>OY728132.1:1226686879-1236096879 GCA_963277665.1 Viscum album
GGTGATAAGGGACAAACTGATCCATTACATTTTTGACTGATATTACTGAATTTTGATGTTTATTGATTTATTGTGCCTAAATATATGTGTGATTATGTGGGTCACATTATATTTATTTTTTTTATCTATTTTAGTGAAATTTTAATTTTTTGTGGAATTTATAAAATTGATGGTCTGATTAGAAGTTGATATATTGAAATTATTTTTTTAACCTTGAAATAATTATCTTAAAAAATATGTAAATACCATCCCATCTGTCTGGAACAGCCCCCACCCTCCTCCGTGGACGCCTTATATCCCACAGAAAACCCCCCGAACATCCCCCCAGATAGCCCCACTGACATCCCCCCACCCTCCTCCCTAGACCCCAGACATCCCCTCGAGACATCCCCCCAGACAACCCCCCTTACAGCCCCCCCGGATAGCCACATCCTCCTCCCTAGACCCCAGACAGCCCCCACCCTTCTCCCTAGAACCCAAAAAACCCCCACCCTCCTACCTGTACCCCCGGACAACCCCCTCCTTCCTGGACCCTGGACAACCCCCACCCTCCTCCCTGGACCCTAGACAACCCCTAGACAGCCCCCCAGACAGCCCCCAGACAGCCCCCACCCTCATCCCTAGACCCTAGATAGCCCCTCCTCATACCTGGACCCTGGACAGCTCCCACCCTCTTCCCTGGACCCCAAAAAACCCCCGGACAGCCCCCCGGATAGCCCCAACTCTCCTCTCTGGACCCTGAATATCCCCCTCCTCCCTAGACCCTAGACACCCCCACCCTCCTCCATGGACCCCGGACAACCCCCACCCTCCCCCTAGACCCCGGACAACCCCCTTCACCCTGGACCATGGACAGCCCCCCCCCCCCCCCCCCACCATCCTCCCTGGACCCTAGACATCGCCCAGTCAGCCCCCCAGACAGCCCCCTGGACAGCCCCCCAGAGAGCCCCCCACTGTCCTCCCTAGACCCCAGACAACCCCCTCACCCTCCTCCCTGGACCCCGGACAGCCCCCCGACCCGAAATCCCAACATTCGGTGAGCGGAAATTCAGCATATATGAAACACCATGACAATTCACGAAAGGCTAAAGACCACCTTCCTTGATTCTGGAGACAATCTCCCTTCTTATTTAGCGTATTGGATCCCAATCAAATCTCTCTTTAAAATGTACACCCTTTTAAGTAAAAACAACTCGCATAAGGAAAACTGACCAAATGTTTTTGGATTGTGTTGATACTTTAGCACAAGTATACATGGGTCATTTTTGACATGTACGAGTTAACCTCGCCTCAATCCGAGGCATGGTGTTGCTGGTACCACTTAATGTGTCTCAATTTTATTTTAATTGGAGAACATTTTAAGTTAACACAACAACTAGCATACAGAAAAATGACCAAACACATTCAAATTCTGTTGATACTTTAGGAAAATGATCCCTGGGTCATTTTTGACATGTATGAGTCAACCCTGCCTCAATCTGAGGCATTGTGTGGCCGGTACCACTCAAATTATCTCACATTTATTTGAAATGAACAAGATTTTAAGTGAAAACAACAACATTCATATGACAAATAGACCAAAAACATTCATAATCTATTGATACATTAGTAAAAAGATCCATGGGACATTTTTGAGGTGTACAAGTCCACCCCGCCTCAATCCGAGGCATAGTGTGGCCGGTACCACTCAAATTGTCACACGTTTATTTGAAATGGATAGGATTATAAGTGAAAAGAACAACTTGCATACAGAAAACTGGCCAAACACTTTATGAATGTATTGATACTTTAATAAAATGATCCATGAGTCATTTGTGATGTTTATGAGTCAACCCCGCCTTAATCTGAGGCACAGTGTGGCTGGTATCACTCAAATTGTCTCTATTTTGTTTAAAATGGACACAGTTTTATGTAAAAACAACAGACATATAGAAAACTTACCAAACATATTCTGATTGTGTTGATACATTATCACAAGTATCCATGGGAGATTTGTGACATGTACGAGTCAACCCCGACTCAATCCTAGGCACGGTGTGGTCGGTACCACTAAAAGTGTCTCACCTTATTTTGAAATGGACAAGATTTTAAGTGAAAAAAACTACTGTCATATGGAAATCCAACCAAACTCATTTGGATTATGTTGATACTTTAGGAAAATGATACATAGATCATATGTGACATGTATGAGTCAACCCCTTCTCAATCAATGTCAAGGTATGGCCGGTATCACTCAAAGATTCATTGTTTTGTTTAAATTGGACACACTTTTAAGTAAAAACAACTTGCATACGGAAAACCAACCAATCGTATTCAGATTGTGTTGATACTTTAGCACAAGAATCCATGGTTCATTTTTGATGTGTACAAGTCAACTCTGCTTCAATTCGATGCACATTGTTGGCAATACCACTCAAAGTGTCTCACTATTATTTGAATTGGAAAACATTTTAAGTGAAAACAACAACTGACATATGTAAAACTGACCAAACACATTCGGATTATATTGATACTTCAGAAAAACGATCCATGGGTCATTTTTTATGTGTAAAAATCAACCCCGCCTCAATCTGAAACACAGTGTGGTCGGTACCACTAAAACTGTCTCACTTTTATTTGAAATGGACGATATTTTAAGGGAAAACAACAACATGCATACGAAAAACTAACCAAACACATTCAGATTCTGTTCATACTTTAGGAAAACTATACATGGATAATTTTTGATATATACGAGATAACCCCACCTCAATCTGAGGAACAGTGTGGCCAGTACCACTCAAACTATCTCACTTTTATTTGAAATGGACAAGATTTTAAGTGAAAACAACAACATGCATATGGAGAACCGAACAAACACATTAGTATTCTATTTATACTTTATGAAAATGATCCATGGGCCATTTGTGACATTTATGAGTCAACCATTCCTCAATCCAAGGCATGGTGTGGCCGGTACCACAAAAACGGTCTCACTTTTATTTGAAATAGACAAGATTTTATATGAAAAAAACAACTTGTATACAGAATACTGACCAAACACTTTTTTATTGCATTGATACTCAGGAAAACGATCCATGGGTCATTTGTGATGTGTATGAGTAAACCCCATCTCAATCTAAGGCACAATGTGGCTGGTATCACTCACAGTGTCTCTCTTTTATTTAAAATGGACACTATTTTAAGTAAAAAAAACATTCATAAAACCAACCAAAATTTTCCTGATTGTGTTGATACATTAACACAAGGACCCATGGGTATATTTTGACATGTAAGAGTCAACAACGTCTCAATATGAGGCATGGTGTGGCCAGTACCACTCAATGTGTCTCACTTTTATTTGAAATGGACAACATTTTAAGTGAAAACAAAAACTAGCATACAGAAAACTGACCAAACACATTCAGATTCTATTGGTACTTTGTGACAATGATAAATGGGTCATTTGTGACGTTTACGAGTAAACCCCGAAAAAATATAAGGCCCGGTGTGGCCGGAACCACTCAAACTGTCTCACTTAAATTTGAAATGGACATGATTTTAAGTGAAAACAACAAGTTGCATATGAAAAACTGACCAAACGTATTTGGATTGTGTTGATACTTTAGCACAAGGATCTATGGTCCAGCCTCACGCAATCCACTTCACATGCGAGTAACTACTACCCTTGTTCTAAAACACATGACATTAAATACGCCAATCCCATCCTCAAACAGTGGGTTCTAGGACCAAACCAAAGTCCCTTTGGGAACCCAATACCAAAGACATAATTGAATATTCATACCCACTACCCAAAATGGGGATTAATATCACATAACACCTAGGAGACCAAATTACAATTAGCCACATCCCACTTTATTCAAATTGAAAATTATATGAAAAACAAGTAGGTTATTCTAGTAACCCATATCATATGTCGAGATTGGCCAATGTTTCCCACTAACACATCAGAAACCATTTATACATGGATACATAGTCATTAGAGGAATATAAACACCCCATTCACTTTCTATAACTCTTCCTAGGTCTAAGAACATGACCACTACCATTTTCTATATTATTGGTATCATGACCCTTGTCCACTCTACCCAAGTTTTTCTGTTGGTTTTAAGATAGTCAACCCAAGACCATGAGTAAACATCCCATGTGCATCCTATAACATGTAGGTTTATTCTCTTGTGTGTAGTGGTGTTGTTGTTTGAGTGAGGAGTGAATTATAAATTTTTAATACTGTTATGGCTGTTATTGCTTTTGAATTGTATATTTTTGAATTCATGAATGTATTGGATTCTGGATGTATTGGTAATGAATTCTAAATTTTGAATACCATTATGTGTATTAGATTCTTTATGTATTGGATTTTAATTTTTTATTGCTGTTATGGGTGTTATTGCATTTCAATTCTAGATGTATTGGATTGTGGAGGTATTGGATTCTGGATTTTTCTCTTATGTTGTGGTTTGAGTGAGGAATGGATTTTAAATTTCTAAATTTATGAATTCTGGATGAATTTTAAACATCTGATGTAGCCTTTTGGATTATGGGAGTATGTGTTCTTGCAGGTCATGCAAAGTTGTTGGTTGGAGGTGGCTGCTGGCTGCTGTTGCAGTGGAGCTGCAACATATGTATACCAACAGTTTTAAAACCATTGCTATAGATTTTTGATGAATATTATAACAACAATTTTGTTATAAACGTTGGTATAAACTTCTACCAATGGTTTTTAAAACCATTGGTATATCTTTTGTATGTATATTTTACACTATATACCAACGGTTCTAAACCGTTGGTATAAGGTTAACATATACCAAAATATTCTGAAACCGTTGGTATATCTCTTACTTATTCCAATGGTTTACAGAGAGCCGTTGGTATAAGCCTATACAAATGGATTACTTGGCCACAGTTTGAGAAACCATTGGTATATAATATACCAATGTTTTCTTAGAATTTACCACTAGTTCTGAACCGTTGGTAAAGGGTTAAATTCCAGTAGTGAAAGTTAAACTATTTAACTAAGAGTTAAATCTAAAAGATAAGGATAAAATGGTATCCAAAACTTGTCTAAATCCTACTGGTTGAGAGGATTTCTACCCATAACCACCTAATTCAAGAAATAAATTTATTTGGAGCCATTATAAACCGAATATGATTGTATAATAAATTAATATTTTAATCTTTTTCTAAAGTGACCCTCACCTATCTTATAAAAGGGAACTTCACCTTCTCTCTAAATCACACCTCCAAAGCCATTTTTCTCGGTCAAACCCTACTCAAATATCCTCCCAACTTCCCTCACTTCAATATAGATTCCCTAATTTTATCAAAAATCCAACCTAAGGATCCCTTTTTATTAACTCAAAAGAAAATGCCTGAAGAAGAGGCAATAATTTCACCACCCTCTTTCAAGCTCTTTTCTTCTTCCACTTTCTTTTTCTTTTTTATTTCTATCAAAAAATAATGAATCCATTACCTTATACATAATGGGATGTTATTATAAATGTCGTACAACCATATTCATTATTCTATCCATCCTATGAATGATAATGTCACCATGCGTGCGTACTTACGGCTTACCGTCTCCACACTATGGTGTAATTTGTTATTCAACACTATGTTATTTGGACGAATATAATGATGATTAATATGTATATAAATAATGAAAATAACATGTTAATGTATCTGTAAAATTAATATACCATCTAATTCCACTCCTTTTAATCATTAGGAAATGACATCATCGCTCATGTGTACGTACGACTTACCGTCTCCACGATGCAATGAGATTCATTTCCCCATTCACTATTCAATGATGATTATAAGAATATATATTATTAATAATTATATAATATATGAAATAATAATTCTACTTAATATATATATATATTTATGTACTTACAAATATCTTATTCACTTCCATTCAATACAATATGAAAACAGAAACAACGTTTATGCATATGTACGACCTACCGTCTCCATAAATAGTGTTTTCTATTTCATATATCTATATAATAAAAAAAATTATATTATAAATATATATCATATATAAATAATCTTTTATATTATGGAAGTATGTAAATCATGATCTAAATGTTACGATCCAGAATAACAAGTTAAAACACGTAAGATAAAGAAAGTGATTGTTACCCAAAATGTAAAGTTTACCTGGAAATCATTATTAAATGGGTAGTATAAAGTCATAAACGAATCATGTATAATATAATAAATTTGAATATAGTTTTGGAATAATCTAATAAAATACTATAGTCATTATACAGGAGGTTAAACATACCCTCGACCAAAGAAAAGTGCAAGGTAAGTGTTAATTCCTCAATCTCATTATTATCTCAGATTGTTTATGAGTAAGTATTTACTGGGAAATATTTATCATCAATATCCATATTTCATAAAAGTGTTTTCAAAAAGAATCTTTTAAGGTTTTATGGAAGGGTCTATTTAACTATATCATCATTTTAAATGTTTTAAATATTTATTTTTCTAATTTTTTTTAATTAATGTCAATATTTTCAAAATGATTTTAACGATTTATTTATATTGACATCATTGTTTTAAAATGTTAATTCCTTTAAAAGGTTCAAAGAGGTATGGGAAACTTTGATTCAAAAATGTATTTAAACTTCTTCATTTCTAAATTATGTGCATTTTAAATGATTTCAAAAAAAGAATGAGGTATTTCTCTCAAATAGTTTTGATTTCATCTATTTTAGCATTATTTGATGGATTTTACACTTGTTTGAAGTTGATTAATTATGATAAAAATATTCCATATTGTATTGATGTTTTTTTTGATATGTTTGACTATGGATGTGTTATTTTTATACCATTCATGGTTTATGGTTAAAGTATTAACAATTCATATGCTAGTTTTAATACAGAGGTTTATGTTATGTTTTAACATTTTATATGATGAATGAATTGGACTAAGTAAGTGATGGGTGAAGCCCACTATAGCTCCTCGATGGATCAGTAGGTCTCATGAGACAAACTAGTGTCTTGACACAATTCCTTGAAAAATCATATTTTTAGTTTTGGCATGAGGCCTTGACTATGTGGTTATGAAGTATGGCATTATCCATTCCATCATTATTAAATTAGATATTGATATTACATGTGATTATTCGACTAGTAGAATATCCATGTGAATAATTAAATGGAATTATTTGATTTATATTTGCCAAATTATTCTGAAGTTTAAGTTTTAAAGGCTTTTGTTTTAGTTGTATACATTGCCTTAAATGTTTATTCTTATTTGTGAATGTTTCCGCTATATTGTTATCCTTACAGGGCGTTTGAGATCACTCCTTTATTATGTTTTATTTTCCCATGATTCCAAGATGTGTATTATGATTGATAAGAAGGGTTAATCTATGGGATTAATGGTGTTCTAAAGGATCATTTATGTTTTGTTTTATTTTCAAATGTGTAATGTAATATTCATGTATGTAATCTATTTTCCAAGACTGCTAAACTGACCGGTCTTTTGGGACTTGATTCCTTATAATCATGCTGATGTATTAAAATAATGCACCGACTCTAGGCTTCTAGGGTCGGGGTATTACATTTGGTATAAGAGAAAGTTTATAAAAAACCATGGAAATAGATTTAGATAAACATTTATTAGAAAACATTACCCTAAGATAGACTTTGAGGATTAATACAGAAAGACTTAATAGAATTTTTTTAATATAGAGATTTTGTGTATTTTTAAAGCAATAAATACCTGTTTGGATACGAGATGGTAGAGGAGGATCTGGCAAAGATGTACCTAGTAGTGAAAAATTTGACAAGGAGTTTCAGGCTTGACCCAGGGTATCCTGGTACATGGAAACAGGCCTTGCTGCACTCTTAGTTATGACCCTCCTAGGGGATATGCTTAGGATAATTCAAATTTTCATTACAAGCCATTATGAAGGATTTAAGAGTAAATACTTACTCAAAGAAAACATTTTATGATTATAGATTATATTCATAATCTTTTCAATTTAAGTTAGGTATTTTACAAGTTTGGAATTATGCATTGCGATTCATAAACTAACCTAATGTATGCCAATGTTTATAAATGGCGCCTAGTAGAAGGAATGAGAATTCTAGCAATACACATGATCAAAATATTAAGAGGGATCATATCATTCATGGTATTAATCCAACATTTATAAGGGAAATAGTCTGCCACATATTCTCATCATATGAATAAATAGTATCAAGTGTTAATAAGATTAGTAAAGAATTCTCAAAGTCCTATGGATTTGAAGGTAAGAAAGAGAAGAAAATGATAAAAGAGATAAATATGGATAAATAGAAGGGGGTAAAGAAGGATTTTCCCATATGTGATAAATGTGGAAAGAATCACCTTTGTGAATTGTTGAAGGTAAAGAGAGTTTGTTTTATGTTTGGAGAAAAAGGACACCATGTACATGATTGCAAGGGTAATAAAAAGGTTTCAAATGTTAAATGCTTCATCTGCATGGAGTTGGGACACTACGAGAATAAATATCCAAATCATTAGAGTATACCATATATGCTTCTATTAGATAATAATCATGTTATGATACTAACAAAGATGAAGATGAATTGCTATAGTTCTTATGTTGTTATTAAATTATTGTGTCATTTGAGTATTTTTTTAATGATGTACATATTATAATAATTATAGAGTAAATAATAATTGTATTTCAGTACTAGTTCATTAAGGATTTAAAATTTTATGGTTCTAAGAAAAAGGACTCAATAACAAGTTAATCTTTTTGTAAAATACATGGTTGAAGGAAATATAAAACTTAATATGGTTCTGATACTGAGGTAGTGATTTTCGAAAAAGATATGATTGATTTGGATAAATTATATTGGATATTCTTGACATCTTGAAACTGATTAATGATTTGTATATTCCATCATTGTTGGAGTTTACAACATTTTTAGATGTAAAGAATATATCATGTATTCTATAAGGAATAAAGAAGAATGAAAGTAATAAAAATGGTAATATGATAACTTAGGGTGTTACCGTGTTTTAAAAGAATACATGATGAAGGTATTCACATGTTATTATGTGGAAAAAAGGTTCTTCATTGTGTTTTCCTTCCTTATAAATTTTGGATTGTGAGTTTGGATAGATGTATTTTGGATAAGTCTAAAGGTTGGAATCAATTAAGATTGAAATTCTATAATATTGTTATGGTTAAATCATTTCTTGAGATTATTTTTGGATTGTTATAAAAAGGACAACCCAGAGGTGGGGCGACATCTCGTCGCATCCGACAAGGCAACAAGACTTGAACCCGCAATCGATGGTCGACAAGGGTGAATCACCTACCACTAGACTACGTGATTTTCTGGTTTGTATAATGTATTTTATTTAAATGTTCTGACAAATTAATTATAAATTCATTTTTTAACCCTATATTATTAGGATAAATAGAATCTTTTTGAATTCTATTATCTTTTAGAGTGGAAGATGAGTTTGTGGTAGGAATTAGTTAAAGGATGAAACTAAAATTATCAAGTATATATATATATATATATTTCTTATTATTATATGAATAAATTAATTATTAATCTTTTTGGAAGAGATATTAAAACAAAAAATGTGTTATCCTTATACCTTAAGTTTTGTTGAACCGATGATATTTTACATCTTCGTTGATTGATGGCTTTGAGGCCCTAAATTTTACACTTGTTTGTGATTGATGACCTCAATCACTACCTATAAATATTTAAGTTTTCCCTCCAATTATGTTTCTTTAATTACCACCAATGTTTTCTTAATCGAGATCATAATTTGGTGGTGACTTTTTCATTTCCCTTTCCCTCTTATTAGGAATAAATTCTATTAACCCAATTTCTGATGTGGGTTTTCCACAATGGTTTTTTTCATCTGTTTTTAACCATTTATTTACAAAAATAAATTTAAAATTGAAAGGAAATAGTTTATTGAATGATGGGATAATTTAACACCCCAAGATTTTATAGCACGTTATCTCATTAAAGTAATTCAATAGCTTGCGCTACATGAAACACTCAGTTCGAGCGTGCCACAACTTACCAAACTAGCCGTTCAAAAAGAATTTATGAATAGTATTAACTAAATTTTGGATCTTATATACTCTATATAATTTTAACACCCATATTATTTGTTTCTTAGACATAATATAAGAACAGATTTAATTTTTTAAATAAAGGAAGTATTTTTCAAAAATTCAATTTTACCGCCTACTAATGGTGAACATTATTTAGATGTAATATCTGACAATTTTATATTAAATTTGAAAAAAAAATAAACTTCTTATTTATAATTTGGAAATAAAATTTTGGTTTGGATTAATTTTTGGTGTTTTTCTAATAACATTCATATTTTGATGAATAATGAAAGATGCTAAATTTTAATTGAAAACAATATTTTCAATTGAACTTATTTATTGTGTTAAATTATACATTTGAATGGTTTTAAAGTATAATTAAAATATATTTTTATCATTTAATAAAATTTAGGTAATTATAAGTAATTTTACATTTAAATTTGACATAAACACATGTCAATCTTTTGATAGTTTTTACTTTTTAAAACCATGTTTTTTGGTTTTGACAATGGGAATAAATTTTAAATTAATAAAATCCAATTATATGTACTGAATTTGGTAAAATAGACTTCATTTTTGAACTTTTAATATCACAATTAGCTTAGGGTGACTTTTTGGAATTTTTCTGAAAACATTTATTTTTTTGAGGAATAGTGAAAAACACTGCGTTTTTGTTTAAAATTGACTTTTTTATTTGATTAATTATTTATTTTATTTAAATTTATTTAAAGTAAAAATAGATAAATAATACATATTTTAGTTCAATGTAATTAATTGGAGTCATTTTATAATAAAATTAGATGTATAAAGTTTTATTGAATTTTAAACATCTTTTACCCACCTTCTAGGCACGTTAGCAAATTTACATAAAACTTAATTTTACTACTTCTGTGAGTTGAATTTCGAAAATCCGAGAGACACAGTTGACATCAGTATGTAAAATGTGATTCAATAAGATGAAAGTAATTATTTGTGAATAGTAACTTTTGACTTTTATTTACCAATGTTAAAACTAAATAGAGTAATTAAAGATCAAAATGATATTATAATTATCGAAACACATGTTATAATTATATTGGATAAGTGTAATTAGACCAAATACATACATTAGGAATAAAATATGATCCTTTCAGTCTACTTGGATTATATTAGGACATTTATAATTATTTTATTTAAAGAAGAGTTAAAAGTGTTATTTCAAAGTTTAATAAGTAAACCATTTTTAATATATGGTTATATATAAGATAAATTCGACTATAAATAATCAGTAGAAATATAAATATATTTCATACATAATTGTATTTTATTTATAATTTTTAGAGATTAAATAATTAAATTTATTTATGACATAATGATGATGCAGTAATTACATTGTTAATGAAATATTAAAATAGTTTATATTATAAATATTCAAGTAAATACAATTTAAAAGTTATGATTACATCAAAGAGTTTTTTAGGTTTTTATTAAATTTTAGGGTTTATTATATAAATATTTTCGAAGTGATAAGGTTGTTATGACTTCCACAAAAACAAAATATCAAATAGTGTCAAAATTGACATAAATTAATTTTTAAAACAAATACTATATTATTGGTTGATATAATATTCCTAAAAATCTATGTTTCGGAAAAAAGGATTAAATAATATTATATATGTCATTAATTAACCACTTTTGGTTCTCTTGGAAGTTTAGAGTATGTTTATTAACCATATAGTTTAAGAATACAAGAAGACACAGTAAAAGTTAAACTATTTAACTAGGAGTTAAATCTAAATGATAAGGTTAAAATGTTAACCTAAACTTGTATAAACCATATTGGTTAAAAGTATTTCGACCCATAACCACCTAAGTATCTAAATAAATTAGTTTGGTTCGATTATAAATGGAATGTGGTTGTATGATAAATTAATATTTTAATCTTTTCCTAAAGTGACCCTCACCACTCTTATAAATGGGAACTTCCCCTTCTCTCAAAATCACAACTCCAAATCTATTTGGCTTAGAAAAAACCTACCCAAATATCCTCAAAACTTCCCTCACTTCATCCTAGAGTCCTCAATTTGATCATAAATCTCAAATAAGGAGCCCTTTTGATCAACTCAAAAGGAAACACCCAGAGAAGATGTAATAATTTCACCACCATCTTTCAAGCTATTTTCTTCTTCCAATTTCTTTTTCATTGTAATTTGCATACCAAAATAATAACTCCAGTACCTTGTACATACATGGATGTTATTATAAATATCGTACAACCATATTCATTATTATATCCATCCTATGAATGATAATGTCACCATGCGTGCGAACATAAGGCTTACCGTCTCCACACCGTGGTGTAATTTGTTATTCAACACTATGTTATTTGGATGGATATAATGATGAGTAATATGTATATAAATAATTCAAAAAACATGCTAATGTTACTTTAAAATTAATATACCATCTAATTCCACACCTTTTAATCATCAAGGAAATGACATCGTCACTCGTCTGTACATACCGCTTACCATCTCCATGACGCGATTAGATTCATTTCCACATTCACCATTCAACAATTATTATAAAAATATATATTATTAATAAGTATGTAATATATGAAATAATAATTCTACTGGATATATATATATATATATGTTTTTATGTATGTGTGTATGTATCTACTTACATATTTCTTATTCACTTACTTCCATTCAATACAATATGAAAACAGAAACAACATTTATGTGTACATACGACCTACCGTCTCCATAAACTGTGTTTTCCATTTCTTATATCTATCTAATATACATATTAATATTCTAAATATATAAAATATATAAATCATGTGTTATATATTGGAAGTCTGTAAATCATGATCTAAATGATACGATCGAGAATAACAAGTTAAAACACGTATGATATAGAAATCGATTATTACTCGAAATGTTAATTTAACATGGAAATAATTATTAAATGGGTTTTATAAAGTCATAAATGAATCCTGTATGATATAATATATATAATTATGGTTCTTATATAATTTAATAAAATACTATGTTCATTATACAAGTGTTTAAATGTACCCTCGACCAAAGGACAGTGCACGGTAAGGGTTAATTTCTCAATCTCATATTTATCCGAGATGGTTTATGAGTAAGTATTTACTGGGACATATTAATTATCAATATCCATATTAAATAAATTTTTTTTAAAAAGGAATATTTTATGGTTTTATGGAAGGTTCTATTTAACTATATCATCATTCTTAATGTTTTAAATATTTATTTTTATAAATCTTTTTCATTAATGTCCATGTTTTCAAAATGATTTTAAGGATTTATTTATATGGACATCACTGTTTTAAAATGTTAATTCCTTTCAAATTTTCAAATTGATATGGGACAATTTGATTCAAAACTGAATTTGAATGTCTTATTTTCTAAATTATGATACTTTTCAATGATTTCAAAAAATAAAGAAAGAGATATTTCTGTCAAATAGTTTTGATTTTATCTATGTCAATATCCTTTGATGAATTTTACACTTGTTTGAAGTTGATTTTTTATAATACAAATATTCCATACTTTATTGAAGGTCTTGTGATATTTTTGATTATGGGTGTGTTATTTTTATACCATTAATGGTTTATAGTTAAAGTATTAACATTTCATATGCTAGTTTTAATACGAATGTTTATGTTAGCTTTCAACCTTTCATACAAGGAATTCATTAGACTTAGTAAGTGACGGGTGGAGCCCTATATAGATCCTTGATGCATTACTAGGTCTCATGAGACAAAATAGTGTCTTGGCACAGGGCCTTGACAAAATATTATTTGTACTCTTGGCACAAGGCCTTGAATATGTGGTTATGAAGTCTGGAATTATGCATTCAATCATTGTGAAATTGGCTATGGATGTTACATGTGATTATTCGATTAGTTGAATATCCATGTGAACAAGTAAATGGAATTATTTAATTTATCTTTTCCATATTTTCTTGAAGTTTATGTTTAGAAGGATTTTGTTTTAGTTTTACACATTGTATTAAATGTTTATGATTATTTGTGAAAGTTTCTGTTATATTGTTATCATTACTGAGCATTTGAGCTCACCCATTTCTTATGTTTTATTTTACTAGGATCCCAAGAAGTGTATTATGATTAATAAGAAGGGTTAAGCTAGGGGATTAATGGAATTATCAAAGGGTAATTTATGTTTAGTTTTATTTTCAAATGTGTAATGTGATGTTAATATATGTAATCTATTTTCCAAGACTGCTAAACTGATCAGTCTTTCAGGAATTGATTCATTGTAATCATGTCAATGTATTAAAATAATGCACCGATTCTGGGATTCCTAGGTCAGGCCGTTACACATGGAATAAAATTTACCCATCCAGGATGTAGGTTTTCTTATGATCTAACTGATGGTACAAAAAGAATAATTGGGCTTCAGACTTCCTTTTAACATTGGGATGAAAGGATAAATAAAAGGTAGGACCCCTCACTAATGTATAATTCTTTGATAATGTCAATCTTAATGGAAGTAGGAAAACCCCTTCCAATGTAAAATAATGATTTAATCCATCTATCCACATGACCTAAGAACTCTTCATAATTAAAAAGGCATTTCCAGATGTTTTTGATATTTTTCTTATCCCTTTACATGAATATGATGATTTCATTTTCATATAGAAGAAAGGAAGGAGTTGAAAATATCATAACAACACTAATGGATTTCAGTTTCTCATTGATACCAATGATGGAAAAAATCCTACTGAGATAATACTTAGTAATGGGAAAAAATAGTATAGAGGGGATAACCTTTCCTAAAACCTCTAGAGAATGAAAAATTACCTTTATGGGAGGTATGAACAAGAATAGAAATATGAGCTAAACACAAAATGCTTCTAACCTAATTAATGAAGACACCATCAAAACCAAAACATGTAAGGATATTACTAATGAAAGTCCAATCCTCTATATCAAATTCATTTCTAATATAATGTTTAAGAGAAATGTTTCCCCCTTTAATGGGTTTCTTGAGAAGATTAACACATTCTAAGGAAGTAATGAGACAATCCTAAATGGCCCTCCCTTTGACAATGATAAAATAATTTGGAGTTAATTTTTTTTGAGATATAGGAAAACTTGTTTTAATTTTTTTAATTTTTAATTTTATAAATGGTATTAACTAGAGAAACTGGACTAATCAGATAAATCTGATTATAATTATCCAATTTAGCACTAATGGAAAGGAATTGAGCATTCCACCCATGAGGAATGGATCATAATTTAATGAAATGAATGAAAAACCTAAAAACATTCATTTGTATGATATCCTAAAAGGATTTAAAGAAAAAATTATAGAGGCCATCCATACCAAGGGAACTTTCTGAATTGAGAAAAAAAATCCTCCTTAATCTCTAAATACAATGGGATACGAGTGATCCCATTGTTATCCTCCTAATTAATAAGATTCAGAATGATACCATCCACAAGTTTAGAGATTATAGAGGTTCCATTAAAGGGATCCCCATAATAAGAAACCATCTGATCATAGAGGTCCATGCTAATCTCTATAAGATTATAACCATTTTAGGTAAGGATAAATGCCTGGATACCCTTCTAGCTCTTTGAAGGGAATTGGAGAACTTGAAATTTCTATCACCATATTTTATTCATTTAGATTTAAAATCATCCCTCTACATAGAATGTTTATGGTTAAGAAGATTTTTGATCTTAAATGAGACCGCAAGTTCATTAAAAATTCTATCAGAGAAGTCATTACAAGAGATATTCTTTTGAATATGTTAAATGGAGGACCCAAGAGAGGATATTTCAATATAAATAGAGCTAAATTGATCCCTGCTCTAAGATTTTATCTTCCTTTTATCCAATTTACATTAAAGGATGCAATTAAGAGTATCATATCTATAATCAACAAAAGTAAAACAATCGTGAACAATTTTACCACATTCTGAATGAGTCACCCAAACATTGTTAAACCTAAAGGGAAGGAAGGTTTAGAATATTTGATCTCAAAATCAAACTAATTTATGTGATGATTAGAGATGTGTCATGACAAGGATGTATAGAATATTGAGTAACAGGTATCCAGTATTTCCACATTAACAAAATCCCAATTAGGTTTCTAACAACCATACCAATGAGATGTTTCCTATACGAAGTGTACTTAGCTCCAACCAGGTTGACCTTAATCAATAAATTAAGATCAATGCAAGCTCTGGACTCCTTAGAGGATATTTAATTGGTCACAAAACCTAATTTCCCATATGGATTTAGAATTGAGTAAAAATCATCAAGAATGGACCATGGGAGGGTGATAGTGTTTTTGAGACATTCAATCTTTAACCATAAGATCCTACGATATTGATACATATTTTGAAATTAAATGATGTAGATAAATTTATAAATTACTATATATTTTAAATAATAAGTGACACGATGATTAGTATAGGTAAATAAATATGGATGAACTATAGAGGAATGAACCATGATGCATAAATTTTTAACATCTACCAAGAATCTACTTGTGCCTATTAAATGGGAAGCCATATTTTCAAGACTAAAAACTATATAGGAGAAGAATGTATTAGGTTTGGATAATCAAATAAGGACATGCTTATGCTTTGGAACATAGATCCTAAGGGACTAGGATGTCTCATTATTGGATAGACCATGGATATTACAAGAATGGGTCCTCATTTGGACTTGAATATAGGGTTAAACCCCCCTTTAGTTTCCCCAACATCCATCATTTTGAAAGATTTATAGGACCTTACTTCATTCCTTTTAGGTATTAGAGTAACATAAAGTAAAAAAATGATGTCACAACATTTAATACGAGAATACTTACCTCCCTTATCCTGAAAAGAATTTCTAATTCCTTTACCATAGGGGAGCATCCATTTCATGCACCAAAGGGAAATCCAAGTCTGTATACTCTAATTGGGTAATATAATTGATGTTAGAAGCCCCGTCATGAATTATAGTAAAATTTTTATCTAAAAAATTCTGCATCTTAGTAGAAGAATCACCCAAAGCAAAATGATCCTCTAATAGTGAAGTATTCATAATAATTCCATCAGAATTAACAATCAAGGTATCATCCTTGATTAGAACTGGAATATCATGTAACGAAGCATGATCATCTTGGTTGAGCATCATATTATAAACCAACATATAAATATATTATAAAATTTACAAGGTTAAATAGTGATAATATAAACATGCACCATTTCCAGAAGTCACTCTAAGACCTTCCATCTTGGGAGAACAAAGGTTATCAAAGCTATGATTTATTTATTATTTTGTAATGTATTCTGATGAATTTTTCAAGTAGGTAATTTGTATAGAGATTCTTACTTATTGATTATATTTCTTATAATTCGAAGACCCTCATTTCTCAATAACCACGCCTTTATTTTTTAGAGTCTTAATAACCTCCATTCAATCTCCATCCATAGGAGCCTCCTTGACCTTACACTAAATAACTGTGTAGTTTTCAATAAAAAACTGCAAAATCTTTTATAAATCAAATAAAAGAGTAATGATCTCATAATATATCTTGAAATCAATTTTTTTCCTCAGAAAGCAGTGTTATAGAATCATGATTCCCAGAAACCAAATAAACATCCACCAGAAATCAGGAAAAAAATCCAAATTCCCCATCTAATGTTCATTGATCTATATTAATAGGATTACCAATGTAGTTCACATGATCATTGAGGAGTTTAGGGTGCCAATACACTCAACTGAAACTATATAATTTAATTAATATCTATGCATTGGATTTCTTATGAGTAATAGGATTAAAAGTGAAATCCCATTCAGATATTCTAAATATTAATAGATTGAGTTTTAGGTTACCATGATTCTGAGCCACAATCATATCCTCACTACGTTGAAAGACAGTATGAAAAAAATACTATTTCAATTTGAATAAGTTTCTAGACCTTAATTCTATAGTAATGAGATATCCTTTTCATGAGCTCAACATATGTCTTGGGCATATATCCCTTTAAATATATTATCTGAATAAGAATAAAAAAATTTTAAAGATTAAAACTTTTCTAAAGATCCTTCCAATCTTCCAAAACCAAGTATCTTTCATCCTCATGATTTTTGATATTAGAGGGTTTGGACAAATATTCTTTAATCAGATCAATAAAACTTAATAAAGCATTCATAAAAGAGACACCCATATTCATCAAATGAGAATGACCATTTGTTTCCACTATCCATTCTATATTTTGAGAAGGGAAACTTGAATCATTCATAAAGGAAAACTCGAAATACAGATGGAATGAACCCATGATCATTCACAGACCAAGAATCATAGTTCATCATCATCATCAATTTGGATATGTTGAGTTCCTACTCCTGGAATTTTTTATATATTTTTTATATTTTTATTATAAATTTAATACTTTTAAATAAAATTTATTTCTATATTTTTTTATAAATCACTATTTATTAGGATATAAATGATACTATAGTTTTATGAATTCCTAATTAATTTTTTAAAGTGTTAAAAAGTTGATTTTTTTTTAAAAAAGTATTTTTTAAATAAGTATGTAATTTATTTTAAAAGGTAAACTTCTAAAACATTTAAAATTAGTCATATTAAAAGGATTGATATTTTGAAATTAGTTCTTCCAAAATACCCAGTTGTGAGTTTTCTACAATTTTATGAGATAACTGAATTTTTAAGTAAAAACTAAAATATGGTATAAATATATAGTAAGTATTATGAGATCATAATGACTTAAAAGTGATTTAGTAAATTCTATAAAGGATTTATAAACCAAAAAAGTTATTTCTTATTAAAACAATACATTCTAAAGTAATAAAGTAAATTTTCCAAACCTATAATAAATATCCCAACACATAAAGTATATTTTAATGGTTTTAAAATAAATTCTTTATGAAGGTGAACAAATTACACATCTTGAGTAGTATTATTTTAATTTTGTTTGGATTATAAACTATTAAAATATGAAAACTAATCCCCCTTATAAAATACCTTGTGAAAAAACCCATATAAAGGACAATGTATTTTTTATTTTTATTAAATAGATGTCCAAGGCCAATGTTTAGACACTAATAAATAATACCACCTATTTTTTTTATAAACACACACCCATTATCCAATTAAAATTTAATATAAATCCTTCTTTAATGAAATTTAATTTTATTTCTCTCTTTAATTACTTTACCAGTAGTTTTGATGGTTACAAGAAGATCCTCACAAACTTTCGGAGGCCACTTTGCAAGTAGGGAATCTCTTCATATTTCCACTATTCATTCAATTACTTTTTTATAATAATTCTTATTATTTTCAAATTATTATGTTACCTTGTGTTTATCATCATTTTTTTACATATCTTTGTTTTCTAATATTCAGATACTTACATTTTCTCTCATTAATACGATTCCATAAACCACTTTATATTCTTGTTATGCTGTGTAAATCATTCCTTGATTTCCCATTTAACCATTTTAAATTTTGAATAACCAACACTATTTTTACATAAGGGTATTCTTATAGAGAAAATTATTTCCCAACGATTGGGTATTTTGACATTTGAAACCCATATTACCTTTTTATGAGTTTAAGAGAATGAAAAGTTGATGAATTTAACAACTTATGTACTCAATTATTATTATATGAAAGATATTCATTATTTCCTATAGGTTATTAATGAAATTTGTTATTATTAAAATTTATAAACGTGTTACACATGAATTTAGGCATATGAATGGTGAGATCTAACAATAATTCAATAAATTTGGTAAAGAATTAATCTTTAGAGATAACATATTAATGATACCTTAGTGAACAACCTTGGGGATATGTTTTATGACACCATGGTGATATGCTTATTACTATCACATTTTTATAACATAGCCACATTTCCATGTTATTTATCATATAAATATAATTATTCAATAATGTTATGCCTAATGTTTTATCTTTTATCTTTTTTAATGTTCTATTTCCTTTTTTATCCCTTAAAGGGATTTATGATTACCCTTTACTTTAATATATATATATAGAAAATTATATACAATGAAGTGAAGTATGATGTAATTAAAGGATTATTTCAAAAGAATTTAATAAATTATAATGTTCTTTGTTTTCTTTACATGCATATTGTATTATGTAACCAGTTTCCAAAATACTAAACCACAAAATATCCTATGTGATTTATCAAATTAATTATTATGTAATAGCCTCTTGTTTAAAATCATATATAAAATTTTTGGATATCCATAGATGGTATCGTATAAGGGTTTAATTATTTTTGAATATTAGGACTATAAAACACAAGTGAAAACCCATAGGGATAATTTTTGGGAAATGATCCTAATGTTTAGGTAAAATTATAGTGTGTGGATTCCTAGAAAATACATCCATGTCTCGATACTTACAAGTTTATGTGTCTATGGAATAGATGTACCTAGGGGTAATCTCCATATGAAAGGATGGTTTAGTATTAGCTTAATTTTCACTCTACGCATAATGATTTTTCCTAAGACTGCATACCTAAATAGACCATCCTAGGGGACTTGGTTTAGTTAATTATATGATTTTTATAGACCATTTTGAATTCTATATTTATAATGTAATAATAAATTTTTATATTTATGTATATCATCCTAGGATCATGTTATTAATAATATTAACAATTAAGATTTATTTTATAATTATTATTTTATGATTTAAAATAGTAAAAAAATTCACACTTATGTTTTCTTGTTATAGTAAAATGGAAGGAAATAGAAGGACTCATTTAAATAATGGATGAAACAAATAATGAAACAACATTTTACCTAATATGATGGAATAAAATGTATAAAACTTCATGATTATGATTAATTAGTTAACTAAAATCTTGAATAAAAACCTAAACCATGTAGATTATTCAACTTCACTATAGAAGGAACACCTAGTATTTGAATCCTTCATTCTTCAATAATCACATGTTTTTAGTGGAACCTCTAATAAATTGATTGTATAAAAATGGATCAATATTATATAAAAGATATTTCTATAATCTATTGTTCTAATAATTATAATGAAATATTGGTAGTATATATTTTAGATGGAAAATATGATCAGTTGTGAAAACTAATCAATACCAGAAAGGAAAAGGATGAGGTGCAAGCTATGGAGTGGGAAGACATAAAGTAGAAGTTTTTAAAAAAGAATTTTATCAGACCATACAATATAAAATGCAAAATAAATTCATTGAATTTAAGAAAAAGGAAAAGGAATTAGTGGGGAATTATTTGATAAGATTTACATGGATTTAAAAATAAACTTCAAGCTTTTCCATTTATTTGGATGAGTAGATCGATCAATTCATTAGTGGAAAAATTAATTATCTATGGAAATATATAGAAATATGAGACATTTAGAGTAATTAAGATATAGTTCAGTGTGGTCTAAAAGTGGAAATTGAGTTTGTAGATGCACAATGGTTTATTGATTTAATTATTAGATAAGGATGATATAGTTAATTTTGGGTAGAAGTTTGACCATGAATGATAAAGGAAGATATAATAACTTACTATGTTCAACAAGTGTTGGAAGAAAAATTCTTGTAATTATCTTTATGTAAATGGAATGTGTTACAAGTGTAGAAAATTTATCCATATACATATAAAATATCCTAGAGATTCAAAGACTCAACATCCAAATGAAAATGTAAAAGTGAATATGGTGAAGCAGAAACCTCTAGTATAAAGTCTGATGTGTGGGGATCATGAAAATTTAACTAGACAACATCTAAATTTGAATATAATAGAGGGAATATTCTATCAACCATAGTATATGGTAAGTAATTACATTTTTCATTTTATAATCAAAATGGATGAAGTTGGGGCTCTAAATGTTGTAGTGGTAAGTAGACTCATCATAGACTCGCAATTATCAATTAGAATGTCTGATTCTGGTTCTACACATTCCTTTATTTCAATAATTTTTATAAAGAACATAAAATTCAACACTAATATTAGAGTGGAAGAGTTATGGGTTAAAAAATTGGAGGTAACTATAAAAGAAATAAATATATATAGGGATTCCCTTATTAAATTTGGTGAGATTAATATATCCAAAAACCAAGGGTTCATTACAATTTTGTAATTTTACATAATACTGGGGATGAATTGGATGAAAAAATATAATTCCAATATCAAATATAATATAATTAAATTTTAGTAGTCTCGAAGGATGACCAATATTTTTTTAAATGTAGAGACATCCTCTCCCATGTTTTTTCAAGAGGCACCTCTTGTTGCCTTGTTTATATAATTTATTATTGAAGAAGGGGAAGGAATTAAATGTAAAAAAACATGAGATTTACCCATTATTTTGGAATACACTGATGTATTTCCTCAATATTTACCTGTTCCACCACTAGAAATAGTGGCAGAGTTCTCAATTAAACTCATAACTTGACCCAAAACTATATCAAATACCCCATATAAAACATCATATGCATAGTAGAAGGAATTGAATAAAAAACATCATGATATTTTGGAAAAGGGTTTTATTCGACTCGGTGTTCCCCCTTAGGGAGAAACTATTCACTTTGTAAATAAGTGGGTGGATCATTATGGCTATGTAATTTTTTTATAGAGAACATAATAGGATCATTACATAGAAAAAATACCCTCATCCACGGAATGATTATTTATTTGACCAGCTTCATGGGGCTCAATTATTCTCCAAGATTAACATCCAATCGATGTATCATTAGCTGGGGTAAAGAAAGAAGATATTATAAATATTTCCTTTGTAGAAGGATATAAACAAGATGAGTGTTTTGTTATTCTATTTTTATTGAATAATTATCCTTATATATGTATGGATTTACTGAATAGAGTCTTTAGGTATAATCTTTATAAATTCATAGTGGTATTTATTGATGATATAATGATATATTCTAAAATCTATGAGGATCATGAAGATTATCTCAGGGTCATATTGAAAACTCTGAGTAAAGTTAATTTTTTTTTAAATTCAATAAATGTGAGTTTTGGTTACAACAGGTACCATTCTTCTGATATATTTTAACCAATAAAGGAATCTTGATTGATCCAAATATTATAAGGGTAGTAGAGGTGTGGCCTTATCTTATAGTTATATCTAATATATATAGTTTTCTTGGTCTAATATTAAGATATAATGGGATTGAGAAATTGTTTAATAGATTTATAATCAACTAACCATGTTAAATCAAAAGTGGGTTATTATTTTTTGGATACTATAGTGTAAATAATGTTTCTAAGAATTAAATAATTGGTTGGTAAGTTCACCTTTGAAAACATTACACTAGAAGTGAAGGATTTTTCATATATATTTATGTTTCCTTGAAAGGGATAGGATGTGTAATCATATATAATGAAAAGGTGATTGATTCATCATCTTGGTAGTTGAATCCTCATAAACAGATTTATCCTATCCATTTTATGAAGTTAACTAAATTTATCTTTGTATTGAAGATATTATAATACTGTATTTATGGAGAGAAGTGTGGTAAATACCCCAAACACCAAAGTATAATGTATGTATTCACAAAAAAGAACTTAATATGAGATAATGAAGATTGTTGGATATTCTTAGAGACTATAATAATTTTATTCATTATCACACTGAAAAAGACAATAAATTCATTGACGCATTTAGTAAGAATGAACCCGATGTTCCTATAATTACTCAGATTTAAGGAATTATATTCCTCAAGGACTTAGTAAAAATAATGTGTAAGTCCTAAGGAAAGGAACATCATCGATAATGTCCTAAACTATTTCCCAACTATTATTAAAAAACAAGATAGAATCTGTAAAAAATGCTAAGTATCATAAGTTCAATTTTGATCAAGAGGGGGTACTGAGGTTTGGTACAAGGCTATGTATCCCATTTATTATATAGTTAATGAAAGACATGATGGATGAATCTCCAAGGTATATGTTCTTATTATATCTTAGAATCACTGAAAAATATAGAGATATATAAGATCATTACTGGTGGGATAAAATGTAACGAGATATTTCTAATTATACTGTAAGATGTTTAGTATGTCAAAAATTGAAAGTGGATTGAAAAATACCCAATGGACTAATAAAAACACTCCCCATACCTATATTGAATTTATAAAATATCACTATGTACTTGGTTATTGGCCTTCCTAATATATCCAAGGGAAAAAATTTAATATGGGTAATAGTTGATAGACTAGAAAATTCTTCCCATTATAACACTTTATGAAATGATTTCTCCGTTGAACTCCTTCCTCATATATATATCTAATAAGGGTGATACATTATGGGTATAACTATCAATTGTTTCATATCCTGATCTAAGATCTAATTCTTTGTTCTGAATGAGCCTTTATAAGTATTTGAATATTTAAGTAATCCTTAGATTAACCTATCATAAAAAAAATTGATGGAAATTCTAAGTGGAGTATTCACACAATAACAGATATGTTATGGGATAACTCACTTTATTTTAAAGGGAGATTAGTCTGACATCTTTAGGTTGTAAAATTCATATGTAACAATCGTTTTTACTCCAGTATTCAAATATATCCTTACGATATACTCTATGGTAAGGGGTGTATAACAACAACATACTATGATAAAGTTATATAAGAAATACTTTTGAGAAAAAACTTCGTGACATTCACATCAGAGAAGAGACATTTAACCCAAAACAATATCAAGGTTTCATTGACTCAAAAATTTTTTTGTTGAAAATCTATGGAAAGACTTATATTTTTGTGTAAGGTACCATTTATTACTCAAAATATCACAATATATGTGAGTTATTAGATTATTAAATAAAAGAAAATTAAGACCATGATGAATTAGGACATTTGAAAATCTAGAGCATATGGGAGCAGTAACATATTGGTTAACACTACATCTAAATATTTCCATAGTCCATGATGGATTCTATGTTAACCTATTAATAAAATACATGCCAGATATACTTCATATACTAGATAAACATGGTGTGGAATTATAAAAATAACTCCCATATAATGAAGAACCATTATCGATTGTTGATAAAAGTGAACAAGTGTTGAGGAAAAAGACAAAACAACTCGTGAATGTCTTATAGAGAAATAGAATGTTTGAAAAAATAACTCGGAATCCTGAAGAAGAAATGAATGATAAATACTTTCATTTATTTTATGGCCGGACAAAAATTTTATATGTGAAATTTGTTAAAAGGGGTAGAATGTAATATCAAGAAATTTATTTCTTTTTTTAATAAAACTTATGTTTCAAAATGACTGTTTTATTATGTTATGAAAATATAGAAATATTGTTACATTACATAAAAACATTGAACACAATGTAAAATTATTTGATATAATATCTAAGAAGAGAACAAGTAGATAAAAACCAAAGAATAATTTATAGATAATGGTAAAATCAATATGTTAAAATTATCCCCTGATGATCACTCATCCTATAAAAATTGTTAAAATAAAGGCAAACATTATGAATATGTTTAAAATTATCAAGGGAATTAAAAAAACCTTTTTATGTGATGTAGTGAAAAATAAAGAATGATAATTTTGTAGTATCTATAGTATATAATGGAAAAATAAACCATTAAGATCAAACTATTACCTAAATATTAATCAATATGAATATTGATCAACATGGTTGTTGGTTATTATGGCCATTGGTCAGTATAGTTTTTGTCCAATATTACCATTGGTCAAAATGACCAATGGAAATTATGAATATTGGTAATCATATTACCATTCTATTTATTGTATATTATGGGTAACAATGAATGTAAATTGAAGTATATGAGATAAAAAATAGCCTCGACTAGTTGTAATATTATTTATGAAGCCCACTTATTTGAGCATTGGAGGGAGGTAGTTTCACAGAGTTTTTCCTTTTACCACGACATGGATGATATTTAACAAGTTACCTGTGAAGTAAAATGACTAAGAGGGAAGGAAAATTTAGTGAAGATCACCACCATATCAATGTTAGCTAAAACAATACATAAAAGAACCACCATTACACTCATTACCCTTATAGATTATTCTTCTCTAATAAGGTGTTATATATTTAGGGGATAAATATTAATAATTGTAAATTCATTTTGAAATGAAATATTTCTTACTCTGATAAAATAATTTTTTTATATGCATATGTATTTAGATAATAATGGATTTTTTTAACATTATCAAATAATATTATAAATAATATATATCATAATATAATGAAATAATAATATTAAACATCATAAAATTAATGTTTAACACAATAAAGGATAAATAACATATTTTTGGTAAAATATATACGATTTATTACAATAATTTTTTATAATAAATTTATTCTTTTGAAATAAAAGTTATTTCCTTAATGTTTTTTTAAAAATAATATTAATGGGATTTAAATAATAATATAATTTTATGAAGTCCCAATTAGTTTTTTCTAAGGGTTTGAAAGATTATCGTGTAAAAAAAGTACTTTTATAAAAATATTTAATTTATTAAAAATGGAAAATTTTATTATTTATAAAATGATTCTGATTAAATAGATATCATTTTTGAAATCATAATATTGAAATTATCTAAGGGTATATTTTTTATATTTTTTTGAGACAGTCGATTATTTGGGTAAAATGTAAAATATGGTATAAATACATGGTAAGTATTATAACATCATAATGAAAAAAATGTGATGTAATAAATACTATAAATTCTTTCTCAACATTTTTTTTCTCATAAAAATATTTTATTTTATTGTAGTAGGATTAATTTTCAAAACATATAAATAATCACCCAGAACAAAAATATATTTTAATGATTTTAAAACTAGTTATTTATGATTATGAATAAATTATACACCATGAGTAATTTTATTTTAGCTATATTTTAAAATAAATTATTAAAATATTGAAAACCATGCCACCTTGGAAAATACCATGGGAAAAAAACCTTGGGATGACCAATGCATTTTCATTTTTTATTGATAAGATATCCAAGACCTATGTTTAGAAATTATTAAAGAATCGCCTTATATTTTTATATAAATAACAACCCATTTTTTCATTTAACTTCATTAAAAATACTTTTTTCATGATTTTATCCTCATTTTCTCTATCTAGAGCTTTTCCAAAGAGTTCTTAAGGTTCCAAGAATCTTCAATTAAGGTTTAGGAATCCGATTTTTAAGTAAGGTTTCTCCAACTCTTTCTTATTGTTTTCACGTAATTAAATATAAAAATTGTTTTTACATTTAATTGGTTATATTAGCATATTTTTATAGTCATTCCTTTACTTTACATTTTATTCCCTAGTAACAACAGACTTGTATTCTCTTTTATTAATCCCATTCTATAAACCACTTTGTATTCCCATTATAGTAGGAAATCATTATTTGATTTTCTGTGAAATCCTTTTATATTGTGAATACCTAAAGTTCTTTTCATTGAAGGATATTATTATTTATGTCATTATAAATTGTTGGCTGAGTATTTACATATATAAAAAAATTCCATTCCCATGGGTTTAAGGTAATGGAAGGTCCTTATCATTAAGCACTTATAGACTCAATGTCTTTTATATGAAAATCTTTCATTATTTACCACGAGTTATTTATGAAACCAATTATTTTGATAATTTATATATATATAACAGATGAATTTATAAATATAAAGGTTTCACCCTGATAGTGATTCATTTCACTAGTTAATGAATTAATTCATAACAGTAACATGTTTGTAATAAATTGGTGAATTACCTTGGTAATATGTTTTATGAATCTGTGGTGTTGAATTTTGATTATCTGATTATGAATTTATTATTTTTATACTATAGTCACATTTATATGTTATATCTCATATACTTATTATTATTCACTTAGGTTAAGCCTCATGTTTAATCTTTGATGATCTCTCACGTTCCATTTCCTTTGTTTTCCCCATATTGTCCTTTACACTCAACCTTTAAATTGATGTATATACCACGAAAACTATATGTAATTAATTGAACAAGGATATAATTAAATGATTATTTTAAGAGGATTAAATAATGTTTATTATTTTTCCCATTATTACGCATCAAATAGTATCTACCAAGTTTTTAAGCAAGTAAACCCCAAAATATCATATGTAGTTTGTCAAATGATATATTATAAAATGTAATTATGTAAAAAATCATGTATAAAAAAGTTAGGTATCTATAACGTAAGCTATATTTATGGTTTTATGAACAATAATTAAATTCATCTATCATGTCTGTATGATCCATGATTTTAATGGTGGCACTTCCTTTTTTAAATTTTTTATAAACACCCTTGGTTTTTGATAAAAGAATGATTCTTAGGTGTATGGGATGTATGAAGGGACTCTCGAGTGTTATGGATGATAAGAAGGAAAAAATGGATATTTAGTGCATGTGTCATGGTTGGAACGTGGTATGTAGTAACCATCTACCATAACCATGCAGGCCTAGTAAGACTGGTGAATAGTTTGGAAACCATGAAAGGGGGGAGTCTAAAACCATGCTGACATGGAAAGAGACACCCCACATTACTACCCCATGGTTTGTTAAACTATGTGTACTCCTAAAAAACCATGTGACCCACACCCCTCTTGGATAGAGCGTGGTGCAATATTGGCGCACAATTTTACCCATTGTGTGGCTAAACCGCATGAATCATTAAATAACGGGGAATTTCCAATTTTATCCCCTGAGATTTATGAAACCAGACATTATTTTCATCCCATTTCACCCTATAGTAGAAAGGTTTTTGAAAATTTATTCCCCAATATTCCAAAGGCTGATTCCCCTTGATTCATAGGCATTTGGAGTTCCATTTAGTGACAAACAAAACTCCAAGTAGGTCTTCAACTCTATTTCCATAATTTTTTATAAGAGGCCTGGTTGAATATTTTCTCTCATCCCAAATCCATATAAACCTCAATTTTCAATTATATTATAAGTTGTTTCTTTGAAGGTTGTTTGAGTCTGAATTAAGGATTAATATTAAGTGATATGTTGCCAATCGAAATGAGGTAGATGGTCTTAAAGCTTTTTACCATACTCTTGATGTTTTATAGGTGTATGTAATTATTCTAATTTTTCTTCCTTGATGAATTTAAATGTAGTTAGATATGGAAAGTAAAATGGGTCTTAGATTATGGTGAGAGAATCTTCACAGACCCTTTTGGGTACGTTTATGATTCGAGACTAAACTTTGGGCAACACTTAGGGTATGCCAAACCCTTGAAAATAGTGAAATGAATCAGTAAATGTTTTTATAGGGTAATTATGAAGATGAATGGGTTGTGAATAGTAAATTGGTATGTGGACTTGTTTAAAGGAATAATTAAATTGATAATATGTTTGATTTTGTGAAATTATTAAGATGTTTTTGAAATTTATTAGATGACGTGCTTTGGATTTTGACCCAATTATGAATTTAAATAAAGAAATAGATTTTTGAAATTGGGACATTATTTTAAAAGGAGGTGTGGAACTCCTATGATATAAAAATTAATTCATTAATAGATTTAAAATGGTGATTTTAAATGAGGGCATGGTCCCCTTTTTCTGAAAATGTGTTAATGATTATATTGAATGGATGCAAATGGAAATGAAATCCTTGGGGAAAAGGTTAGTTTTTTAAAGAGGAAGACCAGTGTTTTACTGGGTTTATTGAAGATGATTTTAAATGATTATTCATTTTAATGTTCTATACCATGTTATGATTTTAAGCATCCACTGGGACCTCGGTAAATGAAATGATAAAGTGGGAAAATATTATAAATGGTTTCTGAAGGATACCCTTTTGAACAAGTGGTATGTGTTGGGTATCAGACTGAGGTGTTACTCCTGTAGTTTAGGCTAGACTGATCTTTTAGGCCCATGAATTGTATTTCTCAAGTTAGGATGTCAAACCGAGGCTCTAGGCTTCTAACTTAGGGACTTAGGTTCTTTATTTTGGTTTGACCGAACTGGTTCTCTATACCCAACCAATGTATTGTTATTGTTTTTTTATGTTTGACGAAGGCTCTATAAACCCAAATGTATGGACATGGCTTGATTATTAGAATGAGGATCCAAAGAAAGTTGATATATATTATTTTGATAGTGAATTAACCATTTATGATTAGATGCATGTAAACCCATTATTAAATGGACTAGTATTCCGACATGACCGGAGGTAGTGTAGTTATGTGGTTGACAATATAGTACCTAAAAGATAAAATGGTTAAATTAGAGTTGTTTTAATGTGATACATGATTCCTTCATTTTCCTATTTTTTACCGCACCTTGTTTACCTACAAGAATTGTTTTATATATTGGTTATTATTTTAAAAACCATTGGTGGTGGCCTATTGAGTTGTACTCACACTCCTATCAGGACTCTAAGGCACATTTCTACCTGAGCAGAAGCTATTTGTTTTCTGGCATAGGTTCTAGACTGGTACCGGGTCATTGGTTTGTGAATGGGATAAAAGTTTTGAGAATGGGATGTTAAGACCATGTTGGGACTCAAAACCATGTTTTGGTATTTTCATAGATTTGGTATTTGGGTCTTTACTGTATTCCTGGATGGAATGTAGTGTATTCATCATATTTCCATAGCATTTGTTACTTGATTATTGGTTGGATCATTCTATTTTCTATCCCTTTTATGTTCTTATTAGTTTCATTTATTTTGATATTATTTCTATTATGGATGACTCTAATATGCACGTATAGTCTTCTCATTATACGTTTATAGATCTTAGATGATCATAAAATACCTCTTCCATATGATGAAGTGCACGTGAGGTCATCTGTTTTCCTGGCTTAGGGCACCAGATATGGTGGCTACCTGGTTAATGATGATACAATGTGGTATCTATAGTGGTGTATTTTTCTTAATATTTGTGGAATAGTAAATATGATACTAGGATCATTTTATGTCTTGGTAATAAGATCTTTCTTGGGTTTCTATATCCCCACTTATGAGGGAAAACCCAAGTTTCCATGGGTGGAACTTGATATTCTATTTTTTTATTTTATAGTCAGTTGATACTTCCACCTATAGAGTTTCACTTGGATGTTATTTTATTTATCTAGGAGGTTTTATCTCTTGGTATGTTATAGAAATATTGGTTGTGTTGGTTCATGTATCACACTATGCATAAAGGATAGATAGGTCATCCATGTGTTTCCTATGATTGATTTGTGGAATCGTCATCATGTCTGGGAATTTTGGAATATGTAGTCCAAGAAAGGTTTGTTAATGAAAATGTTTTTGAATAAAAATTCAAACAAAACATGAGGTTTTTGAAATGTTGGGTTAATTATAAAGTTTCTAAAAGTGTAGATACTTTGTATTTAAAAATAAATGTTTTCAAATGTGAATTCCTAGATTTTAAAAGGGTAATGTTAATTAATTTTCAATGGGTAATGATGGTACATAAATGTCACTGGTGGTGAGTATCCCTTGTGTTTATTTTTGAAACTATGTATGGGTGGTTTGGGGTAGATATATTTACCAATATTGAGAACATGGTTATGATTCATGAGGCGCTGATGAGTTTTTATGTGTGGACAGAGTGGTGTTACTTGTTGTATGTTTGATTAGGCAATGTCATTGAGGTTGTGGACTGTTATGCGGTAGTGTGAAAGAGTAAATCCTTGTTGGTTGAGATCTTTATTTTTTTACTAGATTGCGTGTTTAGTTTATTGTTCTGATGTTTGTGTGTTATTATATTTTTTTTGGGATCATGAGTAAATGGTCACTTAGTACATTAGGCAAAGTGTGTCTTGGGATGGTTGAAGGAGTTTTGCATGTGAGAAACAACTTGGTTAAGGTTGATGTTATAGAATAGATGGAGATCTAGTGGAATTGTTTAGACATGACTCTATTTTATGGATTTCATATCGATTTATCATCAAGGGAGACTTTTGAGAGGCGTTAGTCAGATTTCCTGTGCTATTGGATGCATTTGGCATAAGAAGAAATTTAGGACTTTGATAGTGGTGGGAAAAGAGTGCTGCCTAATGTGGGTTTGGAGTATAGGGATAAGTGGTAAAGTTAATGCTTTTGGATATATGACCTTATTTTTGGTAATGTGATGATGGTTTTTGGGAATCAAGTGTATCCTTGAGAGAGTTTATCCCAGTGTTGAAAGTGATTCGGAATATGAAGCACATGTGGGTACTTCAAAAGTGGAATCGATGCACAATATGTGAAATTGAGTTTTGGTGAAAGTTCATGTTTATGACTTGGTTTATTTATTTGGAAATCAATTGATTGTGTGTGGTTTGATATAAGGTAGGTTTTAGAAGGGGAATGATAATTTGGGTGTGTGACTCATCTTCCTTAATAATGATTAATGAAGGAATAGGGATTGAATTGAGAGGAACAAAGAAAGGATGATCAAAGCATGGATATATTCTTTTTTTAATTGAAATGAAACCAAGGAAAATGGGTGGTTATATGGTTGGGCATGTTCGTGTGAAAGGTTGGGATGTTGGAAGGGAATTTTGAGAATACCTCAAGTCCAATGGGGATGATAGACTATGAGGCCTAGTTAGTTTTATGAGCAGTTCTATGGGCCTCGTGATGAATTAATAATGGATTCTAGAGTTAGGTTTAGTGTGTGGTATTCAGAGAGTTTAAGATCTTGAGGGATTATTTGAGGTCCAAATTTGAGAATGTGCTGGGAAGTCATGTTTCCATTTCTAATGGGTGAGTAGGTGGCTCAGTATAAGCACTTATCGTTTTATGTGAAACCAAAGTGGGAAGAATTTTTTTGAGGGAGACAGTTGGGTTTTGATCAGTATGATGGATCATTGTGTTTCTTTTGTGAATATCATGGGTTTTGTTAAAAGAAATTGAGTGTGGTAATTATATTAGTGATAAAGGGAATGTTGGTTCACATCTCTTTGACATAGGTTTGTGAAGAGGTGGTGAATCATAGATAGAAATCCCCTTGAGTGGTGGTGGATGAGGGTTGAAGAGATTATTGTGGATAGGGTATCCTGAACATTTTGATAGGTAAACATTTCCCTACAATAGAGGTGGCATTGAGAATGGATATCTTGTGAGGGTATTTTTTGATGACCTCTTTGCATACTCATTATTTGTGATGATCTAGACCAATATATTGATATCATTTAGTGTATAATGAGAGAGCTATGGATTTACGCTTAGCTACCTAAATGTGTTTTGGTTTGATATAGGGGCTCACAGTGGTTATTCTCATGGAGCTGTATGTGTAGAGGTGGGTAGTGGGAAGTACACTATCAAGCATTCATGGTTTACATCCTCAGGATGGACCTAATATTGAAGAATAACATGACTTCCACTATTGTAATCCAAGAATGGGTAACAGTTGATGATTTTATATTGTTCTAGTGGAAGTTAGACAACCACATCCATGTTTTGGGGAACATCTTATGACAGAAGAGTGAGTTGTAGTGGTTGGAATTTCTTAAGGATGAAATTAAAATGAAACTCCAAAGGTAGGGAGTAGTATGGCAGTCATTTATGAGTGGTGTCGACAATGGATCTGTTGTGGTGGAAAAAATATTCCAACGAGAAACCTTTGAAGATCATGATTGAATTCCTTAGGAAAGACGAGGTGGGCCTTGGATGTGGTATTTGATCAATCCAAGCATTTACATTAGGGTTAGTGTGGTTCTAATAGAATTTTGGGATTCTCTTTCTAGAAATGTTTATTGGAACCCTAGGGAATGATGATGTCTTGAAGAGTAGTAGATTCTTTGATGATGGAGTTTTATTAGGTTTTATGGAATGAATCCAGTAGGTTATTCTGATGATGGTGTTATGCCTTAAGTGATAAAGAGACATGGGAATGTGAAAGGGGTAAAATGTCCACAATAGAAGATGGGTGTTTGAGACAAGCTAGATAGGGATGCTCCGACATGATATGGTAAAAGGAATAGACAAGGTAAGTTTTAAGACACCTCTATTTTGGTGCCTTAATGGAATGTGATTTTCATAAATGGTGGCAGAATTGAAAGAGTTCAAGTTGTTCTTAGGCCATAAAAGGAAGGTGAATATATATCCATTCTTAGTGGATTTGATGTAATGTTTGGATAAAAACGTATTATGGTGTTCTTGTGGGTTTTTGGACATGGTGATTTGGGAAACACATCATGTATGTATTGGAAATTGAGTTGAGGTTTTGGTAGTCATTTTAAATGATGGATGTTTCAACCCCTGGAATACGGTGGCGGTAAGCTAAAGAATGTGATGGTGAGAACCACAAGTCAAATGATTATTCAATATATGACATGGAATGTGTTTTGGGTTCAATGAACTCAAGTGAGATCCATCTTTGTGTTTTTCTTTTGGTGATAGGTGTTGGATTGAGTTTTGACCACTTGAGTGCTTTATGATGAAGGTTGGGATTTGTTATGTTTTGGGTGTTTATATGTGGATCAAGGAAATTTTTCCCTCAGTTGTGGACTAATATATGTTAGGGAGTGTGGTTGGAACTTATGTGTTCATTTATGTGAAACCATGTAAGGGTTATTGTTATAATTTTGGAAATATGGTGAGTTGTTGCTAAGCGATTTGGGAAATGAGTTGTGGAGAGGATCTGACCAAAGGTGTATCTATTGGTTCTCCAAAGGTGGTGTAGTGATTTACTCTATTCCCTCATAATGTGATAGTTCTAGTGGTATTTCCCAATCATTATCATTTTTTGATGTTGATAGTGTGTGATTGAAGATGATGTGTCCTTTGAGGAGAATTTGGTTAGTGTTGTGAACTATAGTGAGAAGTTTTTATGAGGTAAGGTTATACCATTGATATGGGTGTTGTGGTAGTATGGTAGTGTTAAAGAATAAATTTGGGAGGGGGGGGGTGGATATGCGGGCCCATCTGCCAATGATTTAATATCATAAGATCGTAAAGGCTTGGAATTATGGAATGAGATGATATGTTATGAGGTGGGGAGATTGTAAAATCCCGAACTGTTATGGAGGTAGTTACTTGTTTAAATTTTATTAATTTTAATTTGTTTGGTTAGTGAAATGGTTCATGGGTGTATGGGATGATTCGTGGGTGTCCTAGGAGATTGGGATGAAAAGAGGGCTGTAATGGCCATATAATTCATATTTGATAGTTGGATCATGGTGAGCAATAACCATGTTCCCTAACCATTCCATCCTAGGAAGACTCGTGCAGGATTTGGAAACCATGCAAGGGGGAGACTAATGCAGTGCAAGCTAGGAAAAATCCATCCCGAATGGAAACTGCATAGTTTGGTAAATTGTGTGGACTCTTGGGAGACCATGTGACCCATGCCCCCTCTTAGATAGAGGGTGGTGCATGGTTGGAATGTGGTTTTACCAACTGTGTGGCCAAACTATGTGCCTCATTAAAGTAGGGAAAATTTTTAATTTCTCCATTGGGATTTATGAAACCTCGCCTGATTTTCCTCCCATTCCCCCTACAACATCATGGGTTATGATCCTTTCTTCCACAAGCTTCCAAGGGATAATTCTCCCTTAATTATTTGAAATTTAGAGCACTGTTTAGTGTGAATCAAAGCTCTGAGAAAGTCTCCAACTCAATTTCCTCCCTTTTTCTGTAATAGGCTTGGTTGAATTCTTTCCCCACACCCAAATCCCAAAACCATAACATCTATATAAGATTATATGTTTTTGTTTTTAATGTTTTTTGTGTTTGAATCAAGGGATAAGATTAAGCGAGAGGTTGACAACAAACTTGAGGTAGATTTGCTTAATTTTTTTCCATATTCTTGATGTTTTATATGTGTAGGTAGTTTCTCTAATTTCACTAACTTAATACATTTAAATTACATTGTCTGTGGAAAGTAAATTGGGCCTCATTTTGAGGTGTTATACCCTTTATGAAGACCATTATATCTATTAATGATTGTAGTCTAGATCATGGGATACCCTTATGGTATGAATAAAACATTGAAAATGGTAAAATAAGTTAGTAAATTTTGAGATAGGGTAATTATAATGGTGAATGGGATGTGAATAGTAAATTTTTATGTGGGATTTGATAAAGGAATAATTTAATTGATTAAATATTTATTTTTTTTAAATTTTTAAGAGGTTTTTTAAATGGTTTAGATGATGTGTTTTGGATCTTGATGTAGTTATGGATTTAAATGAAGAGATTTGTGTTTAAAAGTGGGCATTTTTTATAAAAGGAGGTGTGGACTTCAATATTATTTATCAAGGGGTTTTCTTGATAGATTTGAAATGACGATTGGAAATGAGGGAAATGATACCTATTGTGAATTTTTTTTAATTATTATTTTAAATGGATTGAAATGGAAATGAAATCCTTGTGGAAAATTATAGTTTTTCAAAGAGGAATACTAGTGTTTTAAATGGAGGTTTCAAGATGATTTTAAATGGGTATTTGTTTTTGTGTGGAATTCTATGTTTTGATTTTATGGGTCTGTTGGGACCTTGAATGATGAAATGATAAAGTGGGAAAACGTGATTAATTGTTTATGAAGCATGTCCATGTGAATAAGTGGTATACGTAGGGTATCAGACTGAGGCTTTACTACAATAGTTTATTATTAACAGAGGCTCTAGGTACCACCCATGAATTTCTTAAGTTAGGATGTTGTAATGAGGCATTATGATCCAAAATTAGGTATTGTGGTTCCTTTTTTGGGTTGGATATACTAATGCTCTATACCCAACTGATGTATTGTTATGGTTTAAGACACTAGACTGAGGCTCTATGATCCCAAACGTATGGACATGTTTGATTATCAGATTGAGGCTCTGAGGAAAGTTGATATATATATATATATATATATATATTGTTTCTATTAGTTAACACCTCTTTTATGAATGAAAGAATGTAATCCCAATATGATATGTCTTAAAAATATGGAATGACTGGAGCCAGTACAGTTTCTTGGTTGACATTATTGTACCTAAAAGAAAAAATGGATAATTTATATTTATTTAAATGTGATACATCCTACATTTGTTTCAATATTTATTACTACATGTTGTTTACCATCATACACTATTTAATAGATGAGTTACTTCTTTAGACACTATTGGGGGTGGTCTATTGAGTTGTACTCACACACTACTCGGACCGCCATGGATTTTGGGTACCTAATAAGATGCTACTTGTTTTATAGAAGGGTTTAGGATAGGGGAAAAGTTATTGGTTTGTGTATGGGATGATGGGTTGGATCATGGGATGTGAGGAATGGGTAAGAAATCGACACCATGTTTGTATATTTTCATAGTTTTTGTAATTTGGGTCTTTACTATATGACTACATGACAAGTAGTTTATCCATCATATTCTCATAGCATGTGTTACTTGGTTATTGGTTGGAAGTTTCCTTTTTTTTCTTTCCATTAATTAATCTATTTGGTTTCATATCTATAGATATTATTTCTAATGTTGTTCAATCTAATATGCGAGTATGGTATCCTCATTGTACCTTTATAGAATAAAGTTTCCTGTCAGAAGCCTCTAGAACATGAGGAGGCATGCTTGAGGTCATGTGGTGACCTGGATCTGGGCACTATATACAGTGGATACCGAGTTGGGGATGTTATAGTGATAGGTTTAAATAACCCTGAAAAAGGTTATTCTATTTTTATCGTCCAATGAAATACGTGACTATAAATCTTTTCTAATAGACATTATTTCCATGGTTCAAACAAATATGATTGTATGTTTTAGTCATAGGGTTTTATCTACTATCATAATTTTGGAAGAGTGAATATAGCTAGAAAATCCAGTAGTGAAATGAATTTTATGTTATGGGTAAGGATATAACCGCATTAAAGTTTGATGAGTTATGTGAGGAAAGGTGGGTGAGACTTGTGGGTATGACATTCCAACCAAAGACGGTCTTCTATATGGTCTATGTTTCTTGTAAACTTATCAAAATTTGAACAACTATAATTTAACCATTTTTACCATTATTCAAATTGAAAAAATATTTACCATGGTGATTATTATTTTATTAAAAATAAGAGAATACCATTCTTACCCAATTTGGAAGAGATGTTTCAAAATCCCCATTTAATTTAATCTTATTGAATTTATAAATATGAGAGAATTAAAATTTTAATTAAGAAATATAATATATATAAACCTATTTTTTATGAAGATTTTCTTTTTATACCATATGGGTTTTTCAATATTATTTCAGATCAATAAAAAATTAGAAGAGTTTTAAAATAAATTTTTAAAAATCATATTAGATTCATAAAAATAGATTAATTTAATGTATTTAAATATTACAAAACATTTATAGAAATAATTCCTTTCAAAAATAGTTTTTTTACTATGGTGTCTAATATTTACTTCAGTAACATATTTTTATATTAAAAAAATATCATTATTAATTTTATTGATATGTTGATTTAAAATATGAAAATAATTTTATTAGTATCAACCTACAAATTTATTAATAAATTATTCCATTTGATCAATTTAGATATTTTTTAGAAGAAATATTTCTTTTAAGAAGAGAAAAAATTTATTCTGATTACTTTCTTAGTAATAACTATGAGTTGGGAGTATATATTATCAATAAATTTGAATTAAAAAGATAAATTATTTTCATTTAAATTTATAAATGTGAAATTTATACAATATATATATATATAATATTAATTACATGTTTATATCATCATATCTTCTACTTAAACAATCCCTTAATATGTCCACTTATGTTCTAATAATTAGATAATTGATAGTGGTTGTCACGTTTTGGGATTTTGATAAATCGGATCTCATAGTGATTTCCATGATCTTCAACTTATACCACAATTAATTTTTCTCATGCCACACTTATTTCAGTTAATATTGGGGTAGGTCTAGGGAAAACCCTAGAGAAGTTACCTCCCTTAAAAGATATAAAAATTGAACTTCATATAGAATACATAATCCATTCAATTCCATTTCCAATAATTTTTTTTTGATTTCATATAATTGTTAATTTTATTTATACGAATTTATTCAATAATTGTGTTATAACAATTATATTTAAATTGAAATGTAGTTTATTTTATTTCATTATTGTTTGAAAAATAATATATCATAAATTTAAGTTATTAAAATTATTGGGGTGTTACTCTCTGAACCCCTTATAAAGGAATTTTTTCCTCAAATTTATATAATTTTGATGAAAAAATAACTGAATTTTTTTTAATTACATCTCCTAGTTCCCACATATTTTCCTCAAAATAATGGTTTTACAATAGTAATTTGACCGGGTGGGTGATCTTATTCTGCACAAACTTATCTCTTTGATATAGGATCTCTATAGATTGATTTTCATAATGGTGATCATGTTATATGTATATGATATTTGAGTTTATTAAATTTAATATATCAATTATGTGCATCCTAAAAAGTGATACACGAAATACATCATGTTCAAGGGAGGGTCTTAGAGGAAGTTAAATATGATATCCTTCTATTCAAACGTGATCAATGATTTCAAAAGGAACAATATATTTAGTGAAAAAATTACCATTCTTTATAAAACACATAAATTTATTCCATAGTGATATTCATAACATTGTCCCTTGTTGATAAATGTATTGGATATTTTCCTTCATCTCATAAAGAAGGTTTGGTACTAATAACTTACACTCTTATAATTTTTACCAAAAACAAGGAGACGTTAACCTTTCCTTATATATAGCCTCATATGAATCCATTTAAATACTATAATTGAAACTATTATCGTATTGAAACTATACTAGGGTAATGTGTTGATCTAAACCCATTTAAATACATATAATATGATCTTAGCATATCCTTCAATGTTTGAATGAGCATTTTTTATTGATTTTTAGTCTGAGAATGATAAGTGATATTGAAGAGTAATTATGTATCCAATGTAGGTTGAATAAATTTATAAATCATTAAGTTAAACCTTAGAACATGATATGATACAATAGAAATTGGTGAAATATATATCCTTACCTTATCCCTTATGTTTTTCTTGGTAAGAGAGTGAAGAAATAAATATTTTCTAGTAGTAATAAAATTCACTAGCTTCAAAAGGAAACAACTACAACCAAAACGAGATTATGGTCCTTTTATTTTTTTGGAGTACTATGATAAAATCCATTTTAGTATTCTCAAAATTTTATATTGGTATGGTTAATAGTTTCAACATTTCCTTATACCTTTATTGCTTGGCCTTAACTTTCTATCATACCTGGCATCAAGATACATAATCATCAATCCCCATTTTCATATTATCCCACATAAAATAATCTCTATGGTATATATAATTTTTTCCCTCTCAGATATATATATAATGATGAGTTATATGAATTATCAAATAAAACCTTCTTCCATTTTGGTAATGACGGAAAAAATATATATTTTTTGAATGTTATAACTTTATCACGTTCAAAGGGGAACTTTGGAATATTCCACATCGTCTTCCATAACTCACCATCCCTTTTCCACCTTTATCATTGAATGGATAGATAATTGAGTCATAAATTTGGAAATATATTATTTAAACCCATCCCTTATAAAACCTCAATGTTTTATATCTATTTTTTTTGAAATAATCTAGAATAGTTTGATAGATTGTTTCACACACAACCCTTAGTCAAAATGAATAGTGATATAGTATACCATTTTACCCTATTAGTTGGATTGGAAGGTACGAATATGATTAGTCAAATATATATATATATATGTGAAATTTTTTAGGATTAAAAATTGTATTGATAAGAAATAAATTTTAATTAAACCATTTAATGATTAAAATACATATTTTAAAAGAAATTTATTCTTTCATATGTTACGTATTTTTATCTAAACAAAGTATATTAATTACTATAGAAAAAATAAATTCAATTTTCATATTGAAAATGAATATTAATAAATGAATAAACATTAATATATTAGTTATTTAAATGTTAGGAATCTTTATAAAATCTTTTAACGGTTGAAAGGGTTATTTTTTATAAAAGTATTTTTATGTGTGCAATTTGTTTTTATCATAATAAATTAAATTAATTACAATTAATTAATATGTTTAATGAAATGTTTAGATTATATATTCTACAAACTATTTTTACATTAATTTTATATGCTTTACAAATAATGAAAATAAATTTAGTTTTATGCTTAAAAATGCATTAATTTTTTTAAAAAAATTATGACTTTCATTCTTATTTTAAAATAAAATTTTCCCAATTATAAAAATTTAATATTTAGAAAATGCCTATCTATTTATAATAATAATTTAATTTTTTTTAATGGGGATATTTTTAATTTATTTAATAATTAATAGTAACAATAATTCCACAATTTGGGTTAAAATGAGTTTATTGGGGGGGGGGGGGTTAGACTATCATATATAGGTATGTATAACACATAAAATAGTAAAATTATTACTATATTAAAATAGTTAGACCCTATAATATCTTACAATTGATTATTTTTCCATTTGGTTACACTTTTACCAAAAGTGACCTTAAATTATTAATATATTTTTTGTAATTCCATGTTTGTCCTCTCCCCACATTTAAAAGGAAACCTATTTTGCTTCATTATTGATGAATTTTAAGACTAATACCTTGGAAAATAACTACCCAAAACCTTAATATCTTCATGACCTTATTCCTAGAGCCATTGTTATCCTCCTAAGTCTATTATTTCATGTCTTATGATGTAATCCAAAAGAGATCTCTCAAAGAAAATGTATAAATATTAACCAACCTTTTTCAGTTTTGTTTCCTCTTCTACCCTCTCTAATCCTATTATGTCCATAATAACATTATTAATCTATTATCATAAATATAATAATATGCTATTATAATGATGGAAAAACAATATTACACCTATTTTTTATCAAATCGAAAATGAAAGTATTTCTCATGTGTACGTGTGGACTACTACATCCCCATTTTAATCTGATTAGTTTTCCATCACGACCAAAAATTGATAGATATAATTAATGATTTAATAAATATATATAATATTTAAAATTTAATTTTTATTCTATAATTATAAAAAAGTATTTATCATTATTTCATTCTTTTTATTAAAAAATAATAACAACATTCTTGCGTACGTACAAACCACTATATCAATGAATGGTGTAATTCATTTTTTTATATATACATTTAAGGGATGGTTATATATATATATATTCATATATGGAATATAATTGATACTTGTATCATTATAAAAATTTCATATATTATGAAACAATGATCATGTTTTAATAACCATAATATCCATATCAAAGCATAGATGAAAAATGAAATAGTTACCACCAAGAACAATGAATTTGACAAAGAATTGATAATGAATGGGTGATAAGATGTTATACATAAACCATGTATGGTATTATAATTATGAATATGGTTCTTTTATATATTTATCATAAATTCTAATTTATTATATAAGAGGCTATAGTGATTATGAAGAACGTTGAACATGATGTATGGGTTTCATGTTACAATATCACTTTTTACTAGCGAGGTTTATGATGAAATATCAAGATGATGGAATTATGTGATCTATATTTCAAAAATATTATGCCCTTTCTTATATTATGTTTATTTATATATATTTAATGTTTTACATTCATTTTTCCCTCTTTACGTACAGAATGTTTCTGAAGAATGTTTTAAGTAAAATTGATTTTTTTATATTCAATGGGAAATATTTTCTTCCATGTCTATATTTTTTATAGATTTTTTTCAAAAATATTTTCACTATACTAAAAATATTTATCAAATTAACTTTTTACCAATGTTTTAATTTATATAAAAATTATTAAAATAAATATTCTAGTTGTTTTCTAAATGATGAACTTTTACCTATGGTGTGAACAATACATTTTTTTAATGTACATCATAGGAATATATTTTCCTAATTCCATTACTACTATTTAAATTAAAGTATTAATTACTATTTTTCATGTTTCATTTCAAATAAAATAAATTTTTTATTATTTTCATAATTTTTATATTTTAAATAAGTGATTTCAAAATGAATAGGGTAATTTACTCAACAAATATTCCACATAAATTTTAAAAGAATTTAAATATATGATTAAATACTTTGATATTACTTATATTTCGTACGAGATATGATACTATGATACCATCATTAGTTTTTATATAGGGATTTTCACTATGATCATTAAATATTATTAAAACCTTTTTTCATTTTAAAGGGTTAAACTATGATTTAATGATAAATACATTTATGATCCTGTAGAATACATATGAATGGATTAATATTATAAAATATGTGGGTAAATAATTTCCCAATGATTCATTGGGTAAGGATTAATGTTTTATAGTATCAAAGGGTACATCAGAGGTAATACCATGCCTAAAATAAGGGTATATAGGAGGTTATCCAAAGCCCAAAGTAAGTACATGGGTCATTATCCCAATCTTAAGATGTGAATAATGTCTTGGGGGGTAGCCATGACATAATATTTCTTTGATTATTATTATGAAACCCTATATGACACTTATTTAGGAAATGATATTATTTCAATTTTATGCTCTTATAGATCATTTTCTGTAAAGACCCGTAAAATCAAAGGGAAATTTTTTCGTAATTTTCTTTGGGATTTTACAAGAATGCGCTTTCTAACAGCACTTGATTCCGAGGCCCGGTGTGCCTGGAATTTTTATCCGAAGTTTAGCTCGGGTATGTTCAGTGAACGAACGAGCGGGATTTCCTAAATTTTGGACAGGTGCTCGGAATCGAATTCCGAGGGCACCGATGGAACCGCAGTACCGATAATTTCTTAGGAACACCTTTTTCGGAGTTGCGTTTGCTCGGGAGGAGATGTAAAAAAATTGTGGAAGGTAAAATAAAATTGAGCTTCAATTTTATTTTATTTTCACTAAGTGGTTATCCGTTATGTGGAAGTTGGGAAACTATCCTAGATAGGTTATGAGGGTGGTGGGGCCCACACGAACCCCACCCCTTCATATTCCATAACTCCTTCAACTTACCATTTAATTAGATAACTCAAGTTAATTAAATGTGTGAGTTTAATTTGAGTGTTTGAAATTCAAATAATTAAGTCATAGGTAATAGAATAAGACTAAACACTTATTTTATTATTGTTGGAGCTTGTTGTGTTGAGAGTGGATTGGGGGGAAGAAACTCTAAAGTTCTTCTTCATCGTCGAAGAATGTGAAGAACGCGAGGAACGCACCGATCTCCAACAAAGAACGCCAAATCCTCGGAGATCGACTACACAACACCGTATACCGCGACGCCAATGACGTTCCTTCCGCGACACCTTCTTCCGTGATGATCAATTCAGTGACGTTCCTTTCCACAATGAGCCTTCGTTCAACAACACTGAAGGTTGGGGATTTTGTTTTTGTTCGTGAAAACTTCCATTGTCATTCTTTGTGAAACTTTGTCGCTTGCTATCGATTAACGGGAGGGGGCCGGAAAACACAAACACGTCCGACCCTCCTCCCTTTTAAGTCGTATTGATGCGGTTCGAAGGAATGTGGTGTGGTGCAATGTCACCACGCGGGATCATACGGCAAGGGTGCACGACGCCGTCGCGCCGCGCTATTGAAGTAGAACAAAGGCGTGGCGCCGTCGCGCTACGCCGGAAAACCTCGATGGAACCTCAAAGACACCGCGGCCGGAGCGGGGCTGCGGCGGAGGGGCGTGGCGACTTCGCGCTGCGCCAGACGGACCAAGGCCGCGGCGGAGCAGGGACCGGTGGCCGGTTCCGGGCCCCCTGCATTGGAGCAGGGGCACCGGCCCATGCCGGTCCCGTGGCGGTAGCAGCCGGCTGGCCAGAGTGGGCCGGCCGGTCAGAGGAGGATCCGGTGGTTACGACCCTCGGCTGGCCGGACAAGGGCAGCCCCCACATAGGGGCCGCTGTTACGAATAGGCGGGGGGCAGCCCCCCCCACCCCCTAACGCTCGGCCGCTTCGGCCGACCCACCTGGCCAGCGCCAGCGCGCCTGCCGGGCCACACCAGCCGGGCCGGGTCGCTCCTAAGCAGGCCGGACCCAGACCCGGGTCGGGTCGACCCGGTTTGGGCCGACCCCAGGGGTCTCGGGTCGGGTCGGTCCAGTCCCGAAACCCCCATACCCAGACCTCTTTCGGTATTTTGCCCATAACATGGGCTACGAACCTCCGATCGACGCACCGTCAGTGGCGATGTGATCCATGGATCGAGATGGTCGTTTCGATATATTATGCTCAAGGTTTTGGAGTACTTTGGTTTCATCCGGGTTGGTTTGTACACGAAACCAACCGGTCCCTTAGAGCGGAAACACTTATAACTTGAGATCCAGACATCCGATTGACGTGCTGTCAACTTTGTTGGATTCCTCTTGGTAAGACAGACCTTTTGGCTTACTCCGCTCGAGGTTTGGATGAAGATGGAGTATAGTCGAGTTGGTGTTGACTTAAAAACCAACCAGGCCCCTGGGACGAAAAGCCAATAACTCTCAGACCGGGCGTCCGATTGACGTGTCGTCTGTGACGTTAAGTTCCTTTTAAAGATACATAACTTTTGGATACATAATCTCTGGACTATGTGTTAGTTGATGTATCAGCCCCTCAGCTCGTGGAGCGGACCCTCCCGAACGAGCTTGCTATGTGCGGGAACCCTAGAGCTGGCTGCGACTGCGACGACGATGACGACTGTTCAGAAATACTCCGTGGATTCGACAGCGATGACTGCAGCACTCAGCGATCCTACGTGGATCAGTGCTACTGATCATGTGTGGGTCAGATTCTATGTGGGTCAGCGCTCAACAGACTTGTGTGGGCCAACGCCTATAGATCCTGTGTGGGTCATTGCGGGGGTTAGCTACCTATCGATCCATTGTGGGTCATTGAGGGGGTTAGTACCTATCGATCCTGTGTGGGTCCGACAGCTTAGATGAATCAGAGGCTACATCTGATCATCTCTATCATCTTACGAAGTAGTATACCTGTGTGAGCTGAATATTGACTTTCAATCATTATCTTCGATATGATTGACTTGATTTCCTATGTGGATTATGTTGTGTTATCCTGTGTGGACGTGATCGAAATTGGGCTCAGATTTTGGTGTCGAACTGGAATTGATGACTTAGGTATATGTATGGGCATATACCTAAGTAGTGTCGGATGTTACTTCGCGATTGTATCATTCCTTTGTGGATTATCCTTTGTGGATTCTGGGAGACCTTCGGGGGTCTCGGGGTCCCTAATGAGTAGCTTATACTCACCCCTGCACGGGCTATGCCCGCTCTACATTGTGTTGGTTGCAGACGATGGACAGCGCTGCTCGTGGTTGAGGCTTGCGGAGCAGTCACTACCTGGAGGTAGACCACTGGGTGGGACGTACACGGAGCGGATGGCTGGACCCGAGGAGCTGAGGTGGATATCTGTACCTACCCTTCAGGTAAGAGTACCAGTGGATGGCTCGACGTTGCAGCTTTACTTTTTAGTTGTTATACTGCCTTTTTCATTTGTACTTTACTTTCAGTTTGGGTATGTATTCTGGCCCACATACTTTTCCACACTTACTATTGTACCCAGTTTTTACTTAGTGTTTACTTCTGCTTGCTTTCTCAGTGGTGTTTGTTTACTTTACAATGGCAATGGATTCCATTTTTATCGGAAATTATGCCTTGGTGCTAGTCGTGAGCCCCTGGCCGATGGAAGACGGGATTGGGGTAGTCACGGCATGGGCCCCGAGGACGGGTCGTGACAAATTTGTATTAGAGGAGTTCAATTCTACCGCAGAACTCTGGTCTCTGATCTTTTTCTATGTGAAACAACAGTGTTAGGAGTATTGAGTATGGTTATGAGTCCAGGGAGTCCAGTGTTGGTGCGACGGCCAACGTATCCATACAACAAGATCCTGACTTCTGATTTCTGACTTAATGCCCGAAAACATTGATTGCATGTGTGTTTCAAGTTTTCTTTGTGATTACTTTGTGTCAGCTCACCAGGTATACTGTTCTGACCGTGGCGCACCTGTCTCTTTTCAGTATGGCCCCACGACGACATCCAGCTAGGTTTCCTAGCGTTGTGCGGGACGACAACCCACCGAGCGACGAGGACTCGGTACATGGCCCTTTGACAGCAGAGGCACCGGCAGTACCTCTACCCGCTGAGCCACTGATGCTACCAGCCCCAGCCGCTGACGATGCACGTCGCCTTAGTGCACTACACGAGTTTCAGCGTCAGCGACCACCCAGGTTCCGCGGGGAGACAGACCCTCAGGCAGCCGAGGATTGGTTGGAGGCTGTTGTATGAGTTTTCAGGTTAGTGGGGACACCAGCAGACCTCATGGTGGTCCTCGCAGCGAGCCTCCTGCACGCGACAACATGCAGATGGTGGAGCGTGATGCTCTAGGTGCACGACGAGGCATCTCTCCTCTGGACAGACTTTGAGAGCCTCTTCTGCTTGGAGTTCGTCCCAACCACCCTCTGTGCGGTGCGCATCCAGGAGATTCTACAGCTGCGGCATGGTAGCTTGACGGTCACCCAGTACTCGGCGAGATTTACCAATCTCTCGCGCTACTCGATAGACATGGTACGAGACCCATTCTTCCGGGGCTGGACATTTGAGCAGGGATTGATTCATGAGATCAGGGCATCACTGATCTCCCTCAGCATTCAAAAACAGGAAGGGGTACTGGAGCGAGCCCTTCTAATCGATAGCTTCCTTTCTGAGCCTACATCAGCTGCGAGACCTACCGCAGGGCGGCACGTAGCAGAGTCTTCTACAACAGGCAGTCGACAGATGAATCATGGGTCCAAGCAGTCCAGACCCTCAGGCAGAAGACCTCAGAACACTATCTTAGAGGTGCGGATCACACATCGCGGAGCAATTATTTCGAGAGGCAGACAGTGCTACGCATGCGGCGGGCAGGGCCACATGGCTCGTGACTGTCTGACCCGCCGTTCCGAGGAGCAGCAGACGGTTGAGGGACCACCCAGGCAGAGGAAGAGGGTCGACCGTGGCAGTCCATAGGGAGCAGGTGGACGAGGCAGAGGAGCTGGCCGAGTAGCCAGTGGTGGGCGACGCTTTGAGGCTCTACCACCCCCACCACCAGAAGGTCCACCCCAACCACAGGGAGCGGGCAGGCAGAGACAGGCACAACTTCAGGTAGCAGAGGCCTACGACCACGGCGCGCCTGAGATGATTCGAGATACTATCTGTGTATATTCTACCCTTGATGCAGTTCTTATAGACACAGAAGCGAGCCATTCTTTCATACCCATTGCCCTTATTCGAAGCTCAGAGATTCCAACAGAGCTGTTGGCTCGATCCTTATGGCTAGAGACTCCTACGGGAGAAGACTCGACAATTACGCACTGGTGCTGGCAGTGTGAGCTTACTCTAGGAGGTGAGAGCTTCGGCTGGGATCTTCTTGTAGTGGAGTCGAGGCCTTACGATGTCATCTTGGGCATGGATTGGTTATCTACAGTCCATTCTCAGATTGACTGTATTAGGCGCAAGGTGAAGTGTGTACGCACCAACAGGAGCAGGTTCACCTTCACCGGCAAGAAGGGATCCTTCGCAGCACATGATGGACTCTCATAGAGGAGAGGACAACCCATCACTCATCAGTTGGATAGCCTCATCCTAGGAGCAGTTGACATGCGGAGTCCTGGTTTTCCTGCAGTGGTGGATTAGTATGCAGACATTTTCCCTGATGACATTCTAGGACTACCTCCACGCGGAGAGGTAAACTTTTATATTGACCTGTACCCCGGGACAGCCTCGATATCCACCCCAGCATATCGAATGGCACCCGCCAAGCTTCATGAGATATGGGTATAGTTAGAGGACTTGCAAGGCAAGGGATTCATCTGACCCAGTGTTTCACCCTGGGCTTCCCCGATTTTGTTCTCCAAGAAGGCGGGCGGGAGCTTGCGACTTTGTGTCGATTATCGTTTCCTGAACCAAGTGACCGTGAGGAACAAGTATCCACTACTGAGGATTGATTACCTCTTCGATCAGCTCAAGGGGCACGGTGGTTCTCAAATATAGAACTTAGATCAGGCTATCATCATCTCAGAGTTCGGGATGAGGATGTGCAGAAGACGACATTCAGATATCGGTATGGCCACTATGAGTTCTTGGTTTTTCCATTCAGCGTAACCAATGCTCTAGAAGTGTTCATGGGCCTCATGAATAGGATCTTTCAGCCATACCTCAATTGATTTGTCATGGTATTCATTGATGACATTTTGATATACTCGACGACTGAGGAGGAGCACGCCTACCACTTGCAGGTTATACTAGACATACTATGAGAGCACCAGCTTTATGGAAAGATCTCGAAGTGTCAGTTCTAGATACGTGAGGTCCACTTCCTGGGACACATCATTTCTGATGAAGAAGTTGTGGTGGACCCTGCGATGATTGATGCAGTGCTAGCTTGGGATCCACCCAAGAGCGTGACAGAGGTGCGGAGTTTCTAGGGTCTAGCTGGGTACTACCAGAGATTTGTTGCCAGACTTCTCCAGAGTTGCGGCACCACTGTCAGCTTTGATGAAGAAGGGTAAACCCTTTGTGTGGTCAGACAGATGTCAGCAGAGCTTCTAGGAGCTGAGACAGAGATTGACCAGTGCGCCTATGTTGAGGCTACCAGAGGAGGGAGTAGGGTACGTAGTTTACTACGATGCTTCAGGGACCGGACTCGGATGTGTCCTGATGCTGGAGCAGGCAGTGATCACATACAGATCACGTCAGTTGAGGAAGCATGAGCAGAACTATGCTACCCATGAACTGGAGTTAGAAGCGTTGGTCTTCACTCTAAAGATGTGGCGACACTATCTGATGGGAGAGCACTTTACATTCTATTCTGGCCATCAGATTCTCAGGTAAATCTTCTTGTAGAAGGACCTAAACCTGAGACAACAGTGATGGATTGAGATCCTCCATGACTATGACTTTGACATAGTCTATACTCCTGGAAAGGATAATGTAGTAGCTGATGCTCTCAGCAGGAGGATGGGCATTCAGCTACTTGGGGAGGCGACAGAGCAGCTAGCCACTTTGCAGATATCCTTCGTGGATAGAGATGGAACAACCTTTCTTCAGTCATTCACAGTCACTCCTCTACTACTGCAGCAGGTCAGAGAGGCACAACATGGGGATGCCGACTGTGAGACGCAGCATTCGCAGATATCCTCAGGACATGCACCTGATGGTTTCTCTTTAGTAGGAGGGCATGACGTCCTTTTCATAGGACGTACCTTGGTGCCAGTTGCTTTACGAGAGGAGATGCTGAGAGAGTTTCACACTTCCCTTGTGGCGGTACATCCTGGAGTGGCGAAGATGAACCAGGATCTCAGACGACAGCACTGGTGGATGGGCATGAAGAAGGTTGTGGCTGAGTTCGTTTCTCGATGCCTCACCTGCCAGCAGGTGAAGGTGGAGCACTAGGTACCAGCAGGCTTGGTACAACCCTTGGAGGTCCCGGAGTGGAAGTGGGACGGGATATCTATGGACTTCATGACTGGACTTCCACGCTCTTCCAAAGGTCACGACTCCATATGAGTGATTGTCGACCGACTCACCAAGTCGGCTCACTTCTTACCCATCAGAGAGTAGGGCTCAGTGGAGAGCTTGGGATGCCTCTACGTTCAAGAGATTGTACGGCTTCATGGTGTGCCATCATCTATCGTCTCCAAAAGAGATTCTCTCTTTACTTCCTGGCTTTGGAAGGGGTTGCAGGAGGCATTCGGGACGCAGCTACGTCTGAGCACCGCCTTTCACCCCCAGACAGATGGTCAGATGGAGGGGACCATTCAGACTCTCGAGGACATGCTCCGCGCAAGTGTCCTCGACTTTGGTCGCAGTTAGGAGGACCACCTAACCTTGGTGGAGTTTGCGTACAACAATAGCTACCACTCCACCATCGGGATGGCACCATACGAGGCGTTGTACGGCCGACCTTGCAGATCACCTATGTGCTGGACAGACCCTGGGGAGTCAGCACTTGTGGGACCAGAGATGGTTCAGGCCACGACAGAGAAGGTCCAGGTCATCCAACAGCGGATGAGGACAGCTCAAAGCCGGCAGAAGTCTTATGCTGATAGGAGGCGGAGGCCACTGGAGTTCGAGGATGGTGACCACGTCTTCTTGCGGGTCTCACCTCGATGTGGATTATAGAGATTTGGTCGAGGCGGAAAGTTGTCTCCACGCTTCATCGGACCATTCCAGGTCCTCAGCAGGATTGCCGAGGTGTCTTATCACCTGGCTCTACCACCTCAGTTGCACCAGGTGCATGACGTCTTCCACGTATGTCAGCTGAGTAGATATGTTCACGACCCGATGCATATCATTGACCATGGGGAGCTGGACATAGAAGATGAGGCGACTTTTGCGGAGTTCCGAGTGGAGATCGAGGATCGACAGGAGCGGGTCCTTTGTGGACGGTCGATTCCACTAGTGCGCATCAGATGGCAGCACGAGAACCTCCAGGAGAGAACTTGGGAGAGGGAGGCTCAGATGCGTTCACAATACCCACATTTGTTCCCCTGGTTTATGATGTATCTTTACGGGGACGTAAATCCCTGAGGTGGGAGTAATGTAAAGACCTGTAAAATTGAAGGGAAATATTTTCTTAATTTTCTTTGGGATTTTACAAGAACACGGTTTCTGGCGGCACTTTATTCCGAGGCCCGGTGTGCCCGGAATTTTTATCTGATGTTTAGCTCGTGTACGTTCAGTGAACGAACGAGCGGGATTTCCTAACTTTTAGAACGGTGCTCGGAATCGAATTCTGAGGGCACCAATGGAACCACAACGCTGGTAATTGCTTACAAACACCTTTTCCGGAGTTCCGTTTGCTCAGGAGGAGATGGAAAAAAATTGTGGAAGGTAAAATAAAATAGACCTTAAATTTTATTTTATTTTCACTAAGTGGTAATCCATTATGTGGAAGTTGGGAAACTATCCTAGATAGGTTATGAGGGCGGTGGGGCCCATACGAACCCTACCCCTTCATATTCCCCAACTCATTCAACTCACCACTTAATTAGATAACTTAAGGTAATTAAATGTGTGAGTTTAATTTGACTATTTGAAATTAAAATACTTTTGAAATAGGTAATAAAATAAGACTAAAGACTTATTTTATTATTGTTGGAGCTTGTTTTGTTGAGAGTGGATTGGGGGGAAGAAACTCTAAATTTATTCTTCATTATAGAAGAACGTGAAGAACACAAGGAACGCACCAATCACCGACGAAGAACGTCGAATCCTCGGAGATCGACTACGCGACGTCGTATACCACGACGCCAATGACCTTCCTTCCGCGACGCCTTCTTCCACGACGATCAATTCCGTGACGTTCCTTTCCGCGACAAGCCTTCATTCAACAACGCTTGCAGTAGGGGATTTTGTTTTTGTTCGTGAATACTTCCACTGTAGTTCCTCGTGAAACTTTGCTGGTTGCTATCGATTAACGGGAGGGGGCCGGACCGCACAAACACGGCCGGCCCTCCTCCCTTGTAAGTTGTGTTGATGCGGTTTGAAGGAAAGCGGCGCGGTGCAACGGCACCGTGCGGGATCATATGGCAAGGTTGCGCGGCGCCGTCGCACCGCGCTGCTGAAGTCGAACAAAGACGCGGCACCGTCGCGCCGCGTCGGAGAACCTCGAAGGAACCTCGAAGACACCGCGGCTGGAGTGGGGCCGCGGAGGAGGGGCGTGGCGCCATCGCGCCTCGGCGGACGGACCAAGGCTATGGCTTAGGCCGCGGCGGAGCAGGGACTGGCGGTCGATTCCGGGGCACCGGCGTCGGAATAGGGGGACTAGCCCAGGCCGGTCCTGTGGCGGCAGCAGCCGGCCGGCCGGAGCGGGCCGGCCGGTCAGAGGAGGAGTCAGGGATATTACCCCCGACTGGTCGGACAAGAGAGGCCCCCCACATGGGGACCGCGGTATCCAACTGGTGGGGGGCAGCGCCCCCCGCACCCCCTAACGCTCGGCCTTTTCGGCCGAGCCACCTGGCCAGCGCCAGCACGCCGGGCCGGACCGCCATGCCGGGCCGGACCGCACCCAGGTAGGGTCTGGCCGTGCCCAGGCCGGGCCGAGCCGCGCCCAGGCCGAGCCGGGCCACGCCCATGCCGGGCCGGGCCGCTCCAGTCGGGCCGGTCTATGCCCAAGCGGGCCGGACCCGGACCCGGGTCGAGTCGACCCAGTTCGGACTGACCCAAAGGGTCTCGGGCCGGGTCGGTCCGGGCCCGAAACCCCCATACCCGGACCTCTTTCGGTATTTTGACCATAACATGGGCTACGTACCTCCGATCGACGCACCGTCAGCGGAGATGCGATCCTTGAATCGAGACAGTCGTTTCGATATATTACGCTCAAGGTTTCTGTGTACTTTGGGTTCGGTCGGGTTGGTTCGCACACAAAACCAACAGGGCCCTCAGAGCGGAAATGCTTATAACTTGAGCTCCGGACGTCGGATTGATGTTCCATCGGCTTTGTTGGATTAATATTGTTGAGATGCACCTTTTGGATTACTTCACTCAAGGTTTGGACACAGATGGAGTACGGTCGAGTTGTTTTTGAATTAAAACCAACCGGGCCCCTAGGACGAAAAAGCCAATAACTCTCAGACCAGGCGTCCGATTGACGCGCCGTCTGTGAAGTTAAGTTCCTCTTGACAATACAGAACTTTTGGATACATCAACTCTGGACTATGTGTCAATCGATGTGTCAGCCCCTCAGCTCGTGGAGCGGACCCTCCCGAACGAGCTTGCTGTGTGCGAGAACCCTAGAGCTGGCTGCGACTGCGACAACGATGACGACTGTACAAAAATCTTTCGTGGATTCGACGGCGACGACTACAACACTCAGCGATCCTATGTGGATCAGTGCTACCGATCCTGTGTGGTTCAGCGCACATCGGTCCTATGTGGGCCAGTGCCTACAGATCTTGTGTGGGTCCGATCCTGTGTGGGTCATTTCTGGGGTTAGTTACCTATCGATCCTTTGTGGGTCATTGTAGGGGTTAGTACCTATCGATCTTGTGTGGGTCTGACGGCTTAGATGAATCAGAGGCTACATCTGATCATATCTATCATCTTACGAAGAAGTATACCTATGTGAGCTAAATCTTGACTTCCAGTCATTATCTTCGATATGATTGACTTTCTTTCCTATGTGGATTGTGTTGTGCTATCCTGTGTGGATGTGATTGAACTTGGGATATGATGTTGGAGCGAAACTAGAATTGATGACTTAGATATATGTATTGGCATATAACTAAGTAGTGTCGGATGTTACTTCGTGATTGTATATTTCCTTTGTGGATTATCCTTTGTGGATTATGGGATACCTTTGGGGGTCTCAGGGTCCCTAATGAGTATATTATACTCACCCCTCCACGGGCTAGGCCCGCACTACGTTGTGTTGGTTGCAGACGACGGAAAACACTGATCGTGGTTAAGGCTTGCAGAGCAGTCGGTACCTGGTGGTGGACCACTGGGCGGGACGTACACGGAGCGGACGGGTGGACCAGAGGAGCTGAGGTGGATATCTGTACATACCCTTCAGGTGGGAGTACCAGTGGACGGATCGACGTTGCGGCTTTACTTTTCAGTTGTTGTAATTCCTTTTTTAATTGTACTTTACTTTCAGTTTGGGTTTGTATTCTGGACCACTTACTTTTCCGCACTTACTGTTGTACGCAGTTTTTACATAGTGTTTACTTCTGCTTGCTTGATCTGTGGTGTTTGTTTAATTTACAAAGGCAATGCCTTACCTTTTTATCGGAAATTACACCTTGGTGCTAGTCGCCAGCCCCTGGCCTATGGAAGGCGGGCTTGGGGTAGTCACGGCACGGGCCCTGAGGACAGGTCGTGACATTTTCATTGACTCTATTGTGATTCATGTCTTATAAACTGTGAATATTTTTAACATGATTAATTACTATTGAAATGTTTCATATTTTCCATTTATTATTTTTTTTATACTATATAGATTAAATTCAAAACTAGGCGCTGATAAAACATAAGATTCTGAGGACCGGTGTGCCCAGAACAAATGTTTGAAAAATATTAAAATATTAAATAGCACACCCATGTGATTTTATAGAAAAAATGAAATAAATTATAAATGGGTAACTATATCGAAAATATGAAGGCACTGTTGAATTTAGAATATAAATTTTACCCTAGGAGTGACCTAACATTGGTCAACATAAATGGATTGTGGAAAGTCGACAGATATGCTTAAATGAATAAAATAAATTATAATTTTTTTTGATATAGTGAAAAAATAAGTTTCTATTTAAAATTATCCCTATGTAAAAGATCTATGGTTAGCCTCATAACCCTTGAATCCCTTGGATAAATGAAAGAGAGAGAGATATCTGGAGAATTCTATCAAGCAGGCGACGATGAAACCTCAAATGGACGATCAAAAAACACCATTCTTGACAGATCTCACCAATGACAATGATTTGGAAACGAATATTCATTAGCGAGTGATACGAATAGAGGTAGGGCTTTTGATTTAATCTATATTCCCTTTTCTTTATTCCTTCGATGAACACAAACTAATCCATGAATATATTAGCAATAAAATTGATCGTATTTGCAGGATGGGTTATTTTATGGGGTTTTTGTGTTGATTTATTATTTATGATTATAACTATTGGTTGTTTTGTTTGCTGTTCTAATAGTAAATAACTGGGATTGAAATGAAAATCGATCGAGGATCATCTATCATTATTTTATTGTTCTTTTCTCCCCTGATTCACCATTATTAATTCTTATACATATTTGAAACCGTTTGTGAAAAATTTATCATTGTGCCTTTGATACTTGGTGTGTTGATACAAAACTATAGATCCGAAATTGGGACGACTCGAAAGAGGTGAAAAAGTAATTAAAATAGTGGACATAATGATGGTGCATGTCAAATGAACATTCTTTGGTGAAAATGATGAACAATTATGATTGTATGTTTTGAGCCAATTAAATGCTTGAATCCCATTGTTTCAGTGTTAGGGTGATCGGAAAATCTTTGTTCTTGAGTTTTGAGGTGAACGAACACTAGAACAAAATCTGGGAAATCAAAGACATGACCAAGAGGAATTATTTGAGTATCTGGAAAAACCCAATTCACAAAATGTGTAGTCCCTGACTACATGTCATGTAGTACCCTTGGAATAACTAGGAATGTACATGGGAAGTAAAGAGACATGGGGTGTAGTACACGGGTTGCCTAAACGGCATGTACATCACCTTCCCGACATGGCCTGGACCAAGTACACAAGCTCCCTTGTGTATTGGTACACTAGTAAGGATACATGGGCTGATGCCATGTACTGGGACACATTCTTAGTACAGGGGTGGACCTCGAATTGAAGGACATGGTGTGTAACTCTTTCTACACACCGTGTGCTCATATTATACATGACATGATTTGGAATTACACTGTCTGTTGTATATAGGCAGTACCCGGGGTCAAGGGAGACAATGTGTGGCCCCACTACACACCATGCACCCCTTCTAACATGGATTGAGACAGTTTTCCTTCTTATATTGGACATGATTTGTTAGGGTGATTCATCTTACTCATTTCCCTAATTTTTGTTTTGAATAATATTTTACTCCTAGGACTAATATCCAATTAGCACGAATTCTTGGATAGAATTATTGGAAGCCACCCAGAGGCCTAGATCAAGATCCTCTATTCATTATTCATTCCCAAGGTGGAGTTCGTTGTATCGACGTGACCAATAATACGTGGGTGAAAATCCCTTAATTTGTTGGTTAATCTAGACTAAGTTGTTGGTATCACCCCATATCCATATCTGTGACCCTCATCTATGTATTATATATCTCTTAAAATATATTAGTGCATCTTTATAATGGCATGAACCGACGAGGAGTACAACTATTATAGACATCATTAATGATATCCGACTCAGGAGTGTGTTCTCCGAAATGAGTACTTCGTGGAATCTTCAAGTTGAATTCCTAGTGCTGTTATACAATGGTTGTGACATAACTCTAGAATATGTGTCTTGGTTAAGTATATTTGAATATTCTTATTATATGTCCTGTAGATGTATATAAGATTATATCTGACTATAATTTTTTTTGTTATATTACTTTGTGGTTTTATGGTGTCCTAATGATTATTGTTATTCTCACCCTTGCATGTGCTTTTCCCTCATGGGTATTGTCTTGTGCAGAAGATCAGCCTTTTGAGGGAGTCCTAAGAAAACCAGGAAAAGATGGTTTGTAACGCCCTACCCCTAGATACCCAGAGTCAGTGCATTATTACATAACATTGGCATGATCAAAAGAAAGATCAAGTCTCGAAAGACAGATTAGTTTAGTAGCCTTGGAAACACTAGATATATTAATAAAGTTTACATTACATCAATAAGTGAAAAACTACAACAACATATTGTCTTCATATCCCCCCATACTATCCCTGCAGGTCATTCATAAAATACTTCTTCACTTCCTGGGAAAAATAATACATTGAAAGGGGTGAGCTCAGATGCTCAGTAAGGATAACAATATAGCGGAAACTTTCATAAATAAACATAAAAATTTAAGGCAATGTATAACTAAAACAAAAGCCTTTTAAACTTGAACTTTATCATAATATGGAAATGATAAAATGAAATAATTTCATTTACTTATTCACAAGGATATTCTACTAGTCGAATAATCACATGAAAATATTAATAAACACTTTCATAATGACAGAATGCATAATGATAGACTATCATAACCCCGTAGCCAAGGCCTCATGCCAAGACTACAAATAAGATTTTGTGAAGGCCCTGTGCCAAGACACTAGTTTGTCTCATGAGACCTACCGATGCATCGAGGAGCTATAGCGGACTCCACCTGTCACTTACTAAGTCCAATTCATTCCTAATATGAAAAGTTTTAAACATAACATAAACATTCGTATTAAAAATAGCATACGAAATGTCAATACTTTATCCACAAACCATGAATGGTATAAAAACAGCACATCCACAGTCAAACATAACTCATTCGATACAATATGGAAGATTTTATTGTATCATAATAACCTCAATCTATAATGATGAAGGATATTAACATGGTTTAAAATAATTATCAAAACAATTAGAGTGAAATATCCCCCTTTTTCTTGAAATCGTTTAAAAGTCACACTATTTGTCAAGAATCCATTTAAAATAGATTTTAGAATCAAAGTGTCCCATACCACTTAGAAACTTTTAAAAGGAATTTTGATTTGAAAACTTTAATTTCCATATAAATTAATCCTTAATACCATTTTTAAAACATGGACATTAATGAGAAAGATTTAGAATAATAAATCTTTAAAACATTTTAAAATGTAATTTTAGTTAGAGTTCCTAACCAAAAGAGAGACACTTGAATAAAAATAATAGAGGAAATAAAAACTTTGTAATATCATGAGAATAATGGGATTCATGATATATTATGTCAAAGTACATTATATACACCATATAAAAGTGATTTGGTATATAACAATAAAGGAGTCTCAATGGAATGTAAATTGAGATGAAATCTCTCATAAAGGTTGTACCCTTAGGTTAAGGATAAATCAACGACATAATTATGAGTGAAAAATGTAAATACACTCAATATGATTGGATATTCAGTGTAAGAAAATCAATGGATAGTCACGCATATTCTTTTAAAAACAACACCAATGAATTGGATGTTTAACTCAACAAATCGAGATTGAGTAAAAATTAATCATATCAAGTTCATACCGATGACCTGATAATTTATCAATGGAGTGATTATGTGTATCAAAAGTATATCCATATAAAGGGGAGTGGAATTTATGACATAATCAAATGAATAGTGATTCTACACATAATCTTGGCGTAAAATAATCAATGAAGTATGCGTAAAGCCGAATGAGTGGAAATTGAAATTTCAAATTCCATTATTGATTTGGTAAAATACAAAACATACACCCATGAAAGAAGGATCATACAATGATGATGTAAATATACATGAATTAATGTAAATTACACAATGAATACAAACATGGGCAGTACACACACCACATGTAATAAATAAGTGGTGAACAATGGAATTATCACATAATTAAAAGTGAGATAAGAAACCCCTTACTTTATGCTTTTTACTTGGTCGAAGGTAGGTTAGCCTCCTGTATAATGGTAAAATAATTGTTATTGAATTATACAAGAATCATTTACATTAATATTATATCATATATGATCTTTTAACATTTATTTGTTTATAATATCTTAGTATTATCGTCATTTCGGGTGTTAACTTACTCATTTTCCTTTATATTTTTTGTTACGTAAGCCGTGTTTGTTATGGATAGGTTGTATCATATTCATATCCAGAATTATATCAAGTCCTTAAGAATTATTTTTAATCATCAAATGAGAATTATACTTGAATGGATACGATGGAGAATGAATCTCATTCCGTTCGTGGAGACGCTAGTCTGTACGTACGCACGAGCGACAATATCATTCTTTTGATGTTAAAATAATATATAATTGGATGGTATATCATATAGAAAGAATAATTATCTTGTTATATTTATTATTTACATGAATTACACATCATTATTATACCCATCCAAATAATAATGTATTGAATAACAATTACACCACGACGTGGAGACGGTATGCCGTACGTACGCACGTATGGTGACATGTTATTCAAAGGATGGATAGAATACTGAATATGGTTGTACCATATTTATAATAACATCACATTATATATAAGATACTGGATTTATTATTTTATAATGGTAATAACAAAGAATGAATAAGTGGAAGAAGAAAGGAAATTGAAAAAGGGTGGGGAAATCATTACCTCTTCTTCAGGTTCTTCCTTTTGATTTGATCAAAAGGGCTCCTCTGGTTGGCTTTCTGACTAAATTAAATCCTCTAGTATGCAGTGAGGGAATTTGAGAGAGTATTTGGGCAGAGTTTTTCCAATTCAAATGGCTTTTAAGGTGTGAATTAATGAGAAGGGGGAGTGCCCTTTTATAAGAGGGGTGGGGCACCTTTGGAAAAGCTAGAAATATTATTTTATAATAAATTCATATTCGGTTTCTAATTGCTCCAAAGTGGATTATTTAATGTTTAAGGTGGGTATAGGTAGAAAACCACTCACCCAATTGAATTTAGATAGGTTTGGGTTGTAATATTAACCTTATCTTTAAGTATTAGCTCTTAGTTAATTAGTTTCACTTTTACTATGTATCTTTGTATTTTTATATTATATGGTTAATAAACATACTATATACATCCAAGAGACCCCCAAGTGGTCCATTAATGATAAAACTATCATGATATAAGTCTATTGGCCGAACAATAGATTTTTAGGAATTTAATATCAATTAATAATATAATATTTGTTTTAAAACTCTTTTATGTCATTTTTGACACTATTTGGAAAATTGAATTTTGTGAAAATCATAAAAGAATGATTACTTCGAAAAAAGTTTATTAAATCATTCCTAAAATGTCATATTAACCTATAAAATAAGTTTAATTAATAAAAAGTCACAAACTATATTTATTTGGGTATTTAGAATATCAATTATTTTAATTTTTCACTATTATGGTAATTACTGCATCATTATTGGGTCATAAATAAATTATATTATTTAATGTCTAAAAATTAAAAATAAAATACCATTAGGTATGAAAGATTTTTATGTTTCTAATGAATATTTAAAATCGAATTTATCTTATGTATAACCCTATAGTAAAAATGATTTAGTTAATAAACTTTGATTTTAACTCTTTTAACTCTTCTTTGAATTAAATAATAATAAATGTCCTAATCTAATCAAAGTGAACCTAAATGATAATATTTTTTTTCCTAAGGTTGTTTTTGGTCGAATTAATCTTATAAAATAGAATTAGGACATGTTTTAGGGTAATATTAATATCATTTTTACCCTTAATTACCCTATTTACTTTTAACCGTGGTAAATAAAAGTAAATAGTTACTATTCACCAAAAATTATTTTCATCTCAATGAACAAAATTTTAGACCTTGATATTAACCATGTCTCTCAGATTTTCAAAATTCCACTCACAGAAGTGGTAAAATTAAGTTTTATGAAAAATTCAGTTTTTTAACTACCACTTAGTGGTTTCACTATTCAAAAAAAATGATGTTTTTTCTAAAAAATACCAAAAATTCACCCTAGGCTAATTTCGATATTCCGAATCCAAAAATGAAGTCCATTTTGAAAAATAATATTTATAAATTTCAAAAAGTGGGTATTACTATTAATAACGGCTAGTTTGATTGGTTGTGGTGTGTTAGAACTCGATGTTGCGTACAACACACGCTATTGCATTATTCAAAGAGAAACGTACCGTAGAAGCTTGGGGTGTTACATTGTCCCCTCCTTCAAATAATTTCTTCCTATATATTTCTAGAATACTAGCACATGAAAGGACTCGGGTGGTTATTCATCATAAGTTCCTCGGGTTCCCACGTTGCCTCTTCCATCTTATGGTTTCTCTACAAGACTTTTACCAGACGAGCCGTCTGGTTTCTCAGTACTTGTTCTCTCGTATCAATAATCTTGATGGGATCTTCAAAATAAGATACATCGGGTTCCAATTCTAATTCCTCAGAGGTGAGTACATGCGTTGGGTCAAGCATGTATTTCCTCAATAGTGATACGTGGAACATATCGTGAACTTTGGAAAGACTTGGCGGCATTGCCAATCGGTAAGCTACAACCCCAATTCGTTCTAGAATTTCGAAAGGTCCGATGTAACTGGGACTCAATTTACCTTTCTTTCAAAAACGTATGACTCTCTTCCATGGAGATACCATCAGGAAAACCTGATCACTGACTTGAAATTCCAAATCCTTCCTTCGATTATCAGCATAGATCTTCTGCCTACTTTGAGCTGCTTTGATATGGTTTTGGATTACCTTCACCTTTTCCATCGTTTCCTCCACCAGTTCTGGTCCTATAAGTTTTCTTTCACCAATGTCATCCCAGTAGGTTGGTGTGTGACATCTCTTTCCATATAACGCTTTATATGGTGCCATATGAATACTCGAAAGGAAGCTATTGTTATAGGAAAATTCTACCAGAGGTAAATATTGATCCCACATACCCTGAAAGTCAAGTGATCAGGATCTCAACATGTCTTCTAAGGTTTGAATAGTTTGTTCTAATTCTCCATCTGTTTAAGGGTGGTAGGCATTACTCAAATTAAGTTCAGTATCCAAGGCTTTCTAAATACTTTTCCAGAATCTTGAAGTAAAACGGAGATCACGATCAGAAACAATAGATATGGGTACTCCATGAAGTCTCACAACTTCATTAATATATAGTCTTGCTAGTCGTTAAAATGGTAAATCTTCCCTTATAGCAAGAAAATGCGTTGACTTGGTAAGATGATCAACAATGACCCATATTGCATCATTCCTTATAGGATCCTTTGGTAGCCCCATGAAAAAGTCCATCATAATATTGTCCCATTTCCACTCCGGTATGGGAAGAGGTTGCATGAATCCTCCAGGCTGTTTCCTTCCAGCTTTCACTTGTTGACAAACCATACATCTTGACACAAAATCAGAAATCTCCCTCTTCATGTTGTCCCACCAAAAACGTTCCTTCAAATCTTTATACATTTTGGTGCTCCTAAGGTGTATAGGGAAATTGAAACTATGAGCATCATCCAGCAAAACCCTTTTTAGATCAGGTATATAGGGAACACAAAGCCTCTTCCTGAAATTCAAAATTCCCTCTTCATATACAAAGTCTCTCAATCTCCCATCATTCACAGCTTTAATCTTCTTTTGAAATTCTTCATTATTAGTCTAAGAACTCTTAATCCTTTCTAGTAAAGATGGCTTGGAAACCATTTGAAAAAAGCATTGATGTTTCACCTTCCCTGGTTATTCCCATGTCCATCTTCACTAGATCCACGAAAATTGGATCCCTTTCAATTCTCTTATTGTTCAAAACTCCATGATCTTTTCTGCACAAAGTATCTGCCACCTTGTTTGCTTTTCCCGGGTGGTAGTGTATCGTACAATCATAGTCTTTGAGTAATTCAAGACATCTCCTTTCCCTCATGTTGAGTTCTTTTTGTGAGAAAATATACTTCAAACTCTTTTGATCAGTATAAATCTCACATTTTTCACCATAGAGGTAGTGCCTCCATATCTTCAAAGCAAAGATCACAACTGCTAACTCGAGATCATGAGTAGGATAGTTTTGTTCATGAATTTTCAACTGTCCTGATGCATAGGCAATAACCCTATCGTTCTGTATAAGAACACAACCAAGTCCTTTCTATGATGCATCACTATAAATAACGAACCCATCATTCCCCAATGGTAGAGTCAATATAAGAGCATTGAATAATATTCTCTTCAGTTCATCGAAACATTCTTCAAACTTTTTTGTCCAAACAAATTTAACCCATTTACGTTTGAGCTTCATTAATGGGTTAGCCAATTGGGCAAAATTCCGGAAGAAACATCGATAATAACCTTCCAAACCAATAAAACTACATACCTCAGTTATACTCATAGGTGTTGGACATTGTTGGATGGCCTTGATCTTAGAAGGATCAACTGAGATTCCTTCTTTAGAGAAAATATGTCCAAGAAAATAAATCTCCTGAAGCCAGAATTCACACTTGCTAAACTTCCCATATAATTCATGTCTTCTCAGAGTCTTCAGAATAATGCGTAAGTGACTTTCATGATATTCGTAGCTTTTTGAGTATGCCAAGATATCATCAATAAATACCACCACAAATTCATTGAGATATTCCTTGAAAACTCTATTCATCAGATCCATGAATACAGAGGGTGCATTAGTCAATCCAAAAGGCATTACTGTAAACTCGTAATGTCCGTACCCGGTTCGAAATGCTGTCTTCGGAATGTCTTCCATCTTCACACACAACTGATGGTATCCAGATCGAAGGTCAATCATTGAAAAGTTTTGAGCTCCATCCAGTTGGTCAAATAAATCATCAATGCGGGGTAAGGGATACTTGTTCTTTATTGTTATAGCATTGATCTCCCTGTAGTCGATACATAACCTCATGGATCCATCTTTCTTTTTAACAGAAAGAACATGGGCTCCCCATGAAGAAATACTAGGGAAAATAAATCCCTTATTACTCAATTCCTATAGTTGTTTCTTTAGTTCAAATAATTCTAAAGTGGCCATTCTATAAGGGGTCTTTAATATAGGCCTTGATCCAGGAATTAAATCAATAGAAAACTCAACTTATCATTCTGGAGGATGTCCAGGTAAATCTTCCAGAAACACATCTACATATCCATTCACAATAGGTACATCCTCTATTTGAACATTCCTTTCCTCACCCACTATAATTTCATTATCTTCCTCCCCAATAATTGAATTTAGTTGAGCTACTGGGGGTGGATCTAGATAAGAATTAGGTGGTGACAATTCTGCTCTAAAAATAAGGTGTTCCTTATCATCATCATCAAAAATTGTAACCTCCTTTTTCTTATAATAAATCTTCGCATCATGGCCTGAAATCCAATCCATACTGAGGATTATATCAAACTCAATCATAGGTATGACGATGAGATCAGCGGATAAAGAACATTTATGTGCTCTAATGGGGACTGATTCACAAAACTTTGATGCAATGATACTTCCCTTAGGAGTTTTAACTGACAACTCCCTTGTTAAATCAAATTGAAAATATTTAATTTTCTTAGAAAACTTGGAAGATATGAAAGAATGCGATGACCCAGAATCAAATAATGCATTTTATAAACTTGAGGAAACCATTAAATTACATGCCACCACGTCTTTCAGAGCTTCTACCTCAGCAGTAGTGATAGCATAAGCTTGGACTTGATCCCTTGGCCTTTTCAATGGTAAGTTCCCCTGATTCTTAGGACATTCATTTGCATAATGTCCCATCTCCCTGCAATTGTAGCACTGAACATCGGTAGCTTCCTTCTTCCCCTTGCAATCACGTTCTTGGTGGCCTTTTTCACCACACTTGTAACAGACTCACGTTCCCTTCAAGCAAGTACTGGGGCGTTTCTTCATACATTTACCACAAGATGGATATTCAACAATTCCATTCTTCCCTTTATTTCCATTCCCAGATTGATCAGCAGATCTCTTCTTCTTTTGCTTTTCTTTACAGTCATAAGACTTAGATAATTCCTTTTCTGTCTTGATAGAACATGAGACAATGTCTCCGTACGATGAAAAGGATTGTGAGACTAATGCTCGACAGAGAAATGGTTTTAACCCATCAAAGAAACGAACAATCATACTTCTTGGGTTAAGTATATAATATCTAGCATACCTTCCTAACCTTGTAAAGTTAACCTCATACTTTGCGACACTCTCATCCTCCTTTTGTCTCAGACTCAAAAATTTTCTTTCCATATCTACTCAATGGTCACGAGGAAAGTATTTTTCTAAAAACATATCTTTGAACTCCTTCCATTCCATATTTTATACTTCATCATCTTCCTTCATGTTTTGAATCAATGACCACCATTGATCAGCATCTCCAGTGAGGCAGTAAACTGCCATGATAACTTTTTCCCTTTCACTACTTCCCAAAGCTTGAAATATTTTCTCTAGGGAACTTATCCATTCCTCAGATACTAATGAATTTTTACTCCCATTTAATGTTGGTGGTTTTTGCCTCAGGAAGAGATCTAACATTGATCCTCCATGCTATGTATCAGGGTGCTTCATACGGGTAAGGTTATTATTCATAACCTGAGTGAGTTGTCCCAGTATGGTGAGTAGTTGATCAGAACCAGTTGCGTCACCATCTCCACTATAATTATCTTGAGTAGGAGGGAAATCCCTACATGGAGTGCATGCATTGATACAGTTTCCATTTCTTCTACTAGGTGCCATTTCTAAACAATGGCATAAACTAGATCTGTTTATGAATCAAAATACATAATTCTGTACTTATAAAACAATTAACATAAATTGAAGTATTTATGGATATATTCCATAATCATAAATATGTTTTATTTGAGGAAGTATATACTCATAAACCCTTCATAATTATTTGTAAATAAAATGAGAGTTATCCTAAGCATATCCCCCAGGAGTGTCATAACCAAGAGTGCATCAAGGCCCATTGTCGTGCACCAGTTCCCGTTCGAGTCTTGCTCAAAGCAGTGTTTTCGGGTTTTAACCCAAGTTAAATCTATGCCAGATCCGCCTCTACCTGATCGTATTCAGACATGGATGTATTGCTCGTAAAACTCACAAAATCTATACAATACCAAAATTCTAGGAAGTTCTTCTATACTAATCATCAAAGTCCATCTTAAATCTATGTGGTCTAATCAGAGTTTATATAAATCTAGCTTCCAAGGATTATACTAAACTTCCTCTGATACCAATTGTAACCCCCCTGACCCTAGATACCCAGAGTTAGTACATTATTACATAGCATTGGCATGATCACAAGAAAGATCAAGTCTCGAAAGACCGATTAGTTTAGTAGCCTTGGAAACACTAGATATATTATTAAATTTTACATTACATCAATAAGTGAAAAACTACAACAACATATTTTCTCCATATCCCCTCATACTATCCCTGTAGGTCATTCATAAAATACTTCTTCACTTCCTGGGAAAAATAAAACATTGAAAGGGGTGAGCTCAGATGCTCAGTAAGGATAACAATATAGCGGAAACTTTCATAAATAAACATAAAAATTTAAGGCAGTTTATAACTAAAACAAAAGCCTTTTAAACTTGAACTTCAGCACAATATGGAAATGATAAAATGAAATAATTCCATTTACTTATTCACATAGATATTCTACTAGTCGAATAATCACATGAAAATATTAAAAACCACTTTCATAATGACAGAATTCATAATGCCAGACTACCATAACCACGTAGCCAAGGACTCGCGCCAAGACTACAAATATGATTTTGTGAAGGCCTTGTGCCAAGACACTAGTTTGTCTCATGAGACCTACCGATGCATTGAGGAGATATAGCGGGCTCCACCCATTACTTACTAAGTCCAATGCATTCTCATATGAAAAGTTTTAAACAGAACATAAATATTCGTATTAAAAATAGCATACGAAATGTCAATACTTTATCCACAAACCATGAATGGTATAAAAATAGCACATCCACAGTCAAACATAACTCATTAGATACAATATGGAAGATTGTATTGTATCGTAATAACCTCAATCTATAATGATGAAGGATATTAACATGGATGAAAATAATCATCAAAACAATTAGAGTGAAATATACCCCTTTTTCTTGAAATCGTTTAAAAGTCACACATTTGTCAAGAATCCATTTAAAATAGATTTTAGAGTCAAAGTGTCCCATACCACTTTGAAACTTTTAAAAGGAATTTTGATTTGAAAACTTTAATATCTATATAAATAAATCCTTAAAACCATTTTTAAAACATGGACATTAATGAGAAAGATTTAGAATAATCAAACTTTAAAACATTTTAAAATGTCATTTTAGTTAGATTTCCTAACAAAAAGAGAGGCACTTGAAAAAAAATAATTGAGGAAATAAAAACATTGTAATATCATGATAATAAATGGATTCATGATATATTATGTCAAAGTACATTATATACACCATATAAAAGTGATTTGGTGTATAACAAAAAATGAGTTTCAATGGAATGTAAATTGAGATGAAATCTCTCATAAAGGCCGTATCCTTAGGTTAAGGATAAATCAACGACATAATTATGAGTGAAAAATATAAATACACTCAATATGATTGGATATTCAGTGTAAAAAAATCAAAGTACATTCACACATATTCTTGTAAAAATAACCCCAATGAATTGGATGTCTAACTCAACAAATCGAGATTGAGAAAAAATTACTCTTATCATGTTCATACCGATGACCTGATAATTTATCAATGGAGTGATTATGTGTATCAAAAGTATATCCACAGAAAGGGGAGTGGAATTTATGATATAATCAAATGAATAGTGATTCGGCACATAATCTTGGCATAAAATAATCAACGAAGTATGCGTAAAGCCGAATGAGTGGAAATTGAAATTTCAAATTCCGTTATTGATTTGGTAACATACAAAACATACACCCATGAAAGAAGGATCATAAAATTATGATGTAAATATACATGAATTAAAGTATATTACACAATGAATACAAACATGGGCAGTACACACACCACATGTAATAAATAAGTGGTGAACAATGGAATTCTCACGGAATTAAAAGTGATATAAGAAACCCCTTACTTTTTGCTTTTTCCTTGGTTGACGGTAGGTTAACCTCCTTTATAATGGTGAAATAAATTTTATTGAATTATACAAGAATCATTTATATTAATATGATATCATATATGATCTTTTAATATTGATTTTTTAATAATATCTTAGTATTATCGTCATTTCGGGTGGTAAGTTACTCGTTTTCCTTTATATTCTTTGTTACGTAAGCCGTGTTTGTTATGGATAGGTTGTATATTATTCATATCTAGAATTATATCAAGTCCTTAAACATTATTTTTAATCATAAAATGAAAATTATACTTGAATGGATACAATGGAGAATGAATCTCATCGCGTTCATGGAGACGGTAGTCTGTACGTACGCACGAGTGACAATATCATTCTTTTGATGTTAAAATAATATATAATAGGATTGTATATCATATAGACAGAATAATTATCTTGTTATATTTATTATTTACATGAATTAAACATCATTATTATATCCATCCAAATAATAATTTATTGAATAACAATTACACCACGGCGTGGAGACGGTAAGCCGTACGTACGCACGTACGGTGACATGTTATTCAAAGGATGGATATAATAATTAATATGGTTGTAAAATATTGATAATAACATCACAGTACATATAAGATACTTGATTTATTATTTTAGAATGGTAATAACAAAGAATGAAAAAGTGGAAGAAGAAAGGAACTTCAAAAAGGGTGGTGAAATCATTACCTCTTCTTCGGGTTCTTCCTTTTGATTTGATCAAAAGGGCTCCATAGGATGGCTTTATGATGAAAGTAAGTCCTATAGGATGCAGTGAGGGAATTTTAGAGAGTATTTGGGCAGAGTTTGGCAGATCCAAATGGCTTTGAAGGTGTGAATTAATGAGAAGGGGGAGTGCCCTTTTATAAGAGGGGTGGGGGCCCCTTAAAGTAAGTTAGAAATATTATTTTATAATAAATTCATATTCGGTTTCTAATTGCTAAAAAGTGGATTATTTAAAGTTTAAGGTGGGGATAGGTCTGAAACCACTCAACAAAAAGAATTTATATAGGTTTGGGTTACAATATTAACCTTATCTTTAAGTATTAACTCTTAGTTAATTAGTTTCACTTTTACAATGTCTCTTTGTATTTTTATATTATATGGTTAATAAACTAACCATATACATCCAAGAGACCCCCCAAGTGGTCCATTAATGATACACCTATCATGATATAAGTCTCTTTTCCGAACCTTAGATTTTTAGGAATTTAATATCAATTAATAATATAATATTTGTTTTAAAATGCTTTTTTGTCAATTCTGACACTATTTGGAAACTTGATTTTTGTGAAAATCATAACAGAATGATTACTTCTAACAAAGTTAATTAAATCATTCCTAACATGTCATATTAACCTAGAAAATTAGTGTAATACATAAAAAGTCTCAAATTATATTTATTTAGGTATTTATAATATCAATTATTTTAATTTTTCACTATTATGGTAATTATTGCATCATCATTGGGTCATAAATAAATTAAATTATTTAATGTAAAAAAATTATAAATAAAATACCATTATATAGGAATATGTTTTAGCTTTCCAATGAATATTTAAAATCGAATTCACCTTTTGTATAACCCAATATTAAAAATTATTTAGTAAATAAACTTTGATTTTAACTCTTTTAACTCTTCTTTGAATTAAATAATAATATATGTCCTAATCTAATCCAAGTGGACCTAAATGATAATATTTTTTTCCCTAAGGTTGTTTTTGGTCGAATTAAGTTTATCCAATAGAATTAAGACATGTTTTAGGGTAATATTAATATCATTTTTACCCTTAATTAACCTATTTACTTTTAACCGTGGTAAATAAAAGTAAAAAGTTACTATTCACCAAAAATTATTTTCATCTCAATGATCCACATTTTAGTCCTTGATATTAACCGTGTCTCTCGGAATTTTGAAATTCCACTCACAGAAGTGGTAAAATTATGTTTTATGAAAAATTAAGTTTTTTAACTACCACTTAGTGGTTTCAGTATTCATCAAAAAATGAAGTTTTTCAGAAAAATACCAAAAATTAACCCTAGGGTAATTTCGATATTCCAAATCCAAAAATGAAGTCCATTTTTGAAAAATAAAATTAATAAATTTCAAAAAGTGGGTATTACTATTCATAACGACTAGTTTGATTGGTTGTGGTGTGTTAGAACTCGATGTTGAGTACAACACACGCTACTGTATTATTTAAAGAGAAGCATACCATAGAAGATTGGGGTGTTACATGGTTCTTTGTGAGACTGGACAGGCCGAGGTGCGTTCCTACAGATATAGACAATAGTCCAAGTACCTTTTTCTTAGAGGATGGACTTTTGGTTGTAGAATCTTTGTGGTGGGATTATTTTCTAGTCCTATTTACTTTAATTCATGTTATGTCATACTCTGTTTTTGGGATATAGGGGTATGCATTCATTTTATACTTAGTGTTTCGTACATTTCATCATTTTTTGGGTTAAAAGATTGTGCATGCATAAAGGTACATTGGAAATTCCTCCCATGTTAGTGATATGCCAACTCAATGCTAGTCACTATCCCCAGGAATATTGGACACATTCTTGGGGAGTCGTGGCATGGGCCCCACTAGGACGCGTCATGCCAGAGTGGAATCAGAGGGAGGTCAGTTCTACTTTAGGATCAGAAGTGTATGTGATTGATTTTGGGAAAAAGTGTTATGTATTTTGAGTTTGAATTTCAAGCCAGGGACTCCAGTGTTGGTGTGGCAACTGACGTATCCATGCACCAGGACCCTAATAACCCAATTTTGGACTCTGTACATGAGAACATTGGTTTTAGGAAAAAATAACAGTACATACATCATATAGGAATGGTTTTTTATTTCCATGTCCTTCTTGATTCAACTCCCTAGATATACTCATTTAACATGGTATATCTTTTTTTCTATATAGGATGCCTATGTGAAGCATATCAGCTAGGATTAAATAGCTTGGTCATGAGAATTTCCCCTTAGTAATGAGGTTTTTATAGAGGGACCAGTTCCCCTAATGTTACCTCTAGGTGTTGCACCATCCATACCATCACCTGTAGAGTAGTACATGGTACCCAAAGTATGAATAGATGAGGAGAATAGGTTGAGTGTGCCTTACATGTTTCAATGATAGAGAACCCTAATGTTCCACTGTGATCTAGACCCATAGATGGTTGAAGAGGAGATTAAGGCATTAACCCGAGCATTCCGTCTAGTTAGGACACCATTTGATCAGATGGTGGTCCTGTCAGGGAGATTTATACATGTCTCGATAGGAATATGGGGGAGTTTGGATTTCCAGACTTATGATGGGGTTAATCTTTCATTTATTAAGTACCAGTGTGTCTTCAGAGAGGATTTCTCACTAGTTACACTATGCATAGTGTGTATTATAGAGCCTCTTCAGCTTCTGTAGGGTATCATGACAGTGGCTAATTATTCATCGAGTTTTACTAACCTTCTAGGTAATCGATGGATATGGTTATAGGTTAGTAATTCAGGGGATCATACCATTTAATGTGGTCTAAATGGAGACATATGAGCCTATGTCATCCCTATGTTCATTCCTACTTTTGTTGGAGTACTTGAGTGGGCTTTGGTGGTTGAAAGCTTTATGGGTGAGAAGACACAGCTGGTGATAGTCAGCAGTGGACAAGTAGGATAAGTGACGTCGAAAGAAAGGAGATGATGTTAGTCCCAAGGACCTGGATATTAGACACCTTTTAGAAGTAGGTCATAGGACATTGGATATGAAATTTTGGGCTCACAGGGTTGGTCTAGTCCACATATAGAGAGGAGGTCCTATTCATGTGATGGTAGGGGGAATCTCAAGAGATTTTCCAAATTGTCATACTACTGACAAAGAGACTGTGGATGGACCATTGAAGCAAAGAAAATAATAGAAGTAGGAATATTTACAGGGAGGCGGATGTAGAAGATGAGCTGATAGAGTTGTAAGAGTTGGTTAACATTTCAACATGTCACCACCACCAACCACATGATGTCCAAGACAGGGTCATGGAGCTAGTGGAAAGGGAAGAGGACATTAGTATTCAATCGAGGAATATGACCTAGGGGATCCAAGAATGATTTGTGGTATGATCTATATCTTTTCTAATTTCTCTACAATACTAATAAATACAGGTTCTTGTCATTCCTTTCTCACCACAAATCTTTCACGAGACCTAGAGATTCTGGTTGAACCATTGAATCAACCCTTACACATGGAGACACCCACTGGAGGAGACTCAAAGATCACAAAACTATACCGATAGTGTGACCTGACTCTCGGAGGTGAGATTTTTGGTTGAAACCACTTTGTAGTGGCATCGATTAATTAAAACATTATTCTTGGTACAGGCTGGTTATCCATAGTTCATGACCAAATTTATTGTTTAGGTGAAGGGTGTGGTGTGTCCTTAGTGATAGAATGATATTTTCCTTTGTTGGAAAAAAGAAAACCCATATAGATCAGGGTTCAGCTGATTACTCATTAGTTGGATAGCCTGAACCTTGGTGCTATGGATGTAAATACTTTTTAGTTTCTTATAGTGGTGGTGGAGTATGATGTCGTCTTTCCACAAGATGTTCTAGGATTACCTCCCCACAAAGAGATAGACTTCAGAATTGATTTACATCCTAGAACAACACTTATATCCACCTTAAAATACCTAATGGTTATCACAGAGCTTTAGGAAATGAGGGTACAGTTCGAGGACTTGTAGAGGAAGGGATTTTTGAGACCCAATGTTTCACCATTGGCATCCCCAATTTTGTTTTCCAAAAAGGTAGACAGGAGTTATAGGTTATGTGTGGACTATCGGTTCTTGAATCAAGTGACCATGAAGAAAAATTATCCAATACCGAGGAGCGATGACCTCTTTGATCAGTTGATAGGGACACATTATTTCTCAAAGATTGACCTCCGATCAGGATATCACCAGCTGTGAGTACTAGATGAGTATATACAAAAGATGACCTTCAAAAGTTGTTACATACATTATGAGTACTCAATGATGCTCTTTGTCATGATGAATTCCCTACTTGTGGTCATGGGACTCATGAACCTGATATTTCAGCCTTACCTAGACCTGTTCATGGTAGTATTCATCTAATATATCCTTGTGTACTCAACATCTGAGGAGGAGCACACAAAACACATAATGATAGTTTTGGATGTACTCCAAGAGCACAAGATTTATGAGAAGAACACTATGTTATATTTCTTGATTCAGTAAAGCCATTTTCTAGGACACATTATCTAGGTTTATGGAGTTGCAGTAGACCTTGCAAAGGTTGAGGCAGTGTTAGCATGAGATCCACATAAGAGTGTGATGGTGGTGTGAAGCTTACTTGGGAAAGAAAGATACTATCAAAGATTCATACCTGATTTCTCTAGGATATCAACAACTATGATATCTTTGACTCTAAAGGGTCATCCTTTCATGTGGTTAGAGAGGTTCCATTAGGTTTTTCTATAGTTGAGGCGGAGTTTTATGAGTGCTCTAATATCGATATTGTCATAGGTGGGTGTCGAGTATGTAGTGTTTTTTGATGTATCAAGAACTGGTCTTTTTAGTATCTTAATGAAGAGGAATGTGGAAATTTCTTATGGTTCAAGCCAATTTAGACCACACAATAATAGCTATGCATGACATTATCTTGATTTTACCATGGTAGTCTTCGCCTTAATGATGTGGGGAAACTACCTGATGGTCGAGCAGTTTATCATATACTCCAACTACAAGAGTCTCAAGTATATCTTCTCTTAGAAGGATCTCAACTTGAGATTAATGGTGATAGATATAGTTCCTCCAGGACTATGAATTTGAGATTATCTATACTCTTGGGAAGGGTAACATTGTAGCAGATGCTCTTAGCAGGAGATCTAGTTTTCAGTTGCTGAACTAGGAATCAAAGTAGTTTTCCTTGTTATAGTTATCCTTTGTGTATGTAGATGGAGTATCTTATCTCTAGTCAATGGTTCTAACCCCTAAAGTCTTACATTGAGTTAGGGAGGCACAATTTGGGGGTATAAGCTATGGGACCCTACGTTCTCAGATGTCCACAAGGCATGTTTCTAATGAATATTGAACAGGTGGGGAGAACTTTATTCTTTTCATAGGATGAACAATAGTACTAGTGATGTTGTATTATGAGGTTCTGACAGAGTTTCATTTGTCCCATTGGGTGGTACATCCTGGTGTGGAGAAAATGTACTAGGACATCTGATATTAGTTTTGGTGGCCTTAGATGAAGATAAGAGTTGTAATGTTTTGTTTCTTGATGTCTTACTTTTTAACAACCAAAGGTTGAGAACCATGTTCTAGTTAATTTATCTCAATCCCTTGAGGTGATAAAATGGAAGTGGGATGAGATATCTATGGAATTTGTGACAAGTTTACCTTTTATGTCTAGGAGACATGATTCCCTTTGGTTGGGGATTAACCGAATCACCAAGTCATCCCACATCCTAGATATCTGGTAATAATATTTCATAGAGAGATCAAGACGACTCTACATTCAATAGATAGTGAAACTCCATGGAGTTACATCAATGAATGTTTCAGATCATGATGCTCTCTCTACATCTTAGTTATAGAAGGGATTTAAGGATTTATTTGTGACCCAGTTGTGTTTGAGCACAACATTTAACCCACAAAATGATGACCAGATAGAAAAAATCATTCACGTTCTAGAGGACATGCTATGAGATTTCATGTAATACTTGAAACATAGTTGGGAGGATCAATTACCACATGTAATGTTTACATATAATAACATCTATCATTCTACCATTGGTATGACACCATTCAAGGATTTTTATGGGTGACCCTATAGGTCACCACTTTGTTGGACTGACCCATGTGAGTCAACACTCATGGGCCCGAAGTTGGTGTGAGCTACTACTGGGAAGGTGAAGATCATACAAGATAGGATGAAGAATGCACATAGCTGTCATAAGTCTTATGTTTATAGGTGAATTATGACTTAGGAGTTCTAGGAAGGATACCATGTGTTCATACAGGTTTCACCTCGATGTGGATTGCGAATAATTTTTCTGGGAGAAAATCTATCTATGAGTGTTATCATCCATTTTCATATACTATATAGAGTTGGAGTTGTGGAATACTACTTAGATTTACCCCTATAGTTATACCATGTATATGACATCTTACACATGTCCAAATGGAGGAGGTTCATGCATGACCCATCACACATCATCGAATGGGATGAGATAGACATCAGGGATGGAGTGACTTTTTCTAATTACCTAGTGGAGATCGAGGATTGGAAGGAGAGGATCCTTCATGGAAAATCGGTTCCTTTGGTGCCTATTTGGTGGCAATATAAGAATCTACAGAAGATCACATGGTAGTTAGAGGCTAAGATTCATGATAATTCCCCTTTTTTTTCAGTAGCCTTGGTTTTGTATTTTTGGATACAGAAATCCCCAAGGTGGGGAGAATGTAATGTTATGGATTTTCGATTCATTATTTTTTAAATATTATACAGATTAAATTTGAGATTAGTCACTAAGACAGAGTGACGTTCCTTGGCCCGGTGTTCCCAAAAAAAAATGCTTAACAGATATTAAAATATTAAATAGCATGCATGCACAATTTTCTTGAAAAATAGTAATAACTTATTAATGGTTTCTAGAATCATAAATATGAGGGAACCATTGCATTCATAATTATGATTTTACATTAGGGATGACATAACATTGATCACTGCGGTTCGATTGTGGAAATTCATCACGGAATCTTAAATGAATAAAATAAATTAGGAAAATTTATTTTATTTTGTTGATGCAACAATTCAGAGAGTTTATATTTAATAGTTTCCCTATGTTAGAGTTCTAGGGTTATCCTCATAACCCTGGAATCCTCTATATAAATTTGATAGAGATAGATCTAGAGAATTCTTTCGGGCAGGAAAAGATGAATCCTCGAATCGATGATCGATGAACACTGATCTTGAAGGATCTCACCAACGACAAAGACATAATGATCATTCTACATTATAGATTAATCCAAATCAATGTAGGGATTTTGATTTAATTTATTCTTCTTCTTTCCTGATTTCTATGACAAACACAGATGAATCCATGGATAGATTAGCTCGTGGATCGATCATATTTGCGGGATGGGTTATTTTGTTGGTTTATCAGGATGCTTTATTAATTGTCATTAGAACCATTGATTGAATCATTTAACATTATAAATATGAATAAATAGGATCAAAATGAACATTGGTTGATGTTTTTACCTCCTGATTTGACTGTTCTTTTCTCCCCCGATTCACCGTTCTTTGCGTGTTCTTCGTTATTCCCCGGCATTGAACCCCTTTGTGAAATATTTATTATTTCACCTTCAATTCATCAAAAAAATGATCTAAAACCATATATCCATCATCGATAAGACTCTAAGGAGGTGAGATGGTTAGTATGGTGGCATATTGAATGATGGTGTTCTTTGAATCCGTGTTATTCAGTGGAAATGAAGAATTACTATGATTTAATTTTCTAAGATGGTTAAAGGATCAAATCTCATTAATTCATTGTTACAGTGACCAGAAAAGATTGAATATGGATTTTCATTGTGAAAGGAACACTATAATATAATATAAGAGATTGATGACATGGGAAGGAGGAAGAAAACTATTTTTTAGGAAACCCTGATCTATACAGCATGTAGTCCCTGACTACATGGCATGCAATCCGCATGGATGAAATCAGACTATACATGGGAAGTACACAGACACGGGGTGGAGTAAATGGGTTGCCTATAAGACATGTCTCTTCACCACATGGCATGAACTAGACCATGTACATGGGCAACCTAATGTACTGGTACACGAGAAAGGATACATGGGCTGACGCCATGTAATGGCACACAGTCAGAGTACACAGGTTCACCCCAAATGCAATGACACAACATGCAACCATATCTAAATTCTATGTACTCATATTATACATGATATGGATTGGAATGACATTTTTCTTTTTTACATGGTAAGTACCAAGGGTCAAAGGAGATGGAATTTGACCCTTCTACACACCATGTACCCCTTATTACATGGCATGATCTACTTGTCCTCCCTATCTTGGAGAAGTTTCATTCGGTTGTATACCCTTAATTGTCTTCCCCATGGTTGGTATGAATTTTATATTACTAATAGGAATAAAATTCCTTAAATATGACTTACTAGGTAGAGTTTTTGTAATCTACTAAGAGTCCAAGATCAGAATCTTCTTTTCATTTTTCGTGTGCTAGGTGGAGTTCGTGGTATCGATGTGACCAACAGTGCATGGGGGGAAATGATCTACATAGTAGGATAATATAGATTGAGTTATTGGTATAATCCTATGGTTTTGGAAGTGATCCTAATCTATGTATCATATCTATCTTCATATCTATCAGCGTATCTCTCTCACGGTGAGACCCAATGAGAAGTACCTCTCGGACAGACATTATCAGTGTTATCAGACTCAGGAGTGTGTTTTCCTGGATGAGTTTTTCAGGGAATCTTCGAAATGAATTCTTAGAGATGGTATACAGTGGTTGTTACTTAACTATAGATAGTTTTTAATAAGTTTTATAGATATACAACTATGTAGATAAGAATTCAATTTTCATTGTTGTATTACATTGTGGTTTCAGGGTGTCTTACTAAGTATCTTTATACTCACCCTTTCACAGGATTTTCCTACACATGCCATGTCTTATGAATATGACCGAACTTTTGATAGAGTCCTAGGCAGAAAAAGACTAGAAAGTTATTTATGAGACCAAACAGACTGAGGTGTGTTTCTGCGACTATAAACAATAACCCCAGTACCATTTTCTTGAAGGTTAGACTTGTTATTATAGACTATTTCTGGTGGGCCTGTATTCTAGACCAATTTACTTTACATTACATTCCATCATACTCTAGTTGTGAGATATAGTGTTATGAATGCGTTTTTTACTTAGTGTTTTTTATATTTCATCATTTTATGGGCTTAGAGATGTGTGTGTGCATATAGGTACATAGAAAATGCCTCCCATGTTAGTGTTATGCTTGTTCAGTGCTAGTCACTAGCCCCAAGCCTATTTGAGGTGGGATTGGGGAGTCATGACATATGCCCCACTAGGATGGGTTGTGACAATTATGATATATGAATTATTGGGACTGAATTTTAAATTTCAATATCATTTTCTCATACCCTTACACTCATGTTATTTTTAAAAATGATCACTAATTGATAGCTCTCTTGTTTACCCTTACTGAGCCTCATAGTGCACCCTTTATTATGTTTCCTTTTCCTTGGGGTATGAAGAAAAGTTTTATGTTTTATATTTCTAATAAGGGTACTAGTTGTGAAAAAATCAGTGGGAGATTTTGTAGATATTTTAGTAACTAGATTTTTTGTATCAAATTTTCTAAATAAAATAAACCTTTATAGTTTTGGTTTTAGTAAAAATAATATGTAATGAACAATCATATAACAATATACAATATTTTCTTATGTAATGTTTGGGTTTCCCCATACCGTATGTTTTAAAGATACATCCTTTGAAAATACACAAGGATTATATATTTTATTATCCTTAACATGGATAGGTTAACATGACGATTTTATCTCAAATCATCATCCACCTGGTTTTCCTACCTCGATTTGTTATGTATTGAGTAGTAATAATCTTTTATCAACTCCAACCATACCCATTAGTGTATGTTCAAATCATTTTTTATGAATATAGACATTAATCTCCTGTGGTCAATATAAATACCAAAATTTAATGATATATATAATGCCTAAAAATATTTAACAGAAATATTATTTCCATTGAATCCAGATCATGAATTGGGTATTTTGTCTCATGAGTCTTTAATTGATGTAGTTCATAAGAAACTAACTTGTAATTACCTATAAGAATTAATCCCACACTATTTATTGAAAATCATTATATATTACAAACACATATCCATTATAGAGTATTGTAATTATAGGTGTGATGACCAATATTTTCTTATACTCCTTAAATCATTCCTCAAATTATTATGTCTTGAATAAATTTATTACCTTTTATGTCAGCTTTGTTAGAGGATTGGAAAAGTATGAGAAATTTCTCAAAAAATAGGATAATACCCCACTAATTAATGAAAATATAGACTTTTTCATGGTGGTTTGTCTCAAACATTTCTCAGTTACCTCACTCTTCAATGAATCCACAAATATACACTCACATATGATCATATAACCTAAGAAATATATTTTTTACTACAAAAATCTACACCTTGTTAACATAGAATTTAATTTTTCTTTCATAGGGTAATTAGAACAATACTCAAATTTATTTTATGTTCATCCTTTATATTAGAATATATAAATAATCAATTAAGACTACCAAAATTTTTTTTAGGCAACCTCTAAATACTCTATTCATCAAATCATTAAAGATAAAAGGAGAATTTGTGAGACCAAATGGAATTAATATATATCCACAATGTCTATAACTTATATAGAATATTATACTAGGTATATCTTCTATCTCCACTATAAGTTGATGGTATCTAGATGAAATATCCACCACTGCTAAATATTTATCGCCTTTTAGTTGATTAGAAAACAATCAATACAAGGAGTATACTTTTTCTTGATCATGATCTTGTTAAGATCACAATAATATATATAAATTTACATTCATAAAGGGATATCCTTATCAAATAGAACAGGTACACCCCCCTGGAGAAAAACGTGGGTATATAAAACCCTTTTCTAGATTCTCTGAAAGATACTTCTATGGTTCTTCAAATTCAATGGTACCCATTATATGAGGAATCTTCAATAATGGCGAAGAACCAGGTATGGGTTAAATTAAAAATTCAACCTCACATTTCATGGGAATACTAGGAAAATATTCTAGAAAAATTTTAACATATTCTGAAATAATAGGATTTTATTCAATGTTGACTTCTTCTTGGATCATTTGAGCCATGTAACAATCATTATTTATTATCACGTCCAAATTAGAGGGTTTTACTCCAAATGTTGTTAATAATCAAACTTTTATTGGTATTTGAAAAAATGATGATTGAGTATAAGAGATTAAATTTCCTTACATTTACAATTAAAAGAAACATTATATAGAAGAGCTAGTCTATAAACAGTATCACATCAAATTAAACTATGGGATTTATAATTGTAAATGAAAGAATTATCATACCATATGCCTTGATCACAGAATATTTACATATTTTGGATGAAATCATCATGCCTGAAGGTGTTTTCACTAATAAATCAATTACTTGGGTTTGATGTGGGGAATAAAAATTTATAAAAAAGTTTTAATGTGAAAGAATTTGATGAACTAAAATCAAATATGAAATTGGAAGATTTGGAATGAAGAATAAGTGTACCTTTTAACAATTAATTATCATGATCCTCACCAGTGATAATTATTTATTAGTTACTTACCTTTTCCATTAGATATGTAAGTTTCTAATGTTTATTAAAATATTAATCCCATGGATTATTACATTTATTTTCATATTTCCAAACTCCTTGAATTTTAAGAATTGAGGTGTGGGTGGAGCATTATTTTGGACCTTCTTCCCCTTTATTTCATTAACCATTTTTTTCATATTCCTTTAATAATTATGACATATTTGGTTAATACTTTCATACATAGAATATTATATTTTTTCCTTTTTGGAAATCACCTTGGTGACTTTTTCAATATTTTTGGAAAGTATGTGATTGAAAATGTTTCTCCCATGAGACTTATCATTTTAGTTTCCATGAATGTTTTTAACTTTTATTTTTCCAAAAATAATAATATCCCCTAATTTTCATTTATATATTATGTGGGAATTTAAAAATATAATCATAGATACAAAAGTCTCTTAGATTTAATACATTATTAATATTAGGCTTCATGCCACTATATAAACATTCAATCACACTCTCAGGGATATTAATAAAAGAAGAGGTATACGTCATGATCCTTGTGAATTTTTATTTATAATTAACCATTGATTCATCCTTATTTTTTTCAACTATATGAATTACCTCTCTATTTTTGTGTAAAGTGTTAGGGGAAAATATTTAGTGAGGAAAATTTTCATTAACTCATACTATTTCAAAGACTCACCTTCATCCTTTTTCATCATATTCTTAATTAGGGTTCACCATTGATCAACCTCAAATTCAAGATGATAAATTTTTAAAATGGAATTGTCATGGTTTGAACATTAAAGGAGGGAAAATATATTCTCTTTCTCATTGATCCATTTATTGAAAATTAGTTGGTTGGGAGACCCATTAATAATGGTAGTCATTAGAAAATTAAGGATTAAAAAGTAATTTGAAACTTAATTTGTGTGTTTGGTACCTAAACATGATTAAAATTATTTTTCATGGCATGGTAAATTTTAGTGATCATAACCATGATATTTTTTACTTCATCCCCTATTTTGTTGGGCAACTCACTATTAAAATCATCACACAGTGTATCACATCCATTTTTAACTTGATTCCTCCTTGTTCGATCCATTACCTGAATAAATAAAATTCAATTAAATTAGAAGATATGAAAATGTAAAACTATTATATTTGATGAAATAAGACCTAAATGAAATTCATTACCTATATTGTTAATCTCTTGGTTTTAATATGGGGTAACCATGGTTATATTCTTATTTGGTTCTATAAACTGACTAGTTATAAAATATATCATCAACTTCCATTAAAATCCTTTATAATGTTATGTAATGATTTTTATAATGACCAAGTCATATACCCCAAGGGTGTAAAACAAGGGTAAAATTAGCTCCACTTGTTTTTCATTGCATAAATTTAGATTTAATACTCAACAATACATTCTAGGCTATTACCCGTAGGAGTATATATGCTAGAGCCTACATCCACTTGTTTATATTTGGATAGGGATGCCACTACTAAAAAACCATACACTCTTTACTTTTCCAAATGTTTCTGATTTTTTTATATTTAGGCTTATCCCTATAGATTTTCCCCAATGTTCTCTAGAATTAATCCCTAAAAATAACTTAACCATAATAAATGGGTGAGATAAAATACTTTGTTTGGGAAGAATACATCAACAAGTCGTAGGGTTAGGGAATAAGAAAATGAAAAAGAATGTTCATGACAGAAAAATAAGAATAAAATACTTATAGAGGAGTTAGAGTTTTCCAAAAGACAATGTAATTTAAATTTAATATCAACTAAAAAAAATATACCAAGGAATATGAGTTCAAAAAAAAAGAGATAATAAACATCGGGCATGGATTATAAAAAAATTATATAATGAATAAATGCATCATAATCAGAATAGTAAGAAATTATGACATTGTGAGGAGGGAGATCAACAAATATTTCCCAGAAAAATATTGTGGACAAAGATACCCACAAAAATATATACATAATAACTTTTTAAAAAATATCTCTAAAATCATGTCCACATATTTTTTTTAAAAAATCTATCTACAATCATTCCTACACTACCAACATATAAACACTGCTATCTATGATCATGTACACACAACCAACTTCATTATATTATGAGATAAAATCATTAAAAATGAATTGGAGGGAAGTTTAGGACCCCAACCTTTAACACATATGTATAAGTGTTCCATAAGAAATAAATAATATATTATACCATAAAATCCACAATGAAATAAAATGGGTTTCCTAACATTTTCAAATGATTTCACATAAAATGATGTCAAGAACTAGATTGGTTGATACCAAAATTCAATAACCCATAACGGGAATTTCATAATATAATTAAGAGGGAGATATTAGATATATAACTCTGTTAAATATAGATCCTTTTGAGATATAGAATAAAAGGGAAGTGAAATCATAAAGGGAGATTTCATAAAATATTTTCATCCGTATTGTAAAAGGATGAAGTTATGTGTCCCATTAAAAATTAATTTTTAAGATGGTAATATGATTTTTTGTTGAAAAAAAAACATTAATGTAAATCATAATATTTTAAATTTCAGATGAAATAATGATTAATTCAATCAATTTAGAGTGGAAGATAAAAATTTTTATCATGAAATGAAAAGAGTTCTTAATATTTTATAGTACCTTTACTAAAACAGATTACAAAAAAGTAAAGAAAAATCCTTTTATAAAAGAGATAAATAAAAATATGAAGATCATGAGAGTTAACACATATTTTTATTGAAAAATAATAAAATATTTTTTTTGGAATGAAATAATACAAACCTAGATGGAAAATAATCCCTAATGAAGTTTATAATTAATCATTAAACTATTGAATTTATATGAACAAAGATATCTAACAATGAAGAATATTTTATTTAATAATCCATTAAAAATAATTCATGAAAATTAAATATAAATACATTTAATTCAGGATGATGTAAAATATATTTCAGTTATAATGTTTAATGTGCCCAACATGTATGAATAATGTTTAAGAAGAATGATCATAACTTAATAAATGAAAGTTGAGTTAATAAAAACATATATGAATATAGCAACACTTGAAAAAAACATTTTAAAATAGAACCTATGATGGATTTGTAAATAAATATAATTTAATGAGATATATGATAAAAATCCTTCATATTATAGAATATAAACTAAATAAAATAAAACAATTAGTGAATATGGAATATATCTCAATGAAATGAAATTGAAAGCAGAAAACCATCAGTTTTACTCTTGCAATATATTAAATAACTTCAACCTCATGTATAATTGTAACATCTCAGGTAAATAAATAATATTACATTCTCATGTTTATCAATATTTATGAATAAAATGTTAATATTACTTTTATGGGAATGCTATGCTGGATGGCGTACCCAATACACAACAACGACTTTCTTTGAAATCTTACGTTGCACACTAATAGTATAATAATATTGTTTTAAATAGTTAATTCCTAGTCATTGTAATGGTAGGAATGATCATAACTAACTAAAAAATTATTACATATGTTTGTAAAATATTTTTACATTAATCCAATAAATTTTAGAGGCTTAAAATTCAAATGAATCCAATTTTAAGAATAAATACTCTAATATTTTTAAAAGATTGTTTTACCACCTTTTGATGGAGAACCTTTTTTTAAATCCAAATATTGAAAATTTTATAATATCGATTTATCAAAATAAACGTATTCTTTAGAATTGGGATATTGAAATTTACATTGGGTAAATTTTTGGTATATTTCTGACAAATGTTGATTTTTTTTAATGAATAGTTAAAAATACTGCATTTTAATTCAAAACTTATTTTTCATCTAATTTAATTATATGGATAGATTATATTTTTTTAATTATTTTAAAGTTTAATTAGAATATATTTTTACCATTAAATTCAATGGTGGTCATTATAATTAATTTCACTTTGAAAATGGACATAAACAAGTGTCAATCTTTTGATAGATATTGTTTCTTAAAAACACGCTATTTGTTTTGACAGTGAGAATTAACTATATGATTTATTAACGAAAATTATATGTTTTTAATTGGGTAAAATGGACATAATTTCTGAATTTGGAATATCAAATATATATTAGGGTTAATTTTTGGTATTTTTCTGATAATGTCTTTTTTTATGAATAGTAAAAAATAAAACTTTTTAATTCAAAACTGCCTTTTCGTCCAATTTATTTATATATTTAGATGTCATTTTCATTGTTTTTAAAGTATAATTGAACTATGTTTTTATCACTTAATACAATTTTGTTCATTGGAAGTAATTTCAATTTTCAATTGGATGTAAAAACAAGTAAATCTTTTGATAAATTTTACTTCTTAACAACCCGTCTTTTGTTTTGACAACGAGATTTACTTTTAAATTAATTACTACAATTTCTGTGTTTTGAATTTGATAAAATGGATTAAATACTTGGAATTAGAAGGTCCAAATTATGTAATTAAGACTCTTTTTTTGGACATTATGAATAGTAATGACGGTAATTATTTTTAATTATCGTGATTAATTAGTAATAGGGAAGTTAAGGGTAATAAAATAATATCATAATAATAAAAAAGGACATCAACATGTGTCCTACTGATACTAGTTGTGTCATTCCGGACCATGGGATTCCTTGTGACAATATTTGGGACCCCATGGAATCACTTTTGGGGTGATAGTGACACTTTAATATTATGTTTTTAAAAGGAAAGTATAACCAAAGTATGTATCACCCAAGTAAAACAATTTTAGTTTTGTCTATGTAAATGATATCTTGGACTATAAATATTCATTTGAAAGCTAAAAATATTTCCTAAATCATAGTAGTTTTTTTATAATTTTTAGACATTAAATAAATTAATTTATTTATGACACCATGATGATGTAGCGATTATCTCATTAATGAACGATTTAAATAAAATGAAAAGATAATGTAAAATCTAAGACATACAGTTTTATAAAACCAATTTTATGATTATATTTTGAACCCTTACCACCTTAACCTATACATATATCAATGTGTCACCTTTAGAATACTAAAATCATTTTAATATAAAGTAACATTTCTTTACTTTCCAGGAGTGCCCCTCCTCCCTCTTATAAAAGGCCCCCACCTCTACTTCCTTACCCACACCTCTCAAGCCATTTTCTCGGCCAAAATATTATCATTTTATTGCTAAAAATACCTCTATTCATCCTAGAAGCCTTAACTTAGTCAGAAATCTCTTCAATAAACCCTTTTGGTTCAAACCAAGGGGAGTTACCTGATTTAAAGGTAAAGTCTTCCCTAATGTTCTTTTATTTTATTTTGCTTCTCTAACCCCCTAAACTCTTTTTATTACATTATTTTGTAAAAAAACCAGTATATTAAACATACTATGATATTTTAATGTAATGTATTAAATCTACACTTACACACACCTCTGTCTAATGGTTAAAGAACATACTGTTCCTGTGGATGGTGAATTACTACCTCACGAAACGATGATTATTCTATCTTCTCCTACCACCTCTCATGGTGGCCATTATGATTGAAATATTTACATATATGATATATATTATATTTATTTCCTTGTTATGATTCTGTATTTTATATTTAAAACATTCCATTATGCTTTACATGTTGTGAAAATGCGATAATTTCATTTGAGTAAGTGTGGACTACGGCCCCCTCAAGTGATGTGACTCCTTCATTCAATACATGGAATGTATAAAGAATTAAATTAATGAAATTATGTGAACCATATAACATATATATTATACTGAAATTAATATATATATATATATATATATATCTAATTTAGTTTTAATTACATTAATGTGCCAAAGCAATGAAAGTAGCGTTCATCCGGACGTACGACCTACCGTCTCCATGACCGGTGCATTTCATTACTTTTTATCTAAAAATATTATGGAATAAGTATAAAAAGAATATATACTGGATATATATGATATATACATCATTAATACTATTCTGGAAATGATTTACTTACAACTACATTGACAATGCTTTTCAAACAAGATCATTTTTTACTCATGTACCGAACATCGACAAAACGTATGATATGAACTCACATAATTAAATAATTATTATATCATGATAATATATTATATTAATTGAATAATAAAATTTAAATTATGTCCTTAAGAAAATATAAATTTACCAATGTTTATTATTCAGAAATATAAATAAATGAACAAGACAAGTCGGACTTGAGGTAAGGGATCCAACCTCTCTCTTTCTTTTTAAGTACTCTCTTTTATGTAACCTTTTTACGTTCCTATTTCTTATGTTGGGGGATGTTCTTATATATTAATATTAATTTATTTTTTATGTTCATATTATTAGAGACCCTATTTTATTTCATAAATCCATTTTTGGAAGTTTTAAGTGGCGCCGTTAGGCTGCCGAGTTTTCGTAAAGGATTTTTCATCTCACTTTTATTCCCATGAGATTTATGCTACATTTGCCACTATTTCCTTTGAGTGGTGTATGTAATTTACATTATTCTAATATTTGTGTAATATACTTTCTTTTATGGGTATTTAAATCAATTTTGTATAGTCCTTATTTCATGGGGTGTACGTTTCAAAAGTTACCCAAGTCGATAAGGGAACCTTTCACCCTCCTATTTTTAAAAGACTTATTTTTGTTTTCTCTTTTAAATTAAATCTTATTATGTTGGGATATTTTCTTATATATCCTTATTTCTGTCAATTTTATGTCCAATTGATGAGATACCCTTTATCTCTCTCATCAACTCTTTTTCTAAAATTTTATGTGACACCGTTAGGATATCGAATTTTTGCAAGGGAACTTATTAACCCAATTCCAATTCTTTTTTTTAAACCTATACTTCTTGATCACGTCATCCTATGAATATGTGTGAATGAACTCTGGTTGTTTTACAATTAATATCCACTTATATTGTGTGTATTTATATTTGTCACACATAATTATGAGATTGATTTATCCTTAATTTAAGGATACCTTCTTTATAAGGGATTTCATCTCATTTTACATTTCTATTGAGACTTCATAGTTGTTATGCACCAATTCACCCTTATATGGTGTATATACTATCCTTTGGAATATTATATCATGAATCCATTTATTCTCATTATATTATAAAGTTCTGATTAAATGTTATTCCCCAATTCTTTGTATTCAAGTGTCTCTCATTTTGTTAAAAACTCTTTAACTAAAATATCATTTTAAATGTTTTAATGATTTATTCTTATAAATATTTCTCATTAATATCCATGTTTTCAAACTGGGTTTTATGGATTTAATTATATAGATATTAATGGTTTAAAATGTTAAAATCTTCAAAGTGGTATGGAATATGTCTCAATCTCCTTTCATTGAGGCATATTTTGTATATTACACAACTTTTTTTATACGATGTATAAACCCCTTTGACTTTTAATTTTATTCAAAAGGAATATTTTTATAGAAAGAATTTTACTAAAAAATAAAAGAGATTGTTTTTGTCTTAAGTATGCGGCGACAACAACTTCTCCGCTGCCGTGACCATTATTTGAGTTTTGACTTCCTCTACAAGCCACAATTTTTTTAAATGAAAAATAAATACCATGTTTTACTTTTCTTTTATTATGGTATTGAAAATGGTTTTGATAATGTTTTTATAATATCAATATGTTGTATTGATATCTTGTGATTGAAATGTGGAAAAGTTATGTTTCCATTATGCATGTTTTATGTGATACGATTATGTTATGGTTCTTAGGAATTGTTTATGAAGACGGGTGGTTTTGTGATAAACTAAGGGCGGGTGAGCCCGATATAGATCTCCAATGCATTGGGTAACGCGAAGGAGTTAAACGCTAAGGTTTCTCCGATGAGATTTAGGGAATATACTGTGATGGGTATTCAAAATGTATCCATGAGGGTTACTCCCTATGTAAGAATGTTATGAATGCCTCATGTTACCTTTATGTCTTATGATTTCTATTGAGTTATGCATAAATCTTATGATTTCATGAGGTATGTTAAATTACTTATGTTTTATGAGTAAAGTATGATTTCATTTATTCTTATGTATACATGGACTAATGTTTTCTCTCCATATTGTTATAACCCTTACTGAGCTTTTTATGCTCGTCCCAAGTTTTTTGAAATGTTTTTTCACAAGACATAAAGTGTAATAGGGTCAAGGATGAGATCAAGGAAATGTTATGCTGTCTAAAACAAGGAACTAGACATGAATCTTTTTTTCAAGAGTTTTAATTTTGTGAAAAAATGGAAACTGAGTAGATGTGTCTACCTTGTAATTTTTGAGATGTAATTGTTTTGTCCTAATTCTCTAAAACTCTAAACCTAAAAAGATCCTCAATGTGAATTATTCATTTAATTCAAGAATATGTATTGTACATAAGGCCAGGTCCTTATAGTTGGTATCAAAGGTCTGTTTAGAAAATTTTAGGGATTAGGAGTTTTCGTTAAACACATTATTAGTCCCTATGATCATTATATTAGTTAAATCCTTGTGTTATAACTTTTTTATATCAAGGAAATGGAAGTAGGAGGTGCTCAAACGACATTATTATCTCTTTTGGATGACTTGCTTGCAATAATTATTGCATTGTCATGTTTGGATGATTGTGAAACTTTTTATAGGATACAACTCACTTGAAAGAAGCTGTTTGAGATATCAAACACCTCCACTATACATCGTTATCATCGTGGATCATGGGTTGTATTTAGACAAATACTATTTTCACAATATTCTCATATTTTCAAGAAAGGTAGATATTGTCAAGGCATTTTCAAATATTTTACCTTATCACAGGATTTTGAACCATATTATGATTTTAAATAAGGTTCTAAAGATGGAGACCCTTGTGTAATATATTTGTATTTTCTTTTAAAATATAGCCACTCATCACATACCTATGGTATTTTAAAAGGATCATTAATTGAAAGTTTCAACTCAAATTTGGTCAGAATATTTTATAGAAATCATGTCTTATCAGATGTTTTGAAATTATATGTCACACATGATTATTTTCCAAATTTTTTTTTCTGTGAACACCCATATTACGATGTTGTACAAGGTGTATTTGGATGGTGGAAGAAAATGATTTTGAAGGATATCTAAGTCATTTTTATGATGAATGGACCTTCTACCTACGTGAACAAGATGACGATGAATCTCAATGGACACCATGATCAAGGTATGATGTTCTTCTTTTTTGGGGATCATTTTATTTTATTTTATGATGGTGAAATTAGACTTCCAGAATTAAGATGTTGAGATCATAATGAATTTGGATGAAAATGGAAGGTATAAGGAAACCATTGAGGTTAAAACATGTTAGGGTTATTTTTGAGATTTATAAAAAGGATTACCTGTAAGATGGGTGACAACCCGTCGTGTTTGGAAATGCCACATGAATCGAACCCACAACCGAAGGGCGACAAGGGCGCATGGCCTACCATTAGACTACGTGAAATTCATAGTTAGTACGACTTATACTTTTTAGTTAAATGATTTTACGGATCAAGAATAAGTTGATTTTGGGAACTTATGTATTATTAAATGGATATCCTTAACATAGGAAAATGATTTGGTGACTGAGTAATAAAGGTTATTTTGGAAGATTTTCTCTCTTTATTGGAAAAAATATATTCATATAAAAAATAGAATACTTTTGGATTTCAATTGAGGAGAAACGATGAAATTTTATTTTGGAAGAATCTATGTTTTTATTGTGGACATATGCAATTTGGGTTTATTTATGAAAATGATTAACATATCATGGAAAATATGAGATTAGGTTAATTACTTTTCAATACGAGACTTTAAGAGCAACTGACGTTATTTGGAGATAAATGCTAAGATTTAACTTGGAAGACTATGTGATCAAATACATTATATATTTGGGTTTCAATCTTAGTTTTGATTAATTTGAAGAATTTTTTGGATAGATGTTTATTGAATTTTCTTTGTTGAACTTTGGATAATTTTTGACAAATTTTGGAGATTAAGAGTAGTATTTATATTTATAAAGGATTATCCTTTTGGGGATTATCTGATCTTGTACTAACCTTTTTGGTTTTGGTCTAAGGAAATGGGAAGTACATAGTTCTATTTTGTGGATTAGGTGATTCTCTAGAAGCTTATTAGAGTGCTCTTAATGTGAACAAGTTATCTTAAATTCTCATGTTTTTGAGAAAATATGAGTGTGTGTAAGAAGTCTAGAAAAAGTTGAAAGTCAACTTGACAAGTAAGTATGTTTACTTATGTTTTAGTTAAACACATAAATAATTTCCTCAATGAAAATTAATTTAAGACAAAAATGATGTCTATTAATTTTTCCGACTGGGGAATCAAATACCATTTAACCCATCACAAGTTTGTGATTTTCCGGTGGTTAACATTGTCCTAAACATGTTTTCTATCACTCTCCCTCAGAACATGACTATTTGTTTTTTCTTCCATATCCATGTTTTCCTACATGGAATCCTAGTATGGGTTAACTTGGGTGACCCTTTTACTTCTCTTTATTTCTTTTAAAGTGATGGTTAAATTTACTTTTTTCCTGATGTGGGTCTTTCAATGAAGTTTCCAATCCCAATTTTAAAATTGTGAGGACGCAATCCCCAAAAGGGGGGAAGGATATAACATCCCATGTAAATAAACAATATTAAATTATCATATTTATCAATATATTTGAATAAAATGTTAATATTACTTTAAAGGGAATTCTATGCTCGATGGCGTACCCAATACGCAACAACGAGTTTCTTTGAAATCTCATGTTGCACAATAATAATATAATAATATTATTTTAAATAGTTAATTTCTAGCCTTTGTAATGGTAGGAATGAACAAAACTAACTGAAAAATGATTATATATGTTTGTAAAATATTTTTACATTTATGCAATAAATTTTAGAGGCATAAAATGCAAATGAATCCAATTTTATGAATAAATACTCGAATTTTTTTAAAGATTGTTTTACAACCTTTTGATGGTGAAGCTTTTTTAAAATCCAACTTTTGACAATTTTATAAGCTCTATTTTTCAAAATAAATTTATTCTTTAGAATTGGGATATTGAAATTTACATTGGATAAATTTTTGGTATATTTCTGACAAATGTTCATTTTTTTAATGAATATTTAAAAATACTGCATTTTACTTCAAAACTACTTTTTCATCTAATTTAATTATATGTACAGATTACCTTTTTTTAATTATTTTAATGTTTAATTAAAATATATTTTTACCATTTAATTCAATGGTGGTTATTATAATTAATTTCACTTTGAAAATGGACTTAAACAAGTGTAAATCTTTTGATAGATATTGTTTCTTAAAAACAAGCTATTTGTTTTGATAACGGGAATTAACTATATGATTTATTAATGAAACTTCTATGTTTTTAATTTGTAAAAATGTAAAAAATTTCTGAATTTGTAACATAAAATATAGCTTAGGGTTAATTTTTGGTATTTTTCTGATAATGTCTTTAATTATGAATAGTGAAAAATACACCTTTTTAATTCAAAACCGCCTTTTCTTCCAATTTATTTATATATTTAGATTGTAATTTTAATTGTTTTTAAAGTATAATTGAACTATGATTTTATCACTTAATGCAATGTTGTTCATTGGAAGTAATTTCACTTTTCAATTGGATGTAAAAACAAGTCAATCTTTTGATAAATTTTACTTCTTAAAAACCCGTGTTTTGTTTTGACAACGAGATTTACTTTTGAATTAATTACTACAATTTATGTGTTTTGAATATGATATAATGGATTCCATATTTTGAATCATAAGGTCCGAATTATGTAATTAAGACTCTTGTTTTTTGGACATTATGAATAGTAATGACGGTAATTATCTTTAATTATCGTGATTAATTAGTAACCCAGTAGTTAAGGGTAATAAAATAAGATCATAATAATATAAAATGACCCCAAAATGTGTCCTAATGATACTGGTTGTGTAATTTACGACCATGGTATGCTTTTTCCAAACATTGGGACCCCGTGGAATCCCTTTTGGGGGTGATAATGATCCTTTTTAATTTTATGTTTTTAAAAGGAATGTATAACCAAAGTATGTATCACCCAAGTAAAACAACTTAAGATTTGCCTATGTAAATGGTCTCTTAGACTATAAATAGTCATTGGAAAGCTACAAATATTTCCTACATCATAGTATTTTTTTATAATTTTTATACATTAAATAAATTAATTTATTTTTGACACAATGATGATGCAACGATTATCTCATTAATGAACGATATAAATAAAATGAAAAGATAATGTAAAATCTATGACTTACACATGTCTAAAATCTATCCGATGAGTATATTTGTAACCCTTACCACCTTATCCTCTAAATATATCAATTTTGGACCTTCAAAATCCGAAAAACTTTTTTATATAAAGTAATATTTCTTTACTTTCCAAGAGTGCCCCTCCTCCCTCTTATAAAAGGCCCCCACCTCTACCTCTTTACCCACACATCTCAAGCCATTGGCTCGGCCAAATTCTGATAATTTAATCTGTCCACATCCCCCTATTAATTCTATAAGCCTTCCCTTAGGCAGAAATCTCTTCAATAAACCCTTTTGGTTCAAACCAAGGGGAGTTACCCGATTTAAATGTAAAGTCTTCCCTAATGTTCTTTTGTTTTATTTTGTTTCTCCAACCCCCATAAACTCTTTTTATTACTTTATTTTGCAACAAAACAAGTATCTTCAACATACTAGGATATTTTTATGAGAAGGATTCGAGCTACACTTACACAAACCTCCGTCTAATGGTTAAAGAACATTATGTTCCTGTGGATGGCGAATTACTACCTCACGAATCGATGATTGTTCAATCTTCTCCTACCACATATCATGGTGGAAATTATGATGGAAATATTTTCATATATGATATATATTATATTTATGTCCTCTATATGCTTCTGTATTTTATATTTAAAACATACCTTTATGCTTTTCATGATGTGCAAATGCGATAATTTCATTTGAGGAAGTGTGGACTACCGCCCCCTCAAGTGATGTTACTCATTCATGCAATAAATTGAATGTATGAAGAATGATATTAATGAGTTATGTGACCCATATAACATATATATTATACTAGAATTATAATATATATATATATATATATATCATCTAGTTTTAATTCCATTAATGTTCCAAAGCAATGAAAGTAGCGTTCATGCGTACGAACGGCCTACCGTCTCCATGAACGGTGCATTTCATTTCATTTTATCTCCAAATATTTTGGAATAAGTATAAAACGAATATATATGATATATATTATATTTAAATCATTAATACTATTCTGGATATGATGTACTTACAACTACATTGACAATTCTTTTCAAACAAGATCATTTTTGACTCATGTACCGAACATCGACAAAACGTATGATATGAATTCACATAATTAACTAATTATTATAACAAGATAATATATGATATTAATTGAATAATAAACTTTAAATTATTACCTTAAGAAACTGTAAATTGACCAAAGATTATTATTCAAGAATATAAATAAATGAACTATACAAGTCGGACTTGAGGTAAGGGATCCAACCTCTCTCTTTGTTTTTAAGTACTCTCTTTTATGTCACCTTTTTTAAGTTCATCTTTCTTATGTTGGGGGGTGTTATTATAAATTCCTCTTACTTTATTTTTTTATGTTCATATTATTATAGACCCTATTTTATCTCATAAATCCATTTTTGTAAGTTTTAAGTGGCTCCGTTAGGCACCCGAGTTTTCGTAAGGGATTTTTCATCTCACTTTTATTCTTGTGAGATTTATGCTACATTTGCCACTATTTACTTTGAGTGGTGTATCTACATCCCATTATTCTACTCTTTATGTAATATGATTTCTTTTATGGTTATTTACATCAATGTTGTATAGTCCTTCTTTCATGGGGTGTACGTTTCGAAAGTTACCCAAGTCGGTAAGGGAACCTTTCACCCTCCTATTTTTAAAAGAATTATTTTTTGTTTTGTCTTTTAAATTACATATTATTATGTTGGGATATGTTATTATATATCCTTATTGCTATAAATTTTATGTCCAAGTGATGAGATAACCTTTATCTCTCTCATCAACTCTTTTTCAAAAAAATTATGTGACGCCGTTAGGCTATCGAATTTTTGCAAGGGAACTTCATAACCCAATTCCAATTCTTTGGGTTAAACCTATACTTATTGATCATGTCATCCTATGAATATTTGTGAATGAACTCTGGTTGTTTTACACTTAATATCAACTTATATTGGGTGTATTTATATGTGTAAAACATAATTATGAGATTTATTTATCCTTAATTTAAGGATACCTTCTTTATAAGGGATTTCATCTCATTTTACATTTCTATTGAGGCTTCATTTCTGTTATGCACCAATTCACCCTTATATAGTGTATATACTATCGTTTGGAATATTATATCATGAATACCATTATTCTCATGATATTATAATGTTCTGATTAAATGTTATTCCTCAATTATTTGTATTCAAGTGTCTCTCATTTTGTTAAAAACTATTTAACTAAAATATAGTTTTAAATGTTTTAATGATTTATTCTAATAAATATTTCTAATTAATATCCAAGTTTTCAAAATGGTTTTTAAGGATTTATTTATATGGATATTAATGGTTTAAAATGTTAAAAGTTTCAAAGTGGTATGGACTTCGTCTCAATCTCCTTTAATTGAGGCACATTTTGTTTATTACACAACTTTCTTTTATACAGCGTATAAACCCCTTTGAATTATACTTTTATTCAAAAGGAATATTTTTATACCAAGAGTTTTACTAAAAGAAAAAAGGGATTGTTTTTGTCTTACGTATGCGGTGACAACAACTTCTCCGCCTCCGTGACCATTATTTGAGTTTCGGCTTCCTCTATAAGTGATGACTTTTTTTAAATCAGAAATAAATACCACGTTTTACTTTTCTTTTATTTTGGTACTGAAAATGGTTTTGATAATGTTTTTATTATATAAATTTGTTTTATTAATATCTTGTGATTGAAATGTGGAAAAGTTATGTTTCCTTTATGCATGTTTTATGTGATACAATTATGTTATGAATCATGGACATTTTTCTTAAAGACGGGTGGTTCCGTGATAAAATAAGGGCGGGTGAGCCCGATATAGCTCTCCAATGCATTGGGTATCACGAAGGAGTTAAATGCTAAGATTTTTCTCAAGAGATTTAGGGAATATACGGTTATGGGTATTCCAAATGTAACCATGAGTGTTACTCTATATGTAAGAATGTTATGAATGCCTCAAGTTACCTTTATGTCTTATGATTTCTATTGATTTATGCATAAATCTTATGATTTCATGAGGTATGTTAAATTTCTTATGTTCTGTGAGTAAAGTATGATTTCATTGATTCTTATGTATACATGGACTAATGTTTTCTCTCTGTATTTTTATAACCCTTACTCAGCTTTTTATGCTCATCCCAAGTTTTTGGAAATGTTTTACACATGAAATAAAGTGGAATAGGTTCAAGGATGGGATCAAGGAAATGTTATGCTATCTAAAACAAGGAACTAGACATGACTCTTTTGTTCAAGAGTTTTTATTTTGTGAAAAAAATTGGAAACTGAGTAGATGTGTCTACCTTGTAATCTTTGATATGTAATAGATATGTCCTAATTCTCTAAAACTCTAAACCTTAAAAGATCCTCAATGTGAATTATTCATTTAATTCAAGAATATGTATTGTACATAAGGTTAGGTCCTTATAGTTGGTATCAAAGGTTGGTTTAGTAATATTTAGGGATTATGAGTTTTCGTTAAACACATGATTAGTCCCTATGTATATTATCCTAGTTAAATCCTTGTTTTATAACTTTTTCAGACCAAAGAAATGGAAGGAGGAGGATCTGAAATGACATTCTTATCTCTTCCTGACGACTTGCTTGCAATAATTATTGCAAATTCCTGTTCGGATGATTCTGAAAATTTTTCTAGTATATAAATCACTTTCAAGAAGCTGTTTGAGATATCAAACACCTCCACTATACTTCATTATCATCGTGGATCATGGGTTGTATTTAGACAAATCCTATTTTCAAAATATTCCCATATTTTCAAGAAAGGTATATATTATCAATGCATTTTCAAAAATTATACCTTATGACAAGATTTTGAAGCATATTATTATTTTAAAGAAGGTGTTGAAGAAGGATATCCTTGTGAAAACTATTTATATTTTCTTTTAAAATATAGTCTCTCAGCACATACCTATGGTATTTTAAAAGGACAATTAATTGAAAGTTTCAACTCAAATTCGGTAAGACTATTTTATAGAAATCATGTCTTATCAGTTGTTTTGAAATTATATGTCATGCATGATTATTTTCCAAAATTGTTTTTCTGTGAACACCCATATGACCAATGTTGTAAAAGGTGTATTTGGATGGGGGATTAAAATGATTTTAAAGGACCTCTAAGTCATCTTTGTGATGCATGGAACTTCTACATACGTGAACAAGATAACGATGAAACCAAATGGAAACCATGTTCAAGGTATGGTGTTATTCTTTTTCGGGGATCTTTTTATTTTATTTTATGATGGTGAAATAAGACTTCAAGAATTAAGATGTTGAGATCATAATGAATTTGGATGAAAATGGGAGGTATAAGGAAACCACTGAGGTTAAAACATGTTAGGGTTATTTTTGAGATTTATAAAAAGGACAACCTATAAGAGGGGTGACAACCCGTCGCATCCGGCAAGGCCACATGAATCGAACACACAACCGATAGGGGACAAGGGCGCTTGGCCTGCTATTAGCCTACGTGAAGTCCCTGGTTAGTAGGACTTATACTTTTTAGTTAAATGATTTTATGGATCAAGAATAAGTTGATTTTTGGAACTTATGTTTTATTAAATGGATATCTTTAACGTAGGAAAATGATTTGGTGACTGAGTAATAAAGGTTATTTTGGAAGATGTTCTCTCTTTCGTGGAAACAATATATGCCTATAGATAATAGAATACTTTGGGATTTCAATTGAGGAGAAACAGTGGAATTTTATTTTGGAAGAATCTATGTTTTTATTGTGTACATATGACGTTTGGGTTTATTTATGAAAATGATTAACCTATCATCGTGAATATGGGATTAAGTTAAGTACTTTTCAATATGATAATTTAAGAGAAACTGATGTTATTTGGAGATAAATGCTAAGATTTAACTTGGAAGGCTATGTGATCAAATCCTTTAGAGATTTGGGTTTCAATATTTGTTTTGATTATTTTGAATAATTTTTTGGATAGGTGTTTATTGAATGGTCTTTGTTGAACTTTGGATAATGATTGAAAACTTTGGGAGATTAAGAGTAGTATTTATTTTTATAAAGGAATATCCTTTTTGGGGATTATCTGATCTTATACTAACCTTTTTGGTTTTGGTCTAAAGACATGGGAAGCATATAGTTCTCTTTTGTGGATTAGGTGATTCTCTAGAAGTTGATTACAGTCCTCTTAATATGAACTAGTTATATTAAATAATTGTCTTTTGGAGAAAATATGAGTTTGTGTAAGAAATATAGAAGAAGTTGAAAGTCAACATGACAAGTATGTATGTTTCCTTATGTTTTAGTTAATCACATAAATAAATTCCTCATTGAAAAGTAATTTAAAACAAAAATGGTGTCTGTTAGTTTTTCCGACTGGGGATTCAAATACCATTTAACCCATCACAAGTTTGTGATTTTATGGGGGTTATATTTCTCCTAAACATGTTTTCTATCACTCTCCCTCAGATCATGACCGTTTATTTTTTCTTCCATATCCATGTTTTCCTACATGGAATCCTAGTATGGGTTAACTTGGGTGACCCTTGTACTTATCTTTCTTTCTTTTTAAAGTGATGGTTAAATTTACCCTTTTTCTGATGTGGGGCTTTCAATGAAGTTTCCAAGACCAATTTTAAAATTGCGAGGATGCAATTCCCAAAAAGGGGGAAGGATGTAACATCCCAGGGAAATAAATAATATTAAATTCTCATTTTTATCAATATTTGTGAATAAAATGTTAATATTACTTTAAAGGGAATGTTATTCTTGATGGTGTACCCAATACGCAACAACAAGTTTCTTTGAAATCTAACTTTGCACACTAATAATATAATAATATTATTTTAAATAGTTAATTCCTAGCTGTTGTAATGACAGGAATGAACTGATCTAACTAAAAAATTATTACATATGTTTATTATATATTTTTACATTTATCAAATAAATTTTAGCGGCTTAAAATGCAAATGAATACAATTTTAAGAATAAATACTCTAATATTTTTAAAAGATTGTTTTACCTCCTTTTGATGGAGAAACTTTTTTAAATCTAACTTTTGACCATTTAATAAACTCTATTTGTTAAAATAAACTTATTATTTAGAATTGGGATATTAAAATTTACATTGGATAAATTTTTGGCATATTTCTGACAAATGATCATTTTTTTAACGAATAGTGAAAAATAATGCATTTTACTTCAACAAATGCATTTTCATATAATTTATTATATGGATAGATTACCTTTTCTCAATTGTTTTAAATTTTAATTAGAATATATTTTTACAATTTAATTCAATGGTGGTCATTATAATTAATTTCACTTTGAAAATGAACATAAACAAGTGTCAATCTTTTGATAGATATTGTTTCTTAAAAACACTCTATTTGATTTGGCAGTGGGAATTAACTATATGATTTATTAATGAAACTTTTATTTTTTTAATTTGGTAAAATGGAAATCATTTCTGAATTTTTAATATCAAATATATTAGGGTTAATTTTTGATTTTTTTCCTGATAATGTCTTTTTTTATGAATAGTGAAAAATACACCTTTTTAAATCAAAACTGCATCTTCATCCAATTTATTTATATATTTAGATTGTCATTTTAATTGTTCTTAAAGAATATTTGAACTATTTTTTTATCACATAATACAATTTTGTTCATTGTAATTAATATCTCTTTTCAATTGGATGTAAAAACAAGTCAATCTTTTGATAAATTTAACTTCTTTAAAACCCGTCTTTTGTTTTGACAATGGGATTTACTTTTAAATTAATGAATAAAATTTATGTGTTTTGAATTTGATAAAATGGATTTCATATTTGTAATAATAAGGTCCGGATTATGTAATTAATATTCTTTTGTTTTTTTGGACATTATGAATAGTAACGACGGTAATTATCTTTAATTATCGTGATTAATTAGTAATCGGGTAGTCAAGGGCAATAAAATAATATCCTAATAATAAAAAATGACCCAAAACTGTGTCCTAATGCTACTGGTTGTGTCATGGCCGACCATGGGATTCCTTGTGCCAAACTTTGGGACCCCATGGAATCACTTTTTGGGTGATAGTGACACTTTTTAATTTTATGTTTTTAAAAGGAAAGTATAACCAAAGTATGTATCACCCAAGTAAAACAATTTTAGTTTTGTCTTTGTAAATTGTCTCTTGAACTATAAATAGTAATTGGAAGGATAAAAATATTTCCTACATCATAGTATTTTTTTATTATTTTTATACATTAAATAAATTATTTTATTTATGACACCATGGTGATGCAACGATTATCTCATTAATGAATGATTTAAATAAAATGAAAAGATAATGTAAAATATAAGACTTAAACTTGTCTAAAATATATTGGATGAGTATATTTAGAACCTTTACCACCTTATCCTAGAAATATATCAATGCAAGACCTTTAAAATACAAAACTCATTTTAATTTAAAGTAACATTTCTTTACTTTCCAAGAGTGCCCCTCCTCTCTCTTATAAAAGGCCCCCACATCTACCTCTTTACTGACATCTATCAAGCCATTGGATCAGCCAAACTCTGATAATTTTATATCTCCACATCCCCTTATTTATCCTAGAATCCTTCCTTTAGGCAGAAAGCTCTTCAATAAACCCTTTTGGTTCAAACCAAGGGGAGTTACGCGATTTAAAGGTAAAGTCTTCCCTAATGTTCTTTTGTTTTATTTTGTTTCTCCAACCCCCCTAAACTCTTTTTATTCCTTTATTTTGTAACAACAACAGTATATTTAATATACTAGTACATTGTTATGAGAAGGATTCGAGATACACTTCCACACACCTCCGTCTAATGGTTAAAGAACATACTGTTACCGTGGATGGTGAATTACTGCCTAATGAAATGATGACTGTTATATCTTCTCCTACCACCTCTCATGGTGGCCATTATGATGGAACTATTTTCATATATGATATATATTATATTTATGTTCTCTCTATTCTTCTGTATTTTATATTTAAAACATACCTTTATGCTTTTCATGTTGTGAAAATGCGATAATTTTATTTGAGGAAGTGTGGACTACCGCCCCCTCAAGTGATGTGACTCGTTCATGCAATACATGGAATGTATAAAGAATGAAATTAATGAACTTATGTGACCAATATAACGTATATATTATACTTTAATTATAATATATATATATATATATCTCATCTAGTTCTAATTCCATTAATGTGCCAAAGCAATGAAAGTAGCGTTCTTGCGCACGTACGGCCTACCATCTCCATGAACGGTGAATTTCTTTCTTTTTATCTCCAAATATTATGGAATAAGTATAAAAATAATATATACAGAATATATATGATATTTAAATAATTAATACTATTCTGGATATGATTTACTTACAACTACATTGACAATGCTTTTCAAACAAGATCATGTTTGACTCATGTACCGAACATCGAAAAAACGTATGATATGAACTCACATAATTAACTAATTATTATAACATGATAATATATGATATTAATTGAATAATAAACATTAAATTATGTACTTAAGAAACTATAAATTGACCAAAGATTATTATTCAGACATATAAAGAAATGAACAAGACAAGTCGGACTTGAGGTAAGGGATCCAACCTCGCTTTTTCTTTTTAAGTACTCTCTTTTATGTCACCTTTTTTAAGTTCCTATTTCTTATGTTGGGGGATGTTCTTCTATATTACTCTTACTTTATTTTTTTATTTTCATATTATGAGAGACCCTATTTTATCTCATAAATCCATTTTCGGATGTTTTATGTGGCGCCGTTAGGCTGCCGAGTTTTCGTAAGGGATTTTTCATCTCACTTTTATTCCTGTGAGATTTATGCTACATTTGCCACTATTTCCTTTGAATGGTGTATGTACTTCACATTATTCTACTATTTGTGTAGTATAATTTATTTTATGGGTATTTACATCAATTTTGTATAGTCCCTCTTTCACGGGGTGTACGTTTCGAAAGTTACCCAAGTCGGTAAGGTAACCTTTCACCCTCATATTTTTAAAAGACTTCTTTTTTGTTTTGTCTTTTAAATTAAATATTCATATGTTGGGATATGTTATTATATATCCTTATTACCGTAAATTTTATGTCCAAGTGATGAGATACCCTTTATATCTTTCATCAACTCTTTTTCTAAAATTTGATGTGACGTCGTTAGGCTATCGATTTTTTGCAAGGGAACTTCTTAACCTAATTTCAATTCTTTGGGTTAAACCCATCATTCTTGATCATGTCATCCTATGAATATGTGTGAATGTCCTCTGGTTGTTTTACACTTAATATCCACTTATATTGGGTGTATTTATATTTGTCACACATAATTATGAGATTGATTTATCCTTAATTTAAGGATACCTTCTTTATAAGGGATTTCATCTCATTTTAAATTTCTATTGAGACTTCATTGTTGTTATGCACCAATTCACCCTTATATAGTGTATATACTGTCCTTTAGAATATTATATCATGAATACCTTTATTCTAATGATATTATAAAGTTATGATTAAATGTTATTCCTCAATTATTTGTATTCAAGTGTCTCTCATTCTGTTAAAAACTCTTTAACTAAAATATCATTTTAAATGTTTTAATGATTTATTCTTATAAATATTTCTCATTAATATACATGTTTTCAAAATGGTTTTAAGGATTTATTTATATGGATATTAATGGTTTAAAATTTTAAAATATTCAAAGCGGTATGGACTTCGTCTCAATCTCCTTTCATTGAGGCATATTTTGTTTATTACACAAATTTCTTTTATTAGGTGTATAAACCCCTATGAATTTTACATTTTTCAAAAGAAAACTTTTTATACCAAGATTTTTACTAAACGACAAAAGGGACTGTTTTTGTCTTACTTATGAGGCAACAAAAACTTCTCCGCCGTCGTGACCATTATTTGAGTTTCGGCTTCCTCAACAATCCATAACTTTTTTAAAATGTAAAATAAATACCTTGTTTTAATTTTCTTTTATTTTGGTATTGAAAACTGTTTTGATAATGTTTTTATTATATCAATGTGTTGTATTGATATCTTGTGATTGAAATGTGGAAAATTTATGTTTCCTTTATGCATGTTTTATGTGATACGATTATGTTATGGTTCTTGGGCATTGTTTATGAAGACGAGTGGTTCTGTGATAAACTAAGGGTGGGTGAGCCCAATATAGCTCTCCAATGCATTGGGTAACACGAATGAGTTAAATGCTAAGGTTTCTCCGAAGATATTTAGGGAATATACTGTGATGGGTATTCCAAACGTAACAACGAGGGTTACTCCCTACGTAAGAATGTTATGAATGCCTCAAGTTCCCTTTATGTCTTATGATTTCTATTGAGTTATGCATAAATCTTATGATTTCATGGGGTATGTTAAATTGATTATGTTTTATGAGTAAAGTATGATTTCGTTGATTCTTATGTATACATGGACTAATGTTTTCTCTTTGTATTGTTATAACCCTTAATGAACATTTTATGCTCATCCAAAGTTTATTGAAATGTTTTTCATAGGACATAAAGTGTAATAAGGTCAAGAATGGGATCAAAGAAATGCTATGCTGTCTAAAACAAGGAACTAGACATGACTCTTTTGTTCAAGAGTTTTTATTTTGTGAAAAAAATGGAAACTGAGAAGATGTGTCTACCTGGTAATCTTTGAGATGTGATAGTTATGTCCAAATTCTCTAAAAATATAAACCTGAAAATATCCTCAATGTGAATTATCCATTCAATTCAAGAATATGTATTGTATATAAGGCCGGGTCCTTATAGTTGGTATCAAAGGTCGGTTTAGACAACTTTAGGGATTAAGAGTTTTTGTTAAACACAAGATTATTCCCTATGTTTATTATCTTAGTTAAATCCTTGTTTTATAACTTTTTCAAATAATGGAAATGGAAGGAGGAGGATCTCAAATAACATTATTATCTATTCTTGATGACTTTCTTGCAATAATTATTGCAAAGTCATGTTCGGATGATTGTGAAACTTTTTCTAGCATACAACTCACTTACAGCCAGCTGTTTGAGTTATCAAAAACCTCTACTATACCTCGTTATCATCGTCGATCATGGGTTTTATTTAGAAAAATCCTATTTTCAAAATATTCTCATATTTTCAAGAAAGGTAGATATTATCAATGCATTTTCAAAATTTTTACTTTATCACAAGATTTTGAAGCATATTGTGATTTTAAAGAAGGTTCTGAAGAAGGAGACCCTTGTGCAACCGATTTATATTTGCTTTTAAAATATAATCTCTCAGCACATACCTATGATATTTTAAAAGGACCATTAATTGAAAGTTTCAACTCAAATTTGGTCAGACTATTTTATAGAAATCATGTCTTATCAGATGTTTTGAAATTATATGTCATACATGATTATTTTCCAAAATTGTTTTTCTGTGAACACCCATATGACCCATGTTGTACAAGGTGTATTTGGATGGAGGAAGAATATGATTTTGAAGGATCTCTAAGTCGTTGTTGTGATTAATGGACCTTCTACCTACGTGAAAAAGATGACGATGAAACCAAATGGAGAACATGATCAAGGTATGATGTTCTTCTTTTTTGGGGATCGTTTTATTTTATCTTATGAGGGTGGAATAGGACTTCAAGAATTAAGATGTTGAGATCATAATGAATATGAATGAAAATGGGAGGTATAAGGAAGCCATTGAGGTTGAAATATGTTAGGGTTATTTTTGAGATTTATAAAAAGGACAAACAATAATATGGCTGACAACCCGTCGCGTCCGGCAAGGCCACATGAATCGAACCCACAAACGAATGGCGACAAGGGCGCATGGCCTACCAGTAGACTACGTGAAGTCCCTGGTTAGTACGACTTATACTTTTTAGTTAAATGATTTTATGGATCAAGAATAAGTTGATTTTGGGAACTTTTGTTTTATTAAATGGATATCCGTAACGTAGGAAAATGATTTGGTGACTCAGTAATAAAGGTTATTTTGGAAAATATTTTCTCTTTCGTGGAAACAATATATTCCTATAGAAAATAGAATACTTTGGGATTTAAATTGAGGATAAAAGGTGGAATTTTATTATAGAAGAATCTATGTTTTTATTGTGGACATATGATGTTTGGGATTATTTGTGAAAATTATTATCCTATCATGGAGAATATGGGATTAGGTTAATTACTTTTCAATACAATACTTTAAGAGCAAATGATGTTATTTGGAGATAAATGCTAAGATTTAACTTGGAAGACTATGTGATCAAATAATTTAGAGATTTTTGTTTCAATCTTATTTTTGATTACTTTGAAGAATTTTTTGCATAGATGTTTATTGAATGGTCTTTGTTGAACTTTGAATAATGTTTGGAAATTTTTGGTGATTAATAGTAGTATTTCTTTTTATAAAGGATTATCCTTTTGGGGGATTATCTGATCTTGTACTAACCTTTTTGGTTTTGGTTTTGGTTTTGGTCTAAATACATGGTAAGTATATAGTTCTCTTTTGTGGATTAGGTGATTCTCTAGAAGTTGATTATAGTACTCTTAATGTGAACAAGTTATATCAAATACCTGTCTTTTGGAGAAAATATTAGTTTGTGTAAGAAATATAGAAAAAGTTGAAAGTCAACATGAAAAGTAAGTATGTTTACTTATGTTTTAGTTAAGCACATAAATAAATTCTTCAATGAAAAGTAATTTAAAAAAAATGTTTTCTGTTAATTTTTTCTACTAGGTAATCAAATACCATTTAACCCGTCACATGTTTGTGATTTTCTGGTGGTTAACTTTGTCCTAAACATGTTTTCTATCACTATCCCTCAGAACATGACTATTTTTTTCTTCCATATCCATGTTTTCTTACATGGAATCCTAGTATGGGTTAAATTGGGTGACCCTTGTACTTCTCTTTCATTCTTTTAATGTGATGGTTAAATTTACTTTTTTTCCGATGTGGGGCTTTCAATGAAGTTTCCATGCCCAATTTTGAAATTGCGAGGACACAATTCCCAAAAGGGGGGTAGGATGTAACATCCCAGGTAAATAAATAATATTACCTTCTCATGTTTATCAATATTTGTGAATAAATTTTAATATTACTTTAAAGGGAATTCTATGCTCGATGGCGTACCCAATACGCAACAATGAGTTTTTTTGAAATCTCACATTGCACACTAATAATATAATAATATTATTTTAAATAGTTAATTTATAGTCGTTGTCATGGTAGGAATGAACAAAACTAACTAAAAAATGGTTACATATGTTTGTAAAATATTTTTACATTCATCCAAAAAAATTTAGAGGATTAACATGCAAATGAATCCAATTTTAAGAATAAATACTCTAATATTTTTAAAAGATTTTTTTACCGCCTTTTGATGGTGAACATTTTTTAAAATACAACTTTGGACAATTTTATAAGCTCTATTTGTCAAAATAAACTTATTATTTAGAATTGGGATATTAAAATTTACATTGGATAAATTTTTGGTATATCTCTGACAAATGTTCATTTTTTAATGAATAGTGAAAAATTCTGCATTTTACTTCAAAACTGTTTTTTCATCTAATTTAATTATATAGATAGATTATATTTTTTTAATTGTTTTAAAGTGTAATTAGAATATAGGTTTAGCATTTAATTCAATTGTGGTCATTAGAATAAATTTAATTTTGAAAATGGACATAAACAAGTGTCAATCTTTTGATAGATATTGTTTCTTAAATACATGCTATTTCTTTTGACAGCGGGAATTAACTATATGATTTATTAATTAAACTTATATGTTTTTAATTTGGTATAATTTAAATCATTTCTGAATTTGGTATATCAAATATTTCTTAGGGTTAATTTTTGGTATTTTTCTGATAATTTCTTTTTTTATGAATAGTGAAAAATACAGCTTTTTAATTCAAAACTGCCTTTTCATCCAATTTATTTATATATTTAGATTGTAATTTTAATTGTTTTTAAAGTATAATTGAACTATGTTTTTATCAATTAATACAATGTTGTTTGTTGGAAGTAATTTCACTTTTCAATTAGATGTAAAAACAAGTCAATCTATTGAAAGATTTTACTTCTTAAAAACCCGACTTTTGTTTTGACAACAGGATTTACTTTTAAATTAATCACTACAATTTATGTGTTTTTAATTTGATAAAATTTATTCTATATTTGGAGTCAGAAGGTGAAAATTATGTAATTAAGACTATTTTGTTTTTTGGACATTATAAATAGTAACGACGGTAATTATCTTTAATTATCATGATTAATTAGTAATCGGGTAGTTAAGGGTAATACAATAATATCATAATAATAACTGATGACCCCAAAATGTTTCCTACTGATACTAGCTGTTTCATTTACAGCCATGATATGCCTTGTTCCAACATTGGTGCCCCCATGGAGTCACTTTTGGGGTGATAGTGACACTTTTTAATTTTATGTTTTTAAAAGGATATTATAACCAAAGTATGTATCACCCAGGAAAAACAATTTTAGTTTTGTCTATATAAATGATATATTGGACTATAAATAGTCATTGGAAATATAAAAATATTTCCTACATCATATTATTTTTTTATAATTTTTAGACTTTAAATAAATTAATTAATTTAGGACACTATGATGATGCAGTGATTATCTCATTAATGAACGATTTAAATAAAATGAAAAGATAATGTAAAATCTAAGACTTACACTTGTCTAAAACCTATTGGATGAGTATTTTTAGAACCCCTACCACCTTATCCTAGAAATATATCAATGTGGAACCTCTAAAATCCGAAAATCATTTTAATATAAAGTAACATTTCTTTACTTTCCAAGAGTGCCCCTCCTCCCTCTTATAAAAGGCCCCCACCTCTACCTCCCTACCCACACCTCTCAATCCATTGGCTCGGTCAATCTATGATCCTTTTTTCTCTAAAAATCCCTATATTCATCCTATAGTCCTTCCCTTTAGGTATAAATCTCTTAAATAAACACTTTTGGTTCAATCCAAGTGCAGTTACCCGATTTAAAGGTAAAGTCTTCCCTAATGTTCTTTTGTTTTCTTTTTTCTTCTCCAACCCCCCTAACCTATTTTTATTCCAGGATTTTGTAACAAAACCATTATATTAAACATACTAGGATATTTTTATGAGAAGTATTCGAGCTACACTTACACACACCTATGTCTAATGGTAAAAGAACATACTGTTCCCGTGGATGTCGAATTACTGCCTCACGAAACAATGATTGTTCTACCTTCTACTACCACCTCTCATGGTTGAAATTATTATGGAAATGTTTTTATATATGATATATATTATATTTATTTCCTCTCTCTACTTCTTTATTTTATATTTAAACATAACTTTATGCTTTTCATGTTGTGTAAATGCGATAATTTAATTTGAGGAAGTGTGGACTACCACCCCTCAAGTGATGTGACTCGTTCATGCAATACATGGAATGAATAAAGAATGAAATTAATTTACTTATGTGAACCATATAAAATATATATTATAATTTAATTATAATATATATATATATATCTCTAATATATTTTTAATTCCATTAATGTTCCAAAGCAATGAAAGTAGCGTTCATGCGTACGTGCCGCCTACCGTCTCCATGAACGATGCATTTCATTTCTTTTTATCTTCAAATATTATTGAATAAGTATAAAATGAATATATACTAGATATATATGGTATTTAAATCATTAATAATATTCTGTATATGATGTAATTACAACTACATTGACAATTCTTTTCAAACAAGATCATTTTTGACTCATGTACCGAACATCGACAAAATGTATGATATGAACTCACATAATTAACTAATTATTAACACATGATAAAATATGATATTAATTTAATAATAAAATTTAAAGTATATCCTTATCCAACTATAAATTTACCAAAGTTTATTATTCAGGAATATAAATAAATTAACAAGACAAATCGTACTTGAGGTAAGGGATCCAACCTCTCTCTTTCTTTTTAAGTACTCTCGTTTATGTCACCTTTTTTAAGTTCCACTTTCTTATGTCGGGGGATGTTCTTATATATTCCTATTAAATTAGATTTTTATGTTCATATTATGAGATACCCTATTTTATCTCATAAGTCCATTGTTGGATGTTTTATGTGGCGCCGTTAGGCTGCCGAGTTTTCGTAAGGGATTTTTCTTCTTACTTTTATTCCCGTGAGATTTATGTTAAATTTGCCACTATTTTATTTGAGTGGTGTATGTACTACCCATTATTATAATCTTTGTGTAACTTAATTTCTTTTATGGGTATTTACATCAATTTTTTATAGTCCTTCTTTCATGGGGTCTACGTTTTGAATGTTACCCAGGTCGGTAAGAGAACCTTTCACCCTTCGATTTTTAAAAGACTTATTTTTGTTTTATCTTTTAAATTACATCTTCTTATGTTAGGATATGTTCTTATATATCCTTATTTCTGTAAATTTTATGTCCAAGTGATGAGATATCCTTTATCTCTCTCATCAACTCTTTTTATAAAATTTTATGTGACGTCGTTAGGCTATCGAATTTTTGTAAGAGAACTTCTTAACCAAATTCCAATTCTTTGGGTTAAACCTCTACTTCTTGATCATGTCATTCTATGAATATGTATGAATGACCTATGGTTGTTTTACACTTAACATCCACTTATATTGGGTGTATGTATATTTTTCACACATAATGATGAGATTGATTTATCCTTAATTTAATTATACCTTCATTATAAGGGATTTCATCTCATTTTACATTTCTATTGAGACTTCATTGCTGTTATGCACCAATTCACCCTTATATGGTGTATATACTATCCTTTGGAATATTATATCATGAATCCATTCATTATCATGATATTATAATGTTCTGATTAAATTTTATTCCTCAATTATTGGTATTTAAGTTTCTTTCATTTTTTTTAAAAACTCTTTAACTAAAATATCATTTTAAATGTTTTAATGATTTATTCTTAGAAATATTTCTCATTAATATACATGTTTTCAAAATGGTTTTTAAGGATTTATGTATATGGATATTAATGGTTTAAAATGTTAAAATCTTCAAAGTGGTATGGGCTTCATCTCAATCTCTTTTAATTGAGGCATATTTTTTTATTACACAACTTTCTTTTATAAGGTGTATAAACCCCTTTTACTTTTACTTTTATTCAAAAGGAATATTTTTATACTAAGTATTTTAATAAATGAAAAATGGGATTGTTTTTGTCTTACATGTGCGGTGACAACAACTTTTCCTCCACCATGACCATTATTTGAGTTTCGACTTCTTCTATAAGCCATAACTTTTTTTTAAATGAAAAATAAATACAATGTTTTAATTTTCATTTATTTTGGTACTAAAAATGGTTTTGATAATGTTTTTATTATATAAATGTGTTTTATTGATATCTTGTGATTGAAATGAGGAAAAGTTATGTTTCCTTTATGCATTTTTTATGTGATACAATTATGTTATGGTTCTTGGGCATTGTTTATGAAGACGAGTGGTTCCCTGATAAACATAGGGCGGGTGAGCCCGATATAGCTCTCCAATGCATTGGGTAATGCGAAGGAGTTAAACGCTAAGATTTCTCTGAAGAGATTTATGGAATATAATATGATCGGTATTCCAAATGTAACCATGAGGGTTACTCCCTACATAATAATGTTATAAATGCCTCAAGTTTCCTTTATGTCTTATGATTTCAATTGAGTTATGGGAAAATCATATGATTTCATGAGGTATGTTAAATTACATATGTTATATGAGTAAAGTATGATTTCATTGATTCTTATGTATACATGGACCAATGTTTTCTATCCATATTGTTATAACCCTTACTGAGCTTTTTATGTTCATTCCAAGTTTTTTGAAATTTTTTTCATAGGACATAAAGTGGAATAGGGTCAAGGATGGGATCAAGGAAATTTTATGTTGTCTAAAACAAGTAACTAGACATGACTCTTTTGTTCAAGAGTTTTTATTTTGTGAAAAAATGGAAACTGAGTAGATGTGTCTACCTTGTAATCTTTGAGATGTAATATTTATGTCCAAATTCTCTAAAACTCTAAACCTAAAAAGACACTCAATGTGAATTATTCATTTAATTCAAGAATATGTATTGTACATAATGTCCCGTCCTTATAATAATACACATAACCATTTTTGTTATTTATTTTAAAACCTTATTCTTCTCTACTAAATTTTATACTCTTCAATTATAATCATTTATTAGTTCGTAATTATTTTTTTCATAGAATGTTATTGATTATACATTTTTTAACATATTCATTATAATATTGATGTTCATTTCCAAAAATTGACACCAATTTTATCGTATATATATATATTATTTATGATTCAATAATAGATTTTTCATAATAATTAATGAAGTCCTAATTCCTTTCATTAATAGTTCTAATTATGATTCCTAAAGATAAATTTACTTCTTATATTATTTTTTTTAATTTTTTTTTGAAAAAAGGTTTTTTATTAATAATGAGTTTATATGATAATATTAAAACTCTAAAATATTAATATATTCATAAATTTTATTTTAATCAATTAAAGACTGTTTTAAAAAATCCATATAAAATGATGATGAAAAAATAAAATATGTATTTCATAGAGGCTGTGGTCTACACAAAGTACAAGTGAAAATTTCATTTCTCATTGGATGGGATGGTGATAGATATCAAAGGAAGATATATGTAAATTATATTGAGGAGAATAAAATGGAAATATTAATACTCTTGTTGATAATTTGAATCTTCTCTTGAATTATCCTTTTTAAATAGAAGAATTGAGTCACTTTACAGTAACCAAGGGATGAAAAATGATCAAGATGGTACTAAGGGATGTTAAATATTTATAGGTTATATGGAGTTTTGAAGGAGTGGTGTGTTTTAAATTGTGTTTAAGTGATCTCCTTTTATAGGCGAAAAATGGGGAATTTTATTTTGGAAAAAAAGTTAGGTGAGGGGTATTGATTGAATCCCATATGAGTTGGGTGAGAAATGGTTTTAAAGACATGTTATTATGAATTTACAACTTTTCAATGGAATTCTATAAGGACTAAGTGTCATGTAAACATAAAAAATTTTGATCAAAATTAAGTTACCCATTTTTACCCATATTAAGCGTTTTTCATTATTTTTTTCAATTAAAAATTAAATGTCTATTAATTTCCATATTTAAACATCATATTAAATTCATAAAAAGGGATCAATTTAATATATTTAAATATTACAAAACATTTCTAAAAATAATTATTTTAAAAAAATATTGTTTTACTATGGTATTTAATATTTAATTCGTTAACATGCTTTTATATAAAAAATTAAATTGAATTTATTGCCAAATTCTAAATGTATTGATTAAGGATATGAATATAATTTTATTATAATCAATATATAGAGTTGAAAAAAAATTTATTATTATTGTACATATCTCAGAATATATTTTATAAAAATTAAATATTTCAAGAAAACTAATAATTTATTCTTATAAAATTCCTAGGAATAAATCTTTTATAAGTGTATATATTATCAATAAATTTGTATTAAAAGAATTTTTTTTATTTTCATTTATAAATAGAATTTCAATATGTATAAAAATAAAATAGATATATATATATCTGAGTTATTATATTGATATTTACATGTCTATTTCATCTTACCTTCTACTTATATAACCCCTTAGAATCTACATGTATAATCTAAGAATAAGATAAAGAGTGGTGCTTTTCCTGAGTGGTGATTAAAAAAACATGTGTCTCATTTTCATTTCTAGGATATTGAGGTTCTCCCATAATTTATTTTTATTTATCATTTATTTTTATAGTTCATTCTGGTCTTGTTATAGGGAAAAACCTAGAGAAGATACCAACCTTCCATGCTCAGAAAAGTGAGCTTCATTTGGAAGAATTTTACAATTTGATTCAATTTATTATACATTATTTTATGATTATTGAATATGGATACTTATATTTATAATAATTTATTTAATATCTATGTTATTATGGTCATATTTAAATTATAATTTCATTAATTTTCATTTAGTTTTTCATGTAAAATAATATATCATGACTGTAAGGTATTATAATTTATAGGGTGTTACATTAATCCATCTCAAATTCAACACCACAAAACTTATGTATTCATATTAATGTTAATATTTGACATATAAAATTAATTTTGTATTCGAAAAAACTCTATTTATATAAAAATAACCATATAATTAATCATACCATTATAGATAGTTTTCTAACCAATTATTTTCATCTGAATTTATTATTTATTTTAACTAATAATATTATATTATTTTTGTGAAGTAAGATTATTATGATCTCCGAAAACATTATTTTTTCATTAAACCCTTTAAGTAATTTTTATAATCACTATATATACTATTATTTAATTTTAATTTAATTTTATTTAATTTTCATATTTTTGAGAGTCGGTTAATATAGCCATAAACATCTTATTATTCACCTGTTTCTTCAATTTTTAATTCCCACAAAAATTTTTAGATTATTCTTCACTTTATAGGAGTTCTTTTTTTATAATTATTATTAAATATAATTATACTTAAAACAGTATCTAACTTAATTAACTAAAATTTAGAAATTGATTATATGTTAATCCAATTCATTTTCAATACTGACTCGTTTCAGTTAAAAAATGTAACTCCTCAAAATTTAAAAATAAGAAAAATATATTTGATATCAAATGTGAAACACAACAAATATATTATAAGAAAATATAAAACCATGATACCTTTAAAAATATGTAATATTTTAAATAAATTGAGTCTCTTCAATAGCTTATGTTACACGCAACACTGAGATTAACTTGTATTACACGCACCATTGAGTTTAAATGAAATGAAGAACATTATAAAAATATTATTATTGAATATAATAGTTATCAATTATATGTTATAATTTAAGGTGTAAATATAAATAAATAAAATAGGAAAATTATGGTTATCTATTTATTAAAAATTAAATAATAATCATTGAAAGTAAACAAAATGTTTTTTGAAAAACTATATTTTTCCCAAAAGACGGTTTCATCCTGCTTTGTGATCATAATTTAAAATTAATTTTTAATAATTTTATAAAATTAATTTATAAAAATAATGTTTATTTTTAAAATCATAAAATCAAAATTATCTTCGGGTGAATTGTTAGGGTTTTTTCTGAAATGATTCATTTTTTGATGTATAGTTATGCATACTAAATTTTTATTAAAAAACGAATTTTCATTTAATTTATTTATAAAGCTAAATTATATTTTAAATTTTTGTTAAAGTAAAATTTGTTAATTTATATATAAATTAATCTAATTAATGTAATTGGAATCATTTTAATATTTAAATTTTATATAAAAACATTTTAAACATTGATCATTTTCTCTTCAAAAAACCCTCTTTCTCGACGTGTTTGTGAGATTAATTTTAAATTAAAATTTGAAAATAAGGTTAATTGAATTTGAAAAATTATATTAAACATTTTTAATAATTATTATTTATAATTTATAAAATGGTGAAGTTAATGTTTGAAAAAAATTAATTGTGAAAACAAAAAAAATTAATTACCACGATTAATGTAACAATGGAATTTATGGGGGTTAAACTAAGATGATAATAGTTTAAAATGAAAAAAAATTTAAATAATAGTTTTATGCACATATTTAAACCTTATATATTCTATTTTCTATAATGGCCCATTTTGGAATCTTTTGGGATGATACAAATGCGGGTATGATTGAATCTTTTAAAAAAAATTAAGTATACCACTCACCACACTTATAATAGACCACTCCCTCTCCTCTCATATTCACACATTAAAATCTATTTGTTTCAGTCATTACCTTACCCAATAACTTAAAACCTTCCATAGTCTCATCCTCAAATTCTAATTTTGGTTATTTAGCTAACTTAATAAGGCTTTGGTGCTAACATAAGGAGGATATCTGATGAAGAGGTAATGTTTTTCCAAAAGAATCAATATTTTATTTCTTTATCACACTCCTTCAATTATTATTAAACAATACTGAGATTATAAACAAAGTATATTAAATTTATTTTTTTTATAATAAGTTAATTACTATAACTGACTCCACCTCCATCAAATGGGTAACAAAATCATCATTTGTTTATATGGAGGAATACCACCTCATGAATAAATGTCATTCATCCTTCCATTCATACATTTCATTGTTGGTTATGATGATAGATATAAAGTATATATATAATATTTATATCATATATATTCCTATGTATTAATTAAATCATATATATCTTTTTTTTACTTTCCATTGTGTATGGGATATGATAACGTCACTTGTGTGTACTACGGAATACCACCTCATGATGTGATATGATTCTTCTTTCACTAAATTTTTAAATGGAATATAATAAGGAAAAATTTAATCAAAATATGTGATATATATGAAATAATTATTATATTCATTACTTATTTATCCTTACAAGAAGATAAAATAATTTCTTACATTTTCACTCACTTAAAAATGATAACATCATTTTCATACATGTGAACTACTGCCTTTACAAAGCGATGTGACTCACTTTTCATCACCAAACCACTTGAATGATATATATAATAAATAATATAGTATATATGATATTATTATCTTTATGGATAGAAAAAATATTACTTACGTCAATAATTCAAGGTGGGGAGCTAGGTGATCAATGATACATAATCTAGGGAGGGGAAATTCCACAGGGTTGGGCCTACGGGTCATGTATTGGGCTTGGTATGCCTCAGGGCCTTCAGGTCATGTAATTGCAAGTCATGTAGGGCCTTGTTTCTTGGGCACATGGGTCATGTACGGGTTCCCCTTTAACCCTTAAAAGGGGGATTATCCATAATAAAATAAAAATGAAGGCCTTCGGGCCATTTGGGCGTATGACCTACCATCTTCATGATCATAACATACTTCATTTTTCATAAATATATTTTATGATTGGTTTTAAATATCAAATTGATATAAAAATATAATAATTATGACATTAGTATTATTCTGGATATGATATTACTATATAATATGTGTAATAACCAGATATTTCAAGGTGAAAATAGAATGATTAAATAAATAAATTAACACCCAAAACAATGAAAATAATGAAATATTATTAACAAAGGGTGATAAGATGTTATAGAAGGATAATATATGATATTATACATATTAATATGGTTCTGGTATAAGTTAATAACATGTTTAAAACCAGTATACTTGAGGTTAAAGACCATTCAATCAAAAAGAAGCACAAGGTAAGGTATTTCTTAACTCAGCTTCTGTTCATTGGGTTAAACTTCTACTTAATTGATTATTTAATTCCAACATTATGTGTATAATTATTTTTTATTACCTTATATAGTATTTCTAATTTTTTATAAGTTTTTCAAATTGAAACACATAACCTATTCATTTTTGAATTCTCACTTCAACTTTATGATCACTATAAAGGTTTATTTCAAAATCTCATTCCAATCAAGATAGTTTATTCTTGAATTTTAGTGGGAGAAAATTATTTGATCATTTTATAATAACAATATTTGATTTAATTTTCCTTTTTCTATTCATGATATTTTCATGTAATTGTTATATTATTCTAATCATTTATACTAAAATTAATTGATGATTTTTTTAAAGAATATCTAACTTCATTTCTCTTTTCAGTTGGAAATATGTTTTCTTTGAAAACCATGTATTTATTTATCATTTAAATAAGTATTTTCAAACTTTAAATTTTTTCTATTAAAGTAATTATTACCCATTTTCGTTTTTTAATAATTTTTTCAGAGGAATATTTTTCCATTTTCAAAACAATGTTCATTTGGCTTTTACCAAAAATGTGAAAGGAATATTTTTGATATTTTAGGAACAATGAATTTTCCCAACCATTTTACAAGGAAAAAAGAATTATATTTTTATATTGTACAACATGTATATAATTACCCTTAATCATGACCGTCCTTTATTTGATACTTAATTTTCAATTTTACTATGATATTTTTAAATAAAATGTATTTTTTTTAATATTCTAAAAATTTATAGTTTTTAAAAGATATTTTTAAAGAAAATTATTTTTCAAAATGTTTAATGTTTTAAAAAGTGATTTTAAAAATTAAAATCATAATTTCCTCAAGAAAAAATTTAAGTATATTTTTATGGTAAATCTATTTATCAATGACAACAACACTTTGTTCTTAATATAAATGTTATATATTTTATTGACACTATCCTTATTATTTATCTGGATGGTGTATGCTCATTTTGTCCAAGGAATGTATTGAAAATGACTTACTTGAGTCATTTTTTAGTCATTATCTATCCTGTGAATTTTTCACTTTCCAATAGTCATTAAATTTATTAAAACATATTTCATTTATATATAGAGTGTTTTACTTTGATTGTTATTTGATTGAATGGAGAAATTATGATAATTACAGTTATTTTAATCAGTAAAAATATTTTATATTGTAAACTATTCATTAGTTGAATTGATTATTTTATATTTGATGAATTATTTGGACCTGTTGTGATTTTTAGGGACTAGAATTTGTATATCCCCTCAATGTATTGGCAGGACTCATAAGGACAAATCAGTCAGCCAAACCCTATGAGTTTGTACCTAGTAATTCGAAACTATCTTGTGAAAGGTCTTGATAGTAAAACTATAGTTTTCCAAACCAGTTCGATTTGTACCCAATATTTTTAAACCTTCTTGTGAAATTTGTTTATGATAAAGGTTTTCATGTGCCTCATACATTGTGTCAAATAATGAATCATTTTTTTCATTAAGATTTTTATTATTATTACAGATAATATTTTCAATATAATTTCATATTTGGATACATTTTATCTTCATCTTATTAATTAATTTTTATGTGTTTTATGTAATTTAACTTAACATATTGATTATTCCTTTTCCAGTTAATATAATCATGGTATTGATTAAATGGAATGGGTGTTCAGTTATTCCCCTTGTTCCACTAATTACACTTATTAATTCATGATATCTTTTACTGTACATAATGATTACTGTTCATTTAAGTTCAACATTATATTGTTTCCTTTCCTAGTAATCAATGAAATTTACTATAAAATATATAGAAGAATACACTAGAGGGAATATTTTTATCCTAAAAAAATAACGTTGTATTTTTTGTTTTTAAATGTAATGAATGACTCATGTATGTATCTAGTTTACAAAGACTAATAAAATATTTGTTCTTTGGGGATGTGATTCCTTTTATATTATTCCAATATAAAAAAGCATACACTATCTCAGGGATTCTTGGGTCAGGGATGATACAATTGGTATCATAGGAAGTTGAGTAGACTCCTTGGGAACTAGATTTCATAAAATACAGATTAGAGAACATAACCCTATGATAGTCATTGAGGATCAGTGTACAAGAACATCATAAATTTTTGGTAAGGTGGATATTATGTGGTTTTTAAAATAAATATATCCTAATATAGATACTACAATTGGATTTGGTTCTAGAATAATTGTACCAAGGGATAATAACTCTAAAAAGGGAACATTTAGCATGACTCGATTGTTACACGGTGGACACTGATGATCCTTACTATGCACCTATTTTGACACACTTGGTGAATATTATTAGAATAATTCAAATTTACTTTAATAAATAATATAAATGATTATAAAATATTTATTTTCTCAATGAAATAATTTTTTATGATTATGAAATTATCTTTGCATAAAATTTCTAAATTCACATTAAGTGTTTCACTAGTTTTGGGATTTTAAATTATATTTCACAATGTTATGATCTAAAAGAGTGTATGAAATTGTTTAGAAATGGTGTATAATAGAAGAAATGCGAATCATATCTATATAAATAATACATATAGGTATTTACCTCCTAGTAATGATAATGAAACTAGATATGGAACTGATCAAATTATTACTATATTGGTGAATCTTACTAAGGATATGAGTAATAACCTTTCTGATATAGAGCCACATAATAATCTACCATGAGGTGCAACAATGTTATACAACTTCATGCTTCAGTAATCTTCATCATTCAATGGGACTATACATCGATTTTTATCTGAGAAATGGATAAATTTATTATAGAAGATATATCTTACTCTGGGAAGTAGTGAATGGGATAAAGTTTTCATGAAATTTTATTATCTCTTAGGAGATATAGATCAATGGTTGTCATTGATTCAAAACACTATGGATGAAGAGGAAATAGAAAGCATGGATCAGAATGATTTCATGGTAGTCTTCTTAGAAAGACATTTTCCTCATGAGAAATGAGCATATATGGAAACAAATTTATTGAGTATATGACATAATAATGAAGAAAATGTTAATAAGTGTAAATATAACTATAAAATGATAATAATGATTTCTATGGATTATGTACGCAATTCAAAGAGAAATATTGACTCTTTATTTGATGGTATTAAGACCATCCTTTGAAGAGAACATTCCTCCCAAATATCCTCACCATACAAGGATATAATATCACATGCTATCAAGATAGAGAAATAATAATGTATGTCTTATGACCTAAAAATAAAGTATGACAATATGAACATTGTAGAGAAAAATATGGATAAAGTTCATAATATAGAGAATAATTTTCCAACATGTGATAATTTTTTGGAAGAATACACCTTATTACATGCTTAAAAGGAAAAAGATTTTTCTTCTAGGATGGAGAAAAAGGACACCATGCTCATGATTGTAATGTAAAGAAATAATTTACCAACATCAAACAATTCAATTGTAAGGATATGGGGAACTACAGAAATGAATTCCCTATGTGTCAAGGGAATATACCTAAAAAGGAAATAAGAGATCAAGGTCATGATTATGTAATTATCACATGGGAACTGTAATGATTAATGTGATTGTGTTTGTATTCAATAATTATGTTATTTGACTATTTTATCAATGATATACTAGTTATAAAAAATAAACAATATATAAGGATTGTACTATACATTTTAAGAATTTATTGTGTATGTTAAATGGTAACGATTATGAAGACAAATTATTTAGTGGTGAGTTTTATTTCTTATAAAACATATGATTTATGGAAACATAACCCTTAATATGTTCATGATGCTGATATAATTATGTTGGGATAATTAGTCGATTGAAATGGATAATGTAAATTTGATAGTACTAAAACCATTGGAAATAATTGATTATTTATTAAAAATAAGATTATGTTATCATTGGTGGAGTTAAAAACATCTTTTAATTTAAGAAATATTTTTAATAATATATTGTTTATTTATGAAATAAATAAAAATGAATGTTTTTAATAAGGATTTGTGTTAATTAAGGTTATTACCATGTTTCCAGAGAATACACGGTGAAGTATTCACTTGATTAGTATGTGATTATTATGAGATAAAACATATTGTAAAGGGGATTAAGGATAAGTTCATTTTGGAAATTTAGTGACCTTCCTTATAAAGATTTGGATATTAATCTTTTGGAAGGTCTTTAAGGTTAACCTTTTATGAAATGGTTTATAATGAAATTTGGATGAGGTTTTAGATATTATTGTGTTACTTCACTATACCTATATTTATTCACATTGGATAAAATTTTCTAACCCTATTATTTTTGTAAAATAATTAGAGATAAATGGAAATAATTTTCATTATTTTATGGATATTATGACGCATTAGAATCTAATTTTAGTGCCTCAATCATAAAAAATTCATCCATAGATTTTTATTTCTAGGAGTTAGTGATGAATTAGAAATTGATTGAAGCACAAACAAAGGATTAAATTATGATTATGGAATTGGAACATATTAATTAAGTATATTTTCATATATTCAAAGATATTAAAATAATTTCTTAACTTTAGGAGAATGATCTTGAAATAAAAATGTTACCCTATTAAATTCGTATGTAATGAATCAAATGGTAATTTAAAACAAAAAAATATATTAATGGTTTTGATTCCCTTAACCTTTCATTGATCACTCAACTTCTTGAGATAAATGACCTATAACACTCTATATAATTATTTATTATATTCTTATATTTTTATATATTTAATTTCCATTGATGTTATCCTATGTAAAAACCTAATTATGTATTATTCCATATGATATTTTTACTTCCCTTCCTCTGTTATTAAGAGGATATTTTATTAATTATTTTTATAATTTGGGTTTTCAATAAAATAATTTTCAAATATCAAACACTTGATTACCAATATAATGTTTAAACTATGAGGTTGAAATTTATTTACGGTGGGGACCATGTAACACCCAATTTTTTTATTATTTAAAAATTGTATTAAATAGCATATGCGGCATGAAAATAAATAGATTAAAATAAAATATAACACCTTTATAAATTATGATAAAATTATTTTTTAAAATAAATTCAATCTCATCAATTTTTTTTGTTACACATAACACAAGGTTTACCTTTCATTACACACGACACTGAGTTTAAATGTAATGTGAAATATTTTTAAAATATTATTATTTAATATTTTAGTTATCACCTAGCCATTATAGTGATTAGAATGAATAGTAAAAAATAAAATTTTAATGTTATGGTAATATATTGATTTGGAATAAAATATGAATCATTTAAAATTAAAATTAATATTTTATAGAAAATAATATATTTTATGAATGACGGTTTAGACAAACTTTGCGAACATAATTAAAAATTATTTTTTATCAATTTAGAATATTTACCTAAAATAAATAAATTTTTTAAAATTTTAATCCAAAAAATATATATTTCTAATTTTTTGTATTTTTCTAAAAAGTTTCATTTTTTATGAATATTTAAAAATATTCATTTTTTATTGAAAAATGATTTTTTTTAAATTATTTATAATTCTAATTAAAATTGTTTCCAAATTAAAATTATGTTATATATATATCTATTAATTAATACAATTTTGGTCATTATAATCATTTTCATATTGACTTTTGATATAAAAATATTGAAATCTTTTGAACATTTTCTATTTTGAAAATCCACTTTCTCGACATGTCTATAGAATTAATTTGAAAATATATTTTTCTAATAATTTGAATTTAATTTTTAAAAATGTATTCCATATTTGGAATTATAATTAATTATAATTTTTAATAAGGACAACATAATTATTGATCAAAATTAATTGTGAATATAGTAATAAATAATTACTATGGTTATGGTATAAATGGATTTAATAGTGGTTAAAGAAAGGAGATAAGGGTAAAAAATGACCTACCAACTTATCCAACACCCATTTTATGGCCATATTTCCTCCTATACTCATGTAGGTTTGATAATTTCCCATTTTTATGCTTTTTTCATGATAATAATTATGGTATGATTGTATCTTTTAAAAAATTTACAAGTATTTCACTCACTGCACTTCTAAATGGCTACCCCCTCTTCTCTTATATACACATTAAAATATACTTGGTTTGGACATAAATGACACAAATAATATCCTAAATTACCTCATATAATCATAGAATCCTTATTTTCAAAATAATGTATCCTAAGAAGGATTTAGATCAAACCTAAGAAGGATACCAGAAGAATATATAATTTTATTAAACAAACATCTTTAGGTTATTTATTTCTCCACCTACTTAAATTATTATTATAACATGATGATACACTAAAATAACTAAATTAAATTTCATGTGAAAAAATTAAAATAAATTTATTACTAAAAAATATCTCCACTTACATCAAATGGTTTACAAAATCATCGTTCGTGTGTGTGACATACTATCACCTCACAAACCAATTCATTCGATCTTTATTACATTATTTTATAGTTGTGTATAATGATGTATCTAAAGTAAATATATGATATTTATATTGTATTTATATATATGGAGTAATTATATCACATATAACTTTTTTTTACTTTCCATTCTGTAGGGTATATGATAACATTGCTCGTATGTACGGTGGACTACAGCCTCACTAAGTGATATGATTCGTCCTTTGTGAACACATTATGTTGAATGTAACAAGGTTAAATTTCATAAATATATTTGAAAGGAATTAAATAATTATTATATTAATGACACATATATCATTATGAATTAATAATATAATTTTTTTCCTTTTTACTCACTTAAAGACGATAACACCATTCATGTACGTGTGGACTACCACCTTCACAAAGTGATATGACTCTCTTTTCATCACCAAACCACATGGATGATATATATAAGAAATAATATGGTATATATTATATTATAATAATTATTTAATGATAAAATATTAGTTACTTCTTCTCTATAATGAATATTTTTACAAAAAGTAAATGTTATTCATGCATACATACAACCTATCGTCTCTATGATCATGAAAAAAATAACTTTTCATGATTGGTTTTAAAAGTATAATTTATTAATAAATATGATAATTATATAATAATTATTAATATATATTTAATATAAATATGTAATATATGAAAGATATGGATCTTTCAGGATGAAACATGCATGAGCAAATAAGAAAACTAACACCTAAAATAATGAAGATAATGAAGGATTATTAATGAATTTTTGGTAAGATGTTATAGAAGGATCATATATGATATTATAAATACTAATATGGTTATGTTATAAGTAAATAACATGTTTAAAAAAACAATAAATAATGATAAGTAATTTTCAATTAAAATAAATCATGAGGTAAGGGATTTTTTAACCCAATATATGTCCATAGGGTTGAACTTCTACCTCATTGATTATTCCATTATATTATTTTGTGTATAATGAATATTGATTAAATTATATTTTATTTAAAAAAATTTATAGGTATTTATATTTTAAAAAAATATTATATTCATTGATTAATTATTTCTTAAATTTTATGATCATTGTAAAGGTTTATTTAAAAATTTTATTCTAAAAGAGATTGTTTATTCTTAAATTTCAGTTGAATAAAATTATTTAACCATTTACTAATAAAACCATTTAATTTTTTTATAATTAGGATATTCATGATATTTGTATGTAAAAGTTATATTTTCTCACTCTTTTGTACTTATAATAACTGAGAATTTTTTTTAATAAAATCATACTTCATTTCTCCCTTCAGTCGGAAATCTATTTTATTCCAAAATCACGTTTCCAAAAAAAATTTCAAAAATATTTTTATTCATTAAAATAGATTTATTAGAGGAATATTTACCCATTTTTAATTTTTAAGAAAAATTTTCAAAAAAATCTAATTTACGTTTCAAAATAATGGCAGTTTGGAATTTTATGAAAATTTGAATAGAATATTATTGTCATTTACTAAGAAATAAACGTTCCTAACCATTTTAAAATAAAGAAGGGATGTTGTTTTTAACTTGTATAGAATATATGAAATTACCCACCATCATGACCAATATTGCTTTAATTCATCCTTTTTTATTCTTCATGGATATTTTTAAAGAAAAAAAAGTTTTCTAATATTTTCGAAATTCATAGTTTTTAAAATTTATTTTCAAATATTTTTTTTAAAAAGGTTTAATTTTTTAAAAATTGATTTTAAAAATGAAAGGTATATTATCCTTAAAAATGTATAAAATATTTTTTTTTTATTTATCTTCATCGATGTAACAAACCTTTTATTCTTAATCCAATGAGAATATATTTTTTGAAAACAATCCTTATTCTTTTTATCAATGGTATATGATCATTTTGTCCAAGGAAAATAATAAAATTCACTTCCATGATTCATTTTTTAATTCATTAACATTCTATTAAATTATTCCCTTTCCTATAGAGACTAACTTTATCAAACCATATATCATTTCTTTATATAGTGTTTTGCTTTGAGGGTTATTTGATTGAATGGGGAAATAACAAGAAATATATAACTCTTACTCAATACAAATATTTTTTATGGAATAATATTCATGAATTAAATTTATTATTCGATATATGGGGAATTACTTGGAAATGCAGTGATAGGTGGGTCCTAGACACTATATATCCCATTAAGGCATCGATAGGTCTCACAAGTCAAAACTAGTGGGACAAACCCTATTTGTATATATCAAGTCGTTTTAAACTATCTTGTGAGAGGTATTGACAGTAGAAATATAAAAATACAAACCAAATCATTTTATACCCAGTAGTTTTAAAATGTCTGGTGAAAGGTCTTGAAGATAGATGTTTTTAGGTTCCTAAGACATGCAATCCAATAATTAAGCATTTCATTCATTATTATCTATGATATTTTCTTAATGATATTATCTATTGATGAATTTAATTTTAATCTTATTGATTAAATGGAATTTATTTTTAGTTATTTACATTTCCATATTGATTAAGATTTATCTTTTTATGAAAGTCTAGATATTGATAAAATGGAATGCATGTTCAGTTATTTAACATTCTATATTGATTATGAATGTTGATTCATCATAAATTCTAATGTACTAAAACCTTAAAGAGAATTTGATCTCATCCTTACTTGGTTTCCTTTTATAGGAATCCATGAAGTGTACTATGGAATATATACAAGAATAAACTATAGGGAATAATGTTATTCTCAGAAAAACAGAGATGTTGTAATTTTTGTTTTCAATTGTAATGGATGAATCAAGTATGTATTTAGTTTAAAAAGACAACTAAACTATTTATCCCTTCAGGATGAGATTCCTTTTAATTTTTCTAATGTAATAAAGATTATATCAGCTCCATGCTACCAGGGTTGGGGTCATTATAAAAAATTTCAATGTCCTTATTCTTCTCATGCATTATTTACTCTATCTCTATTTTTCAAGTATTCTTATAACAAATAAAATTCTTTAAATTATAAATCTATTTCAAAAATATTTATTTTTCATTCTTTCAACTAGATTTTGCGATGCAAGTTGTGTGACAGTCTTTATTAAATATTATGATCCCCTTGTACAATTTTTGGATCCCTAAAAGAAACTCTCATAACATCCTCTTTAAAATAAACCATAATTTAGGTTCTTATTCACTCCCAGTTTCACTTATTTAATAAATAGTGACATGTTATTCATTCACCATAGAAATATGAATATTCTTATCATAATAACTGAAAGATTCAACGTCTTATTTTTCATAACAACTTTCACATTCTTTACACATAGAGAAGAAATTTCTGATTTTGTATTTAGATAATTATTACCCATTCCTATAGAGTAAAATGTTTAACTAATTATTATTTAAGGATATCATTTTTCTTTCATCTTTTTCATTACTAGCCTATTCTTATTTCAAATTTGTATAGTTTTCAATAAAGTGTCAAATAACTCCACAATTGAATCATTTTTTTTGAATATTCCCCTAATAGTTTCTCTTGACACTTTCTAATATTCAACAGATAAGAGCCAACAAAATATTTTCAATAATTTCATTCACTTATTATTCTATTTTTGAAAAACCATCTTCACCATCCTCTACGTATTTCACTCCTTTCTCATTATTTATGGATTTAAAATATATTTTATTTTTATCATTACCCTTATTTTATGTGACATTTTCATTCCTCATCTCATAGGTTATGACAATACCATTTAAATCATCAAGTGGAATTGTACCTAGATATATATATTTATGGGTTGAGAATTTAGAATCAAACTAGCCTAGAAAGATTCATAATATCTTATCAACATTATTTGAATCATAAAATTACTCACTATAGCTTTTGACTTTAATAACTATTTCGTTAACACTTGTGAAAAATATATATATAGATTCATCATCCGTTATCTTTATACAATAATATTTTAATCTCAAATATATGAATTTTTTCTTTCCACACATTGGTATTTACTTCATAAATATTTTCCATTTTATTACATATCCCTCCTTCAATCATTATTACCTTTATTTTTTAAAAAATAATTCTCTAATTGGGAAGAGAAAAATACATTCAAAGAACATCTCTTATTCTCTATATTCTTTCTATCATTTTCTTAAAGATAACACATTTAACATGAGTAGGAAATTGATCAGTTTTATCCTCCAATACATCAAATCTTATTGACAAATGACAGGGTAGTATATGATCCTTCTATATGTGGTACTTCGAACCATAAAACATGGTAATATAATTCTCAATTATAAAATTATAATTATCCATAATATATGAAAATAAATTCAATTATTGTATCTCCAACTTGAGAGAAACACTTCTTCAACCAATAAATATCAGGGATTCAATTATGAGAGTTTAACACCCCCACATGAACCACTGGTTCAGATATGGAGATCCACAAGACCTAATGTGTGCCTGCCCATATTGAAATAATTTCTTAATACCCATATGGGATAGAGTTCCATAAATTAAGATAATATACCCTCATTATCAATAAATTAAAGAAAAAATAATAAAATGGAATAATGTAGAAAAATAAATAAACCACACAATAACAAATAGAATAGTAGGTATCTCATGCTATACATGGAAATAAACTGAGGACTCCCAAAATGTGGTAGGTTATACAAATTTATCAAAAATAAAAATATTATAAATGATGTAGAAACGGTTTGGAGTATGGACTACATTCGCCTCTGAATCCAAGCAACAGTCTTCATAACCCCCCATCTAGGGCCTTTTACCTTTACTGGAACCCGGGTTATGAAATCTACATCCACATCATGATTATTATGTAGGGCATGAGTATTAAACCAAATATAAAACCAAAAATGTGTCTTTGAGAAAATGTGTAAAAATATTACTATATATGTCATAACATAAATTAAATTCTCAAATAGACATATAACTGCACATGAATCAATTCATCATGTGCCAACTAAGCTATAAAAAACCCTAATCCCACCTGATTCAACACAATGATGGTTAGGAGGTTAATGACTATCTCAACCTATCACAAGATGTGCTAGAAGATCCAATATTGTTTAGAACCCTATGCTCTTCAGTCCATGTTTTTTCTTTAAGGAAATTCCAAACATCCCACCCAAATAGTGATCATTATCTAGAACACTACATTCCCCACCCTGATTGTGGTTGTTATCCTTAGGTGATGGTAAGACCCACCTATCATTCATGACAAAATTGGATAACACATCACCCCCGAATGTCATTATACTACTTCAGCATGCGTTCGATGGATTAATAGTTTCCATGCATGGTTTTCTCTCATGTTAGAAAAAATATCTATGATTAGACCCGTACCATTAAATGATCCATATCCCATTTCCAATTTCATGTCCTAAGGCTCCACCTAAAAGGTTTCTTTCTAGCCAAAATTGTGTAACCTCATCATTCAGACACCTCAAGAAATGTTTTATATCCATTGAAATACCATGGAAAATAAATATCATAGAAAGAAATAATAAAACATATCAAGGATAATTATCAATTGGATACAGAAAAATCATATCTCACATATTAAGTATGGGTCTAAAAGTCCACTCACACACCTAGAAGAAACATATATCAAGGAAAGTTATCCAGAATAAACAATTAAGTCATTACTATATCATATACAAGGACTTATATGATAAAGAACTTCCTCATTCTCGTTGAATATTTACTCCAATATTTATCAAATTATTGAATCCAAAATCATTTTGTGCACCTTTGGAGAACCAGATCACACATCAAGGATTCCTATTTTGGATTCTAGATCACAACATCAGAGGTTTAGAAAAGATACCTGAAGAGAATCCATGCAAAGAAGGGTAATTCTATAACCCCATACCCAAATAAGTCCATCAACTAAACTAGTTTCGAGATATGTTGAAGGAGAAGAAGTCAAATTACTAAATCATTTCTTAATTCAAGAATATATCACAATTTCCTCATCAATTCTAGAAGAGAAACTCTGTTCCAAGTTAAAAAATTGATACATCAAAAAACCATCATCAGAAAAGAGTTCCCAGATGAGATTTAGGAATAAGAGAGGCTTTAGATGATCAATATATGGAAACATACTTAGAAACATCCACTGTTCATAAGGGATCAATCTTATGTCAAAGTGATTTCAGTGATACATTGACTCAAACCCTAATATACCAAAGGATCATCAATGAATTATAGTTATATAATGAATTTTTTTATCCATAATAGGTCATTGAAGATGATCCAAAAACACATACCCATAATAAATACTTAATTGGTGGTAGATCTCGATCTGATCAAGAGACATCAACATTCTTTTTTATCACCAATCTAGGATTGAATAAATAATGTTTCATCTAATCAGTATAGATTCCATAGATCCATCATAGATATAGACACATATCATAAAGAGGATGTGGAATATGGGGAATATCTATTGGTAACTGACCATTAGAGAATAAGCATATTGATATATCCTTAAATGAACAAAGGATAAAAGAATAAAATAGTTTAAGAGTCCTGGGGAGTGGTATCTATTTAAAAATATTAGTGTTTGTTTTGGAATTTTTTAGTTAACAAAGTGTAAAATTGGGTGAAATTAAAACCCATGAGGTTAATTTAATACAACACTATATAGGAAGTATCAAAATATTGGTGGGATTCATTATATAGTCATTGTATTGGGTAGAGACACTTTGGTTCTACTAGCACCACCAACTGGCCAGTGTGGTCTGTAGAAACTTTTAGACTTATTATAACTCCACCAACTATCTGGTGGTAGTTTACTACCATCACAATTTCAATCCTTAAATCAATATTCCAACCTTATATTTAAAGTAAAATTTTACATAAAAACCAACCTCATAAACACCATTAAAATAGAATAAAAAATTGAGAAACATATATTTTTATAAACATTAAAATTATCATACATTGAGTTTTACAAGGATGTAACAATTTCCCCCCTCTAAAAACATCTCATCCTTGGGAAGTACGTTCAATGGTTCTGCTAAAAAAAATTTGGACATTGAACACAAACTTCTATCTCCCTCTCCCAAGTCTCGTCCAGGATAGTTTCATCATTCCATGGAATCTTGACAAGTGGTACCATCTTCCCTCATTGGACTTTCTCAATAAAGTCAATAAGTCTCTATAGGAATTACACATATAATGATTTAGGCTCTAGCTTAACATCCTTATGATTAATGAAGTGCATGAGACCATGCATGTACCTCAAAATATTATATACATCAAATAAATCAGGCAGACCTTAGTATCAAAAAGGAAGATCCAGATGGTACACCATAATTCCAAACCACTTGGTGAACTTAAAGGTTATAATGTAATGTGGTGAAATATTCCCTTTCACGTTGAAACATCGATGTCCTAATAGAGTAGCCACTCTAAAGAAAACCTGGGCACCTACAAAAAATCTAAATGTCCTTTATTATGGTTGGAAGAATGAATATTCATGGTCTAAGCTATGATTAACCTCTTCTAAATCAATAGTACTCTCATGTAGATATCAGGACCATATTGCCCCCCCATAACTACTACTTCATGAGAATCATTCAAAAAACTGATCAATTGCATGGAATTATATAAAGAGACTCATAAGGTGTCATGTGAATAGAATCCTGGTGATTATTATTGTATGTGAGCTCAAAAAGGCTAGGTGATTATCCCACACTTTTCTAAATTAAAAACTTTTAGGTTTAGAGCATATCCTTCAATATACAATTCATCTCTTCTGAATATATATATGTATAAGGATGATATGTTTTTCTCAATATCAGTTGAGTACCTAAGGCTTTATGTAATCCTTATTTAAACCATGATATAAAACACATGTCTCTATAAGATACAACTCTCAAGAGAACTACCTGGAAGCATACCATCTGATAACTATATTGATTTCCCAACATAACAATTGAGTCTCATTGATCAGTGTGAAATGATAAATTTTTTTTATTACTAAACCAAAAATAACCCAAATAATACCTTAACACATTGGTGTCTTGGTGTCTTGGATAAGCCTGTTAAAAATTCCATTGTGATGTCTGACAACTTCAACATGGGCATAAAAAGTTGTTGGAGAAAACCACCAGGAAAATGGTTCCTGGCCATTATCCTTTTGTTAAGTAAGGAATTAGGAAATGAATCTTGAAATATCACTCTTTATCCATGGGAACCAAAATTACATCTTTAAGTAAAGTTACATATTTATCATTTCAGGAAACACTACCTAGTTAGAGTCATTGATTTCAATTATCATATCTTCCTTAATAAAAACACGGAATAAAAGTATCCCATGTACTAGGATCACATCATCATCATTCAATGACCAGAAAGGTATTGGGTCACCACTTGTTAACTAAAAACACATCACAATACATATTGGGTTAGATTTAGGACTACCCTCCTCCCAGTCTACAAAAGAAGATGTGATCACTAATGGAGAAAATGTCTTTGATCCTTGGTCCTTATAAGTATCCATCCTCCAGTCGTCCAAAAAGAAAATCAAGTTCCACTATTCCATTGAAGGCCACTCACCATGATCCCAAGATAACACTATCTTAGGGTTAAGAGAATATATAGCAACTTTTCATTGAACTATTGAATTGGCCATCATAAATTCAAACATCTATAGGCACTCTACCCAGCACCTCTACCTAAAATTTAGATCCCACAATGAGAAGATTAAGCGAAGGATCCTAGCATCTATGTATTCAAAAAACATCTCATGAAATATATATTGTCACCAAAACATCAAATAATCAACCATGGATTCTATCTCTAAGTCATGGGTATGATATCTTTGGTCATATGGCCACAACTAACATGACCCATAAGCTACAACACACTCCCTCTACATTAGTACTTCCCCAAACTAATTTATGATGTATCAAAATATAAGCCATATCACATCCACGAATCCAGAAGAATTAACACTAGAGCTATAATCAACTTCCACTTTAGCTAAAGAAAATCCTCCACACACTGGTCAGCCCACTAAAACTCTACCCCATCATCATTATCATAGTCATGTGTGCTTATAAATGGGAGAAGACTTAGATAAAATAGTGACAATATCCCATTAAACACTAAAATATCCATATCTCAAACTCATTGTGGGGATGTGACTAGGGAATCACAACATATACTTCATCTATGTCCATTTATATACCAGTCTCAAAAACCACATTCCATTAGAATTTCGCATCCTGAATAAAAAGTTACACTTTGATTGATTGAAATAAAGATGATGTGCTCGAAGTATACATAGGAATATCATGATATGTCTGGAATAATGGTTTGGGTTCACTAAGAAAATGATTATATCATCATTGAACATCACAATTAATAAGTAAATATAAGGCTGGTAGATATTGTTATTAAGACCGATGAACATTGTTGGTGCATTCTTCAGTAAAAACAACATCATCAAGTACTCGTATAACTCATACCTACTCCAATATATTTTCTTCTTAATGTACCTCTCTCTAACTAAAAAATAGTGATAACCTGAGGGAATATCAATCTTGGAGAACCATGGGGGTCCACACAGATGTATAACTATTCTTTAATGTAACTTAATTCAGCATCTCATAATCTATGTTAAGACTACTTGTTTCAATTTGGAAAATAAAATAGGTTTTACCCATGGTGAAGTACTCATCATAAAAATACCTTTCATTCAAAGTCCTCGAGTTATACCTGGATCTCCTTTAACTAAGTCTACACCATACGATAAGGGTTTATCAAAATGAGATGTACACCTAGAATTATATCTATCCCAATGTCAAATCCTCTATCGTTATGATGTCCTATGAAGTCTTGTAGACATACGTCCTAATAGATCTCCCCAATAAGAGAAAAAGATGATAGGGATACCACTGATCTTGTTGGAGGGTAATGTACTACAATATATTCCATGATCATCCTATGGAGGATCATGTATAGACCCACTCAACCTAATCCCAACTCCCACTCACTAAACACAATTAACTCTACATCCTTAGGAGATAAAAATGATACCCATATCTAATAGCATTCGATGTGAGATCTAAATATCGTCAACAAATCTATTCTAATAATCACATAAAAGCTCATAATTTATAGAATCATGAAGTCACATAGACAACCATAACTAGAAATGAAAATAGGACACTCTGGGCATCACTAAAGACATACCAATTTCATTCACAATGGTGTATCATGTGAAAGAAACATAGAAGACAACTAGAATAGTATGTCAAGATCATAAAACAATTATGCTGATAAAATGGAATAAGAAACACTAGTATCAGAAAAATAATTTGACAACATAGAAGTGATTAATATCATACCTAAAATAGTATATTTTCCCTCACCATCATCTATTGAAGTTTGATACACATCATACACTTTTCCCCTCATTTCCATGACTATGCCCGATAGGTATATAACTCTCTTGAGTTTTCATCATTTGACCTTGCTACTAAAGACTGACACTAGATCCCTATGTCATAAAACATGCCTATCTAGCACCCTTTTATAGCCTCAAACTCTAATATTTCGAAAGGAACTGCTGGAGATACTATAATATTTCCACACCAATGAGGCTTGTTTTGAGGAATTGGGAAATATTTGTGGTAATTTCCAATCTATCCATAGTTGAAGCATTGAGGAACACTTTCTCCCATTGAAGTTATTGATGAACTCTTTTATGCTCTGTTTTTCAGACTTCCCTCTATAGTGAAACCACTTCCATCCTTTTTCCTATTAAAAAAACAATTACTATAAGATCTTCCAAAGGATGGGAGAATACCCTCAAGTTTTACTTGATGTTCCTCAGGAGTCTCTACTATGTTAAACATTTCCTCAATGAATTCAATCTTGTCTATAGGATCCTGAGGGCCTCGTTACCCTATAAGGATAAAGGATACTGAACTTGAACATCCTGAGTATATATGACCATGTTCTTCAATGCTCTACTACCCTAGATATGAATAAAGTGAAATAAAACTTTCTAAAGTGGTATATCTTTCAAAACCACTAGAGTGGGGAAATGAGCATGATCAGTTTCATTCTCCAACATGATCAGTGATAGAACTAGAAAAATACACTCTTGAAGAGGCATTTTGTCTTACTCTAACAATAGGTCTAATCATGAATCTCCAGGAAAACATCTTTCTAAAATTATAAAAGGGAATTTAATCCCATAAAGTTATCATGATAGATCCTAAACAATCTATGGAATCACGCAAAAGATCTCCTATGAGGTTTCCCATAAGCTAAGGTATATCCTTCCTAACACTACATATGGTTATAAATCCCTACATGCTAGTAAAAATAATATATATATATATATATAACACAGTAGCATTCTCACGTTAAACTAATTAATGTGAAAAAATCTATATCCCATTAGTAGAGAATATATATATATCACTCAATCAAGGAATATAATTCTATACCATACATATAACACCAATCAATGAATTAAATTATAGAACTATTATATAGGAACTGATTAGGATATATATAGAATGGAATCCTATATTCCAAATCAAGATGCATGAACACACCCGAATCCAATAAAACTGTAATAGAAATCCTATCAATGATAACTCAATGTTCCATTACACATGATCTGTCTGGGCACATAATAAATCCCCTACCCGAGTCCCAAACAAAACATCTTATTTCTACCATGTTTCTGGTTTTTTAAAGAACATAAGGAAATTATGATCTAATACAATATAGGAATTATCCAACATGAACCACTAGGTTCAAGTTGATGAGCCACAATACCTCATGCATGCATCTCTATATCTAAGAGGTTACAAATTAGCAGTGAGGTTTCTTGTATCATCAATGGTGGGATTATACCCTTAGTATCAATAATTTTATGAAAAATATTAAAATATAATAATTCTATAGAATAAATAAATTGAGATATAAAAAATTAAATAAAAGGTATCTCATGTCCTAAAGGAAAATAAACCAAGGGACCCCAAATATGGAAGTCCAAACAATTTAACAACAGATGAAAAGAAAAAAATGTTGGAGAAATATTCTAGAATATATCCTAACATCACATACAACTCTAAGACTCTGTATCCTCAAATCCTCACCATTAGGCCTCATTCCCTTCACTGGATCCCTGTTTATGAAATTTTTATGCGCGTCGAGATGCCTGTATAGGGTGTGAGTAATAAAATTAGTAGGAAAATTCCAATGAATCCTTAACAAAGGTACACAAAATATTTAATAGTGTATTTCATGACATAAAGTAAATTCTCAAAAAAAAAATACAACCACACATGCATTGATTTATTGTGTGTTAACTAGGATACTATAAACCACAACCCCACTTACATCCGCATGATGTTAGTATGGATTTCAATGTATATTATCACATGTCACAAGATATTCCATAATATATTGTGTCGGTTGGAACCCTATTTCTACTAGTCTATATTCCAACATTAATAAACTTGCAAACATCCACCATAATAGTTGTATTTTTTATGAAAATCACCTGATCCATCCTAAAAAATGTTATTATACTCAGATTATGGAATGTCCCACATTACATTCTTAATGTAAATAGAGAGAACATCGCCACCAACACAGAAATATCCCAATTCATCTTGCAGTTAATTAATTCTCAGTTCCCATGCATGGTCTACTCCCACATCAGTAGTCATGTATGTGATTCGACCCATACCAACAAATAATCCATCATGCAAAACCTTCATTATCCCACACAAAGGGATCTTCTAGCCAAAACTATGTACCCATATTATCCTAATACCCAAAGAAAGGTTCTATAGGATATGAAATACCATAAATAATTAATATCATATAATGAGATAATAAGGCATATTAAGTACAATTATTGAGAGGCTACATCCAAATCATATGTTATCATATCAAGAATTCGTCTAAAAATTCACTCACACACCCAAAATAAAATTGAATCAATAATAGGTATAAATCATAAACCACAAAATAATGAAAAAATAAAATATAAGGCTCTATATCGAAAGAAACATCTAACCTAATGTTTATTTATTAGGTACTCTAATAGTAATAAATGGATCAAATTAGAATCACATTTCATACCCATGAAGAACTATTTTACATGTCAGGGATGGAAATGATGGGTTTTGATTCCCCGAAAAAGAGGTCTAGAATCGATACATTAGTAGATTCATTTATAATATGTCTAATTATATAATCATATACCTCATGGAGTTCCTAAACTGAACTAGTTACTTGATATGTTGAAGGATACAATGTGAATTATTTAGATATTATGTTGATTTAAGAACAGATCGTGATTTTATCATCAATTATGGAAGATTAATTCAATTTTAGTAAACGAATGATGATCCATCTTCAAAAAATCATTGTAAAATAGATCAAACATGAGATTAAATAATAATATTTTCTCAAGATGATTGATCTATGGAAACTTACCCATAAACTTCCTGTATTCCCAAGGGATGAATCCCCAACCAAAGGGATGTCATTGATACAATTAATACACAACCAATATACGAAAGTATATTTAACATATTATAGTTCAATCATCAATATTTCATTAGGACGAGTACTAGGAATATGATCTATAAAAAATACCCCTAGGAAACCCATGATCAATTGTTGATCATGCTCCCATCAAGTGTCATCATCAACTTTCTAGAACCATCAACTTCCTAGATCCATCAAAAATTTATGAGTGGAATTATATCAGTATAAAAACCATATATCCATAATATATTTATAGAAATATCACAAATTGTAAGAGTAATTTTCAGTATAACAAGAGGAAACTTGACATTCTAGCATCATCAGATTGATCCTTCCTTGAATAACTAAAGGAATATAAATTTTATAGATCAAGAGGAAAGGGGATAGGTCTATAATTTGAAATATTGGGGGTTTTATCTGAATTATGTAATTAATAATGTGGAAAATTTTGTGAATTTAAAATTCATGGGTTACATTTAATGCACACCAAACAAGGTTGTACTAGCCAACTAATGGTCCACACCTACTATTGGTTTATGGCCCTCAGTGGGTCATTGTACTAGGTAGAACCACACAGGTTCGTCTAGAACGACTAACTAGCTGGTGGGGTTTTCAGAAATGTGAATACATATAGTAACTCTTCACCTAGCTAGTGGGAGTTTACGTCCACCATAAGGCCGATCCTCAAATTGGTATTCCAACCATGGATTTCTACAGCCTTTTTACATAAAAAACAACATTCTTAATACTATTAATATCTATGAACCAACAATGTAATAGGTATATGTGTAAACGTTGAACACACCAAAAAGCAATTTTGCCATGGAAATTATAGAGATAATTAATATGAAACAAATTCAAAATTCACCAATAGGATCAGTGAGATCTTTGGGCACATAAGGGGGTGGGGTGGATTATTGATTTAGACTTATTTCTATGTTGTTAAATTTAAAAAACATTCTCATTGGTTAGAGTGACTTAAATTCACTATTTAATTCACACATACAATCATAAAATATATTATTATATATTTACATGGTTCACCTATCAAAATATGAATGTTAATCCCTAGTGTGATTCAAAATCACCCATTATCACACAACCCAACAGTATCATCTTAGTTTTTCCATGAACTCTAATTACACATATCTTGAATGATTATGTGAATCCTTCATAATTATAATTATATATAATGTTTTTGTATCAAAAAGAGATTCCTCTACTAATATATACTTTATCCACATAGTCATTATACTACTTCTAGCTCTCCAATTTTCTCTTTCAAAAGTCTTTAACACTTACATTTCCTTTCATTACATTTAAAAGAGAAATAAGTTCTTATTAATAATTATTTTATATATTTTCTTCTAATTTTCTTCCTATTATATTCACATCCAAATGTGTGAATATCATTTCCATAATGAAATATGGGGACTACTCATCAATCATGATTTTAATGATAATTATGGTCGACAATTCATTGAAAATGGAAGCTATCATCAAGGTAAATTATATAAAATATCTAAATTTTAATTACCTATTAAAACCAATCAATCATCATGTATTTTAATCACCTCTTAAATTACCTGAAATTTTGGCTTGATCCATTGCTTTGATCAACTTACTGTGATATTTAACACTTTCATACTAGGATAGCATCATCTAAAATAGTATATTTTTATCATGAGAATTCAAAATTTTATAAAGTCTCTAACTCTTATGAAGTCAATAAAAACCCCTATGAAGTAGTGAAGATACTATTTAAAAGTGCTAATTTACTTTTTTGAAGTCTGAAATACTCTTTTGATGTATTCCATTACTCTTCTGAACATGAAACATAATCTACTAATTTCGGGTTACTTTTTTGAACTATTCCTTTACTCTTCTAAAGTCTCAATATACCCTTATAAATTACAATTTTACACTTTATAACTCATAATATTAATCTAAAGTTAGTTTTTTTTTTGCAAAGTTAACATACTCTTCTAAAGTAGAAATTTACATATCCCGAGGGTGGAATTACACTTCTGAAGTTCCAATTACAAATATAGTGTAACATGTTATTATTTACAGGTTAATGCTTAATATTTTGAGGTGGTTCCTTAGTCATATATTTGATATCCTCTTCATTGGATGACTTATACAATGTTTTTAGGACTTATACAATATTATCTTCCAATTCCAAAACTCAATTATACCCTAGAATAACTTAAGAATTATTCCAACCTTCTCCAAATATCCAAAAAGCCTTCATATAAAATATTATAATTCAGTTTATATGTTTGTGAATATGATTTACATAATAAAAAATCTAATATAATAACTATATCTACTTCAACACCTCAACTTACTTTTCTATATACACAATATCACATTCTTGGGGACTCTTCCCTAATTTTCACAAACTCTACCCAAGTTTCAAACCTCATAGAAAAATATATTGGGCTCAATAGACTCCCACATTATTTTTTTCAGAAATAAAAGAATATAAATCAATTCCAAATTCATATAACTCAGAAATGAATCAATGTTTAATAATTATATTCCTACTTGAGAAAGTTCAATGCAAGAAATAAGAAAAATTGAACAATAATACCATGTTTTCCAATAAAAAAGTGATTTACATTATACTATTTATAGTTATTGATTCCAATTTATACATCCTAAAATTATTAACTCATATCATAATTCTATTTCAGTTACAATAATATTTGAGAAAAAATAGTATTCAAATTCTTCAACTTCACAAATCTATTCATGGAAACTATGATAAATAGATTCTTTTATGAATTATCAAAAAACTATTAAAACATGTCATAAATATCTAACAAGAAAAACATAACCATCCGAAAATTTCTAATTTCATATCTTACCATATTTAATAATTTTACGTAAATATATGGTCTTTATAAATAATGGAAGTAACAAGATATGAATACCTGTAAATAGTTTTCCCCTTGTAAATACATTTAGGGATTAAACACAAAGGTATTTATGTTATCTTTTTTTCCCATTTGAAAAAATATCCAAAGTTCAGTGATAGAGATGGTAAATAAGTAAACTTACCATATCCTTGTTATAGATGATGTTTATCTTTAATTTCCGACATTTGTTTTTAAAATGTATCCTTTGGTAGTGGTTTGGGGAAGAAATCTACAATTTTTCCCCATGTAGAAACAAATTCCATATTTAACTCACTTATCCATAAAAACTATATTATGATGTAATATTTGATATCAATATTATATTGCATTTTATGTCGAATAATATTCCTTAGAAAATTACAATCACTTTGATAATCATAGCCCAAATGTAGTGGAAACATAAATTCCAACCTGAGGTCTTCCAACTAAATTCTCATCTACAATTGGGTAGTGGCTTGAGTTGAAGCAATATATTCTACATTATTATTAATCATGGATAATAATATTTACTAAATTTTATTCCAACATACCCATATATAACCTCAAATATTAATACCTATGGTTTTAGATCTTATATCATCAACACTTCTTACCCACTTTATATCTATATAGCTTAATAAATACAATTTTACATTACATTAATAAATCAACCCATATTATGTTATTCCCTTAATATACCAAAGAATTATATTACCAACTATCATGAGAGATATATTTGGGAAAAATTAAAATATAGAATAAAGGACAAAAAATAGATATTATCAGATTTAGAAGTTTTCATGTACAATAAATTCTTAGTAATCTTACAAAATTGTCTGGGGTCAACATATTTTCCTTCTAAATCCATCAATTTTTTGGTTCCCCTAATATTTCCATAAAAAATATTTTAATATTCCATTACAAATATTTTTAGAAGCTCCGGAGAATACTTTTATTGAGAAGGAAAGATGCAATCTTTCTTTTGGGATGTTTGTAAACCGAGAAAGTGTCATATTTTTCTAAGTATAAAAATTAAAATAAATTATTCCTCTCCAAAGAAAACTCTTGTTAATAACCTTTTTCCATTCTTGTGAAATTTATATAATCTATATGAAAAATTAAAATTAGTTATATCTTTTTTTCATCTTTAATATAGAGGTGTATTTACACTCATAATTATCAAAATTTCAATTTATACAAACATGTATCTAGATTAAAATATCATTATCATAGAGATTGTTTTGATACATATAAAGCCTTATTTAACCTGAAAAATGATATCATATTTTCCAAGAAATAATTAAAAACGTTTATAAGTAAAATTTTCAACTATTAAATATCCACTTACAATGAAAAAAATAATATCCATTTATAAAACATTTCATTCCCTTATTTCTCCCATAGTAAGAAATATTATAAAGGTTTTAAATATAGAAACCAGTGTAAAGGCCTAATAAAAACCAATACCTTCAACATGAGGATATACCTCAAACAAAATTATTACTTTATTTCTCACAACTTCACCTATTTCATTTAACATATATCTAAATACCCATTTTGTTCTAATAATAATTTTATCTTTAGTCTTGGGTATTATTTCCAAAGTTTAATTTTATTATATATATTTAAATTCATCATTTATAGAATCAAACAACTCATGATGCTTCAAATATTAAACAATATACCTGGGTTTAACTTGAGAAATTAGTGTTGTATGAATTTTGGTCCCAAAAGATAACCCATTAATAACCTACTATACTTATTATCTGATGATATTTTAGTCTTCCCTATATATAATCATCTTTCGAAGAGTTGTGTTAGGTTTATCCTTATTATTGGTGTTGGATAAATCATCATCATCAACTTGGTCTCATTACCTATAGTGACTAGCTTATAAAAATCAATCAATATATTTAGAAAAAATAGCTTCATCTTCATCACATTTGGAACTTTATACTTCATTTATTCCTTCTTTATTTGAATTCTACAACACTTCAACATAATTATTTTTAATGATCTTAAATTTCTCATTTTTGTGACATAATTATCATCTTCTATTTAAAGGAAACTAAGAAAGATACCATAGACACATCTTTAATCAAGATTCCCAATATTTTCACCATTAACATTGATAATGCTAGGGATGGAAATATCCTAAAATAGTTAAAATTTGCTATCTTCTTATAATACATATTATATAGAGAGATTTTATAAATTGGGATATATGTGTAGTTATTTTTAATATCATTGAACATCAAATTACCTATCTACGAAGTTATGAAGAAGTATCATTCTCAATCAATATTTTTTAAGACACCTCCACCATTATTTTAATCTTATGTTCATCCATGCTATTTTTTGTTGTCCGTATGGTGAAATGAGTTCATGGTGAAGACTATATTTCTTAAGTTAAGCGTAAAATATTATATTAGTGCCCTCAACATAATTTATTTTTCAAATATTCTTCAAGGAGTGACCACAACCCTTTTCAATTCGACTCTTAAAACCGTTGAACATATTTAGAGACTAAAATTTATGATTTATAAACAAAATACAAGTAATCCCAGTAAACTGATAAATAAAAAAACAAAATACTTATCTCCATTATTTTATTTATTTTTCATTGTCCCATATATGCCTGAATGAATAATCATTAAAGGATGAGATGTGTGATTTTGGATTTATTTGATACAAGTTTCCCACCTCCCATTGATGGAATTTTGTTTATTTTATTGGGTTTTAATGAACTTTTAAAGTTCAATTCTTGATTCTTGATTATTTTATGTCAAAAATAAATTTAATTGAATAATTTCAAGAAAATATTTTTTTTGTATTATTCTATTAAATGTTATTCTATTTTATTTAAAATAATATTATGATTTTTCTATTTTTTAAGGATAGTGAAATATTATTTTTAGTAGAGTTTGATATTACTATGGTTTTTGAGATTGAATTTCTCAACAATTTATTATTGTATTTTACATATTAAATTTCAGGAACAAATTTATTATTTTTTAAAATTTATTAACTTTAGGATATTTGAATGATTCAAGTGATCAATTTAAATTCATAAAAGTTATATATTCTAATTTGAAAATTATTTGTGAGAATAATATTTAATCATGTTTGTTTCAATATTATAATTCAAGAAATATTTTACAGTGGAGTTTTGTTTAGATTTTTTATTCATTTTATTCCATTGTAGTTACTTCATAGTGTTTCATTTTTTAAGAGAGATGTGTATGATTTTTCTAAGAAATATCCACAAAATATTTTTTCAAAATAAAGGAAGTGAATACGATTATTTTTCACGTTCCCCATAGGAAATTTCAGAAAGAAAGATTGTATGCTATTTTTGTTCTATCCCTGTATGATTTTATTTGAAAACTCATGTAATAAGTTTTAATATAGTTTCACATATAATATTTTTATGTACCAAATTTATGAAAATTTTAAAGGATCATTGGTAAGATAATTTGAGAATCCCAATGTAAGATAATATCAAATAAAACTGGATTGAGATTGATAAGAATGATAAATAGAGATGTTGAAGTCATTAATTGAATCTAAAGAGACGATAACCCAATGAATATCCAAAAAGAGTGGTCATGTATATTTTAATTAATGATGTATAGGATAATTCACATCATTGATGAATTGATCATAAAGTAAAATTAGAGGAATACACTAAATCTCAAGATAACCCAACATATTAAGAAAGAACAAGGGAAACATTGTTTAATGATTGAAAACTCAACATAGAACAAAATTGAATCCAATATATTATAAGTATTAAAGGAGTCCAGGTTAAGTCTCATTATGATAAAGGATCTATAGCTAGATTTGTTAGAGGGGATTCAATAATTTTCAAGAATATGGATAATTGAACCAAGGTTAGTATCCGATTTGTTTTTTATTATACATTGAGTTCGCATTATCAATTAATAGTTGTGATATGTTTGGTAATCCAAAAGGCAATGAATGTTTCATATTTTATTAAAAATCAATAGAGAATGTAAACTGTGTGTGATTATGTTTAAAATTGAGTCATTCTTGTTATTTATGGTTAAGAATGGTCTTGAAAAGTAAGAATATTATTATTTATATTTTCCATTATTTATAGGAATGAACTCATTAAATATGGTGAGGTTTGGATGGTTCCATTGGTTATGGATGTTTTCTCATTGAAGGGTGTACCCAAAATATTATACCTTATTCTTTAATAAGTTCAAATCAAATGAATAGTGATCCTAAGTTGAGAAGATGGTGCATACATTAGGGTAAAACTTGTCACATGTCAATTTAGTTGGGTTTTATGAGTCTGAGATGGGTTTGGTTCATGATAATTATTCTTTATGGAATTGAAAAAATATGATGTTAGTTTGTGTTAAATATTGAGAAGACTAGATTCAAGATGGTTATGGGGACCATTTATTTTGATCCATGGAATATGGATTAAATTAAAGTGAGTTAATAATGGGAGTGCATGCTGGAGATGAGGTTATGCATGTTTCCTGGATAGTGTAGATTGAAAGAGTGATTTCTCAAGGTGGAAAATTACTGTGTTAAATTTTCTTGGAGGATATGCTCAGGTTGAAATGTGGATATGTCTCAAAATGAAATATTTTAAATAATTATAAAAATATAAAAAGATAAAAAAAGTAGTTGAGGTATCAGTTGATTGAAAACTGCGGGTTTTATTTCCTTTAAAAGTGGTAGAGTTTATTTATGGGGTTCGATTAAGTTACATGGAAAATGAAAATATAAAAAATAAAAGGGAGATTCTCAGTGATGACTGAATTATTAAATAATAAAATTAATATGATGATTTAGGAAAATAAAGGATCATCTTAGATAATGGGGGTTTATGAATCATTCAACACATAAAGGAGATTTTGAATGAGAGAATAATAGAAGAAATTAATGGTGTAAGAGCATAGGATATTGGAGACAAATAAGAATGTGGTATCAGTATAGAATAAATTCTTCTTTTTATCTTCTTTTTCTGTTTCTAAGGACTTTTACATGCGTTTCTTTAAAAAAAATTACTATGAAAAAACATGAATAAATAATTCTTTTTGGGTAATCATATCAAAATTAATTGAAACTATTTAGTTGTTTCTACTCATGTCTCTAATTTTTTTGTTTTTCTCTTTAATCTTCTTCCACTACCATTCATTTTATTTACATCGGTGATGATTCAATAAATTCAATTTAGTGATTGAGTTTTCTTGGTGGTGAGAAAATTAATTCATTCCATTCATAAAATTGAGAAATTGAGGTAGGTATATCATGTAGAACTTTAGTGTTATAATTTTATTCTATGTTCTTATTTATGTTCTTCATGGGAACAATTTTTTTACCTCTCTACATATCAATGTTTGATGACAGTGAATTATTTTACCATGATACCTTAATATAAATAATTCAACCAGAAAAGTTTTATCTCTCTATTATTAATGAAATTACAATCTATTTCTTATGTTTTGATCGAAAAAACATTTCTAGGGAGATTTAACTGAAGTATATTGAAACCTGAGAGACAATTTGATTTTATAACCCCCTTTATTCACAAATTTGGATTAATTATTTTTATTCAAATGCATAATTAATGAAATATTTTATTCAATAAAAAATATTCCATTTTACATAGATTTTTATGTGATCGACATTGGTTATCTATCTCAATATATATGATTCTTCATTACCTTTTCTTAATTTCTACATTAATTTTATTATAAATTCACATCATTTTTTTCATATTAAATTTCTCAAAAAATCATATTTTGGTTTTATTTTTTTGTTTGGATTTCATTGATTTAGCCTTATATGTGGTTTGACCCTACTTTCCATAGTTCAAGTAGATTATAAGTATAATAAATAAATAAATTTGAGCTCATTGATAACCACATTGTTAAATTTTTAGAGTTTTTATTGGGGAAGGTACGTTTGACCAGAAAAAACTAAAAAATAAATGTATTAAAAATATTTTCTTTATGAAAAAATTACTTATAAAAATGTCTTGGGTTTATTTAGGAGTTATTATATTTTCAAAATATTTTTACTGAATATTATTTAAACATTTTTGAATCTTCTAAAACTGAACTAAAAATGTTAATTGAAAAATTATTAAACATTATAGGGCCCAAAAAAACAAACACACATCAGAAATGGATAATCTATAAGTTGAAAGAGTTGAACATTTAAAACCTTAACCTAGAAACCATAAAATGTAGAGGTCCTAAATTATTGATTTAAAACTTTCCATAATGTTTAAAGACTATTCTTTTATATGTTTATCCCCTTATTTGAGGAGTTATGAAGTGAAAAAATTCTACCTCTCTATACTACCCATCTTTTATGGATTTCCGGGTGAGGAATCATTATAGTTCATCAAATATTTTTATTTTACTATTCAATAATTACTTTTACATGTTCTTATTGAGAAGGATCCTCGGTTGAGGGTTTTACCATTTAATTTCAATGGAAGGGATAAAATATAGTTCCAGAGCATATATGGTGAATTTTTTGACACTTGTGACTAATTTTTGAATGAATATGTGGCAAAATTTTAATCCAAAAATAAATCAATTGTTTTGAGAGAAAATCAAGGGTTTTTTCCTTAATGGGGGATATATTTGTCATGAAACATTGGACATATATAGATGTATTATTAGGATATTTCCCAACTATTATATTTATTCCAAACTCTTAATAGAAATATATTATTATGGCCTCACTCTAAATAACCAAAATGTAGTTGGACAGTTCTCTAGTGGTGACAATTCTGATAAAAATCGATGTGGTAAAAAATTAATTTAAGAAAATATCTCAAATCATAAAAAATAAATATTATAGGATGAGAAACATCCATTGGATTGAGTCTCATTCTCAGGATACTATAATTGATTATGTAAATCACGATAGATCACTTAGTGAGCAATGCCAACACTATGGCATCTTTGGGAATAGTTGTTCCGACTTCCCCAATTTTGAAATACCTACCAAGTCCGTTGACTATGTAAAAGTTTCTGGGTATGATCCTCACATTCAAGCTATATGGGCCACATTTCCAAACAATAAAATTATTATTATAGTTTTAGGAACAAACCCAACTAGTTCTGAAGGTATCATGGGGTTATTCAGTAATTTAATTTCCCAGGTTTCCCAAACCATCCAAGAAAATAATATAAACATTTATATATAGGTGAAACATAAAATTCACCTTGGAATCTAAATGGGATTTTGTAACATTTTTTTTGTATAAATGGATTCTCAGGAATATAGGTTTAAGGCTAAAATGGACTCTTAAAAATCTATCTTAAACATTCAGCAAATCCAAAGGAGAAAAATGGAAAGGGGCTTTAGAGGAAGAAATAATGTAAAATTTTCAAATTCATTAGAAGTAAATGAATGATAAAATAAAATAAATGTTATATCCTTATGAATATTAAAAAATAAATAAAATGTTAAGGTGAATCCTATTAATGATAAAATATAGTATTTGACTCAATCTGAGAGACAAAATTTAGAAAATAAGAAATATAATTTTTTTTAAAAAAACATTCAAAATGAATAGAATAAAAAAAATTCACTTTAAAAAATATATAAAACTGAATAAATTAATGTGGTATATGATAAATGAATGCATGAATAATGTTGTTTTATTGATAAGGGTAGAAATCAACATATTTGAGTCATTATTAGATTATCATTTTATTTCCTCAATGATTCGATCAAAATAAATAATTAACATAACTATTATAAATTTTAAGAAATTTTTAGGACTTTTAAATTTATGAGGTTATTTTCTAAATAATTTTACAAAACCATTTATCTTTAAAATTTATGGAAAAATTTTTATCTACTAAATGCCATTGGAAAGAAATTTCCATTATAAATTTAACTAAAAGGTGAAATTCTGTCCTGTTAAACAAGTAATATATTAAATTGAATGATCTTATAAACCTCATCATACCTTATAGAATGTGAGATATTTGGGAGATAAATTTATTTTCATAATTTTGTTTTAGTGTCATCTTGATACCATCATAATTATTTAAGAAACTACATTGAGGTGAGATAAAAAGAAATATTTAATTCTCTGTAGTTGGCTGACACGTTAGTTACTAATCCCATTGGAATTACAAATGACTTCTTAGTCAAAGTGAGGGAGCTTATATTTCCCAGTTATTTACCTATTCTAGACATGGATTGTAAAAAAACGATTATTATCATTCTAGGTAGATCATTTGTTTATACTAGTTGTGTATGTTTCAATGGGTTAATTGTCCGACTGAGCTAGTGATTATCAAGAAGATTGTTTTTTTTTGTTTTTGATAAATCCAAACTTAATGTGTAAGATCTAAACCGTTCATGGAGGTATTCACTAATTAAAATTTGGTTTAAACTCTTTTTTATAGATAATGAAGTGGATCTTCTGTGTGTGAGATTTTTTGGGTGAGTTTCCTTAGTGGGGGACACAATAGGTAGATAAAAGAGGCCATGCAGTGTTCATATCATGATTTGTGAATTATCTGTACAAACCATGCAATTGGATAGGAATATAATGCAACCAAACCTATTTTTAAACATAGGATGACCCATTGTCACTACACAGTTTTCCAAACCATGTTGGTAATTTTATGAAACTGTACAACTTAATCCCTTTTTGATAGAGGGAGTTTCATGGTTGGTGCATGGTTTGGCTAACTGTGAAGCCAGACAATGATTCCATTAAAAAGTGTTAAATTCAAATTTTTTCCCTCAATGTATTTGATGTTTTAACACAAATTTATACCATATTCCTCATCCAGTGGCTTGAGTGATGAAAAAAACCTTCTAGACTTCCATGTGATGATTTTTATTTGATTTTTTGATATTCATAGAGTATTTAGGTGAAAATCAATGTTCTGGGTGAGTCTAACCTTCATATCCTTTCCTTTTATAGATTATAGTGTGTAGAACCATTATACTTCTTCTAAAACCCTAAAACATGCACTTTTACTGTATATTCCCTTTTGGGTATTTAACAGGTATTTGAGTTCGAATCAAGAGAAGAGGATAAAAAATCATTCATCAATAATCATGAGGTATGTGGTCTTAATTCCTTTTACCGTAGTCTTATTGTTATATATGTGTATTTGGTTTTTCCAACGTAAGTACTTATTGAGTTTTAATTTCTGTAACTATAAAATGATACTTGGGCCTTAAATATTGGTGTAAGACCCATCACGGACCCCGTTGGGTTCTTGGATGATATTAGATAGACCTAGGATTACCCATGGGGTATGAAAAACCAATGTAAACGGAAAAAATGAGTTGGTAGATGTTTATATAGGTTAAATATGTAAATTAATGGGTTGCTAATTATATTTTATTATGAATGCTTGTTTAATAGGATAATCATGAGGTTTACATTTTTGTTTTGTAACTGCTAATTTTTTTTTGAAATGGTTTAAATGGTGTGTTTTGGGTTTTGACCCAACCTTGGTTTCAATGAAGGAATTTATGATTTAAATTGAGTGATATTATTAAAGGAGGTGTTGAAATAAAACTATTTAATAAGGGGTTATTATTAATGGATTTCAAATGATGTTTTGAAATGGGGTTGTGGTCCCTATCTTATGAAAATGAATAATGATTTTTTGAATGGATAGAAATGGAAATAACATTCATGGGTCAGGTTTTAGTTTTTCAAATGGAAGACACATGTTTTTAAAGGGAGGTTTCAAGAATATTTTAAATTCACATTTTGAATTCTTATTTATTCCATGTTTTATTTTTAAAGGTCTGTTGGGATCATATTAAGTGATATGATATGCTAGTTAGTGAGATAGAACCCATGATGGTTATGTTGGAATGTTAACATGGTTATGAAATAAACTTAATGATTAATGTGGTTAGTTGATTACATACCATTAGGGGGCGTTTGGAATAATGGTATATGTGTTAATAGTTAATACCTTTTATGTAGGATATGCATAATGAGTTAAGATTTTAAATGACACATTTTTTTAATGATTATGGTTCATGTTTGGTAAATATGTTATGGTTGGAAAAGAATTTCCATATGTATTGTTGGTATGTGGGGTATTTACTTGAGGTTATACGCCCATGGGTCATGTTTTAATGAGGCTCTACACCTACCCCTATAATGTATGTGTTGGGTATTTGGGATGAGGCTCTCTACTCGTAACAGTTGCATTGGATGAGACTACCTGGACTAGGGCTCCAGTGAAAGTGTTATGTGTTTTATGGTTGGGATATCAAACTGAGGCTCTATGCTTCCCAACATATATACCTAGTGTGGTTTGGGATTTCAGACTAAGGCTCTATGCTTTGCAAACACAAGGACTTCTATTGATTACCAGACTGAGGCTCTAGGGTATATTGATAAATAGTGACTTGTTAATTACATTATGAATAAAATAATATGACCCCTATAGGCTATGGAATAGGCCCAAATTTTTACTAGAGTTATTTTTTGTTGATTAGATAATGTATGGGAACATAAGGAATACAATGGTTTTTAAATATAGTTAGATGTTAAACATATCCCCTTGTTGCCTTATTTATTTTTTATATTTTCATATCTTGAATACAGTCCTCCATAGACTATATATTATTTTAGACATAGTTGGTGGTGGCATACTATGTTGTAATCACATGCTACTCAGGCCTTCATGGAACTTGGGAACCTGAGCAGATTCTGCTGGTGTTCTGATAGAGGTTCAGGATAGGGACCTGGTGGTTGTTTGTGTAATGATGATTGGTTAGATCTTGGGAGGTCAAGACTGGTTCGGGACTTAGATATGTGCCTGGGATCTTTTGATAGTTTTTATGTTTGGATTTTTTGTTTCACTTCCTGACATGTAGAGTAGGTATATTATTTTTGTATTAGGTTCTCCATTATTTTATTTAAAAAAATTCACATGTTGTCCGTTTATTGGTTTCTTGTGGTTATTATATCTGTTGATATTAGTTCTTATATGTAAATAATCTGATTAGTGGGTATAGTCTCACCAATATTTCCTTGTATACCTACTCTTCTAATTGGTAGCCTACAGTGTATGGGGAGGTATGCCCGAGTCCATGTGATCACCTAGATCAGGGTACTGGATATAGTGGCCACCAGGCCATGGATGTTACGAAGTTGTTTCAGAGGGTTGTATTTTTTCTTACTATTTTTATCATGGTAAAAATTTGACTAGGATCCTATCGGGACTTTGTAATGAGGTCATTCTTGGCTTCCTCTAGCCCCATGTATGAGGGAAATCCCATGTTACCAGGGGTGGGAATTGATGTTTTGTTGGGCTCTCTTTTGTATGGTTGATACTTTGGCCTAGGGTGGTGCACTTAGATGTTATGTCATTGATTTATGATGTTCTAACTCCTAGATCAGTATTATAATAGAGGGTGTGTGAGTTCATGCATTATGCTTATAACATAGGATTGATAGATCATCTATACTTTTCCTCTAAATGATATTTTTTTGGGACTCACATGTTAGTAGTTTTATTTTTGCCTATGGTTTAATCTATTTTTATCAATCCTAGAAATTTTCATCAATTAATTTTTTTCTGAAATATAAATTTGAATAAATGGTTTATTTTTTAAATGTTGGGTTAATAAAAAGTTTCTTGGAAGTGTAAATTCTTGTATTGTGAAATGGAATGTCTGGAAATATTTTGAAATGTGAAACCTTGGGTTTTATATAGTAATGATCAATTATGAATGGAAATGGGAAAATGATGGATCATTGGGGAAAACAGTTTGGGGTATCCCTTGTGTTAGTTTTCGACCCTATGTATGGGTAGTTTGGGTTGTGAGAGTACCTTAGTTTCTAGAACTTATTTTCTGGGATGTGAGACCCTGGGGGGTTTGGATGTCCTAGTTAATGGAATTTCAATTTTTGTGTATTTATTTATTTTGTGTCCTATAATTTTTGAAATTATGTTTGTTAATGTGAATGTGGTGACTCTTGTGGGTAAAAACCTTGTGAGATGTGTTTGGACCATAGATTGATAGTTTGGATTGTGGTTTCGATGTATGTGTGCAAGTAACTTTGGTGAAAAGCCTTGAGTAAATGGTTTCCTAGTGATTTAGATGTAGTGTGTTTGGAATGAGGGTAGGATTTTAACCTGTGATCAGTGGGCTGTTTGAGGTTTGATGTTTATGTCTTAGAGGGAGAGCCAATGGTCTTTCTCAAATGTAACCCAGTTTAGGGAGTTGGTATCATTTGACCTTTGAACCAACCCATGAGATGGGTCGACTGGGTTTTGTGTGCCTTTAGTTTCATGAGGCACCGATGAATATTTTGGGCCTTTACAAGGTTGCACATAAAGTGATGTCTATCATAGGATTGTCCTTAAGGGATAAATGGAAAAGGAAATGGTTTTGGAGATGCGACTTGAGTTGTGCTATGAGTGGATAGTCTAAGAAAAAATGGGCTTATCCTCAAGGGACATTAACCCAGTGTTTTAGGTTCCATGAAATGTGAATCATGAGTTATTACTTCAAATGTGAAATCTATGCGTGATGGGTTCCACCAAATCATTGGTAAAAGTTAGTACTTATGTTTTGGTTTCACCTCACGGAAGCAATTTGGTTATTACCTTTGATTGTAAAGGTGGTTATGAAGGGAAGGATTCGTAAAAGACCAGACCATAGGGTTTTGATGGTGTTCATGTGGGAAATGATGCTGATTTTAGGAAAAAAAATATAAGGGTTACCAAAGTGTTGATATACACATTTGGTGTGGGAGTGACACCCAGGGTAGTGGTGGTCATGTGGTTGGGATTGCATGAACCATTGGTTGTTTTTTTATATGAGAATGTTGAGAATTCTTCGAGACCAATGAGGTTGATGGACCGGGAGGAATTGTGAGTAGTGTAATAAGGTGTTGGTCATAGCTATGGTGATGTGCGACTCATATGATCTATATTTGGGTTCAACTGTGGATTAAAGAAATTGTGAGACATCGAGGGCTCAGATAAGGTCAAATTATGGGCATGTTCTGGGAAAACACAATGTCATCTAGGATGGTTGAACATATGTCTTTGGATAAAGGCCTTATATTTTCTGTGAAACAAAATGGGGAAGTTGGATTTAGTGGTGGATAGTTTGTTCTTGTGTTCGTCGATTACTTCTTAGCATAATTTTATCTAGTGGAAACCATGGATACTATCTTGACATCATCACAAGTATGCTGAGAGAGTTTTTTCTTTACTACTACCCACCTGAATGTAATATTGATTCGAATGGATCCTCTTAGAGGATACACTCTTAGAGCGGTAGGTGTGTGGGAGCCATATGACTAGAGGACTACACCAGCGACTACATACAGAATGGGTCCTCAGGATTGGATAAATGTTGATGAATGCCACAGATTTTTTTCTCAAAATATTGAAATGTGTAGTGAGTGATTCATTTTTATTTATTTTAGTAGAATTTTTATGGCCACATAAATATTTTGAGGTTCATCTTTTGATCGAAGTGTGATCTGCAGTGGTTGAAATTACATTTGTAAAACAAGTGATAAAGATAATCCTAATGTGGAGAGTGGTATATTAGTGATGGATACAAGGAGTAAACCCCAGAGTGGATGTGGTAGCATCGCGATACTAATGAGAATCCTGTAAGGTGCATATTTGGGTTCTATGGGGATGTCTAGGTGGTCCTTGGACATGGTGTTAGATCGAGTAAAGTGTTGGATTTAGGCTCTAGAGGGTTTTTGAGGTAATTAGAGTTGATTCATTGGAGATTTGTTTGTGGGTGTCGTAAATCCAACAACGGCTTTTAGATCATCAGATTCAATGATAATTATGTTTTATGGGAGGTTGGGAATGATCTCCAGTATGCAGGTGCATATGTTTTAGGCATTCCTAATGGGAGAAGGCATCATGTCCAGTTAGAGGGGTGGCATTCTAATAGTGGAATTTGGGTTCCAATTGAGTGAGTCAGCAAGAATGGCCCGAATAAATTGGTTTGAAAAGGGAATGAATGTGGTGGACTACGAGTCACATCTGATTAATTGATGATGGATAATTGCATCTCAATAATGTGAATGGGTTTTGAGGAAGAACAAACGTGTCTTTAGATGAGATATATATGGTAAAAGACTGACCAATCTAGATATTTTTTATGGTAAGGATTAATGATACAGTTGGGTGGAGTTTTCATGGATCATTGGGCACAATGAGTTGGGAAACACATCAGGGTTTGTTATAAAGAATATGTTGAGGTCTTATTGGTCTATTTTATGAAGAGGGAGGCTCCCAAGTCCAAACAAAGTGGTGATAAACAAAGACATATAGTGGAGATCACCATACTATGAAATTATTTGGTTAATTATGTCATTAATGTTTAGAGTTTGAGGGACATGGGTATGATCCATCTTGGTTTAATAGTTTGGGTGGCGGGTATCAGCTTGGGTTTTGACCAGTTAGTTAACCTGTGATGAATGTTATTCTTAGGTTGTTCTTAATATGTTTAGAAATGGATTGAGGCTATTGTGCATTTAGTTGTAGATCTATATTGGCCAGGAAATGTGGTCAGAATATACGTTTCATTTGTGACACTAATCTTGGGTCACTATTGTAATTTTGGAAAATATATGAGATATTGCCTAGTAATTTGGGCCCTGAGTTTTGGGGAGGATCGAACTGAAGGTTTTTTGATTGGGTCTCCCTAGTTTAGTGTAGTGGTTTGTTAGTATCCTCTTGTAAAGTTTCTTAGTAATTTATACCCAGACATTCTCTTATTTTTGATGTTGATAATGATGATTTGAGTTGGATGTGTCCCAAGGATAATCAAGTTTGTGATTGCAAATCATGGTGGGAGAAATGTTTTTTTCAGGTAGGATAGTTTCCTTGGTCCATGTGTTGTTATGAAATAACCAACCTCACGTAGAAACATGGAATATGGAAGTTAATTGGTGGTCAAGTGGTTTGAGCATTGGCCTTGAAGACTTAGTGATTCTTGGGAAGTCCATCACAGGGATGATCCGTTATAAGGTAGGAGGGTTTTAAAATACCATCCTTTCATAGAGGTACTTAACTACTAAATTTTTTGTTGAAATTATTTTTTAATGTATAATGAAGTGGTTATTGGGTGTATGGGATGGTTTTTGGGTGTTCTGGTAGGCGTGGGACAAAAAAGAAGGATAAAAGAGGTCGAATAGTGTGTAGAACATGGTTAGCACTGGGTTAAAACAAACCATGTGCCTCACCAAGGAAATTATGTGGCCAAACCTCCTTTTGGATAGATCCCACAACCTAGTAACTTCAAATTTTTCCCAACCATGTGGGTCATTCAAGGAAAATGTGTGGCTTGGCCCCTCTTGGATAGAGGGATTCACACGATTGATGCATAGTATGGATAAGTGTTAAGCCAAACCATGTGGCTCTTAAAAAGTAATAAATTCCAATTTTTACCTCTCATACATTAATGTATCTAACCCTAATTTCATCCCTTTTACTCATCTAGTAGCTTGGGTGATGAACCAAATCCTTCTACAGTTACAAGGGAAGATTCTTCTTTAATTCATAGACATTTTCAAAGATTTTGGGTGTGAATCAATGATCCCAGCGAGTCTAACCTTCCTCTCTAATCCTATTTATGTAATAGGCATTATAGGATCATTATAAATCTTTATAGACACTAAATCTCTCAATTTTAGGACATATTCTAATTCTGGGATTTAACAGGTGTTTGAGTTCAAAACAAGGGTGGAAGTTAAGAAAGCATTCGTCAACAAACATGAGGTAGGTGGTCTTAAATTTCTTTTCCATAGTCTCATTGTTATATATGAGTATGTGGTTGTTACAATGTAATTCATTGTGTCATTTTAATTTCTTTAACTATAGAAAGTTATTTGGTCATTTAATTGATGTGCGAGACCCTTTACAAACCCTTTTTGGTCTGTTGATGATGTGAGACCGACCTTGAGTTACCCTTGGGGTATGAAAAACCAATTGAAAGGGTGAGATGACTTGGAAAATGTTGATATAGGGTAAACATTTTAATTAATGGGTTTTCAATTATATTTGGAAATGTGGTCTAGGTTAATATTATAACTAGGATGTTTACATGTTAGTTTTGTAACTGCCCAGGGGTTTTTGGAAATGGGTTAAATGGTGTGTTTTGGATTTTGAACCGACCATAGTTTCAATGAAGGAATTGATCTTTAAATGTGGGTGATTTTTTTAAAAGAGGTGTTTACCTCAAATGATTTAAAAAATGGGTTATTTTTAATGGCTTTCAAATTATTTTAGAAATGGAGGTATGATCCATTTCTTTTGAAAATTCTTTATGATTGTTTGAATGGTTGGAAATAGAAATGAAATGCTAGGTTGAGGTTTTAGTTTTTCAATAAGAAGACCCATGTTTTTAATGGGTTCCTTCAGGTTGATTTCAAATGAAGATTTTGAATTATGCTTTATTCTATGATTTAGTTTTAAAGGTCCACTGGGACTATAGTATGTGAAATGATATACGATTTAGTGAGATAGAATAAATGATGGTTATGTTGGAATGTTAACAAGGTTATGAAATGAACTAAATAATGAATATTCTTAGTCGATGACATACCATAAGGGGGTGCATTTAATATTGGTATATGTGTTAATGGGTTATATATTGTATATAGGATATGTATAATGACTTAGGATTTTAAATGATAATTTTTTTAATTGTTATGGTTTGGGTTTGGTAAATGTGTTATGGTTAGAAAAGAATGTGAAATTGGCTCAGTGGTATGTAGGGTACTAACTTGAGGTTCTATATCCATGGGTCGGGTTTTACTGAGGCTCTACACCCGCTGCTATAATGAATGGGTTAGGGGGTTAGACTAAGGCTATATTCCTATAATTGTTCTATTGGATGAGACTACCTGGACCGAGGCTCCAATGTAAGTGTTAGGTGTTTTATGTTTTGGATGTCGAACTGAGTCTCTATGCTTCCCAACGTATGAACAAGGCTTGAATTTGGATGCCAGACTGATGTTATATGCTTCCAAGCACATGTGAATGGTGAAGTTTGGGATAAAGAATTGAGGATGTATGCTTCACAATCAAAAGTACATGGCTTGATTATTGGATTGAGGTTCCATGGTATGTTAATAAAGTCATGATTAAAAGTATGTGAACCCTTTAGGCTATGAGATAGGCCCCAATTATGACTAGAGTTAGTATTTTTGATTAGCTAATGTCATGGAACTTAAAGAATAGAATGGGTTTTAGTGATTATTAATTGTGAGTCATATAACCTTATTGACATGTTTATTTATTTCATTTCCATATCTTGCATACACTACTGCATAGACTGGATATTTTTTTAGGCACCATTGGCAGTGGCCTATTGAGTTGTACTCACACCCTTCTCAGGCCACCAAGGATCTTGGGTAACTGAGAAAATGATGCTTGTTTTCTGATACATGATCATGATAGAAACCAGGTGGTTGGTTGTGCATGGATGATGGGTTGGAGCTTAGAAGTTTAGGACTAGTTTAGGACTCAGATCCATGTCCGTGGTCTTTGGGTAGTCTTGGTTTTTGGATTTTCTTTGTATGGATTCTATACATCTAGAGTAGACATATAATTTTTGTATTAGGTATTCCTTTGTTTTAGTTGACAATTTTTGTTTGATTTCCATTTATTTGTTCATATTGGTTATTATATCTGTTGATATTAGTTCATTTGTGGAATTAATCTGATAAGTGGGTATAGTCTCCCAAACGTTTCTCCAAACACATGCGCTACTAGTCAAAAGCATCTGGAGTATAGGGATGCATAATGAGTTCATGTGAGGATCTGACTTAGGGCACCAGATATAATGGACACCATGTCGGGGACATTACAATGTGGGATCATAAGCATTTATTTTATCTTAATATTTGGGGGATTTATAGATAGGAGACTAGGATCTTGTTGGGACTTTTTCATAATCTCATTAATGGTTGAATGTGGCCCCATGTATGAGGTAAAAATCATGTTTATAGGTGTGGGAGTTGGTGTTTTTTTTTCTCTTATGGTTGGTTGATACATACACCTTGATTGGTGCACTTGGATGTGATGATATTGATTTATGGGGTCTTATCTCTTATCCTAGTATGGAAATAGAGGTTGTGTGTGTTCATGAATCACGCTATGCACATAAGAGTGATAGGTTCTCCGTGTGTTGCCTATGAATGATAGTTATGTGGGAATCACCTGTTAGTAGTTTGGTTTCTACTTGTGGTTTAAGCTAGTTTATATCTTTTGTAAATAGTCATTAATGAAAATGGTTTGACATATGAATTTGATGAAATCTTGGGTTTTGAAATGGAATGTTTTGAAATGTGAAACCTTGGTTTTTAATGGTAATGTTTAATTAAGAAGGGATATGGGAAGATTATGGTACATTAGGGACACCAATGGTGGGAATCCATTATTTTTTTTGAACCTGTCTGTTGGTGGTTTGGGAAGTCAAAATTCCTTAGTTTTGAGACCTTGTGTTACATGGGGTGTATAACAACCAGATTATTTATTACACGTTAAATCATGACTTATTACATAAAAGTAGACATAATACAACCCAAATGATATATATGTATATTGTATTTGGGAATTAGTTACATAGAATAACATCATGAACATGAAATAAAAAACCATTATTGAAAACATCCTTAACATGGTTCTAAAATTCCATGGATTTAAAATTGTATGGGATAACCTGGGGACAAAGATAAGAAATGGATGAGCTATAAAGCCCAGTGAGGGAATAAACATGGAATAAGGTGATACATGTTAGAAAATATTCATATAAATGGGGAATAAAAAAGTAGGAATCATAAACATGAACAATGAGAAATGATATAGTTTGATAATCATAACATCGGGAATGTTAAAACAATATAAAACACTAAATCATAAAAATAGCTCAAGGATAAACCATCAAGGTATCATGGTTGAAAAATTCCCATAATATAATCAGTTTCACTCCCTATCCTAACATGAAATATAATGATAATGAACATTACCTAATGCATTGGAGCGCTATATAATTTTGGGTGCACCCATCACTTTCATTTCATTCTCATGTTTAAGCATTCCACATAGATCATAGCCAGTGGATTCATTAATCAACATATTGTATACCATGATATAGTAGTGTATAATACATACATATTTCCAAAGTCAAAAGGGTATAAGTGTTTAAAGGTGAATACCCTTGATAGGAATTGGGTGTGGTATTCACCACACAATAGTTTGGGCATGGAAAATCACGGTGGCATTCCGAAACCATAAGGACATCACATAAAAAGTTATAAAATGGGTTGTTAAGAGTGAAATGGGTGGCTCATCATTTGGTAATGAATTTGATAGTATGGGGGATATTAATTAACACATCCCATCATAAGGAAATAAAGAATAAAACAAAAGGTAAAGAAGGTAATTGAATAAAGAAGAGAAAGGAAACAATCCCTTACTAGAGTTTGTGACTCCAAATGCTTGGGATGAGCTTATTGGGATCATCAAGGAACCTTCAGAGAACTATAGTGAGTAGGGGAAAGAGTATAGAAATTATATAAGAAGTTTGAGTAAAGATAAATGTGATTTTGGGAGGGTTTGTATAGGAAAATAGGGGGCATTCTTTATTATTTTGGTTTTGGAGTCTTCATAATAAAATAGCCAAAACCAAAATCCATCTTAAAAAAACATGGCAGTGGTTCACATAATTTTATAAAGAAAATGTCTTAAATTAATGAAATAATACCCTTTCTTATGTGGAGGTGTGTCATACTCATAAAGAAATGATTTTAAAACATTAAAATGTATTTATAGTTTGGGATTATTAAGAAGGTATTTATAAAATTAATAAAATAAACATAAAATCACATTATTTTGAATCTAAAAAATATATTTGGTCATAGTTACCCTTTATCAATTTTAGGTTGTGATGATATCAAGATTTTTAAATTATATTTATATGGTATTTAGTTTTTACTCGAAAATTCGATTGTGTCAGAAAACATGGAAAAATTAACTATTGGATACTTTTAACGTTAAGATTTATAAAATAATATCCATTTTATCTGGATAATTTCATAAATATGTGTATTTTTAATTTTAATATTGTAATCGTCTTTTATTGAGAGTTGATGGGTTTGTTTTGAAAATAATATTTTTTGAGCCTAAATAAAAATTACATTTGACTTTATAATAATTCTTGATCATTTATATTTGATAAAAAATATTTAATTATTATATTTTATTAAAAAAATTATTTCAGAAATCCATTAATTCATCAATATATACTCCTTAATTGAATTTGAATATTACCCAAAAATACTATTTGACTAAAAATTAAAATTTTTTATTATATCATAAACCCCTTTTAAAGGATGAGGGGGAACCCAACATGACTTCAAGGATATAAGACATTAAAATATGCCCCAAAGGACCAAAATCCATAAAACCAAATCAAAATCAACTTGGTCATCCCCTCCTTGGCATAAAAATAATCAGTCCAACTTCCACCTTCTCATCGCTTCTCGGCTAGTTGTCCCATGTAGTGATACACAGGTCCATTACCAATGGAAAAATCCATACCCACTCAAACATCCAATTCTAAATAGCCATAATTTTGTGAGAAATTTTAGATCTAAACCTCATCTGGAGTAGCCACTAAAGAAGATCTGGAAACATAGACCCTTAAACCCCTGACCAGACAAACATAACACACCACCCAACTAGATTCGCACAGCAGATTCACCATAAGGAGATTCAAATCAATAAGAAGATCCAAGAATACAAAAAAATTGATGTGAAAAAACCATCACCATAAGAACAACCATTGGAATGCTAGAACTAATGCATGGACACCACGTCATAAGAAAAACCCAGACAAAAACAAAATCAAAACCCACCGCCACCATTAACCCTATCGGAGAAGACCACATCAAACGTAAAAAGCACACACAACAGTGGATGTGGAGAAAAACCTCAAACCAAAGATCTGACTGTGGGTCCTTCATCACCATAACAAGAAGACCTAGACCATGAACCCGTTGACGAAATTTTCATGTGTACTCAATACCTACAACCATTATGGGATACAAATAGTCCAATGCCAGAATCTGCTTGTGGATCTCAAAATGATGGTTTCGTAGAAGCCTGGATCATGAAACATCGCCACAGTAGTATGGTCACACACCACAAACTCACCACAGAGAGGTTCTGATGAGATATCCACAGCCAACCCACCATAGGGGAGAAGACGACAGCAATAGGGTAACCCTAGTTTCACTTAGCCCTAAAAATACTATTTGAGTTTTATTATATGAAAATAAAAATATTTTACATATTAACTATAAAAAGATGAAAATAAATTCATCATTATATAAATAGTAATGTATATACTCATAATTATAGGGTCTTGATACATATTCCTTTAATACACTAGAAAACACCCTAATAGTAAGGTGCATGATGATGAGACTTTCATGGTGTGGTTCGACGTACAAGAATTGGGGCATGATTTCGATGGCATGAACTTATCTTGTAAGCAGTTTCTCTAATTATGAAGTTATTGGATATCATCTTGGGTTTGGTCAAGGGAAAAACCTAGTGATGTTATCTCCCTTATAAGCTCTAATAAATAAGATTTATAGGGCGCGTTCATACTGGTTGAGGCCATAATTTCTATTTTATGTGTCAATTGGATTCAAAAAAACCCTATATTTATACTAACCAGGTTATCACTATTCAATGACTATATTATCAATCTTAATGGTACTTAATTCTATTTAACGTTATGTAGGTTAAAACCAAGTATGTACATGTGTTTTCTATAACCATATTACATAATAAGACATTAAATTAAATCATAAGGGGAATTTTATTTATAACACATCAGGTTATTACAATATTCACCGCTTTAGAAATAAGTCCCTCAAAAGTTTCTTTGCTCACACTAAAATAGATGATGGTGACTCTATTTCATCACCTCATATGGTTCCCACATTTCATTTTGAAGATTTTTGTATCTCTATAACACTTTGACAAGGTGCATTTTCTTATATCATATATCTTTGTCTCTAGGATATAAGATCTTCTCTAGCTTCACATTATAGGAAAGATCATTCTCCAATGGTACTACTTTTAGATTGTGTACATGTGCGGGGTCTGGTATGTACTTAATCAAGAGGGATACATGAAATAGAGAATGTACTTGAGATAGGTTCGAATAGAATTCCAGTTTAAAGGACACCACTCCATTGTGATCAAGGATCTCAAAGGGGCCAATGTATCTTGGAATAAGATTTCCCTTCTTCCCAAATCTTATCACTTTATTCCATAGAGATATTTAATGCAATACCATGTATCCAAAATAAGACCTTATGTATCATCTATGATTGTCATCACATCTCTTTTTTGGACTATTATAATCCTTGACGTGAAAATTTATGGTCTTAACCTTTCCCACAATTTCCTCGATCACTTCAGGACCCAACATTTTTTGAACCCAAACATCATCCCAGCATGTCAGTGTACTTCACCTATTTCCATAAAGAGATTCATAGGGTGAAATTTGGACACTTTTTTGGAAACTATTATTTTATGTGAACTCAACCAAATGTAGATGTCTTTACCATCCTCTTTTGAAGTCCATAGATCATTATTGAAATATATTTTCTAGTGGTTGAATAGTCTTCCCAGATTGAACATCAATTTGAGGGTGACAATCCACGATGATGTTTAAGTCACTTTTTATTGAATTTTAATGAATTTTACAAAACATGGAGGTGAATCTATAATCTTGATCAGATACAATTGATAGTGGTAATTCATGTTGCCTTACCACTACTATGATGTATATCTATGCAAGCTGATCAAGGGATAAATCTAATAAAATCACAATAAAGTGAGATATCTTTGTAAAAAGATCCACAAAAACCCATATATCATTTTCCCCATGATTTATTTGGAAATATGGTGATAACCTCTATTGTGATTTTTCCCATTTCAATGTTAGTATGGGTAATGGTCGCATCATTCTCTTAGACTTCTTCGTTTTAGCCTTCACTTTTAGACACACTAGAAACTTTTGTGTAAATACAAAGATCTCATTATTCATATTGTCCCACTAATAGCTCTCTTTGAGATATTTATACATCTATTTGATTCTTGGGTGAATAGAGAAAGTCAGACTATGTGAATAACCCAAATATTCTCTATTTAACTCGGGATTTGATGGTATCCATAGTCAGGACCCAAATCTTATTACACCTTCTTTATTAACACTGAACTCTGATGATTTCCATTTTATTATGTTATACACTTTCTATTAAATTCCTATATAATCCCTTTTATCATCCATTATCTTTTCCAAAAGATACAGTTGATCAATCATTTGTGAAAGGATTTATGATGTTTCTTTATTTATGATTTCCATGTCCATCCTCATTGTTTCTAAGAAGATCAGATCCTTCTCAATTTTAATCAATGATAAAATTTCTGGATCCTTTCTACTTAGAGTGTCTACCACTTTATTATCTTTCCCTATATTATAGTGAATTTTTTATTCATATTCCTTGATTAGCTCTAACCATATTCGTCGGAACATATTCAACCCATTCTATGTGAATATATACTTGAGGATTTTGGGATTCGTTTATATTTCACACCTTTCCCCAAAGATATAATTCCTCCATATTTTCATATATAAGATAACTGTATCTAAATACAGATCATTCATTGGGTAGTTATATTTATAAACATTCTACTTCCTTGAAGCACTGGCTATGAATTTGTCATTTTGCATCAAGACACTACCAAATCCCTTCTTCTAAATGTCGCTGAATACCATGAAAAGCTATCCACTTTTGGTTAGTGTGAGAACAAGTCTAGGGATAAGAATCATTTTCAACTACTTTAAGTTCTATTCACATTAATCATTCCAAAAAAACATGGATCCCTTCTTATTTATCTCGGTTAGACGGTATAAAAATTGTGACAAATTTATGAAAAACTAACAATTTTACCTAGCTAATCCAAGGAAACAATGGATATATATCATAGATCATGACATATTACATAATTTAATTTCTTATATTTTTGAAGGGTCTATAGATATGCTCTTTCATGTGATAATATTTTCTTATAAATATACTTCCATCAACAAGAAATCACATCTTCTATACTTGGAATAAATCTTATACTTGGTAAAGGTCCTTGGCATAGTGCTTAGATGCTACTCATTATACTCTTTTCTTTTGTATTATATTAGAATATCATCTATAAATTATTACAAAAAAAATCATGGTAATATATAAAGACTATATTCATAAATTCCATGAAGATTTATGGATCATTACTAAGTTCTAATGACATCACTATGAACTCATATCACTCGTACCTTGTATGAAAAGTGGTTTTGTGAATATCTCTTTCATAACTCTTAATTAATAATATCCTAAATAAAGATTCACCTTGTAGAAGTATTTTTATCCACATAGGTGATTGAATAAATAATCAATTTGTGTTATAGAATATATTTCCATTATCATGATCTTGTTGAGATCACAATAATCTATGAAATGTTTCATTGACCTATCAATATTCTTAATGAAGAGGACTGGTGCACCCCATGATCAAGCACTTGGGAATATGAATCCTGTATCCAGATTCTATAATAGTTAATTGTTTAGCTCTTCAAGTTCCACAACATCAATTTTATATAGATTCATTGTGAATAGAAATTCCCTTGGTATAAGTTCAAGTGAAAATTCAACCTCTCGACTAATAAGAAGTCAAGTAAATTCCTCGAGAAACACATCAGCATATTCTTATATAATAAGAATTTCTTCAAGGATAACTCCTTCAATTTACTAAATCAACTTATCTATATTAACTTTTTGGTAGGGACATAGTATACATGCTTGTGATTTTGGTCCAAAATAAGATTCATCCTCTAATTTACACTTTTACATAATCGGAGGACGATTCACGATACAGAGAGTGATTTCCTTCTTCTGGAAAATTATGTTGTCTCTATATAGGTAATCCCAACCAATACCCAAAATTTCATCAAATAACACCAAAGGGATTATGAAAAGGACAATTGGAACATTTAACAAACAAAATTTTAATGTACATGAGTTATATAATTGGGATACAATAATGTGTCCATTTTCCATTTTTACCGACAACTCTACTTCCACGATTTATGGAGGTGTTGGCATATTTATACTAAAAATTTGTGATATGAAGGAATATATAGAAACAAAATACAAAAGTACATTCTTTATTATTGAATCAATAACAATTCTACCTATCACCACTTCATTCTGAGGACCCACCTTAGTGGTTATGGTGGAAAAATCTCACCCTTTCTACCAGAGAGCTTTTTTGGTTGTCTTCAAAATCCCTTGGATTAGTGAATTGGTTTGGAAAGTTCCATGGTTCCTTGTAGTTGAAGTAATGAACAATTAAATGTGGTTTTAATGGAGAAAGACATTATTCCTCCACATTAGTGGGTTTCTCCTATAAAAAATCTCTAGCTTGGTGCCCTTCCTTCCAATACCTAATTCATTTCCACATACCAAATAGGTGACTTATATGGTTATTCCTTCTACATAATTGAAAAAAGGGATGTTAAAATTTCATAAAACTGTAATATTTATCCACTAAACCACCAAAATTAAACTCCACTTTCTGTTTCATATCCCTGTGATACCTTTGAGATTTTTTGATCCCTATTTTGACTTTGACTTCACATCAAAATGTTTACTCATAGCTATTAAAGTCACATATCACCAGTTATTTTTTAGAATATGTTTTAGCCCACTAAATATGTTTTCAATATTGCATTCAGGGTTAACGATAAATATAAAGGTGTATCGTGCATGTCTTGTGATATTTTTATTATATTTCATGATAGATTTTTCGTCCTTTTACTTGAGGGAAAGGAAACCCATTTTTAATTTATTTCAGGGAGAATGAGGAAAATATTTATCAAAAAAGATTTTCTAGAATTCCTTCCACCTTATCACTATAAAATATTCTCAGGATTTGTTTTATTGATCAATTTTCACCAATAATTTACTTTTCCCTCCATATGATAAATAGCCAGTAGAGCCTCCTCATGTTCACAACATAGAAGGATGAGATGATATTATCAATGGAGTTGATCCATTGTTCTTCAATTAAGGGATCATATGATCCATTCAAATTTAGAGGCCTTTGTTGCATGAAGGACTTAATTGGATTTTATTTTCTCTTAGGGGTATTTAGATTCTCCTCATGATTATAACGACCCATACTTTACATACATTGTTAATACTTCAAAATTGAAGCACACTTATTACAACATATGACAAAACCACAAAGGACCGTATAGGTATAGTGTCTTTAGAAACTGGGAAACATAAACAACTGGTTCATAAATCTTCTACAGTGTCTCCCATTTATTTCATCATATCTAGGGTCCCTTTTAGCATATTATACTTAATATCCATCTTCCTGGCCTGGGGAAAAGAAAACATAAAAGGGTGAGCTCAAATTCTCAGCAAGGGAAAATAAAGGAAACAAAAATCATATCATATCTTTATGAAAATCAAAACCTGCAAAAGAGATCATAATATCTTAACATGGAATAAATCATAGAAGTGAAAATGAGATCCCCATAAAACTTGAAACTTTGTGGCATGCACACATAATCATGGAAAATCATTTCTTGTTAGTCATGACTCATTGCCAAGACTGTCTTAGTGGACAAAGTCCCTTTCTGAACCGAGTTCACTCCCCGTTTCAGTCCTGTATCACTGAACCGAAATAACCTTCCGTTCCAGCCATGTATATCTCATGAGATATAAAATCTTTACCCAATGCATTGGAGGGAGATATAGGTCCCACCCATCTTATAATGAATCCTTTCTTATGTGTGCCACATAATCATAAAACATACATCATCGCATAACACATGTAACAAAAATGGGATTCTTGAAACATCATGACATCATAAAACAATTCATATAAGATAAAGGAATTCATAAAAATATTTCCATCACAACATAATCAAATCCATGTAATAATAGGGATAAAAACAGAACCCTTTTATTATCTTAGATGGAAAATAATTTTGATAAAATACTTGAACTCCATTCTTGAGGAAAATATCCTTTCTACGTCAAAAACATTTTTCCTTTCATAACATGTCATACGAATTTAAAATAAAAGAAGTTGATTAAAAATAAAATTTATAACTTGTAAAGGAAGCTTCTTGGAAATAATGTTTTAAAAATCCATCCATTCCGTATAAGTTAAAAAAACATTCTTCGTACTTTTGTCGGAAAAGTCAAAAAGTACCTCGTACGACAAAATATTCCTTTCATACATATTACTAAAAACTCACCGAAGGGTAAAAATGGATTTAAACAATTGTATGTGGATGGAAATAATATTACATATTGATGAAACATGGATGTGGATGATAAAATACACCCCAGTGAATACTTACGAATAAACAATCTCGGATAAAAATGAGATTGTGATATTTCCCTTACCTTAGGTCCGATTTGCTTTGTTCGTGTCCGAAGCTCCTGTATAATGGTTTAAATAATGTTATTGACTTATTCCAGAATCATACATATTGATATGATATCATATATGGTCATATTATTAGCTTCTTGTTAGTAATATTTCATTGTTACTTGTTACTCGGGTCTTTATAACTTTTTGTTCTTATGCGTGTTTTGTTGAATAAATTCTTATTCTTATCTTTAGGTTATAGATAATTCATTTCCAGAATGGTATTAGTGTAGTATATACCATATTCATTCATTCAATTCATTTATATAATCATTATGAAATGAAGATCATGTAGAACGAGTCGCATCACATCGTGGAGACGGTATTCCATACGTACGCACGAGTGATGATATCGTTCCTATGATCGTGGAATTGTATTGGAGTATATATATATATTATTTCAGTATCAATATTACTTAATAATAATCATATATAGTTACTCATTACACCATTATACCCATCCTTGTAAGGTGATGGTGGAAAATAGATTACACCACGGCGTGGAGACGGTATTCCGTACGTACGCACGCGCGGTGAATTCATTTTTCCGTAGGATGGATAGAAGGTGAATTAGGGTTGTTTCATATTTATAATAACATATCAGTATATGAGTAATACTGATGTTATTACTTCATAATGAAACAACCTAAGAAGAAGAAGTGGAAGAAGAAATAAAGATGAAAGAATTGGTAACGGTAATTACCTCTTCTTTGAAGCGCCTCTTTGAGACCTCCTCTTAGGGCACTAAAATTGGTCTTTGAGGAAGACCAGAACCTCTAAGATGTTTCTAGGGAAGTGGAGAAGGGAAAATGGCAGGGGTTGGCCGAGCTTGAGTGCTCAAATTGGTGTGAGGAGGAGGGGGAGGAGGTGCCCTTTTATAAGGGAGGAGAGGGGCACCTTAGGAATATCTCAAAATATTATTTTATATTAAAGTCAAAATCGGTTTATAATGGATCTAAAGGGTCTTATTTCGAAGATAAGGTGGGGATGGGTCGAAATCCTATCAACCAATAAGATTTAGACAAGTTTAGGGTATTATTTTAACCTTATCAATTAGATTTAACTCTAAGTTAATTAATTTAACTTTTACCGTGTCTTTTTGTTTTCTTTCACTATATGGTTAATACACTTACTATAACATGCCAAACGAACCCCAAATTGTTTATTATTAATATATATATCCTCATCTAAGTCATTTGGCCGAACCTTAGATTTTTAGGAATAAAATAACAATTAATAATATAATATTTTATTTAAAAACTATTTTGTGTCAATTTTGACACAATTTGATATATGATTTTTGTGAAAGTCATAACAGAATTATATGTTCGAACCAAGTTGATTAAATCAACATTAATATATCATAGTAACCTAGAAAATTAGTGGAATTCATAAAAAGTCTCAAATTACATTTATTTTGGTGTTTATAACATCAATTATGTCAATATTTCATTAATAAAATAATTACTGCATCATCATTGTGTCATAAATAAATTAAATTATTTAATGTATAAAAATTACAAATAAAATACCATTATGTAGGAAATCTTTTTATCTTTCTAATGAATATTTATAGTCGAATTTATCTTATGTATAACCCCATATTAAAAATGATTTACTTATTAAAATATGATTTTAACTATTTTAACCCTTCTTTAAATAAATTAATAATAAATGTCCTAATCTAATCCAAGTGGGCCTAAATGGTCATATTTTATTCCTAAGTTTGTTTTTGGTCGAATTACACTTTTCGAATAGAATTAGGACATGTGTTAGGGTAATATTAATATCATATTTACCCTTAGTTACCCTATTTACTATTAACCGCGGTAAAAATAGTAAAAAGTTACTATTCACCAAAAAATTATTTTCATCTCATTGAACCACATTTTAGTCATTGATATTAACCGTGTCTCTCGGATTTTTGAAATTCCATTCACAGAAGCGGTAAAATTAAGTTTTATGCAAAATTCAGTTTTTAACCTACCACTTAGTGGTTTCACTATTCATCAAAAATTGAAAGTTTTCAGAAAAATACCAAAATTTCACCCTAGGCTAATTTCGATATTCTGAGTCCAAAAATGAAGTCCATTTTGAAAAATAAAATTTATAAAATTTCAAAAAGTGGTTATTACTATTCATAACGGCTAGTTTTAATAGCATATTGTTGTTTAGTGAAATTCGGTATTGCGTACGACGCAAGCTATCGAGGAAGGTCGCGATTGCGTGTAAAGCAAGCCAAGCAAGTGTTGTGTAGAAAAAGATTCCTTTGATGATTTATATAACATAAAAGTCTCGGGTGTTACATTCTACCCCCCTTAAAAAGAATTTCGCCCTCGAAATTCGTCACTTTGCAACAAACAGATGAGGATACTTCTCCCTCATCATATCCTCAAGCTCCCATGTAGCTTCTTCAAGTTGGTGGTTCCTCCATAAAACTTTCACCAAGCGAGTGGTCTTGTTTCGTAGGACTTTTTCGCTATGATCCAGAATCTCTATCGGCTATTCTTCATAAGAAAGATCTTGCTCCAGCGGTACAACTTCTGAGCTGAGTACATGTGAAGGATCTGGTATGTACTTTCTCAGGAGAGATACGTGGAACACATCGTGAACTTGAGAGAGATTTGGTGGAAGCGCCAATCGGTAAGCTACCTTCCCAACACGATCCAGTATTTCAAAAGGACCGATATATCTAGGGCTCAACTTACCCTTCTTTCCAAATCTCATAACCCTCTTCCAGGGAGATATTCGTAAGAACACTTTATCACCCACTTCAAACTCTAGGTCTTTTCTTCGGTTGTCGGCATAACTTTTCTGTCGACTCTGAGCTGCTCTTATGTGTTGTTGAATAGATCTGACCTTTTCTGCCATTTCATCAACGAGATCAGGTCCTAGTAGCTTTCTTTCCCCAACTTCATCCCAGCAAGTTGGAGTCCTGCATTTCTTTCCATAGAGAGCTTCATAAGGAGCCATCTGAATACTGGAGTGAAAGCTATTATTATAAAGAAAATTCTACCAAAGGTAGGTGTTGATCCCAACCTCCTTTGAAATCCATAGAGCAAGCTCTCAACATATCTTCTAGGGTTTGAATTGTTCTCTCAGACTGACCGTCTGTCTGGGGATGATAAGCAGTGCGGAAACTCAACTCTGTATCCAGAGTATTCTGAAGACTTCGCCAGAACTTCGAGGTAAATCTCGGATCCCGATCAGATATAATAGAAAGTGGTACTCCATGCAATCTTACCACTTCCTTTACATATATCCTAGCAAGCTGATCTAGAGAGAAATCCTCTCTAATAGGAATGAAGTGTGCAGACTTTGTAAGACGATCAACTATGACCCAGATAGCATTATTGCCTTTGGATGTTTTAGGAAGTCCTGTGACAAAGTCCATAGTGATGTTTTCCCATTTCCATTCGGGTATGGGTAATGGTTGTAACATCCCCTTAGACTTCTGTCTCTCAGCTTTAACTTGTTGACAAACCAAGCATCGAGAGACATATTAAGCAACATCTCTTTTCATGCCATCCCACCAGAAGTATTCTTTCAGGTCCCTATACATCTTCGTGCTTCCAGGATGAATAGAGAATGAAGAACTATGAGCCTCATCCAGCAGCTCTTTCTTTAATTCGGGGATGGGAGGAACACAAACCCGATTCCTGAACTTTATTATCCCATCACAATCAAGGTTGAATTCAGAAACATTTCTCACCTTCTTTTGTAACTCGACATCTTCTTTCTGTGCCTCTTTAATCTTCACATGTATATATGGTTGAACATTCATTTGAGAAAGATAAGATTTTTCCCCTTCCATTATAATTCCAAGATCCATCCTTTGTAAATCCATAAATATTGGATCTTTTGTGATCCTCATCATGGATAAACTAGCATGGTCTTGTCGACTTAATGCATCTGCCACCTTGTTTGCTTTCCCAAGGTGGTAATGGATTGAGCAGTCATAATCCTTAATCAGCTCCAACCATCTTCTTTGACGCATATTCAACTCCTTTTGTGTGAAAATATACTTTAAACTTTTATGATCAGTATAAATATCACACCTTTCACCATAAAGGTAATGCCTCCAAATCTTTAATGTAAAGATTACCGCAGCCAACTCCAAATCATGTGTTGGGTAATTTTGCTCATGGATTTTCAACTGTCGTGAGGCATAAGCTATCACCATATCATTTTGCATAAGAACACACCCCAATCCCTTCTTGGATGCATCATTGTAGATCACAAACCTTTCTCCACTACAAGGCAGTGTGAGCACAGGTGCACTGGATAACCTTCTTTTCAACTCCTTGAAATTCTCTTCACATTCCTCTGTCCAGAAAAACTTAACTCCTTTCCAAGTCAACTTGGTGAGTGGATTAGATAATCGTGAAAAATCCTTTACAAAACGTCGATAATATCCAGCCAAACCAAGAAAACTTCGAATCTCAGTTACTGTTGTTGGTCTCGACCATCTTTCGATAACCTCTGTTTTTGCTGAATCCACAGATATCCCCTCTTTTGAGATTATGTGACCCAAAAATGCAACTTTTTGAAGCCAAAATTCACACTTGGTAAATTTGGCATAAAGCTTCTCCTTTCTCAGGGTCTTCAATATAATTCTCAAGTGATCTTCATGCTCTTCCTTGCTCTTTGAATAGACAAGAATATCTTCTATAAAGACTACCACAAATTGATCAAGATAGTCTCTAAAGACTCTATTCATTAGATCCATGAAGATAGCAAGGGCATTAGTAAGACCAAATGGCATCACTATAAATTCATAGTGTCCATACCTTGTACGGAATGCCGTATTTGGTATATCCTCCTTTTTGACCCTTAATTGATGATACCCTGAACGAAGATCAATCTTGGAAAAGTATTGAGCTCCGCGTAGTTGGTCAAATAAGTCATCAATGCGTGGGAGAGGATATTTGTTTTTGATAGTGATCTTGTTAAGTTCTCGATAATCAATGCAAAGTCTCATTGATCCATCTTTCTTCTTAACAAATAGAACAGGTGCTCCCCAAGGTAACGCACTAAGGCGTATGAATCCCTTATCAATATTCTCTTGGAGTTGCTTCTTCAATTCCTGCAACTCAATTGGGGCCATTCTATAAGGTGTCTTTGAAATTGGCAAAGCGCCCGGTACGAGTTTTATTGAAAACTCAACTTCACGATTTGGTGGAAGACCCGGTAATTCCTCCGGAAAGACATCATCAAACTCCCGTACAATGGGCATATTCTTAATCGTGAGTTTCTCACCAACCATTTGAGATAAATAACCTTCATTTAGTGGAATCAATACCCATAAGATGGAAGAAATTTCCACTGGAAGGTTATGTTCATCCTTGCATTGATAGACGATCGTAGATTGATATGGAATATGAAATGTGACTTCCCTTCTTTGGAAATCGATATGAGCTCCATGTAGAGAAAGCCAATCCATGCCAAGAATCACATCAAATTCAACTAAAGGAAGGATCACAAGATTTGCAAGAAGCACTTTCCCACAAACTTCAATCGGAGAAGAATTATAAACTTTTGATGCGATTGATGTTCCATTAGGTGTTTTCACAGCTAACTCAACATCTAATTGTTGAGGTAATATGGTGATACCCTTAGAAAAGTCTTCAGAAATAAAAGAGTGTGTGGATCCAGAATCAAATAAAACATTTGCTACTTTAGAGTGGATGGTAAGTGTACCTTTCACCACATCGTTATCGTACTCCACATCGCTGATAGAAATTGCATGTGACTTTCCTTTGTCTTTAGCCTTAAGAGTTTGTTGACGTCGACCATCATCATCAACCCTTGGATTTGGGCATTGATTGGCATAATGCCCCATCTCCTTGCACTTGAAACATTGAAGTGTAGTAGGTTCATTCTGTGTATCCCTTCCTTTGTTTGCATCATTAGACATCTTCTTCCCATTATCACGGCATTCAAATGCCCGATGACCTTCTTTTCCACATTTAAAACATTTACTTGTCCCTTTAAGACAACTCCCTCCATGTTTCTTTCCACACTTTGAGCATAAGGAAAAGCTCATCTTCTTTTCCGTGTGCTCTTTAGATTTTTCTTTGAATTCCATATTCCTCTTCTTATCAAGCCCATGTGACTGATGGGTTACTCCAATCTACATCTCGACTTTGAGAGCACATCGAACGATTTTCTCGTAGCTATTGAAGTCCCTTATGGATAACGCCCTTCGAAGACTTGGTTTTAAGCCACTAAAGAATCGATCGATCTTACTCTCAGGTTGGATAATAATACCAGAAGCGTACCTTGCAAGTCTTGTAAAATTTGCTTCATAGGTACCAACAGATTCATCATCCCTTTGCTTCAGTTCAAGAAAATCTTTCTCCATCTTTGTTCGGAGAATACGAGGGAAGTACTTATTGAAAAATAAGTTCTTGAGCTCGTCCCATTCCATAGACTCAATTTCATCCCATTGCCACGTATTCTTAACAAGATTCCACCATTGATCAGCATCTCCTTCCAAACGATACACTGCTAGGATGACTTTATCATGCTAAGAACATTGAAGAACTGAAAATATCTTTTCAGTAGTACTAATCGATTGTTCAGCAACTAATGGATCAGTAGACCCGCTGAAAGAAGGTGGACGCTGCCTCATGAAGGATTCAACAGAATGTTGCTCCCTCCTTTGCTCGTTTGGAAATCCTGCATGATTCATAGCTTGAGAAAGTTGTGTGAGCATGGCTACAAGATTTTGCATTCTAGCTCCCATATCATTTGTTTTCTCAGGGGGACAATCATTGCATTGCCCATCACATTCCGCATTAACACGGTTCCTTCGGGTTCCAGCCATTGACTAAAACCAAGAAGAATAGTGTGAGCAACACTAATTATAATAGGAAACCACATAATTCATGAATAAAATTTTCATGCTTAAGGTCTTATCCTAGGTTATTCAAGGCCACTTATAAAACACTAAGATTGTGTTCTATGCTTAGACTTATCCTTAGGGTTCTTACTAAGGCTTTCACATCCTAGTTTCCAAAGGTTGACTATACCTTTCCTCTGATACCAACTATAACGACCCATACTTTACATACATTGTTAATACTTCGAAATTGAAGCACACTTATTACAACATATGACAAAACCACAAAGGACCGTATAGGTATAGTGTCTTTAGAAACTGGGAAACATAAACAACCGGTTCATAAATCTTCTACAGTGTCTCCCATTTATTTCATCATATCTAGGGTCCCTTTTAGCATATTCTACTTAATATCCATCTTCCTGGCCTGGGGAAAAGAAAACATAAAAGGGTGAGCTCAAATTCTCAGCAAGGGAAAATAAAGTAAACAAAAATCATATCATATCTTTATGAAAATCAAAACCTGCAAAAGAGATCATAATATCTTAACATGGAATAAATCATAGAAGTGAAAATGAGATCCCCATAAAACTTGAAACTTTGTGGCATGCACACATAATCATGGAAAATCATTTCTTGTTAGTCATGACTCATTTCCAAGACTATCTTAGTGGACAAAGTCCCTTTCTGAACCGAGTTCACTCCTCGTTTCAGTCCTGTATCACTGAACCGAAATAACCTTCCGTTCCAGCCATGTCTATCTCATGAGATATATAATCTTTACCCAATGAATTGGAGGGAGATATAGGTCCCACCCATCTTATAATGAATCCTTTCTTATGTGTGCCACATAATCATAAAACATACATCATCGCATAACACATGTAACAAAAATGGGATTCTTGAAACATCATGACATCATAAAACAATTCATATAAGATAAAGGAATTCATAAAAATATTTCCATCACAACATAATCAAATCCATGTAATAATAGGGATAAAAATAGAACCCTTTTATTATCTTAGATGGAAAATAATTTTGATAAAATACTTGAACTCCATTCTTGAGGAAAATATCCTTTCTACTTCAAAAACATTTTTCCTTTCATGAAATGTCATACGACTTTAAAATAAAAGAAGTTTATTAAAAATAAAATTGATAACTTGTAAAGGAAGCTTCTTGGAAATAATGTTTTAAAAATCCATCCATGCCGTATAAGTTAAAAAAAACATTCTTCGTACTTTTGTCGGAAAAGTCAAAAAGTACCTCGTACGACAAAAGATTCCTTTCATACATATTACTAAAAACTCACCGAAGGGTAAAAATGGATGTAAAAATTTGTAGGTGGATGGAAATAATATTACATATTGATGAAACATGGATGTGGATGATAAAATACACCCCAGTGAATACTTACGAATAAACAATCTCGGATAAAAATGAGATTGTGATATTTCCCTTACCTTAGGTCCGATTTGATTTGTTCGTGTCCGAAGCTCCTGTATAATGGTTTAAATAATGTTATTGACTTATTCCAGAATCATACATATTTATATGATATCATATATGTTCATATTATTAGCTTCTTGTTAGTAATATTTCATTGTTACTTGTTACTCGGGTCTTTATAACTTTTTGTTCTTATGCGTGTTTTGTTGAATAAATTCTTATTCTTATCTTTAGGTTATAGATAATTCATTTCCAGAATGGTATTAGTGTATTATATACCATATTCATTCATTCAATTCATTTATATAATCATTATGAAATGATGATCATGTAGAACGAGTCGCATCACATCGTGGAGACGGTATTCCGTACGTACGCACGAGTGATGATATCGTTCCTATGATCGTGGAATTGTATTGGAGTATATATATATATTATTTCAGTATCAATATTACTTAATAATAATCATATATAGTTACTCATTACACCATTATACCCATCCTTGTAAGGTGATGGTGGAAAATAGATTACACCACGGCGTGGAGACGGTATTCCGTACGTACGCACGCGCGGTGAATTCATTTTTCCGTAGGATGGATAGAAGGTGAATTAGGGTTGTTTCATATTTATAATAACATATCAGTATATGAGTAATACTGATTTTATTACTTCATAATGAAACAACCTAAGAAGAAGAAGTGGAAGAAGAAATAAAGATGAAAGAATTGGTAACGGTAATTACCTCTTCTTTGAAGCGCCTCTTTGAGACCTCCTCTTAGGGCACTAAAATTGGTTTTTGAGGAAGACCAGAACCTCTAGGATGTTTCTAGGGAAGTGGAGAAGGGAAAATGTCAGGGGTTGGCCGAGCTTGAGTGCTCAAATTGGTGTGAGGAGGAGGGGGAGGAGGTGCCCTTTTATAAGGGAGGAGAGGGGCACCTTAGGAATATCTCAAAATATTATTTTATATTAAAGTCAAAATCGGTTTATAATAGCTCCAAAGGGTCTTATTTCGAAGATAAGGTGGGGATGGGTCGAAATCCTATCAACCAATAAGATTTAGACAAGTTTAGGGTATTATTTTAACCTTATCAATTAGATTTAACTCTAAGTTAATTAATTTAACTTTTACCGTGTCTTTTTGTTTTCTTTCACTATATGGTTAATACACTTACTATAACATGCCAAACGAACCCCAAATTGTTTATTATTAATATATATATCCTTATCTAAGTCATTTGGCCGAACCTTAGATTTTTAGGAATAAAATAACAATTAATAATATAATATTTGATTTAAAAACTATTTTGTGTCAATTTTGACACTATTTGATATATGATTTTTGTGAAAGTCATAACAGAATTATATGTTCGAACCAATTTGATTAAATCAACATTAATATATCATAGTAACCTATAAAATTAGTGGAATTCATAAAAAGTCTCAAATTACATTTATTTTGGTGTTTATAACATCAATTATGTCAATATTTCATTAATAAGATAATTACTGCATCATCATTGTGTCATAAATAAATTAAATTATTTAATGTCTAAAAATTACAAATAAAATACCCTTATGTAGGAAATCTTTTTATCTTTCTAATGAATATTTATAGTCGAATTTATCTTATGTATAACCCCATATTAAAAATGATTTACTTATTAAAATTTGATTTTAACTATTTTAACCCTTCTTTAAATAAATTAATAATAAATGTCCTAATCTAATCCAAGTGGGCCTAAATGGTCATATTTTATTCCTAAGTTTGTTTTTGGTCGAATTACACTTGTCCAATAGAATTAGGACATGTGTTAGGGTAATATTAATATCATATTTACCCTTAGATACCCTATTTACTATTAACCGCGGTAAAAATAGTAAAAAGTTACTATTCACCAAAAAATTATTTTCATCTCATTGAACCACATTTTAGTCCTTGATATTAACCGTGTCTCTTGGATTTTTGAAATTCCATTCACAGAAGCGGTAAAATTAAGTTTTATGCAAAATTCAGTTTTTAACCTACCACTTAGTGGTTTCAATATTCATCAAAAACTGAATGTTTTCAGAAAAATACCAAAATTTCACCCTAGGCTAATTTCGATATTCTGAGTCCAAAAATGAAGTCCATTTTGAAAAATAAAATTTATAAAATTTCAAAAAGTGGTTATTACTATTCATAACGGCTAGTTTTAATAGCATATTGTTGTTTAGTGAAACTCGGTATTGCGTACGACGCAAGCTATCGAGGAAGGTCGCGATTGCGTGTAAAGCAAGCCAAGCAAGTGTTGTGTAGAAAAAGATTCCTTTGATGATTTATATAACATAAAAGTCTCGGGTGTTACAATGATCTAGGTATCTATTTAGAACCCATGTTAACTGAGAGGTTATCCTCATGAATCTCACAATTTCAGCCCCCATTGGTTTGGGATTCTCCTTGGGGGTAGTCAACACATTTCCCTTCACACTGATTGTTTACTCGATTCCTCCTATTTCCGAACATTGGCTAGAATAAAGGGAAAATCAGGGATGGGAATTTTTGAACTATTAAACACATAAATGGAAATTTAATGACATTATAGAGTTATCATAGAACTTACATTTTTCATTAAAAAGGGAATTTATGGGCTTCAGTCAATATTATCCATGATCTATTTCCTAAAATATATTCTTATTGGCATTTCTTCCACCCACATGCTCGATTGAAAACAAAAAATTTCAAAAACAAATTTCTATTCCTAATCCAAAAAATAACTAAATGTTTACTTTGATACCAATTATAACAACCTAATTAATCATTACACAATAATTAATAATTTATTGAACTAAATTATAGATAATACAACCTGAATGATTGAGATGTCAAGTTTCCTTGAGAATTAGTTACATAGTATAACATCTTGAACATGGTATAAAACAACATTATTAAACATGTCCATAACATGATTCTAAAATTGAATGGATTTTAAAACTGTATGAAATAACCTGTGGAAAAACATAATAAAGGGATTAGCTATAAAGACTATTAATGGAATAAACATGGCCTAATATTATGCATGTTATCAAATAGGCATACCATTGTGGAATAAAAATGTATGAGTCATACACATGAACAATGAGAGAAGATATAACATGATAATCATAAAATTGGAAATGTGTAAAAAACTTAAGACATTTCATCACAAACATATGTCAAGGACAAACCACCAATACATCATGGTGGAAAAATTACCATAAAGGAATCAGGTTTAATCTCTATCCCAACACGATGTCTCATGAGACTAAACATTTCCCCATGCATTGGAGTGTTATATAATTCTGGGTGCACCTATCACTTTATTTTCGTTTTCATTGTTAAGTGTGCCACATATATCATACAACAAGGATTCATTCATCATCCTCTTTTAGTACAAGATAATGGATTGTGGAATAAATACATTCATGTACCAAGTCAAAGAGTAATAATTTTATAATGGTGAATACCTTGATAAGAAATGGGTATGGTATTCACCACACAATTTTTTTTGGAATGGAAAATCATGGTGAAATTTCGATAGCATAATAGAATCACATTTAAATTAGAAAAATGTGTTGATGAGAGTGATCGAGGTAATTAATAATTTGAAAATTAATTTTATAATATGGGTGATATGGAATAACATATCCCATCATATGTAAATGAATATGTAAGACATAAGGTAAAGAGGATACTTGATTAAAGATGATAAAGTAAAAGATCCCTTACTTGAGTGTAAGACTCCCAATGTTTAGGAGGGGATTCTTGAGATATTGTAGGAACTTTGAGATGATTATAGAGGGTGTATGGAAGAGTATGGAAGTTATGCAATGATTTTGAGTGAAGAGAAATGGGTATTTGGGTGGTTTTATATAGTAATAGAAGAGGATTTATTTATTATTTATGTTTTAGAATCTATATAAAAAAATAACTAAAAACATGAACCTTCCCATGGTTACTTCTAAAAGGGATAGATACACATTATTTTATAACTACAAGGGATTATCTTAATAAATTAATATACTTGCTTATATGGATGTGAGTCATACTCTCAAAGAAATTATTTAATTTAATATACTTCCTTATGGTATTTAATTTTTAATCGAAAATTCTATTGTCTTAGATATTTTTTAAAAAATATCGTTTGGATAATTTTGACATTATAATTCCAATAATATAATATTCATTTTATCTAAATAATTTTATAAATTTGAAAATTTCCACTTTTAAAATATTTATCCACATTTATTGATAAATGTTGGGTTTTTTTTACAATAACTATTTTTGAATTACTAAAAAAATTATGTTTGAATTCATAATAATTAAATGATTATTTGTATTTAATAAAAAGTATATATAAATAGTAATTTATTATAATATTATTTATTTAAATATATGTTAATTCATTAAAATATATTCTATAATGTAATTTCAATTATACAAAAAAATACTATTTGGGTTTTATTATATCGAAATAATAATAAATTTTAAAGTAACCATAATATGATGAAAATATATTCATCATTGCATACAAAATAATTTACATACTCATACTACATGGGTATGGATACATATCCCTTTAATACACTAGAAAACACCCTAAGAGTATGGTGCACAGTGGTGAGACTTTTATGCGGTGGTTCGATGTACATGGTTTGGGTCACGATATCGATGTGCTTGAACTTCTCCCATAAAAAAGGTTCCCTTATACTTATGTGGTTGGATAAAAGATTGGTCTTGTTCAAGGAAAATACCAGTTATACTATCTTCAGTGGAATATCTAATAAATGGGATTTATAGGGTATGATCCTGCTAGTTGAGGATATCACTTCTTTTGTCTGTGTCAACTAAATTTTTTAATATCCAATATTTATACTAATCATGTAATCACTATTCAAGGACTATATTATCAATGGTAATCATACATAATGGTCTTTTAAAGTATATCAGACAAATACAATTATTTAAATGAGTAATCTATAACCATATTACATAATAATATTTTATATTGAATTATAAGGGAAATTTTTTTATAATAGTTTGGGTTGTTACATGCTGATGCCATAGGGTGTTTGGACGTGCCGGTTAATAGAATTTTCTTTGTTTTGTATTTTTTTGGGTTGTTACCTCTATGTTTTGAAATTAAATTTGTTAATATTTATGTGGTGAATCTTGTGGGTTGAGATATTGATATTTTTGTTTTAGACCCTAGAGTGGGTCTTTGGATCATGGTGTTAATGTACATGTGTGAGTAACTCTCGTGCGAAAACTAGAATAAATGGTTTCTTGGTACGTTAGATGTAGTGTGTTTGGAATGGGGGTATAATTTCAGCTTGTGAGTAGCGGGTTGTATGAGGTTTGATGTGTATGTATTAGAGGGACATCCAATGGACTTTGTCAGATGTGACCCAGTTTTGGGAGTTAGCATCTCTTTTCCTTCTAGGTGACCCATAAAATGGGTTAGATAGGTTTTAAGTGCCTTAATTTGTGTGAGGAAAGAGTGTTAATTTTGGTCATTGATATTGTAACACATAGAATGATTTGCAGTGTGAGTTTACCATATAGGATAAGTGGAAAAGATAATGGTGTTGGATATGTCACTTGAGTTGTGGATATGAGTTGATAGTTTGGGCAAAATTGAGGGCATCATTGTGGGAGGTTATTCTAGTGTTGTAGGTGCCTTGAAATATTAAATACATTTTGGTTGCTTCAGAGGTGTAATCGATTCATGGTGGGTTTCCAAAAAAATTGGTAAAAATTGGAAAATTATCTTTTAGCCTCGCCTCAAAGAAGAGATCGAGTTATAAAGGTTGATTGGAAATGTGGTTTTGAAGGTATGTATTGTTCGAAGACCCGAACTTGTGGTTTTGATAGTATTTATGTAGGAACAGATGTTGAATTTGGGTGAATAATACATGGGTGACTAAGCAGTGGACCTACGTTTTGGTGTGGAAGAGACACCCAGGGTGGTGTTGGTCACATGGTTTATCTTTATTACGCAAATGGTAGGTGTGTTGGATGAGACTGTTTAAAATTCCTTGAGTCTAATGAGGCTGATGAACCAGGTGGCATGGTGAGCAATGTAAAAAAGTGTTGGGCCCAGATCTTGTGATGTACGACTCACGTGATATAGGGTCAGGTTCAGTGTGTGGTTATAGGAAAGTGTGTATCCTTGGGGGCTTTGATGAGATCCAATTTTGGGCACATTCTAGGAAAACATGATTTCATATAGGATGGGTGAACATGGGGCTTGAGAGAAGTCTATGCCTTTTTCTATGAAACCAAAGGAGAAAGTGACTTCAGTGATAGGTAGTTTATTTATCAGTTAATGTCATAGAACAAAAAGAATATAATAGTTTTTAGTAATGGTTAAATGTTAAAAATAACCCCATGTTTCCTTTTTTATCTATTGTATTTTCATATCTTTTATACATTGCTTCATATACTAGACATTGTTTTTGACACTATTTGTGGTGGCATACAGAGTTGTAATCACACCCTGCTCAGACCTCCGTGGAACATGTTTACCCAAGTAGATGCTTCTTGTTTTCTGATACTGGTTTAGGACATGTACATATTGGTTGGTAATACATGGATGATGGGTGATAGATATGAAGGTGAGGACTAGGTTGGGACTTGGATCCATGTCTGAGGTCTTTTGTTATTTTTGGTTTGGGATTTCATTTTTATTACTTTTTAACATGTATAGTAAGGATATCATTGTTGTATCAGTTTTTCCTTTGTTTTAGGTGACATTTTTCATGTTTTGTCGATTTCTAGTATCCAGATGGTTATTATATCTATTGATAATAGTTATTCTATGGAATTACTCCAATAAATAGATATAATCTCCCCAATGTATCTCTATAGACCCACAACACTAGTCAGTAACCTCCAGCGTATGGGGAGGCGTGCATGAGGTCTTGTGAACATCCATATCGAGGCACTAGATATAGTGGCCAATGGGTTTGGGACATTACATAAGGGTAGGTATAATTTTATTGATGTAACTAATGAAGTATTTTTTGATGAGTTAATATGGTATTTTCAAGACCTTTATGGTAGAATTATTCAGAATATAGTAATTTGGAACTTAAGAGTTAATTATGTTTAATCTGAATCTACAAAATAAGTTGAAAGTCTTGGTTGGAATGAGTGAGAACATAGGAAAATAATACCTAAAAATCGTGAAGTGAAGAAAATTGAAGTAATATTTTTCATTATAAGAATTATTCAGGATATTGTTCAACAAATACAACCACCTATTTCTGAGGAAGTTCCTTATAATGAACCAAACATAGATTCAGATTTACATGTCTCCCCTCATGAGTTGTGTGAGACTAATTTATAACAGATTATTCTTGAGGATGAGTACTCTAAAGTGTATTTTTCATGGTATAGTTCTTGATTATTATCTACTAAAAAGATTCATACATGTCAACTCAACCAGATATTCATTCTTTTAAAGTCTCTTACCTATTATATTTGAATATATCCTTGATAATCAAAATTGTTTTTTTGAAAAATTGAAGTCATTTGATTCAAGTGGGGAGTCTCAAAGTTATATCATGAATGTATAATTTTACTTATTCATGTGGGAGTACATTGGGATTTTTTATTTAAAACCTATTTTAGAAAATAATGATTAGGTTGTAGCTATTATTGCACATGATTCAGAGTCCTTCAGTACCTTATGTGCGGGTAGCACATTGAATATACTGTTGGCCATGTTGGTGAATTTTTTTAGGGTGTTGTCTTCAATTTTTGGACAACATTTTGAAAATCTAGGCATAGGAATGGTAATGAAAAATAACCTTAGTTATTTGTTTCCAAAGGATTTCACAATGTATTTTCTAGATGTTGGTGTTCTAAAAGAGTTTAATGATCATAATGTAGTTTTTATAGAAAATAATTAAGTAACATTCATCAATTAAATATTTCTTATAAATGATCATGGTTATACATTTCATGGACATAGTCTAGTTGAGGACATAATTTTTAGCTCTACATGAGAGGAAACCCAATATTGTTTATTTTTTTATTGGGGCTCTATTTTAAAATAAACAATCACTTACCCTTCTATTGTTTTCTATAGACCCTAATTTTTGTATTGGTTTCATCTTGAGTTTAATCTTAATTTCATGTCCTGTACCATTACTTGTTCTAATATTTTTAAATTTTCAATTATTCTTTCTAATGACAATTTGATTTACCCTTATAGGCACCTCAATATAGAGGCCTAGTACAGCTGCACATGTCTTAATGGAGATTTATTTCTCTATTAAGAACCAAGTACTCAAAGCATAAACTATTGGGGGAATAATAATCGTTATATTTTATTTTAATTTTTTATTCTTTTATTGTTTTAATTATTTAATGCTACCTTGGGATTTCATTTATGTTTTCCAGTAATTGTTTTCATTACTATGAACTCTGCTCATAGTTGAAAATCACATGTGTATGTGTGTGTGTGAGGGGGGTGGGAGTGTTTTTAGTAAATCTAAACTGAAAGTGTCCCAATATTAATGTTTATTTTTAATGTAAATATTTTGGAAATATTATTATATTTTTTTCTTGTAACAACCTAAAAATTACTAGATTTTTTTGGTAATGTTTACAAGTGCTTATTATTTTATGAATCAATATTTTAATGTGATGTTTTAAGAGTTTCATTATGAATATTTAACTATGTCTTAAAAAAGAAAATATTTAAGTTTTAAAAGTACATAATGTTTTGGAAAAGATATAGTTTTGAATATAATGTTTTTTTACCACATTTTAGTATTGATAAATTGGAAACAAATTTTGAACTTTAACTTTCTTAATTATTTTCTCAAATTTAGTTCAATATTGTGGAAAATTCTACATTTTAAGTGCTTGGTAGGGGTTTTAAAATGATATAAACTATAATTTCATAGTTCTTAGTACATTACCCATTAATGTTCTTTCCAATTTGATTATGTTTGAGAAACAATTTTATTACTAATGGGTTGAAATTTTTTATGAATATAGAATTTTAATTTCCCACTTTTAGGGGGTTAAATATAAAACCCCCAAACCCAAACTCCCATATCTGATGATAAATATATAATATTTAACTTTTTAGATTTGATACCAATAAACATGATCTATTTTATCCATCTAAAATATGAAATCTTAAATAGAAATTTGGGTACACTTATATACCCCATGACCATTTAGGTTTATAATTTTAGATAATTATGGAATGATATTACATAAAAATTAATATTCATTCAAGTGATCATGTTTCCCACAATTCCCCACATTTAATTTTTCACATTACACATTCAACATGTCCCATACCATTATTCACAAAAGAATCTGTTATAGACAAAATTCATTTAATGTTAATATTTATAACCAGGGAAAATGGAAAATATAAGAATTGTGAGCTCAAAATCTTAGTATGGGTAAACATAAGCATTAAAAATTGAATTTCATTAGTGATTATAAGACAATAAGAAGGGTATGAATATATAATCAAAGTGCACGATCACTAAGAGAATTAATACTCATAATAATTTTATCATAAATAATGATACATGGAATAATGATTTAACATAATAAAAGATTCATACAATAATATAATCATTATCCATGTGAAAAAATCAATGAGAAAACGATCAATTATAATTCATAAAAAGAACTGTAAAACTGTGTAAGTATCTTGGAATATCAAATATTAATCATGAAATCACCTAACTAGATAATTCAAATATCTATTCGGAGTAACATATAACCATTAGACTCAATCATCTACAAGATGTAACTTACAATTAATTAAATCTATCCTCTCTTAGAAATAACATATCTCTATCATCTCTTATGAGTAACTTACATAAAATTAACTCATTATAATTACCTAATGCATTTTAGGGATATAAAAAACCCACCAATTAGATGTCATAACAATTGCATTATGAAGTTAGGTTCACTCCCCAACCCCAATTTCATCAGTAATGATTATGTACTATATCATGAAATAAAATACATGGATGCCTAAATTTCATCAAAACTATCATAGCTTGATTTTTTCGTGAAAATGAGATGATTTTCCTGAAAATATATTTAAAAAACCATCATAAAAGATCTAGATAAATTAAGTGAATAATATCAAAAGATTACATACCTAGAAAATAATATCAATCATTATAGGATTATTATGTAGACGTAAATAACTTTTAATAACTTTAAAATTTTTCTAAGAAAAAATTTAGAAAACACCATTTTATTTTCATACATTAAAAAAAATATTTCAATAAATACAATGAAAATAATTTTTTTTGAAAATAATCATGGAAATATATATATAAATGTATATATAAGTTAATGGTTATAATAGTGAAAAATTCATTCATGGAATATATGTTAAAAATAAACATTCCCTTCAAACTTTTGTAAAGAGATTCAAAATTTTCCCACAAAGAAAAAATTATGAAATATTCATTTAAAAAACCTTAAAATAAGGTGAGAGATCCTGGAAAATAAATTTAATAAATCATTAATCTTTAGATAAAAATATATAAATAAGATAAATTAAATGGGGGAAGAATTTGGTTAAAATTCTTGAGAACCATTATATTAACATTTTAAAATAAAAACCATTTATGTCATTTAAAACAAAGAACATATGAAGAAAAACAAAATTTATTAAGTATAAAAATATTCATGATATTATATTTCATGGTTTATTTTATACAAAATATTAATGAATATAGTTCAATCAATAAAAAATGTCTCATGTGTGGATATTTTAGAAGAGAAACCCTTACTACTCTGGTAATACTTGAATAAAAATGCCATTCCATGAATAAAAATAACATGATACCATATAGCGCATAATTTAAATGAATTAGCTTTTTAAAACACATTTTTAAGTATATTTTGTACCATATTATATAAGTCATGGTGAATAACCTGAATTTTCTCTCAATAAAATGAAATTGAGAAAAGGAAATCCTCGAAACTTTTATAACATTTAAATAAAAAAACATGAAATAGAGAACATGAAAGGGAATTTAAATATGATGATAAAATAGTAATTCATGACATAATATCTCATTAGGTTTTACATACAACTTATAAATGTAATTAAGTGCGTAATATAATACATGACCCAATGAAACAATATTGAGATGATTAATCCCTACAAAGGTCTTATCATTGAAGTTAAAATTTAATCAATGTTGTGATTATGTATTAAAATTTTAAAACAAAAAAAAATAGAAGTAAATAATAATAATATTATAGGTTATTTCACACATAATATTGGATTAATATAGTCAATGAAGTATAAGTATAACCTAATGAATGAAAATTGATGTAAGAGACCCCTTACCTTTAGTCCAGACATGGTATATATGTCCATTGGTTTTTTGTATAATAATGTTATATTAAATATTTAATTTTTTAATAATATTATTCATATTAATTATATTATAATTGAATTATTTATTTTATTTATGATAATTATGTATTTAATCACATAATTAGTTAAGTCAATGTTGAGTGTTTTATGGATATTCAGTTTATAATTGAAAATTGACTTTGGTTAGTTGACCATGGTAAAAGTGGAAATTGTTAAATGATATAAAAAATAATAATAATTACATAATTATAAATTTTATACATTAAATAATCTTTTATAATAACTCCTGAATGGAATACATGTAAAATAGATCACATCGCTTCATGGAGGTGGTATTTCACATGTACACAGGAGAAATGCAATTATTTTTGAATGGGTGGAAGTGTAAGAAGGTAAGTAATAAATTATATTTATATAATCAGAATTATATCATGAATATCAAATATATTTTTTAAAAACATCATTATAACTAACATTGTTATGTTGTGATAAGAAAAATAAAATATCGCTTTGTGGATGTGGTAGTCCACATGTACATAAAAACGTTGATTATGTTCCACATTGGGTGAAAAAGGAGATGAATAATTTTTTTTATGTTAACATAATAAAATATAATTATATGGTAGATAATAATAATTTTATATTTTAATGGTTATTATATAATTTGAAGAGGTAAATGATGATGTAAAATGAAATATGATGTAAAATGAAAGATATTAGTTGAAATGTTTTCCTCCTCTTCGAGGGATATCCTTTATATTTCTTCTTATGGACCCTATTTTTGACTTTTAGATGATAAAAACCCTTTTCAAATTTTAAGGGGTTTTATATGATTATTTATAAGTAATGATCAAGCTTTGTCGATTTAGGTGGTGTAAATAATAGAGGAGAGGTGGTGTCTCTTTATAGTGCAGGAAATGACACACTTGAAATTATATAAAATATGTAAATATAATAAATTATTTTCATGTTAAAGTCGAACCATATTGAAAAAATTACACATATAATATATTTTAAGTTTTAAATCCATTCAAACAATAATTTTTTATAGGTTTTTGTGGCATTTAAAATCCTATCTTTTGGTTTAACCACTTTGGTAACCAATTTAACCTGAAACATGGTTATAACTTTTTCAATAATATAGTGTAATAAATAAAATTATAAGGTAAACATTGGCTCACAAATGGTAAAGGGATAAAATATTTGACCATATTCAACAACATTTTACATATTTAAAGGTTTTTTATAATTTTAAATCATTTAATAATATATTATTTTACATAAAATAATATCAAATCAATTTTAAGAACTATTCAAATATTATGAAATTAAATACATTAATAAAGGTATGGAATTCCAATATATACCCCTTAATAAAAAATTATACATTCTTATTAGCCATAAAAACCATCTGAGAACATAATTAATCCAAAAAATAATACTTTTATGATTTTAAAGTCAATTACACTGATTTGTATAATTCATTCATGAGCACCATGACACTGTTTTATAAGAATTTAAAGTAATTATAACATCAGTAAAAATTAAAAATAAATGACAATTTTAAAGATAAATAATTAATGTTAAAAATAAACACGAATATTCATTATTAAAATCTTTTTATCCATATGTGAAAATATAAATGAAATTAAAATCAAGGGAGTGATAATTTGAAAATTTATTTTTCATAGAATATTATAATGGTATTTATAAAAAACAAATGAAACCAAAATTACATATTTTAAAATATGTTAAGTGTTTTTTATAATTATAAAATCCCAATTTAAATTATTCTTGTTTTTGATTTGAATTTAAAGCCTTATCATATAATTTTTAACATTAATTGATTGTTATACCCTTTTCGAGGTTTCGAATATTTACCAAAGTAATAATTCATTATGAACAAAAATAAAGTTAATCCATTTACCAAATAAGTTTAATAGGATTCTAAAAATTTAATTCATTTTTCAAATTTAAAATCTATTGGTAAAATAAATTATATTTAACATAAGTTTTCAAGACACATGAAAATAGTTTGTAAGAAAATACCTCATATAATAATAAAATTCATTTCACCATGAAATCATGTAAGAAGTTGATTGACATAATTTTTTTTGTTGAATAATAAAAAATAAGGTTTTCCTAAATTAGGATCAATCCAAAATTTAATGGATCCTTCCAAATATATCATTAAATTTAAATATGCAAAATAATTTTTAATTTGAAGAAAATATAATTTGTGTTCACAGAAGTCATGAATGAGTTCAAAAATTCTAAATAATTTTTTAAAATAATTATTTAACTTCTTTAAAATATAATCGGTTTGGAAAAAGCATTAAAAATTTACTTATCTGTTCTTAATTCATAATAATATCATAAATGTGAATGTATTTGAAAAATATGTATTTCAATTATTCACAAAAGAATAAATCTTTTCAATAAAATCCAAAAAATATCATCCTAAGACAAAATTGACATGATGATTCAAAAAATTTAAACCTGTATATACAATAAAATTTCTAGAAGTTTCAGAAAAATTAATAATATTATTTTTGATGAAAATATATCTTTGAAAAATAAATTGAGATTACTAAAAATTGGGTTCTTAACTCCTTATAATTTATCCATACATTTTTATTGATTGTAGAATTTATATAAATATTTAAAAAGTCAATTACTCTTATTCATACCCATTAATTAAATGAATTTTTTATATCAGTTATATTTAAATAATGATATTTCATGGTTGTTAAAGATCAATGTTTCGTATCTTGTACACCGTAAAACATAGTCTTATTTTAAAATCTAAGGTTGTTACATTCTACCCCCCATTAATAAATTTCAACATATAAATTTTATATCAAGATCAGAAATCATATTTTTAAAATTTTAAAATACCTTTGTTAAATACCCACATCAATAGTGGGGTTAATAAAACTAATTTTTTAAAAGAGTGAAAGAGAAATATGAATGTCATGTATAATAACATATGACGATGTTTTCAAAAATGTAAACATCAGTGAGAAGTAAAAATCTGGTGGCAAAGAAAAAATATATTGTTTAAATAATAATGGAGAGGGATAGTGAAACTTTTTCATGAGAATGTTAATTACCACAAAACAATAAACCAATGAGGTGTGAAAGAGACCATCAATATATCTTGAATGAATGTAAAATGATAAATTTTTCATTTCAAGATGAATTTCATAAAGTTGAGGACTTCCATTACCATATATTCTAAGAATATATAGAAATATACTTACTTGAATTTAATCAAATCCATAAACACAATTTCATCATTTTGTTGTGTGTTTCTATCACTTTCCACCATCACATCATTTTATAATCCAAATTTTGTGTATAAATATTTAATTATTTAAGAATTTAAATGAACATATTATTGGCCATCTAACATATAGAAGTAAAAAAATATTTTCTTCCAATCATTAAAAAAATTAAAATGGGTTTAATAAAGAAATATAATATTCTAAATGAATAAACCTTCATATAAATAAATAATACATTAATCTCCAAAATTCAACTGTAATATCAAATGTTCAAATTAAATCAGTACAAAAATATTTAACCCAAAATCTTAACTGAAATAAGAATATATTAACCTCAATGTTTATCTTATAACATTTTTCTTACATCACAAAAATTAATTTCCATTCGTCACAAATAATTCCTCATGTTAATCTTATGGGTTACATTGAACATACCCAATAAAACATCTCCCAAAATATCATTAATTATCATAAAATATCCTCACATAAAACCGAAAAGGGTTATTTATTCCATTTATCTTATTATAAACCTTAAACAAATAAACCAATAATGATATCTATATCTCTTAAGTTATAAACTCTTAAAAACACCATAAAATCAAAAGTTATCTAAACAGTACTCTGATACTAACTATGATAGTCATGAACCTGTACTCCTGTAACTAGTGCTAAAAAAATATTTACACATCAATATTTGATTTTAATAAAGGTAATGATGATGCTAATTTCATGGTGTTATTTGAATTTTTTTGAATTTGAATAAAATTTAGTAGTAGTTGGACTCTTATTGGTCTCCAGAGAGGAAAAAGATATGGGTGTGTTTCACTTTTATTTATCAGTTCAATTGTTGAAAACAATATGAAGTTAAACTAGAATGTTTTTAGAATTTTTTTTGAAAATGTGTACTGCTTTCAAATATCCTCTTACCTACAACATTAATTCATTATTCCATTATTTACTCTCTTATTTTTTCACTAAATCAAATGAAATACCACCTGATTATCACTTTTGTAATTTTCATTTTAAATAGTTGGATGAAATGATAACTTCATCCACCAATATCTCCAAGAACAATAATAAAAGATATATGATTATGCTTACATAAAAACACTTATCATGATTGAATGTAATGGATAAGATGTTATCAGATTGTATGTGTGATCGAGTGAAAGAGAAAAGATAAATTCAATGTGAAAGAAATAAAAAATTACCTAATTTTGATTCAATTAGAATAAATTTATAGAAAAAATCATAAGAGATTAAAAAATTAAAACAGGGAATATATTATTAGGGGATATATGGATTCTATTTATAATATACACTATGGTGTTAGAGTTCTATCATCTGAGTAATTCTAATAAAAAATTAATTAAAGTGAGGAAGTGGCAATGAGTGATCTGCTAAGAATGGATGAGAGTAAGTGAGAGAGATCTTGAACATAGAGAATAGTGCAATATTTTATTGAATAATTCTTAAGTGTAATTTGCTTACATCAAATTTATCCATGTTATAAGCACAATTATATTTAAATTCTATATTAATGTTTCATATTTTCAGTGTCAAGAGTAACTTATTCGTGGTTTCATGATCGAAATGTGTCTATAATAAAGGGCGGTGATGGTCTTTTCTTTTCAACGAGAATCTTCCCCAACTGATTTGTGCCCCACCCATGATCATGATATGTACAATTTTGAGGAAAATTTATTTTTTTCATTAAATTATAATAGAAAATGAACTATATTTGGAGGATTATGATGAATTAATTAGACTTGAATTTTGTAAAGTTTCCATGGATGTTTCTGTAATTTGGCCCAAAAAACCAGGTTGTGCAACATTAACTTTGAACATGAAAACATGGGAAAAATGTGTATGAATAATTAATTCAAAATATTAATGCAATTTAAATTGGTGTGGCATAGAGAGAACTTAAATGTAGTCTTTGAGCACAATGTAGGCATTTTTTTCAACGATCCAACCAAAAAGATTCGGTTAAGAGAGGTATGGTCAGTCTCTAAGTTCTTTCATAAGAAAAAAATGAACAAATTATGTTATTTTATTTTTTACTAAACTCAATTCCTTTTCGCTGTGCCTATTTTATCATTTTAGTTCTTTAATTTTGAAATAGGGGGATTCTTCTCATAGTGATCAGATTGTGTCTTCATTTATCAGTCAATCACAGGTGCATGATATTAGATTTATTCAAGGGATATCTACACAAGGGATAAAATATATAGTAATGAAATAGTTAGAAAAAATATATAGTTTAGTGATTGATACACCATAAAATTGGTGGTAATACATCTCTTTAATCTAAGGAAGGCGTGACATATCCTCTTGAAAAACACATGTTTCACTTGGTATATTGACACATGACCAAAATCCCAATTTTACATTCTTCATAATGGGAAGGATTCGAATGGAAGCTTTGATGGGGGATTAATATGACCTTCAAGAAGTGACTGTAGTAGCACACCATGATTTGGTGGATCATCCTCATTTCCATTTTATCACATCAGTGCTGGTGACTTGGCTCTCCACTAGTGAGCAACATGTTTTCTCCATCCTTGGTGGCACAACATCAATTTAGGTAAGTTGAAGTTGGATCTTTTATGAGTATTCATAGGTGAGCTCTATTGGTGGTGTGGTTTTATATTTCACTATGGGTGAAAGATTCAATCAATGTTCATCTTCATATGGATATTATAATCAGCGGTGAAGTGTATCAACTTATATATCCTTTGCGGAGGTTTAATTAAGATATTCTCAGATCTACATGTGATTTTAGGGCATTAAAATTTGGAGTTTCATCTCAATATTGGATCTTCAGTGAAATAAATATTATTTATAGGAAACACAAATGGTCTGTTGAGATTTTGATTCCTTAATATAAAACTCAAACCAATGATCAATTTAGTAGGAGTAAAACTGATTTTATTTAAGGTAGCATGATGGGTAAGTCCCCTTATTCAATCCAAGATGAATTTAGAACTCCCAATAATATTTGGTGTGAAAATTCATATCATCATGGTAGTTAGTAGCTATATATCGAATCTGGATCAATGAGCTTCCATAGGTGGACCGATGATCATAGATCTAGATCGGGCAGTTCATCTCTGCTTGGTCATTGGTGTTCAATGGAGGATCAAGGGATGCAATGTAATATCTCAAACTTTGATTCCACTAAATGGTTCCCTGGCCCTAGTTAGTCACATGGCCTCAAGTGCATCTCCCCAAACAGTAGAGGCTATTGACTAGTAGTGAGGGCCTAGGGTGTGTCTTTGGGGAGACTGTTCCCTAATGTTAGTGTGTAACACAATGGAATAGTAATAAAAGTCAAATAGAGAAAGAAGTAAATCAATAAGATAATAGATAAAAATCCAAAAGGAATATATATACAGACACACACACACACACACACACATTCTCGAATTAATATCATATACAAGGTGATCATGTGACATGTCTTCAAATAAGATAAAATAGGTTTACATGCATTAGTAAATTACATATATAAAAAAACCAAAAAGACAAAAAATCACTATCTATAGATAGAATCATGAGCCTCAGCTTGGTCCTGTACTCCACTTCCCATACGAATGGAATAGAGGGAAGTATCAAACTGTGGGCGCTTGACCCATTCCCTACCTGTATCCAATAGTTTGTTTGGGTACCCAACAACAGTTTGAATAGGGTGTGAGGTACAATCCAAGTAGGCCACCTCCCAAAGTGTCTATAACAAGTCATGACTATGTAATATAAGATAAAGTAGAGTGTAATATATATATTATTGGTAATTATTAATAAAATGTAATGTTCCCCATGAGTAAAAACTACAAAAAGTGATACTATATAGACCAATAAGGCTCTGTATAAAACATGGGTCATGATCCTATAATAGGGGACGTAAAAATAACACTGAAATAACTATCACAAAATTTACATTCATCCAATAATATTATACCAACCATTTTCATTCCTTATAACTCATGTATCAAACAATAATGTTCATCACGTATAATAAAAAGTATAATCTCATCCACGACCTCACTCTTCAACCAAAAACTTCACATTTACCACAGTCGTTCCATATAATCAATAGTGCAAGACAATATATGGTCAAATCGAAGGTATAGATGACCAAGGAATCCCAGTTGATTCCTAAGAGTATCCAAATGTAAAATCGATAATGACACTAGTGGAGTCAAAGTATTATATAAACAGAGCATATACAATGTGCATCCAACAAGCCATATCTAAGGGGTAAAAATTCCCTTGGAATCCTATAGAATCAAGAACCAAGGAGCATACGGGTTCAAGGTATCCACTATGATAAATCATGATCCATGGGTGAAACATACTTGGAATCTCAATGGAATCATGATCTATGGTATACGAACCAAGGGATCCACTACCATTTCAATTCACTTCTCATTATTTTCATCAATTCACAAGCATTCAAGTTCTATGAGTATATCCACTCATATAAAAATCCATGTAAAACATTCCATTAAATCAAGAAAGGTATACCATGTAATCACATTGAAAATTAGGCATCACCATCTTTTAATTAGAAATATCAATTCCATTAATTTATTAATGGGATTCCTCTAACTAGGAAACCTCTAACACACACCCCATGGGTGGTATGAAAAGAGAAATCACTAAGGCACACCCCAGGGGTGACCTTGGTTTGGGAAACAACCTCCAAAAAGTCCCCACTAACTAGTGGTAATCCCTAAAAAGTTCAATTTCATTGAGAATAATTATTTAATTGAGTTTTACGGCTAGAATAGAAGGTATAGTGTAAGACACAATGGAAAATAGCTCTATAAAGAACCGAACCATTCAGAAAAAGTAGATACTACCTACTATTGGTCCATAGTAGAGTCCTCATCTAGTATCATCTCTTGATTTAAATTAGATTAAGTGAAAACTAGGAATGAATGACCTAAAAATGGGACATATTATCTTGAACCTAAATAAATCAGTTGATACTAAGATGAACTACACACAATAAATTATTTACTCACCAACAAGAATCCAACGAGACCGATAATGCTAGATTTCAAGATCAGATAGATAAATATATTGAAGGACAATATTTGTATATCTAGAGGATATTCCTACATTAATATGCTACCCAATAAATTAAATGAAGAATATATTTATCTTTTTAAAGTAAATAAAAATGGAATCATCATTTTTCATCAAAAAATGTGTCCCATGGTATGATTTCATGGTTGGAAAAACAATGTGCAACTGTGTGCACTCTTTAGTGATAAGGGGTACCTGTATGAGCACTACACATGATTTGATTAACTGTGCAGAAACCATAAAATACACATTAACTAAAAATTATAGGTTTTCCTGCACATGTGTTCACCTTCATCTTCTTGGTTTGAGAAACTGTGTGGGCTTTTTCAAGATATTTTCTAGCCCCCACACAGTTAGTAGGAATCATGCAGGCTATCCCACATGGCTTTTAATAACCTTCAACCTTCCTTATTCTCCCAAAAGCTGGGTTATAGGCTCCGAAATTCCTCTCAAACCACTGATATAACCATAACATAAAAGTGTAACCACATTATGCTGTAAATGTGCATTTAAATAAAAAAATAGATCTATACCTCATAAAAGAACCTGATATATTATAATCTACCCCATTAAATAAATTGTCCCTGAATTTCCCTCTCAAGGGTGGCCAATATTAATCAGAGAATAAATATGGCCAATGAACACATATATCAGCCTTCCAATCCTATGTCTCATCCTATAAATGATAGTGCTTCTGTAACACCCATAGTATAGGAATTGAACAACCTTAGAGAACATCCGTTCTCCTTTCAATGATTTGAATAAAATTCTCTTAAAAGGACATATATAACTATAACTCTACATCCATAGGCTGGAGAGGGTGAGATTAGTCTGAGAGATAATAGTGAAACCGAGATATATGAAATATGTTGTGTGTGGATTGGTACCTTAGAGGTAACTATAGTGGAAATGGTTTTTTCCCGACTCTACCCAAAATATCGAATGGCCAGAAATATCACGGTGAAAGAATACCATGTCTCCTAATCCATTTGTGTCCTATCCTTAGTGAGATAGATAGAAATCCCAATCTCTGGCCTCAAAATCTAATGTTCAACTATGGTTATTGGAATAATAATTTTTTCGAGACTTTGTAACAGTCATCATCTTTTTGATAAACTAGACATGCATAGAAGTCTCTTGCATAATATGTGGTCCCAATAAATCCTCCTTATGTACCTCTAAACAACATAGGGGTGATCAGCATGGACTACCATATAAAGCCTCATAAGGTGACATATATATCATTTATTTTTAACAATTGTTGTAGGGAAACGCAAAAGAAGTTATATGCCTCTCCCATGATCACCCAAAATATTTGATGCATTCTCGTAACTTGTTTTAAAGAACATGTATCATTCACTGTAACTAGACATCAGTCAAAGGGTTTTTTATAGTGCTCATAAGAACCCATGTACCCAATTCCCTATGATAACTCTAATAGAAAACAGATGTAAACTAGGTGTCTCTATCTGAAATAAAAGTTACTGGGACCCCATGAAGTCATACTATCTCATAGAAATTTAACCTCACAAGATAATCAATACTAAATGTATCTTGATCAGAAGGTAATGTGCATCCTTCATGATCCTTACCACCACAAACAACAAAAAATCACTACCTCAGTATGACCTTAGTTAACCAGTCATGAAATTCATCATGAATTAATCCCATTTCAAATTTTCAATAGGTAAATGTTGTAAAATTGTAGCTATTCAATGAATTTCTACGTTCACCTTCTAACAAGTGGAACACCTTGTAACAAAACTAGCTACCTCGTGTTTCATACCTGACCTCAAGTTCTAATGCCATAAGTCGTAATACATCTCGGTAACACCATGATGTCCCACCCAAATTTTGGCATGAAACTAAAACATTGGCTCACCACATATGTCTACTGGAACCCAAACATGACCCTGGATATATAGAATCTCATCCTCTCATATGGTCCAATAGGAGGTCGGTTCTCCCCTGCCACACTCTCCCATAGGAATAGGACTTCTAACTCCAATATTTTCCTTATCATCACTCTATCCAGTAATATAGAGGTCACATAAAAGGATGAAAGAAAAGTATACCCATGACTTTATTTCACCTATAAGTGAATCTCAATGAATAAAGCCATAAACTTCCACTCACTAATAATATCTTGATCTATATATATCTAAGTCCTCCTAACCAATGAATCAAAAACTATATTGGATATACATTGCATATAGGCAAGCTCAAAGTAAAAATATTATATGTACTCAACCCACCTTTACTGCCTCAGATTCATATCATGATGTGTAAATTTGTATTTGAGGGTTTTTTAGTCTATATAGTCCACAAGATGCTCTCCCAGTAAATAATTTCTGCAAGAGAATAAATCATGACCAACTACATCTTACGTAAGATCATGAATTGGGTAATTCATCTTGTGAGGCCTAAACTGCAATGACTCATATTCTATGAATCTATCCCTTTACATCTGAATTGATCCAAGACTGATTCTTGATGTGTCACAATACACAATGTATCTCCTACCCTACACCAAGCCTAATTCCTGATGTGTCAAAATACACAATGTAGCTCCTTCCCTGTTCAAGAAGAATTATGGCTAATGATGAAGTCAGTCTCCCTTTCTACTCATGAAAGGTTGTCTTGTATGTATTCGTCCCTATAAAAATCACACAATTCTTATTCATATCCATAAGCAGCACTTCTAGGTGTCTGAAGTGCTGTATAAAATACCTATAATATCCATCTATCCCCAATAAACTCCTTATATCAATGAAATTATTGGGATGGTCCTAGGAAACTATATTTCTCACATTCTTTGGGTCTATTGATACTCTTGGATCTTAGATAATACAACCATTAAGTGAATATTATCCATCAAGAAGTATAACTTTGTGATCTTACCATATAATAAATGCACGCTCAGTGTGTCCAAAATTATTTTAGGATGTTTGTCATTGTTGTGTAGATTGTGGGAATAAACCAAGATGTCAACCATGAATGGTAACGCCCCAACCCCTCTAGGATGGAGTCGCTGCATTACTTGTTATATTTTCAAGGTTAGAAGGAATGAAAATCTCGAAGGAATGATTAGTTTAGTAGTCTGGAAGAAACTATATACATATATGTTACTCAAATGACAATGGAAAAGTTTACAAAATAGAATACATAACGAAAACTAAAAACTGCATCAATAAGAACTCAGTAAATGATCCCTTATTTGTCACAAGTTGAAAGTATGAAATGAAAGGGGTGAGATCAAACACTCAATAAGGGTTAAAAATAGTGGAATCATGGATACAATAATATATGAATCATAATCAATATGACATAATCAATATGGCATGGTGAATAGATGAAAAACTCACACCATTAATAAACTGAGAATGAAACTGCATCTATGGATTTTGTCATAGTGAAAAACTCATGGATAGTAATAAATGATAATGAATAATGAAAATTCATATTATTTAGATGTCATGTATCTAGAACATGAAACCATAATACTATAAAAAACGGTTTAGTTCTATGGGTAGAAACCCGTCTGATTTTTGGAAACAAACTCGAAGGGTTTATCGCCAACTGATTTGTCTCATGAGACCTACCGATGCATAGAGGGGCTATAGAAGGCCCCAACAACCACTATAGGTCAACATAATTTTTTATACATTGATTCTATACATTATCAATATGTATTTTTAATATCCGTATAGAGTAGAGTATACATATTCGATAATATTTCCATAATTAAAATAACTTTCCAAATAAACACCATATGTAGAATGGTATAAGATTTAGAAAATGAACATATCCATGATATGAGATTATAGATATTTAAAATAAATACAATTTCAAATGAAACTTTATCTCAAATGGGTAGTAGGTACACCACATAAGGATTATTAGGTGCACCACACAAAGTTATTCACAACAAAATAGTAGTTAAAACAAAGTCTCTTACCACAATGTAATCAGTCGAATCATATGACCAAAACTTAAGAAACCTCAAATGAATCATTGAATAACAGTAATATAAATAAATAATTTTATTATATATCAAATGGACGTACACATACACCACATACAATAAATAAGTGGAAGGCAATGAAAATATCATAGAAATGAAAGTGAGATGAGTAACCCCTTATAAACACTTCAGTATGGTAACGAGTGTTATTGCAACAGATTAATGATAGGTGAATGGGTCATACATTATTTATATGTTTCAAGGGATGTATGGGGGAGGATAAAAAACATAACACATCATTAATAATTAAAAATAAAAGGTCACAACATATGTGAGATTCTTGAAGAAAAGTGAGAGAGAGTATCCCTTACCTTATGCTCGAAGGTGTTCTTGATTGTTTTAATGACATGAATAATAAACTATAGCTTCATTAATTAATAATTCCAGAACCTAATAAACAGGTAATTGATATTTGATAAACTTATTAATTTCATCAATGATATTTTTGGGGTGTTTAAGAGATTTAATTTTATTATTTTGGAAGCATTTTATTACTTGGTTTCATGATTTGTTATATTCATGAATGGAAGTTCATTTCAAAAGTGGTTAAACATCCATAATTGTTAATATAAATTATTATTGAAATTAAAGATATATAAATTATCTTATATTGATTCTGGTTATATACCATTAGGATGACTCATTTGATGATTTTAAAATAAACGCTTCGATTTGGTTTGGCGGTTTTGTGCACAATAAACTTGTTTTGTATTATTATTCCATATTATGAACTTGTAAAGATTACAAAACATTAATCAAGATAATATACATATATTATGTCCTGGTTCAACCATTGAAAATTTTTTCTGACTAGTATTGATGATATTAATGAAATTTGAAATCCTGTCTTCCTTGAGTGTGATAAATATACACATCTTGGACGACGTTTGCATTTATTGTATAAAACGAGGGGAAAAGAGAGAATATGATGAAATGTTCCATTATCCCAATGAAAATATTGTACATCTAAGGTACTGGAATTATCATGTAATTTTGTATGAGGGGAGGTGATAATGGAGAACAAAATAATGAAACTTTGTACAAGAAATTGAAAGGAAAGAGAAGAAGGTTCACCTCTTGAGTACTCATCCATTACAATCTCCATAAGGCCTTTGTTTTTGGCCTTTTGGTGAGACTAGAAGGTCTTGGACGTGTGTATAGGGATTGAGGAGAGTATTTGGAAGAATATAGGAAAGTATTGAAACTTTAGTGGTGTGGGAGGAAGAGGGGTGAGGGGTGGTTTATATAGTGGAGGGGAGAGGAGTTTTCTAAATATTATAATCATTATTTTATTATTTCCTCTCAAGACAACTAGTAGTGAGTATTACATGACCAAGAATAGTAATATATTCCTGTGACTTAAAAAAAATTGGGCTTAAATCAGCATATCATCATCAATGACTCAATAAATTCTTTATTTAGCATTTATCAAAAATTATCGCATTTTACTATTCATAAAAAATTTAAGTATTTCAGAAAAATCCCAAAAATTCACCCTAACCATTTTTTGATGTGTAGAATGAAAATATGAAGTCCATTTTTCAAAAATAATTTTCTAAATATAATTAATTACATATTTAATTAAAATAAATATTTAATCGAATAATATAAACACTTAAATATTCATCTTCATTTCTAAGGTTCCTAAATTCATTTATACACTCAAGGGCATGGATACCATTCATAAAAGTCATATTACTATACATAAGGGTATGTTACTATTCATAAGGGTAGGTTAATATTTATAATGGTAGGTTACTATTTACCAAAAATTAAGTTAATTCTATGTGACTCTAAATATCATCTTGAACACAACCGTGTATGTCCGATTTTCAAAATTAAAATCACATAGTTTGAAAATTTAAGTTTAATGGCTATGTTATGAATATCTCCTATAAGTAACCACCTTTTGTTCCATATAGGCTCAGTGATTCATGAAATATAGGCTATAACTATAATTTATTTAAGAGAAACATACCATGAAGTGTTTGTGGTGCTACATGAATACCACCACAAATGAATCTTGATAAGAATAGAAAAATTAGTTCATCAATGCCATGAAAAATACTGGTGCATCCATCAGACCGAATGACATAACCATATACTCTTATTTACCATACCTGCTACTAAAACATATGTGAGGTATGTATGTTGGTCAAGAATCCACCTGATGGTATCCATATATCAAATCAATTTTTGAGAACACTTAAACTTCTCATATCTGATCAAAATGACCATCTATCCATAGAAAGGGATATCTATTCTTAACCATCAGGTAGTTAAATTTAAATAAATCCATGCATAGCCTAAGGTATTGTCTACATTTGTTTTTTCAAAAAGGACTAATGAACCCCATATAGAAGTATTAGGTCATATAAACCTCTTTTAAAAGAAATCTCTATATAACTTTTGATCTCCTACAACTCTTTTGTATCCATCTTATAAGGAGGAATGGATACTAATGATTCTCCTCAAACAATATCGATGGTGAACTATACATCTCTCTCAAGAGTTAAACCAAAAAATAAATTGAAGACAACATCCTTGAAATGTTCAAAAACTGGATGGATATCTTCCTGATATGTACCCTGATCACCCAGATAAAATTATCAATATTGGCTATCATCCTGCCCAGCCCATAATGTTGTTGTCTCTTTTGGATCTCTTGGACATTTGATTCAGCCTTTTGTGTGTAAAATTCAAATTATGGTGATGTTAAAGTCACCCAATGGTGATAGTAGTCAATTTAAAATTGATAAGACACTATCCAGTCCACTATGAGGATGATGTCAAACCCAATCATATCAAGGAAAAAAATATTCCAGATGAACTGTAACCCACCAAAATGAAAGGGTAACTCCCTACACTAATGTACACCCCCATTTTAATCCCCAAAAGAGTGTCCAACATTATAAATCCCATATAAAACTAAACCATGGGACCAAAGATCTCTACAATAGGTAAAAATATAAAACTCATTGATACACCTTTTTCTAAAAGATCAGATACAATATTAAAGGCTACTAAGATCACACATCTCACTGTAGAAAATTTTTCACCCTGCTCTTCATGTGTAGGTTTCAAAAAATATATATGGCCTTTACCGATTCCTAGTGAAACAACTTCACTACTCAGTGTAGGTCCACTCTGTTGTCTCGATACAAATAGTTCCTAGATTCCTTGAATATGACAGCCACCACCTCAGTCCGATCAATCGATACTAATCCAGCTCCTTGCCTAACATAAAGTTGAGAAACCTAATACTGAACCTGATGTCATAGATGACCCATACCCCTCACTAATGGAGGGATGTTTCTGTAAAACACTACACATGAACTATCATACTGTAAGATCAATACTCTACTAGGTCATGATAACAATAATTTCTCATGTTTCCCTATCTTCCATATCGATGATAGAAAAAGAGATAATAGTACACACATCCATACTAGTATTCATGTTATGGAAATCCTAAAAATTGAACTTCATTCCTAAAGACAACGAACCACTAGGTCAAGAGACTACACTATTTCTCCAAGCACACACAACTTCCCTCAAGTTCACCACTATAATTAGTGCCTGATTTACCATCACAGAAATAGTCATCAACCTAAACAGATTGACCTAAGATAGAACAACATTTTTGTGACTTTCCCAAAATTTTCACTCCCTCAAAGTCTCATCAATAAGATATATCTCCTGAAAATTACGAAGCTCTATAAATAATAATGAATACTCCATAAAAATATTATTTCCCTATTCCAGTAGTATTAACTAACTATAATCCTATGCTCTCAAAGTCTCAAGGAAGAACTAATCATAGAATCAGATTTGGAAATCACATAAAACCATATCACATAGTGCATCGACCTATTTCATAAAAACCCTACCATATATTTGCTTATCCCCAAGGCATATAAGTTGCAATCTTCACTCTCCTCTTAAGAGCTATCTACAAATAGAAAAAGAACGATAGAGTAGTTTCAAGAAATAACATATAACCCCATTGAATACCATTTCCTGAGAATGTGGTATGATACTACTACTAGAACACACACATCAGATCTTCCATAAATGAATAAGTATGCGATGCTCCATTAAATGTCTAAAAAAAGGGGAACAAATTTTCGTTGGAATGTTCCTTTGAAGCTGTAATCGATAGAACCTCTGATTCTATAGTTGGAACTATAAAAATACCCACCAATATCCCATATGCCACAGCCTCAACAGGGTGGTCCTCACCACCATCCTAGTATATGAATAGAGGTCATCATTTTGGAATTTATCTTCAATTCCAAACAAATGCCTTTGAAAATAATGATAACCAAATCTCAGAGTTAAAAGCATATGATAGTTCAAAACCTTCCAATAAAGAGGTTTTTCCAAAAACCCTGCTCATAAATCTGAAACTGGTAAAAAGAATTGGTCTCAAACATCACTAGAGACACTACCTAATTCCCACTCACAATATTAGTCAAGTCCTGGTCTTTATTTCAAAATTTCCAATTCCCATTTCATATTCCTTTTTATATGAAATTTATTTTAAATATTTGAACCAAATGATTCCCCACACCAAATCTATAAGGGAAAATACTCATCATGAACCAAAATACAACATCAATTTAACTCACTCCATAATATATTCCAGTCCATGTGGCTCTTGTTTCATGACTCAACATCCCACAATTGGCTACTTAGGGTGTCTTCTATATCCAAATAAGAGATTAAATCCTTTGGTTACAGTAGTAAATCTAGTACCAACCATGTTTCTCAAAACACTGGGAAGATCATCTATCAAATTAGTAGGTATATCTATCATGACAGTTATCACAACATCATAAAAACAAGAGATTCATCCTATATTGAATACCATAATACATGGAATGCGAATCCTATAAAGTTCCTAAAATTATTCATGAGATGACATACCCTTATCTCATTAGGTTTCAAAAAAATAGAACCCAAAATCATACTAATGATAACATCAAAATTCAAATGTGTCACCCAATGGTGGAATCAAATCTAACAAAATAGATAATTCTCTAAAACATCAATTTTTTTGTGGAAATTTGTATTTTTCCTTTTTGTGGGTTAGGTACTCCCAGGAATAGCTCATTAAAGAATTTTAATACCTTAATACCTATTTCTATTTACTCAAAATTGTAAATCAAACAATAAAATAACCTTCATAATTCATATTTTTAACATCTCGAACATAGATCCTTTTGAATGGTTCCCCAAGCATGGTTGGGAACATGGACTCAAGCACATCTACCCAAACACCAGAGTCTACCATCTAGAAGTGAGGGACAGGGGTGTGTATATAGGGAAAATATTTTATCATGTTAGATTGTAACATACAGGAATAAAAATAAAATTCAAATAGAAGAAGCAGTAAGTCAATCAGACAAAAGATTAAAATACAAAAAACATACATACATATCTATATATATATAATAATTAAATAACTAATACAATATTCAATGATAACCATTTCATGTGTGTACAAATAATATAGAAATGGTATACATGAATTAGTACATTACATATTTCAAAATTCCCAAAAGACCGAAATACTACTATCTCCTGATATCATCACGAGCCTTGGCTCGGTCCTTTTCTCCCCTTCTCCCAAGCATTGAACAAAGACAAGCATCGAACTATGGAAACATTCCACAAACCCTACCTATATACAATAGTCTATCCGGGTACCCAATGAGGGCTTGAATAATGTGTGAGATACTATCCTAGTAGTTCACTCCCCAAATTGTCCATAATAAGTCATGCATGTGCTAAATAAGATAAACTAGAGAGTAATATATATATATATATCATAGTTTATCAATAATAAAATGTAATGTTTCCATGTCATACAGACTACAATCAAGTGATACTGTATAGCCCAAGAATTCTCTCTTCAAAACAAGGGTCAATCTTCTATAATAAGGTAGCTACAAATAACACAAAATAGCTATCATGGACTTTCTATAAATCCAATCATATCAAACCAACCATGACCATGCTGTATAACCATTTTATCAAACAATCATGACAATTCCATAAAATGAAAAGTTTCATTTCATCCATAAACATGTTGTACAACCAAGAATTTTATATTTACCACGTCCATGCCATATAATCAAAAGTTTCAGACCATGAAGGGATGGATCCAAGGTATAAAAGACCAAGACATTATCATTGAGCCCCAAGAGAATCTCGATGGAAGCTTGGTAATAGAACTCGTGGAGTCCGAGGCCCATGACAATATAGCATGTCCAATGTGAGTCCAAAAAGATGGATCCAGGGGGTATAAATCCCCTTTGTATTCAATGGTATAGATAACTAAGGGGAATACAGGTCTAAGGTATCCACTACCACAAATCAAGGCACATGGGTTAAATGTCCATGAAATCTAAACGGAATCAAGATACATGGTATACCAACCAAGGAATACACTACCATTTCAATCTACACCTCATTCCATTCATAAATTCAAAACCATTCATGTTCCAGGAGTATAACCACTCATATAAAAATCCATATAAACCATTAAATAAAATTAGGTAAGGCGTAACTTGTCAACACAAGGAAAAGAAGGAATCACCATCTCCGAATTAATAAAATCAATTAAATTAATTTATAAATAGGATCCCTATAACTAGTAAAGATCTGACACATTCCCTATTGGTTGTATAATAAATTTCAATCTCAAAATCACACCACAAAGGTGACCTTGGTAGGGGAAATAACCTCCATAAATTATGAAGGAAGTAGTGGATATCCTTAACATGTTCCATTTTGTTCAAAATAACTATTCAATTCAATTTTGGGGCTATGGAAAAAATTCTGAATGGTGGAACAATTATACCTAGATCTATAAAGAATCAATCCACTCGAGAAAAGTATAAACACCCTACAATAGTCCTGTAGTAGATTTTTCATATAGTATCAACTATTGATTCAACTCAGATCAGGAGAAAAAAAGATAAGGAAAATAACCTTGAAATGGGGAATATTATCTTGAATCTATATAACTCCTTCAATACAAAGAAGAATAAATAACAATATAAAATGAATTGAGTACTCTCCATCATTAATACAATGAGACCAACAACACATGATTCTAATATTTGATGGAGAATTAGGATCAAGGAATATATTTGGATTTCAAGGAAATCTCCCTATGTGAAGAGGATGAAAAAACAATGGATAAAAAGAATATATTTTTGTTTTTATACTCATTAAGGGAAAGATCTTCAGTTTTCCTAAAAAAAACTAAGTCGAACAATTTTTCTGGATGGTTCTCAAAACTGTACATGAACCATTCAACCTATGATGTGTTAAGGTGGAACCCACATGGTCATTGTGCACAGTTTTAATAACTATGCAGAGTCCACGAAAAACGCCTTTGTGAAAAATTGAAGGTTCTCATTCACTGGTGTGACCCTCAATACAAACAGTTTAAAAAAATGGGTGTCTTAAGCACACTATCTAGGCCTCCCATAGTTATTTTTAACCATATAACATTTCCCAAATAGTTTATAATAACCTTCTGACCTAACTTATTCTTCTAAAAAGTTGGGTTCTGGGATCCGAACATGCCCCAGAAACCCTCAATACACCGATAAACTCAAATTCTATTCAAATTAGGCTTTAGAAAAGCACTTAAATAAAAATATATCCATACTTATTATGAAAACCCATGATATTACATGTGAATAGCTGAAGGAAGGTTGTAGGTCCGTCTTTTGTGGTCAGATGCACGGGGATCATAGTAGCTTAACCTACCATGAATAAGAATGGTAGATCATAGTCATTTAGAATGTGAGGGATTAAAGTTAGTTAGAATATGTGGTACTTATGGTAGGTTCTCATCCTACTCTAAATTCCTAATAAATTATTAAACTACAAAAAATTTGTGGTAGTTATGTGGGTCAATGCACAATAGGTTTTCCCTAATTCCTTAAGTGACCATGGTGAGAGGATTTACAAAATATTTATGGTCACCATATGTTTTCAAACCATGATGGGCATTGTCAATTTTTTTTCACACCCATACGACCATTTCAATATTTTACGAACTTTAACATACATGTTTTAAAAAGTAACATTTTGGTGCAATTTTTTTTCAATCAATCAAAAAAATGATAAAATAATTAAAATTATAATTTGAAGCCTAAGAATAAATAATTCCATTTCTATTTAAATAAATATCAAATTTATTAATTAAAAATACCATTTTTTCAAATCAATATATCTAATCATTTAAAAATAACATTCATATTTTAAATTTTAATTTATAAATAAAATCATAAAATATGTAATTAAATATTATTTTTTTATTTCATCTTATTCAAAAAATGTAAGTAATAATTAATGCTAAAAAAATAAATCAATTTCAAATTTTATTTTTAGATTGAATTCACACAATTTTATTTCATTATTTAAAATAAATATTATAAAATCAATTCTAAATTTTTTTTCGATTCTCAATTAGTATAAAACATTAATAAATCATCGAAAAATTTATTCGATCCATTTATTAATTAAATATAGAATTCAAAAACATCATAAAATCATACTATTACCTAGGAATTTTTAATTAATTGGGGGTAATTTCAATGAATAAAAATCAATTTGTTTTGTAATTTTATGGTCACATCACTCCCCCATAGTTAAACTATTTCAATCCCATGATATTTTATTAAGGAATTACAATTTTTTATGATTTTCATGGAAAACATTAAATAATTTACCAGACATAAGGGTTATCAATAAATACATCCAATACTCTTTCATGCCTAACATGAAACTTTAACACACTATTTTACTTCAATTGACAATCAAATTCTAGTTCCACAAGTTAATATTATAGATTTAATTGGAATTTAAATTATAATAAGTAGAAACTCCATCTTTCCCTCATTTATAAGATACCTAAACCAAATTATATTTTCAAAATTCATTGAAAATCCAAAAATGGTCTTTTTATAGGCTAATTACACCCTTCATGGGTTCAATATTCCTCCCAACCAAATGAATTCATTTTTTACAAATATACACATTATTATTATTACTTTGAGTTTATATTTTATGAATTTTTCAAAGTAATGTATGTGAATATAAAAATTTAAAATTACTTATTACTATGTATAGAGGGATAGTCACACACATAGTACCACTATATAATATATTTATTATGGGTTCCAAATTTCCAATAGTATTCCTGGTTCAATGGAATTATATTAATACCTTTTTGGGAGGAACCGTGAGGTGTAACTTAATCACAAATGTCTTCTAAATCAAGATTACGTTCAAAATTCGATTGACCACATACTATAATTCTTATTTTACAATGATCCTTTCAATTTTAACACTATATACCTAGTATTCAAACATAATTTCCATATAATATATGTTACGTTCACACCATAATCATTCTTATCCAGTAATTTCAGAATCAATTAGTCTCGCAAATCAAGAATGGTAATTTTATTATGTTTCACATATTTAAAGATAAGTTTACTTTTTTCTCCCTTTTTCAACATTTATTTATTTTTCTTATTTACACTATAAAAATGTAAAAAAAACCGAAATATATATATATAGATTTCTGAAAAACATTTAGATTTTAATTTATTTTTTGTTTTTTATATTAGAATTTTTTATTTTTTTCATTTATTAATTATAAAACATAAATAATGGTATCAACATTAAAAAAATGTTTTACCTCTCCCCAAAAATAAATCTAAAAACCATTATATTTAATTTCATTATTCATTTTTCTAGATAAGCTATTCAAAATATAAGATAACATGAGTGTCCTAAAAATATAGAAGAAATGGGTAACCTGACTTCCATTATTTGAAGGTATCATGGAGGAGTTTGGACTCCTCCATGGGCTCTTTATAAAAATATTTATAAAAAAAAATTAGTTTATTAACCATTACTTTGAAGGGATTATATGAATCAAAACTCTGGATGTCCACTGTATCAAATGAAAAAATGTTATTCACTATATAATGTGCAGTAAATTGGGAACAATTATTACCAGAAATCAACTTCTTCTATGAAGAGTTCATACAAACTTTATCATATACATGAAAATATCTGTTCTAGTTGATTATATAATAGATATATTTAGTATTACACTAAAACAAAAAATCATTATCCCATTGGTCTAATCATAGTTTCTCTAGTTTTATATTTTGTATCTTCTTTTCTTTCCCAACTATACCAAATTTTAGTTTTAATTGTTTGGAAGTATAACATGGTTTTTTCTACATCTCAACAGATAGTCTATTATTTATTATAGACTACACATGAATGGTAGAGGTGTCATTTTTCAATTTTAGTAAATTATATAAAAATATATAATAAATTTCCTCAAACCTTTCAGTATGTCAAACTGATTCCAGATTAAACTTATTTTTAGAAATAGTTTCAACAGAATTATGAGATTAAAAATCATTTTTTAATATAATTATATCAAAAAAATCCCAATACCATCTTTATGAAATCATTACACTTCAACATAGTTAATATTTAAAGCATTATGTTCTTCATGTGGGTATATCATTGAGTCAATCATGTTAAAATACTCTATTAAATTCCCAAATAATATTGAAATTTTTCATTCATTGACATTTATTATAGTTTTGGTGATCATAGAAATGAAATACCTAAGATGATCAGGTAAAGATTCTTACCTTTTTCATCATCCACATTTAATATATAGAAATCAATAGAGAATGAATAACATTAAACACTTACTTGAAAATCATAAAAAACACCTACTTGGTAAGAAGTGGCATGATTGGTAAGTTACAAAACCAATCGGGTGGTTTTGAGTCCTTCAATCTATAATGATGAATGAACCAAATATGAAATTATATTTATCAATGATCCTAAATCACAAAATTCATTATAAAAATTAATATCATGAATGGTATATGGGAAAGAAAAGATAACGTGATATTGACATTTCTAGTGGATTTTTGGTGTTACAAGTGTAGAAATATTTTCACTTAGACATACCAATTCATTAACTCAAAATATACATGCCTGTAATGAAATTTTTATTCCATGGAATTTTATGAATGGAATCCAGTATGGCGATATTGATTTAAACTTTTTTTAGTCACTTCTAGTATCATTTTTTAATAAATCTTCCCTATTTTTTGGATTCATCCATCCTTAAAGGAAAGACTAGTTAGGTTTGAAGTGGGTATTAAATTTTATAAATCCATTTATCCTTCTTCATCAAGGTTGTTTCTAATATAACATCTTCTTCATGTTCATTCCAAGGGGTAACTTGTTCAGGTTAATTATACTATTCAATTCCATCTTCTTCTTGGGGTGATGATTTTTACTACTCCAAAGCTCATTATCACTATTTAGTGTAATAGAAATAACATTTATTCTAAGTTTCAAAATGTATCGAGTAATAATGTTACCTAATATTTAGTTAATCATTTCATTGATGGACGTAATGATTTTGATGTTTGTATTCAAGACATATTTTAGTAGGACCTCCTGTGAGGGTTCTTGAGCTTTCCTTAGTTTTCATATTGTAGATGGTTGATAATTATTATTTTTAAATGGTTATGGAGAGATATTTTATTTGAATCAATGATTATATCATGGTTTTTTATTTTTTTGGTTTCCAAATACATTTTCAATTTTTAAGTACTCTCTGATTTATTGGTTTTAGCTCATATTATTCTGGTTCTACCTATAGTATAAGGTTTCATTATTTTCTTGAACTTGAGGAAAACCATATGTGAAGTGTTCCTTAGAGAAATAGAGATATAAGACCTAGGGGTGTTTTATGGGTGATATATCCTACACATTCTTCAAAACTATATTTTTTACAATAGATTCTATTTCATCAATTTTATTAAAAAAGAGAGAGTTCGAACAATTTACCTCATGTACTCCCCTTTTGTAGTTCTAAAACAATTCTTGAGATTTATAAGAGATCCTTTTGATAAGATCTCTAAATAAACTAGATATTATTTGATCAATTCTACTCAAAATGAAGAATCCAAAATATTTCAATAAATATACTTGAATTCTTGGTAATATTTTACCAATAAACTGTGTTCTTCACAGGGTTTGTATTTATAGGTGTTTTTTATCCTCAAAATCAATCCATGTATTTATACAATGTCTCCCACATTATTTTTCGATTTCATAAATATAATTCCTCATTTTTAAAGTTCTGGTCGCATCAAAATACTTTTTTTGGATGTTTTGGTATAGTCCATCCTAGGTGGCGATCAATCCAGTTTGGATGTTGTACAACCACTCCTTGGTAGATCATTTATGAGAGAAGGGAAATCTCTTTGAATTGATTTGTGACTCGCTGCCTCTTATAGGTTTGAATACTTTGAATATTTATCTAAATTAATATAGATGTATGATTGGATATTCTACTAAAAATGATGAAACATAGGTTGGTGAGTTCACATTCCAGTTTTAAGATCAAAATATTATTGAATTTTCATTTTTAACTTCCTATCATTGTTATTAAAATGAGGTTTATATAGTTCTCTTAATTTTCAATTCAATTATAATTTTTTTGGGTGAAAATGGACCTATCCAAAAAGAAAAATTCATTATATTTAAATATAAAAGGGTTACAAGTGTCTAAAATGGGACTTTTTACAATTATCATTATGCTAAAAAAGAAAACATGTCATTAGAAGCATCATTACTCGAAAACAATTCACTAGCCTCTACTCTATTGTTTTCCAATCTAGTAACCACAATATTTGATTCATGAAAAGTATATGTAATGATGTAATTAAAATATATTACATGAAATTCATCCATATATCAGTACGATTCTAGAATAAATGATGTATCGAATTTATGATTACCTATACCATAGTTTCCATGTCACACTAATGCATAAGATTGAACCATATATTATTTTTTTCCACTACAACCGCATTAGTTATTCCAAGAATTTATTCCAAGAGATAAGTAGTAGTTCTAAAAGGTCCATAGAGATAACCCAAATCCTTTCCTATGTGGTCTATGAAGATGGAACCATACCCATAAGAACCTAGATAGTCTCTCAGTGCACCATCAATGTTGAATTTAGTACATTAAGAAAAATTAGAGACCAATAATACTTTTAATGTACCACTAGTATAGTGATAATTACCTAAAATTCCAAAGTGTTTCAGAAACAAAATCATACAGGGAGTTTTCACAACATATTGAATGAAAATAATTTTCCCTTTTTTATAGTAGAAATAACATGCATAAGAGAAGATATGATATTAAACTAAATTTCCTCATGAATAAGCCTATCAAGGAAGTTCTATATTATGTGAAGTATTCCCATGAAAACCACATGAAATAGGTTTTTCATTTTCTATGAAAGTTGTAACTAAAAACAAGAATCCAATTAATTATAAATAAAATATCATTGAGGTAAAAATAACTAGAAGAGATTAGAAAATTTAGTCCAAAAGGTAGAGGTTGTAACCTAGATTAAAGACATATGATCAATTTTATCCTAGTGTTAGTTACACAAAACAGACTTTTAACAAATAAAAATTCAAATACATTGTAAAAAATTATCAGTAGGTGGATTTGAATGAAAATTTCACTATGTAAGTGTTAAATGGGATGAAATAATCCAATGTTTTTTTATATTCATAATCCAGTTATTATTATTTTTCCAAATATTTTTTTGATATAAATATTTTTAAGATAAAATCCCATTAAAAGTGTGTTACTATATAATAATGTCATCCCCAATAATAAAATTATTGTTTAAGGCAATTTCTTTCATCTCAGTAGGAAGGTTTTCAATAGGCAATTCGAATTGATCATTAAATAAAATGTCAGTATCAATGGACATGTCATGGGATGGATGATTTATAAGTAGTGGGGTTTTTGAGTATTTATATTTCGAGAATTTATGAGAATTATGAGTGTTGTAAATCCAATGAGATTCATCCATAAAAGAGGAATATGAATTCCCAAAAGAAAGACAAATAATAGACTCTATATATTAGACATCTTAAGTTTACAAAGATTTTTTTTTCTAAAAAGGTAAGACCATTATATTTCCCATTAATAAATCTCCACATAAGTATATCTGATAAAACATGATTAAAATTGGTGAGATTTTTAATTCATAGCCCTCCACAACCAGTTGGTTAACAACATTTTTTTGATGAGAAAATATAATTTTACCTTTATAGAATTCTTCCACTGCAAATAGATTTTTAATATAGATGATAATAATTTTTATGAGAGAAGATGTAAAATTGTAGACCATGAAATAATAAATAATTTTTGTAATAATTTTATCTTTAACAAGAAAAATGAAACCAATCATTGATAAAAATTTAAATTTTCATGATGATAACTAGTTTCTAATTTGGCTTATAAGTGAAGTATCCATCAGGGGATCCAATTTTCAAAAAAATAATGTAACAAAAACTTAGTACGATTTTCAACAAATTACAAAATAAATCCTTAAAACCAAAATTAGTAAAAATATTACAGATATATCCATAATCAAGAGTGTCCATGGATTTTCTAACATTTAATTTGATACAAAAGCTACCTCCTATAGTAGGTTTCTAAAGGTGGTAAATACATTAAAAATATATGGCAAGAAAATCTTGTATGTTTCTATGGTTGATGAAACTAAATTGATACAATGAAACTATCTCGTTGGAAATTTCGGCAAGGATGTTGAATAGAATCTTTCCAATATTTTTTTATATTTTTATAATAAGAGAAAATGACCTAAAAAAAATGCATTTAATTATAATTTTAAATTTTTGTGATGGGGGTCAAAAATTTAGAATTTATTCCATGAGTAAGCTGATTTTTTTGAAAAAAGTGATTAACCAATATATATATATATATATATCAATGTAGATAATGTCCAAAATTTTTTGAATTTTTTTGTAAAACCATAAAGTGTAAGAGATCTTCAATGGTTCAGACTAAAAGTGACTCTTTAATTTCAAAATAAAGTCTAATAACAAAAATATAAGAGTTATCATATTAGGTAACAATTTTTAGAATGAAAAATTATAGGAGGTGAGGGATGGCTTCATACTCACAAGGTGAGGTGGCTCCTATTTTAGGGGGTTTTCTAGTCCCCATGAAATGTAGATCTTCACCTCTTGATATTAATGGTAGTTTCTGTGCTGATGGATTCCCTCTCTAGTTATTCTATTGTAAATTTTTCGATATCTATATCCTGTAATATTAATTAAATATTTTATGCATGTTTTTTCTTCTTAGTTTCATTTGAGTTCATTGAGTTTTCCTTCATTTTCATACCCCAACTACCATCATCCCTACATGTAGCAGATCTAGGATCTCATAACATTGATATATAGATTCCTTATTGGGAGGTGGTGTTCCATATGGTGTCTTGTCTTCCGTTAGGTGGTCTTGTTGGTGGTCAGGGGATAAAAATGATGATTTGGTGACACTGATGGTCGTTAGTGAATTTTCATGTCTAGGATGGTTTTAGTTTAGGTTTTTTGGTGACATCTAGTAAGTAGTGGGTTTAGGGTTTGGAATCTTTAGTGTTTGTCTCAGTATCAATGCATCTTCATCATGATAGTTCCTCATTGATTGGTGACCCCATTGTTGTCTTCATTGGCTGGTGAATCATTTCCCATTTTCTGGTTGTGGTATTGGTTTTACCTATTTTATGGGTTGAAATTTTCATTTTATTTTCTGGGTTTTCCCACATTGCAATTGGATGGAGGTATAATATTTTTTAGAAGTATTCAAGTTGATGACCTCTAATCAGGGATGGGTGTTATGACATCCATCATTCAACCATCCATTTTCACTTTAGATGGATATATGGGAACCCTACTTTTACATTAGGTTAGAATTGTTTGTCAGATTTTCATTCTTATAGGTTGAAATTACTGTGATTACATTTATTTCTTTAGTGGGTGGGAGACTCGAAAGAGATAAAGGTGTACATGAGCCTTTTATCTAGTTCTCATCCAATCATTTGTGTTGGAAGGATAGGTATACTTCCTTGTTGTGCTTCAATCATGGTTCAACTTCTTAGAAGAGGGGGCATCAATTTTTCTTGACTATTCCCAATGATTCACTGTCTAGAGAGGGAGGTAATGCAAAATTTATTGGTAATTTCCTTGATATTTTATTCCCTTTGATCTTTCTATACTTATATGACATTTTTTCTTGTTTTATTATATTTTTTTCCTTCTTGTAATGGGTTCACAATTTTACCTATTTTTAAAGAGGTTCTCTATTTTTATGTTTAATAATGGGAGACTTACCGTCATCCATATATAATAATTTTTGTAATGATTTCTTCTAGAGACTAAATGGGACTATTATAAGTATAACAAATTATCATGTAATAGGAGTTAACATGTGAGGAAAGGTCTTTTTTATTTTCAGAGATGTTTTCATTATCAGATTTAATGCCATGGGGATGATTAATTTTCCTTACCCTATGAAGAGAGTTAAATAATTTCATATTTCTATCTCCACCTTTGATCCATTTCACTTTAAAATAATCCATTTGAATGTTATCTTTTATATTATGTAATACATTCAGATTATAAATAACCATTTTTTACTCTTCAAGACCACAAAAAAAATAATTTGTGGTTTTTCCCTCTTTTATTGTAGGAATAATAGATTCAAGACATGAGGATTTTTCATCAATGTGATTTAAGAAATTTTTACACTATAATTTTATTATATTTTCTTAATAATATTATTTATTAAAACACAACGAATAAAATCATCATAAAATTTCAAGGAGATCAATGTCTTCTGAATTAGATTTTTATATTCCGGGTTATTACTATAGGAATTATGAAATATGAAGGGTAAATGAGGTCTTTTCAATGTAGTGTTAAGCTTATATAAAATATTATGGTGATCAAAATTGAATTTATCAAGGGTGGAGTAACAAATACAGGACACAATATTGAGGGATTCATAATTTATGAATGCTCTTCGAATTTTTCTAGCAACAACTAATTAGAGGTTCCTTCTCTACCAAGTAAAATTTGATCCAACAAGGTTGATTTCAACCAGATTACTTCTTTAAATATAAATTTTGAATCATTTAGTTGAGTTTGTGGAGATTATCATTTTATGTCCCTTATCTGGAATTAGAATAACATTAAAGTACCCTGTGATAATCCAAGGGTAGCTATTAATATAACTTTTTTGAAATATTTTTTCAAATATCTCTTCTACCATGATATAAATTGAAGGAATAAATGATTCCAAAACATTCTATTATCCCTTAATATTTAATATTTAAAGAAATATTTTTCTCAGAGGTGATATTGGAAGAGATTCCTTTCGACTAATGATGAGAAATAACCAAAAGAATTTTTATGTGAGTGATGGGAAAATAAGATCCTACCAGATGATAACATAGCTTACCAAGAGAGGATACATTATTTGAGAAAATATATTTTGGTTCATAGAGACCTAAAAATATTTGGTTTATTCTTGATAATGAAAAGATGAAGATCTATAATAGTTTCATGGGTAGAGAACTCCTGACAATTCCAAAAAAGGATTTTCATTTGAAAAATTGATTAGTGTAATGTCCTCCTTTTTCATTCAATTGACCATTTATTATTATTGATTTCTTAGTGACAATGTGTTTTTTATCTTGATTTATTTATGTTTCTTTGGGGATTGATTTTATAGGTTTTGAGAATTCCATGTCAATATCCTTATTAGGATGCTTTTTATCATTCAATTTAGTTACTACAGTTTCATTACTAGGACCCTACTTATACCGAATGTCATGACTGTATTCAAAATTTGAGCTCGTTTTCTCAAAAATTTTATAATATGGATAACATTTAGAGTTATATATGACATAATCATTAGTACATTGATCCTCTTGGACTAAAGGGATGTTATAATTTTCAGGGTGGGAGTTTGTTTGTCATTCTAGCTAAATTGAAAGAGAATTACAGAGGTTTCTTAGTGACTTATCAAGTAAAACATTAGGAATAACAACAAATGTTACTTATTCCTCTATCATAGGACCACTAAAAATAGTAGAGAATGATTTTTTATAAGGGTGATATGAATAATAATTAAAATGATCATAAAATGAATTTTTATGTGGGTGAGAGGAAGAGACATCATTTAGAACTAAAATAACATTTAATAGAACAACATTAATAGGCCTAACAACGTTCATAACATCCATAAATATATTGAAAATAATTTTTCATCCTCATTTTGGGACATTTATGGGTTAAAATAGTTACCAGAGGGATCACATCTATAATATTTTTCGTTCTTATCTACAAAAAATGCCCCAATTTACCCCCATATCCTTTTTCACATAAGAAAATATATTTTCTTTTAAATCCATTTTTCTATTTAAATTTTAATTATAGAATCATTTCTATACTATAAAATATCCTTTCTTATTTTTATCTTACATATATATTTATATTAATTTGGTTTAGTAGGATGTCTAAATTTTTTTTCAATGATCCTAAACTTAGAAATGTTTTGTCCTACAATCCTAAGAAAATCACAGAAAGGAGGGAAAAAGAAAAATTCAATATTAACTTATGTTTTCATATCATTAGAAATAAATATTATTACATATAGATGTTTCCCATCAATACCAGCTTCGATAATGATCCAACATATATACCCACATTAAAATTTATTGTGGGATGATCAATTTTTAATGGAATACCAATAGAAGCAACAAGTTCATTTCAAATATTAGGATGCCAAATTCTCATTTCAGGAATTAAATCTAATCCAAATATGAACTTTTGAGTTTACTTAAGTAATGTTATTGAAATTTATATACCTTTTAGAAATAATAAGAGTACCAGGTTTTTGGAAAACAGTACTGAACTTCTAGATAGCTTCAAGAGCATCTTTAGTTTTCAATAAGATGGAAGAAGTACCTTCCTATAAAAATCATCTTTCAGACTTTTCTCCCTCATAAATTTAAAACTTTTAGTTTAATATAATCATATGACCATTGATTTTACACTTTATAATACATGATATTCCTAGTAATGAAAATTTTTCATTAATTGATTCTCTATTAAAGCACATCTTGATCAGCCAACACTATAAAAAAACATCATCTATCTTCATGAAACCAGTAGGTTTAATAATATCACAAGAATCTACATCAGATCTGAAAAGAGATTCCAAAATAAATATTCAACTACTTTACATAGTTGAAAAATACCCTTTAGATTTAGGTTTCCTCTTGGATGCTTCCTGAAACCATGTGGCTCGTGATTTTCATGATTGAAAGAACTCTCCTATTCTGGGAGAAATGAATCCATGAAGCATATATTCAATTAGAATTGATTATCTTATATGATTTGGTTTCTCAATGTGACTCTTGTGGAAGTAGAATATAGGGAAGATGTTTCAATTAAGGGAATAGTGAAAAACTCCCTTTCAACTTACTTTATAATTATAAAAGTTACCTATCTCTATAGAAAATTCTTCTTTACCTCGAGATCAAAACCAATGATGTGAGATTTATTTTATATAGTCTTTTTTTGAATTAATTGGTAAAAGTAATATTAAAACAAAAACTATGAACTCCCTAGAAATGATGCTAGGTTTGATGAGGCACCTGTCACGGGGCAGTCAACAAAATAATTTTGTACATGAATAAAATGAAACAGTAGTGTGACTCAGGATTTTCGATGAATTGAAAAAGTTATGTGGTCATTTGACATTCATTTTTGGGTTAAATTATTTAAAAATATATGAAATTAAACAATATTGGTTTTAAAATAAAATTGGTAAAAAGTTTCATAAACTCAAATATCCCCTTATATATCATGATATGTCAACATTCTATTATTTAATATCATGTTCTCTCACACAATAAATTAAATTAAAACCTAATTACCCTCTAATGGAATTTTTGGTTTTAATTAAGGGATGAAAAGGCCTCTAATATCACCTAGACCTATAATCTAAGATATATAATTATCCTTAAATCAACCCACTGATAATGATCTCACGTAATGGAGAAGACCTAAACATCATTTTTTGTGGGATCAAGAGTAGAAGATAATATAAATTCAGAGTAAAATAAATAATATATATCCTAAGGTCAATAAATATGAATTAGATCAAGAGATAAAATTAGAAGAGATTAAATAATTAAAATGTATAAATCATTAACATGTGGACAGGGGAGTCTCCATAGTGTAACCAAAATGGGATTAGTGTTATATAAAATGTGTTATTACAATAAGAAATTAAAGAAAGTGAGAATGTGGAAGTAATAGATACTTAAAAAATGAGTGAGATAGAGCGAGACAAAGATTATGCATAGTGAAGAGTGCAGTATTTTATATAATAATTCTTTTATTTACTTGGCGCACATTGAATTTCTCTATATGAGTAGAAATTTTATCTTCAACTTCATCCTGTGTGTTTTTTTTCAGTTTCAATAGTGATTTATTATTGGTTGGATGATCAAAACATGTCTAGAATCAAGGGGTTTCATGGTCTTTTCTTATAATCAAAAAACCTAAAAATCTTATTCACCTACTCCCTTAATCATCCACTATAGGATTTGAAGGTGAAGTGATTCTGCGACTCACACTATAGTTGACCTAAAAATCTATTTAGAGGAAGAGGATAGTGGAATTAAACTTGGATTTTGGAAAGAAAGATAAGAAATTAATTTAATTGGGCCTCAAAAATTGGTCTGTGCATCTTATAATTTGAACCTATAAACAGAATAAAAAATTGAATAAGAATTAATTAATTTAAATTATTTATTCAATTTAAAATGGTGTTGTGATAAGGTAACTTCAACAGTGTCTTAAATCATAATGTATTCATTTTCTAGGGACCCAGCCAGTGATTTGGGGGTAAGAGCGTTATGACTCGTCTTTGAATTCTCACATAAAAAATTATATTATTTTATTTTTTGAAAAATTCAATTCCATAAATCTTAGTATTTTTTTAATATTTCAGTTCTTTAATTTGAAAACTTGTGTAGTTCATGTCGGCCACAAGGATTGGTTCTTGATTTCTCAGTGGATCATACATGTGAGACAATATATTTTTTCCGGTGATAAAAAAATACAATAATCAAATAATTAGAATATATATATATATATAGTTTAGTGGTTTTTTCCATTTTATAGGTGGTCATACATATCCTTCATCCATATAAGGAATGAAATTTTATCTTTATTAGTATATGATTTAATCGGTTGAAAGGCAGATGGCTAGATCCCAATTGGTTATTCTTCTTCACGAGACATAATTGGATAAAATATTTAATTAAGGATGAATCTGATCTTAGGAAAGAGGCTCCAATAAAAAAAAATATTTTGTGGATCATCCACTTCTAGATTTTATCACATTAGTGTAAGAGATTTTATTATTCACCAGTATGAATTGTGTGTCTTCTATCCTTAGTGAAATGGATTCAATTCATGAGATATATGGTAGGTCCATTCAGTAGTCTTCATAGGTGAAATTTTATTATGGTGTAGTTACATTCTTTATTGTGGGTGCATGACTTCATCAGTGGCTATATTATTCCAAATCCAACAAAAAGATGTTCGGTGGGTTGACTTCTCCATCCATCAAAATAATCGAATCCAGATATTATCATATCTATAGGTGATGTACAAGTGTTATAGTGTGAAGATTTAGCTCTATCCCAGATCATCAATGATGAGGATCTTATTCAATGAAGGCACCATCTGTTTGTAGAACATTGATGGATTCAAAAAAAACTCAAACCAGTTGTCAGTATAGTTGGAGTGAGGTGAATTTTTTTCAAGGGTTCACAAAATATTGATCTCCTACTTTAATCCAGAATTTATAAGGACTTGAGAATAACCATTACAAATTCTATTGAATTTAAACTATAATTCAATTAATTATATTCCCAAATATATTTTAGTTTTATATTTTTAGAGAGTTAGTTCATAAATAATACATAATTCTCTAATATATTTCAAAGAGTTAAATCCTACTCAGTATCCATTTTTTCAAAATATAGAACATTTCATGTTAAACATGATTTCTTTAATGAAAAATATTCATGACTTTCAGTTGAATTCATTCATTCACTTAACAATATTTAATCCGTATGAAAACCATTTTAAAACATGGTATGATAAAAAAATCACAATAAGGGACATATAAAATAAAGAAATAATCCATTAGTCTATGAATATTTATAAAAATGTGTTTTTGTTGAAAATAATCATTGGACTAAAAAAATTTCTTTCCCAAGAAAAAAATTCTTTGTCCAAATATTTTAATAAAAAATTTCAAAGGAAATCTAAAGGAAAAATATTTTTTTTTATTTTAAATCATTAAAAACATAGAGTATCATTCCACAAAGTTATGCTTTTAAACCTTACCAAGTATCATATACCATCCTTTATCTTTTGAAATAATTATATCTCCATAAAAACCCATAGAAATTATAGATAAATAATTTTAGTAACATGATGAATCATTTTCATATCATTATTACTTACACATAGAATAACCATCAAAATTATACATGTAGTAACCATCACAATTACACTCAAAATTACCATCATGGTTGTACCTGGAATAACCACTATAGTATATTACCATAATCCCCAAGGAGAAATCTTTTCATTTGACTCTATACATTTACCAAATGCATTGGAGAGGCATAACGGGCTCACCCAACATTGATATATGAAGGAATTAACCATCCTCCTATACAATACCAAAGAACCATAAAACATTAAATATTTTATTATCATTATTACACTCATAAAATATTTTTAAGGAAAATAACCATTACAATTGGAAATTACTTATTATAAAATATAAAACATATGAAGGAAAATATCTTCTTTGAAAATAATTATGTAAATGTTTTAAAGGAATATTTGAAGGAAAAATTAGTCATGAAAGTGTTAAAATTCTTTTATTCCATATAAATTAAAAAAACATTCCATCCAATTTTTTTTCCAAAAAGTATCAATGTACCACATTTGAAAAATGAAAATAGGATTCATTATAAACCATTTTGTAAAAAGTAAAAAATGGTTAAAAGGGACATTAAAAAATATTATAACAGTAGTTAAAACCTTATTTAAATAATTTTTAGAAAAATTTCATATGGATATTGAAGAAAAAGTTAGTTTTAATAGAAAATTTAAAAAATATTTTAAAAATATAGTACCTTAACTTGAGACAAAATCACCACAGAAGTTATTTATCTTCATGAATAATAAAAGTATATTAATTACTTAATATTTTAAAAATCATTTTAATGATTATTTTTCCTCTTATTTTATATAACACCATGGTATATTTAACTATTCAATTAATTCATGTCATATGTTTTAAAGATATTCATTTTAAAAGGAAAAAATTGATTTGGTAAGTCGATAATGGTTGAACATGTCATTATTAACTAATATCTAGAGTAATAATCATGGAATAATTATATTTTTTATAGAAAAAATATACTTTTAATACAAATAATTAATTATGGTTTTGTAAAAGCAACCAAGTTACTTTCATGGAGACGACATGCCATATATACGCATGAGTAACGTTTCCATTTTTAATTATTATTATGGAATAAAGGTAAGTATGATTTTAAAATTAAATAAAAATTATAATATCAAAAATATACAATTAGGTATTTAATTATACATATTTATATCAACCATATGATTCGGTGATGAAAAATGAAACTCATCATTTCGTGTAGGTGGGAGTGCACATGTATGCAAAAACAACTTTATCATTTTCAGTGAATTGAATGGTAAGAAATAAAATGATATATTATATTTCAATAATAATAAATATTTCATTAAAATCACACATATATATATATATTATCTTTTTCATTATAACCATCCATTAGAGACTGTGGAGGAAAAATATTACATCTGTTAATGAGGCGGCAGTCCTCTGCACATACAAATGATGAATTTCTATCCCATTTGATGGGGATTGAAGATGGATAGATAATATTTTATGAACATAATAACATATAAGTATATAGAATATACTGGTTTAATTATTTTTTATGGTTTAAAAGATTTAGTGATAGGGGAAGCTGCAATAAAACAAAAACGCTCTATAAAAACAATATATCTTCTTCAAAAAATATCATTTTCTAACCCCTTAAGACCACTAAGGATATTTCTAATCCTAAAATAATGATTATATAATGAGGTTAGATATTATAGGATCATATTATGGTAGGTATTAGTTTTAAAAATGGGTTTATACATGTAAATAAATGAGAAGAAGTGGTTCCTATTTATGAGTGAGGGGAGGGGCACTCCTGAAATTCCAAAAAAATATATTAAATTAATATTAAATAATTTTCAATTATAAAAGGATAAAAACTTATTTATTTAAATTAAAATATTAATATAGGTTTAAATTATATTATAAAATTAAAATTAGATGATTTTTGAATATTTTTTCTCATTATATTTTGGTTTTAACCCCTCGTTAACCCCATTCACACTTACCCTAACAACAAGGATTTTTGGTGATTGGGGGTCAAGATAAATAATATAAATTGTAAAAAAGACAATAAATGGACCTTTATTGATTTTATAAACCATATCCTTTTCATGAGGCCAAATATGATATAATAATTAATTTTATATATTTTAATAAAATATTATTTATTATAATATATCCTTAATGAAAATTTAGAACTATTAATTACTTTAATTTTAGTAACATAAAATGATCATGTAAAATATGAACTAAATAATTTAAAATATCTATATAAAGTCACTTTCATATAATAAATTCGTGGATTACTTTAATCAACTCAAAATATATTACTTTTAATATCATTAATATCTTAAATTCCATTTTTCTATAAATATAATAATTACTACGTAAGTGTTGTATAAATATTATTATAACTATTTCAACTTCAAAAATTAAAAATAATTTACCAAAATAAAATTAAATATTTTATATTTTAGTATTATATTTATAACTAAACATTACCTCTATTAATCTCTATATTCAAGATATTATAGTTAATGAAAACAAAAGTGTGATACTTTTGTCTTTTCTAGTGAAAAAATATTATAAATGTCATAATCCCATAGAAATGGAAAAAATTCAATATATCCCAATATTCGATGATTATGGGTGAAATTTAAAAAAATTATGACTAGTATTTTGGTCTTTTTTTTGTTTTTATCATTTTATTTTCATCAATAAATATATGTTTTCCCCTTTACATTGGTAACTAAAATTACTAAGGATAGTATTTATATTGATCAAAAAGAAAAGGCACATATTTACCAATTTCGGAACCACTAATTCCAAATATGGAATCTGTTTTTATAAAATTTAAATGCATAAGTGGATGAATTTAATTTAAAATTAAACATATAATATACAATGAAAATCATTTTTTAGAGATATGTCATTTCTAAAGATAAAATGTTTGTGTATTAACTTGAAATATAAAATAAATTTTAAAAACCAAAATTAGATCATTAAAAAATTGATCAAATTGAATTATAAAAATAACCAAAATACAATTTTACTATATACATAATTTAGAATAACATATAGTTTCAATAAATATTATTATTTTTCACTATTAATTTCAAAATAAATCTTCTTAGAAAATTATCCAAAGTTCACCGCAATATAATTTTTAAACAATCAACGAAAAAAATAATTTTTTTTATAAATTAATATTGAATAATTTGTAAATATTAGTTTTAAATAATACCATATAATGAAAAAAATATTATTTTGTTATAAATAAAATATTTTCCCTTTTGACTATAAAATTGTGCTACATTTTTTATGAATATGAATCTGTAAAATATGAAAATTGAATTTATGAAAATTTATTATTGCCACATTAACTAGGTTATTAAATCCTTCCCCCATTTTAAATAACAACTTCACAATTTTATTCAATTATTATTCTAGTAGAGATGCATTTCCCTCATATTATTTTTAGATTCTCATATTTCTTCTTCAAGAATATTCTTTATCTAAAAAACCTTCACATGATGAATTACCTAGTTCTAAAATACTTCCTCTCTTTGTTCAGTAATCTAAATAATATCTTCCTCAAATGAAAGATTGTATTATGGCTGAACTAACTAATCGATCAAAACATGAGATGAACTTTTCACATAATTTTTATTAATTGAAACATTAAAAACATTGTGTACATGGGATAAAATCAAAGACAATATCACTCCGTAATAAATTTGCAAAAAATTATATAGGATTTTATATGGTCCAATGAACCATGGACTCAAATACCCCTTTTTACCAAAATGCATTTCCAATTATATAGGGTTAATTTAAGAACAATATGATATCCCATACCTTAAAAGAGAGATATTTCCTCCAATTATCCATATAAATTTTCTACATTCAGTGATATATAATCATATATTTCTAAATTACATCCACCTTAAAAACTATTTCCTCTACCAACTCTAAAATTGTAAACTTCCTTTCTCCCACTTCATCCCAATGATATGGAGTCCGAAATCTTTTTACATATAATATCTCAAAATGAGCTTTTGGTAAACTAGAATGCACACTATGATTATTAGAAAAATCAAATAAAGATAGATGTTGATCCCAAAAACCCTAGTAATCTATTGAACAAGCACAAAACATGTCTTAAAATTTATAAATTGTCTACTCATATTATCCATCATATTTAGGATATGAATCTATACGAAAATTTAATTTAGTTCCCAATGACTCTTATACCCCTTTACAAAAATTTCATGTGAACTTGAGATCGTTGTCAGATTCAATGGAGAGAGGAACACCATATAAAATGAATATTAATTTAAGATATAGTCGATAAATTTTATATAAAGACAAATTATCTAAAGTGAGAGGAAATATAAATATTTAGTTAATCTGTCAAAAATAAAATAAATCCCATTGTTAACTCAATATTTCTTTGGAAATTCCTCTAATACATCCATGGATATATTTTTCCATTTCCACTCTAGTATAGGCAATGGCTAAAGAACTCCATTTAAAATTATTATTCTGATTTAACTGGTTAACATGTAAAAAATTTTGTGGTAAAGTAAAAAATATATCATTTCATTCTATTACACTAGTAATACTCTGGGATGTTCCTGTACATGTTAGTGATAATAGGATGAATAGAAAAAGGGCAAATGTAGGCTTAAATCAACACTTCTCTCTTAAACTGGGAATCTCAATTAACACATAATATATTTCAAAATATCAAAGAATAATCTTTATTAGTGTCAAATTCACGAAACATACCACTCATTAATAATGTAAGATTTTTCTTATAACTCACCATCGTTTTTTAGATTAATTTATTCATTCTGACATAGGTGATTGTAATGAAATCTGAAATAAAATATAGGAAGTTATTTCATCCATAACTCATAGGCCAACATTTCATGACTCATCTTAGTGGGGCTCATACCATAACCCTTGAATCACACCACTAATATGCTAGGGGTTTGCGACTAGCACTGAGTTGGCATATCACTAACATGGGAGGGTTTAGCCTAATTACATGTCACACGCACCCATATCTATGCCTATACAATGATGAAATTTATAAAGTAGATAGTTGAAAAACCATTCATGCATAAATACAAATATTGAAACTAGAGTATTATAGTAAGTAAAAGAAAGTAAATGGGGACAACTATAATCCCACCACTGTGTGTCTAAAACACAAGAAAAACCTAAATGTATGTACTGGAACTGATGTTCGAAATTTTTCGGAACACAACACAGTCTATCCATTATAACTAATCACTGTATGGCCTTGGTCTTCCTAGGACTCTTTCAAAAGGATGATCATCTACACAAGATATGACACTTTTCGGAAAAGCCCATTCATGGGTGAGTATAAGAAAATACTCAGTAGGATTCTCTAAAACTTCAATTCAATAAATAAAGTAAAATAAAGTCATCTCTACATAGGTATATGTCTACATGACATATATCAATAATATCCAGATATACTCAATAAAGACACCCACTATAAGGCCCCGACCTTAAACATTACTTAATCATGAATTAAATGAATAATTTACATAGAGGATCTTTTCAGTTTTACAGTTTTAGAGAATTAGGTCATAACCATTACATCTCAAAAGATTACATAGTAGACACTTCTACTAAGTTTCCATAAAATAAAAAAAACACTTAAAAAGAAACATGTCTAGTTCCATGTTTTAGATAGAATGTCTTTACTTGATCAAATCCCTGACCCTATTCATCTTTAAGTCCTGTGGAAAACATTTCAAAAACATTTGATGAGCATAAAAAGCCCAGTAAAGGATACACAAAGAAGGAAAACTGTTAGTTTTTCAAAAACAACAAGTAAACCATGAGTACTTTACCAAAGTAATACTTTTCACCTTTATGAAGTAGTAAAAACTCTTCACTGAATAAAAGACCCTTACTTACCCTTTTGTAACCAAAAGATTACCATAAAACCCATATAAATAACACATAACATATAAAGGTAACTTCAGACATAATCATACTTAAATTGAATAACCATACGGTCGACTTCCACACATACTTAATGGAATAGCCATACGACCGACTTCCATACCCAATGCATTGGAGGTTATAACGTAACCACCCGTCCTGGTATTCACGGCACCACCCGTCATATGGTTTATCACGTAACCACCCATAAAATGTCCAAGTACCATCATTACACATAAAATATTGAAAATATAAACATTTCAATAACAACATTTCATTTGCAATCACAATAAGTAATTCCAAGATATTTAATTAATCAATCCATTTTCAAAAACCATTTAAAAGAGATTTTTGAATCAACGTTTCCCATACCACTTTGAATCTTTTAATGGAATTAAAATTTTAAAACATTAATCTCGAAATAAATAAATACTGAAAACCATTTTGAAAACATGGAAATTAAAGATAAAGATTTATAATAATAAATCTTTAAAACATTTAAAATGATATTTTTTTGTTAAAGTGTTTTTTACAAAATGAGAGACTCTTGAAAACAAATAATTGCGGAATAACATTTAATATGAACTTTATAATACCATGAGAATGAAGGTATTCATGATATAATATGTCAAAGGATAGTATACACACCATATAAGAGTGAATTGGTGCATAACAATAATGAAGTCTCAATGGAAATGTAAATTGAGATGGAATCTATTATAAAGATGGTATCCTTAAATTAAGAATAAATCTATCACATAATTATGTGTGAGAAATATAAATACACCCAATATAAGTGGATATTATGTGTGAAACAATCACAGGTCATTCACACATATTTATAGTATGACATGTTCAATAAGTACAAGTTGAACCCAAAGAAATCGAAATTGGGTTAAGAAGTTCCCTTGCAAAAATTTGACAGCCTAACGACGTCACTTCAAAATTAAAAAAATGAGTTGATGAGAGATAAAAAGGGGTATCTCATCACTTGGACATAAAATTTATATCAATACGGATATATAAGAACATATCCCATCATAATAATATTAAAAGACCTAAAAAAGATGTCTTTTAAAATGAGGAGGGTGAAAGGTTCCCTTATCGAATTGGGTAACTTCGGAAACGTACATCCCATAAAATAAGGACTATAAAAAATTGATATAAATACCCATAAACGAAATTATATTACACCAAGAGTAGAATAATTGTCAGTACATAAACCACTCAAAGAAAAATGGTGGAAAATGTAGCATAAATCTCACAGGAATAAAAGTGAGATGAAAAATCCCTTACAAAAACTCGGCAGCCTAACAACACCACTTAAAACTTCCAAAAATGGATTTATGAGATAAAATAGGGTCTCTCATAATATGAACAAAAAAAATTACATTATGATTAATATAAAATAACATCCCCAAACATAAGAAAGATGAGCTTATAAGAAATGACATAAAAGAGAGTACTTAAAAAGAACGAGAGAGGTTGGATCCCTTACCTCAAGTCTGACTTGTCTTGTTCGTTTTTTTATATTCCTGAATAATAATCTTTGGTAAATTTATAACATCTTAAGGAACTCTTTTAAATATTATTATTCAGTTCATATCACATATTATAATGTTATAATAATTGGTTAATAATATGAGTTCATATCATACGTTTTTTTTGATGTTTGGTACATGAGTCAAAAATGAACTTGTTTGAAAGTGATTGTCCATGTAGTTATAATTAAATCATCTCCAGAATAGTATTAATGATTTAAATATCATATATACCCAACAAATATTCATTTTAAACTACTCCATAACATTTGTAGATAAAAATAAATGAAATGCACCGTTCATGGAGACGGTGGGTCGTACGTACACATGAATGCTACTTTCATTTCTTTGTCATATTAATGGAATTAAAAATAATTGAGATATATATATATTATAATTCCAGTATAATATATATGTTATATAGGTCACATATGTTAATTAATTTCATTCTTTATACATTCCATGTATTGCATGAACGAGTCACATCACTTGAGGGGGTGGTAGTCCACACTTCCTCGTATGAAATTATCGCATTTGCACAACATGAAAAGCATAAAGGAATGTTTTAAATATAAAATTAAGAAGAATATAGAAGACATAAATTCCATATATATCTTATATAAAATATATTGACATCATAATGGATACCATGAAAGGTGTTAAGAGAATATTGAACAATAATCGCTTTGTGAGGCAGAAATTCGCCATCTACAGAAACAGTATGTTCTTTAACCATTAGACGAAGGTGTGTGTAAGTTTAACTCGAATAAATCACATAAAAACATCCTAGTATTTTTAAGATACTGTTTTTGTTGAAAAATAAAGGAATAAAATGAGTTTAGAGGGCTGGAGAAGCAAAATTAAAGATAAGAACACAATAGAAGACACTACGTTTAAAACGGGTAACACTTTTTGATTTGAGCTCAAAAGCTTCCTTGGGAAGAATTCTTCCCTAAGTGAGGCTTATAGGAGTAAGATATGGCTGTGGAGAGACCAAATGGGCATGGGTTGGCCAAGACAAAGACTTGAGAGGTGTGGGTAAGGTGGTAGAGGTGGGGGGATTTTATAAGAGGATAGGATGGGCACTCTTGGAAAGGTCTAAAATATTATATTATTTTCAAATGATTTTCAGATTTTAATGGTCCCCCAATGATGTGTTTCTAGGATAAGGTGATAAGGGTTCGAAATCCACCAATCCAATTGGTTTTTGTACATGTGTAGTTCTTATATTTTACATTATCTTTTCATTTTATTTAAATCGTTAAATAATGAGATAATCACTGCGTCATCATGGTGTCATAAATAATTTAATATATTTAATGTATAAACATTATAAAAAAAATATCATGATGTAGGAAATCGTTTTAGATTTTTAGGTAATATTTATAGTAAAAAATAAGACTTGTATAACCCCATTTAAAAATTATTTTAGTAAAACAACTCATGTTTGTGACATTTTTATTTTAACTTTAAATAAAAAGTTATTTATCTCATTTTGCTACCAAAGTAGCTCCATGGGGTCCCCAAGTTGACCCATGGATTTTCTTGGTCGGCCATGACACATCTAATGAGGGTAGGACATGTGTCTAGGTCATTTAATATTATTAAAACATTATTTTTACCTTAAATTACACTAATTACCTTTAATCGTGATTAATAAAACTTAAAAGTTACTATTCAGCAAAAATTATTTTAATCTCATTGAAACACATTTTACTTCCTAATGACAACCATGTATGTAGGATTTTTTAAATTCAAGACACAGAGGTGGTAAAATTTCATTTGAACGAAAAAATATGTTTTTTAAGTACCACTTAGTGGTTTCACTATTCATAAAAAATTGAAGTTTTTTCAGAAAAATACAAAAAATTAACCCTAAGCTATATGTGATATTCCGAATTAATAAAATATGTCTATTTTAAAAAATTCAAAACATATAAGTTGCATTAATTAATTTAATAATTAATTCCCGTTGTCAAAACAAATAGTGTGTTTTTATGAAACAAAATGTATCAAAAGATTGACACTAGTTTAAGTCCAATTTCAAAGTGAAATTAATTCCAATGAACACTATTGGATTAATTGGAAAAAATACATTCTATTTTCACTTTAAAACCAATTCAAAAGATAATATAATCATATAAAAAAAATTAGATTAAAAAGAGGTTTTGAATTAAAATACAACATTTTCACTATTCATTAAAAAATTAACTTTATCGGAAAAATACCAAAAATTACACAAAGTAAATTTTGATGTCCAGATTCTAAAGAAGGATTTTATTTTTTCAAATAAAACTTATAAAATTGTAAAAATTATATTTAAAAAGGGTTCTCCATAAAAAGGCGGTTAATCGACCTTTAAAAGAATATTAGAAGATTAATGCTTAAAATTGGATTCATTTGCATTTTAAGACTCTAACATTTATTGGATAAAAGTTAAAATATTTGAAAAACATATATAATCATTTTTTTGTTAGTTCTATTCATTCCCACAATTTACAACGGCTAGGCGTTAACTACCATTTAAAATAATATTATTTTATTATTAGAGTGCAATGTAAGATTTCAAAGAAACTCGTTGTTGAGTATTGGGTATGCCATCGAGCATAGCGTTCCCTTTAAAGTAATATTAATTTTTAATTCACAAATATGGATAAATATAAAAATTTCATATTCTTTTTTTACCTGGGGTGTTACATCCTTCCCCCCTTTTGGGAATTTCGTCCTCGCAATTTTAAAATTAGGCTCAGAAACATCATTGAAAGTCCCACATCGGAACAAGAGTTGGTAAAACAATCTCTTTAAAAGAATGAAAGAGAATTACATAGGTCACTCGAGTTAACCCATACTATGATTCCATGTAAGAAAACATGGATATGGAAGAAAAACAAAGGGTCATTTTCTGAGGGAGAGTGATAGAAAACATGTTTAGGAGAAAGTTAACCATAAGAAAATCACAAACTTGGGGTGGGTTAAACAATATTCGATTGCTCAGTAAGAAAAGTTAATAGACAACAAATTTGTTTTAAGTTACTTTTCATTGAGGAATTTATTTTTGATCTTAAGGAAACATACTTACTTGTCATGTTGACTTTCAAGTTTTACTATATTTCTTACACAAACTCATACTTTCTCAAAAAGACGAGTATTTAGGAGGACTTGTTCGCATTAAGAGTACTATACTCAACATCTTGAGAATCACCTAATCCACAAATTAGAACTATATATATCCCATGTCTTTAGACCTTAACCAAAACCCAAAATTGTTAGTACAAGATCAGATAATACCCAAAAAAGGATAATCCTTTATAAAAATAAAAACTAATCTTAATCTCCAAAATTAGTCCAATAACCAAAGTTCAACGAAGACCATTCGATAAACAACTTTTCCATAAAATTATTCAAAGTAAACCAAACTAAGATTGAAACCCAAATATTTGAAGGATTTAATCACATAGTCTTCCAAGTTAAATCATAACATTTATCTCCAAACAACACCAATTGCTCTTAGAGTCTCATATTGAAAAGTAATTAACCTAATCACATATCCTCCATGATAGGTTAATAATTTCCATAGATAAATTAAAATCCACTTACTCAAAATTCATAAAATAATCTAACTAAAAAGAATTAGTCAAAATTACCAGGGACTTCACATAGTCCAGTGGTAGGTGATAAATACCAGTCACACTTTGGTTATGGGTTCGATTCCCGCAGTTTTGTCTGACGTGACGGGTTGTCATACGGTCTGCGTGTTGTCCTTTTTCCAAACTATATAATTCCCAAATTATTCCCCATAAAAAGAGATAAAATCATCAAAAATAACCATAACATAATTTAACATCAATTTTATCTCATGCCTTTCACTTTCCATCATAACATATAGTAACCCATAATTACCTCAAAAGTAAGGATCATATAAACCCAAATGGTTCTTTATAACTATGTCCACAAAAGAACAGATAACTATTCCTTGAATAAAATTTTCATATATCAATAATCAGGGTTACACATACTATAAAAAGTCTTCTAATTTAACACCATCATCAAAAGAGACTTAATACTCTTAATAATTTCACCATAACTCTTGAAGACCTTATATGTTGACTTCTTACTCATTCAACAGTCTTCATGATCCATTAACCATTCCATTCCAACTTATTCTGAAATACTTCTTTGATTGGTCATTATCAGTTTCTTCATCCTCAATCGGAATGGCATTAGGTATTGGTAAATGAATATTTGTACGATCTTGGTGATCCCATTCCCGAAACTTCTTCATAGGATATGTGTTTCCATAATGACCATGCACACCACATTTAAAACATTCAATTGATCCTCAGAAAGTGCTTCTTTCCCTTTCCTCGAGTAAACTGGATGCTTTCTTTTTCCATGGCAGGTTCTTGCTTTATGACCTTCATTTCCACATCTATAGCATATTTATGTCCCTTTGAAACATTTTCCTACGTGTTTGTTTCCACATATTTGACACATATGTTTTTGAACACACATACCTTTATGATTATTACCTGTAGTTCCGTAGGGATATGTTTCTCGTATATATGATGCCTTATAGAAATCACCAAGGTTTAAGTGGTCAATCATGACTCCAAATAGTTGGTTGAGGATAAACACAAGAGTTCTCATTGCAGCTCCCATATCATTCAGTTTCTCTCTCAGAAAACTGTCACAGTTTCCTTCACATCCACTGTTACTTTGGTGCCTGCTAGATCCAGCCATTTACTAAAACCAGAAAGTTCAGTGTGAGTATATCAACAAAACCATCATGTACTAATGAGGAAGATAAACACGAAGATATACTTACTCATTCACTTAATCTAAAACTAGGACTCTTTCTTAAATACTAACCATTATGATAATGTCACTTATGCTTAGATAATACCTCAACCTATAAAGTTATCTAAATCGACCTCTGATACCAACTATAAGGCCTCGACCTTAAACATTACTTAATCATGAATTAAATGAATAATTCACATAGAGTATCTTTTCAGGTTTAGAGTTCAAGACAATTAGGTCCTAAATAATATATCTCAAAAGATTACATAGTAAAAACTTCTACTAAGTTTCCATAAAATAAAAAAAACACATAAAAAGAAACATGTATAGTTCCATGTTTTAGATAGAATGTATTTTCTTGATCAAATCCTTGACCATATTCATCTTTAATTCATGTGGAAAACATTTAAAAAACATTGTATGAGCATAAAAAGCCCAGTAAAGGATACACAAAGAAGGAAAACTGTTAGTTTTTCAAAAACAACAAGTAAACCCTAAGTACTTTACCAAAGTAATACTTTTCACCTTTATGAAGTTGTAAAACCTCTTCATTGAATAAAAGACCCTTACTTACCCTTTTGTAACCAAAAGATTACCATAAAACCCATATAAAGAACACATAACATATAAAGGTAAAATGGGACATAAACATACTTAAATGGAATAGCCATACGGTCGACTTCCACGCATACTTAATGGAATAGCCATATGGCCAACTTCCATACCCAATGCATTAGAGGTTATAATGTAACCACCCGTCCTAGTATTCACGACACCACCCATCATATGGTTTATCACGTAACCACCCGTAAAATGTCCAAGTACCATAATTACACATAAAATCTTGAAAATATAAACATTTCAATAACAACATTTCATTTGCAATCACAATAAGTAATTCAAAGATATTGAATTAATCAATCTATTTTCAAAAACAATTTAAAAGAGATTTTTGAATTAAAGTGTCCCATACCACTTTGAAGCTTTAAATGGAATTAAAATTTTAAAAAATTAATGTCCATATAAATAAATACTGAAAACAATTTTGAAAACATGGACATTAAAGATAAATATTTAGAATAATAAATCTTTAAAACATTTAAAATGTCATTTTTTTGTTAAAGAGTTTTTAACAAAATGAGAGACTCTTGAATACAAATAATTGCGGAATAACATTTAATAAGAACTTTATAATATCATGAGAATAAAGGGATTCATGATATAATATGTCAAAGGACAGTATACGCACCATATAAGAGTGAATTGGTGCATAACAACAATGAAGTCTCAATGGAAATGTAAATTGAGATGGAATCCATTATAAAGATGGTATCCTTAAATTAAGGATAAATCTATCACATAATTATGCGTGAGAAATAAAAATACACCCAATATAAGTGGATATTAAGTGTGAAACAATCAGAGGCCATTCACACATATTCATAGTATGACATGTTCAAGAAGTACATGTTGAACCCAAAGAAATCGAAATTGGGTTAAGAAGTTCCCTTGCAAAAATATGACAGCCTAACGGCGTCACTTCAAAATTCAGTAAATGGGTTGATGAGAGACAAAAAGGTGTATCTCATCACTTAGACATAATATTAATAGAAATAAGGATATATAAAAACATATCCCATCATAATAATATTAAAATTCCTAAAAAATATGTCTTTTAAAATGATGAGGGTGAAAGGTTCCCTTACCGAATTGGGTAACTTCGGAAACGTACACCCCATGAAATAAAGACGATAAAACATTGATGTAAATAACTATAAATGAAAGTATATTAAACCAAGAGTATAATAATGGGCAGTACATACACCACTCAAAGGAAAATGGTGAAAAATGTAGCATAAATCTCACAGGAATAAAAGTGAGATGAAAAATACCTTACGAAAACTCGGCATCCTAACGGCGCCACTTCAAACTTCCAAAAATGGATTTACGAGATAAAATAGGGTCTCTAATAATATGAAAAAAAATTACAGTATGAGGAATATAAAATAACATCCCCAAACATAATAATTATGAGATTATAAGAAATGACATAAAATAGAGTACTTAAAAAGAACGAGAGAGGTTGGATCCCTTACCTTAAGTCTGAATTGTCTTGTTCGTTTCATTATATTACTGAATAATAAACTTTGGTCAATTTATAATTTCTTAAGGAACTCTTTTAAATATTATTATTCAGTTCATATCAAATATTATAATGTTATAATAATTGGTTAATAATGTATGTTCATATTAGACGTTTTTGTCGATGTTTGGTACATAAGTCAAAAATGAACTTGTTTGAAAATGATTGTCCATGTAGTTATATGTAAATCATCTCCAAAATAGTATTAATGATTTAAATATCATATATAACCAGAAAATATTCATTTTAAACTACTCCATAACATTTGGAGATAAAAATAAATGAAATGCACCATTCATGGAGACGGTAGACCGTACGTACGCATGAACACTACTTTCATTTTTTTTGTCATATTAATGGAATTAAAAATAATTGAGAGACATATATATTATAATTCTAGTATAATAAATATTTTATATAGGAAAAATATGTTTATTAATTTCATTCTTTATACATTCAACTTATTGCATGGATGAGTCACATCACTTGAGGGGGTGGTAGTCCACACTTCCTCGTATGAAATTATCGCATTTTCACAACATGAAAAGCATAAAGGAATGTTTTAAATTTAAAATTAAAAAGCATATAGATAAAATAAATACCATATATATCCTATATAAAATATAGTGACATCATAATGGGCACCATGAAAGGTGTTAAGAGAATATTGAACAATCATCACTTCGTGAGACAGAAATTCACCATCCACAGAAACAGTATGTTCGTTAACCATTAGACGAAAGTGTGTGTAAGTGTAACTAGAATCCTTTACATACCAACATCCTAGTATATTGAAGATTCTGTTGTGGTTACAAAATAAAGGAATAAAAAGATTTCAGAGGGTTGGAGAAGCAAAATAAAACATAAGAACACAAGATAAGACACTACCTATAAAACAGGTAACTCTTTTTGATTTGAGCTCAAAATTTTCCGTGGGAAGACTTATGCCCAAAGTGAGGCTTATAGGAGTAAGATAGGGATGTGGAGAGATAAAATGGGCATGGTTTGTCCGAGGCAAATACTTGGGAGGTTTGGGTAAGGTGGTAGAGGTGAGGGCCTTTTATAAGAGGAGAGGAGGGGCACTCTTGGAAACGTATAAAATGTTACTTTATTTTAAAATGAGTTCCAGATTTTAATGGTCCCACAATGATTTTTTTCTAGAATAAGGTGATAAGGGTTCTAAATACACCCATCCAATTGGTTTTTGACATGTGTAGTTTTTATATTTTACATTATCTTTTCCTTTTATTTAAATCGTTAAATAATGAGGTAATCGTTGCATCATCATGGTTTCATAAATAATTTAATTTATTTAATGTCTAAAAATTATAAAAAAAACTATCATGATGTAAGAAATCTTTTAATAGTTCTAATTAATATTTATAGTATGAAATATGACATGTATAACCCCATTTAAAAATTGTTTTAGTAAAATAACTCATGTTTGTGACATTTTTATTTTAACTTTAAATAAAAAGTTTTTTATGTCATTTTCCTACCAAAGTGGCTCCATGGGGTCCCCAAGTTTACCCATGGATTGTCTTGGTCGGACATGACACATAAAAGGAGGGTAGGACATGTTTCTAGGTCATTTTATATTATTAAAACATTATTTTTACCTTAAATTACACTAATTACCTTTAATCGCGATTAATAAAACTTAAAAGTTACTATTCACCAAAAATCATTTTAATCTCATTGAACCACATTTTAATTCCTAATGACAACAATGTATGTAAAATTTTCGAAATTCAAGACACAGAGGTGGTAATATTTCATTTCAATGAAATAATCAGTTTTTTAAGTACCACTTAGTGGTTTCACTATTCATCAAAAATTGAAGTTTTTCAGAAAAATTCCAAAAATTCACCCTAAGATATATTTGATATTATGAATTATAAAATGATGTCTCTTTTACATAATTCAAAACATATAAGTTGCATTAATTAATTTAATAATTAATTCCCGCTGTCAAAACAAATAGTGTGTTTTTATGAAACAAAATGTATCAAAAGATTGACACTAGTCTAAGTCCAATATCAAAAAGAAATTAATTACAATGAACACTACTGGATTAAATGGTAAAAATATATTCTAATTTCACTTTAAAACCAATTCAAAATATAATATAATCATAAAAAAATTAGATTAAAAAGAGGTTTTGAATTAAAATACAACATTTTTCACTATTCATTATAAAATGAACTTTATCGGAAAAATACAAAAAATTTACCCAAAGTAAATTTTGAAGTCCAGATTCTAAAGAAGGATTTTATTTTGTTAAATAAAAAATATAAAATTTTCAAAAGTATATTTAAAAAGGGATCTCCATCAAAAAGCGGTTAATCGACCTTTAAAAGAATATTTGGAGATTTATGCTTAAAATTGGATTCATTTGCATTTTATGCCTCTAACATTTATTGGATAAAAGTAAAAATATTTTAAAGACATATATAATCAATTTTTAGTTAGTTCCATTCATTCCCGCCATTATAATGGCTAGGCGTTAACTACCATTTAAAATATTATTATTTTATTATTAGAGTGCAACGTAAGATTTCAAAGAAACTTGTTGTTGCGTATTGGGTACGCCATCGAGCATAGAGTTCCCTTTAAAGTAATATTATTATTTTATTCACAAATATGGATAAATATGAAGATTTCATATTCTTTATTTACCTGGGGTGTTACTCCCACATTTAAGAGGCAATTCAAAACCATAGCATAACAGCCTAGGATTCCGACTCAAAGATTCCATGAAGCACTCAATCAAAAAAACACAATCCTAAGTATGAGAGCACTGATAAAGACTGTTCAAGAGTTACTACTCATCAGGTCTCTTCATAAGAAAGAACACACAGATAGTTTGAAGAGAATACGATACACATATTTGGATCAATGCTGAAGCCATGGTGTGATACCAATAACTTAATCTATATTAACCACTAAGTAGAGGATCAACACCCGTGTAGTGTTGGTCACAATGATATAAATATCTTCAATTAGGGCACAAAGATGAATAAAGGATCTCACTCTAGGACTATAGGAGGGACACTACCACAGATTTTGGGAAAAAGATGTGCCTAATTTTATCATCACTTAGAAAAAACACTGATAAAAGGGGGACCTTTATCAATGCTATCTAAAAGCGCTGATAAAGCTTCCCTTTATCAGTGTTTTGTTTAGCACTGATAAAAGTTTTTAATAGAAAACATTATTAATTTATATAAAATTATTATATTTTTTATTGAAAAATAATGTTTATCTGTCTACATGAAATAAAAAACACATGTTTATTATTAATATATTTTTAATAATTCAAATATACATATAATAACTGTAATTAAATAATAAATATATTTATTATATTTATTATATTTATATATTGATATGTTTATAAGTATATATTAGTACTTTTCTAATATATATATATATAAATGCATTTTAAATATGTATATTTATAATTATATATATTATATTTGTTATATTTAAATGTTTATTAAAAAAATATTCTTATATTTAAATAAATATATATTTCCAATGAATTGGTAAATTAATATGACAGTATATTCGATGTTCATGTATATGTTAGGCATTCATCATGAATGTTTATTTATATATTACACCCAAATTACTATTAATGTTGGCCATATATATGATGACCCTTTTTTATGATCTATACTTTACTCGATGTACATGATTCATGTTCCCATAAAGCTATTTTGTGCTCATAAATACTTAAATGTGTGATAAATATATTGAAATAATTAATGTATTTATTATAATTATAATTTCTAATATTTAGTTATATATAATTTCTTTTTAAAATATATTTATATATATAACTCTATATATATTTAAATGATTATAAAATTACAATTATTTTTTTAATTAAATGATAAATATATATATTTATTGTATTTACAGTTATATATGAATACCTTTCAAATATATTTCTTTATAATTATAATTATATATATACAAATTTAAATAAATATATGTCATTAATTAATATATATATACATATATACATATATACATATACATATATATTTATACTTATATAATAATATTTACATCTATAAGTATAAATAATATATATATATATATATATTCAAATAATTAGTAAATTCTAATAAATTTTTTTATTATATTTATAATAATAATTATAAATAAATATGTATTTATTTGTAGTTATAAATGTATATATATATATATATATATTTAAATACATATTAAATTAAAATGAATGTTTTAATTATATATATTTTTAAAATTTCATAATTATTTAAATAAATATATAATTATATTGAAATAATTATAAAATTATAATTAAAATATTTATTTCAGTTCCAATATTTTTTAAATATAAATATATATATATATTTATGACTATAAATAAATAAATATTTATTTATAATAAAAATTATAAATATAAATAATATATTTATTATAAATATATATATTATAATTTTATAATTATTTAAATATAAATATATATTTATTTATATAATCATGAAATTATAAAAAAACATATATAATTAATACATTTATTTTAATTTCATCAGAATTTAAATATATATATATATATATTAATTTATATAGATCACTATATATAATTAAGATATTTTTTATAATATTTTTATATATTTAGAAATATATTTATTTAATTATATATATTTATTTAATAATTATATTGACTAATTGTTTTTAATTATTTAAATATAAATATATATTTATTTAAATAATTATTAAATACTTATGAAATACATATATATTTATTATAAATATAAATTTATTACATATATATTTTAATTATAGAAGAAATACATATTTACTATATAAAAAAATCTATATTTATTTATAGTTATTATTACAAATCAATAAATTTATATTTATGCTACATATAATTTTATAAATATATATAAAAATATAAATAATTTATTATCATAATAGTTTTATCAGTTCTTTTTTAGTACTGATAAAGGGTGTCTTTATCAGTGCTTTCTAATTTTGTGATGATAAAACCTCCCTTTATCAGCAATTTCAGGTAGTGCTGATAAATGCTTCCAATGGTTTATAAAAAACCCTAACAGTCTCATCCTTCTTTTGCACACCTCAAGGTCTCACAGAATCCTTACCCTGCCACCTCGAATCCTCCCCCTCCTCATCCTCCACTATTGCCACCGATTTCTTGTCCTATTTGCCACCTTGAATCCATCATCTGCCTCCACCGTGAAGCCCTACTTCATCACTACGTGATCCCTCCTTTGCTCTACCGCCATAAAGATCTCCTTTGCCGTTACACGAAGAATTTGTAAATTTTTAAATCATCAAACATTTTGAGTTACCTTATGCATTGCCTTATGAGTACCCATACACATTTCCTTTTTAGTTCCCCTAGTGACAACCAATAGAATTTAGAGGACTTCCACATGAATGAACTTTTCTCGTCCTCTAATCAAGTATAGGAAAGGTTTTGGGATACTGAGATATTTACATGTTTACTTTTAAATTATAAATTTCATTACAGGTGTAGTTTAATAAAAATATTAAGGAGTAGGTGACATAAAAAGGGTAAGATATATAATAATTGTTTTTAGAAGGATGTCGAAAGTTAAGATGTTTTCAAAAATTATAATGAAATAACTGGTGTATATTTTATCAGTCATGTTTATGTGTTGAGAATATTTCACATATGTATGAGAGAATGTTTATGTCACCATTTAAGTAATATGGTGTTATGTCTCCCAGGTAGTGAAATGTATAATGCATGTTATTTCAAGTATGTACAACATAATGCATGAAATTTAAGCTTGTGAATTTTTTATTTTATACTCTACATGCATATATTATAGGTATTATTGAATTACAATGTGTGTTTTTTAAATAATTTGGGGTATTTATTTTCACGTTCCATTTTATTATTGTTTTCATAAGGTGTTGATATATTTTTTTTGGTAACCTATTTTCCTAAAACTAGAATTTTATAATCTAAGGTCTAGTTAATATAAATTTTACACTTCATTGAGTGGATATCTATAATTTCAATGATGATTCATTGAAATATGTGTGAAGTAATAAACGTTATTTATATTTCCTCCGATCTTGATTATGTGTTATTTATCCGATTGAATTGATACGGTCACTTTCCATAAAACGTTAATCTTTTAAAAAAGGTATTGAGAAATCTATTTAGAAGTCAAGAATTTGGTGGTGATGATTTATTTAATACACTTAATTCTTGTGAAAATAATGATGAAAGGGGGATTGGTTATTGTGTTTTATTATTGGGTTTGTTGTGTTTGGTTGTATTACCATTTTTGTGGGTCTTGTAGTCTCGGTTGGTAATGAATTTTGTTGGTTTTTGCATTGGAATGTGTTATGAAGTAGGTGTGGTTGTTGGTTTCATTAATAATCCTAATAAGATGTGATTTTTGATATGGAGGATATGACTAGATTATTTTGTGACTGGAGTGATGGATTAACTTTTGTGTTTGTGTGATTGGGGTGTTATGGTTGGTGGTATAGTAAAGAGATGATTTCTTAGTTGTTGTAGAGAATTTTATGTGGTGATAACTTTGGGTGTTTCATTTAGTTTGTTATGGTTTTAATTAGGTGTTTTAGTTTATATGAAATTGGTGATATGGTGTTGTGATTAATTTAGAGTGGTGAAGTGGTTACACAAGATGTTTCATAGATGAGATGAATAAGAATAATGGAAGGATGAAGCTTAGGTATTACATGATTCAAGCATCAATGGAAGATGGTTTCCCACTTTGAAGAGTTGTGAATTTATGTTAAAAATTATCACAGCCAAGTGAAACTTATGTCTTTATGTTTCACATATTCATTCCTTAGTATTATTAGAGCATTATAGTATAAAATTAATACTATTCATCCATGAGAGACATTATAAAACTTTTATACCATTATATTTTATAAAATTTTGGTTATTTTTTATTCATGTATCCTTTATAAAGTCTCTTTCATGGGATTTATGAATTTTTTAAAATGCCTAAGTGACGCTATTAAAATGAGAAGTGTTTGAAAATGTTTCCTAAAAAATTATATTTATTCAAAATGCCTTTTTTCGGTTTAAATAACATTAAAATGATTTAAACACTTTACATGGACTTAGGTTTCATGCTAAGTGTTTTTTAACTCAACTTATTGGCTTTCATAAATGGATGTGAATGTTTTAAATGTTTATGTAATGCTAGTTTTATTTTAAAAAGGGGTGTGTGAATTTTTAAATGAAAATTTGAAAAATATAGAGGGTGTTTTGTCATTTTAAATCATTATGACTATTGTACCATGAAGTTTCCTTGAGTGCTTTTTCAAAAAGTTATTGGTGTTGTGAGAAAGTGTGTTTGAAACCAATTGGTTTATTTTAAAAAGGGCGTGTTATTTAAAATAGGAATATGTGTAAATGGTTAATTTTTAATTGGATTTAAATTGTAATTTTATAAATATTTTTCAAAGGATACTTAAATTCTAGAATTTTTTTTATATTTGGCTAGTTTTTATATCAAAATTTTGTGTATTTATTTTGTTAAATATTAATATTACCAAATCAAATAGGATGGATATGACTAAATAATGGATGAATGTCAATCGTTTGAAAAAGTGTACAAAGATGGAGTGTATGTGATCATCAAGTCTTCAAAATATCATGCATATGAACTTTCTCAAATCCTTTTTCTTTTCATATACTATTATAATTAAAGACATGTTTTCCAGAGGAGTTAGAAGAACACTTAAACTATAATGGAATATATCAAAGTTATAAATGTTGGAATAAACATAAAAAAAGCGAATGTAGATAGTGGCTGGGATAACACAAGATTTTATGGATCATATGATATAATTACAATTGTAGAAAATGAATAATATTGTATTGAGGATGTGATTATAAATGTCAATGATGATGAAGATGATTTTGATGAAATTATATAGACAATTGAATATGAACTTCAATATTTCCCAAAAGTGATTGGGAATTTAAAGAGTAATTGTAATATGCCATTGTATGGTGGTTGCACTAAGTATACAAAATTTTCTATCCTACTAAAGCTCTATAATTTGAATGCAGGAAATAGATGGAGTGCCAGTAGTTTTATGTAATAAATTGATCTCTTGAATGACATACTTTTATAAGATAATGAGCTCCTGATCCAAACATATAGTGCCAAAAAAATTCTATTCTTGATGGGTACGATCTTTGAAAGAATACACGCCTCCACAAATGACTGTATATTATTTCACAAAGATGAAAATTCACATAGAGAATGCCAAAAGTGTGGTGCTTCTCGATACAAGAAAGATGAATATGGTCCTATGAAAGATGTATGGTACTTTCCAATTATTACATGGTTTAGGTGCCTATATGGAAGTGAGGATACTATTGGAAAAATTATGTGGCACGAAGATAGAAGAAATAAATATGGGAAGCTATGTCACCCATCAAACTCTCCCCAGTGGAAGAGAATCATTCATGAGTATCCTGATTATGGAAACGAGTCAGGAAACCATCATCTGGTGTTATCTATAGATGAAATGAATACTTTTGGGTTTCAATGCAGCACTCACAGTACATGGATGGTTATGATGGAAAACTATAACGTTCCACCATGGTTATGTATGAAATGAAAACACATCATGCTATCTATTCATATATTCATACCAAAACAACTGGGTAATGATATTGATATTTATTTGGATCCATCAATCGAGGATTTGACGTTATTATTTTATTTAGGTGTTATGTTGTATGATGATTACAAAAATTAAGATTTATTTTTGAGATCCATGTTGTACGGGATGATAAATTACTTTCTCGCTTATGGAAATTTTTTAGGATATAAAATTAAAGGAGATCATGGGAGTATTGTGTGAAAACACAGTATATAGTCAATTATGTTGAAACACTCATCTAAAACCATGTTTCTAGGGCATCAAATATTTCTACACCAACAACATAAGTACCAATCATGGATGAATTCATTCAATGGATGTTCAAAATAATGTCAAACACCATCTCCACTAATAGGTGACCAATTGTTTGAGAACCTAAAAGATGGGGATAATGAATTTGGTAAACCATTTTCAAAAAACCTTACCAAAAATAGATAGAAAAAGTGAAAAGTTTTTTTGAATTACCATAATTCAATTATCATAATTTCAGACTCTTTCTTGATATTAGGAATGTTGAAAAAAATGTATGTGACAGTGTCATCTGCAAATTGATAAATTCACCTAAAAAATAATTGAATTAATGCTTGGTAGGAAATGGTTGACGTGGGAATATGAGAAGAGTGGGTGCCAATGATAGGTGAAAAACTAACTTTTCTTCCTCCATATACTTACACTATTTCTAGGATGGAGAGATATCTATTTTCCAATTACATGAATGATGTAATGGTTCCAGAGGGGTATTCGTCGAATATCAATAACATTGTGTCAATGATAAATTTAAAGTTAAAGGGCCTAAAATCTCATGACTACCATGTTTTGATGAATTCTCTAATTCCTGTAGATTTATGTTTCATTTTATCCAATAATGTTCATCAAATATTAACCAAGCTCTATTTCTTCTTCAAAACTATATTCCAAAAAGTTATATACCTTGTGAATTTGCTAAGTATGGAAAGACTAATTACTATCATATTATGTGAATTAGAAAGTTTCTAACCACCAACATTATTTGATATGACGATTCATAAGATAGTTCACATGGTGAGAGAGATTCGACGATTTGGCCTTGTACACTATAGAAGCATGTACCCCATTGAATGATATATGAATATTTTGAAAGGGTATGTCAAAAATAAATGTTGGATAAAGGGTTGTAATGCAATGTGATATATTGTTGAGGATTCCATTGAATTATATACCGAATACCTATCTGGTGTGGAAAGCATTGGTCTACCAAAATCACATCACACTGGGAGGATTGTGGGTGAAGAAATTTCTAGAAGATATGTTGTCATAATCAATATTACATATTGGGAGCAGGACCATCATTAAATTTTGTATGATAGTTTGTAGGTTTACCCATATGTTGAAACACATAATGAAATTATTAGGAATTTTAATCCAATAAGGTGTGAAATATTGATATCAAATACACATAAGAAACAGTTTATAGGATGGTTTCAAGACCATATTTTAAAGGATTTAGATGAAAATATAGATTTAATTTCAAAATAGCCTCGATGGCTAGCTAGATGACCCAGTTTGTATATATTATCTTACAAGGTTTATGTATTTAATGGTTATACATTCAATAAAAATGAGACTATAGAAAAAAGTACCATGAAAAATAGTGGAGTTACACTCATGGCTGAAGTGATGAATGTTTATACTACAAATAATAAATATCTAATTTAGGAAAATATATCATATTTGGTATCATAAAAAACAAATGGGAGTTGAATTATTTAATATTACAAGTGGCGATTTTAAGATTCAAGTGGGTTGATAAAAAAAAGTGCTATTACAATATATGAATTGGGATTTAAAAAAGTTGATTTCAGTAAGGAATGGTACAATGATGAACCCTTTATAATGGTTTCACAAGAAATACATATTTTTTATTCCTGATATTGTAAACTGAAAGTGTTAAATTATTCAATTATTGACCAAAACTTCTGATGGGTTAGATTAAAATTCAACTAATGCTGACCTGTTCATTGAGATGTTGCAATCATTTCGTAGTGGTCCTAGTGTAGATGGTGTTTTTAGGTCGTATGAGACCACAATAAAATTATTTGGATCATCGATAGAGGGGTAAAATTCCTTCTGACTTTAAAAAAGAAAAAGAGATTTCAATAATGAGGTCACATTTTTTTGTAATATACATCATGTTACCTCTTAATATTATATGTTTTGTGGTGCATTTGAGTACTCTTAATAAATTGTTAAACCATTTATATAGATATTGACTTCCACAAATGCTGGTGCTCCCAATCCCAAGGAAAAATAGGTCTATCAGCCACATACAGCTCCTAGTGGAGAGGATTGAACTTATGCACGTTTTGGGGCTCCCATTCTTGAGGAATAGTAAGTCTCTCAACCTTTTACTACACATAGTGTTGTGGACTGCCTTCTACATGTGTTGGTGTTTCCATTCCCGAAGAATAACAGGTATTTCAACATACGGCTACTCGTAGTTCTAAGGAGAGAAATTCCACATGTTCTGGTGCTCCCATTCATTAGGAACAATAGGTTTCTCACCTTGATACTACTCCCAGTACAGAGGTACAATGACTATTTGCACAACTCAATGCTACCACTCCAAAGGAATATATTGGAAATGTTGTTTCTGGGGAAATGATAGCTAATGAAAGACTGATGTCTTAGAACAAATAATGGCACCATAATTTGATGATGTTAACAAAAATAATTAAGGAGAAATAATAGGCATCAAATTAGAGGTGGGATGGAATATGAGGGGTTGGCCTGTTAACCCCAATATACCATGTTCAATAGTTATATTGGAATCGTCACTATTGAACACATGTCAATTGTCGTAGATTCATGGAACCATGTAGTGTTTGGGCAGAATACACTGATTTGGGGAGATATTATGGTAAAATTATGATATTATTTATTTATTTTACTAAAAAATAATATAATAATACATTGACTCACTCTTCATCATCCATTCTAGAGTGCATTTATAGTAGATGAATCCAAAAATAATTATGTATTAATGATTTTTCAAGAATTCACAGGGGATTTCACACAATTCTAAAAAGAAATTATCATAAAGATGGTAAAGGGAAAATATACCCACACCCACCGGTTATTTATGCACACCTGATTACCCAAGAAGTATGGTATGAGTTTACTAGACATCATGAGGATGCATCTTTTTTTGTAAATTGTGTCTTGTAATAAATAGTCTAATGATATGCGTATTTATCACATTGATTATTAATTTTTTATTTATGAAATAGAAATTGAGTTTTGGAAATAAGGAATGAGAAGAAAAACTTGCGTACCCCTACTGTAAAGCAATGATGAGGTATGTTTCACTTGAAAAAAAGTTGGTATGTATTTTAAATTGACTGTAATACTTTGAGGTAACTTGAAACAATTCCATAATTATGTTCCTCAGTTTATATGCTGATTGGTGACTCATAATCCAATGCCACTTCCATATCACTCCATGTGCTTTGAAAGGAAGCATTTGTTAATAATGGCTGGATACTAATAGATGAAAACACAGGAAAAGTGTGTTAAACATATGTAAGTATTACATACTAAAAAATTGTTTTGTATTAAATAGTTATTACTTATAAATGATCACTTATTTTTATATATTTTCTATCTAATAAAGTCACATGAATCAGAAACATCTATATTAGATGAATACAAACAATCAGAGGCCTTGATCTGGCCATAACAATATGACCGCATCAGGGGTGTGGGTTTTGGGGTGACACCATGAACATATTTTGAGAATAAAAACAAGAGGGTAGTCAAATTGAATTAATAAAATATATAATAAAAATAATAGCTAACCTTTAAGGAAAAATCCAATGTTAGATGGAGATTATTGAAAATTTAATGAGGGAGAGTCAAATAGAAGAAGCAACTCAAGAACAGCCACCGTGTGGAGATCCTTCACCACCACCCACTAGCTATAAGGCTAAACATTAACCTCAAAGAGTGGTCTTAGCAGAGGTAATCATTGTTATAATAAATGTTTCGATGAAATATGAATCATATAGACACTGATAACTTTCTTATACTGATATTATATAGGGTGATAAAGATTTTGGTATATAGCTAGCTACACCCCTGATCACCTTGTGGCAAGGACTATAGTGTTCAATATTCAAAACGACATGCTACACACAAGACCACTTCCAACAGGGCATGTGCGAGTGTTGATCAACGTATACCATTAGTTGAGTGCCATGATACCTATTCCGATTCATGAAGATGATTTTAAAATGGTCCAAATTTTTTTTGGAACCATCATTGCATTGAATGGATATCTTCTAAAAAACATGTCAACAAAGAGGTATTCATTTCTAATTTACATTTCAGGATAAACCTTTAGCAATTAATGAAAAATTTTATAAACTGTTAAATGTTATTATAAATGAACAAAGATAAGGGGATGAAACTGAAGACATTATTAAAACCATATAAATGATCTATCAATACATCAAAAAAAAATATTGAAAGCATCGTTACCCCAACTGTTCTATATCCACATTTAACTTTAATCAACAATCATGTGGAAACAGTGTAAAAAGTTGGTAGAAACCATTTAGTTTAATTTGAAGAAAATATGTACAGAGAGAAAGATCAAGAGTTCATTGGTCTTGAGAGTGAAACTAAAATCTTCAACAATGATTGTCTAGGAACCTCAATTGGAAATGTATACATGAGGTATGTTTTCATGATTCAGTTTTCCAAAATCGAGGATACTATATTAATAATGATTAAAAACACTTCATATTTTTGGAAGGTGTATATATGAAAAACAATTTAAGGTATTTTCCCATTATATAAAATTTTGACTCATTAATACTCACATATCATTTATAGAAAAAACAAAAAATAAAGGCAAAAAAGAAGGATAAAATAACGAAAGGTCTAAAAAAATCATTTGAATGAGAAATATCAGATGATAGACTCTATTTAATACAAAAAATGAAGGGGTAAACTATACAATTTAATCATATTAAATATTTTTTTTAATTACTTAATCCCTTTTGTGTTTTAGGCAGCAATGGATGGTCATTGTGATAAATTTGGATATTCTAATGACTTATTTATTAGATTCAATGCGTGGTAATTCATAAAACTATCCATACATGAGGGAATTTTTCAAAATTTAATACACTACATCCAACATTTTTGAAATAAAACATCACGTTATATAATTTATATCATCTTTTAATGAGGATTCTGTTATGATAAGGTGGTGCATCAATATAGTCTGAAAAAGGAATGAGGCTTGGGGATACAAACAAGGATGAAGACAAGTACTATGACTTTCTAAATATCAGGGTAATGATAATTACATTTAACTATCAAAACACATATAAAAACAAATTAATTATTCTCCTCAAGGTTTCTGTAGTGTCTAAATCAAACCAATGGTAAAGATTATGTGTACTATGTTTATAAATTTATGAGAGAGATCATATTCCATGAACAAACCAGAATCCTGAACAGATATTTTTGAAGATAATTACTATTTAATTAAAAATATTAATTTATAATGTTTGTATTTAAATTTTTCCAGTACTACTATGACTCTTGAATAGACTCATATTAACAAGACGATATAGATGTTCTCAGAAACTAATGGGCAGAATAACCGATGAAAGAATGTACACAAATAGAATGAAGATGTGACATGAAGTGTATGTTTTTAGTTTATCATATTATTTGATTATTTAAGATTCATGTCCTCTGAACTACTGTTCTTTGATATATGACTCATGATTATGATCTATGATATGTGGGGTATGAATTTATAATGCTAATATCATCTTATTACATCTTTATATTCATGTCATCCTTACATGATCATCGATATCTCCCCTGTTTATACTTATTGAGCATCTATGATCACCCTTTATTATCTTTAATATCCTTAAGTTATTAAGAATGTTTTTAGAAATGATATATCTAAGAAGGATTCTAGTGAATAACAACTTAATGAGAGACACTTATGAACTAGTTATTTATGTTTTCATGTTTCATAAAGAACTAGAACTAAAACATTATAGAATGGAACAATATGTTATGGAAGGAATAATAATTAAATAAGATGTTATTTCTATATAGGAAATATTTGGTTCAATATAGTTGGTATCAGAACAACTGACCTACTCCAAATTGAGAAAAAAAACAAGTGACTGGTATCACTCAAAGTGTCTTTTTATTTAAAATGGACATTAACTTTAGTAAAATGTAAAAGTGACATAATAAAAATAGTAAAATAACATTATAAGTATTTTTGATATTTTATAACAATGATCCATGAGTCATTTTTTATGTTTACGAATCAACTTTTCCTCAATCTAATGCACGGTGTGTCCGATATGACATTGAGTGTGTATTTTTATATTAAATTGACATTAAATTGAGATAAAATATTATGTGAAATACTAAAAACCAAGAAAACACATTCTGATTATATTGATACTTTAGGGAAAATATCCATGAGTCTTTTTTGATGTGTAGGAGACAACCACACATCAATCTGATGCACTCTGGGACTATTTTGACTAAAACTGTCCATTATCAGTTTAAAATTGACATTTTTTGTCAAAACATTTCTCTCACTAGAAACCAATAAAACATGATCTGATTGTATTGATAACTTAGAATAATGAATCATAATTTATTTTTGATGTCTATAAAGCAGTCTCATGTCATACCGACACACAATGTGACTGGTATGCCTCATAATGCGTGTTTCCTATTTGAACAGACATTTTAGAAAAAAAACACCAATGACATACTGAAAACCAAAAAAATATATTCATATTGTTTTGATACTCTAGGAAAATCATCTATATGTTAGTTTTTACATGTTTGAATTAAGTTCATATTATTAAAATTCATGGTGAAGCTGGTATAACTCAAAGTGTCTTTTTTGTTTAAAGATGACAGGAATTTACGTAAAAAATGTGACATACTGATTAACATGAAAACATGTTCAGATTGTTCTGAATCTTCTAGAAAATGATCTATGAGTTTTTTTTTGATGTGTAGGAATAATCCAAACCTCAATCCGATGCACGGTGTGACTAATATGACTCAAATTGTATCATTTTATTTAAAATTGACATTAATTTATTTAAAAACAATAAGTGACATATAAAAAACAAAGAAAATGCATTCTAATTGTTTTTATACTCTATGAAAATGATCTATAAGTCATTTGTGACATGTATGAATCATCTTCACATTAATTAAATGCATGGTGTGTATAGAATAACCCAAAGTGTCCCATTTTATTTAAAACTGACATTAATTTAAGTAAAAACAAATGACCTACTAAAAACAATTAAAATGAATTTATAATGTTTTGATACTTTAGTAAAATCATACCTGAGTCATTTATGATGTGTAGGAGTCAACTGAACCTCAATCTGACACACGGTGTGATCGTCATTAATAAAAGTGTCTCTTTTTATTTAAAATTGACATTACTTTAAGTTACAAAAAGTGACATACTAAAAACTGGACAATGATATTCGGATTATTTTTGACTTGACAGAGTCAACCACCCCTCAATAAAATGTATGGTGTGACTATTATTACTAAATGTGTCTCTTTTTATTTAAAATTGACATAAATTTAAAAAAACAACAAGTAAAATACTGAAAACCTGGAAAACATATTCGAATTGTTTTGATATTTTAGGGCAATGATATATTCGTGATTTTTGATGTTTCTGTAATAGAATAACCTCAATACGATGCACGATGGGACTGATATAACTCAAAGTGTCACTTTCTATTTCAAACTGACATTAATGTAAGTAAAAACAAATGGCACACTGAAAACTAAGAAAACACATTCATATTATTTTGATACTTTAGGAAAATGATAAATCAGTCATTTATGAAATCTACAATTAAACTAAAACACAATATGATGCACAGTGGAACTGGTACGACTAAAAAAGTCTCTTTTTATTTGAAATTCATATTAATTAAGTAAAAACAACAATTGACATATTTGAAAATAATGAAAACACATTCATATTGTTTTGATATTTTAGGAAAATGATCTATTAGTGATTTGTGACATTTTGGGATCATCCTCTCCTCAATATAACTCACGGTGTTCCCAGTATTACTGAATTTTTCTATTTTTATTTAAAACTGACATCAATTCAAGTAAAAAACAAGTGATAGATAGAAAACCATGAAAATAAAATTATATTATCTTGATATTTCAGGAAAATTATTTATGAGTCATTTGTGATGTGTGGGAGTCAACCAAACCCCAATCAGACACACAGTATGGCCGGTATGACTAAAAGTGTCCATTAGCATTTTAAAATTAACATTTTTGTTAAAAATATATCACTCACTAAAAAACAATCAAACATGCTCCGATTGTCTTTCTAATTTAGTACAATAATTCAAAAGTCATTTGTTACATGTATGAAGTATTCTCACATCAAACTAATGCTTTCTACAACTAGTATGACTCATAATGCATGTTTCCAATTTGAAATTACATTTTAGTAAAAAACACTACTGATATACTATAAACTTATCAAACATATTAGGATTGATTTTATTCTCTAGAAAAATGATATATATGTGATTTTTGACATGTAGGAATCAACCTCACCAAAATATGACGCATGGTGGGGCTGGTATAACTCTAAATGTGTCATTACTAAAAATCATCATTAATTTTAGTAAAAGAACAAGTGACATACTCGAAACGGAGAAAAAAAATTTGTATTGTTTTGATATTTTATGAAAATGATCCATATCTCATTTTTAATATGTAGGAATCAACTCCGCCTCAATAAGATGCATGGTGTTACCAGAATAACTCCAAATTTGGAATTTTTATTAAATATTTACATTTTATTAATGTGTACATTCATATTAATTTTTAATTCATTTTTTTATAGTATTGAAAGCACAATATGTGTTTTATTATATAGGTGGAATATTTTCATCGGGTTGAGATGATTTTTTAGAAACTTATACCATGTTTGGATATTTTTGAGAGGGGATCACATGCGTTAAAAGATGAAATATTATTTTTTATAATGTTTGTTGGAAAATTTTAAATGTTGTTAAATAAATAATTTTATTTGAAATCTAAATAGCATGAGTGTTTATTTTTTTATACACCATGGGTTGACAGTATTTTATTCATGATGTCAATTAAATGTATAAATTAGTTTTTCATCTGGCGTGCTATTTAAATTGAATTTTGACTCTTAGTGTGTTGTGTTTAAATTGTAGATTTTCTTCTGCTAGGTGTGCTGTTATATAAACCACTCTCCAAGTAGCCCTTTATCAATTCAATTTTTAGTACTAATAAAGATGGACATTATCATCTATTAAAAAATGCTGATAAATGGGATTCATTATCAGTGATTTTTTAGCACGGATAAAGGGGACCATCCCCCTTTATCATCAATGCGATTAAAAATAATTTTTTAGTGAATTTAAAGGATAATTTTCATACTGTTAATGGTTATATGTGTAGTTGTGGGATTCCAAAAACTCTACCCCAGAATTCCCACTGAAGAGATCGTAGTCCTATGAGTATAAGAATATTCCATACCAACCATCTAGTAAAGTAAAGGGGGAACATACACTAATGAATATTTTCCAAGATAAAAAGGATAGTGGCTCTAATCCATGTCTAAAAGAGTAAATTTTGTGTAGTAGGGGTCACATTCTGTTTCCATTGACCTCATGTCCTGCCCATGTAAACAAAATATGTCATGAAGTCCTATCGTTGTTGTACTACACGGTATGTAGGATGACAGTGTGCCAGTATATGGCTATAGCTCATGTACACATTCTCATGTACCAGTACATGAATTAGCTCATGTTCTTGGTCCAGACTGTGTTCATATGTGGGAGTACATTTCATGCCCTAATTGGTGTAGTCTACCCCGTATCCGTGTACATATAACAAACATGCTAAGTCATCCGGAAGAGACCTCACGTCGTGTGATAGGGGTCACACTCTGTGTGATATTTAACATCTTTTGAAAACCCTATCCACTGCTTTGGGGGCCCTACATAGTGTGTAGATCCAGAATATACATCCCCTTGTTTAGAATTTTATAGAATCTTAGATCTGTTCCCATGTTTGATCCACCACCACATTCCATTGATTTAGGGATTGTTTCATCAGGTTATTTAAGATCTCAACTAATCCAATCCTCACTATTTTCAAAAAATTAATTACATCATCATAGATACTTGGAAAAAGGATAAAACCGATGTTCTTCATTATTTTCTGAAGAACATAAAATTGGGCATCCATTGTTATCCAAACCGTCTTGCATCCATAATTGTACCTCTCTCATTTAGTTCAAATATGAGAACTATGATTTCAGATCATTGAAAAAAGATATGGCTATAGAACAATTTATTGATAAGGATTTTTTGAGTCATGAACTAAATGAAGAATACCCAGGACGAACTCATAATTAGGGGGGAGAAACACCAAAATAGATAAGAGGAAAATACCACGATTGATTTTTTTGCGTATCTCGATTTTTTTCTAATGGAATGAAAATATAATAATGTATAGTCAAAAAGATATTCCCCCATAAAACCTCTCAATATAAACCAATCCCACATATCGATTGAACCATGGGTCAATCTATTCGTTGATGGATTCATACTCATCTTAGAAATAAAGAATATGGAAGAATAAAATCAAAACACATTCCCTACCTTGATTTGGATTGAATGATGCTGAAGAAAGAAGCTGCATCATGTTCATTGGGGAGATACTTAGAATTTAAGGTGCATAGATCATTGATCCATGATCCTATCGCTGATCTACGGGGAGAATTATCCAATGGTCGCTCCAAGGGATAATCGACGTCTCCAGGGTTATGAGGTCAACCCTAGAATTCTGACATAATTATATATTTAAATATTTTTATTTGATGCATCAACATAAATGAAATAAATAAATTTATTTAATTATTTATTCACTTTCACTCCTACGATGACTTTTTTACAAATGAACTACATCGACTAATGTTAAGTCGCACCAAGGGTAAAATGGAACACCCCGAGCTTCCACGATACGCTTCTCATTCAATAATGCAATAGCTTGCATTGTACGCAACTTCGAGTTCTAAAACACCGCGACTAATCAAAGTAGCCGCTATGAATAGTAATAACCACTTTTTAAAATTATAGAAATTTTATATTTCAAAATGGACTTCATTTTTGGATTCGGAATATCGAAATTAGCCTATGTTGAATTTTTGGTATTTTTCTGAGAACTTCTAATTTTTTATGAATAGTGAAAAATACATAAAAACAACTTTTTAAATCAAAATAATTTATAGTGAAAAATTATACTATTTAGTGGTTTTAATGTATAATTAGAATATATTTTTACCATTTTATCCAATGGTGGTCATTAGAATTAATTTAACATTGAAATTGGACATAAACAATTGCCAATCTTTTGATATAAATTATTTCTTAAAAACACACTATTTGTTGTGACAGTGGGAATTAATTATAAAATTAATTAATGCAACTTATATGTTTGGAATTTTTTAAAATAGAATTCATTTTTGAATTCGGAATATCAATTATAGCTTAGGGTGAAATTTTGGCATTGTTTTGAAAAACTTCAATTTTTGATGAATGGTGAAACCACTAAGTGGTAGTTAAATAACTGATTTTTCGTTTAAATGAAATATTACCACTTCTGTGATTTGATTTTCAAAAACCCGACATACATGGTTGTCATTAAGAAGTAAAATGTGGTTCAATGAGATTAAAATAATTTTTTGGTGAATAGTAACTTTTAAGTTCTTAATCGCGATTAGAGGTAATTAGTGTAGTTTAAGGTAAAAACAATGTTTTAATAATATGATTTGAGCTTGACACTTGTCCTACTACTATTGTATGAGTCATGGCCGACCAAGACAACCCATGGGTCAACTTGGGGACCCCATGGAGCCACTTTGGTTGGAAAATGACATTAATATATATTTATTTAATGTTAAAATTAAATTGACACAAACATGAGTTGTTTTACTAAAACAGTTTTTAAGTGGGGTTACACAAGTCCAAATTTTGACTATAAATATTCATTAGAAATCTAAAACGATTTCCTACATCATCATATTTTTTTTATAATTTTTAGACATTAAATAAATTAAATTATTTATGACATCATTATGATGCAACGATGACCACATTATTTAACGATTTTAATAAAATGAAAAGATAATGTAAAATCCAAGTCTTACACTTGTCCAAAGACTATTGGATGGGTAGATTTAGAACCCTTATCACCTTAGCCACGAATTATATAAGTTTGGGACCTTTAGAATCCGAAAAGCATTGTGTAATAATGTAACATTTCAATCTTTCCAAAAGAGCCCCTCCTCTCCACTTATAAAAGCCCCCCACCTCTACCACCTTATTCACACTTTCAAGACATTTGGCTCGGCCAACCTCTGCCCAAATACTCTCAAAACTTCCCCCTCTTACTTCTATAAGCCTCACTTTGGGCAGAACTCTTCTCAAGGAAGCCTTTGGCTCAAATCAAAAAGAGTTGCCCGATTTTGAGGTAATGTCTTCTCTAATGTTGTTTTGTTTTATTTTTCTTCTCCAACCCCCTAAACTCTTTTTATTCGTTACTTTTGTAACAACACCAGTATCCTCACTATACTAAGATGTTTTTATAAGAAGTATTCGAGCTACACTTACACACACCTACATCTAATGGTTAAAGAACATACGGTTTCTGTGGATGGAGAATTTCTGCCTGACGAAACGATGATTGTTCAACACTCATATAACACCTTCAAAGGTGGACATTAAGATGTCACTATATTTATATATGATATAAAATATGTTTATGTTTTCCTTATGCTTCTTTATTTCTCATTTATGGCATACTTTATGATTTCCATTATGGGTAAAACGTGATAATTTTATTTTAGGAAGTGCGGACTACCGCCCCCTCAAAGTGATTTGAATCGTTAATGCCATATGTGGGATGTATAAAGGATGGAGTAAATTGTATTATACACTATATTATACTGGAATTATATTATACATTTATATCATTATGATTTCATTCCATTAAATACGAAATAGAAATGAAAGTAGCGTTCATGCGTACGTACAGCTTACCGTCTCCATGAACGGTGCATTTCATTTCTTACCTCTAAATGTTACGTAATATTATAAATGAATGTATATACTATATATATATGATATATATTACATCTAAATAATGAATATAATTCTGGAGATAATGGATATTCTACCACATAAATAACTTGTAATTATAAGAAGTTTATTGTTGATTCAAGTACCAAAGATTCACAAAACGACCGTTATTAACTTAAATAATTACATAATGCTCATATCATTGTAATAAGTGATATAAAAAGGATAAAGAAATTGAAAATGGTTCTTAATAAGGTATATATTAACTCTAGTTTATTATTTAGGAGGTTTAAGAATGGTTGAGTCAAGTCAGATACGAGGTAAGGGAACTTCTTAACCCAATTTCCATTCTTTCGGTTAATCTCCTACATTCAAATCATGTCATGATGTTATTATGTCCTATTTTGTATTTTTACTTTCTTTATGTGTACCTATAGTGAATACACATAATAGATCTATTTTATTTTAAAAATGATCTTTTTAAGGACTTCGTCTCAATCTCCTTTCATTGAGGCATATTTGGTTTTATACACAACTTTATTTTATACGGTGTATAAACCCCTTTGACTTTTAAGTTTATTCAAAAGGAATCTTTTTATACGAAGCGTTTTACTAAACGACAAAAAGGGAATGTTTTTCTTTCCGTACATATGCGGCGAAAACGACTTCTCCGCCGCCATGACCATTATTTGAGTTTCGGCTTCCTCTACAAGCCATCACTTTTTTTAATGAAAAATAAATACAAAGTTTTAACTTTATTTTATTTTGGTATTGAAAATGGTATTGAAAGCATTTTTTTATATCAATGTGTTGTATTGAAATCTTGTGATTGAAATGTGGAAATGTTATGTTTCATTTATGCATGTTTCATGTGATACGATTATGTAGTGGTTTATGATATGTTTAAACCTATTCATATGAGGAATGCATTGGACTTAATAAGTGACGGGTGGAGCCCGCTATAGCTCCTCGATGCATCGACAGGTCTCATGAGACAAACTAGTGTCTTGGCACGAGGCCTTGACAAAATCTTATTTGTGGTCTTGGCACGAGGCCTTGACTACATGGTTATGATAGTCTGGAATTATGCATTCCGTCATTATGAAAGTGGTTAATGATATTTCATGTGATTATTTGACCAGTAGAATATCCATGTGAAGAAGTAAATGGCATTATCTCATTTTACTTTTGCCATGTTATGTTGATGTTCATGTTTAAAAGGCTTTTGTTTTAGTTATACATTGCCTTAAATGTTTATGTTTATTTATGAAGGCTTCCGTAATATTGTTATCCTTACTGAGCATCTGAGCTCACCCCTTTCAATGTTTTAATATTTTCTAGGATGTGAAGAAGTATTTTATGAATGACATGCAGGGATTGTCAGAAGAGGATATGAGAGTGGACTATGGAGACTTTGTTATTGTAGTTTTTCACTTTATGATGTAATGTAACGTTTACGAATGTATCTAGTGTTTCTAAGGCTACTAAACTAATCGGTCTTTCGAGACATGATCTTTTGTGATCATTCCAATGTTACGAAGTAATGCACCGGCTCTGGGTAGCTGGGGTTGTGGCGTTACATAAAAAATATATTTGGAACTCAATAGTTCCCTCAGATTTCTAATCCAGATACCTATTTAGAAGTTATTTCACATTTTCAAGAAAATTGTGTATGTATGATACATATTATATTTAATATATTTCAAACATTTATTCCTGGAACATTGGGCTGTATAATCACACTTCATCTCAGCTTCTAATCTCAAAAATAATCCATATAATATAAAAAAATGAAACCTTGAAAATTATGAGACATTAAATTCTCCAAACATGGGTATTTATGTCCCTAAAAATCCAAAACTGGGGCTACAAAAAATGTTGAGGGTACTAAACACAAATCTGAGACTAGTGCTCCCATGTAATCTCCTATATATTCCTTTGATGCCACTAAAGACACACTAAAGGAATCAATTTCCCATACATGATCCTTTCCTGCCGATCCTTGATCTCTTCTGAGTACTCAGAAAAGGTTTCTCTATCCTTGAGGCCCATCTCACCCCAATCGATAACTTGTGATGGGCCATGCTCGTACCTAACCAGTTGTAAGACATTGAAGATGTAATGTACCCTATCTAACTACAAAGGTAGAGATAAGCGGAACACAACCTCGCTAACTATACAAAAAATATAGAAAGGGATGATGATCATTGGAGATAGATTACTCCCCCAACCAAATCTCTGTAATCCAAATCAAGGTGAAACCTCTAGGAAAAAATGTTCTCCTTACTCAAATATCAAAGGCCTTTTTCTCCTATCAGAATAAGACTTGTAATGGATCTGTGCGATTTTCATACAATCCTGAATGACATCCTCCTTCTCTATTATAGGTCACACCAACTTTGAGTGCATGAGTGCTGAATCTCCTAGGTTAGTCCAATAAGCTTGTGACCTATATGGCGTCCCATAAAAAACATTGAATGGTTCCATACCAATGGTGGAATTTTAGCTATTTTTTTATGAATACTCTACCAGTGGTAGGTGATCCTCCTAACTGCAACCAAAGCCTAACATGAAATCTCAAAACATTTCCTCCAGAACATGAATGGTCCACATAGTAAGGCCATTAGTTTAGGGGTGAAATGTTGTACTTAAGCATAACTGAGTCCAAAAATACTCTTTTAATCTATTACACATCCCGTATGTAAAGTGAGAATCATGGTCAGAAAAAATAATCAATGGAACTCCATGGAGTTGGACTATCCCTTGAACAAATAGGCACCCCTGGCTCTCTATTGAACTTTTATATTATATAACTAGGAAGTGGGATTAGTTGGTTAGTCCATCTATGATCACATAAATGGAATCGTGTCCCATAGATGTATGTGGTAATAAAATATTTAATTCTATAGGTACCCCATCCTACTTCAACTCTGGAACCTCAAACAATTGAGCTTAAAATTCTAGAACTTGGTTCTCAGTCTTCACATGATGACAAGTAAGGTAATAGGAGACAAACTCTAAAACCCACATCTTTATCTCTGCTGACAAAAAATGGAATTGGAGGTCCTGGTACATCTTATCTACACCTAGATGTACTGCCAAAGGTTATGTATGACACTATCTTAGGTCCTCCTCCCGCAACATCAATGCTATCATTATGCGTCCTCTAAAAAGAACCCCATGCTCCCCACCTTTATAAAATCCATTAAGAGAATGTATATTGGATATCATAGAATGTAGAGTCTCATAGTCAGTATTCCCGAGCTGTTACACCCCAACTTTATGCAAATGTGGAGGAGTGACAACCATCGACTAGAGGTAGTCTAGTCAATCTCTATTCACAAAGGATAACTAGAATGAGGACAAAAATACTCTGATGCCTCATTCAACAACTGCTATAATGATCTTATTCGGAGAGAAAATTCTACCACATTAACTTTCCCTAGAATATAGAAAACTCCATAGTCGTAGTCCTAGAAGAACATTAAACATCACCTCGGTCTCGAGTTGAAATCCTTATAAGAGAAAATATAGTTCAGACTCTTGTGATTGGAGTAGAAGATAAACCACTCACCCATCAAGTAGTGTAACAACATATTCGAGTAAAAAATACTGGCTCTATATCATGATCATGGGTCACATAGTTCTTCTTGTGTGACCTCAACTGATGTGAACCATAGGTGATCATCACTTCCCTCTGAATCAAAACACAACCAAACATGATTCCTGATGCACCATAAAACACTATATACTCGACACCCTCTTAAAAAAATATCAAGATGAGAGTGCTTATAAAACTCTACCTCAGTAGCTAAAAAGCCTCCTAGAACCTCTCTATAAATACAAAAGGATACCCATTATATGTCAAAGGTTTCAGGGGTGCTGATATTCTAGAGAAGTTGGGTAAGAATCTATAATAATAGTTTTCTAACCCAAGGAAGATCCGCACCTTCGTCACACTCTTGGGTGGATCCAAAGATAACGATTACCCAACCTTAACAATACATACTTCCCCTCCATCTCCTGATATAACATCTACTTGAATGTAGATCGTCTAAATTCAAAACTAGTACATTGAGATATTTCTATAAATATGGTGCTCTCAGAGCACATCCAGAAATATCCTCATGTTCCTCTCATTATCCTCCTCATATGACAACTACACAATGACAGAATCTATCAAATATACCACAAACTATCCCATGTAACCTTAATGACCTAGACCACGAGTCCCATGAATACCACAAGATAATTAATTAGGAAAAAGGGAATCACCAAGTACTCATAGTGACCTTAAAGACATCTGAATGTTGTATTCGATATATCCTCATTCTATAATCGCAAATGGTGATATCCAGATATGAGTTCAACATTCCTGAACCATAATTTCCCTCTCAAAATATCAAAGTGGTCATTGGTACTCAATAGTGGATAATTTTACTTCCAGGTCACCTGGTTTAAGACACGACATTCACCACACAAACTCAAATCCCTTCTTTCTTCTTGGAAAAAAACTGGGGCCACCCAGGGTGAAATGATGAGTCTAATAAATCCTTTCTTCGGTAAGTCCTCCAACAACACCCTCATCTTGTAAATCTCTACAGGAGACACATGATAGGTTTTCATAGATATTGGTTCAATAATGAGCTGTAAATCAATGCATATGTATATCGGTTGGTGAGGAGGTAAACCTGAAATATCTTCATGTAATATATCCTCGTACTACTCCACCACTATAGGAAACTATGAACTCACAACATAAACCACTGAAATGGTTAGACTATCCAATTTAAAAGTAATTAATGGCACCCTCTTATGTATGATTCCATCCTTTGACTCCTATGATTCTTTTTCACTGATAAAAGAGAATCTGGTTTCATTACTGCGGGCACACCACACCCTTCTATTAAAATAATCATTCTGGGCATGGAATATAAATAAAAAATCCATACCAAGAAGGAAGTTATAAATAGTTGATGTTAGAAACAAGATATTCCAATATAAACTATTGTCTTTAAGAGTAAGGTGACACTGTTGGACAAGTGTTTGATCACCGAGTCTTATCTAGTAGAAGTTTCCAAGAATAATTGTCGAGGAGGTGGTTCAATTATAATCTCTACGTTTTGTTAAAGGAATGTGGAATGAAATGAATGAATAGAAACTATGTATATCATTAGTAAAGATAAGGTGTAAAATATACAGATGATACCTAGAATCATTCATGGAGACTCTGAATTATAATCTTTAACCACCTGCATCTATACCTAGCTAAATCCTCCAACTTCCCGAGCCTGGTGTGGACAAACTAGGGGTGGTGGTGGAAAAACATAAAAATATCTACTACATGATATCCAAAATCATTGGCCACATCTTCCACCCTTAAAAACGACTTATCCTGCCACTGTATTTTCCTTGGTGGCCCATCCGTAGTCTCTCTATCAGCTGTATGACTGGTCAGGCAATCTCAGGTGAGATTTCCCAATCCATCACATTAGTAACACCACATCTCTCTAGGATGATTGAATCCACCTTGTAATCCCAAAAATACAGATCCTCCACCATGGGAGCCACTGCTAAAAAGTATCACACATCTAGGTCCCTATGACTGGAATCTTCTCCCTACTACTGAGGTATCTACTCCTACATTTCCCCTCTTGAAAACCACCTCTTATATCTTCTCATCTAAGAAACCCCCAACCATCAAATATCTCTTTAGCACCCTAATATTGGTAGGAATTCATAGAGGGATGAAACTAAATCATATGTCTCTATGCCAATTTGGATTAAAGGTATGATCATTAATATGTGATCATAGAGCATATCCATCGAGTACCTGTAATAGTTAGTAATCATTGATGAATACTCAAATACTTTCATGCTGCCCATATAGAGATGAAGAATATAATTGATACATACAACCCTCATCATAATGGTGATAACTTCTCTTTGAATGGGAACTAAAATTCTATCCATAAAATGGTAAACTCATCATAAGACTGGGTCACTAACCCCCACTATCTCCCTATTGAGAAATGTAGAAGGACCACTACTTGGACCGACATCTGATCTTGTGGTGTCCAGACCAGTTGGAAATATAGGGGTTTCTACCTTATGCCTGTTTTCATCTACCGGTGTGTCAGGCTCACATTGGAAACTGAGGGGTCTTTGTTACCGAAAAACATGAAGCATGCTCAACCTATGCACCACATCTATAGGTACTGCGAGTACCATGTGTTTTTATATAGGTGTCTGTATGGATGGTACATCAAATTGAGATAAAAGCATAGGAAATGGTACCTATATTGATGCCTCATCACTTAGGGGATCATCCTCATGATCATTATGCTGAATCCTCATATAAATAAGTTTCATTGTAATCAAAAAACAAATAAGAAGTATTATAATAAACAGGTATATCTAGAGAGATGACTCAAAAAGGAAATGGAAGCAACAACCCGTTCTTATATGATTCATGTTCTAATTTTTTACCTGAAACCATTATTCTGATGTACCCAGTTTGAAAGCAGATGATCAGAGTCATACAATATAGATACATCAACCATCTCCCTAACACGAGTCTCTAGCTTGAAAGGAAAACATGAAACACTTATAACTATCTCCCCAGATCAATCTCAGAGACTCCCAATCCAAATGTAAAACAAACCCCCTCTAATACCACTTTTTCATGAACAATCACTATGGGGATCATATCGTGACTCTAAATGCCCACCCCCAATAAGACAGGGGCTAGAGACTAGTGTTGAGTATACGTATCACTAACATGGCAGGCATTAGTATATGTACCTATACACACGAAAAAATCTTCAAGTTGATAAAATGATGAAATTAAAAAAAAATTAAAGATGGGTAACCATTCATGCATATATCCAAATCACATAACAAAATAATTACAATATGTAAAATAATGTAAAGAGGAAAAATTGCTATCCCAACACAAGGAGTCAGTAACACAAGTACAACAAGAAATTATGTACTGGGACAACTGTCAGAATACCATAGGAAGACACCTCAGTGTGTCTGGTATCATTATTCACCATCTAGGCCTAGTCCACATAGGATTCTGTCGAAAGGTTTATCATATGTAGAAGACTAGACACATGAGGGTGAATCCTGTGTAATGGTGAGTATCAAAATACAACAAATGACACTACGAAACCACAAAGATTAAAATAAAGGAAAATATTTCCATCTACACATAGGTATTTGTATATAGTGCATATAACACTAATATCTAGTTATAATCAACAAATACATAAAAAATATAGAGGGAAGTCACAACCATTGAATACCATCATAGGATTCCAGCTTAAAGATTCCACATAACACTAACATGGGAGAAAGAATTTCAGAGTCTGATATAACTGATGACGATTTCCTAAGAGGTGCTACTCATCAATCCTCATCATGAGAAATAATGTGTGGATAATATATGGAGAATATGATACAAAGATTAGGATCACTTCTGTGGCCTTGGGGTGATACCAACAACTCAATATGGATTACCCCAATAAGTAGAGGATTGAATCCATAAATTTTTGGTCATGAAGATACTATGAAATCCACTTAGGGGACGAAGGTGAATAGGGGATCTCACAATAGTTCTACAAGAGGGAATCTATTGACTCTATCCAAGATGTCCTACGGAAATATGTGTAACACTAGGATTAGGAGAAAATTACATACCAACCTTTAGAGAGAGGATAATGGGAATACACCCTAATGAAACTTATCTATGATATAGATGAAAATGGCTCTATGAAATTTATCAAAGAGTACATTATGTGTAGTAGGGGTCACACACCATCTCTCGTGACCATAGTTCCTTCCTGTGTAATTGGCCAGTGTCATCCAAACATGTATGAGTAGTACTATAGTGTGTGAAGGATGGTTGTTTAGTCTACCCATGTGCCAGTACATAACTACATCCCATGTATGATTTCCTGTGTATCATTACATGACTTAGCTCGTGTACTTAGTCTTGGCCATGTCTGTGTGGGGGAGTACATGACATGTTCCAAGCCACACAGTCCACCCCATGTCTGTGTGATTCTTGATTAAATAAAATTTCATATAGGAGAGACCAAAAATCAGGTGGTAGTGGGAACATGTCATGTGTTATTTATCTTTCTCCAAAAAAACAAGGCTTACCCTCATGGGACCCCACACAGTGTATATATTCAAATTACATGCCATGTCATTTAGAATTTTGTAGAATCCTAGATCCACTCTAGTGTTCGATCCGCCACAAGTAGCCTTCAACCCAATGATAGTTTCACCACGATATTGAATATCCAAACTCAATCAAGAATCTACATCATTGAAAAATGCGTCACATCATTAGATATTGTTGGAGAATTGTTTAAATCATCATTATTTATTATGGACTGAAGAACTTTGAAGTACAAAAAATCTGGCATCCAACCACTACTGGAAAAATACCTTATACCAAAGGTTTGGAACCGTTGGTATAGGCCTCCAAACCGTTGGTATAGCCTATGCCAATGGTTTGGAGGACCATGGCCAAGTAAGCCATGAGGATAGGTCTATACCAATGGTTTTGCCAAAACCATTGGTATAGACCTATACCAATGGTTTTGAAACCCGTTGGTATAATTAATATGAAAATCTATACAAACGGTTCCATAAAACCGTTGGTATATGTATTTCAAAAAAAATCGATGGGATTCGATCCCAGGACCTCTAGTTTATGATTTAATGACCTAACCACTAACCTAACATTATTTTCGTGAATATAATTTCATAAATATATATATGTTATATAAAAAATATTTTAAATTTTGATTTATTTAATGTTCTCCATAAGAAGATTACTTTAAAAATACTTGGACATATACCAGCAGTTTTGAGAACTATTGGTATAGGTCCTTTTATTTTGGGACATATACCAACGGTTTTGGACAAACCATTGGTATAGGGGGGACCTATACCAATGGTTTGGCCAAATCGTCAGTATAGGGTCTCTATAATGGTCCTATAGTAACTGTTTTGGCCAAACCGTTGGTATATGTCCTCTATAATGGACCTATACCAATGGTTTGACCAAATCGGTTGTATAAGTCCATATTAATGAACTATACCAATGGTTTTTCCAAAACAATTGGTATAAGTCATATTTCTAGTAGTGAACATCATCTGAATTTACCAATATCCATAGTCGCACCTCCACCATGTCATGATGATCCTTGATCAATAATTTTGGATCATTGTCCCAATAAATGGGTGTTCAATGATTGGTTGATCAATATTCTTCATGTGATGGGCCAAACGAAGAATTCCCATGATGAATTCAGAATCGTGGGAGAGAAGACCCATATCAATAAAGAGGAACAAATAACAATTTCGGATCATGTTGATACCAAATCGGTTAAATTAAAATGAAAATTAAATAATCAAAAATCCCAAAAATAATCTCCCATCATAACCCAGCAAAATAAACCAATCCCCCATATTCATTGAACTACATATCAATATATTTGTTGATTTATTTGAGTTCATTATAGAAATAAAGAATGTGGAAGATTCAATTTAAAAAAATGACCTACCATGATTTGGATCGATTGATGATAAAGAAAGAATTTGTGTCACATTTTTTTGTGATATCCCTCAAATAGGTGGTGTGGCGATTATCGATCCACGATCCTGTCACTGATCACCTGAGAAAATTCTCTAACGATATCTTCATGGGTTCTCAAATGTCTCCAGGGTTATAGAACTAACCCTATAAATCTAGAAAAAAAATTATTTAACGATTGATAATCACTACATCATTATAAATAAAATAAAATAATTAATTTTATTATTTTATTCATTTTCCACCTATAATGAATTTTCTAAAAATAACCCACTTCGACAAAGTTAATTAATTATTAAGGTAAAACCTCATTCTAAACTCAACGGTGCACTTCAAGTTTTGATCTTGACAACCTTTAAGAATTTATTCCACATTTTTGGGAAAACCACACGTGCGTGAAATTTAATATATTTAGTGTATTTCAATCATTTATTCAAAGAACAACATGACCTGGAATCGCAGACCATATTAGCACTTAGTCTCAAAAGTAATCCATATAATATCCCAAAAAAATACCTAGAAAATCATAGACATTAAACAAAATTTATCAAATATTTTACCAATGTGTCATGTTATAAATGTAATTTGGTTAATGTAGCATTACTTTTCCAATTAAAACATCAAATAATTTATTTTCTCTTCAAAGATGATAATTAATTATATATTTATAATACTTTATAACTTATATCCATATCCTCGTTCTCATGTTCATCTCTTCATGGGTGAATATATACTTCCAAATTTTTTGATCAGTATATATTTAATACATGGATCCATATAAATGATTTACCAAAATTGTAAAAGAAAAAACCACATCAGCTAATTCCATGTCATTTTTAGGAAAATTTAACACAAGAGGATTCTATTTTCATGAAATATAAGAAATGTTTAAATCATTTTTCATCTGGGAGTGGTCAAGTACTTTCAAACTCATATCATAATATATGATAAAGTATCCATTTCATGAAGAAAATTCCAAAAATGAAGCATTCACCACTCTGTTTTTATTTCTTGAAATATGTAGTGACATTTTTTTGGTATAAATTAAAATCCTATTTTAGAAAACTCAGTCAGTGGGATAGATAACATTAATTTTTTTTTCAATAAAAAACATTTTATATTCTAATATCCAAAGAAAAATAAAAATATGAAAAACATTTGCAGGTCTTGTCCACTTATAAACAACTTTATTTTTTGATGGATGAGAAATTATGTCATCTTTATTTATGATGTTTCCATGGAATAAAATCTACTACATCCAAAAATCACATTTGTGATAATTTCTATAGAACTTATTTTTTAAGGTTTTAATAAAAATCATTGGATAGTATTCATTGTAACGACCCAAAATTTTATCAATGAAATTTCTACCATCATAGAGTAATTTAATATAATCACTAATAGACCATAATAAAAAATTTATAAATGATGAATTATTGAACTAAAAAGTATTTCTAAAAGTTAAATAACCTATACAAATGAAATTGTAACCTAACTATAGTAATAGAAATATGACATTTATGAATAGAAAACCATCCAAACGAATAGTATAACCACCCATGAAATTATAAATATATTCTAAGAATCTTATAAATGAAATTATGGTATAATTATATCATAGGCTAAGTAATTACTTTTTTTAAAACCATTAATTTAGTATGAGATTTTTTCTAAGTCATAAACAATTAATTACATTATTATGATTAATTTAAAAATTTAAAAGAAAATTTATTTTAATACAATTTATTCATAGATTGATATTTTTATTTCATTTGATATTAAGATAATTTTATGAGACCTTAAGTACTTTTTTAATGTTCTATAAAATATGTTAAAATTTTAAAATATGTATTTTCCAAGTAATAGTGATTTTAATTAAAAAAATAAATTACTATTATTTAGAAAAATATTTTCATAAAATTTAGTTCAATTTTTAGGTCTACACATTAATGAATGGTCAAGGTTAATATTTGGGATGTTTTATGAAATACATGAATTTTTTGTTGAATAGTGAAATACAGTAATTTACAATATATATTATATGGAAAATACAATGAGACATCACTAATTTAATCACTATTTATCCAAGATAACATGATATAATTACTATAATTACTCTCAATAATCATCACTGTTTCTTGCCTTGATCAAAATAATAAACCAATGAATTAAATAATGAGAGAACACCCATCTCCACCACTATAAATACCACCCCTCACCCCCTCTTCTCCCCACAAATATAAAGATTTTATCCTTGCCCATATTCTACCCAATACTATACCATAGCCCCTATTCTATATCCAATATCTCTTTGTCTCATCAAAATATCAATCCTAGGTTCCTTGAAAAGGATATTAAGAGTAGAGTTCAAGAGGTAAATCCTCTCTCATTTTCTTTTAATTTTCCTTCAATTTCAAATATTTTCTTATTCTCTACTCACCTCACTTCATCCAAATGACATGATAACTATAGTATATTAAATATAATGGAATTAGATCATGTTAATGGAACATCCGTCATCCAAATCCTCCATCTCATTATTTTTTTATAAAAATGAAATCGTCACCTGTGATGTGTCAATTTACCGACATCATGGGGGATGCAGTCTCATTTTCCGGAAATGCCTTATCGAAACTTAATAAAACCAAAAAATGGTTTTAAAAATATTTTAAATTATATTTTACAATACATTTTGTGTTATAGAAATAACATATACAAATAATTCTAAATGATAAAACAAAAATAGTTTGCTGTGATTGAAAAACTGGAAAAATTAACCTAATACAATCATCATTAACATTTATCTAGTGATTCATCCCCATGGTATATAATAAAATTCATCATATGATAATTTAAAATTATGGAATATGATTAATAATATATAATAAAAATTCTAGATATCTTTCCTCATTTTACATGAACTTCCATTCATGTATACAAGTGAATCAATCATGAAAACCATGAAAATGAATGCTCCCGAATGATGAAATGAAACTCTATAACTCATCAAACATACCATAAAATAACACAATAAAACCATAATTAATCATATTATGGTATGTATGGTTCTTTTATTTTTAATTAATTAATATAATGTGATTATATAGGATATTAAATTGAAGAAAACATTCAGACACAAGGTTAGTAGATTTCTCAAATCTAACTCTCTTTCTCTAGGTTTTCTCTCCTTCACCCCATATTCAGAATGAATATTCCTTAAATAAATTTTTTTCTTTAGTATAATTCTATTTATAGGATATATATGTTTTCTACTTGAGGTTATGACAATAGAAAATGTTTTTTAAAAGTACCATTATTTAAAAAATACACCATTTTACCTCTCAAGATTGTATCTTATTCACTAAATGTTGTTGATTAAAGCATGTTAATACCTATTTAATTTTGGAACCTAATGCATATGAATGTAAGATTATGTAATGAAACAAATTACACTTCATGGATTAATTTATTATTTATATGTTTTCTATGTGGCGTGCATGATAATGTAAATGTTATGATGTGATGGGTGCTCCCAGAATTATATAGTGCTCCAATGAATTCGGTAATGTGATGAATCTCATGAGAAAATTGAAATTTTTATGAAAATGATGATATATTTGTTCATAATTATGTGCCGTAGTTGACCACTAAGACATGATGTTTCATTTTTATGCATTTCCACATTCCATCCCTTTTCTTAATTATTCCTCTCCTGATTATGATCCTATTCCTATGTTATGATGGTAATGGTCATGCTCACCTTATATTATATTGTTTCATGTTTTAATCCATCCTCTTATTGGGATATTATCTTACACCTTTTTAATGTATATCCTCATGTGATTATATGTTCTGAGAAGAATGTGAAGTCCTCTAAGAAGTAAGAAATGAAGGAATTAAAAAAATGTTTATGGTTTATTTTGTAAATGTAATGTATGGTCTTAATTTTCCCAAGACACTAAATTTTTGTATCCTCGGTGTGTAATGATATATTACTTTTTTTATTTAAAATGATTTATTAATAGTGTAAGAATAAGTAGGGCACTATAGTTGGTATCATAGGATGGTTTAATTAATTTTGGAATTTGGATTAGAGAACCTAAGTGAAACCCCATAGTATGAGACTAAGAATAAATATGCACCCAAGAATATCAATTTTATAGAATTCTAATCAAAGGTATCCCACAAGATGTTCCATTAGAATAAATTTCAAAAAATAATAAATTATATATTCACGACTTGTTGAATCATGTTTATCTCTAGCCTTTTCTATCGTAGAAAACGGTGGTAACCAGGAGAAACTAAAACAACAACCCATGCAAGGTACAATTTAATGATTCCCTGAATTACACCCCCAATGCTTTGGGAGGTAACGTTCAAAATTTCATGGTGATTCATACCCATGTATCTCATGTTATAAATAATGACATGAATAACATGGAACAAACACCTTCTCCGACAAGGGAGCAACTAGATATTGAGTGTTTTATACATCAACGGCCACCGATGTTTAGTTGATCTTAGGATCCACTAGTCATAGAAATGTGGGCTGACTTAATAGATAATATATTTTCTATGCTTCACTATCTCAGATAGAGAAGGTGACTCTATTTATTTACCATTTAGATAGATATACCGACCAATAGTGGGATTTGATTAGGAACACCAAGAAAAAGGATGAAATTCAACAGATAAGGTGGGAAGACATTAAGGTAATGCTTCTTAACAAGTTTTTCCCATATACTATTTCTACCAAAATAGAGACATAATTCATAGAGCTATAGAAAAATGAAGGATAATATTTTATGGCCTAAAAAGAAAATTTCACAAGGCCAGGAAGGTACGATTCGTGTTTTGAAATCAAGAATAATAGAAAAATTTATTTATTCCTTAGAAGATTAAAACCACACCTTTTAATGGCTCTTGAAATTCAAGACATTGGGAGTTATGAATATTTAGTTCGATGTGATCTGATAGTTGAGATGGAGTTTAGAGAATGGAATCATGGCTATAGTGATATGAAATGAAAGAAGGATTATCAAGGTGGAGGATCTAATGAGGAAAATGGAAAGAAAACCCAACAAACCACAATTCAAAAAGGTTGGAAGATACATCAAGGGAACTACCTCAAATGGAAAGGGAAATGCATCATGTGTGGGAGAGAATTCCACCAAGCTCATGAATGTTGAAAAGACATGATAAGGAAAGAAAATGTGGTGGAGGAAAGGAGAGAACCGCCCATGGTCCAGTGATACAACTGTATATAGAGAAAGGGAACTATAGAAGCTAGTACACCAAACCATGAGTCCTATAGGGAAATTAGCTTCATCAACTACCAAATCCAATGGAGAAAGGTAAGGATAATCCCATCACTACTAGAGAAGTAGATCAATAAAATGAATTTTTACAAGGTAAAAATAGTATTCCCTCAATAATGAAAAAAATATTATTTGATTATGGTTCTATGCATTACATTATATCATGAATTTTTTCTAGAAATATTAATTAGAAGCCCTGAAATATTTATGTTTACATATCTTTAAAAAATACTACTACTTAAATAGTTTTAACCCAAGTGCTGGACTCCTCTCTTATTAGTGTATGTCGAAAGATTCTTCTAGTGAATCTTTTAATACTCCCCTTGGTGGAATTAGATGCTATACGAGGGATGGATTGGCTCTTGTTATATATAGAACACACAAAATGTTAAGAAAGGAATATATCTTTTTATATTCTGAAGCATCAAATGATCCTATAAAAAAATGAATACCATGAATCTCTATTTGAAAATCCATCAATGTTGTGGAAGTTGATTCCCTGTGAAGAAGCATATATCACTCAAATGGTTGAGTCAAAGGAATTTATCAACCGAGTGGAAATTCACATCATGATGGAATAAAGTGACTTATTTCCTGAAGAGTTACCCAAACTCCCCTTAGATCATGAGGTAGATTTCTCATTAGAAATATTACCTGGAGATACTCTTTTCTCAATGTTTCCCAATATGATGGCTTATATAGAACCAAAGGAGTTAAAGAAGCAGCTAAAAGAAAATTTGGATAAAGGGTTCATACACCCTAGTGCATCAACATGGGGTGTTCTAATGCTTTTTTTCCGGTAGAAGTATGGATTAATGTGGATGTGTATCAATTATCGACAAATCAACAAGATAACCATAAAGAACATGTATCCTCTTCCAAGTATTGATGACTTGTTCGATCAGTTACGAGGATCTCAACACTTCTTAAAGGCAGATCTTCATTCTCAATATCATCAACTAATGTTTAAGAAAGAATATATTCAGAAGACTTCCTTCCATATATGTTATAGGTATTATGAGTTTTTTTATTCCATTTAGACTTACAATTCCCCTAAAATCACCATGAATTGGATGAATAGTGTCTTTAGACATTACATCATCAAATTTGTGGTAGTTTTTCAATCATATTATAATCTATTTCAAGAGGAAGTAGGAAGATGAAGAACACCTAAGGCCTATGTTGGTGACATTAAGGATGAAGAATTTGTACACCAAGTATAGCATGTGTGACTTTTATATGCAGCAAGTCACATTCTTGGTACATGTGATAACATGTGAGGGAATTTCCATAGACCTTTTAAAAAGGAAATTGGGGATTTCCATAGACCATATTGTGTCATAGAAATCTGCATTTTTCTAGGATTAACAAGGTACTATCAGTGTTTTGTGATACATTTATCAATAATTTTATGCTCTCTAATTATGTTAACAAGGAAATGGGTAAATTATGTTTGGATGGAAGAATTCGAGGAATGCTTCAAGGAGGTAAAGATAAGGGTGGTCACTGCACCTTTACTAATATTACTAAAAACCAGAGAATGTTTTGTGACATATAGTACTTCTTCGAAGAAAGGATTGGGATGTTTCCTCCTGAAAAATGATAAATTGATATACTAAACCTAATTATATTTGATGATACCTGAGAAAGACTAGTCGACAAATGATCTAGAGCTAGCATAAGTGATTTTTGTAATGAAAATCTAGAGGCACTACATCTATAGCGAGAAGTGTGACATATATACCAATCACAATAGAATAAATTATATATTAATAAAAAATGAGATCAAAATGAATCCAAGGAGATTTTTAGATATAATCAAAGACAATGATTTCTCTATTCACTATTATCTCAATAAGAAAATCATGGAAGCTAATGCTCTTACCAAAAAAGAACATAGAACTCTATCCATGTTGTGGAGTTAAAAAGACCATATCTTCATGGATATGAAATGAATGAATTTTGAAATAATAATGTTAGGGTATAAATCCTACCTATCCAAATTATTACCTAGAAAATTATCCAAGAGAAGATTAAAGTGGCAAAGAAGGATAATCCAGAGTTACAAAATAAGGTGAATACAGTAAAGGAAGGGGAACTGAAAGAGTTCCATATAGATTATAATGGTGGAATTATGTTTTTAATGAGGCTCTATGTGCCTTCATTACATGTTATAAAGAAGGATATTTTGGAAAATACATATAACATAACTTTCTCTATCCATCTTGTGAGTACCAAGATGTATCGTGATCTCTGAGAACACTTTTGGTGGGACAACATGAAGAAGGGGATTGTGGAGTATATCTCAAGGTGATTTATATGTAATCAAGTTAAATATGAGAGAAAAAAGTCTAAATGTATGATGAAACCATTTCTTATACCCATGTAGAAATGGGATAATTAACTATAGACTTTTTCATGGGTCTCCTGAAGAAATACAAAGGAAATAATGTGATTTGTATAGCAACCCTCGATTTACAAGTATTACATTACTTTTTTTTCAGAATACATAAATATTATACAAATAAACATGGGAAGACTGTAATCATCTAGTGCCTTTGTGAACAAGGAAACATAAATATTGGTATATAAATGAGTGACATTTTCTCCCACTAGGTTCTTATTGACTAACACCCATCTTAGACACATCAAACATAATACATAACTTCATAACCTGGGGAAGGAAAAATAAAAAGTGGTGAGGTAAAATTCCCATTATGGGTAAAAAATGGAGACATTTAAGTATAAACATTGGAATAATGTTATGATAATGGGATTATGAAAATAGATGATCATACTTGGTATATCAATGATCATACACATGAATCATAGAAAAAATCTTGGTAGTTCGTAATAAATTAATAAAAAATAAGTAAAGTACATAATCCATTAAAGCATAACAAAGGAGAAAGACATGAATTTCTTTAAAACACATATGCATATAATTATTTATATAGTATCTATGTCATCACTTCTAGGACCATCTTAGTAGTCATGGTTTATTTACATGGCCATCGTAGTAGCATGAGTTCACTCCTCATGCCATTATAGCAGTGATAGTTCAATACCATGTCCATCTTAACAGTCAAGGCACGCACCCAAGACCATATTAGTTTCACGAGTTCACTCCTCATACCATCATAGTCTATCTCAAGAGATATAAAACATTAACCAATGCCATGAAGGGAGATATTAGTCCCACCCATCACATAATGAAATCATATATACATGTTCTTTAAGATCATAAATGAATATATCATAACCCATGAAATAAAATTGGTATCATAAATTTGTTGAAATATCATAAACTGTGGAAATAGACATTTTTCATAATCATTTTATCATAAACATAACCACTGAGAAGAAGTATGTTTCAAAGGCATGTATCTCGTGAATGGGAAATTTTCTTCATAACATCATTCTATATAAACATAATCCATTCAATGAATGAATATGAATGGAAAAATTAAAAAACATCCCCATAAATTCATGGGTAACACTAATGGATGTTATCTAATATGGTAAATAATTGTCAAAGATCTTTTAAAAAACACTTCTTGAAGAAAATATCTTTTCTTCTTTGAAAAAATATTTTTATTTCATAACACCTTCTAAAGACCTTTTTATTTGAACATAGATTTGAAAACATATAATGGGATATTTTAAAACAATAAAAAAATTTAAAATCCAATTTTCCTTGAGAATTATCTTCAAGGTTTTTTTTAAAACATTTTTAAAACATGGTTTTTAAATACAATAGGTTTTCGAAAAAAGAGAGTGGTGGTTAGATTTTACTATAAACCTTATATTAAGTACCGAAGAGTGGAAAAATGGTACTAAAAATGAGGGTATCTTGAATAAATTGTGTATAATAAAAATCATGAATATTATTGAATGATATATCATAAAATTTCATCAAATTAAGGTTAAACATAAACAATCTAAAAAAATGAGGATACAATGTCAATAAACTCTTATAACTCAGTGACTTGGGATCATACTCTCCATGTAAGACAATTAATGTAAATTAAGATTATTATATAATTAAAAGAAGGATATTTATTATATAACATGTAAAAAAGAAAATATATACAGCTCAAATAGTAGTTTTGGTGCATAAAAAGTTGGAGTCTCGAAGAAGGAAAATTGAGACAAAACTGTTTTACCGATTCAGTAACCTTTAATATTGTACCCCATGAAATAAGTATCATGAAATGAATATTTTAATAAACATAAATTTATGTAAATTATTCATAGAATAAAATCATGAATATTACATACACCACAAAAAATGAAACGAGTGGTGAGCATAGCTTGTATCTCCCAAAAATTAATAGTTTGATGAAAATCACCTTATAATGTGTCTTGAATCTCTCCATACTCGTACAATCATCCTTTATAAAAAATATATGTTTATTTTAAATATTTTACAGAATAATATTCTTATTTATATTACCATATATGGTTGTATTATAATCTTATATTACCCTCTTGTTGACAATCCAACGTTAAGGTTTCACTTCGTGTAACATTCTCTTTATCCTTAGCAGGTGTCTTAATCTGTAATATCATCAGTCCTTATACTTATATAATTATTCAATAATGTAAAAAATTATATAAATATCATTTATATCTATTATATGTATATTATAATAATATATATGATAATGAAGTATGTAATGGAATACATCATTCATGGAGACTGTAAGCTGCATGAATGCTGTTTTCCATTTTTATTGTCGTATTAAAAGAACGTATGTAAATGAAATATATATATATATATATATAATTATTATAGTATCATTAATACATAATATATGTAATAAAAGTTCATTAAAATCATCTTTAATACATTCCATGTGGTGTGTGAATGAATCCAATCACTTTGAGGGGAGATAGTCCACAATTCTATAAACGAGATTATCATATTAACACAAAATGGAAAGTGAAGAGATGTTTGTTGAAAATGGAATAAATAAATATAAATAAATATTAAATATAATATATTACATATATAAATAGATTTTCTATCATAATAGCCACCATGATTGCTGGAAAATGAGAAATGAACAATCATCATTTTTGTGAGGTAGTAGTTCAATGTACAGAGAAATAGTATGTTCAACATCCATTAGATGGAGGTGTCTGTATCTTCAGGTCATAAATTTTGTAAAAACATCATAGTGTGTGGATTATACTGGTTTTTTCACACAATAATTTAATAAATACAGTTTAAGGGGTGAATAAGGGAAATAAAAGAAAGGAGCTTGTGCGAAGACGTTACCTCTTAATCAGGTTACTCCTTTTGGTTTATATCAAAACGCTTCCTTGAAAAGATTTATTACCAAATGGAGGATTCATGGTATAAGGAGGGATGTTTTTAGGATACTAGGGCTGAGGTTGGATGAACATAAAAGGTTTGAGAGGTGTGAGGAATAAGTAGAGTTTGTGGCCTTTTGTAGGGAAGGAAAATGACTCACATGGAAATTTTAGAAAAAAATTAGATGTGCACATGTTATTACAATAAAAAGTCATAAAAAATAAACCAAAGTCAATAATAGAAGGTTTATGGCATAAATATGGACATAAAATTGGTGTTTGACAAGTGTCTAGGTCATTTGGGCCATTAATTTTAAGATTCAGTCTCTAATTAAGTTTAATTTGGCCTTAAGTGTTGTGATTAATTTTATTCATTTTTAATAATAATTTTTGTAAAAAATTCACATGATATTATTAGACTTTAAATATTAGAATTAATACAACAGTGTAGGAAATATTTTCTAAATTCAAATCACAGAAGCAGAAAATTAAGATTACTTCTAATCCCTCAGATGTGATGAAATAACGCGGTTTTAAAGTAGGAAAATGTTTACATGTTTGTTAAGATTTTATATTCAGTTTCAATGTAAAATTTATTATAATGATTTTAATTGTATTAGTAGATGTAATATTTATCTAATGTGACCTTAAAAATAAATTATAGTATCATTTATCATTAATAATTATTTAGACAAGAAGGCAGTTTTAAACTAAAATTATTTTTCATTAATCATAAAAAAATGAAGTTTCTTAGATAAATCACAAAAATTTCCCCAACATAAATTTTTATGATAGAAATTAAAAAATGATTTGTATTTTATCAAATTAAATTTATAATTTTTTTTGAAATTTTTTTTATTATTTAAATCAGTTCATTTGAGAAAACATTGTCTTTAAACATAAAAAGGACTTTAACAAAAATCATATCTTTTATTATAAATATGTTTTATTTATATAAAAAAAGTATAAAAAATATTAGAGAATTAGTTATTTCTATTCATAATACTATGTTTATCTACTATGTTATTATTATCTTATTTTAATAATTAAAAAATAAAAATAAATGTTTCATAGAAACTTAGTGTTCCGTGTATCATATGCGAACTCAGTGTTGCGTGCATCGTATGCCATGTAGGTGTTGAATGTGACGTACTCTGAGTTAGTGTTTCAAGTGAAAGGAATATTTTACTTGGTTCATTGAAATATATAAATGAAAATTTAAATTTATTAAAAAATAGGTGTGTAAAAACTCAGGGTGTTACATTTTACCCACATAAAATGAATTTCGCCCTCGAAATTTTTCACTCAGGTAAAAAAACAGGGATACATATATTTCATCATATCCTCAAGTTCCCAAATAGCTTTTTAAAACAGGTGGTTTCTCCATAAAATATTTACTAGGAGAGTGCTCTTATTTTGTTGAACTTTCTTTGGTCATTCCAGAATTTCAACAGGTTGTTCCTCATAGGAAAGATCCTACTCTAGTGGTATGACCTCTAAGTTCAATACATTTGAGGGGTCAAGTATGTACATCCCAAGTAGAATTACATGGAACTAATAATGAACATGAGAGATACTTTTAGGAAGTCACAAGTGATAGGATATCATACCAATATGATAAATAATTTTGAAGGGACCAATATAACTAAGGCTTAGTTTCCATTTATTTCTAAGTGTCATAAATTTCTTCCAGGTGTGATTCGTAGAAATAACTTTTCACCAAATTCACACTCTTGGTCACACCGATGGTTATCATCATAACTTTTCAATCATCTTTGAGCTATCTAGATATCTTTCTGAATAGTTCTAACCTTCTCGACCATTTCTTCTGTGATCTTAGGTCACAATAGATTTCTTTCTCCAACCTCATTCCAACAAGTCGGAGCTCTAAATTTCATCGCATATAGTGATTCATAAGGTTATATTTTAATTCATGTGTAAAATATATTATTATCGGAGAACTCAACTAGAGGAAGGTGTTGATCCTAACCACCTTTGGAATCCAAAGAACAGGATCTCAAAATATCCTCTAGGGTTTGAATTTTTCTTTCAGACTGACCATTTATTTGAGGATGATAAGTGGGGTTAATACTATATTCTGTATCATGTGTTTTCTAAAGACTTCACTAGAACTTTGAGGTAAACCTTAGATCCAGATATGATAAAATTGAATGTGATACTCCATGAAAACTTACCACTTATTTAATATATATTTAGGAAATATGATCTAGAGAGAAATCTACTCTAATGTTAATGAAGTGTGCTGACTTAGTAGGGAGATCAAATAGCACCGATATAGCATTAAAACCTTTAGAGGTTTAGGGTTTTCCAATGAAAAAAATCCACAGTGATCATCCCCCATTTTCATTTTATTATGGTTTATTGATGAAAATTCCCTTTAGACTTTTTTATTTCATCCTTAACATGCTGGAATACCAAACACCAAGGTACAAACTCCATGATATCTCTATTCATACCATCCAACCAAAATATTTCTTTCAATCCCCTATACATATTCATACTTCTAGGATGAATAAGGAATAGAGAAATATGATATTCCTAAAATAACTACACTAAATATGGAATGGATGGAACACATACATGGTTCCAGAACCTTATCATTCAATTTTGGTCAAGGTGAAACTCAGGAACATTTATGAAATTCTTTTACAGCTCTTCATCTTTCTTATGTGACTCCTTAATATTCACTTGGATAGAGGGATGAACATTCATTTGATAAATATATGATTTCCCCTTCCTTTAGGATTTATAGATACATCCTTTATATAACAAAAAATATTTGATCACTTGTGATCCGCATCACACATAAGCTAGTATTATCTTTTTAACTCAGAGCATCGGCCAACTTGTTCTCATTCCCAGGGTAGTAATGTATTGAGATATCATAATTCTTTTTCAACTATAACCATCATCTCTAGAACATTTTCCAATCTTTCTATGTGAATATATATTTCAGACTTTTATGATCAGTATATATTTCACACTTTTACCCATAAAGATAATTCCTCCATATCCTTAAAGAAAAAATTTCTTCTTTTAACTCCAAATCAGGAGTTGGGTAATCTTTCTCATGAATCATCAACTACCTTGAGTAATAGGCTATAACCATGTAATTTTTTTATAAGAACACACACTAATACCTTCTTGTATGCATCCCTATAAACTAAAAACCCTTCTACACTACAAGGTAGTGTAAGCACAGGTTCACTGACAAACCTTCTCTTCAGTTCCTTGAAATGTTCCTCACATTAATCTATACAAAGAAGAAAAACACCCTTCTGAGTTAACTTGGTTAGAGGATTATATAGTCGCGTGAAATTCGAACAAAACCACCGATAATATCCATCTAAAGGAAGAAAACTACCGATCTCAGTCACCATGGTTGGTTTATAACAGCTTTCAATAGCCTCCATCACTGATGAATATTCTTCTATACCATCTATTGATATTATGTTACCAATAAATGAAAAATGTTGTTTCCAAAATTCACACTTTGTAAATTTTTCATACAAAATATCTTTCCTTTGGTTCTTTAGCACAATTCTAATGTGATATTCATGCTATTTATTTCTCTATGAGTAGATAAGAAAATAATCTATAAAGACTACGAAAAGTTGGTTGAGGTAATCTTTAAAGACTCTATCCATTAAATCCATGAAGATAGAAGAGGAATTAATAAGACCAAAAGGCATCAATATATATTCATAGTTACCATAACTTGTATAAAATGACGTCTTGAGAGTATCCTCCTTCTTGAACATCAATTGATGATATCTAGAATGAAGGTCAATCTTGTAAAATTATTATTCTTAATGTAGTTGATCAAACAAGTAATCAATATAGGGAAACTAATACTTGTTCTTCATTGTGATCTTGTTCAACTTCAAATAATCAATGAAGAGTCGCATTGACCCATATTTTTATTACACAAAAAGAATTAATGCACCCTAATGAAACACACTTGGATGAATGAATTCCTTGTAAAGGGTTTCTTGGAGTTTATTCTTCAATTACTATAACTAAATAGGGGACATTATTTAAGGATTCTTTGAAATTAGTGTGGAACCATGTACATGTTATATCAAGAACTGAACATCACGTTCTGATGGAAGACTAGGAAACTCTACCGGAAAGACATACGAAAAATAATAGGAAATAGGCATATCATCAATGTGAATCTTCTCCCCTACCATTTTAGATAAATAAACCATTCTAATGGGAATTAAAAACCATAAATTGGACGTAATCTCTATAGGATGTTCAGACTAATATTCACATTGATGGATGATCATATGAGGGTTTGAAATATCAAATGTAACATCCCATAATTAAAAATTGATATTGGAATTATGTAGATAAAGACGATCCATGCCTAGGATGACATAAAATTACACCATATGAAGAATGAAAATATTTTCAATAAGCACAATCCCAAAAAGTTCTACCAAAGAGGAATCATAGACTTGAGATGCAATCATCATACCATTATGGGTTTTCACTACTAATTCTACCTAGAATTGTTTTGGAAGAATCTTAAAAAACTTAGGAAATTATTTAGTTTTAAAATAGTTGTTAGATGTAGAATAAAAAAATTAAATTATTAGTTCTAGAGTGGATAATAACTATAATTTTCATCACATCGTCATAGCACCCCACATTAGATTTAGAGGCTGAAAAAGATTTCCACTATTCCATCAGCTTAAGACATTGTTGGCATAGATCATTATCAATATCCCTTGGTTTTGGGGCATAATTCTCATTCTCAATTACAATTGAAGCACTGCATAGTAGTAGGGTCATTCTATGATGCTTTTTCTACATTTGAATGTTGATCTAACTTCTTCCAATCACATTGGAAATCAATTGATTGGTGACCTTCCATTCCTCACATAAAACATTTATTAGACACTAAGGGAATTTCCTCCATGCTTCTTCCCACACATAGAGAATAAATAAATGTTCATATTTTTTCTCCATGGTTTTTAGTGATTCCTTTTAACTATTTCATCATCTTCTTGTCAAAGATATGAGATTGAAACGTGACTCCTACCTCCATTTCCACCTAGATTTCAAAAATCACAATCTCTCTGTATCGACTAATGTCTATTATGGAAAATTTCCTTATGAGACCTGGTTTTAATCCACCAATGAACCTATCAACATTAATTTTTGGTTGGTTGATAATTCCTAAATAATACATTGCAAGTCACATGAAATTAGACTCATACGTACCAACAGACTCATCATCCCTGTAATTCAAATGAAGGAACTCTATATCAATATTATTATCAGGAATTAATGGAAAGTAAATATTGAAAAATATGTTCCTGAACTCTTCCAAAACCATGGATTCAATCTCATTATGTTGACTCATGTTCTTTATTAGAGTCCACAATTGATCTGCTTCACCTTCCAACTGATAAACAACCAGAATGAATTTCTCATGCTCCGAATAATAATGAATAGAGAATATATTTTTTGTGGTTCTAATTCATTGTTCATAGGCAGGTGGATCAGATGAAACTCAGAAATAAGGTGGATGTTTTCTCATGAAAGTATCAACATAATTCTATTCCTTCCTTTTCTCATTTGTATGTACACCACAATTCATAGCATGAGAAAGACATATGATCAAACCAGTGGCGTTTTTCATTCCAACTCCCATAGATTTCAATTTCAAAGGTAGAAAATTATTTCACTATTTGTTTCATTCTCCATTAACGTGGTTCCTTCGGGTTCCCTCCATTGTCTAAAACTAAAATCATAGAGTAATAAATATTTATCATAACGAGGGACAACATAATCATGAAAAATCACAAATAAGATGTCTAAATTTTAACACATTCCTTAATCTATGAAATCTTTGGTTCATCTTAGGTTATACATAGCCAACTTATTTTTAAATCCTTTATAAGGATTCATATAGATTTTGTGAAGTTCCAAAGCATATCTCCTAATTGTGTGAAATTAGAAATATAGTAAGGCCCATTGTCGTGTACCAGATTACCTTGAGTTAATCCCATAACATCTCATCGAAGTGGTTAACCCTAGGTAAATCTATCCTAGATCCACACCAACATGTAGTATCGAGACATGGATGTATTACTAGGAAACAACTCGCTCTATCCTTCAAAAACATTTCAGTAAAAATTTCCTATACTTTAACTCAACCTAATACTTATCCTTAGACTGGTCCTTAGGGTTCTCGAAAAAAAAATTTCTCCAAATTTATATAGGTCGACGAAACTTTTCCTCTAATGCAAACTATAAAATCTCTCTCTTTAAAAACATTACAATACATAAATATTTTGGAATACATAAAAATTATACAAATATACATGATAAGACCGTACTAGTTACTACCTTTGGAAACATTGAAACATAAAAACTGGTACAAAAATGAGATAAATTATATATAACTACGTTCTTCTTGACTAGAACCCTTCAAGGACACATCAAAAATATTATATATATTCATAAAAAAGGAAAGAAACATAAAAAAGAATGAGATAAAATTCCCAATAAGGGTAAACAAGGGAGACATGTTTGTATAAACATGAGAATAAGGGTATGAGAATGTGATCATGAAAATATAAGATCATACCCTGCATATCAAAGATCATACACATGAATTATGGAAAAATGAATGGATGTTCATAAGACCTGAACCAAAAAAAAGTAAATGACATAATCCAGGTAATCATAACATAGGAGTAAGACATGGAATTTTGGAAAACACATAATCATATAATTGTTTCTATAGTAGCCATGGCATTACAGACAAGACCATCTTATTAGTCATGGTTCATTTCTGTGGTCATAATTGTAGGATGATTTCACTCCACATACCATCATAGTATTCATGGTTCACTCCCATTTCCATCATTGTTGTCAAGGTTCACTTCCATGACCATCATAGTAGGATGAGTTCACTACTCATACCATTATATTCTATCTCATTAGATATAAAACGATACCCAATGCAATAGAGGGAGATATAGGTCCCACCCATCACATAATGAAACCATATATACATGTCCTACAAGATCATAAATGAACATATCATAACACAAGAAATTAAATATGTTTCATAAACATGTAAATACATCATAACCTATAGAAAAAGATAGGTTTTATTATATAGTCATCATAAACATAACCCATGGAAAGAAACTATGTTTAAAAAACATATAGCCCATGAAAGAGAAATGAGTTTCATAAAATCATGCTATCAAAACCTAATCCATTCAAAGAAAGAATATGAATTGTAAAATTAAAAAATCTATATATAAATTATTGAGTGACAACAATGTATGTTATCTTATATGGGAAATAATTTTTAATGATCTTTAAAAAAACACTTCTTGGGGAAAATATACTTTATTCTTTTAAAAATGGTTTTTATTACATAAATCCTTTTGAACAAATTTTTCTTTGAAAAAGGATTTGAAAACTTATAAAGGAAGATTTAAAAACAATGAAACATATTTAAAATATATTTTCCCTGAGAAATATCTTCAAGGATCTTTTGATAACATTTTACAAAACATGGATTTTGAAAATAATAGATTTCTTAGCAATGAGAGAGGTGGTCAAATTTTATAAATACCATATCTTATGTACCAAAGAGTAGAAATTGGTACTAAAAAATGTGGTTATATTTAATAAACCTAGGGTAAAGAAACTCTGGAATTACATTGAACCATTCATTATAAAATTTCATAAAATGATTCCTAAACATAACGAATCTCAAAAAATGGGGATATTGTTTCGATAAACTCATATAAATTGGTGACTTCGGATTATAGTATAAATGTTTGAAAAGGAAATTACATGAATCTTTATATATCATTAAAACAATTTGATTCATTATATAAAATTTAAAATTAATGTAAATACACCTTAAAGAATATTTTATGTATATAACAAAATAGGAGTCTCAAAGAAGGAAAATTGAGACAAATCTATTTTACTGATTTGGTAACTTTTTTAAAGTTAAACCCCGTGAAATAAGATTTATAGAATTTATATGTGAATACCCATAAATTTAATTACAAGACAAATAGAATAATTTTTATTCCAGTACATACACCATACAAAAGGAAAGAGTGGTGAACATAGCCTGTATCTCACAGAAATTAATAGTGAGATGAAAATCTCATTACTATGTGTCTTGAATATCTCCATACTCGTACAAGATTCATTTATAACAGGATATAAATATTATTCATAACAATTATATTTATGCAATTATAATCCATATCCTAAGGATGTATTTAATGGAATACAAAATTCATGGAGATGGTAAGCCGCATGAACCCTGTTTTCCGTTTTTTGGCCGTATTGAAAGAAATTATGTAAATAACATATATATATATAATGGTTGAAGTAGAATTAATATATATTATATATAATATATGTTCAATAAATCTCTCATTAATACATTCCATGTGGTGTGTGAATGAATCACATCACATTGAGGGGGCGGTAGTCCACACTTCCTCAAATAAGATTATCGTATTAACACCAAATGGACAGTAAATAATTGTGTTTTGTAAAAGGAATAAATAAAGTTAAATAAATATTAAATATAATATATTTCATATATAAACATATTTTCAATCATAATGGCCACCATTGTTGGTTGTGAATAATAAATGAACAATCATCGTTTTGTGAGGAAGTAGTACTCCATACATAGAAACGATGTGTCCCACATCCATTAGATGATGGTTTGTGTGATTGTTGTCAGCAAAAATTCATAAAAACATCATATTTTGTGTATCATAATGGTATTGTCACAAAATAATATAAAATATATTTTTTATGGGTGAAGAAGGGAAATAATGGAATAAAACTTTAGAGAAGACGCTACCTCTTAATTTGGTAAGTCCTTTTGGTTTATACCAAAAGGATTCCTTGAGAAGCATTATGCAGAAAGAGAGGATTAAATGTAAAAGGAATGATTGTTTTAATGATACATGGGTAGATTTAAAATAAACATAAATGGTTTAAGAGTTTTGAGGAATGTGTAGAGGGTGTGGCATTTTATAGGAATTGAAAAGGACTAACAAATAATTTTTAGAAACAAATTAGCTGTGCACATGTTCTTACTTGAAAAATGTCTTGAATAAAAAACGTAAACCGAAAATGGAAGTTTAATGGCCTAAATATTAAGATCAAATGGGTTTTTTACATGTTTCTTTGTCATTTGGGACCTTAATTTTAAGGTTTATTCCCTAATTTAGATTAATTTGTCCTTAACTACTGTTTTTAATTTTAATCACTTTTATTAATCCTATTGGTCAAAAATGGAAAGAGTATTATAAGAAAATAAATATTAGACTGAATAAAATTGTTTATGTGTTATTTATTAAATTAAAATAAAATATGTGGAAAAATTAAGATTAGTGCTTATCTCGCAGACGAGACGAAATAATGGGGTTTTAAAGTAGTAAAAAGTTCAAAAGTTTGTTGAGATTTAATATTCAGTTTCAAAGTGAAAATTGATTATAATGAATTTAATTTTATTAATATATGTAATATTTATCTAATGTGGCCATAAAAATAATTTAGAATATTATTTATCATTAATAAATATTTAAAAAACAAGGCGATGTTAAACTGGAAAACATTATTTTCCACTATTCATCCAAAAATGACGTTTCCTAGAAAAATAAAAAAAATTAACCTAAGATAATTTTGAATCTATGAATAAAATATGAATTTTATTTTATCAAATTCAATTATTAATTGGTTATAAAATTAATTTTATTATCAAAATCAGGTTTTTTGAGAAAATAGTGTTTTTAAACATAAAAATATCTTTACCAAAATCATATATTTTATTATCAATATGTGTTATTTATATATAAAAATTATAAAAAATATTAAAAAATTATTAATTACTATTCATAATAATATGTTTAATGGATAGGTTATAATTATCTAATTTCAATAATTAAAACACTAAAAATAGATGTTTCGTAGAAACTCAGTGTTGCGTGTATCATACACTAACTCAGTGTTCTGTGCATTGTATGCCGAGTTGGTGTTGCGTGTAACATAATCTGAGTCAATCCTGAATGTGAATTAAATATTTGAATTAGTTGATTGATATATATATGAGAAAATTTAAATTTATGGAAAAAAATGATCTGTAAAAACTCTTGGTGTTACAATATGGGTTGTGATGGACAAACTCACTAAGGATGAAAAAATTATCTCTATTCAAGAATATGTCTCCCTTAAAAAACTTGCTAAGATATATTTTAAAATATTGGTGAGGCTCTGTGGAGTTACACTCTAAATTTTATCTGATCATGATCTCGGGTTCACATCTAAATTCTGGAGGATGGTTCAACATTCTTTGTGTACTGAATTAAATTTCGACATGACCTATCACCACCAAATTGATGAGCAATATGAAAGAAATATTCAGATGCTCTAAGATATGGTAAGAGCATACTATATAAAAATCAAAGGTGTATGAGATTATAATCCCCCATTGGTTCAGTTCTGATAAAATAATATCTTCTACTCGAGTATATAGAGGGCTCTATATGAAGCTATATATGGAAAGCGATGTAGAACCACAACCCGTTGGGATGAAGATTATGAAAGATACATGGATCCAATCTTATAAAAGTGATTACAAAGATGGTTCAAGAAATCCTGAAACATTTCAAAGATTCTCACATTTGGAAAATTAGTTATTCTAACAACTGTCAAAGGGAATTAGAGTTTGAATTTGGAGATAAAGTCTTCCTTAAAATAACACCATGGATGAGAGTAATGTGGTTTGGAATGAAAGGGTAGCTAAAACCAAGGTATATTGTCCACTTTGAGATCCTTGATCTTGTTGGATCCGTGCCTACTAGATTTCTCTGACACTAAATATGGAACATGTTCATGATGTGTTCTTTGTATCCCTCCTAATAATGTACATACTAGATTCATTACATGTACAGAACATAGGGGTGGTATAGCTGGAAGATGATCTCTCTGGTGTGGAGCAACCGATAGAGGCTTTGGACCAAATAGATAAGGTTTTATTCAACAAGACAACACACCTTTTCACAGTATTGTTGAGGATCCACAAGCATTCATAAGAAACATAGAAACCATAGGAGGGATAAAGGATAAGTACAGTCACCTATTTATGTAAAATGAAATTTTAAGGGCGAAATTTTAAAAGGGGAGAAAAATGTAGTGACCCAAACTTTTATCAATGGAATTTCTCACTTATTATAGTAATGTCATAAAATTACATATGAAAAAAATAAAAAAATTATAATGATAAAATTAATGAAATAAGAAGTATTTCTAGAAGTTAAGAAACCTAAACCGATGAAAAAGTAATTTGTCCTTAGGAATAGTAATATGATCTTTGTGAATAGTAAACCAGCCAAATGAATAGTAGCCTCAATCATGAAAGTATTAAATTTTTTTAATCATTTTTTAAATGAAATTATTGTATAATTATATCATACACTATGTAATTAATAATTTTGAAAAATAATAATTTAGTCTTGGAATTTTTGTAATCGTAAATATTTAATTACAATTTTATGATAAATTTAAATTCCATATTTTCCAAGTAAACGATGATTTTAATTAAAAAAATTAAATTACTCATATTTAATAGTTATTTTCATAAAATTGAGTTCATTTTTAAAATATACACATTGAAAAATTTTTAACGTTAATTTTTGGGATTATTCTGATATACTTGAATTTTTTGTGAATAGTGAAATATGGTAATTTATGGTATATATACATTATAAGACAAATACACCGAGTCATCACTTATTTTATCACCACTGTTTTGAACTCACATGATCTAATTACATTTTTTAGTCTCTCGAATCAACACTATAGCTTCCCTTGAGGAAAATAATGAACTAATGAATTAAATAATGAGAAAACACCTCTCTCCTTCACAATAAATACGACCCCTCAAACCATCATCTCCTCACACCTCTCATGCTTTTATTCTTACCCAAATTCTATCCAATACTCTTCCCTATCGACTACCCCACTTCTAAGATCTCTTTTTCTTATCCAGAGACCAAACCTAGGTAATTTTAGGAGGATCTCAAGAGGATAATTGAAGAGGTAAATCCATTATGCTTTTCTTTTAATTTTCTTTCAATTTGATTTCTTTTTAATTCTATCATCACCTCCATTCATAAAAATGACATGATAACCACAGTAACTTAAATATACTGTAATTATATCATTTTAACGTAATATTCATCCTCATACTCCTCACTCAGTCTATTTTATTATAAAAACAAAATTGTCACTCCTATTGTCTTCATTTACCGACCTCACGGGAGATGCACTTTAATTTTAAGTAAATTCCTTCACGGAAGTTAATAAAAATATTATATGATTTAAAAAATTTTAATATTTATTTTACAACCCTATTTTTTTTACCCTAACTAACTTATACTCAAAATACTAAATGATAATACAAAACGAGTTCGTTGTGACCAAAAAACCTCCAAAATTAAACTGAACTGATCGTTGTTAAATTTTCTCTAATGATTCACCCTCATGGTATATAAAAAAATTCTACATAATATCATTTAAACATTTTAAATATCATTAATAATATATAATAAAAATTTTATATATTTTTCATCATTTAACACAAACCCCCATTCATGTATACAAGTGAACTGATCATGAAACCCATGAAAACGAATGATCCAAAACCAATGAAATTAAAATCCATAACGCATAAAAATACCATAAAAGAACTTAATAAAACCATAATGAATCATATTAATTTATAAAAGGTTATTTAATTGTTATTTAATGAAGATAATTTGATTATAAAAGAAATTTATGTGAATACAGCCTTTAGACACAGGGTAAGTGGATTTCTCAAGCCAAAATCTCTTTCTCTAGGATTTACCTCTTTCACCCCATTTTAAATATAGATATTCCATTAATATGATTTCTTCATTATTATTTAAAATATTTTGGGATATAAATATTTTCTATATGATTTTATGAGAAACAAAATTTTTTCCAAAAGAACTCTACATAAAAAACATTTTTACTTCTCGAGATTTCTTCTTCTTCACTTAATGTTGATAATTCAAGTATGTTAATCCATCTTTCATTTGGGAACCAAAATATTATGAATGTATTCATAGGAAATTAAACCCATTACATTAAATAGATTATTATATGATTGATATATGTTCTATGTGGAATGCATGATAATGTAAATATTAGGATTTGATGGGTGAAAAATGAATTATATAGTGCAATGCAAATGTTATGATGTGATGGGTGAGCCCATAATTATATTTCACTCTAATGAATTAGATAATGTGATTAATTTCATTAGAAAAGTGAGATATGCATGAACATGATGAAATATTTGTTCAAAACTACATGTGTTAATTGACCACTAAGACATGATGTTTCATTTTAATTCATTTCCACATTCCATGCATTTTCTTATTAGATTCTCTTGTGATTATGATCATATACCTATGTTATGACAATAATAATCATGATCACCCTGTGTTATATTGTTTTATGTTCTTATCTATCTTTTCACTAGGCTTTTATCTCACCAATTTTTTTATGTATATCCTAATTTGGTTACATGTTTTTAGAAGAATACTAAGGGATATAAGAAGCTAGAGAAGAAGGAATTAAATAAATTTTATGTTTTATTTTTTAAATTTTATGAATGGTCCTAATTTTCCCAAGGAAATAAAAATTTGGATCCTCCTTGCATAATGATTTTATTTTGATTGTCTTTAAAATGTTACATTAATAGAGTAAGAATTAGTAGGGTCGCTATATTCATAATCCTCATATATTCATGAATAAATCAATATATCATCAATAAAAAAACACAAACTTTATCCAAATATTCATGTAAGAATCTATTCAAAAGTTTCACAAATATAGCTTGGGAATTAGTAAACCCAAAGGGAATAACCAAAATCTCATAATGATTGCATAGATTCTAAACATCTATTTTCATAAAGCCATCATCTTACACCATCATATGATTATCTAGACCTTATGTTAACCACTAAAAAATAATAACCTCCTTGGAACTAATAAAAGTCATTAATATATGGAAACATATTATTATTCATAACAGTAATTTTATTTAAATCCATATAATCAATTAAAAGCCTCATGGAGCCATATTTTTTTGAAACAAATAATATATGAGCATTCCATGGTGAATTTATAAGATGAATGAACCTTTATCAAGAAACTTTTACAACACCCTTCTCAATTAAAAACTTTCCACTTGATTGATTCAATTAGGGGGATTTTGAAATTATCTTAGCATCATGAAAATAATCAATAGTAAATTGAACTTCCTAATCAAGTATAAAACCATGAAACTCATCATAAAAAACATCAAAATATTATTTTACTATCAATAGATCCTTAAACTGTACATTTCCAAAATCCTCAACAATATTTGAAAAAATAAATTTCATTTCTATATTTTAATTTATTTTCCACTTAATGATATATTATATAAGGTATGGGTTTATTATTGTACGAAAATTAAATTTTTACTGAGAAAACGTCTTTGTCACTATAATCTATCTTAACATGGTAAATGGAAAGCCAATCCATAACCAGAATTACATTAAACTCTAATGAGGGAAAGACAACAAGGTTTTCAAGTAATTTATTTACATAGAATATGGTAGAGAGATTAGTATAATTTATTTTTTTCTTTAATAATTTCCCTAAGTATTTTTACAATATGTTAGGGATTCATTTCTGAAGGTGGAACTTCCAATTTCTAGAAAATTTATTAGATACGAAGGAATATAAAGACCCTTAATCAAACAAGATATTAGAATAATCTATATAAACAAGTAATATACTAGTTACCACATCATTCAATTGCCCAACATCTGCTGAAGTGTATTCAAAGGATTTTGACCCTACTTTTTTTATTATAGTTTGGTTTATTACCATCATCCAGGTTCCCCATTAGGCACTCATGTGTATAATGACACAACTAATTACATTTAAAACATTTTACTACATATTTATCCAAATTTTTCATACCAATAATACGATCTTTAACATTGAAATTATGATCTGTATGCCCCATCTTACCACATCATAAGCACTTACAAAATTCCATAAGGCATTCCCCTATGTTTTTTTACTTGAACTCTCACAAAATGAAAACATAATTTTCTTACCATTATATTTTATTGATCAAATTTTATATTTTGTAAACACATGGACCTTTTTTATAGTTTTAAATGTACACATGATCATAAAAATACACAAAATTCACCTTCTTGACACATCACACAAGATTATCATAACATTTAAATTCATGGGAGGATAATTCGGATTGATATTTTGGATTAAATTTTGATTAAAATTGATTAATTTTACCCTCACGATGACAGATAAAATTTCATGAGTACCCTTCAAATTGAGTGATTTTTTATCCATAAACATTCACTAAATATTTATCTTTTTCTCTCAATTCTAATTTTTTTTCTATCATATGTTCAAAAGATTTAGGAACATATTCTCAAGGAATATATTATAAAATTCACCACACTATAATCTATCAATATCATCACGTTCTTTTGTATTTTTATCAATTGATCACAATTTATCAGCTTAAACTAAAAAATAGTTAATATAAATACTTACCATTTGATTATACAAACATTCCATGACATTGAATATCTTATCTAGGGATTTAACCAATCCCTCATCTTCTACTAGGTGTGAAGATCCTATAAATGAAGAAGGATTCTTCATTATAAAACATTCCACTATCGACATATTATTTTATTAAAAATCTAGATGGCCTCCAATATGGATACAAACAATATTTATATCATGTTTCCACTAATCCATAAAATTGTAATACATAAACTTTCCAATTATAACAATTTTGGTTTAATTATTCAGAAGGATATCACCCCCCATGGTTCTTTTATTCTCCGACTTCCCTTATTCCTCTATGTAACACCATTCTGAACATGATTTGTTTAAATAAAACAACATGATAATCTTAAAATTCTCTATCATATCAACTTAACCATTAATTAAAATCTTTTAATGGTATTATAATAACCTTATCCAAACCTCTTCAGTTATCTAAATCGTGCTCTGATACCAACTATAAGACCCAACCATGAACATTATATATTACAGAGACTTTAAACTAGAATTCACATTCTTACATACCCAATGATATTTTTAGTTTATAATATTAGAGTAATAGGTCATAAATCTTATATAATAATCACATATAATAAAAATTATAACTTCTACGTAGTATCCATTTTTTATAATATGATACTTTTAATTGGAAAAATGATTTATTTTCATTAAAAATATTCACAACTTTCAACTTGACATATTTATTAACCTTATACATACTAAAGCCCCATGAAAAAATTAAAAATGTGGAATGTGCACCAAAATATTAGTAAGGGTCATAAATTTAAAAATATTTACCATTAGTCCATGAATAATTATAAAAATAATACTTTTTCAAAAAAAGATTTTGGATAAAAAACCTTTTATTACTTAAGAAATCAATATCAATATGAAAATAGCTCCATAAATATTTTCATAATAAATATTAAATGAAGAATAAAAATCATAAGGTTTCATTGAAATCATCAAAAACTCATAATAATGTTTTCACAATGTTATAATTTTCTAGTTTATGAAGTATCATATACTTTTCATTACTTTGTGAAATTATTAAATTTAAATAAAAACACATAATAATCTTAGATAAATCATATAGGTACCTTGAGGCATCATTTTCATAACATTATTACTTACACAAGAAGTAATAATCATAGTTGTACATGGATTAACCATCACATTTATACTCAAAATAACAATCACAATTACAATTGGAATAACCATTGTAGTATATTCTCAAAATCTATCAAGAGAAACATAATTAGTAAATTATATCCCTCTACCTAATAAATTATAGAGAAATAATAGGATAACCCAAAAAAATTATAATAGAAACACCCATCCTCATAAACAATTATCAATAACTATAAAAAATGAAATCTTGATTTTTCATCGTTACTCACACAGAATACTATTGAGGAATATAACGATTCAAATTTGAAATTCTTATTATTTAAAAAAAATATGCACATAAAAAAAATAGTTTATTTTAAGATAACCATATAAATATTTAAATAAATCATCAATGAAAAAATATTCATGATGGCATGAAAATCTATTCATTCCATATTGGTTAAAAAATACATGACTTCCATATTTTTGATGGAAAATTCACAAAGTACCTCATTTAGAAAAAACAAAAAATTATTACTTTCAAACTATTTTTTGAAAAGTCTATCATGGGTAATAATAAATCTAAAAAATCATATATGAAAACTAAAAACGTATTTTAATAATTTTTAAAAAACAAACATATAGATATCAAAGCAAAAAAAAATTCAGGGAAAATATAAAGAATATTTTTAAAATAAATCCTCTTACCTTAGGTCCATATGGTCCGAAAAATTATTTATCTTCTATAAAAATATACTAAGGTTAAATATTTTCTTACTAAATAAATTTTTTTAATTATTATTATGTCTATTATTTTATCTCTTTAAATGCTATATTTCATTTTTTAATTAAATCACGTCATATTTTTTTGATGGAATTCATTTCCTAAGTCCAAAAAGGATTTGGTAAGTTGACTATGGTCAAATAAGATAGTATTACCTCATATAAAGAACTATAATTATTAAAAAAAATTAATTTTTTAATATCAATTATAAATTTAAAACCAATCATCAAATATGGTTAGTAATCATTAAATATGTTACAATCATGGAGATGGTAGGTCGTACCTACACATGAGCAATGTTACCATTTTTAAATGATCATTATTGGAAGAAGGAAAGTATTATTTTAACCTTTAATAATGATAATAATATCATAAATATAATATTAATACTTTAATTATACCTACATATATTATCCATGTGATGTGGTGACTAGAAACAAATCACATCACTTTGTGGAGGTAGTAGTCCATACGTACACACAAATGACATTGTCATTTTTTTAGTGAATGAAAAGGTAAGAATATAAATAATATATTATATTTTAAAAATTATAAATATATAATAAATATCATATATGTACATTAATTCCATTATTATATCAATCGAAGAAGAATGGCGATGGAAAATGACTTACATCGTTTCGCAAGGCAGTAGTACGTTGTACCCAAAAATAATATATTTCTATCCCATTTTATGGAGGATAGAGATGGATATATGTTATGGTATAAAAATAATATCATAAAAGTATATAAGGGATATTTTATTATTATTTTACCATGGTTTAAGATTATTTTAAGGACGTGTAAAAATAAATAAAATCAAAACGATACATTAAAAATGGTATCTATTCATTAGACAACTTAATTTTCTTAACACCTTAAGACCACTAAGGATAGTGTTATACTTAAAAAATCACTCTACAATTTTTGGATGGATTATAAGAATGGTTTGAGTTATATAATAGATATAATTTTGTATTTTATGTGTTAATGAATTAAAATAAGAGGTTCCCTTTTATAAGAGAGGGGAGGTACACCTTTAGAACGCCTTAAAATATTAAATTAATATAAATTTATATTCAATTACCAATCACAAAAACCAATTTATATAGAAAATAATATGGTCATGGGTCTAAATAACCTCATCCAAGAAAATTATACAAGCTTTTAATATATTTTTAGCCTTATTTTTTACTTTAACAACTTTCTAAAACCTGTCACATTTACTATTACAATAATGATTTTTAGTCATTGGGAGTCAATATAATTACTATAAACAAAATACTACTAAAAAATAGACAATGGTTGATATTTTAATTTATTTAATAATCACTTGTAGAAGTATAATATATTGTTTGGATTTTACACCACTTAATAAAATATTATTTAATATAATATGTCGTTAATGTCAATTTTTAGAACTAAGGATTACTTTGATTTTAATAACATCCATAAAAAAGTAAATTTAAAAAATATATATTTTAATACATTCATGATGAATAATTGTAATCTACAAATTTTTAGGATAACATTAATTACCTAAAATTATAATAATTTTAAAAATTTTGATATCATTTATTTGATTTTTCCATTAATTGAATAATTACTCAATCAGTGTTCTGTAAATATTTATTGAAATTATTTCACAACTAAAAATTAAAAATAAATTTACATGATAAAGATAAATCTTATATATTTTAAAATAATATTTATAAACAAACATATCCCCTAGTAATATATATATTAATATTATTATAGTTAATAAAAGTAAGAGTGTGACATTTTTGAGTTTTATTTAAATAAAATATTATAAAGTCTATAATCTCCCCAAAATAGAACAAAAATTCATATAGACAAATATTGAATTTGTATGGATGAATTGGAGTCATAAAATAAAATTAGGGTATGTTTTATGGCAATTATATAGTCCTTATCATTTTATATTTATCTTCAATTACCCTCTTTACCCTTTACTGTGGTAATAAATATTACTAATGATACTATTCATGTTGAACAAAAATTAAAGAGTGTAATTTACATGATTCGGACCCACTTATATAAAAATATGGACTATATTTTTATAAATTCAAAACATATTAGTGACAGAAATAAATTTAAAATTAAACCAGAATAATGCAATGAAAAATCATATGTTTAAAATTTTTAAAATATAAAATATTTGTATACTAAATTCATGTATAAAATTATTTTTTAAAAAATAATTGGATATTTATATAGAAAAAGAGAAAAATATTATTTTTAAACTAATCCAAACTAAAATTTACCATTATAAATACTTTAATATAAAATAAAGTTTTTAACATAAATAAGTATTATTCACTATTCACTTAAATATCAATATTCTCCAAAACATCTCTAAAATTATCCTTAAGATAATTTTGAAATGATGGATAAAATAATGAAGTTATTTTTTGCAAATTAAATTTCTAACATTTCGAAATAAATCTTTTAAAAAAACCATATATTTCATTGAAATCAGATTTAGTTAGAAATAAAACTTTTTCCTTTTGACTGAAAAATTGAATAGTATTTTTATAATTAATTAGAATATATAAAATATAAATAATGAAAATATGAATATTTTTATATCAACATTACATAGGTTTTAGCCTTATTATCCTATAATTATCGGTAATCTTGGGTGTGCATCATCCGATCTTGTTGGTTTTCAGTGGCTATAGATCAGATCTGGCTTGGTGAGCTTTCGTAGGCCTCCTATGAGAATAGATCTAGCTCATGTAGTGAAGTAATACTTGTTCATGATGAAAGATCAGGTGAAACTTCTAGTTGGAGTATGTTATTTTTGGTTCCTCATGACGGTCAATTGGTAAGTGAGGGCTCATGGTTAGTTGGAAGATGGGATTCTCACTATAGGTACTCAACATACAATGAATTTATTATAGGTATGTGGGTGGTTGTGTGATAGTGTATACATGGTATCTTATGTGATGATAGATATGAATTATGTAGAATTTTTTTCGATATGGTATGTAAATTTTCAATGAGGAGAATGACCCATGAATATTTGTTTCACATGTCTATAGTCATGACAATATTTTATGCATTTCCACATAGATTAAAAAAAATCCTTAATACATAATTTTCTTCAACCAATTTTAAAAAATCATAAAAAATTTAGATAAATATTTCCAAACATATTATATTTAATTCCAATTGTTTTTAAATCAATTTCAATTTAAATAATTAAAAATCAAATTTTGAAAAAACACACAACTCTGATCTATTAAAAATCACTTTATGTTTTTTAAAATTCCCATAATAAAATAAATCCCACAAACTCAGTTTCAATTTCAATTTCTGGATCTCATCTAATTCAAAAAATTAATGATTTAATTAAATAACAAAAAATTAATCCATTTCATAATTTAATTCCATATTGAATTCAAAAAATTTTATTCAATATTTTAAATCAATAATCAAAAATGAATTAAAAAAATTATGGATTATCAGTTAATATAAAAAATTAATAAATAATTTAAAATTTTTATTTGACACATTTATCAATTAAATCCATAATTCAAAAACAAAATTATACAAGTCCCTCTTTTAATAATAAATTTTTAAATAAATATGAAAATTTCAAGGAGTTATAGACAATTTGTGTTTGAAATTTTAAGCACACATCATTTGATGAAATTTTATCTATCTAAAACATGCAACATGAAACATAAATTTAGTATAGATTTAATACCCATGGACATTTAAGATTTGTTGTTTTATAGAATTAGGTTAAAAATTTACAAAATAATAAACATCTCTTTAAGTGACAATTTATTCAACTATTCCCGAATTTTGTAATTTCACATTACATAATCAACATGTCCCATAAAAATCTTTACAAAATATTAGTTAAGGTAAAAAATACATTTATCATAAATATTCAATATTTGGGTAAATTGAATATAAAATAACGTCGATATCAAGTGCTCATTAAGGCTAAACATATGTATCGAAAAGTGAATATCATCAGTGAGCATACGATTAGCGTAAGGGTAATATGAGATAATCAATGTGATGAAGAAGAACATAAGATAATTCTTAACCATAGAACTATGATCATAAATTATGAGACCAATAATAAATATTTAACATAATACATGAGTCATATAAGATAACCTAATGATCCATGTAAAAACAATTCAATTGAAAATGATATATTAGAAATCATATAAAACACTAGAAAATAGTGTAGGTATCTTGGAACATCAAACATTAATCATGTAATTACCTAAATAGATAATTATAATATATATTATGAGTAACCAAAAACCAGTAACCACTTTCATCTATTAGTATTAACCTATAATCTATTAACATAGTCGTCTCTCAGGGGTAATATAACTCCATCATCTCTTATGAGTAACCTCAATCTAGTTTACTATGTCTCATCACCCAAATCATTAGAGGGATATAAGAGACCCAACCTTCACATAAAAAAAATACAATTAAGTATTTGTGTTCACTTACCATTCATATGTTTATAAATAATGTTAAAGTACCATATCATGAAATAAAATACAAGGATGCTAGTATTTCTTCAATATTGTCATCTCATTATTTAGCCATTCAAAATAATTGAGATTCCTGGAAATCCCTTTAAAACATCATCATAAACTACTTATGAGAAGTAATATAAAGGTATAATAATATCATTTCCTTTTTAAATTGAAAATATTATTATAGGATTTTTACATTGATTAAAATTTCATTAAAATAATATTTAAAATGCTTCTAGAAAAATAAGAGAAAATATCCTTTTCTTTCAATACCTACAAAAAAAATAAAAATAAAAATAAATATAGTTTTATTTCATAATTAATATGGAGAATAATAAAACAATATTCAATTTATATAATGATTATAATATTCATAAAATCAATTTATTTCATAAACAGTAAAAAAACCTTATTTTCAATTTTTTAAGGGGAGCCAAAAGTGATGCATGTAGAGAATATTAATAAATTTCTATTTAAAACCATAAAAAATAAGTTCAACGATCATGGAAAATAAATTTATTAAATAATTTATGTTTATAAACTATGAATTTTGAAAAATGATAAAGAGAATGGAGGAGTAATTTGGTTAAAATTATTTAAAACCGTCAATGAAATGTTTTCAAAAGAAACCCATTTACGACAATTAAAAACCAAAAACCATTTGAAAAAAGGAACATAATAAGAAACATAATATTACATGAGTATAAAAATATTCATGATATTTTATTTCATGAGTTAATATCTACCAAATATAAATTAATACAGTTGAATCAATTAAAACATTTCCCCAAGAAGGAAGTTTTAGACAAGAAACCGTTAAACTCAGTAATGTTTGAATCAATCCAAAATTTAATAAATGAAAAAAAATGATTCTATAAAACCTATAATTTCTATTAGTTAATGTGTTAATAAATATTATTTTTTTTGTATTTACACCATATAAAACAAATTATAGTGTATGACATGAATTATTTCTCAAAAAATTAAAATTGACACTATGAAAACACTTGAAAAATTTATAACATTTGAATAAATATCTCATGAAAGATATAACTTCAAAGTAACATTATATATCATGATAAATTTTTTATTAATGATATAATATATCAATAGAAAGTGTATACACTTTATAAAATTAAGTAGGTTTAGTATACATGACATGTCTCAAGGAAACATTATTGAGAAGAATAATCCTTACAGTGATTGTATCATTGATTTTAGAATTTACTCAAGTATATCATAATGTTTAAAATTTAAAAACAAAAAACTATAAATAAAGAATAATATAATCATTGGTCATTTCACACATAATATTGGAATAACATAGTCAATTAAGTAGAAGTATAACCTTATAAATGACAATTTTGATAAGAAACCACTTACATTGAGTCTAATGTTTTTATGTACATCCATTATATACCTATATGAAATATTTAAATAATTATTTACTTTTTTATAAACTTTTTCCCATTTTATTCCCTTATCATTATAATATTAATTCTATTTATTAAAATGATATATTATGTTTCTTAATTAGTTAAGTCCATGTCGTGTGTTTTGAGGGAGTTCTATTAATAATTTGGAAATAAAATTTGGTAGGTTGATTGTGATCAAAGTGGTAATTGTTACATTATATAGAAAATAATAATTATATAATAGTCATTTTTATACACAACATAAATTTTTATAATCACCCATCTAAGGGGGATCCCAAAAATGAATCACATCACTTCATGGATGTGGTATTCTAAACATTCAGATGAGCGACATTATCATTTTTAATGAGTTTAAGGGTAAGAAGGTAAGTAATATGATATATTAAAAAATCATAATTATGTTAGGAATATCATTTTTATTTATGAAAGCCATCACAACAACCATTTTTTTGAGGTGGTGATGAAGAGAAAAACACATCGGTTCGTGGAGGTGGGAATCCACACATACACACTAATGGTGACTTCATTTCCCATAAGATGGAAATGAAGATGAATAAGGTTATTAAATCAATATAATAACATATCACTGTATGTTATATAATTACTTTATTATATTTTAATATTTATTATAAAAATAAATGACTTAAAATAAGAACTGTAAAGAAATAGATCAGTTAAAATTATTACCTCCTCTTTGAGTGAATTCAATTGGATTTCTTCTTAATGACCATAGGGGTGGTCTTTTTAATAAACCATAACATATAAAACTTGATTAAGGATGTTTAGAATATATTTTATTAGGCTTTATTCTAGATAGGTTTCTCAATGTGGTATAAAAAATAGAAGACGATTGCTATATTTTAAAAATTATGGAAATAAAACACAAGAAATTACTTAAATGATTTAAATATAATAATATATGTTTCATTTGAAAGTGAATCCATGTTCCTAGAATAGGAAATATAAGGTAGTTTAAGGTTTAAATACTTTCATCTAATAGAATTTGTATAGGTTTACTTGGAATTTTAAATCTTATCGTTGGGTTTAACCACTTTAGTAACTAATTTTAACCTTAACCATGAAAACAAAAATTTAAAAACTAAGGGGTTATAAATTTAATTCTAAAATGAAAATTGGATAAAAAATGGTCAAGGGAGGAAAATTTAGGCCATGTGATATACTAATTTTCCTCTTTCAATATTTTTATGTTTTTTAATCATTTCATAATATATTATTATACATAAAAAACCATAAATTTAATATTAATAACTATTTACATATTTTGAATTTAATTATATAAAATCAAGTATTTAATCTTAATTTAAACTCATTAAATTTTAATCATAAATTATTATTTAATATTAAAAAAATTATTCAATAATTTAACAAAAAATATTAATTTTGATGTTTTTAAAATCATTTACTTTTACTTGTCGCTTCTTCATGAACAATCTCTCCTTCAGTGTTGTGTAATAAAATAAAGTAATTATACATTCAATAAAAATTAAAAAAAATATCACCATAATAAAAAAATGAATTTATTTAAAATTTAACTTTTATATGAATTCATAAAATATTCTTATCCCCATGTGATCATATAATAGAAATTAACATAAAGATATTGACAATTTAGAATTTTCCTTTACTTGAAACAATATAATGATATTTATCAAATAAAAATTTAAAAAGGCCATATTTTAGCATATATTAAGTGGGTGGTGAAAATAAAATCACAAAATACAAATAATATAGTTTTTACATATATTTTTAACTCTTCATCACATTTTTTTAACCATAATTTCAAGAAATCCCTAACAGAGGTTATAAATATTTACTAAGGCCTATGGGCCATTTAATACTTACGCCTACAGGCCTTGTAAGGGTTCCACCTCACCCCTTGGAAGGTGGATTATCAAAAATCAATAAAAATGAAGGCCTTAGGTCCATTGGAGGAGGACAAATATAATGGTGTATGAAATTAAATTTAATATGAGTACACAAATATGCATAAAACAGTTTTTAGGAGAATACACAATTTAATCATAAATAATAATTCACTTCAAAATAAATTTAGAAGTATATTTACATGAATTAGTTTGGTTAAATAAAAAAAATCTTTTAAGAATTTTGGATCAATCCAGAACTAAATGTAACCATTCAACCAAACCATTACATGAAAATACCAAAACAAATTAATAAAATATAATTTATTTTTTTATAAAAGGGAAGTAGGAGTTACAAAATTCAAAATAATGTTTTAATATATAATATTTAACTATTTTTTCATATCATTAGTTGATAAAATGTGTTAATAATTTATTAATATATGATTAATTCATAATAATATTATAAAAGTGATAGTATTTGAAAATTTTGTATTTTCACTATGCACTATAAATCTATCTTTTTAGAAAAATCCCAAAAATAACATCCTAAAAATATTTTGATATACATATCTGAAAAATGATATCCATTTTATAGAAAAAAATTTCTAAATGATTTTGAAATTAATTATAAAATTCCACAAATTGTTTTTAGAGAATTTTTTTGCATTAAAACTTTACAAAAAGAAGGATACTTATTTACAAAGATTTTTTCAATAAATTTTTGTTGAGTAGGCACTTTATATATGTGTAAATATATTTTATAATGTTTCTAATCATACACACACTCTTCAATTCTATGGATATGTTATATTGGTAAAATTTATAGAATAATACTTCACAGTGCTTTAAGTTTGAGTGTTGTGTGCCTTTTAAGCTATCGAACATTGTCTTATTTTAAAATCTATTGGTGTTACATTAATATTTAATGTGTCTTATTGAATTTAATTAAGTGTATCATTTTATTTTTCCCTTCAAAAAACTTTCTTTCATTATTATTTTGGTATTATATCTTAAAATTATCATTGAATTTTATCTTTTTGACTCAAATTAAACTCATAAGATATGCATCAAAATGATTATGAAATAAAAATCATAATATAGTTCAAAATTTTAAATATGTGTGGTTTTAATAGTAGGTGGGTTTATTATTTATTCTATATAATTATTATTCTCACAAACACATTCTAATTTGTTAATTTATTATATACAAATTTATTAATGCTACTTCACATAGATGTAAATAAAAGTTTGGAAATATAGTTGGATGCAAATTGAAGCGTGTTTAATTTTTCTCCAATTTTTAAAGTAAATAATTTTTGTGTAATAGGAGAAAAAATTTTCTATTTAAATGTTTAATTTTTATTGGTAATTTACCATTACTACTTAAGAGAGTACACATGGAAAAATAAATTTGATGACCAATCATTTGATGCACTTTAATTAATAATTCATTATATTAATTTTCATCAATTGAATTAGACTATTTGATTACTTGAGGAAAAGAAATATATTTTGTGTTGGGGTATTTTATGTTTAATTTACTTGATACATGTTTTATAAATCCCTTTAATTATATATTTATTATTTTTTATGTTTTAATAAACATTAAATGTTGGATTACAGATTCTTGATCATTTCTTGTATGAAATTAAATTTTTTGAATAATTTTAGGGAAAATAACTATATTGTTATGAAATCATATTATATTATTAACATTAATTTAAATTAATTTTTAGAACAATTATTTTGTATGTTTTTGATGATATTGAATCATTTTTTAGAATGGTTTGTTATGGATTTGGTTTCTTGATAAAAATTTCTCAATTTTTTATGATTCTAATTTATAAAATAATATTTTAGAAAAAATTTAATATTTTTTAATTTTATTATATTTAATTGATTATAATGGTTCTTTTTTGGGAATTAAATTATTTTATGTTCAATTTTATGTTTTTAAAATTAATTTTTTGAGTAATTGGTAAACATGTTTGTTTCTATATTAAAATTCACGGTATATTTTTCTATGGTGATAAATTTATATTTTTTTATAAATTTTATTTCACTATAGTGAATTTATTTTGTTTTATTATTATAAATCATTCATCATATAAATTTTCTGTGAAATTTTCACATAATTGTTTTTAGAAATAAGGGAATGGCGTAAGATAATTTTTCAATTTCCATAAAATAAATTTATACAAGAAAGCTCATATGATATTTTTCCATCCACTCTATGATTATAATGAAAACCACACATAAGAAGTTTTCATGAGGCAACACATACAATATTTATAAGCATACCACATATGAAAATTTTCAATGGTCTATCATAAGGTAATTTTTTCATCTCTACATAAGATAATCTCAAATAAAAGATTATCTAGATCGGAAAGAATGAGAAATTATTATGTTAAAGATGGTGATGGAAACTGAAGATATGATGAATCATGGAAGCGTAATCATGGGTAATTATGTGAATTTGTTTTTATTTTTGATGATAAGACACATTTTTTTTGTTGATGAAATCATAAACCCCAACTAAAATTAGTGTAATTCACTTAATCTGAACATGCGCCACTATTTAAATAAAAATAAATGGAACTTGAAGCTGAAACTTGGTGCCGCAATATAGAACGAACTCAAAGTATATATATTTTAGTTTTTACGGAACTTGGGTTGATATTTGTGACACCCTCCAAGTAACTATGTCATTAATTAAATAATTAAAATAATTAAATTTGGGATATTTAATTTTTTTCAAAGCGAAGGGATTAAGTTTTATATTTTTCGAAAACCTTTCCGTTGTTCACTGGTTTTCCTAGTTAGGAGTAACCATGTTAAAACCACGTGTGTGATTTTGGTATGTCTAGGGTGTGGTGCATGGTATTTGCATGATTAGGTATGTTGTGTGTTAAGTGTAATGATTGTACATGTCATGTGGCAGTGCCAATTGGAAAAATAAGATAATAGTTTCTCTAATGGTGTGGTGCCTAGGGGTAACCATTCAAGGGGGTTTTTTTCTTGGTAGTACGTTTCACATGATTTGCGAGTAGTTAAACAAACCATGAAATCTAAGGATGCATTTTCCATGATTTAAATTTTTTTAATTTTTGATTATTTTTGCTAATTTTTTATTTAAAAAAATCCCCCAAATATTAAAAATCCCCTCACCTTACCCTATCCCTATTGTGTGACAAAACCCTCCCTTAGCATCCCTCTTCAAATTATTCCCCTAGAATAATACATCTTATTCATGTGCTACCTTACCCTCTCATTAACCTTGTTTTCTCTACTAATTCTGGTTCTTCCTCTTAAGATCCTTAGTGGTGAGACACGCCTTCCCATCTCATTATTCTTCTTTAATTTCCCGTCACCATATTTTCTTCCAACACTAAAACATATCTATATTTGTGGTTCATAATAGGGTTAGGGATGGTTCTAAAATTTTTGTTTTGAGTGTATTGGATTTTTAAGGATGTGTTATTATTTTGGGAGCCTCCTCCTTCTAGGGAGACAAGTTTTGGCTTGTTGAGTCAATAAGGTTTTCCTTATGACTTTTCCATTCCTTCTTGTTTTGAAAATCACAAACACCTTATTTTTAAGGAAAATCGCTTTTGTAAGGAAAAATGCTTTCTTAAGGAAAATTGCTTTTATAAGGAAAAATGATTTCTTAAGGAAAAATGCTTTTATAAGAAAAATTTATCCTTATCTTATTTTCATTAATATTTTTCTTAAGTATGAAATTCGGATTCACTTTCTCGGAATCATAAAAACTTTGATATAAAAGTATTCTGTTTTTAGGATTCGGTTCTGGACAAGAACTATAAGGAAGTTTCATTCCGAATTCCGAATATGAATTCTGACTTAGTTCTATTCCAGATTCAGGATACGAATTCTGAAGAAGAATTCTCATTACGAATTCTAATGAAGAAATCCCATTCTGAATTCTCATTACGAATTCTGAAGAAGAATTCTCATTACGAATTCCAATAAAGAATTCTCATTACGAATTCCAATGAAGAATTCTCATTACGAATTCTAATGAAGAAATCTCATTCCGAATTCTCATTACGAATTCTGATGACGATTTCTCATTACGAATTCTGATGATAAATTCTCATTACTAATTCTGATGAAGAATTCTCATTACGAATTCTAATGACGAATTCTCATTACGATTTCTGATGACGAATTCCTATTCCGAATTCCTATTCCGAATTCCTATTCCGAATTCTCATTCCGAATTCTGTAACACCCCGACCGCGGACGTCCATAATTTTTCTCTTTTCTTGGTCCCGGTTTAAATTTTTCGAAGATTAATTGTGATTGGTAGTTTCACGCCGGTGCGCGGTCATCGCATCGCTAGCGATGGTCGTGCGTTCGGCCCGGGGGACGATGTGTCCACCCGGCGTTTTAAATATTAAAGTTTTTACATTGACTTCTTTTTTATTATTATTATTTGAGTTGCGTTATTATTATAATTAACTAACTTTTATTTACTTTAATTATTTTGTTGTTATGATTATTATTATAAAGTATTATTAACATTATTATGAAGGTTTGTTGTTATTATTATAAATCAATTATTATTATCATAACATTTTATTATTATAATTATTATAAGTTTTATTATTGTTATATAAGTTTTATTTTTATTATATAAGTTTTATTTTTATGATATGAGTTTTATTGTTATTAATATTATATGTTTTATTATCATTATTATAGTTATAATTATTATTTTTATCACATATATATATATATATTTTAAACCTACCCTAGCCTACCCTACACCCTACCCAGCCACCGCACCCCTCCCCTTTTCCCCGTACTCTCCCTCTCCCTTTCTCCCTTCCTCTCTGCGCACAGCCTGCCCTGCGCCTTGCCGCCTCCGCAAGCCCGCCGGCCATCGCCTCACCAGCCTCTCCCTCACTGGCCCGCTCCACCCGGCGCCCTCCGCAGCTCCCCCGTACGAACCCCCGGCTCCGGCGACCCAGCAGCCCTTCAGCCGCGTCTCCGGCGGCCCGCACCCTCTGCCTCTTTCGCGTCCGATTCCCCCCTGTCCGGTGGCGACCTCCCTGTCCCAGCCTCCTCCGTCGCGCCTCCATCTTCGGCCATCACCGCCGACTGGCCCCCCTCTCTTCTCTCTTCTCATCCCGCTACCCTTCACCGCGCGACTCCCCAGCTCCAGCCTCCTCTCGCGCGACCACCGCCTCGCCGCCAGCTCCCTCCGCTGCTCCGCACCCAGTCCCGGCCTCCCCTTCGTCCGGCTCCTGCTCCCGCTCACCCCCAGCTCTGCACTCTTCACTCCGCCTCCCTGCAACCGGCTTCCCAGCGCCCGGTCTCGTCCGGCGCTCCCTGTCCCGGCGTCTTCCCTTGCGCAGCATCCCGGCCCTCTCCGCCTTGCGCCGATTCCGGCGGCCCTTCCCTGTTCCGGCCTCCCTTCCTTGCTGCCCCCCCTGTCTGGGCTCCGACCTGCGCCGCACCACCCTCTCACCGTCCGCCTCACCGACCGGCCTTTCCTCTGTAAGTTTTATTTTTATTTATTTTTTTTTTCTTTATTTTTGTTATGGTTAATATCATTTATTTACATTTATATATATATATATATATATTTATCATGTTAATAATAATAATAATATTATTATATTATTTTCATGTTATTATTATTATTATTATTATTATTATTATTATTATTATTATTACTATCATATTATTAATATTAATATTATTATTATTGTGATTATATTATTATTATCATTATATTATTATTATGGTGATTATATTATTATTATATTATTATTATGTTGATATTATTCTATTCTTATTATTTTTATTTTTATTATATCATTATTGTTATTATTGTTATATTATTAATATACTTATTAAATTATTATTTTTATATCATTCTTGTTATTTAAGTATGTTATTATTATTATATTATTATTAATATTAATATTTTATTAAGATTAAGATTATTATTAGTATTATTATTTTCAAGTTAATATTATTAAGTTATTATTCTGTTATGTTATTGTTATTATTATGGTTATGCTATTATTATCATTATAATAATAATAATAATATTATTTTCTTATTATTATTACTCTGGAATTTACTTGTGCTCTGTTAGGGGTTTCCCTCATTAAATTATATTTGTTTTTGGTAGGTTTAAGACTTTAGGACCCGCGCAGGGCGTTTCCGAGAAAGCGCCATCGCCGCGCCTTGTTTTCGAGGTTCTGCCGTCTTGCGCCGTGTCGTTTCGTTCCAAGCTGCGTCTTGTGGTAGGTCTCCCTATGCACTTGCCTCTAAATTAAGAATTTATTTATTCCTTGTCCTTTCATTAAATTTCAGTAAATTTAAGAAAATAATATTAAGTAGTTTTTATAGTGTGGTGACTTGCTGATAATGCAAACTGTTTAATTCCAGCATTTCATTAAAAGTGTTTTCTTGGTTTCAATTGTGGGATTTCATAGTAATGTCGCTAAATGGTTTTTCCTGAGTAACGAAAGACATGTTGAATTGGGTTTTGAAATGTTTTTGGCGTGTGTAAATTAGTAAATGTACGGTTTATGAAAAATGATGTTTTCTTATAACCTTGATTAGAGAAAACGTCGTGTGACCTTTTGAAATTGTTTTTGGAAACTTTGCGTGTGGTTCTTGGTTGACGAAAGATGTTTTCCCTTGTTGTGTTATTAAAAATAATGTTTTCTAGGTTGTGAAAGTTGGTTATGTTCTGGTTTGAGTGTTTCAAAGAAAGGGGTTTTTTTGCGAAATGATTGGGTAATGACATTTATATTTTCAGAAAGGTATTTTTGACGTGCGTGAGTTTTGAAATATTGTTTGGGTGTGGAAATGGTGACTTTTGTGTGTGGTATCTGTTTTGGCTTGCGATATGAGGAAGTGATATATTATGTGAATGTGAAACTTGCTTGAGCACACGGGAAACCCTGGGTATCTATGTGGGCGGACTAGAACTAGTGTGCTAGTGAGCCGGATGGGTGTCGTCCCTGTTTCACTTAGCTGGATTAACGATTGCAACACTAACTAAACATATGATATCTGATGGTCGTGGCCTTCTAAGCCACGTGTTCTGAGGGTCGTGGCCTTCTAAGCCACGTTTTCTGAGGGTCGTGGCCTTCTAAGCCACGTTTCACCGAGACACGAGGTTCTAGGGTCCCACGCGAGCTAGATGAACCTTAGGGGTTTTACCCATAGTGCTCTACCATCTCTGGCGTGGTGCCTTCCGTCGGCATACGGGGGACCATTTGGGTGTGAGTGTGTGTGCGTGTGTGAGTATGTGTGTGTGTGAGTGAGTGTGTGTGAGTGTGTGTGCGTGCCCATGGTTATTGCTGATAACTTCTGGTTTATTTTTACTTGCACTTGGTTTTTCCTTGCCTGTTTACCTCTACTTGCACTTGCTTTCTTTCCTGCTTGATTACTTTCAGTTCTTCTTTACCGCTTGTACTGGTTGCTTTGCGAAAATGGTTTTCAAATAAAAATGCGTTTTTCTCTTGTATAGTAAAACTGAAAGTGTAACACTTCTTTATCGTTCAGAACGAATTTAGAATCAATGAAAAGAAATTCTACTTTTTAAAAAAAAATAAGGGTGATGGCTTGTGTTTAGTTTTTCAAGTGAAACATTGTAAAAGCATACTTTTATACATTGTAGTTCAAACCCGGAATAGGTAGATTCTTTATTTACTGGCAGTGCATTGGGATTTGTTGTTGGGCTCACCTACTGAGTACTTTTGTGCTCACGCCTATCTTTTACCACTTCAGTTGCAGGTTCCTTGTGTTCAGGTTTTCCTGGCTTGAGTCGCTCAGTGATGGGGCGACGTTGGTTTGTAGTTGGGTGGTGACCCGCAAGGTCACGTGGAGGTATGTCGTGGTTTAGTTTTGTTTATGTCTTTAGTGTTTGCCTGTTTGTTTAGTTTACTTTCATTCTTTCGATCCTGTTTTTAGTTTGGGCTGAAATCGTTCCCAACGATTAATGTTTCAATGCCCGGCACTTGTTGCCATCCCGGGGGGATCGGGAACGCCCCTCGGGACTTGCCGCGGACCGGCTCGGGTGACCGGTTCAGGGTCGACCCGGGCTGGTTCGTGACAAAATGGTATCAGAGGTGGTCCTTGTTATTTGGGTTGTCCGGTAGAAGGAGATTAGGACTGTCGGAACTCGAGGGGTAAGTACGGGAAGAGCGTCGCGAACTCTTGCTCGTACTGATCCTCGAGTTACCAGGGGTAGTTCGGGGATTGTGTCCTTGTCTTTTCTGGTTTGTCTTTGATTGAGAGATGATAATGGAGGCAAGCCGACGTTACGTCGTAATTTCACATGGAGTAGTGACCCATGTGGAGTTCGAGTACGTGGTTTGAATTCCTCCTAGTGGTCGACGCTGACTTGGGACATGGCCCACTACCATGTCGCCTGGTTGAGTGTGACTACTAGTCCCTCATTTCAGTGGTTGATGCAAATTTGGATGTTGCTTTCGTTTTGGTCTGTGTGAGTGCGTAGTTGGAAATGAAAAAGGGTTTTTGAAAATTTGGCTGGTTTCTTTTAAAGGATTTTAAATGTATAAAATGGGTTTTGAAAATGAAATCTCTTGTTTTGAAAATCCGTTGTTTGCATGGAATTGGATAAGAATGATTTGGGTTGAAACCTCGGTTCCTCTTTATGAACGTTTGCACATGTGTGAGAATGCATGGAAAGTATGTGTTGATGCACGTATGAATGGAATGTGAATAAAGACATGTGCAACGGGTCATGGGAGTACCTGGGTGTGTATTTGAAATTAAGGGCTTGACCTTGTTTTCTAAATTGGTTTTAAAGAGGAAATGGTTTTGGAAAGTTTTCGGTTTGAAAGTGGATTGGTTTTTGGAAAGTGATCTTGAAAAAGGGTGGTTTTGAAATCAAAAATGAAAAGGGAATTTTAAAGAGGAGATTTTGTTTTGGGTCGTGTTGTATCTGTTTGGGTCGTGTTGTATTTGATTGGTCCTTGTGCTGACTGTTTTTGATGAAGGCACTTTTGTTGATGTTGCTTCGATTTGATGTTGGTTTTGGGTTTGAGTTTTATATATATCGCTTAGGAAATGCCGCCCAGAAAGGTCTCTAAGGATTCGGATATGTCATGCCCAGTTTTTGGTCCTTCTCAGACTTTGCCTATTCTCCATGGTGATCAGGGTCCGTTAGAGGCAGTGGAATGGCTCGGGGAAGTGGAACGTGTCTTTAGAATATTGGGAACTCCCGATAATGTTAAGGTTCGTGCAATTATGGAGTTGTTTGAGGGTCCAGCTCTGGACCAGTGGAAGATGGTTACCCCACCGTCAACGCAAGGTGAAATGACGTGGGATGTCTTCAAAACCGTTTTCATCCAATGGTTTGTACCTGAGGAAGTGAAGCTGGAGAAAAAGGGAGAGCTTGTGCATATTCAACAAGGCCAACGGACGGTGAAGGCATATGTTGACCATTCCAAGGAACTGATTTCCTTTTCTCCAGATGTAGCGTCGCATGAGCTCATGAAGGCCTCTCTTTTCACTGGAGGTCTTCGTCCAGAGATCAAGGAGCGAGTCCTCCCTTCTAAAGACCTTTGTTTCGAGAAGCTGGTGGAGGAAGCCTTCTTGGCTGAGTTAGTTTCTGGTGTGCGGGTGGTTAATACTTCAGTGTCCCCTGTTGTTGTTCGTAAGAATCCCCCCTCTGGTGAGGAAGAGGCGCCATAGATACCTGTTCCTAAGGAGTTATCCCCTTTGGTCTCAGCTTCCAGTTCGTCAGATCGTTCGAGGGTATGCTATCAGTGTGGTCGTTTCGGCCATTTAAAGCCGTCTTGTCGCAACCCTCCAAGGACGTGTCATCGCTGTAGTTGTCTGGGTCATCTGGAGAAGTTTTGTCGGAAGCGTCGCTTAAAGAGGACGTCGTGATGGGATAACGTCAGTACCTGACTGTGAGGCAGAAGATGCTTCAGCCATCAGAGCCCCAGCCACAAGTCTCGGGGTGAAGCTCGCGCACAGTCAGGAGTCCCCGGGGTTGTGAAGCCTTGGTCCAAGTTCTGTCTTCCGTGTTGACGGTGAGCAATTAGAAACCTCTTTCATACTTGTCTTCCTGCCACTGAAGTTCCTGCCACTGAAGTTTCAACAGCGTTGTAAATGCGTTGTCTTTCTATAAAGTGATGGTGGACTTGTTCTATGATAATCTAAGCAGACTTGTCGTGTGAATGCAATATTCTAAATCGTGTGTCCTTCCTAAAAGTGTGTTTGACTCTCGTGTGGGTTGACCTCGTTTTACTTATGTTTAAAATGTGGTTATGTCTCGTGGACTTCGGTGGATCATGTCTCCAATTTGATGTTGGTTTAATGTTTTTCTATGGTTTTTCCCCTGGTATTGAAGGTTGTTGACTCCGGTCGAGGATTTAATGTCTAGACGGAGGTGTTTTAGTAATCGTGTTGTAAGAGTTGGTTTGAATTGGTTGGGAGTTCCCGCGTCGACCCCCCTTCCCGGGGTTTTCTATTTAAATGGTCATCTTTTCTGCACTAGTTAAGCTCTTGTGGTGGGGAGAACCCCTTCGTGTTCTCCCCTCAATCTCGGACCCCAGTTTTCTCTTGAATCGGTCGGGTGTGACCTGTGTGGAGTAAGGTCATCCCCGAGATTCTCAATCCTCTCTGGTTCCTTTAGTTATGTTTGGGCATAGACTTGGTTTTTGGTTGACTTGCGGCCTGGTGACTTTCTGGGGGCAGAAAGTGTCTGTGGTGGGGAGAATTGTCACACCCCGACCGCGGACGTCCATAATTTTTCTCTTTTCTTGGTCCCGGTTTAAATTTTTCGAAGATTAATTGTGATTGGTAGTTTCGCGCCGGTGCGCGGTCATCGCATCGCTAGCGATGGTCGTGCGTTCGGCCCGGGGGACGATGTGTCCACCCGGCGTTTTAAATATTAAAGTTTTTACATTAAATTCTTTTTTATTATTATTATTTGAGTTGCGTTATTATTATAATTAACTAACTTTTATTTACTTTAATTATTTTGTTGTTATGATTATTATTATAAAGTATTATTAACATTATTATGAAGGTTTGTTGTTATTATTATAAAGCAATTATTATTATCATAACATTTTATTATTATAATTATTATAAGTTTTATTATTGTTATATAAGTTTTATTTTTATTATATAAGTTTTATTTTTATGATATGAGTTTTATTGTTATTAATATTATATGTTTTATTATCATTATTATAGTTATAATTATTATTTTTATCACATATATATATATATATTTTAAACCTACCCTAGCCTACCCTACACCCTACCCAGCCGCCGCACCCCTCCCCTTTTCCCCGTACTCTCCCTCTCCCTTTCTCCCTTCCTCTCTGCGCACAGCCTGCCCTGCGCCTTGCCGCCTCCGCAAGCCCACCGTCCATCGCCTCACCAGCCTCTCCCTCACCGGCCCGCTCCACCCGGCGCCCTCCGCAGCTCCCCCGTACGAACCCCCGGCTCCGGCGACCCAGCAGCCCTTCAGCCGCGTCTCCGGCGGCCCGCACCCTCTGCCTCTTTCGCGTCCGATTCCCCCCTGTCCGGTGGCGACCTCCCTGTCCCAGCCTCCTCCGTCGCGCCTCCATCTTCGGCCATCACCGCCGACTGGCCCCCCTCTCTTCTCTCTTCTCATCCCGCTACCCTTCACCGCGCGACTCCCCAGCTCCAGCCTCCTCTCGCGCGACCACCGCCTCGCCGCCAGCTCCCTCCGCTGCTCCGCACCCAGTCCCGGCCTCCCCTTCGTCCGGCTCCTGCTCCCGCTCACCCCCAGCTCTGCACTCTTCACTCCGCCTCCCTGCAACCGGCTTCCCAGCGCCCGGTCTCGTCCGGCGCTCCCTGTCCCGGTGTCTTCCCTCGCGCAGCATCCCGGCCCTCTCCGCCTTGCGCCGATTCCGGCGGCCCTTCCCTGTTCCGGCCTCCCTTCCTTGCTGCCCCCCCTGTCTGGGCTCCGACCTGCGCCGCACCACCCTCTCACCGTCCGCCTCACCGACCGGCCTTTCCTCTGTAAGTTTTATTTTTATTTATTTATTTTTTCTTTATTTTTGTTATGGTTAATATCATTTATTTACATTTATATATATATATATATATATATATATATTTTTATCATGTTAATAATAATAATAATATTATTATATTATTTTCATGTTATTATTATTATTATTATTATTATTATTATTATTATTATTATTACTATCATATTATTAATATTAATATTATTATTATTGTGATTATATTATTATTATCATTATATTATTATTATGGTGATTATATTATTATTATATTATTATTATGTTGATATTATTCTATTCTTATTATTTTTATTTTTATTATATCATTATTGTTATTATTGTTATATTATTAATATACTTATTAAATTATTATTTTTATATCATTCTTGTTATTTAAGTATGTTATTATTATTATATTATTATTAATATTAATATTTTATTAAGATTAAGATTATTATTAGTATTATTATTTTCAAGTTAATATTATTAAGTTATTATTCTGTTATGTTATTGTTATTATTATGGTTATGCTATTATTATCATTATAATAATAATATTATTATTATTTTCTTATTATTATTACTCTGGCATTTACTTGTGCTCTGTTAGGGGTTTCCCTCATTAAATTATATTTGTTTTTGGTAGGTTTAAGACTTTAGGACCCGCGCAGGGCGTTTCCGAGAAAGCGCCATCGCCGCGCCTTGTTTTCGAGGTTCTGCCGTCTTGCGCCGTGTCGTTTCGTTCCAAGCTGCGTCTTGTGGTAGGTCTCCCTATGCACTTGCCTCTAAATTAAGAATTTATTTATTCCTTGTCCTTTTATTAAATTTCAGTAAATTTAAGAAAATAATATTAAGTAGTTTTTATAGTGTGGTGACTTGCTGATAATGCAAACTGTTTAATTCCAGCATTTCATTAAAAGTGTTTTCTTGGTTTCAATTGTGGGATTTCATAGTAATGTCGCTAAATGGTTTTTCTTGAGTAACGAAAGACATGTTGAATTGGGTTTTGAAATGTTTTTGGCGTGTGTAAATTAGTAAATGTACGGTTTATGAAAAATGATGTTTTCTTATAACCTTGATTAGAGAAAACGTCGTGTGACCTTTTGAAATTGTTTTTGGAAACTTTGCGTGTGGTTCTTGGTTGACGAAAGATGTTTTCCCTTGTTGTGTTATTAAAAATAATGTTTTCTAGGTTGTGAAAGTTGGTTATGTTCTGGTTTGAGTGTTTCAAAGAAAGGGGTTTTTTTGCGAAATGATTGGGTAATGACATTTATATTTTCAGAAAGGTATTTTTGACGTGCGTGAGTTTTGAAATATTGTTTGGGTGTGGAAATGGTGACTTTTGTGTGTGGTATCTGGTTTGGCTTGCGATATGAGGAAGTGATATATTATGTGAATGTGAAACTTGCTTGAGCACACGGGAAACCCTGGGTATCTATGTGGGCGGACTAGAACTAGTGTGCTAGTGAGCCGGATGGGTGTCGTCCCTGTTTCACTTAGCTGGATTGACGATTGCAACACTAACTAAACATATGATATCTGATGGTCGTGGCCTTCTAAGCCACGTGTTCTGAGGGTCGTGGCCTTCTAAGCCACGTTTTCTGAGGGTCGTGGCCTTCTAAGCCACGTTTCACCGAGACACGAGGTTCTAGGGTCCCACGCGAGCTAGATGAACCTTAGGGGTTTTACCCATAGTGCTCTACCATCTCTGGCGTGGTGCCTTCCGTCGGCATACGGGGGACCATTTGGGTGTGAGTGTGTGTGCGTGTGTGAGTATGTGTGTGTGTGAGTGAGTGTGTGTGAGTGTGTGTGCGTGCCCATGGTTATTGCTGATAACTTCTGGTTTATTTTTACTTGCACTTGGTTTTTCCTTGCCTGTTTACCTCTACTTGCACTTGCTTTCTTTCCTGCTTGATTACTTTCAGTTATTCTTTACCGCTTGTACTGGTTGCTTTGCGAAAATGGTTTTCAAATAAAAATGCGTTTTTCTCTTGTATAGTAAAACTGAAAGTGTAACACTTCTTTATCGTTCAGAACGAATTTAGAATCAATGAAAAGAAATTCTACTTTTTAAAAAAAAATAAGGGTGATGGCTTGTGTTTAGTTTTTCAAGTGAAACATTGTAAAAGCATACTTTTATACATTGTAGTTCAAACCCGGAATAGGTAGATTCTTTATTTACTGGCAGTGCATTGGGATTTGTTGTTGGGCTCACCTACTGAGTACTTTTGTGCTCACGCCTATCTTTTACCACTTCAGTTGCAGGTTCCTTGTGTTCAGGTTTTCCTGGCTTGAGTCGCTCAGTGATGGGGCGACGTTGGTTTGTAGTTGGGTGGTGACCCGCGAGGTCATGTGGAGGTATGTCGTGGTTTTGTTTTGTTTATGTCTTTAGTGTTTGCCTGTTTGTTTAGTTTACTTTCATTCTTTCAATCCTGTTTTTAGTTTGGGCTGAAATCGTTCCCAACGATTAATGTTTCAATGCCCGGCACTTGTTGCCATCCCGGGGGGATCGGGAACGCCCCTCGGGACTTGCCGCGGACCGGCTCGGGTGACCGGTTCAGGGTCGACCCGGGCTGGTTCGTGACAAATTCACCTATTAAACAGAATCTGATTATCATTATTTTATACACTCTGAATTTATTCACTCCGAACTTTCACTCCGAAATTTCTATTCCGAACTTTTATGTTAGAGTTTAAAACGATGTCGTACTTTCTGTTACACTTGTTTTGTTATAAAACGATGTCGTCCATTTTGTTATAAACTAACCGTTGTCTAAGTGACACGTGTACAGGTCCCTCCGAACTTTAAGGGAAATATGACCGTTGGAGAAGGAGCCGACCTTACCTATAAATAGGAGCTCATTTGAAAGAGCTCGGTGCTGATTGCTGAAAAAGTGCTTACATGCTGTTGAAGTGATTTCTAGAGAGAGAGTCTCTTATTAACTCTCAAAAGCTTCGTGCGATTCCGAATGTTGGTGATTACATTCGAGGGCTTCCGGGGATAGGAAGACAGAGGTGCCGACTACCTTAAAAATCGAAGGCTTTCTTGCTGAGAAAGACAGAGGTTGCCGACTACCTTAAAGATCGAGGACTTCCTTGCTGAGGAAGACAGAGGTTGCCAACTACCTTGAAGTTGAGGGCTTGCGGGGATAGCAAGACAGAGACTCCGATCTTCGTATCGAGGGATTACCCTGGTGTGGGTAAGACAGACTTGCTTGAAAGTATAAATCAAGGAACCTTTATCCAAGGTTGTTGGATACCCTTCTCTTTGGGTTAAAAGACTATTATCTTGTTACTAGTAGTTTTACTACTTGTTGTTTTTTCGCTGCAATTTGTATCTTAAGGAAAGTATAACTTTCTTATACTTCCTTACTTACTCTGTTTCATTTAGATTCTATACGCTTTAAGGTAGAATCTCATATTGTAACTTTTGTTAAGTTTCAATTTCCGGAACCATATTTCCGGAACCTACTTTTGGAATCTCTTTCCGAGTTTAGTTCGGTGTTAGAGGTGTTGTGAATCTACTTAGTTTAACTTTGTTAAACTTAGTCCTTTCCTTTTCTTAAGGAAACTTTTGTTGTTCATAACTAACTTTAAAGGTTCCAAAGGAATTTTTAAAGTATACAATTCACCCCCCCTCTTGTATATTGAGCATCTCATATCATATTTCGATCCTACAATTGGTATCAGAGGTTGGAAACCTCTTACTCTATACCATTCCTACATTTGGTATCAGAGCCAAGGTTACTGAAATACTTGTACTCACATACAAGTTTTTCTTGCTCACTTTTTTATTCCGAACTTTGTCATTCCGGATTATCCATTCCGAACTTTTTGATTACGAACTTTTGCTACTAACTAGTTTGTGTGCAAAGTTTTTTTCAAGTATGGCAGGAATGAATGTTGGATCTATTGACAATCTAAATCCTACAAGACCACCAATCTTTGATGGTAATGATTATGAATACTGGAGAGATCGTATGAAGACTTTTGTTATCAATACTGGAGTAGATAACTTTGTCATGCTTACTGGTGACTATAAAATTCCTGACAAGGAAGTCAGAACCTTTACTAACCAGGAAAAGCAAGAATATCAACTCAATTATAAGGTACGCAATACTTTACTGTGTTCAATGACTAGAAATATATATAGCCAAATTTCTTCTTGTGAAGCAGCTAACTGTATATGGAAGAAGCTAGAGGTTACACACTTTGGGACTTCTAAGGTGATTGAGACTAGAAGAGCTATGCTTAGAGCTGAATATCATGGCTTCAGTTTTCCTTATGGAGAACCTATCTGTAAAGTTCAACAAAGATTTATGACAATTGTCAACAGTCTACAATCTATGGGAGAGAAAGGTTTAGATGATGAAGCTCTTGTGGACAAGATAATTGATATTATGCCCAATTAGTGGGAATCCAAGAGAACAGCTATAGATGAGAACAGGAAGGTCACTCAAATTACTCTTGATGAATTATTTGGAACTCTTCTACAACATGAGACAAGAATGAAGAGAGTTGCTGACAACATCAAGAAGAAGAATGGAAATGGAACAGTTGCTTTTACTACAACTTCAAATCAGATGAAAGCTAAGACTCCTGAGAGAGTAACCAGATCCAAATCGAAGAAAGTCATTTTCCAATCCGAATCTAGTGAAAGTGAAGTTTCAGAAAATGAATTAGCCAATCTTGCTCGAAGGATGAACAAGATAGCTGGACAAAGAAACTTTCAATCCAAGTATAAGAAAAAGGACAGGAAAGATAAGAAAGATGGAGAAGTTACTTGTTATGAATGTAAAAGAGCTGGACATATTAGACCAGATTGCCCTATGCTCAGAAAGAAAGAAAGGAAGGAAAGACATTCAGAAAAGAACAGGAAGAAGTATTACAAAGCCAAAGCTAAGAAAGTTCTGAAAGCTAATGACACCTGGAGTGCCAGTGGTGGTGACTCTTCAGATGAATCTTCTGAATATGAATCTTCAGGACAGAAGAATCTTGGTCTTATAGCCAGATTACATATTGAAAATCATTGTCTTATGGCTAAGGTACGAAATGCTGAATCATTGACCAATGTTTCTTTAAATTCGAATGATAGTAAGTATTATAACTCTTCTGATGAAGAATCATCTTCTGATGAGGAAAATACTTTACCCACTTATGAAGAAGTCTCTAGGTTTGCTGAACTTCTTGAGATTGAGAATTCCAAACTCAATAAGAAACTTGATAAGGCAAATTCTAGGAATTCTATTCTTACTAAAGAGATATCAGATCTTTCTAAAGATCTTGATAAGAAAAATGCTGATTTTGAAAATATTTCAAAAAATCTTGAGGAAGTAAGTTCTGAGAAGAACAAACTTTCTAAAGAATTAGAAAAAGTAATTTCTAATAAAAATGTTTTCGAGCCTAACTCTAGTTCAAAAACTAATGATTTTGAGGATAAAAACTTGGTTGTAAAACTCAAGTCCGAAATTTTTTCCTTAAAGAAGTGTTTATCAAACTTTACCCATGGTAAGGAAAATTTTGATAAGATGTATTCTCAAATACGACCTTTAAGAAATAAATCCGGATTTGGTTATACCCATGCAAAACCAGTTTTCAGTAACAATCATTTTGTTCCTCAAAGTGCCCCATTTTGCACTAAATGTCAATGTGGTGGTCACTGGGCAAGAAGTTGTTCCTTAAACAAAACCCAATCCTTAGGTTTTCATAAAGCTTACTTTTCTAAAAAAATGTGGATACCAAAAATTTTATTGTCCGGAAATCTCGGATCCAAACAAGTTTGGATTCCGAAAGTATAACTTTGTTCTTAATTTCAGGAAAATAAAGAAAGTTCCAGCAACAATATTTGGTACATGTATAGTGGATGTTCCCGACATATGACTGGTAACAAAAGATTTTTTGAAAAGATGATCAAAACGAAAGGAGGAAAGGTAACTTTCGGAGACAATGCTAAGGGAAAGATTGTTGGTATTGGTAATATTGTTCTTTTAGGTAAAACTTTGATTTCAAATGTTCTTTTTGTTAAAGGTCTTAAGCACAACCTCATTAGCATAAGTCAGTTATGTGATGAAGGTTACCTTGTGAATTTTAGGAATGATAAATGCTTAGTTCACAATTCCAAGGAAGAATTTATTCTCTCAGCCAATAGGCAAGAGAATGTTTACACCTTAAACTTAGAAGACCTAAGAAGCCAAGATTTACCTTGCCTAAGTGCAATGGAAGATCACTCTTGGTTATGGCATAGAAGATTAGGACACTGTAATCTTAGGAACCTATGTAAACTTTCTAAGAAGAAACTTGTTAAGGATCTACCGGAGCTCAGATTTGATTCTTCTAAAGTTTGTGATCCTTGTCAATATGGCAAGCAACATAAATCTAGTTTTAGGTCAATCGGTGAAGTCTCAACAACCGATGCATTACAGTTGGTGCATATGGATCTTTTTGGTCCAACACAAACTGGAAGCATTGGAGGCAAATACTATGTGTTTGTTCTTGTTGATGATTACACTAGATTTACATGGGTCTATTTTCTAGCAAGGAAATCTGAAGCTTTTTCTTATTTCAAAAGTTTTAGAGCCCAAGTTAAAAATGAGAAAAACCTTCCATTGAAAACTATTCATAGTGATCATGGAGGAGAATTTCAAAATTCAGATTTTGAAACTTTTTGTAGTAAGAAAGGTATTACTCACAACTTTTCAGCACCTAGAACTCCTCAACAGAATGGTGTAGTTGAAAGAAGAAATAGAATTCTTCAAGAGATAACTAGAACCATGTTGAGTGAATATTCTATTGCTAGACATTTCTGGGCTGAAGCTGTAAGTACTGCTTGTTATACTATAAATCGAGTTTTGATTAGACCTTTTCTTAATAAAACTCCTTATGAGTTATGGAATGGTAGAAAACCAAAACTTTCCTACTTCAAGGTTTTTGGTTGCAAAGTATTCATTTTGAATACTAAAGATAACTTACATAAATTCGCACCAAAATCTGATGAAGGAATTTTCTTAGGATATTCCACAACCTCTAAGGCATATAGAGTTTTTAATAAAGATACTTGTACTGTTGAGGAAACAGTACATGTAAAATTTGATGAATCAGATCCTTTTATTTTTAAAACCTCCCAACCTAAATCTTCGGATGTGTTTTCAAAAACTGATTATCAACCGTTGATAGAAGAACCTTCTGATAAGGAAATTGTTCTAGAAGATAATTCTGAAACATTTACCCCAGAAGACTTTCTACCTTATGTTGATGAACAGGTTTTACAAAACCCAAATCAGGTGTTTCTTAAGAATCATCCCAGTGATAGTATCATTGGTGATGTAAATCAACCTGTAAGGACTAGAAGTTCCTTAAGAAATTAAGTAGAACATCTAGCATTTCTTTCTCAATTAGAGCCTAAAAGCACTGATGAAGCTTTAGGTGATGATGATTGGATCAAAGCAATGCAAGATGAACTAAATGAATTCGAAAGGAATAAAGTCTGGACCTTGGTTGAGAGACCTAAGGAAACTTCTGTTATTGGAGTAAAATTGGTTTTTAGGAATAAATGTGATGAGAATGGAGTCATTGTTAGAAATAAAGCTAGACTTGTTGCAAAAGGCTATAATCAGCAAGAAGGAATAGACTATGAAGAAACCTATGCTCCAGTAGCTAGACTTGAATCTATTCGTATTCTACTTGCCTTTGCAGCATTCTTTAATTTCAAACTATTTCAAATGGATGTGAAATGTGCTTTTCTTAACGGTTATGTTCAAGAGGAAGTTTTTGTTGAACAACCTCCTGGCTTTGAAGATACAAAACATCCTGATCATGTTTTTAGACTTACCAAAGCTTTGTATGGCCTTAAACAAGCCCCACGAGCATGGTATGATAGACTTACTGGATTTTTTCTTCAAAATAACTATGTTAAGGGAAATGCAGATCCAACCCTTTTTATAAAGAAAGATAAGAAAAATGTTTTGATTGTTCAAATTTATGTTGATGACATTATATTTGGTTCAACTCAGCAATCTTTGACTGACTCTTTTGCTAGTCTAATGAAATCTGAGTTTGAAATGAGTATGATGGGTGAGTTAACATTTTTTCTTGGTTTTCAAATTTCTCAAAAACCAGAAGGAACCTACATATCCCAACATAAGTATATTAAAGATCTTCTTAAAAAGTATGGTTATGACAACACTAAGAGTATAAGTACTCCCATTGGTACCTCAAACTCTTTAGATCTTGATGAAGCTGGGAAACCAGTAGATCAAACATCTTTTAGAGGTATGATCGGAAGTCTACTTTACTTAACAGCTAGTCGACCAGACTTAATGTTTTCTGTATGCTTATGTGCAAGATATCAATCCAATCCTAAGGAATCTCACTTAAAGGCAGTAAAAAGAATTTTTCGCTACCTTAAGGGAACCATGGATCTAGGATTATTTTATACTTCTGGAAATGATTTTGTTCTAAAAAGCTTTTCTGATGCTGACTTTGGTGGATGTAGAATGGATAGGAAAAGTACATCCGGAACTTGTCATTTCTTAGGAGATTCATTAGTTTCTTGGTCATGCAAGAAGCAACATTCTGTTGCACTCTCCACTGCTGAAGCTGAATATGTAGCAGCTGGAAGTTGTTGTGCACAAGTGTTGTGGATGCAACACACACTCACATACTATGGCTTGAGTTTTACTAAAACTCAAATTTTGTGTGATAACACAAGTGCCATTGCCCTAAGTAAAAACCCTGCACATCACTCCCGTGCAAAACACATAGATATTAGGCATCACTTTCTTAGGGATCACACACTTAAAGGAGATATTATTCTTCAGTTTATCGGAACGCAAGAACAACTTGCTGATATTTTCACAAAATCTTTACCTTCTGATAGATTTGAATATATTAAACAGAAGTTAGGAATGATAACTGTAAGGTAATCTTCCTCAATTAACTTTCTGTTGAAAAATCTCCTTACAGTAATAAACTCCTTTTCATAGGGGGAGTACATTTGTTTGTTTATTTAAAAAAGCTTTTCAAATTTTGTTTTCAAACTTTTCGGAACGACAATTTCCGGAATGGAATTTCCGGAACAATAATTTTCCAGAAAGGATATTTTCGCACAGAATACTTCTGTAATAAAAGTATTCATATTGAAAATTTCCGGAATGGAAAACTTTCGTACTGGTATTTTCATAACGGAACTTTCGTACTGAGTCTTCCGTATTGACTTTTTGTGTTTACCTTTTCGTATTGAGTCTTTCGTATTGACTTTTTCGTATTTAGTTTTTCGTATTGAATTTTTCGTAGTCGTCTTTATATTACCCATTACGAATAACTTTCCTAAGCTAATCCGAAAGGTATGATTTCCTTACTGAAGTTTTCGTAATCATATTTTACTTGCTGACAATTTCTTATTGTTTGTTTTTGGTTTTTTGGATTTCTTAATTCTTTACTTTATTAAAACCTCAAAAAGATCGGATTCAAGCTTTCAACCGTTAGATCTGATCTCAGATCATTCTAAACCGTCAGATCAACCGAGGAAGTTGAACCGTCATCCCAATGCCTATATAAAGGGGACCCTATTTTCTCGTCCCACATCGATTTCAAGCTTTTGCGTGCTGAAGCTCTGACTCTCTGATTTAAGGCCATTCCGAACTTCAGTCTTCTCAGTTCCAAACTCCTCAGAGACTTCAGATCCGAATGTCTGCAGAGTTAGCTTCTCAAGAGATGTCTTAAACCAAGCCCATTTCTCAGTGGTTAGTCTACAGAGAGCGGTTAGTTCATCCAAATTTCTTCAGCAATTATGATTCTATTATATCAAAGAATATCAAGCTGAATGGCTGGGAGGATGTTGCGATATCAAAAACCGGCAACCAAGATGAAGTCTACTCTGACTTGCTTGTCAAGTTTTATGAGACAGTTGCTTTCTTCGTGGAAGATAATAGAGAGAAGTTTTCCTTCAAATCGTATGGAAAGACATATAAGCTATCTTACACCAAGGCTGCAAGCTTGGTAGGGCTGAGTTATGAAGGGGAAGCTGAGTTTATCTCGCACATTCTGCCGACTCCTTGGGTAGTTTCAACAAGGAGAAATCCTTAGAAATTCTCGGACTGGATGATGATAAGGCTCCGAAAATTGCAACCCTTTCTACAAACTTCCGGATTCTGGAGTTATGGGTGCAAGGGCTTATCGTACCGAGAAAAGGAGACAAGGACAGCCTGAAGAAGAGTGAGATATACATCTTGGATTTTCTGATAAATCTAAGAAAGTTCAACCTGATGAAGCATATTCTTCTCAACATTGATAATTTGAAGAAGGGGAATCTGAGAGCTCAGATAGTGATGTACCCGGCAATATTGTCGAAGCTGATAGTTCGGTGCCTAGAATCCTTCAAGGTTGCTTGTAGTTCTAAGCCGAAAGTTTGCAAGATCATGTTGCTCAGTGATGCAACTCTTAAAAGGATGAATATATCTTTTAACAAGGAGTCAGGGAAATTCATTGATCTACCGCCTCAAGCAGAAGTGACTCCAAAAGTGGCTGATCCGGAATCATCAAAGCCGGTAAGGAAGAGGAAGCAGAAAGAAGTGGTAAGTGAAGCTGAGGAACCCAAGTCTAAGGAAGTCCATTCCGCACCTCCTAAGACTAAGAAGAAGAAGACATATACTGATGAGGTTGCAGCGAAGTGGAGAGCTGACAAGGAGAAGAGGAAGGAAGGAGATCCGCAGTTCGGATTGGATCCTGCAGAGGCTAAAGCTCTGAAAGAAAAGGCTGCTGATGAGCTTGAGAAGCAAGCTAAGGAAAAGAAGCTGAAGAAGAAGTTGTCAGAAGCTGAGGCTGTGCAAGCGTTGTTAAAGTTTAATGAAATGGTTTCAGCAACCATTCCCGTTCCGAGATCTTTTTCTCTGGAATCTCTACCTGAGACTCCAGGAAGAAATCTTGTAACTCCGGAAGAGGCTGTTCCTACTGAGGAAGTAGAGCAAGTGGAAGAGGTTGAAGAAGCGGCTGAAGGAAGTGGTGAGACAGGAGATGTGCTCAAACAAGTAGATGAATATAAGGGAACTCCTTCGGAACACCTGTCGCTCCGAACATCTGAAGCTCAATCTTCAAAGCTTGCTACTCCTGCAATGGAAGAAGAAAAGGGAGAAGAAGAAGTTACTTGTCAAGAACATATTTTACTTGATGCTGCTCAAATGGGAAACATGGAAGCCAATGTTCAAGAAGTTGCTGATGAGGAAGATAAAATTGTTCAAGTCTCCGATAGTGAGAACAGATCTCCGGAACAGGTTTCAATTCCGGAAAAACAAAAGGGAAAGCAAATTCTTGCTGATACCCCGAGTTCAGAAAAAAGTTTGAGGAAGGAAGCTGGTAGCTCTTCTAAGAGGAAATTGGAGCTTATTAAAGAAGAAAATTCTCCTAGCAAGATTTATGATTCGGAGTCATCATCGTTGGGGCACGATTTTGTTGTACAGTCCTTGAAGAAGTTGGTGGGAACAATTCCGACCTTCTCCAGTATTGACTCTCGGTGCCAGATGCTCCAACATACAATGAATCAGAAAACCGACTCCGTATCCATGGTTATGGATAAATGTGTTGAGATAGAAGCCCAGTTCAAAAATTTCTTTATTGGTTACGAAGCACATAAAAGATCGTGCAAAAGGATGACTAGCTGGTCGAAGAAGAATGTGGAAGAGATGAGGTTGCTGGATGAGTTTCAGGAGAATGTTAAGGATGCATTTCAAACCGAGGACAAGAAGTTTCATGAGATGACTGCCTCATTCGATGAGAAATTGACAGAGGAAAAGAACATTCGGAGTTAGGAAGTAAGAGATCTGAATAGAAAGCTCAACTCTGTTAATCAAAGTTGGAAATTTGAAAGGGATCATCGGATCAATTTTCTAGAAAGGATAAAGTCTCAGGAAGAGAAAATAAAGGCTCAGGAAGAAATCATTGAAGCTCAGTCAGCAAGAATAGTTGCCTTAGAAAAGCAAGCAGAGGAAGATCATAAGGATATCAAGAAGATCAAGACAATTCTCAAGGGGCTCATGTCAAAGGAGAAAGATCCGAAATGACCAATCCGATCTTTTTGTTGTAATCTGTTTTTGTTGCTGACATTTAAAATATAATGAAAATTGTGCTTGTTGTTTCTATTGCTGTCGTTACTAATCTTTTCAGGTACTTTGTTATTTTGTTTCCATTCCCTCCAATTCTTTTTGAAAATCACAAAGGGGGAGAAGGAAAAGATCCTTAAGAAAAAGAGGAAATCTAATAAGTGCTTATCAAAGGGGGAGAAAGAAAAATACCCAAGGAAGATAGAACTCTAAAACGAGTTTGTTTAAGGGGGAGTTTTTCTTAAAGAAACGTCACTCCGGAAATATGAATACGATCCTTAGAGACTCAAAGCCTAAGGGGGAGTTAGTCGTATTCATCTATATTCTTAAATCAAGGGAGATAAGCTTTAATATGTTTCTTTCTTCTTAGAATAGCTTTTTCGTAAGGATGTTTGTGCTTTCCAAAAAGGGGGAGATTGTTGAGTCAATAAGGTTTTCCTTATGACTTTTCCATTCCTTCTTGTTTTGAAAATCACAAACACCTTATTTTTAAGGAAAATCGCTTTTGTAAGGAAAAATGTTTTCTTAAGGAAAATTGCTTTTATAAGGAAAAATGCTTTCTTAAGGAAAAACGCTTTTATAAGAAAAATTTATCCTTATCTTATTTTCATTAATATTTTTCTTAAGTATGAAATTCGGATTCACTTTCTCGGAATCATAAAAACTTTGATATAAAAGTATTCTGTTTTTAGGATTCGGTTCTGGACAAGAACTATAAGGAAGTTTCATTCCGAATTCCGGATATGAATTCTGACTTAGTTCTATTCCAGATTCAGGATACGAATTCTGAAGAAGAATTCTCATTACGAATTCTAATGAAGAAATCCCATTCCGAATTCTCATTACGAATTCTGAAGAAGAATTCTCATTACGAATTCCAATAAAGAATTCTCATTACGAATTCCAATGAAGAATTCTCATTACGAATTCTAATGAAGAAATCTCATTCCGAATTCTCATTACGAATTCTGATGACGATTTCTCATTACGAATTCTGATGATAAATTCTCATTACTAATTCTGATGATGAATTCTCATTACGAATTCTAATGACGAATTCTCATTACGATTTCTGATGACGAATTCCTATTCCGAATTCCTATTCCGAATTCCTATTCCGAATTCTCATTCCGAATTCACCTATTAAACAGAATCTGATTATCATTATTTTATACACTCTGAATTTATTCACTCCGAACATTCACTCCGAAATTTCTATTCCGAACTTTTATGTTAGAGTTTAAAACGATGTCGTACTTTCTGTTACACTTGTTTTGTTATAAAACGATGTCGTCCATTTTGTTATAAACTAACCGTTGTCTAAGTGACACGTGTACAGGTCCCTCCGAACTTTAAGGGAAATATGACCGTTGGAGAAGGAGCTGACCTTACCTATAAATAGGAGCTCATTTGAAAGAGCTCGGTGCTGATTGCTGAAAAAGTGCTTACATGCTGTTGAAGTGATTTCTAGAGAGAGAGTCTCTTATTAACTCTCAAAAGCTTCGTGTGATTCCGAATGTTGGTGATTACATTCGAGGGCTTCCGGGGATAGGAAGACAGAGGTGCCGACTACCTTAAAGATCGAAGGCTTTCTTGCTGAGAAAGACAGAGGTTGCCGACTACCTTAAAGATCGAGGACTTCCTTGCTGAGGAAGACAGAGGTTGCCAACTACCTTGAAGTTGAGGGCTTGCGTGGATAGCAAGACAGAGACTTCGATCTTCGTATCGAGGGCTTACCCTGGTGTGGGTAAGACAGACTTGCTTGAAAGTATAAATCAAGGAACCTTTATCCAAGGTTGTTGGATACCCTTCTCTTTGGGTTAAAAGACTATTATCTTGTTACTAGTAGTTTTACTACTTGTTGTTTTTCCGCTGCAATTTGTATCTTAAGGAAAGTATAACTTTCTTATACTTCCTTACTTACTCTGTTTCATTTAGATTCTATACGCTTTAAGGTAGAATCTCATATTGTAACTTTTGTTAAGTTTCAATTTCCGGAACCATATTTCCGGAACCTACTTTTGGAATCTCTTTCCGAGTTTAGTTCGGTGTTAGAGGTGTTGTGAATCTACTTAGTTTAACTTTGTTAAACTTAGTCCTTTCCTTTTCTTAAGGAAACTTTTGTTGTTCATAACTAACTTTAAAGGTTCCAAAGGAATTTTTAAAGTATACAATTCACCCCCCCTCTTGTATATTGAGCATCTCATATCATATTTCGATCCTACATGGCTTACCACAACTAACATATAGATCAATTATATTTGGTCTAAGGTAGGGGTTTCTTATCTATTACATTATATTTTGTTCACTTAATTTCATAATGTTTGAAGATGATTTTTCTATTAAATTATGACTGTATGTATGGTCCATGAGGGGCCAATTTGTTATGAAATTTATTTTAAACCAAGAAATGGGATGCAAACCATTCTAAATGTTTTTAAAAAGGAACAATTGGTTTTTAAATAACACTTTTATTTTTTAAATTAGTTTCAATCATTTATTTTTTATTATAAAAATATTTCTTGAATTGAAGTGTCTTTAAAAATAGGTGTTGGGTGTTTTTAAGGTGTTTGAATTATTTAACATGGGTTGGGTGTCTTCAAAGGGTTGATCTAACACATGTGGAGTTCATTTTGAAACATGTGTGGATTTAAATATATTAAAATTTGATTTTATAATGGGGAAGAGTGAGTTCCCATTTTTACATTCAAAATTGTTTAGAGAAAATGACTTGGAATTCAAACAATGTTTTTTAAAGATATATCCCACTTGCAATTTTCTAAAAATGTTTTTCCATAATAGTCATGACACCCTCTTAAGACCCTTTTTGATTATTGTGGCCAATAATTTAATGTGGACACATGTGAAGATATTTATTTTGATGAATTATATATAATTTTTTTTGTTTTTTATTCATTGGGTTGATAATTTCAGGGTAGGACGTGAGGAGTAAATTATTTCCAATGATTTCAGACGATTCATGTGAATAATTGAATGTTCTCACCACCATTTTGATTTGTCATGGGAACCTGGGTAGCTAAGAGAGAGTTTATGATTATGTTTCACTATATGTTCACACACTACTAGTTTCTAGAATAATTATTGGGAGTGTTATAAAGGGTTGTTTCATTTTATGAGGTGAGGTGAAAGCTAGATGAGTGGGATTATTAATACACAATGTACACTGACAGGTTTTTCTGTGATGAGAGAAGTCTAGGATGGTCTCACATTAAAACCAAGGGTAGATCCCATAATAGTAGAATCCTTTTAAAATCATTTATAGGGTTTATATTTTTCTTTGTTTATATCCCATGTTTATTGTATTATATCTTGGAACATAGTTAAATGTCATTTGTTTATTCTTATTTTATTAATTGATTACAGTGGCTCATGATTTTGTGGTTTCTTCCTTCTTTGTGTGGTTTACATTTCAAATATTCTAAAAATAAATTTTTAAATGCTTTTAATGAAGGAAATGGAAAGTGTGAATTTAAAATTTTTTAAACAATTTTTGGAAAATAGTGTTATCCTATGATAAAAGCAGAGAAATGTATTTTTAGTTCATTATTCATAGTTTTTAAAAAAATTATTGTTATTAAATATTTTTGAAAAATATGTGTTAAATAGAAACTAGTTTGAGTTTTTGAAATATTTATTTCAAAAATTGATGTTTTTTAAAACGGTTGTTATGTGGGACATTAAAATGGTGTTTTGGAAAAATGGTTTGGTCTAGTGAGAATTTATTTCTAAGCAACTATTTTATTGTAAATAGAAATATCAAAAAAGAGTTTTTGAACACTTTTATGTATTTTTTATTCTTTGTACACCTTTAAAGAAAGTTTATATATTTTTTATTATGTCACAAACTAGAATAATAAGAATATAATATAAAAGTGACTAGTTTTTTTGTTGGTCAGTAGTAGCCCACTAAGTGCTTATTTTATCACACCTATATTATTATTTCTGTTTTACATTACTATTTCATCATAAACCACTCATTGAGCATTGATTTATTGAGTTCAATAATTATTTTATCACATATATCCAATTTTCTTATAACCCGTTTTGATTGGATGTGCCTTTACTTTTTTATAAAATTCCTAAAAATATTCCCTATCGATGATTTTCATTGGTGAAGTAGGATTTTCCTACTTTCTCCAGATGAATGGTAGTTATATTTTTTAGTGGGTGGAGAAGAGTAATTAGAGTTGGGAATATATTCCTTATAAGAGTGTATGTTTATAGGATGATAAAGATTTTTGGTGATCATTGTGGTTTCTCTAATTTCTATGTTTTTATTATAGGTTTTTGTTTTGTTCATTTTTCTTTAGCGGGGACTTCTGTTGTAAAGACATGTCAAGAAGATATTTTATTATTTTACTACTGCTATTTTTTACTATGATTATTGAGTAATATGATCCCTAATTATGTTCGTTTTCTGAATAGGAACTAGTTGATATCCCTTGGTGATTGCGAATGCCCTTCGGGCCAGTGGCTGGCCGGTTCAAGCATCTGTTGGAGGGATAATCTAAACTACTTAATATCAAACTATACTGGAGCTTTTGGTTCTTATTTTATATAGAAGACTTTGAATTTGGAAATAACTATATTATTTGTGTCATTTTTAGGTTATAAATAAGGTTATCAAGACTCAGGAGATAGGTTTGGGGTGAGTTTTTTGAGCTCTTTTTTTCCCCGAGCCTTAAGTTTCCACAGTCAGTTGGAAGTTTTTGTTTTCATTCTGGTTTTTTTGATTGAGATGTTGGATTATGGTTTATTCCAATTTTTATAGAGTATTATCCTTAATGGTAAGGATTTATTTTCCTTTGGTGATCATATATGATTTTGGGATGTAAAAGGGGGGAATTAAAGCATTTTGTTAGATTTAAAAACCTAAAAAACCCTAAAACACCAAATTCATGATGGCCAAAATGTTTTAAGGAAAATTTCATGATTGGAATGTGACCGTAAACCATGTGTAAAAGTTGAGGATGGTTGACATCCAAGAATATTTTTTTATTTGTACTTCTTGATACTTAGATTACCTAGTTCATGTAAAGGAAATAAGATAGGGGTCATGGTTGGTCTTGTGATAAGTTGGAATATTTTTATTTTGTTTGATTCAGGTTGTTTTTATGCCTGGTTTTTTTAGTTTGTGCACATGTTGTTAAATTTATTTTTTATAGGTGAAAAATAGATTTCATGGGAGAAATATTTTTAGTTTTAAAACAATGAATTTGGGATTGTTTCTGACATAAACTTGGTTTCCAAGAATGTTTTAAAATAGTTGATTCCATTTTGAATTTGGAAAATGTTTTACATGTGATTAGTTTTATAACCTAATGCACAAGATGTTTTAAATATGGTTTTTGACTTTTAGGGAAAATCAAAGATTTCCGAATTGATTTTTATTGAATTTTTGGGATTTTACCCTTATTATGTTTATTATAAAAGGACAAGGGTTTAAAAAACCTTTTAAAAAGAATGTTTTTTTATTATTTTTGAAACTCATAATGTGGTTTAGGTTTTAAAACATTTTATATTTGTTTTCAAAATTATATTAGAAATGTTTTGAAATTAACCACGTCAATAAAAGGATTGGGTTTTGAATTTTTAAAATGTTTTCCATTTGGTTTTTAATTAAAGAAGGACCAATTTTAATGGTTCTCATTTTTTGAAATGGGATTTGGGTAAAACCGTGTTTAATTTAGTAAAGCTTATTTTTTGTCTCTTACATGTTTTGGGACATGTTGGTCAAATATTTGGTATATGACCACATGGGAGTCTATATATCTCATTTTTTGATGTGAACCATCCCAAAAAGGACTTGGGTGAAAGTATAGTGTTCATCATAGGGGTTTCACCTTACGATTTACATTGGCTAGGCTCAAATTGTATTGGATGGTGTGGTTTACTTTTCAAATTAATGTTCATTGGTGTTACCAAAATAAGTACTTCTTTAGTGTCTCATTTTGAGATTTTTTGTTCTAGTGTTTTAGCTTTGTGAGCCTTGTATTTGTGGTTTGATCAATGGAGATCAATTTTTCTTGGTGTCGTTTATGTGAGATCTTGATTTTGGATGTATTTCAACTCTGTTTGGAAGCATTTGAGGTACGATGGATGAGTGGCTATCATTTGGTGAATATTTTTGGTGCTTTATTGTGTGCATTATGGATGTAAATTCATTTTTGTGTTTATAATTAGTGATTTTAGAGATTTTTTGGGTTGAGGAAGCCTTATCTTTGTGTTTTATATGTGTTTTCCATTGTTTTTTGTTTTGGGTGGTGTACCTATTAAGTATTGGATTGTGCATCAATCCTTGTTTATTTTTGTTCCCCTTATATATTGGGGACCATGATTTTTATTTTATTCACTTGTTAGGATATGTGATGGAGTTGGGGAGAAAGCTTGGATACATAGGGTATAGTTTTGCTTCTGGTTGGGTTGAGGAATCCATCAAGTTATGTTTTCCATTTGAATTTATATGGGATGGTGTATAAAAGATTTGGATTTAAACAACCTCATATTTTAGTTGTGACTCTTAGGTAAAAACAAAATTTTTATTAATAAGGAAAGTTTTCTGTTTATGAGATAATTTGTATGTCGTGGTTTGGAGATATGGTTTGTTTCAATTTGGGATATTTCTTGGAGTAGTGATCTCCTTGTGGTTTTGACAAATATTTTTACATCTATCTCAAATTTTGTTTATATTTCTATGTTCCAAAAAAGATGTTTGATGGTCATGTATTCCTTGTGTGGTTTTTGAATGGATTTTTTGTGGTTGGATTTAGCCTCTGATGTTTTGGTGAGGTTCTCTCTTTTTTTGGGTAAGGGGTTCCTTTTTGTTCCCATATTTTAGTTCATTTATAAACAGTAGAGAGCCAAATACTTAATCATCATATTTTTGGATATTCAATTTCTAGTTTTTGTGGTTGGTTGATGATCATTTTTATTTGAGTAATGAATTGTTTTTTAGGATTCCTCTATGTCTTGCAAGAATTTCATTAGAATTACATCCCTTTTTGATTGATACATAGACAAAAAAACATTATGGGAATAGAATATGTTATGGTGGGGATGAAGTTTACTTCACCCATAATTTCAATGTGAAATTAATTAATTTTAATCTCTTTAAATTTTTGACAACCTTAGAATGAAAATTTAATCTTTTGGAAAAAAATTATGTTGAAAATATGGTGCACAAGGTTTGGATTAATTATGTGAAAACTATGATGTAAATTCATGTTAGTCTTGGGTGAGGTGAATGGCTTAATCATGGTTAGGTAAACGACTTATTAAGTTTTAAAATCACATATATCATGTGTCATTGAGAATATGAATCGTTGGAGTATGGTTTTTATGATAATGTATAACTAGGGGTAAACAGTGTGTGATGAGTTTTGGGAAGGTAGTGCCTTCTACATGGTTAGTTCATAGTTTTGATAGCTATGCTACATAATAGTGTAGTTTTTCTAGATATTTAATTGATTTAATTTTTTATTTTATTTTACTTATTTTAATAAACGACACTAAAATCAAACACCTCTCACCATACCATCTATTTCTTGCGTGAAACAAACCCAATCTCCCCTTTCCACACACAATACCCCTAGGAGGAACCCCCTCATGCACGCTCCACCTCCCCTATCTTCAGACCTCTTTTCTTGACAGATTTCAACTATTAGTCTAGAAATCCTCCAATTTAAGACACTTCTTACCACATATTTCCTCTTCCATTCTTTCAGCTCACCCGATTTTCGTTTGCAAGTGAATCCTATTAGCTTCCACAACTTGTATTATGGTTAAGTATTATTTAAAAAAATATAGTTTTGGGTTTTTAAGTTTTTAAGTTATGTTTTATTGCATGTGGAAGCCTCCTCCTTCATAGGTGACATGTTTTAGCACACTACAGCTTGATTCTAGATTTATTTCCTTTGGAATAATGTATGTGTTTCTTTTCCATAGCATTATATTGAATGCCTTTAGTATCTTGATGTTTGGAGGTGATTTTTAATTTAAATTATTCTTATATTTATGCACCATCAGTGATTTTTTTTCATAAATGTTATTTTTAAAATCATCATGCGATGTGAATCCATTCCATGTGTTTGTGAAAATTAATGATTGCCCCTAAATTAATGAGTTTGATTTTGAAATTGGTGGAGAGCATCAAATTACTATATATAATGTTTTTAGGAATATAAGTTTCTTTCAAACTATGAATTGGGTATCTTTTAAGGTATTTAAATTTTCTAACATTGATCGTGTGTTTTCCAAGGGGTGTGTACATCCATGTGAAATTCAATTTGAAAATATGTGGATTTAATTATTTTCAAAGTTGATTTTAAAAAGCAGAAGGGTGAGTTTTGTTTTGATTTAGAAAAATGTGGATGAAATTACTTGTCATTGAAATCATATTTTTTAAAGATATGGACCATTTTTAATTTTATGAAAATGAGTTTTCATAAGTGACGTGACAACCACTTTTCTCTCTTAGTGATTCTTGTGGCGCATAATGGAATGTGACCCCATATGGGTATGATTATTTTGATTCATTTTATAGGTTGTTTGTGTTTGTTATTCTTTCCTCTAGAATTGGGGATGACCTCTTTGGATTAAGGGTCAAACATTCCAAGTGTTTTCAAACAGGTTTATTCGTAGAACCGAAAACATCCAATGATTCTATATCCATTTGGACCTAATTTCCAAAGGTAGGTGCTCATTATTTGTGAACTTATAAGGCTTAAGAATTTTCATTGGTCGAGAGGATGGGAGGTCGGACTCATCACACATTTTTGAGGGAAATTATTATCTACCCCGGGACTCTCTTTATAGATTTATGTTATGTTTGTGAATCCTTATTAAATTACCAATTATAAGAATGATATTTCCTTTAGATCTGACAATCAATTATTAGATATGTATGAAATTTAGAGAATCTTTTATATGAATTCGAGGTTATTCACTGATAGAGAATCATCTGTATTTGGTATAGATTCTTAGTCAATGGTATCCTTCAATACATAAAATTCTCATGGTCATTATGATGACCATACTGCTTCTAAAGCCACTTAGTGGGGCACTTGAAGTTTATTGTCATTTAGAAGGACATGGATTATTTCAGAGTTGGGATCGTACCCACAAATGGGCAACCTACGTATCCTTTATTTAGAAAAGGAATCAGAACCCACGTAGTTCAAGTGATGGAGAATGATGTTTATGAATGATTGATAGCTCAAAGAAAGATTTCATGATTTCTTTTACACTCTAACCTCACGTGAGTCATGCTCGGTGTGAGAAACAAGAGGTATTAGTGAAACTAGACAATTGTTCCACGAAAGATGCAATGATGTAGGGATTATGTATGTATTATTTCCCCAAAAAATGAATATTGGGTTTTACTTAAGATATGAAACCCATGAACAAGGTCAATAAAGGTATATGGCTTTATAGAGATTTGGATACTCTAACTTGGGGCTTACTTCTGAGGAAGATTCCCAAATTAAGAGGGGACTTGTGATTGGGTTTTACTCTTGAGAAGGAATCCCAAATCAGAAGTAAATTAAGATTGGTTAAGAGAAATTAAGACTAGGACTTACTCCGGAGAAGGAGGCCCTGGTTAAAAAGGTTTTGAGAACTAGGGCTTACTCCTAAGGAGGAGGCCCAATTGAAGATAATTTTATAATTAAGGGACTTGGGGCTTACTCCTAAAGAGGATTCCCATATTTGAGAACTTTGAGACTGGGGCTTACTCCTGAGGAGGATCCCCAAATTAAGTAATTGTGGTTGGGGCTTACTTTTGAAAAGGAAACCCGTATTTGGGAAATTATAACTGGGGCTTACTCCTAAGGAGGATGCCCAAGTTAGGGGACTTGGGACTTACTCCTAAAGAGGATTCCCAAATTAATGACAATTTGAAATGGGACTTACTCCTGAAAAGAAGGCCCATGTTAAAGATTCTCTCATCTTAAAGGATGTGGTTGAATGAATGAAATCTCTAACCTTAGTGACATAAAGATATGTAAATCACTAGGTTCTAAGAAATGTTCCATATAATTCCTTTAAGATAAATAAGATATCAAGTAAATCATGCCAGAATGGATTTGGAGAGAGTTCTGAGGGCTTAATCTTGAAAAGGATAGGTGGATAGGCATAAGAGAGGTGACATAGGCAAAAGGGGAACCCAAAAAGAAGGTGGTGCACAAGTCCTGCGTGGGCGCGCAAGTCCTGGTCTCACATGTATACCAGCGCGACACATGGGTACTTGCGCGATGTTCCACCCTTAAGGTAACACTTGAGCAAAGATTGGATGAAGCCTTTAGTACTATCCCTAGAGGCTTCCAGAAAAGAGGTAGGCAATTTTTGTGGAAGGGGTTAGGCGGTTCGCAAGTGTGGCCATTTACCTTAAGGGCTAGCCACTTAGGCGTGCAAGTGTTGATGAGTTTTAACACTTGGGCCTTCCCTCCTTCTTTAGATCTTCCGTCCTAGGTAAGAAATTACTTTAGAAGTGTTCGGAAGCTTTGATAAGAGACTAGGGAGGAAGGAGCTCAAATTAGAGTTTCTGGAATTTTTCTTCCAGAAATGGGGGGCCCACAGGGGGTATTTATCGGCTAGAGAAGACCCTGGGTGAACATCAAATAGGGCACGCAAGTCACTTGCACGACCATTGGGCGGCGCGCAAGTATACTTGTGCAACCTTTGTGGAACTTGCGCGACCCAAAGTGCAAATGACTCTTTGTTCATGCCTTTGTCAATTTGTGATGTTTCTTAAGAGGATGAATCACTTTGGGTTCATGGTATTTCCCATATCATTCATTTAGACTCTGTGATGGAAAGGAGCGTCAACAAAAGTCCCCCCTCAGTGTTGGATCCAGAGAGAAAAGAGGATTTGACTTTGAGGTGAAAATAAAAAACAAGAAATCTGGCACTTTAAAGTCATGCATATCAGACACAAAAAGGGTAATGATTATGGTCGAAATAGGTTTGACCGAATGGATTAAAATCGACACAATTCCTTGACTATTTATCTGAAAACATATTACCACACTCATGTATGAGGAAAAAATTGTAAACCATGACTTAAGAAATTTTGAATTTGAGGAATGACATGAAAAATGGATAAAAGGCATTTGAAGAAGTAGTTCCCAAGAATGAAGTTACCATTATTTAACAAACCCGTTAGGGGGTTGAATTATGCAGGGCCACCTAAGGGCATTGGCATCATAGTCAAATAATAGCATATTTTGGCTGACAGTTATGTCATGTTGACTGTTTATTCAAGGCCGCCTAAGGGCATGTGCTGCATAGTTAGGAAAAAGAACTCAAAAAAATTTACTTTTCTACTGCTAAAAATATGGTGGATGTTTATGGGGATTCAAATTTTCCAAAGCAGAGAGTTCTCTCTATGGAGAGAGGTAATTGAATATGGAGAAGATATTTCCAAACAAGATTCTCTACGAACTATATGAATTTAACTCCTACGAAGGTCTGACCCAAGCGTAGGAAAGAGAAGTATAAACCATAGAATTGAATACATTCAGATCATGAAAAAGAGTATGAGACAAATATGTTAAGGATGGCTATTTTCTGTGGTTCCTTACATATTGTCGATAAGACAAATAAGGAAAAAAGAGGTTTTCTTCCCAAGAATGAAGTTACCATTATTTAACAAACCTGTTAGTGGGTTGAATTATGTAGGACCGCCTAAGGGAATTAGATTCATAGTAAAATAATAGTATCTTTTGGCTGACAAGTCTGTTATATAGACTGTTTATACAAGGCCGCCTAAGGGCACGTGATGCATAGTCAGGAAAAAGAACTCTCTGAAATTGGACATTTTTGTGACCAGAAGTCAGGAAAAGGGTTATAGAGATCTGTAAGTATTTATGGTTAGGATTATAACACATGAAAATGGGTATTGTCCAATGCATGTAGAGATACACAGACCAGTGATTACCATAATCATGTTGTGTCCGGGTCCTGAATTTAATTTTTGGACTTCACTACGTATCCCATAAAGATGGGAATCAAGCCATTCGTAGTTATTGAAATACAATTTTAACGTCATGTGGGATGAGAGTTTAAGAGATCTTAGTTTAGGGTCATAGAACTCAGACCATTATAAGAAATACACAGTTTGTGTTTTCACAGGGACTTTTCAGCCAGGGGACTGAAAGTGGAATTTGGGGTTAGGCCCAAAAGACTTGGGGCTAGATTCGAGGGACACTCAAAATTTCCAACATATCCCATAAGGATGGGAATCAAGCCCATGTAGTTCTAGAAATACCTTCTGTATAGATTTGGTTCGTACATGTGAAGGCTGAAAGGGGACTTTAGTGTAATGATAGTTTGACCCAAGATAAAAGGTTCCGGCATTTCCATGTATTCACGTAGTCTTTGGAATGTAACATGATTGGAAATCAATATAAATAACGATTCCCTCTCAGGTGAGGGTATCAAAGAATGTTGTAGTTTATTTTTGTACAAGACAAAAGTGTTGTACAGTTTAACGTCGTATTAGCAAGGACGATGGTGAACCAACGTAAAGATATTGATTCTGAGGGCAGTTTCACAAATCAACAATGTATGAGATGGAGGTGAACCGATGTGAAGAGGTTGGTTTCGGGATTGAACCTTGGTAGGTTTCCTACATACCCATCCTAGAAGGTAAGGATTAAAGTCCACGTAGTTCAATTAAAAAAATGAATTAGTTATCAAGTTGTTCTTGGGGAAAACGACCTAAAAAATGGTGTTGGGACTTACACATGGTTAGCAGCCCAAGAGGGTGTTATGGTTGATGTTTACTCTAAGATCACGTGAGTCATACACGGTGTGAGAAACAAGAGGTAGCAACAACCCTAACGATTCAAAGTTTAATGTCATGTAGGACATATGAAGGGACTATGGAATTTAAAGTCTTGCAGTGAGGACTATTGGTGCTGCACAGTTTAGTGTCATGAAACAGGAAAAAACTATAGTTTAACGTCTTGTAAAACGTATTAAGGTATTTCTGTACAGTTTAGTGTCATGTAGTAAGGGCTATGGGGAAAATATAGTTTACTGTCATAATGGACAAAAGGGGGACTATGTAGTTTAATACCATGCAGTAAGGACAAAATATGACACAGTTTAATGTCATGTTGGACGTATTAGAGGTTTTTTCATAGTTTAACGTCATGTTGGACGAAAAGGGATGATACATTTTAGCATCATGTTGGACGATGGTGCGAATAGTTTAAGGTCATATGCATGGACCGTTGTGTATAGTTTAACGTCATATAGCAAGGTCGATGAAGGGGAAACCATTTAATGTCATGTTGGATGAATGTTCGAATAGTTTAAGGTCATATGCATGGACCGTTGATGGTGCAGTTTAACATCTTGCTGGACATGAGAAAAATGAAAATAGTTTATGGTCATATGCATGGACCGTTGCTTTATAGTTTAATGTCATATAGAAACGATGATGAAGGGGACAGAGTTTAACGTCATGTTGGACGAATGTGAGAATAGTTTAAGGTCATATGCATGGACCATTGCTATATAGTTTAACATCATATAGAAAGGACGATGAAAGGGACACAGTTTAACATCATGTTGGATAATGGTGTGAATACTTTAAGGTCATATTCAAGGACCATTGATGTATAGTTTAACGCCATGTTACAAGGAATATGAAGGTGTATTTTGCGTTTATAAAAAATACTTCTTAAAAAATCCAGCATTGGTTGGAGTAGTGATGAGTTCTCCATCCATTGAGATTATAGAATAAGCTCCATTGGAATAGACCTTATGTATTGAGTAAGGTCCTTCCCATTTTGGGTCAAGATTGAGAGGTTTCTTTCCTGGTATCATTGGGGTTCTGATAACCAATGCAAATTCTCCCTGAATGAATGAACGAAGACGAAATTTTTTGTAGAATGCTCATGCTATTCGATTCTGGTAGACTTCCAAGTGGTGCAGGGTGCACAATATTTTCTCATCTAACCCTTCCAATTCATCCAGTATCATTTGAGATTGTTCATTTGTAGATGACTGATCAAAAATGGCTACTCTAAGTGAAGGTAATTTAACTTCAATGGGCAAGAATGCTTCCATTCCATATACCAGTGAATATGGAGTTAACCGCGTTACAGTGCGGGTGGTGGTCCGATAATCCCATAAAGCATGAAATAGTTTATCAGGACATGACATATTATATTTATCCACCATCTTTTTTAATATGTTTGAAAGACTCTTGTTGAAGGCTTCTTACTGGACATTGGCCACTCCATGATACCAAGATGAATGACTGGATTCGATGTTGTATTCTTGATAAAACTTCCTCACCTCGGATGAACATAAGTTGGTGCCATTATCTGTCAATATGGTATGAGGGACACCAAATTTCGTAATTATGTTAGACTTGATGAAGCTAACAAATCATTTATAACTGAATTCTTTGAAGGGTATTGCCTATGCCCATTTGGAAAAGAAGTCAGTAGTATTAATAATATACTTCAACTGCTTGGATATAGCCGAAGGATATGGTCCAACTATATCCACTCCCCATGTGGAAAATGGCCACGAGTATTTATCTATATGAAGCAACTCTATGGGTTGATGAATGATGTTGGCATGTACTTGGGAAGAATGACACTTATTTGTTAAATCAACACAATCTTGTATCATTGAAGGCCAAAAGTATCCAAGCCTTCGAATTTGATCAGATAGTCTATGTCCAGACTAGTGGGCACCACAGAATCCTGCATGCACTTCTTTCATGACAGCCATTGTCTCATCACCATTAATGCATCTGAAGAGAATTCCATCAAAACCATTCTTGTAGAGAATTTTCTCTGGGTGATCTGGGCTATCATAAAGAGTAAAATTGACCGCACGTCTCCAGACATGTTCTTTCCTGGATCTATCAAGTGGAAGTGTTCCATTTTGAAGGTATTCCCTGATAGGTTTCATCCATCCTATTGTATGACCACATGGTTCAGGAATGGGACTAATTTCATTGATTTACTCTATTCTGATTTGAACATAAGGTGAAATTTTATGACGGTGGGAAATACTGATGGTTGTCTCGTCTCGAATTGGATCTGCCAGAGCTGTGGCTATATTAGCCTTTGCATTAGCTTGGAAATTTTTGTATTCTCAGGACATAAGAAAATGTTGGTTCTATAGGAAATTCTACCATTAACTCTCAGACATAATCATACAAAGGGATTAGTTCTTTTTTTTCTGATGGCATAATCCCCATTGACTTGTTTGATTACATGGTCTGAATCACCTTTCACCTTTAAGTGATTCATTTGTGCATGAAGCACAAACTCCAATCCTGCAATGAGAGCTTGGTATTCTACTTCATTATTTGTAACACCTCCCAATAATGAAAAGTAATAGGGTAACACTGCCTTTTCTGGAGAAATGAGTAAAATTCCTAACCCAACTTTGTTGAATTTAAGATTTTCCATTTTCCTTCCAGTTGGACTTATGGAAGCACCATCAAAGTACATTTACCATGGTTGAAGACTTTCTTGAAGAAAGAAGACTTCTTCATTAGGAAGTTCAATATCTAGAGATGTATCTTCCACTGAAGGTTGTTCAGCAATGAAATCAGCAAGAGCTTGGCCCTTTATTGCCTTTTGAGACACATATTGGATATCAAACTGCTACAAAATAACTGCCCACTTTGCCAGACGTCTTGTAAGCATTGGACGACTAAGGATGAATTCGAGCGGGTTATTATGAGATACCAATTAGATCTCATGATGTTGTAGGTAGTGTCTCAAATTCTGAACTACGAAGATTAAAGCTTGGAATCACTTCTCAATACTTGAATATCGGGTTTCTACTTCAAGCATAGTCTGACTGAGATAGTAGAGGCTGTTTTCATTTCCAGCATCATTCTTCTGAGCTAGAAAGAAACCCAATTATTGCTCTAAAGCTGTCATAGAGAGGATAAGGGGTCTTCCTTCAACATGTGGAATTTACACCAGTGGACTCAAGAGATATTTCTTGAGAATATCGAATGATTCTTAACATTCCTCAGTCCACTGGTAAGTGATTCCCTTCTTCATCAACTTGGTGAAGGGTAATCTTTTTCCTGACTAGCCAATTTAGGCTGTGTTGTTTAACGGGGTGGTGCCCATTGCTTCGAAGTAGATGGCATAAAATCTGACATAGTCAAAGACAACTTGGGCTTTGACACATACTCATCTTCTTCTAATTCTTCTTCTATCTTTGAATTATGTCGTTTCTTTGAGGATTTTACCTCTAATGAAGAGGGTTTTGCTGCGGAATTCATGGAAGAAGACACAATGGGTTTCTTCAATTGTGTTCTTAAAATAGCATGTGTTCTGTTGATAATATTTTTGACCATCCAATCATCATATTTATGCGCATTTTTGTTCTTGACTTATTTACAGTCACCCTCTTCTTCTGGATTTGTAGTAGTAACACACGCTACCTGAGCTGAAGAACCATTCAATTTATCTTGTCCCGAGTCGACCATTTTTTGCAGGAGGACCGTGAAGACAAAACACTGATGAATGGGATGCCCCAACATTTGATGAAATGGGGAATAATTGGGATGGTCTTCATCTCCTTCCTTGTTTGGAATTTTGGGCCTTGGTAATTGGACCAAATTATTTTCCAGAGCCAAAATGAAGTAACCGGCAACTTGTTCATTTCGGAAAAAGTAAAGTTTGCTTTTCAAATCCTCAAATTGTTTTCATATTTGATCTCTTTGAGTATCTTGACGAAACGGCCTCTATTGTTGGTGCTCAGGATGTGTAGACCTTTGATATGATTAAGGTTTTGAAGTAGAAGAAGGTATAGGTGCTGGTTTAAGCATAAATGTAGTAGTCTCTACTTTACCCATTATCCTTCTTGGAGCTGATGGAATTACACGATCTATATCCTTAGTCTTAATAAGAGAATATTCAATATGTTGAGCAATTGAAGTAATGTATTGAAACCCTCCTGTGTATTTCACAAGGACCAACGATGTGCGTAACTCATCACACATATTTTCCACACAGATTGGCAACAATTCCACTTGAGGGATTGCTAAACTCAGGGAATATATTAATCCCATCCAGCAAGCAATGAAATCTAAAACGCTTTTATTCTACCTTTTCATATCATTTGTAAGATCAAAAATTGTTTTCTTTGGCAACGTTGAGTTGAACTGGAGAACGAATTTTTTGCGAATATCCTCCCATCTGGTAATTGACCGGGATTGCAAGATTGTGTACCAGACAAAAGCAGGTCCGTGTAATGACTTTACAAAACACCTGAGCATAACTGCTTCTTGTTGCTGAAGGGTTCCCATCATAGGATCGCAACAAGAAAAAAAAGTGTTAAGTGTTGCTCTGGGTATCCCGAACCTTTAAACATTGGGAATGTGGTACTTTAAAATTTTGATGGGGGAGGGATTGCATCAAACCATTCAAGGTAAGATCTCCTTTCTAGTTGAATTTGAGCTCGTTTTCCCTCTATATCCTCCAACCGAGCTGTTAATGACTCAATAGTAGTTATTAACATTTGAGAATCATCTGGTAGAGGTTGGACCTGAATAGGTGCAATGACTGGAGCTTGGACAGATGTGGCAGCTGGTACTGGAACTGATGGCAGCACTGCCGATTGTTGTTTCACTTGACCCGTAGGATCAGACCTATGAGGGTGTATTGATAAAGGAGGATATTCTTGATCCATCTCAGTAGCCACAAAAAATTATTTTGGCTGACTGACTCCAGCACGCTTAGAAGGAAGACTACCCTGAAGTAGTTCTGCATTCATCCTCCTCAATTCCTTCATTTCTTCCTCTTTTTGTGAAAATCTTTTCTCTAGTAAGAGTGATTGGCCTTCTCCAGAGGAAGGGTATGTAACCTAATTATTTCATTTCCCCTTGTTGGATCCATTTCGGAGAGGGGGAAGTGGGTTACTTTATGGAATACCCAGATTCTAGGCAAGCCTTTGATTTCGTGTACGCACACCTTCTTCATTTGTGTCTGTGCGTATAACTTCTAGATTAGGAACCTCTTCATCTGATCCCTCTGAGTGAACCTCATCTGGTGGATCAGCAACAACTACATTAATGACATTAATTGATGCATAATGCATTTCATCCCTTCTATCGGCATTTATGCGATATATTCTTCTTCCATGTCTCCGATGAGACATTTCCTTTTGTTGATTTGATCCCTCAGGATCTTCTTGATGAACCGTAATTTGGAGGGAATATCCTGATAATTTGGCTCTTCATTCCTCTTTAGGCTTCTTCCCAAATTGAGAGAAGACTGACTCTCTCTGAAGAAGAGATTGATGATTTGAAAAAGTCCCCAGTCTGGTGGACTGGGGCTGTTCCTGCTCAACTCCTGAAATCCTATTTGTTGATTCCGAGGGTTGGGTTAAAAGAGTCTCCAATCTAGAAAGCTGGGGTGGCTCTTGAGATGCTAAATTTGAGACTTTCTTGAAATATCTTCTGATCTTGCGGACTTTAGTCTGGAAATAAGCAAGATGCATCAACCTGTATCCACTTTTATCACCCGGCTCAAAAGACCGTTGGATGATTTCTGACACTTCTGTCACTTGGTGATGTGCTTGCTCCAAATGAGAGGCCTGTTCAATATTCTCGTTCACTTGATGCAGGATTAATTCAACAACTTGTTCTCTGTATGCTTGATTTTGAGAAAAACTAGTTTAATCTTATTCTTGACCAAGCCTTTGATTACAAAAAAACCCAATTGAATGTGGTCGGCCATGGGCAATAACATTGCATGAGACCATTTTCAGAGGGCATTGCTGACTGGAGAGTACATTGAAATGTAGTGCTCCATGAACACCGCATCCCCTGATATTAATACTAGATGGGGAATTGGAAATTAACTGGCGCAATCTTCTTAGTGCACCAAGGCATGAACGCCGAAGGGGTCTCTACTGCTTTTCAACCTTCAGATATTGAGAAACTAAGAGAGATGCTATGTTAATTTGGCATGGTAACCCATATATTATGTTGAAATGATTTTCATATTCATCATAAGATAATATTTTTTTAATTGAAAAATATTTTTTCATATGTTGAGACAAATATCATGAATTCCATCTTCCATCAACATCTCTGGAATGTCATACTGAGAGTCAGCCGAAGGCCAAAACATGACTGGAACTTCACCTTTTGCCAATTGTTTTCTCATATTCAGTACTTCCTCTTTATCATTCAAAAAAGATTCTTCTACCTGATTAGACTATAGATGGTGCTTCTTTGTTGCTTCATTGGTTTCAATAAGATCGGTAGATAATTCACTGATCAAAATTAGAAGATGAACGACCCATGGGTGGTTCAGAGAATGACCTACACCCCAGACTATCTTCTGATTGAGAAAGTGTTTCACCTGTTAATAGTAAAGCATCAGACATGACAGGATTCACATTTTCATGTGCCTCATGATAAGAGGGATTTCTCATCACTACATTGTCCATTGGGTCATTTTCTACAAAATGTGCACTATAACTGTGGAGAGGACTTTTACAGATAAATTCATCATTATGAGAAGGACCACCATGGTGGGTTATATCAAAAGATGAAAATGTTTTCCCCTTGGTCTTCTAAACACACAGAGGGTTCTTTTGGATCTCATGTGAAGATGAAACTTCGATATCGACCACATTGTCATGAATAACACCTTCATGAGGAAGTATCTGATAAAGTCCTTCGGAATTAATCTTCCCACTATTGGGAACTGAGAGAGTAGATTCTTGAGTTGCACCAGATAATTTTATGAGTGCATCAAGAACCCCGTCATCGAGTAAGACATTGTTAGAGATTGGCCCTTGATTTCATGACTGTGCTGGGCAGGTCTTCTTTTTAGACACCTTCTTACTCACTTTGGGAACCACTTGTTGAAGAAAGTGATCATTATGGGAAGGTGTATGTGCGTGCTCAGGAGAAATGATCAGGTTAGGCTGATTTTCTCCACTCAGATTAGGTGCATGTGCCTGACTTGACTATTCGTATGATATGGGGGAGTACGCCCCACAACCCTCTTGGACTGGAACAGATGTGTGTGTCTATTTCGGAGTGAACTATCGATGTGTCACTCCACTGGTAGGGATTGATTTATGTGTCTTTCCCTGAGATGCTACTGAAGTTGTTATAATATCCTGGAAGGCATCCAGAATATGAGTAGGGTTTTTCTTCTGCTCTTTCACCATTGATAGAATATGATTGGTGACTTCAGCCACCGGAACGGAGTATACTCCCATTCCATTCTTGGAGTAGGTGTATGTGCCTACTCCTGTCCTCTTTTTCCTATCAGTGAATCGTGACAGTTCTCAAGTGTGGGGGCAGAGAGTTGAGTATGCCTCCTGTTTTTCACCGGAGCTTTCAGACTGACTTCTCCGAGTTCTACCAAACGAGACTGTTGGTAGCCATGATCAATACTAGTAGGTGTATGTCCCTACTGATTTTACTCCACAGAACGTGGTTGACGAGATTCATTCAATACTTATAGACGAGTCTACTTGCAGGATTGATGAGTGTAAGCAGGTGTATGTGCCTGTTTACCAGTTGTCAACACATTGGGTTGGCGGGCTTCATCATATGTAGTCAGACGAGCCTGCTGACTAGCTGCTGATTTATAAATAGGTGTATGTTCCTATCTATAGAACTTCGATGGAATTTGCTGGTGGGATTGGCCTGCTGCTACCAGACGAGTCAGCTGGACAACAGAATTAAAACGGACGGGTGTGTGTGCCTGCTCGTTGCTTGCCAGCAAGTTATGTTGGTGGAATTCTCTGGAGATGGAAGAGATGATGACCTTATCATTGTTGATCGGATTTTTCCTCTGGCGGTTCGTCTTGCCTACTTGGGTTCGAGGAACCTGAGTCGAACGCCTTGAGACGATACCCTCATCATGTTGAAGGTGCACTGCCACACGAGTCTAGCGGAGATTGTTTATTGGAGTCCTCGGGAAGGACTCATGTCTCCTAAAATTAAGGCCCTGAGGGACCTTATCATTTACCTCCCAAGAATATGGGAGTGAATGGTGATTGAATTCCGGGTATAATGACCTGAAATAGTTGGAGATGTTGGTTGGCACCACCAACTTCATGATCACTGGTTGTCGTTGTCCGGACGACCATGGTGATTTGTTCTCTTGGAGGGCTTGTCGAGCAGCCTCCAGAGTGGGAATGATACCGTGTTGATAGTAATCCTTAACCTGTGCATTCGATACCCAGTTTTGAAGATGCTGAGTAGGTGATGTCATCCTCGGAATGGACGATGATCCAACAGGAGTAGCAACAGATTCATTCACAGCAGAGGTTTTAATAGCAGAGGCATTCACATACGTGAAATTAAGAAAATCCATTCTCGTAATGCATAAGATCTTGGAAAATAGATCATTTTTGATATAACAGATGTAATAAAGTTAATTTCAGCCACTACATCTTTTAGGTAAGCACAGATTTTATTGAGTGCATTATTGGCTCTCTCATTGAGTTTAAATAGGGGCCTAACAAATAAGTAAAACATCAGTTTAACTTGGTTAAGGATTCACGTCAGGTTCACCATTTTTTGTTTCCTCTAGAATCGTGGATGACCTAGTTGGTTTAAGGTTCAAACATTCTAATTGGTTTCTAACGGGTTTTTTCGTAGAACTGGAAACATCCAATGATTCTATATCCATTTGGACCTACTTTACAAAGGTAGGTTCCCATTAGTTGTGAACTAATAGGGATTAAGAATTTGCATTGGTTGAGAGGATGGGAGTTCAGACTCATCACACCATTTTGAGGGGAATTATTGTCTACTCCAGGACTCTCTTTATAGATTTAAGTTATGTTCGTGAATCCTTATTAAATTACCAATTATAATAATGATCTTCCCTTTAGATCTGACAATCAATGATTAGATATGTATGATATTTAGAGAATCTTTTATATGTATCCGAGGTTCTTCATCAATAGTGAATCATATGTATTTGATAGAGATTATTAGTCAAATGGTATCCTTCAATACATAAAATTCTCTTGGTCATTATGATGACCATACTGGTTTTTAAGGCACTCAGTGGGGCACATGAAGTTTATTGTCATTCCGAAGGACATGGATTATTTTTGAGTTGGGATCGTACCCGTAGATGGGCTACCTACATATCGTTTTTTAGAAAAGGAATCAGAACCAACGTAGTTCAAGTGAGGGAGTGTGATTTTTATGCATGATTGATGGCTCAAAGGAAGATGTCATGATTACTTTTACACTCTAAGCTCATGAGAGTCATGCTCGGTGTGAGAAACAAGAGGTATTGGTGAAACCAGACAATTGTGCCATGAAAGATGCAATGATGTGGGGATTATGTGTGTATGATTGCACACTAAAATGCATATTGGGTTTTACTTAAGAGAAGAAACCCAGGAACAAGGTCCATAAAGGTATATGTGATTTATAGAGATTTGGATACTCTAACTTGGGGTATACTTCTGATGAAGATGCCCAAATTAAGAGGGGACTTGTGATTGTGTTTTACTACTGAGAAAGAATCCCAAATAAAAAGAAAATTAAAACAGGTTAAGAGAAATTAAGACTGTGACTTACTCCTGAGAAGGAGGCCCAGATTAAAAAGGTTTTGAGAACTGGGGCTCACTCCTAAGGAGGAGGCCCAATTTATGAGAATTTAAGAATTAAGGGACTTGGGGATTACTCATAAGGAGGATGCCCATATTTGGGAACTTTGAGACTGGGGCATACTTCTGAGGAGGATTCCCAGATTATGGAGTTATGGTTGGGGCTTACTCCTGAAAAGTAAGCCCACATTTGGGAAATTATAACTTTGGCTTACTCCTAAGGAGGATGCCTAGGTTAGGGGACTTGAGACTTACTCCTATGGAGTATGCCCAAATTAATGAGAATTTAAAATGGGACTTACTCCTGAAAAGAAGGCCTAGGTTAAGGATTCTCTCATCTTAAAGGATGAGTTTTAATGAATGAAATATCTAACCTTAGTGACATAAAGATATGTAAATCACTAGGTTTTAAGAAATGTTCCACAGAATTCCTTTCATATAAGGAATACAACAAGGAAACAATTCCATGAATGTCTTTGGAGAGAGTTATGAAGGCTTAATCTTGAAGAGGATAGGTGGATAGGAATAAGAGAGGTAAAATAGGCAGGAGGGGCATACAAAAAAAAGGTGGCGCGCAAGTCTTGTGTGGGTGCACAAGTCCTAGTCGCGCAGGTATACCTGCACGACACATGGATACTTGTGCGTCGGTCCACCCTTAAGGTAATACTTGGGTGAAGTGTGGCTTAAGTCTTTAGTACTATCCCTAGAGGCTTCCAGAAAGAAGGTGTGCAAGTTCTGTTGAAGGGGTGAGGCGGCCCACAAGTGTGGCCATTTCCCTATAAAGGTTGGCCACATAGGTGCGCAATTGTTGATGAGTTTCAACACATAGGCCTTCCCCCCCTTATTTAGATCTTCAGTTCTAGGTAAGAAATTACCTTAGAAGTGATCGGAAGCTTTGAGAAGAGACTAGGGTGCCAGGAGCTAAAATATGAGTTTATAGAATTTTTCCTCTTGAAATGGGGGGCCCACATGGGGTATTTACAGGCTGGATAAGACCCCGGGCAAACATTAAATAGGGCGCTCAAGTCACATGCATGACCATTGTGTGGCGCACAAGTATACTTGTGCGACCTTGGTGGAACTTGTGCAACCCAAGTGCAAATGACACTTTGTTCATGACTTTGTCAATTTTTGATGTTTCTTCAAAGGATGAATCACTTTGGGTTCAAGGTATTTCTCTTTTCATTCATTTAGACTCTGTGACTGAATGGAGCGTCAACGATTATGCATGGGGATGTTATATTATAAGATTATGAGGTGTGGAATGAGTTATTTTCAGTTCCTTCTTGTGATTCATTTGAAATATTTATTTTTTACACCACCTTTTTATTGGTTATGGGAATTTGGGAAGCTATGTGAGTGCCTAGAATTATTCTGAAATAGGTATCCATACCCTGCTGATGTCCCCTCAAGTTAGTGATAGGTCTATATAAGGTATTTTATTCTGATGAGGTTGGTTTCACATTTTATTGGTAGTGGTATTGTGATGCAATGTATATCTATAGGTTGGTTTGTACTAAGTGAATTATCAGATTGTAACTTATTATGTCTTAGAGTAGAGCCCTAGACACTGGGATCCTTTTAGGACTGTTTATAGTATTTAACTTATGCTTCAATTGTATAATATTCTTCTTGTATTATTTATTGGAATATATAATTTTTTCATTTGATTATTCTTAAGGTAAGAATTGAGCATAGTGGGTCCTTTTTATAATACTTTCCATTTTTTGTGGTTTACATTTCACTTTTTTTGAAATAGGTTTTAAAAGGTTTTTACCGACGTAAAGTTAAATATTTAATTTAAATTTTTCTAAAATTTTATTGAGAAATGATTTCAAAAAGAGTTATCCTGTTAAAAAATTAGTGAAATGGGGTTTTGGGAATTATGCAGAGTTTTTTAAAAATGGTTGGACTTCAAACATGTATTTGAAAACCATGTGATAAAAGAAGACCTATTTTAGTTTTTAAAAGTTTTATTTTTAAGAGTGGTGTATTTGAAATGTTTTTGAAAGTGAGAATATTAAATTTTAATTTTTTCAAGTGTTTTTGGATGGTGAAAAGTCATTTCCAATTGATTATTTTCATTTAAATATTAATATTGGGAAAGAGTTTTCATCGAACTTTTATATATTTTTTCTTATATTTGAAACATTATATAAAATTTATATTTTTTAACTGTGTTTCAAGCTATCATGATTATGATGTAATATGAAGAAAACGACTTAGTTATGGTGGGTGGTGATAGTCTTCAAATTTCTCATGTGATAATGACTATATTATTTTCTCACATTCAGGATATCCGTTATTCTTCAAACCATTTATTGAGAATGTATTAATTGAGTATAGTTTTATTTTATCATATTTTTATAGTGTGGTAATTACAAGTTTCTTTAGTACATGAATTCAATTATCATAGAATGTCTAGAAACTTTCCCATTATATGTTTTTATTTGGCTATGTAGGATATTACCACCTTATATATATGGAGGGTAGCTATAATTGATGTTGGGAGGATCAGAGCCATTAAAATTGGGAATATTTTCCTTATAATAAAGGGTGTTTAAATGGAGACAGAGGCTTTTAGTTCATGATTATATTTCACTACTTTCTAATTTTTGATATTAAGTTTCTGTTCTATTTATTTTTCTCTCATGTGAATGACCAATTTATGGATGATTCAATCTAAATTTTTCTTATTTTCCTATTTATTTTTTACTCTTATTATTAACATAATCATTCCCAAGATAGTTCTTATGATTCCGAGGAATTAGTTTCCAACTCATGGGGATTGGGAGCACCCTTATGTCTAGTAAATGGACTATTTGGGAATGCATTGGAGGGATTTATATGACATTGGTGTTACATGTATCACCACATTGAAGGATCTAATGCTCTATTTCTAAGAGCGGATACAACAACGTTCAGAAATAGGGATGCTTGAACTGAACTTGGGGGTATATTTTTATATTATCTTATATTGAGTTTGTGATCTAAATTGTTGGATTCAATCTATATGGTAATCGAAATTATTTAATCATTTTTAGTGGATTAAAAATTATTAGAGAATTAAATTTGAGTGATATTATGTAGGAACATGAGATGCACATTTTCATTCTTGAAAAAAATAATCATGTTGAGGAGTAAAATACGATTAATGTTTTCTCTTGTTTGTTGGATTGAAATCATTGAAAATAGAGAGATCTCGATAGTTCCCTTGGTTACAGCTATATTTCCATTGATATGTCCACAAAACGAATTAAATTTTATTATTTGATGAGATTGAATCAACTAATTGGAAAGAAGAGGGCGTAGAGTTGGTGCTGTGTTGATGGATATTCTTACACTTTTCAGTTTATTTAGTTTATTTATGTTGGATATGGGTCTGGTTCATGTGTCTTATTTTTTAACATTGTAAAATGGATGGTATTGGATTGTGTTGAAGCTAAAGAACAGTATTCAAGCTGGTTGTGGGAGCTTTATATTCCAAGATTAGATATCAGGAAAAATTAAAGCTAATAAGTGAAAGAAACACATATTAGAGACTATGGAAAACCCATTTTAATTCCCAAAAAAGATTAAGGGAGTGATCATTCAAGGTGGAATTTTATTATGTTGTAATTCATAGAAGCTTTATTATATGTTGACATATAGATTATGTTTTGAAATTGAAGAGTTTAAAAAATTCTAATAATATAAATGACAATAGAAGTAGTTGAGGTATTAATTAGTTCACAATTGGGAAAATTATTTCACATGGAAGTGGTAATGTTTTTTAAAGGGGTTTTCTTATGTGGCATGGATAGTGACATAAGGACAAATAAAATGGATACTATTTTGGATGACTAAATTAGGAAATTATGAAATTTAATTAGTGATCTAGGAAAAATGATCTTTCTTTTGAATATGGATTGACACATCATTTAAAACATGGATGAGAGTAGAAATGAGATAACATGGGAAACACTTGAGGGTTTCAAATCATAGGAAGCTAAATAAAAATAAGAAAATCACCTTGATAAATAAAGACTTCTCCTTTTTATCTAATTTTTCTATTTATTATATATTTGAGATATTATTCAAGAATATATTATTTCTGTCACGAACATGTTTAGGTAAGTACTTATGGAGAATAAAATAAAAATTAATTGAAAATACTAAATTTATTCTAGTAATGTTTAATTTTTTTGTTGTTGTTCCCATTAATATTATTCCACATCCATTATTTTTCTTTACATTGTTAATGAGTCATCATATTCAAGTTAATGATTCAATTTTTCTTATTGGGAGAAAATTAATTCATAACTTACCAATAAATTAAAAAATTAGGTAAGTATTACATAAATATATTTTGTATTATCATATTTTTGGATGTTCTGTTTTTTATTATTTTGGATAATATTACAAAATAGGGGTCTAACCGTAGTTAATTTTTATTTTGGAAGTGGTTTAACCTATTTCTTAATGATTCCACATAATGTTTTTAAAAACGATGCTAGATTTGGCATAGGATTAAAATTTTCATCGATTTTGATCATTTAGTTGTGGTTTCTAGGAAGTGTTGGGAATTTTTTTTAGCAATAGTAATTATGTTTTTCAGCAGTTGTTATTGCCCTTAGAGCTTCTAAGTATTTCCCATTGTTTTAAACCACTACTATATTTAATAACATATATTGGTGGTTTAGAACACCTGTATATTTATTCTCACCACATATAACATTGGATTAAACTACCGATATATAATTTCCTAAAAAAAACTGTAGAAGATGAAGCCCCATAGAACAAAACAGGATCATACATAATCAAAACATATGACTAAAAGTGAATAAACCACAATAGAATAGTTATAATCACAATTTCAATTAAAACACAATCAAAATATTATCCAAACCCATATTATACACACGAGAAAATTTCTTATGAGGATATGAACTCTACATTCATTACCATTCACTAATATACACACTAGTGAACCATAATCTAAAATCACACAAAAATTCAAAAAGCTGAGGCATCATCCATAAATTTCCAATCATACCAAATATAGATTAATCAAGTCTATTTTTCTTTCCTTTGAAAACCATGTAAAATCCACTTTATACGTCATTTCAAAAAGGTACAAAATGTCATCCTACTCATGTTATTCCCTTAGAATAATCCTTTAAAAGGTAATTTAGAAAACCTATTTTTTATATACTATTTCAAAACCCATATTATAGATAACCATTTTCCCTCTAAATTCCACTTACAAACAATTAACCACTCAAAAATAAAATTTTTAAATAGAAAGATATTTTACTATTAAGATCCAATAAATGCATCCAAATAATATATAAAAAGGGACACTAAAACTCATTCGACCATGAAACCACCATTATATAGTTTAAAAAGCTAGGCAGTACATGTTTACTAAAATACTAACACGTGCACATACTAATTTTATTGTTAAAACCAGAAATGAAATGAAATATCTATTCAATAATAATATTGAAGTCACATGAATATAAAATCCCTATAAGACTAATAGAGACAATAATATATTGGACACTTACCCGAAAATGGAAAATAACAGACAAACTATAAATGCAGTTTCGATTAATGAACAAAACAAATCAAAATGATACAACTAATAATAAATTCAATATAATAAAATATATAATTTCCCAATACAATGTGATAATTAAAAAAATAAAGATCAAAATTTAAAAATTTCAACCAAATTAGATTTTAAAAAAATATTTAAATTATTTTTAAACCCATGATTAATATTTTCAAAAAACACCATTCCTAATAGAATAATTGTTCATTAAAAATAAAAAAAATATTGACAAGTTGAAAAATTATATAATCATGATCAAATCATTCAATAAAATAAAATTAACCCCTAACCATCATTAAAAGGTATAAGCCAAGAGAAAATTGAAATCATTTATCAAAAAAATTTCAAAACCGAAATGTTCACGAAATTGATTATTTATTTTTCATTTTGTGTATATTTATAAATTTAAATTTCTAAAACTAACCAAATATTAATAAAAAACATTTAATATAAGAGAAAAACTTTTCTTTTATATTCCCTTGACTTACTTCTAACTTCCTCATTACATGTGTTAACCTAACACTCTCTCCTAACATTCACTTATGAAATAACATCTTTTATCATTGTAAGAATATTCTAACCATCTGATCTCTAATAAAACATTTAATAAATATAAAAAATAAAACAACAATAATGGATGAATTTACATGGAAATATTTAAAAAATTGAACCAAATAAGCCTATAAAAGATGATTATAAGGGAAAATTTGGAAGAATACAAAGAAACTAAACCAAAAAAATTTATTTCATGAAATGTAAGATAAATATATATATCCCATAGCTCAATCCACAACATTGTTTCTCAATCACCATATCATTCTATCAGTCTATCATGAGTTCAGTTACACATCACCATCATCGAATCCAAATTATTCCATAATCAATACCTGGTGTACTAATACTGACACCACAACTATATCTATCTATACTCCCAGATAGCAGCACTTGTATGAAAAGATTCTTGATAATTAAATAGTTTTTTATATTTAGTTTTAAAGTTAAAAAAATTAATGTTCTAGTACTAAAATATCATTATGTTTTTTGTTTTACCTTCCCACTCAAACCATACATTTAAAAAATATCACCAGGGAAACACCTAGTTTCCTTCGAATATAAAACAAATAATACTCTCTGTAGAGTAATGACCTTTTCATACTTCATCTTTATATGATCCCCCTATTGCTGGATTCTACTCCCCTTTACTTAATTGTGATTAGCATTGGCATAAACTACCTCTGTGAATATTGGGGTAGGGAGTAACTACATCTAAGAGTAGCTGAAGCTAAAATACCTGGTGACCTTTGAAATAACTCTGAGGGTACTACTCCCAATCCCATTTTTCACACATGGAAAAATTATTCTTCAAAAGGAATTGACCTACTAGGTCATGTTGGCAGATGGAGAAGGACTGCATGATATTTTCATCCCATATATATATATATATATATTTTAATTTATAAATCAAATACCAGTCATATTTTAAGAAATACATATTAATAAATTTAAAACTAATAATAATATATTACAATAAAAATAGAATTCATAACCTAACTTCATTGGTAGGATCTTTTACATAACTCCAATCATGTTTTTTCTGAACATCCAACCAATGTTTTCTTTAGGAGACTTGGTGCACTAAATACATTGAATTTGTTAAACAAAGGCATATTTATAATTTTATATCTGAAATATATAACATGATCTTTGTTATGTTTAAAAAAATGAATATAATTCTGTAGTCAATATGTTTCTTGAGAAAATATTGGAATCATAAGTGTGGGGGATGATTTGTTTATCTACTCTTGATGCATTTTTTCTTGGATTATATTGGAATAAATAATTTTTAATTTAATAGTAATGTATGAAATGTCATCTCTCATTTATATGTATATATATATATATATATAATGAGATTGATATAAAAATATATATATTCAGAAATATGTTTTTCTTATAGAGAAATCTATCATGAAACACCTTACACTACTCTCTAAGTACCCATTCTTATACCTTATAATAATAATATTTATTCATTAATGAGGTATCATTAAATTCATTCCATTATCTCATTTTAAAAACATTCTATTTCTTACAAAAAAAATTCAATTTCCAATTTTGTGCGATATGACCAACAACGGTAAAATAGAATTACATATGTACATAGAGATTAATTGTTAGAACATTAGATCTTAATTACATAATTACATTCAATTAAGATATATTGTATTAAAATTTTCTTTTATTAGGTAATAAAATACATTATTCTTCCTATACTGAGGCGTATGCCTCTAATCTGAATATTTAATCGGATGGGTAGTCAACTCATCTACCAACTGCCTAGATGATTGCCAAATAATCACACCAAATCATTTATATGGAATCCATAATAATAAAATGGGACTACTACCTTCAATAAGTGCATATTACAGATATCTGAACTATTAATATTTGTCTTGGTATTAACATGGTTTCCATATTTTATGAAAAAAGTTGTAATTCATAAAAAAGTACAATAACGTTATTAACATTAAAATTTGTACCTATAACCATCACCCACTAATATACTCATGATGAAACAGGAGTAACCAACTATTCCCTTGTTTTGGAGTCACCGCACGATGAGCCTGCTAAATATAGAGGCAATGCACCATATATTGATGGGATGGAGATGGAGGATGCGCCAGAGGCTGAAGGGAGGAAGACAGTTTTTGTGAAAAACACTAACAGGGGCCGACAGAGGTTGTCAAAATTCTATAAAATGGGATCCTAATGTATTATTAGGTGTCTGTGTTGTTAGGGGAAATATCAAGATGGAATTTTTTTTTAAAATTTTTACAGATGCATGGTACTAAAAACATAAAATTCATTAGTATGATAATGAAGGACGACACATAAAAACAAATATAAAATTTAATTTTTTAAAATTAAATAATTCAAGAATAAAAATAAATTATAAAATCATAAATGATCAATAATACTTTATGTGAACAAGATATAACATAGGTGGTTAACAAAATAATGAATGAATGCACATACAATCACTATTTACATGAACCATATTATAATACTGATCAATCATTACCTTATATACTTCATCCACCCTCACAGGACTAATATTTTCAATATCATAATGGAAAAATAAGTCATTCTTTTTCTATCTATGGGATTCAGTGTTTGAGGTAAAATAATTCACCTCATCGCCCATATAATTCGATTCTCATTGTTTTCTCTAAGTAACTACACTCCACCCATAATTAATGAAATCCATCACATAATATACTATTTTATATTATGATGAGATGATTTAATGATCTTGTAATTCATGGTCATCAACATCAATAAAATGATAGATGTTCATAGAAGTTAACTACAAGTAATCTCTTTTAATACCCCTGGTAATATCGACCCACATGAATTTTAAAAAAACAAAAGAAAATTTTTCAAGGTAGTTTAATACGATAATATGAGTCAACATTACATCGTATCTAAATTTAGAAACTATAAATATATAACTATTTTTTATTTTAAGACCTCTTACCAATCGACTATACGAAATTTGAATCCCTTCACATTGATAACATAGTACTTTGAAGTCTTGTTTTAGAAGACATTGACCCATAAATGTCATATTTTTTGATAACAAAACCCATGTATCAGTATTCATAATAAAAAAGTAATATACATTATTATATTTAAGAAATATATATTTTCCCACTAATATCTATATTGACATTAATATTTATGAACTTACACAATGTGGAAACCATTCAATGAGATCTTTATTAATAGATTTTGTTATTTATTTTTCATTTCATGTTTGACTTATAAGTCATATTTTTATTCATATCATGATCTATTAAATATTTTTTTTGTTAACTACATATTATCACAACTCTATGTGTTTTTAATAATTCTATTTTTGTTAGTGTAAAATTTGAGTTCCTCAAAACTGATAGGACAATAGTAGGAACCTTTTATGATATCTGAAGTGCCCAGATCAGTGTGAATCACTGAGAGGGGGAGGGGGTGAATCAGTGATCCCTTAAAACTTTTTACTAATTTATTCTTTATCAATTAAACCTCTATGGCTGGTTAAAGCCTCGATCCACTCTTCTTGTATCTCTCAACCTTTCCCGAATGATGCAGTAATGAAAAGGCACAGGACACAAGGATTTACAAGGTTCGGCACCAAAGGCCTACATCCTTGCCATGCTCTCCCAGCATGGATTCTCCCATTATAACTTGTTAGAATTACAATGGTCGATACAGAGTCCCACTGTATCTCTCCTGAGTCCCACAGGAGGGTCTTTATACTGCTTCACACAGTGTTACCAGAGTCCCACTGGCCTGCTCCAGAATCCCACTGAAGACTTCTTCTCCCTGAGTCCCACAGGGTCTTCTCCTGGCTCCACGAGTCACACGAGTAGCTCTTCCTCACTTCAAGCTTCTTCAAGTAACTTCAGCAGCCTGGGATAAAGGCTTCTGGCCTTTCTCTTCTCTTCTGATCACTTGTGGTTGATCAGGGCTTCTCGTCTAGCTCAGGCTTTATCTCCTTCTTCAGGATGACCTGGATTCACTCTTCAAGAATCTTCAATAGCCTCTGAAAAGGTCTATTGGTCTTGCTCAAATCTTCTGATCACTTCTGTTGATCAGGGTCTTCTCAATTACTGAAAACTCAGACAAACAATATCTTTCACTTAAGTCTGGCTCAGTCTCACTTCACATCAACTTCATACACTGAGTGCATGGAAAATCTTCTTCCTCATGCACTGACTGCATGGCTTCTCAATACTTCAAGATCTTCTGTCTTGGACAACTCAATTGCACACAAACTGGTTTGGCTTTATTCACGTGTGCATGTGCATGCATGCAAGCATGCACTCCTCTTCTTCTCCTTGGTGCAGTAGACCCACAAAGGGTGTAGTCACTTTAAGCACACACCTTCACTGAACTTCACACTCTTTATCCAATTTGTCTACACACTTAAAAGTGTATTATACATTAGTGTGAGTCTTCCACTTCTTTCTTCTTCTAAGGGTGTTTACTTTTAGTGAGCACACCTAGGTTCTGCCTTGTTCTTGTTTAGCACACACAATTTATTCTTTTAGTCTTCTTTGCACACAAGGATTTGCCCTTTACTTCTTCTTGCACATACAAAGGCTACGGCCTTTCTCTTATTTTTGCACACAAGGCACAAAGGCCTCGGGTTCTCCTCAACTTTGGTTGCACAAGGCTACGTCCTTTCCTTCTCTCCTTGCACACACACGGGGCAAGGCCTCGGCCTTCTTTGGCACACACACAAAGTGTGGTGTTCCACTTCACTTGGCACACAAGGCACTAAGGCTCGGCCTTCTCTTTCTTTTATTCTTCTTTGCACACACCCAAGCCAAAGGCTACGACCTTCTTCTTCAAATGCACAAACAACTGCCTCAAGCAAGCCGTGCAAGAGGGTGCGGCCAATTCTTCACTTCTTGTCCGCGCAAGCACAAGCCACAAGGGTGCAACCAGGCGCGCAAGTGCGACTACCGCGCAAGTGTGCAAGGTGCAACACCGCGGGAAAACAAGTGCAAGGGCACAAGCAGGCCACACAAGTTCCTACCGTGCAGGGGGCGCGGTGCACAGAGGGAGTGTGAAAGATCGCGCTGCCCTTCCTCCTTCCTGTCGCGCAAAGGATAGCGCGCAGGGGACTCCTTCGGGCCTCGAGTGGCACCGAGAACAACAGCCGCGCAAGTGGGATGCGCGGGGCTTCAAAGCTTCGCAAAGCACAGGGTGCTCGCAGGACTCTCTTCAAATTTTCAGTGCATCAGCAAGCCTTTTGAGAGCCTCTGCCTCTCTTTTTATAGGCGAGGAGAGCCTCGGTTCATCCGCGTGGGATAAATCTTGAACCACCGGTATTTTCGGTTCTTGAAAATCTTTAAACTCGATCCGAAAATCACGTTTATTTCTCTCTGTTCATGCGGGTTCTTTTCCTTCATTATTTATTTTTCCTCCACGTGCATGCGACATAGAACGCATGCACGGTCTTCCTTCGATCCAAAACAAGCAAGCATAAACACCCAAACCTCGGCAACTTCGTCTTGCCTCGGCCGGATATCAAAACTCTCCAAACATTGCATGCAAGTGTATTTTTATGCATGGATCGGTTCAGTATGTCCAGACGAGCTCAATGGAGCCTTCGGCTTCGAAAATGGTGGCCTGGAGCTCGAAATCGGTGCTTGGGTTGCTCCTGGTTTGACGGAGGCACGCGGGGAGCCTTCGGCTGAGCTCGAGGAAGGAGACGAGCTCTCGGCCGTCGGATGCGATGTTAAACGGCTAGGATCAGATCATCGCTGCGGAGATGGATCGTGCGGCGTGGATAAAGCGCGCGATGGCTCGGACGGCCAGGATTCGCTCCCGGTGATTTTTCCGCGTCCCACATCGAAACGGCGCCCAGTTTTCTCGCGGATTATCAACTAAGCGCTGCCGAGAAGCGCTCAGTTGAACTTCTCCCCTCCCGGTGCCGCCCCGCACCGGGTTCTCTCTGCGGGCGCGCTCTGCGCCCACTCTCTGCTCCTGCGGGCGCGCTCCTAGCGCCCACTATGCACACTCGGGTGCGCTCATGCGCCCCTTCCGCGCTCCTCCGGGCGTGCCCCAGACGCCTAGCGGTGTCTTGGGTGCGTCCTGCCGCCCTGGACTCGCCCCACGGGTTCCCCCTTGGGCGTGGCGCCTTAGGCCCACATGTGCCTTGGGGTTGAACCCTCATGGTGTCCACGGGCTGGCCAATTTTTTGGCTAAGTAACGAATAAGACTTTGTCAAAAACAAAAGTCCTCCATGAAAAATGCCAAATGCCATTCTCCTCTAAGCCATTTCTTCTCTCTTCTTCTTAGGAATTCATCAATCCTCCTCTCATATGATCTTCACTTAGGATATCAAATTCCCAAAGGTTCATCTTAATCTTCTTCATCTCCTCTTCTATATGTGTTCAATACTTAGGAGGGACTTATTCAACTGAATCTCATAAATCACACATGTTCTTCAACATTCTTCATTAATCTAATCAGAGATCAATTGGATCTTCTTCATGTTCACATGCACTAAGTGATAGTGCATGGACTTCATTAATGCACATCATCCACTTAGTAGTTGTGGATGGAACTCCTTTCAACTCCTCATGCATTGTAAAGACAATGCATGGTCTTCAAACAATGTTGTGACATTGTATCCTCTTGATACAAGTTCTTGGAACTTAAGATCAGCTCAACAATCGTCAGATATCCATGGAGAATGTTTCAACCACAATTTCCAATACCACTTAGTGAATCTCCTAAGTGACATGCATCTTAGTACCATGGCCATTCTCCTTCACCACCAACACCATCACAACCTTTGTCATTCACATCTTGACATTCCTTGACTTCCATTCATTCCAAGACAACTTCATGCCTCATTGACAACAAATGCAACACAGTGCACTTCAATCTCCCCCTTTGTATTTGTTGTCAATACACTCCTTCAGCACATATGAATGGGTCAATATGTGTGCCAATATTTTCTCCCCCTTATTGGCAATCAAATGCAAAGGTGTGGTGTGGTTCACTTTCAAAAATATCTTCCTCCCTTTGAATAACATCTTCTTGAAAATTACTAAGAGAGGGATGATGCCACATGTTCTTCTTAGCAAAGAACCTTTAGTAAATCAACTATAAGTCTACTTGGGCTAACCCGGTGTAGAAAACAAGAGTGATATAACCAAGATTTTTCAATGCTGTCCACAATTCTCTACACATGTGAGATCATGCTTCAGGGGTTTGAAAATTTTTCAGATATAACAATGAATTGCTAAATCCTGCACATACTTCACAAAACTCATTAGAAAGTTCAGTGCAATGATAAAGCTCCCCCTCTCATCCATTTGTCTTCAATCCATACTCCCCCTTAATTGACAAGATAAACTCAATTAAGAAACAAGGAATGAAAGTATGATTGGAATACCTTCACTTTTCTCAAGATGATATTAATCTCAGAACATCATCTTCTTCAGATTTGCTCCCCCTCAAGGGGTGCACACCATTTTGTCCAAACCACTCTCCAGATGAGAATGATCATCATCTTAAATTCCATGAAATGTTAGCACATGTAAATACCAGAAGTATAAGGGAATAAGATGGAACCTCCTTGGTTCATCAATGTGAACAACAAGGTTGAGAAGATTCTCTCAACCGAGATATCCCATTTTCACCAGTCTTCACACTTGCACATTTGATCTTCATTGATGATTGTGCTGGTGTGGTTCTCAAAACATCTTCATGTGAAACCTTCCCTTTTTCCTTAGCAATTGTCAGAGCTTCATTCTCAACTCTTTGTAGTTCTCTGGCAAGTTGCAACTGATGTGGCCATATGACAAGTAAATCATTTGGAAGAGTGGCCCCAGTTCTGGAAGTTCCACATGGTTCCTTAGATGCTGTCAAGCTACCTTTCTTAGGCAACTTGTTTTCAATCAATCCCTTCTACTTCTTTTGGATTGATTGTCTGTTTGAGTTTAGTTGGATTCTATTGATTTCCATGGCTTGTTTTCAAAGATCCATGGTATGACCTTTCTTTCCACAGTAGAAGCATGTTTTCTTGGTGGTCCTTCTGGATGCATCACCCTTCTTGGATTTCAATTCCAAGGACTTCTCTTCATTCTTCAAACTCTTCTTGGGAGCTTTTTCTACTTTCTTCTTGCTTCCCAAGGAATCTTTTTGAGCTAGGTTCTGTGATCTTTTCTTCTTTTGAGCTCTGGATACAGTTGGAGATTGACATGTATCTTTTTGACCACTTTTTCAATCATCCCAGATGTTGTCAAGTAATCCAAATCTATTTGCAGTAAACAGATGTCTCTGGACCTATGGATGTTGCTTCTTTTCTTCTGGCTTGCTCCCCCTTGGCATGGGCTTCCTTTGTGCTTTGACATTCAGTGGATTGTACCAACAATCCTTTGCACAGTGCCCATAATTATTACAACACCAACATTGACCCACAAATCTTGACCTTTTGATTCCTTCTGATTGTAGGGTACTTGTCTTGAATTGTTGTACTACTTCAGGAGAGCATTCTTTCTTCATTGTCTTCATCCATACTTGTTTGGAATTATTCTTCCATCCTGCACTTTTTGTGGAAACACAATTAGAAGCATCAGTACAAGATGGTATGGATGGTACCTTCTTTCTAGAAGATGTTGCACTTTTATTAGAGGATGTATTTCTCTTAGAATCATCCTTCTCAAAGCTTACATGAGTAGCAACATTTCTTCTTTCAGCTGACTGGGAGGATTCAGCTTTGGGTGATTGCAGATTTCTCAATATCACCTCTAGTTCGAAGCATTTCATATTGAGGGAGTTCTTCTCATCCTCAATAGTTCTTAGCCTTCCTTCCCAATTTTCTTTCAGCTGTTCTAACTGGTCTTCATGCACCTGCTTCATTTCAAGCAATGAGTTGTCAAGCTCCTTCACCCTTTTGACTTTGTCTTCTAGTTGAGCATCTCTGACAACCATTGACACTTTGTGCCTCTTTTCCAGTGCATGGACAACATCTTTGACTATTATCATAAAGAATTATTTCTCAGAAAGGCTTCTTTGCAATTCTTCAGCAGTGTCTTCATATCTTTCATTGCAAAGAGATACTGTTTCATCTTTGGCATTTACCAGCTTTCTGAGAGTGTTGGTTATGCCAACCCTTTTAGCCAATTGATCTTCCATTGCATTGGCTTCTTCTTCTAACTGTGATTTTTCTTCATGAAGATCATGGATGCCTGTAGCTATACACTTTTCCACTTCCATGGGAACTGTCTTCTGAAGATATTTGAGTGCACTCTGAAGATCATTCATTGTTTCAACTTCATCACAGCTAGGACAAGCTTTCTTCATCTTCTTGGCCTGTTTCTTCTTTCTATTTTTCTGAGTCTTGGCAGATATCTCCATTTGAGGCTGGTCGCTCATTTCCTCAAATCTGCACTTCATAAAGACTCCCTTGGATATTTTAGAGGCAACCTCGCTCTGATACCAATTGAAGTGCCCGGATCAGTGTGAATCACTGAGAGGGGGAGGGGGTGAATCAGTGATCCCTTAAAACTTTTTACTAATTGATTCTTTATCAATTAAACCTCTATGGCTGGTTAAAGCCTCGATCCACTCTTCTTGTATCTCTCAACCTTTCCCGAATGATGCAGTAATGAAAAGGCACAGGAAACAAGGATTTACAAGGTTCGGCACCAAAGGCCTACATCCTTGCCATGCTCTCCCAGCATGGATTCTCCCATTATAACTTGTTAGAATTACAATGGTCGATACAGAGTCCCACTGTATCTCTCCTGAGTCCCACAGGAGGGTCTTTATACTGCTTCACACAGTGTTACCAGAGTCCCACTGGCCTGCTCCAGAATCCCACTGAAGACTTCTTCTCCCTGAGTCCCACAGGGTCTTCTCCTGGCTCATCGAGTCACACGAGTAGCTCTTCTTCACTTCAAGCTTCTTCAAGTAACTTCAGCAGTCTGGGATAAAGGCTGCTGGCCTTGCTCTTCTCTTCTGATCACTTGTGGTTGATCAGGGCTTCTCGTCTAGCTCAGGCTTTATCTCCTTCTTCAGGATGACCTAGCTTCACTCTTCAAGAATCTTCAATATCCTCTGAAAAGGTCTATTGGTCTTGCTCAAATCTTCTGATCACTTCTGTTGATCAGGGTCTTCTCAATTACTGAAAACTCAGACAAACAATATCTTTCACTTAAGTCTGGCTCAGTCTCACTTCACATCAACTTCATGCACTGAGTGCATGAAAACTCTTCTTCCTCATGCACTGACTGCATGGCTTCTCAATACTTCAAGATCTTCTGTCTTGGACAACTCAATTGCACACAAACTGGTTTGGCTTTATTCACGTGTGCATGTGCATGCATGCAAGCAAGCACTCCTCTTCTTCTCCTTGGTGCAGTAGACCCACAAAGGGTGTAGTCAGTTTAAGCACACACCTTCACTGAACTTCACACTCTTTATCCAATTTGTTTACACACTTAAAAGTGTATTATACATTAGTGTGAGTCCTCCACTTCTTTCTTCTTCTAAGTGTGTTTACTTTTAGTGCGCACACCTAGGTTCGGCCTTGTTCTTGTTTAGCACACACAATTTATTCTTTTAGTCTTCTTTGCACACAAGGATTTGCCCTTTACTTCTTCTTGCACATACAAAGGCTACGGCCTTTCTCTTCTTTTTGCACACAAGGCACAAAGGCCTCTGGTTCTCCTCAACTTTGGTTGCACAAGGCTACGACCTTTCCTTCTCTCCTTGCACACACACGGGGCAAGGCCTCGGCCTTCTTTGGAACACACACAAAGTGTGGTGTTCCACTTCACTTGGCACACAAGGCACTAAGGCTCGGCCTTCTCTTTCTTTTATTCTTCTTTGCACACACCCAAGCCAAAGGATACGGCCTTCTTCTTCAAATGCACAAACAACTGCCTCAAGCAAGCCGTACAAGAGGGTGCGGCCAATTCTTCACTTCTTGTCCGCGCAAGCACAAGCCACAAGGGTGCAACCAGGCGTGCAAGTGCCACTGCCGCGCAAGTGTGCAAGGTGCAACACCGCGGGCACACAAGTGCAAGGGCACAAGCGGGCCGCACAAGTGCCTACCGCGCAGGGGACGCGGTGCACAGAGGGAGTGCGCAAGATCGCGCTGCCCTTCCTCCTTCCTGTCGCGCAAAGGATAGCGCGCAGGGGACTCCTTCGGGCCTCGAGTGGCACCGAGAACAACAGCCGCGCAAGTGGGATGCGCGGGGCTTCAAAGCTTCGCAAAGCACAGGGTGCTCACGGGACTCTCTTCAAATTTTCAGCGCATCAGCAAGCCTTTTGAGAGCCTCGGCCTCTCTTTTTATAGGCGAGGAGAGCCTCGGTTCATCCGCGTGGGATAAATCTTGAACCACCGGTATTTTCAGTTCTTGAAAATCTTTAAACTCAATCCGAAAATCACGTTTCTTTCTCTCTGTTCACGCGGGTTCTTTTCCTTCATTATTTATTTTTCCTCCATGTGCATGCGACATAGAACGCATGCACGGTCTTCCTTCGATCCAAAACATTCAAGCATAAACACCCAAACCTCGGCAACTTCGTCTTGCCTCGGCCGGATATCAAAACTCTCCAAACATTGCATGCAAGTGTATTTTTATGCATGGATCAGTTCAGTAGGTCCAGAAGAGCTCAATGGAGCCTTCGGCTTCGAAAATGGTGGCCCGGAGCTCGAAATCAGTGCTTGGGTTGCTCCTGGTTCGACGGAGGCACGCGGGGAGCCTTCGGCTGAGCTCGAGGAAGGAGACGAGCTCTCGGCCGTCGGATGCGATGTTAAACGGCCAGGATCAGATCATCGCCGCGGAGATTGATTGTGCAGCATGGATAAAGCGCGCGATGGCTCGGACGGCCAGGATTCGCTCCCGGTGATTTTTCCGCGTCCCACATCGAAACGGCGCCCAGTTTTCTCGCGGCTTATCAACTAAGCGCTGCCGAGAAGCGCTCAGTTGAACTTCTCCCCTACCGGTGCCGCCCCGCACTGGGTTCTCTCTGCGGGCGCGCTCTGCGCCCACTCTCTGCTACTGCGGGCGCGCTCCTAGCGCCCACTATGCACACTCGGGTGCGCTCATGCGCCCCTGCTGCGCTCCTCCGGGCGTGCCCCAGACGCCTAGCGGTGTCTTGGGTGCGTCCTGCCGCCCTGGACTCGCCCCACGGGTTCCCCCTTGGGCGTGGCGCCTTAGGCCCACATGTTCCTTGGGGTTGAACCCTCAAGGTGTCCACGGGCTGGCCAATTTTTTGGCTAAGTAACGAATAAGACTTTGTCAAAAACAAAAGTCCTTCATGAAAAATGCCAAATGCCATTCTCCTCTAAGACATTTCTTCTCTCTTCTTCTTAGGAATTCATCAATCCTCCTCTCATATGATCTTCACTTAGGATATCAAATTCCCAAAGGTTCATCTTAATCTTCTTCATCTCCTCTTCTATATGTGTTCAATACTTAGGAGGGACTTATTCAACTGAATCTCATAAATCACACATGTTCTTCAACATTCTTCATTGATCTAATCAGAGATCAATTGGATCTTCTTCATGTTCACATGCACTAAGTGATAGTGCATGGACTTCATTAATGCACATCATCCACTTAGTAGTTGTGGATGGAACTCCTTTCAACTCCTCATGCATTGTAAAGACAATGCATGGTCTTCAAACAATGTTGTGACATTGTATCCTCTTGATACAAGTTCTTGGAACTTAAGATCAGCTCAACAATCGTCAGATATCCATGGAGAATGTTTCAACCACAATTTCCAATACCACTTAGTGAATCTCCTAAGTGACATGCATCTTAGTACCATGGCCATTCTCCTTCACCACCAACACCATCACAACCTTTGTCATTCACATCTTGACATTCCTTGACTTCCATTCATTCCAAGACAACTTCATGCCTCATTGACAACAAATGCAACACAGTGCACTTCAATATCCTCTAATGTTTAGATTGAGTGGATATGTTGTAAAAACATCAATATTGTCTGAATTAATTATCAATTTCATCCAAGTATCTTGAACGAAAGGAAATACACTACTATGGAAAATAGTTTTCTAAAATAGAGCATTTAGGTTGTGATTTATTTTTCTAGTATGATTTCAAAGGATCGAGGTGTCTATGAAATAAAATAAATAAAAAATAACTATATATTTCATGATGATCCAAGAATTGTTTACTTAAGACTAAAAAAATATAAATTATTTAACACTCAAATAGATACATCCATTGATAATTTATGATACATCCAATTTTTTTCCATGACCAAGTGCACAGTTAAATGCAACAAAAAAGTTAAAAATGATGGAAGAATGATTATCTATATTTCAAAAAAGTTTTAGAACAAATATATCCTGATGTTTTAAGGATCATATGTTTTTATAGTTATATCACAATGTTTTATGAATTATGTGAAAAATTGGAGTACAATAACTGTAAACTTTTCATGTAGAAATGTACACAATTACAATGTTGTAATTGTTGTAACAAAATATAAGAATCACAAATTATCAATCCATGTAACCTATTACAATTTAAGTCAACACAAATTTAGGTATTACTATAATACCCATCAAATACTTTCACATGTTTTAAAATTGAAGGGAATGTATATTTATCGATGTTTTCCATTATAGAAATTTCTAGAGTATACTTTCTATTCTAATTTGGCCATATATCATGTTTATATTCATTGTTTATATGTACATCTGATAATTCAGATGGTGAATCAATTTTTGCATTCTCATTATGTAATATTAAAATCAAAATTTCCAAAAAAAACTTCTCAATAGGAATAACATCAATATTATGGCACAAAAATTAAATTCCCTATAATGAATTTTTAAGAATATACTTTTTTCGTTCTTTTTTCATTCTAATTTAAATTCATTATCCAAAATGAAATCATTTCCATCTCTCATTCAAATATTTCACCTTACCAAGTTTTTTTTTTCAAAATTATCTTATTGTGCCAACATTCCAGAACCTATAAACAACTTTGGAGGTGGTCTATGATCAACAGACCCATTAAATATTGACTTGTTCATCTAAAATCTATGACATGCATCATGAAATATGTGATGACACAAGAAGAACCATTTTTTTACTAAAAGGTAGTTTTCCATGTGAAAAATCAATGTTAGGAATAGGATAATTTAAACCCATTTAATTGTTCCAAATAAATAAGTTCCCAAATCTAGGGATATCACTAATAGTCCACATTAGAGCAGTATGTATTTTTAATCTTGTTATAGAAGATGCATCATATGTATCAACAACATTTCTCCATAACTCCTATAATTATTCAATTAGAGCTATAAGTATACATCAATATATATTTCATGAATTTATATTATAGGAATAATCATCGAAATAATAAATAAGTTTTTTATGAATAGCCACATTGGTAGATTATAATGCATCAAAACAACATACCAAATGTTATAGCTGGTACTCAAAGTCCCAAATGGTTTGAATCCAGTGAAAACCATTCCCAATCAATCAGTCCTATAAGTCAATGATAAATGTAGATGTAATGAATCAAATATGATCCATGATTCTGAATATATTAGATGTCACATTAACCCATCATTGTTATTATCTATAGAATTCTACATCATGTGATCAATGGTTTTCGATGACATTAACAATCTTTGCAATCAACGTTTTAAAGGGAAGTAATTTTAAACCATTATCAATTGTGTTCTTTCTCTTCGTCTTAATCATATAATTTTTATTCAAATTTCCAACCTCACTCATTGACTATCATATAGAATACAATTTTATTCAATCTTGTCTTATTAAATCTTCTCCCCAATAAATTATACAATCATTGGGAAAAGCATATATTTTTGTATAATCAGACCGATCTTGTTAATTTTTTTCTTATCATTAAAACCCTAAGGGATCTTAGCTTCCATAAATACATCACACAATGATTCAAATAATGTTAACAGATCCTTATTTTTAATTCCACATAGGACCTTCATATCGTATAACTTCATCAAAAAAGAATGTTTTGAATATTTCATATATCTAGAATACTGCTCTTGATTTCAATCATCCAATAAATAATGAAACAAATTTGTCCTCTCAGTGATGGCTTCTCATTCATTAGTCTCCACAAAATTAAGCGGTTGATCCAATGATATATTACGATATTGACCTGGTTGTCCTAGTGTCCCAAAAAAACAATATTAAATAATTATATATCATACCCTAAACTGATTGTTATTATATGTTTAGATGTATATGTTGTTTTCTTTCATTCAAAAAAAAAATCATTTATACGGTTTTTCTATTTAATTGTATGTTGTTGATGATGTTGGGATGTCATTATATTGAATGAAATTAGTGTTCAAACATTCTATAATATTGGATTCTCCATCACAAATCCAATACAAATATTGATTTGGGAGTTACTTCAATATCAAGTGTTCATAAAATTCATCTCTCTCCAAACATATTCTAAATTTACATTTATGTAATATACATCTTATTCTATCATCAATGGATTAATCTAGATTTGATAAATCTAGAAACTCGTCTAAAACCTTATCATACCAAGGTAAGTTACTCAGTATTGTGATCCAAATATTATCCATATATCCTAGTGTTCATACACATTTTTAATGAAAATTAAAACCCATAAAAATTCTATGTAATTAAAAAAATTACCAATTTATTCAAAATCAAAAATATAAACAACTACTAATATTGATATATAATAATATCTATACACTATGTTAAATAAAATTAAAACACATAATTAAAATCATGTAATTTGGAATGAAATTACTAATTTTTTAAAAATAAACAATGTAACTAATTTCTAATATCAATATATCACAATATGTATACACTTTTTTAATGAAAATTTAAACACCTAATAAATAATATGTAATTTGAATAACATTTAATAATTTATTTTAAATCCTTAATATAAACAAGTACTAAAATTCATATATAAAAATGTGCCTACACTTCTCTAAAAGAAAATTAAAACACATAATATATGTAATTTAATAGAAAAAACAATTAAAAATTTATTTGATATCAATAATATGAAAAATTATTGATATCCATATATCAAAATGTGTCTATACAATGTCAACGAAAATAAGAACACATAATAAATATTATGTAATCTAAAAAATAATTAGTAATTTAATCTAAATGAAAAATATAAAAAATTACTAATATCTATATGTCATAATGTGCTGATAGATCATTAAATAAAATTAAAACACATAATAAATATTCTGTAATCTAAAAAAAATTATTCTAAATAAATATTTTTTAAAAAAAATACTTATTTATTCGTGGGTGAGGGCTCGGAAGTGGAGGTGAGGGATTGGTGGTTTTGTGGTGAGGGCTCGAAAGTGAGTGCCTGATGTCTTATCCAATATCGGCTTCCAATAGTACATTAAAATAAACTAAAAAAATCTATTGAAATAGTACAAATTAGAATAAAATTTTGAGGGATCACTATCCACTAAAATAAATAAATAAGGGGTGAAAAAAAGATTTAGACTCACCATACAGTATTGATGACCCACAATGGTGGAAAAATTAGACCATGGATGAGGGGGATCAACCATGGCTTCCAAAGTGGAGAGGAGGGTGTGGGAGAGGTGGTATTGGCTGAATATTGGAAAATATTTTGATTGGTGCCTTGGTGGATTGGGGGAAAGTTGAATGTGGAGTGGGATCATAGAGGGGAGTTGAGGGATTTTGTAGAGGCTTAGGGGGGTCTCAATGTCTAGGGGTTGGAAGTAAATAGCTTAAGGAGTAGTGAGGGGAGGAGAGTCAATATCTAGGGTAGGGGAGTTAATGACTTGGAGGAGAATGTCAGCATTTCTAGTGGAAAGTGGATTTAGATCAATGTATATGGTGGAATGGGGAGCACCAGTAGTGGTAAGGGGAAAGGGGGAGAATCAACATTTGAAAGCGGGAAACTAGAGAAATTATGAAGGGGATGGGTATCACAGGCATGGGATCAGTGGGGGTGGGGGTAGGAGGAGAAGTCTGGTTTTTTAATAAATGGAAATAATTTTATAGTGTTTTTTGAAAAAACTACAGCTCAACTCTTTCAATTTTTAGCATTAGTTTCTAAAATCATCACTAAAAAACTGCCACTAAATGTTGTATTTATTATAGTGTGAGAATCATTTCTATAATACACTATGTATCTTCAAATTATGATAGTGGATTATTTTACCTTGGAATTTAAACTAAAGAACTTCATATATATATATAAGGTTTTTGTATTTTTTTTCACCAAGAAAGAACCATTTATTTTCAATGTTTTGATTAAAAAAATAAATTTTTATAGAGGGTTCACTCATATTTTTTGAACACCCAGTAATAGATATGTGTCTTAACACCTTCTATTTATAATTTTTTTACAATTGTGTTTATTTTGATGCAAGAGTAGAAAAATATTTTTTTTAATTCAAATTATTGTAGTTTCTCTATACTTCCCACTACTCTAATATAGGTATTTCTTTCTCTCTCTCTATAGTAATTTAACAAGTTTCTCACATTACAAATCATTTTCTCCCTAAATTTCACATCACCATTTTTCATTCAGTTACTCAACAAACATTTATTTTAGTTTTTCTGCTCATTTTAAGGTTTAGGTTTATTTTTTCTTTCACCATCAACATTATCCATGGTTATATCCTAAATACCACAATGCTAATAATTGTGTTGGTATTATAAATAAATTAATTTGAGTGCGTAAATGGCCACATTTTAAATGTACGAATCTAAACTTTATTATTTATATTTTTTAATCACCCCATTGTGTCATGGGAATCATATGTAGTTATTCTCTATCTTTCTATTAAGAACATCACAAAAACATTATATTTTGGTAAAATATTTCTTATTAGTTTGAAAATTATTGCCAATAAATCTAGGAAATATTTGGTTTTCCTATTTCAAACTCAGGAAGCATGTATCCTAAGAATCTCTCACATGAAATAAATTACATTAATTCACTTTCATATTATCAGAATTAAAAAATAATTTTTTTTCCAAAAACCTTAATTCCTAAATATCACCTCATTTTGCTCATCATAGATATGATTAACACTTATCATGTTTTGTGTCAACCCATTAACATATAAGGTATTCTTGGAATTAAACATTTCCTTTTTGATCATTATTGAACCAAGTACTTTTATCATCTATGATCCGTCATTCATAAATGTCATTGATCTTTCATTTTAATCATAAATATTTTCAACTACTTAATGTCCCCTGTTATATGTGATGAAAAATCACAATTTAATATGCATATATATTCCAATTTTTATGATTTGAGTGCAAGTTCAACATTACGATAATTTTCCATAACTTTTTCATTTTTATTTTGAGAATCCTAACTATTAGAGTTCATAATCAGTTGGGATTGTATAATAGAGAGTAATGCAATAGAATGATAAACAATCTAGTCACATCCCCCAAAAAATTTTACCGAATGTTGAATTCTATTTTTAGATTTGTTTCCATAATTTAATTCTTTCATCTAAATATTTATTTATTCAGGGGATAACCCCCCCCCCCACTAAATTAATCCCCCTAAATCATATAGATTAAAATGATTATTTCTGGTTGAACCAATATATTTTTTTGTATTCCTAAAGACTCCATAGTGTAAACAATATCTATAAAAAGCACAATATCCTTTGCAGATATTTTTTTTCCAAAAATTAAGATCATACATTTTCCATATTTTGACCAATAATATATGATCCTTTTGAGAATCAAAATTATTATTATCTATCACAAACATATTCTTTGTTTGTAACCTCTTTCTCTCCGATTCTAGAATCATTTTTTGTGATAATGTTTAATTTCACGTTAATGATCACAATTTTTTTTTAATTTTTGAGAGTTAGTGTTCTTGGCCAAAAGCATGGTATTATATACCTTTTTCATCAATATAAACCTCCACCCACATTTTTTTATCCTTTTCACTCTATTGGAGTAATATTTATTGTTCTTCTTACAAATAATCCGTCTTAGAAAATTTTTTATCTTCCAAAAGATAAATTGTTGATGTTGAATATGGATGTTTCCAAATATTTTTTAAAATTTTATAGATTCAGCTGAACATGTTCTAGATCCCTCTCTATTTCATTCATTATTTCTTCCATATTGATTTTTTGTGTCTTACAATCATCATGAATCTTCTTAAAATAATGAATCACTTCGAGAAAAATTTCTATTTAATATATATAAATAAAATCTATGGTCCTAGAGGACTATTTCACTCTCTTTAAAATTCTGATATCCTTCACTAATTTTGTGTTCATTTAAATACACTCAATTCACTCCATATTCAGAATAAAATTCATTTCAGTTTATTTTTCACTCCCATCATCACTAATTTCATTAATAGTGTTATTTTAATCATTAAACACGGAAATAAGTATCATCTCATCAATTACACAAGAAGTTTCAACATCTTATTATTTATTACTAATTTAAAATTCATCAATATGAGATAAAATTTTTCAATTTTTATATTTGGACAAATTCATTACCTTTAATTTAGATTTTATTTGATGTGGTTTAATTATTTTTTTAGTATTTATTATATAATACAACTTATTCTTCTGATGATTCCTTTTATTTAAATTTTTGATAGTTTTATATTATGTGTCTAATAGCTCCACAGTTCATGAATTTTAGAGGAATATTTCTTTTATAAATTCTGATGGCTCTTCTCACTTTTCTAGAGATAATAAATAAACAATTTTCTTGATTTTCATCCACTAATTATTCCTAAAAAGAACATAAAAAATTATTATATTTTATACATTTATTATTATTCTCCTTCATTGAGGGTTTAAAATGGATTTACTTTCCATACTTACCCTTATTTTTGGAAATATTTTCATTCCTCACCTCACAGGTTATGTGAATACTATGTAAATAATCTAGAGAAAGTGTCATGAGATCTTCATCATAAAATACCAAGAAATTAACAAACAAATGACTTGAAATATGTTTAATATCTTATCAAACATAGTTGAATTATTTAACTTCTCACAAAAATCCTAATTATGATAATTATTTCACCAACCATTATAAAGAATTTGTATATATGGATATATCATCCCTCATCTTATGATCTGCATATTTGAGTCTCTAAATTTTCAGGTTTTCTCACATAACATTGGAATAACGTTCATTTATATTTTCTAATTTATCACATATTGAATTTTATTTATTTTTTACATTTATTTTCAGAAAATCCTTCACGGATATGGAAGACCTAATAACATTTTGATGATATCATTCATTGTCCAAATTATTTCTAAATTTTGATTTCATGGTAGAACCACAATAATAAAGAATAAATCCATTATTTAAAACTTATAATTCATCTAATCTTATTGATAAATTATAAGGTAGCATCTTATCCTTTGACATTTAGTAATTCTTCCAATGAAACATGGGATTCCCATTAATTTTTACTAAATTCTAATTATCCATAATACATGATGTGAAATTTAGATATTTATTATTTAACTTGAGAAAAACAAAACACTTTTTTAATAGAAAATAACTATTCATAAATTAATGGAGCTTTAATCCAATACTAATTGAAGCTTAACCCATGGGATTAATGAAATCATTGAGTGAGAAAGGGGTAGAGAATAAGTGATGTATTGATGTTTTAATTTTTTTCATTTCTAAAAAATCTTATTCAATAGTTTTATTGTTTTGAATTAACTATTAAATGTACACATTCACACACAGAATAATACATGATACATTTAAGGCCCCCTATCAATCTTGGATGGTTAATCCTTGGTGTGATTCAGAATCACCAGTGATCTCACAAACCACTAGTATCAACTTTTTAAATGTATCGAGTATGGAAAATAAATGAAATATTTTTAAAATTTACCCAATTGTGTATGTGAACCCTATATAGTCATAGAAATATAGACTGTTTTTGTAGTAAAAAGAGAGTCATCTACAAAAATAGACATTAATGATAATGTCAACGTTCTTCTTATCTCTCTCTAACATGATCTATCATATGTTTTTTCTTTTTCATCAATTGATTTTACAATAGAAAGAAAACCCATATTATTCTTAATTATCTACTATTATTCTTCTCCTTTTCTTCCTCTTACATTCTTACCCATGGTGTGAATTTCATTTACATATTAATATATGGGTACTTTTCATAAATATTGATTTTACTATAATAATGGTCAACTATTCCCTAAAAATATATTATTTAATAATGGTAAATTATTTAAAATATTTTAATTTTAATTCTGGATGAAAATCACCCTATGAAATTGTATTTTAATTTCTATTTGAATATCATAAAATAATTTCTTGAACTGTATATTTTTCCAACTACCTGTGATATTTAACATTTTAAAACCTCCAAATCATCACCAAAATTAATATATTTCTATCTTCAAGATTTCACAATTTCATAAAGTCCCAGAATTTTTTGATGTCAACACAAACACTTGGAAAGCAGATAAGTAACTATTTTTATGTTCTAATTTACTTTTTTAAATTCTCAACTACTTTGATGAATTAGGCTATTAATCATTAAATCATAGAACATACTCTTCCAAAGTCATGGATAATCGTCCAAATGAAGCCTTTAATTAAAGCCATATACAACACTTCTAAAGTGTGAGTTTATTCTTCTAATCTATTCCCACTCCTATGAAGTATGAATTTACTATTCCAATGTGATAGTGTTCTTTTATAATGTGATACTTAACTTATCCAATGTTCATGATCACACTTCTGATGTAACCAAAGACTCTTCCAATGTTACCAGATTCTCATTCATGGTCACATGATACCCATCCAATGTAATATTTTTTTTTCATATTTTCAATATCCTTTTCATTGGATGAATATTATTATGTTTTTAGGACTTATAAAAGTCTCACCTTCCTACTTTTAAACATCAAAATACTCCAAAATACCTCTAGGTTTGTTCTAACCTTCTATAAACTTCCACAATATTTTCATCTCACTTATTATAAATTATTTTTTTTGAGTTTGAATATAAATTATAAATAAAATAATTAAAATATAAAAACCATATCCACTACAAAACCTTTTATTCTTGTTCTCTATAAATTATACTTTATTCTAGGGGATTATTTTTTAATTTCAAAAAACAATCCCCATGTTCCCAAATTCTACCTAAATACTATAGGCCACAACTATCACCCGCATTGGATCTTTTTGGAATCCAAAGAACCATAAATCTCATTCAAAAAAAAATATTGAAATGACTTACTATTAAATAATTCTAAGCCTACTTGATGAAATTGGAGTAGGAAACACGAATATTGAAAAATAACACCATGTTATTTTATAAAGTTTGTGATTGAAATTAATATATTTATACCTCTTAATTACACTTTAGACCTCTGGTAAATATTAATGCTTCACCACCTTCAATACCACTTGTGACGATACTTGAGAAAAACTGTTCTTCCTCTTCTTACACTTCACTAATATGTTCATTTAACTTGTGAGAAATAGATTCCAACATTCATTCTCATGAAACTATTATAATACATCATAAATATATTAACAACACATAAAAATCATCCCACACATTCATATTTCACACCTTTATCCTTTTAATAAACTTTTTAAATATTTGATCTCTTTAAATAGAAGAAAAATATCCCTCTTAATACCCCTTATAAATCCCCCCCCCCCTTGTGAATACAAAAAGAAATTTATGTTATCTTCCCCCCCATTATAAAAAATAATCTAATGAAAAAGATAAGAGATGATACAATAGTACCCATAACATATCCTTGAGAATGTTAAGGATGCAATCCCATTTAAAAATCATTTTTTGAAATGTATATTTTCTATTAGTTTGGTGAAGACACATATTACATACTCCAAGGTAAGAAAAAATTAAAAATTAAAATAACATACCTCTGTAATTAATTTAATAAAAAATGTTTTGATATCAATGTTCACAAATCATGAAGGTGGAATTATATTCCTTGAGAAATAAATATAACATTGATTATCAGAGCTCAAAAGTAGTGGAAACTTTACTTCTACTATGAGGTATTCCATTTGAGTTTTAATTCACATCAATTGAGTGGTAGATTAATTTGAAACATGATATTGAACTTCAGTCAAACTGAAGGTCACCAAGATTATTTTCATTATGTCAAAACAGACACACCTATCCCCCAAAAAATCTTCTAGATATAGAACTTATATCATTCACATTTATTACCAAATATTCAATTTTTTTATCCAAATAGATTGAATTTTATATTTCTTTCATACTTGATCCAATAATATATTATAAAAATTATATAATTGAGATTTATTTTCACATCCATCAGGCGACACAATTTTTATATACTTTCAAATTTGAAGAAAAGGGTGACATCAAAGACAATATACAATATATATGCTATAATGAATAAAAAACTACCAATAATATTCTAGAATTATATGGTTTTAAATTAATTTCCTTCTACATCCTTCAATAATTTAATTCTTACTAAGATATTTATTGAGAATTGTTTATAATCCTATATTCCAAACTTATTTAAGAGATATTGTTCGTACTTATATTGAGAAAGAATGATTTGACATTACTGTAGAGAAATTGGTAATATTAGAAAGTATATTATTTTATAATTAATGAATATTTCAAAAAAAATATTCATCTATATTTAAAAATCATCAGAATAAAATTATTTATTTCTAAAATATATATATTATCTATATAAATAATGATAACGAGTTATAATTTTTTTCTTCTTCAATATAGAGGTTTTCTACTAATATATTTTTTAATTTTATCTTCTTCTAACATGTATCTTTATTATAATGAAAATATCTTCGGCATTGTTTCATCACATATAAGGCATTGTGTAACCTTAAAACATAGCCTTCATCTTTACCAAGAAATAAGTAACAATGTTTCTGAATAAACACATCATCTTCCACATGTTCATTGAGAAATGAAAACCTGAAATCCATTTTGAAAATCAAGTATTTACTATGTGATTAAATAGAAGGAAATATTATAATGGATTCAATTATAGAAATAAATGTAGAGGTTTCATAAAATTATTTCCATTCAGCCTAAGAATACCCCTTGCACATAAGTCTTTCTTTATTTATTGTGACTTTACCTCTTTCATTTAACATGTTTCAAAATACCCATTTTTTCCAATAAAATTATTTTATTTAGAATTGGGTATATTTAATATTTGTATTCACTCTAAACATCATCCAATTATTTATTCATAACATGAACCAAATTTTGATTCTATAAATCATTATCAATTTCCCTTGGATTGACTTAAGAAAGTGGTGAGGTACGAATTACTATATTCAATGTTCCACTAGTATAAATCTAATTTCATTTTTATCTAATGATATTTTATATACCCACATATTTTATAAACCTTATATGAGATTATTTCAATGACTACTTATCACATCATAATTAGTTAGAAATTATATATTTATTGGATTTATAATTTTTATTTTTATTTTTGTTTTGGGATATTCTAGATTACGAATAAATCATAATAATAATGATGATTATAGTATTAATTTATAAATAATAATAATAATTTATTATATTAATTATATAAGTATAATAATCATAATTAGGAGAATATGAATCCAAATATAAGGTCTCCACCTCCCCATTGGATAATCATGCACAACCCAAGCATGAAAATCCATTGTGTGCTCACTTCTCCCAATTGGGAACCTCTTTTTTATTGATTCTTCTTTGAGTAAAAATGATTCTAGTCTTGGTATTAATTATTTTTCTTCACTTATTCCTTTTATTTATATTATCTCGATAATTTTCACTCTTATTCTTGATTTTTAACAACCCAGGATGAAACCTAAGATAGTTTCAGGTTTTACCTTTTTTGTGGCTTCGATTCCAAGGGCATGTGATGTACCATTGGTGTCCTATACTCTATGTTCACGAGGGTTTCTACATATACTCTATTTTTAGTAAGTTGTCCCTGTAATGTTTATTTTTCTCATATTACTATTGGTTTCATGGTTGTTAAATTCTTATTTTAAATTATTTTATAAAACTATTAAATAGGTTTATTTTTTCGTTCTAAAAATTAAAAATGATTTATTCTTTAGTTTCCATGATGAAAAAGGGTTTACCTATTTTTCAATTAATAACATAAATTTGGATTAAAGTTTCATTCTAAAAAAAAATCCAATAATCCCTTTTAAATGTTACTTATGCTTATTAGTGATTATTTTGGTTTTTTGGTTTTAAATTAAATGATATTTACCTAGAATTTCATGTGAATATTTATTGTCACATCTTGATAAATTGATTAAAATGTGGTTTTGATTAAAATTTATGGGTTTTATAAGCTTTTAAAATCTTGAGAAAATTTAATAAGCCTTTCTTTTATCTTTTAATCTATTTTTAAAAAATGTAAATTAGTCTTTTAATGGACTTCAAATTAGTGGCTTCTTGAAGAGATGTTTTTTCTGTGGGCCTCTAGTTATTTTTAATTTAAAAATGTTTTTTAAATACATAAAGAAAGTATTTATAACATGTTGAAATGTAAATGTTTTAGACATTTATATTAAATGAAATTTCATTTTGTTTTTTGGATAAATTTTGAGTTCAAATAATGTTGATTTATTATGATGATTGATTCCAAAGAAAGTTGTATTTTAAATAAAATTCATTTCCAAGAAAGTGGGATTTTTATGAAAGTTGATTTCAAGAAATGTTTTATTTTTATGAAATGTTATTAAAAAAATTCAGGTGAAATTTAATGGACTCTATGTAATGTAAACATATATTTATATATTTTAATTAATGTTTATTATCATATTAAGAGAACATGGTAACCTGGGTTACTTTAGAGAGGTAGTTTTGGGACAACCAAACATAATATAGTTGATTTTTCATTGAATGGATACATGATTATTACACTAAATAAATAATGTTTGACACATTATGACTCTTATAGTATGGGAATATAATCCCATGGGATGGTTTTCCATAGGTAATTTGATCACTATGTGGTATTTATTACAAATACATGGTGTAAATAACTTAGCGAACCTGCACTATATATACTCTAGGAACCATTTCCAAGTTTCTACTCTTATAAATGGAATTTCATCTATGATTTTAAAAAAATTCATTATTGTTAATTTTTTTATAAAAATTATAAAATTTTTATTTACATCTTTTATATAAAATTGGTAAAAACTGAATTATTTATCTTACATTTCATAAAATAATCAAAATTGATTCATTTATTTATTCTTTATAAAATTACTATGAAATGATTGGTTTTCAAGATTTTATTTAAACTATGTAAAATAATCTCTATGTTGTGTGTTTATTTAAATGATAAAATATGTTTTATTTTAATTAAGATTAATTATGATTTTTTTCTATTAGTTTTATAAAAATATTCAAAATTCTATATTGAATAACTATATTTTAATCTATCTTGAAAATAGATCTTTGATTAAATATTTGGAATGTGTTAAGGTAGATGGTCATATAATGGTAATTTTTATGCCCATGCCTATTTTATTATTTCAATTTTTATGGTCTTGTTTTAGTTCTTGACCACTCTTAGATTGTAGATTATTTTGGGGATTTGTGTTTTTATATTTGATCAGAGTCAGGTTATGGTTCCTTTTAGACGATTTTGCTAGACATACCTTTAATTTTTATGAATTTACAATGTGTATCATTTTAAATTACTTCTATAATTCTTTCATTTTATAGTTATTAGTGGATTCTATTATTAATGTGAATATTGGGTGATTATGGAGGTATAAATAATTGATGGAGTTTGGGGGTTAGCGGTGGCATGCTGACTATATGTGAGAGTCTGGGTGGTGAGGTGAGGGATTATTTCATTTCTTCTTATGTTTTTATCTTCAAATTTCTATGTTTTTTCTGCTATTTTATTTTTTAGAATGGTAATATGACCTACAGAAGAGGAATTATGTATTTGTCGTAGAATTTTTCTATTTATTAAATCTAATTTAAGGTAGGAATCAGTATTAATATGTGTATTTGATTATATGGAAATAATTTTTAGCCTATGGGGATTTGGAATGACATTCAGGCTAGTAGTGGATCAATTCTAGCACATATTCCAGTGGCACCCTAGGATGATTAATAATAATTGGTTTTAGGGGGGTCTTGATTTTACTTTATTAAATGTGGATTATAGTATATTGGCTTTAGTGTTGTTGGCACTCAGGAGGTAAGTCACAGGCTTGTGCATGATTAACACTACTTATGACAACTCCTAGGTTTCAATTGGAATTGAGGTTTTGAATATTGAATATTGAATTTATGTTTTTTATTTAATTATTTAGATAGATTTAAATTTTAATTAATGTCATGTTGATAAATTTTATTTTTTGAGGATTTATTTGGGGGTATAAAAATGGGAGTTAAATTAGTTTCACACTCCAAGCTTGTAAGTACAAAGAAACAATGTAGAGTCATAGTGCACAGTTATGTGTAGATTTTAGGGGTAGTTCCTTCATTGGAACTTGAACATGTAATTCCTAAGGTGAATTCATATATTACCACTAATAATTTATTGATTAATTGTGTCATATGATATTATTTATTTTCATTTGGTTTGGTATATGGTAATAAAGAATTCGGTTTCATAAGATAAATGATTTGAGTTTTAAAATCTTTTATGGTTTTTGAAGTAATTAATGAAGATTTGAAAGTGGAAACATTATTTAAAATGGTAAAGAGGGTTTCAAATTGAATAAAGTGGGGTTCCCTTAAAATAAACTAAATGGATTCATTGTTTGAAACCCTTGATGTGATTCAAAGCAACATTAATGATTTTTGTTAGGCATTCCAAATTATAACTACATTAACTCATAGTTCCTTGATCTCTTGAGTTTACTCCCCAATTATAAAATTCTTAAATTGGATTTCAGAAACCCTTGTCTCCCAGGTACACCATATACTACATGTCCATTCAACCTTTTATGTGATCTAAGTTATGTTAATAAAAAAACATCATATTAGAATGACATGATAACCGAAACCACCCCAAATTTGGTTAGTCAATCACTTTATACTATTTTTTGATTTTTACCGAAATAGTGGAAGGATATGCTAATATAATATATAGTTTAGATATTTTATCTTATAGTTTCCAATTGTTATCTTTATCACATGATTTTTAATACTAAGTGGATTTACTGAAGAGATTAAAAATGTATTAGATTATTTTTATGCATAAGCTAATTTATTTTAGTTTTATCATGCATGATTGTTAATTATATATTTTATGTGATAATGAAAAGGAATCAATAATGAAATAAACATGAAACATAACAGAATTAATATAATAAATAGGTATGATCATGAGAAAATACTAATAGCCTCTTTATCTGGAAGTTGATAAATTAACCATCGACCTAGGTGAAAGACAGCTTCAACCAATTAAGGTTCGTGTTATTGATTTACAGCATTCGACCTATATATCTCTCTTAGATTGGTTTTTACATGGATCTAAACACGAGATGCCTCCACTAACATGAGATATTAATCCATTACATATGATTTCACTCACACATAGCGGAGAAGAAAAAGGGGTTACATAGAAGAAACTGTGGGCACACATAACCTTACATAATGAGATCATAGAAGGAAGACATGTAATAAATTTAATTTAATAATAATTTAAATGAAATTAAAAGCATAAAAATTTATTTTCTATGATAATGTTCATCCAGGTGCATGCAATTAATTATAAATTTAATAAAAATGGCCTTCAATTATTAATCATTCATAGTTGAGACAAACATCACTCAAATCATTTAATTATCATCTAGAGATATTCAATTTTTTATCTTAATTCTCATCCAAATTAACTTAAGATTATCATCCACAATAACTATAAACAAATTTTATAACTTTATTTGAAATTAACCATGTACATAAATATACCATAGAAGAAACGCGGTGAATACCTTTCTAAATCTACCCATCATATATTATAATCATATACTATTTAATGTTGTTACATATGGTATAAATTTTTTTACATACTCTCATAACATATAGTATTAATTAAATGATTTTCAGAATTACGTGATTTTTTAATCATGTGTAATGTTTCAATGAAAATAGACTAAAAAATGCAATACAACTCCTACATGATATGCAGTTTTGAAAATTACATAGAAATTAATTAATCACACACACATACAAAGATATACATATATATTTAATCCCATTACATGGAATTCCCTATAATCTTAATAACCACAAACAATAACATATTGATAATGTTTACTCATTATAATAAATTTATTTAAATTCAAGGAAATTTCCTATTTTTACAGACATGTACAGGCGAGCTACATAACATATACATATCTCTCTATTTATCTGAGGCACAGACCTAGGTACTCGACATTTAAATCACTCCATGAAAAATTATAGTACATGATGTATTCAATGAGCATCAAGGCTGGTGGTCTCTGAATTACACATTAATTAGTCAGGTAGGCCATGTGAGGAAATACATGACCCATATATGACTTGAATAACTATGAAATATGTATGTTGGATACATAATGTGTACTCCAGATGACCGTGCACCAGGATATCCTAGAAAATATCTTGTCTAAGAAATTAAAATCACCACATGTAATCAATGCATTTTGTTTGAATAAATTCCAAATTAATTCCTGATGTATCAAACATTTGTAAACAACATGTATGTCTGGATACCTGGTGTGTACTCTTGTGTTTTCAATTTAGAATCCTCAGTAAATCATGATGAGATCATTGATTTTATTTCACTAATAAAATTAATCATTTTAATTAGATATACAATAAAGAAAAGTGTAAGAAGTAGATCTTTCAATTCATATTAAAATAATTATTAAACATGAATTTAAAAATAAAACAAATGAGGGAAAATTATTCAACGATGTTTAAATAATTATAAATAATTATTTTACCATAATTATTCAAATTGTAGATTCTCTAGGAAGTGAAAGCATGTGATGGGTCATGACCAAAGTTTCTTTTTTTCATGATCAATTATCAGTCAATGATTTATATAATGATAAATGTCATGATCCCCATAATTGTATCAAAGAAATCAAAACATGGATAAAACACCCAAACCAAAAAAATGATCATCACATATTATCTAGAATTAATTTTATCAATTAAGAATTTTCTTTTAGAATTCATTCATCATTGATGAGTCTGATAAAAAAATATGTGTTGTACCATCATTTCAATGTCAGAATCAAGAGAATATTCCCTCTACTGATGATCTACATGAGTTCCACAAATCATCAAACGTCACCCTAGGAATCTATGGGTGTGAGAACGGAAGATCCTATCACTTTTTTTGTTCATATTTCATTACCATGAGAATCACTTACAATTTATTATCCTTGATCTATTTTGAATTGAAGGAGAATGGTGGAGGAATATTGATCTCCATTCATGGGAGAGTTCTAGGATAATGGATCTCTCTATGTCTTGAGAGAATTCTCTAAATTTATTGTGAAAAACCAAACAATTGAATTGGATCTACTATAAAATAATATAATTAGTTTTATATACTGCTAGTTTTAGAAATAAGTAATTTAAAAAGATCCCCTTTTTATTAATATAATCCCTTACAAAACCCCATGTCTATAATAACAATAATATTTTTATTTCTCACCAAGCGCTTATCTTACGAATTAAAAATAAATATTATTCACTCAAATAATATATAATTTATATTATTTCTCTCGGTACTAGTAAAATTTGTCCTCCATTCCTCCAATACTAAATAAAATTTATCAGTCCTAAAATGATTACTATTTATTAATTAAATAAATTTCATTTCACTCATCACTAATAAATAAATAAATATTATATTCACTAAATAGTAAAGGAATATTTATTAAATATTCTCCTCACATTATATTCTCTTGAATAACTGGTGAAGGAATTTAAGTGATCAATAGAACATGAAATATTATTAAACCACATGTGGGAATAATATTTATTCAACTTGTTAAATAATAAATAAAAATATATTATTTAACTATGATTTTTATACATTTAGTTTGTGTCCCTAGAGGCCTTTTTCTCAGTGGAATTAGGAAAATTACCCAAAATTCTATCGTTAGAATCTATCAACACACCGAGGAACTAATATAAAATAAATTTACCGGTGCAATGATATAGTACCTCATAAGGATTCTTATTGTGTAACATAATCCATTTATCACAATATCTAAAATCAATCAGGCAGCACAATGGTACCATCAACAAATGTGATCAATGAATCTTTCATTGAATTCTCAATATTGAAGTTTCCTATAGAAAACCATGTCCATTTATTTAATTAGGATATATCATTTTCATCAAATTTCCTAGTAAATCAACTTCCATTAATGAAAATTAATGAAAAATCATGTCTCCCATTTTTCATTAATGAAATATTACTCATGATTCACTGAATGTATTCTACCTCGTTGCAAACATATGTTATCATGGGTTTGATAAATATATCAATCTATGCAACTCATAATACACATTAATAACAATCATGATGTCTAAGGATAAACACACATATACATAGATTGGAACATCCAATGAAACATATAAATGTGGACTACTTAATGATGATTCATGTTATCTTAATATCCTACAATGGATATTACCAAAGGTATACACTATGAAAAGGTGGTTCAATATGCTTTGAGTATCCACCCCAGATAGCATGTATCATTTGTGTCCCTCAAATTATATCATCTAGCAACTGAACACATATTTAAGAAAAATTTAATTTAACTTCTAGGTTCTCATCATAGTGGGGAACTACTATGATCTTTTTGTGTTACAACTACTCCTAGGACATTATAACATACTATGGTATACATAATAATAAATATGATGTTATTATAAGTGTATTAATATTAAAAAATATGGATATAGATTATTATAAAGTACATAGTAGTCGGTTTTAGGGAACAAAATCCAACAGAGTAGTGTCCCGCCCAGATGTTCCATTGTATCACCCTGACCCTAATTACCCAGAGTTGGTGCATTATTACATAACATTGGCATGATCACAAGAGATCAAGTCTTTAAAGAGAAATTATTTTAGTATCCTTGGAAGTACTAGATACATACATAAATTTTACATTACATTATAAAATTGAAAAACAAAAATAAAATTATGTCCCCCTTGAACACACTCATATTTTTGTTCTATCCCTACAGATTAATCATAATATATGTTTTCAAATACTAGGAAATGAATACATATGAAAGTGGTGAGATCAGATGCTTAGTACGGATAACAATATAGAGAAAACTATCATAAATAAGAATAAACATTTAAGGAAATGTATAAGACTAAAACAGATGCCATTTAAACATTGACTTCAACATAATATAGTAACAATAAATCAAATAGTTCCATTTAATTATTCACATGGATATTATATTAGTCAAATAATCCCATGTAATATTAATAGATAACTTTATAATTATGGAATGCATAATTTTGGAGATCATAACTACATAGTCAAGTCCTCAGGAAAAGACTACAAATACGATTTTGTCATGGCCCTGTGGCAAGACACTAGTTTGTCTAATGAGACCTACCGATGCATCGAGGAGCTATACGGGATCCACCTGTCACTTACTAAGTCCAATGCATTCCTCATATAAAAATGATGAAACATATCATAAACATTTATATTAAAAAAACATTCGAAGTGTTAATACATTATCGATAAACCATGAATGGTATATAAATAACACATTCATAGCCAGAATATCACAAAAACATTAATACAATATAGAATATTGTATCATAATAATAAATATCAAACAAGTGTAAAATCCATAAAAGGATGTTAAAATAAATGAAATCAAAACTATTTGAGGGAAATATCTCATTCTATTATGAAAATCATTTCAAAGTAATGTAATTATAGAAGAAAACATTTATTTATAAAATATTCTTCTAATCTTTTAAGAGAAACATTGATAGTGTTATAACTGTGGAAATATCTGCACCCGTCGTACATATTAAAAAACATTCTTTCTTTATTTTTTGAAAAATGTCATAAAGTACCTTGTTTGGAAAGCGATGGAATGATTGCTTTAATAAAATTTATAATAAGTCAAAATAGTTTATAAATTACATTAACCCGTATTCTAGTAAATAGTATAAATGTTCTTAAATACATATTTAAGAAACACGGATGTGGATGATAAAGAAGTCCCAGTAGATACTTACATATAAACAACCTCGAATAATAAAGTGATTGTAAAATTAACCACTATATTGTACCTTCCCTTAGTCAACAGTAGGTTAACCTTTTGTATAATGTTGAACTAATTTTTATTAAATTATAAAAGAACCATATACATAAATATGACATTATATATGATCTTCTAATATTGTTTTGTTAAAAATATTTCAGTAGTATCATTGTTTTTGGGTGGTAAATAATTTGTTTTACATTATATGTTTTGTGAAATAAGTCATGTTTTTATGAATATGATGTATTTTATTTATATACATTATGATATTGAGTTCCTAAAAAAAAAATTTAATCATAAAATGGAAATTATTCTTGAATTGTTACGATTGGGAATGAATCTCATCACGTTCGTGGAGACGGTAATCCATACATATGCACGAGCGAAAATACTATTATATTAATGGTAAAATCATATGTAATTGGATGGTATATCATATATAAAGAATCATTAACATATTATATTTATTATTTACATCAATTATACTCATTTTTATACCCATAAAAATAAAGAAGTGTTGAAAAAAAAACTACACCACAGCGTGGAGACGGTAAGCCGAATGTATGCACATATGGTGACATTGTCATTCATTAGATGGATAAAATAATGAATATGGTTTTACCATGTTAATAATAAAATCATAGTATGTATGAGTTACTTTATTTATTAATTTAGTATGGAAACAACAAAGAAAGAGGAAGTGGTGGAAGAAAAGAACTGTGAAAGAGGTGATAAATTATTACCACTTCTTCGGGTGGTTCATTTTTATTTGATCAAAATAGATTCATATGTTGGATTTAAGATCAAATTAAGGCCTCTAGGTTGATGTGATGGTATTTGGAAAGATATTAGATCAAGTATTGGTCAATACAAATTGATTTGGAGGTGTGATTTTGAGAGAAGGGGAAATAACCTTTTATAAGAGTGGTGAGGGTCACTTTAGGAAAAGCATGAAAATATTAATTTATTGTACAAACATATTCAGATTATAGTGGATAAAAAAGTATTTATTTCGAGGATAAGGTGGGTATGGGTTGAAAAACTTTCAACGAATAGGTTTTATATTTGATTAGGTCACCGTATTAACCATACCTTTTAGATTTAACTCTTAGTCAAATAGTTTAACTTTTACCATGTATTCCTGTATTATTATAATAAATGGTAAATAAAATTGCAATAAAAATACGAAAGAACCCCAAGTGGTCCGTTATTGTCGTATAAAACCATATCTAGGCCCTTTTTCTAAACATTATATTTTTAAGAATTATATATTATTTAATAATATTATATTTTAAAAAAAAACTCATTTATGTAAATTTTGACACTATTTGGTATTTTGTTTTTTTGAAAGTCATAAAAACATTATCACTTAGAAAACAATTTATTTAATCAACCCTAACATGTGATATTAATCTATAAAATTAGATTAATTCTTGAAAAGTCTCAATTTACATTTATTTGGATATTTATAATATCAATTATTTTAATCGTTCATTAATATGGTAATTACTGCATCATCGATGTGTCATAAATAAATCTAATTATTTAAAGTCTAAAAATTATAAACAAAATAAAATTATGTAGGAAATATTTTTAGGTTTCTAATTAATATTTATAGTCAAATTTATCTTATGAATAATCCTATATTAAAACTATTTTTTTTATTAAAATTTGAATTTAACTATTTTAACACTGCTTTAAATAAAATAATAATAAATGTCCTAATATAATCCATATGTATCTAAGAAGACAATAGTTTATTAATAAGGTGGATTTTCATCAAAATAAACATATCCAATTGAATTAGGTCATGTGTTTGGGTAATTATAATGTCATTTTTAACTTTCATTACCCAATTTACTTTTAACCATAGCAAATAAAATTGAAATTTTAGTATTCACAAAAAATTATTTTAATCATATTGAACCAAATTTTACTTACTAATGTTAACTATATCTCTTGGATTTTTTAAATTAAATTTACAAGAAGAATTAAAATTACATTTCATGAAAATATAAAAATGTTCCTAGAAGGTGGGTTAAAGACGTTAAAAAGATCAATAAAATTTTATATATCTAATTTTATTATAAAATGACACTAATGAATTAAATTGAACTTATATAGGTATTATATATCTTTTTGGACATAACATAAATTTAAAAAAATATTCATTTAAATAAAAAATTGGTTTTAAACAACAACGCAGTGTTTTTTAGTATCATAAGAAATTAAAATTTTTCAGAAAAATACCAAAAATTCACACTAAGATAATTTTGATATTCTAAATCGAAAAATTAATTCTATTTTGAAAATTAAAATTTATGAAATTTTAAAAAGTGGGTATTAATATTCATAACAACTAGTTTTATTGGTCGTGGTGTGCTAGAACTTGATGTTTTGAACATCACAATATATTGTTTTATTCAATGAGAATCATACCTTGGAAGATTGGGGTGTTACATTCTTCTCTCCTTAAAATAATTTCATCCATGAAATTTCTAGAATTCTAATGCGTAAAAAGATTTAGGTGGTTCTTTGTCATATGTTCCTTGGGTTCTGACGTTGCCTCTACCATCTTATGGTTTCTCCATAGATCTGTTACAAGATGAGTTGTCTTGTTTCTCAACACTTGTTCTCTAGTATCAAGAATCTTGACTTGCTTTTCACAATAAGACATATCAGGTTCTAGTTCTATTTCTTAATTGGTGATTACATGTTTTGGGTCAGGCATGTATTTTCTCAATAGTGATATGCTGAACAGATAATGAACTTAGGAGAGACTTAGAGGAATTTCCAAATGGTAAGCTACAACTCCAATTCATTTTAGAGTTTCAAAAGGTCCAATGTACCTAGGACTTGATTTAACCTTCTTACATAATCATATGACACCCTTCCATGGAGATAACTTCAAGAGAACATGATCTCTTATTTGAAATTAAAAATCATTCCATCGGTTATTGGCATAACAATTTTTCTTACATTGAGCTTCTTTGATGTGGGTTTGGATAATCTTTACCTCTTTCATTGTTTCATCAAAAATTTCTAGGCTTACGGGTTTTCCTTCACCAACATCATCCCAACAAGTTAGTGTGAGGCATATCTTTCTATATAATGCTTTATATGGTGCCATATGAATACTTGAATAGAAGCTATTGTTATACGAAAATTCTACCATAGGTAAATGTTGATCACACATGCCATGAATGTCAAGTGAGAAAGATCTCAACATGTCTTCTAAGGTTTTAATAGTCTGTTATGATTCTCTATCAGTTTGAGGGTGGTAGGAAGTACTCAAAATAAGTTTAGTATCTATGGATTTCTGAATACTTTTATAGAATCTTGATGTAAAATGAGGATCACGATTAGAAAAAATTGATAGCTGTACACCATTAAGTCTTACAACTTCATTAATATATAGTCTTTCTAAACATTCAAGTGATAAATCTTCTCTTATAGCAAAAAAATGTGATGACTTGGTAAGACGATAAAAAAATACCCATACTGAAACATTCCTTCTAGGAGTCATTGGTATCCTAGGAGAAAGTCCATCATAATATCATCCCATTTCCACTCAGGTATGAGAAGAGGTTTCATGACTAGTCTAGGATGTTGTCTTCCGGTCTTCACCTCCTGACAATCCATACATGTTGACACATAATTAGCTATACCCCTCTTCATGTTGTCCCACCAAAAATGTTTCTTCAAATATCTATACATCTTAGTGATACTAGGGTGTATAGACAAATTAGATCTATGAGAATCATCCAAAAATTCCATTTTTAGATCAGGTATATCAAGAACACAGAGTCTCTTCTAAAATATCAAAATTTCATCTTCATATATGAAGTCAATCAATCTCCCATCATTCACAGTTTTAATTTTCTTTTAAAACTCCTCATCATCAGTCTGAGAAAATTTTATCCTTACTAGTAACGTGGTTTGGAATCCATTTTCAAAAGTATTGATGTTTCACCTTCCATGATAATCCAATATCTATCTTTACTAGATCCATGAACATATGACCCCTTTCAACTCTCATCTTGTTCTAGACTCTATGATCCTTTCTGCTCAAATCATATGACACCTTATTTTCCGTCCCTGGGTGGTAGTTTATAGTGAAATCATAATCTTTGAGTTGTTCGTTCCATCTCATTTACCTTATGTTGATTTCTTTTTGTGAGAAAATATACATCAAAATCTTGTGATCAGTATAAATCTCACATTTTTTAGCATAGAGATAGTGTATCAATATTTTTAATGCAAAGATTATAGCTAACTACTTAAGATCATGAGTTTTATTCTTTCGTTCATGAATTTATAGTTGTCGTGATGGATAGGAAATAACTCTTATATTTTAAATAAAGACATAGTGAAGTCCTTTATTTAAAGCATCAATATAAATAACAAACCCATCATTCCCTGATGGTAGATTCAGGATAGGAGCATTGACTAATCATATCTTATGTTCTTTAAAACATTCTTCACACTATTTTGTAAAAAAAAAAAAATTAACCCCTTTACGTGTGATCTTGGTTAATGGGTTAGCCAATCGGGTAAAATTCTGGATGAAATGCTGATAATAGCCTATTGAACTAATAAAACTGCATACCTCAGTTATAATTGTTGGTGCTGGAAATTTTTTATTGCTCTTGTCTTAGAAGAATCAACAGAGATTTCATCCTTAGAGACAATATGGCCAAGAAAAGAAATGTTCTGAAGCCAGAATTCACACTTTTTAAATTTTCCATATAGTTCATTTCTTCTAAGAGTCATTAGAATAGTGAAAAATGATTTTCATGATCTTCATGGATTTTTGAGTATTCCAAGATATCATCAATAAATACCACTAAACACTCATCATGATATTTTTTGAAAACTCTATAAATTAGATCCTTGAGATAGAGGGTGTACTAGTCATTCCCAAAGGCATTATTGCAAACTCATAATTCCCATAACTTGTATGAAATGTTGTCTTTGGAATTTCTTCCTTCTTCACAAACAGTTGAGTATATCCAGATCAAAGGCCAATCATTGAAAAATATTGAGCTCCATGAAGTTGATCAAATAAATCATGAATGTGAGGTAGGGGATACTTGTTCATTATTTTTATTTCATTGATCTCCATGTAATCAATGCACAACCTCATAGATCCATCTTTCTTTGTAACAAAAAGAAAAGGGGTTACCCATGGAGAAAAACTAGGGATAATAAATACTTTATTAGTAAATTACTATAGTAGTTTATTTAGTTCCAAAAATTCCATAGTGGCTATTCAATAAGGGGTATTTGATATGGGCCTTGAACCAGAAATTAAATCAATGGAAAACTCAATTTCTCATTATGGAGGATGTCCAGGGAAATTCTCTAAAAACACATTAACATATTCTTTCACAATAGTTATGTCCTCTATTTGAACCTTAATTTCCTCCACCATAGTTATTTCAATCTCTTCCACCCAAATAATTAAATTTAGTAGAGGTACTAGAGGTGGATCTTGATAAGAATCAGATGGTGATGTTTCTGCTATAAAGAAATGTTATTCCTTATCATCATAAAAAATGTAACCTCCTTCTTCTTATATTAAATTTTCAAATCATAGTCCAAAATAAAATCCATACCGAGGATTATATAAAATTAAATCATGGGTATGATGATGAGATCAATAGATAAAGCATGTTTATATGCCATAATGTGAATTGATTTCCAATAATTTGATGTAATGATAGTTCCTGAAGAGTTTTGATTGACAAATCCCTTGTTAAATAATATTAAAAATATAATTTTTTTTTAGAAAACTAGGAAGATATGAAACAACATGATGATCTAGAACCAAATAAATCATTGGATAAAAATGAGGAAACCATTAAATTACTTACCACCATGACATTCAGAGCTTCAAACTCAGTAGTAGTGATCGCATAAGCTTGTCCTTTCTCCCTTTTCCTTTTCTTAGGTAAGTATCCTTGAAGAATAAGACATTAATTTTCATAAATCCTTATTTCTCCACAATTTTAACATTCAAAATTGACAACCTTTTTATTTCCCAAGAAATCACGAGCTTAGTGGCCTTTTTCACCACACTTTGAACATACTTCCATTATCTTCATGAAAATACAAAGGTATTTATTTTCATATTTACTACTAGATAGAAATTGATCTTTTCCCTTATTCCCCTTATTTATATTTATAGAGTGTTCTATAAATCTCTTCTTCTCTTTATTTATTTTAAAGTCTTATGATTTATAGAATTCTTTTTCTGTCTTGATAGCAGATGAGACAATATATTTGTATGATGAGAAGGATTATGAGACTGATTTTTGAAGAAGAAATGACTGTTATGGTAATATAGTTTAGATACTCATGAGACGTGGGAGAGGGGGAATCAAATGAAAGGGAAGTGTCCTCTTATTTTTGATATGGAATCTTCTTAAAAGGATTTCAAGGGAAATAAACTTTCAGTGGTGTAGAGGTTGAATCATCATGTTACTATTTTCAGGTGCTACTAAAAAATTATTTCTTTTTAGGATTTGGTTGGGTTTGCTCTAAATTTTTTTGGGAATTTTTTTCAAATTTTTTATGTTTTTGCGATGTTCATGTTTGGAACACAGTTCACCCCAAACTTGCGCCCTCTCAATGGAATCCATGAAAACCCAAATTGTGAGGGTTTTCAGTGCTAGTGAACTATTTAAATGTTTTTCTCCAACTTAGTAGGAACTGTGAACCTTGGAAAAATGAGGTGAACGATTAGGGAACATGGTATGTCTATCTATGGAGCCCTACCCAACTAACCATGTGTATGATATTTAATTAATCTGAAAATTAACTTTAAAATCTTGAAACACCTAGTTTATGTGACTGATGGTCCAATTAAAAACTAATACATTTTTTTTTCTTAGAGGTTTCTAATATGTAATTTTTCCCCTCTATATCTCTATGTAAGAGAATAAAATTGAGGAGAATAACAATTTATCCCTTCCATATAAGTCTTATTCCTCATTATCTATCTCCAACATTCTCCTTATTTCTCTATAGGGTGTGATATATGTCCATGTGGTTTGTGGATATAATCCCATTTATTTTATATCATGAATATAGGTTTTATTCTTCAATATCCTTTTCTAACATTCTTCATTAGAGTTTCATGTTGAGGGTGTTTTGATTCGTGATCTCATAATCCTGAGGTTTTTGGTCCCGTTGTGATTGGTCAAATTGATTTAACCCTAATTTTCAAAATTTAATTTAATTTATTGATTTAAATTAAATTTTTTTCAATTTTATTTTTATAAATCCTTTTTTTTGTAAATTTGGATCTTTGAGTTTATTTTGAATAAAATTTCGAAAACCCCTAATCCCAATGAATTGGGGTGTGTTTGTGAAATTTGATGAAATTTATAAAATTTACATTGTAAAATTAAATTTTGGAATTTAATTTGTAAAAACTAAATTATGAAATTGAGTTATCGAATTTATTTCAAATTGGTATCTAGGAAAGAATATTATACTTTTTTGATAGAAACCTGATGGTTTTATATTGAAAAAAAGTATTATTTGATTAAAAATCTTTTTTTGTTTTTAAATGTAAATTAGAATATTGAAATGGAAAAGTAAGTGGAATTTTATTTTGAGTAGTGTTGAATTAAATTCCCTATTACTGATTATTTCTAGATAATATGAAAGCATTGGTAATTAATGAGTTATTCAGGATAAAAATATATAAAACCTTTACAACACATACAACACATATGAAGTATGTCACATCCACAATGGGATGGAAATTGGTTACTCTTTTAAAATTGTTTTAGGGATGTGTGTACACATATTTCAATGATAACTATTTGAGTGTGTGGGAATCCCATAACCTGGAACTATCATAACTTTTGGAAGATGACTGTGTTTCTCACTATTTATGCTTTGATACATATTCCACAATCTGTGAACAATTTTGAAAATGCCTTATGAATTTATATAAATTATTTTGTATTGAGTGTTTATTAATCCATTTTATTATAGTATTTCCTTTAAATGAAATTTAAATATTGATTTTTTAATATTCTATTGAATATCCGGGCCTATTTTATTTAAAACTTGAATCTTTATTTGGTTAATTAATGTTTCCATCATATTATAGTATCCTTGATGAGAGCCTAATGGGATTTTATCTCACACCCAACCTACGAGTTTGGGCATTTTTTATACTTTCTACTTCTTGGTATGAGAAAGGCGACAACACCACAAGGAGGTGGTTGTAGCTAATGATCATTGGAATAGAGGTGTTCATTAGGACATGTGTTTTTTTTCCTATTTTCTTGTACCTTTTGGTTTAATTTGGGTTTTTATACCTGTTTGACTTTTGGTATGGTTCTACATATGGGGATACTTTTTCTCTTATTGGATTTTATGCATTTCTTTCATTTTTTTGGGGGAAAATTCATTCCAAAATTCTTATTTTTGAGGCAAGGTGATAGTCTCCAACTAGTAAGGAATGGGAACACCCTTCGAGACAAGTCAAAAATAGATATTTTTTCAGGTTACCTAGGTATCCTTTTAGCTCAAGACTATAGATTATTAGTTTGCTTTTCGACCAAAGAACTCACTAGTTCACACTGTATTCCATGTAAAACTCCTGATGAATTAGATACATGAACCTTAACATGAACTGAACTATGAAGTCATACTATTAGAGAAAGATTTTTCTTATGTGGAACAAATTCTAGATATTTTGGATCATAGAGATAATGTATTAGAAACAATATCACACACCTGGTCATTTTTTTGTGAAACCACTAGTTTGAGGAAGCTATATGGGAACCTGAGTATACGATGAGGAATACATATCCTTATTTTATGTATCAGAGTGATAAAATTCAAAGGGGAAATTCATTTAAAGGTGGGGGGAGGGTAAATGCAACACCCCATGTCTTTATGTATTTTTTAAATTAATTAATTTTAATTGATATCACACATTAAACGAAACACCAAGTAAATGATGTGTTATACATAACCCTGGGTTAGGTCGCGTCACATATGACATTGATTTTTTAGAAAAAATGATATATTGTTAATAATATTCAAATTTGACCATTATAACATAACTGTCATACATAGTGATACGAATAGTAATAACTACTTTTTAAATATTACATATAATTTTCATATATAGAGAAAACATATTTTTAAAAAGAATGTAATTTCTTGATAATGTGTTTATATGTTTTGAAAATACTATTATCTCAAAAAAGTATATTGATTTATTTGAGAAATAATTAAAAATATTAAAAATATTTTTCATAAATGACATTGAAAAAATATTTTTCATTTTTTATATCACCAAGTTAACATTATCTTATATTAAATTTTTTATAATTTTTGAAAAGTTTATTTTTTTAATGAATAGAAAAAATAACAAATTTTAATAAAAAAATTAATTTTCGTTTAAATTATTTATAAACTTAAATTATATTTTAATTTTGTTTTAATGTAAAATTAGTAAAATAATATATATATTAACCCAATTTATTCAAGTTTTATAGATTTTATAATAAAATTTAATACAAAATCATTGCATTCTTTCGGATATTTTTTCTTTGAAAACCCATTTTCTTGTCAAATATGTAGGATTAATTTGAAATAACGTTTTCCGAGTAATGTGAATTGAATTTTGAAAAATTTATTCTATATTTGTAATAATAAAAAATTATTTTAATGTATAAGTTGAACATAACGTTTTACAAAAATAAATAGTGAAATAGTAAAAATTAATTACTGTGGTTAAGGTAGAAAAACGTTTACAGAGGGCTAAAATAAAAAGATATGAGTTAAAATGACCTAAAAAATGTATAAAATATATTTTATGGATTAATTTATACCCTATAAATTTTAAGGATATATAATAATCCATTTTGGATAATTTTTCCTAAGAAAATGTAGGATAACTTTTTTTCAAAACATTAACAGTGCACCACTCACCAATCTTTTAGAAGGCCACCCCTCAACCATATTCTTCAACCATTAAAACACCTTTTTTAACCAAATAAAGTCCAAAATTAAATACCAAAATTCATCCTCTTATCTTAGATACCTTATTTTGGTCATAAATCCATCATTGGAAGGATTCTTGTGAAAACCTAAGGTGGTTATCTAAGGAAGAGGTAAAGTTCCTTATCGAGTGTTTTCATTTTATTTATTTCTACACCTATTTTAATTATTATTATAACATGTTGAAATAATAAAAATATAATATTCCATATACTGATATGTTTTTTTCTAAAAGATAATGACCTACAACCGTCTCCACTTCCATCAAATTGGTTACGCAATCAACATTCATGTGTCCAGTGGACTACCGGCTCCGCAACCAATGTCATTCATTTTTCCATTACCACCACTAATCAATGGATAAAATGATTTATTAAATGTTTATATATGATATATATATATATATATATGATATTTTTATACCTTTTAGTTATTATATTATTCATACCTTTATACTTTCCATTCTGCGGGAACATGATAAAGTCGCTTGTGTGTACGACGAACTATATCCTCGTAAAGCGATGTGAATCATGAATAATTTACTTGGAATGTAATAAAGATGGGCTTAATGAAAATATTTGAAATATAGGATACAAATATTATTCTATAATTATAATATTTTATTTAAATTCCTTTTTTTATTTCCTTCGGGAAAATGGAAACAACGTTCATGCGTCCATACAGCTTACCATCTCTATGAACGGTAGATTTTATTTTCTATATTAAACTATAATTGATCAACATAAATACATATATAAATAATATATATTTTATTTTTATTGTTGATAACATTATTAATATTATGTATCCAGGATAAAAGTAATATGAACTAAAATTCCAAATCAAAACATATATAAAAAACAAAGTAGTTAATACCCAAAATATAATTTCCATAATTAATTATTAATAAACAGGTAATAAAAAAGCATAAGTAAATAATATATTGTATGAAATATATAATTATGGTTCTATAATAGATTTATATTAAACTAATAATTATTATATAGGATTTGGAACATTTATGAATTAAGTCGACACTTAAGGTAATGGACTTATGTCTCACTTTTTACTTATCTGAGGCACATGCCATATTCCCTACATATTTGTTTTATTTCATTTATATAAAACCCAAAAATGTATTTCATGATGATTATAAAAAAATAGTTGGATTAAATATCCATTTTAGGATCTGTATTTCATGGGTATTATGTTTGAAATTTTTCCAAAATTGTAATGTGTTTATGTTAAAATCACATCATTTATCATGATAGTTTATGATTAAGTCTCCAATGCTCAAATATTATATTCCAAATCTCAATAATTATTTGGAAAAATTTTCTACTTTATATATTAAAGATATTTTCAAATAATATAACTATTTTCCCACTGATTTTAAAATAAAATAATTGAAAAAATGTTTTTAAAAAATCGTCTTTATTTCTCTCTTCGACTGAAAACACTTTTTCATCAAAACCCATGTTTTATAAAGAAATTAATTTTTTTAATTCTTAAAATGATTTAATAAATAATTTTTTACACATGTTTCAATTTTTTCAAAATGTTTTGAAATTAATCATCATGTGTTTACCTAAATAATTATTGTTTTTCTTCTACTTAAAATGTTAAACAATATATGTTTTATCATGTATTTTATGAATTGAGTTTTCCACCATCATTAACATTCTTTTCTTTGAATGTTACATTTTATGTTTTTAGGTTAATTTTAACTGAAAATTATTTTCAAAATTTTTTATGAATTTTTTGTTTTAAAATGGGATTTTCAAAGAAATGTTATTTTTCTCAAGAAATATTCCATGAGATATTTCAAAATCATTATCCATATAAGATGAAATATATTGATATAAATTATAATTTTATTGGGATATAAACCAAGGATACCTATATAATTATTTCTCTTAATTTTTTATCATGAAATGATATTTATGAATCTCTTTTCTATTCCATATATTATACTATGATAAAATTATTACTAAATCAGCTAATATTTTCAGGGGTTATGATATGATGAAATGATAAAATTATTTGAAAACCTTTCTCTTTCAAATAAGTTATGATATAAATAAATTTTTATGAAGCCCTATTTAAATTCATGGTTTATGATATGAAGAATGTTTTATGATCTTTTGTAACATGTATATATTATTTACATTATGTGATTGGGGGACCTATATCTCTCTTAAAGAAATTGCATAATGATTAATGTACAATAAGATTAAATTGTATAAGAGTGGTTATCCCAAGATCGAATGTGGGTACGTGGGAGGCCATACCATCTCGGAAGTAGGTACGTGGTCAGTTCGCCCAATAATAAAATGTTATGAATGTTTTGAAGTTATCATTGACTTAATATTTTTACGCTTATATGTATGCCAAAATTATATGTCCCAACACAATTTTATACTCTCATGGTTCATGTTCATTAATTATCATATGATTTATGTCTTATGAACTTCCAATAATTATTCCATGACTCAATATTTTGATCTTTGATATGTTGGGTATGGTTTTAAAATGTTATGTTTATGTTCGAATACCCTTTTGTTCATGTTATTATTATACACATCCCTTGTTTAACCTAATAAACATATTATAACACCATTTATTATGTTTTCTCCAAGGTTGTAGAAGAAATGTATTATGTATGATATGTCTAAGAATGGTTCTAGTTATAAAGAGAAAAGTACAAGATGATGAAGTTTACCTATGAACCAATTTTTTGTGAGTCCATGTTTCCAAAAGCACTATATCTTTATGATACTAGAAAATTTGTATGTATAATGTCATAAATTCTCATATAAAATGATATAATATCATTGTTTTTAAATCCTGGGACAATATAATAACCCATAATTATACCATAAAAACTTCTTTTATCAAACTTATAATGAATTTCACATTTAAATTTTATAATATCGCGGATCAAAAATACCATTACATATTACCAATATAGTGAAATCTTATAATATATCATATATGGTGATATATTCAAATATGGTCTATATAAGAATAAATTTTAATTGTGAATTGTTTCCCCAATGTCCTGTCTCTAAATGTTTCGAGTAGTATTATTCTGAATAAACCCAGTTTGATCTATCTCTATAAATTTTTTTAATAGTGTTCATCCACACCATTTTTTGTGTGTATGGTGCACTATGATAAAAGGTAATACCATCTTTCTCAAAGTAATCTTAATATTTTCCATTTGTTCACACAACACCATTATATATCTAAATATTCTTCATGGAGCAACCACAGTCATTTCCAACACTTCACCTAAAACTCTTGAACCTATTTGGAGAATCTAATTTCTATATGATAAATATAATAAACGTAATGTGAGTAAATTAATAAATAATGGGAAAATAATTATCTACATTTTAATGACTTTATCATGGACCCAAAAATGTTTGAATTAATAATATATATAGGGTGATATGTATAAATCTCGACTTTAATGTATGAATAATTTGTAATCATCATCTTTTAACATGTATAAAATATAATGTTACTCTTTATCTCTACATCTTATGGACATCATGACCACATAATCATTGGGTAATGTTAGACAAATTATTTTGTCCAATATTGAAAAGTCTTTTATTCCATAGTTGGATTTCTTCTTTCAAACATAGGTAACATGAATCTTGAGCTTCTGGCACTTGAAATAAACTAATCATAGTACACACTCAGCTTATCAGAAGTCTTCCATGTTATATCCTTTTTTACCAAAAGTCCATATTTTCTAAAAATAACCTTATTTCCTTTTTTAGGGAGTCATGGAACACTTAACATGTTTTGTTTCATCCCATAAACTTATATGGTATTATTGGACATAAAAATTTACTTTTTGATCAACGTTAAAAAAAATAATTTTATCTTTAGTGAGACATTATTCCAATATTCCACTGATATTTCTTTTTAATATTCAATATTATTTAAAAAAATTAATTCCACTTTCATATTTGAAGAGAGTCCACCATCTAATATCCATTTTCATACCCTTTTGAAGTCATGAGTACAATATGAAAAATAGTTGACTTTTTTTCAAATATATCCTTATTCATTTGAGACACTTGAATTATATTGTTTATAATTAGTTATGATATTAGCATGGTAGAGAAAAAATTAGAATGAGTACCAATATTTCCACATCCCCCAAAAAGTTATTCTAACTATTGAAATATATTCTTAATCATTGTACTAGTATATTATATGTTCCTTTGAAAATATCTAATTTTAGTTGGCTGACCCCCAAATATTTTACAAATTAAACCGTATAGATTCATATTAATGCTTATGGTTATACCAAAGAATTATTTTTTCATTACCAAAGACTATAGTAAAAATATTTTCCATAAAAAGCCTAATTTTCACTATAGACATATTTCTATCAAGAAGTAGAAATCAATATTTTTCTTTTTTTACACCAATAATCATGTATCATTTTGTAGAACCAAAATTATTTTGAGATCCCAAAAACTACAACACTATTATTTAACACTTTTAATACTTTTATAAATCACTATTGGTGGATTTTTTAAATTTCAACTTCATGTTCCAATAATTTTCTCATTTTCGGGAATCAATTTTCGTAGCCACAAAATTTTTCTTATTTACATGTTCCATTAATTAAAATTTCCTTGAAATTTCTAAATCACTATCCACCCCTTGATCATGATCACTTTTGTAATTATTTCACTACATTTTTCTTGTTAATTTCTCCCACTTCATGAACTGAATTTTGTCTATTGAATATTAGCTTATCAATTTCTCTTCTAGAATTAATCAGTTTCCATTGAACAAGTTCAAAATCCTTATCTATTTCTTTCAATATTTCTTCAATATTTATTTTATAGTATTCACATCATCATGAAAATTATTTATATAATCAATATATTTTAATAACGTATATTTTTATTCTTTATAGATAAATTCTATGTTGGTAGTTTATGGGTTTTCTTCATTTAGTCTTATAATCTCAATATCCATTTTTTGTTCATTGAATGAATATATCTTCAATATAAACTTCATTTAAGATTACTCTTCATTTATAGCTTCTATTACTTCATCACTAATTATATTTTTTTCTTTCTATGAGGAAATAAGTAATTTATTTTCAATATCATAGGATGTATCAACATATTATTACTAATCACTACATTCAATTCCATCACACATATATAAGAAATTTTTCTTTTTATATTTGGTAAAATTATTATCCTTTTCAATAGAATAATGTTTTTACTTGGTCATTTGGATATTTGAGGATGTACTTGGACTTTCAGCAACCTTATCACCGACCCATTATTAATTTATTTTTGGAAAGTTATTGCAAAGTATCCAATAACTCCATGGTTGAAAAATTATTAGTGGAGCCATCCATTTATACATTCCCATTATTTTTAAAACTTTTCAAGAGATAAGAGACACAAATAGTTCAATATTTTTATCCAATTATTATTCTAATTCAGAATTTACATCTTTATAATCTTCTTCTTATTTATCCATTTTCCTATTATTTTTGGCTTTCAAAGAGATTTATTTTTTATCCTTTATCTACTTTTTGGTAAAATTTTCCATTATCATCTCATAGGTTTTGAGAATATTTTTTATGTTATCTAAAGGTAGTGAATTTGGATCGATATCTTCAAGGTATGCGTCTTTAACGTAAAAACTATCTAGAAATATGTTTAGTGTCTTTTCAAGAATAGTTGAATCATCTATTTTTTCACCAAAACTCTTGAATATGATCACAAATTCATTAACCAATATATAGAATTTATATTTTGTTTTATTATCCTTCATCTTCATAACATCATATTTCAATCACATATTATTTATTTTTTCTCACTTCACTTAAAAATTTCCCTCAAAAATAAATTTTAATTCATAATATTTTCCAATTTTTTATTAATATCTTTTATTTTCAAAAACTCATAATTATATTGGGAAGATAGAATAACATTCCAAGCACACCCATCATTCTAAATATTAATTCTATCATTTTATATTATGAAAAAACCTTTAACATGAGGAATAATTCAATCAGTTATATCGTAAAATATATCCATGTTTTGTAATAAAGCATAATGATGTATCCAATCCTCCATGATGTGGTAATTATTCCTATAAACTAAGTGAATCCCCATTTTATTCAATAAATTTTAATTTTCAATAATCCATGAAAATGAAATTCAGTGAGTGAATCATTAACATGATAGAAAAAAAATTATTCCTCCTCAACAAAATTATTAGTCAATAAAGGGATCTTGTCTCCAATAACAATTTGAAATCTGCCCATAGGATAACTGAAATCACTAATAGGGGTGACTTAGTTATTTAATATTAATTTTTAAATTATACTTTAAAAAAATTAATCACTACTTAGGGTGATTTGAATTCACTACTCAACACACATGAACACACAAAACCAAGTATAATACATTTTCAAAGTTCGACTCTTAATAAGAGAAGGATAAAACTGGGTGTTTTTTAGAATCACCCCTGACCACACGCCCAACTTGTATCGATTTTTGGATTAAAATTCATAAGAATTTTCCAATATATTAAATTACACATATCCCATTTTTTGTATGAATTTCTTTCACTTTTTGAATGATTTAATGTGTTTTTGTAAGAATAAGATAATCCCATGACAAAACATTATTCAATCACATTATCACTATGCCACTTCCTCTTCCCTAACATGCTCTATCATAATTCTATTCCTTTTCCTATTCATTTTCTTGCATAGAAGTGGGAAATAACTTATTCTTCTTAATTCTAGATACTTTATTATGCTACTATTATTCATCTAATATTAACATACAAGGATAGAATGTTATTTTTATAAAGAAAATGGACACTCATCATCAACCATGGATATATGATAATTATATTCAACTAATCCATAATAAAATATTATCTTTCATCATGATAAATTACTTCAAAATCATGAATTTGATATCACTTGGAAATCATGTGATGAAATTTAGTTTCAATAATCATTTAAATATATTAAATCACGTATTGAAATAAGTATTTTTAACATCAACCTATGATATTCATGATTTTATACTAGCAAAGCATCAGAATTTAAAACTTCCAAATTTTTTGACTTTCGAAATTTTAGTGAAAACTCTTCCAATGTTTTATTGATTCTAATATATGCACAAATTTAGTTTTTTGAAGTATAAAATATTATTATTATGTATTTAATTACTCTAATTAATGTGGAAGTTACTATAACATTGTCTTGGCTTCTCTTCTGATGATTTTTTCCTATTTTAAAGTCACACACTATCCTTCTAAAGACTGAAATTACTCTTTCAAACTGATACTACTCTTCATAATTTTTTATTTAATTTTCAAATGTTCTATTTTAGAATTATATAATGAAAGTTTTTTTTATTTTATTTAGGATTACACCTTTAATGTCAACAAATAATCATTAGAAGTAACCAATTACACTTTCATAGTCATAGGTTACTTTTCTGAAGTAATTAATTTAACATATTTTTTAAAAAACTTTTACACTAGATAAATATTCAAATGTTTTTATGACTTTGATAAATTTAGTCATCCAATTATAAAACTACAGAACAATTTAAAACTCCTCCATACTCTATCCCAAATTTCCCCAAACCTCAATAAAACCTTCACCTCATATAGTATAATTTATTTTATGAAAGTTTTTATATAATTTATACACTAGAATAGTCCAACATAATAACTATATCCACTTCAACACCACCAGTTCTTTTTTTATATAAATAATTTCCCATGTTATTGATTAATTATTTAACTTAAAAAAACTCTTCAAAGTTCTAAACTTCTACCAAGTAGATATTGGGCTCAAAAATATCCCCCATGTGATATTATATAAAACAAAGAAACATAAATCAAATTCATAGAAAATAATATAAAAATGAATCATAGTTAGTAATTTTTTGTCCCTTAAAGAAATATCATTGTAGTAAACATGAAAATTGAACAATAATACAATTTTTTATATAAAAATATTGATTTATTTTAATTAGTTTTGGGATCTTGTTTCCAATTGAGTCATCTTCCAAATATTTACTCATCTCTACCCTTGATACCATTTATGATGATACTTTGGAAAAAACCCTTCTTCTATTACATACACTTCACAAATATATTCGTGGAACTAAGGATAAATATATTCCAATATAAATTCTGAAAAAAATATTAAAATAAGTAATAAAAAACCTAAAAATAACTCAAAATAATCCAATACAAGTTGATTCCACAACTTACCCATTTTAATAAGTCAATATAGATATATTTTCACCCAAACTGAGATAAATAAATTCCTTTCCATAATCCCCCACATATTTTTCCTAACCATATATGAATACATTAAGAGATTAATAAAGGATTTTGGTATCTTTTATTCTCCCACATTCACAAAAATACTCAATGAATAAGATAAGAGAGGGGAAAAAAGTAACCATACCATATCCTTGATAGTTATAATGTTGAACACCATTACCAAACCTCAATTTTTTAAAATTAATTTTTTGCAAGTTGTTTGGTGAACACATCTATAATTTTCTCAATGATTGGAAATACTCAATCTTAAAATCACTTATAAATATAAGATATTTGAAATGGTGATATTTGATTTCAATGTTCTTAGACATTGAATATTGACCATGATTCTAGGAGAAATTAATATCACTATGTTTACCATATCGCACAAGTAATGGAATATTCACTTCCATCATAGGGTATTCCAATTATGTTATCATCCACATAAATAGGGTAGTGTCTTGAGTTACTGACACACATTTTTCTATAGAATTACTCAAGATCACTGAATTTTTATTCTTCATGTTCCGATATAGACATCTCTCTCCCAAAATGAAAAAGATTTTGGATATAGATCTTATGTAATCAATATTAACTACCCAATATACATTTGTTTATATAAATAGAGATAATATCTTCTTTCTATCATATTTCAACACATAATATATTTTCCAATTAAATACCTAATAATTATTTTCCCACCCATTAGGTTAGAAATTTTTTCAAGCCCCCTTGAAATCTGGCACAATGGTTCACAACATAGAGAACATTTTTTCTTGAAGCCTTAAAGTAAAAAAATAAAAATATGATTCTAAAATTCATTTTAAAAAACTTATTTTCCTTACACATCCTTCAATAATTTCCCCCCACTGATATTGGTGTAAAAAACACGTAATATTCCATTATAAACATCTTTATAATCTCTTGATAATACTTTTCCTGGAAAAAAAATGTTGTGATACTCTTTATGAAAAAAATATAAACCCAGAAACTATCTCCTTTTACTAAATATATAAATTTAAATTTTCTTATTTATATTTATATAAAACTATTCCATGATCATTCTATATTACTAGTAGAAATTATATCATCTATATATGAAATGGAAATTAGTGATACTTGTCGTATAATAAAGATATTGTTGTACACTCTTACTATTGTGAATTTAGTATTATTCAAAAAGAAATATATCTTATAATACCATTATATTAGGGACTTATTCAACCATTATATATAATTTTTTATCTTATGAGTATAAACATCTTTTATAAGTAATAATACAAAAGGGTTCTCAAGAAAAACACCATCTTCGAACACTATATTGGGAAAGGGAAACTTGACTTCCATTTAGAAAATATTATATTTCATTTTTGATATAGTAAAATGAAATATTATAATAGTTTATACTCTATAAAATCATTAAAATGTCTCATCAAAATCTATTCCAAAAACTTGTGAATACTAATTTCATACCTCACTCGCTTTATTTCTCACAACATCTGTTATTTTTAACTTTTTTAAAAAAATCAGTTATTTATCATAATATTATAGTATTCAAGATTTATTTATAGTTCCCAAGTGTAAATATTCTCAATATTGTATAATTCATCATTCATCCCATCAACCCACTCTTTATTCTCTGAATATTCATCAGTTTTTATTTGTTCTATTTCAGAAAGCATTGAGGTGTGAATTTATGTCCTTAGTGTTCTCTATATTTAAGCCCTTTATCCTTTATCTATAATGACATGTTAGACTAATGACTATCATATTATACATTGATGATATTATTAGGGTTTCTATTCATCAGTGGTTTCATTAGAATCATCATCCTCAACAAGAACTCCTTTATTATAGTTAATATTTTCTAAACTTTAGCTTTCAATTAAACAAAAATAATAATATGTTCTCATCACTTATGTGGATTTTAATTTGATGTGTGTATATTTTATTTTTTTATCTTCTCAACCTAATTTCATCAAAATATAATATCATCCATGTCTCTATTTAATATCATTAGTATCCTCTTACATTTAGAATATGACCCTAAATAAAACAATGAAAACCTATTTTGTCAAAACTCACAAGATTTTTATCTTAAACATTGATAATGTAAGGGATTAAAAATAACTTTAATTATTTAAAACATGGGTTTATATTGTAATACATATTTTATTATAACATATGAGAATTTTTTATACATATTATGTGAGTTTGAATGTGAACCAATGATCTAATGGATTTTCTCTATACTTACTGAAAAGTTTTATTCTCAATTCAAAGGGTTTGATCCATCTTCAAAAATATTATATTATTCCTTTTATCCACACAATTTTTTGTTGTGTTTATGGTGTATTGAATTCATGGTTAATACCACGTGTCTCAATATATGGTTCAAATATTCAATTACTATTGTCAACCACATTATTTTTTGGGATCATCATTATGATGTAATGACACAATTTTTTAGAAAATACCCTCTGACTCTTGAACATATTTAGAGACTCCCCTTTTTATTCCCCATAATAATGTAATAAATTGATGTAAATTCCACAAAAAATTAATTAAAAAACTTATCTCCATTTTTTATTTCGTTCTTAGGGGTACACAGATTAAGGAATAAATAAATCCCAATTAGTTATATTCATCAATATATAACATATTTTGATTCTATTTACAATATTTTATTTCTATAATGTCGTGTATATCTAGTTCTTATCTCTCTTTTTCTTAAGAACAACAAGAAAATATTATCTCTGGGTAATATTTCTTGTATACTTTTAGATAATATGACAAAACCAACTATTACATAGCTGGTTTCTTTATCTTGAACATTAGTATCATGAATCAAGAGCACCACCCAAAAAAAGAATTTATCCCCCATTTATTGTTATCTGGTAATAATTCTACCATATTCTATAATTTTTACCATGAATCTGCATTACATGAAAACTAATAGATTTATATTATCACAGAGGTGAGAAACACTAAATATATTTTATTTTATCCCATAAACATATAAGGAATTCTTTGATTAAAACATTTACTTTATGATCATAGTTTAACCAACACCTTTTTATTGTGTAACACATCATTATAAAATGACATTGTGACTTCTTTGTAATCATGAACATTCTTCAAAAACCACAACTCCCATACCATATGTAATTATAAAACACTATCTAATACCCACAAATATTGTGTTTTTACTGAATTTATAAAAAATTAAATTACAAGAGACTTTTTTAACTCTATCATTAGTCATTTGAGATGCATAAATATTTTAGGTCATATATATTTGCATTGGTATCAAGATAAGGAAAAAATAAAAGTGGTGACCAAGATGGTCACATATCTGATGCAATTGTTCAAAATATTTATATATGTGTCCAATAATAATTTTATAATATTATGATTTCATCTGAATATTTATTATTTGAGAAGTATTTCTCCCCCAAAAATTATAACTCACAAAAAAATTTGAAGAATATAAATGTTGAGGAACAAATTAATTTTCAATTCCAGAAAAATCTAAAATTCTTGTATTTTACAAAAAATAATAGTCCCTATATATTTATTTTTATATTCATTAGTTGATATATAACATTCATTATTAATTTAACTAATAATATTGTATGTTTTTTTTGAAAAAAAATTATTATGAACTCTAAAAATATATTCTTTAATTTTTACCTCATTATAGCCTTTTGGAATAACCAGTTGTAGTAGTTTTCAAATTAAAGGCAACATTCCTTGAATTTTATAATTTCTAAGAATCATTTTTCTTTTCAAAAAACATTGTTTTATATTCTTATTTCTTCAATTTAAACATCCCAAAAAAATTAGAGATTATTTTTCACTCATTAATTTTTATTTTTATTAGTATTTTTTAAATTATTATTCATAGAAAATTCTACAAATTCTTGAATTGAATTTTGTATGTTTAATATTTATTTATATAACACATTTTCCTAACTAACCAATTTTTTTTTAACAATATCAAACTAATTCTCCTTTCCATTAATTATTTTGTCCATATCTATTTTATTATTCGTATCACCATCATGATTTTTTTTAAATATTTAGCCTCTTTCAAAAAAATTCCTTTCATAAAAATCTATCCATCACTACCAGTAAACTAGATGTCTTTATCCAGTATTTCAAACTTCTTATCCAATTAAGTGATTATTAGAAGATACTCCCTTAAAACTCCCTTTTTTATAAACTCCATTTTAGTTTCTTCATCAACTTAAGACTCACTGCTTACATAACTGGTGATATTTTATATATTTAAAAATAAATGTGTATCTTCCCATTAATATCACAAGAATATTTAACATCTTCTTCTTCATTACAGTTTTTACTTTATTCACATTTTTATAAGATAGTTGTGTATTTTTATTTTGATAAATCATACGATTTCCTCTAGAATAAAATATTGAATTTGTTTCCTTCTTCATTCATGATCATCTTAGAAAATCATCAAATTTATTACAAAATTATTCTTTTTTTATAATTTTGGAGAATTTTCTACAAAGTATCTAATAGATCTAAACTTGAATCATTTTATAGGAATATTCGTCTTATACATTATCATGCCCTCTATAATATTTTAATGGATTATAGACCAATAAAAGTCATGTTTGTATCCATATTTTCAACTATGTTAGCACTATATTATTTACCATCTTATACATATTCATTAATTTTATCCTTCTTTGTGGTAATATTTTATTTCCCCAAATAATAGGTTTTGAGAGTAATATGTAAATTTTCTGGAGTAAGTGCACATGGATCTCAATCACCAATAGATCAAACATTATAGTCAATTCTATAACATCTATATTTTTCAATGTAATACTATGAATTAAATATAATAAAATTTTCATATCCAGGTGATGAGACAGTGTAAGATTCAGAGGTCTGATGATCCTAAAAATGATTTAATGAAAATATGAAATATATTAATATCACGTGCACAATGTTTTTTATATATTGGGTAATGAATGATGAATGGTGACTCAAGTAGGAAATATAAAACTACCATTGAGTATGGAATACGAGTTTTAGCCTAGGCATGATATAACCTTTGTTGGAGTAGGGTTTTGGATTAAGCGCCACTACAAGAGAAATAATTAAATGAATTAAAAATTTTATTAATTGTATGAACTAAGAAACAAAACCTGGATAAATTCTATAAATATGTTGTTATTTATAATTCATAAGGCTAACCTCAAAATAATTATAATTTATAATAGAGAGTGTAATAACACTTACAAAAGTCTGGATAGTGAATCAAAGATCAGTATACTGTAAGAATTTCCAACGATAACACAGTTATTGGATCTCACCAAAAATATTGACATAGTTCCATTCATCATCAATTATTGATAATGAATTATGGTAGGGAGTTTGAAGTATTTAAACTTATTCCAATTTTATTTTCTATATTTATTGCAAACCAATTTGATAAGAAAATTTGTTTCTTTGACAAATAGTAAATTATAATTAATATTATTTAAATATTGATATGTTCATCATTCATAATTTTAATGGAAATTAATTGAGGATAACCTCAACATGTATGTGGTTTATTCCTCATTAGTGTTTTATGAATTTTTTCCAATTTTCATCTCACATTATTTGAAATCAATTTATTTTAATGGTAGATTAATGAATACAAGGTATTTGATCATTTCACGTACATTCTTCGACCCAAAAAATTGATACCATGGGTACAATTTGAAATTGAGGGATAGATTGTGGTGAGACAAAAATGGTGGTTGATCAGAGGTTGATAATATCAGATCTAAGGTTCCTTGATTCCAAACTATTTCTGTTTGGACATCACAGTGTGGTGGAGGTGATTACCATTAAGATTTGATAGTTGGACTTTAGAAGTAGTGAAAAAAAGTATCGGTCAAGGATTTATATGAGTTTCATGGGCATGATTGATAATGAAAAAAGTTAAATCAAGAGATTCATAGGAGAACCACATGATTCATTAAAATCCAGTGTTACACGACATGTATCTGAAGAACATGGTTCCAGGGCTGCAGTGTGATTTTTACACATAAAATAAAATGTCACAAACCATGTGTCACATGTAACATTACATGTTACTCTATGATATAGAATTTGTGTCTATTCAAGAGGATACATGGGAATATTCACATCCAAGTGAAAGAGCACAAGTGAAGTACACATACATGGCATGGTACATGAACACGACCACTTGAATGAGTATGGTCATATGTATATAGGCATCAATAGGTGGAATGACGAATGATGGACTACATCAACACATTATATCCCCCTAAATGATACACCATGTATAAGGAGGTTTACTTGTCATGTGGTATGGTACGAAATGGGTAGACCTAGGAAAGATGAGAAAAACTGTAGACTTTTTATAGGAATGTGTGAGGCCATCTGCTTTGTTAATATAGACTAGGTTCAGTTGAGTGATAACCCTAGGTCCATCCCTATAATGATATATTGTGAAATTATGTCCCCAACAGAGGATTTTAATCCCATATCTGGGTTCTGTTTTAGGTAGAGTTTATAGTATCCCTGTTTGAGGCCTGGGGTGGGATCCTTTATCATTTTTTCATAAGTGCGGTTCATGGTATCATATGACCAGTATGTTGAACGTGGGTTCCCTTTAACCAACATATGTATGTACTTTGATAACAATCGCATGCATAAAAATTGATATATACATGTGTTTATATTACAATTATAGTGTTGATAATTCAATATCCACTATATTAATGGTAATGTCCTTGGATTACATGTCATATAAGAAGGTTATATCAGTTCACTAGATACAATGATAACATAAAACTACTATGAAAATAATTTTAATGTAATGTAATATGGTCCAGATATATCATACTAGTGGGACACAGTTGATGTGTGACCATTAAGAGTTGTGTGATCATAAGCAGTGAGTATCATTCACATAAATTTCACACATGTAGTTCTCTGGTAGATAAGATCACGAGGAAAACCCCACCAATAGGAACACCACATGTTCCATGTGTCATTGGTTATTCATATATAAGAACATGTGCATTGGTCTCTAGAATTAAGATCATTCTCAATGTGTTTCATTTGATCATTTATATTGATTAAAGAAAAAAACCTGACATTAATGTCATTGAGAGGAATCTTGTGTTGGGTGCATCAATTGGGGAATGGATTTAATTGAATTAATGATATATAATTTGTCACTTCTGAGTTTAGGAAGTGTTATATCGGACCTAGTTGTTTATTATGATAAAACCTTCTTAAATCCATGGCCATGGTAGTCAATGGAAAGTCTATCTAGTTATATAAAAAACTAATAATGTAAGAAAGTATGATGCCATAAGCGTGTGTCTTTCTTTATGAGATATCTTATGAAAAGTAGTTTATATTAAATAATACATATTTTTAGGAAAATACGTTGATGATATGAGTATTATTTATAACTTTAGGGGCTACAATGGGTTTTAGACTCCACTCTTTGTTTTTAATTAGGATCACTACTATTGAGATAAGATCATAGAGTGTCACACATAATAATGAATTCTAGATTCATCCCTGTTTTGGTGCAGATTTATATTGGAAATATTGGCCCCCACTATAGGGTTTGAGAGTTTTCCAAGCATTATCGATCACTGAAAAATAAATAAATTCATTATTATTCAATAATATAGTATATATTTAGAATTTATTTATTAAAATTATATACAATTATTGAAGTAAATACAAGGAAAAATATTATTCAAATTTATATTACTTTAATATTCAAGGCTCATTTAATATTAGAAAGAACTAGGAGTAGATTTGATGAATCTGGTTTATCACGTAATATATTTAATATATATTATAAGTATGTGATAAAATATATATAATTCTTGCGGTGAATTTAGGTCATCATAATTATTTCTTTATTACTTATTTAGTAGTAATGAAATATAAGTGGTCAAGAAACCCTAGTCGGGTATTTCTAGACATCCACTATATATGAAGAGATTAAGGACATTCCATGTGCTATTCATAAGTCAAAATTGATAGATTCTCTCCTCCCTAACCCTCAATGGACCTGGGTAAGTTTTTAGGCTCAAGAAAATATTATATAATAAAAAATTATTTAAATTAGTTTTTTATTTTAAAGTAATAATATTTATATGTTCTCAAAAAATATTATTTAGTGATTAATTATTTAATTTATTGGAATAAAAATAAAATTAATGCATTGACCAAATGAGAATAAATTATTTAAATTTATATAATTCATTTAATTTATTTAAATTTCTTCGTACTTTAAAACTATTTAATTTGATTTTATTAATCTTTTATTTTACCCCTTTACATTCAATGAGCACTGGATGAACTTGCGTATGTCTGGGTTAACTTATTTACTTATTTCGTACAATTGAGATTGATGATTTTAACAATTAGTTTATTTTATGATGGCATAAAAATCATATTATTCTCATTCAATTTTTCTAATGGAAGGAACATATAATATATATATATATCCCTAGTCTCTCCCACCTTTGTGCAAGTATTCTTGTAATTTTGAAGATCATGATTTAAGTCACGAACCCCATGAAGACGTGATGGTACCCCAGGTTAAAAGTCAATACACTGAATTATGGGAGATATTCTATAAAATTCATAACAAGTCCCTATTATGATACCCCTAGGTAATTATTAATCCATTTAATTTGAAATTGATCAATCACAATTAGATTTCCAATTCCTTTCGAGTAAAATTATTTCTATTAGGTATAGTTTATTTTTTATTACATGTGCATGTTTTCTATGAGGAAACATAAAATAATAAATAGGTGAAATGTATAAATACACGATGAATATTTTTTTATTAATTAATGTTCATTTTTGAGTGAGAGAACATATTTTGAATATATTTAATAGAAATGTATTACATTTTTCATAATGTCAAAAATACCCTAAAAGATATATTAAGTCACAATTCCTTTCGTTCCTCAAATGTGAACTAAACTGAGTGTTTGAGGTTCTCTTAAGCCAATGTAGAGGGCGAATCCTATAACAAGGGAGTTCTTATTAGAGTAATTGATTGAAATGACTAAATTTTGAAGAAAATATATACTAAAAACTACCTTTTTATCCATTTAGTGGAAAAGTGTTGAGTGAATCATGGTTATGATCCTGATAAGTGTGGACCTTACTCAATAGTTCAAGGAACCATAAGTAGATGTAGTTTTATAGCCAATATACTCTATATAGGCTCTCTAAGTAATGGTATAGTAAAATATTATAGACTATAGGGAGCGGTTTAAAATATCTTTTCCACTATAATACTGAAGTAATAGAGTATTTTGAATGTAGTAGTAATGGATAATGAGATTTGATAAAATAGTGTGCGGAATTGAATGATATGATCATTAATTAATAAAAATTGTGTAAATTGGAAATCAATGTAATGTATAAACTGATGAATTTTATTTATTCTATATAAATATGTAAATCAAAAACACTAAAAGAATTTTCTCACTACGTTGCATACTAAATATGAAAAATATCTAGTCTGACAAATAACTTCTAGGATTTGTACATGCAATTTAACAAGTTCTATGTACTGAAAGTTATATTTTTGTCCTGGAGTCCTCACATCCTACCAAGCCTCCTCATGGAGAAAAAATGGGGGATAAAGATAAAAATAAAAAGAATGTAGATGTTAAACTAGACTTATAGTGTATCATGTTGCCATCTATGCCCAATCAATTATTTAAAATGGACGAGGATGAAGATGACAATACGATGTTGACTCGTCTCCAAGAATTATATCAATATATGGAAAGGAAATAAAGGTTTGAGTTATAACATTTACAATATAGGTGTAGGATAGAATAGTGGAATCATGTTGGACCACATGTACTCAAAATGATGATGTACATTGAGAGACTTTACGTCCTTGGGTTGAAAATAAACTAAAAATATGAACATATCTCATTATTTTATCTTCACCATCGAGATTATCAATTTTAATTAATAACTAAAAAATTAATAACATGAAAATGTATCCCCAATTGTTTTTTAGTTATATTTGCTATGCGATAAGAATATGAAAAAATAACAATTCTTCATTCTGTATAGAGAACAAGAGGAGGAAGTGGAAGGATGAGTGGTATAATGCAATGTTAGAGCTAAATAAAATGATCAAAAATCTTTCCAAGAAGAAAAATATATAGTGGGAGGTCAATTAATATGAGGATGATAATTTTTTCATGTGGAAAGAAAGGACACTAGATAAAGAAATATAGATATGGGAAGATGAAGAAAGAAGACACTTCTACATAATTTATTTATATTATTGAATTCAATTACTCATTATATATAAGTTGGGTGTTGGATATGACATGTGGATGAAATATTTGTTTTTAAATATAGGAACCAATTAGATTCCAAAAATTAAAAAATAATAAGTGGGTCTCTAAGATGCAAATGGTTTGAGTCTAGAAAACATTGAAATGAGATATTATCGCCTAATGTTTACTAGTGTTATGGTTATTTTATGGAATAATTTTTATTATGTAACTTTAGTAACAATAAACATAATCTTAGTGTTAATTCAAAAAACCATGGTATTTTTTTGTTTCAAATTATTTTTGTCTCTTCTATAAGGATAGAATGTGTTATGGTATGTTGAATATTATCAATTTATTATATATACATGAACATAAAAACGTGGTAATAAAAATAAATAACAAAAATAGTGGGCATTAATCACACTACATCAACCTATTGAACATCAGGATTTGTTATTTAAATGAGAAGTAATTAATGAAATTAAATCAAGAAGGGTATTTATAGTCATCTGAGTTAAAACCCATAGATGTTTTTCACACTTGTTTTCAAGGGAAAATGATGAGAGTATCCTTTTTAAGTAAATAAGTATGAGAAACTAAATTACTAGAATTAATTCATACTATAAAATGTAGTCCATTTCTAATAGATGTATGGGTTGGGTTTTCTTACATCATTACATTTACGGATGACTATGTTAGGTATGGATATATCTACTTAATGTGGTATATGTCATATTCCTTTTATATGTTGAAGGAATATAAACATGAACTATACAACTAGAATGGTGTGAATATTATGTCACTTCACTCAAAAATATGTGGTGAGTATCTTAACCAAGCCTTTATTGATCACTTAATGGAGTGTGGGATAGTATCCAAAATCACTCCTCATTATACACATCATTGTAATAGTGTTACTGAAATAAGTATTCAAAAAATGATTGGCATGTTCAAATCAATGATGGGTTGGGGAACACTTCTAATTTCATTATTAGGATACACCTTGTAGACAATAGAATATACTATTAATTGAGAACCAACTAATGAAACAGACAGGATTCTATATGAGTTTTGATCAGGATAGAAAACAAATCTTTTACACATACATGTAAGGGGATTCTATTACTTTTTAAAGACTGTATGTAGTGAAAATTTAGTATCAAGAAGCATGAAGTGAATGTTTATAGGTTATCCTAAATAAACCAAAGGATATTACCTACATAACCATTCAGATAGAAAATTTATTGTTTAAAGAGAATACATATTTATGGAAATATAGCACAATTCTAATAGAAGTAGTGTAATAGAGATTAAATTTTATGAATTTTATTCTCCTAATGCACAAGAGTTAGTACATGAGAAATATCTACAAGAGATTGTGGGAGAGATAATGATTCCTAAGACTTTTGTGCTGTATAGGTCAGCTTGAGTGGTTAGATAACCAAAGCATTATGGTTTTCTTATCACTAAGTCATGTAACACATTACTCCTTGATAATGATGATATTCTAAACTAAAATGAGGTAGTAGGTGAAAATTATGCTACAAAATGGAAGGAATACCTACATTTTATGATCATGTCCATGTACCAAAATCTGATTTGGATTTTTTATACCCTCCATCTTATCTAAAACCTATTAGGTTGAAATTAGTATTCAAGAAAATTCTACACATAGATGGTAAGGTTTGTATCTATATGGTAATACATGTATAGTAGGGTTCTAGGAAACATCTAGGAATATACTATGATGAAACCTTCTCACCAGTTGTGATGCTTAAATCCATCAGAATATTACTCGCAATAGAAGCCTTCCATTATTTTGAGATTTAGAATTTGGATTTCAAAACAACTTTTATAAATTGAATGCTGGTTGAAGATGTCTATATGACTTAACTCTAAGGGTTTATTAAGTCAATGAAGTCTAATAATGTGTGCAAGATGCAGAATTCCAGTTATGGGTTGATGGAAGTTCACGATCATGAAATTTTCATTTTTATGAGGTCGTAAGATAATTTGGTTTCATCAAGTATAAAAGTGAGACATGTGTATATAAAAAAATTAATGATATTACCATAGTTTTATTAGTATTATATTTTGACATATTAATTATGGGAAACAATGTGGATGTATTACAGGCAGTTAAGGAAAAGTAAAATGAATGATTCTCCATGAATGAATTAGGTGCAGTAGACTAAATTATATATATAAAGTTATATCAAGAAAGATATTAGATGTTGTATAGGATATGAAGTCTTATATATATTGAAAAATTACACAAAGGTGGAGTAAAAAACAATCCATGAGAGGTTTTCACTACTGTCACATGGTATCAATATCTATAAGAAAATATGTCCACAAACACATGATGAGATTGAAAGAATGAATAGAATACCTCATTGCTCGGTAGTTGAATTTATCATGTATAACATGATATGTACTATGTTTTATGTTTGGTAGTCTTTAATCCTGGTACAAAGATACAGTCTAATCTAGTAGAGCTGCATTGAGAATCTGTAAAAACATTACCGAATTACATGACACAAATAATGAATATGTTATTATTGTATGGTGGAGAAGAGTAACTAGAATAGATAGGATTCAATGATTCTAGTTTCTAGATAGATCATGATGATCTGAAATGATGTCATGTTATGGATTTTTCATAAATGGTGATACAATGAGTGGGATAATTTCCCAGAAACCTATGGTCACTGACTCTATAGTAGAATCCAAATATACATCAACTTCTGATGAATCCAAGGAGGGAGTCTGGATAGGAAACATTTTCTCAAACATTAGTGATATGCTCTATAGTGTGGAAACTATTTTAGATTGTTGTTATAATACTATAGTATTGGTGATTTTAAAGAAGCTCCTTTCACTGTAGAGGAAAAACATATTATTTTTAAGTTTCATGTCTATATGGATTTTACCTAAATAGATGAAGGTTTAATTATAAGAGTATCAACAAAGGATAACTTGGTATATTCTTGCATAGATCCATATATTATCCAAATCATTATTCTAAAATAACATATAATGGATTGAAACTTGTTAGCAGTTGGATATAGTGGAAGTGGGATTGTTGAAAGCAGGTTCCTTATACCCAACCTATGTGTATAAATTGATTTTCATTAAATGTAATTTTTTTGATATATACTTGTTTTTATCTTACCAGAATATATATGATACTTCTTGATCCACTATATTTATTATAATTTCTATTTATTACAATTCATATCGAAAGGTTATAGCAATTCCTTGGATATAATGAGAACCTAAAGATACCATGATAGTAATATTAATGTAATGTCATATTTTCTAGATATATCGTAATGGAAGGACACATATGATGTGTGGAAATAAGGTGATAGGGGATTTTAGGCATTGACATTTATTCCCATGAAGTTTCCACATGGTGATCTCTAGTAAATGAGATCTTGAGGACGTATATTCCAAGAGGAGCACCACGTTTTCTGGTGCCATTGGTTGTTCCTATCCAGTAGAATGTGTGTTGGTCTCTTGACATGAGGAAGTTATCAATGTTTCCATTTGATCACATACATTGATGCAAGGAAAATAACCATTACATTGAATTCATGGTGAAATAGATTTTGTGTGGTGTGTCATTAGTTGTATAAAATTGGTTGAATGATCAAGATATAATTTTTAACTTTTGAGTTGATGATGTGATATCTTAGGCCTGATTGATTAGGATGGTAGTACCTTCAAAATTCCATGGACATGGTAGTCGAAGGTAAGCCCATCTTGTTATATCAATAGAAAATAATGTAAGGATGTCTGATGACACATGAGTTCATCTTTATTTATAAGATATCATATAGTAAAGAGATTATTTTACACATTGCATGTTCAATGGAAAGGATATCATTTAAATGATAATTACTGATCACTATATGGTAGGTAATGGGTTTATAGACTCCACTATTAGTCTAGAAATATTATTCAGTACAATCAAGATAAGGTACTAGAGGGTCACACACAATGGAACAATCAATATTCTACCTTATTCTGGTGAATATGTATATAGCAAATAGTGGGCCCCACTAAAGGGTTTGAGAGTTATTTATCACTAAAAAATAAATAAATTCATTATTATTAGAATACAAAATAATTTGGTCGAATTAAATTATAAAAATTATTTACAAGTGTTTATCTAAATACAAGGAATAGAATTATTTCAAAGAATATTATTTTAATATATAAGGTTCATTTAATATATGCATGAACAATGGTTTGAGTAGATGAATCAGGATTATTATTTACTATAATCAATATGTATTATATTTATGTGATAAAATATAAATAATGTATATAACTTATTTGATTCATCGTATTTATGTATTTATTACTTATTTATTGGACATTAAATATATAGGGTTATGGAACCCTAGCCTAGTATTTTTTTGAAATCCACTTTGTAGGAAAATGAGAAGCTCTTTCCAGACACTAATCATATGTTTTAATTGACCTCTCTTCCCTATACCTGAGTAAGAAACACTATATCTAATTTTCTGATATATTAATTCCTTCATGGATCGATGGCCCATGATCGAGGTGATATTTATGATGTCAAAAAAATCATTGAACCTCCACACCAGCCCTCCAAACTCAAAGAATGAGTTTCATGAAGAATCCGAAATCATGTGTAGGAAATATAGAGTGGTTTGGCCTCGGATCCTTCAATAATTGGTTTTCTATTACATTCGAAAGATAAGGGCACTTTTATTCGAATAGGGTAATTGTATAGTTAATTATTAAAATTTGATATTCCATGTGAGATTCTGAAAACATACTGAGAATCGTATCCCGGGATATGATAAATTTTCATAATATTGGGGATGAAAATTTTAAATTGCTGACCCAATGAAATACCCATGACACCCAGGTACCATAATTCCAAACACATGGTGCTGATTCCCTATCTAGTTGTTTGATCGAGTATGGTTGGTGGCATCCTCCAATGGTCCTAGGTGTGATCCCATATTTAGACACCACGATAATCAATGATATAGTCAGTACTACTTGGTGAGGAATAATATTAAAATCCTCTTGGTTGACTGCCTTCAATAACATCTTGAATCATGGATTGATTCCTCTTAGATGAGAATTACCTTAAAGCCTTGAGAAGAATCATGTGGATGGCAGTATTTGTTGAGGCCTCTTAATACGAGTTTTCCATTATGAGTATATCTTTATTTTCTCTATTTACCATTATATATCATATAATGATTTTCATACCTTTGTATTGATGATATAAATAACATTGACGTTTTATATATGGTTATTTCATGTTGTCATATTGGTTATTTCCATTTTCATACTTGTGTGGGATTTTACCATACAGGTCTTGTAATATATAGAAGATAGGCCATTTGATGGAGATATGGGAGTATTGGGAGAAGGGAAATCACAGTATTTCGATAGATAGATCAAGGTTATTTCTGTTGTTGCATTTGATAGTAGTATCCTCCTTTTGATAATGTTGTAATCAATTTATAAATTTTTGTGGGCTTATATTTGGCCCCCTTTTATCGCTTTGAGTAAATTTTTCACACAATGGTTTTGGAACATTATTTTAATCATGAATTGGTATCACTTGTGTCATTTTATATTTCAACATTGTATAAGATGCGATATGAATGTGTTTGTACCAGTACAAAATCCAATGCCTCCCATATGTGGGATATTCCAACATGTTGCTAGTCTCCAGCCCTTGGCCTTTCTGAGGTGGGCTTGGGGTTCCCACAGTTGTCTTATCATTGGATAGGTGGGGACCATTTGGTCAGGTCATGAATGAGTGGTATCAATGTTCATCAATTCAACCTTAGGATTGGATATTATAGATTGTTTAGTTATGAAATTAGTTTGATATTTTTGGAAAAATTGTTATAGATTCACTTGTTAAAATTTTAGGACAGAGAGTCTTATGTTGGTGTGGTGGCCAACATATCCATTCTCTATAAACCTAATAACCTTCTTACTATCTTATAAATCTAGGAAATTGTTTCAAGGAATCAAATTGGTACACACATTATATAGGATTGTGTTGTGGTTTCTATGTTTTTCTTGAGTCAACTCCTATGATATACTCACTGATAGTGGTGAATCTATTTTATTTTATGATACATCCACAAAGACAACCCATGTGGATTCTACAATGTTATAAGGAAGATTATTCTCCATGTGATGAGGTGTCAGTAAAGGTGCCGATACAAGAGGCGGTACTTTCATGTTGTTTCCTATTCTTCGTCCTTTCATTGAAAATCATATAACACCATTAGTACGAACTGAGGATGTGTGTATTATGAGTGAACCCCATGAGTTTCAAAGGTAATGATTTATGAGGTTTTTGGGTGATCCAAACTCCAAGGTATATGAAGAGTTTCTTGTGTTTTGGACATGTTAGTTCATTTGAAGATTAGAGGGTGGTCCTAGAAGTGAGTACTATTTAGGGATCCACTGGGTGATAGTGGAGTCTATTGACTTAGATACACGATTAGACAAATCTATCCGGGTCATACATTGAGCTTCTCTTCAAGGAGGAGTTCTATCCATCCTTACTATGATCGGTTTGAATTCAAGTGATTCTGATGCTACAGTGGGGATGTATGTAAAAGGACCCAGCCTTAACATTTACATAATCTTGAATTATGTCTAGAATTCACATTGAGGATCTCTTTAGGTTTATAGATTTACAGAATTGTGCCATAACTATTACATAAAACATGATTTTTACATGTTGAACCTACTAATCAGTATCCAAATTTTCATAAAATAAAAAATTGTAAAAAGAAACATGTCTACTTCCATGTATTAGACATCATGACTTTTACTTGATCCCATTTTGGACCTTATTCATCTTAATTTCATGTGGAAAAAATTTCAAAAATGTGGGATGAGCATCAAAATCTCATTTAGTGTTATAAAATAATGAAATCAAACATTAGTCCATCAATAAATAAAAATCAATGAAACCATAATTTTTAATCCTAACATACCTCATGAAATCATAAGATTTATGAATAACACACAGAAATCATAATTACTAAATGTAACTTATGGCATACATAACATACTTACATTTTAGCTTTCAAAACTATGTAGGGAGTTATGTTTGGAATAACCATCACATTATATTCCCTAAATCTCTTAGGAGAAACATTTATTTTTACTTTTGTTACGTTACCCAATGAATTGGAGAGCTATCTCGGGCTCACCCGCCATAGGTTTATCACGAAACCACCCTTATACATAAATAACTAGTACTCTCCCATGAATACACACGATGATATGTAATTATTATTATTATTTTTACTAAGATCATACTACTTATAATAGTTTTGATGAAATAGTAACGTTTAATGTATTTTACTAATAAATAAGTGGTGAATAATTTTGAATTATTAGTGGTTGTATTATGAAGACAACATTATAATAGTTCAAATAAGATACATTAATTTTATTAATGTGAACACTTTGGAATATTCATGGATGGAAACATCACATCAATATAAACTAAATTTATGAAAACAATATTGCCTATAATGAAACACATAGTTGTAGATAATTAACTTAAAGATGCGTTTTTCTAATTAAAAATATGGGATGTGTTGAGGAATAATTATAATACATAATGAAAAAAATATTCTCCACAAACAAAGATATTGTGATGTTTAGACATGGAAAAATTTTCCAGCAAGTATAACATGTTCCCAAGTTTAATCTGCAACTATTCCGTAAATGTAATATTTTAGTTTCTTCTAATCCTTTGTATAGATGCTAAGCAATACACGAATAAAATTTTTATATGTCCACTTCTGTAGTTGCATCTTAATTGATCCATATAAACCATAAAGAGTCGTATCAAAACAATTTTCATAGTTATCATGCCAATCCCTGGTTATTTGAAAACATGCATTGATACCCTATAATGATAAATGACAGGGGAAGCATAAATTAGTGTAAATTAGTGTTACAAAATATTATAATAAAATTTGATTAAACATAAATACAATAAAAATAGTAGAAGACATAAAATATAATCATGATTGTTGAGGGAATACACATCACATACAAGAGTAACCAACATATGTTACAAAAAATTTAAATTTTAATTATTTTAAAATGATACAACCAGATGTAAGAATCAATATATGACATGATTCATGAATACAAATTATGTCATGTGATCGATAAAAAAACATCAATGCACGTGATTGATAGTTTCCCAATGACATTCTTTAGGTCATTAAACATATGTAAATTCTGATTTTCTGAGGATCTATGCTATTTTTTTTAAAACAATCCTTGTAATCAAATTTTAGACATATTGTATAGGTATTTAAGAAAATATATTGACATGTAGAATAATATTACCAACTAAATGGATAATTTAGGACTTGGATATGAAATTCATAAATTAAGCTATTTTATAGAAACAATTTATAAACATAACTAATTGATAATTCAATTGTATAATGTTTACAACATACATATACAATGAGAAACAATAGCGAAGGAGGAAGAATGGGTGAACTTACATAATATATTGTCATATTATTCAGAAAAATTATTGAATAAACAAATAAATCAATGTTACACATCATGATGGAAAGTAAAATGAATAATGAAATGTAAATGGATAGGTATCAGCTAAAGTATCAACCTTATTCTCAGTCACATGACTCAATTGTCATTCAAGATAATTCTTGTAGCTACTTATGTGGAAACAATCAATCCCAAAAGATACTACCATCATCAATCAAATAAATATACTTGGATCAATGATGAGGCTTACTTAAATATATACAATACGAATCACTGATGTTTCTGAAGGCATCCACAGGAAGCAAGAAATTAAAGAAGAATCAAAAGATATCAGTTTTTTTCAAAAACTAAGATTATATACCTAAATTCCACGTAATTTTTTTTATGAGAAAACAAAATAAGATAGAAAAGTTCAGTATCAGTGTGGATTTTAAGTTTCAAACATATATTGGAAATTCAACATTAAAGAACTTTATAAAGAATAATTATACAAACTGTAATATGTCTTACCCATTAATATGGATGAAAAAAACATTGATATTAGTAATTCTATATTAGTCCTTGACGGGGTGACTATATTCATGTAGTCTTGCATAGTCTGCACCATCTTGTACCATGTCTATAGTGGCCAGTTGAATGCCGATGATTTTCCCACGAACTGCATTTGCCTTCCATGACTTCCCTCAACATCAAAGACTTCCCATCATTCATTTATGACATGGGATACTACCTTTCCCTCCAGAGCATTTTCCATGACCAATTCTCTAATATTCACTAGCTAAAGTGTACATTCTTCAATTCATTTGTGTTGTTGGAAATCAAGGTGTTTATCCTTGCATATGTATCTTCATAAACCCCTAGCCCCTGCGACACGAGTCTATAAATCTATTATTGGCCAATTTGTGGGCATTTGGACAATTTCAGTATACCTATGATTAAATAAAGGTGGTGTATTGGATGAAAATACAGTGGTATGTGAAGACAATCGGGCCCTTGATCCCATTGGTGTACCTAGACGAGAGGGTGGAGGGAAACACGGAGCATGGTCTGATCCTATTCTACTCCATCGAAGACAGCTGTGGGGAGTGGCTGGACACAAAGAAACCTACCTCAGTGGTGTACACTTCCTTCGGAAGCCTGATGAAGCTTGGGGTGGAGAAGATGGAGCTGTCATTGGGGAAATCTGGTCTGTTCATAAATTTATTCCTAAAACTAATGAAACAGAAAAGAACAAAATAATAAAAAGCATTAATTTAACAATATCTCCAACTGAAATTTTTGAAATGTGTTCAATTTGACATTGTGCTGAAACTAAAAAATCCTAATATAATTCTTAGAATTTTGAAAGAATCTATCCTCAAACCTTTGTAAAAAAATCATCTTCCGGCTACCCACTTTTTCTATAGAAAATGTATTTGTAAACATCATTTTGAATGAGGTATTGTGAAAAAAAATTAAAGCATCCCCACCTTGATTAAATCCATGGAATTCATGAACTAATTGCCACATATTCAGCTTATATGATAAATATTGTTTTAAAGGATTGTTTCTCTGTGGTTTATAGTATTTAATCACTTGGCCTTTGAATAAAAATAAGTGGATTTGATAATTTAAAGTGGATAGTACTAAAAGGGTGATAAAATACTTCCAATGTTTTAATTACTAAAATTGAACACAGTTTTGACATAAAAAATAACCAAATTCTTCAAGTCATCATGGTTTCTACCATCAAAACTGTGTAAAACTATACAGATTTTGACGTTATTCTTTATTGTAAATTAAAACATAATTTATTTTGGAGGAAGGAATGCATAAATTTGGTTGAAGTGGAAGCATGGGCAGGTGACACGTAGGAAGAAGTAGCCTAGATTTAGTATATATAATTGATGTTAATAATATTTTTAAAAACAATTATCATAAGTGATAAATAGGTTCAATATTTCTTTAGGTGACATAAAAAATGGAAGCATTCAAACCTGATTATAAATATAAAGTAATTCAAAAAAAAAAAAATACTAAAGCTATGCCATTTAATTTATTGATAACTTATATTCCAAAAGGATATACTAAATAAAATCATATAACTTCACCAAAACAAAGCATCAGCAATTGCACCCAGAAAATATCTTACCCATGATAAAATAGTTCTAGAATCCATCCAAATAATCCATCCAGCCCCTCCTAGATACATAGCCTAGAATATTAAGCATACACATGCATGACATACGATTAATTGTTCTATGGAGGTGCATATGAAATACATTCACAAAAAATGGTAGAAACAACGAATTATGAAACATTTATAAAAGAATTATAGTATTCAATTTGTCTATAGTGGGGACATGGTCACATGCATGACAAGAATGTAGTAGTATAAAATATATTGTTATCAGTGACCAAAATTAAATATTTCTATTTTCTAAAATAAAAAATGCAATATAAGAAAAGGAGGAATTGAGAGAAAGGGTTTTGATCAGGGAATTCAACCATTTCATGTTCCACAATAAATTATTTCAAGACATAAATAAATTTAAAAAGTCAAAAAAATAGTCAAACGTGGTAAATTTATACAGAATATGAAAAACATAATTATTGTCTCTACCCATATTGATTAACTGGATGAACATATGCCTTTTGAAATAGAAAAATACAACCGAACACATGTGACAATCCATAAAAGGTGTAAAAATTTATCAATGTACATGAAATAGGTGATTCATAAAGGAGAGACCACTTAACCTTTGTTCTCAAATAAATGTATCATGCCCTGGAAAGTCTTATACAATTCTCACTCTCAAATCCCGACATCTTAAATCCTTCTCATGAATTCCAATTATAAATTTATCAACAAACTAACCCTTATAATGTGTTCCCGATGTAACCTTGAATTAAGAGAGGGAAAATAGTATCACCTGATTAGTCTAGGTTCCTTGAAAATTTCTCTAGTCATACAAAAAATAGATTTAGAGATACAATAATGGATGGTATATATGATTTCCACGATACCTATTTAATTAACGCTTTGTATAGTACTGTGATATGACTCTAAATGAAATGGATGAGTACACCAACATGATAAAATGGATCTCAAGAGTGGGTTGTTCCAGTTAGTCCCGGTTCCTCGACCATAAATCATGACATTAAAGTTTCTCTCATGTTTCATGGAATCCAAAATATAAATAATAGGACAGGGATATGGAAAATTAATAATCATATTTCAGTATTTGTTATATTCCAACTCAAATGAAATAATAAACTGACAGAATAGAAAACAATGATATTACTAATTAATTTATTCAGATTACATAAATAATGGAAAATATCATGTAAAAAATTTCATTAAATATGGATAAATTTCATCATATAATGGTGTATGAAAAGATATGAAGATCACAGTAGATTTAAAAATTAGTTCATAACTTTCTCACAACCCTTTCTAAACGGGTTTAAAAAATAAAAAGAATACTTGAAAATGTGATCATCCATATCCTTCTAAAATTAATCAATTAAGGAAATGAAATACATAATAAATGATTTGTCATAAAACCTTTTAGAAGGATTCATCCATACAACAGACAATATATCGAATCCTTTAGGCACAATATTTTCTCATTGTCGATGGTGCACCTCCTTAAAAACACAATGATTTCATGTCACATACCTGAGAAAAACAAGTCATACCTGCCCAAAGTGTTCATATAGATCAATTTAATCTAGTGTAAAAAAATACCAAAGGAAATGTGAGAATTTAATTTTTAATATGCAAAAGGCGACCTTGTATGCTGAAAAAAAATAGGAATTGAAAATTTATGTACAGGAAAAAACAACTGAAACAACTCATACCTGCTAATTGAATCCAAATTCAAGTGATGTCAAGTAAAACTCAAGAAGCACATGATTATCTATGTATCATAAACCCATTGAGTTCTAATCAATATAAAATTTATGAGTTCCTAACCATGAATCAAATCAACATGAATAATTAATTGTAAAAAACAAAATCAAACCTCCTTGAGCCATAAATTATATGTGTCTCTTATGTTTATCCTCCTCCATGAATGTAAATTTAAGAAAATCGTTCCTTAAGCCCATGAAAATTCATCAAGACGTAACTTCTCAACTATGTGAGGATGATAAAAATTATAGCATAGTTAATAGGATAACTACATATGGATGTATATACTGAAATTATATAAATATAGTGATGTTTTTCCAGGTATCAGCTTCATCTGAACCAACACATTCACATGAAAAAACATTCTTAAGCAAATGTACCATTCCTTGAAAAGACAAATACAATTCTCACTCTCACATCATGACCTCAAAAATATTACCCAAGATTTCCAATAATAAAATTATCAACTAAACTAAGCCTTGCAATGTGTTCTTGATGCAACCTCGAATTAAAAAAGGGACAATAGTATCACCTGATAAGTCTAGGTTCCTTGATAGTTTATCTAGTCATACAATAATTAGATTTAGAGATATAGTAATGGATTGTATATATTATTTCCACCATACCTAGTTAATTAACGCTTTGTATAGTAGTGTGATATTACTCTAAAAGAAATGGAGGAGTACACCAACATGATAACATGGATCTCAAGAGTGGGTTGTTCTAGTTAGTCTAGGTTCATTGATCATAAATCATGACATTAATGTTTCTATCATGCTTTATGGAATCAAAAATATAAATAATAGGGCAAGGATATGGAAAATTAATAATCGCATTTCACTATTTGTTATATTCCAACTCAAATTACATAATCAACTGACAGAATTGAAACAAAGATAAAACTAATTAATTTATTCAGAATACATAAATAATGGAAAATATCATGTAAAAAAATACATTATATATGTATAAATTTCACCATATAGTGGTGTATGAAAAGAGATGAAGTTCAAAGTAGATTTAAAAATTAGTTCATAACTTTCTCACAACCCTTTCGAAAAGGGTTTAAAAAATAAAAAAGAATACTTGAAAATGTGATCATCCATATCCTTCTAAAATTAATAAATCAAGTAAATGAAAAACATAATGAATGATTTCTCATCAAACCTTTTAGAAGGATTCATCCATACCATAGACAATACATCGAATCCTTTAGATACAATATTTTCTCATTGTCGATGGTGCACCGCCATTAAAACACAATGATTACACGTCACATACCTGAGCAAAACAACTCATACCTACCAAAAATGTTCATATAGACCAATTTAATCTAGCTTAAAATAAACAAATACCAAAGGAAATGTGATAATTTATTTTTGAATATGAAAAAAGGAGAACTTTCATGATGAAAAAAATTGGAAATGAAAATTTATGTACAACAAAAAACCACCGAAACAACTCATACATGCCAATTGAATCCAAATTCAAGTGTTGTCATGTAAAACTCATGAATCACGTGATTATCGATCTATCGTTAACACATTGAGTTACAAAAAATATAAAATTTATGGGTTCTTAACCATGAATCAAATCAAAATGAAGAATTAATTCGTAAAAATACAACATAATAAAACCTCCTTGAGCCATAAATTATATGTGTATCTTGTGTTTATCCTACTCCATTCATGTAAATATAAGACAATAATTCCATAAGCCCATGAACATTCGTCAGGACTTTACTTCCTTACAATATGAGGATGATAAAAATTGAAGCATAGTTAATAGGATAACTACATGTGTATGTAAAAACTGAAATTTTATAGATATACTGATGTTTAGCCAGGTATTAACTTCATCTGAACCAAAAAATTCACATGAAAAAACGTTCTCATTAACGTGAATCCATCTCAAAAAATAAATATAGTCCATACATCAGTTACCACAAGAAGGAAAAAAGCCACTATGCATTTACACATAAAACTTGGAACTAAGCGAACAAGGATTTGTACCAAAAAATTCTTAAACTAATATTATGAATATAAGATTGAAGGAGAATACGTAAGAAGTAGTGATAGTACTAGTAGAATTTCAAGGTACTGATTTCATTTGAACTGATACATTCCCAATAAAATTCATGTTTTTAGATGCGAACCCAACTCCTAAAATCAAAAGAATCTACACATCAGAATACGAACAAAGAAAACATCGATCCAAATTGGGGGAAAATTACTGAAGCGATGAGAAAAAATATACTAACATTAGGTTATATTTCTAGACAAAAATTTGGATTAGAAGGATAGGGTTATGTGATATATTTCAACCAAATTCAATCCTTCGGAAGGAAATTAATGAAGGTTGTCCCAGTCTAACCACATCTGATCTTCAAAGAAATGCCCTAAATTGATTAATGTGGGTTATCACTTCAGAAGTAATTGTAGGGGAAAGGGTTCCAAAAGTTGGAAAAGGTATGAAGCCGAAGCAGGAGCTAAGCTCTAATTTGAAAACTGAGTATGTGAATAGTTGACGATGTAGACTGAATCGGTGGTGCTGCACATTAGATTGCATTGAGTAGATGAAATATACAAGGAAGTGTATGATTAGGCAATGAAAACTGAGAGTGGGAGTAGTGCGGGTAGGAGGGGATAATCAACAACGGGGCAGGAGGAAGTAATCGAGGAAGGGAGTAAGAACATAGGGGATTTGTGGTGGGGAGCAGGAACTGGATAGTGGGGAGAGGGGATTTGGGGAGGGGTTTGGTGGAGGGAAGCACAAAATGAGTATAATTACCGAGCGGGGGATGGATCTCAGGTGATTTTTTAGTATTTGAAGCAAGGAAAAGAGGAATAAGGGTGAAGTGGAAGCATAGAAAGGTGACACATTATCATGGAGAATCCATGTTTAGTATAGATAATAGATTTCCTAAATTCATTATTATCATACTATCCACCATTGTCAGACCTCAAGCATTTCATCTTAGGTTCTGACTCATTCACCACCATGACCTTCAAGTTCTGAAACATCTTAAACAGATCAAATTTTCTTTTGAGAATGTAAAATCATACCTTATATTTTGATTTTCCAATAATTGTTTTATAATATTATGACCCTCCAAGGGAATGTACTAGTATAGGTCCCCAAACATCGGTGTGCACTTGGTCCAGCTTCCTAGCCTTTAGTTTTCTTCATCCTTTTGCAAATTATACCTTCCTCTGCTTTCCAAGTATGCAATCTTCACATAATCCAACATCCACCGACTTCATCTCTGATAGCATCCTTTTTGTTTCCAGCACCTTCATCCCCTTCTCACTCATGTATCTTAGTCTATAGAGCTACAATTGAGAATCCCTGACAACATTTACTAATGCTACCATGTTCATGAAATTCTCTCTCAATTTATACAGAGTACTATTTTTTTCTCCTCGAGCTATGACCATGGCTCCTTTGGTAATCATCCAAGAACCACCAGTAAACATGGTACTAAACCCTACATCATCATGTTTTCCAATAGAAATGACATTTCTTCTTAAACAAGAGATATAACTCATGTTTTCCAGAACTAGAAGACTCCCACTATTGGTCTTGATTCGTGCATCTCCTTTACCCATAATCTGCAAGGGTTCATCATTAGCAAGATGTACCTTGCCGAAATTTCTAGAAACATAATTGTTCAACAAAACCCTTCTCCGATGTCGAATGGAACGATTCCCTATAGTCTAAAATCCAAGACTATATTGATCTATCAACACTAAACAATAGAACATCATCAGTTCCTTCAACTATTGTGTTTTCTGCACTTGTTTCCGGCGACTTCCAATTATATCTGCACTCCATGACATGTCCTTTCTTCCTTCAGGTCTAGCAGGTAGGACCAACCCCTTTTGACTTGTCTTGGTCTTTCTCTCTTGACTTTGATTTACCTCTATGATTGTCACACTATGAGTATCATCCTCCTCCTTCAATGTTTAGGGAAGAACTAGAGAATCTTCTGGATTCTCTTCTTGTCATATCCTCACTATCAGGTCTCATACATATTTTAGAGCCAACATTGAATTCCTCAAAGAACTGGTCACAAATGTTACAATTGCTTCCCAACTATCAAGAAAGAGGAAAGTAAGAATTTTTCACAAACCTAATCACCCAGATGAAAGTCCACTGATGTTAGTTGACTTATGATGGTGTTGAATTTTTTGATGTGATCTACAACAGTTCTCACTTCAACCATTTTTAGGTTGAACAATTATCACATCAAGTGAAACTTATTTGCCACAGAAGGCTTCTCGTATATATTCGCGAGAGATTTCAACATATTAATCATCATCTCCTCCTTTCTGATGGTGAACACCATGTTTTTTTCCAACATAAGGTGCATAAAGTATAGAACCTGCCAATCTATTAGCTCGCACACTGACAACTCCATCTTCGTTGGCTTCAGACCCAGAAGCAACAAACGCATCTCTTTTTGATAAATGTAATACTTGATGTGCATCCTCTAGAAACTGAATTCAATTCCATCGAAGCAATAATTCTTCACCTTTCATTCTTCCATAGCCATTGTTGGAGAATCATAAACTCATCATCTGATACTAGTTGATGCAGAAACGTTATGAGTCGCAACGACAAAAGAATGATATAGAGAACAGTAAAAGGGAAAAAATAGAACAATAACACAAGGATTTATGTGGTTTGAGAATCATCACTACATCCATGGAGAGGAAGAATATTCACTATGATTTTGGAGCACAGTTACAAAGAGTTTCTCATACACACAGTCTGAATCCCTAGCCTAGAAATGGGCTAATATAGTGGATGAAGCACTATTCCACCAACTGTTGGAAAATCCGTTATGCTATAGAGAAAGACGGCTGGAAGTCAAGGATCTACAGTGATATTGACTCTGAAGTCCTCACTAATACAGTTCCTTGTTAGTGTTGGTTGGTCAGCTCTGCTATAGTTTTCAGTATTGCTATAGTCCCTCGCGAAGGTTGCAGCCCGACAAAATTTGAAAAGAATCGGGTTATACCAGTTCCACCAATCCGCCTCTTGGATCTTTATCCACAACACTGACTTGCTTTGAAATTTTTGGGATAGTGCATAGTACAGACTATTGCACAGTACAGGCCACAACCATTTAGTCCAACCGAATCGAGCTACACCAATCCAACACTGGTAGTACTGGAAAAATATAAACAAAAAAAATATTAATAAATATTTTAAATGAAATTTTAATTATCATCGGAAATACCACTTAGGTGGTGCTAGTTTGTTGATGGAATACGATATATTTCATAAATTTGTAAATGTAATAACCATAATCATTTCCATTGTTTCAGACACTACAGAAAAATTGAGAAAAAAAGAAATATTTTTGACAAATGTTTTGAAAGTGAAATCTTATTATATTACACTAATACATGTCCGATTGTAGAAGTCAATGAGTTTTTGTGCACATGGATTGTCCTCAATCCATAATTTTGTTTATATGTAAACAATATATTATCATAACAGAATTTTTATTAAAACATAAAATAAAATGTATAACTTGAAGTTTATTTGAAAAATGTTTCATGTAGTGTATTACAAATTGAAAAAAATAATCACATGTCGTCAATTTTATGAATATTCATGAATTGAATCTAGAAAATAAATCATTGGTATATTCAAATTGTTTGAAATGAGTAACCAATGATGCATAAAAAACAAAAAGGAATAATTAATGAAAGGAATAAAAATATATCTGATATGATTAAATTTTTGAGTTGTATCCCTACATTGTGGATCTTAAGATGATTTTGTTGTCGGTAAGTTTGTTTTCAAACATTGTGGCTAGTTTTTCAACTATTATTAAATATTCCTTTTGTTCTATTGAGAATACATTTTTAGAAGTGACGTGGGTACTAATGAGTCCAAAATTTTCTTCATAGGGGTTTTCCTTCAAATAGTATTGATATATGTCTTCAAAAAATATGAATAGCATTTAACTGCAGTTAACGTAGTAAATCAATTTTGGGACAAACAGATTATGAAAATACACCTCATGTATACATTTACAATTCCTACTTTTATTCATTCATGCTTGAGGATTTAATGTACATTCTCAAGACCAATATAGTCTATAATATCTTCTTCGTACATTTGTTCATCAAAATCAATTATGGTTGTATCATAACTTTTTAACATTGTATCCGCCTGATCTTGTAATGTTAGTAAAGGCATAAGTTGAACTGGTGGGGTAAATATACTTTTTGAATATCTTTTCGAATGATTGGTTGACCATTTAGATCGTTTTGATTTGACCATTCATTTCTCCTTCCTTTTCTCCATGTGTAATAACATTCCTTGATTCATTTTTTTTCATTAATTGTTAATGATTTTGCATGAAAAATAAATTGGAAAGGAATATCTCCTTTTTGAAATGTATTTTTACAAGATCAAACGACCATGCTATGAGAGTTAAAATTGGAATTTTCACTGTGTGAACATTAAGATCATTAAGGAGAACAGGTATCTCATCGCTCGTCTTGTGGGCTACGTGAATGCCCACTCTCACATGAACTTTTGAAAGTCATTTGTTGTATGGAATCTCTTTGGATATTGTCATGACCCGCTAATTATTATTGTCTTGAGACTACAAGAAGTCATTACTTGGCCTTACACAACATTCCCAAGATGCCAAAGGCTGACAATAAATGTCGAAGGGTTTCAAATTCAAGTGGGGGACAACTTACCCTTTTAGAATAAAACCATTATTTCACAACCATAACCAAATAATTACTAAATGATGTGTGAATAAAAACAAGACAACTCAACTACATTATTTATATCAAAATCACTCCAAAGTTTGCAATAATGGAAGACCAAATATGTATCAAAGGAAATATAGGAAAGAAACTAAATACACATAGGATACCACAAGCTCCATGCTCCACAATCACCGAACAACCCAAGAATCAAGAGTTGGTGCTAAAAACATGTGATAATTTACCTTTTCTCATGTCTCGACAGATAACATTTGAAAAAGAACTAAAGTGCCAAAACATGGGTGAGTATAATACTTAGTAGGTTTTTCTCAATGACTTCCCTACTCATTCTGTTTGGATATAGAAGTTAGACACCTTAATTTAAAACCATTTACATAAAACAATTCTGCCAAACAGGTTATAACACATCATAAACAAGTTCCTAAACCAATTCTTAAAAAACGAAACCAAGTGCTTTTTAAAAAAAATCATCAAGTTAAACTTCCAGTAAATCAACCAAACAAAGCCTAAAAACAAATTCTTATTTATCATTTTGGCATACCCACGCCATGGTTTACAATACACACCCATGCATGCTTTGTTTGATAGTTCAATATTCATGAGTGGTTTATCATATTATCACCTTGTGTCCGAATGACACATGCCCCCAATCTAAGGTCATGAAAATTGTACCCAAATGTTACATGCCCCTTATTCTGGGTCACGTCTGACAGGGAATCACACAACCCCATGTATGCCAAACCATTTCAAATCACCAAAACAATCTGTTTCAATAAAACAACATATTTATTGAAAAACAATGAACAAACCCATTTCAAATCAGACATTTCATATCAATAAAACATTCCCTTTTATTGAAAACATCTAATCCAAACCATGTGCCACAATTCCATAAAATCTATATTTTAAAATATCTATTTTAAAATCGAGAACACAAGCGCATTATTCAAATACCCATTTTTCAAGATTTCTCCAATTTTCCAAAGTATCACAAATAAGGGTTTCCAATGATTGCAAAACAACCAAATCACCACCAATTCAACATAAGATATTCAATTTGAAAGAATCTCAACCATTTCTACTAAGTGGAGTTGAGATATAGGCCACCTATCTCAATGGTTTTGGAGAAAATTGACAACGGACGAAGAACGCTCTAGCAACCGGGTTGATTATCCACAAAATGGCCTTAGATCCTATCTACTATCACAAAAAGGACCAAATATCATCATATTTGGCAGCCAATATCTTATATTTACCCTTAACAGGCGTATATCAGAGAAAGAAAGAGAATACGAGAAGTAAATCTGGGTAGATCTAAAGAAATGTGACGATAATGTAGAACGATACATGCCATAAGAATCGAGCATGAAAACGCCGAGGGCTCCAGATCGGTTCCTAAATGCCTGGGAGAGGTTCCCCAACTTTCAATGGAGATAAATCTAGAATTAGGTTCATTTAGTAGCAAAACCAAGAAAGTAGAAGCAGAAACGAGTAAGATCCTAAAGATTATGATCTTACTTTTCCCTTGCGCACGGTTAGTCTTTATGGTTAGACATAACATGCACTAACTGTGTGTTAGATACTTCCATAAGGGGGAACTTCGCATGGCCTCCTCGCATGGTCTCATTAATCTTGTGTACACCATGCTCAAGCTACTTCCTCAAACTAAAATTGTGCATGATTTCTCCTAGTATATCTACATTGCTAAGACAAACTGTTCGCAGCCTGTGCACATTTCCTTTAGCCCTCAAAAATCTTATTTAAAGTTCACCCAACTCTCCTATCCTTCACCATTACACTTTATAACCGCAAAAATTATAATGTATGGGTTACATACCAGAAACTGGTGGTACTACATTATTTCCACCATTGTTCTTTGAATCCTTATAAAGTAGAAAACCATTGCCACCCTAAAAGAGTTTCGGTCATTGCTCTTTCACTTACTTCTTGGGTTCCCAAGTCTCTTCCTGAATCTGAAAATGTTTTCATAAAACTCGCAATATATTGATGCTTTTTCCACACAAGTCTTTATCTTTCCTATACACAATATTCACTGGGATATTTACCACTGAAGAATCCAGCTCTAGGTCAACGTGATCTCATCTGATCACATGGTTAGTATCAGACTGATAATTTTTCAACTGAGATACGTGGAATACATTATGCACTGAACTGAACTATGTTGGAAATGCCAACTGATATTCCACCTCTCTAACCTGTTTTAATATCTCAAAAGGGCCAATGTATCTTGTATATAATTTTCCCTACTTTCCGAAATGACGATGTCCAAGCCTTGGAGATATCCTTAAGAACACATGATCACTCACGATAAATGAAATCGGCCATCGATGATGATCTGCATAAGATTTCTGACAACTCTGAGCCATCTCCATCATCTTTCTGATCAACTAAATCTTCTTCGTCAGTTCTTGGACAAGACTAGGCCCAACTAGTGAAGTATCACCTGTCTCCACCCAACACAGTATATAATGACAAGTATTCCGATACAAGGATTCACATGGAGCCACGTGTAACAAGGCCTGATAGATGTTATCGATGATGATCTGCATAAAATTTCTGATGACTCTGACCCATCCTCATCCTCTTTCTAATCAAATAAATCTTCTTCGTCGTTTCTTAGACAAGACTAGTCCCAACTTGTGAAGTCTCACCTGTTTCAACCCAACACAGAGGATAACGACATGTAAACCCATACAATAATTCAAACAGAGCCACATGTATCAAGATGGTTTTGGCATAGGGGATTGTAAAATAATGAAAATTCCCGAGTGGGGGATGGATCGCAGGTAATTTTTTAATGTTTTAAGGGAGGAAAAGAGGAATAAGGGTGATGTGGAAGCATGGAAAGGTGACACATTAGCATGGAGAAGCCAAGTTTAGTATAGATAATAGTTTCCCAATAACCACAAAATATTTAGAACACATAATAAAATCATAAAGGAGAGATAACATTTCCACATTTCATTCAGAATATACCATTTTAAAATATTGACATTATCAATCCTTTATCAAACCATTTCAAAACGATTTAAAACATTTATCCAAGACATTTTTTGAATCAAAGTATCCCATACCACATTGAATATTTTAAAGAAATTGAAATTTTATAACATGAATGTCGATATAAATATATTCATAAAACCATTTTGAAAACATGGACATTGATGACAAATATTTATAATAATAAATCATTAAAGCTTTTTAAACGATGTTTTAGTTTAAGAGTCTTGTAACACTTGAGAAACACATGACTAAACATAATTAAAGAATAAAATAAAATAGAACTTATAATATCATGAGAATAAGGATATTCCTGATATGATATTTAAAAGGGCAGTATATACATCATATAAAATTGAATTTTTGGATAACAACAATTATGTCTCAATGGAAGGTAAATTGAGACGAAATATTTTACAAAGATCGTACCATTAGATTTAAGGATAAATCAATGACATGATTATGTGTGATAAATATAAATACACCCAATATATGTGGATATTATGGGTAAAGCAATCAGTGTTCATTAACACATATTTATACCATGACATAATCATGATGTAGAATATTAAACCAAAGAATAGAAATTTTGTTACGAAGATCCCTTACAGATTTGGTAACTTAAAAAACATACACCACATAAAAGAAGTATCATAAAATGAATAGTTAAATACCAATAAATTAATTAATACTACACAAATAATACAATCATGGGAAGTACATACACCTCACAATAGGAAATAGTGGTAAATATTTCATGAATCACACAAGAATAAAAACTGAGATGAAAACCCCTTAACTTGTGTCTGACTTGTATTGTATGTTGCTTTTTATTCCTGAAAAATAAACTTAAGTAAATTTATACCTTCTTATGAATATTTTAAAATTTCATTATTCCCTTTATATCACTTATTACCTTGCTATAACAATTAGTTAATTTTTTGAGTTCATATCAGACATTTTTTCGATGATCAGAACATTATTAAAAAATGAACTAGTTATAATTACAAATTTCCCATGTGGTCAATAGTAAATTATCTCCAGAATGATATTAATTATTTAGATTCCAGATATATATTAAATATTGAGAGTATATGTATTTACACTACTCTATGTCATTTGGAGTTAGGAAATGAAACACACTGTTCATGGAGATGATAAGTCGTACGCACGCATGAAATCTACTTTCCTTTACATTTTATATTTAAAGTTATAAAAACGTAATAATAAATAGGTATATTACAATTAATTTATAATATCTATTTTATGTAATTTAATTAACTCCATACTTTATACATTCCAAGTATTTCATGAACGAGTTATATCACTTTGAGGGGCAGTAGGCTGCACTTCCTCAAATGAAATTATTGTATTACCCATTATGGAAACCATAAAGGTGTGATATAAATGAAAAATAAATAATTATAGAGTCAATTTAAATATAAAATATATCACATTTAATTTTAGTTCCATTAAATGGTCACCATAAGAGTTGTTAGGAAAACATTGAACAATCATCGTTTCGTGATGCTGTAGTTCACCGTCCGTAGAAACAGTATGTTTTTACCCATTAGACGGAGGGGTGTGTAAGTGTAGTTCAAATAATTATCATATCAACAACCTATTATATTACGGATACTGGTTTGGTTATAAAATAATGTAATAAAAAGATTTTAGGGGGTTGTAGAAGTAAAATTAATGAAAAGAACTTAAGAGAAGACGTTACCCTTAAATAGGGTAACTCCCTTTGGTTTGAACCAAAATGATTTTTTAAAGTGCCTAATGGATAAGTTAAGTATTCTAGTTGGAAGAGAGGGATATTGAGAGATTATTTGGTAAGATTTTGGAGGAGCCAAGGGGAATCGGAGGTGTTGGAAATGGGTTGGAGTTGAGGGATTTTTATAAGGGGAGGAGGGGCTCTTTAAGAATGTTTGAAAATATTATTTTATTATATAATGATCTTGGGTTTCTAATGGTACAAATCATATTAATGTAGAATATAGGATGGCTATTTTTTTAAATAGAACCATCCAATAATAATTTTACCAGTTTTTCAAATTGTTTTAATCTTTATAATCTTATTTATTTAAATCATTCATTAATGAGGAAAACACTAGATCATTATTGTGTCATAAATAATTTTATTTATTTGATGTCTAAAAAAAAGAAAAAATAAAATGATGTAGGAAATATTTTTAGATTTCAAATGAATATGTATAGTTTAAGATATACCATATATATCCCTTGTAATAATTTATTTACTAAAGGATATATGTTTTTCATTCATGTCATTACTTTAAATTAATTAATACAAAGTGTTATTATCACTATTAAGTGACTCTATGGGTTCCCAAAATCGACCCAAAAATTACCATAGTAGAAAATGTATCATGAAATAGGATTTAGACACATGTTATAGTAACTTAATTTTAGTATAACAATATTTTTATCCACACTTATCGGATTTACCCTTTAACTATGGTAAATAAAATATTTACTAAAGTAAATATTCAAAATGTCTAAAAATAAAAGTTACCAATTTAAACAATTTGTACCTAATTATTCCAAATATGAAATCCATTTTCAAAATTCAAAAAACAGAAGTAGCATAAATTAATTTAAAATTAATTCTTGTTGTCAAAACAAAAAGTGAGTTTTTAAGAAATAATATCTATAAAAAAACTAACCCTTATTTATGTGCAATTTCAATGTAAAATTACTTCAAATGACCAAAATTGTAATAAATGGTAAAAATATATTGTAAAAATATTTTAAAATCATTTAAAGGATAATCTAACCATATAGATAAATTATATGAAAATGCGGTTTTGAATTAAAATGTGGTATTTTTCACTATTCATTTAAAAAATTAACTTTATCTGAAAAATACCAAAAATTCATCCAAATTTAATTTTGATGTCCCAATTCTAAATAAGAATTTTATTTTGTCAAATAACACTTATAAAAGTGAAAAAAATATATATTTAAAAAGGGTTCTCCATCAAAAGGCAGTAAATCGACTTTTTAAAGAATATTAGAGTATTTATGCTTAAAATTAGATTCATTTAAATTTTTAGCCTCTAAAATTTATTGGCTAAAATGAAAGACATTTCAACAACATGTGTAATCATATTTTAGTTAGTTATATTCATTCTCACCAATAAAATGGCTATTTGTTAACTACTAATTAAAATAATAATAATAATAATATATTATTTTTTGGTATAACTCAATGTTGTGTGCAACATAATAATTCAAAGAAACTCGTTCTTGCATGTTGCGTATGCTATCAGACATAGCATCCTGTTTAAAGGAAAATTAATATTTAATTATAAAATATTCATAAATATGAAAAGTTCATATTCTTTATTTACCTTTGATGTTACATGCTTCCCCCCTTTTAGAAATTGCATCCTTGTAATTTTACAATTGGGCATAGAAATATCATTAAATATCCCACATCGAAAAAAGAGTCAATAAAAATATCACAATAAAAGAAATAATGTAAAGTAAAAAGGTCATCCAAGATAACCCATAGTAATAATCCATGAAAACATAAATATGAAAGAGAAAATTAACCATCATGTTCTGATGGAAAATGATAGAAAACATGATTAAGAGAAAGTTAACCACCAAAAAATCACAAACATGTGATAGGTTAAGTAGTCATTGGTTTCCCAATAGAAAAAGTAAAAAAACCCCATTTTTTATCTTTTATTTTCCTTTTCTTAAATTTAGAGAATTTTTTTTTATGATACCGAATAATGACATAAGGAAATATACTTCCTTTTCAAGTAGAGTATCATCCTTTAATAAATTTCTTCCAAAAACTCATCTTTTATTCAAATGATGAGTATTCATGACGACATGGTGACACCTGAAGCACTATAATAAACTTTTAAAGAATCATATAATACACAAAGGAAGAAGTATATATTTCCACTATATTTAGAAATTAACCAAACACAAAAAATTTAGTGAAAGTTCAGATAATCCCCAAAAATGATAATATTTTATAGAAATAAATACTACTCTTAATCTCAAAAATTCAAAAAAAATACCAAATGTTCAAGAAAGACCATTCAATACACAATTATCCATAAAATTATTTAAAATAATACAAACTATGTTTGAAACCTCGAATATAGAAGGACTTGATCACATAGTCTTCAATGATAAATCGTAACATTTATCTCCCAATAACATCGACTACTCATAAAGTCTCATAATGAAGAGTAATTATCCTAATCACATATTATCTATGATTGGTTAATCATTTCCATAAATAACCCAAATCTCCATATATTGACAATATATACATATATTTTTCCAAAATAAAATTTCAACTATTACTCCACAAATAAGATCCCATAGTATTCTATTTTATTTAGGCATATAGTGTTCCCAAAAGAGAGAAAATATTCCAAAATAAACTTTATCACTTAATCACTAAATCATTTTACTATACTAAGGATATTAATTTGATAAAATATATGTTCCCAAAATCAACATATTATTTATCCATAAAATCATTTATCTAAAATGAATTAGTCATACTAACCAGGGACCTCACGTAGCTTAATGGTGGGTGACAAACCCCAATTGCACTTTGGTTGTGGTCTCGACTCCTGGAACTTTGTCCAACATGATGGGATATCACATGGTTTATGTGTTGTCCTTTTTCAAAAACTATAAAAAATTACAACATTCTAAAAAAAGAGATAAATTCCTCAACAATAACCATAACATGATTTATCCTCAATGGTTGTCTTATGCCTCTCATTTTCATCCAAAATCATAATGACCACAATATCTTAATTCCTGAAGTCTTATATATATTTCCAATTTTCTTACGTCCATAAAATAACACTAATCCAAAAGATAGAACATTATACCTTGATCATGGTTTCCACCCGGTTTTATCATCATCTTATTCAGGTAGATAGATAGTCCATGCACTGAAACAATGATTTAGAGATCCTTGAAAATCATATGCTTCCTTTATACAAATACACCTCGTACAACTTTGGTTATATGGGTGATCACAGAAAAAAAAATCAGAAAATAATCATGTATGACATATAATTTCAAAACATTTCATAAAACATGCTTTCTATAAAATAGTCTGTCCGAGTTTGAGTTGAAACATTCAATCAGTGGCCCTTTTAAAACTACATAAGTATGTGTTGAAAGACTATAATTTCAAGGAAAATATAAATAGTTTTTACATGGGTCTCATTATTCAGAAACGTTTTCAAAATCATAATATGCTTCAAAATCTTGTGATAAGGTAAAATATTTGAAATTTACTTGAAAATATTTTCCATTATTTAAAAAATGAGAATATTGTGAAAATAAGATTTGATTAAATACAACCCATTATTCAAGATGGTATCGAGGTATAGCAGAGGTTATTGATATCTCAAACAATTTCTTGCAAATGAGTTTTATTTAAGAATATGTTTTAGAGTCGTCTGGACAAGACTTTGTAATAATTATTGCATGCAAGTCATCAAGAAGATATTGGAATGTTGTTTGAGATCCTTCTACATCCATTTGTAACAAACATTCCTTGATCAGAAAAAGTTAAACAGTAAGGATTTAACATAAATAATAGACATAGAGACTAACCATGTGTCTATAAAAAACCTCATAATCCCTAAAGTAGTCTAGACCGACCTTTGATACCAACTATAAGGACCCAGATATAAACATTACATAGTCTTGAATTATGTCAAGAATTCACATGGAGGAGCTTTTGAGGTTTAGATATTCAGTGAAATGGTTCATCACTATTACATAACCACTTGAATATTACATGTTGACACCACTTCTGAGTATCCATTTTTTCATATAAAAAATCTCTTAAAATGAAACATGTCTGGCTATATGTTTTAGACAACATGACTTTTCCTTGATTTCATCATTGACCCTATTAATCTTTATGACCTATGTAAAACATTTCAAAAACATGAGATGAGCATAAAAATCACAATAAGGGTTATAAAATAAATAAAGAAAACATTAGTCCATCAATAAATACAAATGAATGAAACCATACTTATCAATCATAACATACCTCATGAAATCATAATATTTAAGAATAACACACCGAAATCATAAACCATAAATTTATGACATACATAACATACCTATATAATTGATTTCACAGATATGTAGGGAGTTAGGTTTGGAATACCCATTAAAATACATTCTATAAATCTTTTAGGAGAAATAGTTACGTTTACCTTTGTCACATTACCCAATGCATTAGAGAGCTATCTTTTGCTCTCCTGCCCTAAACGTATCACAGAACCACCCGTATAAATAAGAAATTCCCAATAACCATATCATATTTATAAAATATAAAATATTCATAAGATAAAGATATCATTTCCACATTAAAATCACAATATATCATTTCAATATATTGACATAATCAATGCTTTATGAAAATATTTTCAAACTATTTAAAAAATTTAACAAAGCTATTTTTAGAATCAATGTGTCCCAAACAACTTTGAAGAATTTAAATAAATTGAATTTCTAAAAAATTAATTTCTATATAAATAAATCCTTAAAACCATTTAGAAAACATGGACATTGATGAGAAATATTTAGTTGAACAAATCTTTAAAGCTTATAAAATGTTGTTTTAGTTAAAGAGTTTCGTAACACTTGAGAAACACATGACTAAACATAATTAATGAATAAAATAAAACAAAACATTAAAATCAAGAGAATAAAGATATTAATGATATAATATTTAAAAGGTAAGTATATACACCATATAAATGTGAATTGGTGCATAACAACAATTAAGTCTAATGGAATGTAATTTGAGACAAAATCCCTTACAAAGATCATACCATTATATTTAAGGAAAAATCAGTGACATAATTACATGTGAAAAATATAAATACACCAAATATATGTGTATATTAAGTTTAAATAAATCATAGGTCATTCACACATATTCATAGCACAACATAATCAAGAAGCAATTGATTTACCCAAAGAATAGAAATTAGGATAAGAAATTCTTTTACCGATTTCGTAACTTACAAAACATACACCCCATGAAAGAAGGATAATTAAATGAATATTTAAATACACATAAATTAATGTATATTAAAAAAATAATACAATCATGGGAAGTATAGACACCACAAAAAATGAAATAGTGGAAACTATAGGACGAATCTCATGAGAATAAAAAGTGAGATTAAAACCCCATACCTCATGTCCAAATTGTCATTTATTATCCTCGTTCACACTAAATAATAAAAATAAGATAATTTATACTTTATTAAGATCATTTTAATTTTTATTATTCTATTTATATAACTTATTACCTTGCAATAACTATTAGTTAATTATCTGAGTTTATATCGGACATTTTGTCGATGTTTAGAACTTTAGTAAAAAATAAACCTCTTATAATTAAAAGTATTCCATGTGGTAAAAAGTAAATTATCTATAGAATGATATTAATGATTTAGATATCATATATATCATATATATTTGTTGTATATGTATCAATAATATTTCATATCAATTGGAGTTAAGAAGTGAAACACAGCGTTCCTGGAGACAGTAATCCTTACTTACGTATGAACGCTACTTTCATTTAAATTTAATTTTTAAAGGAATTAAAACATAGTAATCCATAAGTATATTATAATTACATTATAATATCTGTGTTATTTAATTTAGTTAAATCCATCCTTTATAAATTCTACGTATGGCATGAATGAGTCATATCACTTTGAGGGGGCGGTAGTCCGCACTTCCCCAAATGAAATTATCGTATTTACCAATTATGGAAACCATAAAGGTATGATATAAACAAAAAATAAATAAGTATAGTTAAAATATAAATATGAAATATATAGCGTGTAAATATATTTACATCTTAATGGACACCATAAGAGGTGTTTGGAGAAGATTGAACAATAATCGTTTCGTTAGGAAGTTGTTCACCGTCCACAGAAACAACAAGTTCTTTACCCATTAAACAGAGGTGTGTGTAAGTGTAGTTTGAATAATTCGCATATATATAACATATCATATTGAGGATACTAATTAATTTATAAAATAAAGCAATAAAAAGAGTTTATGGGGTTAGAGAAGTAAAATAAAGGAAAATAACTTAAGAGAAGACATTACCTTTAAATAAGGTAACTCCATTTGGTTTGAACCACAAAAATTTTGTGAAGTGTCTGATTCCTAAGGTAAAAAATCTATATAGAAGAAAGGGATATTTTTAGATTATTTGGGATGAGTTTAGATTAGACAATGGGCTTTATAGGAGTGAGTAATGGGTTAGAAGTGAGAGATTTTTATAATGGAGAGGTGGTTCTCTTTAAGAAAGTTTGAAAATATTATTTTATTATATAATGATTTACGATTTATAAAGGTCCAAACATATTAAATTCACTGATAAAATGACTATTTTTATTAATAAAATCATTAAATATGAATTGGACACGTTTTGGATATTTTTTTAGTCTTTATAATCTTCTTTATTTAAATCATTCATCAGTGTGGTTAACAATGCATTATTATTGTGTCATAAATAATTTTATTTATTTGATGCCTAAAATTTATAAAAAAATATCATGATTTAGGAAGTACATTCAGATTTAAAATTAATATTTATAGTTTAATAGATAACTTAGATAAACCCATGTAATAAATTATTTACTAAAAGATATATGTTTATGTCATTTTTGTCATTACTTTAAATTAATTAATATAAAGTGTCATTATCACTCTTATGTGGTTCCATGGGGTCCGAAAATTGACCCAAATATGACAATGGTTTTATATCTATCAACCAATAGGATTAGAACACATTTTAGGGTTATTTAATAATATTATAAAAATATTTTTTTACACTTATTTACCAGATTTAACCTTTATCCCTGGTAAATAAAATATTTACTGAAATAATATACTAAAGGTCTAAAATATAAGTTACCAATTTACACAATTTGTACCTACTGATTCTAAATATGGAATCCATTTTTCCAAATTCAAAACATAGAAGTTGCAGAAATTAATTTAAAATTAATTCCCGTTGTCAAATCAAAAAGCACGTTTTTAAGAAATAATAACTATCAAAAGATTAGCACATGTTTATGTCCAATTTCATAGTAAAATTACTTCTAATGAAAAAAATTGTATTAAATGGTAAAACTATAATATAATTACACATTAAAACCATTTAATAATATAATATAACCATATAAATAAATAAGATGAAAAGGTAGTTTTGAATTAAAATGTGGTATTTTTCACTCTTCATTAAAAAATTAACTTTGTCAGAAAAATACCAAAATTTCATACAAAGTAAATTTTAATGTCCCAACTATATAGAAGAATTTGTTTTGTCAAATAAAACATTTAGAAATGAAAAAACCTGATTTATAAAGGGTTCTCCATCAAAAAGCGGTAAATCATCTTTTTAAATTTTATTAGAGTATTTATGCTCAAAATTAGATTCATTGACATTTTATGCATCAAAAAATTATTGAGTAAAAGTAAAAATAGTTAACAAACATGTGTCATCATATTTTAGTTAGTTATATTTATTCCTGATAATACAATGACAGTGTGTTAACTACCATTTAAAATAATAAGAATATTATATTATTTTATGGTATAATTCATAGTTGTGTGCAATATAAGATTTCAAAGAAACCTATTGTGGTGTGTTCTTTACGCTATCAGACTTAGAATCTCCTATACTGTAAAATTAACATATAATTGAAAAATATTAATACATATGAAAATATCATATTCTTTGTTTACCTTGGATTTTATAGTATGTCTATGGAAGATTATTTAGTGAGGTCCAATAAACATTTATGATAATGTCTTAAAATGGTTCGATATACGTACTTTAGAGAATTATCTTTTGAGTGGGGGTTACTCTGGGATATCGGGGATGGAGTGATATCTCTTTGAATTTCACTTATTCTGGGGTTATTGAGAGGGCCTTATTAATGGAGATATTCATGGAAACGAAGAGACCGATAGTGGGTTCTAGTAGTGGTGACATAGGTTTTGAGACCATGAAATCCTTTATCTAGTGGTATTCATTGGGATATAAGCATGTTATATTCTTTAAGAGAAAATCCCAGGATATATGATCAATCGTTTAGGGACCTCAAGATGGCTTGAGTTGACATCATGAGAGGCAGTTATTCTATTATCATTACCATGTAAATCTTGCTTATGATTGTCCAACCTATCATATATCTAACAAATAGATGGTCAAGGGATCACCCAGGAGAAGATAACAACAGGACTATGGTGGTCCACAAGGAAGTGGATATCATTGAGGAGTGGTTATAAAAGATATAGTTGGAATAAATTTTTACTTGTTTCCACCAACACCCCCAAGATGTCTACAAAAGGCTTAGGGATATAATGTTCCGGGATGCGGGAAACTATAGATAGTAAAATCCCATGACCTAGAGGATTCCAGGATGATTGGAGATATGATACGTGACTTATCTAATTTACTTTTAGTACTGATAAATATGTGTGAAATACAAGCTACTTATTTAGATCAAGACATAGTGATTCAAGTTAAGCCCTTGGCTCAACTAATTCACTCAATGAATATTTCTAGAGGTGAGTTAGTAATAACACACATCTTCTGAAACTGTGACATGATGCTTAGAAGTGAGAGATTTAGATTGGATCTCTTTGTAGTATAGACGAGACCTTAAAATATCATCATATCTATGGAAAGGCTATCTATATTTCTTTCCTAGATTTAATGTTTCAGTAAAAGGCGTTGGTGTATCTATGGGTATGTATCATGTATTTCACTCATGGGTGAGATATAAACCATTAAATATTTTGATGGGCTCATTCATATGAGGATACAAATGATTACTCAATAGTTTACTAGTGTTACCATAGGAGTTGTGGATGCTATGGGATTTCAATTTCCTAAAGTAGTGGTAGAGTATGTAGATGTCTTTACTCAACTTATTTTTGATTATCTTGAAGAATACATTAGTGATAACCTCAAAAATGAGGTCCACTTATTTTACATCGTTTTCCTTCCTTCTCTAAGCCTCTGAGTAATTTTATCATAAAATGTTAAACCCTCATGATTATTTTTGATTTTGACTCTATATTTTATAGAAAATAAATGCATTACATGCCTTTAATAAATGACATGTTCTTGAGATATGCGTTAAAATATACTTATAATTTTACCATAATGATGAAAGGAAATATTAAAATAATGAAAAATTTAAATTTACCTTTTCATTAGTAATTAATTTGAAAATAAAAAATAGGTGAATGAAATGAATGAGATAATTCAAAAGTATAAAATTAAAAAACAAGGATAATTTTCTTCTTTAAAAAATGAGGCATTGATGAATTTTCCAATGAGACGCATGAATATTTAACTTCCAATTTAATATATTGATTTTATTAACATAAAATTTAACACATGGTATTCTGATTGTTTTTGGAGTACGTTGTGATTTTATCCTTTAGAACAAGTCTAAATTCAAGTGTGGGGGTTTTTGATATGTGTATTTCATGCATGTATTTAAAGTGTTTTAATGAATTGATTTAATTAATATAATTTTAAATATATAAATTTTTTAAATATTTAACATTTTTATGATTTATGGTATAATATTTCTAATATATAGACATTAATAAAAAAGGTATGATTATCATAAACTAGTACGGCACAGGGAAATGAAGCTTCCAGTGTATGAAATTTAAGAAACATGTTGTGTAAACAATACAAGATGTGAAACCATTACAATATGTGACACTAATATAAATTTATAGGACATGAAAATAATTTATGAATTTATTCATGGGGTGTTCTTCCCCAACCCATTACATGCCACTAAAACATTACATGATGTGAAATAGGTTGATGGGGCCAAAATCAATTAGATAATGATTATTTCTATATGAAGTGACTATTGAAGATATCTAATGAATTAATAATCATTATGAGCCTTAATAATGGAAAATATAATGAATTTTAATCTTCTGTGTGTACAATAAATAGGGAGTCGAGCTAATACTACTAGAAACATTATTGATACCAAAGCATGGGGTGAGAAGATGTGTTGTGCAGTGACCTCTTCCATTATTATTCTCCACATTCCACAGTATTTATTTTCATCTATCAAGTCCTCATTACTCCCTTGTCACTATAATGAGGGGGTAAATCCAACCTTATTCTTGGGTTATGTGACTTAAGGAGGAATGTTTCGTTGTATATTTTTTTGGTATTTCTATTCATTTATCACATTTTTGTAATTTATTTATATGAAGTTTGAATTATTATATTTTATTTTCCAATGACTATTGGGAAAAAATAAGCAATGAAACAATTAATAATTTCAAAATTGGTCACTATGAACTGATGCGTGATCATTGTCACAATCAGTGAAATAAGGAATAAAAATTGTATCAACAAAAACTCAATTTGGAAATGTCATGAACTACCTGACCCTGGGAAAAGGATGAATTCCACATTAAGGATGGGTTACATTGACCAATCTATCATACTCATCTTAAATTAGATTTCAGACATGGATTAATCAATTTACATTATAAAATCCAATTATATATGGTCCTTGAAACTATAAAACCCCAACACGCAATCAAATAAAATTTTAAACAAACGAAACTGCTTCACTTTCTATTCTTGGTTTTTCCAAACCATTTCTAATACCCCATTCTAGATATTCTCATATTATTTAAATTTATTATTTTATTGAAATAAAAAAAACAAACTGGTTTAACCTTCTAAGGGGTTCAACCTCAAACTTTCCAAATTCTATATTTTAATTAAATAATTATCATAGTTCTAGATTTTATAAATTTTTAATTTTTACTATCCCAATAGGGAAATAATGATTACCTTAGGTCTTTTCATGATGTACAAGAAATTTTTTGAGAGAACATGGGAGTGAGAGACCCGAATGTGGGATTACTACCCACCTCTCTTTATGTATCCATTTTTTAGAGATGAAAATACCAAATTTGTGGAGACATTAATATCATTATTTCATGTAAAACTTTGGAATATATCTATTAATGTTTTCAAAGTGATGCACTGAGATGATATGAGATTCCAAGGGCTGATGATTCTATAAATGATTTAATTAAAATATTAAATATATTAATATCATGCATGTGATGTTTTTTCTAAAATAGTGGAATAAATCTAAAATGGGACACATAGGGAAATTCTAGGATCATCATTGCATCAAGAATGTAGAATTTACCTTAAGTACAACATAATATTTGTTGGAATAAGGTCTTTTCTTCATTTCCACTATGGGTAAAATAATAAAATGAATTAATTATTTATTTAATTATTTTATTTAAAAATAAAAAACTACATATATCCTGTAAATAAAATTTAATGTCCAATTTATAGGTTCCGCTACATATCCTAGATGATTAAGAGGAGAGAATGGAGGATCATTGGTAGACTTTAGGATTATCCACTGACAATCAGTATACCAAAAGTATCTCCATTGACAATGTAGTAGGAAGATGTACCCAATGAGTGATTTACCCAAAACTGAGGTTGGGAATTATATTTATTTGGATTTATCCCATTTTCATTTCCTAAGGAAAACATGAATAAATTAAGAAAATGAAATTGGTTTGTAGGTTAATGGTTAAATATAGTTGATACTAATTAATTTTGTTTTGGTTCATTATTCATCATTAATGAAAATGAATAAAGGCCAACCTGAAAATTGATGAGTTTCATTCCTTATTTTTGATTTTTTTCATTTATCCCTTATTTCTTTTTTATTCACTACCGTCATTTTATTTTGATGTCAGTTCAATTGATACTTGGTATTTGATCCATTCATGATCATACTTTGTAGAAATGAGTTGATACCAAGTGTGTAGTTTAAAATCAAGTGTGTGATAGCGGTGCAGTTATGATAGTGGTTTATTGGAGGTAAATCAGATTGGACTAAAGGTTTGCTAGTTTGTATCTTATGGAGTCCAATGACATGGTGTGGCGGAAGAGAATCATGTTCAAATTTGACGGTTATATTCTCAAGAATAGTTGAAAAAAATTAGGTTGAGGTATAATCTGTGTTTCATGGGTGGGAACAACAGTGTATTTAGTAAAACCAATATATATTTAGGACAATCATTGGAATTGGTTATATGAAATGTTACATAGTGTACATCCATGGTATACACATCATGTGGGGTCCCTAACAATGATTATAGCGTTATCCGTAAAATAAAATATCACATGTAATGTGACTTGAATCACTTACAATGTGACATTGTGCTAGTATCATAGTTTGTATTATATAGGACACTAGATTGTAGAAACAACTAGGCACAAATGCATGAGTAGAGTACATGGGAACCACCATTTACTAAGATGCGACCACTATACACAGGCACGACCATATGTATAAGAAAACGAGAAAGAGACACACCAATTATTTTCCGACCTACAAAATCCATGAACTAATAAAGGAAATTCCTTGTAAATGGAGATTTACATTTCATGTGATTTGGTGAGATATATTCTATCCTATGGAAGAAACAACACATTGTTTACCCCAGAACACGTTGTGTACATTTTCTAGGGCAGTATGACACACTATGTTTATTATATACTATCTTTAGTTGAGTGAGATCCCTTGGATCATCCCAATATTGGTATAATGTAATAGTACGTCCTCAAGCAATGATTTTTATCCCCTATATACTTTCATTTATGAATAGAGTTTGTGGAATACCACTTTAATGCCCTTGATGGGATCCAAAATCATATCATTCTTAGGCAGGGTTCATAATATCAACATGAACACTATGCCTAAAGAATAAATACCATATCTATATGTATTATCTATTAGGGTTGGTATTATATCCCCATTCTCCTAGGTTTTATCCTCTATCTGGATAGTATGATAGTTGGAGATACAAAGGGTACATATTGACAAGGCCAAATGAACACAAAATATCAGATGAGTTTCATTAGTGAATAGATGGGTCGTGGAGTGAGTCCTCCTAGATTATCATTATCTTGAAACCTTGATAAGAATATTATGGCTGGATATATTGGTTTATTCATATTGAAGCTTGTTTTCTATTATGAGTATATCATGTTTTTCACTATTTGTCTTTATGACTCATATCTTGATTGGAATACCTATGTTTGGATGAGATTACTAATTAGCATCCTTAATGTTTGGTTATTTCAAGGAATACTAATGGTTATTTTTATATTAACCCCTTTTTTGGGATATACGTACACATAATATGTCTTATGTTGATGGCATACCATTTAACAGGGTATTGAGAGGGCTAGGAGAAGGTGGGGATTAGTATTGTGCTTGATAGAACAAGGTTCTATTTGGAGTTTCATTTGATAGTAGGCCCCTCCTTCTGGGGAGGTTGGACTCCATTTCTAGTTTTGGGTGGGATTTTATTGGACCCATATTATTATTTTATAATTTTTTCCGACTCTGGTCGTGGGATCTAGTCTTATGTGGGAATTGGTATTAGTTAAGTTGTATCAAATTCCATCTTTTTGGGTTTTGTGATGTGTGTGCGCACATAGGTAATTAGGATAATGCCTCAAATATGTGGAATATTCATAAATGAAACTAGTGTCTATCCACTATCCTATTGGAGGTGGGACAAGGGTTTTCACACATGACTTATCACCAACCACATGGGCCCCAGTGCGAGGTGTTGTGACAGAAATGGTCTAGAAATATAGATTGTCTCTTCTCAACAATAGTTGAATCATCAAAAATTTCTCCAAAATACATATAAGTGTTATATATTTCAATTAAACAAGTGAGTAATTTATATACATGTTTATTATCCCTCATATTTTTATATTAATAGTTTAATACCCGAATATACAATTTTTCATACTTCCCTTTCATAGTTCTTTCATAAATAATTTTCAGTTTGTCCCATATTCCTTTTTTAATCATTATTAATATTATTTTCATAAACTCCTTACCTACTAGGATGTCATAATATCTTTATAAAAAGATCCATAATTCTCAGGATTGTTTCAAAAATTTATTTTCATGAAAAACAACACAACATGAGGTGTAGATCTATTGGTTGTAGACTCCAATAAATCCATGGTTATTGATAAAAGATAAGAAAATATCCAATCTATATTGATGTGGTAATTATTTCCATCAAACATGAGAATCCCATACGTGATAAAAAAATATAATTACCCATAATCCATGGTAATAAATTTTGAGGATAAATATTTTATTTGAGAAAAGAACTTTTCTTCCACCTCTAAATAGAAGTGATTCAATGAATTAATACTAGATCAAGTACCATTTTCAAAACCATCCACATGATTAGTAAAATCAATAATAGGGGTCTAAATCCGGGTTTTATATTTTATTTTACATATTCCTTTTTAATTAACATTCACTACTGATTAGAGTGTTTTGAATTCATTGTTAAAAATTCACATGAACACATAATACAAGGCACCACATATTTAAAAGGATGATGTTTCAAAATGTGAAGGTTAATCCTTGGGGAGATTTAAAATCACCTATGATTGCGAAACACACTATTTTAATATGTGGATTATATCTTATAGAGTTTATCCATAAACTTGAATTACAATTCTCCCAAATAGTTAGGTTTTTTTACACATATTTTGAACTATATAGAGTATTTTTACAAATAATAGAGTCCCATACTGATACAGACTTCAACCATGTTATCACTGTGATGATTCTTAGTCCCCAAAATGTTATGTCATTAGTCTATTCTTATTCCTCTTACTTTTCTTACAGAGTAGGGAGAAACAAATTTGTTTACTTAATTATTTATTATTTATTATTCTCAATTTCATCTTGTTATATTTTACCCCATGGTGAGAAATTCATTTCCATAGAGAAATATGTAAAATATATATCAATATTGGCTACATGATAATATTGGTGAATTTTTCCTTGAAAAATAGAAACTTTCATTATGGTTAATTATTTGAAATTTTTTAATTTGAAATACCCATGAAAATAACCATACAAACTTATATTTTTACCATCATTAAAATATCTTCAAATCACATGTTTAATCATATATTTAACAAAAAACACATGATATTTGTGATCATAAAACCACACAGAATTATACAAATTAATATATTCCATTCCCTAGAATAAAAATGTAATGTCCCGGTTTTGGAAGCTACCTAGAGGCACCCCGCACCCGATTGGTCACATGGCCTCAAGCGCATTTCCCTGAATTCCAGAGGCTACCGACTTGCAGCAAGGTCCTTGGGTGTGTTAGTGGGGAACCTATTCCCTCATTGGCAGAGAACACAATGGATGTAAACACCACATACAATAGCGGAAGTAGTAAATATCCAACAACCATGAATAGCGGATGACTAAAACAATAAGAAACAGGAGCACACACATATATATGAAATGATGCATGATACATATGTCTAGGAAACCAGCCAAACAAGTCACAATGATGAATAAAATACTAAACCAAAGTACAGAAGAAAAAATGTTAAGCAACTCCTCAGCATCGAAAGCCTCAGCTTGGTCATATGCTCTCCTGCTCCAATGAAATTAATTACCTAAATTCGAAGGGCGCATGCCCTTTTCTATACCTACAGCAATAAAATCTGTTTGGGACCAAAAGCATGACCCAAACAGGGTGTGAGACTAAATCCCAATTGGTAACCACCTGAATATCTATGCCTAATAGTCAGTGAGCATATAGAAGGTAATAGTACAGTAAGAATTAAACAGTAACTAGTAAATAGAATGATACACAACAGTAAACAATCCAAGATCAGCAAGTAGTAGTGAAGAAAACAGCTAACCAAAAACTGGAATCCCTCTGGGAAGTACTCACAAACCTCCCCTCTGGTTCTATCCAAGAAGTACCAACAACCCTATGGGCAGTACACTTAGCCTAACCCCTCTGGTTTGGTCATATGAAATTATAAGACTCCATGAGGAAGCACGCTCAGTCAATTCCCCTTATATTCTAACGTAGTCAGGGATTCTCTGAGGAAGATCTTGTGGTCTATTCCCCTTATATCCACAAGGTCTAGAGACTCTCTGAGGAAGCTCACTCGGTCAATTCCTCACATAGCCTTAGGTCTATCACAGACTCTCTGATGAATCTCACGTGGTCAATTCCTCCTATAGCCTAGAGTGGTTTATGGAAATTCAAACAAAACAAAGAATCTTTGAGGAAGCTCACTCTGTCTATCCTCCTGTAGTCTATAAAACTCAAGACTCTTTAAAGAAGCTCACTCGGTCTATCCTCTAGTAGTCTATAATATCTAGGACTCTCTAGGAATTTCACTCGGTCTATCCTCTATAGTCCATAATGTTTAAGACTCTCTGAAGAGGCTCACTCGGTCTATCCCCTTATAGTATACAACATCAGGTTCTCACGACCCCATGCTAGTCAATGCATAATAATTCTATATGGCCAATGTAAACATACATATCTACTTGGATAACCAGTCTATAGCATAAGAAACATGTCTAGCAACAATACTCCATCCTATGGTCACAAGGCATGGAAAACAGGTAAAACGACCAAAGGAAGAATAAGATCAAAAGGTCTTAAATAGAAAAAGGCATGGGAAAAACATCCCAGTGTAGCAATTATCCTCATACCGAACCAAATTACATCTACACAAGCATACGAGAAAGGCATGAAAACAACAGGGGAAATACAGTAAACACGCAATACCCCGTTCAAGGATATTGGTGGAAATTGCACATAATACTCAAAGAAAATGAACAGAAAGGCACAAACCACCTACCTTGATTCTAGTAGATCGATATACTTCAACCACAATGCTTGAATCTCTTTAGAACGTCATATATCTACGAAAACTCACAAAACATTCAACCCACGATAAAATTCAAAAAAGGAGGAATTGTAAAACGATGCTCTAGAAGAAGGAATAGATTATAGCTGTGGTTCACCGCAATTGACGGTGGTCGATTCAGAGAATGGACGGAGGATCAGGGGCTCAGAGAAGATTCGCTGCCGTACAGTCTCTCCCGGTAGAAGTATGCCAAGAAGAAGATAGTTCTAGGGTTAAGACGTGACCCCAATGTGTTTAATGAAAAAAATAAAGTACATGACATGTACTTTTGTAGTACACGAAGTGTACTAGGATTTTCCGTACTCTGCTTTAAGCGGCCTCCACATCTCCCCACACGATCCTGTGTGTGGCCCGAACATGGCCAGCACACGGCCTCACACGACATCGAAGTAAACGACAAGTACTTATAAATTACACGATGTGTACTTCAAAAATTTCCAGAAACTCCTATTTTCTTAAAAACTCCAGAAAAAGGATAAACATACCTAAAACGAAGTTCTGGGTTCTTACAAACATCACCCCTTAATGAAATTCATCCCCGAATTTTCCTAGCGAGGTGTGGAAGAAGAAACCCCGAACAGCTCTGGAAACTGTGATCATACATCAGCCTCCCTCTCCCATGTCTTGTCTGATACTCGTCCGTGCTACCATAACACCCGTACTAGAAGAATGGACCAACCACATAGAACCTTCGTACTATGATCAACAATACGGATAAGATGCTCCTCAAACTATGCATCCACTTAAAGATCAACCTCCTCAGGTTGAAATACATGAGATAGGTCTGAAAAGTAACGTCGGAGTTGAGAAACATGGAAGACATCATGCACAACACGGTAAACTTGAGGTAACTGCAACTGATAGGCAACCGACCCAACTCTCTCCAACAACAAAAATGGCCAGACGTACTGGGCGAAAGCATACCCTATATCCTAATCCTCTTGTGTCCCAACATCAGTGCGACACGTAGGAAAACTTGATCCCCGACCTCGAACTCCAGAGGTCATCTCCATTGATCAGCATAAGACTTCTATCAAGAATGTGTCATCGCCATCCTCTTCTGAATCAACTCAATCTACTCTTAGGTCTCCTAAAAACAATGAGGTCCCAGAAAAGCTATGTCTACTGGCTCTAGCCAGCATAAAGGTGATCGTCATGGCCTACCATACAAATCCTCTTAAGGTGCCATATGAATAGTCTCTTAAAAACTATTGTTGTAAGAGAACTCCACAAGAAGGATATGCTTCTCCCAAGAACCTCCAAAGTCTAGAATGCATGTTCGGGGCACATCCTCAAGAACTTGGAGCATGCGCTCAGACTGGCCATCTGTGTGGGGATGGTATGTTGTACTCAAAAGTATATGTGTTCCCAATTCCTTCTAAAGCCCCTGATATAACCAAGAAGTTAAATGCACATCCCTATCTAAAACAATAGATCGTGTAACTCCATGTAGACGTACAATCCCTTGGATGTACAATCGTCCTAGATCATCAAAACTGAAGGTATCATTGATCAGAAAGAAGTGAGAAACATTAATAAGCCTGTCAATAACAACCCAAACAACATAATTACCTCAAGGTGACCAAGGTAAACCGGTCACAAAATCCATCGCAACATCATTCCACTTCCACTCCGGAATGGGTAACTATTGCAAAAGACCTGCTGCTCACTTATGCTCTGCTTTCACTTGCTGACAATTGTAATACTTCAGGATAAAACTAGGAACATCTCTCTTCATACCTGGCCACCAATACTGGGGGGGTAGATCACGATACATCTTGGTGACACGAGGATGAATTTCCCAAATTGAGGAATGAAAATCCCACATCATCTCCTCGTGTATGTTTGATGGAACACATACGCATCCCTGGAAATGAAAGATCCCAACCTCGCCCACTTTCCATAAAGGAAGAGGTTCCTCTCCTAAAACACTCTCCCGCGTGAATAGGCCTTCTTAGTCTGATAGATGCCTCATCCGTACCCGATTAAGAAGTGTAGAGGTAACATCTACAGAAGATAGAAAATTATACCCATGTCGGTCGTGCACCTCCAAATGCATCTTAGATAATAGAGCCATAATCTTCCACTCACTATTGGCCTCTTGAACTTCCTGTATCTGATTTCTCTTGCTCAATGCATCAGCCACTACGTTTCCCTTTCCATGTAAATAGGCAAGCTCAAAGTCGAAGGATTGAAGATACGCGGCCCACTTGCACTGTCTCAGATTCAGATCACACAGAGTGAAGATGTAATTGATACTGTTGTGGTCAGTGAAGACCACAAAATTCTCTCCCAAAAGATAATGTCTCTAACAACGTAAGACATGAACAACGACTGCCAACTCTAGATCATGCATTAGATAGTTCCTCTCGTGTGGTCTCAACTGATGATACCCGTATACAACAACTCCATCTCCCTGCATAATCACAGCTCTGATCCCAATACCTGAAGCATCACAATAAATGGTATAGCTCTTTCATGGCTCTGGTAAGACTAGTATAAGTGCTGACATCAGCAGCCCTTTCAGCTCCTGAAAGGCTGACTCACAGGAGTCTGACCACAATACATTTTCCCCTTTCTTGGTCAGACCTGTCAGTGGTGCTGCTAGGCGTGAAAAGTCCTGTATGAAACACCTGTAATATCCAGCAAGCCCTATAAAACTCCTCACCTCAAAGATTATTAGTATTCTCCCAAGAAACTACAACTCTCACTTTATCTAGGTCTACTAATAATCCTGTCTCTGAGATAACATGACCCATGAATTGAATTGGATCCATCTTAAAGTGCCATTTTGAGAGTTTATAATAAATCTGATGCTCTATCAGTGTACTCAGTACGATCTCAAGATGGGTAGCATGGTCATGTAGACTGTGAGAGTACACCAAGATGTCATCCACGAAATCCACCATGAAGAAATCTATGTATGGCTAGAACACTTGGTTCATCAGTTCCATGAAAACTGCAGGCGTGTTCGTGAGACCGAATGGCATAACAATATACTCGTACAGACCATACATACACTAGAAATATGTAAGAGGTATAACATATTTTATAACATGCATCTTTTGATAACCGGACCTCAAGTAAATCTTCGAGAACACTCGGGATCCATGAATCTAATCGAAGAGATCATCGATCCTCGGCAAGGGATATTGGTTATTGACGGTCAACTGGTTTAGCTTCTAATAATCCACACACAGATTGAGGGTACCGTCTGCCTTCTTCGCAAATAGGACAGGTGAACCCCAAGGAGAAGTACAGAGTCGGATGAAACCCTTTTCCTACAACTCCTCCAACTGCTTCTTGTGCTCCTGTAACTCAGGTGTAGCCATCTGATAAGGGGGAATGGACACTGGTGTCACTCCTGGCACAAGCTCAATAGAAAAGTGTACATCACACTCCGGAGGCAAACCTGAAATGTCCTCTAGAAAGACATCCCTGAAATGATCCACCACTAGAGGAAAGTATAATTGTGATGTCCCCTAGTCATCCAGATAAAGACTAGCAATCTGGGCTATAAGTCCCCCTAGCCCATGATGCTCAGGTCCTGCTCCCCTCGCCTGGACATTCTAGTCACCTCTACGAAGAAAAGATCCACCCTCTAGTGATAGGAAACTCACCCTGTGGTGATAACAGTCAATTAATTCATGAAAGGGAACTAAACAATACATTCTGAGAATTACATCACAACTCTTCATCTCTAGGACATAGAGGTCCCATAAGAATTGACACCCTAAAACCTCAAGTGGGAACTCTCTGAACTGACGTACGCTAACCGCTCTAGTCCCCAATGGTGTGTCTAGAGTCAAAGTATCGGCAGAGGAAAATATGTAAAGCTCAAGGCTCTCCACAACAGCAATACAGATAAAGCTATGCATTGAACCAGTATCGAAAAGAGATGAAGATAAAACTGAGGCTACTAAGATCGTACTTCGAACTGTATAAGGTCCGGGATCCTGTTCTTGATGGGTCTGCTCCACCGCAAAAGTCTGGCTTGTACCGCAGACCTGTGACCCTGGCTGACCACTCTGAGATGATCTACTATACAGTTGCTAGTAACTTGGGGACTGACCACCACAGCCGCGACCTCCACCTTGGTCGGCACGGCCAGAAGAACTCCAGTTCTCAGACTGGTGAAAAACTGGCGATGCATCTCCTAAACACGAGGTCATAGATGAACCCCTACCACTAGCTGTAGGTGAGAATATCTAAAAAAAGATGAATATGGCCTATCTTTCTGTAAGATCATCACTCCATCAGGTCTCTCTGGCAATGAGGCCTAGTTTTCCCACTCCTCCTGCATTGGTAGCATACTACCTGACTGCCCCAATATTAAATCTACCTACTCAGTTTTCTTCAATCAGACTCCATGATGTGCTTCCTACTATCAGTAGGGGGAACACTAGCTCTGGAGGTCGAACCACCCTGGCTCACTACTCCAAAATCCCTCAGATTGTGCACCGTGATCAGCGCCTCGTTGATGATAGATGATATAGAAATCAACCTGAAGATGTTCACCTGTGAGTGGATGTCATGCCTCAGACCATCCTAAAACTTCCCCGAAGGGAACAACTCATCACCTCCTAAAATAGGCGTGAAAAGTTGTTGCTCGGTAAAGAGATATGAGTACTCAATAACAGAAAGAGTACCCTGATCAAGACTCATAAACTCCTAGGCTCGATCGGCCCTCAAGGTCTCCCAACCGAAGTAATCGTAGAAGATGCACTGAAACTCATCCCAAGTCATACTCTATTGGTGCCCTGACTGTGAGATCACCTCCCACAACCTCATGGAGAAGTCTCGGAGCATATAGGTAGTGAGAATCACTCTATTCATTGGAGGTATCTCTAGATGATCAAAAATTGTTAGCGTGGCATCTAGCCACGAATCTGCAGCCTCAGGTACTCCATCCCCTGAGAAAGTATGAATATGATACTGCTGAAAAACCCACATCAAATCTACCATAAATGGGGCAAGAGGCGGCAGTCCCTGGAAGGTTTTAATCATACTCAAAAATTCGTTCCTAAACTACGCATCGGTGCCTGCAACTGATATAACTATTGGTGAAAAGGCTGGCACAACAAGAAGATCTATAAGAGGTCCTTGATCGGCCATATCCAGTTTCTGATCACCACGTGGAAGCTGACATACAACCAAGGGACATCTCAGTGACATAGCTCTGAAAGGTCAAAAACATACCTTAGATCAGGATCATCAAAGACTGAGAACACAAGAGTAAAAGAGGGGAACATGAGAAGGAAACATTCCAGTTTTACAAAAAATGACTACACAGCCTGGTCTTTTAAGCCATTAACATGGGCGTGTACTTCTGCCACAACTGGTCATGTAACGCCCCAACCACACAGATATTTGTCCCCACACAAGGCGTGTACTTGAACTCTACATCCCTACCCGAGTCTCCTTACACAGAAAACCCACATGGTCCTCTTAATACTACACTACACAATGTGTTCACGAAGGACACGACGTGTACTAGATAAGTTTTAATGACCTGTGTTGTTAGTTACACTGCCGAATACACGGATTACTCTACACAATGTTCTCCCTGAAAACATGGTGTGTACTTGAAGGTTTACCCTGACCCGTGTTGTTCGTGACATGGAAGGGTACTTAGGTTACATGGCACGATGTGGGATAAAAGGACACAACATGTAAAGTCGAAGTTTCATCCATCTGTGTCATTAGTCCCATGGTTAAACACATGGTCACTACAAGATGGTATGTAATTACCATACATGGCATGTTTTTAAAGATTTTTCACAACCCCGTGTTTCTGTCCACACAGTCAGTGACACAATTTAAAAACCACATGGCATGTATTAACAAAATACACATAGTGTATTCTAGGTTTTTCTGGGTAGTATCTTAGAAACTGCTCTGAAGCCCAGAAAACATAGAAAACAAGATTTAAGGTGTCAAATTCCGATCCGTGAGGGACCATACTCCTCGTGAATCAAATCTTGGAATCTTATACAAGTCATAACAAGGAACCCAGGAAATGATCCATCAAATTCCGGTCCATGAGGGCTGATATCAGCTTAAGAACCAATGTTTGAAATCCATTTTAGCAAAGTAATATACAATCAAATTATCTTTCAAACAGAAGAGATTCTATCAAAGCATCTATCACAATGGCATGCATAATCTGCACAATGTCTATCATAATAACATGCAATCACTAATGCATCCTAGATGGCATGGAAAGAATGCATGGAATGTGATTTCTAACAAGTGCCTATATGATGCATGAGATGGAATACCCTCATCTCATCGGGTTGTGACAGAAATAGAACCGAAATAACAACAACGGTAACATCACAAATCATGTGAACCACCCAATGGTGAAATAATATCAACTGTAAAAATTGAAAAACCTAATGAAATAACAATAAACGAGGTATATTGGCTTTTCCCGGTACACGGGTTAGCTACTCCTAGGCACAAACTATTACCAAGTACTTATTCCATCCTATCCCTAGATATAGGCTCCAAAGAGTATGTCAAGAGAAAAGAATTCTTCTGATACCACTTTGTAATGTCCTCGTTCCGAAAGTCACCTAGAGGCACCCCGTACCCGGTTGGTCACATGGACTCAAGCACATTTCCCTGAACGCCAGAGGCCACCGACTAGCAGCAAGGGCCTTGGGTGTGTTAGTGGGGAAACTATGCCCTCATTGGAAGAGTACACAACCGAAGTAAATATCACATACAATATCAGAAGCATTAAATATACAAAAATAGTAAACAAGAGAAGAATAAAACAATAAGCAACTAGAGAACACACATATATATGAAATGATGCATGATACATATTTCTATGAAAGCATCAAAACAAGTAACAATACTAAATACAACACTAAACCAAAGTACAAAATAAATATAGAAAAGCAACTCCTTAGCATCGCAAGCCTTGGCTTGGTCCCATGATCTCCTACTCCAATGTAATCAAGTACCTGAAGTCAAAGGGCGCTTGCCCTTGTCTATACCAATAGTAATATAATCTTTTTGGTCCCAAAAGCATGACCCAAACAGGGTGTGAGACTAAATCCCCATAGGAAACCACCCTATGATCTGTTCTTAATAGTCAGTGAGCATATGGTAGGTAATAGTACACTAAGAAGTAAATAGTAACTAGTAAATAAGATGATACACAATAGTAAAAAATCCATATATCAACAAGCAGGAGTGAAGCAAATAGCTAACCAGAAATAGGAATCCCTCTAGGAAGTACTAATAGCCCTCCCCTATGGTTCTATCCAAGAAGAAATAACAACCCTCTAGAAAGTACACTCAGCTTAACCCCTCTGGTTTGGTTATATGAAATTATAAGACTCTATGAGGAAGAATGATCAGTCAATTCCCCTTATAGTCTAAGGTAGTCAGGGACTCTCTGAAGAAGATCACACAGTCTATTCCCCATATAGACCCAAGGTATAGCGACTTTCTAAGGAAGCTCACTCATTCAATTCCTCCTATAGCCTCAGGTCTATCACAGACTCTCAGTGGAAGCTCACTCAGCCAATTCCTCCTATATCCTAGAGTGGTTTAAGGAAATTCAAACAAAACAAAGACTCTATGAGGATGATCAATCGTTCTATCCTCCTATAGTCTATAAAGCTCAAGACACTCTGAAGAATCTCACTTGGTCTATCCTCCTGTAGTCTATAATATCCAAGACTCTCTAGGAAGCTTACTCATTCTATCCCCTATAGTCTATAATGTCCAAGAATCTCTAAGGAAGCTCACTCGGTCTACCCCCTTATAGTCTATATCACCAGGTTCTCGCGGCCCCATGCCACTCAGTGCATAATAATGCTATATGTCCAAAGTAAACCTATGGAGCTACTTGGCTGACCAGTCTATAGCATGACAAGCATGTCAGGGAATAATACTCCATCCTATGGTCAAAAGGCATGGAAAACAGGTATAACGGCCAAAGGAAGAATAGGACCAAAAGGTCGTAAATAGAAAAAGGAATGGGCAAAACATCCCAGCATAGAAATTACCCTCATTCATAACAAAATTATCTCTACACAAGAATACAAGCAATGTTGGAAAACAATGGGGGAAAAATAGTAAACACGCAATACCCCGTTCATGGGTATCAGTGGAAATTTTACATAATACTCAAATACATCAAACAGAAAGTCACAAAACACCTACCTTGATGCTGGAAGATCGATATACATGAACCCCAAGGCTTGAATCTCCTTATAATTTTGTAGATCTACAAAAATTCACAAAATATTCAACCAACGATAACTTGAAAAAGATGAGGAATTGGAAAACGATGATCTAGAAGAAGGAAGATCTTACCAATATAGTTACAACATAATAAATGATGGTCGATTTGGAGAACGGATGGAGGCTCAGGGTCTTAGAAAATATTCACGATCGTATGATCTTTCCCTGTCAAAGTACGCCTAGAAAAAGGCAGTTCTGGGGTTATGACACAACCCCAGTGCGTTTAATGAAAAAAAGAAAGTAAACGACGTCTACTTTTGGAGTACATGGCGTGTACTAGGCTTTTCTGTACTCCACTTTAAGCAGCCTATACATCACCCCACATGACCATGTGTGTCGCCCGAACAAATCCATCACACAGCCTCACGTGGAATCGAAGTACACGGCGTGTACTTTAAAAATTTCTAGAAACTCCTCTTTTCTTAAAAACTCCAAAAATTGAAAAAAAATACATGAAACGAATGTCCGGGATCCTACAAAAGAATTTCATAATGTAATTGACTACAAATAATTTAGAAAAATATATTTAAATGAAAAAAATATTCTCTTATAGAGTTTCAATTTACTTTTTTGAAGTCTCAGTTAATCTTAGTAAACAAGTCATTACTCTTCTAAACCATGAATATAATCTTTTGGCGTATAAGTTACTTTTATAAACTACAAATTTTCTCATTAAAATCCACATATGAACCTCCCATATTAGAGTGAAATCATATATAATACTTCTAATTTTTTGAAATATTTATTTACGCTTCTTAATTGTTTGTGTACTTTTCTAAAGTAAGTACTTTCTTAACTAAAGTTTAAGAATATACTTTTAAAACCATTGAATACTATTCTAAAGTAACTATATACACATTAATTGGCATATATTAATCTATGAAATTAATTCCATAATAATATTTTATGTAACCTCTACACTTAAAGAATCTTCCAAAGTTTTAGTACTTATAAAAATTTCAAACTTGTAATTACGAAACAATTCAATAATAAAAAACACTTATATAATTATTCCAATAGTCTATAAATATCCACAAACCAATCACCTCACATATTGTAATTTATTTTTTCTTCATTTGAGTATGATTTACACAATAAAAAAAATTAAACATAAAAAGAATATCCACTTCAACACATATTGTTATTCATCTATAAGCATAATAACACATGCTAGAGTAATCTTCATTAATGAAAAACTCTCCATTACTTCTCAATTACATTCAAGTGGATTTGAGGATCAATATTTGGTTCAAGTATCGTTGTTGGTTTCAACATAAAGGAAGATTTTTCTGATGTGGGTTGGTATGTGGTTGATCAATGGGATATTCCACGATAATAGGATCTTTAATATGTGACTCTGGAAATGGGAAGAGTTGGGGTAGGGACTTCAATAAGATATTCAACTTCTTCGGGATGAGTAATGATCTATGAATGTTTCTATTTACATAGGGGAATTTTTTATTATAAAAATTATATAATTGTACGTTCTTGGTTTAGAGAAATATGTACAGTTTGGTATAGGTTTTTATTATATAGATGTGAGAACATAGATTCTTATCATTAAGTTGATCTATAATTGATGTCTGGAATGGTAGTGGGGGATTTTTATTGAATTTTTTAATGTTTTAATAGTGTGGAAGCTACTTTGGTAAATAACTCAACCACTACTAATGTGTCTTGGAGTGCATTCTAGTGATACATGGATCTATGGGTTCTGATTAAGCACTCTATTATGGGATTGGTATTATTTTAAGATCAAGGTAGCTGGGATTGTTGATAGATTATATGTGTGGGGTTTTCTCAAGAATGGGGGTACATATAAGAATAGTTGGTGTGAATTTACATTAGGAATATATAGTTTTCTCAAAATATGTTGAATATAATCTAAAAAATTAAAAAATACCAATACATAGTTTTGATTCAATATAAATCATAAATATACAATGAAAATTAATTTCATAGAACTACATTTAAAATGAAAATTAAAAATAACTTTTATATTTCAACCATAAAACATAAAAATGATATTTTTATCATTAAAATTCACATATTAAGTTAAATTCAAATTTTTCACTCCAGACACAGTAAAATAAAAAACTTTTTCTTTTAACCATATTTTACAATGTTTTTTGGGGATTTTAATAGGTAATTTCAATTAAAATAAACATGAAAATTCTCATTTTATGATTTAGGTAATGGGTGGGTTTCATAATGTGGAATTTAATGGTTACTTATATTTCATTGATGAAATTTCCTAAAAATAAATAACTTTTTTATTTAAAATGGATCACTTTGAGAACTAATCATCCTTGGATAATTGAAACCTGAGTGATGTTAAATTTTATGTAATTAATTTCTTTAATTATTGATTTCCTAATTTTCTAATATCCTATGAACTATTATATGTGAAATATCAATTTTAAATAACATTATAATTTAGTTGTCACTAATTCTTTCTCTTATTTTTTGTCTTGATACTATTATTCTTTGGTTTTTATTTATATATCATTTTATGTATTGTTTGGGTTTCCACTAGTATTATTATTTACCTCTATATTATTCATTATATTTAATTTTTTATTTTTTATATGCTCGGTAAAAATATAATTTTCAGATATGATTTAATGGTTCTATTATAATTTATTTTTATTGGTGCCACTATCCATCAAGGATTATTCCCATTACAATTTTTATTATTACTATTTATTATTGTTATATTATTATTCCAAAACATTATAATGTTTTGAGTAGGTGATGAACAAGTCCTCGATGAGTGTTCAACGGTTAGGTGTGGGTACCCAGATAACCCACAAGCATAAGATCTCTAACTAAAAATTGTAATATATATAATTTCATATATAGGGAAGAACATGACATGCTTGAAAAAATATTCAATCAATGGGTGTGTCAATGACCTAAATATAGATTGAAAATAAACCCAACCATATTTTTATATAGGAAATATGATTCTCTCTAGTACAAGTCATCGAATCCCATGACCATTTGTTTATATATCATGTTATGTCTAGTGGATTGGATAATTTATATTGGGTAGGATATTTCTTAAATGGGAAGGTTATTCCCTGATGGACAGATTATTACACGGTGGACTAGTTATTTTATGGATGTTATAGCCTTCCACCATTCTTGATTTCAATCATGACACAAGTTAGGTTAGGATAATCTTATTTGATTGAGAGTTGTCAATTATTATTCTTACTGGTGTGTGATATTTATAGCTATTAGTTTTTTTAATGACTATTTTTTATCTATAAGATTCTTCTTTTACAATATAAATAAATGAATATATAGTTTTTTAGGTATGTGTCTAATTTCCACCTTATGTGGGTTGAGTTCTTTGATAGTTCACACAAATTCTTCGTACTCACACCATTCACGTGATCTTCAGCGAATATGATACCACACTTCTTCCAATTTTTATATGAATAGTTATATATGTAAATAATTTTAAAATTTATTTTTTTTTCTTGATGTTGGTGTCAATTTTTCACAGTCATGACTCCATGAGTGTTTTATGATAGAAGACTATATCTGATGAGAGGGATATTGGGAACATTTCTATATTTGTCTAGTTTTATTTGGGCATGTTAGTTATTATTATTTTGTGTTACATTATTTAATTATGAAATATAACATTTTTGGGATATCTTTATATATAAAATAATATATATTGTTATAAAATGTACCCCTGGTGTAATGTTATATAAAAAAATTGGTTCAATTTTTTTAAAAATAAATGATGTAAAGATGGATCATTTTATGTTTTTATATTTAATTCACCACTACTCTTGATTGTCTCACTAAGAGGTAAAATCATTCCATATAATTTACTGTAGATAATCAATGCTATTTTCTATCCCCTAGAAAATGGGGAACACTCATCGGGTTAGTGATGACCTAACTTGGGTATTGTTAGGGCATCATAATCATTTTCATTACACTTAGGGAGTCACACTCATTCTTATCATATACATAGAAGTTTTTTATGGGATTGGATTAAGGAAATTTGAACTATGTAGGTTATATTATGGTTATAATTTTCATTCATTATAATATTTTGTTAAAATCGAAGATTCAATGATTTGAATTTTTTATAACAAATGGAATATGATATATAAATATTAGATAGTTCAATAGAGGATTATTCATACTGATTAAAAATTAGTCAATTGAAAATAATTGATGTAAAACATCATTTTTCATGATAGGATATCATTATTTAGTCCTTATATGAATGGTCAATATAGATTTACGAAGGAGAATTCATCAATCAAAAATATATATTGGACCATTTACATATAGAAATATGTTTGTGAAATAATGTAATAAATAGTGTTTCTGAAGTAGTTAGAGTGATATCATATTAATTTAAAGAATATACAAACATTAATTGGCCATATTATATGATTTATTTGAATAAAATTGACTTTAATATAGGGGTATTATCTTTAGAACATCCTTTAAAAATTTAGTACCACTGGTATGGGGATTTATGTAGATTAGTTATCCTAGGGTTGTAAATTTTATGGAATCATAATGATTGTAAGTGAGTTCCATGTTATCCTAATGGTGATAATCCATGACTATTTAATTTTCAAATATATCTGGAAGTAATCAGTATTATTTATTTGATAATATATTTATTTCATATAGTAATAATTTATATAATAATAATTGTATTGTTGTTGTTATATAGTATATAGGGATATTAGAGTAAGGTGTAATTACTTTATTGTTATATTTATTTTAATGTGTGGTAAATCCAACGAGGAAAATACTATATGAGTTATCTTTATTTTGTCTTAATTATTATTATGTTATTTATGAGGGAAATTATTCATTGAGGTCATATGAATCATTGATGAAAATAATGTGATAGTAGATCTGGATTAATATTACTATTACAGGGAGTTTTTATGTGTTTCATGGAAAATATTACCATTACGGTTCACCTTGTAAAATTAGAAATATTTAAGAGATATGTTGAATCATTTTGGTTGCTTTTATATTGTAGTTTTGGTGTCAATATGGGGATATTTAATGAAATTTAATTTAATAATTTAAAATATATCAATCATTTGATTTTTGAAAAGGTTAGGGTTATATTTTTGAAGGGGTTCTTATATTTCTAAATCTAATTGAAAAAGAGGATGATGGTGTTTTCAGCAGGGGTGTGAGTGACCCTATTTTAGATACAATTTCAATTTTATATTTTTTAATCATTTTGGGTACTATCAAACTCTTTTTGGTGCCTATGAAGTAATTTTTATATAATATAATCTGTTAATAATGAAAAATAATGAAAAATTAAATTGAATGATGAAATAAAGATTATAGTACTTAAACTATTTTAGGTAGACGATGCTAGAATTTTAAATTTTTATTTGATGTGATTGAAACATATGTTTGTTAAAAAAATATGGGTAATAAATTTTTGATAAAAATTAGAGTGATGTTTAATTTTATAATCAATGGATTTAAATTAATTTTTACAGTAATTGAAAGATATTATTCGTTGTATCTTTGATAAATGAGCAGGCATATGATTTTAATGGATATTGAAAATTTATGTTATGTATAACAATGATATAAAATGATATTAACAGTTATACAATAATTCATGATGGAAAAATGTATTTTTAATTATAATAAATAAAATATCATTTTTTTATTTTAAATTATAAAATAACTGATGAAGTAAATTTTTATTTCATATGAATTTATAATAAATATTTACATTGATTTTTTTGAAGGAAAAAATAGAATATGAATGAATTTTGATTAAATGATATAAGATTGTATTTATCTTTGTGATATGAAAATTATGATGAATAACCTATTAATAATTATAGTATTTTGTTTATTATTAATTGAGAATTTAATCATATATTCATATTATGGAATGATGACACTTACATAGTTCCATGAAATTTATTTTAATTAGTGATTTAATTGAATGGTGAGCATGAGGGGGTGATTATAATTTTTAATAGATGGAAAAATGAATTCAAACTTATTTGTGATAAAACCCATTTGTCTAGTATCCTGCATGGGGGATATTAAAAAATAACATCGGATCTTATTGAGTGGAATAAGGCCATATGAAATCCTCTTGGATGGTTTTGAAACCACTTATTTATCTTATTCCAATTTTGTTCTTATTAAATGGATGTTGTATATACTCTAATGATCTAATTATGATTTTCAAATAATTTATGATATGGTGGTATATTAAATGAATATGTAATATATGTTTTCTTAATGAAATATTGTGTGGTAATTTCATTTTAATGGGTTGATGTAAATGTAACACACGAGGATCAATTATAATAATTATGAATTTCTTTCCAAATAACCCAAACATTGTTCACATAGATATATTAAGTGATGTGATTAAAATAAAAATTACACAAGTTTATACATTTAATTTTTATGAACTAAAATACATTTGTTAATTTATCTTTTCCAAATTAGTTTATAGTGAATTTTTGAGATTTTGTAGATGCTGTTGATTTTTCATTAAATAGAGAAAAATCATGTTTTTAAATTTTTTTTTAAATTTTATAACAGTAGATTATTTTATTATTTTCTCGAAAAGCCTATTTATTTAATAATAATAATATTGATATTAAAATATAATATTTAACTTAGAAATAAATACTTAACATTTTTGAAATTAATGTACTATTTTTGTTCAAAAAAAATTGTTTTTAATCTACTCTCTTAATTATATATTTAAATTGTTAGTTTTTGATTTTGAATAGTTTTAAAGAATAATATGTCTCATTTTATATAAAATAATTCTATTAATTCCATAAAAATTAAAAAAATACATTTTTTTAAATCATGTAATTTCATAAGAGATTCATTTTTCTAAAAAAGTGTTTTCTTGTTGTTTTTTAGCATTTTGTGATATCTTTCAATACGAATGTTTTTTTGATTAAATGATTGTTTTTTATTCATTTATTTCATATGATAAATTCATTATACATATTAATTTATGGGTGTATCCTATTTTTGACCCTTAATGCATGGATAGGATTAATGAGAAAAACTAGTTTGGGTATTTTGAATACATCTTACCAATTAATATAAGATTTCTTCGCACGAAGCCTTCACAATAAGAATTTAATGTCAAGTATTATGATTTCCATATTATGAAACATGTTATTGTTATTAATGTTATTATTTATACTATTATGTAATAAAAATATATATTCATATTTTCTAAAATTATTTATAAGGAATAATTCATTATTTTTTATCTCATACATATTATTCATGATAAATTTATTCTATGAGAGATTCTATTTTTATGGGTTCCCTTAACATGCATTTAAGATCAAATATTATGGTGTTTTCCTTTCCATAGGATACTAAGAAGGCATATATGAATTATTTTAGTTATATAATAGATGAAATAATAAATTCCTTAAACAGATTTCAAGTTTTATTTCATGTTTTCAAATATAATTATGAGGATCTTATATGTATCTAGTCCACCAGGACATCTAAAATATTTGGTTTATTGTGATGTGATGTATTTTCTCTTGTCCCAATGTCGTAGGATAACCCCCAGATACAAGATATTGGATTGGTGTTGTTATAGTATAGGTTAGGTTAGATATTGTATTTAATTGATTTTTTGAAAATATTTTATTCCAATGAACCAATATTTTGAGAATCATGTGTTGTATTTTGAATGGATTGAATATATGTCATATTATAGAAATTTAATTTTTATAATTGGTTATTGGGTTATTTTTTTGTATTCCGTGAATATATGGATAATATTAATGTGTTTCCCCTCATTCTGACATATTATATTTATATATACTTATGGAGAATATCATTTTACATTATTGTAATACGATGTGCAATGTTATGGAAATAATGATGGTTGATTTTATTTATATGATATTGATAAGATAGTAATGGGATAACCTTTCATGGGATTATAATAATTATGTGTTTTATTGTATAATTTTTTATTTTAGTAATGTAGATACTGTGTTATTTAAATCTCTATTCAGCTATTAAATGTATTGGTATCTGGTGAAATTCAATATCCATGTTGTTTTTTGGGTCAATAACATACCCTCTCTCACTCTCCCCATGTGGAAATTTTTTTCATAATGAATTGGTTATTTAGAGATATAAAATATTATTTAACTGTAATATAGGTTCGATGATGAAATTTTTTATTGTAAAGGGATACAAGAATTAAAAAAATTCATTGGGACTTATGGTATTAAATTAGTCTAGAGTATATTTTTAAGGGAGATTTCTCATATATATATATATATATTTTTGTTTATATGTGTTATATTATAAATATGTAATATATTTTTTGGGATTTTAATTGACCTGAGGTATGTGGTTGAGATACAACTATGGACCAACCCATGGGTGATTTGTTGTCTTACTTTATCTTTTATGGGAACAAATCCATTATTATACCCCATCAACATTGAAATGTGATTATTTAGGGAAGAAATATATTGAGTATATTTATAATCATCCTTAATTGAATTATATCTTGATGATTAGGAGATATGATTAATTTTAGTGATTGATGAATGCCCTAAAGTGATAAAATTATAAAGTTGGAGATTTGATTTAATATAAATTGAGACATGGTCATTGTAGCATTGGTCATACACCTATAGTTGGTGTACTCTCACAAACATGATTGTATCCGAGGGTGTGATGTTTGAATTACCATCATTTTAGAGTCATTTTTTGGATTTCTCAAGATTTACACACATGAGTTTTAGAATATGGTTTCTAGTTGTATTTTTTTAATAATATTCATATGGATGAGTTGGAGTCTTTTTATGATCAAGATATATAAAAATGAAAGTAGAAAATACTAAAAATATCTTTCTAATTCCATGGTACCCAACGTGATTATTTTTTTAGAAGATATAAATTTTATTGGGAAAGTTTCATGGTGAAATAATAATTTCAATGGGTTTTCTAGTTTTGTGTGTTTTCCAAAATGACATTGAAAAAGAAAACTACCCATAAAATAGGGAATAATCTCATGGAGAATTTATAATGGACCATAATAAAGATAAAAATGTAAAGACACTAACCCTAATACTCTGAAACTAGTGTATAATTTATTATATTGGTTATAGATGCAAGTGATCACATCACAAAGAATAAAATAGTTTAGTATTCTTGGTAAATAGAATACATACATGATTCCAAAATTATATTTGAATAAAAACAATTTCAAATGAATTTTATTTTATGGAATTTCATTATTCCCTTTAAAATATCCTTATAAATCATTGATAGTACACTTTAAATAATTCTGTTAAAAGAAAAAAATAAGGGTGACATCAGATGATTAGAAATAGTTATGTAATAAAGAAGCTATCATGGGTAAATAAATCACAATCAATAAGGCAAAATCAATAATTTAAGGTAAATATGTGAACTCATGTGCCATTTAATCAATATCCTGACTACCATGATTCGATAAATAATAATCATTATGGAATGGTAAATAAATAAATAAATACATTTAATTAATAAGATGAGAATTAAATGCATATATATATATGAAACCTATTATTAAATTTCTTGGATAATAATAACTTAATTCCTAAAAAATGTATAATATAGGATGTTATGATCTCTATAATCATGATAACTTTACTGTTAGGACCATATGTGCATAAAATATTACCGAAGAGAATGATTAAATGAGAAACCAATTTAAATAATTCTATTCAACTGATTCATTTCATAAAACTACCAATGCAACAAGGTACTATATATAAATTTTCCTGAATGAACCCAAGTTAACCCGGAACCGGTCACCCAAGAATATGTGCGACATGTCCCGAGGGGCATTATTGATCCCCACAGGATAAAAAATAGTGTTGGGCATAAAAATTTTACCATTGGAAACGATTTGAACAATGAAAAGAAGATAAATTAACAAATAAAAACTGAAGATAAAAAATAAAACTTGCAGTAGAAAGAAAATGAAACTGCACATACCTCCACATGACATTCCAGGTAACCAACCAGCCAACGACCAACCATAATATAATAATATGGTAATTAGCCAAGAAAACATGAGAAAAAGAAACCTACAACTAAAATGATAAATTAGGCATGATCATTAAAAATTCTCAGAAGGGTTTCCAAGATAAACCATAGAATCCAAGAATCTCACTTCCCAAAAAAATCCAGTGAGACAATTTTGAAATACAAATATAAAAGTATGATTAGAACATTTTCAAATAACCAACATGTATTTCACATTAAAAACGTTCCAACACATGATACATACCATTTCCAAAATCATTTTTCATTATATAAACAAAACCCAAAACAAAGTATACTAATGCTGGGCTAAAGTAGAACAAGTAAATAGTTTAAACTAGAAATAAAATAGTATAATAGAAAGTGAAAATGCAATAAAAATAATCCAGTAATCATGGGTGATTATAAACATCCCTAGAAGACCCCTAGATGTACTTGGTTCGGAACCACCTGCGGGCATATAGTGAATCTCTTATGTTTATTAAAAACTTTCTCCCCTAAAACTGACCAAATCCTATAGAAAACCCTCTTGAACTAATAAAAAATCCAGGTGTACCAACCCCTCTATTTGGGGTTCATAAACAACCGTTAATCAATCATCTAAAATAATCGCAGGTACCCGTGGTGGCTATAATGATAATACTGTATAAGTAGGAGGCCCTCACACACCTGAATATCCTTACAAATCTATCACTGCACTTGCCTACCCCAAAAGAATCAGTCTATAAGATAACCCATAATGGGATATCCCCCTATAATGGTTTCCCAATAGTATATTTACATATATACATATGTCATATCATCCAAGGTGAAAACCCGGCCGTCATGCCATAAGATCATTAAATTCATTTGATACTTTAAAAAAATATTATAGTTTTTAAATGGAAACACACTAAACAGAACACCATATTTTCAAAAGATCAACAAAAGAATTTCACTTAATCTAAATGTGCCAAATGGACCAACAACTTGACACATCCAAATGTATTACCCAAAACCTCACACAAACTCCAATTTTTTCTTTTATAATTCCAAACAGGCATATGGTCAAATATTTCATTTCAATCCATTTTAAAAACCACACAAAAATCCCAACATCATTTATTAAGAATGAATCATTTTCACAAAAATACAATTCCATTAAAAAAACCCAATCACACATATGAACACTTTAAACACATGATTATCATTTCAAACATCATTTAATGAGTGTAACGACCCAAACTTTTTGAATAGTATATCAACTTACTCTTAACGATTTAATAGAGATGTTTTTGGTTAATGCAGAAAGAGGAGTCAATAGATTCATCAATTAGACTCGAACCTTATGAAGCCCACTTATCAGAGCTTGGGAAGGAGGTGGAATCTTTGGGCTTTGCTTTGAACCAAACCAAAGACGAACTCTAGCATGTCAAGCTTGAATGGAAACGCATGCGCGAGAAGTTCATGTTAGTAGATATTACTACTAGGGAAATGTTATCTGATCCTCCCTCAGATTCTCTCACCATAGAACATCTTACACTTAGGTCATATGCTGGTGTTATAAGGGGATATGTGATGAAACCGTATCTTCTTTGTGTAATCCTTTGGAATGAATAAATTGATATTTCCTCCTTTAGGGAAGTTTGTGGAATTTCAAATGTCTGAATAATTTTAGGATGTATTTTATTGATGAATTTTGAGAAAAAGGATATTTTAAAATATTTATGTAAACCATAAATAATTAATGATGTGTAATGATTTTCAAAAAATGGTCTTCTATAATTATTTTCAGTACAAAATTTAGATTCTAATAAGATCAACTTAATTTTTGATGAATAGTAAATTATGAATAGTTATTTTGTGCTTACGATTAGTAATGTGACCAAATGTATTAGTAATCTCATTTAAAGAAAGTTTTAATATAATTTAGACACCTTGATTAAGTAATACGATTCAATAAAATGGGTAAATAACAGTTTCATAAATTATTAATCAAGTATTGGTTTTTTTCGGGTGAATAGTGTTTTTTTAATTAAAAATCAAATTAAAAATACTTAGAAAATTATTTTTATAAAATGGACTATATTTTTGAACTCAGAGTATTGATATTATGCTATGGTAATTTTTTGGGATTTTTCTGAGAAAGAAGAATTTTCAGTGAATAGTAAAAATGCAGTTTTAGGGTTTTGGTATGTTAAATGACATCATAACTGTGTCATGATGATCTCATGAGATATTTTAAGTGATGGTCGACTAAAGGGGATGAATAATTGTATGAGGTGTCCCAAGTGGCCAATACCATGGGCAAATACCATGGGCAATCCCATGGTTTTTCCAATACCACCAATGAGGTGTCCCTTGGCCATTAATGCCTTGTCCCTTCACTTTCCCTACAAATACCAATCCCTCCTCTCATTCATTCGACTCCAAAATCATCCTCAACGCAGTTAGGGCCTCCTTACCTCCCAAAGAGTCCTCCTATGGTTTTCCCAAGCACTCAAGGTCCCAAACTTTGAGTTTTAAGAGTTACGTTTAAGGTAAGGGATCTGACCTCTCTCTTTCTTTTCTAGTAATCTCTTTTATGTCATTCCTTTTATGCTCCATGTTCTTATTTTAGAGTATGTTCATTTATATTCATATTAATTTCCTTTTCATGTTCATATTATAGGATACCCCCTCTTTCTCTCATCAATTCGTTTTAAGAATGTTTAAGTGGCGCCGTTAGGCTGCCGAATTTTTTAAGGGATTCTTTCACCCTTCTTTTTTTCAGTGTTCTACTTTCATGTCAAGTCTTTCAAGTTCCTTTTTAATTATGTTGGGGTATTATATCTATATCTATCATACTGAACTCTTATTTTTATATGATAAGAGACTCTATTTTGATATTTTCAATTCATTTTTGGTTGATGTTTAAGTGACGCCATTAGGCTGCCAGATTTTCATAAGAGAAATCCAATTTTTGTCTTCCTTCCATGTTTTTCATTTCAAATGGTATGTCATTAAAATTTCATTACCATGTTCATATATCCTTCATATTCGGTCCCTCTACTGTTTTATGGGTCATTTATTATTGTTTGGACCATGTCCCCTCTCTTTTCAATGTTTTCTAAAACCCCAAAACATAGCCGTTATGCTGTAGAATTTCCGTCACAAAATGTCTCTCTCTTTTTATAAGGTTATTTTATTTTATTAAGTGAATACTCAATGCTATATATTCTATAGGGGTATTCACATATATAACAAGTTGTTCTATTTTAAATTCTGGTATTTACATACATGATACCCGCTCTCCCTTTTCGTGGGTTTAACGTGATGTAAATATCATGTCTTTAAAGTAGTTTTTAAACGTTATGATTATGAAATGAAACCCATTCCTTTTTTGCTAAATGGGTTGTCACGACCCGCCCTCGGGGTCCGTGTCGTGACTACCCCAAGCCCGCCTTCCATAGGCCAGGGGCTGGCGACTAGCACCAAGGCGTAATTCCCGGTAAAAAGGGAAGGCATTGCCTTTGTAAAGTAAACAAACACCACAGAGTAAGAAAGCGGAAAGTAAACACTAAGTAAAAACAGAGTACAACTGAAAGTGAAAAAAAGTAAATGAGCCAGTATACAAACCCAAACTGAAAGTAAAGTACAACTCGAAAGGGAAAACAACAACTGTAAGTAAAAGCCACTACACCGAGCTGTCCACTGGAGATCCCACCTGAATGATGGGTACAGATAGCTCCACTGCTCCACGGGTCCCACCGTCCGCTCTTAGTACATCTCGCCCAGTGGTCCACCTCCAGGTACCGTCCTGCTCTGCAAGCCTCAGCCAAGATCAACGCTGTCCATTGTCTGAAACCAACACAACGTAGTGCGGGCATAGCCCGTGCAGGGGTGAGTATAAGCTACTCAGTAGGGACCCCGAGACCCCTGAAGGTCTCTCGAAATCCACAAAGGATAAATCACAAAGAAAGGTACAATCACGAAGTAACCACCGACACTGCTTAGGTATATGCCCATACATATACCTAAGTCATCAATTTCAAATACGCTCCAACCTCCGAGCCCAAGTACAACTCAGTCCACATAGGAAAGTAAACGTATTCCACACAGGAAAGCAAAACGTAATCCACACAGGATAGCACAACACAATCCACACAGGAAAGAAACAGGATTCAGCTCACACAGGTATACATCTCCGAAAGACGATAAAGATGATCTCTGATCCATCTAAGTCGTCGGACCCACGAAGGATCGATAGGTAACTAACCCCCGTAAAGACCTACACATGATCGGGCCCACACAGGACCTGCAGGCGCTGGTTCATACAGGACCGCTGAGCGCAATGACCCACACAGGATCGGACCCACACAGGATCGGGCCCACACAGGACCTGTAGGCGCTGGTTCACACAGGACCGCTGAGCGCAATGACCCACACAGGATCGGACCCACACAGGATCGGGCCCACACAGGACCTGTAGCACTGATCCACGTAGGATCGCTAAGTCCTGTAGTCGTCGTCGAATCCACCAAGGATCTCTGTACTGTCGTCGTCGCAGTCACAGTAGCAGTAGCAGTAGCAGAAGCCGTAGCAGTAGCAGTAGCAGTAGCAACCAGCACTAGGGTTCCCGCACACAGCAAGCTCGTTCAGGAGGGTCCGCTCCACGAGCCGAGAGTCTGATACATCAACTGTCACAAGGTCCAGAGTTGATGTATCCAAAAGTTCCGTATCGTCAACAGGAACTCAACTCAACAGACGGCACATCGATCGGACGCCCGGTCTGAGAGTTATTGGCTTTTTCGTCCTAGGGGCCCGGTTGGTTTCTAAGGTAAAACCAACTCGATCGTACTCCACCTACATCCAAACCTCGAGCGGAGTATGCCAAAAGATCCGTCTCACTAAGAGGAACACAACAAAGCTGACGGAACGTCAATCGGACGTCCGTAGCTCAAGATATGAGCGTTTCCGCTCCGAAGGCCCGGTTGGTTTCGTGTACGAACCAACCCGACCGAACTCAACGTGTTCCGAATCCCTGAGTGTAATATACCGAATCGACCGTCTCAATCCAAGGATCGCAATTCCGCTGACGGTTCGTCGATCGGAGGTCCGTGGCTCAAGTTATGGCCAAAAGACGGAAAACCTCTCGAAAATAGGGGGTCCGGGTCCGGGCCGACCCGGCCCGACCCCCACTGGGTCGGCCCGAACCGGGTCGACCCGAACCGGGTCTGACCCGACCCGACATGTGGCGGTCCGGCGCGGCGGCGCGGTCCGGTGCGGCCTGGCGCTGCTGGGTGCCACGCGCGGGGGGCTAAGCCCCCGCTTCCAGCTGGCGGCGCCGCTTAAGCCGCGCCTTTTTGGAGAATCGGTCCCCTTCGTGGGGGCCTGCTTGAGGAAAACTGGGGGGCCACCTACCCCCCTTAAAGAACCCCCCCCCCTCATAAATGGGGGGGAATTTGACCTGGTTGGGGGAATTTAATTCCCCCGGTCTTTCTCCCTTCCGGCCGGCCCACCTGGACGGCCGGTTCTTCTTCATCGGACCGGCAAAGCCAGTCCCCTTCCGGATTCCCACACCGGCGGCCCGGCGAGCCGCCGGTCTTCCCGTCTCACCGTGGCCCGGAACCGGCCGCGGTGTTCGTCGTCTGGCGCGGTGCGACGACACCGCGCCCCTCCGCCGCGGCCCCGCTCCGGCCGCGGCGCCTTCGATTCCCTTCGACGCGCCGCGATGGCGTCGCGTTCATGATAAACTTCCCGTGGCGCGGCGCGACGGGGTCGCGTAAATAAGTCGGGCGATTCTCGCGTGGTGCAACGACACCACGCCTTCTCGTTCATCCACAAGATTATATAAATAACCAATAACATAGGAGGGGGAATTCGGCCATGTTTGTGCGGTCCGACCCCCCTCTCGTTAGATGATAACTCTTAAATATTTAATCACAATATTATCATTCTAGAACCAAGAACGAGAGTAAAGAAATAAACCACAACAAAACCCTACCTTGGTTTCAAGATCGATGATCGTCAACGACCCACGGAAGACAAAGTCGCGGAGGTCGGGCGTCGCGGTAATCATTCGTCAATCCCGTTGACGAAGAGGTACGTCGTTGGCGAACCTTCCTAAGCCGACGAAGGAAGTCCGAGGAGGAAGCGGCATTCCCTTTCGTTGACACGGAAGACGTCGTCGATCTTCAGAAACAACCGGCTACGAAGAAGAGAGGAGCGGCGTTCTTCATCGGAGCTCGAAGGTTCTTCGCGGTCTTCGTCAAGCTTGAAGAAGAAGAAGAAGAAGAAGGAGAAAGCTTCAAATCTTTTAAGAGGCTAGAGAACTCTAACCAAATAAAATAAGCTAAGAGCTTATTTTATTTACTCAACCAAACCTTTTGAAATTCAAAGGTTTGAAAAAGATTAAACAACTCAACCTAATTAATAAGCTAAGTTGTCAAGATCATTTAAAAGGGGAGTTAAGGGAGTTTTGAGAGGAGATGAAAAGTTGGGTTTCGTGTGGGCCCCACCACACTTAATCCTCCCAATGGAGGTTAAGTGGATGTGGGTCCCACCTTTAACTTCCTTTGAGAGGAGTTAACCAACAAGTAAGAAAAATAAAAAGTGTTCCACATTTTTATTTAACTTCTTTTAATACTCCCAAAAACTAACTTTCGTCCCGCAATAAACGCAACTTCAGAAAAGGTCTCCTTAAGAGAATATCGGCGCCGCGAGTTCATCGGTGTCCTCAGATTTCAATTTCGAGCACCGGATCTAAAGTTAGAAATTCCCGCTCGTTCGTTCACTGAACGTACGTGAGCCAAACTTCGGAAATTGATTCCGGGCACTCCGGGCCTCGGAATCAGGTGCCGTCAGAAACCGCGCTCTTGTAAAATTCCAAAGAAAATTAAGAAAAAATTTCCCTTGAATTTTACAGGTCTTTACATGGGTTGTTTATGAACTGATTGATGATGATATAGTTGGATAACATTATAATAATTACATGTCAAGTGTGCACCCTGATAGTGCTCTAATGCATTGGGTAAAGACTTTATCTCTAGAGATGACTATTCTTAACGACACCTTGGTGAATAACCTTGGTAATTTTTAATGACACCTTGGGGATGGACCTTGGTGAAACAGAAATGATTTTCAATATTAAATGTTGTAGCCACATCTTCATGTTATGAAAAAAATCATTTTTATTATGATATGCCTCCTAATTTCTTTCTCATGCCTTAATGTTCTTTTCATGACCTTATTAAAGTATATAAAGTTCACATGTAAAATGTTTCTCTTGTTTCCCTTACTGGGCATTCTGCTCACCCTTTATTTTGATGTATGTCCCCAGGTTATGAGATGCAGTAATGAACCTAGTATGAACATAAAGAGAAGCCTTCCAAGTGTTTAAAATGAATATTTTATGTTGTTTTCAGGTTTTATGTTCCTGGTTTCCAAGACACTAAACCGTAATGATCCTCAGTTTTGTGTAATGTAATGAATGTTTATGTAATAAAATGAAGGATTCCGCAGTTGGTATCAAAGGATGGTTTAGTTATTTTTGAAAATTATGATATAAAAACATTAGGAATAACCCTATAGAAAAGTTTAAATATAGGAAAAATTATTGGTATTTTGGTAACTATTTAGTAAGTGGTTTATCAAACAAATACATCCCTATCTGGATACGATCAGTTAGAGGCGGAACTGGCATTGATGTACATAGAGGTAAAACCCAAAAACACCACTTTGAGCTCAACTCGAATGGGAACTGGTGCATGATAACAGGCCTTACTGCACTCTTGGTTACGACACTCCGAGAGGATATGTTTGGTTAATCACAAACTTTTTATGAATCATTATGAAGGAATTATAGAGAAATGTAATTGTCTAAACATGAAGTCTTAGTTAAAATATTCATAAATAAAATAAGTTTCTCACTAAGGTTTTATCCTTTTAGAAAATGGCGGGCAATAGGAGGAACCGTGAAGATGGTGACCGCAATGCACCATGTGCTGACGGACCTCCGATGGATGCCGGAATGGAAACATTCATGAGAATGATGAACCAACTGACTCAAGTTATGAGTAATAACTTGAATCAAGCTAAGAGGCTGACCTCACCATGAAGGGAACAACACTCTGTTGAGTCCTTCATGCGTCAACGACCACCAACATTTAGTGGATCTACTGACCCGTTGGTTTCGGAACACTGGATAAGCTCTATTGAAAAGATCTATTTTGTACTCCTTTGTTCGGAACAAGAAAATTCACCCTTGTTGTTTACCGCCTAGAGGGAGAATCTGATCAGTGGTGGTAACTAGTAAAAAACACGAAGCCTAGAGGAGAGATGGAAGCTATGGAGTGGGAAGAGTTGCGAGGAATATTTTTTAACAAGTATTTCCCTCGTTCCATGAGACTGAGAATGGATAAAGTGTTTCTTGAGCTGAAGTAGAATGAGAATGAATCCGTTGGATGCTATGAGATGAACTTCACCCAACTTTCACGATAAACCTCTAGCTTTGTCATGGATCCAAGTGGTAAGGTTGATAGATTTTTCTATGGACTGAGACCTCATCTGTGAAAGAATCTAGCCATCCGGGACTACGATAGCTACGAGGAGATCGTGAGGAGTGCAATGAAAGTCGAGCTAGAATTTGGTGAGACACAGTGGTATCATAAATCAAATGACAAGAAGAGATCGTTAGAGCCCAGTTTAGGGAAGACTTTTGTTCATGAAAGAGGTGGACAGAAAATGAAACTTACCACATGCAATAAATGTGGGAAGAAGTATCTGTGGCACTGCTTGATTGGAGCTGGAAAGTGCTACAGGTGTGAAAAGGAGGCCATTTTTCTCAGAATTGTCGTAGTGAGGTGAAGCCTCAACTACCAAACACTAACGACATAGGAAATATGGTTCTGGACCTACCCGAAGTCCACTGCTTCAAGTGTGGACAGCTTGGGCACTTTTCTAATCACTGTCCAAATCCAAGGGCAGTGGAGGGGAATCACCATCAACCTCAGCAAAGGCCGGGGGAGAAAGTTCGTGCTTTTTCTATCACAACAACTGAAGTTGAAGCTCTGAATGATGTGGTAGCAGGTACTCTTTTTTCCTCTCAAAACTAGAAACTACTTTGTTTGATTCTGGTTCTATGTATTCCTTTATTTCCTCTAAGTTTTAAAAGAATATAGAATCAATCACCGAACTGCTTGATGTAGAGTTTTCAGTCAAGACTCCAAGTGGGATTATCCATGCATTAACAGTGTTTAGAGTCTCTAGTGTTTACTTTAGTGAGAAAAATCTTATCGCAAATCTACTAGTCATTCCCATTTTGGAATTCGACGTTATACAGTGGATGGAATGGCTCTCAAAAGTATAATGCGAAGATCAAATGCAGAAGTATGGAAATCTCAACAGTCTTGAAAGAACCACCTACAATTATCTTCCAAGGAGAGATATCCCAAATTGATATCTATCTAAAAGCACCTCCTATAGCTTTCTTCATGGAGTTAATCGGTGATGATGAAGAAGGAAAAGGGAGTATAAAAATAGAAGATGTTCCGATTGTTCAGGAATACATGGATGTATTTCCCGAGGAGTTACCTGGACCTCCCCCAGAAAGAGAGGTAGAGTTCTCCATTGAACTCATACATGGGTCTCAACCGATATCAAAGACCCCATATAGAATGGAAAATGTGGAGCTAGAAGAGTTAAAGAAACAACTCCAATACTTTTTGGAGAAGGGGTTTATCCGACCGAGGGTGTCTCCTTGGGGAGCACCAGTTCTCTTTGTGAAGAAGAAGGATGGATCAATGCATCTATGCATTGATTATAGGGAACTGAACGGGATCACAGTGAAGAACATATACCCTCTTCCAAGAATTGATGATTTATTTGACCAACTTAGTGGGGCTCAATTCTTCTCCAAGATTGACCTTCGATCTGGTTATCATCAACTGAGGTTGAAGACGGAAGATATTCCAAAGACTGCCTTCCGATCGAGATATGGGCATTATGAGTTTACTGTTATGCCCTTCGGCTTGACTGATGCTCATACTATTTTCATGGATTTGATGAATAGAGTCTTTAAGTACTACCTTGATAACTTTATGGTGTTTTTTATTGATGATATTTTTAAATATTCAAAAAGTCGTGGGGAGCATGAAGATCATCTGAGGGTTATTTTCAGAACTCTGCGGAAGGATAGGCTTTTCAAAAAGTTCAGAAAGTGTGAGTTTTGGTTACAAAAATTGGCTTTCTTGGGGAACATCGTAACCAATGAAGGAATCTCGGTTGATCCTGCAAAGAAAATGGTTGTGGAGGAGTGGCCACAAACCACAAAAGTAACTGAGATTCGTAGTTTCCATGGATTAGAGGGATATTATAGGAGGTTTGTGAAAAACTTTTCACGGCTTTCTAGTCCACTAACCAAGTTGACTTGAAAAGGGGATAAGTTCATCTGGACAAAGGAATGTGAGGAACGTTTCCAAGAGCTGAAGAAGAGATTGGTTACTATACCTGTGTTAACACTACCCTCTATTGGATAAGGATTCGTTATTTTTAGTGATGCATCTTTGAAAGGGCTTGGGTGCATTCCCATGCAAGATGACAAGGTAGTTGCTTATGCATCTTGACAGTTAAAGATTCATCAGCAGAATTATCCTACGCATGATCTAGAGCCAGTGGCGGTTGTTTTTGCTCTAAAGATATAGAGGCACTATCATTATTTGGAGAAATTTGATATATACACCGACCACCAAAGTTTAAAGTATATTTTCACTCAAAAAGAATTGAACATGAGATAAAGGAGATGGTTGGAGCTTATTAAAGTCTATGATTGTCAATTCATTATCACCCTAGAAGAGAAAACAAAGTCGCAAATGCGTTAAGCTGAAAATATCCTGTTGTTCTGGAAACAATGAGGATCCTAGGAGATCCCTTGATTAAATATCTAGAAAAACTGGGGATGGGAATTGTAAGGGAAGGGACATCATCAACGTTATCCAAAATAATTTCTCAACCTTCATTAATAGAGAAGATTAAGAAGGCTCAAAAAGAAGATCCTTTGCTGCAGGATAAGTTTGTGGCTGTAAAGGATGGGAAGTTCCCTGATTTCAATTTTGATCAAGAAGGAGTAAATAAATTTCGTAAAAGACTATGTGTTCCATCTATTCCGGAGATAAAGAAAGAACTGATGGATGAATCTCATAGCTCTACATTCTCTATACATCTGGGAATCACTAAAATGTATAGATACCTTATTGATCATTATTGGTGGGATAACATGAAGAGGGAGATTTCTGATTACACTACAAGGTGCCTTGTCTATCAACAAGTAAAGGTAGAACAAAAACTTTCTAAGGGGGTATTACAACCACTACCCATACTAGTATGGAAGTGGGATAATATCACTATGGACTTTGTAACTGGTCTCCCGAAAACATCCAAAGGAAACAATGTGATATGGGTTATTGTGGACCGTCTCACCAAGACCGCCCATTTTATCTCTATTCGGGAAGATTTCTATCTCGATCAACTTCCAAAGATATACGTAAAGGAAGTGGTAAGGTTGCATGGGGTACCACTATCCATCGTGTCTGATCGTGATCCAAGATTCACATCAAAATTCTAGAGAATTCATCAACATGCTCTGAATACTGAATTGAATTTTAGTACGGCATATCATCCCCAAACTGATGGCCAATCTAAAAGGAATATTCAGACACACAAAGACATGCTGAGATTATGCTCAATGGAATTTAAAGGTGGATGGGATCAACACCTCCCATTAGTTGAGTTCTCCTATAAAAACAGCTTCCATTCGAGTATTTATATAGAACCCTGTGAATCTCTGTATGGAAAGAGATGTAGAACTCCTACTTGTTGGGATGAAACTGGTGATAGAAAGCTTCCTGAGCCTGATCTTGTGAAAGAGATGACAGAACAGGTTCATTCCATCCAACAGCAAAGAAAGGATGCTCAGAGTCAGTAGAAGAGCTATGATGACAACCGTCGAAGGGCCTTGGAGTTTACTGTTGGAGACAAATTCTTCCTTGAAATTTCTCCATGGAAGAGAGTCATGCAGTTTGGAAAGAAAGGGAAGCTCACCCCTATGTACATTGGCCCTTATGAAATCCTTGATTGCATAGGAGCAGTGGGCTATCGTCTAGCACTTCCACCGAACCTAGCTCAAGTTAACGATGTCTTCCATGTATCTCTCTTGAGGAAGTACATACCTGACCCTTCGCATGTACTGAATCCAGAGGTGGTATAACTGGAACATGACCTCTCTTATGAGGAGCAGCTAGTGGAGATCTTAGACTGTAGAGACAAGGTTGTACAAAACAAGACTACCCACCTTGTGAAAGTGTTGTGGAGGAATCATAAATATGAAGAAGCGACTTGGGAGCCTGAGGAAACAATGAAGCAAAAGTACCCTCACCTTTTCGACTAGGCCTCAAGTATAAAACATCCGGGACGAAATTTCTTACGGGGGGAAGAATGTAACGACCCAAAATTTTTGAATAGTATATCAACTTACTCTTAACGATTTAATAGAGATATTTTTGGTTAATGTAGAAAGAGGATTCGATGGATTCATCCAGTAGACTCGAACCTTATGAAGCCCACTTATCAGAGTTGGGGAAGGAGGTGGCATCTTTTGGCTTCACATTGGACCAAGCCCAAGCCAAACTCCAGCATGTCAAGCTTGAACGGAAATACCTACGGGAGAAGTTCGAGTTAGTAGAGATTACTACTAGGGCAATATTATCTAAGCCTCCCTCAGATTCTCTCACCATTGCACACCTTAAACTTAGGTCATATGCTGGTGTTATAAGGGGCTATGTGACAAGACCGTAGATTCTTTCTGTAATCACTTGGAATGAATAAATTGAGATTTCCTCCTTTAGTGATGTTTGTGAAATTTCAAATGTCTGGATAATTTTAAGATGTTTTTTAATGATGAATTTTGAAAAAGAGATATTTTAAAATATTTATGTAAACCTTATATAATTAATGATGTGTAATGATTTTCGAAAAATGGTCTTCTACAATTATGTTCAGTACGAAATTTAGAGTCTAATAAGATCAACTTATGTTTTGATGAATAGTAAATTATGAATAGTGATTTTATGCTTAGGATTAGTAATGTGACCAAATGGATTATTAATCTCACTTAAATAAAGTTTTAATATAATTCTGACACCTTGATTAAGTAATGTGATTCAATAAAATGGGTAAATAACGGTTTCATAAATTATTAATCAAGTATCAGTTTTTTTGGGTGAATAGTGTTTTTTAATTAAAATTTAAATGAAAAATATTTGGAAAATTAGTTTTATAAAATGGAATTTATTTTTGAACTCAAAGCATCGATATTATGTTATGGTAATTTTTTGGTATTTTTCTGGGAAAAATGAATTTTCCGTGAATAGTAAAAATGCAGTTTTAGGGTTTCAGTATGTTAAATGACATCATAACTGTGTCAGGATGATGTCATGAGATAATTTAAGGGATGGTCGACTAAAGAGGATTAATTATTGTATGATGTGTCCCAAGTTTCCAATACCATGAGAAAATACCATGGGCAAGCCCATCGTTTTGCCAATACCACCAATGAGGTGTCCCTTGGCCATTAATGCCTTGTCCCCTCACTTTCCCTATAAATACCAAGCCATAATCTGATCCATTCGACCCCAAAATCGTCCTCAACGAAGTTATAGTCTCCTTACCTCCCAATTAGTCCTTCAAAGGTGCCCCCAAGCCCTCAAGCTCCCAACCTTTGAGTTTTATGTGTTACGTTTAAGGTAAGGGATCCGACCTCTCTCTTTCTTTTCAAGTAATCTCTTTTATGTAATTCCTTTTATTCTCCATGTTCTTATGTTGGAGTATGTTCCTTTATATTCATCATACTACCCTTTCCATGTTCATATGATTGGATACCCCATCTTTCTATCATCAATTCGTTTTAAGAATGTATAAGTGGCACCGTTAGGCTGCCGAAATTTTTAAGGGATTCTTTCACCCTTCTTTTTTTCAAAGTTCTACTTTCATGTAAAGTCCTTCAAGTTTTTTTTAATTATATTGGTGTATTATCTCTATATCTATCATACTGAACTTTTATGTTCATATTATGAGAGACCCTATTTTGATATGGTCAATTCATTTTTGGTTGAAGTTTATGTGACGTTGTTAGGCTGCCGGATTTTCATAAGAGAAATCTAATTTTTGTCTTCATTCCATGTTTTTCATTTCAGATGTTATGTCCTTAAAATTTCCTTTACATGCTCATATATCCTTCATATTCGGTTCATATACTGTTTTATGGGTCATTTATGATTGTTTGACCCATGTCCCCTCTCTTTTCAATGTTTTCTAAAACCGCAAAACATAGCCGTTATGCTGTAGAATTTCTGTCTCAAAATGTCTCTCTCTTTTTCCAAAGTTATTTTATTTTATTATGTGAATACTCAAATCTCTCTATTATATAGGGGTATTCAAATATATACCACGTTTTTCTATTTTAAATTTAGGGATTTACATATATGAGACCCGCTCTCCTTTTACGTGGGTTTAAAGTGACGTGAAGATCATGTCTTTAAAGCAGTTTTTAAACGTTATGATTAAGAAATAAAACTCATTCCTTTTTTTCTATATGGGTTGTGTATGAAATTACTGATGAAGATATATGTGGCTCACATGATAATAATTACATGTCAAGGGTATTCCCTGATAGCGCTCCAATGCATTGGGTAAAGACTTATTCTCTAGAGATGAGTATTTTTAACGACACCTTGGTGAATAACCTTGGTAATTTTTAATGACACCATGGGGATGGACCTTGGTGAAATAGAAATTATTGTCAATATTAAATGTTGTAGACACATCTTCATGTTATGAAAAACGTTATTTTTATTATGATATGCCTCCTGATTTTTTCTCATGCCTTAAAGTTTGTTTCATGACCTTATTAAAGTATCTCAACTTCACATGTAAAATGTTTCTCTTGTTTCCCATACTGGGCCTTCTGCTCACCCTTTCTTTTGATGTATGTCCCCAGGTTATGAGATGCAGTAATGAACCTAGGATGAACTTAATGAGAATCCTTTCAAGTGTTTAAAAAGAATGTTTTATGTTGTTTTAATGTTTTATGTTCCTGGTTTCCAAGACACTAAACCTTAAAGATCCTCAGTTTTGTGTAATGTAATGAAAGCTTATGTAATAAAATTCATGATGCCACAATGAGATATTCAATCATTTAGTAAAATATTTCAAAATTACAAAACAATGGATTACTTCAAGTTCTCAAAAATTTCACAAGAGAATCCCATTTTAAAATCAAATGCATACCCAACCATTTCAAAAAAACTACTTTCAAGCCTTTCAATAACTAACTCACGCCACTGGAACAACCAGATGAACTATTTCCACAATTAAAGAAAACACATTCAATACCAAATATACCACTATAAAAAATTATTAAACAATTTTAAGAAGAAACTCATGACTTAATGCACAAAAACATACTCAAATCACCCTTTGTGACTAAATTCACTTTGAAACCACACCGAAACATAGTTTTTAGTCATCGCACAGTTAAATACACTAATTTTATAATTCATAGAAACACTAGTAGAGGGAGCACTGTGGGTTTTTATAAAACAAATCATTCCATATTAGATAACATGCTACAAGGATAAATCACACAAATTAAACATCCTTGAAAATTAAGTTTGTACTAAATTAATTAACTAACAAAAATGTTAAATCAATTAGATAGGCCAAATCAGTGATGAATAAATTATTTTGCACAATAATACATATAAATAATGATGTAATTTGTTCAAAATATATTTTTAACAATTTTAACCAATATAAAAATACCAAAATGAGTTATCTAAAATACTTATGGAGGTGAGAATGGTAATTTAAAATTAATTTGAAACACAAAAGTTCCATGGATTGTGAGAGGAATAAAAAATATAGAAAATGCTTACCTCCATGGCGTAAAAACGTGATGTTGCTTTTGCGAAAGATAAAACCGATCCTCACAGTCTCTTCACATATCTTAAAACAATGAGGAAAAATGCATGAATTAAAACTTGAACATTAGGGTTATGATAAATCGAAGGAAAACCCCCAAAATTTGAATAAATGCACAGATGGAGGGGTTCGTGGTTGGAAAAAGGCTTGATGGAGCGGCGGAGGCTGGAAATAACCTTTCTAGAGTTGGATGGCTAGACAGTGGTGGCCCGGGGCATGTAGGGACGGGATGCGGCAAGGGAGAAGGTCGGTGGAGGGCCATAGAGGTAGGATTCCATCACGCGAGTGGCCATAGGAGGTGGCCGGGTCGGGTTCACGGCGCGAAGGAGGTATAGGCCAGGGTCACAGCTAATGCAGGAGGAGGGGAAGGGGGGGTTCACAAGTAGTTTAGGGTTCTTTACTTTTTTTCATTTTATAATAATAATAATATAAAGAATAATTATATCAATTATGATAATAATAATAATATGAATAATAATAAAAAGAAACTTACCAAAATGTACAAATAAATTTAATAATAATAACATTATACCATTATTATTTTTAAAATTCTTTTAATTCTTATTTCTAATTTATTATTTTCTTCTATTATCTTTTCATTTTTAATTCATAAAAAATTTATTTATTTCAATTTTGTGAGAAAACAGTTGGTCTCACGTGCCATCAAGCATGTGGTTGAGAAAACTACGTTCGAACCGTGGCAGCCGACAATGACCGCTTACAGGGTTAAGTTGTGTGATTTCTGTGTAGTTTCATAATTCTTGAACAAGTCACACATCAATTAGGTTGGGTTGGGACAATTCTCCTCACCACAGACACATTCTACCACTATAATGTTACCCAACCATACAATAGACAAAACAAGAATCCAAGCCCGATTGAAACCAAAAGAAACCACAACACAAGAAAACATGAGAACATGATATGGTTATCCCCACTACTTGAACTCAACTAGAGAAGAAATTTAATACCCAAACATACCACCCTAGAATGGGGCAGGGCGATGCGGGAACTCCCAACCGATCCAAACTAACTTTTATAACTTGAGGGATCAACACCTCTGCTGAAACATGGAACTCTTAAACCAGAAAAAAAAACCCCAACACTAGAGAAAAATGCCCCAAGCAGAACATAACACAATCATTGAACCTATGCATAATCAAAACATTGATTCTTCCATAGTCACTTAAATATCCAAACGAACATAGCTAAACTAAGATCAACTTGTAACAGGGTTTAACACACCTTTAAGAAAAACAGATGATTTAGAAAACCATAATCAGAAAAATGGAACTATTTAAAATAAAATATAACAAGTTCATCACATTTCCCCATTGAATGATGAACTCACAATAACCATAAAAAATTAATTGTAGAAAAACAAGAACTAAAATACTTTAGATGTTCCACTGCCAACACGGAACAAAAAACCCAGATAAAGGATTCACACCCCTATCAACACCTAACTGCACGCGTGCTTCACCCTAATATCTATGTCTGAGGCACTGATTGTTGAAGCATATCGTTCCTCACAGGTAGACATTAAAATAATCTGGTCATAGTGTCTTCTTCAGGTTACATTTCCTACATTACTCCTCTATAGGACCCAAACAATAGCAACAATTATATATTTTGGGAGGGGTGCGACATTGCAACATTGTGTGACCCAAAATTCCACATTGATGGCACACCATTGAATGATACAATGAACTGAAAGAAAGAAACAATATAGATGAATATTTAGAAATAGGTCCCTCTAGTACACCCACTCGCCAGATAGAGAACCTTCATGAGAAACTAGATACACTAGATTTCAAACCATATGCGCTCTAGAGGCCAACTCAGCTAAGAACACATCATCCACCCACTTCTCAAAATAATGGTGTTTATAAGTGGGGATATGCTCCTTGATGTCTAGACAGTGACCCCCCGATGAAGAGAGAAGTATTTATAAAATCCTATGACACTACCTCTAAAGAAAAGGACACAAGTTCCTTAAATTGGTCAACATTTTCTTTCACTGTCCATTGGCCTAGTTGAAAATTCATGAGCTATTCCATTTTCTTTGTCTTCACCTCTTCAGGTATAAACCATTAGATAAAGATGGATTAAACGAAATCCCACATCATCCCAACTTACAGTGATGATGATATGAAAAACTTCTATTCTTCCAGATTTGGACCTTCAAATAGACCCAAAATGGCACACACTCTGATAGCTTCTAGAGTTCCCAATACCCTAAAGACGTGATCAACCCCTCCAAACCACTTTACTTCTTCTAACTGTCCATGATCATCATAAAGGATAAGAAATTCTCAAGAATTAAAAAAACTGGTCAAGACTTATTGAAAACCATGGGGGCCTTTCTAGGTGGCATTTTTGTACAACATATAAAACACAAAGCCGAACCCGATATCAAATCAAAATATAATTAAAAGTAACATCTTGAGAAAAAAATTTAGCTGAAAACCAAAAAAGATACAAACACAAAATAAAATTCTATATTAAAAAATTCTCTTTTAATTTTATATTTCATAACCACCTTCTTTCAAGGCTATTTTTCCAATTCCAAACCCACTTTTGAAACCAAATTCAGTTTCCAAAATCATTTCCAGTTTTGAAATAATTTTAGAAAAATTATGTCATGTCTTTAATTCCAAGGACACTCCCTAGAAATCCCATGAACCATATCCCATGTCTTCATCCTCTTACATCCATATGCACCAACACACACTTCCCATTCATCCCCTCACATGTGAAAACGTTTATAATGAGTACCCGAGGATTCACCCAAATCATTTCTCTACAAATTCCATGAAAAAATCGGATTTTTAGACCAAGAGATTTTAGTTATGAAGAAAACCCATTTCATGAATTTAAATCCAATTAAAAGAAATAATTACCAATTCAAAAACCCTTTTTCACTTTCAAAAGGTCACTTAGGCCAACCAAAACCAAGATGAAACTTAACTTGCATCAAACTACTAGAGTGAGGGACTGGCAGTCATGCTTAACCTTGGGACATGGTAGTGGCCCATGCCCCATGTAAGTGTCAACAACAAGGAGGTTCTTAAACAATGTACTCAGGCTCCACCTGGGTCACTACTCCATGAAAATTTACAATGTAACATCGAATTTCCTCCACTGTCATCCGTTAATCTAAAATAAACCAAAACAAGATAACAAATAAATTCCCAGACAACACCTGGCGACACAATGTTCATAACGAGAAAGGGTTCATGAATCCCTTCCCATACCTACCTCACAAGTCCCGATAGTATTAATATACATCTACAAGACACCCCAAATAATAAGGGAAACATTTGATATGATTTTTTTCATCAACCAACCCAAGTTGACCCTGAATCGGTCACCCAAGCTGGTCCACGACATGTCCCGAGGGGAGTTCCCAATTCCCAAGGGATGGAAACTAGTTCTGAACATCAAAAGTTAACTATTGGGAAGGATTTGGCACATGAACAGAATATAAATAAATAAATAAAAACTGATTACAAAAATAAAACTAGCATCAGAAAAAAATGAAACCGCACCCACCTCCACGTGACATTCCATGTCACCACCCAAGTAAAGACCGACCTTGCTCCAATAATGAGCAACTCAACCAGGAAATCCTGATCAAATGAAACATGTAAATGAAATGATAAAATAGGCATGATAATTAAAAATTATCAGTATTAGTTTCATGATAAAACATAGAATCCAGGAATCTCAAATCCCAAAATGACCCAGTGACACAAGATTGAAATACAAATATAAAAGTTGGGGTTTCACATTTAAAAATAAGAAATTTTTTTCACATTTAATTCAATCCAATATATGTGACATACCATTTCCAAACTCATTTTTCCTTTTATAAAAAAAACCCAAAATAATGTATACTAAATGTGGGATAAAGTAGAATAAGTAAACAATTTTAGATGGAGATAAAGTAGTATAATAGAAAGTGAACAAGATATGAACATAATACAGTAACTGTGGGTGATCCTAAACATCCTTAAAAGACACCTAGAAAAACTCAGTTGGGAACCACTTATCGGCATATGGTGAATCTTCTAAGACTATAACCAACTGCCCGCCCTAAAACTTACCAAATCTAGTGTCAAAGCCAGCCTAGACTAACAACAAATCGAAGGGGTACCAACCTATCTAATCAGGGTTGGTAAAAAACCATCACTCAATCATATAAAAGATGCGTAGGAATCTATGGTGGTTATAATGTTAATATTTTGTATGTTAGAGGTCCTCTTAGGCATGAATATCCTTACCATGACATCATCGCACTTGCCTACCCCAAAAACGAAAACTCTATATGATAACCCTAAAATGATAACCCCCTTTAAAGGTGCCCCAAAAATATATATACATACATACATATGTTATATCATCAAAGGTGCCAACCGATCCATCGTGCCATTAGATCATTAAAACCATTATTACTTTTTTCTACATTAATATTATAGTCATTAAATGAGAACACAGTAAACAGAACACCATCTTTTCAAAGGATCAACACATGCATTACAATAAAACTAAAAGTTCTAAATGTACCTATAACTTCACATGTCTGAAAGTATTACACAAAAAATCACACAAGCACAAATTTTTCCATTAAAAATCCAAATGGGAATATTCTCACAGATTTCATTTGAAGCGATTTTAGAAACCACGCAAAGAACCCAACATCATTTAGAAATCAAGAATCATTTTCACAAAATTACTATTATCTTTCAAAAAAAAACCCAAATGCACACTGATAAACCTTTCACTCGTGATTCTCATTTCAACATAATTTAATAAATCATTCAAAAAATTAGTTAAACATTTCAAAACTATCAAACAAAAGCTTACTTCACGATCTCACCAAGTTCACCTGTGAATTCAATTTTAAAATCAAATGCATACCCAAAATCTTAAGAAAAAATACTTTTGCACCTTTCAAAAACTAACTGCCACAACATGCGCAACAAAATGAACTATTTAGAAAATTAATGAAATCACTTTCACCATAAAATAAGCAAATATGGAAAATTATTAATCAATTTTAAGAAGCAACTCATGGCCTAAAACACAAAAACTCACTAAAAAATTATTTTGTGAGTGAATGCACAATAACACCACACCAAAAAACATTTTTCAATCCTTACACAGTTAAAAACACTAATTTTATAGTTCATAAAAACACTAGTAGAGAGAACACTATGGGGTTTCATAAAATAATGAACTCCATATCACATAACATGCTATGAGGATAAATCATGCATATTAAACATCCTTGAAAACTATGTTCTCACAAAATTAATTGACTAATGAAAATGGAAAATTAATTATATAGGGAAAATAATTAATAATGAAATGTATATAAATAAAATACATAAACATAATGAGATAATACTTTCAAAATACATTTTTAACAGTTGAAACCAATATAAAAATACTACAACGAGTTATCTACAATACTTATGGAGGTGTTAATGGTATTTAAATATTAATTTGAAACACAAAATTTCTATGGATTGTTAGGGAAAGTAATGATTTGGAAAATTTATACCTGAAATGTAACGCCTTGACCCCAGAAGCCTAAAGTCGGTGCATTATTTTGTATCATTGGCATGATCACAAAATATAAATTCCCAAAACTTTGATTAGTTTAGTATCATTTGAAGTACTAGATATATTCATAAGGTTTAAATTACATCGAAAAATGGAAAACTATAACAACATTGTTTCCATAGACAACACTGAGATCCCAAAGACTATCCCTGAAGGTCAGTCATAATATACTTCTTCGCATCCCAGGAAAAAGAAAACATAAAAAGGGGTGAGCATAGATGCTCGGTAAGGATAACAATATAGAGGAAACATTCATAAATATGTATAAACATTTAAGGAAATGTATAAAACTAAAACAAAATCATTTTAAACTTGAACTGCAGCATAATATGTCAAAGATAAAAATCAAATAATGTCATTTACCTATTCACATGGATATTCTACTAGTCGAATAATCACATTCAATATCAATAGACACTTTCATAATGATGGAATATATAATTCCAGACTACATAACCACATAGTCAAGGCCTTGTACCAAGACTCCAAATAAGATTTTGTCAAGGCCCTGTACCAAGACACTAGTTTGTCTCATGAGACCTACCGATGTATCGAGCAGCTATAGCGGTCTCCACCCATCTCTTACTAAGTCTAATGCATTCCTCATATGAAATGTTTGAAACATAATCTAAACATTCATCTTAGAACCAGCATAAGAAATGTCAATATTTTGGACACAAACCATTAATGGTATAAAAATAACACATCCAAAGTCAAACATAACTCATTAAATACAATATGGAAGATTGTATAATAATAGATCAACCTAAATAGAGAATAATGAATTATATTTTCATATATGAAAATAATAATCAAAACTATTTTAGAGAAATATTCCCCTTTTTCTTGAAAATATTTAATTGTCTCACTATTTATCATGAAGCAATTTAAAATATATTTAGGAATCAAAGTGTCTCATACCACTTTGAAACTTTTAAAATGAATTTTAATTTGAAAACTTTAATGTCCATATAAATAAATCATTGAAACCATTATTAAAATATGGACATCAATGCGAAATATTTAGAATAATAAATCTTTAAAACATTTTAAAATGATATTTTAGTTATAGCTCCTTACTAAAATAGAGACACTTTAATAAAAATAATTGAGATAATTAAAACAATATAATATCATGGGAATAAAGGGATTCATGATATAATATGTAAAAGTACATTATATACACCATATAAAAGTGAATTGGTGTATAACAACAAAGAAGTCCCAATGGAATATAAATTGAGATGAAATCTCTTATAAAGGCTATATCCTTAGTTTAAGGATAAATCAATGAAATAATTATGTGTTAAAAACATAAATAAACTCAATATTCTTGGATATTAAGTGTGAATCAATAAGAGGACATTAACACATATTCTTGTAAAAAAAACACCTATTAATTGGATGTTTAACTCAATAAATGAAGATTGAGTTAAAATTACTCTTATCAAGTTCATATCGATGACATTAGAATTTATCAATGGAGTGATTATGGGTATCAAAAGTATATCCACAGAAAGGGGAGTGTAAATTACTACAAAAATAATAAATTGTGATTCCACACATAATCATGGAGTAAAATAATCAATTAAGTATGCGTAAAGCGGAATGAGAGGAAATTGAAATATAAAATTCCGTTACCAATTTGGTAACTTACAAAACATACATCTCAGGAAAGATGGATCATATAATGAAGTTGTAATTTCTCATAAATTAAATTATATTACACAAAGAATACAATAATTGGGCAGTATATACACCACATAAAAGGAAATAGTTGCAGTATGGCATGAATCTCACGGAAATAGGAAGTGGGATAAAAACCCTGACTTCGTTGTAAACAATGGAGTCGTATGGAAAAAATATAATATAAACCAGATGAATCATAGAATACCAGGAATATAAATAGAATTATGATAATATATATCAAATAACAGTACATAATACACCACATTTAATAAATAATTGGCGAACAATGGAAATCTCACGGAATTAAAAGTGAGATAAGAAACCCCTTAAATTGTACTTTTCCTTGTTCAAGGGTAGGTTAACCACCTGTATAATGGTGAAATAATTTTAATTAAATTATAAAATAATCATATACATTAATATGTTATCATATATGATCTTTTATCATTTCTTTTTTAATAATATCTTAGTATTATCATCGTTTTAGGAGTTAACTGATTCGTTTTCCTTTATATGATTTTTTATGTAAGTAATATTTTTTATGGATAGGATGTATCTTTTTCATATCCAGAATTATATTAAGCCTTTAAACATTATTTTAAACCATCTAATAAAAATTATTCTTGAATGGATATGATGGGGAATGAATCTCATCGCGTTCGTGGAGACGGTAATCCGTACGTTCTCATGAGAGACAATATCATTATTTTGATATTAAAATAATATATAATTGAATGGTATATCATAAATACAGGATCATTATCATGTTATATTTATTATTTACATCAATTACACATCATTATTATACCCATCCAAAAAATAATGCATTGAATAACAATTACACCACGACGTGGAGATGGTAAGTTGTATGTATGCACGTATGGTGACATGTCATTCAATGGATGGATATAATAATGAATATGGTTTTACCATATTTATAATAACATCAAAGTATATAGAATATACTTTATTTGTTATTTTAGAATGGAAACAACAAATAAAAAGGAAGTGGAAGAAGAAAGGAACTTGAAAGAGTTGATGAAATATTTACCTCTTCTTCGGGTTCATCCTTTTGATTTGATCAAAAGGGATCCTTATGTTGGATTTCTAACTAAATTAAGGCCTCTAGAATTAAGGGAGTATATATAATAGGGATATTTGGAAGGGATTTTCTAAGACAAATGGCATTGAAGGTGTGAATTAGAGAGAAGGTGGGAGTGCCCTTTTATAAGAGGGTTGAGGGGAACATTAAGAAAAAACTAGAAAACTTATTTTATAATAAAAATATTTTGAGTTTTTAATGGCTCAAAAATGAATTATATAAAATATAAGATGGGTATAGGTCACAAAAAATCTCAACCAATAGGTTTTATATAGTATTGGGTCACTATATTAACCTTATATTTTAGATTTAACTCTTAGTGAAATAGTTTGACATTTACCATGTCACTTTGTATTTTTATATTATTTGGTTAATAATCATACTATATACTTCCAATAAATTACAAAGTGGTTAATTAATGATACAAATATTATTATATAAGTCATTTGGCCGATACATAGATTTTTAAGAATATAATATCAATTAATAATATAATATTTTTTTTAAAAACTCTTTTATTTCAATTTTGACACAATTTGGTATTATGTTGTTTCTAAATTCATAAAAGCATTATTAATTCGAAAACATTTATCCAACCAACCCTAATATGTCATATTAACCTTTAAAAGTAGTTTAATTCATTAGAAGTCTAAAATTATATTTATTTGGATATTTATAATATCAAATAATTTCATATTTCATTAAATAGGTAATTACTGCATCATCATTGTGTAATAAATAAATTAAATTATTTACTGTATAAAAAATATAAATAATGTACCTTTATGTAGGAAATAGTTTTAGATTTCTAATTAATATTTCTAATTTAATTTATCTTTTGTATAACTCTATATTAAAAATGGTTATTTATTAAGCTTTTAATATTCCACTTTTAACTCTTCTTTGAATTAAATAATAATAAATGTCCAAATCTAATCCAAGTGGACCTAAAGGATAATATTTTATTTCTGAGGCTGTTTTTGGTCTAATTAAACTTATCCAATAGAATTATTACATGTTTTAGGTAATGATAATATAATTTTTACCCTTAATTACGCTATTTACTTTTAACTGTGGTAAATAAAAGTCAAAAGGTACTATTCACCAAAAATTATTTTAATCCTATTGAACCAAATTTTAATTACTGATATCAACCGTGTCTCTTGGATTTTATAAATTCAATTCATAGAAGTAGTAAAATTATGTTTTATTCAAATTTTCAAATGCTCCAAAGAGGTGGTTAAAAGACGATTAAAAAGTTCAATAAACATTTTATATATAAAAAATTATTATAAACTGACTCCAATGAATTAAATTGAAATTATATATGTATTACGTGTCTATTTTGACATAAAATAAATTTAAATAAAATAAATAATTATTTAAATAATTTTTTTTAAACTATAACTCAGTGTTTTTCACTATTCATCAAAATTTGATTTTTTTCAGAAAAATACAAAAAATTCACCCTAAGCTAATTTCGATATTCCGAATCCAAAAATGAAGTCCATTTTGAAAGATAAAATTTATAAAATTTCAAAAAGTGTGTATTACTATTCATAAAGGTTAGTTTGATTGGTCACAATGAGTTAAAACCACGAAGTTACGTAAAATGAAAGCTATTACATTATTCAAAGGGAAATGTACCATGAAATCATGGGGTATTACATTCTTCCTCCCCTTTTGAAATTGCGTCCTTGCAAATTTTAAAATTGAGCATGGGAACATAATTGAAAGTCCCACATCATAAAAAGAGTCAATACAACTATCACTTTAATATAAAGAAAGAGAAGTACAAAGGTTACCCAAGATAACCCTTACTAGGATTCCATGTAGGAAAAGATGGATATGAAAGATAAAATAAGAGACATGTTCTAATGAAGAGTGATAGAAAACATGATCATGAGAAAGTTAACACTAAGAAAACAACAAATATGTGATGGGAAAAATGGTGATTAGTTTCCAATTAAGAAAAGTAAATAGACAATGTTTTTTTTATTTAAGTTATATTTCATAAAGATGAAGAATTTATTTATGAGATTGACAAAGAAAATTACGAGATAAAATTCCTTTTTAAGTAGATTTTCATTATTTAATAAATTTTTACCACTGGCTCGTTTTTTTCAAACGATGAGGATTAAAGATGACTTGGTCACACCAAAATAGCTAAAATCAACTTCTAGAGAATCACATGATCCAAAAAGGATAAACTATATATTTACCTTGTCTTTATAGATTAAAAAAACACAAAATGGTAAGTATAAGATCAGATGATCCCCCAAAAGGATATTCCTTTTGAGAAAGAAATGCTAATCTTAACTTTCTCAAATTAAACCAACAATACCCCAACATTAAATAAATACCATTCAACAAAAAATTGTCCTTAAAATCCTTAAATATAATCCAAACTAATATTGAAACCCAAAACATAGAAGAATTTGGTTGTGTAGTCTTCCACCTTAAATTGTATCTCCAAATGACATCGACTACTCTTAAAGTCACATACTTAAAAGTAATTAACCTAATCACATTTTCTCTATTATAGGTTAATCATTTCCATAAATAACCCAAATAACTATAAATACACAATAAAAACATAGATAAAAATCTACCGTTACTCCTCAAATGAAATACCATAGTATTTTATTTTTCTTAGGCATATAGTGTTCCCAACAGAGCAAACGTCTTCTAAAATAACATTTATCACTTAATCATCAAACAATTTTCCTATACTAAGGGTATTCATTTGATAAGACATAAGATCCCAAATCCATTTAATACTGATGAATAAAATAATTTAACTAAAAATAATTAGTCACACTAACTAGGGAATTCACGTAGTCCAGTGGTAGGTGATAAATCTCAATCACACTCTTGTTGTGGGTTCAATTCCCACAGCTTTGTCCGATGCGATGGTTTGTCACACGGTCTGCATGTTTTCCTTTTTCAAGAACTATATTATATAACATTACCAGAATGAGATTAATTCTTCAAAATAACCATAACATAATTTAACCACAAATGTCATATCATACCTTTAATTTTCATCCCAAAATATAATAACTTATAATTTCCCCAAACCCAATGTTTATATATAACTAAATGGATATTTATAACTATATCTACAAGAGAAAAGATAATTCTTCCTCAAATATCATTTTCACATGAAAAACTGCAGGGTTAAAAATACAAGTGAAAATTATTCCAATGTAATCCCATCAACAAGGAGAACTAATACTTTTAAACACTTCTAAAACAATTTATTTCCACATAGCTTCTTCTTTGACCAAGAAAATATCCTATAGAATAGGGCATTCACTGAGGTAATGGCCAAGTCCCCTACATTTACAGGAAATGATTTTATATGGACTCTTGGGACCATTTTTATTTTCTTCCATAGTACTATTCATTTTTCATCAATAATTCATTACCTTATGTCATTATTTCCCACACATAAAGCATTTCTTTGTTCTATTGAGACAATTTTCTGGGTGTCTCCTTCCATATATCCTGTATGATGGAAATTGAGGATTCTTTTCTCCATGGTCTCCACTGCTAGAGCTCTTATAATTCATCACCCTTCACTTCTTTGTTGAGGCTGAGAGTTGGTTAATATATATATTGTTGATCATATTTTTGGAAAACTGATTTGGCATGAACACGATTTCTTTTATGCCTATCAACATTCCATTTTTTTCTCACTTCCACCACCATTTCCACCTTCCAAATCATGCTCAAAGTTACTATGCCTTCCTTGGAATCCAACTATTGACTAAAACCAGAAGGCATTGTGTGAGTAACAGTAGTCATAAAATCATTTAGAGAATATAATGACACAATATTTTCTATTTGAAACACCTTAGAATTAACCAAGGTCATTTATTATCTTATTATATTAAAATCCTTCATATATATTTGTAAATAAAATGTAAATTATCCGATTTATATCACCCAGGAGTGACATAACCGAGAGTTTATCAAGGCCCGTTGTCGTGCACCAGTTACCGTTCGAGTCAAGCTCAAAGCGGTGTTTTCGGGTTTTACCCCTAGATACATCTATTCCAGAGCGGCCTCTACCTACTCGTATCCAGAAATGGATGTATTTCTTGTAAAATTAACAAAATCTCTACAATACCATAATTTTTGGTATTTTTCTATACTAATCCTTAATGTCTATCTTAGGGATATGTTCTCTAATAAAATTTTATCTAAGTCTAGTTTCCATGTTTATTATTATAATTCTTAGGATACCAACTGTAATGCCCTGACCCCAAGCCCATTGTCGGTGCATTATTACGTATCATTGGCATGATCAGAAAAGACCAATTCTCAAAAGACCGATTAGTTTAGTATCCATGGAAGCACTAGATACATTTATAAGGTTTACAATACATCCTAAAATGGAAAACTACAAAAAATTGTTTCCGTAGACAACACTGAGATCCCATAGACTATCCCTATAGGTTATACATAATATACTTCATCACATCCCGGGAAAAATAAAACATAGAAACGGGTGAGCTCAGATGCTCAGTAAGGATAACAATATAGCAGAAACATTCATAAATAAGTATACCCATTTAAGGAAATGTATAAAACTAAAACAACAACCTTTTAAACTTGAACTTCAGAAAAATATGGCAATGATAAAAATGAAATAATTCGATTTAAATATTCACATGGATATTCTACTAGTTGAATAATCACATGAAATATCAATAGCCACTTTCATAATGATGGAATGCATAATACCAGACTGCATAACCACATACTCAAGGCCTTGTGCCAATACAACAAATAATATTTCTTCAAGGCCTTATGCAAAGACACTAGTTTATCTTATGAGACCTAATAATTCATAGAGGAGCTATGGTGATCTCCACCTATCACTTTCTAAGCCTAATGAATTCCTCATATTAAGAGGTAAAAAGATAATCTGAACATTCATATTAAAACTAGCATATGAAATGTCAATATTTTAACCACAAACCATGAATGATATAAAAGTAGCACATCCACAGTCAAACATAACTCATTAAATACTATATGGAAGATTATATTATAATATATCAACCTCAATAGATAATAATTAATGATATTGACGTAAATGAAAATAATCATCAAAACTATTTTAGAGAAATATCCCCCTTTCTCTTGAAGACATTTAAAAGTCTCACTATTTATCAAGAAGTTGTTTAAAATAGATTTTCGAATCAAAGTGTCCCATACCACTTTTAAACTATTAAAAGGAATTATAGTTTTAAAACATTAATTTATATATAAATAAATCCTTGAAACCATTTTTAAAATATGGACATTAATGATAAATATTTAGAATAATAAGTCTTTAAAAAATTTTAAAATGATATTTTAGTTAGAGTTCCTAATAAAAAGGGAGACACTTGAATAAACATAATTGAGGAAATAAAAACATTATAATATCATGGTAATAAAATGATTCATGATATACTATGTAAAAGTATATTACATACACCATATAAAAGTGAATTTTTGTATAACAATAATGAAGTCTCAATGGAATGTAAATTGAGATGAAATATCTTATAAAGACTGTATCCTTAGGTTAAGGATAAATAAATGACATAATTATGTGTTCAAAATATAAATAAACTCAATATTATTAGATATTCAGTGTAAATCAATCAGATCAAATTCACACATATTCTTGTAATAACAACACCAATGAATTGAAGATTTAACTCAATAAAAGAATATTGAGTTAAAATTACTCTTATCAAGTTCATATCGATTACTTGAGAAAATATCAATGGAGATATTATGGGTATAAAAAGTATATCCATAGAAAGTGGAGTGGAAAATTCTAAAAAACAATAATAAATAGTGATTCCACACATAATCATGGAGTAAAATAATCAATGAATTACGTGTAAAAACGAATGAGTGGAAATTGAAATTTGAAATTCTCTTTCAAATTTGGTAACTTATAAAACATAAATCCCATGAAGGATGGATAATAAAATGAAGATGTAATTACTCATAAATAAAAGTATATTACACAATGAATACAATCATTGGGTAGTACATACACCACACAAAAGGAAAGAGTGGCAGTACGACGTGAATCTCACAGAAATAGGAAGTGAGATAGAAACCCTTACCTCATTGTAAAAAATTGTATCATATGGAAAAAAGTTATTCGAAACCAAATGAATCATAGAATACCATGAATATAAAGAGATCATTATAATATATATATCAAATGGCATTACACAAAACACCATATTTAATAAATAAGTGGAAAACAATGGAAATCTCACAGAATTAAAAGTGAGATAAGAAACCCCTTACATTGTACTTTTCCATGGTCGAGGGTAGGTTAACCTATTTTATAATAGTGAAATAATTTTTATTAAATTATAAAATATTCATATACATTAATATGATGTCATATGTGATCTTTTAAGATTTCTTTGTTAATAATATCTTAGTATTATCGTCATTTTGGCGGGTTAACTAATTCGGTTTCCTTTATATGATTTATTATGTATGTAATGTTTGTTATCGATATGATGTATCTTATTAATATTCAGAACTATCATAAGTGTTTAAACATTATTTTTAATCATCTAATAAAAATTATTCTTGAATGGGTACGATGAGGAATGAATCTTATCACGTTCGTGGAGACGATAATCCTTACGTACGCACGAGTGACAATATCATTATTTTGATATTAAAATAACATATAATTGAATGTTATATCTTATATAAAGAATCATTATCATGTTATATTTTTTTATTTACATCAATTAGACATCATTATTGTACCCATCCAAAAAATTATGTATTGAATAACAATTACACCACGACGTGGAGACGATAAGTCGTACGTACGCATGTATGGTGACATGTGATTCAAAGGATGGATAGATAATGAATATGGATGTAACATATTTATAATAATATCAAAGTATATAGAAGATACATAAGTTATTATTTTATAATGGAAACAACAATGAAAAAGGTAGTGGTAGAAGAATGAATCTTGAAAGAGGTGATGAAATATTTACCTCTTCATAGGGTTCTTCTATTTGATTTGATCAAAACAGATTTTTATGTTGTCTATCTGACTAATGTAAGGACTATAGGATTAAGGGAGGAATGTTGAGAGTGTATTTTTGCTGTCTTTGGTAAGGAAAAATGGATTTGATGGTGTGAATTGGAGAGAAGGTGGGGTGCCCTTGTATAAGAGCGGCGTGGGGCACCTTAGGAAAAGCTAAAAATATTATTTTAAAATACATAATATTCAGTTTTAATGGCTCCAAAATATATTATTTAAATTATAAGGTAGGGATGGGTCGAAAAAAACTGAAACAATAGGTTTTAGATAGGTTTGGGGCACTATAATAACCTTATCTTTTAGATTTAACTGTTAGTTAAATAGTTTGACATTTACCATGTGTCTTTGTATTTTTATATTATTTGTTTAATAAACATAATATATACTTCCAAAAGAACCCCAAGTGGTTAATTAATGATACAAATATAATTATATAAGTCTTTTGTCTAAAACATATATTTTTAGGAATAAAATATCAATTAATAATATTATATTTGTTTTCAAAACTCTTTTATGTCAATTTTGACACTATTTGGTATTTTGTTTTTTCAAAATTCCTTAAAACATTATTACATCGAATAAAATTCATGCAACAAACCCTAATATTTAATATTAAAATATAAAATTAGTTTAATTCATAAAACGTCTCAAATTTCATCTATTAGGATATTTATAATATCAAATATTTTAATATTTCATTAATTAGGTAATTACCACATCATCATGGTGTCATAAATAAATTAAATTATTTATTGTCTAAAAAATATAAATAAAATACCATTATATAGGAAATATTATTATCTTTTAAATGAATATTGATAATTGAATTTATATTATTTATAACACTATATTAAAAATGGTTTAGTTATTAAGCTTTGAATTTTACACTTTTAACTATTCTTTGAATTAAATAATAATAAATATCCTAATCTAATAGAAGTGGACCTGATGGATCATATTTTATTCCTAAGGTTGTTTTTGGTCGAATTACACTTATCAAATATAATTAGGAAATTTTTTAAGGTAATAAAAATATCATTTTTTTCCTTAATTACCCTATTTAATTTTTAACCGTGGTAAATAAAAGATAAAAGATACTATTCACCAAAAAAAATTTATCTTATTGAACCAAATTTTACTTAATGATATCAACCATGTCCCTCAGAGTTTTTAAGTTCAATTGACAGAAGCATTAAAATTATATTTTATTCAAATTTGCAAATTCTTCTATGAGGTGGGTAAAGGACGGTTAAAAAATTCAATAAAATTTTTATATATCTAAAATTATTATAAACAAACTCCAATGAATTATATTGAACTTATATCGGTATTATGTATATACATTGATCTAAAATAAATTTAAATAAAATAAATAAATATTTAAATAAGAATTCAGTTTTAAACTATAACTCGGTGTCTTTCACTATTCATCAAAATTTGAATGTATTCCAAAAAATACCAAAAAATCACTCTAATCTAATTTCGATATTCCGAATCCAAAAATGAAGTCCATTTTGAAAGATAAAATTTATAAAATTTAAAAAAGTAGGTATTATTATTCTTAATGGTTAGTTTGATTAGTCTCGGTGTGTTATAATCTCGAAGTTGCGTACAATGCAAGCTATTACATTATTCAAAGGGAAACATACCGTGGAAGCTTGGAGTGTTACATAAAAGGTATACAAACATAACACCGCTTGCAGAAGGTAAAACCGATCCTCACGATCCCTTCACACACTTTATAACATTGAAAAAATAAGATAATTTAAACTTAGACATTATAGTTATCCTAAATCGGAGGCAAACCCCCAAAATTTGTAAAAATGAACCATTGGAGGATTTCACGGTCGGGAAAAGGCTGGATGGAGCGTGGGAAGCATTAGGTGGCCTGGCCAGGGCCCGGAAAGTCGGAGGTAGCCTTTTTAGAGGTGGAGGGCTATACCGTGGTGGAAGGGGGGAATGGAGGGACATGAAACGATGAGGGTGAGGGGAAACAGAGGGCCGAAGCGGTAGGAGGCCAACACACGAGTGGCTAGAGGAGGTGTCTTGGTGAGGTGCACGATTCGAAGAGGTGGAGGCTGGGGTCGCGGCTCGTACTAGAGAAGTGGAAGGGGGTAGTCAAGGGTATTGTGCTTTTCTTTATTTAATTATAATAATAATTTAAAGCATATTTATAATAATAATAATATAAAGCATGGTAATAATAATAATAATATAAAGAATAATAACAAAATTATAAAATAATATTAAATTTAAAAATAATAATGATAATAATAATATTATTATTATTATTATTATAACAATCGCTTAATTCTTATTTCCACTTTATTATTTTATTTTATTTTCTATTCATTTTGACTTCATAAAAAATTGATCTATTTCAAGTGGGGAAAACCTCATGGTCTCACGTGCCATCAAGCATGTGGTATAGCGGACTACATTCAAACCATGCCTCCCATCTCTGACCGCTTATGGTGTTATGTTGTGTTCTTACTCCATAGTAAGATTACTCTTGTTCCAGTTACGCATCAATCAGGTCAGAGTGTGACATGAATGGGCCCCACCCATTAGTCAATGTCTAATATAATACACATATATAAAAATGAAGTATTTATGTGATGACAAATATTAATTATCAATAAGCTTCCTTATCATGTAAGGAATATGGATTAAAAATAATTTTTCAATTGAATCATCTAAATTTCAATGAAAAATACAATATAAATAAATGATATATTGTTTAAGTAATAATTTTATCTAGGATAAATGATAAATTTTTTTTTTGTAAATTTAATGTTTATTGATAAAAAAAGTGAATATATCCAGGGAATGATAATTATAGAAAACAGTAAAAAAGAAATAGAATTTGAATACATTTCATGTTCAAATTGAATGTAAACAATCTAGTGTAATAAAAAGTATATTATCATTTAAAAATATCCATCATGAATTTTATGTAATATAATGGGTTATTATCATTGAAAATAGAAATTCATTAAAAATATATTTTAAAAATTATTTAGGAGAATAAACATTTCAATTTAAAAATAATTTTTAAAAACATAAATTTTCCAAAATATTAGAAAACAATTTTTTAGAAAATAAATATACTAAAATTGTAAAGGATGATGTAGAGATGTATGTGTTCATGATGGAATAATGTTTTGTTTATGCCGAGTATGATAAAAACAAATATTTTGTTCCCATTTTTTATAAGAAAATTCAAAAATTACTTTGTTCAGGAAATTATAGTATTATTAATTTTTTTAAAATATGAAATTATATTTAGAAATTACATTATAAAATTATATTAAAACAGTTTTGAATACATTTGTTTAAAAAATTTATTTAGAAGAAAATTGATTTTTAGCCAAGGAGAGAAATGTAGTCGGATTTTATTAAAATTGTTTTCTCAATAATTTTAAGAATTAAAGATAGAAAAATGGCTCTCTTATATAAAAAATTCATGAATAACGAGAGTACATGAAAAATTTAGGGTTTTATTATAAAATCATCAAATAATTTACATCTATGAAAAACAAATTTAAATAATTGTGATTAAAATGAGATTAAAAAATATATCCTTTAACACATTGAAAATATTTGAATATTAAACCCCATGTATGTAATAATATAAAACAAACATTAAAAACCATTAATATAATTAGATTCATGATATAACATATCAATTTTTCAATAGATATACTTCATAAAAGAAGATAGTTTTATAACATGACATGTGTCTCAAAGAAGACAATTTGACATGGAAAACCTATACAAAGATAATAACATTGAAGGAAAAAAATAGTTAATGAATAGATTATTTGTATAAAATGTATGTCCACATAAAATAATTATAAATGAAAAATAATATAATAAAAATTAATTACACACAAAATTAAATAATATATAAGATTAATAAAAAGTAATATAACAGAATGAGTAGTATTTGAGTAATGAAATTTTGTACCACATATTATATTTAATGTAAAATAAAATTTGGTTAAATAATTACAACATAAATATAAAATACCATTAATACTGAATTATTTGTTAAATTACATGTAATGTTTTATGCACATACCCCATATAATATAAATTAAGTTCATAATAATACAATATGATTCAATAAAAATAAACTGAGACAAATTCGCTTACATCACGCCTTCTTTTTGTTCAGTGTTACATAACCACATGTATAATGGTTTAATCAGGTTATTAATTAATAAAAAAATATTATTATTTATAACTTCATATTTTATCCTCTTATTTCATTTTACCTTCCATTAGTTAATAATATTTCTATATTTTATTTGTTTTGGGTGTTAAGTACCTTGTATTCTCATACATGTTATGACATGAATGTTCTATTTTTTTTGTATAGGATATATATCCAAAATATAAAGATATATATTAGTGTTATAAATATAATATTTACTCATTAGATTCATTTTTATAAATATTCTTCAAGGTTGCACATGGAAAATGAATCTCATCACTTCCTGGAGTCGGTAGAACATACATACACACAGGTGACGATATCATTCCATAAATGAGTGAAAGGGTAAGGATGTGGGTGATATAATAATTTTAAATAATAAATAACTGGTAATATATATCACATATATTCATCAAATTTATCCTTATTACTGTTTATATGAAGCGTAAGTGGAAAACATTACACTGCTTCGCAAGGAAGTAATATTTCATACACACGAGTGACATTATCATATTTTAAATGTCATGGAATTTAATAAGGTATATTTACTATTATAATATCATAAGAATAATAATATCATAAATTATATATATATATATACATTAAATCCACCATTATATAAAATCATTAGATTTTTTGATAGAAAATGAGTTACATCGGTTCACAAGACAGTAGTCCTCCGTACACGCATTCGATGATTTTGTTTCCAATTTGATGGAAGAGTAGATTTATGTAGTTCATTAACATAACTTAATAAATTATTATTATATTTAATATACCTATGTGATTATTTAATAAGGGTCTAATAACCTTATATATTGTTGTAGGAAGAAACAAAATAAAAACTATCATTCAAGAACATCACCTCATATGTGAACAACCTCTTTAGGTTTGTATAAAATTATTTACTAGGATACATTTATGATAAAAAAAGCATAAAGTATTTTTAGATATGATTAAGTAAGGTATTTTTTTGGGATTGTCCATACTAAAGGATTTTTGGAGTGTTAACAGGATAGGAGAGGGTATATAATTTTTTAACTAGGTGAGAGGACACTGATGAAAATTTTATAATTATAAAGTGTCCCCACAATTTTAAAATGCCATAAAGATCAATAATGGGAAATTATAAAACAGTATATGTCACAATCTATAAATATATCTATAAAAATGTATTTTTACAAGTTATAGGGAATTTTAAACCATTATATTTATAATTTATATGGCCGTAAGGAATTTTTTATCTATACTGTGATAATTAATTTTTACAGTTTTCAATATTCATTATGGTGAAAAATTATGATGAAATTGTTGGATATTATTAAATATTATTATTCAAAACATTTAATCCATTCGTCCAAATTCAAATAAAATATGTTACATAATTCAATTTAAATTAATCCCGTAAACATGTTGACAAAATATTTTTTCTAAAAAAACATTCTAAACATTAAACAGTTTTTATTTTAAATTTAAATATGAAATTGATTCTAGTGAAATAACATATTTAAATTTTAACATAATATTAATAATTTTAATTTAAAAAAATATTAGAATATATGTTTACATTGAAAAAAATTTAAATAAAAATAATGTTTTAAAAAAAGTCAAGAATATTTCACTATTAAACAAAAATTATTGTTTTGAGAAGATTATAAAAAATTCACCAGACGAAAATATATATGTATATATATATATTTATATTTATTTAAAAAATTAAATATATTTTTTCAAATAATTTTTTTAATTTTTTTTAATTTTTATTAAAATTATGTGTGCAATGTTCTTCTATACTACCTTTTAGAATAATGCAGTTTTCCAAATAAAGTTTTTTTCATTCAAATGATTCATCTATTATTTCAAATAAATATATTACTAATTAATTTGTTTATTAATTTCAAAACAATATACATTTATTAATTTATTTATTACAATTCATAACATCTAATTTAACAGCGATGTTATAACGGTATATGATATTATTGTTCATTTAGACTTGAGGTTTAGTGTTCTATAAGCTATCAGAGAGAAATAAATTATTTAAAAATAAATATGTCATCAAGTATGTGGGTATTTCATTATCATCTATGATAGGTATTTCTTTTCATATACACTATCGAATAAAAAAATTATTTTTAAATATCAGGGTGTTACATTCTACTCACCTTTAATAAATTATATCCATGTAATTTTGATTTCACTCAGAATTTAATGGATTTATAATTGAAGATGACATTTTAAAAAACTACAAACTAAAACCGATTAAAAACATCCTATTGGGATATAGAAAGAGAAATACTAATTTTCATGCCAAATAACACATAACTATGTTTCCAAGTAGGAAATGATGGGTGGGATGTGAATATATATACGTAGAAGAAAATAGTATTTTATAAATAATGATGGCGGGTGATATAGGTCATTGATCACAAGAATATTAAAGATCAATATAAAGTAAACCACCTTAAAACAAAAACATTTGATGAGTAATAATACCCATGATTAATCTGATGTGATGGTAATAGGATAAATTTTCTATTTCATGATTCTCTTTCTAAAGTTGAGGAATTCTTTTATTATCTATGAATATATGGAAATATAATTACTTGATATCTTTGTACATAATAATAATAAATTCATCCTTTAGTTTTGCTTTAACCAATTTCTATTTAATCTTTTACTAAAATATATTAATATACAAAGTAATTTTTTATTCCCAAATCACTAAAATAAACATTTAATTGATTATAAGTTCCATAAAATGGTGAAAAGTCTTACCTTATATTTATTAATGTTTTATAAAACAAATATTGTTGAAAAAGATATCTAATATAATACATTAATCTTTAAACCTCACCATTAACATGAAGATTTCATCTTTAATATTTATTCGTAAAATCATATCTGTAAAAATAGTTTCATATTAAAAAGAACATCACATGGGATAGGGGTAGTTTTCAAATCCTTAGTGTCCTTCAATTATGGGATCAACCCACATAGTCTTCACCAGATATAACAGGTTATCACTTTTCATATGGGTTGTCCTTTTTCAAAAATTATACCAATATAATTCCTATAAAATTACCAAATTTTGATAAACCATAATCAATACAACAAAAATGTTTAGAAAAACCTTAATAGTTACCAATACCATTAATATTAAGTCAAAATATTTAAATGAATTCATTCTCAAAATGTTTTTCCTTATACTAAACCAATGGGTTGTATTATCATAAATGTATTCCAAAAATATCCAAAATTTTACTACAGTCCCACTATAGAAATTATCAAAATGGGTGTTTAAGTAATTGAATATATGATAAATATTATTATGTTAAAACCATGATTGTATCCATAACTCTAATGTTAATGAAGAATTATATGATTTCAAATTTTAACACAATACATAGATGTTTCACGATTCTTAAAAAAAATACCATTCATAAAAACTGCAAAATTTTAATTCTTGAATACAAATACAAAACTCAATACTCCATTTTATTTTAACATATGGTCTTCTTTAGTCAAGGAGATAGAATATAGAAGATCCAATTGACTCAAATAATTCTTAGGTTCCCCACATTTAATGGAGTGATCTATAAATGGATTATTATGATCAAATTTATTTCCTTCCATCACACTCTTCTTTTTTCCTTGGAAATTCATTGCTTTGTGAGATTATTTTACACTCATAAAATATTTTATTATTACTTTGAGACAAATTTTTGGTTTTATCTTTATGTATTTATAACATGATAGAAATCATGCTTTCATTTCTCAATGGTCTGCACAACTTCATCTCTTAGTGAATTCTATCCTTCTCCTCTTTAAGGGGTCTAAAATTTGGTGGAGATTTGGATCCTTAATCATATATTTGGAAAAATTATTTTGAATAATTTGGATATCTCTAACTCTAGCAATAATTCAATTTTATTTCTCATATTCAACAAATTTCCCTTCATATTCAATGGTAACACAATTCCCTAGAGCTTCAGACATTGACCAAAACAAAAAAAATAGTCTGAGAAACATTAATCATAATGGGTAAAATTTAATCATTTATTAAATGTATAAATCAGGACACATTATTTTCAATCTAAGATACCTTAGTTTTATCCTAGGTTATTCATTCATATCATCTATTCAAATCCTTCGTAATGTTTTCAAATGAAAATAAAGATTATCCAAAGCATATCCACTAGGGGTCTCAAAATAAGTACATAGTAAGGATCATTTGTGTGTGATAGTAAATATTTGAGTCAATAATGATATTCATTTTTCAAATTTATTAACACTAGGTACATCTGTTAAAAAACCACACCCTTTTGTTATATCTACAGAGGGGTGTATTTCTTAGAAAACCACATTATCTTCCCCTTACAAAAATATTAGGTTGTTTTTTGTACATATCCTCAATTTCAATCATAGGGTTACATTATCTAATATATGATTTATTAAATCTAATTCCAAAGGTTTATACTAAAAATTTCTCTCATTCCAACTATAAATACCATGTCCCCTATAACTCGGAGCCAATTTCAATTACATTGGTTCCAGATATAGTCATTCACATCCCAAATTATTGAATATGTTAATAGTCTTGGTAAACTAGAAACATAAATGATTCTTATATTATATTTGAATAAAAAATTGTAACATAATTTTTTTTTTGAGAATATAGTTATTCCCTATTGTATATCCTTACATATCATTCATATTACACTTCCAATAATTCTAAGAAATGAAATAATGAAAGGGTGATAAAAATGGTTATTAAGTGTATTGTAATGTAGATGTTATCATGAATAATTGAAGCATAATTAATAATGAATTATAAATATGGAAATTTAAATATATTTATACACATTTTATTTAATAAAAAATTCTAAAATAATTATTATATAAGGAATATAAAATGGAAAGTTAAATAAATAGAACTCATTCCATTTAATTAGTAAATCGAGAGTTAAATGAATCCATTGATAATATTAATGAAAAAATATTATGTATAACAATAAATGAATTCTTAATAGCAGAAATTATATATATTAGATGTTATGATCTCAGGAAATATGATACATTTATTTTTATGTCCTTATACCAAGATAGTTTAATTGATGAGTATGTATTCACCCGAACCCCTTTTAAATAAGGCTCATAAACTGATTCATCTCATGAGTCTTACGAAGAATCAAGGGGATATCTATAATAGTCCCCTCCTTGTAAGTTCATGTCAAAAACATTCCTCACATATCAAATGATCAATTTAATTCATGAACAATATTCCATATCAACAAACATCCATATCAAGTAAGGAATATATATTAAAAATAACATACCCAATCAATCATAAAAAATTAAAGTAAAATAAATTATATTTAAATGAAATATGGTTTATGTAATAATAATAACAATGATGAATTATATGGGTATTTTGGTGAAATTAAATGCCCAATTATCACATGAAAGTGAATATTTCAAGAGAAATATAAGGATTTTAAAAATTAAGAATGAAATAAAATGTCAATAATTTCTCTGGTCAAATTGATCATAAACCATACAGAGAAAAAAAAAATAAGGTTTCATTACAAAATATCTCTGGTAGATTATATTGAAAATAAATTATATTTGTCATTGAAAAATAGAAATAATATAAATATATATTTGAAAACATTTTTAGGGATTATAACATTTATTAATTTAAAAAAACATTTAAAAAATAAAATTTTTTGAATATTAAAGAAAAAATTTCATTAGGATTATTCATTTAATATTGAATTTTAATCTTTAATGAAATGAGTGGGAATGAAAACAGAAGGATATATTCTTAACATTGATGAAATAACAACTAGTACATTCACATTTTAGTAAGAAGTCAAAATGTAATTTTTTTAGAAAATGGAAAGAATATTCCTCTTAAAATTTTTTAAAAGAAAATCAGGGGAAAATTCTATTTTAAAAAATCATATAAAATCATTTTTGAATGAATTTTTTGTAAACATGGATTCAGAATGAAATATATTTTTGACCAAAGAGATAAATGAAGTAAGATTTTATTAGAAATAGTTTTCCAGTAATTTTAAGTACCAACGAGTGGATAATGGAAATATGGATTCAAAAAATTATGAATTGCAGTAGGATAATAACATTTGAAGGGTTTTTGATATAGATCAAATAATTTCTTTCAATGTAAATTCCTATAAAACAATATCGATTAAAGTGATATTGATACATAAATCTCTTACCACATTGGTAACTTTTGAATCATAAACTCCATGAAAGGAATATCATCAAATAAACCATTAAATACCATGAATATATAGAGATTCATGGTATAAAATATCCTAATGTTCTTAGATATAACTCACAACAAAAGATAGGTGTATAACATGACATCTGTCCAAAAAAATATAAAATAAGAATCCCTTACAATGATTATAACATTGATGTGAGAATTAATAAATGAATCTATTATGTGTATAAATATTAAATCCATATAAAAAAGTGTAAATAAATCAAAATATAATCATATGTAATTAGACATATAATCTGAGAATATAAAATACAACAGTGAAGTATTATAACCCAATAAAAAGAAAAGGAGTAATGATATTTATTTTCACATGGTATTTTTCAATTCAATTCCACATGTATAAAATAATTAAAATTGAAACATAAAATATCATAAATGATTATGTATTCATGGTATAGAATGTAAAATGTGTAGTATACACACTATATAAAATAAACTAGGTGTATAATATTATGTTTTTCCTCAATGAAATGAAATTGAGATAAAATCTCTTACCATACACTTACTTTTGTCTGAATGTGCATTCATATGTTATATAATGGTTTAAATAATGTTATTAATTTATTTAAGAACCATATTCCTATTTTTTCATCAAATATGATCCTCATATAACATTATAATACTTGTTTATTAATAATATTTCATTATTTTCATTATTTTGGTGTTCTATTCTTTTTTCTCATCCATTTTTTGTCAAGAATGTTATTGTTGTTATGTATAAGACATAGATCCATAATATAAATAATTATAATGATGTTCTAAATATTATATTTACTCATTATATACATTTTTGGAATCATTTTTTAACGTTTGACATGGAAAACGAATCACATCTCTTCATGGAGATAGTATGTTGTATGTATACACGAGCAGAGATATCATTCCATCAAAGAGAGAAATGTTATAAAATTGAGTGATATTTTAATTTTTCAAAGTAAATATAATTTAATATGTATCCCATATATTCAATAATCCCATCCTTATTAATTATCATATAAATAGTATGTGATAAAAGGAATCATATTGCATCGTGTGGTGGTAGTCCACCATACACATGAACATCATTATCATATTTTAGAAGATATGGAATGTGAAAATGCATGTTTGATGTTATAAATCCAAAAGTATAATAATATTATATATATTATATATATATATAGATATTATTCATCATTATATTCCATTGTGAGACATGTTAATAGAAAATGAGTTACATCTGTTCGCAAGGTGGTAGTCCTTCGTAAACCTAATTCAAAATTTTGTTTCCAATTTGACGGAGGATCTAACATAAAACCCCTCCCCATTCACTTTTAATGGAAATGGGACATTACTTGGCCTTAAGAGACATTACCAAGATGCCAAAGGGTCTAAATAAATTCCAAGGGTTGTAAAAAATTGTGGGACAATTTTTCATTTTAAATAAAACAACCACAACCAAGATAACCATATCCAACAACCAAAATATGATGGATGAGAATAATGTTATAAAATTTACTGTAGTTCCAAATCATAAAAAAACTAATAACCATATCATAGTAAAAATAGGATAACCAAAACCAATAAGATCAAATACTCTAAAGACACCAAGTCCATAACTCCCATAATGCTTTAGGATCTAACTCCACAATCAATACCCATGGTATCATGAAGCATCACTAAATAAAAGAGATACCTTTCATATAACTATGAATTGATAAAAAATATATTCAAATAAAACAATGTTCTGAAGAAGGGGGTGAGTAATTTAACTTAGTTGGTCTTCCTTACAATTCTTTCTATCTCATGACACTAGAAAAGAACATGGTATAAGATTTATATAAAAAAATTATAGGAAATGAATTAAAACAGTTTATATCAAAGCCAAATCATATATAAGAACAACTCTTTTCATGAAAAAATAGTTTCTAGGAAAAAATCATTCAATTTAAATATACAAAAAAAGTATTTAAAAGCTTTTCTCAAATCCCATTTGGTATAGTCCTTTCAATTCCCCTTATCGACACATAGACCCATGCATGAAACCTTGGACCACCCTATACTCATATGTGGTGAGTCATAAGTTCACCAAGTATTCACTTGGTGAACCATTTTATTAGGGGAATATTCATATGCTCATCTATCAATCTTTTGATGGGGAAATATTATACACAATTACGTCACAAATACAGATTAAAGAAACCATCCATTATTCTAGGAACCAATGATATATCAACCATTTAAACCCACTTCAATGAAAAATTTATTTTATTGAATACATTAACATAAAACAATTTCCATGAATCCAAATAAGTTCTCATTCTAAAATCTATAAACTATGAACATTGCACAACAAATATTTTTCAAAATTCCAAAAAAGAAATACTAAAGGACGATTATTCAGTGATTTTCACCCAAATTTCATATTCAATTTAAAAAAATTCAATCGATTTAAAAATAATTATTCAATTTTTAATAACAAGAAACTATATTGATGCCACCTACATCACAAATTTTGATGAAAAGAAAGGAAAAATAAATTATTCATCAAAACATATTCATATCCAAATAACCCACATTAGATCTCATTTTGTAACATCAAAAAATTATTATCAATATTTAAATCAAATATTTTAGATCTATCACCAATGTAATAGATTTATGAACCCATGTGAGGAGAGAAGAAGTGATCTATTATGAACTACCAAGAATAAAGTCTTAGCAAAGAACCCAGCATTCACTACACATTGATTTTCCAATAGATCACTTCCAGATCAAGAAGAATGGTCTCCACAGCCATTAGCGATAATGGAAATACATATATGGTCATAATAGGCTAAAAAGAGAAATTTAGGAGACAATACGAATAAGATCCAAAATTTTTGGATCTCATTTTAATCAGGAATATTTTAGGAGCATGGTTAGGAAACCATTGTGAAAACAATGCACTAGCCACAGCATCTAAACACCTATCACATGGAAAGATTGAATTGTTATAAAAACCATGTCCCAACAGAATAAAATCCCACAATTTAAATTTGTACAATAACTCTTAGGTAATAGTATGGTTTGTGAAAACAAAGCGTCTAACAATTCAGCTACCTGGAGCCCGCAATTTTCATTTGAACGATTTCCTGAAGGTGTTTCGTGGTTTCTTCTTCTCATTCAAACACTAAAAACCTCTAGTAAATCCCCAAAATATTATAAACCTCATCCAAACCCACCAAAAGATAACCCAATTATTTTATATACATAAAAAACATAATTTAATAGGTACTTACATGGACCCGAGGGTGCTACATTTTCCATATAATTGGCATTTATGTCATCATAATTTTGAAAACCCCCATTAACCTAAATGTTTTTGGGTCAATTCTTAACCATTTCCTTTTCCAACTCCCGTGATTATTAATGAATCCTACCATGAATCTATAAAACCTATACAAGACTAATTATTTTTCCACAAAATACTTTCTCTTCCCTATCCATAATTTGTATCGGCATATGTACCAACGATGAATTCTACTATTTTCTAACATTATCCCACTGAATTATGTGGTTTGGATTGTGTAGATACTTTTTCAATTAAGATAAATAAAAATAATTGTTCACAAAACTAAACCATGATTTCTACACCAACTAATATTCCACCTCAACAACACATTAAAGTATGTAAAATGTTCCTATTTATTGAGGATATAACATTCCATGCTTCCAAAAATGACAATTCTAAAGCCTTTCAGAGAACCTCAAGAACACAAGATAACTCACCTAAAATGATAAAGGTCATTCATGATGATCCACATATGATTTATGATGAATAATAACCATTTCCATTTTTTTCTAGTCAACTGCATATTCTCCACTACCTCTTAGATAAGGTTCATTCCCATAAGAGAAGTCTCCCTTATTTCCACCTAATAATGTAGAGAACAAAATAGATTCCCAAACTATTATTCAAAAGGATCCATATGTATTGAGTCTTGATAACTATATCTATAAGAGAACACCATTAATGGTACATGCTCATCCCACGAGAAAACAAAATACATTACACATGCATGTAACATTAATTCCAATGTTTGTATTATCCTTTTGAATTTTCCATCCATTTGAGGATGACACAATGTAATCATAATCAAGTGAGCCCCAAGGGCTTGTTGAAGGATTTTTGTGAATGAGATGTGAACCAAAGTTCTTGGTCCAATACTATTGAATCTAGTACACCCTACCATTTTTCCCATTATCGGATATAGAATTTTTCTATTGCCACCACCATTTCAGATTCAAGAGTAAGGATGAAATATGACAAATTTTTTATCTAATCGACTATCACTAATATGGAATCATGTTTATAAAGCATCCTTGGTACAAAATTCAAAAAATCCATCTCTATATACTACCATTTCCCAAAATAAATAAGTTAAGACAGAAACATAACCACTGACCGATGGTGTTCTACATTAACATGATAACAAGTTAAGAATATAAAAAAACATTGTGAAATTTATTTTAATGCAAACCCAAAAAATTATATCTTAAATTAACATATACATATTCATTATTCCATGATGAACAACCCATATCTAATGGAGAGAAACATCACTGGGTTGTTCTCAACAAGCCATTGGTATGATCATCCGATTTCGAAACCACACAACTGAAATGCCATCAAGATTCAATCCCTCATTTTCCTATCCAAAATTGAGTCTTGAATTCATTAAAAAACATTATGAATCAGATTTTTTTTCATCTTTAACCATCTCTAACAAATCCGGATCCAAGGAAACTAGAAATAAACTACTACACTACCTTGTTCTTCATAATCCAGGTGCATGTCAGCTATCACGGACATCAACTGCAACTGATCTAAAGAATCTTCTTTCAACTGACCATGTGAATTTATGAATAATAAATCCACTACTAAATTTTATTTACATATTTTATACAACATGTCAAATTAAACCATTTAGATATACTCCATCCATTATATTTGTATATGATTAAAATACCTTGGTGGGAAAATGTGTTTCAAGATCTCATGATATGTTAACGCTGTGAATTTATCACAAAAGAGATAATGCTTACAATTATTCAAATAATGAACTAAACCAAGTAACTATAAATCACGTGTTGTGTATTTATACTCCTGAAACTATAACTATCAAGATCCATAATTAACAACATGATATACCAGCGTGAGAATGCATCCCAAACTAGATCCTGAACCATTATAATAATCCATTTATCTATATCTTGATTCTGAAAAAACAATATTTGTGATGATATAAGGTTAAAATTTATATATTTCTAAGACTAATGAAATTACCTTTTTAATTTGAATCGAACACCTTTACTTATCAATGATGGCATAGGTGAAGCTATTCATGTAAATTCATGATCAAATTTTATGTAATAACCAACTAGATCTGGGAAACAACATATCTCAAAGACATTAATTGGTGGATTCAAAGAGATAATATTTTTATCATATATGGATCCATAGAAACACCAATTTAAGATATTACATGGGTATGAAAACATACCTCTTGTATCCAAAAATTACATTTTGATAATTTGTCATTCAAACAATTATCCTATAAAATTACTAACATTATCTCCAACTATTGTGCAAGCTCATCCCTTTTCCTTGAATACACCAACATTTAATTCATAAACACCACCATAAATAAATACAAATACCTTGGAAATATCAAATTTCTCATTTAAATAAAGACCACTAGTGCATTTATAAGACCAAAATGCATTACCACACAGTCATAATGGCCATATCTACTTCTAAAATATGTCTTCAAAATGTCCTCCTTCAGAACCCACTATTGATGATATGGTGATCACATGTCAATTTTAAAGAACCAATGGGTTCCCCTCAATTGATTGAAGTGATCATAAATGTATGGAATTTGATACTGATTGTTTATCATCAATTGGTTATGCATACAAAATCCAGACACATCCTTATAGTTCCATATAAATATTTCTCAAACCAGACTGGTGCTTCCCACATAGTTTTTCTAGTCTGAATGAACCATCTTTTTTCCAATTATTCTTACTACACATTCAATTCCCATATTTCTATCTATTCTACCTAGTAAGTCAAAATTAAGATAAGACTGGTCCCGAAAAGAGAAAAACTATAAAATCAACTTCTTTTGGGTTGGAAAACATGAGAAGATCTCAGGGATAAAATCTAAAAAATGATTAGAAATTGATGGAAATCAATTCCCCAGATCACATCCAGCAATTCAAAAGTCAAATATGAATACTATTATGAGATCAATGAAACTGATTGTTTCAACAAGCCCACATGGCCTTCCATTACGTTCTTATCCCCGCTATAGCGATGTTGGACTACATTATTAGTTATAAAACTATCCTATCTAGTATATCAATAGATGTGATATTTGAAAATTGTTAACCAATCCAAACAAATGATTATGTCATATACATATTTCTCAAGAAAAAATATATCCCATATCAACTCAAAGTATCAACAATCTCTTTGACCAAGAGAATATTTATAATAGAAGGAATCATTTCAACATGCCAACCCAGAAAATCAACAACAATAGAATAAATAAATGAATGAGATTCAACCATATCAATGAAACCCTGAATAATGGTATAATTAAAAAGAATTGTACCTCTCACAATCCATGGACCTTACTGATAATCCAAAATCACATTATCAACTTCATACAACTACTTACTCAAATAGCATTGTTATTTATTTCCCTGTTTAGAATTCTCTTGTTGAGTATTCATGGTATTCCAAGAATAATCTTGGAAAGATATGTTCTACTAATAATAATTTCATAGTTTTAATCATCCCATCAAATCATACGACATTTACAAAATAAGAGACATGTCCCTAACACTAGACTATAGAGCACTCTGAAAATAGCATTGAAGATGTCCCATCTGCTTGCAATTTTGGCATGCTCTAGGTGGTGTTGTACATACTCTCTTTATGTGGTCAAAAGTCCCACTATAAAAACATATAGGATTTACCTTTAGTTTTTGAGGATGATTATATGATCCATCTTTCTGATTATATGTCATTCTACTATCTTGAAAATTATTGGCCCTCTGTCTCTTATTCTCAAAATTTGAGTTCCCACAATTTCTTTTAGGTATCAACATGATTTCTCCACCATCAATGCATGAAATTCCAAATTATAACATGATCAATATATTTCCAATCTCTGTATAATACATTATACAATGCATGAAAAAATTCCCACGAATATCTGGCATCATCTGTGATTCAGAAATATGTTCCTTCAAAGATGTATTAGTAGCATCTTCCAACACAAATTATTCTAAATTTATTTATTTAGCCACATAATCTATCACTGAGATATTTTCCAGCATAAAGTTGAAATTTTTTGTCATAGTTGAATCATAAACATATGTGGATAGAATTGATTGTTAATTAATTCCTTAAAAATACTCCCATGTAATGCCCTCGTATAATTTATGCTGAAATTCTATATCACACCTCGAGAGTGAAAGATCATTAATCAGGTACATTGCTAAGTTTACTTTTAACATAGATGGTGTTCCTAGGAAATAAATGATTTGATGTATCTTATTTACCTACACCACTACCTTTTATAGTACGGAATCAACTTGAATTATGGGTGGATTCTTCTTCATGAACTAAATGGAATGGTCCACTTGACTTGGTTCATCCCCTTTGTTCCCTCTATCCATTGATTAAAAGGCCTAGAAAATAGACTAAAGTAGATGTTGGTTCACCTGTGACTCATGTGAAACCACATTCTCTACAACTACTTCCATTTATATTTTTATTTTCTTACAGGGTTCCATTTTCTTTAAAAATAGAAGGCCATAAATCACACTATCTAGCCACTAAAGGCATAACAATTTAAAATTCTACCACATTAGACATTTCACAACATCCCTTTCTAAAAGTCAACATGTTCCACATTCAACATTTTTTTAAAATTCAACCATGATTTTGAAAATAAAACCATTTTCAAAATACTATGGCCATGAGTTTTCCAAATATCACATTTGAAAAATATCTGAAATCATTTCAAAAAACTCATTTTAAAAAAATCGTAATTCATTACTCAAAATGAAATATACACTCTAACCGGGAAGTCTTTTCTAAAATGAATGTCATGTTATTCTCATTGGATGAACCCATAAACATGAGATTTAGACTCCTATAAGTGACTCAAAAATCTAATGTATCCAAACTACCTGGTAACATGGGGTTCATCATAATTAGTTTATCAATTCCTTTTTTATGCTCTACATTTTATATCCCGATGATCCTACTCCATGATACAATACCAACTGAAGGACTAATGAAGAGTTATTTTCCACTGCTAAGACCAATAAATAAATTACATTTACCCAAAAATGAATGATGGAATAGATAAGATAGATTCAAATTGGAACATCTCGGCCCTCCTAATTGGATTGGAAAGGCGGTGGGTAATTCTTTGTCCCTAGGTGACATCCCATTGACTCTAAATTCTAGCGATAAATTCCAAGGGATTAAATACAATTGGGGGATGATTTTCCATCTTAAATAAAATAGCCAAAACTAAGATAAGCATAACCAAAAAACACAGTTTGGTTCCTAATAAAAATTTCATAAAACCAAATGTAATAACAAACTATAAACAAAACTAAGAACCATATCAGAGTAAAAAGTGAAATACCAAAACCAACAAGCTGAAAGAATCCAAAGACACAAAATACAAAACACTAAACATTATATAATATCCAACTACAAAATACATGCACAAGGTATCATAAAACATCACTACATAAATAATATACATTTCTATTACCTATATCTTGATAAAATATAAATTCAAATTCACCAAAGTGCTCATGTAGTTGGTGAGTAATTAATCTCAGTAGGTTTTACACAAATGAAATATCTACTGATGCCACAAGGATACAACATAATATTTATATAAATAAATTTATATAAGTCACTTTTAAATAGTTTATATCAATGAAAAATCATTTCTATGAAAACCCATTTTTATAACATTATAGTTTCCATGATAGATCCATTTCAATGAAAGAAATAAAAAGTTAAAAATCATTTTTCAAATACTATTTTAGAATTAACCACTACATTAAACATATCCAAACTTCTAACCATGCATGAAACCATGGACCGCCATATACTTATGAGTGGTGAGTCATATATTCCCCAAGTGGTCACATTGTGATCCATTATTGTGTGGGAACATTTTTACCCTTATCCATCCCAATTTTTATGGGGGAAACATCATACCCTTATCCATCACAAATACACATGAACACACACCATACATTATGATAAGAACCAATACCAAAACAATAATTTCAAAAAAATTCAATAAAGAATTTTTTTTAGATAAATAATTACCACCTAACCATTTCCATGTATCAAAAACTGTTCCCATTTTAAGATAATCATTGGAAAATCCATAAACAATGCACTTTGCTGATTTTTTTTTTCAAATTCCAAAAAACATAAAAAAAAGGTTTCTACCAAGAATTTTCAAAAAAATTCACAATAAATTCCAATCAATTATACCATTTTGAAATATAGACATCACATTTTAACAAGTGTATCTTAGAGTGAATCCACATACATTGAAAATTTAGGAGAAAATACATAATTACCCAAATTCATCAACAAAACTTGGTCAATACTCCAAAATAACCCTTTACATCCCATCCCATAAAATCAACACAAAAAAATATAACCATTATTGGGCTCAAATATCATTGATCTATCCCCAAATGACTATATATATTAATCCAATAGAAGAAATAAGAATATATAAATGAATAACCACCAAGAACTAAGACTTACCAAGAATTATGGCCTTCAACACACCCTAATTTGACAACATATCACTTCAAGATAATGATATTTGCCTCCAGCACCTTTGTGAAGGGTGGAAATCATGTAACAGTCATAATATAGATAAAAGGTTGTTAAGGAGAAAATATGAATTAGATAAAAAAATTAATCTAATTTTTTATCATGCATGGTTTACATGCATTGTTAAGAAAATCGTGCAAAAAACCGTGTGCCTCCACTACTTCTGCACACCATTAGCTTGGTTGGATCTTAGGGTTAGATTTTTTTTTTCACCGACCATGTTGGACTAATTTGTTCCACTTTTCACAGATAATTTAGGATGGCTACACAACTTGGCCAAACCTAGCACTTAACTGTTCTCTAACCCAAAGCCCACTATATATCATTTCTTGGTTTCCAGAAGGTGTTTCACAGATTACACTAACTATGATCTAATAATATACCTCTAAAAAATCCCCATAACATTAAAAAACTTTTAAAAAACCTCCCAAACATAACCTAATAACATTATATACTTAACATACATAAATATAGTTTTACATACATGAAACTAGGGGGTGTCATAGATGAGGAGGCGTGTAACACCCCGAGATTTTATGGGATATATATTTTTTAATTTCATTAATGTCTTCTACTATACCATACACAAAGATTAGCTTGAACTATACGCAACACCGTATTAGCTTATAGTATACGAAAACACTATTCTAGGTTTATGTTGCATGCCAGAGCAACCTTCCTCGATAGCGTGTGTTGTACACAATACCGAGTTTCACTAAACGAGATATTGTTATAATATTATTCTAAACTAGCCGTTATGAATAGAAATACCCACTTTTTGAAATTTTATAAATTTTAACTTTCAAAATGGATTTCATTTTTGGATTCAGAATATTGAAATTATACTAGGGTTAATTTTTGGTATTTGTCGGAAAATTTTCAATTTTTGATGAATAGTAAAAACACTGGGTTACTTTTTAAAATCAGACTTTTTATTTAAATAATTATTTGTTTTATTTAAATTTATTTTATTTCAAAATTGCTACATAATACCTATATAAGTTCCATGTAACTCATTGGAGTCATTTTATAATAATTTTAGATAAATAAAAATTTAATGGAACTTTTCACCGTATTTTACCCACCTCCGAGAAGCATTTGCAATTGTACATAAAACATAATTTTACCGCTTCTGTGAGTTGAATTTTGAAAACCCGAGAGACACAATTAATATGAAGGAGTAAAATGTTTTTCAATAAGATAACAATAATTTTTGGTGAATAGTAACTTTTTACTTTTATTTACCACCATTAATAGTAAATAGGACAATTAAGGGTAAAAATTGTATTATTATTACTGTAACACATGTACTAATTCTATTGGATAAGTTTAATTCGACCAAAAACAACATTTGGATTAAAATATGACCCTTTAGGTCCACATGGATTAGATTAGGACATTTATTATTATTTTATTTAAAGAATAGTTAAAGGAGTTAAAATCAATGTTTAATAACTAAAACATTTTTAATATAGGGTTATACATAAGATAAATTCGACTATAAATAATAATTAGAAATATAAAAACATTTTATACTTAATGGAATTTTATTTATAATTTTTTTACATTAAATAATTTAATTTATTTATGACACAATGATGATGCAGTAATTACCTTATTAATGAAATATTAACATAATTGATGTTATGAATACCCAAATAAATGTAATTGGAGACTTTTTATAAAATCCACTAATTTTTTTAAGGTTAAGATAACATGTTATTATTGATTAAACTAACTTTTTTCTAACTAATCATGCTGTTATGATTTTCAAAAAAATCAATTACCATATCGTGTCAAAATTGACATAAAATAGTTCTTAAAAGAAATATTTTATTATTAATTGTAATTATATTCTTAAAAAATCAAATTTTCTTCCAAATAACGTAGATAAGGTAATATATGTTAATAATTAACCAATTGGGGTTCGTTTGGCTTGTTATAGTAAGTTTATTAATCATATAATGTAAGAAAACAAGAAGACACGGTAAAAGTTAAATTATTTAACTTAGAGTTAAATCTAAATGATAAGGTTAAAATAGTAACCTAAACCTATCTAAAACCTATTGGTTGAGAGGATTTCGACCCATACCCACTTTATCTTCTAAATAAGACACTTTGGAGCCATTATAAACCGAATATGACTTTGTAATAAAATTATATTATAAGTTTTTCCTAAAGTGACCCTCTCCTCCCTTATAAAAGGGAACCTCCTCCCTCTTCTCATTACATAATTTTGAGCCTTCAAGTTCGGAAAAACCATGACAATTTACCTTATCAACATTCATAGAAACATAGTAGAGGTTCTGGTCTTCTTCAAAGGCCAATTTTAGTGCCCTAAGAGGAGGTTTTAAAGAGGCGTGTAGAAGAAGAGGTAATATCTGTTACCGATTCATTCAAATTTATTTCTTCTTCTACTTCCTCTTCTTTAGTTGTTTCATTATGAAGTAATAACATCAGTATCGCTCATATAATTATATGTTATTATAAATATTAAACAACCTTATTTCACCATCTATCAATCCTATTGAAAATGAAATCATCGCGCATGCGTACGTACAGAATACCGTCTCCACGCCATGGTGTAATCAGTTTTTCCACCACCACCTTACTTGGATGGGTATAATGGTGTAATGAATAACTATATATGGTTATTATAAAATCATAATGAATCTGATATATTATATCATCCACTCCAATTCTATTCAATAATTATAGGAACGATATCATAGCTCATGCGTACATACGGATTACCGTCTACACGAACGTGATGAGATTCATTTGTTTTATATGGATTATGTGATGATGGGATGACGTTTATGAAACCCATTTTATTATTTGGGTTATCATGAATGATTTATGTTTATGTTTTAGAACAGGTAATAATGGTTTCATTATGAGATGGGTGAGACCTATATATCCCTCTAATGCATTGGGTAAAAATTTATATGTCATGAGATAGACTTGGTTGGAACAGTATGTTAATCCGGTTCAGTAATAAAAGACTGGAACGAGCACTGAACTCGATTCAGAAAGGGCCTTTGTCCACTAATATGTTCTTGGAACCAATGACTTGGCTACTATGGAAATCATATCATGTGCTTAATGGTTTTCCACAATTAAATGTTTTATTACCATGATATTTTATCATGATTGGTGTTACTTTATGACCTATACCTTACGTAATGCCAAGATTTATTTCACAACTCAATATTTTGATGTGTAAAATTTATGTTCATGGATTGAAGTTCAAATGTATATGGTTTGTTATATTTTCTCCATGCTTACCCTTACTGAGAATTTGATCTCACCATTTATATGGTTTCTTTTCCCCAAGATTTAAAGAAAGGTTTTAGGTATGAAAGCAAAAGGGGAAGATCTTTATGGGAGATTTTGAAGATATTTCACCGTGATTATAAGTTTAAGTTCCAAGTTTTCAGAGACACTAAACTATTACGGTCCTTGGGTGTCTGTTCTTATTATGTATTATATATTCCGCAAAAGTAATGTAATGTATATGTACGTCACGTTTGGGTCTCTACAGTTGGTATCAGAGGAATGGTTTACTTAACCTTTGGAAACTAGGATGAGAAAACATTAGTGAAATCCCAATAGTTATTTTTAAGGTATGTCTAGGAATGTCGCTAAGGTTAAGTATAAGTATCAGTTATAGTCCTAGAATTACAGTAAAAATATTATAATTAAACCTAAGATGTTAGTTATTTAAGGTACTCTCCCTTGATTATGATTTTTCCTCTAACAATATTCTTTTTGGGTTTTCGAAAATGTCTAGAAACCGGACGATTCATGATAATGGAGGATATGATAGACAATGGAATGATATTCTTCATGATAAACCCAATGAAATTGGATCTGGAAGTCCACATATCGTTATTATACCTAATCAGAAATCTAAAAATATGATCAATAATCTAAACATTGGTATGTTTACCGAGTTTGATAATAAGATAAAGATGAAGTTTCATGATGATCATAGAGGAAAGAAAGTTCAATTTCCCTCATCAAAATCATGTTGGAAGAGGAATTAGGGAGAATGTTGCAAAGGAACTAGAAGATTCTTTGGGTGTGGAAAATAAGGACACAAAGCTAGTAATTGTAAAGGAAAAGGATTAGTTAACACCATATACACGGATAATGTTATTTCTAAGACATCAACAACGGTTAAATGTTTTATATGTGAAATGTACGGGCATTATGAAAACCAATTCCCTAAAGGAAAATCTCATGAAGAGAATCAGCATGGTCATATGGGTAGTATTTATGTGGATGGTGATGAAGAGATTACAGATGATATATGAGATGAAAGAAATTATGAAGCTTAGTCAGTGGTTTAACAAGGTAGTGGAATGATTGTATGTTTATCAAGAATAATTTATGGTACTATGGAATAATGAAAAATCTAGGCATTGTTACCCTGTTGTCTTTCCTTGAGTTTTTGAATGTATATGATGAATGGTAGTAGTAACCATGAAAGGTTATTCAAATATTTTTTGAAGGTAGATGATAAGTACATAATGAAAGTATATGGAGATAATGAGATTTTTAATAGTATTAATGAGCTCATGACTGGTATAAGGACATAGTGATATCTTGTTTGAGTATACAGATTTTTTTGGGATTTTGGTATGTGGAAAGAGTTAAATTTTGACAACATTCATGTTTTCTCTAAGGGTTAATGGGTACTCATGTTTCAAGAGAATACATGATTATGGAATTCACATGTTTGGAATGTTACCAACAAGATATATATATCTTATGATATATGGGTGATAAAAGATTGCATTCAATGCTTGGTAGATAACCTTTCTAGTAATATTTTTATTTATACTATGAGATTGGACAGAAGTATTTTGGATAAACCTTAATATTGGAATAGATTAAGTTAGTCATCAAATAGTATTTTTTAAGATGAGAAATTTTTGTTATAATAGTATAGTATTAGAAAAAGAACAACCCATAGGATGGGCGACAACCGATCGCGTCACACAAGGATGCCAGAATCGAACCCAAAACCAAAATGCGACATGCCTTTATCTCCTACCACTGGCCTATAGGAAATCCCTAGTTCGTAGAAACGATATTTATTTTATTAAGATCTATTATACATGAAGTATAAGTTCATTTTAGTAACCATATACAGACTTATGTATATTTAATAAATTGTGTTAAACTTTTTGCAATAAAAACAGATGGAATGAGCTATCATTCTATCACATGATCAGCTAACACTTCACGAATGACAAATTCAACTTCATTTCATTAAGAGATGATGTGGAAATTGTTCAAGGCACGAAAAATGGTGAGAATGTTCCAAAATCATGTAACTATTTTTTTTTATCCAGTAATTCTTCAACATTAGGGAAATAATCTTGAGAACAAAAAACGTTGTCCTAGTACCCTCATTCCCAATGAATTAGATGGTACCTTAAATCATCACAAATTTATGCCTTTTTTTTGTTGGATTTTTCATAGCCATATTCTCTACCACTCTCCATTAGAACATGATGGTTAGATTTCTCTTCCATATCCACATTTTCACCTATGTTGTCCTATTTGGAAACCCAGTGTTGAGTTACTTTGGGTGACCATTGTGATTCTAACGTTCCTTTTTAGAATGAAGTTTCATTATTCATTTTTATGATATGGGTTTCTATGAAAGAAACATTCAAGTAGTAAGCGATTTATAACCCCAATGAATATCGAGGGTGAAATTCATTTTAAGGGGGGTATAATGTAACACCGTGAGAATTTATGAGATATATTTTTTTAATTTCTTTAATGTCTTCTATTGTACGCTACACCAAGATTAGCATGGAATATACGCAACACCGAATTAGCTTATAATATATGCAAACACTATTCTAGGCTTGTGTTGCATACCAGAGCAACCTTCCTCGATAGCGTGTGTTGTACGCAATACCGAGTATCACAAAACGAGATATTATTATAATATTATTATGAACTAGCCGTTATGAATATTAATACAAACTTTTTGAATTTTTTTAAATTTCATATTTCAAAATGGACTTCATTTTTTGATTTGAAATATTGAAATTAGCCTAGGGTGAATTTTTGGTATTTTTCTGAAAAATTTCAATTTTTAATGAAAAGTGAAAACACTGGGTTACTATTCAAAAAACGACTTTTTATTTAAATAATTATTTATTTTATTTAAATTTATTTAAAGAAAAAATTGATACATAATACCTAAATAAGTTCAATGTAATTCATTGGAGTAATTTTATTATGATTTTAGATATATAAAAATTTTATTGATCTTTTCACCGTATTTTACCCACCTCCTAGGAGCATTTTCAATTGTACATAAAATATAACTTTACCGTTTCTGTGAGTTGAATTTTGAAAATCCGAGAGATGTGGTTAATGTCAAGGAGTAAAATGTGGTTCAATAAGATAAAAATTATTTTTGTTGAATAATAACTTTTTAGTTTTATTTACCACGGTTAAATGTAAATATGGTAATTAAGGGTAAAAATTGTATTATTATAACCCTAACAGATATCCTGACTCTATTGGATAAGTGTAATTCGACCAGAAACAACCTTAGTATTAAAATACGACCCTTTAGGTCCACTTGGATTAGATTAGGACATTTATTATTATTTTATTTAAAGAATATTTAAAAGAGTAAAAATCAAAGATTAATAATTAAAACATTTTTAATATAGGGTTATACAGAAGATAAATTCGACTATAAATATTAATTAGATTTCTAAACATATTTCCTACATAATGGTATTTCATTTATAATTTTTATAGATTAATTAAATTAATTTATTTATGACATAATGATGATCCAAAAATTAACTTATTAATGAAATATAAACATTATTGATTTTATAAATACCCAAATAAATGTAATTTGAGACTTTTTATAACCTACAATAAGTTTCATAAGTTAATATAACATTTTAGTATTTATTCAATTAATTTTTTTCAAAATAATCATGCAGTTATGATTTTCACAAAAATGAATTACCAAATAGTGTCAAAATTGACATAAAATAGTTTGTAAATAAATATTATATTTTTAATTGTTATTATATTCCAAAAAAATCTATGGTTCGGCCAAATAGCTTAGATAAGTTTATATATATTAATAATGAACCATTTGGGGTTCGTTTGGCTTGTTATAGTATGCTTATTAATCATATATTGTAAGAAAACAAGAAGACATGGTAAAAGTTAAATTAATTAACTTAGAGTTAAATCTAAATGATAATGTTAAAATAGTAGCCTAAACTTGTGTAAAACCTATTGGTTGAGAGTATTTAGACCCATAACCACTTTATCTTCTAAATAAGTAACTTTTAAGACATTATAAATCAAATATGACTTTATCATAAAATAATATTTTAAGTTTTTCTTAAAGTGACCCTCTCCTCCCTTATAAAAGCGCACCTCGTCCCTCTTCTCTTTACACAATTTTGAGCCTTCAAACTCGGCCAAACCCTAAACATTTACCTTCTCAACATCCCTATAAACATAATAGAGGTTCTGGTCTTCTTCAAAGACCAATTTTAGGTCACTAAGAGGAGGTTTCAAAGAGGGGTGTCGAAGAAGAGTTAATATCTGTTACCGATTCATTCAAATTTATTTCTTCTTCTACATCTTCTTCTTTAGTTTTTTCATTATTATGTAATAATATCAGTATCAATAATATAATTATATGTTATTATAAATATCAAATAACCCTATTTCACCTTCTATCCATCCTACGAAAAATTAAATCACCGCGCATGCGTACGTACGGAATACCGTCTCCACGTCGTGGTGTTATCAATTTTTCCACCACCACCTTACGTGGATGGGTATAATGGTGTAAAGAATATATATATGTGGTTATTATGACTTCATAATTATTCTGATATATTATATCATCCACTCCAATTATATTCAATAATTATGGGAACAATATCATCGCTCGTGCGTACGTACGAATTACCGTTTCCAAGAACGCGATGAGATTCATTTTCCATGACTAACCATTAAAGTATGATTATAAAGTATATATGATAAATAATCATGAATTATATTTCATAATAATGATACTATATTTATGAAAATATATGGTTCATTTAATTAATTCCATTCAATTCAATAATGAAATGAAAACATCGTTCATGCGTACGTACGACCTACTGTCTCCATGAACGGTGTGTTTCATTTCATTCATCTATCTATTATATATATATATATATACTGCATATATATGATATATAAATCATGATTTAAATTATGGAAGTAAGTAAATCACGATATAAATAATAATAATATCAAGAACAACAAGTCCAAACACGTACGATAAATAAAACGATTTTACCCAAAATGCTGCTTTAACATGGAATTTACAAAAGAACGGGTAATATAAAGTCATAAGTGAACCATATATGATATCGTAACAATGAAGATAACTCTGTAATTACTAAATTACATTATTTAAATCATTATACAGGAGGTTCGGATACGTATAAAGCATATCAGACCTAAGGTAAGGGATACGTTTTCAATCTCATTTTTATTCAAGATTGCTTATACGTAAGTATTTACTAGGGTTATATTTTTCATCCGTGTCCATAAAAATGTTTTTCAAAAAGTTTTTAATATTCTTACATGTATGTTTATAGTCATGTTTACCCCTCTTTTACTTTTACTATGTGTTATGGAAAGAATCTCTCTTTGTTTACCATACGTTGTACTTTTTTACTTTTCCAAAAAATGTATGAGGAGAATGTTTTTTTAACTTATACGTCATGAATGGATTTTTATGGTTTTATAAAGCCTTATTTTCATGAAGCATACTCTACAATATTTCATGAATATTTTCAATAAAATCCTTTTCTTTTAAAATTTATTTGCATTTTGTGAAAAAAAATGATTATGATGAACAAAGTATATTTTCCCCAAGAATTCATTTCAATTGTTTTATCAAAACCATTTTCCATCTAAGATGAAATTATTTAATTTGTGTTTTTTTCAAGTATAATGTGTCTATGATTTACATGTTTTGATTTTTATTATGATTTAATGATATCCATTTGTTTTTTTATGGATAATGTTATGATGGGGTGATGTTTATGAGACCAATTTTATTCTTTCGGTTATGATGAATGATTTATGTTTATTTTGTGGCACAAGTAAGAATGATTTCATTATGACATGGGTGGGACATATATCTCCCTCCAATGCATTGGGTAAAGATTTATATCTCATGAGATAGACATGGCTGGAATGGTATAATAATTCAGTTCAGTGATACTGGACTGGAACATGGAGTGAACTCGATTCAGAAAGGGACTTTTTCCCCTAAGATGGTCTTGGAAGCAATGCCTTGGCTACTATGGATCTCATATCATGTGCTTAATGGTTTTCCACAATTAAATGTTTTATTACCATGATATTTTATCATGAATGATGTTACTTTATGACCTATGCCTTACGTACTTCCATGATTTATTTCACAACTCAAGATTTTGATGTGTAATCTTTATGGTCATGGTTTGAATTTCAAATGTACATGGTTTGTTTTATTTTCCAAATTCTTACCCATACTGAGAATTTGAGCTCACCATTTATATGATTAATTTTTCCCATGATTTAAAGAAAGGTTTTAGGTAAGAAAACAAAAGGGGAAGATCTTTATGGTAGATGTTGCAGATCTTTCACCATCATTATAAGATTCTGTTCCGAGTTTCCAAAGACAATAAACTATTACATTCCTCGGGTGTTTGTTTTATTTATTTATTAAGTATTCCAAAAAACTAATGTAATGTCTATGTACATAAAGTTTGGGTCTCTAAAATATGTATATAGGTCATTCCATTAGCATAATAAAATATCATTACATGTGTGATAATATGTATATTATATAATCAGGTTTTAATAATATTTGAAAGAGGTAGAATATGAAATATAATAAAAACACTCATTTAAAAATTTTACCTCTTTTTCAAAAAACATCTTTAGGTTTACACCAAAATCAATCCTTGTTTGGATTTTTTATCAAAAAAATTTATATATCATTTTTTAATAATAATAAGGAAGATATATTTTTATGTATTTTCTAAACAATATGTTTTGGGATGTGTGAAGAGGGGAGTATAGGGGGTGTCCTTTTAAAAGTGGGGATGAAGAATTTTAAAAAATAATAATGTGTACCTATATTTTTCAAATGAAAGAGGTCATAGAAAATGGTCTATTATAGAAACTTAGAGGTGATAAGGTCGAAATTAATCCATAAAGTGTTCTGTGGAAATTTTTTACATCATGTTAAACCCTTATATCCCTAGTTTAACCCTTGATAAACTACTTCTTACCATAACTAAGGTAATAAGTTTTTAATTTTTTGACTAATCATTATGCTGATAAATCAAGTTAAACATATTAGATAATATATTTTATTTTGGTTACATATATTAAATCCATTTCTATAAATTCAATTAATATAAGTGGAATAAATTAATTTAAATTTAAACTTGTAGATTTGTCGAAAAACATGTTTTCCATGGAAAACATATGAATGTTTAAAAACATTTTATATCTGAATTTAATTTAATTGGATTCAAATGAAATAAATTTGAACAATATTAATATAATTTTACTAATTTTAATTTATAATATATTATAAATATAATGTGGAAATAATTTTAAATGACATTAGCACTTTTCAATAAAAATCATTATTTTTCACTATACATCTAAAAATTAATCTTTTTAAAAAATTATCAAAACATTACATAAAGATAATTATATATATATATTTAAAATATTTTGATAACTATTTAAAATAAATTTTACAGAAGTTTTAAATTTTAAATGTAAATTATGGGTGAAAATCACAACTAAGAAACCTTTTACAAAACTATTTTTTAAAGAAAATGTTTTTCCCTTAAATTATTAATATTTTATTTATAATCAATAAATAACTATTGAAATTGATTACACATGTGTAAAAATGTGAATTTTATAATTTATTTTTTATTATTTATAGCCATTAATTTAATGCATATCTTATAACAATATACTATATTACGATCCATTTAGACTTAGGGTTGTGTGTTCTACAAGCTATTGAAGAAATCAAATTTATGTAAAAATAAATATTTCGTAAATTCTAAAGATATTAAAATTGAATATATGCTAAGTGTGTTATGTTATATATTATACTAATGTCATGAAACCTCCCTCCAAAGATACTACAATGATGTAAGAGAGATATTGACCCTGACTCATGCCTCCAATGGGGATTCAGTTAGTTACTAGCACATATGGTATAAAATTATATAGTATGGAAAGAATTACCCTCAATATTATAAATAATAATATAAGATAAAATGAATAAACAAAAATAAACCCCATGGAATATATATAAAAATCCAAAAACATCCCATAATGCATGCATAAATATAATTGATACAGATGATTGTCCTGAAAGTATAGATAAAAAATAAAATCTAAATTAGTGACACGGCAACTATCAAAAGGTCTATTTTAGTAATGTATATCACGGTCCATGAAGTCCACATGGAAACCTAAAAATTAGTCTATGTATGTATGGTGATAATATAGTTATACTAATTAGAAAAACCAAAGTCTCACATGCACATGTGAAAGAGAATACTAATGCTCCCATAAGAAAATAGTAGAACCAAACAACACCTATACAGGTATACTAACAAAACCAATTCTTACCATGGTTCACTAACCAAATAAAGAATCTAAGTATAATTATATAATATAATGATTATTGATAAAGGGTAAACCACATATATTTTCCACTTATTATCCTTTTAGAAAAACCAACACCAAATGTTCAGAAGCTCTCTTGTATTCAAAATTAATTCACATCACTTTACATCCCAACCATAGTAACCTGGTCCATCAATTCTCATAAGTAGTATAGTGAGGTATCATGAACATAAAGGACATAAACCTTGTTCCCTCCTCCTACCATGCATGACACATACCTTAAACCATATCCCCTTGCCTCTCCTATGGAAACCCAAGCTATCACATGTCTTTACATCACATGAACAGAGTGACATTTTTAAATTTTAGATATCATAACATGTGCATATCACCACTTCTTGGAAGGTGGAGTGGGGAAGATAGGGAAGAAATCCATCCATCCTCCCACTGGGATGTTGGAAAAAATCTGATATATATATATATATATATATACAGGTTTTCACACATGGTGATCAAAATGGGTGGGGCACATAATGAAGTCACAAGGAAATAAAAATAATATAAAGAAAATTCATTTATATTTATAAGTCCACCATTTAAACCACACTATATATAAAAGATCATTATTACATTGTAAAATATATGATAATTCCAATAATACTCATGAAACTATCACAACACATCATAAACCAGGAATAAAAACTCACCAACCCAACAAACAAATTTCATTTCTACCTTCAGTCACATCACTTCCACTTTTATTGCCCTACTGCACAACTACATCACATCCACTATCATATCCTCGATCCAAAACCATAAAAAAGTCTACATACCTAGTATTGTATCAATATAACAAATCCATAAACATGTTACAACCCACACATATAAATTTCAAAATTGGGAAGATAGAATGTAATTAAATTTAACTTATTCATTTAATGGATTTATCACACAATCCATATATCATGGTGAAAATAATTCATTAGATGAGTATATATGGATAACTATTTATTTACAGTAGGGTTACAATAAAACAAACAATACGGTCATCACAATATATATCCAAAAAACAAAAATAGGGGTTGTTTATGGTCATGGTTTTCATTGATTCAATAAACATAGATAATATCTATATGATAGTATCAAAAAAATAAAAATCCAATCAAATAATTCCCTTTCCACTTTGATTTTTTCTGAACAGTTTATTTATCTCTATAAAGAAGGTTGAAACTGTCTTTCTATGATATGGAAAAAGTAACCTATCCTGTATGATACACTAAAATGATAATCTATGGACCCCCAACCTAGAAGAAATAATTTTTACACCATATTTCTCCACAAGAAATAGGGGAGGTCATATAGGAGGAAGCCTCTTCAGGGGAATATAAACCAACTATAGAAACATTACATGATAACTAAAAGGGAATAATGATGTGGAACCTCACTTATAAAGATAACTAAAGATTGAAAGAACAATAAAAATATCTTATCTTTCAAAATGTTAAATATGAAACTAGTAGAATTAGATACAATTTTAAATTGGACATTAAATTCATAAATCCTTAAATCTACCTAAATTAAACATTAAAAATATCTATATATTTTTTTAGAAGTTCAATATATTATTATTCACCTTTGAAATGGCTTTAAAATTCATTAATATAAGAATTAAAATATTTTCATCAAGGAAACATAAAAAAGTGGAAATCTAGAAATTTTAGAAAAATGGAAAACACTATAAACCACCACTACCAGGGTTCCACCACTAGGTTTACACCACCAGGTTTCCATCACTAGGGGTCCACCATCACTTTCCCACTCCCATGGTGCCATTATCCGGGTTCCCCCACTAGGGTTACACTATTAGTTCAAAATCAGCAACCAATGGTGATCCATTCTTGGTTTAAAATGACGAATCATTTGTTACACACCTCTATCCTCTAAGACAGCTAAAATATCATCATTTATTTTACAAAACACCCATGTAATTTTTTCAGACACCTCAAACACTATATTTCCCACAATGTAAAGGGCCATAAGTTCCATTCCACCATATTAGATACATACTGAACTATTCCCACCATCAAGAATTCAAAACCAACTTTGAAGCAAAGAGAAATAATGCTTTTGACCAACCATACCTCTAAATACCTCACAAGGATTGCTTTACTCCTGGAAAGACACCACCAATCGAACCTTCTAACCCAAACACCGAATACAAATGAATAACATTATACTTACCTAAACATAAAAATCATCAAATTACATCCTCAATGTCATGATATTATCCACTTTGGTCAGAACCGACTCACATGTATGGTTGGAATCACATCACTATTAATAAATCTCAATTAAGAATCAAGTCCTCCATGTTTCATATGTCAGGAATTTATCACACATCGTACAAAGGAAAACAACTCATCCCACAATAAAATAAGTTCCAAACATCATATCATAAGAAAAAAAATAAAAAGGGATACTCAAAAAAACATTGGGTATTAGGAACAAATATGCCTCTCTCACTCTTAAGTACTCTCTTCCCAGTCAATATATCTCTATAACACATGATCCAAAGGAATTTTTCTTTCCATGTAACACCATATCTTATCAATCCTGAGTCTATAGTAGACACTCCAAAAATATTTAATTATCCTTGATATCCAAATATACCTAATCAATTACACTTTAATCATCATGAAGATTTATATAGAGATGAGAGTGGTAAAAATGACATTGATCTGGTTTAGTCATGGAAAAAGTACCAACCGATAATCCACCTCGCCAATGTGATCCAATGCATAAAAGGGCCCAAAAATAGCAGAGAGTTATGACTCCATTTTTCGATACCTCTACATCCCACGTTGTGGGGAAACCTTCAATAACATATTGTCTATTAACTTTATCTGTAGGTGCCTCCTCTTATGATCAAGATAATCTGTTTTCCGGTATTGTGCTACATTGTTCATCTCTCTAACCAACCAGTAATTATCTATCTGCTCTGCACCACATCAAAACCCAGAAACACTTATTTCCCAACCTATTCCCAACAAAACAAAGAATTAAAAACCAACCAATAAAACTCTTAAAATGGTTACATTTTATTGGATGGATGATATATATTACTATAGGAAAACTCTATCAATGGAATTTGTTGTTCCCATGATCCGCTGAAGTCCAAGACATATTCCCGCAACATTTTCTCCAGCATCTAGATATTTATCTATATCTTCCCATCCATATGTGGTCGGTAAGAAGTGTTGATGTGTAATTATGTTCCAAAATAAATCTAAAACCCCCTACAAGATCACAAGGTAAAATGTCAATTGTGATCTCAGATAATGGGAAACGGGACTCCATGAAGCCACATTACATCATCCATAGATATCTTTCCCAAAACATCCTCTTAACCAAGATCCTTGATCTCATAAAAGTGAACGTATTTCGTCATCAAATCCACAATTACCTGGATGACAACACGACCTCCTTGAGTTGAGTGTGACCGTATGATGAAATACATAAATATTTCATCCCATTTAGACTCCAGAACATTCAAGGGAATCAGTAAACTTCCAGGAACATGATCCTCTCCCTTTACCTAGTGCGAAACCAGACAACAAGCCATAGATTCTGCCACATATTGTTTAATTCTGAGCCACCAAAACCATGTACTCGTGAAATTGAACATCTTGGAATATCTTGGGTGTACCTCTAAAGGTGTTATATGAAATTCATGAAGCACTCTAGCACACATCGCTACCAGAAAAAATATCCTCCCATGAAACACCATCTGGTTTTGAACATCCTCTGACCAACCCTCCGGATCATCACTATGGCTAGTATTATCAATCATCACCTCTAACTATGAGTCTCCCCAATACAAACCCCCCACCTTCTTCATCATGAAAGACTAAACTGCCATCTAAAATAAGAAAAATCCTCCATCAACCACCCTCGTATCTATCTGTATGGATTCTAACTCTTTTATTGCGGATCAATCGTCCATTGTATCTAGAAAAAAATTATTCCATGACTTTCATCTCAAAGAATCATCCATAGAATTCCATTTTACTATTGTGTAGGATATCTCAAAATCAAAATTCATAAGAAACCCCATCCACCTATACTATCACTGATTAAGATCACATGGATAAATTATATACCCCAAACCCTTGTGACTCGAGAAGACCAAAAATTTCCCACCAATAAGGTAATGTAATCCAAACATAAGCCCAAACCAATTTTATATTAACTCTAGATCATGGGTGGCATAGTACGCTCCAGAGGTTATAACTACCTTGGCACATAAGAGATAAATTCCTTACAATTCATCAAGATGCAATCCATGACTTTCCAGTATGTTTCGTATAAAACCAATAATAACACAAACTCCTCTAGTAGTTGAAGAATTGGAGAGCCGAACAATTTCCCCTTCATATAGATACATACTATTTGAAAATAATCAGTCTAGCTAAAATCTTGTTATTTTTAATTTAATGCTTTCAATGGGGCTGAAAATTGAGTGAAATCAAGAAAAACCCGTTTATAATATATTGTGAGACTAAGGAAATAACGAACATTTTCCACATTCTTGTGTGCTTCCAAAGAAACAGATACCTCAACCATTATGGGTCCACCACTACACCGTAATGATACACTATATTCCCATGTAAATGTACCTCTCCTGTCCGAAAATACACTTAGAAAAAATTATAAATAATTGGTGGCAATAAGGAACTAGTAAAAAAGCTCTGATATGCTCATCATTCTATACCTATGAATTTGAGTAGATCAGTATGTCATCAACAATCTATGGACAACCACGAACTACCATCCACATTCCTAGAGAATAAAAGTCAATAACCCCATGTTGAAACACTAGTACAGATGAAACTGTTGTGCATAATATCACGTATCTATATCCCCAACTCTTGTAACATAGAAGGTGTCATCTGATATGGATCCATTGAAATTTTAGAAGTTCCATGATGCAAGTCTATCCCAAACCCAACATCGTGTTGAGGATATAGCGCCAAAACCACTCTAGGGAAAACATCTAGAAACTCACTAATTAACATTACAGACTTATATATCCTCATGTCTACTAATTCCATAGAGATCTAATCCACCATAGAAATATGGGTCTCTAAACATTGTTATCAAAACTAGAAACCCTACTCGATAAATGAAAACCACAATCTATCAATATAAATCAAAGAAAAAATTTCTCAAATATAATCACTCAATAACAACCCACACAAAATTAAAATAATCAATGAAAAATTTGACATAACATAACTGCATCTAATGTAGTAAAATATCAAAAAACATATGATGTTTCCCTATCATTAGTGTGAATCCCTGAAATAAATCAATCAAGTTGTTCTGGACTCTTATTGGTGTATTCTACACCATGGGAATGATAATACACCCTATGTATATTAATAGAGAAACAAATATATAGGGTGAAAAAAAGGAGAATGAAGTTCCCTAATTAAATAAGGAATAGAAAATGGTACATGATGAAATGAGCATACCACAAATGATATCTAGCTCCTTTGGTGCTTCTTTCTCCACTATATGCAACTAAACACACCTAGCTTCTCTCCCTCTAAGCTTATTGCCACCTCCATGACCATGATATAGTCTCGGTCCATCAGGGTTAGGTACATCCTTAGGTCTACATCATACACCACATCTTCTCTCAGTGGAGAATAATACTACTGCCCCTACTGCTAGAATTCCTTGCTGGTAACTGCTGTTGTGGCTGATGCTAAACTTGTCCCCCATTACCAAAATTAGATCGAGAAACAAATTGAAACAGATTACAAAGACGTCCGTGATCCTTAAAAATGATACATTGTGGTATGGAGTCTCTAGGAATATAACTTTAATCACTATCGCTTAAGGTTTATAAGGAAAGCTATTGAGGTTGACTCCATTTCGGTCAAAACCTCAAAGGCTCCGATGCACAAGAACTACCACTAAAAACTATACTCCTATTGTTACCCTTTTGGTTCCCCTCCAGTGGTGAGTCTTTCCATGAGTGCATCCACTCAATCACCCGTGATTTCTTTTAATCCACCAAATATGTTGGAATCATAAAAGGTGTAACTACATACTAGATTAAAGAATGGAGTTCCTTCTCAAGATTCCTTTCTCGAGACTCATCATATTGGAAAAGATATAAGGAAATTAATAGAAGATCCTTTAATTTTATCTAATTCTCCCACATATACATACTTCCATGTTGAAGGGAGATTAACTCCTAACCCTTCACATCCTTCATGGTCAATGAATTGAACTCCACCTAGAACTCATTCTAGATGTTAAACCAAGAAATATATTCGGCCTTCCACTAATGAAGTTACAACATCAACAATTGACGACAGACTCCTCACATATAACTAACTAACAGGGGAACCTAGAACTGTATTGGTCACCGAATTAATCATTAATAGATTCTCATATCCTATATCCAACCTTCTATCTCCACATTCGAAAATTTTCCCTCATATGTCCCTGAATCCTTCCACTGGAAATATCAAAACATCCTCTTTCACTAATCATCATCTTCAAGAGAATCAAGATTATAATGACCCAAACATTTTAATAATATTTTTTTCCTAAATTTGTGTGTTATTTTATTTTATAATAAAAAATTATATCCTTTAATTAATGATGTGAGTTTAATTAAATGGGACCGTTGGGTTTCGACTGTTATATGACTGTTGGTCAATATGACCATTTAAAACTAAACTCTTAAAATTATAATTATTCTTTATAAATACAAGTGATCTTGCTTAATTAATACACAAAGAAGAGTCGATGGCCTTATCTAGTAGACTCGAGTCATACAAAGCACATATGTCATGTAGGATCGAAATAACAATGTAGATGCTCAAATAACAAGAGAGGGTGGGGGTGAATTGTACACATTAAAAATTCCTTTGGAACCATTAAAGATGGGTTTGGATAACTATGTTTTCCTTATACACGGAAAATCTAGGTTTAAGAAAGTTAAACTAAGCAAATTCACAACACCTCTGATCACCAACTGGAGAATTGGAACCAAGGTTTACAATATAAGATTCTAACTTAAAGCGTATAGAATCTAAACTAATCAGAGTACAAGTATAAGGAATTATAAGAAGATTATACTATCCTTACAATACAATATGCAGCGGAAACAAACAAGTAGAAAAACTAAAAGTAACAAACGATAACTCTTTTAACCCAAAGAGAAGGGTATTCAACAACCTTGGATAAAGGTCACTTGATTTATACTTTCAAGCAAGTATGTCTTACCCACACCAGGATAAGCCCTCGATACGAAGATCGGAATCTCTGTCTTGCTATCCCCGCAAGCCCTCAACTTCATGGTAGTTGGAACCTCTGTCTTCCTCAGCAAGGAAGCCCTCAAACTTCAAGGTAGTCGGCACCTCTGTCTTCCTATCCCTGGAAGTCCTCAAATGTAATCACCAACATTCGGAGTCGCACAATGAAATCTGAATGAGCGGTTCAGTACACAAAAGGCATGAAAAGTTTCTCTCTCTAGAAATCACCTTAACAGCGTGTGGTCTCTAGATCGATCAACTCATTTCATTCATTGTTGAGCTCTTTCAAATGATCTCCTATTTATAGGAAAATTTACAACGGTCGTCTCCCTCCTCCAACGATCATATTTTCCATGAAATTCGAAGGGACATGTACACGTGTAAATCAACCAATGGTTAATTAGAAACAGAATAGATGACATCATTTTATAAAAAACCATGTATAACTGAATGTACAACATCGTTTTGAAATGAAGAAAATGTAAGTAAAATCTAATAAAAATTTCGGAGTGTAAGAAAATCAAAAGTTTGGAGTCTAACCAAAATGAATTTCAGAGTCTATGTTAAGAAATATTCGGATTCTATTTTAGAATAATTCAGAGTCTGCTTTCACCAGAGATCAGAATCTGAACTTGCAGAGTTCTTAGTCGAACTACTTAAGAGTTCAGAGTCGAACTGCTTAACAGTTTGGAGTCAAACCTCTTAAGAGTTTGGAGTCGAACTGCTTAAGAGTTCGGAGTCGAACTTCTTAAGAGTTCGGAGTCGAACTACTTAAGAGTTCGGAGTCGAACTTCTTGAGAGTTCGGAGTCGAACTTCTGAGAGTTCGGAGTCGAACTTCTTTAGTGTTCAGAGGTGAACTACTTAAGAGTTCGGATTCAAACTACTAGATTGTTTGGAGTCGAACTACTTAAGAGTTCGGAGTCGATCTGCTTAAGAGTTCGGAGTCCAGAATTCGGATTAGAACTACATTATAGAACTCATCCAGAATTTGGATTAAAAAACAGAATGCTCCAAATCATTTCATTATATGTCTCCAGGATTTTGGGTATGAATCTAGTTTTTTAATTTATGAAAAATATTGCTATGTATAAGAAAATTCAGGATAAGGGAAATTTCCTTTAGGAAGTAAATTTTCATGATGGGGGTAAAACATAAATTTTCATAAGTATAAGGTGATTGTGATTTTCAAAACAAGAAGGAATGGAAAATTCATATGAAAAAACATATTTAATCAACAATATCCCCCTTTTTGGAAAGCACAAACATCCTTTCGAAAAAGCATATAAGGATTTTGAAAATTTTCATTAGACTTTGAAATTTAAAACTTTTCTCCCTTTGTTCAAAGATAAAAGTGAATACAACTAACTCCCCCTTAGGCATTGAAACTCTAAGGATTGTATTCTGAGTTTCCGGAGTTGAGTTTTCATTATTGTAAGAATGATAAACTTAATAGTGGTAAACTCCCCCGTTATTTAAGGATATTTCTCTTATAAATTTTTCATTTCTCATCTTTAGAAGTAGTTCTTTTTCCTTCTCCCCCTTTGTGATTTTCAAAAAGAATTGAAGGGAATGGAAAACTAAGTATGGTACCTAAAACATTAGTATATAACAAGATATAACCAACCTGATAACCATCTCATTTGAGTTGGGAAAAAAATTTACAAGGAAAGACAACTACAAAAAAAGATCAGAGTGGGTTCATTTGTCTTCCTTTTCCTTAGGGATGAGCTTCTTTAACAAGGTTTTCAGTTTCTTCAAGTCCCTTTGATCTTCCTCACCCTACTTCTCCAAGGCTTTTACCTTTTCTTCTTGGACTTTTAAATATTCTGCCTGAGCCTCCAAGGCTTCTTTCTGCAACTTTAACAACTCATCTTGCTGAATCAATTTTTTCTCAAGCTCAATCAAGAGATTTCTATCATTTATACGATTTTGAGAAAGAGAATTTTACTTTTCATTTAGTTCCTTCACTTGTTGACTCCATGTACTCTGCTCAATATTCAGATCATCTTCAAGATTATTAACCTTTTTATCTACTGTGTCAAAAGCTTCTTTCCCATCATTCTGAAAATTATCATACACTGTCAAGTCTTCTTCAACTCTCTTAGACCACTTTGTTACCTTACTGCAAGATTTTCTATGTATATCATAATCGATCAGAAAACTTTTCTGTTCAGATTCCAACTTCACAAACTTATCCATGACCATGGATAAATAATCCGATTTTTGATTCATAGTTTGTTGCAGCATCCAACATCTGGAATCTATTATTGGAAGAATCAGAATTGTGTCCACCAACTTTCTCAGAGACTGAACGACAAAATCTTGCTCGTGAGATGATGATTCCAAATCAGAAATTTCTCTTTGAGATTCCTCTTCTTAAACTACCACCAGCTTCCTTCTAGAGGTACCAACAACCTCTTTCCTCCTGATGAGATCTTCTATAGGTGTCTCCATGAAGGCTTTCATCCCCTTATCAGATTTCAGAATGGGTTCCACATTAGAAGATACTTCCTCGGATTTAGAAACTTGAACGATCTGGTCTTCATCTGGTTTGTGTTTTTCTTGACCTTCTACAAGAAAATTCCTCTCATAGGATTATTATTCTTCATACAACACATTTTCTTCTTCTTCTTCTTGATGTTTCTTGCTAGCTTCTTCATCTCCCTTACCTGGAGTAACTAACTTTTCGGATTCAGCTTTATCTTTGTAGTCATGTACTTGCTTGATTAAGGTATCCCAATCTTCACTTTCCTCCTCTTCTTCTTCTTATTCTCCAATTTCTTCCTCTACTGCTTCAGCAACTTCCTTCTCAGCTTCTTCAACTATTTCTTTACCCTTTTCCTTTTCCGATTGAAATAGTTCATAGCTGGTGTTTTTGGTAAAGAAGGTTCAACGCCAAAAGATTCCTAAACTAGAAGAATTTCAGAATCCAACTCTGTATCTTTGAGCAATGATCACACCACTTTAGCTTCAAACATCTTCTTTCTCATTTTCTTTTCCTTTGCTTGTCTCTCTAGCTCCTCAGAAGCTTTTTCTTTTAAGGCTTTAGCCTCAGCAGGGTCTAGTCCGAATTGAAGATCCCCTTCCTTCCTCTTCTATTTATCTTCCCTCCACTTGGCTGCTACTTCATCCATATATGTTTTCTGCTTCCTCGACTTGGGGGGAGCAGATTCAGTTTCCTTAGCTTTTGAAAATTCTTCATCAGCAACCACTTCCTTAATCTTTTTCTTCATCCTTTTCTTTTTGGATGGTTACGGATTCTGCGATTCTTTCTGAGATTCTTCAACCTCTTCCACACACAGTGGATTATATTATCCGGTTTCAGTGGAAAACCCCATCTTCATCCTCTTGAGAGTATCATCACTCACTAACATGAGTTTTCAATTCCAGATCATTGATTTGCAGTCAACCATGATGGATTATAAGCATGGAACTATCAGCTCAGATAGTAAGGTAGAGAACATGATAATCTGAGCTCTCAAATTTCCTTTTTTGATAATCTTGATCGTAACCAATACATGCCTTATCAGATTTATCTTTCTTAGATTTACTAAAAAATCTAAGACATAGATATCAATTTTATTCAGATTGTCTTTATCAACTCTTCTTGGAACCAGAAAGCCTTGCACCCATAGGTGAAGGATTCTATTGTTCGGAGTGAGATGAGAAATCTTAACTGTTGATTCATCCTTAAGCCCAAGACACTTCAGTGCCTTCTCCTTATTGAAAGTCCCTTGCACATCGGGAAGTTTGTGAGAGTCGAATTCAGCTTCTTCTTCATATGATAAACCAACCAGGCTCGCGACCTTGGTGTAAGAAAACTTATAAGTCTACCCATAAGACTTGAAATAAAACCTCTCTCTACCATCTTCCATATAGAAGGAAACAGACTCGTAAAACTCTATCAACAAATCAGTATAAACCGGATCCTGTTTATCTAACTTTTCAATGCAGACATCTTCCCATTCATTCAGTCTAATATTCTTTAAAATAAGGGAATCAATCTTATAGAAATCCAGATGAACTAATCTTTACCTGAAGACTAACCACTTTGAGATTGGTTTCGTAGTTCACATATCTTGAGAAGTTTCTTCAACAGACATTCAGAGTGAATTAATCTAAGAGATTTGGATCGGCTTTACAAAGTTCGGAACCAGCCTTAAGAAGAGCATCAAGTCTTCAAGACGCAAAATCTTGGAAAAACCGAAGTGGGAAGAGTCTTAGGGTCCCCTTTATATTGGAAAATAATTTGACCGTTGGTCTTCCAAAATCAATCTAACGGTTGAAAAAACATTGATATGATCTGACGGTTGAGAACAATCCCTATAGAAGAACTTGACTCCGATCATTTGAGGTTTTTAAAGAAAACATTCGGATTTGAGGAAAAACTAGAATCCGAACTTTTAAAAACAAAGAAAATACCAGTAATAAAAATTTGATTACAAAACTATAAGTAAGAAAATCATAGCTTACGGATTGAATAGAAATATTGTTCGTAATTGGTAATATTCTTCTTGAAGAAAAAAAAATGAAATTTCCAGTACGAAAATCTTGTTAAGAAAACATCAGTATGAAACTCTACATTCCGAAACTTATTAGTACGAAAATTCCATTCTGGAAGTTTTCAGTATGAAGATTTCCATTCCGGATGTTCTAATTCTGAGAATTTCAGTCCCGAAAATTTTAGTTCCGGAAATTCCCATTCTAGAAATTTTGGTTTCAGAAATTTCCATTCCGGAAACTTCTGTTCTGAAAAGTTTGAAAAACATAAAAAATGTAGTTACACTTACAATCAAATGTACTCCCCCTATAAAGAGGAGTTTATTACTGTTAGGAGAATTGTTCGACAAGAAGTTAATGAAGAATGAGTACCTTACACTTATCATTCCTAACTTTTGTTTAATGTATTCAAATGTTTCGGAGGGTAATGATTTTGTGAAAATATCAGCAAGTTGATCTTGCGTTCCAATAAACTGAAGAATGATATCTCCTTTAAGTGTGTGATACCTAATAAAGTGATGCCTAATATCTATGTGTTTTGCACGAGAGTAATGTGCATGGTTCTTACATAGGGCAATGGAACTTGTGTTATCACACAATATTGGAGTCTTAGTGAAAGACATGCCATAGTCTGTGAGTGTGTGTTGCATCCACAACACTTGAGAACAACAACTTCCTCCTACTATATATTCAGCTTCAGTAGTGGAAAGTGCTACAGAATGTTGCTTTTTGCAGGACCAAGAAACTAATGAATCTCCTAAGAAATGACAAGTTCCAGATGTACTTTTTCTATCCATTCTACATCCACCAAAGTCAGCATCAGAAAATCTTTTTAGAACAAAATCATTTCCAGAAGTATAATATAATCCTAGATCCATGGTTCCCTTTAGGTAGCGAAAAATTATTTTCACTGCCTTTAAGTGAGATTCCTTAGGATTGGATTGATATCTTGCACATAAGCACACTGAAAACATTAAGTCTGGTCGACTAGATGTTAAGTAATGTAGACTTCCTATCATACCTCTATAATTAATTTTATCCACCAGTTTCCCAGCTTTATCAAGATCTAAAGAGTTTAAGGTACCAATGAGAGTACTTATACTCTTAGTGTTGTCAGAACCATACTTTTTGAGAAGATATTTAATATACTTATGTTGAGATATAAAGATTCCTTCTGGTTTTTGAGAAATCTGAAAACCAAGGAAAAAAGTTAACTCACCCATCATACTCATTTCAAACTTAGACTTCATTAGACTTTAAAAAGAATCAGTTAAAGATTGCTGAGTTGAACCAAATATGATGTCATCAACATAAATTTGAACAATCAAAACATTTTACTTATCTTTCTTTATAAAAAGGGTTGGATATGAATTTCCCTTAACATAGTTATTTTGAAGAAAAAATCATGCGAGTCTATCATACCATGCTCGTGGGGCTTGTTTAAGACCATACAAAGATTTGGTAATTCTAAAAACGTGATCAGGATGTTTTGTATCTTCAAAACAAGGAGGTTGTTCAACAAAAACTTCCTCTTGAACATAACTGTTAAGAAAAGAACATTTCACATCCATTTGAAATAGTTTAAAATTTAAGAATGCTGCAAAGGAAAGTAGAATATGAATAGATTCAAGTCTAGCTACTAGAGAATAGGTTTCTTCATAGTCTATTCCCTCTTGATGATTATAGCCTTTAGCAACGAGTCTAGATTTATTTCTTACTATGAATCAATTTTCATCACATTTGTTTCTGAAAACCTATTTTACTCCAATAATAGAAGTTTTCTTGGGTCTTTCAACCAAGGTCCAGACTTTATTCCTCTTAAATTCATTTAGTTCATCTAGCATGGCTTTGATCCAATCATCATCACCTAAAGCTTCATCAGTGCTTTTTGGTTCTAATTGGAAAAGAAATTCTAGATGTTCTATTTCATTTTTTAAGGAATTTCTAGTCCTTACAGGTTGATTTACATCACCAATGATACTATCACTAGGATGATTCTTAAGAAACACCTGATTTGGGTTTTGTAAAACCTGTTCATCAACATAGTGTAGAAAGTCTTCTGGGGTAAATATTTCAGAAATATCTTCTTGAACATTCTCTTTAGCAGAAGGATCTTCTATCAAGGGTTGACAATCAGTTTTTTAAAACACATCCAAATATATAGGTTGGTATAGTTTGAAAAAAAGGATCAGACTCATCAAATTTTACATGCACCGTTTCTTCAACAGTACAAGTATTTTTAATAAAAACTCTATAAGCCTTAGAAGTTGTGGAATAACCTAAGAAAATTACTTCATCAAATTTTGGTGCGAATTTATGTAAGTTGTTATTAGTATTCAGAATGCATACTTTGCAACCAGAAGCCTTGAAGTAGGAAAGTCTTGGTTTTCTACCATTCCATAACTCATAATGTGTTTTATTAAGAAAATGTCTAATCAAAACTCGATTTATAGTATAACAAGAAGTACTTACAAATAATACCAGAAATGACTAGCTATAGAATATTCACTCAACATGGTTCTAGTTATCTCTTGAATAATTCTATTTCTTCTCTCAACTACAACATTGTGTTGAGGAGTTCTAGGTGATGAAAAATTTTGAGTAATACCTTTCCTACTACAAAAAGTTTCAAATTCAGAATTTTGAAATTCTCCTCCATGATCACTATGAATAGTTTTTACTGGAATATTTTTCTCATTTTTAACTTGTTCTCTAAAACATTTGAAATAAGAAAAATCTTCATAATTCTTTGCTATATAATAGACCCAAGTAAATCTGGTGTAATCATCAACTAGAACAAACACATAGTATTTGCCTCTAATACTTCCAGTTTGTGTTGGACTGAAAAGATCCATGTGCACTAACTGTAATGCATCAGTCGTTGAGATTTCACCAATTGATTTAAAACTAGATTTATATTTCTTGGAATATTGACAAGGATTACAAACTTTGGAAGAATCAAATCTAAGCTCCTGTAGATCCTTAGCCAGTTTCTTCTTAGAGAGTTTACATATGTTTCTAAGGTTACGGTGTCCTAGTCTTCGATGCCATAGCCAAGAATGATATTCCATTGCACTTAGGCAAGGTAAATCTTGGCTCCTTCGGTCTTCTATGTTCAAAGTGTAAACATTCTCTCGCCTATTGGTTGAGAGAATAAATTCTTCCTTGGAATTGTGTACTAAGAAATTATCATTCCTAAAATTCACAAGGTACCCTTCATCACATAACTGACTTATGCTAATGAGGGTGTGCTTAAGTCACTTAACAAATAAAACAATTGAAAACAACGTTTTACCTAGAAGAACAATATTACCAATACCAACAATTTCTCCCTATGAATTATCTCCAAAAGTTACCTTTCCTCCTTTCGTTTGGATAATCTTTTCAAAATATATTTTGTTACCAGTCATGTGCCGGGAACATCCACTATCTATGTACCATGAATTGTTGTTGGCACTTCCTCTATCTTCCTGAAAACAAGAAAAGAATTAGACTTTCGGAATCCAAACTTGCTTGGATCTAGGATTTCCAGACAACAAAATTTTAAGAACCCACATTTTCTTAGAAAAATAGGCTTTATGAAAACCTAGAGATTGGGTTTTATTTAAGGAACAATTCTTTTCCTAGTGACCAACACATTAACACTTGGTACAAAATGGGGCTCTTTGTGGAACAAAGTAGTTGTTACTAAAAATTGGTTTTGCATGGGTATAACCAAATCCGGATTTTTTTCTTAAAGGTCGTATTTGAGAATACATTTTATCAAAATTTTCCTTACCATGGGTAAAGTTTGATAAACACTTCTTTAAGGAAAAAATTTCGGACTTGTGTTTGATAACCAAGTTTTATCTTCAAAATCATTAGATTTAGAACTAGATCTCGGCTCGAAAACACTTTTCATAGAAATTACTTTATCTAAATCTTTAGAAAGTTTGTTCCTCTCAGAACATACTTCCTCATGATTTTTTGAAATACTTATAAAATCAGAATTTTTCCTATCATAATATTTAGAAAGATCTGATATCTCTTTTGTAAGAATAGAATTCATAGAGTTTTCCTTATCAATTTTCTTATTGAGTTTAGAGTTCTCAATCTCAAGAAGTTCAGCAAACCTTGAAACTTCTTCATAGGTAGGTGAATTATTTTCATCATCAGAAGAGGATTCTTCATCTGAGGAGATATAATACTTACTATCATTATAATTTAAAGATACATTGGTCAATGATTCATCATTTCGTATCTTATCCAATAAGAAATGATTGTCAATAGGTAATCTGGATATAAGACCAAGATTCTTCTTTCCGGAAGATTCATAATCAAAAGATTCATCTGAAGAGTCACCACCACTAGAACTCCATGTGTCATTTTCTTTCAAAACATTCTTAGTTTTGGTTTTGTAACACTTCTTCCTTCTCCTTTTAGAATGCCTTTCTTTCCTTTCGTTCTTTTTGAGTAGAGGGCAATCATGTCTAATATGTCAAGCTCTCTTTCATTCGTAACATGTAACTTCTCCATCTTTCATTTCTTTCCTTTCCTTTTTCTTATACTTGGATTGGAAATTTCTCTGGTCGGCTATCCTGTTCATCCTTCGAGAAAGATTTGCTAACTAATTTTCTGAGATTTCACTACCACTAGAATCTGATTGAATAACTACCTTCTTATACTTGGATATGGTTAATCTCTCGGGAGTCATAGCTTTCATATGATTTGATGTAGTTGTAAAAGAAATAGTACCATTCCCATTCTTCTTTTTGATGTTGTCAACATCTCTCTTCATTCTAGTTTCATGTTGGAGAAGAGTTCCGAACAACTCATCAAGAGAAATTTGAGTGACCTTCCTGTTCTCATCAAGAGCTATTCTCTTTGATTCCCACCCATTGGGCATAATATCAATTATCTTATCTACAAGGGCTTCATCATCTAACCCTTTTTCTCCCATAGACTGTAAGCTGTTGAATATAGTCATAAACCTCTGTTGAACATTGCAGATTGGTTCACCATACAGAAAATTGAATCCATGGTATTCAGCTCTAAGGATAGCTCTCCTAGTTTCAATCACTTTAGAAGTGCCAAAGTGTGTAACTTCTATCTAATTCCAAACACAATTAGCTGCTTCACAAGAAAAAATTTGGCTATATATATTTATAGTCATTGAACATAGTAAAGTATTGTGTACCTTATAATTGAGTTGATACTCTTGCTTTTCCTGGTTAGTGAAGGTTTCAAATTCCTTATCAGGTATTTTATAATCACCAGTATGCATAAAAAAATTGTCCACTCTAGTGTTGATAAAAAAAGTCTTCATTCAATCTCTACAGTACTCATAGTCATTACCATCAATGATTGGTGGTCTTGTAGGATTTAGATTGTCAATAGAACCAACGTTGATTCGTGCCATTCTAAAACAACTTGGGAAACCAAACTAGTTAGTAGAAAAAGTTCGTAACCACAAAGTTAGGAATGACAAAATTCAGAATGATAAAGTTTGGAATGATAAAGTTTGGAGTGATAAATTTCAGAATGACAAAGTTCGGAATGACAAAGTTCGGAATGAAAAAGAGCAAGAAAAAATTATACGTGAGTATGATTATTTCAGAGACATGCTCTGATAGCAATTGTAGGATCGAAATAACAATGTAGATGATAAAATAACAAGAGGGGGTTAATTGTACACTTTAAAAATTCCTTTGGAACCTTTAATGTTGGTTATGGATAATTATGTTTTCCTTAGAATGGGAAAATCTAGGTTTAACAAAGTAAAACTAAGAAAATTCACAACACCTCTGATCACCAACTGGAGAATTGGAACCAAGGTTTACAATATAAGATTCTACCTTAATTCATATAGAATTTAAACAAATCAGAGTACAAGTATAAGGAAGTATAAGAAAATTATATTATCCTTACAATATAAAATCCAGCGGAAACAAACAAGTAGATAAACTACAAGTAACAAACAATAACTCTTTTAACCTAAAGAGAAGGGTATCCAACAACCTTGGATAAAGGTCTCTTGATTTATACTTTCAAGAAATTCTTTCTTATCAACACCAGGATAAGCCCTCGATACGAAGATTGGAATCCTTGTTTTGATATCCCAACAAGCCCTCAACTTCAAGGTAGTTAGAACCTCTGTCTTCCTCAGCAAGGAAGCCCTCAAACTTCAAGGTAGTCGGCACCTCTGTTTTCCTATCCCCATAAGTCCTCGAATGTAATCACCAACATTCGGAGTTGCACAAAGCAATCTGAACGAGCGGTTCAGTACGCACAAGGCATGAAAATCTTCTCTCTCTAGAAATCACCTTAACAGCGTGTGGTCTCTAGATCGATCAACTCGTTACATTCATTGTTGAGCTCTTTCAAATGAGCTCCTATTTATAGGCAAATTTCTAACAGTCGGCTCCCTCATCTAACAGTCATATTTTCCATGAAATTCGGAGGGACCTGTACACATGTAACTCAACCAATGGTTAATTAGAAACAGAATAGATGACATCATTTTATAACAAACCATGTATAACCGAATGTACGACATCATTTTGAAATGAAGAAAATGTAAGTAAAATATTATCAAAATTTAGGAGTGTAAGAAAATAAAAAGTTCGGAGTCTAACCAAAATGAAGTTCATAGTCTATGTTAAGAAATATTCGGATTCTGTTTTATAGGAATTCGGAGTCTAGTTTCACCAGAGATCGGAATCTCAACTTGCAGAGTTCGAAGTCGAACTACATAAGAGTTCAGAGTTGAACTTCTTAAAAGTTCGGAGTCGAACTGCTTAAGAGTTCAGAGTCGATCTGCTTAAGAGTTCAGAGTCAAACTTCTTAAGATTTCGTAGTCAAACTGCTTAAGAGTTCGGAGTCGAACTTCTTGAGAGTTCGGAGTACAGCTGCTTAAGAGTTCAGAGTCGAACTTCTTTAGAGTTCGGATTGGAACTACTTAAGAGTTCGGAGTCGAACTAAATAAGAGTTCGGAATCGAACTACTTAAGAGTTCGGAGTCGAACTTCTTAACAGTTTGGAGTCGAACAGCTTAAGAGTTCGGAGTCGAACTGCTTAAGAGTTCAGAGTCCAGAATTCGGATTAGAACTACATTATAGAACTCATCCAGAATTCGGCGAAAAAAAACAGAATGCTCCAAATATTTTCATTTTATGGATCCGGGATTTTGGGTATGAATCCTGTTTTTGAATTTAAGAAAAATATTGCTATGTATAAGAAAATTCAGGTTAAGATAAATTTCCTTAAAGAAGTAAATTTTCCTGATGGTGGTAAAACATACATTTGCTTAAGTATAAGGTGTTTGTGATTTTCAAAACAAGAAGAAATGGAAAAGTCATAAGGAAAATCTTATTGACTCAACATGTTAGAGCTTGGGAAAGAGGTAGCATCTCTAGGATTTGCTCTGGACCAAGCCCAAGCCAAGATTCAACATGTGAATCTTGAACGGAATTGCCTATGGGAGATGTTCAGGTAGATAGAAATCACCACTCAGGAAATGTTTTCTGACCACCCCATGATTCTATCACCATATCACATCTTACACTTAGGTCCCATGCATGTGTTATAAGTGGCTATGTAATAAGGACTTAGATACTTTTTATAATATCTTGGTAGAAATAAAATCATTATTTGTTATTATAGTAAAATTTTTGATTTTAAAGTGTTTGAATAAATATGGGATGAATATTATTGATGATTTTGGAAAGAGGTTTTTTTAAAATATTGATGAATACATTAAATAATTATTAATGTGAAATTATTTTCTGAAAATCTTCTTCTACAATTTTGACCAGTTTGAAATTTAGAGTCTAATTTGATCTACTTCATTTTTGGTGTATAGTAATGTATGAATAGTAATATACCCTTATTAAAAGTAATTAATAATAATGAATAGTAATATGACGAAAAAAATAGAAACTTTACCCATGAATCAATAAATACAATTTAGACATCTTAAAAGTTAAAAAATGATCAAAGTGTAAGTTTTTTTTAGTTTTGTAGGTCATAAATATTTTATTCACAATTTTGTAATTAATTTAAAAATTTAAAATGAAATTTTATTTTCATAAAATTTAATCATAAACTGTTATTTTATTTTCTTATGGTTATACGATAATTTTAGGGGTCCATCATTACTTTTTGATGGTGTTACAAAATAAGTTATTATTTTAGACTTGTTTTTTGAATAAATAAGGATTTTATTTAAAAATTAAATTAAAAATATTTAGAATTTTATTTTAATAAAATGGAGATCAATTTTTAATTCAGATCATCAATATTATGTTAGGGTTAATATTTGGTATTTTTCTGATACAATTGATTTTTCAGTGAATAGTAAAAATATAGTTTTGAGTTTTGGGTGTTTAATGACATCATTGATGATATAATCATGATGTAATAAATCTGGTCGACTTGTGAGTAGTACGATATGTTAGGAGGTGTCCCATGTGGCCAATACAATGGGAAAATACCATTGGAATTACCATGGTTTTGAAAATATCACAAATGAGGTGTCCCTTGAAAATTAATTATATATTCCCTCAATGTTTCCTATAAATACCAAGCCATTACCTCAATAATTTCATTACTAAATCCTCCTCAACAATGATATGGTCTTTCTAGCTCCCATTTATTCCTCACAAGGTTCCTTCAATCCCCCCAGGGTCCCAAACCTTGAGCTTTCGAAGATACTTTTGAAGGTAAGGGAACATTTCACCCTCATCTTTTTAGTAATGATTTTATTTGTGTTAGGTATTCTAGATTCCATATTATTATGTGGGGGTATGTTCTTATATATTATTATTAATTTAAATTTCATTTAAAAATTATGAGATACCATTTCCACTTTCATAAATTTATTTTCTAAATTTTTAAGTGACGCCGTTAGGCTGTAGAATGTTTTCGTAAAAAAAATAGCATCTTCTATTTTATTTCATCTATATTTTTCATGTTGTATGTCATTTAAATATCCAAACCATTATGTTTTTACGTACCCATAATGTATTATTAATTAGTTATTATTGTTTTATCATTGTCCCCTCTCTTTTTAATGTTTTCTAAAATGATGTTTTTTAGCCGTTATGCTGCATAATTTTCGTTACAGAATCTCTCTTTTTTCTCAAGAAATTATCTTGTTTTATTTATGTGGATACCCAAATATATTTTCATTTCCTTGGTTATTCATCAATACATAAAAATTTTCTGTTTTATTTTGTAATTGAAAAACCTATAACCCTCAATCTCTTTCCATGTGTTATAAATGACATAATGATCTTATTTTAAAGTACTTTTTAAATGTCTCGATTTTGACATGAAACCCATTTCTTGGATTATATTTTTGTTATTTATGAAATGTTTGATTATGATCAATATGGATCACATGAAAATAAATACATATTAATGGTTCACCTTGAAAGCACTCCAATTCATTTGGGAAAGTATTTAATCTCTAGATATGACAAGTTTTATGATACCTTGGTGAATAACCTCTGAAATTTTTATGACACCTTAGGGATGATCCATGGTGATATGTTCATGAAAGTATAAATTAAATATCATATCCACATATTAAACTTATTATTAATTTTATATTAATTATGATATTCCTCTTTTTCCATTGCCAATGTCTTATGTTTTTCATCAAGTTCTTATTGATATCACATGTAAACTGATTCCAATGCTTTCCTTACTGGGCCTTTATCTCACCCTTCTCTTTGATGTATGTCCCTAGGATATGAGATGCAATAATTGTACATAGGATAAAATTTTCAAGAATCTTTTCAAGGGGATTTAATAGAGTTTTTTATGTTTTCATATATTTTTTTCTTGATCTCTAAGACACTATACTTTAAACGTCCTCTATTTTTAAAATGTTGTGAAAAGTTATATTAAAAAGGAGGGATGCCATAGTTGATATAAAAAGAAAGTTATGTTATTTATGGAAATTAGGCTATAAAAACTTTAAGAAGAACCCTATATAAAATTATAAATGTAGGAATACTTCTTGATATTTTGGTGAGTATTGAGTAAGTGATTTATCAAGAAAATACATCTATGTCTGGAAACAAGAAGGTAGAGGTGGGTCTGGAACAGATGTTCCTAGGGGTAAAAACTACGATTATGAGTTTTGAGCTTGACGCGAGGTATCCTAGTAGATGAAAATGGGCCTTGCTGCACTCTTGGTTATGAAACTACTGGGGGATTTGTTTCGTTAATCAAAATATTTTTAGGAGTCAATATAAAGGATTTATAATGAAATGCAATTGTTTAAAGAGTGATGTTTTAAGACAAAAAAACATGTATAGTTATAAGATTCTTAAATCAAATAAGTTTCTCAAAAGGTTTTATTCTTCAAAAAATGGTGGGCAATAGGAGGAACCATGCAAATGGAGACAGAAATATATCATGCGATGACAGTCGTCCGATGGAAGCAGTAATGGAAACTTTCATGCGATTAATGAACCAACTGACTCAAGTTATGGGAAATAACACGAATCATGCTGAGATACTAATCTCACCATGAAGGGAACCACATTATATTGAGTGTTTTATGAATCAACAACCACCATCCTTCAATTTATCGACCGACCCATTAAATGCTGAATAGTGGATTAGCTCTATCGAGAATATATTTTTTGTGCTATGCTGTTCAGAGAAAGATAAGGTCCCCCTGGATATCTATCACTTAGAGGGAGAAGGTGGTATGTGGTGAGAACTGATGAAAAACCCAAGGCCAAGGTTGGAGGTTGAAGCTATAGAGTGGGAAGAGTTCATAAGGATCTCATTCAGCAAGTATTTCCCTCGATCAAGGAGAAAAGGAATGGAGAAGGACTTTCTCAAGATGATGCAGAAAGATAATGTATCTATGGGAAGTTACTAGATGAAATTCACAAGGATTCGACATTACACCTCTAGCATTTTCATGGATCCAAATGCTAAGGTTGATAGATTATTAAGTGGACGGAGACCTCATATGAAGAATAATCTAGCCAACTGATATTATGATAGCTATGAGGAGATCATGGGAAGTGCGAGGAATGCTGAACTGGAGTTTGGTGAGATGCATTGGTCTCATAAATACGATGATAAGAAAATATTGATGGAGCCATGCTTAAGAAGAAGCTTTGATCATGAAGAGGCGGGAAAAAGTATAACATCCCACTTGTAATAAATATGGGAAGAAGCATTCAGGGAACTCCCTGATCAGGAGAGATAATTTCTAGAATTGTGGTAGAGATGGCCATATTGTGTGTAATTGTCATAGCGAGGTGAATCCACAGCTTCCAATAACTAACTACAAGGGGAAGATGGTGCATCCACTACCTGATGTCCAATTTTTTATGTGTGGACAAATTGGGAACTTTTCCAATCACGGTCCAAATCTGAGGGTAGTGGAGGGGAATAAACATCTGCCTCAGCAATGGCCAAGGGAACTAGGTTGGGCTTTTCCTATCACTACAACCGAAGATGAAGAGAAAAATGATGTGTTGGCATGTACTCTTGTTTTCTCTCAATGCTAGAAAGTACATTTTTTGATTCTAGTTCTATTCATTACTTTATTTTCTCCATGTTTGAAATGAATTTAGAATCAACCCCCGATTTTCTAAAAGTAGAGTTATCATTCAAGACTCATGTTGAAATTATCCAAGCATCGTAAGTGTTTAGAAAGTATAGTATCTACATTAGTGAGCAAAATATAATCACAAATATAGTAGTCATCCCTATGTTGGAATTAGACTTTATACTAGGGATGGACTAGCTCTCAAAGTATAATTCTATGATCAAATGCAGAAGCAAGGAAATCTCTGTAGTATTGAATTGAAAACCTACAGTTATCGTCCGAGGAGAGATATATCAACCTAATATTTTTTAGACGAACCTACTATATCCTTTTTTATGGAGTTGATCATTTATGAAGAAGAAGTAAATGAGATTTTGAGGATAGAAATTGTGCCCATAGTCAAGGAATACATTGACGTATTTTCTTAGGAGTCACCCAGATCTCCCCCATAAAGAGAGGAAGAATTCTGCATTGAACTCATTCCTAATTCTCATCCAATATCTAAGAACCCATATCGGATGGAAAATGTGGTGCTAGATGAATTAAAGAAACCACTCCATGATATTTGAGAGAAGGGGTTTATATGACCGAGTGTGTCTCCTTAGGGAGTACCTAATATTTTTTTAAAGAAGAATGATGGATTGATGCGGCTATGAATTGATTAGAAAGAACTAAACGAGATTAATTTGAAGAAAAAATACCCTCTTCCAAGAATTGATGACTTATTTGACCAAATTTGTGGGGCTTAATTTTTCTCTGTGATTTATCTTCGATCTGGTTATCATAAATTGAGGGGAAAGAAATAAGATATTCCAAAAACTACCTTCTGATCAAGATATGGGAATTACAAGTTTTTTTTATTCCCTTTGGATTGACTAATTCCCATTCTATTTTTATAGATTTTATGAATAAATTATTTAAAGACTACCTTGATAACATTGTGGTAGTTTTTATTAATTATATTTTAACATATTCCAAATGTCTCGATAAGAATTAGGATCATATAATGGTTAGATGGAAAATTATATGGAAGGAGAGGATTTTTTTTGGAAGTTTAGCAAATGTGAATTCTGGTTGCAACAAGTTATATTCTTGGAGAAAATTGTAACCAATGAAAGAATCATAGTTGACCAAGCAATGAAAAAAGGTGTAGAAGAGTGGCCTCAGCCTACAAAAATAACTAAGATTTGTAGTTTCTTTGGATTAAAGGGATATTATAGAAGGTTTGTGAAAAACTTTTCAAGACTTTCTAATCTATTAACCATGTTAATTTGAAAAGGGGTAAGTTCATCTGGACAAAGAATTTTGAGGAATGTTTCACAAATCTAAGAAAGAGATTCGTTACTACACCTGTTTAACTCTGCCCTCAAGTAGAGAAGGATTAATTATTTTTAGCGATGCATCTATGAGTTGGATTGGGTGAGTCCTCATGAAAAATTCCAAAGTCATTGCTTATGCATCTCAAAAATTGAAGAATCATGAGCAGAACTATCCTAAACATGATCTGGATCTGGATGTTGTCATTTTTTCCTCTAAAGATATGGTGGTACTATCATTATGTGGAGAAATGTGATATATACATAGACCATCAATGTTTTAAGTATATTTTCACACAAAATGAAACGAACATGAGACATACGAGATAATTAGAACATCATAAAGACTATGATTGTTCAATTCATTATCATCCTCGAAGAGAAAACAAAGTCACTAATGCATTATATCAAAAATACCTAGTTGTTCTTTCCATGATAATGATTCAATGAGATCCTTTGATCAATGAACTAGTGAATATGAACATGGGATTTATAAGGAAAGGAACATCATCAACCCTAACCCAAATGATTTCTCAAATATCATAACAAGATAAGGTCAAGAATGCCTAGAAAAAAGATCCCTCATTACAGAATAAGTTTGAGGCTGTGAAATATGGGAAGTTTTCTAAGTTCAATATTGATCATGAATGTGTACTAAAATTTCTAACAAGACTATGTGTACCATCTTTTCTGGAAATAAATAAAGAGATGATGGATGAATCCCATAGCTCTACTTTATCTATACATCCTGGAAGAACAAAAATGTAAAGGGGAATTTGTGATCATTATTGCTGGGATAATATGAAAAAAGAGATTACTAACTACACTTCAAGGTTCCTGGTATGTCTTCACGTAAAGGCAGAGAAACAATTTTTAATGGGTTATTGAAACCACTACCCATACCAGCATGAAAGTGGGAAAATATCACTATAGACTTTGTCACTGGTCTCTTGAGAACATCTATGGGAAACAATGTGATATGGATTATTGTGGACCGTCTCACTAAGACTGCCCATTTTGCCTCCATTCTGGAAGATTTATATCTTGATCAACTTGCCAGGATTTACGTGATGGAATTGGTAAGGCTACATGGAGTTCCACTTTCAATCGTATCTGATCATGATCTATGGTTCACATCAAAATTATAGAGAATTATTCAACATTCTGTAAGCACTAAAATGAATTATTGTATGACCTGTCACCCCCAAACTGATGTCCAATATTAAAGGAAAATTAAAACACTCGAGGATATGATAAGATCATGCTCAATAGAATTAAATGGTGGATGTGATCAACATCTCCCTTTAGTTCAGTTCTCTTACAACAATAGCTTCCACTCGAGCATTCAAATGACACCCTTTGATGCTCTATATGGTAAGTGGTGTTGAAATCCTTGTTGACACGAAGATGGAGAGAGAAACAGTTTTAGTCCTGATCTTGGGTAAGAGATGGCGGAAAAAGTCCATTCCATCCATCAACACATTAAGGCTCCTCAGATTCAGCAAAAGAGCTACATTAACAACCTTTGAAGGGACTTGGAGATTCATGTTGGTGAAAAAGTCATTATTTAAATTTCACATTGGAATAGAGACATGAGGTTTGGGGAAGAAAGGGAAGATCATCCCTACATACATTGCTCCCTATGAAATCCTTGATCTCGTAGGATCAGTGGCTAATCAGGTCACACTACCCCTAAATATAGCACATGTTCCTGATTTCTTTCACATATCCCTCTTGATTAAGTACATACCCGACCCTTTACATTTACTAAATCTAGAGGTGGTACACCTAGAACAAGACCTCTCTTATAAGGAGAAGATAGTGGAGATCTTGGATCATAGAGATAAGGTTCTACTCAACAAGACTACCAACCTTGTTACGGTGTTGTGGAAGAACCAAGAATGGGAAGACGCCACATCGGAACCAGAAGAGTCTATGTGGTAGAAGTACCCACACCTTTTCTCTTCTAAGGGTTCATTTTAAAATTTCGGGGATGTAATTTCTTAATGGGGGATGAATGTGATGAACTGAACTTTTTAATAATATTTATTTCCTAAATTTGTGTGGTATTTTATTTTATACTCAACAAAACTATATTCTTCAATTAATTAAGTGAGAATAATTAAATTGGAACATTGGGTTTCGACTGTTATATGACCGTTGGTCAATATGAACATTGGAAACTAAACAATTAACATTATAATTACTATTTATAAATACAAGTGATCTTGGTTAACTAAACAAAAATAAGAGTTGATGGCCTCATCCAGAAGACTCGAACTATATGAAGCCCATCTATCAGATTTTGGAAAGGAGGTAGCATCTTCGGGCTTTGCTCTGGACCAAGCCCAAGAAGAGCTTCCACATGTGAAGCTTGAATGGAATCACCTAATGGATAAGTTCAAGCTAATAGAAATCACCACTCCAGCAATGTTGTCCGAGCCACCCCAATATTATATCATCATAGCACACCTTACACTTAGGTCCTTTGCAGGTGTTATAAGGGGCTATGTAATGAGTCCTTAAAAACTTTTTGTAATCCCTTGTTATAAATAAAATTGTTATTTCTTATTATGGTAAAAAAAATTATTTTCAAATGTCCAGATAAATATAGGGTGAATATTATTGATGATTTTGGGAAACAGGTATTTTAATATATTTATGTAATCATTAAATAACTAATAATGTCCATTGATTTTCAGAAAATGGTCTTCTACAATTGTGACAAGTAAGAAATTTAGAGTCTAATAAAATCAACTTAATTTTTGTAGAATAGTAATGTATGAATAGTAATATAATCTTATGAATATTAAATCATCCCAAAAAATAGAAATATCACCCATGAATGTATAAAAACTGTTTAGACATCATAAATGTAAAAAATGACCAAAGTATACATTTTTTTAATTTTGAAGAACATAAATATTTTATTTGAAATTTTATAATTAACTTAATAATTTAAAATGAAAATTTATTTTCATAAAATTTAATAATAAATTGTTATTTTATTGTCTTAGGGTTATACGACAATTTTATGGGACCTTGATTACTTTTTCAAAGTGTAACAAAATAAGTTATGGTTTTAGATCTGTTTTTTTAATAAATAATGATTTTTAATAAATAAATAAAAAATATTTATAAAAATATTTTCTTAAAATGGAGTCCATTTTTGAATTCAGATCATCGATATTATGTTATGGTGAAATTTTGGGATCTTTCTGAAACCGTTGAATTTTTAATGAATAGTAAAAAATACAGTTTTGAGTTTCATGTTTTTAATGACATCATTGATGATGTAATCATGACTTAATAAATCTTGTATACTTTTTAATAGTATGATATTTTATGTTGTGTCCCAAGTGGAAATACAATGGACAAACACCCTGGGGAAGACCATGGTTTTGGAAATACCACTGATGAGGTGTCGCTTGAAATTAATTAAATATTCCATCACTTTTCCAATAAATATAAAGCCATTCCCTCATTAATTTCATTCCAAAATCCTCCTCAACGAATATATATTCTTTATACCTCCCAAGGAGTCCTCCCATGGTTCCCTCAATCTCTCTAAGGTCCAATCCATTGAGCTTTTGAAGATACTGTTCAATGTAAGGGAACCTTTCACAATTCTCTTTTTAGTCATGATTTCTTTTATGTTATGTCTTCTAGTTTCTATATTATTATGTGGGGTTATGTTATAATATATTCTTATTACAGTAAATTTTATGTAAAAATTATTATAGACCCTTTCTACTTTTATCAATTTGTTTTCTGAATTTTTAAGTGACGATGTTAGGCTGCAGAATTGTTTCGTAAACGAAATGGAATTTTCTATTTTATTTCATGTTTTCTTTCCTTGTGTTATGTCATTCAAAAATCCATACCATGATATTATTATGTAACCATACAGTATTATAAATTATTTATGAGTGGTTTAACCTTGTCTCCTCTCTTTTTAATGTTTTCCAAATGATGTTATTTAGCCGTTATGCTGCAGAATTTTCATCTCAAAATCCCTCTCTTTTTCTCAAGAAATAATCTTGTATTATTTATGTGGATAATCAAATATATTTATATTAACATGGGTATTAATCAATAATAAAAATTTCTTTTTTATTCTGGAATTGAAATACATATAACCCTCACAGCCTTTCAGTGTGTAATAAATGACATAATGATCTTATTTTTTAGTAATTTTTAAATGTCACGATTTTGAAATGAAACCCATTTCTTTGATTTTATTTGGGTTATTTTTTAATTGTTTGATTTTGATCTCTATGGTTCACCTAAAAATAAATACATATTAAGGGTTCACCCTGATATCACTCCAATTCATTGGGTAAAGAATTTAATCTCTAGAGATGACAAGTTTCACAATACCTTGGTGAATAACCATGGTAATTTTTATGATACCTTTTGGATGAACCTTGGTGGTATGTTCATTAAGGTACAAATTAAATGTTGTAGCCACATATTAAAATTATGATTCAAGTTATTTTTTTTATTATATGACTCTTTTTTCATTTCTCATGTATTATGTTTTTCATCAACTTCTTTTTGATATCACATGTAAACTAATTCCCTTACATTCCTTAGTAGGACTTCATCTCACCTGTTCCTTCGATGTATGTCTCAATGTTATAAGATGAAGTAATTTTTACATAAGAATAAATTTTCAAGAAGATTTTCAAGGGGATTTAAAATAATTTTTATCTTTTCATGTATTTTGTTCCGTATTTCCAAGACACTATACTTTAAAGGACCTCTATTTGTAAAATGTAGTGAAAAGTTATGTTAAAAAGGCAGAATGCCATAAAGCCTTCTATGATCAATTGGGTAATCCTAATGATCATAAACTACATATTCTATAGGTGGAAGATAAATAGGATAAATGTTTTATAAGGGAAACAATGATTTCTTAAGCCCTGTAGTACGAAATTTTATTACGTTTTTTAAATTCAAATTAACTTAGTTCAACTTTCCCAAATCGAAAACCAATGAAGTCAAATAATAACACATGTCATAACCTTGGATATATGTATCCTAAGCCTCTACCCATCAATTGGTTCCACATCACTTAGTTTTAAAATAATCTTAGATTCTATAGAAACGATCAAGACCCCCAAAAAAATTCTATGTCTGAGGTAATCTATGAAGCCTAGGATAAGAACCAAGGTAACTAGCACTGTTTCAATATCAACCCATGTAGTATTTGCAATGACTAACTCCATAATCCATAATATCTATAAAAAATCACATGGATACAACTCTGTCACAACCCCTCCCTCCAATGATAACACAAGGAGGGGATAGTGATAAGGACCCCTGAGTCTCACCACAAATTTGCTTCGGGCTGAAGACTAGCACCAAGGGTATAGAAATATCATCTATGGGAGTCATTATACTAAATAAAATAAACTATACTTGGAGGAAATATGGGTCAAACACAATCAAATCAATGACATATATATATTTATAAATCCAAATATAGTCTAACAATTATTTTGTAATCAGAATTGATATAGATAAATTTCCCCTAACAAAATACCCAAAATAAAAACTAATGTTATGAAAAAACAACTATCCAATGTTTTGAGATAGTAATTTCTAAAAAATCCTTCAAACACATCCTAGAAACATGAAAATAAGTTAATATATGTAGGGCTATAAAATTAATATAATTAGTATAAAAACAAATATATATTTGTACATGTTTGAAAGAGCATACTAAAGAACCCTAGAGAAAATAATAAAAAAGATCAACACCGATATAGGTATATTAACTAAACACCTCTTCTTAAAGGATAACTAACTAGATAATGAATCAAACCATAATAAATTTATTTGAATCATATCAATGATGCGCACCCAAACAACATTTTTCAATGTTGTTATGCTCTCACAAAACAATATCGAATGTCATGGAGCTCCCACCTCTTCTGAATGATGGAGCATAACATCACATTCTGAAAACAAACACCTGGTCCATCACATCTCATAACCAGTGTAGTTGGGTATAATGAACATGATGGAAATAAACTTTTTTCCCTCCTCCTACCATGCACGACCCACAGCAAAATCTATCTCATTACACCTCACCCAAAGACAAATAGCTTATTACATCTCATCACATCACATATAGAAAGGGAATTTATTGAAATTTGGGGATTATAGTCCATTCATATCAGCAAAACTAGGAAGAGTGAGTGTAGAAGATTAGATAGGAATTTGTACATCCTCTTAACGAGATGTTGGAAGAAACACTCCCGAAATATATAAATATATATATGGGTTTCAATACAAGGTGATCGACATGGGGGGCATAATGAATCACAAATAAATATACTTTATATATAATAGTTACAAAAAATCACATCCTAGTGGTTTATAATAAAGGTACCAATAAACGCTAAAATTTCCCTTACTTTTTTGAGGCCTTCTAAATGCATAAAACTCAGAAAAAACCTCCAATCAAAAAACAAATTTCAATTAAATACAACTTCAATTTTATCTATTGTTAACCAATTTCAATTAGAATATCTAGTTCATCAAACACATTCCCAGCCATTAATATATATTTAACATCCCAACATTTTTACCTCACATCATGTTATAGTTCATTCTTCGGTTATCAAATACATGTTAATTTCAATACTATATAACAATATATATTAACACAAAACCAAATATGCATAAATACTCTACAACCAAACAAAAACATCCAATTTCCACTTTTTATCACATAAAAACCACTTTTGTATCCATACTACACAACCATATCATATCCAATATCATAGCCTCAAAGAACAACCAGAAAAAGTATAATCCCCATGATTCAAAACTACATAACCAAGCTATAAACATGCTTCATCAAACATGTTCCATTTTTCAGATTAGGCATTAATGAATTCATTCAATTACAGTTCATTATTTGAAGGAATTATCACAATATCCATATATTATAGATAAACTAATTCATTTACCATGTATAAGTGTATAAGAATTTATTTAAAATGGTGTAACAAAAAATCACACAAAATGGGAATCACAAAAAATATAAAAACTGAAAAATGGGGGCTATCGACGACCATGGTTTTCAATGATTCAAGAAGCATTGATAATATCAATATCACAATATCATAATGATATATGACAATGAAAATCATTCCCCTACAACTTTATAACTCATTTAAATAGGTTAATTATTATTGTTAAGCTAGATGACACTATCTTACTTATAGAAATAAAAAGAAACCCATCATGCATGGCATATACAGTGGAGAAGGGAGGGACCCCTACCTAGAAAAAAAGCATTACACCAATAGGGTGCCACTACCTGGGTTCCACTACCATGGTTTAACCACTAGGTTTCGACTACCTAGGTGCCACCACCTAGGTTCCACTTCCAGGGTTCCACTATTAGTTGAAAATGGTCCACCATTTGTGATCCACCATTAGACCAGAAGGAGTTATAGTTGGTGATTCATTTTTAGTTCAAAATGAGAAAGCATTGGTGACCCAAAACCATCCTCTAAACACCTCAAACACACTCAATACCTCCACCAAACACCCAAATACAATCCCCATACACCATATTTCCAACAAATTAATGGTATAAAAAGGAATATTCTATTACAACCAAACCCTATTTTCATTTTTTAATATATTAGGGTGTTATAAAAAATTATGTTTTTGATAAGCTCCTACAAGATATTTAAAAAGTTTCATATTTCTAGTGTATGTGTTTATAGTGTTTGGGTTTCATTAATATAATACTTGGGGGTAGAGATGGAGAAGTAACCAAGGGAAATAGGGGTATCATTGGTTTTATGAACATCATTTCATAAGAATGAAATCCCTATGAATATTTGATTAGAGGAAAATGGACACATGATCCTTTTAATTTAGAAAGATACTAATGTGACTATATCACAAAGAAGATATAAAATAACATAGTATACATAGGATTAAAGTGGTGTTAATGTGGTTGATAATAAATAGGAAAATGGTAATGGGGTAGAGAGACCTGATTTTAATTTATATCTATAGATTTGAAATTGTGGGAAAATGATAATATTTGAAGGAGTTATAAGCGTGGTTTCTGGATCCCATTGACTTAGATTCATAATATATAATTTCAAAGGACAATATATTATGGTGTTGGTAATTATTAAAATCAATAACAAGTTATGATAATAAATAATGTAAAAAATAAGGAGTTAAAACTCTAAGATAACTGCCATCATGTTCTGGATATCTTTTGTTAGCAAATATGGAGAAAAAGAATGGTGAAAATATGATCCAAATTATAGAGGCAATCTATGTCAAGAATAGGATATTGATCGAATTTTATATGCATATATTTATTTCATGAAACTATATTTAGGGACATATCACACCTCCATTAAATTTTCTTACAATTTTTAAAAATACAATTTTTAAAATGGGGTAATAAAATTGCTTTTTAAAAACTGACATTATGAAATATTTTATACATTACTTAATTTTATATTTCTGTATATAAATAATATCCCTTGATATTTCACAGTAGTTATATAATAATAATTATGAATGATTTATTTTTATTTCTAGTCAACAAATTAACCGATGTAATTAACTAAGTTATAAAATTGGTTTTTAAAAATCCAGGATTTTTTTTAAAATATCATTATATTATGTGTTTCATGTTTATTTAAACCCCTTTAGACCATAATTTTCTTCTACCAAACTCTTGGTCTTGATATTTTCTTCCATTACTACTTTATTCCCAATTTACATTCATTCCACTTCTTTTTCTTTTATCTTCATCATCATTATTATAATCATCACTATCACTATCACCATCTCATTCTTCTTGGTCCACTTCTACCACTACTCTCTCATATCTATTAATGGGTTTTATTTATTGTTATAATATTCCATAAATATATGTTATTTTTAATATTATTAATTTTGTTTTGGGAATTTTTTTTCTTAAATAACCTATACCACAACATATATTTTATATCTCTGCATGGTTTTTATTTGTAGGTCAGATTATTCACATAACTATGGTATTTCCAATTTTATGAAAGCATGTTTCAGAATTTGGATTAATTAAATGTCTATTATAATAGTTTATGTTATGAAAATATCAACTTATTAGTTAATGGAAGTCTATGTTATGATTTTTTTCTCTATTATAAAAAATATTCTAAAGTAATAGTAGATTATAGAGCTTGAATATGACATATTGATAATATATATTTAGATGATCACGTCTATTTCACAATCAAACTATGTTCAATGAACATTTTAACTTAAAATAAATTACAAGACTAATGAAATATTGATTTTACAATCATATTGATAATAGGGAGATAATATTATATTCTTACATTATATATTAATCCCAATTAGTCTGAATAAGTCTTAACCCAGTTTGACCACTGTTTTGATTTTAATATAATATTTTCATCTATAAAAATTTCATGAACACCTATAAATTTCTATGTTGACTCATTTAAGTTATTTTATTTATTATATAACATGAAAAAATTGTAAATATTTGAATTATTGGAAAAAATTCAAATTGTAATGATAAGATTCTCTATTAAATAATATTTTAATGGAATCTATTTTTAGTGAACTAAAGGACAATATTTTTTGTAGTCTTAACTGCATGTAGATTTTGGTATAAGTGTAGGCATGAATTTTTTTTCTTTATGAGGCTCTATTATCCTTTTTTTTCTCACTATATAATACTTTATCCATTATATTATTAAATTTCATTATTTACTTTGAAAATATTATATATATAACTATGTAGTTACATAAAAAAATAAGAAATAATTGTGTAATATTTTTTGTCATCCTTCTAAATCTATGTTATTATTTTTATACAATTTCTTTTTGAGTTTTTTCATAAAGGGAGATAATTGGATATGTTCAAATAGATACTTTACTTTTTTTTATTTTTGAAGTATTTTTTGATTGTTTTTCTATCATCATTTATAAAATTAAATTCAAAATTAATTTTCAAAAACAATTAAATTAATTTCTCTTAAAGAAATTTTTTAGAATCTAATGGTACAATGCTGGATTACCAAACAATGAAAATGTTATAAAATGATGAATGAGTTGATTATTTTTTATAATTTACTAAACAATATATTCAAAATAACAATATGGTTTTATATCAATGCATGAATTTTTTAAATTTTAAAAGTTGTAAATAAATGAAATAAAATAGTAATTAGTTTTTCATTGTTTTAATCTGTGTTATAGTCATTGGATTTTAAATGGTCATATTGGGAATATTCAAGATATAATAATGATGACATGTTTCAAGATGAAACATCTGATTAAACAGAAGAAATGATTCATGATATTGAAGTTGGGGAAATTTGGAAAACACTTGTAATTGAGAATATATATGGTGATGCTAAAAAATAATCACATCAAGGATGTATGAAATTTTTGGTTTTATAAATGCTTGTAATATTGATTAACATGAATCCTAAATATTAATGGAGTGACAAGATTTATATAGAGTTTCTAAAAATATTGAAATTCAAACATCTCAAAGAAAATTATCTTCAAGATTCATATAATATTATAAAGAAAATATTGTTCTCAACTTGTAGTATAGTAAGATACATCACTACCCAAATGATTATGTTATATATATAATAGAATGCAATGGTTTTCAAAGTGACTAAAATGTGGTACATCATGGTATATGTTGAAAGAAAAATCACATCCTAATGTAGCAGTTACAATGACTCCTTCCAATATAATTTGGAATCTGTATATAATTTTTCCTTTTAAGTATTTAATTAAAATTTAAAATTATGAAAAAATTTATGATGGAATTTTGATGTGAAAATATATGATTGATAATTACATCATCTAGCTGGTGGTACACAATGAAAAAATTGATTATTTTTTTTATATTTAGAAATAACATTAGGAATATAAGGCATGGATTTTGTGAAGTTGATGTAAATCCTTATCAAATAATTCAGAGAAAAAAATACATTATGTAATATTTTATTGGTAATTTACTACTTAACTCTTGTATTTTGAATGAATAAGAAATATATTATTTTATGTAAATGATTTCTGTACTAAAATAGACTAGAAATGACATTGATATTTAATTATCTACATTAATTTATGATTTGAATCATTAATAAGAGGATGTAATCTTGGTGTAAAATTCATATAAAATGGAACATTTTTAACTTCATGATATTGTTATGTTCTCTATAAAGTACTACCCCACAAATGAAATTTTTTCTACATTCTATGTTATACTATTTAATAATTTCCATAAATCATCCTAGGATTCCCATACATAGATATTACATCTTGTTATGTGATTTTTATTACATTAAAAAAACATGCCTGAAGATTGTAATATTTTGGTGCCTTTGGATACTAGGTAAACAATCTTCTTATTGATTTAATGATCTTCAATGAATCCCAAAAAGATCATCCCATGTATTACACATCATGGACATAATCTACTAAAACATTTCTTCTTATCCTTGAAAAAAGAAACATAATAATAGTGACATTAGATTATTTATATTGTTAAATAAGGGAAAATATGTATACATAACTTGATCATAATGGTATGATATTGTGAGCATAACATATGAAAACAATATCCTTTACATAAAACAACAATAACATAAGTCATGGAAAAAATATTGGATGTTTATAATAAATCTATAATATAATAATAAACAACCATGAACCATGAGATAATGACATTTTTATAAGACATTGAATTTTGGTATATATAAAATCATAGAAAATAATTTCCATAGTTGTAAAGGATTACATCCATGTCTATAATTGTGTAATGGGTTCACTACCGAAACCATTGTAGTAGTCAAGGTTCACTCCCAATACCCTCATAGTAGATGTTGTACATTACTGAACCAAGTTCACTTCCATTCCATTTGTGCAATCTCATGATATACAAATCTGTATTTAATGTATTAGATAGAGATATAGGTTACAATGGTCATATAATTTAAATTATACCAATGAGTGTTATAGGATCATAGAAAATTCATCATAGCATAACCAATGAAAATGAATGGGTTTCATAAATATTTCATCATAACACATCCATTGGAAAAGAGACCAGTTTCAGAATCATTTCACCAATAATCATAGATTAACTAAATAAATGAAGCTAGTTTCATAACTATTTCATCATTTCACAACCTTGGGAATAGAAATTGGTTTCATAAACACCATTTAATTATAAACAAAAACCCACTAGATATCGAATAAGAATGGTCTCCTTCAATTAAATCCCCATGAAAACATAAATATCATCAAAATATATAATATTATATGAAAAATGATTTTGGAAGGCCACATGGAACATGTCTTGAAGAAAATAACTTTTCTTCCAAACTCAATTTTTTGAATTTTTTTATATAGTAGAAATCTATTTCTTTCAAAATAATATTGAAAAATTATAAAAGAATTTTTAAAAATAATATTAATATTTAATTGGAAAAGTAACCTTTTCACATTAATAAAAAAAATTTAAAACATATATTATTTTAAAAATATTTTTATTTCAAATAACAGTTGAAAACAAAAAAAATGATCCTTAAAAATCCTTCAAAAATTTTATTTAAGAAAACATCCTTTCCCCTATAAAATTAACCTTTTAAAACATAAATCATTTTAAAAAATTAAATAACCTTTAAAACATATAATGGAATTTTTAAAAATAATTACAAATATTTTTTTGATGAAAAATAACAATCAAATTTATAAAACATTTTTAAAACACAATGCATTTTAAAATGATATTTAGTAGAAAGTATACAAAAAACATTTAAAGGAAGCTTTAAAAACAATTAGATCATAAATATGGGAAACAAATATATTCCCCATTGAAGAAACACATTACAACATAATTTTTTTTCAAAATCCTCTTATTTTAAAATAACTGTGAAAAAATATGAATTAATATTTATATAAAATAATTTTAATGAATTTGAGAAATTTAATTAATTCTATATATGTTAAAACAAATATTCCATTCCCATTTTCAATAAAATTTAAACATGTTTTTCATAGAAATGACATAAATATTAGTTTAATTTTATTTATAAAAAGTAGAAAATAGGTATGAAATTATTTAATAAATTAATTTAATAAATATAGTTTTTCTTTAAAACATATATATAAAACATGTTCTTATGGGAAAAGGGTTCTCGACCGAAGATAAAAATAAGAATATTTTTCTTAGAAATATTTTTCTAAAATCATGAGTATATAAAGAGTTTATGATAAAAGGAAAAAATATATTGTTATGAAATAACCATATTAAAATATAATTAATGCGTTTCGGGAGAGAAAGATCATAATATTTCATCATTTGATGTATACTAAAAAACTATCCCGATAAACAGTTAGATTGTAACATAAAACTCTTACAATACTGTTAACTTTAAATACTAATCACCTTGAAAGAATAACATTATATGAAAATTATAATATCATTAAAAGAATGATATTCATTATATATCATATAAAAGGGTAATTATATATTCTTCAAATAAGATTATAGGTTAATAATATAACATATATCCCAAAGAAAGCATTTTGAGAAAAAAAATCACTCACTACTTTACTAAATTTTGAACAGTAAGACCCATAAAAGAGTGATACTCAAATAGATATGTATATAAAAATAAATTATATATAAAAGTCCAAAAATACATAATTTTTTGTATATAAACAACAAGAAATAATCAAATGGTGAATATGACTTGTGTCTCAAAAAAAGTGGGATAAAAACCCATTACCATAAGACTCGACTTCAATCAAACACATTCAAAAATATAGTATATAAATATAAGTTTTTTATAAATATTATAATGAAACGAAATTAAATATGTCATACATTATATTATTTTATTATGACCTTTTATTACCCATTTATTGAAAATTCAATGTTAAAGTCATGTTCTAGGAAAAAAATTCATTGTTTTACATGTATGTTTTGATTTTTTATACTTTGTCCTCTTAAATTGATCATGGTTATATAATAACCAAAAAATCCATGATAAAAATATCATACATATTTAATAAATATTTATTTATAGTAATCCATATAATTTAGGGATAGAGAATGAAATACCAAGTTTATTGAGAATGTAGGCCCTATGTATGCATTAACACTGTTTCCATATTCCCAATGGATAAAAAAAGAATGTTAAATAATATATTAACCTTAAATAATAATTATCATGTTATATATATGAAATATATTAAATCAATTTACCGTAATTATTTTATACAAAATGTCTTAGTGAAAAACGTATCACATCACTTCGTGAGGCAGTAGTCTTCCGTACACCCAAACGACATAATCACATCCCCCACAGAATGGAATACAAGAAGTTATATGTGATATAAAAGTCATATAATCATAATTATGTTAAAATTACATTATATATTTATCTAATTTAACCTTATTAATCTCTATGTAAAATAGAAATAAAAAAACCACATTGTTTTTCCAGACGGTAGTTCGACAAACACAAGAGCGACATTATTGTATTAAAATTGGTTAGGTGGTAAGAATGTTGAAGTGGTTTTATGATTACATATGTATAAATATATAATTAATATAAAATATAAAAATTAATTACATAATTATATACATCCTTGAGAGGTGGTGATGAAAAATGAATAACATAGGCTCATGAGGCAGTAGTCTACCGTACATACGAATGATGATTTTGTTTCTCATTTGATGGAAGTGGAAGTGGTTTTAGGTTATTACCTTAAAAAAATTAATTATTTGTAATATAAAATTTTAATATATAATAATTTTATAACAATAATTTAACGAGGAGTAGGATGAAATAAAATAAAATGCCCGGTTAGGGATGTGAACACTTCTTCAAAGGACTTCTTTTGGTTTTCACCAAAAGGTTTTTTAAGTAATCTTTCAGAACAAAATATATCTTTTATGATTGTAATAGAGAATTAATAAACTAAATTGGTTATGTATTATGTGACCCAAATGGTTTTCAATGTGATATTACGATAAGATAAGGGGTGGAATTTTATAAGTGAGGTTAGTGGCACACATGTAATTGATTGAAAAGAAAGAAGTGTAACCATGTTTTTACAATTAAAAAAGGCACCCAAATATATAATTATAAACAATATAAGATAAAAGATTCAAATATTTCCCTAAAATGTTTTTTAGATATGTTTTGGAACATTTTTAACCCTTAAATTTTTTGATAACCCCCTATTAACACATTTTCACCTTAACTGATGTATATATTTTTTTACAAATTTTATTATTAATTATGATAAAAATTACATTAAAATTATTAGATAAAATAATTTATATTGATTCCAAATATTTAATCCATTTACCAAAATTTAGTTAATAGAAGTGGAAATTTTTAATTTAAAATTAATCCCACAAATGCGATGAGAAATCTATTTTCCAAAGAGAAAAGGATGAAATGTTTAAATAATTTTAATATAAAAAATTAATATTAAATTTATTATAGTGAACTAAATTTGATTAATTGCTATATAATGAGAATAATTTTAACTTTTAAACCATATTAAAATAATTAGGATTTTTTTAAAGGGATTTAAAGAAATATAAATTCTTAGTTAAAACTTATATTTTTCACTATTCTTCCAAAAAGTTACCATATCAAAAAATTAAAAACAAATTCACCCTAACAAAAGTTTTACATTATTATTACAAAAAAAATTTCTTTTTCAAATAATTTTTTTAGAGTGTCAAGAACTAATTTAAAAATTAGTGCCCAAAATTTGACAATGGTTATTTTTCTAAGAATAATGTTTTTAGGCATAAAATTATAATTATTGTTATAAATTTTCTAAAAAAATGTGAATTATAGAAATTTTATAGAATATATAATATAAAAATTTTATTATATTAATTAAATAAAAATGTTTAATTTTATTTATTGATTTAAATCATGTATTTTTGTATAAAATTAGTTTTTTTTAATTCCATTATTTTAAAATGGTTTTTATTTTCATTTATAATTAATTTATCATGATCGTATTAATTTTATATACATGAATAAACCATAAATATTAATATTATATTTAATTCAATTTATATCTTATATTCCAATACCTTGGTGATATCTTTTATATTCAATAGTAATATTTTAATAGTATGCCACATTTTTTTAAAACTCATTATTGCATGAAACATAAGCTAAACAAAGTATTTCATGTAATTTATTATGGACTCGGAGTATCAGGTAAAGAAAAATATAAATGATATTAAATTTATTTGAAAAATGAAAAAAAAAATCAGGAGTTTTTACAATATAACTCCGTTAAATAAATTGTGTTCTCAAAATTTGAACTTATGAAAAATAAGTAAGGGTTTAAATTAGAAAATTTCTTTGTGGGAAACCCACCGAGTAAAAAGGGTTAATAAAAAATCCACTTGAAAATGGAGAATGAAATGTTTGAAGGTCATATATAAAAAAATATTGGCTTAAAAATAAGAGAACATGGATGGGATGTGAATATATGGGAATGGAAGAAAAATATAGTGTCCAAATAAAAATGGGTAGTGAAAGAGATCATTGATCACAAGAAATTTAGTTATCATGTGAAAATAAATAATCAAAAAAACATAATACAAATTAGTATAAAAAGGGTCATTAATATTATTATAAATGATAGAAATAGTTTTACATTATATTTGAAGATCATTTTCCAAAATTTGAATATTTTTTATGAGAAGAAACACTTTATTGATTTCATTCCATTTCATAATAATAATACCGTCCTCTAGTTTTTCTATTATAAATTTCCACTAAATGTATTACTACAAGAAATTAAGATTAATTTGTTATGACTAATGAACTAATGGATCATAATACCCCTAATAGAATGATAATTAATTCCTTATATCTATAATTATCATCATAGAAAAATGGGTAGCACATGCTATCCAATATGAATAAATCTTCATATGGTGATGAAATATATTAATCTATAAATCCTCATCCAGAGTAAAACATAAACCATTTAATAAATTGGTATCCTTGTGACACTTATAAATGATTAAAATACAACACATTAGAATTTAGGCTACTTTACCAAAATAAACTTATCATTAGTCCCCCAAACAACATGAATTATCTCTTAATTATCACATACCAATCACGTGAATACATTAATCGCATATTCACTTAGACCAAAATAAAAATATTAATTTCCATAAAACCTTATTAAATATATATGTGATTCCTTATTCATTAAATAAAACATAGATTATGGGAGATATTAATTAAATTTAAAAATGATTAAAATTTTATCAATGATAGCATAAACCACTTTGTCAAAAAATCATTAATTAGTTCCGTGATAACCAGAACTATCCAATTTGCATTATCCATATCAATAGTCTCCTTATACTAACTTCATTATCTCAGTATTTGATATATATTAATGTTTTTATTAATATAAATCATATGTTTTTAATGAATATCACCATTCCAAAAAATTAAATTTCTATTTCATCATCACCATTCTACATATTCTTGAAAATCCCAAATGATAAAATTATACTAAACAATCCCAATATATTTCATTATTATTGAATTAAAATACATATACACTTATGTCATTCTACATAATTATTAAACCATTAACTAGGATTCCTCATCTTATTCCTTAATACCTCTGTCATTTTATATGTCATTCACAGTCTCTTAATCAGCAGTAATATAACTATTAGTCATAAAACATTGCTTGTTTTATTCACAACCATCAATGATATTTTTTGGAAGACCATTATTCCCATCCAATTAGTTAATTAAAATTTTCATTTTTCCACAAAAATTACATTATTTGGGTTCTTTTTTCACACACTAAAATATTATTCCCATTCATTTGAGACACTCTTTATAGTTATTCTTCCCACATTCTTAATATATAAGAATCTAAATCTATGTTTATTTATTATCTCCTCCACCTAAATACTCATCAAAATCTATCATTCTCTTTTTTGGTTGCTCTAATAGTAGTTTATGATGCATGTTTTTATTCATATTTCATAATAAAGAGTTAAAAATGGTCAAATATTACCCATTGTATTAATCATCACATTTGGTATCCCATAAAAACATTTTCCATCTCATTTTATGTTAATTAAATTCATTTTGGTTCATTTCGTCCACTGAAACCAAAAAATAATAATGTGAGTAACAATATTAATACAATGAACCACATTATAATGAAAACACACTTATAGGATGTCTAAATCAATACATATTATTTTTAATTTATGACAAAATAGGTTTATCCTAGTAAATTCATGGTTATTTTCAAATCTTTCATGATGGTTAATAAAGTGTTTTTTAAATTCAAAATCATGTCCCACAATAGTGTAAAAATAGTTGTACAATGAGGCACATTATAATGCACCTGGTAATGATCGATTCCCAATCAATATAGAATTTTCAAAGTTATTACTACTAATTACGTTTTTGTTAGAGCCACATCGACTTGAAGTATCTATATATGGATTCAATTTCATGAAAATCAATATTTTTTCCTTTACCCAAATCCTAGGAATTTTTTTTACACATTCAATCATCCTTAGACTTATTTTTATATGTATCCTAAGATAAATCCTTGATAAATATCCCTAGTAATCGAACTATACTTTTTTAATCATAGTTTCTAATGATTATCTAAACCTTTACATTAATGAAATGTTTTGTTATCGGGTTCTCAAACATAGATATTAATTTTTTTTAGATAAATATTCAATAAAATAGATAAAAATATTCTCAAGGATCATAATTGTTTAGTAAATTTGGTGACCATATATATAATATTTTTATTTAATGAAATATCATCAATGATTTCTAAAACTATCTTCCCATTCAGTTCTCTTCATAGACATACCCTACATAAAACCCTTCTTCCTAACATAGTGAAATGAAAAAAATAATGGAAGATCTTATATGATTATTATGGATTCAAAAGAGAAATTACATAAATATAACATGGTTATAAGAATGTGATAATGTGATAATAACATATAAAAATCATACCCTACATATCAAAGATCAAAATATTGAGTCATTGAATTAATATTGGAAATTTATAAGATATTAATAATAAGTAAATAAATGAACATGTATCATGAGATAATAATGTTGTAATAATACATGGAATTGTTTCATACACATAATAATATAAAATCATTTCCATATTATTCAAGGACCACTAAAAAGGATATAATAGTTGAATGGGTTCACTCCTTGAACCATCATAGTAGTTGATATTCACTCCTAAGACAATCATAGTAGAAAATTTTCCTTATTAAAACGGGTTCACCCCCCCATTCTAATCCTATCTATCTCATGTTATATAAATAATTAACCAATACATTAGGGGAAGATAAATCTTCCACCCATCACATAATGAAAAAGATAGGTATGGGTGCCACAAGATCATTAAAAAATAACCATATAATATCCCATTAATTGAAACGGGGTTCACAATCTTCTAAACATATCATATCATGTGTAAACATAACATATTTCATAATAATTTCATCATATCACCACAACATAACCCATAAAAATAAGAGGGTTTCATAGTAATTGTATAATGTGATAACCCATAAAAGAGAAATAAGTTTCGTAAACAACTTTTTATCTTAAAAATATACCATTAAGAGAAGAAATAACAATGGTATATGTTTGAACCCGAATTTACCCTACTGGTAAAAGTAGTCGATGTAATACATGTAGGGTTCGAATCCACAGGGACCGAAGAAGTAACCTTGAGACGCTATGATTTGGTGAAGGATGTGCTACAAAGTAGCCAACATTGGGTTTGATTTTGGATGGTTTAAAGAACACTAAGAAACCTAAGTGAATTCAATTCAATGAAAATGGGTTGGTCTTAGTATTATGCTCAGGGTGGATTGAATAAATATTACTTCTTCAGACAATTTTGGTTTTATTAATTCTTGATGAATCCATTATTCAAAAATAACACTACCTTCATCATTTTCTGGTTTGGTTCTTAATAAACATAATTACTAATCCCCTATACACATAGAGAACCAAATTCATGATCTTTGTGAGGTATATGGTCATTTAGTAATTGAATTTTGTTTGCTCAAACACGGTAAAGATGAAGAGTAGAAATTACTGAAGAATGGATGTCTTAAATTAATTATCCAATTAACAAGAATTCGTTCATAAAATAACAATAAATATATCCTTTGCATCCTCCTAAGATCAACCCATTAAAGTGTTAGCCCTCATTTGATGGTATAATATAAATGGTGGGTGGAAGATGACTAACAAGAATTGTATTGATGAAATTAAAACCGCGGAAATAACGAGCACTCCTCCATGTGTGTGAATGAAATTCACACCTATGTGTGAACTAATTCACAACAACACAGAGATATCAATGTTCATTGTGATAATAATGTTTTAATAAATTAAATGGAAAATATATATGAGAAAGAAGTTTATTAAGAACGTAAATATATAAAAAAGAAACTTACATGGAAATGGAAAACATTATAATAGAAATTTGAAAGCATAACCTTACAATGAAACACGCAACAAAAGATGATAATAAAAATATCCACCCACCATATTCCCTTCACCACTATCTCCTTATATAGTAAAATTAGTAGCCTTAGATCCCCCCCACAATCAATTCACCCCCCAACAATTAATAGAGTCAAAAGGAGGGTGAATAATCAAAAGGAAATTGATGTTTCGAAGTTGACCCGGAAAACTGTCCAGATTCGTCCACCATATTTACATGTATCTTTGTAATTGAAGAAGGCCGAATCCGGAGGGGTTGAAGAAGAACATTTTTTTCTTCCATATTTACTCTATGATCTTTAAATATTTCATGAAATTTGGCTCAGGAATTAGTACTTTACGGTCGAAATGGTGTGACAGATTTTTGTGCATTAATGTCGGGTCCACCATTTAAATCTCAACTTCAGATCCCTTTATCATCATGAAAACAATATAATTAGCTCCGGCCATAGTTTAATAAAATGATCCTAATATTGTTTTATTTATACTATATAAATTTTAGCTTCATTGGTCTTGATTATTGGGCCCCACATTTATTTGATGGGCCTTAGGCCCATTATGCTTTTTCCAGCAAGTTTCTGCCTTCAGGTGCAAAAATCTCCATCTTCACTTGTGATTCATCCATAATACCTAAAATAAAAAAATTCCAAATAACGTGATGAAGCATATACCAAAATATAAAATTAAAATGATGAATATTGTAATTTCCACAAGCATGGTATTGAGTGGGACAAAATTGACACTTTAAGCATGAATTGCACAATGATGGGAAATGAAGTTCAATTTCTGAATTGGACTAAAATTGATGTTTATGAACTTTTAAACAAATTAATATTAAGATATTAAAAATGAATATTATCCACTTTCATTGACTAATCACACCCCCAACTTGAGTTTTTCTAGTCCCGATCAAAATATATTACAAATATGAAATTCAAATCCCATATTCCAAAAAAATTTAAATACACATTGCTCACCCAAAGACCTCATACCAAAAAAATTATGGAACCCATAAAAATCATTTAAAATAATCTAGGTCCATAGGCATATCTCAATCCCAATCCCATTCCTTTGTTCAAATTAATCGCCACATTTCATCCAATTTCAAATAAGCATGATAACGTGTTGTTTATCACAAAAGATACGGGGCCCATTTTATTGTTCAAGGGGAAAAATGGAAGCGCTGGGTGGGAATCACATTAAACATTAATATGAGTATCTCTTTTTGATGATTTTTATTATCCACAATAGATATGAAAAGACTAACTCTGGGCAGGAAAACTATGGAGTCATGATCCCCATATGCCGGACGCCACTCATATTGTCGATTTCATGCTCTAAAATAGAGATATAAATCCTAACTATGGGCAAGACAACTATGGAGTCACGATCCCCAAGTGCCGGACACACACACATTTGGACAAAACATTGCTCTATGTGGTCAATTTTTTTTGGTTTTTTTTGGATACTCAAATTAAACTAAAAGTGACCCAAGAACCCTATGCTATAATGAAAGGGACCCAAGAACTCAAATTTACACCCACGATTTAGTAGACGTGTATTGTGGCATTTTTATTAAGAGGATGAAAATGTAAACATTGAAAAATAACATCAGACAACCGCACTTTCCAAAAACTATTCTCATGAACTTAAACTTGCATTAAAATAAGAATCAAGGCATGAAAAATTTATTTGATATCCAATTATGGAGTTTACAATGTGTGTTATCATGTTTATGGTTAATGGAATTTTTGTTTTCATGGATGTTTTTATTCACAAAAAAATAATTTTTTATCTCCCCCCAACTTAGAATAACACTATCTCTAGTGTTTAAAGAAAAGAAAAGTTAGAAGGGGGTAGGATAGGATTTAAAAGTTGAAATTGAGAATGATAAACATGGAACAAATTCACCTGGTTTTTGAAGTTGAAGTTCATAATACTCCAGATTACTCCCTTGATCTCTTGGGGGATGTAGGAACCTCCTTGATTGAACATGTATCACCCAAAATAGTTCTTGAACCATAAAAATAAGGACAAATCAGACAAAACAGACAACACAATGATTTATTTAATTCCAAGTACAATCAGTTTTATGGTTTTCCATGTTTTTTTAAATCAAACTAATGATACATTGCCTTCTTTATATTTTTTGGGTAAGGTATTACTCCAGGATCACACCGCGTGACACAGATGATTACAATGCTCCCCTTTTATACCCATCCATACTCATAATAGAATAACAGGTCAAGAGTCTAATGTTTTTAACCTACAAAAACATAAATAAAATAAAATAAACTGATGATACATTGTCTTATTTATATTTTCTGGGTAAGGTATTACTCAGGGATCACACTGCATGACACGGATGAATACGGTGCTCCCCTTTCATACCCATTCATACTCATAAATAAGAATAGGTCAACAGTCTATATAATAAAAAATGACAAAATGAAGAAGAAGGAAACAAAATATGATTCACAGTGATTGGAAACATGAAAACCATGGATTTCCTCCCATGCAGTGCTTTTGTTTAACATCGTTATCCCGACTTGTACCCTAAATCTATCCATTTTTCTCTCATTCATATGTTGGATCAGTTAACTCCTCCTTGGTTTCTTGTTTATTGAATGATTCAATGAATGATTTTAACCTATGACCATTGACTTTGAAGACATGACCACTTGTGGGATCCTGAATCTCTATTGCCCCATGAGGGTACACATGATGCACTAGGTATGGACTAGACCATCTGGACCATAGCTTTCCTGGGTGTAGATGATGTTTTGAACTATACAAGAGCACAAATTTTCCCAGTTTAAAGTGTTTTACTTTGAGATTCCTAGATTGGTAGGCTTGAACTTTAGATTTATTGATCCTTGAATTTTCATAAGCCTCTATCCTAAGTTCCTTGAGTTCATTAAGATCTAACTTCCTTTTGGTTTCAGCCAAAGAAATGTCAAAGTTCATTTTTTATTTCCCAAAAGGCCTTATGCTCAATTTTAACATGTAAATGACATGCTTTTCCATAAACCTATTTATATGGTGACATGCCTAGGATAGTTTTGAATGCAGTTCGATATGCCCAAAGGGCATCTAAGAGTTTCTCAGACCAATCTTTCCTAGAGGGATTGACAGTTTTTCAAGAATTTTCTTAATTTCTCTATTTTCCATCTTAGCTTGACCGTTGATTTGGGGATGGTATGCAGTGGAAATTTTATGAGTAATACCATACTTAGACATGAGTGAAGAGAATGGTCAGTTGAAGAAATGGATTCCACGATCACTGATTATAGCCCTAGGAATTCCAAAATGAGAAAATATATTCTCTTTCAGAAATCAGATCACAACATGGTGGTCATTGGACTGGGTGGGAATGGATTCAACCCATTTTGAGACATAATCAATAGCTAAGAGGATGTAGAGGTATCCCTTAGAGTTTGGAAAGGGTCCCATGAAATCAATTCCCCAACAATGAAATAATTCAACAACCAGAATGGGAGTGAGGGGAATTTGATTCCTTTTGGTAATGGATCCAAATTGCTGACATTGAGGACAACTTTTGCAGAATTGGAAGGAATCCTTAGTGAGGTTCATCCAGTACAAACCACTTTGGAGGACCTTTTCAGTGGTTTTATTTGTTGAAAAGTGGCATCCACATGCCTCTCCATGACAAAATTTTAGAATGGACTCTTGCTCAGACTCGGGAATACATCTGATGATGATTTGATAGGACAGAACATGAAGAGATAAGGATCATCAAACACATAGTGTTTGACATCAGAAAGGAATTTCCTCTTATCTTGGGTCCCCAAGAATTTTGGAATGTCACCCATCACCAAATGGTTTGCTATGTCAGCATGCCAAGGGAAATCATTCACTGAATAGAGATTCTCATCGGGAAATGAATCAGACACAGAGATGTGGTGTGAGTTGTATTTGAATTACATCCTAGAGAGGTGATCAGCTACAATATTTTCATCACCCTTTTTATCCTTAATGGTTAAATCAAACTCTTGATGAAGAAGGATCCACCTAATCAATCTAGCCTTGGCATGTAGGGGTCGATGTAGTACATGAAGGGGTCGATTCCATATAAACCAAAGAAGTAACCGTGAGACGCTGTGATTTGGTGAAGGATGGTCTATGAAGTAGCCAACTTTGGGTTTGATTTTGTATGGTTTAAAGAACACTAAGAAACCTAAGTGAAACAAATCAAATAAAATGGTTTGATCTTAAGAGAGAAGACCTGAATTTCTTTAAGTCAAAGACAACAGTAAGAAGCTCTTTATCAGTTGTGGTGTAGATCAATTGTGCATCATTTAATGATTTTCTTGCATAAGCAATGACACAAGGATTTTTCTCACACTGTTGTCCTAAGACTGCTCCTATAGAGAAGTCACTTCCATCACACATGAGCTCAAAAGGAAGTTTCTAATTTGGAGATTTCATGATAGGTGGAGATATAAGAGTTGACTTGAGTGTATAGAATGATTCCTCACATCTTTCCATCCATAAAGATGGAGAATATTTTACCAATAGAGCACAAAGTGGTCATGAAATAGAGCTGATATTCCTAATGATCCTTCTATAAAAACCATCATGTCCTAAGAAGGACCTCACTTCCATAACAGTTTTAGGAGAGGGAAGGTGACGAATGATTTCAACCTTAGCTTTATCAACTTAAATCCCTCTACCAGATACCAGATGACCTAGAACAAGTCCTTCCCTTACCATGAAATGGCATTTTTCCCAATTCAGTATGAGATTCTTATCCTCTCTCCTTGAAAAAAGCTTTTCAACATTTATAAGGCATCCCTCAAAAGTATCCCTAAAGATGGACAAGTCATCCACGAAGACATCTAAAAAATCACCCACCAAAACCGAGAATATTCCCATCATGCACCGCTAGAAGGTAATAGGGGAATTATATAACCCAAAGGGCATGCGCTTGAAGGAAAAAGTGCCGAATGGATCTAGGACTTGATCAATAAAGGGTAAGAGGAAATGGTCTTTCTTGGTACAAGAGTTGAGCTTCCTATAGTCAATACAAACTCTCCATCCACTAATAACCCTTGTTGGAAGCATCTCTCCATCCTTGTTGGTTATTACAGTGATTCTATCCTTCTTTGGAACCACATGGATTGGGCTAACCCACTCACTCTCAGCTATAGGATAGATGATACCAGCTTTCAACAATTTCAAAAGTTCTTTTCTCACTACTTCCATGAGATTAGGATTGAGTCGCCTCTGAGGTTGATGACATGGCTTTGACTGGGATTCAAGAATAATTATATGAGTCCTGATAAGTGGGCTAATCCCAGGAATATCAGATAGGGTCTATCCAATGTCTTTCATGTGTCTCCTAAGGACATCTAGAAGTATCCTCTCATGATCGGAATCAAGAGAGGAATAAATGGCAACAGGAAAGGATTGATTGACCCCTAAGAACTCATACTTTAGTGATAAAGTTAAGACTTTAAATTCAAGATCAGATTGGTCATGACATTACAAGAAAGGATGATACTTTGTATTGAACTTAGTTTCTTTTTTCAGATTTCTTGAAAAAATTGGTTCCTTGTGAACATAATTTTCATCCACTAAATTTTGAAAAGTAGTATCGTAAATGTCTATGGACTCAATGTTATTAATTTCAAGCATGGTATCATTGATTGGTGATTCTAGAAATTCATCAATAGAGCTATCTGAAAGAGATTCAATCCAAGGAGACAAATTTCCCTCATGTGAATAAAGAAAATCAATCTCTTCTTCACTTAATCATCCTTCGGTAATTCCTTGATGTTCATTGATTTCATTATCAACACTACCAATCCAATTAACCTCATGAATCTTGTCATCATCCCCAATTTGAGAGTTTTCATTGTAGATGTTCAAGTCTAGACTCATGTTTCCAAAGGTGATGGTCATGTTCCCATTTCAGACTCAGATAACATAGTTGATTGTTGCAAGGAAGGGAAGACCAAGGATGATTGGGGTTTGCTCCCTAGGACCTAAGCTTGGGTGATTTTCCAGAACAATGAAGTCAGCTGGGTAAATGAAATTTTCAACTTCCACCAAAACATCTTTTAAGATCCCCTTTGGAACTCAAACACTACGATCAGCAAGTTGAGGAGTGACAGATGTGGGTTGGAGTTCTTCGAGACCTAACTGACTATACATGGCATAAGAAAAGAGGTTCACACTGGCACCTAGATCACACAAGGCTTTGACAACTTTTTTCTCTCCTAGTTCAACATTTATGTAAGGTCTTCCTGGGTCTTTCAAATTAGGAGGAATGATCCCTTGAATGGTGGTACTCACATTAGCAGCCAAAAGGACTTGGTTTTTATGTGAAAAAATTCTTTTAAAAGTGGAAACGTTTTTAAGGTACTTTGAGTAGGAAGGTATTATTTGGATGGCATCGAGTAGGGGAATGTTCAACTTGACTTGTGAGAATATTTCCGTCAATGTGTCACTCATATCAGGCTTCGTTTTCCCCATAATGCGTTGAAGAAATGGTGAAAGTTGTTGAGTTGTTTGTTGAAGTGTTTTTTATTTCACATTGTTATCAGTTTCTTTAGTTTGAGCTTGTGGTTCATTTGAATTTTCATTAGAGTTTGAAGCTTCACTTGGATTTTGACTTATTTATTCAGGTTTTTCAATTGATTTCCTACTTCTTAAAATGGTCACAGCCGTTAGTTGTTCGTGAGTTGTTTGTGTGAAAATTGTCTCTCCCCTTGATGTTTGTTGTGGAATTTCCTCTGTGGGCATGGGTGCCTTTATAATTTTTTTGGTTTGAAGTTCTTGTTTAGTGGATGTGAATTCTGAGTTCATTTTGTCTATTTGTTTGCACAGTTGTTCTAGTAGGCTTTGTGGAACATTTGGGGTTGGTGCTTGAGCTTGTGGGTTTATCCCAGGTTGATACTTTGGTTGTTGGATAGGTTTTTGAATGTGTTGTTGGATAGGTTGTTGACATTAGACATGAGGATGTTGGAATTGGACCAGTTGTGGTTTGAAATGATTATGAGGTTGAAAGTTTTGTTGAGGGTATGGGTTGATACATTGTTGTTGTTTTGGTTGTTGATTGTCCTTCCAATGAAAGCCTGGATGGTCATTATACCTTGGATTGAAGGTGTTCGTGAATTGTGGCTTTTGAAAGTTCATTGTATTAACTTCTTCTGTTGGTCCTCCTAAAAGAACATCCTTGATGGAAGGAATGGTTGGGAAATTATCAGTATTGTGGTCATTCTTGTCACAAATTGTAAAAACAAGCTCAACAGTTTGGGTTTTGTGGACCTTCCTACGATCAATCTCCTCAACTTTCCTCGTGAGTGCAGCAAGTTTTTCTCTACGGTTTTCTTCTTCTCTAAGATTGTACATTCCACCAGATTTAAGTGGCTTCTCATAGTATGGTGATGTTCCCCATGTTTGGTTTTGTTCATCAAGATTTTCTAGATACTCGTAAGCATCATTTGGGGCTTTGTTTTTGAAGGTTTCATTACACTTCATATCAATGAATTGTTTGTTTCTGGGACCCAACCCTTCATAGAAAATTCTCACTTTTTCTGTGATTAAGAAACCATGGTGTGGTACAATGTTTAATGTGTCCTTGAACCTTTCCCATGTTTCATAGAATGTTTCTCTCTCTCTTTCCAAAAATATTTTTATGCTCTTTTTAAGTGAAATTGTTATGTAATGGGGGGAAGTATTTTTTATAAAATTCACGTTGAAGTTGGTCCCCAGAGTGAATGGATGATGGTCTCAAATTGTTTAACCAATTCATTTCATGGTGCTTAAGAGAAAAAGGAAAGAGTCTCATTTTAGTAGATTCAATTTGATTTGGTGGTCACATGGTTTTGATAATGTCTTTAAATTCATTAACATGAAGGTAAGGCATCTCAGACTCCATCCCATGAAAGGATGGAAGGTGGTTCAGGAAATGGGGCTTGAAATCATATTGGGCATATCCTATGTTATCATGCCTAATGAATTGGGGTGCATTGGCCCAGGTTGGTGTGAGGTAGTCATTCATGGTCAGGTCTACAACAATTCCCAAGTTAGGGTCTTGCCCGTTATTTTGGTTCCCTCCCCGGTTTATGATTTGGTTTTGTTGGAGATTCTCCATTATATCGAACTGAACGTCTGAATTTGGAGTATTAGGAAGATTTGGATCTAAAGGAAATAGACCTATTTTAGTGCTTGACTCTCCAGCCCTAGGAGTATCCACCCTAACTAATCTGTTTGAGTTATCACGGGTTTAGTAAACATTTTTTTACTAGTAAGGTTATAAAAGTTGAATTCTAACACCGTACTTCTAACTGCGGACTTCTAATAGTGGACTTCCAACATCGGACTTCTAATAGTTGAATTCTAACAGCGGACTTCTAACAAGGGAGTTCTAACAGTGGACTTCTAATAGTGGACTTCTAACAGTGGACTTCTAACATCAGACATCTAAGAGAGGACTTCTAACAGTGGATTTTAAACAGTGGACTTCTAAATGTGGACTTCAAATAGCAGACTTCTAACAGCGGACTTCTAACAGTGGACATCTAACAGCGGACATCTAACAACGGACTTTAAACAGTGGACCTTGAACAATGTTTCCAGCTTCCTACAGTTTCACCCCTTTGATGTTTCTTTTGACGTAGAATACATTTAAATCCTTATTTTTAGGACTCTTAAGACCGATTCAAAGACCATAAATCCTATATTAATTATTCCAATGGCTCGAGATGTTTTTACATGGTCAAACTGTGTGGGTTAATTCAATCCTCTTTTAATTGAGAATTAAGCGTATCATAAACTATCACCCCATTAAATCATAAAAAGGGAGAGGATATCATCCTCCCTTGTTCATCCTCTTTGTTGTTGGCTATGTGACACTAGAACATTTCAACCTTCCCCACAGGATTTGCACAATCAAACTTTACTCCTCGGATTGGTTCTACTCTATTTTGATGCAACCGATCCATATCGGTCAATCTTCGATATAATGTATGTTTTATAGTCATTCATTTGGGGATCATCTCCTCATGTTTCTTGTTTCCATGTTATAACATGTAATCTTCATGCTTCTAATGGGGTTTTTCTTAGGATTTAGTTGGTGCTTTCGTACTGTGGCATCCTCAGGTGGATGTAGTTGCCGCGAGAGGAGGATTATGAACCGTTGTGTGGAAAAAGAATGTGGGGAACTATTTGAGGAAGGGGATTCATTACATCACATTCTTTTACGTGCAACTGTATTGTTAGCATGTTTAATCCCACTGGATGACAATGGAATTGACATAATAAATATTTTAACTGGATAAATAAATTGATATCGATCGTATGTTATTGCCTCTTGTTTTGCTAGATAGTGTGATATCTATTATTGCTTGCCGAACTGCTTTTTCATGATAGAAATAAGTAAAGAATGTAAACCGGGATTAATTGATAATTGTTGGATAAAGATAAAGAGTCATGAAAATGAATTTAGTTCTTGTTTTAATTTGATGTTATTCAAATTAGTGAAATAATCATGTTATTTTAAATGTGATAGCTTACTAATTAGGATTCCCGAATTTGGAACCTTTGAATAAAAAATATGTTAATTCAATATGGATTAAAAAATGAATTGTTTGATAATTCCTTAAGAGGTTCTTAGTTACCCTCTACATTGTTAAAAGGCCAAAATTTCAATTAATGTGGTGATTGTTTTCCTACTTCTTGTGATGTGATGTGATCCTGGATGGTCGTTATGATATGTGGGGGTATGGAGTCTTTTGGTTGTGGAAGTAGATGACACCTAGAGTGGTGAGATGCATTTGTTTATGCATTTGGGTGTCAGGAAGGACACCAGTGATGATGGAATTTATTGGATGTAATTGTTGGATGCGTGGTAATTTTGATTGGTTGTTTATCTACTTTACTTTTCCCCACTTCTCAAGGCAGCTGGAATTACTTAACCATCTTCTGAAAGAGGAGAAGACAGAAGGGGTAGGCCACTTGCTTTCCGTGTTTAGATTTTTAAGGAAGGTTGAGAGAATTATCTTTCTAGAAGTGGCAAAGACTCGATGAGTAGTATATATACTCACCGTGTTGAGCCCCCTTTTGTTTAGTATCATATAATGTTTTTCTAGAATGCCTGGGAATGTGGGAATGTATTTCTATAATGAATATTTGAATAAATGGTGTTAACCCATGGGGACGAAGATGCTGGAACATAATGATGTGGTTGTAATTTTTGAAGGAACAGTTGACTTTGTGTGTGATGCTAATGAAATTTAACATGGGATTGCTCATGGTTAATTAATGTTTAATGAATTAATTAACTTATAGTGGAACTGATAAAAAGGGATTAATGTAATCTGATAATGCTCTTTAAATGGTTGTGTGCATATAGGATACATAGTCTTAGAAGTAGCAGCCCAGAGTCTGAGAGACGTTAGCTGCAGTTTTGTCTAAGACTAGGTAATTCCCACAGTGTGGTTGTTAGCTATAATATATCCTATTCTTTTTGTGTTTCTATATGCTACTCCACCCTCTCAGTAAGGGAAACTGACACCCCGGGGATTTTGATCCCTAGGGGGGGTGTATTCCTCAACATTCTGGTGGGAGGATTGATGGACGACTACCCCTTTGGCCCCGCTCTCTTCTCTTGGTAGTTATTGGTGCTGGCATGCACATTGGTCAGTTTTCCACATATATGTGTGTAGAGGTTGGAATCGTCTTGTGGTTATTCACACACATATATTCTGGATATATTTTTCTATGAACTAATATAAGTGTTATGTGTATAGGCTATGATGGCTTGAGGGTCCTTAATTGGTGTATGTGTTGTAATGGCTTGAGGTATAACACCCAACATATGATACACGGTATGCGAGATGTGGTGGCTCCCCGAAACTACCTGGTTACTTTGGTGTGTAGACATGGTGGTTTTTTTTCACGGGGTGCATATTGTGGTGCTCTGCCCAGGTGTCTGCAGGAAATCCTTTTTGGATAGTGATGCTCAGGATGTGTGACATTGGGGCAAAGTATAAAACTAGTGGGGAAGTAGTAGCGGGGTACCCTTGATATTATTTATTATATGATATATTGTTGTATGCATTACTTGGTGAGAGTAACCATGGTGAGGTTGGGAACATAGTATACCTATTTAGGAGAAAATTTAGTTTCACTTGTTGTCCACTGTGCTTTAGCATGCTTTCTTTACTTTTGATGAGAGGCTTCGGGGAGGATCCAACTAAGTATACTATTATACTCACCCTATGTATATAAAAACTATTTTTCTGGTCACTTGATGTAGGTTGAAGATCAAGATGGTTTCTACTAGCTTGGGGTTGCAGGAGCTGTTCGAGATTTTGGTTGTTGTTGTTTTACTTTCTTTTGGGTAATTTCAATATTTCCACATTCAGTTGTAGTACTTCTAAATGATATTTCATATGTGTACTTGGGGTTTTTTTATATTGCAGTCTGAGATGGAGTTGATTGGTGTCTATCTTATCACTCTCTTCTGCATGTGTTCTTTTAGAGGGAAATTCCTCCCATTTTGTGTGTTACTATACCCTTGCTGCTATTCACCAACCCAGGGCCTACTGGAGGCAGGGCTTGTGGTTCATTATCTCCCTTCTCCCATTGCCGGCCCAGGAGGGGTACACTTTGTGGGGAGGGGGATGTGACAGAGTGGTATCAGAGGTCTGGTTGAGGGATAGGATGGATTTTGGATTTAGTCATAGGTTATTTTGCATGGGTTGGTGGGACAACAGTGTCATTCATGTTTAGAAAGTGAGGTAAACACTGGAGACCTGCTGAGACATAAGCGTTTAGGGACCCTATGATATGATGTACAGACATTTAAATTTACAATGGATACTAAACAAGGTGATACTAGTTGCAGGGTAGAGACCTAGGAAAGGATCAAGCATCATTCATCTTTGTTCCTGTGTTTGAATGGGTAGACCTTGGGATCGGATAACCAAAATCAATGAAAGAAAAAAATAATTAATTAATGTTTAGTCTTCTATATTCCAGGTTTAGGAGCTCAAACAGTTTTTTATTTTATAGGAATGTCTCCAAGTCGACATCCTCATCAGGTTTGCACAGAAAATGTCCATCAGGCTATTCCAGAAGATCGCCACATGGTAGAGGTTGACGACGAAGACACTTGGATGAAGACACTCTGAGAGTTTCAGCATCAGAGTCTGTAGAAGTATGATGGCTCTGTTTCAGATGCAGCCACAGAAGACTGGTTAGAGGTGGTCGAGATCAGCTTCAGTTTGATTCATTCTCATAATAAGCACTAGGTGTCATTGGTTGTGATGATGCTGCGTGGATCTGCGAGGCGGTGGTGGTTCTTGTTCCTTAGTGATCGTGAGGAGTCAACAATCCCATGGGAGGAGTTCCGAGACAGGTTTAGATTTGAGTTCCATTCTTCGACTGCGAAGACGTCTAGTCTCCAAGTGATTCTTACCCTTCGAAAGGTTAGATCCAGTGTTTGAGAGTTTGGAATCAATTTCAGGAACCTTTTACGATATGCTTCAGACCTACTCCCAGATGAGGAGGCCATGGTTAGGCATTTAGAGGAGGCTTTTCATCCAATGATCTAGTTCCAGGTCACCCCATTTATGTTAAAAACATATCTTGAGTTACTAGAGAGGGAAGAGGTTGTCGAGAGGACTTTGGCTAGGACAGGATCATCACGAGAGGGTAATGGGCATGATTCATAAAAAAGAAGAGCTATGGTCCGGTGTTACAAGTTTTTAGGGAAGAAGAGTTTCCATTCAGCTTGGGGTAGGTCCCACCCCATCACATATCATTTCTCCAGAGGTAGAAAATCTCAGTCTTATGCCAAGGGATCAGGTGCTTGTTTTTCGTGTGGTGGTCGTGGAAATCAGTAGCGGGAGTGCCTGATATTTTAGTGCGGTCATCGTGTACCAGGCACTACGCTCTAGGTTCATCCGTTGAGGTAGTTCCAGATGAGCCAGCAGCATCCATTTGCACTATCTTTTGATCGGAAGAGCGTATATGGGGAAGGCAGAGGACAACCCCATGGCACTCCCCATCCTCAGAGAGAAGAGTGCAGCCATGGTGGTGGTCATCATCATGGTTAGAGAGTCCATGGAGGAGGTTGTGGTCAGCTTCATACTCTAGCGTTGCTAGATCCAGGCGATCTAGAAGTCGTTCGAGGTACCCTTTAATTTTTTCTACCATGGTGTATGACTTGTTTTATTCTGGATCCACACACTCTTTCATATCACCTAACCTTGTCCATGCTTTGGGACATAAGGTAGAGAGGATTCCAGAGCCCTTGGCATTGACTACGCCAGTTGAAGGTTGAGCTGACTTGTTTGAAGTATGTAGAGACTGCGAGCTAGTCTTGGGGAAACACCACTCTTGGGGAGATTTCCTATGTTTATGAATACAACCATCTGATGTGATCTTCATCATGGATTGGTTGTATTCGTTGCAGACTATCGTGGATTGCTTCAGGAAGAAGGTTGTTTTCATTGGTGCAGATGGAGAGAAAGTGGTGTTTGCTAGTGATTGAGATCCTTAGATGGGTCATAGGTGAATTCCATCCATATCATCCATGATGGCTGAGATGATGCTGAGTTCATCAGAGGTTCAGCTGTTGGTATTTCCTAGGGTCGTAGAAGAGTACCCTGATGTCTTTCCAGAAGAGGTTGTAGCATTACCCCCTCGATGAGAGATCTAGTTTGGGATCGAGATACATCCATGAGTGTCTCCTATCTCTATTTATCCATATAGAATGTCCCCTTATGAGTTATGAGAGCTATGTATATAGCTAGATGGTCTGTTACATTGCGGTTTTGTTAGGCCAAGTGTGTCACCATGGGGTGGTCCAATTTTGTTCGTGAAGAAGGCCAATGGATGTTTGCGGTTGTTTGTCGATTATCATCACTTAAAGAAAGTGATATTAAAGAATCACTATCCTCTTCTATGAATTGATGATTTATTCGATCAATTGAAAGGTGCATGTTGGAGCTCAAAGATCGACTTGCGGTCAGGATATCATCAGTTGCGTGTGAAGGATGATGATATCCTGAAGACTACTTTCCATTGTCGTCATGTGCATTATGAGTTCATTGTAATGCCATTTTTCCTGATGAATACTCCATCTTTATTCATGGTATTGATGAATGCTGTGTTCCGTGAGTTCCTGGAAAAGTTCGTGGTAGTTTTCATCGACGAAATCCGTGTGTACTCTACATATTAAGAGGAGCATTCAGAGCATCTATGAGCCGTTTTGGGAGTTCTTCGCCAACATCAACTGTTTGGGAAGTTGTCGAAGAGTGGTTTTTGGGCTTTAGAAGTCCTTTTAATGGGGATTGTTGTGTCCCAACAGGGAGTAGTTGTGGATCCATCGAAGATAGAAGCAGTTGTGTCTTGGGCAGCCCCCATGACAGTGTCAGAGGTGAAAAGTTTCCTTGGTCTCGTAGGATAATACAGGAGGTTCGTAGCCAATTTCTCAGGAGTTGTGGCTCCACCGGAAACTTGGACTACAAAGGATCATGCATTCATATGGACTGATCAGTTTCAGGCATCATTCGAGTATCTAAAATAGAGGTTAGTAACTGCTCTAGTTCATTTTCTTCCAGCTGAGGGAGTCCAGATTGATGTTTTCTGCGATGCTTCACATCTGGGGTTAGGTTGTGTTCTCATGCAGTAGAGGTCAGTTGTTCGTTATGGGTCTCTACAGTTACGTCCCCATGAACGTAACTATGCCACTCATGATCTTGAGTTGGCAGTCATGGTGTTTTCTCTGAAGTTGTGGAGACATTACCTCATTGGTGAGCGCTTTGTGGTTTTCACCGATCATAAGAGTTTAAGGTATGTTTTCTCCCAGCGTGACTTGATCTTACAATAACATCGGTGGATGGAGTTCTTGCAGGAATATGTATTTGAAATATCATGTACACCTGGGAAAGGAAATGTTTTAGTTGATGCAATGAGCCTAAAGACACATAGTGATGCTATGCGTGAATCCGGTGATTCATGCAGTGTAATGGAATAATTATCAGTATTTCATCTTGATATAGAAGATGTTTGGGGTAGAGGTTGTCTTTTTCATATGATGGTACAATCATCCCTGGTGAAAAAGGTAGAAGATTCCCAGTTGGGGGATCTTGATGTGGAGGTCTGGAGGGACCGAGTTGTTTGTGGTTAGGCCCCTGATGGTTAGTTGGAGGATGAACAACACCGAGTGTTGTATCATGGAATGATTTTTATTCCCAAGATGATACACGATATGGTTCTCAGATAGTTCCATAGTTTTCCTTTAGCAGTACATCCTGGCGTGAAAATGATTTATCAATCCTTGAGGAGTCAGTTTTGGTGGCCTGGGCTGAAGCGTGCGGTTGTAGAGTTTCTGTCTCGATGTTTAGTCTGCCAGAAGGTGAAGGATGAACACCATGTTCCAGGTGGTATTCTCTAGCCATTAGAGATTCCTCAGTGGAAGTGGGAGGATATCTCAGTGGACATTGATACTGGTTTACCTTGAGCTCAGAGATGACATGATTCTATTTGGGTGGTAGTGGATAGTTTAACAAAATCGAACGACTTCATAACAATCAAGGAGTCAAGATTAGTGGATGTTTTGTCGACGAAGTTTCTATAGGAGGTGATGAGACTTCATGGAGTCCCTAGGATGATCATTTCTGATGGAGATACTCATTTTACCTCTAGGGTGTGGAGAGATCTCCAACATGCTTTTGGTTGTCGAAAATTCCTTAGCACTACTTTTCATCCTCAAACGGATGGTCAGACATAAAGAACCATCCATACTCTTGAAGACATATTACACTCTTGTGTTCTTGATTTTGGAGGCTCATGGGTAAGGCAATTACCCTTGGTGGAGTTCACTTACAACAATAGTTTTCACTCCACCATCGGTATGGAACCATTTGAAGCCTTTTACGGTTGACCATGCCATTCTCCGTTGTACTGGACTGGGGTCAAAGAGTCAGCAATTCTTGGAAAGGAACTAGAGCAGAATACAATAGATATAGTCCAAGTGATTCGTGAGAGGATGAAGACAGCGCAACATCATCAGAAATCATATGCTAGTCAAAGTACGAGACCCTTGGATTTTAATGTTGGGTATCATGTGTTTTTAAAGGTGTCTTCCCATTGTGGCCAGTGAAGGTTTGGTCATGGATTTAAGCATTATCTCCAGTTTTTGGGCCTTTTGAGGTATTAGCTCATGTTGGAGCTGTGGAATATCGAGTAGCACTTCCCCCAAATATGAGTTGGATACATGATGTTATCTATTTATCATCACTCCATCGTTATCTTTGTGATGACTCTCACATAATCGATTAGGGAGAGATCAATGTTGATGATGATGCAACCTTTGAGGAGTGACCTATGGAGATCCAAAACCACAAGGAGATGGTGTTTCAAGGGCGTTCTATCCCCTTAGTTCAGTCCTTGTGGTGACATGGTGGAATGGAGGAGAGTACCTAGGAACGTGAGTCATAGATACGTTCTCAGTACCTAGAGTTTTTTTATGTTTATCTCCTTTCATGTAATGATGTTCCCTTTGTGGTTATACCATTCATGTTTTATTTATGAATTTATTTTGTTTATTTTGTGGCTTTCTCTCTTTTGAGAGGTATCTCGATGGGTGGTCGTTCAGACACCATTTATTTTTTCGTCTCTTTAGGTTGGTTTTGAATTCTTGAGGATGAGAATGTTTTGAGAGGTATCTGATGTAATGGAACAGACCCCTCTGAGCCGTTACATTGTGAAAATATGGTGTTTGAGGTCTTCCGGGAGGTCAAGGTGACTTATCCCCAGTTTTTTTTCCAAATTTCCAATTCTGTGAACAGTTCTGTCAGTGAACAGTTATATCAGTAACCTCTATCGGTAAACTCTATCGGTAACCTATAATGGTAGGCGAACAATGTTCTATCAGTGAAGTTTAGTGAACAGTGTTCTATTGGTGAGGTTTAGTGAATAGTGTTTTATCAGTGAGGTTCAGTGAACAATGTTCTCTCAGTGAGGATTTAGTGAATAGTGTTCTATCAGTGAGGTTCTAAGAAGAGTGTCTTATCAGTGAGTTTTTGTGAACAGTGTAATATTAGTGAGGTTTAGTGAACAGTTTTCTACCAGTGAGGTTCTAACAGTAGACATCTAACAATGGACTTCTAACAGCGGACTTTTAAAAGTGGTCTTCTAACAGAGGACTTCTAACAGGGGACTCCTAAGAGTGGAATTATAACAGAAGACTTCTAACAAGGGACTTCTAACATCGGACTTCTAATAGTGGACTTCTAACAGCGGGATTCTAACCGTGGAATTCTAATAGAGGACATATAAATGCAGACATCTAACAGTGGACTTCTAACAGCATACTTCTAACAGAGGAATTCTAACAGGGGACTTCTAACAACAGACTTCTATAAGCGGACTTCTAACAGCGGACTTCTAACAATGGACTTCTAACATCGGACTTCTAACAGCAAACTTCTATGAGTGGATGTCTAAAAGTGGACTTCTAATAGCGGACATCTAACAGTGGACTTATAAGAGCGGACTTATAACAGTGGACTTCTAAGAGAAGACTTCTTACAGCAGACTTCTAATAGCAGAATTCTAACAGCGGACTTCTTACAGCGGACTTCTAACAGTGGACTTTGAATAGTGTTTCCATCTTCCTACAGTTTCACCCCTTTGATGTTTCCTTTTATGTAAAATACATTTAAAGACTTATTTTAAGGACTCCTAAGGATGATTCAAATATCATAAATCCTATATTAATTATTCCAATGGCTAGGGATGTTTTTACTTGGTCAAACCGTGAAGTTTAATGTGATCCACTTTTAATGGGGAATTAACTGTATCTTAAACCGTCGCCCCATTAAATCTTCAAAAGGGACAAGATATCATCATCCCTGGTTCTTTATCTTTGTTCTAGGCTATGAGATGCTAGAACCATTCCATACATCCCATAGGAGTTTCAAAATCAATCTTTACTCCTTGGATTGGTTCCTCTCTATTTTGATGCTACCGAGCGAGATCTTTCAATCTTTGATATATGGTATGCTTTATAGTCGTTCCTTTGGGGATAATCTCCTCCTAATTCTCCTTTCCATGTTATAGAATGTAATCTCCATGATCTAATGGGGTTTTTATTGGGCTTTGGTTGGTGTTGTCGTACTGTGGCATCCTTGGGTGGATACAGTTGTCATGAGAGGAGGATTGTGACCCGTTGTGTGGATAAAGAACATGAGGAACTGTTTGAGCTGAGGGATTCTTTGCATCTCTATCTTTTACATGCAACTATATTGTTGTCATGTTTAATCCCCCGGGATGACAATGGAATTGACATAATAAATATTTTAAAATTGATATCGATCGTATGTTATTGTCTCCTATTTTTCTAGATAGTGTGATATCTTTGCTTGTTTTCTTAGTTGTTTGTCCTTGATGGAAATCGTTAAATAACATAAAACGAGAGAAATTGATAATTGTTGGCTAAAGATAAAGGGGAATGAAAATGAATCTGGTTCATGCTGAAATTTTATATTAATAAAATTAGTGTAGTAATCATGTTTATTTATTCATGACATCTTACGGATTAGGTTTCCTGAATTTGGAGCCTATGAATAACAAATCTGTTAATTCAATATGGAATAATGAACTAATTTTTTGATAATTTGTTAAGGGGTTCTGAGTAACCCTCTTATTGTTAAAGGGACAAGAGCTTAATTAATGTGGTGTTTGTTTTCATGCTACTTGTAGTATGATCTGATCCTGGATGGCTACTGTGATATGTGGGGGCATGGAGGATTTTGGTTGTGGCAGCAGATGACGCCTAGAGTGGAGAGATGCATCCGTTTATGCATGTGGGTGTTAGGGAGGACAATAGGGATGATGGAATGGGGTGGATGTGATTTTTGGGTGCTTGGTAATTTTTATTGGTTGTTTATCATCTTTACTTTTCCCCACTGCTCAAGGCAGCTAGTATTACTTACCATTCGTACGAAAGAGGCGAAAACACATGGGGTATGCTACGTGCTTTCCATGTTTAGCTTTTCAAGGAAGGATGGTTATATGCTCTTACTATAAGCGGAAAAGACTTGACTGGTAGTACATCTATCACCGTGTTTATCCCCCTTGTGTTTAGTAGCATATAATGGTTTTTTAGAATTCATGGGAATGTGGGAATGTATTAAATAATGAATAATTGAATAAATGGTGTTAACCCATGGGGATGGAGATTCTAGAACATAATGATGAGGTTGTAATTTTTGATAGAACAATTTACTTTGGATGTGTTGCTAATGAAATTTAATGTGGGATTTCTCATGTTTAATTAATGTTTAAAGAATTAATTAACCTACAATGTAACTAATAAAAAGGGAATTATGTAACCTAATAAATCTATTTAAATGGTTGTGTGATTATATGACACCTAGTCTTAGAAGTAGCAACCCAGAGTCTGAGAGATGTTAGCTACAGTTGCGTCTAAGACTATGTAATGACCATAGTGTGGTTGTGAGATATAATATATCTTGTACTTTTTGTGTTTCTATACGCTACTCCACCCTGTTAGTAAGTGAAACTGATAACCCGGGGATTCTAAGCCCTGGGGGTGTTTTCCCCAACATATCGGTGGGAGGATAGATGGATAACTAAAACCTTTTTCCCTGCTCCCTTCTCTTGGTAGTTACTGGTTCTGGCAGGAACATTGTTTTGTTATCCCCATATATGTGTGTAGAGGGACGTAATGGCTTGTGGTTATTCACACACATATATTATGGATATAGTTTTCTATGTACTACTATAGGTGTAACGTGTATAGGCAGTGATGGCTTGAGGATCCTTACTCAGTGTGTGGGCTGTAATGGCTTGAGGTATAATACCTAAGGTATGATACACATTATGTGAGCTATGTTGGATCACAAAAATTACCAGATTACGTTGGTGTGTGGACCTGGTGGTTTTGTTGCACGAGGTGCATATTGTGCTGCTTCGCCCAGGTGTCTATAGGTAGGCCTTTTTGGAGAGAGATGCTCAGGACGTGTGATGTTGGGGAAAAGAGGCAAACCAATGGGGAAGTAGTAGAGGGGTTCCCTTTATATTATTTATTATACGACATATTCATGTATGGAATACTTGGTGATAGTATCCATGGTGAGGTTGGGAACATAGTATACCGGTTTAGGTGATGAGTTAGTTTTACTTATTCTTCACTGTGATTTATCATTCTTTCTTTACTTTTGCATGAGAGGCTTCCGGGAGGATCATACTGAGTATACATTTATAAAAACCATATGTATATTCAAATTGATTTTAGGTCACATGAAGCAGGTTGGAGATCAAGCTGGTTTCTACTATCTTGGGGTTGTAGGAGCTGTTCGGGCTTGTGGTTCCTGTTGTTTTACTTTCTTTTGGGTACTTCTGGTCTTTCCCATTTCATTTATAGTAATTCTGCAAGAAATTTCATATGTGTACTTGGGTTTTCATTTATATTTCAGTCTGAGATAGATTTGATTGGTGTCTATCTTATCTCTCTCTTCTGCATGTTTTATCTTAGAGGGTAATGCCACCCATTTTGTGTGTTACTATACCCTCAGTGCTAGTCACCAACCCGGGGCCTACTGGAGGTGGGACTCGGCGGTTATTGTCTCCCGTCTCACATTGTCGACCCAGGAGGGGTACACTTTGTGGGGAGGGGGTTGTGACACATAAAATCAGTAATAAGGGTGTACAACATCACAATGTTTATATATCCTATAATTTTGTTTATAACAATAATATATAATCTAAATGGATAGTGAATAAGATATTAAATTAATCTCATTAAGAGAAGGAGTAGATACAAGTCATGGAATTAATGATAGTGATTGTAACATTGAAGAAACTCCATGATATCTATTAATGTGATAAAAATTAAAACTAGACATGGTTCCACAATTTATTGAATCAATTTGAAGATTCCTATATGAGAGGAGATGGAATGGTGGATGAGTTATTTGTTCAAGTGAAAATAAAAACATAATCCATATTTTATTTTATATATAATATATTGAATGTTATACCATGTTGGATATATTTATGAGGGTCCTCCAAGAAAAATATTATTCGATGACTTATCCCTTGAAGATCATGACTTTGATGAGTGGACCACTAAATAGCTTAATAAAATATCAATTTCTTAAGATATAATGAGAGGAAATATATTTAAGTGAACATGAAAATATAATATGATGATATATTTAAATTCGTGAAATATTTATACAAAAATTGAGTCTAATAATTATCATGAAGAAGAATCTGATGCTACGATTCCATCAATGAATTTTGATATATTCATATAATTATTTTCTAACGACATGTGGTGAGTAAAATATAAATCCATGGATAAACATCCACAAAAGTTTTTCAATTAATCAATTATTGGACAATTATATGTTAATATTATTGATAATAAATAAATTTATTCATAGGATGAATAACCATAATGGATATGCATCAGAAATTAGATGGATAATGGTCAAAATATATGAAATTAATTAAAAATAAAAAATACGAATGAATAAAATTATATAAAAAGATGATTTAAAATTATTTGTTATGAATGGTAATGAGATAAATAGGACTTATAGGATAAAGAGAAGCCTACTTTCATGGTTATTTCAAACTACACCAATGGAACCTCAAGTGAAGAAAAATATGGGATTAATAATTAATAATAAATTGGTGTCCATGTGACATTAAAGGAGTTCCAATTATAAATATGGAATTTGGAGTTCTTGTAACAACAAAAAGAGCTAGAGATAGAAAATAAATCATTTGAATTTACGTATGAATAATTAAGAAAAAATATTTATAAATAAAAATTTAAGGGCATTGTAGAGATACAAATTATGTTCATATAAAAAAAATTAGAGATCTAAATGAAATTATTAATTCTTGAGATATTATTATTGAGATTACCATTAAAATTTTGTTTTATAATAAAGAAGAAATAAAATCTATTTACACAAATAGATTGGAAGATAAAAACTATTCAATAACGATATATACCATGTCTAAAATTATACCAATGAACATTTTAGAATCTCGATGATAGTAGATAACATATTTTATTCCAATAAAAAACCTAGTGATTCTCTTATTGAACCACAAACCATTATTTTCGACACTCAAGTTTTCAATTTAAATGTTATTAGTTCCGATGAAAGAAAAAGAGAGTTATCACATCACCTATGAATGAGAAAACAACCATTTCTATTCTAGGAAAATATATTTAAATACATAATGTTAATAAGGTGTGTAAGAATAATAATACTTAGGATTACACTAAGGGAATATGAAAGGAAAAAATAAAAATCCTCTAAACATGTGTAGAATGATTAAAAGAATAATATTTTGAAATGGAAATTAAATCAATGAGAGAATTAGAATAATATGTTTATTACCTAATTATATATCACATTGAAGTAATATTTCTATTCTATAGAGTGTACATTCAAAAACAACATGTGTGATGGTATAATTTATTGCTTCCAAAATTTAAATGAGTCCCTGAATTTATGGGGTTTCAACCAAAATATTATATAATATATTAAAAAAATATCCAAAATATAAGTAAATAGTGAATAATTATTTTTATTATTTCATAAAATATTATGGCAGGGGTTATCAACCAAGAAATGGAAGCAATTATCTCACAATTCTAATAGAGTAATTTTGATAGGGGATAATTTAACATATATTAAAATTTAAAACTAATTAAGATAAATCTATAGTGGATTATGTCACTTATGAATCTAAAAATGGGTAGAAGAAATATCTAATGAATAGTGGTTTATTTTTACACTTGAACAAAAACGAGAATATATTGAAAATTATCCTACCGTATAATGAAAGAGTTTTTAATTTTGGAAATTATTGATCACTCAATTTACTAGGAATTAGATTCACCAAAATTAGTGATAAGAAACGTAAATCCAAAGGATTTATATTTATATATGTGAAGAAGAAAAATATATTGATTATTTAGCATTTATAGGATAATGATAATCATGCGATATTCCACAGGGATCCTTGTGTATTAAATTTTTTTATGGATGATATAATATTGATGAAGAGACAATAAACAAGTGAAAATAAATTTATAATTTAAAAAGATCAAGATACTTTATATATTAGAATGAAGGTGGAAATATTTTTATAATATTGAATACATGGATATATAGGGTAAAATAACACAGTTATGATAATCAAGTATAAATAAATGATTAATTTACTAAATCACCATCATGAATTGATCAAAATATATAGATCATGTTATAATGTAAAAATCTTCCATAATAGTCATAAGGTTATTGCGATCAAGATGAAAAAACATATTGAGTTGATACAATCATATGTTTTTGGAATAATTATATTTCATTTAAACAATGGGGATAATGACTTCTAGCATATTTTAATGATTTTAATCGTATTATATATTCCTATTTTATCTTGGCTAAAAAAATTATCTTTAGTTATAAAAGAATTATTAGAGGTTCGTTGAGAATCAAATAATATATATTATCAAAAGGTTTTAGTATAAAAATAAAAGACAAAAAATAATAGATACTTTGAGGAAAATATTGATAAGCGTGCAATAAGTACTAAGTATACTGCTCCATATTTACCCTAATAAAATAGAGTAGTTGAGTAGATGAGCCAATGTTTAGAGGACATGAGAAGAACAATGTTATCAAAGCATGACACTTTAAAATTATTTTTGAGGCCAACTATAAAAGTAAACTTTTACATATTTAATTATTGTTTAATATGACCACATTGAATTGAAACTTCATAAGAGATGTGTTTTGTCAATAATTTTAATGTTAAGAGCTTAAATTTTATGGATATCTTTTGTTACATAATTATTAAAGAATGATACTTTGGTAAGTTAAATGAGTGCGATGATGAAGGAATATTTCTTATATATAAACATGGTTATAGGATTTTATATTATTATAATAGGAATTTGAGAAATTTCATTGATAGATTTAATGTAATTTTTTTTGGAAATAAAAATCATTCCCCAATATCATGAAAAATTAATGATGACATTTTGGAAAGTCGTGGAGAAAATTTTGAAAAACATTGATGTTTCTTGGATGTGAATGTATATTTTTAGAACCTTATTGATCATTATAAAATATATTTATTTGAAAAATGGACTTGGAAGGAAGATACTAATTTTATTAGGATTTGAAAACATATAGATCTAGATAAATTTATTAGAGATAGTGGAAATAGTTTTCCAACATCGATTATTTTGAGAAATTCCAATCATAACATGTTGATTACAAAAGTGAAAAGGAGGATTCATTAAGGGTATTTATAACATGTTGAATTGATTATGTTATTGAATGAATAATTGGATCAAATAATAATATAAATCATTTGAAATAGCGACATATCCCCAAACCAATATTTGATAGTGTTAAAGTGGAAATTTTAAAATAATCTCTTTGAGAATGGTGGAGTAGTATGGAAAAATATCATATTTTTTAAGGAATACTCTTAAATTTAATGAATGAATTTTTATTAGACATTTTCTCTATTCATAAGTATTGAATCAATTCATTTTTCATATAAATATTTCTTTAATTATAAAATTTTCCAAATGCACATTAAACTGGTGCTATAAAATGGTGAACCTGAGGGAGATGTCAAAACTATGTAACTAAATGATATTATCTCAGTAGTGATGGTTAATAATTTTTATATATAATTAATTATTTATTTGGGATTAATTTTTATCTCTAACCATTCTATCCAAATATATAAAGTATCTTATGTAGAATTTATTTCATTAAAGGCAACGAGTATTGAAATTTATATGTTAAGGTAGATGACAAGAATCAATTAATTGTGATTATACCTGTTAAAAAAATTATAGTTTTTGAAAACAAAGAGAATACTTGGGAGGAATTTATTACCCCAATGAGGAATCTTTTTTGAGATTTCAATTATCAAAGTGATGAAATTATTGTTGGGTTTGTAAGTAAAAAATAACAATTGGTTATATTATTGCCTTAGAAGAGAAGTATACTCGTGAGTTTTTAATGGTACTTGTAATGGAAGAATAATGATATGTATATACTCCCATAAAACATGGGAATACATTTTCTATTTATGAATAAAGAATTATTTTGGATAAAACATAGTTAATAAGGATTATTTGGATCATAAATTACTTATAAACTACTAGAAAGAACATTGTTTTTTCATTTACACATTATGAATGATTCAAGATAAGTCCTTAAGATTCACATCATGTAATAGTATAATGGGTCTTACACTACATCAAAGGGACTCTAGATTTAATTTTGAGTTATAAAAATTACACATCATTTAACATTATGGATATTCATATGATAATTTTGTAGGATATTCTAGTAATAGATAGACAAATTTAGAATAATAATTCTTTATCTGGAAAAGATGTATTTTTTGACACTCCAAGAAGAAAATTTATGTCAAATTTATCACAATAAATACTAAATATATTTGATCATTTAAATCCATGATAGATATGATGTGGATAAATTAAAATCATTAATACATGTGTGTAGATGATTTGTACCCATTTAATGATTTGGTATAATAATTAATGTGTAATCAACTTCTCAAAAAATATTTATATTATTCATGTTCCAGTCATTCTAACATTTAGTACATCTAAACATAGATAATTTTTAACATAGTTAACTTTAATTTGAATAAATTATAACTAAGTATCCTGTTTAAAATTTTCTAATGAATCCCTTAATAAGGGATGACTTATAATACATGAGTGTGTTATTGGGAGTGAATTTCCTTTTTAAATATATATATTTTTAGGGTTTGTTTACTATTTATCATTAATGATAATTTTTTAAATAATGGGGAGAATATAAAATAATTGTTTCCTTGAATTGTGGACATAATATAGTTACATTTTTGGGTTATATTCAAGGGGGGTCATAAAAAAATTTGTAAATTATTCCCTGGAAAATATAACTTGTGGATTTAGAGGCTGAATTTTTCAAAAGAGATCATGTGTTGATTATCATTTTATAAATCAATATAATGGGGGATATTTAATGGTTAGGTTTACTGGCTCTTCATATACCTATCTTTAATATAACATTATTCAAAAGAAATTACAAAATAGAAAGAGGATAATGTCTTTGAAAGAATGTTAGACCATAAATAAGAGATCATATCCCATTTATTTTGGGCCAACCTACTTATAGGATTACATTCCATTATTATTGGTGGATTTGATAAGTATTGGTTATTGAGGATGCACCTCATGAAGTTAATTTACAAAAAGGGAGATACTTTTATATATTTATTAAAATAGGGTTAATAGATGATTTATCCCACACTAAGGGTTAAATTGGTCTCCAAAATACTATTTTAGCACATGGTGTAGTGATTGAATTACCTTAACATTAGAATCAAGATATTACTTGTTTATGGATTCAATTAATTCATAGTTATTGAAAAAAAAAATTTATTTTTGAAAATATATTCATAGATAAGTTAGAGTCTATTAGAAAATTAGGAAACTGTAAATGAAAAAACAAAATTATGAGGATATTCTGTATATAATATGGTTACTATTTAAATTAGTGTTTTTTAGTAAGAAAAATTATATTCTAAAGGTATTATGGTGAAATTATTCTTTAAGTGTCTATTTTAGTTCAATGGGTTTTACCGAATGACAGAGAAAAACTGAAATGATAATGGAATTGGATGTTATCACTTTTATATATGGTAGTATTCCATATTAAATCCCAAAATTTTTGTTCCACAATGTTGAGATGTTGGAATTGCTAGATTTAGTTTTCATGTTGTCTCGGTTTAAATGATGACTAACTAGTGGTCAGAGACCAATAAGTTGCCATAGAGAAGCAGGTGTAATATAAGTATTAAATTCCCCACTTTAGAAGAAAATAATTCTTGTGAAATAGGGAATAGTGTAATTTCCCATAGGAATTTATTTTTTGAGAAGAAAACTAATGCATCTATGTTGTTGTGGAAGATGAAGCACAATATTATAGAATTGGGTTAGAAGAGGATTTCCTGAGTTAGATCATGGTAAAAATGGAATTGTCAAGATCATTTTGAGTTCATGCTATATTTAATAAAATGAAATTTCTAGGTAAAATTGATAGTTTTGGAGGTGATACAAGAACCAACTTTTAATCTCACTAATTTCAACTCCAAAACATGTATTTTGAAGGCCTCTACACCATGGCCACAGTGTAAAAATAAATAAATTATAAGTTCAATCAAGAATGAGTGAGTAATGAAATTTTACAAAATCACTATGATAATTGTCCCCCATTATAGATTATTTTTTGTGTATTATAATAATGAACAAGAGGATACACATGATAAAAATTTTGGAAGCCCTTGAGCTTTGTAAGGGAAGATTGGTCGAGTTTTTCAAGCTCGTCTATATTTCATATAATCGAGGCTTTGGGAAATCGACCTAATTTAATACTTATTACTATTGATAATATAAAATTATTACGAGTGGTGGGATCATAAATGTAAAACTCTCACATTTTTGTATATAATTCTCTTTAAATAAATAGTAAGTGTTAAATAGCTTTATAACACACAACAACAAGGTCAAATAAAATCATGATATATGATAATATATCCACTAAATTGTTAGGTATAAAAATTATTAATAAAATTATGATATATATATATGTTTCAATTTATTTAAATTTATTAATATATTCAAAATATAAAAATACTCAATTTTTAGTAATGTTTTTTTATTATTCAATAATATGTTTTCTTCCAAAAGGGTTTTTATTGCATTTATTTAAGGAATATTATAACTAAATTTTGGAAATATTATAAATATTATCTGAAAAAATTAACATTATTTTCAAAGTCATCATTTAAATATTTTATTAGAGTGTATTTTCCGAATTATTTGAAATGATTTATTTTAAGTGAATAATGAAAAACAATGATTTTCAAAAAACTATTACTCTTTTTCACTAAATCAAGTTATTGAAAATTTTCATTTTGGTTTATATTTATTTTTAAAATAAAACAAGATCCACTAAAATAAAAACGATATAAATAATATCATACGAAACAAAACTATATTTTTTTGTATAAGTTTATTTTTATTCTTAAAACACATATTTCCGAAAACATTATTTTATTGAACAATGTTTTATCCAATTATAGAAATTAAAATATTCAGTAATAATGTATTATTTAAATAAATTTTTTAGATTATATATATGTAAATATTTTTTAAAATTAAAATTCATATAATGATGATTACCAGTAATAGGGTTAATATAAGATATGTTTATGCTCAAAAAATTCATTTTCCTAAAAACCCATTTTTTATCTGGTTTGGAAGGATTTTTTTTAAATTATATTCTTTAACGTATAATAAAAAAATAATGAAAATTTTATTCCAAATTTGGAATCATGGGGTTGAAATTTTTTAAATAGGTCCCTTTTATTTGTATTTATCAGAAATATTAAAAATGTCCAATATTTATGACCATTGTAAAGGGTAAATCAAGTTAATTATGATTAAAAATAATCTGAAAATTATTCAAAACAAATATAAAAATTGATTTATATTATTTTATTTGTTGAATTAATCTATTCTCATATGTTTTTCTAATTTATGTCCTCTTCGATTAATTTTTTCCATAATAATAATATATATAATATTTTAAGTAATAGAAAATATTAAATGTAATACTCATGATTTTAAATTTCTTTTATATGATAAGATAGATATAAAAATATTTTTTGAATTATTATTAATGTTTATTTTTATAATAAGTAAATTATTTTTATGATGAATATTATTTATAATTTTTAGAGATTAAATAATTAACTTAAGTTCTTATTAAATACTGACACGATGCTCGTAATAGTAGTGGAACAATAAAAATATATAATTTTTGAAATAATTAAAAATAATTTATATTTATTAATTATTGTGAAAAAATAATTTTATATTTAATAATAATAATGAATTATTGATTATTAAATTTGTTATATTTTAATTCAATTTCATTTAAGATGTCTTTAAAGTAATGTTATGTGAATAGTTCATTAAATTAAAATTTTTGTATTTTTTGTTAAATAATAATTTATTAAATTATTTTTAAAAACCAAAAAATATTTAAATACAATAATTTTATTTATAAATGGTCTAAAATTTTGTCCCTTGGACATTTATGAGCTAATTATTTCCTTATAATTAAAATTATATCCCTTTAAGATTGAAAAATGCATTACTACACCTAATATAAGATTCATTAACCAAGGGTTTAAACCAAAATATAACTTCTATAATACCACATAAACATATCTAAATTTTATAGGATCAAGAGATTTCATTCATATAATATCATAGATTTTAAATTTTGTCCACATGGTCCCACTTCAAAATTTAAATACCTTTATTATATTTAATTATTTATATTAATTCAATGAGTGTCTTTTCCTTATCTTATAAAAGAACACCCTTTTTCTCTTTTGATTATACTGCATTAAACCACCATGATCAAAAATGAGTTGAATAATTCACATAAAAAATTCTTTATACACTATTTATATTTTATTTAATTCATAAAATACTATTCCAAGGGCCCTTAATAAGTGATATAAAGGATGTCTACCAAAGAATATGTAATCATCTAACCCAAAAAATTCCAATGAATTTATTCTTATACATATTTTAAATCCATGGAATTCATGAAAAATAATAACTTAATATTTAGTATTATATTGTTACATTATTATGATTACAGATCCATTATTATCCACCCCATTATTCCATCAAATGGGAAATGAATATATCACACGTGTTGATGTGTGTACTACCACCTCTATGTAAAAATATGATTCATTTTCCATAGAAATAACTCATGGATGTTTTTATGGTTGTTTTAATATATATATATATATATATATTATATATAAAATTATTATGATTCTAAAATTAACATATTTTATCTAGCTTCATACCATTCCACTTGCTGAAAAATGATATTGTTTCTCATGAATACGTATAGATTACTACCTCTACGAAGAAAAGTGATTCATATATCATTTTCACATTAAATGGATGGTAGTAATGATATATTTTGTAACACCCCAAGCTTCTACGGTACGTTTCCCTTCGAATAATGCGATAGCGTGTGTTGTACGCAACCTCGAGTTCTAACACACACCACAACTAATTAAACTAGCCGTTGTGAATAGTAATACCTACTTTTTGAAATCATATATATTCTATATTTCAAAATGGACTTCATTTTTGGATTCGGAATATCAAAATTAGCCTAGGGTGAAATTTTGGTACATTTCGGATAACTTTCATATTTTGATGAATAGTGAAAATTTCTAAATTTTAATTAAAAACAACTTTTTTAATCAAAATAATTAATAGTGATAAATTATGAATTTGAGTGGTTTTAAAGTATATTTAGAATATATTTTTACCATTCAATTTAATGTTTATCATTGGACATAATTTTACAATTAAACCGAACATAAACAAGTGTCAATCTTTTGATAGTTATTATCTCTTAAAAACACGCTTTTTGTTTTGACAGCGGGAATTAATTTTAAATTAATTTCTGCCACTTCTGTGTTTTGAATTTAGGAAAATGGATTCCATATTTGGAATCAGGATGTTCAAATTGTGTAAATAGGTAACTTTTATTTTTAGACATTTTGAATAGTTACTGTGGTAAATATTTTATTTACCATGGTTAAAGGGTAAATCCTGTAAATAAGGGTTAAAAAAATAATATTATAATAATAAAAAATTACCCTAAAACGTGTCCTAACCTTATTGGTGGACACATACCCGACCATGGGCATCCTTTGGTCAATTTGGGGACCCCTTGGAGCCACTTGTATGTGGTAGAGACACTTTATATTAATAAAGTTAAAATAAAAATAAAAATGGCATAAGCTTACATCTTTTAGAAGAACAATTTTTACATAGGGTTATACATGTTGGATTTTCGATTATAAATATTCATTAGAAAGCTAAAAAGATTTCCTACATAATGATATTTTATTTATAATTTTTAGACATTATATAATTTATTTTATTTATGACACAATGATGATGCAGTAATTACTAAAATAGTGAAAAATAAAAATAATTGATCTTATAAATACCCAAATAATTATAATATGAAACTTTTAATGAATTAAACTAATTTTCTATGATAATATGATATATTAGGATTGATTTAATTGACTTTTTTCGAAGTAATCAATCTGTTAGGAGTTTCACAAAAATCAACTATTGAATAGTGTCAAAATTGACATAAAAGAGTTCTTAAAACAAATATTATATTATTAATTGATATTAAATTCCTAAAAATCTAAGGTTCGGCCAAGAGACTTATATTATGATAGGTTCCTCATTAATGGACCACTTGGGGGTCGCTTGGATGTATATAGTAAGTTTATTAATCATATTATATAAAAATACAAAGAGACATTGTAAAAGTGAAACTAATTAACTTAGAGTTAATACTTAAAGATAAGGTTAATATAAGTACCCAAACCTGTCTAAATTCTATTGGATGAGTTGTTTTCGACCTATCCACACCTCATCCTTTGAATAGTCAACTTTGGAGCCTTTGTAAACCGAATATGAATTTATTATAAATTAATATTTCTAACTTTTCCAAAGGTGCCCCTCACCCCTCTTATAAAAGGGCACTCCTCCTTCTCATTTCTTCACACCTTCAAAGCCTTTTGGTTCGGCCAAACTCTGCCCAAATACTCTCCCAACATCCCTCAATACAACCTAGAGGCCTTAGTTTGATCAGAAAGCCAACCTAAAGATCCCTTTTGATCAAATCAAAAGGAAGAACCCGAAGAAGAGGTAATGATTTCACCACCCTTTTCTAAGTTCATTTCTTCTTCCACTTATTCTTCCTTTGTTCTTACCATTCTGAAATAATAACTCCAGTATCTCACATATACTGTGATGTTATTATAAATATGGTACAATCATATTCAGTATTCTATCCACCCTTTGAATAACATGTCACCATACGTGCGTACGTACGGCTTACCGTCTCCACGTCGTGGTGTAATTGTTATTCAATATAATATTATTTGGATGGGTATAATAATGATGTGTAACTCATGTAAATAATAAATATAACATGTTAATGATTCTTTATATATGATATACCATCCATTTATATATTATTTTAATATCAAAAGAATGATATTGTCGCTCGTGCGTACGTACGGACTACCGTCTCCACGAACGCGATGAGATTCATTCTCCATCGTATCCATTCAAGTATAATTATCATTTGATGATTTAAAAATGATGTTTAAGGACTGTATATCATTCTGGATATGAATAAGATACAACAACCATGGCTTATGTAACAAAACATATAAAAGAAAATGAGTAAGTTAACTCCCGAAACGACGATAATTCTAAGATATTATTAACAAATCAATGTTAAAAGATCATATATGATATCATATTAATATATATGATTCTTGTATAATTTAATAACAACTATTTCACCATTATACAGGAGGTTAACCTACCCCCACCAAGGAAAAGTACAAGGTAAGGGTTATTTCACAATCTCTTCATTATCCGAGGTTGTTTATATGTAATAATCTACTGGGATCTCTTTATCATCCACATCCATGTTTCTTAAAAATGTATTTCAAAACATTTTTACTATTTACAAGAATATGGGTTAAAGTCATTTATACCCTTGTTTGACTTTTTATAAGAGGTTTATAAAGGAATCTTTCCGTCATTTTCAAAACAAGGTCCTTTTTAACCTTTTCGACTGAATTAAGGTAAGAATGTTTCTTTTAACTTATATGGCGGGTGCGGTTATTTTCCGCCGTTATAAAATCGTCGAAGCTTTCCATACAAGCTTATAAGAATATTTTCAAAGAAAATGATTTATTTTATATGGATCTTAAATGATTTCAAAATAAAAGGAGATACTTCTTTAAAAAGAATTTTGATTTCCTCTATGTCAACATCCTTTGATGGATTTTAAGATTATTTGAAGTTGATTTATTATGATACAAAACTTCTATATTGTATTGAAGTTTTTGTGATATGTTTGACTGTGGATGTGCTATTTTTATACCATTCATAGTTTATGGTGAAATTATTGACATTTCGTATGCTAGTTTTAATACGAATGTTTATGTTATGTTTAAACCTTTTCATATGGGAATGCATTGGACTTAATAAGTGACGGGTGGAGCCCGCTATAGCTCCTCGATGCATCGGTAGGTCTCATGAGACAAACTAGTGTCTTGGCACAAGGCCTTGACAAAATCTTATTTGTAGTCTTGGCACGAGGCCTTGGCTATGTGGTTATGATAGTCTGGCATTATGCATTCCAACATTATGAAAGTGGTTATTTATTTTTGCATGTGATTATTCGATTAGTGGAATATCCATGTGAATAAGTAAATGGCATTATTTCATTTTATTTATGCCATACCATGTTGAAAGTTCATGTTTAAAAGGCTTTTGTTTTAGTTATACATTGCCTTAAATGTTTATTCTTATTGATGAAAGTTTTTGCTATATTGTTATACTTACTGGGCATTTGAGCTCACCCCTTTTCTATGTTTTATTTTTCCCAGGAAGTGAAGATGTAAGTTATGAATGACCTGCAGGGATATTATGAGGGGATTGTAGTGTGGACTGTGGAAACATTATGTTGTTGTAGTAGTTTTTGATTTTATGATGTAATGTAAAACTTATGAATATATCTAGTGTTTCCAAGGCTACTAAACCAATCGGTCTTTCGAGATTTGATCTTTCTTGTGATCATGCCAATGTTATGTAATTAATGCACCGACTCTGGGTAGCTGGGGTCGGGGCGTTACAGTTGGTATCAGAGGAAGTTTAGTACAAACCTTGGAAACTAGATTTAGATAAACTCTGATTAGAGCACGTAGACCTAAGATGAACTTTGAGGATTAGTATAGAAGAACTTCCTAGAATTTTGGTATTGTAGAGACTTTGTGAGTTTTCCGAGCAATACATCCCTGTCTGGATACGAGCAGGTAGAGGCGGCTCTGGCACAGATGTACCTAGGGGTAAAACCCGAAAACACCGCTTTGAGCTAGACTCGAACGGGAACTGGTGCACGACAACGGGCCTTGCTGCACTCTTGGTTACGACACTCCCGGGGGATATGATTAGGATAACTCTCACTTTCTTTACAAATTATTATGAAGGGTTTATGAGTATATACTTCCTCAAAGAAAACATATTTATGATTATGGATTATATCCATAGATAGTTCAATTTATGTTAAGTGTTTTATAAGTATGGGATTATGTATTTTGATTCATAAACTGATCTAGTTTATGCCATTGTTTAGAAATGGCGCCTAGTGGAAGAAATGGAAACCGTATCAATGCACGCACTCCATGTAGGGATTTCCCTCCTGCTCAAGATAATTATAGTGGGGCTGGTGATGCAACTGGTGCTGATCAGCTAATCACCGTACTAGGACAACTTACTCAGGTTATGAATAATAACCTTACCCGTATGGAGCACCCTGATCCGCAGCGTGGAGGATCAATGTTAGATCGATTCATGAGACAACAACCACCAACGTTCAATGGAAGTACAAATCCCTTAGTAGCTGAGCAATGGATATTTTCCCTAGAGAAAATATTTCAGGCTTTGGGGAGTAGTGAAAGGGAAAAAGTTACCATGGCAGTTTACCGCCTCACTGGAGATGCTGATCAATGGTGGTCATTGATTCAAAACATGAAGGAAGATGATGAAGTATCAAACATGGAATGGAGGGAGTTCAAAGATCTGTTTTTAGAAAAATACTTTCCTCGCGACCATCGAGCAGATATGGAAAGGCAATTTCTGAGTCTGAGACAAAAGGAGGATGAGAATGTCACAAAGTATGAGGCTAACTTTACAAGGTTAGCGAGGTATGCTGGAGATTATATTCGCAACCCAAGAAGTAAGATTGATCGTTTCTTTGATGGGTTAAAACCATTTCTCCGTCGAGCATTAGTCTCACAATCCTTTTCATCGTACGAAGACATTGTCTCATGTGCTATCAAGACCGAAAAGGAATTCTCTAAGTCTTATGACTTTAAAGCAAAACAAGAGAAGAAGAGACCTGCTGATCAATCTGGGAATGGAAATAAGGGGAAGAAGGGAAAGGTTGAATATCCATCTTGTGGTAAGTGCGGGAAGAAACACCCCGGTGCTTGCCTGAAGGGAATGGGAGTCTGTTACAAGTGTGGTGAAAAAGGCCACCAAGCTCATGATTGCAAGGGGAAGAAGGAAGCTACCAACGTTCAGTGCTACAATTGCAGGGAGATGGGGCATTATGCAAATGCATGTCCTAAGCGTCAGGAGAACTTACCTCAGAAAAGGCCAAGGGATCAAGGCCAGGCTTATGCTATCACTACTGCTGAGGTAGAAACTCCGAAAGACGTGGTGGCAGGTAATTTAATGGTTTCCTCAAGTTTAGCAAATGCATTATTTGATTCTGGATCATCGCATTGTTTCATATCTTCCCAGTTTGCTAAGAAAATTAGATATTTCCAATTTGATTTAATAAGGGAGTTGTCAGTTAAAACTCCTAAGGGAAGTATCGTTGCAACAAAGTTTTGTGAATCAGTCCCCATTAGAGCACATAAATTTTCTTTATCTGCTGATTTCATCGTCATACCTATGATTGAGTTTGATATAATCCTCGGTATAGACTGGCTTTCGGACTATGATGCGAAGATTTATTGTAAGAAGAAAGAGGTTACGATTCTTGATGATAATGATAAGGAACACCTTATTTTTAGAGCAGAATCGTCACCACCTAATTCTTATTTAGACCCACCCCCAGTAGCTCAACTTAATTCAATTATTGGGGAGGAAGAGAATGAAATAACTGTCGGTGAGGAAAGTAATGTTCAAATAGAGGATGTACCTGTTGTGAAAGAATTTGTAGATGTATTTCCGGAAGATTTACCTGGACATCCTCCAGAACGAGAAGTTGAGTTTTCTATTGATTTGATTCCTGGATCAAGGCCTATATCGAAGACCCCTTATAGAATGGCCACTGTAGAGTTAGTCGAACTAAAGAAACAACTAGAGGAATTGAGTAATAAGGGATTTATTCGCCCTAGTGTTTCTCCTTGGGGAGCCCCTGTTCTTTTTGTTAAAAAGAAAGATGGATCTATGAGGTTATGTATCGACTACAGGGAGATCAATGCTATAACGATAAAGAACAAGTATCCCCTACCTCGTATTGATGATTTATTTGACCAACTGCATGGAGCTCAATACTTTTCAAAGATTGACCTTCGATCTGGATACCATCAGTTGTGTGTAAAGAAGGAAGACATTCCGAAGACAGCATTTCGAACCAGGTACGGGCATTACGAGTTTACTGTAATGCCGTTTGGATTGACTAATGCACCCTCTGTATTCATGGATCTGATGAATAGAGTTTTCAAGGAGTATCTCGATGAATTTGTGGTGGTATTTATTGATGATATCTTGGTATACTCCAAAACCTACGAAGATCATGAAAATCACTTGCGCATTATCTTGAAGACTCTGAGGAGGCATGAATTATATGGAAAGTTTAGCAAGTGTGAATTCTGGCTTCAGGAGATTTCTTTTCTTGGCCATATTGTCTCTAAAGATGGAATCTCTGTTGATCCTTCTAAGACCAAGGCAATCCAAGAATGGCCAGCACCTACGAGTATAACTGAGGTACGTAGTTTTATTGGCTTGGCAGGTTATTATCGACGTTTCATCCAGAATTTTGCCCGATTGGCTAACCCATTAACGAAGCTCACACGTAAAGGGGTTAAATTTGTTTGGACAAAAGAGTGTGAAGAATGTTTCGAAGAACTGAAGAGAAGATTGGTCAATGCTCCTATATTGACTCTACCATCGGGGAATGATGGGTTCGTTATTTATAGTGATGCATCAAAGAAAGGACTTGGCTGTGTCCTTATGCAGAATGATAGAGTTATTGCCTATGCATCACGACAGTTGAAAATTCATGAACAAAACTATCCTACTCATGATCTTGAGTTAGCAGCTGTGATCTTTGCTTTGAAGATATGGAGGCACTACCTCTATGGTGAAAAATGTGAGATTTATACTGATCACAAGAGTTTGAAGTATATTTTCTCACAAAAAGAACTCAACATGAGGCAAAGGAGATGGCTTGAATTACTCAAGGATTATGATTGTACGATACACTACCACCCGGGGAAGGCAAACAAGGTGGCAGATGCTTTGAGTAGAAAAGACCATGGAGTTTTGAACAATATGAGAATTGAAAGGGATCCAATTTTCATGGATCTATTGAAGATGGACATGGGAATAACTAGAGAAGGTGAAACATCAATGCTTTTTCAAATGGTTGCCAAACCATCTTTACTAGAAAGGATTAAGAGTTCCCAGACCGACGATGAAGAATTTCAGAAGAAGATTAAAGCTGTGAATGATGGAAGATTGAGAAACTTTGTGTATGAAGATGGGATTTTGAAATTCGGGAAGAGACTTTGTGTTCCCAATTTACCTGATCTAAAAAGGGAATTGCTGGATGATGCTCATAGTTCTAATTTCTCTATACACCCTGGGAGCACCAAAATGTATAGAGATTTGAAGGAACATTTTTGGTGGGACAACATGAAGAGGGAGATTTCTGATTTTGTGTCAAGATGTATGGTTTGTCAACAAGTGAAAGCTGGAAGGCAACAGCCTGGAGGAGTCATGCAACCTCTTCCCATACCGGAGTGGAAATGGGACAATATTACGATGGACTTTGTCATGGGGCTACCAAAGACTCCTAGAAGGAACGATGCAATATGGGTTATTGTTGATCGTCTTACCAAGTCAGCACATTTTCTTGCTATAAGAGAAGATCTACCCCTGGAACGTCTAGCAAGACTATACATTAATGAAGTTGTGAGACTTCATGGAGTTCCCCTATCGATTGTTTCTGATCGTGATCCCCATTTTACTTCAAGATTTTGGAAAAGTCTTCAGAAATCCCTGGATACTGAACTTCATTTGAGCACTGCTTACCACCCTCAGACAGACGGACAATCAGAACGGACTATTCAGACCTTAGAAGACATGTTGAGATCTTGCTCACTTGATTTTCAGGGTATGTGGGATCAATATTTACCTCTGGTAGAATTTTCCTATAACAATAGCTTCCATTCGAGTATACAAATGGCACCATATGAAGCGTTATACGGAAAGAGATGTCGTACACCAACCTGTTGGGATGACGTTGGTGAAAGAAAACTTGTAGGCCCAGAACTGGTGGAGGAAACGGTGGAAAAGGTGAAGGTAATCCAAAATCACATCAAAGCAGCTCAAAGTAGGCAGAAGAGCTATGCCGATAATCGAAGGAAGGATTTGGAATTTCAAGTCGGTGATCATGTTTTCCTAAAGGTATCTCCGTGGAAGGGAGTCATACGTTTTGGTAAGAAAGGTAAATTGAGTCCCAGGTACATCGGACCTTTCGAAATTCTAGAACGAATTGGGGCTGTAGCTTACCGATTGGCAATGCCGCCAAGTCTCTCCAAAGTTCACGATGTGTTCCACGTATCTCTGTTGAGAAAATACATGCCTGACCCAACGCATGTACTCACCTATGAGGAATTAGAACTGGAACCCGATCTGTCTTATTGCGAAGAGCCCGTCAGGATTCTTGATACAAGAGAACAAGTACTGAGAAACCGGACGACGCATCTGGTAAAAGTTTTGTGGAGAAATCATAAAATGGAAGAGGCAACGTGGGAACCCGAGAAACTTATGATGAAGAACCACCCGAGTCTTTTTATGCAGTAATACCCTAGAAATTGCGAAGACGCAATTATTTGAAGGAGGGGAGAATGTAACACCCCAAGCTTCTACGGTACGTTTCCCTTCGAATAATGCGATAGCGTGTGTTGTACGCAACCTCGAGTTCTAACACACACCACAACTAATTAAACTAGCCGTTGTGAATAGTAATACCTACTTTTTGAAATCATATATATTCTATATTTCAAAATGGACTTCATTTTTGGATTCGGAATATCAAAATTAGCCTAGGGTGAAATTTTGGTACATTTCGGATAACTTTCATATTTTGATGAATAGTGAAAATTTCTAAATTTTAATTAAAAACAACTTTTTTAATCAAAATAATTAATAGTGATAAATTATGAATTTGAGTGGTTTTAAAGTATATTTAGAATATATTTTTACCATTCAATTTAATGTTTATCATTGGACATAATTTTACAATTAAACCGAACATAAACAAGTGTCAATCTTTTGATAGTTATTATCTCTTAAAAACACGCTTTTTGTTTTGACAGCGGGAATTAATTTTAAATTAATTTCTGCCACTTCTGTGTTTTGAATTTAGGAAAATGGATTCCATATTTGGAACCAGGATGTTCAAATTGTGTAAATAGGTAACTTTTATTTTTAGACATTTTGAATAGTTACTGTGGTAAATATTTTATTTACCATGGTTAAAGGATAAATCCGGTAAATAAGGGTTAAAAAAATAATATTATAATAATAAAAAATTACCCTAAAACGTGTCCTAACCTTATTGGTGGACACATACCCGACCATGGGCATCCTTTGGTCAATTTGGGGACCCCTTGGAGCCACTTGTATGTGGTAGGGACACTTTATATTAATAAAGTTAAAATAAAAATAAAAATGGCATAAGCTTACATCTTTTAGAAGAACAATTTTTACATAGGGTTATACATGTTGGAGTTTCGATTATAAATATTCATTAGAAAGCTAAAAAGATTTCCTACATAATGATATTTTATTTATAATTTTTAGACATTATATAATTTATTTTATTTATGACACAATGATGATGCAGTAATTACTAAAATAGTGAAAAATAAAAATAATTGATCTTATAAATACCCAAATAATTATAATATGAAACTTTTAATGAATTAAACTAATTTTCTATGATAATATGATATATTAGGATTGATTTAATTGACTTTTTTCGAAGTAATCAATCTGTTAGGAGTTTCACAAAAATCAACTATTGAATAGTGTCAAAATTGACATAAAAGAGTTCTTAAAACAAATATTATATTATTAATTGATATTAAATTCCTAAAAATCTAAGGTTCTGCCAAGAGACTTATATTATGATAGGTTCCTCATTAATGGACCACTTGGGGGTCGCTTGGATGTATATATTAAGTTTATTAATCATATTATATAAAAATACAAAGAGACATTGTAAAAGTGAAACTAATTAACTTAGAGTTAATACTTAAAGATAAGGTTAATATAAGTACCCAAACCTGTCTAAATTCTATTGGATGAGTTGTTTTCGACCTATCCACACCTCATCCTTTGAATAGTCAACTTTGGAGCCTTTGTAAACCGAATATGAATTTATTATAAATTAATATTTCTAACTTTTCCAAAGGTGCCCCTCACCCCTCTTATAAAAGGGCACTCCTCCTTCTCATTTCTTCACACCTTCAAAGCCTTTTGGTTCGGCCAAACTCTGCCCAAATACTCTCCCAACATCCCTCAATACAACCTAGAGGCCTTAGTTTGATCAGAAAGCCAACCTAAGGATCCCTTTTGATCAAATCAAAAGGAAGAACCCGAAGAAGAGGTAATGATTTCACCACCCTTTTCTAAGTTCATTTCTTCTTCCACTTCTTCTTCCTTTGTTCTTACCATTCTGAAATAATAACTCCAGTATCTCACATATACTGTGATGTTATTATAAATATGGTACAATCATATTCAGTATTCTATCCACCCTTTGAATAACATGTCACCATACGTGCGTACGTACGGCTTACCGTCTCCACGTCGTGGTGTAATTGTTATTCAATATAATATTATTTGGATGGGTATAATAATGATGTGTAACTCATGTAAATAATAAATATAACATGTTAATGATTCTGTATATATGATATACCATCCATTTATATATTATTTTAATATCAAAAGAATGATATTGTCGCTCGTGCGTACGTACGGACTACCGTCTCCACGAACGCGATGAGATTCATTCTCCATCGTATCCATTCAAGTATAATTATCATTTGATGATTTAAAAATGATGTTTAAGGACTGTATATCATTCTGGATATGAATAAGATACAACAACCATGGCTTATGTAACAAAACATATAAAAGAAAATGAGTAAGTTAACTCCCGAAACGACGATAATTCTAAGATATTATTAACAAATCAATGTTAAAAGATCATATATGATATCATATTAATATATATGATTCTTGTATAATTTAATAACAACTATTTCACCATTATACAGGAGGTTAACCTACCCCAACCAAGGAAAAGTACAAGGTAAGGGTTATTTCACAATCTCTTCATTATCCGAGGTTGTTTATATGTAATAATCTACTGGGATCTCTTTATCATCCACATCCATGTTTCTTAAAAATGTATTTCAAAACATTTTTACTATTTACAAGAATATGGGTTAAAGTCATTTATACCCTTGTTTGACTTTTTATAAGAGGTTTATAAAGGAATCTTTCCGTCGTTTTCAAAACAAGGTCCTTTTTAACCTTTTCGACTGAATTAAGGTAAGAATGTTTCTTTTAACTTATACGGCGGGTGCGGTTATTTTCCGCCGTTATAAAATCGTCGAAGCTTTCCATACAAGCTTATAAGAATATTTTCAAAGAAAATGTTTTATTTTATATGGATCTTAAATGATTTCAAAATAAAAGGAGATACTTCTTTAAAAAGAATTTTGATTTCCTCTATGTCAACATCCTTTGATGGATTTTAAGATTATTTGAAGTTGATTTATTATGATACAAAACTTCTATATTGTATTGAAGTTTTTGTGATATGTTTGACTGTGGATGTGCTATTTTTATACCATTCATAGTTTATGGTGAAATTATTGACATTTCGTATGCTAGTTTTAATATGAATGTTTATGTTATGTTTAAACCTTTTCATATGGGAATGCATTGGACTTAATAAGTGACGGGTGGAGCCCGCTATAGCTCCTCGATGCATCGGTAGGTCTCATGAGACAAACTAGTGTCTTGGCACAAGGCCTTGACAAAATCTTATTTGTAGTCTTGGCACGAGGCCTTGGCTATGTGGTTATGATAGTCTGGCATTATGCATTCCAACATTATGAAAGTGGTTATTTATTTTTGCATGTGATTATTCGATTAGTGGAATATCCATGTGAATAAGTAAATGGCATTATTTCATTTTATTTATGCCATACCATGTTGAAAGTTCATGTTTAAAAGGCTTTTGTTTTAGTTATACATTGCCTTAAATGTTTATTCTTATTGATGAAAGTTTCCTCTATATTGTTATCCTTACTGGGCATTTGAGCTCACCCCTTTTCTATGTTTTATTTTTCCCAGGAAGTGAAGATGTAAGTTATGAATGACCTGCAGGGATATTATGAGGGGATTGTAGTGTGGACTGTGGAAACATTATGTTGTTGTAGTAGTTTTTGATTTTATGATGTAATGTAAAACTTATGAATATATCTAGTGTTTCCAAGGCTACTAAACCAATCGGTCTTTCGAGATTTGATCTTTCTTGTGATCATGCCAATGTTATGTAATTAATGCACCGACTCTGGGTAGCTGGGGTCGGGGCGTTACATATTTAATGAATATATATGATGTATATGATATAAAAATTATTTTAGTTATTTAAATTATTATTTAACTCTCTTTCATTCCCATTATCGAAAACTAGAAACATCACTCATGTATACGTAAGGACTACCATCTCCATGAAATGAGGTAACTCATTTTCCATCACCCTTTTCTACGAATAGATATATGTGATTATAAAATGATTAAATATCATAATTATTAAATGATTAAAATTTGGGATATGATGGAATAATGATCATTGTTCAATTACTAGAACTAAAGAGTCAAGACCTACGTGAAAAATAACAGTTATCACCTGAAACAATGATTTTAATAAGGACTTGATAATAAATGGTTAATAATATGTTATTAGTTAATAATATTTAAATTTTTATGTCTTAATATTATTATTTAATATATATATAATAAATATATATTTATTACACAATATATTTGAATTCAAACAATGAAATATTATACATGATGTAAGGGATTTATGTATCAATCTAATTTTAATTGGGTTTGATTATACCTGAATTTCCATAGAGGAAAATTATATAATAATTAACTAATAAACCCATATAATTTGACTTATAACCATGTTATTTATAGTCTTTCTTTATATAAGTACCATTTTCTTGTCGTTGGTGATTTAAATGATCGAGATAATTATTTTAAATAAATGATATCCCTTTTCATATTTAATCAATAAAATTATCATGCCAAATCCATTCTCATAAAATTTGTTTTTTTGTGTGTATGTATATATACTTGAAATTTTTTAAAAAGGTAATTTTAATTACCTATTACATTATTTAATTTTTTTACAAATGAATATTTTTAATGAAACATGTTTTGAATAAGTCATTTTTCGACTTTTTACAAAAGGGTGAACATTATATTAATTTTAATGTATACAATATGAATAGATTTTTACAATATAATGAAAATTATATACATATATTCTTCCTTTATAAGTTACAAAAATTATTATCAAATAATTTTTTTTCTTTACTATTTTAGAAAAACAGGGATTTCAAATAAGTGATATCGTAATGAAAAGGTATTTTTCTTATGAAATGTTCGATGTAATATTTTAAATGTATTTTTCATTTATGAATATATCATTTGATGTTACTTAAATTTAACTAGGAAGATAATTATATGATATAGTTTTTATTATTTATCTAGATGGTTTAGAGTTTTCGTAATGAAATATAGATGAAATCTATTATCTTTACCATGGGTTATGGTATGATGAAATATTAAATGATTTCATTATATTTTGGTGTACATATTAAAGGATTGTGATTATGTGATGGGGGAGGTTTCTATATCCCTACAATGCATAGGAAAATGATACATAACAGAGGAGATAAATATTTCATGCATGAACCTAATTAAAGTATCGCAGAAAGATGCATGGATCAGATATTCCACGGGTTTATTTGTGGACCTGGTTTCATTTCCATATGTTTATGAGATAAGCTGATTCCAAGTAGTTAAATTAATTATTTTAACAATTTCAATTTATAAAATTTAAAATTTTTATAATCTTGTGTTTTCTAATATAAATATATTTATTTTATACTCTCCTAGTTTTTTATTTATTATTGATGATTTCACACTCTTATGATATGATACTTTTTTATATAAAATAATTATATCATGAATCATAGTAAAAGATATTAAATTAATTGGGTATAAATTTATTATTTTATAATTATATTTTCATACCCTTATACTCATGTATAATCATAGATTGATATCTCCAATGTTTACCCTTACTAAGTATCTTTGCTCAAACATCCTTATGTTTTTCTTCATTGTGTTTTGATTAAAGCTTCAATGTATGATATAATTAGAAGGGTATTAATTTGAAGAGATTTACGGAATAAGTTAAAGATACTATATGAAATAAATTCTTTATTTATCTATTCCTAAAATAAACTATAATATTATGGTTATGTATTAAATATTTATAGAATTAGAAGTAATATTTTTTATTAAAAATTTCTTTTCAAAAAACATTCAAGAGCATATTTTTGTCCATTTACATTATTTAAAATAATTGAAAAGTATTTATTATTTGAATAAAATATATTCTGTATATATAAATATATAATAATTTGAAACAATATAATTATGATTACTATCCATATAGGAAACGTGATATCATATTATATTTGAAAAATACATTTTACTCAAAAACCATTTTTCATCACATTTTTTAGGTTCATATATAAATTGATTTTTTTTATTTGTATAAAAATATTATTAAAAAATGGATCCTATATTTGGAATCATGATGTTAATATTTGGTAAATTCTTCCCTTTCATTTTTGGTAATTATAAATAGTATCTATGGTAAATATTTATAAAAACTATAATAGGTAAATTAGTTTAATTGAGGTTAAATCGAATGTGAAAATGATTTAAAATATACCTAATATTTTCATTTACCATTTTTTATTTTTTATGTGTTTTCATACCCATTATATATTAAAATTTATGGCCACTTGGAATAATGATTCTTTGATAATGACCCATATAATAATTTATGTAAAAAAATTATAAAATGTCACTCTCTAGGTTTTAAATTTTATTTATATATTATCACACAAATATAATTAATTTTCAATGTATATTAAATTATTTTATTATCATCATAATTTTTTATAATTTTATTTTATTTTTAATTTTTATTTATAATATTATTACCTTTTAATCTTATAAAACACTGACATAATTCTTTTTCATATAGTGGACAAATAAAAGTAAATTAATTTTAAAAAAAGTATGGTATTTGAATGATTTAAAATACCATAATAATTTAATAATTAATAATAATCTATTATTTATTATAAAATGAATTATATTTTAGTTTCATTACTGTATTTGTTCCTTTAATGTCAAATTATGTGAATAGTTCCCAAAATCACTTTAATAGTATTTTATGTTAAATAATATATTATTAAATTATTTAAAAATCATAAAAATATTAAAATATGACATTTTTTATGTTAAATGGCCTAAAATTTCATTTATTTCACATTTATGATACAAGATTTTCCTTATAATAAAAATTATTACTCTTTATGATTGAAAAAGTTGTTACTATGTTTAATGCTAAAATTTGTTAAAAAGGGGTTTAACCAAAAGATAATGTTTAAAATATTACATAAAACAATCAAAATATTATTTATTGAAGTTATTTAAAACATATATTATCTTATATTCTAAATTATAGCATCACAAATCCACCTACACATGAACATAAATTTATTATATTTAAATATTTTTATCAATTCCGTGTGTGTCCTTTCTGTCACATATAAATGGAAAACCTTATCTCTTTTATTTACACCATTATCAGCCTCCTATATTTTCCAAACATAAAAAAAACCTATTCTAAAATTTACAATACATGAATTAGTGGTTATTGTATTTTTAAAATACCATTCCAAGTTTCCTTAAGAAGGGATGTAATGGAATTCTACCAAATAAGTGGCAATCGCCTTACCCAACCACTTTCAATTTATATTTTCTTATACATACTTTTAATCCATGGTATTCATCATAAAATAATTAATTAATTAACTTGAAAATATCTTAATGTTATTAAAATTAGTTAACCATCATTATACACCCTCTTTTCTATCAAATAGTAAATAAAAGTATCGATCGTGCTTATGTATTGACTACCATCTCCACCTAGCAATATGATTCCTTTTCCGTCACAATAATTCATGGTTGGTTGTAAGGGTTTATTTAATATATATTTATGATATTTATGATATAATTATTCTTCTATAATTATAATATCTTATATACCTTCTTACCATTCTATCTATTAAAAAATGATGATGTTGCTCTTGCATATGTGTGGAATACCACCTCTATGAAGCAATGTGATTCATATTTCATTTTTGGTTTAGATGGATGGTAATAAAGATTTATTTAGTGAATATATATGATATATATGATATAATAATAATTTCTCAAGGTTGAATTATTATTTACTATTATTTTGTTCTAATCATAATAAAAGTTGAAACATCACTTGTGCGTTTGTACAGACTACCATCTCAATGGAATGATGTAAATTATTTTGCTGCATGAATTTATATGAATAGTAATAAAAGTGTATATAATTATTAAATATGATAATTATGATTTTAATAAAAAAATTATATAAAGGAAACATGATCAAAGTACAAGGAATAATTATTTCAATTCGAAACCAAAGGAAAAAAGATATAGTTATCACTTAGAGCAATGATTTTATTAAAAACTTGTTAATAAATTATTGATAGGATTTTATAAGTTAATAATTATTGATATAATATGTATAAATTTATATCTGTAATATATTTATAAAAAATGTATATTACTTATATCATAGTTTTTAATTCATACACTGTATTGTAAGACCTGGGGTAAGAGATTTATGTATAAATCCCATTTTAATCAAGATTGATTATGATTGAATTTAAATTGAAGGGAATTGTGTGATCTTTTTTTTTGATAAAACAATTTTATTATTATTATCATTTAGTTTTTTCTAGTTTTTCTAAGTATTCTTTCCATTTCTTTATACTTTATACATAAAATGTCTCATAATATGTTTTCAACGAATAGATGACCCTATATCATCTTTAGTTGATGAAATTTTTCTTCCATATCAATTCTCCCCCAAATTATTTTTGGGAAGATTTAACCAGTAAACAAATTTTTTAAAATTTTCATTTTCATTACCTTTTAATTATTTTAAATTTTTTTGTAATGAATAATTTTAATGTAATGTTATCCAAACAAATAATTTTTTACTTTTTACAAAATAGGGAAAATAATTTTATATTTTAATAGAAATTTTATGAATTTATATTCTTTCCATCATGACCATTATTTAAATTAAATTTTAGTTTATTATTTCACAAGTTTCCTTCCAAAGAAAAATATTTCATTATAATTTTGGAAATATTTCTACTTTAAATAAATGATTTCAAAATGAAAATTGTATTTTTCTTCAAGAAATGCTCCATATGATGTTTCATAAATATTTTTCATCTATTATGAAATCCTTTGATGTTGATTTTTTTCACGACGGATATTATTCTATGATACCATCATTTTGTCATATTTATGGATCATGTTTATGATGATAAAATATTGATGAGAACTATTCTCTTTTTCATTGGACATGTTATAATGAAATGTTAAATTTTTACATAATCTTATGTCATATATATGAAATAATTATGATTATGTAATAGGAGTATAGTGACCCAAACATCTCATATATAGATATTACATGTTTTTAGATTAATATTCATTATAATACATAAACACATGAATGAGGACAATAAAAGTTATTTTCATTTGGGAATATCAAAACACAATCTTCTACCATGGTAAGGATCTTGAAAATATCCTATCAAGATGACCCCATTTGGTATGATTACATAAAACCATTCTGAATATCCTAGTGAATGGAAAAATAATAGAGGGCTATCTAATATGCTCAGTAAGGGTAGAAAATGAAGATACATAAGGATAACATGAGAATAATGGTATGAAAACATGATAATAACTTTTGAAAACAATACCATATATATCAAAGATCAAAATATTTAATTATGGAATAAATATTGGTATTTCACAAGACATGAATCATAATATAAATCAAATAAAATTTTCTATGAGGGGAAATTTTTTTCATAAGAAATAGATTTGAGGGATAAAAATAATCAGAGAAAACATTATTTCAAGGTTACCTACTAATATATTAATAACTTTTTAGTATTGGGATAATCACTCATTTACCTATTTCTTGCTTGGGATGGCCACCAATGTATCGTCTAGTTTTGGGATCGGGATGTCCTCCCATGTTCCCGCTTTTTTAGAAATGGTATAACCTCCCGTGTAACCTCTTTATTCATTAATGGGATGATATCTCATGTACCCTTTGATATTATAAATGATATAACATTACCTATTTCATTAGAGGGAGATATAGGTAGCACCAATCACGTAATGAAAACAATATTTATGTGTTCCAAAAGATCACAAATATTTATCATGTAATGAAATATGAAATTAAATAGGTATTATAAACATTTCTCTATCTGATAACCTTCTGAAATCAGATATGTTTTATAAATATTTCATAATATCGTAGCCCTTGAAAAGGAGTGGGTTTTATAAGCATTTTATCATGGTATAACCCATGGAAGCAAATCGGGTTACATAAAAATTATTCTATAAAAACCTGAATAATTCAGATAAATAATATGAATGATATCCTTGGATCATATTCCTTTTAAATCATAATATATATCGAACGATGTCATCTTAGATATGGATGAATTTTTAATGACCACATGGAACATTTATTATGGAAAATAACATATCATTAAAATATTATTTCATAAAACATATTGAAAATTAATTTCATGACTTCCATATTGAAAACATATAAATACACCATTGAATATTCAGATAAATAATTTTTTATGGTAATATATTTTCCCCATTGAAAAACACTTTTTAAAATGTAAATCATTTTGAAAACATTTTCTAATGAATGTAACCTTCAGAAATTAGAAAGGAATATTATAAAATAATTTAAAACAATTTTTAAAACATAAATGAATTTGAAAATACTTTTATGTAAAAATTAGAAAAAATTATAATTTAGAAACAATTTTTACTTGATTTTTTAGAAATCATTGTTTTAGAACAAAATTCATTTCTGACAGAAGAGAATGAAAAAGTTGTATTTTTTTCAAAAAATCATTACTTATCTTAAATATCAATGATTTGAAAAAATTTAGTATTACTGGTAAAAATAATGTATAATGAAAGGAGATGAAAAATAATGGGTTTATTTAGAGATATATTATAATATCTTATCATAGAAAGCATAATCATAAACAACATTTGTAAGTGATGAGGTTGCAACATAAAACGTTCACCACATAGGTAACTTTGATTCATAATCCCCCTGATGGAATTACATAAAATAAAGCATAAAATATCACGAGTATATATAATTTCACGATATTAAATTATAGAGGGTATATATATACACCTTCTAAATTAATATCAGTGTATAACATAACATACATCTCAAACATGGTAGATTGAGAAAAAAATCCCTTATTACATGAGAAACTTTTTAATCGGAATCCCAAAGAAAGAATAATAGAAATAGATATATTAATTATACTGAAATAAGTTATACTAATTATATATCATATTATAGATCATATGGATGTATATACACCAAACAAAAAAAACAAGCAGTGACTATGGAATACGTATATAAAAAAAGTGAGACTAAATATCCATTTACCTTGGATATTGATTTCCATCATACACATTAAACCCTCCGGTATAATAAATATACTTTTATAATTCATATATTACATAATATATATATATTTATATATTTAATACAATATATTATTTATTTCTGACCTCCTATTACCTGTTCATTAACAATTCCATCTTAGAGTTTTGTTTCTGGTAAAAACCACTTTATTTTTCATATATGACTTTACTTTTTAATATTAGTCAACATAAATTGATATTGATTTAATAATACCATGAATTTAATACATGATATTAATATCATATATATTCATTATATATTTATTTAGAGTAACTTATAAAATTTATTTATAGAAAATGAAAAACATCGTTCTTTGAGATGGTAGGTCGTACGTACACATTGACGTTGTTTCCATTCTGATATCATATTTAAATAAATAATAATAATTGATATATTATCATTAAATAATAATTTTCATGTAAAATATATCACATATATTAATTAAAATGATTCTTAGTAACTTCCTTGTAATGTGTGAACAAATCACATCACTTCGCGAGGCTGTAGTTTGTCGTGCACACAAGCGAAATTATCATATTACCAAAAATAGAAATCATGATATTATGAGAGATATAATAATTAACTAAAAATAATAATATCATAAATTTCATAATTATAATATTTAACTTGTGTTAACATCATTATTAACTACCTTCGAAGGTGGTAATTTAAAGATAAATGACATCGGTTCGCAAGGTGGTACTCTGTCGTACACACTAACGATGATTTCATAACCCATTCAATAGAAGTGTGTGGTGTTTTAGGTTAATAATTTAATATAAAAATACATAATTATGTTAAATAATATATGGTTGTTATATAATTATGGTATAATACTAATATAATGGGGTGGAGAAAAATAAAATTTAAATTATTTTTTATGAACGTTACCTCTTATTTGTGTAACCTCCATAGGTTTTCACTAAATAATTAAAATTTTGTATTATGTAAAGACTCATAAATTTCAAGGAGATTTTTTTTTTCTTAAATTATTTGGGATTTTACGAGTACACAGTTTCTGACCACACCTGATTCCGAGGACTGGAGTGCCCGGAATCAATTTCGGAAGTTTAGCTCTGGTACGTTCAGTGAAAGAACGAGCGGGTTTTTCTATCTTTTGAACCGGTGCTTGGAATTGAAATCCAAGGGCATCGAGGAATTTTCAGCACCGGTATTTGCTTAAGATGAGTTTTACCATTGATGTGTTTTCCCTAGGGAAGAAGTTAAAATTTTGGGTTTAAGTAAGAGGTAAATAAAATTGTGTTACAATTTTATTTCATTTTCTAAGTTGTTATATCCTAGGTGTGGAGTTGGAGTGGACCAACTAGTTACTAAATACCCTTGAGAGGATAAAGGTTAGGTGGGTCCCACATGATCCCAATCCTTCACATTCTCCATAACCACTTAAACTCCCCATTAAACCCCCCTTGTAATTAAATGACTAACTTCTCCTCTCCCCACTCCCCATATTAAATCATGCCATCACACTTAATCAATTAATAGAATATGTGTTTGAATTTTAAAATTGAAATGCATGGCATGAATTAATAAAATAAGATTAGACTTTTTATTTTGGGGTTATCTTGTTGTGTTAAGAATTGGGGAGAGATCTCTAATTCATCCCGCAAAGAACGACACCCCTAGACGAGGAACACCGTCACCACAAGGAGAGATAACGCACCATTTCATCTTCTCTTCGTAGCTAGTGCGAGGAGTCATTCCTTACATGGACGTACACCAACACCGTCTTCGAAACCTCACCCAGCAACTCCATCTCTCGCGTTTCCAGAAAACTTCATCGTTAAATTGAGGTAGGGTTTATCTTCGTTCAAGTTCAATTTAACATTCTTCGTTGATTAATTTTTCCGAATGTTACCATCATAACGGGAGGAGAATGGACCAAACAAACACAGCCGATTTATCCTCCCCATTTTATTTTTTATCAGCAATTATGTATCATGGGAAGGGGGCACGGTGCCATCGCACCGCGCTGGAATGAAAGGAAGCACGACCGGAGAGGGCCGCGGTGGTGGTGTGTGGCGCCGTCGGGCCGTGCCGGATAACCCGAGGGAGGCTGCTGCCGGAGCAGGCCGTGGCGGAGGGGTGCAGTGATGTCATGCCGCGCCGATCGAATGAGAGACGCGGACTAAGGCCGCGGCGGTCACCAGAAGGGACGACTGGGCTCAGCCGGCTGCCAGCACTCCAGGAGGTGGGACCCCCGCGGGTCGCACTACAGCTCACACCGACATGACATTATAGCTGACCGTTTCCGAAGAAACCCGTGGGCATAATCCCCGGACCTACCTAGGGAAGACCCCACCATGGTGGCTGCCATTTCCGAAAAAAGGGGGTTGCGTCCCCTTCGCACCTCTCTCGGCCGACAGTCGAGCCGCGACCAGCTTACGAGCCGGGCCGCAGGCCGCGCGGGCCAGGCCGGCCCGCACCCAATCGGGCTGGACCTGGGTCGGGTCGACCCAGAGGGTTTTGGGCCAGGTCGGACCGGGCCCCAACCCCCTATTTTCAGACATGTTCGTTCAAACACCCATATCTTGGGCTACGGACCTCCGATTGACACACAGTCAGTTGAGTTGAGATCTTTGGATCCAGTCGGTCGTTTTGAAATATTACAATCAAGCTTTAAGTAAAGTTTGTGTATGGTTAGTTTGGTTCGGACCTGAAACTAACTGGGCCCTTGGAGCGGAAACACTTATAACATAATAGCCGGACATCCAAATAAAGTTCTTCCAATTACGTTGAATTCCTCTTAGTGATAAGGTAATTTTGGGTTACTTTTCATGAGGTTTGGATGCAGTTGGACTATAGTCGGTTGGTTTTAGCTTAAAAAAAACTGTCCTCCTAGGACCAAAAAGCCAATAACTCTCAGACAAGGCGTTCGATTGATGTGACGTCTATCTCATTGAGTTCCTATTGGCGAGACGGAACTTTGTGATACATCAAATCTGGACTTCGTGACAGTTGATTTATCGACCCCCTTGGCTCGTGGAGCAAACCCTCCCAGAATCGAGCGTGTTGTGTGCGGGAACCCTAGAGCTAGCTGCGACTGTAATGACTATCGTGCTGGGATCCTCCGTGGGTTCGACGACGATGGTGACTGTACTTGGATCCTATGTGGTTCCAGTAGTGAGGATGATTGTACTTAGATCCTCTGTGGGTTCGGCAGTGATGACAATTGTACTTGGATCCTACGTGGTTTCGGCAGCGATGGTTACTATACTGGGATCCTACGTGGGTTCGGCAGCGATGACTTCTGTACTTGGATACTACGTGGGTTCAGTAGAGGAGATGATTCATAGGAAACATCTAATCATCTCCACCCCTCTCCATGAGTAGTATACCTTTGTGAGATGATTCTTGACTTCAATCTATATAATTGATATGATTGACTTGCTTTCCTATGTGGACTGGGTTGTGATTTCTTGTGTGGACTGGGTTGTGCATTCCTGTGTGGACTGGGTTGTACTTGGGCTCGTGAGTTGGAACTGAATAGGAATTGATGACTTAGGTATATGCATGGTAATATACCTAATTATAGTTGTTTGATACATCGTGTTTGTATCCTTCCTTTTTGGTTTATCCTTTGTCAATTCTGGGAGACCTTCGGGGGTCTCGGGGTCCCTACTGAGTATCGTATACTCACCCCTACACAGGGCCATGCCCTCATTACATTGTGTTGGTTGCAGACGACGGACAACTCAGATCATGGTTGAGGCTTGTAGAGAGGGACGATACCAGAAGGTGGACTTTCTGGCGGGATGTACATAGAGCGGACGGACGGACCCGAGGAGTTGAAGAGACCATCTGTACCCACCCTTTAGGTGGGATAGCCGGAGGATGACTCAGTGGTTGCTGATTTACTTTCCTGGTGCTGTATTTTCTTTACATTTGTAATGTACATTCATTTGGGTTTGATGTCTGGCCCATCTACTTTTCAACACTTACTTTTGTACTCAGTTTACTTAGTGATTACTTTAGCATGCGTACTCTGTTGTGTTTTTTACTTGTATAAAGGCAATGACTTCCCTTTTTATCAGGATTTATGCCTTTGGTACTAGTCTACAGCCCCTGGCCTATGGAAGGCGGGCTTGGGGTAGTCATGGGATGGGCCCCGAGGACGTGTCATGAAAAATTGGTATCAATGGAGTCAGTTCTACCGCAGAACATAGGACTCTGATCATTCTTTCTGTGAAGGAATAGTTTTAAGAGTATTGGGTGTGGTTTTTAGTCCAGGGAGTCCAGTGTTGGTGTGGCGGCCGACGTCTCTATACACAAGGATCTTGATCTCTGTATTCAGACTCAGTGCACGAAAACACAGATTGTGTGGGTGTTTCAGGATGTTTTCTTTGTGATTATTTGTGTTAGCTCACCAGGCATACTGTATTAACCATGGTGCACCTATTTCCCTTCAGGATGGCCCCACGATGACATCCAGCTAGGGTTACGAGATTTGTGAGGGATGGAAGCCCACCGAGTGATGAGGCCTCTTTGCAGGGCCCCATTACAGTGGAGGCGCCAGCGGTACCTCTACCAGCCGAGCCACTGATGCCAACATCCCCAGCAGCTAAGAGTGCATGTCTCCTGAGTGCACTGCATGAGTTTCAGCGTCAGAGGCCGCCCAGGTTCCGCGGAGAGCCGAACCCTTAGGTAGTTGAGGATAGACTGGAGGTTGTTGTTCAAGTCTTCAGATTAGTAGGGACACCATCAGACCTCATGGTGATTTTTACAGCAACTCTCTTGCACACAGCAGAAGGTAGATGGTGGATCCTGATGCTTCAGGTGCATGACGAGGCATCGATACATTGGTCGGACTTTGGGAGCCTCTTCCGCTCAGAATTTGTTCCAGCCACGCTCCGTGTGGTACACATTCAGGAGCTACTATAGCTACGGCAGGACATCATGACAGTATCCCAGTACATGGTGAGATTTATTGATCTCTCGTGCCACTCCACGGACACGGTACATGACCCATTCTTCCGGGCCTGGACCTTCGAGTAGGGACTGAAGCATGAGATCAGGGCTTCGATGATCTCCCCCAGTATTCCAACGCAGGAAGGAGTACTGGAGTGAGCCTTACTTGTGGAGAGCATCCTAGCTGATCCTACACTAGCAGCATGGCCTACCGTAGGGCGGGATGTAGCGGAGTCTTCTACAGCCGGCAGTAGACAGATGTCCCAGAGGTCCAAGCGGACCAGACCATCAGGTGGACATCCTCAGGATACTGGTTCGGAGGTGCAGGGCACACGCAGTAGAGCTAGTTATTCGAGAGGCACATAGTGCTATGCATGCGGAGGGAAGGGCCACATGGCTTGTGACTGCTTGACCCGCCATGTAGAGGAGTAGCAGACGGTTGAGGGAATACCCAGGAAGAGTCAGCGGTTCGACCGTGGCGGTCCGCAGGGTGCAGGCAGATGAGGATGAGGAGTTGGCCGAGCAGTGGGTGGTGGGTGACACTTTGAGGATCTACCACCACCACCATGAGGACCACCCCGACCCTAGGGAACAGGTGGACAATGGAGAGATCAGCATCAGGCCACTAAGGCCTATGACCATAATTCTCCGGGAGTAGGAGGATAGGAGCGAGACTGGCTCCAGGCATAGAGACCTTTGTTCTTGATGTCATTGTTTGTAGTTTCTTCATGTCTTTGTACTTTGAGTTTCATTGATAAATGAAACTTTTCCTTGTGAAATTTGTTCTCCATCCTTTTTGTAGGGTTGATACTGAGAGGTTCCAGATAAAACCATTGACTTGACACTCACATTTGAGATTTATACTATAGGAGACCCAGTGACCACACACTACTACTTACAGTGTGACTCGACCCTTGGAGGCGAGAGTAAAAGTTGGATATCATGGTAGTAGCGTCGAGGCCTTACGACGTCGTCCCTAGCTTGAAATAGTATTGTTCATGTCAGGATTGAATGTATTAGGCAAAAAATGTGGTTCATCCAGGGGATGAGACTGGATTTCTCTTCTCGGAAAAGGATAGATATTTGCAGCTCTTGAAGGACGTAAGTGAGAAAAGGGTGTTGTCGAATTCTTTTCAAATGGATAGTCACACCCATAGTTCCTTGAGCGAACAGTTTATGGTTTAATCTAATCTCAAAATTTCCAGGTATGTCTTCTCGTGGAAGGACCTGAACCTAAGATAACAGTGATGGCTTGAGTTCTTCCAGGACTATGACTTAGTGATAGTCTATACTCATGGGAAGGGGAACGTAGTAGCTAATGCTCTCAGCAAGAGGTCGGGCATTCAGCTACTTGGAGAGGCGACAGAGCATCTAGCCGCATTGCAAATATCCTTCATGGATAGGGATGGAGTATCCTTTCTACATTTTCTCATAGTCACTCCTCCACTACATCAGCGGGTTAGAGAGGCACAACGTGGGGACGTTGACTGTGAGACGCAACGTGCACAAATATCATCAAGAAAGGCACCTGATGGATTTTCTCTAGGAGGAGAGTACGTCATCCTTTTCAGGGGACGTACAATGGTACCAGCTACATTATGGAAGGAGGGGTTGAAGGAGTTTCACACTTCCCCTCTAGCGGTACATCCTGGAGTAGTAAAGATGTACCAGGACCTCAGACGACAGCACTGGTGGCTGGGTATGAAGAAGGTTGTGGCAGAGTTCGTTTCATGATGTCTCACCTACCAGCAGGTGAAGGCAGAGCACCAGGTACCAGTAGGCTTGGTATAGCCCTTAGAGGTCCTGAAGTGGAAGTGGGACGGGATATCTAAGAATTTTATGATGGTACTTCGACGTAATTCCAGAGGACACGACTCCATATGGGTGATTATCGACCGACTCACCATGTCGGCCAACTTATTACCTATCAGAGAGAAGGGATCAGATTAGAGATTGAGACGTCTCTACGTTCAGGAGATCGTATGGCTTCATGGTGTGCCATTTTCTATCGTCTCCGATCGAGATGGTCGCTTTACTTCCTGGACATGGATGTGGTTGCAGGAGGCATTTGGGATGTAGCTACGATTGAGCACCGCCTTTCACCCTCAGACAGATGGTCAAATGGAGAAGACCATTCAGACTCTCGAGGACATGCTCTGTGCATGTGTCCTTGACTTTGGTCGCAGCTGGGAGGATCACCTACCCTTGGTGGAGTTCGCGTACAACAACAGCTGCCACTCCACCATCGGGATGGCACCATACAAGGCATTGTACGACCGACCTTGCAAATCACCTCTGTGCTGGACAGACCCTAGGGAGTCAGCACTAGTAGGACCAAAGATGGTCCATGACATGACGGAGAAGGTTCAGATCATCCAGGAGCGGATGAGGACTACTCAGAGCCGATAGAAGTCCTATGCTGATAGGAGGCGGAGACCACTAGAGTTCGGCTATGGTGACCATGTTTTCTTATGGGTCTCACCTCGGCATGGATTACAGAGATTTGGCCGGGGAGGCAAGTTATCTTCACACTTCATCGGGCCATTATAGGTTCTCAATAGGATAGCTGAGGTGTCTTATCACCTGGCTCTTCCCCCTCAATTTCACCAGGTGCAATACATCTTCCACGTATCTCGGCAGATGAGATACGTGCTTGACCCAATGCATAACGTTGATCACGGGGAGCTGGACATCGATGATGGGGCATCTTTTGCGGAGGTCCCGATGGAGATCGAGGATCGACAGTAGCATGTCCTACATGGATGGTCGATTCCTCTAGTGCGCATCAGTTGGCCGCACGAGAACCTTCAGGATAACACATGAGAGCGAGAGGCTCAGATGCGTGCACAATACCCTCATTTGTTCCCCAAGATTATGATATATCTTTACGGGGACGTAAATATCTGAGGTGGGAGTAATGTAAAGACCCGTAAATTTCAATCAAATATTTTTTTTCTTAAATTTTTTGGGATTTTACAAGTTCACAGTTTTTGACGGCACCTGATTCCGAGGCCCAGAGTGCCCGGAATCAATTTCCGAAGTTTAGCACGGGTACGTTCAGTGAACAAACGAGCGGGGTTTTCTATCTTTTGAACCGGTGCTCATAATTAAAATCTGAGGGCACTGATGAACTAATAGTGCTGGTATTTTCTTAATATGACTTTTACCGTTGATGCGTTTTCTCAGGAGAAGATGTTAAATTTTTGGGTTTAAGTATAAGTAAATAAAATTGTGTTACAATTTTATTTCTTTTTCTAAGTGGTTATATCCTAGGTGTGGGAGTTGGAGTATACCCAATAGATACTAACTACCCTTAAGATGATAAAGGTGAGGTGGGGCCCACACGATCCCAACCCTTCACATTCTCCATAACCCCTTAAACTACCCATTAAACCACCATTGTAATTAAATGGGTGACTTCTCCTCTCCCCACTCCCCACATTAAATCATGCCAACACACTTAATCAATTAATAGAATATGTGTTTGAATTTGGAAATTGAAATGCATTGAATGAATTAATAAAATAATATGAGACTTATATTATTTTGGGGTTAGCTTTTTGTGTTAAGAATATGGGAGAGAGCTCTAATTCCTCCCGCGAAGAATGACACACTTCGACCAAGAACGTTGTCCCCACAAGGAGAGACGACATGCCATTTCATATTCTCTTCGCAGCTAGTGTGAGGCGTCGTTCCTTCCTTGGACGTACGCCAATGCCTTCTTCGAATCCTCACCCCACAATTCTATCTTTAGCATCGCCGGAAAACTTCATCGTTAAATCCAGGAAGGGGTTATCTTCGTTCAAGTTCAATTTAACGTTCTTCGTTGATTAATTTTGCCGAATGTTTCCAACGTAACGGGAGGAGATTGGACCACACAAACACAACCGATTTATCCTCCCTGTTTTATTGTTTATCAACAATGATGAATGAGGCGAAGGTGACGCGGTGTCGTCGAACTGCATAGGAATGAAGGGAACCACGGCCGGAGCGGGCTGCGGTGCTGGTGCGCGGCGCCGTCGCGCCGGGCCGTTGCGCCGCGCCGGAGAACCCCAGGGAGGCTGCTGCCAGAGCAGGCCATGGAAGAGGGTCGTGGTGTCGTTGCATCGCACCGATCGAATGAGAGCCACTGCCTAAGGCTGTGGTAGTCACCAGCAGGGGAGGCAGGGCTCGGCCGGCCGCCAGCGCTCTAGGAGGCGGGACTCCCATGAGTCCCGCGGTAGCTCAGACTGGCCAACCATTATGGACGGACGTTTCCAAAGAAACTGGGGGGATGAACCCCCTAGAACTGCCTAGGGAGGACCCCACCAGGGGGTCACCATTTCTGAAACATAGGGGATCACGCCCCCTTCGCACCTCGCTCAGCTGACAGCCGAGCCGGGCCGCCGGCGCTTCCCACGCTGTGCTGGGCCACGCCGGCCAGCCTTGCCCACACCCAATCTGTCCGGACCCGGACCCGGGTCGGGTCAAACCAGTTCGGGCCGACTCAGGGGCTATTGGGCTGGGTCAGACCGGGCCCAAACCCCCTATTTTCAGACAGGTTCGTTCAAACACCCATATCACGGGCTTCAGACCTCCGATTGATTCAACGTCTGTTGCGTTAGGATCCTTGGATCGAGTCAGTAGCTTTGGTATATTACAATCAATCTTTCGGTAAAGATTGGGTATGGACAGGTTGGTTTGAACCTGAAACCAACCGGAGCCTTGGAGCACGAATGCTTATAACATAACGGCATGACATCCGAATAACATGTCGTCAGTTATGTTGAATTCATCTTAGTGAGACGGTTCTTTTGGCATAATCCACATGATTTTTGGACCCAGTTAGAGTACAGTCGGGTTGGTTTTAGCTTAAAAAACAATCGGGCCCCTGGGACGAAAACACCAATAACTCTCAGACCGGACGTCCGATTGACCCGCGGTCTATCGCGTTGAGTTCCTATTGATGAGATGGAACTTCATGATACATCATCTCTGGACTTTATGATAGTTGACGAATTGAACCCCTTGGCCCATGGAGCGGACCCTCCCAGAATCGAGCGTGGTCTGTGCGGGAACCCTAGAGCTGGCTACGACTGCGACGACTATCGTGCTGGGATCCTCCTTGTGTTCGATGACGATGGTGACTGTACTTGGATCCTACGTCGTTCTGGCAGTGAGGAAGACTGAACTTGGATCCTCCATGGGTTCGGCAGTGATGACGACTGTACATGGATCCTATATGGGTTTGGCAGTGATGGTTACTATACTGGGATCCTACATGGGTTTGGCAGTGGAAACTTCTGTACTTAGATCCTACGTGGGTTCGGAAGAGGAGATGATTCACAGGCTACATCTAATCATCTCCACCCCTATTCATGAGTAGTATAGCTGTGTGAGTTGAGTCTTGATTTCAATCTATATCATCGATATGATTGACATTATATCTTGTGTAGACTGGGTTATGCTTTCTTGTGTGGAATGGGTTGTGCTTTCCTATGTGCAATGGGTTGTACTTGGGCTCGTGAGTTGGAACCGAACTGCAATTGATGACTTAGGTATTTGTATGGGTATATACCAAAGTAGAGTTGGTTGATACTTTGTGTTTGTATCCTTCCTTTTTGGTTTATCCTTTGCGAATTCTGGGAGACCTTCGGGGGTCTCGGGGTCCCTACTGAGTATCGTATACTCATCCCTGCACGGGTCATGTTTGCACTACGTTGTGTTGGTTGCAGTCGACGAATAGCGCTGATCGTGGTTGAGGCTTGTAGAGTGGGATGGTACCTGGAGGTGGACTATCAGGTGGGACATACACGGATTAGATGACCAGACCCGAGGAGCTGAAGAGACCATCTGTACCCACCCTTCTGGTGGGATAGCCGGAGGATGACTCGGTGGTTGCTGATTTACTTTGCTGTTGCTGTATTTTCATTTCCATTGTACTGTACTTTCAGTTGGTTTTGTATTCTGGACCATTTACTTTTCAACACTTACTTTTGTACTCATTTTACTTAGTGATTACTTCAGCATGCGTACTCTATTATGTTGTTTACTTGTATAAAGGCAATGCCTTCCCTTTTTATAGGTATTTACACCTTTGGTGCCAGTCGCCAGCCCTTGGCCTATGGAAGGCGGGCTTGGGGTAGTTAGGACACGGGCCCCGAGGATGGGTCGTGACATATTATTCCCAAAATAAATCTTATATAATGATTATATTGAATTATTAATGTTATTTGGGTAGTTTTGGGATGATTCAAATTGCATGAGTGGTGTGAAGAGGGGATGAGAGTGGGTGTCCTTTTATAAGTGGGTGAATGGAAGTCTTATATTTTCATAAATAGAGAATTACACCCACAATTTTTAGAAGTCATGTTTCTATAATACTTAAAAAATTTCATTTCAATAAGTTATATGTTATAAATATTTTCATCCAATTGGTTTTGGAAAATTTTCTATGTCCCTTTTCCCTTAATTTTAAAGTTTAGTCTATTGGTAAACTCATTTTCACATTGTTCACATTGATAAATTTTAACTGTTTCACTAATAATTATGGTAAAATTTTCTTTTGGATATATGATAAATTATAATGTTTTATAATCAGTGACATTTAATCAATTTTTCCAAATTATATTCATAGAAGTGGAAAAAAATAATTTAAAAATTAATTATGTATACATTTTTATAATGTAGGGTTTTAAACAGAAAATGTTAAAAAGTTTACAATGTTTTTATATAAGATTTATATATAAAATTTATTAAAATATCCCAAAATGGAATAATAGGTTTAAAATTGAACTAATTATACTTTAAAATAAATTTTAAATATAAATTAACTATATAAATAATTCTAAAAAATGAATATTTCAACTGAAATTCAGTATTTTTTACTATTCACAAAAAATGAATCATTTCCAAAAATAAAAAACATTAACAGTAAGATAATTTTGGTGATATAATTACAATAATAAATTTTAATTTGTAAAATATAATTTATAAAATATTAAAAAAAATATTTTTAAAATAAGTGTGCCATTATGAGCCAGAAAACCTACCATTTAGACATATACAACTTTTTATGTAAAATTGGATTTATTATTATCTCTTATCTATAAAACACATAAGATGAATTTCAAATAGTTAATAGAATATAGAATTTTTAAATTTTTTTAAAATCATTCCTCAAAAGTGTTTTGTTTAATATATTGAGATGAACAATGTTTATGCATTAAAAAATTGTATTCTTGAAAAAGGAATTTGTTGTAAATAGTTCTGACTATCACATATAATTAATTGATTTTAAAAGTATTAATTTTACAAACATGTGTAAAAATGGTTCTCATAATTTTCTTAATCCTCTCATACCCATCATTCCAACTACTAGGTGATTAGTAATACAATATTTTAATAATATTTCTTTTCATTAATATCTCAGTATTTCATGAAACATAAGCTATGATCGGTGTTGTGTGTAATTAAATATAAACATAATATTTCATGTAACACAAGAAAAACATACTTCTTCTTGTAAATAAATCTAAAATTTATTTTATATATAACAAAAAATTTCAAAATGATAAAATTCATTTAAAAAATTTACAAAAATATCAGAGTGTTACATTCTATGACCTTAAAATGAATTTTTCCCTGAAAATTTATCTCATTCATCAATGATTTAATATATAAAAGTTAATTTCAGGGAAACCAACCTTAAAAAATTTGTTAATAGAAAATACTATTGAAAAAGGTAATGTTATGTGTGAAGGTCATCTGGAATACCACATACACTATTTCCATTTAAGAAAATATATGCGGGATGTGGAAACATGAACATATAAGATAAAATTTACACAAACAAATTGGTAGAACATGATATAGAACAAAATTAAATGAATCTTAATGATCACAAATACATAAAATGAATACTCTTGAAAATAGTCATTGATATCATCAATTTGTTTCATGAATATAATTTTTTTCAAGACCATTTTCCTAAAGTTGATGACTTTTCATGGGAAGATATACTTACTTTATTTCCTTATATTGTATAAGAACAATATCACCATGTGTTTATTCCTTGATCAATTTACTTTTCATATCTTACTACAAAAAATGATGGTGAATTTTTTATTCTTGAAGAAATAAGAAATCATAATCTCCATAGATATAATGACAATTTACTCCACCTATCTTTAGTTATCTTTTGAAAAAAAAATTTATTACATTTTTTCTATAAATATTAATATGGTTATGTAATACATTATTCTATATAAATACATACAATGTTTCACATAAACCACTCCATGAATGGTTAACCTTATAACCATTCCAAAATTCAGAATTTATAATGAAGTTCACATAATTTACCCAATTCAACCTAACATTAATCCTCCCAATAACATTATGTAGCTCTTAATAGTCAAAAGCCTAATATATGAATAACATGGTTATATATTACCTTTAAAATTTTATTTCAACCAAAACTTCCATAAATGTATCATAAAATAACATTAATCTTGATTTACTCCGGTCATGCAAAAACTAGAGGGGTGTCTAAGACTTTGAACTTATTATCACCATTGAATTTATATACCAATTATAGAATACATAAATCATAATTTAATATTAAATATAGGTATATACACTTATAAATGATAATTCAACCTTTATATGTTATATAAGATATTATCATATACAAAAACATTTTCATTAAATGATTTGTTTTATCCTTATATAAATAGAATACATGATAAGATTATTCCTAAATCAATGTATATAATCACATGAAATTTCATCAAAGAATTAAAAATATTATTTTCATATTGGGTTATTCTTAAAAAAACCAAACATGAAATTACCAACTATGTAGGAGGGGTAGAGTGTTTCCTAATTATCATGGTTCACATCATCCATTATGATGTAATAATCATTCCATTTATTCTTTTTCTTCATAGGTTATTGTGGATTATCATCCACATTAGTCCATGGATTTGGGAACATATTGGATAATGACAAAAACCCTTCAATTGAAATAGTGAAGTATAAGAGGTGAATTATAAGGGGATTTATCATTATTCTCAAAATTATCTATCTTTTTTCCATAACATCATCAATTTTATTCAATATGAACATCTTTTCCACACATAATACATTTACTATTACCATTAATATAATTCCCTTTAGGATTATTCCCACACATTTTCCATAAAGGAAAGAAAATCTTATTCTACGCATAGTTATAATAATTTTATCTAAAATCCATATTACTTTATATATCAAACCCATGAGATTGATGTGTATCTCAGAGTTATTATTCCACCTAGATATCACAACACATAATTTATTCATAGCTAATGAGGTCTCTTATGGATACTATCATTAGAATACATGTTTTTATGCCACCGAAGAATCTATCAACATTATATTTATACTGGATGATAATATAAGAATCCATCAATATAATTATTCTAAAATTTTCCTTATAATCACAAATGTATTCATCATCATTTTTATTTAGCTCAATAAATTAATTTCCATAATTTATATGATGAAAATTAATAAATTAACTACTGTAAAATAATTTCATGAACTCATTACATTACATGTAGTCAATTTAATACTATTTCCTCATATTATTGATAATATTCGACCATTTATCTTCTTCACCTCCAAACCAGTAGACAGGCAAAATGAAATTTTATTTTTATGAACAATAATGAATTGAAAAAATCTATTAAGTTGTACCAATAAATTTTTTAGTAACTAGAGGACCATTAGATCCACTAAAGGGAGGTGAATGTTATCCCATGAAGGACTCAATAAAAATTTGTTCCCTTATTTTATAATTTCGAATTCTAGAATGATTCATATCTTGAGATATTTTAGTGAGTAAAAAAATGAGATTTTTTATTCCATATCCCATAATGTTTGGATTATCATGTGTATAATCATTTTGTTTTCCATCGTACATAGCATTAACATGGTTCCATTGGGTTCCAACCATTTACTAAAAGAAAACCATAGTGTAAGATACCATAATCATAAGTAGAAACCACATAATCATGAAAACCAACTTATAACAAGACTATATAAAGAATCCTTTTTAATTAGTGACACTTTAGGTTTATCCCAGGTCATTTATAGACATTATCTATTAAAATCCTTTAACATGGTTCGTATATATTTTTTTAATTTCCAAATCATATCCCCTAATATTTTCAAACCATTTGTGTGAAAAGTCTCGTTATCATGCACAATTTCTTGATCGAGTCTAGCACAACATGATGTTTTTAGGGCTCTTACACTTATGTATATCAATTCTATATCCACATTCACTCTTTTTATCTAGATAGGTATTTAATTTCATGTAAACCACTCTCTCAATTATTTTCCAAAATTCTATGACATTTTCTTAAAATTTTTGTCATCCATAGATATATCATTAGAGACATCCCTAGAAATATCCTTAGAAATATACCTAGAAAACTCACTAAAGTTTTTTCATTCTAGTTTCCAATGGTTGAATAATATATTCCTATAATACAAACTATAGTGACCTAGGATTGTCGTCCATGGATATTATATGTTTTTAGATGACTATTCATGAAATTACATAAAAACATGCCTCAGGAAAAAAATAGTTCAGTGCACTAGGAAACAAGGAATCATAATCATATAACTTGGTGAAAGATCATCAATATCTCCTGTAAAGATAATCCCCTTCATTAATCCAATAGAAAACATTTCCTTATTAACTATGGAAATTAAACATAATAAATAAAAATTTTAGATGCTTAGTAAGGGAAAAAATGGAGATACGCAAGTAAAACATTTTCATAAGGGTATGAGAACATGATCCTAACATTTGAACATGATACCTTATATATAAATTATCAAAATCATGAATCATTTATTAATGATTGGATGTTCATAGGACATTAATAATATGAAAAATAAAGTAACATGTGCCATGAGAGCATAACATAGGCACACAACATGGATTTATGGAATACAAATAATTAAAGGAAAACTTATGTCAGTGATACCTACCAATAAATTATGAAATTGTTAGGCTTAGGATAATAGCCTGTGTACATACCTTGGAATTTGGATGAACTCCCATGTACTCAGTTTTTTCAATCTTGGTATGACCTCAAATCTACCCTCTTTTATTAGGCTTTTGATTCCATCCCATGTACATTGTTGTTTTTGTCATGGGATGACCTCCCATGTACCATATTTTGTTGTTATTAGGATGACCTCATGTATATATTCATTAATATGCCATGGGATGACCACCCATGTACTGTTTGATTACATAAAATATTTATAGTTACCCAATGCATTGATGGGAGATATAGATACCACCTATCACATAATGAAAACCATATTTATGTGTTCCAAAAGATCAAACAAATCATTGTATCATAACCCATCAAATGAAATGGGTATTAGAAACATTTCATTATATCCAAAACTATGTAAATGAGATAGTTTTCATAAATATTTAATAATATAATAACACCTGAAAAGAAGAGAGTTTCCTAAGAATTTTATAATAATATAACCCATGGAAGAGAAACATGTTTCATAAACATCATTCCATAAAAAAATAATTGTTTCATATAAATAATATTAATGCTATCCATGGATCATATCCTTGGTAAATAATAAATTATATCAATGTATTTCATCTTATATGTACAAGGATTTTGAATTATCACTTCAAAAATTTCTTAAAAAAATTAACCATTCATTGAAAATCAATTTTTAAAAAAAAATTAAATTTCATTCATAATATAAATATCAATGTATAAAGGAATAATTGAAAACCCATTTAAAGCATTTCTTGAGGAAAATATGATTCCATATTCGAAAAAAATCATTAAAAATGAAAAACCATTTGCAAAATGTTTCTACTAAAATAACCATGAAATATTATAATAGAAGCTTGTAAAATTATTTAAAACTCTATAAAACCTAAAATTTTCTGAAAATACTTTTCCATGAAAATTAGAATAAAATTTCATTTATAAAAAATTGAAATCGTTTTTTAGATAACATTTTTTTTGATGAAAATAGATTTCCAATCAAAGAGAAAGATAAACTTTGATTTTCATAAATACAATTTCATAATTATATCAACACCAAATAGTGTAAATGGTAATATTACTAGAAAATATCATGTATAACTATAATAGTGGAAAATGATTGGGTTTCATGAGATATGGATATTATAAAAATTCATCAGAAACATAATCATAAATAGTCTTATTAAACGATGAGATTGTAACATAAAACTCTTACCATATAGGTAAAATTGATCTATAAGCCTCGTGATGGATAAATTTTAAATTGAACATAAAATATATTTATTGTAAATAAATTTATTATATTACATGAAATAGGTGATTTATATACAACTTTTTAAAGAATATATGTGTATAACATAACATACATCTCAATCAAGAAAAATTGAGATAAAAACCCATAATTGTTTGAGTAACTTTTTAATTGTAATACATGATAAATAATGATTTCTATATATAAATTAATATTAATTAAATGAGATATATTCAAGATATATCATGGAATTGGGTAGCATATACCCTATACAAAATAAACAGTTGGTGAATATGTCATAAGTCCCTGAGAAATAAAAGTGAAACAAGAATTCCCCTTACCCTAATTCTTGACTTTCACGGTACTCGTTCAAACCACCTATTTAATAAATATAAGTCTACCATACATCTATTAATAAATAATACTTATATATATATATATCATACCACATATAACTTCCTTATGATAGTTTATTACTTGTTTATTAATAATTCCATGTTAATGTAATGTTTTGGGTAATAAATGCTTTATTTCCTGTATATTATTTGACTTGTTATTTTTTGTCCTCCTAATTTGATCAGGATTTAATAATATACAGAATATTAACCATGTTATAAATATAATATATATTCATTATATGTTTTTTAGTTTAATTTATAAATTTTTTTATATGAAATGAAATACACTATTCATGGAGACCATATGTCGTACGTACGAATAAAAACAATTTCATTTTCTTTTTGAATAGAAATAAATAACGGTAAATGATATATTTTAATTATTGAATAATTTTTATTTCGAATATATAATATATTTTAATTAAAAATCCTAAATAATTTTCATGGACATCGTGAATAAATCGCAACGTTATGCAATGCGGTAATTTTCCTTACACACGAGCTACACTATCATCTTCCTAAAAAATGGAAATAATGATTGTATGCGTGGAATAAAAATTTAATAATAATAATATCATAAATATTTTATTTAAATATTATTTCCATCATTACACCCAACCTTGAGTGGTGTTAATGAAAAAATGAATTATTTTGGTTCTTGTGGCGGTAGTCCACCATACAAATGAATAAATGATTTCATAACCCATTTTATGTAATGGGGTGTGGTTGTAGGTATCACACATAATATAAAATCCAATAATTATATGTAAGATAGTTATTTTAATACATAATCTGGGTATAATAATAATTTCTTGGGTGGATGAAGAAATAACTTGAAAACACTTGTTGATGAATGTTACCTATCCACCGAGCATCATCTGTAGGTTTGCACTAAATCCTTAAAATATTAGACTAATGAATAAAATAATTATTATATGATGAGTATATAGAATTATTTATATTAACAATGTTTTTTATGTGAAAAATTGATTGATGCGTGTGTATAGGAGAGGAGAGAAGTTGACCTTTAATATGTGGGGTGAGTGGCACACTTTCATTTTTTAAAAGAGAGTATCCCACCAAATTGTTTTCCATGAAAGATAGATCAAATAATGGAAAAATATAGTTATTAGAAGGTATAAAGTCTAAATATGTCCATATAGTTTTTCTTGGAAATGTTTCTATGTCATTTTTACCATTTAGTATAACGTATTGTCCCTTGGTAAACTCATTCTTCTATTAATCACAGTGATTAATTTTAACTATTTTCACAAATCAATATGCAAAAAAATTAAATATAAATTTTTAGAAATTATAAATTATTATGATTCAAAATATGGAATCCATTTTTCCAAATTATCTTCAAAAAAGTGGAAAAAATGAATAATTTAGCAAATGCGTCGAGAAATCAGGTTTTTAAAATGAAAATGTTTAAAATCATACAATGTTTTCATACCCAATTTCAGTAAGAAATTAATAATAATCACATAAATTTAATTAATATATATATAATTGAAATAATTATACTTTAAAATAAATTTAAAATATAAATTATCTATATATATAATTCAAATTAAATGGCATTTTACAATTAAAATTCAGTATTTTTCATTATTCATCAAAAAACAGAAACATTTCATAAAAAAAATTTCACCCTAATGTAATTTTGATGTTATGATTTTAAAAAAAATTATTTTTTTAAAATATAATTTATAGACTTTTAGAAAAATTATTTCTAAAACCTGTTCTCTATTAAAAGTTTGCAAAACTACCTTTCAGAAAAATATAGGTTTAATGTGTAAAATTGGATGTATTTTTTTATTTTCTAAAAAATGAAAATATGAATGGTAAATATTTTATTGAATATATAATATATAAATTTCATTATAATTCTTCATAAAACGTATGCATAGAAAAAAATTCAAGGAAGGATTTTTGTTATATTCAATTAGTTATTTCATTCATTTATAATAAATTGGTTAGAAAATTATTAACTTTATAAACATGTTTAAACCAAATTTTAATTACTTAGTAAATCATTTTCATACATTCCATTACAAATAATATGTGATTAATATAATAACATTTTAATAATATGTCACATTTCATTTAAACATTAGTGATGTGTGTAACACAAGATAATTTTAGTGTTGTGTATGTCACAATATAATCATTGAATTTGGTGTAACACTAGAAAAACGTAGTTTTTTGTGTAAAGAAACACAAAAATAAGTCTTTCATGAAATTAAAAATATCATATATAATAAATTCATTTAACAAAATTCACAATATCATAGGGTGTTACAGTAGGGGTTCTTTATAACCTACCAATTCTATACGTTAATATGGATAATGTAATGAAATTTATTTTCAAGAAGGTACTATTTTTTTAAAATTTTAAAAAAAATAATCATTGTAAAGTTGTAATATAGACTATGAAAGGTCCAAAAAGTGTTTGAGGCTTGTTCACAGCCTTGAGTTCTAGTAAAATGTGAAAAATACAGGGTTTCACAGTTTAAAGAAACCAAGACACACAACCTATAGAGTTTGTGTAAAAGTGTTTAGTAATAGTTAGTGAGGAATTATAGGCCACATGGATTTTTTGAAACCATATGACATGAGGCACACACCTTGTGGTTCTGCAGAGTTTTTTCACATAGCATATTTTCATGGATTTCACACGGTTAGTTAGTCTCTATACCAAACCATGCAGCGTGGCCCCTTATAGTAGTGACATTCAAAATATTTTAGCACAATTTAAAATTCATTCACCTAAACCATGTGACAATTATTTTCATGGTGAAATTTTTATTTTCCATTAATTTATTAATTAAAATATTTCCTGCTTCCATATTTCAATTTCTTTTTTTCCAACCCCATTTCTTCTCTCTTTTCCTCCCAAGCATTTTAATCTATAATTCTTTATTTCTCCCAATTCTAGTGTCTAAATAAATATTATAAAGAAGTGTTGGATTGATTAAGGTATTATCATCCTTCCTCTCACCTTCAATACAAGTTAATAATTAGATCTATCATGCTATATAGGTGATATCATATTTTCCCTATTTTCAAGATGTTGCAGCATTTATAATGTCTCTTCCGACCATATTAAAATCTAGGGCTAATATTGAGTGTGGTGTCATATAAAACCTTGAGGTATCTAGTCACATTGTTTTCCCCATGAGTTTCTATTCTTTTTAGCTACGACATTTCGATACACACTATCTTTTTCTTGGAATACCCTTTCATTTGGTTCCTTTAAAACTAATTTATTATTGAACCTTAATATAGATATGTCGAATATTTTCTGGAGGATTAAATGGTTTTTAACTCTTTCATGGATAATTCATGGGTGTTACAAGTCAAATTTTCCGTTAAGGGTTAAATTCTCAATTTCCAAGAATAACAATTTAGCTTCTAGCATAGTGTTTAAGTAAACTTTCCCTTGAGATATGATTATTAAATGGAACCCAATGAAAAAATTAGGTGTTAGGCCCCCTCATAGTTGGGATTTACGATGTAGTCAATTTCCTTGTTTGACTATTGTACCTTTAAATTCCTAATGAGCTTAATGAATTGTATAACCTTGGCAGAGTGAATTAAATGGAATGTAAATATTAATCGACTTGTTCATGATGGTTTTCTATCCTTAAATGTAATGGAAAAATTAAATAAGATTCTTTATGAAATGTGTTATTTGAAATAATTATAATAAATTCCTTATTAAATTATTAATTCAACCATTAAGAATAAATTAGGATTTTTATATTAATTTATTTAGGGTAATAACTCACTATACACTAGGGAAAATCCTATGAAAAGTGTAGGTGATGAAGGAACTGCAGGAGGGAATACATATTACTGCACAATTAAAAAACCATAACTTAGACCATAGATCCTTTGTAAAAAATTTTCTGGGGGCATGAGCATGTTAGAGGAGAATTAATAGCCTTGACTCACATCAAACCGAAAAAAATTTGAGACAGGGGATTTTTGTGATAATATTCTCAAAGGAATAGTTTAGGCTCCTGGCCTCTAATTTTTACTTCTTTTTTGTTGTAATTTTATTAAGAATATTCCTTCATTGTTCTTACTTAGATAAACAATAGATGATTTTGGTTTTGTGAACTTTTATACTGGTCATTTAAATTCGTCTCATGTCATTTTTCATTTCTTGTCTGATAATGACTATTACCGGTAATGGATGAGAGGTTGAAGTTCCTTCAGTGGTTATTCCATAAAGGTCTTAAATTGGTCCCCTGATTTCCACACTGATATAGACCCTCCTATTTCCCCCATTTGGCTAGGGTTACTTGGTCTTCCTCTTTATTAATTAAATAAAGAATACCTTTTTCCATTTCTAGTCTGATTGGGAAACCCCTCATATTAGATTCCACTATTAGATGCCTTTCTTGACCCTCTGTTTCTTGAATATGTATAGAAATTAATATTTCATAGACCATTCTATCCCATATTTGGATACAAAATGGTGATAATATATTACTCAAAGATTTTGACATTGAAAATATTCTAGACTACTACAAATATTTCATTATAATTGGAAATTCTACACATATTTATGGTAGAAAATCTTTTGATGCACATCCCCTCACATGAAAAAATCAATTTGGGATAGAATAGGTGACCCTAGGGGGATGGATAATGCTCCTTCCTAAAATTCTAGTAATATGGTTGTTGACTTTCATCCCCCCTACTTATGAACCTAGAGTGGTGGCTACTCCTCAAATCAAAATCCTAAAAAACATATTGTCACAAATTTATCACAATCTATTCATGAGGAGGATAGTTATTCCCACTCTGATTCTATTGAACCCATGTATGGTGATTATGAGAATGCTACATTGACTGAGGAAGATTATTTAAAATCTACTGAAAGAAAAGATAAAAAAAATTGATGATTGATTTGGATGGCTACATTACTCCAAGAACCAAAAGACTTAGAGATGAAAATATTACTCTAACCTAGAGAGAAAATTTTTCACTAGACCATTAGATTCCTCTCAGAAAGAGAAAATTGTGATTCCACCATAACCAGTGGTCATAGAACTTACCATTACATACTATGTTGAAGGAAAAATAAATGATATTATAAATATTAAATAAGAAGACCCTATGTTGAGAGATTCTTATCTGTATGATGATGATGTGAGTGATGAATAGGAAAATTTTATGGAAGAGCAAGATGAAATAGTCTTTCAAAGATACTAGAGTGGTGTAATCACTACGGATACGTACCTACAAATAAGAAATTTAATGTTCATGATGAAGGTGGAACAATTCAAGAAACATTGTGATTTTATCTTCTAGGGAATTCCATGGAAATTATTTTAGTTTGATATCATTGGTTTGATGATTGATCCAGGTACCTTGCTATATTTCTCAATGGATGGAATATGTTTTTTCTTACAGGTTGTTTTTCCTTTTTGGTCTAATGTATATAATGATCATCTTGGTTCTATAAGTGAGATGGACATTTGGATTTTTTTATTTTCATGGTCTGTTTGGTGTGGTTTTTTGTTCTTAGGATAGTAGTTAGCATCTCTATGACCCCAAAAATTCTTCTCTTCTTGTTCAAATGGCCACTTGAATCTTTTCTTCTTGATCTGATCACTTTAACATTGACCATTAACTTTATTATTCTGCTCAGAATAATATAGATGAGTTCCTCTTATGTTATTTTAGTTCGTTGTACTTTTCACTTGGCCCTATATACTCAAATATTTAAAAGAGTTTATACGAGGATAATCATCTAATACCAAGGCTGTATCCTGAAGATTTATGTCCTTTAAAATTAGGCAGACTTTTGTATTTCAGGTAGTTTGACAAGGTCGAACGTTTTAAGAACAGTTTTGATAAAGAGTTGATTTGAAGCGAATTAGGGAAATCTGATGCTTTTCATTGTGCTGAAGACCACTAATGTCTAGAATTTTACATTATATATTTATTATCTTGGGTAGAACTACCTCTGCCGTTCAAGGAGGAAGTCTTTGGCAGATATTTTATAGGGAATCTCAGACATATCTCCTTCAATCAAATCTTTTGTTTTTTTTCTAGAAAATCAAAGATTGTTTCCCCTCATCCCCCTATTAGTGTAAGCTATTTATACCCCGTGTTTGTGCTATGATACATTATTTTAATGAATTTCTTTGGGATATAAATTAGGAGACAAATTCATGTCCCCACTTTAATAGAAAACAAATTATGGTAAAAACGGTAATGCCTCATGCTAATTGTAAATGTGTGGTTATGATTGGCTATTAATTAATTTGGATTTAGAGTTACATGAGATGTATTTCCTCATATATTACATTGTAAGTATAAACACACATTCATATATGTTTTGATATGATGGTAAGGGATTTTTGATCATAAAGGTATCATTCTCCCTTACACCGACATTGAGCATGACTTCTCACCCCATTAACATTATTAAAATGTTTGGATTGATGCTCCACAAGAATATCTTCGAGTTGGGACATGATGAATCACTCACCACCCTGAGTGTCGTTCATGACCTCTCACTATCTTATTAGGATGTAGGATGTGTACCCTACTTATTGATCTTATAAGATTATTATAATGGTCATGGATTTCTGTGTTACACCCCTGTCCAACCAGCAATTAGTATTCCAAGTTTATGGAAACGTACATTCACACACACATGGTTCATATAGGAGAGAATAATATATAATTAAACTATATATACATTTATTAATATATATATAGTAACGTTTCAAACATTCATTCTGGAAATGTGATAAAATTGGTAGACCTTCATGGTGTCCTATATGAACCTGATTGGGCGAGTTATTTTTTCAAAATTGATTTTATTTTTTATTTATACATATATATTGTTTATGAGGATAATTACTTGGATTACATGTAGACACCATTGGTGGTATCTTAATGAGGTTTTTATCTCACACCATAATCCGGCGGCCCTTGGTACCCAATAATATTATCTTGGGATGATAGTACAGAAGAATTGTTTTACATTGTTTACTTTTTTATAGCATGATCGTATGTCTATTACCTTATTACATTTTGGTTTATCAGCATTCCATGCATCATGTTTTGATACTACAATAGAAGATATTGATTATATTATAAGTTCTTCATTTTTTATATTCTTCTCCTTAGTTATTCTCACAATTTAATTACAATTTCGCATTTATTGATTATGTATTATTATATTATCTTCTTCCATTGTTGTATGTTTATTGTTGTATCTGTTGTTCCACTCTAATAATAGGGTATAATATTGCAACTGTACCACCTTCACTCCATCACTACTACTCAGATGACTCTAGTGTACAGGTAGGGGAACTTGAGGCCACATGGCCCACCAACATAGGGCACAAGTTAAGTGGATCCTGAGTCGTGATGCTACAATTGGTATCAGAGGTAAATTTTAGTTTTTCATCCTATTTGGGTATTAGATAAGTGACTTGAAATTAATGGTATATGGAATTTAACATATTCCTAGGCATATCTAACACATGTACATTGGAATCTAAAATTACATTGGATTGGTAATTTTTATTTTATTATTCTGTTTATTGTTTCTGTAACTTCACTATTGGTTGAAATGCTTGTTTTAGGATTTTATTGATATTGTTATGATTGAAATGATATTTCCATAAATGGGCCAAGTAAATTGTGGTTTCAAATTATGTTATGCATTCATAGGCACATTATGATTAAAATTCTAAGATGTTTTTCATTCCATGTTTATTTTTAGCATGCATATGCCTGTTGTATCTTTATTATAACATGAATTTGTATTAAATTGTACAAACACATATTACATGGATTAGAAAACAATATTTATATTTAAGGATCCTTAATTAACCTAATAGTGTTTTCATGAATTGGTTAATGTAGGAACCATATGTAGTCAATTATAGAATGTTGGTCATTGGACCATTGGTTTCATGGGATACAATGTGTTATGGTGTGTATTGAGTTGATTCCATATTCCGGTTTATATAAGTGTATGGTCCCATATGGATCATAATTATAAATCTACCAAATTCATCCATTTTAAGAGATTTAAATTTTTAAAATACATAATTTTTAAATGAAAATGTTCTCCGAAAAAAATATCCATCATGTAGAGATCTAACAAAGAGACTTGGTCTCATGCTTGACCTTAGTAGAGGGTAGTGGATATCTATTACGTTCACATGGCATGTTATGGACCCCTTTACCATCTAGACATGATTATTGAGAAGGAATAGAGCCATGATTATTTCTATAAGAAGGTTTTATACCTATTGTAGTTTAGATCTTATATATACTAAATTTCTTAAATCTCTTATAAGACATGTTTTTTGAATTGTATCATTATGCCTCTATGACGTGCCCTGACCACACACCCTAAAGGTGGTAATGACCATACTCTTGATGTGGTGGGCTCTGAGCCACAAGTGATTCCTTTAATAGATCCTCATGTGTAACATCTTACTATTATAGATATGGGAATTGACACCTAGTTATTATAGGTATTCATACATTTTCTTTTTTCTAATCAAGGAGTTGTACGATCTACCCCGAGTATGGTTGAGAAAACTCATGGGTTTCAATAGAAACATCCTAAAACCATTTCATGGGATGAAGGACCACACAATATAGTCTTTGATTGAGGATATATTATCTATATTTGAGCATCTTGAGACACCTCCAATCTGGAGGGTCATGCTGAAAGTATATATGCTACACGATTCTTTTAAGTAGTGCTAGGATGTTCTAATCTAATGGAATAAACATAGAGATATATTCAGGTTTGATTTAAAGATTATCTTCTTTGAATTATTCTTTATCTAAATTATGAGGAATGGTAAAACTGAAGAATTCATTAACCTATAGTAGGGGAGAATATCGATTATGGAATACTCTACTAATTTTATTGAGCTATAGTGGTTCGCTTTTACTCTGGAATGTGATGATATTATGACTTATTGATGATCCAAGGATGTGGTTCTATATTCCAATAGATCGTAGGTTAACAAGTTCAAGATGACTACCACTTATATGATTGTCAATAAGGACCTTATTATAGATAAAAAACATGAGGGATGTTGAAGGTTATGTCTAGGGATTTTTGGAACCTTGATTTACCAATGGTTCTTCTTCTTGGAGAAAGAGGCATTTAGATCCTATTTGTGGAGGTAAAAGTAATCAGGCTCCTCATGGAGATATTTTTCTTACCTGTCATCATTTTAGAAATCCAAGACACCCAAATCCTTAGTGTTTACAATATCAATTCGAGTGCATAGGCTGTGGAAGGATGTTAAATGTCTAGTGATTTTTTAGGAAATTCCCCCAAATGCATAGTGACCAGGGATCTACACCTACTCATTATCCACAATCAGGTCCAGTATGATCATGATAGGTATAAAGCTGGAATGCCACCGACTGATTATGATGGGGTGGTTGTTGAGTTAGAGGTAGTCAGAATTATGATTCTCAGCACTAGTGGAGCGGGCTTCCTCAAGGTGGTAAGGTAGTGACTCCTGGCAACTGTACTTTCTAGTTTCATGAAGTCTAGTTTATATTGAATGATAAGAGTATCAAACCCTTTACAATTCAAGTTATAATCCTATTTACCTCCACATTAGTACCTTCTGTGATTGAAATAGGCACATATCACTTGTTTATATCTCAGACTATTTTGGGATGTTTGGTCCTCAACATCAAACACTATCATGTTGTTAAGGTTCTAGATACATCGTTATGTATCTAATTAGATGACATTCGCTGTTATATGGATTTCCCCCTTCAGATAGGTGGTTAGCTTTTTATATGGATTCTGTTTTATCTCAATATGATAAGCATTGACATAATTATCCTGTTGGATTGGTTAGTTCCACATTGATACCTCATTGACTGCTATCATTTGAATGTGACATTTACATCACTAGAGGGTGTTTTGGAATGTACATAAGGGATAATGGGAAATATATGAGACATTAGAAAGACCTGAGTAAAAAAGGGTTTTGAAATGTTAATGCTATGATCTCCAGTCTTTTCCTAGATGATCAGGTTCTACGACTGACTATATTTTCTATTATAGTAGTGAATTTTAGAAACTTCTTTCATGATGGCTTCATTGGTCAACCTTTGGTGCGAGAGGCAGTGTTTTACATTGACCTTGTTCGAGATGAAAAACCAGTTACTATTCCCCATTCTAGGAGGGAACCAATGTTTCTTTTGGATCATAAGAATCAGCTAGCGGATATAGAGGCTAAATTCTTTATACTACCCAACACTTCTCCATAGGGTTCACCAGTCCTTAGGGTTCCCCACCACTTCTCCTTAGTATTTATGTGGGTGAATTTCATAGGAACTGACTCAAAATCTGCAATCAGTATCCACTACCAATAATATATTATCTTCATGATAGAATCTTAGGAGAGAGAGAAATTTAGAAGATAAATATAATGTCAAAACATCAACAGGAGCATGTTATGTCCTTGGACATACATTTTAAAGACCTATGGAGTATGTATGGTCTTTACAAGTACCTGGTTATGTCATTCGGACTCACGAATAAACCTGTAGTCTTTATGGATCTTATGAATCATGTTTTCCAACAATATCTGGATTCAATAGTGGTAATATTTATTAAAGACATCTTCTTAAATTCATTCATCAAAAACTACAATGAAAACAATACTGAGATCATGCTGAATACACTAATAGATAATTGACCCAACGTTAATCTAAGTAAATACCATTTTTGGATTTATGAAATCCACCTTTTTGTTATCATTTTCCCATATTAAAGAGTTTATGTACACCTATAGAAAGTGAGAGCTTTAGTTTCATAATAGAATCCCAAGAATGACTTTTCCATCCAGGCTTTCATAGGACTAGTCATATATTACATAATATTCATCTTGTATTTCTCACATCTTGCAGCACCACTTACGGGATTGATAAAGAGTGGTTTGAAATTTGTATGGTCAGAATCTTGTGAAGTAGTCTTTCAGGAGTTGAAGGGTCCTTTGACTTCAACACCAATAATAAATATTCTAGATCTAGGAAATAAATATTTTGTATACTGTGATTCATCAGGTATTGGGATTGGAGCTGTCGATGTAAGACGAGTGAGTTTTTGTGTACGTGTCTCATCAGTTGAGGCCTCACAATTGGAATTACCAAACACATGAACTCTAAATCACTTCTTTTGTATGAACACTATGTTTCAATAAAAACTATCAACATGAAGAAACTTTTGAGGTGTTCACTAATAATAAAACCCTTAAGTACATATTTACATTATGGGATCTCAATCTCAGGAGGCATAGGTGGGTCGAGTTCCAATAGTCGTTTGATTTTGAGTTTTCCTACATCCCTGGTAAAGGAAATCCTATAACTGGTGATCTGGGAAAAACGTCTCAGGCATAGGAGGTTCAAGAGTCTTGTGATCAATGGAATCATATGGGGTTATTATCATAGATGAACATTGGGGTTAAGGAGTACCATGGTCAGATTATCCCCTCTACCTTAGCAGTGACTTCAACTCTTTTGGAATGTGTAAGAATGAGAAAATTATATGATCCCATGGGTCTCATCCTAAGAGAATATATTTCATAAGATGATATATATTTACATTTTATTGTGGATGGGGATGATTCCTTATTGATCCATGGGCATTTACGGGTCCTAGAAGTCATTAGAGAGGAGCTGTTGTTGGAATTTCATGCCTCAACTTGGTCAGTTCACCCCTATGTGACCAAAAAGAGTCGAGATTTGTGACACAACTATTAGTGGGATGATCTGAAACATGATATTACCAAATTCATAATTAGTTGTTCCACCTATAAGTTGGAGAAAGAAGAACATCAGAATTAAGAAGGGATTTTATAGCCCGCTTCTATTCCGGTGTTGAAATGGGACGATGTTTCAATTGATTTTGTGAAAGTTCTAGCAAGATCACCTTGAGGAAATAATATAGTTGTTATTTTCATTGATAATTTGATGATGGTTTCACACATGTTACCTATGTGAGAGACCTTCTTGATAGAAAATCTATGATTTTTTAATATCAGGGAGGTTTTACATCTTTATGGAGCTCCTTGTTCTAATGTTTTCGAAAGAGACACTCATTTAAAAATGTGGCTCGAGAAGGGGTTTCCAAAGGAATTTTCTACATAGGTTCCTCTGAGGATGACCTATCACCCAAAACTACAATACATTTGGACCATATTATTTAGGAACATAAAGAAATTTTCTATGAATTTGTAGCTGATTTTGCGGGTTTTGGAAAGAAACACACCCACCTCATTGAGTTCTCTTATAAAAAGAACTTTCAGGATACCATCATGATGGATTTTTATGAAGCCTTATATGCTAGGACTTTCCACTAACCACTATACTAGATAAATATAGGGGAGGTGACTATTCATGGAACACATACAGTATAAAAAAATTCAGAGTATGTCCAGCAAATCTGAAAGTGCATGATGGTAGCTCCGTCTAGGAAATAGTCATATGCCAATAGACACCAATACCCCTTGAGTTCTAGATTTGAGAATAGTTTTTATTACAAACCTCACTTAGTTTAGGCTATATATGTATTTTAAATTACTGTAATCTCTCACTGAGTTTTGTTGGACCCATTGAGGTTGTGAATTGGATCCAAATAGTGGCTTACTAGTTTGAACATCCTTATATATACTGATCTATTTATGATGTATTTTATGTATCTCAACTTCAGCGATGCTATCCAAACCGTCCACATGTCATTCCACCAGATGAGGTCAAATTGGATATTGATTCTTCCTTCAAAGAGTATCATGTTTTAATTGTTGATCAGAGAAGGAATAAACTTTGAGGAAGGTTAGTTTTTTTGGTATGAGTGATATGGTAGCATGACCATGTGCAAGACAAGACCTTGAAACAGGAAGATGAGTTATGATCTTAGTGTCAAGAGCGATTCTTTGATGAAAAATCATTACTATTAGAAGGCCGATTCGAGGATGAGTTTCTTTAAAGAGGGTTGGTTGTAATGAACCCTTATTTTCAGAAGGTATGTATAATTTGTTTTTCATTTTGAACAATCTGTTCAATAATAGTAAACATGTACTACAAACTAAGGAAGCCCCCAGTAGAAACCAAGGCCTATTCAAAGCATGATGTTCCAGAAAAATGGGCAAGATAATTGGCCACATGGATTGGAGAATCTGTGATGCCAAGCCCATATCGGTTTTCTAGAACCGTGTAGTTTTAGAGATTGATGACTTGTGGGCCCTATAGTTTTTCTAAAACTATGAAAATTGATGTGCATAACTGTGCAATGCAATAGAGTTTAGGGAGATAGTTTATTTTCATGGTTTTGACACGGTTATCCAATCCATGTGGATAACATTGTGGGATTCCCCTTAAAGCAGTTACTTTTACATGGTTTGTGCATGGTTTCCAAAACATATGCATAAACCACGATCCACTTGTTTTCAAGGTGAAATTAAAAATTTCCATTACATTATTCTTTAACATATTTTTCTATTCCCTTTTTCTATTTTCAGCAGACCAACCCCATTTCTTCTCATATATCTTCTCAAGCACTTTAATATATGATTCTTGATCTCTTCCAAATTAGCATCTAAATCAAAATCAAAGTGAACCATTATATTTATTACAGTATGAACTTCCATCCTCTTACATTCGATTCATGTAAATATTTGGATCAATTGTGAAATTTATTTACAAGATCTTTTACACTATTTTCTGGAATGGGGATAATTTTTTATATCTATTCCAAATTGATCTGGATTTGCGTCTGACATCGAGTGACGTATTATTTATGGCCTTGAGGTAGGTGGTCATGTCATTTTCCCTATGAGTTTGGATTTTTTGAATCTATTGCATTGTACTTCACTCCATCTTTCATAGAGAATCCCATTTAATTTGTTTTATTTATATGAAATTAATTCATTTACCTTGATATACACCTATTGAATATTTTTAGAGGATTAGAGGATGTTGATCTCACTTACAGACACCCCATGGATGTTCCATGTAAAATTGTCTGACAATTATTAAAATCTGAATTTCTTGGAACACCTATTTATATTCTGGAAATGTTTTGGGTGAAATTTTAGATAATAAATAAGTATAAAATGGATCCCAAGGAAACTATTTGGTGTTAGGATAACACATAGTTGAATTCCCTAGTCAGAATTTTCTTTTTTTGAGCATGGAACCTTTAAATGCCTAATGAGCCTAATAAATTGGATTTCCATGGAATAGTTAATTAAACTAAATGTGAATATGAACTGACTTGTTCATGATTGTTATCTTTCATAAAATTAAATGTATAAATTAAATGATATTTTTTAATGTATTTTAAGGACAAAAATATTATCTCATTCTTTATTAAATCCATATTTAAAATGCTAGAGCGGATTTATGAATTTGAACATAATAAATTGAGGGCATGAGAGGTAATGCCTCATGCATATATTAAAAGTGTGATTATGAATTTATATAAATGAATTATTTTTTTGTGAAACATCATTAGTATTGCCTCGTGTATTACATTTTAAATATGAATACACCTTCAGATGAGACATGATATGATGGTAAGGGATTAGTGAGCATGAAAAAAGTGACAATATGTTACATCGAATGTGGAGAATGATGTCTCACACCATTTAAACTATTAAGAAGTTGGGATTTAAGTTCCAAGTTCCTTTGTTCATGTGCTAACATGATAACTCACTCACCATCTAGAATTTTATTCATAATGTCTCATAATATTATTGGGATGTATAGAATGTTTTTTATTTCTTGAGCTTATATTCTCATTATACTGGTCATGGAAATCTAAGATACACCCAAATCAATTTAGCAACTAGTATTTTATTTATATTACCCCTTACATCTAAACATAATTGTTTCATATAGGTGGATGAAATAAATAATTTTAAAATATATATTATTACTATACATATTGTATCCATTCAGACATTCCTCCCAACAATTAGTCGAATCTGGTGAACACACCAGCTGTCTTATAAGAACATAAGTGGCCTGGTTATTTATTTTAACATTGATTTTTTTTTCTGTTTATACCTACATAATGTTTAGATTCAAGCACTACTCGAATTACACATAGACATCATTGGTGGTGGCCAACTGAGATTTTTATCTCACAGCCTACTTAGGATTCCCTTGGTAAAAAATAATATAATTTGTCTACAGTTATTGATAATAGAATTTTCCTTTCTATAGGTTCTTGAAATTCATTCATATAGTTGAATCTTAGGAGCAGAGGACCGAGCTTTCTCTCGAGATTCTTGTGGAGAATATTTTTATCATTTTTATACTATTTTCATAGCATGATCCTATGTATATTCCCTTGTTCCCTTTTAGTTCATCAGTATTCCATGAATCATGTGCTAACACTTCCATTGAGACTTTTGATTATACTATCATTTCTTCAGTTTTTATCTTTCACAGATTAATTATTCTGACTGTTTATTTATAATTATGTAGCTTATTGAGAATGTCTATTTATATTATCTTCTTTCACCATTTTAGGATTATTTTTGTATCCATTATACTACCCTCAAAAGAGGGAATAGTCTACCTATTTTACTACCTTCACACCCTTGCTTCTAGTCAACTGCCTCTGGTGTACACAGAGGCATGATTGCGGCCATGTGAACCACCATCTCATTGAATGTGTAAAATGGATCCTGGGTAAGGATATCATAGATATAATAATAAATAAGTATGTTATGAATTAAAATAATTTCATGTTCACTGAAAAAATTAGAGTACATTCTTTCATGTCCTCGAGTTTATACACGGGCTTTGTTTTATGTCCAGAATATTATTCACAGACATGGTTCCATGTCTATATGTTTATGTGAGAACACAATTGAATGTCCTTAACATAATATTTGGACTTGATTATATTTATACATGTTCAAAATTTTATATGATAATTGCTTTCCACATTATTATTTTTATGATATCTCTCATGGCTTATTATTTATTATTGATGATTATACACTATTATAAATATTGTATTTTAAAATGGAAAAGAATCATTGAATAACACATGATTAGAGACAAGAAATTGATTAAGAGTGAATTCAATATTTTATGTTTCTATTTCCATACCCTTATTCTCTTGTATGATCATTTATTTATATCTCTTATATTTTCCCTTACTGAGAATCTAATCAAACCATTATGTTTTCTTTCCCTACTTTTTAACGAAAGGTTACAAGTATGATATTTCTAGAAGGGTATTAACATGAAGATATTTATGATAAATTATAAATAAACACTTTTATGTATATATTACAAAAATACGTTGAGCCATTATGTTTTGGGTGTAGGTCATAATGTTATGTATTGTATATTCGTATAATTATATATAATGTTTATGAATGACCTCATTGGGGTTCCTCAATAACCAATACAAACAAAGTATTAACCACAGTGTAATATAGATTATTGAAACATATATGTCCCTTTCATAATGTGTGTTCTATATCACATTATATCTCATTATTTCATTATTACCATCAATATTCAGTAGCAAAAATTGGCGATGATAACAAGATAAATTTAGTGATGGTGATTGGATAACAATTTATTAATACCCCAGTGGTGGAATACTCTCTTATATGAATATCTTTAAGTTAGATATATTTTCTTATAAATTTTGGTGGATGATGATATTGGATGTAATGGGAATATTATTTGGAGAACATGGTGACTTGTTGGAGTTGTGTTCTATTTTGGGTTCACGAATTTCATTTTTACTTTTATTTTTATGTATTTAGTTTTATATTTTTCTAGTTGATATTATGATGATTTTATAATATTCAAAACTGATTATAATTTTCCAAAAATATCTAATTGGTTCATTAATTTTGATATAATAATATTATTTATTACTTTTTTTTACGTTTTTAGGATGAAATTCCACCAATTTTATATGTTTATAATCCTACTGGTATTCTCCAATTTATACCTTATTATAGGTTGGATTGTGGAATTAATATTACTCTTATCAAAGAAACTAATGGTATTCCATTGAGGTTAGGTCATTATTGACACTATAGAAAATCTAAAAACATCATAAAGAAACAAAAAACACATATGTAAGGTTTTCCGTTTTATTAAGAGAATAAGATTGTATCTTGATGAAATTGCATGATATGTACAACCACAATATGATAGGTATCAAAACACAATTTCACGATGGTTGAAAGTCATCCTAACAATCAATTATTGGGTACGTTAGATACAACCACTTTTCCTAAACTATATTAATTAGGGAAATAACTCATTTTATTAAAAAAAATAGTACTCCTAGAATGGATTCTTTGAGGATGATAGTGCCTATTGTGAGTGTATAGTCAATTCAGTTTCTCTATAAGAAGAAAATAATAATCATTTCACTTTGTGAAGTGGAATAATTATTTTGATTATATATATAGTATTTTGGTACATTTAAACAGTTATATTTTCCTTAATAAATAAGGAATTCTCTATATTCTAAAAATATTTCTATAATTATATTATAACAACATTATAATGAATAAGTCAATATTATATTTTAAAGGTTAATAAGTTGAATTATATAAAATATATCATAAAATATTATTATGATAAAAGGATGATTTGGGATGATATAATTTTAATCTAATGGTAATTTTTAAAAAAATAATCAAATATCAACACAATAGAAAAATCTAAAATATTTAATGTGGATATATAAACTACCATTAATTAATTATGTGTTAAGAAACCTATTTAATGGTGATTTTTTTAATAAATAAATACTCTAGGAATCAAATACTATAAATTGATTAAGGTTATGAGAAATATATTTGATAAACTAAAATGATTTGTGTTAGAGGATTCCTAAATTAATGTCTAAAAAGGAATTAATTTCTTTATATGTGAAGAATTATTCATTCTTCTTCATATTCTTTAATGGTTTGTTTCATTATTTATTTATTTAGAATAATAACACACATAAGATCATAGAAACTATAATGGATTTTTTTCCAGCAGAAAATCATAAAGATTGAGGGTCCATAAATAAAAAGGAAATATTTCATATAATTTGATAACCAAAGATAGGTAAAATGATCAAAATATTAAAAGTGTATTACTATATATTAATCGTTAAAGTATAATATAAATACCGAAAAACGTTCTAATAGGACCTATCAAAGACTATAATTCATATAATAGAGGCCAACACATGCATTTAAAGGTCCATATCAAGTATTCCTATGAGATTTCCCCATAATGTTAATTTCAAAACAAATTTAAGTGTTTGGGTAGTCATGTATGATATTATAGATGTCTCTTAAGCCTTTTTATAGTGTATGAGTTTCAAATAATGTGGGATAACTATATAATAAATTCATGAAAAAGTGATAATTTTTTTAAAATAAAATTTCTTAGGATTTTATCATCTGAATATTATATTTTAGAAATTATTATCATATATGAACTATAATTAATTACTCTCATTATAAGGAAATAACTGATAAATTTTAGAATTTCTTTGGTGATTTTTAAATGAAACCATAAATCATTTCTTTATATTTTTTTAACATATATAGTTATTGGCCATCCATTGTAGAATCGTGTGCATAAGGTTCTTAAAAACTACTTTTTTTGGGATATAACTTGATCATATCTACATTATTATTTAATTCAACTACCTATATATATTTTTATTTCTTTAGAAACAAAAAATATTGTAAAATGATCATTTGATTAGGTATATATTTTATTTTCTAGTGGTTCTTGGGTTTTTATATATTAATAGATACCATTTTGAAGAAATCAATTTTATTCTGTCATAATTATTCTTTCCAATTTTCTTTCCAAAATTTTGGGACATCAAAAACATTGGAACAATTTTATTTTATTTATTATCATATTATTTCAATCACAATATCTATTAAAAAAATCTCATTTTTACCATATTATAACTAAAATTTTTCATCCATCTGGAATCATTAGAATTTTATATCGATATAGTGAGATATAACTGATTGAAATCTAATAAAAAAATTCATTATCAAAATCCATGAATCTCCAAATTTTATTTAATCAAAACTACACATTAATTATTTGTATAATTAATTTCATATTATTATTACTACATTTGATGAAAAATATAATAATAAAATTTAAAATTGTATTGAAAAATAATAACATTCTAAGAAATTTATTTCAAAAAATTGATTTTATAGTTAAATAACCCTGAACATTCCCTATATTTATTATTATATATTTATTTATCTTATTCAATATCTTAATAATAATTACTATGAAATTTTGTTGAGGAATTACTTAAACAATAATGATTTATATTTTTTTGGAGTTAACCTTGAGCAGAATTGTATGAAAGTGGGGTGATAGATGGATGGAGAGTTTCATTTTATTAAAAAAGGTTTTAAATTGTTCTAGAACTGTGTGGAATATTCTAATTTTTTACTTAAACTTATAAAGGAATGTGTTTTATATAAATCATTATATTGAAATTTTCTTATAGGATTATTTCATAGTGAATGGTGGAAAAAAAGTTAAATAATATGTTCATTATAGTGATTCCTGATTAAATCTATGTCTTGAATTTTAGAATGGATATATCTGAATACACATTAACTTCCAGAGAACCATTTTGGTGGGTAATTTAATTATAGGAATAATTCTATGTTTTCACAAGTCTCTAATTAAAATATATTCATTGAGCTAAAAAATGTATAGCGAGGAAAAAAATTTCTACTATTTTACTTAAAACTAAAATTGGTATGAATAACACTTTAAAATGGTAAAATATATGAAACTTATTTTTGAATTTCATAGTTACTCCAAAAGGAAAATGTTTTTTTTTCATTTGTGGAATTTTCCTATTATGAATATATATCATGGGACCAAAAATAAATAACCTGAAAGAGAAGTGAAGAAAGAGTTATAGGAAAGTGGGAATATATGAAAGTGGTAATGATTAATATGATTATTTATAGACCATATACAGAAGAATACAAATTATATCTTCTTTAATTTGTGAGTTTTGTTTAGGCTAGGGGAATAATGTGGTTGTTTCCTCACTACACCATGATCTTCTTTTTTTTCATCATGGTATGAGGATCACATAATAGTAAGTATTCATAGTCTGAATAAGAATATTTAAAAAGATACTAGTCACTATGATGAGTGAAAATACATCATGGTTTTTCTTACCAGGATATGGTTTGTTTAAATTATTTTTGGTTTATGTTGAGATTTAGAGATGATTTTTTGTGGATCTGCTATCTAAAATGAGATAAAACCGGGACAAGGTTTATTAACATGGAAAAAAATATGTTCTAATTGGATAATGGTAGACCATGGATTTATATCATATGATGATGAGATTTTTGAAAACTATGTTTTGTTCTTTTAGAACCTATCATATTTTTGGTCAAACAGGTTTTATTTAAAAGGAAACACCTAATGATATTTTAGGATATTTAAATTTTAGTCATTATAGATTCTAGATCTTCATTGACTAGTCCAATTAACCCAGTTTTTTAGAAAAATTCACTCATAGATTAATATATTTTAATTTAATTTGAAATGTAAACATCCTTCCCTTATCTAATTTTATACTTTTAATTATCTGGAAAACGCTAGATAGTAATTAGATTCCTATAGGTCTCTGTTGAGTGTTATTTGGTTCATTTTGAATTCATTTACTCATAGGAATTATTCTATGGGAGTTAAATAAATATTTCACTCAATATATCTTACTTTGATTTACCCTTTCATCTTATTAGTTATTCAATGGAATATATGATTATGTATTTGTGATGTTAGATTTATAAGATATGATGAATTATAGATCCATTAGATGTTATTTTCAACAATGTGGGTGTTAGAGTAGTTTTATAAATACTTCGAGGACATGATGATTTAAGTATCATTAAGAGTCATGAATTTTAGAATACGTATTTCAATTTATTATTATTTTTGCAAATTTCATTATATTATATGATTATGTATGAATTAATTATATGAAATGAAACGAATTTTAATATGGGAGTGATATTTATGTGATATATGAAATCTCTTATTTCTATTTATTTTGGTTTTTATGTTATATGGGATTATATCTAGATGTGATAATGTTCAGTATATAGTTGTTGTATATTGTGGTGGATGAATAGTGAAGCTGATATTGTAATAAGGATTAATTTATATTCCTTGGATATGGATTGAATAGATGAAATAATTAGATAAGATGAATGGGATTACATATATATTGATAAATTAAATGAATAAATGTAGTAATATATTTGACTATTTAATATTTTAGACAATATTTTTGAGAACTGGTGATTGATTATGAAGTGGAATGAATGACTCAGTTAATTGTTATACTATATTTATATGAATGTTTTTTTTCGAATTTTTTGGTATGGATAAAGATATGTATTGTTGTTTTTTATGTGGTAATTTATTGAATGGGATGTTTGTAGAGGTGACCTTATAAGATATAGATCCTAGTACAAGACTTTTGAGAAATGAATATATAACTGTATGATTTTCTATTCTTAAATACCCAAAATTTAGTTGAATAACCCAGCTAACCCCCATATATAGTTTTTGGTACTCGATGAAACCATAAGTTGTGTACTCTCCCTCTCCCTCTATCCCTTATAGTTTTATATATGTTTATGGTATGAGATGGAATAGGAATTAGATATAGTATTATGATTTTGTGGGTATTGTATGATGTGGTATTTTAAAATGGGATGTTCTTGGAGAATTATAACATATTTCATAAGGATATTAGGCAGACTAGTTTTTGGGGATGTTTGATTAGGGAACCTTATTTTGTTATATTTTCCTAGGAAATATTGTACCCAATCTATACATGGATTTATATAGTGACTTTGTGGTGATATAGTATTATAGATTTCTTAGGGTTGTGGTAATAGTGGTTAGTTTCCATTGTTTACACACTAAATATTTAATATTCATATTTTATATTAATATGAGGGTTTCATGGAATAAACCTCCCAAATAAAATTATATGATCACCTATATATTTATATAGTTTTTTATAAATTTATATGATAATGTATTGGATCATGAGAGAACTTTATAGTTCATGACCACATGATTATAGAATTATCAATGAATCTTTACTCCATTTTGTGGATTTATTGATCTCTTTGTATTGATAATCAGATATTACTTATTCCCGTGTTTTTTGTGAAGTTAAATTAATTTAGTAATAATTTTTATTATTAGAGTTGAATTTTATTAGTGGTGAATTACTATGAATTAGTGGTATAAATTTATTCATGGAATTAATAACGATAAGGCATCCCTAGTTACATTTTATAAACCCTCATTGCAATACAACAACCCATGAACTAATGGTTGTGTGATTCAGGGGACATATATGGGTTCTCTACAAACCTACTAGGTTATTAAATAGAATTAAGTCATTATTGTGTGTTATTATAATGATTTTTTATTTTTTGATGGAGTTTAGATATTTCACAAGTGTGCACTGCATTGGGTTTGTATGGTAATTGTAAAACTGGATCTTAATAACTGATATAGGACCACAAGTCAAGAAAATATTCAAAAGGGCCCCAACAATCTAATGCAATGAGCCATAGAGTCTATGAAACATTCTAGGGAAAGAATATAACAATTAAAAGGTAGATATTTGGGTATAGTTAATACACTATTTTAGTGTTTACAGGTACTTAAATGTAGGATAATTAAAAAAATTAAAATGAATTTAATATTTTAAAATAATTTTTATTCCATGTCTTAATATTTTTTGTTGAGATCATTTGTTCATGGATTATAGATGACGATCTATTTTATTTTAGGTTACTGAGGTGAAACAAGAATCTTAAGATATTTTTCAATATATATATTCAAAAGTGGATGATTTATAGTGATTCAATACTCATCAATTCCAATGGAAAAAATTTCCATGGTAAAATGGATCCATTTTTAACTAGTATTTAGATTAATGGTATGAGTAGGTGGAGATTGTGTAACATCATAATTTTTTAAGACCTATGTTTTAAAAATAAATTATAATTTTAATTTATATCTTATAATAAACTAATTAAATGTTTCCCTTCACATGAAACATGGACTGAGAGTACGTTACACACAACAACGACTTGCATACGATGCATGCAACACTTTGTTGGCATATGATACATGCAATAGAGAGTTTCTAAGAAACATCTTTTTTTAATTATTGAAATAATAGAATTAAAACATAGACACTAAACATAGTTGTATGTATAGTAATAAATAATTTAAAATATGGTTTATAATTGTATTATATAAATAAAAAATATAGAAAAAAAGATATGAATTTTGGAAAAGTTCTTTTTATATTAAAAAACACTATTTTCTAAAATGAACCGCTTTTAATAATAAAAATAATTTTATAAAAATTTATAAATTGAATTCGATAAAATAAACATCATATTTTAATTCATAATGAAAAAATTATATTATTGTGAATTTTTGGGATTTTTCAGAGAATCGTCATTTTTTGGATTAATAGTGCAAAATACTACTTTTTAGTTTAAAAACCACGTTTTTTTATAAATAATTATTAATAATAACTGATATTATAAATTTAATTTAATGTGAACCAATATAAATATTAATTCTATTAATATATTTTAATTCATTATAATAAAATTCACTTTGAAACTAAATAAAAAAGCTTACAAACTTTTGAACATTTTCCTACTTTAAACCTCATTCCTTCGTCCCATCTGCGAGATTAGCACTAACATTTATTTTGCCAGTTCTATGATTTGAATTTAAAAAATACCAAAAATAAAATTTTATTTAGTCTAAAATTTAGATTCTAACAATTCCATGTTAATTTGAACAAAAATTATTTTTTAAGGTGATTAAAATTAATCACATCACTTAAGGCCAAATTAAGCATAATTAGGGACTAAACCTTAACATTAAGGTCTCTAATGACCTAAAAACTTTTCCAAAAACCATTTATGTCCGTATTTCTTCCATAAAAATTAATTTCTTGAGTTTTTTTGGTTTTTATGACTTTTTTATGTAATAAAGTGCGCACACATAATTTGTTTGTAAACATTCAATTTGAGTAATTTTTGTTCCCCATAAATGGACATCACCTCAACCCCATCATCACTCTTATAAATACATTTAAGTTGTTCTATGAACATCCCAAGTAGAATACCAAAAAATCCTTCCTAAGACCCTGAATCCTTACTTTGTCCATAAGGATTCTCATGGAATCCTTTTGGAATAATACAAAAGGATTTACCTCATTAAGAGGTAAAGTCTTCCCTCAAGATCCTTTAATTTATTTCTATCATTTACCCACTAAACTCTCTTTGTTCCATAATTGTGTGAAAAAATAGTATCCTGCATATATTTGGATGTTTTTATTCATTTTTTTCTGACCTAAAATTACACACAACCCCATTTAATGGACGTTGAACATACTGTTTCTCTGTACATTGAACCACTGCCTCACGAAACGATGATTGTTTATTTCTCCTTTACGGCCAATCATGATGAACATTATGATGGACAGAATATTTATATATTTTATATATTATATATATTTTTAATCTATTTAATATTCTTTATAACTTTTTAAACACACATCTCTTTACATTTAAATTCATGCTAATATACCGATCTTTTTTGAAGAAGCGTGGACTACCGCCCCTCAAAGCGATGTGATTCGTTCACACACCGCATGTAATGTATTAAAGATGGACTTAAGGAAGTTTTATGATATATATGATATATTCCGCGTAATATATATATATATATATGTGTGTGTGTGTGTGTGTTTGTGAGTCATTTAAATACTTTCTCCCAATACGACTATATAAAATGGAAAATAGCATTCATGTGACTTACCGTCTCCATGAACGGTGTGTCTTATTACGTACATAATTATTCTATAGATTATTATAATATATATATATATAATTAATATAATAGTTATTTATAGAATTTTTAAAATTATATAATCATGATATAAGTATAAGTATCAACGATATGAAAAATTAAGACACATGTGAAGAACAAAGAGAATATTATAGGAAGTGAAAACATAACATAGGATCGGTAACAAGTGGGTAATAAAAAGTTATAATAAAAAATATAGTAATTTATATAAGGATATTATTCTCTAAATTTTTTATAATAAACATATATTTATTTTATAGGATTCTTGTATGAGTACGGAGTGATTCAAGACACAATTTAAAGGGGATTTATATCTCACTGTTGATTTCTGTGGGATACAAGCTATGTTTGCAACCCATTCCATTTGTGGGGTGTATATACATCACATGATTGTGTTTTTTTGTATGTTATAAATAAATTTAGGTGTATTAATATATCAATTCTATGATCCTTATTTCATTGTGTTTAACTTTCAAAGGCTACAAAATCAGTAAAATAGTTTTGTATCAATTTTCCTTCATTTAGAATCTTATTTTATAATGCACCTAAACTATTCTAGGAGGTGTATATACTTACACTTTATATGTAATATCATAAATATCCTTATTTTATTGAAATATTAAACATTATTTAGTTTAATTTTTTATATGGAGATTGTGATCCCAAGTCACCAAGTCATAATAGTTTATTGAGAAAATCTCCTCATTTTTTTAGATTATCATGTTTTTGATTCATTTGATGTATTTTTCTGATCCATAATTCAATAATATTTATTATATTACTTATACAATGTTTATTATAGATTCCTCCATTTTTTAGTACCATTTTCACTCTTTGGTACTTAAGATAATGTTTTTAGTAAAATCTGACCACCTCGATCTTTGGTCAGAAAGCAATTGTATTCAAAAACTGTGTTTTAGAAAAAATATCCTTAAATATAATGTTCAAGTAAAAATATATTTAGGTTTTTTTCTTGTTTAAAAAAAATACATTATATTATTTAAAATCTATTTTCAAATAAAAATGTTTTCAAAAGGGTTTTATGTAATTAAAATCATTTTTTTCAAATTAAAAAGGTTATTTTCCACAAGAGGTGATTTTCAAAGATCTTTTAAATTTATTTCCCATATAAGATAACATCTATTGGTGTTAGACATGAATTTAGGGGGAAATTATTTAATTTTTATATCCATATACTTTCTTTGAATGGATTATGTTTTTATGTCATGATGTTATGAAACCCATTTTGTGTCCACAGGTTATACTCTTTTGAAACTCGCTTATTTTCACAGGTTATATTTATGATGTAAAGATTATGAAACCTATATAATTCCATTTTTTATGATATGTTTACATGTTTATACTACCCATTTCATTTCATGGGTTATAATAATTTCATTTATGATCTTGGGTCACATGTATGTATGAGTTTTGTATGTGGAAGGTGGCACCTATATATTCCTTCAATGCATTGGGTAATGTTTTATATCTCATGAAATAGAATAGTATTGTGTGAGGAGTGAACTAAGATAATAATATGGTCTTGGGAGTGAACGGTAACTACTAATATATCTATGGGAGTGAACCATGACCACTATGATGGTATGAAAAGTGAACTCATGCTACTTTGATGGCCATGGAAATGAACCATGAATACTAATATTATCTTGGAAGTTATGCCTTGGCTACTATAGAAATAATTATATGTTTATGGGTTTTCCACAATTACACGTCTTTATCCTATGTTATACTTTCAAGTCTTATGTCGTTTACTTCCTTTTTATTCATGTCCTATGAACATCCATGCTTCCCACAATGATTCATTTGTATGATCTTTGATATGTAGGGTATGATATTATATTTTCCTGATCACATTCTCATACCTTTGTGCTCATGTTTATATATAAATGTCTCACTTATTTACCCTTAATAAATAATTTAGATGATGCATTTTTATGTTTACTTCCCCATTTTAGGAACATATGTATTATGTTCAATTTTTCATAGAAGAGTCTTAGTCAACCAGAACCTAGTGGAAGATAATGTAGCTCATTTATGTACCTGGGTTTATATTTTATTGTTCCCATAGGCAGTGGACTAGCATCATAATCTCGCGTCTATTTGTATGATGTTTATGTATTATAAAAAAGTTATTTAATATAATTTTTGATAAGAGAAGGATAATATAGTTGGTTTTAGATGAAAATTTTAGTTATCCTTTGGAAACATGGATGATAAAACCATGTTTAGAACCCTGTGGACATGTATAAGGAAAAGTATTGGGTGGAGTCAAACTATAAGAGAATGTCCTAGAATTTTGGTGGAGGATAGAGTGAGTGGTTTCCTATAAATACATCTATGTCTAGATAATTCAAGTAAGTGTGGATCTGAAACAAATGTACATAGGGGTAACAAATCCTCTCAGATGTTCCAAGATTGACTTGGGGTAATTAGATACACAACAACGGGCCTTTCTGTACAGCAAGATTGACACTCCGAAGGTGCATGCTTTGGAAATTCAAAAACAATTCATGAACTATTATAAAGGATTTAAATATAAGTTGGTGAGGAATAACCAAGGATAATACTGAGGTTTAATACATTTTGGAAGGTGTCAAAGTTAGACATCCTATGATTTTTCATGATCACGTGGTTCCTCATTATGATAACTATTTCTTAGTACATAATTTTGGTTTTATTCAATGGATAGAACCCAAAGGAACCGCATTTATAGAGAATGTGATGGATATTGCAAGGATTGTCCTCCTGAGAAAAAAAAAATTCTATGGGAGATGGAATCGAAAACCTCCTTACTATGATCACACAACTTTTCCATGATATGAATCATGGTGTACTTTTAAATGAGAAAAAGGGGGAACTACATTCTGTTGAGTATTTCATGAGGCAACATCCACATTATTTTAAAGGGTCTTGTAATACACTTGTAGCTGAAAAATAGATTATAACCACTAAAAATATATTCTAAATTTTTCAGTGTTTGGATCATGAGAATGTCTTTATGGCTATTTATCATTTATAAGGTGAACCAGGTCATTAGTGGACTCTAATCCACAATTCTAGGAACCATGATGAGATTGAATCCATGGTTTGTAATGAGGTCAAGAACTTATTTTTCAATAAGTAAAATCCTATAATTATTAATAATAAGATGTAGAAAGTGTTCCTTTAGTTAAACCAGAGGGATAATGATTCTGATTGTACCTGTGAGACTAATTTCATGAGACTTGTGAGGTACACTTCATGAATTTTCAACCAAACTAAATGTAATGTTCATAGTTTCTTTGGTGGATTAAAGCCAAGTATCAAAAGGTAATTGGACATAATATACATTGGTATCCATGCATAGATTTTGAATTGTGCACTCAGGGTGGAAATTGTGGTAGGAGTATCATATCAATATCATGGATTTAACAAGAAGATATACATAGTGTTTAAAGGAAACAACAAAACCCATGGAGAAAAGAAGATGAACTTTCATCTATGATCTATGTGTTGGAAGAATCATAGAAGAAATTTCCTTAGGGGGTCTAATAAATGTTTAATGTGTAGAAAGGAAGGTCACCAGGCATTTTATTTCCAAAGTGATGTGAAAAAGATAACTAAAAATAAAAATTGATACAAAGCTTCATATAATATACGTCATATGATTCAGTGGTTCAAGTGTATGGAGAATGGGAATTATACTAACTACTACCCAAACCCAAGGGCTGATGATTATTATCCACATCAAACACCTCCAAAGTCAATGGATAAGGGGAAATCTCATGCAATTTCAATATTTGATGAGGGGTGTAATAACGAAATGATGAAAGGTACAATTATCATCCACTCTAGAACTGATAATGTTATATTTGATTCTTGATCTAACCACTGATTCATATATAATGAATTCTTTATGGGTGTTATGATTCCACAAAAATAATAAGAGGTGGAATTAGTCATGAAAACCCTTAATGGTACAATTATTGCATCTCAAGTCTATAATTACTCTTTGGTATACATTTATGGGAATGTGCTTCCAAAAAATCATATCAATTTTCTGTTGGTAGAATTTTTTTTCATCCTAAGCATGGATTGTATTTCACTACATAAATTCCAAATCAATTTTCAAGGAAGGGAAGTTTGATTTTATATTTAAAATCCTCATATGATCATCCCTGAATGTGATGATAAGTATAAACTTCCTATAGAGATTACATCCAATGTATGGGTTTTAAATCCCATTCAAAAATGTTGTTTATCTCAAATGGTTGGGGAGAAGACCGACATTGATGATATGCCAATATTTTGAAATTTTTCAAATGTCTTTATAGAATAGTTTCCTTGTTTTCCTCCAAAATGTGAAGTTATGTTCCCGATATAACTTGTAAAAGGATCCACACCAATTTCCCAGACTCCTTATTGAATGTCCCAAATTGAGTTTCAAGAATTAAAGAAGTAACTTTAATAAAACCACAGTAAGGGATTCATTCAACTGAGTGTGTCGCGTTGGGGTGCACGAGTTATTTTGGTGAGAAATAAATATGGATCACTGTGACTCTGCATTGATTATCAAGAGTCTAAAATGATTACAATCAATAAAAAGTATCATATTCCCCGTATTGATGACATGTTTGATTAACTTCATGGAGATCAATACTTTTCCAATATTGACCTTCGTTGTAGATATCATCAATTGAGGGACCAGAATGATAATATACCCAAGACGAAATTCTGTACCAGGTATGGTAACTATGAATATATTATGATTCCATTTGGTCTTACTAATTCCCTTACTATCATCATGGATTTAATTAATAGAGTCTTCCGATATTACCTGGACCATTTTATGGTAGTCATTATAGATGATATTCATGTCTATTCAATGAGAAATAAATATCATGAAGATCACATGAGAAATTTACAAAAGACCCTAAGGAAGGAATATTTATTTGAAAAATTTATAAAGTGTGAATTTTGGCTGCAAAATGATTCATTTTTGGGTTAAATAATATCAATATATTATAAAAAAGTACATACATTAAAGAAGAAGGCTATTTAAAGCTGGCCTAGAATAACCACAATGGTTAAGATATGTAATTTTCTTGGTTTATCTTGATAGAGTCAATAATTTTAGAAGAATTTATCATTGCTCTCTAATACTAGAACCAAGTAAAAATTGAATGGTGTTAAGTTCGTTTAGATAGATGATTGTGAGGAACATTTCACGGAACTAAAGTGAAGGTTTGTCAGTGAACCTATGCACACAATACCCTATAGTAGATAAGGGTTCTTAATTTATATTTATGCATCCATGAATGGATTAGAATGTGTTTCTTTGAAAAAATTACAAGGTTATTGAATATTCCTCATGAGATTTGAAGATTCCTGGGAAAAATTACCTGACTCATGATTTGGAGTTTGCAGCGGTAATTTTTTCTTTAATGATATGGAGGAATTATATTAATGGGGAAAAGTATACTATATATTCCAATCATAAAAGTTTGAAATATATATTCACACAGAAGGAGTTTAACATGCACTATAAAATATAGCTAAGGATGATAATGGATTATAGTTCTTCAATACATTACCACCCTGGGAAAGAGAACCAGGTGGACGATTCATTGAGTAAAAAAGATCATACTATATTTTATATGATGAGGATAACAAAAGATAAATTTTTTCTTGCTTTGAAAAGGAAAAATCTAGAAATCCTGAATGAATTGAAAAAATCCTATATTTATAAAATGAATTTTTAGCCCTCTATCCATGTGAAGATTAATGAGGCACAAAAGGAAGATGAAGAGCTCCCAATGAAGGTCATAAATGTTCCCAAGTTTAACATTAATCAAGATATAATGATTAGGTTCATGAATCATGTATGTGTTCCCTCCATACCATATTTGAAGAAGGGGCTATTTGAATAATATCATATTTTATCTTTCTCTATTCATCATGAAAGTACGAAGATGTATTGTGACATGAAACAATACATCTAGTGGGATGGCATGAAGAGATAGTTTTTGGATTTTGTATCAAGGTATTTGGTATGCCAATAAGCTAAGGATCAAAGAGACAAGTCTAAATAGATATATCATATTTTACCCATACTAGAATGAAAACATGAGAACATCACTTTGATTTTAGTCATTGGAATACCCAAAACATCTAAAGTGTTTAATTCTACATGGGTCGTAGTTGATCACCTCAATATGTTAGCACACTTCATTGCTATTAGATAAGATTTCTCTTCTGATCAACCTTCCAGGATATAAATTGAAGAAGTGGTAAGGTTTCATGCAGTACAAATTTCTATTGTATCCAATCATGATATAAGGTTTACCTCAATGTTTTTTCAACTTCTTCATAAAGAACTTGATACAGAATTGAGTTTCAGCACTTCTTATCATCCTCAAACAGATTTTTAGTCTGAAACAACAATTCAAACCCTAGAGGATATATTGAGATCTTGTTATCTGGATTTAAAATGTGGTTGGGATAAAACGTTTCCTATAGTTTATTTCTTATATAACAGTGTATTTTACTCAAGAATTAATATGGAATCTTCTGAAGCCCTCAATGGGAAGAAATTTATAGCTCCCACATGTTCGGAAGAGGTTGGAGAAAGAATGTTATTGGTACTAATGATCACTGAAGAAATAGTTGATAAGGTTAGAACCATTCAACTACATATCATGGAAGAATAAAACCAATAAAAATGTTATGATAAAAACCACCAGTGTGATCTAGAGTTTGAATTTGGTGAAATGGTGTTTCTACAAATCTCACCCTAGAAGAATGTTATGTGATTTAGGAAGAAATGGAAACAAATCCCTAGGTATATTTTTCCCTTTGACGTTATGTATCGTATTAGGTCAGTATCCGATCACATGGAACTTATTCCAAATATCTCTCAAGTTCATGATGTGTTCTATATATTTCTCCTGAGGAAGTACAAAACTAACAATTGACATGTATTTAAATCAATGGTCATATTGCTGGAGCTGGATCTTTATTACTAGTTAATTCTTATTAACATTATAGAACAATTAAAAAATGTTCTACAAAACAGGACCACTCTTCTGGTCAATGTTTTTTTGGAGAAATCAATAATTTGAAGAAGATACATGGGATTTTGAGGATTTTATGAAGCATACAAATCCTCATTTATATTAACCGAACTGAGAATTTTTAAGGTTAAATTCATTTTATGGGGGGTAGAAAGTAACAATCCATGTTTTCACGAGCCTATTTTTTCTGAATAAATTTTAGATTTAGTTTATATCATGAAATTCTCTAATTTAATGCTTCCTTTCAAAAACAACACTAACATAAATAATGTTACATGTGAAACTGAATTGGAGTACGATGCATGCAACACTGAGTTGGCGAACGATACACGTAATACAGAGTATCTAAAAAACATCTATTTTTATTTTTTTAATTATTTAAATAAGATAATAATAACATATACCATAAACATATTATTATTAACATGAACAAGTAATTTTTAAATATTGTTTAAATATTTTTATTTAAATAAAACATATTGATAATAAAAGATATGATTTTTGGTAAAGTCTTTCTATGTTTTAAAACACTATTTTCTAAAATGAATAGATTTTAATAGTAAAATTAATTTTAAGAACATTTATAAATTAATTTTATAAAATAAAATTATTAATTTAATTAATAACGTAAAAGTTAACATAGGGTGACTTTTTGTGATTTTTCTGAGAAATAACAATTTCTGGATGAATAGGGAAAGTACTACTTATTTGTTTAAAAACAACATGTTTTCTAAATAATTATGAATGATAAATGATATTGTAAATTTTTTTCAAGATCACATTAGATAAATATTACAAATATTATTAAAATTTATTTCAATATAATCAATTTCAATTTGAATGTAAATATAAAATCTTATCAAACTGTTGAATTTTTTCTTACTTTAAAACCCCTTTATTTCATCCTGTCTGCAGGATTAGCACTAATCTTAGTTTTCCTACCTATATGATTTGAATTTATAAATCCAACATAAAACATTTAATTCAGTATAATATTTAGAGTCTAATAATACCATGTTAATTTTTTTACCAAAATTATTAGTAAAAGTGATTAAATTTAATATCAGCATTCAATGCCTAATTAAGCTTAATTAGGGACTTAACCATTAAATTAAGGGCCCAAATGACATATAACCAGGTCTCCAACCCATTTTATAAAAATAGTTCGTCCCTAAACCTTATATTATTGAGTATTGTTGTTTTTTATCACTTTTTTAGGAAATAACATGTTCCACCTAATTTATTTATAAAACTTCTAGGTGAGTCCTTTTCTTTACCTATAAAATCCAACTATATCTATCCATTCTTAACTCCTATAAAACCATTTTAGTTCATCCAATATATTCCAAATTAGCCTCCCAAAAATCCAACCTTAGATCATGATGCCTTAATTTGGGCATAATTCCTCTCATGGAATCCTTTTTTAATAAACCCAATAAAGATACATAATTAACAAGTAATGTCGTCTCTCTAGATTCATTCCATAATTTCTATTTTTTACCACTTGAAATATATTTATTCTATTATTGTTTTAAAACACAAGTATCATTGATATACTAGGATGTTTTTATTCAAGTTTTATGACCTAATATTACACACTTATCCATTTAATGTATGTTGAACATACTGTTTTTGTGTTCAACGAACTTCTGACTAACGAAATGATGATTGGTCCTTTCTCCTTTACCACCAGCAATTGTGTAAATTATGATTGAAACTCTATTAATATATGTAACATATTATATTTTATATGTATTTTAGTTTTTATTTATTTATTTTTCAATACTCATCTATTCACATTTCATTTGGTGTTAATACGATAATCTCATTTGAGGAAGTGTGGACTACCGCCCCCTCATAGCGATGTGATTTGTTCACACACGACATGGAATGTATTAAGATTGGTTTTAATGAACATATATGACATATAGGATATATTAATTATAAAATAATTATGATATATATATATATATATATTCATACACACACACACATACATATATATATCATTTACATACTTTCATTCAATATGGAAATTAAAATGGAAAACAATGTTCATGCGGCACTCCATCTCCATGAACAGTGTATTCCATTACATATTTAATTATTCTATAGACTATTATAATATAAATATATTGGATATACCCGATATTTATATCATGTTGAACATTCTGTAATCATGATATAAGTATAAGGATCAATGATATAACAAATTAAGGCACAAGCGAAGAACAAAGAGAATATTACATGAAGTGAAACCTCAAAATAGGATTCTTAAATAGTGAGTAATAAAAAGGTTATATTAAACCAATATATTGTAATATATATAAGAATATTATTCTAGAAAAAATATATTATAAAAATATATTTATTATATAAGATGCTTGTACAAGTACGGAGAGAGTCAAAAAACATGGTAAGGGGATTTTCATCTCACTATCAATTTCCATGAGATAGAAGATATTATCCCCAATCTTCACTTTTTTTTGTAGTATATGTACATAAAATTATTTTATTCTATGTGTCTTTTACTAAAATTTATGTGTATTCACATATCCATTCTATTATCCTTCTTTCATGGGGTTAAACTTTCAAAAGTATCCAAATCGGTAAAATAGATTTGTCTCAACTTTCCTTCATTGAGACTCCTATTTTTTTTATACACCTAAAATCATCTTTAAGGTGTATATACATCCATTTTACTTATTATATCATGAATCTATTTATTTTAATTATATCCTAAGCTTAATTTAATTTACTTTTATTATGTGGAGAGTGTGATCCCAAGTCACCAAGTTATAAGAGTTTATTGAGACGGTCTTCTCAATATTTTGAGATTGTTCATGTTTATTCTTACTTTAATGAAATTTTATGATCCATAATTCTATAATATTCACAAGTTTACTTATCCTATGTTAATTCAATTTAACCTCAATTTTAGTTACATTTTTCCACTCTTTTGTACCTAAGATGAGGTTTTTAGTAAAATCTTACCACCTCACTCATTGGTCGATAATCTATTGTATTCAAAAACAATGTTTTCAGAAATGTATTCAAAATATTATTGAAGATAATTCTGCAGAAAATAGATTTTAAATTCTTTTATTGTTTTAAAATCTTTCATTACAAGTTTTAAATCTATTTTAAAAATAAATGGTTTTCAAAAGGTCGTATGTAATGAAGAGGTTTTTTTTAATGAAGAGATAGAATTTTCCAAGATAAAGGTTTTCAAAAGATCTTCTAAAATTATTTCCTATATAAGATAACTTCCAATGGTGTTACTCATTCTGTTATGTGGAATTTTTTTGATGTTTAAATCTATATTCTTTCATTGAATGAATTATTTTTTGATGACATTATGTTATGAAACACATTTCTCTTCCACAGGTTATATTCTTTTTAAATCCACTTTTTGATGGGTTATTTTTGTGATGAAAATATTATGTAACCTGTCACTTTCAATAGGTTATGATATGTTTTCATGTTTATGATACCTATTTAATTTTATGGGTTATGATATGTTCATTTAATATCTTGTGGTAAATTCATGTAAGATTTCATTATGTGACGATTGGGGGCTATTTCTCCCTCTAGTGTATTGGGTCATTTTTTATTTCTCAAGGGATAGAAAACTACGATAGGAGTAGTGAACCCATACTAATAAGATGGTCTTAGGAGTGACCTTGACAACTAACTTGGCCATGGGTGTGAACCATGACTACTATGATAGTATGAGTAGTGAACTCATGCTATAATGATGCCTATGGAAATGAACCATGACTGCTAAGACGGCCTTGGTAGTGATTCCTTGGCTACTATATAAATCATTATATGCTTTGGTGTTTTCCACAATTCCATGTCTTACTCCTTTGTTATGCTTTCATGTCTTAATTATTCTACTTCCTTTTGATTCTTTTCTTATGATTTGCCAATTTTTCTCCATGATTCATGTGTATGATCTCTGATATATAGTGAATGATCTTATATTTTCATGATCATGTTCTCCCACCTTTAGGATCATGTTTATACTTACATGTCTCACTTTTATACCATTACTTATCATTTTAGTTGACCTCTTTTTATGATTACTTCTCCATGTTATGAAGATATGTATTGTCTTTAATGTGTCTAAAAATGTTTCTAGTCAAGATGAACCTAGTGGGAGATAATTTAGCTCATATATGTACTATTTTTTATGTTTCAGTGTTTCTAAAAGTACTATATTAGTATGGTCTTCTAGCTTTTATTTATATAATGTTTATGTATTCCAAAAAAGATATGTAATGTAATAATTGTAAATATAGGTTCCCTAAAGATTATGTTTGGATTAATTCAGGAAATATAAGATCACAAGATTTTTTAGATTCCAATTTATTGGGAGGTATGACTTGATAGTATTGTATTCTCTTCCCCATTGATTTATATGATTTAGAGGAAACAAATAAATAATTTTATCAAATAATTATTTATTGATTTTATATAATAACACTTTATTAGTGTGGTGTCAAGAGTGTATCACTATCAAATTGGAATATTTAAGTGTTATTAAATTCATGGTGATGTTCATGAGACACTTATATTATTCCATAGATCTTTTAAAAAATTAGGGTATGTGGTAAATAAATTTCAAGGGAGGTTTATGTGCGAAGATTAATTATTAGGTATCCCCATTCATCTTCCTATCATATTCCTTTGATATTATTTAATATGATATTATTTATAAGACCATGGAGAGGATGTATATTAATTAAAATAATATCCATTATATCTTTCTATATAATTTAGTTGAGGTGAAGGTTTAATGTTTATAAAAAATTCATTGTTTGGACCTTTGAGGAGTCACCATAAAACCAGAGTTTCTCAATTTTATATTTTTAGTTAATCTAACTCTATAAAAAAATCAAACTCATATTTATTTTTTAGTGGATGATCACATTTAATGCATATATATCCAAAATTTTAAAATAGTCAACCAAGAGATGAAAATCTAATGATAGATAGACCTTGACAGTTTCAGATTCCATCATTGCAATAATAACCCCCTATACCTTATCAAAAATTGATATGATATTATTATTATTAGATAATTGATGTGAGAAATCATTGGAATCTAAAAATAAATGTTTATTTCTCTCCATTAAGGACTATATTCAGAGTATGACTGATTTAGTGGTAAATATTTATGGAAATACAATAATGTAGAAATATAAAAAGAGATGTATATAATTTAATTTATAGTTCTTAGAGGGCCACTTATTGTTTTTGGTACCATATACTTATATTTGAACTTATTTTATGTGTTATATAATATAATATTTTAATAATTTATTATTCCTCATGATTTAGTCAGAGCATTTGGACTTATGTTGGATAGTTTTCCAATTCCCGTAGTGTTTTTTATAGTAGATGGGGTTTATTTTAGATTGATAATGGTGTTTTTATGTTATTATATATAGATAGGGAAGAATCAATCATCCATTTATTTTTATTTGTTACAAATAGAAATATAAAATTTTATCATTGGAATAGATCTATTGTACTATGTACATTACATTATTGATTGTTACTAGATTTGGGAAGTCTTCACTAATTTTAAAGGTTGATGTGATATGTTTTCTGTTAATTATATTTTATTTGATGGATAATAGATATTTAAATCGTACATTCCTATAATAGGATGGATTGATGTTGATTTTTGAAAATTTTTCAATTAATGAATTTTCTATTATTTTTTAGTATTTTTTTGGATGTTTTTAATATATTGTGACACTCTCTCCTTAATGTGAAATAGAGTTTTTTATAGTTTGATATCCATTATTTTCCTATATTAACTTGTATCGTTATTGGGTAAAAATTTTAGTTCTTTGTATTTGGATTGATGATTTGTATCAAAATTGATTTATTTGACATGGATTGTATTATTATAGATCTCTGATGTTTTTTTCAAATAAAAAAAATGGTGGATTATTACTTTTTGTGAATTATCAATATTTACACCAGGTGATGGTATGTAAAATCATTCTAATGTCAAGAGTAAAGGTATTATTCAATTAGTATAAGGGATTCTTAATATTATCAAAGATTTATTTATAGTTAGTGCTTCATCTAATTTAGGTAGAATATGGATATATTCTGAATATATCCTTTAGGTTTCACTGTAATCATTTTTAAATCGAGATGTTCTGATTTGGAGACATGAATAATATGATTAAGTTATTAGGGTTATTGAAATTGGTGTGTTGAGAACTGCAAGATTTATATTTAGTGGGGTTCATTGAGAAAATCCATGTTTATGTGGTGAATGAAGAGGAACATTCATATTATTTTATAACTAGTGTATAGATCCTTTAGTAGACCCATTTCTATAGAAATATATTCATGTCTATGTTTTAACACTACTTGAGAAATTAACCGAAAGGAATATGAAGATAACTCCAGATCATTCAGATCACAAAGAAAGGTTCGAAAAATACAAAGGAAAATCAAAAAATACTCTCAAAGAGATTCGTGACGGAGCAACTTCATGGGTCTACGAGGCGGACCTACATGGCTAACCTACACGGCCAACCACCATGGCCGACCAACACAACCAACCTACGCGGAAGACCAATGCAACAAAGATCCACGCCAGAAGATTTTTTATGCACCAGTGTAAAGCACATGCATGGTGGAGCTACATGACTTAACTACGCATAGGAGCCACACAACTGACCTTCGTGCTACAAGATTCTTGGTGCACCTACGCGGAAAACCTCTATGGGGTAGCTATGCGAAATACCTACACAGACAACATCTCTTTGACCAGGCCCATCCTTGTCTATAAATAGAGCCCTTGGGCTCCCCATTTCGGGATTGAAAAAAAAGTGAAAGACTCTTTGAATCTCCCATTATGTAGCACTTTCTCCTAGATCACTCAAGTTGTATCTGTTAGCTCTCTAAACCATGAGATAAGAGATAATTAAATGGTATAAGCATGTTTTTAATTTCTTCACATTCTTCAGTCATCATCCATACCTGCATAGTATATCTGCACACCATACCTTCTCGATACACCTACGTACCATACCTGCGTGGTATACTTGCGTGCCATAGCTGCACGGTAAACCGATGCACCGTACCTTCACGGTATACTTGCATGCCATAGCATCATGGTATACTTTCACGATACAAGAAACACAGGGTACCTATGCGGTATACTTGTGTGAAGTACCTATTCGACTAGATCAAGTTCCCTCTTTTAAAATCCATTCATGGCAGGGTACCTCCTTTCATTGTTCCCTTATCTGAAAATGACTAAGTTGAAGCCTCCACCAAAACATCCCAACTTCTCAATCCTTTTGAAATGTCACATTAGTATGTCTTATATTTGGGATTGTATTTCCACAGTCAAAGGTTTCCTACATTTCATTCACAATGGGGCTAGGATTCATGAGATGTTTGTGGGTTTTTATATCCACAGTCACATGGACTTTTCTATGAGAAACAGTGTTGGGAAGTTCTTGGTTTGGAGGAAGGATTGGGTCCTGGCCTCTCCCTTTTCAAAGAGATGACCCCGAATCGTAGTTTTATGGTAGGGATTGTATGGTTCACCTATTTAGATTCCACACAAGCATAGAAGAAGTCTCCCTCCCCTACCAAGGCCAATTTCAGGGCATCCATCCTAGTATAAGCCCCTCACCATCACCCATTCTTCCTTATATTGGACCCTGGTCCTATGTAAATAGAGTAGAGGGGTGGTTCATCACCTTGTCATTTTCCACAATCGACGCACCCTCTTCCATCGAAATTGAGGAATAAGTTGAACTTGTGAATGCATTTGATGAATATTTGGAATTATCTTGGTTCTCACACCGAGCATGACTCACGAGGGATTATAGATTTGTCATGATTACAACATTTTCACTATCAAATTATCTTCAAGAACTCTGATTTCTGTTCAAAACCATTATACGTAGGAAGCCTTCTCAAGGCCTGAGCTCACTGGATATCCTCCCCAAGAATCTAACCCTAATTACCCCAATTTGAGCATCCTCCTTAAGAAAAAAGCCCCAAATTCAATCCTCAAATCATCAAGGAATCCTTTTCAGAAAGTAATCCCAAACTCATCTTTCTCATAGTACCATAATCTCCTATGAGATTTATCGAACTAAGTGGGATTTTCTTCCCATCCATATGGGATAGGTAGGAAGCCGCCAGGAGGTTCAAACCTAACATTTCAAATCAAACCTATTCTCATTGGGTCATATTCCCAATAAGGCCTGATTTTACTTGAAAACCCATATCCCTTCCAAGTTCACTGGGCTGATTCAGTATAAGTCCCACACTAAGTTTCAACTAAGAACCTTCCACATATATGTATTTATATCATCACTTTAAAAGGTATGATGTGTTATATTAAGTGACACGAAACTACGTGGGTTCTGATTCCTTTCACAAGGATACGTAGGTAGCCAATTTTACGGGCACGATCCCAAGATCACAACAAACCTTCATCTCCCTCGATGACAATAAATTCTAGAGTGCCCCACTGAGTGTCATAAAAATAGGTATCATAACAATGATGATTAAAATAATATCTAATTAGTATATTCGAGGATACGATTGATGGAAAACGTTGAATACATATGGATATTACCATTTATGAAGAACATTAGAAATGTACTAATAATTCAAAAGTTTTACACATGTTAATAATTGAATATAAATTCCAAAGGAAGCTTATGATATACTTGGTGAATTAATAAGGATTAATGAAAATACATTAATTATACAAAGCGAGTCCTAGAGCAGACAATAATTCCCCCCAAAGGGTGTGATTAGTCTGGCCTCCCATCCACTAGACCAATGCATGTTCTTAAGTATCATAATGTTCAAAACATAACAAATGACTGCCTTTGGAAATCGGTCCTCTTTGGATAAATAATTTTTTGAAGTCTCTGGTTCCATGAATAAATCCAATGGAGACTGCCTATAAATAGTGATCCTTAAAACTAGAACACACGTTTCAAGGAAATGTGAAACAAAAATGGTAAACCCGACGTGAATCCTTAACCATGTTAATAATGTTACCCACTTATTAGGCCCCTATAAATTGATAAAGGAAGGTAAGACAAAGTAATCTATCACACATGTATCCATCTAAAAAGATATTTCATTAATGGAGTTTATTTTGTATCTATTTTTCATAGAACTCCCCTCAAACCAAAGAATGGATTTCTCCAAGACAATATCTATGAACTTTCGGACCACTGCTCTAGCTGGATATCCATCATCGGGAAGGAATTTATCACAGAACCAACGACTTCAATGTTGGGTCTCAAATGTGATGGTAATGGAATATTGCCAGTACGGTAAAATCCCAACTTTGGAGGCTGCTCGACAGGCCCTCCAGTTCAACAGTAATCCCCGATCATCTGGCCAATGATGACCAATGATCAAGTATCAGATAGTGCAAACCAATGACTCCAGTCATTTCAGGTCCTTATCCCTAGAATAAAATAACCCTTCCCTCCCATAATATAGGTAGGTGGATCATGTGGTCACTCATGGACTCAATTCATGAATGCAGGAGTCCTTCCTGAGGACACCCATCAGCAATCACCACATGAATCACACGGTAGTGATCCTCCAAAATGATTGGTGTTTTTCTTCTGGACATTCAGCCTAGGTCTCTCAGACCCGTGCATGCAAGAAAAATCACCAGGGATAACTTCTGGTCAATAGGGTGCTGGTTATCACGTCTACCTTTTCTGGAAAAGTCCATCATCCAAACATGATGGTAAAAAAATAGCGGGCACATACACATATCTGTCCAGATATTTCTGCTCAACAGTCTCATCTAACAGCCACCCTCCAATCCCACCAAATAAACCCAGTGGTGTACCATGAACAAGATCATACACCTGCTCACAAGTTATCATCCAGTCAGAAAGCTCTTCTGACTGCATTAAAAGAGACCCACCAATCTAATAGGGTGGAAAATGGTAAACATGAACATACACCTATTTACAATCACCAATTATGTCAGTAGTCTCGTCTACCAGTATTTAAGGAAGTATTTCAACCATATTTTGTGGAAAATAGCTAGTAGGCACATACACCTGCCAATATTCATCAAGCCTACCAATAGTCTCCTTTGGTAGAACCCGGAGAAGTCAGTCAGAAAGCTCCGATGACAAATTTTGGGCAGACCCAACTCTCTTCCCCCATGTGTGAGTACTATCAATATACATTGACAAGAAAATGAGGACATGATAAGGAACATACACCTACTCTAGACACGTTAGGGATCTATATTCATGTTCCGGCTACTAAACTCACCAAACACATATTATCAATGGTGAAAGGGAAGATGCATATCCCTACCCGTATTCTAGAAGCATGCCATAATATTTTAAAAACCACTTCACCAGAATTAGGGGAACAAAAAATTAAATCTGTCCCCACACATGGGATGTCACATCAGCATCCCATCCTAGAGCAGATACACACCTCTTTTCCAGTCCAGTAGGGTCATGGGACATATTCCCCCATATCATATGGACAACAGGATCAGGATCATACACCCTTTCCAATTGGAGTATATTGTTCTATTTTAGTAACTACTCCAAGGCAGGCACATGCACCTTCCCATTATAACTACTTCTCCCAGTAGGTCTCCAAAACAAAGTATAAGAGAACATCTAAAAAGATGACTTACCAAATACTGTTGGAAAATCAATAGTCAAGCTATTATTTTGTTCTCCTTAATACTGGATTTTTTAAAGCCCTCATACATCTATCTGTTGATTCTCAGGATCTTACCATCTCATTACTAAATTTTCAGATTGGTAGTTGTAATTTTGATGTTCCTCATTGGTCACAACATCATGAAGGATTTCTTCATGAAAATATGGTCAAACCAGAGTTTCTATCTCTGGATGAGAGCCACGATAACCCTCAGTGTGGCCAGAAGACCATGGAGAAAAGAAGATTTATCCCTTGCTGTAATCCAACTTGGTGATCCTACCCATGATGGTATTCGCTGTGAATGTACTATCTGTAGTAGTATTTCACTTTGTCAAAATGATTCCATAATTGAAAATGTAGTGACGAGAAAGACCTCCTATCTTGAGGCACTTGAAAACACAAGGCCAGTCATGTCTAATGCCTTTTTAGTGATGGGTGAAACAGTTTATCAACCAGAAAAAATCTTAAGGGAATGGTCATTCTCTGAAACTCCCTTTGGTCATTTATATTCTCATATAGAGCATCCACTTTGGTCAGACCAAGTGGAGAAACATATATTGAAAGATGATGAAGGCGTGTTAAACATGAGGAAACAATTATCTAAAGCAGAAATACTAGTCATTTTTTGGACATTGGAAAACTCTCAGTATAATATTCCAGAATTGATAACAGAAGATTGCTTTCATGACATTCATCTATACTTATGGAAAACTCTATGTCATTTGAAAACTAATGTGTTACCATATTGTCACAACCCATCCTCGGGGCCCGTGCTGTGACTACCCCAAGCCCGCCTTCCATAGGCCAGGGGCTATTGACTAGCACCAAAGGCGTAAATCCCGAAAACTGGGAAGGAATTTCCTTTATAAAAGTAAACAAAACACCACAGAGTACAAGCGAAAGTAAAACACTAAGTACAAAAGAAATCGATGAAAAGTAAATGGGCTAGAATACAAACCCAACTGAAAGTACAACTGCAACTGAATGAAAGTACAACAGAAAGAGACAAATAGCTGGAAGAAAGGAAGCAGCTCATGGGTCGTCCTCCTCGGATCCTACCTGAATAGTAGGTATAGATAGCGTAGCTCCTAGATCGTCCACCACGGATCCTACCTGAATAGAAGGTACAGATAGCGCAGCTCCTGGATCGTCCACCACGGATCCTACCTAAAGGGTAGGTACAGATAGCCTCCACAACTCTATCACCCGTCAACCTCCTCCAAGTGTTGTCTCACCGTGAAGTCAACCTCCAAATACTGACTCGTCGTGTGGTCCACCTCCGGGTACCGTCCAGTCCTCGAACACTCAGCCTCTGCCAGCGCTGCCCGTCGTCTGCAACCAACATAATGAGGTGCGGGCATAACCCGTGTAGGGGTGAGTATACGATACTCAGTAGGGACCCCGAGACCCTCAAGGTCTCACTAAAACCAACAAGGATAACCACAAAGAAGATCTCAACAGATAACCTCTACTTAGGTATATGCCCATACATATACCTAAGTTATCAAGTAACCCATCTCAATCATGAGGAAACAAAAAGTTTATGAAATCAACGGTTAACCACTACACAGGTATATGCCCATACATATACCTCTGTAATCAAGTGACCCATCTCAATCATGAGGTAACCACAAAGTTCAAAGATTCAGCTCAAACCAAGATTTTCATTATCGAAACTATAACTGCTGAAGAGCCCCGTCTCTAGAGTGTACATTGGTCCTGTCACGACTCTGAGGTACTGCTCACTAACCTAAGACTGCTGAGGTACTCCTCCTATCGAGTACTGCGGGCCAGCCTCCCAAACACAGTAGTGCTTCCCGCCGGGGTATGCCACCCAAACACAGTGGTGTACACCCCCTAATAGCCCGCAGAAGTACTCTCTGGACGAGTACCACGGGTCTTCACGTCACACAGGTAGTGCTCCATCCTCCATGGGTCTACACTCAAAAAAATTAGTGCTCCGTCCACTGGGCTAGTCGACTCACTCCAAGTCGAGTCAGTCAAGCAGTTGTCAGGTCTCAACCAGCTACATGGTCTCCGTACTCCGAACACTCGTCTCCGGAAGGTTCCACTCCACGAGCTACAGTTCGATACTCCAAGTATCTCAAAGTCCAACAAAGAAGTATCTCAATGGACCGCCTCATCATAGGGGTCTCAACGCAACAGACGGCGCGTCAATCAGACGCCTGGTCTGTGAGTTATTAGCCTTTTCGTCCCAGGGGCCCGGTTGGTTTCGTGTGTGAACCAACCCGGCCATATCTCAACTGTACCCCGAAATCTCATAGGGTAAGCTAATAGGGACCGTTTCCCAACGTGAACACCAACGCAGCTGACGGTTCGTCAAACGGACGTCCGGTCTGAAAGTTATCAGCTTTTCCGTTCAAGGGGCCTGGTTGGATTCTCGGTACAATCCAACCCAGCCACTATCCAACTACATCCAAAACTCAGTCGAAGTTTTCCAAAAGTTCCTTCTCATCAAGAGGAATCAAACAAAGTCAACAGCACATCAATCGGACGTCCGAAGCTCCAGTTATAAGTGTTTCTGCTCCAAGAGCCCGGTTGGTTTCGTGTTCGAACCAACCCGGTTGTACTGAAAGTTCTTCTAAACCATGAGTATAACATACCGAAATTACCGCCTAAATCCAAGGATCTCTACGCAACTGACGGTTCGTCGATCGGAGGTCTGTGGCCAAAGATATGGGCAAAAGACCAAAAAAGGTCTGGAAGTAGGGTTTTCGGGCCCGGACTGATCCGGCCCGAGACACCCTGGGTCGACCCGACCCGGGTCCGGCCCGCTTGGGCGCGGCCCGGCCCAGCCTGAGCGTGGCCCGGCCTGGCGGTCTAGCCCGGCGTGCCCGCGCGCTGGCCGGGCCGGGTGGGTCGGCCAAAACGGCTGAGCGGATGTGCAAGTGGAGCGCCCCCCCCCCCCCTCCTTGAATGAACTGCGGCCCCGTGTGGAGGCCGCCCTTTGTCAACGGACACGGCTGAACGCCGCATCCTGCCTTCCTCGGTCCCGCGCGATCGCGGGACTAGTGGCCTGCTGTCGCGGCGGCCCTCCCCGGCGGTGCGCCGGGCGCCGCCGCTTCCGGCCGCCAGCGGAGTCTTACGCGGACCACCGGACGCGCTCCGGTTGTCCGTTTTGTTCGCCGCCTTCGCCAACGGTCCTCCAGGGACCCGACCTTCACTGCGGAGGCTTCAAATTTACCTTGCGGCCCCATTTGTCATCTCCCATCAATCCACGCATAACAATCACCTAGAGGAGTCTTCAATCGCCTCCGCGGCCCCAACTACGGTCGGGGTTTCGTTCGGCCTCAACAGCGCGGCGCGACTGCGCCACGCTTCTTCGCTGTGTTATTTCTCGTGTCCGCGTGGTGCCATGGCACCGCGCCACCTTTTTCGTGCCGCAACGAACAAAAAAACAAAGGGGGAGGAGAGTCAGCTGTGTTCGTTCGGTCGGACCTCCTCCCGTTAAGTTGGTAACAAGCGGCCCAAAAGACGAAGAACAACAAGGATTTTTCACGAACAAAAGAGATCAACTCAAACAGTTTTCCCCACAAATAAATATTCCCAACACACAAAAGAAATCATTCGCAGATTAACTTGAGGATGAGTTGATCCGGGTTCCTTATTTTAAAATGATGTAACCACAGTAATATAAACTTACACAAAAAAATTAACCCCTGCTTCGAGCGTAGTTGAACGAAGTCTCGTCGTGGAATGAGACGTTGCGCATGAAGGCGTTGCAGAAGGGGGATCGTCACGTCGTGGAGAAAAGATTCATCGGCATCGCGTCGTCGATCTCTGAAGATCCGGCGTTTTTGTCGACCTTCGTCGGAGGTTGGTGTTCTTCGTGTTCTTTGCATTCTTCGACGAAGAATGAAGAACTTCAAGACTTCTCTTATTCTCCCAAAAAACTCAACACAACAACCCAACAATAATAAAATAAGGGTGACCTTATTTTATTACTCACGCCAAAAGTTTTAAAAAATAAAAAACGAATCAAACAATTAACTCAATTAATTGCAATGTTTTAAACGGCCCAATTAATAGAGGCGTTTATTAAAAAGTTTAAATGTAAGAGTTGACTTCATTTACTAGGGGGGTGCCGGTGCGTTACCTTAATCAAAGGTGGGGGTTTCATGGAAGTTTAAAAGGTGGGGCTCATGTGGGCCCCACCCCATAAATATCCTACCAAGTGGGTAGGATATTGTGGGTCCCACATCATCCACTCAACTTAGGTTAAGCAAAATAAAATAAAAGATCGGTTCCACCACTTTTATTTTATTCCTTAACATTACCCCACAAATTAAAAACCACACCCGAGCAAACACAACTCCGGAAAAGGTGTTTCTAAGCAATTAATGGCGCTGCGATTCCCTCGGTGCCCTCGGATTCCAATTCCGAGCACTGGTTCAAATGTTAGAAAAACCCGCTCGTTCATTCACTAAACATACCCGAGCTAAACTTCGGAAAATAATTCCGGGCACACTGGGCCTCAGAATCATGTGCCGTCAGAAACTGTGTTCTTGTAAAATTCCAAAAAAAATTAGGAATTTTTTTTTTGAAATTTTTGGGTCTTTACATTACTCCCACCTCAGATCTTTACGTCCTCGTAATGCTTTAACACAAACTAGGGTCACAAAAACGGTACTGAGCACACATCTGAGACTTCCTCCCCCATGTGCTTACCTGGTGGTTCCCGTACTGCTAGTGAAAGAACACCCAAGGAATCAGCCATCCTCATAGGAGCCTCCCCTGTCGATCCTCGATCCCCACTAGAATATCTGTGTATATCACCATGTCATCGACGTCCAAATCGCTGAGGTCGATGATGTGTGAAGGATCATGCATGTATCTCCTCAGTTGAGATACGTGGAAGTCGTCATGCACCTGGTGCAATTGAGGTGGATTGGTCAAGCGGTAAACCACCTCGCCTACCCAGCTAAGGACCTAGAAACGTCCATTGAACCTTGGTGATAACCTGTCTCCTCAGCCATATATTCATAACCCTCATCAAGGTGAGACCCGTATAAAGACGTGATCGTCATCCTCGAACTCTAGAGGTATCCAATTCCTATTAGAACTGAAACTCAATACGTCTGCTGCCACGAGGGTATAGTTGACCGACTCAAGAGTGATCTGTCGCACCCTCCTGTGCATGATTTTATCCTGTGATGCCTGGGGTTTCCTTTTCGCCGACCAAGGGAAACCTATCCTGATGTCATAGTTAAACCACAACCTTTTTGACTAATACCGTCAATTTGTGTATGAACTGTGATTGCCCAGTCCATACTAAAACCAACGTCGTAAGGCCTCGACGCTGCCACCAAGAGATTCCAACCAAAACTTTTTCCTCGAGGGTCTGACCACACCGTCGGCGTAATTGTGATTATCGAGTCTCTTCCCAAGGTGTCTCTAGACGTGGGGGTCAAGTCCACGGCTTACCAGAAACTCTAGGTTTGGGAAAAGATTCGTGTATGGAAGGAATGATTCATATCAACGTCTGTTACTACGGCAGCTAGAAGGGGACACATATTATCCCTTGAATCATTATTAGAGCCATTGGGTCACTCTCCTTTAAGATTCCTCTTATTGAAACATTTAACACGCCCGAGTCTCTAAGACTGGCGCCAGTTTCCTGTTTCTTACTGCACTGTGCAGTCTTCATCCGTTCCTGGATGATCTACACCTTATTTGCGTACGAACTGAAAGAGATGCTAAAATTTATCCTTTGCCGAAAAGAGAAACTCGGTCTCATCCCCTGGATGAACCACGCCCATTGCCTAATACAGTCAATCCTGACATGAATGATGCATTCATGCCATGGATGACGTCGTAAGGCCTCGACGTAACTACCAAGAGATCCAACTGTCACTCTCGCGTCCAATGGTCGAGTCACATGGTCGGCATCAGTGTGAGGTCACTGGGTCTCCTCCAGTAGAAATCTCGAATGTGAGGGTCATGTCAACAGTTTTAACCGGGACCACTCAGTATCAACCAAACAAAAGGACAGGAAAGTAAACATCACAAATATAAGTGTCTTTTTATTATTGTAGCTCATAGAACGAAGACATGATTACAATAGTAATATGGAACTAGATGTACAAGAGACGTATCCACTAGTTCTGCTCCTGTCCACCTGCTCCCAGAGCTCTACTGCCTTGTCCACTGTCTGGCTGTTGCTCAAGCACCCGCCGCTGCTTCTGCCTCGATGGCTCCTTCAATGCCTGCGGATCGACTATGCGGGGGGTCGGACAGTTACGTGCCAGGTGACCCTTCCTGCCGCATTTATAACACTTCCTGCTCCATGTACGGCTAGCTCTGGTCCTCTTGGACATCTGCATCATCTGTCTGCTTCCCACAGATGACTCGGCTACTGATCAAAAATTCTGCGGCAAAGGCAGCAGCTCTTGTAAACGCTCGGGGTGTAGAGCTACTAGCACAAACTCCACCCTGAAGAAGGTCTCGGAGTCTTCCCATGTGAAGGTCATCCTGTCGCAAAACTGGAACAAGTGGCTCCACCACCTGCCTGCTGCTGCCTGAAGAAGGCTGGCAGCAACGATCACCATGAAGTCTGCTGGTGTCCCCACTAGCCTGAAGACTCTCACCACAGCCTCCAACCAATCATCACCCGCATGCAGGTCCGTCTCTCCCCATAACCTGGGTGGCCTCTGGTGCTGAAACTCGTGCAGTGCACTCAAGTGGCGTGTATCGCCTACTACTCGGGCTGGTGGCATCAGTGGCCCAATATATGGTAGTATCGCTGGTTCCTCCATTGTTGCCTCAACTGCAAGAGGGCCCTGTACCGAAGCCTCATCGCTCGCCAAGCTGCCAGTACGCACATCCCTCTGGGCTCTAGCTGGTCGTCCGTCGAAATGAATCCTGAATGAAACATACGTGACACGATTAAGTGATTTATACCTGGTGAGCTGAACTGGTTTGAGCTGAATTTTTAAAAACGTCATGGAAACACACACACAATCAGTTTTTTCATGCACAAAGTCGGAAATCAGTTGTCAGGGTCCTTGTGTATGGATACGTCGGTCGCCCGCACCAAAACTGGACTCCCTGAACTGAAAACCACACTCGGTACCCTTAACACTATTTCTCAACAGAAAGAAAAATATCAGAGTTATAAGTGTTGCAGTAGAACGGACCCCTTTGATACCAATTTGTCACAACCCGTACCCGGGGCCCGTGTCGTGACTACCCCAAGCCTGCCTTCCATAGGCCAGGGGCTGGCGACTAGCACCAAAGGCGTAAATCCCAAAAACATTGAAGGCATTGCCTTTATAAAAGTAAACAAAACACCACAGAGTACATGTTGAAGTAAAACACTAAGTACAAAAGAAAGTGCTGAAAAGTAAATGGGCCAGAATACAAACCCAACTGAAAGTACAGCTACAACTGAACGAAAGTACAAAAGAAAGAGACAAACAGCTGGAACAATGGAAGAACCTCCTGGGTCATCCTCCTCAGATCCTACCTGAAGGGTAGGTACAGATAGCGTAGCTCCAAGATCCTCCACCACGGATCCTACCTGATGGGTAGGTATAGATAGCGCAGCTCCTGGATCGTCCACCACGGATCCTACCTAAAGGGTAGGTACAGATAGCCTCCACAACTCTCTCGCCCATCAACCTCCTCCGAGTGTCGTCTCTCCGTGAAGTCCATCTCCGGATACTGACTCGTCGTGTGGTCCACCTTCGGGTACCATCCAGTCCTCGAACACTCGGCCTCTGCCAGCGCTGCTCGTCATCTGCAACCAACACAACGAGGTGCGGACATAGCCCGTGCAGGGGTGATTATACGATACTCAGTAGGGACCCCGAGACCCTCAAGGTCTTACTAAAACCAACAAGGATAACCACAAATATGATCTCAACAAATAACCTCTACTTATTTATAGGCCCATACATATATCTAAGTTATCAAGTAACCCATATCAATCATGAGGAAACACAATGTTTATGAAATAAATGGTTAACAAATACCAAGGTATATTCCCATACATATACCTAAGTTATCAAGTGACCCATCTCAATCATGAGGTAAACACAAAGGTCAATGATTCTGCTCAAACCAGGATTTTCATTATCGAAACCGTAACTGCTGAAGATCCCCATCTCTGGAGTGTACAGTAGTCCTGTCACAACTCTGAGGTACTGCTCACTAACCTAAGACTGCTGAGGCACTCCTCCTGTCGAGTACCGTGGGCCAGACCCCCAAACACAATAGTGCTTCCCACAGGGGTATGCCACCCAAACACAGTAGTGCACACCCCCTAATATCCTGTAGAGGTACTCTCCAGATGAGTACCGTGGGTCTGCACAGTCACACAGGTAGTGCTCCGTCCGCCATGGGTCTGCACCCAATCAAAGTAGTGCTCCGTCCACTGGGCTAGTCGACTCACTCCAACTCGAGTCGGTCAAGCAGTCGTCAGGTCTCAGCCGGCTACACAGTCTCCGTACTCCGAACGCTCATCTCTGGGAGGGTACGCTCCACGAGCTATAGGTCGATACTCCATGTATCTCAATTTCCCATGAAGAAGTATCTAAATGGACCGCCTCATCATAGGGGTCTCAACGCAACAGACGGCGCGTCAATCGGACCCCTTGTCTGTGAGTTATTAGCCTTTTCGTCCCAGGGGCCCGGTTCGTTTCGTGTGCAAACCAAGCCAGCTATATCTCAACTGTACCCCGAACTCTCATAGGGTAAGCTCATAGGGACCTTTTCTCAACGTGAACACCAATGTCGTTGACGGTTCGTCAAACGGACGTCCGGTCTGAAAGTTATCAGGTTTTCCGTTCTAGGGGCCCGGTTGGATTTCGGTACAATCCAACATGGCCTCTATCCAACTGCATCCAAAACTCAGGAGAAGTTTTCCAAAAGTTCCGTCTCATCGAGAGGAATCCAAAAAAGTTGACGACACGTCAATCGGACGTCCGGAACTCCAGTTATAAGCGTTTCCGCTCCGAGGGCCCAGTTGGTTTCGTGTTCGAACCAACCCGGCTATACACAAAGTTCTCTGAAACATTGAGTGTAATATATCGAAACGACCGCCTCGATCCAAGGATCGCAACGCAACTGACGGTGCATCGATCGGACGTCCGTGCCCCAAGATATGGGAAAATGACCGAAAAAGGTCCGGAAGTGGGGGTTTCGGGCCCGAACCGATCCGGCCCGAGACCCCCTGGTTCGGCCCGAACCGGGTCAACCCGGCCCGGCCTAGGCATGGCCCGGCCCAGCGGTCCAGCCCGGTGTGCTAGCCCGGCCAGGTGGCTCGGCCAAAATGGCCGAGCGAATGTGCAAGCCCCCCCCCCCCCTCCTTGAATGAACCGCGACCCTATGTGGGAGCCGCCCTTTGTCAACGAACGCGGCTGAACGTCGTGTCCCTCCCCGGCGGCACGCCGGGCACCGCCGTGCCAGTGAGGCCCGCCGGCGGAGTCTTCCGCGAACCACCGGATGCGCTCTGGTGGTCGATTTTGCTCACCGCCATCGCCAACAGTCCTCCTGGGACTTGACCTTCACTATGGAGGATTCAAATTTACCTTGTGGCCCCGTTTGTCATCGCCCGTCAATCCGCGCACAACAATCAACCAGCAGAGTCTTCAATCGCCTCCGTGGCCCTGACTCCGGCCGTGGTTTCGTTCGGCCTCAATGGCACGGCGCGACGGTGCCACGCTTCTTCGCCGCGTTCTTTCTCCTCCCTGTGCGGTGCCGTGGCACCGCACCGCCTTTGTTCGTGCCGCAACGAACAAAACAACAAATGGGGAGGAGAGTCAGTGGTGTTTATGTGGTCTGACCTCCTCCCGTTAAGTTGGTAACAAGAGGCCCAAAAGACGAAGAACAACAAGGATTTTTCACGAACAAAAGAAATCAACCCAAACAGTTTTCCCCGCAAATAAATATTCCTAACCGGCAAAAGAAATAATTTGTGGATCATCTTGAGATGATTTGATCTGAGTTCTTTATTTTAAAAGGAAGGAACCATGAGAATATAAACTTACACAAAAAAATTAACCCCTACCTCAAGCGTAGTTGAACGAAGGCTCGTCGTGGAAAGGGACGTCACAGAAGAAGGTGTCTTAGAAGGGGGATCGTCACATCGTGGAGAAAAGATTCATCGGCGTCGCGTCATGGATCTTTGAGGATCCGGCGTTCTTGTCGACCTTTGACGGAGGTCGGCATTCTTTGTGTTCTTCGCTTTCTTCGATGAAGAACGAAGAACCTCAAGACTTCTCTTATTCTCCCCAAAAAATCAACACAACAACCCAACAATAATAAAATTAGGGTTACCCTATTTTATTACTCACGCCAAACATTTTAAAAAATCAAAAATGAATCAAACAATTAACACAATTAATTTCAACGTTTTAAACTGCCCAATTACTAGAGGCGTTTATTAAAAAGTTTAAACGCTAGAGTTGACTTCGTTTAATAGGGGGTGCAGGTGCGTTACCTTAATCAAAGGTGGGGGTTTTGTGGAAGTTGAAAAGATGGGGATCGTGTGGGCCCCACCCCAAAAATATCCTACCAAGTGGGTAGGATATTGTGGTTCCCACATCATCCACTTAACATAGGATAAGAAAAATAAAATAAAATATCGGTTGCACCACTTTTATTTTATTCCTTAACTTTACCCCAAAAATTAAAAACCACACCCGAGCAAACGCAACTCCAGAAAAGGTGTTTCTAAGAAATTACCGGAGCTGTAATTCCATCGGTGCCCTCAGATTTCAATTCTGAGCACCGGTTCAAATGTTAGAAAAACTCGCTCGTTCGTTAACTGAACGTACCCGAGATAAACTTCGGAAAATGATTCTGGGCACACCGGGCCTCGGAATCAGGTGCCGTCAGAAACTGCATTCTTGTAAAATTCCCAAACAAATTATGAAAAAAAAATTCCTTGAAATTTCCGGGTCTTTACACATATGATGAATATCAAAATCATGTAAAGGTAACAAAAGGGTTGTAGCGCCATATTGACTTGGCATCTCTATCAGTTTCTCAGCATCTAAAGGTTGAAAAAAAGTATATAACCATTCAGTGTGCATGCCTCAATGCTCTAAAGAGACTATTCCTGTTAATTTCTGATTCCCCATCTAGTGTTTGCAACAGAGGATAAGGTGCACATGGAGCATTGCATTTCACTGCACTCTAAAATCAGAAAAGTATGCCAAAGGTGTTTTCATGCAATGTTATTGCCCACAGCCTGCCCCAATCAATAAGTTTTATTGGTAATCAAATGTACGCTCAAGAACAGGTCTCAACCAGTTCTCATCAGAATCAGGCCCAAAGAACAGAAGTTGTTGTGCTAATTTTACATCAAGCATATGAGAATCTTGAATAAGAATTCCATTTAGAGTATTTCAGTTGTTAGAGGATGCAAATTTCTGAAATTGAACAATGATCTTCTGAAACAGATGATTTGATTGATTGTCGGATAATGCACCAAGCAAATGTTCGAACCAAAATCCGAAAAAGCATAAGAGAAGTTGCACGAATTTAAGCTATAGTTGTTCAAGAATAACCCAAACTTGCAAGGCTGGGGGATCTTTTAATTCAACCTTAAAATTCATTAAACAATGTTCAAATAATTTAAGAATACGAATAGGATCAACCCCAGCCTGCAAGGCTGGGGACTTTTTCACATCTACAATCCCCTGCTCAACAGAAGATAGTTTTATCCAGATTAGGGAAGAAGCCACAAGGAATGTGTATAACTGAACTATCCAATGATTCACTTCATGTTATTGTCTGCCAAGAAGTTCTAGGGAATTCTTCATAAAAGAGAATGGAGTCTCGTGAAAGACAAAACGGGAGACAATCTAGAAGAAACACTGACATAATGCCATCAATTCATTATGCATCGGTGAATGTTATCAACAACATTAGAGAAAATCCTCTAGAAAATAAGTCTAGTTCAAGGGAATCAAGAGATGAAGTTCTTATCCCTAATACAGTACACACTGAGGCAAATGAAGAAGGTGTTCGTACTCGAAATCAGAGGCATACCCAAAATTTAGGTATGCCTTCAAATAACCAACTCCCCACTCTCTGAAATGTATCAAACAAGGGGAAAAGAAAAAAGTTAGATTGTATCTCACTTTTCCACTAGTGAAGGTCAATCTATTTCACTTGATGAGATATTTTCATTGCAAGAAGAGGAAATGATGGAGTTATAAATACTCAACACAAAGTTACATCAAAACTGTGTTTCTACTAGTTGATATCTCCAGGAAAGTCCTCAAATTGAAAATCTTGTAGGATATCCTTAGAAAATGGGATTTTTAGTAACTACAGATGTGGATAATGAATTCCCTCAATTGTGTATACAACTGAGGAAGGTATCAACACCACCATCAGTGGGTTTACCAGTCGTTGCACCAGCTAAATCTGCAGTTGCTATACCTTCACACAATCTAGCTCATTTGGATATTCCCTAAATGCTTATGAACACAATTGAGGAATTAACGACTCAATTGGAAGCTATGGAGGAACAACGTGCACCAGTTCAGCCGAAAAGAGAGCTTACCTAGAATCGGTGGATGCAATTCCACCCCCACAACAAGAATCAGTAAAGCATAGGTGTTTTCTACATTCATTATAAGGACCAAATTTTTTCTTGTATACAATTTTGAAATCTCAATCAATTATTGGGTGGGAATATCTTTGGAAGAAATACCATATTCAATTTGGCTCAACAATACCAAAAACGATAGTTTTTTATATTACCAATTGTATGAAAATAGAGAATGAAAGTGTTTTAAATTTCATTTCTCGATGGATGGGATTAACGTATTCCTTATGTTTATCACTCCCTCAGGAAGAGTTGATTCCAATCTATGTGGTAAATCTACATGATTAATTACGCACACCATTGATCCTTGGGAAATACATAGGAGGGTTTCGTGACCATACTTCAATATCTCAAAAGATAGAAGACTCTATTATAGAAACTAAGGGTAAAACATATTTGTTAGGTATACAAGACTGAATACCCTGAAAGGGGGGGTGAATCAGGGTATGAATAAATTAAAATTAAATCTTGTTCTGATCTTGTTTCGCTGTTAAGAAAAACACTATTATCTCTCTTTCCTGTTGCACAATATAATGAGAAAGTAAAGAAAGAACAGGACACAACAAGTTTTACTTGGTTCACCGCTATGGGCTATGTCCAAGGAGAATACACCGACTGGTTGTCGGTTGTACAAAATTTCACTAAACTTCACTAGTTGTGGATTACATGGTTCAGGCACAGTTAATTTGTCCCATGCGCACTGCCTTTACAAGGTTTAGGGTCAGGTCACTGCTTTCCCAAGGGTCACTCCCTATTTCTCTCTTTCTGGCTCACTGCCGATGGAGAGGATCACCTTATTCCTCTTCCTTTGCTATCTTCTCCAGAAAGAATCCACTCACAGTTTATATACTTGTAGGTCTCTTAATTATATCTAATGAATATATCCTCTGTTGTATGTGGATGCTCTGTTGAAGTCCAACATTCACCCGTAGATGAATTTATCTTTGCACCGAAGGTGTCAGGCAATCTTCCAGCTTCCACGCAGCCTGAAAACAATACTGGGGAATCAACCTTACTTGGAATATAGGTCTAACCTGGTGTACAAGTATCGGTGCGCAAGTCAAAATTGGCGTAAATGTCAACCTCTACCACATGTGTGGCACAATCTTCAGTAACTCCAAAGCTGCGCGACTCAACCCATTTTATGCCCAAACCAATATTGGCGTGAAACTACCAACCAACGCGCAACTTTAAACACTGGTGCGCAAGTTCACCTGCGCGAACACACACCACTTGCACGACATCCAGACCTGCGCAATGGGAGCTCTGATTTTTATAAGTGTTTAACTCCATAGAAAATGAGGAGGGGTGGTCCAGTATTTATAGGCATCTGGTCAACCAACACGGCGGCACACAAGTCTCCACTTGGCGTGCAAGTCTCGGCACGTAGGTTGCTTCCCCTATAAGACAAGTGCCCGACCATATTTCCTTTTCCATATTTCAATGATCTGATCTTGAAAACATATGGTGCGCAGCTTTCCAACCCGTCTAGGCACCGGTGCACAAGTCCTTTCCTGGCGCGAAAGTCACCTGCACGACCACACCAATACCTGCGTGACCCTCTTTCCTTTTCCATATTTTGACCTTCTGATTTTGAAAAACATTAGGTGCCCAAGTTTCCTCTCCTTCAAGTACACGACATGCAAGTATCTTTTCCAAAGACACTTTTCTCATTTTGTCAATTATCAGGCCCAAAAATTTGGCAAACAATGGAAAACAGTGCCACCTTGTTTCTGTTCTTTTTGTACCACCTCCTAATCATCCATTCCTTTGTCGATGTTCTTGAATCAAACATGAATCACTAAACATATCTCTCGAAATCAACATTCAACCATGAAATCCATTTAAAAAAAATTGTATGCCATGGTTTGCGTTGTCAACAATCACAACACAGATGTCCACTTTGTCAATAATCATAATCACCTCAAAAGTGCTTCAATGATACCTTGATGAATTTTTCCCACATCATTTAATTCCATCAGTTCCAGGAAGGATAATATGAATGGCCAAAGCTGATACAGTCACACTAAAACATGCACCTGTACCTACTTCTACTTCAAGACCTTCATCATACCGAGGGGCTCTGCCTCCTGAGCATCAATAGCAATGACCGTCTCTTCGTGATGATCAAAGAGATCAAAGGTGGAAACATTTTGAGGAATTAAAGAATAATGATTATTCTTTCAGGAATGAGAATGTTCCTGGATACTTCATCTCAGCCTTAGAAAATAATTTGTTTTGGTTTCCAAGCCCTAACAAGCAAAATAAAGATGGAGATGAAGATCACCTGAATTATTGTCCATTTCATCAAATGTTGGAAAACCCCATCCAGGAGTGCATTGTTTTCAAGGTCCTTCTGAAAAATATGGTAGACTCTAGAAAAGTGAAATTGAAAAGTTCATTAGCTCATGTAGCATGTGTTACTGCTACCAATCCAGAGGAGGAGGGAGAATGGAAAGAGGTTAAAATTAAATGTGTGAAAAAATATGATGATTGCATGATCAAGAAAACGATCAACCAAACTCATTCTATTTTACAAAAAAAGTTGAAACAACCAACTATTTCTTCTACCACTCCCACCACATTAAAAGCATCTTTGTCAGAAGATTGTTCCTCAAATAAACGATGTGGTCGTAAGGATAAAGAGTATTCAACAGAAGACAATCTTACATCAAGGCCAAATTTGTCCTTGACCCTAGCAGATTTTATGCAATCTATTTCAAAATCACAGGCACCACCCCGCCAAATAGAACAACTAGAAGTAACATTTCAGATAGAATCCTCATTAGACGAATAAATGATCTTTGGTTCCATTAATTTTATCCATTTAACATATCCTTAAGTTAATGGTGATTTTGATTATAATGAGCCATAATTCCATATACCCAATTGGGGAATAAGAGTAATAGGACAAGTTCAAGGATATAGGGGAAGACGTGGGAATTAAAAAGACCACCATTTTAACTATACCCTACTCAAACTGTATATGCGGTAGAATCTCGTGGATGGTACCTTCAACGTGATCAATAGGAACAAGGAGTTTAATCTATAAATCATGATCGGTTCTGACACAATTATCTTGGAAGACAGATTAGAAGCTACATCATCTTCTTCTCAGCAAATACATAGACTTGGTTTGTCTAATTTACCAAATCTAGCAATATTTACAGCTTCTTCTCTAACAAAAAGTACATCTATAATAGAATAATCAACTTCCAAAGAACCTAAAAAACCACATCTCCATGCTGGGAATCACAATCCTATGGATCAAAATTATAATGTTTTGAAACAATTGGCCCAAGTACCATTCATGTGGTCAATTATGGATGCTTTGAATCTATTAAAAAGATCTTCGAGATCCATTCATTGAAGCTTTATCAAGTCCTCAAGTGTTTGAAACTGAATTTACTGCTGCTGAGGTTTACAGTATAAACAATTATTTTACATAAATTCATGCAGTCATATCTTTTATAGATGAAGATGATGTCCATGAGATACGTGGGCATATCATACCTCTGTATCTGTCTCGAAAGTTCAATGATATAGATATCTAATGATCCTTAATTCATAATGGCTCCGAGGTCAAACTCATTCCCATTCGTACACATCGTCGATTGGGCCTGACTGAATCTGACTTATCTCTTTTAACTTTAATGTTGCTAGGATATGATAATAATGAACATGAACCTCTGGGCGAAATTACATTCAGAACTCAGTTTGGAGATCTTGTGTCTAATTATAATTTCATGGTTGTTCGTCAGGACACAACATTAAATATTTTTCTTGAAAGGCCTTGGTTGCATCAACATGCAGCCATACCTCTTCATATCAGCAATGTCTGAAATACTATTTCAATGGTCATATTGGGACATTGTATGGTGACAATTCTCCATTAAAAACATGTGAATATCAATACATTGAGGTAGAGATTTATCAAAAAAAAGGAACGATGCCCATGACCAAGGAGATAACCAGAGTAAATGCTCCAAATGGACTGGAAAATATACCAAAAAATCCATTTATACATTTGAGTAGAGATTACATGTTACTCATCAATAAAATTGAATTAGTAAAACCAAATCCATGCACTTATCCACTAATTTCCATAATGTCAACTGTGGAAATTGATCCTGACAACATGAGAGAAATTATTGATACACCAAGAAACGATGGAACCTCGAATGGAGATGTTTTCATTTCATTTGCTGAACTACAACGAGCCTCTAATTTTTCAATCAGAATAGAAGAAATTATAGAATTGTTAGAGGAAGACAAAGATGTTGATTCTCAATCGATCAATTCCTCTTTACCACAGGAAGATCGTTCATCATTAACAGGCTCAGATATGGTGGCTTCTTTTTTTGGGATGTTCGAATACTAACTCCTATTTTAAATCTACGATTATTTCCTTTTCATCTACTATGAAAATGGAAAAAGAAGAGGTAACACATAACATGGAATAAGAGGAAGATCTCATGGATGCTCTTCCAACATTTGAATAAGGTGTCTCTACCACTGTTGATGATCTCAGAGAAATAAATATGGGTATAGAAGAAGATCCACACCCCACTCTAATTATTGTGACCATGACCTCTAAAGAAGAAGTGATGTATACTTCCTTTCTAAAGCAACCTCAAGATATATTTCCTTAGAATTGTATAGAAATTCTAGGTCTTAATCCGGATGTATCCAACCATCATTTGTGTTTTCCAGAGAAACATCGTGGATTCACACAAGCAGCAAGAAGGAGACACCCAACTCATTCCCTTAAAATTAACGATGTAGTTGATAAACTTATAAAGTATAATTTTCTTAGGGAATTTCAGTATCCTAAATGGCTGGCCAATATTGTCCCAGTGAAAAAGAAGAATTAGAAAATGAGTGTCTACATTGATTTGAAAGATCATAATGGGCATTATAGAAACGATGATTTTCCAGTCCCGATTACATAACTTCTAATTGATGCTACTGTTGGCTATGAATCTCTTTCTTTCATGGATGTATACCCTAGGTATAATCAAATCCATAGGACACAAAGGAAAAATAATCTACATCTTTTAGTGCCTCTCAAGGTGTGTTTTTCTATAAGGTAATTCCCTTTGGCTTAATGAATGAAGTCGCAACATCCAAACATTCCATGCACCATATTTTCAAACCCTTCTTAGGGAAATTTATTGAATGTTATGTGGATGATTTGGTAGACAAATCTAAACAATGTTACAATCATTTGGATGATTTGGAAACCATACTTGACAAACATTGAAAACATAATCTGAAGATGAACCCCTTAAAATGTGCTTTTAGGGTAACATCAAGAATGATTATTGGCTTCGTTGTACGCCATCGTGGTATCAAAGTTGATCCGGGGAAAACAAAATCAATCCTTGGTATGTCACCTCCCAAAAATTTGAATTAATTAAGAGGACTTCAAGGATGTGTAACGCCCCGACCCCAGCTGCCCAGAGTCGGTGCATTAATTACATAACATTGGCATGATCACAAGAAAGATCAAATCTCGAAAGACCGATTGGTTTAGTAGCCTTGGAAACACTAGATATATTCATAAGTTTTACATTACATCATAAAATGAAAAACTACTACAACAACATAATGTTTCCACAATCCACACTATTAACCCATCATAAAATCCCTGCAGGTCATTCATAACTTACTTCTTCACATCCTGGGAAAAATAAAACATAGAAAAGGGGTGAGCTCAAATGCCCAGTAAGGATAAAAATATAGCAGAAACTTTCATAAATAAGAATAAACATTTAAGGCAATGTATAACAAAAGCCTTTTAAATATTAACTTTCAACATGGTATGGCATAAATAAAATGAAATAATGCCATTTACTTATTCACATGGATATTCTACTAATCGAATAATCACATGCAAAAATCAATAACCACTTTCATAATGTTGGAATGCATAATGCCAGACTATCATAACCACATAGCCAAGGCCTCGTGCCAAGACTACAAATAAGATTTTGTCAAGGCCTTGTGCCAAGACACTAGTTTGTCTCATGAGACCTACTGATGCATCGAGGAGCTATAGCGGGCTCCACCCGTCACTTATTAAGTCCAATGCATTCCCATATGAAAAGGTTTAAACATAACATAAACATTCGTATTAAAACTAGCATACGAAATGTCAATAATTTCACCATAAACTATGAATGGTATAAAAATAGCACATCCACAGTCAAACATATCACAAAACCTTCAATACAATATAGAAGTTTTGTATCATAATAAATCAACTTCAAATAATCTTAAAATCCATCAAAGGATGTTGACATAGATGAAATCAAAATTCTTTTTAAAGAAGTATCTCCTTTTATTTTGAAATCATTTAAGGTCCATATAAAATAAAACATTTTCTTTGAAAATATTCTTATAAGCTTGTATGGAAAGCTTCGACGATTTTATAACGGCGGAAAATAACCGCACCCGCCGTATAAGTTAAAAAAAACATTCTTACCTCAATTCTGTCGAAAAGGTTAAAAAGGACCTTGTTTTGAAAACGACGGAAAGATTCCTTTATAAACCTCTTATAAAAAGTCAAACAAGGGTATAAATGACTTTAACCCATATTCTTGTAAATAGTAAAAAATGTTTTTAAATACATTTCGAAGAAACATGGATGTGGATGATAAAGAGATCCAAGTAGATTATTACGTATAATACAACCTCGGATAATGAAGAGATTGTGAAATAACCCTTACCTTGTACTTTTTCCTTGGTTGGGGTAGGTTAACCTCCTCTTCTTCGGGTTATTCCTTTTGATTTGATCAAAAGGGCTCCATAGGTTGGCTTTCTGATCAAACTAAGGCCTCTAGGTTGTAGTGAGGGATGTTGGGAGAGTATTTGGGCAGAGTTTGGCCGAGCCAAAAGGCTTTGAAGGTGTGCAGAAATGAGAAGGAGGAGTGCCCTTTTATAAGAGGGGTGAGGGGCACCTTTGGAAAAGTTAGAAATATTAATTTATAATAAATTCATATTCGGTTTCCAAAGGCTCCAAAGTTGACTATTCAAAGGATGAGGTGGGGATAGGTCGAAAACAACTCATCCAATAGAATTTAGATAGGTTTGGGTACTTATATTAACCTTATCTTTAAGTATTAACTCTAAGTTAATTAGTTTCACTTTTACAATGTCTCTTTGTATTTTTATATAATATGGTTAATAAACTTACTATATACATCCAAGCGACCCACAAGTGGTCCATTAATGATGAACCTATTATGATATAAGTCTCTTGGCTGAAACTTAGATTTTTAGGAATTTAATATCAATTAAGAATATAATATTTGTTTTAAGAACTCTTTTATGTCAATTTTGACACTATTCAATAGTTGATTTTTGTGAAACTCATAACAGATTGATTACTTCGAACAAAGTCAATTAAATCAATCCTAATATATCATATTATATTATAAAATTAGTTTAATTCATTAAAAGTTTCATATTATATTTATTTGGGTATTTATAATATCAATTATTTTAATTTTTCACTATTATAGTAATTACTGCATCATCATTGTGTCATAAATAAAATAAATTATTTAATGTCTAAAAATTATAAATAAAATATCATTATGTAGGAAATCTGTTTATCTTTCTAATGAATATTTATAATCTAAAATCCAACTTATATAACTCTATGTAACAATTGTTTTTCTAAAAGATATATGCTTGTGTCATTTTTGTATTCATTTTGACTTAATTAAAATAAAGTGTCATTATCACTTACAAGTGGATCCATGGGGTCCCAAAATTGACACAAATATCCCCATGGTCGACCATTTATCAACCAATAGGGTTAAGACACGTTTTAGGGTAATTTAGTATTATTATAATATTATTTTTTTAACCCTTATTTACCGGATTTACCCTTAACCATGGTAAATAAAATATTTACCACAGTAATTATTCAAAATGTCTAAAAATAAAAGTCACCTATTTACACAATTTGAACATCCTGATTCCAAATATGGAATACATTTTTCTAAATTCAAAACACAGAAGTGGCAGAAATTAATTTAAAATTAATTCCCGTTGTCAAAACAAAAAGCGTGTTTTTAAGAGATAATAACTATCAAAAGATTGACACTTGTTTATGTTCGGTTTAATTGTAAAATTATGTCCAATGACAAACATTATATTAAATGGTAAAAATATATTCTAAATATACTTTAAAACCACTCAAATTCACAATTTATCACTATTAATTATTTTGATTAAAAAAGTTGTTTTTAATTAAAATTTAGTAATTTTCACTATTCATCAAAATATGAAAGTTATCCGAAAAGTACCAAAATTTCACCTTAGGCTAAATTTGATATTCCGAATCCAAAAATGAAGTACATTTTAAAATATAAAATATATATAACTTCAAAAAGTAGGTATTACTATTCATAACAGCTAGTTTGATTGGTTACGGTGTGTTAGAACTCGAAGTTGCGTACAACACACGCTACTGTTTTATTCAAAGGAAAGCGTACCATGGAAGCTTGGGATGTTTCATTTTAAATTTTTGAAGTCCCAATTTAGTCAAAAAGTTTAAAATATTTTATTTAAAAAGGTTTCACTATTAGAAGTTGATAAAAGTGAAATACTGAAAATGAATCTGTTCTTGAAATATGACTAAGAAACTCATAATAGGGATTCTAAAATTATAAGGATTATATAAAGTTCAAAATGTAGTTAATACTATTCATGACCTCTTTTAATGGTGTGATTGAACTCAGTGTTGCGTGTAGTGCAAGTTATTGAATTATTTTTAAGAAATAACACACTCTGAAATCCTGGGGTGTTACATTCTCCCCTCCTTCAATAAATTGCATCCTCGCAATTTGAAATTGTTCTTCGAAAATAAAAGGTTGAAAGTAGAAAATATATTTGTGGGAAAACCCACATCAGAAATTGGGTTACTAAAATTTAGTCTTAATATGAGGAAAAGATAAATGAAAGGGTCACCACCAAATTATGATCTCGATTAGGAGAACATTGGTGGCAATTAGAGACATATAATTGGAGGGAAAACGTAAATATTTATAGGTAGTGATTGAGGTCATCAATCACAAACAAGTATAAAATTGAGGTCCTTAAATCCATCAATATATGATGAATTGAAATACCATCGGTTCAACAAAACATAGGGTATTAGGATAACACATTTTTGACGTTTCAAAGTATCCTAGTTGAAATCCCACATCGAAAAATGAATTAATGAGGCCTCTATTTAAAATAAAGAGTCGAAAGTATAAAGATTACCGAAAATAACACATACTAGGGTTCCATGTAGGAAAATATGGATATGGAAGAAAAATCTAACCATCAATTATCTGATGGAGAGTGGTAGAGAACATGGCTATAAAAAGGCCAACAATCCCAAAGCCAAAAATTAGTGATGATTTAAGGTACCATCTAGGAAAACATTTTTGTTCAAAGTTGCTTTTCTTAATATTGAGGAATTTATTTATGAGATTGGCTAAGATCATAAGGAGATATACTTACTTTATAATTAGAGTTTTATCAATTAATAAATTTCTACCACAAACTCATCTTTCACTCTAAAAGATAATAGAATGTAAAAAAAAATTCTATTTACACTATTTGTATAGGGTTCTAAAATAAACGAATTTATAATTCATCTACATGATCTTTTAATAAAAACTACATTATTTAATCCAGGACATCTCATGGTCCAGTGGTAGGTGATACACCCTTGTCGCCCTTCGGTTGCGGGTTCAAGTCTCGCAACCTTGCCGGACGCGACGGGTTGCCGCCCGAACTCCGGGTTGTCCTTTTATGGCAATCCAAAATAATCCAAACTAGAACTATCAAAAATACTTCTATCCAAACTCACAGTCCAACATTTATAAGTAAGGTAAACACAATGTAGAACCTTTTTACCCCGTAATAGCATATGAATACCTTCATCATGTATTCTTTTAATACACCGAAACATCCTGAATTACCATATTCCTTATTGATTACATTCATGCTTCCTTATTCCATATAGAAAGCTGGATATACTTCATTAATCCAAAAATGTTTTAAACCCCAACAATGATGGAATATACAAATCATTAATCAGTTCCAAGGTAGTCAAGAATATCCAATATATTTTTTCCAAAATAATCATGTATTATTCGAAAATTACTACCTCGGTATCAGAACTATATTATGGTTTATCATTCTCTCAACCATATATTTTCCAAAAAATTTATCCTGATATTGAGTCACTTTTCACTGTTCCACACAATCTCAAGTCCTTAATGAAATAGTACTACAGTACAATCCTTATATACTCCATAATTATTATAACAAGTACATTGTTGATACAACACTCAATTGACATAATCAACATAAGAACTCTAATCATTCCTCTTCATCTATGGTAGTATCATAACTTGATTATTATCCAATAACATCATTTGCGGCATAGTCTGATGACTAGGACATAGGTTCGCGTAGTGTCCAAACTCCTTGCAAATGAAGCATTGTACATTTGAAACCATTTTCTTACCCTTGCAGTCACGTACTTTGTGCCCTTTTCCTTCACACTTATAACAAACTCCCATTCCTTTCAGGAAAGTTCCAGGGTGTTTCTTTCCACAGTTACCACATATGGGAAAATTCTTCTTTTCCCTCTTCCCTTTATCCATCTTTCTCTCTTCTATCCTTTTCTTCTCTTGCTTCCCTTCAAATCCATAGGACTCAGTAATCTATTTACTTATCTTATCAATACATGATATTATTTCTTCATATAATGATAATACATGGGAGACTATTTCTCTTATAAATTCTAGCTTAAGACCATGAATGATATGATCCTTCCTTCTCTTTGGATCATGTGCATTTCTGGAGTTCTCATTCCTTCTACTGGGCGCCATTTCTAAACAATGGCATAAACTAGATCAGTTTATGAATCAAAATACATAATCCCATACTTATAAAACACTTAACATAAATTGAACTATTTATGGATATAATCCATAATCATAAGAATGTTTTCTTTGAAGAAGTATATACTCATAATCCCTTCAAAATGATTTGTAAAGAAAATGAGAGTTATCCTAAGCATATCCCCCGGGAGTGTCGTAACCAAGAGTGCAGCAAGGCCCGTTGTCGTGCACCAGTTCCCGTTCGAGTCTAGCTCAAAGCGGTCTTTTCGGGTTTTACCCCTAGGTACATCTGTGCCAGAGCCGCCTCTACCTGCTCGTATCCAGACAGGGATGTATTGCTCGGAAAACTCACAAAATCTCCACAATACCAAAATTCTAGAAATTTCTTCTATACTAATCCTCAAAGTTCATCTTAGGTCTACGTGCTCTAATCAGAGTTTATCTAAATCTAGTTTCCAAGGTTTGTACTAAACTTCCTATGATACCAACTGTAACGCCCCGACCCCAGCTGCCCAGAGTCGGTGCATTAATTACATAACATTGGCATGATCACAAGAAAGATCAAATCTCGAAAGACCGATTGGTTTAGTAGCCTTGGAAACACTAGATATATTCATAAGTTTTACATTACATCATAAAATGAAAAACTACTACTACAACATAATGTTTCCACAATCCACACTATTAACCCATCATAAAATCCCTGCAGGTCATTCATAACTTACTTCTTCACATCCTGGGAAAAATAAAACATAGAAAAGGGGTGAGCTCAAATGCCCAGTAAGGATAACAATATAGCGGAAACTTTCATAAATAAGAATAAACATTTAAGGCAATGTATAACAAAAGCCTTTTAAATATTAACTTTCAACATGGTATGGCATAAATAAAATGAAATAATGCCATTTACTTATTCACATGGATATTCTACTAATCGAATAATCACATGCAAAAATCAATAACCACTTTCATAATGTTGGAATGCATAATGCCAGACTATCATAACCACATAGCCAAGGCCTCGTGCCAAGACTACAAATAAGATTTTGTCAAGGCCTTGTGCCAAGACACTAGTTTGTCTCATGAGACCTACCGATGCATCGAGGAGCTATAGCGGGCTCCACCCGTCACTTATTAAGTCCAATGCATTCCCATATGAAAAGGTTTAAACATAACATAAACATTCGTATTAAAATTAGCATACGAAATGTCAATAATTTCACCATAAACTATGAATGGTATAAAAATAGCACATCCACAGTCAAACATATCACAAAACCTTCAATACAATATAGAAGTTTTGTATCATAATAAATCAACTTCAAATAATCTTAAAATCCATCAAAGGATGTTGACATAGATGAAATCAAAATTCTCTTTAAAGAAGTATCTCCTTTTATTTTGAAATCATTTAAGGTCCATATAAAATAAAACATTTTCTTTGAAAATATTCTTATAAGCTTGTATGGAAAGCTTCGACGATTTTATAACGGCGGAAAATAACCGCACCCGCCGTATAAGTTAAAAAAAACATTCTTACCTCAATTCTGTCAAAAAGGTTAAAAAGGACCTTGTTTTGAAAACGATGGAAAGATTCCTTTATAAACCTCTTATAAAAAGTCAAACAAGGGTATAAATGACTTTAACCCATATTCTTGTAAATAGTAAAAAATGTTTTGAAATACATTTCGAAGAAACATGGATGTGGATGATAAAGAGATCCAAGTAGATTATTACGTATAATACAACCTCGGATAATGAAGAGATTGTGAAATAACCCTTACCTTGTACTTTTTCCTTGGTTGGGGTAGGTTAACCTCCTCTTCTTCGGGTTATTCCTTTTGATTTGATCAAAAGGGCTCCATAGGTTGGATTTCTGATCAAACTAAGGCCTCTAGGTTGTAGTGAGGGATGTTGGGAGAGTATTTGGGGTGAGGGGCACCTTTGGAAAAGTTAGAAATATTAATTTATAATAAATTCATATTCGGTTTCCAAAGGATCCAAAGTTGACTATTCAAAGGATGAGGTGGGGATAGGTCGAAAACAACTCATCCAATAGAATTTAGACAGGTTTGGGTACTTATATTAACCTTAGCTTTAAGTATTAACTCTAAGTTAATTAGTTTCACTTTTACAATGTCTCTTTGTATTTTTATATAATATGGTTAATAAACTTACTATATACATCCAAGTGACCCACAAGTGGTCCATTAATGATGAACCTATCATGATATAAGTCTCTTGGCCGAACCTTAGATTTTTAGAAATTTAATATCAATTAAGAATATAATATTTGTTTTAAGAACTCTTTTATGTCAATTTTGACACTATTCAATAGTTGATTTTTGTGAAACTCATAACAGATTGATTACTTCGAACAAAGTCAATTAAATCAATCCTAATATATCATATTATATTATAAAATTAGTTTAATTCATTAAAAGTTTCATATTATATTTATTTGGGTATTTATAATATCAATTATTTTAATTTTTCACTATTATAGTAATTACTGCATCATCATTGTGTCATAAATAAAATAAATTATTTAATGTCTAAAAATTATAAATAAAATATCATTATATAGGAAATATTTTTATCTTTCTAATGAATATTTATAATCTAAAATCCAACTTATATAACTCTATGTAACAATTGTTTTGCTAAAAGATATATGCTTGTGTCATTTTTGTATTCATTTTGACTTAATTAAAATAAAGTGTCATTATCACTTACAAGTAGATCCATGGGGTCCCAAAATTGACACAAATATCCCCATGGTCGACCATTTATCAACCAATAGGGTTAAGACACGTTTTAGGGTAATTTAGTATTATTATAATATTATTTTTTTAACCCTTATTTACCGGATTTACCCTTAACCATGGTAAATAAAATATTTACCACAGTAATTATTCAAAATGTATAAAAATAAAAGTCACCTATTTACACAATTTGAACATCCTGATTCCAAATATGGAATCCATTTTTCTAAATTCAAAACACAGAAGTGGCAGAAATTAATTTAAAATTAATTCCCGCTGTCAAAACAAAAAGCGTGTTTTTAAGAGATAATAACTATCAAAAGATTGACACTTGTTTATGTTCGGTTTAATTGTAAACTTATGTCCAATGACCAACATTATATTAAATGGTAAAAATATATTCTAAATATACTTTAAAACCACTCAAATTCACAATTTATCACTATTAATTATTTTGATTAAAAAAGTTGTTTTTAATTAAAATTTAGTAATTTTCACTATTCATCAAAATATGAAAGTTATCCGAAAAGTACCAAAATTTCACCTTAGGCTAAATTTGATATTCCGAATCCAAAAATGAAGTACATTTTAAAATATAAAATATATATAACTTCAAAAGGTAGGTATTACTATTCATAACAGCTAGTTTGATTGGTTACGGTGTGTTAGAACTCGAAGTTGCGTACAACACACGCTACTGTTTTATTCAAAGGAAAGCGTACCGTGGAAGCTTGGGATGTTTCATTTTAAATTTTTGAAGTCCCAATTTAGTCAAAAAGTTTAAAATATTTTATTTAAAAAGGTTTCACTATTATAAGTTGATAAAAGTGAAATACTGAAAATGAATCTGTTCTTGCAATATGACTAAGAAACTCATAATAGGGATTCTAAAATTATAAGGATTATATAAAGTTCAAAATGTAGTTAATACTATTCATGACCTCTTTTAATGGTGTGATTGAACTCGGTGTTGCGTGTAGTGCAAGTTATTGAATTATTTTTAAGAAATAACACACTCTGAAATCCTGGGGTGTTACAGGATGCGTGGACAATATCCGGTGCTTTATCACCAATTTGGCAGACAAGTGTTTACCCTTCCCAAGAATAATAAAGAAGGGAGTTACCTATCAATGGAATAAGGATTTCCAAGAAGCATTTGACACCCTCAAGAAATATCTATTGAGACCATAATTAGTGATGCCGATTGTAGAAGGAAGGCCACTCATTCACTATGTGTTAGCTTTAGAGCGACCACTAGGTGCCTTCCTCGCCCAAAAGAATGATGCTGGGAATGAAAATAACCTTTATTATCTCAGTCTCAATATTTGTAATGCAGAAACTCGGTATTAAAGTATTGAAAAGTTCTTTCTAGAATAAATATTAGCAGTTTAAAAATTGAGGTACTATCTGCAACATCATGAGGTACAATTGGTATCTCGTAATAACCCACTCAAATTTATCCTCAGTAGCCCTATGATTACAGAACATCTATCAGGGTGGGTAGATATTTTGCAACATTTTGATATCTAGTTTGTGAATCAAAAAAAAGTAAAGGTCCATGGTATGGTTGATTTCCTTACTGAGCACCCGTCGGTGGAAGATACATCGTTTAATACTAAACTTCCTGATGAAGAGGTCTTCTCTTTTCAAGATAATTCACAAACATTGGAAATGTATTTTGATGGTGCTTCTAGAATTCCAATAGGGAAGAGACTGGAAAACCCTAAACTCAACAAGGTTGTATTATGAATTGTCTGTATTACCCAAAAAAAGGCAGTATTAAGTTATTTTTTCCTATTATCAGAAGGTGGTACCAACAATGAAGTAGAATACCAAGCTCTAATCGTAGGTTTGGAATTGGACCTTCAGGTGAAAATGGTTCATTTGAAGGTAGATGGTGATTCAGAATTAGTAATCAAACAAATAAATGGGGAATATTCTATCAGAAAAGAAGAGTTAATCCCATTCTGTGACTAAATCAAAGAGTTAATGGATGAATTTCCCTTATAGCTGACATAGTTCTATGTCCTGCAATCACAAAATTCCCCAGTAAATTAATTGGCTAATGTAGCTACAGCCTTGGCAGATACAAATCGGGGTGAGACAGTTATCAGCATAACCCATCGCCATGTGGTCTTACCATTTTTTCAAACCAGAATGGTGGAAATTAATTAAATTTTCCCTTTTTCTAAACCAAATGGTAATACTATGGGATTGAGAACATCTATAGAGACCCAAAGCCTGACGTACATTGACATTACATTACATTTGCAGAATACTTAGTACATAACAAAAACACACACACAAGGATCGTAATAGTTTAGTGTCTTTGGAAACTCGGAATATAATCTTCTAATCGTGGTGAAAGATCTTCAACATCTCCCATAAAGATCTTCTTTTTTTACCTAAAACCTTTCTTTATATCCTGGGGAAAAGAAAACATAAAAGGGTGAGCTCAAATTCTCAGTAAGGGTAAACAAATGAAATATCAATCACATCATATTCATAAGAACATAACTTTTGGAAATCTTAACCTGTAAAAGAGATCATAATTTCATAACTTGGGATAACTCATGGCAGTGAAAGGTAATCACAATAATCATAACATAAAACATTAAACTTTGTGACATACACACATAATCATAAATAATCATTTGTTATTAGTCAAGACTCATTTCCAAGACTATCTTAGTGGACAAAGTCCCTTTCTGAACCGAGTCACCCTCATTTGAGTCCTGTTTCACTGAACCGGTATAACCTACCATTCCAGCCATGTCTATCTCATTAGATATAAAATCCTTACCCATTGCATTGGAGGGAGATATAGGTCCCACCCATCTCATAATGATACCATTCTTATGTGTGCCACAAAATCATAAATCATACATCATTGCATAACCCATGTAATACAAATGGAAATATTAAACATAATGACATCATAAAACAATTCATATAAGATAAAGGAATTCATAAAAATAATTCCATCACAACATAATAAAATCAATGTAATAATAGGGATAAAAACAGAACCCTTTATTATCTTAGATGGAAAATAATTTTGATAAAACACTTGAACTCCATTCTTGAGGAAAATATCCTTTCTTCTTCAAAAACATTTTTTCCTTTCTTAACATGTCATACAATTTTAAACTAAAAGAAGTTGATTAAAAATAAACTCGAAAACTTGTAATGGAAGCTTCTTGGAAATAATGTTTTAAAAATCCATTCATGCCGTATAAGTTAAAAAAACATTCTTCGTACTTTTGTCGGAAAAGTCAAAAAAGTACCTCGTACGAAAAACAACAAAAGATTCCTTTCATATCTTTTACTAAAAACTCACCGAAGGGTAAAATTGGATATAAACTATTGTAGAAGGATATAAATATTACATATTGAGGAAACATGTATGTGGATGATAAAATACACCCCAGTAAATACCAAAGTATAAATAATCTCAGATAAAAATGAGATTGTGATATTTCCCTTACCATAGGTCCGATTTTCTTCGTAAGTGTCTGAACCTCCTGTATAATGATTTAAATAATGTCATTGACTTATTCCAGAATCATACTAATTTTTATGATATCATATATGGTTCACTTATGACTTTATTTTACCCGTTCTTTTGAAAATTCCATGTTAAAGAGCGTTTTGGGTAAAATCGTTTCATTTGTCGTCCGTGTTTTGACTTGTAATTATTCTTATGATTACATAGATCATGATTACTTAATTAAATAATATAAAACATGATTTATATATAATATATATTCAGAATATACATATATATAATAAATCAGTAAATGGAAAGAAATACACCGTTCATGGAGACGGTAGGCCGTACGTACGCATGATCGCTATTTTCGTTTCCTTATTGAGTTGAATGGAATTAAGTAGATGACATACAAATAAATCCAGTATCATTATTATGTCATATTTTTCATGATTACTTATTATATGTACTTTATAATCATTCATGACTGGTTAAAGTGGAGAATGAATCTCATCGCGTCGTGGAGACGGTAGTCCGTACGTACGCACGAGCGATGATATCATTTTCATGATTATTGAATTGAATTGAAGTGGATGATACAATATATCAGAATCATTATGATGTTATAAAAAGTATGTATAGTTATTCTTTACACCATAATACCCATACATGTAAGGTGTTGGTGGAAAAACAGATTACACCACGGCGTGGAGACGGTATTCCGTACGTACGCACACGCGCTGATTTTGTTTTCCAGAGGATGGATAGAAGGTGAAATGGGGTTGTTTAATATTTATAATAACAAATCAGTATATTAGTGATACTTATGTTATTACTTTATAATGAAACAACTAAAGAAGAATAAGTTGAAGAAGAAAGAAGCTTGAAAGAATCGGGAGAAGAAATTACCTCTTCTTCGATACGCCTCTTTGAAACCTCCTCTTAGGGCACTAAGATTGGTCTTTAAAGAAGACCAGAACCTCTAGGATGTTTCTAGGGAAGTGGAGAAGATAATTTGGCAGGGTTTGGCCGAGCTTTAAGGATCAATGTTGTGTGAGGAAGAGAGGGAGGAGGTGCCCTTTTATAAGGGAGGAGAGGGGAACCTTTGGAATAACTAAAAATATTATTTTATTATAAAGTCAAGTTTGATTTTACATAGCTAAAAATTGATTTATTTAGAGGATAATGTGGGGATGGGTCGAAATCCTCTCATCCAATAGAATTTAGACAAGTTTAGGTTCCTATTTTAACCTTATCATTTAGATTTAACATTAAGTTATATAATTTTACTTTTACCGTGTCTTCTTGTGTTTTTACACTATAAGGTTAATAAACTTACTATAAGAAGCCAAACAAACCCCAAATTGTTTATTATTAATATATGTAACCTTATATAAGTCATTTTTCCGAACCTTATATTTTTAGAAATAAAATAACAATTAATAATATAATAGTTTTTTTAAAAACTATTTCATGTCAATTTTGACACTATTTAGTAATTGATTTTTATGAAAATCATAACTGAATGATAAGTTCGAAAAAATTTAAATAAATCCATAATAACATGTCATATTAAGCTAGAAATTTAGTTTAATTCATAAAAAGTCTCAAATTATATTTATTTGGGTATTTATAACATCAATTATGTCAATATTTCATTAATAAGATAATTACGGCATCATCGTTGTGTCATAAATAAATTAAATTATTTAATGTCTAAAAATTAAAAATAAAATACCATTATGTAGGAAATCATTTTAGATTTCTAATGAATATTTAAAATCGAATTTATCTTATGTATAACCGTATATTAAAAATGTTTTAGTAAATAAACTTTGATTTTAACTCTTTTAACTCTTCTTTGAATTAAATAATAATAAATGTCCTAATCTAATCCAAGTGGGCCTAAATGGTCATATTCTATTCCTAAGCTTGTTTTTGTTCGAATTACACTTATCCAATAGAATTTGGACATGTGTTAGGATAATAATAATATCATTTTTACCCTTAATTACCCAATTTACTTTTAACCGTGGTAAATAAAAGTAAAAAATTAATATTCACCAAAAATTATTTTCATCTCATTGAACCACATTTTTCTTACTCAAATCAATCGTGTCTCTCAGATTTTTGAAATTCCACTCACAGAAGCGGTAAAATTAAGTTTTATGAAAAATTCAGTTTTTTTTACTACCACTTAGTGGTTTCACTATTCATCAAAAATTGAAAGTTTTCAGAAAAATGCCAAAAATTAGGCCTAAGATATATTTGATATTATGAACTCAAAAATGATTTCTATTTTACCAAATTCAAAACATATCAGTTGCATTAATTAATTTAAAAATTAATTCCCGTCGTCAAAACAAAAGGCGTGTTTTTAAGAGATAATAACTCTCAAAAGATTGACACTTGTTTATAACTGGTTTAAATGTGAAATTACATACAATGACCAACATTGTATTAAATTGTAAAAATATATTCTAAATATACTTTAAAACCACTCAAATTAATAATTTATCGCTCTTAATTATTTCGATTGAAAAAGTTGTTTTTAATTAAAATTTAGTAATTTCCACTATTCATCAAAATATGAAAGTTATCCGAAAATTACAAAAAATTCACCCTAAGCTAATTTCGTTATTCCGAATCCAAAAATGAAATCGATTTCGAAAATAAAATTTACAAAATTTTAAAAAGTGGTTATTACTATTCATAACGGCTTGTTTTAATAATATTTTAATAGCATATCATTGTTTAGTGAAACTCGGTATTGCGTACTACACACGCTATCAAGGAAGGTCGCGATTGTGTGTAATGAAAGGCAAGTCAAGGATGCGTTTTGTGCAAGCTCCTTTTGGTGTAGCATACAACACAAGACATTAATGAAATTAAAAAGAATATTTTTCATAAAATCTCGGGGTGTTACAACATCCATCCAAGAATATATTCAAAATGAGGCACTTATACTAGACAGGGTGGAGAAAGAATAGATATGGCAATGAGCAGCCAATGTTACTCTTAATTATAGTCCATACCACAAGAAGATTCTTTACAAGTGAGGCTTTGAGGGAATTCTATTCATATGTATTGATGTAGAAGAGACCGTAGTTGTCATGAAAGAAGTACATTCAAGAACTTGTGGTTCCCACCAATCTAGGAACAAACACTCTAATTAGATCCAAAGGCTTGGATACTTTTGGCATTCAATGATGCAGGATTGCACAGATTTCAGTAAGAAATGTCATCCCTACCAAGTGCATGCCAACTTCATTCATCATCCCCCAGTGTAGGTACATATAGCTAAATACTCGTGGTCATTTTCCAAATGGGTAATGGATGTAGTAGGGCCTTATCTTCCAGCCACGACTAAGAAGTTCATATATGTTCTCATAGCTATTGAATTCTTCTATAAATGGGCTGAGGCAATACATCTCTAGGATTTCGGTGCCAAAATCATCGTTCATTTGCCAAAAATAATATCTTCACTAGATTTGGCGTCCCTCATATTATTTTGAAGGACAATGGAACCAATTTTTGTTCTGCTGAAGTAAAAATGTTATATCTGGAATATAATATCAAATCCAACCATTCATCCCACTACCATGCGGCGGCCAAAGGACAGATAGAGTCATTCCAAAAAAACCTATCAAATATACTTCAAAATATGGTGGATAAAGAAAATAAATCATGTCCTGATAAACTTTTGAATGGTTTATGGGCTTATCCGAAAACTACCCATACTACTACCCAAGTAAATCATTATTCATTGGTATATGGATCAGAAGACGTTTTTCTAATTGAAATATAATTTCCTTCACTTAGAGTTGCAATATGTGATTAGTTATCTACAGATCAAAGATCTCATAGATGGATCAATAAGTTGGAACGATTAGATGAGAGATGATTGCATACCTTGCATCATGTAAAAGTCTATCAGAATAGAATATTGCCAGCTTTTAATAAGAATGATCACCTTCATTCATTCCTTTAAGGAGAATTGGTATTGTACCTTAGAAATCCAATGATACCAGCAATGAATCCTCCAAAACATGAACCAAAGTGGAAAGGACCTTATTACAAACATAAGGTATATTTAAATGAAGCATATGGTTTAATCTAATAGATGTTTAGTTCATTACACCTCCAACCAATGCTAGATTTTTGAAGAAATACACTGTGTAATTATACACCATAGTCCTCACCACAAGACATTAAACTGAAAAATACCATAGTCCTCACTTCAAGACATTAAACTGTACAGTAGCATAGTCCTCCCTGCAAGACCATAAACTACACAATATCATAGTCCTCACTAAAAGACATTAAATTGCACAGTACCATAGTCCTCACTGCTAGACATTAAACTGCACAGTACCATAGTCCTCACTACAAGACTTTAAACTACACAGTACCATAGTCCTCCCTGCAATAAATTAAACTACATAGTACCATAGTCCTCACTTCAAGACTTTAAACTGCACAATACTATAGTCCTCACTACAAGACTTTAAACTCCATTGTACAATAGTCCTCACTACAAGACTTTAAACTACACAGTACCATAGTCTTCACTACAAGACTTTAAACTGCACAGTACCATATTCCTCATTGCAAGACTTTGAACTGCAGAGTACCATAGTCCTCACTGCAAGACATTAAACTGTAGAGTACCATAGTCCTCACTGTAAGACTTTAAACTACTCAATACAGTATTCTTCACTACATGACTATAAACTGCAGAGTATCATAGTCCTTGTTGCAAGACATTAAACTCTAAAACACCCTTGTCCTAGTTGTAACACATTAAACTACATAAAAAATCATAAGCGTCCATGCAGTATGACATTAATGTGAATAGCATCTTCATCCTTGTCACATGATGTTAAACTGCATGAAATCATTTGTACAACTAATTTTTTTCCCTATTGGACATTATAATCTTCCAAAAAAATGTGATTGACGTCCTCACTACTTATTAGTAGTACTTGAGTCCCTCTCTTTCCTATGTTGGAGTAAGATCTTCATAGAGGCCATGTTTGAAGAACTATGTATGGCTTGATTCTCATTTTCAATCAGATACGTAGAGACTCCTGAATGTCCAATTGTGGGCCCAACCACAATCACAAAATCATATTATTTTCTTTTTGTCCTCTTATATATCAATTAGATCTATACAAAGCATTTCCTTAAGACATATGATTTGTTCTTTATTACATTTTATTTTTTAATATTTACCGTTCTCTCAGAATGTGATAAAAAGTCTGCATTCTTCATGTCAAACTCCCTTAGCATGAGGAATGATTGTTTCATGAACTAATTATTGTTTGATTATCATTTTCATTGAGGTGCCTAGAGATGCCTAGATCTCCAATCTTGGACCCAACCACATGAACCCCCCTTTATTTCTTGTTTAAAAATTAAGTCTTGCATAGGGAATGTTTTAAGAAGTATGTATAAATTGAATCATTCCCTAAGAAGACACATAGTGACACATCAGTTTTTTATCCCTTAATCAATTAAAAATATGTATTCCTTTCCACATCAGATCATCTTTGTCCTTACCGTGTGACATTAAACTGCATGTAAATTTAACATCCCTACTCCTCACTTGGGTCACCTTTATATTGTAAAAGAAACCCTTACTTCTCCTTGTTTCTCACACAGAGCATAGCTCATGTAGTCTTAGGAATTGGGTAAATGGATTCTTTATATAAGGTGTTTTAATTTCTTATGGGGTTAATAATTTCCTCACTACATGACATAAAACGGCATAGTATAATGTCCTCACTGCATGACTTAAAACAGAAAAGTATAATGTCCTCACTGCATGACTCAATACTGCATAGTATAATGTCCTCACTACATGACTTAAAACTGCACAGTACAATGTCCTCATTGCATGACTTAAAACTACACATCACTATATTCATTCTAAGGAAACAAAGAAAGTCTACATTTTACATATGAGTTAGATATATGTAAAGGACATCAAAGTCATAAACAATATTGAATCAAACATTTCTCATGTGCATTAAGTAATACCTCCATCCACATTTCACACTCTTAATCCTGAATATTTCCTGATTCTCATAATCATCCTTACAGTTTCTGGTGACAGAATTGCTAGTATTTAAGAGCTCCTTTTCCTAATTATGCATAACATGCCATTAGGTGGCCTTGCATAAGTTTCCTACTTAATAGACATGTCAGCCAAAACATGCCAATATTTGGCTATACAACATAAACCCTAGTAGGCCCTGCATAATATAGCCCCCATAAAGGGTTTGTCAAATAATGGTAATTTCATTCAAGGTTATATTATCATTGACCCCTTTAATCTTTGATGACAATATACATGAATATGTATTTTAAAATAGTCATTCAAGTATATTTGTCCCATTATCTTTTTCACAATCTTAAAATCTTCAAGGACATGGTTTAAAAACTTCCTTCACCATGTGTTTGATGGACTAGAGAATAATATTTAAATCACTTTTCCACATGTTATATTTTTTTTATTCCGTTCCTATTTGTATGACCTAAAACTACAGACACTATATCTTTTACGTTTGGGTCATGCCTTTATAAAAGCCATGTTCCTCCAATTAATTGGATATCTGGATTGAAAATACCCTTCCCATATTAAGGTACCCTTCTTCATAAACCAAACTCTATGCATCAGAAAATCTGAATATCCATAAACATTCTTCAAATTTTAGTAATAGAACGTCAAACTTTTGAGAGCTCTTTTCCCTCACTTTACAACACGTGCCCTTAGGCTGTCTTGCATAAGTTTCCTACATAATAGGCCTGTAGGCCAAAAGATACCACTTTTTTGATATGCATCAAATACCCTAGTTGTCCCTACATAATAATACCCCCATAATAGGTTATTCAAGTAATGGTGACTTTTTTCTTAGAAAATACATCCTCTAATGCTTTTAGACCTTTTCCCATATCATTATTTGGTTCCATAAATTCCTAAATCAGTGTTTAGAGTTTCCCTTCCATACCTGAATATTATAATATGTTTCTAACTAATTATCATGAAATTGGGATAGTTCTCTCATACCTTTGGTCAGAGATAAATACTTTAAATTAAATCCCCACACTTTCATCACTGCGGGACTTAAAACTACACAGTACCAATATCGTCACTGCATGACTTAAAAATGTACTATACCAATGTCCTCAATACATGACTTAAAACTACATAGTACTAATGTCCTCACTACATGATTTAAAACTACATAGAACAATGTCCTCACTGCCTGAATTAAAACTGCACAGTACAATATTAGAAATCTCCTCTTTTCTGATAAATTCTTATCCATTTCTCATACCCCAAATTTTTATAAAATGGTTTTCCTATTCATGACTTATGTTAGTCTAAAATAGCACTTTTTAATTCTTAAAATTCATTTCCTTGGCAAAACCACCTACTGTGGTCTTGATTCACCCAAATATTATTTCCCCAATCTATCAGTAGAGAATACTAAATTATGAAAGAACTATTTTTATTCCTATGTAGCACATGCCCTTAGGCGGGAATGCATAAGTTGCCTACATAACAGGCCTACCAGTCAATAGATACCTCTATTTGGCTATACAACATTTGCCCGAGATGGCCCTGCATAACGCATACCCCATAACGGGTTTGTTAAATAATGGTAACTTCATTCCTGGAAAAGAAACCCCTTATGTTGATATAGGTTTTAGATTTGGTTACCATAAAGATCATGACTCAAGATCCCCCTTGGAATTGTTTAATGAATATTAAAGAAATTCATAGACACTGATTCTTGTTTGGAATCTAATTCAAAATTTACATTCAACTCTATTAGACCCTAAATATTATCTATTTATAGTACAAAGTGCATGTCTCTAAGCTATCAAAAACAAAAGACTCGATACTCATTAGATAGAAAACCTACAAAAGGATCTCTAAACAAAAGTCGAGTCCCAGCTCACTAAACACACATTTTTGTATGATATAGGTAATATTGAGCAATAAAAAAAGAGGTCAAGAGATACAAAATTTGTGGGGTTATCTATATAACCCTAGAAACAGTACAACTATGCTCATTAGGTCCCTCAGCATAATAAAAAAATTTGATCACATCATTCTTAATATTTTAATAATGATTTTTTAACATAAAGGAATCATTATCATCATTTACATTTCATATTTCAATCATAAAAATCAAGAATGATGATTTTTATGATTGAAAACAAAATTTTTTCATTCATATGAAAATAGAGGGCCATCCAAAAAATGGATCATATCTATAATGATTTAGAATAAACTCTCAATGTGAATTATTATTTGTTGGACCACTTCATAAGCTCTATTCGCTACCTGTTGAAGTTCAGATAGTTGAGAAACTCCAGCCTCCTCTTCCTGATGAAGTGCTTCCTTAGTAGTTGAAATGGAAGTTATCCCCTCTAATTGGGTTTCTCCTAATGTATGATTCAACTGCTAAATCTTGTTATAAACAATATCTAGTTTTTGTTGAAGATTTAACAACTCCTTCATGGTTTCGATGATTTGTTGGGTAATTTTGAGTGATTTATTGTTATGATTTACCTCCACCTCAATTACTGCATCTTGAAATCCCTCAATATATATGCATCATTTCACCTCTCCAAAATCTTGTCATAGATTATACTCCAGCTCCCATCATAGAATAGTCTCTTCCCTGGGATCATTGACTGGCCGATAATTAAATCAACCAAATCCAAATACGCAGAATAATGCTAGGAGTTTTGGAAAATGGGAAAAAAATTCATCTAAAGGATTTTCCGATATTATGCTCCAGATATGCAACCATGTCTTCTTACGTCCCATACCAAGAGAATATTTCATCTCTATTTCTGAATCTGAGTCACTATAATGAGTTAAAATGTATTCTGGAAACATGTTGCTTAAAGATCAGCCATGTTCTACTTCTCTTCGGACAGTAGAAACTTCACCTTATAATCATGGAACTGATAACCCTAAAAAATAAAATCAAAACCATTATTAGTTTCAAATGGATGGAAAAAATCTGATTTAAACAGCTGATTATATTTACCCAATAATAAGTCAGCTACTGGATTTGATTCATTCCTCGTATTCTCAGCCTCATTGTTTTGAGTAGATGTTTCTTGAGAAGGGGAATGTCCTTGATTTTTTTTAGTTATGAAATTTGAAGACTCTGGATCATCTCTTGATGAAGGATCATTTGTAGGTATTTCTCTAGCCCTAGCAGAAGGATAATGTGGAACACCCTGTTTCTGAAGAGCATTTGCAACGTTTTCTGCAGATAAAGCTGCATATGGTGAACTTTGATGTAAAGAATCAAGTTGAAGGGAAATAATGTATTAAAAAAAATACAAGAATAGGGACTTATGTCCTTGAAATTCTTCGTGAAAAACCCCAAAATCCTTCATGGAACCTGAAATATCAATATCTGGATTAAGGGTGTGCATAATTTCAGTGTATACGACCTGAAATGTTACAGTATCTTTTCCATTTATGTTATCCAACAAATGTTAGTTGATGCCTAAATTGGATTCGCTGACATTTTTTTCTGTAGGCTCCTCAATTGGTATGCTTGCATCAGGTCTTTCCAGGTTTGGTTCAACATCAGCATTGGTCTTAGATTTCCCTGGATCTGCATTCCTTTCTCCTGAAGTAATAGGAATATCAGTGTTGATTAGTTCAAAATACTTTGAAAAATGAAGCAGATGAATTTATTTAATCATACCATGAATTTACTCTCTCTTAGAAGATCTAGGATCAGGTATAGCTGAAACATTTGAAGATTTATCTAATAAAATATCTGATTTGTCGACACGAACTTGGGTTTCCCCTGGGGCTTCTTTTTTGGGTCTTGAAGAATTAGCTCTTAATCCATGGAGAGACGAGAGAGACATAGATCCTAAAAGAGGATAAAACGTGGTTAACAGATTATATTGAGCAAGTTATAAGCCATAAGGATTGTATAAATACTTACTCCATTGGTGAAAGCTTTAAATCAATATCATTGCTCTCTTGTGTGTTCTATTCAAAAGATTGGGGAGAGACTAAAACACTCCTCTTAGCATGGTAATCATGAGGTAATGGTTGAGGATTATCTATTGCCATTACCCCAATCATGATTCTTACTCATTGAGAATGTTCTGGAGACCTGGGAGGATCATTTTTTGCATCGATTGGAGAGTATACAGGACCATAGTGAGGTGATTTGAGAACATTTCTAGATCTTCCTTCTATACATTGAAGCTGTATAAAACCATTTTCATTAAGATTAATGACGATAAATGGTAAATCAGAGTTGTGACAAAAGAAAATGGGAAATAAATTCTCAGTATTATCACCAATATCTGGTATTCAAATTCCTTGCTAGAGATATGCCCAGGCATCCCTAAGATCAGGGTTTACACTCTCCTAATGATGAATGGTTGAAGGTCGCACATAATTCAATATTGGTACGGTTGGATGTGGGGGAGATTTAACACCTTCATATTAAAAAACTTATTCAGTCCTCCTTTCATCGGAATGTTTAACAGATGGAATAGTAATCTCTATTTGATTATGGCGACTGGATCGCCTTGGTGTTGGAGGTTTTTCTTCTCTAGTCATGGTCTTCCTGGTACACTTCCTATGAAGACGTTTTGAGGGCTTTGAAACCATTGAATCTTCTGTATCATCTCTGGCCATGGACTTCTTACAACGATTTCCATGTGCAATAATCTTTATAGCTGCCACTCGATATATTCCTTTCGTCAAAGCCCCTGGAGGATATGAAGAGGCCCAAGATTTGGCACACCTAGCTTCCAATCGAATCGATTCATCTAGTAAAGGTATCATAAATGATAATTTGGATGCCTCTAAAGCCTTTAGAATCCATAATTGTCATGCTACCATTGGTGTTTCTCCTGTCTGATATACGTAGGTGTAAAAGTGATTGATTGATGAAAGCATTTGAATTGAAGAGAAATCCTATAAGGAACATACGCCTCATAGATAATTTGACCATCAATCCTGATTGATAATACTCTATCCATGAATTCCATCATATAAGATCTCATCTCTTAATTATTTTATTTACTATCATCAATAGATGTTCCAACTGGTGGGTTACCAAAAGGAAAGAAGCTAAATTCTCCTGATACATTCAATACATTCAGCACCACATCAGGTCTCATGTTCAGAGGCTTATTACCAGAAACTTTCTGTAAAAATGGGGTGAATCGACCATTGGAAACTCTAACTGAATTCAACACTAACTGTGAAGAAATATTTGCTGCAATCCAGCCCCACAACACTTGGAATGGCCCTGCAATCCTAAATGGTGCCTTCCCAATGTATAAATGCAGCAAGAGATGGTAAACATTTTTCTAATACAGGGGTTTCTAGCTCAATATACTTCCCCTCTACCAAATTAGCTACAATGATGAAAGTCCCTAATCTTACACCACCTTCTGATTCACAAAATGGAAGCAAATAAACACTTATCCACATAGAAAGTAAGGAAGATAAGTGTACTGTTGCATCTATATCGGGTTTGACTTTATAGCACTAGTGCTTATAATCGCCTCTTTCCAGTGTAGGACAATATGTGCCTGAACTACCTTATTTATCTGCAGAAGGAAAAATAGTAGGACTTCCTCAAGTTGGACCTTCCTCTATTGTTGGTTCTAAGAAATCTTTCATCCACACTATAACATGAATATCTTTCTTTTATTTAGGTAAATTCTTTTCTATCATAAATAATTCATGAGATGGTGGTGGTGTTCTATAAGAATTACCTCATGCTTTAGTAGGCGGAATGAATTCATCATACATTTCCCCAAGAAAGGGATCCCACGATATTTGGTAAATATCCCAGTGACTAATACCAACTTCACCGAGGGACAAATGAAATGAGTTTGTTTGTGGACTCTATCAGCACAATAAGTCAAGATTGAATTCATTTTTAAAGACATAATTTTCCCCCATCCAGACAGCTTCGTAGATATAAACGTCTGATAACTCTTATCTGAATTCTGAACATGTCTAACATACCCAGAATTCCCACATCCACTCAGGTTTTACACGCCCTTCAGAATGAAGGACCCAATCTCCTTTCCAACAATTTGAGAAGCCCAAATAGTGGAATCATAACAATGTGGTCTTGGCTCTACAACATGATCTTTAATAACGGGAGTGAAACCACTATGATGAATGATCCAGCTAATAAAGACTGTTTATTATTTTATTAGACCCCCCCCCTAAACTAATATTCATGTAGTTATAGTTTGAGTATTGATGAAACCAATTCTTGGGAAAGTAATTCATAACAGAAGGAAAATGGGCATCTTGAAAAATCCCATGCTCATTCAAATGGTAAATAAGGAATTTGTGTGTAGTCACATTGGTATGGAATTACACCCTTCCATAGCCAAAGAAGAGTACTCTCAACAATTTCATAATAGTCTGGTCCAATGAACTTCATCGATTTATTTTTGCGAGCCTTATCTTCTCAGTATGAGTAATCAAATGAGTCATTCTTTCCTGCTAAAGAATTACCAAACTTCCAGGTCATAATTTTAAAGAGGAAATCCAAAAATTTTTTTGGAAAAGGACTCTGTTCGCGTAGGTCCATTGACGAGGCCTATCACGTTGGTCCTTCACCAAGGATCCTAGAACAACCCCATTTGTGATGTCCTTTCGTGTATCTCCTTCGTGAAATTATTTTTACCTTGAAAAAGTTTCGAAGAAATTATGCGATAGCACAATGCAATAAGAGATGGCCGAATGAGATACGCAATGAGAGCTACATAATTTTGGAGAAAGCACAGATGAAGAAAAAAATCATGAAGGGTGAGATATTTTTATAGGCAATTGAAGACCTACGCGTACGGACTACGCGCAAGCTCTTCGCGTTGTACCTCCGGGAATCATCTGTGTGGTAAACCGATGATGTTTGGGAACTTTCATCTCATGACTTGACCCTCATTGTATGTTTTAGATCCAATCCTGAGGGGAGGGGGGCGTTTGTTGACACTACTTGAGAAATTAACCAAAATTAATAGGAATAGAACTCTTGATCTTTCAGATCCCAAATAAATGTTTGAAAAGTAAAAAAGGAACATCAGCAAATACTCCCAAAGAGCTTCATGATGAAGTAGCTTCACTGATCTGCACAGGGGACCTACGCGACTGACCTACGCGGCCGTCCTCCATATCCGACCTACGTGACCAACCTACATGGCTGACCTCCATAGCAGAGCTCCGTGCCAGAATATTTTTTATGCATCAACGCGGAGCAACTGTGTAGTGGAGCTACGCAACTTACCTACGCAGAGGAGCCATGAACTGGACCTCCGTAGTGGAAGATTCGTAGTGCATCTATGTGAAATACCTCTATGGAGCAGCTACACGAAATACCTGTTCGGGAAATGTCTCTTCAACTAAGCTTATCCTTGTCTATAAATAGATCCCTTGGGTTCCCCATTTTGGGACTAAAAAAACAGAAAGACTGTCTGAATCTCCCATTGCATAGATCTTTTTCCTAGATCCCTCCAACTGTCTTAGGTATCTCTCTAAACCATGAGAGAAGAGATAATTTAATGGGATCAGTATGTTTTGACGTTCTTCACATTCATCTGTCATCATCTATACCTGTGTAGTGTACCTATGTGCCTACATGCGCAGTACAATTGTGCTCCATACTTGCATGGTATACCTACATGCCATAGATGCACGGTATACCTACACCCCATACCTGCACAGTATACTCGCATGCCATAGCTACGCGGTATAGTTGTGTGATACAAGCAACACGGGGTACTTACGCGACATACTTGCACGAAGTACCTACGTGACCAGATCAAGTACCATCTTTTAAAATCCATTCATGGTAGGATAGCTCCTTCCTTGGTTCCCTTATCTGAATGAGACTATGTTGAAGCCTCCACCAAAACCATATTAATTCTCAAAACATTGGTAAAGGCACATCAACGTGTCTTTTATTTTTTTTGATATCTCTATAGTATGTGGTTTCCCACAATTTTTTCACAATGGGGTTAGGATTCATAGGATGTTTGTGGGTTTGTATATCCACAGTCACATGGAATTTTCTCCCAAAAACAGTGTCGGGAAGTTCTTGGTTTGGGGGAAGGATTGGGTCCTGGCCTCTCCCTTCTCAAAGAGATGACCTAGGATATCAGGTTTCTAGTAGGTAAGGTATGGTTCACCTATTTATTTTCCATGCAAGAATAAGAGAAGTATCCATCCCCTACCAAGAGTAATTTCAGGGTAGACATCCTAGTATAATCCACTCAACTTCAACCCTTCTTTCTTACATTAGACCCTTGTCCAATGTAAAAAGAATATAGGGATGTTTTTTCACCTCACCCTCTTCCATCGGAAAGGAGATACATTTGAACGTGCGAATGTATTTGATGAATCTTTTACATTATCTAGTTTCTCACACCGATCATGATCCATATGGGCTTAGAGATTTGTCATGATTACAACATTTTCCTGATCAAATATGCTACGAGAACTCTGATTCCTGTTCAAAACTAGGATACATTGGATTCCTTCTCAAGTTCGGAGCTCACTGAATATCCTTATCAAGAATACAACCCTAATTCTCCCAATTTGGGCATCCTCCTTAGGAAATAAGTCCCAAATTCAATCCTCAAATCATCAATGCATAATTTTCAGGATGTATGCCCAAAATCATATTTTCTCAATGGACCATAATATTCTATGAGTTTTAGAAAACTACGCAGGCTTCGATTCCCATCAATATGGAATATGTAGGAAGCCTCCTTGCGGTTAAAACCCGACATTTCACATCAACCCTATTCTCTTTGGGCCATATTCCCAATAGGGTCTAATCTTAGATGGAAACCCTTATCCCTTAAAAATTCCTTAGGCTACTTCAGCATAATTCCCACACTATGTTTTAACTAAGAACCTTTCATTTAGAGGTCATTATCACAATACCTTAAAAGGTATGATGTGTCCTATTAGGAGACACTAAACTACGAGGGTTATGATTCCATTCACAAGGATACGTAGGTAGCCAATTTTACATGCATGATCCCAAGATCAAAACAAACCTTCTTCTCCCTAGCTGACAATAAATTCCAGAGTGCCCCACTGAGTTTCTAAAAAACCAGTATCATCATAATGACGATTAAAAGAATCTCTAATCAGTATATTAGTGGATACTATTGATGGAAAACCTTGAATACATATGGATATTTACATTAATGAAGAACCTTGAATACATACGAATGATTCTAAAGTTTTACACATGTTAAAAATTGATTATAAATTCTACGGGATACTTATGATATACTTGGTGAATTAATAAGGATTCATGAAAATATTTTCATTTTACAAAGAGAGTCGCAGTGTAGACAATAATTCCCCCCAAAAGGGTGTGATGAGTCTGACCTCCCATCCTCTCGAACAATGCATATTATTATGTATCGTAAAGTTAAAAACATAACGAATGCCTATATTTAGAAATAATGTCCTCTTTGGATAAATAAATGTTGGAAGTTTTAGGTTTGATGAATAAATCCAATGGAATCTACAAGAAAATAGTGATTCTTAAAACTAAAACACATGTTTCAAATAACTATGAAACACTATGTTATAGATATGTGATGTTTATTTATATATAAATTCCATGTATTTTAATGGTGTTATGGTATATACATTAAATATTAAGGTAATATTTTCATGGAGGGTTTTGAAAAACCTTTCAGACAATCTATAAACATAATGAAAAGGAGTTGTAAAATCTGTTGAGGGGTCAATTAATAACTACTGTTTTATAAACTAATACCCCTATCTATGTAAATATGTGATGGATGAGAGATACTATATAGTTTTGGGTATTTATGTATACTATAGTTGGACATATATTATGGGGACCATTATTATTTATGAGACTATGAGGTGTATCATAAATAAAGATATTATTATTTAGCGATTCAGATTGCAGTGTGATCTAGATTTCTGTAATATGATATAATATACAGATTATCCAAATATATTTCTTTATTTTGGTTTGATAGTATGGTTTAAAAATTATATATTTATATTTATTAGTTTTTTATTTTCAATGGGAGATAACTCGTTATTTGGGATGAACAAACTAAGAAATATTACTCTCCAATTCTTGAAAAAAATTATGTTTTCCCTTTTTTAATGCATATTAAAAGATGCAACAAGGAGGTTTGTGGTGAATTTAATATCTTAGTGGGGGATGGTTTATAGTATAAATTTAAAAATAGGGTTTGTATCTCCTATATTAATATTTGTTTTATTTTAATTTCTTATAATGGGATATTACTTGGGGGGTTATATATGATATGTAACATTCATACATTTTTACATTACATATATTTCGAAGTTTTAATTGATATATTTTTATAGGATTTTTGGGAATGGAATACGTATGTTATTTATTGGTGGTAATGCCTCTTATTGTTTTAGTATATAAACCTAGAAAATATTAATTATCCAATATCCTATCGAGGGAAGTTTAAATAATTCACTTAATAACTAATTAGAATGTGATATAATATATACTTCCACATGAACTCTTAAATTTATTTCACCTTCATCATCATACTCTAAAATAATTAAATCTCTATAATGTATCTATCAAAAAAATCAAAGTGTTAAAATGAATATCTGTTTTTATCTCATATAAGGCCTGAAAAGGTTTCATTGGAATAATATATTGATAATATTTTTATCCACAAACTCCACTAAGGAAAAACCGTCTAACTGTAAACCATTGAAATGAAAAAAATATTCCATCACCATATCTTATATAGTCTAAACAATATTCAATATCTTCAAATCAATATATAGTTTAAAATTATTAATAGAAAACATCTAGTTTCCAAAATCTCCATGTAACCCTTTCCTTAAAATCGAAATGAAATGGGCTCCTAATCTAATAATTTGATTAATTAAACATTATATACCTTCACTACCTTAGTTATATATAATTTTCTTAATATATACGCATACCTATTCCCCCAAATTTATAATATTTATAAGAGTTAATATATTTGTTAACAATTAACCAAATATCATAATAACCTCAAGCTATATGTGTTAAATGAGTCATGAAATCCAACAAGATTTTCTTACACTCCTATAATATAATATTATATAGTTGTAGAAATTTTACTAAAATGTCATGTTTCTCTATTACCTAATTACATATAGGTTTTCACAACATAGACTAAGACACATCAAATTTCATTCTAAGGAAAACACTCACTCCTAAAATCGTGATACATCATTCATACTTTAAGATGAACTGCTAAAGGGAAGTGTGTATCTACTATAAAACTACCATTATTAGATACGTTATAATAAAACCTTCCCCTAAAATAGAATATGGTTCTTCTCACCTTCTATACAACAATTCCATGACTCCCCATGTATAATAATGTTATGATAAACCATTGAATCAAGCTCTCGTCTCTGTGTATCAAAAACACTATGAATCAAAATTTTAATTTTCCATCATCTGATATAAAGATGGTCATACCATTATCTCTAGTAGATATAGATATGAAATTTTCAAAATTTACAATACATCTGACTAAACCTAAATCTCATGTGAAAACTCCTGATATGAGTTTCTTATCAATACATATATCACTATAATACCCTTACCCAGGGTATATGATATCACAAAATCCTAATATGGTAAAAAATAATCTATTGAAATTACCACAAGTAAAAATATATTTTATAAAATTTATATCCTAAACATTTTTTGTCATTGAAAACACAAAATTAAACCTCAATCAGGAAATGAATTCATAACTTCTAAGTAAAAACTATAGTTACTAACACCATGATGATGGTAATTTAGTTATACTAATAATTCCTCAATTTGTTTGATATATGTGAAATAACTACTTGATCAAACTTTAATATAAAACCAATTCATAAATGACAATAAAAAACAAATTCATAAATGATAATCATCATAATATTTCTTTTATGATATTTTCTCACAAGGAAAAATGAGAATTGGTGTACTAGTCGACATCCCCTTTAAAAGGTCAAAGGCCTCCAGGAAATTCCCTATCAAAATGAAATATTTCTCCTACTTTTTTACTACTAAAAATGATCCATTATAATAGAGAAAAATGGGATAAAATGATAGTAATAAATTTCTAACCCCAAGAAACATTTCAATGTATGAATATACCCAAGAATGTAACAAGAAAGTACCACTTCCACCTTCATAAGATCAATAACGTTTCTATCCTTATATATAACGTAACATTGTAAATATGGAGTACACAGACACAAACCCCCATGTAGTATGAAATAGAAAATTTAAATAATAAAAAATAAGGGACCCCAAAAACTAACACCCATAGCCACTTGACTAAACATATTACACCTTTAAATCCATCTAGTTTTCTTACATAATCTACAACCATATCAATTTGAAATCATAAATATCATCATTACCATATTTATAAGTGGAAATGGGTAATTATAAAACAAATTATCCATCAAATATCCTCTCTATAATCAGGATGTTAGGTAGAATCCAATGGAACTACACTTAGGAAGATGTTGTGTAGTGAATGGTACTTTTATCTTCTTAAATGGACTAAAATAAAATTAAGTATCTGAAAAAAGACATATCAAATATAAATTGTCGATCATTTCATCATAGATACCAAGAAACTCCAATTATATAAATCAACCATTCCCATACCAAATAATAATAACAACAAAACCCACACACATTCTAGACATTGTATCAATGTATCTCAATTTTATTGAGTCAATATAGATATGAAGCACCAAATCATTACACTATCACTACCATTCATATATTATAATAATAATTATGAGGAATTTGGAATAAAAATTAACCACAATCTCATATCCTGGTCTCACAAATTTTTTTAAGAATGATATATCAAACTATTTCTATATAAAAATCATCACAATCTATGCTTCCATCAAAATACATCAATAAAAAATCACAGATTCAAAACCACCAAATAATATAAGATGTCACTATATCCTATAAAAGGGGTTACTATGATAATACAGTGTTTTAAATCAATTTATATGAAATGAAATAAAACCACTACAATAATAAAAACATAATACTAATAACTAAAAATATGAAAAATAATGTATTAAAAATAGTAAAACTTTCCGGGATTGAAAAATTATTTATAATATAATTACCTAAAAAATCTGAATACAAATTTTGAAATTTATGACAACCAATTAGTGACACCCACGCCACCTATCATAATTACCTAGCTAGTCATTATCCATTTTCAATATGAGAATATGTAATCAAGGGTAATATTTACCAGGTTGTGTGGGATCCATACCATTTTTGGATTGGATATTAATATATATATATATATATATATATATTCTATTATTATAATTATTTAATAAAAAATTAATTATAAATATGTGAAATTCCTTGGAATAACACCATGATTAAATTCCACTCACATACTGTAATCCTTACTGGATTTTAACATGATATTTTAAAAATTATAAAATGCATTTTTCTCGAATACCCCATGATAATTCCATGAATAATCAAATTAAATATAAATTATAGATATATATATAATAAAAATGACATGATAAACATGAAGAACCAAATAAAAATCGGTCATTGATTGGTATATAACATCCAATTATTAATTATACACTAAATAAATATAGTATAATCCACTCAAAAATAAAATAGAAGGGAAAAAATTCACTTACCTAAAAAAAATTATTTATAAGTCACCGTTGTTCACCCACATTCTTAACTCAAATTTCTATTTATGTAACACAATAATTAAAATAAAATGGATAATTAATTTACATTATGAAATTATATCATCTACAGATAGATCAAAACAAACCCTAAATAATGAAACCTAATCCATGACTAGATCATACCTAATCCATTTGACAATAGGAAGCTTCTTGTTATCTCTAATTCTTCAATTACCCCATATATGAATATTTTAGAATAATTTTATCCCTAAATAAATAATTCAAATAAACAATCTTTTAGATGAATAAAATACTCTAATATTTAATAAAATATTCACTCCTCATTGATTATTAATGTATATACATAGTAGTTTTAAATAATTACTACAAGAACAATGATAACCTTAAAAAATATTATGGAATCATTTACTAAGTGATAATAACTATTTTTCAAACTAGTAATAAATGATCAAAATTCACCGTGAAACATCAGAAAATACCAAATAATATTTTTAGATTCTATAAAGGTATATATTGTTACAATATGTTTTTATTATCTTTATTAGTGGATCATAATGATATATAAAGTTCCCTCATGAAAAAAATGTGACATGTAAACTAAATTTAATCACTTGAGTACAACACATGGAATTCCATAATTAATGTCTCCACTACTATTAGGGAATATATCTCATGAAAATAATTAATACACGTGGTTAAGAAGATAACCTAGTTTTATATATTGATTATTTGATAAATTTATTATCATAGTACTATATATTGATCTATTATGAGGGTGATTGAATATTTTTTTGATCAAGTAGTGAGATTTGACTAATAAGGACTGGAATTTTCAACATTTATAAATTATATGAGACCCAACTACACGACTGAGTAATGTCATTGAATTTCATGACGAAACATAGTTGAATGGAATGAAATTTTTCTATCTTCATGGATGAATATTATATTATATAATCAACTATATTGGTAATTCTAACTTATAGAACTTCAAATAGATATGTTGGGTTATATGGGATTAACATCTTCCATGTTTTATGGATATATTTGAAATTTTTTACAAATAAATTATATTGATATGTATGATGTATACAGATATATCTAGTGGAAAATTATATATATGTACATTTATTTGATAGATATCACCCCAAATTATTTGATAACATGAGATGTAATGATTTTTTTCACAGGTTGCTAATTTCATACAGTCGTGGATTTAGAATACATAGTATTTTATATACTAAATAATCATATAAGGTCACACATAAGGCTATGTGAGTGATGACTCATTGTGGTATAATTGTTTTTCAAAAATTTGTAACGTTTATATGATAAATTATGAAAATATGTTCAAAGTTTATGAATTAACCTTATGGGTATGATTTCAAATGTTTTTATCGATGAATTATAAATTTTTTAAAGATTTATTGTAAATGTGGGATTGAAAATAATAACTTTGTCAAGATTATTTTTTATTGTTTGATTTAATATGGGTGATGACTATCTTATAGTGTTTTATGATTGGTCAATCTATGATATATAGAGTTTGAAACACTGGTGCACTAAACCTCATTTTTATAAAAAATGGTTTCATTTTTTATTGTCGAACACATAATATAATGATTTAATGTATTTTCTAAATTTCATAATAAATTTTTAGGTATTAAATTATTAATAGAGGCTTAAATTCTGTTATATACTTTATAATAATGTAATAGTGTACTTTAATATTACACAAAACATTTATGAAATGAATATTCCTTATAATATTAATTTTTTTATTGAATGATGGATATTTTTATGGTTATATAGGTTATTTTAAGTGAGAAAATACCTGATTTGAGCTTATTTAACTCTTTACTAATCCTCACTTTTCATTCTGTACACCTATTAATTACCTACAGAGGTTCCACCATATCATGAATAATGTAGGAGTTTCTATGAAAATGATTCACGATTCATACAGTTTTTATTTACATATTGAGAATAAATTCCTTAATGTTTCTTAGTGGTCCTAATCAAATTCATGGTAGATACAACACATATAAATGGAAAAAATGAAAATCACATTATATGTTCTCTATTATTCTTTATTTATCTACCCCCCCAGAAAATGATGGTTTAGGATTTGTGTTTTTTTGATGAAATTGGGCATGCGTCATATCTCCAAATCCTTTAATTAAATAGTTTTCATTATCATAGATATAACTTTCATGACCTTATAGAAAATTAGTGGAACCTAATGATTTAAAATCTCGGTGAGGTTTTATGGTTTTAAATAAATTAAATATATATAGAACAACATCCATTATATATGTATATGGAATGAAAAATATAATAAAACCAATTTCATATCAAGATAACATTCAAACTAATCTAATTATGGTGTGAATAATAGTGGTCATCATAAATATACATTAAAATTCACATACCAAGAATTCAAACATAATTATAAGGATATTATAATTATCCTATATTATTTACGTCACGAGACATACCAATTCTTTGGTGTTTCACTGAATTTTGTAACTGAGAAATCATTTAATTCTATCAAAAATTAATATACACATTGATAAAATGCTTCAGAATCATGTTTCATAATTATAAAAATAAACAACTTATAAATACATGACATAATATTAAGTAATTATTTTATTTAAAATATAACATGAATGAAAAAAGAGACTACAAATAGGGTAATTTTTCCCTAGTCAATGAAACGTTATTCATATCCATTAAAATAACTTTCAATAATATGTAGTATAAGGTATTCAAAATATTAGGTAAATGATAGATATAAACCATACAAAATAGTGTTATTTTAATGTATTATAAAATATATTATTATGTTATAAAAAAACATAATACCTCCAAAAGAAAAAATATACATTTTTATATGTATTTTAATCATGATATATAGATATTATTTTAGAATTTATCACCATTAATACTTTCTAGATACAAAAGGATTGCATATTGGTAATAAAAAGAATATTCTTGAGGTAATGGAATATAATGAGAAAGCTATATCAAATATTAAATTCTAACAATTATTAATATTATTATTTCTATGAAAAAAATACAATGAATATAAAAAAAAGACATAAATATTATATATAAAAAATTTAAGAATAAAAAACCAATATATTGATAAAATATTATGAAAATAAAGGAACTTGAAAGAACAAATTAACAAGAGAAAGGATTGAAACCTTTACAAATATTTTATTTTGATCTTTGGAACCAACCAGGATGCACATATAAATTTCTCCAAACTAGATATAAAATGAAATGAAATATTTTTTAGGTAAAAATAAATGAAAAATATTAACATTTTATGTGTATAATGGCACATACAAAATGATATTTATAGGTGTCAGTGATATTATGTTTGAATAAAAATTGTATAAAATATAATTTTAGACCATTATTATGAATAATGATTATTCTTATGATAATAAATAGTATAAATATCCATTAAGATGAATTATTTAATTCCTATACGATAGGTGTTGTTATTTAATCTGTATTTACCTTCTTCTTAACAAATTTATGTTGTTTTATATTTACCATTTACCAGTATGTTTACTATTTGATTTATATTTAATTTAAATGAAAAAAATATTAATTCATAATATATTTTTATAAAAATAAAAAAATGTGATATTAAATTATTAAATTTATTCTATAAGAAAATATAATATCATTTATTTTAGTTAAAATAAATATTTATTTCTCTACAAAGAAAACATAATTTTTTTTCAACTTTAATAAATTCTGTTAATGACATGACCTAACATTCTGAGCATCCTATATCGATTGGTAATAAGGAAAATAGTTTCTACTTGATCATAACTCCAATTTATCAAGGGATTCTAATTAGAATGAAAAAGACATACACTAAAAAATGGTATAAATTCACACATAGAACATTTAACAACACATAACCAATCCCTCATTGGAATAATGATATAACTTAAATATATGACTACAATGATAATAAAAGAGTAAATGATTGGATAAGAATTATGTATGAAATATAAAATAGGTACCATATTAGTTTAAAATTTAATATTGTATTAAACCTAAATAAAATAAAATCATTTATATAAATTTAAATCTATGGGAAACACCTCAACCCACAACTAAAAAATCCATCGTCAAGATATCACCAATGGTCGCCAGTAGAACTCCTATAAAGATAAGAATAACCTACCACATGAATGGTGTTATATACTATAAATTTTAAATGTATATAAATGTAATATATCTATATTTTATGATAAATAACTATGTTTGATATCGTATACAACACTGACACTGATCATACATGAACCACAAAATACTATTATTTAAATGTAAACATTATAAAGTTGTATTTGAATTGGAAGGTATAAATAGGATTAAATAAATTATTAAATATAAATATATAAATTTATATGTAAATTTCCAAATCAATAAAAATGTATTTATTAATTAATAAGTAATAATCAGTAACTTTTTAGAAATGTCATTTCATGTTTCAAAAGGGCATTTCTGTCACAATTGTTTTTTATTTGTTTTTGTATATATATAATATAAATGATTACTACTAGTTTTGGAAATAATATTTTATAAAAAATATAACTTTTTTTAAATCATTATATGAATTACATCTTATGATGAATTTTTTATATTTTTCTAAAAAAATGATTTTTCAATAAATAGTGACAAGAACTTATTTTTATTGAAAACTATATTATAATTCAAAATATTTACAAATTAATAAATTTAATAACATTATTTTTAAAATTTCATTAATTAATTTTTTCTTAATGTAATCCAATTATTTAACTTGAAATGTGTTTTATTATTATGTTTGGTATAAAATTATTTTTAAACTTTAAAGGCATTTTTCTGAAAAACGAATTTTCATCACATTTTTTGGGTTTAAATTTAAATTATATTATTCTATGTAAGTGTTTTAAATAATGAAAAGTGGATTCCATACATATAATAAGGAGATCAAAATTTGTTAAAAAATAATCTTTTATTCATCATTATGAATCATAATCGTAGTAAATATTTGTTACCATGGAAATTGTAAAATGTGTTAATTAATGGTAAAAATAATTTGATAAGGACATGAATGTAACTGTAAAAAATTCAATATTTTTACTAGATAATTATATTTTTTTTAATAATCATCCAGAAATATAATATATGTCTTTTTGTTTCCATTATTCCATGAATATAAAAATTATAATAAATTTTTAAAAGAAAATACAAAGTCATTTTCATGGATTATGTATCTTTAAATTTTTGACATCAGAATGTCATGAAGGTATATCAGGTTAAAAATCGATATTCAATACATAAATATTTATTTAAGTTGTTAATTTATTTATTATTTTTCATTATTAAATAAATACCAAAAATTCTTAGTCAACATCTACAATGTATTAATTAAATTAATATAAAAATTAAATTAATGATTTTCAAAATACTAGAAGATGTAAATCATGATTGATTGATATTTTCCAAGATTTTTTAGATAGGTATGTCATCTTTGTAAATATTTTGATTCTAATTACAACCTTTTATTGATGTTTTTAAAGTCATGTTAAATGTGTAGTTTAAGAATTGGCAATATTGAAATTTTATAATAAATAATGCTTTATTAAATAATTTATTTTTTTAAAATTATTATCCATTCCAAGTAAATGGTATATGGTTTATAATATATTCCATTGTCTATTCATGGGTTTTCCTTCCTTTTATAGTTTCTATCTTGAATTCTAATGAGTAAAAATATTAATATGATGGTAGTGGTCATAAAGAGGTAACAGAAGTTAAAACAAATAAATAAAGGTTAAAATAGTAAATAAACATTTCCAATATTTATTTTATTAGATTTGTTTCACACATAATTATCTTATATTTAAATATGATCAATTATTTTCCATTTCAATGTGAAAATTAATTTATGATAATTTAATTAATTAAAATATTATAAGGGTCCCCCACCCCTCTCTTATAAAAGGGCACCTAATATCCCCTTTTCATCACACTTCAAAAACATGTAGGTTTAAAAAACTCTACAAAAATCCATTTCTTAGATCACTCCCACATCCTACTGGCCTTGGTTAGGTCATAAGACCATCTTGGAAATAATTTATTTGTAAACATGTGGGGATGTTCGAAGAAGGGGAATATTTCTTAACCGTGCATTTTAGTTTTGGGTCTTTTTCTACATCCTTAAAATGTTATGCATCTATGATGAAATAATAAATCAAATATTATTAGTAAAATTAGATGTTATAATTTTAAGTTCATTATAATGACTTGACATAAATAGGACCCCCTGGCAATTGGAATGCTGAGCCATCGCAACCCATTACCTAACTGTAATAGGCTACGAGATTGCAACAAGCATTGATACGACATAATGTAATGGGAATAATTTTCCTAGTTTATATGTATGAAAACATCCAACCATCTCTATAAAATAATATAGAGTTAAAATGGTAAAATATAGTAAAATGTAGAGAAAATCATTAATGCAATACCTCTATGAAATAAACTAGAGAAAGACAGAATACAACCAAAGTGTAATGGGGGAAATACATGCCTAACCAGAAATAAATTCCCAGCCTGTCAATAATTGGAATTGAATATAACTGAGAGGTCTCATATACTGATCTCTAAACACCAACCACCATACATGGTTAATGAACCCAACTGTTCAAATGATCCAGTAAATTCACAATAGATCTATCTGTCATCTTCATATTACACGAAGTAATCGAGAAAATCCCTTTCAAGGGTGAGTATATTCATACCAAATAGGATTACTTAAAATCTGAAAGTGTGGTGATATAGAGATAAAAAAACTTCTTCCTAAACATAATAAAATGGAAAATGTCCACCCAAAAGGGATAAAAATATATTCTCATAATGAAACCTAGACAAAATAGAAAGGGGATCTTTATCCCATAGCTGTTCCCGAGGCGATGATTTTTCCTCTATCTCCAAAGATCTAGCATCGATGCTCAGTATATCATATGTCTTCCTATAAAATTTATGAGGAGGAACATCACCATTCAACTATTCCACATCCTAAGGGGGTAAATATCTCGTATAGGACCAACACCTGAGTATCATAGGGGGATACCACATAGTAGATGGATAAATGACCCACACCATAGTGCATTAGGTGGGGTGTTATTGAAGCATAGAGGAGTAATGCCCTATCATAGAATGTGGGTTACTATATATGAATGGATTAACCACACCCTATTTAATCAGGGGTTTCCACTGGATAGGTATCTATAGAGGACCCTAAACCTAGTGAATATGGGGATCTACTTGGTAGGTAGAGGACCCACATCGTAGTACCATAGGGGGTTCCACTCAGAGGCTAGAGCAAACATATTTTAGTAACCTGGGGAGGTTTCACTTAGAGGGTAGAGGATCCAATACCTAGTACCATAGTGTTTTCAACTGATTGGTTAGAGTACCCACTCCCTAATGCACCAGGGGGTTCTACTTGACCTAAATAAGAAGTATGGGGGGTCCTAAACCATAGTACATCATTGGGGTTACCAACCCTGGCCTCTCTCTGATGATCCATCTTGATCATTGATACCAATTCCTTATTGCCTGAAGAAGTGTCACTCTATCAAAACCACATTTCAAATATCCCATTTCAATATATAGACTAAAATATCAGTTAATGAGGAAAACAACAAAGGATAGGTTACTAACATGCCAAAATACGAGTCCAAACAAAGGAAATAAACCAGGTGGAAGTCTATGAGGACAGTACAAGGTATGTGACCTCACAAGTCCTCCTAGTCATTTCCACATCATCATAGATAATTCTTATCAATGTTGCACTATTGGATATGTAAGTGCACTACATGTAGTATCACTACTACCTGAGGAATACTCATGTGATCATAGTCATGCCTCTATCCTTTGGGTCATGTAAGCGTACTTATGGATTACATGACATGTCCACTCACCTGAGATATGAGATTTTTGATGTTGAAACACATCCTATACACTAATGGAGGGGAAAAACATATGTCCCTAAAATATGCGCGTGATCCTTGTTTTTCTCTAATCTATAGGAATATATCATGGGGTTGTACACGGTGTGTGTTCCAAGATGATACATAGTGTAGTTTGATTTAATAATTAAACATAAGATTCTTCATGATTATCCAATATAAATATTTTTTGACACCTTTTTTTCCTTTTGACCACTAAAAACATTCTAATGTTGTAGGATCAGTAACTAGAAATTGATCTATAGAATTTGATGGCATGAAATTTGGAATTCATACTTCCACTGGTGACCCATCATGCCTCCAATGATTGATGATCCAAAAACCAACCGAAATCCATAGTTCTATCAGATGAATCCCTAAATCAATCCCAATATCTATGAAAATACCAATTTAATATTCTATTTTGACAACTACCATGAGTCCAAGGGTTTTATAATTCTTAAACCCACACTTTTAATGTTGAACCGAGACCCCATGGTCCAACAATGAATAATGTAAATAACAATGGGGGGGAATGAACATGAAAACGTTAATCCATCATTAGAAAATATATCTTGGATATGAATTACATAAAATGTATGTCATGGGTGATTGAAATTATTATAAATAATAATCTAACTAAAAAATAAAATCATCAAACATCTCAAGTGAACAAGTGATAATAATATATCAAAGGTAGATAAATACATCTCCATGGTTAATATTTTATTAATTTGGGATAAACTGAAAAATTAATGGTCGTAATGTGATTATGGATCAACAATTAATGAATAATGTGTTCACAAAAAATATGGGAGCCTCACATCTTTAACTGCCTCTTGATCCACCTCGATCTGATCATTATTCATTACATGATCTTGATCCATTAATGATGAATGTTAGAGGCTCCTATAAAATTTTCCAGGGTTTTGTGGCTAACCCTAGAGAGCTTTAATAACATCATATTGAAGGTGAAAATATGATTTTTGGATATTAAATAAAATAACTAAATTAATTAATTAATTAATTCACATAACATACATGACAATGACTGCCTCACCTAAAAATATAACACTGGCCAACTTTAGGTCATTCCAAGCACAAACCATGTATTTTTTATTTCATCACTGTCATAGATGTATGATCTGACACAATTTTTGGATGTATTCCACTATTTTAAAAAATCACATGTGTGGGATATTATTATATTTAATATTTTTATAATATCAATAATGATCTCACCAAGAAACAAAATCTCACGTCGTCTCGTCGCCAGAATCTTAAAATTCTCTTTAATGTATTTCAAAGTCATGCAATGAAAAACCTAATTTACAAAAATCTATATTCCATAAATTATTTTCTCCCAAAAAATTAAAATTTAGAAAAAATGGGGGAGATATTGATTAAGTATCAAGGTTTCTCGTCCATCGGAGGTCTCATGTATACTATTGTGCTTACACACTACACAAACTAAGGGAATGTTCCATAATCGAAAGATCCTCTCATATCGATCCTTGATTTTGTAACACCCGAGACTTTTATGTTATATAAATCATCAAAGGAATCTTTTTCTACATAACACTTTCTTGGCTTGCTTTACACGCAATCGCGACCTTCCTCGATAGCTTGCGTCGTACGCAATACCGAGTTTCACTAAACAACAATATGCTATTAAAACTAGCCGTTATGAATAGTAATAACCACTTTTTGAAATTTTATAAATTTTATTTTTCAAAATGGACTTCATTTTTGGACTCAGAATATCGAAATTAGCCTAGGGTGAAATTTTGGTATTTTTCTGAAAACTTTCAATTTTTGATGAATAGTGAAACCACTAAGTGGTAGGTTAAAAACTGAATTTTGCATAAAACTTAATTTTACCGCTTCTGTGAATGGAATTTCAAAAATCCGAGAGACACGGTTAATATCAAGGACTAAAATGTGGTTCAATGAGATGAAAATAATTTTTTGGTGAATAGTAACTTTTTACTATTTTTACCGCGGTTAATAGTAAATAGGGTAACTAAGGGTAATTATGATATTAATATTACCCTAACACATGTCCTAATTCTATTGGACAAGTGTAATTCGACCAAAAACAAACTTAGGAATAAAATATGACCATTTAGGCCCACTTGGATTAGATTAGGACATTTATTATTAATTTATTTAAAGAAGGGTTAAAATAGTTAAAATCAAAGTTTAATAAGTAAATCATTTTTAATATAGGATTATACATAAGATAAATTCGATTGTAAATATTCATTAGAAAGATAAAAAGATTTCCTACATGATGGTATTTTATTTGTAATTTTTAGACATCAAATAATTTAATTTATTTATGACACAAAGATGATGCAGTAATTATCTTATTAATGAAATATTGACAAAATTGATAATATAAATACCAAAATAAATGTAATTTGAGACTTTTTATGAATTCCACTAATTTTCTAGGTTACTATGATATATTAGTATTGATTTAATCAACTTGGTTCGAACATATAATTCTGTTATGACTTTGACAAAAATTATATATCAAATAGTGTCAAAATTGACACAAAATAGTTTTTAAATCAAATATTATATTATTAATTGTTATTTTATTCCTAAAAATCTAAGGTTCGGCCAAATGACTTAGATAAGGATATATATTTTAATAATAAACAATTTGGGGTTCGTTTGGCATGTTATAGTAAGTGTATTAACCATATAGTGAAAGAAAACAAAAAGTCATGGTAAAAGTTAAATTATTTAACTTAGAGTTAAATCTAATTGATAAGGTTAAAATAATACCCTAAACTTGTCTAAATTCTATTGGTTGATAGGATTTCGACCCATCCCCACTTTGGCTTCAAAATAAGACCCTTTGGAACCATTATAAACCGATTTTGACTTTAATATAAAATAATATTTTGAGATATTCCTAAGGTGCCCCTCTCCTCCCTTATAAAAGGGCACCTCCTCCCCCTCCTCCTCACACCAATTTGAGCACTCAAGCTCGGCAAACCCCTGCCATTTTCCCTTCTCCACTTCCCTAGAATAATCCTAGAGGTCCTGTTCTTCTCCAAAGACCAATCTTAGTTCCTTAAGTGGAGGATTCAAAAAGGCGTTCCAAAGAAGAGGTAATATCCATTACCGATCTTTTCAATTTCTTTCTTCTTCAACTTCTTCTTCTTTAGTTGTTTCATGATAAAGTAATAACATCAGTATTACTTACATACTGATATGTTATTATAAATATGAAACAACCCTAATTCACCTTCTATCCATCCTACGGAAAAATGAAATCACCGCGCGTGCGTACGTACGGAATACCGTCTCCACGCCGTGGTGTAATCTATTTTCCACCATCACCTTACAAGGATGGGTATAATGGTGTAATCAGTAACTATATATGATTATTATTAAGTAATATTGATACTGAAATAATATATATATATACTCCAATACAATTCCACGATCATAGGAACGATATCATCACTCGTGCGTACGTACGGAATACCGTTTCCACGATGTGATGCGACTCGTTCTACATGATCTTCATTTAATAATGATTATATAAATGAATTGAATGAATGAATATGGTATATAATACACTAATACCATTCTGGAAATGAATTATCTATAACCTAAAGATAAGAATAAGAATTTATTCGACAAAACACGCATAAGAACAAAAAGTTATAAAGACCCGAGTAACAAGTAACAATGAAATATTACTAACAAGAAGCTAATAATATGACCATATATGATCTCATATCAATATGTATGATTCTGGAATAAGTCAATAACATTATTTAAACCATTATACAGGAGCTTCGGATACGAACAAAGCAAATCGGACCTAAGGTAAGGGAAATATCACAATCTCATTTTTATCCGAGATTGTTTATTCGTAAGTATTTACTGGGGTGTATTTTATCATCCACATCCATGTTCCCTCAATATGTAATATTGTTTCCATCCACTTGAAATATTTTAAATCCAATTTTACCCTTAGGTGAGTTTTTAGTAAAGAATATGAAAGGAATCTTTTGTCGTTTTTCCGTACGAGGTACTTTTTGACTTTTCCGACAAAAGTACGAAGAATGTTTTTTTTAACTTATACGGCATGAATGGATTTTTAAAACATTACTTCAAAGAAGCTTCCTTTACAAGTTTTCAAGTTTATTTTTAATCAACTTCTTTTATTTTAAAGTTGTATGACATGTTATGAAAGGAAAAATGTTTTTGAAGAAGAAAGGATATTTTCCTCAAGAATTCAATTCAAGTGTTTTATCAAAATTATTTTCCATCTAAGATAATAAAGGGTTCTGTTTCTATCCATATTTTTACATTGGTTTGACTATGTTGTGTTGGAATTATGTTTATGAATTCCTTTATCATATATGAATTGATTTATTATGTCATGATGTTTCAAGAATCCCATTTTTGTTATATGTGTTATGCGATGATGTATGTTTTATGATTATGTGGCACACATAAGAAAGGATTCATTATAAGACGGGTGGGACCTATATCTCCCTCCAATGCATTGGGTAATGATTTTATATCTCATGAGATAGACATGGCTGGAACGGAAGGTTATTTCGGTTCAGTGATACAGGACTGAAACGAGGAGTGAACTCGGTTCAGAAAGGGACTTTGTCCACTAAGATAGTCTTGGAAATGAGTCATGACTAACAAGAAATGATTTTCCATGATTATGTGTGCATGCCACAAAGATTCAAGTTTTATGTTATGATTATGGGGATCTCATTTTCACTTCTATGATTTATTCCATGTTAAGATATTATGATCTCTTTTGCAGGTTTTAATTTTCAAAAAGATATGATATGATTTTTATTTCCTTTATTTGCCCTTGCTGAGCATTTGAGCTCACCCTTTTATGTTTTCTTTTCCCCATGCCAGGAAGATGGATATTAATTAGAATATGCTAAAAGGGGCCCTAGATATGATGAAATAAATGGGAGACACTGTAGAAGATTTATGAACCAGTTGTTTATGTTTCCCAGTTTCTAAAGACACTATACCTATACGGTCCTTTGTGGTTTTTTCATATGTTGTAATAAGTGTGATTCAATTTTGAAGTATTAACAATGTATGTAAAGTGTGGGTCGTTATAGTTGGTATCAGAGGAAAGGTATAGTCAACCTTTGGAAACTAGGATGTGAAAGCCTTAGTAATAACCCTAAGGATAAGTCTAAGCATAGAACACAATTTTAGAAATGGCCTTGAATAACCTAGGATAAGACCTTAAGCATGAAAATTTTATTCTTGAATTATGTGGTTTCCTATTATAATTAGTGTTGCTCACACTATTCTTCTTGGTTTTAGTCAATGGCTGGAACCCGAAGGAACCGTGTTAATGCGGAATGCGATGGGCAATGCAATGATTGTCCCCCTGAGCAACCAAACGATATGGGAGCTGGAATGCAAAATCTTGTAGCCATGCTCACACAACTTTCTCAAGCTATGAATCATGCAGGATTTCCAAACGAACAAAGAAGGGAGCAACATTCTGTTGAATCCTTCATGAGGCAGCGTCCACCATCTTTCAGCGGGTCTACTGATCCATTAGTTGCTGAACAATGGATTAGTACTACTGAAAAGATATTTTCAGTTCTTCAATGTTCTGAGCATGATAAAGTCATCCTAGCAGTGTATCGTTTGGAAGGAGATGCGGATCAATGGTGGAATCTTGTTAAGAATACGAGGCAAAGGGATGAAATTGAGTCTATGGAATGGGACGAGTTCAAGAACTTATTTTTCAATAAGTACTTCCCTCGTATTCTCCGAACAAAGATGGAGAAAGAGTTCCTTGAACTGAAGCAAAGGGATGATGAATCTGTTAGTACCTATGAAGCAAATTTTACAAGACTTGCGAGGTACGCTTCTGGTATTATTATCCAACCTGAGAGTAAGATCGATCGATTCTTTAGTGGCTTAAAACCAAGTCTTCGAAGGGCGTTAGCCATAAGGGACTTCAATAGCTACGAAGAAATCGTTCGATGTGCTCTCAAAGTCGAGATGGAGATTGGAGTAACCCATCAGTCACATGGGTTTGATAAGAAGAGGAAGATGGAATTCAAAGAAAAATCTAAAGAGCACACAGAAAAGAAGATGAACTTTCCCTTATGCTCAAAGTGTGGAAAGAAACATGGAGGGAGTTGTCTTAAAGGGACAAGTAAATGTTTTAAATGTGGAAAGGAAGGTCATCGGGCATTTGAATGCCGTGATAATGGGAAGAAGATGTCTAATGATGCAAACAAAGGAAGGGATACACAGAATGAACCTGCTACACTTCAATGTTTCAAGTGCAAGGAGATGGGGCATTATGCCAATCAATGCCCAAATCCAAGGGTTGATGATGATGGTCGACGTCAACAAACTCTTAAGGCTAAAGACAAAGGAAAGTCACATGCAATTTCTATCAGCGATGTGGAGTACGATAACGATGTGGTGAAAGGTACACTTACCATCCACTCTAAAGTAGCAAATGTTTTATTTGATTCTGGATCCACCCACTCTTTTATTTCTGAAGACTTTTCTAAGGGTATCACCGTACTACCTCAACAATTAGATGTTGAGTTAGCTGTGACAACACCTAATGGCACATCAATCGCATCAAAAGTTTATAATTCTTCTCCGATCGAAGTTTGTGGGAAAGTGCTTCCTGCAAATCTTGTGATCCTTCCTTTAGTGGAATTTGATGTGATTCTTGGCATGGATTGGCTTTCTCTACATGGAGCTCATATCAATTGCCAAAGAAGGGAAGTCACATTTCATATTCCAGATCAACCTACGATCGTCTATCAATGCAAGGATGAACATAACCTTCCAGTGGAAATTTCTTCCATCTTATGGGTATTGATTCCACTAAATGAAGGTTATTTATCTCAAATGGTTGGTGAGAAACTCACGATTAAGAATATTCCCATTGTACGGGAGTTTGATGATGTCTTTCCGGAGGAATTGCCGGGTCTTCCACCAAATCGTGAAGTTGAGTTTTCAATAGAACTCGTACCGGGTGCTTTGCCTATTTCAAAGACACCTTATAGAATGGACCCAATTGAGTTGCAGGAATTGAAGAAGCAACTCCAAGAGAATCTTGATAAGGGATTCATACGCCCTAGTGCGTCACCTTGGGGAGCACCTGTTCTATTTGTTAAGAAGAAAGATGGATCAATGAGACTCTGCATTGATTATCGAGAACTTAACAAGATCACTATCAAGAACAAATATCCTCTCCCACGCATTGATGACTTATTTGACCAACTACGCGGAGCTCAATACTTTTCCAAGATTGATCTTCGTTCAGGGTATCATCAATTAAGGGTCAAAAGGGAGGATATACCAAAGACGGCTTTCCGTACAAGGTATGGACACTATGAATTTATAGTGATGCCATTTGGTCTTACTAATGCCCCTGCTATCTTCATGGATCTAATGAATAGAGTCTTTAGAGACTATCTTGATCAATTTGTGGTAGTCTTTATAGACGATATTCTTGTCTATTCAAAGAGCAAGGAAGAGCATGAAGATCACTTGAGAATTATATTGAAGACCCTGAGAAAAGAGAAGCTTTATGCCAAATTTACCAAGTGTGAATTTTGGCTTCAAAAAGTTGCATTTTTGGGTCATATAATCTCAAAAGAGGGGATATCTGTGGATCCAGCAAAAACAGAGGTTATCGAAAGATGGTCAAGACCAACAACAGTAACTGAGATCCGAAGTTTTCTTGGTTTGGCTGGATATTATCGACGTTTTGTAAAAGATTTTTCACGATTATCTAATCCACTCACCAAGTTGACTCGGAAAGGAGTTAAGTTTGTCTGGACAGAGGAATGTGAAGAGAATTTCAAGGAGTTGAAAAGAAGGTTATCCAGTGCACCTGTGCTCACACTGCCTTGTAGTGGAGAAAGGTTTGTGATCTACAGTGATGCATCCAAGAAGGGATTGGGGTGTGTTCTTATGCAAAATGATATGGTGATAGCTTATGCCTCACGACAGTTGAAAATCCATGAACAAAATTACCCAACACATGATTTGGAGTTGGCTGCGGTAATCTTTGCATTAAAGATTTGGAGGCATTACCTTTATGGTGAAAGGTGTGATATTTATACTGATCATAAAAGTTTAAAGTATATTTTCACACAAAAGGAGCTGAATATGCGCCAAAGAAGATGGTTGGAGCTGATTAAGGATTATGACTGCTCAATCCATTACCACCCTGGGAAAGCAAACAAGGTGGCAGATGCATTAAGTCGACAAGACCATGCTAGTTTATCCATGATGAGGATCACAAAAGATCCAATATTTATGGATTTACAAAGGATGGATCTTGGAATTATAATGGAAGGGGAAAAATCTTATCTTTCTCAAATGAATGTTCAACCATCTATACATGTGAAGATTAAAGAGGCACAGAAAGAAGATATCGAGTTACAAAAGAAGGTGAGAAATGTTCCTGAATTCAACCTTGATTGTGATGGGATAATAAAGTTCAGGAATCGGGTTTGTGTTCCTCCCATCCCCGAATTAAAGAAAGAGCTGCTGGATGAGGCTCATAGTTCTTCATTCTCTATTCATCCTGGAAGCACGAAGATGTATAGGGACCTGAAAGAGTACTTCTGGTGGGATGGCATGAAAAGAGATGTTGCTGAATATGTCTCTCGATGCTTGGTTTGTCAACAAGTTAAAGCTGAGAGACAGAAGTCTAAGGGGATGTTACAACCATTACCCATACCCGAATGGAAATGGGAAAACATCACTATGGACTTTGTCACAGGACTTCCTAAAACATCCAAAGGCAATAATGCTATCTGGGTCATAGTTGATCGTCTTACAAAGTCTGCACACTTCATTGCTATTAGAGAGGATTTCTCTCTAGATCAGCTTGCCAAGATATATGTAAAGGAAGTGGTAAGATTGCATGGAGTACCACTTTCTATTATATCTGATCGAGATCCGAGATTTACCTCGAAGTTCTGGCGAAGTCTTCAGCATACTCTGGATACAGAGTTGAGTTTCAGCACTGCTTATCATCCCCAGACAGACGGTCAGTCTAAGAGAACAATTCAAACCCTAGAAGATATGTTGAGAGCTTGCTCTATGGATTTCAAAGGAGGTTGGGATCAACACCTACCTTTGGTGGAATTTTCTTATAATAATAGCTTTCACTCCAGTATTCAGATGGCTCCTTATGAAGCTCTCTATGGAAAGAAATGCAGGACTCCAACTTGCTGGGATGAAGTTGGGGAAAGAAAGCTATTAGGACCTGATCTCGTTGATGAAATGGCAGAAAAGGTCAGATCTATTCAACAACACATAAGAGCAGCTCAGAGTCGACAGAAAAGTTATGCCGACAACCGAAGAAAAGACCTAGAGTTTGAACTGGGTGATAAAGTGTTCTTACGAATATCTCCCTCGAAGAGGGTTATGAGATTTGGAAAGAAGGGGAAGTTGAGCCCTAGATATATCGGTCCTTTTGAAACACTGGATCGTGTTGGGAAGGTAGCTTACCGATTGGCGCTTCCACCGAATCTCTCTCAAGTTCACGATGTGTTCCATGTATCTCTCCTGAGAAAGTACATACCAGATCCTTCACATGTACTCAGCTCAGAAGTTGTACCACTGGAGCAAGATCTTTCTTATGAAGAACAGCCGATAGAGATTCTGGATCGTAGCGAAAAAGTCCTACGAAACAAGACCACTCGCTTGGTGAAAGTTTTATGGAGAAACCACCAACTTGAAGAAGCTACATGGGAGCTTGAGGATATGATGAGGGAGAAGTATCCTCATTTGTTTGTTGCAAAGTGACGAATTTCGAGGGCGAAATTCTTTTTAAGGGGGGTAGAATGTAACACCCGAGACTTTTATGTTATATAAATCATCAAAGGAATCTTTTTCTACACAACACTTTCTTGGCTTGCTTTACACGCAATCGCGACCTTCCTCGATAGCTTGCGTCGTACGCAATACCGAGTTTCACTAAACAACAATATGCTATTAAAACTAGCCGTTATGAATAGTAATAACCACTTTTTGAAATTTAATAAATTTTATTTTTCAAAATGGACTTCATTTTTGGACTCAGAATATCGAAATTAGCCTAGGGTGAAATTTTGGTATTTTTCTGAAAACTTTCAATTTTTGATGAATAGTGAAACCACTAAGTGGTAGGTTAAAAACTGAATTTTGCATAAAACTTAATTTTACCGCTTCTGTGAATGGAATTTCAAAAATCCGAGAGACACGGTTAATATCAAGGACTAAAATGTGGTTCAATGAGATGAAAATAATTTTTTGGTGAATAGTAACTTTTTACTATTTTTACCGCGGTTAATAGTAAATAGGGTAACTAAGGGTAATTATGATATTAATATTACCCTAACACATGTTCTAATTCTATTGGACAAGTGTAATTCGACCAAAAACAAACTTAGGAATAAAATATGACCATTTAGGCCCACTTGGATTAGATTAGGACATTTATTATTAATTTATTTAAAGAAGGGTTAAAATAGTTAAAATCAAAGTTTAATAAGTAAATCATTTTTAATATAGGGTTATACATAAGATAAATTCGATTGTAAATATTCATTAGAAAGCTAAAAAGATTTCCTACATGATGGTATTTTATTTGTAATTTTTAGACATCAAATAATTTAATTTATTTATGACACAAAGATGATGCAGTAATTATCTTATTAATGAAATATTGACAAAATTGATAATATAAATACCAAAATAAATGTAATTTGAGACTTTTTATGAATTCCACTAATTTTCTAGGTTTCTATGATATATTAGTATTGATTTAATCAACTTGGTTCGAACATATAATTCTGTTATGACTTTGACAAAAATCATATATCAAATAGTGTCAAAATTGACACAAAATAGTTTTTAAATCAAATATTATATTATTAATTGTTATTTTATTCCTAAAAATCTAAGGTTCCGCCAAATGACTTAGATAAGGATATATATTTTAATAATAAACAATTTGGGGTTCGTTTGGCATGTTATAGTAAGTGTATTAACCATATAGTGAAAGAAAACAAAAAGTCATGGTAAAAGTTAAATTATTTAACTTAGAGTTAAATCTAATTGATAAGGTTAAAATAATACCCTAAACTTGTCTAAATTCTATTGGTTGATAGGATTTCGACCCATCACCACTTTGGCTTCGAAATAAGACCCTTTGGAACCATTATAAACCGATTTTGACTTTAATATAAAATAATATTTTGAGATATTCCTAAGGTGCCCCTCTCCTCCCTTATAAAAGGGCACCTCCTCCCCCTCCTCCTCACACCAATTTGAGCACTCAAGCTCGGCCAACCCCTGCCATTTTCCCTTCTCCACTTCCCTAGAATAATCCTAGAGGTCCTGGTCTTCTCCAAAGACCAATCTTAGTTCCTTAAGTGGAGGATTCAAAAAGGCGTTCCAAAGAAGAGGTAATATCCATTACCGATCTTTTCAATTTCTTTCTTCTTCAACTTCTTCTTCTTTAGTTGTTTCATGATAAAGTAATAACATCAGTATTACTTACATACTTATATGTTATTATAAATATGAAACAACCCTAATTCACCTTCTATCCATCCTACGGAAAAATGAAATCACCGCGCGTGCGTACGTACGGAATACCGTCTCCACGCCGTGGTGTAATCTATTTTCCACCATCACCTTACAAGGATGGGTATAATGGTGTAATCAGTAACTATATATGATTATTATTAAGTAATATTGATACTGAAATAATATATATATATACTCCAATACAATTCCACGATCATAGGAACGATATCATCACTCGTGCGTACGTACGGAATACCGTCTCCACGATGTGATGCGACTCGTTCTACATGATCTTCATTTCATAATGATTATATAAATGAATTGAATGAATGAATATGGTATATAATACACTAATACCATTCTGGAAATGAATTATCTATAACCTAAAGATAAGAATAAGAATTTATTCGACAAAACACGCATAAGAACAAAAAGTTATAAAGACCCGAGTAACAAGTAACAATGAAATATTACTAACAAGAAGCTAATAATATGACCATATATGATCTCATATCAATATGTATGATTCTGGAATAAGTCAATAACATTATTTAAACCATTATACAGGAGCTTCGGATACGAACAAAGCAAATCGGACCTAAGGTAAGGGAAATATCACAATCTCATTTTTATCCGAGATTGTTTATTCGTAAGTATTTACTGGGGTGTATTTTATCATCCACATCCATGTTCCCTCAATATGTAATATTGTTTCCATCCACTTGAAATAGTTTAAATCCAATTTTACCCTTAGGTGAGTTTTTAGTAAAGAATATGAAAGGAATCTTTTGTCGTTTTTCCGTACGAGGTACTTTTTGACTTTTCCGACAAAAGTACGAAGAATGTTTTTTTTAACTTATACGGCATGAATGGATTTTTAAAACATTACTTCAAAGAAGCTTCCTTTACAAGTTTTCAAGTTTATTTTTAATCAACTTCTTTTATTTTAAAGTTGTATGACATGTTATGAAAGGAAAAATGTTTTTGAAGAAGAAAGGATATTTTCCTCAAGAATTCAATTCAAGTGTTTTATCAAAATTATTTTCCATCTAAGATAATAAAGGGTTCTGTTTCTATCCATATTTTTACATTGGTTTGACTATGTTGTGATGGAATTATGTTTATGAATTCCTTTATCATATATGAATTGATTTATTATGTCATTATGTTTCAAGAATCCCATTTTTGTTATATGTGTTATGCGATGATGTATGTTTTATGATTATGTGGCACACATAAGAAAGGATTCATTATAAGACGGGTGGGACCTATATCTCCCTCCAATGCATTGGGTAATGATTTTATATCTCATGAGATAGACATGGCTGGAACGGAAGGTTATTTCGGTTCAGTGATACAGGACTGAAACGAGGAGTGAACTCGGTTCAGAAAGGGACTTTGTCCACTAAGATAGTCTTGGAAATGAGTCATGACTAACAAGAAATGATTTTCCATGATTATGTGTGCATGCCACAAAGATTCAAGTTTTATGGTATGATTATGGGGATCTCATTTTCACTTCTATGATTTATTCCATGTTAAGATATTATGATCTCTTTTGCAGGTTTTAATTTTCAAAAAGATATGATATGATTTTTATTTCCTTTATTTGCCCTTGCTGAGCATTTGAGCTCACCCTTTTATGTTTTCTTTTCCCCAGGCCAGGAAGATGGATATTAAGTAGAATATGCTAAAAGGGGCCCTAGATATGATGAAATAAATGGGAGACACTGTAGAAGATTTATGAACCAGTTGTTTATGTTTCCCAGTTTCTAAAGACACTATACCTATACGGTCCTTTGTGGTTTTGTCATATGTTGTAATAAGTGTGATTCAATTTTGAAGTATTAACAATGTATGTAAAGTGTGGGTCGTTATAGATTTCCATTAGGTAATCTATGAAGGTGGATCCCCACATGAGTTCCATATCTCCCTACATTATAATTTGAATCATATCATGCGTATATAACCTCAACTATGATGAATGGAAGACGTCATGCACTTAATCAAACTTTGGGGGTAATTCTAGGTGGTAAGAAGACTTTCCAACCCTCATTAAGATCATGAATAGAACAATGAACCCCAGGATAAATTTATTACCCATACAAACATCCTCAATCCTCATAACAGGGAAACCCTCACGAAGACATGGTCTCCCTCCTTGAACACCAAGGGCCTATGATATCGATCTACATAATATGTATGTCTTCTTTGAGATGTCTTCTTATGATTCCAAATCACATGAACCTTATCTATCCGCGACTCCCTGACCTCTATCCCAACATTATATGCATCTTCAATCTTATTAATGTACAAGGGTGACCTATATGGTCTCTTATAAAAGGCCTTAAATAATTCCATGCTAATTATAGAGTTCTAGATATTATTATAAGTGAAATATAATAATGGAAAGTGATCCTCACAACATCAAAAATGTGAAAAAAAAATACATTAGTATATCCTCTAACACCTGGATAGTTCCTTGGTATTCTATTTTTTTTGTGGTGGAATAGAATATTCATCCTCCAATGGGTCTTCAATACCTCCTTCCGGCCTCTCCATAGTCCTGACATGAACTAGGATACCCAGTTTAAAACAATCATAGAGGGTACCCCATGTAGTTATAGGATCACCAACACCTACAACTACCCCAAAATATCTGCTAAACACTGCCCCTGATATCAATGAAGTGAGACAACATTGTAATTTTTCAAAAAATCACCTATATTGAGTCTTGTGAACTTTCTATCTGTACAAGACCTATCAAAAAATCCATGTATATTTCATCTCATTTCCACTATGGAATTTCAAGAGGGTAAATAAAACCTACTAGAACCTGGTTCTTATTCTTCACCAGCTATGTTGAGAGACATTGATAGACAACATCAAATATACTTGGACTCATTCTATTCCACCAAAAATACTATTGAGGGTACTTGTATATATTTCACACTCCTTGATGTATAGCCAACGAAGAATTAAAAAAGATCCTCATTACCTCCACTCGCATCATGATTGAAAACAATATTAGGTCCCGAAAAAGGATAGTATTCTCCCCTACTTTAGAGAATCAATATGGTGAATCACTTGATTATATTCAGTCACGTCGAGAATCATATTTGATGAATCCTAACTAGCAATCTCTCATAATTTTAAGAAGTAGAGTATTCACACCCATCGAGTGAAGAAAATTCATATTGCTATACTTCATTGTGGTTAAATGAATAGAATCCAACTAATAATATTCCTCCTTTAATATGTGAGAAAAAGACATTGTGCTATGGAAATTTTCCATCATGGTTCCCTTCCTAAGATTGTAGACTATCTCAATGTCATAGTCCTATAGTATTGAAAACTAGTTTATCTTTCTCATGTTAAGATCTCTTTGAGTGGTTATGTACTTGATACTATGGTGATATGAGAATAAAAAAAATGTACCTAAAGATATTTCTTGGAAATATATATAGTAATGTCATCCAAAGGCAATACTAGGTCATGAGAATAAAACTTATTCTCATGTTGTCTAAAATTCCTCAAACAATATGTTATCCCTACCTTCATCTTCATCAATATTAACAATATCCCCACTCTAGAGGTGTCACAAAACAATACATAGTCCATTAACTATTCATGTAGTCTCAATACGAGAAAAAAAATCAACCTTATCCTTTATTGGTGGAAGGCTCTATAATTGTAAAAAAACACGATAAATGGACCCATATCAAATTCAGGATGTTCAAAGGGAATTCAGCTATGGAATATTCACAAATAGGCCTCATATAGTACGTTTTAATGACAAGAAAACTCAACACCATAATCATGCTATTGGGTGATCCTAAGAAATAACTGCACCAATCTTCATCATGTCCACATCCAAACATTTCACATATATGAATTCTAATATAAATTTAACATCACATATCCAAAACTATCACTTCAAAATATTACAATAAATTTGGTTCTACTAAAGTAAGTCTTGGACCAACCTTAGATGCTCTACATACTCCTCTATTAATGAAGAGGGAATGTGCATGTCATCAATGAATACAAATTTTTTTCCTACGTATAATAGGAATATTAGGTTAATTAAATGAATAAAAATTGTGTGAGGGTTTAATAGACCAAAACTCATTACTGGGAACTCATAATGTGCATATTAAAATTAGAATTCTATCTTTAGAATATCAGCCTAGAAAACCCTCAACTGGTTGTTTCCCAACATAATATGGATATTCAAGAACCAAATTGTTCCTAAAAATGGAAAAGGATTTCATCAATCCTAAAAAAGTATTATAATTTATTTACCACTACCTAGTTCAGGTGGTAATAATTAAGGCAAACCCCCATGATCTCATTCACTATTATCATGAAAAAAAACTCGAACTACCCAAGGGGACACACTAGGTATGATGAAACCCTTCCCGTGAAGGACCTCCAACAACACCCTCAACATATAGATCTCAGTAGGGGACATCCAATATTCCACATAAGATATCATTGTAGTCCCGAGGTGAAAAGTCAATACATAATCGAATCTCCCATCTTAGTGGTAGTCCTGGAACGTTGTTGGGGAAGAAGAACATAAAGTACACTACAAATGAAGGAAATTAGATTCATGAAGATCCAAATGCACTAAGTGATAAACTCTACAACTAATGGGAATGAGTTGTATCCTCATGTACACATTCCCCACTCACTTATCTAGGAGATCTCTCTATCTCTTGTAATGGATAATCTCATCACATCCACCCATAGAAATCTAACATGTATATAATGACAGTGATTATTGGATAAAATCATGGTAGAAAATTCCATACGCAAAATTAAATCATAATATTTCATCAAAAAGAACATTATGTCTCATTTGAATCTGTCTTCATCTTGTGCTAAATAAAAATGAAATAAAATAAGCGATACTAAAGAATCAAACCTAGTGGGAACTTCAAGCGAAGGCTACTATGTCATGGTCTCAATGGGAATATATATCTATCAAATAAGGGATATGAAAACGAATGAGTAACTCACCCCTATGTCTATATGTTCTTTATAATTCAAAGAAAATACATAGATCATACCTTCTATCATCTCATGAACTGTCAAATCATAAGCCTCCATAGCCTACCGCGGTTCAAGGCCCCGACCGCTAGCTCCCTTAGCCTAGAATTGGACACCTAGTGGTAGTGATGGAAGTAGATAACATAATCCCCCTCCACCAGTGGATACTTCCCCTAGTGCCACACCTTATACTCTACTAATTCTACCTCTCTGGGGGCCTCTTAGGCCATGCCTAGGATAACCTTGATCATGAACATACATATTCCATGTTGGTTCGTATGCAACATAACTACCCTACTCAAAATATCAAATATGAAATCGAATTACATGTGACCTCACCTATGACATGCATAACATCACCTCTCTATGTGCTATCCTGGTCCACCATGAGAACTATATTCTACATGTATATGTGACTAAGATAGACCATGAGGAGGTATCTTATACTGAGATCAAAATGAATGGAACCTGCTAGCTACTATAGATGACTTTGAAACATGAATCCCACTGCAGAATTTAGTTAACTAATTTCCCTCTAAAAGGTGTTCTCTATCACTAGTACCCACTCTTTAACTATAGTATATATGGGTTTACACAAAGGAAACCAAACTAGCATTCATGTCTCTCCGGGGACCCTGCTAAAAATTCAACACCTAGAAGTAACCATCTCAATCCCTATTAATAGTGTATCATGTAGTTTTAGTGAACCTCCAATCATACATATAATCCATAAAACTAACCTTCTACAACTAAAAAATTTCGTAGATCTGAATTAAGTTAAACACAGAAGTGAAATACTCCTCAAAAAATAACTGTTTTAATTCATTCCCTGATAGTGTCATCTCATCATGATTCTACATGACTAGAATCCACCAGTGCCCAGTAGGTCCCTGGAAAATCATAGATTTCAGTGAAACCATATAATCAGTCTGGGATTTCATGATCCTGAATACATGGAACAATAACTCAAGATAAATCACTAATGTCTTGGGATATGGATAACTGTAGATCCTCAGTGACCTCTAGTGCTGTATCTAACATAAGACACTAAGATTACAAGCATACAAATTCTATCATGCTGGTACTAAGTACTGATCAACATAAGGGGTGCTACTATGTACTTACATGGTGGATTCTCCTCATGATATTTCCCCATAACTAAGGTCTCATCATTTATCAGATCATCATTATGACCCTAAATATGTGACCTGACTTGATATCTTAACAGAATAATTTTGAATTTGATAAAATGTTCCATGTTAAGATGAGTATATATATATATATATATATATATATATATATATATATATATATTAGGGGAGCTGAATCAATAAGGAAAGTAAAATGACTCGATCCTATATGATGCATTTACAGTTTCTCCCCACAACCAATGTATTGGAATTCCGAGTCAACAAGATGGTAGCCAGATTCCTTGGGAAAAGATACATTGTCCCCCACTCAAAAAATGTGGTTCCTGTACTGAAATCTAGACTCAAGCCAATCCAACCCCATTTTACTAAGTCCCAACCAATTCCTTATAATGGAAAAAAAATCCAGACACCATCTTAAAGAATGAATTACACTAATACCAATATGTAATGACCCGAACCATAGAGGCTTTTCTGGCCGACATATGGTAAGAAGGATACAACCCAAGACATAAATCAATAGGTTAGGGGATGAAGATAAGTACTGAGAATGCATAATGTAATGGTAGGCCTTTTTCTAGTTTATTTATATGCATCCAACCAAACTGATCCATGAAACATTATAGAGGTATAATGATAAATGGAAGTATCATCTATAGTAGACCATGAATGTAATACGTCTAATTAATATATCAGAGTATTATAGAATACAACTAATGTATGAAGTGGAAAAATAATTTTTTGACTAGAAATTTCGTCCCAATCAAATAAAAACTTGAATATAAAATAGTTTAGAAAAACCAATTACTGATATCTAACCCTAAATACCTTACATGGTCAATGCACCCAACTATAACTAATCTTCAAAAAATTCACTTCTAATAATTCCTTAATCTTTACAAGAAATGAAATTTGTAGTCAAATACCACGCATGGTTGAGTATATACATACCTATTTGGTTTCCCAAAATATCAAAAGCAATGTGATAGAGATATAAAACAAAAAATTAGTTCAACCATCATAAATATGGAAATGATTTCCTAAAATATACAAATATATTTTTATAAATTAATCAATATGAGAGTGAAACATGGTCTTTATCTCAAATCCCAACACATGACAATAAGTCTACCTATGCCTCCAAAGGTCTATCATTGCTTTGATGTACTTCTTGTGTCAATCTGAGAAAGTGATATTGGGGACTCGCACCTCACCACATATCTATAGTCATAGGGTTATAATATTTAGTATAGGACCAATGTCCTAGTACGATATTGGGATTCCTCTCATTATATAAAAAGAGGACCAATGCCCTAGTTCATCGGTGGGTGTTGCCCAAAGCATGGATGACCCACATCCTATCCCAATAGGGGATCCAATTAGTTAATGGGGGATATGAACCCTAATGCATATAGTGTGTTTCACATGGGAGGTATCGATAAAGGACCCTCTCCCTATTGCATTATGGGTTTCAACATGGTAGTTAGAGGAACCAAACCCTAGTATCATAGTGGGTTCCACTTAAAGGGTAGAGGACCTAATCCCAAGTACCATTATAGGTGACACTGAAACGGTAGATGTGAAAAGAACCTATACTATATGGGGTTACACAATAAGGATGGAGGAAACACATCTTAATGCATCATAGGGGTTCCACTCTACTAGTCTATGGAGTATGGGGGACTTGTACCATGGTGCGACAAGGTTTTTTCATCCTTGATCTCTCTCTGATGATCATACCTAATCATTGTTACCAATTATATGTCTCTTGAAGAATTGTATCACTATCGATGGCTAAAAACATATCATAAAATCCAATAAAATTTCTATTATTTACTTTTACTTGGAGAAATGCTAAGGATAGGCCACTCACTGGCCAAAATCACAATCTAATCGAAAGAGATATACTTGGTAAAAGTACCTGATAAATGTACACATCGTGTACTAGGGGTCACATGGAATAGAACCTCACCTGGAATCTGAAATATTCCCATGTTACTATATAGTTTTTTTGTGAATTTATCACAACATAACATGTAAGGGTAATAATTGGTGTGTCTCAGCCACCTATGGCCTACCCATGTGATCTTGGTCAGGTTCGTGTCCTCGGGAGATTCCTATGTAATTATGAAATACATAATGTTTCCTCCCACATGGGGTCTTGTCCATATAAAGATGGAAAATGAGTTAACCACACTAGGTGGGTCATAATTAATGTGGGTCTCACCCTTATTCATGTTATCCTTATCTTCTCTAAAACCCTAATGTATGCTCAAAGGGTGTGTAAAGGACATGTGTTCCTAGACTACACATCATCGAATACAATTTTCACATAAAAATATGTTTCCTCACATGGATAATAGATATTTTATTTACTCCAATGATTGGGCTCATTGACCATATAAAATCCACATATTTCAAAGGATAGGTCATTGGTTTTTGATCTTCAAAATCCAATTGTTGGAAATGGGAATCCTTAGATATGTCGGTGAACCTTCATGCCTCACGTGGCAGAAAATCACTAACCCAGCCTCCATACATACCACCATAATGAAAATAAACTAATCAATCCCAATCATACCTGAAATAACTATCAGATATTCTTTTTTTACAACCTTCATGAATCCGGGAGTTCGATCACACTCAAACCCACCCTATAAATATCAAACTGTGACTTCATGGGACAACTGTGAATAAAAGTCAGAAAAGATAAGGTAGAATGAATATGAATGAACTTGATACATAGTTTTACAAATTTTAATTTATAATTATCACATACCAAGGATATTAGAGGTGATATCATTGATTTTAAACAACAATTTAATTAAAATAATAAAATTATTTAACGGATATTAAAATGGATGGATAAACAGTGATAAAAACAGATAAATAAATATCTACGATAAATATTTTTTTATAAGGGAGAAAAAAATGATAAATGATAAATCTATTAAGGATTTATCATTGGTGAAGAATTCATTCTGCAATGATGGGGATGCCCTACTGTATTCACTACCTATCGATCCACCTTGATCATCCTTGTTCTGATCACTGTTCATCATTAGATGTTGATTCACCAATGAATAATATCAGAGGCTTCTATAAAATCTCCATGGGTTATGCGTCTAACCATGAAAATTTTATGTAATAGGATATTTAAATAGGAAATTATGATTTCAGGTATTAAATTAATTATTTAATTTATTAATCCACCTAAAGAACTAGCCAACAACTACCTCATGTGGATATCTAGTAGTAGTCAATTTTAGGTCAATCCTAGGGTAAAAAACAAATTCCAGATTCAATAATGGTCTTTTATTTTTAATATAAGTATCCTTTTTGGATATATTCCCTATTTTCATCGAAACTACATGCTCATAATTTTAATACATTTAATATTTGAATAATATCAACACCAGGCCCACTATTGTTCAGAGACTTTCACTGTCTCAGCGCCTAGCTCTGAAAATATTCTTTAATTTATTAAAATTAGTAAAATGAAAAAGTAACTCACTAAATACACTATATATATATATATATATCATCTTCTATGAAATGATAAAAGAAACAATCCATCGTGTGTATGGTGAAATACCTCATCACAAACAAATTAAATTCATTTTCCTTCATATCTTATTAGAGATGGGTTTTAGTATTGTTTTAATGCATATATATGAAATTAATGAAAAATATAATAATTATATAAATTTAATATATCATTTAATTTTTTACCGTTCCATTAACTAAATAATTTTAATGTCGTTCATGTGTACGTGTGGACGACCACCTCAGAAAAGTGATGTGATTCATTTCTCATCAACATATGGTTGATATATATTAGTATATTTAAAACTCAAATATGGTAATTTTTATATAATAATCATTATTTATTGATAAAATAATATATTGTTTCTTTTCATGATAATCATTGGAAAATTAAAACCCTATTCATGAATACTTATGAACTATTGTCTCTATGATTGTAAGAGAGTTAAATTTTCATAACCATCTATCATGATTGGTATTAAAAATATAATTTATTTATAAAAATAACTTTTTTTCTTGATTATTATTTTATAGATGATGAAATAATGATATATTTGACCCTATTGAACTTATCGAAGTCATTTTGCATATATGAGTCGAATATCATGGAAAACTCTATTGAGAACTTAATTGATAATTTAATAGATTATAACAATGTGTAAGGAAAAATTAAAAAAAATATTATTAAGAAATTTAATAAATAACATAATTTTATTATTCAAGATGATATAGAATGTATGTGATGGGTCAGACTCAATGTAAGGGAATTTTATTTAAAAAATTATTTTGATGTTTCACTTCCTACACTTTTTCTTACATTCCCATGTTCTTCAAAATATTTCAAGAAATTATTTTTATGATTAAATAGATGATAAAGGTAATTTTTAGAATGTTTTAATTTCATTGAATTTTTTTAAAACAGAATCTTTTTAAGGATTTATGTAAGGTTCAATTTACTTTAAAAAATAGTTTTAAAATTTTGATTGATTTTCTTCTAAATATTTTGTTAGTGTTTATATTGATAAAATAATTATATTAAAGTATTTATATGAATTAATTTAATTAAATACTAGTTTTAATATTTCATTTGAATTTATTTTAGAGTTTTTAAAATGGATTATTTTTATATGTTTTGTGAGAAGTGTTTTTGACAAAAAGACAAAGGGAATGGTCTATTTTAACGTGTAAGGTGTCAATGAATTTTTTGATACCACAAAAATTATTTTATATTTGGATTATATTATAACATTTCATGTTTTATTCATATATGAACCCCAATTACAATTTGTTTCTGTTATTTTCAAAAGGGTTCTTAAAATAGAATGCATATTTCAGGTGAATGAAATGTTTTCTTATAGGTAAATTTTTTATTTTTTTGGTGCAATGAAGGAATTTGAATTGTTTTATGTGTTATGAAAATGTTGTGGTTATGAAGAATTTTTCTGAATAAAATTGGTTCTATTATAAAAAATAATGGATTGTTCCATTATAAAATAAGGACGAGGGATTTTGTTATAAACCAACAATAATTAGGTCCATGATAGCCTTATAAATAATTAGTTATGAAATTCAATTGTATTGATTATTAAAATTATAAGAATCATATGGAAAGTGATGTCCCACATTAAAGTAGTGATTTTTCTACAATTTCTATGGGTTTTATGGAAATCTAATGGTTCAACGAGGTAGAATAGTGATATTAGTTTAAAAAGAAAGTATATGTTATATCTAAAATGTTGAATGTATGGATTTTTGAAAATGTTTTCATTTGTTTTTCATGAATTCAAAGAAATATTTATGGGATTTATTTTTATTTAAAGATATATGATTAATTTTTTATGCAATTAATTTTATAGGAAATTTTATTTATTGAGTATGAAATTATGTATTTTGACCTCAAATATTATGTTCAAAAATAAATTCTGTTAAGTATTTTGAAACTAAATTTTATTTGTTCATTACATTTTTCATTTAATTATATTTTCTTGTTTATTGGTTTCTTTTATTAAATTCACAGGGTTTATGAATGGGTAATAACAGTTAATAATTCAAGGTGAAAGTCGTGACGATTAGTCCTTAAAAGAAAAAATGATACATTTTAAAAGTTTTATATTGTGGGAAAAATTGGTACTAATTAGAATTGCCTACCTAATAATTTAATGGGTTTATTATGTAAGAGTTAAAACCTTATTCTCTAAAACATTGAACCTAAAATATCATTAGTTATAAAATAAAGTAAATTTTTGTCTAAAGATACTCAAATATGTATTGTTAAAGTCGGTTTATTTATAATTTGAATCAATGTAAGGTTTATATAACTTTGAGGATAAGGATGGTTTCATTTGATATTGACATAAATGTTATGGACACCATATTTGGTTAATATTTCAACATTTTATCATAATTCAAGGCCTTAGTCAATATTTTCCAGGGTTTTAAGTGATATGATTTTAAAGTGTTTAATGATATTTTGGGTTATGTTTTAATAGGTTTATGAATTTCCAACCCTTAAGTTTAAGGTTACAAATTATTTTATATTTATACTATCAAATTATTGAGGATGTAATAATAAAGACATGAGATAACATTTTAAGTTAAAAAATTCTTTAATATTTAAGTTATTATGGTTATTTTTTTGGATTTTAATGTTACTGTATTATAGAATTTTTATGGGTATTGTGATTACAAGGAGAATTTATTTACATGAAATATTCCATTTCATGTTTTAATTATTTGATTTTATTAATATCATTTGTCAAGATAAAATTAAATGGATATCACAAGACCATTTTGTACCATCAACATGATATAATCCCTAATATCATTTCAAAATCTTATTGAAATGATTTTGAATGATTTTTGAACAAATAGTCACCTGTAGGAAACTATTTGAGCTATCAAACACCTTTTCAATTATATTAAACTTCTCTTAACCATTAATATTATTTTATTTGATTTCAAAATCTCAGCTTATCAATATCATTGGGTAATGTAAAACCACCATGTATTTTATTGTTTTATTATCTTTGTAAAGACCTGAAGCTTGACTTACATGGACTTTACATTACTTTTTTGGAATACTTAGTACATAACAAAAACACACACACAAGAACCGTAATAGTTTAGTGACTTTGGAAACTCGGAATACAATCTTCTAATCGTGGTGAAAGATCTTCAACATCTCCCATAAAGATCTTCCTTTTTTTTAATACCTAAAACATTTCTTTATATCCTAGGGAAAAGAAAAGATAAAAGGGTGAGCTAAAATGCTTAGTAAGGGTAAACAAAATAAATATCAATCACATCATATACATAAGAACATAGCTTTTGGAAATCTTAACCTGCAAAAGAGCTCATAATATCATAACATGGGATAAATCATAGAAGTGAAAATGAGACCCCTATAATCATAACATAAAACTTGAAACTTTGTGGCATGCACACATAATCATGGAAAATCATTTCTTGTTAGTCATGACTCATTGCCAAGACTATCTTAGCAGACAAAGTCCATTTCTGAACCGAGTTCACTCCTCGTTTCAGTCCTGTATCACTGAACCGAAATAACCTTCTGTTCCAGACATGTCTATCTCATGAGATATAAATCTTTACCCAATACATTAGAGGGAGATATAGGTCCCACCCATCTTATAATGAATCCTTTCTTATGTGTGCCACATAATCATAAATCATACATCCCCGCATAACACATGTAACAAAAATGGGATTCTTGAAACATAATGACATCATAAAACAAATCATATAAGGTAAATTAATTCATAAAAATAATTCCCTCAAAACATAATCAAATCAATGTAATAATAGGGACAAAAACAGAACCCTATATTAACTTAGATGGAAAATAATTTTGATAAAACATTTGAACTCCATTCTTGAGGAAAATATCCTTTCTACTTCAAAAACACTTTTCTTTTCATAACATGTCATACAATTATAAACTAAAAGAAGTTGATTAAAAATAAACTTGAAAACTTATAAAGGAATATTCTTGGAAATAATGTTTTAAAAATCCTTTCTTGCCATATAAGTTTAAAAAAACATTCTTCTTACTTTTGTCGGAAAAGTCAAAAAGTACCTCATACGAAAAACGACAAAAGATTCCTTTCATATTCTTTACTAAATACTCAACGAAGGGTAAAATTGGGTTTAAAAAATTGTATGTGGATGGTAATAACATTACATATTGAGGAAACATGGATGTGGATGATAAAATACACCCCAGTAAATTTCAAAGTATAAACAATCTCGGAAAAAAATGAGATTGTGATATTTCCCTTACCTTAGGTCCAATTTGCTTTGTACGGGTCTAAAGCTCCTTTATAATGGATTAAATAATGTTATTTACTTATTCCATAATCATACATATTGATATGATATCATATATGGTCATATTCTTAGCTTCTTATTTGAAATATTTCATTGTTACTTGTTACTTAGGTCTTTATTGCCTTTTGTTCTTATGCGTGTTTTGCCGAATAAATTATTATTCTTCTTTTAAGTTTATAGATACCCTATATCCAGAATGGTATTAGTGTAACATATATCATATTTATTCATTCAATTCATTTATATAATTACTATGTAATGATGATCATGTAGAACGAGTCGCATCACATCGTGGAGACGGTATTCCGTACGTACGCATGAGTGATGATATTGTTCCCATGATCGTGGAATTGTATTTAAGTGTATTTATACAATTTCAGTATCAATATAACTTTATAATAATCATATATAGTTACTCATTACAACATTATACCCATCCTTGTAGGGTAATGGTGGAAAATAGATTACACCACGGCATGGAGACGGTATTCCGTACGTACGCACGCGCGGTGATTTCATTTTTCCGTAGTTTGAATAGAAGGTGAATTAGGGTTGTTTCATATTTATAATAACATATCAGTATGTATGTAATACTGATTTTATTACTTTATCAAGAAACAACTAATGAATAATATGTTGAAGAAGAAAGAAATTGAAAAGATTGGTAATGGATATTACCTGTTCTTTGAAACGCCTCTTTGAATCCTCCACTTAGGGAACTAAGATTGGTATTTGAAGAAGACCAGGACCTCTAGTATTATTATAGGGAAGTGGAGAAGGGATTTTTGTAGGGGTTTTCTGAGCTTGAGTGCTCAAATTGGTGTGGGGAGGAGGGGGAGGAGGTGCCCTTTTATAAGGGAGGAGAGGGGCACCTTAGGAATATCTCAAAATATTATTTTATATTAAAGTCAAAATCGGTTTATAATGGTTCCAAAGGGTCTTATTTCGAAGCTAAAGTGGGGATGGGTCGAAATAATATCAACCAATAGGATTTAGACAAGTTTAGGGTATTATTTTAACCTTATCAATTAGATTTAACTCTAAGTTAAATAATTTAACTTTTACTGTGTCTTTTTGTTTTCTTTCACTATATGGTTAATACACTTACTATAACATGCCAAAAGAACCCCAAATTGTTTATTATTAATATATATATCATTATCTAAGTCATTTGGCCGAACAATAGATTTTTAGGAATTAAATAAAAATTAATAATATAATATTTGTTTTAAAAACTAATTTATGTCAATTTTAACAGTATTTGGTACATGATTTTTATGAAAATTTTAACAGAATTATAAGTTCAAAACAAGTTACTTAAATCAACAATAACATGTCATATTAACCTATAAAATTAGTGTAAGTCATAAAAAGTCCCAAATTACATTTATTTGGGCATTTATAACATCAATTATGTTAATATTTTCTTAAAAAGGTAATTACTACATCATCGTTGTGTCATAAATAAATTAAATTATTTAAAGTATAAAAATTACAAATAAAATACCATTATGTACGAAATAGTTTTATATTTCTGATGAATATTTATAGTCTAAATTATATTATGTATAACCCTATATTAAAAAAGTTTTAGTAAATAAACTTTGATTTTAACTCTTTTAACTCTTCTTTGAATTAAATAATAATAAATGTCCTAATCTAATCCAAGTGGGCCTAAATGATAATATTTTACACTTAAGGTTGTTTTTGGTCGAGGTACACTTGTCCAATAGGATTAGGACATGTGTTAGGGTAATATTAATATCATTTTTACCCTTAATTACCTTATTTACTTTTAACCGTGGTAAATAAAAGTAAAAAGTTATTATTCACCACAAATTATTTTCATCTCATTGAACCACATTTTACTTACTGACATCAACCGTGTCTCTCGGATTTTTGAAATTCCATTCAAAGAAGAGGTAAAATTAAGATTTATGAAAAAATTAATTTTTTTAACTACCACTTAGTAGTTTCACTATTCATCAAAAATTGATGTTTTTCAGAAAAATGCCAAAATTTCACCCTAAGATATAATTGATATTCCGAATTCAAAAATGATTTATATTTTACAAAATTCCCAACATATAAGTTGCATTAATTAATTTTATAATTAATTTTCATTGTCACAACAAATAGCGTGTTTTTAAGAGATATTAACTATCAAAATATTAACACTTGTTTATGTCTGGTGTAAATGTGAAATTACATCCAATGACCAACATTGTATTGAATTGTAAAAATATATTCTAAATATACTTTAAAACCACTCAAATTAATAATTTATCACTATTAATTATTTCGATTAAAAAAGTTGTTTTTATTTAAAATTTAGTAATTTTCACTATTCATCAGAATATGAATGTTATCTGAAAAGTACCAAAATTTCACCTTAGGCTAAATTCGATACTACGAATCCAAAACTGAAGTCCATTTTGAAAACTAAATTTTACAAAATTTTAAAAATTTGTTATTACTATTCATAACGGCTATTTTTAATAATATTTTAATAGCATATTGCTGTTTAGTGAAACTCGTTATTGCGTACTACACACGCTATCGAGGAAGGTCGCGATTGCGTGTAATGGAAGGAAAGTCAAGGATGTGTGTTGTGAAAGCTTATTTTGGTGTAGAGTACAACACAAGACATTAATGAAATTAAAAAAAGAATATTTTTCATAAAATCTCGGGGTGTTACATTCTACCCCCCTTAAAATGAATTTCGCCCTCGAAATTCATCGGGGTTATAAATGGTTTACTACTTGAAAGTTTCTTTAATTGAAACCCACATAGTAAAAAGGAATACCAAAACTAATCTTTAAAAACAAAAGTATGAAATGTAACGGTTACCCAAATAAACTAATCAATGGGTTTCCACATAGGTGAAAATATGGATATGGAAGAAAAATCTAACCATCATGTTCCGATGGAGAGTGGTAGAGAACATGGCTATGGAAAATCCAACAATCACAAATCCATAAATTTGTGATGATCTAAGGTACCATCTGATTCATCAGATATAAGATCACTAAGACAACATTTTTGGTTTTCAAGATCATTTCTCTAAAGTTGATGAAATTGGAATTAGAAGAAATACTTTCGTGATTTTGGTATAGTCTCACCATTTGTCGTTCTTTGGACAATTTCCACTTCATCTCTTAAAGAAATGAAGTTGAATTTGTCATTCATTATGTGTTAGCAGATCATGTGATAGAATGACGGGTCATTCCATCTCTTTCAAACAAAAGGTTAGCAAAAGTTATAAGTCCATCTTATGGTTAATCGTATATGGTTCCAAAAATGAATTTATACTTCATATATCATACCGCTTAATAAAATAAATCTAGTTTCTACTAACCAGGGACTTCTTGTAGGCCAGTGGTAGGCGATAAAGGCCAGTCTCACTTTGGTTGTGGGTTCGATTCCCACGGCCTTGTCCGACGCGATGGGTTGTCGCACGTCCTGCAGGTTGTCCTTTTTCTAAAGCTATATTACTATAACATCCCATCAATAATATCGAAAAACTTTTTCTCCTAACTTATGTCCAACATAATCCATTCTAATCTTTAGGCGTATCTATAATACTTGGGTCCAAGCTCATAGTATAAGGAAAATGGTTATTTGAAATGTCAGAGAACAATCACGTGAATGCCATCATTTATCCCCCATATATCATAAGATATATCTTGTTGGTCAAATTACAAACATGTGAATACCTTAATCATGTATTCTCTTGAAGAATGAATACCCATTGAACCTTAGTGAAAACATGAATGCAGTTAAAAGTTAACACTTTCCACATACCAAAATCCTCAAAATTCTATATACTCAAACCATGATATCACTTAGTCCTTATATCAATCATGAGCTCATTAATACTGTTAAATATCTCAATCACTTTGAGTACCACATTACACCAACACATAAATATTCCAATACTTTATGATACAACATTATTTTGGAATCCCATTACATAAACACTTAATCATTCCACCACATCGTTGTCATATTCAACATCGCCAATAGTGATTGCATGTGACTTCCCTTTATCCTTTGCCTTAAGTGGTTTCTCATGTTGATCATCACTAACCCTTGGATTAGGGAATTTATTAGCATAATGCCCCATTTACTTGCACTTGAATCATTGAAGTGTTGGTGGTGCGTTCTCTGCAGTGTTTTCTTTATTCACATCATTAGAAACCCTTTTTCCATTACTTCGACACTCAGTTGCTCGATGACCTTCTTTTCCACACTTAAAACATTTTCTAGTCCCTTTAAGACAATCTCCACCATGCTTCTTTCCACACTTTGTGCATAAGGAAACATTCATCTTCTTTTCACCATTATTCTATGATTTCTCCTTGTACTCCATCTTTCGTTTCATGTCAAAACCATGAGATGGATATGTAACACCAACTTCCATTTCTACCTTGATAGCACAACGCACAATTTCTTCATAGCTACTGAAGTCTCTTATAGCTAATGCCCTTCGAAGACTTGGTTTTAAGCCGCTGAAAAATCGATCAACTTTATTTTCAGGTTGGATGATAATGCTAGATGCATACCTTGCAAGTCTTGTAAAATTTGCTTCGTATATACCAACAGATTCATCATCCTTATGCTTCAGCTCAAGAAAATCCTTTTCCATCTTTGTTCGAAGAATATGAGGGAAGTAATTACTGAAAAACAAGTTCTTGAACTCGTCCCATTCCATGGACTCAATTTCATCTCTTGGCCTCGTATTCTTGATAAGATTCCACCATTGATCAGCTTCACCTTCCAAATGATATACTGCTAAGATGACTTTATCATGTTCAGAACATTGAAGAACTGAAAATATCTTTTTAGTAGTACTAATCCATTGTTCAGCAACAAGTGGATCAGAAGACCCACTGAAAGAAGGTGGACGTTTCCTCATGAAGGACTCAATAGAATATTGTTCCCTTCTCTGCTCATTTAAAAGTCCAGAATGATTCATAGCTTATGTAAGTATAACAATAAGATTTTTCACTCCATCTACCATAAAATTTGTTTGTTCAGGAAGAAAATCATTGCATTGTCCATTGCATTGATCAACATGGTTCCTTCGGGTTCCAGCCATCGTCTAAAACCCAAAAAGAATAGTGTGAGAGGCAAAAATCATGCTAGGGAAAACAACATAATAAAGGGGGAGTACCTTCAATATCTAACATCTTAGGTTTAATTCTATGATCGTTAGCGTAATTCTAGTACTATAACCTATACGTATACTTAACCTTAGGGACATCCCTAGACATACCTTAGAAATATCTCTAGGGATCTCACTAACGTTTTCACATCCTAGTTTCCAAAGGTTGACTAAACCTCCCTCTGATACCAACTGTAGAGACCCGAAGCTTGACTTACATGGACTTTACCTTACTTTTGTGTACATAACAAAAACACACACACAAGGACCGTAATAGTTTTGTGTCTTTGGAAACACGGAATATAATCATCTAATCGTGGTGAAAGATCTTCAACATCTCCTATAAAGATCTTCCTTTTTTTATACTGAAAACCTTTCTTTATATCCTGGGGAAAAGAAAACATAAAAGGGTGAGCTCAAATGCTCAGTAAGGGTAAACAAAAGAAATATCAATCACATAATTTACATAAGAACATAGCTTTTGGAAATCTTAACCTGCAAAAGAGCTCATAATATCATAACATGGGATAAATCATAGAAGTGAAAATGAGACCCCTATAATCATAACATAAAACTTGAAACTTTGTGGCATGCACACATAATCATGTAAAATCATTTCTTGTTAGTCATGACTCATTTCCAAGACTATCTTAGCGGACAAAGTCCATTTCTGAACCGAGTTCACTCCTCGTTTCAGTCCTATATCACTGAACCGAAATAACCTTCCATTCCAGCCATGTATATCTCATGAGATATAAATCTTTACCCAATGCATTGGAGGGAGATATAGGTCCCACCCATCTTATAATGAATCCTTTCTTATGTGTTCCACATAATCATAAATCATACATCATTGCATAACACATGTAACAAAAATGGGATTCTTGAAACATCATGACATCATAAAACAAATCATATAAGGTAAATGACTTCATAAAAATAATTCCCTCAAAATATAATCAAATCAATGTAATAATAGGGATAAAAACAGAACCCTATATTATCTTAGATGGAAAATAATTTTGATAAAACATTTGAACTCCATTCTTGAGGAAAATATCCTTTCTACTTAAAAAACACTTTTCTTTTTTTAACATGTCATACAATTATAAACTAAAATAAGTTGATTAAAAATAAACTTGAAAACTTATAAAGGAATATTCTTGGAAATAATGTTTTAAAAATACATTCTTGCCGTATAAGTTAAAAAAAACATTCTTCTTACTTTTTTCGGAAAAGTCAAAAAGTACCTCGTACGAAAAACGACAAAAGATTCTTTTCATATACTTTACTAAAAACTCACCGAAGGGTAAAATTGGGTTTAAACAATTGTATGTGGGTGGAAATAACATTACATATTGAGGAAACATGGATGTGGATGATGAAATACACCCCAGTAAATTTCAAAGTATAAACAATCTTGGAAAAAAATGAGATTGTGATATTTCCCTTACCGTAGGTCCGATTTTCTTTGTACGTGTTCTAAGCTCCTATATAATGGTTTAAATAATGTTATTGACTTATTCCAGAATCATACATATTGATATTATATCATATATGGTCATATTCTTAACTTCTTATTAGTAATATTTCATTATTACTTGTTACTCAGGTCTTTATTTCCTTTTGTTCTTATGCGTGTTTTGCCGAATAAATTCTTATTCTTATTTTATGTTTATAGATACCTTATATCCAGAATGGTATTAGTGTAACATATATCATATTTATTCATTCAATTCATTTATATAATTACTATGTAATGATGATCATGTAGAACGAGTCGCATCACATCTTGGAGACGGTATTCCGTACGTACGCACGAGCGATGATATTGTTCCCATGATCGTGGAATTGTATTTAAGTGTATTTATACTATTTCAGTATAAATATCACTTTATACTATTCATATATAGTTACTCATTACACTATTATACCCATCCTTGTAAGGTTATGGTGGAAAATAGATTACACCACGGCGTGGAGACGGTATTCCGTACGTACGCACGCGCGGTGATTTCATTTTTCCGTAGTTTGAATAGAAGGTGAATTCGGGTTTTTTCATATTTATAATAACATATCAGTATGTAAGTAATACTGATGTTATTATTTTATCATGAAACAACTAAATAAGATGAAGTTGAAGAAGAAAGAAATTGAAAAGATTGGTAATGGATATTACCTGTTCTTTGAAACGCCTCTTTGAATCCTCCACATAGGGAACTAAGATTGGTATTTGAAGAGGACCAGGACCTCTAGGATTATTCTCGGGAAGTGGAGAAGAAATTTTGGCAGGGTTTGGCCGAGCTTGAGTGCTCAAATTGGTGTGGGGAGGAGGGAGACGAGGTGCCCTTTTATAAGGGAGGAGAGGGGCACCTTAGGAATATCTCAAAATATTATTTTATATTAAAGTCAAAATCGGTATATAATGGTTTCAAAGGGTCTCATTTCGAAGATAAAGTGGGGATGGGTCGAAATACTATCAACCAATATGATTTAGACAAGTTTAGGGTATTATTTTAACCTTATCAATTAGATTTAACTCTAAGTTAAATAATTTAACTTTTACCGTGTCTTTTTGTTTTCTTTCACTATATGGTTAATACACTAACTATAACTTGCCAATAGAACCCAAAATTGTTTCTTATTAATATATATATCCTTATCTAAGTCATTTGGCCGAACCATAGATTTTTAGGAATTAAATAACAATTAATAATATAATATTTGTTTTAAAAACTAATTTATGTCAATTTTGACACTATTTGGTTCATGATTTTTATGAAATTTTTAACAGAATGATAAGTTCAAAAAAAGTTACTTAAATCAACAATAACATGTAACATTAACCTAGAAAATTATTTTATGTCATAAAAAGTCCCAAATTACATTTATTTGGGCATTTATAACATCAATTATGTTAATATTTTCTTGAAAAGGTAATTACTGCATCATCGTTGTGTCATAAATAAATTAAATTATTTAAAGTATGAAAATTACAAATAAAATACCACTATGTAGTAAATATTTTTATCGTTATGATGAATATTTATAGTCGAAATTATATTATGTATAACCCTATATTAAAAATGTTTTTGTAAATAAACTTTGATTTTAACTCTTTTAACTCTTCTTTGAATTAAATAATAATAAATGTCCTAATCTAATCCAAGTGGGCCTAAATGATAATATTTCACACTTAAGGTTTTTTTTGGTCGAGATACACTTGTCCAATAGGATTAGGACATGTGTTAGGGTAATATTAATATCATTTTTACCCTTAATTACCCTATTTACTTTTAACCGTGGTAAATAAAAGTAAAAAAGTTATTATTCACCAAAAATTATTTTCATCTCATTGAACCACATTTTACTTACTGACATCAACCATGTCTCTCGGATTTTTGAAATTCCATTCACAGAAGAGGTAAAATTAATATTTATGAAAAAATTAATTTTTTAACTACCACTTAGTAGTTTCACTATTCATCAAAAATTGAAGTTTTTCAGAAAAATGCCAAAATTTCACCCTAAGCTATATTTGATATTCCAAATTCAAAAATGATTTCTATTTTACAAAATTCCCAACATATAAGTTTCATTAATTAATTTTATAATTAATTTTCGCTGTCACAACAAATAGCGTGTTTTTAAGAGATAATAACTATCAAAATATTAACACTTGTTTATGTCTGGTGTGAATGTGAAATTACATCCAATGACCAACATTGTATTAAATTGTAAAAATATATTCTAAATATACTTTAAAACCACTAAAATTAATAATTTATCACTATTAGTTATTTCGATTAAAAAAGTTGTTTTTAATTAAAATTTAGTAATTTTCACTATTCATTAGAATATGAAAGTTATCCGAAAAGTACCAAAATTTCACCTTAGGCTAAATTCGATACTATGAATCCAAAAATGAAGTCCATTTTGAAAAATAAAATTTACAAAATTTCAAAAAGTTGTTATTACTATTCATAACGGCTAGTTTTAATAATATTTTAATAGTATATTGCTGTTTAGTGAAACTCGTTATTGCGTACTACACACGCTATCGAGGAAGGTCGCGATTGCGTGTAATGGAAGGCAAGTCAAGGATGCATGCTGTGAAAGCTTCTTTTGGTGTAGCGTACAACACAAGATATTAATGAAATTAAAAAGAATATTTTTCATAAAATCTCGGTGTGTTACAATCTTGATATATGTACATTATACTAGAGTATAAATGAGACTTCATTAGTATAAAAGAAGCCCTTGATATTTGTATTTATGATATTAATTATTTCCATATGTTTTAATTTAGAAACATGATTGAGTTGATATTGAAAAATCTTAAGGAAATATTTAATATATTTAATTTATAGGAAAAAAGTATTAAGTAATAATACAACAAATCATAGCTAATTTTTTTTAATGAATTTGAATAATGGATGTTTATATCAATGATATTCAAATATATTCTAAATATTATGATAGTAATGAATTGTTAAATAATATTTTTTTAAAATATTTAGAAACTTATGTTTGATGGAATAAATACCATTTAATAGTGGTGTAGCAATAATGTGACAATTTTTTTGGGCACTCATTTAGGTACATATGATAAAGGTAAAAATAAAACTATGAGTTCTTATTTGAATGATTATTTTCACTTAATATTATTTTATTATGTGAAATATAATATTTATAGAAAAAGATTATGGTTAAAAAACAAATTTATGATTAATGATTTTTTTGATTTTTCATTACATTTTATAGAATTGTACATAAATTTTTTTTAATATAGTTTTAGTAAATAAAAATCAATTACATCTAGAATGGTCACGAAGCTTAAACCCACTACCAAATGGGAACAAGGGTGTAATACCTACCACTGGCCTACATGATGTCTTAGTTGTTATGAAATTATGTAAATGACTTGACCACTAAATATAAAGTTGATGTTGGGGACATATGTTTTATCATATAGATATCCTTTAGGATAAATAATTATTTTGTGATTAATTTATTGATTTTATTTCTAGAAAAATATCACTATATTTTTTCGAAATATTATTTGATTAAGGTAAAAATAATTTAATGGGATTTTATTTTTAGAATAATGGTTAAATTATCTTTTGGGATGTTTATATAGTTTTAATGTGGTGTTATGGTGATTCATATCATATATTGTATTGAATAACATATCTTGGAGATTATATAACTATGATATATATATTTCTCATTTTATACTTTTAGAGTGAATTATGTAATTTGGAGTTAAATGTTAAATTTATCTTGGAAAATACATAATAAAATCATTCTAATCTATAGATTTAAATGTGAGCAATGAATATTTTGATTAATTTTAAGAATAGTTATTTGTATAATTATTTATTTTTAACTTTAGGTAATACAATTTAATTTTAAAGAGTAATGACTTATTTCATAATAAAGAGGTTTATTCATTTTTAGAATTATTTTACCCTATCTTAACAATTTTATTTTTGGGTAATATCTAATATATGTATATATATATATATATATATATATTCCATTATGGATTATGCGATCCATTAGAAGTTTATTTTAGTAATTCATGCATAATACATCATTTTCAATACTTATTAATTGGGGAAAAAGATGATATTGTTGTATAAATTTATTATAGGATGAAATTATACATATCAAGTATGTACATATTCGTTATTTTCTTATTCCTTATTATAAGGATTTCGTCACCCATATGAATATAATCTTAAAAACCCAATTTTATTCTGTGACCATATTTTATTAAGTAATCCTTAATATATTACTTGCCTCTCTCGTTTATGGTTTTTTATTCATTAACATTCTTAAGATCATTCACTTTATTATGATCACCATTATATAAAACATTACATAAATATTTGGAAAATAATTTTTTTTCATGTCCCAATTTTAACATCTAACTAACATTCTTCTATTTGGAAACCAATAAATGAGTTATTTTAGATCACCATCATATTTCTCTTTCTCTATAATCAAGATGATGTTTTATTAATCCTTTTAAAAATGTGGGATTTCAAGACTGTTATTTTAAAATTTAAAAACATTGATTACCACGATTATGTTCAAATTTGGGGGAGAAAATTTAATAATATGTAGTTTAATGTAATATACAATGATTTTAAAATAAAAAAAAAATATGTTCGATAGAATATATGACACACAATATAAATCTAGAATGAACCGTGAAATATAATTCTGAAAATGTGTGTATTATACCTAGTTATTGAATTACATGTAATGATTAAAATTAAAAGAATTCTAATATATATATATATATATATATGTATCTATTAATCAATAAATATTTAAGGATAAATGATTAAGTAACCATCACTCAATTTTTAGTAGTCATTTTATGCTTTAAAAATTATATTTATTATTTTTTATGTGGATAATATAATTAATTTATGCCACTTTTGAAAATTTTATTTTATAAAAAGGATTTATGTTTTTGATTTAGTGTATTAAAATTTGTTGCGGTAAAATTTTGATATTTTTTTGAAATGTCAGATTTTTCAATAAATAGAGAAAAATAATAATTTTTATTTAAAAATGTATTATCATTAAAAATATTCATAAAGTAATATTCTAATTTATATCATTTTTAAAACTTTTTATTTTATATTTATTTATTTTTTCCCAAATATAGTTATTTAATTATTTTTTTACATTAATTTGCTATAAAATAATTTTTATATATAAAAGAATTTTTTAAAAAACTATTTCTGATTATTTTTTGGTCATTTAAAATTAATTTAAATTATACAACTTTAGTTTTTTGAATATCAAAAAATGTATTTAATAATTTGAATCTAGAAGTCCAAATTCTTTTTGTTGATACAATTTATTAATTATTATGAATAGTAACTATAGTAAATATTTGTTACCATGATAAAGGTTCAATGAGTAAATTAAGGTTAAACATAATTTGGTAAGGACTAACAATTGACAAAAACAAGCCTAAATTTTATTTTATTAGTATATTTCATCCATATTCATCCAAATATCTAATATGTGACCTTTTTTACATATACCATTGATTGTGATATTTATAATATATTAAATAAAAAAAAAGAAAAAAATTATTTTCATTATCTAATTATCATTAAATTTTTGACATTGGGATAAATAGAAGGCATGTTCAGTTATAAAGGGTCAGTTGAAATATAAATAAATTATTAAGAATTTAATTTTATTTCTTATTTTTAGTATTTAAATAATTTCCTTTATTTTTGTGCAATGCTAATACCATATTTTTTCAATTAAATTAAAAATTATATAAATGATTCTAAAAATATAAAATGTATTAAAATTTCAGTATATTATAATTTCTCAGGAAGTTTTTATATAACATTATCATTTATTGGTTATGTGAAATGTTTATAATTTAATTCCATTATATTATTTAACTATATAATTCTAAATTAAACGAATAGTGTCAAAATTTACATTATTGATATTTTATAAAAAATAATGTTTTATTAAATGATTTAAAGTTCATAAAATTATGAAATTTGTCTATGTAAATGGGATATGGTTTATAATAAAATAATTGCTATATTTAGGTTAAATGATTCATTTTAGAGTGACTTTCTTGACCTATAATGAGTAAAAAGATTAATATCAGGGTAATAATAAAAAATGGTTACCTCGAGTTAAAAAAAGTGATAAGGGTGAAAAAAATACATAGAGTTGTCTAATTATAATTTTACTAGAGGATTTTGAATCATAATTATATTATCTTTGAATGTTATAAATTTTGTGTAATTTCAATATTATAATAAATTTATATTAATTTAATGCTTTCTGAAATTTTAAGTGTGAACCTCCCCTATTAAAGAAGTGAACCTTCTATCCTCTTTTATTCTCACATAAAAAAAATTGGTTCAACAATGATCTATCAAAATATCTTATTAAAAATCAATCGCAACTTCCAATATTCCATTTATGTTTATAAATCCAAACTAAGAATGCTTTCGGTGTAATCTTTATCTAGTTTGCCAAAGAATAGGTACAATTCATAGCTCAACATGTTCATTATATTTCATTTTCTACCTGCTTAAAATATTATTTAACCATTATGAAATAATAATAGTATTATATTATATATAATAATATTTTATTATTTCCATTAACTAAACTATATAAATCTCTTCTCCCATCAAATGGTAAATGAAACCATCGTTGTTGTGTATAGTGAACTACGACTATACGAACCTATGTAATTCATCCTCCATGACCTCATATTATGGATTATGGTAATTATGGATTAAATATAAAAATATATTATATTCATGAAAAATATATCATTTTTAAAAGATAATTCTTCTTTTACTTTCATACCTTTCCATTCACTGAAAATTGGTATTGTCATTTGCGTGTACGTGTGTACTACTACCACCATCAAGTAATGTGATTAATTTCTCATCACCATGTTGATGATATATATGTATACTCCATTAAATAATATTGTTTTTATGATTTAATTATCATTATTTAATTATAAAATAATACTCACCTTAATTCCATCATGATCATAGAAAAACTGAAATGTTACTAATGCGTACGTATGACCTATCGTCTCTATGATTGTAACATATATCATTTTTCATAACCATATTTCCTGATTAGTTTTAAAAGTATATTTGATTTATAAATATTATAATTATGTCCTTATTACTATCATATAGAGGTTGAAATAATTTTTATTTTTTCCTTGTCAATCTGTCGAAATAATTTTGGGATTTTGATTTGTATGTCATAAAATGGTCCATTGGGAACTTATTTGATTATGTATTTGATTATAACATGGTCAAAAGAATAATAATTATAAAAATTGTTCTTAATAAACTAAATAATTAACTTATTATAATTATTCATTAAGGTTAAAAACATAAGTGATGATTCAAACTCCTGGTAAGATTCATTCTTTTAAAAATAATCCATATTTAATGTGTCCCTTAAAAATATTAGTCCTTAATGTCCTTGTACTAATAAATATCTCAATAGAATTTCAGTTTATGAAACAGTATATGAAAATTTTAATTTTTTACCATATTTGACTTCCATAAATATTTTTTTAAAATTTAATATTGTATGTTTTTTATATGGGAAAATTTACATTAAAACCTAAATTTAACTGTTTTAATGATTTATTTTATAAATATTTTCACATATGTAAATATCCTCAAAAACATTTCTAATTATGATTATATGTAAATTATTTAATTAGAACCTTTTGTGTTTCTTTTTAAAATATTTCTAATTTTTTTATAAGTTTTCCTTTTAAGTGTTTTATATGGAACATTTGATGAAAATATAAAAGGAATTTTCAATTTTAACATATAAGTAATCAACACTTTTTTCACTTTTTTAACCATTATATTATTTATATTTTTATTTATTATATTACATAAATTTGTAAAATAAAAACCATCCTTCCCTATGATATATTTATTTTAAAATATGGTTTAAAACTATAATGGATATTTCAATATCTAGAAATGAATTCTTATAGGTGAAAATGATATTTTGATTAGTGTGATTTTGGAAATGGAAAGATTCCATGTGTAATTATAGTGTTATGTTTCTTGAGAATTTTAATGAGGTTGGAATGTTCAATTATAAACAATGTATAAGGGGTTCAATAATAATACAAATATGGTGATTTTAAAATAAAAAAAAGGGTGGGGTAGTGATAAACCTCTAATGCGTTGGGTATAAAGGTCGACCATACTGGATATTCCATTTTTAAGAGTGATATGACAAATATAACTAACTTAACTCGAGTTTCTGAGGTATAATGGAAATTTTTTTAAGATGAAATATTTAGAATCTAATAGTTTAATAGCCTCAAGAAAACCAAATATATAACAAAGTCTTACATTATGTTAAAAATTATGAATATATCATTTGAAAAGTTGAAAAAATCACTATTCTCATTTTGAACCTTTTTTCATCCATAGTTCGCTTCATGGATTCCAAGATAAAAGTAAAATAATATAAATGGGTGAGATAAAGTGAACAGTAATGGGTATGAAATAATGGAAGAAATTAGAAATAAATTATTATGGTATGAATAAATAAATTTAGTGATACTATATCAGATAAAACTTAAATCATAAATAAATCCATAGACAACAAAAAAATATATTAATGTTGCGATAATAATAAATACCCATATCATTATGGTAATGAATAATGTAAGGCATCTTAAACATACATTAATTTATTTTTGTAAGAAATATTATATAAAGGGTAAACATTCTCCCATTACCCTCTCTTAATTTTCTCACGAGACCTACATGTGAATTAAGGGGATAAAGTTTTTTGGGACCCACCTATCAAACAATAGTATGATGAATTCCATCACATATCAAAAGATTACATAGAATAATTTTCAGGGATAAAAATCATAGTTAATAAGAAGTATTTCTCAATGAGAAAGTAGTTTAATATTTTCCCTTATAGAAGAAATAATTTTAGGGTACAAAATTATTCTCCCCCAATCCCTGAATCAATAAAGATATATGAATTTTATAATAATAGATAATAATAATATTATAGTTAAATCATTTATAACATTTTATAAGTATCATGTAAATCATCAAATAATATCCCCTGGTAGAGACAAACTAGGTAACCATCAAGGCTCGTTGTCATGCACTAGGTGACGATCAAGTCAAATCCCAATGCACCCTTTTTGGAGTGATTACCACTATGTAAAATTGTTCCAAATCTACTCCCAATTGTACGATGACAACAAATATTTATTTTCTTGAAAAAATACACCCATATTAATTCATCAAAGTTTTTGGATGGTTTATGGTAATGAGATAGATCTAGTATTATAATTTCATAGACAAAGGATATAATGAGAGAGATTAATTAATCTTTAATTTAGAATAATTCGTTAGGAAAATTGAAAAAAGGATGTTAAAATATTTATTTATAGGAAAAATAAGAATAAAAAAAATATAAGAGAATATTTTCAATTGAAATTAAAGGGGAGGATTGGGGAAACAATTACCTCTATTTCTCTTTTTAGCTTAGAGATGATCCTTTGGGGAAAAAATTATTCACCGTTGAGGAGAGAGTAATGATATATACACCATAGGAGTTACTGATGAGAGAAATTATAATTCCGAGTTGGAGAATGAGAAGAGGGGTGGGTATTTATAATTTTGGAGGAGTGGTGTTATGGGTTTAAATAATGATTATTTTCTCATTAAGACAAATCAATTTGGGGTGGAATTAGTTGAAAAAAAAGTTACGATTTTACATTTTCAGGTATAGTCAATGTCATCCGATACATATATCACCCATTTAATTTTATTTTATTTATTAAATAAATATTTATAATGAATAATGATTTATAAATTTGGAAATTTCATAGGAATTCAATTTTTTTCATTTCAAATTCACTTCAGTAATTTTACTCTAAAATATTAATTAGGAAGTATTTTATTTTTTTATGGATTATAAAATAATATATCAAATATTTTTATTTAGATAATGAAATGTGGATATATATTTTTAGGGGTGATAAGTTCCTATGACAAAAAGGCTGATGTGGATTAGACTAGATGAATTCCACCATTGTAATTTAGTCATATCATTTTTTCCAGTATTTTATTTTTCTAAAACTTTTACAGATGTTATATGAATTAATTTTTATCATTTCTTCCACCTATATGAAAACTTATTTTGAAATTTTTCTTCATAAAAATAACATGTAAAGTAAATGATAATAGATTGAATGAATATAACAGGATAAAAATATTTTAATAAATTATTTGACCACAAATACTTCAAATCAGCATTTAAGAAGCTAAAAGTTTGACGGTTTATGTAAAGAAAATATTCGACCAATTCTATACAATACACTAGTATATTATTATACCATTTAGGTATCAAGAAATACCTATATATTTAGTATATTGATTCTAGACTATCAATCTAGATCAAATTATTTTATATGATGATTAAAATATAACCCCTTCCACACATTGAAGAATTAAATTAAAGTTCAATGGATAATATAAGAGACATGGAAAAATTTTACTCAAGAAATGTTTTCCAGATTCAGCCATGTAATTGTCTAAAAACATGTAAATAATAGGAGGATATAATTGAAGAAAATTATTTACTAAATACTTAGAAATAATATTCTTAATGGCATATTCATATGTTCCTAATAGATTTATTGGTATATAATTAAATAAAAACCTAATAAAATATCAACTTTTAACTAAAATTATATTGTTTGAACTTTAAAATTTACATTATATATTGAATGAAAAATAAAAAAATAAATTATAATGGCCTGCGTTGTTACAAACATCTTCCCTTATGAAATTTGATAACTCAAATTTTTATTCATACTAAATGGTGAAAATAATATTGGGTAATTATATATCATAAATTCATTATGTCTCCATGTATTCCATTCAACCTTGTGAGTTTTCCATAAAACTTTCATGATGTAGGATTTGTTTTTCCTTGATAGTTACTATCAAGAGGAAAGAATTTAGACAAAATCCATAATATAAGACAAATCAGTTTCAAGTTCAATTGTATGATTTGGGTCTGGCATGTATTTCCATAGCATCGAGATATGTAAGACTCCTTGAACCTTATATATTTTGGTTGGAAAGGCTAAATGAATATCTATAACTCTAATTATCTATAGGATCTCAAATTTCCCAATGTTCCTTAGATGTAAATTTCCATTTTTCCCAATCCTTATAACACCTTTCCATGTTGATACTTCCATAAAGAAGTGATCACCTACCTGGAATCCCATGTCCTTTTATTGGTTATCATCATAGTATCTCTATTTTATCTATATGGTAAATTGATATGATTCTTGATTTCTCTCACCTTTATCATTTTATCCACAATATGTTTTTGACCAACCAACATCCTGCATCCAACCTCATACCATTAGGCTGGTGTACGACATATTTTCTCATACGAGTCCTCCCATTTCAACAAATCAATGCCTTACTGACAGATATTATTATATAAAAATTCCACCAAAGTTACATATTGGAACCACATTCCTAGGATGTCAATTAAACACGACCTCAACATATCTTCAAATTTTTGGAGATTTTTTAGACATTACATTAGTTTGTGGATGATATAAAATGATCAAATGTATTTTACATTTCACTAAATATTGAATACTCATCCATAATTTGACTGTGAAGTGAGTATTATAGTGAGAAACAATTAAAAATTGTATACCATTATTTATTTCAACATCATTGATACAAAGATGAGCAAGATGTTTGAGGGGTACAACCTCTCCTATTTTTGGAAAATGTGTATATTTGGTAAGATTATCAAAAATAAACCATATAGAATCATTATTGTTAAATATTTTATGTATCCCAATGACAAATTATTTTGTGATATTGTCCCATTTATATATTGGTATAGTTAGAGGTTTCATTAAATCCATTAGATGCTAGCTCTCAGCCTTATCCCATTGGCATACCAAGCTGTTAGACACATTGTCCAAAATTTACATAATCAAATCATCCTGGGAGAAGATATATTTTATACCCTCATGGAACTACAATGGTGTATATATATTTTTTATATATGATATTCATCTATTAACTCCATCTTTGTCCCATGTACTGATGTCTCACCAAATGTTCTTCCGAATTTTGATACACCATCTTCATAGGTGAAACCAACCAATTTCCCATATTCTATAGATTTGATTTTGATTTGAATACACTTGTTATCTTGCTAAGACTTATTTCTATTCTCTAATAAATATTAAAGAGAAATTACATGGAAAATGGATACTGTTTCCCTTTCCCAATCATTTATATATTTATATTTACTAACTCCTTCAATTGAGGATCATTGTCTAGTATCCTTATGTATATCACCCATGATCCTTTATTCCCAAAGAATATACCACCATGTCTTCATTCTTAATGTGGTAGTTTATAGAAGAATAATATTCTTTATATAATTATATCCATCCCATCTACCTCATGTTAATATCTTTCTATGTGAATATATACATAATTTTTAATAAGTATATATGTCATATATTTCATTAATGAGATAGTGTATTGGTATCTTCATTATTAATAGAATATCAAGAATCTCTATATCATGAGTTTTAATGTTCTATTCTTGTTATTTCAATCTTCATGATACATAAGCAGAAAATCTATCATTTTTCATGAGTTCACACCTAGGACCTTTTTTGACGCATCACTGTATAAAAAAATCCTTTCTTTCTTGATGGTAAACTCAATATGATTTATTTGATAAAACTATTTTTTGTTCACCAAATCATTCCAAATATTCCATATAAAATTCTAAGTTAACCCATTTAAATTTTAAGTGTGTTAAAGAATACTCTAATCTGGGAAAATTTTAAAAAATCATTGATAGTTACCAACTAAGCCAGGGAAACTAAATATATTGGTTATATTCATTGGTGTTTTCCATTTAATAATAGATTTTTTAAAAGTGGGTTCAACCAATATTCTATCTTTAATGAAAATATGACCCTGAAAGAAGACATGTCGATCAAAAATTCACACGTAAAAAATTTATGATAATGATATCTATCCCTTAGGGTCCCAAGGAAGATTTGTAAATCATATTCATGGTCATCATGGGAATTTGAATATATCAACATTTCATCATTGTATACTAAAAAATTTGACAATATGATCCTTAAATAAAATTTCAATTATATGGATAATTATATAAGGTGTATTAGTTACTTGAAAATGCATTAACAAGAATTAATAATGTTCATACCTTATGGGAATATCCATATTTGATATATTATCCTTCTTAACACTCAATTGATGATAACTAGAATGAAGATAAATCATTGAGATGTATTGGTCCCATTGATTTTGATCAAATAGATCATCAATACAAATTATTTGATACATTTTCTTAATAAATATGGAATTGAATCCCTTATAGTCAATTCATAATCTCATCGACCAATCCAACCCCTTAAAAAAAGTAAGTTGTTCTCCAATATGAAACACTAGGGCATAAAAACCCAATTTCACTTAATATTTAATTTTTTTCTCTTAATATACACTATCTCCCTATATTGAGGCTTAGTAATGTGTTTTTCATCAAGGATAATGTCAATAGTGATTTCAAATTCATGTTTAAGAGTGTATCCTAGAAAATCCTATGGGAATACATCAACATCTTCAAAGAGAATAGATACATACTCTATTATTAGGACATACATTTAATTTACTAAATAATCACTAAGGATTTCATCAATATTTTCTATTGGAGGAGGTTATATAAAAGAAATGGTAATTGAAGTCTCTATACTAAATTCAAGGGATTTTATACCATTTAAAGAGGTTGTAATATTCTCTTCATGATAATAACTTTTTTCATTATAATTTGAAATCCTATCCATCCCAAGGATTATGTAAAAGTCTACCATACATTTGATTATTAAATCTAAAAATAGTGTACCTTAAATAATTAAAATGGGGATTTATAGACATATTATAGTTTCAATTAGATTTCCACTGGGTTTTGGATTGATAACTCCCTTATTATGTTTCTATAAAAATATACAATGTTATTATCAATTATAAAGGTTGTTAAAGTATTCAATGGTATATAATAAAATAGGCCATTCACTAATTTTATAGTTACAAGAAACATATTTTCCACCATATTGTACGAAAAATCATTGTCTATATTAGCAATATCATAAGTATGACCTTTCTCCATGGGCCTCCATTCCGGTAGATTCTATTGATTATTGGGGAATTGATTTGAACATAAAATTCAAACAAATATGTTGGAAATTAGTAGAGACCCCCATACCATAACATATATGATCTTTTTGGCCTTTATCTACACACATATAGCATAATATGATCCCCTTTAAGAAGGTTTTTGGGATATTCCTCTCAAAATAATTACATGATGAAAACTACATACTTCATTTGTTTTCTTTTCCCAAATTTCTAAAAGCATGGTGATCAACCCCCTTTTTTTATCCTGCTTCCATTTGAAAATATTAGATGTAGAGAATCCCTTTTAGATGCTAATATCACTTGTCACATTCTCCTCATATAAGGAAAATGTTTTTGAGTCTCTTGATCATCAAGGTTTTGGTTTTGATCCATCGAAGTATCAATCAGTTATTCTCTCTAGGTTTCTCACATAATCACCATCATCACTATTGACCATGAAATTTTAGCTTTATACTCTTCCAAAACATCCTCATCATTCTACCCTATATTAATGATTTTCATTTCTATGCTTGCTTATTTTTCATGAGAGAATTAATTTTCAAATAATTTATCTTTAAAATTATTCTAGTCCATGATTAATATTTTTTCTTCCCTCTTGGTGTTTGAATCAATGACCACCACTAGTCAGTATCTCACATAAGAAGATATAACCTCATGAAAAACTTCTACTACTCATGAAATCCAAAGACAATAAATAATTTCTCTATGTTCTAGACCCATTTTTCATCCAATAATGGATTTTTGGTCTCAATTAATGACATAGATTATTTTCTCATGAACCAGTTCAACATTAATGGCCTATACTGTAGAGAAATAGGGTTATCCATGTGATTAATTTTATTAGTCATAATCAGGTTTATATAACATAATATATCAAAAATCATCTCTGATCTAATACCAGTCTCTTTGTCTTTCTCTACAGTGAGATCCCTACACTGATTTTGAGTTTTAACATAGTTTTTCCTTCCATTAGGTGTTATTTATATATATTTGTATATAACCTATTAGTGCATAAAAACACTATGATTTTTATTTCTAGAAATATTTCTAGAATATCTAAAGTGTTTTCCCCATGGTCATGTATTCTAACTATATTCTTCTAAAACTAGTTCCTAAGGTTTCTCTTAAACAACCCAATCATACCAACATAAACTAAGCCAAACCTAGAACCCTTGATCTAGTGGATGTTTTAATATAGTGGTAAAAATATATATGATCAAAAAATTTAATATCCCAAGGAAAGATAGATATATAATATATTTTCTTCATTATATTTAAAATTAATAATACATTATATGAAAAAAAAATTAGAACAACTTTATTTTACTTGTGATCCTTTTATCAAATGTAGTACTTATCTTGGTTTCCTGGTGAAAATTAAAACATTATAAAGGGGTTATATTAGATTCTTAGTAATGTGTAGAATATAATGTAATGAATTATAAATAAGAAATTATGGAATTAATAAATAAAATGATTTATGTCATATCAAGTGAAACTACAAGAATAAATAAACTGAAGGAAAATATAATAATAAATAAATACCTTGATTAAAATAAAAATTATATAATGAGGGGAAATTGAAATTATTGAAATCATAAATATATCATCCAGGGCATGTGATAGTACTTTACATTACGTGTAATGATTCTCAAATTATCCTATCATAATTATCTAATGAGAACTACCATTACACAGAGGTGATATATAATTATAGGGACCACCCATGAAATAATAGTCAAATGAAATCCATCATATATCAATAGACTATAGGGATTAATTTTTAATCAGATAAAACTATATATTCTTATAAAAACTTCTCAATGAGGAATATTGTATGAGATTTTCCAATATAGAAGAATGAATTATATGGTATGAAATTATTTTACACAAATTCTCAAGTCAATAATGATATATGATTTTTAAAACTTATGATATCATTGAAATGATAGATAAATCCTTTATAATTTTTCTAATATATCATTTATATCATCCAATTATATCCATTAGTAGTTTCTAACCAAGTATGCAACACGCCCCACTATTGTACACCAAGTGAAGATCGATTCAATGCCTAATGCACTAATTTTGGTTTGATTACCTTTACATATAGTTCTTCTTGATTAAAACCAATATTTATTATCGAAGATGGATTTATTTTGTTTAATAAAATACATAGACATTACATCACAAAAAATTTATGATGGTTTTATGGTTACATGATTGTTTGAGCATTATAACTACTTAGAAAAAGTCTATAGCGTAAAAGAGTAAGTGATATATCATACAGAAAAATTAATATTTATGGTAATAACATGGAATTAAATAGATTTATATACATGAAAAGTAATCTTAAATTGAAATATTATATAATAATTTCAATTGAAAATTAATTGGGCGGATTGGGGAAAACCTTACCTCTCATGAGCCTCTTGTCGTAGAGATGATGTGTAGGACCCACAAGACTCTTTATGATTAAATAAAGAGTAATGTGAGAGAATACATGAGATGTATGTGATGATTAATAATTGAGTTTTGTGTGTTATGATGGGAATATTTTGTGGTTATTTATACACGAGGAGGGGTGGTATTAAGGTTTTCAATAATGATTATTTTTTCATTAAGGACAATGAATTTTTAATTGATTTAATTATAATGTTTGTTGATTAAAATTAATTTTTTAATGACCGGTTAAGGTCTTATAAAACATAAATCACTTTTTTTTAATTTCATAAATAAAATTTGATCAGTAATAATGATTAATAAAATTGAAAATTTCATTGGAATTCTATTAGTTTCTGTTTCAATTTAACTTTATTAGATTTATTATAATTTTTTAATTTGGGAATATTGTTTTTTATTTTTTTGTATTGGAAACATAAATATATACATTTTTTATTTATATAATTAATGATAGATCGATATTTTGTGGGGTGATAAGTGGTCATGATTGAAATACTTACGTGGATTTGACTGGATTGGGCACACTAAAATAATTCGGTCATAACATTTTTTGAAATTATTATATTTGACACAAAAGTTGAATGAGGATAGATATAATTATATTAATACTTTAGAACAACTATAGAACCACTTGTATTGATCTTTATTATCGTCAAAAGTATATGTAAAGTGAAAACATAAATTAAATAAATTTTACAAACTGTAAAAATTGTCATCATTTATTCTACTGTAAATCCTAAAAAAAATAATGTAATATGCTAAATGTTTTATGATGGATGATAAATTTATAATGGGATAAATCCTCAAAACACTATAATAAAATATTCTGCCATAATTGTTTCCAAACAAGAATTTTCCTTGAGTAAATTTATTCTGGATAGGTTTTCTAGAAAAAATTATTTTCAATAATGACCTGGCCATAACATATTCAACATGTAGAAAAATAAGCTGAAATTTTGTGGGAGAAATATAATATATGATAAAAAACATTAATAAAGACTATATATCTAGACTCATATATTATTTTTCCAAAAATATTTAATCTTTCCGAGGATATAATTGACAGAAATTTTTTATTAATGTGACACTCTTAGGTTCCTAATAAATAACATCGTATTTTAGAAAATAAAAAATAAATAAAATTATATATTAATGACTAGAACTGTTATAAATAAAAATTTCCCTAAATATTTAATTAAATTTATTTTTATGTAATATTATTATCAAATTCACGTGCACTCCAATGGTTTTATTATATCATATTGTATTTAAATTAGTTTTAATAATATTTATCATTCAAAATATAGTTCAGGAACATTGATCACATGGTTAGTTTAAATGTAGGGTTTTAATAAATCCAATTCACACAGACAAATGAAGTGATGACCTCAACCAGTAGTATCATGGCCTTCACATACAATATATATGATATTCTAAGGGAGATAACTTCACTATTAGTTATCCTTATCCATTCCCAAGAAAAAAACCCATAGATTAAGCATGACCGAAACCGTCTACGAGAGAAGTTCAAGTTCATCGATATCACGTCCCAATCCATGTTTGCAGAACCACCCCATGAAAATATGACTATTACACACCTTACTCCTTGGGTGTTTTCTATTTTATTAAAGGTTTATATATCATGAACCTAGAAATTTGATGATGTAGATTATTTTTTATAGAATAATGAATAAATTTTCATCCCATTATTGGTACTTTATAAATATTTTTTATTTTGATACAATAAAACTCATGTTTTCTGGATAATATTAAAATTCATTTAAAGAATTTGTTTCGATTAATTTAAGGATTTTTAAAACAAAATATAATCTAATAAATATTATTATTAAATAATTTTTATTTAATACATATTATCATTTAATTTTTCTGATGTCAAATATAATTTTCATAAGGGTTGGAAAATTGTTATTATAAATAAACACAAATTTTCATAATATTTTTCAATATTATTTTAAAAGTGAAAAATAAAATATTTGGAAAATTATTTGGATAAAATGAGTACATTTTTAGAATAATAACATGTAAATTATCCAATAGTGAATTTTTTATAATTTTCTGAGACATTGAAATTTTGAGGTAAAAATTAAATAACCTATAAGTATACATTGTGTATTATGAAATAAAAATGACCAAAAAGTGATGTAATAAATATTACAAGTGGGAGAAACAACAAATTTAATCTTTTCCATTTAATATAATTTTCTTTTATGTTTATTGGGTTAATTTTATAAAACTTTTATGAATCGTCCAAATCATCAATATTTTTTATGTTTTAAAACAATTTCATTAACTCTATGAATCACTTTCCCATAATAATGGGTATTATTTTACTAAGTTCAACCATTGGACTCATAAAATATTAAAAAATCTTTTAATTTAAAAGAAAACATTTAAAAAAACACTAGGAAGGTTTGTGGTTGCGGTTATTATATTATATAGATTCCAAACCTATATTTGAGATATAATTGTGAAATCCCAACTCATTACCTATAACAACCAATGAAAGATCTAAATTCACTTCACTAAAACATCTTTTATTATTTAATAAATCTTACATACCCTATATAGAGTCCTCCCAAGGTGCCCCTTCCTTTAAAAAAATATCCTCCCAAGCATTTGGAGTCACACACTCCAGTAAGAAATCCTATATTTTCCCCCCACTATTAAAGTGTCATCTTCATTTTATGCCATTTTATATTCAATTCAGAACGTGGTGGGGGTGTTTTTACACATCCCCCATACACACCATATAATGTATAGATTATGAAATACCCCATTTATCTCTTATTAATCATTTTGATAAACTTTTATGTTCCCTCATTATGCTACCAATATATCATTGCATGATCCAAACTAAAAATATGTGTAGTGAATAACCATGCCCACTTCTTATCAAGGGTGTTCCCCATTATGAAATTATAGTAACATGATTGAGGAATTACATGTATTTATTCAACACTCATGGATCTTGGAATAAAATATGATTAAATTGCTTCCGTTTTGTATGATCTATGTGGAACACATTAGAATGAGAATGTAATGAATGTGATTGGAGCACATGAAATTATATAGCCCTCCATAGTATTAGGCATTGTTTAAGTATCTGGAGAAATCATTTTGTGATAGTGAGTGAGGATAATTCCTTTTTGGGTATTTTTCAATCATTATTTCATGGATGTTATCCTTGACCTATGTTCACGATGTAGTATTTTATGTTTTTTCCACAATTACCATGTCACATTTACAAATATCATGCAATATAATGTTTCATTGTTCATGTTTAGTATTCTTACTCCTTTTGATGTTACCAATATCCTACATGAATTATTATCTTCATGTTATTACATGATTATTCCCTTACTGGTCTTTCTATCCCACCCCTTTATTATGTATATCCCCAAGTAATCCCATACAGTTTTTTGTGAGAGTATGTTAAGGAATCTTCTAATAATGAATTTTTTATTTCTAATTCGTTTTGTAATTTACATAATTACCAAAGACACTAGAAATATCAATCATATGATTTTTATTAAGTGTGATATTCTTTAGTAAATCATGTATTAATGTAAAATATATTTTGGGGTTATTATAGTTGGTATTAGATGTAAGGTTTGGTTATTTTTTGGGATTATCATTATAAAACTCTATTGAAATAGTAAGGGATAAAACTAGGTATAAGAAAACATACATAAATTTTGCTGTGTAAATAGTATGTGTTTTAGCAAAAAAAAATCATCCATGTCTACATACAACAAGTGAATGTGGTTCTGGTATATATGTATCTTAGGGTAACAACTCTGATAAGGGGTGTCGAGCCAAAAATAGTAAATCTTGGGACATAATAAGAAGCCTTGCATCACACCTAGTGTGACACTCTTGGGGTATATACATTGGTAAATCAATAATGTCATTATGAAAAATTATTAAGGGAATAAAAAATCACCCATAAAAGTATATGTTGTTAAATAGAACATGGAAAATATATATTTTTTCCTAGAAATTCAAAATTTGTGGAAATAAATGTAATTTATATGATATCCCTTTAATGTTAATTAATTTTCATTTTTTTATAATTTAAAAACAATCACACATAATCATCCCTTTATTCTAGCTAGTGGCCGAAAATTGGATGAATCTGGTAAACAATCAATGCAACGAGAAATGTTTTGACTTCCCCAATTAGATGTCCATCCTGATGGGAGATGTAATTGAAAACATTATAATGATACTCTCTCAGTTGAATTGGGTTCGGAATAGGAACCTAAATCAGGAGGAGAACCCAAATCTCAATAATAATGAACATTCTAAAATTGAATACCTTATAAAACAAAGGCCTCCGACCATAAATGTATCATATGATCCCTTAATTGTGGAATAATCAATCAACACCATTGATAAGTCTTCTATATCCCTTAATTTAATAAACTTGATAAGGTTCTACCAATTTTTTATCATATGTCGGGAGAAGCTAATCAGTGGTGGTCATTTTTCAAGAATACGATGCGTGAGAAAGATATTGATGTGATGGGGTGAAAGTAATTTTAGAATTTTTTTGGATAAATATTTTCCCCAATCTCAGCATCATAAAATGGAAATGGATTTACTTTCCCAAATGTAGAAAATTTATGTTGAAAACTTCCCAAGAGCCTTATAATATTCCTCCATTATTTTTCTTACCTAAGAGTGCAATTTTTACGGATACTTTCATTGGCTAAAAACTAGTATAGAAAATTCATAAGGATCTAGGACTTTTATAGCTATAAGGTATTTTGTTAATGTTACCTTAAATCCAAGATGGAGACAGGTGAATCTCAAAGGTATCATGGGTATACAAATTGGAAGGTTGAATTTAATTCTTGTGGTCTGATAGAGAAATATGATGGTTTCATGAAACTTCATCATCTGACTTGTCAAAGGTGTTGAAATAAGGACCCTTGAAATTACCTTATGGGGAAAAGGAAATTAGTTAGGTGTTGGAAGGATGGACATATATCTAACAACTACTAATAAGAGAAACAAACTAATTTATTGGAAGATAGAAATTTTCTAGTCAAACCGTAGTATATTTTTCACTACTACAACTTCAAGAAAGGATGAGAAATTTAAAAACAATGTAGTATCCAAAGGGTTTTCAGAGATGAAAAACAACATCCAAGGTAGTAAGGGTGATATTTCCCCATCAAAGCCATTGAAGGGGATCCTGATAATGATGTGGTGACATGTACACAAAATATTCATTCATGAATAGGGAACATATATTTTATTCTAGTTATATTCATTCTTTAATATGACAAATGTTGAGTAGAACTATTCCATCATGACCACAAAAATGATGTAACGTCCCAGCCTTAATCAGGTAGAGAACATTTTAATTATATTAACTAAATTAATTAATCGACTTAGGGCGTGATCTTACGCACCTCAATGTGGGACCCAGACAACATTTTAATTAATTTATATAATTGTTGACATTTAATGAAAAATGGTATGTCACACATTACATCAGTGTTAGGGATTAAAATATATAATTAAAGGATGAAAAATAAAAATAAGAGTTTTAAATAAGATTTAAAATAAATTAAGAAGGGATAAAAAGAAATTCAGAAATAAAATAGAAATGGGGTTATGGGAAAAAAATTTAAATTCATTGAAATTGGAGGTTTCTATTTTTATTTATTTTTATCGTTTTTCTTTTCCATCCCTTTGTTCTATTTTATTTTTCTTTTTTATTTTCCCATTTCAATTTCTTTTATTTTTTTTATTTTTTTTTATTTTTTTTATTTTTTTTATTTTTCTTTCTTTTTCCTCTCTTCTCTTCCTCTCCTCTTCTTCACGACATACCCCATCTCCCCAAGGTTGGGTACCCACTCTTCCTCCTTCAGAAGACCACAAATCCTCTATCGGTCATCCAATTTCTTCGTCTCTAGGTGCACAATAAACCTTAGGGTAGGTATAACCTTTCTCAATTAAAATCGTACATTTTCATTGAGTATTCTGTGCACAGTTTGTTGCGGAATAATTTTACCCTATTGTGGGGTTTTTCTAAAAACCCTCATTTTCTTCCATTTTAGGTAAAATCATATATAGCTATGGATAATAGATTCATCTATGACTACTAGGTAGGGTTTCTACTTTATTTCCCTCTGTTTTGTTGCGTTTTATAAAAACACACTATTGTGTCGTTAGACTGTTCCTACCGGCTTTGTGCAATTTCACCCAATTTCATCAATTTAGTTGATCTCTTAATTGTTTCAGCATTAATTATCATAATTTAATTGGTTTTAATTATTTCTACAAGGTTTTACACCCATTTGTGTGTGTCTACATGTTTGGTATATTTTTTCGTTTAGCTAAGTTTATAATTTAATTAACTCCAAGTGTTGCAAAGTCCATTATTATTTTAATTAAATTAAATAAATAGTTGAATTGAACACGAACATTTAATTGTTGGATCATTGGTAATTATTTATTCTGAACTATTTTTTTATTTAAAAATTCCATTATCTTCTTAGGGTTATCTGGTTTGTTGCCTTGATAAGTTGTTATGGTGTAATGTTTAATTTACACCTTGTGATTCACAGGTGTATCTTGTTAGTTATAATGATAAAATTTTATATGATGATTATGTCATAAATTCTTTTGTAAAAGTAATAATTAATTTTAGGGTGGAGAAAGGTGGTGGTTCCCATATTAAAGGCCACACTTAGGCCCTCTGTTCATGATTGTTACTATTACGTGTTGGGGGGCAGTGTCTTTGGATTTATATGATACTTCCCTGAGATTCAAATATTTATGATTGATAGTAGTTCCAAAAGGGCCCATCAAGATGGATCCATTGGAAATGTGGCTACACCTGCCACAGATGATGCTTGACCACTTTTTACGAGATCGGGACACACATAGTGTAAAGCCATGCCTCGAGCGATACTTGTCCTTTCAAAAGATTTCCATGGACAGGCTCGGCGGTATTGGATAAATTGAAGGATGTTTCTTAGTGATACCATCGGGATGGGATCAGACAACAAATACCAACATGGACCTTAATAATTATGAACTTTAGGTTTATATTATTTCTATTTCAGTCTCTTGAGAATTGAAATATTATTATGGTATGTTGAAGCACAACTGGTTGACACTTGACATAGAACCAATGTTAAAGAACAAGATTGTGCTATACATATCACTTGTTTTACCTATATTTTATAGGTTTTATATATATACATGTATGTGTATTCTACTGACAGGTACCCATTCTGAATACCGGCTTAGGCTGACACAGGTGATTAGGCATGAGTGCCATCTGGAACATAGGCCGACTTATTTTTTATAGTTCACATAAATAAATTATTTGAAATTGTTATATAATATCACACTTTATTTTTATCACTTCATGAAATGGAATGGTTTAGACATCGTGGGTTCTGGACTGATGTGATGTTATCTCACACCCTGCTCGGGCATCATTGACAACCTAGTATATTACATGCTCATAGGTATTGACAAGGGAATGTGTGGTGCTTCAAATGTTTGATTGTTCTTTACTGCTTAGGATGGAGACTGGGGAAGAGGACCAATCCTTTCTCATGATGCAGCTACTGCATTGTGTCTTTTATTTTAGTTGACTGTGTGATTAAGTTTCTATTTTCTACACTTCTAGTTTAGACATCCATCAGGGAAAGACATTGTTTAGTGAGCTTCCACACTTGATTATTATCATTCAGTTGGATTATTTATAATAATTTTGATCTATTTTATTCATTTATATGGTTCCTCTATTTATTATTAGTTATTTTCTACTTCCTCTGTGATAATAAATATTACCTATGAGGGCATAGTCACCCCCTCAGATAAAAAAAGTTCTTTGATGCTTGTCTATAGCCTCTGGAATTCGGGGAGATGTCCTTGAGGTCATGTGACCCACTGGTCCGGCCACCTTCTAAGAGGTGAGATGAGTCGGGATGTTACAAAGTGGTATCAAAGGTGGATTTTTTTACTTTGGTATTACTATTATTGGTATACTGGAGACTAGGATATATGGATTTGGGATGTACATTGTTCTTGGATGTAGCTAAACCATGTATAGTGGAAAACTCAAATTCGTCGGTTGGGATTGCAGTTATTGATTATGCTAGTTACTGTTGATATGATTTCACCGTTGGTTGATTCACTTGTATTGCATTTTTATTGTTTTGGTATTGTAGAGATAATGGGTTTACCATTATATCCCAACGTTATGAGGGAAATACATTACATGCATCATAATAGGCATTATAGGATTTAAAATGTCAGGCATATTGCCATGCCATATCTACATTCAACCTGCATTTTCCTGTTGCATGTGAGTGCTGTTGTGCGCAGTGGTAAAATTTGGAAATGATGGTTTATTGAATGTAATGTTGTGATAGTCTGTTAGATGTTAGCTTTACCTGACATGGGATTGGAATATATAACTTGTTTAGAAACCCATTTTGAGTTGTCTCTTCCAAATCGAAACCATGCTCTTGAAGCGGGTAGACTACTGTTTAGTGCTCCGAGGATAGCTATGTAGCTAACCTCTTTTTGCACCTTACATGTGTCTTAACTTCTAGACTCATTGTCTAAATGTAAAGACTTTGAATTTCCATGTAAGTTTTATTTAATTTAATGGGAATTTTTCGAGTCCTCGAAAACTGACGGCGCATGATTCTGAGGTACTGTGAGCCCCGAATGAATTTGTGAACTTTTTTACATGTACGTTCAGTAAACGTGTGAACATGTTTTTGTAACATTTCAACAGATGCATGGAATTGAAATCTAAGGGCACTGTTGAACTTGCATCACTGATATTCCCTTAAGGAGACCTTCACCTTGACCGTAGTAGGTTGACAGTGAATGATAGAATTTGGGTTTTTTGTTAGGAATGAAATAAAATAAAACTGTGTAACTTTTTAATTTATTTAGAACTCCCAGGTAGATGTTAATAGTTGGTGACTACTAGAACCAAACATACCATTTGAGGTTATGGTGGTGGGGACCACCAGAATTAATCTCCGATGTGGGTTATGGTGGTGGAGACCGCTCGAGGCTAAAACCCCCTTGAACTACCCTCTTAATGGGGGAGAAACATTTAAACTCCCCCAATTAATTTTATGTGTCAACATAAAATTAAATTTGACGTTATCAATTAATTTTATGTGTCAACATAAAATTAAATGTTATGTTATTATTTAAATTTTGTAGGTTATTTCATTACTTTTCAGTGGAATTGGGGAAAGTATTAGAAAAATAAGATTGGGAGAGATCATGGAGGATTATTCTCTCCAACGAAGAACACATTCTCCAATGAAGAACACACTCCCCAACTAAGAATGCTCACACTGAGGAGGAACATCTTCAATGACAACGAACTCATGATTGGTGAAATTCCGGCATCACTGACGTCTGTCTCTCCCCAACGACATCATATTCTTCCTTGCAGACTTAGTTTACAAATCTTCAAGGTACGGGTTTATTTCTATGTGATTACCACTTCCCAAGTTCTTCCCTTCAAAACTAAGAACGCGGATCAAATCTCATAAACTAGTTGATCCGTGGATGTTTTCTTTTGTGGGATTGGGAATAGTGATTGATGAAGGTTGTGGGGATTGATGTATTTATATATCTTCCTTACACATTCTTGATGAAAATTTGTGAACTACTTTCTACCATTCTAAAGTGGAGGGTGCGGGCCAAACAAACATGGTCTGATCCCTCCGTAGTTCTTCTCTTGTGGGTTCTTCGCGACGGTGACGGTGACTGGTGCCAGTGTTTGGCACCGGTGGAACACGAGAACGGCGGACGGTCCCACCGTCGGCTGCAACGAAGACAACGATGCCACCCTATGGCCCCCACAACGCTCACAGCCGCCACCGTTCGCGGCCTAGAGCCACCGTGGCCTCAGCCGCCCCGCGGTCACCGTGCTGCTACGACCTCTTCCGCCCTCTGACCTCTGCCTCCCTATGACACTCTACCGCCTCGCGCCCTACGGCCTCGCTGCCCCCGGCCCCACCGTTCCCCCCTACTTCCTCGTCATCTATGACCTCACCGCACTGCCCCACGACCTCACCGCCAGTGTCTCCACCCCACCATCCCATAGCTTCGCTGCCCCGTCGCGCCACCCATGGCCCCGCCGTGCCACCCCGCTGCCTCGCGGCCCTTCCACGACACCCTGTGGCCCCACCGTGCTGGTCGTGGTCCCACCGCACCGCCTCGCAGCTTCGCCACCCGTAGGCCCCCGCAGCCTCTGTGACGTCCTGCACCGCCACGCCGGGCCGCCCAGCGCGGTTCGGGCCGGACCCCGTAGGTCGGGCCGCGTCGACCCCAAATGGGTCGGCCGAGGCTGGGTCGGGCTGGGTCGGTCCGACGTGGTCAGACCAGACCCTGACCCACTATGACCCATTTATGATATATTTGTAACACCCCAAGCTTCCATGGTACGCTTCTCGTTGAATAATAACGTAGCGTGTGTTGTACACAACTTCGAGTTCTAACACATACCACAACCAATCAAAATAGCTGTTATGAATAGTAATACCCATTTTTTGAAAATTTATAAAATTTATCATTAAAAATGGACTTCCTATTTGGATTCGGAATATCGAAATTAGCCTAGCGTTATTTTTTGGTATTTTTCAAAAAACGTTCAATTTTTGATAAATAGTGAAAAAACACTAAGTTATAGTTTAAAAAAGAATTTTTATTTAAATAATAATTTATTTTATTTAAATTTAATAAAGGTAAAAATAGATACATAATACCTATATAAGTTCAATGTAATTCATTAGAGTTAGTTTAGAATAATTTTAGATATATAAAAATCTTATTGAACTTTCACTGTCTTTTACCCACATCATAGGCGAATTTCGAAATTCACGTAAAACTTAATTTTACCGCATCTATGAGTGGAATTTCGAATATCCGAGAGACACGGTTAATATCAAGTAGTAAAATTTGGTTCAACAAGATGAAAATATTTTTTTGGTGAATAGTAACTTTTTACTTTTATTTACCACGGTTAAAAGTAAATAGGGTAATTAAGGGTAAAAATATTATTAATATTACTGCAACACATGTACTAATTCTATTGGACAAGTGTATCTCGACCAAAAACAACCTTAGGAATAAAATATTATCATTTAGGTCCACTTGGATTAGATTAGGACATTTATCATTATTTAATTCAAACAAGAGTTAAAAGAGATAAAATCAAAGTTTAATTACTAAAACATTTTTAATATAAGGTTATACAAAAGATAAATTCCATTATAAATATTCAGTATAAATATAAAGATATTTCCTAAATAATGGTATTTTATTTATTATTTTTAGTCATTAAATATTTTAATTTATTTATGACACAATGGTGATGCAGTAATTACCTAATTAATGAAATATTAAAACAATTGGTATAATAAATTTCAAAATAAAATGTAATTTGAGTCTTTTTATGAATTAAATTAATTTTCAAGGTTAATATCACATATCAATATTTGTTATATGAATTTTTTTGATGTAAAAATGTTATGAATTTTTCAAAAACAAAATACCCAATAGTTCTAAAATTGACATAATAGAGTTTTTAAAACAAATATTATATTATTAATTGATATTCAATTTTTATAAATATAAGTTTCTCCCAAGAGACTTATATAATGGTAGTTGTATTATTAATGGACAACTTGGGGGTCTCTTGAATGTATATGGTAATTTTATTGAATATATAATATAAAAATACAAAGTGACATGGTAAGTGTCAAAATAAATATCGAAGAGTTAAAACTAAACGATAAGGATAACATAATGACCCAAACCTGTCCAAAATCTATTGGTTAACATTTTTTCGACCCATAACCACCATATAATTTGAAGAATACACTTTTGGAGCCATTAGAAACCGAATATGAATTTATTATAAATTAATACTTCAAGTTTTTTCCTAAAGTGCCCCTCCCCACCCTTATAAAAGGACACCACTTCTCACCAATTATTCACACCTTCAAAGCATTTTGGCTCTACCAAAACCTGACCAAATATTCTCTAAACATACCTCCCTTCAACCTAGAGGCCTTAGATTGATCAGAATGCCATCTTAAGAGCCATTTTTATCAAATCAAAAGGAAGAACCCGAAGAAAAGGTAATATTTTCCCCACCCTCTATCAAGTTCCTTTCTTCTTCATCTTCTTCTTTATTTGATATTTCAATTCTAAAATATTAACTCCAGTATCTTTTATATACTGTGATGTTATTATAAATATGGTACAACCATATTCAGTATTCTACCCATCCATTGAATGACATGTCACCTTACGTGGGTACGTACGGCTTACCGTCTCCACGTCATGGAGTAATTGTTATTCAATACATTATTATTTGTATGGGTATGATAATGGTGTATAATTAATGTAAATAATAAATATAACATGATAATGAATCTTTATATATGATATACCATCCAATTATATATTATTTTAATATCAAAAGAATGATATTGTCCCCCGTGTGTACGTACGGACTACCGTCTCCACGAACGCGATGAGATTCATTCCCCATCGTATCCATTCAAGAATAAATTTCATTTGATGATTAAATTTTTTTTAAAGACTTAATGTCATTCTGGACCTGAATAAGATACAATCTATCCATAACAAACATGGCATATATAACAAAATATATAAAATAAAACCAGTAAGTTAACACCCGAAACGACGATAATACATAGATATTATTAACAAATAAAAGTTAAAAGATAATATATGAAATCGTATTAATTTATATGATTCTTGTATAATTTAACATCAATTATTTCACCATTATACAGGAGTTTAACCTACCATCAACCAAGGAAAAGTACAAAGTAAGGGTTTATTTCACAATCTCTTCATTATCCGAGCTTGTTTATACGTAATTATCTACTGGGACCACTTTATCGTCCACATCCATGTTTCATAAAAATGTTTTTCAAAAAATTCTTACTATTTTACAGAATATGGGTTAAATTCATTTATATCCTTTTTTGACTTTTTATAAAATGTCATTTTTAACCTTTTCGACAAAATTAAGGTAAGAATGTCTTTTTAACTTATACGGCGGGTGCAGCTATTTTACACCCTTATAAAATCGTCGAAGCTTCCCTCACAAGCTTATAAGAATATTTTTAATTTGAATGTTTTATTTTATAATTATGTGACTTTTAAATGATTTTAAAAAAGATATATTTCTCTAAAATAGTTTTGATTTCATCTATGTCAACATCCTTTGATGGATTTTAAGTTTATTTGAAGTTGATTTATCATGATACAAAACTTCCATATTGTATTGAAGGTTTTGTGATATGTTTGACTGTGGAAGTGTTATTTTTATACTATTCATGTTTTATGGAGAAAGTATTGACATTTCATATTCTAGTTTTCATAAGAATGTTTATGTTATGTTTAAACCTGTTCATATGAGGAATTTATTGGACTTAATAAGTAACAGGTGGAGCCCGATATAGCTCTTCGATGCATCAGTAGGTCTCATGAGACAAACTAGTGTCTTGGAATTAGGCCTTGACAAAATCTTATTTGTAGCCTTGGCATGAGGCCTTGGCTATGTGGTTATGATAGTCTGGCATTGTTCATTCCTTCATTATAAAAGTGGTTATTGATATTTCATGTGATTACTGGACTAGAAGAATATCTATGTGATTAAGTAAATGGGATTATTTCATTTTATCTTTTCCATATTATGTCGAATTTCATGTTTAAAAAGCTTTTGTTTTATTTATACATTGTCTTAAATGTTTATGTTTATTTATGAATGTTTCCGCTATATTTGTATCCTTACTGAGCATCTGATCTCACCCCTTTCAGTGTTTTAAATTTTTCCCAGCATGTGAACAAGTAATTTATGAATGACCTACAGGGAATGTATGAGGGGATATGAAGACAAGATGTTGTTGTAGTTCTCTTCACTTTACGATGTAACGAAATAATTATGAATATATCTAGTGATTCCAAGGCTACTAAACTAATTGGTCTTTCGAGACATGATCTTTTGTGATCATGATAATGTTATGTAATAATGCACCGAATCTAGGTAACTGGGGTTGGGGCATTACAGTTTGTATTAGAGTAATTTTAGTACAAACCTTGGAAGCTAGATTTAGATAAACTCTGATTAGAGCACATGGACCTAAGATAGACGTTGAGGATTAGTATAGAAGAACTTACTTGAATTTTCCTATTGTAGTGATTTTGTGAGTTTTTCGAGCAATACATATCTGTCTAGATACGACCAGGTAGATGTGGCTCTGGCACAGATGTATCTAGCGGTAAAACCCGAAAACACCGCTTTGAACTAGACTCGAACGGGAACTGGTGCACGACAACAGGCCTTGCTGCACTCTTGGTTACTACACTCCCAGAGGATATTCTTAGGATAATTATCATTTTCATTACAAACCGTCATGAAGGGTTTATGTGTATATACTTTCTCAAAGAAAACATTTTTTTATGATTATGGATTATTTCCATTAATTGTTCTATTTATGATAAGTGTTTTAAAAGTTGTATTTATGTATTGTGATTCATAAACTGATCTAGTTTATGCCATTATTTAGAAATGGCGCCTAGTGGAAGGAATGAAAACTGTATCAATGAATGCACTCCATGTAGGGATTTCCCTACTGCTCAAGATAATTATAGTGGAGTTGGAGATGCAACTAGTGCTGATCAGCTAATCACCGTACTGGGACAACTCACTCAGATTATGAATAATAACCTTACCCACATGGAGCACCCTGATCCGCAGCATGGAGGATCAATGTTAGATCGCTTCATGAGGCAGCAAACACCATCATTCAATGGGAGTAAAAATCCATTAGTAGTTAAGCAATGGATATGTTCCCTAGAGAAAATATTAAATGCTTGGGGAGTAGTGAAATGGAAAAAGTTATCATGGTAGTTTACCGCTTCACTGGAGATGCTGATCAATGGTGTTCATTGATTCAAAACACAAAGGAAGATGATTAAGTATCAAATATGGAATGATGGGAGTTCAAGGAGCTTTTCTTAACAAAATACTTTCCTCGTGACCATCGAGCAGATATAGAAAGACAATTTCTGAGTCTGAGACAAAAGGAGGATGAGAATGTCACAAATTATGAGGCTAACTTGACAAGGGTAGCATGGTATGCTGGCGATTAAATATGTAACCCAAGAAGTAAGATTGATCGTTTCTTTGATGGGTTAAAACCATTTCTTCATCGAGCATTAGTCTCAAAATACCTCTCGTCATATGAAGACATTGTCTCTTGTGATATCAAGATAGAAAAGGAATTCTCTAAGTCTTATGACTTTAAAGAAAATCAAGAGAAGAAGTGATCTGCTGACCAATCTGGAAATGGAAATAAGGGGAATAAGGGAAAAATTGAATATCCATCTTGCAGTAAATGTGGGAAGAAACACCCCAGTACTTGCATAAAAGGAATGGGAGTCTGTTACAAGTGTGGTGAAAATGGCCACCAAGCTCGTGATTTCAAGGGGAAGAAGGAAGCTACTGATGTTCAATGCTACAACTGCAGGGAGATGAGAAATTAAGTAAATGAATTTCCTAAGCGTCAGGGGAACTTACCTCCGAAAATGCCATGGGATCAAGGGAAACCTTATGCTATCACTAATACTGAGGTAGAAGCTCCGAAAGACGTGGTGACATGTAATTTCATGGTTTCCTCAAGTTTATAAAATGAATTATTTGATTCGAGATCATCGAATTGATTCATATCTTCCCATTTTTCTCAGAAAATTAAATATTTCCAGTTTGATTTAACAAGGGAGTTGTCAGTCAAAACTCCAAAGGGATGTCTCATTGCTAAAATGTTCTATGAATCAGTTCCCATTAGAGCACATAAATGTTTTTTATCTGCCGATCTCATCGTCATACCTATGATTGAGTTTGATATAATCCTTAGTATGGATTGGATTTCAGACCATGATGTGAAAATTTATTTTAAGAAGAATGAGGTTATGATTTTTGATGATGATGATAAGGAACACCTTATCTTTAGATCAGAATCGTCACCACCAAATTCTTATCTAGATCCACCCCCAGTAGCTAAACTAAATTCAATTATCAGGGAGGAAGAGATTGAAATAACTATGGGTGAGGAAAGGAATTTTCAAATAGAGGTTGTACCTATTGTGAGAGAATATGTAGATGTGTTTTCGGACGATTTACCTGGACATCCCCCAGAATGAGAAATTGAGTTTTATTTTGATTTAATTCCTAGATCAAGGCCCATATCGAAGACCCCATATAGAATGGCCACTATGAAATTGGTAGAAATAAAGAAAGAACTAGAGGATTTGATTAATAATGGATTTATTCGCCCTAGTGTTTCTCCATGGGGAGCCCCTGTCCTTTTTGTTAATAAGAAAGATGGATCCATGAGGTTATGTATCGACTACAGGGACATAAATGCTATAACAATAAAGAACAAGTATCCCCTACCTCACATTCATGATTTATTCATCCAAATTCATGGATCACAATACTTTCAATTATTTAACTTTGATCTGGATACAATTAGTTGTGTGTGAAGAAGGAAGACATTCCGAAGACATCATTTGGAACCAGGTACGAGAATTATGAGTTTACAGTAATGCCTTTTGGGCTGACTAATGCACCCTCTGTTTTCATGGATCTAATGAACAGAGTTCTCATGGAATATCATGATGACTTTGTAGTGGTATTTATTAATGATATCTTGTTATACTCAAAAATATATGAAGATCATGAAAATAACCTGCGCATTATCCTAAACACTCTGAGAAGAAATGAATTATATGGGAAGTTTAGCAAGTTTGAGTTCTGTCTTCAAGAGATTTCTTTTCATGGCCATATTGTCTCTACGGATATAATCTCTGTTGATCCTTCTAAGACCAAGGAAATACATGAATGGATATCCCCGATGAGTATAACTGAGTTATGTAGTTTTATTGGTTTAACAGGTTATTATCGGCATTTTGTCCAGACTTTGTCCTAATTGGATAACCCATTAACAAAGCTCACACGAAAAGGGGTTAACTTTGTCTGGACAAAAGAGTGTGAAGAATGTTTTGAAGAACCGAAGAGAATATTATTCAATGTTCCTATATTGACTCTACCATCGGGGAATTATGGGTTCGTTATTTATAGTGATGCATCAAAGAAAGGACTTGGCTGTGTCCTTATGCAGAATGATAGGTTTATTGCCTTTGCATCATGACAGTTGAAAATTCATGAGAAAAACTATCCTACTCATGATATCGAGTTAGCAGCTGTGATATTTGCTTTGAAGATATGGGGACACTACCTCTATGGTTAATAACATGAAATTTATACTGATCACAATAGTTTGAAGTATATTTTCTCACAAAAAGAACTCAACATTAGGCAAAAGGGATGACTTGAATTACTCATAGATTATTATTGCACGATACACTATCACCCGAGGAAGGAAAATAAGGTGGCATATTCTTTGAGAAGAAAAGTTCATGGATATTTTAACAATATGAGAATTGAAAGGGATCCTATTTTGATGGATCTAATAAATATGGATAAAGAAATAACCATGGAGATTGAAACATCAATGCTTTTTCAAATGGTTGCCAAACCACCTTTACTAGAATAGGTAAAAAATTATCAGACTGATGATGAAGAGTTTCAAAAGAAGATTAAGGTTGTGAATTATGGGAGTGTGAGTGACTTTGTACATGTGGATGGAATTTGGAAATTTTGGAAGAGACTTTGTTTTCCCGATATACCCGATCTAAAAAGGGAATTGTTGGATGATTCTCATAGTTCCAATTTCTCTATACACCATGGGAGCACAAAAATGTATAGAGATTTGAAGTAACATTTTTGGTGGGACAACATGAAGAGGGAGATTGCTGATTTTGTGTCACAATGTATGGTCTGTCAACAAGTGAAAGCTGAAAAGAAACAGCCTGGAGGAGTCCAGAAACCTCTTCCCTTACATGAGTGGAAATGGGATAATATCACGATGTACTTTGTCTTGGGACTACCAAAGACTCCTAGAAGGAACGATGCAATATGGGTCATTGTTGATCTTCTTACCAAATCAGCACATTTTCATGCTATAAGAGATGATCTACCACTTGAACGTCTAGCAAGGCTATATATTAATGATGTTGTGAGACTTCATGGAGTAACTCTATCGATTGTATCTGATCATGAACCCCGTTTTAATTCAATATTTTTGAAAAATATTCAGAAGCCCTGGATACTAAACATCATTTGAGCACTGCCTACAACCCTCAAACAGATGGACGATCAGAACAGACTATTCAAACCTTAGAAGTCGTGTTGAGATCTTTCTCACTTCACTTTTAGTGTATGTGGGATCAATATTTAACTCTAGTAGAATTATCCTATAGCAATAGCTTCCATTCAAGTATTAGGATGTGGCACCATATGAAGCCTTATATAGAAGGAGATGTCGCACACCAACCTGTTGGGATGACGTAGGTGAAAGAAAACTTGTATGCCCAGAATTGGTGGAGGAAATGTTGGAAAAGGTAAAGTTAATCCAAAACCACATCAAAGCAGCTCAAAGTAGGCAGAAGAGCTATGTCAATAACCGAAGGAAGGATTTGGAATTTTAGGTAGGAGATCATCTTTTCTTGAAGGTTTCTCCATGGAAAGGAGTTATACGTTTCGGTAAGAAAGGTAAATTGTGTCCCAAGCACATCAGACCTTTCGAAATTCTAGAAAAAATTGGGGATTTAGATTACCGGTTGGCAATGCTTCCAAATCTCTCCAATGTTCAGAATGTGTTCTACGTATCACTGTTGAGAAAATATATGTCTGAACCAACGCATGTACTCACTTACAAGGAATTATAACTAGAATCTGATCTGTCTTATTGCGAAGAGCCTGTCAGGATATTTGATACAAGAGAACAAGTGATGAGAAACCGGACGACACGTCTAATAAAAGTTATATGGAGAAACAATAAGATGGAAGAGGCAATGTGGGAACCCGAGGAACTTGTGATGAAGAATCACCCGAGTCTTTTCATGTGGTAGTATTCTAGAAATTTCGAGGATGAAATTATTTGAAGGAGGGGGGAATGTAACACCCAAAGCTTCCACGGTACACTTCCGTTTGAATAATACAGTAGCGTGTGTTGTATGGAACTTCGAGTTCTAACACACACAACAACCAATCAAACTAGCTGTTCTGAATAGTAATACCCACGTTTTGAATTTTTATAAATTTTATCTTTTAAAATGTAATTCATATTTGGATTCCAAATATCGAAACTATCCTTGGGTGAATTTTTGGTATTTTTCTGAAAACATTCAATTTTTGATGAATAGTGAAAAAACACTGGGTTATAGTTTCAAAACGAATTTTTATTTAAATAATTATTTATTTTATTTAAATTTAATTAATGTTAAAATAGATACATAATACCTATATAAGTTTAATGTAATTAATTGGAGTTAGTTTATAATAATTTTAGATATATAAAAATCTTATTGAACTTTTCAACGTCTTTTACCAACCTCCTCAGAGAATTTGGAAACTCACGTAAATCTTAATTTCAACACTTCTGTAAGTGGAATTTTAAAAATTTGATAGACATGGTTAATATCCAGGATTAAAATTTAGTTCAATAAGATGAAAATATTTTTTGGGGAATAGTAACTTTTTACTTTTATTTACCACGGTTAAAAGTAAATAGGGTAATTAAGGGTAAAAATATTATTAATATTACCGTAACACATGTCCTAATTCAATTGGACAAGTTTATCTCAACCAAAAACAACCTTAGGTATAAAATATTATTATTCAGGTCCACTTGTATTAGATTAGGACATTTATTATTATTTAATTCAAAGAATAGTTAAAAGAGTTAAAATCAATGTTTAATAACTAAAACATTTTTATTATAGGGTTATACATAAGATAAATTAGACTATAAATATTCATTATAAAGATAAAAATATTTCCTACATAATTATATTTTATTTATAATTTTTAGACATTAAATAATTTAATTTATTTATGACACATTGGTGATGCAGTAATTACATAATTAATAAAATATTAAAATAATTGATATTATAAATATCAAAATAAATTTAATTTGAGACTTTTTATGAATTAAATTAATTTCCTAGGTTAGTATGACATATTAATATTGGTTATATGAATTTTTTTCGAAGTAAAAATGCAGTTATAAATTTATCAAAAACAAAATATCCAATAGTGTCAAAATTGACATAATAGATTATTTAAAACAAATATTATATTATTAATTAATATTCAATTCGTAAAAATCTAAGGTTCATCCAAGAGAGTTATATAATGGTAGGTGTATTATTAATGGACCACTTGTTTGTCTGTTGGACATATATAGTTTGTTTATTAACTATATAAAATAAAAATACAAAGTGACATGGTAAGTGTCAAACTAATTAACTATGAGTTTAAACTAAAAGATATGGTTAATACAATGACCAAAACCTATCTACAATCTATTGGTTGAAAGGATTTCGACCCATCCCCACCTTATAAATTTCATAATCCACTTTGGAGCCATTATAAACCGAATATGAAATTATTATAAATTAATACTTTATGTTTTTTCCTCAAGAGCCCCTCCTCCCCCTTAGAAAAGGACACCACTTCTACCCAATTATTCACACCATCAAAACTTTTGGATCTACCAAAAACTCCCCAAATATAATCTCAAATTCCCTCAATTCAGCCTGGAGCCCTTATTTTGATCATAAATCCAACCTATGGAGTGCTTTTGATCAAATCAAAAGGAAGAACACGAAGAAGAGGTGATATTTTCACCACCCTCTTTCAAGTTCCTTTCTTCTTCAACTTCTTCTTTATTTGTTATTTCAATTCTAAAATAATAAATTCAGTATCTCCTATATACTGTGATGTTATTATAAATATGGTACAACCATATTCAGTATTCTACCAATCCTTTGAATGACATGTCACCATATATGTGTACGTACGACTTACCGTCTCCACTTCGTGGTGTAATTTTTATTCAATACATTATTATTTGGATGGGTATTGTAATGATGTATAATTAATGTAAATAATAAATATAACATGATAATGATTCTGTATATATGATATATCATCCTATTATATATTATTTTAATATCAAAAGAATGATATTGTCACTTGTGCGTACGTATGGACTACTGTCTCCACGAACGCGATGAGATTCATTCCCCATCATATACATTCAAGACTAAATTTCATTTGATGATTAAAAATAATGTTTAAAGACTTAATGTAATTTTGGACATGAATAATATACAATGTATTCCAAAAAAACATGGCTTATGTTACAAAAGATATAAAATAAAATGAGTAAGTTAACACATGAAACGACGACAATACTAAGATATTATTAACAAAGCAATGATAAAAGATCATATACGATATCATATTAAAGTATATTATTATTTTATAATTTAATTACAATTATTTCACCATTATACAGGAGGTTAACCTACCCTTAACCAAGGAAATGTTCAATGTACGGGTTTATTTCGCAATATCATCATTATCCAAGGTTGTTTATAAGTAATTATCTACTGGGACCTCTTTATCATCCACATCCATGTTTCTTAAAAATGTATTTAAAAACATTCTTACTATTTAACAGAATATGGGTTAATGTCATTGATACCCTTGTTTGACTTTTTATAATAAGTTAATAAAGGAATCTTTCTGTCATTTTCCAAACAAGGTCCTTTTTAACCTTTTCGGGAAAATTAATGTAAGAATGTATTTTTAACTTATACGGCGGGTGTGGCTATTTTCCGCCTTTATAAAATCATCGAAGCTTCCCTCAAAATCTTATAAGAATATTTTTAAAGAAAATTTTCTCTTTTATAATTATGCGGCTTTTAAATGATTTCAAAAAAGAGATATTTCCCTCTAATAGTTTTGACTTCATCTATGTCGATATCCTTTGATGGTTTTTAAGTTTATTTGAAGTTTATTTATCATGATACAAAACTTCTATATTGTATTGAAGGTTTTGTGCTATATTTGACTGCAGTTGTGTTATTTTTATACCATTCATGGTTTATGGAGAAAGTATTGACCTTTTGTATGCTATTTAGAATAACAATGTTTATGTTTTGTTTAATCCTGTTCATATGAAGAATGCATTGGACTTAATAAGTGATGGGTGGAGCCCGCTATATCTCCTCGATGCATCGGTAGGTCTCATGAGACAAACTAGTGTCTTGGCATGAGGCCTTTACAAAATCTTATTTGTATACTTGGAACAAGGCCTTGACTATGTGGTTATGATAGTCAGGCATTATGCATTCTTTCATTATGAAAGTGGTTATTGAAATTTCTTGTGATTATTCGACTAGTAGAATATCTATGTGAATAAGTAAATGGCATTATTTCATTTGATCTTTTCCATATTATTTCTAAGTTCAAGTTTAAAAGGATTTTGTTTTAGTTATACATTTCCTTAAATGTTTATTTTTATATATGATTGTTTCTGCTATACTGTTATCCTTACTGAGCATCTGAGCTCACCCCTTTCAATGTTTTAAAATTTTCCCAGGATGTGAAGAAGTAATTTATGAATGGCCTATAGTTAATGTATGAGGGGATATGAAGACAAGATGTTGTTGTAGTTCTTTTCACTTTATGATGTAATGAAATACTTATGAATATATCTAGTGATTCCAAGGCTACTAAAATAATCGGTCTTTCGTGACTTGATCTTTTATGATCATGCCAATGTTATGTAATAATGCACCGACTCTGGGTAACTGGGGTTGGGGCGTTACAATATTGTCCATAACTTTGGCACCAGAAGTCTGTTTAATGAACCATCAGCGGTGATGAAACCCTGGAGAGAGACTATAACTTTGAGTATACGCCACTTGATATTTGGATAAAGATGGAATATGGTCAGTTTGGATCGAGTACAAATCCAACCGGTCCCTCGGGACAAATAGGATAATGACTCACAGATCGAATGACTGATTTATGTCCAATCTATTGTGTTGTTCCCCTTGTGCCATGGCAGTCATATGGGATACTTTTTTGGGGAAATTGTGGCAGTTTGAGTATCAACCAGTGGCTTGAGGAGCATTCTCTAACAGAGATGATCGAGCTTAGTGAGGGAACCCTATAGTTGAATGTGATGTGAAGAATGATGAGCGATCCTGTGTGGGTCGGCACCTAGCGAACCTGTATGGGTCATCAATGAGAGATCCTGGGTGGGTCAACAACTAGAAATCATGTGTTAGTCAGCACCGAGCAATCATGTGTTGGTCAGCACCTAGCGATCCTGTGTGGGTCAGCACCAAGTGATCTTGTGTGGGTTAGCACCTAACGATCTTGTGTGGGTCAGCATCGAGCGATCCTGTTTGGGTCATCACTGAGAAATCCTGTGTGGGTTAGCACCGATCGATCATATGTGTATCTAACTCTTAATAGAGTAACTTGATTCAGTAGTTAAATCTAATCATCTCTACTACTGTACTTAAGTTATACCTGGTGTGAGATGAGTTCGTACCCGAGAAGTACATTCCTTTGTGGATATACCTTGGTTGTATCCTTCTATGTGGAATACCTATGTGTTACATACCTTCGTGGTATTCCTTCATTTTGTGGAATAGTAGAGCTTTGGGCTTTGAAGTTGGACTCAGTGCTTCCCTCATGATTGAGATGGGTTTACTTGACAACTTAGGTTTATGTATGGGTATATACATAAGTAGGGATGTCAGTTGATTTCATGCCTTTTAGTTCATCCTTGGTGGATTTGGTGAGACCTTTAGTGCCTTTGGGCCCTTTCTGAGTATCGTTATACTCACCCCTGCACAGGCTATGCCCCCACCCTGTTGTGTTCGGTGCAGACGAAAGACAACATTGACGGAGGATGAGAGTACTAGGACTGGAGGTACCTCGCTGGGGGATGTTAGACGAGGAGAACCACAGAGAAGATTGTTCTTGAGCTATACCTACCCTTCAGGTAGGATTCATGGTGGACGATTTAGGAGTTACTTTTACCTATTAGTCATCCTGCACTTTCCAGTTTACTTTTACTTTCAGTTTCTTGTACTTTACTCTCGGTCTTGTATTCCATCCCCTTTTTTCTTTTCAGTAATCTTTTTTTATACACTTTACTTGTTGTTCCTATATTGTTGTGTTCATGGTTGTTTGTGTTTATAGGTTATAAAGGCAATTCATTCCTAGTTTTAGGTAATATTCCTTTCAGTGAAAGTCTCCATCCATAGTCCTATGGAAGGTGGGTTTGAGGTAGTCACAGTACAGGCCCCGGGGGATGGGTCATGACAAATTGTTATCAGATGATTAAGTTGTACCATAGAATATAGTACTATGATATTTTTAATGGATTTAGTGTTATGTTTAGTCACAGTGGTTATCAGTTTAGGGAATCCATTATTGTTTCGGTGGCCGACATATCCATACATCAGGACCCTGACTTATGATTTCCGACACAGTGCAGGAAAAAACTGATTGTGTGTGTGTTTTAAAGAGTTTTCTTTGAGATATCTTTGATTCAGCTCATGACGTATAACTTTTGACAATGGCACACCTGTTTTTTTCGGTTTCCTCCATGAAGACAACCAGTAAGGGTTCCAAGAGTTGTACACACTAATATCCCACTGATAAATGAGGCCTTGGTTCAGGGTCCTTTTACAGAAGAGGCACCAGTAGAGGCACCAACAGTACCATTATTTGTTGGGCCATCGATGCCACCAACCCCTAGTAGCAGAGGGTGCATTCCACTTGAGCACATTGCATGAGTTCCAATGCTAGAGGCCACCAAGGTTCTATGGAGAGATAGACCCATAGGTGGCTGATGATTGCCAGGAGGCTATGTTGAGAGTATTTCGACTGGTCGGGACACCAGTCGATCTCATGGTGATCCTTGCCACATGTCTTCTACAGGCAGCAGTAGGCAGATGGTGAAGCTTGATTCTCCAGTCTCACGATGAGGTGACGCTTCTATGGGTAGACTTCGAGATCCTATTTTGGGCATAGTTTGTCCTAGTGACACTTCTCGTAGTGCACATTCAGGAGCTTCTTCATCTACGGTAGGACAACATGATTGTGGCTAAGTACTTAGTGAGGTTCACTGAGCACTCATGCTACTCCACAGATATGTTGTAGGACCCATTCATCAGGGCCCGGAATTTTGAGTAAGGACTTAGATGGGAGATTAGGGCTTCGATGATATCACTCAAGATCCCGACATAGTTGGGGATGTTATAGCAATCCCTTTTAGTGGAGAGTTTCCTTGTTGAGTGGTTAGCATTAGTGAGACCCACTACCATTCATCATGTAACAAATTCTTCTTCAGCTGGTATAAGACAGATGGCACAAAGGTCCAAGAGGACCAATCCTATAGGTCGACGACCGCATGATTCAGAGTCAGTTGTGTGGGGAACCTAAGGTAGAGCCAGTCATGCTAAGAGCAGGCAGTGTTACACATGCGGCGGGCAGGGTCACATGGCTGATGACTGTCTGACCCGCCATATAGATGATCAGCAGATGGTCAAAGGACCATCTAGGCAGAGACATAGATTCGACCGAGGAGGTCCGTAGGGAGAAAGTAGATGTGGCAGAGGAGCTGGACAGATAGTTGGCGGTGGGAAATGATTCGACATGTTACCGCCACCACCACCAGGTGGTCCACCCCGACCATAGGGAGGAGGAGGACAAGGGTGAGCTTAGCTCCCGGAAGCCGAGGCCTATGATCACGACGCTCTAGAGATGATATGAGGTACGATCTGTGTCCACTCCACATTAGTTGCAGTACTTATAGACACATGTTTCATTAAATCTTTTATTTCCACTACCCTCGTTCAGAGCATGGATATTCTGATAGAGCAATTGGCTCGATCTTTACATCTAAAGACTCATACGAGAGCGTATTAGACGATTACGCATTGGTTCCAGAAATGTGGGCTTACTATAGGAGGAAAGAGCTTCATCTAGGATCTCCTATTAGTGGCGTCGAGGCCTTATGACATCATCTTGGGTATGGACTTCTTATCTATATTATATGCTCAGATTGACTGTATTAGGAGCAATATGTGGTGTGTCCGCACAGATGGGACCTGTTTTACCTTCAAAGGCGAGAAGGGAGCCTTGGAATCACGAGATGGACTTACCTGGAGGAGAGTGAAGGAGATCACTCATCAGTTTGCTAGCCTTACCCTCAGAGAAGTTGGTGTGGAGAGTCCATGTTATCCTATAGTGGTAGACCAGTATGCGTATTTCTTTCCTGATGATTTTCCAGGTCAGCCTCTTCATAGAGAGGTGGAATTTTATATTGACATGTATCCTAGGATTGAACCGATATCTACAACAGCATATAAGAGGTCTCCTATAGAGCTTCATGAGATGTGGGTATAACTAGAGGACTTACAGGGGAAGGGATTCATTCGGCCTAGTGTTTCACCTTAGCAAGCACTGATTGTTTTCACTAAGAAGGTGGGTGGGAGCTTGAGGCTTTGTGTTGACTAATGGAATCTAAACCAGGTGACTGTCATGAATGAGTAGACACATCCAAGGATTGATGACCCCTTTGATCAGCTCAAGGGAGAACGACGGTTCTCGGAGATAGACCACAGATAAGGATATCACCATCTCAGAGTATGAGATGAGGATGTGTTGAAGATGTCTTTTAGATGTCGATATGGCCATTAAGAGTTCTTGGTTATTCCATTCCGTGTAACCAATGCTCTAGCAGTGTTTATGGGACTCGTGAACAAGATCTTTCATCCATTCATTGATGTCTTTGTAGTAGTCATCATTGACGACATTATTATCTACTTGGCTGCTAGGGTCGAGCATCCTTGTCATTTGTAAGTAGTACTGGACACACTCCGAGAGCCCCAGATTAATGGTAAGCTCTCAAAGTGCCAGTTCTAGATTCGAGAGGTTCAATTTCTAGGACATGTCATATCAGAGGCTGGGTTTACAGTTGATCCACTGAAGATTTAGGCGATACTTTCTTGGGAACCACCCTAGAGTGTGACGGAGGTACGAAGTTTCCTGTGTTTGGCTGGATACTACTGGAGGTTTGTGCCAGATTTTCCTGAGATTTATAGTACCTCTATTAGCATTGATGAAGAAGGGGTAACCCTTCATGTGGTTGGAGAGAAGCCAGTAGTGTTTTCAGATGCTCAAGAAGAGGCTGACTAGTGGAACCATCTTGAGGCTAATGGAGGAGGGCGTAGGGTATGTAGTCTACTGCGATCCATTAAAGACCGGGCTAGGATGTGTCTTGATACAGGAGTGATCAGCGATCGCATATGGTTCTCGACAGCTGAGACAACATGAGTAGAACTATTCTACCCAGGACCTGGAGTTAGCAGCATTGGTTTTCGCCTAGAAGATGTGGAGACACTATCTGATGGGAGAATGATTTATAGTGTACTCTGATCACAAGAGTCTCAGTTATATCTTCTCTCAAAAGGACATGAACCGGAGACAGTGATGTTTGATTGAGTTCCTCAATTACTATGACTTCGAGATAGTCTATACTCCTAGGAATGGGAATGTTGTAGCAGATCAAATCATCTAGATATCTGGTATACATCTGCTAGGCGAGCTGATGGAGTAGCTGGTCACTTTATAGACATCCTTTGTGGATTTGGATGGAGAAGACTTTCTTCAGTCTCTTACAGTCACTCCCCTAATTCTTCAGCAAGTCAGGGAGGCGCATCATGGGGATAATGACTACGAGGCTCGACGTGCTAAGATATCCATAGGGCAGGCACCTGATGGGTTTTCTAAATGTGGGGAGCACTTTGTCCTCTTTATAGGATGTACCAGGGTACCAATGTCGCTTTGGGAGGAAGGGATTATGGAGTTCCACAAATCACCTATAGCAGTACATCCAAGAGTGGAGAATAAGTTCCAAGATCTCCAATGACAGCACTGGTGGCCGGTAATGAAGAAAGCACTAGCAGAGTTGTCTCTCAGTGCCTCACTTGTCAGCAAGTGAAGGCGGAGCTTCAGGTACTAGAAGGCTTGGTTCAGCCTTTAGAGGTCCCAGAGTGAACGTGGGATGGGATATCCATGGACATCATGATAGGGCTTCCACGTACATCCAGATTTCATGACTCTATCTGGGTGATCGTCGACCGACTCACCAAGTCGGCCCACTTCCTACCGATCAGAGAGTATGGTTCATTAGAGAGAATGGGATGCCTCTATGTGCATGAGATTGTGTGGCTACATAGAGTACCTCCACAACTGTCTCTGATCATGATACAAAGTTTATGTCCCAGCTATGGAAGGGGTTGTAGGAGGCTTTCGGGATACAGCTTCATATGAGCACCACCTTCCATCCTCTGACGGATGGTCAGACTGAGTGGACAATACATACCCTTGAGGACATGATATGTGATTGTGTCCTCGGCTTCAATCGTAGTTTGCAGGATCACTTTTCTTTTCGTGGAGTTTGCATACAACAAAAACTATCACTCAACCACTAGGATGGAACCTTTTGAGGTGTTGTATGGGAAACCTTGCAGATCGCCTTTGTGCTGGATTGACCCAGGGGAGTCAGCACTAGTTGGACCAGAGATGGTATAGGATACCACAGAGATAGTGAAGATCATCCAAGAGCAAATGAAGACTTCACAGAGTATGTAGAAGTCTTATTCCGACAAGAGATGGAGACCTCTGGGGATCGGGGATGGTGACCAAATCATTCTACGAGTCTCATCCTGATGAGGTGTACAAAGTTTTGGATAAGGCAGTAAGTTAGCTCTAACATTCATCGGATCATTCTTGGTCCTCAGCAGAGTTGGCGAGGTCTATTACCACTTATCTTTTTCACCTCAGCTGCAGCGAGTGCATGACGTCTTGAACGTATCTCAGTTGAGGAGATACAAGCATGACCCTTCTCATATCATCGACCATCGCATGTTGGACGTCAATGATGAGGCAACTTTTATAAAGGTTCTAGTAGAGATTGAGGATCGACAGGAGTGAGTCCTTCGTGGGTGATCAATATCTCTGGTGCGCATTCATTGGTAGCACGTGATCCTCCAGGAGAGAACATGGGAGCGGGAGTCTCAGATTCATGCTCAGTACCCCCACATGTTTTACTAGTTTTGAGTTACGTCTTATGAGGACACAAAAACCTGAGGTGGGTGGAATGTAAAGACCCAGAATTTCCATGTATCATTATTTAATTAAATGGAATTTTTATGAGGACTTCAAAACTGACATCAGGTGATTCCGAGGCCTGTTGTTACCGAAATGAATTTCTACATTTTTTTGAGTGCATTCAGTAAACGTGCGAGCATGTTTTTTTAACTTTTGAACTGGTGATTGGAATTGAAATCTAAGGGCCTCATTGCACTCACATTGCTAATATTCTCTCAAGGAGGCCTTCACTACAACCACAGTAGGTCGTGGGTGAAAGATAGATTTTGGGTTTTTTGTGAAAGAATGAAATAAAATAAAATTGTGTAACTATTTATTTTATTTGGAACTCCCATATGGATGTTGAGATGTGAGGAACACCAGAAAAAACCACCCATGTGTGGTTATGGTGGTGGGGACCACCATAATGAATCTCCCATGTGGGTAATGGTGGTGGGGACTGCCTAAGGCTAAAACCCCCTTGAACTCCCTTCTTAATGGGGGAGAAACCTCTCAACTCCCCCAGTTAATTTTATGTGTCCACATAAAATTAAATTTTCAGTTATAAATTAATTTTATGTTTCAACATAAAATTAAATGTTAAGTTGTTATTTAATTTTTATGTTGGCAATTTCTTTTATTTTTAGTGGAATTGGGGAATGGATTGGTGAAAGGAAATTAGGAAACATCTTGGATGATTATTCTCTCCAATGAAGTATGCATTCTCAAAGAAGAATGTGTTCCCCATCGAAGAACGCTCACACTGAAGATGAATGTCTTAAACGAAAACGAACAGACGATCGATGAAAAGTCAACATCTTGGACCTCCATCTATCCCCAATGACATCGTCTCCTTCCTTGCAACCTCTATCAACAAATATTCGAGGTAGGGGTTTATTTCTACGTGATTACCACTTCCCATGTTCCTCCCTTCTAAAATAAGAACACAGATAAACTCTCATAAACTAGTTGATCCGAGATGTTTTCTTTTGCGGGATTGGGAATAGTGTTTGAGGAAGGTCATGGGGACTGATTTTTTTTAAATATTTTCCATACACGTTCTTGATGCAAATTTGTGAACCACTTGCTACCACTCGAACACAGAGGGTGTGGGCCAAACAAACATGGCTCGATCCCTCAGCTGTTCTTCTTTTGTGTGTTATTCAAGACGGTGACGACGACTAGTGCTAGAGTTTGGAACTGGTGGAACATGAGAATGGCGGCCAACACCATCACCGACCGCGATGAAGAAAACGGTGTCACCCTGTGGCCAATGTGCCATCCACGGCCCCGCGCCGCCTCCGCCTGTACCCCCCGTGGCATCCTCCATCTCACAGTCCTTGCGCCACCATGACCTCCGCCACCCTACTTCCTCTACGCCCCACAGCGCTTTGCCGCCCCGTTGCCTTGTGGGCCGCAGCCCTGCCAGGCGGCCCCACTGTAATGCCCCGCCGCAGGCAGACTCACCACGGCACCGTGCGGCCCTGCCACGCCGCCCCACGGCCCCACATCCCGACTCCCCGCCAAGATACCCCGCTGCCTCGCTGTGTCACTGCGTGGCCCCACCGCTCCATTCGAGGCCTCGCCGCGCCTCCCAATGGCCCCACTGCCCATGGCTTGGTGGCTTTGCCGCCCTCGCGACCCCACAGCCTTTACGCCATCCCACACCACCATGCCGGGCCGGACCACCCAGCAGGACGGGACAGACCTAGCGAGTCAGGATAGGTCGACCTAAATCGGGTCTTCCCAGGCCAAGTCGGGCCGCGTTGATCCAATAGGGTTAGACCAGACTCGGACCCACTACGGCCAATTTACGCTCTTTTGGACATAACTTTTTCACTGAATATTTATTTGATAAACTGCAAGAGGAAATAGAATCCTTGGATTGAGACTGTCCCTTTGATTATACCCCACTAGAGATTTGGATATATTTGGAGTACTGTCAGGTTGGATCGAAAAAGAATCAAACCAGCCCCTCGGGACTAAAAGGCTAATAACTCATAGACTGAACGACTAATTACAGTGTCGTCTGTTGCGTTGATTCCCATATGATTTTGCAGTCTTTTGGGATACTCTTTCGTGAGACTTCATAGCTATTGGAGTATCAACTAGTGGCTTGAGGAGCGGACCCTCCCTAAGAATAGAGAGCTTAGCGTAGGAACCCTGTATCTAGCTATGACGTGAAGAATGAAGAGCGATCCCATGTGGGTCTGCACCTAGAGATCCTGTGGGGGTTAGCACTAAGTGATTCTTTGTGGGTCAGCACCTTGCGATCCTGTGTGGGTCAGCACCGAGAGATCTTGTATGGGTCTACACCTATCGATCCTCTGTGGGTCAGCATTGCGCGATCATGTGTGGGTCAACATCGAGTGATCCTGTTTGGGTGTGCCTCTTAACAGAGATAGATGATTCAATAGTTACATCTAATAATCTCTTCTACTGTACATAAGGTTTACCTGGTGTGATCTGAGTACGTACCTAAGAGGTAATTTACTTTCTAGAAATACCTTGGTGGTATTCTTATCTATGGCATACCTGTGAGGTACTTAGCTTCACGATATTCCTTATTTTGTGGAACCGTTGAGCATTGGGCATTAAAGTTGGACTTTATGTTTTCCTCGTGATTGAGATGGGTTTACCTGATAACTTAGGTATATGTTTGTGGATATATCTAAGTACGGTTTTCAATTGATTTTATTCCTTGTAGTTCATCCTTGGTAGATTTTGTGGGACCTTGGGGGTTATGGGTTCCCTACTGAGTATCTTTATACTCACCCCTGTACGGGATTTTCCCGCACCCTATTGTGTCTAGTGCAGACGACGGACATCGTTGATGTAGGACGAATGTACTAGGACAAGAGGTAGCTCCGAGGTGGACATTGGACTAGGCAAACCGCAGAGATGGACATTCATTAGCTGTATCTACCCTTCAAGTAGGATTCGTGGTGGACAATCTAGGAGCTGCTTTTCACCTATCAACAATCTTGTACTTTCCATGTTACTTGCACTCTCATTTTCTTGTACATTACTGTTGGTCTTGTATTCTAGTTACTTTTTACTTTCAGTAGTCTTTTGTTATATAGCTGACTTTTTGTTTTAATCTTTTTATGTGCATGGTTATGTGTATTTACATGTTATAAAGGCAATGCCTTCCGAGTTTTATGGAAAATGTCATTCAGTGATAGTCTCCATCCCCAGGCGTATAGAAGTCAGGCATGGGGTAGTCGTGTCACGGGCCTCGGGGGATGGTTCGTGACACTAAATGTGTGTGTTTGGATGTTTTATAATAATTCCACCATGAACTCTTCATGTTGTGCCTCAGGAGAGTGGCAATGAGCACGTTCCAGAGATGATGGTTCATAAACCATTAGTGGTACCTCTTATGTAGCCTCCTTTGGAACAACCTCCTTTTGATCTTTCGAGGGACCCTGATGCTCAGTTCCGGGATACCCTCCTCAGTTTTATGCAGTTAGTTCAAAATATCTCCAGACCTTCCCCATCTATGGAAGACCTCACTCGGGACTTTCTGCAGCAACATCGTCCCTCTTTATTTGGGAGTGGTGGACCTCATACAACATAATCATGGATAGAAGATATAAGTTCTATCTTTTACCACCTCTAGATGCATCCAGAATTAATGGTCAAATTGTAAGTCTGCATGTTTTGTGACTATGCCAAGCATTGGTGGGACATTGTTTCTCAGGTGGAGTAGACTAGTGACATTTCGTGGGCCAACTTCTAAGAAGCCTTCTACAATCACTTTTTTCCACAGACTCTGATAGATGATAGTGTGCGATAGTCCCTACATGTTAGCAAGGCTCTATGAACATGTTTGAGTATTCTACTCCTTTTTAAAAACATCATCATTTTCCCCATATCCGACTGGTGATGCACATAATTCTGCGCATTGTTTTGAGGATGGACTTGAGTATACTATCCACTCGCAGGTGAACATCTTCTGTTTGAACATTATTACTATGATCGTAAATCAGACTCTAATTTAAGAGAGAAATTTCAAGGAAGATAAACTAGTGAGCCATGGCAGTTCAGTTCCGAGATAGGGTGAATATTCTTCTAACAGCATTAAATGTCGTTTTGAAGATGCACATGGGGGAAGTCCTCACCAAACAACGCATTTAGAGGGATCATTCACATGTTATCTTTGTGACATAAATGGTCAATGGAATCCAAATTGTATGAGATATATGAAAGAGTGAAGATCTTGTGGTAGGATAGAACACCTTCAACATTTTTTCCATTCATTCCCTTCATCATCCAGTGGTAGAGGATCCACACCTGCACCTCTGTCAAGAATGGGATCTTTGATTCCACAGTAGGATGGAAGTTATTTTCTCCACTGCCCGATCAGGCTGAGGTAATGGTGGAGGTCATGATCAAGGAAATCAAGTTCCATAATATCAGTGTCAGTAGACTGGGCCTGCTCAGGCCAACCAGGCAGCATATCAAGGTTATGGTTAAGGTATCATCTAGGCAGTGCAATCAGCACCAGAGGAGAAAAGTGCAGGACCATCTACAGTGAGAGGTACTATCCTAGTAGACTCTACCTTAGTTTCTGCCTTTTTTTTATATCAGTTCATCACAATCCTTTATATCTGATATTGTTGTTGAAAGTCTTGGTTTTCCAATTGTTTACCATTATGACATCATGTCTCTCGAAACTCCTCTTTGGGTCAAGATAGAGCGCATACACCAGTTCCAAGAGTTTCCCCTTGAGATAAGTGGGTAACGTTTTGTTTGTAATTTCTATATCCTCAACTTGTCTGGCATCGATGTCATTCTTGGTATGAACTGGTTTTCTCCTTATCATCATCATGTGGATTGTTATAACTGTTGATTGTTCTTTGAAACCCATGAAGGGTGACACATATCATCACAAAAGAGAATCGGATATGCATGTAGGCTGAGCTAAGCCAAAATATTCATGGTTTGGAAGAGTAGCTACTCAGATGGATATTCTCTTCACAAGCGATCAAGGAGCACTGGTAGTTGAATTCCAACCAGTGCTGGATCTTTTTAGGGATGTCATCCTTGACCATTTATCTAGATTACCTCTTATGAGATACATTGAGTTCACTATCGTGCTCATGCCAGGTTCGACACCAGTGTTTATTTCTTCTTATAATATGGAACCAATGGAGCTACATGAACCCAAAATTTTTTCTTACAGACCACGAGGCTAAGGGTTTCATAAGACATATCACATCGTCGTGGATTTCATGTAGAATTTTTTCCAAAAAGGTAGATGGTACCCTCTTGTTATGTGCAAATTATCATCGACTTAACCACCTCTCGATAAATAATTGATATCCATTTCCTTGCATAGATAATCTTTTGACCAGCTCCGAGGAGAAACTATTTTCTCCAAGACTGATCAAAGTTCAGGATATCACCTGCTGTGTGTGCAACCATATGACATACCATGTAAAGAATTCCGAAGCAGGTATATCTTGTGCGAGTATCTGGTTATTACATTTGGCCTTACCAATGTGCTGATTGTATTTATCACTCTGATGATCTAGGTTTTTCATTCGTATCTTAATTCCTTTGTGGTAGTCTTCGTGGATGACATCATAGTGTATTAGCATTCCAGACCTGACCATGCAACCCATATTGAGATCAGGCGGGGTACACTGAGATTGAACCATATATATGCTAAGATTAGCAAATGACACTTATATATTGATAAGGTACATTTCTTAGGACATATTATAGCTGATGTAAGTGTATCAATTGACACAGAAAAAGGTAATGTCATGGTTTCATGGGATCATCCCAAGAGTGTATTTGATATCTGTATTTTCTTGGGAATTTATAGCAATTACAGGTGTTTAATCTTGGATTTCACCCGTTTAGCAGCACCACATACAGACCTGACCAAGAAAACTATATAGTTCATATGGTTTGATGGTTTTGAAAAGTTGTTTCAGGAATTAAATGGAAGAATAATCTCAACCTCGATCCTGATTCTTCCTGAACCTGGTAAGATCTATAATGTTTATTATGATGCTTCAAAAATAAGTCAGGGTATAGTTTTGATGTAGGTTGAGCAAGTCATGGCTTATAGATCTCACAAGTTGTGACCTCACGAGTGGAACAATACTACCCATGACCTGGATTTGGCATTGTTTTTTCATTCTCTACGCTATTAGAGGCACTATTTGTTGGGTGAGAGATTCTCTATCTACACTGATCATAAAAGCTTAAAATGTATCTCCCTTCAATGATACATGAACATAAGGCAAAATAGGTGGGTCGAATACTTGCATTCATTCAGTTATGAGCTTTCTTATACCCCATGTAAGGGTAATGTTGTGGTAGACACTTTAATCCGCAAGACACATACACATGTCACGTAGGTAGCTGACAGTGAGTGTCCGATGAGGACCTTGTTTTCAATGATGCATCTGGAAGTTCAAGAGTAGAGCGAGAAACTGGTTCTATTATCTCTTACCATGATGTCGTATATTCTAGAGCAAGTTCGCAGGCAATAGATGACAGATCCTGATGGGCTCAATTTGAGGGAATGTGTTACAGTGGAGAACCCACCTCCTGGTTGGGTTGTGGATGGAAATGAAACTCTCCTTTATCGTGGCCATGTATGTGTACCTTTAGGTATATGGGAAGAGATGATTAAGGAATCTCAGTCCTTCATTTGGGAAGTTCATCGTGGGTTGACCATGATTTATAGAGACATGTTTCAAGAGTATTGGTGGCCTGTTATGAAAAAGAAGACAATAGATTTCACCAATCAGTGCTCCACCTGCCAACAGGTGAAGGCAAAGCACTAGCGACCTGCTAGACTCCTACATAATCTATCCTTTCCTGAATGGAAATTTCATGAAATAACCAAGGATTTTGTTACAGGCTTTCCAAGATCTCCTCGAGGCAACGATGCAATATGGGTGGTTGTCAATAGGTTGACCATGTTTGCACAAATCATGCCTATACGAGATACTTTTACGATTGATGAGTTGTGAAGGATTTATATTAGAGATATTGTGAGACTTCATGGAATATCTCACTCTATTGTCTAATAAAGGGTTTCCTTCTTTAATTCATGGTTTTGGAATGGATTTAAAAAGGCATTGTGTTCACAAGTACTTCTGATTATTACATATAACCCTTAGTCTGATGGGTAGTCCAATAGAACTTTACAAGTTTTAAAGGATATGTTATAGGAATGTATCCTTGATTTTTGAGGTCCATGGGAGAGGAATATACATCTTGTTGAGTTTACCTATAAAAATTGCTTCAATGCGACAATTAAAATGTCTCTGTATGAGGCTCTCTATGGTAGACCGTGTTGTTCCCATTTTTGATGGCTCAATGTAGGCAAGGAATCCTTATTGTGTCCTCATCTTGTTCAGGAGAATTTTGAGCAAGTTCAGCTATTTTAAAAGCATATTAATATAGATCAATCCAAACAGAAGTCATCTATTGATCGTCTCCACATACCCCTAGAGTTTGAGGGGGGACATCGAGTTTTTCTGCATGTTTCTCCGAGTTTGGGCCATAGACAGGTCATGAGACATGGGAAGGTATCACAAAGATATGTCGGGACATTAGAGATAGTAGAGAGAGTTGGGAAAATATCCTATCAGTTAATACTACCTCAGAGGTACCATGCCATGCACAACTTTTTCCATGTATCTTATCTCCAAAAATATCACCCAGACCCATCTCATTCTTTTGACCCTGATGAAATCAATATTGACACTGATGCATCCGTTATAGAGAATCCAATCTGTATCATTGAAAATAGCATGAAAGTAATCTAAGGAAATTCGCACCCTCTTGTCCGGTTTTTATGGAAACACGGACACATTTATGATGAGACCTAAGAGTGAGAGATGAATGTACATGTGTAGTGTCCAGAACCTTTATCTGGTGACGTTCCACTATACTCTGATGGGAATCTCTGGGATGAGTTTTCATAAGGAGGGGTGGTTCTAACGTCCCAACCGTAATCAATTACAGAACATTTTAATTATTATAGCATAATTAATTATCTGGCCTGGGGTGCACACTTGGGCACCTTACTGTGGTTCCATGGTATCTTTTTAATAAATTTAAATAACTATATACGTTTTGTGAAAAATGTTTTGTCATGCATCATTACGGTGTTCCGGATTAAAATTTATTAATTAAAGGTTGAAAAATAATAATAAGATATTTAAAGAATATTTAAATGAATCTACGAAGGGATAAAATAAAATGTTGAAATAAAAAAGAATGGGGGTTACAGGAAAAAAAATAAAAAAAATTGAATTGGGCGATTTACATTTTTATTTATTTTTATCATTTTTTCATTTCCATCATTTTATTATATAAATTTTATTATTTTTATTTTCCATTTTTATTTTATTTTATTTTTTCTCTTATTTTTTTTCTTTATTTTTCTTTTGTTTATTTCATTTTATCCTCTCATCTCTTCCTCTCTTCTTCACGTCGCACCCCATTCACCCCTAGGTGGCACACCCCCTCCTCCTCTTTCGGAAGACCCCAACTCCTTCGTCTGTCATCTGATTTAATCACCTTCAAGTGGAAAGTAATCCTTTTGGTTAGTCTAACCTTGTGTAATTAGAATCGAATGTTTTCCTTGAGTATTCTACATTCAATTCTTCATAGAATAATTTTACCATATTTTGGTGTTTTTTCAGAAAAACACTATTTTCTTCGGTTTTTGGTAAAATTAAATCCTACCGCAGATCATAGATTCATATATGACTATAAGGTTGGGTTCTTCCTCACATTACCTCTATTTTGATGAGGTTTATGAAAATGAATTGTTGCGCTGTTAGTCGGTGCCTATCGGCTTTGTGCAATTTCACCCAATTTCATCAATTTAGTTGGTTACCTAATTGTTAATTCCTCAATTATCTTAATTTATTTTTGTTTGAATTGTTGAAACAAGCTTAGACACCCCTTTGGGAATGAGGACATAGTCGATATATTTTTCCATTAGCTGGGTTTATAATTTAATTAACTGCAGGTGTTTCATAGTCCATTTTGTATTCAAATTAAATTAAATAAATAGTTTAATTGAACATGAACATTGAATTGTTGGATCATTGGTAATTGATTTTTATATACTATTTATTTATTTAAAAAGTTAATAATCTAGTTATGTTGATACTGTATGTTTCCTTGTTATGTTGTTATACTATATTGTTTAATTTACACCTTCTGATGCATATGTGTATCTGGTTAGTTTTCAAGCTACGATTTTATATGATGATTATATCATATCTACTGTTGTGAAAATATTAATTAATTTCTGGGTGGGGAAAGGAGGTGGGTCCCATATTAAGGGCCACATGTAGACCCTCCATTCTAGACTGTTACAATTACGTGTTGGGGGTGGTGTCTTTGGTTTTTCCAGATCGAGACTTGCACATGCTTCTTATACTATTGAGTGACACTGGTTCCAAAAGGGACCATCTTGACGGATCCATTTGAAATGTTGCTAAGCCATCCTCAGATGACACTTGCTCCCTTTTTGAGAGATCAGGATGGACTTAGGTTAAATCCATACCTCGAGCGGTACTTGGACTTTGGAAATATTTCCTTGGACATGGTCGGTGGTACATGATAAATTGAAGGATGTTCTGTAGTGATACCTTTAGTATGATCTCAGACTACAACTCCCATCTTGAAACATACTAATGAATCACTTTTGTTTTATATTATTTCCATTTGAGAATCTTAAGAATTTAAATATTCTTATGGTATGTTGAAGAGCACCTTGTTGACACATTACTTAGACACCAAGTTAATGAACATGATTGGGGTATACCTCTCCCATGTTTTACCTAAGTTTTATGGGATATATATATATATACGTGTATGTGAATTCATCTGACATGTACCCTTTCATAATACCGACTTTGGTTGAAGCTGGTGATTAGGCACGGGTGCCATTTGGAAACGAGGCAGAAATATGTATTTCATTGGGCATAAATATATTATTTGAAATTTTTATATAATGGCATAGTTAATTTTTATCATTTAACCAAATGGAAAGGATTAGACACCATGGGTGCTGGCCTACTAGGATGTGATCTCACATCTTGTTCGGGCGTCGTTGACGTATGAGTAGATTACAAGCTTCCAGGTATTGAAAATGGGAAGTGTGCTGATTCCGATGATTGATTCTTCTTTACTGATTAGGATAGATACTAGGGTATATGACCGGACCTTTCTCACGATGCAGCAACGACTTTATGTCTTTTATTTTCGTTGGCTGTGTGTTTGAGTTTCTGTTTTCCTTACTTTTAGTTTAGACAGACGTCATGGTATGAAAATGTTTTTTAAGGTTCCACACTTGATTATTATTATTTAGTTGGATTATTAATATTTATTATACTATAGTTTATTAATTTATATTCTTATTATATTTATTATTATTTATTATCTAATCTTTCTATGATAATACTTATTACCTATGAGGGAATCGTCTCCCCCTCAGAAAGAAAAAATTCTCTCACTGCTAGTCGGTAGCCTCTAGCATTCGGGGAGATGCACTTGATGCCATGTGACCCACCGTTCCAGCCATCGTCTTAGAGGTGAGCTGGGTCGGGACGTTACAAATGGAAGTATAGTTGTCATTGAGAATGAAAAATGGGGAAATTACTGCATATCATTTATATAACTCATCCACTACCACATTTTTTGGATGATCTTTTTTATGAACCTTTTCATACTACCTATAGTGGAATTTTATGAAATTTTGGTTAAGGATTGAATTTACCTAAATGAAGACAACATAAATGTCTACGGTAAGGAACCCACTTGAAGTTCCCAGTCAAGATCCAAGTATCACTGAGAGGGGGAGGGGTGAATCAGTGATATCTTTTTCTGTTTAAGTTTCCCCTTTTTGAAACAACCTTCGCCTCCTGTTAAAGAGAATATTCCCTGCTGAACACACACAACCAGATGAACACAAGATTTACAAGGATCACTACTTAACAAGAGTAGCTACGTCCTTGGTATGGTATTGAAAAAATCCAGTACCACACAATCCACTAGAAAACAATCCTTTGATGTGGAATACAACGAGTAGGATATACCCTTACACTCGAGCAGCACTTTGAAAACAATACAATAGTGTGTGTGCTCCCTCTTAGCACAAATAGGGTAACACAATGTTTCAGTGCTTCTTTACAATTGAACAGATGTATTCTCTGAAGTAAACATCTTCACTTTCTTACCCAGAAGCCAGTAAGAACTCTCTTACGCACTACTGAATACGTGCGAAGACCCAAAATATTTCGCGCCGCCTTTAGGGTGCCTTGCGTGCAATTCAAATGGATTTTGCGTAAAAATCCATTTTGGCGTGAAAAATGTTTTCACGCAGCTTTCCTTTTGCGCGCAAGTTTTTCTCTTCTCGCGCAAATTCTCAATTTTCCGCGCAGCTATCCTCTTTTCATGCAAACTTCATTCTTTTCGCGCAACTCACTTAGAGTATAATTTACGCGCACCAGAGCTCGAGATTTCTTCTAAGTGTCAAGCATTAATAACTGACAAGGGTTAGCCTCATATTTATAGGCATTTTTGACCCTGCGCAAAAACACTAATCCGCACGTAAAACCTCTTCCATGCGCGTAAACACTCTTTTATGAAACTTCATATTTCGCACCATGCTTTAATATTTCGCGCACCTCATGCCATTGCCATTTTTCATCCTACTAAGAATGAACCACCAATTGAGGGAAAAATTCCACACCACATTCCATATTCTGCACAAACCCAATCTTTCACGCGACATCATATTTCGCGCACTGCTCAAATCTTTCGCGCATTTCATGCATTTGGCAATTTTCGAGCTTTTGATCTCAAACCACCTTTTGCGCGAAAAACATCATTCCTCTATTTCGCGCATCCCACAGTTTTTTCGCGCAACCCGTTACTATTTCGCGCATCCCACAGATATTTCGCGCATCCCGCAAACATTTCTCGCAATGATCTAATTTTTCACGCAACCCGCTGCTATTTCGCGCAGCCCGCATATATTGCGCGCACCACTTTATTTTTGCACGCAACATGCTTAAATTTCCGCGCACTCCATCCCATGGTCATTTTTCAATGTTCTGACCTTGAATAACTCCTTGCACGTGAAAATATAAACCATCTTCAATCATGCTCATAACATCCATTGCCAAGCACATTTCTTCATCTCCCGATTTTCAGGCCCTAAAATTTGGAAAACACTAGAAAACATCACCACCTTAAACTGCGCTTTTATACCGTCCTCAGATTGTCTATTGCTTTGTAATTTTATCTCTTTACTGCTTCCTATAATCATTCTTCTTCTCTTATCACGAATCCCACTATCGTGATATTTATCCTTTGATAGATCAGCTTTAGCATCGTCAGAGTTACAATGGGAACTGAAACATTCCTATCTCCCAGCAGCATCATTCCTTCCGATCAAAACTTTAAACGACTGGAATCATAATTTCTCCCCCTTTCCTTCATAAGGCTTGCATCACAAGTTCTCCTAACTCATGATATGTGTGAAATACATACCGGCAATGCATTATCTGATTTATGATCCTTCTACAAAGTGAATTGATTTATCTTCTTTGACAACAAAATACAACACTCTGCAAATGCTAAATCTTCAACATTCTTCTCCAATCAACTTGGTCCCAAAAATCTCCCACATTGGATTTTGTTGTCAACTAAGATTCATAAATCACTGAACTTTGAAACCTTTTGCAATGGATTACTTATCAACAATTCTAAGCCTACGTGAGCTAACTCATTGTAGGAAACCAGAATTATTGACATCCAAAACCATGCTGTCCAAAAGCAGTGACTGTGAAATCTCATGAACGTACCTCCTCATCCTTCTTCAGAACATCTTTCAACCTTCTACTTCATCATTCTTCACTTCTTCAACTTTCCTATAAAACAACATTGTTTCCTACAACCACTCCAACAAACAGTTAGAATAGTTCACACACATACATGCTGAATTCACAGCTTACCCACAACTCCCCCTTAATACATTCTTCCTTATGAATAAATTTATGAAACAATTCTCCCCCTTGACAACACTATCCAAAGGTAAGATGAGAGAGGGGACAGAAACATGTACCTTAACCTTGATGATAAGGAGGTTGTACACCCATGTTCAACATCAATTTTGCAAATGGTTCCTTTGGTAACAGTTTTGTAAATATATCTGCAATTTTTTCAGATGTAGGAACATACTCCAGCCTCAGTTCATTATTTTCAACCTGCTCTTTGATGAAGTGGTACTTTATATCAATGTGTTTTGAACGAGAATGTTGTACTGGATTTCTTGTAAGATTGATTGCACTCTGATTATCACAACCCAAGAGCAATGGTAGCTTTACTTCAACAAGTAGATCTTCCAGCTGAGTCTTCATCCACATTAGTTGAGTTGTAGCTTGAGTAGCAGCAACATACTCAGCTTCAGCTGTGCTAAGAGTTACTGATTTTTGTTTCTTGGTATGCCAACTAACACAAATTTTCCCCAGAAAGAATACTCCACCAGATGTGAGTCTTCGATCATCAACATTTCCTACACAATCAGCATCAGAATACCCAAATAGATCTATATTTTCAGATCCTTCATACCGGATTCCAAAATTTGTTGTGCCTTTGATATATCTGAGGATTCTTTTTCCAGCAATCAAATATGATTATTTAGAAGCACTCTGAAATCTTGCACATAAAGTAACAACATAGACGATGTCGGGTCTTGAGGCAGTCAAATATAGCAGACTTCCAATCATCTTTCGAAACTCTTTCTGATCAACTTCTTTGCCCTCTCTATCTTTAGGCAACTTGGTTCCCACTGAAATTGGTGTGGAAACTAGTTTCAAATTTTCCATGCCAAACTTCTTCAGAAGTTCCTTAGCATACATTTATTGAGACAGAAAAACATGATTCTTTTTCTGTGAAATTTGTAACCCAAGAAAGTACTTCATTTCTCCCAGCATGGACATCTCAAATAACTTCTTCATCTCCTCAGCAAATTTTTCACATGAAAATTCATCATTTCCAGAAAATATAATATCATCGACATAAACAATAACGATCAGTGAAAACTCCTGACATTTCTTGATGTAGAGATTTCTGTCAAATCTCCCTTTCTTAAAGATCATATTCTTCAAGCAAGTATCTAATTTAAAATACCATGCTCTCGGAGCCTGTTTTATCCCATACAGAGCCTTCTTCAACCTTCACTCATAGATTTCATCTTTCCCAATAAAAAATCCACAAGGTTGATCAATGTAAACTTCCTCGTCAAGATCACCATTCAAGAATGCTGATTTTACATCCATTTGAAAGATTTTGTAACCTCGTTGTGTAGCAATGGAAAGAAATATTCTGATTGTTTCTAATCGAGCTACTAGAGCAAAGGTTTCATCAAAGTCAATGCCTTCAATTTTTGAATACCCTTTGTATAATAATCTTTCATTGTTTCTTATTACTTTACCTTCTTCATTGATCTTGTTTCGAAAGACCCACTTTGTACGAATAATTTTCTTGTTCTCCGACTTGCGTACAAGTTCCCAAGTATTGTTCTTCTCTATCTGATCAAGCTCTCAATTCATAGCATAAACCCATTCTGGATGCCCAAATGCTTTATTTACATCATTTGGTTCAAATTTAGAATAAAGAGAAGTATGTGATATAGCATTCGTTTTTCTTCTTGTTTGAACCCTTTGATTTTTATCTCCAATAATGTTTTGAGCCTCCACTTATTTCCTCAACCTAGGATGAGTTGTTTGAACTCCATCCCCATCACTTGATATTTCTGAGTCAGATTCCTCTTCTTGAGTGGGATGAACAAAGTCTGCAACATTATCAGAATTGTTAACAAAATCTTCTATATCCCACTCGACATCCACTTCAACATATGACTACTTTTCTTTTTCATCATTTTCAACAACTTTTACATCTGATGAGTCAATAATTATTCATGTTTCTTTGTTGAGGTATCTATATCCTCTTCCTTCTAGAGCATATCCAAGAAAAATTATGTCATCTCCTCTTTGCTCAAACTTTCCCAGATTTCCTCCTTTCTTCTTTATAATACATGGACTCCCAAAGACTCTCAAGTGTTTTAGACTTGGAGTTTTTCCATAGAACATTTCATATGGAGTCATATCTGAGTTTGGCCTATAGAAACAACGGTTCTGAATATACACATTAATGCTCATGGCTTGTCTCCAATAATAATGAGAGAGACTATGTTCAAGTAACATAGTTCTCCCCATTTCCACCAGACTTCGATTCTTTCTTTCAGCTACCCCATTTTCTTGAGGTGTGTATGGTGAACTGAACTCATTCCGAATTCCATGTTTCTCAAGATAACTTTCAAACTCATCATTATTATACTCAACACCATTATCAGTTCTCAACTTCTTCACTGAATACTCACATTCTATCTCTGCTTTCCTTCTGAAACTCTTAAACATTGTTAAAGCATCTGACTTATGTCTCATGTACAAAACACAAGTAATGTGAGTAAAGTCATCAATGAAAGTAATGAAGTACTTATCTCCATTTTAGGATTTCTTGCTCATTGGTCCACATATATCTGAGTGTATGAGTTCCAAGGGTCTTTTTGAGTGAATTTCAACTCTCTTGTGCATAGAATTAGCAATCTTCCCTTTCTCACAGATATTGCACCAACAATCTCTTTATCTTGATAAATCAGGCATATCCCGAACAATGTATCTCTTTGATAACTTGGACATGTTTCTCTAACACATGTGCCCCAGCCTTTTATGCCAAAAATTTATTTTCATCCGCTACACCCATGTAACAAGAGTTCTGCACTTCACCAACTTGAAACAAATTCCCTCTTGTACGTTGGCCGCTTGTAACTATGTTTCCATCATTTTCACTTTTCACAACAAATCCATATTTTTTGAAGATCACTTTATTGCCCTCATCAAAGAGTTGTGACACACTAAGCAGGTTATGTTTCATCCCATCAACATATAGTGTTTTTCTGGATTTCATTTTTTCTTTTCCAATGATGGTCGATCCAACACCTTTGATCCTTAGAGATTCATCATTTCCAAATGTCACAGTTCCTTCTTTAAAGTATTTCACATTCTTCAGCAGCTTTAAGTCTCCTGTCATATGAGACGAACATCCACTATCAAGAATCCATGGATGTTCTCCTTTTGTAGCTTTCAAATCAATTTCAACAACAAGTGCTTTTTGTTCTTCCTTTTCCTTCACTTTCTGTTGTGCTTCATTCAATTTCCTAGCCAAGTCAATGTGTTCTGGCCAGAGAACCATGCATTCTTTCTTTTTAGACTTATCAGACTTGTCCCTTTTGGATTTTAAAAACTCTGTCTTCTGAGGATTATAAACAAATTTTTGTTGCTCTGGTAACACACTAAGGCAGCCCTTATCAAGATGTCCAGGTTGATCACATCTTTCACAATAAGTTTCCAGTGGTTGAAATCTATTCTCAACATTCACACCAGTCTTCTCAGATATCTTATGAATCTTATTTGGAGACCTTATATTTTTAAAGGGTTGACTCCCCCTTAATCCTTGTCTTTAAAAACTTTTGGAATAGTTGTAATGTTGTTGGTTGAACCAACACATACTTGCCATGTGTCTGAATCCACCAAAATACCAGCAGTAACCATAGAAAGAATATTTACCTCTGAAACATTTATACTGACTGGATTTGTGAACACGCTTCTCAGGAACCATCATTTTTTCATTTGTAACTCTCTTCTTCAGCTCAGATTCATGAGTACTGGAAGTATTAGAAGTTTTTCTTAACTCAGGATTTTTATGCACTTCTGATTTTTCTGCATTGCTGATTTTGACCACATACTTTGTCTTTCCAACCTTGTTCTTATCAGAACCAGTTTTGTCTTTCATTTCAATCTTTGAAGGTAACTTTTGTAGATCCTTGTTTGGTTCATTCTTACTGAAACATTCGCCAACTTCTGAGATAGAATTTTTGGAACTGATATTCATTTCTTTAGCTTTATGCAGTTTTTGTTGGACAAGTTCCAACTCTTCTTCTTTAGCCTTCAACTTCACTTCAAGATGATCAATACGATTCTTTGTATTCTCAAGAGAATTTTTCATATCATCAATCTCTTTTTCCATCTTGAATTTCTCATCAGTAAAACCTTCTTGATGGTTTACTGTGGAATTTTCATTTATCAACTTCTTGTTTTCTTTCTCAAGCATTCTGATCTTCCTCAAACATTCCTTCAGCTCTTCTTTCAGATACTGTTCAAGTTGAGTCTCTTCTTCTTCAGTACTACTACTCTCATAATCATCATTATTCACTGTTGCAAAAAAGGTACTCTCTCTAGTTTTTTCAGTAGCAGATTTTTCTGATTCAGTCTTGCTATCATCATCTTCTTCAACTTTTGACAAAAAGCTTCTTCTTTTTTATTTAAATAACTTTTTATTCAGACCTCTACCAAAATATTTATATTTTCAACCCTGTTTCTTCCATGACCTTCTTGATCCACTGTCTTCTTTATCACTGATGTCATCTTTCCCTTTTTGAGGGCAATTAGCCGCAAAGTGGCCAACTGCTCCATATTCAAAACATTTCATAGGGAGTTTCCCTTTGTATTTCCCTATCCGTCATTTAGCATTTTTAGAAAACAAGGATATAATTTCATCAAAATTTTGACATACTTCATTTTCAGAGTCAGATTCACCAGCTTCTTCATTAATAAGAATTTTCTTCAACTACTCGTTCTTTTCTTCCTTGAAAGACATTTCTCTATCGGTTTTTTCTTTGCTCTTCATGGTCTTCTCTCTTCTCATCTCATAAGTGATGAGAGTACAGTGAAAATCATCAAGAGATAATGTTTCCAGGTCCCTATCTTCTAGTGAAGAAACTTTAGAATCAAATTTGTCTGGAAAAATTCTCATGATCTTTTCAACAGTTGTAGCATCTTCTAACTTTTCACCAAGACATCTAATTTTACTGAAAATGTCATTAACCCTGGTAAAGAATTCCCCAACAGATTCAGATTCTCCCATTTTCAAGTCTTCATACTTCAGCCTCCAGATTTGTAGTTTTTCCTTCTTCACTTTTGTATTTCTTTCATAAATATTCATTAGCTTATCCCAGATGCCTTTAGCAGTAGCGACACCTTTCACTCTTAAAAACTCACTCTCAGAAAGTGATGAGAGTAATTCATTTTTTTCTCTTCCATCATTCTCAATATTCTTCTTATCGACCGGAGTAAGAGGGACCTTATCATCAATAGCAGGAAATCCATCTGTTGTAGTTTCAAGAACTTCATATCCAAGAGACATAAGATAAGGCATCATTTTGTCCTTCCAGATGTGATAGTTCTTTCCATCGAAGAATGGAATCCCCTTACTGTTTACGCAATTTAGATTCTCCATCACAACTTCTCTTCAAACACTTCAGCAGAGAACAAACGAAGGTAACCTTCCTCTGATACCAATTGAAGTTCCCAGTCAGGATCCAAGTATCACTGAGTGGGGGAGGGGGTGAATCAGTGATATCTTTTTCTGTTTATGTTTCCCCATTTTGAAACAACCTTCACCTCCTGTTGAAGAGAATCTTCCCTATTGAACACACATAACCACATGAACACAAGATTTACAAGGATCACTACTCAACAAGAGTAGCTACGTACTTGGTATGGTATGGAAACAATCCAGTACCACAAAATCCACTAGAAAACAATCCATTGATGTGGAATACAACGAGTAGGATATACCCTTACACTCGTGCATCACTTTGAAAACAATCCAATAGTGCGTGTGCTCCCTCTTAGCACAAATAGGGTAAAACAATGTTTCAGTGCTTCTTTACAATTGAACAAATGTATTTTCTGAAGTACAAATCTTCACTTTCTTACCCAGAAGCCGGTAAGAACTCTCTTATGCACTACTGAATACGTACGAAGACCCAAAATATTTCACGCAGCCTTTAGGGTGCCTTGTGCGCAATTCAAATATCTTGCGCGTAAAAATCCCTTTTGGCGTGAAAAAGGTTTTCGCGCAACTTCCCTTTTGCACGCAACTTTTTCTATTTTCGCGCAACTTCTCAATTTTCTGCACAGCTATCCTCTTTTCATGCAAACTTCTTTCTTTTTGCACAACTCACTTAGCGTATAATTTACGCGCACCAGAGCTCGAGATTTCTTCTAAGTGTCGAGCATTAACAACTGACAAGGGTTAGCCTCATATTTATTGTAACACCCCAGGTAAATAAAGAATATGAAATTTTCATATTTATCCACATTTGTGAATAAAATATTAATATGACTTTAAAGGGGGCACTATGCTCGATGGCGTACCCAACATGCAACAATGAGTTTCTTGGGAATCTTACCTTGCACTCTAATAATAAAATAATATTATTTTAAATGGTAGTTAACATGTAGCCGTTGTATTGGTGGGAATGGATAGAAATAACTAAAATATGATTATATATGTTTTTAAATGTTTTTACATTTATCCAATAAAAGATAAAGGCTTAAAATACGGAAAGAATTCAATTTTAGGCGTATATGCCCTAGTTTTCACTAAAGGTTCACTTATCGCCTTTTGATGGAGAACTATTATTAAATATAGTTATGTTCACTCTTATACATCCCTTTGGACCAAATAAAACTCTTCTTAAGAATTGGGACATCAAAATTTACTTTATGTAAATTTTTGGTATCTTTCGGATAAAGTTCATTTTTTTAATGAATAGTGTAAAATGTTGTATTTTAATTCAAAACCTCGTTTTAATCTAATTTATTTATATGATTAGATTATCCTTTGAATTGGTTTTAAAGTGAAATTAGAATATATTTTTACCATTAAATCCAATAGTGGTCGTTGGAATTAATTTCACTTTGAAATCAGACTTAAACTAGTGTCAATCTTTTGATAGTTATTATTTCATAAAAACATGCTATTTGCTTTGACAGCGGGAATTAATTATTAAATTAATTAATGTGACTTATATGTTTTGAATTTTGTAAAATATACTTCATTTTTGAATTCAGAATATCAAATATTTCTTAGGGTGAATTTTTGGGATTTTTCTGAAAAACATCAATTTTTGATGAATAGTGAAACCACTAAGTGGTACTTATAAAAACTGATTTTTCTGTTTAAATGAAATTTTTCCATCTTTGTGTTTTGAATTTCAAAAATCCAACATACATGGTTGTCATTAGGAAGTAAAACGTAGTTCAATGGGATAAAAATAATTTTTTGGTGAATAGTAACTTATTAAGTTTTTAATCGCGATTAGAGGTAATTAGTGTAGTTTAAGGTAAAAATAATGTTTTAATAATATGAAATGAACATGACACATGTCCTACCCACATTGGTTGTGTCATGGAAGACCAAGAAAATCCATGGGTCAACTTGGGGACCCCATGGATCTACTTTGGTTGGGAAATGACATAAATAACTTTTTATTTAACGTTAAAGTAAAAATGACACAAACTTGAGTTATTTTACGAAAACAATTTTTACATGGGGTTATAAAGATCAGATTTTTGATATTATATAGTCATTGGAAATATAAAAAGATTTCCTACATCATACTATTTTTTTATAATTTTTAGACTTTAAATAAATTAAATTATTTATGACATCATGATGATGCAGTGATGACCTCATTAATGAACAATTTAAATAAAATGAAACGATAATATAAACTCTATGACCTACACTTGTCCAAAAACAATTGGATGGGAATATTTAGAAGCCTTATCATATTATCTTAGAAATATATCAATGTGGGACCTTAGAAATTTGATACACGTTTGAAAATAAAATAATAGTTTCATGATTTCCAAAAGTGCCCCTCCTCTCCTCTTATAAAAGGCCCCCAACTCTACCTCATTTCACACACTCCTAAAGCCTTTGGCTCGGCCATACCCTGACCATTTAATCTCTCCACATTCCTCTCCTCATCCTATACAATTCCCTTTGGGCATAATCCTTTCAAAGGAAGCCTTTAGGCTCAAATCAAAAGGAGTTACACTTTTAAAGGTAATTCATTCTCTCATGTTCATTTGTTTTATTTTGCTTCTCCAACCCCCTAAACTCTTTTTATTTACATCATTTGTAACAAAAACAGTATATTCAATATACTAGGATGTTGTTATAAGATTTATTCGAGCTACACTCTCACAAAACTACATCAAATGGTTAAAGAACATACGGTTTCCGTGGATGACAAAATTCTGCCTCCCGAAACGATGATTGTTCAATACTCATTTAACACCTTCAAAGGTGGCCATTATGATGTCACTATTTTTATATATGATATATAATATGTTAATGTTTTACTTAATCTTATTTATTTTTCATTTGTGTCTTACTTTTATGGCTTCCATTATGGGTATAAGCGATATCTTTATTTTAGGAAGTGCGGACTACCGCCCCCTCAAAGTGATGTGATTCGTTAATGCCATACGTGGGACGTATAAAGGATGGATTTAATGTTATTATATATTATGTTATTCTAGAATTATTATATACCTCTATATCATTATTATTTCTTTCCATTAAAGTATGAGATAGAAATGAAAGTAGCGTTCATGCGTACGTATGGCTTAGCGTCTCCATGAACGGTGCATTTCATTTCTTATCCCCAAATGTAATGTACTATTATAAGTACATGTATATAATGGATATATATGATGAATGATACATCTAAATGATTAATATAATTCTGGAATTAAAATATACATACCTCTCATTTAGTTTTAATTCCATTAATATGACAAAGAAATGAAAGTAGCATTCATGCGTACGTACGGCTTACCGTCTCCATGAACGGTGCATTTCATTTCTTACCTATAAATGATTATGTGATATTATAAATACATGTATATTCTAGATATATATTATATATATGATATCCAAATCAGGAATGTCATTCTAGGTATAAGGAACCTGTGACCACACAAACAACATGTAATTGTAAGAAGTCCACTTTCGACTTAAGAACCAAATATCGACAAAACAATCATTATTAACTTAAATGATTACATAATGTTTATAAAATGTCAATAATTGATATAAAAGGAATAATTAACTGGTAAAATGTTCTTAAGCAAGTATAAATTAACTCAAGTTTATTATTCAGGACGTTAAAGAACGATCGAGTCAAGTCGGACCCGAGGTAAGGGATCTTACTCCTCTCTTTCTTTTTAAGTACACTCTTTTATGTCATTCCCTCTAAAGCTAATATTTCTTGTTATTGGGATGTTATTTTATATTAAAGATACTGAAATTTTTATTTTCATGTGATGAGAGACCCTATTCTCTCTCATCAATCCATTTTGGAAGTTTTGAATGGCGCCGTTAGGCTGCCGAATTTTCGTAAGAGATCTAACCTCTCTCTTTCTTTTTAAGTACTCCCCTTTATGTCACTTCTTTTAAGCTCCTATTTGTTATTATGGGGGACGTTATTTCATATTACTCTTTATGTAAATTCTATTTTAATGTGATGAGATACCCTATTTGATCTCATCAATCAATTTTTTAAAGTTTTAAGTGGCGCCGTTAGGCTGCCGAGTTTTCGTAAGTGATTTTTCATCTCACTTTTATTCCCGTGAGATTTATGCTACATTTTCCACATTTTCATTTGAGTGGTTTATGTACTGCCCATTATTACACTCCTTTTTTAACATAATTCCATTTATGGGAATTTACATATTCATTGTATGACACTTATTCAATGGGGTGTACTTTTCGAAAGTTACCCAAGTCTGTAAGGGAACCATTCACCCTCCTCATTTTATAAGACTTCGATTGTTATGTCTTTTAATTCACATACTATTATGTTGGGATATGTTCTTCTATAACCTTATTGATGTAAATTTTATGTCCAAGTGATGCGATTCCCTTTTTATCTCTCATCAACTCATTTTCTGAATTTTTGAAGTGATGCCGTTAGGCTGTCGAATTTTACCAAGGGAAATTTTTAACCCAATTTCGATTTCTTTGGGTTCAACAAGTAGTCATTGAATATGTCATCCTTTGAATATGTGTGAATGAAATTTTATTGTTTTACAATTAATATCCAATTATATTGGGTGTATTTATATTTTTCACACATAATTTTGAGATTGATTTATCCTTAATTTAAGGATACCTTCTTTATAAGGGATTTCATCACATTTTACATCTCTATTGAGACATCATTGTTGTTATGCACCAATTAACTCTTATATGGTGTATATACTATCCTTTGGAATATTATATCATGAATCCTTTTATTCTCATGATATTATAAAGTTCTGATTAAATGTTATTCCTCAATTATTGTATTCAAGTGTCTCTAATTTTGGTAAAAACCCTTTAACCAAAATATCGCTTTCAATGTTTTAATGATTTGTTCTTATTAATATCCATGTTTTCAAAATGGTTTTAATGATTTATTTATATGGATATTAATGGTTTAAAATGTTAAAATATTCAAGGTGGAATGGGAAACTTTGATTCAAAAATCTCTTTATTAAATATTTTAAATGGTTTTGAAAATGGTTTTTTTAATGGATTCATTATTTCAAAAGCCTAAAATGTAATATTTTGATTGAAATGTGGAAATTTTATATTTACTTTATGCATTTTTTATGTGATACATTTATGTTATGGTTCTTGGGCATTGTTATGAAAACGGGTGGTTCCGTGATAAACTAAGGGCGGGTGAGCCTGATATAGCTCTCCAATGCATTGGGTAACGCGAAGGAGTGAAACATTGAGGTTTCTCTGAAGAGATTTAAGGAATATACTGTGATGGGTATTCCAAAATGTAACCAAGAGGGTTAATCCCTATGCAAGAATGTTATGAATGACTCATGTTACATTTTATGTCTTATGATTTCTATTATTTATTCATTATTTGATATGCCTATGTCTTATGGGTAAAGTATTATTTCATTCTTATGTATACATGTACTCATGTTTCCTTTCCATATTTTTATATCCCTTACTGAGCTTTTTATGCTCATCCCAAGTTTTTGAAATGTTTTTCACAGGTCAAGGGAAGGGTACATGATGTGATGATATTGTCAATGATGTCTCAAGAAAGAATCCATGTTTTATTTTAAATATGTTTCCGTTGATGGGAAGAATGAATACTGTCTTTTATGTAACCACTTTGTTTAAATGTGGAATGTAATGCATGTTTCATGATCTAATTCTCTAAAACTCTAAACCTGAAAATATCCTCAATGTGTAATCTTGTAATAACTCAAGATTAAGTAAGGATTGAGGCTGGGGCCTTATAGTTGGTATCAAAGGTCGGTTTAGATAACTTTAGAGGTTAGGGTATTCTTTAAGCATAAGTGGCATTACCATAATGGTTAACATTTCAAAAAGAGTCCTAGTTTTAGATAATTTGAATGAGTAAGTATATCTTAGTGTTTACCTTCCTCATTAGTACATGATGGTTTTGTTGATATACTCACACTGACATTTTTGTTTTTAGTGAATGGATGGATCTAGCAGGCACCAAAGAGACAACTGGTTTGAAGGACACTGTGGTGGTTCTATGATTAAGATACTGGATAAAATGGAGGATTCAATGAGGAAACTCGTGGTTGTTCTAAACCAACTATCAATAAGTCATGATCAACCACTTGATCCTTGGTATGATCTTTAATGCATCATGTACGAGATGACCAATCGATATGGAAGTTCAGGTAATAATTATAAAGGTAACCATTAGAGTTTATATGATCCTTACTTTTGAGGTAATTATGGGTTACTATATGTTATGATGGAAGTGAAAGGCATGAGAAAAACTAGAGGTTAAAATATGTTATGGTTATTTTTGATGATTATATATCTTTTTGGGGAATGATTTAAGAATTATATAGTTTTTGAAAAAGGACAACTCGCAGACCCTGTGAAAAACCATCGAGTCGGACAAAGCTGTGGGAATCGAACCCACAACCAAAGTGCGACTGGTATTTATTGCCTACCACTGGACTACGTGAAGTCCCTGGTTAGTTTGACCGATTCTTTTTAGTTAGATGATTATATGAATTAAGAGTAAGTTTATTTTGGGTTATTTATGAAAATGATTAACCTATCATGGAGGATATGTGATTAGGTTAATTACTTTTCAATATGAGACTTTAAGAGCAACTGATGTTGTTTGGAGATAAATGTTACGATTTAACTTGGAAGACTATGTGACTAAATCCTTAAAATATTTGGTTTTCAATCTTATATTGGTTTACTTTGAATAATTTTATGGAAAAATTGATTATAGAATGGTCCTCGTTGAACTTGGGGTTTTGTTGGACAAATTTTGGAGATTAAGCATAGATTTTCTTTTTAATGGGTTATCCTTTTCTGGATTATCTGACCTTGTACTAACCTTTTTGGTTTTGGTTTTGGTTAAAGTCTAAATACATGGGAAGTATATAGTTCTCTTTTGTGTATTAGGTGATTCTCTAGAAGTTGATTATAGTACTCTTAATGCGAACAAGTCTCCCTAAATACTCGTCTTTTGGAAAAAATATGAGTTTGATTTAGGAATCTAGTAAAAGATGAAAGTCAACATGATAAGTGATTATGTTTCCTTATGAATAAATTCCTCAATAAAAAGTAACTTAAGGAAAAAATTTTGTCTATTAACTTTTCCTACTGGGGATCCCAACACCGTTTAACCCATCACAAGTTTGTGATTTTCTTATTGTTAACTTTCTCCTAGACATGTTTTCTATCACTCACCATCAGAACATGACCCTATGTTTTCTCCTCCATGTCCATATTTTTCTACATGGAATCCTAGTATGGGTTAACTCGGGTGACCTTTGTACTTATCTTTCTTTATTTTAAAGTGATTGTTTTACTGACTCTTGTTCCGATGTGGGACTTTCAAGTATGTTTCCAAGCCCAATTTTAAAAATTGCGAGGACGCAATTCCCAAAAGGGGGGAAGGATGTAAAACCCCAGGTAAATAAAGAATATGACATTTTCATATTTATCCACATTTGTGAATAAAATATTAATATTACTTTAAAGGGGGCACTATTCTCGATGACGTACCCAACACACAACAATGACTTTCTTGGAAATCTTACGTTGCACTCTAATAATAAAATAATATTTTTTTAAATGGTAGTTAACATGTAGCCGTTTTATTGGTGGGAATGGATATAAATAACTAAAATATGATTATATATGTTTTTAAATGTTTTTAAATTTATCCAATAAAAGATAAAGTCTTAAAATATGGAAAGAATCCAATTTTAGGCGTATATGCCCTAGTTTTCACTAAAGGTTCACTTATCGCCTTTTGATGGAAAACTATCATTAAATATAGTTTTGTTCACTCTTATACATCCTTTTGGACAAAATAAAACTCTTCTTAAGAATTGGGACATCAAAATTTACTTTGTGTAAATTTTTGGTATCTTTCTGATAAACTTCATTTTTTAATGAATAGTGTAAAATGTTGTATTTTAATTCAAAGCCTCATTTTAATATAATTTATTTATATTATTAGATTATCCTTGGAATTGGTTTTAAATTGAAATTATAATATATTTTTACCATTAAATCCAATAGTGGTCGTTGGAATTAATTTCACTTTGAAATCAGACTTAAACTAGTGTCAATCTTTTGATACTTATTATTTCATAAAAACATGCTATTTGCTTTGACAGTGGGAATTAACTATTAAATTAATTAATGTGACTTATATGTTTTGAAATTTGTAAAATAGACTTCATTTTTTAATTCGGAATATCAAATATAGCTTAGGGTGAATTTTTGGGATTTTTCTGAAAAACATCAATTTTTGATGAATAATGAAACCACAAAGTGGTACTTATAAAAACAGATTTTTCTGTTGAAATGAAATTTTGCCATATTTTTGTTTTGAATTTCAAAAATCCGAGATACATGGTTGTCATTAAGAAGTAAAATGTGGTTCAATGGGATAAAAATAATTTTTTGGTGAATAGTAACTTACTAAGTTTTTAATCGCGATTAGAGGTAATTAGTGTAGTTTAAGGTAAAAATAATGTTTTAATAATATGAAATGAACTTGATACATGTCCTACCCTAATGTCTTGTGTCATGAACAACCATGAAAAGCCATGGGTCAACTTAGGGACCCCATGGATCCACTTTGGTTGGAAAATGACATAAATAACTTTTTATTTAATGTTAAAGTAAAAATGACACAAACTTGAGTTATTTTACGAAAACAATTTTTACATGGGGTTATAAAGATAATATTTTGGATATTAAATAGTCATTGGAAATATAAGAAGATTTCCTACATCATAGTATTTTTTTATAATTTTTATACTTTAAATAAATTAAATTATTTATGACATCATGATAATGCAGTGATGACCTCATTAATGAACAGTTTAAATAAAATGAAACGATAATATAAACTCTAAGACCTAAACTTGTCCAAAAACTATTGGATGGGAATATTTAGAAGACTTATCATCTTATATTCGAAATATATCAATGTGGGACCTTAGAAATTCAAAACACTTTTGAAAATAAAATAATAGTTTCATGATTTCCAAAAGTGCCTCTCCTCTCCTCCTATAAAAGGCCCCCACCTCTACCTCATTTCACACACTCCTCAAGCCTTTGGCTAGGCCATACCCTGTCCATTTACTCTCTCCATATTCCTCTCCTCATCCTATAGGATTCCCTTTGGGAAGAATCTTTTCAAAGGAAGCTTTTAGGCTAAAATCAAAAGGATTTACACTTTTAAAGGTAATTCATTCTCTCATGTTCATTTGTTTTATTTTGCTTCTCCAATCCCCTAAAATCTTTTTATTTACTTTTTTTGTAACAACAACAGTATCTTAAATATACTAGGATGTTTTTATAAGATTTATTAGAGCTACACTCTCACACAACTACATCAAATGGTTAAAGAACATACAGTTTCCTTGGATGGCGAAATTCTACCTCCCGAAACGATGATTGTTCAATACTCATTTAACACCTTAAAAGGTGGCCATTATGATGTCACTATTTTTATATATGATATATAATATGTTAATGTTTTACTTAATCTTATTTATTTTTCATTTGTGGCTTACTTTTAAGGCTTCCATTATGGGTATAAGCGATATCTTCATTTTAGGAAGTGCGGACTACCACCCCCTCAAAGTGATGTGATTCGTTAATGCCATACATGGGACGTATAAAGGATGGATTTAATGTTATTATATATGATGTTATACTGGAATTATTATATACCTCTATATAATTATTATTTATTTCCATTAAAGTATGAGATAGAAATGAAGGTAGCGTTCATGCGTACATACGACTTACCGTCTCCATTAATGGTGCATTTCATTTCTTATCCCCAAATGTAATGTACTATTATAAGTACATGTATATAATGGATATATATGATGAATGATACATCTAAATGATGAATATAATTCGGGAATTAAAATATATATACCTCTCATTTAGTTTTAATTCCATTAATATGACAAAGAAATGAAAGTAGCATTCATGCGTACGTAAGGCTTACCGTATCCATGAACGGTGCATTTCATTTCTTACCTCTAAATGATTATGTGATATTATAATTACATGTATATTCCAGATATATATGATATATATGATATCCAAATCAGTAATTTCATTATAGATATAAAGAACATGTGACCACACGAACAACATGTAATTGTAAGAAGTCCACTTTCAACTTAAGAACCAAATATCGACAAAACAAACATTATTAACTTAAATGATTACATAATGTTTATAACATGTCAATAATTGATATAAAAGGAATAATGACCTTGTAAAAGGTTCTTAAGAAAGTATAAATTAACTCAAGTTTATTATTCAGGATGTTAAAGAACGATCGAGTCAAGTCGGACCCGAGGTAAGGGATCTTACTCCTCTCTTTCTTTTTAAGTACATTCTTTTATGTCATTCCCTCTAAAGATAATCATTCTTGTTATTGGGATGTTATTTTATATTACACTTACTGTAATTTTAGGTTCATGTGATGAGAGACCCTATTCTCTCTCATCAAGCCATTTTGGAAGTTTTGAATGGCGCTGTTAGGCTGCCGAATTTTCGTAAGAGATCTAACCTCTCTCTTTTTTTAAGTAGTCCCCTTTATGTCACTTATTTTAAGCTCATATTTGTTATGATGGGGGATGTTATTTCATATTACTCTTTCTGTACATTCTATTGTAATGTGACGAGATACCTTTTTTGATCTCATCAATCCATTTTTGGATGTTTTAAGTGGCGCCATTAGGCTGCCAAGTTTTCGTAAGTGATTTTTCATCTCACTTTTATTCCCGTGAGATTTATGCTACATTTTCCACAATTTCCTTTGAGTGGTTTATGTACTGCCCATTATTACACTCCTTTTTTAAAATAATTTCCTTTATGGGTATTTACATATTCATTGTATGACACTCCTTTAATGGGGTGTACTTTTCGAAAGTTACCCAAGTCTGTAAGGGAACCATTCACCCTCCTCATTTTAAAAGACTTCGTTTGTTATGTCTTTTAATTCACATACTATTATGTTGGGATATTTTCTTCTATATCCCTATTGATGTAAATTTTATGTCCAAGTGATGAGATTCCCTTTTTATCTCTCATCAACTCATTTTCTGAATTTTTGAAGTGACGTCGTTAGGCTGTCGAATTTTACCAAGGGAACTTTTTAACCCAATTTAGATTTCTTTGGGTTCAACATGTAGTCATTGAATATGTCATCCTTTGAATATGTGTGAATGAACTTTTATTGTCTTACACTTAATATCCAATTATATTGGGTGTATTTATATTTTTCACACATAATTTTGAGATTGATTTATCCTTAATTTAAGGATACCTTCTTTATAAGGGATTTCATCACATTTTACATCTCTATTGAGAATTCATTGTTTTTATGCACCAATTAACTCTTATATGGTGTATATACTATCCTTTGGAATATTATATCATGAATCCTTTTATTCTCATGATATTATAATGTTCTGATTAAATGTTATTCTTCAATTATTGTATTCAAGTGTCTCTAATTTTGGTAAAAACCCCTTTAACCAAAATATCGCTTTAAATGTTTTAATGATTTGTTCTTATTAATATCCATGTTTTCAAAATGGTTTTAAGGATTTATTTATATGGATATTAATGGTTTAAAATGTTAAAATCTTCAAGGTGGTATGGGAAACTTTGATTCAAAAATCTCTTTATTAAATATTTTAAATGGTTTTGAAAATGGTTTTTTTAATGGATTCATTATTTCAATATACTAAAATGTTATATTGTGATTGAAATGTGTAAATGTTATATTTCCTTTATGCATGTTTTATGTGATACATTTATGTTATGGTTCTTGGGAATTGTTATTAAAACGGGTGGTTCAGTGATAAACTAAGGGCTGGTGAGCCCGATATAGCTCTCCAATGCATTGGGTAATGCGAAGGAGTGAAACATTGAGGTTTCTCTAAAGAGATTTAGGGAATATACTGTGATGGGTATTCCAAAACGTAACCAATAGGGTTAATCCCTACGTAAGAATGTTATGAATGACTCAAGTTACCTTTTATGTCTTATGAATTCTATGATTTATTCATGATTTGATATGCCTATGTTTTATGGGTAAAGTATTATTTCATTCTTATGTATACATGTACTCATGTTTCCTTTCCATATTTTTATATCCCTTACTGAGCTGTTTATGCTCATCCCATGTTTTTGAAATGTTTTTCACAGGTCAAGGGAAGGGTACATGATGTGATGATAGTGTCAATTATGTGTCATGAAAGAATCCATGTTTTATTTTAAATATGTTTCCGTTGATGGGAAGAATAAATACTGTCTTTTATGTAACCACTTTGTTTAAATGTGGCATGTAATGCAAGTTTCATGATCTAATTCTCTAAAACTCTAAACCTGAAAAGATCCCCAATTTGTAATCTTGTAATAACTCAAGATTAAGTAAGGTTTAAGGCTGGGGCCTTATAGTTGGTATCAAAGGTCGGTTTAGATAACTTTAGAGGTTAGGGTATTCTTTAAGCATAAGTGGCATTACCATAATGGTTAACATTTCAGAAAGAGTCCTAGTTTTAGATAAAGTGAATGAGTAAGTATATCTTAGTGTTTACCTTCCCCATTAGTACATGATGGTTTTGTTGATATACTCACACTGACATTTCTATTTTTAGTGAATGGATGGATCTAGCAGGCACCAAAGAGACAACCGGTTTGAAGGAAACTGTGGTGGTTCTATGATTAAGATACTGGATAAAATGGGGGATTCAATGAAGAAACTCGTGGTTGTTCTAAACCAACTATCAAGGAGTCATGATCAACTACTTGAACCTTGGTATGATATTTAATGAATCATGTAAGAGATGACCAATCGATATGGAAGTTCAGGTAATAATTATAAAGGTAACCATTAGAGTTTATATGATCCTTACTTTTGAGGTAATTATGGGTTACTATATATTATGATGGAAGTGAAAGGCATGAGATAAACTTGAGGTTAAAATATGTTATGGTTATTTTTGATGATTTTATCTCTTTTTGGGGAATGATTTAAGAATTATATAGTTTTGGAAAAAGGACAACACGCAGACCTTGTGGAAAACCATCGCGTCGGACAAAGCTGCGGGAATCGAACCCACAACCAAAGTGCGACTGGTATTTATCGCCTACCACTGGACTACGTGAAGTCCCTGGTTAGTTTGACCGATTCTTTTTAGTTAGATGATTATTTGAATTAAGAGTAAGTTGATTTTGGGTTATTTATGAAAATGATTAACCTATCATGGAGGATATGTGATTAGGTTAATTACTTTTCAATACGATACTTTAGGAGAAACTGATGTTGTTTGGAGATAAATGTTACGATTTAACATGGAAGACTATGTGACTAAATCCTTAAAATATTTGGGTTTCAATCTTAGATTGGTTTACTTTGAATAATTTTATGGACAAATTGATTATAGAATGATCCTCGTTGAACTTTGGGTTTTGTTTGACAAATTTTGGAGATTAAGCATAGATTTTCTTTTTAATGGGTTATCCTTTTCTGGATTATCTGACCTTGTACTAACCTTTTTGGTTTTGGTTTTGGTTAAAGTCTAAAGACATGAGAAGTATATATTTCTCTTTTGTGTATTTGGTGGTTCTCTAGAAGTTGATTATAGTACTCTTAATGCGAACAAGTCTCCATAAATACTCGTCTTTTGGATAAAATATGAGTTTGATTTAGGAATCTAGAAAAATTTGAAAGTCAACATGATAAGTGATTATGTTTCCTTATGAATAAATTCATCAATAAAAAGTAACTTAAATAAAAAATGTTGTCTATTAACTTTTCCTACTGGGGAACCCAACACCGTTTAACCCATCACAAGTTTGTGATTTTCTTATTGTTAACTTTCTCAAAGACATGTTTTCTATCACTCTCCATCAGAACATGACCCTATGTTTTCTCCTCTATGTCCATATTTTTCTACATGGAATCCTAGTATGGGTTAACTCGGGTGACCTTTGTACTTATCTTTCTTTATTTTAAAGTGATTGTTTTACCGACTCTTGTTCCGATGTGGGACTTTCAAGGATGTTTCCAAGCCCAGTTTTAAAAATTGCGAGAACGCAATTCCCAAAAGGGGGGAAGGATGTAACACCCCAGGTAAATAAAGAATATGACATTTTCATATTTATACACATTTGTGAATAAAATATTAATATGACTTTAAAGTGGGCACTATGCTCGATGGCGTACCCAACACGCAACAATGAGTTTCTTGGGAATCTTTCTATGCACTCTAATAATAAAATAATATTATTTTAAATGGTAGTTAACATGTAGCCGTTGTATTGATGGGAATGGATATAAATAACTAAAATAAGATTATATATGTTTTTAAATGTTTTTACATTTATCCAATAAAAGATAGATGCTTAAAATACGGAATGAATACAATTTTAGGCGTATATGCCCTAGTTTTCACTAAAGGTTCACTTATCACCTTTTGATGGAGAACTATCATTAAATATTGTTTTGTTCACCCTTATACATCCTTTTGGACCAAATAAAACTCTTCTTAAGAATTGGGACATCAAAATTTACTTTGTGTATATTTTTGGTATCTTTCTGATAAAGTTCATTTTTTTTAATGAATAGTGTAAAATGTTGTATTTTAATTCAAAACCTCGTTTTAATTTAATTTATTTATATGATTAGATTATCCTTTGAATTGGTTTTAAAGTGAAATTAGAATATATTTTAACCATTAAATCCAATAGTGGTCGTTGGAATTAATTTCACTTTGAAATCAGACTTAAACTAGTGTCAATCTTTTGATACTTATTATTTCATAAAAACACGCTATTTGCTTTGACAGTGGGAATTAATTATTAAATTAATTAACGTGACTTATATGTTTTGAATTTTGTAAAATAGACTTCATTTTCGAATTCGGAATATCAAATATAGCTTAGGGTGAATTTTTGGGATTTTTCTAAAAAACATCAATTTTTGATGAATAGTGAAACCACTAAGTGGTACATATAAAAAAAGTTTTTTCTGTTTAAATGAAATTTTGCAATATTTGTGTTCTGAATTTAAAAAATCCGACATACATGGTTGTCATTAAGAAGTAAAATTTGGTTCAATGAGATAAAAATAATTTTTTGATGAATAGTAACTTATTAAGTTTTTAATCGCGATTTGAGGTAATTAGTGTAGTTTAAGGTAAAAATAATGTTTTAATAATATGAAATGAACTTGAAACATGTCCTACCCTCATTGGTTGTGTCATGGCCGACCAAGAAAAGCCATGGGTTAACTTGGGGACCCCATGGATCCACTTTGGTTGGGAGATGACATAAATAACTTTTTATTTAATGTTAAAGTAAAAATGACACAAACTTGAGTTATTTTACGAAAACAGTTTTTACATGGGGTTATAAAGATCCGATTTTTTGATATTAAATAGTCATTGGAAATCTAAAAATATTTCCTACATCATAGTATTTTTTATAATTTTTAGACTGTAAATAAATTAAATTATTTATGACATCATGATGATGCAGCGATGACCTCATTAATGAAGAGTTTAAATAAAATGAAACGATAATATAAACTCTAAGACCTACACTTGTCCAAAAACTATTGGATGGGAATATTTAGAAGACTTGTCTTCTTATCTTCTAAATATATCAATGTGGTACCTTAGAAATTCGAAACACGTTTGAAAATAAAATAATAGTTTCATGATTTCCAAAAGTCCCCCTCCTCTCCTCTTATAAAAGGCCCCCACCTCAACCTCATTTCACACACTCCTCAAGCCTTTGGCTCGGCCATAACCTGCCCATTTACTCTCTCCACATTCCTATACTCATCCAATAGTATTCCCTTTGGGCAGAATCCTTTCAATGGAAGCCTTTAGGCTCAAATCAAAAGGAGTTACACTTTTAAAGGTAATTCATTCTCTCATGTTCATTTGTTTTATTTTGCTTCTCCAACCCCCTAAACTCTTTTTATTTACTTATTTTGTAACAACACCAGTATCTTCAATATACTAGGATGTTGTTATAACATTTATTCTAGCTACACCCTCACACAACTACATCAAATGGTTAAAGAACATACGGTTTTCATGGATGGCAAAATTCTGCCTCCCGAAACGATGATTGTTCAATACTCATTTAACACCATCAAATGTGGCCATTATTATGTCACTATTTTTATATATGATATATAATATGTTAATGTTTTACTTAATCTTCTTTATTTTTTATTTGTGGCTTACTTTTATGGCTTCAATTATGGGTATAAGCGATATCTTCATTTTAGGAAGTGCGGACTACCGCCCCCTCAAAGTGATGTGATTCGTTAATGCCATATGTGGGACGTATAAAGGATGGATATAATGTTATTATATATGATTTTATAATGGAATTATTATATACCTCTATATCATTATTATTTCTTTTCATTAAAGTATGAGATAGAAATGAAAGTAGCGTTAATGCGTACGTACGGCTTACCGTCTCCATGAACGATGCATTTCATTTCTTATCCCCAAATGTAATGTAATATTATAAGTACATTTATATAATGGATATATATGATGAATGATACATCTAAATGATGAATATAATTCTGGAATTAAAATATACATACCTCTCATTTAGTTTTAATTCCATTAATATGACAAAGAAATGAAAGTAGCGTTCATGCGTACGTACGACTTACCATCTCCATGAACGGTGCATTTCATTTCTTACCTCTAAATGATTATGTGATATTATAAATACATGTATATTATAGATATATATTATATATATGATATCCAAATCAGGAATGTCATTCTAGATATAAAGAACCTGTGACCACACGAAAAACATGTAATTGTAAGAAGTCCACTTTCGACTTAAGAACCAAATATCGACAAAACAAACATTATTAACATAAATGATTACATAATGTTTATAACATGTCAATAATTGATATAAAAGGAATAATTAACTTGTAAAAGGTTCTTAAGAAAGTATAAATTAATTCAAGTTTATTATTCAGGACTTTAAAGAACGATCGAGTCAAGTCGGACCCGAGGTAAGGGATCTTACTTCTCTCTTTCTTTTTAAGTACACTCTTTTATGTCATTCCCTCTAACACTAATCTTTCTTGTTATTGGGATGTTATTTTATATTACACTTACTGTAATTTTTATGTTCATGTGATGAGAGACCCTATTCTCTCTCATCAATCCATTTTGGATGTTTTGAATGGCGCCGTTAGGCTGCCGAATTTTCGTAAGAGATCTAACCTCTCTCTTTCATTTTAAATACTCCCCTTTATGTCACTTCTTTTAAGCTCCTATTTGTTATGATGGGGGATGTTATTTCATATTACTCTTTCTGTACATTATATTTTAATGTGATGTGATACCCTATTTGATCTCATCAATCCATTTTTGGATGTTTTAAGTGGTGCCGTTAGGCTGCCGAGTTTTCGTAAGTGATTTTTCATCTCACTTTTATTCCCGTGAGATTTAGGCTACATTTTCCACAATTTCCTTTGAGTGGTTTATTTACTGCCCATTATTACACTAATTTTTTAATATAATTCCATTTATGGGAATTTACATATTCATTGTATGACACTTCTTCAATGGGGTGTACTTTTCGAAAGTTACCCAAGTCTGTAAGGGAACCATCACCCTCCTCATTTTAAAAGACTTCGTTTGTTATGACTTTTAATTCACATACTATTATGTTGGGATATGTTCTTCTATATCCTTATTGATGTAAATTTTATGTCCATGTGATGAGATTCCCTTTTTATCTCTCATCAACTCATTTTCAGAATTTTTGATGTGACGCCGTTAGGCTGTCGAATTTTACCAAGGGAACTTTTTAACCCAATTTCGATTTCTTTGGGTTCAACAAGTAGTCATTGAATATTTCATCCTTTTAATATGTGTGAATGACCTTTTATTGTTTTACACTTAATATCCAATTATATTGGGTGTATTTATATTTGTCACACATAATTTTGAGATTGATTTATCCTTAATTTAAGGATACCTTCTTTATAAGGGATTTCATCACATTTTACATCTCTATTAAGACTTCATTGTTGTTATGCACCAATTCACTCTTATATGGTGTATATACTATCCTTTGGAATATTATATCATGAATCCTTTTATTCTCATGATATTATAAAGTTCTTATTAAATGTTATTCTTTAATTATTGTATTCAAGTGTCTCTAATTTTGGTAAAAACCCCTTTAACCAAAATATCGCTTTAAATGTTTTAATGATTTGTTCTTATTAATATCCATGTTTTCAAAATGGTTTTAAGGATTTATTTATATGGATATTAATGGTTTAAAATGTTAAAATCTTCAAGGTGGTATGGGAAACTTTGATTAAAAAATCTCTTTATTAAATATTTTAAATGGTTTGGAAAATGGTTTTTTAATGGATTCATTATTTCAATATCCTAAAATGTTATATTGTGATTGAAATGTGGAAATGTTATATTTCCTTTGTGCATGTTTTATGTGATACATTTATGTTATGGTTCTTGGGCATTGTTATGAAAATGGGTGGTTCCGTGATAAGCTAAGGGCGGGTGAGCCCGATATAGCAATTCAATGAATTGGGTAACGCGAAGGAGTGAAACATTGAGGTTACTCTGAAGAGATTTAGGGAATATACTGTGATGGGAATTCCAAAACGTAACCAAGAGGGTTAATCCCTACGTAAGAATGTTATGAATGACTCAAGTTACATTTTATGTCTTATGATTTCTATGATTTATTCATGATTTGATATTCCTATATCTTATGGGTAAAGTATTATTTCATTATTATGTATACATGTACTCATGTTTCCTTTCCATATTTTTATATCCCTTACTGAGCTTTTTATGCTCATCCAAAGTTTTTGAAATTTTTTTCATAGGTCAATGGATGGGTACATGATGTGGTGATAGTGTCAAGGATGTGTCAAAAAAGAATCCATGTTTTATTTTAAATATGTTTCTGTTGATGGGAAGAATGAATACTGTCTTTTATGTAACCACTTTGTTTAAATGTGGAATGTAATGAAAGTTTCATGATCTAATTCTCTAAAACTCTAAACCTGAAAAGAACCTCAACGTGTAATCTTGTAATAACTCAAGATTAAGTAAGGTTTAAGGCTAAGTCCTTATAGTTGGTATCAAAGGTTGGTTTAGATAACTTTAGAGGTTAGGGTATTCTTTAAGAATAAGTGGCATTACCATAATGGTTAACATTTCAGAAAGAGTCCTAGTTTTAGATAAAGTGAATGAGTAAGTATATTTTAGTGTTTACCTTCCTCATTAGTACATGATGGTTTTGTTGATATACTCACACTAATATTTCTGTTTTTAGTGAATGGATGGATCTAGCAGGCACCAAAGAGACAACCGGTTTGAAGGAAACTGTGGTTGTTCTATGATTAAGATATTGGATAAAATGGGGGATTCAATGAGGAAACTCGTGTTTGTTCTAAACCAACTATCAAGGAGTCATGATCAACCACTTGAACCTTGGTATGATCTTTAATGCATCATGTACGAGATGACCAATTGATATGGATGTTCAGGTAATAATTATAAAGGTAACCATTAGAGTTTATATGATCCTTACTTTTGAGGTAATTATGGGTTACTATATGTTATGATGGAAGTGAAAGGCATGAGATAAACTTGAGGTTAAAATATTTTATGGTTATTTTTGATGATTTTATCTCTTTTTGGGGAATTATTTAATAATTATATAGTTTTGGAAAAAGGACAACACACAGACCGTGTGAAAAACCATCGCGTCGGACAAAGCTGCGGGAATCAAACCCACAACCAAAGTGCGACTGGTATTTATCTCCTACCACTGGACTACGTGAAGTCCCTGGTTAGTTTGACCGATTCTTTTTAGTTAGATGATTATATGAATTAAGAGTAAATTGATTTTGGGTTATTTATGAAAATGATTAACCTATCATGGAGGATATGTGATTAGGTTAATTACTTTTCAATACGAGACTTTAGGAGCAACTGATGTCGTTTGGAGATAAATGTTACGATTTAACTTGGAAGACTATATGACTAAATCCTTCAAATATTTGGGTTTCAATCATAGATTGGTTGACTTTGAATAATTTTATGGACAAATTGATTATAAAATGGTCCTCGTTGAACTTTGGGTTTTGTTGGACAAATTTTGGAGATTAAGCATAGATTTTATTTTTAATGGGTTATCATTTTTTAGATTATCTGACCGTGTACTAACCTTTTTGGTTTTGGTTTTGGTTAAAGTCTAAACACATGGGAAGTATATAGTTCTCTTTTGTGTATTAGGTGATTCTCTAGAAGTTGATTATAGTACTCTTAATGCGAACTAGTCTCCCTAAATACTTGTCTTTTGGAAAAAATATGAGTTTGATTTAGGAATCTAGTAAAAGTTGAAAGTCAACATGATAAGTGATTATGTTTCCTTATGAATAAATGCCTCAATAAAAAGTAACTTAAAGCAAAAATGTTGTCTATTAACTTTTCCTACTGGGGAACCAAACACCGTTTAACCCATCACAAGTTTGTGATTTTCTTATTATTAACTTTCTCCTAGACATGTTTTCTATCACTCTCCATCAGAACATAACCCTATGTTTTCTCCTACATGTCCATATTTTTCTACATGGAATCCTAGTATGGGTTAACTCAGGTGACCTTTGTACTTATCTTTCTTTATTTTAAAGTGATTGTTTTACCGACTCTTGTTCTGATGTGGGACTTTCAAGGATGTTTCCAAGCCCAATTTTAAAAATTGTGTGGACGCAATTCCCAAAAGGGGGGAAGGATGTAACACCCCAGGTAAATAAAGAATATGACATTTTCATATTTATCCACATTTGTGAATAAAATATTAATATGACTCTAAAGGGGGCACTATGCTCGATGGCGTACCCAACACACAACAATGAGTTTCTTGGGAATCTTACGTTGCACTCTAATAATAAAATATTATTATTTTAAATGGTAGTTAACATGTAGCCGTTGTATTGGTGGGAATGGATAGAAATAACTAAAATATGATTATATATGTTTTTAAATGTTTTTACATTTATCCAATAAAATATAAAGGCTTAAAATACAGAAAGAATTCCATTTTAGGCGTATATGCCCTAATTTTCACTAAAGGTTCACTTATCGCCTTTTGATGGAGAACTATCATTAAATACAGTTTTGTTCACTCTTTTACATCATTTTGGACCAAATAAAACTCTTCTTAAGAATTGGGACATCAAAATTTAATTTGTGTAAATTTTTGGTATCTTCCTGATAAAGTTCTTTTTTTTAATGAATAGTGTAAGATGTTGTATTTTAATTCAAAACCTCGTTTTAATATAATTTATTTATATGATTATATTATCCTTTGAATTTGTTTTAAATTGAAATTAGAATATATTTTTACCATTAAATCCAATAGTGGTCATTGGAATTAATTTCACATTGAAATCAGACTTAAACTAGTGTCAATATTTTGATACTTATTATTTCATAAAAACACGCTATTTTCTTTGACAGCGGGAATTAATTATTAAATTAATTAATGTGACTTATATGTTTTGAACATTGTAAAATAGACTTCATTTTTGAATTCGGAATATCAAATATAGCTTAGGGTGAATTTTTGGGATTTTTCTGAAAAACTTCAATTTTTGATGAATAGTGAAACCACTAAGTGGTATTTATAAAAACTGATTTTTCTGTTTAAATGAAATTTTGCCATCTTTGTGTTTTGAATTTCAAAAATCCGACATACATGGTTTTAATTAAGAAATAAAATGTGGTTCAATGGGATAAAAATAATTTTTTGCTGAATAGTAACTTATTAAGTTTTTAATCGCGATTAGAGGTAATTAGTGTAGTTTAAGGTAAAAATAATGTTTTAATAATATGAAATGAACTTGAAACATATCTTACCCTCATTGGATGTGTCATGGCCGACCAATAAAATCCATGGGTTAACTTGGGGACCCCATGGATCCACTTTGGTTGGGAAATGACATAAATAACTTTTTATTTAATGTTAAAGTAAAAATGACACAAACTTGAGTTATTTTACGAAAACAATTTTTACATGGGGTTATAAAGATCTGATTTCTGATATTAAATATTCATTGGAAATCTAAAAAGATTTCCTACATCATAGTATCTTTTTATAATTTTTAGACGTTAAATAAATTAAATTATTTATGACATCATGATGATGCAGCGATGACCTCATTAATGAATAGTTTAAATAAAATGAAACGATAATATAAAATCTAAGACCTAAACTTGTCCAAAAACTATTGGATGGGAATATTTTGAAGCCTTATAATCTTATATTCTAAATATATCAATTTGGGACCTTAGAAATTCGAAACACTTTTGAAAATAAAATAATAGTTTCATGATTTCCAAAAGTGCCCCTCCTCTCCTCTTATAAAAGGCCCCCACCTCTACCTCATTTCACAAACTCCTCAAGCATTTGGCTCGGCCATCCCATGCCCATTTACTCTCTCCACATTCTTCTACTCATCCTATAGTATTCCTTTTGGGCAGAATCCTTTCAAAGGAAGCCTTTAGGCTCAAATAAAAAGGAGTTACACTTTTAAAGGTAATTCATTCTCTCATGTTCATTTGATTTATTTTGCTTCTCCAACCCCTTAAACTCTTTTTATTTACTTCTTTTGTAACAACACCAGTATCTTCAATATACTAGGATGTTTTTATAAGATTTATTCGAGCTACACTCTCACACAACTACATCAAATGGTTAATGAACATACGGTTTCCGTAGATGGCGAAATTCTGCCTCCCGAAACGATGATTGTTCAATACTCATTTTACACCTTCAAAGGTGGCCATTATGATGTCAATATTTTTATATATGATATATAATATGTTAATGTTTTACTTAATCTTCTGTATTTTTAATTTGTGTCTTACTTTTATGGCTTCCATTATGGGTATAAGCGATATCTTCATTTTAGGAAGTGCGGACTACAACCCCCTCAAAGTAATGTGATTTGTTAATGCCATGCGTGGGACGTATAAAGGATGTATTTAATGTTATTATATATGATGTTATACTTGAATTATTATATACCTCTATATCATTATTATTTCTTTCCATTAAAGTATGAGATAGAAATGAAAGTAGCGTTCATGCGTACGTACGGCTTACCGTCTCCATGAACGGTGCATTTCATTTCTTATCCCCAAATGTAATGTACTATTATAAGTACATGTATATAATGGATATATATGATGAATGATACATCTAAATTATGAATATAATTCTGGAATTAAAATATACATACCTCTCATTTAGTTTTAATTCCATTAATATGACAAAGAAATGAAAGTAGCGTTAATGCATACGTACGGCTTACCGTCTCCATGAACGGTGAATTTCATTTCTTACCTCTGAATGATTATGTGATATTATAAATAATTTATATTCTAGATATATATGATATATATGATATCCAAATCAGGATTTTCATTCTGGATATAATGAACCTGTGACCACACGAACAACATGTAATTGTAAGAAGTCCACTTTCGACTTAAGAACCAAATATCAACAAAACAAACATTATTAACTTAAATGATTACATAATGTTTATAACATGTAAATAATTGATATAAAAGAAATAATTAACATGGAAAAGGTTCTTAATAAATTATAAATTAACTCAAGTTTATTATTCAGGACGTTAAAGAACGATTGAGTCAAGTCGGACCCGAGGTAAGGGATCTTACACCTCTCTTTCTTTTTAAGTACACTCTTTTATGTCATTCCCTCTAAAGATAATCTTTATTGTTATTGGGATGTTATTTTATATTAAAATTACTGTAATTTTTATGTTCATGTGATGAGAGACCCTATTCTCTCTCATCAATCCATTTTGGAAGTTTTGAATGGCGCCGTTAGGCTGCTGAATTTTCGTAAGAGATCTAACCTCTCTCTTTCTTTTTAAGTACTCCCCTTTATGTCACTCCTTTTAAGATCCTATTTGTTATGATGGGGGATGTTATTTCATATTACTCTTTCTTTACATTCTATTGTAATGTGATGAGATACCCTATTTGATCTCATCAATCAACTTTTGGATGTTTTAAGTGGCGCCGTTAGGCTGCTGAGTTTTCATAAGTGATTTTTCATCTCACTTTTATTTCCGTGAGATTTATGCTACATTAGCCACAATTTCCTTTGAGTGGTTTATGTACTGCCCATTCTTACACTCATTTTTTAATATAATTCCATTTATGGGAATTTACATATTCATTGTATGACACTTATTCAATGGGGTTTACTTTTCGAAAGTTACCCAAGTCGGTAAGGGAACCTTTCAACCTCCTCATTTTAAAAGACTTCATTTGTTATGTATTTTAATTAACATACTATTATGTTGGGATATGTTCTTCTATATCCTGATTGATGTAAATTTTATGTCCAAGTGATGAGATTCCCTTTTTATCTCTCATCAACTCATTTTCTGAATTTTTGATGTGATGCCGTTAGGCTGTCGAATTTTACCAAGGGAACTTTTTAACCCAATTTCGATTTCTTTGGGTTCAACATGTAGTTATTGAATATGCCATCCTTTGAATATGTGTTAATGACCTTTTATTGTTTTAAACTTAATATCCAATTATATTTGGTGTATTTATATTTGTCACACATAATTTTGAGATTGATTTATCCTTAATTTAAGGATACCTTCTTTATAAGGGATTTCATCAGATTTTAAATCTCTATAGAGACTTCATTGTCGTTATGCACCAATTCACTCTTATATAGTTTTTATACTATCCTTTGGAATATTATATCATGAATCCTTTTATTCTCATGATATTATAAAGTTCTGATTAAATGTTATTTCTCAATTATTGTATTCAAGTGTCTCTAATTTTGGTAAAAACCCTTTAACCAAAATATCGCTTTAAATGTTTTAATGATTTGTTCTTATTAATATCCATGTTTTCAAAATGGTTTTAAGGATTTATTTATATGGATATTAATGGTTTAAAATTTTAAAATCTTCAAGGTGGTATGGGAAACTTTGATTCAAAAATCTCTTTATTAAATATTTTAAATGGTTTCGAAAATGGTTTTTTTAATGGATTCATTATTTCAATATCCTAAAATGTTATATTGTGATTGAAATGTGGAAATGTTATATTTCCTTTATGCATGTTTTATGTGATACATTTATGTTATGGTTCTTGGACATTGTTATGAAAACGGGTGGTTCCTTGATAAACTAAGGGCGGGTGAGCCCGATATAGCTCTCCAATGCATTGGGTAACAAGAAGGAGTGAAACATTGAGGTTTCTCTGAAGAGATTTAGGGAATATACTGTGATGGGTATTCCAAAACGTAACCAAGAGGGTTACTCCCTACGTAAGAATTTTATGAATGCCTCAAGTTACCTTTTATGTCTTATGATTTCTCTGATTTATTCATGATTTGATATGCCTATGTTTTATGGGCAAAGTATGATTTCATTATTATGTATACATGTACTCATGTTTCGTTTCCATATTTTTATATCCCTTACTAAGCTTTTTATGCTCATCCCAAGTTTTTGAAATGTTTTTAATAGGTCAAGGGAAGGGTACATGATGTGATGATAGTGTCAAGGATGTTTCAAGAAAGAATCCATGTTTTATTTTAAATATGTTTCCGTTGATGGGAAGAATGAATACTGTCTTTTATGTAACCAATTTGTTTAAATGTGGAATGTAATGAAAGTTTCATGATCTAATTCTCTAAAACTCTAAACCTGAAAAGATCCCCAATGTGTAATCTTGTAATAACTCAAGATTAAGTAAGGTTTAAGGCTGGGGCCTTATATTTATAGGCATTTTTGACCCTGTGCGAAAAACACTAATCCGCGCGTAAAACCTCCTCCATGCGCATAAACACTCTTTTATGCAACTTCATATTTCGCACCATGCTTCAAGATTTTGTGCACCTCATGCCATTGCCATTTTTCATCCTTTTAAGAATGAAGCACCAATTGCATGAAAAATTCCACACCGCATTCCATATTCTCTGCAAACCCAATCTTTCCCGCGACATCATATTTCACGCACTGCTCAAATCTTTCGTGCATTTCATGCATTTGGCAATTTTTGAGCTTCTGATCTCGAACCACCTTTTGCGCGAAAAACATCATTCCTCTATTTCGTGCATCCTGCATTTTTTTCACGCAACCCGCTACTATTTCGCGCATCCCGCAGATATTTCACGCATCCCGCAAACATTTCGCGCAATGATCCAATTTTTCGTGCAACCGCTATTATTTCGCGCAGCCCGCATATATTGCGCGCACCACTTTATTTTTGCACACAACATTCTAAAATTTCCGTGCACTCCGTCCCCAGATTGTCTATTGCTTTGTCATTTTAACTCTTTACTGCTTCCCATAATCATTCTTTTGCTCTTATCACGAATCCCACTATCGTGATATTTATCCTTTGATAGATCATCTTTAGAATCGTCAGAGTTACAATGGGAACTGAAACTTTCCTATCTCCCAGCAGCATCATTCCTTCCAATCAAAACTTTAAATGACTGGCATCATCATTTCTCCCCCTTTCCTTCATAAGGCTTGCATCACAAGTTCTCCTACCTCATGATATGTGTGAAATACATACCGGGAATGCATCATCTGATTTATGATCCTTCTACAATGTGAATTGATTTATCTTCTTTGACAAAAAAATACAACACTCTGCAAAAGTTTACTCTTCAAACATTCTTCTCCATTCAACTTGGTCCCAAAAATCTCCCCCTATGGATTTTGTTGTCAACTAAGATTCATAAATCACTGAAATTTTAAACCTTTTTCAATGGATTACTTATCAACAATTCTAAGCCTACGTGAGCTAAATCATTGTAGGAAACAAGAATTATTGACAGCCAAAACCATGCTGTCCAAAAGCAGTGACTGTGAAATCTCATGAATGTACCTCCTCATCCTTCTTCAGAACATCTTTCAACCTTCAACTTCATCATTCTTCACTTCTTCAACTTTCCTATAAAACAACATGGTTTCCTACAACCACTCCAACAAACAGTTAGAATAGTTCACACACATACATGTTGAATTCACAGCTTACCCACAAATCCCCCTTAATACATTCTTCCATATGGATAGATTTATGAAACAATTCTCCCCCTTGATAACACTATCCAAAGGTAAGACGAGATAGGGGACAGAAACATGTACCTTAACCTTGATGAGAAGGAGGTTGTACACCCATGTTCAACATCAATTTTGAAAATGGTTCCTTCGGTAACGGTTTTGTAAATATATCAGCAATTTGTTCAGATGTAGGAACATACTCCAGCCTGAGTTCATTCTTTTCAACCTGCTCTTTGATGAAGTGGTACTTTATATCAATGTGTTTTGAACGAGAATGTTGTACTGGATTTCTTGTAAGATTGATTGCACTCTGATTATCACAACCCAAGAGAAATGTTAGCTTTACTTCAACAAGTAGATCTTCCAGCTGAGTCTTCATCCACATTAGTTGAGTTGCAGCTTGAGTAGCAGCAACATACTCAGCTTCAGCTGTGCTAAGAGTTACTGAATTTTTTTTCTTGGTATGCCAACTAACACAACTTTTCCCCAGAAAGAATACTCCACCAGATGTGGGTCTTCTGTCACGACCCGCCCTCGGGGCCCGTGCCGTGACTACCCCAAGCCCGCCTTCCATAGGCCAGGGGCTGGCGACTAGCACCAAGGCGTAAAATCCCAGTAAAAAGGGAAGGCATTGCCTTAATAAAGTAAACAAGCACCTCAGAGTAACAAGCGGAAGAAAAGAAGTACACAAAACAAGAACAACTGTGCTGAAAAAAAGGGGCCGGAAATACAAGCCCAACTGTAAAGTAAAGTACAACTCGAAAGGGAAAACAACAACTGAAAGTACAAGCGGCTCCTGGAACGTCCTCCTCGATTCCTACCTGAAGGGTAGGTACAGATGGCTCAGCTCCTGGATCGTCCACCACGGATCCTACCTGAAGGGTAGGTACAGATAGCTCCACAACTCCTCGGTCCAACTGTCCGCTCCGAGCACGTCCCGCTCAGTGGTCCTCCTCCGGGTACCGACCTACTCCGTAAGCCTCAACCGCAGTCAGCGCTGTCCGTCGTCTGCAACCAACACAACGAAGTGCGGGCATAGCCCGTGCAGGGGTGAGTATAAGATACTCAGTAGGGACCCCGAGACCCTCGAAGGTCTCCCGAAATCCACAAAGGATAAACCACATGAAGGATACAATCACGAAGTAACATCCAGAATTGATTAGGTATATGCCCATACATATACCTATGTCACCAATTTCCGTTTGGCTCCAACACGAGCCCAAGAAGATCCCAATCCACAAAGAAGAGTAAACAGTAAAATCCACATAGGATAACAGTACAAGTCCACACAGTTTATAACAAGTTTATGAAATCAACGGATAACCATTACCCAGGTATATGCCCATACATATACCTAAGTTATCAAGCGACCCATCTCAATCATGAGGAAACACAAAGATCATTGACTCAGCTCAAACCAGGATTTTCATTATCGAAACCGTAAAAGTTGAAGAGCCCCATCTCTGAAGTGTACAGTGGTCCTGTCACGACTCCGAGGTACTGCTCACTAACCTAAGACTGCGGAAGTACTCCTCCTGTCGAGTACCGCGGGTCTGCTGCCAACTACCGGGCGCTCCGTCCGCTGAGGGTCTGCTGCCAAATACCGGGCGCTCACCCAGATAGCCTACTGAGGTACTCCTCCTGTCGAGTACCGCGGGTTTGCTGCCAACTACCAGGCGCTCCGTCCGCCGTGGGTCTGCAGCCAACTACTGGGCGCTCCGTCCACTGGGCTAGTCGACTCACTCCAAGTCGAGTCGGTTAAGCAGTTGTCAGGTCTCATTCATCTACACGGTCTCCGTACTCCGCACGCACGCCTCCACCGTCGCGGGTCTGTCGCTACAACCAAGCGCACACACTCCGTAGAGTATCGCGGGTCCGCCGCTACAACCAAGCGCTCCACCGCCAAAGGTCTGCTGCTGCATCCAAGCGCACCACCACTGTCAAGTACCACGGGTCCGCCGCTACACCCAAGCGCTCCACCGCCCAAGGTAAACAGAAGATTCAGCTCACACAGGTTCGGTAGCACTGTTCCACATAGGATCGCTGAATGTTGTAGTCGTCGTCGTCGAATCCACACAGGATCTCTGTACTGTCGTCGTCGCAGTCACAGTAGCTGTCGTAGCAGTAGTAGTAGCAGTCAGTCGCAGCCAGCACTAGGGTTCCCGCACACAGCAAGCTCGTTCAGAGGGTCCGCTCCACGAGCCGAGAGGCTGATACATCAACTGTCACAAGGTCCAGAGTTGATGTATCCAAAAGTTCCGTATCGTCAACAGGAACTCAACGCAACAGACGGCGCGTCGATCGGACGCCCGGTCTGAGAGTTATTGGCATTTTCGTCTCCGGGGCCCGGTTGGTTTTTAAGGCAAAACCAACCCGACCGTACTCCACCTGTGTCCAAACCTCGGGCGGAGTATGCCAAAAGATCCGTCTCACTAAGAGGAACACAACGCGACTGACGGTGCGTCAATCGGACGTTCGTGGCTCAAGATATGGGTGTTTCCGCTCCGAAGGCCCAGTTGATTTCGTGAACGAACCAACCCGGCCGAACTCAAACTAATCCGAAACCTTGAGTGCGATATACCGAAACGACCGTCTCGATCCAAGGATCGCGTTGCCACAGACGGTTCGTCATTCGGAGGTCCGAGGCTCAAGTTATGGCCAAAAGACCAAAACAGGTTCAAAACGGGGGGTCCGGGTCCGGGCCGACCCGGCCCGACCCCCCCCCCCCCCCCCCCCCCCCCCCGGGGGGCGCGGCGGCCGGCGGCAGCGCGGCGGCTGGCGGCGGCGCGCGGCGGTGCGGCGGCGCGGGGAGCCGCGGCGGCTGTCGCCGCGAGGAGGCCGCACGCGGGGGCTAGCCCCCGCTGATTGATAAGGCGGCGCGGCCTTGTGCCGCGCCATTTGCAAGAAACGGCCCCCAAGTGGGGGCCGGTTTAATTAAAAGAACCGGGGGGCTGCTGCCCCCCTTTCATGGAACCTCCCCCCTCTTAATGAGGGGGGTTTTATATGCCGACCGGGGGATTAATTCCCCCGGTTTAACTCCATCCGGCCGGCCATTTGGCCGGCCGGTTTTCTCCAACGGGACCGGAAATTCCGGTCCCCCCCTTCGGCTTCCGACGCCGGCGGCCCGGCCGCCGGTCTTCTCTGCCGCCGCGGCCCGGAACCGGCCGCGGTCTCCTCGTCCCGCCGCGGCCCGGAACCGGCCGCGGTGTTCGTCGTCCGGCGCGGTGCGACGGCACCGCGCCCCTTCGCCGTGCTTTGATATTCATTCAACGCGGCGCGACGGCGTCGCGTTCTTGTTGTTTCTTCCATGGTGCGCGCGCGACGACATCGCGTAAGTTAATCGTAAAATTATCCGCGTGGTGCGACGGCACCACGCCACCTTGCTTCCGCCCGCAAGAATAAACAACATGAACGATGGAGGGGGGTTCGGCCGTGTTCATGCGGTCCGGCCCCCCTCACGTTAAACAATAACACTTACATAAAATATTCAAAAGCCTCACGTAGACATGCGATCCACGAGTAAGAAATGGAATAAATTAACAATATTCAACAACCCCTACCTCGGGTAAGATCGAAGATTTGTCAACGTCCCGCAGAAGACAACGTCGCGGTGGTCGGGCGTCGTGGTCGTCGTTCGTCAAATCCGTTGACGAAGAGATACGCCCGAAGAGATACGTCGTTGGCGAATCTTCGTATGCTGACGAAGAAGGTCCGAGGAGGAAGCGGTGTTCCCTCTCGTTGACACGGAGGACGAAGAAGAGAGGCGTCGTTCTTCGTCGGAGCTTGAGCGTTCTTCGTGTTCTTCGTCAGAGCTTGAAGATGAAGAAGAAGCTCTCAAAAGCTCTCAAGGTGGCCCAAGCGTTCTAACCCAACAAAAAGAGGGAAGAGCTTAATTTAATCAAAAACTACACAAATAATTTCAAAGGTTTGAAATTCAAAATGGATAACTCCAAAATTAACTCACTTATTTAATATACATGAGTTGTATAATTAAATAGAAGTTAAGATGTCAAGCCATTAAGAGGGAGAGAGGGGAGTTAGGGAACTTGAAAAGGTGGGGGGTTCGTGTGGGCCCCTCCTCCCTCATAACCACACATGGGAAGTTGGGTGGTTGTGGGCCCCGCCAACAACTTCCCATGAGAGAGTCTAACCACCTCGAATAAAATAAAATTCACACACAATTTTATTTTACTTATCTTTTAATTCCCAAAACTAACTTTCAACCCGCAACAAACGCAACTCCCGAAAAGGTCTCTTTAAGCGAATAACGGCGCTGCGAGTTCATCGGTGCCCTCGGATTTCAATTCCGAGCACCGGATCAAAAGTTAGGAATTCCCGCTCGTTCGTTCACTGAACGTACCCGAGCCAAACTTCAGAAATTGATTCCGGGCACACCGGGCCTCGGAATCAGGTGCCGTCTGAAACCGCACTCTTGTAAAATTCTAAAGAAAATTAAGAAAAAAATTTCCCTCGAATTTTACGGGTCTTTACATTACTCCCACCTCAGGGATTTACGTCCCCGTAAAGATACATCAAAAACTAGGGAAACAAATGAGGGTACTGAGCACGCATCTGAGCCTCCCGCTCCCATGTGCTCTCCTGGAGATTCCCGTGCTGCCATCTGATGCGCACAAGAGGAATAGATCGCCCACGCAGGACCCGCTCCTGTCGATCCTCTATCTCCACCGGGACCTCCGCAAAAGTCGCCCCATCGTCAACGTCAAGCTCCCCATGATCAAAGATGTGGGTCGGGTCGTGCACGTATCTCCTCAGCTGAGACACGTGGAAGACGTCGTGCACCTGGTGCAACTGAGGTGGTAGAGCCAGGCGATAAGCCACCTCGCCAATCCTGCTGAGAATCTGGAAGGGTCCGATGAAACGCGAAGATAACTTGCCACCTCGGCCAAATCTCCGAATACCACGTCGAGGTGAGACCGGCAAGAAGACGTGGTCACCATCCTCGAACTCTAGTGGCCTTCGCCTCCTGTCAGCGTATGACTTCTGCCGGCTCTGTGTTGTCCTCATCCGCTCCTGGATGACCTGGACCTTCTCTGTCGTGGCCTGGACCATCACAGGTCCCACAAGAGCTGCAAGATTTCTTCTTTGCCGAAAAGAGAAATCTGGTCTCATCCCCTGGATGAACCACATTCTTTGCCTAAAACAGTCAATCCTAACATGGATGATACTAATCCATACCAAGGATGACGTCGTAAGGCCTCGACGCTACTACTAAGAGATTCAACCGTTACTCTTGCCTCCAATGGTTGAGTCACACTGTCGGCATCAGTGTGTGGTAACTGGGTCTCCTCCAGTAGATGTCTCACAAGTGAGGGTCAAGTCAACAGTCAAAACTGGAACCTCTTAGTAACATCACGAAAGAGGACAGGAACGAAAATATCACAAAGGTATGCGTCTTTTATTATTGCAGCTCATAATACAAGACACTACACAAATGCAACAAGGAACCAGAAGTACAAAGGATGTATCCACTAGTTCAGCTCCTGTCCATCGGCTCCCAGAGCTCCATGATCGAAGGCCTCGGCTGCCTGAAGTTGAGCTCTCGCATGTTCACCTACTCCCTGTGGTCGGGGTGGACCTCCTGGTGGTGGTGGTGGAAGAGCCTCAAAGCGTCGCCCACCACCGGCTGCTCGTCCAGCTCCTCTGCCTCGTCCGTCTCCTCCCTGCGGACCGCCACGGTCGAACCTCTACCTCTGCCTGGGAGGTTCTTCACTTAACTGTTGATCATCAGCATGGCGGGTCGGACAGTCACGAGCCATGTGACCAATCCCGCCACAGGAGTAACACTGCCCACTCTCGGCACGCCTGGCTCTGACTGCACCCCGGATTCCCCGTACAACTGAGCCTGAGTCGTGCAGTCGGCCACCGGTAGGTCTGGTCTGCCTGGAACCCTGAGTCATCCGTCGGCTACCTGCTGCAGATGACTCTGCCACGTGCCGCCCTGCGGTGAGTTGCTGTGCTGGTGTAGACTCAGCAAGGAAAATCTCGATCAGAAGTGCCCGCTCCAGTACTCATGTCTGAGTCGGTATGCTGAGGGAGATCAGCGATGCCCTGATCTCGTGTCTCAAACCCTGCTCGAAGGTCCGGGCCCGGAAGAAGGGGTCCCGTACCATGTCTGTCGAGTACCGAGAAAGGTCGGTGAACCTCGCCGCGTACTGAGCGACCGTCATGCTGCCCTGCCGCAGCTGTAGAAGCTCCTGGATACGCACCGCACGAAGGGTGGCTGGGACGAACTCCGAGCGGAAGATGCTCTCAAAGTCCGTCCAAAGTAGAGATGCCTCATCGTGCACCTGGAGAATCAAGCTCCACCATCGTCCTGCTGCTGCGTGTAGTAGGCTCGCAGTGAGGATCACCATGAGGTCTGCTGGTGTCCTCACTAGCCTAAACACTCGAACTACTGCCTCCAGCCAGTCCTCTGCTGCCTGGGGATCCGTCTCCCCGCGAAACCTGGGCGGTCGCTGGCGCTGAAACTCATGCAGTGCGCTGAGGCGACGTGCATCGTCAGCGGCTGCTGCTGGAAGCATCGGGGGCTCGGCGGGTAAAGCTACCGCCGGTGCCACTACTGGAAAAGGGCCCTGCACCGAGGCCTCGTCGCTCGATGGGATGTCGTCTCGCTCGACTCTCAGAACCCTAGCTGGCTGCCGTCGTGGGGCCATCCTGAAAGGAGACAGGTGCGCCACGGTCAAACAGTATACCTGGTGAGCTGACACAAAGAAATCACAAAGAAAACTTTGAAACACACACGCAATCAATGTTTTCGTGTATTAAGTCGGAAATCAGAAGTCAGGGTCCTGGTGTACGGATACGTCGGCCGCCGCACCAACACTGGACTCCCTGGACTGATAACCACACTCAATACGCTAAACATTATTTCTTCACATAGAAAAGATCAGAGTTTACGGTAGAACCGAACTCCTCTGATACCAATTTGTCACGACCCGCCCTCGGGGCCCGTGCCGTGACTACCCCAAGCCCGCCTTCCATAGGCCAGGGGCTGGCGACTAGCACCAAGGCGTAAAATCCCAGTAAAAAGGGAAGGCATTGCCTTAATAAAGTAAACAAGAACCTCAGAGTAACAAGCCGAAGAAAAGCAGTACACAAAACTAGAACAACTGTGCTGAAAAAAAAGGGGCCGGAAATACAAGCCCAACTGTAAAGTAAAGTACAACTCGAAAGAGAAAACAGCAACTGAAAGTACAAGCGGCTCCTGGAACGTCCTCCTCGATTCCTACCTGAAGGGTAGGTACAGATGGCTCAGCTCCTGGATCATCCACCACGGATCCTACCTGAAGGGTAGGTACAGATAGCTCCACAACTCCTCGGTCCAACTGTCTGCTCCGAACACGTCCCGCTCAGTGGTCCTCCTCCGGGTACCGACCTACTCCGTAAGCCTCAACCGCAGTCAGCGCTGTCCGTCGTCTGCAACCAACACAACGAAGTGCGGGCATAGCCCGTGTAGGGGTGAGTATAAGATACTCAGTAGGGACCCCGAGACCCTCGAAGGTCTCCCGAAATCCACAAAGGATAAACCACATGAAGGATACAATCACGAAGTAACATCCAGAATTGATTAGGTATATGCCCATACATATACCTATGTCACCAATTTCCGTTTGGCTCCAACACGAGCCCAAGAAGATCCCAATCCACAAAGAAGAGTAAACAGTAAAATCCACATAGGATAACAGTACAAGTCCACACGGTTTATAACAAGTTTATGAAATCAACGGATAACCATTACCCAGGTATATGCCCATACATATACCTAAGTTATCAAGCGACCCATCTCAATCATGAGGAAACACAAAGATCATTGACTCAGCTCAAACCAGGATTTTCATTATCGAAACCGTAAAAGTTGAAGAGCCCCATCTCTGAAGTGTACAGTGGTCCTGTCACGACTCCGAGGTACTGCTCACTAACCTAAGACTGCTGAAGTACTCCTCCTGTCGAGTACCGCGGGTCTGCTGCCAACTACCGGGCGCTCCGTCCGCTGAGGGTCTGCTGCCAAATACCGGGCGCTCACCCAGATAGCCTACTGAGGTACTCCTCCTGTCGAGTACCGCGGGTTTGCTGCCAACTACCAGGCGCTCCGTCCGCCGTGGGTCTGCAGCCAACTACTGGGCGCTCCGTCCACTGGGCTAGTCGACTCACTCCAAGACGAGTCGGTTAAGCAGTCGTCAGGTCTCAGTCATCTACACGGTCTCCGTACTCCGCACGCACGCCTCCACCGTCGCGGGTCTGTCGCTACAACCAAGCGCACACACTCCGTAGAGTATCGCGGGTCCGCCGCTACAACCAAGCGCTCCACCGCCAAGGGTCTGCTGCTGCATCCAAGCGCACCACCACTGTCAAGTACCACGGGTCTGCCGCTACACCCAATCACTCCACCGCCCTAGGTAAACAGAAGATTCAGCTCACACAGGTTCGGTAGCACTGTTCCAGGTAGGATCGCTGAGTGTTGTAGTCGTCGTCGTCGAATCCACACAGGATCTCTGTACTGTCGTCGTCGCAGTCACAGTAGCTGTCGTAGCAGTAGTAGTAGCAGTCAGTCGCAGCCAGCACTAGGGTTCCCGCACACAGCAAGCTCGTTCAGAGGGTCCGCTCCACGAGCCGAGAGGATGATACATCAACTGTCACAAGGTCCAGAGTTGATGTATCCAAAAGTTCCATATCGTCAACAGGAACTCAACGCAACAGACGGCGCGTCGATCGGACGCCCGGTCTGAGAGTTATTGGCATTTTCGTCTCCGGGGCCCGGTTGGTTTTTAAGGCAAAACCAACCCGACCGTACTCCACCTATGTCCAAACCTCGGGCGGAGTATGCCAAACGATCCGTCTCACTAAGAGGAACACAACGCGACTGACGGCGCGTCAATCGGACGTTCGTGGCTCAAGATATGGGTGTTTCCGCTCCGAAGGCCCAGTTGATTTCGTGAACGAACCAACCCGGCCAAACTCAAAGTAATCCGAAACCTTGAGTGCGATATACCGAAACGACCGTCTCGATCCAAGGATCGCGTTGCCGCAGACGGTTCGTCATTCGGAGGTCCGAGGCTCAAGTTATGGCCAAAAGACCAAAACAGGTTCAAAACGGGGGGGTCCGGGTCCGGGCCGACCCGGCCCGACCCCCCCCCCCCCCCCCCGGGGCGGCGCAGCGGCGGCGCGCGGAGGCGGCGCGGCGGCGCGCGGCGGTGCGCTGAGGCGGCGCGGCGGCGCGTGGAGGCGGCGCGGGGAGCCGCGAGGAGGCCGCACGCGGGGGCTAGCCCCCGCTGATTGATAAGGCGGCGCGGCCTTGTGCCGCGCCATTTACAAGAAACGGCCCCCACGTGGGGGCCGGTTTAATTAAAAGAACCGGGGGGCTGCTGCCCCCCTTTCATGGAACCGCCCCCCTCTTAATGAGGGGGGTTTTATATGCCGGCCGGGGGATTAATTCCCCCGGTTTAACTCCATCCGGCCGGCCAGTTGGCCGGCCGGTTTTCTCCAACGGGACCGGAAATTCCGGTCCCCCCCTTCGGCTTCCGACGCCGGCGGCCCGGCCGCCGGTCTTCTCTTCCGCCGCGGCCCGGAACCGGCCGCGGTCTCCTAGTCCCGCCGCAGCCCGGAACCGGCCGCGGTGTTCGTCGTCCGGCGCGGTGCGACGGCACCGCGCCCCTTCGCCGTGCTTTGATATTCATTCAACGCGGCGCGACGGCGTCGCGTTCTTGTTGTTTCTTCCATGGTGCGCGCGCGACGGCATCGCGTAAGTTAATCGTAAAATTATCCGCGTGGTGCGACGGCACCACGCCACCTTGCTTCCGCCCGCAAGAATAAACAACATGAACGATGCAGGGGGGTTCTGCCGTGTTCATGCGGTCCGGCCCCCCTCACGTTAAACAATAACACTTATATAAAATATTCAAAAGCCTCACGTAGACATGCGATCCACGAGCAAGAAATGGAATAAATTAACAATATTCAACAACCCCTACCTCGGGTAAGATCGAAGATTTGTCAACGTCCCGCGGAAGACAACGTCGCGGTGGTCGGGCGTCGCGGTCGTCGTTCGTCAAATCCGTTGATGAAGAGATACGCCCGAAGAGGTACGTCGTTGGCGAATCTTCGTATGCCGACGAAGATGGTCCGAGGAGGAAGCGGTGTTCCCTCTCATTGACACGGAGGACGAAGAAGAGAGGCGTCGTTCTTCGTCGGAGCTTGAGCGTTCTTCGTGTTCTTCGTCAGAGCTTGAAGATGAAGAAGAAGCTCTCAAAAGCTCTCAAGGTGGCCCAAGCGTTCTAACCCAACAAAAAGAGGGAAGAGCTTAATTTAATCAAAAACTTCACAAAGAATTTCAAAGGTTTGAAATTCAAAATGGATAACTCCAAAATTAACTCACTTATTTAATATACATGAGTTGTATAATTAAATAGAAGTTAAGATGTCAAGCCATTAAGAGGGAGAGAGGGGAGTTAGGGAACTTGAAAAGGTGGGGGGTTCGTGTGGGCCCCACCTCCCTCATAACCACACATGGGAAGTTGGGTGGTTGTGGGCCCCGCCAACAACTTCCCATGAGAGAGTCTAACCACCTCGAATAAAATAAAATTCACACACAATTTTATTTTACTTATCTTTTAATTCCCAAAACTAACTTTCAACCCGCAACAAACGCAACTCCCGAAAAGGTCTCTTTAAGCGAATAACGGCGCTGCGAGTTCATCGGTGCCCTCAGATTTCAATTCCGAGCACCGGATCAAAAGTTAGGAATTCCCGCTCGTTCGTTCACTGAACATACCCGAGCCAAACTTCAGAAATTGATTCCGGGCACACCGGGCCTCGGAATCAGGTGCCGTCTAAAACCGCACTCTTGTAAAATTCTAAAGAAAATTAAGAAAAAAATTTCCCTCGAATTTTACGGGTCTTTACATTACTCCCACCTCAGGGCTTTACGTCCCCGTAAAGATACATCAAAAACTAGGGACACAAATGAAGGTACTGAGCACGCATCTGAGCCTCCCGCTCCCATGTGCTCTCCTGGAGATTCCCGTGCTGCCATCTGATGCGCACAAGAGGAATCGATCGCCCACGCAGGACCCGCTCCTGTCGATCCTCTATCTCCACCGGGACCTCCGCAAAAGTCGCCCCATCGTCAACGTCAAGCTCCCCATGATCAAAGATGTGGGTCGGGTCGTGCACGTATCTCCTCAGCTGAGACACGTGGAAGACGTCGTGCACCCAATGCAACTGAGGTGGTAGAGCCAGGCGATAAGCCACCTCGCCAATCCTGCTGAGAATCTGGAAGGGTCCGATGAAACGCGGATATAACTTGCCACCTCGGCCAAATCTCCGAATACCACGTCGAGGTGAGACCCGCAAGAAGACGTGGTCACCATCCTCGAACTCTAGTGGCCTTCGCCTCCTGTCAGCGTATGACTTCTGCCGGCTCTGTGCTGTCCTCATCCGCTCCTGGATGACCTGGACCTTCTCTGTCATGGCCTGGACCATCACAGGTCCCACAAGAGCTGCAAGATTTCTTCTTTGCCGAAAAGAGAAATCTGGTCTCATCCCCTGGATGAACCACATTCTTTGCCTAAAACAGTCAATCCTAACATGGATGATACTAATCCATACCAAGGATGACGTCGTAAGGCCTCGACGCTACTACTAAGAGATTCAACCGTTACTCTCGCCTCCAAGGGTTGAGTCACACTGTCGGCATCAGTGTGTGGTAACTGGGTCTCCTCCAGTAGATGTCTCACAAGTGAGGGTCAAGTCAACAGTCAAAACTGGAACCTCTTAGTAACATCACGAAAGAGGACAGGAACGAAAATATCACAAAGGTATGCGTCTTTTATTATTGCAGCTCATAATACAAGACGCTACACAAATGCAACAAGGAACCAGAAGTACAAAGGATGTATCCACTAGTTCAGCTCCTGTCCATCGGCTCCCAGAGCTCCATGATCGAAGGCCTCGGCTGCCTGAAGTTGAGCTCTCGCATGTTCACCTACTCCCTGTGGTCGGGGTGGACCTCCTAGTGGTGGTGGTGGAAGAGCCTCAAAGCGTCGCCCACCACCGGCTGCTCGTCCAGCTCCTCTGCCTCGTCCGTCTCCTCCCTGCGGACCGCCACGGTCGAACCTCTGCCTCTGCCTGGGAGGTTCTTCACTTAACTGTTGATCATCAGCATGGCGGGTCGGACAGTCACGAGCCATGTGACCAATACCGCCACAGGAGTAACACTGCCCACTCTCGGCACGCCTGGCTTTGACTCCACCCCGGCTTCCCCGTACAACTGAGCCTGAGTCGTGCAGTCGGCCACCGGTAGGTCTGGTCTGCCTGGAACCCTGAGTCATCCGTCGGCTACCTGCTGCAGATGACTCTGCCACGTGCCGCCCTGCGGTGAGTTGCTGTGCTGGTGTAGACTCAGCAAGGAAACTCTCGATCAGAAGTGCCCGCTCCAGTACTCCTGTCTGAGTCGGTATGCTGAGGGAGATCAGCGATGCCCTGATCTCGTGTCTCAAACCCTGCTCGAAGGTCCGGGCCCGGAAGAAGGGGTCCCGTACCATGTCTGTCGAGTACCGAGAAAGGTCGGTGAACCTCGCTGCGTACTGAGCGACCGTCATGCTGCCCTGCCGCAGCTGTAGAAGCTCCTGGATACGCACCGCACGAAGGGTGGGTGGGACGAACTCCGAGCGGAAGATGCTCTCAAAGTCCGTCCAAAGTAGAGATGCCTCATCGTGCACCTGGAGCATCAAGCTCCACCATCGTCCTGCTGCTGTGTGTAGTAGGCTCGCAGCGAGGATCACCATGAGGTCTGCTGGTGTCCTCACTAGCCTAAACACTCGAACTACTGCCTCCAGCCAGTCCTCTGCTGCCTGGGGATCTGTCTCCCCGCGAAACCTGGGCGGTCGCTGGCGCTGAAACTCATGCAGTGCGCTGAGGCGACGTGCATCGTCAGCGGCTGCTGCTGGAAGCATCGGGGGCTCGGCGGGTAAAGCTACCGCCGGTGCCACTACTGGAAAAGGGCCCTGCACCGAGGCCTCGTCACTCGGTGGGCTGTCGTCTCGCTCGACTCTCGGAACCCTAGCTGGCTGCCGTCGTGGGGCCATCCTGAAAGGAGACAGGTGCGCCACGGTCAAACAGTATACCTGGTGAGCTGACACAAAGAAATCACAAAGAAAACTTTGAAACACACACGCAATCAATGTTTTCGTGTATTAAGTCGGAAATCAGAAGTCAGGGTCCTGGTGTACGGATACGTCGGCCGCCGCACCAACACTGGACTCCCTGGACTGATAACCACACTCAATACGCTAAACATTATTTCTTCACATAGAAAAGATCAGAGTTTACGGTAGAACCGAACTCCTCTGATACCAATTTGTCACGACCCGCCCTCGGGGCCCGTGCCGTGACTACCCCAAGCCCGCCTTCCATAGGCCAGGGGCTGGCGACTAGCACCAAGGCGTAAAATCCCAGTAAAAAGGGAAGGCATTGCCTTAATAAAGTAAACAAGCACCTCAGAGTAACAAGCGGAAGAAAAGCAGTACACAAAACTAGAACAACTGTTCTGAAAAAAAGGGGCCGGAAATACAAGCCCAACTGTAAAGTAAAGTACAACTCGAAAGGGAAAATAGCAACTGAACGTACAAGCGGCTCCTGGAACGTCCTCCTCGATTCCTACCTGAAGGGTAGGTACAGATGGCTCAGCTCCTGGATCGTCCACCATGGATCCTACCTGAAGGGTAGGTACAGATAGCTCCACAACTCCTCGGTCCAACTGTCCGCTCCGAGCACGTCCCGCTCAGTGGTCCTCCTCCGGGTACCGACCTACTCCGTAAGCCTCAACCGCAGTCAGCGCTGTCCGTCGTCTGCAACCAACACAACGAAGTGCGGGCATAGCCCGTGCAGGGGTGAGTATAAGATACTCAGTAGGGACCCCGAGACCCTCGAAGGTCTCCCAAAATCCACAAAGGATAAACCACATGAAGGATACAATCACGAAGTAACATCCAGAATTGATTAGGTATATGCCCATACATATACCTATGTCACCAATTTCCGTTTGGCTCCAACACGAGCCCAAGAAGATCCCAATCCACAAAGAAGAGTAAACAGTAAAATCCACATAGGATAACAGTACAAGTCCACACGGTTTATAACAAGTTTATGAAATCAACGGATAACCATTACCCAGGTATATGACCATACATATACCTAAGTTATCAAGCGACCCATCTCAATCATGAGGAAACACAAAGATCATTGACTCAGCTCAAACCAGGATTTTCATTATCGAAACCGTAAAAGTTGAAGAGCCCCATCTCTGAAGTGTACAGTGGTTCTGTCACGACTCCGAGGTACTGCTCACTAACCTAAGACTGCTGAAGTACTCCTCCTGTCGAGTACCGCGGGTCTGCTGCCAACTACCGGGCGCTCCGTCCGCTGAGGGTCTGCTGCCAAATACCGGGCGCTCACCCAGATAGCCTACTGAGGTACTCCTCCTGTCGAGTACCGCGGGTTTGCTGCCAAGTACCAGGCGCTCCGTCCGCCGTGGGTCTGCAGCCAACTACTGGGCGCTCCGTCCACTGGGCTAGTCGACTCACTCCAAGTCGAGTCGGTTAAGCAGTCGTCAGGTCTCAGTCATCTACACGGTCTCCGTACTCCGCACGCACGCCTCCACCGTCGCGGGTCTGTCGCTACAACCAAGCGCACACACTCCGTAGAGTATCGCGGGTCCGCCGCTACAACCAAGCGCTCCACCGCCAAGGGTCTGCTGCTGCATCCAAGCGCACCACCACTGTCAAGTACCACGGGTCCGCCGCTACACCCAAGCGCTCCACCGCCCAAGGTAAACAGAAGATTCAGCTCACACAGGTTCGGTAGCACTGTTCCACGTAGGATCGCTGAGTGTTGTAGTCGTCGTCGTCGAATCCACACAGGATCTCTGTACTGTCGTCGTCGCAGTCACAGTAGCTGTCGTAGCAGTAGTAGTAGCAGTCAGTCGCAGCCAGCACTAGGGTTCCCGCACACAGCAAGCTCGTTCAGAGGGTCCGCTCCACGAGCCGAGAGGCTGATACATCAACTGTCACAAGGTCCAGAGTTGATGTATCCAAAAGCTCCGTATCGTCAACAGGAACTCAACGCAACAGACGGCGCGTCGATCGGACGCCCGGTCTGAGAGTTATTGGCATTTTCGTCTCCGGGGCCCGGTTGGTTTTTAAGGCAAAACCAACTTGACCGTACTCCACCTGCGTCCAAACCTCGGGCGGAGTATGCCAAAAGATCCGTCTCACTAAGAGGAACACAACGCGACTGACGGCGCGTCAATCGGACGTTCGTGGCTCAAGATATTGGCGTTTCCGCTCCGAAGGCCCAGTTGATTTCGTGAACGAACCAACCCGGCCGAACTCAAAGTAATCCGAAACCTTGAGTGCGATATACCGAAACGACCGTCTCGATCCAAGGATCGCGTTGCCGCAGACGGTTCGTCATTCGGAGGTCCGAGGCTCACGTTATGGCCAAAAGACCAAAACAGGTTCAAAACGGGGGGGGTCCGGGTCCGGGCCGACCCGGCCCGACCCCCCCCCCCCCCCCCCCGGGGCGGCGCGGTGGCCGGCGGCGCGCGGAGGCGGCGCGGCGGCGCGCGGCGGTGCGGCGGCGCGGGGAGCCGCGGCGGCTGTCGCCGCGAGGAGGCCGCATGCGGGGGCTAGCCCCCGCTGATTGATAAGGCGGCGCGGCCTTGTGCCGCGCCATTTGCAAGAAACGGCCCCCACGTGGGGGCCGGTTTAATTAAAAGAACCGGGGCGCTGCTGCCCCCCTTTCATGGAACCGCCCCCCTCTTAATGAGGGGGGTTTTATATGCCGGCCGGGGGATTAATTCCCCCGGTTTAACTCCATCCGTCCGGCCAGTTGGCCGGCCGGTTTTCTCCAACGGGACCGGAAATTCCGGTCCCCCCCTTCGGCTTCCGACGCCGGCGGCCCGGCCGCCGGTCTTCTCTTCCGCCGCGGCCCGGAACCGGCCGCGGTCTCCTCGTCCCGCCGCGGCCCGGAACCAGCCGCGGTGTTCGTCGTCCGGCGCGGTGCGACGACACCGCGCCCCTTCGCCGTGCTTTGATATTCATTCAACGCGGCGCGACGGCGTCGCGTTCTTGTTGTTTCTTCCATGGTGCGCGCGCGACGGCATCGCGTAAGTTAATCGTAAAATTATCCGCGTGGTGCGACGGCACCACGCCACCTTGCTTCCGCCCGCAAGAATAAACAACATGAACGATGGAGGGGGGTTCGGCCGTGTTCATGCGGTCCGGCCCCCCTCACGTTAAACAATAACACTTATATAAAATATTCAAAAGCCTCACGTAGACATGCGATCCACGAGCAAGAAATGGAATAAATTAACAATATTCAACAACCCCTACCTCGGGTAAGATCGAAGATTTGTCAACGTCCCGCGGAAGACAACGTCGCAGTGGTCGGGCGTTGCGGTCGTCGTTCGTCAAATCCGTTGACGAAGAGATACGCCCGAAGAGATACGTCGTTGGCGAATCTTCGTATGCCGACGAAGATGGTCCGAGGAGGAAGCGGTGTTCCCTCTCGTTGAAACGGAGGACGAAGAAGAGAGGCGTCGTTCTTCGTCGGAGCTTGAGCGTTCTTCGTGTTCTTCGTCAGAGCTTGAAGATGAAGAAGAAGCTCTCAAAAGCTCTCAAGGTGGCCCAAGCGTTCTAACCCAACAAAAAGAGGGAAGAGCTTAATTTAATCAAAAACTTCACAAAGAATTTCAAAGGTTTGAAATTCAAAATGGATAACTCCAAAATTAACTCACTTATTTAATATACATGAGTTGTATAATTAAATAGAAGTTAAGATGTCAAGCCATTAAGAGGGAGAGAGGGGAGTTAGGGAACTTGAAAAGGTGGGGGGTTCGTGTGGGCCCCACCTCCCTCATAACCACACATGGGAAGTTGGTTGGTTGTGGGACCCGCCAACAACTTCCCATGAGAGAGTCTAACCACCTCGAATAAAATAAAATTCACACACAATTTTATTTTACTTATCTTTTAATTCCCAAAACTAACTTTCAACCCGCAACAAACGCAACTCCCGAAAAGGTCTCTTTAAGCGAATAACGGCGCTGCGAGTTCATCGGTGCCCTCGGATTTCAATTCCGAGCACCAGATCAAAAGTTAGGAATTCCCGCTCGTTCGTTCACTGAACGTACCCGAGCCAAACTTCAGAAATTGATTCCGGGCACACCGGGCCTCGGAATCAGGTGCCGTCTGAAACCGCAATCTTGTAAAATTCTAAAGAAAATTAAGAAAAAAATTTCCCTCGAATTTTATGGGTCTTTACATCTTCGATCATCAACATTTCCTACCCAATCAGCATCATAATACCTGAATAGATCTATATTTTTAGATCCTTCATACCGGATTCCAAAATTTGTTGTGCCTTTGATATATCTGAGAATTATTTTTCCAGCAATCAAATGTGATTCTTTAGGAGCACTCTGAAATATTGCACATAATGTAACAGCATAGACGATGTCGGGTCTTGAGGCAGTCAAATATAGCAGACTTCCAATCATCTTTTGAAACTCTTTCTGATCAACTTCCTTGCCTTCTCTATCTTTAGACAACTTGGTTCCCACTGAAATCGGAGTAGAAACTGGTTTCGAATTTTCCATTCCAAACTTCTTCAGAAGTTCCTTAGCATACTTTTCTTGAGACAGAAAAACATGATTCTTCTTCTGTGAAATTTGTAACCCAAGAAAGTACTTCATTTCTCCCAGCATGGACATCTCAAATAACTTCATCATCTCCTCAGAAAATTTTTCACATGAACTTTCATCATTTCCAGAAAATATAATATCATCGACATAAACAATAACAATCAGTGAAAACTCCTGACATTTCTTGATGTAGATATTGTTGTCAACTCTCCCTTTCTTAAAGTTCATCTTGTTCAAGCAAGTATCTAATTTAGAATACCATGCTCTCGGAGCCTGTTTTAGCCCATGCAGAGCCTTCTTCAACCTGCATACATAGCTTTCATCTTTCCCAATAACAAATCCACAAGGTTGATCAATGTAAACTTCCTCGACAAGATCACCATTCAAGAATGCAGATTTTACATCCATTTAAAAGATTTTGTAACCTCGTTGTGTAGCAATGGCAAGAAATATTTTGATTGTTTCTAATCGAGCTACTGGAGCAAAGGTTTCATCAAAGTCAATGCCTTCAACTTGTGAATACCCTTTGCAGACCAATCTGGCCTTGTTTCTTATTACTTTACCTTCTTCATTCAGCTTGTTTTGAAAGACCCACTTTGTACCAATAATGTTCTTGTTGTCCAGCTTGGGTACAAGATCCCAAGTATTGTTCTTCTCTATCTGATCAATCTCTTCATTCATAGCATGAACCCATTCTGGATGCTCAAATGCTATATTTACATCATTTGGTTCAACTTTCGAATAAAGATAAGTATGTGATATACCATTCGTTGTTCTTCTTGTTTGAACCCTTTGATTTTTATCTCCAATAATGCTCTGAGCCTCCACTTGTTTCCTCAACCTAGGATGAGTTGTTTGAACTCTATCCTCATCACTTGATATTTTTGAGTCAGATTCCTCTTCTTGAGTGGGATGAACAAAGTATGCAACATTATTAGAATTGTTAACAAAATCTTCTATATCCCACTCGACTTCCACATCAACATATGACTGCTTTTCTTTATCAGCATTTTCAACAACTTTTACATCTGAAGAATCAATAATTCATCTTGTTTCTTTGTTGAGGCATCTATATCTTCTTCCTTCTGGAGCATAGCCAAGAAAAATTCCGTCATCTCCTCTTTTCTCAAACTTTCCCAGATTTCCACCTTTCTTCTTTATAATACATGGACTCCCAAAGACTCTCAAGTGTTTCAGACTTGGAGTTTTTTCATAGAACATTTCATATGGAGTCATATCTTAGTGTGGCCTATAGAAAAAACGGTTCTGAATATACACAGTAGTTCTCATGGATTGTCTCCAATAATAATGAGAGAGACTATGTTCAAGTAACATAGTTCTCCCCATTTCCACCAGACTTCGATTCTTTCTTTCAGCTACCCCATTTTCTTGAGGTGTGTATGGTGAACTGAACTCATGCCGAATTCCATGTTTCTCAAGATAACATTCAAACTCTTCATTATTATACTCACCACCATTATCAGTTCTCAACTTCTTCACTGAATACTCACATTCTATCTCTGCTTTCCTTCTGAAACTCTTAAACATTGTTAGAGCATCTGACTTAGGTCTCACGTACATAACACAAGTAATGAAAGTAAAGTCATCAATGAAAGTAATGAAGTACTTATCTCCATTTGAGGATTGCTTCCTCATTGGTCCACATATATCTGAGTGTATGAGTTCCAAGGGTCTTTTTGAGTGAATTTCAACTCTCTTGTGCATAGAATTAGCAATCTTCTCTTTCTCACAAATAATGCAGCAACAATCTCTTTCTCTTGATAAATCAGGCATATCCTGAACACTGTCTCTCTTTGATAACTTGCACATGTTTCTCTGACACAAGTTCCCTAGCCTTTTATGCCATAATTTATTTTCATCCACTACACCCATGTAACAAGAGTTCTGCACTTCACCAACGTGGAACAAATTCCATCTTGTACATTGGCCCCTTGTAACTATGTTTCCATCATTTTCACTTTTCAAAACAAAACCATCTTTTATGAAGATCACTTTGTTGCCCTCATCACAGAGTTGTGACACACTAAGCAGGTTATGTTTCAGCCCATCAACATATAGTGTTTTTTCTGGATTTAATTTTTTCTTTTCCAATGATGGTCGATCCAACACCTTGGATCCTTAGATATTCATCATTTCCAAATGTCACAGTTCCTTCTTTAAAGTATTTCACATTCTTCAGCAGCTTTAAGTCTCCTGTCATATGAGACGAACATCCACTATCAAGAATCCATGGACGTTCTCCTTTTGTATATTTCAAAGGAATTTCAACAACAAGTGATTTTTGTTCTTCCTTTTCCTTCACTTTCGGTTGTGCTTCTTCCAATTTCCTAGCCAAGTCAATGTGTTCTGGCTAGAGAACCATGCATTCTTTCTTTTCAAACTTATCAGACTTTTCCCTTTTGGATTTTAAAAACACTGTCTTCAAAGGATTATAAACAAATTTTTGTTGCTCTGGTAACACACTAAGGCAGCCTTTAGCAAGATTTATAGGTTGATCACATCTTTCACAATAAGTTTCTAGTGGTTGAAATATATTCTCAACTTTCACAGCAGTCTTCTATGATATCTTCTGAAACATATTTGGAGACCTTATATTTTGAAAGGGTTGACTCCCCCTTAATCCTTGTATTTAAAAACTTTTGGAATAGTTGTAATGTTGTTGGTTGAACCAACACATACTTGCCATGTGTCTGAATCCACCACAATACCAGCAGTAACCATAGAAAGAATATTTACCTATGAAACTTTTATACTGACTGGAGTTGTGAACACGCTTCTCAAGAACCATCATGTTTTCATTTGTAACCCTCTTCTTCAACTCAGATTCATCAGTAGCAGAAGTATTAGAAGTTTTTCTTGACTCAGGATTTTTATGCACTTTTGATTTTTCTGCATTGCTGATTTTGACCACATACTTTGTCTTTCCAGCCTTGTTCTTATCAGAACCAGTTTTGTCTTTCATTTCAACCTTTGAAGGTATCTTTTTAAGATCCTTGTTTGGTTCCTTCTTACTGGAACATTCGTCAACTTCTGAGATAGAATTTTTTGAACTGATATTCATTTCTTTATCTTTATGCAGTTTTTGTTGGAAAAGTTCCAACTCTTCTTCTTTTACCTTCATCTTCACTTCAAGATGATCAATACTATTATTTGTATTCTCAAGAGAATTTTTCAGATAATCAATCTCCTTTTCCATCTTGATTTTCTCATCAGTAAAACCTTCTTGATTGTTTACTGTGGAATTTTCATTTGTCAACTTCTTGTTTTCTTTCTCAAGCTTTCGGATCTTCCTCAAACATTCCTTCAGCTCTTCTTTCAGATACTGTTCAAGTTGAGTCTCTTATTCTTCAGTACTACTACTCTAATAATCATCATTATTCACTGTTGCAAAAAAGGTACTGTCTCTAGTTTTTTCAGTAGTAGATTTTTCCGATTCAGTCTCGCTATCATCATCTTCTTCATCTTTTGACAAAAAGCTTTTTCTTTTTTATTTAAAGAACTTTTTATTCAGACCTCTACCAGAATATTTATCTTTTCGTCCCTGTTTCTTCCATGACCTTCTTGATCCTCTATCTTCTTCATCATTGACGTCATCTTTCACTTTTTGAGGGAAATTAGCCGCAAAGTGGCCAACTTCTCCACATTCAAAACATTTCAAAGGGAGTTTCCCTTTGTATTTCCCTGTGCCTCTTTTAGCATTTTTAGAAAACAAGTATATAATTTCATCAAATTTTTGACATACTTCATTTTCAGAGTCGGATTCACCAGCTTCTTCATTAATAAGAATTTTCTTCAACTTTTCTTTCTTTTCTGCCTTGAAGGACATTTCTCTATCGGTTTTTTCTTTGCTCTTCATGTTCTTCTCTCTTCTCATCTCATAAGTGATGAGAGTACTGTGAAAATCATCAAGAGATAATGTTTCTATGTCCCTATCTTCTAGTGGAGAAACTTTAGCATCAAATTTGTCAGGCAGAATTCTCAAGATCTTTTCAACAACTGTAGCATCTTCTAACTTTTCACCAAGACATCTACTTGTACTGACAATGTCATTAACCCTGGTAAAGAATTCCCCAAAAGATTCAGATTCTCCCATTTTCAAGTCTTCATACTTCAGCCTCCAGATTTATAGTTTTTCCTTCTTCACTTTTGTATTTCCTTTATAGATATTCATTAGCTTATCCTAGATGCCTTTAGCAGTAGCGACACCTTTCACTCTTAAAAACTCACTCTCAGAAAGTGATGAGAGTAATTCATTTTTTTCTCTTCCATCATTCTCAAGATTCTTCTTATCGACAGGAGTAAGAGGTACCATGTCATCAATAGCAGGAAATCCATCTGTTGTAGTTTCAAGAACTTCATATCCAAGAGACATAAGATAAGGCATCATTCTGTCATTCCAGATGTGATAGTTCTTTCCATCAAAGATTGGAATCCCCTTACTGTTTGCACAATTTAGATTCTCCATCACAACTTCTCTTCAATCACTTCATCAAAGAAAAAACGAAGGGAACCTTCTTCTGTTACCAATTGAAGTTCCCAGTCAGGATCCAAGTATCACTGAGAGGGGGAGGGGGTGAATCAGTGATATCATTTTCTGTTTAAGTTTCTTCTTTTTGAAACAACCTTCACCTCCTGTTAAAGAGAATAATCCTTGCTGAACACACACAACCACATGAACACAATATTTACAAGGTTCACTACTCAACAAGAGTAGCTACGTCCTTGGAATGGTATGGAAACAATCCAGTACCACACAATCCACTATAAAACAATCCTTTGATGTGGAATACAAGGAGTAGGATATACCCTTACACTCGTGCATCACTTTGAAAATAATCCAATAGTGTGTGTGCTCCCTCTTAGCAAAAATAATGTAACACAATGTTTTAGTGCTTCTTTAAAATTGAACAGATGTATTCTCTGAAGTACAAATCTTCACTTTCTTACCCAGAAGCTGGTAAGAACTCTCTTACTCACTACTGAATAAGTGCGAAGACCCAAAATATTTCGTGCAGCCTTTAGGGTGCCTTGAACGCAATTCAAATGTCTTGCGCGTAAAAATCCCTTTTGGCGCGAAAAAGGTTTTCGCGCAACTTTCCTTTCGCGTGCAACTTTTTCTCTTTTCGCGCAACTTCTCAATTTTCCGCGCAGCTATCCTCTTTTCATGCAAACTTCTTTCTTTTCACGCAACTCACTTAGCGTATAATTTACGCGCACCAGAGCTCAAGATTTCTTCTAAGTGTCGAGCATTAACAACTGACAAGGGTTAGCCTCATATTTATAGGCATTTTTGACCCCGTGCGAAAACACTAATCCGCTCGTAAAACCTCCTCCATGCACGTAAACACTCTTTTATGCAACTTCATATTTCGTGCCATGCTTCAATATTTCGCGCACCTCATTCCATTTCCATTTTTCATCCTTCTAAGCATGAATCACCAATTGCACGAAAAATTCCACAACGCATTCCATATTCCGCGCAAACCCAATCTTTCCCGCGACATCATATTTCGCGAACTGCTCAAATCTTTCACGCATTTCATGCATTTGGCAATTTTCGAGCTTCTGATCTCGAACCACCTTTTGCGCAAAAAACATCATTCCTCTATTTCACGCATCCCGCAGTTTTTTTGCGCAACCCGCTACTATTTCGCACATCCCGCAAATATTTCGCGAATCCCGCAAACATTTCGTGTAATGATCCAATTTTTCGTGCAACCCGCTGCTATTTCTCGCAGCCCGCATATATTGCGTGCACCACTTTATTTTTTCACGCAACATGCTTAAATTTCTGCGCACTCCATCCCATGTTCATTTTTCATTGTTCTGGCCTTGAATAACTCCTTTCACGTGAAAATATAAACCATCTTCAATCATGCTCGTAACATCCATTGCCAAGCACATTTCTTCATCTCCCAATTTTCAGGGCCTAAAATTTGGCAAACACTAGAAAACAGCGCCACCTTAAACTGTGCTTTTCTGCCATCCCCAGATTGTCTATTGCTTTGTCATTTTATCTCTTTACTGCTTCCCATAATCATTCTTTTGCTCTTAACACAAATCCCACTATCGTGATATTTATCCTTCGATAGATCAGCTTTAACATCGTCAGAGTTACAATGGGAACTAAAACTTTCCTATCTCCCAGCAGTATCATTCCTTCCAATCAAAACTTTAGATGACTGGAATCATCATTTCTCCCCCTTTCCTTCATAAGGCTTGCATCACAAGTTCTCCTAAATCATGATATGTGTGAAATATATACCGGCAATGCATCATATGGATTATGATCCTTCTACAATGTGAATTGATTTATCCTCTTTGACAACAAAATACAACACTCTGCAAAAGCTAACTCTTCAAACATTCTTCTCCATTCAACTTGGTCCCAACACCACTATCCATATTGCAAATCAAGCCCCAATTATGTACAAGAATATGGAGGAGGATCAATATTATTTATCATCAACATATCAAGAAATTATATAATTTTCCTACCAGAAAGTGTATGTAACTAAATAATTTATTATAAGGAAGGAACTATTATTGAAGACATGTCCATTGTTAGGGGATACTATGATTAGTTTCCTGAGTAATTTCATAGTCTTCCTCTTAGATGAGAGGTTGAATTTTCAATCCGGCTTATACCTGGGGAATTCATATATCCAGGACTCTGTATAGAATGGATGTTTTCGAATATGAGGAGATGAAAAAACAACTACAAGATAATCTGAATAAAGTGTTAATATAATTATTTGTTTCCCTATGGGGGTAGTAGTCCTCTTAATCACGAAAAATAATTGTTCAATGCATCTTTGTATTGATTATCATTAGCTCAATAAGATCACGATGAAGAAAAAATGATCCTCTAATATGGATTGATGAATTGTTCAATCAGCTACATGGAGAACAATACTTCTCTAATGTGGATCTATGATTTGGATATTACCAAGATAGGGTAAAGAAGGAGGATATCCCCAAGACATCTTTTTCATAAAAGTTATAGACACTATGGGTTCACAGTGATGTCTTTAGGACTCACTAATGCTACAAAACTATTCAAAGACATTATGAATAGAGTCTTTAAATATTTCCTTGGATAATTTTGGGTAGTCTTTATAGATGATATTATAATATTATCCAAAACCTAGAGGAGCAAGAGAATAATCTTATCATTATGAAAAATACCTTGAGAAAGGATAATATTTATTCCTTGAACTGCAAATGTGAGTTCTAGTCAATGGAAGATTCGTTATGGGAGAATATAATCAAAATCAATGGGATATCAATGGCCACTAAAACATAGAATCAATTAAAGGAGGGAAATTCCAACATCTATGATAGATATCTATAGTTACCTTGGATTATGTGGGTATTATTGTTGATTTGCAAGAAATTACCCATGATTGTGAAACCCCTTAACTAAGTTCACTAGAAAGGGAGTCATGTTTCATGGAATGAGGAATGTGAATAGAGATTTAAGGATATGAAAAAGTGTTTCATAACTACACATGTTCATACACTACCCACAAGTGTAGATGTTTTCATCATATTCATCATTACGTCGAAGAATGGATTGTTTTGTATGTTAATTAAAAATGAAAAAGTGATAGAATATTCTTCAAGGAAGTTGAAATTTTATTAACAATAGTAACCATGCCATGATTCGGAGATGGATAAAGTTGTCTATGATTTGAAAATATTTCATAACTATAACATTAGGGAGAAGTGTAAAATATATATGTATAGTAAAATCCGCATGTATATATTCACATAGAAAGATATAAATATGTCCCAATGAAGATGGTCAGACATGATAAAGAACTTACCTTCGCCATCTTTACCAAACATGAAAATTGAATAAAGTGGTGGATCCTCAAAGTAGAAATCATCTAAAAATTCTACAATTGATGAGAACTGAGAATGGTCTAATATTATTAGACTTGATGTAGATGGACATGGGAATCATAAAGGAAAGAACATCAATAATAATTTTACTTATGATTTTTCACCCATCCCTTATAGAGATTTTAAAGGAAGCTCAATGTGATGATGTGGGAATTTGGAAGAATGTTGAAACTATAAAGAAAGGGAAATCATCAAATTTCAATTTCAACGAAGCAGTAGTTGAGATATTTGGGTCAATACTATATGTACCATCAAATCATGAGTAAATTGAACTATTTTAGAATGAAAATATCTCACCCTTTTCCATCCACCCTTGAAGAAAAAAGATGTCACGATATTTCAAGATCACTATTTATGGGACAAAATGAAGAAAGAAATCGTGGAATATACATGAATATGCCAGGTATGTCAGCAAGTAAAAGAGGAATGTGAAAAAAAATAAAGGGGGTGATATAATAATTACCCATACTGACATGGAAATGGGAAAACATCACCATGGACTTTGTCGGGATAATTCTGAAGACATACAGGGGAAACAATACTATCTTGGTTGTGGAGGATCATCTTACAGAGACTTCACAATTCATTTTTATTTGAGAGTATTTCTCACTCTATCCACATGCATGGATATATATCATTAATGTTATAATGATTCTTTGAGTAAAACTTCTGATTATATCGGGTTGATATATGATATTAACATAAAAGTTATGGAAATTTACTCAACATTCTATAAAGAATATGTTGAACATCATCACAACATATCACCATCAAAATAATGGAAAATTGGTGCGGACTGTTAAAATGTTAGTGGACATGTTGACAACAAGCACAATTAACTTCCATGGAGGATAGGACCAACATCTTTCTATGGTTGAGTTTGGCTATAAAATGTTTCCACTAATATAAAAATGTATCCATATAAATCCCCTTATTGGAAGGGGTAAAAAATACCTACATTATGGGATGCAGTTGTGGAGTAAAAAAAAACTTTGTCCTGAAGTGGTCGAGGAAATAATGGAAAAGGATAAGAAAATTAATGAACATCAAGGATTTCTGGAGTCTAAAAAATAATTATGATGACAATAATCATCATGACATAGAGTTTAGTATTGGAGACATGTTATTCCTCCACATATCTATATGGACGTATTTCATGAAATTTGGGAATAAGGGAAACCATAGTCCAAAATACATTAATCCATTTGAGATCCTTCATTGCATCAAAGCGGTGGCCTATAGACCACCATTCCCAACCAACCTATTTTAAGTACCTTATTTATTCACTGTATCACTCTTGATAATTTAAATAACAGACCCCTCACATGTTCTTAATCAATAGGTGGTACTATTAGAGGATGACCATTCCTATGAGGAGCATATGGTGATGATATTATATCCTAGAGACAATGTTTTACGAAATAAAAAAATTCACCATTTCAATATTCAGTGGAGAAACCACAATTTAGGGGAAATAATGTGGGAGTTAGAGTAGATGATGAAATAGATTAACTATCATATTTTTAGTGTTGTAAATGTAAATTTTGAAGTTAAAATTTCTTATAGAGGGAATATTTTGATGACCTGTATAGTTATAAATAAAATTTTTCCATTTCTTTTAATTAAATGAATCATTATGTAATTTGTTAATGGAAAAAATATGCACTGCTGAGGTTTTATTATAACATATTTGATTTAAATTACCATTAAGGATCATTACAATTGATAGCATTTCCATGGAATAGTGTTTACATGGTCCGAATAAATTTACGGTTTAAATAAATCCAATTGACACAGATAAAGGATGTGATGTCCTCAACCAGTAGGATCTTTCCCTATGATGCCCATTTATCAAAGATTCTGAGAGACATTATATCAATATGCATTTAAATTTTCAATACAAATCTCAAATCCAATAACATAAGCATGAATGAAACTGTTTTTGGTATATGTTCATGATTATCGAGATCATAGCCGAAACCATGTTTTCCAAACCAAACCATGAAAATATCATTATTGTGAACATTAAACATAGGGTATTACATAGTGTATTAATTGGATATGTATCAAGACCCTTTAAATATGATTATGTACATTATTTTTCATTGTATAAGGAATATATCTTCATCTTATTATTTCTAATTTATATATTATTTTTATATTGATACAATAATATAAAAATAATATTTTTGGATAATATACAAATTCAATTACATAATTTATATTGATGAATTAATGGTTTATTAAAAATAATAATATATTCATAAATTAATATTATAAAATCATTTTTATTAAATATAAATGAACATATACTTTATATGATGTCAAATGTAATTTTGATGACTGTATAAAAATTGTTTTTATCCAAAAACCCATCATTCCTTATTAATGTCGATATTATGTTAAAAGAAAAAAATAAAATAATTATAAAATTATTTAGATGACATTAATTTTTTTGTAATCATAAAATTGAATTTATCTAATGGTTAATTTTTCTTTATTTTTTTAGGCGGTCGATTTTTCTTGTAAAAAATAAATATAGTATAAATATATTTTCTGTATTATGACATCATAATAATCAAAATGTGATGTAATATATACTATAAATAGGTTATAAGAACAATTTTATATTTTCATTTAAAAATAATATTATTTTATGTTTATTTGTTAAATTTTATAAATACATTATGAATCCTCCAAAACCATTTATATATTTTTATGTTTTAAAGTCCTTTCTGTAAGAGTATGACTCGCTTAAAAATAATTATGGGTATTGGTTTATTAATTTATTTCCATGTAAATATAATATAATTATAAAAAAATCTTATTTGTAATAATACATTGTAAAATCATTAGTAATATCTTTGGTTTTCTCTATTTAATTATATAGAGCCTAAAAACTATGTTTGAGAAATATTTATGAAATTCCCACTCATTTTCTATATAAATATGTAGAAGATCCTATTTCCCTACCCTAAATGTCCTAGGAGAATTAGTGACTCTTACCTTATCTATTTAGAGTCCTCCCAAGGTTCCCTTAGATATAAAGAAGCTCCACACAAGTATTTAGAGTCACATTCTCAAGATAGGGATCCTTTTGTTTCACTGCTATATTCAAGAATATTCTTCATTTTATTCCATTTAATTTTAAATTAATAACATTGGGATGTGTTTTTTTAAATCCCTTATACAGAAAATATGATTTATATATGATTGTATACCCCTTTATCTTTTATTAAACCCTCCCATGAACATTTATTTTTCCATGTTTGATGCAAAAATTTCACCATGGGATTCCATTCCAAAAAAACATTTAGTGAAGACCCATACCCACATCCTATCATGTGTGTTCACCACTATGAACTTATAATTACTTTATTAAGGAATTAAATGTATGTATTTCAAAATCCCTAACATTGGAATAAAATTTGATGAAAAATAAATCCATATTGTATGATCTATGTGGCACACATAAGAATGAGAATGAAATGAAAGTGTTGGGTGAAGGCAAAATTTTATAGATTTTCAATGCATTGGGTAATGTTTAGTCTCATGAGATGTTATTTTGGGAAATGGAGTGAACCAGATTCCTTGATAGGAATTTTTACATCATGATTTCATGGTAGTTATCCTTGACCTATGTTTATAATGAAATGTTTTATGTTTTTTCCAAATTTTTGTTGTTGCCCTTATGAATATCTTGGTATTTATGTATCATTGTTAATTTTTATGACTCACACATTTTGTATTCATATTTTCTAAATTGTATTATTCTATTAATTTAACTCCATTTTTATTCCCTCAGTGGGATTTTTATTTCAACCCTTTCTTATGTATGTACCCAGGTTATCCCATGTAGTATTAAGTATGTGAAAGTTAAGGATGTTTCAATAAAGATGATGTTTTTACCTATTTCAAATTTTCATTTAAAGTACATAATTTCAAAATAAATTATATTTATTGATATTTTATGTTATATGAAGAAATATTTTTTTTAATAAATCATGTATTAAAGTGAAAAAATGACCAGGGTTATTATAATATAAATATTTAATTAATATAATATAGTTATAGTAATGATATTTTGGAATATTTATTGAATCAAAAACAATAAAATATATTGTAAATATCTTGGTTGTTAAAATAAATGATTTCCTACGTTACTTGAATTTTTTATCTATGATTTATATGAGTTTTTATGGAAATATTATGATTTATCATGATCAGATAATGATGCTATGTTAAAAATGAAAGTATATTCTAATTCTCAAGGTTAAAAAAAACTTTATGAAAATGTTTTTCATGTGTTTTTCATGACATTAAAAAATATTTTTTGAGTTTTATTTATCTTACTATATTTATTATGATTTTTTTTGAAAATGTTTTGGGAAAGAAAGATGATTTATTAAGTAAGAAACTATTTATATTATGTCCAAAGAGTACTTGAAAAATAGAAATTTTAATAATTATCTATGAACTAAATGATTCATTATTTTTTATTAACCTTAAATTGTTTTTTTGCGCTCATTCCACATTTTTAGAAACAAATAACAATGATTAAGGATGGGTATGAAGATATAATGATTCAGGTTGAAATTTATGAATATTAGTTATGAAAGGAAAGAATGTTACATTTTCAATGTTTTATATTAGGGTAAAATTGATACTTAGTAGAAGTGTCTGTTATATAATTTTATTTGTTTTTATTCAATATTTATGGATTAATTCTAAAAAATACTAAACCTAAAAGATATTTTCAGATGTAATAAACTAAATTATTTTCTAAGGACAATGTTATATGTGTTCTTAAAGGTAGGTTTCTTATAGTAAAACTATATTTAAATCAAAACACTTGTTTTATTCAAAGTAAAAGTATAAATACCTAGTAAGGTATAACTTGATTTATGCAATGAGAAATATGTGTTCATGCATGCATAATCACTAAATAATATCAAATAATACCATATAGATATATTTCATTGGTTACCATCCAAAGTATAATCTTGTTCATATATCTATAAAGAGATTACAATATCCTAGGAATATAAAAATTTATCTTTTAATAGTACAACTCATTTAAATAAATTATGACCATTAAAAACAAGATAATATCTCTATATAAAAAAATATTTAGATGATACATGAATCAAAATAGGACCTAAAAAACCACTCCCTTATCTATTAGATAATTAAATTATATAATTTTAAGATCTTTTATTATGGATTCTCACATAATATAAAGGGATGGAATAATCCCAAAATAGAGGATCCCATAGCACATATCATATTAACCTAAAATGGAATGTCCTGAATCTATGTAATAGTACAATTAGGATTAAATAATTCCACGTAAATAATTTTGAATATAATATTTAGAATACATTTTTTTAATCTATTGATGACCACAAAATTCTAATCAAATAGTTATGCAAAGTCATCCCATAACCCTATGAAATAGTCTATATGGATAGTGCAGTATAACTCAAAATTTTATGTACAATTATTCCTATAATTTATTTTAATCAAATCTCTATGGATGACCATTGTACATATCATCCTTGTGTTTGAGGCTTTCCAAAAAGGACTATAGGATGTTATTTGGAATTTTATTTATTCATTCATGATTACATAAATAACCAATGTATAACTCCGACATAATATTAAAACACACTTAGAGAAAACTACAAACATAGTTTAAATTACTACAGAGACATAAGAAGAATATCATCAAATTATTACATAGAAAAACACTATCAGGATCAAAATTCTCCTATGAACATTTCTATCTAAATAGAACTCATTGAAGGTTCATATCTCAATGAGATTCATATGAGGTTTCCATAGTCTACTATCATTAAAAATATATTAGAAACATCTAATTATACCAATAAATCAATCTCATATATTTATTAAAGTTTAACCCAAAATCTTAGGTCCCACTAGGTTATACAACTAATTAATAATCACTATAGTATTATTTAAACTACAATCATGAATGTTCCTATAAAAAAATTATTTTAGCTAAAAACAGCCAAAGAAATAATTTTTTGAGTTATAATTGTGAAAAAAACCATGATAGTAATATTATAATTTTCTCAAGTCAATTTATCATTATATTTGGTGTAAAAATATTTATATTTTCATTTAAATTATATTAAATAGATATAATATTATCACCATTATGATATATATATATAATGAAATAAAATTCAACTCTGATAATGGAAAATAAGATATCATGTGGTTACGTACATGTATAAACCGTCCAGTGGGAAAAAATGATATGTAGAAGAACAAAAATAAACCACATGGAGGGTCAAGGTATGACCCACTAACATGAACCACTTTTATATATTCTTGGTTTTCTTTGTCCTACACACTACATAATTAGTTCTCTGGAAGGGTACCCTTAGTTTATATCAAATATAACATGGTACTGACTCATTCCTTACACATCTCTAAAAAAATACATGGGTGTTGATATATATATATATATATATTTTTATTATAATATCCAATGCCCCAATGAGGGGATAACAATAATCGTGGTATCTGGGGTAGATCAACATTATTTAAAAAAGTATTTTTATATATGTAATATCTATATTGGGTGTCTTCGGTATCCAACCCACAAAGCACACAATTTCTATATTAGTGGGTAATGTAAATAATGTCTTAAAATATAATCATATACCTTTATATTACCAATACATAATAAGTTGTTCTTATTTAATATTTTTAAATTAAGTGAAAAAGTGGTTATACCCCTCCTCTATTATGTCCAGTGTAGGTAGAATTACATGGTTGAAATCCATCTTTACAAATACAACATATTTTATGAAATACCCAACATTTCACTCACCACAACTAGATGATATGAATTTATATCTCAAACTTATAAGATTCATTTTGATTTAAGTGTTTAATCCTTTTAAAGGTAATAATTTGACACCAAAATATATTCCATTTAGTTTAAATGGTCGACTATGATAAAATCATGGTTCTTACAGTGCTCATGTTCAATAAACTAATATAGTATTTGCAAATTTATTTATCTACACATTTTTATTAAAAAAATTTGAATAGGATGACTTTACATTGGTTTCAAAGGAGGTGAAAATGAACAAAAACGACAATAAAAACACAAAAAATAATAAAAATAATTAATTTATAACAAATATTAATTTCATAAGATATGATCAACACATGAAAATAAAATTATAATATACATTAATTAATACTTTTACAATGATGATCCATCCACACAAATCAGGTTCCCTCATCTTACTGAACCATTCATCTTTGGTTTTAATATAATAATAATAATAAAATAGTGGTATAATTAAAATTTATAATACAAATGGTTCTACTAAAAACAAAAAACAGAAGAACTAGATTTATGAAAAACAACCCAACCTAGGAAATAAAATGTTAATGAATTTTTCATTGGATTTACAGTTTATGTAATATGTGTTTTTGTATTTCTTTGAGATTATTTATTAAAAAAATTAATTTTTTTGTTCAAATTTTATTTGGTAACATCATTAAAACATATAAAGGGAGGTCATAACTAATATAATAAAATAATTAATCATCGTTTAATCAAAATGGAATCCATGTAATTAGTAAAATTATATTCATTCTCAAAAAACATGGAATAATAAATTCTACACCCCATTATATAGTTTCATCATGAATAAAATATCATGATCAAATATATTATATAATAATATTTTATTCATATTTTATTCTCTTATGTTCCCCATATAAATCACCACACATCCAGGGAACTTGTATGTGTTAAGTCATGCTTAAATGAAAAACACTTTACTAATTAGTTATACAATATATGTATTTATTAAAAGGATACAAATATCAAAATTAATATTTATCTTTTATCATCCAATGGAATAAATCATCTTGAACATGAACAACTTGAACCATGAATAGTATTATATTTTTTTAAAATTCAATCTATTAATGGTGATTATGAATGTAAGGAGGCCACATTGATATTTTCTCGACATTGAATTATTAAGGATAGATTAGAAAGAGATTTCACCGACAATAAATCCTCATCAATATACACCACTTAATGAATTTTATTAGTTTTTTAATGAATTAATATAATTTTCTACATTCAAAACTGAATAACTGATTTTACTTATCTTTCAATCCATCTAAAAATCATACATCACACTCAAATGTGCGTGAGTTTCAAAAAACATCATGAAACCTTTATTTGATCAAGAGATAAAATTATCACTCACATTTAGGTAATCATTAATAGAAACACCTATAATAATAAAATCAAATCTACATAACATCATCAAATAAATCTCGCTAATCATGTATTTTAAAAAATTAGCTGAAAGATAAACAATGTCAATGAGTCAATGATCAATTAATTTATGTAATAATTACTTATAAAAATATAGATGTCCTATATTGAAAATTTAAATGACATTATCTGACCATAATTAAATAACCATTAATGGTTGTCTCATATGTTATATATAATTTCATCATTCACCCTTCACTTGATTACATTTGAGGAATTTGGCTACAAATGCAACAATAATTTTTATTCCCATTAAGAAAATGTTTTCTCTTATATTCAGAGTATAATAACATAACATTTGATTATACCACTAATCGAGAGGTATAAAACTCACTTGTCACTTCCATTTTATATCCTTATTAGCATCAATACTCATATGACTGATAGAATTTCACACTCTCCCTATATAAAGGGAAACCAAATGTAAGTTCAAATTAAAGCATAATATCATATAAAACCTGATCATCCAGGATTACTAGTTGAGTATATTATTAAATATTAATGGATGTAATATAAGTAATATCATGATCAATCATAGTACATATAACTCCTACCATAACATGGTTTATATTCACAAAAAATTCTCTTTCATGCTGAGAGTATTAAATTCCATTATCATAAGTTAAATAACATATCTTTTATCTACACATAAATTAGAGTAAAATTTAAATTGAATTTATAGATCATATAATATATACATATCATCAATACTGGAAACTCAGTCATCCATACTAATTATATGAATAGTTTTTGGGTGATAATCATTCAATAATGACTCTAGGTCAATAATACCTATGCATGGAATTTTATATTTTTTAACAGATACCATAGTATTGCAACATATATTGAAAAACCCTAATTATTTTGATCTTAAAAATGATACAAACATCCTGTAAGAGAGGTTTTTTAGCCATACTATCCTAAACACGACCATAGAGGGGGTGAATAAGGGTACAAACATCTTTTAATCTTTATATAGACCATGTTCCGTAAATTGTACAGCAAAACATGGACTTATAAATAAAAAGTTCATATTAATCATAAAAAAATATAATACAAAAATAATAGATTTTTACATGATTCACCACTAAGATACTCATTAAAGATAATACACCAATATTGTGTCGATGTACTAGTGGAATGACTAATCACTATTTTTAGAATAAGTGTTTATGAAGGGACCTTTATTAGCATCAAGGTTTTTACTTAAAATTAATTCACCATATCCTTCATTGAGATAAGGAATAGAATTAAATATAATAATAAAGTATCCTAAACATAATATCCATAGAATAATCAACAAAAAAATAGCAAGACTATCTTTATTTTTAGTTAATCTCCTCTGTTAAAATTCAGTCCATTAATAAAAATCCTCACTGGTATTTTCACCTTTCCATTTTTAGATTTATAAATTCCTTATATAATTTTCTTATGTTACTTTTACATTAAAAATATTCGAAAATAATCAATCAACTCTTCCAAATTTATCACATCAAATTTTCCACTCATCACCACTTGAATTGAAAATAAGATTATCTACAATCCTAAAACTGGAACTCTACAAGTCATTGTAAATCCCATAAAGTTTGAAAATTTTTCAAAATTTAAAAACATAATAGAAAAAATTGGATCATAGAGTGATGATATATATGGCTAAATGAAATACTTTTACATTAACACCTTTATTCCATGATAGTCTTTGTTATGGAATTTTTTCATGTTAACTTTGTATCAATAAAGTATGAATAAACATTCATTTTAAATTCCCTATCAAATCTATTGTGATACTATACATATTCTCAAAAACAAAAACATTAAGAAAAGTACATATGTTTTGTAGTATGGTATATCATTACATCTGCAACTAGGGGTACACTAAATTTTTATAAAACATTTTTATAGCTTCTGCTCATTTCATAATTATTACATCACCACAATTTTAATAATATATAGTAAAAATCTTGGAATGAACAATAACATGTCAATAATTATATATTTAACTTGAATTAATAATATATAACTCGGTATTCCTAGTTCCCTTTATGAGGCATGTGCTCCTACTCTGTGGTGTGACTCTAGTCACTATGGTGTGACCTACAACCACCATTCCCTAATCACTCCAACATAACCTATTTTATTACATGAACACCTTCGTTTCCATATGGTTTTCCCGTAGTTCATTAAAAAATTCCCATGTACTATAAAATCACCACTATAATTTTATAAAAATATATTAACATAATAAAACGTCCAATAAATATCATTATGAACAAACACAAAACACCTACCATCCTGAAAACATGTACTCTAATGGTTATAATATTTACCAACAATCTGATTTGAGTAATATTTGTTCTAAAACACAATAAATAATGATGTTCAATGTTCCATAAGGGACACCCAATAGTATGTTTTACTTATTTTGAAAATTTTGAGCATTACATTATTCCTATTATTTTTCATATCTTGAGATAATTGGATGAGAATAACCATGATATTTTTTCGCCATAGTTATCATCCAATTTGGTTTCCAATTAATAATTTCCTTACATTATTTCCATTAAAATAATTTTCCATCAATTCAATTTTAAATATTAATTTAATAAAACAAAAAATGTTAATGTGAGTATTAATACATAATATCTAATCTGAATAACTATATGATAATGACAACCAAAAATTTGATGTCAAAACAATGACATAGTCATTTCAATAGAGGACACTTTTGGTTTTATTATTGGAACATGTAGTGAATCCTATGAAACATTGGGTTCATTTTATGAAATTTATTTGATCAACCTATAAAACATTCAATTTAACCATGGTTTCTTTAGGATTTGTCCTCCTCCCTCCGTAACATAATACTTGAAACAAAATAAAACACACTATGATACCCTCCGTGTCAACCCAAAAATTATATAGATACATAATACATCATTATAAAAGATTAACCAATAAAAAAATATCACACCCCCATAACATAATGTTTTAGTGTCATTGTATATTTACTATATAGGAATCATATTTTATAATACAATATAAAATTACACTTTAAATTCGTCATACTTATCCCTCTTATTTATATGTTGTCACACACAAACTATGTCATTTTTAGGTATGTATTTTGATGGTTATTTAATTTTGAATTTTATATTATAGTTTTGGATTTATTTTTAATGCTTTGGAAAATTCTTCCAGGCTTCTCGATCTACACACACTATCTCAGGACAGTGAGGAGACCTTGAAACCCATCAAAAGATAGAAATGTTTAAATTTTTAGTGGAATTTCTAAAATGGTGAGGCTTATCTTACACTCATAATTTTATTCATGCAACCACATTAATAAACCCCCTAATCGATCTCCCTCTCTTCTCACTATACACTTCAATTAAATCATGAATCTCACAATCCACACCAAGATATCTTCACATAAGTGCCTTTTCTTTCATTCCCTCTTTATCTTAATCACTCTCCTCTCTCCCCCAATAGCCATGGTGAACTAGGTAAATGATTTTTTTGGACTTTTATTGGGATCCTAAATTCCTAGAGAATATAAAATTTATTAAAGGATCTATATTAATTCTTTTGTGGAATAAAAAAATTTCAAGTAGATTTAATTTTTTTTATTAGGTACCCTATATAAACTTATTTACATTTTGAAGCAATAATGCTTAATTTTTTTGGATATATTTCAAGTTGTTTTATTTTATATTGATATTATTTATTTGTTATACTATTTTCAGTATTATTTTTTAAATGGGTGGAATCTAGTAGTTCAAATTGTTAACAAAATTTTATTTTATATTGATTCCCCGATGGTGTTTGATGAAATGTGTTTTCAATATTCTTAATGGAATGTATAAAATAGAAATGAATTATTTTTATTTGATAATGCATTAATTAATAAATAACCTCATGATTTATGTAATGTTTAGTGACACTTGGGTTAACTAAATTGAAATATAAAGTCTTTTAAAAATTCATGGGAATGTTATTTGGGTTCTTAAGAGGGATAAAGAAATTTTAATTTAGTGATGATGTTTATCCAGGTTTAAATGCGTTGCTATTTTTATATTTAGCCACATCATTAAGAAACCACAAATAAATTTTCCATGTTTATTAAAAAATGTGGCTAATTTAGAAATACATTGTTACTAATGTATAATAACAAGACTAATTCAACTATTGTCCATGTTTTGAAGAAATAATTTCAAATTTTGGAAGGTTTTTTATAAAAAAATGCTGCTATTTTCATAATTTTTTACCAGAGTTTATAAATCTGCAAAATTTCAAATATAGCCATGCGTTTTTAAAAAGTGTCTATTTTAGAGATATTTTTAATTATGTTTTATAAATTGTTGAATTATATACGTAATTATAAATCTATAAATATATATATATGTAAAAAACATATAATTATATTTATATTTATAATATATATATATATATATATATAATTATTTATATAAAAATAGATGAATATATGAATATATACTCATTGATAAAAATATATATGCATGTTCTCCCATGTTTAAAAAAAGTATAAATTTATATATATTTATATTTGTATATATATATTGACATGGTTGTAATTCCATATTGGAAAACTAAAGTGGGGGCACCTCTTTTTCGAAAATCACTGGGTAGGGAAGGCCATTCATGTTTTCAATGATGTGGTGTCACACCCCGACCTAACACCTATCTTTTCGTTTTAATGGGTCATATTTTATATAATGTTTGAGAGAGAAAGAGTTTTGGTAGCTAGAAGGCCAAAATTTAAACTTTTTAGGCCTTTTAGTTGTTTCAAAATTGGCATGCATGATAAGTAGTAACCAAGGGATTCTCATTCGAGTACATAGGCAGGTTTGTGATGTGGCGCACGACAGGTGCATATTTTTTTAAATAGTTAAACAAGAATGTGGTTTGGATCTATGAGTTGACCACACTGAGTTTTATAGTTTGATAATGGTTTTCACAATCATGCATTTCATTAGGGGTTATCTCGTGGGGGGTTCCTATCTTAGATAGTATCTAGTGCATGGTTGGGGCATGGTTTGCAAACCGTGCGGGTTTCCGATAATGTTAAAAAATTTGGGGATTGTTTTATTTTATTTTTTCTTCTTTCCTCCCTTTTAATTCCCCCCTTTGTGGTCTAAGGTGACACCTCCCCTTCTCCTCTCCATAATCATGCACCACCCCTCCCTCTCAACTCCCACATTCCTTAGAAAATACCTCAAATTAATTGACTGTTATTGTTAGATTATCAGAGGTAAGGTGTAGAGACCCAAATCCTGACGTACATAGACATTACATTACTTTTTCTGAATACTTAATACATAACAAAAACAAACACACAAGGACCATAATAGTTTAGTGTCTTTGGAAACTCAGAAAAAATATATTTTAATCACGGTGAAATATCTTCAACATCTCACATAATGATCTTCCTCTTTTTTTTCTTAGATAAAACCATTCTTTATAACCTGGGGAAACGAAAACATATAAAGTGTGAGATCAAATTCTTAGTAAGGCTAAGAATGGATAAAATAAAACAAACCGTATATATTTGAACTTAAAAACATGAAGAAAATTTTTAAACATCAAAATCTTGAGCAATGACATAAAACATGGAAGTACGTAAGGAATAGATCATAATGGAACATCAATCATGATAAAATAGCATGGGAATAAAAAATTTAATTGTGGAAAAACATTATGCACATGATATGATTTCCATAGTAGCCAAGGCATTGCTTCCAATACCATCTTAGTGGACAAAGTCCCTTTCTGGATCGAGTTCACTCCTCATTACAGTCCTATAACACTGAAACCGATTTACTTACCATTCCATCCACGTCTAACTCATGAGATATAAATCATTACCCAATGCATTGGAGGGAGATATAGGTCCTAACCATCCCAAAATGAAATCATTTTTACGTGTGCCACAACATTAACATAAATCATTCATCATAACCCGAAGAATAAAATGGGTTTCATAAATATCATCCCATCATAACATGATCCATATAAAATAAATGAATTTCATTTCATCATAAGAGAAGTGAAACCCTGTAAATCATAGAGAAATTATACATGATACATAAACATGTGAAATAATGTCATCTTAGATGGAAAAAGGTTTTGATAAAACACTTGAAATGAATTCTTGAGGAAAATATCCTTTCTTCTTAAAAATCATTTTTTTTTCACCAAATGTCATGAAATTTTAAAAGAAAAGGATTTTCTAGAAAATATTCATTAAATATTGTAGAGTATGATTTCTGAAAATAAGGCGATATGAAACAGTAAAAATCTGTTCATTCTATATGTGTTAAAAAAAATTCTTCTCGTACTTTTGCCGGAAAAGTCCAAAAAGTACCTCGTAACGTAAACAAAAGAAAGATTCATTACATATCATGTAGTAAACGTCAAAAATGGGTAAAAATAAATTTAAAAATACATGAAAATATTTGTAGAAAATATGGACACTGATGATAAATATAACCCCTGTAAATACTTATGAATAAACAATCTCGGATAAAAACGAGATTGGAAATGTTTTCCCTTACCTTAGTTCCGATATATGCTTCGTACGTATCGGAATATCCTGTATAATGATTTAAATTATGTCATTGACTTATTAGAGAATCATATTCATTGTTATGATATCATATATGGTTCACTTATGACTTTATATTTCCTATTCTTTTGTAAATTACATGTTAAAGCAGCGTTTTGCGTAAAATCATTTTATTTATCCTACGTGTTTGGACTTGTTGTTCTTGATATTATTATTACTTATATCATTATTTAATTACTTCCATAAAGTAAATAATTATTTATATATCATATATATTGAGTATATATATATATAATAGATAGAAACATGAAATTAAATAAACCTTTCATGGAGACGGTAGGTCGTACGTACGCATGAATGTTGTTTTCTTTTTCTTATTGACATGAATGGAAGTAAGTTGATGAAATATATATATATAAATAAATCCAGTATCTTTATCATGTCATATATTTCATTATTATTCATTATATAAACATTATAATCATTCTTGAGTGGTTAACATGGAAAATGAATCTTATCGCGTCGTGGAGACGGTAATCCGTACGTACGCACGAGCGATGATATCATTCCCATAATTATTGAATTGAATTGGAGTGGATTATATAATATATCAGAATCAGTATGATGTTATAATAACTATATATAGTTATTTTTTACACTATTATACCCATCCAAGTAAGGTGGTGGTGGAAAAATATATTACACCACGGCGTGGAGACGATATTCCGTACGTACACACACACGATGATTTCATTTTCCGTAGGATGGATAGAAGGTGAAATGGGGTTGTTTTATATTTATAATAACATATAAGTATATTATTGATACTGATGTTATTAATTTATGATGAAACAAATAAAAAATAAGAAGTTGAAGAAGAAAGAAACTTGAATGAATCAGTAGAATGGATTACCTCTTCTTCGACGCACCCCTTTTATGCTTCCACTTAAGGCACTAGAGCTGGACTTTTTAGGAGACAAGATCCTATATAATGTTAATAGGGAAGTTTAGAAGGAAAATGTGCAGGGTTTGGCTGACCTTGAATGCTCAAAATTGTGTAAAGTGAATATGGAGGAGGTGCCCTTTTATAAGGGACGAGATGGGAACTTTTGAAAAAACTTAAAATATTATTTTATAATAAAGTCATATTCAATTAATAATGGCTCCAAAGTGACTTATTTCGAAGATAAAGTGGGTATGGGTCAAAAGAATCTCAACCAATAGGTTTTAGACAAGTTTAGGTTACTATTTTTACATTATCATTTAGATTTAACTCTATGTTAAATAATTTAACTTTTACCGTGTCTTCTTGATTGTTTACACTATATGGTTAATAAACATACTATAACAAGCCAAAAGAACCCAAAGTGGTTCCTTATTAATATATATAACCTTATCTAAGTCATTTTTCTGAAATTTATATTTTTATCAATAGAATAACAATTAATAATATAATATTTTTTTTAAAAACTATTTTATGTCAATTTTGACACTATTTGGTAATTGGTTTTTGTGAAAATCATAAAAGCATGATTAGTTCGAAAAATGTTAATTTAATAAATACTGACATGTCATATTAACATAAAAAATTATTGAAATTTATAAAATGTCTCAATTTACATTTAATTGGGTACTTATAACATCAATTATGTTTATATTTCATTAATAAGGTAATTATTGCATCATCGTTGTGTCATAAATAAAATAAATTATTTAATGTCTAAAAATTATAAATAAAATACAATTATCTAGGAAATATATTTATCTTTCTAATAAATATTTATAGTAGAATTTATCTTATGTATAACCCTATATTGAAAATGTTTTAGTTTTTTAACTTTGTTTTTAACTATTTTAACTCTTCTTTAAATAAAATAATAATAAATGTACTAATCTAATCCATGTGGACCAAAATGACAATATTTTATTTATAAGGTTTTTTTGGTCGAATTAAACTTATCCAATAGAATTAGGACATGTGTTAGGGTAATAATAGTATCATTTTTACCCTTAATTACCATATTTACTTTTAACCGTGGTAAATACAAGTAAAAAGTTACTATTCACAGAAAAATTATTTTTGTCTTATTGAACCAAATTTTACTCCTTGATATTAACCATGTCTCTTATAATTTTGAAATTCCACTCACAAAAGCGGTAAAATTATGTTTTATGTAAATTTTAAAATTCTCCTTGGAGGTGGGTAAAAGACGGTGAAAAGTTCAATAAAATATTTCTATATCTAAAATTATTATAAAATGACTCCAATGAATTACATTAAACTTATATAGGTATTATGTATCAATTTTTACTTAAAATAAATTTCAATAAAATAAATTATTATTTAGATAAAAAGTTGGTTTCTAAATAGTAACCCAGTGTTTTCACTATTCATAAAAAATTGACTTTTTTCAGAAAAACACCAAAAATTCACCCTAGGAAAATTTCGATATTCCAAATCCAAAAATTAAGTCTATTTTGAAAGAGAAAAATTATAAAATTTCAAAAAGTGGGTATTAATATTCATAACAGCTAGTTCAAAATAATATTATAATAATATATCGTTTAGTGAAACTCGGTATTGCTTACTACACACGCTATTGGGGAACGTCTTGATTGCATGTAATGCAAGCCAAGTCAGGGCTGTGTGTAGTGAAAGCTCCGTTTGGTGTTGCATATAACATAATAAAAACTTATTTCATTTATACATTAAACAAAATCTGTACTTAACATCGCGTAGAATAATTTCCACAAAACAAACTTGAAAATAGTGCGTAACACGAGCCAAGAATAGTGTTGCGTATACTACAAGATAATTCGGTGTTGCTTATAGTACAAGCTAATCTTGGTGTATTGTATAATAGAAGACATAAATGAAATTAAAAATAAGATATCTTATAAAATCTCGGGGTGTTACATTCTACCCCCTTTAAATTGAATTTCGCCATTGAAATTCGTCGGGGTTATAAATGGTTTTCTACTTGATATTTTCATTAATAGAAACCCACATCGTAAAAAGGAATACTAAAACTTAATTTTAAAAAGTGAAGTTTGAGACATAATGGTTACCCAAATTAACTAATCACTGGGTTTCCACATAGGAGAACATAGGTGAAAATATGGATATAGAATATAAATCTAATCATCAAGTTATGATGGAGAGTGGTATATAACATGGCTATGAAAAATCCAACAACCACAAAGCCATAAATTTGTGATGATCTAAGGTACCATCTGATTCATCAGATATAAAATCACTAGAACAACAATTTTGGTTTTCAATATGATTTCCCTAAAGTTAAAAATATTGAATTAGAATAAATACTAACTTGATTTCAGTGTAATATCCTTGTTGGTCATCCTATGAACAATTTCCACTTCATCTTTTATTTAAAGAAATAAAGTTGAATTTGTCATTCTCGAAGTGTTAGAAGATCATGTGATAGAATGATATGTCATTCCATCTGCCTCTATCATAATTTATTAAATATACATAAGTCCATCTATGATGAGATTAATCGCATATAGTTCCTAAATGGACATATACTTCATCTATCATACCTCTTAATAAAATAAAACTAGTTTCTACAAACTAGGGTCATCCTGTAGGCCAGGGGTAGGAGATAAAGGCCTGTCGCACTTCGGTTGTGGGTTCGATTCCCACAGCCTTGTCCGACGCGACGGGTTGTCGCCCATCCTTCAGGTTGCCCCTTTTTCTAAAACTACATTATTATAACATTCCATCAATAATATCAAAAAAATTTCTAGCCTTAAACAATATTAACATATTTCTAACATAATCAATTCTAATATTTAGGATTATCTAAAATACTTTTGTCCAACCTCATTGTATAAAGAAAACAATTTCTAGAAATTTCATCTGCCGAGCATGTGAATACAATCATTTATCCCCCATATATCATAAGATATATCTTTTTGGTCACATTAAAAACATGTGAATAACATAATCATGTATTCTCTTGAAAAATGAATACCCATTGAAACTTATTGAAAATATTAATGCTATCAAAAATTAACTCTTTCCACATACCAAAATCCTAAAAATTCTTTATACTCAAACTGTGATATTACTTTGTCCTTATATTAGTAATGAGCTCATGAATACTATCAAACATATTATTTTCTCTTTATCCCTTCATTATGCGCATATCATTTTCTTTCCAAAAAATATTTCAATCACTTTTCATGGTAACCAATTGCATATTCTTATGGAAAACCACAATGGACCAATACATAGATATTCCAATATACCATAAAAGTACCTCAACAACCTTATTCATGAATACCAATACGTAAACACTTCAATCCACCATGTCCATGATTGTCATGGAATAATTACTTCCTTGATTTAGAAGTAACCTCTTAGGTCCAGACATTGAGTTGGGTAATTCCCATGTTCTCCATAGATAAAACATTGGACTCCATAACAGTCTGTCACTCTATGACCCTTCTCTCCACACAGATAATATCTTCCCCTCCATTTGATGTATTCATCATGGTTTTTCTTCCCTTCTTAAGAAATCTCAATCTTCCTTTCTCTATTCTCCTCAACATGCAAACATGCATAAAATTCCATCTTCCTCTTATTTGATGAATTAGTAATACCACTAAAGTTCACCTTGTTAATCATATATCGTGATGAATGATTCGGCATAATCACAAAATCATTCTTCCTAGGCATAACACAATTTCATTTCTCATAGTCACCAATTTGTCCATTGGATTCAATGTTGACCCAATTCATTCTGGTTCCCTCCATTGACTAAAACCAAAATCCATGGTGTAAGAAACAGTTAAAATAATGGGGAAGCACATAATCATAAAAAGTCACTTAGGGGATGTGTAACATATCACACATTCTTTAATCTAGGACACCTTAGGTTTACCCTAGTTTATTCATGATCGTCCTCATAATTATAGGACTGTAAACTATAGTTATACTAAATCTTATGGACATCCCTATACGTACCTTATAAATATATCTAGGGATCTCACTAAAGTTTTCGCATCATAGTTTCCAAAGTTTGACTAAAACTTTCCTCTAATACCAACTTTAGAGACCCAATACCTGATGTACATGGACATTACATTACTTTTGGGGAATACTTAATACATAACAAAAACAAACGCACAAGGACCGTAATAGTTTAGTGTCTTGGAAACTCGAAAAAAAAAATATTCTTAATCATGGTGAAAGATCTTCAACATCTCCAAAAATTATCTTCCTCTTTTTTTTCTTACCTAAAACCTTTCATTATATCCTGGGGAAAATAAAACATATAAAGGGTGAGAACAAATTCTCGGTAATGGTAATCAAGGAGAAAATGAAACAAACCATATACATTTGAACTTAAAAAAATGAACATAATATTGCAACATCAAAATATTGAGCAATGACATATAATATGGTAGTACGTAAGGTATATATCATAATGGAACATAAATAATGATAAAATAGCATGGGAATAAACCATTTAATTGTGTCAACCCATTAATCACATGATATGATTTCCATAGTTGCCAAGATATTGCTGCCAAGACCATCTTAGTGGATAATGTCCCTTTCTGAATCGAGTTCACTCCTCGTTCCAGTCCTGTAACACTGAAGTAGATTAACTTATCATTCCAGCCATGTCTATATCATGAGATATAAATTTTTATCCTATGCATTGGAGGGAGATATAGGTCCCACCCATCTCATAATTAAATCATTCTTACGTGTGTCACAACATTAACATAAATCATTCATCATAACCCAAAGAATAAAATGGGTTTTATAAACATCATCCCATCATAACATAATCCAAATAAAATAAATGGATATCATTTAATCATAAGAGAAGTGAATCCATGTGAATCATAGATACATAATACTTGAAACAATCACATGTGAAATAATGTCATTCTAGATGGAAAATGGTTTTGATAAACACTTGAAATTAATTCTTGAGGAAAATATCCTTTCTTATTCAAAATCATTTTCTTTTCACCAAATGCCATGAAATTTTAAAATAAAAGGATTTTTTTGAAAATAGTCATTAAATCTTGTAGAGTAATCTTTATGAAAATAAGGCATTATGAAATCGTAAAAATCAGTTCATGCCGTATGTGTTAAAAAACATTTTCTCGTACTTTTGCCGGAAAATTAAAAAAAGTACCTCGTAACGTAAAAAAAATAATGATTCCTTACATACCATGTAGTAAAAGTCAAAAAATAGTTAAAAAGGACATTAAACATAAATGAAACCTTTTTTAGAAAATAGTGACATGGATGAAAAATATAACCCCAGTAAATACTTACGTATAAACAATCTCGGACAAAAACGAGATTGGAAAAGTTATCCCTTACCTTAGGTCTGATATGCTTAGTACGTATCCAAAACTCCTATATAATTATTTAGATAATGTCATTAAATTATTACATAATCATATTCATTCTTATGATATCATATATGGTTCACTTATTACATTATATTACCCATCCTTTTGTAAATTCAATGTTAAAGCAGCGTTTTCGGTAAAATAATTTCATGTATCGTACGTGTTTGGCCTTGTTGTTCTTGATATTATTATTACTTATATCATGATTTAATTAATTACATAATGTAAATAATTATTTATATATTATATATAATCAGTATATATATATATTTAATAGATAGATAAATGAAATGAAATACACCATTCATGGAGACGGTAGGCCGTACGTACTCATGAATGCTATTTTCTTTTCTTTATTGACATGAATGGATGTAAGTAGATGACATATATATATATACATAAATCCATTATCTTTATCATGTCATATATTTCATTATTATTCATTATATATACTTTATAATCATTTTTGAGTGGTTAACATGGAGAATGAATCTCATCGCGTCATGGAGACGGTAAACTGTACATACGCACGAGCGATGATATCATTCCCATAATTATTAAATTGAATTTGAGTGGATGATATAATATCTTAGAATCAGTATGATGTTACAATAACTATATATAGTTATTCTTTACACCATTATACCCATTCAAGTAGGGTGGTGGTGGAAAAACAGATTACACCACGGCGTGGAGACGGTATTCCGTACGTACGGACGCACGATGATTTCATTTTTTGTAGGATGGATAGAAGGTGAAATGGGGTTGTTTAATATTTATAATAACATATAAGCATATGAGTTATACTTATGTTATTAATTCATGATGAAACAAATAATAAATAAGAATTTTAAGAAGAAAGAAACATGAATAAATCGGTAGAAGAGATTACCTATTCTTCAACGCAACCCTTTTAAGATTCCTCTTAAGGCACTAAAGATGGTATTTTGAGGAGACTCTAACCTCTATAATTTTTATAGGGAAGTTGATAAGGGAAATATTCAGGGTTCGGTGGAGAATTAAGGCTCAAAATTGTTTAAAGAGAAGAGGGAGGAGGTTCCCTTTTATTAGGGAGGAGATGGGAAATTTAAGAAAAAACATAAAATATTATTTTATAATAAAGTCATATCAGTTAATAATGGCTCCAAAGTGACTTATTTCGAAGATAAAGTGAGTATGGGTCGAATTACTCTCAACCAATAGGTTTTAGACAAATTTAGGTTACTATTTTAACATTATTATTTAGATTTAACTCAATGTTAAATAATTTATCTTTTACCATGTCTTCTTGTTTTCTTACACTCTATGGTTAATAAACATACTATAACAAGCCAAAGGAACCCCAAGTGGTTCATTATTAATATATATAACCTTATATAAGTCATTTGGCCGAACCATAGATTTTTTGGAATTGAATAACAAATAATAATTTAATATTTGTTTTACAAACTATTTTATGTCAATTTTGACACTATTTGGTAATTCATTTTTGTGAAAATCATAAAAGCATTATTAGTTAGATAAAAGTTAATTGAATCAATAATAACATGTCATATTAACCTAAAAAAATTATTGTAATTTATAAAAAGTCTCAAATTACATTTATATGGGAATTTATAACATCAATTATGTTAATATTTCATTAATAAGGTAATTAATGCATCATCATTGTGTCAAAAATAAATTAAATTATGTAATGTATAAAAATTATAAATAAAATAAAATTATGTAGGAAATCTTTTTATCTTTATAATGAATATTTATAGTCGAATTTTTCTTATGTATAACCCTATATTAAAAATGTGTTAGTTTTTAAACTTTGATTTTAACTATTTATACTCTTCTTTAAATAAAATAATAATAAATGTCCTAATATAATCCAAGTATACCTAAATGATGATGTTTTATTTCTAAGGTTGTTTTTGGTCGAATTCCCCTTATCCAATAGAATTAGTACATGTGATAGGGTAATAATAATATCATTTTACCCTTAATTACCCTAATTACTTTTAACTGTGGTAAATAAAAGTAAAAAGTTACTATTCACATAATATTATTTTTATCTTATTGAACCACATTTTACTCCTTGATATTAACCGTGTCTCTCAGATTTTTGAAATTCCACTCACAGAACTGGAAAAATTATGTTTTATGTAAATTTTCAAATTCACCTAGGAGGTGGGTAAAACACGGTGAAAAGTTCAATAAAATTTTTATATATCTAAAATTATTATAAAATGACTCCAATTAGTTACATTGAACTTATATAGGTATTATTTTTCAATTTTTACCTAAATTAAATTTAAATAAATTAAATAATTATTTAAATAAACAGTTGGTTTTTAAATAGTAACCTAGTGTTTTAACTATTCATCAAAAATTTAAAGTTTTCAGAAAAATACCAAAAATTTTCCCTAGGCTAATTTCGTTATTCCGAATCTAAAAATGAAGTCCATTTTGAAAGATAAAATTTATAAAATTTCAAAAGTGGGTATTAATATTCATAACAGCTGGTTCATAATAATATTATAATAATATCTCGTTTAGTAAAACTCGGTATTGCATACTACACACGCTATCGAGGAAGGTCTTGATTGCATGTAATGCAAGACATGTCAGGGATGTGTGTAGTGAAAGCTCTGTTTGGTGTTTCATATAATATAATCAAAACTTATTTCATTTATACATTAAACAAAATCTATACTTAATGTTGCATAGAATAATTTCCACAAAACGAACTTGAAATTGTATATAACACGAGCCAAGAATAGTGTTGCGTATACTGCAAGATAATATGGTGTTGCGTATAGTACAAGATAATCTTGGTGTATTTTATAACAGAAGACATCAAAGAAATTAAAAATAATATATCTCATAAAATCTCGGGGTGTTACATAAGTTCTCTTCTACCCAATTTCTACCTTTTTTATCCATTTTTCTCCCCATCTTGAAGAATGTGGTTTTCCTAAATCATAGGGTTTTAGGTCAACTGAATTTTGATGTTTATCTTCTTAGTAGGGGATGTGATTGATATCTTGGTGTTTATGGAGCATGTTTCATAATCCTCTCATGAAGGTGAAGTATTTTAGTCTATTCCAGTTCACACACCATCGTTTGACATTGGTTTCTTCTACCCTATTGGTTTTTTCAAATTCAGTTAAAAGTTTTTGTAATTAATAGTTTCCTATTATTTTTTAGCACATCTTCATTTTCCCTAATGTGGTTTTGGGGCACCAGAGCCAAAGGTGCCTTACATTGGTCTTATTGGGTAATGAATATATATATTCCCTCTTTGTAAATATTACCTCCTAGAAAGGGTAATATGCACACTTATTCTAGGGTTATTTATTTTTATATGTATAAATTCACGTGTGTTGGTGTAAAGAGTTTTCTAGGATCGTCTTGGTCAATGATCCTTTAGTTTTAGGTAGGTCCCCTATTCTAGAGAGTTATGTTTTAATTCTATTATTTCATGATCATTTTAAATTTTTTATGAGGTATGTATATTTATGTAAAAATTGGTTGCACATTTAAAAAATGTTTCCATTTATTTAAAATGTTTTTAATCATTTTTACAAGCGTTCCATTTAAGGTGAATTATCCAAAAATGATTCAAATAATTTATAAATTATGGGTTACATGTTAATCATTTTTTTGGAACTCTAAGGATGCGATTAAACATTTTTTCTAAAACAAGTCCCATTTGAAACCATGAAGTCTTGTTTGGGAATTAAATAACTGGAAAGGACCATTTTTTATATTACGAAGATGAATGATATTTTCACCCTTATTTTTTTGAATGGACTTATAATGGCAAAATTGTTGGCCCGTTTTCCACTATGAGAGGTTCTTCACCTAGATGGTGTCCGAGTTTCGGATAAAAAAGTATAGGGGTATCTTTGTGTTATGGTTAATGTCATGTGTGTGGGGGCTTCCTCATTATTATTTATAATATTATAATGGTATTTTGGGGAATCTTCTAGCAGGTTGAGTGAAGGTTAATTACAATTCCCTTATTAGAGGAATTAGTACCCCATGATTTAGGATAGGCTATATGGGATTTGACACTGGCGGGGAGAGTTTATTGTAGGTAGTTGGTTATAGACTATGGATCCCCAACATAGGATGAAAGGTGAGTCCAAATAGAGTACATCCATATATTTCTTCTAGAGATGTTTAGGAAACTCCAATAATTACATATCTATTTTTTTATTTTACATTTTTATTACTTTTTCCACTTGATCAAATGAAAATGTTTCAAACATATTCTACATTCATCTAATTTCAAGTATTTCTACAAATCTACACTTTTTTTTTGTATTTCATACTAAAATACATGTTCCATAACATTATTTATTTTAATAGAATATATTCTAATGAAATTTGTTTCTTTGGAAACTATTTTGGAAATTTAATGGAAATGGGTTTTTCAGAAAAATGGAACCATGTTACTAGTTTTTAAATAGAGTTGAAAACTATATTTTTATATGTATTAACATCAAACTGGATTGTGTTGGTTTTCTTTTTAATGGTTCGGAAAAAAGAACAGTTTATTTGGGCCTGCCTACTTACCCTTAATAAGCACCCTAATAATTATATCATTATTTTTAGTTTCTAGTGTTTCCTCCATCTCACATTCATTCACCTCAGAGAAATGTAGGTTTAGTCGTCAGTGGTTATCCATAAGATCACATGGAGTCATGTGATGTTTTATTTACTTATGGTTCTAGTGATAAATTTTATATTTCTGTTTATATTTAGTTATTTTCCATTTTTAGGAAAATTAATTCCACCTATTTTTATCTTTTAAGCCTCACACTAGCTGTTACCACTTGAGGATCAGGAAGACGCATCAATCCTTGTTGTGTACTGAAACGGCTGACCAGTTCACGATTTACTCAGGTTGGTTCATCAAAAAATGGTACCAGAGGAGTCCCTTTGTTATTTATGATATCTAGTAGACCATATATAGGATTTTAGGGCTTAAGAGGTAGGTCATGGGTTGGTGCTTAATCAACACCACTCACAAAGAGACCCAACTCACCAATGTTCAATGGATTTCGAGTCTTTATTTTTGTTTTTTGTTTTTTGATATTGGAATTTTTTTTTCAATATGATGAGATTTTTCTTGTTGGGGGATGATAGTGGAAGTGATTTGGATCTACATGGTGAGCTTACATGGTGTTGAAAACCATGTGGACCCTGCATACATGGTTCAATATGGTTCCAATGGATGGTGCATACTCAATTCACGGTCTGCTAAATTATGTGGTTGGGTTATGAATGAAAACTAGTTCCCTATTTTACATATTTTGGTTTCAGAGATTCATTGGTCTACATTTGGATTGTGTTAGTTTATTTTAAGATGAAAAGAATTTTTGAAATTACATTTTTAGTAAAAAGTGGATGTTAAAACGGTAAAAAGTTAATTTTATAATGGTATTTTAGGTTTCAAAGGGGATATTGAGAATTATTTTTACTTTTTATGGTTTTGAAATAAGTGAAATGTAACGTAAATTGGAAATTCTGGGTTTTGATTGAAAAATGATAGGTATGAACCATGTTATTTCCAATGTATAATCACATATGTGTGTGTGTGTCTAAAATGTGCATGTTGGCATGTATGAATAGATGATATAATTGGAATTGGGATGTACAACTCAATGACTTTTCATAGTATTTCATAGGTGAGTATTTTAAAAAAGGATTCACATGGTTTTTCCAATGTGGGTTTTGAAAAGGAAAATTGTGTCCATTAAAATGAAAATTATTTTCTAATGATATTTTTGGTTTTAAAGGGAAAAGTGTGGGGATGTATAACATTTTAAAGTTTATATGCTGAAATGGTTTTAGATGTGATGAAAATGTATTTCAATTTAAAATGAAATTCTTGATTTTTAAAAGAGGGTTCTTGGATATTTTTGTAATGTTTTTCGTGGTTTTATTTCTAGTTGATATCTGAATTTGTTTTTATTTTGTTTATTTATGTTTTGGATTATGAATTTTTTTTTGGAATTATATTTTCATTTTTAATGTTTTGGTTTTGATTTTGATTTGATTTTTTTCTTTGGTTTGTTTATAGTATGCAGCCTAGAAAGACCCAGATGGTTTCTAAGGATTCTATTCTAGTAATTGGCCTATCTTGACTAATAATAGAGTAGTGGATCCAAGATTATCTCAATTAGTGCCTTTTTTCTATAGTCATAAAAGTATGTTAGAGGTAGTTGAGTGACTTGGGGAAGTTGAGACTGTATAAAAGTCTTTGGGATCTCCAGATATCGTGAGATTGTGATTTTTTGGGGTATATTTAAAAGGCAAATATTTGATGAGTGGATGCTGATCATTCCATCCTTATTGTCAGTTAGATATCTTGGGTGGAATTTTATACCAATTTTATACAATAATTTATTCTTTATGTATTAAATGTGTATAATGTAAAAGAGCTCAAGGATTCTAGATATGGTCAACTGATGGTAAATAGTAAGGTTGAAAATTTCAATGAGTGGGTTTCATTTCCCCATTTATAATTTCAAGTGATCAGATTGATGTTCCTCTCATATGGAATATCAGTCATGGTTTAAAGAAATGTGTTCTTTTATTAGGTAATGTTTAAGAGGTTAAATAGTGATAGTTGATCATATAGTTTCATTGGGTTCTTATGATGGTTCCCCATATAGTGAGGAGTGTGAACTAGAGGATCATGTACTGACAAGTTTCATGGTTAGTTATTTCCTTTAATTTTCAGTCAAATCACTCCATTTTATGATATTTTTGGCATTGTAAGTCTAATACCACTTTCTCTGATCCTCTTAAGGATTATCATTCGTGTGGTTGTTTAGGAGTTCTTAATGTTGTGTTTCTTGAAGAGGGATAACTCATTAGATGTTTTCATTTCCTGAATATGGGGAAACAAATGCTTACAAACATCCGGGCTCTAGCCATAGGATCTTAAGAAAATATTTTTACATGTTCAATGAATTTTCATGTGTGGGGATGTACATAAAACATGTTTTCCCCAACATTATATTGGTTTCGATTATTGTTTTCCGATGTTTTAGTTTTATGTCCTTGGGAACTTTTTGTCTTGATGATTTTTGTAATCTATCTTGAAAATATATATTGTTTTTCATTTTGGATGTGAACTCAATAATTTTACTCTTCCCTTGGAATGGTTTTAGTTTTTAGGTGGTCCTCATTTTTAGATGCATGTATCATGGGAAATTGTGAATTGTGGCTTGGCCAAGTTTTTGTTTAAGTATTTCTTTGGTATAGCATTTTATTTTTGGTTGGTAGTTCCATTGACTATTTCCCTTTGTTCATACATTGTTTTAGTCAGTTCCTTAACGGTGGGTATACCCCTATCATTTCCCCTTTTATCTCTTTACCTTTTTCTAGCTTTGGTCAGGTGTATTTTTTGGAGTTGAAATTTTACACTGGTTTTCATGGATTTTATTGATCATTATTTGTTTTGAGTCTTGCTTTTGTTCCAAATTTGGATGGGTGAATTTTTATTGTAAGAGAGTGTTAATAATAGGGATAATTGTCATAGGATGATCAACCACCTCTCTTTTATTTTACATATTTTTTGTCTTACTTTATCAGGTGCTTTAGTGGGCATGAGTTCTAGTATTCTGGGGTCTAAAATTTAATATTTTGGTGTATTTTTATCAATTTCATGCATATCCTTCATAGTAGGAAGTAACCATTCATTTATAATGAGATTTCCCTGGTGGGTCTGTGATATAGAACATGACTTGTGCACATTTTATTAAACCATGCGATATGAACGTAGTTTGTCTCTGTGAGTTTATAGTTTCAGGTTTCACTGGTTGAGCACAATTCACACAACCAAGCATCTGTATAGTGGTAATCGTTTGAGGTGCTCCTTGCCTAGGTGGTGGATAGTGCACGATGGGTGCATGGTTTGGAAAGCTATGCACAAACCATGTGTTTTTCCAATAATTTTAAAAATGTTTGTTCTTGTTATATTTTATTTTTTATTTTTTAATTGTTTCTTATTTTTATCCCCCCCTCTTACTTAGTCTCAAGTGATGAATAAAACCTCTCCTCACCATTTCCATGCATGAACCATCCCTCACGAATCCATATTTCCAGGGAAAGTAGACCAGATTTGTTGTGGTTTATTGGTCAATTCTCCGATATATGGTCCCATCTCCCCTCATTTTCCCTTATTTTTGTGTTTTCCTCTCCCCTCAGGTGGCGTACGATTCGGCCAAACCATAAAATTTTGTGTGCACTGATTTTCTATGTATCTCTTCCTAATAGGGAAAGTGATATCCCTCTCTAGTCTCTTTCGACTTTTTTCTAGAATCCTCCCCTAAAGGGGAATAATTTTGGTCTATTCTTGTTTGACAACCAGTGTTTGAAGTTGGTTACTTTAACTTTCTTGGTTTCCTCCCATTTGTATTAGTGTATTTTATGATTTGTGGGTTCCTAATATTTTTTAGACAATCTTCATCTTCCTCGAAGTACTTTAGAGCTATAAAAATTTTAGGAATGATACATTGGTATGAATGGGTAAGGAATATATATATATATATATATTGCATGTTAGTACACATTTCTTCATGATGATTGGAACATAGACAATATAGCTAGGGGTATTTATATACATAAGTATAAATTCATGTTCGTGTAGCCTTAAAGAGTTGATCCATATCATATTAATTAATGTTACATGTGTTTGTGTTTGGTTACCTATGCTTGATCCTTTAAATTGTATTCATTTTTTTCTAGAAAATTTGAAAATTTTGTATTTATTATTGTGATTTGTGTATATATTATAAAAAATTGGTCTTATTTGTTGAGTTTTTTTAGTTATTTTTATAATATGATTAGGCTTTTTTATAAGAATACCATTAAATTTGATGTATCTTAAAGGAATAAAATATTTTTATAACTTATTCCTTATATGTGATGTGTTTTTTTGGAACTCAAAGGCTTTGGTTAAATATGTTATCTGAAACATGGGCTATTTGGCACCATGAAGTGTAGTTTGGAAGTCAAATTCCTTGAGAGAACTATTTGGTATCTTTCAAACATGGTTGATATTTTCACATGGGTTTTTGGGAATTGTTTTGAAATGGTAACTATGTAGGTGCATTCAAAACATTTAGAGGATATATGTATAAATAACACTCCTATAATCACCCTCTTGATGAGTGGTTCTTCGCATATGTGGTGTCAAATTTAGGTCTAGAAGGGTGTGGTGGGATATGTGGGCTATGGTTAATTCCATACATGTGAGGTCCTCCTCAGTCTCCTTTATACATTTAACCTGGTATTTATGGAAATAATCAATAAGATAATGTGACGGTTGAAAACTAGTTTTTAATAGATCGATTAGTACCCCTAGATATGTGGATAAGAGAGATGGTCTTTTCAATTAATGAGGCTAGTTTAGAGTAGCTATTCGGCTATATAAAATGTTGTTTCACTATACACTAATATGTGAGTCTGAACTAAGTATGTCTAGGGATTTATTTTAGATGTGTTTACGAAATGAACGTGATTACATATCAATATATTCTTATTTCATTTTATAACTCTATTTTACATGATCCCATAGCATTTATTTCACACATACACTAATTTATTCTTTTTCCTATAATTTTTATATTGTAACTAATTTATTTTGATTTTCATATAAGAATATATATTCCAACATTTCTTGTATTTGAAATGGATTTATTGAAATGAATTTTCATGATTTGGATACTATTTTGGAAATATAATGGAAAGTGGTTTTTTTAATATGAAACCCTATTACTTTTTTTAAAAATTGTAGAGAAACTCATTTTTATGTGTCTTATTTTAAATCTACCTCAACTTTATTTTCTATTAAAAGGCAATGCATAGAAAAAATAGTGTATTCGAGAATTCATACTTAGTTTTAATAATCAAACATGTAGCTCTATCAATATTTTTATGTTCTTGTGATGATTTATGTTCAAATTTGGTTGACATGGAGTGCCATTGGTTTATTGGTTAGTGGTGTCCCATAGCGTCACATGGAGGTATGTGTAGTTTTATTTATTTTCACTTCTATTGATTATTTTTATTGTTCATAAATTGTTTTTTTTCATTTTTTATGGGAAAAAACATTCTGAATTGATGTGTCATTGATGTTTGGAACATGTCACTGGTCTGAGAGGATCAAGAACGCCTTTGAGGCCTTATTTCTTAACGACTCGGGTGGTATGTTCATGGTCTACGAGTGTTGGTTCGTGACATGTGGAATCACACAAGAGTGTTTTTTCCGAGTTTATGCATCATTATTTTTTCTATTTTAAAATTATTTCTAATTTAATTAATTAATTAATATATTATAATTTTTTATATTTTATTTTACCTTGATGGGTTCGAAAATCATGAGTTTAACTCATGATTTTAAAAAGGACTCCAATGTCATGATATTATCGCAAGATTTTTTAGGATTGTTTTAAGAAGACTATAATATGGTGAGACCATATCTGAATTTTGTAGTTGATTTTTTAATTAACAACCACAAAATTTTGAGATAGCCTCATTATTTTAGGGTGATTTTATAGAAAAACCTCAAAATTAAAAAATTATACTTGTACCTATTATATGAGTTGTGTTTTTAAAACAATAATGAATCAATACCCGTATTTATTATACAGTTCTAATTAATTTTAATAATTATTTATATAGTTACAAATATAAATTATTTTAGTAAAATATCTAAAAAATAGTATAAATTTATAATTATGTTAATATAATTATAAAATTAAATTTATAATTATGATTAAATATATAATTTTCTAAATAAATTCAGTCATATAATCATAAATTATTTTGTTTTAAATGACATGAAAAATTCATTATCATAAAAACATTTCTAAGAAGATTTGTTTTGTATATATAGAGAATATCCATGTGGTTTGACCAGAATCACCACTTTTATAATATTTAATAGGATTTATAAATTTGTAGTTTTTTATGTCATGATAACATGAGCCAAATTTCTATGAGGAATCTAGATTTCACTAATTGTTTTTATTAAATTATAATAACTTTTCAATTATTTAGTTTATACTTTTTTTTGTTTTTTTGGTTTTTATCATAGTTTTGTAGTGTTTTGACTATTTTTGTAATTTTTCATAATTATATATTAATATTTTTAATTTATGATTATTTTTTTCTATATTAATTAATAATATATATATTATAATTTTTAAAATTATATATTATTATAATTTTAACACAATAATATTTTTAATAGTTTTTTCATTAATATTTATATTATTATTAAATTATTAAATTAATATTTATAAGTTATATATATTGCTTTTATATATATCATAATCATATTTTATTTATCATTCTATGTTATTATTATAATTTGTAATATTAATATCATTGATGTTATTAATTATCATCATCATTAGTAAAAATTTAGATAAACTTTTATTATTTTTTATCTTATTATATTATGTTATCTATAAGTAATTTTTCACACATCAATATATTATTGTACATTTACTTATGTTTATATATATTTTTTCATATAGTAATAATTTTTATAATTTATTAACATCATTAAATTTTAGTCAATGTATTATTTGAATTTTTAAAATATTGAAAGTTGCAATCTCATTTTTGTAAGATAGGTCACAGGTTACATCCTCACCTCTTTATGATATGAATTCAGTCCTAAGCCACATCATTATGATAAAAACCTAGTACACAGTGTGATGGAATCCATTCCTTCTGTGCAGGTGATAACCAAACCCTAGTGACACCCTCTTCCATTTCTACAATAGATTTCATGGAATTTCATCTAATAGGTCACATAGCTCCATCCAACCTAACTTTATCCTCAACAATAGTTTCACCATGTACCAGATCACTATTTAACCAGTCCTCTCTATGAAGAAAAAGTTGTTCAATACCAAGTCAATTCCCATCCCCATTATGTATAGTTAGTGTTGTGGGTGTTCACTGTGATCCAGTGACCATCCTCATTACATTAATGATTAGATATAGTTTGTGGTTGGTTAGTATTATTTTATTTTTCATCTATGTGGTGTTTATTAAAAACATTTCATCATGTATAATTTCGGTGTTTCTTTTTTATTTAGAGAGTTATCACAAGTATCAACAACACACACATTGTTTTCACATTGATATTTCAGTGATGAGGGTGTGGTGTATCTGAATTGGCTATTGGTAGCGGTTGCGGTAACCATTGTGTCAAAATGGACATGATAATGTCTGTGATTTATTTTTCATGTCATTTATGTTTAATATCTTGAATATTTATTTTTTTCAGAAGTGTGTAAACATAAATTTGTTTTCATTACATTTATTTTTTAACCATTCTTAATTTTTAATAAATTTATATTTATTAGATGTTTTTTATTTAACTTTATATGTTCTTAACCCATTTTTAATTTTAGTTTTTATAGATATTATTTGGTTATTTTCCATGTGAAACTAAATAATTAATCAATTGTTGTAGATAATAAGAAAATTTACAAGTTCAGAATTTGATTTAATGCGTGAGAGAATCATATATCAAACATAAGTGAATTTTAAAAAAATAAATACATTAATTGATAATTAAATAATTTTTCTGATCCCTATCTAACTTTTAGGACTGATTCCTAAAAGACTTATCTCCTATGAGTGAACCTAAAACAAATTGATACCTCAAAATTTTGAGAAACAAGGAATTATATTTCACCAAGTAAGTATTTATTAGAAGAGTGCATAAGTGATATTAAATTCATAATAATTACATTTTGAAATAAATTTTTAAAAAATGGGATGAGTTATAGAATTATTTTGCTAATTAATGAAATAATGACACACATAATACAAACCATCTGATGAGTTAGGTTCCCAAGGGGTGTAATCCTGATCATTGTGCAATTTTTTTGACCATCAACTAAGCCCATCAAGATTTTAATTAACCTGTATCTATTATAAAAATATTTTTTTAAATTAGAAATATAATTATTGTATTTTCACATTGTTTAAGATAACATTTAATAAATAAATAATGTTGAATGATACATTTCCTTTCATATAATGGTAGATCTAAAGCATTACACAACAACTGGTAGAATTGATATGTCCAGATTATAAAAAATAACATATATATTTTATTATTATTATACTTCCTATAATCTTCATTTAATTTTTTTGAAGGATAGTGTAACTAAATTTTTTTCTATGTGAAGGGTATATTCTTACTTATAAACATATTAAGGGATGCCTTTTGAAGGATAGTTCTAGAGATATATGTGTATGTAGTATACTTATTTATTTTATTTTAATGTTTTCTTGTTATGTTGTTTAATATTGAATATCCTTATTTGTATTTTTAACTATTTTAGGACAAAAATTATTGAATATGAACCTATTTATATTTAACGTGATATTTCTAGTGATGATTCATTGGTATGAGCTCATCATATTGAAGAATGAAGAAACATGTTCGGGGGCTAGGCTTACATTCTCTTCCATCACATGTGTATGGATAAAAATAATCATCTATATCAAATAAGAATATTGAATTTGAAGTTTTTATTATAAGGACATAATGAAAGGGATAATTTAGTTCTTAATGAAAAATAACCAGTGAGAGACTCCATGATATTTTACGATTTTTTAGAAATTGTTATAACTAGTTATGAATTAAATAATTTTTAAATCTTATTAATCAAATTTTATATTTTCAATGTACATTATTATATCATTTATTTTATATATAACTAATTGGGGAATTAGACAGATATTTCCATCCACCATTAAGGGTGAAAGAACAACTCTTTCAACTCAATCTGAATAATGATTTATGATTTCATAATTTTGTCTTGTTGATAAATTGGTGCATGTGATTTTTTTTGTTAGTATAAAATTTATTCTTCCTTTTTTTTCTTTGGAGTTGTTTGTCACAGGTGGGTTATTTTACAATGTGATTGATTTCCAAGGATTCAAACTTGATCTAGTTGATATTTTTAGCGGATTTGATATGTTTTTTATTATGAACTGGGAGATTGTATACACATGAGAGGATTATGAACATGTATGTGGATCCATTTAAAATATTAAATAAATGATATTTCTATATTTTATTTAGAAGGTGGAATCCAATTTTTTCATGTTAAATTTTTTTATCATTTAATTTAAAAAATATTTTTTAATAAAGATAATATGAATTTAATAATTTTAATAAATAATTAATCAATTTTAAAAATATAATATATAAATTATTATTATATAACTTTAGTGATGTTTTTTATATTAGTTATTTTAAAATTTAGTTAATGGAATTACCCAATTTTTTTAAAATGTAGGTAAATTTTGTGTCTTTGATTGTCCTTATGTATAAAAATCATTAATAATCCATGTTTGGAAACATCACAAATTAGAATCATTTATAAATGTCTCAAATTAGTCGCATTTGTAAACATATATAATGTCACAACCCATCTTCCTCAAGATGAGGGAAGCCAAAACAAAGTTCCACACCCTCCCTTATTCGATATGAATGAGAGATAATAACCCACAAGTCTCTCCTTCAATAGGCCCTAATGTCGCGACTAGAACCAAGGTATAAAATCTCATGAAAAATTGGACGCATTACCATTTAAATGAAAATATGATCGAGAGATAAAATGGAAAACATCCAAAACAACACCAAAAATTTATATAAAGGAAACAAAAATCAAACCCATGCATGATTAAAATGTAAACTACAAAAAAAGTAAAAAACAAACTCCAAATCAAGTTCCAAAAAAAGCTACTAAGTAGCGACACAAAAACTATCCCGACGCTTGAGCTAGTAAAGTCTAGCATGGTCCTCAAAGTACACATGAAAACATAGAAATAGTTTATAGTTGTAGGCTGATTATACACGTATACCCAGTCAAAAAACTAAAGCCACTTGTTCACAAGTGGGGGAACATACTAATGCCCCTATGAAAGAATAGTAGAACCACAAACAAACTACCATGAAGTACTAACCAGCTCAGACCCACTGAGTAACACTCACCAAATAACGCATGCCAATTAATGTAGTAGTATAATAACATCGACATCCAGCTAATCCACACCACTTTCCCACTAGTTAACTGCTCATTTTTTATAGATAACATCTCAATGCTACCACTCTCCCAAAACTCATTCCTACTTCAACTACCTTCTCGCACACACCTGGGCTTCAACCACAACACACATCTCACCTATAGACACATGGGTCACCACAACCACTCCTCTCTCCCAAAGACACCAAATACTCATCTCAAAGACACTTGAAAAAAAATCTTTGCTGAAAACACTTGGGACCCTCATCCACAACAAACCTCCCTGAAGGATCATGGAATATGGTAAGCCTAAAGCCACTATAGCCTACCTTAATATGCTCAGTCGGTAAAAACCTAGAAGAGGGTGCGGGAAGAATTCTAGTAACTAGCTATCCATCCTCCCACCAGGATGTTGGGAAAGGCACCCTCCCCTATGAACTAGGGGTGTACGTCACATAGTTCTCAATAAGGGTGTGGTGTGTATATCAATCACAAGGAACTGACATTTATATTTATAAGTAAAGAAACACTCTACGCAAACTAGGGGTCCCAAAACAAACAACCAACATACAAAAAACCATATTTCTTGTTACCCCTATATGTACAACCACACAAACAGCCACAACAATAGCATAAACACAACCAATTTTTCATTTAACTACATTCCATTAATTAATTAACTGGTTCACATTATTTTATTCTTGCACTACCTGGGGAAACTACCAAGCACAAAAACTTCAACCAAATTTTGAAGGCCAAAGGCAAGTAAAGACTACCAAGGGAAACAAGGATGTAGGGACAAAGGTAAAGAAATCCATTTTAACACACATTCTTAAAAACAATATAGAATAACCAACCTACAGTCCCACTACACACCCCATTCTTCCCAGAAATCAATTAATCCACTGCCAATGTCATTATTCAATGATATCCCACTTTATAATCCTTTAAAACCTAAACCCAGAATCATTGCTGTGCATCAACACCACACTTGGCACACACATTAACATGGAGTCAGGACACAACCCAAACCTGCAGCCCCACTGCCCAAACATTTCCTATAAGTAGTCCCACTACATAACAAGACCTTTTCCACATTGAAGTCCCACTACCCAAATATTTCTTTCATGTAGTACCATTGCATAACAATCCCATAACCACATTTCACTCCCACTGCCAAATGTCACTTTTTGGTCACAAAACAAACAATGACATTCCCACTTCCTACATGCCCCTCAATTTCAAAACCAAACGGTATCTCAACTTGTGATTCCAATATACCTCTTGTACCAACTCACACACAAATCCCATAGCTACTACTGTTAAACTACATCCCCGCTTCATACACATACAACATCATTATAATGGAACTGTCTATCCTTCCCACCCCTATACCCATAACTGTGCTCCCAACAAAAGAACCACACAACCCACACAAAGCTAAAAAAACCCAACAGAATGTATCACACATCCCCACCTATAAAACATGATGTATTTATATTTTTTAGACACTGTTATCTAATCCAACATTGGTAAACAAGGGTGATCGCATAAGGTATTCATCCTAGTGAATCCATTTAATTTATCCAAGAATATGTAATTTAATTAATTTCATGTTACAACTCTTTAATGAAACACCACATCAAAAAAACATCGTTAGTGCCCAAGCAAGGACCACCAATAACCATGATTTTAAAAATTAATTACAGCCACAACAGATAACATCATTATCACAAAAAACAAACAAAATAGTCAATCAACATCAAACCACTTTCAACCCATTATTTCATTGACCCATGTAATCTTTTGATCATATTTCCTTTTTATTTCTTAATATTTTTTATGAAACTTATTCACCTATTATTGATAAGGATTGACTAGTACACCTACTCTATATTTTGAAAAATTACATAGTGGGACAAGAGATATCTACTTGAAACAAAAGGTGACCAAAACTCCTCCTAGCGCAAATAATAGGGGATCACATGAAAAGTAGGAAAATCCAGGAAAACTGAATAAGAGAGAGGGATCTAGCATAATTTCCCGACTTAGCTAGAATATAAAGCTTTAGGTGCAACAAGAAGTAATTGAAAACACATTGGGAATGGATGTTTGCGGCTTTGAAGAGCCAGAGCCTATATTAACGGAGGAACTATTTCAAAATCCATTCATGTGGGATCATGGTCAATATCATGAAATTTGAGTATCTCAGAGTCCTGGAGCAATATGATATTATATATATACTAAATAACATTTTAAAATCTATTAAAAACACCCATAATGTCTTTAAACTTGGATTACGGAAAATAAACAACAATCAAGGAAAAACTTGAAAAACTCAAAAAACATTAGAAATTTAGAAAAGGGTGATACATTGTTTGGAATGGAAGCATTTCAGTGTGGAATAATCACAGTTCCACAATTACTATCCCCCAATTTAGATTTGTGAATATTACAATGCCATAATTATTATTCCAAGGTCTCTGGGTGCAACCGTTACGGTGCCACTGTTTTGGTGTGCAACCATTACGATGTCACTGTTTTAGTGAAACCGTTTGGTCAAATTTTTTTTTTAAAACTGCATAAACAAACCAATTAAACCCAAAAAAACACCATAATGCACTAGATTTTCACAAAGCGGTGGCCCAGGCAAATCCGGGTCATTACATCAGATACCTCTCAAACTACTCTCATCCCTGAGAATTTGAAACCAAAATAAAGGAAATAGGGGTCTGATCAACAACACTATAAGATACCTCTATGAAACAAACCATTTTACGTTGTTCGAAAACTGGAGTGAAAACATTGACATCAATGAAAACCCCATTAAAATCAATCTCTTGAAAAACTATATAAAATCTAAGGCCCAACTACCCCAAAAAAACACAAAAACACCATAGTTCACTCTGTCCAAACCAATGGATTAGAGAACCCCTTCCTTCATGCCATCATACTATCCTCTTTGGGAAGCACTGACTCTCCCATGTGGGTTCAATCGAAACTGCATTAATCCATCTTGATTAGAGATCATGTTCACCCCTCCCCATAGTCAAGAATTTTCACACACATTTATAGAAAAAGGAAATAACTCATCTCACAACAAATGAGGTCAAGCATTGCATCATAATCAATGCACAAAAGAAAAACACAAGAGTAAAACTCATAAAAACATTGATTATTGGGCCCACATCTGTGCCGCTCACTCCCAGGTACTCACTTAAATGAAACCATGCCACAATATCATGCGAACCAAATGAATGGTCCATCCATAAACAACATAATCATCACAATCCTTGATTCTTACTGGTCTCCCCATGAACACTGCATCATCCTTGATATGAAAATATCCCTAGTCAATGATGTGTGAATCATCATGTAGATACTGACATATCTAAGATACGTGGAGGATGTCGTGGATCCTCTTAAACCATGGTGGAAATAGAAGTTGATATTTCACCTCACCAATTCTTCCAAACACTTCGAAAAGTCTGATGATCCATGGTGAAAGCTTTCTCCCTATGCCAAACCACCACTGCCCACATCAAGGGGAAACCGTCAAGAATACATTATCCCCAACCTCAAACTCTAATGGCCTCCTCCTTTGATCGTAATATGACTTCTGTCGATCTTGGGCTGCCTTCATCCTCTCACAGATAGGATACACCTTCTGTGTTATACTCGGCACCACATTCAGACTAAGAATATATGCCTCCCCAACATCTATATAGCACAAGGGTGAATGACTTGACCTCCCTCATAGAGCTTCTTACATAGCAATAACAATGGAAGGGTGATATTTATTATTGTAAGAAAACTATACTAAGGGAAAATGTCACACCTAAGACCCACTAAAGTCTAGAACACATTCTCGTAACATGTCCTCCAATGAATGGATGGTCCTCTCTATATTTCCATTCACTTGAGGGTGGAAAGCAGTGATGAGGCATAACTGAGTGTCAAAGGCATGTTGTAATACCTTCCATATTCGTTATGCAAAATTTTTATCCCAATCCAATATAATGGATCTTGGAACTCCATGAAACCACATAATTTCATGAACATAACTTTTGGTAATGGCATACACATCCATCGACTCCTTAACCACTATGAAGTGAGCCAATTTCGTCATCCAATCCACTACTTCCCAAAGGGAATCACATAATCCATAATTCCTAGATACTCTGGTTATCAAATTCATCAAGAAGTTATCCCACATCCACTCATGAACATCAAAGGGATAAAACAGACTATTTGTAAGATGACACCTAGACTTCACCTTATGTCACACTAAACACCGTCCCACAAACTTTGCCACTGTCTACTTCACATCGGGCCCCCAAAATTTTTCTCTTATGCCTTGGTACAATTTAGAAACTCATGGATGCACTGTTAGGGTTGAGCTATGGAACTCAAGGAGAAATCACTTGCGAATTTACACTGGTACAAACAACTTCCCTTAGAATAGTTTTAGATTCTAAATATCCTCTAACCATCCCTTTAGAGAATCACCCAGGATAGCAGGATCTTGCATCACCTCAATATCTGAGTCTCTTTACTGAGACTCCTCCAAATTCCGTACCAATGAAGACAACACTGTCATATAAAAAAGACAACCTCTACCTCCATCAACTCCCACATCAAGATGAAAAGCATCCAACTCTTCCAATTCCATCCAAGAATCCATGGATTCAAGAACCACATCCTTCTATGACATCCCCCTCAAGGCATCGCCCACCGAGTTCCACTTTCTTGAGGTGTAAGATATCCCAAGCCATTTTCCTAGAGAAAAACTTTCCACCTTCACTGTTTCATGTTCAAGTCTCATTGGGAGAAGATATAACTCATGGCCTTGTGATCTATGAAGATAAAAAGGAACTCCCCAATGAGATAATGTATCTATAAAATCAGGGCAAAAATGACGGCTATAAGTTCTAAATCATGGGTGACATAGTTTTTCCGTGCATACGTAACTTCCTAGAACCATAAGAAATAAATCCTCACTGTTGCATCATGAAAAAACTGAAACCTAAGATGGAGGTGTCACAAAATATCTCAAACATCACCCCTTCCTCTAATAAACTAAGCACTGGAGCACTGACCGGCTTCCCCTTTAGTGAACTAAAAGCTTCCTGATGCTACTCACTCCACACGAAGGCCGTGTCATTTCTTGTCAAAACTGTAAATTGATATGAAACAAGAGACATTCCAAGTATGGACCTCCAATAATAGCCTACTAGACCCATGAGGCTGAAAAACTATACCATGTTCTTTGCTGCTGCCAAAGAAACTACCACCTCAACCTTTGATGGGTCCACTATTATCCCTTTATGAGGCACAAAATTTCTATGGAAGTGTACCTCTCACGTCCAAAACTTACACATAGAAAACATCCCATAGAGAAGGTGGTGCCAGAGGACCTCCATGACTGTCCTGAGGTGCTCAACGTGTTCCTCCTCTAACTTTGAGTAAATCAGAATATCGTCGATGAAAACAATGGAGAACCAATCCGAAAACTTATGGAAAACGGAGTTCATGAGCCCCATGAACATGGATAGTGAATTATTAACACTAAAGGGAATGACCATGAACGCGATGTGCCAATACCTACACATGATATCAGTGTTTGGGATGTCACCCTCATTCACCATCAACCGGTGATATCGACCACATATTGATCTTAGATAACCACCTTTCTCCCCTTAACTGGTTGAAATGATAATCTATTCCCAAGTGAGGGTAAAGGTTCATTACATTTACAAGATTTATTCTCTTGTAGTATATGAAAAATTTCATGCCACCATCTCTCTTCATCATGAACAAGACTGGAGCACCCCATGATGGCACACAAGTTTTGATAAAACCCTTATTCATCAAGTCATCAACCTGAAACCACAAATCCCTAAACTCATAAGGTGCCATCTGATAGGGACCCATCAAAATCGGATGAGCATCGAGTTGCAAGTCTATTCCGAATTCAACATCACATTGAAGGGATAGAGTCAAAAACTACTCCAAAAATCCATCCATGAAATCTCCAACAACCCCTAAACCCCCCACCATCTCATTGTCTGCTGATCCCATTGACATCTTAGCTGTTAAGGATAATAGATTCTCCAAACACTGAATTCCCAACTGATAACCCTTCTCACCAATGAAACATACAAGCTGGACATCCACACCTAAAAACATGACTCTTATTCAGAAGAATTAGATAAAATAATGCATAGAAAACAACTATTAGATACCTAGGAATACATGATAAATTTTTATATGTAGAATAAAAGATCCCCACTAGATTTATGCGACCCCATCATCAGTCTACATCCCCATAAAACATCAAACAAACTGGTCTGACCTCCAACAGGCGTGCTCAACACTAGTTGCACAAAAAGTGTATCTACATATAGTCCTAAGTCATAGGATAGAATGGGGGGAAACTAAAGAGTGAGAAGATCTCAAATCAAACAATTCACAAACAAGAGTTCTAAATAGACATATCGTACACCGAACATCCTCTGCCCCCGCTAGAACTGCTACCTTAGTGGCATGAAACTACCCACACCCAAATCATTTACCCCTATATTTTTTACTACCTCCCCAACCATTCCCTGATCTAGGTCCTTGAGGATCACCCTGAGGTCATCCTCCTCAAATACCCTCTACCCTCGGTGGAGAGGGAGCATGCTTCCCCAATTTATATAAAGTCTTGAACAAAAACATTTACTACTGGGGTGGGAACTGAACCTTCCCACCCCCACCATACTAAGATTGAAATGGGGACAAGTTTGGAATATGTACACAACCTCCATAGAAAAAGAACCTTGGTCCAGCCCATGTGGAAATGGAGAGGACCCGGAGATCAAAACTGGAATGGCTGATACCTACATCCCATTGGTCGAAACTAGGAAGGCCCTAACTCCAAAGACATGTTGTTGACTTCCATTCCCTTCGACGAACATGGATATCACCCCTATCATAGTACACCTCCCAAAGCATAGATCCTCTCCCCTACATCGGCCTTCTTACGAACTTGTAAGTATGTCAGTATGGTAAAGCGAGTGATGGAATACTAAAGTGGAGTTCAGAGTGCCTCCACTAAGAATCATGCGCGTGACTCATCATCAATAAATAATTATAGAGGAAAGCATAGTATAACATCGAACTTGATCCCTAGTTCCCTCACCAATGTAATCCTCTTCTAGAGAGAGAGTATCTCCTACCACTTCTTAGCCTACATTATCGAGGAATAAAATTCTTACCAAAACACCTTCTCAAAGTCAACAGATGAGACATCGGTCTCCTTCCTCTCCCTGAGGTAATGCGTCCACCACTAACATGATTCCCCTCGCATCTGGCTCACATCCAGAGGAAACTAGCACTCTCTCAGATCACAAATCAAGGTAATTGTGATTTCAAGCTACTCAAGCTATCCCACCCTCTTTGAGTCTGAAATAATGGCTTCATACTTCCGTAGGGTCTGCCAGTGGATTACATGAAGGGTCTTTTTACACAATTTATCTTCCACCTCTCGATAAGCCCTCTACTAATTATTTAAGTCATCCTGTTGGACCTCAACACCTCATACCACACAAGGGTGACGTCCAGGTTTCATAGCCGAAAAGGGTAAACCAAGAACTCCAAATCCTCGGTATAATGATTTTTAAATCAATATTTTAACTTCATTATTTAAATTAAATTCAAAAAACTCTTAAGACACATAAGAACACACATCATTATGATGAATGTACCATTCATAGGGTCTCTACCATGAAATAAGTGTAGCCTCGCTTGGTCTTTCATAAGGTCTATAGTCTTTTCATCAGATCCGAGGGGGCCCTAAAATCTAGTGTCCTAGCAGGTCTTCCCTATCCAATACATGCACCAAGAGTTCCTAACACTCTTGCCCTGTCATCCCATGAAATCCTCATTATGCCTAACTCTGAACATCATCCAATATCTCAACCATAACCTCTGATACCATTCTTTCATGAACTACCTTCCTCAAGATGAGGGAAGGTGTAAAAAAGTGCAACACCATCCATTTTTCAAGAAGATGAATAGATAATGACCCCTAAGTCTTACCTTTAATAGGCCTCGGAGTGGGGACTAGAACCAATGGTATATAATCTCACACATAATGGAAGGAATTACTATTTTTAATGATGATAGGATTGGAAGATAAGAAGGTAAACATCCCAAACAACAACAAACATTTATATAATGGAATCCAAAATCCAACCCATGCATGATTTAAATTTAGATTGTGAGAAAAGTAAAATAAATGACTAAAAAAATATCATAATAAAATGTCTAAATATAAATATAGAAACTATCCCAATTCCGGATCTTGTTAAGTATGTCATAGTCCTCAATTTCCTCCTAGAAACATGAAAATATTTTTACAGACCTACGATGAGTATACGAGTATAACTAGTAGGAAAACTAAAGGCACCCGTGCACAGGTGGGGGAACATACTAATGACCATGTGAGAGAGTAGTAGAACCTCAATGAACCTACAAAGAATTACTAACCAACCTAGCCTCAACAAGTCACACATACTAAATAACACACGTCATGTAATGTAGTAGTCTATGCACATTGACATTTGGGCACAAACACCACATTCCTATTAGTTAACAACGCATTATTTAGGGTAACCTATTTATTCTACCACTCATAAAAAACATTGTCCAACTGCCAAAACATACACACACACAATTGGGCCTCAACCACACCACAGATCTCACCCACAAACACATCGGCCACAAAAGCCACTCCTCTCACCTAAAGACACCTGGGCCTTATCTTGAAGACACATGGGAAAAAATGGCCCATAAACACCTTGTCCCATTTTCCACATAAAACCTGTCCAAAGGATCTTGGACTATGGTAATCCACAAGCCATTATAGCCTCCCCAGATAAGCTCGAGTGATAAGAACCCGGAAGAGGGTTCAAGGAATAATTTCAGTAACCAGTCATCTGTGCTCCCATTGGGATGTTGGGAAAGACCCTCTCCCCCATTAAATGGGGGTGTTCATCACATGGTTCTCATCATGGGTGGATTGCATATAGAAAAAAATGTAACTATAATTTATACGTATGTGTAAACAAACACTCAACCCAAACTATGGGTCAAAAAAGAAACAACTAACCCACATAGAGCCATATTTTCTTCTACATCTATATGAAAAACCCCACAAAAATACAAAACCCGAGCAAAAAACCAACCACTTTTTCATTTAAATACTTTCTATTCATTAATTAAGGTGTTAAATTTATTTTATTCAAGTACTACTTGGGGAAACTACCAAGAACAACATCAGAAACCGTGTTCAGAAGCCCAAAGGCCACTAAACACTACCAAGGCATGACATGAAATAGGGACCAAGGTAATGAAATCTATTTTAACACCAACTCATAAAAACAACAAAGAATAATCATCCAGTTTTCCCACTGCACACTCCCTTTTTGAGATACCTATTTAACTGCTGTCCATAGTCATTATTCCATGTTATCCCAATCAAATATCCTCCCACATATAAACCTAGTAACCCCACTGCACTACAAAAATTCATCCAGAACACTCAATAAAATGGAGTCACGACACATGAAAATCGTATAGCCCTGCTATCCTAACATTTCCTATATGCAGTCCCCCTAGATAACTAGCTGATAACAACATTGCAGTCCTACTACACAAACATTTCCCATATGAAGTCCCATTGAATAACAAGACCATGACCAAATTTCAGTCCCACTTCTCAACCTCGCTTGATGGTGAGAACACAAACAAAGTCAGTCCCACTACCTACAAGTCCATCTATTCCACAATAAATAAGTCACTAAACCTAAGATTCTAATGCACCACCTGTTCTATCCCACACTCAAATCCCATAGTAACTACTATTAAACCGTAGGCCCACTGCACACACATACCACACCATTCTCAAATAACTAACTCTCATACCCACCCCTGTACTTATAACTATGCTCCCAACAATAGTAACAAACAACCCACAAAATGTCACAAAACCCAACATAACACATCACACAACCCCACCTATCCAACATGATGTATATATATTTTTTAAACACTATTCCTTAAGATCACTTGGATAAATATGAGTGATAAAATAGGGTTTTCTTCCTAAGATCATCAATTTTATTTAACCAAGGATATGTAATTAAACAAATTTTGTGTTATAACCATTTAACAAAACCCCATAAGAAAAAAATAACATCACGAGTGTGCATGAAAAAACCACCAATGACCATGATTATCAGAATTTATTACTACCACAACATATCACATCATCAAAAATGATAACAAATAAAAGACGTGATCAACATCAAACCAATCCCAATCCATTATTTCATTGATCCCGATTATCTTTGGTTCATATCCCATTTTTATTTATTTCTCATTTTAAGAAAAGTATTCACTCATCCTTCACAAGGAATAATTATTACTACCACCCAGCATGATGCACAAAAAAAGAGAGGCAAAGGAAATCAATACATGAAAAAACATATTCCCAAAACTTCTCCTTGGGCCAAGAATAGGGGATCACACAAGCAATAAGAAACTCCAAGAAAACTGAATAGGAGGGGGGATATGGAATAGGCACACAACTCATATAGATATTAAGGCTTCATTGGAACCCAAAGGAAATGGAAAACATAGTGGGAATGAAAGATCCCAACATTTAAGAACCTAAAACTATAATGAAGGTGGGATGGTTTTAGAAGTCAGTAACGTGGGATATTGGTTAAGATCATGAAATTTTAGAATCTCAAAGTCCCCATAAAAATATAATATTAACGATATACTTAATATCATTTGAAACACCATTAAAATTCCAAAACAAGGATTTAAACTCAGTTTACATCAAATAAAGTGTAAAAGGGGTGAAACTAAAAGAACGTTGGAAACTAGAAATCTGGAAAAGGGTGATACACCATTTGGTATGCCACCATTTTGGTGTGGCACCATCACATTTCTACCATTAAGGTCCCACTGTATCGATGTGTGACTATTACGGTGAAACCTCTACAGTGGAAACTTTATAGTGAAATTATTTCGGTGGGCGACCATTATAGTGCCACCGTTATGGTGCCATTGTTTTGGTAAAATTATTTGGTGAAACTAGATTTTTGGAAAACTCTCGAAACAAACCACTCTTACCCCCAAGAATTCCACAAGAACTATATTTTCACAAAGGGATGATTTGGGGAAATCCGAGTCCTTATAGATAGTTGGAAACATTGGTAGAAAATGAATATTTGGTGTTGTTTCTCAATATAGTAAATTGAATATTCATGTAAATGTGTAAAATTGGAAATGTTTGTATATATTTCTAATTGAAGACAATTATATATATGGATAATTGAAGATGATTATAAAATTACATATTTAAATACATTTATAAATGTGAATAATTAGTGACATCACATTTCTCCACGGTTTTAGAAAACATAGGTAATTAAATTAGAAACATTTAAAAAAACCTAGCTATTTACGTTATCAATATTTAAAAATTCCACTAATGAAAAATTAAATGTGTCTAATTAGAATATTTCATATAGTCCATAGTTCCTAACATAAATTATATACTTTATTATTATTTTTCTTCATTATGGTTTCATATTATTTAATTTAACTTCATTTTATTTTTTTACTTGAGTTATATTGGGGTTTAAACAGCTATCCTTATTTTCTCTATAAAGATTAAATTTTAAACATACTTTTTTTTTATTTTCAAAATTGATTGACTTGATTTATTTTATGATGTAATTTAATAAGGTTATTAGTGTAATTTCATCATGATTTTTTTATCAAACCCTACAAATACCCAATGGGTGTATATAAGCCTTCTTATTTTAGATTTTGAAATAAAAGGCTACACATATAGGTGGATTTTTTTCATGATAGCTTAGGTCCAGTTTTAGAGAAGTTGGCATGAAGGGAATCATCCCTAATTTTAAATTATGATGATTAGTAGTCAATTTATTATTTTATTTTTATATCATACTAATCTATTTTATCTCACCTCATAGGCTTCCCATCCCATATTCAACTTTATTTTGGGTTTTTGTGTTCAAATATTGATTTGGATATTAATATGGTTATGTTTAATAGTTTTGTATTTTTATTTTAGTTTTTTATCTTTTCATGGGGTTTTATTTACTTCTATTAATGGTTTTATACTTATTTCAACATCATAAATTTTTATTAAATATATAAATACTAGATATATTTTAATGGTCATGACATGTTCTCAGGATGAAACCTATTACCTATAAATTTAATTTTGAAAAACCCAGTCCAAATGTTGTTTTTTGATGACCAATTTTTTTTTAAACTCTTTGGGATCAAGAATTCCCATTGGAACATTTAATGGGATAGATTTGTACAAGGTTTGGGGTGTCCAGGGTTAGTTCAAGATAAGATAGTATCAATGCCTTGAATTATTTATGTTATTTTTGAATGTCCATAGTAGATAGGAGATAATAATATCAGTGCTCAAGTGGTATGGTTTGTGTGGGTGTATGTATAACCCCCAGTGTGGAGAGCCATAATTTACTCAAGTTTAGAGGGTGTGTATAATTTTGGTATTTATTTGAACTAGAGGATAGCAGAGGATTTTCATAGGTAAGGTTTATGGGATGAAGAATGTGTATCTGGGAAATGGTCCACTAAATTTTATTATCCCATGACTTTTGGTTTTATATTACTCTCTTTAAATTTGGTAAAATCATTATGAGTTAATTTAATATTTTTTATATATTTTTAATGTTTTAATACTTTGATGAGTTTAATTTTTCATTTGAATTCATACAGTTTGAATCCCCCAAGAAGAGTCCCAATGAACCCTCTAGAAAGAGTTGTGGAGAACTAGTAAAAAATCCTCTCCGTATTATAAATTTAATGAAGGCTATTTTATATATCATACCATCCATGATTCGATAAGCTTATCCATATCTTGTTCCAGCTATAAAATATTGTCCTATACCAACATTTAATAATTATAAACCCTGAGAGTTTCTCATCTATTTTATTTATTCCTCAAAGATGTAATGATACTTAAAAGGATGAGCCTGGACTATTGAATATGTAGTGGATATTTTAATTTATGGAAAATACTTGAGGTTCACAAGATATTATTGGAAATATGATATGTATTTTTTTCAATGTATCTATGAGAAATAATTTTAATGTATTCTAAAATCAGTTGATGAGGAAGAACCCAATAAATGAAGACGATATCATGGGATTTATGCTCATACACAACTAATAAAATGAAGGTAGTTCTGCTGCATGAATAAACAAAATCTTCTTGGAATTACCAAATGAATACATTCATATCAATAACCCATAACTTGGATGATTGATTAGATGGTATAAATGGAAACATGGAAAGGGAAAATACTATTATAAGAACTATCTTCTATAGTTTTCAATTGAAGATATTGTTTATAGTGACATGTTTTATTTTTAATGATGTGATTAAATTACTAAATAGTTCCCAAGAAATATTATGAAACCATCCAAAGAATATTGAATTCAATAATATTAAATGCAAATGAATGATAAATTTTAGAAGATGTTCAATGATGATATTAGGTATAATAAATATATTTAAAATGATTTCATTTGAGGACAATTATTTTTTGAATATATCTTCATGAAATTTTTTATTATTTCTATAAAAATGAGATTCTGTAATGCATATCTTATGAGCCTTGAATGTTATTATATTGGTAGTTTTTTGAGAAACAAATGTGAAATAAAAGTTTCTAAGGTAAGTTTAAAAGTATTTTAAAGGTTCCTATCATCTTTATAAGGTAGATTGACATCATAAGGTTATACTATAATATATTATGAGGCAATCTATTTACTTCATATGTTATATTGGAGTTTTCATAAAGTTGTGGCTAAGAAGAATTTAGCATTTTTGGAAACATCCAAAACCATGCGATGATATTTTTAAGGATCATTAGAAGAGATAATATAGTTTTTCTAGAATATTTATGGATGATTATGTTGTTTTAAATATCGTTTAACATTTTAAAATAAGAGTTTTCCTTTAAATTTGCAAGGTCATTGGTCACCATTAATAAAAAATTAAGTTCATAACATTGATGTACTAAATGAAATATTAGAGAATATTAAAAGAGATGCCACTTTTATAATATTCTTCATTGAATACTAAATACAATAAAAGGATTATGATTCAAGTTATGTTTTCTATGTTTCGTGCCTTGAATATAAGTTCCTTGGAGAGAATAAAAAATGATTTCATAGATAAGAAAAAATTAAAAATGAAATAAATTCTATAGATTTTCATGAATCTTTTCAAGATTAAAATTACCTTAAGTATGTTGGAGATTTTAATGGAAATATTTTAATTGGATTTTTTGACACATTTAATAGAAATTAAATATTGAAAATTTCTTCCAATATTAATTATAAGATCACATACGAACAATATTTATGGATTTTTCATATTCAACTTTTGTAAAAAATATTCATGATTATTTAGTGAATATATTAGCACATGTGAAGAATATTAATGTGTGTTGTAAGACCTGAAATGGAATATAAAAGTATAAAAACATATACATATTGAAAATCACATAAATGAATCTAAAAAGTAACATAATATGAATCAAAGAAGTAGTAGGTTAAGAATTGTGATAAAATGTTACCATATAACAAAATTGACATATATATATATATTATCTATTATTTCTACTGATAAATAATATATATTGAGACACTAAAATTTTGAAGAGTCAATGTAATTAATGACCAGAATGAGATTGAGTGGATGGACAAGGTTTTCTGATATAAAATACATTTAACCATATTCTTAGTGGTAGAAGGGTTTATCATTATGGAATATTCATAAGCATATTGAGTTAAAAAAAATTTCATTCATGATCTGTTTATGAATACATATTAATGGTTTAATAATTTTTCATTGAGGGAGAATATTTGATTATCATTAATTTAGTAAAATTTGGAGTAGAAGGAATATCATGTTCCTAGATTTTAGGGAGACCCATATATGACCAGTGGTTCAAGTATAAATAAATCCATTTAATACTTGTGGTTATAATATGTATGATTTAATTCTTGTTGTGAAGATTGAATATTGTGGGATACAGTATAAATATCACTTCACCTATACCCTATAATGATGATTATGGAGTTTTTATGAAACCTAACAATCTCTTGAGTATACATTTTTGGGTACTTGTAAAATATATAATATAATATAATTTAAATCAATGATCGTGGTGAATAACTAATTGCAACAAAGAATATATTTTCCATAAAGGGATAAAACCTTATAAAAAATTACGTGTTGTTGTCCTTATTGATGTTGAATATTTCATATCGTGGAATATGTTGAGAACACATCAAAGAATATATAACTCTTAACTAAGATATAGATTAATTATTATAAAGGGGTTATAATAAAATGTAAAATACATACTAGAAAAATAGGTGAACATCGATTTATCTCTAGCCTCTTTGTGTCCCTTCATGATTAACTTGTCACGTGACAAAGTATTAGATATAACCTGGTTTCCTCTAATTAGATCAAATTTTTTTAAACGGTTTTAATATATCTATATGAAATTCATATTTTAGGACAATATTAAGATATCATAGGTTGATAGAAATAATGTTACCTTATTTGGTTTTAATATAGAGGTCTTGAACATAACCCTCAAGATTGCAAGGACCAAACCCCAGTTGCCCAGAGTCGGTGCGTTATTTGATTACATTACCATACATACAGGAAATAAAAATCCCGAAGGACTAAGTAGATTATTATTATTGGAAACAAGATATATACATAAGTTCAAATTTACATAATTAAAAGAAAATCAACACTAATTTATTCCACTAGAGTCATCACATCTCTTAGATTATGCTTGCAAGTCATTCATAAAATACTTCTTCATGTCCTAAGAAAATGAAACATAAGAAAGGGGTGAGATAATACATTCAGTAAGAGTAAGAAATACAGAATAAGATAATATAAACATTAGACATGGTCAATAATTGAAAACACATGCCTTTAATAAGAAACATGAACACATTATGGCAGGAATATGATCTGAGTAAATAATGACATAATAAAACATAATCATGGTTATTCTACTAGTCGAATAACCACATGAAATATCAATAGCTGAAATCATAATGATGGAATTCATAATTCCAGAAATTCTGAAACAATTTTTCAAGGCCTCAGCCAGGACGTCAAATGATTAAGGCCTCGGCCAAAATCTATATCACATTGGGAAAGGCCTCGGGCAATTCCACGTCTATTTGTCTCATAAGACCTACCGATGCATCCAGGGGCTATAACAGGCCCTAAAAATCACATAATAAGTCCAATGCATTCCTTATATGAATGAGGATAATCATAAACAACATATACATTCATTCTGAAACTATCATATGAAATGTAACAAACTTTCCCCAATTATTGAACATAAACAATAACCATTCAGCATAATATGGTGAATAGTTTTAGAACAGATCATCCACAATATAGTTAGTCATAAACCATTAAATAAAATATGGTAGATGAATTCATAAATTATTAAACCCAATAATACCCTGGAATCAATAAGAGTGCTGAATTAGAAGAAAATACTCATATAAATTCATTAAAAAGTTCTGGATATAAATACTATTTTATTTTGAAAAGAAGTGTTCCTTTGGAAGAATATTTGTATAAAAATAGAAGTAATGTAAGATAGTATTTCATTATAAAATGATTTTTTTAGATGGATAATGGTTTCAAAAAATAGATTATATCTTGCCCTTGAAAATAGATTTGAATTCGAGAAATTCCCTTATATCGGGCTCGTATTTTGGAAAAAGTTTTGAGAGATTATTTTAAAACATGTAACTATCCAGAAAATAGGGAAGTATTCTTATTGGTGTATGCATATATAATACTCTCACATAATTTATGAGGAGTACATAACAATACATAAGAATTTCATTGATGAAATTAGACAATAAAAGTAACCCGAATCAAAATGGAAGTTTGGGTGAAAAACCCTTACCTTAACTCCAAATGTGTTATGCTCTTGTACTTAAGCTCATGGAATATGAAATTATACATGTTGATAACATATTTAATAACCTATTATACATGTATTTAGTTTACCATAATTCTGGTTAGTTCATTTATGTCTTTATTAAAATGTTATTGTATTGAATTTCGTCATTATGGAGTGTTCGTTTCTCTTATTTTCATATTCGGTTCACTTGTTTTTAATTAATTAAGTGGAATGGATGTAAATCTCTAGAATTGAAATTATCTATTATTTATGAATATAAATAAGTGTTATTTTTCATTTATATAACTTGGTTACATGGAACGGGAATGAATTATCATATACAACTTTAATGATTATTGTTTCAGTTAATTTGTGGGTTTTGATTACAAAGAACTCAGTTTTCCTTATAAACTAACACCATTTGAATAAAGGGATTACAAAATCTTAAATGGGTTATATTATATATAATAATCTGGTTCAACCATATCAAGAATGGTTTCAGGAATTGAATTTAGAATGATAAAAGAAATTGAAAGTCTATCGTCCTTGAATGTGTAAAATTGACACATCTCGGATGGTGTTCTCGCTACTAGTATAAAAGAAGGTAAAAAGGGGGAGATGGTGATAACTTATTACAGTATCATGACAAAATTAAAGTACATATAAGTTACTGGAGTCATCACAAAATTTGGATAAATATAGGTAATATAAAAAGAAAACACATGAATTTGAAAGGAAATACAAAGAATTGAAATGAGGAATTTACCTCTTGAACCAAACTTCCTTGAGAACATCCTTAAGGGAGAGGTTTTGGTATTTTAATGAGAAAAAAGCTTTATGGACGTGGTATAGGAGGTTGGGAAGGTATTTGGACAGTATATGGAGAAGGAACAAGGCATGAGAGGTGTGATTGGAAGAGGGCGTGAGAGGGGGTTTTATAGTGGAGGAGAGAGGGGATTTCTTAATATAAAACTCATTAATTTATTATTTCATCACAAGAAAAGTAATAGTAAGTGTTAAATGAACAAGAATATTAATTTTATCATTTAAATTAGGATTAAGGGTGGTGACATCATCCATGATTCTAGGAACAGTCTATTTAGCTTATAATGTATATATACGGTAAATTACTGTATTTTACTATTCATCAAAAAATCAAGTATTTCAGAAAAATCCCAAAAAATCACCATAATATTTTTATGATGTGTAGAATCCAAAAATGAAGTCCATTTTTTAAAAATATTTTTTTATTTTATTAATTTAATATTTAATTAAAATCATAATTTATTATCAAAAACCAGTTTTTAAATATTCATTAACTTATTCTAAAATATAGGTAAATCGTACTTTCAACTTGAATATATTTATATATTATCATAGATAAAGTTTTTATTCATTAGGGGATATAAATATTCATAATGGTATGTTACTATTTATAAGGGTAGGTTACTATTCAGCAAAAATTACGTTTTTCTTATTGGACTCTAAACTTACTGATGGCGACTGTGTATGTCAGGATTTTGAAATTCACATCACAGAAGTGAAAAACTTATGTTTTAAGGGTCTCATAGAACTTAGTATTTAATATGATTATGATATATTTATAAGAATGTCATTTCCTTTAAAAAACAATTGGTTCGTCACATTCTCTCCTCACAAAAATTTCTTCCTCGATATTCACAAAAAATTACGTAAAATGATTTGGATATGTAGAGACCCGAAGCTTAATGTACATGAACATTACATTACTTTTGCGGAATACTTAGTACATAAAAAAAACACACACACAAGGATCGTAATAGTTTAGTGTCTTTGGAAACTCGGAACGTAATCTTCTAATCGTGGTGAAAGATCTTCAATATCTCCCATAAAGATCTTCCCTTTTTTACCTAAAACCTTTATTTATATCCTGGGGAAAATAAAACATAAAACTTTGAGCTCGAATGCTCAGTAAGGGTAAACAAAAGAAAAATCAATCACATAATATTCATAAGAACATAACTTTTAGAAATCTTAACCTGCAAAAGAGAGCATAATTTCATAACATGGGATAAATCATAGTAGTGAAATGAAATCCCAATAATCATAACTTAAAACATGAAAGTTTGTGGCATTCAAACATAATCATATAGAATCATTTCTTGTTAGTCAAGACTCATTGCCAAGACTATCTTAGTGGACAAAGTCCCTTTCTGAACCGAGTCACCCTCGTTTCAGTCCTGTTTCACTGAACCGGTATAACCTACCGTTCCAGCCATGTCTATCTCATGAGATATAAAATCTTTACCCAATGAATTGGAGGGAGATATAGGTCCCACCCATCTTATAATTAATCCTTTCTTATGTGTGCCACATAATCATAAACCATACATCATAGCGTAACCCATGTAATAAAAATGGAATTCTTAAACAACATGACATCATAAAACAATTCATATAAGATAAAGGAATTCATAAAAATATTTCCATCACAACATAATCAAATCCATGTAATAATAGAGATAAAAACAGAACCCTTTTATTATCTTAGATGGAAAATAATTTTGATAAAATACTTGAACTCCATTCTTGAGGAAAATATCCCTTCTACTTCAAAAACATTTTTCCTTTCATAACATGTCATACAACTTTAAAATAAAATAAGATGATTAAAAATAAACTTTAAAACATGTAAAGGAAGCTTCTTGGAAATAATGTTTTAAAAATCCATTCATGTCGTATAAGTTAAAAAAACATTCTTCTCGTACTTTTGTCGGAAAAGTCAAAAAAGTACCTCGTACGAAAAACGAAAAAAGATTCCTTTCATATCCTTTACTAAAAATTTACCAAAGGGTAAAATTGAATATAAACTATTGTATAAGGATATAAATATTACATATTGAGGAATGATGGATGTGGATGATAAAATACACCCCAGTAAATGCCAAAGTATAAACAATCTCGGATAAAAATGAGATTGTGATATTTCCCTTACCTTAGGTCCGATTTGTTTCGTTAGTGTCCGAACCTCCTGTATAATGATTTAAATAATGTCATTGACTTATTAAAGAATCATATTCATTGTTATGATATCATCTATGGTTCACTTATGACATTATATTACCCGTTCTTTTGTAAATTCCATGTTAAAGAGCGTTTTGGGTAAAATTGTTTCATTTGTCGTCCGTGTTTTGACTTGTAATTATTCATATGATTACTTAGATCATGATTACTTAATTCCATAATATAAAACATGATTTATATATATATATATATATATTCATAATATACATATATATAATAAATCAGTAAATGGAAAGAAATACACCGTTCATGGAGACGGTAGTCCGTACGTACGCATGAACGATGTTTTCGTTTCCTTATTGAATTGAATGGAATTAAGTAGATGACATACATATAAATATAAATAAATCCAGTATCATTATTATGTCATATATTTCATTAGTACTTATTATATATACTTTATAATCATTCATGAATGGTTAATCATTGAGAATGAATCTCATCGCGTCGTGGAGACGGTAGTCCGTACGTACGCACGAGCGATGATATCGTTCCCATGGTCGTGGAATTGTGTTGAAGTGTTTGTATACTATTTCAGTATCAATATCACTTTATAATAATCATATATAGTTACTCATTACACCATTATACCCATCCAATTAAGGTGGTGGCGGAAAATTGATTACACCACGGCGTGGAGACGGTATTCCGTACGTACGCACGCGCGGTGATTTCCTTTTTCCATAGGATGGATAGAAGGTTAGTTAGAGTTGGTTCATATTTATAATAACATATCAGTATATAAGAAATACTGATGTTATTACTTTATCATGAAACAACTAAAGAAGAAGAAGTTGAAGAAGAAAGAAGTTGAAAAGATCGGTAATGGATATTACCTCTTCTTTGGAACGCCTCTTTGAATCCTCCACTTAGGAAACTAAGATTGGTATTTGAAGAAGAGCAGTACCTCTAGGATTATTCTAGGGAAGTGGAGAAGGGATTTTTTTAGGGGTTGGCCGAGCTTGAGTGCTCAAATTGGTGTGAGGAAGAGAGGGAGGAGGTTCCCTTTTATAATGGAGGAGAGGGGCACCTTAGGAATATCTCAAAATATTATTTTATATTAAAGTCAAAATCGGTTTATAATAGTTCCAAAGGGTCTTATTTCGAAGCTAAAGTGGGTATGGGTCGAAATAATATCAACCAATAGGATTTAGACAAGTTTAGGTTATTATTTTAACCTTATCAATTAGATTTAACTCTAAGTTAAATAATTTAACTTTTACCGTGTCTTTTTGTTTTCTTACACTATATGGTTAATACACTTACTATAACATGCCAAAAGAACCCCAAATTGTTTATTACTAATATATATATCCTTATCTAAGTCATTTGGCAGAACCTTAGATTTTTAGGAATAAAATAACAATTAATAATATAATATTTTATTTAAAAACTATTTTGCGTCAATTTTGACACTATTTGATATATGATTTTTCTGAAAGTCATAACAGAATTATATGTTCGAACCAAGTTTATTAAATAATCACTAATATATCATAGTAACCTATAAAATTAGTGAGATTCATAAAAAGTCTCAAATTACATTTATTTTTGTTTTTATAACATCAATTATGTCAATATTTCATTAATAAGATAATTACTACATCATCATTGTGTCATAAATAAATTAAATTATTTAATGTCTAAAAATTATAAATAAAATACCATTATGTATGAAATCTTTTTATCTTTCTAATGAATATTTATAGTCTAATTTATATTATGTATAACCCCATATTAAAAATGATTTACTTATTAAACTTTGATTTTTACTATTTTAACCCTTCTTTAAATAAATTAATAATAAATGTCCTAATCTAATCCAAGTGGGCCTAAATGATAATATTTTACACTTAAGGTTGTTTTTGGTCGAGATACACTTTTCCAATAGGATTAGAACATGTTTTAGGGTAATATTAATATCATTTTTACCCTTAATTACCCTATTTACTTTTAACCGTGGTAAATAAAAGTCAAAAGTTACTATTCACCAAAAATTATTTTCATCTCATTGAACCACATTTTACTTACTGACATCAACCGTGTCTCTCGGGTTTTTGAAATTCCATTCACAGAAGCGGTAAAATTAAGATTTATGAAAAAAATAATTTTTTTAACTACCACTTAGTAGTTTCACTATTCATTAAAAATTGATGTTTTTCAGAAAAATGCCAAAATTTCACCCTAAGCTATAATTGATATTCCGAATTCAAAAATGATTTCTATTTTACAAAATTCCCAACATATAAGTTGCATTAATTAATTTTATAATTAAATTCTGCTGTCACAACAAATAGCGTGTTTTTAAGAGATAATAACTATCAAAAGATTAACACTTGTTTATGTCTAGTGTAAATGTGAAATTACATCCAATGACCAAAATTGTATTGAATTGTAAAAATATATTCTAAATATACTTTAAAACCACTCAAATTAATAATTTATCACTACTAATTATTTCGATTAAAAAAGTTGTTTTTAATTAAAATTTAGCAATTTTCACTATTCATCAGAAAATAAAAGTTATCCGAAAAGTACCAAAATTTCACCCTAAGCTAATTTCGATATTATGAATCCAAAAATGAATTCCATTTTGAAAAATAAAATTCCAAAATTTCAACAAGCGGTTATTACTATTCATAACGGCTAGTTTTAATAATATTTTAATAGCGTATTGTTGTTTAGTAAAACTCGTTACTGCGTACTACACACGCTATCGAGGAAGGTCGCGATTGCGTGTAATGCAAGGCATATCAAGGATTCGTGTTGTGCAAGCTCCTTTTGGTGTAGCGTACAACACAAGACATTAGTGAAATTAAAAAGATGATTTTTCATAAAATCTCGGGGTGTTACATTCTACCCCCCTTAAAAGGAATTTCGCCCTCGAAATTCGTCGGGGTTATAAATGGTTTACTATTCGAAAGTTTCTTTAATAGAAACCCACATCGTATAAAGGAATACCAAAACCAATCATTAAAAATGAAAGTATGAAACGTAACGGTTACCCAAATAAACTAATCGCTGGGTTTCCACATAAGTAAAAATATGGATTTGGAATAGAAATCTAACCATCATGTTCTGATGGAGAGTGGTAGAGAACATGGCTATGGAAAAGCCAGAAATCACAAAGCCATAAATTTGTGACGATCTAGGGTACCATCTGATTCATCGGATATAAGGGCACTAGGACAACATTTTTGGATTTCAAGATCGTTTCCCTAAAGTTGAAGAGTTTGAATTAGAATAAATACTTACTTTATTTTGGTACAATCTCACTGTTTTTCGTGCCTTGAACAATTTCTACTTCATCTCTTAAATAAATGAAGTTGAATTTGTTATTCGTGAAGTGTTAGCAGATCATGTGATAGAATGACGGGTCATTCCATCTGTCTCAAATGGTTACCAAAATTTATATACATAAGTCGATCTATAGTGAGATTAATCATATATGGTTCCTAAAATGGACTTATACTTCATATATCATACTACTTAATATAATAAAACTAGTTTCTACTAAACAGGGACTTCCTATAGTCCAGTGGTAGGCGATAAAGGCCAGTCGTACTTCGGTTGTGGGTTCGATTCCCACCGCCTTGTCCGAAGCGATGGGCTGTCGCCCGTCCTGCAGGTTGTCCTTTTTCTAAAACTACATTACTATAACATCCCATCAATAATATTTAAAAAAAACTTCTATCCTTAAACAATACTCACTTATGTCCAACATAATCCATTTCAATCTTTAGGCTTGTCCATAATACTGCAGTCCACTCTCATAACATAGTGAAAACGATTACCAGAGATTTAATACCATCGTTGATCCCCATATATCATAAGATATGTTTTGTTGGTCACATTCCAAACATTCAAAGGCCTTAATCATGTATTCTATTGAATACCCATCAAACCTTAGTGAAAACATGAATGCAGTTAAAAGTTAACACTTTCCACATACCAAAATCCTCAAAATTCTATATACTCAAACCATGATATCACTTAGTCCATATATCAATCATGAGCTCATGAATACTGTTAAACATTTCATTTTCTCGTTTTCCCTTCATTATGCGCATATCATCTTATTTCCAAAAAATATCTCAATCACTTTGAATACCAAATTATACCAACACATAAATATTCCAATATTCCACGATACTATATACAACACTATTTTGGAATCCCATTACATAAACACTTAGTCATTCCACCACATCGTTGTCATATTCAACATCGCCAATAGTGATCGCATGTGACTTCCCTTTGTCCTTTGCCTTAAGTGGTTGCTCATGTTGATCATCACTAACCCTTGGATTAGGGCATTTATTGGCATAATGTCCCATCTCCTTGCACTTGAAACATTGAAGTGTTGGTGGTGCGTTCTCTGCAGTGTTTGCTTTTTTCAGATCATTAGAAACCCTTTTTCCATTACTTCGACACTCAGCTACTCGATGACCTTCTTTTCCACACTTAAAACAATTTGTAGTCCCTTTAAGACAATCTCCACCATGCTTCTTTCCACACTTTGAGCATAAGGAAACATTCATTTTCTTTTCACCATTATTCTGATATTTCTCCTTGAACTCCATCTTTCATTTCTTTTCAAAACCATGAGATGGATATGTAACACCAACTTCCATTTCTACCTTCATAGCACAACGCACAATTTCTTCATAGCTACTGAAGTCTTGTATAGCTAATGCCCTTTGAAGACTTGGTTTTAAGCCACTGAAAAATCAATCAACTTTACTTTCAGGTTGGATGATAATGTCAGATGCATACCTTGCAAGTCTTGTAAAATTCGCTTCGTATATACCAACAGATTCATCATCCTTCTGTTTCAGCTCAAGAAACTCCTTTTCCATCTTCGTTCGAAGAATACGAGGGAAGTACCTACTAAAAAACAAGTTCTTGAACTCGTCTCATTCCATGGAATCAATTTCATCTCTTTTCCTCGTATTCTTGATAAGATTCCACCATTTATCAGCTTCACCTTCAAAACAATATACTGCTAAGATGACTTTATCATGTGCAGAACATTGAAGAACTAAAAATATCTTTTCAGTGGTACTGATCCATTGTTCAGCAACAAGTGGATCAGAAGACCCGCTAAAAGAAGGTGGACGTTGCCTCATGAAGGACTCAATAGAATATTGTTCCCTTCTCTACTCATTTGGAAGTCCAGAATGATTCATAGCTTGTGTAAGTATAGCAATAAGATTTTGCACTCCATCTCCCAGAACATTTGTTTGTTCAAGAGGACAATCATTGCATTGTCCTTTGCATTGATCAACACGGTTCCTTCGGGTTCTAGCCATCGTCTAAAACCCAAAAAGAATAGTGTGAGAGGCAAAAATCATGCTAGGGAAAACAACATTATAAAGGGGGAGTATCCTCAATATCTAACTTCTTAGGTTAAATTCTATGATCGTTACCATAGTTCTAGGACTGTATCTTATATGTATACTTATCCTTAGGGACATCCCTAGACATACCTTAGAAATATATCTAGGGATCTCACTAACTTTTTCGCAACCTAGTTTCCAAAGGTTGACTAAACCTTTCCTCTGATACCAACTGTAGAGACCCGAAGCTTAACGTACATGAACATTACATTACTTTTTCAGAATACTTAGTACATAAAAAAATCACACACACAAGGATCGTAATAGTTTAGTGTCTTTGGAAACTCGGAACGTAATCTTCTAATCATGGTGAAAGATCTTCAATTTCTCCCATAAAGATCTTCCCTTTTTTTACCTAAAACCTTTCTTTATATCCTGGGGAAAAGAAAACATAAAAGGGTGAGCTCGAATGCTCAGTAAGGGTAAACAAAAGAAAAATCAATCACATCATATTCATAAGAACATAACTTTAAGAAATCTTAACCTGCAAAAGAGAGCATAATTTCATAACATGGGATAAATCATAGTAGTGAAATGAAATCCCAATAATCATAACATAAAACATGAAACTTTGTGGAATTCACACATAATCATAGAGAATCATTTCTTGTTAGTCAAGACTCATTTCCAAGACTATCTTAGTGGACAAAGTCCCTTTCTGAACCGAGTCACCCTCGTTTCAGTCCTGTTTCACTGAACCGGTATAACCTACCGTTCCAGCCATGTCTATCTCATGAGATATAAAATCTTTACCCAATTAATTGGAGGGATATATAGGTCCCACCCATCTTATAATGAATCCTTTCTTATGTGTGCCACATAATCATAAACCATACATCATAGCGTAACCCATGTAATAAAAATGGAATTCTTAAACAACATGACATCATAAAACAATTCATATAAGATAAAGGAATTCATAAAAATATTTCCATCACAACATAATCAAATCCATGTAATAATATGGATAAAAACAGAACCCTTTTATTATCTTAGATGGAAAATAATTTTGATAAAATACTTGAACTCCATTCTTGAGGAAAATATCCTTTCTACTTCAAAAACAATTTTCCTTTCATAACATGTCATACGACTTCAAAATAAAATAAGATGATTAAAAATAAACTTTAAAACTTGTAAAGGAAGCTTCTTGGAAATAATGTTTTAAAAATCCATTCATTCCGTATAAGTTAAATAAACATTCTTCTCGTACTTTTGTCGGAAAAGTCAAAAAAGTACCTCGTACGAAAAACGACAAAAGATTCCTTTCATATCCTTCACTAAAAACTTACCGAAGGGTAAAATTGAATATAAACTATTGTATAAGGATATAAATATTACATATTGGGAAAACATGGATGTGGATGATAAAATACACCCCAGTAAATGCCAAAGTATAAACAATCTCGGATAAAAATGAGATTGTGATATTTCCCTTACCTTAGGTCTGATTCGCTTCGTAAGTGTCCGAACCTCCTGTATAATGACTTAAATATTGTCATTGACTTATTAATGAATCATATTCATTGTTATGATATCATATATGGTTCACTTATGACATTATATTACCCGTCCTTTTGTAAATTCCATGTTAAAGAGAGTTTTGGGTAAAATTGTTTCATTTGTCGTCCGTGTTTTGACTTGTAATTATTGATATGATTACTTAGATCATTATTACTTAATTCCATAATATAAAAAATTATTTATATATATATATATTCATAATATACATATATATAAAAAATCAGTAAATGGAAAGAAATACACCGTTCATGGAGACGGTAGTCCGTACGTACGCATGAACGCTGTTTTCGTTTCCTTATTTAATTGAATGGAATTAAGTAGATGACATACATATAAATATAAATAAATCCAGTATCATTATTATGTAATATATTTCATTAGTACTTATTATATATACTTTATAATCATTCATGAATGGTTAATCATTGAGAATGAATCTCATCGCGTCGTGGAGACGGTAGTCCGTACGTACGCACGCGCGATGATATTGTTCCCATGGTCGTGGAATTGTGTTGAAGTGTTTGTATACTATTTCAGTATCAATATCAATTTATAATAATCATATATAGTTACTCATTACCCCATTATACCCATCCAATTAAGGTGGTGGCGGAAAATAGATTACACCACGGCGTGGAGACGGTATTCCGTACGTACGCACGCGCGGTGATTTACTTTTTCCGTAGGATGGATAGAAGGTTAATTAGAGTTGTTTCATATTTATAATAACATATCAGTATATAAGAAATAATTATGTTATTACTTTATCATGAAACAACTAAAGAAGAAGAAGTTGAAGAAGAAAGAAGTTGAAAAGATCGGTAATGGATATTACCTCTTCTTTGGAACGACTCTTTGAATCCTCCACTTAGGAAACTAAGATTGGTCTTTGAAGAAGACCAAGACCTCTAGTATTATTCTAGGGAAGTGGAGAAGGGATTTTTTTAGGGTTTGGCCAAGCTTGAGTGCTCAAATTGGTGTGATGAAGAGAGGGAGGAGGTGCCCTTTTATAAGGGAGGAGAGGGGCACCTTAGGAATATCTCAAAATATTATTTTATATTAAAGTCATAATCGGTTTATAATGGTTCAAAAGGGTCATATTTCGAAGCTAAAGTGGGGATGGGTCGAAATCCTATCAACCAATAGGATTTAGAAAAGTTTAGGTTATTATTTTAACCTTATCAATTAGATTTAACTCTAAGTTAAATAATTTAACTTTTTCCGTGTCTTTTTGTTTTCTTACACCATATGGTTAATAAAATTACTATAACATGCCAAACGAACCCCAAATTGTTGATTATTAATATATATATCCTTATCTAAGTCATTTGGCCGAACCTTAGATTTTTAGGAATAAAATAACAATTAAAAATATAATATTTCATTTAAAAACTGTTTTGTGTCAATTTTGACACTATTTGATATATGATTTTTGTGAAAGTCATAACAGAATTATATGTTTAAAAAAAGTTTCTTAAATCAACACTAATATATCATAGTAACCTATAAAATTAGTGGTATTCATAAAAAGTCTCAAATTACATTTATTTTGGTGTTTATAACATCAATTATGTCAATATTTCATTAATAAGATAATTACTGCATCATCATTGTGTCATAAATATATTTAATTATTTAATGTCTAAAAATTATAAATAAAATACCATTATGTAGGAAATCGTTTTATCTTTCTAATGAATATTTATAGTAGAATTTATCTTATGTATAACCCCATATTAAAAATCATTTACATATTGAACTTTGATTTTAACTATTTTAACCCTTCTTTAAATAAATTAATAATAAATGTCCTAATCTAATCCAAGTGGGCCTAAATGATAATATTTTACACTTAAGGTTGTTTTTGGTCGAGATAAACTTTTCCAATAGGATTAGGACATGTTTTAGGGTAATATTAAAATCATTTGTACCCTTAATTATCCTATTTACTTTTAACCGTGGTAAATAAAAGTAAAAAGTTACTATTCACCAAAAATTGTTTTCATCTCATTGAACCACATTTTACTTACTGAAATCAACCATGTCTCTCGTATTTTTGAAATTACATTCATAGAAGCGGTAAAATTAGGATTTATGAAAAATTTAATTTTTTTAACTACAACTTAGTAGTTTCACTATTCATTAAAAATTGAAGTTTTTCAGAAAAATGCCAAAATTTCACCCTAAGCTATAATTGATATTCCGAATTCAAAAATGATTTCTATTTTACAAAATTCCCAAAATATAGGTTTCATTAATTAATTTTATAATTAATTTCCACTGTCACAACAAATAGCGTGTTTTTAAGAGATAATAACTATCAAAAGATTAACACTTGTTTATGTCTGGTGTAAATGTGAAATTACATCCAATGACCAACATTGTATTGAATTGTAAAAATATATTCTAAATACACTTTAAAACCACTCAAATTAATAATTTATAACTATTAATTATTTCTATTAAAACAGTTGTTTTTAATTAAAATTTAGTAATTTTCACTATTCATCAGAAAATAAAAGTTATACGAAAAGTACCAAAATTTCACCCTAAGCTAATTTCGATATTATGAATCCAAAAATGAATTCCATTTTGAAAAATAAAATTAAAAAATTTCAAAAAGTGGTTATTACTATTCATAACGGATAGTTTTAATAATATTTTAATAGCGTATTGTTGTTTAGTGAAACTCGTTATTGTATTCTACACATGCTATCGAGGAAGGTCGTGATTGCGTGTAATGCAAGGCAAATCAAGGATGCGTGTTGTGCAAGATCCTTTTGGTGTAGCATACAACCCAAGAAATTAGTGAAATTAAAAATAATATTTTTCAAAAAATCTCGGGGTGTTACAGGATATGTCTTTAACATAAGCTCCTCAGGCTCCCATGTTTCTTCCTCTATCATATGGTTCCTCCATAGAACCATTACCAGATGAGTTGTCCTATTTCTGAATACTTGTTCTCTAATATCAAGAATCTTGATAGGCTCTTCACAGTAGGATAGATCGGACTCAAGTTCCACTTCTTCATAAGATAGAACATGTGTTGGGTCTTGAATATACATTATTAACATTGACACAAGGAATACATTGTGAACCTTGGAGAGACGTGGAATCATTGCCATACAGTATGCTACAGCTCCAATTCGGTCCATAATTTCAAAAGGTCTGATGTACCTGGGACATAACATTCCCTTCTTACCAAATCGTATAATACCCTTCCAGGGAGATACCTTTAAGAAAACATGATCACCTTCTTGAAAATAAAAATCCTTACTTCGGTTATCTACATAGCTCTTTTTCCTAATTTGAGATATTTTTATATGGTTCTGGATAATCTTCACCTTTTCCATTGTTTCTTCAACAAGTTCCGGGCCCACAAGCTTTCTTTAACTGACATGATCCTAGCATGTTGGTGTATGACATCGTCTCCCTTATAATACTTCATAAGGTTCCATATGTATACTGGAATGTTAGCTATTGTTGTAGAAACATTCTATGAGAGGTAAATACTGATCCCACATGCCTTGAAAATCATGTGAACAAGACCTCAACATGTCTTCCAATGTTTTAATAGTATGTTCTGATTGTCCGTCAGTTTGTGGGTGGTAGGAAGTTCTCAAACGATGATCAATATCTAGGGCCTTCTGAAGACTTTTCTAGAATCTAGATATAAAAAAGTGGATCACAATCAGAAACAATCGATAGGGGTACTCCATGATGTCTCACAACTTCATTAATATACAGTCTTTCTAGACGTTCAAGTGGTAGATATTCTCTTATAACAAGAAAATGCGCTATCTTGGTAAGACGGTCAACAATGACCCATATTGCATCGTTCCTTATAGGAGACTTTGTTAGTCCCATGAAAAATTCTATCATGATATAATCCCATTTCCACTCAGGTATGGGAAGAGGTTTCAATACTCTTCCTGGCTGTTGCCTTACAGCTTTCACTTGTTGACAAACCATACATCATGACACAAAATCAGCAATCTCCCTCTTCATGTTGTCCCACCAAAAATGTTCCTTCAAATATTTATACATCTTAGTGCTACCAGGGTGTATAGAGAAATTGGAATTATGAGAATCACAAAAAATTCCCTCTTTAGATCTGGTATTTCGGGAACACAAAGTCTCTTCCCGAATTTCAAAATGCCATCTTCATATGATAATTCAGTCACATTCCCATCATTTGTTGCATTAATTTTATTTTGAAACTACTCATCATCAGCCTGAGAACTTATTATCCTCTCTATTAAATATGTTTCGGAAACCATTTGAAAAAGTAGTGATGTGGTACCTTCATTAATAATTCCCATATCCATCTTTACAAGATCCATAAACATAGGATCCCTTTCAACTCTCATCTTTTTCAAAATTCCGTGGACTTTTCTACTCAATGCATATGCTACCTTATTTTCTTTCCCTGGGTGATAGTGTATTGTGAAATCATAATCCTTGTATAGTTCAAGCCATCTCCTTTGCCTCATGTTGATTTCCTTCTTTGAGAAAATATACTTCAAACTCTTGTGAGCAGTATAAATCTCAAAATTTTCTCCATAGAGGTAATGTCTCCAAATCATCAGAGAAAATATTACCGATGATAACATAATATCATGGGTTGGATAGTTTTGTTCATGAATTTTCTCTATCATGATGGATAAACAATAACCCTATCATTTTTCATAAGGACACAACCAAGTCCTTTCTTTGAAGCATCATTATAAATAACAAACTCGTCATTCCCCGATGGTAGAGTCAATGTAGGAGAATTGACTAATCTTCTCTTCAGTTCTTCGAAACATTATTCATATTCTTTTGTCCAAATAAATTTATCCCCTTTACATGTGAGCTTCGTTAGCGGGTTAGCCAGTCTAGAAAAATACTGCACGAAATGCTGATAATAACCTGCTAATCCAATAAAACTGCGTACCTCAGTTTTGTTTGTTGGCATGGGGAAATATTGAATTTCCTTTTTCTTCACAGGATCAACTAGGATACAATCCTTAGAGACAATATGGCGAAGAAAAGAGGTCTCCTGAAACCAGAATTCACACTTTTTAAACTTCTCATACAATTCATGACTTCTAAGAGTTTTCATGATAATGTGCAAGTGATTTTCATGTTCTTCACATCTTTTGGATTTTACCAAGAAATCATCAATAAATACCACTACAAAATCATATAGATATTCCTTGAAAACTCTGTTCATTAGATCCATGAAAAAAGAGGGTGCATTAGTCAATCCAAAAGGCATTACTGTAAAATTGAAATTCCCATACCTGGTTCAAAACACTATTTTCAGAATGTCTTCCTTATTCACACTCAACTGATGATATCCAAATCGAAGGTAAATATTTGAAAAGTATTGATCTCCATGCAGTTTGTCAAATAAATCATCAATGCATGGTAGGGGATACTTGTTCTTTATTTTTATAGCATTTATCTCCCTGTAGTCGATATATAACCTCATAAATCCATCTATCTTCTTAACAAAAAGTACAGGGGCTCCCCCTAGAGAAACAATAGGGCGGATAAATACATTATTACTCAATTCCTCTAGTTTATTATTTAGTTCCACAAATTCCACAATTTCTATTCTAAAAGGGGTATTCGATATGGGTCATGGACAATGAATTAAATCAATGGAAAACTCAATTTCTCGTTCTAGATGATGTCCAGGTAAATCTTCTAAAAACACATCAACATATTCTCTCACAATAGGTACATCATCTATTTGAAGATTCCTTTCCTCACCCACTATTATTTCATTCTAATCTTCCCCAGTAATTGAATTTAGTTGAGCTACTGGGGGTGGATCTAAATAATAATCAGGTGGCGATGATTCCTCTCTATAGATAAGGTGTTCTTTATCATCTTCATCAAAAATCGTAACCTCCTTCTTCTTAGAATAAATTCTTGAATCATGGTATGAAAGACAATCCATACCGAGGATTATATCAAATTCAATCATGGGTATGGCGATGAGATCAGTAGATAGAGAACCTTTTTATTACCTATTGGGAACTGATTCACAGAACATTGTAACAGTGATACATCCCTTAGGAGTTTTTACTGACAACTCCCTTGTTAAATCAAATTGGAAATATTTAATTTTCATAGAAAACTGAGAAGATATGAAACAATTCGATGATCCAGAATCAAATAAAGCATTGGTTAAGCTTGAGGAAATGATCAAAGCACCTGCCACCACATCACGCAGAACTTCAACCTCTACAGTTGTGATCGCATATGATTTTCCTTGCTCCCTTGGCCTCTTCTGTTGCGTATTTCCTTGATGTTTTGAATAATTATTAGCATAGTACCCCATATCCTGACAATTATAGAATCAAACTTTATTGGATTCCTCCTTTCCTTTGAAATCACTAGTAAGATGTCCTTTCTGACCACATTTGTAGCATACTCCTTTTCCTTTTAGGCACGCACCTGGGTGTTTCCGTCCTCAATTGTCACATGGTGGAAATTAAACTCGTACCTTCTACACTATTTCCTTTTTTTACTTTCCCATGGTTTTCAGCAGCCCTCTTATTTTCTTTCATTCCCTTAAAGTAATAAGACTTATAGAATTCTATTTCAGTCTTAATACCACATGAAACTATGTCCTCATATGATGAAATATTATGGGAGACCAGTGCCCGCCGGAGGAATGGCTTTAGGCCATCAAAGAATCGATCGATTTTTTCCTTGGATTTTGTATGTAGTCCATAGAATTGCTTACCAGCCTTGTAAATTTGGATTCATACTTGGCAACATTTTCATCCTCCTTTTTCCATATATTCAATAATTTCCTCTCCATATATTCTCTTTATTATCGAGGGAAATTTTTTTCTAAGAATATTTCCATAAAATCCCTTCATTCCATCTCATCTATTTCTTCCTCCTCATTTGTGTTTTTGATTAATTACCACCACTAATCCGCATCTCCTGCTAGAAGATATACATCCATGGAAAACTTATCTCTTTCATTACATCCCAAAGAGAGAAATGTCTTCTCAAGGGAACATATGCACTGCTCTTCTAAAAATGGGTTTGTAGTCTCGTTGAATGATGGAGGCTGTTGTTGCATAAAGAAATATAGAATGGATCCTCCATGTGGTGGATCTAGATGCTCCATATGGGTGAGGTTATTATTCATAACCTGAGTAAATTGTTCTAGTATAGTTATGAGTTTCTCAGCACCAGTCACAACACTAGAGCCAACATCATTGTCTTGCTTTGGAGGAAAATCCCTACAGAGGACACATGCATTCATGTGATTTATATTCCATCCTCTTGGAGCCATATCTAGATAATGAAATACACTATATTAGGTTATTAATAACAATGTATAATCTTAACATAAAAATACTCATAAAAATTGAGATCTTGCCCATGGCCAATCCCATATTCACAAAAATGTATTCTTTGAGGAATATTTACATTAAACTCCTTCATAATGGTTTGAAATGAAAATGTGAATTATCCTAATCATATCACCCGGGAGTGTCATAACCAAAAGTGAATTAAGCCCAGTTTTCATGCACCTGTTCCCATTCGAGTCTTGCTCAAAGCGGTGTTTTCGGGTTTTACCCCTAGATACATCTGTGCTAGAGCCGCCTCTACCTGCTCGTATCCAGACATGGATGTATTTATTGAATGATTCACATAATATATTCCCTACAAAAATAAGAAGATGTAATCGTATGTATATCCTCAATGACAAACTTATGGACTCTTCCCTAATCCTACGTTTTCTAAATCTAGTTTCCAAGTATTCTACTAAACATCCTCTGATAAAAACTGTAAGGACCCGACCCCAGTTTCCCAGAGTCAGTGCCTTATGTGAATACGTTGGCATACATACAAGGAATATGAATCCTAAAGAACCAAGTATTTTAGTATTATTGGAAACAATATACATATATAACTTCAACATTAAATAAGGAAAATAAAAACAACACTAATTTATTCCACAAGAGTCATAACATATTCTAGATTATGCAAGAAAGTCATTCATAGAATACCTCATCATGTCCTGAGAAAATGTAACAGAAGAAATGGGTGAGCTCAAATGCTCAGTAAGAATAAAAAATACAGCGGAAGATTATATAAATATTAGACATGGTGAATAATTGAAAACACACACCTTTAATAATAAATATGAACACATTATGGCAGGAATATTAGCTAAGTAAATAATGTCATAATAAAACATAATAATGTGTATACTACTAGTCATATAACGACATGAAATATCAATATCTAAACACATAATGATGGAATGCATAATGCCAGACATTCTGAAACATTTTTTCAAGGCCTCAGCCAAGACGTCTAATGATTAAGGCCTTGGCCAAAATCTATATCACATTGGGAAAGGCCTCGTCCAATCCCATGTCTATTTGTCTCATGAGACCTACCGATGCATCGAGGTGCTATAGCAGGCCCCATCGGTCACATAATAAGTCCAATTCATTTCTTATATGAGTGGGGATAAACATAAACAACATATACATTCATATTGATTTTATCATCTGAAATTTAACAAACTTTCCCGAATTATTGAACATAAGCACTAACCATTCGAAATAATATGGTTAATGGTTTTAGGAAAAGTAATCCACAATAGAGTTAGTAATAAACCATTAAATAAAATATGGTTGATGACTTCATAAATTATTAAACCCAATAATACCATATAATCAACAAGAGTGCTGAATTAGACAAAATCACTCATATAAAATCATTATGCACTTCTTGAGATAAATACTCTTTTATTTTGAAAAGAAGAGTTCTTTTTGAAAAATATTTTTATAAAACCAGAAGTAAAGTTAGATAGTATTTCATGATAAAATTATTGTTTTTATATGGATAATGGTTTCCAAAAATATATTATAGATTGCCATTGAAAATAGATATGAATTTGAGAAATTCCCTTATATTGGGCTCATATTTTGGAAACACTTTTGAGAGCATCTTTTAAAAAATGTTACTATCTAAAAAATAGAGAAGGATTAGGGTTGTTGAACTTATATATAATACTAAAACAGAATTTATGAGGAGTAAATAACAATACACTATAATTTCATCAAGGAAATGAGACAATAAAAGTAACCCGAATGAAAATGGAAGTTCGTGTGAAAAACCCATAACTTAACTCCAAACGTGTTCCGCTCTTGTAGTTAAGCTCATAGAATATGAAATTATACTTGTTAATAACTTTTTTCAGAATATATTATACATTTATTTAGTTTACCATAATTATGGTTAGTTCATTTATGTCCTTATTGAAAAGCTATTGTATTGAATTTCGTCATTCTGGAGTGTTTGTTTCTCTTATTTTCATATTCGGTTCACTTATTTTTATGTAATGAAGTGGAATGGATGTAAATCTCTGGAATTGAAATTAAATATTATTTATGAACATAAATAGGTTTTATTTTTCATTTATATAACTTTGTTACATGGAAAGAGGATAAATTATCATATAGAACTTTAATCATAATTGATTCGGTTAATTTGTGGGTTTTGATTTCAACAAAATCATTTTTCGTTATAACCTAACACCGTTTGAAAAAAGAGATTGAAGAATCATAAATAGGTTATATTATATATAATAATATTTTTAAACCATAATGATAATGGTTTCTTGACCAGAATTTAGGATGATAAAAGAAATCGAAAGTCCATCGTCCTTGAATGTGTAAAATAGACACATCTCGGATGGTGTTATTGCTACTAGTATAAAAGAAGGTGAAATGGGGGAGAAGATGATAACTTATTCCACTATCATGAAAAAATTCAAGTACATATAAGGTACTAGATTCATAACAAAATTTGGATAAAGTGATGTAATAGAAAAAGAAAACAAATGAATTTGAAAGGATAGACAAAGTATTGAAAAGAGGAATTTACCTCTTGAACCAAACTTCCTTGAGGACCTCCTTAAGGGAGAGGTTTTGGTCTTTTAATGAGATCAAATATTGTTGGACGTGGGGGAGGAGGTTGGGAGGGTATTTGGCAAGAATTTGGAGAAGGAACAAGGCTTGAGAGAAGTGATTGGAAGAGGGGGTTAGAGGGGGTTTTTATAGTGGAGGAGAGAGGGGATTTCTTAATATAAAACTCATTAATTTATTATTTCTTCACAAGGAAAGTAATAGTAAGTATTACATTTCCAAGAATAGTAATTTTATCATCTGAATTAGGATTAAGGGTGGTGACATCATCCATTATGCTAGGAATATTATATTTATCCTATAATGTATTTATAAGGTAAATTACCGTATTTTACTATTCATAAAAAAATCAAGTATTTCAGAAAAATCCCAAAAATCTACTCTAACCATTTATCGACGTGTAGAATCCAAAAATTAAGTCCATCTTTCAAAAATAATTTTCTAAATATTATTAATTAAATATTTAATTCAAATCATAATTTATTATAAGGAACTAGTTTTTAAACATTCATTAACTTATTCTAAAATATAGGTATATCATACTTTCAACTTGAATATTAATAATATATTATCATAGGTAAGGTTAAAATTCATTAGGGTATATCAATATTCATATGATTATGTTACTATTCATAAGTGTGGGTTACTATTCACCGAAAATTAATTTTTTCTTATTCAACTCTAAATAACTTACTGATCACGACCGTGTATGTCGGATTTCTGAAATTCATATCACAGAAGTGACAAACATATGTTTAAGGGTCTCATAGAACAAAGTAGTTAATGTAATAATGATATATTTATAAGAATGTCATTTCCCTTAAAAAACTATTGGGTCGTTACATTCTCCCCTCCTTACAAAAATTTCATCCTCGGAATTCATGAAATATTACCTAAAATGATTTGGATATGTCTTTAACATATGCTCCTCAGGCTCCCATGTTGCTTCCTCCATCTTATGATTCCTCCACAGAACCTTTACCAGATGAGTCTTCCGATTTCTCAATACTTGTTCTCTAGTATCAAGAATTTTGATATGCTCTTCACAGTAAGATAGATCGGGATCAAGTTCCACTTCTTCATAAGTTAGTACATGTGTTGGGTCTGGAATGTACTTTCTTAACGTTGACAAGTGGAACACATTTTGAACCTTGGAGAGACTTGGCAACATTTCCAAATGGTATGCTACGGCTCCAATTCGGTCCATAATTTCAAAAGGTCTGATGTACCTGGGTCTTAACTTTCCCTTCTTACCAAATCGTATAATACACTTCCATGGAGATAACTTTAAGAAAATGTGATCACCTTCTTGAAACTCAAAATCCTTCCTTCAGTTATCTGCATATCTATTTTTTCCTACATTGAGCTATTTTGATATGGTTCTAGATAATATTCACCTTTTCCATTGTTTCTTCAACATGTTCCGGGCCCACGAGCTTTCTTTAACCGACATCATCCCAGCAAGTTGGTGTACGACATCGTCTCCCTTATAATACATCATAAAGTTCCATATGTATACTTGAATGGAATCTATTGTTGTAGAAACATTCTATGAGTGGTAAATACCAATCCCACATGCCTTGAAAATCATGTTAACATAACCTCAACATGTCTTCCAATGTTTGAATAGTCCGTTCTGATTGTCCATCAGTTTGTGGGTGGTAGGAAGTGATGAAACGATGATCAATATCTAGGGTCTTCTGAAGACTTTTCTAGAATATAGATATAAAATTTAGATCACGATCAGAAAAAATCAATAGGGGTACTCCATGAAGTCTCACAACGTCATTAATATACAGTCTTGCTAGACGTTCAGGTGGTAGATCTTCTATTATAACAAGAAAATACACTATCTTGGTAAGACGGTCAACAATGACCCATATTGCATCATTCATTATAGGAGACTTTGGTAGTCCCATGAAAAATTCTATCGTGATATAATCCCATTTACACTCAGGTATGGGAAGAGGTTTCAATACTCCTCCAGGCTGTTGCCTTCCAACTTTCACTTGTTGACAAACCATACATCTTGATACAAAATCAACAATCTCCCTCTTCATGTTGTCCAACCAAAAATGTTCCTTCAAATCATTATACATCTTAGTGCTACCAGGGTGTATAGGGAAATTGGAACTATGAGAATCATCGAATAATTCCCTCTTTAGATCAGGTATTTCGGGAACACAAAGTCTCTTCCCGAATTTCAAAATGCCATCTTCATATGAGAAGTCAGGCATATTCCAATCATATATTGCTTTAATTTTCTTTTGAAACTCCTCATCATCAGCCTGAGAACTTTTTATACTCTCTATTAAATAAGGTTCGGAAACCATTTGAAAAAGTAGTGATGTGCTACCTTCTTTAATAATTCCCATATCCATCTTTACTAGATCCATGAACATAGGATCCCTTTCAACTCTCATCTTGTTCAGAATTATGTGGTCTTTTCTACTCAATGCATCTGCTACCTTATTTTATTTCCCCGAGTGGAGATGTATTGTGCAATCATAATACTTTTATAGTTCAATCCATCTCCTTTTCCTCATTTTGAGTTCTTTCTATGAGAAAATATACTTCAAACTCTTGTGATCAGTATAGATCTCACATTTTTTCCCATAGAAGTAATCTCTCCAAATCATCAGAGAAAATATTGCTGATTCTAACTTAATATCATGGGTTGTATAGTTTTGTTCATGAATTTTTAACTGTCGTGATGGATATGCAATAACCTTATCATTTTTAATATCGACACAACCAAGTCCTTTCTTTGAAACATCACTATAAATAACAAACTCATCATTCCCCGATGGTAGAGTCAATATAGGAGAATTGAATAATCTTCTCTTCAGTTCATCGAAACATTCTTCATTATATGTTGTCCAAAATAATATAACCCTTTTACATGTGAGCTTCGTTAGTGGGTTAGCCAGTCTAGAACAATTCTGCACGAAATGACGATAATAACCTGTTAATCCACTAAAACTGCGTACCTCAGTTTTGTTTGTTGGCATGGTCCAATATTGAATTTCCTTTGTCTTCACAAGATCAACTAGGATACAATCTGTAGAGACAATATGGTGAAGAAAATATGTCTCCTGAAGCAAGAATTCACACTTTCTAAACTTAACATATAATTCATGACTTCTAAGAGTTTTCAGGATAATGTGAAAGTGATTTTCATGTTCTTCACAACTTTTGGATTTTACCAAGATATCATCAATAAATACCACTACAAAATCATATAGATATTCCTTGAAAACTCTGTTCATTAGATCCATGAAGAAAGAGGGTGCATTAGTCAATCCAAAAGGCATTACTGGAAACTCGAAATGCCCGTACATGGTTCGAAACACTATTTTTGGAATGTCTTCCTTCTTCACACTCAACTGATGATATCCAGATCAAAGGGAAATCATTGAAAAGTATTTATCTCCATGTAGTTAGTCAAATAAATCATCAATTTGAGGTAGGGGATACTTGTTCTTTATTTTTATAGCATTGATCTCCCTGTAGTTGATACATAACCTCATAGATCCATCTATCTTCATAACAAAAAGGACAGGGGCTCCCCCTGGAGAAACACTAGGGTGGATAAATCCTATATTACTCAATTCCTATAGTTGATAATTTAGTTCCACTAATTTCACCGTGGAAATTCTATAAGGGGTCTTCGATATGGGTCTTGACCTAGGAATTAAATCAATGGAAAACTCAATTTCTCCTTCTTGAGGATGTCTAGGTAAATCTTCTAAAAACAAATCAAAATATTCTCTCACAATAGGTACATCTTCTATGTGAACATTCCTTTCCTCACCCACCGTTATTTCATTCTCTTCTTCCCCAGTAACTGAATTTAGTTGAGCAACTGGGGGTGGATCTAGATAAGAATCAGGTGGAAATGATTCTGCTCTAAAGATAAGGTGTTCTTTATCATATTCATCAGGAATCGTAACCTCTTTCTTCTTACAATAATTTTTTGCATCATGGTCCAACAGCCAATCCATACCAGGTATTATATCAAATTCAATCACGGGTATGACGATGAGATCAGCAGATAAAGAACATTTGTATGCCATATTTGGAACTGATTCATAGAACATTGTAGCAGTGATACTTCCCTTATGAGTTTTTACTGACAACTACCTAGTTAAATCAAATTGGAAATATATAATTTTCTTAGCAAACTGGGAATATATGAAACAATGCGATGATAAAGAATCAAATAAAGCATTGTAAAAGCATGAGGAAACGATCAAAGTACATGGAACCACATTACACAGAACTTTAACCTCTACAGTTGTGATCGCATATGCTTGTCCTTGCTCCCTTGGCTTCTTCTGTTGCATATTTCCTTGATGTTTTGGACAATTATTAGCATATTACCCCATATCCTGACAATTATAGCATCGAACTTCATTGGTTTCCTCCTTTCCTTTGAAATCACCAGTAAGATGTCCTTTCTGACCACATTTGTAGTGTACTCCTTTTCCTTTTAAGCATGCACCTGAGTGTTTCCTTCCACAATTATCACATGGTGGAAATTCGACTCTTCCCCTCTTCCATGTTTCCTTATTTTCTTTCCCATGGTTTTCACCTACCCTCTTTTTTTCATGCTTTCCCATAAAGTAATAAGACTTATAGAATTCTTTTTTAGTCTTAATAGCACATGAAACTATGTCCTCATATGATGAAAAATTATGGGAGACCAGTGCCCGCCAGAGGAATGGCTTTAGGCCATCAAAGAATCGATCGATTTTGTTCCTTGGATTTTGTATGTAGTCCATAGAATGTCTTGCCAGCCTTGTAAATTTGGATTCATACTTGGCAACATTTTCATCCTCTTTTTTACACAGATTCAAGAATTTCCTCCCCATATCTTCACTTTATTCTTGAGGGAAATATTTTTCTACGAATATTTTCTTAAAATACCTCCATTCCATCTCTTCTATTTCTTCCTCCTCCTTTGTATTTTTTATTAATGAACACCACTGATCCACATATCCTAATAGAAGATATACATACATGACAACCTTCTATCTTTCATTACATCCCAAAGCGAGAAATATCTTCTCAAGGGAACATATCCACTGCTCTGCTACAAATGGGTTTGTAGTCCCGTTGAATGATGGAGGTTGTTGTTGCATAAAGCGATCTAGCATGGATCCTCCATGTGGTGGATCTAGATGCTCCATACGGGTGAGGTTATTATTCATAACCCGATTAATTTGTTCTAGAATAGTTATGAGTTGCTCAGGACCAGTCACAGCACCAGAGCCAACATCATTGTCTTGCTTCGGAGGAAAATCCCTACAGGGGGCACATGCATTCATGTGATTTCCATTCTGTCCACTTGGCACCATATCTAGATAATGGCATACATATATATTAGGTTATGAATCACTATGTATAATCTTAACATAAAAATACTCAGAAAAATTGAGATCTTGCCCATGTCCAATCCCATATTCACAAAAAATGGATTCTTTGAGAAATATTTAAATTAAACTCCTTCATAATGTCTTGTAATGAAAATGTGAATTATCCTAATGATATCCCCCGAGAGTGTCGTAACAAAGTGTGCTGTAAGTCCCGTTGTCGTGCACCCATTACCCTTAGAGTCTAGCTCAAAGCGGTCCTTTCAGGTTTTACCCCTAGATACATATGTGCCAGAGCCACCACAACCTGCTCGTATCCAGACAGTGATGTATTTCTTGAATGATTCACATAATCTATTCCTTACCAAAATACCAGCACATTATTGTATTTATATCCTCAATGAATAACTTAGGGACTCTTCCCTAATTCTCTATTTTCTAAATCTAGTTTCCATGTATTCTACTAAACATCCTCTTATACAAACTGTAAGGACATGACCCCAGTTTCCCGGAGTCGGTGCCTTATTTGAATATGTTGGAATACATACAAGGAATATGAATCCTGAAGGACAAAGTAGTTTAGTATTATTGGAAATAGGATACATACATAACTTCAACTTTACATAAGGAGAAGAAAAACAACACTAATTTATTCCACTAGAGTCATCACATCTTCTAGATTATGCTTGCAAGTCATTCATAAAATACTTCTTCATGTCCTGAGAAAATGTAACATAAAAAATGGGTGAGCTCAAATGCTCAGTAAGAATAAGAAATACAGTGGAAGATAATATAAACATTATACATGGTGAATAATTGAAAACACATACCTTTAATAAAAAACATGAACACATTGTTGCAGGAATATTAGCTAAGTAAATAATGTCATAATAAAACATAATCATGTGTATTATACTAATCGAATAACCACATAAAATATCAATATATAAACACATAATGATAAAATGCATAATTCCAAACATTCTGAAACAATTTTTCAAGGCCTCAGCCAAGACGTCTAATGATTAAGGCCTCGGCCAAAATCTGTATCACATTGGGAAAGGCCTCAGCCAATTCCACGTCTACTTGTCTCATGAGACCTAATGATGCATCGAGGTGCTATAGCGGGCTCCACTGGTCACGTAATAAGTCCAATTAATTCCTTATATGAGCAGGGATAAATAAAAACAACATATACATTCATATTGAAACTATCATCTGAAATGTAACAAACTTTCCCCAATTATTGAACATAAACACTAACAGTTCAGAATAATATGGTGAATGGTGTTAGGACAGATAATCCAAAATAGATTTAGTAATAAACCATTAAATAAAATATTTTAGATGACTTCATCAATTATTAAACCCAATAATACCATGTAATCAACAAGAGTGTTGAATTACATGAAAACACTCATATAGAATCATTAAGCACTTCCTGAGATAAATACTCTTTTATTTTGAAAAGAACAGTTATTTTTTGAAAAATATTTGAATAAAACAAGAAGTATAGTGAGATATTATTTAATAATAAAATTATTGTTTTTATATGGATAATGGTTTCCAAAAATATATTATATATTGCCCTTGAAAATAGATATGAATTTGAGAAATTCCCTTATATTGGGCTCATATTTTGGAAACAGTTTTGAGAGCTTCTTTGAAAACATGTAACTATCCAGAAAATAGAAAAGGATTTGGGTTGGTGTACATATATAGAATACTCAAACAGAATTTATGAGGAGTACATAATAATACAAAATAATTTCATTGAGGATATTTGACACTAAAGGAACCCGATTGAAAATGGAAGTTTGTGTGAAAAACCCTTACCATTACTCCAAACGTGTTCGGATCTTGTAATTAAGCTCCTAGAATATGGAATTATACTTGTTAATAACATATTTTAGAACCTATTATACATTTATTTAGTTATCCAAAATTATGGTAAGTTCATTTATGTTTTTATTTACTAGTTATTGTATTGAATTTCGTCGTTCTGGAGTGTTCGTTTCTCTTATTTTCATATTCAGTTCACTTGTTTTTAAGTAACGAAGTGGAATGGATGTAAATCTCCGGAATTAAAATTATATATTATTTATTAACATAAATAGGTGTTCTTTTTAATTAATATAACTTTGTTACATGGAACTAGGATAAATTATCATATAGAACTTTAATGATAATTGATTCGGTAAATTTGTGGGTTTTGATCACAACAAACTCATTTTTCTTTATAAACTAATACCATTTGAACTAAGGGATTATAGAATAATAAATAGGTTATATTATATATAATAATCTTGTTAAACCATAATGATAATGGTTTCTTGACCAGAAATTAGAATGATAAAAGAAATCGAATGTCCATCGTCCTTGAATGTGTAAAATAGACACGTCTCGGATGGTGTTCTTGCTACTAGTATAAAAGAAGGTCAAAGGGGGTGATGATGATAACTTATTCCACTATCATGAAAACATTCCAGTATATATAAGGTACTATATTCATCAAAAAATTTGGATAATGTAATGTAACAGAAAAACAAAACAAATTAATTTTAAAGGAAAGACAAAGAATTGAAAAGTGGAATTTACCTCTTGAACCAATCTTCCTTGAGAACCTCCTTAAGGGAGAGGTTTTGGTCTTTTAATGAGACCAAAGCTTGATGGACGCGGGGGAGGAGATTGGGAGGGTATTGGGCCAGAATTTAGAGAAGGCACAAGGCTTGAGAGGAGTGATTGGAAGAGGGGGTTAGAGGGGGTTTTTATAGTGGAGGAGAGAGGGGATTTCTTAATATAAAAATCATTAATTTATTATTTCTTCACAAGGAAAGTAATAGTAAGTATTCCATTACCAAGAATAGTAATTTTATCATGTGAATTTGGATTAAGGGTGGTGACATCATCCATGATGCTAGGTATATTCTATTTATCTTATAATGTATTTATAAGGTAAATTACCGTATTTTACTATTCATCAAAAAATCAAGTATTTCAGAAAAATCCCAAAAATTCACCCTAACCATTTTTCGACGTGTAGAATCCAAAAATGAAGAACATTTTTTAAAAATAATTTTCTAAATATTATTAATTTAATTTTTAATTTAAATCAAAATTTATGATCAAAACCTGGTTTTTAAACATTTATTAACTTATTCTAAAATATAGGTATATCGTACATTCAATTTGAATATTATTTATATATTATAATAAGTATGTTTAAAAATAATTAGTGTATATCAATATTTTTAAGTTTATGCTACTATTCATAAGGGTAGGTTAATATTCAGCAAAAATTAATTTTTTCTTATTCAACTCTAAAAAACTTACTGATCACGACAGTGTATGTCAGATTTTTGAAATTCATATCACAGAAGTGACAAACTTATTTTTAAGGGTCTCATTACACATATTAGATAATTTGATTATGATATATTTATATGAATGTAATTTCCTTTAAAAAAATATTGCGTCGTTACAAAGATTATAAAAAAATGGGAATAAAATTGAGAGTTAACTAATAACTTAAACAAATATCTACAAATATATGTTTATGATAAAAGTGGTAATTATTTTTCTAATAATGTCAATGCGAGTTATACTTATGAGGAAGATAGTTCAATCTTTGAAGAGTATAAGGGGTATAAATATTTTGAAATATTTGAATGCCTCTTCTATGAAGTCCAAGATCATGTGAAGAATATTCCCATTAAAGAATTCATCAATGTATTAAGTTTTATCAATGGATATATTGATGAAATGTAATATATGTTAGCGTTAGATGAGGAATTGGATAAAACATTCACCATTATCATCCACTAATTCATGATTCTCATATATTTTTTAGAAGAATAGAAGAATTACCATCACTAGGAAAAAAAATATCTCCCTGATTAAAGAAGATTTACAAAAAAATGATGGTTTTAAATATTTTATTATGTATAATTTTGGATAATTCATCCATTAATAGGAAAAGTTTTTTAATTTCTATGTGGATAAAAAAGATAATAAATTTAGGTTAATGATAATAGAATAATAAATCTTGAAAACTTTATAGAATAAGCCTAAGTAATCATGAGGAATAGATTAAGAAACTATGAAAATATTGGTAATATATATTTCTATCATAGTAGGAAGAGAATAATTAATTCAACATAATGTTTCTTTACCTAGTTGGGTAACTAAGAAATTTAGAGTCATTATGACAAAAAACATCCAAAATAGCTGACCAGATGAATGTTTCCGCACAAACATCCAATGAAATTCTTGTTCCAAAATTGAATCATATATGTGGGAAACAATCAAAAAATCATATACTAATCAACCTATAATAATATAATTTAATAATAGAACTCATTAACTATTTTATTTTATTTTTATAATTTAATAATAGAACTCATTAACTATTTTATTTTATTTTTTTATAAATGAATATGCCAAGTAAAAACACAACCTAATTACATTTATACTCCAAAATAGTAAGAACCAGAAGCTGTAATATTTATATGGATTGAAACTATATGTAAGAGAAAGAGATTCAGAGGCAATTATTGGTGTTTCTTAAAAATTTTGTGAGGATAAATTGAAAGTTAAAAAATATAAAAATTTTCAAATTCATGAAAAAATGCTTCAATTATGGGTGGATATAACCAAAATAAGAATAAAATATTTAGAATGAATGTAACTCTCAATGAAATAGAGACATCATTTTACTAGAAAGAAACTCAAATACAATGGACATTTCTATGATAATTTCACTAGAGTTGGTCATGGTTTTGATGAATGATGGTATTTAACAATATAAAAAACTAATATTTTTATTTTAATTGATAAAAACATAAGAATATTATGAATCATACAAAAATTTATTCATCTACATTGGTAGGTAATCATGTGAAGGGAAATTCCCACAGAAATAAACAATTCAGTAAAGGATACACAAAAAATGAAAACTAAGGAGGATCTCAAACCAAAATGGAGACACTTTTATTATAGTAGGAATGGTCACACCATGTTAAAAAATAAGCTATGTAAATCTAAAATTAATAATTAATAAGAACTCAAAAATAAATAAATCTATGAAATTGATAATTGGATTAATATATTGGGTGATATTTTTGATGAAGAAATGATTGTTTTTCCTAAAAAGAGTATAAAAAATGCGATAAGAAACCGTTTGAAAATAAAAATATGTATATATATATATATTAAAAATTAATTTATAATAGTATGTCTCGAATAATAACAAATTTATAGAAAATTAGAGTAAGCACATTCATGTACTAAATGGAAGTTGTTTGTTACATATCAAGAAAAACATAAATTTCACTAGAGTATTTCTAGAAATGATAGAACAATAATTTTAATTTTTTATGTGGAAGGTGAAACCAAGATTAAAATACTATAAAAAACTACATGAATATTCTAACATCTCAATAATTAATTTTTAGGATGATGAAAAAAAAGGGAAACCACTGTTAACCCCAAGTTCTTTATTATTGAAGATAAATAAGCATATTTTACACTTGTGAAAAGCTTATGGAAAGAAGAAATATACGATTCCAATGAAATATGATAGTCATATAATCAATGGTAGTACATTAACAATGAGATCTTATGAATTTGGAGCTATATAGAAAAGTGTTTTTTGGATGAGAACTAAATAACAATATTACTGCTCTTACTAACAATATATTTGAAAATTCATCATCTTCAATTGTATTTGTTTTAATGTGTTTTCATTCTAGTAATATAATGTGATATTTGAAAATATTGAAATCAATAACATATATAAAATCTAAAAATATATAAGATATTATCAGTCAATTAAATATGTATTGTCTAATTGGTATCAAATAATACTTCAAATTGACCTTTAGAGAAGTGAAATAATGATATAACATGTTGTTCATATCTTAAGGGGAACTAACATGAAGAGGTAGATTTTAATGTTTTTTATTTTGTTAAATTATTAAATTTTATATCCCATAAAAATTGGATGCTGGCTTATTCTAACAATTATTTCAATCATTTCTACGATTTTATGAAATCAATTTTTTTTAATTTTGAGTGATGGTTAATGACAAAGATAAGAGTATGGGGTAGTATGAATTTCACAGGTATATTTTTTATTTCATTTTAAATATGATTTAATATTATAAATTTCATGATTGATATGTTTATATGAACACTAATATGAGAAATATGAGTTAGTATTAAATGTTGGATAGTTTATAGACATATTTATTGTCTAGGTTAATCTATATTTTTGTCTATAATAGGTTTCCCCACGTAGACTCATTTTTGTTCAAATAATGGTTCATCATAAAAAAATGAGATATTATCACAAACCAATATTTTAACATACTATTACCATTAAATAATTCATTTTTTTGATAGCTTACTCCATATGCAACAGAAAACATTAATGAAAAATCAATAAATTCTTATAACATATAAATATTTATGTATGATTCTTAAAACCTATATATTTAACTTCAGAGAATTAATAAGAGTAACAAAATTATAAAATATTTATATAAAAAATATAAATTCTACTTTTAATATGAATGAAATTCTTTTGGGGCATCTAAAATGACTCAATTGATCATTTTATAAATAAAAATGTATTTTCCAAAATATTTTCTTATTATTTGATATGAATATATATTTCAAGAAACTTGTAATTAATAGTGATAAAATATATTTTATACTAATAATTGGTCAATATTAATTTATTCATTAAATTGTAAGAAAATAAGAATGAGAATGGTAAATATTATAAAAATGATATTTACATAAAAATTTTTTTTTTGATTATATCGCATTTTTTTATTTTAAAGATAAATTTATAAAATTTAGAATTTAATGATTAAAAAAGGAAAATTATTTAGTGATTAATCATATTAATAATTTTTATGATTAAACTTTGGGATAAAATGATTTTTAGGTGAATAGTGCAAGAAAACATTTTTATAAATAACACAAATTTTATGAATTTAATTATATATAGGTTTGAATTGAAACATAATAAAATATTTTAATGTATAAAAATATATTCTCTCTATTCCATTTTAAATTTAATAATAATTTAATAAATTTATATACTCATATTTTACATTTCATAATTTAATATATATTTTTTAATATGTAATATTTATTAAATTAGTATATTATTATTTTAACATTAATTTTATTTGGTTTTAGAGATATAAAAACACTAAATAGATTTTATATTTGGAATAATTATATTGTAATTATGTTGAAAAATATGACATTATTTTTAGGCATAAATATTATGTAACCTTTGTTGAAAATTAGATACCATAATAAACGTTATATGGGAAAAGTAATAATTCACAAGGATAAAGGGATTGAAACATGTTAAATCCAAGTATTAAATTGATTTATAAAAGGATTTTCAACCCTCTCTCATCATCCACTCAATTATTTTCTATTTTTAGTGACTCGTGACATATTTAACATGTTATCCCTTTATACTGAGTTAAAATATTTTCAAAAGATTTATTCTCACCCATTATTAAAGGTGTCTCTAACCACCACATCAACACCACTCTTAAGATTTGGCTTAATCATTAAAAATAAAATTTTTCATTATCCTATAATCCATTTTTTCTATTTTGAGATTCATGTCCTATGAGATTAGACTATTTCATTAATTCTTAAAGGGATCTTCTATGTAAATATCTATGTTCTCAATTTTTGTATTCGTTTTTACATAAGTTATTTATTTTCAATTTTTCCATTAAATAGGTAATTTTAAAATATCTACATAATGAAATAATTATTTTTTATAGGAAAAATATTATCATACTATGGGTATCATCTTTAATATTTTTTTCCCCTTTCCCTTAAGAATTGAATAAAGGACATTGCCATCTGAGCAAACATGATACCACCTCCAAAAAAACATCATGTTTCATTTTACTTCCACAATATATAAGGATTGTGTAAACATGGAGTTAAACAAATAATATTAGGGACTTTATCATGTTTTTTATTATCAACTAGGAAACTATTTTACCTATTCCTCTCATTTCATGAAAAGAAAATCATTATCCATGTGTATGTCCGAAAAACTGACAGCATAGAATGGTGTATTTAATTTTTCACTAATTTGTATCATTCATTGATATAAGTATGGTATTAATAAATAAATATGATTTTTATGAACCCATTAAGTTTATATTATGACATTATGGGGAACCTATTAATGATATTATCATCATATGATAATCATTAATTCATTTTACCATACTAAGAGAAAAATGATATCTTCATTCAAAGTAACGACTTATATAAACAATATTATCTTTTTAATTCTTTAAAATTTTGATATGTTAAACTAAAAAAAACTAAATAATATCATTATTCTTCTATTATAATTTTATCATAAGTAATTTACCTCATAATTATCCATTAATTTCTATAAGTTCATGTTTGGGTCGATTTCATAACCTACTTGAGCTATAGTATTCCTTTATATCAAGGATTACTGTGAGAAATTATTTACTAGTACAATATGATATTAATAATGAAATATTATTATGGTTTTTCTAATTTTATATCAACATTTAACACATTAAATATGAAATCACACTTTTCCAATTAAGAATCACTGAAACATGCCGGTCACTAATTTTATCCACATATATCATAAACAAAACTAATATTAAAGGAAATTATATAATTATAAACTATATTATAAAATATATTCAATTACCATATATGATATAATATTTATGGATTTTGTAAAGAAAATGGATACTAATACTGCTCTCACAAAACTAGCTCGAAATGATAAACATTACTTACCCTCGATGTCAAAAATCAGAAGAAACTAACTTATATATACATATATTTATATCTATTTTTTTAAATAATTATAAATTTTGAATATAAAAGATTATGGATAATAATAAGATTCATTAGTATGTATTTACTGAACATAATTTGATTATTCTGTATGTTTGTTTCAATTTTATAATAAATTATGAAAGATGTAGGAGTTTTCATCTCAAATTTCATTCTTTGAGGTATATTTTATTTATGTAGCTAATTTAATTTATATGGTGTATATTATAAAAATATGTGATATAATATATTGAATTTTATTTTAGTATTATTATTATTTTTTTAAATTTCAATCCTCCACTTTCAAGGGGGTTTGATAAAAACGTTACTCATGATACAAGGGTTCTTTCTCAGAAACTCTAATTCACGAGACATATTTATTTCATGTACTATGTTTTAATTTTAATGGATAATGTAAAAAGAATTGATGTAAATTTAAGATATATTCATTCTATTCATTTTAAATACAAATCTATATCAGTTCCTTTTCATCAAATAGATTTTTACTCAACTATAACCCTAGTTATATATCTTTTTGGTTACTCAATTTTTAGTCATTAAGTTATCATCTTCCTAATGGAAATAAATGTTGGGTAAATTAAAAAAATTATTATAGTTGGTGTTATTATATATTTTTTATAATAAGTTTCATTTTGACGACATAATAAACCACTTTGGAATAAATCATACATCAAAGAGTATGTTTCCTATAAGGGATATTGGTAACTCAAATATCCTTTCTTTAAGATATATTGTTTCATCACGAACATATTTTTTATGTATTTTAGTTTCCGAACAATTATTTTTTATTGTATTAAATTTTCTATACCTCTTTGAGTATAATTTATTTTATAAAAAATAATTTCTATTAGTCTTTTTATAGTGTGATTTTTTAATAGAGGTATTAAAAAATTATAAAATGGGTTTTCCTTTCTATTTCATATGTTTTTTTCCTCTCCAACTTCATAAAATATAAATTTCATTGAATTAATAAGGGTATATTATTTGATTTTTTATGTAATGGTTTCCAAAATCATTCATGTAACCTTATCAAAAGTTTACTTTAAAACTGGGATATACAATTGTCTTGTATATCAATCATAAAAATGTTTTCTTAGTGACCTTAAATGTTATCATTTCAAATTCATTTTTTTTTTCAAAATGATTAACCAAAATTTAATTTTTCATTGATGATTTATCCTATAATATATTTATTTATCATTTTTTGAATTGAAATCATGGTATCAAATTATTCGATTCCAGATCACTTATTTTTGTGATATCACTCGAATGATTCTTTTTAAAAGAGTGTTTTCTATTCATTCCATCACCATTATATTTTTTCCTTTTTGCAATGTGGAATTATTATTTTTCAACCATAATTTTTTTATGTATTATAATCATTTTATTCTTATATTTTCTTAATAATATTCTCATTTCTATATATGGTGTGAATATGTTATTTTACCAAATTCTGATTTAACGGTGTTCACCTAGAAAGAATTTTTTTATAATTAGGAAAATTACGGATATTCATGATGATTAATGAATACTAATGATGTTTTATTATGTATTTAAATTCAATAATATATATTCTTTGTATAACCTTTTTTTATTCAGATAGAGGTTCCTCAAGGAATTGAATAAAATAGTATGTCAAATTTAATGGTGAATTCATTATACTTAATTTAGTGAAAGGTGGGGCCCATAATAATATATCTCTTAGATGTATTAACATGAATCATGAGAAAAAAAATCTGGGATTTTGGTTTACATCTCTCGTCATATCAGTATAATGTATTCAAACAAGGCTTTAGTGTATGTTTTTCATATCTGAAATTATGTGTTCCATTAGTGTGATATCATGAATTATTTTTATCAATGTTTTTATATATTTTCATTATTAGATAATTCTCAAAATTTTAGATTAAAATTATATTATTATATTATTTATTCTATCTATATTATGTATCCATGTTTATTATTTTTTGATATTTTCAGTTGTATATTTACCTTACTAAGAATTTGGCCTCAACACATTCTTATGATTCTATTCCTCAGGTTATAAAGTAATCTATTACACATTATGTGTTTATTAGGATATCAGATGACGAATATTTTTTTTTATTTTTAAGACTAATTATGGATTAAGTGGTATCATATATAATGGAGAAAATGTCTGTTTAATACATAGAACTGGGGTATTGTAACATTATGTTTTCCCCTCATTTTGTAAAATTATAAAATTAAATGGTATTAGGAATGTATGTAAACAAATAATTTTATTAATTGATGTAATCATGGTCTAGATATATCTGTAATTCTATATTTTGTATCAAATCAGATATGTAATGTTCTTGTTTATGAGAACAATATCCAAGACTATGGGTTTAAGGCATTACAAATTTTACCATAGAAGGGTTTAGATAACTTTTGAAAATATGATTCTTGAAGTGTATAATTTATTTATTGATAAGTTATGGTTGATAAAAATTTCATAGTTACAAATAAATCATTGGGAAAATAACAATTTAATGCTAACGAAAAAATGTATATATTACTTCAGGATTAAAATGAGAGAACATTATTTAAAATGAAAATATAAAGCCTATGTATTGGATGACATCATAATGTTTTGGTATGATCTTCATTATAGGGATTTTATAGCCCTTAAATTGTTTTCTAGATACTAGAATGTGGATGAGATTCGGTAAAATATTCATCTATTGGTAATCACCCCAAAAAAAGATTTATCATTGACTCGATTTTCACTCTAGTGCACGATGAATAAGTAAATGACTACCAACATGGTTAGACTCTCTTAAGGTATTTTCATTAGACACTAATATTCTTATTACTTGCCTTATTGAAGGAATTATTTCATAATTGCTTTATGGGATTATATTCATATGTATAATAGAACATAATATAAAGGAGTATAGATTTAAATGGAAGTATCAAGGGATGAAATGAAGGTGACACTATAGAAGACATATTAGGATTTTTTAATCATATCCATGTTATTATTTACTATGATTTTATTCATAATAGTATTTGGTCTTAGTATATAGTTGAAAACGGACCATGAAAATGAAAATGAGAATGGTATATAACTATAAATCACAATATCTCAAAATCGAACAAGAGAGAATACTTAAATGGTTGATAATAAGATTATTTTTATATTTTGATGGAAAAGTTGAGTTTCATAGTCTTACATAAGGTAGTGAGGTTGTTATTTAATATAAATTAAATCATTAAAATCATAAAAATTCTCATTAAGGAGTGAAATTTATGGATGAAATTTTCATTCTTTATAAAATAAGGTTTATGATAAATATATAAGGATTGTTTTCCATAGTTTTAAATTATAAGTATAAAAAAACATATTATATGGAAGTAATAATATGTAATATTATATTATGAAAAAGTCATATTTTGGGGATAACTATTGGACAACATATTATTAAGGTATGGATAACTCGTATGTTTTACATGCACATGATATTGATATAATAAAGGGTGGTTTGATTTTGGAAGAAGTATGTTAGATAATATTGGTAAATGTTGTATTTATAATTGAGTCATTATATTTTTTTGCTAATGGTCATCAATTTTTTGGGATTATGATATATATTGACTAGTGTATGACTTTATGAACTAGTGGTAAATGTTTAGAAGAATATATAACTCAGTTTTGGATTATTTAATTGGAGATAAAAATAGTTTTGTGAATGTTATGTTATTGAGCATATATTATTAGGGTATCTACCAACTTGGGTATATGATTATATAAAAGAATAATATTTTTTGAGGGAAATATCTAATATAATATAGTATAAGATAGAATATTTTATGTCATTTTAGAAGTTATATATCAAATTATAAATATGTAAATAATATACCCTCCATAATTTATCATCGATTAATAATTAAAAAATGTGGGAACAAAATTTATTTGAGTGTGTTAGAATGAAACACTATACGTTTTTAATATATTATTACCTTTAATTATGTCAATGTGTTCGATATATTTCTCCTCACCCAACATAGAAATTGAATGAAACTACTATATATTTAGATAAAATAAGAATATTTAAATATGATCATTAAAACCTAGATATTGAATTAGAGGAAATGAATAGGTGTAAATACTTTATGATATATTTATAGAAATTAAATAAAGTACACTCATATGAATGAAATTCAATTGATACAGTTAAAATTACTTATAATGTAATTTTATAAATAAACATTGTTTTTTGTAAATTTTTTTATGTGATATAAAATTATATTTCAATGAACTTTTTATTAATGATAAAAAATATTTTCTAGGAATATTTTTTAATAATAATAAAATTATTAAATGAATACAAATATAAATAAATGTGGTTAATATTCTAAAAAACAATTTTCCTACCATAAACGTATTTCATTATACAACATATTTATATTTTAAATTTAAATTTATGAAATATAGAATGTTTTTTTAATAATTAACCATATTTTGAGATTCAACCTATTTATATTTATTTATTATTAATTTTTTATAATTCTCAAAATGGAATGATTTTTGGGTGGATAGTGAAAAATATTTTTTTTAAAAATAACCTGACTTTTATGCCAGTATTAATATATATGTATGAATTGGAAAATAATAAAACAATTCTATAAGACTAAATATTAAATTTATAATTCAATTTTTAATTTTAATTATTTTAATTAATTTAAAATCTAATAATTTATATTTATTAACATAAGATAAATATTCCGAATAAATATTTTTAAGACATTTTAAATTTCTTATTTAAAAATAATATTATCACTATTAGAATTTTGTTTTATTAAATGAATTTCAAATTTTCAGTCATTAGTTCCCAATTATGTAATACGGACCACATTATGTTTATTCCAAAAGAACATGTTACCGTAGGTAAAAACTTGTCACGATTGTAACAGCATAAATGAAAAAAATAACAATTCAAAGGGTGAAGGGATTAAAACATGATAAAAAAATTTCTTATTTAGTTTTTGAGATATTATAAAACATATATCATGTGAAAATAAATTCTTATAAATTTTTTATCCCCTAATTTGTTTTTAACATGTGCCCCCTATACATTAGGTTGAAATATATTAAAAAATGCCATTCTCACCAATTATAAGAGGGGCCTCTCACCACTTCATCAATTTCACTCTAAAAATATACTTTCCTCTAGAAAAAATACTTTTTTTATTCAACAATAGTTATATTTGTCTATTTTTTTATTTTGGTTACAATATATTATCTGATTACATCCATTCCAAAGGGATCTTCTATGGAATTCTAAAAGTGCTCAGCATGAGTATTAATTTTATATAATATATTTATTTTCTATTTTTTTCTTTAAGATTTTAACTTTAAAATAACTATATAATGAAATCAATATTGTTTATATACTTAATTTTATTATTCTATGATAATAATAATCAATCGTATTTTCCCTTTTCATTTAATAAAGGGGAAAATGTAATTGATGTGTGTGTTCGTGAGCTACCGCCTACAAAAACTTCATGTTTTGTTTTCCTTCTCCACTATAAAAGGATAGTATAAAAATGGAATTTAAAATTAATTATGATATTTATATCATAATTATTATTATTAAATAATAAACCATTTTTCTCAATCCTATCATTCTATGATAACCAAAGCATCATCCATGTGTATGCGCATACTACCACTTCCATGGAATGGTGTATTTCTTTTTTCATTACCAACTCTCAAGGATGGATTTAAGGATGGTATTAAAGGGTAAATAATATTATTATGATATCATTAAGGTTGTATTATGATAAAATTTAGATCATGTTAATCGTACAATAAATAACCAATTATCATTAATTACATAATTATAAACGTGCACACAAGAAGGAAAACAAATTAATCTTTCTAAGTAATGACTATATATAAATTATATAACCTTTTTAATTCATTATAATTATGTTATATAAAACCAATGAGAATTAATTAAGATCATTATTCTTTTAGTATGATGATATTACCACTAAACCACCTTCTAATTATCCATTATACATGTCAGGTTCTTGTTTTGGTCAGTTTAACCACTCCCTTGAACAATACGATGAATTTATATCATGGCTGGAGTGGAGATATTAATTAATAGTATAATATGTAATAATAAATAATTTTTTTTGGTTCTATAAAATTTATATCAACATTAATCTCACTAATAAATAAATCACCCTTTGTTAACTAAGAATCCCAAAACACACCTATCATAGATTTTATCCTCACTGATCCTCACCAAAACAACAATGAAATGTAATTTTAGGATTATAAACCACATTTTAACATATATAATATTACATTATATTATCTAATTGTTGTATAATTAGTAAAAACTTTATATTAACACCACTTTTAAGAAACCAGTTCAAAGTGAAAAGGATTACCTAAATGCAGAGTTGAAAATAAGTAAAAACTAACTAATATATATATATATATCTTTGTGTGTGTGTGTTTGTCAGTGTTAATGTATAATTATTAAAAATTAATATTATAAATTATGAATAAGGTTATTTGTTATGTATTTAATTAACATAATTTTAATATTCATGATGTTTTCTTCAAGGGAAAAACAAACTGGGACTATACTAAGGGTTTTCATCTCAAGTTTCTTTCCTTGAGACATGTTTTTATTAAAGAAGCTAATTTAATTTATGTTTTTTATATCCATAAAATTTGATATATATATATATATATCATATATTAAATTTTAATCAGGGGTTTTTATTTTGAATTACAAATAATGTCTTTCAAGGGGATTTGATTAAAATGTAACTCAAGCCATAAAGGGTTCTTTGTCTCAAACTAGAATTTTTTTGGGAGATATTTATTTTATACACCATCTTTTCCTTTTATTAGTCTATTAAATTCCCTAGATTTAAATTTATAATATATTTCTTATTCACATTAAATAATAATCCAAATCAGTGAGTTAACATTAAAAGGGGTTTTACTCAATTGTTGCCCACGTTATAACACTTTTTTCTAACTCAATTTTCATTTATTGAGTTATGATTATCCTATTGGAATTAAAAGTTGGTTAATTTATTAAAATTTAATATATTAGGTTTTATTTTATTTTGTCATTAAATTTACATTACTATAAAAAAGTAAACTATTTTTTAATTTTGATTACATCAAGGATTATGTTTCTAATAAGGGACATTGAATACTCAAATATTTTTTCATTAAGATATATAGTTTCATCATGAAACTATATATTATTTTCTTTGGTTTTGTCACCATAATATTTTATTTTAAATTAACCCCTCTACCTATAGGTAGAATAAGATATTCTGATACATATTAATGTTTTATAGTCTTTTTAAAAAGTTATTTTCGAACCAAGGTATTTTAAAATAATAAAAATGGGCTTTTTTCCATTCACATTCATATGTTTATTCTAAATCTTTTCATTTATCAAATATAAAAATCATGTATTTTCAAGTATCCATTATTGGAGATAATACTTTCAATTAATTTTTTTAATATGCATTCTTTTCACCTTATCAAAAGGTGTATTTTTTAAATGAAAGTAAATTATTTATTTTACATCAACGTTAAAATTATTTCTAAAAGAACTTTTATGTTTTTATTTTATTTTACCTTTATTATATTTAAAAGGATTTATCTAAAAATGTTTTATGTTTCATTATTTATCCACACACATATATATTTTTTATTTAAGGAAATGAAGTTGATGTATCAAACTTTTAAATTTTCAATCCCTTATTTAGTGAGGATATTCGATAGATTATTTTTACAAGGATTATTTTAATTTATATAAACACCATTATTTATATAATTTGTTACACATGGATATTTCCAATTATAATAATCCACCTTATTTCTCTTTATAGATTACGATAATGTTATTCTAGTATTTTCTTTACCATATACTCATTAATATATATGGTCTAAACATCTGATTTTACAAAAATTTATATTAGAGGATGATCCCCTAGAATGATCTTTTATTTATTTTTTGGTGAATTGTTGAAGTTATTAATTATTAGTTTCTACTAACAAATGTTCCTTATGTATTGAAATTCTATATTTTTTATATACCGATATCATTGCTCTTATATATCTGATGGTTCCTTAGGGAATGGTATGTATTTTTATGTCAACTATTATGGTGAATTATTTTGAGTTTATTAAGTCATTTATGGGACCTGAAATTTTATATACACTAGATATATTGATAAGTATCTTGACACAAAATAGATTGGTTATCAGTTATTACTTCCCCCCACATATCCTTTGAATGTCTCATCATAATGCCGTTGAAACATGTTTTTGATGTCATAAATTACGCATTCCATTAGTATGAGATCAATAATTATAGTTATACTTATTTTCACTTATTATCAAAGATATAGAATGACCTCAGTATTAGTTTATTAGAAATTTTTTATACTATTTATTCAATCCAAATTTTGTTTACCATGTTTATGTTTTTTGAAATATCAGTTTTATTTTTTCTATTCTAAGGTTTTGATCTCACGCCATAATGATGTTTATATTACCAAGTTTATGAACTAATTTAGTAAAAATGAGACATTTAAAAGGATAAAAGATGTGTAAGAAGTCATGGGAGATTTTGAAGACTCACTATGGATTATTTAGTTTCATATATTATGGGGCAATTATTAATTTGATACAGTGAACATGGGATTTTTTTAGTTTATGTTTTTTCTTAATTTTCAAACAATATAAAACTAAAAGGTTATGGAAATATTTGTAATGAAATATTTTCATTAATACAAGAAATTATAGGATAGTTTTGTCTGTAAATCTACAGTTGTAATCAATGCCATTTTATAAAGTATGTGTTTATGAGAACAAGATCTAGGAGTGTGGGTCCACAAATTTATAGATATATATAAAACATTAACTCTTTTACTTACCTCATGAAATCATAATATTTTATTAATAACACATATAAATCATAAATCATAAAGGTAACTTGTGGCATTCATAACATACTTATATTGTAGCTATCACATCTATATAAGGAGTTACTTTGGGATGCCCATCACAGTATATTCCCTAAATCTATTAGGAGAAACATTCACATTTACCTCTATCACATTACCCAATGCATTGGAGAGCTATCTCAGGCTCACCCTCCCAATGTTTATCATGGAACCTCCTGTAAACATAAATATTTCCCAGGAACCTTAACATGATCATAACACATAACATAATCATAAATAAAAGATAATATTTCCACATAGAAACAACAAAATATCATTTCAAGATATTGAAATAATAAATCCATTACCAAAATCAATTTCAATACCAAAATACGTAAACATAGTCTATGGTATTTATTTTTCCTTTTAAAAACATTACAGCTTGTTAAGGAAGCCCAAGATCAAATAATACTCACGGCGACGGAAAGGTCATTGTCACTGATTAAGTTAAAAAAACATTAATTTTTCTCATTTAGTAAAATTATTCATATAAAAAGATTCCCATTTGAAAGAAATGAAAAGTCAAAGGGTTTTATACACCGTATAAAATAAAGTCATGTATAAAACTAAATACGCCTCATTGAATGCAGATTGAGACGAAGTCTCACACCTTGTGTTTGAATTGACTCGATCACTCTTTAATATCCTGAATAATAAAATAAAGTTAATTTCTACTTTCTTAAGAACATTTTACAGGTTTAATATTTCTTTTATATCCCTTATTACCATGTTATAAACATTATGTAATCATTTAAGTTAATAATGGATGTTTTGTCAATATTTGATACTGTAGTTAAAAATGAACGCCTTATAATTAAATTTTGTCCCTGTGGTCAACATTCCATTATCTCTAGAATGAAATTAATGATTTAGATATCATATAAATCATATATATCCAGTACATATATGTTTTTATAATAGTACATAACATTTTGGAGATAATAAATGAAAGGCACCATTCATGGAGACGGTAATCCATACGTACGCATGAATGCTAATTTCATTTCTATTTGGTACTTTAATGGAATTAAAACATAATGATACATAGATATATTATAATTCCAGTATAATATAATATATAATATCATTAAAACGTTCCTTTATACATCCCACATATGGAATTAATGAGTCATATCACTTTAAGGGGGAGGTAGTCCGCACTTCCTCAAATGAACTTATCGCATTTACCCATAATAGAAACAATAAAGGTATTTTATCAATGAAAAATAAATAAGTATAATGAAAACAAAAAAATAATATATATCATATATAAATATAGTTCCATATTAATGGACACAATGAGAGGTGGTAGGAGATAATCGAACAATCATCGTCCTGTGAGGCGTTAGTTTTCCATCCACTGAAACAATAAGTTATTCACCCATTAGATAGAGGTTTGTGAATGTGTAGTTCAAATACTTATCATAAAAACATCCTAGTATATTGAGGATACTGTTGTTGTTATAAAATAAAGTAATAAAAAGAGTTTTGGTGATGGAGAAATAAATTAAAAGAAAAGAAGTTAAGAGAAACTATAACATTTAATTTGGGTAACTTTCTTTGGTTTGAACCAAAATAACTTCTTGAAGTGCCTTATCCCTAACGTAAGGATCCTAGGAGGAGGATAGGGATATAGGTAGTTCAATTGGGAAGTGGTTGGAGGAGCCAAAAGGCTTGAGAGGTGTGAGTAATTAGTTAGAAGTGAGGGCTTTTAAAAGGGGGGGGAGGGTCTCTTTGGGAAAGTGTGATAATATTATTTTAATATAACCTTATATTCAGTTTCAAAAGGTCCAAAAATCAGTATAGTCAAAGATAAGATGAATCATGGACGAAATAAAATCATACAAGAAGAATTGGACAGATTTTGGATATTATTGCAATATTTACAATCTTATTTATTTAAATCATTTGTTAATGAGGTAAATACTACAACATTATTGTGTCCCAAATAATCTAATATAGTTTATGTCTAAAAATAATAATAAGAATTCAACGATGTTGGAAATATTTTATGATTTAAAATGAATATTTATAGTCAAAATGAAGATTTATATAACACCTTGTAAAATGTCTTTTACAAAAAGATATTAGTTTTTGTCATTTTTGCCTTTACATTATGTTAATTAATCTGAGGTGTCATTATCACTTCCAAGTGGCTCAATGGGGTCCCAAAATCGAACAAAATTTTCCCATTGTCATAAATGACTCAACTAATAAGGTTTAGACAAATGTTAAAGAAATTTGGAATTATTATAATATTATTTTTACATTGAATTACCTTATTTACGTTTAACCGCGATAAATAAAAGTCAAAAGTTACTATTCACCAAAAAAAAATATAATCTTATAGAACCACATTTTATATACTAATAAAAACTATGTATGTCGAATTTTCAAAATTCAATTTACAGAAGTGGTAAAATTTCATTTAAATGAAAAATTCAGTTTTTTAACTACTGCTAAGTGATTTTACTATTCATCAAAAATTGTTGTTTTTCAGAAAAATACCAAACATTTAGCCTAACATATAATTGATATTCTGAATTCAAAAATTATGTATATTTTTCCAAATTATAAACATAGAAGATTCACTAATTAATTTAAAATTAATACCTATTGTTAAAACAAATAGCGTGTTTTTAAGAAACAAAAACTATGAAAAGATTGACACTTGTTTATGTCCAAATTCAAAGTGAAATTAATTACAATGACAAAAATTGGATTAAATGGTAAAAATATATTCTAATTAAAATTTAAAACCAATTAAAAGGATAATCTAACCATATAAATAAATTATATTAAAATGTAGTTTTAATTAAAATACAATATTGTTCACTATTCATTAAAAAATGAACATTATCGGAAAAATAACATAAATTTACACAAAGTAAATTTTTAATTTTCCAATTTTAAGGAAGGATTTTATTTGTTCAAATATAATGTATTAAATTGAAAAAAATTAGATTTAAAGGGGGTTCTCCATTAATAGGCGGTAAATCAACCTTTTAATTTAAATTATGCTAAAAATTAGATTCATTCACATTTTAAGCCCCTAAAATTTACTGGATAATAGTAAATACATTTAACAAAAATTTATTATAATATTTTAGTTAGTTTTGTTCATTCCCTCCAATACAATGGCTAGGATTTAAATTCCATTTAAAATAATAAGATTTTATTATTAGTGTGCAACGTAAGATTTCAAAGAAACTCGTTGTATTTCAGGTACACTATCGAATACAGAAACCCCATTAAAGTAAAATTAATATTTAATTAACAAATATTAATAAATATAAAATATTTCTTATTATTTATTTACCTGGGATGTTACAAATGGAGTTTGATATTATAATTTACTTGCATGAAAGAAAATGGTTTATTTAGCAGAGTGATTAACCAAGGGCTATTGTTGTACTGTTTTTTAAGAATAAGGATGGATGTTTAAAATTGTGTATTTTTTATTGGAATCTAAAAAACATGATCAGAAATAATAAGTAACTCATTACTTGTCATTATGATATAATTTCATAACATTATAGGGAAAGGTGGTTTATAAAGATCAATATCTAATCAAGGTACCATATGCTCAATGTAAATTTGTGAGACATACACATGATTAATTATAAAAGTATATATGTTCTTTACATTTATCCTATGACTAAAATTATGATAACCAATTCTCAAATGGTATTCATGTTCCATAATAATTATATATTTCACTCATTCCTTATCACTTCCAACATAATGTTCATTGATGATATCTTGGATTATTCTAATATCATAATTAGGAATTTGATATGATCCTGAGAAGCAGAAGTATTCCATATATTGGGAAGAAAAAAATAATGTCTTCAAGGTATATAACTATAAGTAATGGAAGGATTCTACTTGAAATTTGATTAGAAATTATCAATCCAATCTTATAATTTTAGCTGTATCACTAGTAAGGGAGTGAAATTTCTATGGAGAACTCAATATTAATATTTATTCAATGTGTTAAATAAGTTGTTAATGTCATCTACTATCCTGATATCACATGAACATAATATAGGTTATGTATTATATTTTCATGACTTCAATAGGGGTTGGGATGCATTATTATGAATATTGATCATGTGGTGGTATATATATTTTGATATATTCACCAACACAAAAATTACTATTGACCCAAGACCAAGAGTTGGGAATAATAATGAATTCTCTCATGTATGTTTTATGGAATATTAAGTTAAAAAAATAAAAAGATGAACTTTTTTCTAAAAATGATTGAAATATCATAAATTAGTGATTACGGAAGAAACCATATGTGTTAAAAATTGACTTAATAAATATTTTGAGAAATCAAAATTTTTCCACCAATTCCCTTAGTCAAAAGTTTTAATTGAAAGATTTTAAGGCATATAAAAATGTGTGGAACCTGATGAATCCATTTTCTAAGATGTATTTAGAGGTGAAGGATGAAACAACAGTAATATTCTAAGATAATATTCATATCACCAAATCTCTTCTTGATATTATTAATATAGAGACACCAAAGGATGAATAGTTTAAATGTATGATGATAATTCTATAGCATGGGGATAATATTAGTGAGGGGTCTATATATATCAAGGGTTTCATTCATTTCAAGTGATTTATTTTGGTCTCTCACTCAATAATAAATGTGATAATGAAATATTTTCACTATTTTCAGTGGCCAATTCATCTAGGAACCACTTAGATGTATTATGAAATGAAACATTAATATTTAGAGCTTGAAATGTAGTCTAATATTATAGATTAGGTTTTTAGAAATAACAATATTCAGTATGTGATTATGGAACACAAAAACTACTCAATAATACATCAATCCTTACATGTTAGTACATAGAAATGGGATGAAGTGTCCATGGTTTTCATCATTGTATTACCTCATACACTTTATAATAAAAAAATTGGATAATAAATGATTGGATTAAAAAATCATCCCACTTCATACTGATCATGGATAACATCAACGTGGATGAGCTGGGGAATTTAAATGTTCATGAGATCTTAAAACTACCTGGGTGATATTTTCTTTCATTTTTCATTCAGATACATGGTTTAAATCAAGATTTTGGAATTTCATTTAAGAGGTTATGGGTTCCCATGTAAATATGATCATGTCATACATTCCTTAAATATATGAGCAGTCAAAATGAACTATCTACAGTTGGTAAGACATGATATGTTCTTACAAAATAATCTTTAAGGGGTTCTGGAATAACCATATTTCATTGAAATAGTTTTTTATAATAATAGTTATCAATATTGTACCTTGATAAATTAAATTAAAAACATTGAATGTTCTGCCTTATTTCTCTTCACTCTTCTGAACTGAGGTTGGATAAACATACTTAATGGGGCTGAGTGTGGTATAGGAGATGAAAGAAAATATTTTTCTTATATATAAATTGATGGATAACCATCAAAATCTACTAATAAAAAATAATTTAGGGTGGAATTTTATTTTATTTGGGTTGGTTGGGGTTGTTCACAAATCCCATTGCCAATGTCTTTTTTTGAGGATCTAGAAAGTATGTTAAATTTTTTTATTTCTGATGCTCCAGGATGGAGGAGTCCTGTATGTGCTCAAAAATATATACTAAGATATGCATTGAAGCCATATAAGAAATATAATCATTTAAATATAAAATCCCTTTAAGGTTTTTAAGAAGTTTAATGAATATTTTGATAATGTTTCACAGTGGTTCCCAAATTTATGGGGGCTATGATTTAGCGGAAGATGATTTTTTATTAAATGAGAGGAAATATTTTTGCAAAAGTGAAATTGTTTCACCAACACATGATAGAGTATCATGAATATGTAATAAAGTGATGATTCAAGGATACCTCATCACAATTTGGGAAGGAAAGTGTTTCATGAAAGCTCTATAGTTTGGGGAAATTCAATGTTTTTCAAGTATATAATGTTATGTGAAACAAATAAATACATATAAAAATTTCAAGATGGTAGTTATTTGTGTGTAAAAGGATACATAAAATAATTGAATTTTTGTGTATGAGGAATGTTTCATGAAATTTTGGTGGAGAGGGGGGAAGTTCCACAAAATTATGGGAGTGCCTGTAAATAGGAATTTATCCCCATATTGTTATGTGCACATCCCTTTGATAAAATTAGGAATTTATAGTCTTGTAGATGTTAAATAAATGTTTTTACTGAGATAACTAGTATCAAACCCATTAGTTTCATGAAGAAAAGTAACTTGTGTCTACATGAACAAGTGAGTTTTTTAAAAAACTACAATTCTTCATGAAATAAGTGAGTTTTGTTAGAACTAATTTTTTTTTGGAAAATTATAATTCCATAACAATTTGATAATTTTTTTATATGTAAGAATGTTTTATGAATGTTTTAAAAAGGATGCACAAAATTTAATATTTCTTAAAAAATAAATAATTTCAATGAAATTATTTTCTAAATTTATCTTTATCGTATGTATGAATGTAAATATTCATGATATAAAAGACACATTGAAAAAATAGTTATTTAATAAATTATAGGACTATTCTTCAAGAGTAGTAGTGTACACACATCTGTTGAGAGAGTCGAGAGCTTTCAAATTTTGACTGGTAGTGAATCTGGAGGGACATTGAGTCTTCTTTGAACAATGTAATAGATGTGTTCTATGGTGGAATTTTTATATTAAGAATTTACCATTATATTATTCTTATATTATCATAGTTATTGAGGAAGCAAGAAAAATTACAGTGTGTCATTCATTTATTCATTAATTCAAATATATTTCAACAAGAGTGAGAGAGAAGGTTGTTTTTTTAACGATGAAGAAAGATAAAAATATTAGAGTGTTTCAATCTAGAATACCCTGATTCAGCCACCCTCTTAGTATATTTAACATATTGGGGATAACAATTATTTTTAGTGCGAAGGATAAAGTATGTGGTCATTTATCAGTTGAATCTGATCGCCCATCAATCCCAATGGGATCCCTATCTTCAAGGGATAAATTTATAACTATAGATTAATTTTATGTTACACTACTTATGATCTTTAGGAATGGATTTGTATATAACTACAATTTATGGGATCTTGGTCCGTATATATAAAATTTATTTATCAAATATTTAATTAAAATAACATGACATATATGTTATAGGAATCAATGAATTGGTGGGAGCCTTATCTAATAGAATCTATATGAAAGTAATTTCATGTAAATAATCACATTCCATGTAGGAAATATATAAAACACATATAAATATGATTAAAAATATAAATAAGATATGTTAATGATTCTTTGGACTTACTATGAGGACTGAAGGATGTAACATAATAAAACTATTGATGCATTATTTTATTAGATGAATGAGGTTAGGATGAATATGCATATTCTTGGATAAATAGTCGATGATGTGAAGATTTTCCATTGTATCATAAGCTGATTTCATCTCTAATTAACTATAAACATCAATATGTTTGATTATAAAGAACCAAAGTAGTTTATATTAAATACTTTTCATAGTACTGCTGTCACACGCGAGATTTGAAATTTTGATAATGAGGTTGTGTAAATGTGAATTTTTAAGGAGGTGGAAATCAAGGAATTAAAAAATCTCAATATATTGGATGGACATGAATAAAATGATGTTAGTGTAGTCTGATCACTGAAATACTAAAATATATTAAGGGGAAAATTAATTTTTAAAATTAAAATTTCACCCATATGTTGTGGGTGAGGAATGCTTGGACACCATTGTGAAAAGTGTTCAAAGAAGTATCATGAAGGAGATGAGGAGGATTAAATAACAATGAATATGACTTAAGTTAATGTGAAAGGCAATGAGTCCACTAAGAATAATTATATCAAGAATAATAAACTACTTTCATGTGAAAATAATAGTTCATAAATTAGAGTTATAAGAAATGTAAGACTATAAATGCCAAAAATAAAATTATTTGGTTTCACTAATAGTAAATGTCCACATAAGGGAAGAGAGTGATGTTGATTAAGGATATTGTAATTCCCCTCAAATTAGGTACTTTACCCCTCAATTTTGTAATTTTGATATGATTTAATAATTTTGATGACTCTATAAATATTTTAATAGTGTTTGGGAAATTTTTCAGGGGTTACTGGTTTGAGAATAGTGAAGGGAAATCATGAACCTTATAACAGAAACCGTGTAATGAGGTTTGTGGATTCACATTGCCAGAAAATAGTTGGTGCACGGTTTTGAAAAATCATTAAACTAACCCTAAAAATTGGTGTATTTTGATAATATAATTTCATATTTAGTACATGGTTTTCATAACCACGCTTCTCCTAGGGTGATGTTCAGTATCATGTTCCCGGTTAGCACATAGTTTGTAAAACTATTCCACCTAAAAGTTTAACATGAATTCAATGCTTTGAATATTGTAGTTTGAAATATATTCTAACCCTAAAGGATAATATTTATACAATTAACCTATTCTCTAGAACTATTATAATATTCTATATATTATTTTTACTTATATTTTACCAGGAGGCTAGTTTTGTCGATTCAAATTATGTTGGATCTCTAGAATCAATAGAAAGTATATATTTTTCATATATCTCCTTAGATATCTTCATAGTCACTAATATGGAATGTTATATCAAATAAAATACTGATATATCTGGGAATCATGAAGTGTTTTTATGGGATCTTGATTGAATCTATTGAATGAAATATATTTTAATCTCAGATAATGATGTTTCACTATTCTATTCTCCATTTTTATCAATCATTGAGAAGTAGGTGGTTGATCTGCCACTATAATTGCTCTAGAATTTAAATTATTGGTTTTATTTGAATGGTGTATTGTATTTTTTTTGAAACACAGAATTATTTAATGAATAAATCTATGTTTGTTAATGATTTAGGAATATGGGTAATTGATTGAATTTTGGGACAAACCAATTCTTTGTGATTTTGAATTATGGTTTTAAAATTATGGTTTCAGTATTATGTAAGAATGATGATTGATGAAAGGTTTTAAAAGTAATTAATGTTTAATATTGGATTATTTGATATGAATTTTTTTTTATAAATGGTTGGTGTGTGCTCTTTAGGATGGGTTATGGTCATGAATTACCACCATCAATTTGGGACAGAGCACGATTGTGATGTACCACATTCAGTGTGGGTCACCATGTGATGATTTAGATAAAAGATGAATCACCACTCAGCATTATAGGGAGGTCTATGTATTTAATGTTTTTATGTATGTGAAAATTTTATTATTATTCCAAGAGTTGAGAAATGGCATTACATTTTGTTTAATGTATTTATAAATGTAACTCACTAATATATTTGAAAAATGCATTTTTTATTCATCTCTTATTTTTTATATAGAATTTGAGATATTTTTATTCTACTAGTGTCATGTGTTGTGTAGTATTTGGGGATTAACTACTGCATTTTATACACACACCCTTTTTGCGAACATTGATGCCTTTACAGGTATTGTTTACTAAGACAAAGGAATGGGTATGGTTTCGAACATCTCAAGTGATGAATCTTCATACCATGGGAAAGAAATAAAAATATTTATCTTGGAGATAGTTCCAGTTAAAAATAGGATTATTCCACATTGGTTTCATAGATACATGTTGTCTTGCAGACATTTTATCTTGATTTATATTATTTTAGTTTCTACTTTAATGTTGGTTTTATGTTGATTACTGTCTTAAAATAGTTTTCATATCTTCGATCATACAGTTTTTTTCAATCTTTCTATTTTTTATGTTTAAAAGTATTTTATTTTAAAAAGGTAAAATAAACCACCAATGTAGAGTTATGTCCTTGGAATTTATTTCTGAATTTTTATGTCTTGGGGGAACCTCCTAAGGTAACAATAAGGTCTAACCTGAACCATGTTAATGGGTTGGATGAGAATATATAAAATGTAATCTGTCATGGTCGGCCCATCATCTTAGGATAATTATAAGGGGATAGGTACATTAGATCATGAAGTATTTAGGATTGTAAGATATATCATTCCTCTTTATGTTGAACATCAATTTACTATGGTGATCGAGCTACAAAATTGGATAGAAACACTTCTATGTGGGTTTTTTCTCATCATCATGGGATTAGCTGAAAAGAATTGGATATCATGCATTATTAATGTGTCTTACCACTATAATTTCATTATTTATAATATGTTTGATGATTACTTGAAATTAGATATGATTCTTTTTTAGAGATTTATAATATCTTAAGCCTTCAATTTATAGGGAGGGATGAAAAAGTGTAGTATTGGATCTCTCTATAGAGAAATAAAAAAGTTATATGATGTCAAAACTTGTAAGAATATCTTTATAAATTATGGTTCCACCTGAGTAAAAAGTGAAACAATAGCTTTTTCAGAGCATTGTGAAAGATTTTCATGCTGTTGAAAAATTAAATAAAAATGATGAACTTTTTCAAGTGGACCCTTCATTTTAGTTTTAGAAAAAAACAACTAATATTTTAGGGGGATTAAGAACTAGATATGGCAGAATCCAATATTAATATTATTAACTGAATATTTGATTTCTTGTGAACACCTAGAGCGCTTGGGAACCCGATGTCGAAGGTATCCTTTTTTCAATGACGTCAGCGGCTACCACAACGGTTCCTCCCCCCTCAGTGGGGGAGGGATCCATGATGGCCAACAGAAAAGGAGAGGCCCCATTTCATCCATTCTCTAAACCTGAAATTCTTCCCCAATTTCCGAAAGCTACATTGAGCCCTACTATTCTGGAGCTCATTGATGGTGTCCCAAATCATCATATTTCGACCTCAGAGCTCGTAGAAATCTTTGTGCTCTTGAATATCACCTTGGTCATGTTGTTCAAGCATCAAAAACCATTGGTGGACTCCTTCAACAGATTCGGCATTGACTCATGGGACCTCTGAGAAACGACTACAGTGGAATTGATCGATAATCATCACATCATGATCTAATTTTCATTAGGGGAGGACCTCATCAGCGCATGGTCGAGCCCCCCCCCCCCCACCTCGATACTGGCATTGTTTCATTTTTTTATTCGATGGTCATTTAAGTTTCATATGAAACGTGATCTACCTTATGCTACGATTTGGGTCGGTTTCCCGAACCTTCTGCTACCATTCCAAAATCCTTCTGTGTAAAAATGATCGGTAACCTTATCGGTAGGTATCTATGCTCGGATATCCACATGAATGTTTTTTGTCACCTGGTGAATCTGTGGGTGTGTGTTGAGATGTATGTGTCTAGAATTACCTTCAATTATGTATGGATCGCAATTGGTGTGGAGTATAAGAGTAAAAATAATGTGTTATAAGAGATTTAGTCGTATTTTTTCTCTTCTGGTAGGCAGTTGGGATATAATTCTGATGTATGTTGAGGGGGGCCTGCAAAGATGTTTGATAGGGGTATTGGTTACTAGGATGTTTAGATTGAAACTAAGATGGTGGGAAATAGAAAACAATTGGAAGAAGGTAGAGACTATAATGGATGGTCGCCTTAGTTGTTGTTGTCGATGGAGGTGGAACGATGCGTTAGCGCTTTAGCAGGCTATAATGTGAATATTGAGGTTTTTTTCGGCTTCGAGGAGGGGAGGAAGGCTTGGGGATATCAGTTGAACACGTGGATGTCTGGTGATTTTATCAGACTAAGGGACTATTTAAGGGGTCCTTCCAACAATAGTGTGCGGTGTGGTGAGAGAATGTCTTGACATTAAGAGATTAGAGTGGACATTCAGAGGAATGAGAGGGATGTGGTATTGGAAAAGACAACGTGAAATATACAGGGGGTGTCAAATAATTTTTTGGCGGAGGAGTTTAGGGAGGGTAGTGGGGATCATAGAAAGGGGAAGCAAGGACCCACTATGGGCCTGTATATTTCTATCATAGGAGAAGATGCATGGGTCTAGGTTTTAGGACCTATACTCTTGTCCACTTGAGAAAGAGGTTCGAAGGCCTCCTAGAGGTTCATGTGCGATCTGAGTCAGATATCCCATAATGAGAGATGATGTCTATGGGATGGAATCCAACAAGAATGAACTAGGAGTCTCATAAGATGATGTAATAAGTATGAGGAGTAGTAGGAGTGTTATGATAAGGAAGGGGAGGAAGGATTACTAATGTTTACCTCATCCTTTGGAGACCCACTCGTCAAAAAGTTAAATGAAGATAAGTTTTCAAATGAGAATCCAAGTTATAAGAGAACAAGGATCCAGAGTGATCACCCCTTGGATTTGATTTTAAGTTCTAATGAGGAAGCGACCGAGCATGTATTGGTACATAATGTAAATCAAGTGGAGGTAGCCCTGATGATGGGGACGTCTCTAAGAGTGTCTCTAAATGAAGAGCAACACTATTAGACTGACCAATAGGATCTCAAATTGGTATGAGGCTTTAATAAATATTTGATCAGTATGGAGGAGTAAATCCAGTCCTGGACCAGCTAGCTTCTATGTTAGTAAAGCTAATGACAATGGTATCAAACACTCAGGTCTCATTTTTATCATGGAAATTGTTTAGTCAAGTAGGATCTGGTATGCTTAAGTTACTCATTTATGATTCTGTTTAAGTAGGTTGGTTGGGTTTGGTTGGTTTTAGTGGAATGTTGTGCAAGTTGTCCCAGTTTTTGGTTCTATTCGTTGGATTTTTATGTTGAATGTCTGGTTCTTGCTCTTAGTATTACAGGTGGATTCGCTCCAGATGGGGATTAGAGCAGGAAGTCTTCACTAGATCTTTCATATTGGATTTGGTCATTGAGAGTGTATGGATTCACCATCAGATCTGTTCTCATGCATTTATGCACGGTACTGTTTGTTAAATGGTCATTCATTGAGGAAGGATTCGATATAGTGCATCTGCTGGGGATGAGCTGATCCTATATATGTTCGATTTATTATTATGTTTTGGTTTATAAGAGGGTGGTGTTAGATCTTATGGTTTCTCACTGATCCTTATAAGTGTTTCTATAATAAAAATTTATTTTCAGTCCGGGAAACACTAAGTTATATAAATTTATATTTAGTAGTCTACATGTTTGAGGATCATTGATTATAATTGTGGAATTTATTCATCCAAGATGATGTCAATTAAGGCCCAACAAGGGATGACATTGAATATTTTTTATCACAAAATTAAATTCTAAAATATATTATATATACAAATAGAATATTAATTTTTCCTAAATAATGATAATTTATAAATAATCAAGCATGCATCTATGATCATAAAAATAGTTTAGTTATCTCTAGATATTTCTGATAGTGTGTCCATGAAGGAATAGATATTTGAGAATGTAATGTGACCATAAATTCAATACATGAATATTTTCATCTATATTGCCAATTATATGGACATGGTTGATAAATTTATGGGGGATAAAATTTATATCAATATAAATAATTCTATTTGATGTATATTTGTCTCCGTTGGAATAACTGGAAACAATAATAATGAGAATAAGTGGAAGAGATACACCTACTTCCAAAGTAGTGGAGCATCACTGGATTAGACTACTATGTCAGTTAATATTTATCCATGACCCAAAATTAAGACAAGATATTTCTAATGTGCACCACTAGAGAATATAATAGGAAATTTTATAAAACAAATAAGAGTATATTACAACTGTAATTAGATGGGGCATCCTTAGCACTATTTTCATAACTATTGTAATGCAAAAGTAAGTAATAAATCATATCTCTCTTGGAACTCATATGACATAACACAATTATTAGACTAAAATAGTTCTCATCCTATAAATGGAATAAATTTGGGAGATTCTAGGAACCCCTCAACTCCATGGAAATGAAACCACAACAATCAATCAATGAACACAGGTGAATAAAATGTTGTATGAATTTGAGAAAATTATCACAAAACGCCTACAATGCCCTATCATTGTACAAGGTATAATTATTACTAAATTATCTTTGATTCAGGTTTTATTTGATAATATTGCATCCTGGTATTTTTTTTCTTTATGTGTTAATGATATAATGGGAGTTTATATTGAGATAATACCATAGGTTATGATTATCCACACACATGTGAAGGAGGGAGAGTGTCGGTTATTAAAATTTTCATCTTTTTCTATAAAAAACAATGTAGTTTAGTTTTTTTATTTGGTTTTTATACCTGGTTGTATTTAGGTTTATCATGGGATAAGATTGGTTGGTTTATTTTTTGGGCCCATATAGATATTTATTCGTCATGGGAAATAATTATATCTTTTGAATAAATATCTTTACAGAATTTTTTGATGAAAATGATGAAAATGAAAAATACTTATCAACAATGCTAAGAAAAATTTCTTATGAATTAACAGTAGTAACTTTTTGGACTAATGAAATAATTTATAAATGAAATTTTAATACAATACATGATCAATTTCCTAGCATGTTCCTTGATTATTTAATCATTTATTCACCAAAAATAGATGTGGAAATTTTTATTGATATCTTAATGGTGAAAAATCATATTTCACATCAATAATATAGAAAGGTACCAATGAAATTGTAGCAGTTCAAAATCCAATTAGATGAATTTGAGTGTAACGGTTTCATAATAACGAGTATTCCAATATAGGATACCCCAGTTACTTTTTTTAGAAGAAAGATAGTTCATTTTTCCTTTTTTTTGATTATCATATGAAAAACATGGTTAATATAAATAATAGATATCTACTACCATGGATTGATTGAATTTTTTTATAAATCCAAGTTATCCTAATGGACATCTAAAATTTTATGATAATGGTATCACTATCACTTTATTATGAAATAGAAAATTATAATTATAGGTTTCATGGGTATTACAACCATTAGGAATATGTGGTTGTTCCCATTATACATATTACTTCACCAATGGTTTTATTGGCATTGATGAATTATGTCTTTCATTATTACTTAGACTCTTTCATTGTTATACATGTGGATGAAATACTGGTTTATTCATGAACTCAGAAATATCATGTGTAACATTTATAGATTGTGTTTAAAATTCTGTTATAGCATATGTTATATGAAAAAAATATATAAATTCTATTTCTGTGTAAAAGAATTATATTTCTATGTCCATGTCATTAATAAAGAAATATAAATAGAATTTTTAAATATATATGTTTTTGTATCGTGGAAGACATTGAATAATGTCTTTGAGATTCATATATTTCTAATATTAGCTGGTCATTTTCATCACTTGGTTTTATAATTCTCAAAACTCATATATCCAATGAAAACTATCATTGGGAATGGAAATATATTCCATTAGTGTTATCATTGTAAAATAACCTTTTTGGACCTTAATTTAAGGCTCACTTCTACAAAAATTCAAATATTTCTGAAATCTTGTAATGTTTATATGGATTTTGTGATTCATCTAGATCTAGATTCAGTTGTGTTCTCGTGAATGGAGATCATGTGGTTGCTTATGGATTTTTAATGGCATGAAATCATGAAATGAATTATATGTACAATGATATGGAATTATCTGCGGTTGTTCATTCTTTGTAAATGTGGCATCATTTCCTCTTTTGAGAGAAATTCACCATTATCATATGTTATAAAATCTCAATACATGGATTTTATAAAATATATTTGAACTTAAGAAAAATAATATGGATGTAATATCTATATCTATTGGATTATGACATGGATTGTACATCTGGAAAAATGAAATCTGTTGAAGATGATTTGAGTTAGAAATGAAACAATCAATTGGCCAAATAAACATGTGATCATTGATAATTGATGAATATGATAAAGAATATGTACATGGACTATTTTTATTAACAATAAGGATAAATTATTTTATATCGTAACTCTGATTCATCTATTGGATGAAAGAGTTAATGGTTTTCAAATAATGGTTTATGATTATCTTACTATAACATAAAAACACAATGGTTAGGAGACCATTGATGGGTTGAATCGATATGGTAAATTCATGTATATTATTCATGATTGAATGTATATTACTTTTTTATTTTCAAGAGAAACTCCTTTATACTTATCACTACTCGAAATTGATGGTTCATAATAGAATTAAAAAGATTCATAAGGCAAAGGGAAGCCATTTTTGGTGGGCTGACATAATGTGTAATGTGGTAGAGTATGTATCAAGATGCCTTACATAATAGTAGTTTAAGGATTTTCACTAATGAACTGATGGATTTTTATAATCATTGTGTATATCCATCATGAAATTGGAGATCAAAGCTATGAATTTAGTAAAAAGTCTAGAAATAAAGGCTCTAAATTAGATTTTTGTAAAGCTAATTGTGGATTAGTTCACTATTTTTGATCACTTAATACTTATTTTTGAATTTCATACTGTCTAAGACATGGAAAAACTCTATATCTAGAAAATAATAATATTTCATGGAATATTAGTTTTTATTTTCTTCAACTAAGTCCCTTATTTTACCACTATGTTTTGGTGATATTTATAACACACATTCAGTAAATAGTTTCAAATGAGCATGAATTATCAACCTCAAATAGGTGAAAAATAATAACGGATGATCAAAAAGTCAAAAGGCATGTTCCAAGCTAATTTTTTTTATTATAGAGCACCATGGAAGGATTATATACCATTATTGGATCCCTGTACAATAATAATTTTCAGTCCTTGATACATGTGGATCACTTTGAAGCATTATATAATTGTCATTTATGGCCTACACATTGTTGGATAGAGACTAGAGAAGAATTGTTATATGGACTTACCAGGGCTTAGGAGATGAATGATAAAATACATATGATCCAAAAATTGTTGGAGACAACTCATGAAAATTTTCATAGGCCATTATCATTTCATGTGGGAGATCATTTGTTCTTAAAAGTCTCTCCAAGGATTGGGTATAACATTTGGGTAAACAAGATAAATTCACTCATCAACACATTACACCGTTTAAAATAATGAAATAGATTATTTACATGAAATATTTATTTGATTGACCACAATGACTTAGCTACGCACAAATTGTATTTCATGCATCTCAATTGAAGAAGATTATTCCTGATCATGGCCATGTGATTCAATATCACCATATTGATCTTTGACCAGATGATACACATGCTGATACAAATTGTGGATTGGAAAGAAAATTGTTTTCATTATAATAGTGTCTATTTAGTGTACTCTTTGTGGTTACATTTTCATATTTAAGAAGGTATGTAGGAATGTGATGACTTTATGCTGCAGTGTTGATGTGAATTTTTACAATGCACTAAAAATATCGATTATTCCTAAAATGGAAATGTCAATGGTGGGTACAATGTTACATTATTATTTTATTTACTTCACCAATTTATTATGTATATTTTATGTTATATAATACATTTTTTACTTTTAGGAATTTATTGATTGTTTTATGTCTATTTATAAAAATTTTAAATGGTATGTGGTTTGAAAATGGTTAGGGGATACCATGAAACTTCTCCAAAAAATTGTACAATGATGTCTTCAGAGTCACTGGGCAGGCACATAGTTGATGCAATGTTTGGAAAAACATCTTGACCAACCATTCCAAATGGGATTATATATAAAATAACATCAAAAATTTGGTCAAAATTTTTCCTAATCATATGGAATAACATTATGGATCCCTGGGTGATGTCCAAATAAATAATCCTAATTGGTACATTGTTTTTTAAACCATGTGGACTAATCATATGATGTGCATTAAATGCTATGAAATTAGAGATGAACTTAGTTTATATCCCAAATACTATAATTTATTGACTGTAACTTTTTTTCTATCTCATCTCCTCTTCCATAAATTTTTTGTGGAACCTTTTGATCCAGCATATATTTTTTATGAATCAATGTGTGTGGGAGCGTCAAAATAATTTGTAAATATCCTTTTCACTCTTTATCCTTAGACCACATTATCATATCTCTCTATGAACATTATATATAATACATTGTTGATATATTTGTTATCCATGAAGTGTTTGGATGTGATCATGATTAGATCTATTAAAAGAAAGAAGTTTTTATCTAAGAACTATAAATTTCTTTTTGTTTTTATTCATGTTGTCACTTGTTGAGAGGTAAGTGGCATATCTCCCAATCATCTAATTATATAACATGAAGTCATGGTTTTATTTGAATATTATTCATGGATTTATAATGTTAAAATTAAATTATTACGTTCTAGAAAGTAGTTTGGTTCATTAGTTTTAAATAATGAAAATTAAATGCTTTTTTGGAAAATCCCTTGATTTATAATATTAAATTCTGTTATTAACAGTATTTCATGGGTTTAACATGAGAAATATACATTTTTAAATTATTTAATGCACTGAAAATTTTATGTGTAATCGATTTATATGAGAAAATTTAATCCACAGTTGTTGTGATATCATTGGTATAAATCATGGTTAGGAAGTACGACCATCAATGTGGGATGGAACATGGTCATGAAGTACCACCATCAATGTGGGTCACCAAGCAATGTCATGGTGATAATATAACTCACTAATCCTATCTAGAGTGAGGTACATGGAATGTATATTTTTGTGTGTGTGTGTGATAAAAAATTGTATGCTTATTCTATGTGTTTGGAAGGACTAATATGTTTTGTTTAATATTTTATTTTATGGAACTCATTTATGGATTTGAATAAAAAAATTATCCAATTCTAAAAAAATTCATAAAAAATGTTATACCTTATTTATATATTTTTTCATATGTTCATATGTCTATAGGTATTACCTAGTGATTGTCACACTATCCCCCTTCATGGTAAAATTGGTACATTTGAAGATGATGGTTATCGAAACACAAGAAAGTGGAGGCTGTTAATATTCTTCAGAGATGCATTTGGATATTGTGGGAAATTTATGTGGAGTTATAGCTTAGGTATATTTTATGATTTGATAGTTATGATTCCAATTTGTTGTTATAGATTCATGTTTATATGAGTATTTTTTGGTTGATTCTTTCTTTTTTTCCTTATTACTCTGTTGTAGGATTTATATTGAGACTAATGGTAAAATAGTTTCCTTACCATACATCATATAGATTTTTTATATCATTTCATTTGTTATTTGGTGATGTATTTTTTCAATAAAAAATAGAAAATCTACCCCAAACCATTTTCATATAATCCGCTAGAATTTATTTACTTATTTAGTATCATAGGTACTTCCCCTATGTTTATTGGAACCGTAGACCTCGCACAAACCAATGGATTAGTTTGGAATGTTAAGGAGAAGAGTATGGAAGAGTTGATCTCATAAACTATTTCACGTTTGAACATAAAGAAGCATATGTTTGTAGAACATGAATAAAAAATCCTACCATGTGATTTATGATGTCAGATAATATATGAAATAGTATGATGTAGATAATTCTGAGATAATGATTGAAATTAAGAAGTTCAAATATAATAATATAGAAAAAATGGAGATGGTTATTGAGTATACTATGATATTTTAATAAAAAACAAGGGTTATCAATCATATAAAGAATAAAATGAAATATGAGGTCAAACATATCAATGTCCTAGGGGAGGAAGTTGTTGAACTATGATTAAAATTTTAAGATCAATATATATTTTTGACACTTAGTTACAAATTGATAATGTAGATAATACATGAAAAAGAATAAGTTAAAGGGAAGCACAAAAGTTAAGTTGAACTAAAAATGAACTATCAATAGATGAGAAAGTCATATATGAGTATGCATTTGGATTTGGATTTCAATGATTACATTAGGAGAACCTAAGGGACAACTGATGCTACAATATTTAAACAAATGAGTTCAGGGAAAATAAGGTGACATTATTATGGAAATATGAAACATTATCAAATTTTAATTTGCGTTGATAAGAGGCTCCAAAGGTAATAAGATTGACAAAGAACCCCAAAAGAGTTCAATATTCTAGGGATTATATTTATGGTCATAATTATTGATGTAGAGGTCTTAGACATGTGGATATATTTTTCTCATTAATTATATATAATAATTGTCCAATGAAAACCCAAACAGATCATAAATTGGTGAAAAATATGTCATCATGAGATATGATAAAACAAAATTTATTTTCAACTATACAAGATGATGTTATTAAAACTTACTATGAAGAAGATAAATCATGTCAATAATCATTGGGACTGAATACAATGACAAGGATCATGGAGGGCTGATTTGAGTAGGAATTTTTTATAATGATTTTCATGAAAGTGTCAGGTCGTAAAGTACATGGAACATTAAGAGTGGTTTCACATCCCACAAGAGAGTAATTAAAATTATAATCAATGAAATCATGAAAAATAAATAATTTGTCATTGAATTTTGTAGTAATCAATGTCTATGTATTTTTGGTTCGGAGAAAGAAAAATTTTGATACAATGAAAATGGATATTGATATTTATTGGTCTTTGAATATTCTTATCATAAGTTTCTTGGTTTAATTGAACTATTTAACTAAGGTCATGTAAGAAATATTATTAAAAATACATGTATCATAAAATTGGATGATGGGGTATTAGTATTGTATGGAATGAACGTGAAGGGGAATCTATACTGTGGGTGGAGAATAAGATGTGTGTCTTTTATCCATGAAATATGGGAAGATTTAATGGAATAAACATCTTGGTCAGTTTAACCTTTTTTAATTGGAATGTCTAGTTAAAATTTATAGAATTTGAGATCTCCCATATCTATCTTGTTATTAATCACACATACACACTTTATTATTGAAAATAAGGAAAATTTACATAAAAAATACTCACAAGGGAAAATAATGAATGTTTTCAAGAATATTGGAATTGTGGTATACTTATGTTTATAGAGTTATATCTCTATGATAATTTATTATAATTAATTTTATATCTTGTTCGTTGATGAATACAATGTAATGGGATCGTTATTCTTATTAACCAATAAGTCCAAGGTGTTCAACATCATTACAAAATACCAAAGGGAGTTTGAAATTATGCTTATATAGAAAATTTTATGGATTAGCTCGAAATGAATGGGATATGAAACAATGTCACAATAGTAAAAACTCCTCAACAAAATTGTGTTGTAGATAGAAGTAATTATATTTTTAACAACACAAAAATTTAGTTTCTTATTGACGAATAATACTCAAGAAGAGATAACTCAATATGAGATATTATGTGGAATGAATCCAACAAAGAAGTAGTTTTGAGTATTTATATTTAATTATATTATTATTAATGTGGTGAAAAATTATATATTTGAATCCTGATGGAGGTAAAGGGATATTTCTAGTATTAATAGAGAAAATAAAAGAATATAAACGTTTTATTAAGTGTCTATAAATGGTTATAGAGAAAATGATGATGTTGTAGTCGTAAATGAGAAAAATCAATTGAAAATATGTCCATAGTTTTTGAAGGAGAGTGATAAAGAGATGAGAATATTTGAGGAATTAAAAGATCCCAAGTCATATTCATAAGAATATTTATATAATGAAAATGATGATGTTAAAACTGTATCTAGATAGAATTAAAAGAGAAATATTAAATTTATGGGAATAACATCATCGATGATCAATCATCCCTAGTGTATATGATAAGAATGAATTCACTAGAGAAAAAATACTTCCTATCATTAATAGAGAAATTTTTTTGGAGTTGTAAGATATGAGAAATGGGTACATGAAACAAATTAGTATATTACCAAATGAAAATGAATGATAAATAATAGAATTTTTGGAGATTTAAAGATAAGAATGTATTCTATAAAAAACGAGTTTTCTATATCATGAAGAAATAATATGTCCTGGTGATTCATAAAAATAGAGGTTGTTCTATAAGGGTCACTCCCAAATTGTGTAATTTATATGGATGAGATACTTGAAAACATATAATGTCTAGAGAAAATTCAAAAAAATTTATCTATTAAAGTAAAATGTTTGTCAAAGGAATTCCAAATGGAATTAAAGTCATTGTATATAAATGGTTTTGTTAAAGAAGTTGTGGATATTAATCAATAAGATGACTTAATTGTTCATGTGTATGATAACATGTTTTTTCAAATGAAGGATGCCCTTCATGATATAAAACATGCATTGAGAGAATGATTTTCAAGACTAAATCAATAATTGAAGAAGCTCATTTTCTAGGGAGGTGGTGTTAATTAAAATATCTATATAATAAATGATAGTAATCAATGGATTATGGAAGATGTGTATGAGTATGACATAATATTTTATAAAAATGAATGAGTAATAATGAAAATAGTTTATAGAATTCAGTTAGCGTGATTTTGAACTATCAAGGATTGGAGAATTGACATTCTTTCTTTGTTTGTATGGTTTACAAGAAAGAAATTGAAAAATTATTTCATAATAAAAATATTACAATGATTCTCTAAGAAGATTTTAAATGGGTACCACTAAGTAGATGAAAAAATGCTTAATAATAGATGAAATTATCAAGGGATGATGATGGATAATAAATGAATGATATAGAAGATAGATAAATCATCAATTTTTTTAACTTTACAATGCAATGTCCAAAAATATTGTTTAAAAAATCTAGAAATCATCGTATAAAATTAATCTGATGGAATGACTCATTATTTTTGTAAAATGAATACTATGGTATATCAAGGGTATGATTGAGCTTAGAATATTGTAAAATGGAAAATATTAGCAACAGTTATTATGATATTGAGATGGATATTGGTCTAGTTCAATAGAAGACATAAAGTCAACATTCAGAACTGTGTATTACATTTGTGAATTGTGATTTTCTTATCTTAGCATGAAAAAAGAATAAATGTATCTGATTATAGAAAATTATTAAAATATTATAGTTACTCAGTATTACATGTTGTTCTATAGATGGAGAAACTACTTGAAGATATTCTCGTCAATTTTAGCCTCTAATCAATATAAAGAATTGAAATATCAAGTACAATAAATCAATGAAAAAAATTAGAGTACATAAATTTCGGACAAATAATAATAAATTAAGCCGTCATTTTATTAAGTAGAAAGTGGAGCATGGGATATTGAAGTTGGAATTTATGCCTACTAAACTTTTGGTTACATGTATTCTTACAATGGAATTAAAAAAGGAATCATTTAAAAGTCATTTGTTGACTCTCATAGTCTATTTGAACACCCATACATAAATAGTGTGGATATTGAATCCCCCATCCCATGTTATTTTTAATTTGTCCCCATATTTTGATAAATTTATATTTGTTAGATTTAGACCACAATGTGGAGACCTTTTGGTTTGTTAAATAAGGGGGAGAAATAAGTGGAATGTGAGATGTGATTTATCAAACCTAATATATGGGATAGTAAGGCGATAAATAAGGGAGAAATAATTCATGTATTGAAATAGGTGGAGAAATAATTTTGGGTGTGTTTTAAATAATATGATGCTAAACATTCTTTTTCAATAAATATATATCATAGAAGGTTAATATATATTCTTTTACATAATAAGTTACCATGTGGGGTGGAGGATGTGTTCTTTTAGAGAGCTACACTATGTAAGAAAATGTTATAAACATTGGTACTGTAATAATTTTCAAGGGATAATTCAATGTTTTGAAAATATTTATATTGCAACAAATGATGATTTTAAATAAAAAACTGAAACTGAGAATGATGAGTCTCATTGATGGACTTCTCAACCAAATATTGTTTCTCATGCCAACAGTGAATCACGGTGGATTAGATTTTGAGTAAGCATTTGATCATTATCTGAACTCACATTATGAAAATTTTTAGGAACAAGTAAGTGTTCAATGAAATGTAAATTAATTGGAAATAGAAGCATTAAATTTGTATCCATAAGTGAAAAGTTATCCAAAAATACAATGTGGAAATATTTTTGGAAAAAATACTCCAAGGATATATTGTAGTGTATTTTGGTAGGCCGAGTTTTAAGATAAATCCAATTGAAAAAGTTAGTTGTGATGTTCTAGTTAATTTCATAAAACATTAAATTGAAAATGATATAGGGTGGTGGAGATATGAATGAATTCAAAGAATATATATTGAGAGATGATTTGAATTTTTTCTAGAATGAGAAGTATCGAGGTATGGAAGCTGTAGAAGGATTTTACAACATTTAACCTATAAGTTTGTTTTGTTTTCCATTTTTTTACAAATTTCTGGAATCCAAAATATAGAGCAATGTTACAGTTGTTTTTGAGGAAAATGAAACATTTACACATAAGTGAAAATTTTGTGAGAACTAGGGAAATAGTTTCACAAATTTGTTAGAAAGTTAATATTTTATGTTTCCTCATTGAAATATTGAAAAAGAACGAGTTTTTTGAACAATCAATGGTTTTTTTAAAATTCATAGTTTTAGGAAAAATAATGATTTATACGAGACCTGTAAATAAAACTACCATTTTATGATGGAAGTGATTTTCATGCTAAACGTAATGTAATTTTTTTTATGTTTTACTAATGAGAAAAGATTCTATAAATTTAGTGGACTATGATTAAGAATATTAAAAGGACAATAATCTTTAAAAATTGGGTTATTTCCCATTCCCACAAAGTTTCTATACCTTAGAGAATATCATGGCTCTAAAACCTCACAAGAGTTGTGTGAAGATTATTCCTAATTGATGTAGTTACATAAAAATCAGTTATGTGAATAAAATATGCATGTCTCTATATGAGCAAGTGAGTTCCATGAAAAATTGAACATTTTCATAAATTTTGAAAGATTCACCAAAAAAACTGTATTTTTTTTGAATGTTGGAATTTCAAAAAAAATTGACATTTTATGTGAGAGATGGGATGTTATTTGAAACATGTAAATTTTTTCCAGAAAGTTAATGTTACTTGAATAAAAAGGAATTTTATAGGAATTATGTTAAAAAAATATATTCATTATGTGGATGAATATATAGCTTCATGAAAAACTAAATGTGGCATAAATGATCATTTATTCAAGAGATCAATGTATGAATCATAAAATTGATAAATTTATACACTTCATTTGACAAAGTATTGATATTTTAGATTTCTCTTATAGTGAATCAGGATAGATAATGAGTCAACTCTGAACATTGTATCAACATTGAATTATATTGGATTTGGTACATTGGAACAATGATTTTTTTATTCTATGTGGACCATAATAATTAGGGTTTAACTATTTATGAATTGTTTTATCACATAAACGTAGTCATTTTTATAAAAACATTTCAACAGGAAGGTGAGAGAAGTATTTTCTAATGAAAAACAAGATCTAAATAAGGGAGTGTGTTAATTGTTCATTACAAGGTCCCCCCCTTCAGAATATTTAACCTTGTGTGTACAACAATGTTTATATAGGTCTTATATGTATTATCATTACTAACCATTGGAATTTTCAATGGAAACCCAATTTTTGTTACTGGTCCCACTGTATTTGGGTCACTAGAAACTTGTAGGATAGGGGAAGATAGCCCCAAGGAGTGTTGGAACATTTTAAATTCACGATTGTATTGAGAATGTAGAACATCTATTAGAATTTTTAAATCACCTTAAACTGATCAATGATCTCTTCCACATATCTCAATTTATTAAATATCAACCATATCTTTCCCATGTTGAAAATTAGATGGATTTAGAAATAAAATAGTATGTAATTATGGTCCAAAAATGTATATTTATTAGTAATTATATATAATAAGGTGTTGCAAGGGAAGTTAATTCCCAAGGTTAAAATTTTATGGAACAATATAGGGGATTCACAAAATAATGGGATATGGAATTCTATTTTCATAGGTAATAGCCATATCTGTGTTTGGATAAATAAAAGTTAGGTTAAAAATATAGGGGTTTAAAAGTAATATTGTAAGGTAATATTTATAGCCATAAAGTTATTTTAGGTAGGTATTTTTATGATTTATTATTTTATTTATTATTTTTTAGTCTAGGGTTTAACATTAATTATTTTGAGAAATTTGCGAGGCTACACAGTTAAAATTTATTGTCTCAGGGACCTTGTGGTGACCATGAATCATGTTGAGGGGAAGTAACCCATGTCTTCAAGAATATAGCATGGACTAGGGGATAATTTTGGTTATATATCATTTAAATTATAGTCATTATGGTCAATTATTATTTTTTATAGATCTTAAATATCGATTGTAAAATCCATAAAAATCATGATGTTTTCATTTTTTTGGAATTTATAAAAATTGTATGATTCCATTACCCTCCCCATTTCCCCCCAATACACAATTAAAACCTTCCCCTATTTTCCTCCCTCTGATATCCAAATCTAATTGGATTAAATAATTAATCTCTTAAACAACAAGAACATTTATATATGTGAGCATCTTATTTCTCCTCCCTTACTCATCTTCTTCACCTCCTCCCACCTCACATTCTACCAACGACCCCAGTGGCCCAAGGGTATGATTTTTCCCACACATTGACTATAATTATTAATTCTTAGGGAATTTATAATGGGTTAATGGATTTTTTAACCTTATACTTTTTTTGGATAACTATTTCTAGTGGAACAAAATAGTTCTTTGAAGGTGACCCTATGTAATGTTCTTTACATTTTGACCAACTAATGCATAACAATTATTGGATAGATATAAATTAGTTTTATATAATACTCTTATTATTATTTGTTTATAATATTTTCCCTATTTTTTCATTCTAAAGGTTGTTATCTATTTTTTAAAATTGATAAAAATGTTTTAGATTATATTTACACCAATATGTGTTTGATGAAAATGATTAAGTTGGATTTTCAGTATTGTTAAATTATTTTCATTCATAAGAAATGGAAATTAATTATTGTGAATCATTAAATCTTTTATTAAAAAATAACATGAGGTTTCAGTGATTTTTAGTGAATCATTGGTAGATATAGGTGGAATGTATTTTCTTTTAAAACATAAAGTGTATGTAAAAATATGTGTAATAGGCTCGACCTGGGATGAGTGGGGCTATCCCACTTGGTCTGTGGATTAATATTATCAATCCATTTTTGTCTCTTTTATATCAATTCTCAAAAAATCATTCTAATTAAACATGAATGTTCGGTGTATTTCCTTCTAGACATCCCTTATTTTTAATCATCATTTGCTTAAAAAAATAAAAATATTTATTATTAAATAAAATAAAATATTAATTTTTTTTCAAATTATTGTTAATATATATTTATATATATTCATCAAATACATAAATAAATAAATATATGTGTTTTTAATATAAATGATAGATTCAATTTAAATAATATTAAAATAAAATTGAAAATAATTATTATTGCTCTGAGGGATTACTTGTATATTTTATTTTCAAATCTCTTAAGTCGAAGGGTTTTTCTTTGGGTTTTTAAGCCCATTTAAAAAGAGACCCATTTTTTAGAGTATATAAATAATTATAAATGATGATTTTTGGTCCAAGACCTTGGTAATTTGATCATTGCACACCCCAACATTAGTACATTGGATTCTTTGGAGGGATCCTAGGTGGTATGATGTTATTTCATGTCATGCAAATTATTGGGGAATTTTTCTCCCTCCAATACTGGTACATGGAAAATTAAGATCCCATAATTGGATAACCAGTTGGGACATGATTATCCTAGTTACTAAATAACTTGGCTGAATTTTAGATCCCCTATGAACATACTTATATTATATAATGATTACATAGATACACTAAGATCACAAAAATAGAACCATTTGTTCCTCCCCTTCATTATTTACATAAGGATTTATGTTCATCATTATTATTTTCAATTCATAAAGTAACACTTAATTTCATGATTTCAACTAACATTCCTAGTTTTTTAGAATTATTTACATTTTATTTTCTATCCATAAATATAATTTTTTTTTATTGTTTATTCGTATTTATAGACTAGCATGAGATTGAGTATTTTATAAAGGTGTTATAAAGGGTGGCTAGTTGAATACTACAAGGATTGTTATGATCACAACATAAATACACTATATTCGTGTATGTTGACCTTTTCTATTTGATATAGGTAAAGGTAAATCTCATATTATTGTTGATGGTTCTTAATTCTGGCTTAGAATAGGTTTTTTAGGAGGTGATATAAAGGGAGTCTATCCACTTGTCACACAATGATGGTTAATTTTTTCCCTTATAATATACTATTCTGGTGCATATTTCATCATATACCTACCATACTAATTTTCTCCATTTTTTGGGCTACTTGATTCTTTTATAAAATCATTTTATGAATTTGTTTTACATAATTGTTGTTTAGTTTTATTTTTCTATTTAGATCTTATTATAATTTATTTACATTAATGCATGGTTGGTATATTATTTAAATTTAAAAACCTCTTATTGACGGAATATATTGTGAATATATGGAAAATGTTATTCCATGATCTCAAGAATATCTTTTTTACCATTAATGTTTTTTTTCAAAAACATTCCCAAAGGTGTATTCTTATTTCCCATGAACCAATTTCAAATATATGGGGACTGAGAACCCCTATGGGTATTATCATGTGTTGAGTTGGGTATCAGTTTAGGGGATTCCTAGGTTTTTTTGTGACATATATCAAATGTAATATGCATATTACATAACAAGGTAATGGAATCATAGGGAAATGGTGAGTTATTGTACATAATAAAGGGTATACTATAAGAGGAGTCAATCGAATCCATATAAGAGATCATAAAAAATTTCATAAAGGTGTAAGCATATAATAAACATATTAGTATAATGAATTAATTTTAAAATATTGTTCAAAGGAGAAATAATCCCACAGTATATAATGAATTGAAATATAATTATTTTTCATTACATTGAAATAGAGAACAAACATATGAAGAGGAAATGATATCTTATATCTGGGAACTCTACTGAAACCATCATCTCATAGTAGAAAAACATGGACTATAAGATAATAGACTAGTATTACCTCCCATATCCCATAACACGACATATCATGAGATATATTCTTTACATATTACATTACATAAGATATGTGATTTTGTTCCCCCCATCACATAATGATAAACTATACATATTTGTGACTCAAAAACAAGGAAAAATTTGCACATCCATTACAAATAATTTAATTATAATTAATCTATGAGAATGAAGTGATTTATATAAAAAATATCCAAGAAAAATAAACCATATTGATTAATAAACAATATTATTCTAATGATACATATCCCCAATGAAATATAGAATAAATTAAATGATAATAATGTTTATAAAAACCCCTTTAGATGATTATCAAAAAAATTATTAATTAAAATAAATATTTTCATTTTAATATAATTCTAATAAAAAAATATTATTTAGTGTTAATAAAGAATATTCCAAAAAATATATATATTAATAAATAATAGAAGTAGATAAAGGGATATAGAATACATCCCCAAAAAATTATATAGAAAACAAAGAAAAATATTACCATTTAATTTATATACAATGTTAATTCTCCTAACAACTGATATTTTGTGTGAATTGTGATTTATGATAGTGGAAATTGAGAAAGAAATGTCAATAGTCAAGATAACAATAGAATAATAAAATAAATGGTTATTTTGTGGGAATTAAAATAAAAAATATAATATGGAAATTTTATTACAATATAATAACATTTAATAGTAGAAATTGGCATTGTAAAACCCTTACCCTTACTACCAAATTCCCGAGTAATTTTCTTTCACCAAGTATAATAAACATAGACTTATTAATATAGTATTTAAGAAACTTATTTAAATTTATTGTATTTTATATTAATCAAATTATATTTATTTACGTCTATATATTAGTTATTCATTATTATTTTTACTGTCTTATTCTAGTAGTTTATTATTTTTCAATATTTGCTTTAATATGTTGGTTTTGATAATCACTTTGAATTTTTATATAAATTATTATCAGATAATTCATTGTAGTGGAATCATAGTATTATAATAATTTATAATTTTCTTTTTTCATATGAATTAAGTTAGGATTACACTTTTTGTGAAATAAATTCGCATCACACATGTTTCAAGTAACTTCATCTTTATTAACTACTTATTTTATAATTTATATTTATTTTAGTGAAAAAATTTACAAAACTTTATCAAAAAATATATTTATCATTAGTAATTTATGTTACTATTATTTATGTTTGGTAGTAATCCATGATGGAAATGATGAATACAATATATCATCATTTATGTAGGTGGTTACATCGGCCCAAACAAGAACATGTTATACTAATGAACATTTATGACTATCATGTTACATTGTTATAATTTAATTGTTTTTAATTCTAATGATGTTAAAAATAAATCATTATAGTGGTAAATAATATTTCATATGACTTTATAGGAGAATATAAATTAATTTGTTAGAATATAACACGATAAATATATGGAATCCCCCTCCTCTTATTGAAAACCTTTGAAATGAATAATTTAGGACTCTTTATTGTGACTAAAAGATACCCCAAAACTGAGAATAATTTTAAAGGTGATATTTTTTTATTGTTTAAAGTGAAAACAATGGTTATAATTTTTTTTTCATTTTAATTGATATTTTCTCCATATACTATATTTTACTGGTTTTACTACTTACCGAATTATTTCAATATTCACAATCGCAAGTTATTTATTTCCAAAAAAATAAATTGACCCTTTGACCTATTTTTATGCACTAATTACAATTATGGAATAAATTCTAAAAAATTAAATATATAAATATGTGAAATATAACTTTTAAATAAAAATATACAATAATTTTATAAAATAATTGTTTTTGAAGAAATAAACTTTTTATATAAAGATTAATTATATGTTTATTTATTATCACATATAATTATGTAATTGATATTGTTTATTTATTAAAAATATTATATTTATCATATTTAATGACTTAATAATTTATTTAAATTAGTTTTCTTCCCAATAAAAAGAATTTAATATAACCATATCCTAGATGTATTTTTAGTGGCCACTTATATTACCAATAAACATATATGTAACACCCCAAGACATTAGATCGTTTTAATTGTTTAATCAATTTAATTTTGTTGATAGCTTACTTTTTATGCAAAAAAATGTTAGTATTATGATACTCATAACAATTAGTTGGCTTGCACTACACGTAAGGATGAGTTTTACCAAACAAGAATGTATTATTAAAATATCACTATTAATGATAATAATATATAACATAGTTATTATGGTGATGGTTATGAATTTTATTCAATAAATAATGAAAATATATGGTTGTATTAATTGGTTTCAAAATAATTTTAAATGCATATAAAACCATTTGAATATAAAGAGAGTGTTTTTATAAAGAAAATATTTTTAGGCTCACAAAGTTGTTTTATCCAAATAAATTATATAAATTTAAAATAGCGAGTGATATTAATAATATATATATATATATATTATATTTAAATAAATATATTTGACTTGCATCCAATCAATTTTATAAACATAAGATATGTAAAAGAACCAAAATTACGCAAAACAATCAATACTTTTAGATATATACACAGCCTTTTAATAGAGAACTTATTTTAAAACTAATATGTGAAAATTTTATATATTTATTTTAGAAAATAAAATTCCTCCAAAATAAATTAATATAAAAATAATTTTTTTTTATAATTTTTGGTATTTTTCCAAGAAGATTCATTTCTTGATGATTAGTGAAAAATTCGACATTTTATATCAAAATGGTACTTTCATCAAATATTATTATATGGATAATTTTTGTTTTATTTGGTTTTCAATTATAAATATACCAACTTTACATCATTTAAAACAATTTAGATCACTAGAAACAATTTCACATTAAATTTAGTTTAAAAAACATCACAATCTTTTCAATATTTTCACTTTAAATCCTTGCTTTGTCACCCCATCTGAGGGATTAGCATTAAAATTATTTTTGTACACTTATTGGACTTCAATTTTTAAAAATGGCCATACTTGATTTAAATAAGTATGAGATTTTTAACCTAATAAAATAAACTCATTTTTTGAACCAAAATATTAGTAAATGTATTTAAAATTAACTACACCAGTTAAAGGTAAATTTTGTAATTAAGGATAAAAATAATATTATAATCATTATAAATTTACCATAACACATGTACGACTTTTATTGGAGAATTTAGTGTCGAAACCCCCTATTTTTTCCAATAATATGGGATCTTCAATCCACATGGATGAACTTAATACCTATATAGTATTTAATTCAAGGGAAAGTCTAATGTGGATTTCTCATGTTTCTATTAAGTATTAAATTTTTATATATAGTTATTAAGAAGTCATATTAAAATAAAAATACTCATTGTGATTATAAAAGTGTTTTACTTATCATGATAATTTATTTTTAATTTTTAGAAAATAAATAATACAATTAATATCTTGCATAATGATGACGTTGTAATTGTTAAATTAAAGGACATATCTAAAAAATTATAATAAAAATATTAAAATAACACATATTTGAGTGATTTAGTGCCATAAAATTATATTATTTACAAATATGACATGTTATTATTGGTTTAGAATCATTTATATATTTAATATTGGTTTTTATTTTTTTATAGGAAAAAATATGCATTGTTTTAATTTTTTCATTATTGATATTTAAAAATAAATAATTATTTATTAAATGATATAAAATATCTAAAAATATAAAATTAGGAAAAATAATTTGTATATATCACAAAATTTAATTATTGAATCATTTATTAGTTTTTTTACAATTAAATGTAATTATATTAACCCATAATATATAAAATATATGATATATGGTAAGTATTAAAGGGGTTAAATAATGGTTAAAACTAAAAGATATCAATTAAAAAATAATAAAATATTTTAAAAAATTATTGGATGAATATTATTCATCCTATATCACCTAAATATAAAATCTTTGTTGCTTAATGGACACTTTTCTGTGAAAATAACATATATATTATTTAAATCAATGATACATAAAAATGGTACCCACTTTGTATTTAATATCTTTTATTTTCCCACGTAGGGAAAAAACAAGATACAAGAAAAAAGAAATTCTATTTAGATCCTAATGATATTATGGTGTTTATAGAAATTTGTTTTAAATTTTTGTACATTATATAATTGCCATAAAATGTTATTCATTACTAAAATAGTATATATTAAATTAAGAGACAAATAATAAACTCATTTTAATAATATTATTTTTGGTATAGATTGAATGAGTTAATGTGGATAAAAAAATTTAAAGATATATAAGAAATTATAGATATTGTTGAAATAATTATATTCAACATCCAACACTTTCTTGATATATTTATAGTCGATTCGAATGAATAGTACCAAATTTGATAATAATGGTACTTTATTGAAATAATATATTATTAATTTAAAAAAACATCAAAATATAAATTAATTTCAAAATGGATAATATATGGTTGAAAATTTCTTTCCAAATTAATTTATATTCCATTTTATGTATTTGGATTTGGAATATTTTTATTATATTTTAATATTTTAAGAGCTTTCAAAAGTTCTTATGACCTAAATTACAATAAGGCACCTCCTCCCTCACTCCGTCACACCAATTTGAGCCTTATAGCTTGAAAAAACCCACCAAAATATTCTCTTTACTTCCATATATTCATCCTAGAAGACTCCCATTGGGTAAAAATCCATCGAAGGAACCCCTTTGGTGCAAACCAAAATGTGTAACCCAAATAAGGGGTTACATCATTCTTCAAGTAGTTTGGATTAATTTCAATTATCTACCCACTAATAATTAATTATAATATGATTAAATAACAGAACAAGGGCCCTCAATATTCTAATATGTTTTTATCATATTTTTTTTACCTACAAATGCACATAATCCCTTCTAATGAGTAATGAACATATTGTTTACATGTATGGTGAACTACCACCTCACCAAACAATGATTTTTCATTTTTTTACCACATTTCGTGTTTTGGAATTATGATGTAAACCCTATTTATAAACGAAATATATGATATTTATTATGTATTAATACATCTTTAATTATTTTATAACGCATACCCTTACACTGTCCATTTTTTATAATTACAATAAAACCATTTGTGGAAGCGTAGACTATCTCCTCCTTAAAGCGATGTGATTCATTCACAGTAGACATGGAACCTAAAAAGTATGGTTTTAATAAATAAATATGATTTTGAAATTATATATATATATATATATATCATTTACTATTCTGATTGTTATATGGAAAAGTAATAAAAGTAGCGTTCATGCATATGTAAGACCAATCGTCTCAATGAATGGTGTATTTCATTTCTTATATACAAATTTTAGGGATTATTATAAATATAAATATAATGAATATAAATATTATTTAAATCATTTTATACATTTTATAGATGATTAAACCATTATCTAATTAATAGAAACAATAAATAATGAGTGCAAACTTACTCAAGAAACTAGGAAATTAACATCCTGAATAGTTAAATGATGAAAGGTTATTAACAAATGAATGATAAAATAATATAAGGAGATCATATATGATATCATAAATATTAATATAGTACAGATATATATTAATAACATTACTTAAACCTTTATATAGGATTTAAAAAAAATACAACTAAAAAGGATGTGCGATGTAAGGGATCTTTGTCTCGCCTTTATTTCTGTGGGACACATGCCATATAAACTACTTTTTTCGTCGGTGTGTTGTATATATTGAGGAAGTGATTATTTTATGAATATTAGTCTAAATATTATAGTATTTTCATATCCAAATAAATATCATTCTTTCATGCGCATATAATTCAACTTCTTATAAATTGATAAGTATTTATTTCATAGTCTCATCATATTTCATGTTTTTTGTTTTTATGCCTCTAATGGGGACTATTTCTATACCATTCTAGAGTTTTTTAAATTTTATATCAAATATTTTTTATAATTATTTCATAATATTTTAATTTAATTTGTATAATTTTTTTAATTTCAAGAAAACCCCTCTAAAAAGAATCTTCCTGTCATTTTCAAAAATGAAGAACTTATATGACTTTTCTTACAAAAGTAAAATGAATGTTTTTAACATATTCTACATAAATGGAATTTCCCACCATCATGCCAACCTAATGTTTTGAATATTCCCTTACAAATTTACAAGGTTATTTTGAAATAATATATTTTTTTTTCATAAATGTGTGGTATTTTAAATAAATTATTACATACTATTATGTGATTTTGTCTCAATTTACATTCTATTAAGACCTGTTTTTTGTTATTCCCCAATTCACAGTTACATATAGTCTATATAATTTGATTTGACATTTTATATCATGAATCTCATGATTGTCATGATATTATATGTTTCATTTAATTTTATTCCTTCATGGGTATTATGATTTAAATATTTCAATGTGGTATAGGACACTATATAATGTTTAATGATTATTTTCCTCAAGAATTTTTTAATGATATTTAAATGTTACATCTATTAATCAATATCAATATCCCTTTATTATTCTTGTCCTCTAATGGGGAATTGTTTAAAAAAACTCATTTATTTATTTAAAACAGATATTTGATGATAATACACATTGATTATTAATTAAATCTATTATTGTACATATGAGGAATGAATCAAATCATTATGTATTCAATAATTGTTATTCTATGGGATTATTTATTTATTTATAATGTCCATGGTTATGTTTCATTATCATATTATAGAATAAATGGCCTGTGTTTCAGTTATCAGCATTTCCGTATTAATTATTGATTATCCAGTTATTTGAACGTCTAGTGTTATCAATTATTTACATTTCCATATTGATTTATTCTCATTGATTCATTATCTATTATTCATTACGTACCATGACAGAGAATTTGAGATCACCATTATTTTGTTGAGGTACATATATTTTTTCTCTATTTTTACCATTGTTTACTTCACTTTTTGGCTTATACCCTATGTTGGACCATTTTTTGTTTGGGTTGTACTTTGGAAAGAAGACTCTGAAATACTGTAGGCTGGTTGTAGGATACTTACATGATCTGGAATGGGGATACATTTTGGGTAATCCCATTTTACAATGTGTAATAGTCTATCCAAAACCATCCAAAATGTGTATGGGTTTTTCCTCAGTAAGGGAAAACTGGGCTTTTCATACTATGTAATGGGATTACATGTCATGTAATTGCATAACATATGTTTTAAAAATAGATGCAGTAGCCTCTATTTTTCATGCAGAAGCCTTTTTCTCCCTCATTAGAAGACTAAAATCCTTTATTCTAGTTTTTTAGATCTAGCACCCATCCAAGATCTGATTCTTCCAACATTGATCTCATTGGAACCGCTTCTATAAGTACCTCATTCCTATTTATCCATTCTTGATTATTCTGAACAATGGATGTGCTATTTGGATTTAGGTGAATATTCCATAATTTCACAATCTTCATTTATTCATAATATTTCTCATAAATAGAGGAAAATCAGTACATGATACTGTATGAGAACACTATTATTGTGATAAGGTAGGTGTTCTATACTTTTCTTTTAGCTTTTTGGGATTTTAAGAGAAAACTATTGTTATTCCACCCATCAGACATTCTAGCACAACCCCCTTTCTGAGTGGGGTACATGTATTATATGTTATTGGACATATTAAGAATTCCCTTAGGTTAAATTATGGTGTATTGGTGGTTGTTTCCCAAACATGGCCCACCCATGGAGTTCACTGGATGAAATTAACTTTTTTATGACTTGTCAAACAACCCAAGGGGTCAGTTCCACTACTTTCCTAATTAGAGGAATCCAGTTTATAATGTTATTGAATATCATTCTTAGGAGATGTAGTACCTTTTTCATATTGTTTTGATTCCATTCCATGTGTAAATTGATTAAATTTGGTTAAATAAAATTTTCTAAATGAGTGGGTATACTCGTTTTTTGTTTTTAAATTGCTTGAATAGTTTATTGGGAAATGGTGACATGTAAGTGGATATATTCCTATGATGTTTTTATTTGAAAATAGTGACAAATGGGTGGGTATACCCATGTGACATGTTAAATTAAAAATGGAATACATGTGTAGGTATACTCACATTGAATGAAAATGTTTAAATTTTATGAAATGAATGAATTGTTCAATATCTTCCATTGACAACTCTATTTCCTTTATAAATGGGGATTACCTCATTTGTTTAAGGTTCAAAAATTCAATCGGTTTATAATGGGTATATTCATAGGACCAGAAATATCAAATGATTCAATATCCATTCGGACCTACTTTCAAAAGGTAGGTGATCATTAGTTATAGACTAATGAGGCTTAAGAATTTTCATTGGTCAAGAGGATGGGAGTTCAGACTCATCACACCTTTTGGGGGGGAATTATTGTCTACTCTGGGTCTCACGATATAGATTTAAGTTATGTTTGTTAATCCTTATTAAATTTCCAAGTATGAAAATTAACTTTCCTTTATATTTAACAATCAATGATTGATATGTATAAGATTTAGATAATCTTTTATACGTATTTAAGGTTCTTTAATTGATAGATAATTATCTTTATTTGTTAGAGATTATTATTCAATGGTATCCTTCAACACATTATATAGAAATCTATTGGTCATTTTGATAACCATACATGTTTTAAATCCTTTTAGTGGGGCACTTAAAGTTTATTGTCATTCAGAAGGACATGGATTATTTCAGATGTGGGATCCTACCCACAGATGGCCTTCAAACGTGTCTTTGTTTTGAAAAGGAATCAGAACCCACGTAGTTCAAGTATATGGAGTTTATGCATGATTGATGGCCCAAAGATATATGTCTTAATTACTTTTACACTCTACGATCACGCGAGTCATGCTCGGTATGAGTAACAAGAGGTATCCATAAAACCTAACGATTGTTCCACGAAAGGTGTAATCATAAGGAATGATGTGGGGTTTATGAATTTATGACTGCCCAGATAGACTAATATTGGTATTTAATTCAGGAATGAAACCCAGGAACATGGTCCATAAAGGTATATGTGCTTTATCGAGATTTGGATACTTAACTTAGGACATAATCCTAATAAGGATTCCAAAATTAGAGGGGAATTATGATTGGGTTTTATACCTGAGAAGGAAGCCCAAAAAAGAAATTAAGAATGGGGATTACTCCTAAAGTGGAGGCCTAGGTTAAGGGGACTTGAAATCTAGGGATTACTTCTGAGAAGGAGGCCTAGGTTAGAAGAAAATTATGATTGGGGCTTACTCCTGAGGAGGATTCCCATATTAAGGGAACTTGGATTGGTGATTACTCCTAAAAAGGAGGCCCAGGTTAAGAGGAATTATGATTGGGACTTACTCCTGAAATGGAGGCCCAGGTTAGGGATCTTGGGGCTTAATCCTAAAAAGGATGCCCATATTTAATGATATTCTCATCTTAAAGGATGAGGTTAAATGAATGAACTCTATTACCTTAGTGAAATAAAGATATGTAAATCACTAGGTTTTGAAATATGTTACAGAAAATTCCTTTCAGATAAGGAAGACACCAAAGGAACTATGCCAAAAGTGGATTTGAAGAGGGTTTTGAAGGAACAATCTTGAATAGGAGAGGTTTATTTAAAGAAAAGAGTTGAATATGAAGGAGGGGCACCCAAAAAAAGGTAGGCGTGCAAGTCCTGTTTGGGCGCGCAAGTCCTGGTCGCGCAAGTATACTTGCGCGACATGGGTGTACATGGGCGACTGTTAACCCATAAGGTAATACTTGGACGAGGCTTGGCTCATGCCCTTAGTTATATCCCTAGAGGTTTCTAAAAGGGTGGCGCGCAAGTTCTGTTGAAGGGATAAGGTGGCACTCAAGTGTCTTCATTTCCCTTAAGGGGTATACACTTTGGCACATAAGTGTTAATGAATTTCAACACTTAGGCCTTATTAACCCTCTTTAGATATTCCATTCTAGGTATGAAATTACTATAGAAGTGTTCAGAAGGCTTCAAGTAGAGACTAGGGCGCCGAGAGCTTAAATATGACTTTTGGAATTTTTCACCCCCGAAATTCGGGGCCCAAAATGGGTATTAATAGGCTATTGAGGACCTTGGGAGAAAATAGAATAGGGCGCGCAAGTCACTTGCATGGCCAAAGTGTGGCACGCAAGTTTATTTTCGCGACCATATAAAATCCTGTGCGACCCATGATTAATGAAATAATTGTTCATGAATTTGTCAATTTTTGATGTTTCATCAAAGGATGAATCTCTTTTTGATTAAGGTATTCACCTTTTTCAGTCGTTAGACTCTATGACTGAAAGGAGCGTCAACAGACTCTCCATTAATCAGGAATGTAGTAATGGATGCCTTGGGTTGATTATTCCCCTTGGGTATTGATTCTATGGGATACCCTAGGGGTTTTTACTTCATGGATCCAACTTTCCTAGACTATCATAGGCCATGTTGATACATATGCTCCTAGTAATCCAACCAGTGCCTTGAAATAGTTTCCTCCGATAATCTTATGGGACTCGATGAGGATGACTTGGTCTTCTACACATTTGATCAGACCCTTCGTTGTCTACATTTCATTATACATCATGCACATGGGTTTATATTGTGGTTTCCCTATACGGTGTTGTTTTGGGTTTCTGATAAAATTATTTATACGGAATGTTCATGGGTGGTTAATATAGATAGATGTACGGCATGGTAAAGTTACTTGTTTAATTTTCTCATGGATTCCTTGTTAGGATCTAACACTTGATGTTGGGAGCCTTGAGATTTTTTTAGTATTAATTATTACTATAGAATTATTCCATGGAAATTAAAACATATGTTATGTATTCAAAAACACTTGTTATAGTGATAAATATATCTTTTTTCAAATTGTATAGATATCTGGGTTGTTACCTAATGTGTTTTTTATCTCACACTGGGTTTAGGGCTCCTTGGGGACCTGAATAGATTATATGGTTGTAAGTGACGGTAGTATAATGTGCCTTAGTACAGTATGATGATTATTTCATTGGATCTAGAGAGTGTGGGACCAAGATGAGGCTTTCAATGCTACTGGTACTTTGTGGCCTTTTTTGGAAACCTCTATTGTATTGTAATGTCATTTATTGTTCTGGATTATCTTAGAAAAAATGTATCATCTTCAACATTGAATATGTGAAATTTTTTTATTTTATATGTATTTATATCTTGTCTTAATTTTCAGCTGTCTTTTTATTTATTCACTTCCTCTATTGAATTTGTATGACATCCACAGTGATATACACCGGTTGTGAGGACATAGTCTCCCCACTGACTCTCCCATGCCCTTGCTTCTAGTAGGAATCCTCTTGTGTTTATGGATATTCTCTTGAGTCCAAGTGTCCAATCAGTCATAGGGCCCTATTGGTTGGAATCCGTGTCCAGGATATTACAAAGTGTTGTCAGAGGAGTATTTTCTAGTTTAACATACTATTTGGAACTAATTAATAAGTATAGGAAGAAAATGGAATACAATAATAAGATGTTATAGAGAGTATATAACCCTTGTATAGATAAAAACCACATTACCTCTAAATGAAATGTTATTTTTTGTATGTTTACTATTATAGTAAAATTGATTTCACTGTTGGGTGACGCACATGAGTTATGTTTTGTCAATTTATATGATTGTGGGTTCTATTACTATTTTTACTTGATGATATGAGGGTATTCCATCTCATTCATCACATATAAATTTTTTAGAAATCACATACCATGCATTATTCCATGCCATTTTTTATGCATTACTTATGGCATGCTTCGGTGATAGATGTTGTAATAGTCATGCTGGTTGTTGTGATAGACCATGTACAGATGATATAGGAGTGACATAATCATTCAATTAATAAAGAGAATGTGGACATATGAATATGGAAATTACTCACCAATGAAATGAAAATGATAAATTGAAACGAATTATTTTAATTGAATTGGAACTATGTTTTGGGTTCATGACCTGTTATGAGCCCGCATGGATTCAAGATTGGTAAACTCTTTGTTAAATTTTATGAATAATTGAATCATGGAAATGAAAATTAATGAAATGGAAAATAGATAGTTGATCTATGCTCATCTTTTTAGTGGTAAGGATGAAGATTTTCTAGTGTTTTAGTGATTTTTCATTATTATGTCCAAGAATTTAGAGCATGTTGTGGTTTATGACATGGTTTTTAGAGTGTTATTACCTATCCTATAGTTTTGGGTTGTGATATTTATAACATTCTTTCCCAAGTAATGTTTTTGGAGTTTTAGATACATACAACCATGAAGACATCTTGGGGTACACCATGAGGGAGGCAACAACCAAACACCAGAGGCGGTAGGATGTAGGTTACCAGTTGAACCTCTTTAGTTCCATATGTGGAACCAATAGTTGCTTTGGCCACAGGTTCTGAGGCACAATTCCGTGATGGATTCATCATCTATATCTAGAAATTTCAAGGAGAACCACAGTCTTCCTTGACTATGGACGAGTTGACAAGGGTGTTCTATCAGTGACATCCTCCTACGTTTTTGGGGGTTGTGGTCTACATATTGTTGAGCTATGGCTTGAGACCAAAATAATTATCTTCAAGCTTCTAAATAAGCCTCTTGATAGGAGGGTAAAGCTAGAGAATTATATGCTTTGTGGAACAGCAATGTGTTGGGGGGTGTTCTCGACCTGGATAGTGGACTATGAGATATGGTTGAGCTGATTTCTAGAACTACTTCCATAATAAATTTTATCCTCATAATCTGATGGAAGAGAGTGCTAGTGAGTTCATGCATCTAGAGTGGGGATCCATGATAAGTATGGAGTACATGACATGATTTACAGAGTTTCAATATTTTGTGATGATGTACCTTGCTGATTATCATTCTAGGGAAGGATGATTAGAATAATTTCTCCTAAATGATTTCAAATCCCCTATCAACATGTTTATGTTAACCTATATCTCTGAAATTTTGAATCAGGCGCTAATTACATAGAATAACATGAGGGAAGCTAGGGGTGCAAAGCATGGTAGTAATGTTTTATGATCCATTGGATCTACATATTCAAGAAGGAAGCTTCATTTTGTGGATTCCCATGGGATGTGTTCCAATCATGCTGTTATTACTTGACGTTTGGTGTTTTTTCACAGGTGTGGAAGGTGAGTCCATATGAAGAATAAGTGTGACCATAAACTAATTAAGTACAGAGCTTCTAGAATGATGGTCCACATGCAGTATTATTTAAGGACCTTCCTCCAAATATGATTAGTAATGGGTAAAATCATACATCATTTTCTAGAGTAGGTTCTAAAGCTCCATGTCATGTAGATAGCCAATGTAGTGCTAGTGGATTAACCCTTGGTAGTGATAGATGTGGAAGACTCATCTAGATGTTGGTTACAACAAGACATCAGAGTGGACCTTCTCTATGCAGTGAGGTTATGTCATATGGTCATGGTATAGTAAAGATCTAATATTTAATTACTATACTTGAGGAGTAGGGTGTCAGACCATCAATGGTGATATGTACGATCTTAGTAGCCTCAACTATTGAATCTTCAATTTTTGATATAGGTTCATCACATAGTTTTATATTTATGGTAGTGATGAAAAGAATGGGGCTTGTATTTTAATGAGGTTTTTTGATGTTATAAAAACTATTGGGAGTCTTAACGAATGATGTGTTCCAGTCAATGGAGTTTACCCTTGTTGTTGGTGGGTGTCACTTCATCGGGATTATTTATGTCCTTGAAATGATAGGGTTCAAATTAATTATCATAATGGATTGGATAATTGTTTATCAAGCTTAAATTGACTTATATCACTACAGGGAGACCATCACATCACTAGAGGGTGCAGTGTTTACTCACAAGGGTGGATGAGATGTTTTAGAGGGCCAATATGGACCAGAACATTGAGGGCTATGTGAAATGACAACCCTAATTACAATATTGTTTTTGGATTATCAGGTAGTGAGACATGAAGACATTCCTCTAGTGGAGGATCATTTTATCGATGTGTTCCCAATTTTTGTTCTATTTTATCACCTTATATAGAAGTGGATTTTCCATCAAAATTGTTCTAGGATCTCAATAATTATCAATTCCTCCGTAAAGGAAGGCTACAATAGATTTGTAAGAGCTGAAGCAGTAGCTGCATGATTGGGAGTAAAAGGGGTTTGTTTGACCTAGTAATTCATCATGGGGTTAAATGGTCTTTTTTTCAGAAAATGTGGTTTAAAAACATAGGCTATGATTGGATTATCTGAAACTGAACTAGATGATGGTTAAAAACTGATATCACTTACCATAGATAGATGATTTATTTTATCTTCTTCGAGGAGACCAAGGGTTCTTAAAAATTTTCTTGAGGTCAATATATCACTAGGTGATTGTTTGACTAGAAGATATACCTCATACTAAATATCATAGAAGTTATGATTTTAATGCGAATCTATTTATGCCGTTTGGTCTCACGAATAAACTAGTATTTTTCATTGAATTGATTAATCGAGTATTCCACCCTTACATGTATTCTATTATTTTTGTTTTCATGGATGATATATTAGTGTATTATGAAAATAAACATGAACCTTACAACCATCGTGAGATCATTTTGAATACTCTTAGAGAGCATCATTTATATGATGTGATCACAATGGGACATATTTGGATGGATCTGATTCACTTCCTAGGTCACATCATATCAGAGACTTGAGTTTATGTGGACCCAAAGAAGGTGAGAGCTGATGTTTTTTGGGAACAACCTAAAAACATTAATTACATAAGGTGTTTTTTGGGTCCAGATAGACACTATAGTAATATCATACATGAATTCTCATGCCTAGCATCACAATTTATGGGCCTGACTAAGAAGGGTGTGATGTTTGTATGGCCGGATTCTTATGAGACAAACCTTAAGGATCTAAAATGAATAATGAAATTATAACCATCCTTAATACTTCCATAGAAAGATATGATCTACACAATGTATTATGAAACATTAGGTATCGGGATGGGTTCAGTACTGATGTAGGGGGATTCTAGGTGTACGAGTCTCGGTAGTTGAGGCCACATGAGAGGAATATCCCAACACACTATATCGAGCTAGCTGTAGTTTTTCATGAATTGTTTTTTTTTGAGATATTATTTACTGGGAGAGTGTGTTGTTGTGTACACAGACAACCAAAGACTCAAGTACATTTTCTCACAGTGTGGTATAAATCTAAGGCAGCAGAGGTGGGTGGATTAACTACAATCCATTGAATTTGAGATTTCGTACATCTCTAGTAAATAAAATGTAGTGGAAGACAAAATTAGTAGGAGGGTTGAGATACCAATAGTGAAATATGCTAGTAGAGAGTGGAATCATATGAAGTTTTTCTCTGAGATGCATCTAGGGGTGCATGATAGACAGTGGAAGACTTATCTTTCATCTTTAGTTATGACCTCTACCATAGTAGACATAGTTAGGATGTGAAAGATATCATATTCTGAGGGCCTAGTCCTATAAGAGTGTGGAACAGGTGAGGATCCACCATTTGGTTGGATGATAGGTGATGATGATGAGGTCATTCATATCCATGGATGTGTTTTATTTGTAGTGGATATACAAGAAGATCTGATGTGTGAGTCTAATGATTCATCTTGGGTAGTGAATATTAGAGTCACCAAGATGTACTGTGACTTATATCTTCAGTACTAGTGGCTTGGAATGAAGTGAGATGTATTATGAGGTGTTCCTCTTGTCTGTAAGAGAAGGAAGAACATCAGCAACCAGCTAGAATTTCTCAATAGTTACCTATTCTGAAGTGGAAATCGGATGATGTTGTGATGGATTTCACGACTTGTTTACCATGGTTTCCTTGAAGTAATTATATTGTGTGGGTTGTTATTGATAGGGTCATAATGGTCGCACATTTCCTTCCAATCAATTATAACTTAAATCTTGATGAGCATGAAAGGTTGACATATATAAGATAGTATGACTTCATGGGGTCATGCGTACTATCATTTAGGATAGGGATTCCCACTTTATATCTCGTTTCTGGTAGATTATTTAGAGGGTGCTGGGAACATAGGTTCTTTTGAGAACAACATACCACCCTTAGACTAATGGAAAATCAGAGAGTATGATACAAGATCTTGAGAACATGTTGTAATCATGCATTCTAGATTTTGATGGATCTTAGGAGAGGCACATTCTCTTCATTTATTTCTCCTATAATAATAGTTATCAAATGATGATATATATAGAACCTTATGAGGATTTGCATAGTAGGTCATGTTGATCAACCCTATGATGGTTAGAGGTAGGTGAAGCAGTATTACTGGTACCACATTTCATGCAAGAGACTTCTGATCAAATCTAGTTAATTTTGAAGTAGATGGACACTACACAGTATTGAAAAAAATATTATACAGATCACTGCAGAATACCTCTAGACTTCATGGTCAGGGATCAAGTTTTCTTGTGTTTTTCACAAAGGATATGACATAGATATATCATGATTCATTATATGATTTCACTACGATATATTGTGTTGTTATAGATTCTAGAGTGATTTGAGTTGGAAACCTTTCAGTAATTTTTACCTTAGAGGTACTGAGCCATTTATGGTTCCTTCTATGTATCTAAGATATGTCATTATTATTCAGACATGTCTCACAATTTTAGGCCTAATGAGGTTGAGTTTTGGGAAGATGGTTCCGTTTCAGAGCCTACGATTTCTATTATTGATAGAACCACGATGGGTTTTTTATTCTAGTTAGATTTTCTAGTACAATTTTTATGTAAGCATAACCAGTTTTAGGGTGAGACTTGGGAGAGGGACTCATGTACTTGCTTAAGGGTCAGAGTTTTTTTAGATGAATCTTTACCACCCTTGATTGGGAAATCAGGGGAATAATTTATTTAATGGGAGAAGATTGTAAGATCCTACATTTTTCTTGAGGTATAAGGCTTTCATTTTCAGTTTTACGTGTTTGTTAATTTATTTTTTGGATTAGAACCATTGTTGGGTCATGGGATGGTTGGGGTTTACATTAGAAAGAAGAGGCTAGAAGGAAGTAGACTGTCTATAGGCCGATAACATGATGTGAAACAGGGATACACGTTATATAATCCCATTTCACTATGTTTAATGGTTTGGCCAGGAAATTTCATGATGTGTATGGAATTGTTATTAGGAGGGTAAAAATGATCACTACATGTTATGTAATAGGTTTACACATCAGGTAATATCGCAATTTTTTTAAAAAAATTGTGGAAATAACCTCTATTTTTAATTCAAAAGCCTTTTTCTCACTCCTTTGAAGCTTAAACCCATAAATTCTAGTTTTTTAGTCATAGCACCCATCCATGCTTTGATTAATTAATCGTTGGTCATATTTGAACCACATTGGTAAGTACTCGATTCCTTTTTATCAATTCTTGATTTTTCAGAATAATAGTTGTGCTATATAGATTTTTGATCATATGTTCTAATTTATTGTTCTTCATCTATTTTTTAGTTTTATACTAAACAGTGACAAGTAAGGACTGGGTACTGGATGAGAACTCCACCACCAAGACAAGGTAGGATTTCTTTAAATTTATTTCGACTTTTGGTACATTTTAGTGAAAACCACCATTATGCTTCCCATTGGACATTCCGATACAACACTATTATTGAGTGTGTTACATGCAGTATATGTTATTAGACCTATTAGATATGCCCTTCGGTTCCTTTATGGTGAATTGGATATTTTCACCCAACATATAGCCACCAATGAGGTATTTCAGATGAAATTAACTTGTTTATTCCTTCTCAAAAAACCCAAGGGGCGAGTTTTTATACTTTCCTAGTTAGAGGAAGCACATTTATGATTTAATGATCACTAAAGTGAAGGTCAAATTATTTTTTGGAATGAATGAAAACATAAAAGTGAATTATGGAAGGACATAAATCATGTTATTTATGGAAATGCTTTTGTTATTTCCTAGTAAACATAAATCAAGAAATTTTCAAGGTTTTTAATATCAATTTTGGTTGTGTAGTTGATATTATTGATAAATAAGGGGAATTATCATTTGTAAATGTGTAGATGATGGAACCATACTATGAATAAGTCAAGGTGGAGAAATTCTCAAAAACTATGTTCAAATAATAAAGATTAAGAAGTGAAGTTAATGAATTTAAGCTAACTTGTCTTGGGAGGTAACCCAAGCATACCTTTTTTCTACTAATTTTTTTTAAAAAAGGTTATTTTGTCCACTGAGTTCAATTCTTAATTATTTTTATGAATTTAATTGGATGAATAAACATTTGAACATTGGAGAAGAGAAAAACAAACTATTTATAAGAGGAACATAAATTAACGTAGAGTATTCTTCTATTCTCTATATATAATTATTTTCATGTATATATTCTTATTCATATAATACATTTAATCTCCATCCATGTGTACATAATGACAGAATTATTAAAATAAAATTTTTGGGGGAATATTATGAATTGTATTGTATATGAGTGAATTAATTTTGAAAAATTATTCCTATAAAATAAAAGGGGAAAACTCACTATAAATACATATATTATCTTACATTCAATCCAAATTAACTAAATATTTATTAGAAATGGTATGGGTGAATTAAAATATGGAATACACATATTAGATTAATGAACACAATAATGAGTAAAATGTTTTTAAAAGAGTAACACTTCAATAAATATTTATAAATAAATTATTATATATCCCTTTAAATTAGAGTAATATAAATATTTGGGAAACAAAATGGATATTTATTAAATTATCATTATATATAATTTGTGTTTTTGTTTTTGAAAAATAAGATATATATATATATATATATATAATTATCAATTTATTTCTTTTATACAGCAGTAAAATATTGTTTCTATGTCCACAGAAATGCACACATCTTATTATAATGTGAAATCTAATGTTTGGTGAATGATAAATTAAATAATGAAATGAAAATTAAAGAAATATGTTTTTTGATGAAATATAAATCACATTGAGGGGAATTGGGTATTGGAATAGGGATCTAGATTTAAATGCATTTGAAATGGTGATTTCATATTCAAATTGTGATTTAAATAACACCTTATTATTTCACATTTACTTACCCATGGATTAAATTCATGAGAAAATGGATTTATTTGGAACCATTATTTAAGATTAATTACTATAGGATAAAAATAAATATTTTTGGGTGAATGTGATTTAAATAAACTTAAATAATTTTTCTTATGGTATTTTAGACATAAAATTGTTTTCATTTATGTTATATTAAATAAATACACCATGAATTGATTTTTTGAATAAAATAATAATATTAATAATTTATGTAGTAAAATAAGGTATTCTTTCCATTTTTAGTGAATTAATTTCAGGAGGATTTTTATGGATAACAACATGTGGTGTTTGTTTGTTGAAGAATAAAAAATTGTAAGGAAAAATGAAATAAAAATGACATTTTCATGGTTCTTGGTTATCATATTAGAAAATATAGAATATATTTTTATTGTGATCCCTATAAAAGGAGGGAAAATAATAATAACAATGTTATCTGGACCTTACTATTAATCAAGTATTTAGAGACCCTTATAATTTAATTCAAATGAAACTTTAGAAACATTGCTATGTAACCATTATACTCAATAATGTTGTGGGATCTGTGATAGTAACATGAATATTTCCCTACCATCATTTTATTTGATAACTCTGATTCAAATTTGTTTATGTATATAACAAAGTAGATTCATATTTGAATTTAATTTCAAATAATGATGTACCATAATTATAAAGGACTAAAGGTGAATGATCATTAGTAATTGAAGGATATATTAGTTTTTATTAATTTTTTCCAATGACATAATCATGTCACTCTAAGTCTATTATGCTCTATTTCATGGTGGGTCAAGTATAATGTCAATAATATTCTATGAAATCTTTATATTAGTAGATGTGGTGAATGATTGTAATAGATTGGATCCTTGGTAAGGGTGATATCTCCAAATAGGATGGATTAAAAGAGCATGTTTCTTCTTATGATTTCCAATCATAGACTTGAAATGATGAATTTTAGAAGGTGATAAATTAATAGTGTCATATCACTCTCAATGAATAGAATATTTCATCAGTCTCAAGAAATTTTTACATTATTATATCAACAGATAACCATCTATAATATGGGGTGATGATGAACTCATCTCATATGATATACAAATGTCATAATGTTCTGTATAGAACATAAATTACTTTTTAGATTTATTAAGTTACCTAATTAGTGATGTCAATGACCAATGAACACCAAAAAAAATAAAAATGATTTATCTAGAAGAATGGGAACCTATATAACGATTTAGAAAAATTAATTGATTAAAAAGGAATCATGGAGAACATTTGTGAGGAAAAATAGTTTATATTATATATATCAAGTTATCAATAAATCCATTAGAAAACAATACATGTGGAAATAATTCAAGGATAGAAGAAACTGGCTTGTGACTAAGGGAATTATTTCTACTAATTATGTGAGAATAAGATTTAATTATATGAAACAATGGTTAAATATATTTAATGGGTATAAAATTTCTAGTTTCACATGGGATCATCTTAATGATTTAGTATAATGGATATAAATTGAGGAATATAAGTAGATGGTTGGGAGAATTAATTATTAGATATGATTTATAGGATATATAGAAGGATCCTAATATGTTAACATCATTTAATAACCATTGTTTATCTTTATTTTAATTTTATTTTGAATTATGAGAATTAGAGGATACATAAATTATTTAATTTAGATTAACTTATAGTTAAGGATCACAATTAAATTTTTAAATGATTGAATATTGGTCATCAATTTATTTTGATCGTAATATTGTGTTAAATTAATCATCTAATGTGTGAAACACGGTGATATGTGAATTAATAAACATTTAATTATATCAAGAACACTTGATATTGATAATTTATTCTATAAATATGAAAATCACAAAATTTTCCAAGTGAATCATAGATTGTAGACTGTTAAATCAAATTCCATTAGCATATGTTGTATATGAAACCTCACATTGGCCTATTGTTTTATTAAGTATCCTACACGAGTTTTGATAAATAACTAAATAGAATTTTTATTCTATTATCTATTTTTATTGAATTAAATTAAAAAATGTTTCCATCAATTAAATTTATCATACTCCCCACTATTTAATCATTTTCAGTTTAAAACATTGACTAGATTAGTCTCCACACAAAGATATTATAGTAAAATTGACCTCATATATGTTTAGTTTTAATATTTATATATTATTACCACATGCACCTATTTTAAATTTTCTTTATATAAGAAATTATATTTAGTTTTTAAATAATAATTTATCCAGTTGTACTAGACCTTGAACAATAACTAAATGTGTTTTAGTGATCTTATACACATTAATGAATTATTTATCTAACACATCACAAAATATCTGGCATGTCACTACTTCTCAATACCCATACCTACCTGGTATCATAGGTATTTAATGTTGTTTTTATATAAAAACAAATTTTTGTCTTATACAGTAGGTCTCGACACCCTATCTATACTGAAAAATATTGAGTGGCTTCTTATAACATTATTTATTATATTTTACTAATTACATAACCATGTCAATTTTTTTATTGTTCATATAATTTCATTATTGAAAATTTTCCACTATTTATTCTTATTAATTAATTATTATTCTATAATTTTTTATTTTCTATTCTCACTATGTTGTGTTTATGAAATTTATTCATGAAGTTGATAGTATGTATGATATTCAATTTATTACATATTCATTTTGTCTACTAAAAATATATTTCATATGAAGTGTAATCTTTATTATTTGAATTTTGCAAAATTATCTTACACACCAAAAGAATATTTCATACTTATTTGAATTTGAAAATTAATTAAAGTATAGAATAATGGGTATCTTAATATGGGAAAGTGAAATATATTATGTACGAAGTAGAAGAAATATCTTACAAAATTTGAATTTATGATAAGAAATTATATTATTTATTAGTAATAAAATATTATATATTTAATTAGAGTCCATTTAATATATTATATATTGTAATTTTTACATGAAAATATATTAAATAATAAGAGTCTTCCAAATTAGAGATCCCCTGCATAAGAGAGATGAATTTATAAAAATTTCAATGTAAAAAACTCTTAAATATTGAAGTATTTACATTTATGTATTCATATCACCCTTACGTATGATGTATATTTTAGAATATCTTATGTATGAGTTTTATTTTATAATTTACCTAATTATTGGACCATTACATAAATAAATATTTCTTTTACATATAAATCCACTAATGAAGAATTGTTTATCCCTAACTATAATTAGATTATTAATTATAATCTATGAATGATTATATAGGTATTGATATTAAAATTCCAATTTTTAGAATTTGGCATTGATTTTATTGAAGATGTAATTTTAATATTAATGTCAAATTTTCATATCGTATTTATTCCAGATTATTATGAAGGAATTAGTTATGGTTTAAAATTTTATTTTAAATATTCTGACAATTTTATTATAGTATATTGAGAGAATTTATGAAAACATAACTTTTATGTAAAAACATATTTCATCTAAAAATTGTTATAAAAAATAAATTCAATTAAAAGTATTATGAGATATTTTTATATATATGGGTCATCAGTATGATTATAAGACAATGATTTTGGGAAAAGACTCATAAGAAATTATATCAGCCATGATAAATATATATAAGATTTATTCTATGAATGTATATAATCTGGACAACTTAGGTTATAATTTTCAATAATTAATGGAATGGGTAGACACAATCATAGGAAAAAAGGTAAATTGTAATGTTTTTATGGTTCATCATCTAAATTTAAGATTTTTTTTAATTTATTATTCATGGATAATATAGTGAGGTAAAATCCTAATATTCCACTATGAACACTTCATATTTTGATAATAATATTGAATTTGGTTGTGTTAGGCATCATTTTGAAGAGTTATTTCAGTTATTTTATAACCAATGAAAAAATAAACAAATTGATATACATGTACAGAAAACAAAGGGGGAATTTGAGAAATTTGTTTTTGGGAAAAAGAATGTGTATTTTTCGTTTTTATTGTTAATGTATATTGATTCTAATGTTTTGAAGCTTTGAGAAGATAATTAGATACTCAGGGGAGAAAGCAAAAAGTTCAAATAAAATGTCCCTATAGTTTCCATGTGGAGGAAAAAAGGTTATTCAATGTCATGAAGGGTGATGTATTACAATTGATGAATTAATGTAGTAAGATTAAAGGGAAAAAATGAAAATATGATAATTAAATCATCTACTACTACTTATTATATAAATGCGATCTTTTTTATGATCATGAACATATTTATATGGATAATGGAACTATGAGAAATTAATTGGATAAAATTATAGAGAAAAAATATTGTTTTAGGAAACATATGCCATGTAAGATTAAATCTATAGAAAATTTATGTTTACATATTCATTAAAAAAATATGTATTGAAAAAAATTATGTGAAAGGTTTTTTACTGAAATAAAAAAACAAATATACTTTCTTATAAAATAATATATTCCATTAATTATTTATTTTATTAATATTATCATTAATCCCCTGGACATAGATCAATGCTCCTTAATTATTTATTTTTATTAAAAAATACTCTTATAAAATATAACATCAATACTAGTTTCACATAATTGATAACACTCATGATATTTTCATAAAATACATCAATATAGTGTACATTGTCTATTAAATCTTCAATTAAAATATTTATCTTCTTACTGAATTTAATATTTAAATCTCCATAAATTACAAAATAAACCATACCCTCAACATGATTCTCAAAGTATTTTTAGGAAAATTATATTCTCAATCAATAGAGCCAAATACCAATCGGAAATGATTGATTTTTTATGTTTTTTATTTCCATAATATTAACTTCAACTATGTTTTAATTTTTACAATATAATAATTTTTAATGTAATGAATTGATGAGTTCAGACACATATGGTTTTTTAATTTGTTCAGTACATGTTCAACACCATATTTATCTTCTTTATGGAAATATTTTTATTTTCAATGGAATAATATTGAATATATATAATGGTTTTCCATAATGATTTTAATGATTCAGTAGCACATACTTTCTTTCTACATTTAAAAGCCTTGTACCCAATTTGAATAATATAAGAAATAACTACTAAAATATTTCCCTTGTATTTGTTAGAATATTATATTGTTCACTATTATTTTCATAAAAATATTTCACATTATAGGTAAATCCTTTACACATTGAAATATTTTTGTGTGTGACCCAATTAGTAAAAAAATAACACTTGATTAATTCATGAGATTTCCTCATTCCTTTATTAATTTATTTTGACTAGAACCCTAGTTTTTTGGAATACTTTTAATATTTTTATGATAGTATCCCCAATTTTTTTTTCTCTTTCTCTAATAAACATGGTCGTTTGGCCTTCAATTATTGAAAAATATAGACTTTTGATTGTTACCATGTATAAGATTTTACAAAGAAAAGTGTCTCTACTTATTTAGTAATTCATCAGTATGTCTTCAAGAAACATCATATTTTGATCCATATTTAAAAATATTTTAAATATTTTCCATCTTTTTCTCAAGAGATTAAATTACTATTTATCGTTTTTAATAAAAGATTTATGGTATTTAATAACACTAGATCTATCTATATATTTCAAACTAAATGAACTAATTTTTCTCAATATTTTAGAGTATATAATTTTTATTAACCACTTTTTATGTCTTGGGATTTTACCATACCACTAAAATAAATATTCAATATAGTATCTTAGAAAACTAAATATCTTCTTAGTATTGATTAATTTATTTTTACTGCTTAAATAAAACCTTCAAGCTATACCCTCCTATAAAAAAAATTATTATTACTCATTACCATTAATTTATGTTTTTTCTTCATCAATATTTTTTATCAATATATATTTTGAGAAAAATATGAATTTGGTTTCATTTTATTCAATGATGTATTAATTTTCTTTCCTATCTAAGGTAACTTTTTTTATAAGTAATTACAAATATGTTTACTTTCTTATCCTTATAGAAACATCACAGTTCTGTGACTAACATAGAAATAATTGAAACATTTAACCTTTTTTTTAAAAAAATACATTTCGAATTTTCAATTAAATTTATATCAATGATATGATTTCATAAATTATATTTTATTCTTATAAACCAAGATTAAACTCCAAAATTTTTATAGCCTTGAAATTCATATATTAGGATGAATGAATATAGATTCACTCTTGGTTTACTATTATATCGTACAATAAGATGGGGTGTAATAGTGTGTGAAATTGGTTTCATCTTTAATTATATCTTATCCTCACATTATTAGAAAATTATACAATCATTCCAATTTTGACCTCACATTCATTGTGACCAAATAAAGAATTTTATTAAAACAACACGGATTTTTACATAGTTTTGTACTAAGGTGTAATCTAAGAAGCATACACCAATGATGTGTTGATATATTTTTGTAATCACATATCATCGTTGTGATTACATTATTATAAAAGGGTTAATTAATAATTATAAGGTTACTCCATAAACTTTTCTCTCTACAACCCACGTTGAGATAAAGAAAACATGCAAATTCAACATAATGGTCATTTAAAATGAAATTAATTTTTATAATGAGAACCAAATAGTGTGCAGGGGGTATTTTTTATTTACCAATATCTTTTAATTAATGAATATTTAATTTAAATCATTAATAGAACTTGTTCCAATATTTTTCATGATTTCTCTATGATAGTAATATATTCTTCCTTTGCTTTTATTTTACTATAATATCAAATATTATCAATTCCAAATTCTCCCTCAATTTTTTTTTAGTTTTAACCAATATATTGGTAAACAAAACTATTTATAGTCTTATAATTAAAACACTTTTTTTTTCAAAGTAAATCCCATAAAGAAATATTGGAATTAAGAAATCATATTGAAACAATTTAAACCATGATGTGCAAAAACATTCTACTACAAGATATCATTTCATAAAAAAATGAGATATTATATGTTTCAATATGAATTATTGTTAACTATTAAACAATAAAATCTAGATAATATCTCAATATAAACACCTTCAATATTATAGTGTGATATTATTAATATCTTTAAATAATTGTCCTATTGCGGTGTGAATTTATATGTTGTATTGTGGCACATCATTATAACCTTAACCTGTGTTACACCATATTTTTATAGTCATGTGTCTTTTTATGGACTCTCTTTATACTTCACAATTCACTAAACCTGATAATAATATATAGTATGCATTATAGAATAATTGATAACTATTTTTATATGATCTCTATGACCAGAATATCTTGTGTAGAAGTAGGTTTTCAATGGTTCATCCATATATTATGAATTCTTACACTATGATGTGACTCTAGTTATTTTTATGTGTCAATGGCCACATTTTCCACCACTATCCCTTGTATACTTCTTTATGGTGTGAACATCATTATTTTAACTCAGCCTCTTTCTTTTTAAGAGAACATTTCAATGTCCTCTCAAATCACAATAAGATATGTAAAATACTTTTATCAACACAAAAACCTTATAATATATCCTATTATAAACTAATATGTCAAACCAAAAAACCTATGGAATTGTTTTTTAATGGTTTAAATATTCTCTTACATTAGAATCAAAATAACCTTGTTTTTAATAAGTGGAAAACAACATCCCTATCCCAATTTTAAATATCATATTTCTATTATTACAATTGAAATTTTTTCATTTACACCACCAAGTAAATAATTTACAATGTAAAATTATTCTTTTATACTTAAGCGTGTTATTTTATTATAAATATTCCGACATGTATGATGGAAGGTTAATTTCAATTAATTTTATATAATTTTTTTTTGGGGATTTAACTTAATTGATAATATGTACTATCTCGTATAATATATCATTGTGGACTCATAAACCATCCTTCAAAAATTGTATAAAAACATTTCAAGAACCTATAATTACATCCCTATAGTGGAAGGTCCTATTAATATTCATGTGACAATAATTGTTTCTATATACCCAAGGATAAAACCTATCAAACCAAGAAACTATTACCATCTATATCATTCTAAAATAAATCATCATCAATACCAAATGGGTGTGAAACAAAACAAAAATAATGAAAAATCTATAATATTTGAGAGTAAAATAAATACATTAAAAAATATTATTATTGAGAGATCAAATTCATCCATAACTATAAATACTCTCTACCTGACTCTTGAGCTCCATAACACATATTGATATACTACCAATGGCTTTCATAATATGTTATCTCCAATGGAAACCACCATAAACAATGAGATATGTCACCTAAATATAGATAACTAAATATTCTCAACCAATCATGCCCAACTCATGATGCACATTTATAGACATTTCAGGATAAAAAATATTTATCTAAACCACATATTCTGAAGGGGGACTATTTTTACACCTTTTCAATCCTAATTTTTATTTCACCATAAAATATATACACCAATACATTACTTATCCATGTTATATTGTGATAATATATGTTTAAATAATTAAAAAAACCACAAAATGTGTCAAGAAGAGATATCTTAATATTATAACCTAAAAATAACATTTCTCACATTGATGAGTTATAAGAATATCATCACTATTCATGTCAATAAAACTAAACATGTTTTAAAATAATGATAAATAATATAAAATAGAAAAGAAACACTATAATGAATTCCATTACATTGGTTTTTTTCACCATCCAATCATGATAAAATAATGGTTCTACAAAAAATATTAAGGATATCGTAACCGTGAATACTATTATCCTAAAAAAAATGATTCTCTTTCACAACCTATTAAAAAATCATGAAAGAAGATCATTATAAAAATAAGTCATGGAGATATATATTCCATCACCATGGGAGAAAAACCTCTAATTATAATCTAGATTTGGCTCCACTGTATCTCCCTATGATCACCCATAAACACATGTAACATCGAGCTTTGAATCTCTTACATCATCTTTTAATCTTATGTTATCTCTAAGTATATATTCATATTAATAAATAGTATGGTAAAATGTTTATCCCCCACATAATTATATCCTTAATTGAATTTATCAACAAATAATTTATTAAACTTGAGTGGAACCCTAATCACTGTGGAACTCGTCATTCATGGTACATTCCTTCACATAGAAATTTCATAATATAATAAATTTTATTAAAAAATCATAATTTAAGAACATTTTAAAAATTGAAAATGATGGTAATTTCAAATGATATGATTATAACATCCTAAATATTCATTCTAGATTAAAAAACCTTATATAAAAAAGTATAAATGTTCAATATAACCTACGCACTATATAATAATTCAAATAACCAAGCTATTCACTATTGAAAACTACCAAAGAACTTCTCTAAAAAACAATTAATTTCAATTAGTAAGCATGTGTTGGATACCACACCCTATGTTTTGGTTTCTTTGTATATATAAACTAAATATAGATCAAAATTGTTTAATTTTAGTAATTTATAGAACAAATCCTCACATTTTTACAATATATACACTGGTATTATGATTTGATCAGTCTATTTTAACTCTAACATGACCCAAGACCACTTGGATCATTCTTGGGTTTTTGACATGTCTAAGAGTTCCTCCCCAATCCCACCAACATTAGGTCAATGGTTACTAACCAATACTAAAATATTATACACAGTAATAATGTGACACATTATCCCATGAATCTCTTAATAACACACAAAAATTTTATAATAGAAAATAAATCAATATATATTAAAACTGTAGTGTTATTTCAAGATAATTCACATCCCTATAAAATTAGATTTAAAAAGTAATATAAGGTAATATGATTCTGAGAAAATAACATTTATTTAGGTCACCATGGATGTTAGATAATTGAAAATTAGGTGATTGGTCAAAATTATTCGAGGAACAAATAAATTTTTTATATTCCAACACTTCTTTGAATGAGAATTTCCCACCCTATCACCCCTATTGAAATATGAGAGGCTATATACCAGATGTTTTTATGGTATTAGATACAATCTTTTGACTCATTTTAAAGCATTTATGACACCATGGTTAAATTGTTCTTTATGAATTTAAAAATTAAGAGTGAGTCACATTTACATTGGACTTTATTCCATCCATAAAACTATTAATAGTCAATGTAATAGTTAAGACTTCAAATATTAGCCTCAAAAGTAAGGAAAATTCCAAGGAAGTTACTAAATGAGACCAAGCCAATATTACTAAAGGTTCAAAAAATAATTTTACCACTAGTAGGTGCAGTCAACCTAAGGAAAGTTCTATCAATGTTGACATTTATCCTTGAAGGTCAACGAAGAATCCAACCAATGAACATTAACCATATTGACCACATTGGGATGCCAGAACCCCCATTAACCATGAATAATTAATATCATCCCTTTAGTTTTTCATAAATGAAATCATAAGTTTTTTTAATCTATATATTCATTATTATCATCGAAAAAAATTTTAGCGAGCCACGAAATATTCCATCGAACATATATCTTTTTCTTAATTTAAATTTAAAATAATTCTTGAAGAAAAAACCTTATATAGATTACTATTTATTTCATAACTAAATTTAATCTTTTATATAAGTTCTATTAATTAATTAAAGTAACCATTCAAATAAATATCATAGTGAAATAATAACAAAATGTGCATCTATATTACCATGATATTATTATAGTGTAGGAAGAGAAGCGGACAGTATTAAAAAGATATTATATGAGAAAAGAAATATAGATGTTATAAATATTCCCATATTATTTAATTTATCTTTAGTTGTAAGACCATTATTTCAAAACATCCAAATTTCTAGCTTCATAGAATTTATTTTGTAAGGATTCATAAAGAGTAACATCTATTTATGAGTTATATGGGCATTATTGTATACGAACGTATAGTAAATCCAAGAATTCAAGATATATAATCATGCATGAACCCAAAATACCCAATGATCATTTGAAAGAATGAATATTTAGACCTATTTCATTATGTCAGCAAGTATGAGGGTATTCGAATTTCGTTTGGATTCAAGTGATTTCATTATTTATTGATAGGAAAGTGACAATAGGATGAATGAAGAGTCTAAAAGCCTACTATAAATCTCTATGCTCTTCAAAATGTCCAATGAGGAGAAATTTGGTGGAATCTATAGGGATTCTAATATGATTTCTACAAAATATTCCCCAATGTAGGGGAAAATTAGTGATATTATAAATGAATTATTTTTTCTCTGAAGTATTTCAACTATCATATTCATAATGAAACCAATATCATTAGTGGTAGAGCACAAGTTGTAGTAACTAAAATTGTTGATCAAAGATTTATTTAAAGGATTCAAACATTTGATACCCTTTCCAACCATATTAATAGGTGTTTAGATCATATTTTACAAAAAATTGATATGTTTATTTTCATTTCTATATTCAACCCAAAAAAATTATGAATATGAGAATCCAACATTTTTACCATTTTACATTGCCATTGATTATGGATAAATAAGTAAACAATCATTTATGAGATGATTAAATTAACTAGGAATATTCTACCAGAGGGATATATGGATCCTAACTTACAACTACTTAATTATGATGTGTTTTTATATAAAATTACATCAATATAACCTTCCTTATCCATCCCACAAAATTAGGGAACTCCCAAGTAATAGAAGGGTAATTATATTTGTTTCACATTCATGGTGTTGATGAGTGATTTTTCGTACCCTCTAAACTCCAATTTTTAATGATTACTGAGGATTTTCCCCAGTTTACATCTTATTTAGAAGAATTCTCATATTTCGTGAACATATATGTCACAACCCATCCTCAGGGCTCGTGTAGTGACTTCCCCAAGCCCGCCTTCCATAGGCCAGGGGCAAGCGACTAGCACCAAAGGCGTAAATCCCAATAAAAAGGGAAGGCATTTCCTTTAAGAAATAAAAGCACACACAAATAGAGTACAAGAAGCAGTTAAAGTGAGTAAAGAAGTATAAAAAACGTTTTAGAAGTACGAGGGGCCGGAAATACAAGCCCAAAAGAAAGATATAGATACAATTGAAAGTAAAGTACAACTCAAAGGACAACAACTGAAAGGTGACAAGCAGCTCCTGGATCGTCCTCAGTGTTCCTACCTGAAGGGTAGGTACAGATGTCCTCCTCAGCTCTCCAAGTCGTTCTGTCTCCTCCGGGTATCGAATCATCATGGGATCCACCTCCGGGTACCGACTCGTCGTGAGATCCACCTCCGGGTACTGGCTCATCATGAGATCCACCTCCGGGCACCGTCTATCTCTACAAGCCTCAACCATGATCAGTGATGTCCTTCTTCTAAAACCAACACAACAAGGTGGGGTCAAAGCTCGTAAAGGGGTGAGTATACGATACTCAGTAGGGTCCCCGTGACCCTCAAGGTCTCACTAAATCCAACAAGGATAATCACAAAAAAAATTCTCAAGAGATAACCCTTACTTAGGTATAAGCACATACTTATACCTAAGATACCAAGTAACCCATCTCATCCACATGGTATCACACAGATATGAAGTCGATGGATAACCACTACTTAGGTATATGCCCATACATATACGTAAGTTATATAGTAACCCATCTCAATCATGAGGAAAACACAAAGGTCATTCACTCAACTCAAACTAGGATTTTCATTAAAGAAACTGTAACTGCTGAAGAGCTCCGTCTCTGTCGAGTATAGTGATCCTGTCAGGACTCCGAGGTACTGCTCACTAACCTAAGACTGCAGAAGTACTTCTCAAGTCATGTACCGTGGGTTAGCCACCCCACAAAGTAGTGCACGTCCGCCATGGGTCTGCCACCTCACACAGTAGTGCTCCCCCTCATAGCCTACAGAGGTACTTCTCCTGCCGAGTATTGTGGGTCTTCCTCCTCACAATGTAGTGATCCTCTACCATGGGGTTTCCACCTCACAAAGTAGTGCTCTCCACTGGGATATGCAACTCACTCCGAATCAATCGGACATGTAGTCATCAGGTCTCACCCAGCTACACGGTCTCCGTACTCAGTACGCTCGTCTCTGGGAGGGTCCACTCCACGAACTACAGGTCGATACTCCAAGTATCACAAAGTCCCATGAAGAAGTATCTAATGGACGGCCTCATCATAGGGGTCTCCGCGCAACTGACGACGCGTTAATCGGACTCCCGGTCTGTGAGTTATTTTCCTTTTCATCCTAGGGGCCCGGTTGGTTTCATGTACGAACCAACCCAACCGTATATCAACTGTACCCCGAACCAAAATAGGGTATACTCATAGGGACCATTTCTCAACTTGATCATCAACGCCACTGATAGTTTGTCAAACGGACATTCGGTCTGAAAGTTATCTATTTTTCCGTTCGAGGGGCCCAGTTGGATTTCGGGTACAATCCAGCCTAGCCATACTCCAACTGTGTCCAAACCTCGAGCGGAGTAATCCAAAATATCAGTCTCATTAAAAGGAATCCAAAAAAGTCCACGACACGTCAATAAGATGTTCGTAGCTCAAGTTATAGGTATTTCCGCTCCGAGGGCCCGGTTGGTTTCGTGTTCGAACCAACCCGGCCGTACACATGGTTTTCTGAAACATTGAGTGTAATATACCGAACCGACCGTCTTGATCCAAGGATCGCGTCTCAATGGACGGTGTGACCATTGGAGGTCTATAGCCCATGTTACAGGAATTTGAACGACTCTGCATTCTTTTAGGGGGGTTTGGGCCCGGAACAACCCGGCCCAAGACCCCCTGGGTCAGCCCGAACCGGGCGACCCGACCCGGGTCCGGGTCCGGCCCCCTAGGGTGCGGCCCGACCCAGTGCGGGTGGCCTGGCCCGGTGTGGCCAGTCCGGCCTGGGCGGCTCGGCACTGGCAGAGCGGAAGCGCAAAGGGGGGGCGCGCTTCCCCCCTTGATTGAAGAAAAGACCCCCCATGGGGGCATGCCTCCTTACCAGCAGGGGGTTACGAACCCCGGATTCCCGATACTGCCGGACGAGTTGGCCGGCTGGTGTGCTACCGCGAGACCCCCCACGTGTCCCGCCTTCCATGCGCCGGTGGTTCCGGCCGCCGCTCCCTACACCTCCGCAGCCTTGTCCAACCGGCGCGGCGCGATGGCGCCGCCCCCCTCCGCCGTGGCCCCGCTCCGGCCACGACCTCTTCGTGGTTCTTCGGCGCATCACGACGACACCACTCCCCTCCGTAGTGGCCCGACTTCGGCCGCAGCTTCTTTCTGCCTCAACGACGCGGTGCCACGGCGCCCCACCCCTTCTCCTCGTTCCTCCTCGTTCCCACGTGGTGTCGTTGTACTGCACCATCTTCGTTCAAGCCGCAACGAATACATCATCAAGGGGGAGGAGGTTCGACCGTGTTCGTGCGGTCCGGCCCCCTCCTGTTAATTCGATATCAAGCGGCTAAGAATTTTACATTGGAGGGAAAAGAATATTCACGAACAAAACCAAACCCTTACATTTTTCCCCGCAATAAAATATTCCCAACTCGCAAATATATTCTTTCACGGATCATCTTAATATTGAGTTGATCCGCGTTCCTTGTTTTAAAAGGAAACATCCATGGGAAAATATATCATTCTCAAATTTATTCCCTTCCTCAAAGAAGGCGTTCGTCAGTGTCACGGTAGACAGAATCGCGGTTGACGGGCGTCATTCCATCAACGCCGGGAAGGATAAAGCCGAGGGTGGCGTCAGAGTTCTTCGTTCTTCGTTTGAGGAAGAGGAAAACTCTCCAAGTGTTGGGCACCGTGATTTGCTGCCAGTGTTCCGCCCCTTGAAGAAGCCGTCCCGAACTCCTCCCCCAGGCCTCTTCTAAATAAGAGTGGTGGGTTCATCATTGGAACGCAAATCATAAATGGGTGATTTATGACATAGGGCCCCACTCAATTAATCCTCTGTGGTGGAACATTAAAAAAGGGAGGAAAGATCCTCATTAATTAAACACGTTGGCATTTAATTAAAGATAGGGAGAGAGGGTTCCTTATAAACTTGAGGGGTTGACATGTACTAAATAGGGAGAGGTTGTTTAATGAGGAGTTAGGAAATTTAAGGAGGTGGGGGCTCATGTGGGCCCCACCCCCTTCCTCACAACTTCCTTTCCCATAACTCATAAACCACTAGTGGCGTAATAAAAATATAATTTTAAAACAACTATATTTTTATTCCTCACATTTATAACATCACATCCCGACCAAAAGAAACTCCAGGAAAAGTATTCCTAAGAAAAAAACGGCACTAGGGTTTCATCGGTGCCCTCAGATATCGATTCCGAGCACCAGTTCAAAAGATAGAAAAGCCCACTCATTCGTTCACGGAACGTATCTGATATAATCTTTGGAAATTGATTCCGGGAACAGCAGTGCTCGGAATCAGGTGCCGTCAAGAAACTGCGCACTCGTAAAACTCCAAAGAAATTAAGAAAAAAATTTCCTTGAAATTTCTTTGTATTTACAATATATTTAAAAGATCACAATGTTAAATCATCAACTAAAAAATGGTGAAGAGTTTTATCCACATATTTTATGTGGATTAGAGATTTATGATTTTTATTTGCCTTTATTGGAAAGATGTGTCCAATTTCCATAAAAATTAGAATGAAACCAAAAATATATTATTCTAAAATTATAATGGGAAGGGATTAATGTGGACCCCATATTTAGGTCATATATAATAAAAAAATTATCCATTAGTAATAATTGAGGGGGTTGAGATGGTTTTTATAATATGGATGAGTTTAATGGAACTCTTGGTGAATACATTTTTGGTATAAATATAAAAAATAATGTTCTAATTTAGTGTGTCAAGTGCCTCAGAGATAACTAGTTTGACAGTTATTTTATTCATTTTGATAATAAATTTTTTACAGATTCACACACTCTAAGGAATATAAAATGATTTAATAAATTTTAATTATAATAATAAATCCAAATTGGTTAATAGATACAAAATATTTTTCCATTCTTAAAATACTCATATATCTAACTTTGCCTATATTTTTAGTGAGGGATTTATAAAAAAATTAGTCCATTAATCTGTGAAATATTATGAATATTCAACCATATATATGATATTACTGACCAAGAAGTCATAAATGAATGGAAAATGTTTCATAGAGAAGAAATATTTAAAAGCCAAAATATATTTGAATACATAATATCAAAATAATGGATTAACAAATTATTAAATAAGCCATAAAGGACAGTTAAAATGTTCATATTGAGGGATATACGAGATGATTAGATAGCCTTATTAGTGGGATTGATCATAAATAAAATATATCTAAAATAGAGTCATAAATATCATCCTATAGAATAATGTAATCTAATATTGAACATTAATTATAAATATGAGAAAAATATCAATTGAAGGAATTAACAATATCATTATTACCACGATATTGAGCTCTATTAGTAAGGATTCATAATAAATCATCCTGAATCCTTCTATAACTAAGTATAATTTTGAAAAAAATTAGATTCTATTAAAATTTTGAGAACCATTAATTGGATTTTGTCCTTAAAAATTCCAACCTATGATCATAATAGAGCGTAATATTTTCACAAAAATTGTATTTAACCACCAGATGTAGATATTATACCATGGTAACACTTTTAATTCTAGGAAAAATTATACAACACCATTGATTTCACTATCCATGTAAGAGAACATCTGTTTCTCCTAGGTATTTATAACTTATTAAGAACTTTTCCCTTTCCTAAAGACTATTTATATTGAATTACCTTCATTTTTCACCATTTATACCTTTTCAATGGTCTCCCTAATCTGTTCATGATCTATCCAAGAAATTTTTAATATGAAAGTAAAAACCTAATTATTGTTTTGATATGTCATTATAATTTCTTTTTGAAAATAATTAGTTAGAGTTTATTTATTATATTATTAAAAAAATATATACTTTTTTCGATCAAAAGGAAACAACTTCATTTCTAACCAAAATTGGATTTCTTATATTTTTTGGTTTTATATAATTTAATAATAAATAATATAAAATTTTAATTTTGAAAATTTTATTAATTTTTTATTTAATATTGTTAAAATTATCATTTAATGATTTTTTGATAATTTTTTGTAAAGCATGATATTTCAATGAATAGTGAAAAATACATATTATTATTGAAAACATTTATTTCGTTTCATGAATTTAAAATGATCCATTTTGTTTTCAAATTAATTTTTAGTAAAATTATTTAACATATATTATTAAAAATAAAATTCAAATCTTTTGAATTAATTTTATACATTAAATTGGTATAAAAACATCCTTATACATAAAACACCACTTTTCTAAAAACCCATTTTTATCATGTTTTGTGGGTGTAATTTTAAAGTAATTTATAAACATTAAATGAATTTAATTTGATAAAATCAAATAAATATTTTTAATAATCGTATTTAATATTAGTCAATATATTCAAATTAATTTTAATTCATAATTAAAAGTAAAGACATTAATTATATATTAACACTTTTAAGGTTAATACAAGTTTACCAGTGATTAAGATTAAGTGATTAAGATTATAATTTCCTATAAAATTGTTTAAATTATATTGGATGGATATATATTGATATTATATCATATTATATACATAAATGTTCCATTTTTTGATCCATGTTTCCTAAGTGAGACAATCATATGTATTCAACTTTTATAATATTCAAAGTGTTTTCTCCCCCCCACATAGAAAAGGAAAATCCCGCTTCATTTTTCGCTGTACTTGAAAAGCCACATCCATTATTTGTTACCTAACCAAATTCAATACATACATTTTTTCCAATCTTTTATAGTCTTTTTATTTATCATAGAACCATAATATGATGGATTTCAATAAAAACCGAAGCAGGTAGTCTGACGAAGAAGCATCGTTCTTAATTTAGTGTTTTGTTTTATTTTATTTTCAACATTCAATATTATTCAAAAATGAAGAAATAAAAAAAATATACCACTGGATTATTTTTTTATACTAATTTTATAACCTATATCTATCTACTTCCTCTTCTAAATGGGGAATGAATCCATCATTCACATGTATGGATGACTATATCCATGGGAACAAAAATAATTTATATTCCATCACCACTAATAAATGATGGTTATAATGTTGGATTTAATTTATATATGTTCTACTCATGATATATTTATCGTTCATTAAATATAATATATCATCCTTTTTTTATCTTTTTATCCATTAAAAATGATAACATTGTTCATGTTACATGTGGGTTTTGACATCATCAAAGTGAGGTGATTCGTTTTTCATTAACACATCTCTTAGTTGATATATATAAGTGTATTTAAATAAATACTATTATATTTATTATATAATCATATCTCCATAAATATATAATAATAATTACCGTTTACAATTATTTTGAATGAAAAATGGAAATGTTACTCATGCGTACATAAAACCTATCATCTCTCTAATTGTAATGTTATAAATTTTTCATACTAATATTTAATGTTTTGTGTTAAAGGTGTAATTGAAGTTTAAAAATTAAAATTATATCATGTTTATTATTCTAAATATTCTATAATAATGAAATCTATAACCATAGTCAACTTTCCAAAGTCATTTCGGATATATGAGATAAATATCATCAAAACAACCTAGTGAACATGATTGATTTAATAATTTACTTTAACATTGTAATAAATGATGTAAAATTAATAATGAACCCGAAATATAATTTTATGAAATTATATAATTTACATAATCATATTTTTTAGAAAGATAAATAATTTACTTGGTGATTCGAAAATCAGGTAAGAGACACTTTAGCATAAAACATCATTTTATATGATTTCAAGATTTATTTTCAAAATCATTTACACCCCGGCCAATATTATTCAAATTATATTATAAATTTATTTATATCGATATTAATGAATTTTATATAACATTTAATGTGTCTCTTGAACAAATTTCAATGGATTTCAAAAGGGTTCTTATTACGTATAATATAGAAAGAGTTTTGATAAAAAATGAAAAAGAATATTATATTTTAACATATATGACATTAATAATTTTTTCTAACAATGATTAATGTAATTATAATATGATATTAATTTTAAATATTTGATGTTTTATTCTAATAAAAACCCTCCTTCACTTTATTTGTCATAATTTCAAAATATGGTTCAAAATGGAATGGAGGTTTCGATATCCAAAAATGTTTTTCGTAAGGATACAAATAATATTATCCTGAATGTATAGATGGAAATGAATGAACTAATGGTTTATGATTATTTTATTGTTTTTTATTTTTTATTATAAATAGTTATCTTTATATGGATCACTATGAAAGAGGATATCAATATAGATCTCCAATTAATTAGGTAAAGGGAGAGAGTTAACTAGACAAAGTTCTCTTATGAGATTATTGGAATTTACTTCCTTGGTTATTGAATTTTTAAAAGTTAAAGGGAAATTATGTCCCAAGTTATCTAAAATATTTATCAATGAATTATAAGATTTTTCATGGAAATATTATAAGTTCACAATATAGGACAATCATCTTAATATTATATGGGATGTTTATGTTACTTCTTATTGGTGAAATGTGTAACATTGTGAATGAAATTCCATGTGTTTTCATGATTACTTAGAAAACAATATGAGTTTTTTATTTTCATTAACATTCCGTATCAAATTTATTATGAACATTACTAGGAAGGGATTATTATTTCTTGGGTAATAAAATTTTTATTTTTTTAAAAAAATTTATTTTGAAAAAGTTGAATGATTATCTATTTGTGGACTAACGAGTTTCATTATTTTTTGTTATCTAAAATTACAAATGTTTTTAGAATCATAATTTATTTCAAATAAAAATTTCATAAGGTTTTAAGGATATGTAGTGTCAATGAAGAGGTCAAGTTAAAAAGTAAATATATATAACATTAAAATTAATCTTTCTAACTCTTAAATATGATTTATTATGGGAAAATTTTATAAAAAGTGGAAGTATCCACATTATGATGTAACAAATATTAATGTAATATTAATGAACTAACTTAATAAACCTAAAGTCCTATAATATCAGTTTAAATGAAATAAATTAATATATATTTAATCATCAATTTTTATGATTATATATGGTGTGTTCTTAATTGTTTATATTAGGGGAAAGGTTTAGATAATTTTAGTGATTGAGATAGTGTGAATATATACCATTAAGAGATTATAAATTATTTTTTAAGAAAGATAATATCTGATTATTATCATGTTACATAATTTATGTTATTTCAATTCATAATTTTATTTTATAGTGGAAATTATGAATCTAATGTGGGAATGAAACACAAGAAAATATGTTTCCAAATTAGATACTTGGAATTGTATAAATTGTAATATTGTAGATCTTAACTATAATGAATTGGTTTAGTAGTCTATAGATGGTTGTGTTTTTCATGCTATAGGGAAACTATATCTAACATAGACATAAATATCAAGAGTTTAACATTTTATGAGACAACACCCTCGAACATTTAGTGGTTCTTATGACATAGTTTTATTTGAGGAATGTATTAAAAATTTGTAAAATACATTTAATCTTTTCGGTTTTATTATCATTAAAAGTTAATACTTTACATTTACCATTTTGAAGGTTGATATAATCAGTGATGGTCAATGGTGAAAAAACACTAGTGAAATAGAAGTGAATGACACCATGAAATGTGATTCATTTAGTAATTTTTCAATTATAAATATATTTCTATGTTTTTTCAACATTGTATGGAAATGAAATTCATATAATTGATGTAGAGGAAAGAATATTCAGTGGCAAAAAATGAAACAATCACAAACTAATTGGTTGGTGCACAAAAAATTGTATTCAATATATTGGTAGTAAAAGTAATTAGTTTGATTCAGGAATAAGGCTAAAATACCAATGATCATTCGCCTCTCATGAATTTAAATTTTATTAGGTTCATTTTAATGAAAATGTCGACATGAATTTTTAATGAACATGTACTGAAAAAATAGAGGAAAAACGTCCTAAGAGGTATGAAATTTGGAAGAATCCATAAATGTAATCTATATTTAAGAATATGAATTTTACAATTTGTGAAAAATTTAGTACAAATTGCCCTAAAATGTAATATGAAACCTATAAATTTATTCTAATTTGGTAGATTTTTGAGTATGGTTCATGATTGTAACTAATAATATATTGGTGGTGGTAAGACAAATTTTGATAAAAAATCTTAAGGATTTATAAATGTAATGAGTTAGACCATTATGTAGATATGTGTTCAAAAAGGAGCCCAAATTATCGAATTCATTAGGAATATAAGAAGAAGGGTCTAGTGAAATAATTTTCTACTATTTGAAAGATGTTGGGCCATAAATTAGAGTGGAAACTAGTTGAATAATTGTTTATTCATATTATTCTAATGTGTTTTTTGACATAGGTACAACACATTCCATCATTTATGTGATTTTTTTAAATGTAAAAAACTTCACCTCTATAAATTATGTTAGGAGGTTTGGTAAAAACAAATGGGGTTAGTATTAATGAAAAATAAATTCAAGAAGGTATTATTTTGATCATTTTTATTGGTTTTTCTATACAAACCTGGTTTTCCTCCTATTTGTATAATTTGATTTTCTTAGGTATGGATTGGATTTAAATTTATCATTAAAAGAAATATTACGTATATAATAAAGTTATAATTCAAAATTAGTTTCAAATTATATATATGATTTAATACCTGAAATTTATAACATATGAATAATCTATGAAACATATAAAAGATGGCAATGACAGTTTTAGTTGTCAAATTATTGAAAACAAGGAAACTGTTTCGATTAATAATTTTTCAATTATAAAATAATATCTTGATTGTTTTTATTTATGAGATACCCAATATATGCATTATTAGGAAGCTGAGATTAATAATTACCATGTGAATGGGGCTAAGATAATTACAAAACCCTTTTACTGAATAACTCAAGTAGATCATCCATAATTGCAACAAAAGTTTCTTGAGTTACTTTATAATGATGTCATTCATCTTCGAACATCACCATGACATGATCATATTTATTTTATTAAAAATAAATGTTGTTTCTTGAGGATTTTTGTTGATCATAGAGTATTTACTAAAATCATTATTAGGAATAAGTATGTATTTTCTCATATCAAATAATCTTTTGATTTGCTTTAGGGAGCTCCATATTTTTCAATGGTTGATCTTTGGTATAAGTGCTATTAGTTGAAGGTTACAAATGATGAAATATCTATGAAATTATTTCATATAAGCTATTGGAATTATTTTTCTGTGGTTTTTCCCTTCATGTTAAAAAATTATCCAGATATATTCATGTATATTATGAATATACATTTTCATGAGTATTTGGATATGATTATGGTTTTGTCTATTGAAATTATGGTTTAATCAAAATTTCGTTATGATTATATAAAACATATATGATTTTTTCTAAAAATATAGAAGGAAAATATGTTATATAGAAAAACTATTAAATATGAATTTTGGATACAATAGATTTTATTCATTGGACTTATAATAAATAAAAGTGGCATTACTATTAATATTTATAAAAAAAATGTGTATTATAAATGGTTTGGTCCTATAAAATTTTATGATATTGTTTGTTTTCTTTTGTTAGTAGTATATTACTTGTAGCTTGTTGAAAACATTTAATAGTTATCTAATCCACTAACTATGTTAGCCAAAATGGAAGTTAGGTTTATTTTTTTAAAAAAAATTTATGGATGTTTCAATGAATTGAAAGAAAGATTTGTGAATGCTCTAGTTTTTGAAGTACCATCCAGAAAATTTGTCTTTTTTATCTACAATGATGCTTCCTCGAAGGGACTCTGATGAGTTTTAATGAATAATTATTGTGATATTTTTTATGCTTTACAAGAATTAAAACCGAATGAGAGAAATTATTGTATACATAATATTGAACTAGTAATTTTATTGTTTTCATTTAAAATTTATTCATATCATTTATATATAGTAAATTGTGATAAATATATATCGACCAAAAAATCATAGAATATATAATCTCTCAGAAATAGTTAATCATGAGGTATATAAGATGGCTAAAATTAATAAGGTATTTTGAATGCATAATTCTATAACATCCAGGTAAAGAAAACATAATAGACAATTCTTTGAGTCAAATATATAAATCTAGATTAACCATTATAATTTTGGAACTTGATCCAACATATAATGATTTGATAAATTTTGGGTAAGATATTATTCATATAAGAACTCCCTATATTTTTTTAGGATTGAGTATAATAAAATTCAATATATGGGATTAATAAATCTAAAAAGTAAGACATTGTTTAATGATAAAGGTCCAATAAATGAAGAAGGGTAGACTTATAAATTTTAATGTATGAAAAGAAGGTGTTTTGAGATTTAGAAAAAAGTAATATTTATCAAATAACCCCCATTTTTAGAAAAAACAATCTACTGAGGCTCGTTGTTCCCTATTTTCTATTCATCATAGAATTTAAAACATTTATAGAAACATTCCAAAAAAAAATTCTAGTTAGATTTATTGAATAAATATATTACCGATTTTAATATTGAATGTTTGACATATCAATAGGTTAATGCCATTCCAAAATTATCAAATGGTACACTTCAATATTCACCAGCGCCCTGATGGGAATGGGATGATATATAAATGACTTCCATGGTGGGATTATAGATTACATATTTTAGTAAAACTGATGTTTTTCTAATTTTTTTCGAGTAACTAAATATGTTAATTTTTTTCTCATTTGAGATAATATGGATTGAGATAACCCTTCTCGACATTATACTATATAGATAATTAGATAACATGGAGTCCCTCTCACAATTGTATCTGATTGTGAACACAGTTTTCCTATAATTTTGGAAAAAGCATTCAAATGTTATTTAGTAAAGAAATAATGTTATGTGATACCCCAAATATTTTATGATTTATTTATCTGTAAATAAATTTAATTTCGTCAATATCTGTCAATACACCCATCCTGGAGGCTAAATGGACTGTAATGATATATATAGTTACCGCCTAGCTATTTAATTGGTGGGTATTAAAAAGACAAACAAAATTATTAAAAATTTATGGTTTTCATATTTTTAGTGCAAGTTATGTTTTATCAATATATTAGAAATAAAAATAAAAATCAATTTAATGTAAATTGTTGTTTACATGAAAATTGTATACATTATATTTTTTTTATATTTTAATAAATTAATTTTATCTTTATTGGTAAATTATTTTAATTAAATATATATATTATATATATAATCAAATTTTTTAATAGTAATCTTCTTTTTTTATTAATAAATCAATAAGAATATTTACCCACTTTGATGCCTAAAAACATATTTTTCTAAAATGGTCTTCTTCACGTTTTGTGCAGTTGTTTTAAAAGGAATTTATACTACTCATAAAATTTGAATTATGAAAAATAGAATCTATACTTTAAATTTGTGGGATCAAATTTTGTTAATATTTCACTTTTATTTTTGGTAAAAATGAATGGTAACCATAGTAAATTTTTTCACCTAGTTTTGGTTAAAATATGTAAAATAATGTTTATCCTTTTGGTTAACATGTTAAAATTCATTTAAAACATTCTTCTAATGTAACATATAAATATTTTAAGAAATTTATTCTTTCAAATTATTTTAAATTATTTTATTTCTTGTGTTGTACGAAATGAATAGATTATATTGTGTTGTACGTGACACCATGTTTAGCTCTCATTGAATGTAACATTGTGTTTCTTCGATAACTTGTTTTATAGACATTATTTTTTCTTATTGGACAAAAATATAATATTAATATTATTTACTTAACATAATACTTATCACCTAGCCACTAAAATGGAAGGAATTAATAATATTAATTAGATTTATAATACATAGTATACACATGTTTATTTAATAAATACCTTCCTAAACAATTAATTATAAATTAAAATAAAAAACAATTGAATAGAAGGATGTTATCTATGGAAAACTATCTTTATTGCCAAAAAAGAATTTTATCTTAGTAATTTATATTAATCAATGTTATTTAATAATATTAATGAAATTTAAATTTTATATATTAAATAATTTTGTTCGAATTCATCAGATGTTTTTTATAGGCCTAAATTATGATCAAATCCAATTTTATGCATTAAAAGGGTGTATTTTTCAAAATAGAACATTTTCCACCTTTTAACGGAATTCATTTATTAGAACTAATTTTGACAGTTTTTAATACTTTATGTGAATATATAATCTTTTTTTTCTATAAAATAACATCTAAATTTACCTTTGTTAATTTATGTTTTATTTTATGAGATTTTTCATAAATTAATGAATAGTAAATGACACATAATTTTAATTGAAAACTACTATTTCATCTAAAAAACATGTTGTGTTAAATTATTTCTATTTAATGTATAATTATATAAATTATATATCATTTAAACCAATTTTGGTATTTGAAATATATTTCATATTGAAATCGGATATAAAAACATTTCAATATTTTGAAGTTTTCTGTTGAAAAATTGGTTCTCTTATCCAATCTATTGGTTTAATTATAAATTAATATAGGAAAATTATGTTATTGGAATTTTTGAAAAATGTATTACATCTTTGGATTTAGAGTAATTTATAATGATCTGTATGATCAACATATTTTTGGACCAAAACTATTAGTGAGATCAAATAAAATTAAATATAGAGATTAAGGTAAAAAAATGTGATTACATGGTGGTTAAACCTTAATATCAAGTGATAAAATGACCAATAAACCTATCCAAATACCATTTATTCCATTAGTTGATCATATCCACATATTTATTTATCATTTTTCATTATTGGAGCCTCAATATGTAATTAAGACCTATTAAAAGTTTGAACCATTTTATTTTTACAGCAATGACACTTCACCTCCACTATAAAATGGCACTCACCCTCACCCCAATAAATTGAAGACTATAAATAAATTTTTTAATTTTGTCCAATACCTGAATAAGATCCAAAAATATATCCTCTCATCTATGATACCTCACATTGGGAAAAAATTAATAAAATAAAGTCCTTTTCTGAAAACCAAAAGGCGTTACCAGAAGAATTTTTAACAATATTTAATGATCACTTTGGTTTTACATATATCTAAACACCCTAAATTATTAGTATTAAATTATTATATAATAAAAATAAATTACTAAATATTATTATATATTATTATGTTAAGTATTCAACCTACTAGTCCACACACATCCATCAAATGTGTAATGAAAACACAGTTCTTATATATTGGAAACTACTTCCTCACAAAATGAGGTTGTTCGTTTCTCTTTTCCACAAATTTCAGTTGGTAATTAGAATGTAAATTCTTTTCTATAATATATATATATATATATATAATTTTTAATTTATTAATACTTCTTGAATCATTATATTACACATATCTTCATGATTTCTAATTTTCTGGGAATATGATAACATTGTTTGAGGACGTGTGGACTATCAACTCCTAAAATTGATGTGATATGTTCACCATTTAAATAGAATATATTAACCATGGTTTTAATTAAAATAGATGATATAAATTGAATATTTATGATATTAATTATATAATTATTTATCTGTATATATAACACATCATTTCATTCTTCCCATTTTACACACTGAAAAAGTGGTAATGTCATTCATGGACGTGTTGTCTAATGCCTCCTTAAAGTAATGTGATTATTACTTTTTCGTCACTGTCTTATAAGAATGATAGATACATATATATATATATAAGTATGTATAAAAACTTAATATGTTATTTATGATAAAACATAATCTTTGGAATGAAAAATGTTAATGATCATTGATAAATGGGAATGTTAGTCAGGCATACGTACGGACTACCATCTCCATGATCACAATATTAGTTCTTTATTCATAAAATTATTTCATTTATTATTTTAAACGTATATTTTCTTTACAAATATGATTAATATTTCATTATTATTACCATTAGAGATATTTAATTAATGACCTCATTGGCCATAGTCGACCTATCAAGATAAATGCTTGACCCATAAGGTGAATATGTTCAAAACATTAGGAATAAAAATCAATAATTATGAAAGTTTATATAACACTATTATAAGGAAATAAAAGTAATTAAATAATTGATAAAGGTTCTGAAACATTTATATATTTGGTATAGTTTTATTAATCATGAATATGGAGGATAATCATTAAATTTTAGACTCAAGGTAAAGGATTCATGTCTCACTTTTACTTTCCTGTGGCATATGCCATAATAACCGATTTTTTCTTTTGTGTGGTGTATATAATGACCCAATTTTATATTATATCATTTATACATTTGTCTTAATTTCATTTAATTTTCCATTTTATGTTATTTTTTTCATAGTAATTATCATTTTAAAGTTACCAAGTAGTAAGGGATTTCTTAACTCAATTTCCATTCACTATGTTAAACTTCTAGGTCATTTGTTATGTTCCATGAAGAATATTTGTAACATGAAATTGATAATTTAATTTTATAATTCAAATGTTTTTTTCTATTTTAATTTCTGAAACATAATTATTTCATTGACATATTCACATTATAATGATATGATCTTTTTAAGGGTTGTCGTCATCTCACTTTTCTTTCTATGATATCTATTCCATATTTGCCGGTTATTTTGTTTTTTTGGTGTATATATTGACCATGAATTTCAATGATGAATATTTTATTTAAATTTATGTGGTTTTTATACTTAATTTTTATGGTAAATCATTCATGGTGTTTACAGTTTCTAAGATACCAAATTGATAATAGACTTTTGTCAGAAGTTTCCATCTTTGAAATGTTTGTTACATTATACACCTATATTATCATAAGAGATATGTATACCTATCATTTTATGTGATGTATAATGAATTAGATTATTATAATGATAATCTAAGTTCATTTAATGCTACTAATTCATGGGGAATACAATTAAAATGTTTCAATGTTGTATAGGTTACATTAGAATGTTTAATGATTATTTTCCTCATAAATATTTTAACGATATTTTAATGGAATTTACATTCATCAACATCATCAATCCTTGTTTTTACTTATCCTCCCCTAGTGATTATTTGAATTAATATAATATTAAATCTTTTTTTTGTATGAATTAGGATTTTTTAAAATAGCTTGTTATGAAACATGATTCTTCTCCTTGGGCTGATTATGTCCTGAAGAGATTATTATGCGACACATTTCATTTCCATCGGTTAATCGAGTTTCAAATTATGGAACCCATTTACTTTATATGGGGTATTAATCTATCAAAGATATTTTATAAACCCAATTTCCTTTTAGTGGCTTAATCTATTTTAAAAGAGATTGGGATTAATCCTATTTCTTTTCCATCTGATAATCATGCTTCAATGTGAATGTTATAAATCCCGCTTCTTTTACCTGGGAAAATAAAGTTATGAATGGGTTAATGGTTTCTTCAATGAGTTCAAGAGAAATTTTATATGCAGTTACATTATAAGGTTGATTGGATATTTTATGTGTGGTTATGTGATAAACCACTGAGAGGTGGTTTCGTGATAGACCAAGGACAGGTGGGTCCATGGTAGCCCTCCAAAGCATTGGGTTTGTATGGTCGGCATATTGATATTCTATATATATCAGTAACATTAATGGATGTATAACTCCTGGTTATTACATATATAAGAATGATAATTATAATGATTTCCCAAGACACCATTATGTGTTTATTTATGCTTTATATAGGTGTATAAAATTTCTAGTGATCGATATTGGTATCACATGGTTCGAGATTATTGATTCTAATGATGTCTAACTTTTATATATATTTATATGTGGTGGTCCATGTATTTAATGTTATTAGTTATATTATGAATATATCATTAAAACTTATAATTTCATCATTCAATTATTCACTCCTATGCTCATTGATGCCATTCAATTATTAATGACTATGTTTATCCTTACTGATCATCTGATCTCACCCTTCTTATGTTTCCCTTTCCCCATGTTTTAATAAATAATGTTCAAATATTTATTCTATAATGGATTTCATAATGATGATTTTAATAACCTACTGTGAAATATGAAAATATGGTTATAATGGGAGATGATATTCAAAATTATGAAGTAGTTGTTTATGAGTCCATGTTTATGTGAATTGTTAATGTAAGAGTTTTTACTAGTGATCTAAAAATATACATCTGAAAGTTCCTCTATAATATATATGATCAATTTTTTAATTTTGATTTTCTAATTTTTTTTATGTAAAAAATTGGGTCATAATTTCCGAAATCATAGACGGAACTGTAATGTTATGGATTTCAGCAAATCATCCAAGTGTGTGGGTTCTCAACTATTATAGTTGGTATTGCAGGTCAGTTTAGATAACTTTGGTGATTTGAATGTTTTCATATAAAGTATATTAAAAGTTATTTATACTATCATATTATTATGATATTAATGTTGATCAGATGTTCAATTTATTAATATAGACCAATTTAGGTTATTAAGTAGTTAATAATTTGATGTCATGAATTGCATTATTATAGATATTGGGGGGGTTTGAGGTATTTCAAACCCTATGATCAACATGATGATTTTTTAGAGGATTATATTTTAGGAATAATGTTTGTTTCATCTTTGAAGAATATATGATAAAATCCTAATAATATTTTTGTTTAAAGATTAATCAAGGAATGATTTAATTTTTTAAGTATATTTAGTTGTTGAAATATTTTGATTTAAAATTGTGTATTAGTATTTAATTTTTGATATTAGTTTATCATTACAAGGGTTGATCAATTTTAAAATTATATTAACATTTTCTACCCATTTTTCTTTTGGTTAATGTCTAATGATAGGTTGAATAGCTTTATTATCAATTTAATTGTTATAATGTATTTAAAATTTGGTTTTAGTGTTTCAGGAATTAAAAATTCATCTTGAATACTCAAAAGTTTGGGAAAAAATAATATTATGGGGCTAATTGACCAATGGATTAAATTATACTCATGAAGTATATTTCTATTTTATTGTTTTATTAGTCTAAATAGTAATATAATTTTTAAATATAAGAAATAGATCTTGGAACTAAATTATTCTTCTAGTACATTAAATTATGATGAAACAAAGGTATTTTTCATAATAACAAAAAAATTTGAGGACCTTAAATTTCAACTGATGATTGACTTGTTTATGATCAATGTCTTCAATCAGTCTGTATAATTAGTTATGTGTTTCTTCAATTCCCACTTATGTTCCCCATATCTGGCATCCATGTTTTTTCATATCTTCTTGTGAACATTATAAGTCCCACTATACATTTTTAAGAGGATGTTTTATTAACCATTTTTACTATTTGTGTTTCAATAAAGTAATTAGAAAATTTTAATACATTAATAATCAATATGATTTTCGATGGAGGAATTCATTTTAAGGGGTGTGTGATGTAATTTCAAGATGTTTTAAAAAAATAAATTCTTTCAAATTTATTTAAACTCATTAAAATAATTTGTTATACGAAATGAGTGGTTTATCATTTATTTAATGAAATAGAAATTTTATCTCGCATTCCACATAACATTGTGTTTCTTCAGTAACTTTTGTTATACACAAGTCCATGTCTTACTAGAGAACAATATATTATTAAGATATTTTATTTAACATAATTATAATCAAATGTTATTGGAATATAGGGAATTAATAATATCATCTCTATTATGAATACCTGATTTACACATGTTTATATAAAAAATCCTTTTTATACCAATTAATTGATAATGATAATGAAAACAAATAGAATATAAAGGATGTGTTTCTATAAAAAAAGTATACCCAAAAAGTTGTTTCATCTTATATTATTAAATTAATTAATATTATTTAATTAAATTTAAATGTTATATATTCAATAAAATGTCTCTAAATACATCTGAAATGGTTTATAGGCTTAATGTATGACCAAATACAATTTTAAGAATTAAAATTGTGTATTTTTCTAAAATAAAGTTATTTTTCCTTTTAATGTAAGAATTTATTTATAAATAAATATTTACATATTAATAGAATTTATTTGAAAAAAGATGACTTCTTTTTTGGAATTGTAATATCAAATCTTACTTTGAGTGAATTATTGGTATTTTAATGAGAACATGCATATTTTGATGAATAGTAAATGTCACTGAATTATAATTGAATGATTCTTTTTCATATAAATAATTTATAGTGATAAATTTTATATTAACATGTTTTTATAGTATAATTATATAAATTGTATATATTGTAATGCAATTTAAGTCATTTTAATGAATTTTACATTGAAATGTGATATAAAAACGTTTTAAAATTTTAAATATTTTTCTAAAAAACCCCATTGTATGATCCTGTTTGAGGGATTAATTATAAATTAATTTCATGCAATTATTCTATAGGAATTTGAAAAAATTGAAACATACTTGGAGTGATAATAATTTAAAATTTCTATTAAGGACAACAACGATTTTACAAGTAATAATAATGAATTTAATTTTAATTAATTACACTTTTTAAGGTAAAAATGTGTTTACAAAGTGGTTAAAAATCATTCTTAAGTTGAAAAATAACATATATACTTTTATAAAACCAATTTATGGTAACTATTATATGATTTCCCCACTTTAATATAATTTGTATCACTATTTAAGTTAAATTATGTAAGAGAGACCTCCCAATAGTGTCTACCTTTTTATATTTACCTTAATTTCACTCATCCTCTACTATATAAAGGAAGTCTTCATCCCCCTGTATTAACATCGATAATAACCATTTCGATTGTAAAAACCCTAAAGAAATAGTATCCCAAAATCCATCCTCTCGTCCTAAAAGACGTGTTTTTGAAGAAAGAAATCCTTGAAATTCCCTTGTTTAAACTAAAAGGAGTTACTAAAAAAATATGAAACATTATTCAATAATCACTTTTGTTTTATTTAATTATAAATCATATAAATTATCATTATTCCATCATTAAATAAAATTATAATAATAATAAATATACTAGTATTATTTTTTATGGTTTTGACCTACATCCACACAAACATCCAACAAATGGGTAACAAATTCTTAACCCTTGTGTATGGTGAACTATCGCCTCACAATATGATGCAATTAATATTAATGTTACCTCCTCATATAGTTTATAATTATGATAGTAATACGATTTATATTATATATATATATTATATATATAATGTCTTAATACTTTTCTAGTTATTATATATCACATACCATCATGCTTTTCGTTTTTTTGGAACAAGATATCATCGTTTGTGGACGTGGGGACTACAACCTCATCAAAGAGACGTGATATGTTATCCTATAAATGGAAAGTATAAAGTATGGTTTAAAAAAATATGATATAAATGAAATATTTATGATATAATTTTTTCATTATCTATTGAGACCTATAACATGTCCTTTTCTTCTTTCTATTTCACACACTAAAAAAGTAAAAACGTGCTTCGTGGAAGTGTGGACAATCACCATCTCGAAGCGATGCGATTATTTATTTGTTATCACTAAACTATAATGACATATATATATAAGTATATATAATTATATAATATGGTATTTATTAAATAATGGTCACCCTATAAAGATAAATGATAATGATTATTGAAAAATAGGAATGTTACTCATGTGTATGAATGACCTACCATCTCTATGATCGCAACGTTGGTTATTTTTTCAAAATCATAATCTATGTATGATTTTAAAATTATAATTTATGACTAAATTTTAAAATAATATCAGTTTTAATATTCTATAGATATTTAAATAATAACTTCAATGTCCATAATCAACTTTTTAAAGACATTTTTCACACATAATATAAATACGTCAAAACATACATAAAAACATTAATGATTAAGTAATTGCATATGAAATGTTTGTAATTGAAATAAAAGTGATAATAAAAATAGAAAAGGTCCTAAAAATTTCAAATAATTTAAATAATCTTAGTATTCAAGGGGATAGAAGATAATCACTAAAAAATCCAAGAATGATATTTTTGCCTCACTTTTACATTTGTGAGCCATACACGATTAAAAACACATACTTCTTCTTTATGGTGTATATAATACACCTATTTTATTTTATATCATTAATAAATTTATCTTAATGGTATTTAATGTTTCATTTGAATTAATTTCATTCATGGGGATTAGGATTCAAAATTTAACAAGTGGTAAGGTATTTATTAACTCAATTTCCATTCATTTGGTTAAACATCAATGTAATTGGTTATGTTTTGTGAAGAATACCTGTGACATGACCTGTAATTATTTAATAATATAATTAATTTTTTATTTTTTAAATTTAAATTTGAAACACATAATTATTTCATTGATTTTTTCTCACTCCCAATATATGATCTCAGAAGGGGTTTTCTCACCTAACATTTATTTACATAAGATATATTCCATATACACCACTATTTTTATTTTTTGGCCTATATACTGCCAATTAATTTATTTAAGGATTTTTATCATTAATTTTATGGTGTTTTACATATCCCATTGATGATATCTCTTTTATAGCATTTAGAGTTTCAAATATACCAAAGCGGTAAGGGACTTCAGTTACAAGTTTCCTTCATTGTGAAATTTGTAATGTTGTACACTTTTCTTATTATATGAGATGTATATAATTATCTTTTTAAATGATGTATCATTAATGTAAATATTCTCTTGGTACTATATGTTCATTTAATTTTATTTATTATAGGGTATTTTATTTCAAACTCTTCTAGGTGGTATGAGACACTTTGGAATGTTTAAAGATTATTTTCCCCACACTAGTGGAAAAATATAAATTAACATCGTTTTTTTTAATTTTTGACGTTGGTTTTTGAAAAACCGATTCCAAAAAAAATTTGGTAATATTTTTTGCGTTGGTTTTACATAAAACCAATGCTGAAACTAATTTTAGACAGGATTTTTGGCGTCGGTTTTAACTAAAACCGACACCGAAGACCTGGTCGAACCAGCTTTCCTCGTCGATTTTATCTATAACCGACGCTAAAGTAAATTTTTTTAATCTTTCTGCGTCAGTTATTTAAATAACACATGCCATAAATAAATTTTTTTATAAACTATTTCCAATTACACTTCCCAAAAAATTCAAAACCCCTGTAAAAATAACACAACATAAAAAAAATTAAATAGTATTTATCATCCAATTCCTCATATAACTTCAATTCTTATATGTAGTTATTCAAAAAAATATCTATACATTGTTTTTATAATGTAAACTTAAAATACACGTACCTACAATCAATGACTTCATGATATTTTGTCACATTTTCAAGTCCCACGACTCTAGCATTTACGGCATGCTCATTGTTGGTTATTATTGAAGCATTCATTTGATTATTAGTAGGATCAAACACCTAATATATTAAAAGAGTTAGGTTTTTGAACCCATATGTATTATTATTTATAAATATTAGAATATACATACCTCAAAATATAAATTAGACTTAACAAATAGTTCACAAAAGTAGATTGAATATGGGTCATATTAGATTCGGAATAATTTTGTGAATCATTGAATGCCTACAATAATATTGAACGATATGAAATTAAAAAATAGAATTATATGGAAACAAAAATATATAAAAATATAATACAACTATCCTTATGAAAATCATTAGTTTTCCCAGTTGTGATTATCTCATACATGAATCGTAGAATATAATAACCACATTCAACATGTCCATTTTGACGATGACACTGCAGTTATAAAACATTTAACTAAAAAAAAATATATAAAAAAATATAAACACTAATTACCTGTACTTCCACATATTTGATTTCCATTGGTTTCGTTTCTGACATGTATTCCTTGTTAAAATGTTTCCATGATCTGCATTTTTTTATATATGAAGTAATAATACTTGTCTAAACAATGAAAATTAAACATAATGAGCTTATAAAAAATTAAAAAAACCTACCTGTTTAATAAGGTGAGAGATGGTTTACACACTCCTCCTAATAAAGAGAAAAACCAATATAAGGTGCATTCACTTGGGAAAAATATTCCTAACATCCAATGCCCCTTACAATACAAAAAGTTCAAAATTAATGACATTATAATGATCATTAGTTCATAAAAATGTTGATTTTCTTACTTATCATGAAATGGAAAAAACCAGTATTGAATCACTTTCTGTGTTAATCTCTCAGATATATATTGAAATCATTCATGATTCTTCACATAGTTGGCTTCCGAGGAAATGTACTCTAGATCTACAAAGCTGTAAATGCATGTTGTTTCCTTTATTAAAAAAATATTGTGTAGATACATAATTTAAAAATAAAATATAGTTAGTCAATGACATAACAATATTTTATTAAATAAATAGAAATTCAAATGTCAATTTACTTAAATGATAAACAACTACACCACACTCTACGTGATCTCTTCAAAATTATCTAAATTAATGATATCTTCTTTCAATAATCTCAATCCATAATTTCTTCCACATATATCGGGCATCATATGAAACTCATAGATAAAATCGAAGGAAGAATAGGACTTACATAATCTTTTTAACCCCTAAGAAATAGTAGAAGTTTCTACAGGAAAATGTTCCTGAACATTTTGTTGCATTTGTGCAGTTTCTTTTGCTTTCAGATATTCCAATATAAGTTAAATGTTAGAAAAATCATAAGTACTTCTGAATCATTTGTAATTAATATTTTAAAAAATGAGTATCTCAATTGAAATATAACGAAGAAGGTCAGTTGTCCAAAGAAAAAAATGGGCCATACATTCCCCAAAACTAGTGATCTCCACGGTAGTAAATGGTAGTAGAGAAGTTGGATCTATAATAACAAGTACTGATACTCTAACCTGACCCATCTGCATAGGCTAATGATGTACCGAGTCCCCAAAAAAATTCACCTGTCCTAATGCAACAATATGTATATGAGGATCTCCCACAATCAACTCCCAATATAAGGCTTGATCTGAGGGATGAGGTGGAGGCTCAATGTAAGCAGGTGGGGAAGGGTATTCTAGGTGAGGAGGATGAGAAGGCAGAAAAATGAACAAGTAATATTAGTGTTTAAAATTTATAAAATAGAAAAATTGATTCAAATAAAATAATATACCTTGAAAGGTTGCGCAGAAGGGGTAGGGTAACCAGATGAGGAAGGGTATTTCGGGTTAGTAGGTTGAGAATGATGAAAAATAAAAAATTTATATTAGTGTTTATAATTTATAAAATAGAAAAATTGTTGGCAAATAAATAATATACCTCGGAAGGCTGCGTAGATGGGGCATGGTAAGAAGATGGGGCCGGGTAGTCCGGGTGAGCATACTGGGATGACTGAAAAATGAAAAAAATATATTAGTAATTATAATTTATAAAATAGAATAATTGATGACAAATAAATAATATAACTATGAAGGCTGCATAGACTGTGATTGTCTTGACAAGTGTTCTAATAAAGCCTTCTGCACTACTACTTGAATTTGATCACCCATAGACTGTTTCATATCTTTTAGATCTTCTGTAAGGATTCTATTTCTGGGTCTTTTGATTGCTTACTCTTACCAAAAACCATCCGAATACTAACACCCGCCTGATATCTTATAACACGGTCGGGGTGTTCTGCATTTCCCAAAGCAGGGGCTTGGATGTCCATCCTACCCTCAGGGATAAAAGAGCCCTTTGTATCTTGCTCCTGAAGATCATCCTGAAATGAAAAATAAAAAGGTTATATTAGTATTTATAAATTATAAAACAGAAAAATTGTCACCAAATAAATAATATTTACTTAAAATTTTATCATCCACTTGATGATATTCCTCTGTAAAATATTTTTCATTTTTTCTTCTTCTTGCTCGTTTCCATTTCTCATGGTGAGTGGGAGGAGATGGAGGACCAAACTGGACCTTTTCTGAACCACTACTTGATCGAGGTCTTAATGCTTCAAATTTTTCTTCAATCATTTTCTGGTCCAAATACGAATACCCTCCATGTCATAAAGTATGAGGGTATATATTTTTCAACTGGATCTCCTGATGAGATCTCCTGGAGGCCAGTTATATAAAAATAAAAAACTAAGTAAAAAAGAAAAATATAACTTAAATTTTAAAATATAAAACAATTACCATACCTGAAATTTTACATCCTGAAGACTGTCAACAAATCGCTTCCATGTTTCTTCATCAATATACGGATACTTAAGACATGGGATTTCAAACCTTCTCTTTCCAAAAAAATAATTTTTTGTCAGTTTGGTTTTAAAATCTCCCCATCGAACTGCCGCTAAAGAGAGATGTCTTTTCTTAATTTCTTTGGTTTCCTAAAAATTTAATGTCATATGTAATTAAATAAATTAAATATGTCATTTAAAATATCTAATATTCAAAAAGTGATATAAAAGAAAAAAATTAAGATATTTTTCCATCACGGCCTCCCAAAGCTATTGCTTCGCCGTCCTGTCCACTGACTTCCAATCATGATATAAAATACTAATCCTGCAACTGCCTTTCCTCGCTATATAACTGAAAAACTGAACTGCATTTGGGCCAACTGCATTATTATCATCATCAAAAGGGATGTGTAATTTGTTATCATCATGAGAAAGTGATAGTTTTGGAAAACGTGTAATACCACGTTTACCAAATTGAGAACTTGATTTTTGAGTAGTAACAGGAGAAGTCTCCTCCACCGAGGACGCATCAGTAGTCCTGTGATTTTTTTTGTAAATTAACAGTTTTATTTCATTAAAATAAGAATATTACTGAATATTTCATAATATTTCAAAATAGATATACCTCGGTAACTAATCCTATCTATCTATATCTGACATAGCTACTAGAATGTGTAATGAAATTTTGTGTACCTGCATATCATTAGAAAACTGAATAATTAGAAACAAGGAAGACAAAAATAAGTATGTAAAAATAGAGGCATGCATTTGAAAGTTTCAAAAATGGACACAAAATATAAATATTTACCACAAAAATTAGGATACTAATTTAGTGTTTTTCCACATTCCTTCATCATGATCATTACGTACTGCATGCACTATGCCTGTCTTATACTAATTGTAATCATCTGGAAATTATGTAATAGATGGATAAGGCTCATGTAAATCACTAACATCATTAGATTCATCCTCATCACCCAAGTGGTATCTTTTTTCTTACAAAACAACTGACCACTGATCATTCGACGGATCAATGAAAAAAATACTTGTTTTTCATGTGTCGCCATGATAAAGGGTTCCACATTGTAATTAAATATTTTCAAATCAACCATTTTAAACCCATATTCATCATGTTTCATGCCACTATTACTATCTACCAAATTACACTTAAAAATAGTGACTTGAAATTTAATATAATTTATTTCCCATATGTATTCAATAACTCCAAAATATGACGTTGATGCAAAAATTGGGTTTTTATCTTTGGCACTCGAAAAATGCACTTCTTCAACGAAAACCATCACACCACTATTCAGAAAGGTACTCTTGTCATCTAGGTTTTTTGTGTAATATGTGTAGCCTTTGATATCAAAACCAAACAATGTGATCACATTAAGAGATGGTCCCCTACTAACCCCTTCAGTGTTTTTGATATAGATATATCTGGGGTGACTTTCTCTTTAAACCATGAAACAAATATCTTTTTATGCTCAATGATCAACCACTTTTTGTTTCTTTTCTGATATCGTAAATTTAATTCAGCAATATGAGAGGATATATATGGTTGAACCCCATTTGTGTTGTTCAAAATGTATAAATGTTCCTACATAACTTCATCATGTGGAATGAAATTTACCTTTAAGCCTCGAACCCCTCTACCTTCACTATCAACTATCATATGTTGAGATACAGGGAGACCAATATGATCCACCTCATTCAAATAATCAGTACAGAACCCAATCACCTCTTCTGATACATATTTTCGAACAATAGAGGCCTCTGGTTGATAAGGATTTTTAATATATCCTTACAAAAGTTTCATCTATCATTCAAAAGGATACATCCATCTTAAATAAACAGGCCCACATATTCTTATTTCACGCACCAAATGAATCAATAGATGATCCATTATATCAAAAAATGTGGGTGGGAAATATATTTCTAGTTGACAAAGAATAAGAGTTTCTTTATTCTCCAACACATCTAACAAATTTGTATCATTGAATTTTCTACAAATGGATTTGATGAAATTACATTACACGATGATTGCCTTTCTGACAGCATTCAGTTATATACCACGCACTTCTACTAGTAGAATGTTTGCATCAACACATGGAAATCATGAGATTTCATACCTATTAATTTAGAATCCTTCAACGACACAAAATTATTCACATTTGAAGAAAAAAACACAGGGTACTTTAATACCATGAAGGCATTGACAAAAATTAATCTTTTTAATCTTTCTTAATGTGTGACAAGCCGGAGGTAAATATGTTTTGTTTCCACTCATAGCGGGAGCTAACTCCAAACGTATTCTCATTATTATCAAGTCCAATCTAGCATGTAATCCATATTTTGTCTTTCCTTTTATTTCTAACAATTTTCCAATCAAACTATCACATATGTTTTTATCAATATGCATAACATCAATGTTATGTTTTATCACTAAAAATCTATAATAAGGTAGTTCCAAAAAAAAAATAGATTCCTTATTTCAGATATGTTTTTGAAAACTAGAACGTTTTCTCCTTCCAAATGTCGAATCAATATCTTTCACTCTGTCATAATATTCTTCAGCTGAGAATGGTCGAGGGGGAAGTTTGTATTCTTATAAACTGTTAAATTCTTTTTTCAATCTACGATATGGATGATCAATTCACAAAAATCATTGATTTCCCATGTAAACTATCTTTTTTCCATTCTGAAATTGATAATATGAAGTTTGTTCTTCACAAATTGGACATGCTTTATGTCCCTTAACACTATATCCCGATAAGTTTCCATATATACGAAAGTCGTTTATAGTGAACATTATCATAGCATGCAAAAGAAAATACTCTTTCTTGTATGCATTGAAAACATTAACACCTTCCTCCCATTGCAGTTTCAAATCATCAATCAATGGTGTAAGATACACATCAATATCATTTTCCAGTTTTTTTGGTCCAGAAATCATCAAGTTCATCATAACATATTTTTTCTTCATACATAGATGTGGTGACAAGTTGTAAAGTACCAGAAAAACAGTCCATGAACAATATTGGCTACTGAGACTCCGCTATGGATTCATTCCATCAGTACACAATCCCATTCTGATATTTCAAACTTCACTTCCAAAATCATGAATTTTTTTATCAAAACTATTCCACTATTGTGAATAGACAGGGTGAGTTAAGTTACTATCAGAGATGCAGTCATCTCAATGCCATTTTAACCTTTTTCATCAATTGATTTTGAAAATAGATTCTTTAAACGAAGAATTATTAGAAGGTACCAAATTACTTTAGTTAGAGTTTTGATTTGGGTACCTAAAAATAAATCAAAATTGAATTATCAGAATTGTATGAAAAATATATTAGATGATATCATTGGAAAGAAAAAAATTAATTTTTCATGAAGTTACATGAGATCACCTGAGAATTAATCTGAGTTGACTTTCTCATCAATCTTATAGATTGTTGTCCCACATATAGGACAACTTGATAAATGATCATTTTCTTTCCTATACAGAACACAATCATTGGGGAAAGGATGTATCTTTTTGTACCCCAATCCCGTTGGGAATAATCTTATCTTCGCCTCATAATTGGAATCTGTAAGACCATTGAATTTTGGAATTAGATCTTTTAAAAGCTCAAGTAAACTAGAGATACTTTTATCACTCCACCCTTTTTTTTCTTTTAAGTTAACTAATCTAAAAACTACTGATAACACTGTATATTTACTGCAACCTGAGAATAATGGTAACTCAAAATCTTCATAAAATCATTCAACAGTTGGTGTTTTTTCATTGGTTTCAACACCTAAATCATGAATTAAGTCTTCAATACAATCCTATGCATTATTATGAAAATCGTCATCAACATTGGATGTTAAATTTTCAGTTCTTTCACCATGAAATACCCAACGTGTATAATTAAGGCTAAAACCATAACAAATGAGATGATCCTTTATTTCTATGGAGTTTAAATTTCTCATATTTACACACTTCACACATGGCCATAAAATCAAATCAATATTTTGAAGATGTCATTTAGAAAATTCCAAAAAATTATCAACTCCTTTTTCATATTAACCAGTGGTTCTTCGTAATTGAATCCAATTATGATCCATTAATACCTGATATCACAATATAACTGATGAATATATTAAAACATATAAATATTAGAATATCTATCAGATAAATTGAAAAGAAAAAAATATTTAACAAGAACTATTCATAATCAGATAAAAGACATCAGATATGAAACACGTTTACAAATAGAGTAAACAGTTTATTTTCATATTATATACATGTGTGTTATATTTATATTAAAATTTAATTATAATAAAATTATTTTAAAATTTATTAGTTCATTTTACATAGTTGCAATATTTTGATGTTCCATGTGTCAAAAATATTGATGAGTACAATAATTTAAAGGATGCAATTAGTGTATTGGGTGAAATTTGATTGGAGTCAATGTAAAAAATACAATTTGTTGACAGGATATTTAAGAATGTTTGTTGAAATAATATTTAAACATGTCCTAACACATTTAAAAAAAATATAAACTAATAATTAAATAAAATCAATAAATAAATTGAATGATAAATTATTTATCAACAAAATAAAAAAAAGCATAAAAAATTTGAATTTCAACCCGAATAGAGATGTTCAATCCAAACTTTGCTCGGTATAATGACTTTGAAAAACAAACACTATAAAATCTATGCCATCAATGATAATACAAATAAAAAATAATGATAAAAAACAACTAAAAGAGAACCAATATTGAAAATCGCATAAAATAGGGTTATGGAAGAAGAATGCAAACCCGAAATCGTGAAAACCCGAAATAATCATGAAAACCCGAAATGATAAACAATAGAAGATGAAACAAGAGATTAAAAGGAAGAACACAAACCCAAAATCGTGAAAACGGAACAAAACCTTCAACAATGGCCTTCCAAGATCACAAATTAGCTTCAATGGTCATCGACAGTCCAAGGCGCCCCAGCGGGACTCGACTTCAATGATCGAACAAAATGAAGGTTTCGAACCCCCGAATAAATTTAAAAGACCTTTGGCATCGGTTTTTTTTAAAAACCAACACCTAAAATTAAAAAAAACATTCGGCATCCTTTATTCTCAAAACCGACGCCAATAATACTTTTTTTTAGTTTCGGCGTTGGTTTTGGAGAAAATCGACGCCGAAAAGATACATTATAGCATCGATTATCAGGAAAACCGATGCAAAAAACGTTTTTTTAATTTTGGGCATCTGTTTTCTTCAAAACCGATGCTGAATTTATTATTATTATAATTGGAATCGGTTTTCTTCAAAAAATGACGCAAAAATATGTTTTTTAAAATTTTTTGCATCGGTTTCGTGAAAACCGACGTGAAATATCCTCAAATAATTTTTGTTGGAATCGGTTTTAATAAAAACGGATGCCATAAATTTCCCTCATATACTATTCATGTCAGTTTTTAAAAAACTGATGTTATTACATCGACGTTAAATCTCGTATTTCTACTAGTGCCATGAATATTTTAAAGATCTTTTATGTTAATTTCCATTCATAAATGTCAACGAACCTTGTTGTAATTTATCCTCAAATAAGGATATTTTTTATTTATACCCTTATCATTCTATCTTTGGATGGATTATTATTGTTTTAATGGAAATTGTTATGACACTTTTTTCTATTCCATGGGTTGATTATGTCCCAAATAGATTATTATCAAACCCATTTATTCTAAATGGATTAATCATGTTTAAAAGATATTATAATAGAACCAATTTACTTTACATTTTGTGTTCATGTTTCAAATATATTTTTATGGAACTCATTTTTTTTACATGGGTTAATCATGTTTTAAGCAGATTTTTATTAATCCTTTTTTCATAGGTTAGTCATGCTTCAAAGAGATTCTTATAGAACCAATTTATTTTTTATGGGTTATTAAATTTATGAAATGGTTTATTCAAAGTTGAAATTATTTTATGAAATATTTAATGTGTGATTATGTTTTAATTGTACTTATAAACCTGACAATTGGTTATATGATAAACCAATAAGAGGTGGTTCCATGGTAGATCACAAACATGTTTTTCTATGATATCCATCCAATGAAATGGATATGGAAGTAATCCTTATGTGTATTATATTTATAAGAGTGAAATGTATAGTTTTTTAAGGAATAATTATTCTATATAAAATAATTAAAAGTATATTTATCTCCCAAGATACCTTTATGTGTTTATGTATTCATTCTAAAAATTTATAATGTTTCGAATGATCTAGATTGATATCACATGGATCATGATTAATGATTTTTATAACTCTTTCCCATTCCATTATTTCATATTTTATGGACTAGGTATTTATGTGTATGATTTCTTTTATTATTATTTCATTCAAATTGATTATGTAATCATACCCTTATTCAATATTATGTTCATTAATGACATTCAATTGTTAATTCTAATGATTAACTTTACTGAGGATCTATGGTCACCCTTCTTTTTCCTCATTTTCCTAGGTCTTAAACAATACTTCTCAATGGTTTATATCTATAAATGATATCAACATATTATTTGGATGAACTAATGTGAAATAAAAAATTTTGGCTATAAAAGGTATTGATGTTCATCAATATAAACTAGTTGTTTCTGATTGCAATTTGAAGTGAACTGTTTATGTAAGAGTTTGTCATAGTTTTCTAAAACTCTAAAACTCAATGTTCTGCCAGAGTTTATGTAATAAAACTTTTACTTTTAAGTTTTTTAGGATTTTATGGAAAAAATTGGGTCACAATAATCGCCATCATTAAAGTAAATGTAATTTTATGGACTTCAGTGCAAGATCTGGGAGTGTTGGTTCTGGGATATTATAGTTAGTATCAATGGTCAGTTTAGATAAATTTGGATATGTGGATTTTATCATGTAAGGTCATATTGATTGTTGTTTATACTATCATAGTACTATAAGCTTCATATTGATCATAATGTAAATATATTAAGACTGTGCATTTGTTTTTTTATGTGGTAAAAATTCTAAGGTTATCAATGAAATTTTTTGAGATAATTTCCGAGGTTGAGGTATTTGTAATCCCAGGAGTAAATATGAATCTATTTTTTAGTGGTTTTTCTTTTTCTAATAATTTTTTATTTATCTTGTATGAATATATAATCAAATGCATCAAATAATTTTGATTTGAAATTAGTTGGAAAATGGGTGATGAATTTTACCGATATTTTTTATGGAATGATTTAGTTTGAAATTTGCGTATATCAAATTAAATTTTAATATTATTTTATGATTTGGAGTTATACTAATTTTAAATGAATCTTACCATGTTCTAACCATTTCGGTTTTGTTCAATGTCTTATGAAAGGTTGGATAGCTTGACTGCCCCTTTCATGTTTATGTGGTCTTTAAAACATGAATTTAGTGCTCTAGGAATTATAAATACTTGTTGATTACTCATCATTTAGAGAAAAATATAAGATTATGGGTGGTGATTATTAAAGGATGAAATTATACTTTTCATGAATATATATTTATTTTTTCATTTTTAACTTATTCTAGATGGTAAAAAAATTCTTTAAATCTTGGAATACAATAATGAAAAAAGTATTAATAAAATACATTCAATTATGATGTGAAATGGTCTCTTCGATCAATTGAAATTTATGTTTTTAAGGCCATTAACTTCCCATTGATCATTCACTTGTTCATGATCAATTACCCCAATCGCTCTCAAGAAATGTTTACTCATTTACTCAATTCCCAACTAGGTTCCCCCTATTTGGAATCCTAGTAATGTGTACCTTCTTGTGACTATTATGATTCCCACAATATCTTTTTAAGAGGATGATTTATTAAACATTTATACAATGTAGTTTTCAATAAAAAAATTCTAATATTGTTAATACTTTTATAAACAAGATGAATTTTGAGGGAAATATTCATTTTAAGGGGCATAGGATGTAATAACCCATGATTTTAAGAAATATCATATTTCAAACTAATTTAAATTATTCGATAGATTTTTTACATGAAATTCAAAGTTTATCTTGTGTTTTATGCCCCGCTAGGATTATCTTGAACATTTATCATTGATACTCTTTGATAACTTGTGTTATACGGAATGTATAGTCTTACTAGGAAACAATATGCTATTAATATTATTTATTTAAAATAACAGTTATCGTCTAGCAATTGGAATTGTTTGAATTAATATAATTAACTATATTATGGGTATATGGTTTAAAAATGTTTATAAAATTAATCATTTGGTGGCCGATTAATTAGAAATGAAAATAAAAACCAATAGAATATTAAGGATGTGTTTCTATTACGAACTTTTTTTCATTCCCACATATGACTTTTATCTTAATAAATTAAATTAATCACTATTATTGAATTATATTAATTAAATTTATATTTTATAAATGTAATAAATTTTTTTAAATTAGTTTGATTATTTTTTAGGTACTAATGTAATAATAAATCAAATATTATGCATTAAAAGGGTGTATTTTTCTAAAAAAATAATTTTTCATATTTTAGTGATTGAATTTTCATAGAACTAAATTTTAAAAATTAATGTTTTTTATATTTAAAATAGATTTATTATTTTAAAATTTATATAAAAATCTACTTTGTCTGATTTTTGTTTTCTATTATTTTTGAGATCTTCTATATTTTGATGAATTGTAAAGGACACTAAATATTAATTGAATTTTTTTTATTCTAAAAATTTTAAAGTGTTGAATTAATATTTATAATTAGATATAGGTTGTAAATAGATAAATGTTATATCATTTAAAAAAATTTATTTCATTTCAATCAATTTCACAATGAAATTGGATATAACAAGATTTTGAATTTTTAAACTTTTCTCTTCAAAAATCCTTGTCTCATTCTGTCGATTGGATTAATTGTATATTTATTTCTAAAACTAATGTGATTGTAATTTTGAAAAATGGATACCATATTTCTGATAAAAATAAATTATAATCAGTATTACGTTCAACATAGATTTTTTTTCAAAAATATTTTTGAAATTAACTAAAATTAATTACAATGATTAAGTTAAAAAATTGTGATTACTTAGTGGTTAAAATTTATTTTTATATGGGAAAATAACCTATAACCTTGTCCAAAACCCATTTTATTTACATTATTAGAAAATATACCCACTTTTATTGATTTTCATTATTATTGGGGTTACATTATGTAAGGGATTCCTCCACATTGTGTTTACCTTTTCATATTTATAAGAATGCCACTCCCCATCCACTATAAAAAGGAACTCACCCTCACCTCCCTCATAACACCTATAAATACATTTTGGATTGGTCATAACCGGAAAAATAAATATCCAAACATATATATTCTAATCATAGAAGTCTCACATTGGGTATAAAAGAATCCAAGGATGTCTTTTGGAGTAACCCAGAAGTGGTTCCTGAAAAATAGGTCACATTTTTCAATGATCGCTATTATTTTATTTATTTCTCCACCAATAAAATTATTATTATTATTTTATTATATAATAACCTTATTATCCTAAATATAGTTTATATTTTTTAAGGAATCATCATAAAACTATATACACTTCCATCAAATAGGAAACTAAATCACTATTTGTGTGTATGACAAACAACCGACTCATGAAATGTTGTCATTATTTTTTCCCATTATAACTTAATATGGAGGAGAATTATTATGGAAATAATTATTCTATATGATATATATTAAGTTTATAATTTATTACTGCTTATATAACTATTATATAACACATACCATCATGAATTATATTTTTATGGAATTTGATAACATGGTTTGTAGATTTGTTTACTACCACCTACTCAAAGCAATGTGACATGTTCACCCAATAAATTGAATTTATGGAGACTTCTTTAAAATAAAAATATATTAAATAAATTAAATTTTAAAATATTAATGACATAATTGTCTATCTTTGTATAAAACATGTCATTTTTTATTTGGATTTGACACACTGAAAATGTGACAACGATGTTCGTGGACCTGTGAACTACAACCTCCTTGAAGCAGTGCATTTATTCCTTTTATATAACTAGATCATGAGAATGATATATATATAAATATATAGAATTATATAATATTGTATTTATGATATAATGTTCATTCTGAGAAGACAAACATTAATAATCATTGAAAAATGGGAACATTACTCATGCGTACGTACGACCAACCATCACCATGATTATATCATTGTTTCAAATTTCATAAAAATATATAATGTATGATTTTAAAAGTAATATTTATTTTAAAATGTGATAATAATTTAATGTTTATTATTCAAGGGATAGTTCAAAAATAACATTAGTATCCATAGTCAACCTGTCGAAATGATTTTTGAAACGTAAGATGAATAAGGTCAAAACATCTAAATTCAACATTATTGATCATTTAATTATATTTAACATATTTTTATGTAAAATAAAATAATTAATAAACTTTTTAAAATGTTATGAAACAACTAATTAGTTTACGTAATTTATTTATTCGTGAAGATAGAGGACAAGATTGGAATATGAAACTCAAGGTTTGGGATTTGTGTCTCACATTTACATACTTGAGGTATACTCCATAATCACCAATAATTTCACTTGTGCAGTGTATATAATACCAATATTTTATTTCATACCTTGAATAAATTTATATTTAATGTATTTAAATTTTCATTTTATGTTATTTATAAAAAGGTTCTTATGATTCAAATGTTATCAATTACTAATAGATTTCTAAGCTCAATTTCCATTCATTAGGTTAAAAATTTATATCATTATTTATTCCATGATAATAATATATTTGAAAATACCTAAAATAAATAACTATTAAATTAAAATTTAATTTTTTATTCTTAAATTTTTTATACATTACTGTTTAATAGATTTATTCTCAATCTAATGATGTGATCTTTGTAAGGGGTTTTACCATGTCAATTTTATTTCAATAAAATATATTTTGTATTGACCAATTATTTTTGATTTGTTGTTAATATACATCCCATGAATTTTTTTTATTAATATTATAATTAAATTTATGGGTTCCTAAAAATCTTTTTTATGATCTATCTTTCTTGGGGTTTATGTATTCAATGTTACTAAAGTTGTAATTGACTTTTGCCATAAGTTTCCTTCTTTGATAATTTTGTTGTGTTCTAAATCTATATTATTTTATGATTTGTATATAATTATAATTTTACATGATGTGTCATGAATATATTTATTATAATGATAATCTATGTTCATTTAATGTTACTATTTCATGGGTCTTGTAATTCAAATGTTTCAAGGTGGCATGGTACATGTTGGAATGATTAAATATTATTTTCTTCATGAATATTTTAATAATAATTTATGGAAATTTTCATTCATAAATTTCAACAAATATTTTGTTACTTATCCATCACATGGGATGTTTTTATGGATACCATAGTCATTATTTATTTGGATATAATATTATTGTTCAAAAATATTTTTATAAAACCCATTTCTTTTCCATGAGTTGATTATGTCCTAAAGAAAATTGTTATTGAACACTTTTTTACATGGGCTAATCATGTCTCAAATATATTTTTATGGAACCCACATACTTTCAATGGGTTATTCAAGTTTCAAATTTTTTTTTAATTCAACCCATTACCTTTCCAAGGTTTAATCATTTTCAATTATATTTTTATTAAACATGTTTCTTTTCCACAGGTTATTCTTATTTTAAGAAGATTTTTATAGAATACATTTCATTTCCATGGGTCTAAAATATATGAAATAGGTTATTGCATTCTATAATTGATTTTATTCAATAATTTATTTAATATTATTTTTCTATGGTACATTGATATTTAATGGGTGTGTACATGATAAACCAATGATGAGTGGCTCCATGATAGACCAAGGATGATTGGGTCTATGAAAGCACTCCATTACATTGAGTATTTAATTCATTCATATAGATATTATATTTTTAATATTTACTTGTTTATAAATAGTATACATGGTTATTATTTTATCATAATGAAAAGTATAATGATGTCTAAATATTTTTTTATGTGCTGGTTTATTCTTATTATAGGTTTATAATGATTCAAATTATTGATATTGATATCACATGGCTCATGAAAATTAATTTTTATGGCTCCATAAATTTCCATGATTTCATATTTTATGGTATAGGTACTAAATGGTATTGGTTCTTTTATGATTCGCTCATACAATTTGATTATGTCATCATACATGGGTCTGTAAGGGGCGTCACCCTCACATATCCCCCTGCAGTGTTTGTTATTCTCCTCTCAGTGGTGATGGACCTAGATTCTCACAATATATTTCCCATCCATTTATGGCTCCACATAATATCATTAAAAAATCTCTCGTGCCTTTGTTTTGAGCATTCTATGGGTTTGGTCCCAGCCGTCTTCAGTGGTTCTCATCATATCCTTGATAAGTTGGCTTAAATGACATAGAACTGAGTTGAACTATCTCGTTCTTCTAGGTTCATTAATAGGTCATAGATGGAAACATCAAGAAAACTAATATATTGTAACATCCTATTATATTTCTCCACTTATTCCTTTAAGCATCTTCTGTGGTTTTTGATTTTCGATTTAGGTCCTACAGTGATGTTAATTTCATATTTGTGGTCTAAAAATAGTTAAAATGTGGGTTGTAATATTGGTTTGTTGCCTTCTAGTTCAGAATTTAGATTTTCATTGATGAATACCGTTTAATTATTCATCTCTTTGGATTGTTCTTATTTTCCATTCTTAATATTTTGGTCACATTGCACACTATTTTTGTTTGCTGCCTGGTTTTCCCAACAGCAGTCCACAATTCTATGGTTTCCTCTACCATTTATCACTTCTTTCACTTACAAGACTCCAATATAAATTGGTTCAATGGATTCATTGGTGATTTGGGTGGTGTTAGTGACTTTTTTAACGATGGTATGGTTCAGGGCCCTATGTTTTCATTGTTTTGTGGGGTGGATTCCAACCCATGGCATTTTTTATTTGTTTTAGTTCTCTGGTGGTATGTGGTTCCATTAGTGAGGGTGCTCGAGACACAGTTTTTTTCCAAGGTACGATGAGGGTATGGGTTTTGTTAGTGGAATTTAGGGCCTCACTAGTGGGTGTGTGTGCTTGTACTATGGCTACTATTTGGTTACTCTCAGCCCGTGGTGGATTTGAGGTTTTTCGTGTCAGACCATTTTTTGGGGTTGGTCCGGCTCATGCCTACAATGGTGGATCCCCTTCGACACATTTCTTACTCTATTATTCAGTTCTAAAATAACCATAAATTGAATTATTTAAAAAATAAAAAAATTTGTAAAAAATTATGTCTTCATAACCTTATGCACTCTTATTATAACAGATGACACTCAATTGTTAATGCTTATGTTCATCCTTACTAGTCATCGAATCTCACCATTTTTTTACTTTTCCATAGGTTTTATTGATTAATGTTTAAAAATTATGTCTATAAAGTATATCACAAGGATTATGTTGATGACCTACTATGAAATATGTTATGCTGTGTATAATAGGATATGATGAGATATTATATAAACATGTTTTTTATGAGTACAAGTTGTTGTGAATAATTTAAGTAGTAATTTTCTTAATTATAGAAGACTTTAAACCTAAAAGGTCCTTTATAATGTAAGTGACTGATGTTTTCTTTTTGATGCTACATTGTTTTTATAGAAAAAATTGGTTAATAATTATCAACATCATAGCCGAAAATGTATAGTTATGGATTTTAGCATAGGATTAAGAAGTGCGGGTTCGGGGATATTATAATTATCTTATTTGACGGTTCATATCAACTAGATGCATCTATTTATTGGGTAAGTGGATAGTTAGTTCCTTATTTATTTGAATATAAACAATATATTAATTTAAGAAAACATTAAATACAAAATTTCACTCTCTGGACATTAATAACTATAAATTTTTTCTTAAGGATAAAATAGGCCATGATCAGTTTTAATATTTTTTGAAATATGAATAATTTTTTAATAATTTATTTTTAGTGTTAGTGAACAAATAATTTGTTTAAATTCCTATAAAATACTGACACAATATTTATACAATCAATAGAAAAATATAATAAATGAGTTTAAAAGGGTAATAAAATTGGGGAGAATAATTATGTTATAAAAATTTATTTCATAAATAAAATATTATAATCCTATATTAAAGGATTATATTTTAATACCATAATTTTCCTTATTCCTTTATTTTCAAATTTAATGTATTGTTTAAAAAATTTAACTAATGATATTTTATGAAAAATAATTATTACATTATTTAAAAACATAGAATTATTGAAATTGGACAATTTGGATAGCATATGGTCAAATTTTTAATCCATTTACTATTTATTAGTCAATTTTAACCTTATATGTAACATTATAACCCTATAAATTTGAATATGTAATTACTATTTTTATGGTTAAAATTTATGAACTGAATTAAACAAAAATACATAGTTTATAATGAAACAAAATATTATCTAGATTTCATTTTCTAATGGTATTTAGACAATATCCTCACTTTATTCCAATATATTAAATCATGGAATTATTTGTCTTTATGATTACTTAATTATATTTTAATCTTTTTAGTAATTAGAATTGTATCATTTACCTCTATTATAAAATAAAAATAATTCTATCAAATATTACCGTACATTCTTCCATATATATTAGAAAATAACTACTATAATATAACAATAGATTCCTTTACGACATCATAGATCATCTGGTCTTTCCAAATGACCATCATTTCAATTCTTGAGGTGTAATCCACATAGGGTTTCTCAATGAAAATTTGTAACTCTTAACTGCGTGTTTTAAATTTCATTTCACATTATAACCATTATAAATTTATTTTTTCTTTTATGAAATAATGAACTTAGTATCATAAATATTCTATATTATTATAGTGATTATGGGAAAACATGTTTTTTAAATATTTCCAATTCTATGGAAGATGAAAACAACACTCGTGTCTATATACAGCTTACCATCCCCACATAGCGGTTGAATTATTTTTTCATTGTTGAATTTAATGTATGGTTATAGTGATGAGTTTAATTTTATATATTATATTTACTATATTATTATGGTTCTATAATTATAATATCTTATCTACCTTCTTATATTTTCATCCATTAGAAAATTATAATGCTACTCATGTGTATGTGTGGAATACCATCTCCAAGGAGCAATTCATTCATTTTTCATTTAATTATGATATGGATGTGTCAAACAAATATATTAAAAGAATATTTTTTCTGGATTGTATAAAATGCAATAAATATATTATATAAAAATATAACGTTTGAGACTTTACAAAATATTTCTGTTTAAATAAATTTAATCACAATAGAAGCATCAAAAATAGAAAAACTCGAGTTGAATGAAACCATAATATAGTATACCATTATAAAGAAGCCACTAATTTCATTGGTATGAATCTTAATCCCTAAGATATTAAATTTTTTTATGCATTCATTATAAATCAAATTATAATCATATAAATGAAAATGAAATGTTTTATGAAGAAAAGAATTATTTTTCAAAATAACGGTCTAGCCAATCTCTGTGAAAATAATTTAAAACTAATTTTCACTAATTTTTTAAAATATATTTTATTAAATTAACTTCATTTCATAAATCATAACCCTTGATATTTCATAGGGTGAATTGTTTAGATTTTTCTAATATATTCACTTTTTTGTGAATAGTGGAAAATACTAAATTTTAATGGAATGATTCTTTTTCATTTAAATTATTTAAAAAGATAAATTCTATTTGTAATTATTTTTAATTTAAAATAATTTAATAATATATAAATTAATAAAACTAATTTCATTTTATGAATTTTGGTTTTGAAGTTTTATTTAAACTCTTTGTTATCTTTAGAACATTTTTTCTTTGAAAACCATTTTTTTCATCACATATGTGAGATTAATTTTTAAATTAAAACATTCCAATTCAATGAATGGAATTTTAAAAAAAATTATTGAAATTTTTTTAATTGAATAATATATATTATATAATATAGTTAAATTATATTTTATCCTGATAGAGAGTAAAAATATTAAAAATTAATTACTGTACATAAAGTAACAATGAGTTTATCGTGAGGTTAAACTAAGAAGATAGGTGTTTAAAATGACATAAAAACATGTAAAAATATTAACTAATTTCCATATTTCCTCCTTATACACCCCATGTTAGAATAGAACTTCATTTTCATGAATTTCTCATGTGAATTACTTTTTCAATTTGGATTCTTTTAAGAAATTTCTATGTAATTTCTAAGAGGGTTACCTTTACCCACTAATATATGGAATCTCCCTCACCTCGCCTTTATAAACCTACTAGGCCCTTTGTATCAACTAAAAACATCAAAGTTCTGTCCCCAAAATTCTTATTCACATTCTATATCTGTTTTTCCTCCCAAAATACCATCCCTGAGGTCCTTAAAAGGATATCCAACTGAGGTTTCTCTTAGAGAATTTAATTCTATTAATAATTATGTTTTATTTCAATTTTCATTCTTCCACCTTAAATTATGTCTTAACACATAAAATATAATAACAAAAGTATTTAACATATCCCAATATGTTATTATATTTACAGAATAATTTTTATCCATCTTCATTTCCTTCAAATGGTAATTGGAATGAACGATTGTTTGTTCCAAGGAAAACTACTTCACTAACCGATGTATTTCATTTTTTACCACCACATTTAGAGGATGGATATAATGTTATATTTACAAAAAAATTTCATATTTATGATAGTATAATATTTATGAAATTTCAATATCACATATTCTTTTTTTATATTTCATTCCATTATAAATATAATAACATACCTCGTGTGTACATTAGACTACCACCTCACGAAGCGATGTGAGTTGTTTTTCAGTTATGATTTACATAGAATGTAATAAGGGTAAAATTAATGAATATATATATATGTATATATATGATATTTTATTTATTATTTTAAATTAATATACCACCCACTACCTTACAATTTCACTCTTTAAGGTAATCATATCATTGCTCCCTTATATGTATGACCGACCACCGCCATGAAATGATAAGATTGATTTTTGATTACTAGAATTTAAGAGTGGATATAATAATTAATATAATGAGTAAATATGATATTTATAATATTATTATAATTATGGAGACGATATATATATATATATATATCCTATGCACAAAAATAAAAAACATTCCATACAAAAAACGCATGAGAAAACAATGCAATTAACACCAGAAACCATTAAAATAGTAAAATATTATTAAAAACATGTGGTAATTTTTTATAAGAGGATAATATATGTTATTTTAAATATTATTTTTTTTTATAAATTATTATCATTAATACAACCATTATATATTTTGTACATATACATTCGAAGGAAGTCAGACCAAAGGTAATGGTTTCTTGTGTCAATTTTACTTCTGTGGGACATACTCCATATTCAACAATTATATCATTTATGTGGTGTATATAATTTCATTTTTTAATAAATTAATTTTATTTATGGTATTTAATGTTGCATATAATATTATTTATTTTATGGATATTAGGATACAAAAGTTACCAAAGTGGTAATGGTTTTTTTCAAAATTTCATCATTATTCATGATTATTTCGGTTTAAGTATCCCATATCAAAATTATTTAATATTTATATCTTAAAATCAATCTATTTTATTTATGTATAGTTCTTTCAGAACATTTCTCTTATTAGCACCAATTTCAATTAATAGTACCATTTTTAAAATGACATGAATCTTTAAGGATGAAAAGCATATTTATTTATCTATTCAGTCATAAATCCATTTCCATAAACGTAAATGTTTTTTACGAAATGTTTATAAATATATTTAATACGATTTTAGAATGATATATAAAAAAAATTTACCCATATTTACTTTTTAATTGTTTTATGAAATTAAAATTCATGTCATTGTCAAAACAACGAACATTTGGATTTTACCAAGAATGTGAAAGGAATATTTGTTTTATCATATGAGACATATATATAATTTCGTTTTTCCTTGAACACTCAATGTTATATATAATATTTTATAAGAATCAATATTTATTCTCAAGGAAAAGTGTTTCCAAAATTTTATGATGAATTTTAGTTTTAAATGGTTATTTTCACAAAAAATATTATTTTCTTAAATAGTTTTTTAAATATAATTTTATGGTAGTTCTATTAATTAATTTCATAAACCCCTTAGTTTATAATTATTAACTCGAGATATGTTGTACTGATATAATAATTATTCTTTTTCTAGATTATTTATTATTAGCATAAATATGGATGTAAAATATTATTGTTATTCAACAATTTACTATGAATAGTTTATGATTGCGTTTATTGACTGGGGTAATTATTAATATTTTTTATGTTAGTTTTTTAATAAGATTTTTATATTGATTATATTTCATTACTATCATATATGCGATTCATTTTACATTTCATGTGATTGGAGGGGTCAACTATAGCCACATGAAGTATGAGTATGTCTAATGAGAAAAAGAAAATATTTCTTTCACTGAGGCCTTACCCATTTATATAAACATCTTAGTTCTAGCTTAACAAGTATTATATGGATTTTCACAAGCCATAGTGGTATTATATATCTTAAAAAATTCTCGTTGGTTGGTTTTAGATTATTAGAATTAATCATTCTATCATTAATATTTCTGTTACTAATATACCATGTGATTATTCAATTATATATAGTATATGTGCTCAAGTTTCAAGACCATGTTATATTTTATATTGAATTATTTTATCATGTATTTTTTCTACCATATTATGAATACTTTATTTATTAAATTTCATATGTTAAAGATATTTATGTTCCCATATTGATCATTCCCTATTTATTCCTGCATCCACTATACACATACTCTTTCTGAGAATCAAATCTCACCCCTTTCATATGTTTTATTTTCCCAATGAAACCAAGAAGTAGTTTTTGTGTGATATGAAAAGATACTCTAATGGGAAAAATGAAATTATAAAATAGATTTTTCTGTGAATTTTTAGTTATGAAATATAATGTGATTTTATAGTATTTATATAGTTTAACAAGACTACTACACAATTCAGTCCATCAAGATATAATTAGTTGTATATTAAATCAATATAATAAACCAGAACGAATCTTAGATACTAGGGTCTGGTTCGTTATAGTTTTTATCCAAGGTAGTTTAGTATAATATTCTGGAACTAGATTTAAGATATCATAGATTATGAAACATAACACTATAATTTAATTTTAGGATATATATAACATAAAATCCTAATTTTTTTAAGGAATATTGTATGTGTTTTTATTTGTATAAAATAAATCCTTTTATGGATATTATAGGTGGACATTGTTCTAGAAAAAATGTTCATAGTTGAAATAGCATTGATAATGGAACATTAGGCATGACTTGATCATCACGTGGTGCATGATAACGTGCCTGGCTATGAACCTTGTTGGACTCTCCCATTAGATATTCTTAGGATAATTCATATTTTATTTACAAACCATTATAAAGGATTTGAAAATAATGATATCCCCCAATTAACCTTGTTTTTTTATTATGATATTAGATATGCATTATTTTTTCATTTTGATTTAATTATTTCTCTAGTTTGGGATTATAATTTTTCCCATAATTGTATTATATAATTGAATGTATTCTATTTAACTGAAATTGTTCATAATGGAAGGAATGAGAACCATATCAATTCACATACTTTATATATGGACCCCTCAAAAAAGATACTGAATATAGGGATGGATATAGATATGGGATGATAATATTATAACCATATTAGGGTAGCTGACTTAGGTTATGATTAATAAAATTTACCATATGGATCTGCCTACCGATGCACCATGCGGTTTAATAATGTTAGTCTTCTTCATTCATTGACAACCTTTCTCAATCAATGACATTGAAAATAAATTTTTAGCTGATCAATAGATATGTTATTTAGAAGAGATATTTCATTATATATGAATTTTTGAATGGGATAAGGATTTCGTAGAAGTTTTCCATCTCTTTGGAGATGGAGAAAAATGGTTTTTATTGATTAAAAAAACAATAGAATAGGAGGAAATAACAAGCACAATGTGGATTCATTTTATGATATTATTTTTGGGAAAATATTTTCTGTGTGAGAGACAAGATGATATGGAAAGATAAATATTTATTCTAATAATGAAATAAGTGGAAAATGTTATTATATCTGAAGGAAAAATTACAAAATTAGCAAGACATGTTGTGGACTATGTACATAATCTAAAAAGAAATATTGATCATTTCTTTCATGAGATTATGACAGTCCTATAAGGGAAACTTTTATCCCAAACAATAAGATCATTCAAGGAGACAGTATCATATTCTATAAATAAATTGACATAATTAACTACATCTTATGGATTCAAATAGAAATATGATAAGAATAAGAACAAATTATAAAAAATATAAGGGAAGAACAGAAGGATGGACTTTTCAACATGCGAGACTTGTGAAAGGATACACCATGATAAATAATTAAAAAAACATAATTTACATCAAGGGTGGATAAAAAGGTAACCATTTTCATGAATTCATGATATGGAATGAATTATTCATTGTGTAATGAATTCACTATAAGGATATGAGAAACTATAAAACTTAATGCACTATGTGTCAATAGAGAATACCTCAAAAGGATTGAATGGGTCATGGCCGAGATTATATTGTTACTACATATAGTGTGGAATGATTACTATTCATGTGTATTTAGAAACATGAAATATGTTTTTAAAGTTTTTTATTAATGACATTATCAAAATTTATAAATATTTTTCATTAATAATTTTTCATTGTGGATTTGAGAGAATATGTTAAACGATATTGATGAATCAGAAAAACAATTCAACAGAATGATTAAATTCATATAAAAATAAATTATTTAGGGATATATAACCCTTAATATCTTTATAATGTTGTAAAAATGATTTTTGGATAAATCGATGTTATATATTGATAAATTAAATTGTATTGTACTAATAACTTTTGAAGTAATTATTGAAAATTTTATTTTTAAAATTTAAAGAAATTATTTCTAAAGTTATTTAATATTAATATTTTTTATTGTCTATAAAATTAACTATTTATGAAATCATTTATGTTTAAAATTGGATGATGTTTTAAATAATAATTTATTACTTCACCATATGTGGATTCATTCATATTGGATAACCTACGGTAACCATTTATCAAAATAATAACTATAGATGAATGGAATGACCTCTAATTTTTTATTAATATTATAGTCCATCAAAAGTAAATTTTAGATATTGAGGTATAAAAAATTCAGTTTGGGATTCATTTATTGGATTAAGAGATAAATTGGAAATTTATTGAAGCAAAACCAAAGGGTAAAATTGTTCTTATGGAATAAAAAAGTATCTTGTATGTTCATTTAATTATATTAACTGATAGTAAAATATTTTATCAACATTATGAAAATGATCATGTTATAAAATTTTTATGTTGTTCCATTCATAACTGATGAATCATCGGGTCTTTTAAATCATCATATATTTATCGTTTTGAGGCCCTAATCTTTCTTATAATCAGTCTCTCACTTTTTAATCACTCTATATAATTTTTATTACTTTTCATCATTTTCGGTATCCAAACATTTCACCAATGTTATCCAACATAGAGAAATAGTTATGTGTTATTCCATATTAACTTTGTACGTACCTTTCACTTTTAATAGGAGAATATTTTTTATTAAACCTTCTATAATACATGTTTCTCAATAAAAATATTACCAAATGTCAAACCCATGATTGTCGAGATTAATTTAAAATTGAAAGGAAACAATTTATTTAAGGTGGGTTGAAATTAAAAAATAAATATTTAAAAATAATAACATTTTTACTAGATTGTATGACATGAGACTCAAATATTATATTAATACAAAACAACCAAGAATGTGCAAAATATTTATTTTAAAATAAACATAATCACTTCTATATCTTGTCGAACACAGATTCCATAGTTAAAATGAACCATAATATAGTATAAATTTAATAAATAAATGTTATTTTTATGGTTATGAATAATAATGACTAAAATATTGAAATTATGGTAATCTGTTTATTAGAAATAAAATATGGGTCATTTAAAATAAGAAGAAAATTTTTCAGGAAAGTTTTTTTCTAAAAGACTATTAAATACATATTTTCTTACAAAATTTAAAATTAATTTTTATGACTATTTTGAAATATATTTGATAAAATTAATTTCAAATTTAAATCATAGAATCAAAACTATCATTAGGAGAATTTTTTGGTTTTTTTGAAATATTAATTTTTTCAATGAAGACTGAAAAATACTAAATTTTTATTGAAAACTACCTTTTTGTTTCAATTATTTATGGAGATAAATTATTTATTTAATTGGGTGTAAAGAAAAAAAGTTCAATTATATACCCATTAATTCAATTTAGGTCTTTGCAATCATTTTCAAAATGAATTTTGATACAAAATATTTGTGTACTTATGAACATTTTTTCTTCAAAAACCCGCTTTCTCAACATGTCTACATGAGTAATTATATATTAATTTTTTTCCACTTATATGAATGGAATTTAAAAAAATGTATTTCATATTTGGAATTATAATAATTTATATTAATCTACGAAGGTAAAAATAATTTCATAAAATAATATATACGGAAAATATTAAAAATTAATCTCTACGGTTAAGGTAAAAATTGTTAGGCCGAGGTGTTAAATTTAAAAGATCATGGTCGAGAATGAGCTACAGAGAAGTCAAAATATAATTTTATATAATTATTTTTAAATTTTACATTAAAAAATTAGATTATAGGTTCATTCTATGCATTTTTCATGTGAATGAATTTATTATATTGGATTGTTTTGGGAAATTATAAAGTAATTTACAGGAGGGTTTCTGTTCCCCACAAATAAAAGGGAAATATTTCCCCTCAAATATTTACACCTCTAAAAGACGTTAATATTGATCAAAACGTTTGAAATTATCCTCCCAGAATAATTATTTTCATTAGATTACAGATTTTTCTCCCAAATGACCATCCCTTGGGTCCTTACGAGGAGAGCCAAATGATGTTTCACTTAGAGAATGTAAATATATTAACAATCATCTTTCATTTTATTTCTCCTTTTCTGACCATAAGTTATGTATTAAAACATAAAACAAAATAAAAATCGTAAATACCATATAATTATATGTTATTATTTTGATAGAATAATTTTTATCCTTCTCCATAACCAACAAAGGGGGAAGAAAATCATTGATTGTTTGAATGGATAACTAATGCATCACGAACTGATGTTGTTCATTTTCCATCACCACATTTAATGCTTGATATAATGATGTATTTAATAAATTAATTTTATATTTATTATAATATTAATTTTATTTTATTTTATTATAATCTATAAATTTGTGAACATTTCATTCAATTCTAAATATTATAATGTTGCTCATATGTACGGCGAGCTACAAACTCATGAAGTGATGTTATTATTTATTCACCTACACTTTATTTGGAATGAAATAAGGTTAAAATTATTTTATATATGAGATATATATGAGATGATATTAAATATTTAAAAATAATATATTCCCCAATTTTTTACCCTTTCACTCGTTAATGGAATGTTATCATAGCTCATTCGTACATATGACCTACCATCTCTTCAAATCCAGGTGATTTATTTTCCATGCACACCTTTTAAAAATTGTTATAATAACAAATATAATAAGTAAATATGATATGTATACAAATATTATTATTTTAAAGATTATATATATATATATATATATATCTTATGACAAGGAACTAGAACTGTCATGAAAAAACACAAATGAGGAAACAAGGCAATTAACACCCGAAACAATGAAAATAAGGAAATATTATTCATAAATAGATGGTAAAATGTTAAATAGGATGATATATGATACTATAAATATGATAATGGTTATCTTATGAATTAAAAACATTCATAAAATTATTATATAGGAGTCACTGATTTATATGAAAAAAATAAAACAAGAGGTAAGGGTGTCTCGTCTCACTTTTATATTCATGAGAAATATTCCATATTGATCATATATTAATTTTATGTAGTGTATATACTAAAGTTTTTATTTAAATTTATTATTATTAATATAATTTCATGTTTCATTTATTTTATTTTCTTTCATCATTATTATGATGCAAAATTTTCAATACTGGTGAGCATTTATTTCATAATCTAATAATTATTCAGGATTGTTTTTTATCATTTCTATTACGGGAATTATTATATTTTTCTATAATATAAAAATTATATTTTCTTATAGTCTACTTAATCATGATATTTTGTCCCGAAATATTATCATTTTTCAAGTCATTGGCATTTAAAATGATTTAGAAAACATTTTAAAGAAATGTTGACTTTATTTCTCACTTCTTTCAAAATTCTGTTTTAATCAACTACCAAGATTTCTAAAAATGTTTCAAAAATATTTTCAACATTTCAAAAAAATTATTACATAAAATTTTCAAATTTTAATATTTTGGAAAAATATTTTCAATCTTCATGTTGTGCTCAAAATAATGATCGTTTATCTTTTACTAAAAATATGAAAGGAATATTTTTTTACACACATGGCCTATATCAAATTTCATATATTAATGAACAGATAATGATTTCTGATTTCTATTATAATAATTAAATTTTATTTCCAAAGAGAAGTTCCTTCAAAATATTTATTTATATTTTCTAAAAGATTATTTTTAGAATTAAATACCAATTTTTCTTAATAATGTTTTTGAATATATTTTTATGATATATCTATTCATTAATGAATTCTAAATTTTATTATATTTCTAATACACAAGAGATATGTTGTTTTGATATGATCCTTATTATTTTTTGGATGATTTATTGTCTGTTCATTAGAAATATGAATTTTTATTACCAGTCACTATTTTTCTCTGAATGGTTTATGCTTATTTATATTTATTGGGGAATGTATTAACATTTACTATGTTATCTTTCCAATAAAATTTTTTATGATGATTCTGTTTCATACAATTCATATGATGAATGCATCGGAATATTTAGGCGATGGTAGGGGCCCACTATGGCCACTTGATTACTTAGTTGGTTTCATGAGACAATCTTTATATGTTAAATAGCCCATGATTTTATGGTTTGTTTAATTTTAAATTTAATATCCTTGATAGCTTGTGGTTCACAAAAAACCTAAGTTAAACAAATTGTGATATAGTAATAATATTATTATTTTAACTCAAAGGTTATACACTAGCTGTCATGACCCCCTCCCACCGAAGATTCCCCTCCTGAGTCGGCAAAGGGAAAATAGAGATAATGTCCTACGAGTCCCACCTCCAGCAGGCCCCAGCTCGGAGACCAGTAGAAATGGTATACAAATCGCTTGAAATTGGCGACATCACCCATTGTATGGAATCCAATATCGATAGATATGATATATTAACCTTAGAAAACCTCAACACACACACACATGTATGAAAGTAAACTAAAATTATCCTAATTGTACGATTAAAAATGTATCTGATACAAAATCAAGGGTCTCCGAAGTTAATACCAAATGAAATGCTATGCAACGATACACCATCATTACCCAACGTCTGAGATAGAACTTCCCCCACATGGTCCACATATTCCCCCTAGAAACATGAAAGAAAAATATTTATATATATAGGTTGATTATACAAATATACTTAGTAATAAAAACAAAATCCTCTATTTCACAACGGAGGGATACATTATAATTCCCCCATGAGAAAACAGTATAAACCAAAAGCACCTAACAGGGTACTCTAAAAATAATAACATCACTAATGGAATGATCAATCATTTATTTATTTTTTTAAAATGGATGCAGTTGTATTCACATGTAGACATTAGTTAACCCCCCCCCCCCACCACAGATGGTGGATTATTAAAAGAGAGATGATGGAATCCCTACCTGGAAGAACATTCGATCAACAACTCTTCATTATACTAAAACAGGGGGTGTGAAAACAGTTGGATGATCCTCCAGGTAGACATGATTCAATGGGGCTCACCAAAAATTCATGATCACTTGAGGAAGAATGGTTTGGTTTACCCTAGCATCAAGAGATAGGGAAACTCATAAGAAAATAATGGTCTCATTATTAGAAAGGCCAGATCCTACATCTATGGGGAAACAGTTTCAAAGGCCATAAAAGCCAGGTCATAATTAAGACCAGATAGTTTATGAGTCAAAAAAAGATTTAGGTTTTAAGGTATTGATTCCATTTTAAATGGCCCAAAAACTCATTAAATATGCAATTTAATTCAATTAATTTAAAAAGAATCATTAATGGTGAGAAATGGAAAAACTTGATAAAAGTAAAACTAAATCAATATTGGGTGAGTCACTAACGCAAGTCAATGAAATGACTCCCAAATGCCACTCACATACACCACCTACCAATGCTACTCACTGATTCCACAAACTGATGTATCTCACCGACGGAACTCACTAATGCCACTCGCTGACGCCACTCACCAATTCCACTCACTTACACCACCTACGAACCCCACTCACTAACAATGAGTCACCTACGTGACCCGCCGACATGACCTACTAACATCGGGTCATCAACACAAACCTTCGATGTTACCTACTAACAACGAGCCACCGATTCGACCTGCTGATAAAGAGTCACCAACATGACCTACCGATAGAAAGTCACCATTAGAAAAACTGGAAAACTAGATATATCTACTGAAATGAGTCACCATGACCTCCTAGAACACCTCAAACACTTTATTTTTCAAAAACTAATGGATCTGATGGGTTCAGAACATTACATCTGATACCTCTCAAACTATTCTCTTCCTAGATAATTTAAATCCAAATCCATAAGGATTAGGGGTCTGGACAACCACCCTGTGAGATACCTCTCAAGAAAAAACCACAATGTACTAATTGTAAGCTGAAGTGAAAACTTAACTTCAAACAACACCTAATCTAACATCTACTACCCCTATTGACCATATGACTCACCACACAAGCACCACAAGCCACACTATCTGATCACTTGAATCATGGATTTCATTCCTCCATTTCAAGAAACTATTCAATTTGGATAAAACTATCTCCCCCTCATGGGTTTAATAATATCCAAATTAATGGTTATTTATATGATATTTTGTTATCCCCTATTAATATGCTCAATATTTATCCAAAATTTCAGAACAAATAAAAAACACATCTCATACAAAACATGGTTCAATAATTACAAAAAATAATTAGACATGCTGAAACTCTAATCAACATCAGGTACTAGGAAAGAATCTGGGATTCTAGCACCGAAGTACACCCATCTTGGACCACATTCCCCCATAACACATGAACCAAAATAATTTTTCATCCACACAACATATTCTCCAGATGATCTGGGATATCCACTAACTTCTCTACAAACGTTACATCATCCTTGATATCAAAATCTCCCCAGTTAATGATATAGAAGTAATAATGAATATACCGATGAATCTTGGAGATGCCAAATACATCATGGATCCTCTCCAACTACGATGACCTCACCTATTGTTATGACACATCACAAAATAACCCCAAAACCTTGAAGGGTGTGATTATACTTTCAGAAATATTTCTTCCTCTACTAAACCTCTGCAGCCCATGCGGAGGGGAGACCATTAAGAAAACATTTTCCCCATCATTGGACTCCAAGGGCCTCCTACAATGGTCATCATATGACTTCTTCTGGTCTTTTGTTGCCTTCATCCTCTCATGGACATGCTGAACCATTGTTGTCCTGGTTGGCACTACCTCAGTACAAAGAAAATTTGTCTCCCTAACCTCTGTCTAGAACATGAGCGAATGAAAAATTCTGTCACACAAGGCATAAAATAGAGACATTCCACTAGAAGAGTGATATATATTATTGTATGTGAACTTATCCAAATACTATTGTCATATCCAAGACCCACAAAAATCCAAGACCCATGCTTACAGCTTGTCCACAAAATTCTTTGTTGTCCGTTATATCTGCCCATATATCTGGGAGTGGATGTTAGTGTTAAGGTGTAACTAGGTTCCAAAGGCAAGCTATAATCCCTTATAGAATCATGAGGTAAATCATTTATCCATGTCCCATGCAATGGACATTGAAAATCTATGTATCCACACCACCTCATCCACATACCTCCTAGACAAGTAATCCAGTGTGCCTAATTCCTTGATTCCATGAAGTGCTCCGATTTCGTCATCTGATCCACTAATACCTAGCTAGTATTGCAGCCTCCCTGAGTCCTGAGTTTTCCAATGAATAAATCTATCAAAATTTCATCTCACTTCCTCTATGGGACCTCTAAGGGATACAAAACACCCCCCATGAATATGGTTCTCAACACTCACCAAATGGCACACTAAGCACATCGCCCCATACTTTGCCTCATACAACTTGATATCAAGTCACCAAAACTACTAACTCAAGACCAAGTACATTTTTGAAACCCCTAGATGCACTGATAATGGAGAGATATGAAACTCATGGGGGAATCCATCATGCATTTCCACTGGAATGAACATACCCAAATTGAATAGAATCCAACCCTTATAATCCCTTGATCATCCTTCTAGAGCATCACCCTGGTCAATGAGATCAACCATCACCTCTACCTTTGAGTCACCCCACTAGGACTCATCAACCTACTACATCAAATAATATTTCACTATCATATAAGACATGGAATATTTTCCACCATATATTTCTTTATCTATGTGCACTTCTACCAACTCATAAAACAACATCAATGTATCTGTAGATTCCACAACTAATTCTTTATATGACTTCATGCTCAAGAAATCATCCATGAAATTACCATTTACAAATGTGTAAAAGATCATGAAATAGTAATCCTGGAGAATCTTCATCCTCTTTCGCTGTCACAAGTTCCGATCTCCCTGGGAAAATATATATCTAAAGCTCTTGTGATCCATGAAGTTCCCAAAGTTCAACCCAATGAGGTAGTGTCTCCACAACTTCAGTGAAAACATGACTGCATATAGCTCTAGATCAGGGGTGGGATAGTTATGTTCATGGGGATATAGTTTTCTAGACCCATAATAGATCACTCCCCATTGTTGCAATAGAACACACCCCAAACCCTGATGGGAAGAATCCCAAAAAACCCCAAAAATCAAGACATCATCTAGAAACCAGAGAAAATGAGAACTAACCAAATTCCTCTTAAGATAGCTGAACACTTCCTAGAACATCTTGCTGCACAAAAAATCGGGTATTTCCTAGTTAGGGATCTTAATTGAGTTGCAACTCGGGAGAAATCGGGGAAAAATATACAATAATAGCCTACCAAAAAAAGAAAAATGTGAACCTATGAGACCTTCATCTGTTCTCCCAAAGACAAAAAATGGCTATCCCTTTGATGGGTCCACTACTACACCATACAGTGACACCAACTGTCCAATAAATCATAACTCTCATGTTTAGAACATACATTTGGTCAAATTTTTGTAGAGTTGGTGGTGTCGAATACCCTGAAATATGGTCCTGAGATGCTCAATATGATCTTCTTAGATCCTTGAGTATATTAGGATTTCATTGATGAATATGATGATGAATAATCCTAGGAAATCATAATAAAAATATTTTATAAGTTTTATGAACATGAATGATCATTTTATAAACTGAATGGCATAACCATGAACTCGAAGTGCCCATACCTACACCTAAAATGTTTTTTTTCAGAATTTCTCACTTCTTTAAAATCTATTTGTGATAATAAGACTATATATCGATCTATGAAAAACAAATTTGTCCCCTTAGCTAGTCAAAAATATCCTTTATCCTCATGAGAAGGTAACAGTTCTTGACTGTCACCTGATTCAATCTCTGGTAGTCTATGAACAGCCTCAAACCACCATCTTCCCCCTTTGAGAATCAGAATGGAACACCCCACAATTACACACTAGGATGAATACATACATTATTAATCAGGTTATCAACATGAATCTGTAAATCACCCGCTATTGATGGTTCCATCCGATATGGATCAATCAACATAATAGAGGTGCCAGGTTTCATGTGTATCACAAAAATGATTTTACATCGAGGGGTTAGAGTCACAACCTCCTTTGGAATGACATAAAAGAACTACCTAACAACTATGGGTGCCTCAACCATCTCACCATCCATTGATTACACTAACATATCATCCAAAAAGAAAATAAGAGACTCTATACGCCGACTTCCCACATGATAGCTCCAGTCTCCAACGAAATCCACACATTGGCCATATACATATGAACAGATGAATCTCCACTTAAAAAATTAAATAAAATAATTTATGCAATAAAACAAATATATGGTAATAATGACATCATATGGATGAATCTATAGTAAGAAAAGATCCCCACAAGACTGATACATCCCCATCACCAGTCTACAACCTAGACATATATCAAACAAAATGGTCTGACCTACGACTAGCATTTTTAACACAAAGGTCCTGGTAAGACTCTCTATTTATAGGCCAAGAGAATGGCCGAGAGTGGGTGAAACAAAGAAGTTAGAATCTCTTGAATCAAACAAGGAATAAGCAAGAGTACTTAACAAATTGATCATACCTCGAACGATCATTGGTCCAACTAGAATGACTTCCTCTATACCATGTAACTAACCATGACTATCTCATTTCCCCTATACATATGACCACATCCATGACCACACCAATGCCGAGGTCCTTGAGTAACACCATGAGGTTAGCCTCCACATACTCTGTCTCCCCTCAGTGGAGTAAGAGTCTACTGTCCCTACTTCTAGAATGTGTTGACCATCAACTGCTACAGAGGTGGGTGTTAAACCTTCCCGCCTCCACCATACCATGATTGAATTGCCATCATGAACTAAATATGAAGGTACCCATGAACTACATATAGAAAACACACTAGAACCATGCCTATAGTTTATTCATGAGGACTATAAGTCTGAATCTGAAACTACTAAGGTCTATTACCTAACGATTGAAACCTCGATGGCCCAAGCACCTAAAAACTGCTGATGGTAGTATTTCCCTTCAAAGAACCCCAATATCTCCCATATCATGATTTACCTACTTGAGAGTTCATTATCTCAACTACCTACACATTCCTTTGGACTTCAAGTTATATCGTTAAGGTGAATGGAATACCCGAGTACTATAGAGAAGGAAGAAGTGCCTCCTCTAAGCGTCTCACCCCAAACTCCTCATTCAGAATGAGATACATAGTGAAGTGATTGAGATCCATGAACATAATCCCCAAACCCCGTACATATATACTACCATACTAGAGGGAGAGTAAATCCTATATATTCTTACCCTTCATTGTCAATGAAATAAATTCTTCCCAAAACTCCTTCTCAAAATCTTTCCACAAAACATTAGCCTCGTTTCTCTCCCCCAGGTACAATGTACACCAATAATGCATAACTCCCCTCAACTGAGTAAATTAAAATGGAACCTAGTACATCATCAGATCCTATATTTGGCTGAAGGAGATTTCAGACACCTCGATCCGACTCTCCACCTCCATGTTCGAGACACTAACCTCGTACATTCCCATGGCATGCTGCTGGAATGCATGTAACGTTCTATTCCACTGGTTTTACTCCTCCTCTGGATCAACCCACAACTGATCTGCTGGTTCAGCCTACCAAGACTCCAATTCCTGATCCAATCAAGGAGAAAAATAAATTTCCATAGATGAAATAATAAAGAAGGCACTCATATGCTCGAGTCATAGATAATTTTATTTAATATTTATTTGAAAATTGTATTAATTTAAATCCATGAAATTCACAATTCAAACTAGAACACATGTCATCATGATGCATGTAACATTCCTAGGGAAACTGCAATGCATATAGAGTAGCCTTAATTGGCAGTTCGGTAATCTCAGAGTCCTTGCCTTAGATCCTGAAGGGCCCTAAATTCCCATTTCCTAGCCAGTTTTCCCTGGCCAATGTCACATAACATGATCACCTCACACTATTTCCCTATCATCCCTTTCAATACTAACTATTCTTAACTCCAAAATCTATCTTATATCTAAACCATCGACCTCTGAGACCATTCATTCATGACTCCCCCTTTCCAAACATGCCTCTTCTAATTTGGTAATGGAGAAAGATAGATAATGACCCCTGAGTCCTGCCACCAATAGGCCGTAGGGTGGAGACTAGAACCAAGGGTATAAAAATCAAAAAAAAGGGAGTCATAACCCTTTTTATAGTTACCCTAATCGGGAGATAAGATATATTAAACCCAGAGAAATACATGATATATATATATATCAAAGAAAACCAAAATAATCCCAAATGCATGTTTGAAAATGAAACTTTTACAAAAGAAAGAGTCTCAAAAGTAAATACCCAAATAGAAGCTAATTTGTGATTTAAAAACTATCCCCATCATCCAAAAAAGTACTACCCAACACATTCCACGTAGTCCCCCTGGAAACATGAAAGGATTTTTATATATTTATGGTGATCATAGAATTATTATCAATAAAAGAAACCAAATTCTCTCATGCACGAGTGGGGAGAAATACTAATTCCTCAGTTAGAAAACAATAGAAACCAAAATCACCTAAAAAGGTATAATAACAACTCTAATCTAACCATAGGAACCCTCACCAAAGAACAGAAGTCATGTAATGTAATATATATCAAATCAATAATAGGGTAACTTAATCCAATTTCCCACTGATTATCTTCTCTCACACCCAATCATTAGATGTTCTAGAGCTCTAAACTCTTCTAAAATTACCACACCACCAACCCCCTAAAGATACCTCATCACAAATAAACTAACATCCTAGCTATATTACATCACCAAACCCACCACACCTACTAACTTAATCATAGCACAACGCAAACCTATAACCCCGCTGCTTAACCTATTTCCATCAATTCCGCAAACAATCAATCACTAAATCTGAGATTTCATTACACCACATGTACCACCCCATACATGTGGCCACACTCCTAGACACATCACCACACAACCCGAAAGGGATACAAAAAAGAATATTTCCCAACAAGGAACACATCCACACCAACAAAGAATGGATTATTCATGTTTAGCCAACAATTTTATTTAATTCAACTTAATTCGTGGGTGATCACACAATCAGGTAAATCTTAGGGAATACATTTATTTATTAATATTTACTTCGTTAAAAAATCACAATTAAAATATTTCAACAGGGTATCAATAAAAAATAATAGAGAATCACCTGTGCATAAGAAAGGAATGCCAATGACCATGATTTTCAAGTGGCATATGACCAGAACAAAAAACAACATAGATTAATGATAATAGATAAAATAAAATGATCATCATCATAATTTTCCGTAACACTCATTTATTACATAGTTTAAAATGGATCTAGTCATATTCATAAGTAGACATCAATAAACCCAACACACATGATACACAATTAAAAGAGAGATGATGGAATCCATAACTAGAACAATAGTCGATCATCGACTCCTCCTTATGAAAAAACAGGGGGTGTCAAAATAGTAATAGAAAAATCTAGGGAGACGTGATCCAAGGGGTATCCCACCAAATTCATGATCACTTGGGGAAAAAGGGTTATGGGTGCCTCGGTATCAAGAGAAAGGGAGACACACAATAAAAAAGGGTCTTGGACTTAGAAAGGCCAGATCTGAAATATAGAGGGAAATAGTTTTAAAGGACAATAAAGCTGGATACCAATCAATACCACAAGTTTTAGGAGTAAAAGGATGATATATGGTTTAAGAGATAAATTCCATTTGAAATGTCCCATGATCTCCTTAAATATAGAATTTAATTAATTTAACATAAATGGAAATTTACAAGTGGTGAAACTAGAAAAACTAGAGAAAATAGCTAATCACTCACCATTAGTTGATTCACTGACACAAGATTCCACTCGTCGACGCCACTTACCGATGCCACTCATCGACAATGTGTCACTGACGTGACCTACTGACAGCGAGTCCCTGATAGGATAAAGCGAGATGACCTACCGACAATGAGTCACTAACGCGGCCCCCCAGGTGAACTACCAACAATAATTCACCATTGGAACAACTAGAAAACTAGAAAACTCTTGGAAGAAGTCACTATTACCTTCATGAACTCTTAAAAACACTTTATTTTTCAAAAAAGTATGGGAATGATGGGTTTGGGACATTATAGATACCTTACGTTGACGAGAATGAATATGATTAACCACATTACAAAATTAATGTATTATAAATTCAATAATATGTTTTTAAATTCCTCTAATAACTTTGTATGTATAAAATAATGAAAAATCTAAATTTAAGAATAAAAACACATTTTTTCTAAAGGAAAATTTGGCTGCCATTTATTTGAATAATTGATTTAATGCTAAATAATAATGCTTTTATAATTATTATTTGAAAAAATAATTATTTTATATGAAATTATAATATCAAAATTTACTTTTTTTGGAATATTTTATATTTTTTGATAAGTAATATTTTTTGATGGATAATGTAAAATACTTCATTTTAATTGAAAAATGACATTTCATCTGAATAATGTATAATATTATATGATGTTTTCAATTATTTATTATGTAAAATTAGATCAATTATAAATCAATTTATTCAATTTATTCAATAGTAGAAGTTTTCATAGTAAATTTGGTCATAAAAACATTTCAAACTTTTGATCATTTTCAATTTAAAAACATGTTGTTTCACCCCATCTACATGATTAATTTTGAATTAACATTAGAAACTCGTGTGTATTAAATTTCCAAATTTTTATTCAATATTTTTAATTTTATGGTAATAATTTATTCAGCATGTTCCTTTTATTTTTGGATAACTTGAATAGTAATTTCTTTACTTTTTGTTACCACAGTTACGGGTAAATCAGTTAATTATGGGATATAATAATAATATAAACATTATACAATAACTAAAATAGTTGATATTTTTTATTTTACGAGATTTTTTCATTAATTATGTGACCATTTCTGTCCATTTAGATGTCATTATAACCATAATATTTTTTTAATCAATGAAAAGCCAAGCTTTTCAAACTCTTATTTTAAACAAGGGAAATGTTATTAATATATGATTATAAAGGGAATATTTAAGACTATAAATAGTTTATTGAATGTAAAAAATATTTATATTTATCATGGATGTTTATTTTTCATTTTTTGTTATGAAATAATGACCTTAAATAATTACACAGTGATGATGGATTAATTCATTAACTAATTGAAATATCAAATAAATGATATTAAAAATATTAATCTAAATATGTTTTGAGATAATTAGTGTCATGAACTAAATTTAAAGATTAACTTGACATATTGGGGATGTTTTAAAAGTGATATTTCCTATATATCTTGTTGTTATGATATTTTAAAAAAGTCAAGTAATGAATAGTATAAAAATTGACATTAATGATATTTTAAAATAAATAATTATTTATTAAATGATATAAATTTCCTAAAAATATTATTTTATAACAAAATAATTAGTATAAGGTTTAATATGTCATCCATAATTCATTTTTTGGTCGTTTTAAACTTTATAGAGACTATAGGAACCCTCAAATAGTCAAAGTCAATGTTGTCACGGTAAGAGTTAAAAGGGTTTAAAAAGTGTTAAGACCAACAGATGAGGGGTTAACCATGATCAAAAATTGTCCAAATATTATTCGATGAAGATTATTTTACCATTACAAACTTATTTTTTATTTTGAGTTTCATAATGAACACTTTTCCATAAAAATAACTTATACATTATTTAAATCAATCATAGTTACAGAATATCACACTGTTTTAGTTTAATATTTTTTGTGTATCCACATGGGGAAAATATCAGTATATGAATAGAACTAAAAGTCTATTTGTATCTGAATAAAATAAATGTCATTTTATAAATTATATAATGTTTTTAAAATTATATAACGCGCTTAAATTCTTATTGAATTATAATATAGTATATTTTAATTAACATGAAAACATAGTAATTGGTATCAATTTTATTAGTTTTGATATATTTGGGATGATTTGATGTTTATAATGATTTTTATATATCTATATGATATATTAAAGATTTTTTAAAGCATTATATTTGAATTTCCACTTTGTAATGATGTATTTAAAGTCAAATTAAATGAATAGCATCAAATTTGAAAATAATGATATTCCAATGAATTTCAAATTTATTAAATTATTTAAGAATTATAAAAATATTAAATAAAACAAAAGGGGAATGTATATAGTAGAATATTTAATACCATATTAATTTGTAGAAAATTTTTATGAATTTGGATCTAGAATTACTTAATTATTTTTTAATATTTTGAGAAATTCTAAAAGCGTCCCTCGCCTCAATTATGAAAAGACATGTATTCCTAGACATATTTAGAATAAATTGATCCATCTAGATTTAAAAAACCTAACCATCTATCATCTGAAAATACATTTAAATGTTCTAGAGGTCTGGGTATTCTAGAAAAACAGTCATTATATCCCTTAACAAGAGGTCTAAAGGAAGTCTATTGAAGAGGATGTAATTGTGTTACCAACTCATTAAAGTTCATTTCATTGATTAATTCATGTTCATGTGTTTTTTAAATTATAATGTATTAAATATAGTATTAAATATACTCATATATTATATTATGAATATTGTACATCTATATTCATCCCTTTTTCCTTCCTATAAAAAATGAAATCACCGCCTATGCATATATACAGCATACAGTCACCACATTATATGGTAATTGTTTTCATCACCACTTTAGATATATGGGTGTAATAATAAAAAGAATGGATATACATGATTATTATCACATTAAATTGATTCATTAACAATTATTATAACATCCAATTCATTGTTGTTTACCATTAAGGGAAAGATATTGTCGCTTGGGCATACGTACAACGTGTCCCCTCCATGATGTGATGCAATTCATTTTCAATGTTCAAAATTCAAGAATTTTTATAAGAATATATATAATTCATAAATATTATTTATATTACCTTAATTTTATTTATTATTTCACATAAATATATACTTTTCACATGAAATTGGACTTACAGGATAAATCACGCATGGGAAATAAAAATCGTTAACACCTGAAACATGGGAAATAATGAAATATTATTGACAAATTTGTGATAATATGATTTAGTAGTATCATAAAAGATATTATAAATATTAATATAGTTTTTTATAAATTAATATCATTAATTAAACCACTTTACATAAAGTTAATGTATGTTCAACAAATGGAAAATGCAAGGTAACGATTTTTCATCTCATTTTATTTCTATGGGACATATGATTTATTCAACACTTATTTCGTCTAATTAGTTTATATACCACCCTTTTGACATGTTATATCATGAAATAATTTTCTCCATGATATTTAATGTTTTTAAGGTTATTTGTTTATGGATAATTCTATTCGATTGATTACAAGTGGTAAGGGATTTGTTAACTTAATTTTAATTTATTGGGTTAATCTTTAATCTCATTGATTATAAAGTTTTGTGTGAAATGAATTATGATTATATTATTTCGTATTTTCAATTATTTTAGGTGGATTAACATTTTATAGTCATAATTTATTTATTTCCTTATTTTCAAAACCATATACCATTTTACATAATCTTTCTATATGGAACGTTATTTAAATAAATGTGGAATAATGTTAAATTCTTATCTTTTAATTAGTAAAAATATTTCTGGATGAGGATTATTGATTCTTGAATCAAATTTATCATTTTGATATATGAGGAATGCTTTGGAAAAGAAATAATTTTTGAGGAATGTATATAGAAACTCCCTTCGACACATTGGTAGTATCATGGGATGAATAAAGTTTGCCAAATTAAAAACAATTTTACCCATAATGATTAAACAGTATTCTGAAAGGTCATAAAAGAAATGGTATCATATTTCATGAAAACATGACATCTAGTTTAAAATAATTTCCTTCATTAATAATTCCATTATTTTCATCCAGGATATTTTCACTATGATATTATCTGTGGATTCAAATAATTCAAAGTTATTGTTTAGATAGAAGATGTGTTCATTTAATTTTCCATTCCATATTGATTATGCCTTATTCATTCAGGATATATTCATAAATATTAAAATCTTACTAGGAATATGACCTCACCCTTTTATATTTCACATTTCACTTATTTCTAAAGATGGAATATTTGAATGAGTTCAAGTATGAAATTTATTTTCCATTGGTATGTTTTATATTTTACCAATGTAAAATAAGAAACATGTATATATCTATTTCTTCAAAACTACTAAACTATTAATTCCATTAGGATGTGATTCCTTGGATCTAATTCTAATGTAATAATGTTAAGAATTTTTTTGGGATACTACAGTATGGGCCGTGTCACACCTCGACCTAACTGATTTATTTTTTTAATTACTTTAATTTTTATTTGGAGTTTCAGAAAATTTTTCCACTATTGCACGGTCATCCTATGCCGTTAAGAGTAACTGTACGATGATCTCATAGACTCCAGGGTGTTTGGGAGTTATGATACGTGACTCCTGTGTAGTTTATAGAACTTCATGACAAGCGCATGACTTGACCCTCCTGGCGGGTAGTAACGGGTGGCACGATTCGGGCGTAGTTTTCTCAACTATGCATCAGAGTGCAGGTGAGTAATGCAACTACCCTGGTATTCGAAATAAATATATAAATTAATTAAATAGAAAATGGAAAAATATAGTAAATATATAAAATAAAGTAAGTAAAATTAAATTAATGAGATTTTTATAAAATGTTTATAAATAATAACAACAATAATATGATTTTTTATAATAATGATAATAATAAAAAAATAAAATGAATAAAAACAAACTATAATCTGCATGGTGCCCTCCCCTTTACCTCATACCCTCATGGCGCAATAGGCCCCCTTCGGCCTCCTCTCGCGCGACTACCTGCTTGCCAGCATCCCCTCACGCCTCTCCCCCTTTGCCCCACGTTTGCCTCCCCGGTTTTCCCTTCCCAGCCGCCCCTCGCTAGATCCAACTCTGCCCACAGGTCCTCTCCAATCCTGATTTATCCACTCATCCAATAGCCCAATCACACACTATCTCACCCTCACTCCGCCCTGCCTTCCCACTGCTCCATCCCCCAAACCTCCCGCGCAGTGGCGCTGCGCTTCAACCCCACCGCCATCCCCTTCTTCATCCCTGCCACCTGCACCATACATTTCCTTTTCTCATTGCAGCCTCCCCAACACCATTTTACCCTCACCTCACACCTTCTTACCTATCGGGTGCCCTCCGACCGGCCGCCCCCCCCCCCCCCCCCCGTTCTTTGTCCTTTCTGTCACCACGTATCTCCTCTCCATCCTTCGGAGGCAGAACAGCCAGCCCTTTCGGTGCCTGTTCCACCTTCGCTTGCTCGGCCAACATTTAGCTCCATCACTGTAGGTGTGTTCTAATCTGATTATTTATTTCACTCTTTTTGGTAGTTTTCCAACGGATACGATTAATGATTTAGAGTTTGGTTTTGAGTATTTTCATTTGATTCCCTTGATTATAATTTGTTCTTGACTTGCAATGGTGTTGTTGATGTGTGAATGAAGATTCTCATCAGTTTCGGGTTGGCGTCATCTTTCTGCCTTGTTTCCATGGTAAGGGTATGCACCTGCCGCATGTTTAGACGGTGTTTATATTTCATAATTTTGATGTGTTATGGTTCCTATAATTATAATTGCAGTTCATTGAGCATTGCGTTGTGTTTTTGGGTGTGCTTCATCCTTGCTCAATGACTTCCAAGTAGTTTTCCCTATATATTAGTCCTCAAATTAATGAATTATTTATTTCTTGTTTTTATCACTTTTATTAAATGATTTTTATTAATTTAGGGATTTAATAATTGTTTCTTGTTGTGAAATAGAGTAATACCCCTTTCTATTTGAATTACATGAATTTTTTTTAAATATTCTTACTAAGTGTTTGATGAAATGACCCTTTGGCCCTTGAAAATGCGCTCTAGATTAAATGTGGTGAATTTGTTTCTTAAGTGGGTTTTCATGTGCATATGGTTTTCAAAGTAATGACATGTTTTCCTTCTTTTGGAAATGATTTAGTGTTACATGATTGTGTAAGGAATTTTTTGCCAGGTTTATGTAAAATAAACGTTCTCTTTGCTCTAGAAATGGTTTTCTAAATGACTTGATAAATGTTAGAGTATTGCATAGCTAAATTCCTAGTTGGCACTTTTGAATGGTTATTTAGAGAAAACCCCTCTGGGGTTGGGTTTGTTTCCTTATTGTTTAATCGTGATATGGAGGAGTCCTATGTATGGGACCATCCTTGTATAATTATTATATTAAGGAAATGACTACCCCTTCGGTGGTCGGGGTGGTGCTGAGTTGTTTAGTGCATTAAGTTATTTATATGTGTCTTATAATTTGAAATGTATGGCACACCCTCTTCAGAACTATACATGGGAACCTGACATTACAAAGAGGATTACTGATAACCATTACTGCACTATTTTAGATTACGCACTAGAAAATGGCCCACAGTAGAGATGTGTTTTATTATTATTAGTATGGTATTGGGCTCCTCGAGCAGGCCATGTAGGCTGGCAATCGGGTGTTAGGGTGTTATGATGCCATAAATAGTGGGTACGACTTCAGGATGAGTCACATGTATTAGTACATTCTAGTTTTTCTCTATGTTCCTAGTATTTCCCGTGTTCCATTGAAAATAGTATAGTTAGTATTGTTTCCCTTACTATATGTAGTGATACCCATTGTTCATAGTTTTGGGGTTATCTTGTAAATTTGAAAATGTGTGGTTTCTAAAGATATGTTTAACAAAAATGTTTTAAATGATCAATCACTCTTTCCTTTGACACTTCTATAAAAAATTTATTCCTTTATGGTATACATTTCTTTCTCCCTCTTATTCTATATTTTAAACTCGGGGGCAATGAAATATTATTGTGATTTTTTTACCTTAAAATTGAAATGTGTATAGAATTCTATATTTATTGATTGTATTTCAAACCTGAAATCAATAGTTTTTTTATTTAAAGAATGTTCATTGGGATTAGATTAGTCAGTCCTACCTACTATGTTTTTATACTCACACCTATTGTGTTTCCTTGTTTTTAGTTTCAACTACAGGCTCCAATTATGGTTTCGATCATTTCGAGCAATGTTTGGTTCAGTACTAGTGAGTAACCCATGGGGTTACGTAGAGTTTTAGACGTTGACAAGTTATTTGTGTTGTTGATCGTCCTTCAATTTTCATATCATTTATTTATTTTGCAATGTTCTATTTGTTTCTACTATTTAGTTTATTTTTCATTATGGGCCAAATCATTTCCAATTATTACTTTTTGATGCCTGACACTAGTTTTCAGCCCGTGGGGATCGAGAACGCCCCTCAGGCCATGTCACGGACCGGATCGGGTGACCGATTCTAGGTCGATGTGAGTTGTTTCGTGACAAAATGGTATCAAAGTAGGTTCTTGTTATTTGTGGAGTCTGGTAGATGGATATTAGGACAATCGAGACTCATGAGGTAGGAATGGGAAGGACATCCTCAACCCTTTCCTATTCTGAACCTCAAGTCTCTAGGGGTAGTCTGGGAATTGAGTCCTTGTATCGTTCTGATTTGTTTTGGATTAAGGGATGACAATTGAGGTAGGCTGATGTTACGTCGTGACATCACTTAGAGTAGTGACCCACATGAAGACCAGTTGCAGAGATGAGATTCTCCTAGTCATTTATTATTTCTTGTGGCGTAGATCACTACCATGTCGCCATGTTATGATTATCTTCTAGTTCCTCATCCTGATGGTTTTCTGTAAGTTGATTTTTGTTTGGTTTTGATTGATGTAAGAGTGTTTTTTAAAAAGAAAAGGGGAAATTACTTTCGAAAAATTGAATTTGGTTGGAAAAGCAGGTTTTGTATCGGGAAAATGGCCTTGAATGAAGGAGGTTTTAAAATATAAAATGATAAAGGGGGTTCTGATTTTTGTTTGTATTTGTTTGTTTTTTTGAGAAGGTTGTTTTTAGATGAAATCTCTTTCATTGATGTTATTCTGGTTTGATATTGGGTTTGGATTTGTGTTTTATAGGCTGTTCAAGAAAATGCCACCCAGAAATGTCCCTAAGGTTTCTGATAATTCATGCCTAGTTTTTTCCCTTCTCAGACATTGTCTTCACTTAACAGTGATCAGGGTCCATTAAAGGTAGTTATGAGGTTTGAAGTGGTCGAGTGTGCTTTTAGGTTATTGGGAACCCCAGTCTATTAGAGTTCGAGTTGTCCTTGGATAATTTGAGGGTCCGACTTTTGAATGAATGGGAGTTTCTCACCCCACCATCATTGCTTGTTGGGATGACATGGGATGTATTTATATCTGTCTTCATCAAATTGTTCATACCTTAAGAGGTGAATATGAATAAAAGGGAAGATCTCATGCATATTCAATAAGTCCAACTGATAGTGAAGCCATATATTGACCATTTCAAGGATCGTGTTTCATTTTCTCTGGAAATAGAATTGCGGAAATCAATAAATACTTCCTTATTCATCGGGGGTCTTTATCTAGATATCATGAATAATGTCATCCCTTTGTAGGTAACATCGTTTTGAGAAGTTTTTCAATGATGTGTTTTTAAATGAGTTGGTCTCTAGAGCGCAGATTGTTGGAAATCCAGCATATATATTTTCTCATGAAGGTTCCCTATCTGGCAAGGAAGGTGTTCCAGAGGGACCTATTTCTAATGATTAATTTTTAGTGGTTCAACTTTCAGTTCATCAAACCATTCTGTGGTGTGCCATAGTGTGGTTGGTTTGGGCACATGAATCCATTATGTTGCATCCCACCAAAGATGTTTTATCGTTTCAGATGTTTGGGTCATCTAAAGAAGTTTTAAAGTATGCATCACCTGAATAAGAAACTGTGAATGAAGAATTCTAGATCCCGACTATGAGGCAGGATATGTTTCATCCCTTAGAGCCCCAACCAAAAGCTTTATTTTGAAACTCGTGCGCAGTCAGGAGTTGTTAGGGGTGTGAAACCTCGATTCGGGTTTTGTGTTTAGTTATGGTAGTGGAACATTTAATGTCTTTACATTCATTTTTTCCACTATTAATGTATTGACTTTATTGTAGGTCCATTTTTTATTATGGATTTACAAAGGACATGTTCTATTGTAATCCAAATAGATTAGTTTGTTTGATCATGGTTTTCAGAATTGTGTGATATTCTTAAAAGTGTGTTTGGCACTTGTCTTGATTGATTTTGGTTTATCTATGTTCGTTTGGATATATATGTGCCTCTGAAAAAGCAAATGTTTTGTGGTTATCCTTTGGTTCACTTCTTGGGTTATGTTCCACTCAAAGGTTTTCCCCCAGTGTTGGGAGTGTTTAGTCAGGGTCGAGAGTTCTAGGTTTTAGTGGAGGTTTTCTTCACGTGTGGTATGGAACTTAGTTTGGACCATTTGGGTGTTCCTGCATCCCCCCTCTTCCTGGGGGGATATGGTTGGGTGTAATATTTCCACATTAGTTGAGATCTTGTGGTGGGATAAACCCTCTCATATTCTCCCACTATCTAGTATTGTGGTCATTTCTAGTTTCAATCGGGTTTGATCTCTTATATGGTTTATTGTTCGATAGGGTGACTTTCCGAAGGCATAAAGTGTCTGTGGTTGAAAGAATTGTCACACCCCGAGATGACTAATTTATTTTCTTTTAATTGCATTAATTATTATTTTGGGTTTCAGGAAATCTTTCCTCTATTGAAGGGTCATCCTGAATGGTTAGAAGTAACAGTTTGGGGCCCACACGGACGCCCAAGTGTGTTGGAGTTATGATGCATGACTTGCACGTAGTTTATAGAATCACACGACTAGACCCTGCTAGCGGGTAGTACCAGGTGGCACAGTTTGAGCGCAGTTTTTTAAACCGTGCGTCGGACTGTAGGCGAGCAATAAAACTGCCTTGGTATTCGAAATAATTAATATAATTACATTAATGGTAAATGAAAAAAATAATAATAAATAAATAAAATAAAGTAGGTTAGATTAAATTAAACAAAATGTTAGAAATTGTTTAATATTGATAATAAGAATAATAACATTTTTAATAATAATGATAATAGTAATAATAATAATAATATTATTATTTTTATTTTTATTTTTATAAGATAAAATGAAAAAAACAACAACAAACCCTAATCTACACAACACCCTCCCCTTTCCCCCAGAACCCTCACGGTGCACCAGGCCCCCCTTTAGCTTCCTCTCGCACGACTACCTTCTTGTCGTCAGCCCCTCACGCCACTCCCCCTTTTCCTCGCGTTTTCCTACCTTGTTTTCCCTGCCCTGCCACCCCTTTCAGGTTCCGCCTCTACCTGCAGGTCCTCACCGCTTCATGTTTCTCCCCTCACCTAGCGGCCAGGTCACGTGCCAACTCACCCTCGCTCCACCCTTCCTTCTCGCTACTCTAGTCACTGAACATCCTACACAGCGGCACTACACTTTGACCCCTCTTCCCACGACTTCTACATCCTATCCACCTCCACCCAGCCTTACCTCGTCTCGTTCCAGCATCCATTGTGCCGACCTTCCTTCACCTCGTGCCTTCCGACCCGTCACGAGCCCTCCGACCGGCCACACGGCCTTCTTGGCCATGCCCCCCCTATCGCTAACCTTTCTAGTGCCCCACTACTTCTCTCCATCCTTCTGAGGTGTAATATCCAGCCCCGTCATTTCCCATTCCATCTTTGCTCGCTCGGCTAGCCTCCAGCACCATCGTTGTAGGTGCATTATATTACGAATATTTATTTCTCCCTTTTTGGAAGTTTTCAAAAGGCTGTGGTACATGATTTGGAGTTTGGTTTTGTATCTTTTCATTCAGTTCACATGATTATAGTTTTTTATTGACAAAAAGGTGCATTTTAGGTTCGAATGAAGATTCACATCGGTTTCAGGATGTCGTTATCATTCTTCCATGGTTCCAAGGTAAGGGTTTTCACCGGCCTCATGTTTCCACTCAGTTCATATTTCATTATTTGGGGGTTTTAATGTTTCTATAATTTTAATTGTAGTGCTTTTAGCATTTTTGTATGTTTTTGAATGTGCGTCATCCTTGCACCGTGACTTACACGTAGGGTTCCCTATGCATTTGCCTTTAAATTAAAAAATTATTTATTTCTTGTTTTTCGCACTTATATTAAATGCTTATTGGTAATTTAGGGTTTTAAGAATAATTTCTTGTTGTGAAATAAAGTTAGACCAATTTCTATTTGAATTGCATGATGTTGTTTTATTAAATGTTCTTACTAAGTGTTTGATGAAATGCCTCTTTTCCCCTTGAAAATGTGATTTATATTTAATGTGGTAAATTGTGATTCTTAAATGGGATTCCAAGTGCACATGGTTTTCAAAGTAATGCCATGTGTTTCTTCTTTAGAAAAATAATTAGTGTTAAATGGTTTTTTAAGGCATGTTTGGCTAGGTTTATGTAAAATAATGTTTGTATTTTCTCTGTAAATGGTTTTTTATATTATTTGATAAATGTTAGAGTGTTTCATATTTAAAGTCCCAGTTGGCACTTTTGAATTCTTATTTGGGGAAAACCCCTCTTGGGATGGTTCTCTTGCCTCATCATTTGAACATGAGATGGGAGAGTCCTTAGTATGCGACCTTCCTTTTATAATTATTATATTATGTAAAACACAACCCTAGAGGTGGTCGAGGTGGTGATGAGTTGTTTGGTGTGTTTGGTTATATATATGTGGCTTGTCATTTGAAATGTATGGAACACCCTCTTGATTAATATACATGGGAACCTCGCATAGCGAAGAGGTTTACTAAGAACGATTTTTTCACTAGTTTAGATTATACACTAGCTAGTGGACCATAGTAGAGTGGTGTTTGGTTATTATTTCTATGGTATTGGGACCCTTAATCAGTTTAGGTAGGTTAGTGATCAGGTGTTATGATGTTTTGACATCCTTGAGAGTTGTCAGGCCTTCAGGATGAGTAACATGTATTAGCACGTTCTGGTTTTCCTCTAAGAACCGTGGATTTCCTATTTTCCTTTTACACTAGTATAGTTAGTACAAATTCCCCCGCTATAATTAAAGATATATGTTTTTCTTGGTAGTGGATTTTTCCTATAAAATTGTAAATGTGTTGTACCTAAAGATATTTGATAGAAAAATGTTTTAAACGAACAATCACTATTTACTTTGAAACTTTCATGGAAAATATATGATTCCTTTTTGGTATCCTTTTACTTCCTTCTCTTGTACCTTATTTTAAACATGAGGGTAATGGATTATGATTGTAATTTGTTTACCTTAAAATTAAAATTCATAGAAAATTATATATTTATATATTGTATTTAATGCATGAAATAAATGTTTTCATTATTTAAATAATGTACGTTGGGATTAGATTAGTCGGGCCTACCTATCGAGTTTTAATACTCATGACTATAGTTTTTTCTTGTTTTTAGTTTCACATGCTGGATCTAGTTATAGTTTGGATCATTTTGAGCAATGTTTGGATCAATACTGGAGAGTAACCAATGTTGGTATGTGGTGTATCAGACGTTGATAGGTTATTTTCATTGTTGACCATCCTTCAATTTTCATGTCGTTTATTTATTTTTTGGTGTTATATTTGTTTATATTATTTAGTTTACTTTTCTTTATGGGAAAAATTATTCCCAACAGTTAAATTTAAGTGCCTGACACTAGTTGTCAGATCATGGGGATAGGGAACACCCCTTGGGCCATGTTGGAAACCAGATCCGGTGATCGGTTCAGGGTCGACTCGAGTTGGGTCATGACCGTTCGATATAGTTGGTATTAGATAATTTTTAGAAGAAGCCTTGGGAACAAAATTTAGGAAAACATATATTTTGGAACAAAACACCATGGTAGATATTATGGATAAATATAGTAGAATTTAATTATTTTTTGGGGGGTTTTAAATTATTATTTGTTATAATATTTCATTTTACCATATTTAGAAATTTATTCTAGAAGATGGAATGTGAACCATAATAATTCATATAATACAAATGGTATTAATTATCATTTTTTGGTTGGGTGTAAGACAAACATTTGAAGGGAAATGGTCTACTAAAACATTCTCATCATATGAGGAAAAAATATAATATGGTAACAAGATTGAGAAATAGTTATCTAATTGTTATGGATATCAAAGGAATTAATAGATTCATAGGATGGAATATAAAATGATGATAAATGCCAGAAAGGAAAGAAGGATATCCCACATGTGATAATTGTGGAGGGAAACAACATGGTACTTTCTTAAAAGGAGTGTGATTTTTCTACAGTTATGGAGAGAATGTACACCATGATTATGATTTCAATGGTTATAATAAAGTTTCTAATATAACAATTTATCAATTTTAATGAAAAGAGAAACATATAAATCAATTTACAAAAGATGAAATGAATATAACTCAAAAAATTCTATTAGATCACGATCAAACAAATTTTATTAGCACAGATAAAGAAAAATGACTAATGTGATTTGTTTGGATTCAATAATTATGTAGTAATTGTATTTTATAAGTTTTATTCTTCTGATAACAATCATGTGATGTATAAGGATTTTATTTCAATACTTATTCTTTATTTATTTGAGTTAATATGTTGAATGGTATTGATAAATAAAAAAAGTGATTAAGTGTAATGCATGTCATTTAGAAAGAATAGTAGTTTGTAGAAGATAATCATAATATAATATTGATGTAGGAATAATTATGTAAGAATTAATAGATGATTTATATGGATATAATAAATTTGATATTACTAACTACATTGTTGGAAATTAATTATTTGTTGACAAGTGGTTTATGATACCATTTTTCTATTTGAAAAAGTTTTTTTTATTTAAGGGAAATATTAAATAATATATAGAATAAATATGAATTCATGTCTTCAATAAGGCATTATGGTAATTAAGGTTATAACCATGATTCAATAGAATAAGTAATTAAGCCACTCACATGTTTGGTAGGTGACGACTAAGATTTACTTCATATTGTTTGAGAGATTAATGGTATGTTCATATTGGAAATTATAAGACCTTATTTATTATGTTTTGGATCTTGATATTTTGAATGGGTATTAAGGTTTAATATTTTTGAAATTTTTTATATTTCACTTTAGGAAAGGTATAATGAATCTTGTGTTTATTCATATCAAATAAAGTATTCCAACTACTTTTGTTTGATAAAATAGTTGAGAGGAAGGAATGAATTTTCACTCTTTATGGTTTATAAGATCTATAAAAGCGAATTTGGGGATCTATATAAAAAACAAATAATTCATTTTGGGATATTCATTTCATGGAGTAAGGGATTAAATTACTATGGATTTTGTTTGTGAATTGACAATGACTCCAAGAATGAATGATACAATATGATAATGAAAAAAAGAAACGTATGATATAATCATTCAAGTACAAAATATAATTAATTTTGAATATATTAAGGTCATTTTTGGAATTTTTTATGGATTATAATAATATCAATTAAAAAGGTAACCTATAGGATGGGATATAACCTCACATTAATCTAGGCCGCGAGACTTGAACCCACAACCGAAGGGTGATAAGGGTGAATCGCCACCCACTGGCCTATGCGATGTCATGGTTAGTATAAATTAGTTTTCATTATTTAAATAGTTTTTGAGATAAAGTAATGCTTTTCTTTGGTTAACCTATATGATTATGATAAATATAATATAGTTGAATTTTTTTCCTTTGGAGGCAAATATGAGTTTGTGGGGGATATTGTTTAAAAAATGAAAATCATCCAATCAAGTAAGTATATTTCATTATTTTATTACTTTCACATGTAAATGGATTCCACAACTCTAACAAAATAATTTTGTAATGAAATTTTTATTTGTTTAATTTTATTTATAGGAAATTCATATTCCTTTTTAACCTGTCATAGATTTATAGTGTTGTCATAATAGACTTCTAATAACTATGTTCTCAATATATCTCCATCAGAACATGATAGAACGATTTATTTTCAATGTCCATGTTTTTACTTCCCCATAATATTATCCAATTTGAATGCCTAATTTTTTTAATAACTTTTCATTTTCCTTTCCCTATTATCAATAGGATGTTTTATTAACCCATTTTTACAATGTGACTTACCCCCATATGAATTTTCAAGTATCGATATTTTATTTTGGAAGTGAAATTTAAAATTATGAGAACACAATTTTTTGAAGGTGGGGAGTATAAAAAACCCCAATATTTCATAGTCAGTGTCTTTTTAATTTTATGCTCTTTGATACATTTTTCTTCACACAACACCGAACATAAGTGCTAAATTGTTGAAATTTTTATGGTCGTACTGGGATTGGGAATTAGTGATTTTCAAATTGGAAGTAGGGATGACCTGTGAATATCAATATTCACTTAATAATATTCTATTTTAACCTAGAATGGGAGTTCTCCTTTAGGGGATACTCTTATACATATATAAGATAAAATATTTGTGGCCCTCTTATTCAGAAATTGAGTGTCTCCTTCACATAAGCTTTATCTTGTTTTCCAGATCCAGTTAAACTAGATGTTCCAAAATCCTATATTATTAACAAACATGAATATGGTAGATTCCCATGTGAGGTGGATATTCAGTCTCATTAATAATGATTTAATCCTTGTAAATTCTCTTTCATTGAAATAGTGATTTTCTCAAGAGGTGATGAGAGGTGACCTTGTGCTAATATTATGAGTAGAATCTATATTTACAGGATCATCAACACATGGAAACTAATATTATCTTGTAAGTTGTCATTTTCATATTTTTTTTAGAATTTTGAATATTCACAAATGGCTAGTAGTACTGGTAATCCTCGAATAATGCCTTATATCTTTAGGATTTATGATTGGGATTTCAATTGGAATCATTTCACATAGAATTTTCCCAATGATCAAATTTGGTTTAAATTTCATAGAATGAATTGGGGAAATTATAATCATAAAATATTCAATGATATCTATACTATTATTGGTACTCCAATAAAGATGGATCAGTGTGTGATTGAGGGAGATCTTGACTCATTTTCTGTAATCCTTATGGATGTCAATTCATCCTCAAAACATATAGATTATATTATTCATCATTTTAATGATAATAGGATTGAGGAAAAGATTGTGTATGAATGTATCTCTACCTTTTATGATCATTCATTTATTTTGGATAATATGATTGATTCATTATGGTGATCTAAAATAAGGTTAATGATACTCCTAATCCCATTTATTGTAAGTAATTGAAAAGATTTGCAAGAACAATGACAAGGATCTTGATAAAAAGACTACATATAAGGATGTGATGAATAATAATTGACTTGAAATTATCAAACTGAGCAATACATGGGTAAAAATTGCCAAGGATGAGAAAAATCAACCTTCGGCTCCTTTTTTTCATAGGCCAGTGTTTATAGTGTCTTATAGAGGGTATGGTTTTTATTATCATACTCTACCCTTGGAATTAAAACAAGTTATTATTAATGGGGTTTATAGTATGAAACTGAATATAGAGGAGTAGGATATGGTCACTGATATTGCACATGACATCAATGACTTAGTAATTCTATTATCAAAGTATTTGGGTTTTTCGAATCCATGTAACATTGTTGAACTGGTGGCTCAATGGGATTACACGACTGTTACTCCATCATTACAGGATGATGTTTTTAGCTCAAAATTGCATCAATATGGTTACTCAATTAGAGAAGAATGTCTCTATTGATGCTTCATATTCAGAAATGATTAATGTTGTTTTTTATAATCTGTTCAAGATAGTACCCAGATGACATTGGGGCGAAATGTTCTATTCCCAAGGATATTGTTCCTTTTGAAAGACTACATTCTTCTTCATTAAATATCAATATTTTAAGACATGAGGAAACTATTGTAGATAATGAAGAAAATCAATTGAATATTGATTATTGTGTAACACGTCTTAATAGATCTAAAAATTAGGGGACTGATCCTCTTAAGGGTGATCCTATAGTCTATATTTGATGCCCCTACTGATTTTTATGGGGCTGAGTATAGTAAGACATCTCATTAGGATCATGAAAATCAGAGGACTAAAACTATGGACATCAATAGTCTGTCTCAATCTCCATTAGCTCGCCAAACTAAGGGAGTAAGGGCTCCTAAAACTAGTAAAAATTATGATAATAAAGAAAAAAAGGGGGAATTATCCATAATCCATGTTCCAAATGATAATATTTATTTGGAATTTCTATGGGATGTCAAATGAGGCCAATATTAGATCATTTAGGTATCCCATTCAGAAATAAAAGACATGTTATTATTAGGATAGTTTTACCCAAAATGTTCTTATGTACTATAATTTATATTTTGAATGTTTTGGGATTTCATATATTGGTCATTAACAACATATTGATTATGGTTAATAATTCATGTGTTCTGGCTCATTGATCAATAATTAACCCTTCTGTGACTGGTTCAAGTAATCAACATTCGACTTGTTCCACTAAAAATGTGGGTGTTATGAAATTTTGTTCTTTTATTTATTCCCTCAATAGATATCATGATTATAATAGTCTCTAGTTTGATCATAATTGTCTCAGAGATAGCATTTATGGTAATTGGGTTTATCATGGACATTTCAACTTGATTTTGAATCCAGATGAAAATGGGGTGTGGTGATTAATCCCGTTTTATCCAATGAGATCATGGAATCTATTTATCACAATGATTTGATTGAGTTCAATATTATAGGTGTAGAGTACAGCTGGTATGAAATACACCTTAGTGTAATGATGCTTAGGAAGATTTATAGGGCCTTTGTTAATGATAATTATTTTATTAATTGAGAATTTATCTTTTACATGACGTTTTTAGTGATCAACATTGACACCATCCAATCAAGAATAAGTTTGTGGAAAGAGTCTCTATGTATCCTTGTGCCTTAATATTTAACCACGATTTTTTGTCTCATCTATAATGTGGTATGCTTATTTGGGAGGTTTGGTGTTTGGTGGACTATAATAATTATGAATTGTCTTGAATTCTCAAGTTAATGTTTCCAAAAATTGAGTATCATGTTGTCAGGAAAATATAGATTCAATAATTCTTACAAGGTTATATTTAATATTTATGTCTCCCTTGATCATATTCAAGAGAATTTCAACCATAATGAATTTTCTGATGGTATTTGAAAGGAAGGTAAGATGACTCTTAAATTCAATAGTCACATTAACATGAATAATTCCATGATGAAATATATATTCATGGATAGTTGGATAGATTATTGTGATAATAATTCAATTTTTCCTAACCCCTTCAAAGAATTTTAAAAACCTCAATACCATTAGCCTTAGTAAATAATGGAGATCAAGTCATGGATTGTAGTCATCACCTTTAAGAGTATATTTTTTCCTTCAACATAGATCATGTAAATTTATAATTAAGTTTTTTTATTCTATTTATGCAATTATTATATATATGGTTAGTTAATACAAAAATTCAATTCTCACTTTTATTCCCTTAAATACAAAGATAAAAGAAACTGTGTTTAGTCTCAAGCCTTATAGATCTCCTAGCCTGGCTGGCCTTGGTAACTTTTTATTTCCAACATATCAGTAGATCATACATTATGATGTTTTTAGGCTCTTTATTCACATATTAAATTGTTCATCTCTTCATAAATATGTATTTTTCAATTTATTCCCCATATTCCTAATCTAGAGAATGAAAATGGGATACATTTGTTTAAAATCATTTATTAGGTTAATACCATCTACAAAATCATATGTAATATCCTTTCAAATAGATTGTCTCCCATTTCGAGTATAATTGTCTCTTACAATCAATTTGGATTCATTAAAGGAAGTTAAATTCTTGATTTTTGTGTCACACCATTAGAGTGTGTTAGTATTTTTAAAAACCCCATTATGGGAAGGAAGGTTTCTCTAAAAATTGATTTATAAATGTTCATTGATATGTTGGATTGAGATTATATTTGTATATTCCTTTCCATGATTAGGTTTTCAGAATAATTTTATAAATTTGATAAAGACTATTTTCAAATCTCCTTGAATATCTATGATTTTCAATGGATCTCCATAGCGACACTTCACTTATTCTATAGGGTCAAGGTAGGGTGACCCCATCTCAACTAATATTTTCTCTATTATTAAGGATTATTTCAATATATTGATATCCATCATTGTTGGAAATGAGAATAGAAAGATCATAGGTGCGGCTAGAGGAATTTCTACCCCTACTCAACTTATCTATGCTAGTGATAGTATTTAATTAAAATAAAGAAACAAGGAAAACATTAAAATATCAATAAACCCCTCTTTTACTAGGAGGATGTTTCTGGTCAGAAGGATAGTTGGAAAAATACATTAGTTTATTTTGGAATGAACAATTCTGTTGTCCGAAAAAATTCAATATTATAAGTGAATTTGGTATTATAGAGGTAATTTTTCCATTAAACTATCTCGGTGTTCCTCTGTTTTGGGGTCATCCAAATTATTGTTACTTTTACATCATTATCAGTCAATTTGAAACTAAATTATCTTCTTTGAATTTGAAATAACTCTCCATGGAAGGTCATGTTTGTTTGGTAATTTTTTTTCATTTCTATGATTATATAAATTTTTCTTATATATAAATTTCATGTGTCTCTTATCATGTTTATCAATGTGGATATCAATAATTATATCTGTAGTGGAAATATCATTGAGAGGATACTAGCTATTATTACATGGAATACATGTTTCATTCCATTTGAGGTTGTGGGGGCTTGGAATAAAGAATCTAATATTATTTAATCATTTATTAGAAGATACTATGTAATAGAATATTTTCAATGAAAATTCTAATGGAATTGATTTTTGGAGTGTTGGGTTCCTTAGTATGCCCAAATATCGGAATTTTAACTATTCTGATTCCTCATTTAGGCCTTATTTTTAGCCAATTTTTTATACAATTTCTTCTTAATCAAGAACATTAGTGTCTATAAAATTTGATATTAATTTCTTGACTAATAATTGAGGTGGGTTCCCTATCATTTATTATCTCACTCATGATGTTTTTTGTATCAAACCAGAACTTTTTCAATGGAAGTACCTTCTTATAATTATTCCTTATAGTATAATAACATTTGGAATAAAAATGACATATCGTGATACTATAATCTACTTGACCATTAAACATAATGTTCCCACTTCTGTTTTTTTTTTGAATTTCAATAATCTCACATACACAGTTTTGTTCGGGGTGATTTTTGGAGTCTAATAGAACAAACATTCTTTTTTGATGCATAGTAAAATAGACTTATGAATAGAAATGTTACACATTATGAATAGTTAAATACACTAATGGATAGTATCTTTACCTATGATAGAATATATATAATATTTTATTGAAAGTATAATGTAACTATATCTCCGAATAAGAAAATAAATGTTTTAAAACTGTTATTTTTGGAATAAAAGATTATTTTATTTCAGGATTAAATTCCACATATATTTAAAATTATTTTTGAAAAATGTACTTTATTTTTGTATTTTACATGTTGAAAAATGGTTGGGGTGAATTTTGGGTTTTTTTGTAAATAGATGGATTTTTAATGAATAATGAAATACAGTAAATTACAAAATAAGTTAAATTCATGAATTATAGATTCATGAGTGATGTTATTCTAATGTAATCACATGATTCATATTCACATAATAAATTAATGATTATAATATTTGGAAAATACCTCTCCCCTCCACTATAAATACCACCCTTCACACCCTCATTTCATCAAACCTCTCAAGATTCAATACTTGTATGACCTCTTCCAATACATCTTTCCTAGCCCCTAATCCATGTCCAGTATCATCTGTTATTATTAAAAGACCGATCCAAGGTTCCTTGAGGAGGATCTAAAGAGTATATCTCAAGATGTAATTTCCCGCTCTCTCTTTCCCTTAATTTCATTTCAATTTAATGATTCTTCTGTATTATCTGCCCAAAAATATTCATCCACATGGTATGGTGATTCCAGTATAGTACATATACTATAATGGTATGATCCTAATGGGATATTATATCATCAAACCCCCTTCTACTCTTATTTTTATTTTATAAAGGAAAACATTGTTCGTCAGGTGTTAATTTATCTACTACAAGAACAACATGTTTTCAATTTCCTTTACCGACATTATATTTGTTCATGAAACCATTATTGTGGTTGAACCAATTTATTTTATATTTAACATATCCTATTTAATTTTTTGTAGAAATCTTATATAAATATTACTAAATGAAAAATCAAAACATGTTCCTTGTGACCAAAAAACCGCCCAAATTAACCTAAAACGATCATCATTGAATCTTAACTAATGATTTATTCACATGGTATATAATGTAATTAATTATAATATTATTAAAAATATATTAAAATAATTAATGACATCTGATATCAGTTGTGGGTGTTTATCCTTGTTCTACACGAACTTCCATTAATAAATTCAAGTGGATCGTTCATGAAACCCATAAAAATGAACACACCTGAACAATGAGTTTTAACTATATAACTCAATAAAATCACATAACTGAACATAATAAAACCATATAGAATCTTATTATTGTTTAAAAGGTTCTATAATTTTTAATTAATCAATCTATTGTTGTTATACTAGACATTAAAATGAAGAAAGTGTTCCGATACAAGGTACGGGGAAATTCTCGAACCCAAATTTCCTTCATCGGGTTCTCCCTCTTTAACTCCACGTTTGTTATGGGTTCTCCTTAAAAAAATTTATTCATTGTTATACTAACTTTTATGGGGTATACATATTCTTTAATTTATTTTATAAAAACCCATTTTTTTCCAAAAGAACTCTTCTTTCAAAAAAACACACCCTTTTTACTTCTTGAATATTGTTTCACTCTACACTCATGGATACTTGTTGTATATCAAGACTGATACTTCCTCTTTAATTTGGGGAAAAAATTTATTGATGAATGATTTATTATATGATACCCATAATTTTCTATGGGTTGTTTTATTTACATGGTTTACATATTTTTAATGTGGCATGCATGATAATGTTAATATTATGATGTGATGGGTGCGCCTGGATTTATATATATCAGAAAATGAATGTTATGATGTGACGGGAGAACCAAGAATTATTTAGTTCTCCAATGAATTGGGTAATGTGGTGAATCTCAAGAGTTAATGAGAAATGATTTTTGAACAATATTCTTGCTCTGTTCACAACTATGTGTGGTAGATGACCACTAACACATGATGTTTTATTTTTATGCATTGCCACATTTCAAGTATTTTATTAATGTTTCCTCTCATTATTTTGATGATGATGTTATGATTATGAAAACCCCATTAAATATTGTTCTTATCTATCCTCTTATTGTGCTTTTACCTCAGACTTTTTTTGATGTATATCCTCTGGTCACTGCATGTATAACGAGAGGTTATGTGGCAATAAGAAGCAAGAGAAGGAGGAATTAAATACATGTTTATTCTTGATATTGTAAATGTTATTTTTGGTCTTTGTTTTTAAAATACACTAAACATATGGATTCTTATTTTGTAATACTATTATATTTTTTACCTTTTTAATAATGTAATAGTATTTTAAGAAAGGCCAGGGTCGCTGTAGTTGATATCAAAGGAACAAATTAGTTAATTTGGGAATTATGATTAGTAAACCCTAGAGAAAACATCAAGTATGAGACTGAGTAAAAATATGAAGACAAGAATAATTATATAGGGATATCATAAGTTATTATTTTAGTGAAGGCATTATAAATTAATTAGTTATTTATTCATGACTTGTTGACTTATGTTTTTCACTAACCATTGCAATGTTTGAAAATGGTGGGAATGAGGAGAAACCAGTCTAGCAACCCATGAGAGGGCCAATGCAACAATTTTCCGAATGACATCCCCAATGCTTTAGGAGGTGGAGTTCAAAACATCATGTAGATGCTTACCCAACTATTATAGTTTATGAAAAATAACCAGAATAATGGTGAATGTTCTCTTTCACCAAAGAGGGAGAAACTGGTTGTTGAGTGTTTTATGTGGCAATGACAACTGAGATTTAGTGGGTCTTCTGATCCAATAATTGCAGAATAGTGGTATGACTCCATAGAAAAAATCATTCATGTGCTTCACTCTTCTGATAAGGACATGGTGACTTTATCCATTTATTGTCTAGTTGGAGAGGCCAATCAATGGTGGCCTTTGATTAAGAACACCAAACCGAGTGACAAAATTGATGAGATGGAATGGGAAGACTTTAAGATGATATTTATTAACAAAGTACTTCCCGCAAAATCTTCATACAATGTTGGAGAGAGAATTAATAAAGCTCAAGAAAAAAAGAAATGGAAACTACCACAACCTATGAAATGAATTTCACAATGCTTTCAAGGTAATAATTGGGTTTAGATATCAATAATGATAGAAAAATTGATATATTCTTTAGTGGATTAAAATCACATCTTCAAAAGGAACTTGGAATTCAAGACATTGGGAGTTATGAAGAATTTGTTCTATGTACTCTCAATGTGGATATAGAGTTTTAAGAAATTCCACATGGATTTGGTGATAAGAAACGAAAGACAGAGTTTCAAGGTGGAGGATATAATGATAATAGTGGGAAGAAAACTTCACAACCCATATGCCAAAAATGTGGGAAGTTGCATCATGGGAACTACCTCAAAGGGATGGGGGAATGCTGCATGTGTGGAAAAGAAGGACACCATGCTCAAGAGTGGAAAAAAGAAATGAAAATGAAGAATAATGTAGTGGAAGAAATGAGATAACCCCCAAAGGTTCAATGCTACAACTGTATGGAGAAGGGGCACTATGCAAGCATGTGCACTAAACCTTGAGTTCTCAAGGGTAATCAGCCACAGTCTCCCATGATTCCAAAGGAAAAAATGGACGGATTATGTCATCACTACTATAGAAGTAAATATAAATAAGTAAGTCGTAAAAGGTACACTTCTTATTCACTCACGAATGGAAATAGGCTTATTTGATTCTGGTGTACGCATTGCTTAATATCATACAAGTATACTATAACAATAGAATGAAATCCTCAAAACATTGAAGTAAATATATTTATAATAACATAATGAGGTAAAATCATTGCAACACAAGAGTTTGAATATTCTCTTACTAACGTATATGGGAAGATTCATCCTACGAATCTAATAAAACATCCCGTGGTAGAATGTAACGGTATAATGGGAATGTATTGGCTATTGTTATATATATAACATATCAACTGCTGGGAAAAAGAAATTATATTTTCATATTCTTAACTATCCCACATGCCTCTAAAAATTCAAAGAAGATAATAAATCTCTATTGAAAAATCCCTCAATAGTGTGGGTGTTGATATCCTATAAAGATGAATACCTAGCCCAAATGATTGAGTCAAAAGAAGGTTACAACCTTGTGGAAAAGCCCATACTGAGGGAATACTATGATGTATTTACTAAATAGTTACCCAGACACCCCCTAGATTTTGAGGTGGAGTTCTCAATAGAACTCATATTCAGAGCTACTCTTATCTCAATGTTTCCATATAGGACGGATCCAATCGAAGTGGGGGAGTAAAAGAAGCAGCTTCAAGAGCATTTGGAAAAAGCGTTCATACGCCCTAGTGCATCACCCTAGGTTGTACCTATTCTCTTTATGAATATGAAGTATAAAACAATGTGGATATGTATCGATTATTAGAAACTCAAAAATATCAACATAAAGAACAAACACCCACATCCAAGGATTGAAAACTTGTTTTATCAGTTAAGAGGAGATCAATACTTTTCTAAGGTTGATCATTATTTTGGATATAATTAGCTAACGGTGATGAAGGTTAATATTCATAAGACTTCTTTTCATACAAGGTATGGGCACTATGAGTTTTTGGTGATGCCCTTCAGACTTACTAATGCCCCTAAAATATTCATGGATTAGATGAGTAGAGTTTTTAGACATTACCTCAACAAATTTTTTGTAGTTTTATCGATGATATTTTCATTCACTCAAAGAGAAAGGAGGAACATGAAAAACATCTAAAAATTGTGTTGGATACATTGAGAAAGGAGATGTTGTACGCTCAGTTCAGAAAGTGAAACTTTTGGATGAAGAAAGTCACATTTTTGGGACATGTGATAACAATTGAGGGAATTTCTATTGTAGATACCCGAAGCCTGACGTACATTGACATTACATTACATTTGTGGAATACTTAGTACATAACAAAAACACACACACAAGGATCATAATAGTTTAGTGTCTTTGGAAACTCTGAATATAATCTTCTAATTGTGGTGAAAGATCTTCAACATCTCCCATAAAGATCTTCCTTTTTTTACCTAAAACCTTTCTTTATATCTCAGGGAAAAGAAAACATAAAAGGGTGAGCTCAAATGTTCAGTAAGGGTAAGGAAAATAAATATCAATCACATCATATTCATAAGAACATAACTTTTGAAAATCTTAACCTGTAAAAGAGATCATAATTTCATTACCTTGGATAACTCATGGCAGTGAAATGTTATCACAATAATCATAACATAAAACATTAAACTTTGTGGCATACACACATAATCATAAAGAATCATTTCTTATTATTCAAGACTCATTGCTAAGACTATCTTAGTGAACAAAGTCCATTTCTGAACCGAGTCACCCTCATTTTAGTCCTGTTTTACTGAACCGGTATAACCTACCATTCCAGCCATGTCTATCTCATGAGATATAAAATCTTTACCCAATGCATTGGAGGGATATATAGGTCCCACCCATCTCATAATGATCCCATTCTTATGTGTGCCACAAAATCATAAATCATACGTCACTGCATAACCCATGTAATACAAATGGAACTCTTAAACATCATGACATCATAAAACAATTAATATAAGATAAAAGAATTATTAAAAATAATTCCATCCCAACATAATCAAATCAATGTAATAATAGGGATAAAAACAGAACCCTTTATTATCTTAGATAGAAAATAATTTTGATAAAACACTTGAACTCCATTCTTGAGGAAAATATCCTTTCTTCTTCAAAAACATTTTTTTCCTTTCTTAACATGTCATACAATTTTAAACTAAAAGAAGTTGATTAAATATAAACTCGAAAACTTGTAAAGGAAGCTTCTTGAAAATAATTTTTCAAAAATCCATTCATGTTGTATAAGTTAAAAAACATTCTTCGTACTTTTGTCGGAAAAGTCAAAAAAGTACCACGTAGGAAAAACAACAAAAGATTCCTTTCATATCTTTTCATAAAAACTCATTAAAGGGTAAAATTGGATATAAACTATTGTAGAAGGATATAAATATTACATATTGAGGAAACATGGATGTGGATGATAAAATACACCCCAGTAAATACCAAAGTATAAACAATCTCGGGTAAAAATGAGATTGTGATATTTCCCTTACCTTAGGTCCGATTTGCATCGTAAGTGTTCGAACCTCCTGTATAATGATTTAAATAATGTCATTGACTTATTCCAGAATAATAATAATTGTTATGATATCATATATGGTTCACTTATGACTTTATTTTACCCATTCTTTTGTAAATTCCATGTTAAAGAGCGTTTTGGGTAAAATTGTTTCATTTGTCGTCCGTGGTTTGAATTGTAATTATTCATATGATTACGTAGATCATGATTACTTAATTCCAGAATATAAAACATGATTTATATATAATATATATTCAGAATATACATATATATAATAAATCATTAAATGGAAAGAAATACACCGTTCATGGAGACGGTAGGCCGTACGTACGCATGAACGATGTTTTCGTTTCCTTATTGAGATGAATGGAATTAAGTAGATGACATACACATAAATCCAGTATCATTATTATGTCATATATTTCATGATTACTTATTATATGTACTTTATAATCATTCATGAATGGTTAAAGTGGAGAATGAATCTCATCGCATCGTGGAGACGGTAGTCCGTACGTACGCACGAGCGATGATATCATTTTCTTGATTATTGAATTGAATTGGAGTGGATGATACAATATATCAGAATCATTATGATGTTATAATAACTATGTATAGTTATTCTTTACACCATAATACCCATCCTTGTAAGGTGTTGGTGGAAAAACAGATTACACCACGGCGTGGAGACGGTATTCCGTTCGTACGCACGCGCGGTGATTTTGTTTTCTGTAGGTTGGATAGAAGGTGAAATGTGGTTGTTTAATATTTATAATAACAAATCAGTATACTATTCATACTAATGTTATTACTTTATAATGAAACAACTAAAGAAGAATAAGTTGAAGAAGAAAGAAGCTTGAAAGAATCGGGAGAAGAAATTACCTCTTCTTCGATACGCCTCTTTGAAACCTCCTCTTAGGGAACTAAGATTGGTCTTTAAAGAAGACCAGAACCTCTAGGATGTTTCTAGGGAAGTGGAGAAGAGAATTTGGCAGGGGTTTGCCGATCTTTAAGGCTCAAAGTTGTGTGAGGAAGAGAGGGAGGAGGTGCCCTTTTATAAGGGAGGAGAGGGGCACCTTTGGAATAACTATAAATATTATTTTATTATAAAGCCAAATTCGGTTTTAAATAGATCAAAAGTGATTTATTTTGAAGCTAAGGTGTGTATGGGTCGAAATACTCTCATCCAATAGAATTTAGACATGTTTAGGTTCCTATTTTAACCTTATCATTTAGATTTAACATTAAGTTAAATAATTTTACATTTTCCGTGTCTTCTTGTGTTCTTAGACTATAAGGTTAATAAACTTACTATAAGAAGCCAAACGAACCCCAAATTGTTTATTATTAATATATATAACCTTATCTAAGTCATTTGGCCTAACATTAGATTTTTAGGAATCAAAACACAATTAATAATATAATATTTGTTTTAAAAACTATTTCATGTCAATTTTGATACTATTTAGTAATTGATTTTTGTGAAAATCTTAACAGAATGATAAGTTCTAAAAAAGTTAATTAAATCAATAATAACATGTCATATTAACCTATAAAATTAGTGGAATTCATAAATAGTCTCAAATTATATTTATTTGGGTATTTATAACATCAATTATGTCAATATTTCATTAATAAGATAATTATTGCATCATCGTTGTGTCATACATAAATTAAATTTTTTAATGTCTAAAAATTAAAAATAAAATACTATTATGTAGGAAATATTTTTAGATTTCTAATGAATATTTATAGTTGAATTAATCTCATGTATAACCCCATATTAAAAATGTTTTAGTAAATAAACTTTGATTTTAACTCTTTTAACCCTTCTTTAAATAAATTAATAATAAATGTCTTAATCTAATCCAAGTGGGCCTAAATGGTCATATTTAATTCCTAATTTTGTTTTTGGTCGAATTTTACTTAACCAATAGAATTAGGACATGTGTTAGGGTAATAATAATATCATTTCTACTCTTAATTACCCTATTTACTTTTAACCGTGGTAAAAAAAGTAAAAAGTTACTATACACCAAAAAATTATTTTCATCTCATTGAACGAAATTTTACTTAATGACATCAACCATGTCTCTCTGATTTTTGAAATTTCACTCACAGAAGCGGTAAAATTATGTTTTATGAACAATTCAGTTTTTTAACTACCACTTAGTGGTTTCACTATTCATCAAAAATTGAAAGTTTTCAGAAAAATACCAAAAATTAGGCCTAAACTATATATGATATTTTGAACTCAAAAATTATGTCTATTTTACCAAATTCAAAACATATCATTTGCACTAACTAATTTAAAAATTAATTCCCGTCGTCAAAACAAATAGCGTGTTTTTAAGAGATAATAATTATCAAAAGATTGACACTTGTTTATGTCTGGTTTAAATGTGAAATTACATCCAATGACCATCATTGTATTAAATTGTAAAAATATATTCTAAATATACTTTAAAACCACTAAAATTAAAAATTTATCACTATTAATTATTTCGATTGAAAATGTTGTTTTTAATTAAAATTTAGTAATTTTATCCATTCATCAAAATATGAAAGTTTTCCGAAAATCACAAAATTTTCACCCTAAGCTAATTTCGATATTACAAATCCAAAAATGAATTCTATTTTGAAAATTAAAATTTACAAAATTTCAAAAAGTGGTTATTACTATTCATAACGGCTAGTTTTAATAATATTTTAATAGCATATTGTTGTTTAGTGAAACTCGTTATTGCGTACTACACACGCTATCGAGGAAGGTCGTGATTGCGTGTAATGCAAGGCAAGTCAAAAATGCGTGTTGTGCAAGCTCCTTTTGGTGTAGCGTACAATACAGGACATTAATGAAATAAAAAATAATATTTTTCATAAAATCTTGGGGTGTTACATTCTACCCCCCTTAAAATGAATTTCGCCCTCGAAATTCGTCGAGGTTATAAATGGTTTACTATTCGAAAGTTTCATTAATAGAAACCCACATCATAAAAAGGAATACCAAAACCAATCTTTAAAAACGAAAGTATGAAACGTAACGGTTACCCAAATAAACTAATCACTGGGTTTCCACATAGGTGAAAATATGGATATGGAAGAAAAATCTAACCATCATGTTCTTATGGAGAGTGGTAGAGAACATGGCTATGGAAAAGCCAACAATCACAAATCCATAAATTTGTGACGATCTAAGGTACCATCTGATTAATCAGATATAAGAGAACTAGGACAACATTTTTGGTTTTCAAGATCATTTCCCTAAAGTTGATGAATTAAAAGAAGTACTTACATGATTTTGGTACAATTTCACTGTTGTTCGTGCTTTGAACAATTTCCACTTCATCTCTTAAATAAATGTAGTTGAATTTGTTATTCGTGAAGTGTTAGCAGATCATGTGATATAATGACAGGTCATTCCATCTGTCTCAAACAAAAGGTTAGCAAAAGTTATTAAATATACATAAGTCATTCTATAGTGAGATTAATCATATATGGTTCCTAAAATGAACTTATACTTCATATATCATACCGCTTAATAAAATAAAACTAGTATCTACTAACCAGGGACTTCCTGTAGGCCAGTGGTAGGCGATAAAGGCCAGTCGCACTTCGGTTGTGGGTTCGATTCCCATAGCCTTGTCCGACGCGATGGGTTGTCGCCCATTCTGCAGGTTGTCCTTTTTGTAAAACTGTATTACTATAACATCCCATCAATAATATCAAAAAACAAACAATACTAACTTATGTCCAACATAATCCATTCCAATCTTTAGGCTTATCCATAATACTGCAGTCCACTCTCAGAGATTTAATACCATCGTTTATCCCCATATATCATAAGATATATATTTTTGGTCACATTCCAAACATTCAAAGTCCTTAATCATGTATTCTCTTGAATACCCATTGAACCTTAGTGAAAACATGAATGCAGTTAAAAGTTAACACCTTCCACATACCAAAATCCTCAAAATTATATATACTCAAACCATGATATCACTTAGTCCTTATATCAATCATGAGCTCATGAATACTGTAAAATATCTCAATCACTTTGAATACCACATTATACCAACACATAAATATTCCAATACTTTATGATACAACATTATTTTGGAATCCCATTACATAAACACTTATTCATTCCACCACATCGTTGTCATATTCAACATCGCCAATAGTTATCGCATGTGACTTCCCTTTGTCCTTTGCCTTAAGTGGTTGCTCATGTTGATCATCACTAACCCTTGTATTAGGGAATTTATTAGCATAATGCCCCATTTCCTTACACATGAAGCATTGAAGTGTTGGTGGTGCGTTCTCTGCAGTGTTTTCTCTATTCACATCATTAAAAACCCTTTTTCAATTATTTCGACACTCAGCTGCTCGATGACCTTTTTTTCCACACTTAAAACATTTTCTAGTCCCTTTAAGACAATCTCCACCATGCTTCTTTCCACACTTTGAGCATAAGGAAACATTCATCTTCTTTTCACCATTATTCTGAGATTTCTCCTTGAACTCCATCTTTCGTTTCTTTTCAAAACCATGAGATGGATATGTAACACCAACTTCCATTTCTACCTTCATAGCACAATGCACAATTTCTATATAGCTACTGAAGTCTCTTATAGCTAATTCCCTTCGAAGACTTGGTTTTAAGCCACTGAAAAATTGATCAACTTTACTTTCAGGTTGGATGATAATGCCAGATGAATACCTTGCAAGTCTTGTAAAATTTGCTTCGTATATACCAACAGATTCAGCATCCTTCTACTTCAGCTCAAGAAACTCCTTTTACATCTTTGTTCGAAGAATACGAGGGAACTACTTACTGAAAAACAAGTTCTTGAACTCGTCCCATTCCATGGACTCAATTTCATCTCTTGGCCTCGTATTCTTGATAAGATTCCACCATTGATCAGCATCACCTTCCAAACGATACACTGATAAGATGACTTTATCATGTTCAGAACTTTGAAGAACTGAAAATATCTTTTCAGTGGTACTGATCCATTGTTCAGAAACAAGTGGATCTGAAGTCCCACTGAAAGAAGGTGGACGTTGCTTCATGAAGGACTCAATAGAATATTGTTCCCTTCTCTGCTCATTTGGATGTCCAGAATGATTTGTAGCTTGTGTAAGTATAGAAATAAGATTTTGTACTCCATCTCCCATAACATTTGTTTGTTCAGGAGGACAATCATTGCATTGTCCATTGCATTGATCAACACGGTTCCTTCGGGTTCCAGCCATCGTCTAAAACCCAAAAAGAATAGTGGGAGAGGCAAAAATCATGCTAGAAAAAACAACATTATAAAGGGGGAGTATCCTCAATATCTAACTTTCTTAGGTTAAATTCTATGATCGTTACCGTAATTCTAGGACTATATCTTATACGTATACTTATCCTTAGGGACATCCCTACACATACCTTAGAAATATCTCTTGGGATCTCACTAACGCTTTTACATCCTAGTTTCCAATGGTTGACTAAACCTTTCCTCTGATACCAACTGTAGAGACCCGAAGCCTGACGTACATTGAAATTACATTACATATGCGGAATACTTAGTACATAACAAAAACACACACACAAGGATCGTAATAGTTTAGTGTCTTTGGAAACTCGGAATATAATCTTCTAATAATGGTGAAAGATCTTCAACATCTCCCATAAAGATCTTCCTTTTTTTTACCTAAAACCTTTCTTTATATCCTGGGCAGAAGAAAACATAAAAGGGTGATCTCAAATGCTCAGTAAGGGTAAACAAAAGAAATATCAATCACATCATATTCATAAGAACATAACTTTTGGAAATCTTAACCTGTAAAAGAGATCATAATTTCAAAACCTGGGATAACTCATGGCAGTGAAATGTAATCACAATAATCATAACATAAAACATTAAACTTTTTGGCATACACACATAATCATAAAGAATCATTTCTTATTTGTCAAGACTCATTGCCAAGACTATCTTAGTGGACAAAGTCCATTTTTGAACCGAGTCACCCTCGTTTCAGTCCTGTTTCACTGAACCGGTATAACCTACTGTTCCATCCATTTCTATTTCATGAGATATAAAATCTTTACCCAATGCATTGGAGGGAGATATATGTCCCACCCATCTCATAATGATACCATTATTATGTGTGCCACAAAATCATAAATCATACATCATTGCATAACCCATGTAATACAAATGGAAATATTAAACATCATGACATCATAAAACAATTCATATAAGATAAATGAATTCATAAAAATAATTCCATCACAACATAATCAAATCAATGTAATAATAGGGATAAAAACAGAACCCTTTATTATCTTAGATGGAAAATAATTTTGATAAAACACTTGAACTCCATTCTTGAGGAATAAATCCTTTCTTCTTCAAAAACATTTTTTTCCTTTCTTAACATGTCATACAATTTTAAACTAAAAGAAGTTGATTAAAAATAAACTCGAAAACTTGTAGAGGAAGCTTCTTTGAAATAATGTTTTAAAAATACATTCATGTCGTATATGTTAAAAAAACATTCTTCGTACTTTTTTCGGAAAAGTCAAAAAAGTACCTCGTACGAAAAACGACAAAAGATTCCTTTCATATCTTTTACTAAAAACTCACCGAAGGGTAAAATTGGATATAAACTATTGTTGAAGGATATAAATATTACATATTGAGGAAAAATGGATGTGGATGATAAAATACACCCCAGTAAAGACCAAAGTATAAACAATCTCGGATAAAAATGAGATTGTGATATTTCCCTTACCTTAGGTCCGATTTGCTTCGTAAGTGTCTGAAACTCCTATATAATGATTTAAATAATGTCGTTGAATTATTCCAGAATCATACTAATTGTTATGATATCATATATGGTTCACTTATGACTTTATGTTACCCGTTCTTTTGTAAATTACATGTTAAAGAGCGTTTTGGGTAAAATCGTTTCATTTGTCGTCCGTGTTTTGACTTGTAATTGTTCATATGATTACGTAGATCATGATTACATAATTCCAGAATATAAAACATGATTTATATATAATATATATTCAGAATATACATATACATAATAAATCAGTAAACGGAACGAAATACACCGTTCATGGAGACGGTAGGCTGTACGTACACATGAACGCTGTTTTCGTTTCCTTATTGAGTTGAATGGAATTAAGTAGATGACATACACATAAATCCAGTATCATTATTATGTCATATATTTCATTATTTCTTATTATATGTACTTTATAATCATTCATGAATGGTTAAAGTGGAGAATGAATCTCATCGTGTCGTGGAGACCGTAGTCCGTACGTACGCATGAGCGATGATATCATTTTCATGATTATTGAATTGAATTGGAGTGGATGATACAATATATCAGAATCATTATGATGTTATAATAACTATGTATAGTTATTCATTACACCATAATACCCATCCATGTAAGGTGTTGGTGGGAAAACAGATTACACCACGACATGGAGACGGTATTCCGTACGTACGCACGCGCGGTGATTTTGTTTTCAGTAGGATGGATAGAAGGTGAAATGGGGTTGTTTCATATTTATAATAACAAATCAGTATATTAGTGATACTGATGTTATTACTTTATAATCAAACAACTAAAGAAGAATAAGTTGAAGAAGAAAGAAGCTTGAAAGAATCGGGAGAAGAAATTACCTCTTCTTCGATACGCCTCTTTGAAACCTCCTCTTAGGGCACTAATAATGGTCTTTAAAGAAGACAAAAACCTATAGGATGTTTCTAGGAAAGTGGATAAGCGAATTTTTCAGGGTTTTTCTGAGCTTGAAGGCTCAAATTTGTGTGAGGAAGAGAGGGAGGAGGTTCCCTTTTATAAGGGAGGAGAGGGGCACCTTTGGAATAACTAAAAATATTATTTTATTATAAAGCCAAATTCGGTTTTAAATAGCTCCAAAGTGATTTATTTCGAAGCTAAGGTGGGGATGGGTCAAAATACTATCATCAAATTGAATTTAGACAAGTTTAGGTTCCTATTGTAACCTTATCATTTAGATTTAACATTAAGTTAAATAATTTTACTTTTACCGTGTCTTCTTGTTTTCTTACACTATAAGGTTAATAAACTTACTATAAGAAGCCAAACGATCCCCAAATTGTTTATTATTAATATATAGAACCTTATATAAGTCATTTGGCCGTACCTTAGATTTTTAGGAATAAAATAACAATTAATAATATAATATTTGTTTTAAAAACTATTTCATGTCAATTTTGTCTCTATTAAGTAATGGATTTTTGTGAAAATCATAACAGAATGATAAGTTCGAAAAAATCTAATTAAATCATTACTAACATGTCATATTAACCTAACAAATTAGTGGAATTAATAAATAGTCTCAAATTATATTTATTTGGGTATTTATAAGATCAATTTAGTCAATATTTCATTAATAGGATAATTACTGCATCATCGTTGAGTCATACATAAATTAAATTTTTTAATGTCTAAAAATTACAAATAAAATACAATTATGTAGGAAATATTTTTAGATTTCTAATTAATATTTATAGATGAATTTATCTTATGTATAACCCCATATTAAAAATGTTTTAGTAAATAAACTTTAATTTTAACTCTTTTAACCCTTCTTTAAATAAATTAGTAATAAATGTCCTAATCTAATCCAGGTGGGCCTAAATGGTCATATTTTATTCCTAAGTTTGTTTTTGTTCCAATTATACATGTCCAATAGAATTAGGTCATGTGTTAGGGTAATAATAATATCATTTTTACCCTTAATTACCTTATTTACTTTTAACCGTGGTAAAAAAAGTAAAAAGTTACTATTCACCAAAAATTTATTTTCATCTCATTGAACCACATTTTACTTAGTGACATCGACCGTGTCTCTCGGATTTTTGAAATTCCACTCATAGATGCGGTAAAATTACGTTTTATGAACAATTCAGTTTTATTAACTACCACTTAGTGGTTTCACTATTCATCAAAAATTGAAAGTTTTCAGAAAAATACCAAAAATTAGGCCTAAGCTATATTTGATATTATGAACTCAAAAGTGATGTCTATTTTACCAAATTCAAAACATATTAGTTGCACTGACTAATTTAAAAATTAATTCCCGTCGTCAAAACAAATAGTATGTTTTTAAGAGATAATAATTATCAAAAGATTGACACTTGTTTATGTCTGGCTTTTATGTGAAATTACATCAAATGACCATCATTGTATTAAATTGTAAAAATATATTATAAATATACTTTAAAACCACTAAAATTAATAATTTATCACTATTAATTATTCGATTGAAAAAGTTGTTTTTAATTAAAATTAAGTAATTTTCACTATTCATCAAAATATGAAAGTTTTCCGAAAATCACCAAAATTTCACCCTAAGCTAATTTCGATATTACGAATCCAAAAATGAATTCCATTTTGAAAAATAAAATTTACAAAATTTCAAAAAGTGGTTATTACTATTCATAATGACTAGTTTTAATAAAATTTTAATAGCATATTGTTGTTTAGTGAAACTCGTTATTGCGTACTACACACGCTATCGAGGAAGGTCACGATGGCGTGTAATGAAAGGCAAGTCAAGGATGCGTGTTGTTCAAGCTCCTTTTGGTGTAGCGTACAACATAGGAAATTAATGAAATTAAAAAGAATATTTTTCATAAAATCTCGGGGTGTTACATCTATGGTCCCTTAAAAAACAAAGGCGACTAAGTAATAGCCTAGGCCCTCTAGTGTCATATAAATCCATTGTTTTCGTGGATTATCTATGTACTATAATCATTTTTTGAGAAATTTCAATCATTTCTCAAGCCCACTAACTATGTTAACAAGGAAAGGGGTAATGTATGTCTGGAAGGAAGAATGTGTGGAATGATTCAAGGAGCTAAAAGAGAAGGCTTATCACTACACTTGCACTCACATTACCAAAAAGTGGAGAATGTTTTGTGATATACTGTGATTCTTAAATGAAAGTATTTGTTTTCATACTCATGATAAATGATGATGTGATAGCCTACACCTCACGATAGTTGAAGATATATGAGCTGAACTACCCACCGCATGACCTAGAGCTGACAACCGTGATTTATTCCACGAAAATCTGGTGGTACAACCTTTACGGTGAGAAGTGTGACATATACACTAACCATAATAGCTTAAAATATACATTCACCAAAAAAAAAGATCAACATGCATCAAACGATATGGTTAGAGCTAATCAAGGACTATGATTTCTCTTTCTACAATCATCTTTGAAAGTTGAACATGGTAGCTAATGATCTAAGCAGAAATGAACCAACTACTCTATCCAGGTTATGGATTGAGAAAAACCCTATATTCATAGATATGAAAATGATGTGTTTAGAAATCATATATGAAAGGGATACATCATACCTTTCCCAAATTATTGAACAATCATCAATCCAGGAGATGATTAAAGAGGCATATAGGGATGTAGGACACCAACCTTTTGGGATGATGTTAGGGAAAGAAAGCCACTTGGACTAGATCATGTGAAACATATCATAAAGACGGGTCATGTTATCCAAAACACATCAAAGCTGCTCAGAGTCATCCAATGAGCTATGCTGACAACCGTTAAAGGGACTTGGAGTTCGACATTGGAGATAACGTCTTCCTTTGAATATCACCATGGAAGAGAGTCATGCAGTTTGGATAGAAAGGGAAGCTAAGACCAAGGTACATTGGCCCCTTTGAGATCATTGTCCACATATGATCTCTGGAATATCGTCTTGAACTTCCACCGAATATGGATAAAGTTCATGTTGTATTTCACGAATCAGTCATGAGTAAGTACATAATAGATACCTCACATGTACTCAACTCAAAGGTGGTACAACTAGAAGATGATATCTTCTATGAGGATCATCCAGTAATGATTCTAGACTAAAGAGATAAGGTTCTATGCAACAAGACAACCCACCTTGTCAAATTGATTTAGAGGAACCATAAGCTTGAAGAATCTACCTGGGAATAATATGAGGTGATGAAGGATAAGTACCCTAACCTATTTATGTAAAACGAAATTTTGAGGGAAAAATTTCATAAGGGAGAAGAATGAAATGATCCTATGTTTTGTCAATGGAATTAACTTATTATAATTATTCCTTATAGTATAATCACATTTGGAATCATAATGAAATATCATGATACTAAATAATATGTGATCATTAAGCATAATTTTCCAACTTTTGTGTTTTTAATTTCAAAAATCTAACATACACAATTGTGTTCAGGATTATTTTTGGAGTCTAAAAGAACAAACATAATTTTTTTAGTGAATAGTAACATACCATTATAAATTGTAATGTTACCCTTATGAATAGTGACAAACTCTAATGAAAAGTGACCTTACCTATGATAGTATATATATAAATATTTTTTGAACGTATGATGTACATATATCATGAAATAAGAAAATAAATGTTATATACTGTTATTTTAAAAAAAAATTATTTTATTTAATAGTTAAATTTATCAAATTTAGAAAATTGTTTTTGAAAATTGGACCTCATTTTTGGATTCTATACATCAATAATGTTTTGAGGGTAATTTTGGGGTTTTTTCAGGAATACTTGGATTTTTTATGAATAGTGAATTATAGTAAATTACAAAATAAGTTAAAATCGTGAATTATAGAGTCATGTGTGATGTTATGCTGACATAAGAACATATGGTTCGAATTAAAATGATAAAATTAATTTATTTATTCATCAAACACTCATTATTTTTGTATTTTGGAGAAGTAGTAATTAATGATTACAATATTTGGAAAACTCCTCTCCCCTATACTATAAATACCACCCTTCACACCCTCCTTTCCTCACACCTCTCAAGCTTCAAGACTTGTCTACACACTAACCAAGAATCTTACCTAGCCCCTCCCCCACTTCCAAGATCTTCTTGTCTCATCAAAAGAAATATTCAATGGGCCTTAATGAGGATGTCAAGCGGATTACTCAAGAGGTAATTCCCCTCCCTCTTTTCCTTTAATTTCCTTCCAATTTCAAGTTCCATTATTATTATATCCCCACATATCTTCATCCACATGGTATGGTAACTCCATTATAAGAAATATACTAGACATATATGATACTAATGGGATATTATGACATCCAACCCCCTTCTCCTATTCTTTTTATTTGAAATAGGAAAATGTTGTTTGTGAGGTGTTGATTTATCACCTTTAAGAACGACATGTTTTCAATTTCCATTTACAACTTCAAATTTGATAATGGAACAATTATTATGTTTGAAACATATTATCTTATATGTATCATATCCTATTTAATTTTTTGTAACTAACTTAAATACATATTACTAAATGATAAATTAGAACATGTTCCTTGTGATAAAAAAACCACCCAAATTAACCTAAAATGATCATAATTAAATCTTAACAATTGATTCCTCCACATGGTATAAAACATAATTCATTATAAGATCTTTTAAACTCTTCTAATATCATTAATAACATGTAATATCAGTTCTGTGAATTTATCCATCTTCTACACGAACATCCATTCATTTATAAAAGTGAATCGTTCGAGAAAACCATAAAAATAATCATTCTCAGACAATGAATTTAAATTATATAACTCATAAAAAAGCCCACAAATGAATATAATAAAACCATAATTAATAATAATAATGAATAAATGGTTTAGTAATTTTAATTAATGAATCTAGTGTGGTTATATTGGAATTTAATGTGAGGAAAGCATTCAGATAAAATGTAGGGGAAATTCCCGAACCCATCTTTCTTTCTTTGGGTTCTCTATCTTTCACTATATGTTTGGTATTGATTCTCCTTAAAAATAATTTATTCATCATTATATTAAATTTTATTGGATAGAAATGTTCTCCAATTGATTTATAAAAATCCATTGTCTACAAAAATAACACTTCATTCAAATAAACACACCCTTTTTACTTATGAAATATTTTTTCACTCTTCACACATGGTTAATGGTTCTTTGTCAAGAATGATATTCCCTATTTATTTTGAGTAAAAATGATTATGAATTCATGATTTATTATTTTAAACCTATTTCATTCCATGGATTATTTCATGTCACATTTTATATATTTTTAATGTGGAATGCATGATAATATAAATATTTTGATGTGACATGTGCACCCAGAATTAAATAGAAAACAGTTAATGTCATGATGCAATTTATGTGCCTAGAATTATACAGAAATCCAATTCATTGGGTAAATTAATTAATCTCATGAGTTAAAGTGAAATGATGTGTGAAAAAGATGCTATATTTTTTCACAACTGTGTGTGGTAAATAACCACTAAGACATAATGTTTCATTTTTATACATTTCCACATTTCATGTCTGTTATTAATGTTTCCTATCATGATTTCGATAATGATGTTATGATTATGATAACCCCAAAATATATTGTTCTTATTTATCCTCTTATTGGGATTTTAGCTCACCCCATTTTTGATCTATATTTTTTGGTGAATACAGTTACTAAGGAGAGGTCAAGTTCCAATAAGAAGCTGGATAAAAAGGAATTAAATAAATGTTTGTGCTTGATGTTGTAAATGTTAGGTTTGATCCTAGTTTAAAAAATGCAGAAATCATTTGTATCCTTATGAGGTAATACAATTATATTTTTTATCTTATATAATGATTTAATTGTAATGTTAGAAAAAAAGGATCACTATTATTTAACTATTTACTTGGATATTTCAATTAAAAACCACATTAATTCCATGGAGGAAATTTCAGATCATATAATAAATGTTTTATAAGACTACGTATTCTATTATATTTGAGGCTTTAGGATTTTGGAACCTGATGCAGGTGTAATTTTCACTCCGATGTAATTTTACAGCAATTTCAATAGTTCTACTACAGGATTGTAGTTTCTCGGAAAGTCAACCAGGAATGTTATTTCACATTCTCATTTCAAACTACTTTGTATGCTATCTCATCATAGGATCCCTACTATTATCTCCTTATGATTGGTCTATGTATTGTGTCATCAGTCCACGGGGAATATAGAGTATCTATTTCTGAGTTTTCTTACCATAGTATCCATCTAGAATGATGTATCTGATATTTTTCAAAGTCAGTTACTTTATACTTCATTAAATAAATAATTCAATAATGGAAGTCTTTATCTATATCTTTACCCAATTATTTTCTTCCTCCTTCATCTTCATGTAGACAAATTGATCTATATCCCTTAGAAATTTTGGAATCAATCGATTCATGATGTGACTTATTTTTATCCTCAAACTGCACTAACTAGCGTCATTACGATAAGTAAAAATGTGACTGTTTCTAGAAAATCATATTTTGATAATTCAATTTAGGATAATTATATTCTCTATAAATTTGGAATTAATTGTAACATTAATCTTACCCTGGGTAAAATAGATGATTTATAGAAATATCCTCCTATTTGATGGATTAAGATCAACACATAATGGTCGTCAAGGGGAAATCCATTCCCATCAGGCTATGGGGTTGTTATTAGAAAAAATAATGGGGATGACTTAGGCTGATTTCATGGCTCATGTGGATTTTATTCTTCATATGTAGTTGATATTATTGGTTTTATCATTGAAAGTTATCAATCCAAATAGGGTTTGGAACAATCCTTGGTGGATTTTAATTCCACCACTATTGTTCGTGCTATTAGAACATGATTTTGTCATATCCATTGGAGTCTTATTAATCGATGGATAATTTTTTTCTGGAGTTTCTATAAATAATTTATTATATTGTCACTCATTTCTATAGATAGTCCGATTATTTATCTGATTTCCATGCCCTCAATGGTTTGGATAGCGAGGATCTCAATCGGTCTGAGTTTATTCCTTTGGATTTTATTTCCCTTATTCAGTTGGACAAATGTAATGTTTATTATTTTAGAATCAAGTTGAAATTATGCTTATTTTATTAATAAAAGAGTCTATATCTTCTTGTAAGGTTATCATATTACTAAAAAACATCGAGATTCCATGAACCACAATTTAATCATAATATTATTATCTTAACATGATTGTTATAAAATAAAAGTGAAATTGTCCGGAATGAAGATTATTAACCACTTTATGAAATATATATATTATACATGCAATATTTCTTTTAAATTAATAAAATATGATTTATTATCATAAAATGATAACAAATAATATTTTATGAATAAAATGATTTATTTTTTCGAAAGGGAAATTTTCCACCTTCTAATGGTATACATGTTTTAATGGTATATTTTGAAAATATTATAATTTTTTATTTTAAAAAAATTCATCTATGAAATAGTAATATCGATTTTTATATTTTTTAATTATTTGGTATTTTTATGATATGTTTTATTTTTTTGTTGAATAGTCAAAATAACAACATTTTAATTCAAAACTGACTTTTATTCAAGATAATTTTAAATTTTAAAATATATTTTCAAATGGTTTTAAATTTATAGTAGAAAAACAATAAATCTATTAATATGATTTTTTTAATTTGAATATTTTTCATCTTATATTTTTATGTTAAAAATTTTCAATCATTTGAACCCTATTTCATTAGAAAACCCACTATTTTGCCCGGTCTATGGGATTAATTTTGGATTAATTTTAATCACTTATGTGTTTTGAATTTTGAAAAATGTTTTACATATTTTTAATCAGAAGTTAAAAATTTATTAAATAGTTTCCATTATTTTTTGAAACATATGAATAGTAAATCTATTAATATTTGTTACCACTATTAAGGGTAAATTGGGAAATTATTGGTAAAAAATTATTGTAAATAGTTAAAAATGATCCCAATAGTATTACCAATTTTATTGAATGATTATTTTTATACATAATAAATAATGAACTATTTTTTGAGAATTTATGGCCATATATATGATGTTATAACTTTTATAATATTTTATTCAACAGAAAGTCAATCTTGTCATACATTTGTTTTTAACAAGTGAGATATTTTTAATATGGGGTTATACTTGGGAAATATTGGAATATAAATAATATATTTAAAGATAAAATATTTATTTTAATCATGAATGTTTATTTTTAATTGTTAGTAAATAAATTATTACATTAAATAATTACACAACTATGATGAATTAATTATCTTATAAATGAGATGATAAAATAAATGATATCATGAATTTCAAAATAAACATGATTTGAAATAATGACTGTCATCGTAAAATTTTTGAGATAACCTTGACATATTTAATATTTTTTTATAATAGTTTGTTTGAAGATATCTTTTTTAAGGATATTTGTAAAAAGTTGTGTAATGAATAATTTCAAAATATAAATTAATGATATTTTAAAATAATTAATATTTTATTAAATGATATAAAATTACAAAAAATATTATATTCAATGAAATAAGTTGGATAAGGTTTAAAATATTTTTAATTATCTATTTATTGGTGATTTGATATTATATAGTAAATACATTAATCCGAAAAGTGTAAAAATCCATGTTGTTGTAGTAAGAGTTTAAGAGGTTTTGAAAGGGTGAAATGAAAAATATAAGGGTATAACAATGACATAACCTTTTCCAAAAATTATTGTATTAAGAGGATCAGACCCTTATAACCTTAAGGTATAATTGTAGTTGTTTCAGTGATAAATTTCAATTAAGGTAATTTATATATAATTTTAATCAAAGCTATTAGAAAATGCTAGTCTCTTTATATTCATTATTTTTTATCCCAAATAGAGTGAAATAAAATTATGAATGAACCTAAGGGTCAATATTGATATAAATGAATGAATTCATTATATATATTTATAATGGCCCAGACCCTCTTGGTCCATTACTTTGCCAAAAAAACTCAGTCCCACCGAAACGGAGGCACAGGTCATGGCGGTAGCAGGATAGTGGTACCAATCAGAAGTGAACTATAGGGACCCAATCCTTTTAAATAAAACATTTCATGATTTTAAGCATAATTAATGATCAGAGTACAAGCCAAGGAATGTTGAGTCTAGTGTCTCGGAATACTAGGTACATATAACATAAAACATATGGCTAAAAACTTCTTTATTTAATCTCCATAAATAGATTATAACTTCCTTTGAGCCCATACATCTACATAGGGTACCTTGGGGAACACATGAACAAAGGGATGAGCTAAAAATCCTAGTAAGGGAATGAACATATGGATACAACTTAAGCACATGATTTAGGAGGTATGACATATTGATATCCAAAGCATGAAACATATAAAATCATTTAATATAAGCATGGGGTCATATAAACATGGAATCATATAAATGTGGGAGAATCATAAATCATATCTTTAGTATGGGTCAAGGCTAACCACCAATCCCATTTCCCATTTAGTACGGGTCAAGGCTAACTGCCGGTCCTATTTCACATTAATCTCATGAGACTTAACCTTACCCAATGCATTGGAGCACTATATGGGCACACCCATCTCAACATTTACATGAATATTCTTTCCACATAAATATTATTACCACATATATAATCATACAAAATCAACCATAAACAAACATAAGGGTACCCATGGAATTAATTGGGTACCACAATCATGAAATAAATCATAATCAATGGGTGTATCATGAAAGTGTCCTTGTAATGAAAGAATTAAAAAATACATGGAAATTAGTAGTGTAAAATAGTCATATAACATGGTAAGTGGTGTCAAACATAAGTTACAACTTATGAAAAATGTATTTTAGAAACATTAGCATTAAAACATTTTCGTGTGGTTTAATGGAAATTACTATAGAGATTTTAAAATAGTAAAGAATAAATTATTTTATATAAAACCATAATTTAACCAAGAGGTTTTTCCTAATAAAAATAAAGAATTTAAAAAGATAATGGTTTCTTAAAATAGAAGATAGAGTGCACTTGAAATTGTGGGAAAGAGAATGATATAAGGATCATGGAACATGAGTTTAGAGCATATAAACACGATTTTTAAGTTCTACATAAAATAAAAGACAAAAATGTTTGGTAAAAAGAAATATAGAGCAACCCGAAGGAATAAAGGAAGTTTGGGTAGAATCCCTCAGGGTTTATTTGCATGGTATTGGGTGTAACTAAGAGGGATTTATGAGAGAGACAAGGGGTTTATCATCACTTATATGACATTAGGGAAGTATTTGGAAGGTGTATAAATACACCCCATCACTCGGTATTACACAAAAAGGCGTATCATAGAGAACAAAAAAGGGGAGGATCCCTTAACATAAATCAGTCAATGTTCTCCATTTGTTATTAAAGACCCGAATAAAAGAATTAGGATAATTAATTAATAATTCCATAAAATATTCAATTTTTTTTATTATAACCCTTTTTAGTTCATTCAAATCCTTTTTTTTTCGTTCCAAGGTTCAATTTCATTATTCGGGCTCGTTTGTTTACTTGGATTTAAAAGATCGGTTCACTTATATTAAAGTTTGGATTATGTGAAAGATGAAAGTGGTTGTCCAAAATTTAAGTTATATTCTTTAGTTCATATCCAGGAGATTAAATTATTTTAATTTTAATTTGGTTACTTAGAGTGAAGTTAAATTATCCTATATATAACCATTGTGATAACCATTTTTGTTAATCGGTGGATTTGATTACAAAGAATATGGTTTGCTTTATAACTTAATTCTATCTGTACCCAAGAATGACAGAACCAAAAATAGGATATATTACATATATAATAATATGGTGCAACCATAAAACAGATGGTTTCATGACCAGAATTAATCATAATATTAGAAATTGATAAATTGTTGTCCTTGAATGTGCTAAATTAGCACATCTCAAACGGTGCTTTCATTTCATTCAAATAAAGGGGGGAAGGAGAGAAGATGATGGAATATGCCACTGTTATGAAGATATTCCCATACATATATGTTACTGGATTTATCATACTATTATGGTGAAGGGAGGAGAGTAAAGAAATAAAGAAGAAAATAACTTAAAAGAAAAGAAGAAATTGGGAAGATGAATTTACCTCTTGAGACTTCTTCCTTTGAGAACCTATAAAGGGATGGGTTTTGGAATTTTGAGTAGGATGAGATCATTTGGACGTGTGGAAGGAACTTGGGGAGAGATTTGAGTAGAATAATGGCAAGGAACATGTCTTGAGAGGAGTGGAGAGAAGAGGGAGTGAAGGGGGGTTTTATAGTGGAGGAGAGGAGGGATTTCATAATATTATAATCATTAATTTATAATTTCCTTCCAAGACAAGGAATACTATGTATTCCATCACCAATAATAGTGATTTTATCATGTGATCCAGAACCAAGTGATCTTACATCAGGATAACATCATCGATGAATCGAGTAATCCATTATTTAGCATTTATTGTGAATTATCCGATTCTACTATTCAACAAAAATTCAAGTATTTCAGAAAAATCCCATAAATTCACCCTAACCATTTTTTGATGTGTAGAATACAAAAATGGATTCCATTTTTTAAAAATAATTTTATAAATATGATTAATTTAATATTTAATTAAAATCACGGCTTATTAATAAAAAACAGTTTTAAAAACAATCATTTACTTATTCTAAAATATAGGTACATCATACTTTCACTTGAATATTATTTTTATACTATCATAAGTAAGGTTACTATTAATTAGGGTACATCACTATTCATTAGGGTATGTTACTATTAAAAAGTGTAGGTTACTATTCAGAAAAAATTATTTTTGTTTTATTAGACTCCAAAAATCATATTGAACACAACCATGTTTGTCAGATTTTAAAAATTCCAAACACATAAGTGAGAAACATATGTTTAGAGGTCACTTATCACTTAGTAGTTCAATATTTTGTTTTTTCATATTATTTTATGAAATAATTATAAGAATGATATTTCTATTGAAAAAATTTGGGTCATTACATCCTTCCCCTCTTACGAAATTTCACCCCCGAAATTTCCCTTTACACAAATAGGTGAGCATGTTTCTCCTTCATTGCCTCTTCTGGTTCCACTGTAGCTTCCTTAAACTTATGGTTCCTCCACAACACTTTGACAATATTGTTTATCTTATTCTGTATGACCTTATCTCTCTGATCCAAAATCTTTACTGGCTGCTCTTCATTGTAGAGATCATATTCCAACTACATCACCTCTGAGTTTAGTACATATGAGGGGTATGATATGTTCTTCCTCATTAGGGATACATGAAACACATCATGAAATTGATCCATATTCGGTGGAAGTGAAAGATGGTAGTCCACAGATCCTTTGTGGTCAATGATCTCAAAGGGGCCAATATACCATGGGCTTAGCTTCCCTTTCTTCCCGAATTGAATGTCTCTCTTCCATGGAGATATTAGAAAGAAGATTTTATCTCAAATGTTTAACTCCATGTCCCTTAGACGGTTGTCAACATAGCTCTTTTTCCGACTTTGAGCAGCTTTGATGTGTTTCTGGATGACTTGAACCATCTAAATCATCTCTTTAACAAGATCGGGTCCATGTAGCTTTATTTCTCCAACTTCATCCGAATAGGTTAGAGTTCTACATTGCTTTCCATATAGAGCTTCACATGGAGCCATCTGAATACTCGAGTGGAAGCTATTCTTGTATGAGAACTCAACCAATGGTAGATGCTAATCCCATCCACATTTGAATTCTAGATACTATGCTTCTTAGCATATATTCAAGCGTCTGAATAGTTCTTTCAGACTAGCCATAATTTTTGGGGGTGATAGGTTGTGATGAAATTTAATTCTGTACTCAAATCATGTTGATGGAACCTCCTGAATTTATATGTGAACCTTGGATTATGGTCAGAGACAATTGGTAGTGGAACACCGTTCACTCTCACCACTTCCTTCACATATATCTTTTCCAGTTTTTCAAGCGAGATATCTTCTCGAATAGTGATAAAATGAGAATTCTTGGTGAGTCGGTCAACCATAATGCATATCGCATTATTTCCCTTTGACATCTTTGGGAGACCCGTGACAAAGTCCATAGTAACATTTTCTCATTTCCACTTGGGTATAGGCAATGGCTACATCATACCTTTGGACTTTTGTCACTCAACTTTAACTTGGTAACATACCAACCATGTTGATATATATTCCGCAATCTCTTTCTTCATGTTATCCCAATAAAAGTGTTCTCGGAGATCATGGTGCATCTTGGTACTCCCAGGATCGATAGAGAATATAGATCTATGTGAATTATCCAATAGCTTCTTCTTTATCCCAGGTGAAGATGGCACACAAAGTTGCGTTCCAAACTGAATCACACCATCATCATCGATATGGAACTATGGAAGCTTCCCTTCCTTTACTACATTCACCCTTTTTGTATCTCCACATCATCCCTTTCTGCTTCCTTAATCATCTCCTAGATGGATGGTTGTGCAATAATTTGGGAAAGGTAGGATGTATCCCTTGCCCTTATGATTTCCAAATCCATTCTTTGCATATCCATGAAGATAGGGTCTTTCTCAATCCGTAACATGGATAGAGTAGTGGGCTCCTTTCGGCATAGAGCATCGACTACCTTGTTTGTATTTCCACGATGATAGTGAATAGATCAATCATAATCTTTGATTATCTCTATCCATCTCCTTTGACTCATGTTCATCTCTTTTTGTGTGAATATGTAATTTAGGGTCTTATGGTTGGTGTATATGTCACACTTCTCACCATAATGTTATTTCTGCCATATTTTCAAGGAAACAAACACGGCTTCCAATTCTAGATCATGCGTCAGGTAGTTCTTCTCATGTATCTTCAACTTTCATGAGGCATAGGCTATCATATTATCATTATACATGAGTATTCAACCCAAGACTTTCATTGAAGAATCACTGTATATCACAAAACTTTCTCCACTTTTCGGTAGTGTGAGTATAGGTGTAGTGATCAGACATCTCTTTAGCTCCTTGAATCTTCCCTCGCATTCTTCCATACAAACATACATTACACCTTTCCTTGTTAGCTTAGTTAGCGGGGCAGACAATCGTGAGAAGTTTCTCACAAAATGTCAATAGTACCCCACAAATCCAAGAAAACTATGGATTTTTGGGACACTAGAGGGCCTATGACATTCCTCAATCACCTTTGTTTTTGAAGGATCCACATAAATTCCCTCACTTGTGATCACATGTCCCAAAAACATGACTTTTTTTTATCCAAAAGTCACTCTTTCTGAACTTGGCATACAACTTCTCTGTTCTCAATGTCACAAAAACAAGTCATAGATGTTCTTCATGTTTCTCTTTTCTGTTGGAGTATATGAGAATATCATCGATAAACACTACCAAAATTTTTTCGAGGTAATGTATATAGACTCAATACATCAAATACATGAAGATTGCAAGGGCATTATTATGTACAAAGGGCGTCACCAAAAACTCATAGTGCCCATACCGTGTTCGGAAGGGAGTCTTCTAAATATCTTTCTTCTTCACCTTTACCTGATGATATCCAGAATGAAGATCCACCTTTGAGAAGTATTAAGATCCTATTAACTGGTCGAACAAGCCATCAATACTTGGGATTGGATACTTTTTCTATATGGTGATCTTGTTGAGTTCCTGATAATTGATACACAGCCGCATTGTTCCATTATTCTTCATCACAAAGAGCACTGGTGCACCTTAAGGTGATGCACTAAGGCGTATGAACCCTTTGTCCAAATTCTCTTGTAGCTGCTTCATTAACTCCTCTAGTTTAATAGGACCCATCCAATAGGGACACTTTGAGAAAGGTTTATCTTCGTGTATGAGTTCAATTGAGAACTCTACCTCATGATCCAGGGGAATTCTAGGTAACTATTCGGGAAATACATCATTGTATTCCCTCATGATGTGCATTTCCTCATGGTTTTCACATTCCTTCAACTCAACCATATGGTAGAGGTATTCTTATTCATAGGGAATCAACACCCACACCATTGAAGGATTTTTCAATTGAGATTCATTATCTTCCATGCATTTGTAGAGGAGCATGGGATGGTTTGGAATATGAAAAGATATTTCCTTTTCTTGACAGTTGATATGTGCTCTATATAACGAGAGCCAATCCATTCCCATTATAGCGTCAAATTCCACCAAGGGAAGTATTAGAAGATTTGTCGGAAGAATATTTCCACATAAGCCAACAGAAGAAGAGTAAAACACTCGGGTTGAAATGATTGCACCACTTGGTGTTTTCACAGATATATCTACTTCAAGGTTTCAGGGATTCGATTCTATAGTTCTAGAAAACACGCAAGATATAAAGGAATGAGTAGAACCAGAATCAAATAAGACTTTTTCCATTCTTGAGTGAATAAGAAGTGTAACATGTACAACTTCATTATCATGCTCCACCTTCACAGTAATGATAGAATAATCCCTTCCTTATTTCTTTGGTGGTTGTTGTTGATTGCCTCCGACAACCCTTGGCTTAGGGAAATTGTTCCCCTAATGACCACGATCCTTGAAGTGATAATAGTGCACTACAGACTGAGTGTTGATCTAAACCTTACTTTCTTCTTCAACATTAGCGAGATTTCTCATATCCCATTGGTAGTTCTTGGGCAAATGACCAAACATTTTACATTTGAAGCAATTCTTGTCTCCCATGAAACAGTCACCAAGATTCTTTTTCCGAAAATGTTTTCAAAGGGGAATGTGAGGATTATTTCCATCATGGGATTTGTTTGATGAACCACCCATGTTGTTCTCCATTTTCTGCTCCATTTCACTAGGCCCATGAGACCACTGAGAGTCTCCAATCCCCATTTAAACCTTTAGGGCACAACAGAAAATCTCATCATAGCTTTCGAAGTCTCGAATCGTCAAAAACTTTCTTAGACTCAACTTTAATCCTCTAAATAAGCGATCCACCTTGCTTTTGTTGTTCATGACAAAGCCCGAGGCATACCTTTAAAGCCTTTTAATGTTCTCTTAATATGACCCGATGGGATCATCTTCCTTGTTCTTGAGTCCAAAGAACTATCTTTCCATCTTGAGATGGAGGGTTCAAGGAAAATATTTGGTGAAAAACATCCTCTTGAATCCCTCCCATTATATGGGATCAATTTCCTCTTGGGAATTTGTATTCTTGATTAGTGTCCACCACTGATCAGTTTCCCCATCAAAATGACAGACTGCCCGAACAAATTTCTCTTCTTCCGAGCACTAGGGTACAGAGAAAATATTTTAAATGGAGTTAATCCATTGTTCTTCAAGGAGGGGATTGGAATACCCGCTTGAAATGGGAGGCCTTTTCCACATGAAAAATTCTACGGCAACATTCTCTTTCCATGGAGGATGGGGATGTTCCAACTGATTCATGTTATTAGTCATAACTTGAGCTAGCTGAGAAAGTACTTCCATGATGTTTTGAGCACACCCTTTCATCACATCAGGCATGTCATTAGGGTAATCATCACATTGCCTATCACATTGGTTTTCATAATGTGTTCTTCTATTTCCTGCCATTAACTATGAAAAGGAAGGTATAATAAGAGGACTTTAATACTTAGAAATTCAGCACAAAAATAATCATTGAACATAAAGTATGAACTTATAAAGAAGAACTATATCATGACATGTGATTCCTTAGGTTAATATCAAGGTTATTCATGATCTATTTCATAACTTATATTCTTATTTGATTCTTTTTGTACCTTAATAACAGTTTGTACTAAGCTCATGAATCTACCGAATAATATCCCCCGGGAGTGTCGTAACCAAGAGTCCAGCATGGCCCATTATCATACACCAATTCCCGTTCTAGTTTATCTCATAGCGGTGTTGTAGGATTTTAACCCTAGATACATATGTGTTAGAGACGCATCTACCTGCTCATATCCAGATAGGGATGTATTTTCTTGATAAACAACTTCCTCTATACTCACCAAAATTTAGGATTGTTTTCTTATATATAGTCTTATCCTTAAGGTTTTCACTAAGGTGCTCCATTCCTAATCTCCAAAAATAACTAGACTATCACTATGATACCAACTATAGTGACCTGAGCATTTTACATAAAACATTTCGTGATTTTAAGCACAATTAATCATCAGAGTACAAGCCAATGATTGTTGAGTCTAGTGTCTTGGAATACTAGGTACATATAACATAAAACATAGGGCTAAAAAACTTCTTAATTTAATCTCCATAAAGAGCATCTAACTTCTTTTGAGCCTTTACATATTCATAGGGTACCTTGGGGAACACATGAACAAATGGATGAGCTAAAAAGCCCAATAAGTGAATGAACATAAGGATACATCTCAAGCACATGAGTTAGGTGATATGACATATTGATATCCAAAGTATGAAACATATAAATTCACTAATATAAGCATTGGATCATATAAATATGGAATCATATAATTGTGGATGAATCATAAATCATATATTTAGTACGGGTCAACGCTAACTGCCAATCCTTTCTCCCATTTTAGTACGGGTCAAGGATAACCGCAAATCCTGTTTCACATCGCATCTCATGAGACTTAACCTTACCCAATGAATTGGAGCACTATCTGGGTGAACCCATCTCATCATTTACATGAATATTCTTGACACATAAAAATTCTTACAACATATACAATCATACATAATCAACAATACCGAAACATAAGGGTACACATGGAAAGAATTGGGTACCACAATCATGAAATAAATCATAACCATTGGGAGTGTCATGAAAGTGTCGATGTAAGGAAAGAATTAGAAAATAAATAGACGTTCATATGGTAAAATAGGAATATAACATGGTATGTGGTGTCAAACTTAAGTGACAACATATGAGAATTGTATTTTAGAAACATTATCTTTAAAACATTTTTGTGGGGTTTTAAGGAAAATACAATAGAGCTTTTAAAATAGTAAAGAAGGAATTATTTTATATAAAAATAGAATTGAACCAAGATGGTTTTTATAATAAAAATACATAATTTAAAGAGATGGTGGTGTCTTAAAATAGTAGATAGATTGCACTTGAAGTTGGGTAAAATTTTAGGGGGTACCTTTAAAACGGGTGTGACTATTGGGAAGTATCGAAGAGAGATTCACTTAAAAGCATGTATATCTCCGAAAGAGAATGAGATATGGATCTTGGAACATGAGTTTGAAGAATATAAACTGAATTTTTAAGTTCTACATAAATTAAAAGACAACAACATTTTTGTAAAAAGAAAGATAGAGAAACCCGAAGGAATAAATGAAGTTCGGGTAAAATCCATCACGGTTTATTGGGATGGTATCGGGTGTAACTAAGAGGGCTTGATGATAGAGATAAGTGGTTTCTCATCACTTATAAAACATTAGGGTAGTATGGGGAAGTTGTATAATCATACCCCATCACTTGGTATTACACAAAAATGAAAAGCATAGAGATCAAAAAAGGGGAGGATCCCTTACCTTAAATCCGTTAGTGTTATCCACTTGTTATTAAGGACCTGAATATATAGATTAGGATAATTAATAAATAATCCCATAACATATTCTATATTTAATTTATTTATTATAAACCTTTTTATTTCATACAAATCCATTTTGATTAGTTCCAATGTTCAATTTCATTGTTCGGGCTTGTTTGATTACATGGCTTTAAAAGATCTGTTCAGTTATATTAATGTTTGGATTATATGCACGATGAAAGTGGTTGTCCATAATTGAAGTTATATTCTTTAGTTCCTATCCAAAAGATTACATGGTTTTAATTTTAATTAGGCTACTTAGAGTGATGTCGAATTATTATATATATAACCATAGTGATAACCGTTTTTGTTAATCGATGGATTTGATAACAAAGAATGTGTTTTTCTTTATAACATAATTCCCTTTTTACCAAATGATGAAAGAACCAAAAATAAGATATATTACATATATAATAATCTGGTTCAACCCTAAAATAAATGGTTTCAGGACCACAATTAAAGATAACAATACAGATTGATAAAATGATGTCCTTGAATGTGCCAAATTATCACATCTCAAATGGTGCTTTCATTTCTTCCAAATAATAGGGGGCGGGGGAAGGAGAGAAGATGATGAAATATAAATCCAGTATAAATACATTCTAGTATGTGTATGTTCCTAGATTTATAATACTATTATGGAGAAGGAAGGTGAGGAAAGAAATATAAAAGAAAAGAACTTAAAACAAAAGAAGAAATTGGGAAGAAGAATTTACCTCTTGAGACTTCCTCCTTAGAGAACCTCTTAAGGGGAATGATTTTGGTATTTTGAGGAGGCTGAGAGCTTTTAGACAATGGGGAAGACCTTGGTGAAAGATTTGGGTAGAATAATGGCAGGGCACATGGATTGAGAGGAGTGGAGAGAAGAGGGAGTGAAGGATGGTTTTTATAGTGGAGGAGAGGAGGGATTTCATAATAATATAATCATTAATTTATTATTTCCTCCCAATATAAGGAATAGTAAGTATTCCGAGACTAAGAATAGTGATTTTATAATTTGAACCCCAACAAAGTGGTCTTACATCAGAAAAATATCATTGATGACTCATTTAATCCATTATTTAGCATTTATTGTGAATTATCGGATTCTACTATTCATAAAAAATTCATGTATTTCAGAAAAATCCTTAAAATTAACCCTAATAATTTTTCGATGTGTCGAATCAAAAAATGAATTCCATTTTTCAAAAATAATTTTCTAAATATGATTAATTTAATATATAATTAAAATCCTGGTTTGTTACTAAAAAAACATTTTTAAAAACATTCATTTACTTATTCTAAAATATAGGTACAACATACCTTCAATGAATATTATATTTATATTATCATAGTTAAGGTTACTATTAATTAGGGTATGTAACTATTCATAAGGTTATGTTACTATTCATAAGGGTATGTTAATATTCACCGAAAATTATTTTTGGTTTATTAGAATCCAAAAATCATCTTGAACACAACCGTGTATGTAAGATTTTCAAAATTACAAACACATAAGTGAAAAAAATATGAATAGAGGTTACTTATCCCTTAGTAGTTCATTATGTTGTGTTTTCATGTAATTTTATGACATAATTATAAAAACGGAATTTCCATTGAAAAACTTTTGTTCGTTACAAGCACCATGATGGTGGCACCGGTCACGAAAGCACCGTGATGGTGGCACCGTTACAGTGGAACCACCTATGGTGTATCATCATGATAGTGGCACCATGACGGTCGCACACCGAAACTGTGGAAACACTTAGGCTGTCTCATCAAACTAGTGGAACCATAAAGGTGGAACTGTGATAGATACACTATTACAGTGACTGACCAAAACTGTGTCTCCCCCTTTTCCAGTTTCCTAGTTTTTCCAGTTCCGCCCCCCATAACGTTTCAACTGACATAAAAGTGTTTAATACACCTTTTTAAGCACTTTTAAAGCCCATAAATGATATCTAAAATTCCCCTAGAGCCAGGTGACCCTTGAATTACCAAAACATGTGGCTTTTCCTTAGTGTCACACCTTTTATTATACTTTCTTGCTCTTCCCCTATTTTGCATCTTCCTCTTATTAATGGAAATCGTATAACGCGCAGTTATTAGGGCCACCTCTTGGATGGGAATTATTAAATAACAATTAATTCCATCGTTTGGTGAAACCACAATCCACCTTTAAAACCATTCAAGATTTTTCATATCCTGTAATTCTCGGATCTATCCTCTTTATCACATGGGAATTCCTTCATTCTTTATCTTGGATGGTTTCCTTATTCTCCTTGGTGCATTTGGAGTCCCCCTTCTTGATTCATGTGGTGCTCCAGTGCTAGAGCTTTTCTTATCACTCTTAGAGTCTCCGTAGTTCCTCATATGCAATTCATGTATCCTAGTTCTTTGCTTGTGGAGAGAGACATTGATCATTGATCATCTATGTAGGCTTATTCCATCATATCTCTCTTCTGTGTATCATTTGGGGCGGGTATGTACATGTTTCAGTGGGAATAGATTAAGCCGATCCTTAATGAAGATAATAAATGGACTTTTAAAGAAATAAGGGGTGTGTTGATGTTGTTGTTGAACTCTTTAACCCTTCTTTATATGTTGTGAACTATCTGGGCTTGTGTCCACTGAAAATGTAACAACCCGAGATTTTATAAGATACATTCTTTTTAATTTCATTCATATCTTCTATTGTACGACACCCCAAGATTATCTTGCACTATATGCAACACTGTATTAGCTTGCAGTATACGCAACACTTTTCTTGGCTCTTGTTACACACAATTTCAAGTTCATTTGATAGAAGTTATTCTACACAAAATTGAGTGTATATATATATATATATTCAATTTATAAATAAAATATGGTTGGATTCTGTTATATGCAACAACAAAGGAATTGTGCACTACACGCAAACCTGACTTGGCTTGCATTAAACGCAATCGGGGCCTTCCTCGATAGCGTGTGTTGTACGCAATACCGGGTTTTACTAAACAACGATATATTATTATATTGTTATGAACTAGCCGTTATGAATAGTGTTAACTAAATTTTGAATTTTATAACTTTATTATTCATCTTACACATTTCTAGAACATGTTATAAGAACAAAATAAATTTTTCAGGTAAAATAAGTATTTTTCAAAAAATGTAGTTTTTCCACCTTTTGATGGTGCACCAACTTTAAATATAGTTTTTGACATGTTTATAAGTTCAATTTTAAAAAATAAAATTCTTCTTTTGAATCAGGATATAAAAATTTACATTAGATAAAGTTTTGATATTTTTCCGATAACTTTCATATTTTAATGAATAGTAAAAACACGCTATATTTTAATTAAAAACAACTTTTTTCATCGTAATATCTTATGTGGTTAAATTATAATATTTAATGGTTTTAAAGTAGAAATATAATATATTTTTACCATTTTATATAATTTATGTCATTAGCATTGATTTTACCTAGAATTCGTAGGTTGAATCAATTCAATCTTTTGCAATGTTTTAAAGAAAAACCCATTTTCTTTCGACAACGAGATTAATTTTAATTTAGTTTCTGCATCTTTTGTGTATTGAATTTGGAAAAATGGATTCCATATTTGGAATCAGTGGGTCCAAATTGTGTTAATAACATACTTTTTATATTTGGGCATTGTGAATAGTAACTACGGTAAATTTTATTTACTATAGTTAAAGGTAAATTGGGTAATTAAGGGTAAATATAAGATTATAAAATTACCCTAAAACTTGTAAAAATCATATTGGATGGCTAAAAGTAGACCCATATAACCTAAGGGTTGGATTATATTCATTTTATGGACTTTTTTCCATGAAAATAATTCAATTATTATTAAAACCAAAGAATGTGACAACATGTCACTTTCTTAAATCTTATAATTATAATAATTTTACTTTAGTGATAAACTTCATGAAACATAAAACATGAATAGTATCCATAAAGATAATACAATTATATGCATCATAGGAATTTGTTTAGAATTTTTAGGGATTAAATAATTAACATTTATTATGACACAAAGATGATGCAGTAATTGTCTTATTAATGAAATATTGACATAATAGATGTTATAAATGCCCAAATAAATGTAATTTGAGACTTTTTATGACTTATATTAGTTTTATAGGTTATAATGACATGTTATTGTTGATATAAGTAACTTGGTTAGAACTTATAATTCTGTTATTAATTTCATAAAAATCATGTACCAAATAGTGTCAAAAAATACATAAATTAGTTTTTATAACCTATATTATATTATTAATTGTTATTTAACTCCTAAAAATCTAAGGTTCGGCCAAACAACTTAGATAAGGATATATATATTAATAATAAACAACTTGGGGTTCGTTTGGCTTGTTATGGTATGTTTATTAACCATATAGTGTAAGAAAACAAAAAGACACGGTAAAAGTTAAATTATTTAACTTAGAGTTAAATCTAATTGATAAGACTAAAATAATAACCTAAACTTGTCTAAATCCTATTGGATGAGAGGATTTTGACCCATACCCACTTTATCTTCGAAATAAGACCCCTTGGAACCATTATAAACCGAATTTGACCTTAATATAAAATAATATTTTGAGATTTTCCTAAGGTGCCCCTCTCCTCCCTTATAAAAGGGAACCTCCTTCCTCTCCTCCTCACACCAATTTGAGCATTCACGCTTGTCCAACCCCTGACAAAATATTTTCTCCACTTCCCTAGTATCATACTAGAGGGACTGGTCATCTTCAAAAACCATCCTTAGTTCTTTAAGTGGAGGTTAGGTGAAGGTGCGTCAAAAAGAGGTAATATCCATTACCGATCTTTTTCAATTTCTTTCTTCTTCAACTTATTCTTATTTAGTTGTTTCATGGTAAAGTAATAAAATCAGTATTTCTTATATACTGATATTTTATTATAAATATGAAACAACTCTAATTAACCTTCTATCCATCCTACGGAAAAAGGAAATCACCGCGCGTGCGTACGTACGGAATACCGTCTCCACGCCGTGGTGTAATCTATTTTCTGCCACCACCTTGATTGGATGGGTATAATGGTGTAATGAGTAAATATATATGATTATTATAAAGTGATATTGATTCTGAAATAGTATACATACACTTCAACACAATTCCACGACCATGGGAACGATATCATCGCTCGTGCGTACGTACGGACTACCCTCTCCACGACGTGATGAGATTCATTATCCATGTTAACCATTCCAGAATGATTATAAAGAATATATAATGAATAATAATGAAATATATGACATGGTAAATCTACTTGATTTATGTATATATATATGTCATCTACTTACATCCATTCAAGACAATAAGGAAAGGAAAACAACGAGCATGCGTACGTACGGACTACCGTCTCCATTAACGGTGTGTTTCATTTCATTTATCTATATATTATATATATATATATATACTGAATATATATGTTATATAAATCATATTTCATATTCTGGAAGTAATTAAATCATGATATAAGTAATAATAATGTCAACAACAACAAGTCCAAACACCTACGATAAATGAAACGATTTTACCCACAACGGTTCTTTAACATGGAATTTACAAATGAACGGGTAATATAAAGTCATAAGTGAACCATATATGATATCATAACAATGAAAATGATTCTATAATAAGTTAATGACATTATTTAAATCATTATACAGGAGGTTCGGATACGTACAAAGCATATCAGACATAAGGTAAGGGAAATATCACAATCTCATTTTTATCCGAGATTGTTTATACTTTTGTATTTACTAGGTTGTATTTTATCATCCAAATCCATGTTTCCTCAATATTTAATATTATTTCAATTCACCTAAAATTGTTTAAATCCTATTTTACCCTTTGGTGAGTTTTTAGTAAAAGATATGAAAGGAATATTTTTTTGTTTTTCATACGAGGTACTTTTTTGACTTTTCCGACAAAAGTACGAGAAGAATGTTTTTTAACTTATACGGCATGAATGGATTTTTTTTAAAAAAAATTAATTCCAAGAAGCTTAATTTTCAATTTTTCAAGTTTATTTTTAATCAACTTCTTTTAGTTTAAAATTTTATGACATGTTAAGAAAGGAAAATGTTTTTGAATTTTAAAGGATATTTTCCTCAAGAATGGAGTTCAAGTGTTTTATCAAAATTATTTCCCATCTAAGATAATATAAGGTTTTGTTTCTATACCTATTATTACCATGATTTGATTAGGTTGTGATGGAAATATTTTTATGAAATCCTTTATCTTATATGAATTGTTTTATGATGTCATGTTGTTTAAGAATCCCTTTTTTACTACATGGGTTATGCAATGATGTATGATTTATGATTTTGTGGCACACATAAGAATGGTATCATTATGAGATGGGTGAGACCTATATCTCCCTCCAATGAATTGGGTAAAGATTTTATATCTCATGAGATAGACATGGCTGGAACGGTAGGTTATACCGGTTCAGTGAAACAGGACTGAAACGAGGGTGACTCTGTTGAGAAATGGACTTTGTCTACTAAGATAGTCTTGGAAATGAGTCTTTACTACCAAGAAATGATTCTCTATGATTATGTGTGTATTCCACAAAGTTTCATGTTTTATGTTGGGATTTTTGGGATTACATTTCACTACAATGATTTATCCCATGTTATGAAATTATGATCTCTTTTGCAGGTTAAGATTTCCAAAAGATATGTTCTTATAAATATGACGTGACTGATATTTATTTTGTTTACCCTTAATAGGCATTTGAGATCACCCTTTTATGTTTTCTTCCAGGACATAATGAAAGGAATTAGGTTTTTAAAAAAAGTATATCTTTATGGGAGATGATGAAGATCTTTCACCATGATTAGAAGATTATATTCTGAGTTTCCAAAGACACTAAACTATTACGGTCCTTGTGTGTGTGTTTTTGTTATGTACTAAGTATTCTGAAAAAGTAATGTAACTTCCATGAACGTCAGGCTTCAGGTCTCTACAGTTGGTATCAGAGGAAAGGTTTAGTCATCCTTTGGAAACAAGGATGTGAAAACATTACTAAGATCCCTAGAGATATTTCTAAGGTACGTCTAGGGATGTCCCTAAGGATAAGTATACGTATAGGATATAGTCCTAGAGCTATGGTAACGATATTAGATTAAATAAAAGATGTTAGATATTGAAGTTACTCCCCCTTTATTATGATTTTTGTCTCTCACACTATTCTTTTTGGGTTTTAGAAAATGGCTGGAAATAAGATAATTCACGATAATAGACGATATGATGGACAATGGAATGATATTCTTCATGAGAAACCAAATGAAATGGGATTTGGAAGTCCAAACATCATTATTATGCCGAATCAGAAATCTCATAATATGATCAATAAAGTAAAATTTGTTATGTTTCCTGACTCGGCTAATAAGAGAAAGATGGAGTTTCATGATGATCATAGAGGAAAGAAAGTTCAATTTCCCCTATGTAAATCATGTGGGAAGAGGCATCATGAAGAATGTTTCAAAGGAACTGGAAGATGCTTTGGGTGTGTAAAAGAAGGACACAAATCCATTAAGTGCAAAGGAAAAGGTTCGGTTAACACGAGGGATGAGGATAATGGTATTGCTATGACATCAACAATGGTTCAATGTTTTAAATGTGGAATGTACGGGCATTATGCAAACCAATGACCTAAGGGAATGTCTCATGAAGAGAATCAGTATGGCCGTATGAGTAGTATTTATGTTGATGATGATGAAGAGGCTACAAATGATATGTGAAAGAATTGTTGAAGCTCGGTCAATGGTTTAAGAAGGTAGTGGAATGATTACATGTCTATCAAGTGTAATGTTGTATAAGTAATCTCATGGTACTATGGAATAAAGAGACATCTAAGGATTGTTACACTGTTGTATTTCCTTGAGTTTTGAAAGTGTATGATTAATGGTACAAGTATCCATGAAATGTTATTCAGATATTTTTGGAATGTAGATTATATGCGCATAATAAAGGGATAAGAAGAAAATTAAATGTTTGATAGTATTCATGAGCTCATGACTGATATAAGGAGAATGTTATATCATGGTGTGAGTATATAGAATTTTTGGATTTTTGTATGTGGAAAGAGTTAACTTTTGACTGTATTCATGTTTTCACTAAGGTTCAATGGGTATTCATTCTTCAAGAGAATACATGATTAAGGTATTCACATGTTTGTAATTTGACCAAAAAGATATATCTTATGATATATGGGGGATAAATTATGGCATTCACGTGATCATTTTCTTTATAATATGAGCTTGGACCAAAGTATTTTAGATAAGCCTAAAGATTGGAATGGATTATGTTGGACATAAGTTAGTATTGGTTAAGGATAAAACTTTTTTGATATTAATATAGCTTTAGACAAAGGACAATCTGCAGGACGGGCGACAGCCCATCGCGTCGGACCAGGCTGTGGGAATCAAACCCACAACCAAAGTGCGATTGGCCTTTTTCTCCTACCACTGGCCTACAGGAATTCCCTGTTTAGAAGAAACTAGTTTTATTATATTAAGAAGTATAAGTCCATTTTAGGAACTATATAAGATTAATCTCACTATAGATGGACTTATGTATTTTTTTTGATAAATTTTATAACCTTTTGTTTGAGACAGATGGAATGACCCATCATTCTATCACATGATCTGCTAACACATCACGAATGACAAATTCAACTTCATTTCTTTAAGAGATGAAGTGGAAATTTTCCAAAGAATGACAAACGGTGAGACTATAACAAAATCATGAAAGTATTTCTTCTAATTCCAATTTCATCAACTTTAGGGAAATGATCTTGAAAAACCACAAATGTTTTCCTACTGCCCTTATATCCGATGAATCAGATGGTACCTTAGATCACCACAAATCAATAGCTTTGTGATTGTTGGCTTTTTCATAGCCATGTTCTCTACAACTCTCCATCAGAACAAGACGATTAGATTTCTCTTCCATGAACATATTTTCTCCTATATGGAAACCCAGTGATGAGTTCATTTGGGTAAACATTATATTTCATACTTTAGTTTTTAAAGATCAGTTTTGGTATTTCTTTTTACGATGTGGGTTTTTATGAATAGTAATCAATTTATAACCCCGACGAATTTCGAGGGAGAAATTAATTTTAAGGGGGGTCGAATGTAACAACCCGAGATTTTATAAGATACATTCTTTTTAATTTCATTCATATCTTCTATTTTATGACACACCAAGATTATCTTGTGCTATAGGAAACACTGTATTAGCTTGTAGAATACGCAACACTTTTCTTGGCTCTTGTTACACACAATTTCAAGTTCATTTGATAGAAGTTATTCTATGCAACATTGAGTGTGTATATATAAATATATATATTCAATGTATAAATAAAATATGGTTAGATTCTATTATACACAACAACAATGGAATTGTGCACTACACGCAAACCTGACATGGCTTGCATTACACGCAATCGAGACCTTCCTCAATAGCGTGTGTTGTACGCAATACCAGGTTTTACTAAACAACGATATATTATTATATTGTTATGAACTAGCCATTATGAATAGTGTTAACTAAATTTTGAATTTTATAAAAATATTATTCATCTTACACATTTCTAGAACATGGTATAAGAACAAAATAATTTTTTCGGGTAAAATAAGTTTTTTTTAAAATGTAGTTTTGCCGCCTTTTGATGGCGCACCCACTTTAAATCTAGTTTTTGACATTTTTATAAGTTAAATTTGGAAAACTAAAATTCTTCTTTTGAATCAGGATATAAAAATTTACTTTAGATAAAGTTTTGATATTTTTCCGATAACTTTCATATTTTAATGAATAGTAAAAACACGCTATATTTTAATTAAAAACAACTTTTTTCATCGTAATATCCTATGTAGTTAAATTATAATATTGAATGGATTTAAAGTATAAATAGAATATATTTTTACCATTTAATATAATTTATGTCATTAGTATTGATTTTACCTTGAATTCGTAGGTTAAATCAATTCAATCTTTTGCAATGTTTTAAAGAAAAACTCGTTTTCTTTCGACAACGGGTTTAATTTTAATTTAATTTCTGCATCTTTTTTGTATTGAATTTGGAAAAATTGATTCCATATTTGGAATCATTGGGTCCAAATTGTGTTAATAAGCTACTTTTTATTTTTGGGCATTGTGAATAGTAACTACGGTAAATTTTATTTACTATAGTTAAAGGTAAATCGGGTAATTAAGGGTAAATATAAGATTATAAAATTACCCTAACACTTGAAAAAATCCCATTGGATGGCTAAAAGTAGACCCATATAACCTAAGGGTCGGATTAGATTCATTTTATGGCCTTTTTTCCCTGAAAATAATTCAATTATTATTAAAACCAAAGAATGTGACAACATGTCACTTTCTTAAATCTTATAAGTATAATAATTTTACGTTAGTGATAAACTTCATGAAACTTCGAACATGAATAGTCTCCATAAATCTAATATAATTATATACATCATAGGAATTTATTTATAATTTTTAGGGTTTAAATAATTAACATTTAGTATGACACAAATATGATGCAGTAATTGTCTTATTAATGAAATATTGACATAATTGATGTTATAAATGCAAAAATAAATGTAATTTGAGACTTTTTATGACTTAAATTAATTTTCTAGGTTAAAATGACATGTTATTGTTGATATAAGTAACTTGGTTCGAACTTATAATTCTGTTATGAATTTCATAAAAATCATGTACCAAATAGTGTCAAAATTGACATAAATTAGTTTTTAAAACAAATATTATATTATTAATTGTTATTCAATTCCTAAAAATATACGGTTCGTCCAAATAACTTAGATAAGGATAGATATATTAATAATAAACAACTTGGGGTTCATTTGGCTTGTTATGGTATGTTTATTAACCATATAGTGTAAGAAAACAAAAAGACACGGTAAAAGTTAAATTATTTATCTTAGAGTTAAATCTAATTGATAATGTTAAAATAATAACCTAAACTTGTATAAATCCTATTGCAAGAGAGGCTCTCGACCCATAACCACTATATATTTGAAATAAGACCCTTTAGAACCATTATAAACCGAATTTGACCTTAATATAAAATAATATTTTGAGATTTTCCTAAGGTGCCCCTCTCCTCCCTTATAAAAGGGCACCTCCTCCCTCTCCTCCTCACACCAATTTGAGCATTCAAGCTCGGCCAACCCCTGCCAAAATCTCTTCTCCACTTTCCTAGTATCATCCTAGAGGACCTGGTCTTCTTCAAAGACCATCCTTAGTTCATTAAGTGGAGGTTAGGTGAAGGCACGTCAAAAAGAGGTAATATCCATTACCGATCTTTTTCAATTTCTTTCTTCTTCAACTTCTTATTATTTATCTGTTTCATGATAAAGTAATAACATCAGTATTTCTTATATAATGATATTTTATTATAAATATGAAACAACTCTAATTAACCTTCTTATCCATACTACAGAAAAAGGAAATCACCGCGCGTGCGTACGTACGGAATACCGTCTCCACGCCGTGGTGTAATCTATTTTCCGCCACCACCTTAATTGGATGGGTATAATTCTGAAATGAGTAACTATATATGATTATTATAAAGTTATATTGAAACTGAAATAGTATACATACACTTAAACACAATTCCACAACCATTAGAATGATATCATCGCTCGTGCGTACGTACGGACTACCGTCTCCACGACGTGATGAGATTCATTATCCATGTTAACCATTCCATAATGATTATAATGTATATATAATGAATAATAATTAAATATATGACATGTTAAATCTACTAGATTTATGTATATATATACCAGGAAAGTTCAGTCAGAGGAAAACCTCTGACCATTTATTAAATAGAAATAAAAAGTGCAGTAAACAAGGAAATGGATGAGGGCGAACATCTTGCCCAAACCCAATCAAGAGTCCCCACCATATTACCACAAAACCAAAAAACCATTCAAGTGAGTCAACACATTCAAAAAAAACCATTCAACAGAGTCAACACATTCAACCAACAGCTCTCCCGCTTCATCAAAAAGTCACCATTGCATCCAGCTTTCAACAACACATTACCACCATCATCGGAGAGTACCACCGTACTCCATGTGAAATCACACCATCACCAGTGCATAAGCTCAGAAGACATTCCAAGGGACACGTGATAACGCCATCATCACCAAGACTGGATAGTCCAACATTATACCAAAGGAAAGCCACCGATGGGAGGATCCGAGTCGTCATGAACCAGAAACGACACCAAGGGCATAGATCTGTTCCAATCAGACCATGGATGAACCCTAACCGGGTTCTGAAGTAGGCCATTCGCGATGTTGATAAAATAAGCATGAAAATAGAGGGACCAGCGACAGAAATCAGAAAAAATCCACCAGATTCAAAACCAATCGACGAAAACCCAAATCACCAGAAATATCCAAAACAACCAAAACGAAGAACCGGCAAAAGCTCATCGAATCCGAAGCCCAAATCCTCCCCCTCCGAGAACACATAATCGACGTCGAGCAACACAAGGAGACTGCCGAAAGCGAGGCAAGGTCACAAAGGACTCACCGAACGGAATCCACGATCCGGAGAACCACCAGATGCCGATGCACACCCCCGATGCCAAGCCACACCTACGACGAGCCGAGGCCAGATGGAGCGGCGAGTCGATCCAAGCCGGAGGGGGAAGAAGACGGAGAAACGATGGGAAACCCTAGATTCCGTGAAGGTGAAGGAAGACGCCGCTCAGAGGCTCCTCTGCATCTTTATGTATATATATATATATATATCATCTACTTACTTCCATTCAAGACAATAAGGAAAGGAAAACATCGTTCATGCGTACGTACGGACTACCGTCTCCATGAACAGTGTGTTTCATTTCATTTATCTATCTATTATATTTACATATATACTGAATATATATGATATAAAAATCATATTTTATATTTTAGAAGTAATTAAATCATGATATAAGTAATAATAATGTCAAGAACAACAAGCCCAAACACCTACGATAAATGAAACGATTTTACCCAAAACACTTCTTTAACATGGAATTTACAAATTAACGGGTAATATAAAGTCATAAGTGAACCATATATGATATAATAAAAATGAATATGATTCTGTAATAAGTTAATGATATTATTTAAATCATTATACAGGTGGTTCGGATTCGTACAAAGCATATCGGATATAAGGTAAGGGAAATATCACAATCTCATTTTTATCCAAGATTTTTTATACTTTAGTATTTACTGGGGTGTATTTTATCATCCACATCCATGTTTACTCAATATTTAATATTATTTTCATTCACCTAAAATTTTTTAAATCCTATTTTACCCTTCGGTGAGTTTTTAGTAAAAGATATGAAAGGAATCTTTTGTCGTTTTTCGTACGAGGTACTTTTTTGACTTTTCTTACAAAAGTATGAGAAGAATGTTTTTCTAACTTATACGGCATGAATGGATTTTTTTTAAAAAAATTAATTCCAAGAAGCTTACTATACATGTTTTCAAGTTTATTTTTAATCAACTTCTTTTAGTTTAATATTTTATGACATGTTAAGAAAGAAAAATGTTTTTGAAGTAGAAAGGATATTTTCCTCAAGAATGGAGTTCAAGTGTTTTATCAAAATTATTTTCCATCTAAGATAATATAGGGTTCTGTTTCTATCCCTATTATTACCTTGATTTGATTATGTTGTGATGGAATTTTTTTATGAAATCCTTTATCTTATATGAATTGTTTTATGATGTCATGTTGTTTAAGAATATCATTCTTACTACATGGGTTATGCAATGATGTATGATTTATGATTTTGTGGCACACCTACGAATGGTATCATTATGAGATGGGTGGGACCTATATCTCCCTCCAATGCATTGGGTAAAGATTTTATATCTCTTGAGATAGACATGGATGGAACGGTAGGTTATACCGGTTCAGTGAAACAGGACTGAAACAAGGGTGAATCGGTTCAGAAATGGACTTTGTCCACTAAGATATTCTTGGCAATGAGTCTTGACTAATAAGAAATGATTCTCTTTGATTATGTGTCTATTACACAAAGTTTCATGTTTTAAGTTGTGACTATTGGGATTACATTTCACTACTATGATTTATCCCATGTTAAGAAATTATGATCTCTTTTTCAGGTTAAGATTTGCAAAAGATATGTTCTTATGAATATGACGTGACTGATATTTCTTTCATTTACCCTTACTGAGCATTTGAGCTCACCCTTTTATGTTTTTTTCCAGGACATAAATTAAGGAATTAGGTTTAAAAAAAAGGAGATCTTTATTGGAGATGCTGAATATCTTTCACCACGATTAGAAGATTATATTCCGAGTTTCCAAAGACACTAAACTATTTCGGTCCTTGTGTGTGTGTTTCTGTTATGTACTAAGTATTCCGCAAAATTAATGTAATGTCCATGTACGTCAAGCTTCGGGTCTCTACAGAAAATCATGGTTGTTTGTCATCTTTACTTGTGCACTAATGTACCCCTATCTTTTCTGATGATTGAATGGATGTATCATGGAAATTGGTTAATCACGTAAACTTAGTGGATTAACTGGAAGTCCAATTATCAACAATATTTTCGTGATCACCCCAGTTAACCGAACAGAAAGAAGGAACTTAATAAATGGTGTGCTTGAATCTGGAAACCTCCTTGATTTGTTTTGGTGACATGTGTGTGGTTGATCTTCTTGATGATTTTATGGTGAAATGGGTGGGAATGGGATCCCCTTTTGTGGTGAATTTTTTGGTTTGTTGATCTACAATTGTGTGGGGCCCTATGGTGGTTCTTGAATTGGTTCTATTACATTTAGGGATCTCACTAATCCTTTTTGTTGTTGTGACATTAAAAGAGAACCAGGTGCGAATGCTTAAATTGTTGCTTGGCTGTTTTTCCTTCCATAGCTTGTGTCTATTTCTGTTTGATTCCCTATAGTGAAGAATTATTTAAGCATAATTACTTGAATATGAAAACAAGAACAGGTTCAATGAGGAATTGTTTTTTTTGGATTGAGTTGTTACTTGGTTATGGCTACGATTCATCTTATGAATGAATAGTGACAAGGGTGTTTGTGTTTGGGTTGGTTTTGGAACCCCTAGGCTGGAATGACTGCTTGTTACCTATATGTATAATTCAGTCATTATGTTTCTTAATCATGCCCCACCCAAATTGAGAAATTCATGCTGGATATCACTATTTTCAAGGGGGGGTGTTTTTTTCCAACAATCCTATGGGTGGATGGTTATTACATCCTTTTTGAACCATTTTCTAAGTAGCCTAAGACTCGACTGGCAAGCTGTGACGGCCTGAGGTCCATTATGGACCTATATTCGTCAGGAAGGGTAGTTGTGGTGGTCAGCCCATGTGTGTGTGGACAGGCTGTTTCCCATGTTTTGTTGGGATGAGGCCCAGGTGTCTTCGTGCGCGACAATACTGTTCGGGCATAGGTGTCTTCGGGTGTGGTGGTAGTTTTTCTAGCTCAAGTGTGTGCGGGCGTGGTTTTGATTGGTTTTTGTGGTCTAGGTGCTTGCGGGGGGGGGGGGGGGGGTGAAGTTGTGGTAGCCTATGTGTGTATGGGTGGGGTATGGAAGTGGGACTTCGGTGAGAATGGTGGGGACAGTTTGATGACTAGGATGTATTAAATAACCAGTGGGAACGTGGTGCAGGGTACCCAAACATCGACGTGTTATTTCTATAACATTATTGTACTTGCATTATTTGGGTAGTGTGCCTTGATGATGTTTGGGTGGATAATTTTTTTATTGGGTGTTCTGATTATCTACTTTTCTCACAGGGTATTAGAATGCCTCCCCACTTGTGCATGAGAGCTTTGTTTTTCTTACTGAGTATACTTGTATAATCACCCTATGTATATAAAACTGCATTCAGGTTTCCAGAAGGACATCGAGGAAAATGAAAGATAGTACTAGTTTGGACATTGGGACTGTTTCAATTGCTGTTTTCCTTTCATTAGTATTATCCTTCAGATTTTTCTTGTATTGTAGTACATATTATTTGAAACATGCATTTGGTAATGGATTGTGTGATATTTAGTTTTACTTCATGTTTTTGTGTTTTTTGGGACTTACTATCATATCTCCCGATCCTACTAAATAAAATGGGTAATGCCTTCCATTTTAATTGTGATTATATAACCTTGGATCATGTCGCCACTCTAGGGCCTATTGAAGGTTGGTCTCGAGAGTCATTATCTCTCCTAAAACATGTGTAATGAGGGGTTTGGTAATCTATTGTCCCTTTCACTCATCATGGTGAATTCGGGTTATGAAAGAATGGTATTAGAGGAAAAGGATGAGAGATAGGATGGAGTCCAAAGTTAGCCACAATGAGGATTGTATGGGATGGCATGGAAATAGTGTTACTAAATATTGGTGCGTGCAATAGGCCTTGGAAGACTGGAAAGGAAATGGGGTTTTAGGGCCCCTCGTGATCTCATGCAAGGACTCTGGGCCTACCTAAAGACCATGTGAGGCTACACTGATTGCAGGGTACAGACCCTAGGTAAGGTACATGCATCATAGTGAATTGTGTTCTTGTGTGTATTGTGTATTTTGGGGATTTAAAATTAATAAAAATTATATGAAAAATTAAAAATAAATCTTCTACAATACTTGGGATCATGTATTCATTGTTTACCTTGCAACTATGGAACCTGGATGATGACCACAAGTGGTGCGGGCAATCAAGGCCAAGGAGGTTGATTTGGTTTATCAGAAGAGGGTTGAATAAGAGTAGGATGTCGATCAGAAGAAGAGGATGATTCTTTCCATTCAGTGGCAGACCCTCAAGAAGTATGAGGGAAGTGTCTCATACATGGAGGTAGAAATCTTTCTCAAGGAGTTTATGATATCTTTCATCTTGATTAAGGACCAAATAGAGTACTAGGTTCCTCTAGCTATGAGGAAGATGTGGGGAGTAGCGTGTCAGGGGTGGATTCTCTATCTTGAGGAGAAGAGAGAGGATGAGGTTACATGGGATGACTTTGAGTGGGGGTTCCATACAGAATTCCTCTCATCCATGATGAAGGCTGAGAAGAGGCAGGAGCTACTCTCCAATCAGCAAAGGAGTTTGTTAGTGAGGGAGTCGGGGATAAATATCAAGGATCTCCTTTTCATTTCTCCGAACCTCTTTCCAGATGAGGAGTCATGGGTGAGATATTTAGAGGAGGCACTCCGACCTTCTCTACATTATGTTGTTACTCATTCCACCCAACTAACATACTTGAAATTCTTAAAGATGGCTGAAGTGGTGGATAGGATGCAAAAACTGGGCGGCGTGACGCGAGAGGGGGGCCGGTTGGTCTCGTCAAAGGGAATGGCTGTCAGCTATAGGCCTCCTATGTTAGGGGCTTCTATGTTTCATCCAGTGGGGAGAAGGCCCTAGAAATTCCAGTTCCGATCTATCAGTCATCGCCCTTTATTTATAGGCCTCGGACCGAGATGCATCATTTGTGGCAGCAGTGGGCACCCTTGGAATCAGTGCTCGGGCCGAGTACAGAACAATGGGGGTGCTCCAGTCCACCACCCACCTCACCAACAACAATTTCTAGCCAGGACCTTTTAGTTGTAGCAGAAGGGATAGTGAGCTACTGCTCCTTCAAGACCAGACATTGCGGGAGGAGGCCACCCATAGGGCGCTCCTCAGGGACCTCGACCAGGGTGTGGTTGGGGAGGCAGATGATAGTCTAGGAGAATAGGAGCTGGGTGTGGGTAGTTACACGTCGTAGAGGTAGAAGTTCCAGCAGGTCCAAAAGTCATTTGAGGTAAAATCCATCTGTTGAGCACTCATGTATCTGGCTTGTTTGATTCAGGGGCCTCATACTCCTTCGTTCACCCAGTTTAGCCTGTGTTTTGGGTCTATATGCCGAAAGGCTTCCCATAAACTTGGATTTGAGTACTCCAGTCAGAGGTCAGGCCATCTTATCTCGTGTTTTCCGAGAATGTAGACTAATGTTGGGACCACATCGGTCAAATTGGGTCCTTTTTTTGCTGCAGATGCAGCCATATGATATCATTCTAGGAATTGACTGGTAGTTCTTCGTATGTACTTTTATTGACTGTTTCGGAATAAGTATCATGTTTTTATATGTGGGAAGACAATGTGTTACTTTCATTGGTGAGCAGGGTTGCCAAGAGGGCAGACAGTGAGTGAAGCCCCTTCTTACTTTGTTAGCCGAGATGTCAGATGAGTTGGCAGATACAGAGATGGTGTATGTATCGAGGATTCTTAATGATTTCATGGACCTCTTCCATGAAGAGGGGGTGACTATACACCCTCGACATGACATTTTGTTCGGGATAGACATGCAACCTAATTCCCATCCAATTTCAATTGCTCCCTAGAAGATCACACCTTCTGAGTTGCGGGAGTTACATTTTAAAATTGATGATCTGATGAAGATGGGTATTAGTCCAACAATCATGTCACCATGGGCTGCTTCGGTCTTATTCGAAATGAAGGAAGATGGTGGTCTCAAGATGTTCATTGACTACCAGAGACTGTATCAGGTAACAGTCAAGAACTGTTACCCTCTCCCATGGATAGATGACCTCTTTGTCCAATTAAAGGGTTAATAATGTTTCTACAAGATATTCCTAGAGTTAGGATATCAACAGTTGAAGATGAATGAGGGTAACATCTCTAAGACTTAATTCAGGTGAAGATACGGGCACTTTGAGTTCACGGTCATGTCCATCAGCATTATGAATGCACCAGCCATGTTCATGGGTCTCATGAACTCCATATTCCGAGAATATCTGGACCAGTTGGTAGTCGTGTTTATTGACGAAATACCGATCTACTCAACATCATATGAGGATCACATTGAGAATCTGAGGATGGTTTTAGAGGTCCACTGACAGCTCGAGTTCTATGGTAAATTATCCAAGTGAATGTTCTGGACACGATAAGCGCACTTCCTTGGACACGTGGTGTCCGATTAGGTAATAGAGGTTGATCCATAAAAGGTTGAAGCTGTTATTTATTGGGTAGAACCAAATAAAAATGGTGGAGGACTGTAGTTTCTTGGGTCTAGCTAGTTACTAAAAGAGATTTTTGCCCAACTTCTCCTGAGTTTCTGAACTCTTGACAGCCTTGACCAAGAAAGACCAGGATTTTGTATGGAGTGAGCAGTGCCAAGAATACTTTAGTTGTATAATGTGGAAATTAGTTACTGCCCCAGTGATGAGGTCACAAGAAGAAGGGGTGACATTTGTGGTATTCTGTGATGCTTCAAACCAAGTCATGGGGTGTGTGCTGATGCAATATCTGGGGGTGATCTCGTATGGGTCTATCCAGTTACATCCCATTGAGCATTACTATGCCACCCACAATTTCGATCTCAAAGTGGTTTCATTCACATTAACATTTTGTCGGCACTACCTCATTGGGGATCACATTGTGGTCTTCATGGATCACGAGATCATGAGGAATATATCCTCCCAGCGAGACCAGAACATGCGGCAGTGGAGGTGGATGGAGTTTCCTCAGGACCACAACTTCGAAGTTTCCAATACCTCATGAAAGTGAAATGTGGTGGCTGATTCCTTGAGCATGAAGTCGCATAAGGATACAGTTCAAGTGTCACCAAATTCATAGAAGTAAAGGGAGTAGTTGGCTACCCTACACCTAGATTCAAGGGTGGATTGTGGTAGAAGTTTTCTGTATCAGATTACAGTGCGGTACTCTCTATTGTGGAAGGCGGTGGAGTCTATGTGGGGATACTCAGAGGTCGATGTGACATGCGATCATGTTAGACAGGGCTATGATCCGGAAGGATGGCCAAATGATGGGCAGAATCAGGTGATGTTTCTGGGGAAGTTGTTCATCCTTGTGGAAATGCACAAGAGTGTTCTTGGTGGGCTCCACTACTCACCCCCTAGCAGTGCATGAAGAAGTTTCAAAGACATTCCAGGGCTTGAGGGGTCAGTTTTGGTGGCCTGGGATGAAGCAGGTAGTGGAAGAGTTTGTGGCAATATTTCTTGTATGTTAGCAGGTGAAGGCTAAAATCCATGTACTAAGAGGTCTATTACACCCTTACAATGTCCCCGAGAGGATGTGGGAAAACATCTCTTTGGATTTTATCACCGTACTACCCAGAGTACGAGGTGGTTGTGATGCCATTTGAGTAGTGGTGGACTGGCTAATAAAATTGGCATGCTTCATGGAAATCAAGGAGTCTAGTGTAGTGGATTCCCTAACACAACAGTATGTGGATGAGGGGGTGCGGTTTCATGGAGTTCTGAGGTCCATAGTCTATGATGAGGATACCCGATTTACCTTACTGATCTAGAAAGGATTGCAACATGCTTCCGGAACCCAGAAATGCATCAACATGGCTTCCAACCCCCAGACAGATGGGCATACAGAGTGCACCGTCCAAGAAGTTAGAGGATATGCTAAGGTCTTGTGTTTTATACTTTCGGGGATTGTGGGCATGAAACATTCCTCTAGTAGAGTTTTCCTACAACAATAGCTATCAATTTACAACTATAATGGTTCCATTTGAACCTTTGTATGGGAGGCCGTGTCGCTCACCTGTGTGCTGGACATAGGTTAGGAAAGCAGGTGCTCTTGGCCCGAAAGTGGTGTTGATCATGACAAAAAAGATTCATCTTACACGAGAGAGGATGAAGGTAGCCCATGAAAGGAATAAGTCATATGCTTATAGTAGGATGAGACCCTTGGAGTACGAGGTCGGGGACCATGTGTTCTTGAAGGTCTCTCCTCAGCGTGGACCACAGAGGTTTGGCAGGGGGAGTTAGCTTCATCCTAGGTTTGTTGAAACCATCGTCGTGTTGCGGTGGGATGGAAAAGTGTCTTATCAGCTTGCACTACCACCTTTGCTACTGAGAGTGCACATCGTCTTCCATGTTTCTCAGCTCTGTTAGTATCTACCATGTGATTTTCATGACCTCGACTGGAGATAGCTGGATAATATGGATGATCCAACGTCCGTAGAGTGACCAGTGAGGATTGAAGGTCATGAAGAGAAGGTGATTCATGGACGAACCATTCCCATGGTTCCTGTGTCTTGGAGGAATGTTGGCCTCGAGGAGAGTACCAGGGAATGGGAGGCACATATGTGCACCCAGTACCCAGTGCTATTTTGAGTTTTCTCTATTTTTTTCATACTTGATTATGATGTACTGGTTTACCTTGTTAACTAAGAAATGTGTTGTTTTATTTGTTACTCTAAATTTATGTAAAGGGTCCTAACGATGGGAAAGGGAAGACCTGGTCCCTAATCAAGACGCATTAAAGTGGATGCGATTAAACTCATGTGAGCGAGTCTGTGCCACCTAAAGTGGATAGTATCTTGACATGGGAGAAAGGACCCGCTGATCCATATGTCTGGACAGTGACACCTTTACATGTCTATGTGGTTACTTGGGGGAGAGGAGTGGTAGTGTATTTGTGATTGTTCAGGAAATAGATGAGGAAGAGGTATTCCTAAATATCATGGTTTATCTGGCTTTTGAACAACTCTATGGTGGTTTGTCTTTAAGAGGAATCTTACGGGGTGGTTGTACAGACCCCTCTATTATCTTCGGGTTTATCCTTGAATTCTCAAAGACGGGAATAGTTTGAGAGGTATATGATGTAATGGCCCGGACCCTCCTGGTCCAATACTTTTCCAATAAAACTCAGTCGCACCAAAATGGTGGCACCTGTCATGGTAGCACTACGAAGGTGGCACCGGTCACTGCAACACTGTGACAGTGGAACCTCTAATGGTGTCTCACCATGATAGTGGCACCATGACAGCCACATAGCGAAATATTGGCAATGCATACTGTGTCTCACCGAACTACTGGCACCGTGATGGAGACACTGTTATGGTGTCTCACCAAAACCATGTCTCACCCTTTTCCAGTTTTTGAGTTTTTCCAGTTCTGCCCCCACAAAGTATCTTTTGATGTAAAATTTTTTAATACCCTCTTTTAATCTCTTTTAAATCCCAAAAAAGATATCTAAAATACCCAATGAGTTGGGAAACCCTTGAAATACTAAATGTTTGGTTTTTTTCATTGTCACACATTTTCCCGTACTTTCTAGTTTCGCCCCTATAAAGAATTTTCCTCTGATTAAAGGAAATCATTTAACACACAACTATTATGGCCACCTCTATGATGGGAATAATTAATTGAAAATTAGTTCCATCTTGTGGTGAATTAATAATCCACCTTTAAATCCGTTCACGATTTTTCATATCCCATAACTTCAGGATCTTTCCTTTTATCACATGGAAATTATTTTTTTCTTATTCTTTGATGGTTTCCTTCTTCTCATTGGTGTATTTGGAGACCCCTTCCTGAGGCAAGGGGTGCGCCTATGCGAGATATTTTCTTCTGACTCATGGAGTCCCCTGAGTCCCTCCTATGCATGTCGTGCCACCCCAGTTTTTGGCATGTGGAGAGAAAATTTGATTGTTGATCATCCAAGTAGGGTTCTTCCTTTGTCGCTCACTACTGTGTATCATGCGGGGTAGGTATGGTAATATTTTTTTTGGAATGGATGAATCTAAAACTTAATGAAGATAATAATCACACATTTAAACAATGAAGGATTGTGCTGATGATACTGTTGAACACTTTTAACCTTCCTTAAATGTTGTGAACTATATGGGCTTGTGACCACTAAAAATCACGGTTTTTGGTGTCCTTCCTTGTTCACTAATGGCCCCCTATATTTTGTGATGACTGAATGGATGTGACAAGGAAATTTGTTAATCGCGTAAACTCGATCGATTAAATGGTTGTACAGTGAAAAATAATTCTTTTTTTGGTCACCCCATTTAACCAAACGAAAAGAAAGAACTTAGTGAATGGTATGCTTGAATCGGGAAACCTACTTAGTTTGATTTGGTGACATGTGTGCGGTTGATCTACTTGATGCTTGTGGAGTGGCATGGGTGGGGATGGGATCCCCTGTTGTGGTGCAGTTGTTGGTTTGTGGATCTGTGGCCATGTGGGGCCATATCGTGGGGTTGGGTTTGGTGCCAGTACTTTGAGGGATCTACCATATCCCTTTTGTTGTTCTGACATTACAACGGAATAGAGTTTGAATGCTTAAATTGTTTCCTGGTTGTTTTTCCTTCCTTTTCTTGTGGATATACATGTTAGTTACCTGATGGTAGAGAAATATTTTAATGGAATCACATGAATATGAAAAAAATAATGGGTTCAATGGGGAATTATTTTCCAGTAATTAGTTGTTACTTGGTTGTGGATTTGGTTCTTCTTATGAATGAATAGTAGAGAGTATGTTTGTGTATTGGCTGGTTTTGGAATCCCTAGGCTAGGATGAGTTCTTGTTTCCAATATGTAAAATTTAGCCTTTATGTTTCTTATTCACGCCCTACCCTTGTTGAGAACATCATGCCGAACAAACCCATTTCATGGGGGAGGGTGTTTTTTCCAACAATTCTATGAGTTTCTAGTTATTTTCTCATTTTCTGCTCTATTTCCAGAGTATCCCAAGACTCTTCGGGTAGGCTGTGATGGCCTAATATCTATTATATCCCTTGATTATTTAGGTAGGGTAGTTTTGGTGGTCGGACCAGGTGTGTGCGGGAAGGTTTTTCCCCATGTGTCTTCAGGATGAGGCCCATGTGTTTTCGGGTGTGGCAGAAGTGATCGGGCCCAGGTGTCTTCAGGAGAGATGGTAGTTGTAATGGACTAGGTGTGTGCAGGCGTTGTTATTATTGGTTGTTGTGGCCTAGGTGTTTGTGGGTGGAGAGTGTGGTTATGGTAGCCCAGGTGTGTGTGGGTGGGGTATGGCAGTGGGACTGTAGTGAGAATGGTAGGGAAGGTTTGACGTGTAGGATGTCTTCAATAACCAGTGGGAAAGTGGTGTGGGGTACCCAAAAAAAGATGTGTTATTACTATTACATTAATTGAATTGGGTTATTTGGGGAGTGTTCCTTGGTGAGGTTTGGGTGGATAGTTTCTATACTAAGGTCTTTGGTTATCTCCTTTCTCACTGGGAATTAGAATGCCTCCCCAATTTTGCACGAGATATTTTTGTTTTCCCTACTGAGTATACCCATATACTCACACTATGTATATATAACTACTTTCAAGTTTCCATATGGACATCTAGGACCGTGAAGGACCGTACTAGTTCAGATGTTGGGATAATTGATGTTTCTATTTTCCTTTTTTTTTGTATTTACCTTTTGACCTTTATTGTATTGTAATGCATATTATTTTAAAAATTCATATGCGAAAGGATTGTTTGGGATTTAATTTTACTTCTAGTTTTGGTGTTTTTTGGGATTTACTATCTTATTTCTTGAGAATACTAAATAAAAGGTTAATGCCTTCCATTTCCCATGTGATTCTATACCCTTGTGCTAGTCGCCACTCTGGGGCCTATTGAAGGAGAGACTCAGGGGTCATTATGTCACTTTCAACTTGAGATTGGAAGGGTTTGGCAATATTCTTTCCCTTTCCCTCATATTGGTGAAGGTAGGTCATGAAAAAAATTTATTTATTTTTTATAAATTATATAGTTACCTTAAATGCATATGCAATGCTAATATAGTATATATTTAATTTTAAAATAATATTATATCTTATTTTAAAGATATTAATTTGGATTTATTTTAGATATGTTAATGTTTTAAAATAATTTCATAGTTATATAGGATAAATTTGAGATGTTTTAAATAATAATATTTTAATTTCAACTTTTACATCAAGTATTTTATATCAAATTAAATTAATAGTTTCAAATTTGACAATAATGATATTTGGATGAATTAATATTTTATTAAATGATTTTAAAAAATAAAAATATTAAATAATCCAAAATGGTGTAATATATGGTACAAAATGCAATACCTAATTCATTTATAACATATTTTTATGTCTATGGATCTAGAATTTCTTTATTATATTTTAATATTTTTGGAAATCCTGAAAGTTCCCCTCAACTAAGTTATAATAGGGTACCTATGCCCTCACTTTTTAGGAATAATTCCATCCCTCTAGCTTGAAAAAACTATACCCATTTCTATTAACAACATCCATATCCATTTTTTTGAGTTATTGTTCCACCAAAACACCATCCTTAGATCACTTATGTAAAGGTTTAAATGATGTCCTCAGAGGAAGAGGTAATCTTGTTTAAGAAATATTTGATGTTTATTTATTATTCTACCTACACATCATGTTTTGATTCCATGATAAATTAATAAATAAAACATTAAAAATATTATTTCATTTTACTACGATTATAGGACATACATATTCCACCTATTATCCATCCAATGAAAAATAAAAGCACCATGCGTGCGTACGCATTATTTACCATCTCCATAGTGTGGTGTAATTTATTTTTCACCGCCACATTACATAGATGAGTATAATGATGGAAATAATAGATATATATGATAATTATTACATGATATTGATTCTGAAAAAATTAACATACAATCCACTTCCTTACCAATTCATCGTTCAAGGAGTTATACCGTCACACATGCGTACGTACGACCTACATTTTCTATAGCCTGATGCAATTAATTTTCCACTTTCACCATTAAATAATGAGTATAAAAATGTATTTAATGAATAAATTTTATATATGTGATTTTAATATATTTATGAGTATTTTTAACTATATAATTTTCATAATAACTGGGACTTACATGACAAAACATGCATAGGAAATTGATGCAGTTAACACACAAAACATGGGAAATGATGAACTATTATTAAACAATAGGTGTTAATATGACATAAGAGGATCATATATGATACAATAAATATGAAAATTGTTATTTTATAAATTAATTACATGATATGAAGCATTATATCGGATTTTAAGACATGGTCAACACAAGAAAAGCGCAATGTATGGTTTTTTTCTCCCACTTTTATTTCTGTGGGACATATGCTTTATTCACCACTTATTTCTAATTTCTTGGTATATATAATACCATTTTTACATGATATATAATGAAATAATTATTTCCAGAATATTTAATGTTTTTTTAAAATTTCAAATTTTATAGAGAATATAATTCGACTTATTAAAAGTGGTGAGGTATTTCTTTGATCAATTTTCATTCATTGGGTTAAACATAAATATCATTTATTATAAGGTAATGTTATAAATCAATTTTGATTATCTTGTGTTATATGTCAAATTTTTTATGGATTTATAGTTGATATAAATAGAATATTCATTTTATTATTTCATAAACCATGTACTTTTTTACATGCAATTTTACATTGAATGTTCTTTGAATAACTGGGGAATAATGTTAAATCCACATGTTTTACTCAATATGAATATTATTAGATAAGTCATATTTATTCATGAATTAAATAGATCATCATGATATATGAGTAATGATTTGGACACATAGTAATGTGTGGGGACCATATATATAAAAGCCCCTTGATATAGCCGGTGTCTCATGAGATGAATAAAGTTGGAGAAATTAAATTAGATTTTAACCATAATGATTAAATAATCATGTCAAATGTATTCATGGTATATGTATCATGTTCTTGGGAAACATGATTCCCAATAGTTAATTATTTTAATAATTAATAATCCCACTATTTGTATCCTTGATATTTTCAATAATATATTTTCTTTGGTTTCAAATAATGAAAATGTTATTTAAACAGAATGTGAGTCAATTAATTTAGATTGAAATTTTATTTATGCATTATTGAATCAAGATATATTCCACTATATGAAACTGTTACAAGGAATATGATATCACGATTTTATTGTTTCCCATTTAACTAGGTTATGAAGATTAAATGTATTAATGAGTTTAAGGATAAAAATTACTTTCCTTTGTTATGTTTTGTATTTTACCAAGGTAATAAGGGAAGCACACACACACACATATATATATTTTTATTAATGTATACTAAAAGGATTGGTCCATTCGAATTTTACTCCTTGTATTTTATGAAAATATAATAATTTTTTGCGCCAACTTTGGGATACTAGATTCTGGGTAATTATAATATGTTTTTGGACAAGGCGTTACTAATTTATTTAGATATCTTGGAACATACCATGGAAGTAATTGATTTAATGGCACAATACTCTATGCTATTATATTTCTTGAAACAAGAATCATTGAAATTATTTATATGTCCAAAATTATTCATTGCGTCATTATTAATTATTCTATTGATATTTCATTTAATTATTTGATTATTTGGATTATATATGGTTAGGTTTCAGGCTCATGTGATTATTCATATGAAATTTTTTTATCATATTTTATTTCTTATATATTATGATCAAGTTATTGATCAAATGTAATGTCTATTACATATTTAAATTTCATTATTAATTATTATTTATTTAGTTATAGTTTCCAGAAAAATCTTACCCTTACTGAGAATTTGAGCTCACCCCTTTCATATGTTTTTTATCAGAAAACCATAATGTATTTTGTGATTAATCCATAGGGATTCACTAACGGGAATAATGTAAAAAAATGTTCCCTATGAATTTTAAGTTTTAAAATGTACTCTGAATTTAAATAACATATCTAGTTCACTAATACTACTAAACTACATGGTCCATTGGGATGTGATTCTATGTATCTTATACAAATGTAATAAATTATAAACAAGTTCTGGGCTACTAGGGTTAGTGATTCTATAATGGATGGTAAATATTATATATTTAAGGAATATATATGATATATATTGTATAAAAATTATTCTATAAAGTTTAATATAACACCTTGACATGTTAAAATATGAACATCATATTAAATATCGTGTATAACAAACAACACTAAGTGTAGAAAAGAATACATCATCCTGAGACTTCATGTTATTTTTTCTATTTTAAATAAATTCAATAAATTATATATATTTTAATTTATAAAATATATAGTTATCATTAATTATACAGAACTGCAAGTTTCTTTGATGACATTCACTATAAGCAAGACTACATTTTACTGAACAATGATATATTATTACTATTACTATTTAATATGATAATTATCTCCCAAATAATAATTTTTTTGTTATCAATACTATTAAATGAAATATTAAAATATATGGTTGAATTAATCAGTTATAAATTAATTATAAAATAATATAAAATTCAATTCAATATAAAAGAAATATTTTTATAAGAAAATATTTTTATGCACCATAATCATTTTGTCTTATTAAATGAAATTATTTTCTATTAGTGGATGATACTAATAATATTTATATATTATAAATTGTATAAATTTTTAATATTAATCAAGTATATTTTATAAGAATAAAATAATAACTAATATAATTTTATGCATAAAATATATATTTTTCTAAAGGCAGGTTTTTCCAATTTTAGTGGATCAATTCATTTAAAAATAAAAATTTAGCATTTTTTAAATTTTATTTAAAAAAATAAAATTTACTTTTTAGAGGTTAAATCCAAATTTATTTTATGGAAATTTTTTGGTAAATTTTTATGATGATTCATTTTATGATGAATTGTGTAAATACCAAATTTTAATTGAAAATTGACTTCTCCTCAAAATACATTACAGTGTTAAATTATATTGTAACTTGATTATAAACTAAAATTAGATAAATTATACATAAAATAATTCAAGAAGGATTAATTTTAAATAAATATTTTACACTTCTGTGAATTAAATTTATAAAAAACTGATTAAATTGTAAAAGGAATAGTTTATAATTTACCATGAGGTAAAAATACTTTTTTCCAAAATTGAAAAAAGTTTAAAAAAATTATAGTAATTAAGAGATAAACATCTTTACCAAGGGCTTAAAGATTAAACATAAGAGGGTAATGATATTTAAACTTGTCCACCACCCAATTTATGGACATATTTCGACCACATCACTTATTTTATCAATATGTTTCTATTATTTTAGCCTCTTGAAATGAAAAAATATGGTAGAAGATTGTAGTTTTTAAAAATACCTAGTGTGTCTTCTCCCCTGCTTATAAAAGGAATCCTACTCTCCTATTATTTCACACAACAAAACAAATATTTTAGCCAATACCCTCCCAAAAATCATCCATAATTCCATCTCATCATCATGGAATATTTATTCGGGGAATAAATCAAGTCATTCTTCTAAAATCATTTTTAATTTTTTCTTGCTCCACCTACTAAAATTCTTATTATTCTATGATAATATTTTAAAAATATTAATTTACAAATAATTATATGTTTTTATGTTAATTTATTAACTTAAAATATCACACACATCAATCAATAAGCTCGAGAAATCATCGTTCGTGTGTATGAAAGAATACCACATCATTATGTCATGCGATTCATTTATTCTTAACATAGAATATATTAGGGACAGTTTCAATAAAAGTTATATGATAAATATGAAATAATAATTATACATTAATCATAATATATATCTTTAACTTATGTTTCTTTTAATAAGATGAGAAAAGAGACAGAACGTTGATGCATATATACGACCTACCCTCTCCAAGAACGGTGTATTCAATTTACAAGAACCGAATATTATTGTTTAATATAAATAAATATATAATAAATATATGTTCTATTTAAATATTTTTTACATTATGAAAATGATTTAATAATTTTTATGTTTGTGGGAGAAAAAACAACAAGTCAAAACAAACTAAAAAACATGGTAATTAACATTAAAAACAATGAAAATACTGAAAGATTATTGAAAAATAGGTAATGATATGTTTTCAATGAATGATATATGATATCATAAATATTTATATTTCTCATTTAGAAGTTTATAACTATATAATAAACCATTATACATTATGTTAACGAGTGTTCAACCAAAAAGAAGTGTAATGTAGGAGACAACATCTCAATTTCAATTCATTAACATCTATTTTAATGGTATGAACCTAGTATCATTCATACAAAGTATATATATCCACAATATTATTTAATATCATTATTAAAAAAATTATTTAGAGTATTTAATGTTTTATTATGAAATATTTCATCTATGGGTGTTTGAATTAAAATTTACCATGTGGTAAGGAATTTAATAAGTCAATTCATATTCAATAGGGTATATTACTTCCTAATTGTTTTTAATAATCTATAACTATTTTTGTAATTAATATTGACTATATATTGATGTATTTTAAAAAAAATTTGTTTATTTACTTTTTATACATGTAATAAAATAATTTATTAAATCTCACTTAAACGTTACGATTATTTTAAGGTTTTATTTCACAATCTCTTTTCTATAAAGATTATTTATTCTTGGATTTCCAATAAAAGAAAAATATTTAATTCGTGATTAATAAAAATTTTATTTTTATTCTCATCCAATTATTCATTATATTTTCCACGTAAAATTACAATTTTCAACTTTTGACAAATTAAATTTTTTATCAAATGTTTTTAAGAAAACCCAAGTTCATTTATCTCTTTAGTTGAAAACCCATTTTCATCCGAAAACATGTTATCTAAAAAAAATTCCAAAAATGTTTTTATACATATATAAATGAACTGTTAAATAAAATATTACTTTTTTCCAAATTCCTTTAAATGAATCTTTTTTTCACATTCAGAAAAAGTTACTTTTATAACATTTGTTAACCAAAAAAAGGAATGTTCTTTTTTACCATTATAAATATAATTTTATTTACACACCATTACATCAATTAAAATTAAATTAAAAGTTTAAAATATTCCTTTTAAATAACATTTTTCCAAAATCCATTTTCAAATAATGGTAATTTCAAGATGTTTTTTGAAATAAAAATGATATTTTACTCAAGATATTTTTAAATATATTTTTCATTTTATAAAAAACAACCCATATTATTACTATAATGGACTTACAATTTATTGATACTATCCTTATTATTCATCTCGATAAAATTAAATTTATTTTTCCCAAGTGAAATATTTATAATTACATCCAACTATCATTTCGGTAGTCATTAACTTCCACTTGAGTTATAATGTTTTTTTTGTGATAATTGAACTTTATATTTAACCTAAATATCCATATTATTTATCATGGTTAAAATTATTGAATAAACAAAATACCACATTTGCATTCTGTGTTTTATTTTATGGTTATTTCCCTATTGGGGTAAATATTGAAAAATCCACCACTGTTACTCAATATATATATTTTATAAGGCAATTTGATCATTAATTAATCTAGTTATTCAATATATGAGGAATGATTTTGAAACTAAAGAAATAGGTAGGGGACACATTTATTAATTCCCCTTGATTCATCGGTAGTCCTCTGGGATGAATCAGTTGGACATCATCAGCTAATGGGTTTTTACATAGAATATTTTAAACTATCTTATATATAGATTTTAATGGTAAAGGTATAAAGTTCCTGGGAAACATGACATCTCGTAATTAAGAATTAACTGAATTCATATATAGGTTATTATTATCAATGATATTTTCATTAAGAAAGAATATATGAATGATTTTGATTCGTATTTTATTGAAAAAATGAAATGTATTTCTAGTTATTTTCCTTTAAATATTACGCTCACACTTCCTTCTCAGTTTATTGGTTATATTTCATGTATGATAATTTATTAACATTTTATATTGGTTATGATCATTGATTTGTTAGTAAATTGTATTTTACTTATGATTTTCTCTGTAGTTGATCTCCATTCCCTGGGATTCCATGATGTTTACAATGAAAAACATGCAGGGATACGATAGAGAGAATAAATTAATTCTCAAAAAGAAAATCAAAAGAAATTAAGTAGTGATTTTTTGTATTAAAATATAATATGAGAATTATTTATGTGTCTATTTTACTAATACAAGAATGTTGTTTGGTCCCACGACTACAAAACATGCCACAAATTACACTAGAATTAATTAGTACCAGAAAAAAGCATTTAGAAATTCCATCTTTATCAGTGCAAAAAATAAGCACTCGTAAATGGGGACCTTTATCAATACTAAATGAAAGAAATGATAATGGATACCATTTATCAATTCATTTTTTAGCAGTGATAAAATTTCACCAATAACACCACTTTATTTTAGCACTGGTAAAGGTTACCATTTATCAATACTCTATTTATTTCCCCGATAAAGATATTTTTTATCAGCTCTTTCAAAGCGATGATAAATATCAAGATTTTTCAGCGCTTTTTTAATGCTAATAATGATAAATTTTATCAACTCATATCAATTTAATACTGATAAATTAGATCTTTGTCATCACATTAATGAAAGCTCTATTAATAGTTTTTGTGTTCTATTTATAAAAACCCTAACATTTACTAATTCATCATGAATCTGAAGCTATCATGGTGCTCCTCTACTGTCAGCGCTACTCCAGTATGATCCATCAGGATGATCATGAATAGAATCCAAGGGATGTTATTTCCTATTTTTTTATATCATTGATTGATCATTTGTGTTCTAGGTTTTTTTGTGCTATTACAAACCATACATCTCATCACCTCACCACTATTGGAACAACGTCTCTTAAAAAATATCATATTCCCCAATATACCTTTTAGGGTAATTGAATATATCTTAACGAAAAGTGCTCATAACTAAAAAATTACCACGATGCCAGTAATCCTCTATATGTTATATGTATCCTCCATGTTCCCATTTATTAAAACCAAACAATTATGGCCATTTTCTTCCATTAACAGGGAGAAAAACCCAGGTTAATTTGATATCATTATTGTTCTGAAGATCAAGAATATGAATTTTGCAACATAAGCTACTAACCTCTCTTTCAATAAAAAATCTATTCTTATAGGAATGATACAAAAAATTAATTGAATAATATAGTATGTTTCAGATAATTTTTTAAGATATTACCTAGACTATCATCATACTTGAATCCTTTATTATTTGAATCCCTCACCATAGATGAGTTCCCACTTGAGAGTGGATTCTTCTAAAAACAAAAAGAAATCGGCTATTGTGTATCCTGGGTTAATGAAAACTATTTCGACACATACATGAATTCTTGATTCAAATCGATGAGCCATGAAATTTTAGATGGTAATTTATCAATACGTAGAACAATTTCACATGCTTCCCTGAGTATCTTCGTTTTTTGTGAAAAGTGAAACTTTTAAAATAATATCTATATACTTCATCAACCATAGGTTCCCCATGCCTGTATTCTTTAATTTTAAACTCCAATTTACATTAATAAATTCTAAAATATTTGGATAAAATTATTCAGAAAAACCATGTAAAAGGTTTGGATTTCTAATAAACAAAGCATACTACTCATCACTAACAAATTAAATGTATTAATAATGAAAAACACTATAAAATTCATTTTTAACAAAGGATTACTCTAAAATTTTAATTCCATGTGATGAAATACATGGCATATATATTCTATGACTATGGTATGTGATCAGCATATTACATAAAGTAGGAATCAATCTACCCAGTTTAAATGGCTTATGAAAAAACCATTGATCCTTGTACAGCTGACACAGAAAAACAACCTCTTTCTATAGAATATATTTACTCAACCTAGTGAAGATCCAACTTTCATATATTCAACGTCGATATTTTTTATCATAAAAAATTCAACTTAACTTGAAATAGAAATAAGAGTCGAAGTACTATTGGACTTGGTTACTCCTTGCCCTGCCTAATTGATAATCTATTGCTCTTTTAGAGAAAAAGTTGGACCTTTAAATATATATATGATAGTTTGTACTTCACTGGGTTTAATATCTCAGGTTTCCAAGGGAGTACCAATGATGGTTATTGAAGTGTAGATGAAGATCCATAAATAACATGAATTTTTGATGAAATGGACGCATCTTCAATTCATTTAGGAATAATATACCAAATATTGCAATGGGGGTATGTCTCCTTGATGAAACATATCTCATAACCATTACTAAAAAAAGTATGGTATTGATTAGAAGAGGAATAATCTTTTGATGCCAATTTTTAAAGTGTAAAAAATCCAAAATTGAATAAAAATAGCCTTGAGATCAACTTATTTATGATCAAAACAAGAAACTACAAAAAGGAAAAATAGAAAAGATTTTAAAACCATTCTCGCTAATGTTAAAATGTTTTTGTTGACTTTATTAGAGTTAACTCTAATGTTGTAGATTTAATTCCCGTCCTTTGGAGAAAAGCCATTTCTCATTGTTGATAATGATAAGATTGTATTATTCCCAAGTGGTTGTTATGTTTCAAGAAGTCACCACAAACTCAATGGATGGAGAAACCCCTTTTGGGTACTTGTTATCCTATTTATTACATCAACAACAAATAGACCCTGTAAATGTGGATGTGATTATATTTGGAATATAGTTCTAAAAAAAATATTGATCGATTGATGAATATCATTCGTCAATGGATTCAATACCTATGTCCCAATAGAAAACTTTTCATTCTTAATCATCAGAATATTTTCTCTCGGTAATGTCACAAACCAGATCTGGTTGCCCTCAAAACCCGCACCTGACCTAGTCCATGGAAATGCCCAAAGTTCATTCCTTATCCCCATTGTTCGAAACATGTTCTTGGGTATCACAAATAGAGGGTTGGGAATTATTTACATGACTTTAGAAGAATCAAACAACCAAAAAATAAATAAACTAAAACTGATAATTTATCCCAAACAAACCTTTAATAATATTTTAGTTCTAAAAAAATGGTATTAGACAAATTCAATGAGATCCACAACTAAAATTTAGAATCAAATACAACTAAAAAATTACCACATAGAAAGGGGTCATCATCCCCAAATCTTTTCCGCAACACAACACCGTGGATGAAATCTAACAACCTGAACCACCATCTTAAAGGACCTTGATCTTACCTATGTCCATTATAACAGAGTCAACATACACTCAAAAGTGTTGTAAGGGTGATATCCTAATACCAATAATATTCCACCCAAAATATTCCAAGTGAAAAATATTATAAGATAAAAATCATGCATGTTATTAAAACAAGAAATGGTAGCAACAATTTATAAATATAAAAATTTCAAAAGATAACAGTTTTCAAGGGTCAACATTAAATAAAGAACACTTCATTTTTAAACAATAATTGTACTAAATTTTCCAACCAAACACACTATATGTCAATGGAAAATACCAAAATATTCCATGAGCACTAGTCTCAGAACACCCTTAGTCACTAGTTCATTGTGCGGACCTAGGTACATCATAAATAGATGTAAAAGTAACAATAAAAAAAATCAATCTCATGCATGAGCCATCATTTAAGAATATAACCATAACATAGTGGTCCCAAAAATCATCATAAGAATTTAATTAGTATTTTCATCGTCATACTTGCTCCATGAAATAGGGATTTAACCACTCTGGAACACTAGCATACTAGTCCTAGTCTACCCCCTTGAACCACGGGTTTACCTCATTGTACTTGAAAAAGATCCACATGATATCAAATTCTATTTACACATAAAAACACTAATTCTATTCATACACACTCCAAAAAATAGTTAAACATGCTTTGATCCCTTTTTATTACTTAATAACCCATTTTTTACTTTCATAAACTAATTTCAAGAAACATAACTAAGGTTTTCACATAAAATCCATCTAAACCCATCTTTTAAAAGAATCCAATATCACCCCATAATAGAATTGACATCCATAACAAAATTTAATTAAACTATTCAATGGCTCATTAGACAACCCTAATTGACCCAATATCACCCCATAATAGAATTGACATCCACTCAACAAATTTTACCAAAAATAATTTTTGCACCGAATTCAATCGAAGAATAACATACTAAAAATATAAATCAAGAAAATATAACTCATCAAATAATTCCTACAAATGGAATCACCTACCGTATCTTTCAAACACCATATATCCTTGTGTGAAACATCAGCCGCACCACCGCCACACCATAATGGAGTGAACATGAACCTAAATCAACATGATTGGACTATGATACCCAAATAAATACCCTAGGGATGAAGCTATAATTATTGGAGATTTGAAACGTTAAGGAGGAAGGAAAAAACACTATGGAAAATGAAGAAAACAAAAAAGGAATTCACTTACTTGATGATCTTGAATTTTTCCTCCAAAATCCTTTTCAAAAATGGGTTCTACGAGAGGTTGAGGGAGCATAGGAGACTTCCATGGCTAGTTGGGTCGAATGGGGAAGAAATGGGCAGATTATGTTTAATTCAGGAAGGGAAAAGATGGAATTTGAATAGATATTTAATGACCATGAAACCTATCTACTTTTTCCACACAGTTTAGTAAACTATGCTACGAAACCATGGGCCCATTATGATCACCCGAAACATGTCCAAAAAACATACAAATTAAAGGGGGACTAGGGAAACCATATGGGGCATGTTAGGCCATGAATAAAAAATAAAAAATTAACTTAAAAGATTAATATGGACATGAAATGTAATACATCTATGTGAACACTAGAAATTCATTTTTCCTCCATTCCCCCCATTTCTTCCATATAAATAGTACATACTACCAGATAAAGCATCGATAGAGTGAGATAGTGAAGGGAGAAAAATATTCAAAATAAAATACTGTAGTATATCCCCGGGAATTATCTTGTTCATGTGTAATTATAGATAATGAGTTTTTTTTACTAACATTAATATATTAGAATTGATATTGTTATAGAGGTAATTATGAATGAATTTAATATTTACCCCTAAATTGATTCATATTAATTTAAAAACACATTATGAAAATAATTAGTTTATAGTTTTTATAATGTTATTCGGAAAAAATTAGTTTTTTAATATGTTTTATTTTTTAAAAAAAAATTGGATATGGTTTTTTAATAGGGGTTATTTTAAAAAAATATAGTTTTTTCTGTTATATTGGATGTAAATTTTATTTCATTAAAATATTGTATTGGGACTTGTTTTTATTCATATCTGGGGTGATTCTGGTGTGTTTTAGTCTTTTTTGGGAGTTCCAGTGTGCTGTAACAGTACACTATAATATCTCCTTTTTCAGAGATTTTAACAGAACTGATAAAGGAAACATTTATCACCACTTTTAAAAGTGATAATAATGTTTCTTTATTAGTGATTATGAATGAGAAGATAATAGATACCTTTAGTAGAACTAAAAAACACTGATAAATGTACTCTTTATCAGAACTACATTATCACTGACAAAAGTATTATGTTTTTAACATCACCAAAGTAGTTATTGCTTTTCTAGAACTGATAAATGCCATTTATAGCACTGTTAATGTCCAGTTTTATAGTAGTGTCCTTTAAAATGTGAATCCTTATATCTTTTTCCAATTTAATGGTAGTAAGAAGAAACTTTGGGCTTTTGGGGCTGCGTTGTGATAGTTAGTATCATAGAAAATTAATTAGAGACCATGGAAACTAGATTTAGGAAAACATGGATTAAGGATCACAAACTTAAAATATAAATTGAGGATATGTATAGAATAATATTCTAATGTTTTAGTATGGTATAGATTATGTGATTTTTTTTCATTGCAATACATATATTTTTTAATAATACAATTGGATGTGGTTATGAAACATATATACATATTTGTAATAACTCTGAAAAGGTAACATCATTCTTGACTTGAGAAAAACCATATACACAATAGTGGGTCTTACTGTGCACTTATATTGACACTCTTAGGGGTAATATTTAAGATAATTCACATTTTATTTACAAACCATTATGATTTATTTGAAAAAATGATGACAATGAATGGCTTATGTTATACTATACACCATTTAAGAACCAATGTTGAAATAAATAAGATGAAGTATTTATATTTTAGTATTCAAGAAATAAATTTTAGAAATAATATTTGAGAATTGTATCTTGGTTATAAGAATTAGGAAACATCTAAGGATTGTGTTAAATTTTAGAAGCACATGTGTCGTAATTAACATAATAGTTATTAATATCATCATGTGATTATGATATTAATGTTAATCATAATTTCAATGTCTTAAACAACTATGTTTAGGTTATATGTGATTAGATTCTAACAAGATTAATGAAATTATGGATCGATTTCTCGAAATAATATGTGTTAGTGGAGAATATGTTTTTGGAATAATTACTGTAAATTTTTTAGACCGAATTTTAAAGGTATTTTTATCTATTAAGGATAAAATGATCAGTAATGAAAATTTAATAACAGTCTAATATGATTATTATAGTGGTCATAAAATAAATATATAAATAAGGTATTTTTAAAACATTAATAAAAATGTTATTTAATGATGACATTATTTCAAGGATGTCCATCATATCTTTATTTTTAACATTTTATGAATTATTTTAATATTTTTTACCAAAAAGAAAACCAATATACCGGGTGACAACCCATAATGTCTAGAAATAATGTTGGTTTTGAACCCTTGACTGAGGGAATATTAGGAGTTCAAACCTACCAGTATCCTAAATGAGGTCCTAGTTAATATCTTACTGTTTTTAGTTTAACAATTTTAAGAGTAAATACCAATGATGATATAGTAGTATTACTTTTTTGGTTTAGGTATTAATGGATTGAATGTATTGGTTTTATAAAATAGTTAGAGACAAGAGGAAAAAAATTCACTCTATAATAGATCATAAATGTTAAAACATAATTTTAGAGATTTGGGAATAAAAAATAATTTATTCGATTTTTATTTCATGGAATTATTTTTAAATTATAGATTGATCAAATCAAAACTAAAGTATGAAAATATTATTTTGAAATTGAATTTTATCATGTAATTATACATTATTATATTTTTAGGTAGTAAAATAATTTCACAACATTATAAAAAAGATCTTAAAATAAAATTTTATCATATTACCTTCATTTTTTATGATATTAATGAACTTTTTACACCTACTATATTTAAGGTTTTGAGCCCCTCAACATTACAATTATCACTCACTAACTTGTGGTAAATGTCCAAAAAACAGTCTATATAAATATTTATTCTTTTCCTCTATGTCAAAATCATCACTTTACATTGATTTTAAACTATATAGAAACCTAGATATGTGTTATTATATATGACTATTGTAATTATATTTATCTATTATTATGTGGTTTTTATTAACTCTTTTATGATTTGGGTTTTTCAAAAATGGAATTTCCAAATGTTAAACCCTTAACTACTGAGATCAAAGTTAAAATGCAGGGATGTAATTTCATTAAGGTGGGGATAATGTAATATGAAGAGATTTTAAAATATGAACATCATATTCAAATTCGAGTATGACACGCAACACCAAGTGTTGAAATGAATATAAAACCCTTAGAATTTACAATATGTTTACTATTCAAAATAGATTCAATATATAATATAGAATTCTATGAATGTAATACTGAGTTATCTTACTTTACATGAATCTATGAGTTTTTTCGATAACTTATACTACAAATAATACTGGGTTTTACTGAATGAAAATATTCTATTAATAATATTATTTAATATGATAATTATATCCTAGAAATTGAATTCATTATTATAAATTGGATTAAATAACTAATAAAAATATATTTCCCAATTAATTGGTTACCTATTAATTAGAAATGAATATAAAATTCAATTTAATCTAAAGGAAATCTCATTATGGAAAACACTTTTACGCATACATGTAGTTTCATATTAATAAATCAAATGAATTAATATTAGTGAATGATATTAATTAAATTTATATATAATATATTCAATAATTTTTAAAAACATTATCTAATATATTTCATAACCATAAGATAAGAAAAAATATATTTTTATGCATAAGAAGTTGTATTTTTTATAAGGTAGTTTTGGAACCATTTAATGTGGTAATATTTTTAAAAATAAATTATAAAACTTTTATAAAAATTATTTGAAAAAATAAACATAATTTTTGAAATATGAATGTAAAAAATATCTTTGTCTGAATTTTTGGTATTTTTCTGAGATATTTTATTTTTGGATACATAGTAAAAAATACAGAATTTTAATTGAAAAATGGCATCTCATCTAAAACATTAAAAATGGTTATAAGAACATGGATCGTTATTTTAGGTATGGGTCTTTATTTCATGTTGTTTTTTAGGAAAAAGGATGGAATGTCAAATTTTCTAAGTATACGTCGTGTACTTGTGAGTACACAGTGTGTACCTTGATACTACGTACTACCACATACTTGACGTGTAATGTGCGAGTACATGGTTGTGTAGGTGACCTAGATGACCCGCTTAAGTCGAGGGTCGTTTGAGTCTAATACACGACATGTAAATTAAATAAACACACTATGTAATTTTCTTTTTTATTTGTTATATCAGAGAAAGGTCACGTTTTACATCAGTAATGTTCTTCTTCTCCACTTGGTTTGTATAAGAGAGCAATGAAACAACTGTGAATTTTTAACCCCTCCCGATTCTCCATCTAAGATCATATTGAGATATTTTTGGGGGTGTTGGAATCCCACCGGTGAGATATCTAATCCCCTAGATCCTCTCTTCATGATTCTTCTTCTCTCGTGAGTATTTTAAGGTTGAACTATTTTAACCTTTTTGTATATCTACGCCATTGTAGGTCGATTAATGGGTCGACATTAAAAAATGTTTATCATATGACATCAAGGTAAGTGGTTTGATCCTTTCCTTGTTCATCATTGGATTATATATGATTAATGTTCTACATACCCATGTTTAGGTATTACTTGATTTGGATTTAACCGTGTTTATCACAAGATATGGTTTAATTGTTTGATAAATCGTAGTTTCTTATGCATAAAATTGTATAACCTTGTTTATGGGACACCCCATGGGTCAATTCCCTTGGTCGACTATTCATGGATAGTTGGTCTAGGATGCTTGTATGTTTTCCTTGTTTCCATGTATTTTATTGTTAGGAATGAGATGCATATTATAGGAAATGCCTATGTTATGCATTATTAAGGTTTGAACAAAGGGGAATTTACTATGAAATATTTCTAAGGGAGGGTCAGTTAGGTATGAATTGTTGTTATGTTTACCCATAGGTATTGACTATGAGAGATACCAGGTGGTCATAGACCAGAGGGGTTAGACAGTGAGAGCTACCCAAAGGTTCATTATTAAATAAATTGATACTATGTTGAACAAGGGGTATTTACCATGTGAGCTTCCTAGGAGGTTTTTTGAAATGTTTAGTGCTATGTTAGACCAAAGGGTTTGGATCGTGAGAGATACATAGAGGGTCGTTATTAAATGAATTTTTTTTATTGGACCAGTGTGATTAGACTGTGAGAACTCTCCCAAAGGGTAATTATGGAAGAACTTAATGATGATGATGGGTCTTCCATGCCAATGCATAAGATTGGACTCGGTTTTACATGATTTGGTTATATGGACTTCTAAAACATCTGTTTGATACTATTACACAAGGGATATTAAGTATAGGCTAGATCCCAAAGTTTACATCATTTATTGTATTGAATAATAAATGAAAATGAATTTAATTAGAAAATGTATGATCATTTAGTTTTGAGTATCTCCTAGTTTATTACTTCATTTCAGAATATTACCTGCTATATATATTCACTAGCAGTTTGGAATAGATCTTTTAGTGGCTTCCTACTGAGATTCATCTCACATACTTTTTGGGTCATGCTTTTGGTCCTAAACATATTATGTGATTGCAGGTATAGATAAGGGAAAACACTCTTCTTCCTCAGGTACCTGATTGCTGTTGGAGCTGGAGAGAATGTGACCATGATGAGTCTTATAATGATGTTGGATTTTACTATTTTTCTATACTTTTGTTTCAGTATTTTATTTCCATCATTCTGACTTATTAGGATACATTACTAGACACATGTGACATGCATCATATTAATATTCACTAGTTGTTATATTATTATTTGTCTTCCATTATTTAATTTTTTATATGGTATTACTGCTTCTGCTATTGTTTACTACTTTCCTTATGTTGTGTATACTCGAAAAATAAATTTATAGTTTCCCCATTATCACACTAGGGACTTCACTACTAGTCTGTAGCCTTGGTCATTTGGGGAAATTCACTTGAGGTCTTGTGACCAACTGGGTACGGGGCACCATTAGGCAGCACCCAGAACCAGGATGTTACAAAGTGGAACCAGATGAATTTCCTTTTCCAGTTTTCCTTACTATCTCGTTCTTATAGTTTTGTATTGGAAGGAATATGTAGTTTAAAAAAAGATTTGTTGGGTAGTAGATGAACCAGGAATAGGTAAAATCCAAGTTACCTCGAATATTTTAAATTTTTTGGTTTTGTAATTATTATAGTTGATTTGATTTCACCATTGGGTGATTCTATTTTTCTGTGTTGTTGTGATTTATATCATTGTTATTATATTTCGTTTGTAGCCTGATGGTATGAGGGTATTTAATTTCATGAATGATATAGGAACATTCTAGAGATCACATTTCCGACATGCTTTTCTTTCCATTTAGTGTGCATCATAGATTTCATGTTGTTGTGATATATATTGTGATAGATGTGCATGTTGTTGTGATATATTCCATGATATAATACATGCTATTTTTATAGGGAATTGGTAGATAAAATTATTCATTTTGATATATGCCATGATGTGGTCCCTGAGGTGTTATGGACCCTGTTAGATCAGAATTTGGTGGATCATGTTTGAACTTTTATTGATTTTTTTCAAGTTATGATGTGAAAAAGGATCCCAAACATTGATTCGCGCGGAATATGGGCTCCCATGGGTCGAAATTTTTCATTCCATGGAAATTTTTTTATGTTTTTGAAAATTCTAGATATTTTTTAGAGGCTTAATGTCTGGAAACCTTGACAACATAGAGTGTGTGGTTTTAAACACACACCATGTGTTATTATATTATCGAAGATACAACTTTTCATAAGTACACTCTATGTATTTTATGTACACACCATGTAATGTTGATCTTGTTTTTGACTATGTCCGAAGAGATATGGGGGTAATAAACATTTGGAAGAACACGTTGTGTACTAGGAGTAAATGTCATTATGTAAGAGACCATGTATCAGGCAGTGTGACCAAAGACACAGGTGGATGAATTTAGGGTGGTGCATGTCATGTCTAGCTTGTACACACCCTATGGTAATTGATCATGAATCTGGTTGTGTTACTAATAACATGGGTGGATGGATCATTTTTTTTATATTCTATGTCTAGAGTGTGCACATTGTGTAGTGTTACACATGGAGAAACTATGTGGTTCCATCCATGTAGGTGTAAAAACCCAGGTGACTGAGTCTTGTTAAAGACACACCATGTAGATTAAGTAAACCACATGAGTATTTATGTAGATAGAACTTGTGTGAGACTGGAAATGTATATGGACATGGTCAGGAGGGAGGAATTTAGTACACACCGTTTTTTGGGTTGGCATGTTGTGTACTTCTGATGTTTACATACTTCGGAAGGTGGGGGAACACCCCTACGTAAGAGAATGAGTGTGCAGACTGTTTATGAGTTCTATATACTGTGTAGTCAGCTTTTTTACCCTTTAAGGTTATGTTCATGTTTTATCCCCCGATGTCAGTTTTGAATCACATGACTAGTCCTTTCTAAAAATTATTCCATGTAGATCACGACAGGGGAACTTTAAGAGCACTATGAGGACTCCTAATATGTTATCGGAGATTTATTTCTAAAGTAAAAGGTTCTTCTCCTAGTTACCATTTTCAGTTGTCTCATAGGTGTGAGAACAATGCATAAATGATTGGTTGGGTGTTCATAACAACATAGTTTAGACCTTCGATCTGAGATAAGCTGTGAGCTGTCTCTCGTGACGTATTTCTTTTGAGGATGCTTCCCATGTGAGATGTTACTTCTGCCATATGAGGTTATGAGACCAATTACTTTTTGGAAGTCTTAAGTAGGATCCCTCATCTGTGTAATGTTTTTAGGATCCCTATAGTGGGATTCTCATTCTATTTATTATTCGAAGATGTCTTGTAGGATTCATCTTCTTACGTGATTTGGAAGGGGGTTTTAGTAAAATGAAATTCTCAAATGTTCATGCTTTTTGTGGTTAAAAAACTACTATTGGGTTCCCTTTTTGAGTACCCAGGTTGTTTTTTCAAGATCTGTTTAGGTTTCATTTATTTTTAAGAAGGATCGTACTTACTAACTTGCCATTCGTGATGGAATTTTATAGTTGTTAATTTTTTTAAACGAAAGATGGTGACATTTTCCTATTATACATTGAACTGTTGGGATAAATTATATTCCCAAGGTCTTTTGACCCTAGTGAATCTATATAGCATAACCTAGTAGTGAAATTTTATTCTTATGAGTATTAACATTCTATTACATGGTAAGTAGAACTATTAGAACTGGTAGCATTGTTTTCTGGTGAGAACATTTGATGTTGGTTTGGTCTAAGTGTCATTGTCCTTGGTTGAATTTCTGGTTTCAAATGAAATCTTGGATTGAAGGGGTTGTCACTATTACTTGACTTTTTATATGGGAACAAGATTGCGGGTCACATAGTTCTCTATGTTAGATAAGCCTTGGATATGGTCGGCTATTAGGAGGTCATGTAGACGTCCCTTTTATATAGTGATGTATGTCTTGGTACATTGTCACTCAATTTAGTGGTTGTGTAAATGATGTGATTTAGATCCAGTTCTTGTGTGAGACATCTAGTACTAGGATACATAGGGTTGATAGCCTTTGTATAGTACCCAATAATGTGTCGTTGGTCTTGTAAACATGGGGTAGTGTATGTCAAAATATGCAATACCCTTTGAGTGTTAAATGTTTAAAGGATCCATTGATTTTTGGTAAATCGTTCAGATTTGATCTATAGTGTATATTCTTGGGTTATCTATAATGTAGAGTTACCTCAGTGTTATAGAACATTTTTTCATTCCACTACTCAGAAGGAATTTTTGGGATATGGGTGTTTTGACACACAAGAATGTTTATCTTTTCGATTTGAATCCATGTGATGTGATGTTGTGATCATGGTTCATCGAACGAAACATGTGGGTTTAAGTTGATTCTGATCTAACTCATTTGACAAAATATATCCCTTCTCGATTTATGAGACACTCTTAGGTAGGGAGCGCCACATCAGTTCTATTTCAAACATGTTCTTTCTAGGTATAAGGATCGCAATAATGGACTATTTTGAAATGGTTGTTTTTACTAGAATGATTTTCAGGCTTGCAAGTCTTGTTTCATGTTGTATCTTAATAGGTAGCACAACGTTTTAGTGGTTGTTTTAATGCTAATGCGTCCGCAAGTAAAGACAATTTTCCTTCATGAGGTCAATCATTAGTGGTTCGATTTTCCTATTCTGGTAATCTTTTATGATCTATTATTTTGATCTTTTATAATATTTGACCATGTCCCATATCTAGAAATCATCCAATTTTCACTAAGAGAGTGTTAGTTACAAACCATTCTACAATTTGAAGTCGTTGGACTGGTTCGTGATCTCTTTCTATGTTATGCACTGGAATCATGTTTTCTTGTAGAATCTTGGTTAATCATGAGTGATACTTGAGTTCCTATGTAAGAAAACCTCATACATTCTCATGATTCCTATCGCTTCATTGACATGACTACCAAGAGGATGCAATTCTGGGTTTAGTCAGTTTTCTTATGTAGAATTTTGGGTTTCACACTAATGGATCACTTCTATAGGGATTATAGACTACCATGGTGAGTTTTTTAGACTCCGGGTTATCTCAAGCTTTTTTTTGCACATGGATGTATTTCTTAAAGAGGCAGTAATTCTAGTGTGATGGATCTAGAATTACGTTTTTGTTCATGTTGTGGCATGATATTTTTAGTGATCAAGGGATGGTGTGACATAGGAGGGTCACCAAGAGATCGATGTAAGCTTCAGTGAATGGGTTCATTGTGAGCACGAGGTGCATTGGGAAAAGGGGTTCTATTTCTATTGTAATACATCAGCCTTCTAAGATAGGCATTTCTAATATAAGACATCTGGAGATGGTTTGACTCGTTGTTATTCTTATTTAGTGATTATGGTTTCAGTGACCCAGTATGAACACCCCTCCTTCTAAGGGTGGGTGTGCTGTGAAAATATGCAACGTATTTAGTGGAAAGATTGCTTGACCCGTTTTTCTGATGTGATTTGTGTTCAAGTTTTCACAATTAATTTAAAACAAATTAGTAGTGTTGATGGAACACTCAAGGGTGTTCTTTGTAATGTTTTGCTTTTCAAATTTTGGAGGTACCATGGTAACGATGCAATATTGTTTGTTATCAATAGGCTCATGAAGGTTTCATACATCCATCTGATTAAGGAAACCATATGTTTTAATGAGCTTGGAATGTTTTATATTCAATAGATTGTACATTTTAATGGGGATCCACACTATATAATTTTAGACAGGGACACCCGATTTACTTCTCATGTCTGGTAGGGACTACAGAGGGCATTGGGTACACATGTACATATAAGTATAGCTTACCATCCCCAGATTGATGGCTAGTCTGACGAAACGATTCAAGTATTGGAGGACATTCTTTGAGCATGCATATTGAAATCTACTGGATCTCAGGGGACACAGATACCCCTAGTATATATTTCCTACAATAACATTTTTCGGGTGATGAATAGATGGAACCTTATAAGGCTTTATATGGTAGGCCATGCCGATCAGCCCTATATTGGCTGGAGGCTGGAGAGACATCTATGTTGGGTCCTCGACATGTCCTGGAGACCATGGAGTAGGTGTAGTTTATTTGTAATAGTATTGATACAGAACAATATTTCTATAAATATTATGTTTATCGATGGAGAAGTCATATGGAGTTTGTGGTCAGAGATCATATTTTTTTACATGTCACACCGAGGTTGGTAAACAAGAGGATTTGGAGATAGGGGAAGCCTTCATTGAGATATGTCAGGTTTTTTGAGGTCTTGAAGGGAGTTGGGCCTATTGTTTAATGGGTGTATATTCCGCACAATTATTGGGCTATTCCTGACATTTTTCTTGTTTTTCATCTATGACTTTACTTTTCAATGTAGTATCATGTTTTTCAACCAGAGGATGATGAGCTTGGGGTGGATGCATCCTTCTTGGTGCGCCTTATTTGGATCATGGATCATTTCATAATGGTTATTCATTTCTGGTATGTTCCCCTTTTATATGTGATATGGAAGCATGGGTGAGTACAAGATGAAACTTGGGAGAGGGAGGCCGATGTACGATCACAGTGCCGAGAGTTATATGAGGCTTCTTCTTCACAACCCTTGTAAGGGAAATTCATGGAAGAATTTATTTAAGGGGGGATGTTTGTATGAACCCGGATCTTCATTTCTGATATTGATCATTATTTTGGGTTGTTTTTTAGGTAAATTAAAAAAAATGTGACATTTTATTAGTACACATCGTGTACTTATGAGTACACACTGTGTACCTATGTACTGCATACAACCGTGTATGGGACGTTTAATGCCCTACTACATGGCCATGTAGGTGACCTGGATGACCCACTTAAGTCAAGGTCTGGTTTAGGATAATACACGACGTGTAGTTTAATTGAACAACGCCATGTAAGTTTCTTTATATTTGATATATCAGAGGAGGGTTGCATCTTACGTCTGTAAAGGTCTTCTTATCTCCACCGTTCGTACATAAGTGCGATGAAATGAATGCCAACATAGAAAGCCTCATGATTCTCCATCTGATCTTAGATTAAGAGGTCGTTAGGTTTATTGGAATTCCACTAGTGAGTTCTCAATTACCCTGGAGCCTATCTCCATGATTCATCCTCTCTAGTGGTTATTTCAAGGATGGACATTTTTTACCTTTTGTTTATCTATGTCGTTCAAGGCCTATTCCTGGGCCGATGTTCATGATTGTTGACCATACAACATCAAGGTAGGTGGTTTGATTCATTCATTGTCTATATTTGGATTATATATGTTTAATTTGCTGCATACCCATGTTTGGGGTATGCTTGAGATTTTGACCCTATTTATCACCTACTATGGTTTGATTGGTTGATAAAGGGTATTTTATAATTTATTATATTGTATACCCATGTTTATAGGACACAAAATGTGTGTGTTCCTCTGTTTGATTGTTCGTGGCCATTTGGTCTAGGATGCTTATAATATGGAATGGTTTTCGTGCCTTGTTTTGTTAGGATGGAGCTGCTGATTATAAGAAGTGCCTGTCTAATGAATTGTGAAGGTTTGACCAAAGGGGAAGTGACTGTGAGAGATTTACGAGGGAGAATTAATTATGTATATATTGTTGTCAGGTTGACCAAGAGGTATTGACTATGATAGCTACTAGGTATTCATAGTCCAGAGGGGTTAGACCGTGAGAGCTACCTTGAGTGTCGTTACTAAATGAATTGATGCTATGTTGACCAAGGGGTATTGACCATATGAGCTTCCCTGGGGGGTCATTTGTAAATGTTTACTACTTTATTTGACCAAGTTGGTTGGACTGTGAGATCTACCCAGAGGGTCATTATTAATTGAATTGTTATTCTATGAGACCAAGGGGATTATACTGTGATAACATTCTCAAATGGTCGTTATGAAATTATTGAATGATGGTGACAACTTTGCCAAGACAAATCACAAGCATGGACTCGGTTTTACATGATTTGTATAAATGGTCTTCTAAGTCATATTCTTATTAAAATTACATAGGGGATATAGAGAATAGGATAGATCCCATGGTTTACATGATTTAATGGATTGAATAATAAATTAAAATGACCATAATTGGAAACTATAGGATCATTTACTTTTGAGTATCTCGCAGTTTATTACTTAATTCCTAAATATAAACTACTATATGTATTTATTGAATGTTAAGATATATATTTTGGTGGATTAATAATGGGATTATTCTCAGACCCTTTTTTTCATGATTATGGACCCAAATAGGTTATATGATTGCAGTTATAGATAAGGGCAAGCTCCCTTCTTCATTAGGTACATGATTACTGTTGGAGTTAGGGAGCCTGAGACCAAGCTGAGGCTTGTGATTCTATTGGGGTTTACTGTTTTTTTTACTTTGGTTAATGTATTGTACTTTCAGCATTGTGAATTGCTTGGACAATTTCCTAGACACATGTGACATGCATCATTTTTATATGCTCTTGTTTTAATATTATTATCAGTCTTCCGCTGTTTAATTTTTATGTATGGTATTACTGCTTCTTCTATTGATTACTATTATCCATACTCTATGTTTAAATTTTCAATGAGGTTATATTTTCCTTATTATCACACCATTTCCCTTGCTTCTATTCATAATCCTCTGGCATTTAAGGAATATCTCTGGAGTTCAGGTGAACAACTAGGTTCGGGGAACCTTTTTGTGGCACCCGGAACAAGGATGTTACATTGGTAAAATATATTTTTAATTGGTTTTAATTAAAATTATATCAATTATAAAACTGTTAATAATATTTAGGTCATTTTAATCATTTGAAATTGAATGTATATATAAAATCATAATTAACTTTTGATCATTTTCACTTAAAAACATCGATTTCTCATCCCATCAATGAGAGTCATTTTAAATTAATTTTTTCCAATTTTCTGAATTGAATTTAAAAAATTGTACTAAATATTTTGATGAATATTAATTTATAATTAATAATAATTTCAAATTGATTTTTTATCAATGTTATTAGTGAAAATAGTTAAATTTATTTACAATAAATAAGAAAAAATGAGTTCATAGAGGGTTTAAAATTTAAACATAAGTGGATAAATGATATTAAAACTTTTCCACCACCAATTTTTTTGAAATATACCCAGATTATATCTATTATTTATGATATTTATAATTTATCGGATCTAATTGAGATTAATAAAATTGTGGGAGAACTCAATACTTTTCAAAAATACTAAGGGCGTCCTCTCCGCCACTTCAAAAAGGCCTCCCCTTCCCTCCCCACTTGACACCATGAAACATGTATTGTCCAAAAAATACTTCCCAAATTACTTCCAAAGATTCCTCACCTAGTACTATAGGAATTATTTTATTCAAAAAATAAAACCTTTAATTTTTTAGGGAAATCCTAAGGAGGAAACCCGAAGAAGATGTAATGTATTTCTAAATGTGTTTTTATCTTATTTCCTTCCCCACCTCATCCAATTCTTACTATTAATTGATAAGATAAAAAAAATTATTTTGAGAATGCTAAAATGTTGTCATATTAATTTTTTACATAAAAATTCACACACATTCCTTGAAAGGGTTATGAAATCGTCGTCCGTTTCTACGATAAATTACTGCCTTCGGAAGCGATGTGATTCATTCGTGATTTATATGGAATGTATAAAGCATGGTCATAATAAACATATTATATATTTGTGAAATAATAATTAGACTTGAATGATAATATATATATTTAATTTACTTTTATTTCATTGAATTCGATAAGAAAATGGAACCATTGTCATAGCGTACGTACGACCTATCGTCTCCATAAATAGTGTATTGCATGTCCTGTCACAAAAATAAATGGATTACTATTAATAAAAATAAATTAAATATATATGAAATTGATATAATGGTTTAGAGTCTTGAAATAATTAAATAGTGATCAAAGTATGAGGAACAGAAAAAATAAAATGTCAAAACATACTCGAAATATAATAAAAATAACACCTGAAAAAAATAAAATAATTTAAGTTCATTAACAAATAGGTTGTGAGATGTTGAATAATATAAGATATATTAAAAATTGATATGGTTCTAGTATAAGTTAATAACATTCTTAAAACCATTATATTAGAGGTTAAATTGCATTCAACAAAACAGAAGTGTATGGTAAGGGACTTCGTCTCAATTTATTTAAATGGCATGAAGGACTTATGTTTTTTATAATCCCCATTTAAATTATTGAAGGAGAACCATACATAACCCATATACCCTGGGCACCTGGACAATACAAGACCCAATACATGTCCTCAATGTACAAGGACCCTCTACAATTGAAAGAAACCCTACCCAATATCTGCATCTTGAAGGCTCACAGCTCCCCCACCTCGCATGGTTGATCAAATAGCATTACCCTATGTAGAGCCACATTGTGTCTTATCCCAACGACATTATCCATACCCTATAATTATTCCAACATGGTTATCCCTATTTTGGTCGCTATTATTGTAACACCCCATGTAAATAAAGAATATTACATTTTCATATTTATCCATATTTTTGAAAAAAATATTAATATTTATTTAAATGGGATGCTATGCTTGATGACGTACCCAATACGCAACAACGAGTTTCCTTAAAATCTTACGTGGCACTCTAATAATAAAATAATATTATTTTAAATGGTAGTAAATGCCTAACTGTTGTAATAGTGGGAATGAACGGAAATAACTATCAAATGATTATATATGTTTGTCAAATATTTTTACTTTTATCCAATAAATGTTAGAGACTTAAAATGTGAATGAATCCAATTTTAATCGTAAATATTATAATATTCTTTAAAAGGTCGATTAACTGCCTTTTAATGGAGAACCTCTTTTAAATCCACTTTTTGAAAATTTTATGTGTTATATTTGACAAAATAAAATTCTTCTTTAGAATCGGGACATCAAAATTTAGTTTCTGTATATTTTTGGTATTTTTCCGAAAAAGTTCATTTTTTAATGAATAGTGAAAAATGTTGTATTTTAATTCAAACCACTTTTTGATCTAATTTATTTATATGATTAGATTATATTTTGAATTGTTTTTAAAGTGAAATTATAATATATTTTTACCATTTAATCCAATAGTGGTCATTGGAATTAATTTCACTTTGAAATTGGACTTAAACTATTGTCAATCTTTTAATAGATATTGTTTCTTAAAAACACGCTATTTGTTTTGACAGCGGGAATTAATTATTAAATTAATTAATTCAACTTATATTTTTTTAATTCTGTAAAATAGACATCATTTTTGAATTTGGAATATCAAATATAGCTTAGGGTTAATTTGTTGTATTTTTCTGAAAAACATCAATTTTTGATGAATTGTGAAACCACTAATTGTTAGTTAAAAAACTGATTTTTCATTTAAATGAAACTTTACCACTTTTTTGATTTGATTTTAAAAAATCTAACATACATGGTTGTCATTAGGAAGTAAAATTTTGTACAATGGGATTAAAATAATTTTTTGGTGAATAGTTACTTTTATGTTTTATTAATCGCGATTAAAGGTAATTCGTGTAATTTAAGGTAAAAATAATGTTTTAATAATATGAAATGACCTTTACACATGTCCTACCCTTATTGGATGAGTCATGGTCGACCAAGACAATTCATGGGTCAACTTGGGGACCCCATGGAGCCACTTTGATTGAAAATGACATTAATACCTTTTTATTTAAAGTTAAAATTAAAATGTCACAAACATGTGGTGTTTTACTAAAACAATTTTTACAAGGGGCTATACAAGTCCTATTTTTGACTATAAATATTCATTATAAATATAAAACTATTTCCTACATCATGATAGTTTTTTTATAATTTTTAGACATTAAATAAATTAATTTATTTATGACACCGTGATGATGTAGTTATTACCTCATAAATGAATGATTTAAATAAAATGAGATGATAGGGTGAAATATAAGTCTTAAACTTGTCACAAAACTATTGGATGGGTGCATTTTGAAACCTTATCACCTTATCCTCGAAATAAATCCTTTTGGGACCTTTAAAATCCTAAAATCATTTTATAATAAAGTCATATTCTATAACTTTCCAACATTGCAACTCCTCTCCTCTTATAAAAGGCCCCCGCCTCTAACACCTTACAAACACCTCTCAAGCATTTTTCTCAGAGAAAAACTTTCCATTTCAACTCTCCACATCCTTCTCTTCATCATTGAATCCTCACCCTTGATCAGAATCCTTTCCAAGGAATCCTTTGAGCTCAAATCAAAAAGAGTTACCCGATTTAATGGTATTGTCTTCCCTTGTGTTCTTTTGTTTTATTTTGCTTCTCCAACCCTCGAAACTCTTTTAATTCCTATCTATTTTAACAACACCATTATATTTAATATAATATTATGTTTTTATGTGACATATTAGAGCTACACTTACACACACCTTCATCTAATTGTTAAAGAACATACTGTTTCTGTGGATGGTGAATTTATGCCTCACGAAACGATGATTGTTCAATCTTCTCTTAACACCTTTCATGGTTGCCATTATGATGTAACTATATTTTATATATGATATATATGGTATTTATTTTTTCTCTATGCTTCTGAATTTTATATTTAAATCATGCCTTTATGCTTTTCATGTTGTGCAAATTCGATAATTTCATACACGGAAGTGTGGACTACCGCCCCTCAAGTGGTGTGACTCATTCATGAAATACATGGAATGTATAAAGAATTAAATTAATGAACATATGTAACCTAGATAAAATTTATATTATACTGTAATTATAATATATATATCTATCAATTATTTTTAATTTCATTAATATGATAAAGAAATGAAAACAACATTCATGCGTACGTACGGCCTACCGTCTCCATGAACGGCGTATTTCATTTCTTTTTTATCTCAAAATTTTATGGAGTAGTATAAAATGAATATTTACTGGATATATATGATATTTAAATCATTAATACTATTCTGGAGATGATTTACTTATAACAACATGGACAATCATTTTCAAACAAGTTCATTTTTGACACAAGTACCAAACATCGAAAAAAAACGTCTGATATGAACTCACATTATTAACCAATTATTATAACATTATAATATGTGATATGAACTGAATAATAATCTTTAAAAGAGTTCCTTGAGAAATTATAAATTGACCAAAGTTTATTATTTAGGAATATAAAGAAACGAACAAGACAAGTCAGACTTGAGGTAAGGGATCCTACCCCTCTCTTTCTTTTTAAGTACAGTCATTTATGTCATTCCTTTTAAGATCATATTTATTATTATTGGGATGTTCTATTATATTACTCATACTGTACTATTTATGTTCATTTTATGAAAGACCCTATTTGATCTCATATATCCATTTTTGGATGTTTTAAGTGGCACTGTTAGGCTGCTGAGTTTTCGTAAGGGATTTTTCATCTCACTTTTATTCTCGTGACATTTATGCTACGTTTGCCACTATTTTCATTGAGTGGTGTATGTACTGCCCATTATTATACACTTTGTGTAGTATAATTTCATTTATGGGTACTTATATCATCATTGTATTACCCTTATTCCATGGGGTGTATGTTTCGAAAGTTACCCAACTCGGTAAGGGGACCTTTCACCCTCCTATTTTTAAAATCTTTATTTTGTTATGTCTTTTAATTTTCATCTTATTATGTGGGGATATGTTATTATCCTTATTTCCGTAAATTTTATGTCCATGTGATGATATACCCTTTATCTCTCAAATCAACTCTTTTTCTAAAAGTTGTTGTGACGCCGTTAGGCTGTCAAGGTAACTTCTTAACCCAATTTCGATGCATTTGGGTTCAACATGTAGTTATTGAATATGTCATCCGTTGAATATGTGTGAATGACCTTTTATTGTTTTAAACTTAATATCCACTTATGTTGGATGTATTTATATTTTTCACACATAATTATGTGATAAATTTATCCTTAATTTAATGATACCATCTTTATAATGGATTTCATCTCAATTTACATTTCTATGGAGAATTCATTGTTGTTATGCACCAATTAACTCTTATATGGTGTGTATACTATTCTTTGACATATTATATCATGAATCCCATTATTCTAATGATATTATAAAGTTCGAATTAAATTTTATTCCACAATTGTTTCTATTCAAGAGTCTCTCATTTTGTTAAAAACTCTTTAACAAAAATATCATTTAAAATGTTTTAAAGATTCATTATTATAAATATTTATCTTTAATGCCCATTTTTTCAAAATGGTTTTTAGTATTTATTTATATGGACATTAATGTTTTAAAATTATAATTCCATTAAAAGCTTCAAATTGGTATTGGACAATTTGATTAAAAAATATTTTTTAAATGATTTTAGAAAATGGATTGATTAATTCAATATCTTGGAATTACTTATTGTGAAAGAAAATGAAATGTTGTTATTGAACTGTTTATATTTTGAATATTTTATGTGTAATGATGGTACTTGGACATTTTATGGGTGGTTACGTGATAAACCATATGACGGGTGGTGTCGTGAATACCAGGACATGTGGTTACGTTATAACCTCCAATACATTGGGTATGGAAGTCGGCCGTACGGCTATTCCATTAAGTATGTGTGTAAGTCGACCGTATGGTTATTCCATTTAAGTATGTTTATGTCCCAAGTTACCTTTATATGTTATATGTTATTTATATGGTTTTTATGGTCATCTTTTGGTCACAAAAGGGTGAGTAATGATCTTTTATTCATTGAAGAGTTTATACTACTTCATAAAGGTGAAGAGTATTACTTTGATAAAGAATTCAAGGTTTAATTGTTGTTTTGAAAAATTAACAGTTTTCCTTCCTTGTGTATACCTTAGTGAGATTTTTATGCTCATCCCAAGTTTTTGAAATGTTTCCAACATGACATATAGATGAATAGGGTCATGGATGGGATCAAGGAAATGTCAGTCTATCTAAAACAAGGAACTAGACATGACTCTTGTGTTCAAGAGTTTTTTTGTGTGAAAAAAATGGAAGCTTAGTAGATGTGTCTACTTTGTAATCTTTGAAATGTAATAGTTATGTACTAATTATATAAAACAGTAAACCTGAAACGATCCATAATGTGAATTATTCATTTAATTAAATATTAAGTAATGTTTAAGGCTGGGGCATTATAGTTGGTATCAAAGGTCGTTTTAGATAACATTAGAGGTTAGGGTATTCTCTAAGCATAAGTGACATTACCATAATGGTTAGGATTTCAGAAAGAGTCCTAGTTTTTGGTAAAGTGAATGAGAAAGTATATCTTAGTGTTTATCTTCCTCATTCGTACATGATGTTTTTGTTGATATACTCACACTGACTTTTTTGGGTTTTAGTAAATGCATGGATCTAGCATGCAGCAAAGTGTCAATGGGTTTGAAGGGAACTATGGTGGTTCTCTGATTAAGAGACTGGATGATATGGGGGATTCAATGATAAATCTCGTGGTTATTATAAACCAACTATCAAGAGTCATGATCAACCACTTGAACCTTGGTGAGTTCCCTAATTCATCATATACGAGAGAACCAACTCGACGTGGATGTTCATGTAATAATTATAAAGGTAACCATTAGGGTTTATATGATCCTTACTTTTGAGGTAATTATGGGTTACTATATGTTATGATGGAAAATGAAAGAAATGCGATAGAATTGAGGTTAAATTATGTTATGGTTATTTTTGATGATTTTGTCTCTTTTTGGGGAATGATTTGAGAATTATATAGTTTGGAAAAAAGGACAACACGCAGACCGTGTGACAACCCGTCACGTCGGACAAATCTGTGGGAATCGAACCCACAACCAATGTGCGACTGGTATTTATCGCCTACCACTAGACTACGTGAAGTCCCTGATTATTTTGAATAATTATTTTAAGTTAGATGATTTTATGAATCAAGAGTAAGTTTATTTTGGTTTATCTATGGAAATTATTGACCTATCATGGAGGATATATGATTAGTTTAATTACTTTTCAGTATGAGACTTTAAGAGTAACTGATGTTATTTGGAGATAAATGTTAAGGTTTATCTTGGAAGACTATGTGATTAAATCCTTCAGAGATTTGGGTTTCAGTATTAGTTTTGATTACTTTGAAAAATTTTATGGATAGATGTTTGTTGAATGGTCTTTATTGAACATTGGGTATTATTTGACAAATTTTGGAGATTAAGAATAGATTTTTTATATAAAGGATTATCCTTTTTGGGTATTATCTGATCTCATACTAACCATTTTTGTTTTAGTTTTGGTTAAGGTCTAAAAACATGAGAATTATATAGTTATCTTTTGTGGATGTGTTGATTCACTAAAAGTTGATTATAGCACTCTTAATGTTAACAAGTCATCCTAAATACTCATCTTTTGGAGAAAATATTAGTTCGTGTAAGAAATATAGTAAAAGATGAAAGTAAACATGATAAGTAAGTATGTTACCTTATGATTTAGTTATGCTCATAAATAAATTCCTCAAGGAAAAGTAACATAAAAACAAAAGTGTTGTCTGTTACATTTTTTTACTGGGGAATTGAATACCATTTAACCCACCACAAGTTTTTGATTTTCTTGTGGTTAACATGCTCTTAAACATGTTTTATATCACTCTCCCTTTGAACATGACCCTTTGTTTTTTCTTCCCTATCCATGTTTTCCTACATGGAATCCTAGTATGGGTTAACTCGGGTGAACTTTGTACTTCATTTTCTATATTTTTAAGTGATAGTTTCACTGACTCTTTTTCCGATTTGAGATTTTCAATGATGTTTCCAAGCCTAATTTTAAAATTGTGAGGACACAATTCCCAAAAGGGGGGAAGGATGTAACACCCCAGGTAAATAAAGAATATTACATTTTCATATTTATCTATATTTGAGAAAAAATATTAATATTTCTTTAAATGGGATGCTATGCTCGATGGCATACCCAATACGCAACAACGAGTTTCTTTGAAAACATACGTTGCACTCTAAATATAAAATAATATTATTTTAAATTATAGTAAACGCCTAACTGTTGTAATGGTGGGAATGAACAAAACTAACTACCAAATGAGAATATATGTTTGAAAAATATTTTTACTTTTATCCAATAAATGTGTGAGGTTTAAAATGTGAATGAATCCAATTTTAATCGTAAATATTCTAATATTTTTTAAAAGGACGATTAACTGCCTTTTGATGGCGAACCTCTTTTAAATCCCCTTTTTGACAATTTTATGTGTTATATTTGACAAAATAAAATACTTCTTTAGAATCGGGACATCAAAATTTACTTTGTGTAAATTTTCGGTATTTGTCCGATAAAGTTCATTTTTGATGAAAAGTGAAAAATGTTGTATTTTAATTCAAAACCACTTTTTAATATAATTTATTTATATGATTAGATTATCTTTTGAATTGGTTTTAAAGTGAAATTATAATATATTTTTACCATTTAATCCAATAGTGGTCATTGGAAATAATTTCACTTTGAAATTGTACTTGAACTTTTGTCAATCTTTTAATAGATATTGTTTCTTAAAAACACACTATTTGTTTTGAAAGTGGGAATTAATTATTAAATTAATTAATGCAGCTTATATGTTTTGAATTTATTAAAATAGACATCATTTTTGAATTCGGAATATCAAATATTTCTTAGGGTGAATTTTTGGTATTTTTCTGAAAAACTTCAATTTTTGATGAATAGTGAAACCACTAAGTGGTAGTTAAAAAACTGATTTTTCGTTTAAATGAAGCTTTACCACTTCTGTGATTTGATTTTCAAAAAATCCGATATAAATGGTTGTCATTAAAAAGTAAAATGTTGTTCAATGAGATTAAAATAATTTTTTGGTGAATAGTGACTTTTAAGTTTTATTAATCGCGATTAAAGGTAATTAGTGTAATTTAAGGTAAAAATAATGTTTTAATAATATGAAATGACCTTGAAAAATGTCCTAAATTTATTGGATGAGTCATGGCCGACCAAGAAAATCCATGGGTCAACTTCGAGACACCATGGATCCACTTTAGTTTGAAAATGACATTAATAACTTTATATTTAAAGTTAAAATTAAAATGTCACAAACATGTGTTGTTTTACTAAAACAATTTTTACATAGGGTTATAAAAGTCATATTTTTGACTATAAATATTCATTATAACTCTAAGACTATTTCCTACATCATGATAATTATTTTATAATTTTTAGACATTAAATAAATTAATTTATTTATGACACCGTGATGATGTAGTGATTACCTCATAAATGAATGATTTAAATTATATGAGAATATAGGGTAAAATCTAAGCCTTACACTTGTCAAAAACCTATTGTATGGGTGGATTTAGAAACCCTATCACCTTATCCTTGAAATATATCCTTTTGAGACCTTTAAAATCCGAAAAGCATTTTATAATAAAGTAATATTCTTTAACTTTCCAAGAGTGCCCCTCCTCTCCTCTTATAAAAGGCCCCCACCTCTACCACCTTACCCAAACCTCTAAAGCCTTTGGCTCGACCAAACCCTGCCCATTTCATCTCTCCACATCCCTCTCTTCATCATTTAAGCCTCACTAGTTGGAAGAATCCTTTACATGGAAGCCTTTGAACTCAAATAAAAAAGAGTTACCCGATTTAAAGGTAATGTCTTCCCTTGTGTTCTTTTATTTTATTTTGCTTCTCCAACCCTATAACTCTTTTTATTCCTATCTATTGTAACTACACCAGTATATTAAATATACTAGTATGTTTTTATATGAAGTATTAGAGATACACTTACACACACCTTCTTCTAATGGTTAAAGAACATACTGTTTCTTTGGATGGTGAATTTCTGCCTCACGAAACGATGATTGTTCAATCTTCTCTTAACACCTTTCATGGTAGCCATTATGATGTCACTATATTTTATATACAATATATATGGTATTTATGTTTTCTCTATGCTTCTGAATATTATATTTAAAACATTCCTTTATGCTTTTCATGTTGTGCAAATGCGATAATTTCATATGAGGAAGTGTGGACTACCGCCCCCTCAAGTGATGTGACTCGTTCATGCAATACATGGAATGTATAAAGAATGAAATTAATGAACATATGTGACCTATATAACATTTATATTATACTGGAATTATAATATATATATCTCTCGATTATTTTTAATTTCATTAATATTACAAAGAAATGAATGTAGCGTTCATGCGTACGTACGGCCTACCGTCTCCATGAACGGTGCATTTAATTTCTTTTTATCTCCAAAATGTTATGGAGTAGTGTAAAATGGATATGTACTGGATATATATGATATTTAAATCATTAATACTATTGTGTATATGATTTACTTATAACTACATGGACAATCATTTTCAAACAAGTTCATTTTTGACACATGTACCAAACATCAACAAAAATGTCTGATATGAACTCACATTATTAACCAATTATTATAACATTATAATATGTGATATGAACTGAATAATAATCATTAAAATAGTTCCTTAAGAAATTATAAATGTACCAAAGTTTATTATTCAGTAATATAAAGAAACAAACAAGACAAGTCTAATTTGGGGTTAGGGATCCTACCCCTCTCTTTCTTTTTAAGTACACACTTTTATGTCATTACTTTTAAGATCATATTAATTATGATTGGGATGTGATTTTATATTAATCATACTGTACTTTTTATGTTCATATTATGAGATACCCTATTTTATCTCATAAATCCATTTTTGGATGTTTTAAGTGGTGTCGTTAGGCTACCGAGTTTTCGTAAGCGATTTTTCATCTCACATTTATTCCCGTGACATTTATGCAACATTTAAAACTTTTTTTATTGAGTGGTGTATGTACTGCCCATTATTATACACATTGTGTAGTATAATTTCATTTATGGGTATTTACATCTTCATTGTATGACCCTTCTTCCATGGGGTGTACGTTTCGAATGTTACCCAACTCAGTAAGGGGACCTTTCACCCTCCTCTTTTTAAAAGACTTCTTTTGTTATGTCTTTTAATTTTCATCTTATTATGTGGGGATATGTTATTATCCTTATTGCCATAAATTTTATGTCCAAGTGATGAGATACCCTATATCTCCCTCATCAACTCTTTTTTTAAAATTTTATGTGACGCTGTTAGGATGTCAAGGGAACTTCTTAACCCAATTTCGATGCATTTGGATTCAACATGTAGTTATTGAATATGTCATCCTTTGAATATGTGTGAATGACCTTTGATTGTTTTACACTTAATATCCACTTATATTGGGTTTTTTTATATTTTTCACAAATAATTATGTGATATATTTATCATTAATTTAAGGATACCATCTTTATAATGGATTTCATCTCAATTTACATTTCCATTGAGACTTCATTGTTGTTATGAACCAATTATCTCTTATATGGTGTGTATACTGTTCTTTGACATATTATATCATGAATCCCTTTATTCTCATGATATTATAAAGTTCGAATTAATTTTTATTCCACAATTATTTGTATTCAAGAGTATCTCATTTTGTTAAAAAAACTTTAACAAAAATATCATTTTAAATGTTTTAAAGATTCATTATTCTAAATCGTTATCTTTAATGTCCATGTTTTCAAAATGGTTTTCAGTATTTATTTATATAAACATTAATGTTTTAAAATCATAATTCCATTAAAATCTTCAAAGTGGTATGGGACACTTTGATTCAAAAATTTCTTTTAAATAATTTTTGAAAATGGATTGATTAATTCAATATCTTGGAATTACTAATTGTGATTGAAAATGAAATGTTGTTATGGAAATGTTTATATTTTCAATATTTTATGTGTAATGATGGTACATTGAAATTTTATGGGTGGTTACGTGATAAACCATATAACGGTTGGTGCCGTGAATACCAGGACCGGTGGTTACGTTACAACCTCCAATGCATTGGGTATGGAAGTCGGCCGTATGGCTATTCCATTAAGTACGTGTGGAAGTCGACCGTATGGTTATTCCATTTAAGTATGTTTATGTCCCAAGTTTCCTTTATATGTTATCTATTCTTTATATGGTTTTTATGGTAATCTTTTGGTTACAAAAGGGTGAGTAATGATCTTTTTTTCATTGAAGAGTTTATACTACTTCATAAAGGTGAAAAGTATTACTTTGATAAAGAATTCATGGTTTACTTGTTGTTTTGAAAAACTAACAGGTTTCCTTCATTGTGTATCCCTTAATGAGATTTTTATGCTCATCCCAAGTTTATGAAATGTTTCCCACGGGACATAAAGATGAATAGGGTCAAGGATGGGATCAAGGAAATGTCAGGATTTCTAAAACAAGGAACTAGACATGACTCTTGTGTTCAAGAGTTTTTTTTGTGAAAAAAATGGAAGCTGAGTAGATGTGTCTACTTTGAAATCTTTGAGATGTAATAGTTATGTCCTAATTCTCTAAAACTCTAAACCTGAAAATATCCTCAATGTGAATTATTCATTTAATTCAATATTAAGTATGGTTTCAGGTTGGGGCCTTATAGTTATTATTTATTTGAATCCTTGTCTCATCTTGCTCCTTTATTGTCTTCCTAATTTTCTTCTTGGTCCTTCTCATGGCCCAAAATTCCTATTACCGTAAGGACATTAGTGGCCCAAATGCCCTATGGCTTGAAGTCCATGTGTCCTGAATTCCTTTGGTGGTATGAAATTTCTTAGACTAATAGGCCCAAACTAGTGGCCAGAAGACCCAAATCGGTTGAAAAATGCTAGCTATTATAGTACAGAGCAATACCTTATACAATAAATGATATAGTACATTCTAGAGTACTACTATAATAACTTCTATATAAACTCCATGAGTTTCATCATTTCATTGATATATATTGTAATGTATTAAACCTAGTTTCTTTTTTATGGTGTATATATATGACCCTTTACATGTAATATCATGAATATTTAATTATTCACATTTTTATAAGTTTCATTTTGAATTATTCCATATATGGGTATCTAAATTAAAATTTACTAAGTGGTAAGAAATTTAATAACTAAATTCTATTTCATTGAGTTATATTAAATCTATATTGTATTTAATATTTTATGATTACATGTTTAATGACTGATAACTATATATTTATCTATATAAACTTATTTTATGTGGATTAAAATTTAATAAACATAATTTATTAATTGATTAATTCTCACTTCAGTTTCATGAATATTTTATGTTTTTATTTCAAAATATCTTATAATTGAGATTAGTTATTTGGGAATTTCAAAAAAACTAAATTATTTGTTAATTTTTTATTATATAATTTATGTTTCTTGTAAATTGGTTATTTATGATATTTTTCATTTTATAGTACCGTTTTTACACTCTCTGAACAAAAATTGTTTATCATTTTTTTTATGAAAATTTGGCTTCATGTATCTCTTCGTTCAGAAAGATAATTTATTTCCAAATAATTTTTTCTAAAATTTTTTAAAAAATGACTATAAACATTTAAACATGTACCATTAATTAAACTTTTTACCATTTTTTAAATTTTATAATTTTATAAAATGGAATCATTTTATCACCTTCTAAACAAGAAACATTTTTATACCTTTTCACCCTGCAAAATGAATTTTTTTATTGATTGATATATATTAAAATACCCTCCATTATTTAAGATTTGTTTATTTGTTATTGAAGTTATTTTTTAGTAAAATGTTTTTTAAAATTTATTTTCAATGTAATAGATTTATGAAAATTATATGAAAATGAGGATGATATTTTCCACAAAAATATTTTAAAGATAATTTTCATTTCAACAGTGTAAAAACTATTATTATTATTCCAATGGGTATAACTTGTATTTATTTAATCCTTATTTTCTTTACGGATGTGTTATTATTTTTTAATAAGGATTGTATTAAAATTCACTACCTTGAAACATTTTACTATTAATTATATTCTAATTAAGTAATTAACTCTTCTATGGTTTCTAAGAACTACATTTCCCCTAAATGTCCATAAAATTTATATTGGATACGATTATTTCATAAAAAATATACCATTTATACATATAGTGTTTACTATCAATGTTATTTTATTATCAATTAAAATATTGATAAATCCATATCCTTTACACAATATGGATATATGAGAAGGAAATTTTCCATGAATTAAATTGATTATTCCATATATGAAGAATGATTTAGAAATAAAATACATGGGTTGAGGACTATTTAATGAAATCTACTCAGTGCATCTGTAGTATCACTGGACATATCTATTTGATAACCTTAGTTAATGTGTTTTTACCCAGTTTTTTTAAATTATCTTGAGTAGATATCTTGACGGTAAATGTATCATATACCTAGGAAATTTGACATTTGATAATTTTCCATTGCCTACATTCAACATTTATTTATTATTATCCATGACATTTTCAATCTGATAATATGTATTGATAGATTGAATTCGTAATTAATTTATTAAATTACATGTGTTTTTAGTTATTTAAATTACCATATTATTTATGCACTTCGTTCATTGTTTAGGGATTACATGTCATGTATATTCAGTTATTACCTTTATGTATTGGTTATTTACATTGATTTGTTATTTTTTCCAATATAAATAAGCCTTAAAAATTATTAGAGCTCGCCCTTACATTTTTTCTTTTCACTAGGATTCTATAATGATAACTATGAATGATATCCATGTTTACACTTGATGGAATCATGTTATTCTAAACTAGATAAGAAAATAAATTATATTTAATTTGGTGTATTAAAATGCAATATTATAGTTATTTATGCATCTAATTTACAAATACCACTAAATTAATTTCTCTCTCAGGATGTTTTTCCTTATATCATATGTCAATGTAATAGTATCACGAACTGAATCTAGTATTCTGGGGTCGAGTTCTATGGTTTCTAATAGGGAATGTTTTATAGAAACAGTGAGATCTATATTAAGGATAACATAAATTGGGGAACATAAACCAATAATAAAATTATAGGATGTTTATAGAGGAACATCATAAATTTTTGGTAAGGTAGAGATATGTTATTTTACATGACATACATGGATATCGAGATACTAAAATTGGTTGTTGTTTTAGCACATATATACATAGGGGTAATAAATTCGAAAATCACGAAGCATTCTTGACTCAAGAGTGTCCTCATATATAACAATATTATTTACTGTACAACAATTTTGACACACCTTTGGGATATTCTTAGGGGAATTCACATTTTTTAAACAATCCATTATTTTGGATTTGAATATATTAATATAATGAATTCCCTAGGATAAACCATATACCAAGGAAGGACCTATGTTGAAATAAAATGGGTGATGTTATTATGGATTAGTATTCATAATTATATTTTAGAATAATGTTACCAATGGTATCTTGGTTTTAGTAATTATAAAACATCTAAAGATTATGTTATATTTTAGAAGGACATGTTTCTTAATTAACCTATGATAAATGAATACCATTATTGGATTATGAGATTAAGTATTATCATAATTTCAAAGTCTTAAAATCCTCTTTTTATGTTTTATGTGTTTGTAGTCTAACAAGATTAATGACATTTTGAAGATATTTTTTGGAAAGAATATTCTTTAGTGGTATGTTGTCTGAAGAGTAATTCATTTTATTTTTATAGACACACGTTTAAAGGTATTGATATTATTTGGGTTTAATATGATCATTAATGAAATTTTAATGATAGTCAACTAAGATTATTATAATTTTTTAAATTAATGAAATAAATATATTTTGATGAAATAATTAGAAAAATAGTTATTTAATGATTACTTTTATTTATAGGATGTCAATAATATATTTTTGAACATTATTAGAATTATTTTAATATAGTTTTAGAAATATGAATATAAGGATACCATTTAAGAACCCATCATGTCAGAAAAGAATATGGGGCTTAAACCCATAACATAAGGATGATAAAGTTTTCATGCCTACCAATGGTCTACGTGATGTCCATGTAAATATGTCATTATTTTCAGTTAAAACAATTGATAGGTAAATATCAATGATAAATCACTGGTATTATTGATGAGTTTTATAGATTAATGCATTAATTGTGTTTGTTTTGGAAAATAGTTAGAGATATATTGAATGGATTTTTATTTTATTATGAATATTATGATCTATTAAAAGAGAATTAAACCACTTCAAGGATTAAAAAATTATTTTTTTGATATTTATTTCATGGAATAAGAAAATAATTGGAGATTGGTCAAAGTATAAACTAATAATGAAGTATTTCTTATGAAATAGAAAAATTATATGTAAGTATATTTCTATATATTTTTAAATGGCGAGGACACAATTTATTAATGGTGGGGAAAATGTAAAACCCTAAAATTTTAAAGTAATGACATCATATTTCATAGTGTGTATGACACACAACACCAAGAATAGAGAATATATTTCCAAATAATTCATGATGTATTTACTATTTTATATAAATTCAACCTATTCTATATTTTTATATTCATGCAGTATAGAGTTATATATTGGTTACACGGAAACAAGACTTCCTTCAATAAATTGCACAATAATAAAAAACAGATTTTTATGAACCAACAATGTACTATTAATATTTTTATCTTATATGAGGGTTATATCCTAGACATTGAAATTTAATTTATAAATATGATTATCTATATTATGAAAACATGTAATTCAATTCATTTGTTACAAATTAATTGTTAATGAATATAAAAACGAATTGAATAAAAATATTAAAAAAAACATATTTATACACCAACATAATTGTTTATTAATAATAATATTAAATTAAAATTATTTGTTGAACTCAAAAAAAGTATACATTATATAGTAAATAATTATTTTTACATTTATATAATTGATTTTAAAGGTATATTATAATAATAAATCCAATATTATGTCACAAAATTGAATATGTATAAAGAAGGTTTGGAAGGATTTTAATGGAATAGTTATTTTAAAATAAACCATTTTTTATATTTTTTTAAAAACTAAAATCATTTTTTAAATCAAAAATTTTAAAATATCTTTGGGTGATTATTTTTCTTTTCTTGAGTAGTTTAATTTTTTAATGAGTAGGGAAAAATATTTTATTTTAATTGAAAGATGGCATGTCATCTAATGATGTTAAAATATTAAATTATATATTAAATTAGTGTACTATTAAAATTATATAAATTTTATATATATATATTAATCCAATTTATGAAATTAAAATCAGTTTTAAATTTAATTTTGATATAAAAACTTATAAATATTCATTCATTTTCACATTGAAAACTCGCTATTTGATCCCGTCTACGGGGTTAATTTTAAAATAATTTATGAAAATTATTTAAATTAAATATAGAAAAATATATTATATATTTTTAATTAAAAAATATTATAAGTTTAATATGGTCATATTAATTCTTGATAAATGTTATTTTGGTGAAAAAAGTTAAAATTAATTATTTTAATTAAAAGATCAATGAGTTTGAAATGAGACTAAAATTTAATCATAAGAGGCCAAATATCCTAGAAAATTATCTAAAAACTACTTTACATCCATATTTTGACTATATCCTTTCTATGATATTAATTATTCCATTATTTTAATCTCTTGAATGGAAAAACACGGGATAACTCAATATGTTTGAAAAAACTACAAATGTGTCCTCTCCCCCACTTCTAATTGGCCTTCAACTCTACTTAATTATTAACATGTTAAAAACAAATTATTTTAGAAAATCACATCCCAAATTACATCCCATATTCCCTAAAATAATCTTATATTTTGTATTTTGGCAGAAAGAAAACCTCTTAAGGTTTTAGTGAAAAATAAAGGAGAAACACAGAAAAATATGTAATTTTCTTCTAAAAGTGTTGTTATTTTATTTCCTTCTCCAAATCCTACAATTATTATTATTAATTTATTATATAATAGGCTTATTATATTAAATATAATAATATTATGTTATTCTATGGATGATATATAAGGACCCAACCTTACGAATTACACATTATTTAGTTTTAATCAAGAACATAAATTCTTACACATTGAGAATCTATTATCGTTTAAAGTTTTATAAATTTATTACATGACACATACAAATAAACCCATAATAATACAATATGGTTACCATTAAAACAATATTCATTTATTTGAAGACGTAATTTTTTTTAAAAATCAACAACTTGATTTCGTTGTAAAATATTTACAACATTTAACTTGATTTTTTATTTCTCTTAAAAATCCTTAGAACCTATGGAAAACATTTAAAAACATTGGATGATCAAAAAAGATCATTAAGGGATATAAAAGAAGGACAAAATCCATTAGTCCGTAAATAAAAATAAACATATGAAATAATATTCTTAAAGTTATACATCATACCCATAAAGTAACATATAGATAAAATGTGAAACATGGGAGTTTTATAAACATATAAAACATAAAAATAAAATAATGGTATCTTGGGTAATTACTTACTTAATTTTGTAACCATCATGGATACCTTATGATTTGTAACCTTCATGACTTCCTTATAGTGTAACCATCGCAGTTACAATTAAAGTAGCCAAATGGTCGACCACCTATATAAACATACAAAATTTATGAGAGGGAGATATAGGTCCCAACCATTATCATAAACAATGCCCAATAACTAGTTCATAATCCTAAAACATGAATAATTTCATAAAACATAGCTTTTGAATTTTGTAAAATACAATTTTTAAAAAAGATTTCTTTCAATGAAAGTCCCTTATAAATATCATATTATTGAAGTGTGAATTAATTTGAAGAAATTATTATCAATATACAATATAAATCAACATAATATATCATAATATAGACCAAATTAATTACACGAATAATCTTATTAGCACATAATTAATGAATTAGAATGTTAACACAAAGAATGCGAATTCGGTTATAAATTCTCTTACCTCGGGTTCTTCTTACGTAAAACTTTATTAAACATCATTTTTAATAGTTAAAATAGTGTTATTAATATTTTATAGAAACATATTGATGTTTATAAAACCATATATTATCATTTTATACTATCATTTCATCCATTTAGGTATTAATATGTTGTTCATTATATTGTTTCTTGTGTGTTCTTTACAAGATTTCCATGGTCGGTTTGTAAGGATTTCCTTTTCGAATGGATTCAAAATTCTAGAAGTGTAATGAAATTGTATTAGTATGAATCCATAATATTTAATTATTCCATAAATCCTTTTTTTATATGTTATGATGTTAAATCATTAGATAAATGATTAGTGATATTCATTTTGATTATTTTGGTTGTTCTTCGATATTCATGAACTTGTTTCATCATATACCTTTAATATTATGTGTATAAATAAATAAGAGATAATAATTGTGGAAATAAAATAAAATTTAAAAACTATTGTATCCATTAAATTTTTTTTAGTACTAGCTTTCAAGGATGTAATTGAAATTGAAGAAACATCATCCACGATATCAGTAAATCGACATATCAAGGAAGGTATTTTTATTTATAGAATAAGAGGAAGAGGAAGGAAGAATAATGATGATTTTTTCCATGAAAAAGACAAAAATATTGAATATATATAATACCAGATATTTCATTCATCTTTGATAATATAAAGATAATATATTTTAAGAAATTAAAATAGTATAAAATAAAACACAAGAAAATGAAAGAGGATATTTACATGTTGATCTCTTCTCCTTGAGATGCACATTAAGGCCATTGGTTTGGCCCGTTTGTAAGACCAGAAGGTATTAGACATTTGGAAGAGCCTTTGAAAGGGTATTGGTTATAATTTATTAAATTATAAATGCATGAGATGTGTGATAGGAAGAGGGTGGGGGTTTTATTCTGAAGGTGAGGGAGTTTTTAATTAATTTCAAAGGACACCTCATTAGTTGTATTTAAAAACCATGGGCTTTCACATGGTATTTGTCCAATGGAACACCTCATGTGATATTTTAATCCTGAAGTGTGAAATAGAGTGATTAAATATTAATTACGTCATTATGATGTCATTAAACACATTGATACCTTAAAACTGTATTTTTACTATTCATCAAAAATTCAACTATCTCAGAAAAATACCAAAAATTCACCCGAAGGATTTTTTGATGTGTAGAATTTAAAAATGAGACCCATTTTTTAAATATAAATTTCTAAATCCTATTAATTTAATTTTCATGAAAAATTATAATTTATTAAAAACAATTCAAAACTATAACTCATTTTATATCACCATGAAAAATAAATCAAGATCTCATTATCTTATATCATTAATAAATTAAAATAATTAAATTTTTTACTATTCATAAGGGTCATGTTACTATTTATATGTTATTATTCACCAAAAAAGTTTGTTCTATCACACTCCAAATAACATACTGATCACAACCATAGATGAATGTTATTCAAAATTAAAATCATAAAATTAGAGAAATTATGATTAATGTATATTTTATAACAATTTCCTCAAAAAAATTAGTAAATAGAGAACCAGTGATTCATTCATTTCAATTTATTTTTAAAATCTTTGGGTGTGACATTCTCCCCACCTTCTAGAAATTGTGTCGTCGCATTTTTATTTAATTACTAAACAAGTGATGGTATATTTCCCTCATAAAATTTTTATATTCCCATGTTTCTTCATCAACCATGTGGTTTCTCCAAAAAACAGTTACCTGATAGATGAACTAATCTCACAATACCTATTCTCTTTGATCAATAATCTAAATAGGTTTCTCTTCATTAGAATGAATCCCATCTAGTTGAACTACTTCTAGGCTCAAAACATGAGTTGAATTTTTCATATACATTCACAACAAAAAAACATGGAAAACACTGTGTACCTGATATTAACATAGAGGAAAATAATCTTGATAGGAAATCGGTCCAAATTTTCCCAGATTTCATAAGGTCTATTGAAAAATTGACTCAAATTCCCTTTCTTACCAAATAACATAACACTTTTCCATGGTGACATTCTAATAAAAACACAATCAGCTATGTCAAATGAAATTTCATTCATCCTGTTATCTACATTAATTTTATACCTACTCTGAGCTATCCTCATGTTTTTCTGGATCATTTTCACATTCTCAGCCACTTCCTCTATTAATTCTGGTCCCATCAACATCATTTCCATTAATTCATCCAAAAAAGTTGATGTTCGACACCACTCCCCATTATATTACTCAAAAGGTGCCTCTGTATAATAGAATGAAAATTTTTTATTATAAGAAAACTCAACTAAATAAATATGTTGATCCCAAATTCCCTAGAAATCCGTTGAAAAAGATCTAAGAATGTCCTCTAACATCTGAATCATCTGTTCTGACTGCCCATTTGATAGAGGATGAAAAGTTGTACTGAAATTTAAAATTTTCCAAATGCTTCTGAAGCACTTTAAAAAAAGTTATATGTAAACTTGGGATCATGGTAAAATATAATGGAAAGAGGAACTCCATGAAACCTGGAAATCTCTTTGAGGTAAATTCACAAAAGTTGATCAAAAGTCAATATAAGGACCAAACCTTATTAAATTATATAATCATGAATTTTAGTCAAGAAAAAACTTCCTTTAATATTGAGGATATTTTCATGTTTAAGGTTTTTTTGAATTTGTATATAATACATACATAACATTCCACACTCATAGAGAGAAGATACCATGAAATAGTATCAATTTGTATTTCCTAATATAAAACTTTCCAAAAAAGCATGTTTTCTTTGAAAAATTTTCATAACATTTTACATGCTATATTTATTTTTCGTACACATCCTTATGACTAGTGGAAATCATTAAAAAACATATGATGATCACATAAAACTCAGAATGGTATATAATGAAAATAAAACATTAGTCTATGAATACGTGTAATGTATGAAATCATTTAAAAAAAGACATAATTTTTACCCATATAAACATTCATCATGAATCATGAGATTTCCACGAGATTTAAAAAAATCATATAGAAAATAAATAGACCCATAGAGGTAACTTGGAGACTTAATTAAATAAAATTTTAATCATCTCATTTACCTTATAATTTGAAACCCTCACGGCTACCATACAATGAAACCCTCATGATAACATATTTTTATAACCATCGTAGTTACACATGGAGTTACCATACAACCAACCTAAAAAATAAACAAACCCAATGAATTGGAGGGATATATATTTTCCAACCTTCAGAATAAAAAGGTACAATGAACCAGAACCTAATCATACAACATGAATAATTTAATAACATCATTGCTTTTGAATTTTGTAAAACATTATTTTAAAAGAAAATCTCTAAAACATGTCATCTAAATGAAGTGAGACTTAATACAGTGGATGTAATATGTATATAGACTATAAATAAACATAATTAACCAAAATATAAAGGAAATTTAACACCAAAAAAATATAATACCCGACAACAATGATGTAGAATATTAACCCAAAGAAAGGAAATCAGGTTAAGAATTCTCTTACCTTAGATCCGTATTACATTATAATTGTTTAAAAATCTTGTATAATGGTTGAAATATTGTCATTAATATCTACAATAAACGTATTTATCTATATAATACCTTATATGATCAATTAATTATATCATTTCACCCTATAATTGTTAGTATTTTGTTCCTTCCATTGTTTTGGTTGGGTTCTTTACATGATTTCCATAAACGGTTTGTATTTTAATTTTTTTGTCATATGGAAATGAAGTTTGAGATGTGGAATGAAATGATAATAATATTTTTTTAGAATATATAATGATACCGTAAATATGATGATAGATCATTAAATAAAACATTAATGATGTTTGTTTAGATCATTTTTGGCGGTTCCTCGATAATCATGAATTGTTTCGTTATTTAATTTAATTTCACACATAGAAATGTATTTTAGAACATAAAAATGGATTAAAAATAAACATTACATTCTTATTAAACCATTAAAAATGTTTTATGATCAGATTTTATGGAAGTAATAGAAATTGGAAACACATCGTCCATGATTATGGAAAATCGGCACATCACGGATGGGGTTGTTATTTTTAGAATAAGAGAGAGAAGAGGGAAAGAAAGATGGTGAATATTTTACAAGAACATGATAAAATAAAAGATATATAAATTTCTTTAGTTTTCATACCTCATGGATAAATGGAGGGGAATAGAGGAAAACAACAGAATTGGAATGAAAACACATGAAAAAGGAACAGAATTCTTACCCTTGATAACTTCTCCTCCAGATCCTCCTTAAGGCCTTTGGTTTTGGCCTTTTGGTGAGACCAAAAAGTCTTGGACGTCCAGAAGAGCCTTGGGGAGGGAATTTTGTAGAACATAGACAATTCTCAAGGACTGATAGGTGTGAGAGGAAGAGGTGAATGATGGTGGTAATTACAGTGGAAGAGAAAATAGATTTTACATTATTTTATTCATTATTATAATATTTTTTCTCAAGAATATGAATAGTATTGATTTATGTGACTCTAGATGGTAATAATATCATGTGATTTAGAGCCATGTGGGATTAAATCATCCTATCTTCACTTATAATGTAGTAAAACTAGTATTTAGAATTTATCGCAATTTATCGTATTATATTATTTATCAAAAATTACATAATTTCATAAAAATACAAAAAATTCACCAGAAATATTTTTCATAATGTTGAATTCAAAAATTCAAATCATTTTATAAAAATTATATTATAAAAATTATTATTTTATTATTTAAATAAATTTATAATGTTTTTAAAAAACCCAATTTTAAATCTATAACGTATTTTGTAAAACCTTGAAAAATTAATCAACATATTTTTATCTTATAAACTCAAGAAATTAAATTAAAATATGATTTACTATTCATAAGGGTCATATTACTATTCATAAGAATATGCTACTATTCACCATAAAAAGAATTTTGTTCTATTATAATATGAATAACTTACTGATCACAACCGTAGACTTCCATATTTTGAAACTGAAATCATAGAAGTGAAAAAATTATGTTTAAATTATAGTTATAACTTTTTAATTAAAACATTTTTTAATTAATTTAAATTTATATTTCAGAAAACATATGGTGATAGATTTTTCCACCTTCTAGAAATTTCACCCTCGAAATTTTATTTAATTATTAAACAAGTGAGGGTACCTTTCCCTCATAGTATTTTCAAGTTCCCATGATGCTTCTTCAAACATGTGGTTTCTCTAAAAAAACCATTATTTGATGGATTAATTTATTCTACGATAATTGTTCCCTTCGATAAAAAATATGAATTTGTTTCTCTACATAAGAAATATTTTCCATTCTATGAACTACTTCTAGACTCAAGTCATGAGATGAATCTGGAACATACGTTCTCAACATTGGAACCTGAAAAACATTATGTTCCTCAGATAAACTAAGAGGAAAATCTACCCATAAGGTTATTGGTCCATCTTTATCCATAATTTCATAAGGTCCGATGAACAATGGACTTAGCTTTTATTTCTTACCGAAAAACATAACACTTTTCCATGGTGTGATTCTAAAAAATAAATAATCACCTACCTCATAAGAAAAGTATTTCCTCATGTTGTCTACACTAATTTTCTACCTTCTCTGATCTCTTCTCATGTGTTGTTGGATCATATTTACCTTCTCAACCACATCCCCAAATAATTCTGGTGATATAAAAATCTTTTCCCCATATTCATCCCAAAAAGATGGAGTTATACACAATTTACCATACAATTCCTCGAAAGGTGGAATCTGTATATTGGAATGAAAACCGTTATTATAAGAAAACTCAAATAAAGAATGATTTTGATCCCAAATTCCCTAGTGTTCCATTGAAAAAGATCTAAGCATATCCTCAAATGTATAAATTTTTCATTTTGACTACCCATCTGATTGAAGATGAATGTTGTTCTAAAATTTAATTTTGTACAAAATCACTGTTGAAGTCCCTTCAAAAAAAATGAAGTGAGACTGGGATCCCAGTCAGATACAATTGAAATAGGAAATCCATGTAACTTTAAAATCACATTAAGGAATAATCACGAAATCTTATCCAATGATAATTAATCTCAACGAGGGAGAAAATATGTATATTAAGTCAGTCGGACATAAAAACCCATATTGCATTGACCCCTCGAGAATTTATTGGTAGTACCACAACAAAGTCCATGGATATATTCTCTAATTTTCAATATGGCACTAGAAAAGGCTGAATAATTCTCTTCAATAAATAATACTCTTATTTAACCTATTTACATGTCAAACAATTCATAGAAAATTATACAATATACCTTTTCATTCCATCCAAATAGTAATACTCCTAATGATATCTGTACGACTTAGTACTGCCCAGATGAACTGAAAATAGAGAACTATGAGCTTCAAACAATAATTCTTTCTTCAACTAAGAATCACAAGGCACACACATCCTTTAACAAATCTAAAAAAAATTATCAAGGGTAAATTCTATAAACTTACCCATTATAACTAATTATACCTTTTTATATAGCTTTTAGTATTCCTTCTATACCTGCTTATTTTTGTTTGATAACATTGACTGTGTTGAAACCTAAAAACTAGTTATATTTCCTTCACCAATAACTTCTATTCCAAAATTTATCAAATCATTAATCAAGGGATCATGTTCCAAATATAACATGGTAAATGATGCATGATGTTTTTGACTCATGGAATCTTCCACTTTTTTTTTCTTTTCCTAGATAGGTTTTGATTGTTCAATCATAATCCTTTATCAGCTAAAGAAATCTTCTATTCCTTATGTTTAATTCCTTCAGAGTTAATATATACCTCATACTTTTTTCATCAGTATTTATTTGACATTTTATACCATATAAATGATTCCTCTGAATTTTCAATGAAAAAACCACAACTGCCAATTACAAGTCATGTGTGGGATAATATAACTAATGAGGTTTTAGTTTCCTTCAATCATAATAAATTACATGATCCTTATGGTTCAGAACACAACCAAGTCCCTTTAATGAAGCATCACTATAGATGAAAAACTCACCATTTTAGGGAGGAATGGTCAAAACTAGAGCATTCTCCAATATCTTATTCTGTTCTTGAAAAAAACATCACATTATTCCATCAATGTAAATTTAAACCCTTTCATGTTAAAGTGTTAAATGGGCTATATAACCATTCAAATTTTTAACCAATCATTGGTAATAATATACTAATCCAACAAAACTATGAATATATATTTCATTTGTAGGAATTTTACATTCATCAACCAATTTTGTTTTGACGGGATCAATTGTTATTCCATCCTTATTTACAATGTTCCTAGGAAAAAAAATCGTTTTTCAACAAAAAAAATAATTTGTGATGAATTTTCAATATAGTTTGTTTTTTATTTATAGTTTTCAAATTAACCATTTGATTTTTTTCCTTGTCCTCTTTACTCCTAGAAAATACCAAAATCTCATCAATAAACACAACCAAAAACTTATACAAGAAATCATGAAATAATCTATTCCTTTAATTTATGAACACAGAAGGTGCATTAGTTTACCCAAATGACATAAAAACATATATATAATTCCCATATCGAGTACAAAAAAGTTGTTTTTTAGATGTCATTATCCTTCACCTTTAACTGATGGTATTTAGAACACAATTCAATCTTACAAAAGTACTAAGACTCCAAGAGATGATCAATGAAGTATTCAATATGTGGAAAAGGATACATGTTTTTAATAATGATGTTAATCCATGCTCTATAATCAATGAAAGGTCTCATGAATGTATATTTCCTTTTAGCAAACAAAACAGGAGCACCCCATACTGAAGTGTTGGGAAGAATGAACTATTTATCAAGAAACTCCAAAAACTAATTTTACAGTTCAATAAGTTCCATTTAAGCCATTCGATGGGGTATTTTTGAAATTGGATTAACATCAAGAACAAAGTCAATGGTTAATTTGACTTCTCAATCACTTATGACACTGCATAAATAATCATGAAAAAAAAATATCAAGGCATTTATTTTCCACTGGCACATCATTAATCTAAGCAGTTCCATTATTTTCAACAATATGAGCAAGATAAAATTCATTTCCATCATTCTACAATTTCTTCTCTTCATAATATTTTATCAATTTTATGGGTTAATTCTTGTATACAAACTTTAATCCATTCTAAAAAACAACTTCTTTAGCTCTATAGTCTATTTTAGCATGATAAACGGAATGTCAATCCATTCACATAATGACATCAAACAATACTATCGGAAAACACCAAGGTTTTCATGTAATGTATTTCTATATACCACAATAGAATGATTCATAAAATTCCTCTTTAGTATAATATTTCCCCAGGGCAGTTTAACACAATGTTCTGGTATCATTTATTAAAGAGATATTCTCAATTTACTAGAAAATTATTCAAAAATAAAGAAATGTGCATACCCATCATAAAAAAAAATTAAAACAATCTAAGTAAACAAATAAGGTACTTGATACAACTTCATTGTATGGCTCAAAATATACCGACTGAGTTGCAATGGATCTTACTAAACCTTTCTTCTTATATTCTATCTTCTTGGAATAATTAAAATCTATCTTTGGGAAGACATTTTCATAAATACCCATCTCTCCACATTTAAAACACATAATGGTTTTCTTATCAGGATTAATCAAAGGGTCATTTTCATTAAAATTTCGAGACATATGTGCAAACATACCACATCAAAAATACTTCCTTATTCTGGTAAGGAATTCTCTATGGTGTTTTGTGCACACTTTTCACAAACTAGAAACTGGAATTTCTTACCATCAAATTCCTTTTTTGGATTCATACCCATCGCTTTCCATATGGACCTCATCTTCTCTTTTTTTTAAAGTGCACATGATCATCAGAAAACTCTATCTCTACCCTCTAAGCACACCAGATATTTTTTTCATAACTTTTGAATTCACGGGAGGCCAATGAACTTAAATACCTTGGATTTAATAATAAGTAAAAGTATTTGATTTTTCTATCAAGATGCAGAATAAGATTTAGAGCATACCTTACTGGTCGAGTGTTGTTTTCTTCATACACAATAACTAAATCTACCACCTTTTACTTAAATTCATGGAATTTATTCACCATCCTAAGTATCACCATCTTAGAAAATTATTTTTCATGGAAATGTCTTTTAAATTCATCACACTCTAAGGCATCAAAATCCTCTCTATCCCGGATATTTTTGACCCCTAACTACCGATAATCATCTTCACCTTTAAAATGATAAATGAAAATAATTAACTTTTGATTATCTAAACATCCCATAACATCAAATAACATATCAAGGGCTTTAATTCATCCTTCTTTTGGTATTGAGTCAATAGATACACAAAAAGTAGGAGGGTGTTGTCTCATAAAATGTTCCACTATTGTCATGTTACGTTGTGGTACCTATGGTTGTTCTATTGAATGGATGCAACCACTATTTTATTTCATAAATTAGTTGAACCATTACTGTAAAAAACTATTCGGTTACCATCCCTATAATTCTAGGCTACAGATTTGGACAGATGTCATTCTATCGGTGCATCTCCACTTTAGATTCCCAGTTCCTTCTAAAGAAAACCATTCTAAATAAACGTATCTTATTTGACGAATCATGTTAATATATAAATGATATATCATTTAATATTAACCATATAGTATAAATTATTTATTGTATTCAATAAACATTATATCATCCCCTAAATTTATCTAAACCATAATCTGATACCAATTATAAAGACCCATGCTTATTACATTACATAATCTTGAATTTTATTCACGAAATAACTTCCTTTCATATTGAGGATATTTTAATGTTTAGTGTTTTATCTAATTTGGATTTAATTCATACATGACATTCCACATGTATATAGAGAGTATATAGGGAAAATAGTATCCATTTTTTTCCAAAATATAAAACATTTCAATTGAAACATGTTTCCCTTGACAAATCTTTATAGCATTTAACTTGGATTCCTTATTTGTCTTAAAAATCATTATAACAAATCAAAATCGTTTAAAAACATTGTATGGGTACATAAATCACAGTATGGGATAAAAAATATAAAGGATACATTAGTCTATGAATACTTAAAACGTATGAAATCATTTTCGCAAAATACATACTTGGTACACATATAAACTTATGTTTTGAAGAATGAGATTTTCTTGATATTTATAGAAATCATATAAAACATAAATAGAACTAAAAATGTATCATGGGGGTATTACTTACATAATCAAGTAGACATCTCAGCTACATTATAATTTTTAACCCTGATTACTACTTTACAATATAACCCCCATGGCTACCTTATTGTGTAACCATCACCGTTACACTTGAAGTTACCAAATGTATGACCTCCAATATACACATAGAAATTAATTGGATGGAGAGATAGTTCCTTTCCATAATCATAAATAATTCACATAAACCATAACATCATCATAAAACATGTATAATTTCATAAAATCATTACATCTGAATTTTGTAAAACAGATTTTTAAAAGAAGGTTTTAAAAGAAAATCCCCTTAAAAATATCATATAAATTAAATGTGACTTAATAGAGTGGATGGAATATTTATATACACATTAAATAAAACAAATTACACCTTATATAATCAAAATACATATTATAATCCATTTTAATACCACATAAATATGGAAGTATAATGTTAACCCGAAGAATGAAAATCAGGTTAAAAATTCAATTTCTTCGGGTTTTCTTACTTTAAACATGTTAAAAACTCAAATATAATGGTTAAAAGATTGTTATTAATATCTTAAAAAAATATTTATCTTTATAATACATTATATTATCAATTCATTACATCATTTCACCCTTTTATTGTTATAATTTTGTTCCTTCCATATTTTGGTTGCGTTCTTTACATGATTTAAATGGCTAGTTTTTATTTTATTTTCTTGTTGTATGAAAATGAAATTCTAAAAATGTAACAAAATGGTAATAATATGTTTCCATATTATGTAATGATACCATAAATATTATTATGGATCATTATATAAATCATTAATGATGCTTGTTTAGATCATTTTTGGAGGTTCCTTGATAATCTTGAAATCTTTTCTTTATATAATCTAATTTCAGGCATTGTAGTTCATTAATGAACATGAAATAGGATACAAAATATAATTTATATTATGATTCAACCATTAATTTTTTTATGATAATTTTTGAAATAAGTAATGTTAATTGGAAACACATCGTCCATGATTTTAGTAAATCAATACATTATGGATGGTGATTTTATTTTTAAAATAATAGGGAGAGGAGAAAAAGAAAGATGATGAATCTTTTATGTGAACATGAAAACATACAGAATATATAATATTATAGAGATTTCATACCTCCTGGATAATTGGATAGGAATATATTATATGAAAATAAAGGAATGAGAAAGAAAACACATGAACTAGGTAGAGAGTAGTTAGTATTGATCTATTCTCCATGAGATCCTCCTTTAGGACTTCGATTTTGACATTTCAGTGAGACCAACAGGTCGTTTACATGGGAAAGATCCTTGGGTAGGGTTGTTTATAGAACATAGGAAATTTTTCGAGGCGTGAGTTGTGTGAGAGGAAGAGGGAAATGAGGTTGGTATTTATATTGGATGAGAGGAGGTATTTGACATTATTTTAAAAATTATTATTACATGTTTGATCAATACTTGTAATAGTTTTGATTCATATGACCCTAAATAGTATTAATTGAATGCGAGTTCAACCCATGTAGGATTAGATCTGCCTTGCATCGCCTATGATGTAGTAAAACATGTATTTAGCAATTATCATAATTTATTGTATTTAATTATTCAACAGAAATTAATTTTTTTTTAAAAACCAAAAAATTCAAACTGACCAATATTTTCTCTCTATAATTCATAACTGGACTCCATTATTCCCTAATAATTATCTAAATATTTTTAATTTAATTTTCAAATAAAATTCTAATGTATTCAAAAATAAAAAATTTAAATATATAACTCATTTTTAAACACCTTGAAAAATTAATCAACATCGCATTATCATATATCCTTAATAAAAAAAAATTGATTTACTATTCATAAGGGTCATATTCCAATTAATATTACTATTTATAAGGGTATGCTACTATTCACCAAAAAACAAGTTGGTTATATCGGACTCCAAATAACATACTAATCACAACTGTAGATGATAGTTTTTTGAAATTCAAATCATAGAAGTGAAAAAATTAGGTTTAAAGTTCAGTTATACATATCTAATTAAAATGAAGTTTCATGAATTTTAATTTATTTTTTAATAAAACCTTTCTATTTTAGAGGCCTAATATCTAGAATTGGAAGGAAATGAATAGATTTTGGAATTGATCAGTAGTAACCGAGATTGCATTGTTACCTCGAGATGTCTTTGGTATTCCCAAAATAAAGCGAATGGATATATTTTTCCATTTTAACTTTAGAAATAGTAAAGGCTGAAGCATCCCCGGTAGTAACCCCCACTCTCTATTAACTTGATGACATTTCAAAAATTTCGTGGTCAAATATACATTATATCCTTTCATTCCATCCCACTAGTAATGCTTCTAATGGTATCTGTACATCTCTGTGCTTCTAGGATGAACTGTAAATGAAGAATTATGAGCTTCGCAAAAAAATTATTTCTTTAGTTGAGAATCTCAAGGCACACATAATCTTATTCCAAATCAAAAAACATAATCTTTATCAATGTTAAATTCAGGAAACAACGCTATTTTAACCAACTTCTACCTTTTTATATAAGTCCCTAACATCCTTCTATGTTTTATAAACTCTTACAAAAAAAGATGACTACACTAAAACCTAAAAAATAAGGAAATATTTTGCACCAACAAAATACAAGACAATATTTATTAAATAATTGATCAAAGGGTCATGTTCTATCCATAATATTGTTAATGAAGGATGATGTTTTGACTCAATACATTTGCCACTTTGTTTCTTTTTAATGATGTTAATTGGTTGTGAAATCATATTACTTACTCAATTCAATCCATATTCTCTTCCTCATTTTTAATTCCTACAGTGTGAATGTATACTGTAGAAATTTATGTTATGTATATGTTTCAAATTTAGCTATTTATAAACGATTCCTTAAAATTTTCAAAGAAAAAAACGTCAACTGTTAATTCCAAATCATGTGAGGGATAATTTAATTCATGAGGTTTTAGTTATCATTAAGCATAAACATATACCTAATAATTATGCATCAGAACACAAACAAGTCCCATTAACAAAGAATAAATATTGATGAAAAACATCTCATTTTTGGAAGGTAGGACAGAAGTAGATAATTCACCAATATTCTATTCCATTTATAAAAACAATCATCATATTCCTTTTTCCAGAGGAATTTAACTCTTATTCATGTTAACTTTGTTAGTGGAATTGATAACTGTGCAATTTTTTTAAAAAAACCTCTATTAATTGCCTAAAAACCAAAGAAAACTATGAATCTTTGTTACATTTTTGTGTATTGGATATTCTTCAATCACTTTTTTTGTTGCAGGATTAATAGTTTTCCCATCATTAGAAACAATGTGACTAAGGAACAAAATTTATTACAACAAAAATTCACACATTCTGAATATTCTATTATATTTTATTTTATTTTGTGGTTTTAAAAACAAACCTTTTATTTTTTTCATGATCTTAATTACATAAATTATATACCAGAATGTAATAAATAAAAACAACCACAAAATTATCTATGAACTCATAAAATATTCTATACATTCGATCCATGAATAAATCTGGTGAGTTAGTTAATCCAAAAGACATAACAAAAAAATTCAAAATTACCATATCTATTTTGAAAATATGTTTTTGGAATTTCATCCTCCTTCACCTTAACTGATGGTACCCCGATCTCAAGTCAATCTTGGAAAATTAATGAACTCCATAGAGATGATCAAACAAGTCATCAATGTGAGGAAAATGATACTTATTCTTAACAGTTATGTTATTCAATTATATATAATCAATGAAAAATCTCATGGAACCATCTATCATTTTAACAAAAAAATATTGGCCCACAATGGTGAAGTTCTAGGATAAATGAAGCCTTACTAGTCATATGCTTGTCTCAATGATCAGGTTGTACATGTACAAGGACAAACTAATCAAAATGAATTGACGGTTCGGGAAGATGGTTTGGGCATTATCAAGAAACTCCTAAAACTATATTTTCAATTCAATATGATCCATTTGAGACATTTGATAAGGGATATTTGAAAATTTCTTAGCATCATGAACATTGCCAATTGGAATTTCATCTTTCCTATTCGATATAACCACTAATGAAATAATTACATATACCAACGGTATGGATCCATTGGTATAGGTACCCAAACCTTTTGTACAGCATATACCAATGGTTTGGGAAACCATTGGGTGATTTGGTGTCGGGATAGACCTATCCCAACAGTTTAGGGAAAAAAATTGGGAAATACCTATCCTAAGGATATGAAAACCATTAGTATAGGTCTTTCCCAACGGTTTTCAAACCATTGGGATAGGTATTTCCCAACCGTTTTTCCCTTGCCGTTGGTATAGGTCTATCCCTATGCCAAACCACCCAACGGTTTCCCAAACCATTTGTAAAGGTATATTAAAAAAAATTATAGTCTAAGTTTGAACCCACAACCTCTCACTTATATATCAAATAGTGTACCACTATCCTATAATTACATTTATGAATATATTTAGATAAATGTATATATATATTTATATTTATATGTAGTTTATATATTGATTTATTTGATGATATTTGAAAGAAGTATTTATAAAAAATAAGGGTACCTATCATAATAGTTTTGGAAAACTATTCGTAAAAGTGGCCTCAAAGTGGGATTTTCCCAAAGGTTTGTCCAAAACATTTGGAAAAGGGGCCTGAAAGAGTAAATTTCAAAACCGTTTGGCCAAACCGTTGGGAAATCCATACCTCTTCCAATTGGTTTGGACATTGGGAAAGGTGGCCTCAAAGGGAAATTTTCCCAATGGTTTGGCCAAACCGTCTAGAATACCATACCCTTTCCCAACTGTTTGGCCATACCATTAGGAAAAGTGGCCGCATAGAAACATTTTCCAAACAGTTTGGCCAAATCTTTTGGAAAATTGGCCTCAAAGTGTGATTTTGCCAACATTTTGGCCAAACCATTAGGAAAGTGGACCTATACCAACTGTTTTTTGCAAACAATTGATATAGATTCATTGGTATAGGTCAGATTTATAGTAGTGAACACCAGATAACTCATCAGGAAAAAAATAAAGGTATTTATCTACTACTGAACTTCATTAGTATGAATAGTTCCCTTTTATTCAACAATATGTGGATGATAACTTTCATTTACATCATTCAATATTTACTCAGGTTGAAAAAATGTTATCAATTGTATAGATTTGTTCATGTATAAAAACTGAAACAGTATCTAAATGAAAATATTTTTAGATACACAATCAATCTTATCAGGATAAATGGAAATCCAATGCATACCTAGAATGGCATCAAACTCCATTAAGGGTGAAAAAAAGTTTTTCATGTAATGTCTTTCCACATATAAAAATTGGGTGATTCTAAAAATATAACGACCCTGATATTTATTACACATTTAAACATGATTTATTAAGTAAAAATTCACTAAATATAACCTATATTATTGATTGGTAAAGTGTATTTGGTGCTTAGAAAAATTACATGAAAACCTAAGACATAAAATATAACATCTCTATTGAGAACTTGTTTTACATGACCAAAACATTCATTTTTTACTTAGCATTACCTCGGATAACCTAAGGGTATACATAAGAAAAGGGTGAGATATAAATACCCATAATGGAGTCAACAAGGCATAACATGAAGAGTATAATTCATGTTATGTAATTATCATATCCATGGAGCATAAGAGAAACATGAACATAAAGGCATGATATATCATGATCATCATAACATTAAAATGTGGAAACTACATAAAACACTACAACATTAACATAAATGATTTAGGAAAACCCCTACCCAAACATGGTGGAAGAATTTTAAAATTTTAATAATGTAAAACCATATACAAACAAGATGTACTGTGATACTAAACATTACCCAATGCATTGGAGCGCTATTAGGGAACACCCTTCAGAATCATTTCAATCTCATGCTTAAGTGTGCCACATAGATTATATAACATGGATTCATTCAACATAAAATTTTATTCAAAAATAAATGAATTTTAAATATATACATGAAATTTTATAATAAAGTAACATATGTCCATAAATTTGAATACCCTTGATAGAGAAATGGGCTGGGTATTCACTAAACAATGATTTTGGCCTGGAAAATCAAGGTTCAATTTCAGCAGCCTAATGACATGACATAGAAATTCATAAAAATAATGGATGGGAGATAAAGTGTTCCCTAATAATAAATAAATGAATTTTATAGTTAGGGTATTATATAAATATATGTCCCAACTCAAGGGATTTGTAAATATAAGGCATAATATAATAATGAAACTGGAAGAAACAACTGAAATGTAATAACTCTTATGAAATTTTGGCATGGTAATGTGTGCACATAGGAGTGATTAATGAGAGTGAAATAAGTATCCCATAATAAAAAAAAATAATATTGTCAGTATATTAGTTCTTATAAAACCTACCCCATCATTTTTAATTGAAAATAAAAGGTGTAACAATATAATGAAACATGGATAAAAATGAGAAAGGAAGGAAACCCTTACTGGAGTGTGTGACTTAAAAATCATGAAGAGGGGATCCATGAGATCCAGGGGAACCTTGGGGGGACTCTTTAGATGTGATTAAAGAGTGGGGAAATACTCCATGTATTTGTATAAGTGGGATCTTGGGTTGGATTTTGTAGGAAATGAGAGGGGAATTCTTTAATATTTCACAAATGTATATTTTGGAATCTATATAATTAAATACTCAAATACACGAACCTTTACATATTTTTTTAGCCTAGTTTAATAAAAATTAGAGTGTAGAAAATTATTTTATATGTTCAATGGCTGAACATATGAAAATACTATCCTTTCATATGTGGTGGTGAAGCACATTATTAGAGAAATGGATTTAAAATCATAAAACATATTATACATTTTAAAGGATTCACTATGGATTTATAATATAAGAAGATAAATATAATATCAAATTATTAAAATGGTGAAAAATATATTGGGCCAATTATAACCATTATAGTATTTATTACATTATTCTGGGTTCATTATGATGTCCAAAAACATATATTTTATTTATACAGTATTTAAATTGTTACCCTAAAATTCTACTATCTCTGAAAATTATGAATAATTCATCATTGGAAAATATTGACGTCTTGATTCCAAAAAATAATTCCTTTTATCTAATTAAATTAATAAATAGGTAAATTTTCACATTTAAATGAAAATAGATATTTATTGAAAAATCACAGGTTTTGAGAAGAATATTTTCCCAACCTTACCAAAAATTGCATTCCACTTCATAAAAATTAAATACTCGTTTGTTATTCATAAATATAATTTGATAATAATATTTTGCTAAAATATTAATTATTTCAAAATTTAATTAATTTCTTAAAATAAATTGTTTAAAAATACACCTATTATTTTATCGTATAATAAATACAACTCTTGTCAAAGTAATTACCAAATAAGTTATTGATAAGGATATGATAAATTCATTATTTATTATTTTTTTATAAAATCAATAATAAAAAACCATAGTTTAATATAATAATGTATATATTTCTCAAAAGTACCATTTTACCCAAAAACTGAATGTATATAATTTATCAATTTATTTAAGAAATACTATTTTCATGAAGGAATTGGTGGAATAGTACATTTATTTATAAGAAGGGATTACAAAATAAGAAACGGATACCTTATTACATTACCCCTTATAACACCTGTATAATACCTAATGGTAAGGTGTGCGATGGTGACAGACTCTTGGGGTAGCTCAAATAATATCGACTGAGTGGTACCCTCTATTAACTAGAACATATCCTGTAGTCGGTTCCATTAAAGAATTACTTGTTGAGTATCTTATTGGGAATTGTCAAGAGTAAAGCCCAGTGACAGTACCTCATTCTCAAGATCCAACAAATTATCTTCGTACGGCTCGAGTCTACTGAATGAGGTCATCCTCCCCTTTGACTATGTAGAAAGTAATTTTTTAAACCTTATATTTATATCAGTTGTGTGATCATTATTCAATGACAATATTATCAATGTTGATGACACATAATGGTAATATAAACAAAAAAAATAATAATAAAAATATCATATCTTTTTCTATATACATAATACATTAAAAGAATGTAAATTTTATGCATAAATGTTCTGGTCGTTAAAAATTTCCCCCATTAAAAATTTGACCCTAAAATTTTCCATTACACACAATAAAATAGATGAAGGTAACTTTTCCTTATAACTTTCTATAGTTCCCATGTAGCTTTATCAAAATTGTGGTTTCTCCACAACACTTTCACGAAGGGCATCATTTTATTTTGTAGAAACTTTTTCATATGATCTAAGATCATCATCACATCTCTTCAAAGGAAAACTCATTCTCCAATAGTAACACATCTGGATTGAGTACACGCGATGGTTCCGGTATGTACATTGTCAAGTGTTATACATAGAATACATCATGTACTTGAGATAGGTTAATTGGGAGTGCTAGTGGATTGGCCACTACTCTGATGTGATCACGGATCTCAAAAGGACAGATATACCTTGGACAAATATTTCCCTTCTTCTCAAATATCATCACTCTGTTCAATGGAGATATTCGGAGGAAAATCATATCTCCAACATCAAAATCCAGGTCTCGTATTGTCATTACAACTCTTTTGTCATCTATGAGCATCTTTGATATGTTTTTGGATGTTCCTAACCTTCTCCACCATTATCTCATCCATTTCTAAACCTATATTTTTTCCCTCCACAACATAATCCCAACATGTCAGTATTCCGAACCTCTTCCTACAAAGGGATTCATAAATAACCAGTTGGATTCTTGAGTGGAGACTATTGTTGGGTGAGTAATCAACCACAGAAATATGTTGATACCATCCTCTTTTTAATCCCATTGAAGATACTCCAAACATTTCCTCATGTTTTTGGATTTTCCTCTCAGATTGGTCAATAGTTTGGGGATAATATGGTGTACTGATGTTCATCTCAATATTCAGAGTTTGTTGGAGACTCTTCTAGAACATAGAGGTGAATCTTGGATCTTGATCAGATATAATCGATAGTGGTACACCATGAAGCCTTACCACTTCTCTAATGTATATCTCTTCTAGTTGATCTAGTGATAAATCCGCTTGAATTGAAATTTTGTATGTAGTCTTTATAAGATGATCCACAACAACCCAGATAATGTTGTTTCTTTTGGATCTCTTTGGATGTTTTGTGAAAAGTCTAGAACGATGTTATCCCATTTCCATGTTGGTTTGGGTAATGGTTGAATCATCCACTTAGAGGTATTCCTCTCATCTTTCAGTTGCTGACATTCTAGGCACTTTTACATATATTCCTAAATCTCCTTCTTTATGTTATCCATCCAATAATTCTCTTTGAGATCCCAATACATCTTTGTGTTTCCTGGGTGGATAGAGAAATTTGAACTATGTGAATCATCCAAAAGTTATATCATTATCTCCGGATTTGATGGAACTCGTAGTCTTAACCATAATATTACAATTTCTTCTTTATTAACATTGATCATTTAATATTTCTCTTTTCTGATAGTTTCCACATTCTTTTCAATTACCACATCATCTATTTGATCATATTTTATCCTTTCTATGAGAGATGTTTAAGCAATAATTTGTGAAAGGATTGATGATATTCCTTTCTTTATGGTTCCCTTTTCTATACTCATCATGTTTATGAAGACCAGATCCCTCTCAATTCTCATCAATGATAGAATTTCCATGTCCTTTCTAAATAGAGTCGCCACCACCGTGTTCACTTTCCGAGGATAGTAATGGATTTAGAAATCATAATACTTGATTAGCGCTGACAATATTCATTGGTGCATGTTCATCTCTTTCTGTGTGAATATATATTTGAGGCTTTTGTGATCATATATATTTGACAACTTTCCCCCAAGAGATAATGATGCCATATTTTCCATGAAAGGATCACATATTCTAACTCCAGATCATACGTGGGATAGTTTATCTCACGAAATTTCAACTTCCTTAAGGCATAGGTGATGAATTTGTTATTCTACATCAACACACTGCCCATGCAATTCTTTAAAGAAACACGAATGTTTATGAAATGTTGTCCACTTCTGCATAGTGTGAGAACAAGGTATGTGATAAGAATCTTCATAAACTCGATGAATATTTCTTCACATTCATCATTTCATGAAAACTTCACTACCTTACAAGTGAGGATGGTAATAGGGTTTGACAATCGTGATAAATTTCTCACAAATTAGTAATAATATCCAGCTAACCCCAGGAAGCTACAAATATCTGTCACAAATGTCGACCTCCCCCATACCTCAAATGATTTTTCTAGGGGGAGATCCATAGATATCCCAGTTCTTATGAGGATATTCTCCATAAATTATACTTTATTCAACTAGAACACACACTTAATTAACTTCTCATAGAGCTTCTCCTAAAGTAAGGTCTCTAGTGTAGTTCTTATACTCTCCACATAATCCTCCTTAGTTTTATTGTATATTAGAATATTCTATCTAATTACTACCAAATATTTGACAAGGTAATATCTAAGACTCTATTAATAATGTCCATAAAGATTGTTAGAGCATTAGTGAGTCTAAAATCCATTACTCTGAATTCATAGTGCCTGAAATTTGTATGAAAAGCAGTTTGGGGATATCATACTTCTTCATACTTACTTAGTACTATCCCAACCACAAAACCACCATAGAGAATTATTTTTCCCCACTAATCATATAAAAAAAATTCATCATTTCATTTAATATGATACTTTTTTTTTATCATGATTTATATCATCTCATGATAATCAATGAAAGGCGAATTGACCCATCCTTCTTCTTAATGAAGAGGACTAGTTCACCCCATGGTGAAGCACTTTGGCCTATAAAAACATTATCCATATTCTCCCATAGTTCTTTCGTTGGCCCATAAATCTCCACAAAATCCATTCTATATAGATTATTTGATATTAGAAATGCTCTAGGTATAAGATCAATAGTTAATTTAACATTCCTTCTAAGAGGAAGGCTAAGAAAGTCCTTGGGAAACACATCAACAAATTCCCTTAAAATAGCCATGCCTTCAAGGATGGTTACATACATAGACAAAATGTCATGAAAATGATGTATGGACTCATAGGGAGGTAATAACCATGATTGAGATGTTAGTGCTAAATAAAATCCATCATCCTCCTTGCACATATATAGAATTAGTGGACATTTCTCCATACAAAGATTGATTCCCCTATCACAACAATTTATGTTGTATCCATATTGGGAAATCCAATACATGAAAATAATTGAATAAAATTACACCATGGTATGTATGATGTGGTTCACTATATTATGAGGTTAATCAGGATGTTTAATTCATAATTTGTTACCGAGAGGAGTTATATTCATTTGGATGCCAAAATTGAACCATTTTCCATTTTTACTGACATATCAAATTCCATTATTTGGGATTATGTTTGTATTGTTCTACTAAAATTTTGTGATTTAAAAGAATTCATAGAACTAGAATAACAAACATTGTTTTGTATTATTGAATAAATAAATAGTGTAAATGACAGTAGTTAGTTTTTGGGATTTGATTTTGTAGTAGGGATAAAAAAATATCCCCCTTTATACCTTAGTGGTTATTGGTTGCCTCTTAAAATCCATTTATTAGAAAACTGGTTCACAAAGTGACCTGGTTCATTGGAGTTGTAGTTATAAACAATGCATCAAGGGTCGAACAGAGTGTTCCTTTCCTCTATCTCAATAGTGGGGTTTTATTGTCGGCAAACATTGGCTTGGGGCCTATCCTGTCCATAACAACTAAATTTCATTACCCTCTTCATGAAATTACCAGGGTTCTTCAATCCACACCATTGTAAAGCGGGTTGTTGGAATTTCTTAGCACCATTGGATTTATCCATCAGACCACCATAATTAATTCCCACTTTTTGAATCTTTCCCCATTATAGCCAGGAGATTTTCTGGTCTCCATCTTGACTTGGAGGACACATCTAAAAATCTCTTCATAGTTTTCAAAGTCAACGATCACCAAGACTTTCTATAGGCTAGGTTTTAGCTAACCAAAGATTTGTTAAATGATTAATTTTCGGTTAATGAAAAAATTAAAGGTGTATCATGAAATTTTGTTGATGTTTTATTCGTATGCCCCAAAATATTTGTCTTAAAATTACTAGAGATTAAGGAATTCTCTTTCATTGTTATGGTGGAAGGGTGTGAGGAATATATTTATCGAATAAAAAATTCATAAATCCCACCATGTCATTTCTTTGATCTCTTATTTAGGCTTAATATTAATGATCAATGTACACTATTGATCATCATCACCCTCTATACAATAATAACCCAGAAGAACTTTCTCTTATTCAAAATATTGAAGGATGGATAAGGACTTGTAAATGGAGTTGATCCATTGTTCAGTGATTGTGGGATCTGATGATCCGTCGAATGTAGGAGGACTTTGACTCATGATGCTCTCAATTGAAACTTGTTCTCTATTAGTTGAGGGGGTGGAAATTCCTATTGACACAAGGTTTTATTCAATTCATGACTTAACTGAGAGAGTATCGTGACAATGTTTCTGATTGCTACTCCCGTCAGATTGGGCATCTCACTAGAACATTCATCACATTGATCTTCATATCAGTTGATAGCCCAAGTCCTCATATTACCAAAATTTTTCTTGAATAAAAGGAAAATCAGGGGTATCTATTTTATACTATTAAACACATAATTGTGAATCCAATTAAAAAAGGGATAACTTATAAATAACATATTTCTCCTTAACTTATGAATTTAAAGGCTTCAATATATGTTATCCATGATATATTTCCAAGGATATATTCTTTTGGATTTTTTTATTCCAATAATAATGGATCAGAATAAAATTATGAATTTAAAAAATAATATCCCATGGGAGTGTCGAACCAAGAGTGAAGCAAGGCCTATTTTTGTGCACCGTTTCTCATTCGAGTCTAGCTTAAAACAGTGTTTTCGAGTTTTACCCATAGATACATCCATTATAGAGCCACCTCTACTTATTTGTATATAAAATTGGATGTATTTTATTGATAGAACGCCTACAATATACTCACCAAAATTTAGGTATTATTTTCAATTACTTAGTCTTATCTCTAAGGCTTTCAATAGGATTTTCTAATACTTAGCCCAAAAATTACTAAAACATTCCGTTGATACAAACTATAAAAACCCTAGTTTTTATTAAAAATTTATACACAATGTATTACATAAAAATTCACTTAATACAACCCAGAATGTCAAGAGGTCTAGTGTATTTGGGGACTAAGATCATTACATGAAAACTTATAACATAACATAAAACATCTTTATTGAAAAAATATTATACATGACCTCAAAAATCTGTCTACTTAGCATTGCATGGGATAACCGGAAGACATGTATAAGAAAAGGGTGAGCTATAAACATAGTAAGGAATTAAGAAAGTCATAACACAAAGAATAAAATACATGTTAAGTAATGGAAATATCAATGGAGAATTAGATAAAAAACATGAACATAAAGGCATGATATTTCATGATTTTCATAACATAGAAAGGTGAAATGAACTAAAAAGAATGTGTCATTAACAAAAAGGAATTAGGTAAACTCCTTTCCCAAAATGGTGGAAAAATTACTAAAATTAATCTTGTAAAACCCTATCCCATCATGATGTATCATGATACAAAACATTACCCAATGCATTGGAGCGCTATCAGTTCACACACCTCATAATCATTTCAATCTCATGCTTCAATGATCCAAATAGATCATATAACATGAATTCATTCAACATTACTATTTATTACATAAAAATGAATTTTGAATACATAAGGACTGTATACAATCAATACTTATATATGCATAATGTTTTATACCCATTATAGAGAAATTTTCATGGTATTCACTACACAATGATTTTGGTATGGAAATCACGGTGCAATTTCGGCAGCCTAATGATGGGATAAAAAAATTCATAACACTTTTTCATTTGAGAGAAAGGGGTATCTCATAATTATAAATTAAATTAAAATTAATGGGGTTATATAAATACATTTCAATCACCAGTAATATAGAAATAAAAGACGTAACACAATAAATAAATTGAAGAAATATGAGAAATGGAATAACGGTTAAGAAATTTCAGCATGGTAATGGGTGTACATGGGAGGGATTATTGAGAGATAAATAGGTCTCCCATCATAAAAACATAATAAGGAAAGTATGGTAGTTGATCAAAAACATACCCCGCATTTTTAATCGAAAAATAAAATGGTGTAACAATATAAGGAAACCTAGATAAAAATGAGAACGGAAACCCTTAAATGAGTGTGTGACTTCAAAATCATGAAGAGGGGATTATTTAGATCTTGGGGAAGATTCTGTTGATTCTAGGGAGTATATGACATAGTAGGGATCTAGTCCAAGGAGTTTTAGAGAAGATAGGTGGTAGCATGTCTTGGTTTGTAAAGGACATGACAGGGGAATTCGTTAATAATTCAAAAACAAAGGTTTTGTAATATATATAATTAAATAAACAAAACCACAAAGAATAAAATGGTTTTATAAAAATGGGAGTAGAAAAATTATTTTAAAATTCCAATGGACAAACATATTTAAATATTATCCTTGCTTATGTGGAGGTGAGTAGAATTATTAAAGAATTAAATTTAAAATCATTTAATATATTATACATTATAGAGTATTCACGGAGGATTTTTAAAACAACTAAAACTAATCTAATATAAAACTTTTTCTATTTCAAAACATAATTTGGGTCATGAAAACACATTATGATATTTATTACATCATTTTGGGGTCATTATAATGTTATAAAACTCATATTTTATTTAAAGGGAATTTAAGTTCTACCAAAAAATTCAACTACCTCATAAAATTATGAAAAATTAAATTATGGATATTTTTGACATCATGATTCCAAAAATAATATTAATTTTATCTAAATAATTTTCTAAATATTTGAATTTTCCCTTTTAAAATTAGAACGAACATTTATTTAAAACTCACGAGTTTTATGAAAAAATGTTTTCAGACCCTAATAAAAATTTCATCTGACATCATAAAAATCATCTACTTATTTATTATTCATAAAATTAATTTGATAACAATATTTTTCTAAAATATTAATTATTTAAAAAATAATTAGTTTCTTAAAATAACCTCATTAAACACACACTTTCTGTTTTATCATAAAAAATATAACTCTTGTCAAACTAATGACCTAATCATTTACAGATAAAGAACTGTTATAATAATCACTTATAAGAATTTTTTTCATAATATTATTAATAAATACCTTAGTTTAATATAATAGTGTTTATATTTTTCAATGCAGCAATTTTAATTGAAATCTACATTTATAAAATTTTTCATTTTTTACGAAAGACTATTCTCATGAAGTAATTGAGCGAATAATTCTTTTATTTGTAAAAATTGATCACAAAATAAGTAAGTAATGCCTTATTATATAAACCCTTATAACAACTACATCAGAGTTAAAGATAAGGTTTTCGATGATGACATACTCTTGTGGTGGCTCAGATAACATCGCCCGATTAGTAATCTTTATTAACATGAACTTATCTCGAATGTTATTTCATTCAATCTAAACATTATGATGATTTGGTTGGGCTTGGTCAACAACGAATCCCAATGATGATACCTCTTTCACAAGCTCCAAAAAATGTGCTTTATATGGCCCATGTCTACTGGATGAGGCCATCCGTCCCTTTGTCTGCGTTGAAATTATTTTTTAAAAACAATATATTTATATCAGTTGTGTGATAATTTTTCAACGTCTATATTATCATCGGTAATGATACTTAACAGTAATTTAAACCCAAAAATAATAATTCATAAAGATTGTAAGCGTTTTATAAATCTATAAGACATTAAAATAAATGGAATTTTATTTATAAATGTTTGGGTTATTACATAAAATGACTTAATGTAGTAACATTTCCCCACAACATTTTTACAATAACTTCTAGTCCCATTTTTTTAAAAGAATTCAATTTATCAGAAGAATTCATTGAAATAAATGAATGTTTACACCTAGTACCAAACAATAAATTAGTAAAATCTGATTAAACCTACTAGATACTAGATACAAATTCATTGCATGGGCTGACATCTACTGGTAGAGTAAAAAAGGATCTCACTACACCATTCTACTTATAGTCTGGCTTATTTGATTCATTCAGATCATTCTTTCGATGGACATTTTCATAATGACCCATCTCAAAACATTTAAAACAATTTATTGTGTTATTATCCATATTTTTCTTAGGATCATATATATTAAAATATCAAGCCATATGTATAGACGTAACGTATCGATAACACTTCCAATTTGGGTAAGGCATTCCCAAGGGTGATTTTTTCCACACTTTTCAAAAACTAGAAATTGAACATTATTACCATCAGATTTCATTAACTGATTCTTATCCATCACTTTCTGTCTAATACTATTATTGTACTTATTTTCAAAGTAAATGTTATCATCAAGAAACTATATTTATACCCTCTCATCACATTAGAGAAGTTTCTCATAACTTTTCAATTCTCTGGAGGCCAATGAAGTTTTGTATCTTTGTAAAGACCTGACCCTAGTTTCCAGTATACTATGTCTTATTGGTTACATTGTCATACAAACAAGGAATAATAATCCCAAAGTACCAATTAGTATAGTATTATTGGAAACAAGATACATACAAAAGTACATCATTACAACTTGAAATAAAAATCAACATAGAAACTCCTTAGACAACTTAGATAACCCCTAGGTTATTTCAACATGACATTCATAATACAATTCATATCTCCCATTGGAAATGAAACATAAAAAAGGCTGAGCTAAAACTCTCAGTAAGGGTATAAAATATAGAAGATGATAACATAAATATTAGACATGGGGAATAATTGAAAACACATGCCTTCAGAAATAAACATGACCATTATATGGTAGAAATATAATTTGAGTAAATATTTCCATAGCATAACATAATCAGGGGTATTATACAAGTAAAATAACCACATGAACAATAAATACTATATTCATAATGATAGAATGCATAATGTGGGACAATATAACCATACCGTCAAGGACTCGTGCCAAGACCAAAAATAATCATTTTGTCACTGCCTTGTGCCAAGACCGTAGTTTGTCTCCTGGGGCCTACCGATTCACCAATGGGATATAGTGAGCCCCACCCGACACTTAATATGCCTAATTAATTCATAATATTTATGTGGACAAACATAATCAACATACACATTCATATTGAAACTAATATATGAAATGTAACTAGCTTTCCCCGAACATTAAGCAAAACAATAACCATTCAAAGTAAACTGATGAATGGTTTTCAGATAGAAAATCAGTAGAAAAAATGATAATAAAACATTAAATTAAATATCTTGGATGATAAAATTTATTAATAATCCATATAATACATACTAATCAATAAGAGTGTTGAAATATAGGAATATACTCTTATAAAATCTTCGAGTAATTCCTGAAATAAATACTCTTTTACATTGAAAAGAAGAGTTCTTTTATAAAAATATTTTTATAAAACCAGAAGTGAATTAAGAGATTATTTTCATAACAAAATATGTTATTTTAGAGATATAATGGTTTCCAAAAACATATTAGAGATTTTCCTTGATAATAGGTAATAAATTGAGATATTCTCTTGAAGCGGGCTTGTATTTCAGAAACAATTTGAAAGATATTTTTAAAACTTGTAACTGACCATAAAATAAAGTAGAACACTAGTTTGTGTACATATATAGAACAATCACACAGAATTTATGATGATTATATAATAATACATAATAATTTCATTGATGAAATTTAGACAATGAAAACAACCCGAATGGAAATAGAAGTTTTGGTGAAAAAACCCTTACCTTAAGTCTGAATGTGTTCCCCTCTTTAACTTAAGGTCCCAGAATATGAAATTATACAAATAAATAACTTATTTTAGAAATTAATATACATGTATTTAGTTTATAATAATTCTTTTTAGTTCATTTAGGTTATCATTTAGAAGATATTATATTGAATTTCGTCGTTCCAGAGGGTTTGTTTTCTTGATTTTCATAATCCGTTCACTTGTTTTTAAGTAATGATGTTCATGTGCAAAGGTTATAAATATCTAGAATTAAAATTACATATTATATATGAACATACAGAATTTTTAATGTCCATTTACATCAGGTTTCTACGTGTAATGAGGATGAATCATTAAATAACAACCACTTCGATTATTTGGCGGTATTTGGGTTATTATTACTTAGTTTTGTCATATGATTTAATAATATGTACATATTCTTGTTCCTAAATATTAATAACGTTATGACACATGTATTATATTCTCGTTAAACCATTAAAAAGTTTTCTTGACAGGTAATTCATTATAAATTGAAGAATAAAACTTCGTTGTCCACAAAGGTTATAAATTGGAACCTCATGTTCGTTGATTTCATTTATAAAAATAAAAGGGAGGGAGTAAGAATATTGATGATGGTTCTTACATTAACATGATATTATTCCAATATATATATGATATTTGAGTTTATCATGGTCATTTGGATAGAGGATGTTATTAGATAAAAAGAAAAGAGATGATCTAGAAAATAAGAGAAAAGGAAAGAGATACATTATGAAAAATTCGGCAGTCTAACAATGATGCTTAAAATTTCATAAAATGAAATGATGAGAGAAAAATGACCCTCATCATATTGAAATAAAAAGGACAGTAATAAGAATACATAAAATCAAACCCCATCATATTGAAATGGAAATTCAAAGAGATAACATAAATAAGTGTCGACTAAAAGTGGAGGGTGAAGTATTCCCTTACCTTGTAGAGTAACTCATAGAATGAGAAGGTTGGGTCCTTGGGGGATTAAGGACACCTTATAAAGACTCCTATAGAGGTGAAACCACCATAGATTTGAGGATGAGGGATTTTTAATGAATTAATACGAATGGATGAGTTGGTATTTATAGAAAAATAGAGGGAGATTTTTAATAATTTCAAAGGGACACCTCATTATTGGTTTTTTCCAAACCATGGGCTTTACCATGGTATTTTCTCATGGTTTTAGCCACATGGGACACCTCATGTCCTATTTTACTATACAAAAGTTGACCAGTATTTAATTTTAATTATTATTTCATTATGATATCATCAAACTACATAAAATTCAAAACTATATATTTTTTACTATTCACAAAAATTCAATTATTTTAGAAAAATCCCAAAAAATCACCCCTACCATTTTTCGACATGTATAATTAAAAAATGAATTAAATTTTTGAAAATTTATTTTATAAAAATTATTAATTTAATTTTAAAAAAATAATAGTTAATTCAAGAAATAACAATTTAAAGGTATATTTAGTTCTATATGACATTGAAAAATCAATTAAGATACCATTATCTTACTATCTTAAGATAATAAAATAATATCATTATTTACTATTCATATGGGTCATATTATTATTAATATTAATATTCATAAGGGTATGTTACTATTCACCAAAAACCAAGTTTGTTCTAATAGACTCCAAATGAATTAATGGTCACAACTATCGTTGATATTTATTCTAAATTCCAAACATAGTAGAGGAAATTTTGTCTTTAATGGAAAGATTATAAAATGCATTCAATATTTATTTGCTAAATATTGGGGTGTTACATTCTCCCCTCCTTACAAAAATTTTGTCATCGATATTTCATTTTACAATCTAGGCCAAGGACAGGTGGGGGTACATTTCCTTCATTAATTCCTCCAGTTCCCATGTTTCCTCTTCATACTTATGGTTTCGCCATAGAACCTTGACCAGATGAGTAGTCTTGTTTCATAGAACATTGTTTCTACAATCCAAGATTCTCACTACCTGTTCCTCATAGGAATGATCATCCTCCAACTATACCACCTATAAAGAGAGTACATGTGAAGGGTCTGGTATGTACTTCCTTAAAAGGGATACAAGAAAGACATCATGTACTTTGGACATGGTAGGTGGAAGTGCCAGTTGATAGGCCACAGCTCCGACTCTATCTAGGACCTCAAAGGGCCCGATATAACTGGGACACAACTTTCTTTTATTCCCAAACCTCATGACCATATTCCATATAGATATTCATAAAAATACCAGGTCTCCAACTTTGAATTCGAGGTCTCATTAATGGTTATTCACATAACTCTTTTGTTGACTTTTGGATACCATGATATGTTGCTGAATTGTTTTCACCTTCTCAACCATTTTTCCACCACTTTAGGTCCTATAAGCTTCTTCTCACCGACTTCATCCCAACACACTGATGTTATACACCATTTCTCATAATGGTCTTCATATTGTGCCATTCAGATGCTCGAGTGGAAACTGTTGTTGTAGGAGAATTCAACTAGTGGAAGATTTTAGTTCAATCCCCCCTTTGGATTGCATAGAACATGCTCTCAACATGTCTTCCAGAGTTTGAATAATCCACTCAGATTATCCATCAGTTTGAGGATGATAGGCTATGCGGAAGTTTTGTTCGGTTCTTAGAACATGTTGGAGACTTTTCCAGAACATTGAGGTGAATCTAATATCACAGTCATATACAATAGATAGTGTTACTCCATGAATCCTTACCTCTTCTTTGATATAAATCTGTGTAGGTTGACCCAATGAGAAGGCCTCTCGAATAACGATGAAGTGAGCTATCTTTGTAAGACGATCCACAATCACCCATATAGCATTGTTTCCTCAATATATCCTTCTAAGTCCAGTGACAAAGTCCATGGTAATGTTCTCCCACTTCCATGTTAGTATGGGTAGTGGTTGCATCATCCCCTTAGACTTTTGCCTCTCATCCTTCACCTGTTGACATACCAGGAGTTTTGTTGTATATTCAGCAATCTACCTTCTCATATTGTCCCACCAAAAGTTTTCACGGAGATCTCGATACATCTTTGTGCTACCTGGGTGTATAGAGTAATTAGAGCTATGTGCATCATGCAATAGTTCCTGCATTAGCTGGGGAATAGAGGGAACACAAAACCTCTTCCTGAATTTCAAAAATCCACTATCACGTATGAAGTCAGCAAACTTCCCATCGTTTATAACATTAATTTTCTTTTGAATTTCATCATCATTAGAATGAGAACTTTCTATCCTCTCTAGTAAAGAAGTTTTGTCAACAATCTAAAAATGTAGTGATGTGTTACCTTCCTTGATAATTCCCATATCCATATTTACTAGATCCATGAACAAATGATCCCTTTCAACTCTCATCTTGTTCAGAACTCGATCATACTTTCCGCTCAACGCATCTTCTACCTTATTTTCCATCCCCAGGTGGTAGTGTATTGTGAAATCATAGTCTTTGAGTACCTCAATACATCTTCTTTATCGCATGTTGAGTTCATTTTATGAGAATATATATTTAAAACTCTTATGATCTATATATATCTCACATATTTCTCCATAGAGTTAATGTCTTCAAATATCCAGAGAAACTATTACCACTGCTAACTCAAGATCTTGAGTTGGATAGTTTTGTTCATGAATTTTTAGATTTTTAGATGCATAGGCAATCACTCAATCATTAATCAAACTGAGAAAAACATGTCCTTTATTTGATATATCGTTATAGATAACAAACCCATCATTCCCCGATGGTAGGGCTACAATCAGAGCATTCACTAACCACCTCTTCAATTTTTCAAATCATTCTTCACATTCCTTTGTCCATACAAACTTAACCACTATTAGTGTGATCTTGTTCATTGGGTTGGCTAAACGAGTGATGTTATGAACAAAAGACTGATAATATCCTGCTATACCAACAAAACTATGTACCTCAGTTATGTTCCTTGGGGTAGGCTATTCATGCACAACCACTATCCTCACAGGATCTACAGATATTCCATCCTTATAGAAAATGTGTCACAGAAAGGAACCTGATTGGAGAAGAAAATCACACTTGCTAAACTTCCCATATAATTTATTTCCTTTATGTGTCTTCAGAATAGTGTGCTTGTGATTTTCATGATCTTCATATCTTTTAGAGTATTCCAGGATATCACCAATAAACACTACTACAAAGACATCGAGATAAACCTTGAAAACCCTATTCATTAGATCCATGAAGATAGATGGTGCATTAGTTTTCCCAAAAGGCATTACTGTAAACTCCTAATGCTCGTACCTGGATCGAAATGCTGGTTTTTGATTGTCTTCCTTCCTCACAAGCAACTGATGATATCCAGATCAAATACCAATCTTATAAAAATATTGGGCTCCATGAAGTTGATCAAATAAATCATCAATTCGTGGTAGAGAATACTTATTATTTATTGTAATAAGATTTATTTCATTGTAATTAATGCACAACCTCATGGATCGATCATTCTTCTTGACAAAGATGACATGGGCTCCCCAAGGAGAAACTCCAGGGACAATAAATCCTTTCTCACTCAATTCCTCTAGTTGTTTCTTTATTTCAACTAACATCATAGTGTCCATTCTATATGTGGTCTTTGATATGGGGATTGTACTTGGAATTAAGTCAATGGAAAACATAATTTCCCACTCCTGAGTATTTCTAGGTAAATCTTGTAGAAAGATGTCAACATATTATTTCACAATAGGTACGTCCTCTATCTGTAAATTATTATAATGACACATATTTATTTTATTCCCTTCCTCCCAAATAATTGAATACAGTAGAGCTACTAGGGGTGGATCTAGATTAGAGTAACATGGTGAGGTTTATGCTCTAAAAATAAGGGATTATACACCATTCTCAAAAATTATAACTTCCTTCTTCATGCAATATATATTTTTATCATAATTTGATAGCCAATTCATACCGAGAATTATATCATAGTCAACCATTGGTATTTTGATAAGGTTAGAAACTATAGCACGTTTATGTGTCATGTGGGGGACTATCTGACACACCTTCGTTGCAATGATATATCCACTAAGAGTTTTGACTGATAACTCCTTTATTAAATCAAATATGACATGTCTAATTTTATTGGAAAATTGGGAAGATATAAATGAATGTGACAATCTAGAATCAAATAAAATATTGGCTAAGATGGATCAAACAATAAATGTATCTTCTACCACTCTATTAGGAACATCAACCTCCGCAGTTGTGATTGCATAAGCTTGGCCTTGCTCCCTTGGAATTCTTTGGGGAACATTTCCATGAAGTTTAGGACATTCATGTGAATAATGTGCCATATCCCTGCAATTTTATCACAAAACATTGGTTTCTTATTTCTTACCCTTATAATACTAAGATAGGTGGCATTTTTCTCTACACTTGTAACAAAATCTCATTCCCTTCAGGCAACTGCCTAGGTGTTTCTTCGCACAATTACTGCATGATGGAATTCAACCCTTCTCTACTTCCCCATTTCCTTATTTATTTCCCAGAGTTTTCATTATCCCTCTTCATCTCTTTCTTTCCTTTAAATTCATATGGCTTATAGAATTCATTTTCTGTCTTGATAGCACTTGAGACTATATCTTCATATGATTCAAATCATTGTGAGTCTAGAGTCCCTCATAGGAATGGTTTTTAACCATCAATGAATCGATAAATTTTTCTCCATTGATTAGGTATATAGTCTACAGCATGCCTTGCCAGCCTTGTAAAGCTAGATTTACACATGACAACATTTTCATCCTCCTCCTGCCTCAGATTCAAGAATTACTTCTCTATATCTGCAAACTGTTCATAAGGGAAATATTTTTCTAATAATATTTCCTTAAAATACCACCATTGAATCTCTTAAATTTCATCCTCCTCCTTTGTATTCTGTGTTAAAAACCACCACTGATCCACATCACCCTTTGGATGATAAACTTCCATGAAAACCTTCTCTTATTAATTACATCCCAAAGAGAGAAATATCTTCTCAAGGGAACATATTCACTGCTCTTCTACAAATGGGTTTGTAGTCCCATTAAATGATGGAGGTTGATGTTGCATAAAGTGATCTAACATAGCTCTTCCATGTGGTGGATCTAGATGCTCCATACGAGTAAGGGTATCATTCATAACCTAAGTAAGTTGTCCCAGTATAGTTACATGTTGCTCAGCACCAGAGCCAACATCATTATCCTGCATTGGAGGGAAATCCCTACATGGGACACGTGCATTTGTCTATTTTCTATTCCTTACACTAGGGTCCATCCCTATATAATGGAATAAACTATATTAGGATATAAATCATAATGTATAATCATAAATTAACAAAATAATTACGACAAACTGAGATCCAATGCATGGATAATACCATATACACAAAAATGTTTTCATTGATGAAAATTTTACATTTCAATCCATCATAATTGATTGTAAAGAAAATGTGAATTATCCTAAGCATATCACTCGGAGTGTCGTATCCAAGAGTACAACAAGGACCATTTTTTGCACTAGTTCACATTCAAGTCTATCTCAAAGCAGTGTTTTTGGGTTTTACCCTGAGATATTTCTGTGCCAGAGTTTCCTCTACCTGCTCATATCAATACATGGATGTATTACATGAAATATCCACATAATGTTTTCCTTACGAAAATACTAGAACGTCATTCTATTTATATCCTCAATGACTAAATTAGGGACTCTTCCCTAATTATACGTTGTCTAAATCTAGATTCCATGTTTTCTACTAAACTTCCTCCGATGTCAACTATAAGGACCCGACCCTAGTTACCCGGAGTCGGTGCCTTATTGTTTACATTGGCATAAAAAAAGGAATAATCGTCCCAAAGGACCAAGTAGTTTAGTATTATTGGAAAAAAGAAACATAAATAAGTTCAACATTACAACTTCAAATGAAAATCAACATAGAAACTCCTTAGACAACTTACATAACTCCTCTTTTATTTTAGCCTTTCATTCATAATAGACATATTATTTCCCTATAGAAATGAATCATAATAAAAGGGTGATATCAAATTCTTAGTAAGGGTAAGAAACACAACAGAAGATAACATAAATATTATACATGGTGAATAATTGAAAACACGTGCCATTAGAAATAAACATGAACATACTATGGTAGAAATATGAGATGAGTGAATATTGTCATAACATAACATAATCATGGGTATTATACGCGTTGAATAACCACATGAACCATAAATACTATATTCATAATAAATGAATGCATAATGCGGGAAAATATAACCATACCGTCTAGGCCTCTTGCCAAGACCATAAATAATCGTTTTTTCAAGGCCTTATGCCAAAACTATAGTTTGCCTCATGAGACCTACTGATGCACCGAGAAGCAATAACAAGCCCCACCTAACACTTACTATGTCAAATTCATTTTTCATATGAATGGGGATAAACATAATCATCATACACATTCATATTGAAACTAATATATGAATTGTAAATAGTTTTCCCTGAACATTAAGCAAAAACACTAACCATTCAAAGTAAACTGATGAATGACTATAAGATAGAAAATCAATAGATAAAATAATTATAAACCAATAATTTAAAAATTTTAGATGATAAAATGGAATAATAATCCAAATTATACATAAGAATCAACAAGTGTGTTGAAATAAATACTCTTTTACTTTGAAAAGAAGAGTTGTTTTGGAAAAATCATTGTATAAAACCATAAGTGAAGTAAGACATTATTTTCATAACAAAATGAGTGATTTTTTAGATATAATGGTTTCCAAAAAAAGATTATACATTTCCCTTGAATATAGGTAAGCAATTGAGACATTCCCTTGAATTGGGCTTGTATTTCGGAAACAAATTGAAAAATTCATTTAAAACATGTAAATAAGCATATAATAGAGATGGAATCTGCTTTCTGTACATATATAGAACACTCACACAGAATTTATGATGACTATATAATAATACATAATAATTTCATTGAGGTAATTTAGACAATGAAAATAACCCGAATGGAAATGGAAGTTCGGGTGGAAAAACCCTTAATTTAAGTCCGAATGTGTACCCCTATTGGACTTAAGGTCTTGGAAAATTAAATTATAAGTATCAATAAATTATATAATAACCTAATAGAAATTTATTTATTTTATCATAATTCTTTTTAGTTCATTTATTTTATTATTTATATATTATTATATTGAACTCTGTCGTTCTAAAGTCATTGTTTTCTTGATCTTCATAATCGGTTCAATTGTTTTTATTTAATGAAGTTCATATGGAAAGGTTTTAAATACCCCTAAATTAAATTAAATATTATTTATGAATATAAAGAATATTTAATATTCATTACAATCATTTCGTTACGTGGATTGATGATGAATTATTAGATGACAACCACTTCGATTATTTGGCGGTATTTGAATTATTATGAAGTTGTTTTGTCATATGGCTTAATAATATGTAAATTTTATGGTTCTTAAATATTAATTAGGTTATGATAACTGTATTATAGTCTATTTCAACCATTAAAAAATAATCATGACCATTAATGAATGAGAAATTGAATAATGAAACTTTGTCGTCCATGAAGGTTATAAGTTGGAACCTCATAGACGTTGAATTTGATTATAAAAATAAAAGTGAGGGAGTAAGAATATTGATGATGGCTCTTACATTCACATTATATTATTCCAGTATATAGATGATACTATATTTTATCATGGGAATTTTCACAGAGTATGTGAGGAGATAAAATGAAAAGAGATGATCTTTAAAATAAGTGAAAAGGTGAGCGATCCCTTATGAAAATTTGACATCCAAACAATGTCGCATTAAATTACATAATACGAAATGATGAGAGAAAAATGGTACCTCTTCATATTGAAAACAATATGAAACTATTAAGAATACATAAAATCAACCACCAACATATTAGAATGGAAATTAAAAGAGATAACATAAAATTTGTGTCGACTAAAAGAGGAGGGTGAAGGATTCCCTTAGCTTGTAGAGTAACTCCTAGAACATGAAGGTTGGGACCTTAGTGGCCTCAATATGCCTTGGGAAGAATCTTAGAGAGGTAAAAACACCAGAGATTCGACTATGAGGTATTTGTATTGAATGAGAATGAATGGATGAGTGGGTATTTATAGAAAAAGAGAGGAAGCTTTTTAATAATTTCAAAGGGACACCTCGTTAGTGGTTTTTCCATACCATGGGATTTCCCATGGTATTTACCCATGAGTTTAGCCACATGGGACACCTCATGTCATATGTTGCTGTAAAAAATTAGACCAGTATTTTATTTTAATTATTATGTCATTATAATGTCATTAAACTACCGAAAACTGAAAACACTATTTTTTACTATTCACTAAAAATTCATGTATTTTAGAAAAATCCCAAAAATTCACCCCTACTATTTATTGATGTTTAGAATTTAGAAATGAAATCCATATTTAAAATATAATTTTATAAATATTATTAATTTATTTTTTAAATAAAATCTTATTTTATTCGAAAAATAACAATTTTAAGTTATAATTTGATTTATATCGCATTGAAAAATCAATGAAGATCTCATTATCTTATTATATTAAAAAAATAAAATAATTTCATTATTTACTATTCATAAGGGTCATATTACTATTCAAAATGGTATGTTACTATTCACCAAAAATCAAATTTGTTCTAATAGACTCCAAATGACTTACTTGACACAACTCAAAATGGCCATTATTCAAAATTCCAAACACAGTAAAGGGAAAACTGTGTTTAATGGCTAGATTATAAAATGCATTCAATATTTATTTTCAAAATTTTTTGGTTTTCAAATCATGGATTAAATACTGTGTAAAATAGATTGACTATTCTCTTAAGATCCAAAATAGGATTTGGTGCATGCCTTTCTAGTCTGGTGAGGTTTTGTTTATTCATAGACACTGAATCTTCCTACTTTTTCATTAATTCAAAGAACAACTTATCCATCCTAAGTATAACCACCTTTGGAAAACATTTTCAAGGAAAATTCCTTTATATTAATCCCACTCCATGGCATAAATCGCCTCTATATAGATTATATTCTTGACGATTGACCACCACTGATTAGCTTCACCTTAAAAACGACTAAGCTAACGACTAGTTGTTTGATTATATGAACATAAAATAACATTGAATATCTTTTCAAGGGATCAAAACCATCTTTTAGTCGCTATGCGGTCAGAAGATTCATTGAAAGGATGTGGGTGTTGCATCATAAAATTTTCCACTATAATAATGTTCCTTTTTGGTAGCTCCAGTTGTTCTTTTGCATGGATGGAACCGTTATTTATTACCTACATCAACTGACCCTATACATTATAAAATTGTGTAGTTCCAATTCCCACTGTTCTGATTTGTGGATTTGGAAAGATACCAACCTCTGGGTTCCTTCCAACATCAGCTTCCGTATTTCTTCTTCAGAAAACTATTATGAAAAAAATCATCTTAGATGAAGAAACATGGAAATCTTTAAATAATAAACCATTTCAACATGAATGTAAGGTAAAAATAATTTATGGTATTCTATTATCATAATACTAAATCTTAAAGTTATCTAAACCATTCCTTTGATACAAACTATAAGGATGAAGCCTTAAACATTACATATTAATGATTTTTAATCATTAAAATACATTCTACCACATTGAAAATATTTTCATTTTTACTGTCTTATATCATTATCACATAAATCATTAAAATCAACCCATAATAATATAAAGTTGTTACCACTAAAACAGTATTCATTACTTCCAAAACATAAACCATTTAAAACAAATCATCAACCGGATATCTTTGAAAAATATTCTCAACATTTACCTTTACATCCTTATTTTGATTACAAATCCTTAAAACCTATGGAAGACATTTAAAAACATTGGAATATAAAAAAAGATAAGTAAGGGAGAAAAAAATAATGAGAAAAACTATCCGTCCATAAATACTTATAAAAATATAAAATCATTTACAAAAACATATACAGTTAACACATAAAGTAAAACATACTTAATTTTTGAATCAATAGATTTACATAAACATTGAAAACATAAAATTAAAATAATGTTATATGGGGAAATTACATAATTAATTTTTTAAACGTCACAACTACATTACGATTTGTAACCCACACAACTACCTTATGGTGTAACCATCGTAGTTATACTTTGACAGACCAAACGAAAGACCTCCAAAGTACACATAACCAATGAATTGGAGGAAGATATACACTAAAACCTTTATTATAAAAAATTACCAATAACCATAATATAATCATAAAAAATGAATAATTTAATAAAAACATTTAATTTGAATTTCAAAAAAAATTAAAAGATTATTGTTTACGAAAATTCCATAAAAAAATCATATAATTGAAGTGATAATGAATAGAATTAATGTGTTTTGTTTATACACTAAAATAAACATAATAAATCATAATATAAAATAAATTAATTACACAAATAATCTATGTACCACATAATCAATGAAGTATATGTTCAACCAAAATAATGGAAATTTGGTTAAGAATTCCCTTACCTAAGGTTCTTCTAACTTCAAAACTGTTTTAACCCCATGTAAAATGGTTAAAAGAGTGTTATTATTATCTTACAGAAACATATTCATGTTTATAACACCATATATGATCATTTTATAACATAATTTCACCCATATAATTATTAATATTTTGTTCTTTCCATTGTATCAGCTGCATTTTTACATGGTTTCCATGGTCGGTTCATAAGGATTTCCATTTAAAATGGAAGAAAAATTATAAAAGTGGAATGAAAATGTATTAATATTATTCTATAATATTATATTAATCTATAAATAATTTTTGTTATATGGTATGGGAATGAATCATAAGATAAATTGTTAGTGATATTTGTTTAGATAATTTTGGGAGTTCTTCAATAATCACGAAATCATATAACGTTGATATTATACATATAAGTTAATTAAAGAACATAATAGAGGTCATATAATACACATTAAAAACATTTATAACCATGAAAATTCATTAACAACTATCTTTGAATGATTTAAATGAATTTAAAGACAAATCACCCACGATGTCGGTAAATCGACACATCTCAAATGGTGTTTTCATTTTTAGAATAAGAAGAAGAATAGAGGAAGAATGAAGATTTATATTTCCATAGATATGATAAATATAAATATTATATATAAAAATTGAGATTTAAATCTTCATGGATATGTTGGGACCATGTTGGATGGATAACGAAGTAAGAAAAATTTGTAGTTACAGATTGTTGTCTTTTATTGTCAAAGAAGCTAAATCAATTCACTTTGTAATGAACAAGTAAACTATAAAGATGCATTACTGATTTGTATTTCAAAAATATCAAAAGTTTGGAGAACGTGGGATGCAAACTAATGACGATTAGAGATAGTAAAGAAGAGATTTTTTTATAGGAAAGAATGTGGCGCACAAGTATTGGTGTGAAAGTATTGGCGCACATGTATTGGTGCACAAGCGTAAGTGGCGCACAAGTCATATTTCAATATCATCACATCAAAATATGAAAAAGTAAATAAAGGGTCATCCATGTTAATTATTGGAACCCAATTAAAAAATGGTGCACAAGTATATGCTGTGGGATAGTGTGTTGCAAAAGTACATGCGGTGCACAAGTGTATGTTGTGCACAAGTCATATTTCAACATCATCATATCAGAATATGAAAAAGGAAAGAAAGTTTCACATAAGTTCTAGAGTGGAAATCAAGTACTGAAGCGGCGCGCAAGTGCTGGAGAGGCACGCAAGTGATTGTGGTGTGCAAGTGTATATGGCGCGCAAGTCACCAAAATGCCTATAAATAGACGACTAGCCTCCTCATTTCTTCAATACTAAAAACATAAGAGAAAATTAGAGCCTTGATTCCACAAGTAGTATAAGGTACTATGATCGCAGAAGTATTAGAAGACGGTGTGCACACTAATGTGCCACGCAAGATTAGGGTTATTAATAAGGTGCGCAAGTAGGGTGTCGTGCATGTTTTGTTGCTCATGTTTTGTCGCGCTAGTTGATAGAGGCGCGCAAGCAGGGAGGTGCTTTAAAGAAGTGAGCTATGTATAAGAAAAAGGTGTTGCACAAGTTGTGATATGGGATCAATGGTGAAGCGCAAGTATTGTGTAGTCGTGCAAGTTGGTGGTGAGAAAGCAGTGAGGCGCGCAAGAAGGTGGCGCGCAAGCAGGGTAGCGTACAAGCAGGGAGTGGCGTGCAAGCTGTCTGCACCAGGAGGTTCTTAACAACTTTTCGGTAGGAAGGTGAAGAATGGTTTTGAAAGATTTGATTTGTGAATGTTTATTAAGAAGCACATAATCATTACATTACCCTCTTTGTGGTAAGAGGGAGCACACACACTGTTGGATTGCTTTCAAAGTAATACACGAGTGTAAGGTTATATCGTACTCATTGTATTCGACATAAAAGTATTGTTTTCTAGTGGATTGTGTGGTACTGGATTGTTCCCATAGCATAACAAAGGTGTAGATACTCTTGTTGAGTAGTGAACCTTGTAAATCATGTTTTCCTGTGGTTCTATGTGTTCAGTAGGGAAGAAACTCTTTAACATGATGCGAAGGCTGTTTCAAAGAAAAATTGAGAACATAAAAAAATAGCACTGATTCACCACCTACCCCGCTCAGTGATACTTGGATCCTAGCTGGGAACTTCAAATGGAATCAGAGAAACATGTTCCCTCTGTTTATTCTTTGTTGAAGTGGTTGATGAGAGGTTGTGTTGGAGAATATAAATTGCATAAACATTAAGGGGATTCTGATTTTTTATGGAAAGAACGATCACATCTGGAAGGAAATAATGATGCCTTATCTTATGTATCTTGGATATGATGTTCGTGAAAATACAACAGATGTATTTCCTGCTATTGATGACAAGGTTCCTCTTACTCCCATCGATTAGAAGAACCTTGAGAATGATGGAAGAGATAAAAATGTGTTACTCTCATCCCCTTCTGAGGGTGAATTTTTAAGAGTGAACGGTGTAGCTACAAACAAAGGAATCTGGGACAAACTAAAGAACATCTATGAAGGAAATACAAAAGTGAAGTAGTATAAAATACAAATCTAGAGACTGATGTATAAAGATATGAAAATGGGAGAATCTGAATCTATTGGGGATTTCATTACCAGGATAAATGATATTGTCAGTACAATCAGATGTCTTGGTGAAATGTTGGAGGATTCTACTGTTGTCAAAATGATCTTGAGAATTTGGCCTGACAAGTATGATTATAAAGTTTCCTCATTAGAATATAGAGACCCTGGAACATTATCTTTGGATGATTTTCATAAAACTCTAATTACTTATGAGATGAGAAGAGAGAAGAATATGAAGGAAAAAACAAACTGATAGAGAAATGTCATTCAAGGGTACAAAGAGAGAGAAGTCAAAAAATACTCTTTTTGAAGATGATACTGGTGAATATAATTCTGAAGATGAGGTATAAAAATATTTTGATGAAATTTTATCCTTGTTTTCTAAGAATGTGAAAATAGGTACAAAGAAATACAATGTTAAACATCCATTGAAATGTTTTGAGTGTGGATCTGTTGGTCACATTGTGGCTAACTATCCTAAAAAGAATAAAGAGGAGGATAGTAATGATGATAACAGAAGGGTGAGAAGGTTGTGGATGAAACAAGAGGATAAAGATAACAATTTTTCAATGGGGATGGATAAAATGTTCTTCAAATAAAAAAGAAGAAGATTTTTATCTAAATATGAAGATGAAGAAGATAGTGAAGATGAATCTAAGAAATTATTTACTAAAAAATATTGAAAGAATACCTTTATTTATGTTGTAAATAATGAAGAGTACGAGAGAAATAGTTCAGAAGAAGAAGAAATTCAACTTGATTATCATCTAAATGAAGAGTTGAAAGAATGATTGAGGAAGATCCAAAGTCTTGAGAAGGAAAGAAACAAGCTGATAAATGAATATTCTACATTAAATAATCAAGAAGGTTTTACGGATGATAAAATCAATATGGAAAAAGAGATTGATGATCTGAAAAATTCTCTTGAAAATACAATTAATACAAATGATCATCTTGAAGTAAAGTTGAAGGAAAAAGAAGAAGAGTTGGAACTTGTCCAATAGAAACATTATAAAGCTAAAGAAGTGAGTATCAGTTTCAAAAATTTTATCTCAGAACTTGGTGAATGTTCCAGGAGGAATGAACCAAACAAGAATCCACCAAAGTTACCATCAAATGTAGAAATGAAAGACCGAACTGGTTCTGATTAAAAACAAGGCTGGAAATACCATGTATGTGGTCAAAGTCAACAATGATAAAAAATCAGAAGTGCATGAAAATCAAAAGTCAGTAAAGACTTATAATACTTCTAGTGCTGGTAAACATGAAATGTGAAAGGTAGTTACTAATAAAAACATGAAAGTTGATGGACAACATAGTTCTATTAATAAGGTTGTTGAGAAACATGTTCAAAAATCTGGTCAGTATAGAAGTTTCAGAGGCCAATATTCTTTATATGGTTATTTCTAGTATTTTGGTGGATTCAGAAACATGGCAGATATGTGTTGGTTCAACCAAAAATAATACAATTATTCTTCATGTTTGGAAAAAACATGGATTAAGGGGGAGTCAATCCATTCAAAATATAAAGTCTCCAAATAAATTTCAGAAGATATCTGAGAAGACTTTTGTGAATGTTGAGAATAGGTTCCAACCACTAGAAACTATTTGTGAAAGATGTGATCGACCTGGACATCTTTACAAGGTGTGTATTAGTGTGTTACCAGAGAAACAAATGATTCTTAATAATTATCAAAATCCATAGTTTTTAAAAGCTTAAAAGGATAGGTCTGATATGTCTGAAAAAAGGGTGCATGGTTGTCTGGCCATAACACATTGACCTGGCTAGGAAATTGGAGGAAGCACAACATGATGTGAAGGAAAAGGAAGGAAAAAAGATCTTCTTGTTGAAATTTCTTTGAATTCTACAAAAGGATAATGTCCATGTATTTTTTATATTCAATTTCCATTTTATTTGAAAGGATACTTAGACTATTGAAGAATGTGAAAGACTTCAAAGAAGGAACAGTAACATTTTGAAATGATCAATCTCTAATGATCAAAGGTGTTGGATTATCCATCACTGGAAAAGAAAATATGAAATCTGAAAAAAAAACTATATGTTGATGGGTAGAATCATAACCTTCTTATAGTGTCACAACTCTGTGATGAGGGAAAAAAATTAATCTTCAGAAAAGATGGATTTTTTGTGAAAACTGAAAATGATGGAAATATAGGTACAAGGGGCCAACGTACAAAAGGGAATTTGTTCCAAGTTGGTGATGTACAGAACTCTTGTTACATTTTTGTAGTAGATGAAAATTAGTTATGGTATAAAAGGATGGGGCATATGTGTAAGATAAATATGTGAAAGTTATCAACACGAGATAGTGTCCGAGATATGCATGATTTATCAAGAAGAAGAGATCGGTGCTGCACTATTTTTGAATAAAGGAAGATTACAAACTCTTTCCATAAGAGAGTTTAAATTCATTCCGAATAGAACTTGGAACTTATACATTCTGATATATGTGGACCTATGAGCAAGAAATAAAAAAATGGTGATAACTACTTCATTACATTCATTGATGAATTTACTCGCATTACTTGTGTTATGTTTGTGAGAAATAAGTTAGATACTCTGAAATTGTTTTAGAGTTTCAGGAGGAAAGCAGAAAAGAAATGTGAGTATTCAGTGAAGAAGTTGATAACTGATAATGGTGGTGATTATAAGAAGGAATAGTTTGAATGTTATCTTTATTAGCATTGAATTCGACATGAGTTCATTTCACTATACACAGCTCAAAAATATGGGGTTTCTGAAAGAAAGAATCATAGTTTGGTGGAAATGGGGAGAACTATGTTGCTTGAGCATAGTTTTTCGCATTATTATTGGAGGCAAGTCATGATCACTATGGTGTATATTCAGAACCAATTTTTCTTTATATCAAACTCAGATATGAATCCTTATGAAATTTTCTATGGAAAAACTCCAAGTCTCAAACACATAAGAGTTTATTAGAGTCCATTCATTATAAAGAAGAAAGGTGGAAACCTTGTAAAGTTTGAGAAAAGAGGAGATGATGGAATTTGTCTTAGCTATGCTCTAGAAGGAAGAGGATATAGATGCCTCAAGAAATAAACATAAAGAAATATTGATTCTTCAGATGTAAAATTTGATGAAAATTTTGAGAACGAAAAGCAATCATATGTTGATGTGGAAGCAGAGAAGGATAGAGAAGATTTTGTTAACAATTATAATAATGCTCCAGACTGTGTTAATCCTACTCAAGAAGACGACTCCGATTCATGAATCTCAAGTGATGAAGATGGAGTTCAAACTATTCATACTACGTTGAGGAGTAAGTGGATGCTCAGAACATTATTGGAAATAAAAATCAGAGGGTTCAAACAAGAAGAACAATGAATGCTATATCACATACATCTCTTTATTCAAAAGTTGAACAAAATAATGTAAATGAAGCATTTGAGCATCCAGAATGGGTTCATGCAATGAATTAAGAGCCTGATCAGATAGAGAAGAATGATACTTGGGAACTTTTACCCATGCCGGACAATAAGAACATCATTGGTACAAAGTGGGTTTTCCGGATCAAGATGAATGAAGAAGGTAAAGTAATAAGAATCAAATCAAGATTGGTTTGTAAAGGGTATTCACAAATTGAAGGCATTGATTTTGATGAAAACATTACACTGGTGGAAAGATTAGAAAAATCAAAATCTTTCTTGCTATTACTGCACAACGAGGTTACAAAATCATTCAAATGGATGTAAAATCCACATTTTTGAATGGTGACCATGACGAGGAAGTCTATATTGATCAACCTTGTGGATTTGTTATTGGAATGGATGAAAGATATGTATAAAGGATGAAGAAAGATTTTTATGGGCTAAAATAGGCTCCGAGAGCATGGTATTTTAAATTAGATACTTTATTAAAGAAGAAGAACATTAAGAAAGGGAGAGTTGACAATAATCTATACATCAAGGAATGTCAAGAGTTTTCACTGATAATTATTGTTTATGTCGATGATATTATATTTACTGGAAATGATGAATGATCATGTGATTTTTTTTGAGGAGATGAAGAAGTTATTTGAGATGTTCATGCTGGTAGAAATTAATTACATTATTGGGCTACAAATTTCATAGACGAAGAATCTCATTTTTATGTCTCAATAAATTTATGCTATGGAAAATCTGAATAATTTTGGCATTGAAAATTAGAAACTAGTTTCTACACCAATTTTAGTGGGAACCAAATCATCTATAGATGGAGAAGTCAAGGAAGTTGATCAAAATCAGTTTTGAAAGCTGCTTGGAAGACTGTTGTGTCTGACTGCCTCAATGTCTATATTATCACTTTATGTGCAAAATTTTTTAGTGCTTCTAAAGAATCACATCTGATTGCTAGAAAAAGAATTCCTAGATATATCAAAGACACAACAAATTTTGGAATCATGTATGATGGCTCATGAAATATTGATCTATTAAAGTATTCTGATGCTCATTGTGCAGGAAATGCTGATGATCGAAGATCCTCATCTAGTGGAGTTTTCATTTTAGGGAAATATTTTTAGATGGCATACCAAGAAACAAAATTCAGTAACTCTTAGCACAGCTAAAGCTGAGTATATTGTTGCAACTCAAGCTACAACACAACTAATGTGGATGAAGACTCAGCTAGAAGATCTACTTGTTGAAGTAAAGATACCATTGCTCTGGGGTTGTGATAATCAGAGTGTAATAAATTTTATAATAAATCATGTACAACATTATCATTCAAAACACATTGATATAAGGTACCACTTCATCAATGAGAAAGTGGAGAAGAATTAATTAAGACTAGAGTACGTTCCTACATCTGAACAAGTTGATGATACATTCACCAAACTGTTACTGAAGGAACAATTTGCAAAATTGAGGTTGAAAATTGGTGTCCAACCACCTTCACATCATGGTTAAGGTACATGTTTCTTTCCTCAAACTCATCTTGCCTTTGGATATTTTTGTCAAGGGGGAGAATTTTTTTATAAATCTATCCTTATAGATTCATGCATAAAGGGGGAGTTGTGGGTAAGCTGTGATTCCAGCATGTATGTGGGTGAAATATTATAACTTTTTGTTGGAGTGGTTATAGGAAACAATTTTTTTTCCAAGAAAGTTTAATATGTGATGAATTATGATGTAAAAGAATGAAAGATGTTTTGAAGAAGGATGAGGAGATACAATCATTCGATTTCATTGTCACCGCTTTTGGATAGCATGGTTTTGGCTGTTAATAAATCTGGTTTCATAAAATGAGTTAGCTCATGTAGGATTATAATTTTTGATATGTAATCCATTGCTTAAGGTTACAAAGTTCAGTTATTTATGAATCTTGTTTGACAACAAAATCCAAAGGGAGAGATTTTTGGGACCAATTTGGATGGATAAGGAAGTAAGAAATGTTTTCTGTTACAGAGTGTTGTCTTTTGTTGTCACAGAAGCTAAATCAATTCACTTGGTAAAGAACTTGTAAACTATGATGATTCTTTTATTATTGGTATTTCACAAATATCATAAGTTTGGAGAACATCTGATGTTATGCTTATGAAGAGTAGAGAGAGTAAAGAATAGATTTTTGAAAAGGAAAGAAAGTGGAATGCAAGTATTGGCACGCATGTACTGGGGAGAAAGTATATGTGGCGCGCAAGTTATATTTCAAGATCATCACATCAAAATACGACAAAGGAAATAAAGGGGAGCGCAAGTTAAAGATTGGCGTGCAAGTCAAAATGTGGCACGCAAGTATAAGGGGCGTGCAAGTCTGTCATGAAAGTATATGTGGTACGCATGTGTATGTTGCACGCAAGTCCTATTTCAACATCATCATATCAAAATATGACAAAGGAATAAAGTGTCGCGCAAGTGCTGGAACGACACGCAAGTGAATGTGACGCACAAGTGTATGTGTCGTGCAAGTCACCAAAATGCCTATAAAAATATGACTAGCATCTTTATTTCTTCAATGATCAACACTTAAGAGAAAATTAGAGCTCTGATCACGCATGTAGTAGAAGGTGCTTTGATCGCGCAAGTAGCAGAAGTCGGCGTGCAAGATGATGTGGTGCGCGAGCTGAGGGTTATTTATACGGTGCGCAAGTAGGGTGTCGTGCACGTTTTTTCACGCAAGTTGACAGAGGCACGCAAGCTGAGAGGTTATTTCAAGAAGTGAGTTGTTTATAAGCCAAAGGAGGTGTGCAAGTTGTGATATAGGCTCAATGGTGGCACGAAAGTAGTGTATAGGCATGCAATTAGGTGGTGCGCAAGCAGTGAGACACGCATGCAGGCGGCGCACAAGTAGGGTGGCTTGCAAGCAGGGAGTGGCGCGCATGATGTCTGCACCAGGAGGTTCTTACCAGCTTCTGGGTAGGAAAGAGGTGATTGTTTTGAATGATTTTATTTGTGAAAGTTTATTAATAAGCACAGAATCATTACATTTCCCTATTTGTGCTAAGAGGGATCACACACACTATTGGATTGTTGTCAAAGTGCTACATGATTGTAAGGGTATATCCTACTTGTTGTATTCCACATCAAAGGATTGTATTCTAGTGGATTGTTGGGTACTGGATTGTTTCTGTACCATATCAAGGACATAGCTACTCTTTTTGAGTATTGAGCCTTGTAAATATTGTGTTCATGTGGTTATGTGTGTTCAGTAGGGAAGAAACTCTTTAATAGGAGGCGAAGGTTGTTTAAAAAAAACAAGAAACATAAAAAAATATATATCACTGATTCAACCCCCCCTATCAGTGATACATGGATCCTAACTAGGAACTTCAGGATAAGTGGAGGAGAAGAGTTTATATGAAATTAAAATATTTGAAAATAAAACATAGGAAAATGAAAGAGGATCTTTACCTCAATATCTCTTCTCCTTGAGATCCTCCTTAAGGCCTTTGATTTTAGCCTTTTGGTGAGACCAGAAGGTCTACGATGTTAGGAAGAGCCTTCAAAAGAATATTGGGAAGAATTTAGAAAATTCTAAAAGCTTTGTAGGTGTGATGGGGGTGAGGGTGGTGTTAATAGTGAAAGTGAGGGGATTTTTAATTAATTTCAACAAACACCTCATTATTGGTATTTTAAAACCCATGGGATTTCCCATGGGTTTTTCTATGGAATAGGATACTTGGTACTCCTTATATTATATTTTAATCCATATGAATCAACCAAAATTAATACATAATTATTACATCATTATGAAGTCATCAAACACACCAAAAATGTAAAACTGTATTTTTACTATTCACTAAGAATTCAACTATCTAACAAATATCTCAAAAAATATTCCTAACCATATATTGATTCATAGAATTAAAAAATGAAGTCCATTTTTGGATTTATTTTCTAAATATGAATAAATTATTTTTAATTTAAAATTATATTTTATTCAAAAAATAACAATTTTGAATCAATAACTCATTTATATCACCATGAAAAATTAATAAAGATCTCATTATCTTATACCCTTAAGAAAATAATATAATAATATAATTTACTATTAATAAGGGTAATATTACTATTCTTGAGGGTATATAACTATTTACCAAATAATAATTTGGTTCAATCAGACTCTAAATAAATTACGGATCAGAATGGTAGATGGCTGTTTCTCAAAATTAAAATCACATAAGCGGTGATATTATGTTCAAATTATAGTATATAAATATCTCCATAAAAAAGTTTCATTATTTAGAGAATAATTGTTTCATGAAATTTAATATATTTTTAAAACCTTTTGGTGTTACATGATACCTACCACTATACATAATTCCATCAAATGGATGATAAAGTCATCTTTTTGTGTGAACAGATAACAAATTCCTTACAAAGTGATGTGATACATTCATGATTGAAATGGAATGTATCAAGGATGTTTGTAAAAAATATATGAGATATATATGACATAATAACAATAATTGAATGATAATATATTTATTTTCTTATTTCATTTAATTTTCTTTCATTCAATATCGTTATAAAATGAAAAAATATATTCTTGTATATTTATTTCCTACCATCTCCATGAATGGTGTAATTCATTTCCTATAACCAAATATTATGGATTTCTATTAATACATATATAATGAAAATATATGATATTTAAATCGGCATATAAATTATAAAAATTATGTCATCTAGATCTAAGTAAGAGGAACAAAAAAATAACAAGTCAAAACTATCTCAAAAGACAACGAAATTAACACTAGAAACAATAAAAATGAGGTAATATTATTTACAAAAGGTGATTAGATGTCATAAAAAATATTATATGGTATAATTAATATTAATATTATTCTTTAATAAGTTAATAAAATTCATAAGACCATTATAAAAAAGGTTAAAATGTGTTCAACCAAATGGAATTTTATAGTAAGGAACATCGTCTCAATTTCTTTTCATTGATGCATAATGTAATGTTTTCCACGTAGTTTATTGTTTTATGATATATATGTATATGAATTTTTAAATTGACATGAAATATCAAGAATTAATCAATTAATATGTAATTTTCTGTTTGAATATGAAATATTTCATCTATGAGTATAGGAATTAAGAGTCACACAAAGTTAATGTATTTTACAACTAAATTCCTTATCATTGGGTTATATTACATACTCATTGGCGTTAATATTTTAATATTATGCGTGTAATTAATTTTTAATATATAATTATGTATTTAAAATTATTTTACATTCTTTGATATTTGTTACACATAATCTATTCATTGATTTACACTCACTTCAACATTATGATTACTATAAGGGTTTACATCAAAATCTCATTGTAGTAGTGATTATTTAACATTGAATTTCAGAAAATGAAATTGTTTGATCAATAATTAATAAACCCTTTAATATTATTCTCCTATGATTATTCATTATTTTTTTAAGTAATATTACCATTTCTAGTCTAGTTTACTTAATATGTATTTGTAAATGTTTTTATGAAAACATGACTTCATTTCTATCTTCGGTCGCAAAACTATTTTTTTCAAAAACCATGTTCCCAAAAAAAATTATAAATGATTAAAATCATTTCAAAATGATTAATTAAACAAATTTTACACATTTTTATTTTTTACCAAATGTATCTAAATTTTTTTATCACCTTCCAAAATGGCACATCTATAACCCTTTTACAACGCTAAAAGAATATGATTTTTACCTTATACGTCATGTAAGGAATTAACCAATATCATTAATTTGAAACCTCCTTTGTAGGATTATATGGTTCTTTTTAGTTAAATCCTTTTCAAAAAAAAAATTCAATGAAAATGTTTTTTAAAATGAAATGTACAGATTCCTTGGGAAGGTTTTTTATAGATATTTTTCATTTAATTAATGGAAACACCCCTACTCTAACACAAATGGGTATATATTGTATTGAAATAATCCATATTATTTATCTAGATGGATTATGGTTACTTTTAACAAGGATAGTACTGATGTTCACATCATTGAATCATTTTCATAAACATTTAATTCACCTTGTTTTAATCACTTTTATATGATCATTAAGCATTAAATTTCACCTAAACGTCATAATAATTTATCAGGGATGTGATTATCTCATAAAGGGTATAAAAAATTTACATAATGTTAAATATGATTTTTTTATTATTAAAATAGGAAATATTGATAAAAAAATTTCTTTTTCTCAATAATTATATTTGATAAGGCTCATTTTTTTATAAATTAAATCATTTATTTGATATATGGGGAATGATTTGGAAATGCAAGACATGGTTGGGGACCATTTAATGAAATCCTCTCGTTGTATAAATATTCTAGTATGATGAATCAATTGGATATCCTCTACTAATGGGGATTTAACCAGTATCTTTTAAACACTCTTTTGGATAGATCATAATGGAAAAGTTTTCATGTTCCTAGTAAACATGACATCCGATAACTAAGTATTTCCTTTTTTCATAATTTATTTATTATTATCCATGAGATTTTCAGTATGAAAAAAATATAGAGATTCATTTGATTCAAATTATTTTGATTAAATGACATGTGTTTTTAGTTATTTAACATTCCATATTATTTTCTCACATCCTTCTTAATTTAATAATTATAAATCATATGTGTTAAATTATTACCTTGCTATATTGCTAATGTGATTGGGTTTATTATTTATTTCCACTGTATTTAACCATTACAAAGAATTTGATCTCACTCATACATTTTCTATTTTCCCCATTATTACGTGAATTTTAAAATAAATGATATGTTACGGTATTATAGATGGAATAAATTTATTTTTAAAAAATTATTAATTATGTTATAGTTTTGTATTTTCAAATGTAATATGGGAATCTTGAGTTCATTTAGTTTACCAAGATTAATAAATGGATTTGTCCATTTGGATGAATTTGCTTATATATCACGTTAATTTAATGGTATATTGATCTATATATGGGTTTCTAGGGTTGGTTCAATATAGTGAATTATTATATAACATTATTTCATTGGATACAGAAAAATTTGAATCAATGTTCAAGCTTACTTATGGCCTACCATCTCAAAAAATGACGTAATTAATTTTTCATTCTATCACTTTTATGGACATATATATATATAATAGATATTTATGATATTTATATCATTATTAAAATTCATAAAATGGTGGAACCAAGATCATAGAACAAGGATCGTCACTTCATAACAACAACATGCATGAAAATGTACAAGTTATCACCAAAAATAGTGATTTATAAAAATCATAAGAAAACGTTTATAAGAAGTAATATTTAAATTATAAATTCTATTATAGATATGAGTGTGGTACTATAATAAATTCATAATAAATCCATATATTTTTACACAGGTTGTTTCAAAATTTATGAATTGCGGTGCAACTAGAGGTAAGGGATATTGAGTCTCACTTTTATTTCCGGGAGACATGTTCCATATTCATGAAGAACTTCTTTTATGTGGTTTATATAACCCTATTTGACATATTATATAATTAATATACTTCTATTCATGATAATTAATGTTTTATTTCATCTTAATATTTCATGGGGATTATGACTAATATGTTACCAAAGTGGTAAGTGTTTTATGTTTCAATCCCAATCTTTAATTGAATTGTTTGTGACTACGTGTTTAATGATAATCTATTATGATAAATCACTCAATAAAATCATTAATTTTATTATAATTTGTTCATATATATATATATTAAATTGTTTCATTCATTTTACTCTCTTTATAAACTAAATATATCAAAAAAATTAATTTTATGGAAAACTGACTATTCTTTCACATCAGCTGATTTTTTTTCATCCACATCAATTATTTATAAAAATGGCTTTAATAATATTTTTAATATTTTAAGAATATTTTTATATTCATATATACCTTGATTGAATTTTGTAAATAATAGTTTAAATTTAATGATGTAGTCATTTAAAAAAATATGTTTTTCCTTTTTTTAGAAATGTGAAAAAGAAATTTTTTATTTTCAATTATAGAAAATAAATTTCATTTTTTTAATTCATGATAGATCTATGATTTAAATATTATTTCCAAATTTTGAAATAATGTTTCCAATGTAAATTTTTCCCTAAATATTTGTGAAAATTTTATATTTCAAATAAGGTATTTATAATTGAAAAAGATAATTTCCACTACAATATTATAAACATTTTTTTAAGGTAATTTGTATCTATTATAACACCCATTGAAGTGAATTATGTTTTATTAGGGATATGAATAAATTCTTCCATCCTTATTAATTCATTGGATGGTTTATTATTTTGATACTAAGAATTAAAAATCCCATTTATATTTCATGGGTTATTCTATAATGAATTTGTGAAATATTTATAAATATTGTTTTCTTTGTATGGTTTACGATATGATGATATTATGAATGTTTTAGGATATTTTGGAACACATATATCTGGTTTGAATTTTATGATGGGAGGGCCCAAAATTATATACCCCTCTATCGAATTGGGTAATGTTTTATATCTCATGAGATAACTATGGGAAACCTATTGATTTTCTTCATCAAATATGGGAAGAAAGACAATGTTCATTTTATACTATTGGGAACAATTCCCTGTTCTTGGATCAATGCATTGAACAAGTTGATGTGATTTTTCCAATGTATAAAATGTTAATGATTTATAATTCATTATGATATGGGAAACAATTATTGATACCTAATCCACTGTGATTTGATCATCTTTAGTAGTTGTCCTAGAAATAGGATACCATTTCTATACTTGTGATGGTTCTAAAAATTTCTAAAATGAACTATTGATTATAATTTATTTTTGATGATTTGTTACTATTATTATGCATGCCTTATGAAATGATGATGTTTTATTTCATAAAACAAGTTTAATTTCAATGATATATTTGAAATGAACATGGTGTGTTATGATTAAGAAATCATTACCTTATTCATATCTTATTCTATCAAATGATTCTCAATTTTCATCACCCTTGTTTACCCTTACTAGGAACATTATATTTCTTTACTATGTTTTTTTCAACAGGATATGTAGAAAGGTTTAATTAGAATATTTTTTGAGGAGCACCATGTGGGAAGATCATTATTGTATTTTTTGAAGATATTTCATGAAAAAAAGATTGTGTATCTAGTATCCAAATATTGTAATCCTTCATTCACTAATGTGTGTATATGTAAACTATATTGAATAATCATATAAGAAAATTTCATATATATTTATGAAAATTATGGGTTTCTACAGATGGTTTCAAAAGAGAGTGTAGTTAATGTTTTGATATTAGTGTTAGAAAACATTCTTAAATACTCTATGGATAAGGTTATTTGTAGGATAACATTCTATATTTTGGTAAAGAATAGAATGTGATGTTTTCATAGAAATTTAGCCCTATATGATTTCTATAAGTCGATGTGGTTTTGGAACATATGCATATTTGGGTAATAACCATGAAAATAGTTGTTTCGGTATTACTAAAACATTATTATAGTTTACAGAGATTATTCCCTTACTTTTCATCTAGTTTTCCACTCCCATTGGATATTCATGGGTAAATTTACGTTTTATTTACAAACCATCATGAATGTTTTAAATACCCGATGACCATGAATGACCTACAATAAAAATAAGGTGTAATAGATATAAAGTAAAATTAAATGATTTACAAATCCTATGAATGATTTTTAATGATTGATCACTCTGATTAATGATATCTAATGGTTATGAAAAAAAATTTGACTTGATAAAGGGAATGAATAAAAATGATAAATTTGAGGTGGTTATATATAAGCTAAAATATTGAAGTATCTTTTTTGATCTTATGTTTATATATCCCATTATTTTATGAAAATTATCTATGAATTATAAATGCTATACTCAATGATTAGATGCTTAATTATCAGTAGGAACCAAAAATTGTAATGACGATGACATCTCAATTATAGGATTCTTCTATAGTTGATGTTTTATGAAATTTGATTCCTAAAATTCATGTTTTCCCCCCTCTAATAGAATTTTATGTTATCGCATTAATAAATTCTATTTAATTAATTAAATACCATATAATGTTTTGGTGATGGGAAGTCATGTTTGATAATCTGATCCAACCTATGATTATATATCAATGAGAATATAAATATAAACATACGATGGAAATATAATCCACTGTATGGTTCATGATTCATGTGTAAAAAGTTATTTATCTCAAATAGTTATATAGGAAAATATAAAATGATGATATTTCTATCGTATGTGATTATATTGATGTTTTTATCTATGATTTTCTAGTCATCCAAGGAATCAAGATGTTGAGTTTTCAATAGATCTCATACCTGGTGCTACACCAATTTATAAAACAACATATAGAATAGCCCCAGTTGAGTTTTAGTAGTGAAAGAAAAATATCCAGGAAAATATTGACAAGGGATTCATAAAATCTAGTTCAAGATTTTGTTTTGAACATCTATTTTTTATTAAGAAAAAAATGGGTCAATGAATCTTTTAGATGATTATTAGGATCTTAACAACATCACTATCATTAATAAACATCCTATACCCTATATTTTTATGTTTTTTGACCAGTTACACATGTATCGATACTTTAATAAAATTCACCATCATTTTGGATACCATCAATGGAGGTTTAAGAATGTGTACATTCCCAAAAAACCTTTTACATTAAGTGTGACCATTAGGAATTTTTAGTGAATCCATTTGTACTAACTAATTTACATATTATCTTCATGTATTTAATGAATATATTATTAGAGATTATGTTTATCATTTTTTTTGTATTCAATGATTATATTATTATATATTCAATGTGAAAGTTATAGTATTAATATAACTTGATTATTGTGTTGAAGACCCTGAGGAATGATAATTTGTATGGAAAGTACACCATGTGTGAATTTCATACTTTATAAAATGTATTTAATTGGGCTTATAATATCATGTGAGGGTAAATCATAAAATCCTTAAAAGTCATAAGTTATTGAGAAATGTCCAAGACCAACCACTGTAACCAATATCCATAGTATTATTGGGTTGGATTGATATTAATGAAAATTTGTGATATATTTATAATGAATATCTAATCTTTTACCCATGTTGACTCAAATATGTGTTATGTTATAGTGGATTAATGAATGAGATGAGAATTTCAATGAACTAATTATTAATGTTGTTCAGTTAACCTGTTATCACACTACCTGATAGGGGAGAATGGTTTGTGATATATAGTGTTAAATAAAAGAAGATACTATGAGGTTTCCTCATAATATGGGCATGGTGATAGAATATGCCTCAAACTAATTGAAAAGAAACTTTCCAAATTACTCGACACATTATTTGGTGATGGGAGCAAAAATATTTCATTGGAGACATTGAGGAATTATATTTATGATGAATAGAATGAAATATATATATATATATATATATATATCATAAAATACCAAATTATATCATCACAAAAAGGATTTGAATATGCTCTACAAAATATTATTTAAATTGATTAAATATTATAACTAATGAATACATTACCACTGTAGAAGGAAAAATAATTGGATGATGCATTGAACTAGAAGGAACATGCATGTTTATCCATGATGAGGATTTAAATATATCCAATCCATATGTACATTTACAATATGGAACTTGAAATAATGAGGAAAGACAAAAAATTATAACTTTTCAGACAAAAGGTCAACTGACTATACCTGCGAGGATTTAATAAGTATAGTGGGATGATATAGATCTATAAAAGTATGTTGGAAATATTCCAATGATAAAACAAAATTCTAATGAAATAATATGGTACAAGAATAGAGTATTTTTCATGTCAAAAACTTAATTTAATAACTAATTATTAGATGAAGATCATAGTTCATATTTGTTATTACATCATTGATATTCCAAGATGTACTGTGATCAGAATGAAAATTTATGTTGGGATAAAATGAATGGAGATATTGCAAATATCATTTCTTTTTTTTTATTATTTATACAATTTAAGTGTGAGATAAAAATTATAATGATATGTTATCACTATTTCACATTCATGAATTTAAATTGGATAAAATTAACATGGATTCCACTAATAGTGTCCCCAAAACATATATAGAGAAGAATTCTATTTTGGTTGATTTTTTTTTCCTCGTGAAGTAATTAAACTTCATTTTTATCAAATAATATTCCTCCCTTGATCAACTTCCTTGTTTATATATTATAAAAATTGGAAGAATTCATGGAGTAACAAAATGTTTTATATTTATTTGAGATATGAGGTTTTACATAAGCATTTGGTGATGTTTTCATAAGGTTATGGATATATTGTTAGGTTTATTCACTACATATGTTCTATAGAAATAAGGTAAGATTGATATAAACATTTAAACCATAGATTACATATTGAGATCATTCTATGTAGAATTAAAAGGTGTTTGGGATCAACACATTCCTTTATATTATTTTTCAATAACAATATCATAAACATGATAATTAATATGTATCAATATAATGAAAATTATTATTGGAAGTGAAAAATTATAATGTGTTGGGGTGAAGTTAGAGAAATAAAGCTATTGTGTCCCAATCAAGTTGAGGAACTCACATTGAATGTCAGAGATATTTAGAAACACAAATGATCTACTCGTATTTTATATAAAAGTTATTCTCACAATAATTTTTGAGATATCGAGTTTGAATTTGGTGAAAAGATATTCCGAATAATATAAATAGGGAAGATGGTTATGAGATTTAAAAATATGAGAAATATGAGCCCTGTATATATTGGTATCAATTAAATTATTGATCATATTGGAATGGTAACTAATCATTTGAAACTTACACAAATTCTACCTCAAGATAAAAATGTGTTCCATGTATCTCTCATGAGTAAGTAAATACACAATACCTCACATTATCTAAATTCAATGGTCATACTACTCGAGGTATGCCTCTCTTATTAGAAACATCTAGTGGATATTATGGAACATATAGAGAATTTTCAATGAAGTAATACAAATCACATGGTCAATGTTTTTTGGAGAAACTACATATTGAAGGAATGTACTTTGGAACAGAAGGATGCGATGAAAGAGAGATATAGAAATACTCTATGTCATGGTGATATATTTTTTGATAAATAAATTTAATTTAAGGGGGTTAGAATGTAAGAGCCTGAGATTTTATGATATATTTCCTAATAAATAAATTCAATTTAATCAATAACATGCTATACATGAAGCCCTAAGTCTAGATGAACTATATCAAAGTTATAATAATCACCTAACTATTTGATTGGTGGATATAAATAGGACTAACTAAATTATGAAAACGTTGTGTATTAAACATTTTTAATGTGAATTAGTTGTTTTTCATTAAATCGAAATAAAAATCAAATTAATTTTCAAGTAAAAGTGATGTTTTTTTGAATAAATGTTTTTATGAGATAAATGTGTTTTTGTATTAATAAATTTAATTTATTATTATTTGTGAATGATTTTAATGAAATTTGAATATAATATTTTCACTAATATTTTTAAACATTCATTAGATATTTTTTTGGCATGATATATGAATATTAATATAGATTTATGCGTAAATTTGTATTTACCCTTAAAACATGTTTTCCCGCTTTTTGGGTACTAATTATAAAAATACTTTCTACCACATATAAAGGTTGAAATTCAAAAAATAGATTCAATATTTGATGTTAGGAGGATCAAATTCGGTAAATAGGTTCCTTTTATTTATTTCAATATGAATAGTAACTTTATTAAAATAAATCACCACGTTAATGGTAAAATAGGTAAAATAGGGTTAAAACTATGGGATAAGGTGTTAAAAGTTTTCTAATACTTACCTTTATCCAATTGTATGAGCGTATTTTTGAATTTTCCATCCATATCTTGAATATATGGCCACTTGGATGCATATTTCTTTGAATATTCCTTTTATTTGATCTTTTGAAAAGAATGAATGCAGAAAATCAATCTATTGATTCTAATATCTCTAATATATTTTCATATGTATAAAAATATGTTATGTATGGTTTTAGTATTTTATTTAAAATATGAATAAATTTTATTTATCATGGTAATTAGTTTAATATTTTGAGGTGTTTAATAATTATCTGAAATTCCAACACAACACCAAAACAATATTTATTCAATAAATAAAAAATATATATTAACAATTTTGTAAATATATAATGTTATCAAATAAAGGTAAATTATTATGTTTCGTGAGGTTTTTTAATTAATATAACATAATAATGATGTTTCAAATAAATATATTATAATTCTATGTTTTTAGTGACGTATTTAAAGTCAAATAAAATGAATAGTATTAAAAATGGAATTATAGATATTTTTTTTAAAATAAATATTTTTAAGTTATTAAAAAATAACAAAAAACATGAAATTAGACGAGTTGTATAATATAAGGATGAAAAATTCATCCCTAGGATATTTATGAGTCAATTTTCACCTTATGATTAAAATTATAATGAAATAATATTGAAAAACATATTACTATTGAAAGGTAAAAAAAATTTAACAAAGGTGTTAAAGCAAAAGAGAAGGATTAAAATGAATAAAAAACCTATAAAAAATTTATTTTATAATGTTATATATACCTTATCACCATTATCTTATAATATATGTCCATTTATACGCATTTCCTTTAGAATAACATAATTATATTTTAATCTTTTTGAAAATTCCAAGCGTGTCTTTTCCCTCTATTATAAAAAGTCACAACATATCTCTTTAATTTACACTCTATGAGACATATAGTTTAGAAAATCCAAAATCTATTTTCATTATAGTTTCCTTAAATATATCCTAGAGATTTATTTCACTTCCAAATGTCCATCATTTCAATGATTATGGGATAAACCAAAGGGGGGTTCTCAACAAAGTGGTATAACTCTTAAATGTGAGTTTTCAAATTCATTTCTTATTATAACACATTAAATATATGGTATCCATTATAAAATAATAAATTATGTTTCTAAAATATAATTATTTATTATTATTATTATCATACATCCATTTAAAACCACTTTTCCATCTTATGGGAAAAACATCACTCGTCTATATATACAAATTAAATTTTACATGAAGCTATTTAATTCATCTTTTATCACCGTCAATCATGAATTTTTATATTGATTTATTTAATATTTGAAAAATAATATTAACTAAAAAATAATAATGATATAGATATTTTATATTATCTACCATATTACCCTTCCATCTTTGTGAAAATGATAACATCGCTCCTATATACGTGTGGATTACCCCTCCATGAACCGATGTGATTTGTTTTTCATTTTATTTGAAATATATGGTAATAAGGATATATTTGTTTAATATATACTATATAATGATCTAATAAATATTTATTTAAATTTGAATTATTATTTAACTTTATTTTGGACTATCTGCTTAAAAATTCAGACAACATTCATGTGTACACACAACCTACCATCACAACGAATTATGTAACTCATTTTTTATTTATAAAAGTTATAGATGACTATAAATATATATTTATTGAATATATATATATATTATCATTAATAAAATTATATATATTATGGATAAATGATAAATGTAGGAGAACAGATACACCCAAACTAAAACATTCATGAAAAATGTAGCAATTATCAATTAATCTGTGATTTTAATAAAAAATAATAAATGACTAATAAGATGCCTTAATAAATTCATACATGGTTTGATATAAATTATAATGGTACTATAATGAATGTATAGTAAATATATATTTATTATACATGAGGTTTTAACTCATACAAAGAGTGATGATACTTGAGGTAAGGGATTTCTAGTCTCACATTTATATTTTGGAGACATATTCCATATTCATCACTCATTTCATTTTTTTAGAGTATATAAAAATTATTTTCAATATTTTTAATTTTTAATTTCCTTATATTTATGTTTTATAATGATTCATTTTATGTTACAATTTGTAGGGTGTTGTATGGGTTTTATGTCACAAACTCACTTATTATCATGATTGTTTATGATTAAGTATTAGATGGTGAAATATAATGATATACCTATCAAGAAACATATAAAGTTATTATAATAATTTTCTTTATAAATATTACATGTTTTAATTATCATTTTACTCCCTCAAAGTAGTTAAATTATTGAAAAAATAATTTTATTGAAGAATGACTTGATTTCTAACTTCCTTTGAAAAATATTCATCCAAATACATGTTTTACAAATACATGTTCAATATTGTTTGGAATATTATACTATTTTATAAAAAATTATTTTTACCCATGATTAACTTTTTTATAATTTTTTTAGAAAGTAACCTTTATCTCATTTTCTAAGTGATGAACTTTTAGAGTTTTTTACAAAAGTGTGAATGGAATGTTTTTTAACATATACAACATGAATGCCATTTTCTTCCATCATTATTTCTCACTTATTTTAATATTTCTTTAAGGTTTCCAAGGGTATTTTAAAGGAAATTTATTTTAAAAATATTAGATAAATTTTTATATTTTAAATAATTTATTTCATAAAAAGTGTATTTTCTTCTTGAAGTATTCTAGTAATTATTTTGAAATAAGTTTCATATATGATAACACCATATGATATGAATTATTTATTTCATGGGATATTATATAATGATATAATCTTTATTATTTCACTATAGAGTGTATTATTTTGATGATGAGATGTTTATACAACCTATTTATTTTACAAGGGTTATGGTTTGATGAATTTATGAAATTTTTTTGACTTCTGATTTCATTAAAGGGGATATGATATGATAAAATAATGAATGTTTTGTGATCTTGTGGAATAGATATAAATGGTTTTTATTATGAATTTGGTGATACAAGAATTATATACTTCTCAAATGAATCGATTAAAATGTATAACTCATGATATTAAAATTGGAAATAAGTATATGTGTTTGATCCAACATGATAAACAAGTCAATTCTCTTGATTCACATTGGGGAACAAGTAAATTTTATTGATCGACTACAGGAAACAAGTCAATTTCCTTGATCCATTTTGGGAAATAGGTAAAGATTCATAATCCATTCTAATATGGGAGACAATTGTGGATTCCTGTTCCATTATGATTAGATATTCTTAGTAGATAAAAATGACATATAAAATAGCTTTTATATTTATGATGGTTCCAAAATTTTATAAAAATCACTAATGGTTCATGATTGATTTATGATGATTTCTGACACTTATGAGTCATGAATTTTGAAATGATAATGTTATATTCTAGGAGAAATGTTTAAAAACCATGGAACATTTTGTATGAAAATTTTATCTAATTTTCAAGATATTATTCACTTATTATTATTATAATTTCATAAGATCCTTGATTGTTATATCACATATTTACTCTTACCGAGCATCTAAGATCACCATTTCTTATATTTCCTTTCCCTAGGACTTGAATAGTTATTATGAAGAGCACTCCAATGATGATTGAGATATTTATGGGATATTTTAAATGTCATCCTGGAAAGAATGTTTTTATATATAGTCTCTAATTAAATTAATAATGTATAGTCTCTAACATTTATTTTTTATATGTATTGAATATTAATATAAAATTATGGAATATTAATGCATGTAATGTTTGGGTTGTAACATTTTTAGTACATATTTACAACATAAATCTAATGAATAGAGAGATAAAATAATTTAGACATTATAAGATATGATTTATTCTTATTCATTATTTTATAAAGATTTTTGGGATCAATATTAGAGTATAGATTATTTTTAATATAATAAGTGTTTTCATTCCATTTTACAGATGGATCATTTTGGGGATTTATATATAAATAAGCATTGTACTATAAAAATTTGGGATGATGTTAGGGAAAGAAAGTAATATGGGATAGAATTAGAAGAATAAATTCTTGCGTATGTGAAGTTGATACAATAAAAGATGTGAAAGAACCATATAAGTTACAAAATATTTGTTTATAATCAATGTAATAGTCTTTCATTCGATTTAGGTGACTAGTTGTTTTCTATAAGTATATCTCTTGAAAAGTGTAATCTATTTTTGTAAAAAATTAAATCTTTGTTCTTGCAACATTAGATCTATGAAATCTTGGGGAAAAATAGAAAATTATTTTATCGAATGGCTTTATCTCCTTGTTTATCTGATGTACAAGATATATTTTCTTTTTTGTTTTTATGAAAATATATTACAAATTCATCTCATTTTTTGATCCATGAAGTGGTTATGTTTGAAAAAATCTATACTTATGGGGAACAACTAGTATTTATTTGTTACAAAAAAGGTTCTTTTAAGTACGGTGATATACAAGGATATGGTTCTCTGATAAACAATATGATTGAAGAAGAAACATGGGAATCTGAAAATTCTATGAGGGAAATATATCACTACATATTAAAATTGTAAATATAATTAAAAGATCACAATACCTATATATAGGAAGATTCTAAAACCCCGGGTAATGTTAAGATAAATCATTATCATGTCATATTAAAATTCGTTAACTATGTTATTTAAATTTATAATTATTATAATAATTTTTGTAAATTGTTTATTCCAAATAAAAAAAGATTTATTCCAACAAAAATTGGATTTTTATGTATTGTATGGTCTAATTTGATAGAAAAATTTCCAAATTATAGACTTTTAATTTTAAAGAAATAACTGAATATTTGAATTAAAAATATACAAAATATCTTTAGTTTAATTTTTATGAATTTTAAAAAATGTTTTATTTTTAATTAATAGTAAAAATTCTAATTTTTATTGAAGGTGTTCATTAAATTTAAATAATTTACATAGTTATTTTTGATTTTAAAATGATTTCAATGTAAAATTAATTAAAATATATTTTAAATATCTTATTTATGGTATTTTTAATTATTTTTATACTTTAATTTAGTATAAAAACATCTCTACACATAAAAGGTAGTTTTTATGAAAAAGTTTCTTTTCCATCACATTTTGTGGGTTTAATTGTAAATTAAATTCACCAATTTATATGAATTGAATTTGATAAAATGGATTCAATATTGGGATTCATGAAAATTAATATTAGATAATATAGTTAATATAAATTTTGGTAAAATGAATATTAAAATTGGTTTAAATCTGTTGGCATATTTAAGGATAAAATAGTTTTACAATAGGGTTGAACATAAGTTATAAGGGTTAAAATGACTTATGAAACTAATTCAATTATATTCTCTAGACATATTTGGACCCATATATCAACTAATATTTGTTAATGGTACATGTTTGATACATTTTATTTGAATCAAATTAATATATTTTAATCTCTTTAAAATAGAAATGTGTTTCTTCACCCACCATTATAAAATGACACCACTATACAACTTTTTCATTCTCGAAAAACCACGTGTTTTGTAAAATCATGAACAAAATAAATTCTTTATAACCCCTTTCATACTATATATATATCTTAGTTTTATTATAAAACCAATCTAGGATGGCTTTAGGTATAACCCTTGAGAGTTTGTCTAATGAAGAGGTATAGTTCTTAATCTAAATGATTTGTTTTATTTATTTTTCTACCACATGTAATTATTGTTAAACAATGATGAAATAATAAAAAAAAATAATTCGTACATGAAGATATTTACGTTATTTCTATAAAATATTTATATATTTTTTCATCCATTAAATGGAATATGCAACTATTGTTCATGTGTACATTCAACTACCACCTCATAAACCGATATAATTTGTTTTCCACCACTAAATCAAGTGGATCATTATAAAGATGGATTTATTAGATATATATTATATTCAGAGAAGTAATCTATGAGAAAAATTCTTATATCTTTTCCTCAATGAAAAATATAGGATTTATGTAACCTTTATTAATCCAAATGGTTCTATAATTGGAGGGAATAATGGATAATGCTCCTTAAAATACTCTTCTATTGTTGTAATTTATATATAAATATATAAAATAAATCATAAGTGATGAGGTCCCAAGAATAATATGTTTATAATTTTTTCCCCAATACGTATATTTGAGTTATTTATATTATTTATGTTGAAAACCCATATATTTTTATCAATTGATATTAAATGACTTATCCTACAATAATCAATGTTGGCCTTGATCCCATTTAAAAGTATGAATAATTGAAACTACATCACGAGATATATAATTAAAATGTTGTAACTAATGATTTATTATTCTAAAAAGTAGCATGGTTTGTGTTTTTTTTTAATCCTCTCATGGATGATAATGGATATTTCAAGGAAAGGGATCATAAAGTTCAAGACATAATACGTTTTGAAGGTGACGTCGTTTCCCAGTGTTTTCCAAATTTTTGGGGACCAAAATTTGTTGAATAATGAGCATTGTGAAAATTGATTTTTCTTTAAGGTATCATGAAAATATGGAAAATCATTAGTTTTGAAGAGATGAGATCCATGAAGTGTGTTTCATGAAGACATGAAGATTGTAATTTTGCGCACTGTAATTATGGGATTTTCTTAATAACCACCCAAAAAAAATTTAATGAACATTTTTCTTGATCTAATTAAATGAATTATTATGTAAAATTCTTATATAAAATTTTAAATACCATGGTTATATGTTTTTGTATTTTAATATACAATTATGAATTGTTATTGTTTCTAATATAGTCATTGAATAGTGACAAAATGATTAGTAAAAATATATGGCTTCAACAAATCCAATTTACTTAGACAACAGAACAGATGGAATCATCCAGTAAAATTAATCCATAATAAGCCCATTTTTTAGAGACTGGAAAGGAGGTTTCATCAGTAGGATTATATCTTGACCATGCTCAAGCCGAGCTTCCACATATTATGATTGAACGGAACTGCCTACGGGAAAAGTGGAAGTTGATAGAGATTACTTCCCGAGCGATGTTATCTGAGCCACCCAGGAGTCCTTCACCATCGAACACCACACCATTAGATATTATGCGGGGATTATAAGGGTTTATTTAATATGACCATAGCACTATGATTATCAGATTTATTTTTTGTATAAAGTGTATACATTCATTTCATTATTGTTACTTTTTAAATGGGTTTTAAAGCAAAAATAATATTTTTAGTTCATATTCAATTAAGAAATCTATTTTCACAATTTAATGGATTTTTGGAGTAAAATAATTTTTTATTAAAATATTATCATTACTAAATTACTTTTTATTAAATATAAATGATCGTATCATTTTTACGAATACAATTGTAATTTTTATTATGGTTTGAAAACTATTTTTGTCAAAACCCATGATTTTTCAATAAATGTCAGTCTTTAATTTAAATGTAAAAATTCACATATTTATAAAATTATTTAAATAATATGAAAATTATTTTTGGAATCAGGATGTCGAAATTATCCATGTGATAATTTTTCATAATTTTCTGAGACAGTCGAACTATTGGTTAAAAAATAAATACTGTTTAAATATATAATGTTTTTTATGACATCCCAATGACCCAGTAGTGATAAAATGAAATAATATAAAATAATTTTTTTGCCATTATATGTTTTAACTTATAAAAAATGTGATTTTAGAATTTTTTTGATAAATTTTATCGTGCCTTAGTAGACCCTTCAAGGCTTATAAAACATTTTAAATTTTAAAATGACTTCTTTGAGAGTTTGACATGCCTTTACATAAGAAATCCTAATATTCTATTAATATCTTCCACAGACCATATAAATGAATTTATTCATTTTTAATTTGGAAAAAACCATGGGCATTAACCAAGTTATTTTTTTCTTTCTGATTAGTTTAATGTGTGGTGTATAAAACCTAAATAATAAATAATTTCCTCTCCTTTCATATATAAACCCAATAAATCTCCCATTAATATTCACAAAAACCATTCAGATCTAGAAAATCACTTATCTACCTATCTATGGAATCCTCCCAAGGTTCCTCATGCCCCCATGATGCCTCTCTCAAGTCTCTCTCAAACTTTGGGGTCACACTTCTACGAAAGGGATTTCTTTCTTTATCTTTTTTTTTCAAAATTTCATTATATTGTTATGTCATTTTATTTTAAATTACAAATTTTGGAATATGATTTGGAACCTCCATTATACTTACCTCCTTATGTTTGAATGATGAGATACACCTTTTTATCTCGTTAATTCCTCCTATGTACACCCGTTACTATGTTGACATTTTTTAAGGGATTTCTCCCTCCTCATTTACCTTCAAGAAACTCTATTTTATAATGCATATGAATTTCGTTACATATATTGGTATATGTATTGATATGACCCTATTAATTTCCATTTCATTTAAATATTATGAGATACCACTTTCTCTCTCATCAACCATTTTTATGAATTCTTATGTCACACTGTTATGTTGCCGAAATTGCACTTCAGTTTTCCAAGAAAAAGTCATTGTGAAATGAATACCATGCCCATTTCTCTATTAAGAGTATTCACCATTATGAGAATTTACTTATTGATCATACAGTTTCATTTATGTATTACTCATTCATTTATTGTGGAATAAATGATAATTTTTAATGATTCCATTTTTTCTGTTCCATGTGGCACACTTATGCATGAAATGAAATGATTAAGAAGGGTGCACCCTGATAGAACTCCAATTCATTGGGTAAGGATTATTATCATGACAAGACATGTTAAATGAGGGTTTACTCATGCTAATTCATGTTCAATGATGGTTTATTTCATTTTCAATGATCCTTGGATCATGCTAATATCATGTTAAATGTTTTTTCCACATTTCCAAGTAATGTTAATCATGATATATAATGAGTTTATGTTCATGTTTGTCTTGTTATCTTTTTATATGCCTATTGTTTAACATGTAATATATTTTTCATGTTATTCCTTGTTTACTCCCTTATTGGGATTTGTAGCTCTCCCTTCTCTTATGCATGTCCTCAGGTTATCCCATTGAATGCTAAGTATGAAGGAATATTGTGATCATGTAAAAGAAGTTCTCAATAAAGATATTGTGTTTTATGTTATAAGTTGTTATGTAATGTTTCTAACATCCCAAGACACTAGACCTCTCAATCCTCAGAGTCATATTAAGTGGTGTTTTATGTAATAAATTATGTTTCAGTGTGAAAAAAGGATCATGGTTGTTATAGTTGGAATCATATGATAGGATTAGTTATTTTTTTGATTTAAGATTAGAAAACCCTAGTGAAAGCCTTAGGAAAAAACACAATGTATAATTAAAATGACCCTAAATTTTTGTGATTGTTAAGGAAGTGTCTTATTAGGAAAATATATCCATGAATAGATACACACATATAGAGTTTTCTATGGAACAGATGTACCTAGGGTTAAAACCCAAGAAGACCTCTTTGAGCTAGAATTAAATGGAAACTAGTGCACGACAATGGGCCTTGATGCACTCTTGGTTACACCACTCCTATAGAATACGCTTTGGAAAATTCATATGCTTATTACAAAACATTATTATTGGAAAAAATTTCCCATAACAATATATATGTTGGGAAGTAGATCATGGATAACATAGATATGTTAAGGAAATAAATGTAATTTATAAGTTAACCCTTTTATTATTGGATTCCCCTTTATGTGTTACCCCTAAATTTCCTTTTATTATATCCAATGGATGGTAATAGGATTACTCCGTCTATCAAATGATTCGAAGATCAATGTGATGACTATTCTAATGAGATGCCTAATCATATAGGAGGGGGGATCACAAAAAAATTCACGATACTCTCTCAGTTAACTAATGTTTTGAATAAAAACATGGATCAAGACCCTAAGAATGAAAAAGTTGCAATCGAGAGATTCATGAGATAAAAACATGATACTTTAATGGATTATTTGATCCCCCAATTTCCGGTCAATGGATCAAATCCAATGAAAATATCTGATTCATCCTTCAGTGTTCTGAAAAAGAGATGGTTCTTCTACCTTCTTATCAGATGGAGAGTGAAGCTGATAAATGGGGGACATTGATCTAAAATAAAAACCATAAGGAAGAGAATGAGGAATTAGAATATAAGGATTTACAGAAAATGTTTTTCTATAAATATTTTTCTCTCACCCTCTAACATGAGATGGAAAGGGACTTCCTCACCCTCAAGAAAAATAATGACGAATCCATTGGAGCATGTGAGGAAAACTTTACACGGATTTCATGATATGCCTTAAAAATTATTGTTTCCCTCGAATTCATGTTTGATTTCTTGTTTGGTAGGATAAAACCTAGCCTACATATATCTCCAGTGATCTGTGACTTCGATAAGTATGAAGAAATTGTCTGATGTTCCCTCAATGTCGAAATGGATATCGGTGAATCTAAGGTGTATCATGGGGACAAGAAGAATATGGTGGAAATTAATTTTGGATGTCCAAGGGATAAATCCAATGGTGCTCAAAAAATACAGAACCCCACTTTCTAATGTTTCAAATAGAAGCACCCCAAAATATGTATGAAAAGGATAAGAAAATGCTTTAGGTTTTGAAGAGAAGGGCACATGGCCATTAACTGTCGAAAAGAAAAACTTGATTTTGTGATAGAGGAGAGGAATGCTCTATTTGACCCTCAAAACATTATTATGTGCTTCAAATTCAAATAATGGGGGCACTTTTCAAACCAGCTCCCTATGCCAAGGGGTTTCAGAGGCAAACATTAACCTCCAAGGCTGAAAGGGAAAGCTTCTCCCATAACTACCACCGATGTGAAATCTAACTATGAAGTGCCGATAGGTATGATAGTTATTCATTAAATAATACTGAATGTACTTTTTGATTCTACATTTAAACATTATTTTGTATCCTGAAATTTTATTATAAAAATCCCAACACCAACACAAAGCATGGAACTAAAGATGTTGGTGAGAATGATAAATGGGTCAATCATTGCAACCCATTAATATAACTCCTCTCATGTCACAATTTGTGGTTTGGACTTCTCAGAAATCCTCATAATAATCCATGTGGTATAATATTATGAAATTATTGGAATGTATTGGTATTCCATATATAGAGAAAACATAAATAGCTGTGAGAGATAAATATATATCTATATAGAGAATCAACCCCCAATTCTGTAAAATTGCAAGGAGGATGATGAATTTTCTTTAGCACCATCATCTCAAGCGTGGATATTACTACCATATGAGAACCTATATATTTCTCAAATGATTGAGTATAAGGATGCAACCATCCTTCAATACATGACTATTATGTGGAAATTTGCTGAAGTGTTTCTTGAGAAATTTACTGGTCTTCCTCCTAGAAGAGATGTTTAATTGTCAATTGATCTTATACCTGGGGCATTATCAATATCCAAAAATCAATATATAATTTATTTTTTCAAGCTTGATTAGCTGAAGAAACAACTAATGAAGAATTTGGATAAAGGGTCTATACACCCAAGTTCTTCACTACGGGGTGCATTAGTCCTCTTCATCAAGAAGAAGGATGTGTCAATGCACCTATGCATTGATTACCGTGAGCTCAAAAAAATCATGATAAATAAAAAGTATCCCCTTCCAAAAATTGATGACTTGTTCGATCAGCTACGTGGAGAACAATACTTCTCCAAGGTGGATCTGGGGTCTGGATATTTTCAAGTAAGGGTGAAGATGGAGGATATCCCAAAGACTTCTTTTTCGTACAAGACACGAGCACTATGAATTCAAAGGAATGCCTCTTAGACTAACTAATGTTTGAGAAATTTTCATGGAAATGATAAATAGACTCTTTAAAGATTATCTAAGAAAATTTTTGGAAGTCTTTATAGATTATATTTTAATATTCTCTAAATGAAAGGAGGATCATTAGGGGAATCTAAGAAATATACTCGAGACCTTGTGAAGGAGAAGCTCTATACAAAGTAAAACAAGTGTGATTTATAGTTGAAGGATGTATTATTATTGGGTAATATCATCACAATAAATTGGATATATGTGAATCCCTACAAGATAGTTGTAATAAAAGGGCGGATAAGGCCAACATCAGTGACATATATTCATAGCTTTCTGGGGTCAGCTGGATATTATCGCCGATTTGTGTGAAATTTTCACGATTGTCAAACCCTCTTACCAGAATAACTCAAAAGTTATTAAAGTTTATATAGAGTGATGAATGAGAATATAGATTCATGGAGTTGAACATAAGTCTTATCATTATGCCTGTGCTCATAGTACCAATACGTTGAGAATTCTTTGTTCTATTTATTGATTCATCAAAGAAGGGAATGAGAAGTGTGTGGTAGAAAAATAAAAAAATCATTTTATTTTCTTCAAGGAAACTGAATTTTTTTGAGAAAAACTATCTAACACATGATCTAGAGATGGATGTAGTGATCTACACCTAAAAAGTATAGTGACATTGCCTCTTTGGGTAGATGTGGGAAACAAATGTCAACTACAAAAGCCTCTAGTATATATTCACACAGAAAGATTTGAATGTGTACCATTGAAGATGGTTATAGGTGATCAAAGACTATGACTACTCAATCTATTACCACACTGGGAAAAAGAACAAGGTAGTGTATTCTCTAAGTAGAAAGCACCCTATGATTTTATCATTGATGATAATTGAAAAGGATCCAACATTTATTGATTTAATGAAGATGGACATGGAAATCATAAAGAAGGTAACATCATAAATACATTAAAAGATTATTGCTCAGCCATATCTTTTAGAAAGTTTAAAGGATGGTCAAAATGATGATGTGGGAATATAGAAGAAAGTGGAAACTATTCTAAAAGGGAAATCCATGGAGTTAATTCTTAATGAAGATGGAATTGTGAGATTTGGGTCAAGACAATGTGTTCCATCAAATCCAGAGTTAAAGAAAGAACATTTGGATAATGCACATAGGTCAAATTTCTATATTCACCTAGGGAAAAAAATTATGATTCGAGATATTCGAGAGCATTATGGGTAGGATAACATGACGAAATAGATCACTGAGTATACATGAAAGTTCATGGTATGTTAGCATGTGAAGGTTGAGACGAATATGTATAACTAAATGAGACAACCATTACCCATACAAACATGAAATTGGGAGAAGATCCACATGGAATTTTTCACTAGATATCCAAAGATTTCTAAAGGAAACAATGCTATCAATGGTATTGTGGATCATCATGCAGTGACTGCACATTTCTTTCAAATCAGGAGAATTTTTACAGGGATCAACTGGAACAGATATATATCATATAAGTGGTAAGTCTAAATGGGGTACCACTATCTATTGTATCTGATTGAGATCCAAGATTCACATTAATGTTCAAGAAGAGTCTTTAACATGCTCTGAATACTGAGCAGAACATCAGTACGACCTATCATCCCCAAAATGATGTCCAACCTGAGCGAACTATCCAAAATTTTGAGGACATGTTGAGAGCATGCTCAATGGAAATCAAAGGAGGATAGGTCAACATCATCCTATAGTGGATTCTTCTTACAATAAAAGATTCTACTCAATTATCCAATTTTAATCTTATTGATTTTTTTATGGGAAGAGTTACAGAACATTGACATGTTTTTATGAAGTTGGGGAGAGAAAACACATCGGTATAGAAATGGTTGAAGAAATGTTTGAGAAGGATAAGACCATCCAACAACACATTAAAGCTACTCGAAGTCAACAAATGATGCTGAAAATCATCGATGAGACATAGAGTTTGATATTGGAGACATAGTATTCCACTACATATCACTATGGAAGAGTGTTATGAGATTTGGGAAGAATGGAATTCTCACTCTAATGTACATCGACCCTTTTTAGATCCATGATCACATTTGAGCTCTGGACTATCGACTAGGAATCCTACCAGACCTATCTCAAGTACATGATGTATTCCATGTATCAATCTTGAAGAAGTACATACATAACCCTTCACATGTACTCAATCTAGAGGTGGTACCATTAGAGAATGAATTCTACTATGAAGGGAAGCTAGTGACGATCTTAGATCGTAGAGAAAACATTCTACGAAATGAGACAATACCCCTCATCAAGGTGTTGTGGTGAAATAAGAAGTTTAAAGATGTAATGTGGGAATCATAAGAATTGATGAAGAAGAGTTATCCTCATCTATTTCAATGTTGGAAAAGGGAATTTCAAGGGCTAAATTTCATATGGGGGGAAGATTGTAACGACCCAAACATTTGATAATGAAAATTCCCATTGATCTAATTTAATGTATTATTATGAAAAATGATTATATAAAATATGAACTTCCTTGGTTTTATGTTTTTGGATTTTAAAATATTATTATGAATTTTTATTGTTGCTAATATAGCCATTGAAAATTGACCACATGATTAGTATAAATAAATTGATTTAACCAATCCAATTTACTTAGACAAAGGAAGCGATAACCTCATCCAGTAGATTTTCTCCTTACGAATCCTATTTTTTGGAGATTGGAAAGGAGGTAGCATAACTAGGATTCTCTATTGACCAGGCCCAAGTAGTGCTTCAACACGTTAATCTTGAACTAAACTGCCTACGGGAGAAGTGGAAGTTGACAGAGATTACTATTCGGGCGATGTAATCTAAGCCGGCCCAAGAGTTTGTCACCATCACACACCTTCCCCTTAGGTATAATGTTGGTGTTATAAGAGGTCATGTTATAATACCCTCACACTTAGATTATTTTAATTATTTTTTTAATAAATAATATACATTTTTTCATTATTATTACATTTTAAATGATTTTTAAATCATAAATAGTATTTTTATTTAATAATCATTTAAGAAATATATTTTCATGAACTAATGGATTTTATAATTAAATAATATTTTAATAAAATATAATTATTACTAAATTATTGTTTATTAAAAATAAATTATTGTAAAATTTTTATGAATACAATTTTAATTTTTATTAAAGTTTGGAAACTGTTTTGGTCAAAACCCATAAAATTTCAATAAATATATATTTTTATTTTCAAATTAAATATTCACATATTTATTGTATTATTTTGACAAAAAAATATTATTTTAGGAATTAGGATGTTTAAATTATCCAATGGTTATTTTTCATAATTTTCCAAGATAGTTAAATTTTTGGGTAAAAATTAAATACCATTTAAATCTATAATGTGTTTTATGGCATCATAATGACCCTATAGTGATTTAATAAAATATGATAAAAGGTATATTCGTAAAATATTCATTTTACCTTTAAAAAATGTGATTTTATATTTGTTTGATAAGTTTTACGGTGCCTTAGCGAACCCTCCAAGTCATTTAAAACATTTTAACTTTTTAAATGATTTCCTTGAGAGTGTGACTTACCTCTATATAAGAAAGCCTAATATTTTAATAAATTTATCCATTGGCCTTATAAAGCATTGTTTTTCACTCCACTTTTTCAAAACCATGGGCAACAAAATGGTATGGTTTGTGTTTTTTTTAGTTAAATGTGTGGTGTCAATAACCTAGATAATAAATAATTCCATCACCTTTCCAATATAAACCCACTCAATATCCCATTATACTTCACTAAAACCATTTCTATATCGAGAAAAAATGACCTATTTTTTCTATAATCCTTCCAAGGCACCCCAGTCTTCCAATAAGCCTCTCTCAAGCTTCTCTAAACCATTTGGGATCACACTTCCATGTAAAGGATTCCGTCCATTCTCTTTATTGTCTAAATTTCGTTATCTTGTTATTCCCTTTTATTTTAAATTAAAAATGTTGGGGTATGATTTAGAACCTACCATATTCTTCCCTCCTTATGATTTAATGATGAGATAACCCTTTATTTCTCATAAATTCATCCCATGTACACCTATTACCATGTCAAATTTTGGTAAGGGATTTTTCCCTCCTAATTTACATTCAAGAAATTATTCCATATTATTCATCTAAATTCCTTTAAATTATTTGTACATGTTTCTATATTAACCCCTTACTGTATATTTATTGTAGATATTATGAGATACCCCTTTATCTGTCATGAACATTTTTTATGAATTCTTATTTCCCAAGGTTATGCTACCGAAATTGCACCGTAATTTTCAAGCTAAAGTCATTGTGTAGTGAATACCATACCCATTTCTCTATCAACGGTATTCATCTTTATGAAAATTTAGCTATTGATTATAGAGTTTCATGTATGTATTCAACATTTCATTATCATGGAATAAATTATTATGTTGAATGATTCCTTGTTGTATGATCCATTTGGCACACTTATGCATGAAATGAAATGATTAAGAAATGTGCGCCCTGATAGCGCTCTGATGGATTGGATAAGGATAGGTATCATGATAAATCATGTGAAATGAGGTTTTAATCATTCTAATTCATGTAAAGTAAGGGTTTACTCACTCTCCATGAGCAATGATTATTGTCACGTGCTAAAATCATTCTAAATGTGGTTGCCTCATTTCCAAGATAAGATAATAATGTAATTTCATTCCTTTATATTTATGTTTCTATTGTTCTTTATGGATATTCCTATTGTTTAAAAAGTAATATATTTTTCATTTAATTCCTTTTTTAAAATCTTACTAGGCTTTATAGATCACCCTTTTCTAATTCATGTCCTTATATTACCACATTTAATGCTATGTTCGAAGGAATGTTGTGGTCATGTAAAATAAGTTTTCAATAATGATGTTGGGTTTTATGTTCTAAGTTGTTATGTAGTGTTACTAATTTCATAAGACACTAGACTCATCAATCCTTAGAGTTTTATTAGTTTCAATTTTTTGTAATAAATTATGTTTAAGTGTAAAATAAATATCAGATTTGTTATATTCATTGTGTGGGGTGCTTTACGATGGTGCTTTGTGGTGGTAAAAAGTTTTTTTATGGAGAGATATAATGTTAGGATGAGCATTGCGAAGAGAGAGACTCTCTTAAATTTTATTTTTTCCTATCTAGATTTTATGCCTGAAGAAGCAGAGCTCCATTTTCAACTATACCTATAAATAAGAGTCCACCCCACATCATTTTAAACTATTTTGAGATTGAAAATCCAGGATCACTTTGACGATGTAAAGCAAGGGGTTCTCCAGGAAGAAGGTTGTTCTATGTGAGATTGTGCTTCGGGAAGATACTTTTTAAAGTCTTGAATTATTCCAATGATTCTATGTAATTTGAGATTCATGAATATAGGGTGTTCCACATTGGCTCATTTAGTATAGAAATGTAGGTTTCTCTGTGAGGCAGTGTGCTTCCCGAAGGGTTGTGCACTGTGAGGAAGTGAGCTCTACGATGGTTTTTGATCTACAAAGGTGTGACCTTTGTGAAGGGGATATGTGAAGGGTTGCACTGCGTATCAGTATTGAGTTATCAGGGATTTAAGTGAACTTATACTATGGTCTTGGATGTAAGAAATGTCTCATGATGGACAGAGACAAAGTCAAAAATTCTATTCTGTTGAAGCGAACTTCAAGTCAATAAACAGAGTTAGAATTATATCGTAGCAGTTATCTAGTGTGATTTAATATAAGTGTTCCAAGGGAAGTGGCGATTCATCCCTGAAATTTTTTAAAGGTAGCGTGCCAAGAATAGAGTGACTATTTCCAAACTCTTGTACTCTATAACTGGTGATGTTTATTGGATTTAGGAATGACTGAAAAACTGTTTGCGTATGCTCCTTGGATGTAGTGCTTTGCGGTGAACCAGTTAAATTTAATGTGTAATCTCCTTTCCTTTTTTTATTGATAAATATAATAGGTTCCTACTAACATGGGAACAAGATCCACCACATTAAGAATAAGAATTTGACAACATGATTCACCCCTCCACCTTAGGGTTTTCTAAGGTCGTTCATGTTACATATGATCCATGTTACTGGTGTTTGATTAGACTTATACCATCATGAAGAATTCATCTAATGTTAGGTAAGTCCACCTCTTTGATGGAAGTAATTTTTAAATTTGGATGAATAAAATGAGATATCATTTTAGATCTCTTGGAATGGACGTATGATTTTCTATTGTGCAAGGAATACTAGTTACTAATTCAATAGGGTTGTCTATGAATAATGCAGATAGGAAAAATATTGATGAGGATATAAAGCATAGAATGGTCTCACTATATCCCTTTCTAGTCAAGTCAACCAAAATGTGTTGGATGGAACCTCCACAATGTCCAATTGGGATAGACTAGAAAATGCATGTGATGTAGACAGAAATTTTAAGGAGGAAAAACTACAAGTCTTGCACAATAGGTTTGATGATCTAAATATGAATCCTAATGAAAATGTAGACACCTTCTTCAATCTAATTATTGAAGTGGCTGGATAAATTTGATTACTAGGAAAATAAATCAATGGTGTTGATATTGTAAATAAAATATTAAGAATACTTCCACCCCTATAAAATTAAAAGGTGTCAACCCTTCATGAACGAGATATTTTGAAACTTTCTCTGGATAATGTTGTTAGCAGTCTAGTGGCATATAAAATGGCATTCAATCCAAAAGATGCTACGACTCGAATTAGAAAAGAAATGGTGTTCAAAGACATTGAAAAACTGAATATTTCAAAATACTGTATTGGTAATGAAAAAGATGAAAAATAAACTATTTGTCTCAATACCAAGAATTTATATAAGGGAATGTGAAATTTAATGGAAAGATAACTCTAGATTTCTTTTTTTGTAGAAAATTTGGGCACATTGCCTCTCAATTCTCAAGAAATTTCCAAGATGAGGGAAGTGAAGGAGAATGCATTTAGAATCCACAAAAGAGATTATAGAAGAAGAGTTATTTCATTGAATAGGAAGATGATGATAATGAAATCTATGAAGAAGATGAACCAGAATTTAAAACTAGAAACCATGCTTCCATGATGGCTACCATTCAAAATTCAGAACGTTCAGCAGATAAATATAAAGATAACAAGCTGAAAACAAATGCCAATCCCACATTACAAATTAATGATGATATTTGTAATCTTGAGAATATGAGTAAGATATATAATAAGTGGAATGAATTGGTGGAAGAATAATTAGAATTTGTTGATCAACTTGAAGCAAAAATAGAATGATCGGAATAACTAGTGAAAGTACACTCATCAATCATTGAAAGGATAGATGATGAAGAGGAAATAAAGATCAAAATCATAGAATAGGAAAAGGTCATCAATGACCATACCTCAAGACTGGAGGAGAAGTCAAAAACTATTATTGGAATTTATGAATAGGTTGTTACTCTTTAGAGTATGATCAAAGGATATCACGTTCAAAAAAAGCAAAGAAAAAAAAATTATTAGGGTCTCATATGTTGAGATGATGGAGAAAGAAAAATTAGGGTCTTATAGAGTGAATGGATTTTGAGTGATCAAAGAACTTCAAGCATGGGAAATAGTGTAATTGGTTGTGATTCCAAAACATCAAATGATACAAATAATTTAGACTAGAAAAAATGCTATAAAAAGTTGATCATGTTGTAAAATCACCAGAGCAACTGAAAAAGATACCCTTAAGTCAAACTAAAAAGAGAACAGAAGACTATCATCAAGCTTCCAATAATAATAGGCAGTCAAACAATTTTACCAAAGAAGAAGGCATGGGGAAAAATAGAAGTGACATGTCATTTCCTCTCACGATGTTTCAGTTCTATAGATAAAAGGGTTAAAAATATCATATTGAGATGAGGAAAGGATATATCTTAATGGGGTAGTTCTCGGAGTTCAATAGAGGATAAAAAATTCATATCCTTCTACTTATTGAAGAAAATATTTATATTGATACTTTATCATTATTCAAACATTGGTCATTAATCCATTTATTGCTAGTAGAGGAGTGACATGGAAATCTCATACCGAAGTTAGAGACAAGTCAATGCTCATCAACAAGACAAGTTTTCTCTTTCAAATAGGTTTTCTCCTCGAGAAGAAGATTTTACCTATGAAGAAACCATGTAAAAGGAAGGGAGAATGGAGATTACAATAGTTCCATACACTCAATCCAATAACTCATGGAAATAAAAGATGAAAATTGAGATATCAAACCTTGTAGTGGTAGCACAAAAAGCTACCAAAAGTATCAAAACCTAGATTCTTGATAGTGGTTTTTCATTTAATATGATATGAAATGCAGAATTGTTAATGAATGTATTGAATAGGTATGAAAAATAGTATGATTTGGAAACGATGGTGCTTTAAAAATCAATGGTAGTGGAAGTAATGAACTAGAAATGGAGCGACAATGAAAACAGATGTCTTTTATGTGGATGGCCTACATCGTAATATCCTCGGTGTGAGTTTACTCTGTGACTCAGTACGTAATGTTAATTTCAATTAGAAAGGATTCACTAATAAGAGAAAGGCTTGTAATTCATTTATGAAATGATACAGAATATAAGGAAACGAATTGTAGGTTGATATTAAAGAAATAATTTTCTACATGATAGTTGAAGAAGATAATAACATATGGAATCAGAGACTAGAGAACATCAATAAAGAATGCACATAGAAGATATAAAACCTTAATATTTTCATAGATATTCCCAACCTGAAGGGTTAACATGAAAAGTCTTCTGATGCTTGTATTCAGGGGAACTTGGTTTGTAGATCATATCCTACAAAGAAAAAAGGGAATATCATATTTTGTTTTCATTTATATACACATATGTGGATAAATACTTTTTTGGGAACCAATGGATATATGTGAATGGCCATTTTCATAGATGATTACAGTAGAATGTCATGTGTAATGGTTATACGTAATAAATGACAAGTTCTTGACTGTATGAAAACATATCATTGAATTGCAGAGAATGATACTAGACGAACAATCAATGAGATGATATCTGATAATGGAGGGGAGTAAATGTGCATTGAATTTGAAATTTACATGGACAATCATGGGATACAACAAGAGGTAGCTACTGTGAGAACTCCATAGAAAAATGGAGTTGTCGAGCATTGTAATCGATAGGTGAACAACATGGAAAGAAATATGCTGATTGAGAGTTTTATTCCTCAATATTACTAGAAATAGGTCATTAATGAAATAGTGTATATTTAAAATCTAATAGGTCTTTATATGTGTGAGACAAAGACATCATATAAATTTTGGCATGGAAGGATTCCCCCTTTGAAACACATTCATGTTTTTCCAAGTAAATGTTTTATGAGAAATAAAGAAGTAAATCAAGGGAAGTTTGGTGAAAATGTAGGTAAAGCAATTCTCTCTAGATACTTAATGAACAAAAAGTCCTACAAGTGATTCAACAATAACTTTTTAAGGATCATGGAAAGCAGTGATGTTAAGATCATTGAAAATGAAAAATGAAAATGATTCAAGGAATTAATATGCTAATGTGATAGAAGAAGTGAAAGATAGTGAACATGGCCAAAATGAAAATACAGAAATTGAAGATGTTGTACAAAATTCTCAGAAGCATCATCATGATATTGACTAAGAAGAATAATTGGAAGAGGAAACCATGGCTAGAGAGAATTCTGTTATATCTCATATGAGGAATTGAATAGAATAAATTGATTAATACAACATTATTGGGGATTGGAATTCACCAACACAGCTGAGGATAATAAGGAATAATACTCAATATAAATTTCTATCAGTTTTGGAACCATCCTCATTGGAAGATACTTCTAAGGATGAATCATGGGCAAAATCCATTAATGAAGTGTTAGATCAAATTGATAACAGTCAAACATGGGAAATAGTCAAGAGACTTTAAGGTTGCAATGTGATTGGTATGAAGTGGATATTCAAGAACAAGTTTGATGAGCATGGAAATATGGTTAGAAACAAGGCACACTTAGTTTTTAAAGGATACTCAAAAATTGAAGGTATTGATGTTGAAGATACATTTTCTATACTAGAAAGACTGGAGTCAATTAGGTTATTTATTTCCATGGAAATAAATAGAGGATAAAATGATTATCAAATGGAAGTAAAGAAAACTTTCTTAAAGGTAATTTTTCGAAGAAGAAGTGTACATTGAACATCTGATGGGGTTATTTCATGGAAATGATGAACTGAATGTTTTCAAATTAAAGAAATCTATATATGGCCTGAAATTGGCCCCATGGGTGTGGTATTCTCAGTTGGACTATTATCTGAGAAATTATCACATTAAAAGAGAAGTGGATCACAATCTCTATGTGAATAATTCACATAAGGATCAGTTAATGGTAATGGTATACATGAAACATATTATTTTTGGTAGTAGTAGGTATGGATACTGTAATGCCTCAACACCAGTTACCTAGAGTCGGTGCATTATTACATAACATTGGCATGATCACAAGAAAGATCAAATCTCGAAAGACTGATTAGTTTAGTAGCCTTGGAAACACTAGATATATTCATAATGTTTTACATTACATCACAGAAATAAAAACTACAACAAAATAGTCTCCATAGTCTACACTCTTATCCCCTCATACTATCCCTGCAGGTCATTCATAATTTACTTCTTCACATCCTGGAAAAATAAAACATAGAAAAGGGGTGAGCTCAAATGCCCAGTAAGGATAACAATATAGCAGATACTTTCATAAATAAGAATGAACTTTAAATGAAATATATAACTAAAACAAAAGCCTTTTAAACTTGAACTTCAACATAGTATGACAAAAATAAATGGAAAGAATGCCATTTACTTATTCACATGGATATTCTACTAATCGAATAATCACATGCAATATCAATAACCACTTTCATAATGATGGAATGCATAATTCCAGACTATCATAACCACATAGAAAAGGCCTCATGCAAAGACTACAAATAAGATTTTTCCAAGGCCTTGTGCCAAGACACAAGTTTGTCTCACGAGACCTAACGATGCATCTAGGAGCTATAGCGGGCTCCACCTGTCATATATTAAGTCCAATGCATTCCCATATGAAAAGGTTTAAAAATAACATAAACATTCGTATTAAAACTAGCATACGAAATGTAAATACTTCATCCATAAACCATGAATGGTATAAAAATAACAATCCACAGTCAAACATATCACAAAACTCTCAATAAAATATAGAATTTTTGTATCATAATAAACTTCAAATAAGCGTAAAATCTATCAAAGGATGTTGACATAGATGAAATCAAAACTCTTTTTAGAGAAATATCTCTTTTTATTTTGAAATCATTTAGGAGTCATATATTTATATAATAAAACATTTTCATTGAAAATATTCTTATAAACTTGTAAGGGAAGCTTTGGCGATTTTATAACTGTGGAAAATACCCGTACCCGTCGTATAAGTTAAAAAAACATTCTTACCTTAATTCTGTCGAAAAGGTTAAAAAACACCTTGTTTTGAAAAAGATGGAAAGATTCCTTTATAAACCTCTTATAAAAAGTCAAACAAGGGTACAAATTACTTTAACTCATATTCTTGTAAATAGTAAAAATGTTTTGAAATAAATTTTTAAGAAACATGGATATTGATGGTAAAGATATCCCAGTACATTATTACGTATAAACAACCTCGGATAATGAATAGATTGTGAAAAAACCCATACCTTGTACTTTTCCTTGGTTGGGGGAGGTTAACCTCATGTATAGTGGTGAAATTATTTTTATTAACTTATACAAGAATCATATATATTAATATGATATCATATATGATCTTTTAACATTGCTTTCTTAATAATATTTTAGAAATATCATCGTTTCGGGTGTTAACTTACTCTTTTTCTTTTATATGTTTTGTTATGTAATCCATGTTTGTTATGGATAGGTTTTATATTAATCATATCCAGAATTATATAAAGTCCTTAGATACTATTATTAATCAACAATGAGAATTAGACTTGAATGGATACGATGAAGAATGAATCTCATCGCGTTCGTGGAGACGGTAGTCCATACATATGCACGAGCGGCAATATCATTCTTTTGATATTAAAATAATATATAATTGTATTTTATATCATATATAAAGAATCATTATCAAGTTATATTTATTATTTAATGAATTACACATCATTATTATACCCATCCAAATAAAAATTTATTGAATAACAATTACACCACGACGTGGAGACGGTAAGCTGTATGTACGCACGTATGGTGACATGTTATTCAAAGGATGGATAGAATACCGAATATTATTGTACCATATTTATAATCACATCACCGTATATATAATATACTGGAGTTATTATTTTATAATGGTAATAACAAAGAAAGAAGAAGTGGAAGATGAAAGGAACTTGAAAAGGGTGGTGAAATCATTACCTCTTCTTCAGGTTCTTCCTTTTTGATTTGATCAAAAAGGATCCTTAGGTTTCCTTTATGACTAAAATAAGGCCTCTAGGATAAAGTTAGGGAAGTTGAGAGAGTATTTGGGAAGATTTTGGCCGAGACAAATTGCTTTTATGGTGTGAATTAATGAGATGGGGGAGTGCCCTTTTATAAGAGGGGTGGGGGCACCTTTGGAAAAGCTAGAAATATTATTTTATAATAAATTCATATTCGGTTTCTAATAGCTAAAAAGTGTATTATTTAAAGGTTAACGTGGGGATAGGTCTAAAACCACTCACCCAATAGAATTTAGACTGGTTTCAGTCATTATATTAACCTTATCTTTTAGTTTTAACTCTTAGTTAATTAGTTTGACACTTACCATGTCACTTTGTATTTTTATATTATATAGTTAATAAACATACTATATACCACCAAGAGACCCCCAAGTGGTCAATTAATGATACAACTATCATGATATAAGTCTCTTGGACAAAATGTAGATTCTTTGGAATTGAATATCAATTAATAATATAATATTTGTTTTAAAAAACATGTTTATGTCAATTTTGACACCATTTGGAAAATTGATTTTTGTGAAAATAATAACAGAATGATTACTTAGAAAAAGGTTAATTAAATCATTCCTAACATGTCATCTTAACCTAGAAAATTAGTGTAATTCATAAAAAGTCTCAAATTATATTTATTTGGGTATTTGTAATATCAATTATTTTAATTTTTCACTATTATGGTAATTACTGCATCATCATTATGTCACAAATAAATTAAATTATATAATGTCTAAAAATTCTAAAAAATATATCATTATGTAGGAATTAGTTTTTAGATTTTTAATGAATATTTATAATCAAATTTATCTTATGTGTAACCCTATATTAAAAATGTTTTAGTAAATAAACATTGATTTTAACTCTTTTAACTCTTCTTTGAATTAAATAATAATAATTGTCCTAATCTAATCCATGTGGATGTAAATGATAATATTTTATTCCTAAGGTTTTTTTTGGTCGAATTAATCTTATCCAATAGAATTAGGACATGTGTTATGGCAATATTAATATCATTTTTACCCTTAATTTCTCTATTTACTTTTAAAAGTGGTAAATAAAAGTAAAAAGTAACTATTCACCAAAAATTATTTTCATCTTAATGAACCAGATTTTAGTCCTTGATATTAACCGTGTCTCTCAGATTTTCAAAATTTCACTCAAAGAAGTGGTAAAATTTAGTTTTATGAAAAATTCAGTTTTTTAACTACCACTTAGTGGTTTCACTATTCATCAAAAAATGAAGTTTTTCAGAAAAATACCAAAAATTCACCCTAGGCTAATTTCGATATACCGAATCCAAAAATGAAGACCATTTTGAAAAATAAAATTTATAAATTTCAAAAAGTGGGTATTAATATTCATAACGGCTAGTTTGATCGGTTTTGGTGAGTTAGAACTCGATGTTGCGTACAACACACGCTATTGCATTATTCAAAGAGAAGAATACCGTAGAAGCTTGGGGTATTACATTATCCCCTCCTTAAAATAATTTCCTCCTAGAAATATCTAGAATACTACCGCATGAAAAGACTCGGGTGGTTCTTCATCATAAGTTCCTAAAGTTCCCACATTGCGTCTTCCATCTTATGGTTTCTCCACAAGACTTTTACTAGACGAGTCGTCCGGTTTCTCAGTATTTGTTCTCTCGTATCAAGAATCCTAACAATGTCTTCGCAATAAGATAGGTCGGGTTCCAGTTCTAATTCCTCATAGCTGAGTACATGCGTTGGGTCAGGCATGTATTTCCTCAACATAGATACGTGGAATACATCGTGAACTTTGGAGAGACTTGGCGGCATTGTCAATCAGTAAGCTACAACCCCAATTCGTTCTAGAATTTCTAAAGGTATGATGTACCTAGGGCTCAATTTACCTTTCTTACCAAAACGTATGACTCCCTTCCATGTAGATACCTTCAAGAAGACATGATCACTGACTTGAAATTTTAAATCCTTCCTTCGATTATCAACATAGCTCTTCTGCCTACTTTGAGCTGCTTTAATAGGGTTTTGGATTACCTTCAGCTTTTCCATCGTTTCCTCCACCAGTTCGAGGCCTACAAGTTTTTTTTCACCAACGTCATCCCAACAGGTTGGTGTGCGACATCTCTTACCATATAACACTTCATATGGTGCCATATGAATACTCGAATGGAAGCAATTGTTATCGGAAAATTCTACGATAGGTAAATACTGATCCCACATACCCTGAAAGTCAAGTGGGCAGGATCTCAACATGTCTTCTATGGTTTGAATAGTTCGTTCTGATTGTCCATATGTTTGAGGGTTGTAGGCAGTGCTCAAATGAAGTTCAGTATCCAAGGATTTCTCGACACTTTTCCAGAATCTTGAAGTAAAATGGGGATCACGATCAGAAAAAATCGATAGGGGTACTCCATGAAGTCTCACATCATCATTAATATATAGTCTTGCTAGTCGTTCAAGTTGTAAATCTTCCTTTATAGAAAGAAAATGTGCTGACTTGGTAAGACGATCAACAATGACCCATATTGCATCGTTCCTTCTAGGAGTCTTTGGTAGCCCCATGACAAAGTCCATCATAATATTGTCTCATTTCCACTCCAGTATAGGAAGAGGTTGCATGACTCCTCCAGGCTATTTCCTTCTAGCTTTAACTTGTTGACAAACCATACATCTTGACACAAAATCAGCAATCTCCCTCTTCATATTGTCCCACCAAAAATGTTCCTTCAAATCTCTATACATTTTGGTGCTCCCAGGGTGTATAGAGAAATTGGAACATTGAGAATCATCCAGCAATTCCCTTTTTAGATCAGGTATATCAGGAACACAAATCCTCATCTCGAATTTCAAAATTCCTTCTTCATACACAAAGTCTCTCAATCTCCCACCATTCACAGATTTAATCTTCTTTTGAAATTCTTCATCATCGGTCTGAGAACTCTTAATCCTTTCTAGTATAGATGGTTTGGCAACCATTTGAAAAAGAATTGGTGTTTCACCTTCCCCTGTTATTCTCATGTCCATCTTCACTATATCCATGAAAATAGGATCCCTTTCAACTCTCATATAGTTCAAAACTCCATGGTCTTTTCTACTCAAAGCATCTGCCACCTTGTTTTCATTCCCCGGGTGGTATTGTATCGTGCAATCATAATCCTTGAGTAATTCAAGCCATCTCCTTTGCCTCATGTTGAGTTCTTTTTGTGAGAAAATATACGTCAAACTCTTGTGATCAGTATAAATATCACATTTTTCACCATAGAGGTAGTGCATCCATATCTTCAAAGAAAGGATCACCACTTCCAACTCGAGATCATGATTAGGATAGTTTTTTTCATGAATTTTCAACTGTCATGATGCATAGGGAATAACCCTATCATTATTCATAAGAACACAACCAAGTCCTTTCCTCTATGCATCACTATAAATAACGAACCCATAATTCCCCGATGGTAGATTCAATATAAGAGCATTGAATAATCTTCTCTTCAGTTATTAGAAACATTATTCACACTCTTTTGTCCAAACAAATTTAACCCCATTATGTTTGAGCTTTGTTAATGGGTTAGCCCACCGGGAAAAATTCTGGACGAAACGTCGATAATAACCTTCCAAACTAACAAAACTGCGCACCTCAGTTATACTCATAGGTTCTGGACGTTCTTGGATTGCCTTGGTTTTAGAAGGATCAACAGAGATTCCATCTTTAGAGTTAATATGTCCAAGAAAAGAAATATCCTGAATCCAGAATTCACACTTGCTAAACATCCCATATAATTCATGTCTCATCAGAGTCTTCAGGATAATGCGCAAGTTTTTTTCATGATCTTAGTAGCTTTTGGAGTATACCAAGATATCATCAATAAATACCACCAAAAATTCATCGAGATATTCTTGAAAACTCTATTCATCATATCCATGAATACAGAGGGTTCATTTGTCAATCCAAAAGGCATTACTGTAAACTCGTAATGCCCGTACCTAGTTTGAAATGCTATCTTCGGAATGTCTTCCTTCTTCACACACAACTGATGGTATCCAGATCGATGGTCAATATTGTAAAAGTATTGAGCTTCATGCAGTTGGTCAAATAAATCCTCAATGCGAGGTAGGGGATACTTCTTCGTTATTTTTATAGCATTTATCTCCCTGTAGTCGATACATAACCTCATAGAACCATCTTTTTTTTAACAAAAAGAAAAGGGTCTCCCCATGGAGAAACACTAGGGAGAATAAATCCCGTATTACTCAATTAATCTAGTTGTTTCTTTAGTTCAAATAATTCTATAGTGTCCATTCTATAAGGGGTCTTCGATATAGGCCTTGATCCAGGAATTAAATCAATGGAAAACTCAACTTCTCGTTCAAGAGGATGTCCAGGTAAATATTCCAGAAACAAATCTACTTATTCTTTCAGAACTGGAAAATCCATTATTTGAACATTCCTTTCCTCACCCACAGTCATTTCATTATCTTCCTCCACAATAATTGAATTTAGTTGAGCTAATGGGGGGTGGATCTATATAAGAATTAGGTGGCGGCGATTCTGCTCTAAAGATATGGTGTTCCTTATCATCATCATCAAAAATCGTAACCTCCTTCTTCTTATAATTAATATTCACATCATGGTCCAAAACCGAATCCATACCAAGGATTATATCATAATCAATCATAGGTATGATGATGAGATCAATGGATAAAGAACATTTATGTGCTCTAATTGGGACTGATTCACAAAACATTTTTGCAATGATACTTCCCTTAGGAGTTTTAACTAACAATTCCCTGGTTAAATAAAACTGTAAATATCTAATTTTTTTAGAAAACCGGGAAGATATGAAACAAAGCGATGATCGAGAATCAAATAATGCATTTGCTAAACATGAGGAAACCATTAAATTACCTGCCACCACGTCTTTCGGAGCTTCTACCTCAGCAGTAGTGATAGCATAATCTTGGCCTTGGTCCCTTGGCCTTTTCTTAGGTAAGTTCCCTCTGATGCATAGGAAATTAATTTTCATAATGTCCCATCTCCCTTCAATTGTAGCATTGGACATCGGTAGCTTCCTTCTTCCCCCTGCAATCACGAGCTTGGTGGCCTTTTTCACCACACTTGTAACAGACACCCATTCCCTTCAAGCAAGTACCAGGGTGTTTCTTCCCACATTTACCACATGATGGATATTCATCCTTTCCATTCTTCCCCTTATTTTTATTCCCAGATTGATCAGCAGATCTCTTCTTCTCTTGCTTTGTTTTAAAGTCATAAGACTTATAGAATCCCTTTTCTCTCTTGATAGCACATGAGACAATGTCTTCGTATGATGAGAAGGCTTGTGAGACCAATGCTCGATGGATAAATGGTTTTAACCCATCAATGAAACGATCAATATTACTTCTTGGGTTATGTATATAATCTCCAACATACCTTGCTGTCCTTGTAAAGTTAGACTCATACCTTTGCGACATTCTCATCATCCTTTTGTCTCAGACTCAAAAATTGCCTTTCCATATCTACTCGATGGTCATGAGGAAAGTATTTTTCTAAAAATTGATCTTTGAACTCCCTCCATACCATATTTTATAATTATCATCTTCTTTCGTGTTTTGAATCAATGACCACCTTTGATCAACATCTCCAGTGAGGCGGTAAACTGCCATGATAACTTTTTCCCTTTCACTACTCCCAAAAGCCTGAAATATTTTCTCTAAGGAATTTATCCATTTCTCAGCTACTATGGGATTTGTACTCACATTTAACGTTGGTGGTTGTTGCCTCATAAATTGATATAACATTGATCATCCATGCTATGGATCAGGGTGCTCCATATGGGTATGGTTATTATTCATAACCTGAGTGAGTTTTCCCAGTATGGTGATTAGCTGATCAGCACCAGTTTCATCACTAGCTCCACTATAATTATCTTAAGCAGGAGGGAAATCCCTACATGGAGTTCTTGTATTGATACGGTTTCCATTTCTTCCACTAGGTGCCATTTTTAAACAATGGCATAAACTAGATCAGTTTATGAATCAAAATACATAATTCCGTACTTATAAAACACATAACATAAATTGAACTATTTATGGATATAATCCATAATCATAAAAAAAAATTCTTTGAAAAAGTATATAATCATAAACCCTTCATAATGATTTGTAAAGAAAATGAGAGTTATCCTAAGCATATCCCCTGGGAGTGTTGTAACCAATAGTGCAGCAAGGCCCATTGTCGTGCACCAGTTCCCGTTCGAGTCTAGCTCAAAGAGGTGTTTTTGGGTTTTACCACTAGGTACATCTGTGCCAAAGCCGCCTCTACCTGCTTGTATCTATACAAGGATGTATTGCTCGGAAAACTGATAAAATCTCTACAATACCAAAATTCTAGGAAGTTCTTCTATACTAATCCTCAAATTCCATATTAAATCTATGTGCTCTAATCAGAGATTATCTAAATTTAGCTTCTAAGGATTTTTATAAAGTTCTTATGATACGAACTGTAACGCCCCTACCCCAGTTACCAAGAGTAGGTGCATTATTACACAACATTGGTATGATCACAAGAAAGATCAAATCTCGAAAGACCGATTAGTTTAGTAGCCTTGGAAACACTAGATATATTCATAATGTTTTACATTACATCATAAAAATGAAAACTACAACAACATAGTCTCCATAGTCAACACTCTTATCCCCTCATACTATCCCTGCAGGTCATTCATAATTTACTTCTTCACATCTTGGGAAAAATAAAACATAGAAAAGGGGTGAGCTCAAATTCCCAGTAAGGATAACAATATAGCGGAAAAGTTCATAAATAAGAAAAAAAATTTAAGGCAATGTATAACTAAAACAAAAGCCTTTTAAACTTGAAATTAAACATAGTATGGAAAAAATAAAATTAAATAATGCCATTTACTTATTCACTTGGATATTCTACTAATAGAATAATCACATGAAATATCAATAACCACTTTCATAATGATGGAATGCATAATGCCATACTATCATAACCACATAGACAAGGCCTCGTGCCAAGACTACAAATAAGATTTTTCCTAGGCCTTGTGCCAAGAAACTAGTTTGTCCCATGAGACCTACTGATGCATCGAGGAGCTATAGCAGGCTCCACCCATCACATATTAAGTCCAATGCATTCCCATATGAAAAGGTTTAAACATAACATAAACATTCGTATTAAAACTAGCATAAGAAATGTAAATACATCATCTATAAACCATGAATGGTATAAAAATAACACATCCACAGTCAAACATATCACAAAACCTTCAATACAATATAGAAGTTTTGTATCATAATAAACTTCAAATAAGCGTAAAATCCATCAAAGGATGTTGACATAGATGAAATCAAAACTCTTTTTAGAGAAATAACTATTTCTATTTTGAAATCATTTAAGAGTCATATATTTATAAAATAATACATTTTCTTTGAAGATATTCTTATAAGATTGTAAGGGAAGCTTTGAAAATTTTATAATGGCAGAAAATAGCCGCACCCACCGTATATGTTAAAAAAACATTCTTACCTTAATTCTGTCGAAGAGGTTAAAAAACACCTTGTTTGGAAAACAACGGAAAGATTCCTTTATAAAACTCTGATAAAAAGTCAAAAAAGGGTACATATGACTTTAACTCATATTATTGTAAATAGTAAAAATGTTTTGAAATACATTTTTTAGAAACATGGATATGGATGATAAAGAGATCCCAAAAGATTATTACGTATAAACAACCTCGGATAATGAAGAGATTGAGAAATAAACCCTTACCTTGTAATTTTCCTTGTCTGGGGTAGGTTAACCTTCTATAAAATAGTGAAATAATTGTTATTAACTTATACAAGAATCGTATATATTAATATGAAATCATATATGATCTTCTAACATTTCTTTGTTAATAATATTTTAGAACTATCGTTGTTTCGGGTGTTAACTTACTCATTTTATTTTATAAGTTTTGTTATGTAAGGCATGTTTATTATGGATAGGTTGAATATTAACCATATCCATAATGATATCAAGTTCTTAGATACTATTATTAATCATCAAATGAAATTTATACTTGAATGGATATGATGGAGAATGAATCTCATCGCGTTCGTGGAGACGGTAGTCCGTACGTACGCACGTGCGACAATATCATTCTTTAAATTTTAAAATAATATATAATTGTATGGTATATCATATATACAGAATAATTATCATGTTATATTTATTATTTATATGAATTACACATCATTATTATACCCATCCAAATAATAATTTATTGAATAACAATTACACCACGACGTGGAGATGGTAAGTCGTACGTACGCACGCATGGTGACATGTTATTAAAAGGATGGATAGAATATTGAATATGATTGTACCATATTTATAATAACATCACAGTATATATAATATACTGGAGCTATTATTTTATAATGGTAATAACAAAGAAAGATGAAGTGGAAGAAGAAATGAACTTGAAAAAGGTAGTGAAATCATTACCTCTTCTTCGGGTTCTTCCTTTTTGATTTGATCAAAAAGGCTCCTTAGTATGGCTTTTTGACTAAATTAAGGCATCTAGGATTAAGTGAGGGAAGTTTATAGAGTATTTTGGCAGAGTTTGGTAGATCCAAATGGCTTTGAAGGTGTGAATTAATGAGAAAAGGGAGTGCCCTTTTATAAGAGGGGTGGGGCACCTTTGGAAAAGTTAGAAATATTATTTTATAATAAATTCATATTCTGTTTCTAATGGCTAGAAAGTAGATTATTTAAAGGTTAAGGTAGGTATAGGTCTAAAACCACTCAACCAATAGAATTTAGATAGGTTTGGATCATTATATTAACCTTATAATTAAGTTTTAACTCTTAGTTAATTAGTTTTGCACTTACCATGTCACATTGTAATTTTATATTATATAGTTAATAAACATACTAAATACCTCCAAGAGACCCCAAAGTGGTCCATTAATGAAACACCTATCATGATATAAGTCTTTTGGCCAAAAAATAGATTTTTAGAAATTTAATATCAATTAATAATATAATATTTGTTTTAAAAAACTCTTTTATGTCAATTTTGACACTCTTTAGAAAATTGATTTTTGTGAAAATCATAACAGAATTATTACTTCAAAAAAATTTAATTAAATCATTACTTACATTTCATATTAACCTATAAAATTAGTTTAATTCATAAAAAGTCTAAATTTATATTTATTTGGGTATTTATAATATCAATTATTTTAATTTTTCACTATTATTGTAAGTACTTCATCATCATTGTGTCATAAATAAATTAAATTATTTAATGTCTAAAAATTCTAAATAAAATACCATTATATAGGAAATAATTTTATATTTATAATGAATATTTATAATCAAATTTATCTTATGTGTAAACCTATATAAAAAATGTGTTAGTAAATAAACATTGATTTTAACTCTTTTAACTCTTCTTTGAATTAAATAATAATAAATGTCCTAATCTAATACAAGTGGACCTGAATGATAATATTTTATTCCTAAGGTTGTAATTGGTCGAATTAAGCTTATCCAATAGAATTAGGACATGTGTTCGGGTAATATTAATATCATTTTTACCCTTAATTACCCTATTTACTTTTAACCGTGGTAAATAAATGTAAAAAGTTACTATTCACCAAAAATTATTTTCACCTCAATTAACCACATCTTAGTCCTTGATATTAACCGTGTCTCTCGGATTTTTGAAATTTCACTCACAGAAGCGGTAAAATTATGTTTTATGAAAAATTCAATTTTTTAACTACCACTTAGTGGTTTCACTATTCATCAACAAAATTATGTTTGTCAGAAAAATACCCAAAATTCACCCTAGGCTAATTTCGATATTATGAATCCAAAAATGAAGGCCATTTTGAAAAATAAAATTTATAAATTTCAAAAAGTGGGTATTAATATTCATAACGGCTAGTTTGATTGGTTTTGGTGTGTTAGAACTCGATGTTGCGTACAACACACGCTATTGCATTATTCAAAGAGAAGTGTACCATAGAAGATTGGGGTGTTACAGATATGCGGATTAATTTTCCAACCACATGAAATTAGAATTTGAAATTTCCATTATTGTTGAACTGACCTAATTTTTTAGGGTTGAAAGTGATTCAGAAGAAGGATTACACTTTTATTTTTCTAGAAAAGTATGAAAGAGATTTGTTGAAGAAATTTAATATGAATGATTCTAAACCAATGTGATCTTTAATTGTGGTTAGAGAAATGGTTGGGAAGCATGGGGAAGGAACATATGTGGATCCCACTATTTAAGTAAGAATCATTGAAAATCCTCATGTACCTGAGGGAAACACTACCAGATATTATCATTGCAACTAGACTTTCGGCCCCCATTCAGTGTAATCTGAAGGAAGAACATGTGGGGGAAGTGAGAATAATCATGAGGTATATTCAAGGTACTCATAATTATGGATTATAATTTTCTACAAGAAGAGAGAGTGAACAATAATCATTTTATAATGGTGACTAACTTGGAGATGTTTTGAAAAGATAGTGTAACAATAAAGGATCATTATTTATTGGAATAAAATGTGTGGGCTGGTGAAGAAAGAAATAGGAAATTACTTTTCTTAGTACTGCAAAAGCTATACATATATCTGCTACAAAGGTGTGCACTCAATTATATTGGATGAATCAGGACCATACTGATGTATGTGATGAGGTTAAACAACCGATGAAGATTTAGTATGATAACAAGAGAGAAATTGATCTTACGATGAATATTGTTTGTCATTCTCGTATGAGTCATATTAAGATCACATATCACTTCATCAAGGAAAAAAGTAAAACAAGTCTTTCTTAAAATAGACCATGTGGGAATCAATGAGTAAGTGGCTGACATTATGACTTAGCCACAATCAAAGGTTGTGTTTGGTAAGCATCTATTTAACCTTGTTGTTCAGCCACCTCTTAGTGCATAAGGAGGCTACGAGATTCCCCTCTCCCCAGTTTTTAACTGTTTGTTTGTGGAAAAAATGTATTTTTATGGGGGAGATACAATCCATGGGTAGCATTTTTTTACTATAAATATTTGTATTCAGTTCATTGGGTTTATTTCCAACTGGAGAGAATGGATAAATTCATGAATATTGTTCTATTTATTTCTGATACAGGAAAGAAGGTGAATGGAAATAGATGTAAATACAACTACAGGGTAGAAAATAAAAGAATTAGAACTCAATTCAAGACCTATATATTTTTTTCTACACTGAGCACTGCTCCCATAGACATAGAGTGATGACTGAGTTTTTTCATGAAGGTTCAGCTTTTCATCATAGCTTGTGCATTAGTTAATTTATCTGAAGATTGGCAATGAACCCAAAGGGCTATATTGTTGGATCCATGTAAGCTCATTTCTGAAAAATGATCATGGTTTATGATTTTTTTCAATCATATCATGGATGATAATGGAGATTTCAAGGAAAGGTATCATGTAGTTCAATCCTTAAGTAGTTTTGATAGTCACATCATTTCCCAGTGTTGGTCATATTTTTGGGGTCCAAAATTTGAGGAATGTAATGCATTAAAAAAAGTTATTTTTCTTGATGGTCTCATGAAAATATGGAAAACACGTGAGTTTCATAGATATGGGCTTCATTAAGTGTGTTTTGCGATGACGTGAATATTGTGACAGTGTGCTCTGTGATTACAAGACTTGGTTTGCAAGTAGTTCTTTCAGTGGTGCATAGCGGTGGTGCAATGTGTTTTGAAGGAGAGATCTATAGTTACAAAGAGCTCTAGGAAGAGAGATATGTGATGTGAAGAAATTTTTGGACGATCCAAATTTAACTCATGAAGAAGCGGAGCTTAGTGTTTGACTATGCATATAAATAAGTGGCCACCCTTATTCATTTTACATGATTTTGATGAAGAAAATTTGAAATAGCTTTGAAATCACGAAGTGAGGGGTTCTTCATGAAGTAGGTTGTTATATGTGAACTTGATCTTCACAAATAGAATTTTAAAGTCTGTAATGATGCCAATTATTTTTATTTCATTTGAGATTCGCGAAGATTCGTTGTACCATGTGGGATTAATGAGGTTCATGAAGTAGGTTGCTCTGTGATGTAGTGAGCTTTGTGAAGGGTTCTGCTCTGTGAGGTAGTGAGTTCCTCAAAGGGTTGTGCTCTGTGAAGGTGTTCAAATTGTGATGGGTCTATGTGAAGGGTTTTATTGATAATCAATATTGAGTAGTTTGGGATTTCAGTGGTAATCTACTAAGGTCTTTGGTGCAAGAAGTATCCCATGTTTGATAGAGACAATGACTCCAATGCCTATATGTTGAAGTGACCTTGATGTCGATAAACTGAGTTAGACATATCTCAAATTAGTGAGCCAGGGTGAGTTTACAGAAGTGTTCCAAGGTAATCAGGGAGCCATCCCTGAACATTTTTAAGGGTAATGTGCTTGGAAATGAGTTACTGTGACCAATCTCTTGTACTCTACAACATGAGAAGATTAGAGGATTTAGGTATGACTGAAAAAACTGTTGGTGTATACTCCTTAGACATTTCCCTTTCTAGTGAACCAAGTAAATGTGATTTTTCATGTCCTTGTATTCTTTTGACTAACTGATTTAATAGGATCCTTCCAATGTGGGAACAATATCCCCAACTTTACGAACAAAATATTGACACCTTGATTCACCCTTCCTCTATCAGGGTGCTTCAATGTCCTTTTTGAAACTACTATGTTGTTTTAATCCTTTATGGTATTACATAAGGACAGTAAGGTGTCCCTATCCATTTTGTGTTATAGAAATAAACTATCAATATAGGATCCTATTCCTCTTAGTTGGGTTACATTATTCTTCTCACTTCCACAGAGTTGTTTTTTTGGTTTTCCTTTATAAGATTTTCGTATATTCCCAAGGCTGGAGTTTTCCAACTTGATATAAATTATTTCAAGATTATTATATTACTAAACCCTATCAAGATAAAAAATTTCATCAGGAGGGTGTGATTCCTCTATATGGCCTATAAAAATTAATCTAATAAGTGGGAATAATTTTTTTTATGTTTCCAGTTTTATATAATTACCCTCAGGTGACATCATTTCAATAGATTAACCTGTATCCACCTAGATTCAAGGATTATATTATATGGATCAAGATATATTCTTTTCAGGGAACACTGGAAGAATTTTAATCATCTAATCATTTCCAACCTTAGTTTCAGTTTCATCGGGGTACTTTTCGAAAGACAATTTATTTTCCCCAAGGACTGGACTCTACTCTACAAAATATTTATTATTGGGTACCATAGAGTAGGTGAGTCCCAATTTATCACCCATTTCATTAATATTAAAATCCTCAACATTTATTTCCACCTATATCTCATCATACTCAATTTTGGGATTCTCATTTGGTATTATAGATTCTATATGTATTCTTGATCCTTTTTCATGCTTTTCATGTGCCTTTTTGAAATCCACTAACATGGTTTGATCATCTAAATCAATGTTAGTTCTTTATGTACCTTACTTTTTATAGAAACTATGAATATTATAATGATTATAACCCCTATCTCACAAAGGATCCTTTCTAGGACTCATCATTTTAGTAGACCATAATAAATTTGGATTATTCCCAATTTTATTTTCAATGTTCCCCGTTTTTTGGAAATTTGAAATTTCATTCCCACTGACCATGAAAATGGAACATCTTTCCTTTTATATTAAACTATTCACTACTTCTTTAATAATAATATTGTACTTAGGGATTTTTTTTTTCATCTCGTCATATTCAACATCGAGGATTATATTTTCATCCCTCAGGGAGAGAACCATATTGTTAATAAGGGGATCCGAGATATTCACCTTCCCATAGATCCTTGTTAAATTGATAAAACAATCAGCGTTACTCTTCTGTTCCATTCAAATTGGATTACTAATATATGGGTAAATTCATATGTTATTAATTCCTTCTTAGACTTAATATATTTAGTCATGTTTGTTAAAAATAAAAATTTAAATCAAAAGGGTTGAGTTAGGGGTCCAATAATTTTGTACAGTGGAAGTTATGTATGAGATGTAAAGGTCAAAATACCTATGTCCTACCTTTAAAATAATTATAATGGAAAATGATATAGAATAATACTCTTAACATCGAGAATATCAAAAAATCGCAGAGACGTCATATGCAAAAATTTCACATAACATTTTTAGAAATTTTACATGTATGTTCCATGTGTGGAAGAGACATCCTTAAGATAATAGACTTCTTGGAAGAATACATTATTTTAGCAACATCATCCAAATTTTTTATACGTGTTTCTTGTTTTCCATTTTAATGATAAACAATGGTGAATGATCCACAATATATGTGAATGATTTTAAATTCTCTTATTTGATATTATTTAAAAAAATAGTCATATTTTGATGGATTTCCATTATTGGAAAGTGAAAACAAATAATTGATCCCAAAAATCTCCTCAGGTTGAGTCACACCTACAATATTATGACATTTTCCAATGCAAAAACAACTCAAATCATTCATGGGAAATAGTGGAATTTTTTGTGATTTTGAAACTTCAAATTCTGTAAATAATGTATACTAGAATAAAGGCAAGATAAAAGTTGATCATGTTGTAAAATCACTAGAACCACTAAAAAAGATACCCATGAATCAAACTGAAAGGAGAACAGAAGACTATCTGTTAGATTCCATGAATAATAGGCCGTCAAAAAATTTTACCATGGAAGAAGTCGTGAGGAAATATAGAAGTTAGAAGTAATTCCCCTCCTGAATTTTCAGTTCTGTGGATATCAGGGTCATACAATATCACATTCAAAAGAAGAAATGAGATATCTAAATGGGGTAGATCTAGGAGATCAATATAGGATAACCAATTCATATCCTTTTACTTATAGAAGAAAAAATTTCAATTGATATTTTTTCATTGGTATAACTTTGTCCGTAAATAGATTTATTGTAGGTAGAGGAGTGACACGTACACCTCATACCGAAGTTGGAGACAAGTAAAAATATCATCAACAAGCATTTTTTTCTCTTTGAAATAGGTTTTCTCATTGGGAAAAAGATTTTAACTATAAATAACCCATGTAATAGGAATAGATAATTGAAATGCCATTAGTTTCATACACTCAATCTGATATCTCATGGAAATAAAAAAAGAAAATTGGGAACTCCAAACATGCAGTGATAGCCCTAAAAGCTACCAAAAGCAACAACACCTAGATTCTTGGTAGTGGATTTTCATCTCATATGATATGAAATACATATTTTTTAATGAATTTCTAGAGGAGGGATGATGTAATAGTATGATTTTGTAATGATGGTGCTCTTAAAATCAATTGTAGTGGTAGTAATGATCTAGAAGTGGAAAGCTAAAGATAACTGAAGTCCTTTATGTGGATGGCCTATATCTTAATCTCCTCGGTGTGAGTCAACTATGTGACTCAGGACTTAAAATTAATTTTAATCATAAAGGATTCAATATCAAGAGAAATGAAATGAATTCACTTATGAAATAATACAGAATATAAGGATATCTATTTCAGGTTGATAGTAATGAAATCATTTTATACATGATTTTTGAAGAAGAAAATAACCTGTGGCATCAGAGATTGGGTAACATCAATCAAGAACACATAGAGAATATATAAATACTGATTATTGTCAATGATATTATCAACCTGATGTGTGAATGTAAAATTTCTTGTGATGCTTGATTTTGGGGGAAGCTGGTCTTTAGTTCATATCATCCAATGAAGAAAAGGGCATATCATATTTTTATCTCATTTATATTGACATATGTGTCTCAGTAATTTTTTTGAAACCCATGGATATATGTTCATCATCATTTTCATAGATGATTATAGTAGAAAGACATGTGTAATGGTTATACATAGTAAATGACATGTTCTTGACTTCCTAAAAAACATATCGTCGAATTTCTAAGAATGATATTGGACGAACAATCAATTTGATGAAATCTGAAAATGGAGGGAAATACATGTCTGTTTAATTTGAAAATTATATGGAGAATCATGGGATACAACATGAGGTAGCTATTGGGAGAACACTATAGTGAAATGGATTTTTTAAGAACTTGAATCGATAGGTGAAAAATATGGTATGAAATATGATTATTGAGAGTCTTATTCCACGACATTACTAGAAATAGGTTGTTCAAGCTATAATGTATATTCTAAATCGAACAGGTCTTTATATGGGTGACACGAAGACAACAAATGAATTTTTTTGTTGAAGGAATCCCTTTTTGAAACACTTTCATGTCTTTGGAAGTAAATGTTTCATTAGGAATGAGGAAGTAAATCAAGGGATGTAAGGTGAAAATGCAGGCAATGAAATTTTCCTTGGATACTCAATGAACAAAAAATCCTACAAGTGTTTCAAAAATCACTTGGGAAGGATTATGGAAAGCAGTGATGTTAAGATCGTTGAATAGAAAATTGAAAATTATTCACAAAATTAATATGCTAATGTGATAGAATATGTGTAAGAATGTGAACATGAAAAAATGGAAATACCAAAATTGAGGAAGTTGTACAAAATTATCAACATAAACATCATCATGTTCAATCAAAAGAAGAATCGAAAAAGGGAACCATGGCTAGAGAGAATTAATTTTAATCTCATGGGAGGAATTGAAGAGCATAAATTTATTAATCCATCATTTTTGGGGATTAGAATTCACCCACACAAATGAGGATAATGTGGAATAATAAACAATCTAAATTTCTATTAGTTGTGCAACCATCTTTATTTGATAAATCTGCAAAGGATGAATCGTGGGTGAAATCCATGAATGAAGTGTTAGATCTGATTGATGATAATCAAACATGGGAAATAGTTAAGAGACCCCAAGGTCACAATGTGATTGGTAAGAAGTGGATATTTAAGAACAAGTTTTATGAGCCTAGAAATATGGTTAGAAACAAGGCACATTTGGTTTTTAAAGGATACTAAAAAATTAATGGTGTTTTTGTTGAAGAGACATTTTCAACAATAGAAATTCTATAGTAAATTAGGATATTTCCTTCCATGGAAATTAAGAGAGGTTATAATATTTATCAAATATATGTTAAGACAATATTCTTCAATGGGGTTTTAGAAGAAATAGTCTACATTGATCAACCAATGGGGTTCTTTCATTGCAATGGTTAACTGAAGGTTTTCAAGTTAAAGAATGCTCTCTATGGCATGAAATAGGCCACATGGGTGTGGTAATCTTAGTTGGACTCTTATTTTAGAATGTATGACCATAAAATAGGAGTGGATCAAAACATATATGTGAATAATTCTCATAATGAACAGTTCACTGTAATGGTATACATGGATGATATTATTTTTGGTAGAAGAAAACATGAATTTGTGGATCAATTTTCCAACCCCGTGAGATCAGAATTTTAAATTTCTATGATTGGTGAACTCCCATAATTTTTCGAGTTTCATGTGATTCAAAATAAGGTTTACACATTCATTTTTCTAGAAATGTATGAAAGAGATCTATTGAATAAATTCAATATGAAAGATTCCAAACCAAAGTCGACTTTGATTGTGGTTGGAAAAAAGATCAGGAATCTTGGGGAAGGATCTTCTGTGGATACCACCATGAAAAAAAAGAATCATTGGAATCCTCTTGTACCTGAAGGAAACACGTCTATATATTATCATTACCACTAGCCTTGTGGCCCACATTCAGAGTAATATGATGGAAGAACATGTGGGGTTAGTGAGAATAACCATGAGGTATATTCAAGGTACTCATAATTATAGATTATAATTTTCTACACAAAGAGAGAGTAAACTATCATAATTTACTAAGGCTGACTGGTATAAAGATGTTTTGGATAGAAAGTATAACAAATTTTCAGAATTCAATATTGTAAATAAAATGTGTGGGATGGTTGTGAAAGAAATATGAAAACACTTCTCATAGTACTATTGAAGATGAATATATATCTACTAACAAGGTGTAAAATCAGTTACCTTGGTTGAAACAAGAACTGACTGACATATGTGATGAGGTGAAACAACCAATGAAGATTTACTATGATAAGAAGGGTTAAGTTGATCATACGAAGAATCTTGTTCAGCATTCTCATACGAATCATGTTGATATCTTATATCACTTCATCTATGAAAAAGTCGAACAAGGCATTATCAAAATAGACCATGTGGGAATCAATGAGTAAGTGGCTAACATTATGACATAGCCATGGTCAGAGGTTCTGTTTGAGAAACATCAGTTGATCCTCAGTGTTCATCCACCTCCCAGTGCATAAGGAGGTTACGAGATTCCCCTCTCCCTAGTTTTTTATCTGTTTTTAATCTGTTTTTGGAAATGATGAATGTATATGGGGGAGATACATTTCACAGAGAGCATGTTTTTTACCCTACATGTCTTGATTCAGTTCATTGGGTTTACTTTCAACTGGAGAGAATGGATAAATTCATTGAGAGTGTTCTATTTATTCCCAATATAGGAAGTTAGGGGAATAGAAACATCCATAAATGAATCTATAGGGGAGAAAATAAAAGAATTAGAACTCAATTCATGGCCTCTATCTTATTTTCTACCATGAGCACTGCTTATGTAGAATTAAAGTGAATAATGGGTTTTTTCTTGAAGGTTGAGGTTTTGATCATGGATGGCACATTAGTGAATTTATCTGAAGATTGGACACAATCTTAAAGGGGGATATTGTTGGAACAATGGATGTTCTTTGCAGAAAAATGAGAATGGTTTGTGTTTTTCATCAATCCTCTCATGTATTATAAGGTAGATTGTAAGGAATGAGATCATGTAGTTCAAGCCGTATGTAGTTTTGAAGGTCATGTCATTTCCCAGTGTTTTTCATATTTTTGGGGTCCAAAATTTGGGGAATGGAAAGCATTGCCAAAAAGTGTTTTTTCTTGAAGGGCTTGTAAAAATATGGAAAAAGCATGAGTTTTCTAGATATGGGCTTCATGAAGAGTGTTTCATGAAGACATGAATATTTTGACAATGTGCTCTGTGATTTTTAGACTTGGTTTGCGAGTGGTTCTTTGTGGTGGTGTTTAGTGGTGGTGCAAAGGGTTTTGAAAGAGATCTCTACAGTTACAACGAGCATTGCGAAGAGGGAGATTTTTCGAAAAGGAATTTCTTTCCTATCAATATTTCACATTTGAATAAGAGGAGATCCCCATTTGACTATGCCTATAAACAAGAGTCCAACCTTATTCATTTTACTTGATTTTGATAGTGAAAATTTGAGATCTCTTTGACTTCATGAAGAAAGGGGTTCTCCACGAAGCAGGTAGTTCTATGTGACCTTGAACTTCACAAATAGTAATTTATATTCTTGAATGATGCAAATTAGTTTAAGTAATTTGAGATTCGTGAAGATGGGGTGTTCCACATTGGCTTTATGAGCTTCGTGAAGTAGGTTGCTCTGTTATGTAGTGATATTCGTGAAGGGTTCTCCTCTGTGAGCCAACGAGTTTCGTGAAGGGTTGTGATCTGCAAATGTCTGAGCATTCGAAGGGGTTATGTGAAGGGTTTATTTGAGTATCAGTATTGAGTAGTTAGGGATTTATGTGGTTATCTACTCAGGTCATTTATTTAAGAAGTATCCCATGTTTGATAGCGGCAAATAATCTAATGCCTATATGTTGAAGTGACCTTTAAGTCGATAAAATGAGTAATAATTCTCTCATAGTAGTAAGATAGGGTGAGTTTACCTAAGTGTTCCAACGTAAGTGGTGATCCTTCCCTGAACTTTTACAAGTGTAGTGTGCCTCGAATAAAGTAATTGTAACCAAACTCTTGTACTCTGTAACTATTGAAGATTAGGGAATTTTGGTATGACCAAAAAAACTATCAGTGTTTACTCATTAAACATTTCCCTTTCCAATTAACCAAGTAAAAATATTATGTCATACCCATTAATTCTGTTGAATAAATTATTTTACATTTTCTGATCAACATGGGAATAAGACCCACAACTTTACGAACAAAATTTTGACACCCTGATTCACCCCTCCCCTCCCAGGGTGTTTCGGGGTCCTTTAAGAAACTAGTAGGGTTTATTAATTCCTGACAGGATTATAAATGTACAATAAGGTATCCCTATACATAGAAAGTTCTAGAAAAAAATTGTCAATTTAGGATTCTATTCCTCTTATCTGGGTAACATTCTTCTTCTCACTTCCACAAGGTTATTGTTTTTCCTTTATATTATTCATGTATATTCCCAAGGCAGGAGTTTTCCGTCTTGATATAAATTATTTCAAGATGCTGATATTCTTAAAACCTATCAATATAAAATGTTCATTAGGAGGGTGTGATTCCTCTACATCACCTAAAAAAATTATTCGAATAAGTGGGAATAAATTTTTTTATGTTTCCATATTTATATAATTATCCTCAGGTGACATCATTTCAATAGATTAACTTGTATCCACCTAGATGCAAGAATTGTCTTTTATGACTCGAGATATATTCTTTTCAGTTCCCATTAGATGAATTGTAATCATCTGATCATTTCTTACCTTAGTATCAGTTTTATTGGGGTACTATTCGAAATACAATTGGTTAGTCACTAGGACTAGACTCTACTCCACCACATATTTATTATTCGGTACCATAGAGTAGGTGAGTCCTAATTTATTACCCATTAAATTGATATTAAATTCCTTCCAATTTATTACCACCTATATTTCATCATCCTCAATTTTGTGATTCTCATTTGCGATTATAGTTTCAATATGTATTCTTGATCCTTTTTTATGCTTGTCATGTGCCTTTTTGAAATCCTCCAACGTGGTTTGATATTGTATATACATGTTAGTGCTTTATGTACATTCCTATGTATAGACTCTATGATTATTTAAATTATTATAACCCCTATCTCGTGAAGATACCTTTTTTGAAATCAAATTTTATTTGTACATTCTAATTTTGTAATCTTCCCAATTTTATTTTCAATGTTCCCTGTTTTTTGGAAATTTGAAAATTCATTCCCACTAACCATGAAAAAGGAATATATTTATTTTTATATATATCTATTCAGTACTTCATTAATAATAATATTGTACTTAGTGATTTTTTTCGAATCTAGTCATATTCAACATCATGGATTATATTTTCATCCCTCGGGCAGAGAACCATATTGTTATTAATGGGATTAGAGATATCCAATTTTCCTAAGATCCATGAGAAGTAGATAAAACAATTAGCCTTAGTCTTCTTGTCCATTAAAATTGGATACCAATACAAATTTAAATTCATATGGTATCAAATCCATCTTAGACTAAATATTCTCTCCCATTTATGATAAAATTAGTTATTTAAATCAAAATGGTTCTATTGGGTGTCCAATTCTTGTGTACATTAGAAGTTATATCTGAGATATAAAGATCCAAATCCTTATGTCATACCATTAAAATAATTAAAATGGATAATGATATAGAATAATACTTGTCAAATCTAGAGTATAATACAATCTTAGAGACATAATATGCACAAATTTCACTTAAAGTTTTTTAGAAATTTTACATGCTTGATCCCCATATGGAAGAGATGTTCTTAGGATGATAGACTTCGGGGAAGAATAAATTATTTCAGCAAAATAAACCAAATTTTTTGATACATGTTTCCTATTTTACATCTTAATGATAAACAATGGTGAATGATCTATCATTGAGGTGAAGGATATTAAATTCTCCTATTTGATATTCCTTTCAAAAAATCATATTTTTATGGATATCTATGACTAGAAAGTGAAAAAAATTACTTGATCCCAAAAATATCCTCTGGTTGAGTTACACATACAATCCTATTACATTTTCCAAAGAGACCATAACTCAAATCTCTATAAAAATACTCATTGCACTTTATATCCATCCAAAACACCTTTCTATTGAAAAATATTACAACGGAAACAATGTAGGATTACATGATTGAACAGCTATGAAACAAGGAAGGTAAATACATATCATTTCTTGAAAATGATGTATATAATGAAATACCTAGATAGAACCAAATATTACCATAAATAATAACCCATGGTAAACATGTTGAACCATAAAAATAAACTCTAACACTAATACATTACCAATGAACACAACTAGAACTTCTATAATGACATAAAACACATACTCCGTGACCTGTAATAATCTCATTAAATTGATATAAATTTTCATAGGCATGACCATGTCATCTAAAAAGTACCAATGTAGGGGTTAGTATTAAAATCCATTTAAATATCCAATATGTTGGTAAATGAAAACGTTAATCTTTTTTTTCCTAATTTAACCATATGAAATTATAACATATTTTTTTAAACTCACAACTTAGTAAATTTAAGGGTTATTTATCTTATACATATACTATGAACCATGAAATATTAAGAATTTTAAAAGTAATCATGGAAGTTTATAAATGATCTATATAATTTATTCCTAATCATAAAAAAATATCCAATATAAAAAATATTTATATAATACACCACACACTAAAATAGGGCCCAAAAAACTCACCATATTCATTAAGATAATGTTTTTATATTAATAAGGAATTCCATAACCCCATTATAGAGGATCTTTCTAGGTGCAACATACCATTTTTTATGAAATAATATTAATCAATGTCTTGATTTATGGAGTATAATTGAATACAGAGTAGAGTACACGAAAATCAATTCCCAATATTATGTGTGTCACTCCATAAATGAATATTAAATGTCATACATATATTAAGATTTGGGAATTCCATATTTACAATAAACTGTATTTAATGAATGATTTATCGAAAAAAATGGAGTTATAAAAATTTATTGCTATTCTAAATATCAATGAAATCAATATGGATTTATACTAATCATAATATAGCAGTCTTAGAGTTTCATTGAGATGGATTCTTGGTAGAGGTCCACTATAAACTATGAATAAAATAATATGAAAATTATTAATTAAATGACAAAGAAATAACATTAACACCATATATAATATTAAAACTCAACATAATTATCACAATAATACTTTTATGTCATTAATAATGAGACAAAACATACCACAATGACCACTACTAGGAGGACAATCCTCAATTAACATCTCCCTCGATTTTTAGGATGATCAAATAATTATCATCCATCACTTTCATAAGGACCAAAAGCTACCCAAATTATATTCATGGGAACCAATAATGTAGATAATCATGATATATAATATTTTTTCCTTTCATCATTAGCATCATGATAGTATTATAGAAATAACTTCTTTATTCCCATCATAAGTCATAATGGCTAACAAGATGGAATATCAATAGATATTCATTCATAATTTTTGTTCATTGCATCATATTATAAGACAAAAATTGAATAAACCCCACATAATATATAACCAAACACTGGGAGAACTACATTAATATACTGAATAATAATATACACATAAGTATTATATTGTAAAAATATTAATCAAAACCATATATCCAAGAACAAAATCATACCATGACCCTTTACAAAAGGTTGACTTCTTATCATTACAAGTAGGGGTTAGTAATTCTCTAATATTAAATATAATTAATTAGTAACCATCCATTCTTAATATTTATAATTATCATACACTTATGAATTTCATACACCTGATCATAGGCCTAAATAGGGATAAATCATGCGTAATTTTGTTCATATTTTTTTAAACTTCGCTTTCACATGTCCATGCCCAAAATTATATTTTTGATAATAATGCATCTTATGTTATCTAAATAAACCAAATAAAGTTTCTATTCTTTAAAAATAAGTAAAAAATAAAACAAAACTATTTAAAAATTTATTGGCTAATCCATCATTATATTTTTTGTCTGGGTCATGACCCAATCCAAATAATAACCCCCAAGGGCATGTAGTAGATATGAGAGTGGCCCTCGAAACCATCTTATAAATGTTCATGGGCCAGTAACTAGAAATAAACTTATATAAAAACTCATATAGGATTCATTACCCTCAAAATCCTAGAAATATATACGGATAACCAATAATAAACTCTATAAAAAATAAAACCAATATAAAAAAATGCACGTAAATTTTATGTAAGTAAAAAATTATAAGACATAAAACCAAAAATAAATTCTTATAGTAGGGAAACCAATTTGGAATCTATGCCATGAGTTATTAATTTCATCCTGATCATGTCATATCTCTTATAAATAATATATATATTTATATATATGTAATACTACATATATATTTATTGGGATCCAACCAAAAATATCTCCTGAAAATGTTGAAAAATCGTACTGATACCTCAATGAAATGAAATAGAACCAACCTAATAAAAAATTAGGTCAACAATCATTGAACGTCAATATGGTTCATTCAATCAATAATACATTCGTGTGTTGTAACATAATATTTATATAATATATTTAGAGGGTTCCTTGTAAACACATTCTCACTTATGTATTTTCTATCATACCATTGTGAAATACAACATTGGATCCAGTAAATCTATATCCACATATCTATATAACCACATATCATCATATCCATAATAACAAATTGATTGAAGCAACCACGTCACTACTACAAATCATTTCCCTATCATTGATGGATAATGTGAATATGAAGGACATTAACCTTGTTCCCTTCTCCTTTCATGAATTCTCTCTACCATGTATCAATAACATATCCAAAAAAATCATGTCATCCAACATATATCTAATATAAAATCAAGATATTAAAAAATATATGAATACTATAATCCATCAAAACCCTTAATATGTATTCTGGGATAAGGGGGAAGTGGGTGCAGTCAAACATTCATTCCCTCATAAATTTGATGTTAGTGAAAACACCTAAAACACTTATACTCATTTGGGATTCTATAGGATACCTTGATTCATGTGGTTGTTCATATAGAATAATAATAAAATATTATGAGTATAATATCCCATCAAAGCCCAACCTATGGAAAAATGAAAAACTTGAATATCTAAATCATTGTTACATAGAATAGAAACTCTATTCCAGCCATCGCATACTCAAAAATATAACCATGATAAGAAAATTAAACTTAATCACTCTAATTCCACATAATAACTAAATATCATAAATGAAATAAAATTTTAATACAACAGTTATTAATTTTTTATTTAACATTTTATATTCAAAATAAATTATTTTAAAAAATATTTAATTTCAAAACATTCATTTAATGATTCATTCATATTTAACATAGCCTTAGTGTTTTCATCCAAACAAATATATTTCATTTAATATCATATTATTAAAAAAATTCTATCCAATTAACCATTTACAACACCATTAATTCTATCCATTTTCCATTTTCATTCAATCATTTATTTAATCTGAAATATAAACCATGTTATTGCAAAAAAAATATAGTTCTATGCCAACATCCTATCCATAATATAACCTTATTTTTCTCAAAAAACACAAAAAATATCCACGAACCGAATCTATACTATGAACCAAACATCAATTAGATATAAATAACTATCCATAATAAAAACTATCATCACATACATATTATTTAGAACAACAATGAAAAATAAAACAAAAAACAATATCTATGATAACTCTCTATAAAGACTATGAAAAATAATAATATTATCTAAAAAAAATCTATCAATCAAAACAAGTAAATATGGCATTGAATATTAATTTATTCATTTTAATGAATACTTTAGATAAATTTAGAATCAGTCATAGAAAAATTTTCACTACAATTACATTTTTTCATACACCCATTTAATTAAAATATATAAATTAGAAAAGAATAAAAATATATTAATCAAAATGATTCAAGTAACATATAAAAATGATTACAAAACCTCAAACATCAAACAATTAATTAAATCACCTAAAATGGCATGCAATCATGTAAAGAACATTTGATTCACCCCTTTTTTGCCTCTAATTCCATCATTTAGAAATTATGTCAGTAGGTTAATCCATTACATTCACTCAAATAGAAAATATCCTCAATAAACACTATCATATATAATAGAATTATTTTTTAATACATTACCTCAACTATGATAAAAAAATCACCATTTAAAAACAATAAATAATGATCATGCTTCTAAAAACACAGAAGAATGACCCACAATAGATTATACCACACAAATCTCCATTAATTTTGTGTTACAAGATGAAAACTACCAATAGAAATTTATTGATTTAGATTCTTAGAAAGAATAATGCAGTGTATATTAGGAAAAATGGAAGGAAAAAATGTAAATTTCTCTCATTAGATAATAAGACGTTGATTGATTGAAAATGTGCTAAAAAATATCATTGGATGGCCGAAGATATCCAATGGTGAACCACTAGTTACCAAGAGTCTGAAGAATATTGGTAAACTAAAAGGTAATTCAAGATGAATGTTGAATTTATAATAAAACTAGAGGAACATCATATGCAGATGTTGTAGGGGTCGTTATTCCATAATTTATACCTTATAGAAAATCATGGTGTGATGTACTCTGGGTGTTGAGGTTCAAACCACCTGAAAACATATATATTAAATGAATGTTAGGGTATATACAATGTGTCTAAGATTCATCTCTCAATGTTTTATGATGAAATTCCAATCCTAAAATATCTTATACAAACTAGATAGATATTGAAACATCGTCACAATGAAAACATGATTACCATATAAAACCATGATAACCATGATCTAATGATTTTAACATATGATAAACTGTTAAAATAAACCACTGAGGACTCCATTAGGTAGAAAGTAGAGACACATCACAATATGTATCATATACGATTAACATAAAATATTTCAAATGAAAAAAATGTGTAATATTAAACTATGAACACAATAATACATTTCTTGTTGTAACATGATACTCCACAACAAAACTATCTCCACTCATACAGATTTTATGATAGTAAAATTTAACATTCAATGCCCTATGTTGTAACATGAGTCACCACATGCCTATCCCATACATCATATTGTTTTACACTAGACTATAAAATCAGTTCTTTTTTACACAGCACTCTACAGAACAATGAAACAAACAACACCATAATACACCACTATATATAAAAATTCATCAAAAACTCCATCCTCCTCCCCCACAACATATATCAACACTGAAAAATTATGGATAATACAAATTTAAAATCTGAAATTATCAAGGGTACTATATTGGATACTACTTAAATGATTATAATAATAAAGAAAACTCACCCCAAAAAGGAAACAGAAACAAAAACATCAAAACATATTAAAAAGATACATCTCAAATAAAAATAATTCCATCAATAGAACATTACAAAATACAAGGACAAAAAATATCATCCAATTCAACACAGAACCAATCATATTATCAATGGAGAAATTCATGGTTCGATAAATTAGGATATTATGTATACATTTTTTATTCCCATTCATAAATACAGTAATAAATTCCATGAATCATCTAATTGACATGAATTAAATGAATTTTGTACCCACACACAACTTAATCATGATGATTATGGATCTCAGCTTTCCAATCTAGAAATGTCATATCAAAATCTACAACCAATTATCACTTCTTAACGTCATGGATGTTATTTTGAAGATATATGTAGAGATATGGAACATGGAAAATGTTTTTAATGTAATCCATCTAATGAATAATTTCAAATTGATACCCCACCACAGGAGTATGTTTTAATACCATGAAAATGATGATAAATATTAAATAAATTTTACCACATCAGTTGATTTTTTTTGTCTATATTGAGGAAATAATCATAAAAAAACATGATAACATACCAAAAATCCCATATGTTTCCTTATTAAATTATCATATGACATAAAAGAGTCCATTTTATTCTTCATTAAACTTTTAATGGCTTGTCTCATATTTTTTGTACTTTTTAGGATATCTTGTCCAAGTACTATAGATTGTCAATCCAAATTGTAGAATAATATACATTTGCAATTCCACTAATATAATGCCTAAAATAGAGTTATAACAATGGATTAGTGGTATATATTAATGTAAGAAACATAAATATGATCAAAACGTCACCTATGGACCACTACAATATAGAATGCATTCATGAATCATGTCCTCTAATGTATGAATTTTCTTTTCAAGTTAACCATCTGTTTGGAGATTGTAGGTAGTTGAAATGTGTAACTAAGAACTAAGAAGAAAATTTCAATCATCTTAAGAGTCACAAGGTAATGTGAGGATCTTGATCATATATTATCATCTGTTGAAGCCTATGAAGCATCAATACCCCATTCATATATTGGTTTACTAAGGAATACACTTTACTCAACTCCCTTACCACCAATAAAAGATCCAACCCCATCAAATAGTATAAAACCATATTCTCCCTTATCTCAAGGAAAACAAATGAAAAAATACATCTAAATTCCGTCCCATTTTAACTTTGGGTCATCCAATGCCTAATGAAACCCACATGGAACATAATTATGTACTTTCAAGAGTTGTCATACTAGGAACAATGAAACAATATCATGAAATATACACATCATCCCAAAATCAAAAAACTGACTCCTAAATGGATGATACATCATGGATAAACCCATGTTAATAGACAAGGGTGATATGTTAATCTCATAGAGAACCACCTCCCACATAACTAACAAGATGAAACTTCGTAGAAGCAACACTATATGTTGATCATCCTATATCATATCTGAGTATAATATTCATACAAAAGAAAATATATAAACACCTACACAATAAGTTCTTCCCATTGATACTCCTCCACTACTTGTAAATTGGATGATTTTGTATCTATCCAATATAGATAATTTCTTCCACCAAATTACAAAATATAAAGATAAAAATCCACATCAACCATCATTACACTTCATGTATCATCAAAATCATGAATAACATCTCAATGTTACTTCCTGTTCAGTTCATCAGTAACTAGAACCACCTTTCATGGTGTATAAGAGAAAATATGTATAACGACCCATAATTTACATACATAGTTATTACTTCAAAATTGAAGCATACTTATTACAACATATAAGAAAACCATGATAGGACCGTATAAGTATAGTGACTTTAGAAACTGGGAAACATAAATGACTGGTAAAGCATCCACATTTTCTCCCGTTTATTTCATCATATCTAGAGTCTCTTTTTGCATATCCTACTTAATACCCTTCTTCCTAACCTGGGGAAAAGAAAACATACAAAAGGGTGATCTCAAATGCTCAGTAAGGGTAAAAAAATAAATATCAATCATATCATAATCAAAAGAACATGACATTTTGAAAATATTAACATGCCAAAGATATCATAATATCGTAACATGGGATAAATCATAGTAGTGATATGTAATCCCAATAATAATAGATTAAAACATGAAACTTTTTGGCATACACACATAATCATATAGAAAAATTGCTTTGTAGTCAAGACTGAATGCCAAAACTATCCTAGTGGACAAAGTCCATTTCTAAACCCAGTTCACTCCTCATTTCAGTCCTGTATCACTGAACCATATTAACCTGTCGTTCCAGCCATGTCTATATCATGAGATAAAAATATTTACCCAATTCATTGGAGGGAGATATAGGTCCCACCCATCTCATAATGAAACCATTCTTATGTGTGCCACAGAATCACAAAACATTGCATAACCCATGTAATAAAAATGGGATTCTTAAACATCATGCCATCATAACATAATCCATATAAGATAAAAGGACATAATAAAATTAATTACATCATAACATAATCAAATAAATGTAAAAATAGGGATAGAAATATAACACTATATTATTTTATATGGAAAATAATTTTGATAAAACACTTCCACTCCATTCTTGAGAAAAATATCCATTCTACTTAAACACATTTTACCTTTCTTAACATGTCATAAAGTATTAAAATAAAAGAATATGATTAAAAATAAACTTGAAAACATGTAAAGGAAGATTTATGGAAGTAATGTTCTATGAAATCATAAAAATCGATTCATTCCGTATATGTTAAAAAAAGATTCTTCTCATACATTGGCCAGAAAAGTCAAAAAGTACCTCATACTAAAAATGACAAAATATTCACTTCAAATATTTTACTCACAAAAGCGTAAAATTGGATTTAAACAATTGTATGAAGATAAAAAATAATATTACATATTGAGGAAACATGGATGTGATGATAAATATTTCCCAGTAAATTTTGAAGTACAAACAATCTCGGATAAAAATGAGATTGCGAGATTTTCCCTTACCTTAGGTCTGATTTGCTTCGTACGTATCTGAACCTCCTGTATAATGATTTAAATAATGTCATTGAATTATTACAGAATCATTTTCCTTATTATGATATCATAAATGGTCATGTTCTTATCTTCTTATTAGTAATATTTCATTGCTACTTGTTATTCGGGTGTTCATTGCTTTATGTTCTTATGCATGTTTTGTCAAATAAATTATTATTCTTATTTTTAGGTTATAGATACCTCATTTCCAGAATGTTATTAGTGTAATATATTTCATATTTATTCATTCAATTCATTTATATAATCATTATTCAATTAAGATCATGTAGAATGATTCGCGTCACATCGTGGAGACGGTAGGCCGTACGTACGCACGATCAATGATATCGTTCCCATGATCGTGGAATTGTATTGAAGTGTACATATACTATTTCAGAATCAATATCAATTTAAAATAATCATATATAGTTATTATTTACACCATTATACCCATCTATGTATGGTGGTGGAGGAAAACAGATTACACCACGGTGTGGAGACGGTATTCCGTACGTACGCACGCATGGGGATGTCATTTTCCAAAGGATGGATAGTAAGTGAAATATGGTTGTTTCATATTTATAATAACATATCATTATATGAGTGATAATAATTTTATTACTTCATAATGAAACAACTAAAGAAGAAGAAGTAGAAGAAGAAATAAATTTTAAAAATCGGTAACGTATATTACCTCTTCCTCGACACACCTCCTTGAAACATCTTATTAGGGCACTAATGTTGGTCTTTGAAGAAGAAAAGGTCCTCTAGAATATTACTAGGGGAATTTTGAAGAGTAATGGGTAGGGTTTGTACGATCTTGAAGTCTCTAAGTTGTGTAAAGAGGAGAGGGAATAGGTTCCCTTTTATAAGGGAGGAGAGGGGCAGCTTTGGAAAGTGTGAAAATATTATTTTATTATAACCATATCTTCGGTTTCAAGAAGTCAAAAAATCATTAAAGATGATTATAAGATGACTAATGGTAGAAATAAAATCATCCAACCACAATTGGACAAGTTTTGGATAATATTTTAATCACTATAATCTTATTTATTTAAATCATTTATTAAGGACGTAAATAATGCATCATTATTGTGTCATAAATAATTTAATTTATTTGATGTCTAAAAATTATAAAAAAGACACCACCATGTAGGAAATATTTTTACCTTTCCAATGAAGAGTAATAGTCGAAATGATAATTTATATAACCCCTTATAAAAATTAACTACTAAATGATTTTTGTTAATATCAATTTTGCCTTTTCGTTAAATTAATTAATCCAAATTACCATTATCACTACAATGTGGCTCAATGGGGTCCCAAAATCGACCCAAGGATGGCCAGGGTCGGCCACTACTCATCCAATAATGTTAGGACACGTTTTAAGGTAATTTTGAATTATTATAACACTCTTTTAACCTTGAATTACCCTATTTACCTTTAACCGCAGTAAATAAAAGTAAAAAGTTACTATTCAACAAAAAAAATTCAACTTATTGAACCACATTTTACTTATTGATAACAACCATGTCTGTCGGATTTCGTAAATTCAATTCATGGAAATGGTAAATTTTCATTTAAATGAAAGAGTTAGTTTTTTAACTACCACTAAGTGGTTTCATTATTCATAAAAAATTGATGTTTTTCAGAAGAATACAAAAACATCAGCCTAAGTTGTATTTGATATTCCAAATTAAAAAATGATGTCTATTTTTACAAATTCAAAACATATAAGTGGCATTAATTAATTATAAAATTAGTTCCCGTTATCAAAAGAAATAGCGTGTTTTTAAGAAATAATAACTACCAAAAGATCGACACATGTTTATGTCCAACGTCAAAGTGAAATTCATTACAATGACCAAAATTGGATTAAATGGTAAAAATATATTCTAATTAAACTTTAAAACCAATTGAAAATATAATATATCCATATAAATTATTGTGATGAAAAAAGTTGTTTTTAATTAAAATATAGCGTGTTTTTACTATTCATTAAAATATGAAAGTTGTTAGAATAATATGAAAATTTTCTCCAAATTAAATTTTTATATCATGATTCCAAGGACGAATTTTATTTTTTCAAATTTAACTTATAAACATGTTAAAAATTATATTTAATGTGGGTGCGCCATCAAAAGGCGGCAAAACTGCATTTTTTGAAAAATACTTATTTTACCCAAAAAATTTATTTAGTTCTCATACCATGTTCTAGAAAATATGCAAGATGAATAATAATTTTATAAAATTCAAAATTTAGTAAATAATATTCATAACGGCTAGTCCATATTAATATTATAACAATATATCGTTGTTTAGTGAAACCCGATATTGCGTACTACACACGCTATCGAGGAAGGTCGTGATTGCGTGTAATGCAATACAAACTAGTGTTGTGTGAAGTGAAAGATTCCTTTGATGTTGAATATAACATAAGACATAAAAAATATACTTCTCATAAAATATTAGGGTGTTACATTCTACGCCCCTTAAAATGAATTTTTCCCTTGAAATTCGTCACTTCGTAACAAAAAGATGAGGATACCTCTCCCTCATCATATCCTCAAGCTCCCATTTACCTTATTATAATTGGTGGTTCCTCCATAAAACATAAACCAAGCCAGTGGTCTTGTTTCGTAGAACATTATCACTACGATCAAAAATATCTATCGGTTGTTCTTCATAAGAAAGATCTTGCTCCAGCGGTACAACTTCTGAGCTTAGTACATATGAAGGATTAGGTATGTACTTTCTCAGGAGAGATACATGGAATACATCATGGACTTGAGAGAGATTCGGTGGAAGCACCAATCGGTAATCTACCTTCCCAACACGATCAAGTATTTTGAAAGGACCGATATACCTAGGGCTCAGCTTTCCCTTCATTCCAAATCTCAATATTATCTTCCAATGAGATATTCGTAACAACACTTTATCACCCACTTCAAACTCTAGGTCTTTTCTTCGGTTGTCAGCATAACTTTTTTGTCGACTCTGAGATACTCGTATGTGTTGTTGGATAGATCCAACCATTTCTACCATCTCATCAACAAGATCAGGTCCTAATATATTTCTTTCCCCAACATCATTCTAGTAAGTTGGAGCCCCACATTTCATTCCATAGAGAGCTTCATAAGGAGCCATTTGATTACTGGAGTGAAAGCTATTATTATTTGAAAATTCCACCAGAGGTAGGTGTGGATCCCAACAACATTTGAAATCCATAGAAGAAGCTCTTAACATATCTTCTAATTTTGAATTGTTCCCTCAGACTGACCGTCTGTCTGAGGATGATAAGAATTGATGAAACTGAACATTGTATATAAAGTATGCTGAAGAGTTTTCCATAACTTCGAGGTAAACCTCAGATCCCGGTCAGATATAATGGAAAGTGGTACTCCATGAAATCTTACAACTTCTTTCACATATATCCTGGAAAGATTATCCAAAGAGAAGACTTCTCTAATAGTAATGAAGTGTGCCGACTTCGTAAGATGATCAACTATGACCCAGATATCATTATTGCCTTAGGATGTTTTAGGAAGTACAATGACAAATTCTATAGTGATATTTTCCCATTTCCATTCTTGTATGGGTAATGGTTGTAACATCCCCTTAGAATTATGTCTCTCAGCTTTAACTTGCTGACAAACCAAGCATCAAGAGACATATTCAGCAACATCTCTTTTCATTCCATCCCACCAGAAGTACTCTTTCAAGTCCCTATATATCTTCGTGCTTCCAGGATGAATAGAGAATGAAGAACTATGAGCCTCATCCAGTAGATCCTTCTTTAATTCTGGGATGGTAGGAACACAAACCTGATTCCTGAACCATATTATCCCATCACAATCAAGGTTGAATGCAGGAACATTTCACACCTACTTTTTAAACACTACATCTTCTTTTTGTGCCTCTTTAATCTTCACATGTATAGATGGTTGAAAATTATTTTGAGAAAGATAATATTTTCCCCTTCAATTATAATTCCAAGATCCATCCTTTGAAAATCCATAAATATTGGATCTTTTGTGATCCTCATCATGGATAAGATAGCATGATCTTGTCGACTTAATGCATCTGCCACCTTTCTTGCTTTCCTAGGGTGGTAATGAATTGAGAAGTCGTAATCCTTAATCAACTCCAACCAGCTGCTTTGGCTCATATTCATCTCCTTTTCTGTGCAAATATACTTTAATATTTTATAATCTGTATAAATATCACACCTTTCACCATAAAGATAATGCCTCCATATTTTTAATGCATTGATTACCATGGATAACTCCAAATCCTGATTTTGGTAAATTTTCTCATGGATTTCCAACTATCATGAGGAATAAGCTATCACCATATCATTTTTCATGAGAAAACACCCCAATCCCTTCTTGAATGCATCACTTTATATCACAAAACCTTTTTCCACTACAAGGCAGTGTGAGCACAGGTCCACTGGATAACCTTTTTTTCAACTCCTTGAAATTCTCCTTACACTCCTCCGTCCATAGGAACATAACTCCTTTTCAAGTCAACCTGGTGAGTGGATTAGATAATCAGGAAAAATCATTCACAAAACGTCGATAATATCTAGCCAAACCGAGAAAACATAGGATCTCGATTACTATTTTTGGTCTTGACCGTCATTCAATAACCTCTGTTTTTGCTGGATCCACAGATATCCCCTATTTTGAGATTATGTGACCCAAAAATGAAAATTTTTGAAACCAAAATTCAAACTTGGTAAATTTGTCATAAAGATTATCCTTTCTTAGGGTCATTAATACAATTCTCAAATGGTCTTATTGTTATCCCTTGCTCTTTGAATAGAAAAGAATATCGTCTATAAAGACTACCACAAACTGATCGAGATCGTCTCTAAATACTCTATTCATTAGATCAATGATGACAGTAGGGGCATTAGTAAGAACAAATGGAACAATATAAATTCATAGTGTCCATACCTTGTACGGAAAGTCAACTTTTGTATATCCTTCTTTTTTACCCTTAATTGATGATACCCTGAATGAAGATCAATCTTGGAAAATGATTGAGATCCACATAGATGGTCAAATAAGTCATCAATGCGTGGGATATGATACTTGTTCTTGATAGTGACCTTGTTAAGTTCTCGATAATCAATGAAGAGTCTCATTGATCCATCTTTCATCTTAACAAACAGAACAGGTGCTCCCCAAGGTGATTCACTAGGGTGTATGAATCCCTTATCAAGATTCTCTTGATGTTGCCTCTTCAATTCCGTAAACTCAATTGGGGTCATTCTATAAGGGTCTTTGAAATGGGCATAGCACCCGGTATGAGTTCTATTGAAAAATCAACTTCACGATTTGGTGGTAAACCAAGTAATTCTTCCAGAAAGACATCATCAAACTCTCATACAATGGGCATATTCTTAATTGTGAGTTTCTCTCCCACCATTTGAGATAAATAACATTCGTTTATTGGAATCAAGACCCATAAGATGGATGAAATTTCCACTGGAAAGTTATATTCATCTTTGCATTGATAGATGATAGCAGATTGATCAGGAATATTAAATGTGATTTCCCTTCATTGGAAATTGATATGAGCTCCATATAAAGAAAGACAATCCATGAAAATAATCACATCAAATTCCACTATATGAAGGATCACAAGATTTACAGGAAGCACTTTCACACAGACTTAAACTGGAGAAAATTATAAACTTTTGATGCAACCGTTGTGCCATTAAGAGTTTTCACAGTTAACTCAACATCTAATTGTTGAGGTAGTACGATGATACCCTTAGAAAATTCTTCAGAAATAAAAGAGTGGGTGGATCCAAAATCAAATAAAACATTTGATACTTTAGAGTGGATGGTAAGTGTACCTTTCACCACTTCGTTATAATACGCCATATCACCGAAAGAAATTGCAATTGAATTTCCTTTATCTTTGGCCTTAATAGTTTGTTGACACTTATCATCATAAACAACCCTTGGATTAGGGAATTGATTAGAATAACGGCCCATTTCCTTGCACTTGAAACATTAAAGTATAGGAGGTGCATTCTGTGTATTCCATTCTTTGTTTGCATCCTTAGACATCTTCTTCCCATTATTTTAACATTTAACTTCCCGATGACCTTTTTTCCACACTTAAAACATTTACTTGTCCCTTTAATATAATTCCCTCCATGTTTCTTTCCACACATTGATCATAAGGTTAAAATTATCTTCTTTTCATTATGGTCTTTATATTTCTCATTGAATTCCATTTTCCAATTCTTATCAAACCCATATGACAGATGGCTTACTCCAATCTCCATCTCAACCTTGAGAGCACATTGAACAATTTCCTCATGGCTATTGAAGTCACTTATGGCTAACAACCTTTGAAGACTTGGTTTTAAGCCACTAAATAATTGATCGATCTTACTCTCAGGTTGAATAATAATTCCGAAAGTGTAACTTGCAAGGCTTGTAAAATTTTCATCGTAGGTACCAACTGATTCACCATCATTTTGCTTCAGTTCAAGAAACTACTTGTCCATATTTGTTTGAAGAATATGGGGGAAGTACTTATTGAAAAATAAGTTCTTGAACTCTTCACATTCCATTGACTCAATTTCATCCCTTTGCCTTGTATTCTTAATAAAATTCCACCATTGATCAGCTTCACCTTCCAAATGATATACTGCTAAGATGACTTTATCATGTTCGGAACATTGCAGGACTGAAAATATCATTTTAGTGGTTCTAATCCATTTTTCATCCACTAATGGATCAGAAGACCTACTGAATGAAGGTGGACGCTGCCTCAAGAATAATTCAACAAAATGTTGCGCCTTCCTTTGCTCGTTTGGAAGTATCGCATGATTCATAGCTTGAGAAAGTTGTTTGAGAATGGATAAAAGATTTTTCATTCCATCTCCCATAACATTTGGTTTCTTATGGGGGAAATCATTGCATTGCCCGTCTCATTCAGCATTAAGATGGTTCCTTTGGGTTCTTGCAATTTACTAAAACCAAGAAGCATAGTGTGAGAAACAAATAGGAAAACCACATAATCAAGAATAAAATCTCACACTTTAGGTCTTATCATAGGTTTTTCATGGCCATTTCTAAAACACTAATATTGTATTCTATGTTTAGACATATCCTTAAAGTTCTTACTAAGGCTTTCACATCCTAGTTTCCAAAGGTTGATTATACCTTTCCTCTGATACCAACTATAACGACTCATACTTTACATACATGGTTATTACTTCAGAATTAAAGCATACTTATTACAACATATATCAAAACCATGATAGGACCGTATAGGTATAATGACTTTAGAAAGTGGGAAAACTAAACGACTAGTAAAGTATATACATTGTCTCCCATTTATTTCATTATATATAGAGTCGATTTTAGAATATCCAACTTAATACCCTTCTTCCTGACATGGGGAGAAGAAAACATACAAAAGGGTGAGCTCAAATTCTCAGTAAGGGTAAAAAAAAGAAATATCAATCATATCATATTCCTAAGAACATGACATTTTGAAAATCTTAACCTGCAAAATAGATCATAATATCATAACATGGGATAAATCATAGTAGTGAGATGTAATCCCAATAATCATAGCATAAAACATGAAACTTTTTGACATACACACATAATCATAGAGAATAATTTTTTAGTCGTCAATACTCATTGCCAAGACTATCCTAGTGGAGAAAGTCCATTTCTGAACTGAGTTCACTCCTCATTTCAATCATGTATCACTGGACCGGATTAACCTGCCATTCGAGCCATGACTATCTCATCAGATAAAAATCTTTACCAAATGTATTGGAGGGAGATGTAGGTCTCACCCATCTCATAATGATACCATTATTATGTTTGCCACAAAATTATAAATCATAGTATAACCCATGTAATAAAAATGGGATTCTTAAATATCATGCCATCATAACATAATCCTTATAAGATACAAGGACATCATAAAATTAATTACATCATAACATATTCAATTTAATGTAAAAATAGGGATAGTAACAGAACCCTATATTATCTTTCATGGAAAATAATTTTGATAAAACACTTGAACTTCATTCTTGATGAAAAATATCCATTATACTTAAAAACATTTTACCTTTCTTAACATGTCATAAGATTTTAACCTAAAAAAAGATGATTAAAAAACATAAAAACATGTAAAAGAGGCTTCATGGAAATAATTTTCTATGAAATCATAAAAATCCATTAATGTCGTATAAGTTAAAAAAATATTCTTCACATACTTTGGCCGGAAAAGTCAAAAAAGTACCCCGTACTAAAAACGACAAAAGATTCCCTTCATATATTTTACTCACCAATGGGTAAAATTGGATTTATAAAATTTTATGAGGATAGAAATAATATTACATATTGAGGAAACATATATGTGGATGATAGATATTCCCCAGTAAATTCCGAAGTACAAACAATCTCGGATAAAAATGAGATTGTGAGATTTTCCCTTATCGTAGATTTGATTTGATTCATAAGTATCCGAACCTCCCATATAATAATTTAAATAATGTTATTGGATTATTACAGAATCATATTCATTGTTATGATATCATATATGGTCATGTTATTATCTTTTTATTAGTAATATTTCATTGTTACTTGTTATTCGGGTGTTCATTGCTTTATGTTCTTATGCAGGTTTTGTCCAATAAATTCTTATTCTTCTTTTTAGGTTATAGATACATCATTTAAAGAATGTTATTATTGTAATATATATCATATTTATTCATTATATTCACTTATATAATCATTATTCAGTGAAGATCATGTAGAAAGAGTCGCATCACGTAGTGGAGACGGTAGGTCGTACGTACGCACAAGTGATGATATCATTCCCATGATCGTGGAATTGTATTGAAGTGTACATATAATATTTTAGAATCAATATAACTTTAAAATAATAATATATAGTTATTCTTTACAACATTATACCCATCCAAGTAAGGGGGTGGTGTAAAACAGATTACACCACGGCGTGGAGACGGTATTCCATAAGTACGCACGCGCGGTGATTTCGTTTTCCGTAGGATGGATAGAAGGTGAAATAGGGGTGTTTTATATTTATAATAACATATAAATATATTATTGATACTAATGTTATTAATTCATAATTAAAAAACTAAATAATAGGAAGTATAAGAAGAAACAAATTTGAAAGAATCAGTAACAGATATTACCTCTTCCTCGACATGCCTCTTCGAAACCTCGTCTTTGGGAACTAATGTTGGTCTTAGAAGAAGATCAGGTCATCTAGAATATTTCTATGAGATTTGATAAGAGTAATGGCCAGGGTTTGGCTGAGTTTTAAAGCTCAAAGTTATGTAAAGAGGAGAGGGAGGAGGTGCCCTTTTATAAGGGAGGAGAGGGGCACCTTTGGAAAGTGTGAAAATATTATTTTATTATAAACTTATCTTCAGTTTCAAAAGGTCCAAAAATAATTAAAGATGATGTTAAGATGACTCATGGTCGAAATAAAATCATCCAATCAGAATTGGACATGTTTTGGATAATATTTTAATCATTATAATCTTATTTATTTAAATCATTTATTAAATAGGTAAATACTGCATCATTATTGTGTCATAAATAATTTAGTTTATTTGATGTCTAAAAATTATAAAATAAACACCAACATGTAGGAAATATTTTTATCTTTCCAATAAATATTTATAGTTGAATGTATTATTTATATAACCCCTTATAAAAATTAATTACTAAAAGATTTTTGTTGGTGTCAATTTTGTCTTTACATTAAATTAATTAATCTAAATTGTCATTATCACTACCTAGTGGCTCAATGGGGTGCCCAAATCAACCCAAGGTTTCCCATGGTCGACCAATACTCATCCAATAAGGTTAGGACGCGTTTTAAGGAAATTTTAAATTATTATAATATTCTTTTAACCTTGAATTACTGTATTTACCTTTAACCGCAGTAAATAAAAGTCAAAAGTTACTATTCACCAAAAATTATTTTCATCTTATTGAACCAAATATTTCTTCTTGATAACCACCATGTATGTCGGATTTTTTAAATTCAAATCAAGAATGTGGTAAAATTTAATTTAAATGAAAGAGTCAGTTTTTTAGCTACCACTAAGTGGTTTCACTATTCATAAAAATTTTACGTTTTTCAGAAAAATACCAAAAATTCTTCATAAGCTATATTTTATATTCTGAATTAAAAATTATGTCTATTTTTACAAATTCAAAAAATTTAAGTGGCATTAATTAATTTTAAAATTAATTCCCGTTATCAAAACAAATAGCGTGTTTTTAAGAAACAATATTTATAAAAATATCGACCCTTGTTTATGTCCAAATTCAAAGTGAAATTAATTACAATGAACAACATTGTATTAAATGGTAAAATTATATTCGAATTATACTTTAAAACCAATATAAAAGATAATTTAACCATTTAAATTATTGTGATGAAAATAGTTTTTTTAAATTAAAATATAGCATGTTTTTACTATTCCTTAAAATATTAATGTTATAAGAATAATATGAAACATTTATCCAAATTAAAATTTTATATCCTGATTCCAAGAAATAATATTATTTTGTCAAATTTAACTTATTAACATGTCAAAAACTTGATTTAAAGTGGTTGCGCCATCAAAAGGCGACAAAAACTGCATTTTTTGAAAAATACTTATTTTACCTGAAAAAATTATTTAGTTCTCATACCATGTTCTAGAAAATATGTAAGATGAATAATATTTTTATAAAATTAAAAATTTAGTTAATACAATTCATAACGTCTAGTCAATAATAATATTATAACAATATATCATTGTTTAGTGAAAATCGTAATTGCGTACAACACACGCTATCGAGGAAGGTCGCGATTGCGTGTAACAGAAGCCTATATAGTATTGTGTGCAGTGAATGATTATTTTAATGTTGTGTATAACAGAAGATATAAAAAAATATACTTCTCATAAAATATCCTGGTGTTACATTATGGCCATAATATTTCAAGAACTCTATCCACATCTACTAAAATTAACTAAAATCTAATTTTGAGAAGATGTAACTCAACTTTTTTTTATTTTTTAAGATAATAAATAATTTGTTGATGAATAAGTTACACCAAAACATTAGATAAAATACTATTTCTTCCAACTCATAACCATGGGTTTAATAGTTATTATCTAGGGGATATATGTTTCATGATACATATAAGATAATATACATTTTTTGGATTAATAAGAAATCCAAATTGATATGGTAATCATCACATAAACCTTGAATAAGTCTCATTAATCGAGAAACCAAAGGATATGAGAACTAGTCAACTCCACTGTTATGAACATTAAATATATATGATATTTATTATTCCATAAATAGACATTTTAAATTATTTTTATCACTGTCAAATGTGATAAAATTTGAGATAAATTAGAAATAAATATTAATAATACCCAATAAGAACAAGGAAACTATGAAAGTTTATGATTTTCATAGGGTCTTTCTAAGAAAATACTACTTAAATAATTAATGAACTGGGCATAAATGATTTGCGAGACTCTATATACTAATGAAAAAGCACCTATTACATTTAAAATACACTTTGGGTAATGTCTTATATAGATAATACCATCAAAAGATGGATAACATGATACTCGGATGCTCAGTATCCCCCAATTTGGACTTCGTGTAAATGTATATTTCATTGATGAAATTATCATGAACTTATATAGTAACACATAAAAAATGTGTTTTTCGATCATATAAAAATATTTGTGGAATTCATGATAAGTAAAAATATATTCACAAAAATGAAGTTCCCATAATGAGACATGAAACCAATTTTTTTAGAGTTTATCCTCTTTCACCCTCATATGATGTGATCAAGACTATAGATTGATTTTTTTAAAATATCTAAGTCTTTTTAACTAATGAAAAACATCCTATATTAGCATTTTAGGAAAATGGTTCTTCACCATTTCCAAGTTCATCCACTCAAAATATTTTCATAACATTAGAAGACTATATTCCTTATTAGTGAATAACTATGTAGTAGTAGAATGTTACACACTAGGTTAGATTAAAGTCTTATATAATAGATCATGGAAGTAATTCATAGATATCCATAACATGGAAGTGGAAATTTAATAAATATCCATTGAAATTAATGATACATGATGATAAAATTTCATCCCATACTTGATATTATGTCTAAAGTGTAGAGTCAAATCTTATTTGTGGAAAAAATACAAAAAAAATCCTCAAAATCTCTTGTTAATACATCCCCATGAACTCACACAACATTGATAAAAACTTCTACTTTCTAAGGAAAAAGTTGTTCTGAACACCTAGGTCCAATACAATTGTCCTCCTCACTAACAAACACCATGAGATGACCATTGACATCAAAGAACCCAACCCACCTTTCAATGTAATCAATAAATTAAATAACAAAGAACAATAAGTCCATGCTGATGATGAAATCATACAGTTCTATATGGCATCCCGACCTTCCATCCCATGACCATAATACTGGAGTAGGTGTCCCAGTACCACCTTATTTTTATTTAATTACATATATAATCTATGTATTGAATATTAATAAAACATATTATTATATATTGATAATTTTTCCCTATGAATATAAAATAATAGTGTTTTATAGTATAAATCACATTTATGAGTTCATAAAAGCTACCCATTAAGATGTGAACCTTGATGTGCTATAATGAATTCATAAATAATGTTCTATAGAGGATAATATTAAATGATGAGACACATGGTACATAGACTATAAGATGTGGAAACTAATAAGAAGGCGGGGCTTATTCCCATGATGTTCAGACATCGTAATCTCTAAGACAATTGATTATGATAGTAGACCCACCAGTATAAATTACTTATGTTCTTGTGTCATTATATATTCTTATCTATGAGAAACTATGAGGGTATATAAACATTATGATTATTATTAATTCATGGTACAACTCACATACATAGATGTATTTCTATCCAATCATTTGTTTTATAATTTTCTAAAAACAACATTATGTTTTCATGGGAACCACACATTTAAAAAAATCAGCAACATAGAGGATCTAAAGTCATAATTTAAAATAGAAATAAACCAAAAAAATGAAATAAAAATTTTAAATCGTACCTCGATCCCAGTACCATGAACGAACATGGTCCATGAGAGAGCCACGATCTACGTGAAGGACCCCAGAACACCCTGAGAGGGGATAGGTGAACCATGGTGTAAAAATGTTCTTATAAAAATATGGATCTTGTTCCCACGTTGGAATAAACATATTAATCTTTAGTGTAGAGAAACTGTAGAAATAAATAACATGAAAAGAGATGGAACACTATTTTTACTAGGTTTTAATCTAAGGTATATTCCATGGAGTGTACACCAAAATTGTGTCTATTGTACCAAAATCCACTAATCTTCACTTGTTTTCGAGTATAAAAGGTTTGACAGAGTCACTCTATTCCTGGAACACTACCTTTACAATATTATATGGATATCACACATCATCCCTTAAAGCACTTCTATTGACTCCCCCTTCCTCACTGGCTTGGGTGATGTCTCAGTTAGTTTATCGACATGATGTCTATTCAATAGAATTGCATTGATGTATTTATCATTTTCTATCATGTTAATCTACTATCATCAATGTCATGAGTATGTGAACTTGAAAGTACTGGAAAAAAACCCAGATAAACGAATCTAGTTAGATGTTCAACATTGAACTTTTATGGATGACCACTTGTGGTGTGAATGTATGGGGGTTTAACTGAAATATAACATTCACAAAACCATTACATTTAACCAAACCCTTTTATGTCAGAAAAAACTTATCTATTGTGTAACCCTTATCTATTTCCCATGTAGAACATAAAAATCACTTGGTCTTTTAATGATGAAAGGAACAGTTAAGTGGATGTATTACACCACGCAAGTCCGTCACGTGCAACTACCTTGCATTCAAAGAGAACCGATCTTCTTTAAAAAGCATCTTAAATATTGAGTGGGGGTACTCACATATTTATATTCAATTTTGTGACACTGCTCGTATGGTGAAAACATTTCCCCCAGATGCTCTAGTTTATTCTCCCAAGCCTCTATCACACAACTCACCTTGTAGGAAAACTCCAAAACTCATGCTCTATTATTACATTTTCTAATTTTTTATTAACTGATCATGAGAAATATATGGTTTTCATCCTTGAAAAAATCCTTATGTCTAGTGCATTAATTCATTGGCCAAAAAAGTTTCTCCATTCACTAATGTATAGACCCAAAAAATTGAAAAACACTATGGAAAAACTCCACCATTAATACAATTGTCTGCATGAACTCTAAGACCAATTTTCTTGAATACATCGTGTTATTTCATATGAGTATTGACATAAAAACAAAAAACTTTCTCTATTTAGAGTAATGAAAAAAATGTGGTTCTGACACTACCTCATTCATAATGGTATGACCTGTCGAGTCTATAATCATACCCATCAACAAATCAACATCATCATTACACCATGGACATCAACAATGAAAATGGACACAACTAGAACCACAAATGATGAACCTACTAACTAGGATATAGAAACTATAACCACCAAAGATGAACCTACACATATATTTTTATGTCATGAAGATAACAATTTATTGCGAAGTTGGAACGATTGGGTGCATCCTGATTGACATGTAATTAATGGATATGTTGATGAAGGATTTGTCCTATCCATCATTATTTAATACAATATCTTGACCCATTTATTGGAAATTAACTATCACATTAACTTCTTTTTCCAGGGTTTAACGACATGTTTATTTCCAATAGTCAAACAAATATGTATCAATCATGTAGGTTGGTTACACAGATGTACAACCTTCTTGATGATATATTGAGACAAAGGTATTATATTACAAAGTTAGCATTAGTATCATGTTTTAATTTTTGTGATGTTATGTTATATCTCTTTCATTCATTGACCTATTACTAGAAAAAAAATGTTAGACTTTATGAAACCCCAACTAATGTTAATGATAATGAATTATATAGGGTTGCACAAAAAAATTTCAATTAGTATCGATTAAATTCTATGTGAATTGAATTATTGGAATAAATATTATTCTTAAGACCAGGGAAAAATTTTATTCTATTTTAATTGATCACAAATATTTCCAATGTAATATAAACATATTTTTCTATTAATAAATAATTATTTTATAACATGAAAATAAATAAAATTTTTATTCATCAGATTGTAAATAACATATATATTTTATTTATCTAATTTTTTTAATAAATATTTATTCTCTTGATTGTGAATAAAATATTTATTAGATTGATTAGTAAATACTAGAGTTGTTTGAAGAGACCAAGGCCATTTTTGGTGAAAAATATTAATTAACATGACCGTTACATAATATTTTTTATTTCCCATGTTGACGCGCACCAAAAAATAATAATAATGATAAAATTTTAATGTAGAGTGAGTTTTTTAAATGTTTACAATGTTATTTAATGGTTAAAATAAAATTAAATAATATTTTAAACTAAACCCAAATTATATAAATTTATTTTCATTCCTACTGCACATTGAATCAAAAAATTGAGACTAGATAATTGTTGTGTACAATGATTTATCCCTCAACTCCTCCTTCACTATCCCTCTAAATAATGAGAATTAAATGAAAGTTTTCATCATGAATGAAAAACAAGAAATCATTATCCAATAACACAATAAACTATTAACTGTTCTAGTTCCCAATGATCGAGAGATGTTCCTTGAAGATCATTAGAGAACATTTGGATCACTACTAAAGGGATTATATCCTAGTATCCTTATAACACAATGAAGGAAATCAAAAAGGCTTTTTCATATGATCAATAATCATCAATGAATAATGTTTCCAAGATGAGTGATTTATTTCTTAATATATTAAATAAATTATTTATAAATTCTAAATGAAAAATCCTCACTAAGGGTTATGATAAATGATTTTTAATGAAATTATAATATATTTCCCCCCACTGAATGCTTTCACTACTCCAGAAACTATCAAGTGGTATCATAAGGGTCACATTTAAAATTATAATTATTTATTTGATTATTAATCCATATGAAATCATAGTTTTATATTCATATCTTTTTATTTGTTATTTAATCTGATTTGAAATAAAAATCTTCCATATATTAATCATATCAATTTTTTATTAAATGTTTTTAATGTTTTAATAACAAATAATTATTGAATGAAGATTCCATCGATAAGTGCCAAATAATATTCTCGTAAAACCAAGATACACAATGTGTAGTCTAGGTACACGCCATATAACCATGAACCTTGTATCTAGACACACTGACCAGTTAATTACACCCAATGTATTTATTTAACACCACGTGTTGACCGGGAAAACCAAGAACCTGGGAAGTGGATATATGTAATTTAGTTAGCTTCACACACTATGTAGTTCGGCCAAGATATCATTCCCAATATGCATGTGTATGACTCAGATACTTGTGAACCGAGGTACATGGCATGTAGTTGGGTTGTACACACAGTATAATATCCCATTAAAATAAAAAAAATAAAAAATTACATTAAATTGAAAACTGTATCATTAAAACCATAGTTTATTGAGTATAACACCAATATGTGTTTGAAAATTTAATAATGGTTTAAAAGAATATTAAATACATAATTAATTTATTTTAACTAATAAGTCATTATTTGACCTTCCATTCGTTTTCCATGATTTCCTTAAATGATGGAAATCTCAAATTAAGCTTGGATGATCATTAAGAAGAAAGGGATTTAATTAATTCATGAAAGAAAATTTATCTTATTAATATATAATTAGTAAAGAAATAAATGCTAGTAATTTTACTTTTTTATATTTGTTGCATGTATGACCTATCATGTCCTTGACCAAGACCCTTGTATTTGTTGGAATTAATTTATTTTAATTTATTTCATTGGTTATAATACTTTATAATTAAATAAATTATGGTCTATGATTCAACCATACCTTAATTATTTTTTAAGACCTATGTTCCTAATCATATATATGTAATCTACTTTCACCAATCATTTTGTTCCCCTAACCTGCATGTGTGTAATAAATATTGGTAATTAATGTATCATCCCAAGGTAATAGAGGGAGTTTAAAATAGAATCATGATGATTCCAACTCAACGATACATAGATATATAAGTGGATTGATGAAACTATTTTCATTTCCAATGAATATGAGTTATTGAACAATTCCATATGTTGATTTATTGTATAATAATCAAACCAACGATTAGATAAGGTCATGGTTGATTCATTTACATAATTAATTAAATTTTTCCTTTTCATTATTTATTTTAGGTATGAATTACCTTAATCATATAAATAAATCTATTAATATGAAAGGACAAAAAATAATTTAATGAAATTGGTGATAATGTTTCATCCAACATTGTTTATTAATTAAAACCCACATAATATTAACATGACAAGTAAAGGATATAGAAAGATAAAATTTTTGAAAAATTTATTAAAACTCATCAGCCTGTTATTTAGCTATAATATGAATTTAATTATATGAGGGGGAATGAAAACATTGAGCTAAGTGTAGAACATGATCAATGCATAGAAATTTATTTTATTTGGGGATTCTCATTAGATTTTTGGGGTGACATAACCAAAATTGTATTGACATTTAATGAAATAAGTTTGTTCAATATAAATTTAGAGGTAACTGTTGAGGAAATCGTAGTTATGAATTCAGGAAAGGGGATTCCAATAATGGATCATGGGGATGACAGCCTATAGTTGGAAAGACCATCTAAATAAATTACATTATTATGGTTTTCATGGCCAATTTACGGATCATTAAGAAAATTAATGGGCATCTTATCCATGAGAATATCATAAAAACTAGACATTATGAGGTCAATGGTGTTAGATATTTTAAATTGATTAAATAGTGGTATATTTAATAAATAAAAATAATTAACTAATTTTTTCTTAGATAAATTGTGATCACGAAAATGTACTAATAATATGATATTTTAATTATAGAATTAAATGGGAATCCAATCATCCACACTATACCTACGAGAACTATTGAATATAGAAAACATCAATGCTTTCCATCGCATGTAGTAGTTGTTTAGACGCCTCTAGGTTATGATACACCTTAAATATAAATCAGTTATGGTATAATCTTCAATTCTTGATACACCTACGAAAGAGGTGAGTGACGAAGTGTTATTTTACTAATAAAAACATTTTATATGTGCAGTTGATGTTCAATGTATGATGATTTCATAGATGTATAGTGAACTAACAATGTCACATAAAAACATGAATGTGTATAGAATTATAGATCAACTATGTGGTCTATACTAGGATAGATCTAGAGAGGAATGGTTTGAGACATCAAATGATGTTTTTTTGGAGAAAACGTTGAGGGGTTTCCTAAGATGGTACTCATGTATTCAAGCTAACTAGCTACATTGTGTGCCTATAGGTTCTATGTTTTATGCTCCCCAGTGAACTGGGAACCGATCTAATTCTGGAATCACTCTCTGAGAGAATATCTATATTTGTTGTGAATTTTAATATGAAAAACATTGAGTTGATTCTACCAGATATTCTTACTCATCTTTTCAAATTTTTATAAGGATACAATTGTTGATAACCCTTCCACCTTACGGGGAAAAAATAAGGGAATGTAAAGGTTTCCAAGTCCAAATATTGTTCACACTCTTCCAATAAGACGAAGATCAGTGGGTTGGAAAAGGAAAATGATATTTTTCATTTTTTCATGTGGAAAGAAGGTCCACTAGAAGAAAAGATTCACCAAGACAATGAATATAGGGTATTAATTAGGTGAAATTGTTATCGAGTGAAATTTTTCTTTTTCTAAAAATATGGTATAGATATAGCTTATGGTGATCATATGTAAATTCAAAAATAGTATCCAGGTAGATTCATAGAGATTAAACAAGGGGAGATTGATCTATTACAAGCCATAAAATATATATTTATTATTGTTTCTATCATGAACTACCACCTCACAAGGCCATCCAGAATTATCGTTGTTTTAAAGGGTTTTTAGTGAACCAAATGTTACAAAAACATTATTTATGTATCCAGAATTGATATGGATGGATTTACTTTCAAATTTTGATATAACTGTTTTTTATTTGATAAATAAATAATTTTTAATGGTAAAAAACAATTAAAAAATAGTATTTATGTATTTGATTACACAAATAATGTAATGGAAATGATAATGAAGTTACTTTACACGACTTATACCATAGAAAATATTGGAATGAATTTCTAGGTCATTTTAATGAAAATAACTTGACATAATCATACCAAGAAGAATATTTAGAATCTTTTAATTTAAAATCATTTGATGTATGTCACATATGATTATAATGAAAATATACCAAAGCCATATTTATTGGGAATGGTGAATGGGAAAAAGGTCATCTTGAATTAGTTCATATCAATATTTGTAGACTATTTCGATTGAGGTAAGGTGTGGGTGATCAAACTCAGTATCTATTAATGATGATTTTTGTAGATATGTATAGGGATACTTAATGAGGTGTAAGTATGATTATTTTAATGAATTCAATGAATAAAATATTGAACTTGACAACCATCTTGGTAAGAATATTTAGAAACTAATCTCAGACCTTGTTGGTAATATATTTCTCAAGACATCGTTGATTATTTACTGGTGTTCATGATAATATCTCAAATCAATCCTCAGTATTCATAATATTGGAATGTTGAAAGTGAATGATGGAAACACACCTTGTTGGAAATGGTGTGAAAAATGATGAGTCAAGTGAGTCTTCTATTGTCTTTTTGGGGAAATAAGTTAGAAAAAAACATACCACCTAAACTGAGTTAAAACTAAAGCAATAGATGATATAAAATACCAATTATGGAATGGAATGAAACTTGTTTCATCTTACATGCATGTGTGGGGATGAAAATAATTTTTTAAGGCCACTTCAAGTATTAAGATTAAACCCCATGTCAAAAAAATTATCTTTATTGGATACATGGCAGAAACAATGGGATAATACTTATAAAATCCTTTATTAAAATTGTTTATGTTTGATAAACATTACACATTTCATGATGAGGATATTATCTATAAATTTTTTAATGGGGATGAGATAAAATTTTTGATGATCAAGCGCATGAAAAAAAATATTTTTCACATAAAATAATTCCACAAAACCCTATATAAGAAGAAATTATTCCAAAGAAATAATCACTTTGTAGGATTACTTGATAGGTAAGAGAATTAGAATGATATGATTTCTATTCACTTATGATAGTGACTAACTGTTAGTTAATACTAATTACCCTCTAACCCAAATTGAAGTAGTAAGTGGCACAAATTTAACAATGTGGTAAGAGGCCATTAATTTTGAAATGGATCCCATCTACCAAAATGGAGTCGCGATATTGGTAGACCCTCCAAGGGATGAAAATATCATTGGTTGAAAATGGATATTCAAGACGAAACTATACATGGAAGGAGAATTAAGTACTTATAAGGCTTGAATAGTTGAAAATGGGTTAAAATATGGTCAATAGATTCACTACGATTATAACAGTTCACCAATTACAATACTGAAATCCATTATAATTCTATATTCCATTGAGGATTTCCATGATTATGAGATTTTGGAAATGGATTCCAAAAGAACCTTCCATAATGGGTAACAATATGAATATGTAAATATGAAATAACCTAAATGCTTTGGGACTCCAGAAGAAGAAAAAAATGTATCCTCGTACAAAAAATCCAGTTATAGATTAAAGAAACATCCTTGTCATGTGAAATTTATTTTGATGAGTCCACAACTGAACTATATTTCAAAATGAATTAGTGTGGGCCATGTGTCTATAAATGGTTTGTTTGTATTGAATTCATTTTCTTAAAAATATATTTTGATGACATATTATTAATTGGAGACAAAATATCAACCTTACATTATATTAATGAGATATTCAATAAATGGATCACTATAAAGTATTTGGGAGAGGAAGAATATATTCTCATGAACAAGATTCATCATGATAGATCCAAGAGTATTATTTACCTAAATTTGTTTATATATATAGACATTTATTAAAAATACTCTTCATGTAACAATTCAAGAGTGGAATTTTCTAGTATCACAAAACATCCAACATTCTAGCAAATTGTGTCCTCAGACACATGATGAAGGAAATAGAATGGTAGAGATTGCATACGTTTCAGTGATTAGATCAACCTTGCATATTATTACTTGTATTAGTGTAACACTCAATTCTTTTATGAGAAATATTTTGTTTTTATGTTATATAAATCATCAAATGAATCTTTCACTACACACAACACTAGCTTGGCTTGCTTTACACGCAACCACGGCCTTCCTCGATAGCTTGTGTCATACACAATACTGAGTCTCACTAAACAACGATATATTACAATATTAGCTATTATGAATAGTATTGACTGAATTTTTTATTTTATAACATTATAATTCATCTTATACATTTTCTAGAATGAGGTATGAAAACAAAATCAGTTTTTTTGGATAAAAGAAGTATTTTTAAAAAAATGTAGTTTTACCGCCTTTTGATGGTGCACCCACATTAAATCTAGTTATTGAAAAGTTTATAAGTTCAATTTTACAAAATAAATATTTTCTTTAGAATAAGTATATAAAAATTTACTTTGGATAAATTTTTCATATTATTCTGATAACTTTCAAATTTTAATGAATAGTAAAAACACGCTATATTTTAATTAAAAACAACTTTTTTCATCGCAATACTTTATATGGTTAAATTATAATATTGATTGTATTTAAAGTATAAATAGAATATATTTTTACCATTTAATATAATATATGTCATTAGAATTAATTTTACATTGAATTCTTAGGTAAAAACATTTCAATCTTTGGCAATGTTTTAACTTTTAAAACCCGTTTGCTAAAAAGTGGGATTATTTCTAAATTAATTACTGCATCTTCTGTGTTTTGAATGTAGAAAAATGGATTCCATATTTGGAATCAGTGGGTCCAAATTATGTTAATAGGTTACTTTTAGTTTTTTGATATTATGAATAGTAACTACGGTAATTTTTTTCTTTACTACGGTTAATGGTAAATAGGGTAATTCAAGGTTAAAAGAATATTATAATAATTCAAAATTACCTTGAAACTTGTCCTAACATTACTGGATGAGTATTGGCCAACCATGGCCATCTTTGGGTCGATATTTGGACCCCATTGAGCCACTTGGTAGTGACAATGACAATTTGGATTAATTAATTTAATGTAAAGACAAAATTGACATTAACAAAAATATTTTAGTAATTACTTTTTATAAGGGGTTATATAAATTAAATCTTCGTCTATAAATATTAATTAGAAATCTAAAAAGATTTCCTAAATAATGATATTTTTTTTATAATTTTTAGAGACAAAATAAATTAAATTATTTATGACACAATAATGATGAAGTATTTAACTCATTCATAAATGATTTAAATAAATAAGATTATAATGATTAAATTATTTTCCCAAACATTTCCAATTATGATTGGATGATTTTATTTCGATCATGAGTCATCTTATCATCATCTTTAATGATTTTTGGACCTTTTGAAACCGAATTTAAGAATATAATAATATAATATTTCCACACTTTCCAAAGGTGCCCCTCTCCCCCTTATAAAAGGGCACCTCCTCCCTCTCTTCCTCACACCAATTTGAGCCTTCAAGCTCGGAAAAACCCTTCCCATTTAACTTCCCCACTTCTTTAGAAACCTACTAGAGCTACTGGTCTTATCAAAAGGCCAACTCTAGTGCCTTAGGAGAAAGTTTAAAGGAGGCACTTCGAGAAAGAGGTAATACCTTCTACCGTTTTCTTCAAGTTCCATTCTTCTTATACTCCCTCTTCATTAGTTGTTTCATTATGAGTTAATAACATCAGTATCTCTAATATACTGATATTTTATTATAAATATGAAACAACTCTATTTCACCTCTTATCCATCCTACGGAAAACGAAATCACCGCGCGTGCGTACGTACGGAATACCGTCTCCACGCCGTGGGGTAATCTGTTTTCCACCACCACCTTACTTGGATTGGTATAATGGTGTAAATAATAACTATATATGATTATTGTAAAGTGATATTGATTCTGAAATAGTATACATACACTTAAATAAAATTCCATGATCATGGGAACGATATCATCGCTCGTGCGTATGTATGACCTACCGTCTCCACGATGTGATGTGACTCGTTCTATACAATCTTCATTGAATAATTATTATATAAATGAATTGAATGAATTAATATGATATATATTACACTAATACCATTCTGTAAATGATGTATCTATATCCTATAAAGATGAATATGAATTTATTTGACAAAACACGCATATGAACAAAAAGTAATAGACACCCAAATAACAAGTAGTAATGAAATATTACTAATAAGAAGCTAAGAATATGACCATATATGATATCATAACAATGAATATGAATCTATAATAAGTCAATTAAATTATTTAAACCATTATACAGGAGGTTCGGACACGTACAAAGCACATCAGACCTAAGGTAAGGGAAAATATCACAATCTCATTTTTATACGAGATTGTTTATAATTTGGTATTTACTAGGGTGTATTTTATCATCCACATCCATGTTTCCTCAATATGTAATATTATTTCCATCCAACTAAAATTTTTTAAATCTAATTTTACCCTTCGGTTAGTTTTTAGTAAAATATATGAAAGGAATCTTTTGTCATTTTTCGTATGAGGTACTTTTTGACTTTTCTGACGAAAGTATGAGAAGAATGTTTTTTTAAACTTATAAGGCATGAATGGATTTTTAAAACATTATTTCCAAGAATCTTCCTTTACAAGTTTTCAAGAATATATTTAATTAACTTTTTTTAGATTAAAATTGTATGACATGTTACGAAAGGAAAAACGTTTTTGAAGTAAAAATGATATTTTCCACAAGAATGGAGTTCAAGTGTTTTATCAAAATTATTTTCCATCTAAGATAATATAAAGTTATGTTTATGTATCTATTATTACATTGGTATTATTATGTTGTGATGGAAATATTTTTATGAATTCCTTTATCTTATATGAATTTTTTTATGATGTCATGATGTTTAAGATTCCCATTTTTATTACATGGGTTATTCTATGATTTATGGTTTATGATTTTGTGGCACACATAATAATGGTATAATTATGTGATGGGTAGGACCTATATCTCCCTCCAATTCATTGGGTAAAGATTTTATATCTCATGATATAGACATGGTTGGAACGACACGTTAAACCGGTTCAGTGAAACATGACTGAAACGAGGAGTGAACTCAGTTCAGAGATGGACTTTGTCCACTAAGATAGTCTTGGAAATGAGTCTTTACTAATAAGAAATGATTCTCTATGATTATGTGTGTATAGCACAAAGTTTCATGTTTTATGTTATGATTATTGGGATTACATTTCACTACTATGATTTATCCCATGTTATGAAATTATGATCTCTTTTGCAGGTTAAGATTTCCAAAAGTTATGTCCTTATGTATATGATGTGATTGATATTTCATTTTTTACCCTTACTGAGCATTTGAGCTCACCCTTTTGTATGTTTTCTTTCCCCAGGTCAGGAATAAGGTTATTAAGTAGGATATTCCAAAAGGGACTCTATATATGATGAAATAAATGGGTGGGAAAGTAGATGCTTTATGAACCAGTTGTTTATGTTTCCTAGTTTCTAAAGACTATATACCTATACGGTCCTTTCCTGGTTTTGTTATATGTTGTAATAAGTGTGCTTAAATTCTGAAGTAATAAGAATGTATGTAATTTATGGGTCATTATAGTTGGTATCAGAGGAAAGGTATAGTCAACCTTTGGAAACTTTGATGTTAAAGACTTAGTAAGAACCCTATGGATATGTCTAAGCATAGAACACAATCTTAGTGTTTTATAAATTTCCATGAACAACCTAGGATAAGTCCTTAGGTGTAAAATTTTGTTCATGAATATGTTTTTTTCTTTTTATAATTAGTGTTGCTCACACTATTCTTCTTGGTTTTAGTCAATGGTCGAAACCCGAAGGAACCGTGTTAATGCGGAATGCGATGGGAAGTGCAATGATTGTACCCCTGAGCAACCAAACGATATGGGAGCTAGAATGAAAAATTTTGTAGCCATGATCACACAACTTTCTCAAGCTATGAATCATGCAGGACTTCCAAATGAGCAATGGAAGGAGGAACATTCTGTTGAATCCTTCATGAGGCAGCATCCTCCTTCATTCAGCGGGTCTTCTGATCCATTAGTGGCTGAACAATGGATCAGTACCACAGAAAATATATTTTCAGTTCTACAATGTTCTAAACATTACAAAGTCATCTTAGCAGTGTATCATTTGGAAGGTGATGTTGATCAATGGTGTAATCTTATCAAGAATATGAGGCAAAGAGATAAAATTGAGTCCATGGAATGGGACAAGTTCAAGAACTTATTTTTCAATAAGTACTTGCCTCGTATTTTTCGAACAAAGATGGAGAAGGAGTTTCTTGAACTAAAGTAAATGGATGATGAATCTGTTGGTACTTATGAAGCAAATTTTACATGACTTGCAAAGCATGCATCTGGAATTATTATCCAACATGAGAGTAAGATCGATTGATTCTTTAGTGTCTTAAAACCAAGTCTTCGAAGGGTGTTAGCCATAAGGGACATCAATAGCTATGAAGAAATCGTTCGATGTGCTCTCAAAGTTGAGATAGAGATTGGAGTAACCCATCAGTCATATGGGTTTGATAAGAAAAGGAAAATGGAATTCAAAAGAAAATCGAAAGACCACACTGAAAATAAGATGACTTTTCCCTTATGCTCAATGTGGAAAGAAACATGGTGGGAAATGTCTTATGGGGACAATCAAATGTTATAAGTGTGGAAAAAAAGGTCATCGGGCAATTGAATGTCGAAATAATGGGAAGAAGATTTCTAATGATGCAAACAAAGGAAGGGATACACAGAATGAACCTAATACACTTCAATGTTTCCAGTGCAAGGAAATGGGGCATTATGCCAATAAATGCCCAAATCCAAGGGTTTCTGATGATGATCGACATCAACAAACTCTTAAGGCCAAAGATAATGGAATGTCACATGCAATTACTATCGGCGATGTGGAGTATGACAACGAAGTGGTGAGAGGTACACTTACCATCCACTCTAAAGTAGAAAATGTTTTATTTGATTCTGGATCCACCCAATCTTTTATTTCTGAAGAATTTTCTAAGGGAATCACCGTATTACCTCAAAAATTAGATATTGAGTTGGCTGTGACAACTCCTAATGGCACAACAGTTGCATCAAAAGTTTACAGTTCTTCTCCGATTGAAGATTGTGGGAAAGTGCTTCATGTATATCTTGTGATCCTTCCTATAGTGGAATTTTATGTGATTCATGGCATGGATTGGCTTTCTTTATATAGAGCTCATATCAATTTCCAAAGAAGGGAAGTCACATTTCATATTCCAGATCAATCTATGATCGTCTATCGATGCAAGGATGAACATAACCTTACAGTGGAAATTTCATCTATCTTATGGGTCTTGATTCCACTAAATGAAGGTTATTTATATCAAATGGTTGGAGAGAAACTCACGATTAAGAATATTCCCATTGTACGGGAGTTTGACGATGACTTTCCGGAGGAATTACCAGGTCTTCCACCAAATCGTGAAGTTGAGTTTTCAATAGAACTCGTATCGGGTGATTTGCATATTTCAAAGACACCTTATAGAATGACCCCAATTGAGTTGCAGGAATTGAAGATGCAACTCCAAGAGAATCTTGATAAATGATTCATACTCCCTAGTGCGTCACCTTGGGGATCACCTATTCTGTTTGTTAAGAAGAAATATGGATCAATGAGACTCTGTATTGATTATCGATAACTTAAAAAGATCACTGTCAAGAAAAAATATCCTCTCCCATGCATTGATGAACTTTTTGACCAACTACGCGGAGCTCAATACATTTCCAAGATTGAGCTTCATTTAGGGTATCATCAATTAAGGGTAAAAAGGGAGGATATACCAAAGACGGCTTTCCATACAAGGTATGGCCAAAATGAATTTATAGTGATGCCATTTGGTCGTACTAATGCCCCTCCTATCTTCATGGATCTGATGAATAGAGTCTTTAGAGACTATCTTGATTAGTTTTCGGTAGTATTAATTGATGATATTCTTGTCTATTCAAAGTGCAAGGAAGAACATGAAGATCACATGAGAATTGTATTAAAGACCCTAAAAAAGGAGAAGCTTTATGCCAAATTTACCATGTTTGAATTTTGTCTTCTAAAAGTTTCATTTTTTGATCACATAATCTCAAAAGAAGGGATATATGTGGATCCAACAAAAAAAGAGGTTATCGAAAGATGGTTGAGATAAAAAATAGTAACTGAGATCCGATGTTTTCTTGGTTTGGCTGGATATTATCGACGTATTGTGAAAGATTTTTCATGATTATCTAATCCACTCACCAAGTTGACTCAGAAAGGATTTAAGTTTGTTTGGACAAAGGAATGTGAAGAGAATTTCAAGGAGTTGAAAAGAAGGTTATCCAGTGCAACTGTGCTCACACTTCCTTGTGGTGGAGAAAGGTTTGTGATCTACAGTGATGCATCCAAGAAGGTATTGGGGTGTGTTCTTATGCAACATGATATGGTGATAGCTTATGCCTCACAACTGTTGAAAATACATGAGAAAAATTACCCAACTCATGATTTGGAGTTAGCTGTGGTAATCCTTGTATTAAAGATTTGGAGGTATTATCTTTATGGAGAAAGGTGTGACATTTATACTGATCATAAAAGTGTAAAGTATATTTTGACACAAAAGGAGATGAATATGAGCCAAAGAAGATGGTTAGAGCTGATTAATGATTACGACTGCCCAATTCATTACCACCCTGGGAAAGCAAACAAGGTGGTAGATTCTTTAAGTCGACAAAACCATGCCAGTTTATCCATGATGAGGATCACAAAAGATCCAATATTTATGGATTCACAAAGGATGGATCTTGGAATTATAATGGAAGGGGGAAAATCATATCTTTCTCAAATGAATGTTCAACCATCTATACATGTGAAGATTAAAGAGGCACAGAAAGAAGATTTAGAGTTACAAAATAAGTTGAGAAATATTCCTGAATTCAACCTTGATTATGATGGGATAATAATGTTTAGGAATAGGGTTTGTGTTCCTCCCATCCCCGAATTAAAGGAGCTGCTGGATGAGGCACATAGTTATTCATTCTCTATTCATCTTGGAAGCACGAAGATGTATAGGGACCTGAAAGAGTACTTCTGGTGGGATGGCATGAAAAGAGATATTGTTGAATATGTCTCTCGATGCTTGGTTTGTCAGCAAGTTAAAACTGAGAGACAAAAGTCTAAGGGAATGTTACAACCATTACCCATACCCGAATGGAAATGGGAAAACATCACTATGGACTTTGTCACCAGACATCCTAAAACATCAAAAGGCAATAATGCTATCTGGGTTATAGTTGATCGTCTTACGAAGTCGGCACACTTCATTGCTGTTAGAGAAGATTTTTCTCTTGATCAGCTTTCCGGGATATATGTAAAGGAAGTGGTAATATTGAATGGAGTACCACTTTCCATTATATCTGATTGGGATCCAAGGTTTACCTCAATGTTCTGGTGAAGTCTACAGCATACTCTGGATACAGAGTTGAGTTTCTGCACTGCATATAATCCTCAGACAGACGCTTAGTCTGAGAGGACAATTCAAACTCTAGAAGATATGTTGAGAGCTTTCTCTATGGATTTAAAAGGTGGTTGGGATCAACACCTACCTTTGGTGGAATTTTCAAATAATAATAGATTTCAATCAAGTATTTAGATGGCTCCTTATGAATCTCTCTATGGAAAGAAATGCAGGACTCCAACGTGCTGGGATGAAGTTGGGGAAAGAAAGCTGTTAGGACCAGATCTTGTTGATGAGATGGCAGAAAAGGTCAGATCTATTCAACAACACATAAGAGCAGCTTAGAGTCGACAAAAAAGTCATGCCGACAACCAAAGAAAAGACTTAGAGTTTGAAGTGGGAGATAAAGTGTTCTTACGAATATCTCCCTGGAAGTGGGTCATGAAATTTGGAAAGAAGGGAAAGTTGAGACCTAGATATATCAGTCTTTCAAAATACTAGATCATGTTGGGAAGGTAGCTTACCGATTGGCGTTTCCACGGAATCTCTCTCATTTTCATGATGTGTTCCATGTATCTCTCCTGAGAAATTACATATCTGATCCTTCACATGTACTCATCTTAGAAGTTTTACCACTGGAACAAGATCATTCTTATGAAGAACAGCCAATAGAGATTCTAGATCTTAGTGAAAAAGTCCTATGAAACAAGACCACTCGCTTGGTGGAAGTTTTATGGAGGAACATCCAATTAGAAGATGCTACATGGGAACTTGAGGATATGATAAGGGAAAGGTATCCTCGTCTGTTTGTTACGAAGTGACGAATTTCGAGGGAGAAATTCATTTTAAGGGTGGTAGAATGTAACAACTAAGAATTTTATGAGAAATATTTTATTTTATGTTATATAAATCATTAAAGGAATCTTTCACTACACACAACACTAGCTTGGATTTCTTTACATGCAACCACAGTTTTCCTCGATAGCTTGCGTCGAATGCTATACCGAGTTTCACTAAACAACGATATATTATAATATTAGCCGTTATGAATAGTATTAACTGAATTTTGAATTTTATAAAATTTTAATTCATCTTATACATTTTATAGAATGAGGTATGAAAATAAAATCAGTTTTTTTGGATAAATGAAGTATTTTTCAAAAAATGCAGTTTTACCGCCTTTTGATGGCGCACCCACATTAAATCTAGGTTTTGAAAAGTTTATAAGATCAATTTGACAAAATAAAATTCTTATTTAGAATTAGGATATAAAAATTCTCTTTGGATTAATTTTTCATATTATTCTGATAACTTTCATATTTTAATGAATAGTAAAAACACGCTATATTTTAATTAAAAACATGTTTTTTCATCGCAATACTTTATATGGTTAAATTATAATATTTATTGTTTTTAAAGTATAAATAGAATATATTTTTACCATTTAATATAATTTATGTCATTAGAATTAATTTTAAATTAAATTCTTAGGTAAAAACATTTCAATCTTTGGAAATGTTTAAACTTTTAAAACCCATTTTCTTAACAACAGGATTAATTTTAAATTAATTACTGTAAATTCTGTGTTTTGAATTTTGAAAAATGAATTCCATATTTGGAATCAGTGGGTCCAAATTATGTTAATAGGTTACTTTTATTTTTTTGATATTATGAATAGTAACTACGACAATTTTTTTTTACTACGGTTAAAGGTAAATAGGGTAATTCAAGGTTAAAAGAATATTATAATAATTAGAAATTACCTTGACACTTGTACTAACATTATTGGATGAGTATTGGCCGACCATGAGAATCCTTGGGTAGATTTTGGGACCCCATGGAGCCACTTGGTAGTGACAATGACAATTTGGATTAATTAATTTAATGTAAAGTCAAAATTGACATTAACAAAAATCTTTTCGTAATTAATTTTTATAAGGGGTTCTATAAATAATATTTTAGACTATAAATATTAATTAGAAATATAAAAATCTTTCCTACATAATACTATTTTTTTCATAATTTTTAGAGACCAAATAAATTAAATTATTTATGACACAATAATGATGATGTATTTACCTCATTAATAAATGATTTAAATAAATAAGATTATAATGATTAAAATATTTTCCAAAACATGTCCAATTCTGATTTGATGATTTTATTTCGACCATGAGTCATCCTATCTCCATCTTTAATGATTTTTTGACCTTTTGAAACCGAATATAAGTATATAATAATATAATATTTCCACACTTTCCAAAGGTGCCCCTCTCCTCCCTTATAAAAGGGCACCTCCTCCCTCTCTTCCTCACACCAATTTGATCCTTCATGCTCGGCCAACCCCTGCCCATTTCACTTCCCCACTTCCTTAGAAACCTACTATATGTACTAGTCTTATCAAAAGACAAACTCTAGTGACTTAGGAGAAAGTTTAAAGGAGGCACTTCGAGAAAGAGGTAATACCTTCTACCGTTTTCTTCAAGTTCCATTCTTCTTATACTCCCTCTTCTTTAGTTGTTTCATTATGAGGTAATAACAGCAGTATCTCTCATATAATTATATGTTATTATAAATATGAAACAACCCTATTTCACCTCTTATCCATCCTACGGAAAACGAAATCACCGCGTGTGCGTACGTACGAAATATTGTCTCCACGCTGTGGTGTAATCTGTTTTCCACCACCACCTTACTTGGATGAGTATAATGGTGTAAAGAATAGCTATATATGACTATTTTAAAGTGATATTGATTATTAAATAGTATACATACACATCAATACAATTCCACGATCATGGGAACAATATCATCACTCGTGCGTATGTACGGCCTACCGTCTCCACGATGTGATGCGACTCGTTCTATATGATCTTCATTGAATAATGATTATATAAATTAATTGAATGAATGAATATGATATATATTACACTAATACCATTCTGTAAATGATTTATCAATATCCTATAAAGAGGAATAAGAATTTATTCGACAAAACACGCATAAGAACAAAATGTAATAAACACCCGAATAACAAGTAGTAATGAAATATTACTAATAAGAATCTAAGAATATGACCATATATGATATCATAACAATGAATACGATTCATTAATAAGTCAATGACATTATTTAAATCAGTATACAGTAGGTCCGGACACGTAAAAAGCATATCAGACCTAAGGTAAGGGAAAAATATCACAATCTCATTTTTCCCCGAGATTGTTTATACTTTGGTATTTACTGGGGTGTATTTTATCATCCAAATCCATGTTTCCTCAACATGTAATATTATTTCCATCCACCTACAATTGTTTAAATCCAATTTTATGCTTCGGTGAGTTTTTAGTAAAAGATATTAAAGGAATCTTTTGTCGTTTTTTGTACGAGGTACCTTTTGACTTTTTCGACAAAAGTACGAGAAGAATGTTTTTTTACTTATACGGCATGAATGGATTTTAAAAAAATTATTTCCATGAATCTTCCTTTACAAGTTTTCAAGATTCTTTTTAATCAACGTATTTTAGATTAAAATTGTATGATATGTTAAGAAAGGAAAACTGTTTTTGAAGTAGAAAAAATATTTTCTTCAAGAATGGAGTACAAGTGTTTTATCAAAATTGTTTTCCATATAAGATAATATAAGGTTATGTTTATATCCCTATTATTACATTGATATTATTATGTTGTGATGGAAATATTTTTATGAATTCCTTTATCTTATATGAATTGTTTTATGATATCATGATGTTTAAGATTCCCATTTTTATTACATGGGTTATGCTATGATGTATAGTTTATGATTTTGTGGCACACATAAGAATGGTATCATTATGAGATGGGTGTGACCTATATCTCCCTCAAATTCATTGTTTAAGGATTTTATATCTTATGAGATTGACATGGCTGGAATGGTACGTTGAACCGGTTCAGTGAAATAGGACTGAAACGAGGAGTGAACTCGGTTCAGAAATGGACTTTGTCCACTAAGATAGTCTTGGCAATGAGTATTGACTAATAAGAAATGATTCTCTTTGATTATGTGTGTATGAAAAAAAGTTTCATGTTTTATGTTATGATTATTGGGAATACATTTCACTAATATTATTTATCCCATGATATGGAATTATGATCTCTTTTGCAGGTTCAGATTTTCTAAAGATATGTTCTTATGTATATGATGTGATTGAAATTTCTTTTGTTTACCCATACTGAGAATTTGATCTCACCCTTTTGCATGTTTTCTTTCCCCAGGACAGGAAGAAGTTTATTAAGTAGGATATTCCAAAAGTGACTCTAGATATGATGAAATAAATGGGAGGCAAAGTAGATGCTTTGTGAACCAGTTGTTTATGTTTCCCAGTTTCTAAGGACTCTATACCTATACGGTCCTTTCCTGGTTTTGTTATATGTTGAAATTAGTCTGCTTCATTTCTGAAGTAATAACAATGTATATAATGTACGGGTCGTTATAATTTGGTTGGATTTCATATATTCATTATGTGTGGTAGAAATATATCATGTTGATCAATGAGACTTTGATTGGATGGAAGATAAGACTATCCTAATGTACCTAAGTCATATTAAGGAAAATTGTTATTTTGTTTAAGGAGGATATGAGGAACCGGTCAGCATAGAATATGAACATTATAGTTTCCATGATTATCATGATGGCATTAAGTTACAATTGTATACATATTCTATTTGAATGGATGATATGTGAGTTTGAAGAGCTAAAAAAGGCTATGGTTGCAGATTATATTGTAAATTATGGTTATTGTGTTGATTCTAAGGTAGCTAAAAGAGAAGAATGGATGTAATACTTCATCCACGATCAAGTTGTGAAATGTATCAATACCGAATATATTACTCACTAATGTGATAATACTACAATTTTGGCTCTTGATAAATATCCATTGTTACATTAGTGGATCATGCACATATTTCAGAAGTACCACCACATGATGGGGTTTTCTTACCGAGGTGATGTTATAGTGATTTGTAGTTCCATGGAAGACAACATGGTATACCCTTTGACTAAATACATGATTCAAATGAAACATGAATATCATGTGATGTATGGAGGACTGATGTTTTTATGAAGTTGTCTCCAGTCCATTTGGGAGTTTGTTGGAGTTGGTATTCAACGATAAACTATTTTTTTACTTTGATTACATGTATATTTTATGTATTTAATTATACTAAAACTTCTTATTACATATTTATCACTTTTATTCATGAATCAAATTTAATATTTTTCTACAGTATACGTCCCATTATACAGTCATAGATGTTCCCTGATATGATGAGAAACATGATGTGCTATGATGATATTATTAAATAATGTTCTACAGATACATAATATGTTATGAAGGGAAACATAGTGAATAAACCATCAGATGTGATTATTCATAAGAATATGAGGCTTCTTATTTTGAAATTCACACTAGGTAATCCCTGTGATGGGGGATTATAGAACTAACCCACCAATAGGAATTCCACATGTTTTAGTGTAATCATATATTCCTATTATTGAGTATCTGTGATTGAACTTACACTGTACTATTATTATTATTATTACATGTTACAACTCACATACAATGATGTATTTTGTATAAAATTATCAAAAACATCAATCAAAAATATGGATAGGTTCTGTGTGTACTAAGTGACATGTCATTTATGGATAAGTCAACAAAGGATTTTTCCCTTACATCTTTATGGAAGTTGATATCTTTTCCATTTGATTGGAAGGGATCCATTTCCCTAAATTCCATGGAGATGGTGTAACAATATCGTTATTTTAGATAGACAAGGAAATATGTATCGATCGTATAGGTTGGTGACATAAATGTGAATATTTCTTGATGAGATATTGAAAAAAATGTATTATATTATACATAGAGACTTCTTATATAGTATTCCTTATAGAGAAATTACATTATTTCTCTTGGGTTCCTTGAACCGGTGCTAGATAGTAATCATAGACTTTAAGAATCCCCATATAATCCCAAAGAGAAATACTCTTAGAGGGTCGCACACGAAGTGTTTATGTTGATCACAATTAAATTATATTTGAATATAATTATTGGATTGAATACTATTATCATGAATGTGGAATAGATTTATTCATCTTATATTGATAATAAATATTAAAAAGGTAACAAATAAATATTTTTAATAATAATTATTTTATTATTTTATTAGTTAAAAATTTATTAAAGATTTAATCACTGAACAGTGAATCAAATATTTTTATTATTTATTGAATATTTTTAATAAATATTTGTTTCCATGATTGTGAAAGAAATATTTCATTATGAATAAAATATTTATTTGGTTGTTCAATAAATCCTAGAGGAGTATAAATGGACTAAGACTGAGTGTAGAGAAAAATATTAATTAATAATATCATTACATAATATTTTTTATTTTTGAAGTTAGTGAATTCCATAGAATAATAAAAATTATATTATTATTATGTTTCCGGATGTTTATTAAAGGTTTTAAGTTTCATTTTATGATTTAAATGCAATTAAATTATATTTTATCCTCAACCATGACTGTATAAATAGACTGTTATATCTATTGTATATTGTATTAAAAATGTATATCAATGATTTGTTGTGAACAACTAATTATATCTTGACACTAGATTCTATATACCTCTCAAGAACAATGAGAACATGTGAGATTTTTCAAAACAATAGAATGAGTGATCATGAATGAATAATGTATCAAACTTGATTAATCATGCTAGCACTAGAAAATTGAGTGGTGTTTCCTGGGGATCATTGGATAATGTGTGGATAACCACTAGAGGGATTCTATCTTTGAATCCTCATAGAAAAATAATAGAAAATTTGATAGGTTATTTTTGGATCATAAAAAATTATCAATGAATAATGTATATAAGACCATATATTTATTTCTTTATATGTTAATTAAATTAATTACAAATATGACATGAAATACCATTAATCATGATTTTGGTAAATGAATATTAAAATAAATTTTAATATATCACCCACTACTGCACGCTTCCGATAAGACTAGAACCATCACATAAACCAAGACATATAACCCCATGGGTATCTTGTAATACCTTTTGTTCCTAATCAAAAAATATTTTTAACACTTCCAGCTACACTCCCAAAATATGGATCCAAAATTAAATTGGGTAAGGAAAAAGTTTCTTTGAACACCTATGACCCATCTGACGATCCTTATAACAAAAAAATCATGTAATGATTTTTACATTGAAAACCCAATCCAACCTTTGGAAGAAATTGTTAATTAAATAACAATGTATAACTAGTCCATATTGAGGATGAAATCATAAAACTGTATATGATATCCAGATTGCACCTCTCAAGGACATAAGAGTTGTCATATAACCACTACGTATCCTAGAATCCATTGGATTCTATATCAATACACCAAATGATATTAACCATTTGTTTAATTATTATACTAATGACTAACTCCACAAGCTAACCCATGTTATTTAACTGTTCTTTTCCCTCACTTAAACATTCTCTAGGAAACATCCCTAGTGTTCACCCATACAGACCATTTTCCAAGACAAACATGTCTAACCATGGAGTTCTAGTCTAGTATGATTCCAAATATAAAGGACCCCTTGTTCGCACAGTTAGTAAAATTAATAATTTTATGTCTTAATTTTTTATGAGGGTTATAGTATCACCCACTCGATGTAAATTTTCACCATTGAGGACCCCACACCTCATAGGAAAGCATATCCACTACACATCAAACTATTTATTATATCTTATATCATTTATTATAATTAAATTCTAGGAGCCATGAACCTATCCATATGACCCCATTTATCTCATATAATACCATGGGATCCTTCCTAGAAAATCACATGATAATATCCCAAAGGATCATTAATCATACAAATAACAATATCTGAAAGTGAACATAGGTTATTTAAATATTTATTTTCTTTAATTTCATACACCTTGGAAAAAATAACATTAGGTTACCCATACAGACACTAGACTAGGACAAACACTCCCAATAATAGAAATCTAATCATATAGTCCCCTTGAAATAATGGTTCATGTTGTTTGCATGGGCATTAACATGCATACTTTTTATATCTAAAATTTCTAAAGGATTCAATATATTTTCCCACACCAAACACACTATTATATGTTTATACTTAAACTAGAATGGGTATCCTTTATTTTTATGTGTTTGGGGATGGAATATTTTATTTTTATTTTGTAGTTTTTCTATGTTATGTGTTTACTTAATGGTTTTTAAATAGTGTTGGTAATGTATGGGGGTGTGGATATATTTATTTCCAACTAATATTTCATTGTTTTCATAGGGTATTATGAACTATTTAGGTATACCACAATAACATTTAGAGATGGTGTATTAGGTTGTTTTTATGTGCATTCTAATTATAATTTTTATATTATCCTTCCCCCATTCAATTAAGATGGTTTTATGGGATTATTTTAAGATTCTATACCCTCCCCCATGATGGATATTTGAACTTATCATATATTCATAAGAAACATCCATTTTCCATTAATCTCTCTCGCCACATATGCTTCCTTATATTTAATCTTTTTCCACGATCCTACTTTACAAAATTACCTAGTTGGATAAAATTATAGTATATCGTTTATCTAAATATAGTGATATGGATGTATTGTTCATGTAGGTATTTTCTTGGGGCCTAATCTCGAAATAGTAAATGATTGAATCATGGTATCTATGAATTATGGTTTGTGTTTTTATAACATTTAATTTATATGAAATTCTTAGAGTGGTTGATTTTTCAAAACTCAATTATAAGCTAGAATATATATATATATATATATATATTCTAGTTATGAAGAATTTGTTTTTGTTCTCTTAAATTAATATGTTTTAAATAAGAAAAAATGTGTTTAGTGGATTATATTCCATTAACACCTTGATTAACTTTTAGTTTACTCTATGTGTTTTTTCAGAATACCAAATAAGATGTTTTAAAATAATTAATGATTAGTGTGAGGTTTTATAGTTCTAAATGATTTACAAATGATTTTCCATGTGATATTTTTGGGGTCTAATTATTTATTATGGGTTTAAGTTGTTATATGGATGGAGGAATATTTTTTATTGAATTAATGTATTTTCATTGGTATGTTTTGTTATTTTATAAATGTTGGAAGGTGATTTTATTTTTTTAAATATATTCTATCATGGTTTTATACCATTTGAGGCCTATTTTTCATTTTTATTCAATTATTATTCTCCCCTTGAAGTTAATTTATATTTTCAATCATAACTCTGTTTCCAATTGGTCATTGTATTTTTTTTCTAATTTATCAAATGTTTCTCCAATACAAATGATACTAAGGTATATTATATTAAAATATAAATTAAAATAATTTATAGAACATTATTAATAGAATTTAAATTTTCCATTATATGATCGTTTTCATATTATTGTATTATATTGATTATGTGCCGATACATAGAAAAATTTAAAGGGTGTACTCAATAATGGGGATTTATAAGAGATGAAAATTGTCAATATAGTGAAATAATTCTTTATCCTATGTTACTAATATTTGATTGATGTAATTAATAATTTTCTATCACCAACATTAGATAGTTTCCTGGGGAACTAGGGAATTTTGGCTAGAATACTAGGATTAAGTACCTAGAATTTGGATTAGTCCATAATATCTAAACAATTCTATATCTTTGTTGATTTTGTTATAAGGAATATGTAGGGTTTTATCCACTACATTATGACAATTCATGTACTCTATAGTGTATCATGGGACATATACTTCCAATCATGGTGTCTCAATGTCATTATCCCATGAAATGGTCTCCTTAGTGTCCTACACAAACAACTATACATGGGCAGTTTAGATCATAACATCATATATGGATCCTACCATGTCTTATCCTTAGTAACATTAGGAAATTTCCCATGATTCTTGACTGATGTTTTAATTTAGTTATGTTTTAATTAATGTTTAAATTATTATAATATATGATATTTATTAATTTTTATTAATTTATATATTTATATTCCTTTATGGTGTTCTATTTTTTTAGTATTTATCATCATTATTCAATATTATAATGTTATGATTTAATGGGATTTTTTCAACACCATTTTTGATATTGTTTCGCATCTTTTTTAGAAGATTAATATTTTTCTTAACCATATTTACTATTATGAATATCTAAATTCTATTTTTGATTGAATTTCATTTTTTAGTGATTTTATTTAAAAAAAATTAATAAACAATGGGTGTGGAATGATATATTTAAGTGAAAATTTATTTTTTCTCATGAATAAAGAGGCTCTTTTGATTCATTAAAAACAATCATTCAAAAGGATATTATGAGGAAAAAAACATATTATATTGTTATGTACTATCTATGTATGATATTAATGTATGATGTTATGTTTTGGTGTTTGTTCTATTTTAAAAGATTAAAAAATTTATTTTCATAAATGTGTATTTCAAAAAAAAATTGGTATTGTAGAATGATTGTATAAAATATTTTTTGAAATCCCACTGGGCAAGAATTTTTCACACCATACATAATCCACTTGGTTTTAATGTAGTTAATATGACTACTATAGATTCATATGTTATTTTATATGTGGATACCGTATAGGATTTCATTATTTTTTGTATGTGTTGAGATGTGGAGGTGGCCTTGGGCCATATAGTAATGATCAATTGTTAGACTAGGTTAGTGGTTTTATTTATTATTTAGTGTATCATCCAAATTATACATATTTATTATGTTTTGGCCCCATTGATATTTATACATAGGATTTATCTTGTTTGGTTTTTTTATTAGATATGGTTTTAGTGGTTTAACTTTTCTGGGATTATTTGATTTTTATTTATAATTGAAACTATTATTTTCATTACAATGTCACCTAAAAAAATATTTGTTCAATATGATCTATAATTAACAATTCTATTTTGTGTATATTTATAATTTTTAGGTTAAATAGTACCAAATTTGTAATAATTGGTACCCATGGTGCTGTATTCCAACATGTAGAGATTAGTAGTTCACTTCAGGCCCTGTCATGGGATGACCCCATAAACATGTTAGGATAACCTGATTTCATACAAGAAAATAAGGTTTCAAATAATTATTTTTATTTATGAAATATTAGTAAACATGGGATAGGAATGCCGAGACCCAAGTGGTAGAACATGAGTAGGTTCCTCATCACATAGTTTGGAGATGAAACATTAGCTTCCTTTGGTATATGTGATCTGAGTCTTGAAATTTGGTATTTTTTTATTTTTTATAATATGCTATTTCTTAATGGTATTACATTTATTATGAAGTAATTTGGGTTAATTTTTGGGGATTTGGGGATTTTGGGGGAAAATTGATGAAGAATAAGAGATGAACAGTCAGATCACATGGTTTGTAAAACCGTACATAGATCATGTTCCTAGGGTGTTCACCCCTTATAGATCTTGCATAATTGTTGTAATATGGATTCCCAAACCATGTGGAAAAAATCATTCAAAATTCTTGGTCCCTCATGAATTTTTTTGACCTACATTAACGTTTATTTGAGTGTAATATATTTTTTATTTGATTAAAAATTTTTATAAGGAAATTCATGTAGAATTATGGAGCTTTTAAATTAAAATTGTTACTAGGTACTATGTTAGGATATTTAGATTTATATTATAATTTATGCTATCCAGGTTCTATGTGGAATTTAATAAAATTAACATGAAGAAATGGGTTAGTATTAATTTTTTATGTAGAAAATATAAAAAATGTCATTAAAATAAGTCTATTATTCATAAATTTAATATGGAGTGACTTGGAATAAAAATTATCTATTTCATGGTAATGGATGTGAAAATTGGGATTTTTAAATATTCCACGTTTCTTTTTATTGGGAATTATTTTCTTAATTTTTCATTTTATTTGGAATTTTAATTATGTTGTTTGAATTTTGGGATGTCCATTTTTTATTATAATTTATATATTTCCAAAAAATATTTATGGACTATGAGATATTATTATTAAGAGGTATAATGACCCTATCCTTAAACAAGTAACATTACATGATTTTAAACATTATTATAAATCAGAGTACAAGCCAAGGATCATGAAGTCTAGTGTCTTGGAAGACTAGGTACATACAACTAAAAACATGGAACTAAATAAAACATTTATTAATTTAATTTTTAAATTGAACTTACAACTTCCATTTTTCTCATAAATCCAAATAGGTTACCCTAGGGAACACATGAACAAAGGGATGATCTAAATAGCCCAGTAAGGGAATAACCATATTAACAATGCATTATCACATGTGATAAATGACATGACATGATGATATAAAAAAGCATGTAATGTATGGACTCATAACATATAAACATGTAAAAATATAATCATGGAGTCATAATAATGTTGCAGAAACATAAGAAATGACATTAGCATGAATTAAGTCTAACCACCAATACCATTTCACATCATATCACAAGCCAAGGCTAACCACAAAAATCGTGGCACATAGTGGAAAAAGCCAAGGATAACCGCCAAGACATTCACACATAATGTCTCATGCGACTAAACATTACCCAATTTATTTGAGAGTTATATGGGCTGCCCATATTAACATTTCATGAATAATTTTTCCACATAAAGAATCACACATAATCAATCTTATATAAACATAAGGGTTAACCATGGAAATAATTGGGTACCACAATCATGTCATAAAGCATAATGAATGGGCGTATCAAAAATGTTTCATGAAAGAAATAATTTATAACAAAGATGGAAATTTATAAGTTAAAATAGGCATAAATCATTGTATGGGATGTCAAACTGAAGTTACAACATGTAAGAAGAGTTTTTATGAAATTTTACCATTAATACATTTTAGTAGTGATTTATTAAAAATACTAATGTTCTTTTCAATTAGAAAATGAAATAATATTTTACATAAAACCATATCTGAACCGAAGAAGTTTTCATAATAAAAATAATGGTTTTATAAATACAATGGTGTCTTAAAAATAGATAATACAATGTACAAGATGATGGGTAGAAATTTGGAATGTTCCTTTAAAATGCGTTTTCTTTTTGAGGAAGTATTGATGAGTGAATTTCTTAAAAACATGTATATCCATGAATGAGAATTATAAAAGGGTATTGAAAATTAAATTGAGAACATTTATAAAACATTTATAATATACACATATAACTTCATTTTGGTAAAAGGATGATAAGGAAACCTGAAGGAACGATGGAGGTTCGAGTAGATTCTCTTATGGATTATTGGCATAGAGTGAGGTGTACTTAATAATAATTAAGGAGAGAGAAAAGGGTTTCTAATCACTAATAAATCATGATGGAATTACATTGGATGTTTGAAATCACCCCCCATAATTTGGAATTACACATTAAGGGGCATAACATAGATGACATTCTCGAATAAAAGTGAAATAGAGAGGATCCCTTACCTTAAGTCCAACGGTGTTCTCCACTTGATATTAGTCACATGAATAGTGAAATTAGGTTCATTAATTAATGTTTACAGAAACCATTTTACATGTAAATTATATATTATAACCTTTCTGAGTTCATTTATAACCTTTCTGTTGGGTTATGTGGTCCAATTTCATTATTCGGGTTCGTTTGTTTCCTTGGTTTTAATGATCAGTTCAATTATATTCTTGGTCAGAGACACATGGATGAGGGGAGTGGTTGTCTAGAATTGAATTTAATTGAAATTATTAAACATCTAGAATATTTAACGTTTATAAATTTCATTTGATTATTTGGTGTGATCGTGAATCATTAATGTTAAACCCTTGAATTAATTTGGTGATTTTCCTCATAATTAACTTGTTTTGTATTATTAATATAAATCATGTCTGTAAAAGGATTAAAAACAACATGTAGGATTAAATACATATATAATACTCTAAATTAACCATAAAAATGGTTTCATGACTATATTTGAAGATGTTAATAGAAATCGGATACATGTCGCCCTTGAATGTGGTAAATTAACACATCTCGAATGGAGTCTTTACTACTAGTATAAAATAAGAGCAAATGGGAGATGATAATAACATATTAAATTATCATAAAAACATTATAGTTCATATATCGTACAATATTTGAAATAATATTTGGATGTAGAGAGTTAAGGATATAAAAGAAGACAAATGAACATGAAAAAAAGTAAAATAATTGAAAAGAGAAATTTACCTCTTGAATCAATATTCCATGAGAGCCTATTAAGGGGAAGGGATTTTGTCTTTTGAAGAGGATAAAGGATAAAAGACGTGGGGGATGAACTTTGGGAGTTTTTTGGGAAGAAATTAGGAAATTAACAATGATTTATACGAGTGAAGATAAGAGGTTAGGATTGGAGGTATTTATAGTGGAGGACATGAGGGTTTTCAAAATATTTAATTCCATAGTTTATTAATTTCCTCCAGTCTATCAATAGTTAGGATTCCATGACCATAAACAGTAATATGTGAATGTGAGTTTTATCTAATGTCAAATGACATCATCCATGACTCATGAATGGTGTAAAAATGTAGGTTTTAGAATTTATTGTGAATTATCATATTTTACAATTCATCAAAAATTAATGTTTTTCAGAAAAATCCAAAAAAATAAGCCTAACAATTTTTTCAATGTTTAGAATCCAAAACTTAACTCTATTTTTCAAAAATAATATTTTATATATTATTAATTTTACTTTTAAATAAAATCATAATTTATTCAAAAAAAGTCAACATTAAAACTATAACTCATATTATAACACTGTGAAAAATTGATCAAGGTCCCATATTATTTTATAATAATCATAAGAAAATAAAATAACTATTTATTATTTCATTTGGTGAAAATACAATTCAATTTTAAATTATTAAATTAATCATAAAATTGTAATTAAAATATTTATGACATACAAAAATACCAATACTTATACAATGATCTTTTTTTCAATTATAAGATGTCAAACATGTATTCGTACAGTCATGAGGGGGGTTTATATTATTTTGGCCAACATTATATTTATTACTCTATATTACTATTCATAAGGGTATGTTACTATTCATCAAAAACTATGTTGATTATATTATAATCTTAATATCTTAATTAACGCAATCGTGTATATTAGATTTTCAAAATTCAAAACACAAAAGTGACTATATTATGTTTAATGGTCACATAGTACTGAGTAGTTTATTTTGCTGTTATTTCATGTGATTATATGACATAATTACAAGAATTGGATTTCCATTGATAAAACATTGGGTTGTTACATTATCCCCTCCATATGGAATTTCTCCCTCGAAATTTTGTTTTAAATTCTAGGCCATAAAAAGTTGCATGTAATTTTCCACCATTCCCTCCTATTGTTCTTATGATACCCATCCATACATATGTTTATATCATAGAAATTCTACCATGCAGGTAGTTTTGTTACATATCACTTTATCTCTACGGTCAAAGATCTTCACTAGCTTCTCCTCATAAAAAGGATAATCCACCAACAATACCACATTTGAAAAGAGTACATGTGAAGGATATGGTAAGTATTTTCATTAGAGAGATAACATGAAGACATCATGTACTTTGGACATGGTAGTTAGAAGTTATAGACAATAGTACAAAGCCAAATCATGATAAAGAATCTTGAAGGGGCCGATGTACTTGGGACGTAACTTTCTTTTCTTCCCAAACCTCATGAAATTTTTCAATAAAGATATGCGAAGAAATACCATGTCTTAAAAATTGAACTCAATGTCTCGTTGACGATGGTCTGCATAACTCTTTTTTAGACATTGGGCTTCCTTAATGTTCTGCTGAATGGTTTCCACCTTCTCTACTATATCTTCAACGATTTAAAGTCCTAGCATCTTACGCTCACCGACATCATCCCTACACACCTATGTTCTACACCTTTTCCTATAAAGGTATATATATAGTGCCATTCAGATACTCATGTGGAAACTGTTATTATGGGGGAATTCATCTACTAGAATATGTTTTCCCCATTATCCTTTGAATTCTATAGAACATTCTCTCTTAATATCTTCTAGTGTCTTAATCGTTTTCATAGATTGGCCATCAGTTTGATTATAGTATACCATACTGAAGTTCGTTTTAGAGCAGAGATCCCATTGGTGACTTTTCCAGAACATTGAGGTGAATCTCAGATCTCTATCAGATACATTAGATAATGGCACTCCATAATGATTTACCACCTCTTTGATATATATCCTTACATGTTTATAAAATGAGAAGTCCTCTCGAATCACAATAATGTGAGTTGTCTTTGTAAGACGATCCATAATGACACATATAGAATTATTTCTTCTAGATGTCCTTTGAAGTCCATTGACAAATACCATGGGGAGGTTCTCCCACGTCAATATTTTTATGGGTAGTGGTTGCATCATCCTCTTAGGCTTCTTTCTTTCATCCTCCATTAGTTGACATATCGGGCACTTTGATAAATACTCATCTATCTCCTTCTTCATATTATGCCACCAAGATTTCACTTAGAGATCTCGTTATATCTTTGTGCTCCCTAGGTGGATAGAGAAGGTTGAGCTATGTGCATCATTCAGAAGATCCTTCATTATATCTGGATTTGATGGCACACATAATCATTGCCCAAATCATACAAATAATTCCTCATCAATCATTAACTCTGAGGATTTACCATTTCTAACATCTTCCACCGTTTTATAAATTTCCACATCTGTTCCTTAGGAATCCTTTATTTTCTCCATAAAGGATGGTTGATAAATCATTTTAGGAAGTATTGATGATGTTCCTACCTCAATGATTCCCATGTACATCCTCTTCAAATATAATTATATCAAATGATTCTCAATTCCCATTATTGATAAAGATACATGATCCCTTCTACATAGAGCATCTGCAACCTTGTTTTCATTTCTAGGATGGTAGTGGATTGATCAGTTATGATCCTTGATGATCTCTATCCATCTTCTCTGGCACATATTAATATATTTTTGTGTGAATATATATTTAAGAATTTTGTGATCAGTATATATCACACACTTCTCCCCATAGAGATATTGCCCCTAGATATTTATGGGAAATATCATAGCCGCCAACTTTAGAACATGCATAGAATAGTTTTTCTCAGGGATTTTCAAATGAATTGAGGTGTAGGCTATAACTTTATCATTTTCATAAGCATGAAACCTAAGCCATTATATTAAGCTTTATTTTATACCACAAAGAGTTATCCACTTGTTTGGATTGTGAGTACATGCACAATGATACGCCTCTTTTAAACTCTTTAAAATAGTTTTCACATATCTGAGTCTAGAAAAACATTACCCCCTTCCAGGATAGCTTAGTTATTGGGTCTGAAAATCATGAAAAGTTCCTCACCAATCATCGGTAATACTCGGCTAGACCCAGAAAGTTGTGGATATCCATTACAGATATAGGCCTTGGCCACACGTCAATCTCTTATGTCTTGGAAGGGCCTATAGATATCCCTTTTATAGTGATAGCATTCCACAAAAATGATACTTCGTACATGTAGAACTCACATTTAATATACTTTTCATAAAGATTCTCCCTTCACAATTTCTTTAAAACAGTATTCAAATACTCTTCATGTTCCTCCTTGATCATAGAGTATATTAGAATATAATCAATAATGACACCACAAATTTGATGAGGTAATATCTAAAGACTATTCAATAATTCTGTGTAAATTTCGGGAGCATTCGTTTTATCAAAGAGAATCACTGTGAACTCATAGCTCCCATACCTTGTTGGAACGGTATTCATGGGTATATCTTCTTTCCTCACCTTTAATTGATGATATCCCAACCGAAGGTCCTCCATAGAGAAATAACTGGCCCCATGCTGCTGATTAAACAAGTCATCTATCTGAATCAGGGGATACTTGTTATTTATTGTGATTTTCTGAGCTCATGGTAATCAATGAAGAGGCGCATTTAACTATCCATCATCTTGACTAAGAGGATTGGGTCTCCCTATAGCGAAGCACTCGGGCCTATAAAACCATTCTTTAAATTCTCTCGTAACTGCTTCTTTAGCTATTACAGCTCTATAATCGCCATTCTATAAGGTGTCTTTTATATAGATAGATATATTGGAATAATTTGAATTTAGAACTCAACCTCTTGATTAGGAGGAAGAATACACAACTATTTGAGAAATATATCAGTGTGATCCCTCATGATGAGCATGTAATCTAGCATGATTCTCTTCTTAGTATCAATCATATGAGCTAGATATGCTGGCACATAAGGTAGAAATATACACACTGGAGATGATGATTCTAATCGAGATTCAACATCCTCTTTACCCATGTAATGAATTATAGGATCCTTAGAAATGTTAACGGTGATCTTCCATTCCTGACTGTAGATGTTGGATTTTTATAAAGATAGAAAATACGTACCCAAGATAACATCTAACTTCACTAAAGGAAGAATGAGAGGATTTAATGGGAAGTTCAGTCTACAAAAATTTACTTGGGAGGAGTTATAAACCATGGATTCAATAATTTCTCTATTATATTTTCTCATAGATAACTTTTCCTCAAAATTTTGATGTGGTGTTTGAATAGTTATAATAAAATTTCAAGATATGAAAGAATGTTTAAGACTAGAATTAAATAATAAATTATCTATTATTAAATAAATATCTAATGTACTTCTCACCACATCATTTTCCAGATCTGATTCAATAGTAGTGATAGTGTAATCCCTTCATTGTTGCCTTGGAGGTTGTTGTTGATTGCCTGTGACAACCCTCGTATTAGGACAATTGTTTTCATAATGCCAATGTTTCTTTCAGTTGTAACACTGCACCACTAGCTCAGCATTTATCTGAACCATTCTTTCATATTCCACATTAGCGTGATTATTTATATCCCATTGGTAATTTGTTTCCAAATGTCCCATCTTTCCACATTTGAATCAATTCTTGGTTCCCTTTAGAGAGTTCCCAAGATGCTTCTTCCAAAAAAAGTACATATGGGAGGATTGAACTTTTTTCCATCATAGAATTTATTTGAAGCACCTCCCACATTAGAATCCATTTTCCACTTCTTGTTAGAATGCCCACGATATCACTAAGAGTCTTAAATTTCCATTTCAATGTTGAGGGAAAAATTGACAATATTCTCATAACTATCAAAGTCTCAAATTTCCAATGATTTTTGTAGACTTGGCTTTTGTCCTCTAATGATGTGATCTACCCTTCTTTTGTATTTCATGAAAAAGACAGAGAAGTTCCTTGGAATCCTTGTAAGGTTTTTTTCATATGACCTGATTAACTTGTCTTCCTTCATCCAGATTCAGAGGAACTCTCATTTCAACTTGAGACGGAGGGTTCAAGGAAAATATTTATTGAAAAACATTCTCCTGAATTTCTCCCAATCCATAGAATAAATTCCATTTTGGGCTTCATATTCTTGATCAGTTTCCACCAATGATCGGCCTCCCCATCAAAATGATAGACCACCATCACAACTTTCTCTTCTAATGATAATTATGGGACATAGAGTATCATGTAAATGGAGTTAATCCACTATTTTGTGAGGAGGGGATCAGAAGATATGATAAACATGGGAGGCCTTTTCCACTTGATTTATTCAATGGATGCATTCTCTTTCCTTGGATGAGGATGGTGTTATACATGATTCAATTTAATATTAATAACTTGATCTAGATGAGCAAGTATTGTTAGGATGTTTTGAGAACCCATTCCTATCATATCAGGTATATTGTTAGTGAAAACATCACATTCCCCATGAAATTGATTTTCGGTACATGTTTTTCTATTTCATTCCATTAACTATGAAAAATAATGTACAATTAGTAATCTTTATGTATAATAAAAAGAAAACATTTAATATAAGAGGATAAATGTATAAATGAGAAGTACATCCTAACACATGATTCCCTATATTTAAATATATATTATCCTTGATCTATTTCATAACATATATTTTAATGGAAACTTTTATTTCCATTAATAAAGGATGTTACTAAGCTCATAAATTTACCAAAATATTTCCCCGAGGAGTGTCAAACCAAGAGTGCAGCATGGCCTATTGTCGTGCACCAGTTCCCATTCGATTCTATCTAAATGAGGAAATTTTGAGGTTTACCCCTAGATACATTGGTGAAAGAGCATCCTGTAACTTTTTGTATATATACAAAACTTATTTTCTGGATAAACCACTTACTCTATTCTTTCCAAAATTTAGGGGTGTTTTCTTATACATAGTGTCATCCTTAAGGTTCTTACAAAAGATCTCAACTCCAAATCTCCAAAAATAACTAGACCATCCTTTGATACAGAATATAGTGACTATATCCTATTACACATAACATTACATTATTTTGAGCATAATTATACATCAGAGTAGATGCCAATGATCATGAAGTCCTATGTCTTGGAAGACTAGGAACATAAAACTGATAACATGGAACTAAATAAAATATTTTTTTATTTAATCTTCAAATTTAGATTCTAACTTCCATTGTTCTCATACGTCTGCAAACAGTATCGTAGGGAACACAGGAACAAAAGAATGATCTAAATAGGCTAGTAAGTTAATAACCATAAGAACAAAGAATTAGCACAATAGATAAAAGGCATGACATGATGATATAAAAAGGCATATAACATATGGAATCATAATATATTTACATGGAATCATATAAAAATGGATTCATAGTAATGTGTAACTAACATAATAAATGTCTTTAGTATGAGTAATGGATAACTACCAAGGCTGTTGCACACGATAGCACATGCCAAGGCTAACTTCCAAGACCATCACACAAGGTAGCACAGACCAAGGATAATTGCCAAGATCCTCACACATAACATTTCATGTGACTCAAATTTAACCATGAATTGGAGCACAATATGGGAGCACCCATATTATATTTTCATGAATATGTTTTCCACATAAATAATCACATATAATCAAACTTAAATAAACATAAGGGTTACCCTTGGAATGAATTGGGTACCAAAATCATGTCAAAAAGCGTAACGAATGGGTGTATCATAAAAGTGTTCATGAAATAAAGGAATTATAACATACATGGTCATTAATAAGGTACAATAGGAAAAAATCAAGGTATTTTTTGTCAAATATAATTGAAAACATGATATAAGATTCTTTAAGAAATTTTAGCATTAAAACATTTTAGTCGGGTTTTAACAAAAATACTAAAAGAATTTTAAAATAAAAAAGAGAGTAATATTTTACATAAAACCAGAAGTGAACCAAGATGGGTTTCATAATAAAAATAATAATTAAAAAGAAGTATCTTAATAACATATAATATAGTGTACACGATGAGGGGTAGGAATTCAGATAGTTCCCTTAAAACAGGTAGGCATATCCGGAAGTGTTGAGGAGGGAATCACATAAAGAAATGTATATCCCCAAAATAGCATGATGAAATAGTATTGATATATTAATTGGGTACATGAACATAGAATTTATAATATTCACACAAAAAGATAATATAACTTCATTTTGGTAAAAATAAAATGAGGCAACTCGATGGAACGAAGTAGTTTCAGCTAGAATCCCTTACGAATTATCCGCATGGTATTAGGTGTACTTAAGAGGACATAGTGAGAGATAAAAGGGTTTCTCATCATGTATAAATCTTTAGAGAAGTACGGGGGAGGTGTGAAATTATACCCCATCATTAGGAATTACACATAAAAGTGAATAACATAGAGGAAATTCTTAAATAAAAGTGAAATAGAGGGGATCCCCTACCTTAATTCTGATGGTGTTCTCCACTTGATATTAATGACCAGAATAGAAAAATTAGGTTCATTAATTATTAATTCCAACAATGATTTTAAATTTAAATGATTTAGTATAACCTTTTTGAGTTAATTCATAACCTTTTTTTTATTATGAGATTCCATTTCATTATTCGGGTCCTTTTGTTTCCTTAGTTTTAATGATTAGTTCAATTATATTTGTGTACATACATGCATGGATGATGTGAGTGGTTATCCAGAATTGAAGTTGTATGAAATTATTGAAAATCCAAAATATTACATGGTTATAAAATTCATTTGGTTATTTGGAGTGAGGGTGAATCATTATATAAAACACTAATGATAAATGCTTGAATAAATGTGGAGATATTGCACATAATTAACTTGTTTTGTAATATTATTTCAACTAATGTTTGGAAAAATATTCCAGAACAACACATAAGATAAAATAAATATTTAATAGTTTCTGTCAACCATAAAAATGGATTCATGACCATAATTGAAGATGGTAATATTAATTTAATACTCATTGTCCTAGAATTTTGTAAATTAACACATATCGGGTGGTGTTTTTACTACTAATATAAAAGACGAGTAAATGAGAGGTGAAAATAACTTATTCCATTACAATAACAAAATTTCAGTACATATAAGGTACTATAGTTTTCATAACATTTGGATTTGGAGAGGTAATGAAAGAACAGAAGACCAATGAACTTGATGCAAAAGTAAAAGAATTGAAATATGGAATTTACTTCATGGGTCAATCTTCCTTGAGAGACTTTTAAGGGGAGAGGATTTGGACTATTGTGGAGGCTAAGGGCTATTGTAAGCGTGTTAGGATATTAGTGAGATATTTAGGTAGAATTTATGAAAGGAACAAGGCTAAAGTGGAGTAAAAATAATATGTATTGAGGGGTGGTATTTATTGTGGAGGTGAGGAGGGTTATCTTAATATTTAATTCCTTAGTGTGTTAATTTCCCTCAAGACTAGAAATAGTGATTATTACATGACCAAAAATAGTTATATGTTCATGTGAGTTCAAATCAATGTCCATTTACATCATCCATGACTAAATCATGATGTGGAAATTGAGGTTTTAGTATTTATTGGGAATTATTGTATTTTACTATTCATTATAAATTCAATTATTTATGAGAAATCCCTAAAATTCACCCTTCCAAAATTTCAATGTGTAGAATTAAAAAAATAACTCCAATTTTTAAATATAATTTTATAAATATGGAAACTTTAATTTTTAAATAAAATGATAATTTATTTTAAAAAAACAACATTAAAACTATATCTCTATTTATAACACCTGAAAAACATAATCCAGGTCCCATAAAATTATCTTATAATCATAAAAAAATAATAAAAATAATGATTGAATTTTATAAAAATAGACTTACATTCCCAATTATTAAATTATTCAAAAAATCATAATTAAAATATTTATGAAATACTAAAATTCCAATACTAATAAAATGATGTTTTTCACTTATAAGATGTCTATGTTTTATTTGTACATAATGGGTGATGTTTCTAATTTTTTAGCTAACAGAATATTCATCACTATTCATAAGGTTATGTTACTATTCACAAGGGTATGTATTATTCATAAAAAACTATGTTGATTCTATCAAAATTTATATATCACACTGAATGAAACTGTTTATGTATGATTTTCGAAATTCAAATCTTTGTTGTGATAATATAATGTTTAATGGTAACATAGTACTTATCAGTTAATTGTGTTGTGATTTCATGTGATTATATGACATAATTATAAGAAATTAATTTCTATTAAAAAATCACCGGGTCGTTACAATAGGTGTTTTTTGTGGTTCTTCTTGTGAAATAATTGCGACATTTTTTATTATTATCTATTACCAAACATAAAATAGAGTGGTTGAACCAAATCCATTTCAAACCCAACAATCTTCTCTCTAGATTGATATTAAACACAATTAGGGAAATTAGATCTCTTAAAGTGAGTCTTAGCCTATATCACTATTTAAAAGAATCATTTCATGACATGATATCTAATTATAAAGTGGTTAATAGGTCCATAGAAATGATGTTGTCACCGATAAGTTATCTTGTGACAGGTATCTCGTTTACTTCATTTAGAGAAAGTGGGGTAGTCTATGTTAGTATCCTTAATCCTATATATATTTTTGTTGGTTATTTTTATGGATTTAGTATACATTTTTTCTCTTTATAATCCTCCATCCTTGACAGTGTGACCATATCAATTTCACAATATCAAATTAAAATGTTTCATAGTAGAGAGACTTATAGAAAGTCCCACACCTTTTGTAAGAACTCTATTTTGTTGACCTTAAGATGTGAGATCATTTATTTGGATCCCACTATATGGTGGAGTGATATCATTTATGTATTTTGGTAGAATGGGATGAGTGTGAATTGTCTCATAGTTATATATTTATAAAATAATAATCTTTTGACATCATATCCCATTGATCATGAACCGAGTCAAGGATCATGGTCTCATATGATATCTTCTATTTCTCTTATGGATTTTTAAGCATGGAATAATATAGTATCTATCATTGATTGGGAATTTTGAATTTTCATTTTTAATATATGATATTTCTTCCTTCAAATACAATAATGGATTTAGTATGATATATAGTAGTATTTTTGGGGATAATCGACATGCCACAAATTTAGATTTAATTGTGTATATTTAGATGATAATGGGAGTTTTGTTTGAAGTGTTTGGGGGTGAAAATTTTGGTTTTTTCACTTTTTATAGGCCTCATAGATATGAATTTTTTTAAATATATCACGTATTGTGTGTAGGTATAGTATGATTTATTTCTAGAGGTGGTTTCATGGTTCCAACATGGTTTACTAAACCATGCAGGTAAACAATGATACCTGCATAATAAGTTGTATTTGGGTCTTTTATGTGATTTATAATCTGGTTTTTTCAAATTCCATTCCACTATTCCATTAAGAGATTTCGAGGGACTTATTTTCCAATTACATTAACCTCATTTATAAGATTTGACTTCCTCATGAATTCCAAAGGTAAACTTCCAATTTTCTCATAATCTCACAACTATAATCTTCCTTCTTAATTTATTTCCCCTTCCTTTGATCTTCTTTGACCGAATGGATATATTGGATGATCCTATTGTTTATGGATTTTCAAAAATTCGGTATTTTTTATGTTCAATACATATGGGGATTCTGTTGAGACCTAATCACGAATTTTACTTTGAAGGTGAAATGATTTTTCTATATTAATATAGGTTTTTTGAAATATTCTTTATTTTCCTTCCATGAGTGACTGTGTTTTATGGACTCATTTATAAACTATAATATACTTATAAAGTCTAGTTATAATGAATAAATATTAGTTTTCTTATGTCAGTTCTATCCAAATACATAATAAAAGTGTTTTGAATTGGGTATTATATCATAAACACTAAGATCAAATTTTAATGCATTCAATGTGTTTTTAAAGATTCTTTAGAGAATTTTTTTTAAGAAAATATTGATTAATGTGAGGTTTTGGACATCTAATTGATTTCCAAATGATTTTCCTGGTTATATTTTGGAGGTTTAAGAATTATAAAAATTATTTAAGGGATTCTTTGAATAGGGGAATAATATTTATTAACTTTTTAAAATTTTATTTATTATTTTACCTGGTTTATTACATTTTTTACTTAGGTTTATGTTAGTTATATATATTTTACTAAATATTGGTGACCTGTTGAAGAATTTTTTTGTAATGACCAACTTGCGTTACCTCGACAAGCCAGTTGATCTAGATCATCATGCAATATATGTAAAACATGATACAAAAATTTCTTCAATATCACCAAAATAAGGCATACAAATAGTTTAAAAAGTGGTAAAATGAGACACTTCAAATAAATACAATCCTATCCAAAAAAATATAATCCAAGAATTAATTCAAATCCCTATGTGACCAACACTCACATCTAGACCAACATGAACTATAAGAAACTGAATCAAGAGATGACAACATACTATAAGATTCCCTCTCCATTACCTGAATCCTATAATAAAATATATGAAAATTAACATAGGAACAAGTATGGTGTGATAATATTCCAAGTAAGATACCACCGAATTTTCAATACAAGGTCTAATATCAATAATAAAATAATTATATCTTTTAAAAAATATTTTTCCATAGAAATTTCATAAATCCAAACACTTTATAATGTTTTTCCCTTTATCTTCCTTTAGTTTTCATAAAAGGCAGACTTATTTTCATAATAGAAATACGAAAAGTAGAATTGATAAAATAATAAATAATATCAAAAAATAAAGAGGTAAAAAAGTAGAAACATATCCATGAAACAACCAATCATATGAAGATATTTGATTTAATATCATTTAAAACCCATGAGAAAAAATCTATGATAAAAATAATCATGAAATAAATAACCATAGATGACAAGGAACATCACATATTTGGTTTTATACTCTAAGAAACGTTTTGATGGACACTAAAAAGAAAGTTATAAATAATAAGGAAATTTGATCCCAATGATATGGAGTCATACAAGTTAATATCCCAACTGATATCAAGTCCTTCATGTTGATATCACAAAAGGATACCTTCTAGAGGTACCACACATACACTAAGGCTACTCACTTATCTTTCTCATCACAAACAATGTCCCCAATGTGAATTTTTCCAAATTCCATTTCAAAACTATTCTCAAAATTTAATTAAACATTTTCAAATCTATTTAAACACTATTCAAATTTTAAACACCTATTTCCATATGAATTAAATTCATTTTCAAAGAATTTTTTTTTCTAAAAAAAAAATTTATTTTCTAAGACATAATATTTAACCACATATCACTTGTAATAAAAAATTAATTTATGAAGAACAAAAGGAAATTCATCAGATTAACCCATTATATTGAAAAACCTTCCTCAACATTTTAGAAACCAACCAAACTTTAATAATATTGATATGAAACAAATAGAATAGACTTTGAAATACATTCCACCCTAAGAAACTAAAAAGGATCGATATAAAACCCTATATAATCACAAATCAAAACAGAACCATGGCCAAAATGATAACCTTAACCAAACCCAATTAAGAACCAAGAGAATTATGTACCCAAAACGTAAAAACCAACCACAATAGTGATTAATAACTGAAATAAAATATCCATAAGGGAAGGATTCACAAAAAATAACCTAGAAAGACCCTCTAGGTCAAGAGAAAGGAAACATGCAATGAGTGAATTAATAAAATACCTGTAAAGCACATTAAAAACTCAATTTGAAACTATTACCTTGTATCCAATCCCTTTAAACATCATGTATTCCATAAAGCTCATATATTCTTACCCCCCCTGACGTTTTATTAAAATAGCTATATTTTCCAATAAATGATGTGAAACTATTATAGTACGTGTAAATCCTTCATGTCACGTTTTGAGTTCATGACTTGAGCTCAATAACGATTACATGGCTTGTACTACCAATACATAGTGTGTAATTACCTTGTGAATATTAATAACTCTAGGTTAGGTTAAAAATTAAAAAAAATTGCTGAATTCATCCTCATAAGTATACAACCAATTTAATTTTGGCATTACTCATCCATCAAAAAAGTAAGAAAATGTTAAAAACAGCCATTTGAAAGGTATCATGGTGTAAAATTATTCATATTTAATCAATGTTTTTTATCCTCCTTTAGTTAATTGATATTTTCAATCATCTCTTGATTTTAAATTGGTCTTTAATGGGGGTTTACATGTTTTCAAATGCAAATACAATCTAGAAGGAAATTTTCTAATGTATATTAAATTATTAGATAATAAAATTTAAAAAATTTCTTATGTATAATTTTATTGTGATTTATAAAATCTTGCTCATATTTTTATTTGAAGTTTTTTATGGTTCAATTCTATCAAAAATATAAAGTGTTTTCTCATTAAATGGTGGGAGTGAAAAACATGTGATATGGTGATATAATGGAATTTAATATATTTTTTGAAATTTTACTGATGTATGTAAAAACAAATCTTGACATACCATAGATATTTTCATAGGAATACTATGTTATTATATGGGAATACTAGAATTAAGTGTTGAACCTTTGGGTTATAATAAAAAAATAAACATTTATATGAATAAGATGATATAGTAATGGTGAAAAAGTTGTGGTGTATGCTTTCCATTTGGCTAATAACTTTTTTCATTAGTGGTTAAAGGGATGTGAGGCACAGACTACGATTTAATGAAATATATGTAATTTTTATATCATGGTATAAGTAAATAAATGTTTTAAAAATAAGAAATCAAGAGTATGTATTATTGTAAGTCTTAACGATTTATTTACAATATTAAATATAAAGTAATTATTTAAAACATAACATATTTTCAGAAAATAAATTCATAAATATATATTTTTATGTCTTATTATAATAATATAATTTAATGAGATATTAATTAATTTTATATAGTGACATAAAATCAATTATAATTTTAAAAATAGTGTTTCTATATTAAATTATTATTTTAATTAAATTTTAAATTTATCATATTTAGAAAATTATTTTCATAAAATGGTATTGATTTATTAATTCTACATGCTGATAAAATTTTAGGGTGTTTTTTGTGATTTTTCTGAAATAGATGAATTTCTAGTGAATTGTGAAATACTATAATTTATAATATAAGCTAAATACTAGAATTTTTAAGTCACAGATTATTTATGGCTGATATGAGTAAATAATCTCGAAATATCCTTATTTTTTTCATATATTTAGTGATAATTCTCAAAGTATTCATATTTTTGATCCAATATAATAAACTAGTGAATAAAATAAAGAGAAAACACCCATCTTCTCCACTAAAAAAACCTCCACACACTACCTCTTATCCTCACACTTAAAATCTTTTTACCTAGACTAATTTCTTCCCAAATAACTTCTCGAGACTATTAACCTTTTCCAATAGCTTTTGACCATAATATGATACCAAAACCAAGTTCTTTAATGAGGTTCAAAATGAGAAGAAACCAAGAGGTAAAATCCTCTTCTGTTTTCTTTTCAATTTATTATCTTTTTTTATTATACCCTAAACATCCCTCATCCATGTGAAATTATAACTCCAGAATCATAAATATAATGAAATTTTATTTTTTCAATGGAATATCAATCATCAATACTATCATATTCTCCTCTTATTTTATAAAAAATGAAATAATTGCATGTGAGGTGTCGATTTACCATCATCATAAACAATGTGTTTTAATTTTATTTTTCCGCCTTAAAGGATGATCATCAAACTATTATTATGGCCATATCATATTTTATTGTACATTACTAATTCATATATGCTTTTGAACCAATATATAAATATGATATTAAATAAAATGATATAAGATTATGATAGTCGTAAAAACTATCAAAATAAGTTAAATAAATTTCATTAATGTTTTACCGTCTAAATCATCCTCATATAATAATAAAATGATATATTATATAACATAAAATTCTAGAAGAAAATTAATTCTATTTCATTCCACTTCTGGTGTTTTTATTCCATTCTACATGAAAACTCATGTTTAACCAACCATGTAATCCTTGAAAAGAACATACACTAAATAATGAAAATAAAAAAAATATTATTAATAAATGGGTTGAATGATTTCATGAAAGGACAATATAAGGTATTATAAATTATAATATATTAATATAATTATAAAATTAAACTCTTAAAATGATTATATAGGATGGTTGAACACATTTTATGGAATTCAGACCAAATATAAGGAAATTTTCTTTAAAATCCTCTTTTTAATTTCAAATTTTACATAATTCAAAACAAAATTTACTATGATTCAAGTAATTATGTATTGTGATTATGTTCAAGTTATTGTTAATTTTTTATTATTATTGGTGGGACCTATATCTACATCTAATTTATTGGATATGTTTATGGTGGATGTTTACAGTAATGGTTATTATGAGTGTCAGTATGGTGGTAACATCAAAAGGTAGCTTTGAGGGTCACTTTTCAAGGTATCATCAAGGGTTATAAATCATATTATGATATAGAGGGTTACAATATTAAGTTGTTAATTCCCCAAGTCACATATTTGTTTTTATTTTTATTTTCATTTTTTTGTGGAAATATTTGTTTTTCATGAAGCATGTATATGATATTTTAATGGCTAGAAGTACGTATTATGGAAATGACTTCATATATTTATAATTATTCATAGGATATCACATAATTTATATTTTATGTTAGTTAATGAGATTTTTTTACATGCCATGTTTAAAAAATCAATTTTTTAAGGAATGGTAATAGAAAATATGAATCCAAGTTAAATTTTGTTAAGATTTTTCAAGAAAGGATTTGATGTTTTAATAAAAAAAATTTGTATTCTGGATGAAATTAAATAATTTTTTATTTATACACAATTTTTATTATTTATGGTTTATATGAATGAATTATGTATTAATTGAATAAGAATTTAAACATAAAAGATATTTCGAAATGTAAAAAGTGAATTTTAAAAGAATTTATTAGATTGTGTAAAGTTTAAGGTGTAGTCTTTATAGTTGGTATTAGAGTAAGGTTTAGATAACATTAGGGGCTTGGATGATGTTAATAGAATACCATAAATTAATTTTAATTTATTGTTATGTTAAAATGATATAATATTTAATGATTTAGAAGTCCCTTTATCTAATATATGTATGTTTAGAATGGTTTCCCACAGAAGAAGTTGGGAAGATGAAGTAGGAAGGAACCTAGTGTATGATATCTTTCTAAATCAACAAATTGAAATTTTGGAAATTGGAAATGAACAATTTTTGATTGTAATTGGTCAGTTAAATTATGATACCCATGTTTGTGGAATCCATTATTGGGAACAACGATATCTAGCACAATTGTACATGATAATTGTGGAACATTTTATGAGGCAACACCCTACTACTTTAGTGTATATTCTGAAATAGTGTTGGATGAAGGGTTGATTATATCCATTGAAAAAGTAATTTATTTCATGGTGTATCCAAATAATCCAAATATTTGTACTTCAATTTTTTTTTGATGATGAAGCTAACCAATGTTAGCCAATTGCAAATAATATCGAGGATATCAAGGAGATTTACGTCTTGGAATGGGATGACTTTAGGGATATATTCCTTGAAAAGTTTTTTCATAAGGTGGATAAACGTATGATAGAAATGAAATTAATTTAATTGATAAAAAATGCAGAAGATTTTTTTGATGGGTATAAAGATAACCTCACCAATTTTTTATGGTATACTCTGAATATTATTTAGTAACATGAAATTAAAATCAATCATTTATACTCAAGATTAAATTCATTATATTGAATGGATTTATCCTACAGTGACTTAAAATGTTTTGAGAAACTTATTTGATGATTGGAGTGGGTAGAAATGGAGTTTTATGATGGTGAAATGTATATTTACAAAAAGTATAAGAAGGGGAATTGATGGAATGAAATGGGAAAGAATCAATTAAAGAAATCAAAATTTAAGAAAATATAATTTCTAGATTGTGAAACATGTGGCAAAATGCATCCTAAAGAATATGTTATCAAATCTGGTATGTTTTTTCCAGGTCATAGGTTTGGAGATATTTCATGAGATTTCAGTAAAAATTATCTTATAATTTTTTCTAGTATGAAAACAGTAATTTTAATAAAGTTGAAAGATGGTGAATTATGTAAAAACATATCCAAACAATGATCTGAATAATGGAATTCATCATGATTACAAGAAGAAACGTGTAGTAAATTCCTTAAGACTATGTCAGTAGATGTTGGGCCGTCAAATGAAGTGGTATCATGTACTTTGTTTAGACATATTTTTCAAATGTTTAGTTTGATATAGGGTTTACACATTACTTTTTTTCTAATGAATTTTACAATAAATAGAAAAATTGACATCGAGATATGAAATCACAAAATTTGGTGAAAACCCCAGAGTTAAATATTAATGGAAAAGAAATTATAAGAATCTCCTAGTTCTTATATGCTGAAAGAAATTACCTACAAATCTTTTTGTTTTTACCTCAGTGGTGTTTGATGTTATTCTGGGTGTGTATTGGATTTATTTTTATCATGAAAATTTTGAATGTAGAGCTAAAGAGATTATTTTCCAAAAATAGTTTCAATTCTTATACAAGAATAAAAATGTACAACTGATACAAATCCCAAATTTGGGAAACTGTTAAAAGAATGAAATGAATGTTATCTCGAGCATAATGGTATAAAAATGAAAATATTTGGATTTATTATGTTCTAGGGGAAAATGAACACCTGGATGTTTTCTCTAATGTTTTTCCTAGTTTAATACATTATCAAGAAGTTTAATTTACTATTTAATTATTTCCTAATGCTAATCCAATCTCAAACACACATTATCCATTTCCTCAATTAGGACTTCTAGATTTGATAATGTAGTTACATGAGTTTGTTGATAATGGTTTCATTTATCCGAGAACATCCCATGAAGTGCTCTTATATTTTTTTATTGAAAATAAAGATGGGTCCATGTGAATTTTCATTGATTATAGTGCTTTGAGTAAAATTATACTTTATAATAGGTATCTATTTTCTCATATCGATTACTTGTTTGATCATATAAAGGGAGCTCGGTATTTTCCTATGAGTGATGTGATATCCTATAACAATCCACTGAATTTTAAAGGGATGAAATTATGAAAATATATTTACATACTAGATATGGGAATTATGAGTTTATTATTAAGCCCTTCGCTATAAAAAAATTCTGATACTGTCTTTATGGAACTTATGAATATAATATTTTATGAATAATTGGATAATATTTTTGTTATTTTTATTGATGATATTTTTTTTAAAATATTTATTAAGATCACAAAAAACATTTAAGTATTTCTCTATAAAAACATAAGGAAAATATATTATACAGGAAATTTAGGAAGTGTGATTTTTGGTTGCATTTGATTTATTTTCCTCGACACATTTTAAATAAGGATGGCATAACAGTTGATCCCTCCATACCAAAAGTGGATGATGAATATAAAATATATACAAACTTTATAGAGATTTTTAGTTTTCATGGATTAGTATGATATTAATGATAGTTTGTTAAAAAAAATTAACGGTTATCTAGATCACTAACAATGTTAAGAAGAAAATGGTTTAATTTTATTTAGATAGAAGAATGTGATGTTTGTTTTCCAAAACTGAAAAGAATATTTTTTAATGCACCCATTTTGGTATTATCTTCTAGAAAGGGTAAATTTTATTAAATACAGTGATGCTTTATTTAGGTGACATGGTTGTGTTCTGAAACAAAATGGGTATGTAATTTTTTATGATAAAAGTCAAATTAAAACCATTAGTTAAATTAACTAAAAATTATTTGGAATTTTCAACTATGGTTTTTTCTTTAAAAATGGGGAGGCATCGTTTTTTAGACCTACATGTGAAATATATTCTGACCATAAAAGTTTAAAGTATATATTTAATAAGATGTAATTGAACATGAGGTAGATAATATGGTTAGAACTGATAAATAATTACTATTTCACAATCAATTAAACTCATTGAAAAGAAAAAAATGTAGATAATTACTTGAGTCAAAAACAAAATTCTACATTAACAATGTCACATTTGGAACTAGAGCCCTTGATTAATTATTTGATGAATTTTGGCTCGAAAGTTGTTCTTCTATGAAATTTCTCTATATTGTTTCAGGTGTCAGTTTAATTTTCCTCTATCGGACAAAATTAAGCAAGCAAAAAAAAAAGGAATATTGTGAGTTACATACAATGTTTGAATTGGTTCTGGAAGGCATGTTTCTAGAATTTTATATTGATATGTATTGTGTTTTTAGATTTGGTAAGAGATTATTTGTGCCTTGTGATTCATTGTTTAAGAATGAGTAATTAAGTAAGGCTCATAGTTATCCATTTCCTATTCATCCTGGATACTTTATGATATAAAATGAACATAAAGAGTATTACTGCTAGGATGGAATGAAAATATATATTTATAATTTTATAGTGAAATTCTTTTCAAGTAAACAAGTTAAGTAATATTAAAAACTTCCAAATTGGATGCTCCAACCTTCTCTAGAGCCATGGTGGAAATCAGAAAAAATATCCATTGACATTATGGTGGGAATACAAATGATTTTTTGAGGTAACAATTTCATTTACATTATTATTGATACATTAGAAAAATATTAAAAATTTATATATATTTTGGATACTCTCCCATTATATAATCGTTTTTTACTATACCATAGAGATATTTTCAAGTTAAATGTAGTTACTTCTCCCATTGTGCAGGTTCGTAATACCAGGATCAGTTATTAATCTTAGAAAGGCATCTATAACTCATTGGGAACTGAAATAAATTTTACAATTTCCATTGATCCTCAATAATATGGTCTAATAGAGTGAGAAAATAGTCATTAGAAGAAACATTATGTGATTGTTCAATGGATCCCAAAGAATAAGGGATCGAAATATTTATTTAGGTAATTTTTCATACAGTATAAGTTTTCATTTCAGTATATTGATGAAATGTTTTGATGAATTATGTGGAAATTGGTGTCAAACTCAATTATTTTGGGATAAAGTCAGGGAAAGGAAGTTTATGGGACCATAATTTGAAGAGGAAGTGTTTGAGAAAGAGATGATGATCTTGTAACACATGAGGTTAGATCAGAGTATGCATAAAAGACATTCTGATAACATGAGGAATGATTTGTCTTTCATTTTTTGGGAACATTTTTTCATTAAAATCTCTTAATGGAAATGTTTTATTCATTTTGGAAAGAAAGAAAAGCTAATTCCATGGTTCATGACCCTTATGAAATCATGTATAATGTTAGAGAAGTTACATACCATGTATCATTGCCTCTGATTTTATCTTAGCTACACATTGTTTTTCATGTTTTGATGATTAGAAACTATGTACATAATTTATATAATTCTTCGAGACTATAAATAATTCAATAGGTTACAGTTTCATGGAGAAAACACATGGTTGAAGAAGCAACATGAGAATCAAAAAATTCTATAAGGGAAGGGTATTGTACCATCTTTAATCTATAAATAAAAATTGAAAGGCTGTAATTTCCCAAGGGGGTAGAGAATGTATAAACCAAGGAACTTATAAAATAATATGTTTTTTATTCAAGATTTAAAAATTTAAATTCATTAATAATATATAGTGAAAAATTTGTATTTACAAAAAATAATGAAATAAAATTAATAGTATAGAAATATCACCTATGAAATAACATATAAAATCATAGTATCTTATGAATTAAAAAATTATATCTTTATTTTATGGTATAAATAAATAATTGTTTCAATAATTTGAAATTAAGTGTCCGTATTTTTGTAATTCATAAAAATTTGATAACAATTTTATCATTAATATAATGATTTAAAAGAAAATATAACATCATAAATTATATTTTTAAATTAATATTTTGATGTATTTTGACTATAAGATAATTTTATGAGACCTTAATTTATTTTTCAATGTGTCATAAAATCACTTATAATTTCAATATTTATATATTTTGAATTAATTCTGATTTTAATTAAAAAATAAATTTATCATTTATTGAAATTATTTTCCTAAAATGGAGTTCATTTTTTAATTAATGAAATTAGAAAAATTTAGGGTGAATTCTTGATAATTTAAAAAAATAGTTGAATTTTTGGTGAATATTGAAATGCAGTAATTTAAGATATAAGTAATATATAGCAATTTACGATATGAGCAAAAAACAAGAATTATTTAGTCAAAGGTGATGTATAGTTTATTTAATCTCGTATTATCTAACCCAAAATCCTTATTTTATTATAAGTAGTGATAATCCTCAAACTATTCATTTTATTAAGGAAAAATAATAAACTAATAAATAAAATAATGAAAAGTCACCCTTCTCTTCCAATATAAATGCAACCCTCACCGCCTATTCTCCCCACACGTCAAAGCCTTTTATAATATTTAATTTATACCTAATTACCTTCTAATACTCTTCCCCATGTGAAAGAATAGATTCTCTCAACCAAAGGGAAAAACACAGTGCATTGTGGAGCTTCTCAAGGAGAAGAATTCAAGAGGTAAAATATACTATGTTTTTCTTTTATTTTTCATTTTAATTTATTTAATTTTCTTATTCTCTCCTCAAATACCCTCATCCAAGTGATATGACGACTCCCGGATCATACATATATTAAATTTTATTGTGTTAATGGAATATCCATCATCAAACCCCTCCTCTTCTCCTATTATTGTAAACATATGAAAACATTGTCTCTGATATGTCAATTTACTGACATCATAGGTAATGTGTTTTCAATTTATTTTTCCATCATAATACCTGGTCATAAAACTATTATTATAAAATAAAATTATACTAAAAATATTATTTTTTATATATTATTTTGGAAACAATATATATCCATTATATTAATAAAAAATATTTTTGTTTATGATGGTCTTAAAAATTGAAAAAAATAAATTAAATCATTTTTATTAATGTTTTATCTAATAAAGATTACTCATATTAGGAAATATTATATATGGTATAATTTATACTTATTTTAATATATTATTACCATTTATTTAAAAAATTTATATTTTTTATTCATTTGACAAGAATATCTATAAATAACCAACCATGGAAAGCATGTGAAGAACGAACCAAAAATATTGAAAATAATAAAATATTATCAATAAATGGTTGGAATGACGTTTGAAAAATATCATATAAAGTATTATAAATATTAATATAGTTATTTATTAAAATAAGGAAACTCTTTAAACTATTATAAATTTGGTCTGAACACATTTTAAATAATAAAAATCCTAGTTAAGGGTTATTTCATTAAAAATCGTTTTTTATTTTTTTTTTATAAAAAATAAAAATTAATTTCTTATGATGAAATTTTTAATTTTTTATGATTATGTTATGGTTCATGGAAATATTTTATATGAAGGTTGGGAGGTTTATCTCCTTTTAATTCATTAGGAATGTTCTTGTTTGATGTTGACTTTAATGGTTATTCCATGTGAAACTGGAAGTGTTATATCATAAGCCATCCATAAGGGTTATCATATAAGGTACCCATGAGGGTTACAAATGATATGGAATCCTTGAAGTTTCCAATATTGATTAGGTAATTAATCAAGTTACCTATATGGTTTTATTTAAGTTTTCTATGTTATATGGAAAAAGTACGCTTCCACAAAGTATGTATATTATACTTTAAGGGTGAGAAGTATGTCTTCTGAAAAGGATTTCATATGTTTATAATTATTATTTGACTATCTGTTCATTTTTTATTGTACTATACTATGATTTTTTTCAGCTCCCATTTTTTAAAATGTAACTATAGGGTTTAATGATGTGTCTGAGAAAAGAAGAATCCAAACTGAATGTTATAAATTTTTTCATAAAATATCTCATGTTTTATTCGAAACATTTGTACTATGGAAGAAATATATGTTTTTTTATTTGTACCCACTTTGTATGATTGTAGATTAATTGGTATGAATTACATCATAATTAAATAAAACTATAAATTTAAAAGATATTTGGGAATTTAAGAATGTGAATTGTAATATAATTTACTAGATTATGAAATTTTTAGGTAAGGGAACTTATATTTAATACATAGTTTCTCATATACAGAACTAGATGTTGAAATTTAAAAAATATTATTATATGAGGATTACAGGGTTCCATTATCTTAGCTACCTTATAGAATTTTCCATGATTCTTGATTAATATGTTTATTTACATGGGTTATCATTCTTGTTTAAACTAATATAATGTATAATATATATTACATGATTTTAAATTCTACACAAATATTCCTCGATGGTGTTCTTCATTTTAATAATTCTCATCATTAATCATTGATATTAGGCTATCATTTTATAGAATGTGATCATTCCCATTATTTATATTAGTCATCACGTTTTAATAATAGTTTAATATATTTCTTACCCATGTATAAAATTATACCAATCTACTTCTCATTTATTTTTGGAAACTCATTATTTTAGTTATTTTAGTTAAAATATAAAATATTTTTAGAAACCAGTAGTGAGGTAAGGCATTTTTAACTCAACATTGATTATTTGTCTTAAAATAAATGTTATCCTCTAATTATTTTTTAGATGGATTTTAAAGGGATATTCTATTATTAAATTTTTTTTATTATTTATTTATATTTAATTGAAACTATTTGTGACATGTTTAGGAGTTTTTTGTTTCTGAAAACACATAAAAATAATATTTACATAAATTTTATTTGAAAAAATAATTTTTAGAATGTCTTGTAGATGTATTTCATAATATATTTGGTGAAATATTATAGGAAAATTATAGAACACACCCCATAGAAAAACAATGGTGTGTATGTAGTTCTTATATATTTTATAGATTCATGGGTTCTATTCTATATAGATCACATGAACCATTTCATTGGTTTTTGGATGCTCTGATATTTATTGGATTCTTTAGCACATAAGGTGATAATATTTTGATAATGGTGGTTAACATTTCATCTATGGTCATTCATGTATAAGAATTTTTTTCTTTTAATTTAAATTTAGTCCCTTTTATATTTATACATAGGATATATCATATTTGGTGTTTGTTATCTGATGTCGGTTTTGTATTTAATTTTTATTCATTTTTTATTTATACTACTTAGTTTCTTTACCTCATTGTCCAACATAAGGATGTGACATTAGAGACCCTCGATAAAAATTCTTGTTGAGTTATTATTAATAATTATAGGTTAATTTCAATCCAAATTTGTAATAATTACTAACCTTTATGCTTTTCTATATCCTACAGTGATCAGGAATGTGCTTCTTGCCTTATTGTGGGACAACCATGGTGATTTTTCTAGTCTAATGGTATTCGAGCTAATCCACTACGTGGTTTGATGTGTGTTATCGATCACTATGGGCTTGAACTACTGTCCAGGCATCAAAATATAACTATGTGGATATAATTCACCCCTAAATCAAAATAATAAGATGGTATATCTTCAATAAATATATTTCCTGGTATTTCTATAAACTAAAGTTCAATGTAAATAAAATTTACTGCTTGAAATGAAAATAAACCATTTAAGTCTCAAGATAAATAAATGATCCAATGAGACTTTAAAATCTTAACCACATGATTAAAAAATAAAGATAAAACATCAGAGTAAAACATAGATATGTTTCAAAAAATAATATTTCATACTATAAAAAAAATTATCTAGTCAAATTAGATAGTATATAAGAATCCCAAAAACATATAGGGGAAAAAATAACTACATAAGTAAATCCATGTGACTTCTGGTTTCTCATCATATCCAAAATATCCATCATTGAACCTACCAAAACTAGATCTATATAATAATACATCCTGTGAACAAATAAATATCATGAGAGTTGTAGACACACATATATGTTTTTATATATCTTGTGAGCTTAACAAACCCAGTATGATTTCACTAAAGGGATTATGTAATTACACTAATAAGAAAATTATTAATTTTTTGTTTCAAATCCAATTAAAAAGGTATATTTTTTTAATGTAACAATGTATAAAAAACAATGTATACTTCTTTTTAACCATATTGAAAACATTAAATCATTTTATATAAAATAATCAGAAAAAGTATTAATTAATAAAACCCATTGAAAAAGTAAATAGGATATTTAAATTTATGAATAAAATAAAATAAAATAATTTCCCTAATTCCAAAACATTTCTCAAAATCCAATTAGTAGAATAATATTTTCCACATTAATTTGTAGTTTCAATTCCTTGTTTCAAAACCCATTATAAAACATCACTTACTTTGAGGGAATTAAAATATAATATAATTAGATAGCATATCGTCAATGAATCATGAAATGATAAATATACCATAACCGAAAAATGATTCCATGTATGAAAACTAAAAAGGGGATAAAATCAAATATATATTTGGAATATCCTATATAGAATCATCACTAAGAATTTAGTGTAATGGTAAATTCACTATGTCCCATGTTAAAACTATCATAGACAAATATTACATGAGTCCAATTGTTGACATATATTTTTTTAGCGACCATAAATACCCACTCTTATTACAGTAACATCATTAGGGTAACTCCCCTAACTCGGGTGATTGATACAATAGGGGGACACATGTGAGTTTATACTCTAAATAGTATATAATAAATACATAAATATCCCATAGCTACCTGGGCTCCAATGAAAGTTTATAGTGGTGGTATGGCAACAAAAAATAACATGATATATACATAAATAATCAATGATGAAAAAAATAAATATCACATATCGTCCAACATAATTTTATTAAACAAACCATTTCAAATCCACTACTGAATAATAAATAAATTAAATTCTTCCATCATGAGTGAAAAATTATTTATAAAAAACCATTTGGTTTTAACAAAGGTTATCAAAATTATCAAGAAAAATACTTTTATAGAAGTTAAAATAGTAATTTTAAACCAACATAGAATTCAATGCCATTTTAACATTCATTCAAAACATATATTAAAAATTATCCTTAAAAAAGATGATTTAGAAATTAACACTTCACATTATGATATAATAGTTATACAATACACTATTTCCAGACCATGGTTTTCTCCACACATGAAATTGAAACATTCTAAAACACTTCATTCAACATCGAATTCAATTGAAAAGAGACTCTATGGACTTTTCACAGATATTTTTTAGGATTGAATAATTTATTTAGAAAATCAAGATATAGATACCTATAAAATCAATTTATTTTATGTTTAAACATCATTAATTTTTTTTTCAAATTTAAGATTGTATAATATTAATTTATTTATTTGTAAGAATATATTATAGAAATCTCAAGAATTTAAAAACATGTCAAATAAATTAATTACATTAAAAATCTTACCTAAATCAAGAAAAAAATATTTCCTTGAATGATGAAACCCTGATTAAGAATGATTATGGCCCATAAAATCTATTAATAACCTTAAAACCATTTTAAGATAAATCCAAACCCCTTATTTCATCCCATAAGTTTGTTAGAGTTCATTTAATAATGGAAAAAATTTCTGTAAGGCCGAGTGAGAAGTGGAGAGGATGAAAATATGTCATTACCTTGAAACACTACATTAATACTGAAGTTGGAGAATCATACAAGTAAAATATAATAAGAGAGGATTCTCAAAAATTTCTCTGACATGTTAGTATAATGAGAGGGGGATAAAAATATCCTTAATACACTTAAAATAAATATGGGAAAAGTTCCATTTCAAAATTAAAAAAAAATTAGTTGCATTTATCATGATATGATATCCCTTCATTTTAGAGTTACCCACCTTCCATTAAAAATACAATAACTACCTGGATATTATTGGGTTGAACCCCTCCATAGTCATAATGTGACATAGCTACCAAGAAATATGATCTCTCTAGCTTATGATCATAATATAATGTTCTTTTCTAATTATGCCACGATTCATGAACAATACTCCCTCACAAAAAAACCTCTCGTAGTCACAATAGAACCACTCATGGTAATTGCATGAACTACCCCAATAAAGAACTAAAGATTACTCAAAAGCACTAAAAGTCAGCTGATTCCCAATTAAACCATAATTTTTTTGAAATAGGCCATAATTATATTATTTATAACAAAATAATGATATGAGGGTACTAAAATTATACCAACCATGCATCATTCTACCCCATGAATTTCATAGGTAAATCTAGAGGAAATATAAACTCAAAACATTAGAACCCATTAGAATGGTGGGATGGTTAGAAGAAAAAATAAAGTAAAATAATGGTATAATATACCTAACTATTATGGGGACATATTATAATTCTCCCCACAATTTATAATTCAGATATAATGGTCAGAAAAAATCAGCATTCTTGTGAAAATGATTTCATTAAAACCAATAAATTTCCTCACTTCACAAAGGGAAATAATCAATCTCCAAGTGAATAAAAAACCTATTCAATATAGCAATACAACATACATATAATTAAACATCCCAACAAATATAATACCATGTGAATGATCCATAAAATAAAAAAATATTAGAATATGTTCCCTAATAAAAAATATCGCACAACATCTGTCAACATTGATATATAATTGGGTAAAAATATATATTAAATGGTATCATATGACCTCACATTAAGAAGAAAGCCTCATGGTGATCTGACAAAAAATAAAACTATTAATTGACTAGTGCTCAAACAAATTTGTGTAATGCTGTTCCGAATTACCTATACTCCAACCCATAGTTCCCCTGTGTTTAATCCATCAAAAAAATCGAAAAAATAATATAGAATGACATATAATCCATGAGATTTATAAAAAATGAATTAATAATTAGAGTAACCACTAAAGAACTGAAATATCAAAAATAAAAATCATGTTAGAACGGGTTAAAATCATTAAATAATAATTTCCTCAAAAGTAATAAATTCTTTCCAAAATAATTAAGTATAAATTTAAAATTATATAATATTCCCATTACAAATAACAATGGATAATTATTCCATTAAATATTATATTAACAAATTTATGATGATTTCCAATAAGTCCATATCAAACAATGGTATGTAGAGCAATCAAGAAAGAGAGAAAATATTTCCTAAGGATCCCACACTAGAAGCCCATGATAGGTTTCTTATTATTCAGAAAAAAATGGTTATAAGAATACTGACTATATCAATAATACCAATAAATTCAAGCTCATATATAAAATTCATTGCACCATAAAGAACATCCTTATTCTTATTAGATAGAACCAATGCATTTCTATCAAATGTTTTCTCCTGGTTACCGATTAGTGAAATGATATTTTGAACTTTATCATTTTATGTTATTAGGTTATATCTAAACATAACTAATCTTATTTATGAATTATGTACTCCTATAAATAATTGAGATTTCATTAAGTACTGGATGACTAAATAAGGAAAAAATATCAATTCTTATTAAAAATAAATATACATCCTCACTGTTTTTTCACACAGGTGGAGATTCATAAATATTATTTAATTAACCACATAAAATTCTCATGATGAGGACATTAAATGATCAAATCCTTAAGTAATTCAGAATAGTTACATTCATATAGATAATTAAGGGACAAATTATTCCACTAAACTAGGACTAATCCTTAAATCAAGCCCACAATAGATTTTACTTGTGAACCTTTAATATTATCAATATAATTTATGATATACTCAACCCTTTATGTCATTGAACATCCCCAACAATTCCTCCAACCCTTTTAATATAAAGAAAAAATTTATTTAAGAAGACAAAAATTTGGTCAAAGTGAACAAAAGAATCAATCTCCTCCATTCCCAGTATGATCAATTTCAAGAACATGAAGATTTAATCTCAAGTAGTGACAAGAATCACCAAATAAATATAATTAAAGATATAAATTCCACCATTCATTAATACCCTTTAGAGAGGCATACGTTAAATAATAAGAAACATTAAACTAATCAATTAATTCTTTAAAAATTAAGCCAAATAGTACCTCTATAACTAAGGGATGAATTCACAAGACACCCCAAAAAATAAATGAAAGATTATAGAAATAACAGTTCACTAAAATCTTAAAAATTAAATAAATAATTTTGAAACAAATTTTAATAAATTATTTCACACTTAAAAATCAAAAAAACAAATGAAAATATTCATTCCCATTGAGAAAAATATGCATATTAAAAAATATTTACATAAATAACAACTCTTAGTATTAAACATTTCCAAAAAATTAAGAAGAAATCAATAAAAATTTTAAAAAATAAAACCTCAAATAAATTCAATGATTTAAATATAACAAAACTCTTATTTTAGAAAGAAAATGGTTTTATTACATTCCCATTGAACCCAAAAAAACCTTAAAAAACAAGGAAAAATAACAAAATTCATGAAATAGACAACATAATTCTACCCAAAAAAACATGTACACAAAAAAGCATCTCGTTGAAATCTATCTAATGAATTGAAACCAATTTATGATAAATATTAAATGAAATTGGTAGAACTAAAAAATTCTAGAGGTTTGTTGATCTTTCCATAGTTTGTCTTAATAGATTTCAAGACTGTGTTCCAACCATAATATAACCTCTATTGAGTCTACAAGAATCATGTGCATGGGATCCAAATGTTTAATAACACATTAATTTTAACCCTAAAGTTATATTTATTGTTCCATTTTATCCTTAGAAAAAAAAATAAACTAATAAAAATTATAATAAAACCAAATCCAAATAAATAATCTATTAAAATAATAAATCCAAATTCAATTTCAAGACTCAATTCCCAATCAATTGTGGTAAATCAAGGATTTAAATGACTAATAGATCACTAGATTATTCTTACAAATAACTATAATTGGGATAAATTATTATATCCATTATAACATGAAACACAAAAATAACAAGAGGGTTCTTAAATAATATTTTATAAAAAACCATATCATGCTACAACCAAACTGGTATCCGAGATTATTTGGAACATATAATGAAGTGTGTTCACAAATGTTATGAGATGGAAACTAATTTTTTGTCCATTAAAATATAACCGCATGCGAATAATTTCACCCTCAAATCATAACAATATAATAGAATATATTTACTAAAAATATTTCATGGTTCATTATTACTCTAGATATCCTTTCACATAAAATAATTAGTTATAAATGAAAATAAATGAAAAATTCCATGACATGAATAAATAGATAAAGAAATTAAAAAAACAATGTAATAATATACTTATAATTTTAAAATACAACATTAGAGAATATTGATGAAAGATACCAAAATAAAGTAAATAAAAATAAAAAAATTTAGCTTTCCAATGTTGTCGATACGTCAACATATAAAAAATTAAAAGGGATAAAATAAAATATAAAATAATCTCCATGTGACCCATATTCACTCACTACATCCCAGACATCCATAAATGATCGTACCAAATATGAAATCTTTAGGGAAACAAACATTTCTTCTCTATTAAAAATGAGATCTGTATATATGTATAAAGGTTTTTATAAATTGTTTAAGCTAAAATACCAAATTGAATTTTACCATAGTCTATGAAGTTACTTTTATATTTTGAAATAAAATTTAAATATATATATATATATATATGTGTGTGTGATCATAAATAAAACCATGTATCATTCACATTATTCATAGGGGAAACATCACTTCATTCTTATAAAACAAGTTCAAACTACATTTTGTAGTAAATCACTTTTAATCAATAATGAAGACATTTTATTTTATTAAAAAATAGAATAATGTAATTTTACTCATTCAAAAATCATTCCCAAAATCCAATATAAAAAACAATTTTTTTTATTTTAAATAACCCACTCCAATCCGTGATTCATAAATTTTTAGAAAATAAAGCTATATTAGTAGGAATATAAATATAACACAAGTTGACACCATATTATCATGGAATGATGAAAATAAAAATCAAACTATAACCACACAATGATATCATATAATCCCATAAAAAGGGATTGCAATAAAATATATAATATTAATCTAAAATATGGAATCACCAGTAATAATTTTGAATCATTTGAAACTCACTAGGTCCAAAGTAAATGCCATCTAGGATTATACCTACATAGGGCTAATTGTCACCCATGTTGAATTTTCAAAAATAATTACCCACCTCACTCGCTCACACTAAACTCATCAAGTGAAATGTTCTAGACAATGTTGAGATTATTATTTTGGGAAACTATATATTGTGTCATCTAACTTTTGTATCATTAATTCAAACATTTACTTTAGATACTAGGGCTCCCAGGACATATCAAATTTGAGTGAAAGAAATAATTAAGTACACACTCATCACATAAATCATTAATAAAGAATATAAAATAAATCATGGATCATCTCCAACACCCAGATAATAAAAAATACAATTTTTATTCATTAAAGAATCATATTTAAATTTATTTTTTCTCTCATGAGTTCATAAGTATTTAACATAAATTAAAGGTGTTCAACTGAGGCTATAAAAATTATCATGGAAAATAATTTTATGAAATTACATAAAATTATTTAGAACTATATTTTAATACCAATTCATTTTAACATCATTTGAAAACTAATCCGAAAAATTATCCTTCCATAAATATTATTTAGAAATGAACACATCCCTTTAAAATCTAATATCAATACCAAAAATATCTTTCATAACCATGGTTTACCACTTTTTAGAAATTAAAATGAAACAAAAAACCCCCATTAATCATTAAATTCAATTAAAAATATCTTCATTGTTTTTTAGAAAACATTTAATGCATAAACAATTTATTTATAAAACACAGAACTTTAAATTATAAATATTCATTTATAATATGTGTGGATAAAATTAAAACCATTTTACAACACTAAAAACTATATCACTTGTATTTAATTTTTATAAATGAAACATTTATAAAATTCATGTATTTGACAACAAGTAATAGAAAATTACATAGATAAACATATTTACCCGATCTAAGGGGAATAAATCCACCTTTGATGTAAAAATTATATCCAATAATGGTAATTAACTATATAATACATTTTAAGAAAACCTAAAATTAAAACCAAATCAAACTACTATATTCTTCTCCCAAGGGAATTAGAGTTCATGGAAGAAATAAAATCAATGGAGTCTAAATTATGCGGAGTAGGATATAAAGAAAATAGGACATTTAAAACAAAAACAAATTCTTGAAAATTATTGGAGCGAGAGGATGAATGAAATGGGATGAAGAAAAGAAGCTCCATGAGCCAACATAAGATTGAATCAAAATAGAAGGTGATATAAATATCATCAAAACCCATAAAACCATGATGTGTAGAAAGTTATGTTTTTTGTTTTGAATACCTGGGAAGACATCATCATGGTTCAACCTTCCCCTATCATGACATGATGTTCCATTCTCAAATAAAATAGCACAACTTCCTGGCGCTCATCTCAATGTACCCTTGTACAAACATAGAGTGATAAAACTCCCTATACAAATGAATATCATTTAGGTGTAACATCTCTACGAAAAATCATCTCATAATAGTGACATACAATAGTGGAAAACTTAGACAGTGCAATGTCTTTGGGTGACGGTATTACATGAAACATTATAGTTTTGTAGCCCAATTGGAAGTAAAAAAACACACTTCACTTCTAATTATAGAAAAAATTTCAAAATAGACTATAATTGTAAAATATTTAACATAATGGTGACTTGAGGGTGTCACATTCCCAAACATCTGCTAGAAACCTCTGGTTGTCTTTAGAAATCTACACTGAACCCTTACTATCATAATCAATGATGGGAAACTGTGTCCCCTAGACCCAAATTAATCAATACTCTCGATTACTATTCCATGTGTACAATGAGTTATTTGTGATTTTCATATATGATTATATTTTAGATATTTCAACATCAATTATTAATGTGGAAATGTCTATAGATTAATTTTCTATTCAAACGGTTATAGTGGATCGTAGTCTATAATGATAACCACGATATTCCAATAAATTGATCTTAAATATATTTTCTATGGTCTTGATAGACCATTCTGGATCGACATAGTTGATGTTATAGTATCTAGTGATGGGGGATCATAATAACTAATACTTATTCCCATTTAGTTCACACTAGGCGATCTCTAGTAGTGAGATCATGAGGATAGAGTCGCTAATAGGAACAACATGTTTTTCTATCATTGGGTTTTCCAATCTATAGAAATGTGTATTAGTCTCCTAACTTGATATCATTATAAATGTCTTCAATTTGACCATACACATTGATGTTTGGAAGAAATCATGGTAATGGATTCTTGGAGAGGTAGTTTGTGTTCGGTGCATCATTGGTAGTATGACATTGATAGAATGATCAAGATATATTTTTTCTCTTCTGAGTTGAGGAAGATATATCTCTTTCCCTACAAAATCGAATAGTAGTACATTCATTAAATCCTTGTACATCATTGTTGAATTTATTTCTATCCAGTTAGATTATAAAATGATAAATAATATACATGACGATGGAAAAAGTGTGTGTACTGCTTTGTTTAGATATCGTATGAAAAAGAGATTATATTACAAATTATAAGTATGTCAGTTGGTTTTTTTCTATTACTAATCCTTATCTGTTTAGGTTCTATGATGAGTATCTAGATTTAACTCTTGGTATATGAATATTATTTTGTGTTATTGAGATTAGGGCTCAGAGGGTTACACACAATAAGGGATTCATGATTTTCTATATTTTATTTAACATGAATATATGAAATTGTGGAAGCCAAATTTGGGTCTTATTGTTGTCTACTATATATCGATCACTGATAAATAAATAAATTCATTATTATTCAAGTACATAATTGTAGTATTTAATTTATTTTTTAATTTTATTTACAATTTATTATATAAATATAATAAATAAAATTATAGGAATGATTTGTATATTTAATATTCAAGTTTCATTTATTTTTCACAGGAAATATGAGTTAATTTAATGACTCTGTTATATCACATTACATATTTAATATATATTATAGATATGTGAAGAAATATTAATAATATTTATGATGTAGTTATTTAGTCCTAATTATTTATGTATCACATTTTTAGTGTGTGTCAGATGGATGGGGGTACAGAACCCTAACCAGTTATTTTACAAATCTTCTATATATGTAAATGAATGTAACAATATATGGATTCTAAAAAACACATTTTAATAGATTGAGATACCCTTTATCTTCTTATATCATCAAGATATAAAGATTAAATCCAATAAATATATCCAAGGATATATTTATTGATCATAATAATGGAGTTGTAGTTGTCATCGTGATGTCAACAGAATCATTTTAGCTCTGAACTAGCTCTCATAATTTGATGATCGTTGTTTACGTAGATTCTTGAAGCACATGTGGATGATCTAGAGGGGCTCATCTTCATATCCTTCATGCAATGATAATCAAAGGAAAGATAAAATTTATCACACTATTTTTTCAATAGAGGTACATATATGTTTATTTATTTTTTCATTATTTAATAAACAAGAGATACTTAGACCCCTTCGTGGGCTAGGATCACCAAGGAAGACGATGTTACGTCATTCCTGTGATGATGATTTTAAACTGCAGATCCCACCAGTTTTCATTATGAGCCATAGTTCCTTAAATTTTTATTATGATAATTATTAAATTTTATAACCTAAGAAAAAAGTCATTAGGACTAAATTTATTATAGATATTTAAAACTATCATGTCTGAACAAAACGCCAATCTATTAGATTCTGTATGACTATGTTATGGCTATTAAATATCTTTGGTATGATAAAAAATGTGTTTGATGTTGTTCTAAAACTATAAGAATATATAAACTAATATCTATTCATGAGTTAATTTTTTAGGAATTCATTTATGGCCAAAATTTGGCCAGGATTTGATGATTAGAATCTCATCGTATAGAATAATATTTATCTGATATAGTGATTAATTCCCTTAAAATTATTAAAATAACTATAAAATATAAATAAAAAAATAAAATATGAAGGGAATTTTATTTAGTATTCTTTTTACATAGGTGTTTGTTTTCATCCAATGGAATCTGGGAACAAAAAAGAGGAAAAGCTTATATATTTTATCCTTTTTAAGAAATTCACATATAAGGAAATTTTTTATAAAAATATACATAGCCTTTTTGAAATGATACACATAATGGGTGGGGGTACTCGTTTCCCAGTAGTTTCATTTGATGGTAGAAATTTTTTATAGATATTTTAATAATATATATGTATTGATATATATATATATATATGACTATGCTTTCATGAGAAGTAGAAAATCATTCTCCCTCATCCCCTATATGTGGATTCCGACTCTTTACAGACCTCCCTTGGCACCAATAGTGCACATGGTGATCCTCCCTCGGTCAACCAGCCACCCCGGCCAAACGCCACAAGCCAGACTCTATACCATCTGTCAGATTAGTCTTCTTTTCTCAAATCAGTGCTTCCACAAGGTCCAGACCACCACCTTGAATAAATTATAATCTGGCCTCATCATGAAAAAAGGTAGAGATGCACTAGTCCATCGTCGATCTGCTAGATATACTAGCTCGTGACTACCATTCCCCCTCGGATTCTCTCTTGTTCCGATGATGGTGTCACATCGACATGGGATGGAGGACACCATGCCACTAAATATTTTGATGTTGTGGTTCACTGTAGTGGAGTTCACTCTAGATGCTAACATATTTCTTCCCTACTGGGGGTTTCCCCCGGTTGTCATGTGTTTTGAACAATCCCACCATTGTTGCTATCCAGACTGTTGGAGTAGGATCCTGAAGCAAATATGCACATCACCATCTTACTCGGACACCATGGTATATTGAGGTAACCCTATAAACTCCTAATCTAGACCCATATTTGATTGAAATGGGACTTTCAACCTTAAATCGTCCATGCACGAGGTTTTCATGACCCACAAATTCCCTAGGTGGGATATTCCCTGCCTAGAACAAGCCTCCTTATGTTCTTCCCGACCCACATTTGGTCTAGGAAGAGTTTTTGGGATTGAAACTATTTTTTATACATAAAATTAATGAAGGTAGTTAAATTTATTTCAGTATTAAATTAAATTTATTAAATATTATTTTATTGGTATGAAAAATAATAATCATTTTCTTATTTAAAATAAATAATTTCAAATTTTTTTATTAAATTAAATTAATTTTTTATTCTTATTTTTTTTTGGGAAAACATTAATTAATTAGTAGACCTAAAAACATAAATTACTTGAATTTGATAATTTATTTAATATATAATTATCCTCTAAATATTAAATATATTGTAATTTAATTTTTTTCACACAATACTTTTCATTCTTCCTGCTCTTGAGATATTGACCAAACCCATATATGTCTAATTGTTTTATTTAAATTATTTATTAATTCATGTGATATTTTCAATAAGTATTTAATTTAAGGAGTTCTCCATATCATATGTTTATAATTCTATAGGCATAAGGTTTTCCACGTCTAAATTATTAGTTGTATATTTTTCTCCCAAAACCCTCTCACACATGTGAAAGTATATATTTATAAATGTTTTCACGATATGGTGAGGCATGAACCATTCTAGGACAAGGAAATACCTCAAATAAGAATTGGAAAAACTAGAAGGGGATGAACATCATCAGGGGTCATATTTTGACATAGGTATGATACCCCTAGACCATGACAAAGCCATTGAGTTTAAGTTGATCAACCATTATTGGATTCTCAAGACCAGTCGGGTAATTTATTTCTTTTATTCTATGTTTATTATTTTTGACATGTGCATTTTTACTATGATAACACATAAATTAATAAACAAAATAAAATATATAAAGAATTTTCTTTCTACTGATGTTCACCTAAGAACATGAAAATATATTATGAACATGTAAATATAGATGGATTACATTCGTCAAAAAATATGACTCCCATATAAATTTTACCTAACTTAAAACTTCCATCTTTTGAATTTGAACAAAACTTGTTGTATAGTGTGATGTGTGAACCATAGTTAATGATTTGTTACTAATATACAATTGTTATAATGAGAGTGATGGTTTGACTCAAATAAAGGTGGAAGAAAAGAAGAATCCATATCTATCATGATGCAACATCAAAGGAAACCATTGAGTAAATCATATTTATGATTCATTAAGTAGGTCCTTCACATAAATAGATCAAGGACCCGCAAGTTAATATGGTCAGACTATCAAATTTCTACCTTGAACGCTCTATGTAGTGGCGTATACATGGCTTGTACACTGTGAGGGGAGGATCAAGGATCCTTTCCACTATAATTCTAAGTGATCGAGTAATCTGATTCTAGGATATAAGGTTTCTAGAGTTCGATTAAATATTTGGAGACATTTAATTACTTAATTAATTAGACATTAATTTTTAAATCATGTAATTAAAATTGTTGTACAAGTCTTGTAGATTTTCATTTTTTTTGAACAAATGGAATGTAATACCACATGATAAACTCTAATAATTATTAGGAAAAGAAAAAAATGTCCAATCTAGAATGAGTTTAGTAAAACTAGAATAGGAATTTGCATTAAGTACCATTATATTGAGTGATAATGTCCCAAATACCTATTAAGCCGCCTCATGAATCAAGGGTGTGGAGAATACTTACAAGAGAGTTGTATATTATGCATATTATGGTTCTATCATAATACTACGATCAATGTTTTATTTGAATTTTGGAAACTACATCAGGAAATGAATCATGTTAACAATAACATCATCTCTATGAAGCATGTGTTGATAAAAATAAGTGATATATGAATGAAAATTTATTACACTAGATATGTGTAAACTGAAAGGTGAATCCTGGTTTTTAAAACATCTCATACTTATAATATTTTAACCCATACGCTCTTTCCAATTTTAATATTACAAAAAAAATCGTATGGAGTAAAAAATTAAATATATATTGGGTAAGGTTCTCCATGTAAATAAGATTATAAATAAATATTTATCTTTTCATCTTACGAGGAAAAATTTGAAAGACAGATTGAAAAGAACAATGAAATGGGAAACTCCAAAGGATTCTTTGCAATGTCCTTCACTGAATATAGGATGGTTATTAAATAATAGTTTATTTTCTTCAAATATCAACAAAAAAATATATGGATGTCTAAATACAAAGAACTAAATTAAATAAGAAATTATTCCCTTCATCTTCATTGAATATTCATCAATAAATTTAATGTTTCTAAAGGGATTGGTTGTAATAAATAAAATATCCCATTCACATATGTGTATTAAAATACAGTCTCCAAATAAGAATATAAATATAATTACAAGTATGGTGTTTTTTTTGTTGAAATAAAAGGGTGGTTACAAAGTCGGCGGTGAGAAGCACACAACCTCAAATTGACATGTTTAATAATTCTAGATAAAATGTCGTTAAGTATTTCAATAAAATTTATCTCACATTTCATTTAGACATATGGATATATTATTTCATGTTCTATAATTAATTTTGGTTTGGGTTTATAATACTTATCCAATTTTAGTAATTCTATAATCATGGGAAAAACCAGACGAATATAAAAAATATTATAATTATACACCCAGTTATGGACATATAATACATTTTTAAGAAAAACTATGATTTTTAAAATGATATAACCAATATTTTTATAAAATATATAGTATAAAAACACATATTTTATCTAAATACTTATTCACATAGTTTTGTAAAATAAACCTTTATAAATAAAGGTATGACACAATTCATTCAGAATTAGTTCAACTAAAGAGTGTGAACTATTCTAATGGTAAGAAATTACAAAGTATATTTAATAAGATATCATAAACTCTCTAAGTAATATAAATTTTAATTATGATATATTAATGTAAAGAAGATATAAAATTCTTCGTGTAGGTATATCGAAGAATATCACCACTAAGAAATCATCGATCAATGTGATGCAGTGCACAATAATTACTAAGAACACATTACCTTATCTACATCATGACATTAATGAAAAGGGTGGATAGATGATGAATATTATGTTTTAACATTTATCAATAGAATGTATAAAAGATTAATTACTAAATACATATTTCATTATACACATTAGAGTTATGATGTACCTTAAAAGAGGCAGCAATTATAAGACTCATGCATAGATTATTCTTCAATTATTTGTGAAAATCATTGCAAATAATGGGGTTATCACATTATTATATGTGTAATTTAATAATAAATGGATACAATATGTGTTATATATAATATAGTTTTATTATTACGTATGAATATTTCTTTAGAATAAAAGAGTTTGTTATGAATATAAATGAACATCCATCTAGAGAAACACAATATGAAACTCATTTAAAATCTAAAAGTTTATATTAGATATTTTATAAATCCCTATGATAGATTATTTATAGTGATGTTTTAATGATATATTTCTATAAAATGGTGAAGATCTTTATTTGTGAAAATGAGAGCAATATCGAAATGGATTTAGTCAATGTTATAGATGCATGAAGAGTTCACATTGGCACATGTTGGACACGTCCTTTTACATAAGGAATGTTCCAGAGAAACATACTACTCGGGAAGATAAAACAATTATATTTTATTTGTATTCACCATGTTTAGTGGCACATTATTAATTAAGAATAAAAATTCCTACAATTACATATTATATAGAATCTATCTATGGTTTACAAATTGAAATTTGATCATGGATTTCATGTATCCAAGAACAATAATATTTTTAATAATACAGTGGGTATTGAATTGAAATATTATATAGATGGATAATCCTAGTAATATTAATTCTCAATGGGTAATATCATGTCATTACACTTAAATACATTAAAATTTTATATATAATAGCGAATTTCTATGATTATTTTATTTTGTATTAAATGTGAAGACTAACTTCATTTGAAGGTGTCGATACGACACAACCAAAAGTGTCTAGTTACATTATGGAATTGAAATGTGATTAAATGTCACTAAAATTGTATTTAGTATTAATGTAAGATAAAAGATCATATAATATTCATTTCAAATAAATCTAATCCACATGTACAAGAGTGGTTATTTATTGTTCATTTTTTTTATTTGAAAAATATTTTGGATAACATTAGAAAAAATATATTCATCATAGGGTTAGTTAAGAGTAGAATGAAACCATCACTCCAAATAATGACTTAATGTAACAGCCAACATTCTAGGGAATGAAATATTCTCAGTTAGATCCAATGGTTGTTTGGACCTGGTCAATTTTTTATATACTGAAATAGAATTAAAAATACATATTGGAACATTTCAAGATATAATTGTTACTCGTGACACATGAAAAAAATCTTTCCATGAAATCATGTGTGACACATAAGAAGAGACTGATGTGGTATGTTGATTTCCATATTATTCTATAACAGATCAATCGAAAATTTTATGGATTTTACAATACATGATTCTTAAAAATTAATCATTATGGTAGATTAAAATAAATTATATCTTGGAGAAATTCATGGGATGAAGATAGAACTATAAAATTATACTACAAATATAAAAAATGATATATACCTGGTCTGGGGAGAAGAAGGGATACCTTTTTTAAGTGAAAACAAGCCTTCCTTAGATGAACATGATCTAAAATTATAGTTAGGATAAGCCAGACATGTTCATTAAAGATAGTGGTAGGCATATCAACAAATTACAAGAACCCTACAACTTTGTAGGAAGGTATAAATGAAATATATAATAATACACCATTACATTCTAGTTCATGGAATTTAATATTGTGAGTAATGTTTTGTCATAATATAAATTATGATAATTCTAGTACTAGTACTACCTAAGAGTTGATTTCTTGATATTGGATAAAAGGTGATAAACTCATGGATAATTTCCCATCATAATGTTTACTCAAATAGATAAGGTTATAGATAGAAGAATCTTCTCGTTGAAAAAACACGTAAGGCACATGACTAAACAAAAACCCAATAGAAACATGATTTGATAATGTGATAGGTAACAAGGTTGATTAGCATGTTTGGTCAAGTAAAATGGGAGGGTTAAAATATGGTCAACCTAGACCTATCTTTATCTATAATATTGATAACAATTCATCGTGTAAAGTGGTTTATGAGTGATTTATTCTTACCATTATCGTGTTGGTATTTCCATGTCCACTGTTTAAATGGTAATTTATATAGGTTAATTTTCATAAAAAAATATTATAGTTGATCCTAGGCTATAATTAGAACCTCAAGATACAATAAAATTAATCTTAAATATATTTCATAGGGTCTAGATATATCATACTGACTAGACACAGTTGATATTAGAAAATTATGTTTCGAAATATCATAATCATTGGTACTTCTTCTCATGAAGTTCAAATATGGGGATATCTACTAGTGAAATCATGATAAAATACATATCAATATGATAACCACATGTTTTGGGGGTAATTTTTTACTCATATCTATATAAATTAGTATTGTTCTCATGTCTTGAGATTATTATCAATGTGTACCATTTGATCACCGTCATCAATGCAAGGTGAAAACCATTACAATTATGTCATGGTGAGGTAGTTTGTGTTGGGTGAGTCATTGGTGGTATGAATTTGGTAGAATGAACATGGTAAAAAAATAATTCTGATTTGAGGAAGTGATATCTCTAGCGTGGTTGATTCGGATGGAAGAAGATTAATTAAATTCTTGGACATGGCATTCGAAGGTATGTTCATCAAATTAGATTAAAAAATAGTAATGGAAATAAAGGTTGATGACATAAGTGTACACACCCATTTATTGAGATATCAATTTAAAAAGGTATTATATCACATGATAAATGTACATTGTATGGTTTTCATTACTATTACTACTCCTTATGTATTTAAGGGCCATGATGGTTTTTTAGATTCCGCCCTTGGTTTATGAATATTATGCACCTCTATTCAAATAAGGACATAGAGGGACACAAACAATACCACCTTCAATATTGTACATATTATTTTGAATTGGTATATTGGATAATGTGGGCCCCACCATGGGGTCCGAGAGTTGTTTATGTTTTATCAATCACCAGCCAATTAATTATATCATTATTTTTCAAGTGCATAATTATTGGGTTGAATTTATTTAATAAATGTATCTACATGTTATTAAGTAAATACATGGAATAATGATATAAGAATGAATATTATATTTAATTTTCAAAGTTCATTTAATATTCATGTGAATAACAAGTTGAGTTAATGACTTATGTTTATCATGTATTATATTTAATATATAATAAATCTATGTGATGAAATATAAATAATATTTATGATGGAGTTAGTTCATCATAACTATATATATTACTTATTTAGTAGGTGACAGATATTTGGGGTCCGAGAATCCTAACCATGTGTTTTAAAGATCCACTATATAATTAGATGAGGATATCATTGTTTCAATGCTAGAAAATTATTCTAATGGATTGAGAGCTCCTCTATCCCACATTATTTAAAGAGAAATACATTGTTCATGCAATCAATCTAAGGATTACTTTATGGAATGTAGGAATAGATTCTAGGTGATCATTGTGATGTCAAAGGAATCATGGGAGATCGATAATATTACATGGATTTTATGGTAAACATTCAAATAGAATCTTCAAGCATGTGTGGATGAAATATAGGGGATATGGATCAAATCCTTCGTACAAAAATCACCAATCACTAGCTACTTTAGTTTATGGAACTTAATCAGATAAGGTACATGTATGTATGTTTATTTTAGTTCTTGTTTAAATAAAATGTGATCCTCAGACCACTATTAAGGCTCGGATCACTGTATAAGATGATGTTATCTCACTTCGGTAATGAAAATTTTGAATTCATATCCCACTGGCTTCTATTATGCTCTATTGTAACTTCAATCAACACTTGGGGAACTGAAAGTCTACCAACCTTATGTTCTTGAGGATGGAAGTGGGTAATAATATCAAAGGAGAGTGACACACCTACATTAATAAAGCTATAAACCAAGTAAGAAGATACTAATATGGAATATTTTATGATATCTAGAACACATGTAATAAGAAACTCTATTTCATGCAACTGACCACACCATAATCTTCTAACATATATACCGTATTAATGAAGACCTCCATAAATATGCTCACTTGATGTCCATTTGGACATGGGATATCACAGATCGCTCCACTTCCAACTCAATATTATATAAATTTATTACTTACCCGCAATCCAATAATTCTATATACAATAAAAAATTTAGAACCAAAGTTGAAGATGATTTTACATTATATGTGACTTAAAATGGTTGTTAGGCACTAATAGTAGTAAGTAAGTGTGAGTAAATCTACACCTAAATTTTCATTAGCTAAAACCCTGAATGTCATAAAATTATTGAACTATTATTTCAATATATTATCCTCATTATGTTTTGAGGACTTTTATAATGAGATAATAATATATAGGGATGAAAATTATTTATATATTTAGTCTGGTATAAAACCTTCAAATATATGAGGAGGGTAAATGAGTTGACCTGACACTGAATATCTAAGAAAGATGTCTCCTAAAATTTCTAGGTCTTGACATCCTAAATAAAAATATTGTCTTGTAAATAGCGTTTAAAGTACGCAACACCATGTTCAACCACACCACGACTGATCAAACTAGATATTTAAAAATAGGCTATGAATAGTAATAACAAAATTTTAAATTTTTTATACATTATATGATTTTAACATCCATATTAGGTGTTTCTTAGAAATAATATAATAACAAATTCAATTTTTCAGATAAAAGAAGTATTTTCCTAAAAATGAAATTTTACAACATTTTAATGGAGAATCATTTTTAAATCTAATATTTGACACTTTTATATATTAAATATGACAAAATAAACATCATCTATAGAAGAGGGACATAAAAATTTATTTTGGATAAATTTTTAGTTCTTTTCTAATAACTTTCATATTTTGGTGAATAGGAAAAATACTAAATTTTAGTTGATTTTTTTCAATAAAAATAATTTATACTGTTAAATTATACATTTTAATTGGTTTTAAGTATAATTAGATTTTATTTTTATTATTCAATCTAATTTGGTTCATTGGATGTAATTTTACATTAAAATTGGACATAAACACATATCAATCAATTGATAGTTTTTTACGTCTCAAAACCCCGCTTTCTAGTTTTAACAGCGTGAATATTTTTTTTAAATTAGCTAATACTACTGCTATTATTTTAATTTGTTACAACATAGATCCTGTTTGAATTTGGAATATCAAAATTATCCTTGGGTGAATTTTTGGTATTTTTCTGAAAACATTCAATTTTTTATGAATAGTGAAAACACTACTTTATTGATTAAAAACTACATTTTATTTAATTATTATTTATTTTTTATAAATTTACATTAAGTAAAAATATATACATAATACCAATATAATTTCAATTTAATTCATTAGATTCATTTTATAATAAAATTAGATATATAATATTTTATTGAATTTTTTAACATCTTTTACTCATATTCTAGGACCATTTTCAAATATTCATAAAACATAATTTTACCGCTTCTATGAATTTAATTTCATAAATACTATAGACAAATTTGATATAAATAAGTAAACTATCTTTCAATATGATAAAAATAATTTTTGGTGACTAGTAACATTTGAATTTTATTTAGTACGGTTTAAAGTAAATAGGGTACTTAAAGGTAAAAATGATATTATAATTACCCTAAAACATGTACTAATTATGTTTGATATGTTTATTTCACCAAAAATTATCATTAGGAATAATATATTATCCTTTTAGTCCACTTGGATTAGATTAGGACATTTATTATTATTTTATTTAATGAAGATTTAAAAGTGTTAAATTCAAATTTTAATAACTAATTTTTTTTAATATATATTTATACATAAGAAAAATTAAACTATAAATATTAATTGGAAAGCTAGACATATTTCTTATATATTATTTTTTTATTTATAATTTTTATAAATTAAATTAATTAATGACACAATGATGAGGCAGTAATTACCTTATTGTTGAATGATTAAAATAATTGATATTATAAATATTAATATAATTTTATATTGAGATATTATATGTATTCCAATAATTATATTGGTTAATCTGAAATTTAGGGTTGATTAAATAATTATTTTTGAAATGATAAAGTTATTATGTCTTTCAAAAAAACCAAACACTCAATAGTGTCAAAATTGATATAAATGAGTTTTCAAAACATATACTATATTATTAATTGATATTATATTTCTAAAAATCCATGGATCTCCCAGAGGACTTAATTAAGGTTAGGTATATCAATAATGAACCACTTAGGATTTTCTTTCCTCATTATAGTACGTTTATTAGCCATTTATAATAATTATACATAAATATATGGAAAAAGGTAAACTATTTAACTTCGAGTTAAATCTAAAAGATAAGGTTAATATGGTGACCGAAACCTATCTAAAACCTATTGTTTGAAATGTTTTTGACCCATACCCACCTTTTACATGATATAAAACCTCTTTTAACCATTATAAACAGAATATTATTGTATAATAAATTTATATTTTAAGCTTTTCCTAAAGTAACCCTCACCTCTCTTATAAAAGGGTACTTACCCTTCTCTCAAAATCACACCTCTATATCAATTTGGATCATCCAAACCATACCCAAATATCCTCCCAACTACCCTAAATTAATCCTAGAGTCATTCCATTGAAAATAAATCCATCCTATGGAGCCCTTTTGATCAAATGAAAATGTAGCATCCAAAGAAGAGGAAACAATTTCATCACCTCTTTCAAAGTTATATTCTTCTTCCACATCCTATTTCATTATAGTTTACTTACCAAAATAATTAATCCCGTATATTCTAAGTATTGTGATGTTATTATAAATATGGTACAACCATATAAATTATTCTATCCATCTTATGAATGAAAAAGTCACCATACGTGCGTACATATGGGTTATCGTCTCCACGTCATAGTGTAGTTTGGTATTCAACACATCATTAATTTAATGTGTATAAGAATGAGTATAATTGATGTAAATAATAAATATATCATGTTGATGACTCTATATATATGATATAACATTAAATTAAAAACTATTTCACAATCAATAGAATTCTATTATCGTTGGTCCATACGTACAGATTACCGTCTCCACGAACATGATAAGATTTATTCCCCATCGCAACCATCCTATAATATTTTTTTATTTATGATTAAAAATAATTTTTAATAACTTAATATAAATATGGATATGAATAAAATATATAATATCCATATCAAACATGAATTACATAACAAAACATATAAAGGAAAATGAATCAGTTAACACCTGAAACAATGATACTAATGAAATATTATTAACAAAGCAATATTTGAAGATAATATATGATATCATATTTATGTATGTGGTTATTTTGTAATTTAATAACAATGATTTCACTATTTTACAGGAGGATGACCTACCCTCTAATATGGAAAAGTTCAAGGTAAAGGGTTTTCATCTCACTTATTATTCCGATGAGATCCAAGCTTTATTGGCCACTATTTCATTTTTGTGTGGTGTATATACATGCCTTGATTGTATTCTTGGTGTAATATTCTTTAATTCATAGGTATTTATATCTTTACTCTATGATATTTCTTTCATGGGGTGTATGTTTCGTAAGTTACCATATTGGTAAGGGAATTTCAAATTTCAATTTCGACTTATTGGGATTTACACATACATCATTGATTATTTTACTCCAAGATTGTGTGTGTAATCACAATTTATTTATTTATGTAGTAATTTCCACTCCCCTTTGTGTGGATATACTTTTGATACACATAATAACTCTATTGATAAATTTTCAAGTCATCAATATGAACTTGATATGAGAAATCTTAACTCAATTTCCATTCATTGAGTTAAACATCCAAGTCATTGGTGTTGTTTTTAAAAGAATATGTGTAAATGTCCTTTGATTTATTTACACTTAATATCAAATAATATTGAGTGTATTTTTATTTTTCACACATAATTATTTCATTTATTTATCCTTAACCTATGGATATGGTCTTTATAATAGATTTCATCTCAATTTATATTTCATTGAGACTTCTTTGTTTTGTATTTTCCAATTCACTTTTATATGGTGTATACATTGCTCTTTGACATAGTATATTAAGAATCCCTATATTCTCATGAAATTATAAGGTTTTTATTACCTCAATTATTTCTATTCATGAGTCTCTCATTTGGTTAGGAACTCTAACTAAAATAACATTTTAAACGTTTTAAGGATTTATTTTTCTAAATCTTTCTCATTGATGTACATGTTTTAAAAATGTTTTTCAGGATTTATCTATATGAACATGAATGATTTATAATTAAAATTTATTTTAATGTTTTAATGTGGTATGGGAATCTTTGATTCAAAAATATAATTTTTAACAACTTCTTGATAAATAGTTAGACTTTCAAATATTGTCAGGAAAATGGGTATATTTCTCTCAAATAGTTTTACTGATTATTTTAATTTATGTAAATATCATTCAATATTCATGATTGAGGTAAATTTATAAAATCATATATATTGTATTGAATGAGTTATATTTGACTGTGGATGTTCTATTTGCATACCATTCCTCGTTTGTGGTTAAAATATTTACATTTCATATGCATGTTTTAATAAAAATGTTTTGATTGTGTTTTAACCTTTTCATATGGGGAATGACTTGGAAAAATTAATTGATTGGTGTATCATGATATACCTCCTCGAGGCATCGGTAGGTCTCATGAGACAAACTATTTTCTTGGCACCAGAACTTGAAAAATTCATATTTGTAGTCCTGGCACGAGGCCTTGAATATGTGGTTATGATGTTTAGTATTATGCATTCCATCTTTATGAAATTACCTATTGGTATTATATATTATTATTCGGCTAGTATAATATCCATTGAATAAGTAAATGGAACTATTTGATTTACCATTTCTATATTTTGTGAAGTTTAAGATTAAAAGGATTGTGTTTTATTCATACACATTGCCTTAAATTTTTATTCTTATTTATGATAGTTTCTATTATATGGTTACCCTTAATGAGAATCTTTTCTCACCCCTTTCTTATGTCTTCTATTTCCCAGGATGTGAACAATTAAATTGTACTTGACCAGTTGGGATAGGTTAAGTGAAATGAGAGTGTTCAATTGGGACACATTGTTGTTGTTTTTTGTGTTGTAATGTAAAACTTATGTATGTATCCAGTAATTACAAGGCTACCAAACTAATCGGTCTTTTGAGACATGATCTCTTGTGATCATTACAATGTTATGAAATAATGGTTTGACTATGGGTAAATGGGGTTGGGGCATTATGGTTAGTATGAGAGAAAGATTATTAAAACCTTGGAAGCTTGATTTAGAAAAACTTTGAATAAAAAACACTATCCTAAGATAGACATTGAGGATTAGTATAGATAAACATCCAAAAATTTGGGTAATTTAAATATTATGTGGGTTTTATATGAAATACATCCCTTTCATGATACGAGAAATTAGAGGTAGCTCTGGAATAGATGCAAGTAGGGGTAAAATAAAAAAATACGGTTTGGAGCTAGACTCAAATGGGAACTGGTGAACGACAACGGGCCTTGTTGCACTCTTTGTTATGACACACCAAGGGAAGATGCTTAGGATAATTGACATTTTCATTACAAACAGATTTGATGGATTTTAATATAAGATGAGAATAAATAACCTTGGTTAATATTAATGTGTTTTTGATTTAAAATAAGTTTTCATGATATTCTCGAACTGATTTTATGACTATTGTTAATCACACAATGATTTCTGGTTTACGTCAATGGCTGAATTCCAAGGAAGTCACAGTAACAAGGAACTCGATGTACATTGTGGGCATGATGGTGGAGATGAGAAACTAATTGGAATGTTGACAGGTGTAAAAGATATTAAGTTCATATCGAATAATGTTTCGAAAAATATGATCAATAATATATACATCCACTAAATCCCAAACTCAACAAAGAAGAGAAAGGTAGAGAATAATAAGAGCTCTAGCAATATAGACCATGGAGAAAAGAAAGCTCAATTTCCATAATGTCAGAAATGTGGAAGGAGACACCTAGGAAAGTGTCTCAATGGAACAAATAAATTATTTATGGGTGGAATATAAGGACATAAAGTAGCGAAATTACAAGGAAAAATAAAGACTATTATGGAAGAAATTAAAAATTATCTGAAGAATCCATTTATTGTCATTTTCTGTAATTTTAGGGGACCTTTCTCATTACCCAAGTCAATGTATTATTCAATAGGATATCCACTATGTCAAGGAAGAACTTATGTGGAAATAAATGGATAGAGAATTTTTTAAAAGTAATAATGATTTTTTATAGAATTACTTAGGATGACTTTTCTCTTATATGTGTAACCCTGTAGTTTGTTGTGTGAAAATTTTATTTGAGGAAGAATTATATTTTCTTTTAGGGATACAGTTATAAAGAACAATTTGAGATTATATGATTCTTGATCTTGAGTCAATTATAGGTTATTACATTTTGGGAAGAAAATGATAGGTTTGATATAACATTTGTGGTTAAAACCTGTTATGGTTATTTTTGAGAAATATTTGTCATTTTTGGGAAAGTTATAAAATTATATGGTTTTTGAAAAAAGATAACACGCAGACCGTGGGACAACTCTTCGCATCGAAGAAAGCTATGGTAATCGAACCCACAACCAAAGTGCAACTTGGATTTATCGTTTACCACTAGACTACGTGAATTACTTGGTTAGTATGACAAATTATTTATAGATAAATGATTCTGTGGGTCAAGAATATGTTGATTTTGGTAACTTATTATTTACCACTAGTATAGGAAGATGATTTGGTGGTTAATGGATAAATGTTAATTTGGAAGACGTTTTCTCTGTTGGGAACAATATATGACTAAGAAACATAGAAAAATATGGGATTTATTTTGATGAGTACTGGTGGATTATTTTTATTTTTTAATAATTTATGTTTTTATAGAGATTCAAGCTATTAATGGAAATAATTAACCTATCATATAGAATATTTGACTTGGTTAATTACACTTCTGTAAAAGACCTTAAGAGCATTTGATGTTATTTGAAGATAAATGTTAAGATTTAATATGAAATACTATGTGATTAATTTATTCTTTTTGTTGCGATTAAATATTTGTTTGTATTATATTGAAGGATTTTAGGACAATTTTTTATTGAATGGTATTTATTGAACTTTGGGTACTGTTTGTTTAATTTTTGAGATTAAGAGTAGTATTTCTTTCTACAAATTATTATCCCTTTTTGGGATCATCTGATCTTGTACTAACCATTTGGTTTTGGTTAGTAGCTAATTATAATGGAAATATATAGTTAATACTTTATGGATTATATGATTCTCTATACATTGATTCTAGCATTTCAAGTGTGACTAACTCATCCTGAATAATTATCTTAAGGAATGAAAGATGAGTTTGTGGTATAAATTAGTTAAAGGATGGACTTTACTTTTCAAGTATTATTTTTCATCTTATATGAATAAAATAATTCTTATACATTAGGGAAAATATCTTAAAAACTAAAATTTGTTATCATGATACCTTATGTATTGTTGAACTGGTGATGTTTTCAACCATCATAGATTTATGGATTTGAGACCCTCAATTTTCCATTCATTTTTTGATTGATGAACTCAATCACTCCATATGAATATTTATGTTTTTCCCCTAATTACAATTTTCACCGATGTTCTGCTATTATAAATCTTAATTTTGTGGTGAATTTTACATTTTCATTTCCCTTTTATTAAGACTAAATTTAATTAACCCTATTTCTGATGTGGGTTTTCAACAAGGGTATCTTCTATTTTTTATCCTTTAATTTCCTAGGATTAATTTCATATTTCAGGGACACAATTTATTGAATGAGGGAAGAATGTAACACCCTAGGCTTCCAAGATACATTTCTCTTTGAAAAAAATGATAACATGCGATGTATGTAACACAGAGTTCAAAGGCCCCATGACCTATCAAACAAGCCATTTAAAAAGTGGTTATGATTAGTAACAACCAAAATTTGAATTTTATATACTCCATATAATTTTAACATCCATATTATGTGTTTTTTAGAAATAATATAAGAACCAATTCAATTATTCAGATAAAAGATGTAATTTTCCAAAAATGCAATTTTACCACCTTTTAATGGAGAACCCTTTTTAAATTCAATATTTTACACTTTTATATATTAAATTTCACAAAATAATCATTTTCTTTAGAAGCTCGAAATAAAAATTTATTTTGGATAAATTTTTGGTGGTTTTTTGATAAATTTCATATTTTAATGAATAGTGAAAAACTAAATTTTAATTGAAAAAAAAATTTATCCAAAATAATTTATTTTGTTAAATTATACAGTTGAATGGTTTTTAAGTATAATTAGATTATATTTTTATATATTAATCCAATTTTTGTCATAGGAAGTAATTTTGCATTTATATTGAACATAAACACATATCAATCTTTTGATAGTTTTTACTTTTCAAAAACCTACTTTCTGGTTTTGACAATGGGAATATTTTTTAAAATTAATTAATACAGCTTCTATATTTTTAATTTGTTAAAATAGGCATTATTTTTGAATTTGGAAAATCAAAATCATATTTGGGGAAACTTTTGGTATTTTTTTGAAAACATTCAACTTTTGATGAATAGTGAAAAAATACTCCTTTATTGTTAAAAACCAACTTTTTATTTAAAATAATTATTTATTTTTTTTTAAATTTACATTATGTAAAAATATATACATGATTCAAATAAAAGTTCAATTTAATTCATTAGAGTGTTTTTATTAGAAAATTAGATGTATAAAATTTTATTTAACTTTTTAACAACTTGTACTCACCTTCTAGGCACATTTGCAAATTTGCATAAAACAAAATTTTACAAATTCAATGAATTGAAATTAAAAAATTTGAGTGACATGGCTTAAATCAGTAAGTAAAATCTGGTTCAATATGATGAAATTAATTTTTCAAAAATTAAAACTTTTGAATTTTATTTACCGCGGTTAAAAAGAAATATGGTAATTAAAGGTAAAAATTCTATTATAATTACGCTAACAAATATCCAAATTCTATTGGATACGTGTATTTCAACCAAAATCAACATTAGGACTAAAATATTATCATTTTGGTTCACATGGATTAGATTAAGAAATTTATTATTATTTTATTTAAAGAATAGTTAAAAGTGTAAAATTCAAATTTTAATAACTAAATTTTTTTAAAATAGGGTTATACATAAGATAAATTTTACTATAATTATTAATAAGAAATATAAAAATATATCTTACATATAAGAATTTTATTTATAATTTTTAGACATTAAATAATTATATTTATTTATGACTTAATGATGATGCAGTAATTAATTTATTATTGAAAAATGAAAATAACTGATATTATAAATATTAAAATAATTATAAATTTAGAATTTTTATGTATTATACGAATTTTAGAGGTTAAATGACATGTTAGGGTTAATTAAAGAATTTTTTGAAATTATAATGTTGTTATGACTATCAGAAAAAAACCAAATACTAAATAGTGTCAAAATTGTCAAAATAGAATTAAAAAACTGCTTTGTTATTAACTTATATAAAATTCATAAAAATATAAATATCATCCAAATCACTTAAAAATGGTTATATATATAAATAATGAACCACATGGGGTTCTCTTGGCTTTTTATAGTAAGTTTATTAACCATTTATTATAATAATAGAATAATACATTGTAAAAGATAAACAATTTAACTAAGAGTTAAATTTAAAAGATAAGGTTAATATGGCGACCTATACCTGTTTAAAAAATATTGGTTGAGAGGTTTCCAACCCCTCCCCACTATATTATTGAATAAAATCCATTTTTATCCATTATAAACTGAATATTATTGTACAATAAATTAATATTTTATGTCTTCCCAAATGTGACCCTCACGTCTCTTATAAAATAGTACTGCCCCTTCTCTCAAAATCACACCTCCAAAGCCATTTGTCTCAGCCATCACCTTACGAAATATCTTCCGAACTACCCTCACTTCATATTAGATGCCTTACATTGATCAGAAATCCCACCTAAAGATCTCTTTTGATCAAATAAAAACAAATCACCCGAAGAAGAGGTCATAATTTCATCACCTCTTTCAAAGTTATCATCTTATTCCACATCATCTTTTTTGTTGTTGTATCCAAACCAAAATAATAAATCAAGTAAATTATACATATTATTATGTTAATATAAATATGGTAAAACTATATTCATTATCTACCCATCTTAGTAATGAAAATGTCACCATATGTGCGTATGTAAGGCTTACCGTCTCCAGGTCATGGTGTATTTTGTTATTCAACACATCATTATTTGTATGGGAATAATAATTAGTATAATTGATGTAAATAATAAATATAACATGTTAATTATTATGAATATATGATATACCATCCAATTACATCTGATTTCACCATTAATAGAATGGTATTGTTGATTGTGCGTACGTACGGATTACAGTATCCACGAACGCGATGAGATTCATTACCCAACATAACCATTCAAGAATAATTATCATTTTATGATTAATAAATTTTTAATATCATAATATCATTCTAGATATGAATCAAATATATCATATCCATATCAAACATTACTTACAAACAAAACATATAAAGGAAAAGGAATTAGTTAACACCCAAAACAATGATACTAATGAAATATTATTAACAATGAAATATTAGAAGATCATATATGATATATTATTTACGTATGTGATTATTTTATAATTTTAAAAAAATTATTCAAGACTTATACAAGAGGTTAAACTACCTTCCACTTAGGAGAAGTATAAGGTAAGCAGTTTTCATCTCACTTTGTATTCCTGTGACATTCATCCTATATTGGCCACTATTTTATTATGTGGTGTTTGTACTACCCATGATTGTATTCTTGGTGTAATATACTTTAATATATAGGTATTTAAATCTTCTTTGTATGAACCTTCTTTCATGGGGTGTATGTTTCATATGTTACCAAATAAGTAAGGGAATTTCAATTTTCAATTAACACTTATTGGGCTTTAAGCATACATTATTGATTATTTTACTCCATTATTATGTGTGGAATCACTGTTTATTTAATATGTATTAATTTACATTCCACTTTTTTGGATATACTTTTTATACATACATTAATTTCATTGAAAATTCGACTGCCATTGATATAAACATGATAAGAGTAATCTTAACTCAATTTCCATTCCTTGAGTTGGACATCCAAGTCATTGGTGTAGTTCTTAAAAGAATATGTGGGAATGTCCTATGATTGACATACAATGAATATCCAATCATATTGAGTGTATTTATATTTTCAAACATAATTATATCATTTATTTAACCCTAACCTAATGATATGGTATTTATAAGGTATTTCATCTCAATTTACATTCCTTTGAGACATCTTTATTGTTATGTGCCAATTCACTTTGAGATGGTGTATAGATTGTACTTTGAAGTAGTATATCATGAATCCCTATATTCTCATGAAATTATATGGTTTGTATTACCTCAATTATTTGTATTCAAGCATCTCTCATTCTGTTAGGAACTCTAACTAAAAAATTGAATTAAATGTTTTAAATATTTATTCTTCCAAACATTATCATTGACATACATGTTTTAAAAATGGATGTAAGGATTTAGTTTTGTGGAAATGAATTTTTAATAAGTAAAATTACTTTTCATAGTTTCAATGTGGTATGGAAAAATTTGATTCAAATATGTAATTTTTAACATCTTCTTGATAAATAGTGAGACTTTTTTATATTTTCAAGAAAAGGGGATATTTATATCAATTAGTTTTACGGATTATATTCATCTATGTAAATATAATTCATTATTCTTGATTGGGGATGATTTATACAGTCTCCTATATTGTATTGAATGAGTTATGTTTGACTATGGATGTGCTATTTTTATACCATTCCTCGTTTAAGGTTAAAATATTGAAATTTTGTATGTATGTTTTAATATGAATGTTTAGATTATGTTTCATCCTTTTCATATGATGAATGCATTGGACTTATTAATTGACAGGCGGAGACCTCTATAGCCCCTCAATGCTTCGGTAGGTCTCATGAGACAAACTAGTGTCTTGGCATAAGGCCATTACAAAATCCTATTTGTAGTCTTAGAACGAGGATTTGACTATGTTTCTAGGATGTACGAAATTATGCATTACACCATTATGAAATTTTCTATTGATATTACATGTCGTTATTCGACTAGTAGAATATCCATTTGAATAAGTAAATGGCTCTATTTCATTTATCTTTTATATATTATGCTAAAGTATATGTTTAAAAGGCTTTTGTTTTAGTCTTATACATTTCCTTGAATGTTTATTAATATTTATGATAGTTTCCACTTTATTGTAATCCTTACTGAGCATCTTATCCCACCCCTTTCTTATATTTTCATTTTCCTTGGATGTGAATAAGTAAATTATGCAACACCTGCGGGTATAGGTTAAGGGATATGAGTGTGTTCAAAGTGGACACATTGTGGTTGTTTTTTTATGATGTAATGTAAAACATTTGTATATATCTTGTACTTACAAGGCTACTAAAGTAATTGGTATTTTGAGACTTTATCTCTTGTGATCCTGCCAATGTTATGTAATAATGCATCGACTCTAGGTAATTGGGGACAAGACTTTAAAATAGTGATATTATAAAATGTAAAGGATTAATTTTCTAAATAAAATAATTTTCATAATATGGAATAATAATTGAGAAAAATAAGTATCATGTATTATTGATGAAGATAAATGAGAATAGAGTATCCTAATCAAGGATAACCTATATTTAGGCTCCATGAGTTTCATGATTTATTTCTCAATGAATATATGTGAACCGTGGATAGTTATTTTTAGATTAATTTGAGTATACTATCTAGATAAATGAGAAAATCATGTGAATATATTATATGTTTCTTGATTTATTTCTTACCAAACAACAGATATTACCGAAAAAATATCAACCTATAAAGTTATGTGAGGAAAAACCCCATTTAAAGGATAAATTTGTGGATTATGTCTATGATAAAGTGTAAAAAGAATATTTTTTATCAACAATATATATAATTTTTTTCATTATAGGTACTCATGTGGGAACTCTCATGATATTCATCATTGATAACAATTCACGATGAATAATGTGGTGGTTTATGATATATGAGAAGATAATTTTTGAAGAACATAAGTTCAATATTTATGATTATGGAATAAAAATTTAGTTTTAATTGGATTGGATGGAAATAATGTTAAAAGTATAATTATGTTTGAATAAGGGTAACCTTGAGGTGATTTTCGAATCATGAAGATCTCACTTAAATATTATCATGTAAGAGTTAACATGTGTTTGCATAGAACGTGAGTTAATATTTGGGTTTATATGAATGTTTTTAAACTAAAATATAATAATAAGGATTCAATAGAATTATAGAGGAAACATGATTACTGTAATTTACATTCCATATATTATCATAAATATAAATCACAATGAACTCTCACATTAGAGTATCATTATATATTTCATCTATAATCAAAGTTCCATGGTGATGAGAAGTCAAAATTTTATCAAACTGGATACAATAAAAAATTATTTTATTTTTAATATTTATATAAAATGAATATTAAGTTTGATCACATTTATAGAATAACTTATAGTTTAATTGGACAGATTAAAATAAACAATGAATTAAATTGGAATGAATGAATATATTTCCCATTTAATGGATTGAATTTTTCAACACATTAAAAAAATATTCATTAAAATTAAAAATAAATCGATATATAGATGGATATTATATATATGATTAAATTACAATCAATTGAATTAAATATTTAGAAAAAAAATTAATAAATATTTTTCTAAATCTTATGTTGTGAAAAATCATGTAACCAGAAGGGTACATAATTATGGTGGAAAACCAGTAGAATTTTGATAGTAATAATAGAATGTTAACCCAAAATACATCAAACTTTTTGTATTTGTTTGGGATTTGATATTATATTTTAAAATTTACTTCCACCATTTTAGAAATTGTTAATGAAAATTTTGATCATTAGAAAATAGTGAAAACCTGATATTTAGTATTGGTAAATATAAATAAGATATTAAATTTATTGAAATATGTGAATATTAAATATTTAATTAGTTAATTATTATACCATTTCATTTATCATATTCTGGAATAATTATAATGGGGATATAACTCCTAAAATGGGTCAAAACAATGTATAGGGAGTAGATATGAAAAAATGTAAGAGTTTTTTCATTCTATTGAAAATATATCCAACAAGATAAAGATGAAATTATTCACATATATTTGAGGACGATCATTTTCTTATATTTTTTAATTTATTTAAAATTACATAGATAACAAATATATTTATAAATGTTGTATCATATGGAATAATATTTTCCTGTCATCGAATAAATCTTGAGTGGGGTGTGTATTCAATTTTGAAGATCATTAATCATGTTGAAGCTGAAATGATGAATATATTTTATAATATATGATTTTATTAGGATGCTTTGGATAGTAATATGCATCATTTTATGAGTTAGAGTCATTTTTATTACAATGAAAACACTATATATGGAAATTGATATTTTCATTAAATAATAATAATGTGGGTGTGAATTATCATCGATCATTTTTTCATTCAATTGAGATTATTTTCATTAAAAAGTAATTAATAATTATGATATTAGTATGTTTTATTGAAGAAATCATTTTTTATCTATGTATAATATTTAATATTTCTAAAATATATTTAACAAAATTATAAAAATAAAATGAGACTCAATAAAAAAATTCATCATTATTTCATTATCAATGAATACATGATATATCATTATTGAGAATAAATAATGAATGTACATAAATCCTATATAATCATGGGTAAGAAAACTAAATATAATGAAAAAAAATTCCTTTTGATCTAGACAAGTAGAGACAATTTTTATCATTATTTACTATAAGGAACTAATTTTTAATTCTAATTATGTAATAGTAACAAGTGAAGTCCAAATAGACAATATAATATATTCTAAATCGATACTCTTACTATAATATTTGATTCTCCTTGATAACTATTGAAATATTATGTGAAGATAGAAATCATCAACACCAGACAAATTTATATCCCCTGACATCATTTGCTGAAATATAGAAATCCCAAATGTTATTATTTTATGTTTTAATTATTTTCCTTCAAGAGTAATAGGTGAGAATGAAAAGTGATTTTTTTCCATAAAAACAATGTTCAATTAATTTAGTTTATATATTTAATGAAATTATTTTATTATAATTGGTTCAATGTTTCTCTCTCTCTTAATGATATTCAATATCTTAGGACTCTACGTTCATAAGATATGACTGAATGTTGAATGGGGATAGAGTGCCCAATTTTATTTATAGGGTATTGTTTTCATAATTTTAGGTGTATTTTACACCTAAATATTATATTAAATTCATAAATGGAAGAACAAAAACGTGATAATATTGTTATATGAATATTTGTAATACAGTTTAACTGAAATAATCTATATACATCTGCAGGTGTTATAGGTTAGAAAACATGGTCTGCAATAGAATACAATAAAAATCGTACTGTATTTCATTGAGAAAATTTTAATTATTTTTAAAATTTTATAAATGAATTAAATATTGTTGTCCCTTTAATCATATATAGAGTATCCATGTATATTTTAATGTAACATAATAGATTAAGATATTAGACCTATTTTAAAAAGAACATATCTTTTTATGAGTCTATAATAATGATATTTATGCTATATATGGAGAGTTTATATGGATATCCCATTGAATTATGATGGTTTAATATATTTACCAACTCAAGTATTCTTTAAATGAGTGATGATCATATTCATACCAACTACTTATAGAATCCTTTCATATATAATTTAAATCCACTTTTATGAATATGGGGAATTCGAACATAGAATTAAAATGTAATTAATTAAAATTGAATAATAAATGTCCCATTTATGTTCTTATATATATTCAATTTTTTATAAAAAATAATCACTATTGATTTCTATTCATGGATTGTTGTGTATAATGCTCACTTTCACACAAGTCTAGGCATTGAGACTTGATATAGAAAGGAGAATGTTGGGTTACTATATGACCATACATACATTAGAGAGAAATATTATTATTTTTGTATTGCTTTGATCCACTTATGAATCTCAATTAATGTATAATTTTTAATGATGAATTTTGAATATACAATATTATATTATATTCAATAATGTGATTTTCATTTGATATATATATAGTAATATTGTGTTAATGATTAATTCCATAAACTACAAATTTGAAGATTAAATTAGATGTAAATATATATTACTATTTCTATAATCTAAATTTGTATGTTCATGGTATATTTAAGTTCACATGGTATGTTCATTCCATATTCATATTAGATAGTCAACATATAACTATATAAAATATGTCAAAAAAATTTGTGTTTCCTTAAAAATTAGGTTCTAAATATAATCAGTATCATTTAATTTCACAAGTTATATATTTGGTAGGGTATTGGTAATTTAGTTATCCAGAAGTATTTCTTTTTGTAATTGACATGGAATTTCAATAGAAATTTTCATGTCCCGGAAAAAAACCATATTTTAGTGTTAATTAAATATGAATGCTGGCCTCTTATAGTATATGATAGTGGGTGTTTTCATCTTTTTGGGTGATTATTTAAAAAACATTCTTATCATAAATATTTTAAAACATGATAGACACATAGTACAAATATATTTGTTGGATTTTAAATCAATGTGGTAATAAATAAAAAATTACCCTATGATCCATTCATGAATGATAGCAATAAAAGAAGAATAATTTATTACATTGGAATCATAACATAAGAAATATGGGTAAATAATATGAGAAAATATATATTCTGGAGTAACCCCATCCTAAGTAAAAACAAGGTATATATATTACTAAACTTGATAATTATGTAAAATTTATTCGTTATTATTATTAGTAATTAATATATTTTAGTGTTTGTAACACACCAAGCTTCTACGGTACGCTTCTCTTGGAAAAATGCGATAGCGGGTGTTGTACGCAACATCGAGTTCTAACAGACCACAACCAATCAAACTAGCCGTTATGAATAGTAATACCTACATTTTGAAATTATATATATTTTATATTTCAAAATGGACTTCATTTTTTGATTCAGAATATCGAAATTATCCTATGTTGAATTTTTGGTATTTTTCTGAGAACATCCAATTTTTATGAATTGTGAAAAATACTTACAAAAATTTTTTAATCAAAATAATTTATAGTGATAGATTATATTATTTAGTGGTTTTAAAGTATAATTAGAATATATTTTTACCATTTTATCCAATAGTGTTCATTATAATTAATTTCACTTTGAAATTGGACATAAACAATTGTCAATCTTTTGATATATATTGTTTCTTAAAAAGACGCTATTTTTTGTGACAGCGGGAATTAATTATAAAATTAATTAATTAAACATTTCTGTTTGTAAGTTTTTTTAAGAGAAATCATTTTTTAATTCGGAATATCAATTATAGATTAGGGTGAAATTTTGGCATTGTTCTAAAAAACATCAATTTTTGATGAATAGTGAAACTACTATGTTGTAGTTAAAAAACGTAATTTTTCGTAAAACTTAATTTTACCGCTTCTGTCATTGGAATTTCAAAAATCCGATAGAAATGGTTAAAATAAAAGAGTAAAATGTGGTTCAATGAGATGAAAATAATTTTTGGTGAATAGTAACTTTTAACTTTTATTTACCACGGTTAAAAGTAAATAGGGTAATTAAGGGTAAAAATGATATTAATATTACCCTAACACATGTCCTAATTCTATTGGACAACTTTATCTCGACCAAAAAAAACCTTAGGAATAAAATATTATCATTTAGGTCCACTTGGATTAGATTAGGACATTTATTATTATTTAATTCAAAGAAGAGTTAAAAGAGTTAAAATCAAAGTTTATTTACTAAAACATTTATAATATAGGGTTATACATAAGATAAATTCTACTGTAAATATTCATTAGAAATATAAAAATATTTCCTACATAATTATAGTTCATTTATAATTTTTAGATATTAAATAATTTAATTTATTTATGAAACAATAATGATGCAGGAATTACCATAATAGTGACAAATTAAAATAATTGATATTATTAATACCCAAATAAATATAATTTCTGACTTTTAATGAATTAAACTAATTTTCTAGGTTAATATGACATATTAGGATTTATTTAATTGTCTTTTTTCGAAGTAATCATTATGTTATGATTTTCACAAAAATCAATTATTGGATAGTGTCAAAATTGACATAAAAGAGTTTTTAAAACAAATAGTATATTATTTATTGATATTAAATTCCTAAAAATCTAAGGTTAGTCCAAGAGACTTATATCATGATATTTTTATCATTAATTGACCACTTGGGGGTCACTTGGATTTATATAGTATGTTTATTAACTATATAATATAAAAATAAAAGAGACGTTGTAAAACTGAAACTAATTAACTAAGAGTTAATACTTAATGATAAGGTTAATATTGTAACCGAAACCTGAATAAATTATATTGTTTGAGAGGTTTTCAACCTATCCCAACCTTAACCTTTATATAATACACTTTTGAGCCCTTAGAAACCGAATTTGAATTTATTATAAAATAATATTTCAAGCTTTTCCAAAGGTGCCCCTCACCCCTCTTATAAAAGGGCACTCTCCCTTCTCATTAACTCACACCTTCAAAGACTTTGGGCGTGGAAAAACTCTGCCCAAATACTATCTCAACATCCCTCACTTCATCCTAGAGGCCTTACTTTAGTAAAAAATCCACCCTCAGAGCCCTTTTGATCAAATCAAAAGGAAGAACCCGAAGAAGAGGTAATGTTTTCACAACCATTTTTCAAATTCATTTCTTCTTCCACTTCTTCCTTATTTGTTATTACCATTCTAAAATTATAAATCCACTATCTTATATATACTGTTATGTTATTATAAATATGGTACAACCATATTCAGTATTCTATCCATCCCTTGAATAACATTTCACCATACGTGCGTACGTATGACTTACCGTCTCCACGTCGTGGTGTAATTGTTATTCAAGAAATTATTATTTGGATGGGTATAATAATGATGTGTAACACATTTAAATAATAAATATAACATGATAATTATTCTGTATATATTTTATACCATCCAATTTTATATTATTTTAATATCAAATGAATGATATTGTCGCTCTTGCGTACGTACGGACTACCGTCTCCACGAACGCCATGAGATTCATTCTCCATCGTATCCATTCAAGTATAATTATCATTTGATGATTTAAAAATAATGTTTAAAGAATTTATATCATTATGGATATGAATAAGATATAACCTATCCATGAAAAACATGGCTTACATAACAAAACATATAAAAGAAAATGAGTCAGTTATCACCCGAAACGACGATAATTCTAAAAAATTTTTAACAAAGAAATGTTAAAAGATCATATATGGTATCATATTAATATATATGATTCTTGTATAATTTAATAACAATTATTTTACCATTACAAAGGAGGTTAACCTACCCTCAACCAAGGAAAAGTACAAGGTAAGGGGTATTTCGCAATCTCTTCATTATCCGAGGTTGTTTATACGTAATAATCTACTGGGACATCTTTATCATCCATATCAATGTATCATAAAAATTTATTTCAATGAATTTTTACTATTTACTAGAATATGGGTTAAAGTTATTTATACCCTTGTTGACTTTTATAAGTGGTTTATAAAGGAATGTTTTCGTTGTTTTCCAAACAAGGTGCTTTTCTTTAACCTTTTCGACAGAATTAAGGTAAGAATGTTTTTTTAACTTATACAGCGGGTGTGGCTATTTTCATCCATTATAAAATCTTTGAATATTATATTACAATATAATAAGAATATTTTCAAATAAAATGTTTTATTTTTGAAATATATGACTCTTTAATGATTTCTAAATAAAAGAGATATTTCTCTAAAAATAGTTTTGATTTCATCTATGTCAACATCCTTTGATGGATTTTACGCTTATATGAAGTTGATTTATTATGAAATAAATCTTTTATATTGCATTGAAGGTTTTGTGATATGTTTGACTGTGGATGTGTTATTTTTATACCATTCATGGTTTATGGATTAAGTATTTACATTTCATATGGTAGTTTTAAAACGAATGTTTATGTTATATTTAAACCTTTTCATATGAGAATGCATTGGACTTAATATGTGACGGGTGGAGCCCGCAATAGCTCCTAGATGCATCAGTAGGTCTCATGAGACAAACTAGTGTCTTGTCACACGGCCTTGACAAAATATTATTTGTAGTCTTGGCACGAGGCCTTGGCTATGTGGTTATGATAGTCTGGAATTATGCATTCCATCATTATGAAAGAAGTTATTGATATTGCATGTGATTATTCTATTAGTTGAATATCCATGTGAATATGTAAATGGAATTATTTCATTTTATTTTGCCATACTATGTTGAAGATCAAGTTTAAAAGGATTTTGATTTAGTTATACACTGCCTTAAATGTTTATTCTTATTTATGAAAGTTTCTGCTATATTTTTATCCTCACTGGGCATTGGAGCTCACCCCTTTTCTATGTTTTATTTTTCCCAGGATGTGAAGAAGTAAATTATGAATGACCTGCAGGGATATTATGAGGGGATAATAGTGTGGATTATGGAGACAATATGTGGTTGTTTTAGTTTTTCATTTCATGATGTAATTTAAAACTTTATGAATATATCTAGTGTTTCCAAGGCTACTAAACCAATCGGTCTTTCGAGATTTGATATTTCTTGTGATCATGCCAATGTTATGTAATAATGCACCGACTCTGGGTAACTAGGGTCAGGGCGTTACAGTTGGTATCAGAGGATGTTCAGTACAAACCTTGGAATCTAGATTTAGATAAACTCGGATTAGAGCACGTAGACCTAAGATAGACTTTGAGGATTAGTATAGAATAACATCCTAGAATTTTGGTATTGTAGATATTTTGTGAGTTTTCTGAGAAATACATCCCTGTCTGGATACGAGCTGGTAGAGGCGGCTCTGGCACAAATGTTCCTAGGGGTAAAACCCGAAAACACCGCTTTGATCTAGACTCCAACGGGAACTGGTGCATGACAACGGGCCTTGCTGCACTCTTGGTTACGACACTCTCGGGGGATATGATTAGGATAAATCTCATTTTATTTACAAATAATTATGAAAGGTTTATGAGTATATACATACTCAAAGAAAACATTTTTATGATTATGGATTATATCCATAAATAGTTCAATTTATGTTAAGTCTTTCATAAGTAGGGAATTATGTATTTTGATTCATAAAATGATCTAGTTTATGCCATTGTTTAGAAATGGCGCCTTGTGGAAGAAATGGAAACCATATCAATGCAAACACTCCATGTTTTTATTTCCCTCCTACTCAAGATAATAATAGTGGAGCTGGTGATGGAACTGGTGCCGATCATCTAATCACCATACTAGGACAACTCACTCAGGTTATGAATAATAACATCAACCGTATGGAGAAACCTGATCCGCAGCATGGAGGATCAATGTTATATCGATTCATGAGGCAACAACCACCAACATTAAATGGGAGTACAAATCCCTTAGTAGCTGATCAATGGATAAATTCCCTAGAGAAAATATTTCAGGCTTTTGGGAGTAGTGAAAGGGAAAAAGTTATCATGGCAGTTTACCGCCTCACTGGAGATGCTGATCAATGGTGGACATTGATTCAAAACACGAAGGACGATGATGACGTATCAAATATGGAATGGAGGGAGTTCAAAGATCTACTTTTAGAAATATACTTTCCTTGTGACCATCGAGCAGATATGGAAAGTCAATTTCTGTGTCTGAGACAAAAGGAGGATGATAATGTCACAAAGTATGAGGCTAAATTTACAAGGTTAGCAAGGTATGATGGAGATTATATATGTAGAGACCCGAAGCCTGACTTACATGGACATTAAATTACATTTTCGGAATACTTAGTACATAACAAAAACATACACACAAGGATTGTAATAGTTTAGTGTCTTTGGAAACTCGAAATATAATCTTCTAATCCTGGTGAAAGATCTTCAACATCTCCCATAAAGATCTTCCTTTTTTTTATACCTAAAACCTTTCTTTATATCCTGGGGAAAAGAAAACATAAGAGGGTGAGCTCAAATGCTCAGTAAGGGTAAAAAAAGAAATATCAATCACATCGTATACACAAGCACATAACTTTCGGAAATATTAACCTGCAAAAGAGATCATAATTTCATAACATGGGATAAATCATGGCAGTGAAATGTAATCACAATAATCATAACATAAAACATGAAACTTTGTGGCATATACAAATAATCATAGAGAATCATTTCTTGTTAGTCAAGACTCATTTCCAAGACTATCTTAGTGGACAAAGTCCCTTTCTGAACCGAGTCACCCTCGTTCCAGTCCTGTTTCACTGAACCGGTATAACCTACCGTTCCAGCCATTTCTATCTCATGAGATATAAAATATTTACCCAATACATTGGAGGGAGATATAGGTCCCACCCATCTCATAATGATACCATTCTTATGTGTGCCAGAAAATCATAAATCATACATCATTGCATAACCCATGTAATACAAATGGGAATCTTAAACATCATGACATCATAAAACAATTCATATAAGATAAAGGAATTCATAGAAACACTTCCATCACAACATAATAAAATCAATGTAATAATAGGGATAAAAAATAACTATTTATTATCTTAGATGGAAAATAATTTTGATAAAACACTTGAACTCCATTTTTGAGGAAAATATCCTTTCTACTTCAAAAACACTTTTCCTTTCTTAACATGTCATACAATTGTAAACTAAAATAAGTTGATTAAAAATAAACTTGAAAACTTTTAAAGGAATATTCTTGGAAATAATGTTTTAAAAATCCATTCATGCCGTATAAGTTAAAAAAACATTCTTTGTACTTTTGTTGGAAAAGTCAAAAAGTACCTCGTACGAAAAACGACAAAAGATTCCTTTCATATTCTTTACTAAAAACTCACCGAAGAGTATAATTGGATTTAAAAAATTGTAGGTGGATGGAAATAATATTACATATTGAGGAAAGATGGATGTGGATGATAAAATACACCCCAGTAAATGCCAAAGTATAAACAATCTCGGATAAAATGAGATTGTGATTTTTTCCCTTACCTTAGGTCCCACTTGCATTGTAAGTGTCTGAACCTCCTTTATAATGATTTAAATCATGTTATTGAATTATTCCAGAATCATATTCATTGTTATTATATCATATATGGTTCACTTATGACTTTATATTACCCGTTCTTTTGTAAATTCATGTTAAAGTAGCGTTTTGGGTAAAATCGTCTCATTGGTCGTTCGTGTATTAAACTTGTAATTATTAATATGATTACTTGGATCATGATTACTTATATCCATAATGTAAAACATGATTTATATATAATATATATTCATAATATATATATATATATATATATAATATCGATAAATGGAATGAAATACACCGTTCATGGAGACGGTAGTCCGTACGTACGCATGAACGCTGTTTTCGTTTCCTTATTGAAATGAATGGAATTAAGTAGATGACATACATATAAATATACATAAATACAGTATCATTATTATGTCATATATTTCATTAGTACTTATTATATATACTTTATAATCATTCATGAATGGTTAATGTGGAGAATGAATCTCATCGCGTCGTGGAGACGGTAGTCCGTACGTACGCACGAGCGATGATATCGTTCCCATGGTCGTGGAATTGTGTTGAAGTGTATGTATACTATTTCAGAATCAATATCACTTTATAATAATCATATATAGTTACTCATTACACCATTATACCCATCCAATTAAGGTGGTGGCGGAAAATAGATTACACCACGGCGTGGAGACGGTATTCTGTACGTACGCACACGCGGTGATTTCCTTTTTCCGTTGGATGGATAAAAGGTTAATTAGAGTTGTTTAATATTTATAATAACATATAAGTATATAATAAATACTGATGTTATTACTTTATCATTAAACAACTAAAGAAGAAGAAGTTGAAGAAGAATGAAATTGAAAAAGATCGGTAATGGATATTACCTCTTTTTTGAAGTGCTTCTTTGAGACCTCCTTTTCGGGCACTAAAATTGGTCTTTGAAGAAGACCAGGACCTCTAGGATGTCTCTAGGGAAGTGTAGAGGAGAAAATGGCAGGGTTTGGCCGAGCATGAAGGCTCAAAGTTGTGTGAGGAAGAGAGGGAGGAGGTGCCCTTTTATAAGGGAGGAGAGGGGTACCTTTGGAATAACTAAAAATATTATTTTATTATAAAGTCAAGTTCGGTTTTAAATAGCTAAAAATTGATTTATTTCGAGGCTAAGGTGGGTATGGGTAGAAATCCTCTCATCCAATAAGATTTAGACAAGTTTAGGTTATTATTTTAACCTTATCAATTAGATTTAAATCTAAGTTAAATAATTTAACTTTTACCATGTCTTTTTGTTTTCTTACACTATATGGTTAATAAACTTACTATATCAAGCCAAACTAACCCCAAGTTGTTTATTATTAATATATATATTCTAATCTAAACCATTTGTCCGAATCTTAGATTTTTAGGAATTAAATAACAATTAATAATATAATATTTGTTTTAAAAACTAATTTATGTCAATTTTGACACTATTTGGTACATGATTTTTATGAAATTTCTAACAGAATGATAAGTTCGAACCAAGTTACTTAAATCAACAATAGCATGTCATATTAACCTATAAAATTAGTTTAAGTCATAAAAAGTCTCAAATTACATTTATTTGGGCATATATAACATAAATTATGTTAGTATTTTCTTAAAAAGGTAATTACTGCATCATTATTGTGTCATTAATAAATTAAATTATATAAAGTCTAAAAATTACAAATAAAATACTATTATGTATGAAATATTCATAGATTTATAATGAATATTTATAGTCGAATTTATCTTATGTATAACCCAATATTAAAAATGTTTTAGTAAATAAACTTTGATTTTAACTCTTTTAACTCTTCTTTGAATTAAATAATAATAAATGTCCTAATCTAACCCAAGTGGGCCTAAATGGTCATATTTTATTCCTAAGCTTGTTTTTGGTCTAATTACACTTATCCAATAGAATTTGGACATGTGTTAGGGTAATAATAATATCATTTTTACCCTTAATTACCCTATTAAAAAGTAAAAAGTTACTATTCACCAAAATTTATTTTCATCTCATTGAACCACATTTTACTTACTGAAATCAACCGCGCTCTCAGATTTTTGAAATTCCACTCACAGAAGCGGTAAAATTAAGTTTTATGAACAATTCAGTTTTTTTAACTACCACTTAGTAGTTTCACTATTCATCAAAAATTGATGTTTTTCAGAACAATGCCAAAATTTCATCCTAAGCTATATTTCATATTCCGAATTCAAAAATGAAGTCTATTTTACCAAATTCATAACATAGAAGTTGCATTAATTAATTTTATAATTAAATCCCGCTGTTAAAACAAATAGTGTGTTTTTAAGAAACAATATCTATCAAAAGATTGACACTTGTTTATGTCTGGTTTAAATGTGAAATTACATCCAATTACCAACATTGTATTAAATTGTAAAAATATATTCTAAATATACTTTAAAACCAATTAAAATAATAATTTCTCACTATTAATTATTTCGATTGAAAAAGTTGTTTTTAACTAAAATTTAGTAATTTTCACTATTCATCAGAAAATGAAAGTTATCTGAAAAGTACCAAAATTTCACCCTAAGATAATTATGATATTACGAATCCAACGATAAAGTCCATTTTGAAAAATAAAATTTACAAAATTTCAAAAAGTGGTTATTACTATTCATAACGGCTAGTTTTAATAATATTTTAATAGCATATCGTTGTTTAGTGAAACTCGGTATTGCGTACTACACACTCTATCGAGGAAGGTCGCGATTGCATGTAATACAAGGAAAGTCAAGGATGCATTTTGTGCAAGATCCTTTTGGTGTAGCGTACAACACAAGACATTAGTGAAATTAAAAAGAATATTTTTCATAAAATCTTGGGATGTTAAATTCTACCCCCCTTAAAAGGAATTTCGCCCTCGAAATTCGTCGGGGTTATAAATGGTTTACTATTCGAATGTTTCTTTAATAGAAACCCACATCGTAAAAAGGAATACCAAAACCAATCTTTAAAAACGAAAGTATGAAATGTAACGGTTATCCAAATAAACTAATCACTGGGTTTCCACATAGGTGAAAATATGGATATGGAAGACAAATAAAACCATCATGTTCTGATGAAGAGTGGTAGAGAACATGGCTATGGAAAAGCCAGCAATCACAAAGCCATAAATTTGTGACGATCTAAGGTACCATCTGATTGATCAAATATAAGATCAATAGGACAACATTTTTGGTTTTCAAGATCGTTTCCCTAAAGTTGAAGAATTTGAATTAGAATAAATACTTACTTTATTTTGGTATAATCTCACTGTTGTTCATGCCTTGAACAATTTCCAATTCATCTCTTAAATAAATGAAGTTGAATTTGTTATTCGTGAAGTGTTAGCAGATCATGTGATAGAATGACTGGTCATTCCATCTGTCTCAAACAAAAGGTTATCAAAAGTTATTAAATATACATAAGTCATTCTATAGTGAGATTAATCATATATGGTTCCTAAAATGGACTTATACTTCATATATCGTACTGCTTAATAAAATAAAACTAGTTTCTACTAAACAGGGACTTCCTGTAGACCAGTGGTAGGCGATAAAGGCCAGTCGCACTTCAGTTGTGGGTTCGATTCCCACATCCTTGTCTGACGCGATGGGATGTCGCCCGTCCTGCATGTTGTCATTTTTCTAAAACTACATTAACATCCCATCAATAATATCGAAAAATGTTTTATCCTAACTTATGTCCAACATAATCCATTCTAATCTTTAGGCTTATCTAAAATACTGCAGTCCACTCTCATAACACAGTGAAAACGATTACCAGAGATTTAATACCATCGTTGATCCTCATATATCATAAGATATGTTTTGTTGGTCACATTCCAAACAATCAAAGTACTTAATCATGTATTCTCTTGAATACCTTAGTGAAAACATGAATGCAGTTGAAAGTTAACACCTTCCACATACCAAAATCCTCAAAATTCTATATACTCAAACCATGATATCACTTAGTTCTTATATCAATCATGAGCTCATGAATACTGTTAAACATTTCATTTTCTCGTTTTCCCTTCATTATGTGCATATCATCTTATTTCCAAAGAATATCTCAATCACTTTGAATACCACATTAGACCAACACATAAATATTCCAATACTTTATGATACCACATTATTTTGGAATCCCATTACATAAACACTTAATCATTCCACCACATCGTTGTCATATTCAACATCCCCAATAGTGATCGCATGTGACTTCCCTTTGTCCTTTGTCTTCAGTGGTTGCTCATGTTGATCATCACTAACCCTTGGATTAGGGCATTTATTAGCATAATTCCCCATTTCCTTGCACTTGAAACATTGAAGTGTTGGTGGTGCGTTCTCTGCAGTGTTTGCTTTATTCACATCATTAGAATCCCTTTTTCCATTACTTCGACACTCAGCTGCTCGATGACCTTCTTTTCCACACTTAAAACATTTTCTAGTCCCTTTAATACAATCTCCACCATGCTTATTTCCACACTTTGTGCATAAGGAAACATTCATCTTCTTGTCACCATTATTCTAAGATTTCTCCTTGAACTCCATCTTTCGTTTCTTGTCAAAACCATGAGTTGGATATGTAACACCAACTTCCATTTCTACCTTGATAGCACAACGCACAATTTCTTCATAGCTACTGAAGTCTCTTATAGCTAATGCCCTTCGAAGACTTGGTTTTAATCCACTGAAAAATCGATCAACTTTACTTTCAGGTTGGATGATAATGCCAGATGCATACCTTGCAAGTCTTGTAAAATTCGCTTCGTATATACCAACAGATTCATCATCCTTTTGCTTTAGTTCAAGAAACTCCTTCTCCATCTTTGTTCGAAGAATACGAGGGAAGTACTTATTGAAAAATAAGTTCTTGAACTCGTCCCATTCCATGGACTCAATTTTATCTCTTTGCCTCGTATTCTTGATAAGATTCCACCATTGATCAGCTTCACCTTCCAAACGGTATACTGCTAAGATGACATTATCATGTTCATAACATTGAAGAACTGAAAATATCTTTTCAGTGGTACTGATCCATTGTTCAGCAACAAGTGGATCAGAATACCCACTGAAAGAAGGTGGACGTTACCTCATGAAGGACTCAATAAAATATTGTTCCCTTCTCTGCTCATTTGGAAGTCCAGAATGATTCATAGCTTGTGTAAGTATAGCAACAAGATTTTTCACTCCATCTCCCATAACATTTTTTTGTTCAGGAGGAAAATCATTGCATTGTCCATTTCATTGATCAACAGGGTTCCTTCGGGATCCAGCCATCATCTAAAACCCAAAAAGAATAGTGTGAGAGGAAAAAATCATGCTAGGGAAAACAATATAATAAAGGGGGAGTACCTTCAATATCTAACATCTAAGGTTTAATTCTATGATTGTTAGCGTAATTCTAGTACTATAACCTATATGTATACTTAACCTTAGGGACATCCCTAGACATACCTTAGAAATATCTATAGGGATCTCCCTAACGTTTTCACATCCTAGTTTCCAAAGGTTGACTAAACATTTCCTCTGATACCAACTGTAGAGACCCGAAGCCTGACTTACATGGACATTACATTACATTTGCGGAATACTTAGTACATAACAAAAACACACACACAAGGATCGTAATAGTTTAGTGTCTTTCGAAACTCGGAATATAATCTTTTAATCCTGGTGAAAGATCTTCAACATTTCCCATAAAGATCTTCCTTTTTTTATACCTAAAACCTTTCTTTATATCCTTGGGAAAATAAAACATAAGAGGGTGAGCTCAAATTCTCAGTAAGGGTAAAAAAAATAAATATCAATCACATCGTATACACAAGCACATAACTTTCGGAAATCATAACCAGCAAAAGAGATCATAATTTCATAACATGGGATAAATCATGGTAGTGAAATGTAATCACAATAATCATAACTTGAAACATGAAACTTTGTGGCATATACACATAATCATAGAGAATCATTTCTTGTTAGTCAAGACTCATTGCCAAGACTATCTTAGTGGACAAAGTCCCTTTCTGAACCGAGTCACCCTCGTTCCCGTCCTGTTTCACTGAACCGGTATAACCTACCGTTCCAGCAATGTCTATCTCATGAGATATAAAATCTTTACCCAATACATTGGAGGGAGATATAGGTCCCACCCATCTCATAATGATACCATTCTTATGTGTGCCACAAAATCATAAATCATACATCATTGCATAACCCATGTAATACAAATGGGAATCTTAAACATCATGACATCATAAAACAATTCATATAAGATAAAGGAATTCATAAAAATAATTCCATCACAACATAATCAAATCAATGTAATAATAGGGATAAAAACAGAACTATTTATTATCTTAGATGGAAAATAATTTTGATAAAACACCTGAACTCCATTTTTGAGGAAAATATCCTTTCTACTTCAAAAACACTTTTCCTTTCTTAACATGTCATACAATTTTAAACTAAAAGAAGTTGATTAAAAATAAACTTGAAAACTTTTAAAGGAAGCTTCTTGGAAATAATGTTTTAAAAATCCATTCATGCCGTATAAGTTAAAAAAACTTTCTTTGTACTTTTGTTGGAAAAGACAAAAAGTTCCTCGTACGAAAAACAACAAAAGATTCCTTTCATATTCTTTACTAAAAACTCACCGAAGAGTAAAATTGGAATTAAAAAACAGTAGGTGGATGGCAATAATATTACATATTGAGGAAAGATGGATGTGGATGATAAAATACACCCCAGTAAATGCCAATGTATAAACAATCTCGGATAAAATGAGATTGTGATATTTTCCCTTACCTTAGGTCCGACTTGCTTTGTAAGTGTCTGAACCTCATGTATAATGATTTAAATCATGTTATTGACTTATTCTAGAATCATATTCATTGTTATTATATCATATATGGTTCACTTATTACATTATATTACCCGTTATTTTGTAAATTCATGTTAAAGTAGCGTTTTGGGTAAAATCGTCTCATTGGTCGTTCGTGTTTTTAACTTGTAATTATTAATATGATTACTTGGATCATGATTACTTATATCCATAATGTAAAACATGATTTATATATAATATATATTCAGAATATATATATATATATAATATATCGATAAATGGAATGAAATACACCGTTCATGGAGACGGTAGTCCGTACGTTCGCATGAATGCTGTTTTCGTTTCCTTATTGAAATGAATGGAATTAAGTAGATGACATACATATAAATATACATAAATCCAGTATCATTATTATGTCATATATTTAATTAGTACTTATTATATATACTTTATAATCATTCATGAATGGTTAATGTGGAGAATGAATCTCATCGCGTCGTGGAGACGGTAGTCCGTACGTACGCACGAGCGATGATATCGTTCCCAAGGTTGTGGAATTGTGTTGAAGTGTATGTATACTATTTCAGAATCAATATCAATTTATAATAATCATATATAGTTACTCATTACACCATTATACCAATCCAATTAAGGTGGTGGCAGAAAATAGATTACACCACGGCGTGGAGACGGTATTGCGTACGTACGCACGCGCGGTGATTTCCTTTTTCCGTTGGATGGATAAAAGGTTAATTAGAGTTGTTTTATATTTATAATAACATATCAGTATATAAGAAATACTTATGTTATTACTTTATCATGAAACAACTAAAGAAAAAGAAGTTGAAGAAGAAAGAAATTGAAAAAGATCGGTAATGGATATTACCTCTTTTTGGAAGTGCTTCTTTGAGACCTCCTTTTAGGGCACTAAAATTGGTATTTGAAGAATACCATGACCTCTAGGATGTCTCTAGGGAAGTGGAGAGGATAAAATGGTAGGGTTTGGCCGAGATTGAAGGCTCAAAGTTGTGTGAGGAAGAGAGGGAGGAGGTTCCCTTTTATAAGGGAGGATAGGGGCACCTTTGGAATAACTAAAAATATTATTTTATTATAAAGTCAAGTTCGGTTTTAAATAGCTACAAATTGATTTATTTAGAGGCTAAGGTGGGTATGGGTCGAAATCCTCTCATCCAATAGGATTTAGACAAGTTTAGGTTATTATTTTAACCTTATCATTTAGATTTAACTCTAAGTTAAATAATTTAACTTTTACCGTGTCTTTTTGTTTTCTTACACTATATGGTTAATAAACTTACTATATCAAGCCAAAAGAACCCCAAGTTGTTTATTATTAATATATATATCCTTATCTAAGTCATTTGGCCGAACCTTAGATTTTTAGGAATTAGATAACAATTAATAATATAATATTTGTTTTAAAAACTAATTTATGTCAATTTTGACACTATTTGGTACATGATTTTTATGAAATTTCTAACAGAATGATAAGTTCTAAAAAAGTTACTTAAATCAACAATAACATGTCATATTAACCTAGAAAATTAGTGTAAGTCATAAAAAGTCTCAAATTACATTTATTTGGGTATATATAACATCAATTATGTTAATATTTTCTTAAAAAGGTAATCACTGCATCATTATTGTGTCATAAATAAATTAAATTATTTAAAGTCTAAAAACTACAAATAAAATACCATTATGTATGAAATCTTCTTAGATTTATAATGAATATTTATAGTCTAATTTATCTTATGTATAACCCTATATTAAAAATGTTTTAGTAAATAAACTTTGATTTTAACTTTTTTAACTCTTCTTTGAATTAAATAATAATAAATGTCCTAATCTAATTCAAGTGGGACTAAATGGTCATATTTTATTCCTAATCTTGTTTTTGGTCGAATTACACTTATCCAATAGAATTTGGACATGTTTTAGGGTAATAATAATATCATTTTTACCCTTAATTACCCTATTAAAAAGTAAATAGTTACTACTCACCAAAATTTATTTTCATCTCATTGAACCACATTTTACTTACTGACATCAACCGTGTGTCTCGGATTTTTGAAATTCCACTCACAGAAGTGGTAAATTTAAGTTTTATGAACAATTCAGTTTTTTTAACTACCACTTAGTAGTTTCACTATTCATCAAAAATTGATGTTTTTCCGAACAATGCCAAAATTTCATCCTAAGCTATATTTCATATTCCAAATTCAAAAATGAAGTCTATTTTACCAAATTAATTACATAGAAGTTGCATTAATTAATTTTATAATTAAATCCCGCAGTTAAAACAAATAGCGTGTTTTTAAGAAACAATATCTATCAAAAGATTGACACTTGTTTATGTCTGGTTTAAATGTGAAATTACATCCAATGACCAACATTGTATTAAATTGTAAAAATATATTCTAAATATACTTTAAAACCACTTAAATTAATAATTTATCACTATTAATTATTTATATTGAAAAAGTTGTTTTTAACTAAAATTTAGTAATTTTCACTATTCATCAGAAAATGAATGTTATCTGAAAAGTACCAAAATTTCACCCTAATCTAATTTCGATATTACGAATCCAAAGATAAATTCCATTTTGAAAAATAAAATTTACAAAATTTCAAAAAGTGGTTATTAATATTCATAACGGCTAGTTTTAATAATATTTTAATAGCATATCGTTGTTTAGTGAAACTCGGTATTGCGTACTACACACGCTATCGGGGAAGGTCGTGATTGCGTGTAATACAAGGAAAGTCAAGGATGCGTGTTGTGAAAGCTCCTTTGGGTGTAGTGTACCACACAAGACATTAGTGAAATTAAAAAGAATATTTTTCATAAAATATTTGTCTATTACAATATACGTAACCCAAGAAGTAAGATTGATCATTTCTTTGATGGGTTAAAACTATTTCTCCATCGAGCATTAGTCTCACAATCCTCCTCGTCGTACGAAGACATTGTCTCGTGTTCTATCAAGACATATAAGGAATTCTCAAAGTCTTATGACTTTAAAGAAAAGCAAGAGAAGAAGAGATCTACTGATCAATCTGGGAATGGAAATAAGGGGAAGAAGGGAAAGGTTGAATATCCATCCTATGGTAAATGTGGGAAGAAACACCCTGGTACTTTCTTGAAGGGAATGGGTGTCTGTTACAAGTGTGGTGAGAAAGTCCACCAAGCTCATGAATGCAAAGGGAAGAAGGAACCCTCCAATGTTCAATGCTACAATTTCAAGGAGATGGGACATTATGCAAATGAATGTCCTAATCGTCAGGGGAACTTAACTCAGAAAAGGCCAAGGGATCAAGGCCAAGCTTATGCTATCACTACTACTGAGGTAGAAGCTCCGAAAGTCGTGGTGGAAGGTAATTTAATGGTTTCCTCAAGTTTAGAAAATTCATTATTTGATTCTGGATCATCAAATTGTTTCATATCTTCCTAGTTTTCTAAGAAAATTAGATATTTCCAAGTTGATTTAACAAGGGTGTTGTCAGTTAAAACTCGTAAGGGAAGTATCATTGCAACAAAGTTTTGTGAATCAACCCCCATTAGAGCACATAAATGTTATTTATCTGCTGATCTCATCGTCATACCTATGATTGAGTTTGTTATAATCCTCAGTATGGATTGGATTTCGAATTATGATGTGAAGATTTATTGTAAGAAGATGGAGGTTACGATTTTTGATGATGATGATAAAGAACACCTTATCTTTAGAGCAGAATCATCACCAACTAATTCTTATCTAGATCCACCCCCAATAGCTCAACTAAATTCAATTATTGGGGAGGAAGAGAATGAAATGACATTGGGTGAGGAAAGTAATGTTCAAATAGAGGATGTACTTATTGTGAAAGAATATGTAGATGTGTTTCCAGAAGATTTACCTGGACATCCTCCAGAACGAGAAGTTGAGTTTTCCATTGATTTCATTCTTGGATCAAGGAAAATATCGAATACCCCTTATAGAATGGCCATTGTATAATTAGTTGAACTAAATAAACAACTAGAGAAATTGAGTAATAAAGGATTTATTCTCCCTAGTGTTTCTCCGTGGGGATCCCCTCTTCTTTTTGTTAAAAAGAAAGATGGATCTATGAGGATATGTATCGACTATAGAGAGATCAATGCCATAAAAATAAAGAACAAGTATCCCCTACCTCGCATTGATGATTTATTTGACACACTGCATGGATCTCAATACTTTTCAAAGATTGACCTTCGTTCTGGATACCATCAGTTGTGTGTATAGAAGGAAGACATTCCGAAGACAACATTTCGAACCAGGTATGGGAACTACGAGTTTACTATAATGCCTTTTGGATTGACTAATTCACCATATGTATTCATGGATCTGATGAATATAGTTTTCAAGGAATATCTCAATGAATTTTTGGTGGTATTTATTGATGATATCTTGGTCTACTCTAAACGCTACGAGGATCATAAAAGTAACTTGCGCATTATCCTGAAGACTCTGAGAAGACATGAATTATATGGGAAGATTAGCAAGTGTGAATTCTGTCTTCTTGAGATTACTTTTCTTGTCCATATTGTCTCTTAAGATGGAATCTTTGTTGATCCTTCTAAGACCATGTCAATCCATGAATGGCCAACACCTATTAGTATAACTGAGGTACGCAGTTTTATTGGTTCGGCAAGTTATTATCGACGTTTCGTCCAGAATTTTGCCTGATTGGAAAACCCATTAATGAAGCTCACGCGTAAAGGGGTTAAATTTGTTTGGAAAAAAGAGTGTGAAGAATGTTTCGAATTACTGAAGAGAATATTAGTTAATGCTCCTATATTTAATCTACCATTGGGGAATGATGGGTTCATAATTTATAGTGATACATCGAAGAAAGGACTTGGTTGTGTCCTTATGCAGAATGATAGGGTTATTGCCTATGCATCACGACATTTGAAAATTCATGAGAAAAACTATCCTACACATGATCTTGAGTTAGCAGCTGTGATCTTTGCTTTGAATATATGGCGGCACTACCTCTATGGTGAAAAATGTGAGATTTATACTGATCACAAGAGTTTGATGTATATTTTCTCACAAAAAGAACTCAACATGAGGAAAAGGATGTGGACTGAATTACTCAAGGATTATGATTGTATGATACACTACCACCCGGGGAAAGAAAAAAAGGTGGCAGATTCTTTAAGCAGAAAAGATCATGGTGCTTTGAACAATATGAGCATTGAAAGGGATACAATTTTCATGGATATAGGGAAGATGGACATTGGAATAACCAGGGAAGGTGAAACACCAATTATTTTTCAAATGGTTTCCAAACCACCTTTAATTGAAAGGATTAAGAGTTCTCAGACCGATGATGAAGAATTTCAAAACAAGATTAATGCTGTGAATGATGGGATATTGAGAGACATTGTGTTTGAAGATGGAATTTTCAAATTCGGGAAGAGACTTTGTGTTCCCGATATACCTGGTCTAAAAAGGGAATTGTAGGATAATGCTCATAGATCCAATTTCTCAATACACCCTGGGAGCACCAAAATGTATAGAGATTTGAAGGAACATTTTTGGTGGGACAACATGAAGAGGGAGATTTCTGATTTTCTATCATGATGTATGGTTTTTCAACAATTGAAAGCTGGAAGGCAACAACCTGGTGGATTATTTCAACCTCTTCCCATACCAGAGTAGAAATGGGACAATATTACGATGGACTTTTTCATGGGGCTACCAAATACTCTTAGAAGGAACCATGCAATATGGGTCATTGTTGATCAAATTACCAAGTCAGCACATTTTATTTCTATAAGAAAAGATCAACCACTGGAACGTCTAGCACTACTATATATTGATGAAGTTGCGAGACTTCATGGAGTAACCCTATCAATTGTTTCTGATCGTGATCCCTGTTTTACTTCAAGATTATAGAAGAGTCTTCAGAAATCCCTAGATACTGAACTTCATTTGAGCACTGCCTACCACCCTCAGACAGATGGACAATCAGAACGAACTATTAAATCCTTAGAAGACATGTTGAGATCCTGCTCACTTGACTTTCAGGGTATGTGGGATCAATATTTACCTCTGGTAGAATTTTCCTATAACAATAGCTTCCATTCGAGTATTCATATGGCACCATATGAAGCGTTATACGGAAAGAGATGTCGCACACCAACCTGTTGGGATGACATTGGTGAAAGAAAAGTTGTAGGCCCCGAACTGGTGGAGGAAACAATGGAAAGGTAAAGGTAATCCAAAATCACACCAAAGCAGCTCAAAGTTGGCAGAAGAGCTATGCTGATAATCGAAGGAAAGATTTTGAATTTCAAGTTGGTGATCATGTTTTCTTGAAGGTATCTCCATGGAAGTGAGTCATACATTTTGGTATGAAAGGTAAACTGGGTCCCAGGTACATCGGACCTTTCGAAATTCTAGAACGAATTGGGGTTGTAGCTTACCAATTGGCAATGCCGCCAAGTCTCTTCAATGTTCACAATGTGTTCCACATATCTCTGTTGAGGAAATACATGCCTGACCCAACGCATGTACTCACCTATGAGGATTAGAACTGGAATCCAATCTGTCTTATTGCGAAGAGCCCGTTAGGATTCTTGATACGAGAGAAAAAGTACTGAGATACCGGACGACTCGTCTGGTAAATGTCTTGTGGAGAAACCATAAGATGGAAGAGGCATCGTGGGAACCCGAGGAACTTATGATTAAGAACCACCCGATTCTTTTAATGCGGTAGTATTCTAGAAATTTTGGGGACGAAATTATTTGAAGGAGGGGATAATTTCACACCACAAGCTTCTACGGTACGCTTCTCATGGAATAATGTGATAGCATCTGTTGTACGCAACATTGAGTTCTAAAACACCACAACCAATCAAACTAGCAGTTATGAATAGTAATACCTAATTTTTGAAATTATATATATTTTATATTTCAAAATGGACTTCATTTTTGGATTCAGAATATTGAAATTATCCTAAGTTGAATTTTTGGTATTTTTCTCAGAACATCCAATTTTTATGAATAGTGAAAAATACTTAAAAACAAATTTTTTAATCAAAATAATTTATAGTGATAGATTATATTATTTAGTAGTTTAAAAGTACAATTAGATTATATTTTTACCATGTTATTCAATGGCTTTCATTATAATTAATTTCACTTTGAAATTGGACATAAACAATTGTCAATCTTTTGATATATATTGTTTCTAAAAAACACGCTATTTGTTGTGACATCGAGAATTAATGATAAAAATTTTTAATGCAACTATTATTTTTGGAATTTTGTTAAATAGACATCATTTTTGAATTAGGAATATCAATTATATCTTAGGGTTAAATTTGTGCATTGTTCTAAAAAACTTCAATTTTTGATGAATAGTGAAACTACTAAGTGGCAGTTAAAAATATGAATTTTTCATAAAACATAATTTTACCGCTTCCGTGATTGGAATTTCAAAAATCCGAGAGACACAGTTAATATCAATGAGTAAAATTTGGTTCAATGAGATGAAAATAATTTTTTGTGAATAGTAACTTTTTACTTTTATTTACCACGGTAAAAGTAAATAAGGTAATTAGGGGTAAAAATGATATTAATATTACCCTAACACATTTACTAATTCTATTGGACAAGTGTATCTCGACCAAAAACAACATTAGGAATAAAATATTATCATTTAGGTCCACTTGGAATTGATTAGGACATTTATTATTATTTAATTCAAAGAAGAGTTAAAAGAGTTAAAATCAAAGCTTATTTACTAAAACATTATTAATATAGGGTTATACATAAGATGAATTCGATTGTAAATATTCATTAGAAAGATAAAAAGATTTCCTACATAATGATATTTCATTTATAATTTTTAGATACTAAATAATGTAATTTATTTATGACACAATAATGATGCAGGAATTACCATAATAGTGAAAAATTAAAATAATTGATATAATAAATACACTAATAAATATAATTTGAGTCTTTTAATAAATTACACAAATTTTCTAGGATAAAACGACATATTAGGAATTATATAATTGACTTTTTTTGAATTAATCATTCTGTTGTGATTTTCACAAAAATCAATTATTGAATAGTGTAAAAATTGACAAAAAAGAGTGTTTACAAAAATATTATATTATTAATTGATATTAAATTCCTAAAAATATAAGGATCGGCCAAGAGAATTATATCATGGTAGTTTTATCATTAATGGACCACTTTGGGGTCTCTTGGATGTATATAGTATGTTTATTAACCATATAATATAAAAATACAAAGAGACATTGTAAAAGTGAAACTAATTAACTAAGAGTTAATACTTAATGATAAGGTTAATATAGTAACCCAAACCTATCTAAATTCTATTGGTTGAGTGGTTTGCGACCTATCCCCACCTTAAAATTCAAATAATTCACTTTGGAGCCATTATAAACCGAATATTAATTTATTATAAAATAATATTTCTAGCTTTTCCCAAGGTGCCCCTCACCCCTCTTATAAAAGGGCACTCTCCCTTCTCATTAACTCACAGCTTCAAAGCCTTTTTGCTCGGCCAAACTCTGCCCAAATACTCTCTCAACATCCCTCACTTCATCCTAGAGGACTTCCTTTAGTCATAAAGCCAACCTAAGAGCCCTTTTGATCAAATCAGAAGGAAGAACCTGGAGAAGAGGTAATTTTTCACCACCCTTTTTCAAATTCATTTCTTCTTCCACTTATTCCTTCTTTTTTATTACCATTCTAAAATAATAACTCCAGTATATTATATATACTGTGATGTTATTATAAATATGGTACAACCATATTCAGTATTCTATCCATCCCTTGAATAACATGTCACCATACGTGCGTACGTACGGCTTACCGTCTCCAAGTCGTGGTGTAATTGTTATTCAATAAATTATTATTTGGATGGGTATAATAATATTGTGTAACTAATTTAAATAATAAATATAACATGATAATGATTCTGTATATATGTTATACCATCAAATTATATATTATTTTAATATCAAAATAATGACATTGTCGCTTGTATGTACGTACGGACTACCGTCTCCACAAACGCGATGAGATTCATTCTCCATCGTATCCATTCAAGTATAATTATCATTTGATGATTTAAAAATATTTTTTAAGTAATTGATATCATTCTGGATATGAATAAGATACAACCTATCCATGACAAATATGGCTTACATAACAAAACATATAAAAGAAAATGAGTAAGTTAACACCCGAAACGCCGATAATTCTAAAATATTATTAACAAAGAAATGTTAAAAGATCATATATGATATCATATTAATATATATGATTCTTGTATAATTTAATAACAATTATTTCACAATTATACAGGAGGTTAACCTACCCTCAACCAAGGAAAAGTACAAGGTAAGGGTTATTTCACAATCTCTCCATTATCCGAGGTTGTTTATACATAATAATCTACTTGGACTTCTTTATCATCCACATCCATGTTTCTTAAAAATGTATTTCAAATCATTTTTACAATTTACTAGAATATGGGTTAAAGTCATTTATACCATTTTTTACTTTTATAAATGGTTTATAAAGTAATCTTTCTGTTGTTTTCCAAACAAGGTTCTTTTTTTAACCTTTTCGACACAATTAAGGTAAGAATGTTTTTTTAATTTATACGGAGGGTGTGGCTATTTTCCGCTCTTATAAAATCATATAAGATTCCCATATAATCTTATAAGAATATTTTCAAAGAAAATGTTTTATTTTAGAAATATATTACTCTTAAATGATTTCTAAATAAAAGATATATTTCTTTAAAAAGAGTTTTGATTTCATCTATGTCAACATCCTTTGATGAATTTTACGCTTATTTGAAGTTGATTTATTATGAAACAAAACTTCTATATTTTATTGAAGGTTTTGTGATATGTTTGAATGTGGATGTGTTATTTTTATACCATTAATATGTTATGGATAAATTATTTACATTTCGTATGCTAGTTTTAATATGAATGTTTATGTTATGTTTAAACCTTTTCATATGGGAATTCATTGGACTTAATATGTGACGGGTGGAGCCCGCTATAGCTCCTCGATGCATCGGTAGGTCTCATGAGACAAACTAGTGTCTTGGAACAATGCCTTGACATAATATTATTTGTAGTCTTGGCACGAGGCCTTGGATATGTGGTTATGATAGTTTGGAATTATTCATTCCATCATTATGAAAGTGGTTATTGATATTTCATGTGATTATTCGATTAGTAGAATATCCATGTGAATATGTAAATGACATTATTTTATTTTATTTTTCCATACTATGTTGAAGTTCAAGTTTAAAAGGCTTTTGTTTTAGTTATACACTGCTTTAAATTTTTATTCTTATTTATGAAAGTTTCTGATATATTGTTATCCTTACTGGGCATTTCAGATCACCCCTTTTCTATGTTTTATTTTTCACAGGATGTGAGGAAGTAAATTATGAATGACCTGCAGGGATATTATGCGGTGATAATAGTGTGGATTATGGAGACAATATGTTGTTGTAGTAGTTTTTCACTTCATGATGTAATGTAAAACTTTATGAATATATCTAGTGTTTCCAAGGATAATAACCAATCGCTCTTTAGAGATTTGATCTTTCTTGTGATCATGCCAATGTTATGTAATAATGCACCGACTCTGGGTAACTGGGGTCGGGGCGTTACACTGTTAGTTATTTAATATTATTTATTGTAAATCATATAATATGAATATATTATATATAAGTATTAAAAGATAATAACCATGAAAATGTTGAATATCATCATGAGTTTTATTTTATTTATTTATCTTTAATTTTTTCTTGTATCATGGGAGATTTATCAATAATTGAATATTCGATGGTTGAAAATTCATTTAATGATCAAGTAATTCCTGATGTATTATTTTATATGATTTAGTGTTTAGTAAACTAAATTAATGATGTTTAATAAATGTTACGACTCTATAGAATTATGATCCATTACTTTATAAGGTATTTTAAAAATAATATGATCTTATTATAATTCACTACATGTTGTAGAAGAATATTCCTGGATTTCAAAAAATCCATATATTATCCCTTTTCTTTTATGGTGTTACCACTATATGCATAAAGGTAAGTATTTTATATTTGTATCAATATTTATATAATTGATATATAAAATAATTATGGATGTATTTTTTAATAAGTTTAATGTTTTAAAAAATATTTAAGGATTAATTTTATCATCTTCTTTGGATATAACAAAAGTCATTAAACACAATGGAATAAATAAGAAACCATAAAACTAATAAATATGTACTTGAAAAATACAAATATGTATATATTGTAACATGAATAATACATTTTACCATACACTAAATATAAACTACTACCACTATTATCATAAATCATTATTGATGAAGAAAGATAGTATGAGCTAAATGATAATCCACTTCCATGGTGTATCCTTCTATGTTTTTAATGATCTGACAAATCATGCTAATAACAATGGGAGAATTATATAAACCTAATCCAATATCACCATGTGATAATGATAAATCCACATTTGAACTATAAATAAATAAAATGTGTACTAAGCACTATTGTCACTAATATCACTTTTGTATCATCTTTTTATAAGCTTGATGAAGATCACCATTGATGAAGCCTAATTAAATCCATCCACATAAGGTATCAATGGGATAAATATGAATCACTAGTCATTTGATGGGTATTATACATTATTTTCGGTATTGTTTTACCTTAATAGGTAATACATGATTGATGAAGCATGATTTTGTGAGAATATATTTGACAAATAATGAAATTGAAAGCATCAACCCCCTATCACATTTAATTGGGAATTGTAATGCCCTCATGAATGTTCATCGGGTGATCTTAAATTTATTCATTTATTGTGAAGCATGAAATAATGCCACAGAAAATTTCATCAAACTCTCGATTAAATCCATTTCCCATTGATTATATCTTATTAAATGACACATTAATGATATATAATAAGTAATACTCACTCGAATTTGAACATTTAACATTCAACCACCACTTCAATCATAGAAAATGTAATGTATAACATGTATTGTAATATAGAAAGTCATTCAGTATGAATATCAATGGAAATTCTACATAATGACATAACAAGTCATACACACGGGCTTAGTGGAAAAATTCATGCTTTATAGTATACATTGTTCATATGATATGACTTAGTAAAATCTTGTAGATTCAAAATGGATTTGGGGAATATATTCTATAATATCTCACATTCACTAAATCATAAAATACCAATGTTCCATTCCATCATACATTGTATTGTAACATATAACAATTTAAAAAAAATCCATGTATCATTTGGATAATGTCTATATAACATTTTAATAGATATCATCATCATAATTTTGTGTCACATATAATGAAATATTTATTTAATACTCAAATAAATCTATTTGTGATTGGAATTGAAACACTTTTATAGTATCTATATGAGTTGAAAAATATTTCTAGTAAATCAACCACAAAGCATGTTCCCATGAGCCAATATAACAGTGAAGATATATATGAATCAACAAATCCATAAATGATCGAATAAGTGGACTTTAGTAAACCATAAATTATATGAAAGCTATAAATGAGTTTGGAGTGATCTACCTCAATCACATGTATCTCTATAATAGTTACCACTATTTCCATCACAAACTAACATGAATTACTATACATTAAATTTTTCTAATTCATTGAGTAGCTATAGGTAAATGAATATATAAATTCTATTTAGTTAACTCATTAGTTATCAATTATCTTATTATAGAGTGGAAAGGTTAATGAATATATCACATGAAATTCACCTTTTGTCATGAATGCATCACATTCCTTATATACAAATATATTATCTCCTCATATGTAATATACAAGAAAAAAATTTAAAAATATTTAAATGGTAAATTTTGTTTCTTACATTTTTAGTGTTTCAATGTTATTCAGGTATTTTTTTCTAACATAGTATTGTGCACAACTTGGTGGAAAGATTTACATCATGAACAGATTACACATCTTGAATCCATTATAGGGAAGATGACGTGAACATTGTTTAGAGTATGTGAATTTTTCATTAATTTGAACCATTTCACATCATGAAAACATTAATCATGGAAATTTAACTGAAGGGGATTCCTTTTCTATTAATACATAATTTGGGTGAATGCACACTATTAATTGGAATTCATGACATGGATCCTTAGAGAATAATTATTTTTATCACAATTTAGGAATAATTTATTCTTTATTAAATGTGTACAACATCTTCTTAATCATCAGGCTCTCCCAAAGAGATTTTTTGTGTTATCTCTTCTTCCGGAATTCCACTATGAAAAATCAATCACTGGTGTGCCTCTGACACTTATATATACTAAGAATATAATACATGTTTTAATTTCTATTGGTCAAAATGGTAGTGTTTGATACATTTTTTTATTTTTTTGATTGAATTGCGGTTTTAATTGATCATTTATAGTTTTTCTTCATTACTTTTTTAGAGACTAGACTTCTTGTTTCCAATCCCTATTTTTGAAGGAAACTTTTTTTCCATCAATCTAGAGGTAGGTGTCTCTAAAAAGATTTCTAAATCTTGTATTGTTGTATATTATTATCAATTCCTTAGGTTTATTCATTTAAAATTGATTTATTTTATGTTTGAATGGAATTTCATTAAGTGGTACCTTTTTTAGAGGGGTTTTATATAAAAACATATTTTTTCACAAGAAGTGTTTGGATTAATTCTTGAAATGGTTGATTTGAATTTAAAAAGGATTTTCAATCCTAGAATAGAGAAGGATTTTATTGGATTTTTTATACTAAATTTTAATATGTTTTTATTGTAATTTTAATAACATATCACATTCGTTAACTTTGGGTGAATTGAGAATACATGTGTCATTCATTGTGTGTGTAATTGTACAAGAGGATTTATATCACTTTACTGTTTTGTAATGAAACTAGTGGTTATATTATCTTGATCCACCTAAGGCCTATATTGTTGAATTTTATTTATTATTAGATTGTATTCCCATAGGTTAGATCCCAATTGGCAGGATTTTTCATTTATGATTTGTTTGTATATTTCATGGTTATTTTCCCATATTTTCTTCCTTTAGATTATCCATGGTTGGTTTTTTATATGCTTACCTATTTTCATTTATACATGAAATTTTACTGGATTTGGGGAATATGGTATGAATTTAAGAAAACCACATGAATAATTAAAAAGTGGTGATTTTTTTAAAATAACTTGTAAACATGATTTTTTAAAGCTTGAGATAATGTATATTTGATATTATAAATCCTATAGATTCTTTGTTTTCATGCTAATTGGTTTTATAAAAATCTATAAATTTTCTTTTGGGTGGTTCTAAATGTTGTTTTGAAGGATTTAGTTATAGTAAATAGATTTATATATAATGAAGGATCCTACTGTGATCCTTCCCTTCATAGTGTGATGGTTTGATGGTGACATATGGGAACAAAGATACATTTTTAACAATAATTGTTAGATTATATTTATGATCGTCATAATATGGATTATATGTTTGGAAAAGGCCTTGAAAAACTCACTTCCATGACTAAACCCAATTTACTATGTGTGGTCAGGAATTTTTCCAAATATTGAGGCTTGATTGTTGATGTAAATTGATTGAAACTGGTATAATGTTTATTTAAATAGTTATTATCCTTTATTTTAGTTCATCGTTTTGTTCATAAAATAAATAAATGATTTAAACTACTATCATTTAAATGAATTTATATGGATACCTAAATATTCTCTTATGATTTGGGAACTCAAAACTGATTGGATCATTTTGATATGATTAACCGACATTTCCCCCTTGAAGTGATATTATAAATCAAATTGGGGAAGATGAGAGATAGTTTTTATGGGGTAATTCTCTAGTAGACCATTCTTTGGTGAAGTCTGTAACATACACTATTCATACAGTGGGAAACGTAGGTGTAATTAACACCAAAGGAGCGGTGGATAATGGATCAGAATTTACTAAGAAGAATCCACCAATATTTCCATGTAACAAAGGACCCAATGAATTAGAGGAGTTCCTTGAATAGATTGATAGTATCACTAACTATATAAAGATTCCTCATGAATCTATGTGGGGGTTTCCATGTAAATTATTTAGAGACCTATAAGGAATGTTGTTACTATTTTATATAAGCTATGTTTTATTAGTATCATATCTTATATTCCTATAATTAAATTATAAACATGAATTTATATCCTAACATGTTATGATTGGAAAGAACTATAGAGTTTCTAACCTTGCAACAATGGAATCAGATGATATTTAAGTATTACACTCAATTTTCTAGTTTTATATTGTTGGATATGGAGATTAGTATAAACGATTACTCCTAATATTTGAGTTTTCGTATTTTTTTGAGTGTTAATATTCGATCAATACTAATTCTCATATGCCATCCATTTTTTTGAGGTGGTCAATAAAGTGAACATGGAAGAGACAGATATAGTAGGGAAGAATTATTTTGGTAGAGATTTAGTTGCTTGGAATCTTTGTAAAGGGATTCATAATAACCAGCATAACTATATTCAGGTCTCTATGAATTTTCATCGTTGTGGGGGAATCTGGCTATATGTGGTGTTTTTAGATGGATGTTTCAATTCAGTAATGTTGACCCCACAATCACAAAGAGATAAAGGGTATATGGGTATGAATCCAATAGTGATGGATTCTATCTGTAGGAAAATGGGGAATTTTCTTGTGGCTAGGAAACATTATATAGTTGTTGAGACAAAAAATCATTATGTTACGGTGTATAGACTAGATGAATTTGTGGTAGGAAAAACTAATTTTGGAGGTATATTTTTAATTTCATCTTTTTTGGTGATATATTTATTTTATATAGGTGATATTCATTATTTTATGTCATAATTGTTAGTTGATGTGTCATTACTACATTTTACAATTATTTCATTGGTTTTGGATCTTTTCAAACCTTTGGGAATGTGTTCTTAACAGGGTTTCAAGTATCCCACAAGTCAGGGGATGATTTTTGATATCATAGTGGTGTGGTAATTCATGGTTATTGATCTTGGTATCCTCATTGTAATTATTGGAATGTATTGATCGATTATCATTATAGGCTATTTTGACTATTATCATCATCTAGTTTAGTTTTTATTTCTTGAACTCTTCACTAATATATTCCAAGGGGATTGACATTCTAGGTTTGGGAAAGTGGGACCTGTTGTTATGTATGCTGGGTGATTTTATATTTTTTATAATAGATGTTACATGGTATCATGTAAACTTGTTTTGTAAATCGACTTCCTACAAGGGTGTTTTCATTCCATTAGGTGTCTCTAAATGATTTTTATAGTATATCTCCCTAGAGATAGTTCAGGTTTATCATTGACCTACTACATAATACGAATCTTATTTCTATGCTATCATATCATATGGAATCTAATATGTTACATGAAAATATGGTTCAACATACTAACCCTATGGATATTATATTTATTAATCCATCCTTTTCACGATTGGATTTTCATATCCTAATTGCTAAGAAGTCAAATGGGAACCCTGATATTTTTGTAGTTAATAAAATGATAAACTAAGTGGCTATCAAGAAATGATATCCATTTCCTCACATTAACGATATCATCAAACATGTAATAGAAGAACATTGTTTTTCATATATTGAACTTCATTCAGTGAACCACTAGTTTAGAGACTAAGATGTGGATATTTTTTGGACAACATTTTGGATACTGAATGGGATTTTTGACTTTATAGTAATTTAATTCGATCAAATTAACACTCATGCAATATTTTTGGCTTTGATAAACTAGATATCTCATATTTTCTTAGAATAATTTGTTATAGTGTTCATGGATGATAATTTTGTGTACTGTATATAAGAAGAGAAATTCATGGATCATTTTTATGCCATCCTTAGAACCTTGAATGAACACATTCTATTGGTTAAACAATATAAAAATGAGTTTTTGATCTATGATGTGTAGTTTCATTGGAATATCATATAAGATAGGGGAATCTAGGTGGATCCTAAAAAGATGTATGAGGATATATCTTCATAGCATCCAAAAAAATTGTGTTTGAGATCTGAATCATCCTGGGGTTGGCTGCTTATTATAGGAAATTATTTTAGGACATATCCAAGAATGAATTTTCAATGATATATTTATCCTATAAGGGTGTAATGTTTTAGTGGAATTAAAATTTTCATATATATTTGGAGGAACAGATGAATTGGTTAAACTCAAAACCAATATTGATTCTAATAAAACAATTTTTTGGATAAGGTGTTCATTAAGATGCTTCTCGTATAGGATTGATGTGTGTCCGAATATAGGGGGGATAAGAGGTGGCCTATAGCCATCACCAATTACATACCCATGATAATAACTAACCTATCCATGATCTTGAGTTAGATGAATATATTTATACACTCAAAACATAGCTTCACTATCTATTTTTTAGTGCATTTGATAGTATATTTATATCATATGAGTCTAAGGTATATTTTCACATAAAAGTATATCAAGTTAATATAGAGATGTTTGGTTGAGTATTTTTTTTTATTTTGATATTGATAATTAATAAAATTTATTGAAATGTAATCTGGTCACCTATGTGATTAGTAAGAAATACTTGGCAAAAATAACAAATAAATTTGTGGAGTAGTATCTAATAAGTTTTTTCACTAAGATTAATGTTGGAGTAGATGTAGCTAATGGGAAGGTGTTCCTAGATTTAAAATTTTTTGATGCATCATTTTTGAGAGGTTTCAACATGATCATTTAACTAACACCATGTTCCAATGGTTTAGTGAAATCATAAAAATCAAGGAAATGTCATGTGAGTGGTATTAGCTTCTAAATAACCCTTTGTGTTTCAATAATATGTTTTTAATTATTATTTATATAATAGAGGAGTTGATTGATAGTGGACACCATAATTGTTTGTTTTTACACACTAGGTCTATCATGAATTACTGTTTCATGAAATGATGGTATTGTGGGATTGGATGAGATAGTTCATTTCAAACATTGTATTATGGATCCAAATTTTCCATATAATTAAATAAGAACATTAGAGACCTATAAGTTTTTTAAAACCATTACATATTCCAATATTTAATTGGGGTGAAATTTCCAAGGAATGTTTCATTTTTTATCACAGCCACCATGTGTTAAGGTTATGATTTAAGTGATCATTGATCAAATCATAAAATTAGAAAATTTTCTCCCCATCAAAGAGATGATGAAAGTGGAATAACATTGGTAATTTTATATCAATGTGGTTGAGAGACTTTATGGCATTCCCTATACAATTGAATATGATAAGGACACTTGTTTGACATCGAGGATATAAAATGGTTTGAAAGAGGTGATGGATTCCCAGTTGAAATTGAGCATGAAATATCATTCAAAGATAGATGGGAGGATAAAAGGATCTATCCTAATCCATAAGGAAATTCTACAGAAACATATTCTTATATTTTTTGTTCAATAAGAAATAATCTTCCTATAGTAGATATTTCCAAAAAAAATATTTATCATGAATAGGTAAAGATATCACTGTTTGAGGCTTTGTATTAGAGGCTATGAATATCTCCCTTGTTCAAGAAATGTTGGGAGAGAAGTCTTTGGTTGAACTGATCCATCTTCCAGAAATCATATGTGGGGTGGAGTAGATATAGAAGAGGTTGTTAATAGAACAAAGTTGTTAGAAACCTAATGTGGACCATCATCATTATATGTTAGATTTTGAGTTTGGTGAATGGGTTTACCATAATGTTCTACCTCGTATTGGATATAGTCAGTTGGGTATGATGGGTATGTTGGTTTTCTAGATTTTTGGAGCCTTTGAAGTTGTTAGATTACATTGTAAGGTGGCATATAAGTTGAACATACCATCTTCTTTAAATTCAATTTATGATGTGTTTCATGATTCCCAAATAAGTGGTATCAATTGGATCTTTCACATGTGATTGAGTGTGGGGATATTGTTATTGATCCTAACAACATTATGGTTTATAAATAAGTTAAAATTTTGGATTTCTGTTATAGAAGACTACATGGTAAAAAATTCCATTTGTATATGTTTTTTGGGAGTATTGATGGAATAATGGTGTGTTGTGGGAGTGGTAATTGGTAATGGGGCAACATTGAAATTCATTTTTTCTATGTCTTGGTTCGTGAGGACCTTATCAGGACAAAGATATTGTTTACTGTGTAGAATAATTACATAAAATTTAAAAATGTACATATTTTTTAATGTTTATCATTTTTTCTTAGGTCCATATGGATAAATAGTTTTGGTACTTTTTGTAGAACCTGGATTGTGCAAAACATAATGGACACATTAAAATTGTGATAAGTGAAAATGATGTGAATCCATTACCAGGAACATGTTCTGATCAGGTTTCAAAGGGTAAAAAATATAAAAATAATTAAACCGTTAAAATTCATTGATAGGTTTATTGGCATAATTTAACTGAATTCAATGCCTTTTTTTGTGTATATAAAAATCTTGGAATTTCCCCCATGAATTAGTGATTCATGATAAGAATATGTTTAGTACAATGGTTTTTGTTATTTTTCACATCTTATTTTTTTCTTCATTTGACATGAATACCTCCCTCTAAACTCCTAGGTGTTCCCAGGGATGATTTGGATGATCTCTCTCTTTTTGGACTACCTTGTTTAGCATTCAATATCGATCATGGTTTCACCACTTCACTTTGTTATGTGTGCATTCTACTTCATTGTTGGCATTTTTTATGATAGTAGTTTTGGATATGTATATGTATTAGTTATTCATTGGTGTATGTTTTTAATTAATGCCTAGTTATTTTACATTTTCCTTTATCTTTTGGAGGTTGATCTACATGTTTCCAATAATCGATTTCATAAGAGACTAAGTTCCTCATGTAATTGTTGTGTGTGTTTCAATAAATGGATTCTAATACATGATTTTATATATTTTATTTAAAATTCCAGGGGGTAATTAAATGAAAAATTCAGGATTTGATATTGGAATTGATTTTTTAAAAGATATACATGCTTTCAAAGAGTCTTTCTTTAGAAATGTATATTACACACCACGTGTTTTATTAAATTTTTTATATTGTGGATTTTGTTCTTAAATGTGGTTTCAAGCATGTAATTGGAATTTATTTGATGTGAAAATGTTTTACTAATTGTGATCTTTGTCCATAAATGGATTATAAATAACATATAACATTATGTAAAATGAGGTTCATTAGGAAATAAGCATGTCCTAATTTCTATGTGTAATGAAACACTAGGTTATATGTAACATTAGTGTGCATAATTAAACTAGATGTTATATTTATTTGGATATTCCTTAGGCCAATAATGGTTATTTTCTTTTTGATTATCATGTATTCTTATTAGTTATATCCCAAATAGTGTGATTTTACATTTAAGATTTGTTTATCACATGACAGAATATTTCCCGGTTATTTTTTAAATGTTTATGTTATTGTGGATCCATCCTCGGCTTTATATAACGTTATATTTTTTCTTTCATACATGAAATTTTCCTCAAATTGGTGAATATGGTATGGTTTTATGAAAATGAAATGACTTATTTCACAAATGGTTTGATATTTTTCAAATGATTTTTAAATATGATTTTTTACACATAGTGATAATGAATTATTAATGTTAGATTTATTTATAGAATCTTTTTTTGTATCCTACAGTAATTTTCGATAACACCCTAATATTTTATATTGGTGGTTATAGATGTTTTTTTGTTGGAATTTGGATAAGGTAAGAATATTATGTATTATAATGTTCTTCCATTCCATTATCATCATCATAGAAGGTTATTTTGGTGGTTTTCGAGTGTTATGAGAGGAATTTTTTAGTCTTATCCAGTTTTATCAGTCTTGATTTACTTGTTTATCTTTAATTTTTATGAATTATTGATATATAATACCTTTTTATAAAAAAAATTTATTTGATGTTCTTCAGTAATACATGAGGCTAATTTCATTCTACGTTACATTAACTTGTGGTGGACCATCTTGGGCGACTTTTCCTGTTGACCAATGGTGGGAGTTTACATCCATTATGATAATCATCTTGCATAATGGTGAGCTTTAGGAAGCATATTCCTATTATTCGATTCCCTATAAATATTCAATCATATTAACTTCACAATATCAAATGTTATGATGTTACTTTTTTTCTACATAGAATTCATATATGTATATCATCATTCCTCTTAAAATTATTCATTGAAACATTTCACTTTAAATCCATACATTATAACTTACCATCACATTATAAACATATTTTAGGGAAAATTGTTGTCAATTTTTTATAGTAACTGTATTTAAATCATAAATTTTTTTACCCTCATTCCCTTAAACTATTTAGAAATATTAAGTGTATTTTAATTTGTATTTGGAATTTTTTAATCCTTTAAAAAGAAGTGATATTGCCTTTCGTTTGGTAACAAAATACAGCTCTTCACATATATCATAACCCTCATATGACCTATATTTTTTAGGATATTCAGATGAAAAGAATTAATTTTAAACTATTATAATCTTGTATTTGTTATATTTTAAATTATTTACATTCAAACATACTCCTACTATCCTTATTGATGACACATTATCTTCATAATATCATGGTATGATACAAAAAAATACATTATGTTTAAAAATTATTCTTAATTAATTTTAATATTATTATTAAAAAGAATATATTATTTATATATCTTGTATGTTATCCTATATATTTGGTGATTTGAAAAAAAGACATTATTCTTTAAAAAATATCACTAATTGGTGGATGAAACTATTAAAAATAATAAATTGTTTTGCATTTTCTAATAATTGATCAGAGGGAGGAGATTATGAATATATTACATGTATTATGGCTTAGACTATATATATCTAGAATCTTTAGTAGAGCCATGTGTTTTGGATGATATATTCTAAATGATATGTTTTGGAACTAGTGTGTATGAATTCAGTAGTTTAGATATTCATAGTGAATGTTATCGTGTAAATAATGGTCTTTCTGGATGTTCTTATCTGGAAAATGGTTTATGTAAAATTATTTGACAATGATATATAAGGTCCATTGATAGAAAATAGGGAATATGTAATATTATATTTTCCTGATTGAAAGGGAAACATAATTTTTTCATCAAAAACTAGTGGTCGAGGGCCAATTTCTTTTGGCAATTGGACATTTGAATGGGAAATTTTAGGGTTTTTAAAATGATAAGGATTTAATGAAATTGGATTCCCGGTTGGGATACTTTATAAATATGGGGTGGGACTACTTGCAGATTTGTACGTATTGATAACTATTAATTATATAATTTTAAAAAAATTACAAACTGATTATCTACTTGATAATATTCATTATTGAAATAGGGAAACCATGTTATCATATTGATGAACAAACCATGTAAATATTATGAAACCTTTTCTTTCACTATCGATTATTTTGGATTATTTTTTCTGAGTTATGTTCAAGAGAATAAAAAATATTTTACTAAGTGTGATGATCTATGGTGAGTTATTGAATCATATTTTTTGTTTCATTGACATGATGGGGTGTTTGTTAGGGTAAATGGATAATTTTTAGTGTAGTTTCCATCTAGTTAATTTTTTGTGGCCTCTAATATTACATTGGCAGTGTGGGTTTCATCCATAAAGTGTTATCGAATCTGATTCCATGGATTGAAAAACCCATTTTTGGTAGAATCATGTAAAATTACATCTTTTCATAATATCATTTCATATTATTAAAAGTTATTATATAAAAAGGTATAACATAAAATATTAAAATTCAATATAAATAAGTTTTATGGAAAATGAATTAGATTATGGATGATTTATATGGAATAATATCTGATTCAGAATTACATGGAAGTTCCATTAAAGGGGTTCAAATTTAAACATATGAATAATCTTAAAAGGGAAACTCTATATTAGAATGAAGATGGGTTGATCGTTATTTCATTCAAAGGAACCATTATTTTTTAAATCCAATTGATGAAGATACCATAAGAGATAACAAATACTCTTATGGACATATAATAGTTGATTATATCATTAAAAGAGTTGTTTGTTATTTATAGGTACTTCTACATAATATTTTTTAATTGAATAAATATTGATGACCATGTGAAAAAATAAATAATTTTTGGATTCTAATTGAATTATTTAATATTAAATTTATATAATTTATATTGGAACTTCTCTTGTTATCAATTTTTTTTAAAAATGGAACGTCATGGTAACATTCACAAATAAATCATATGGAGAAATATATTTATTGTTTCAAGATGTATGAAATATAATTCTAAATTAATAAATCTGATAAAAAGAACTCAAATAACATGATATAACTATATTAAATTCAGAAGTTATTTCATTGAATATTATGTTAGAGAAAATCGATTGATAATTCTTGAGATAATAATTGGGATAAACTAAATGGATGCAATTCATTATCAAGGAATACTAGGAAGAGATGTCATATGTTCTTTACTAGTATCATAAAATGAATTTTGTGAAATAATATTCAAAGAGAACCAGATTCAATAATTCAGTAGAATGCAGTAGTAGTTTTTTGCTGAGTGGTAGTGTTCCAATGGAATTAGGGTTCACTTATTCTAAAGTTTCTTTCAATTTAGAGGAAGTGAAGGGACACAGGAAAAATTATGCATCTAGATGTTGAATTTTTTTATTCAATTGATGGTCAGGACCTTTAAATTTTATGTAAGGTTGATGTCAATGTACGAATGAAGTACTTAATGTTTTTTGGGTTGAAGTTTGATTATCAAATTGTAGATTTATGTAAAAATATTGTATTTTTGTAATCTAGATAAATAATAATTGATATTAATTATCAAAAAATGACCTATATAAATGTAATGATGGTTCTATAGTTGTGTCTAAAGGAGTAGAGGATGAGAAATAATATGTAATGGGAATTTTAGATGGAGTGATGATTATAGTATCATCAACATCTGAATGTTTGTAACTTTGTGATTGTCATCTTAGTCATCTTGGTTATACAGAAACTCAATCACACAGAGATAAAAATTTGTGAGATATTTTCACTCAATAATTAGATAAATCTATCATTTATCTTTAATGAAATATATCACAGATCATGGAATTTAAAACATGTTCACATAGATATTTGAGGTCCAACACCAGTTCATTCTCATGGAGGATCATTATAATTCATAACATTAAATAATGGAGAGACTAGGATATTATGGGTATTATTATTAAAAAAAATATATGTGGTTTTTAGAATGTTTTTTTAATTAAATGACATGGTATAAAGGAATACCAAATGCAAGATCAAATTATTAATGTATCATTATACTGTAAAATAATGATGTAATGTTTTTTTGATAATTTATCATGAATAAGATGAATCCAAAAAAAAATTACATAGAAAATCACAGAGTAATTATAATATTCCACATTTATATAGGTATATACTTCTCTGTGGTTTTCATTAAACAATGTTGTTTTGGTTTTTCCCTTTCTTTAAAAAAGATGTTTGAGACTTGTTCAGAGATGAAGCGAGATGTTGGAAAAAATAACCCCAATATTAGGGAATTATGTTTGTTTGGAATAATGGAGTCATGGTATAAATGAGTTAAATTCTATAATGAGTGTTTTTTCAAGAGATAGGAATTATTCAATGGTGGTTCATGTTGTTTTTCATAAGATGGGATGAATGCTCTCTATAGGGAATTTATACATTGTGTAAATGGGTTACAAGACATGTAAGTATATCTAGGATGACTCTATGAAAATGGATACTAGTTGTGAAATAGTTATATTCCATGAACTCGTTACATTACATTAATAATTATTACATGACATGTAATGATCGATATGGTTAAATCACCTGAGGTTGTGCCAATTTCAGTATAACACTTATATAAGAAATATGGGGCATGAAAGTGGCTTACATGACATGTTTTTTGGTGATCAATTGTTTTTTTAGAATCACGGACCTTTTTTCTCATTATAAATTTTCAAAATCCCCTCTTATCAATCTCCAGTTTACTAATAGTTGATTTAGAGAGATTTTACCACCTCTACACATTGTGGTTTGGTGTTTGACACATTGAGGGTCTTTTTTTTTGGTCTTCTTCTACATAACATGATATTCCATTAAAGTGATGTTATATTTAGATCTCTGATATGGGATCATGTTGATTTTGAGTCCATTTGATATAGTTCTCCTATTACAGTATTCGTCATCTCTATTTTTGTTGGTGATTTTGAAAGGAAGTGTTTCTTATACATTGGAAAAGGTAGTGGTCTAAAACCGTACATTACAGTTTTTTTATTTGCTATGTATATGAAATATTTCAATTGTGATGTTTTAATTTAAAATCAAAATAATTTATTTCCAAAATATTGTAAATCAAGGAATTGAATTATTCATTGGATTAATTTTCATTCAATTTATTCTTAAAACTAGATTTTAGATAAATATTGGCTGAGAGAACCCTTGAATAATAATTAAATGGTAAATGGATAAATGTATGTTTATAATTACATGATATTGTAGGTTATTTCCAGAATTATAATCACTTGGGAAATAGTTTGTGGTATTTTTTTATGAATATTAATAATTTGATATATTAGTGGAAGTGTAATTGAATGATGAATAGTTATTTTCATATTTACCATAGTCTTATGATGTGATATTATGCTATCCTTGGTAATATAACATGTGGAAATTGAGGATGAAATTATTATATATGGGGTTATGCACAATGTTGCTAAAATTATTATATATCTGGAATAAACTAGATGATGTAGAAATTATTACATAGTAGGGTTGGCTGAGCTTGATACCGAAATTCATATATACTGGGATATTCATGATGATGTTGAAAGGATTATGTAGCAAGATTATACCATTTTATCCAAAAATTCTATATAAATGGATTTTTCTATATGGTGAAATAATTATAAATAGGTATTTTTTGGTTTATTTATTATAAAATAGATTATGTTTATAGTTTTCATGGTTGTACGACATGATCAGAGACATTCTGACATAGCGTTGAAGTAGTTTAATTGATGTATTATTTTAATTTATTAAATGATAAACATATTTATTTATAAATTTAATGAAATTATCATCATACAAGATTTGTTTGGACCTGGTGGTGATGTACAGTAGAGTTTTACAAAAAACCTATTCAAGACAATATTTTTTATGCCAACAGATTACATGGATGCCGATATGGACTAGGGAAAGGGACCATGTTGCTAATTTGTTTCTTATTAGATGTGACGGAGTTTATAGATGAGACTTACATGGGGATCAAGATCCGGATCATTTTATATTATTTATATTTTATTATTTTATTTTCTACTATTTTATGTATGAAATTTATATACATCTCATCGTATCCTTACATGATTTATCATTATTATTTTATTAGTATCTTCTTTAAAATATAATTTTATGATATACTGTTTTCACTCATTGTTGTTACTCTAATATTTTTTATTCTTTTATTATTCCACTATGTTATAAATTTATATCCTAGGGTATTATCTCTCAACTATATTCATCACACCCATGATGTTATCCAATATCCTATAGAATATATAGGCGCATGATTTACATCTTACAACATAAATTATTTGGACACATGAGAGTTTTGAATATCAAGGGATGTTACATAGAATGTGAAATATTAAAATTACAGTACTACCGGGATTTTGAATCCTCTTCTCATTCTTGAGTGGAAATGGGGTTTTTTCACTATTTATTTTGTGATAGGATGACCATTGACAAACCATAAGAGTTATAAAACATAGATAATCATGGATCAAATAACAATGTCAGATCATTTCTTACCTATCATAGAGACCTTCATTGTTGATGATCTCGGTTATAATTACATGTAAGAGATAGATCTGTTTCATAGCTTTCATAGATGTTTCATCTTAGATATAGATCCATGTTTCACATCTTAGGTATGTAATGGTATTCATATAAATTTGTTATCATAGGATCCATTGAGAACAACCAACCATCTTCAATGTAACACTAAATATGAGTAGAATATTCATGCTCTATAGGAAAATTTTCAAGTCTATGTTTTGGATATATGTTGTTCATGAGATAATAATATGTAATTCGTGGAGTTTTCATATAATAATGTCTTACAAACATCGATCAAGATGTATCCTTTTGAATAATTTTATGGATGGCCATTATATTCCTCTCCTTTCGTATTGGAGTTAGCTGAATCACGCTTGATGGACCAAGTAACATATAAAAAACATCTGATAATGTTCAACTGATTATGATGAAGTCAGTTACAATGTAGATTAGGATGAAAGATTACCCTAACCATCAATGATGACATCTGGAGTTTTATATCGGTCATTGTGTTTTCCATTTGATGTAACCTAGGTTGGAGAAATTTTATATTATGAAATAGTGAATGATAATTCCAAAGTTATTCTGGCCATTTAAGAGAGTGGAAAAGTCCAATATAGATAATTATCGATTAACCCTTGAACAATACTTCAATTCCATACACAACATGTTTCACAATTCATATCATTAGAGATATAATATCAGCCCTTACCATGTATTTGTCACTGAGGATGTTGATATTTTTTCAAATGAATCCTTCGAGGAGCATCTGATACTTATTTGGGACCATAGTGGGATGTATCCCTAGTGTAAGATCATACATCTTGTTTGAGTGTAGTGGAAGCATGGGTGTGTTCAAGGGGAGACCTCAGAGAGGGATTTAGAAATGTGACCATAATAGTCCAAATTTTTCACTAAGACCCCAATCTAATGGTTGGTGTAGCTCATCGATAAGATATTATATGGTGGGAAGGATGTAAGATCCCATAATTTTTCAGGTACACCCCTCATTGTGTTTTTCATTATTCCTGTTCTGATTGGGTTTTCTTTTTCATTAAAACATTTCTTTTGAGACTCGCTTTGAGATGATGATCTGTATTGGTGGAAATTACCTAATGTTTAGGAAAATAAATTTGTTTTAATAAATGTATTCTGGGTAAAAATTTGATAAATGGGATTATGATTGTTTTACATGAGAATGAATGGCTTCAGAGGTGGTTTTGGAACATTTATAGATGATGGGATGAATGTTGTCTATATGGATTTTAGAAGCGATATAACTTTGTTACATATTGTGTAACTATCACTTGGATGATTCCATTAAAAGGGTTACTAGAAGACAATAGATTATACGTCATGAACTTGTTACACATAATGAACCTACATTACATTATGTGTAATGTTTTTTATGGGTTAAATTTTCCTACGGTGATAAACATTTTAGTATTACTCTTAAATAAGAAATATAGTATGTGAAATATGGTTACACACCATGTATTTTTCACAATTATTGGCTTTAAGTAGTGTCGTATTCCAATTTTCTCATTCCTATTTTCATATTGTCCGACTAATTGATCCCTATGAAATTTCTAGTAAATCTGGAATGTGTTCGTCACATTCATAAGTAACATATTTTGTATTTGAACATTGATATGTCTCTTTGATTTGGTCTTCTAATCCCTTTCTCATTATTTCTTTGAAGTGTTCTTTTCATTTTTTTTCTTTTATGTAGAATCATATTGACCTGGAATCCATGTGATATAGGTTTCCTCTTTAAATATTCTTCACCTCCATTATCCTTGGTGGTTCTAGTTTGATGTGTTACTCAATCACTGCAAAAAGAGGTAGGGGTCTAAAGCCTAACACTATGGTCTATTTTCTTTTGAAGTATATGAAATATCATGATTGATGAAATGTAATGTTAACTATAATTAATTTATTTATGAATTATGGTAAATAATGTAATTTTAATATTAATTAGATTTTTTTGATTCAATTGATGTTGTGACCAATATTGTGGCTACACATCAGCTGTGCGAACCCTTGAATATTTGCAATGATTAACAACTTAATGTTTGTTTATCATGAATTTATATTGAAGGTTATTTAATGTTATAGAATCACTTTGGTAATATATTATGGTCTATGGTTGTGAATGATGATATTTTTATTTACAAATGGTTGTGTATTTGAAAGAAGAATTGTATTTTTCATAATTAACCATTATGGACTATGATTTGATTTTCTGATATCAATGATGATATGAATTGTTGAGTTTTACACTGGAATGATTATATATAACTATATGCCGAGTGATGATGATATTATTGTTTTAAATAATAGGCCTATTTGATTATTTAATTATTATATACCTTGATTTTCCTTGTGTGATACTATAATTCTTATATACAAGGCTATGCTAGGTCATGATGAAATGATAACATATTTTACTTGGAACTGTTGATGATAAAATTAATTTGTATTTTGATTTTCCCAATGTTTAAAATGATTACAAATAGGTATTTTTCTGATTGAATAAATATTCTATGCTTTATGGTTATGGTTCACATGGTTTTGCTTCATTCAGATAGAAATTATATCAGGGTGCTAAAGAAGGTTGATTGATGTATTATATTAATTGATCAGTTAATTAATATGGTAATCATATTATTACATGCACATATTATTAGTCATTTTTTATATATGTTAGTTCCAACCTAATAAGTTTCAATCATAACAAATTCAAAATGCATCATGGTACCCAGGAATATTACGTGGATATAGGTTTAGTCAAGGGATAAGGACCTTGTTGTTGATTTGTTATTTACCGGATGGGAATGATTTTAGAGATGGAACTGACATGTGGATCTCGACAATGGTTATTTGAGATTATTTTTATATGAAGATTTATTTTTATTTTCTATTTTGACATTTAGATACACCTCATTTTTTATTATAGGATTCATCATTGTTGGTTTATTGGGATCTCCATTTCATTGAAGTTAAATGATATATGTTTTCCACTATTATCTATTATGCTATTTTTATTATTTAACCATTCTGTTATTTTATAAATATATCCCTGGGGGTATAGTATCCATACTATTTTAGTCTCACACTTTTCATAGTATGAAGAATCATTATTGTGTGTTGTATTACTTGAGTTCTCATAACCAAGCTGATTTGGCCACACTAGAGGGTTCCAGACTATGGGACGTTACAAAAACAGTGTTTCTAAGAGGATGAATAATAAATTAATGGAATTGAAATTGTGTGTGGAATTTCATTTGGGAATTTCCAAGGATATTTGGGTGAAATAAGTTAACTACAAGGTGTAACGTATTACGTTGAGCCTTTCTATACTAACGGGGTAGGATATTAATGGATAGATTTAATATAAAAAAAGTTAAATTTTACCCCTCATAGTATTTGAAAATATTATATTTATTAATTTCAATGTAGAGGATTTGAAAAAACATGAAGAAAATACCCATACATGTTTTTTATGGGATATAGTTATGAAAAATATATATTTCTACTCTAGTATATTGATAATAAATAAATAATCATAAATTTTTATGTTCTACTCGATGATAATGTCTTATGGAATGTCTGAAATAGGGTGGAAAATGAAATTAAAAATAAAGAATCAATATTCTATATTCATTTTTATCTAAATATATGTTTAGTAGGGAAAAGGATTTGAGATGTTTATGGGGAATATAATGTCTAGAAATTATTCTAGAAGAACATAAACACATGTTCTCTTTTATTGTAGAGGCTCGGGTTAGAGTACCATAAGGTGAAGTTATGGTAGACATATTTTTGGAAAGAATAGATATTCAGGATGAATTTTGTAAATATACCAAATATAGACGAATATCTCAAAGGTTAGATCCTGACTTATATTATATGTTTCTAATAGACATATGTGTTCTTGAAATCCATTAAGAATCAACCAATCTCAGAAATTATGAAATGTGTGAGGTAGCTATGAAAGATCAGTTCCATTATTTATATGAAAATTAAAACTAGTAGCTAAATAAACTACCATAAGGGAATAAGTTTAATGATAATAAATTAGATTTCCATTTTTAATTAGATTCTTAGGGTGAGAATTAATACAACATATGCCAAGAGGAAAAAATATTTTAAATATAAAAATTGAGTGGAATTATTTAAATGTTTTACATTCATAGTTAAACACATTAATATGTTAATTGTGATCAGTATTTCTCAATTCTATTGGTTCATATAAATAAAATTTGTTTAAAAATGGAATTTAATTATTGAATATTGTATAAGGAAATAAAATTTTATGTAATTATATAGTTTTTGGGATAATAAGAATATGATTTTTTTGTATATGTACAATAAAATTCAATATGGAATACTACAGACACCAATTTTTTCAATTAGAAATTTAATGGTTATATATATGTTACATGTTTAATATTGATAAATTTAGATCACTATTACTATAAAGAGTCATTTTAGGATGTAACTTTCATTGAGTTTAACTTTTATATGGATGAAATGTTCCATGAAAATCTAAAACATTAGAGGATTGTTTAGATGAATCCCAATTTTTCAAGAAGATTTAAGTTGAAAGATATTAGGATGAAAAAAATATATGAGAAATGTGATGGGATGGATAATAAAACTATATTCATGGTTTTTCTCTAGGGGAATACATTTGGGAGATAATTGAATATTTTTATATTTTTAGATGTAAGCTGGTGTCAACCCTATTGGACAGACACCTCGAATTACTCAATGTGAAAGAACTAAAAATAAAATATGTGGTAAATTATAAGAAATGTTCAATTTTTAATTGGAGACGGTAGTCTTGTGTATTTAATGGTATGCAGAAGACTAAAAATAAAGTTGTAAATGGAATTTATTATCGGTCTCATTTCAAATCAGGAGAAAAAACAATGGGGATCCATTAAATGGATTCTCTATTATCTCATAGAATGTATATATAATGTCTTAATATGATTATTTTTTTCTATTATAGTGGTATATAGATATATACTATATTTTCAATTTAGACACTCCAAAGATAAAAAATGGGTTTGTATTAACATTAAATTGAATGATAGTTGTCCTGAATTCAAGGTTGTGGATAATGGAAAATCGTTCACTAAGGAATGCAGAATATGTAGCTGTAATGGATATATATATATAGAAATAATATGGTTGAGGAATATATGTGAAAATATTTGAGGGATCGAGGAAGACAAATTGTTATTTTGTGATAGTTATAGATCTTTTTCATTTTTTCTTTTTCATAATAACATTTTTATTTCGTAGATAATGTCGATTTACAATCAATATTATTTGATATAGAAGATGATGTATGATAGTGAGTCAACGATACAAAATATAGTATAAATAAAAAATCCAAAAAACTTGTTCACTAAGGTTTTAGCATAAGCATTTCTTATTCATCATTATGACACAATGAGAATAGGGTGATATAATTATATTGGCGACACTATTGTTCTTTTCTAACACAAAATGTTTATATGTGTTTTTCAAAAAAAATTATGTTTTCATGGTTTCCATGAATGAATAATTTTAGAAAGATATGTATTGTAATTGTGGCCACTATTTCAGTTTCCTATTAGTTTACCTGAAAGGGATGATATAAAATATATCACTCAACAAGTTGTTCAAGCTAGCATTAGCAGGAAATTTTTTTGGATTCATGTATTGTATATGATTTTTTCAATAATTGATGTGGAAGAATACGTTTGTCTATAAGATAGAGATCAAAAGATATAAGATTAAAGAAGGATTTCTAGATGTGATTTTTTGGAATTTATTTGGTATGATATTCTTTTATGATGATACATAATGGCTCCTCTTAAAACAAATGGGGATGTGTAAAAGTATCTTTGGTCAAATGTAATTGTTACTTCCATTATTCTCTAGAAGATAGTTGTCAATATTCAATTACTATAGGTAATCAGAGGTTACATAAAATAATAGTATGACATCCATAATTATTGAATGAGATATCAACAAGATATCCATATGGGACCCAAAATAAAAATGTTGTGGACCACACACACATTTTTTACTTAAAGATGATGATTATTGATCCAATTGGAAGAGATGAATAAATTTACTCTAATACTTGTTGAATTCAACTAATAAATTTTTTTACCATTTTTATCTCATTTTCTCTCATTGATATAGGAAATAATACTGAAATTGTAAAAAAAAATTATGTTTCATATAACATTATTTGATTTAAATTTTAATGATTCTTTGTTTTTTTTTTGTATTTTAAGAGTGTGTGATCTTCAAATCCATATAGTGATCTTTGGTGATGTGATTCTTCATAAGTTCAAGAATATTAAATTTATATAGAGTTCTTTGTAGTATGTTAATATTGAAGAGCTTTGTTTCAGTCAGTATAATTTCTGATTATTTATTCTAATGAATTGTTCTTGTGGCTTTCTCCAATCATGAACACATTCTCTCATATTTTAATATATATTTGGAAAAATATTATATCATAGATAATACATTTTTAACATTGTTTAATTTTCAAAACATGTTACAAAATATGATGTATCATAAATCATGTATATTTAAATAATTATGTCAAATGTTTTAGAAAAAATCATTATTATTGTAGAACATCATTTTTTAAATAATTGTAATGCGATAACTATAAAAATTATTATTTAGATTCATATGTACTTTATGAACTCCATTTACATTGAAATATTTTATTTATAAACTCTTTTTTCATCACTTGAGGGAAAATTTATGTGTTTTCAATTCTACCCTTTATTTTAAACTCTAAAATTGTTATAAAAATTTCAATGTATGATTTTAGTGTCACTAACACTTAAAAACTGAGGAATAAATTTCTATAACACAGATACATAAAAGGGATTTTGTTAAACCAATTTAGCTGGCATTAAAAATTCTATATCACATATTCATTATTTATTCATCTTGAAGACACATATATGATTCAATTACACTTGATTATATATTTAAAGATTTAATTTTGGACTCTCGTACAAACATTTCATTTTTTATTTTACACTATCATCCCTAGGTTATGTCTATATATCACCATAACCTATAAATATAAAATATATTTCAGTTTTTCCCAAATATCGTAGAAAATTGTGAAAATGATTAAATCACACAATATAAAAGGTACACATATTATTCTAGTTTTAATCCATTAATTGATGGGGCATCAAGCTAATGCACTAGATCAAATGTGTCATTCATGCCTCATCATAACTACACGAGAAATTCCTTTCAAAATAGATATTTTTTAAATAAATATTCATCACTGTAATTAATAAATGACAATGGTAAATTCCTACATTGGTGGCCCGAATAGTCGTAAAAATATACAAGAAAGAATATTTTCTATATGGAAATTACCAAGACCACAAAATATTAATGAAATATATCCAATTTTATTCAAAGGTTTAGCAGCTCCTCCATGGACCACGAAGGCTCATCCATGCTCAACATAACCCATTCTAACAACCTATGATCCTATTTCAATCTATGGAAAACATTTAGACCATTTAACTAATGCCAATTCCAAACTATCATGAAAGAACCGCATTAGAGTAATGGTAATAATATGGGCCCAATCCCTAAGTGTTAGAACCATTTCAAATATAATATTTTTTATTAAAATGAAAAACCTTAAATCAAATAATGGTGTGATATATGTATGACAAAAAATGGGGATAAGTAGTCGTCATCTCTTGGATGGAACTTACTATTATTTTAGAATATATTTCTCATTATATAAATTCTTAGTGTTCAATATCATTCTAGAAAATTAGAAGAATGGTTAAAAGGAGCCATGATATATTATAACATTGCTGTTAAATTGATTATGTGAATTTGGATAATGAAATTATGAAAAATATGTATAAAGTTTTTTTATAATTAAAATAAATTTATTCGTGAATAATAACTATGTACTCAATTTTACATAAATTCAATTTATGCTCCTAAAATATTCTTTCCCCATAAATAATTTTATTTAATTTTTCTCGAGGGTATTATAAATATTTTATAAGTTTTTTAAAAAAAATTATTTTAAAATTTTATTTTCTAAAAATTAATTTGTTAGTTTTATATTAGTTTTATTTTGTGATATATTTTTATAAGATCCTTTTTACAGAATAGTGAAAAATAAAAATAAAAAATTTAAAACTGTTATTTCATTTCATTAAATCATATTATTTTAAAAGAACATTTTTTTTAAGATTTATAAAAATTTAATATTATTATACTTTAATTATATATAATCAAATTAATTAAATAATAATAATTATTATAGTTGATTTTGATATAAGTTTAATTTTTGTCTTAAAAAATATTTATCTATAAACTATTTTTCATTTTGTTATAAATGTTTAATTTTAAATTTAAATTTACAAATTGTAGAAATTGAATCTAGAAAAATGGATTCGATATTTGGAATCAAGAGGTAAAATTCTTATTAATTGGTCCATTTTATATTTTCCCATTATGAATATTATTCATGGTAAATATTTTTCACCTTAGTAAGGGTAAAACATGGAAAATAGAGTTAAAACTACATGATAAATCCTATAAGGTTGTAAAAGAATTACATTATGTCATTATATAGTTTCCATTTTTTATAAGGACCCAACCTTACTCATTACATAATATTGAATTAAATTAATAATTCACATTAGGGATCTTTTCAAGTTTAAAATTTTAGAGAATTGGGCCATAATTATTACATAACAACTTGAATATTACAAGTAGACACTACTACTCAGAATCCATTTTTTCATAAAATAAATACTCTTAAAAAGAAACATGTCTAGTTCCATGTTTTAGACAACATGAATTTTCCTTGATCCCATCGTTGAATCTTTTAATCTTTAAGTCCTATAGAAAACATTTCAAAAACATAGGATGAACATAAAAAGATTAGTAAGGGTTATAAAATAAGTAAGAAAACATTATCCCATCAATAAATACAAATGCATGAAACCATACATTTCAATATAACATACCTTATGAATTCATAAGATTTATGAATAACTCACAAAAATATTAAATCATAAAGGTTTCTTGTTGAATCCATATCAAACTTACATGGTAGATATCACATCTACGTAGGGAGTTACACTTGGAATACCCATCACATTATATTCCCTAAATCTCACAGGAGAAATATCACGTTTACCTCCATCATGTTACCCAATGCATTGGAGAGCTATCTCGGGTTCACCTACCCTAGGTTTATCACGGAACCACCCAATTTACGTAAACAATGCCCAATAACCATAACAAAATCATAAAATATAACACATGTAAAAAATAAATAGAACATTTACATATTCCAATATATCAAATCAAGATATTGAAATAATCAATGTTTTTTCAAATCATTTTCAAACCCATTTAAAAAAGAGATTTTTGAATCAAAGTTTTCCATACCACGTTGAAGATATTTAATGAAATAACATTTTAAAAAATTAATGTTCATGCAAATAAATCCATAAAACCCATTTTTAAAACATGGACATTGATGAGAAATATTTATATGAATAAATCTTTAAAAAATTTAAAACAGTATTTCAATTAATGTTTTAAAAAAAATTAGAGACACTTGAATACAAATAATTGAGGTAGATAATTTAATCAAAACATTAAAATATCATGAGAATAATGGTATTCATGATATAATATTCCAATGAACAGTATATATACCATATAATAGAGAATTGGTGCATTACAACAATGATGTCTTATTAGAAATGTAAATTGAGATGAAATCCCTTATAAAGATAGTATCCTTAAATTAAGGATAAATCAATCATATAATTATGTGAGAAAAATATAAATACACCCAATATAAGTAGATATTAAGTGTAATTCAATCATATTTCATTCACACATATTTATAGGACGACATATTCAAGAACTACAAGTGGAACCTGAAGAATTGAAATTGGGTTAAGTGGTTCCCTTGTAAAAATTCGACAGCCTAACGGTATAACATTAAAATTTAGAAAATGTGTTAATGCGATAAAAAGGGGTATTTCATAACTTGGATATAAATTTTACATCAATGAGAATGTAGGAGAACATATCCCAACATAATAAGATGTAAATTAAAAGACATAACAAAATGATGTCTTTTGAAAAGAGGAGGGTGAAAGGTTCCTTTACCGATTTGGTAACTTACAAAACATATGCCACATGAATTAAGGATCATAAAATTAATATTTAAATACTAATAAATGAAATTATATTACATAAAGAGTACAATAATGGGCAGTACATACACCACACAAAAGGAAATAGTGGAAATTATAGCATGAATCTCATGGGAATAAAAAGTGAGATGAAACACTTTACCATGTTGTAATCAAATAAGTCGTATGGCCAAAAGATAATAACCAAAAAATGAATCACAAAATTACCTGAAAATAATGAGAATAATGATGATATATATCAAATTTTAGTACACAATACACCACATGAAATGAATAATTGGCGAAGAATGGAAAACTCGCGGAATTAAAAATGAGATAAGAAAATCCCTTACCTCGTGTCCAACTTGACTCGATCGTTCTTTAATATCCTAAATAACAAAATAAAGTTAAATTATACATTATTATGAACCTTTTTCAAATTTATTATTTCTTTTATATCACTTATTACCATTTTATAAACATTATGTAATCATTTAAGTTAATAGTGTTCGTTTTGTCGATATTTGGTACTTGAGTCAAAAATGGACTTCTTATAATTACATGTTGTTCATGTGATCAAAGGTTTATTATATCAAAAATAATATTCATGATTTAGATATCATATATATCATATATATCTCGTATATACTTGTATTTATAATATTACATAACATTTAGAGGTAAGAAATGAAATGCACCGTTCATGGAGATGGTAAGCCGTACGTACGCATGAACGCTACATTCATTTCTATTTATTATTTTAATGGAATTAAAACATAAATATACATCGGTATATTATAATTTACAGTATAATTTCATATATAATATCATTAAAACCAGCCTCTATACGTACCACATATGGAATTAACGAGTCATATCACTTTGAGGTGGCGATAGTCCACACGTCCTCTAATGATATTATCATGTTTACCCATAATGGAAACCATAAAGTTGTTCTATAAATGGAAATTACAAAATAATAAATGAAAAATATATATATATATCATATATAAATATAGTTCCATCATAATGGACACCATGAAAGGCTGTAAGAGGTAATTGAATAATCATCGTTTTGTGAAGAGTTAGTTTTCCATCCACAAAAACATTATATTCTTCACCCATTAGATGGAGGTGTGTGTATGTTTATTTCGAATAATTATTATAAAAACATACTAGTATATTGAAGATAATGGTTTTGTTACAAATTAATGTAATAAAAAGAGTTTAGGTGTTTGAGAATTAAAAAAAAAAGAAACAAATTAAGAGAAACTGTTACCTTTAATTTGGGTAACTCCCTTTGATTTGAACCAAAGTACTTCTTGAAGTGCCTTCGGCCTAAGGTAAGGCATCTAGGTGGAGGATAGAGATGTAGGGAGCTTAATTGGTTAGAGTTTGGACGAGTAAAATGTCTTTAGAGGTGTGAGGAATTGGTTATAAATGGTCTAGTTTTATAAGGGAGTGGAGGGGCTCTTTAGGAAAATGTGAACATATTATTTTATTATATAATGATATTCGGTTTTTAAAGGTCCAAAAATAATTTATATTTAATATATGACGACTAATATTCTAAATAAAATCATCCAATAATAATTGGACATGTTTGGATAATATTTTAATCATTATAAACTTATTTATGTAAATCATTTATTAATGAGGTAAATACTACATCATTATTGTGTCATAAATAATTTAATTTATTAGATGTCTATAAATTATAAAAAAATAATATCATGTAGGAAATATTTTTATATTTATAATGAATATTTATAGTCAAATATATTCTATATATAATACTACATAAAAATTCATTTACTAAAATAGTTTTGTTTTTGTTATTTTTGCCTTTACATTAAATTAATTAATCTAATGTGTCATTATCATTCATAAGTGGCTCCATGGGGTCCCAAAATAGACACAAAGGTGCCCATGGTCGGCCATTACACATCCAATATGTTTTCAAAAAGTGTTAATGTAATTTGAAATTATTATAATATTCTTTTTACCTTGAATTACCCTATATACATTTAACCGTGGTAAATTAAAGTCAAAAGTTACTATTCACCAAAAATTGTTTTCATCTTAATGAACTACATTTTACTTATTGATAACAACCATGTATGTCATATTTTTTAAATTCAATTCAAATATGTGGTAAAATTTCATTTTAATGAAACCGTAAGTTTTTTTAACTACCGCTAAGTGGTTTCACTATTCACCAAAAATTGATGTTTTTCAGAAAAATACAAAAAAACAACCTTTGTTTTATTTGATATTCCAAATTCAAAAATTATTTCTACTTTACCAAATTAAAAACATAAAAGTTTCATTAATTAATTTTAAAATTAATTCCTGTTTAAAACAAATAGCGTGTTTTTAAGAAACAATAACTATCAAAAGATTGACACCTGTTTATGTCGAATTTCAAAGTGAAATTAATTCCAATGACCAAAATTAGATTAAATGGTAAAAATATATTCTCATTAGACTTTAAAACAAATTTAAATGATAATATATCCATATAAATAAATTATATTAAAACATAGTTTTGAAATAAAATACAATATTTACACTATTCATAAAAAATGAACTTTTTCAGAAAAATTCCAAAAATTTACACAGAGTAAATTTTTATGTCCCCATTCTAAAAAAGGATTTTATTCAGTCATATATAATCTATTAAAGTGAAAAAACTATATTTAAATAGGGTTATCCAATAAAATATTTTAAATCGACCTTTTAATGGAAATTGTGCATAAAATTAGATTCATTCACATTTTATGCCTCTATCATTTGTTGGATAAATGTAATTACATTTAATAAACATATATAATCATATTGTATTTAGTTTTTTTCATTCCTACTAATACAATGGCTAGGATTTACGACCATTTAAAATAATTATATTTTATTATTAGTGTGCAACATAAGATTTCAAAGAAACATGATGTTGGGTATCAGGTACACTATCGAACATAACATCCCCTTTAATGTAAAAATAATTTTTAATTCACAAATATTAATAAATATGAAAAATTATTTATTCCTTATTTACTTGGGATGTTACATCCTTCCCCCTTTTGGGAATTACATCCTCTCAATTTTAAAACTGGGTTTGGAAACTTCATTAAAAGGCCCACATTGGAAAAGAGTCAATAAAACTATCACTTTAAAATAATGGAAGAGAAGTACAAAGGTCACCTGAAAAAACCCATACTATGATTCCATGTAAAAAATCATGGATATGAAAGAGAGAGAAAACGTTCATGTTCTGATGGAGAGTGATAGAAAACATGATTATAAAGGAGTTAACCACCAGAAAATCACAAACATGTGATGGGTTCAACGGTTCCGGATTCCCCAGGAGGAAAAGTTAACAGACAATGATTTTTGTTTTAAGTTAATATTCATTGAGGAATATATTTATTAGCTTAACTAAAAACCTAAGGATACACAATTACATTTCATGTATACTTTTATCCATTACTAGATTTCTAACACAAACTCATATTTCCTCCATACAATTAGTATTTAGGATGACTTTTTTACATTTAAAGTGTTATAATCAACATTGAGAGAATAATATAATCCGCAAAAGGTGAACTATATATTTCCATTTTCTTTAGATATTAACTAAAACCAAAAAGTTTAGTTCAAGATCAGATAATCCTCAAAAAGGATAATCTTTTACATAAATAGAAACTACTCTTAATCTCCAAAATTTGTCTTAACAAAACCCAAAGTTCAACAAATACAATTGAATAAAAAATTGTCCCTAAAATTCTTCAAAAGTAATCTAATCTTTGATTGTAACCCAAATCACATAAAAATTTAATTAAATAGAATTCCAAGATACATATTAACATATATCCCCAAGTAACAACAGTTTCTCATAATGTCTCATATTGAAAATTAATTAACCTAATCACATATTCTCCATGATAGGTTAATAATTTTCATAAATAAATCAAATCATCATGTGTCCATAATAGAAACATAGATTCTTCCTAACTAAAATTTCAACCATTATTCCACAATTGAAATCCCATTGTATTCTATATTCATTAGGCATATAGTGTTTCCTCAATAGAGAGAACATCTTCCACAACAACCTTTTATCACTTAATCACTAAATCATTTTTCTATAACAATTATATCCATTTGATAAGACATAAGTTCCAAAAATTAACTTATTCTTGTTCCATAAAAGCATTTTACTAATAATAAGTCATACTAACCAGGGACATCAAGTAAGCTAGTGGTAGGCGATGGAACCTTGTTTCCCATCGGTTGTAGGTTCGATTCCTGCAGCCTTGCCGGATGCGATGGGTTGTCACCCATTATATCATCCCACCTTTTTATCACATAAAAGTTAATTAAATTATACAAAACCGAGGATCTTTAAGGTTTAGTGTCTTGGAAACCAAGAACATAATGCATGACAACACAAAACATTCTTCATAAATAATTGAAAAGCTTCCCCATTTGTTCATCCTAGTTCATTACAGCATCTCATAACCTGGCAGCATACATCAAAGGAAAGGGTGAGCAGAAGGCCTTGTAAGGGAAATAAGGCAAACATTTTACATGTGAACTTGAGATACATCAAAAGTCATGAAAAATAACTTTAAGGCATGAGAAAGAGATCATGAGGCATATCATAATAAAAATAACATGTTTCATAACTTGAAGATGCGGCTACAACATTTGACATAGACAATCATTAACATATCACCAAGGTCCATCCCCAAGGTGTCATTTTAAATTACCAAGGTTATTCACCAAGATATCGTTAAACTTGCAATCTCTAGTGGTTACTTCATTACCCAATACATTGGAGTGATATCAGGGAAAACCCTTAAATTTTCCTTTATTATCATGTGAGACACATATATCATCATTAATAATTTCATATACAACCCATATAGCATAAATTAAATGGGTTTCATTTCATAGTCATCACATTTTAAAAACTACTTTACAGATGTGATCATTATGTCACTTTAATCCCACAGAAAAAGGAAAGTGGGTTTCATGTATGTAAGTCTCGGAATTAAAAAAGAACATTTTGATATATATGTGAAAAAACATATAATATAAAGATATTTGTGTATTCTCTATATAAAATAAAATAATTTCAGATAAAGAGAGAGACATTTTGAGACGAAAATTCTGCAGCATAGCGGCTATGTTATAGGGTTTTAGAAAATACTGAAAAGAGAGGGGACATGGGTCACCCACTCATAAATGATCCATAAAATAGTAGAGGGACAAAATATAATGGATATAAGATCACGATAATAAAATTTTAAAGACATACCATTTGAAATGAAAAACATGGAAGGAAGACAAAAATAGGATTTCTCTTATGAAAATTCGGCAGCCTAACGACGTCAACTAAAAAAAAGAATTGACAAGATAAAAAAGGGTATCTCATCATGTTAACATAAAATATAAGTATGAAAGATATAAAGATCATACCCCAAAATAAAAAAAATGAACATGAAAGACTTGGTATTAAAATAGATCTTGAAAACGAGAAGGGTGAAAGAATCCCCTAAAAATTCGGTAGCCTAACAACGCCAATTAAACATTATTAATATGAATTGATGAGAGCAAGAGGGGGCCTCTCATCATATTAACATGAAAGCATAAGTATGATGAATATAAAATAACTTCCCCAACATTATAATGTGGAGCATAAAAGAAATGACATAAAAGATAGTACTTGGAAAGAATAAGAGAGGTAGGATCCCTTACCTTAAAACGTAACTCTTAATACTCAAAGGATGGGACCTTGAGGGCTTGGGGATCCTTGGAAGGAATCCTTGGGAGGTAAGGAGACCATATCTTTGTTGAATATGATTTTGGAGTCGAATGAATGGGATAATGGCTTGCTAATTATAGGGAAAGTGAGGGGACAAGGCATGAATGGTCAAGCGACACCTCATTGGTGGTATTGGCAAAACCATGGGCTTGCCCATGGTATTGGCCACTTGTGACACCTCGTAACTTATCTTACTATTCATAATCCAACCATATTGATTACATACTTAATACATCATTTAATGATGTCATTAAACACCCGTAACATAAAAACTATATTTTCACTATTCGCCGAAAATTCAACTTTCTCAGAAAAATCCCAAAATTTCAACTTCACCAAATATCGATGCTCTGATTTCAAAAAAGTACTCCATTTTATAAATATAATTTTCTAAAGATTTTTAATTTAATTTTTAAATAAATACACTATTCACCAAAAATTCATTTTTTTCAGAAAAATCCCCAAAAATTACTTTAATATAATATCGATGCTCTAAGTTCAAAAAAGAACTCCATTTTATAAAAAATAAGTTTCTTACTATTTTTAATTTAATTTTTAATTAAAAAATACTATTCACCTGGAAAAAAATGATACTTGACTAATAATTTCTGAAACAGTTATTTACCTATTTTATTGAATCACATTACTTAATCAAGGTGCCTAGATTATATTAATACTTTATTTAAGTGAGATTACTAAACTCTTTGGTCACATTACTAATCCTAAGCATAATATCACTATTCATAATTTACTATTTATCAAAAATCAAGTTGATCTTATTAGACACTAAATTTCTTACTGAACATAATTGTAGAAAACCATTTTATGAAAATCATTACACGTAATTAATTATTTAAGGTTTACATAAATATTTTCAAATATCTTTTATTTATAATTCATCAAAAATATGCATACTATATTTATTTGGACATTTGAAAATTCCCAAACTTCATCATAAGAAGAAATCACAATTTTTATTTAAATCAAAGGACTACACAAGGCAGTTAAGGTCTCTTTACATATCCCCTTATAACCCCAACATAGGACCTAAGTGTAAGGTGTGGTAAGGTAAAAGAATCTGAGGAAGGCTCAACCAACATCACCCGAGTAGTAATTTCTATCAGTTTGAACTTCTCGTTAAGACGATTCCGTTATAGCTTCACCCGATGATTTTTGGCTTGGTTTTGGTCCAGAGAAAAGCCCTATAGTGGTACCTCCATCCCATGTTCTGTTAGATGGGCTTCGATTGGCTCGAGACTACTGGATGAGGCCATCGGATCTCATTTCTATAATAATAAACCAAGATCACACGTATTTAGAGACAATAAACGCAACATTTAGTTTCCAAATGTCATACTGACTAACAGTCATATAATAGTAAAAACCCAACAGTCTCATTTTAATTATACTAATTTTGTTATTTTAAAATGTTTTGTTGTGTATGAAATAAAATAACACACAAAATTAGGAAAAAATATTTATTCAAAATTTCAGGTCGTTACAGTCTTCCCCCCTTAAGAAATTGCGTCCTCATAATTTTTAAAAATGGTCTTGGAAATTTCATTGAAAGTCCCACATCAGAAAAAGATTCAGTAACACTATTACTTTAAAATAATGAAAAGGATTTACAAATGTCACCCGAGTTAACCCATACTAGGATTCCATGTAGCAAAACATGGATATGGAGGAGAAAACAAAGGGTCATGTTCTCAGGGAGACTGATAGAAAAAATGTCTAAGAGGAAGTTAACCACCAGAAAATCACAAACTTGTGATGGGTTAAACAGTATATGATTACCCAGTATGAATCATAAACCAACAAAGTTTTTGTTTTACATTCCATTTAATAATTTTGAGGAATTAATTTACTACATTGAATAAGAACACAGGGAAAAATATTTACCTTCAAGTAGAGTTTCATCCGTTAATAAGTTTCACCAAGACCAGTCTTTTCTCCAAACAATGAGTATTCAAAACTACTTGGTCTGATCAAAGCACAAGAATCACCTTCTAGAGAATCAATTAATTCACAAAATAATAACTATATATCAATAAAAATTTATTCAAAAAATAGAATGGGTAAGATAAAACAACTCTTCAAAAATAAAGAACCCCATACGAATGGAAACTACTTTAAATCTTCAAAGTTACACGGTACTACCCAATGTTTATCGTAGACCATTCCATAAATAATTGTCCTTAATATTCCTCAAAATAAACCAAACTAATATTGAAACCCAAATATAAGAGGTATTTGATAACAATGTATTCCAAGATAATCTTTAGCGTTCCTCTCCAAACAATATCAACCACTCCAAACATCTTATAACAAAAGTAACAAACCTAAACATATTTTCCCCAAGATAGGTTAATCATTTCTATAAGTAACCTAAATTACTATAATTTCAACTTTAATTCACTGGTTCTTAAAAATATATGTCAACCTTTACTCCTCAAAGAAAATACTATATTAATCTATTTACCTCGATCATACAGGGTTCCCAAAATAGTGAACGTCTTCCAAAATAATAATCATTTTTTAATCCCCTAAACATTTTTTTCAAGAAGAACAGCTTCACAACATCAACATGTGATACATGCCAATAGATGTTTTCCTTAATGATATAAACCCATCTTACGTAGTGACTCAATGTTCTTATAAAACATTAAGGATATGAGCATAGAGTAGAAACTAAAATACAACATGACATAGAAAATTATTTCCAGGAAGTTGCATGTACTTTAGTCATCATGATCCGTCTCAGCATTGGACTTGCATAGATCCCTTGTCCTTGAAGATTGTTGATGCTCATCATGCTTCTCATCCCTTCCAAGAGAGCATTGCCTTGGATAATGTCCAACATCTCTACATTTACGACATTGAAAAGTATAAGGTACATTAGATCGAACCTTATCTCTATTCATCACATTATCCATTTTTTTGAAGCAATAGGCTACTTTATTCCCTATAACCCCACACTTCAAACAACTATCAGTTCCTTTGTGACATTCTCCTTGGTGCCCCTTCCCACAATTTTTGCACAAAGGTAATTGGGTCTTCATTCCCTTATGAACTTTATCAGATGAACATCCTTGAGACTTCATCTTCTTCTTCCTTGATGAATTTGGTCATTCAACTAGGTACCAATTATTAATTTTGATTTTTGATAGCTGGTTTGGCATAATCACAACATGTTCAAATTGATCTCTCGTCATCTCTGTCACATTAATAGTGCAATCGTCAGATTTCCTATCACATTGATTGTTGAGACATGTTATTCTATTTCCCACCATTAACTAAAAAAAGTATATTTAGGGGCTTAATTACTTAGCCAATAATCATGAAAAGGAAATTTTAAGCATAGAAGGATAAACATGTAGAAGAAACGTATATCCTCACTTGTGATCCCCTAGGTTCCAATCTAGGTTATCGATGATCATATATTTTTATATGAATCTTTATTTAATTTTATCTTTGTCCCTTTAATAATGGTTCATACTATGCTTATGATTTTACCAAAGCATATCCCCCGGGAGTGTCGTAACCAAGAGTAAAGAAAGGCCCATTGTCGTGTACCAGTTCTCATTAGAGTCTATCTCATGCGGTGTTTTCGGGTTTTAGCCCTATGTACATCTGTGCCAGAGCCACCTCTACCTACTCGTATCTAGACAGGGATGTATTTTCATGACAAACCACTTACTCAATACTCACCAAAATACTAGGAAGATTTCTTATATTTAAACATTTCTATAGGGTTCTTCCTAAAGTCTTCATATCCTAATTTACACAAATAACTAAACCATCCTTTGATACCAACTATAGCATCCCTCCTTTTTATAACATAAACTTCTATTACATTATACAAAATCGAGGATCTTTAGTGTCTTGGAAACCATGAATTTAATACATGACAACATAAAACATTCTACTTAAATACTTGAAAGGCTTACTCATTTTTTAATCCTAGTTCATTATAGTATCTCATAACCAGGTAGCATACATCAAAGGAATGGGTGAGAAGAAGGCTCTATAAGTAAAATAAGGGAATAGTTGTACATTTGAACTTGAGATACATCAAAAGTCATGAAAAATAACGTTAAGGCATGAGAAAGTGATCATGAGGCATATCATAATAAAAGTAAAATGTTTCATAACTTGAAGATGTGGCTACAACATTTAACATAGACAATCATGAACATATCACCAAGGTCCATCCCCAAGGTCTCATTTGAAATTACTAAGTTTATTCCCCCAAGATATCATTAAAATTGTAATCTCTAGTGGTTACATCATTACCCATTGCATTGGAGCTCTATCAGGGAACAAACTTAAATTATCATTTATTATCATGTGATCCAAATATATCATCATTAATAATTTCATAAAAAACCCATATAGCATAAAATAAATATGTTTCATTTCAAAGTCATCACATTTTAAAAACTGCTTTAAAGGAGTGATCTTTCTGCCACTTTAAACCCACGGAAAAAGGAAAGCAGGTTTCATGTATGTAAGTCCCAGAATTAAAATAGTAAATTTTGATATATATGTGAATACCCATATAGAATAAAGAGCTTTTATTATTCACTATATAAAATAAAAGAATTTTAGATAAAGAGAGAGACATTTTGAGACGAAAATTCTGCAACATAACGACTATGTTATAGTGTTTTAGAAAATAATAAAAAGAGAGGGGACATGAGTCAACCACTCATAAATGATCCATAAAATAGTATAGAGATAGAATATAAAGGATATATTAACTTGGTAATAAAATTTTAAAGGCATACCATATGAAATGAAAAACATGGAAGGAAGACAAAAATAATATTTCTCTTATGAAAATTCGGCAGCCTAACGACGTCACTTAAAACATAAAAAAAAGAATTGATGAGATCAAATAGGGTATCACATCAAATGAACAGAAAATATCATTATGATAGATATAGAGATCATACACCAACATAATAAAAAGGAACATGAAAGACTTGACATGAAAATAGATCTTGAAAACTAGAAGGGTGAAAGAATCCCTTAAATATTTGGAAGCCTAACGATGCCACATAAACATTCTTAAAATTAATTGATGAGAGAAAGAGGGGGTCTCTCATCATATGAACATGAAAAGGGAAGTAGTATTAATATTAAATAACATCCCCAACATAAGAACATGGAGCATAAAATAAATGATATAAAAGAGAGTACTTGGAATGAAAGAGAGGCGTAAGATCCCATACCTTAAAACATAACTCTTAAAACTCAATGGTTTGGAACTTGAGGGCGTGGGGGAACCTTTGGAGGACTTTTCGGGAGGTAAAGAGACCATAACATCGTTGAGGATGATTTTGGAGTCCAAATGATGGGAGAATGGATTGGTATTTATAGGGAAATTGAGGGGACACGACATTAATGGCCAATGAACACCTCATTGGTGGTATTGGAAAAACCATGGGCTTGCCCATGGTATTTTCAAAATTGTATTGTCCCCTTGGGCCACCTCATATGTTATATTACTATTCATAAGTCGACCATATTGATTACATACTTAATACATCATTTAATGATGTCATTAAACACCCGTAACTTAAAAACTGTATTTTCGCTATTCAAAGAAAATTCAAATTTTTCCAAAAACTCCCTAAAAATTACCTTAAAATAATATCGATGATATAAGTTCAAAAAAATTCATTTTATAAAAAATAATATACTAAATATTTTTAATTTAATTTTTAATTTTAAAAACTATTCACCCGAAAAAACTGATACTTGACTAATAATTTCTGAAATAGTTATTTAGCTATTTTATTGAATCAAAATACTTAATCAAGGTGCCTTGATTATATTAATACAATATTTATATGATATTACTAATCAGTTTGGTCACATTACTAATCCTAAGTGTAAAATCACTATTTATATTTTATTATTCATCAAAAATCATGTTGATCTTATTAGACTCTAAATTTCTTACTGAACATAATTGTAGAAGACCATTTTTTGAAAATCATTACGCATAATTAATTATTTAAGGTTTACATAAATATTTTCAAATATCCTTTTTCAAGAATTCATCAAAAATATGCATACTATATTTATCTGGATATTTGAAAATTCAAAAACCTAATCATAATAAGAAATCACAATTTTTATTTAAATCAAAGGATTACAGAAGGCAGTTATGGTCTCCTTACATTGCCCCTTATAACCCCAGAATAGGACCTAAGTGTAAGGTGTTTTAAGGTGAGAGAATCTGAGGGTGGCTCGGCCAACATCGCATGAGTAGTAATTTCTATCTGTTTGAACTTCTCATGAATGAGATTATGTTCTAGCTTCACACGATGAGGTTCGTGTTGGAATTGGTCCAGAGAAAAGCCCAGTGGTGTTACCTCTTTCTCAAGTTCTTTTAGATGGGCTTCGATTGGCCCAAGACTACTGGATGAGGCCATCAAATATTCTTTCTATATTAATTAACCAAGATCACTTGTATTTAGAGAAAATAATCACAACGTTTAGTTTCCAAAGGTAATTCTGACTAACGGTCATATAATAGTCAAAACCCAATAGTCTCATTTTAATTATACTCATTTAATTAAATGAAAAAGTTTTGTTGAGTATGAAATAATATAACACGCAAAATTCGGAAACAAGATTTATTCAAAATTTCGGGTTGTTACACCCATCTTATGAGGTATCCTTCTACAAAACTCAAAAATAACCATAACATGTTTCAACCTCAATAGTTTTCTTATACATCTCATTTTCATCCAAATTCTTTATGATCTCAACATACAAGTTCTTGAAGTCTTATTTAACCACCATATGATAAAATAAAACAATCCCCAAAATGAAGAACATCATACCTTGATCATGGTGTCCATTTGGTTTCATCGTCATCTTGTTCATGTAGGTAGAAGGTCCATGCATTGAAAAAATGATTTAGAAATCCTTCAAAATAATTTGGTTCCTCCATCCAAATAAACCTTGTACAACATGGGTCATATGGGTGTTCACATAAAAATAGGTTTGGGAAATAATCATGTATGACATATAATTTCAAAACATTCGATAGAATATGATTTCTATAAAATAGTCGAACCAAATTTGAGTTGAAAAATTCAATTAAAGGTCCTTTTAAAATACCATAAGAATGTGATAAGAGACTATATTTTAAAATCAAATATAAATTGGTTGCACTAGGGTCTCCTTCTTCAATAACCGTTTTTAAAATCATAATATGCTTCAAAATCACTTGATAAGGTAAAATATTTTAAAATGCCTTGATAATATTTATATTTCTTGAAAATATGAGAATATTGTGAAAATAGGATTTTTCTAAATATAACCCATGATCCATGACGATAAAGAGTTATAGTGGAGTTGTTTGATATCTCCTACAACTTCTAGCAAGTGATTTGTAAGCTAGAATAAGTTTAACAATCATTCTAACATGAATTTTCAATAATTAGTGCAAGCATGTCATCATGAAGAGATATGAATGTCATTTGAGATCCTCCTCCTTCTATTTTTAACTGACTTTCCTTGATCGGAAAAAGTTAAAAAACAAGGATTTAACTGAAATTATAGATAGGTACTAACCATATGTCTAATGAAAATTCTTAATCCCTAAAGTTTTCTAAACCTACCTCTGATACCAACTGTAAGGACCCAACCATAACCACATCAAAATCATGAATTAAATTAATAATTCACTTTGGGTATTTTTTTAGGTTTATAGTTTTATAGAATGAGGCCATAAATATTACATAACAACTTGAATATTACAAGTAGACACTACTACTTAATATCCATTTTTTCATAAAAAACTCTTAAAAAGAAACATGTCTAGTTCCTTATTTTAGAAAGCATGACTTTTCCATGATCCCATACTTGAACATATTCATCTTTAAGTCTTGTGGAAAACATTTCAAAAACATGGGATGAGCATAAAAATCTAATTAAGGGTTATAAAATAAGGAAGGAAAACATTAGCCCAATAATAAATACAAATCCATGAAACCATTCTTTTCAATCATAACATATCTTAGGAATTCATAAGATTTATGAATAACACACACAAATCATAAATCCTAAAGGTTACTTGTGGAATCTATATCAAACATACATTGTATCTATCACATCTACATAGGGAGATAAACTTGGAATACCCATAACAGTATATTCCCTAAATCTATTAGAAGAAACATCACGTTTACCTCCGTCACGTCACCCAATGCATTGGAGAGCTATCTCGGGCTCACCCACCCTAGGATTATCACGGAACCACCAGTATACATAAAAAATTATCTATAACCAAAACATAATCATAACATATAATACATGTATAAATGAAAGATAACATTTCCAAATTCCAAAATATCAAATCATGATATTGAAATAAACAAATTTTTATCGAATAATTTTCAAAACCATTTAAAAAATAGATTTTTGAATCAATGTGTCTCATATTACATTGAATATTTTAAATGAATTAAAATTTTAAAACATTAATTTCAATAAAAATAAATCCATAAACACCATTTTTAAAACATGGACATTAATGATAAATATTTATAAGAATAAATCATTAAAACATTTAAAACAATATTTCAATTAATGTTTTTTTAACAAAATGAGAGACACTTAAATACAAATATTCGAGGGATAGAATTTAATAAAAACATTAAAATATCATGATAATAAAGGTATTCATGATATTATATGACAAATAACAATATATAAAACATATAAGAGTGAATTGGTGCATAACAACAATGAAGTCTCAGTGGAAATGTAAATTGAGATAAATCCCTTATAAAGATGGTATACTTGAAATAAGGATAAATCAATCACACAATTATGTATGAAAAATATAAATACACCCAATATAGATGGATATTAAGTGTAAATAAATCAGAGGACATTCACACATATTTATAGGGTGATATATTCAATAAGTACAAGTTGAACCTGAAGAATTGAAATTATGTTAAGAGGTTCCCTTGTAAAAATTCGACAGCCTAACGACATAACATTAAAATTCATAAAATGAGCTGATGAGATAAAAAGAGGTATATCGTCACTTGGACATAAAGTTTACAGAAATGAGGATATATAAGAACATATCCCAACATAAAAAGATGTAAATTCAATGACATAACAAAACGAAGTCTTTCAAATTGAGGAGGGTGAAAGGTTCCTTTACCGATTTGGTAACATAAAAAACATACACCACATGAAATAAGGATCATAAAATGAATATTTAAATACAAATAAATGAACTTATATTACACAAATAGTATAATAATGGGCAGTTCATACACCACTCAAAAATAAAATAGTGGCAAATATAGCATGAATCTCACGGGAATAAGAAGTGAGATGAAACCCTTTACAACGTTGTGATCAAATAAGTCATATGGAAAAATAATAATAACCAAAAAATTAATCACAGAATACCATGAATATAATTAGAATCATGAAAATATATATCAAATGGCAGTACACAATACACCACATTCAATGAATAAGTGGTGAACAATGGATATCTCATGGAATTAAAAATTCGATAAGAAAATCCCTTACCTCGTGTCCGACATGACTCGATCGTTATTTAATCTCCTGAAAAATAAAGTAAAGTTAATTTATACTTGCTTAAGAACATTTTTCAAGTTTATTATTCCTTTTGAATCATTTATTACCATGTTATGAACATTATGTAATCAATTAAATTAATAATTTTCATTTTGTTGATATTTGGTACTTGAGTCAAAAATGGACTTCTTATAATTACATGTTGTTCATGTGGTCAATGGTTCATTATATCCAGAATGATATTCATGATTTAGATATCATATATATCGTATATATCCTGTATATACATGTATTTATAATAGTACATTACATTTATAGGTAAAAAATGAAATGCACCATTCATGGAGACGGTAATCCATACATACACATGAACGCTAATTTCATTTCTATTTCTTATTTTAATTGAATTAAAACATAAAGATACATAGGAATATTATAATATCTAGTATAATGTCATATATAATATCATTGGTAGTATAATTAATACCATCCTTTATATGTCTCACCTATGGAATTAACGAGTCATATCACTTTTAGGGGGCGGTAGTCCGCACTTCCTCTAATGAGATTTTCGTGTTTACCCATAATGGAGACCATAAAGGCATGATATAAATGGAAATTACAAAAGCCTAAAAGAAACATAAACATAATATATATCATATATAAATACAGTTCCCTCATAATTTCCACCATGAGAGGCGGTAAGAGGTAATTGAACAATCATCGTTTCGTGAGGCGTTAGTTTGCCTTCCACAGAAAGATTATGTTATTCAGCCATTAGATGGAGGTGTGTGTAAGTGTAGTTAAAATACATCTTATAAAAACATACTAGTATATTTAGGATTCTGTTTTTGTTACAAAATAATGGAATAAAGAGTTAGGTGTTGGAGAATTAAAAAAAATGAAACAAATTAAGAGAATCGGTTACCTTTAATTTGGGTAACTCACTTTGGTTTGAACCAAAGGACTTCTTGAAGTTCCTTCTGCCTAAGGTAAGGCTTCTAGGTGTAGTATAGGGATGTAGGGAGTTTATGTGGGTATATTTTGGACAAGAAAAATGGCTGGAGAGGTGTGAGGAATTGGTTATAAGTGGTCTTCTTTTATAAGGGAGAGGAGGGGCTCTTTATGAAAGTGTGAAAATATTATTTTATTATATAATGATATTCGGGTTCTAAAGATCCAAAAATCATTAATTTTGAAGATAAGATGAATCATATTAGAAATAAAATCATCCAATCAGAATTGGACATGTTTTGGATAATATTTTAATAATTATAATCATATTTATTTAAATCAATTATTAATGATGTAATACTACATCATTATTGTGTCATAAATAATTTAATTTATTCGATGTCTAAAAATTATAAAAAAAATTATCATGTAGGAAATATTTTATCTTTACAATTAAAATTAATGGTAAAAAATATTCTTTTTATAACACTATATAAATAGTCTTTTACTAATTTTTTTTTGTTTTTGTCATTTTTGCCTTTACATTAAATTAATTAATCTAATGTGTCATTATCCTTCATAAGTGGATCAATGGGGTCCCTAAATAGATCCAAATATGACAATGGTCATCCATTACACATCCAATAGGTTTGGACTAGTTTTAAGTTCATTTATAATTATCATAATATTCTTTTTACCATGAATTACCCTATTTACCATTAATTGCGGTAAATAAAAGTCAAAAATTACTATTCACCAAAAATTATTTAATCTTAAAGAACCACATTTCACTTCTTGATAACAACCATGTATGTCGGATTTTTGAAATTCAATTCACAAAAGTGGTAAATTTTCATTTAAATGAAAAAATCAGTATTTTTAACTACCACTAAGTGGTTTCACTGTTCATAAAAAATTGAAGTTTTTCAGAAAAATACCAAAAATTAAGCGTAAGATATATTTGATATTCCAAATTCAAAAATGATGTCTATTTTACCAAATTAATAAAATAAAAGTTTCCTTAATTAATTTTGAAATTAATTCCTATTTAAAACAAATATCGTGTTTATAAGAAACAATAACTATCCAAAGATTGAGAGTTGTTTATGTCCAATTTCAAAGTGAAATTAATTCCAATGACCAACATTGGATTAAATGGTAAAAATATATTCTAATTACACTTTAAAACAAATTGATAATATAATCTAACCATATAAATATATTTTATTAAAACATTTTTTTGAATTAAAATACATTATTTACACTATTAATAAAAAATGAACTTTTGCAGAAAAATTCCAAAAATTTACACAAAGTAAATTTTGATGTCCCCATTATAAATATGGATTTTATTTAGTCATATATAATTTATTAAATTTACAAAAACTATATTTAAAGAGGTTTCACCATTAAAAGGCGGTAAATCGTCCTTTTAATGTAAATTATGCTTAAAATTCGTTTCATTCACATTTTAAGCCCCTATCATTTTTTGGATAAATGTAATTACATTTAATAAACATGTATAATCATATTTTATTTAGTTTTGTTCATTCCTGCCAATACAACGGCTAGGAGTTAACAACCATTTAAAATAATAATATTATATTATTAGTGTTCAATGTAAGATTTCAAAAAAACATGTTGTTGCGTATTAGGTACACTATCGAACATAGCATCCCCATTAATGTAAAATTAATATTGAATTCACAAATATTAATAAATAAGAAAAGTGTCTTATTCATTATTTATCTGGGATGTTACATTTTTAAAATCAATCATATTATATTAAAAAAATAAAATTATTTCTAGTTCCTATTGATAATGAAAATAAAATTTTGTCGTTTTTAATAAATAAAAAATGTACATCTTATTATATAAATTTTTGAAATATTTTTTAATGTGGGTAAAAAATTATTATGTTAGGTTTTAAATATTTTTTTGAAATACTAATGATTTTTTTTTATAATTTTATTTTTAGCTTTTATATATGGAATAATTAATAGAAATACTTCAGCAACGCCGACACAGTTCTTATTCAAGTAATATAAAAAATAAAATATATAATCTTATAATATATAATGTATAGATATTTGGTTGAATTATTGTGTTCACAATTTTTTTATATAAATATAATTTGTTCGTGGTGTGTTAAATTTTTTTATTTGAATTTCATTCTGATATTGTTATCATTCATGTCAAACTATATTAATAGTTCTTAAATTTACCCTAATGATATTTTTATGTAATAATATTTTATTAATTTATTTAAAACCCATAAATATACTGAACATGGAAAATAGTGGTATGATATAGTAAAAAAGTCAAATTTGGATCACTTTTTTCATGTTTTCAACTTATATTTTTGTTTATAACCCTTTAATAATGAAAAACCTCTCACCATAACAAAAATTCAAAATTGTTAATAAAGGTCTAAAACCAAATGATATTTTCTAAAATGTCATTTAAACCTATATAAATTTTTTTCAGAATTTATTTTAACATTAAATGATATTAACCTTAATTTTTCTTCATATTTTGGCCCATTCGCATGATAAATGATTATTATATTTAAATATTTTATGTGTTTCTTATTGTGTCGTTTCATTTAATAAAAAAGGTTACTGCAAATACTATGTTATTTCCATGACATTGAGTCAATGATCGATCAAACCCTATAAACACATTATAATCATCCTTATACATGTTTTTTTATGATTATTATCTTCATATGACCATTCGTAGGGTCCTTGAGAATAGATTTCATGGATATTATTGAAAGATGATGTATGCATTTTAACTAATATCTTTAACTTAACTTCTTATTTTACCACCTTAAATTATGTCCTAATTATTCAAATATAATATCATCATTATATACCATTTAATATGAATTTATTATGTAGATTATGTAATCATTATCTATATCTATTTTATCAAATGGGAAATGAAATAATTGATCATGCGTACATGTGGACTATTGCCTTCACATTATTATATGATTAATTTTCCATCACATTTTTTCAGGGTTAGTTTTTAAAATTGAGTTAATGTTTATATATAATAAATATGAAATTACTATACTTCTATAATAATAATAGTTAATCTCCCCTCTGACATTTTTATCTGTTGGAAAATGATAACGCGGCTCATGCGCAAGTGTGGATTTCTACAACCATCAAATAAGATAATTAATGATTAATTTATACTATAAATAGATGGAAATTAATAGAGATTTAGTTAATTTATATGATATAATTTATTGAAATAATTATATAATTTTTAATAATTATTTACATTTCATTCATTTTATCAATAAAATAGTGAAAACATCACTTCTGCATACGTACTGACTACTATCTCCATAAAGTGATGTAGTTACTTCTTCATCAGCACATTATGTGAATGATTATAAGATTGTATATAATGATTAAATATTATTAATATTAATTTATTAAAATTATGAATATTTTGTATATGTGATTAATGTGCATGGACAATAAATGGAAAACAAAAATAGACATGAAAAATTAAGCAGTTAACCCCAAAAATGGTGATGATAATTTAATATTATAAATTAATGGGTGAGAAAATGTTATAATTACACAATTTATAGTATAATAAGAAGTAATATGGTTATTTAATAAATAAATAAATATATATATTTATTATACATGAGTTTTTAATGCATGTGAATCAGGATGAGACATTTGGTAAACATCCTTTCTCTTCAAATTGTTTTATTACGATATATTTGAGTGTATAATCCTATAGATGTTATTTAGGGGTATATACATCACCTATAACATGTTATATCATGTATAATACATTATTACTAGTATCTAAAGTTAAAATTTAAAATTATTTTAACCTACTGAATTTAATTCGAATGTAACCAATGATGTAAGTGTATACCATTTCAAACGGACTTCTTTGGGATAAATGTTTTGTATACACCTATATTATACTATGAAGTGTATATACCACCCATTTGATATTTTTAATAATTAATTAACATTCATGGAATTTAATTTTTTTGTGTTTATTTATTTAATTTATAAGGGTTATGACTCAAAATTTTCAAATGTGGAAAGGGGTTTATTTTAAAATCCAATGTTTTTTGTGATTATCAATGCTAAATTTACACAAAGGGAAATTATAAGTATATTATAAATTAAAAAACATCTATTATATTATATTATTGTTATTCATATAATTTTTATGTATTCGTACCATATTCCACTATTGGGTTATTAAAATGATTGAGAATTGGTATTTAAAGACAATTCGGCCTCATTTCCACTTCGGTCATTGATATTTTTTTTTCAATTTACATAATCTTAAAAATTGCTTAATGGATGTTTATTTGTATACCAAATGTTTTTTTGAAATTTTCTTTTATATTATATTTTACATAATGTAATTTTTTTAATGGATTCATTTAAAAGAAATGTTTTACAAACATGTTATTTTATGATTTTTGTAAATGTGTGAAATGATTATTATATTTTAATGCATACCGTATAAATATATTATCCTCCAATCGTGAAAAATATTTTCATTTAAGCATCCTTAACATGATCCCATTTTTATTTTGAATGCAAATTATTTTCTCAACATTTTGTTAATTTTTAGTTAAATTTAAAATGAAATATTGAAAATATATTTTCATGTTTTCAATGAAATTTTTGAATGTTATTTTAAAGATATTTTCATTTAAGGAAACAAAATTTGAGGATTTTTTTCTTTTATTGGGATATTATCATATGATATCATCTATTTAATTTTTCCATATGTATTATTATAATTATTATTTAAGGATAACCAATTTCATTCCCATGGGTTAACTATGTTATCATGAAACATTTTTGTAACATTTTTATTTTCGAAGTATTATACTATAATAAATTCCTATTTTTTATGAAACTGATTCCTATTCCATTAAAGTTGATATGATGTTATCATGAATGATTTTAGTTCTTACAGAATATATATGTTTTTTTCATTATGTGACTGGTGGTCCTAAATTATATTGCATATTAGTGCTTTGGGTAATAATGGATATATCATTATATAATATGAGTAAAAATTCTGAGTGAAACTAGATCATTATGTGACTCTGTATAATATTATTGTCTTGAGAGTGAACATTGAATAATGGAATGATGGAATGGGGTGTGAATCCAATCCAATTTTATAGACTTGGTAGTGATCCTTGAATAATTTAATGATTATCCATGCTTATGTGTTCATCAAAATTGTATTTATTATTATTTTTTATATGTTCTAAAGGCCCATGATTCATTATTGATGAATCAAATTAGATATTTCTTATGAATTTTTTTATGACAATGACTTCTTGGATTAATGATTAATGATATTTGACTGATTAGGTATGTTTGACATAAGTTGTGATCATGTTATAATAGGAATATTTTAATCTTATGATGATTTATGATCATTGATGAATATCTCTTTTATTAAACCTTAAATAGAATCTAATATCAACATTAATTTAGTTTCCATTTACCAGGTTATGAAGAATGGTTTTAATTATGGAATTTACAAAAATTGTATAATGTGAGAGGATAGTTTTGGAAAATACTGAAGATAATTCATGAAATTTTATTTATATATCTAACACATTTTCACAAAAATTCATTAATGTTTGTGGAATTATATTATTATCAAATATGTTAAATATTTATAAAAACATATGTAATATTTATGTTTGAAAGGATAGTTTCTCCTCAGTTAGTTTCAGAAAAGAGTTTAGTTAATTTTAATAGATTAGGATTAGGAAAGATTGGTGAAAACCATTGTGATATGTATTAAAAAGGTACAACATAATAAAGCTACAATAATTTAGAGATTATGTGATTATCATAGAACATATATCCATATTAGGATACTAGAAGGTGGATTTTGTTATGTCACATATTCACTAAGGTGTAAAATGTTTGAAAGGGAATGAAAGGTAATTATGTCAATCGTCACTAGTGCATGATGACTGAGACTAAGAGAGAAAACCTTTATAGAAACTCCTTGTTGAATTTATTATTTTAATTTACATTTTATTGATTAATAAATATGAATAATTTTAATAGATAATGATCCTAGATGACATTGGTCAAATATAATATGTAATGGATTGAAAATAAGGTTCCATGATTTAAATATCCTATAAATTCTTTATATATTTATTTGTTACTCAATAAGAATATTGTTTATCAAATTGTGTTTTATATTTACTGAATAGAACTAGGAGGACTCTAATTAAATCCATGTGTGGTAGAAAATACAATGATTTTCATCACAAAAAATAAAATAAAATGAGATCTATATTATGAATCATTGTTATTATGCCTAATAACCTATCATGATATCTGATTGACAACATAAAATTCTTTTAGTTTCCTAATACATAAAATAAGTAAAAAAAGAGATTCATGGGAGTTTAGATGATTATTACTATGAAGGGAATATGATTTATCAGTCTACATGTAATGTATGTGGGAAGAGGCACCCATCGGAATTTTCCAGTGGAACAATATGATTATTTATATGTTAAAAAGTGAATATAGAAAGTAATTGTCAGGAATAAAATGAAGAGTTTTATATAGGAATGTATAGTTCTTCATAAGTTACCCTTTATAGTTGAAAATATTATTTGTGGGTATTTTGATCATTACATGATTCAAATTCCCTAATTGAAGGGATAAATACTAGTCCATGGAAGTAACCATATTTTGAAAAAAATAAGGTGGAATTATTGAAGTGTTTTGGTATTGGAATTCGTTAATTATATTTCAAATTTGTTTTATCAATGATAATTTGGATTCAATAACCATAAAAAAATTACGGACTATTTTTTTGTGGTTTTGAATTATAGATTTTCATGAATATGTAGAACAATACCAATAATGTAGAAAAACTGATTTAGTGGATAGTTGATAGATTTGGAAACAACAAATTATTTGATTTATAACTCATAATATTTAGTTTATGTTGAGATAAGAAATGTTAGTTGGGATAAAAAAATAATTTATAATGATATATTTTATTTTATTTTCTCTGTATATTTAATTTATAGAAGGATATATGATTTTATTGTGGCATTATGTTGATGAAGTATATTTTATGGAAATAATTAGTATATTTTGGGGAGTATATGATTAGGGAATATATTTTTTCATATATGAACATGTGGGTGGTGCATTTTATATGGAGAAAATAGTTGTGGTTGGTCATTGGAGAATAAATGTTCCAATCAGTCTAATTTATCTATTTCAATTTTTTTCTTCCATATATTGAATTTTTTAATCTCTTATGATATTTTTTTTTAATTATGGATATTTTGGGGATAGTTGAAGAAATATTAATTCACATTGGATAACTTGTGAAAAACATTTTATTTTGGTAATTATCTAGAGATATTATGAACAATGTATCATTATTTTATTAATATTATGTTCCATTGAATGTTTATTTGTGCATGAAACATGGTAAAAGTCATAATTTTTTATCATAGGGAATATGAGATGAAGAATATGTGGCGAGCTTAATAAATCAAAATCAGTTGATGTATTTATGCTTATGATATGGATTGAAATATTGTAAGTTATATCATATTATCTACTTTAATGGAAATTTATTTCCTCAAGTCAAGTAAGAGGAAGATAAATCTGTCATGCATTATATGTGTATTGTCCTGGGTATACAAAAAGGTAATAGTCATTTTTTTAATAATTCCATTAAATGGTTATGATTATGATGCTTAATCAAGAAAAGGAGGCCTCATGTGTTTCTGAGGATCATTTGGATCCTGTATCCTCAAAGAGGGAAGAACAAATTAGGATACACGGTTTTACTAAAACCATGCGACCCATTGATCTTGGTCATGTGAGTGCTGCATGTTTTGTGGAATTTCAGTTTTTCATGGTTTTAACATAGGTGGTCAAACTGTGTGAGAAAACGTGTGATGTACCCCTTATAGTAGTGAATGGTGCGTGGTTCGTTCATGGTTTGTCTAAACCATGTGGTCAAACCCTACAAAGTGTAATGATGGACGAAATTCCTAAAATTCCCATCTTAATGGATTTTAATCCTTTCTATCTTCCACCATCTTCTCTATTGTATTTTTACCTCCCTCTAGCAGTATAGATATCCTCCCATACTCTACCTAAGGATCCATGTTGATCCACCCTCAGGTGCTTAATTCTTTAAACATTAGATGAAATAGAAATTCCTCAGTAAACTCTTCAATCTACACCCTTATATTTCTACTTTTATTATACATTTGTTGTGATATTTGGTGTGACAGAAATTGGCCCATTTTTTGGTCATTTTCCAAATCATTATATTACAACCAATTTAGTTTAAATTATGGCCTGATAATGGATGAGTGGAGTATTACTACATTGAGGTAGGGGATCTATGATTTTCCTACTGCTTTCATTATATTTTTTTGACACGCCAATGTCCAACTCATCATACCCTTATAAAAACTCTTCATTCATGATTATTAAGTTAATTAAAATGGATTTATTAGCCATATGTGACATATTTTTATTTATAAACCCATATCTGGGGTGTTTTATTGGTTTTTGGCCACCCCTTTGGGCAATCAATCCTATGTGGCTGAAATTTACCGTATAATTTTATTTGTGAGGCACCTTGAGAAAATGTATCAATTGGTAAATTGAACTAGTTGAAGGGTTAACCATGAGTTGTGTCAGATTTATAAGGCTTATTTTTAATTCCCATTGATTGAAACATATATAACACTATAAGACTTTGATAATTATTATTGATATATGTTATTACTTAGTATCCTTGTTCTAAATGTTTATGCACATTTTCTATGATGTGGCTTGGGCCTTATCAGATTTGATGAGATTGATGCCTTATGTGAATGTGTGTATCCCTTTTACCTTATTTTATACTTTCACCATGAAATATGATTTTCACCTTAAGCATGAATCATGGTACATTAGGATTATTTCATGAACCATAATTGGGTAACTTTAATTGAATGTTATGCGTGTTCAAGATTCATAGATTGGGATTTTAAAATTTCATTGATTACGTTATGTAGATATATTATATAACCTATGTTACCCATAAAAATTGTTCCATGGATGTTTGGAATTAAATTTTATAGTGTGATAAATTAGTGAGAATATGATACTGAGAAATATCAGTGGTCGAAATCAAGTAAATAGAGAGATGTATTACTTTTCCTTGTATTGTCATGGCTCACTTATTAAGGCATGGGAGTAAACATGGGCATCATGATAAGGAGTCAATGGAATAGTTTTCATTCTTTGTTGGATACTCATGATGAACTGGGAGTGATAGTTTTTTTTTTGAGGTATGGCCTCACCATGTGGTTTAACATATACTCCTGAGTGGGGATAGTTACCTTGGGGAGAAACCAATGATGGTCCCATTTGGAATGAAGGATATGCCATGATTTAGGTGATACTTGAACCCCTATGTGAGATACATGGTATAGAAGTGGATTCTAAGTGTCATGAGTGATACAATGGAGTTCGTAAAACTTTCCTAGGATGGACTCGATGACATTGGTCATAACGGATATTCCATACCGACCCTTAAGAATCTGTTTAGATCACATTTGACAGGCTTTGAATCCAAAAGTTGAATTGATGGTTTGGTTGATTTCTCAATTTATTTTTTATTCATAAATTATTATTATTAATATTATTAATATTAATAATATTATTATGGTGAGATTTTTTATCTGATGACATAACTTTGAGACCCCAATCTGAAGAACAATCTTGGGGGTATGCATTTTTTGGTCTCAATTTTTACTTTTCCCTTTTATTCAAAGCTATCCATTCAATGTTACGTAATTTCAAAAATCTAGATAAGGCTGAAGAAGGTGTAATGAGGATGATGTCCCTTTTGGAACCCATACTATGGTTCACATGTTTAATTTAATTAATAATGTACTTATATATATGGAACACTATCAGGTTTATTGAATGAAATGTATCAGCCAAAATAATGTTTATGCCGACCAACTGAGAATATATCTCACACCCATCTATACTGTCGATTGGTACTTGAGTAGAAATTTGACCATAATTATAGATAAATGAAATTATTCTACTTATGAAACATTATTTAATTTCTTATATCGAGGGATTTTGGTGGTAGAGAACTGAGCCTATGCTCGAGATGATGTGTATATGTTTTATGACTTTTTACTATTTTTGATAAGTATTCAATCTATTCATTTTATACCATATTCACCTATGATTCAATTTTTTAGAGACACAAGTCCTCATGATCATAATTTTTTAATCTATTATCATTGTTCATTTTTTCATAGATATTACTTTTATTGCATTGCTATTTTATTATAATCATTGTTGTTTCCTTATTATTATGCATCAAATATATATTATTTATTATTTACTATAGCTCATACTATGATATATGAGAATATAGTATCTAAAAACACTCCCTATGACCTTGATTATAGTCAAAATCATCCAGTGTTTGGGGATATGTACTTGAGGTTAGGTGGCCAACAGTCTCTAGGAACTATTGAGTGGAACCTGGGGCATGACGCTACAAAGTGGTATCAAAGGGTTTTGTTTTTAATTTTTTCTTATTTGTCGACATTATATGGGATACAAGGACATTAAATTTATAATTTACCATATGCTGGGATGTTGCAATCCCATGAACATGGGAATCCCAAATTGTTGGGGTTTGTAAATTTCAGTTATTGATTATTCTTTTTAAAATTTATATGACTTTACAATTGGGTGACACACTTTCTTTGTAATGTTATTGATATTCGTATGATTGGAATGACTGTTTCTAATACTCCACCCCAATGAAAAGAGGGTGTTTCAGGACATTCTTTTTACTAGGAACAATAATAATTGAAATGCCATTCATTAGGCCTTTTCATAATTATATTTATTGTTAATTGACTATTTTCATGTTTTTATCGTTCTACATTGGTCATTGAGCCTTATAGTGCCTAGTTAGGCCTATTTATAGAAGGATTGCATCATAAATTATAGGAGAATGTTAATATTTGGGTTAATTGTATGTATAAGTCCAATTTATATGGTATATAGTCCCTTATAAAATGGGATTTTGATCCACCTAATTCATAAAAATTAAAATGGGGGTTAAATATATATTAGAATTTAAGTGAGAACATCATTTAAGATGAAATAGACCATATACATGTGAATTGTGCAGAATTGAACTGACCCATCCATGGAAACAAGTAGTATTTTGTGTCTCAATGATCCTTTAATAGCCTTTTTATTCATACCTGGACATAGCTCTTCGACCTAGTTGTTGGTTATGTTTTGTTAAGAGGAATGATTTTTTACTTTTTCTTCTAGCCATTTTATTTATATTCTTACATTGTCAATTTATGTCCAATATGAGGTGTGCGCCTGGCATTCATAGGGATATTCCAACATGTGGTACTTCTATTCAATCCTACTAGTGTGTCAATGAGCACACATCAAAGTTAGTGGGCACTAATCTCCCATGATACCTCATATAGTCCCCCATTAGGCACATCAAATTGATATTGTTCTAGGCACCAATTCCCATTTCTGTGAGAGCATTCATATGATTATACATACTTCTAAGGGTGCTCTCAAGCCTTCCCCTACAATAGAAGTGCTGACTCGAGACTTTCAAATGCAACATCCTCCCACCTTTCTGGGGGATGACAGACCTCATTGTGGTGAATCATTACTAGATTACATGGTATTTATCATCAAAAATCTTGAGATGCCTCTAGAGTAGAGGGTGAAGATCACTACCTATGTGATGTGTGACTCAAAAAAGCATTGGCGTGTTATCATTTCTCAATTAGAGGATTACCGAGGAATGATATGGGTTGAATTATTGATTGAATTATTTTAAAACCTCTTTCTGAACACCATGAGGGAAGATCATTCAAGAATGTTCATGCATACTCAGAAAATCACTTTGGAAGTGATATAGTATTATGATTTTTTCACAAAGATGTAGCATTTTACTGAAAATTTGAATGGAAAATAATTGAAAACTACAAGGCGCTTTGAGTATAAGCTTGTGCATGTTGTATGCCCATAGGTGAACACCTTTGGGATGACAAACGATACTGAGATAGTGAAGTAAGACATAATCAGAGAATGAAATATCAGAGAAGCTGATATTGTGAGATAGGGTGGTTCAATTCCGAGATATATTAATGATTCTTCTAGTATTCGAATGAACCATTTTGAGGGTGCACATTGGGGTGTTTCCAGCCGTATGAACCACATTTATAGTTATACTATGTGTCACCAATATATATGAACATGTCATAAGAAGACTATGTGTATAAGGAACCGGATTGAATGTCTATAATTCAATAGGATATGTCACATTTAGAAGTTTTATCATTCTTTTATTCCAGTATCTAGTTTTAGGGGATCTATACCAGAATCTCTATCAGGTAAAAGATCTATGAAACGATGTCATGTTGGGAGTTGGTCGTTTTTCGGTAGATCTAGATTATGTGGTAATGGTCATGGCCTAGTCATATAGTCCCTATAGCTTTAGTTTCTGTTGAGTGGATCATCCCAGGATTTATAGGAATCATATCAGGGATGAGGTTTAGGCCATATGTATGTAGTGCAGCAAGCTCTAGAAGAATAAAGTCCAAAACTATCAACAATTAGAGGTACTATTCTGGTTACCTATACTTTAGTTTCTTCCCTTTTCATTATAGGTGAATCAAAATATTTCATTTCACTATTGTTGGGGAATTTATTTCTAGTACTATAAAGTACTTATATGAAATTATTTCCCTAAAAATTAGTTATGGGTCATGAAATGGGTAATATACGAAATTCAAAAGTGTCCACATGAAATAGGTGAGTCTCGTTTCTTATGGAGATTCTTAATCCTCTAGATGACAGACCTCAATTTCATTCTCGATAAGGACATGACCATTCCCCATTGTTCCCCAGTGGATTGATATCACCATCGTGATTCATTTATATCATTTTTGGGAGCCACATATTTACACATGGGAGAATGGTATATCTAGTAATATCAAGATAGACCCAAGCGATCTATGCTTGGAAGAGTGAAATCTCAATTTAAAAGTCTCTTTATGAGAATTCATGAAATGAAGTTGGTATATTTCGATCATATAGTGGATCACTTAATAGACATATTACCCGATGATTTATCCAGATCTCCTTTTTTTAGAGAGGTTCAATTTATTATGGAGTTCTTACTGGGTGTGACACCCATTTTTATTCCTTCATATAAGATGAAACTAATAGAGTTATAGGTACTCAAAATGATGATTAATGACCATGAATAAATGAGTTTCATTTGGACCAACATAATTCCATGGTGTTCACTAGTCATTTTTTCCATAGAGGTAAATGGTACCCAATGATTTTGTGTAGAATACCACTAGTTTAATTAGCTAATGGTGAAGAATAAATATTCATTTCCTCATATCAAATACCTCTTCAACAAACTCTAATGAGAAAATATTTTATCTTTGATTTATTTGAGGTCAGGATACAATCATGTTTGTGTGATTCCATTGGATATAACACGTACAATGTCTCAAAGGATCTTTGGATTGTATGAGTACTTCATTATTCCATTCGTTCTGACGAACATGCAGGTAGTCTATATAAAATTGATGAATTGGGGCTTCCACCGGTATCTTGATTATATTTTTTTATACTTCATTGAAAATTTCTTGTTGTTATCACACACTAGATAGAACCATGCCCATCATCTTGAAAACGTGATGAGTTCCCAAAAATATAACAACTTATATGTGAAGCTCAGTAAATTAGAATTTTATATTAGTAATGTACACATCATTGGTCATAATAAATATGAGGATGGCATATCATTTCACCTAGATAGGGATACTGTCATGGAATACTTTGAGAATCCTAAGAATGTGTTTTATATATGAAATTTCATAGGTTTAACTGGCTGTTCTAGTTGATGTATTGAAGAAATATCCCCCTTTCTAGTGTCTCTTGTGGTACTGTTTAAGAAGGGTGTGTAGTTCCTATAGTCTGAATCATGTGAGAAAACTTTTTAGGATTTGAGGGGGAAACTCACTTTATAATTAATTTCAATTATTCTTTAGCTGGTAATAGGTCATACAATCTATTATAATGATTCAGTAATTTGGGTTGGTGTAGTTTTGATAAAAGTTAATCAATCTAGGGAATATGGATCCCTCTAACTGAGAACTCAAGATAATATCTATCATACACACAATGTTGAGCTTGCAGTCTGGGCTCATCATCTTCATTTTTAGAAACAAAAGTTGTTGGGTGATTTATTGATCATTTAAAAAGACCTTAAAAATGTATAATATTTCACCACACAATGAGACCTGAATTTGATGTAGTGAAGGTGGGTGGAGAATGAAAAATCCTTCATCATTAAGCTTTCATATACATTCGGAAAGGGTATTGTTGTAGTAGACGACTTGAGATTAGAAACATAGACACATGCCATCAAGGTGGCTAGAAGTGAGGTGTATATGATGGCTTTGTTTTCTGAGATACTACTATAGGTTTAGAGATAGCATGGAAAACCAATCTTAGAACCTCTCATAGTAATGTAAATTCTTTTATAATAGTTTTGGATGTATCAATTAAAATTTTTTGAGGGCCACATTTTTATGGAGAGCATCAAATGAAAGAACCAACCACCTAGTTGGGTTTTTGAGGGATGTGAGCCCCTACTTTTCTATGTGGGTGTATTGGTGCCTTATAGTATACATTATAAGATAATGAGGTAATATCATGCCTCTATTTTTGCAGTTCATCCTTTGATTACCAAAATGTATCGATAAATACATTTTCTGTATTGGTGTCCATTTTTTGAATAAGTAGATAACAAGTTTCATTACACTTTTCGCCACCTATCAGTAGGTAATGGCAGAGCACCATCGACATACTAGACGTCTACAACCACTCTTCATTCTATAGTGGAACTAGAATGATGTCTCCATAGAATTGTTTATAGTATTATTGAGATCCCAATGAGGTAGTGGTACAATATGGATGATCTTTGATAAGGTTAACAATGTATCTCATATACTAATGATTCACAGAACCTTATATGTGGATGAGTTAAGAAGGATATAAATCTGGGAGATTGTACAACATCATAGAATGCCTTATTATATTCATTCATACTAAGACACATGGTTTAAGTCACGTTATTGTAAATTGTTGTAGATGTCTCTGGGTTCACCGGTTCTCATGAGCAATATATAACTCCGTCAAACCAGTGGTATGTTTGAGTAGATGATTTGTGTGTTTTAGGATATGTTACGGGCCTATATCTATGATTTTGGTGTTTCTGGGAAAAATCATATTCATATTGTTGTATTTTTCTTGAATAATAGCTTTCAAGAAACAATTCAGATGGATTAGTTTGTTTCCCTCTATGGTATCACATCTACTCACCTATATTATAGCTTAAGGTAGGTGAGGAATCTCTATTGGGTTTTCATTTTATGCATGAAACTTCAGAGAACGTATATCAAATTCAAAAGAATATGAATATAGATTTGTCATGGAAGAAGTCATCTACTAATCATCTTTATTGACCAATATAGTTTGAGGTGGGACATAATGCCTTTTTGCATGTATAACATAGATCGGGTCATTAATGAATCAAGAGATGGGGAAAGTTAACTCTATGGTATTTCAGGACTTTTGAGATAGAGGAGAGGGTCTAGGAAGTTTCCTATCGGTTTATATTGCCTCATAGGTACAATTCCACGCACGATGTCTTCCATGTATCACATCTTTGAATAAATCATTGAGAACCATCTAATTCATTTGATCCTGAGGATATTGAGTTGTATTTGGATTCGTCCTGCAAGAAGCATCCATTTCATATCTTTGGTCATGGAATGAAGGTTCTCTATGGCATGTCAGTTCTTTTAGACTAGGTGATATGGTTGCATAGATGTGTGCAACATGAGATGTTGTAGAGGGAGACTAATGTATGTGCACAGTGGCCAGAGATCTTCTTATACAATGTTCTACCAGCATCATATGGGATAATTAGGGAGAAGTTGTTTTATGGAAGGGGGTTGTAACATCATGAATTTTCTCAAATGTTCCAAACATTAATTTTTTTCTTCAAATTCCTTTAAATGGACTTAATTATGATGAATAATAATTCTAAGGAGGTATCAAATATATCTGGGACTCATTCAGATCCTGAATCTTTTAAGAAGGAACAATAGAATATGACACATTGTTTGTCTAAAATAGTATGACCTATGGCACATGGAAATGTGAGTGCTGTAGGTTTTGGAACAACACAATTTTTCATAGTTTTTATATGGTTAGTAAAACCTTGCATAGTATTTTGAGATTTACCCATTATAGTAGTGAATGGTGCATGGTTGGTGCGCGTTTTATCCAAACCATGCATCCAAATAGTGTATAGTGTAAAAATTAGATGAAAATCATTACATAAAAACCATAAATGATTTTAAGCTTGTCTCTCTTACTCCCCTATAATTTCAATGTTTTTATCTTCCCTCCTCGTGTATGATGATCCTCCCTTATTCTATATTGGAATAAATGTAGTTACTTCATGTGGTGCCCAATTCCTTTACCAACAAAAGCAATAGAAACACCTCAATAGGATCTTTAATTCTCGCCCTCCTATTTCTAGTCTTATCTATGAATTTCAATTTTCTGTGCAACATATTGTGCCCCATTTTTAGGGAATTTTATAAAGGCTTCGATTTCTTCAATCATAGGATAAATCAAGGCCCGATAACAGATGAGTGGAGCTCAAATACATCAATGTAGTGGTTTATACCTTCCCAAGTATTTTAATTTTTCTTTTTTAGTTGATATTTTTTTTGTGATATGTTTCAAAACCTTCCAAGGAGGATATATTCTAGTTTATTATATTAATTAAATTGCATTGTTATTCCCTATGTGACACCTCCTTTTGGTGAAACCCATCTGTGGGGTTTTCACATTGTGTTTGGAAGCCCCATTTAGGTGAGCCATTCTAAATGTACACAATTTTCCATACTCATTAATTTTAATTGAAACATGGATCGATGTTTTAAACTGATAAATTGAACTACATGAATGTATAACTATGAGTTGTGTTCCGCTGTTTAGTCCAATGATTAATTCCCATTGATTGGATCATGTATAATGCATCATTCCATTGATCACTCTTATTTTTATATGTTCTTATTTGGTATCCTTCTGATAAATTCGTATGAAAATTTTCTATGATGTTACGTGTTCATTGTTTAATTTATTGAACTTGATGACTTATTTAAATTATTTTATCCCTTTTTTATGTTTTTTATATTTTCCATTCCATGTAATTTACACCTTGATCATTCTTCTAGGTTTATTGTTATTATTTCTTGGACCATAATTTGGCCACTTGAAATAAAATCCATTCTGTGCAAGATTTGAATTTTGGGATTTTAAATTTTCATTGATGATATTGTATAGATATATTCTATGCCCTATGTTGTCCATATAAAATTTTCATGGGTTTTTTGTCTATGAATTTCATAGTGAGATAAATTAGGGAAAATATATTATTGATATGTATCATTAGTGGAAATAAAGTAAAAATATAGATTAATTTTTTTATATTTAATTGTCATGGATCACTGGCTATAGTCTGGGAGTAACCATGGGTCTTAATTTAAGGATTCCATGGATGCAATCACCATGCCCGATTGGATACTCTTAATGCAAAAAGAGTGATCATTAGCTTGATAGGTACTAGATGAATGAGATGTTTTACTTATGATCATGAGTGAGGTTGGTTCTCCCTGGGAGAAACCAAGGATAAACCCATTTTTAAAGATGGTTATGTCATGACACATGAGATACATCCCCCTATGTGAGATATATGTTAAGAACATAGAGTCTCCATGTCATGATTGGTACATGGGAGATTTTATGTTTTTTACATTGAGGAATTCAATGACATTAGTAATATTGGATTATCTATAAGGACCCTTAGGATTTGGTTCAGACCCCCCTCGATAGGCTCAAACTCTATAACTATAATTGATGGATTGGTATATTTCACATTTCATATGATATGCATCAATTTTATTTTTATTATTATAGTGATCTTGTTTGTTCGATGACATGACCTTGGATCCCCAAGCTGAAGCACCATCTTGGTGGTATGCTGAATTTTGATGATTTTTTTACTTTTTCCCTTGTAAGAATACCATTATTGAACATGCACTTCTTTTTAGGCTTCCTACATAGACTGAAGAAGGTGGTATGGGACGCGTGTCCATTCAAGAAACCTAGACCATGGTTTAAGAATTTTATTTATTCAAGGATCTACTTATATATATATATATATGGAAAACTGTCATATTTAATGCCTTAAATGGATTATCCAAGACACTAGGGGTGCAGGCATACTGATATAATATATTACACCATGAAAGGTTTCTAATTGTTACCTGTGTAAACCATATGATTTCAGATGAAGATAAAGGTAAGAGTGATGCTTTTACAACTTGATTAACATTCCCTAGAGGATGTAGATTTAGGGAAGGGAATTGAGAATATGCTCAAGGTTTTTTGCAGCACTTTTTTCTCCATTTTCAATTTTTTTATAATATTGTATATTCTCTTATCCCAATTTCACCCATTTTTTTAGAGACACTTGGTATCTCAATCATCATTTTGAATCAATTATAGTTATTCATTTTCTCTATTTATTACTTATATTTTCATTGTAATTTCATTACGACAACTGTTCTCTTCTAATTATTATGATTCTGATAATTATTATTTATTTCATAACATTGTGCATACTTAGATCTATGAGGGAATATTCTACCCAGGGACACACCCTAGGTGCTTGATGCTAGTAGGAATCCTTTTGAATTTGGGGAGATGAGTTTTAAGTCATGTGTTCCACCATTATAAGGCATTGATGAGTGGAACTATATACGTGATTATACTATATGGAATGTATCTCTCAACAATAAATTTACGTTATTATAAAATAAAATCCATATAATTTTCCATTATTTGTTTTATAAATACCAAATTAAGAAAATTCATTGTTTTTAATGATTACATATATGTTTTTTATTAGGATTGAATCTATATTTGATTTAAATAAATTATCATGATACACTAATATTAGTAAGTGAAAATTACAATTACAAGGTTGAAATTTATTTGGGGTGGGGGATATAATGTTCCACCCTAATATATTAGAGTATATTTATTTTTAAATAAATAATACGTGTTTGATAGCATTCTAAACAAGCAACCCGAAGCTTAAAATGAAATGTGATATATTATTACCTAGCACTTAAATTGGAGTTATAAAAAGGGATAACTAAATTATTAAAAATATGTATAAGGTTTTTATATAATCTATATTCACTGATTAATGCCAAAAATAAGTAAACTATATATTATAAAGACCTTTTATTATTCAAAAATATGATTTCAAAAAAATTGTTCTATTTCATTTTATGTGCAGGGATTTTAACTATTTTGTAAATTTTTTAGATATTTTCTTAAAATAGTTTTACATATTTGAAATAATTCTATCAATATTACTTTAGGGTGATCAATGATGATTTATCTACAAATATTAATTTTTCTTCGAGTTGTTAAAAATACTGAATTTTTTAAAATTTTCATTTATTTTTATTAAAAAAATTAAAATAAAAAATACCATTATGTTTTGAATTTGATCTTAATGTAACATAAGTATGATTTAATTATATATATTATAGATAATTACATAATAATAAACAATATAAATGACATTTGGAATAGTTTCATTTGTAGGATTCAAAACACATTTTTTAAAATAATTCTTTCTCTTTAATTTTATATATTTATATTAAAATTGATTTTTGAAACTTCTAGAAATTTAATCTCCAATTAATTGATCCATATTTCTAATTAGGTGTTTTATATTTGGTAAATAATACCCTTTTATTTTTTTTAATTATCAATATTAACTGTGGTAAAAAATTTCCCCTCGGTAAGGGTATCACATGTAATACAAGGGTAAAACTCAAGGGGATGGTCGATAAATATGAAAAAAAATATTCTATTATTTCATTAGTTTGGTACCTTCCAACCTTATTTATCACTTATTAAATATTTTTAGAAATTCATTTCCATTTACCATTGAAAATGACATTTTTATTAATTTACATAATTAATAATTAAAAAATGACACCCACTTTAGTTTAATATCATTATTATTTTTTACTAGAAGAAAAAGAAATTTATCTAATTATAAATTCTTATTCTAAAAATTAATTATTTTTTATCATGTAAAATCCTTTTTAAATATTAATAGGGGAACCGTTAATTGAATTCCTATACAATATCACCATTTTGATTTTTCATGTAATATAAAATAAAAATAAATGTTGTTAAAATGATAAATGAAACAAAAATCAGATGAATTATTTTGTTCCATGATTTTTTATAAAATTATATCAGATTAGTGATGTTGTAAAATTTTAAATTAGGGCTAAATTTATATCTGTTATCATTAAATAGAAAATATTTTAATTGTATGAAAATTATTTGAGTTGTATTTATTGATTAATAATATGTTATTAAATGAATAAAAATTTATAAAATCATGAATAATGATATGGGTGATGCAATATGGTTTAAAATTTCATTCCATGACCATTTGTGATAAAATTGTAAAATTAGATGTAATTTTTTAACCGTTTAATTTTGAAAAACTTGCTACCATAGTTATGGTTAAATTTGGATAAGTATGGGGCCAAACCAAAAGTAATGGTTTAAATTTCCACAAAAAATTTTCCATGTTTTATATTTTGAATGTATTTAAAACCTATATATCACACCTTTGATATCTTTTCCACTTATTGGAACATTATCTTGAATAATAATTTCTTATATTTAAATATATTATGCAATTTCTTATGTGACATTTCCATCACTATAAATGGAGATCCCCACATCTCTTTTATCAACATCTCCTTGAGAGTCTTATATTTACCAAACCCTAATAAAATCTCCTATCACCATCAATAACCATGTTTTTAATGTGGTTTTCTTCTCAAAATATAATCTTTAAGGTCCCTGTGACTAGATAAAAAAGAGGCCTCTCAAATAATAGGTATTTAATTTAACCAATCACTTTCATTTTACATATTTTAGCTCCTAAAATTATTGAAAAACATTAAAATAGGGTAAAAACAACATATTTTATATAATATTATCTTATTATGTTTCATTCATGACCTCTATCAATCTCTTTTCCATCAAATGGGAATTATAAGTATCCTCCATGAGTACTTATAGACTACCCCTCCATGTATATATAATATTAACTTTCCATAACAATTTTTCATTGTTGGTAATTATAATTGTACCGTGTTTATATATGTTATATTTATTATATTATACTTATATGTTCTTATTTACCTTCATACCATTCCATCCTTTGGAAAATGGTAATGTCATGCGTGCATATGTGTGGACTACCATATCTATGAAGTAATGTGTTTAATTTTTCATTTCCACATTACATGAATGGTAATAAAGATATAAATAATTAATGCATATTTTATTTATAATATAATAATTATTATTTACCTTTATTACATTCATTCCATCAACTTGATCCCATGTGCTGCATTGGATTGTCAATGACATGATAATTATTAATGGGTGAAGATAAAGTGGTGAAGAATGGAGAATTTTTGTGAATTCCATTAATGGCATTTGATTTCATGCTTGGTTAATTATCTATATAATATTGATAGTTTTGGTAATGTTCTTAATTTCAAATAGATGTGTTAATAGAGTAATAGAACAATCACAATGTTTACAATGTGTGAATAAACACTTTATAGATGACCATGAAAATATTTATTTACATGGGTAATTAATTTAAGGTTATAAAAAGACAAAATTATTTCTACATGAGGTGATTTTAAAATGAATGAAATCCTTGCATATAAATATTTTTTTCAATATAAATATTTTGATAAATAGGTTTTGTAGTTTTTAATAATATAATAAATTAATTGAATGATGAATTTGTATTTTTATATTGATAATTTTTGTTTTTAATGTGTTGAAGGACTCAAGATTTAATATGAATGTCATGGGGTTTTATCTTATTAAATTTATACAGGTACATAATAGTACATGGAGAATTATATTCTCTGTATATGGGTATCCCCCACTTAGGTAAGGTACTGGGTAATTTCTTTATGAGGTTATAAAAGGGTACCTAGTTGATAAAGACATAATGTAAGGTTATTCATAGCTTGTGTTAGTGTACATGAAAGCTTGTTTAGGGGTACATGTTGCTACATAAAGGTACATGGAGGACATTGTAAACGTATATGTAGATTTTTTATGTATGTGTAAGGGTAGTCGAAATCATGGATTGGGATCTACAAAACATACATAATTGTACATAGAGGCTATTGTAAGGGTATGTGCATGCTTTTGTAGGTAAAAACCTTTCATAAGGGTACTAATGAATTGGGTAAGGGGGAGAGGATGTTTCTTATGCATATTTAATGGTATCCCCTACACTACATAAGGTATCCAACATGTTTTTCATTGTTCATATAAGGGTATGAAGAAAAAATAAACCACATAGACAATGATGTGTTACCATGAAGAAGATAATACTACTAATAATTCTACCATTTTCCTCAATTACAAGATATGTTATATCGCATTGGTAGGAGGTTTTACATCTCAAATGTAGGAGGTGTGATCGTAATGGTGGGACATTCAATAATTCAATGTTTGAATGTTCTACTTTTAGATATGGGATTCAACCATCAACCTTCGAATTAGATGGTAATACCATGAGATATAATGAAATAAGGTGATATTTTTAGCTTTTATGTTTAGAGGAGAAACATTGAACATTGCATGACTGAATAATATTTTGAGTTTTGACTGGAAAAATACAGTATATGTTCTAGTATGAGAGAGTGAATTAGTGATATAGACTTATCCAAGAATAAATCTAGTTGATCTTGTATTCATGAGAATCAGTTCATTATTTGAAGGCACATATATTATAAGATGATATAACTATGTTATATATTATATCAGTTAATAAGAGGATTTTTAGTCTTGTATTTTATATTCATCTGACTCTCATGCATGAAAATATGTACCCAAACTATACCGTCACTTGTAATAAAGATGAAAATTTTGGGGAACAAGAAGTTGCATAAATGCATGAGTTAATCATGATATTTACAACATTAAATATGAGGTGAAATAATTTTATACTAAGTGAATAAATATAAATTATTTCTTGATTCATTTGGGAGTCATAAAAATTAACTCATGATGAAAAATTATGAAACAAGATTCATGCATGTGAGATATTATATTGAAGAGCTCAATTTTCTGTTGGAATTTATAATTAGATACATGTGGTGTTGTATTTTTCTAATTTAAATAATGTTCACCTATTCCCCATTTATTTTAAATGTAGTATAAAATATATTTTATATGCTCCCAGATCATTGAAATTTGAATGATTTTTGGAATAAATGTGTATATCCAATTTTTTATGTGTATTTAAATAGAGAAAAATAAATGTGTTATTTATAGCACATTTAAATCATTCAGTAAATGATATATCACATGAAAATATATTGTATATTTCATTAGGATAACATTTTCTATGTAGGTGATGATGATTTTTTGTTGAGAACTGAGACAAGTCTTATACTTTGTGCATGAAAATCTTGGAGAACATGATACACTAATGTATTAAAGAAAGAAGTAGTCAATATTGGGTAATTCATGAAGAAGGTGAGTAAGGATGATTGTACCAATATTAAAATTGATTATTGAGTACATACCTGAAGAAGGAAATGAAAACATATCACTACATCATAATCATGTAGAAATTGAAGATATTTTCACTAGGGTTTTGGAAGACCATTGAAGAACCGATGCAATACCAATATAAAAAATAATTGATTTTTTGGAATCAACTCAATGATATATAGTTTGTATTAATAAAACTAAAATTATTCTTAACCAAATATACTATCAGGGGATGGCCCACTATAATCAATAATGATAAGGAATTATGGGTTTTTTATCTGGAGTTTTTTGGATATTTTCTATGCCTATAATCACATTTTTTACTATTTGAGAGTCTACGCATCTGTTCATCTCAAACAAATTAAAAATATAGTTTCACATAATATGGGAGAACCTTGTAAATATATTCATGTGGTTTTAGTGGTTTTATTTGTATAAATGTAATAGTTTTGGGACTTTAATGAATGTGGTAAAAAGATCACAACTGATCACATAGGATTATTTGAAATGAGTAAGTTATAAAATGAACATCACTTATCCACTAACTCCACCTCTGAGTGATATATCCAAACCTAGGCACCTCATGATGTATCCAAGTATAAGGGTCCCTCATAAATGGTCTAATGTTTTATAAATATTAACAATTTGATATTTGGATCTAATCAATATTAGAGGAGTCCCAATATTCAATGAAAGTAACTTGTGTGGATGGGATAATCAAATGCTTCTCTATCAACATTAACAAGTCCTCCATGTCATTTGTTCTATAATAGTTTGTTTTATCTTACCTAGAATAGATTATCTCTTGGAATATTAAAGTAAGTGAAATATTCAAGTATATGTGAAATGCATAAATTAAATTTCTTCGTCCAAGTCTAATAAAGTGGTCACTAAGGTGATTACACTAAAAACTACCAAGTAGATGTCGGATAAACTCGAGAATATGTATGAAGGGAATGTGAAGATAAAATAACACAAAATTCTAATCTCGAGAGATTTTTTTTATGATATTTTAATTGATGAATATGAGAATATTGATGTATAAATTACAATGATAAATGAAATAGTAAGTCAGATTAGGGGTTTTGGTGATACATTAGATGATTCATCTCTTATCAAGAAACTAGTGTGAACCTTTCATTACAGATTTGACCCAAAAATTTCATCCTTGGAAAAATATTGAGACATATCTCATTATTATTTCCATAGTACACTACTAAAATAGGAGATGATAAAATAACCTTTGTCAAAACAATTATGCAACTATTTGAAAGGTTATTAAAATACACATGATAAATGAAAAAACTTGAAGCACCTTTTTTAAATTCTGATATGGATGAAGTATGTGATTTAGATTATAAAAGGGTAATGTCCTTAATTTCTAAAATGATAATTAGTGGAAATGTAAAATGTAATGATTTTATTACATTATTGTTCGTTAACTGTGTTCAAATAGGGGATTTTTCATTTCATTTCCTAAATAAGGAAATCGGTGATTCTGAGAGTGATGAAGATGATAAATAATACACTAAAAGAAGATTTTGAAAAAATATAATGGGTGATTCTATAATGAATAAAAATATCATTGTTAAGTGTAAGTCTAATCTATTGAGAAGGAAAATTGATGAACACTCTTCAACATTGACAAAATCAGAAGATGAATGTTGTACTAAAAAACATAACAATGTCATAGCATAAGGTTAGAGAAATGGAGTCTCTTCATAAAGGGATGATAAAAAAATAGGAGAGATAATATAGTACATCCATATATATGAACATATAAAATGTCCTAATCAAAACACTCAGCTCAAGAAAATAATCAAATATTTTATGAAAGATAAATGAAATAAAAAAACCATGTTGTGATGTAATTGAAGAGATAAAAACATAAAATATGAATATTATAGATTTGGATGTGATGATGAAATACCACAATACAAAACCAGATGAAAATGAATAAAAAATGGGTGAGGCATAGTCAAGGTGTCTTATGGAACACAATTCCTTAATAATGATAATAGCTGATTTTTATAATGTAGTGAATGATCAAGACAGATCATCCCAATATTAAATGATAATTATTCAAAATGAGAAAGAACCTAGTATTTTTGATTATTCATATGATAATAAATCTATTTTGCAAATTTATTCATTTTCTGATACAAATATTGAACATATAATTATAGATTTTATTATTGGGAACATAAATTAGTAAAGAACAAAATTTTCACCAAGTCTATGGGGAAATAGTGTCTATAATGTATCTAAAAAAAACGTACTATTTCACCAATATAAAAGTCTGTATTATAGAACACAATGTATTTTTGTTTAAATCTAGTGTTTTTTAGAATTTGGAAAAAATCATTTAACAACTTCTTTACTGTTCCACTTCTTCATAATTTAACTACATTAATGATGATTAATTAATAAATAAAATTTTGAATCTTTGTGAGAATAAATAATATTATTATAATGTATTAGTTTTTTTGTAAGGAAAAAACAAGGTTTCCTACCCAATATATATTATATTATATAATGAAAATATTAAAATATGTGACCAATAAGTTAATTTTGGAAAATATTTTATAAAAACACATCCTACATATTTACATATTGATTTTGAAGAAAATAAATAAATAATAAGTGAAATTAGATATGAACATATTTCAAAATTGAATTTCTATTAGATGGTAAGGTTGAATGAAATAATAAAAAATTATGATGTATATGAATACCAAATAATTCCCCAGATGATGTTGAAACCCATATGATGTTTTTTAATGACCATATTAATAATTTAAAGAAGTTTTGTGAGATGAATGAAAAATATTATTCCAAATTTCAATGAAATATGCGATCTTTCGACCTAAACAAGAATTAAAAGAGGAATTAAATTTGAAAAGTAACCATATGATGATGTGTGAACTTTTATTCCACAGAATTAGAAGACTATAAAAAATATGACACCATCAAATTCTGAAAAGTGGAAAGTAATAATATGTTCTTTCATTTAGAGATTTCAAGCATAAATGAACAATGTGTATGGGTTGGGAAAATATCATCCATGTTTCACTCTCTCTAATGTATTAATGTACATCCTTATTCAAAATTATTTTATGTGTTTTAGTAAACATTCATGTAATTGAAGGAAATGTTTTATGATTACACTATTATAAAAAATAAATAAATTATCATTCATAGAGTACTATAACTACCATGAAAAAGAATAAAGGAGTGTATTCCATGATGAGGACAAACATTGTGAATAGAGGAGACTAAAGTGTTTTATCTGAATATATAATTTTCTTCATTGCATGTAATAATGGAAGTAGACGTATTATTATTAAATAATAAAACCCAATTATTAATTCAAATAATCATTCCTATTAAGGTGGATTGATTGGTTGATGACAATATCAAACAATGTGATAGATATCTTATTGTGGTACCCAAGCATTCTAATTTGTATTTTAAATTGTTTTCAAGGACTTATATTAATTTCCATAAAGCGCTTATCTAAAGAATTTTGAATTTCTAAGAATGATATCACATTCACGGTAGTTTAAGGGAAATATAGATAACATTATATATATAAATATAAATATATATATATATATATATATATTGAATCCAACACTGTGTAATCCCACATAGACATAGAGTATACCAACTAATTCTATTTTCAAATATAACAATTTGGTATCATTCTTCTCTTTGAAAAAATGGGAGAAAATTCTGAATTCCATGAAATGAATAAGATGAGATGAGAAAATAGCTGTAATACCATTTTCATTTAGTTTTCTAAATGGAAGAGAATTTTTGAAAACCAATGTTGCTTTTTAAAATGTAAAAATATATTTATATTAAAAAAATAGTGGAAAGGTGGGACACAGTTCAACATGTGTCATTAATGAGCCAATATGTATTTGTTAGTAAAGATGAAGTGGTGATGATTAGATAATAATTTTAGTTTTCTTAATGATATTAAATGTAATCCTTGATCCATTATCCTTGTAATTTTTATTTTTTATGAACTTTTCAAATATTCAATGTCAAGTGATAAGGGAGTTGAATAACAAAAACAATGATTATAAAATGTGTAGAAAAACGTTGAATAATATAATGAAAATATCTATTTGATTGGGAAATTGATTTCAATCAGTGAAAATATAATTTATTTAATCATCACAAGAATGGAATAATTTTTTGAATATTTCAATTGAATAATTAAAAGAAAAGTTAATGAAATGAATTTTTTTATATTTTTTTCCTGAATAATATTTTGATAAATGACTTTCGAAATTATATTCAAATTCCAAATAAGAAGAATTATGCTACTATATTTTCTTGTTTAGAATTGGAGTTATTTTTAAAGTGTGAAGTCTTTGAGATGGATTATGAAAGGTCTGCGGTTTTTTGAGTTAATTTTTTATCCTATGTGGTGTTAATGGAAATATATATTGACTAAATATGGGAAACTCCCGACATTATAAAGGTATATTGTATTTTCAAGATAAGAACAAATAAGGGTTTCAAGATAATAAATACAATATATAATCATATTAATATATTGTGTAAGTCTACATGGAATATAATTTATGGGAATATAGTGTTGATTAATGGTACATGGTGTCTGACATAATGATATATTTATAGTTTTTATAGTTTTGCTATGGTAAATAGAAACTTTCATAAGGGTATAAAATAGCTATCTAAGGATAAAGAGAGGCTCATGGAAGGGTACATACATGCATGTGTAAGGGTAAACTAAAATTTATAAGGGTACTAGAGAGTGACACAAGGGTGAAAAATGGTTTCTTATACCTCTATAAGGGTATAAATACCACTACGTAATTGTAAAATTTATTTTTTTCATTATTATCAAAAGGGTAAAGAAGAAATGACTACGGTGTATAGAAAAGGATATGAAACCATGAAAAAGATATTATATTTTTAGATGCTTCTGTTAGCCTCAAACTAGGAGATGCTATTTATTGATGGAAATAGGTTTTACAATGTGATGGTAGGAGGTGTGTCTGTGATGATTGGTGATTCTACCATTAATTGGTAGAATGTGTTACCATTGGATAGGGGATACTACAGTTATTTGTGGTGGTATAGAGTGATAAAATTATCTTTGATAGTGGGATGATCTACTATGATCTTCACAGATATGAAGAGTTATCATTACCATTTCATAGTAGAACAAGCCACAAATTTAACACTAATAAAAGTGTGTGTTTTTATTGGGAGGGGTAAAAAGATAGTTTAAATTATTGAGGCATGAATGAAAATGATTTTTTATGCATGATAATTGAGGTATTTTATAAAGACACAACTTTCATTTGTGAATACTACTCAGATGAGTTGTGTATTCATCAAATAATAGTAGTTTGAATCCTTTAAATGACATTCTGAAATATTACACTCATTAATAGAAAAAACCCAAGCTATAATATCACTTTTAATAATGCTAACCCATTAAATGGAATAGAATAATTCTAAATTCACGAGTGAAGTCTAAGATATTAGTTATTAAAGATGATGTGTTGTATCATTCTGTTTCATGAATAAGTAGGCAGCTATGTTTAGACCATTTGGGTATCTTAAAAAAAGAAAACATGATAAAATGTGAAGCAAAATGATCTGTTCATATGAGGTATTAATTTTGATAAACCGAAATTGTGGGGGAATTTTAAATGATATACAGGAAATGTGGAATTTTCAAACAAAAATTGAAGATTATAAAATAATGAGTTGTTTGAAATTGTATTTAAAATACATTAATGGGGGTTATTTGAGTTTTGAAATTTAATCGTGTTTTGGAAAAAATTTAAATACATGTTACCGTACCATTATTTAAATTGGGAAAAAAAATTTCTATTTAAAACACATTTGAATAATATTATAAATTAGACATAATATTCAAAAAATTGTTTTTTATCATGGATAGATTTATACAAGCAAGTGATGAAGGGTTTCCATTGACAATTGAGAGAACTCTTGTGCTTTGTACAAGATAATCTTAGTGAACACGATAGACTAATATACCAAATAAAGATTCAAATCATAAAAATATACAATAATGTTAGATAGGATTACTGTACTGATATTATTGAATATTAGTTAGTTTTTTCTTGAAGAAGGATAAGGCCAATAACTCACTACATCGGATACGAGTGGTGGATGAATGCTAGTTTATAGGATTTTTTAAGTAATTTGAAGAACTAGTTAGATATTTTTATAAACATACAATTATTTTTGGGTGATACCTTGAATACCATGAGTCATTATAAATAACCATTGTGGGTTTCGAGTGTAAGTATCTCTTCTAGAGAAAACCCACTATAATCATTACTGATCAGGAATTATGATATTTTATTTTCCAAACATTTTAAAATACTTTATGCACCTATAAATAAATTTATATTCCACTAGAGAATATATGACATAGATTATGATAAACATAAAAATGTAATAGACACCCATATTTATGGTTAAAATTGTAAAAAATAATCCAATGATTATAGTGCATTAAATTGTGTTCATATTATATAGCTATGATTTTAAATATAAGGGGATCCTGATCTTAACTAACCAATGAGGTTGATTTAAAAAGGTTAAATCAGAAAAATAAAAACACGGATTCACCCCCCCCCCCTTTCTCAATGATATTTATGAGCCCAGGTAATTCAAATGGTATCGGAGAAAGATGTCCCCTCTAAAAATATCTAACCTTTACAAGAAACTAATGTTATAATGTATGAATTGTATAAAATATATAGAATTCACATCCATTGATGGAATGATATTTTTTAGTTGGAAGAAATGAATTCTCCCATAACTTCTTTCACAAGGTCTTGAAGATATTGAAGATAAAAAAAATTAGTTTTATCCAACTTGGAATACATTTCCCCATGACATATGATGATAAGAGTAATATGAAAATTTATTAGAAATATATAAATTCAAGATTTCAGACTTTTATAATAAATTTCTCACTACGGTTATGGGAGAAAAAATATCCTAGGAAATGTGGGATGAACTCAAGAATATATGTAAATATAATTTGAATATAGAAAAAATTATTAATGAAGAGAGATAAAATTGAAGATATATGAATAGATGAATATGACACTATATAAGACTAATTTACCCCAGTAAATGATATGTTATTTCATATCAGGGGTTTTGGGAATACATGGAATGATTCATCTTTTTTCAAAAAACAAATGTATAACATTACTAATAGATTTTATTCAACGATTTATTATATGGATGAATATAGAGACCTACCACTTCTTTATTTTCAGAATACACTCCTCAATTATAATATGAGAAAACATCATTTGTTCAAAATGAAATATAAGGATGAAATTTAATTCAATGAAATTAAAATAATGAAGGTAGTATAAAAGGATGAAAATCCATTATTATATTTGGATGAGGAGGACTTCAGTGATGATCATTATGAAATCCTAATGTCCTTTATTTCAAAAAATAACAAAATTGGACGTGGAAAAATGAAGTCTTTCTTCCTTAATAGCAATTTAATTATGGTTTAATTTTTATTCTTCATTTGATTTTACAAAAAATTAATTGGATGATTCTAAGTGTGATGAATAAGATGATTTATAAACTAAAATAACACATTGAAAAACATGGAAATATTGTACAATAAAGAAGAATATGTTCTTAAAAAGGTAAATCAAAAATATTTTGAGTATAGAACATAATGAATTTTCATCAAAATGGAGTGAATCCTAAGATTATAATGCAACTAAAATTCATAAAACCTATACTGAACATGTTGACATACATGGAGACTCTATAAGTGGTGATGAGAATGAAGAAGTGGGATACTGAGAGTACATGATGAGATATAAACTTGTATTATGTCTTGATCAAAATAGTAAACTCATGAAAATAATATATTTTTTTGGATTAGGAGGAATGAAATGAAATAATGATACAGAACGATTTTATTGATGAGATCAAAACAACCATGATAATAAATAGAGAGTATGATAAGATGTTTTAAAACCAAAATTCAAAACTAGCTAAAAGATAATAAATAATTAATGAGTCACATTCATGGTGACATAATGGATAAAAAATGAAAATGATGAGTGATTATTTTGATAAGTAGTGGGTGTTCAAGGAACATTATCCAAATCATTCATGATGATTTATACAAGGAATAGGGTAAAAGTTATTTCTTATTATTCTTTTGATGGTAAATATATTTCATCTAGAGGTGAAGGATTTAAAAAAAAATCTGACAGAACATAGACTAGTGATTATTGGGAGATCCTAAATGTGTTATTAAAATAATATTCCCCAATATTAAGGGAAATAGTGGTATAATGTTTTCCAGATATTAAGTAGTTTATCGTGAATAAAAATTTTATTATTATGAGCCACAATTATTTAGAGATTACTATATGTGTTATAGTAAAATTTACATAAAAATTGTTTAACTATTAGTCTAACATGTCACATCCTAAGAATATTCACTCACATAAGGGAAAAAATATTGGGATGAAAATAAGGATCTTAGATAGAAGTTGGTATAGTCATAGAATGAAGAATTGTATTTTTTTAGAAATATTTAAGGTATCTTTCTCAAAATAAATATTATTATAAGAATAAAATCTTTTCAATATGTGCCAAAAAAGTGATTTTTATATAAAAAAATGAAAAAACATATTGGATAATTACTCAATATTGCAATATAAATAATGATATAAGAGGTGAGAATATCCCTAATAGTTTTGATCAAACAAATTGGTTTTGAAGGTAATATTGAAATAAAAAAATTAAAATATTTATGATAATGGAAGACTAGAGAAATCATAGTTCTTTTTAAAATCCATATAAATATTTCAAAATATTGTAATTATAAATAGCATGAGATGATTTTTAGATAATGTAAATAAAATTACCATATTTTTATGAATTATGATATCCACCAAAATATAGAAAACATTTTTGAAGAAATCCTTAATTTGATGATGAATGTGATTAGATGGATCCTACTACGAAGAAGGTTAAATATAATGAATCCTAAACATCTGAAAATAGGAAATTTAAATAGGTTCTGTAATGATGAGATATAATGATTAATCAAATAGAGTTTCTATTTTGAGAAAATATCCACCATGTTCGAGTACCTATAAAGCATTTAAGAACAAACATAATCCTAATTATATTATGTTTTTTGATCCGGATTTTATGGAACTGTAGTAGAATTTGGAGTATTTCACTATTGAATATAAGGAAGATATTTCCCTACATGTATTATACTGAATACGATGAAATAGAAAAATAGGGGCTCATCCCCTGAATGGAAGAAAAATTGTGAATTGGGGATTCAAAATCATATTATATTAATCTAGAATTTTTTGTAATAAAATGTAATAATAGTGTTTAAGGTATTATAATCACTGTAGAGAAAACATGATCTTAATTTTATTAGTAATAATTATTTTATTGGGGTGCTCATTTGCAGAAAAAATTTATCAAATTGAGATACTTTTTTCTTGTAACTGATATACTTGATGTGTTTGTTAATTTGTGGGAAGGATATTTTATTTCTTTTCCTAGTAGAATATATATTTAGAATTAAAAATTTCTAATCCTGATATAAAAATTATGGTATTTTATGGAAATTATATACCCCATTTTTTGTATATCTCTTCTTTATTACATAATGGGTTATCCCATCAAGATATAGAGAACTCAATCTAATGGATCTCTACTAAGAGAACCATGTGGTATCATCATTCTCTCAAGAAATGGGGAATAAAATCCGGAGTTATATTAATGTAAGAAGAAGATATGAGAAATCCCCTACATTAACCTTTTTATTTAATTGTTAATAAGTGGGGAAAATTTAGATCACACATATAATGTTTAAAAATGGGAAGTGATATTGAAAAAAATACAATGGGGATGATTGTTAGTACCACATGTTTCATTTATTTTAAATGGGTCAGTATGTGTTAGTGGTTGAAGATTATTGTCTGATTATTAGGGAATTGTCACTGATTCATTTAACTACATTTGATGGAATGATTAAGAAATTATCATAGTAATCATGATAGTGGTTTAATTGGTCTTATTTTTAAAAACATGAGTTAATGTAGTCATGTAAATACATAAATATTTATAACAAGATAACTAAAAAATTGAATAATACCATGAAAATATCTATCTTCATGATTAATTTATTTAAGACCATGAGTATATAAATTTTATTTTATGAGGATTATTGAATAATTCTCTGAGAAATTTTAAATATTAATTCAAAGAAGAATGAGTTCTATGAAAAACAATTTATATTCGAACATATAATAGATTTTGAAATATATGTTTCGGAATTTATTATAAAATAAAAAAATTAAATTAAATAAGGGTTCTGATTTTTATTTTGAGATTTTTATTTTTATTATTTGAAGTGTGGAATGAATCAAGATAGACTAGGAATGTTCTAAATTATTTTTTATTGAATTTGGATACCAAAATTATAGTACATGGATAATTATATTACCAAAGTATGGGTAACACCCACTATCATCAATATACATTTTAATTTCACCATTATGTTGTTAGTGTGTAGAATAAGTATAAAATCTCAAAATAAGGTTTTTCAAGGCTTTCATAATGGTACATGGAAGTTGGAGTAAGGGTGCAAGTCGATACATTAATGTACATAGAGGCTCACGTGATCGTTCATGAATAGTCATGCAGGCTCCACATGGGGACATGTAAACTTGTCTAAGGGTAGCTGACATATAAATAAGGGTACCCATAGGCTCATTTAATGGAACAAGTATTCTTTTCTAAGGGAAACCTGTCCCACTTAGGGGTACCAATGATTTACGTAAAGGTAAAAGAAAGTGGATTTTTTGTATGTTTGTGTATTCTCACCCATGTGTAAGGGTGCCAATTAATTTTTTATTTTTAAAATAAGGGAAATAAGAAAAGACCACACAATAGATATAGGCTTTTATGAAAATGAATAATATGATACCATTGTATATTGTATAGTCATCCTCAATGGTTGGGGATGTTATCACATGATGGTAAAAGATTTACCACACAACTAAATTTGGGTAACCATGATGGTAAGAGATGATAATGTTCAATAGTATAATCTTCTAATACTGTATAGGGTATGCTACAGTCATCTTTAGGGGTAGAAGGTGCTGCTATGAACTACAATGGTAATAGGAACTGACATTATATGTGACAATATGAGGATCTAACTTGTTCTTTTCTTGGAAGAAGAATATTCTGATTTTTCACAGATGGAAAAGGGCTTCAATTCATGCACGACAGAGGGAATGAATGATTTCATATTACGAAGGAATGAATGAAGATACTAATTCATGAATGAAAATAAGGTTATATTATAAAGACACAATATTTAGAAGATGTTTCAATATAGATGAGTTAATAACTCATTTAATAATAGGAGTTAAATGAATGCATATAATATTGATAAATATTAATAGCCTGAATAAAACAACCCCTGAAATATAGTCACTTGTAATGAATTCTAACCATTTAATGGAAAAAATGAAGGATATATTCATTATTTATTCCCAAGAATTCTAGTAGTAAAGATATTGTATAGCGTTTTATTATCGTGTGAATAGATGTGTAGTTATTTTTGAAAATTTCTTGCATCATAAAATGACTTCACATGTGGAAATGGAATGAAACAAAATTCATGAATGTTAGGTAATATTGTGGATAATCTAGAGTTATGTAGGAATTTTAAATTATATCTATATATTATGGTAATTTTATGTAGTAAATGAAGATCCATCGAGAAAAAATTAATTTAAATTAACTATAAAATATACAGAAGAGGATCATAGTGTTTGAGGATTTAAATGATTTTTTATGAAATTAAAATATCAAATTCATTATGGTTACATAAATTAATAAAAATAAATTTTTTAGTAATAAAAAATTTAAATAATATAATTAATGAGATATCAAATGAAAAAATTGTTATTTTTTAATGGATAAATGTGTGAATGAGGTTGATGAATATTTTTAGTTCATAATTTATGGAACACTTTTTATTTGTGAAATATAATATAAGGGAAAATGATACGTTAAATTACAAATGAATGGATTAATAGTTTGGAAATTATAAATGAATGCATATATAGATGAATATAATGATATTACAAATGATCATTGAGTTCTAACCTGAATACGGACACTGAAAATGGATCACTGAATCAGATTCAAATGGATGTTGAGGATTTATTCATAGGAGGTTTAGAATACCATAAAGTAATTGGTGTAATACATTTTTAAAAAACTATATTTTTTGGATATATCTTTAATTGTGGGAGTTAGTATAAACAAAACTTGTGGGATGCCAATCTAAAGATCCACTCAAGAGATAGCTCTCTATAATCATTAGTAATCCAAAATTTTAGGAGTTTTCCTATACAATATTTTTAGATAGTTTATGTACATTTAATCACAATTATATACTAGTAGAGAATCTATTCGTTAGATCATAAAAACTCAAAAAGGACATTTTCACCGACATTTGGTGAGAACCTTGAAACAATCATCATCTACGTTTAGTGTTTTAATTTGTTTTCATAAATAAGAGGTGGGACTTTAAGGAATGAGGGATTGATATCATAAAAATCACATTATATTATTTCAAAAATAATAAATATCAAATATAATATCAAATATTCACCCCCTCTCCCTCTTAGTGATATCTAAACCGAGGTACATCACAATGAATAGTTGAAATGTAAGTCTTATGTGGGAACAAACTACTATCTCAACAATGTGATTTAAATTATTTTCTCAATGTCAATTTTGATGAAGGATTATAATAATTTATATTATGATTAAATATTATAGATATAATATAATTAATATATTGAAGATTATAGAAACAAGATCATAATACAAGGATCATTATTTCCGATCCAAAAATTACCCAGAGAATAATACAGTCAACAACAGAAATGATGTTGGTAATGAAGAAATGTAAATAAACTGGTGGTAATATTTCATAAATAAAACATTAGTGTTATAATTTTTATTAATATGGGTTTTAAATATATTAATAATAAATCTATATTTATTATACAATAGGTTTGAATGAATTTGAATGAGTATAATACATGAGGTATGGGTTTTATGACCATAATATTTTTTGTAGAGGAATGTATGATTCTATGACCCTATGTATATTTATTAGTTGTATATACTATCCCTTTTACATGATATATCATATATACCTCTTAATTAAATGTATTTAATGTTATAATTTATATTATTTTATATAATGGTATTTGATTTGAATGTTATCATAATGGTAAGGGATTATCATATCAAATTGTCCTCTTTTGGACATATGTAACATTACACATCTTATTTATATAATAACATGTATCTGCTATATCATTGACTTGTTTTATTATTAATAAACATATATTAATGGTATTCAAAATTTTATTTTATGTAATTTCTTTCATAGGTGTTATTATACAAAAGATACCAAAGTGATAAGGGGTTTATGTTATGATCTAATTTCTTTTAGGGAAGGTCAATGGAAATTTTTTTGCAGATGGGAATTATATTGATTGTATCCTTAAAGAAACACATATTTTATTCTCTTATAATTATTCATGGAATTTTTCCATATTATCTCAATTTTCCTCTCTTTGGTACTTATAAGGATCATTAATAACTTTTAACAAAAATTCATCATTCTTTTATATGTAGTTACAAAAATTTGTTATTCTATATCAATACTCATAATAAAAAATTTAGGGATGTTTTTAACTATAAATGTTATTTTTTAAATGAAAATTTTAATTACCATTTACATAAGTTAAAAACTAATAATTATATTATTTTTTAAAAAATCATTTTCCAAACAAGCTATTCTTTAATTTATTTTTTAAAAATCCCAAAAGGAATTTTCTCTTTTAACGTATATGATGCGACCATATTTTTCCACTATCATGACCTTTATTTTAATTGATGAACAATTATAATTTTAACTATTATTTTCATTGAAAATAAATTTCTAAATAATGTATTAATTATTATATTAAATGATATAAAAAATATTATATTCTTTTGTTTCCAAATAAAGGTCCAAATGTTATTTTAAATATATGTTTCATTTATGTAAATATATTGTAAGGATTTCTAGGATTCACATGGGATTTGATCCTAAAATACTATTTATTTTTTATCTTATATCCAAATTATGATTATATTGATTTATGTATGATTTTATGCAACCCATTTCTTTTCAACATGTTAACTTATATACCCTAAAACCTTTGTGAACCCCATTTCGTTTCCATGGGTTATGTTATGATGAAATGATGAAATTTTTATGAATCATGTTTCTTTTCCATGGGTTATGATATAATAATATAATGATTATTTATGATATTTTGGAATACATAATTATGGTTTTCATCACATTATGGGTTGGCCCATTTTTATATATCGCTTCATTACATTAGATAATTATGGATATCTCATGATATAATATTGACTGTAATGTGGAGTGAACCTCGTTATGTATTGGATCCTATTCAATAAGATAGTGTTGGAAGATAACCTTGACTAAGGAGCAGATGTAAAGGAGATTGAACCTAATACACTATGATAGTATTAGAGGTTATCCCTGATTGAGGAAATTATTTTCAATGCTTATGTGCATTCCACAGCCATATGTATTAGGATTATGATGTATTCTCAAGGATCATGAATGATTATTTATGATTCTTAACACCTCAATATTATGTCATTTATATTGAAAATGGCTTAGCCAATGATTTATGATTACTGATCCTTGACTGATTGAGTTTTCTTTTATTAAGTAGAGACCATGTCCTCATACCAATATACTTATATAATTCTCACTTTTAATCGTTGATTTATATATCCTATTTTACCATTACATAGCATATAATCTCACTATTTCTTATACTTCCATTACCTAGGATATTACGAATGGTTTTATGTAGGTTATTTCGATAGAGGGAACTACGTGACAATAAAATCATTGGAGATTTGGAATATATTTCATGAAATAATTTTTTGGGTATCCAGTCTACAAATGTGCTATATATTTATGATTATTGGGCTTGTATTGACTTGTGATTTATTTAATTTTCATAAAAATTAAATAAATATTTATAATATCATTCATTGGTAACATCAGGGATTCCCTATATCCATGTTGACTGAAAAACCCATTAAAAACAGATGATTTTACCATTCTCTCGTAAAATCACAACATTATGATTAATCCAAATTATTCTATATCAGCTCAGAAAATGAGTAAAGTGATCAGTATGAGATGATTAATCTCATAACATGTATCCATCCTGAAATATTCACAAGATCTCATTCAAAATAAAGGGAAAAAGGATGAAATATGGGAGGCCAACCTATTCTAATTCACACTATATGGGCTATAATATGAGTATTACCCTGTTAAAAAATGCGGTGTAAAAAAATTTATGCCATTTAAATCCCACTAGATATGAATTATAGAACTTTAGATCACCAGTGGTTGTGTGATTAGCTGATTATACATCTAGACATCATCAATGATTCGATAGTTTGCTACAAAAAACCAAGTTTCTATTAAGATCTCCCAATACCAACGAGATTCCTCTCGATCTTCATTAAATGTAAAAAAACTCATTTTATGTTCCCAAACTCATTTAATTTTATTTTGAATCCCATTTCATAAAAGGCCCATTCCACCAAAATTGAAAACTTCAAACTTCTCTAGAATTTTAAATTGATGTCTGGGCATATTGTATTAAAATCGTCTTGTAATAACACATATCATCCCATAGAACTATTAAAATCCATAAACTCTTATAACCTAGACCAATTTTTTCATCACATTTCCCCATTCATCAACATCTCAACTCAAATCACCAAACAAGTTTCTAAAGTGGAAAATCCACATTAAATCACTTAATCTATCGAACAATGATCCAACACTTCTAACCATCACCAAAACCACCACAATTAAATTTACCTAAGCTCAACTATCTTTAAAAACTCGACATGTCTTCTAATAATTGATTACATCACTCAATGTCGGCCCCACCATATGATTTAGATCACATGGGTTAATTCTCTTTCATGGTGTCCCCCATCATTAGAATTTACTACCATTAGAAAATTCTAGAGGTTCACAGACTTGTTCAACATGGTTCCCAACACACCAGACCCAAATAAAGCTTATAAAACTAATTATATGATGATTCCACATCATTATTTTATTTTCCACAATAAAATAGATCTTCTTACACAATTGGGGATGAACCTGAACATGCTATATTTTCCTAAAAAGACCAAATTAACTCATAAAATTCACAAATCATATCAAATTAGATATACTTGATTTTTTTTCTATCTCCTTGTATTACACCTCACAATAAACATTTTTATCTCTTCTAAATGACCCTTCTAAACTATTATTGACACCAACTACAGACACATTACCAATTTACCTGATCATGGTGTATCTAATTCTAGAGCAATATAATGATCTTCTATGAACCATAAGCATTGTATGTACCCAACAACCATTGTGATATCCTCAATTGAATCTTTAGTAGATTGAACTGTTGTCGTTTTTTCTATTAGAACTTATGCATTATTTGTCTAACAAAATTAGATCACTATAAAAAATCTTTAGTCTGTCATCAATTCTTAGAATCCGCCCAAAACTATATTTGAATTTATATATTAATTGTATTAATGAATCCATATTTATTTGGATCTATTTATTCACTGATATCAACATTCCAAAATTATCACCCATTGACATGTCTCACAATCCCACTCCCCTTTAATAATAGGGTTGTTTTACCCACAACAGAAATTACACTCTCCAGTATATATGTGTTACTTTAATAACCTCACTATGTAAAAACTTCAACAATCATGACACACACATTATTCAGCCTTGAAAAAGGTGACTAGATGGAGGAGTAACCACTCATACTCAGGAAGTATCACAATATCATTTACTAATCATTACCAGTTTCCAAGAACATTTTACATGATATTTTTCAATATTATATTCATAATGAGGTCATTCCCTACAGCATCATATGGTGAATTCCTCAATACAATATTCCCTTTTAGAACCCCTTGAGAATAACATAGAAAAATCAATTCTCAATTATCATGTTCCTCTCATCTAGAACCACACTTATCCCTATCCACCACTGATTTTATCCAATGGGTGGCTTCATCTAAGTATAGAGATCACCCATTTGTACTATATATCAATATTTGGTTCACCATTCTAATATAAATCTCAATAACATTAATATTTATCATCATTCCACTCATGGTCATCACTGAATCTAATTTCCATATGTCTCAGGAATATATAGTGTATACCATCTCATCACCATCAAAACATAGGGGTCACATGCCATGCTGTGACAAAATTCCAAAAACCTACAAGAAAACTCAAGATACATAAATTATAAATATAAGGATGATGTGAAATATCACTATGCATACCCCATGACATGTTAGACTCTATAAACTAGATTCACAATAGAATCCTCCCTTAGAAAATATTCAGTGCCATTCTAAAACTATAACTAGAAAGTACCCCTCATGTGTTGATCTTAAAAATCAAAGCACTCATCCATGCTATGCACCCCTAATGAACTAATCATCCCATTTGAACACCCATCATGGGTTTCCACCACAAAAAAATATAATAAAAATATTAAACAAATTAATGAGTTTCACATATAGGGTCTCTATGTCTTCCCACCAATCCATAAAACAATGGTCTCATAATAGGAGAAACTCAAGAGAAATATCTCATTTTCTCATCAACAACCCATACTAAATCTCCAATGCTAATACCCTCGGATATATATTATCTAATTAGAGGCATAACATTCAAACCCAGTAGCCTACCAAGTCACCGATTCTAACTAAGAATATATATAAAGTACCACTCCATCAAAAATGAAAGTGTAAGGTTAAATTTCAATGACATCTTCTGAGATAATATATGTTGTGGAACCAAGGTTGAGAGGCTCAGTTTATAATCATTTAATTATAATATATATATGAAAATATCTTATAAATTGTTATTATAACTCTATGAAATCAATCATATTTCATACTCACCATCAAATAGTGTTCCTTAAAGAATTTATAACCCTAACCCATAAGGTTTCCACCCACCCCTCCCCCCTTGAAGGGACATTATAACTGTTTTCTCTAAAAATCATCTCACCATTGGATTCATATGTCTTGATACAAAAATAAAGCATATCTGTACAAGTAGGAATGTCCGGGTAGAATTACAAAAAATAAATATATAGGAAAACATTATATATGTCATTTTTGAAACATTAAATCGTAGAGACTTATTAATTAGTGAAAATTATCATACTAGAAGACCTATATATCATTTTAATTCCATATTTTTAATAAGGTGAAAATGAAACATCTCTACACTACGGTGTAAAATCGAAAGAAATAAATTTATTCTTATAAATAGGCCAAGATCAAGAATTCAAATAATGGATAAATAATATCTATTAAAAAAATATCAAAAAAACAATGTGAAAATCACAATAACCATAATAGTGTAATCCATGAACGTGAATCCCACCTCAAGTAATGTAGTCTTCCTTATGAATAGTGTTTATGATGTAAAAAACAATGTTTCAACAAATGATCTGAGACATTACTATGTATATAGTCTACCAAATTCCAAAATACTAAGAAAACTAAAACTGACTGCTCTACTGCCATGTTGTAAGACCCTAGATCGACTCAATCTGAATAGTCGGCAGACAGGGCTACCATGTGAACTCAGGCATGCATCCAAAAATGGTAGATGATATAGACTACCAGTGTGGTATAAAGTGGTAATATGTGGAGAATATAACCCGAGTATAATATGAAATAATAATAGTGAAAATTACCTTGTTCTACATATACCATAATTAATATGATCATCATAAGTAATAAATATATGATGAAAAATAGAAATAAAATGAAATATATAAAATGAATAATCATGATAAAAATATATAATACCCACACTAAAAATCAATAGGTACAATAATAATAAAAATAATAATAATAATAATAAGTTACATGAGGTGTTTATTTAACATTGAGTCATATCTCATACTGATCAACGAATATCGTCAATGTTGTCCCACATGACCATGATAATCCAGATATCAACTCACTTCCATTTACATGCTTGCAATAAATGTGAGTGGGGTTCTTCATTTCCTATGGTACATGGTGGCCCCAGAAATGTTTCAGTACATAACATTGCAGGGCCCCACAAATGGTGTTTTGGATAAATCAAAATATACTCTTATATATTCATGTGAGATGAACAAATATAATAATTAGATAATTGAAGAGCATAAATAAATAAACTATCATCTAAAAATACCTTGTTCAAACAAATTTTATATTGTCTATGGCCATGTCATGATGACTATCCCTACCACATTATCCCCACTTTGCCAAGGGAGTACTCATAATACATTGGAAAAACCATATAACCATCATTAATCCCATTTAATTTGACCCCGATCAACCATAACTACTTCATCCATTTTCAAAGTGCCTCTAAAAATGACCATCACCTTAGGGGAACATTTATCATCCCACTAGGGATCCCACACCCCCACATTCACCATGATGAGTTTCATACCTTGGGGAGTCACCATGAATCCCTTATATCGAAGCCCCCAGGTTTAACCACACTGTTGTAATGGGTTAATTTTTGTGTCATGATGATATCTAATTATTAGTAGGGGGACCTATGTGATCCTATATGGTATATAATGACTGATTCCTTAACAACCTACATAATTTAATGGAATCCATTAATAGATCAAAATGAAAATATCCTTGGAATAAAATACTCATGGATACTTATCTAAAACACAACTCCTGAATCAAGAAGATTCTAGGGGAATTATAGATATAAATCGAAGGGATCCGGAAGAAACCATTAAGATGTCCAATGTCTCTATTTAGGGATATATTCCCACCTAACACCTCATTAAACATCTTGAATCTCTATAATTCCATGAAATAAAAATTATCTAATTATGAAAAAATTTATATCCAAGGCCCTATAGTGATCTCAGCAGTCACACTATGAGGAAGGAATCTTGGGAAAACATTTCATAGCTATAAAATCACATTCATATATGCTTTTATGTGAGATCATAAATTTTTTTTGTAGGTTTCCACTACTAGGTCATCCATTGTACATGTTTATATTAGCACTAGGAATAAACCACTCCTACCCTTTGAGACTAGATCAGAAATATACCAACAATCAAGGGGTCTCATCCATCTAGAATGGTGATTACAAAGATATATGCCCCATATAGGGACTTGTTTATACTAATTTTCTATATGATTAATATGTAGAATATTAAAATACATAAATGTAGTGAAATGTTAAAGGAGATTTCAGACAAAACGTCCAGACATAGACGATAATGAATAAGTTCGTAGCAATAAATCCGAAAAAGTTTTGATGATCGACTAATGTTACAAAATAATGAACGTACCATGATACAATATGGTTTATATATAAGAATATAATGAAGTATTCCATAGTTTCTAGTATTTAAGTGTTTGTTACATAGATCATATGATCAATGAGTTCTAGATGTAGAAGTTAATAAAAATCGAAAATGGTAATATCTTGACGTTGAAAAAAATTTAATTATTTCATATCAAACCAATATATATGAAAAATATATCCCCCAGAATGATTTGGAGACAATATGTGCGAGAAAGAAATGTTCCAAGTTTTATGTCAAACAACTAATGTATCAGAATAAAATTTCCATAGGATTAACCAGATGGTGAATGTGACATGATGATGACATTGATTCATGAGAAAATGATTTTGAATCCAAATCATATGATAGGTACAAGAAGATATATTAACATTTATAAAATGATTATAAATTAATTGAAAATGTGAAAAAATTTCTGTGGATACTATTTTTTTGTGACAAATTAAATTACATTGAATCAACTACATTACAGTCAACACGTATTATTTTCTTCGATCTGTTAGTCTAAGAATTCATATTATATTATTTCAATGAGTCAAGAGGAAAATGTGTGATTTTTTCAATAGGGTAAATATTAAGTGCATATGTTTTCTCAATAATCCATTGCATAAATAGTTGAAACTGATCTATTAGATGCAAAAAATACATCAAACACATTTTTTAATAGAATGTGATCTTATAATTGAGTATGTTTCAAATGGTTATCGAATCGAGAATAATTTTAGTGATTCAAAAGAGTTCTAGAAGTCATATGAATAGTTCAGAAAAAATTAAATGGTAAATTTTGAATGTAAAATGAATTTAAATTTTAGAGAAACCAAAAATTGATTGATAAAGAATAGAAATTATTTTTCTGCAAAATTGACATCTGGAGCACCTATAAATAGAAGTACACATTCCATTTGTGCAGAGATGTAACTATTCACATATGTGGATTAGTGATGATCTATAACTTTTGTGATATATATAGATATAAAAAAATGTTTGTTAGGATAAATTTAATAATACTAGAGGGAGATACATCTGAGTGAAATATATTAGATTAAGATCTATTATATAGAGATCCATCAGAGAGTGCTTTATCAGATGAAGTTCCATCAGACAATTCTCTATCTATCTGCGAAATTGTGAGTTTTGGACTAGGATGATACTCAATTTAAGCATGAAGAGAATAGGTTTAGTGTTGATAATTCTAAAATATTTCCACTAAAAAATCTAACAAACATAGTTCCTATGATAATTGTATTGTCAAATGATGATCAGAAGAAAAACTAGACATAGAAAATCAATCACAGACCATCAGATAGAGGATTGCAGACTGTGGTCAAGTGGATAAACTTTTTATAAGATTAATTTCTAGATATAAATTCTAGAATGTTGTATATTATCATATTCATGTTTTTAATAACGTGGAGGAAGATTCAAGTCCAAAAAGTAAATAAAATGATTTTGGAAGATCTTGAATAGTATACAGAGGTGAAATTGAACTTGTATAATTTTATATAATGGGAAAACTTTTTAAAGTTGATTAAAAAATAAGATGAAATAAACTTTTTGATTGGGTATAAGTAGTTGTTGAAGATCCTTATTTATTGGGGTTGTATAAATATTTATAAATAAAGAGGATATAAAATAGATATTGGGGGTTATAACAAACTATAAAAAATATTGACTAATGGTTTAAAGAACTATTTTTTCATGTGACATTGTATTCTAAAATTATCTTAATAAAGGAATCTATGATGGGGGTACTAACCAACATGGAAATGAGTAAATCAATATATGAATCCCTATATATATCATGGTATACTTTCACATTATTTTTTTCATTTTTATGGTGCAATTAAGATTTATATTTTAGGTGATCATAACTCTATAATGTTTTTTGTTATTAGAAAATTTTTCATATGAATAAGATAATAAACATTATTATAATATAAAATTGGATCACTAATTCACTTCCTCCCCTATGTGATGTTGATCTCTTTTGTAAACATAGTTGGTATTTATGTTATCTACCTAAAAATATGGATATCTAAGAATAATAAATTTAAATTATGTGAACAATGGGGATTTTCAAATTTTCGATTACAAAAATTACCATAGTATAATTAATAGAATTTTACCTTAACTTCTATCTAATACTCTTAAATTTAGATATGAAAAATCAATTAGATTTTATCTTTTCAATTATGTTTCTATAACCACTAATGATAATATTAGTTTAATTTCTAATGTAATGGAACATGATTCCACATTTATGGACCGTAATGAATATATATATATATTATAGGGTTTTCAACAACCACTAAAATGTTGTTTATGTTTTTAAGTGCCCATAAGAAATTTAAATGACAACTAATCCTAGTTAAAGAAAATTTAGGATTATATTTTATGATATAACAGTGGATGATGATCAATTTATTGATTATTAAAAATTGGGTACAATCGCGAAAGAGACACACACGCAAGGAAGAAAATTACATTAAATCACATGCCCGGTGACTTGACCCCATGACCTTCCCCTCACCCCCAAAACCCTTACCACCCCACCACCAATGGTGGGGCTTAAGAATGTATTGATTATTATTTTTCAAGAGTAAATTTGATAGTGTGTAATATCAATATTTTTGGTGAGGAGATATAATATTCTAATATTTACAAGAAACTAATGAGATAATTTTCAGATAGATTTGATGATATTGTTTCATCTATAGAACATATGGAATATTTATCTTGGAATTAAATTTAAAAAATTCTGGAGGTATATGAAATGATAAATAATCATTTTTTAAGAAAAAATTTTAGAATGAAATTTCATTAAAATATTTTATAAAGGATATTAATAAAGAAAAATAATTTGTTAAATAATTAAGTAATTTTAATGTAGATTAAGAATCAAAATATATGAACAGATTTTTTATATCTTTTAAAAATGATACAACTAGATAAATTTGAAGGAAAGAGGAAAAAATAATTACATTATTATAATTTTAAATCAGAAGGAAAATTTTCACAACATTATATTATGAATAATGATTAAGAGTCTATATCAAAAGAGGATGATATTAAACATCACAAGAAAAAATAAAATAAATATAAAGAGAAATATAATCCTAAAACAAATAAGATAATTTTTCTATGAAGAATTATGAAGGGAAATTCGTCATCTTGTGATGAATATTATCATCAATTAAACTTTTATAATAGTGAAAAAATAGATGTACTAAATCAAGATGTGATGGATATTTTTAAGAGAAGACTGAACATGAGTGGATTAGTAAAGAAAATATTGAAAACGTACTTGATAAGAACACTCAAATAATGAATGAAATAATTTTGAGTAATAGGTGAATGATTTATCTTTTTAGACAGGTTATCAGGTAAATATATTGGAAACAAATAACTATTTTATTAAATATCTAAAAATTATCGATGGTGAGATTGAATGAAAATTAAAATTATATGATGTAGAATATGTTTGAGGTAATAATTTCAATATAATTTGAACTACCCATGTAAATTAATTTAAATAGAAAAATTTAGAGATAGATTAATTTGAGAAGATGGTAAATGTTCAGAAAAAATATTTGGCTAAAATTAGGAGAAGTTTTTAGAAACATAATAATGGCTTCTTAAAAAAAAAGTTATATATGAAATATTTTGGAATTATTTACAAAGGAATTTGATGTTTAATTTAAAACCTATAAACATGGTGAAATGAAAGGTTTATAAAAGCATGTTGTTTCCTTTAATAAAAATTTAAAATATAAATATGTTTCTACTAAAGAATCATGTTCGAATTTTAATATTTTTAAGATTAATAATCCACATGGAAATAGTGAAATTCTTGAGGAAATTATCCCCCTTTGAAAACTGTCCAATGATATATGAAGAAATAATAATAACAAAATATATATAATTTTTAATATCATATTGAAAGATAAAAAATCAAAGGACTTTTTTTGGGTAGTGGGTTCTTCAGAAACATACATTATTAATGTTGGTACAATATGTATCTAAAAGTAAACATGTATGAATCAATGAGAATTTTGAATAACATAGAAGATCAATCTTTTATAAAATAATTCAGACAAAAAATGGACATTCTTAAGGTGAATGTTTTTGAATAATAAATAATAGAAATGAAAAACTGAATAAATTTGAGTAAATTATGAAATTTGATAAATATGAAAAATAGTAGAAAAAAATTAAATGGTTTTTTGTTTTATAACCATATTATATTTTCATTTCTATAATTTTATAATAAATAAAATCCAAAAAAATCAAGAAAAAAAAAAGAAAAATTCATGATTTTGTGAAAATTATACGTTATATTGTTGCTTTTAAGAATTTATTGAGGTCCAGACTTATTGAAATATATATTTTTATGTTTTTTCTAACATGTAATGTATTGATATATTTGTAATGAGAAATATATGTGAGTTTTGTAGCTGTTTTACAACACGATAAATGTTTATTATGGGACTTATCAACCCTGATGAGAAGTTATGGGGTATCATTGAGATGGAGAAAATATTATGTTTAGGTTTTAGTTTCTTACTTCTGTAGAAAATTAAAATAATGAGGTTAACAAAAATATATTTTGGGAAAATTTGTGTTTATACACTTCATCATTTCTGATATGTTTTTTGAGATGGGTGAAGGCTATTTTTATATTAATTTTTTATAATACATCCCCAGAGATGATAATGTTGTGATATGTAAAAGAAATGTATTATATGACGACTTGTGTAATAGAAAACATGGATCAATTTTATTTAAAACTCTTCATTTTTGTACATTATTCTCCCATGAAGACTTAGGTTTTTTTAATTAAAGGATCTTTGTTATGAATGTCACAGGATATTACTATTCCCCATATGAAACTTTACATGATTAATGAGTTGACCCATGGTGTTTTATTTTCAATAAAGGGGAGAATTAAAATATTGGAGAAAAAATTTGAAAAACATTGGTGAGAAAGATGAGAATATATATTGATTATAAATATGGTTGATGTTTTTTGTGGCTATTGAAAAAAAGGTGGAGATGGAAAAGTTCAAGTTTTTTCTTGGTTGTATTTTATTTTAATAAAATAATTATGTATAATTTTTTATGTTGTAAATGAGGATAAATGGTATAATGGTTTTTGTAAAAACCATCTAGATACAGAATATCAAACACCAGTTTCAGTAAAAACATTTGATGAAGGTTTTGTAATAGAAAACAGTTACAAAATCATGAACGTATAATGATAAAATCTAGATTTTTAAGAAGAAATAATTACATGTTTCTATAGTTCCAAACATTTATTTGTTTTAAAGTTAGATCATCACACCATGGAGAACCATATGTAGGAGTTAAAGGAAATTTGTAAATTGGAATTTGATTGTGTTTGATGAATTTTCAATATTTTTTATCAAACTGATACATATGATGAACTTATCCATTAGAATGATCTGGAGATACAATATGTATGAAATAATGGTTTCTATTTTTAATTCATAGCAATAAATTATTGTAATCATAATTACATTGGATAAACCAGATTTAGATAATGATGAGATGGTGACACTATTTCATCAAACACAGATTTCTATTCAGACTCATATGATTAGTTGGAGAAAATATATGTAGAGTTATATAATGATTGAAATGTCATTGAAATTATCGAAGTGCTGAGGGGCTACTAAAGTGGTTTTATGGAACTGAAGCCATTAAAATTAACAACAATGTAGTCAACCATTTTCATTTGGGTAAAAGATTTATAGTGAGTATTATAATTGGTCTATACTAATGAGTCAAGATAAAAAGGTGTGTGTTTTTCAAATGGGTCATTATTCATTAGAAAATAATTGACATAGATCCATCAAAATTGAAAATTTTATCAGGTCCATTTTTCTATATAATTTAAACTAATAATTTTTTCTGTTTCAAATGGGTTTTCAATCAAGAAGAATATTGAAATTTTAATGAATTTTTGAAAGGTCTTAATATGAGTTAATAATAGATCAAATTTTCAAAGATTAAGCACAAATTAATATGAAGTTATGAGATAATGATCTTTTAGTGAGTGGGAGAAGATATTATTTTCCCCCCAAATGTTCATCTATAGGACCTATAAATATAAGTACCCAATACATTTTTATAGAGATATAACTATCATCTTTTGTAGAAACTTGATGTAATAAATTTTCTATGACATATTTTGATCCCAACCAATTATGGATTTTTAGTTGGAATTTTAGAATACTGTAGTGAGATCCCTCAGATTGAGTTCCATCATATAGTCAACTATTAGAGTGATTTTCATTCGAATGAGCTTTATCATTTAGTAAAATTGTGAGTTTTAGATATATTTTGTACTCAGTTAATAGAGGAAAAGAAAATCGTTAGAATTTATATGTTGATATAATTTTTGTTAGATGAATTTCTTTGATGGATTTCCTATACTTACTGCATTGTTAAATAAAGTGTATAATTATAATGGGACATAGAAGATCGAAGATAGACCATTAGAATTATTTAATTGGACTGAGGTTCATAAGAATGATTTTTATAAGTATGTTTCCTAGAAAAAATTATGTGACATTGAGTTTGATAATATTGTTATTGGTTAATTGTTTGGATGATGTTTCAATAAAAAAAATTTAAAGTAATTTTTGATGTTCTTGAAGATCGTACACAAGTTAAACTGATCTGTCTTACTTGTGGAGGATTTTAAAAACATTTTTATGTTGATAAAAATAATGATTAAAATATCTTATAGTAGGGGGTATACCCCATTATTGGAAAATGTTGTTTTATGGGTTCTTTAATGATCTGTGTGGAATGAGGATATGAAAGGCACAGTTGGGAGGTACAAACAACTATTGTAGAAAAGTTGACTATTGGTTGGTAGAATTGTATACTTCTTGGAAATTTGTATTCTGTAGACATGTTATTAATGGAATCCATGTTGGTCGAACTAACCAACATGGAAAGGAGTATGTATTTTTACCAAACATTGTAAGTATCATGTTTTTCTTTCTACAAATATTATTTTCATAAAAAAGGAGAGTTTGATATTTATATTGGAATCATTCACAACAAAGAATATTTTTCATAGGTTAACAATTTTTTATAAATAAGATTTTATGAAACATTATTATAAATAAAATGTGATCATTGAGTCACCCCACATTCCCAGATATCTCAATCATTTAGGAAATTTCAAAAACATGTCAGGAAATAACAACAATATTAGGCCTAATGGTTGATTCCCAGAAATTGTAGAAAATCACATACTATAATAAATAATAAAATAAAAACATAGATAAGGATTTGAAAATGCTAATGTCCATCACCATCATCTAAATTCCTTCAGACTTATATGTACTCCTGATTTCAAAGGCTAAACACATGCCCATAACTACCAAATTATATGAAACATCTCAGGGTAGATCTATTAACAAGGATTCGACTCAAGTACCCTAGGATATAGTACATCATAGTAACCCTCACAAGGGTCCTCATTAAAAAATAACATCTCGAGTAAACACCTCATTACCATATGATGACACATCCCTTGACATAATCATCTATATATTGTCGAACCATCATCTCTGTAGGCTTTTAAAAATTTAAAAAACTCCATGAGTTGTCACAGGGCCTATTTGAGTCCTCATAGTCACTCAAAAGTAGTCTTCACACCGAACTCTATTACTGTCTTCTAGATGTTTTTCCCAAAGGCCTAGTCATATCTCATGGTTAGGATCAGTCACCCTGATATCCGGTCAATGGCACTAATGTATGATGTTATTGCAATCCTTAGGGTGGTCCAAAATGTCCCTCTTGAGAAAAGAATTCCCGAGTATCCTCACTAGGGACACTATGCCATAGCTATTGCAGATCATTAAATTAACACCACCAAAAGCATGCAAGTTTCCATGGTATACCACATTTGTCCAGGCATCCACCATATTTGATTTGGGCATAAATCTTGTACACTAGACCCATATTTTTCTGTGTACATCCTTTTATCCTTTCTAGACATAAAATTAAACATTTTGATTAAAATTTGAACGATGTTGTTAATTAATAAAATAATAATAATTTCCTCATTGGTGTTCCACACATCAATAATAATATAATAAAACCAGTAAGTGTACTAATTAAATTGTTAGGACCACCTACAATTAATTTAAGCATTCTTTTTTAATTATAATGGTTGAGTGCTCTACCAAGGCCCAACAAGTCCATGAAAGATCAACCATACCAATTATAATGATCTAGAAGTCTTTATCAAATCATGGAACCCATGTTTACAAATTAAACCATTTAAAAATTAAAATTCCAAATAATGGATAGTTCAATATTTGATAAAAAATCATGGGATCATGATGTCATAGAAGAACTAAATCTAACCACCCACGGGATGCTCGTAGAAGGACCCTAATTCCAATTTCTTCCAAATCCCTATGTTCAAAAACCATTTCCATATTTATTTTTAAATAAATATAAATTTAAATACTTAAATATAAATAAAATGATAAGTACCTTTTATGATACAAAAAACGTTGACATGAATTCATCATCCCATAATTCCCTCTAAGAACGAAACTAAAAACCCAATCCAAAAAAAATGTGATTTTTCCATTATCACATAATATCACCAAAAAAACAAAATCTAAACCAATAAAAATAATCATGGTGAAGGAGGATAAATACAGAATGGATATAAAACAATCCTATACTTTCTATCCACCAAGAATTCTCCACATGATCCCAACAAAAAAAGGGTAAATAAAGGAATAATATGGGAGGTCATACCATACTAACGTACATATTATGTGAGGGAATAAAAGGTTTTATCCTTTTAACAATCAAATATGAAACTTATTTTTACCCTTTAAACCCAACTGGATAGCTGGTGAATGCCACTGGCTGGACAATGGCTACAACTAATAGCAGTGGATACTATAATAAACCATTGATGAACTAGTGGGTTACTACTTTTTATATTACAGCACTCACCCAATCCTCCACTATGCCCTCGTGATCCCCTGATACACCTCTTGAGTTCCATTACCTACACAAAAACACCCATTTGAGGTTCCAAAACACTCATAATTTTATTCTGAATAATAGTTCTCAAAAATAACTATCCACCAATATTATAAAATAAAATATCCCTTAAATTTAAAATGATCAAACATATATATGGTATTAAATTATTAGTTGTATTACTCACTAATGAATAGATAAAATATGGGTTTACACACATCTAAATTCTTATTAGGTCTAAGGTACATGAACTTTTCATATAAAGGGTAATAATTATATGAAATTTATAATATCTAGGGTAATCCTAGATCCACATATATCCAACCCCACCTACATTTTTCAATGGATATGCCTATAGGGAAATGGGAATTCAATATAAATATCCATATTACTAAGTATAATATACCCAAGAGTGATTTAAATTCGTAATAACTCTAATAAATAATATTTATAGACCATAATTAAAAAATAAATTCATGTTAGTAACATTAATTACAAACATCATTCTAGAAATATAGTAACTTAATCCATTATTTTACATAGAATTTATCTACATAGATGAATGTATGGCTATTTATTTAATTATGTTATGCATTTAAACTAAATCATATAAATATTCAAAATAAAATCAACTTATATCCTTAAATAATAACAAAAGGAAAAGCATTTTAAATAAAAGATCAATTCACATATTTGAACGTAAGATATAAATATTGGAATAATTTATAAATAAAATATAATTAAATAAATTGTTATTTGAAACACATTATGAATTAGATATACATAATTAATGTTTCATAATCATTAAAATAAAATCTTTATATTAATTACATAATATTAACTCAATATTATTCAGAATACTCTATTTCAATTAAATATATAAATTTATATGAAATATGAAAACTTTATCATTAGATTTGTATTTTTTTCAACATTTAATAAAATCTAGATATCATATAGTAAACATTATTTAATAATTGAGTAATCCAATCATCAAAATTCTATATGATGAAATATAAATTTTATCCAAAATAAATCCCTTAATTTTAACAATTCTAATTCATTTTTATCAACAATAAATAATTTTAATATATAAACACTTGATATTTTTCATTATGTTATGCTTTATAAACAATTTTATAATTCCCTTATGATTTCCAAATAAAAAATTTATTTATAAGACTCTAGTCATATCATAATATTTTGTAAATGATGTCATAATATTAACATTTAATAGTATAGAATATTTATTATTTTATGTTTCAAAATTAAATAAATAATTATTTTCAGACTTATCATAATTAAGTATTTTTTATAAAATTTATAAAAAATAAGCATATTTAAAATTATCTTTTTTGTTATTTATTAAAAATTTATAAATTCCATATTTCAAATCATAATTTAATCTAAAGTAATAATTTTTTACCAATCAAATTTAATGAGTTATCCAGAATCATATGTTATGGTTGATTCAATTTTGGAGATAAAATATTTTCATCACTATTATTCCTATATTATGGCGGATATCAATGTCATCAAATTAGATATTTGTATATATATGTGTTTTCTAGTATTAATGAAAAGGTAAAAAATCATACATATTAGTGAAAACCCAACATATGAATCATATTTTAATATTCTCATGCATATTGTGAAGGAGATGTGGCACATTTTCTCAAAAAAAATTGAAATAAAATAATAAGAAATTTATGATATGTAGAATTTGAATATTTAAAATTTTAAGGATATTTATAGTGTTTCTACTTACAATAGCACACATTGTAATTCATGACTCAGCATACTATAAATTTATTTAAGTGATATTTTATGATAGCAATTTGATAGGATATAGTAGGAAAAATTCATTTCCTCGAATGATTTCCCAAATATAAATCCATGGTATGGTAATATACAACAATTATTTTTTGAAAGATTTAATAACACTTGTTAATTAGCATAAAAAAATATAGAATCCTAGTCCAAAATCTCTATTCTAGAAATTTGATATAACGTCTCAGCCTAGTTGACACTAAACTGGTGCCCCGAGCCAGTTTGACCTACGATATCATGCATACCTCCCCATATACTAGAGGATACAGAATTGTATTGAGGGACTAAAAGTGGTATAGTGGGGAGACTATACACTTTTATCTAGGTAGAAACAAGGGAAATAACTAGATATAATCCATATGAGTCATTAAATTGAGTGTGGCAGAAAAAAATCAACTTAAATATAACATGATTAAATAATGAATAATTTATATAAAATCCAAACTAACCATCTCATACATACCACAATGGTCACCGAAAAAGCCCACTATACATGCAAGAGAAATAGAAGAACTATAATAAAAGTGAAGTACTAAACTACTAACATTGAGATAGAACACATTACAAGTCTATATACGCTATAAAACTTCACTATCCAAATCATTAGATTTTACATCAGTGGCTCCACTCAATTATGAAACTCTTGGACTCAGCCAATTCTGCAAGAATTTTTTCTCAACTTAAAAAGAATAAATAATATATGCTTTCAGACTGAGGTGAATGACTAAGGGTGAGAATATACTCTCATAAGTACACCATCACAATGAACCATAAAAACTACTATCACAATTTCATGGTCATTAAATATGATCAGCCAAGCCGAGACACACCTCATAATAATAAATAATAAATATATTTTGACACCATTGTCAATCCTTGAGTTCATGAGACCCTTCAACTGGATAATGTGTCATCATGTATTTATATGTGTGTGTGTGTGTGTCTATATTACCAAATGTATATATATATATATATTATGTATTTAGATATAACAGAATCAAAATCAGTTAATCCTTAGGTCCCTAATCCCGATCATCTGCACATACTATGAAAAGGTAATTATTCTCAATCTCATACCACTCAATCCAACTATAATTTATTTGACCTATGGGTTTGTAATCCCAATCGATAATACATACATTGGTAGTGATATAAATGTATCTATGAATGTAATTTCACCATAAGGGGATATATATGATAACCTTGGGTTCACCAAGAACTTACCTCAATTCAATATAATGAAGAATGTTATATAACAATAGTAAATCCTATAAATAGTAACTATGTTGGAAAATGTTCCATAAATTCCACATAAATATAATCTTCTATCTAATCCAAAGTTCCTAGTCTACAGGTGTTCATGAAATTGAGACTCTGATAATCCCATAGGGGCTTACCCTTTAGCGATCTATAATGGAATTCTCTTTGGACCCATGTACATGATTGGTGTCAATTCATATAAATGGCTAAATAACTCCATCCCTTGGATGGTACTTTTGGTGATGTAGTAATGGTTAATCCAGCCGAGCCTAGGGAGAATCCAAATCATTTATCAAGGAATGTGTAATCATCTATCATGTATATGTCACAACAATAGTGTGGACCACAATGTCCACCACCATTATCTAGTAATCGATCAGGGAGATAGTAGTCATACCCATCACTTATGAGAGTGTAATCATCCTTGAATATCATTATATGAGAGATCATGATCTTACTACAAAATTAATGGATTCCAGACATTTATATCTTAATCAAGGGACTCCAATCTCTAATATCACAATCAATGGACAACATACTAAATATATATCACATAGGGCTCAAAATATGGATCATTATAAGTACCTATGGACATCCCAATAAAATAATATATCAATTGAATAATAATTTGGATTCTAGAATAAATATATATAAATACTAATAAATGAATAAGTTGAACCCAATAGGTACATATAAGTATCCCCAGGAGTGTCACATCAAATCAGTATCATCATGAACAAACCAAGAATAACAAATGATGGTCATTTTTTCATGAGTAGTAAACATGTGAATGCATAAACAAGATTGAAGGTGGTAAAACAAATAACCCACCAATAAAACCACAACCTCCTAGGAATAATAGTTTTATACAGGTTCTATAGTGATACATGCTAAAATCTATACTATAAATCATAGTTCACAAGATTATGTTCATTCAATATTTTATCACCCACTAGATCCCCAATGTCATAATAATAGGGGGGAATCATACACACTATCCTCTAAGTAGTTATGTAAGAAATGAATCCATCTTGGTATCCTAAATAAGAACATGTATATTCTTCCCACAAGAGATTCTAGGCCATGGTCATAGCCTCATGTCATGGGATGAAGATTAAGAAATTTTGTTGTTAGTGAAACCACGTGATCATCCAGTAAAATCTACCCATTTAATTTATTTAAACAATTTATCAAAATGAAATTTAAAAATATGGTGTCTCTATTAGGGGTGAGCCCAAGAATCCATATAATACCTTAAAAATACACAAATTCTAAATATAATCTATGAAAAAAAAACATACTTTTAATAAGATTTACTCATTATAAAATAGTCATTCGGATGTCGGTCAAAGCTTAACGAAGTCTGAGACTTGCCACATTAGAATCCAATCTCTTACCAGCACTGGGCATCTCATGGATAGTCTAAAAATATTAATTAAATCATTTAAAATTTTAATATAAAAATAAAAATAGAAGGAATAGTAGTATCCATATCATCGAATTCCAATCACTCAATGAGAATCCATGAAACCATGTGTAGAAGGTCTACTCGGTATCCTAAGCCCATTCATGGGAAAATCTGTAACCAACATTGGAAAAAAATAACACAAAAATTTGATTAAAAGAATTATTACTATAAAAAAACTGTGTTGACATACCTCAATGAAATGGAATGTGGTGATGTGTAGATAGCCTCTCAGGATGTCCTTGTCATAGGAAGAGAAAAATCCACAGACCAAATGGTAGATTCCACCAAAATCGTGTGGAACGAACAATGAATCCTCGATGGAAGATCCTAAAATCAATAACATTGTGTGGAAACCAATTTTGAATGATGAATGAAGAAGATATTACATTTTTATGTCATCAAAATGAACCACAAATATCATAGATCACTGAAGGAAAGATGGATTTGAGAAGAGATTAGCTGAGAGTATCCCCTACATGCCCTCATACTAGATGATGTACAAAAAGGGGATCCCCCTACATAATTTTTTTTAAAAATACTTCCAAAATTTTAATATTTTTTATATATTACATGATGTGAATGATATAATTTCATGTACTTAATACACGTTGTGTATTCATTAAGGAAGGAAGAGATGCATTCACACCTTGTAACCACAATGAAACATTATGTCAAGCAAATTCACATCATGTATTGTTGACACAACAAAAATTTCTACTGGTAGCTATTTTTGGTATCCATGAATCCCATTCCTCATCTTGTTAATTCCAAGACTCTAGGCCTTCCACTAAAATAAAAATCTAAAGTAAAAATAGTAGTTATATATGTTTGAAACCTAAATAAGACATTTTGATTCCCATTTCTGAAACTATATCATGCATGAAATGAATATTAATATTCCCACTGAATTTTACCATCTCAAAAAACATGTATCATTACAACATTCCCACCTTAATCTTATTATCCTTGATAAGCCTCGGTGGAAAATAAAAACACCAAATTCACTAATTAGTACATGAGCTTCCACTAAACATTTGTTCTACCTCTATGAATAGAAAACTTGTTCCTAAGATCGACATAAATAATAATGTACATTAACTATTATAACCTGATCCAATGATCACACCAAATGATAGAACATCATGATACAACTTACTCGATCATATATATCATATGATATGATCACTTTCTTATCTATTTAATTAGCCAGACTACGAAACACCACACCATAATTCTAGGTTTCATATGCCAATTCTATGTCATTGTAAACCAACTGTTGTAATTACTTATAAAAAAATACATAGACTTCTAATGACACATTTGGAACATTTATCAACCTACTATGTTTTATCACATAAGTTGATGAACTACTAAGTCCTTGACTTGATTTAAATGTTAAAATTTTGACTAAACCTCTTTATCCTAGTCATTACAACATATCTTTTAAGAGAATCACCCACCCCAAAGATGGTACCCTTGTCATCCAAATTCTGTTCCCAATGTGGTTTCTTCTCAATCGCATCTCTTATACACTGTAAAAAAAAGTCAAACCACCTTTGGAATACTAATCTGGAATGTGACCGACATAAGTAACCGATGCATTACAAAAATTTATTAAAAATCATTTATTCTAAGGTGGTTAATGATCATCCCAGGGATTCTCACCAAATCTAATAACTATCATCTATATACATATCTAAGAAAAACCATCCTCATTTGATACCTATTATTGTGACACCAAATGAACACTGATAAATTCTTGATTCAATACACATGGATTTTCATATGCTATATTGAAAAAACTCCCACACTCAGACTCCACCTGAGTCCATATACATTCATTAACCTGAAATTTCCTATTTTTTGTTTACATGATGCTATTTATTGATGAAATATAAAAGAAAAATGACAATCCCATGACAATTCTCTACCCACTCAAATCCTTAGGAGCATCCTTCTCATATCACTAATGAGAATAATCCTAGAATATAACAACACATTCATATTCATTACCTGACATAACAACTTGCATGGATCAAAACTATCGCAGATATATGTGTCAATACAAATTCCACCCTTTTCATTTCATAATACACAGAAAAAATACCTAGAAATATCCATATTCCCAAAAAAAATTAATGTCACTAATTGTAAAAAGAAAATGGTGTAATTCACAACATATGTATTATCTTATAGAATTCCCTGGAAGCATCTTCAACAGTACCCTTAATCAAACCAGGAATGATATTTAAGAAGAAGTCAAGATCTACGTATAGTCAATGCTCAATCAGTATTCTTAGGATGATGTCAAGATATGAAAATATCATATCTAACTAGACGTATACTTATATACCACTGTTTGGTGTATAGGTCGTTCCCAAACCTTGGTCAATAAAAAATAGGACATACAGTCTATTATCTATCCCATGACATAACATCTCTCAATAATTATTGTCTAAGTCAAACCATGGGACAACCATTTCAGGGAATCAGATTTATCCATTATGTATCCTCTATGAAATTGGGACATTTCTCATTTATCCCAAAATCATGAGAAACCAATCACAAATTTTTTTTAATTCATTTTTCCATAGTTCTCACACAATCACTCAATGATATAGTATTTCAATAGTTCCATGAGTAATAGAGAAATACATTTATTACCTAACTCAAGCTTTATTAAGTCATTAATAACCTAAATATGATGACCATGATACTCAAAATTTTAGTTTGATTAAGAGAAAAAAACCTTTAAAACTTCTATTCAAAATCTATAACCTTACCTATTTCCTAATTTGTTCAATGAAATATCATCACCAAGAGTCTTTCCAATCACGAGTGTCTACATGTTCTGTAAATACCATAGAAACAAATAAAAAAGTGAAATGAGACATACAGTAGAATAGTCATTCCCATTAAATCTAGTCTTGTTACCAATGCACCCATGGTGGTTCCTCAATATCCCAAGGCATCAATATGCCTATATCGAAAAACAAAAGGGCCAACCAAGTACTCATATGAAATGAGTGTATAACTAAGAACACATCCTCAAATTTAATCCAAAAACCTAGGTCAACCTCTCTAATGTAGGTTCCCCTCAATCAAAATAAAACATCAACCAAAAAGGGTATGAGTAAAATATAATGGACTTTTGGTATCTCACATAGACCTACAGATCAATTATCACAAATGGTTCACAAGTTAAAACCAACTAGACTAAAATATAAATCTTATATAAGACAGGCCGAAACTCAAAATGACTTACAATGGTCAGAACACTCATTATCTATGGATAAGGGAAAGATCCTCACTGAGTATCCTTATATGTAATTGGTCCATAGATGTTAAGTATATAATGTATAAGTGATATTTAAATAACACTCAAGGATTGTCTATATACTTTAATACCCCCTTAATGTCTATTTTACAAGAACATCATAGAACATATCACAATTTTACTCACTGACCCAACTATATTACAAAAAAACAATTAAGTATTTAGTAATTTCAATATATGTAAGAAAACACAATATAGTTTGTTATATAAACATTAATAATATAAACTAAGAAAAAATACCCTATAAGGGGGCCCAAATTTGTGAATCATGTAACTTATCTACCTATTAGGGAAACTACACCACCCATGATGAGAATTGAGTCAACAGACAGAACATCAATGTTCTCATTGTATGTACACATCACCTAGAATCAGAACAAAATATATATTCATGTATGAAAAATTGAGATGAATGAAACCAAAAACATATATGGGAAAAAACCGTATATATTTTTTGACACTTTAAATAAATATCCTCTTTAATCCAAAAAATCATTCACTAGAAGCCCTATATCATGTGAATTATATATTACAAATATAATGTTTTATACAACTATTTCATTTTCTATCCATGAGTAAAAATTAATATATGGCCTCTTACTATTGGGCCAAGAAATAGAATAAATCATCACATCCACTCTAAAAGTGTATCTCTCAAAGAAATGTAAGATAAAATTGTTACACAACATAAAATAAAAAACCATCCTATATCCCTGGAAACCTGGACTTCTTATTAGAATACGTGTTCTCAAAACAATAGTTTGATATCCATCACATGTTTTGACATAATCCAAATACAATTTTCTACAATATACCAAATATTACTTCAAAATAATGGAGAAAAATATGATACCAAATTGTAATTTCCTGGCATAGATTCCACTAAAGTGGTGCCTCATACTTATTCTCACTACTGGAAAAATACCATATACCAATGGTTTGGAACCATTGGTATAGGCCTCCAAACCATTGGTATAGCCTATACTAATGGTTTAGAGAACCGTGGCCAAGTAAGCCGTGAGGATAAGTCTATAACAACAGTTTTGAAAACCGCTGGTATAAGTTATATGAAAAATCTATACAAACGGTTCCATAAAACCGTTGGTATATGTATTTGAAAAAAGAATCATTCGGTGAGTTTTGAACCCAGTACCTACAATTTATTATTGAACAACCTAACTGCTAACCTATCTTGACTTTGGGGAACATAATTTCATAAATATATATAAGTATTATCAAAAGTATTTTAAATTTTTATTTATTTAATGTTATCGGTAAGAATATTCCATTAAAAATACATATTCCTTTACCTACGGTTTTGAGAACCATAGGAATAGGTTCTTTGATTTTCGGACCTATATCAATGGTCTTGGCCAAACATTCAGTATAGGGGGGACCTATACCAATGTTTATGGCCAAACCATTCGTATAGGTCCCCCCCATACCAACATTTTGGCCAAACTGTTGGTATAGATCATTTTTCTAGTAGTGTCCCCATGAAGACAAAAGAACACATACACCTTCACTAGAAACTTCTGACTTGCAGCGTGGGCCTAAAGGTAGTATAGCGTAGAGACTATACCCACATATTAGGGTAGAAACAATGGAAATAACTAGATCTAATCCATGAGTAAATAAATAGATTTAAAAAGAAATAAATAATCTAAAATAGACTATGATATAATAATAAATGGATGTTATAAAATCTTCAGGATCCATGTCATACATACAACATAGGAAACTCACTAGGAATTCCATCCATGAAAAGGTACATAGAATGAATTGAAATAAAAGTACATGGCTCGAATACTAACTCCTACCTATACCACATACCCAGTCTTCGTACACATTCGAACTATAATAGCATGATCATAATAATCCACATGAGTGGGCCCACACAATCATGAAATTATGGGCCTTATCTATATACCTCACACATCTTTGGTCAATAAAAAAATTTTAAAAAAATATTTCCTACACACAATGTGATCATAAATGGATGAGAATATAATCTTAGCGGGATGCCGCAATGATGAACCTATAAATATTTTGTCAGAATTTCATTCTCATGAAATATGATCATCCTAGATGAGACATAATTGATAAAAAATATATAAAGTGAATCCATAGTATATCACTAGGTTTGTGATCCTAGTCATCTAAGTAATGTTCCATCATGTATATATATTTATATATATTACCTTAAATATATAGATATATAAACATAAATATGTATATAGATATGTATGATGGAAAAAAACAACATCAGTAAATCCTTTGGTCCATAATTATTACTGTTTAGACATCATTTGAAAAGAAAATTAAGTTATCTGTGTTACCACTAAATAAATGTATGATTCAGTTTATCCATATTTACATAATCTCAATTGACAATACCTTCTTCAGATAGCATCATAAATGTTTCTAAGCACTCCATGTCACTATATGGGGATACATGTCATAGCCATGGATTCACTACTACATACATCCAATCACTATAATGATGGATTGTTTATATATATGGACATACCTTTAAATTATCACTAGTATTTATGTTATTCAATTTGAATAATGTTTGATGAATGAACCAAATTTCATTATCCATAGGATGACACAACATAAAAACTCATATAATCCTTAAGGGGATCATCCATAGATTATCTTTAAATGGATTTCTCTATGGAAACAAGTACACATTTGGAATCCATTCATATAAATAGATCAATAGAACCAACCTAGGAATAACCTATAAGTGATTTACTAATGGTGCATCCACGTTAAACTTGGGATAATCCAGGTCATTAATTAAGGATAGCATGATAGTCTATCTTCTATATTTCACATCGATGGTAAGGAGTTCCATGTCCACCCCTTTGATATAGTAATGGGTTAAGGAGAGAGTAATCAACCACATATCTTGGGAGTGAGTAGTTATCCATGAATATCATTAGAAGGGACACCCAATACCATCTTTACCAAAAACCAAAACACACTCGCTCAAGGTCTGTCAGGAAATTGGTAGCCATAGGGTCCCTTAAGTCATTACACTATGGATTCATCGTATTTGGGGTCCTCTAATTTAGTATTTATGTAAGGAATACCACTTTGGATCATAAAAATGAATTATAAGAGACATCCAATAGTGGATCCTTATACTTGGCCATATCCTTATATTATGGGATGAAACAATCATACTAGGAATTTTGGTGACCCCGATCATTCATCTAATAAAATACATCACTTTAATTTTACTAAAAAAATCATTGTAATGAATTTAAATAGAGGTTTCACCCCATAGAAAGAGACCAAGAATCAATATAATACCATAGACATGCATAAATACAAATGGACATCGATGATATACTACATACATTTAAGAAGAATTAATAAATATATGAACAACCCTTGACATATAAATCTAAGATCACCAAGGTTTGGTCCAACACACACCAGCTTTCATCATCAAAACAATACTAAAAGACTCAAGAATAATCTAAAAAGATTAGTTACATAATTTAACAAGTTAATATAAATGGAAAAATAGAAGTCATAATATACATTATGTAACTAGATCCCTACCAGTCTTTGAGAATCCTTGAATCCAAGTGAAAATTCTCTACCAGGTACCCTTGAGAATATTCAAAAGAAAATCCCTAAATAAAGGCCTCAAAACAATACTAAAAATAACAATTATAATGAAATATAATTTTATAAAATCACCAGAGAGAAATAAATTGATGAAATGAAACATGAAACAATTTATTTCAACAAGCATCAGTGGAAATAAGAATGAACCCTAAATAGAAACACATGGAATTAAGAAAGGTGGAATGAAAAAAACATAAAAAGATGAATGAAAATTATATCGCAAAAAAATGTCATTGAAACACACTTGAGGTCTCATTGACTAGTGAATAATAGAGGTATAAGAGAGGATATCCGTTGAGATACTCCCGTGTGTGCCCAATTGCTGATTAGTGAACAAAAGGCACAACATTGTGCATCGCTTTTTCGTAGAAAAAGGCCAGACACAGGTTTAACATCATGTACTTCTAAAATGATGCTAAACAGATTCACTATGTTTACATAATGCACATAATGTTTTCCCCAGGGAAACCCCTGAGATATGATAGCTTTTAACTCCTAGGTCTCACCATGTGAATCAAATTCCCAATGTGTATTTGAATAGATGACATGAATTTCTAAGTATAGTTATTTTACGCACCCCTAAAACGCGTTCCCCCTCTATTTCATTACCATACTGTTGAAACATCCACTAGAACATAAAACATATCCAAATACACTTTTTACAGATGTTTAAAGCCTTAAAGTCTTATTACCAATCCTGGTTCTCAGACGAAACTATACTATAGTATAAAATTCAAATTCATGTGCAATTTTCCAAACCTGGAAAAAATCGGAATTTATAGATAAACCCAAATAAATATAAGAAAAAAAATAACTTATAAATGTGTACCTTACAATTATGATTCCATGAATTTATCTTTATATGATCTTGATGAAGATCACCGTTAAAGAATCCCAATTTCAACCCTCCTTTAGAGGTATCCACTAGTTGAAACCAAAGAACTTGTTATGGGAGTGGTGTTGATAGAGACATAAAATGTAATTTTACATTATTTGTTATTATTTTTGTATAGATTGTGTTAGTAAAATTGAATATTAATTTTTAAATTATTTAAATCTTTTGTTTTTATAGTTAATTTTAATAATATATCAATTTTTATGTTAAATTTTTTATGAATTATTTCAAATTATTAGTTATTTATTTTATTTTATTCTTTATTTTTAATTTATATTTTTATTTTAGAATATTAATATTATTTATTTCTATATTCTAGTGATTTCTAGTAATTATTTTAATAGTATTTAAATAAACCTTAATTTTATTTTTAATATTTTATTTTTGTATTCAAAAATATTATTTATCATATATTTTCAATTTTAATATTTAACATCATCTCAATTTTTAATTTTACTATTTTGAATTAAATGTTTTATATTAATTTAATAATCGAGTATCAAAATATTTTTTTTCTTGATAAACATATTTTTAATTAATGTTTAGACTTTATTTGTCAATGACCCATTCTTGAATTTATTTAATTGACCATTATTTTTTAACGTTTTTATTAACTAAAATTTGAATTTCAAAATCATTGTGATAATTTATATTATTTTTTTCTCAATTTTGTTATTGTATATATTTAATTTTTATATTTTAATAGTTTTAATAAAAACATTTTCTAGTTTTTGATATTTATATAGAAAAACATATCATCCTTCATTCAATATCCTTTTCTACCATCACTAGACATCTAGTGGTAGGACTTTACTTATAGCTAGGGGATGAGTCACTACACCACTGTTTCAATGGAGAATCGGATCCCCTGTTTCAAGACCCAACACTTGTAGAAGACCATGTATTGGGGAAGCATCTACTTGAAAACACCAATCACCTGATAATGCTCAACCCACATTTGAGAAAACTAACCCTGGAAGCTCAAATCACTACCATACTCTTCACAGCACAAGTTAAGAAGATCTACCCGCTATTGAGGCATCCACCACTTTAATTTGACCTTTGTTGAAAAGTACCTATTGGTGGCTTTCATCTCACACACCATTGGTTGAAAATCACATACCACTTCCCAAACCTCACCTATTTCTATCCACCTACATTCAAAAATCACCCAACTTTGTTAATCTACCTCATATTGTAGAGTAATAATTATAGATCACAATCTACCATTGACAAATCAAATGTCTTTCCAACATTAATGAATCCCACCTGGTGTTCACTGGAAATCATAGAGACCTAAAAACCTGATGCAATGATTCTACACTGTTTCAAATGCTCACCCTGCTCATAATATTGGATGTAACATGACCCTAAATCGACATTTCCACCACCAGCCACCATGAATCTATATCATGAAGATTCAGAGGCCACAACAAAATAAGAAGGTCAAACCAATCCACGATTTGAAGGATAGGTTTTCATGCAATCCTTACTATCGATCACCCCCGGGTTGAAGGCACTATCATCACCACTAAAGGGGAATGTTGACTAAAAATGAATAGATATCCTCCCTACTATTTCTGCTACTCGATGAGCCACTGATGACTGTGCTTGGGCCCCTTTTGCAGAGAAGAAGGATCTTCATGTAGAATAACAGATAAGAATAAAAATAGAACATGAAATTAAAAAATATATATGTACATTATAATATATATTAATATAACATTTATTTATTAATTAAAATAATATTTAAATAAAATAGTTTAGATAATAATAACAAAAAATTAAATTGAAATTAATGTAAAATAATATTCATAATAATTTATTATAAATATAAATATTTTAATGATAATATTAAAACTAACTACTTATATACTTATAGAATAATAATTACATTATAATGTTTAATATTAAATACATATATATAAATATTTGTTAATATTTTCAATAATAATGATGTTAATAATTACGTTTATAATTAAAAATTTAATAATATTATATTATTATAAAAAAATTATTTTCTAATTGTACTATTTATTAATTTGAACAATATTATAAGATGTTATCCCCATCGAAAATGTTTATCATTTCCTATTATAATAGCATTGCTATCTTTACATTGAGTGCCGTTGTTTCAGCCACATGCTTGGTAAATTCAAGCATACAGAACTAAGTCGGTGTTCACTGATGGCGATGAACTAGAGAATTGAAGAGTTTAAAATAATAATGAGCTTACACAATATAGTTATTGAGAAAACAATTTACATTTAATGAAAATAGGGATTAGATAAGGATACATGAGATGATAAAGGGAATTCATGGTTATTTTTTAACTAGGATCAAAAGATATTTCATTATTCTTTGCAATCAATTTCATCCACTATATATATGTATTTTATTAAATATTTTTTTGAGCATGCTTACAAGCTATTTCAATTATGCCTAGGTATTTAATTCGGCTGGTTATTATTTTATACCTTCATCACTAAATTCATTCATCAATGAATCGGATTGAATCAGTCTGGTTAATTCCTATAAATAAAAATAATTTTTTTCACCACATTCACATTATTTGAAATCATCTTGAACAGTTAGAATGATTCCTCACAGATTCAATTATTGAAACAGTAATTTAAAAAACATTAATAACATTTCATGAGACAATTTAAGATAATAATTCATAAAATTATTTTTCATTATGATATTTATTAAAGTGTTTATCTTTAAGTTTCATTCTACTAGGTGTTCTATATTTTGGAGAGGAAGGTTAAACCTATAAATTTTCATAGTAGGAAATTGAATTAATAATTTAGATGTGAGGAAATCTATTCAACTAGAGTTTTTACATTTCACGTAGTACATATCATCATCAGTTTCTCACTATTTCCTAAACTATTTTTCTTTCAATATTCTTGATCCACCTAGTTCATTGAAAATCGCCCTTTTTCTTTTTATAATTTATATAATATTAAAAAAATACCAACACTTTTTAATTTGAATAGATTTTGAAAATTACTATTCGAACACCTCATGTAAGTTTTTTATTATTATTTTTGCTAAACGTTTATGTGGAAGAACACCCTACAAACCACATTAATATAGGAAGTTGGTGATTAAAATAATTGAATTTTGAAAAATATTAATGACATAAATGTCATTTTTTAGTTCCATTTCCTTGGAATGCTTCAAGGGAATTTTTTTATCCCAACAATAAAAATAATATAAAAATATACATATATAAATTTCCAAAAAAAATTAAAAACTACTGCTAAAAAAATTCAATCAATCTAATAATTTTTGTTTTTGATGTTATTTTCTTCCTTCTGCATTGTTCTGAGAGTTTTACTACTACAATTTTTTTCTCTATTAATGAATGAGCACACAATTTATAACTAATATGTTACCTCCATTTGTTCTAGAGTTAGAAGTAAATATTTATGCTATAAAATAAAAAACAAAATTAAAAGGGAAACCATAAATGATAGAATACCAAAAAAATAAAAAAAACGTTAAAACTAAATTCAGTTATTTATTTAATGAGAGTCCAACGATGAAGAAGTTTAAATACCATAAATATTCAAGAAACCTATCTCCAATCATAAATTCCCCAAGAGCCAAGAACTTTGGGCTTAAACTATCTCATATTTCACTATTCTCAATATTTAATGGGACATCTAATAAAGACTCAATAGATATAATTATTGATTTCTACAACCCAGCACAATAAATAACTTTATTAGGAATTCATAAGAATGAGATATAAATGAAAATTGTTTCCTTTACTTAAAAGGGAATTCTAGGAACTAGTTTTTTAGTCTAGATGAGAAAATCATTGAAAACTATGACCAAGTATACAACTCATTTGTGATGAAATTATACCTCTAATGAAATAAATCATAATTGAGAACCAAAATAAAAAAATTATCAACAGTATGTGAGGCATTTTATGAGACTTGTGAAAAATTTAGTGACCTTCAGAGCAATTTCCCTTTCATCAACTTCCATAATGTGTTTTCATGGTCACCTTATATGAACGATTGTCCACTTCAGGTCAAAATCTTATTCAATAATCTGGTGGGGGTAATTTTAATGATGGGACATATGAATAAATAATACAAATTTTAATAACATTTCATTGAACTCTTAGAATAAAAACTCATGAGAAAGTATGTTAATATAAGTAAAAACATAAAATATTTATGTATAGAGAGAGATTCTGAAATTTCATATGTTAAAGAAAAATACATGTCTAATTAAACAATATCTAAATCTATGTAACAACCATGTCGGTTTTCCAAAAAAAAACTCATAGAGTAAAGTTTGATACGTTTTTCATGTTTAAGAAGCTATAAAACAACTATCATAACATTAACATTCCATCCCAATAAAAAATTATTAATTTTTCAAAATATTTTCCTTGTATTTCTAATAAGAATGACCCCTTTTGAAAAACATATTACCAATGGTAGGAGAACCTTCTTAATTTATCATGGAAACATCAAGGTATGATTAGTCATCTTGATAATTATGTCTTCTTAAACAACCAAAATAACAGTTTAAAAACTAATAGTGGGGAAATACATCCAATTTCGAAGAGAATTTTGAAATAAAATTATCAATATAATAGAAAAAATACATAAATGATTTTCCTTATAAGAAGAAAAAAATTTCCAAAAAATAAAAACATGAAATTGTTATGGAAGAAGTTGATTATATATTTCAAAATTTAGAATGAGAAATGTATCAACAAACAAGAGACATGAAATCAAGTGATAGAGGAATTATTCCAAGTATAATTGATATTAAACATAGGGAGAATATCATATATATTTCTTACAATAATTGTACTAAATATAGAAAAAATATTTAGAATATACTTTACATATTACTAAACTGAGAAAATATGTGGATATGGAAATGAAAGGAAAAACATTCAAAATTGAGAAAATATCGATTTCCAACTTAAAAATATATGAAATTTTATATCTCAATATGAATAAATGGAAGGAAAAATTTATTAATAAAATTCAGCAGTTTCCTTATATTCTAAATAAATATGTCTCCACCCATCCCTTTACTAGAAGAATGGGATTCCAAGAGAGTCAATAAAGATGAACCTCTTTTATTACATAGGCTTCTGACCGAGCTCATAGTGAAAATTCCATTAATACAATATTTGATTAAAATAAATTATTATCTAAAATATCATAAAAAAATTCAAAAAATACATTAAATACTTTTCTATACACATCCTTTCTAATGATTGTTGTGTTGTTCACAAATAAGAAAATCCCTCCCCATCATTAGAATCTATGTAGTTATGTCATCTCTACACATTATGGAAATGTGGTCAACTCAAATGTATATTTCATTTATATGAAACAATTATTCTGATCACATTATCACTATTTAAATAGTTGATATTGGGTGACCTTCAACCCACCACTATCATCTTATAATTGGATGACCATTACTTCACACATCCTATGGGAAGGGTAGATGATTTACTGGTTGGTGTTCATAATCTTTTTTTCCATCTATCTTCCATGTTCTACACATTTTTTGGGAACATGATTTTCCTAAAATTATTTGTAAGACCTTTTCTTATACAATTAGAGAAGTTGTAGATTTTTCTAATGGTTAAAAATTGTTTAAATTTATTGAAAAATAATAATAAATTAATGTGTTTTAAAATTTTAATTTACCAAAATTTTAATGAAACCTTTCTAGGTTAGAACTATTAGAAAATTAAAGAAAAATTGAATATATAAATGTGTCATATAAATATATGATTGATGTAGAAATTAATTTGGACGTGTAAAATGGATTTTCATATTATATTGAATCTACTATTAGTGAAAATATGGATAATTTTTCATAATTGTACAACAATATGGTTTCTTCTTTTCATGGAGATAAATATTTTATTTTGGAACAAATGATATTCTTACAAAGAAAATGAGGACAATTCTACTTCTAAAAACACTATAGAAAACATTATTCAGTATAGGGATAGTTGTTAGAATATTAGTTTTATTTTTCATTGATAAATATTTTGAATTTCGATATATAGACTTATAAGAGTGAGATATCCATCTTGGGAAGTAGAAGAAAAAATATTATAACTCAGTATGAATGTGAGAACCATTCCACATTTCAAAATCAATATAAAAACATGTATATGTTATTGGTCCTCTAAATCCCAAGAGCCTTCCTCTATGTGAAAAATCACCCGACTTGAAACTTAATCCACTCAAATCATGCCTGCAAAATTAATTTTTTGTTAAAATTCAAAATTTCCTATAGTAATGTCATTTTAATTGAAAGAAAAAAAGGAGAATTTTTTATTTGTAACTATTAAATTCTTAAATATAGTGGGATTGTCCATATATGATATCAAAGGTATTATCCCTTCTTTATGAATGGAAAAATACCTATGAAACCATACCAAAATCCTAGTGATAAATTTCAAAGTATACTGAACCCAAATATGTATGAATTTTTTAGAAAAGAGGTAATTAATTTATTTGGAATTGGAATTATTTAACCCATATATAATAGTTTATAGGTCAATTTAGTCCAAGTGGTTCCAAAAAAACTATTTCACTATAATAACCAATTAAGAGAATGTAAACATTATTATGATAAAAACAAAAAATTGAGATTATGTGCTGATTAATAAAACACAACTCATCCACTGGGAATGATCATTGACCAATTCCATTCATAGATAAAATTATTTAACGACATGTTGAAAATGGTTCCTTTTATTTTATGGATATCTATTTTTGTTAAAAATATATTCCTATATCGATTAGAAATCAAGAGAAAACTGCATTCACGTTCTCCTTAGTGGAATTTTCATACAGACAGATTCCAATTAGATTATGGGGTATGACACTAATTTTTAAAGAATAAATATGGATATTTTTTTTAGAAATTATAGAAATTCTCATAATGGATTTCAATGAAAAAAATTACAATTTTGGTGGGACATTTGAGACTTGTTTAGAAAATTTGGAATTTCTTTTAGAGAGATTCATAGACAAATGTCTATTTCTAAAATCTGAGAAATTCCATTTTATGGTAACTAAAGGGATATTTCTATGAAATAAGGTGTTAAAACGGGTTTATAAGTATACACTATGAATATTTATGTTATTCAAAAATATCCACCTCTAATTTCTTTTAGGTTTTTTGATGATTCCAATAATAGTATGGTTTTTAATTGAGGTTTATTAAGGATTATTCAAAAAATTAAAGATCCATTTTTCCCTTCATGTAAAATTTGAACCCTTATTTTTTGAAGAATACTATTTAAAATCATTTAATATTAAATACTCACTTCATCCTCCATCCTAACTACACCTGATTAGAAGTTACCTTTGAACATGTGTTTGATGAAAGTGAAATGGATGCTAAAACTGTCTTAGGATAGTGGAGTGATAATAGGATACATTGGTTTTATTATGCTACGGTACATTTAGATGAACCAATAAATGAATTAATCCTCTACATTTAATGAGATGTTAGTTATTCAATTTTGTCTATAGAAATTTAGGCATTACCTTTTTTGTTCCAAATTTATAATTTTTACATACCATTCTTCCTTAATGCATTTTCTATCAAATATGAAGACTAATAATAGACATATTAGGTTGACTCAATGATTTTATGAATTTATTAGGTATAATACTAAAAAGTAGGGAGCGGAGAATGTAGTTGCAGTTCAACTTCCTTTGATTTCTAATACACTGTGAGATGATCCAAGAAAATTAATTATTCATTTCTAGATGAGAGGCTTCACACTGTTTATGTTATGCACATTTCTCAGTATGCATACTTTTCCATCTTTATATTAGAAAGATTCATTAAAATATTTATTCCTAATAACTAGAGATAGAAATTCATTTGGGAGATTAAGTACTATATTTGGTATAACCTCATTCTATTTAGGAGATGTGTTGATGGGATTATATGAAGATGGATTCCCCAATGTGTAACATTATCAATATTAGATAGTTTATAATCCTTACCTTGTGTAGGGAATCATTTTTTAGAGTGGTCATCCAAAAATTTCTTAGAATATGGAATTTACTCGACTACCTTATTCAAGTTTGTATGTAGTTTTGTAGTGGACTTTAGTAGATTCCAAATGCGTGAGAATTTTGGGAGGAAGAATGAAATTACCCAATATGGTATTTTATAAGATTATATATTTGATTTTTTTGGAATTAATTCGATGGTCCCATTCCTATAATCTTATTGGAATGAATATTATTTAGTTTTGATTGATGTTGTTTGTGAGTGGGTTGAGGAAGTAGCACTGCCTAATAATCAAGACAACATTGTATTAAAATTCATAAAGGGAACATATTGTCCTTATTTTTGGTTGATAGATGATTTTTTATGAATAATGGAATAAAATTTATGAATTAAATATTTGATTATTTGATGGATAAATATGGATACACCCATAGAACTTGAGTTGCCTACCATCGAGATTACAATTGATATATAGAAATTTCAAAATTTGATCTGAAGTATATTTTAAAGAATATATCTAAATTTATATTAATTATTGATATTTAAAATGACATGATTATTTTGGAGATTATAGAACTTCATTCAAAACCACAGTTTGTAAGTCTCCATATAGGTTGTTATTTAAAAAATTAAGTCATTTACCTGTGGAGTTGCATGAAAATTTATATTGGGAGGTAAATGGTTTTAAACAGTGATTTAAAGAAAAACAGAGAGAGGATAACTCTATAACGTAGTGATCTAAATGAGATTTGGGTAGAGTCTTATGAAAATAATAAGAATTACTAAGATAGGTATAATATATTTCATGATTCCCTTATTTAGAAAGATAATTTTAATATGGAATGGAGGCCCCTCATTTTAATCCCAGACATAAGATCTTTATTGGTAGACTGAAATCATATTGCATTGTACCTTTCCCCATTCTTATAGTGTAATGAAATAGATATTTTGAAATTTTTGGGTACAAAAATAGAGAAATTCTGGTTAATGGTAAAATAATCAAATATAATATTAATGTATAGCCAAACGTATAGTTTACCATATCTGTTCATGAAAATATGATTCTCAATGAAGTGTAAATGAATAACTAAAATTTAGTTCTTTAGGTGAGTCAAAAAAAATTCTTTCTTCATAATTATTTTTATATTATATTGTTAGGAATATATTGCGGATTTTATATTTCCCTTTGTACTCTCTACTTATAATAGGCCGAAATTATTGTCCTTTGACATATTTTTTTAGTGAGAAAATCATTTTCATTTCTAATAAAGGACAAGAATGAACATTTTATTCACAAATAAGTAGAAGGTTAAAACGGGTAGGCTCACTGGGAAAAATTCCTCAATCTCAACCTCTATTTTTCTATTTTTACTTTATATTTTTATTTCTTTTCATATTATGCATCATTTTTTTGGTATTAAAAGTTAAAAAACTCGAGATTTGAAAATAAATATAATAGAGTAAAACAAAATTTAGAGTAAATGTAGTTTTAAAAAATGTTCTTTAATCAGGGTAGTGTTTACCTCTATTGTAAGATTCTACTCTTATTTATTCACTACTTTACAGCATGTTCTTTTCAGTTAAAAAATATTATATATATATTGTAAATTTACTCACTGTAATATATTATGAAGTGGATGGAATACCCATTCTACAAGCCTTTTCCTATTAATTCAATGTTCTTTTTTTTTGGGTGTTAAGAATTTTATTTTATATGATGTTGAATATTTTTATTGAATCAAATATGTTATGTTATTTACACCCAATTCACCGTACACCCAACATTTTACGTGATACTATCTGAGATTCATTAAAGAATTCATATAACTATGATTTAATGATAATGGATGTTAATATATTTTAATTTATTTATTTTGTAAATGTAATTATCATTTGAAATTCACTATGAAAATTGAACATATCATTAAACTACTAAATTTTAAATATGTTTTTAACATTAAAAGTCCAAAATGTTTTTCTTCATTTTTTTAATTCAACATTGGGGACAATTCTATGTTTCATGTGCGATGGAGGGGTTCATTATATATGATTTATAGTGACTTGATGTGTACATATCAAATCAATTTATATTTTCACTAAATTTCTATTTTTTCATGTATTTATCTTGAATTTCCTTAAGACAAAATTTTTAATAATGTTTTAAGCTGTGAAGCCAGTTTAATGAGACTATATCTTAATTTACCCATATGTTTAATTAAGTAAATCATTTCCTGACATAATGGAAGCATTTTTCTTGGGTAATATTTTTGATATAATGTTATATGACTATAAATGAATTTAGTATTTATGAATTGAATCAAACATACTATACATTCATTTACATGATCTACAAAATTAAAATCATAATCCTGGTTTATCTTAACCCTTAATTAATTCAATATTTTATATTTAAGCTAAAACTATTAGGTGAATTAATTATAAATCAATAAATTTTTCTAACTCAATCATCCATTTAGTTGTGTTAAATTTATTTGAGTGATAATTATGTGTGACTCCTCACTTGGAGGTAAAGATTAGATTGGATGTATCAGTTAATGTAAAGTTGTTATAAGTTTAATTCAATTTAAAAAATTCCCAAAAAATAAATAATAGTATAATATTAATTAATCATTCACCAATTCTATTTTTTTGGGATGAAATTTAATATTTCCATATAAAATCATTCATAGGGATATAAAAATTCATTAATCTATTTTTACATTACATTATTGATATTTACTTTTTACCATTGAATTTGTTTATTAATTTCTTAGGGAAAATCACAAATTACATATGGGGTTATTTTATGTGGATTAAAATGTAATTTTTCACGCAATTATCTATGTTTTTATTGATAAGTATATTTAATTGCATCTTAATTTTCATATTATTTAACACTACTATTTTTAGTTTTAATTATTAATAATTTAATTTTATGTTAAATTTTATATTAATACTTTCAAACTATTATTTCAATATTAAGATGGATTCTATATATTTGAATATTATTTAAATTTTTGAATTTTTTTTATTTGTTTAATTATTATTTATATTTTTAGTAATTCATTTAATATTACGTTAATTAGAACATTATTTTAGATAATAAAACATTAATCTTATTTTTATCCTCATATTTTTGTTTTCATAATATAATTTATCGTTGATTTATAATTTTATTACATAATGTGATATTAATTTTAAATTTAACTCATTTGAATGTAATTTTTATTTCCTTTTAATAATTGAGTAGAAAAATATTTACTGGTTCTGTTTTTAAAACATTGTTTTAATTTAAGTTTCAATTTTATTTGTTAATAATATATTATTTTAATTAAAAAATAATCATTAGTTTTAAACTAATTAGTATTTCATGTTTAAATTTTATTATCATTTTGATAATATATTTAAATATTTTTTATTTTTTATTTAATACTTTTAATTTTTTTGTTTTGAAAATTTGATTATGGATTTTTTTCAATTTTTTTCTTATAGAAATATATCACCATCCATATGAAATCATTTGATGTTGTCAACAAACATCCAGTGGTAGCACTTGATATACCGCCAAGAGATTAGTAAGTACTCCCATTTTTTAGTGGTTACTTAACTTGTAACACCCCGAGCTTCCACGATACGCTTCTCATTCCATAATGCAATAGCTTGCATTGTACGCAACTTCGAGTTCTAAAACACTGTGACTAATCAAAGTAGCCGTTATGAATAGTAATAACCACTTTTTAAAATTATAGATATTTTATATTTCAAAATGTACTTCATTTTTGGATTCGGAATATCGAAATTAGCCTATGTTGAATTTTTGGTATTTTTCTGAGAACTTCTAATTTTTTATGAATAGTGAAAAGTACTTAAAACAACTTTTTAATAAAAATAATTTATTGTGATAAATTACAATATTTAGTGGTTTTAAGGTATAATTAGAATATATTTTTACCATTTTATCCAATGGTGGTCATTAGAATTAATTCAACATTGAAATTGGACATAAACAATTGTCAATCTTTTGATATAAATTGTTTCTTAAAAACACGCTATTTGTTGTAATAGCGGGAATTAATTATAAAATTAATTAATGCAACTTATATGTTTTTAATTTTGTAAAATAGACATCATTTTTGAATTCGGAATATCAATTATAGCTTAGGGTGAAATTTTGGCCTTGTTCTGAAAAACATCAATTTTTGATGAATAGTGAAACAACTAAGTGGTAGTTAAATAACTGATTTTTCGTTTAAATGAAATATTACCACTTCTGTGATTTGATTTTCAAAAATCCGACATACATGGTTGTCATTAAGAAGTAAAATGTGGTTCAATGAGATTAAAATAATTTTTTGGTGAATAGTAACTTTTAAGTTCTTAATCGCGATTAGAGATAATTAGTGTAGTTTAAGGTACAAATAATGTTTTAATAATATGAGATGACCATGAAACTTGTCATACTCCTATTGGATGAGTCATGGCCGACCAAGAAAACCCATGGGTCAACTTGGGGACCCCATGGAGCAACTTGGGTTGGAAAATGACATTAATATATATTTGTTTAATGTTAAAATTAAATTGACAGAAACATGAGTTATTTTACTAAAACAGTTTTTTAGTGGGGTTACAAAAGTCCAAATTTTGACTATAAATATTCATTAGAAAGATAAAAATATTTCCTATATTATAGTATTTTTTTTATAATTTTTAGACATTAAATAAATTAAATTATTTATGTCATCATTATGATGCAGCGATGACCTCATTATTTAACGCTTTTAAGAAAATGAAAAGATAATGTAAAATCCAAGGCTTAAACTTGTCCAAAGACTATTTTATGGGAATATTTAGAACCCTTATCACCTTATCCACGAAATATATAAGTGTGGGACCTTTAGAATCCGAAAAGCATTGTGTAATAATGTAACATTTCAATCTTTCCAAAAGAGCCCCTCCTCTCCACTTATAAAAGGCCCCCACCTCTCCCACCTTATTCACACCTTCAAGCCATTTGGCTCGGACAACCTCTGCCCAAATACTCTCCCAACTTCCCCCTCTTACTCCTAGAAGCCTCACTTTAGGCAGAACTCTTCTCAAGGAAGCCTTTGGCTCAAATCAAAAAGAGTTACCCGATTTTGAGGTAATGTCTTCTCTAATGTTGTTTTGTTTTATTTTTCTTCTCCAACCCCCTAAACTCTTTTTATTCATTACATTTGTAAAAACACCAGTATCCTTAATATACTAGGATGTTGTTATAAGAAGTATTCGAGCTACACTTACACACAACTACATCTAATGGTTAAAGAACATACGGTTTCTGTGGATGGCGAATTTCTGCCTCACGAAACGATGATTGTTCAACACTCATATAACACCTTCAAAGGTGGACATTAAGATGTCACTATATTTATATATGATATAAAATATTTTTATGTTTTACTTATGCTTCTGTATTTCTCATTTATGGCATACTTTATGATTTCCATTATGGGTAAAACGTGATAATTTCATTTTAGGAAGTGCGGACTACCGCCCCCTCAAAGTGATTTGAATCGTTAATGCCATATGTGGGATGTATAATGGATGGAGTAAATGGTATTATAAACTATATTATACTGGAATTATATTATACATTTATATAATTATGATTTCATTCCATTAAATACGAAATATAAATGAAAGTAGCGTTTACGTACGGCTTACCGTCTCCATGAACGGTGCATTTCATTTCTTACCTCTAAATGTTACGTAATATTATATATGAATGTATATACTGTATATATATGATATATATGACATCTAAATAATGAATATAATTCTGGAGATAATGGATATTCTACCACATAAACAACTTGTAATTATAAGAAGTTTATTGTTGATTCAAGTACCAAAGATCGACAAAACGACCGTTATTAACTTAAATAATTACATAATGTTCATATAATTGTAATAAGTGATATAAAAAGGATAATGAAATTGAAAATGGTTCTTAATAAGGTATATATTAACTCTAGTTTATTATTCAGGAGGTTAAAGAACGGTTGAGTCAAGTCAAATATGAGGTAAGGGAACTTCTTAACCCAATTTCTATTCTTTGGGTTAATCTCCTACTTTCAAATTATGTCATGATATTATTATGTCCTATCTTGTATTTTTACATTATTTATGTGTACTTATAGTGAATACACATTATAGATGTACTTTATTTAAAAAAATGATCTTTTTAAGGACTTCGTCACAATCCCCTTTCATTGAGGCATATTTGGTTTTATACACAACTTTCTTTTATACGGTGTATAAACCCCTTTGACTTTTAAGTTTATTCAAAAGGAATCTTTTTATACGAAGCGTTTTACTAAATTACAAAAAGGAAATGTTTTTATTTCCGTACATATGTGGCGACAACGACTTCTCCGCCGCCATGACCATTATTTGAGTTTCGGCTTCCTCTACAAGCCATCACTTTTTTTTAATGAAAAATAAATACAAAGTTTTAACATTATTTTATTTTGGTATTGAAAATGGTATTGAAAGTATTTTTTTTATATCAATGTGTTGTATTGAAATCTTGTTATTGAAATGTGGAAATGTTATGTTTCATTTATGCATGTTTCATGTGATACGATTATGTTATGGTGTATGATATGTTTAAACCTATTCATATGAGGAATGCATTGGACTTAATAAGTGATGGGTGGAGCCCGCTATAGCTCCTCGATGCATCGGTAGGTCTCATGAGACAAACTAGTGTCTTGGCACGAGGCCTTGGCAAAATATTATTTGTGGTCTTGGCACGAGGCCTTGACTACGTGGTTATGATAGTCTGGCATTATGCATTCCATCATTATGAAAGTGGTTAATGATATTTCATGTGATTATTCGACCAGTAGAATATCCATGTGAAGAAGTAAATGGCATTATCTCATTTTACTGTTGCCATATTATGTTGATGTTCAAGTTTAAAAGGCTTTTGTTTTAGTTATACATTGCCTTAAATGTTTATGTTTATTTATGAAGGCTTCCACAATATTGTTATCCTTACTGAGCATCTGAGCTCACCCCTTTCAATGTTTTAATATTTTCCAGGATGTGAAGAAGTATTTTATGAATGACCTGTAGGGATTGTCAGAAGAGGATATGAGAGTGGACTATGGAGACTTTGTTATTGTAGTTTTTCACTTTATGATGTAATGTAAGACTTATGAATGTATATAGTGTTTCCAAGGATACTAAAATAATCGGTCATTCGAGACATGATCTTTTGTGATCATGCCAATGTTACGAAGTAATGCACCGACTCTGGGTAGCTGGGGTCGGGGTGTTACAGTTGGTATTAGAGGCAGTTTAGTACTAACCTTAGAAGCTAGATGTAGATAAACTCTGATTAGAGCACATAGCCCAAAGATAGGCTTTGAGGATTAGTATAGAAGAACATCCTAGAATTTTGGTATTATAGAGATGTTATGAGTTTTCCGAGCAATACATCCTTGTTTGGATACGAGCAGGTAGAGGCGGCTCTGGAACAGATGTACCTAGGGGTAAAACCCGAAAACACCGCTTTGAGCTCGATTCGAACGGGAACTGGTGCACGACAATGGGCCTTGCTGCACTCTTGGTTACGACACTCCCGGGGGATATGCTTTGGATAATTCTCATTTTCTTTATAAACCACTATGAAGGGTTATGAGTATATACTTCCTCAAAGAAAACATTTTTATGGATTATATCCATAAATAGATCAATTTATGCTATGTATCTTACAAGTATGGAATTATGTATTTTGATTTATAAACTAATATAGTTTATGCCATTGTTTAGAAATGGCGCCTGGTGGAAGGAATGGAAACCGTATCAATGCACGCACTCTGTGTAGGGATTTCCCTCCTGCTCAAGATAATTATTGTGGAGCTGGAGATACAACAGGTGCTGATCAGCTTCTCACCGTACTGGGATAACTCACGCAGGTTATGAATAATAAACTTACTCGTATGGAGCACCCTGATCCACAACGTGGAGGATCAATGCTAGATCATTTCATGAGGCAACAACCACCAACCTTCAATGGGAGTACAAATCCTATAGTAGCTCAGCAATGGATAAATTCCTTAGAGAAAATATTCCATGCCTTGGGGAGTAGTGAAAGGGAGAAGGTTGTCATGGCAGTTTACCGCCTCACTGGAGATGCCGATCAGTGGTGGTCACTGATTCAAAACACAAAGGAAGATGATGAAGTATCGAATATGGAATGGAGGGAGTTCAAAGATCTTTTCTTAGAAAAATACTTTCCTCATGACCATCGAGCAGATATGGAAAGGAAATTTCTGAGTTTGAGGCAGAAGGAGGATGAGAATGTCGCAAAGTATGAGGCTAACTTTACAAGGTTAGAGAGGCATGCTGCCGATTATATACGTAACCCAAGGAGTAAGATTGATCGTTTATTTGATGGGTTAAAACCATTTCTCCGTCGAGCTTTAGTATCACAATCCTTCTCATCATACGAAGATATTGTCTCATGTGCTATCAAGACAGAAAAGGAATTACCTAAGTCTTATGGCAACAAATTAAAGCAAGAGAATAAGAGAACTGTGGAACAAGAGACAGATAAAGGGAAAAATGGAAAGAAGGATTTTCCATTATGTGATAATTGTGGGAAGAATCACCCTGGTACTTGCCTAAAAGGAATGGGAGTTTGTTATAAATGTGGAGAAAAGGGTCACCAGGCTCGTGATTGCAAGGGAAAGAATGAGGCTGTCAAAGTTGAATGCTACAATTGTAGGGATATGGGGCATTATGAAAATGAATGTCCTACGCATCAGGGAAACTTACCTCAGAAAAGGCCAAGGGATCAAGGACAATCTTAGGCTGCTACTATAGTTGAAGTGGAATAATTATTGTATTTGTGTGTTTGGACTCAAGAACTAGATTATGGTTATAAGAATAATGTGATATATATAAGGATTGTACTGCAATACTTGTTGATTTCAGTAAGGTTTTAATATGATGAAGGTAATTATATTTTTAGTATGTGACAATAAGAGAAACTTTACTTTGTTTGGGGAATCTGATAAATTGATTTTGGAATTAAGAGACCTTTTAGAGAAAGTCTGGATAGAGGTATTTTGGATAACTATAATGGTTGGAGTGGATTAAGTTGATCTTTGGATAATATTGTTTAAGGTTAAAAAATTTATGAATATTATTTTTGGAATATTATGATACTATAGTTTTAGGAAAAGGACAACCTGCAGGGTGGGGAATAACCCGTCGCGTCGGACAAAGCTGCAGGAATCGAACCCACAACCATAGTGCGACAAGCCTTTATTTCCTACCAGTAGCCTACAGGAAGTCCCTGGTAATTACAAAATAGTTTTACTAATCTAAATGGTATGTTTTAACATTTGGAACCTTATACAATTAGGATAAATAGAATATTTTTGAGTTCCGTTACCATTTGGAGTAAAAGTTGGGTTTGTGGTAAAAATTTATTAACGAATGAAAGTATACATAACAAGTATGTATATTCCCTTATGTTCTTAGTAAATCTCCTAGATAAATTCCTCAACATTATAAAAGGTAAATTAAAACAAAAATTTTTTCGGTTACCTTTTCCAATTGGGGATTCAATGACCGTTTAACCAATCACAAGTTTGTGATTTTCTTGTGGTTAAACTTTCTCCTAATCATGTTTTCTATAACTCTCCATCAGACCTCGATGGTTTCTTTCTACTCTATATCCATATTTTCATAGAATCCTAGAATGGGCTATATCGGGTGACCTTTGTACTTATCTTTCTTTCTTTTAATGTTATATATTTATTAACCTTATTTCCGATGTCGATTTTCCTCAAAGGTATTTTCTCTTTTCAACATTTTATTTTCAAAGAAAAATTTCAAATTGCGAGGATGCAATTTATTGAAGGAGGGGAGAATGTAACACCCCGAGCTTCCAAGATACGCTTCTCATTCAATAATGCAATAGCTTGCACTGTACGCAACTTCGAGTTCTAAAACACCGCGACTAATCAAAGTAGGTGTTATGAATAGTAATAACCACTTTTTAAAATTATAGATATTTTATATTTCAAAATGGACTTCATTTTTGGATTCGGAATATTGAAATTAGCCTATGTTGAATTTTTGGTATTTTTCTGAGAACTTCTAATTTTTTATGAATAGTGAAAAATACTTAAAACAACTTTTTAATCAAAATAATTTATTGTGATAAATTATACTATTTAGTGGTTTTAAGGTATAATTAGAATATATTTTTACCGTTTTATCCAATGGTGGTCATTAGAATTAAGTTAACATTGAAATTGGACATAAACAATTGCCAATCTTTTGATATAAATTGTTTCTTAAAAACACGCTATATGTCGTAACAGCGGGAATTAATTATAAAATTAATTAATGCAACTTATATGTTTGGAATTTTGTAAAATAGACATCATTTTTGAATTCGGAATATCAATTATAGCTTAGGGTGAAATTTTGGCCTTGTTCTGAAAAACATCAATTTTTGATGAATAGTGAAACCACTAAGTGGTAGTTAAATAACTGATTTTTCGTTTAAATGAAATATTACCACTTCTGTGATTTGATTTTCAAAAATCCGTCATACATGGTTGTCATTAAGAAGTAAAATGTGGTTCGATGAGATTAAAATAATTTTTTGGTGAATAGTAACTTTTAAGTTCTTAATCGCGATTAGAGGTAATTAGTGTAGTTTAAGGTACAAATAATGTTTTAATAATATGAGATTACCATGAAACTTGTCCTACTCCTATTGTATGAGTCATGGCCGACCAAGACAACCCATGGGTCAACTTGGTGACCCCATGGATCCACTTTGGTTGGAAAATATCATTAATATATATTTATTTAATGTTAAAATTAAATTGACACAAACATGAGTTGTTTTACTAAAATAGTTTTTATGTGGGGTTACAGAAGTCCAAATTTTGACTATAAATATTCATTAGAAAGATAAAAAGATTTCCTACATCATAGTATTTTCTTTATAATTTTTAGATATTAAATAAATTAAATTATTTATGACATCATTATGATGCAGCGATGACCTCATTATTTAACGATTTTAAGAAAATGAAAAGATAATGTAAACTCCAAGGCATAAACTTGTCCAAAGACTATTGGATGTGTATATTTAGAACCCTTATCACCTTATCCACGAATTATGTAAGTGTGGGACCTTTAGAATCCGAAAATCATTGTGTAATAATGTAACATTTCAATCATTCTAAAAGAGCCCCTCCTCTCCACTTATAAAAGGCCCCCACCTCTACCACCTTATTCACACCTTCAAGACATTTGGCTCGGCCAACCTCTTCCCAAATACTCTCCCAACTTCTCCCTCTTACTCCTAGAAGCCTCACTTTGGGCAGAACTCTTCTCAAGGAAGCCTTTGGATCAAATCAAAAAGAGTTACCCAATTTTGATGTAATGTCTTCTCTAATGTAGTTTTGTTTTATTTTTCTTCTCCAACCCCCTAAACTCTTTTTATTCATTACTTTTGTAACAAAACCAGTATCCTCAATATACTAGGATGTTGTTATAAGAAGGATTCGATCTACACTTACACACACCTACATCTAATGGTTAAATAACATACGGTTTCTGTGGATGACGAATTTCTGCCTCACGAAACGATGATTGTTCAACACTCATATAACACCTTCAAAGGTGGCCATTAAGATGTCACTATATTTATATATGATATAAGATATGTTTATGTTTTACTTATGCTTCTGTATTTCTCATTTATGGCATACTTTATGATTTCCATTATGGGTAAAACGTGATAATTTCATTTTAGGAAGTGCGGACTACCGCCCCCTCAAAGTGATTTGAATCGTTAATGCCATATGTGGGATGTATAAAGGATGGAGTAAATGGTATTATACACTATATTATACTGGAATTATATTATACATTTATATCATTATTTTTTCATTCCATTAAATATGAAATAGAAATGAAAGTAGCATTCATGCGTACGTACGGCTTACCGTCTCCATGAATGAGGCATTTCATTTCGTACCTCTAAATGTTACGTAATATTATAAATGAATGTATATACTGGATATATATGATATATATGAAATCTAAATAATGAATATAATTCGGGAGATAATGGATATTCTACCACATAAACAACTTGTAATTATAAGAAGTTTATTGTTGATTCAAGTACCAAAGATCGACAAAACGACCGTTATTAACTTAAATAATTACATAATGTTCATATCATTGTAATAAGTGATATAAAAAGGATAATGAAATTGAAAATGGTTCTTAATAAGGTATATATTAACTCTATTTTATTATTCAGGAGGTTAAAGAACGGTTGAGTCAAGTCAGATACGAGGTAAGGGAACTTCTTAACCCAATTCCTATTCTTTGGGTTAATCTCCTACTTTCAAATTATGTCGTGATATTATTATGTTCTGTCTTGTATTTTTACATTATTTATGTGTACTTATATTGAATACACATTATAGATATACTTTATTTAAAAAAATGATCTTTTTAAGGACTTCGTCACAATCCCCTTTCATTGAGGCATATTTGGTTTTATACACAACTTTCTTTTATACGGTGTATAAACCCCTTTGACTTTTAAGTTTATTCAAAAAGGATCTTTTTATACGAAGCGTTTTACTAAACGAAAAAAAGGGAATTTTTTTCTTTCCGTACATATGCGGTGACAACGACTTCTCCGCCTCCATGACAATTATTTGAGTTTCGGCTTCCTCTACAAGCCATCACATTTTTTTAATGAAAAATAAATACAAAGTTTTAACTTTATGTTATTTTGGTATTGAAAATGGTATTGAAAGCATTTTTTTTATATCAATGTGTTGTATTGAAATCTTGTTATTGAAATGTGGAAATGTTATGTTTCATTTATGCATGTTTCATGTGATACGATTATGTTATGGTTTATGATATGTTTAAACCTATTCATATGAGGAATGCATTGGACTTAATAAGTGACGGGTGGAGCCCGCTATAGCTCGTCGATGCATCGGCAGGTCTCATGAGACAAACTAGTGTCTTGGCACGAGGCCTTGACAAAATATTATTTGTGGTCTTGGCACGAGGCCTTGACTACGTGGTTATGATAGTCTGGAATTATGCATTCCATCATTATGAAAGTGTTTAATGATATTTCATGTGATTATTCGACCAGTAGAATATCCATGTGAAGAAGTAAATGGCATTATCTCATTTTACTTCTGCCATATTATGTTGATGTTCAAGTTTAAAAGGCTTTTGTTTTAGTTATACATTGCGTTAAATGTTTATGTTTATTTATGAAGGCTTCCGCAATATTGTTATCCTTACTGAGCATCTGAGCTCACCCCTTTCAATGTTTTAATATTTTCCAGGATGTGAAGAAGTATTTTATGAATGACCTGCAACGATTGTCAGAAGAGGATATGAGAGTGGACTATGGAGACTTTGTTATTGTATTTTTTCACTTTATGATGTAATTTAAGACTTATGAATGTATCTAGTCTTTCCAAGGCTACTAAACTAATCGGTCTTTCGAGACTTGATCTTTTGTGATCATGCCAATGTTACGAAGTAATGCACCGACTCTGGGTAGCTGGGGTCGGGGCGTTACATAACTCCCTAGTTTCATTACCCCTAATTGGGGTAGCGTCCACTAGACGTCACATATCACTCATCGTTAATCAACCAACTATTGAAAAAACGCACTGTTAAATTTTGACTCACTGTGAGACATTACCCACTAAGGGCTGAGAAGAAATCCACACCATTGGGGTAGCTTCCACCATAATTTAACAACATTTTCTCACTAAGTAACAAATTCATTCACCTCACCAACCATTTTCTAATAAAAACCCACCACAGAATAGAACCTCTTCTATTTTTATCAACCCAAAGTCAGTAATAACCCTCTATTGTCACACTACCCACCACTGTCGAGTAATCACCTTCAACCATATTCCACCACCAACCAAGACACAAGAACTTCAACTCCATTAATCCCACTTGTTCTTCTAGGTAGAACATAGTGACATGAAAACTCAAACAAGAGATTCTACCTAAGAGATTAAGCTCAGCAAACTCACCAATTTTAAAGCAATGTGACCCCACTCTGACGTTTCCACAACATACCACCACTAAAAGCTGAAAAAGTCAACTACGTAGTGATACTATGAAAATAATCCTATATATGAAGGATTTGAGGCTACGGTGATGTTTCTAATGATCACTATAGTGTTAGATACTACAATGTTACACCTAATGGGGAATGTCGATAGAACTTCAACTACCATCCTCACCCCTATCACTAATACTATATGAGCCATGTATTATTGTTCTAGATACCTATTTTGAGACGAAAAAAGATATGGGCAAAGTATGATCAATATGAAGAAAAATATAAAAGAAAAAATAAAAGAAAATAAATAATAAAATAATATTCAAATTTATGATTGAATTAATAATTAATTAAGTTAATAATTAAATAAAAATGATTTCAAAATAATAGTTAAAAAGAAAATATAAGTAAATATAAATTAATAATAAAAACAATTTAATATTTATATAAATATAATAACAATAATATTATTATTTATATATTCATATATTTATACATTAATAAATATATTAATATGCTTAATATTATGTATTAAGACAGAAATATTTTTTAACTTCTATATTAATACTAATGTTAATAACTAATTTTTTAATTTTAAAATTTATATTTCCATATGATTATAAAAAATTAAAATTTCATAATTTTACTGTGTTTTAATTTTTAAAATCAATAATGAAGAAATCCACATTGAAATAACAATTCATTTCCGATTAGAAGAGATTTTCTAACTAGGCGAGTTGTATAGACGTCAAGGAAATTTCATCAGTGGTTTCAAGCACCCAAAACTATGACATCATTTTCTGACTATGATAAACCCTAGAATGATAGAATTTAAATTTTTATTAATCATACACGTTAGAGATCTTGAGACACATTTTGATATTCAATGGAACTAGGGATATGTGACCGAGATAGAAGGGGAGAAAGGTAGAGTAGTAATAATTTCCAGCTCGGATCAAGGGAGATTTATTTTTCCATTAGGATCATTTTCATCCATATTTCTCAATTTTATTGTTAAATATATATTTGAACATGATTCAAGGGTAATTTTGTTATGATCAGGTATTTTAATCGACCAGTTCTTATTTTTTACATCCATTAATATATCCTTTAACCTATGAATCATATTGAAGCGGTAAGGATTTTTCTGATTCATAACATTAAAATTTACTTTTAACCTCTATCAATTAATCTCAAAACTCTATAAATTTTCTTTATGATTGACCATGAATTCAATTCATCAATAATTGACATTAAAAACATTATAAACATTCAGTGTGACTTTTTTTGTTACCAATTGTGAAAATTTCATTTTTATTATGGTGGTTCTCGAACTCGTAAATTTCTAAGTTCATTCTATTGTATGTTTAATCTTTTGGAAAGGAAATTTAAACCAATTTACTTTTAAGTAAGATAATTCAATTAAAATTGTAGAAAATATATTATCCTTTCATCAAGTATTTTTAATTTTTTTCCTCAACAATTCTTGGTACTTTTTCTCACCATTTCCTACACTTTTTATCATTAAATTTATTTGATCCACCTAGTTCATTTAAAAATACTATTTATTTTTTATTTTAAATTATATTAAAAAATAGTATCACTTTTTCATTAAAAAAACATTAAAAAAGTATATTTATTCAATATTTGTAGTAGTTTTGTTTGTAAAATAGGACTTGAACAATCTACATCATTCGACACCCTATAAACCATTTTACTATAGTTTTTATTAGTTTACAAATAATTAATCAATTGAATATATTAATTATTTTTTTCATTTGGGACCATGATTTCTTATACATTATTCTAGATCCTCAATATTTCAAAAATATGATCGTCAAAGAGAGAATTATGTTTCATGAACCATCCCAGGCCATCCATAAAATGATCAACTAATCCATTATTGATATTACCTAAGGTGCATTCAAGATCTCTCTAGATTAAAGGAATGAACTATGTAATATTTTATATTCATGTGGGGGTATTTTTTCCAAATAATTATAATAAATCACACAATAGGAAACTAAAAAAATGTTTAACATGACTCATCATTAAGTTTTCTATATATGGACAATTAATAAAAAAAATTATAAATTGAAACAAAATAAAAAAGTCATGGAAAAATATAAACATCTGTATAAAACCCATAACATAAAGGGAGATACAAAGTCATATGATCTCAAATATAAATGTGTTTATAAAGGCCAAAAAATAAAAGATAAAAACTACAATAGTAAAACAAAAAACTACATTAAAAAAATTTGTGTTACCCGTGTTCACCATCCAACCACAAATCATAACCTAAAGTTGAAAAATCTATGACGAAGGAGTCCACCTAGTACAAGTCCACTATAGCTGAGGAAAAAACTCATATGTATACATCTGGGAATGCTAAAATAAATTCCTAATATGTATCCTTCCCACGAAAAAGTTTTACTCTTTTAAAGTAAAACATTCTCATTCATGTTTCAAACACATTTTATAAAAAAAATACTACTTTAGAAATATCATAATCCAAGTCACATGAGTCAAATACACATTCTTCCATTACTAAGAAATCAATCAATATTTTGAAATATATATAGTTTAATGAAAGCATTGAAATACCTTTGATAAATATGAAAGGTAAAAAAATATGTTAAACCCTTATTTTTAAAAAGTATCATTCAATACATTCTACAACATGATTTTCATAAATAATGTAAAAAATATTACTACAAACATGAAATAAAATAACAAGAAATTTCATTAAAAAATAATAAAGAATAAATATAGAATAATAACTAGTAGAAATATCAGAGAATAATTTAGAAAGTCAATAATTATAGCACAGAATACAAAAAAAAAGTTGATAATTTAATTAGGGTATCCTAATGGAAACAAATGATAGGACTACCTAGTGTATTGAATTCCATAGTTATTATCATACCATAAATATTTGGAATAGTTATAATAAATTAATTTTCCATTAGTGGAACCACATATATTACATCACTAGTTAGTCTAACAAACACATATAGTTGAAAACCCCATTCCTATTCAAGATAATCCATCACAATTTCTTTGTATCCCATATCTAAAAAAGAAGGGGTGAGTAATGAAATCAAATAAGAATTAACATAAAATTCCAAAACATAAGAGAAATATATTTACCTTGTTTGAAAAGGATATAATTCCTAATGATACAAATAGACCTTGATACTAATGAATGGAATTAATCAAGAAATTTATTTTCTTAAAAATAATTTAGAGTAAAGCTTTAAAATTAAATCATAAACTAAGATGATTCTCAATATCATTACAAACAACAATAAATCACTAAAATATAACATGAACCAATACAAAATACGCATAAATTATAAAATAACCCCTTTTATATAAATTTAGATGCTAATATACTCATTATGATTTAATAGATAAATTAAAAGTTTTCTTGGGAATTTGATCAAACATTAAACATGGGAAAAACTTATAAAAATATTTAATCCATAACTAAAAATGGGAAACCATTTCACCTTCCATTATATCCATATTTAATAACCTTTATTTTGAAAATTTTTATAAACATACAATCAAATGTTCATGATACAATATAAAATCATGTAATAAATAACAAGAAATAATTTTTCTAAATATAAAAAGCTACATTGGGAGATATCCCACCTCAAACAAACATAAATGATTCCACATAGATGAATACCACTAACATGGTCCACAATGTGAGATAAACTAGCTACTGAAATAAATAACAATAAGATTAGGAAATATCCCAGGCCAAGAGTTTATCCATCCTTCACTATATTAGATTGAAGAACAAGAAATAAGGGAATAAAGAGGAATGGGAAGAAGAAATATGACCCACATGTAAGAGATATACATGGAATCAATAAGGTAGGAAAATAATATACTGTGGATGTGATGGTTTTGGGTGAATAGGGATCACATAATCTAGGTCTTATGACTGGGAGAATATGGAGGCAAAATATAGTAAAATTTATTCAGGGTATAATTTGGCTTTCCCAAATTTTAATATATGTGAATGTCACAAAATATGGGCGCACTACTTACAAAACTATAAACTAGTCATGTTCCCATCACTAGACACACATGGGACCCCATTTTTTTCCACTATGTAATGTAAACTATTTACCAACCATGAATTTTTTTTTAAAAAAATGGTCACGTGTATAATTATTTTATGGTTTTTACTAACCACACACAAGTCGTTATCCAACACCCCCATGAAAGAAATTCATGAGTTTTCCCCACTGGATTTCACATGTCTTGGATCCAATGTATCACTTTATATAAATAAACAATACATGAACAATGTAAGTTTGAAATGCCCCTATATAAAAGGTCATTTCATGGTTTAACCTAAACTATGTGCACTAACCATTTGATTGATGGAATAAATCTAGAAAACATAAAAATTAAAGCCCAAATTTCTAAAAATACAAGATGAAATATAATGATGATTACATGTATAAAAAATAATAAAAAATTATAGTTAGGTGTGAAAATTATTCCACCAAAAACACTTTCCAATCCTAAGAATTCGTTGAGTCAAAATTGGGTAATATCTACAAGAACTAAAATAAAATAAGATATAAACTCCAAAAAGATATGAAAAACAAACCCAACTCAACCATGATAGGTATCAAAAAACCATGTATTCCCCAAAGTAACAACTGATAATAATAACCAAAATAATACCATCCAAATTATAACTCATGTAAATTTCCAGAATATCTATAAATACATGATCATATACTAATCCTTAAAACAAACACCCAAGAGATGTGGAAAAAGGATATTTGAGATTGATACCCAATCTCCTTACTATATTGATTAAACTAGCACAAAATACAACTGAATGAAACAATACATGGATGGAAAAACTATGTCCAAAATAATACTCTAAATCAATGAATCTCAACCAATATATTATTTCTAAATAAAATACATAATTCCATTGAACCAATCAATTTTTTCTATATATATTTTAATTTTCTTGTGAAACCAAAATTTACAAGAAAATGATAACGAAATGTAATGTTAAGGGGATATAGAAAGGTAAAAATTAAAACAATTGGAACGAAATCCTTTATAATATAACCCAATTTGGGTTACAAAAGTCCAAAACACAATGATTTTGAAATTAATCATATATCCTCCAAAATTATTTGTTATCTAACATGAATGAAGAGAAATTATACAAATTGAATGAAAGACACTATAACATAAAAGAAAAATTATAACCTTAAGATAGCATACCTTTAAAAGTAATGATGTTTGTTAGGTCACCACACATCTTAGGTTGGGACATGGAAATTAAAATACCTTTCATGGACCCAAATATCATGTCCTAAAAGAGATCTAGTTTAGATGACAATATTAATGATTTAATGTCCTGATGAATGACACTTTCAAAAATTTAACATCCAACATGTCATTAACCACTATGTCGAGAATAAAATATCCACATAAGGAAATGTAAATAGAACTAATACATAATTCATGGACATGACCAAAAACCAAGTAGGGGTTTGACATAAACACTCCATATAGTGTTTATTTAAGGCCATCAACTAAAGGATTATAGTGTCTAAATTACAAAATATTCCAAATTTGGAATTATGCAAATCTAGTGAAATCCCACAACCCACTAAAACTTATTTTGTGTAATAATAGATAATTAAATTAATAATAAATAAAATAAAAATATACTAAATAACAACTCATTCCAAAATAGGTAAACCATATTAAAATAATTAAATCCAATAGAAAAAAATCTTAACCCCCAAACCAGGAATTAAAAATACTAAACAAAGCCAAAATAATATTTTAAAATTCTTAAAAAATGATGGGGTTCCCACAAAACAATATTTTCAATCCTTATGATAATATTTAATATCATATACACACTTTCAATTCACTTTAGAAAATTCAATTATAAATTCAAGAATAGAAATTCACCGATTAAAATAAGGTATTATTGTTTGAAACCATAATTCAACCCATTTTTTATTGAACATAATTTCTAAAATTAAATTAATAAAAAATTTATACTTATCATATATTTACAAAATTCATCTAAATAATCAACATTATATTTCAAATTTTTATATATGAAAACAATTTTAAAATAAAAATATCATGTTCATTTTCATTAATCACTGAGGACATCTATATTAACTCTAAAACCATTTAAAATAAACTAAAAATTTATAAAATTATTTATTATGAAAATAGAAAAATTTCTAACCCTTTACCCATTTATAATTCATTTGGAAATTCAATTTATTAGTTTTTAAAAAAATCCTTTTCCATTAAAGGGTGTTATTTGAAATTATCTATTAATAAAATAAAATAAAATTGAATGTGAATAACATAAAATATCTTAAATATAACTTCAATAATAAAAACCTCACCCAACTATGATATAATATTTAATGGGATTCAAAACAAATGTTAAGGAGGGGTTCGTAGTTGTGTAGTATTTTTCACACAATTGGGGGGACTTTTCACCAACCATCTAATTATAAAACATTGATATTTGAAATAAAATCGTTATGTTTGAAAATTTATATTACCTAAAACATCAACTATAAACAAACCTTGTGTATTTTTAAATTATTACCATTATAACCTATCCATTGAATTGGAAGGTATGAATTAGAATAAAAAAATTATGAAATATATATTGAGTTATACTGATGAATAAACTTTTAGATGAATAATCTGTGAATTATCACTAAAATTTTTCGTAAATTCATTTAATTATTATAAATACATATTCTTTTAAATAAGGAATCATATTTCCCTTTTTTTTGAAATATAATCAATTTATATTACTTGTTGAATCTTTTTATAAAGATAATTAAAATTTTAAATCATCATATCAAAATTATCCAATGGTGAAATTTTTGTAATTTCCTGGAAAAGATTTTTTTTAGCAAATAATGATAGATATGAAATTTCAAAATAAAATTATGCATTTTAAATAAAATAATTAATTATAATATCACATTATTCCTTGAATTTTATTTAAAAATAAAAAATTTATTGTTCTATCTTTTCAATGAAGGTATATATCATTATATTTTCAATTGAAACATTTTTATAAACATGGTAATGTTATAATAAAGCTAAGTAAAGCCTAAGGTATGTCTGGGGATTTTTTTGAGCTTGGTGTTCTGGAAAATGGTCCAAAGAACAAGGCCACAAGGTATGTTTAAACTCTACCCCCATCTTGCACGATTTCTCTAAAACTATGTCGGTGTAGACATGGGAACTGGTAGGATGAATAGTTTTTATAAAACCATGTTGGAAGACGTGAACGTCACCCTATTAGTATAAGATTTTCAAACAGAAGTTTAACACATGGTTTCCTCATGATTTTTCAATTGGGATCCAAAACCTTGCACCCCAAAATTTTGGGGTGAAATCACCAAATTACCAATCACTTAAACATAATTGTTTTCTCGGATCCCATTCCCTTTATAGACCATCCATGTCTTTCTTCATTGTTTGAACATTAAATCACCCAATGATAGGTGTTTAGGGAGTTCTTCTATCTTGTATCTCTTCTTTGATCCATTTGAAGCTACGAGTCTGTCTTGGTAATCTCCCATTTTCTGTTAACTCATATTAGGGAATTTAATTCAATCAATTAAAATATTTAGATCTATTAACATTTTACTTATTTTCATGATATTGGATCATTTCCTAGATCTCTTCCATTAGTTTTAGAATGCGAGGCCGATATCATATGAAGAATCATCTACGGCCCAATGGTATGTCGTCATGTCAATTTCCAATCAAGTTTTGGGTATTTCCTAATCATATCGTTGTTCCATATTCAAACATTTTTCAATCATCTCAATTATATTTATTTATCCAAATTTAATCTACAATTTAACAATATAAAATTTATAATTAACCTTCCTATATTATTTTTTGCTTTTACATAGCTTATATGGTCACCACACGGGTGTTCAACTTGTTGTTGTCCATTTTGGCCAAATGGTTCAAAAATCATGGAACTCTCTTATTTCATCCAAAATTGTTCTTAAATGTAATTCCACTTGAGACAAATGTATTTAAATGAATACAAATCACCTCTTAGTATGTTGTCCCTCTTAGATATGGACTTTTCCAAATAAGAAATATTTTTATGAGCTAGGTCACCTTATCTTTTGAACATGATCCTTAGAAATGGTTTCACAATGTCTTAATGCATTTAATTAATTTGTTACACTACAATATTAATAGCTGTTTTCGGTTGTTATTTAGTGGTGGTTTACTAAACCACCGATAAAATTTTTAATAATGATTTAGTGGAGGTTTTTTAAAATCTTGTAAATCCTTTTTTTCATCCCTGACACACCCCCCCGTGACCCCCCTTCTCTCTCCGACCTCCACGAGACCCCCCCCCCCCCAGTGACCCCCAAAACCCTCTCTGCCTTTCCACCAAGATTCTCGGTTACCTTTCCATGCCTCACTTACTCATGACCTCGCCACACCTTGCCTCCTCTCCATGCCTCGCCGCCCTGCCTCCGAGCCAACTCACCGCCTCACCCATTTCAGAGGTATTTTATTAAATTTCATTAAGTTCATGGGGTTTTTGTTATCAGATGAATTTTTCATTATAAAAAATCTAATATATTTCATAAAATATTTTTTGGTATCTAAAACAATTATATCAAATTATAAATATTTATCCCTTTGACATACTACACTGACATCAGATTAAATGATATTAACCTCAGCATTTATATTTTTAGTTTCATGTAAGACTATAAGTGAAATGACTAATGGAAAAGGTAGTACAATTGTTTTTACATTATACGAAGATCTCACTAACCATTTTTACTCATAAATATCATAACTAGAGATATGATTTAGTTGGGATGGAGGAAAGCATTTATGGAATTCAAAGAGAGAGATCATCATTCTCTTCATCATATGAAGATATGACTTAGAAGTGGAAATATATTTTGAATATTTCAATTGGTCTTTTGAAGAAAATAAATCCTCTTGTAAATATTTATATTAATCTATTTAAATAGGTTAAATATTATTAATCATTTTTGTTGGATCAGCCATTATCCCCATCATAGCAGAGAATTCGGTTTTGGAGACTGAATTTTTCTTTAGATATTGAAGCTCATGCATTGATACTTTTATGTCATCCTTGATATTATTAAAATATTATTTGGATCTTTAAATCTCAATAATTTACTTAGAATCCAAATAATTTACATGTTACATAAATTCTAAATCAGTTTCATTATGTTTGATAGACTATTCACCATCAATATTTCTAGTACAAAAATATTGTTTCTTCTCAAGGTTACAAGATAATGGACGCCCATTATCTTGTTCTTTGATAACTTATAAAGGAATATTTTTTTATAAAATGTGATTTTATCTTACGATAGAAGAAGCATGAACAGTCCCACTAACTGGGTCTAGGGGATTATCTCTTCCCATTTCACCCACTTCATCATTATTTATAACTATAAGAAAAGTTGTCCCCAAAAAACATTCTCTTTAATTATGAGTTTTATTTCAGAGATCAACAAAATAGGTAATGAAAATGGGAAGGTTTTTTAAAAAACAATGCAAAAACTTTTTTTTCAACCCCGACACTTCCCCCACCCCCTGCGACCCCCTTCTCTCCCTAACCTCCGTGAGACCCCCCCCCCCCCCCGGCGACCCCTAAAGCCATCACCGCCTCACCCCTATTATCTAATTATCTATGTTTTTATTAATAACCATTTGTAAATTGATTCTCATATTAATATATATAAATTATTATATTGATATAAGGAACATATGTATGTATATCCCAAATAAATTAGAAACTACGTGGATTATTACAGGGTATTATATTCTCACACCCAATATATACACTTAGGGGGGACATGAAATTTCATGTTCTATTTTTCAGGTACCTATAGGTACAGGTACATGTTCCGATGAATAGTTTTTTCTAAGAATGGTTGAATTTTGTATGACTTCTGTTCGATTTAGTTTTGTAAATGGAGACAAGAGATTGTTTTTTTTCATTGAGCCATTGGTTTTAAGCATAATTTTAGACTTTTGACATTTATATGATTTGTAAATATTTATCATAGGGAATTCACTCTATTTGAATCATGTTATTTTTCTGGTATTTTAGTTTATTAATAATATTGGGTAAACCAAATCCCACTAGTCTTCTTAGAACCCCGATGTTATTCTCCAGCCTTTGGTGATTGCGAGGTGAAAATGAGGTCATGTTGTGCTCTATCGTAGTACTATTTTGGTATCTCAGTCACCATCACTACACCACATGTACTTTTTTTTCTTAAATATGATCTTGAGTCATGGAGGTGGTTTTTTCTACTTGTAACTTTATCTCTTATTTCCCTTGGTTTAAGATCCTTACATCTTACTCCATATCAACCATTTATAGTAATTAATTATAGTTTATTTTAATTTAATTGGATGAAATAAAGGATTTAAATATCCATAGTCCAATTTTTGGTTATTTTCCCATCTAGAATACTTTATCAAATTTCTCTGTCAAAATTAGTTTTTATGTAATATTATTTTCGTTACATTAAGTTTCTAGATTAATTTTTTAGTGTTTATAATAGATTGGATGTCAGTGATGAGTTTTGTATTTTCATGAATCTTTTACAATGAAAATGTTTTATGTATTCTTGCATACATGTATGGAATTATCTAAACCACAAAAATATTTAATTTTTATTTGGTTTTATTTTGTGTGAAGTGTGTTAATATTGGTTTTTGTTGTAATTTGGTGATATCACTTCCTACATCCTGTTCATAGACTCAGAAATATTTTTCCACCCTGATATTGAAAATTTTAATCTAGCTAGGATTAATAAAGTGGATGATGTAATGGAGTAGGAAACCGACATGATTGAAGGTGTAAATAATCGTATATACAGTTATGCATTCATTTAGTAGCCACTTATTTTATTTTTGAAATTATTCATTATCATTGTTAAGTATATTTTGTATCTTAGTACTCTGCATCTATTATATTTTTTAATTTATTTTTCGGCATATTTTTTTGAAATAAATTTTCTGAAAATAATTTTATTTGATTAAATGACCAGAATGCGAAGGAGGATGTGATATACTATTTCATCGACCACTACAGTAGATGATGATCCATCTGACTCTCTCTATATGACATTTGATCCACCATCCACTTTCCCCCCTAGACCACCTCTCCATGTACCATATCGCACAACCTCTGTGAACATCCATTCAACAAATCATTCACCACTTCCCACATTATGATCTTCACCAACGGGGGAGCGGTGCACCACTTCTTGTTTTTCACATGGATACTGGATGGTGATTGTTATAGGTACAAATTTAAATATGAATAAATTTATTGCACTTATTTTATACTAACTATTTGTTCATTAAATATGGAAACAATGCAACTATGGAGAAAAATATAAAATTTTCAGATGTATGGAATCTGACTGGAGAAAAGGCAGTTGTCTCATTTGATTCATATGGGGTCCCTACAGATGACACTGTAGGATTACATGGCCAAGTTTTAGGGCATCTGGCTGTGGAGCCCATTTCCCTTTCTATTTCATTGGATGATTGGAGACATATTATTTCATGTTGAAAAAATGATGTTTTTGATTCCCAAATAAAGGTAATTTTAATACATTATGGTGTAATTGAATGTCATGTTATTAATACTTTCAAAATGAATTGTTGTCTACAATTGTTTTTCCACATTATGGTTCCTAATATGATAACACAAAAGTAGAAATTTTAAAATCTTTGTAAAAAATGATAAATATTAAATAGAAATTATTAAGCGATGTCAACAATACATCATTGACCACCCAAAAAATATATTACAAGAAACCCTATGGGGTACCCAAAGAGAAGTGGATTGTTTTTGTTGGCAGAAATCATGATGAGAAGGAGATGATATATAAATATATATTACTATAATAATCTAATTATATATTTATTCATGTAGATTAAGAGGATATGAAATTTACTAAATTAATATCAAATTGAATTTTATTTATTTCAGGAACATTCGATAAAAAATTCATTAATTTTAACACCCCAATATTTCCTAGTAAGTTATTTTCTTTAATTCAATAGCTTGCGCTACACACAACACTGAGTTCGAGTGCACCATGACTTTACCAAACTAGATGTTCAAAAGCAGTTATGAATAATATTAACTGAAATTTTATTTTTATATACTCTATATAATTTTAGAATCCATAGTTTGTGTTTTTTAAATAATATAAGAACAAATTCAAATTTTCTAATAAAAGAAGTATTTTTTAAAAAAAATACAACCTTTTAATGGTGAACCCTTTTAAATCCAATATTTGACACTTTTATATACAAAAATTGAAAAAAATAAACTTCTTATATAGAATAGGGATATTAAAATTTAGTTTTGATAAATTTTTGTTGTTTTTCTGATAACATTCATATTTTGGTGAATAGTGAAAAATACTAAATTGTAATTGAAAAAAACTTTTTTAATCAGAATATTTTATAGTTATAAATTTACATTTGAATGGTTTGGAAGTATAATTAGATTTTATTTTTACTATTTAATCCAATGTTCTTCACTGGAAATAATTTCACCTTGAAATTATACATAAAAAAGTTTCAATCTTTTAATAGTTATTGTTTCTTAAAAACAAGCTTTTTGTTTTGACAACGAGAATTAATTTTAAATTATTTAACAACTAATTTATGTTTTTAGTTTAGTAAAATAGACATCATTTTTGAAATCAGAATATCAAATATAACATAGGCTGAATTTTTGGTATTTTTCTGAATAATTTTAATTTTTGATGAATAGTGAAAAAACACTACGTTATAGTTTAAAACCAACATTTTATTTAAATAATTATTTATTTTATATAAATTTATTTTAACTCAAAATATATATATATAATAGCTATATAAGTTCAAAATAATTCATTGGTGTCATTTTATAATAAAATTAGATGTTCAAAAATTTATTGAACTTTTTACCGTCTTTTACCCACCTCCTAGTAGCATTTGAAAATTTAAATAAAACTTAATTTTACCACTTATGTGAGTTGAATTTAAAAAATCCAAGTGACGCGGTTGATATCAGTAAGTATAATTTGGTTCAATAAGAAGAAAATAATTTTTGGTCAATAGTAACTTTTTACTTTTATTTACCACGGTTAAAAATAATAGGATAATTAAATGTAAAAATGATATTATTATTACCCTAGAACATGTACTAATTTTATTAGAGAAGTTTAATTCGACCAAAAACAACCTTTAGAATAAAATATGATCCTTTAGGTTCCCTTGGATTAGATTAGGACATTTATTATTATTTAATCAATGAAGAGTTAAAAGTGTAAAATTCCATGTTTAATAACTAAACAATATTTAATACAGGGTTACACATAAGATAGATTAAACTATAAATATTAATTAGAAAGATAAAAAAGATTTCCTAAATAATGGAATTTTATTTATAATTTTTTTGAAACTATATAATTAAATTTATTTATGACACAATGATGATGCATTAATTACCAAATTAATGAATTATTAAAATAATTGATATTATAAATATCCAAATAAATGTAATTTGAAACTTTTTATGTATTTAATTAATATTATAGGTTATTATGACATTTTATGGTTGGTTAGATGTATGTTTTTGAAATAATAATGTTGTTATGAATTTAGAAAAAACAAAATACCAAATAGTGTCAAAAATTGACAAAAAAGAGTTTTAAAAATATATATTATATTATTAATTGATATTATATTCTTAAAAATATAAGGTTCGACCAAAAGACTTATATAATGATAGTTTTATAATTAATTAACCACTTGGGGTTATCTATGATTTTTTTATTAAGTATATTAACCATATAATATAAAAATTCAAAGAGACATGGTTAATGTCAAACTATTTAACTAAGAGTTAAATCTAAATGATAATGTATATATAGTGACCCAAAACTATCTAAAAACTATTTTGAGTGGTGTTAGACCCATCCCCACCTTATCCTTTAAATAATTTATTTTTGAGCCATTAGAAACGGAAAACTATTTTTTTATAAAATAATATTTCTAGCTTTTCCTAAGGTCCCCTCACCCCTCTTATAAAAGGGAAATCCTCTTTCTCTATAATTCACAACTTCAAAGCCATTAGGCTCGGAAAACCCCTCAAAAGATATCCTCCCAACTCTCCTCCCGTCATCCTATAGGCCTTAATTTAGTCATAAATCCAACCAAAAGAGACCTTTTAAACAAATCAAAAGGAAGAACCCGAATAAGAGGTAAATATTTCATCACCTCTTTCAAGTTCCATTCTTCTTCCACTTCCTCTTTCTTTTTTGTTAACATTAAAAAATAATAACTCTAGTATATTCTATATACTCTTATTTTATTATAAATATGGTACAACCATATTCATTATTCTATCCATCATTTGAATGACATGTCACCATACGTGCGTACGTACGGCTTACCGTCTCCACGTTGTGGTGTAATTGTTATTCAAAACATTATTATTTGTATGGGTATAATGATGATATATAATGGGTTTAAATAATAAATATAACATGATAATGATTCTTTATATATGATATACCATCCAATTATATTTTATTTTAATATCAAAAGAATGGTATTGTCGCTCGTGCAAACGTATGGATTATAGTGTCCATAAACGCGATGAGATTCATTCCCCATCGTATCCATTCAAGAATAATTTTCATTTGATAATTAAATACAATTCTTAAAGAATTAATGTCATTATAAATATTAATAATATACATCCCATCCATAACAAACATGGCTTACATAACAAAGAATATAAAAGAGAACGAATCAATTAACACCTGAAATGACGATAATACTAAAATATCAATATAAGAAGATCATATATGATATCATATTAATGTATATGGTTATGGTATAATTTAATAACAATTATTTCACCATTATACAAGATATTAACGTACCCTCGACCAAGGAAAATTAAAAAGTAATGGGGTTTCTTATCTCACATTTAATTCAGTGATATTTCCATTATTCGCCACTTATTTATTGCATGTGGTGTATTCTGTACTGCTATTTGATATATATTACCATGATTATCTTTATATTCAAGGTATTAAATGATTAATTTGGTGGTTATTAACTTTTTTTCATATTACTTGATTGATTAGAACAAAGTAAAGGTTTTTCATCTCACTTTTATTTTCGTGAGATTCATACTATATTTGACACTATTACATTTTGTGTGGTGTATGTACTGCCCATGATTGTATGGTTTACATAATATAATTTAATTTTATTGATATTTACCTCATCAATGTATGATAATTATTTCACGGTGTTTATGGTTCATATGTTACCAAATCGGTAAGGGAATTTCAAATTTCAATTTCCACTCATTAGGTTTTACGCAAACTTCATTGATTACTTTACTCCAAGATTATCTGTGAAATCACTATTTATTTACCTATGTAGTAATTTTCACTCCCCATTGTGCTGATATAATTTTGATAAACATAATAAATCCATTGATAAATTCTCACATCATTGGTATAAACTTGATAAGAGAAATTATAACTCAATTTTTATTCATTGATTTAAAAATCCATGTACTTGGTGTTGTTTTTACAAGAATATGTGTGAATATACACTGATTGATTTACACTGAATATCTAATCATATTGACTGTATTTATGTCTTTCACACATAATTATGTCATTTATTTATCCTTAAACAAAGGATGCGGTCTTTATAATGGATTTTATCTCAACTTATGTTCCTTTGATTCTTCTTTTTTGTTATGCGCTAACTCACTTTTGTTTGGTGTATATACTTTACTTTGACATATTATATCATTAATACCTTTATTCTCATGATATTATAATGTTTTGATTACATCAATTATTTTTATTCAAGTGTATCTCTTTTGGTTATGAACTCTAATTAAATTATCATTTTAAATGTTTTAAATATTTATTCTTTTAAATCTTTTTCATTAATGTACATGGTTTAAAAATGTTCTTAAGGATTTATTTATATGGACATTAATGATTAAAAATTAAATATCCTTTTAAAATATTCAAAGTTATGTGGAACACTTTGATTCAAAAATCTATTTTAAACAGCTTCTTGATAAATAATGTGACTTTTAAATGTTTTCAAGAAAAAGGGGGATATTTATCTCAAATAGTTTTGATGATTATATTCATCTATGTCAATATCCTTCATTATTCACAATGAGGTTAATCTATTATAATAAAATCTTCCATATTGTATTGAAGGAGTTATGTTTGACTATGGATGTGCTATTTTTATATCATTCATGGGTTATGGTTAAAGTATTGACATTTTTTAAGATGGTTTTAATATTAATGTTTATGTTATGTTTCAACCATTTGATATAAATAATGAATTGAACATAGTAAGTGAATGGTGGAGCCCACTATAGCTCCTCGATGCATCAATAGGTATCACGAGACAAACTAGTGTCTTTTCACAAGGCCTTGACAAAATCTTATTTGTAGTCTTCGTAGAGTTCCTTCACTATGTGGTTATTAAGTCTGTAATTATGAATTCCGTCATTATGAAAGTGTCTATTGATATTTCATTTGATTATTAAACTAGTATAATATCCATGTGAATATGTAAATGGCATTATTTGATTTTATCCTTTCCATATTTTGCCGAAGTTAACGTTTAAAAGTCTTTTTTTAGTCTTATACAATGTCTTAAATGTTTATGATTATTTTTGAATGTTTTTGCTATATTTTCATCCTTACTGAGCATCTAAACTCACCCCTTTTTATGATTTATTTTTCCCAGGATGCGAAGATGTATATTATGACTGACCTGTAGGGATAGTCTATGGGATATTAGTGTTTTCTATGGAAACAATGTTGTTGTTTTTTTCCATTTTATGATGTAATGTAAACCTTCTGAATGTATCTTGCACTTTCAAGGATACTAAACTAATCGGCCTTTTGAGACTTGATATTTAGTGATCATGCCAATGATACGTAATAATGCACCGACTATTGGCTTTTGGGGTCGAGGAATTATATTTGGAATCAGAGGAAGTTTAGTACAAACCTTGGAATCTAGATTTATATTAATTCTGATTAGATAACATAACCCAAATATGGACATTGAGGATTAGTATAGAAGAACATCCTAGATATTTGGTATTGTAGATATTATGTGGGTTCTATAAACAATACATCCCTATCTGGAAATGAGTAGGTAGAGGCAGCTTTGGCACAGATGTACCTAGGAGTGAAAACTCTGACAAGGAGTTTTGGGGTTGACCTGGGGAATCTTGGTACATGACAATGGGCCATGCTACACTCTTGGTTACAACACTCCTGGGGGATATTCTTGGGATAATTCATATTTTCGTTACAAACTGATTTAAAGAATATTAATATAAGATGATAATAAATAACTGTAGTTAATCCTAATGTGTTTTAGGTTCAAAATAAGGTGTTATATTATTCTCTAAATTATTTTATGACTCACATGATGTTTTATTGTTTTAGAAAATTGATGGATTCCAAAAAAGTCATAGTATCATTGAACATGATGTAAAAGGTGGGAATGGAAGAGGAAATGAGCAACAAAATAAAATTTTGATAGGTGTATGATATTTCGTGTTCATTCCGAATTAGATTTCCAGAAATATGATCAACAACATATATATTAAAAAACTCACGGAGTCAACAAAGAAGACAAATGTGGTGAATGTTAAGAGCTCCAGTAGTGGAGACCATAGAGAAAATAAAGGTCAATTTTTATCATGTAAGAAATGTGGAAGGAGACACCGAGGGAAGTGAAATAAGGGAACAAAGAAATGGTTTATGTGTTTGAAATAAGTATATATAGTAAATAATTTCCGAAGAAAAATGAAGATTACTATGGAAGAAAATAAAAATGATCCAAAGAATAAATTTATAGTCATTTTCGATAAATTTAGGGGACATGGTCATTACCCAAGTGAATTCCCTATTCTATAGGATAACCCCTTGGTCAAGGAAGAACCTATGTGGAAATAAATGGATGGTCAAATGTTTAAAAGTATTAGTGCTCTTTGTTAATGGGATTACATTGGAATACTTTTCACTTATGAGTAACCCTGTACTTTATTATGTAAAAATTCTATTTTAGGAAGAATGGTCTTTTCTATTGTGGATATAATTATAAATAAAAAATTAGGTTTATATGATCCTTGAATTTGAGGCAATTACATGTTATTAAATTTTGGGATGAAAATGCATGGTATGAGATAACATTTGTGGTGAAATTATGATATAGTTATTTTGAGGAACATATCTCATTTTTGGAATGTTATAAAATATAGTTTTTTGAAAAAGGACAACACATAGACCATGAGACAACCCATCGCGTCAGACAAAGCTACATGAATTGAACTCACAACCATAGTTTGTTTGGGATTTATCACCTACCACTGGACTATGTGAAGTCCCAAGATAGTGTGACTAATTATTTTTATTTAAATGATTTTATTGGCAAATAATAAGTTGATTTGGGATATAATGTATTATCAAATGGATATCCTTAGTATATGAAAATTATTTGGGCATTAAGTGATAAATGTTATTTTGGAAGACATTCACTCTGTTAGGAATACTATAAGCCTAAGGAAAATAGAATACTATGGGATTTCATTTGTGTATTAATGGTGGATTATTTTCTATGTTTTTATTGTGTATTTATAGAGATTTGGGTTATTTATGAAAAGGATTAACCTATCATAGAGAATATGCGATTAGGTTAATTAATTTTAAGTATGTGACTCTAAGAGTAGTCGATGTTATTTGGAAGTACAATTTAATGGGAAAGATTGCATAATAAAATTATTCTCTGTTATGGGTTTCAATATTAGTTTGGATTATATTGATGGATTTTGAGGAAAATTGTTTATTAAATGGTATTTATTGATCTTTGGGTAATGTTGGTTTAATTTTAGAAATTAAGATAAGTATTTCATTCTCTAAAGGATTATACATTTGGGAATTATCTGATCTTGTACTAACCATTTTGGTTTTGGTTAATCTCAAAAGGCCCGGTAAATATATATAATTTATCCTTTTTGGATTATGTGATTTTCTAGAAGTTGATTCTAGTGCTTCAGGTGTAACCAGGTCATCTGGAATACTCATCGTTTGAAAAAAAAAGATGAGTTTGTTGTAGAAATTTATGAAAGGGTGAAACTCTACCTGAGAAGTAAGTATAACTCTTTATATTCTTAGTAAATATCATAAATAAATCCATCAAATTTATGAATTGGAACATAAAACAAAAAATGTAATCCATTTGCTTTTGCTACTAGGAAACTAATGAACATTTATCTCATCACCAGTTTGTCGTTTTGTTGTTGTTAACATTATTATAATCATGTTTTCTATCTCTCTCTATCAGAACATGACACATAGTTTATCATCCATATCCATTTTTTCCTACATGGAATCCTAGTATGGGTAAACTTGGTTGACCATTGTACTTCTATTTATTTCTTTTAAAGTGATATTTTTATTGACTCTTTTTTGATGTGGGACTTCCAATGAAGTTCCCATGATAAATTTTAAAAATTTCAAGGACGCAATTTCCATAATAGGTTAAGAATGTAACACCCCAATATTTCATAGTAAGTTATTTTCTTTAATTCAATAGCTTGCGCTACACACAACACCGAGTTCGAGTGCATCATGACTTACCAAACTAGTCGTTCAAAAGTATTTATGAATTGTATTAACTGAATTTTTTATTTTACAATATCCATATAATTTTATAATCCATATTCTGTGTCATTTACATAATATAAGAACAAATTCAATTTTTCAAACAATAGATGTATTTTTCAAAAATGAAATTTTACCGCATTTTAATGGTGAACCATCTTCAATCCAATATTTGACAATTTTATAAATTCAGTTTTACAAAATAATATTCTTATTTAGAATTGGTAGATTAAAGATTAGTTTTGATAAATTTTTGGCGTTTTTCGGATAACTTTCATAGTTGGGTGAATAGTGAAAAATTGTAAATTTTAATTGAAATCAATTTTTTATCATAGTAATATCTAGTGTCCAATTATAATTTTTAATGATATAGAAGTATAATTAGATTATTTGTTTACCATTTTATCAAATTTTTGTCATTGGAGTTAATTTCACATTGAAATTATACATAAAAAAGTGTCATTATTTTAATAGTTATTGGTTTTTAAAAACATGCTACTTGTTTTGACAGTGGGAATTAATTTTAAATTAATTAAATAAACTTCTATGTTTTTAATTTGGTAAAATATGCATCGTTTTTGGATTTGGAATATCAAATATGGCTTCGGCTGAAATTTTTGGTATCTTTCTAAAAACTATCAATTTTCCATGAATAGTGTAAAAACACTGCATTATAGTTTAAAACCGAATTTTTATTTGAATAATTATTTATTTTATTTAAATTTGTTTTATGTCAAAATATATATATAATACCTATATGTTTTCAATATAATTCATTTCAGTCATTATATAATAAAATTAGATGTATAATATTTTATTTAATTTTTTACCGTCTATTACCCACCTCCTAGGAGCATTTGAAAATTTACAAAAAACATAATTTTAATACTTCTATAAGTTGAATTAAAAAACTCTGAGATACACAGTTTATATCAGTAAGTTAAATCTGGTTCAATATGATGAAAATATTTTTTGGTGAATAGTATGTTTTTTTCTTTTAATAACCATGGTTAAAAGTAAATAAGGTAATTATGTGTAAAAATGAGATTATTATTACCGTAAATCATGTCCTAATTCTATTGGATAAGTGTAATTAGACCAAAAACAACCTTATGAATAAAATATGATCATTTAGGTCCACTTGGATTAGATTAAGACATTTATTATTATTTAATTCAAAGAAGAGTTAAATGTATTAAATTAAAAGATTAATAACTAAACCATTTTTAATATAGGGTAACACAAAAGTTAAATTATACTGAAAAAATTAATTATAAAGATAAACATATTTCCTATATAATGGTAATTTATTTATAAATTTTTAAAATTATATAATTAAATTTATTTCTGACATAATGATGACACAGTAATTACCTAATTAATGAAATATTAAAATAATTGATATTATAGATTTCCAAATAAATGTAAATTGAGACATTTAATGGATTTCACTAATTTAATAGGATATTATGACATGTAAGGGTTGGTTATATGAATTTTTGTTGAAGTAGTAATGTTGTTATCAATTTAGCAAAAACAAAATACCAAATAGTGTAAAAATAGACATAAAAGAGTTTTGAAAACAAAAATTATATTATTAATTGATATTCAATTTCTAAAAATATAATTATTAGACAAAAGACTTATATTATAATATTTGTATCCTTAATAAACCACATGGGGTTCACTTGGAAGTTTATTATAAGTTTATTAACCATATAATATAAAAATACAAAGAGACCGGGTTAATCTCAAAATATTTAACTAAGAATTAAATCTAAAAGATAAAGATAATGTAGTGACCCAAACAAGTATAAAACCTATTGGTTGAGTGGTTTTCGACCCATCCCCACCTTATAATTTAAATAATTAATTTTTCAGCCATTAGAAACTGAAAATTATTTTAATATAAAATAATATGTCCAGATTTTCCTAAGGTGCCTCTTACCCCTCTTATAAAAGTGAACTCCACATTCGCTCTAATTAACACCATAAAATCCATTAGGCTCGGCCAAACCCTACCCAAATATCCTCCCAACTCTCCTCCTTTATCTTATAAGCCTTAATTTAATAATAAATCCAACATAAGAAGCCCTTTTGATCAAATCAAAAGAAAGAACCCGAAGAAGAGGTAAATATTTCTTCACCTATTTCAAGTTCCTTTATTCTTCCACTTACTCTTTCATTGTGGTTTACATTATAAAATAATATATCCAGTATCTTATATAAACTGTGATGTGATTATAAATATGGTACAATAATATTCATTATTCAATCCATCCTTTGAATGACATGTCACCAAACATGTGTTCGTAAAACTTACCATCTCCACGTCGTGGTGTAGTTGTTATTCAATACATTATTATTTGGATGGGTATAATAATGATGTATAATTGGTGTAAATAATAAATATATCATGATAATTATTCTTTATATATGATATAACATCCAATTATATATCATTTTAATATCAAAAGAACGATATTTTCACACGTGCGTACATACAGATTACCATCTACATGAATGCGAAGATATTCATTCCCCATCGTATACATTCAAGAATAATTTTCATTTTGAATAAAAATAATGTTAAAATACTTAATATATTTATGAATATTAATAATATACAACCTATCCTTAACAAACATTTCTTACCTAACCAAGTATATAAAGGAGAGTGAATTAGTTAACACCTGAAACGACTACAATACTAAAATATCAATATTATAAGATCATATATGACATCATATTAATGTATATGGTTATTGTATAATTTAATATCAATTATTTCTCAATTATGAAAGATATTAACGTACCATAGACCAAGGAAAAGTATAGGGTAAGGGGTTTCTTATCTCACATTTAATTCAGTGATATTTCCATTTCTCGCCACTTATTTAGTGCATGTGGTGTATTTTGTACTAACATTTGATATATATTATCCTTATTAACTTTATATTCATGGTATTTTGTGATTAATGTTTTGTTTATTTACTTTCGGTCATATTAATCCATTGATTACAATGAGGTAAGCGGTTTTCATCTCACTTTTATTCTAGTGAAAATCATGTTATATTTTCCACTATTACATTTTGTGTGGTGTATAAATTTCACATGACTTCATGGTTTGGGTAATATAAATCAATTTATGGGTATTTACATCATCATTGGATGATCCTTCTTTCATGTGTTGTATGTTTCGTATGTTACCAAATGAGTAATGGAATTTCAAATTTCAATTCCCACTCATTCGGTTTTACGCAAACTTCATTGATTACATTTCTCCAAGATAATGTGTGAAATCACAATTTATTTACTTATGTAGTAATTTCCACTCCCCTTTGTGTGGATACACTTTTGATACAAATAATCACTCCACTTATAAATTCTCAATTCATCGGTATAAACTTGATAAGTGTAATTTTAACTCAATTTTTATTAATTGAGTTAAACATACATGTCATTGGTGTTATTTTTACAAGAATATGTGTGAATATACTCTGATTGTTTTACACTATATATCAAATCATATTAAGTGTATTTATATTTTCCACACATAATTATGTCATTTATTTATCCTTAACCAAAGGATACAATCTTTAAAAGGGATTTCAACTCAACATACATTCCTTTGAGTCTTCTTTGTTGTTATGCACCAACTCAATTTTTGTGGTGTATATATTTTAATTTGACATAGTATATCATGAATCCATTTATTATCATGATATAATAATTTTTTTATTACCTAAATTATTTTTATTCAGGTGTCTCTCATTTGGTTATGAACTCTAATTAAAATATCATTTTTAATGTTTTAAATATTTATTCTTTTACATCATTTTCATTAATGTCCATGTTTTAAAAATGTTTTTAAAGCTTTTTTATATGGACTTTAATGTTTTAAAATTAAAATTCCTTTTAAATGTTTCAATGTGGTGTGAGACACTTTTATTAAAAAATCTATTTTAAATGGCTTCTTGAAAAATAGTGTGACTTTTAAATGTCTTCAAGAAAAAGGGGGATATTTCCCTCAAATAGTTTTTAAGATTATCTTCATCTTTTTCAATATCCATCATTATTCATGAATGAGGTAAATCTATTATAATAAAATCTTCCATATTGTATTGAATGAGTTATGTTTGACTGTGGATGTGATATTTTTATACCATTCATCGTTTATGGTTAATGTATTGACATTTCATATGCTATTTTTAATACAAATTTTTATGTTATGTTTCAACCTTATCATATGAAGAATGAATTTTACTTAGTAAGTGAAGTGTGGAGCCCACTATAGCTACTCTATGCATTGGTAGGTCTCATGAGACAAACTAGTGTCTTGGCAGAAGGCCTTGAAAAAATCTTATTTGTTGTCTTGGCACAAGGCCTTGACTATGTGTTTATGAAGTTTGGAATTATGCATTACATCATTATGAATGTAGATATTTCTATTGCATGTGATTATTAAAGTAGTAGTATATCCATGTTAATATGTAAATTGCATTATTTGATTTTCAATTTGCCATATTATGATGAATATCAAGTTTATATGGTTTTTGTTTTAGTCTTATACATTTCCTTAAATGTTTGTGCTTATTTATGTAAGTTTCAACTTTATTTTTATCCTTACTGATCATCTGAGCTCACCCCTTTCTATGTTTTATTTTTCCTAGGATAAGAAGAAGTATATTATGACTGACCTGCAGGGATAGTCTATGGTATATTAGTGTTGTCTATAGAAACAATGTTGTTGTTGTTTTCAAATTTATAATGTAATGTAAAACTTATGAATGTATGTAGAAATTCAAAGTATACTAAACTAATTTGTCTTTCGGGACTTGATTTTTTTGAACATGCCAATGATACATAATAATTCACTGACTCTGGGTTTCTAGGTTCAGGGCATTATATTAAACTGGGCTAAGCAGGTCATCCTTCACACTGCAGGGTCAAAGTGTTTTTCTAGAAGCCAAATTGCTCTGGTATTCTTTTCATTAGTGTAAATAATTATAAGACAATATTATTTGTTTAATATATTAAATTGTTTATTTATGTTTTTTTAATGTAGTCATAGATCATTGGGTATGAATCATACCAAACAGAAGTGTTATTGAATGTTTACCAAAAATATGACGGATGTTTTGTTAATGAGACTTCCAAAATATTTGGGGGGGTATAAACTCATTTTTCATTATAATAAATTATTATATATTATTATTATGTTAATATATATTTCTTATAATATGACTTCTATTTGATTTATAAGAAAAATTAAAGAACTATGGGATTCCAATCCTATGCAATCAACTCAGTCTCCTAGGATGACACGGTTAAGAAAGTCCTTGGGATGGAGCATCCTGGTAGAGTTCACAGGATGGTTTTGGGACCCATACCATCTAAGGTTTTTGGTAGACCACTGAGGATTGTATCTAAAAGTACATCTACTTTTAGTCATTCTATAACCCGAGAGACTCAGAGAGAGATTGTTTCTCTATGAAATAGAATTCACGACCATGGTCGTCAGATCTCTGCTTTGCAGAAAGTGTTGATTGATTTACATCAGAAGAAGACCAGATCTACCCTCAGTGGTATTGTATAGATTGGTGGTGAGCAGTTAGATCACAATAATTCAAAATCATTTAGTTTTCCAAATTTTATTGGTTTTAAGATTAAATATAAATATAAAATATAATTTATTTTAAATATAATGTTCTTTCATGTGGTATTAGGAAGTACAGATAGAGGTGGAGAGTTTGATGATCTTTGTTCATCATCGGACTATGATTAGTTGTTTTTTTTTGATATGTGGGAAAAATATGGTAACAGTCATTTTGTATATGTATCATGTGTGGCACATAGTTACCACCAACCATTTTCCTGACATAACATTTTCTTGATATCTCATGTTTCCATTTATGTATTTTATTTATTTCTAATATTTCCATTTGTGTCTTGATTTCATGAGTGTGGTATGCACCATATATGTCAATTTTGTTTTGTCATGAATCATGTTTTATGATTTATTTTTCCTAAATTTATTAGGATTTATGCCCAAGGATGAATGATAAAGAACATATCCTATTGTAACAAGAATAAATCCATTCATAGTTCTTGGAAAAGGTCCTCTATAAAAATTATCCTCATGTATAGGAGGAGAAGGATGAGATGTATGGAAACCATTATGTGAGAAAAAAAAAACAAATTTATGTGAATTAGGAAGGGTCTCGCCTGTAGGGTATAAAAATTGTTGTTATAATTTTCACCAAGGCCTATTAAATAAGATCCATGTTGAGAAAAGTATTGTTTTCAACAATACATAATAATGTTATTTAAAGGGGGAGATTATTGAAAATAATACTCTCTCTTTTTATGATAATTTTGATTCTCACAATTACCCTTAATTATTTTATAATGATTTTATTTAGTATTTTGCAGTAATTTACTAATTTATTTTACTCTTGAAATAACGAGAATTTATTACTTATTCAGGAACTGTTTTAACGCATTCTAGAAACACTGTTCATACCTTACTTATTTGGGATCTGATTTAGCGTGTCTTGGAATCACTATTCATACCCTACGTGGATAAACGTAGCGTAAGGATGAAAAGCGAGTATACTTTTTGAGGTAAGAGAAAAGTTTGGTTAATCAACCATACGTTTTCAGCAAAGTATGTACGAATAAACTTACGTTAGGAAGGAACCTTATGTTTCGGTTATCAGCAAAGTATGGAAGAAGAACCTTATGTTAGGAAGGAACCTTATGTTTGGGTTATCAACAAAGTATGGAAGGAGAACCGTACTTAAGTACTAAACGTTACATTTGTTTCTCAAAAGTATGGTTCATCAACCTTACTTTTGAAAACAACCATACGATCTTTGAATAGATATTTTATCTTTCGTATGAGAGTTGAAGAAAAATTATGGATGATCAACCCTATGTTTACGATCAACCTTAATTTCGAATAAATTAACATGAACCCTATGTTTATGTTCATCCTTATATTCTCAACCCTATGATTGGAGGCCACTTCATCAACCTTACGTTTGGCATCAGAATGTTTGAAAGACGATATTAGTATGAAACGGTCAGCAAGCTGATTGTTAGGAGGATTTCAAGTCGGATTTAAAGTCGATTTTAAAATACAAATTTGACGGATTCAAAGCCATTTTATCAATGGATTAAATATCGAATTAAAAGGAGATTTGTTGGACGAGTCTTCAGGGAAGTTACGACTACTCTGTAAATACAAATTTTTGAATATCGCGAATCAAAAGGTGATTTTTATGGATCTAAATGTGTAGGGGATATGATCAACTTTATTATATATGTTTTCTCTGAAAAACTAGACAGATGAGTGTGGTGATCAATCTATTATTCAAAATGGTGGAAAACAGAGACTTCTTAAAGCACTGAGTTTTGCTGATTCAAAAGGAGCATCAAAGCTCTGTTTATTTAAGAAGAAGGAACTCGATAGAAGATTCACTTTTTCTACATTAAATATCTACTGTGGATATACTACTGCTGAAGTTGTGAATTATATCTCTATATCTACTGCAACTGGATCGACTCAGAACTACTTTGACTTGAAAATAAATATTTCTAGAGATGAAGATCCATCTGATGTCTATTGCATTCTATTGCAATTGTGAAGATCAACTGAAAAATTTCTTTGTAAAGTTCTTATTATCTTGAGTAACCAGCTTCTGATTCTATGTTGAGTGGGTTCATGTTTGAACCAGAAGTCTTTGTTAGCCAGAAAATTGTAAAGGTGTCAACTACCTGTTTTTTCGTTGTTGGAAGGTCTGTGGAAAAGAGGAGAAGATAGTGAAAATCACCAAGCTCGTGGAGTTGAGCATTGGTGGAGTAGACTAGGTGTATTATGTTCCCCAAACCACTATACATCTATGAGTCCCTGCTTTTACTTATTCCACTGCATGATCAAATCTGATGAAGCATAGAGGACAGAACTCGTTCAATAGAAGAGTTAACGAAAAATCTAAAATACACAATTCACCCCCCTTTTGTGTATAATCTGTATATTCAAGATCCAACAATTGGTATCAGAGGTGGAGCTTTAGATAGAGCCTTAGCAAGATGGAAGCATTTACTGATTATTCAATAGAGCATCATGACTGATACAAGAGAAGGGATGTCAATGGTCAGAGCACCATATTTTAATGGAGACAACTATGGATGCTAGAAATCACTCATGATAATATATCTGAAAAACCTCGGATATAAAATCTATTAAAATATTATGACTCCTTATGAAATTCGTGAAAAACCTGAGACATGGATTGTGGCTACAGAGGTAGAGTACGATATGAATTCAAAGGATATGAATGCAATCATCTGTGGTCTAGGATCAGATGAATTTAACAGAGTATCTCAGTGCCCGACAGCATATGATATGTTCCAAACAATAACTGTGGCATATGAATGAACAAACATTGTGAGATAAATGAGATATGAAACTTCCACATTGAAATCTGATACATTCAGAATGTTTGAAGGTGAAATAATTACCCAAATGAATGTGAGATTGATAGAAATTGTCAATAATATAAAAGCTCTAGGAGAACCTATCAAGAAGGCTGATCAAGAATTAAAAGTACTGAGGGTACTCCCTACTCGATGGAATGGTATCTCTGATGCAATCAGATAATCAACACCTGTCAAAAATTTAACAATGAGAGAGATGATTGGTACACTGATGATGTACGGAGCTAAAATGAAATATGAGGCAAATGAACATAAATTCTACATCCAAATGAATGATACTGCCTTGAAGGTAACTTCACAAAAAAAGAATAGAAGGATGAAGAACAGAGTAGTCAAAGCTAAATCAGATAGCTCTGACTCATCAAACTCAGATGAAGAACTGGATCAACTAGCCAGAATATTTAGAAAATTCTTCATAAAGAAAAGAGATTTCAAAAAATAGTTTAAGAGTGATGATAAGGAAGTAAGATTCTATGAATGCAAGAAGATGGGTCATATCAGACAAGATTCCCCACAATTAAAAGATGAAAAGAAGATGGAATTTTTCAAAAGAAATGACTATGAGAAGAAGGACAAGAAATATATGAAAGCCACATGGAGTGTATCTGAAGACTCCAGTAGATCTCCTGAATCAAGCACAGAGAAAGAAGAAGTCAATATAAAAGAAAGCATCTGTTTCATGGAAGAAACAGACGAGATACACTCATATTACTCCTATGACTCAAATAATGAATCAAATTCTAAATCAAGCTACACAAATGAAAAACTTGCAGTCTACTGCAATATGCTTGAAGTAATATATGACTCACTATTTAAGAGACATAAGTTACTAAAGAAAAAACATAAATCTGTTTCAGATGAAAGAGATACAATGCTGAAACAACATAAGGAATTAACTAATAAATACCACTCTATTAACACTAACTATATTAATTTTGAATCAAGAATAAAAACACTACAGGATGAAGTAGAATCTTACAAACATACTGCATTGGTTTTTACAAAATGATAGAATTCATTAAATGAAATTCTTGGAAAAACTGTACTTAAAAAGGATAGATTTGGAATTTGTAGTAAAGGTGAAAAACCTAAGCTATATGAAAATTATTTTGATCCTAGCTCTAAAAGGGTTAATTGTAACTTTTGTGGGACAAAGGGACATGTAGCTAAAAACTGTTTCTTAAGACAACCTCAAATTTTTGGTATTAAGAAATCATATGTTTCAAAAGACTTGTATGATTCAGCAGATTTTAAAAAAAAGCAAATCTGTATACCCAGATCATTGCTAGCTAACACCCCTGGACCCAACATAATATGGGTACCAAAGCAATTTGTTTGAAAGTCTTTGCAGGTAGTAGGCCACCAGAGTAGAAAAGATATATGGTACAGGGACAGTGGCTGCTCAAGACATATGAGTGGAAACTCATTGAATATTTCTTCACTCACTCAAAAGGAAGGAGGAATTGTCACATTTGATGACAATGCCAAAGGAAAAATCATTGGAAGTGGAACTGTTGGAGATCCACAAACTGTCTCAATCAATAAAGTACATTATGTACAAGGATTTAAACACAACCTGCTCAGTATCTCTCACCTTTTTGATGATGGATATACTTTGGATTTTACTAACAATTGTTGTACTGTTTCTAATGATAAACTATTTAAATTTAAGGTACCAAGAACTGATAATGTCTATACTTTGGATTTAAATTCCTTGTGTAAACAACAAGTAAACTGCTTTACTGCTAAAGTAAGGGATTCTTGGATCTGGCATAGAAGACTTAGACATTGAAATGCATATTTTTTACATAAATTATCTAAGAAACATCTAGTTCTTGATTTTCATAGTCTCAAATTTGAATGTGATATATTATGTGATGCATTTCGACTTCGAAAGCAACACAAATAATCATTCAAATCTGTTAATAAATTTTCTAAAACTAAACCTCTAGACCTTACCCATATGGATTTGTTTGGAACATCCGGAGTAGAAATCTTAGCTGGTAGATTATATGTTTATGTATAAGTTGATGATTATTATAGATTTACATGGATTTTCTTTTAGAAATTTAAAAATGAAGATTTTACATTTTTTGAATGTTTCTGAAAATCTGTTCAAAATGAAAAAAGTTTTAATATAATATCATTGAGAAGTGATCATGGTGGAGAATTTGAGAATTAGGAATTTAATTCCTTTTCCTCAAACATGGGTATTAAACATACCTTCTCTGCACCAAGAACACCTCAACAGAATGGGATTGTAGAAAGAAGAAATAGAACAATTCATGAAATTGCTAGAACTATGTTAAATGAATATAGCATACCTATATATTTTTTGGGCAGAAGCTATAAATATTCCTTGATATATAATTAATAGAGTTTTAATTAGACCTATTTTGAAAAACACACCCTCTGAACTATGGATTAATAGAAAACCTATAGAAAATTATTTTAAAGTTTTCGGATGCAAGTTCTATATATTGAACACAAAAGATAATCTTGGTAAGTTCTCTCCAAAACGTGATGAAGGTGTTTTCTTAGGATATTCTACTACCTATAAAGCTTATAGAGTCTATAATAAAAATTTTAGGATTGTTGAAGAATCAGTTCATGTGAAATTTTATGAATTTGATCCTTTTGAGAAAAGGACAGATCAAATGGATGAACCTGACTCTAATGATAACATGAGACTTGAGAACATAAAGAACAATTTTGGAAATGATATAAAAGAAATTCAGTGCAGTTTAGAGCAACATGATACTGAAGATCCTTTAAATGTATTTCCTAGACAGTCTAGACCCCTAAAGAATCACTCGTTAGAAACTGTGATAGGTGACTTAGAGACTGGTATTCAAACTAGAAGAAACATAGGAAACCTAGTGGAATTCGTTTCCTTCCTATCCCAACAAGAACCCAAGACTATATAAGAAGCTTTAGATGATGAATGATGGGTAATAGAAATTAAAGATGAATTAAACGAGTATAAAAGAAATGAAGTTTGGGAATTAGTGGAATGACCTACGAATTATCCAGTAATAGGAACCAAATGGGTCTTTAGAAATAAAGAGGATGACAAAGGCATAATAACTAGAAATAAATCAATATTAGTAGCTATAGGATATAATCAAGAAGAAGGAATAGATTATGATGAAAAATGTGCACCTGTAGCTAGGTTAGAAGACATTAGTATCCTTTTAGCCTATTCATCTTATATAAATTTTAAATTATTTCAGAGGCATATTAAATCTTATTTTTTAAATGGTTATTTAATGGAGAAATTTTATGTTGAGAATCCTCCTTGTTTTGAAAACTCTCAAAAACCTGATTCCGTTTTTAAACATACAAAATCTCTTTATGAGCTTAAATAAGCACCGAGAGCTTGGTATGAAAGATTGTGTTCTATTATTTTGAAAAATGACATTACTGTTGGATTTGCAGATCCAACACTCATTAAGAAAACTGTGAAAAATAATGTTTTATTGGTTTAAATTTATGTTGATGATTTAATTTTTGGATCAACTAAAAAAATATTTGTCATGATTTTTCAAAATTAATGCAAGAAGAATTTGAAATGAGTATGATAGGTGAATTGAATTTATTTGTGGGTCTTCATATATTTCAAAAATATTTTGAAAATGTTTTAAATCAAAGAAAATACATTTCTTATTTACTTATGAAATTTGGACCTGAAAAAAGCAATCCATTTACAACTCCTATGTGTACTAATATAAAACTTGATTTGGATGAAACTGGGAAATCAGTTGACAACCTGTTATATTGAGGTATGATTGGTAGTTGTTTATATCTTACTGCTAGCATGCCATATATAATGTATTCACTATGTCATTGTGCTAGATTTCAATCAAATCCCAAAGAATCACATTTAACTGGTGTCAAAAGAAATTTTAGATGTTTAAAAGGAACCATTTTTAAATCGATACTTTATCCTAAAACATCTTATTTTAATTAGATTTCATATTCAGGTGATAACTTTGGAAGTTGTAGATTACATAGAAAAAGCACATCAGGAACATGTCACATTTTAGGAAAGTATTTAGTGTCATGGTCTAGTAAGAAACAACATTAAGTTGCCCTATCAACAGCCAAGGCATAATATGTTTCTGCTGGCAGTTGTTGTGCACAAGTGTTGTGGATGAAAAACACTCTTATGGACTTTGGATTAAATTTAAATAATACAGCTATTATATGTGATAATACAAGTGCAATTAATATTTCAAAAAAATACTATTAGTCATTCTAGAACTAATCACATTGATATAAGCCATCACTTTGTAAGAGATCATGTTATTAAAAAAGATATATTTTTATCATTTATAAATACAAAAAATCAATTAGTAGATATTTTTACTAAACCACTTCCCACTACAAGGATTGATTTTATTAAGGGGAGCTAGGTCTATTTAATTTTAAATAATTTTTTATTTTATTTTTATTTATTTTTGTAAATTTTATTTTGTTTTTGAACACTGTTTAAGATGTATTTTAGGATTAAATTCACTCTATGTAAATTTTATTTCTCTTTAAAATAAATGTAATGATTAGTGATTACACGAGAATCAAGGTTATCAAATCCCTTTTGAATTCGAAACTGTTTCTTTTCCAACAAAACCATTTCAATCCCAAAAACCACATACTATTGCACACCCCTGATCATGGAATCTTCAAACCCTAAAATCTTCGAACCATCATAAAACTACTCAGAAATGGCAAACACCAAGCGAGCAGATTAACCTGAGAGCAGTGACACGAAGAAGCAAAAGGCAGTTGGACGAAAAATTTTGTAAGGTAAAGTTATAGATCTGGAATGGCTGTTCGAGATGAATCTGATGTTGAAATAGGGTTTATCTTTTCAAAACCTTGAGGATACATTCAATAGTGAATGGTCTGAGTGTTTATATGAGGCAGAAATGCGCCATTTCTTCAGATCAGTTCATTTTAGTCTAGGTGAGGATGAAAAAACTATGATTGCAAATATTGAGGATGGAGATTTTTCAATCTCTTCTATTGAAATAGGACAAATCCTAAATTTCCCACATGAAGGAGTATATCATTTTGATTTGAAAAACATAGGATATGATGTGCATAAATATGAGTACATTATGTCCTTTTTGTTTGGAACATCTACTATTAGGAAAATGATGGTGAAATATTTAGAACCGGATCAGTAGATCCTGGATAAATTCGTTCAGACTGGAATAGCTCCTAGAATGGTAGAAATGGAATAGATTTTATACCCTGATATAAACATAATGTATCTTCTGTTAAGTGATATCAAATTAAACTTCCCAAGGTACATGTTAAGGTACCTCAATTACTATTGTCAAAGTGATGCCCGGATGAACTTTTACCATTTTGGTCGATTTATTTCTAAACTAGTGGATGCTAGATTTTGTTGTCATCACATCAATGTATTCAATGCTAGAACTCTAAGAAAAATTGGCTATTTCTGGAGCACTATTAAATGAAAACTTTTGCAAGTTGTAACTGAGGATGACTCAGAGAGTGCTCAGGCTCAACCTTCTAAGTCCAAGGAGGGACAAGCTGAATCAAGAGTCATAAATGTAGCAAGAAGGGTCTGATTTGAAGTGGAAGATGCTGAGGAAGAAAGATGTCTGGAGGGACTTCAATCTCGTAGAACTAGACCTGTTAATGAGGAAATTACTTACCCTACATTGGCAAAAACAGAAGCATTATTTTCATGTACTTTTGTACGATAACCTGCTATTGATAAGTCCATGGAAGATGTTAGTGAAAGGAAAGCACCAGTTGAGGGATCTAGAGTTCATGAAGAAGCTCAATGGGAGACTTAGGAACAGATTGTAGCTGATTTTGACGTTACACCTCAACAGGAACAAGATAAGGAGGTAGAGCCTGGTGAGGAAGTGGCCAGACCTCAGGAAACTCCTGAAAATATTGCTCTCGAAATTCCAGTGGAAGACAAAGATGATGATGTTTGTGATGAACGTCTCCTTGATTCTCTAACAGAGGTACTTCAAGAGGATTTTTCTGTGGAGGAGTCTGAGGACAATAAGGAAAAATCTGTGGACCAACCCACTTAGGACAAAGAGAAAGAACAATATGATGCTGACTCATTACCTATGGTACTGCTTCATTATCCAGAGCCTGAGAATGTAAATCAAGCACAGGGTGCCTCTGATTCAAAGAAGAATGATGTTGAAGAACTATACAAAAAGGTGACTTAGTTGGAATCTGAGAATTTCACTCTGAGAAATGCTTAGACATCAAACAATTGAGATTTCAAAATATGAATGAGAGTACAGTCTCAAGGCATGAAGTTGAAATGTTTAAAGAGGATATGTTGAATGCAGTTTTCAAGTTCAAATCTGAAATGGTTATGAAGTCAGATTTATCAAATCTAAAATTGTTTACGGAGAACCAATTTGCATAAGTTTCAAATAGTGATGTTAGAGGATCATGTACTCCATCTAACTTAATCATAAGATTTCAAGCTATCACAGCTGCGATGAGCAACGTGAATGACAGGTTGGAAGATCTTCAATGTAACAATGCTCTGTTATCAGTGTTGCTGGAAAATAAGAAATTTTTATTGGATCAACTGACATCTAGTGAGCCACCAATCAGAACACTATTAAATCAGATGTTACAGAAGGTGTCGGTGATTATAGAAAAATAGGAAAGGATTCATGAGTTTTTTAGGGTCAATTTAATCGAGGATATTCATATGACTCAGGAGAACATAGAGCTCATTATCAAACATAGATATGGGATGAGGAAGAGACTCAAGGAACAGTTTACAGAAATCAAGTATGCAATCCAAAGGATATAGAACCGATTGACTACCTTGCCCAAACCATGACTCTTGTGTATATCATTTTCATGTACATACTGCTGTTTTTGAAAGAAAATTTCCTCCATTGTTATTTTGTTTATTTCTCTATTTTTTTATTACTGTTTTACATTAACATATGCCAGTATATCAGATAACCTTACTATTAAATAGTTAATTATAACATTTATTAATGTTTAGTACAACATTAATTTTTGTTTGATCCCATATTTTATCAATCTTTTTGATATCACAAAATGGGGGAGAACTTTGGATAAACACTACAATTGTTTTTATCTTTTTGTGGGAAATTTGGTTTTACATTTATCTTATTGGGGGAGAAATTAAAACTAGATAAATTTAAGAAAAAATTAATATTGTATTTATCTTTTCAAAATTTCAAGACTATATGTAATTAATTTTGTAAGTTGATTTAATTAATTATTTTATGGGATTTGTGATCATCAAAAAGGGGGAGATTTTTTTGCAACTTATTGTTTTCAACAATACATAGTAATGTTATTTAAAGGGGTAGATTATTGAAAATAATACTCTATCTCTTTATGATAATTTTGATGCTCACAAATACCCTTTATTATTTTCTTATGATTTTATTTAGTATTTTTCCAGAATTTATTAATTTTTTTTACTCTTGAAATAACGAGAATTTATTACTTATTCGGGAACTGTTTTAGCGTGTTCTGGAAACACTGTTCATTCCTTACTTATTTGTGATCTGCTTTAGCGTGTCCTGGAATCACTGTTCATACCATACATGGATAAATGTAGCATAAGTATGAAAAGAATGTATACTTTTTGAGATAAGAAAAATGTATGGTTAATCAACCATACGTTATAAGAAAATTATGGAAAAATAACCTTACGTTAGGAAGGAACCTTACGTTTGGGTTATCAGCAAAGTATAGAAGAAGAACCTGATGTTAGGAAGGAACCTTATTTTTTGGTTATCAAAAAAGTGTGGAAGGAGAACCGTACGTAAGTACTAAACGTTACGTTTGTTTCTCAAAAGTATGGTTCATCAACCTTACTTTTGTAAACAAGCATACATTCTATTAATGGATCTTTTATCTTATGTCAGAGAGTTGACGAAAAAGTATGGATGATCAAACCTACGTTTATGATCAACCTTATGTTTGAAGAAATTAACATGAACCCTACGTTTATGTTCAACCTTACATTGTCAACCCTACGTTTGGAGACCACGTCATCAACTTTATGTTTGGCGTTAGAAAGTTTGAAAGATGATATTTTTATGCAGCGGTCAGCAAGCTGATTGTTAGGCGGATTTCAAGCCGGATTTAAAGTCAATTATAACATATGACTTTGACTGATTCAAAGCCATTTTATCAATGGATTAAAGATCGAATTAAAAGAATCTTTTTATGCTAAGTCTTCATGGAAGTTATGACTACTCTATAAATTCAAAATTTTCAATATCGCGAATCAAAAGGCGACTTTTGTGGATCTAAATGTACATGGGATATTCCTGACTTTATTATATATGTTTTCTCTAAAACAACAGGCACATTAGTGTGGTGATCAATCTATTATTCAAAAAGGTGGAAAACAGAGACTGCTTAAAGCACTCAGTTCTCCTGATTCAAAAAGTGTGTCAAAGGTCTATTTATTTAAGAAGAAGGAACTCAATACAAGATTCACTTATTCAATATCTAATATCTACTATATATCTACTACTGATGAAGTTTTGAATTATATCTCTATATCTACTCCAACCGGATCGACTAATAAATGCTTCGACATGAAAATCAATATTTCTATAGACAACGATCCATCTGTTGTCAATTGCATTCTTTTGCAATTGTGAAGATCAAATGAAAGAGTTCATTATAAAATTCTTCTTATATTGAGTAAACAACTTCTCATACATAGCTGAGTAGGTTCATGTTTGAACTAGAAGGCTTTGTTAGCCTAAAAATTGTAATGGTGTCAACAGCCTGTTTTTCAGTTGTTGGAAGGACTGTGGAAAAGAGGACCCGATAGTGAAAATCACCAAGATCATGGAGTTGATAGTTGGTGGAGTGGACTAGGGGCATTCTATTCCCCGAACCACTATACATCTATGTGTCCCTTCTTTTACTCATTCTGATTCATAATAAAATCTGATAAAGCATAGAGGACAAATCTCGTTCAATTGAAGAGTTAACGAAAAATCTGAGAGACACAATTCACCCCCCCTCTTGTGTATAATATGTATATTCAAGATCCAAAACTCCCAACGTCATTACACATATTAAAACATCATGAATCAATCCACATATATTTTTTATATAATAGTTCTAAGCATATTAGGATCTTTCCTTGGGTAAGATTCATTATTTTTCATAACATTGGTTAATGGATAAAGAACCACATGCTAATGATCCTTATGTAGATTTGGGTTATATGGAGAGGAAGACTGGCCTTACTAGGTTGAATTCTCTAATAAGTTTCATGTCTTACAAGATGGACCATGAATCACATAGTTTAACATCATGTGAAAATGACTGAAATAATATAAGTTTAAGATCATATGAAAAATACATTATTATATGAGGTTTAATGTAGTTTAAAATGAGGATTAAAATGAATAGAACTTGTCTTGATGACAACCCTATGGATGGAAAACCAATGTTAATAAAGAAACCATATCACTAATATTAAGTGGGGGATTTGATATCGGTTTTTGGATTGGGTTTTAGATAGGAGATCTAGGAATCACTATGTTTCCCTTGAAAATTGAAATCAATCCACACATAGTTCTTCTAATTTTGGGGGAAATATGTTCACCTTGACTTAAAATTGAGAAATAATAGTGAAACCAAAATAAACAGAATAATTGTAATGGTACATACCCTTTATTAACTATCCTATTTGCATTATCATGTCTTAGGGATGTTTAAGAAGAGTTTTGTGGTGATATGAGGTTTGAGGAGGTGTTTTTGCCTTTTGAAGGCCACCACATCTTGGTCAATGACATGTCGGGATATGAAAGAAGTATTTTTATGTTGGGAGTACACTTGTGTAAAATAGGATATATAAACAAGACTTTTGGATGACATGGTGTTATGTGTGTTGTCCTAGTTATTTTCCTATGCACCATGAGAATCATGAAATTCCCTTCGGTGGGCATGGAATATCGGAGGACAACCCATCCAAAATAGGAAACCCAAGCTCACCAAATTGTGTCCATGGGCATGCTGAGGGTAAAATGGTTGGTAAATGGGAGCTAGGTCATGGATTCAATAAATGGATGAATATAGAAGAACCACTATGGCTTAGACCACTCCATTATATATGATTTGTGGGAGGAAAAATTCCATATTATAATTGGGAAAAAAGATAAAATGATAATGAGGGTTCTATATCACACTTTAACCAAATCCAACACATGATTTTTGGATATTAACCATGTTTGGTAAAGTCTGGTGTGATTTACATATAAATATGATTTTTATTACTTCCTTGTTTGGAATTTTAGACATTCCCTCAATTCTAAATTTACCCTTACTCATCCTCCCCTTCCCCAATCACCTCCCTTGGTGTTCCAAACCACTTGGATCATATTGGATCATTTAGATTGATGTTATTTGATTCATGGTAGCCCTTTATTTCCACATTACTCCTATATTATCTTTCTATTATATTCAAGTGTTCATTATGGTGGTAACATTCCTCTTTTTTGGGTGGATTTTGATGGATTCTTATTATTCATTGGATTCAATAGTGATTCACATGGAATCAGTGGTTATGAGGTGTTGTGGTTATGATGTGTTATGTGTAATATCTATTTAAAATGGGATTTCTTTTAGGGCATTGGTAATGGCCCTACAATATCAGATTCATTTTTTTTGTAAATCGGTATTTATCAACTATTAAAACAGCCGCTACAATTATGGTCTCTCACAATCCGCAGCATGTAAAATCACCACTACAGGTGATAATTTATAGGCAGTTAAAACCACCGCTAAATATTTTTCATATTCCATTATTATATCATGGTGGTCTTAATGGTTTTAATGGTGGTTTTCCCTAGAAAAATTATTATTTTTCTAGAAGTAGTTTTAACCCCCACTAGACAGTTTTCGAATTTCATTATTATAGTACGATGGTTTTAATGGTTTTAGCGGTGGTCACCCTTGGTGAAACTGGTTTTTTCGAAGTCGTTATAACTGCTGTGAAAAAAAAACTTGTTTCACATGGGGGATCACTGCTAAAACAATTAAAAACACTGTGAAATACACCCACTACAATCGCATCCATTAATCACCGCTAAATCTAGGAAACCACTGCCTATTGTATGTTGACACACACTTTAGCAGTGGTTTCAAAAAAGTTCCCTGGAACCATATGGCGGTTGTCTAAACAAAGCCCATTTCCAAAAAAACCCGTCGGGAAATAATCAATTTTCCTATAGTGTTAGGGTGAATGGATTTGTATGGGATGGATTTTTAAAAATGGTGGAATCCTTAGAATTAACTAATCATGACCAATTCTAATTGACATATTATCCATATGAGTTTTTTTCCATGTTTTAAGGAATTTTAATCAGTTAAATATTATTTTTAGAGTGAAATGGCTAATAACTATCATGGTTGGTCTTTTCCTCATGTATTGAATAATATATATAACCATTCCCATTTCTTATTCCTTGAGAATTGTTATTTATTTTTCAATTCATGAAATAGATTTGAATTTCCCTATAAGGACATATGAGAGGTAATACCTCATATATTGTTTTGATAACTTGGATTATTCCTTGCTTATGTATATAGGGTATATGAAAGTTTTGCATGGTAGTTAATTCCCCCTGCCAGTTATATTATAACATGACTTTATATAGGCGGAGGCATGATGGTAATGTACTCATTGAGAATTGTATTATTATGCTCCCTTACATCAGTTATTGAGCCTAGCAAGTCACACCAGTTATAAGATATGGGTGATGGTCTTTATGTTCCACATACCATGATAAAATATTATCTCGGAGACCCATTCACCATCCGTTGAATTTTTAAATGATGTCTCTTGATATTATTTGGATGTATGGTATTTACCCTATTGCCTGATATTTTAGGCTCGTTAGATTGGATATGGATGTATGAGTACTACCTCGGTCCAATCCATTACTAGTATTGTAGGTATACATACATTAGGTGTCAGAATGCACATTGTTCATATAGGTGGATGAAATATATAACAAAACTTTATATATGTTATTACTATTTATTTATATATATTGACATGAACAGAAAACCATTCCAGCCATGAGATGAAAAAGTTAGACATACTAGGTGTCCTTAGGGAACCTTAGTGGGCGGTGATTATTCATTAAGTATATATTTTCTTTCCTTCTTATACCTGCACATATTGTAGTTACTAGAAATACTCATATTACATGTAGAAACATTTGGTGGTGGCCTACTAAAAATTTTATCTCACACCCTACTCAAGTTTCATTTGGTTCCGGAGAATAATATCTTTCTACAGGTATAGATAAGGACAGGGCCCTACTATCGGTTGTTGACTATTTTCCTAGTTGGATCATAAGAGAAAAGGATCTGGGATAGGATCCATATGCTTGTAGATCAATTTTTTATCATTGTTTTTTTGTACTATTGTATATCATTATATGATTTAAATTTCCTAAAATTAATATACCATTATCTTCATTACCCTTAATCCCATTAATGGAATGACATCATCCCTCATATATAAGTATGATATACCATCTCTATAGAGTGATATGACTAATTTTAATTTCCAAGATTCAATAATGGTTTTAAAAATGAATTAAATAAGTAAATATAATATTTTTAACTATAAAATAATTATATAAACTATTGAACTATAAAATTTAGGAAAGAATATAAGAATTCAAGAAAATCATGCACTATAAAATAAGAAAATTAACAATAAAAACAACACTAATAATAAAATATTGTTAAAGAAAAGGTGGTGAAATATTATAAGGGAAACAATATATGATATTAATGGTATGAATATTGTCATAGACTAAATTAATGAATTTATTAAATTAATTATAAATAATTTTAAAATTTGATAAACAATAAGTGTAACACCCCAAGCTTCCATGATACATTTCTCTTTGAATAATACAATGGCGTGCAAAGAACACAACGGTGAGTTAAAGAGCACCACGACCTATCAAACAAGACATTTAAAAAAAATTTATGAATATTAATTACCAAAAAAAAATTATATACTCCATGTAATTTTAAAATACATTTTATGTGTTTCTTAGAAAAAATATAAGAAAATATTCAATTTTTCACATAAAAGAAGTAATTTTCAAAAAATAAAATTTTATAGCCTTTTAATGGAGTACCCTTTTTAAATCCTAAATTTGACCCTTTTATATATTCAATTGACAAAATATACTTTTTCATAAAAAGAGTGACAAAAAAATTTAGTTTGGATAAATATTCGGTGCTTTTCTAATAACATTCATATTTTTATGAATAGTGAAAAATAATAAATTTTAATTGAAAACAACTTTTTAATCAAAATATTTTACCATGTTAAATTATAAATTTGAATGGTTTTTATATATAAATAGATTATATTCTTATCCTTTAATCCAGTGATTTTCATTGGAAGTAATTTTACATTTAAATTGGACATAAACACATATCAATCTTTGGATAGTTTTTACATCTCAAAAACCCACTTTCTTTTTTTGACAATAGGAATATTTTTTTAAATTAATTATTAAAACTTATATGAATTTAATTTGGTAAAAGAGACATCATTTTTGAATTTAGAATATCAAAATTATCTTTTGGTGAATTTTTGTTATTTTTCTGAAAACTTTCAATTTTTGAAGAATAGTTAAAAACACTACCTTATTGTTTAAAGCCTACTATTTATTTTAATAAATATTTATTTTATTTAAAATTTTCATTAAGTCAATATGGATACATAATACCAATATATGTGTAATGTCATTAATTAGAGACATTTAATAATATAATTTTATATATAAAATTATATTGAACTTTTTAACGTATTTTAATCATCTTCTATGCACATTTGAAAATTTGCATTAAACCTAATTTTTCCACTTCTATGAATTGAATTTCAAAAATCAAAGATACAAGGTTGACATCAATAAGTAAAATGAGGTTTAATAGGAATACTATATTTTTATATGAATAGTAACTTTTGAATTTTATTTACCACGGTTAAAAATATTTAGTGTTATTAAATGTAAAAATGATATTATAATTATCTTAGCACACATCATAATTCTATTGGATAAGTGTATTTCTACCAAAATCATCTTTATAAATAATATATGATTCTTTTCATCCACATGGATTAGAATAGGAAATTTATTATTGTTCTATTTAAAAAAGAGTTTGAAGTGTTAAATTCGAATTTTAATAAATAAAACATTATTAATATAGGGTTATACAGAAGATAAATTTGATTATAAATATTCATTAGAAAGGTAAATATATTTCAAAAATATTGGTATTACATTCATAATTTTTATAACCTATGTAATTAAATTTATTTATGACACAATGATGATGTAGTAATTACCTTATTATTGAATAATTAAAAAATTGATATTATAAATATTAAAATAATTGAAAATTGAGAATTTTTATGTATTCCACAAATTTTATAGGCTAATATGAAATGTTAGATTTTATTAAATAATTTTTTTCGAAATGACAAAGTTTTTATGACTTTCACAAAAACAAAATACTAAATATTGTCATAATTGACATGATTGTGTTTTTAAAACAAATACTATATTATTAATTGATATAATATTTCTAAATATCTAAGGATTAACCAAAGAACATAAATAAAATTATATATATCATTAATTAATTACTAGGGTTTCACTTGTCTTTTTATTGTAAGTAAATTAGACATTTATTATAATAATACAAGAATACATCGTAAAATTAAAACTATTTTTCTAAGAGATAAATCTAAAAGATAAGCTTAATATGGTGACCTAAACCTATCTAAAACCTATTGGTTGATAGGTTTTCAAACCAACCTCACCATAGCCTTGAAATAAATTCTTTTAGAGCCATTATAAACCGAATATAATTTTATAATAAATTAATATTTTACTCTTTTCCTAACGTGACTCTCACCTCTCTTGTAAAAAGGAACTTCCCCTGCTCTCAAAATCACACCTCCAAAGTACAAGGTAAGGGGTTTTCATCTGAATTTTTATTCTCATTAGATTCATGCGATATTGGACAATATTTTCTTTTGTGTGGTGTATGTACTGAGGATGATTGTATTCTTGGTGTAATATACATTAATTTATGGGTATTTACATCTTCATTATATGATAATTTTCTCATGGGGAGTATGTTTCATAAGTTAACAAATTGGTAAGGGAATTTCAAATTTTAATTTACACTTATTGGGCTTCACGCAGACTTCATTAATTATTTCACTCCAAGATTATGTGTGGAATCACTATTTATATATTTATATAGTTATTTACACTCCCCTTGAGATGGATATACTTTTTATGCACATAATCACTTCATTGATAAATTCTCAAGTCATCTATATGAACTTGGTAAGAGTAGTCTTAACTCAATTTCCATTCATTGAGTTAAACATCCAAGTCATTGGTGTGGTTATTTAAAGGATTTGTGTGAATTTACTCTTATTGATTTACACTAAATATCCAAACATATTGAGCGTATTTATATTTTTCACACATAATTATGTCGTTGATTTATCCTTAATCTAGGGATATAGTCTTTATAAGGGATTTCATCTCAATTTGCATTACATTGAGACTTCTTTGTTTTTATACACCAATTCAATTTTATAAGGTGTATATATTGGAAATTGACATAGTATATCATAAATCCCTATATTCTCAAGATATTATAAGGTATTTTTTACCTCAATTATTTTTATTCAAGTGTCTCTTTTTTGGTTAGGAACTGTAAAAAAAATATCATTTTAAATGTTTTAATGACTTATTCTTCTAAATGTTTCTCATTGATGTGCATGTTATAAATTTTTTTAAGGATTTATTTATATGGAAATGAATGTTTTATAATTAAAAATCATTTCAACATTTCAAAGTGGTATGGGGTACTTTCATTAAAAAATATAATTTTTAACATCTTCTTGATTAATAGTGAGGCTTTTAAAAATATTCATGATAAAGGTGATATTTCTCTCAAATAGTTTTACTGATTATTCTCGTCTATATCAATATCATTCATTATTCATGATTGAGGATGATTTATATGATCATCTATATTGTATTAAATGAGTTATGTTTGACTGTGGATGTTTTAATTTTATACCATTCATCGTTTGTGGTTAAAATATTGACATTTCATATGAAAGATTTAATTCGAATGTTTTGATTATGTTTTAACCTTATCATATGTGGATTGGATTAGACATAGTATGTTACGAGTGGATCCTACTATTCTCTTTAATGGACAGGTAGGTCTCATGAGACAAACTAGTGTCTTGTCACAAGACCTTGACAATATTCTATTTGTAGTCTACGCACGAGGCCTTAACTATGTGGTTTTGATTTTTGGCATTATGAATTCCATCATTGTGAAATTAGCCATTGATATTACCTATGATTATTCGACTAGTGGAATATCCTTGTGAATAAGTAAATGGAACTATTTGATTTATCTTTTCCATATTAGGCTAATGATTATGTTTAAAAGGATTGTGTTTTAGACTAATACATTGCCTTAAATGTTTATTCTTATTTATGATAGTTTCCACTATATTGTTATCCTTAATGAACATCTGAGCTCACCCATTTCTTATGTTTTCTTTTTCCCATGATGTGCAGAAGTATATTATGCTTGACCTACAGGGATATGCGTGTGTTCAAAGGGTACACATTGTTTTTGTTGTTTTATGATGTAATGTAATAATTATATATTTATCTAGTACTTACAAATATACTAAAATAATCATTCATTCAATACTTGATCACTTGTGATCAGGCCTATGTTATGTAATAATGCATAATCTCTGGGTAACTAGGGTTGGGGCGTTTTAGTTGGTATTAGAGGAAGGTTAGTATAAGCCTTGGAAGCTAGATTTAGAAAAACTCTAATTATAAAACACTACCCTAAGATAGACTTGATGATTAGTATAGAAGAACATCAAAAAAAATTTAATGTAAATATTAGGTGGGTTTTCCAAGAGATACATCCCTGTCTATATACAAGAATGTAGCGGAGGCTCTGGCATAGATGTACGAAGGGGAAAAACCCAAAAAATTTGTTTTGAGTTAGACTTGAATGGGAACTGATGCACGTAAACGGCCCTTTATGCGACACTCTTGGTTGATATGCTTAGGATAATTATCATTTTATTTAAAAAAATTGAAGTATTTTAATATTAGATGAGAATAAATAACCTTGGTTAATCTTAAGGTGCTTTATATTGAAAATAATGTGTCATGATATTCTATAAATGATTTTATGACTATTGTTACTCACTCTATACATTCTGGTTTTAGACAATGGCTAGATTCCAAGGAAGTCATAGTAATAATGAACATGATGTATATGGCGGGAATGATGGTGGTGATGAGAAACTAAATGGAATGTTGATAGGCATAAAATATATCATGTTCATGCCAAATCAGGTTTCTAAAAATATGATAAAAAATATATAAATTAACCAAATCCAATACTCAACAAATAATTGAATGGAAAAGAATGATAATAGCTCCAGTAGTGGAGACCATGGAGAATAGAATGCTCAATTTCCATCATGATTGAAATGTGGAAGGAGGAACCCAGGAAAGTGTCTTAATGGAAAAAAGAAATTCTTTATATATGGAAATGAAGGAAATAAATTATAGAATTTACGAAGAAAAATAAAGAGGAATATGGAAGAAAACAAAAATTATCTTAAGAATCCTTTTACAGTCATTATATGTAAATTCATGGGACCTGGGCATTATAAGAGTCAATGTTTTATTCTACATGATAACCTCTATTTCAAGGAAGAACCTATGTGGAAAAAAATGGATGGAAAATTTTTAAAATTATTAATGCTCTTGGTTGATGGGATTACTTTGGAAATTTTTTCTCATGTATCTGTAACTTTGCAGTTTGTTATTTGAATATTCTATTTGAGGAAGAATTATCTTTTCTTCTCTGGATATAGTTATAAAAAGCCATTTGAGTTTATATGATCCTTGAATTTGAGTCAATTATAGGTTATTAATTTTATTGAGTAAAATTTAAGGTATGAGATAACATTTGTGGTTAAAATATGTTATGGTTACTTTTGAGGCATTTATCTCATTTTTGGGAATGTTATAAAATTATATGGTTTTTGAAAAAGGACAACATGCAGACCATGTGAAAACTTGTCATGTCGGACAAAGCTACATGAATTGATCCCAGAACCAAAGTGCGACTAGGATTTATCTCATACCACTAGACTATGTGAAGTCCCTGGTTATTATAAAATTATTATTTTTAGTTAAATTATTTTATGTATCAAGAAAATGCTATTTTTGGGAACATATTATTTATCATTATTAATGGAAAATGATTTGGTGATTATGTGATAAATGTTATTTTAAAATAAATTTTCTCTATTGGGAACACTGTATGCCTAAGGAAGATAGAATAATATTGGATTTCATTTGAGGAGTGATGTTGGATTTTTTTTATTTTGGAAGAATCTATGTTTTTTATAGAGATTTTGGTTATTAATGGAAATCATTAACCTATCATAGAGAATATTTGATTTGGTTAATTACACTTCTTGTATGAGACAATAATATTAGATGATGTTATTTGAAGATAAACGTTATGATTTAGTATGAAATACTATGTGAATAAATTCTTCTTAGTTTTCTATTTCAAACTATGTTTGGATTATGTTGAAGGATTTAAAGAATAGTTTTAATTGAATTTCCTTTATTAAACATGGGTATTGTTTGTTAAATATTGGAGATTTAGAGTAGTATTTACTTCTATAAAGTATTATCCATTTTTGGGATCATCTGATCTGGAACCAACCATTTTGTTTTGGTTAATCTCTGTAGACACCAAAAATATATATTTCATCCTTTTTGTATTATGTGATTCTCTATAAGTTGATTCTAACACTTCAGGTGTGACTAAGTCATCTTGAATACTTATCTATTGGATTGAAAGTTGAGTTTGTGGTAGCAATTAGATAAAGGATGTAAATCTACTTGTAAAGTATTATTTTTATAATTCTATGGATAAATTTTTTAAAAATTGGGGAAAATATCTTAAAACCAAAAATATGTTAACATAATACCTTATGTTTTTTTGAACTGACAATATTTTCAATCATCATAGTTTTATGACTTTGAGACCCTTAATTTTCCAGTCACTAGTTTATGATTTATGACCTCAATCTGTCCCCATAAATATTGAAATTTTTCCTCCAATTATAAATAAAACCAATGTTCTCCAATTAGAAATCCTAATTTATTAAGGAGATTTTCATTTCCCTTTCCCTCTTATTAATGATAAATTTTGTTAGCACTATTTCCAATCTGGGTATTCCACAAAGGTTTCTTTTATTTTTTAACCATTTATTTTCAAAGGAGAATTTCAAATTTCAAGGATGCAATTTATTGATGGAGGGAATAATGTGATACCTCAAGCTTCTATGATATGTTTCACTTCAAATAATATTATAGAGTGCGAAGTACGAAACACTAAGTTCAAGTGCACCCCGACCTGTCAAACTAGCCGTTTAAAAAGCTGTTATTAATAGTAATAACAAAATTTTGAATTTTATATACTTCATATAATTTTAATATCCATATTATGTGTTTCATAGTCATAATATAAAACTAAATTCAATTTTTCATATAAAAGAAGTAGTTTAAAAAAAATGAGATTTTACCACCTTTAATGGTGAACCCTTTTTAAATACAATATTTCACATTGGTATATATTCAATTTGACAAAATAAACTTCTTATTTAGAAGTGAGACATAAAAACTTTGTTTGGATAAATTTTCAGTGCTTTTCTGAAAACTTTTATATTTTGATGAATAGTGAAAAGTACTAAATTTTAATTGTAAACAACATTTTTAATCAAAATAATTTATAGTGTTAAATTATAAATTTCATTGGTTTTGAAGTATAATTAGATTATATTTTTATCATTTAATCTAATTTAGGTCATTGGAAGTAATTTTACATTTAAATTGGACATAAATGCAGATCCATCTTTTGATAGTTTTTATTTCACAAAAGCCTGCTTTCAGGTTTTCACAACGGGAATATTTTTCTCTAAATAAATTAAGACAACTTATAAGTTTTTAATTTGTTAAAATAGAAATCATTTTTTGTTTAAAATATCAAAATTAGTATTGGGTTATTTTTTGGTGTATTTCTGAAAACATTAAATTTTTTATGAATAGTGAAAAAACACTACGTTATTGTTTAAAACCTTCATTTTATATAAATAAATATTTATTTTATGTAAATTTATATAAAATAAAAATATATACATAATACCAATACCAGTTCAGTATAATTTATTAGGGTCATTTTATAATAAAATTAGATGTATAAGACTTTATTAAACTTTTTAACGTCTTTTACTCACCTTCTAGGAACATATACAAATTTGAATGAAACCTAATTTTACTACCTCTATGAAATTAATTTCAAAATTCAGATAGACACGGTTAACATCAGTAAGTAAAATGTGGTTCAATATGATGAAAATAATATTTGGTGAATAATAACTTTTGAATTTTATTTACCACCGCCTAAAGTAAATAGGGTAATTAAAGGTACAAATGATATTATAATTACCCAAACACATATCCTAATTCTATTGGATAAGTTTATTTTGACCAAAATAATCCTTAGGAATAATATTTTATCCTTTTGGTTCATTTCGATTAGATTAGGACATTCATTATTATTTTATTTAATGAAGAGTAAAAGTGTTAAATTATGATTTTAATAACTAAAATATTTTTAATATAGGGTTATACCTAAGATAAATTCAACTATTAATTTTCATTATAAATATAAAAATATTTAATACATATTGGTATTTTATTTATAATCTTTTGACATTAAATAATTAAATTTATTTATGACATAATGATGATGAAGTAATTACCTTATTATTGAAATATTAAAATAATTGACATAATAAATATTAAATTAACTATTAATAGTGACATTTTTATTTATTCCATGATTTTTTTATGTTAATATAACATTTTATGGTTGACTAAATAAATTTTTTCCAAATGATAAATTTGTTATGACTTTCTCAAAAAACAATATACTAAATAGTCTCAAATTTAAAATAAATGAGTTTTTAAAAAATACTATATTATTAATGAACATAATATTTATAAAAATATAAGGTTAGTCCAAAGGTCTTAAATAAGGATAGATAAATAAAAAATTATCCACTTGGGGTTCTCTTGTATTTTTATTGCATGTTTATTAACCATTTATTATAATAATACAAGAATACATGGTAAAAGTTAATCTATTTAAATAAGAGTTAAATCTAAAGGATAAGGTTAATAGGATGACCTAAGCATATATAAAACCCAATGGTTGAGTTTTTTTTGACCCATCCCCACCTTATCCTTTAAATAAATCCTTTGGGAGCCATTATAAACCGAATATGATGGTGTAATAAATTAATATTTTAAGCTTTTCCAAAGGTGACCCTCACCTCTCTTATAAAAGGGTACTTCTCCTTCTCTCAAAATCACACCTCCAAATCCATTGGTCTCAACCAAACCATAACAAAATATACTCTCAACTACCCTCACTTCATCCTAAATGTGTTTATTTGAAAATACATCCAACCAATGGATCCCTTTTGATTAAATCAAAAGGAAGCACCCAAAGAAGAGGTAATAATTTCATTGCCTCTTTCAAAGTTATCATCTTCTTACAATTACACTTTATTTGTTGTTTCCATACCAAAATAATAAATCCAATGAATTATACATACTGTGATGTTATTGTAAATATGGTACAACCATATTTATTATTCTATCTATCATATGAATGATTATGTCACTATACATGTGTACGTACAGCTTACCGTCTCCACGTCATGTTGTAGTTTGTTATTCCACACTTCATTATTTGGATGGGTATAATAATTAGTATAATTGAAGTAAAAAATAAATATAAAATTTTCATAATTCTGTATATATTATATACCATCCAATTACATTCAATTTCACCATCAATAGAATGAAATTGTTGCTCGTGCGTACGTACGAATTTCCATCTCCATGAATGCGATGACATTCATTCCCCATCATAACCACTAAAGAATAATTTTAATTTTGTGATTAAAATAATGTTTAAAAACTTAATATAATTATGAATATGAATCAAATACATCCTATCCATATCAAACATGACTTACATAACAAAACATATAAAGGAAAATGAATCAGTTAACACCCAAAACAATCATACTACTGAAATATTATTAACAAATCAACATTAGAAGATAATATGTGATATCATATCTATGTATGTGGATATTTGATAATTTAATAACAATTATTTCATTATTATATAGGATTTTAACTAAACCGCTACTAAAGAAAAGTACAAGGTAGGGAGTTTTCATCTCACTTTTTATTCCTGTGAGATTCAAGCTCTATTGGCCACTATTTCCTTTTGTATGGTCTATGAACATACCATGATAGTATTGTAGGTGTAATATAAATTATTTTATGGGTATTTATGTCTTCATGGTATGATAATTTTTCCATTGGGTGTATGTTTCGTATGTTACCAAATTGGTAAGGGAATTTCATATTTCAATTTCCACTGATGGATCTCTACACATACATCAATGATTATTTTAAAGCAAGATTATTTGTGGAATTACTATTTATTTATTTATTTAGGTAGTAATTTCCACTCCCCTATGTGTGGATATAATATTTATACACATAATCTCTCTTTTGATAAATTCTCAAGTCCTCGATATGAACTTGATAAGAGTAATATTGACTCAATATCCATTCATTTAGTTAAACATCCAAGTCTTTGGTGTTGTTTTTAATAGAATATGTGTGATTGTACTTTGATTGATTTACACTGATTATCCAATAATATTGAGTGTATTTATATTTTACACACATTATTATGCCATTGATTTATCTTTAACCTAAGGATAATTTCTTTATAAGTTATTTTATCTCAACTTACATTCCATTATAAATTCTTTTTTTTATGTGCCAATTAACTTTTATATGGTGTATATAACATACATTGTCATAATATATCATTAATAACTATATTATAATTATATTATAAGGTTTTTATTACCTCAAATATTTGTATTCACGCATATCTCATTTGGTTGTCAATTCTAACTAAAATATCATTTTAAATGTTTTAATGATTTACTCTTCTAAATCATTCTCATTGATGTGCATGATTTAAAAATGGTTTAAAGGATTTATTTATATAGAAATGAATATTTTATAATTAAAATTACTTCTAATGTTTAAAATTTTAATGTTAAACTTTGATTCAAAAAGCTACTTTTTAATAACTTCTTGATAAATAGTGAGACTTTAAAATGTTTTCTAGAAAAAAAGGGATATTTATCTCAAATATATTTACATATTATTATCATATATGTCAACATATTTCACTATTATTGATTGAGGATGATTTTTAGAATCATCGATATTGTATTGAATGTGTTATGTTTGACTGTGGATGTGCTATTTTTATACTATTCATTGTTTGTGATTAAAATATTGACATTTTTTTGCATGTTTTAGTACGAATGTTTAGATTATGTTCAAACCTTTTCATATGATTAATGAATAGGACTTAGTAAGTGATTGGTGGGGCACTCTATAGCTCCTATATGCATTAGTATCTCTCATGAGATAAACTTGTGTCTTGGCGTAAAGCCTGGAAAAAATATTATTTGTAGTCTTGGCACGAGGCCTTGACTATGTGGTTATGTTGTTAGAAATTATTCATTCCATAATTATGAAAATATATATTGACATTACATGTGATTATTAGACTAGTATAATATCCATTTGAATATGTAAATGGAACCATTTGATTTATCTTTTCCATTCTTTTCTAATGTTTAGGTTAAAAAGGATTGTGTTTTAGACATATACATTTCCTTAAATATTTATGATTATTTATGATAGTTTCTTTTATACTGTTAACCATATTGATCATATGATATCAGCCCTTTCTTATGTGTTCTTTTTCCCAGGATGTGAAGAAATATATTATGCTTGACCTGTAGAGATAGGTTAAGGGATATTAGTGTGTTCAAAGGGGACACATTGTTGTAGTTTTTATTATGATGTAATATAAAACATCTTCAATTTTCTGGTAATTCCAAGGATACTAAACTAATCGGTATTTTTAGACATGATATCTTGTGATCATTCCAATGTTATTTAATAATGCAATGACTTTGGTAAACTGGGGGCAGGAATTATAATAAGGAATCAAGAAGTACGGTATTGTGTGAAAATTTTATTTCATTGATACAAATTGTAATGTTATGAATCTAATATATTCATATTTAATATGAAAATTCTCTATTATATGTAATATCATTAATTATTCATACATCATTGTATTTTATCATTTTTTTGAATTATTTCATCCTAGGGGATTTGACTAGATTATTACCCAGGGGGATAGAATACCATAAACAAATTTTGTTACATTGGGTTATACTACTTCTCTAATGTCTTTGATATTATAATATTATGTGCATAATAAGGATTAACTACTTCTTAATTTATGTGTTATATGATTAATATATTTATATTTATGGTATTTATTATTACAATAGAAGTTATTCCATTCATGGGGATTATGGTTCAATAGTAACCAATGTTATAATTGATATATGTTTCAATATCATTTCAATCATCTTTGTTTATTCAAGAACATAAATTTATGGAAATTGATTGAGATTTTTAATGTAAAAACATTTATTTTATTATATTATAGTTATTCATGATGTTTTCATAAAATAGTACCATTTTCATTTTTTTCTTACATAAAATTATTGAGAAAATGTATTTAGTAAATGTAACTTAATTTCTCTATTTAGTCAAAAATAAAATTTCTTCCACATCTATGCTTTGTAAAATTTAATTCAAAAAATGTTTTACTATTATTTTTTATGGACATAATTAAAAATAATTTATATTTTTACAAATTAAATAAATAAATAGTCTTACCATTTTTTGAAAATAGCTCTTTTGAAATTTCTTATAAAATTTTAATGGAATATTTTTTTAACATAATTAGCCGAAATTGAACCATTATGACATAATTTCCCCTAATTTCATTAATGATTTCTTTATATGTGTAAAAGGTTATTTTAAATGTGAAAGCTGTATTTTCCTCATGATTTTTTAAGAATATTTTTTTATTATATTTATATTAAACAAAGGCAATTACCCATTATTTTAAATATGTTATACCTGTTTTATGATTTAATGATACCATCCATATTCTTTTTCCCTGATGTTTTTTATCACGTTTTCTAGGGAATGTACTGAAATACTCTTTCAAAGTTAATTTTTGAAATCATTATCATTCCCATAAAATATTATCTTTTTAGTGATCATTAGACATTACATATTACCTAAATATCAATATTATTTATAATTGATCTGATTTTTACATAAACCATATATCATTTTTATATAGTCAGATTACGTTGAATTTTATATGGTTGAAGGGAGAAATATTTATATTTATTATTCTATATTCAAAAGTGACATTTATTGATAAGTAATTTGTTCAAAAATTAAATAGATAATTTTATAAATAGAGAATGTATTTATCCTGATGTTCTGGGTGATTCCCATAATTATATAACCTCTCAATCCTTTCATAATATCATGAGGTTAATTAATAATCTAGAATTACATGTTTTTTACTGAATGTTTTAAAACTTCTTGATAATGGAATTCAAAATATAGGTATCATAATGTTTGAGATCAGGACATATCATATTTAACATTTCATTAATTAAGAATTTAGTATATTTTATTGATGAGATTAATGTATTTATATTATCCAAGGATTCATTTATTTCTCATGTCTTTGATTAAATGGAATGTGTGTTTAGTTAGTTATCTTTCTATGTTGGCTATGCATTATGAAATATTGATATTAAAGTTATTTAATAAATTTACTGTGTTTTAAATTTCTATATTGAATGTTCCTTGTTGATTATGATTTATAATATCAAGATAGATTCCACATTACGTAAGTATTACTAATTATTTGATCCCGCCCTTATTTTGTTATAACCCAATGTTTTATCAATAGAATTTCCTTATTATTATTATTCCTTATAGTATAATAACATTATTTCACAAAATTAAATATCATGATAATATATACTATGTGAAAATTAAACATAATATTTCCACTTCGATGACTTGAATTTTAAAAATATGACATACACGGTAGTGTTGAGGATGATTTTGGGTTCTAAAAGAACAAACGTATTTTTTTCTGAATAGTAATGTAACCCTATGAATAATAACCTACCATTATGAATATTAATATGACCATTATGATTTTAAAATCTTCCAAAATAATAGTAACCTCACCCTTTAATTTATAAATAAAATTTTATCATTTTATAAGAGATAGTATTACCATAGTAAAAGTATTGGTATTTTTTAAGGGATAAATAATTATTTACAATTAATTAATTAATTAAAAATAAAATTTATTTTTCATAATGGTGTTCATAAATTAAATTTTTTTATGTATTATATTTTATAGCTAATTTTTAAGACCATATGTGATTTTTGAAAGCATTATAAAACTAGTTATCATTTTAAAATATGTATTTTTCTAGTAAATTGTTATTTTTATTAAAAATTTAATTAATTATATTTAAAAAATTATTTTTGAAAAACGGATTTTATTTTTTCATTCTACACATTGAAAAATAGTTGGGGGATATTATTTTTATTTTTCTAAAATACATGAATTTTTTATGGGTAGTGAAATATGATGATTTACAAAATAAGATAAATACATTAATTATTGAGTCATGGGTGATGATATGATGCGGTAAGAACCATTGTATATAAATCAGATGAACATATTTATTTTTTTGACATGGATTAGTTACTTTGTCTTGTATTATTGAAAAAATAATAAAAACATGATTTAAATATTAAGAAAAACCCTCCTTCCCTCCACTATAAAAAACTGCCCATAGTCCCCTCTTTTATTAAATATTCAAAAGCCTTGTTTCATGCCTAAATTCCACTATAATCTCTCCCCAAGATTATCCCCCAAGTTTATTAACCCTTTCCCCTTAGAAGACAAAATTCTCTTCCCTTAAGAAGCTCTCAATGAATATTAATTCAAGATATAAATTCTTTTTTTCAATTATTTTTCTTTCTGGTCATGTTCCTTGGTTTTATATTAAATACTTACATATTCTCATCAAAATGTAATGAAAAAATAAGTATCTTATATGTACCCTAATTTTTTATGATAATGGAATATGTTATTAACCTATCCACTTTACCATTCTTTTATACTAGTAGTAAAAATACCATTAGAGATGTATTAATTTACCACATTAATGGATGATGGGTTTTTAATTACAATTACAATCTTCAATCATGGTCATGAAACCAATATTATGGTTTAAATGGACTATAATACATGTATTATGTATCATCTATGTCTTTGGAATATTTTCATGAACATGTGGTTGTTATTTATAAAAAAATGTGTTTATTGTGATAAAAAATCACCAATTAACACGAAAGGTTATCTATAATGTTTTATATAATGAATCATCTACACTCCAAGTGACAAAATGAAATTTAAAACCATGTGAAATTATTTATTTTCCACAATATAACTCAAATTCTAGAAAAAAGTTGTCATTTTACATTATTATAAATTCATGTATATAAGTAAACAGGTCGTGAATTAAACAGACCCGAAAAATAAAATTGAACATCATAACTAATCAAAAATGTTATGAATGAACTAAAAAAGGTTATATTAACTCAATTAAATGTAAAATATGTTTTCTAATTATAAATTAATTAACCTAATTTTATTATTCTGGTCATTAATATCAATTGTAGAACACCATCAGACTTAAGCTAAGGTATTCTACCCGAACCTCCATTATTCCTTCGGGTTATTCTTAATATCTTTTTACACGAATGAAATTATATATTATGATTATGTACATATTCTAATTTGTATTTTTATTTCAGAAATAATTTATCAATATCAATGAATAATTCTTTTTTGGGGATATAAATGATTTTATGTGACTCTCTCACCAATACATCTCGATAAACAAACCTGTATTAAGATAACTTCTCGAATTTTTACCCAATATGAATTGCACTCTACCAAATGTTTTAAGCCACCATTTTTTTTTATAAAATCATAATTTTTACATTGAATTTTTTTTCCTTCTCATTTTATATAAATGATAATTCCATTTTCAAATTTAAATACTCTTTAGTAATTTCCTTACAATTGTACTAAAATATTTTAATACAAAAATTTCTTAAATACTCTATTTACATGTTATCACTTCTGTTTGACATAAATTTATTTGATATATGCCTATTTTTCCTAATTAAATACCAGTTATATTTTAATTCCTTTTTTATGGACACTTTTATGATACCCCCATTAAATTTTTCTTTATGACATTATTATGATACCCATTTCATTCCATTTAGTCCCTTATGATTATGTATGATTTATTATTTATAATTTTGTAGGGGAAATCATATTCATTAATTTTTTATGATCGGTGAAACTAGATATAACTCCAATTAACGGGGTAATGTTGAGTCTGATGATACTTTATGTGAAACGGTCTTGGCATTTAGCTTTGACATGTGCTACCATGTGCAACGGTCTGGGCGGTTATCCTTGACTTGTGATACCATGTGCAACAGTCTTAGTGGTTAACCATGACATGTATTTCTATAAGTGCAACGGGCCTTGAATCATGATAAATTATTATTTTATGATGCTACCAAATTACTATGATTCCATGTTTATATGACCCCATGTTATACATGTCATGGTTCCAAATGTTCAATTATGTTATGTGCCTTTTTATATTACCACGTCATGCTTCATAACCAATGTGTTAATGCTTTATTCTAATGATTATTCAATTATTTGGATTTTATGATCACCCCTTTTTTAATGTTATACCCGTGTTATCCTATTCTGATGTATGATAAAAATATAAATTAAGAGCTCAATATGAATATTAGATAAAAAATGTCTATTTTTTTAGTTTTATGTACCTAGTCATCAAAGACACTATACTACATAATCCATGGTTTGTATTCAAATGTATAATTATGTATAAAATCATGTAATATAATGTTCAAAATCATTGGGTCACTATATTTGGTATTAGATAAAGGAATAGTGAGTTTTATATATTTGGAATAGAGCACGTTAGTAAGAAACTTTCGGATGAGGCTAATTATAAGAAAACATTCCTAGATTTTGGTATGAATAGAGTAAGTGGTTTATGTTGAAAATAAATCCATTTCTGGATAAAAATAGGTAGAGGTGGCACTAGAAAAAATGTATCTAGTGGAAAACCCCAAAAAACATCACTTTGTCCTAGACTTGAACAGGAACGAGTTCACGATAATGGGCCTCGTTAGACTCTTGGTTTGACACTCTCAGAGGATATGCTATGAAAAAATCATAAACCTAGTATTAACCATTATTAAGGAAACACAAAAATTGCATAAGAATATATGTTAGGAATCATGTCATGGATAACCTAGATTGGATCCAAGGAAATTACTAGATAGGATATAATTCTATTTTAAATTTTTATAATTTTATGTTCAATGTTTCCTTTTTATGATTAATATATATTTATTCATACCCTATAATTGTATGATACCTTTCATAGTTAGTGGAAGGAAACAGATGAAAACATTGCAATAATCAATGTGATAGGGAATTTGAATATTTCTCTATTGATATACCAAATATGATGTGAATGGGTGCTCAAAACCTCATGAAAGTACTTTCTCAGTTTTCTCAAGTTATGAATAATAACTTGAATAATGTGGAACACCCTCTTACCATAAGGAATTATAAAGTTGTCATTGAATACTTTATATGGAAAACACCTCCCATGTTTTGTGGATCTTCTGATCCCCTCCACATGAAATGGTGAATTTACTTCATTTAAAAGATATTCTTTGTCCTATAGTGCAATTAAGAAGAGAATTTTTTTCTAGAGGTCAATCATTTTGATGGGGAAGAAAATCTGTGGTGGAAACATATAATTAATAGGATTTACCAATATGATATTTATTCCATGGATTTGGAAGAATTCATAAAAATTGTTTTTCATTAAATATTTTCTATAAACCCTCCCCCTCAAGATGGAAAGTGAGTTCCTCATAATCAAGAAGAAGGAAGATGTGTCTATCAGGGTGTCTGAATAATGCTTCCCAAGACAGTCAAGATAAGCCTCTGGCTTTGTCATGAACATTTAAATCAATGTGGATTGCATCTATAGAGGACTAAAGCCACGTATAAAAAAACATTTGCAATTTTAAATTATCATATTTATGAGGAAATTATCTGTTGTGCCCTTAAGGTTGAAATAAATAACGTAGACTCCTAGTGGTCTCGTTGTCCCAATGATAAAAATAGTAAGATGATGTCAAATATTGGAGGATTGGAAAATAAATCTGATGATGGAAGGATGATTGAACATCCCACATGTCAAAGTTCTGGGAAGAAGAATATTGGGGTATATCTAAAGGGAACAATGAATTTCTTCAAATGTAAAAGAATGGGACATATGACTAAAAAATGCATAAGGGATTTGAATAATCACGATAATGTGGAATATTAAGTGTTGTCTAATATACACACTCTACTAGTGGTGTAGTGTTAAAACTCCAAGGTGCATGAGAATTATGAGAACAATTTCCCTAAGTCAAGGGTTTTCAGAGACAATCAAAAATAACTTCCAATGAAAAAATGGAGGTCTTATTCTATCACAACTACTAAGGTAGAGCTTGAAAATGACATGTTGAATGGTATTCAATTTATTCATTCAAGAATAGATAACACGCTATTTGATTCTGGTTATATGTATTTTTTCTTATCTTTCATGTTTTGTAGAACTATTCGAACACCACCTCTGAATTTGGAGGTTAAGTTATCTACACGAACAATGAATGGGGATATTATTCAGTACCAGGTTTATAACACCTCTTGGGATAATGATTCTATAGTGAACCTCCCAAAAAAATCATGATATACTTTATTTAGAGGATTTTGATGTTATATTGGGCTTGGAATGCATTTCATTATACAAAGCCAACATCAACTGCTTGGAATGGAAGATCACACTTCACATCCTGAAGCATCCTCCAATTATCTACATCTTTATGGAGGAAGATGAATCTCTATTAAAATCATTTTCTCAAGTGCGAATATTACATCTTTATGAGAAATCATGACTAGCTAATATTATTGATACAAAAGAGTCAATACTTATCGATTATATTTCTATAGTGAGGGATTACACTGATATATTCCATAATGAGTTACATGGTATTCCACTTGATCAAGAGGTTGAGTTTTCAGTTGAAATTGTTCATAGATATCAGGCTATATCAAAGACATCTTATAGAAAGCCGCCATAGAGCAGGAAGAGCTGAAAAATAGTTACAATAGAATCGAGAGAAGTGTTTTAGATGCCCATGTGCTACACCATAGGGTGAAACAATCCCCTTTTTTTAAATAAAGTATGTATCAGTAAGCCTCTACAATTATTATCATGAGTTCAATAAAATCACAACGACAAAAATTTATCCCCTACAATAGATAAATTACTTGTTTGATCAGATTCTTGGCGCCATTTATTTCTCTAAGGTGGACCTTTGGTTGGGATAACTCCAATTAAATGTGAGGAATGAAATATTCCCATGAATAACATTTTAATGAGGTATGTACACTACAAATTCATAGTGTATCCCTTGAGACTCAAAAATCCTCCAACAATTGTCATGGATTTAATGACTACTGTCTTTATAAATTTCCTCGAAAAATTTGAATTAGTGTTCATCAATGATATTATGATATACTCTAAGAGAAATGAAGAAAACTAAGAGCATTTGAATAATATGATATTGAATTTAAAAAGGCTGAATTTGTATGGAATGTACACTAAATGTGTGTTCGGAATGGAAGAAGTATCATTCATGGGGCTTGTTATAACTAGAAAAATAAAATTTCAATATCCTTCTATGACAAAAGAAAATTTAAGAGTGGCCCAAGAAAATATTTTTAACTGGGATATGTAGATTCCTCGATCAAGGTTGTTGTTACCAATGATTTATGAAGAACATTTTACTGATTTTAAAACCTAATTAACAAGTTGAAACTGATGGCAGTGAGGTTTTTCTAGACTCAAAAATATGAGGAAATATTTAAAGAGATCAAAAGGGAGATTATCAATGTGCCAGTAATTACACTCCAAAAAAGTGGTGAACAATATGTTCTATATTGTAGTGCTTCAAATATTATACTAGGATGTGTGCTCATGAAAAATGATAAAGTGATAGTTTATGCCTCAAGGTAGCAAAAAATTCATGAGCCAATATATCCTATGCATGATATATAGTTCGCTATTGTGATATTTTCATAAATAATCTAGAGGTATTATCTCTATGGGGATAATTGTGATATATATATATATTGATCTGAAGAGTCTAAAATATATTTTCTCACACAATGAGCATAATATGGGCCAAAAAAGCACGTTAGAGTTCATCAAGGACTATGATTTCTCAATCCACTACACTCCTAGTAAGGACAATAAAGTGATAAATGCTCTATGTAGAAATGATCATACATCTTTATCAATTATGAAAATTGGAAGGCATATAATATTTTTAGATTCACATAGGATGGACATGAAAATTATTAATGGATGAACATCATCAATCCTTTCTCAAATTACTGATCAACAATCTCTAATGGAGAAAATAAATGGTGCTCAAATAAAGGATGTGGAAATTCAAAAAAGGGTTGAATCTATTAGAAATGGGAAATACTATGAGTTCAAGAAGGTGAGGAAGGAGTTGTAATATTTGGGTCATGGTTATGTCTACCATCTAATTTGGGGATAAAGAATGATATTTTGAGTGAAAACATAGCACAAACTTTTCTATTCACACAAAAAGCACATGGATGTTTTGAGATCTCTAAGATAACTTTTGGAAGGACAATATGAAGAAGGAGATTATTCCGTATAGAACAATGTGCATGGTATATAAACAAGTGAAGGATGAAGGACATGAGTCAAAGTTGATGATATTACTGCTAACCATACCAAAATGGATGTGGGAGAACATCACCATGGTTATTGTCACGAGACATCCATGGACATACATAGGAAAAAAAATGCTATATTGGACATTATGGATCATCTTACAAAGATAGCTCACTTTATAGAAATATAAGAGGAATTCTCATTGGATCAAATTTCGAGGATATATATCAAATAGGTGGTAAGTCTTCATGAATTACCACAATCTATTTTAGATAGAGATCCTACACTTGTAATGACCCGTAAAATTCAAGGGAAATTTTTTCTTAATTTTCTTTGGGATTTTACAAGAACGCAGTTTTTAACGGCACCTGATTCTGAGGACCGGTGTGCCCGAAATCAATTTCTGAAGATTATATTGGGTACGTTCAGTGAACGAGCGAGTGAGTTTTCCTAACTTTTGAACCGATGCTCGGAATCGAATTTTGAGGACACTGATGGAACTGCAACACCGGTTATTGCTTAAGAACACCTTTTCTGGAGTTTCGTTTTCTCAGGTGTGGTTATTAAAAATAGTGGGTTAAGTAATGAATAAAATAAAATTTGTGCAACCAATTTTATTTTTATTTATGGTAGTTTAAACCTTTTCATGGAGGTTGGGGTGGGACAAACTAGTTCCTAACTCCACTAGGTAGGATATTAGTGAGGTGGGGCCCACACAATCCCCACCCCCTTTATTTCCTTTTACCTTCCACGTGCATTTAATTTAGTTACTCACCTGCACCCCCTCTTAAATGCCAAGTCAACTCTCGCGTTTAATTGGATTATTAAACACCTCATTAATTGGTCAACACACGTTAATTAAATCGTGTTTTAAATTTGAATTTCAATTAAGGGTTGACATGAGTAATAAAATAAGGCAACACCTTATTTTATTGTTGTTTTTGTTGTGCGAGAAGGATTGGAGAGGAACCTTGGAATCCTCATCTCCCTCCATGAAGAACACGAAGAACACACTGTCACCGACGAAGAATGACGACCTCCAACAAAAGAAGACGAAGAATGAAAGTTCCTCGGTGATCGACGACGTGATGCCGTGTACTGCGACGCCGACAATCCTTCTTCTACGACGTCATTTTTCCCGCGACGAACCTTCGTTCAACAATGCTTGAGGTAGGGGGTTTTTGAATAAAGTTTATGTGTGAATTATCCCCTTGTGCATGAGTATTTTAATTTCAGGGTGATTGAATAATTTTACCTTGAATAAATTATGCCCTCATTTAGAGCATGTCTTTTAAATATTTCCATTTGAAAAACACCTAACGTGGAGGGTGCATGCCAAACAAACACATCCCGACACCCCTCTATAGTTTGTTTAATTTGTGTGCGGATCGACAGGTGACGACGAAGTGGGTCTCAAAGGTGTTTTGAACCCTTCGCAGTAATCTATGGGTCCCGAGAGATCTGCAGGCGCAGACAGCGGGCAAAACCGACCACTGGAGCGTGTCTGGTGGTCCGCGGAAGGCGGTCGGCACCAAACGACCGCCCAGAGGTAGCAGTGCCCCGGCACGCCACCGGTAGAAGCCACCTCGGTTGAATCCGTGGTCACGGCGGGAAGACCAGATCCTGCGGCCGTGCGGGATCCGGGGGAGACGCGGCGACCATCACCGCTTCTGTTAGCAAGGGGGCAGCGCACCCCCCACACCCCCACCCCCCTACGTCCGCTCAGTGTGCACGGCACCCGCTGAGCCGGACCGGCCGCACCGGCCCATGTCAGGCCGCACCCTGATGGGCCGAACCTGGACCCGGGTTGAGTCGACCCAGTTCGGGCCGACCCAGGGGGTGTTGGGTCGGGCCGGGCCAGGCCCAGACCCCCCATTTTCGGACCACTTTCAGTATTTTTCCCATATCTTGGGCTGCAGACCTCCGATCGATGCACCTTTAGTTGAGATACGATCCTTGGATTGAGACGGTCAATTCGGTACGATACACTCAAGGTTTTAGAGAAATTTGGGTATGACCGGGTTAGTTCGAACGCGAAACCAATCGGGCCCTCGGAGCGGAAATTCTTATAACTTGAGCTCCAGAGGTCTGATTCACGTGTCGTCAACATTGTTGGATTCTTCATAGTGAGAATAACCTTTTGGATTACTCCGATCAATGTTTGGACGCAGTTGGAGTATGGTCCCGTGGGTTTTGACTTAAAACCCAACTGGGCCCCTAGGACAAAAAGGCCTTTAACTCTCAGACCGGGCGTCCGATTGACGCGTCGTCTGTCATGTTTAGTTTCTATAGACATAGTAGAACTTTGGAATACATCAACTCTGGACTACATCTCAGTTGATGTATCAACCCACTAGGCTCGAGGAGTGGACCCTCCCAGAATCAAGCATGTTGTGTGCGGGAACCCTAGAGCTGCCTGCGACGACGATGACAACCATACTGGAATCCTCCGTGGATTCGATGATGAATACTACCGTACTGAAATCCTATGTGGGTTAGACGGTGAAAACATTCGTATTGGAATCCTCCATGGGTTCGACAATTAAAACATTCATACTGGAATCCTCCGTGGGTTTGACGATGAAGACTACCGTACTGAAATTCTATGTGGGTTCGACGGTGAAGACTTTCGTAGTGGAATCCTCTGTGGATTCGATGATGAATACTTCCGTACTAGAATCCTCCGTGGGTTCGACAATGAAGACTACCATACTGAAATCCTATGTGGGTTCGACGGTGAAGACATTCGTACTGGAATCGTCCGTGGGTTCGATGACTACGACTGCACTGAAATCCTCCATGGGTTCGGTAGTGACGACAACCATTCTGGAATCCTTTGTGGGTTCGATGGTGAAGACTATCATACTGGAATCCTTCATGGTTTTGACGACGACGACAACCATACAAGAATCCTTCGTGGGTTTGGTAGCGACGACTACAATACTTTTATCCTACATGGGTCCCAGCTAGATGAATCAATGGCTACATCTGATCATCTCTATCACCTTACGAAGGAGTAAACCTGTGTGAGCTGAGACATGACATTCAATCAATATCTTTTATTTGATTGACTTTATTTCCTATGTGGATTGGGTTGTGTTATCCGGTGTGGATTGGTTTGTGTTCTCATGTGTGGGCGTGATCGAACATGGGCATGGATGTTGGAGCTGAACGGGAATTGATTACTTAGGTATATGTATGGGCATATACCTAAGTAGTGTTGGTTGTTACTTCATGATTGTATCATTCCTTTGTGGATTATCCTTTGTGGGTTCTGGGGGACCTTCAGGGGTCTCAGGGTCCCTACTGAGTAGCGTATACTCAGCCCTGCACTGGTTATGCCCGCACTACGTTGTGTTGGATGTAGATGACAGACAGCGCTGATCGCGGTTGAGGCCTGTGGAGCAGTCGGTACCATGGGGTGGACCACTGGGCGGTATGTACACTGAAAGGATGGCTAGACCCGAGGGGCTGAGGAGGCTATCTTTACCCACTCGTCAGGTGGGACTTCCAGTTGATGGCTCGAAGTTTTTTTTTACTTTCAGCTGTTGTACATTCTTTCCAGTTGTACTTTACCTTCAGTTTGGGTTTGTATTCTGGCCCACTTACTTTTCTTCACTACTATTATACCCATTTTTTACTTAGTGTTTACTTCTACATGATTACTATGTGGTGTTTGTTTACTTATAAAGGCAATAACTTCCCCTTTTTGTCAGGATTTACGCCTTGGTGCTAGTAGCCAGCCACTAGCCTCTGGGAGGCGGACTTGGGGTAGTCACGGCACGGGTCCCGAGGATAGGTCATGACGAATTGGTATCAGAGGAGTTCTGTTCTACCACAGAACTCAGGACTCCAATCTTTCTTCTATGTGAAGTGATAGTGTTAAGGGTATTGAGTGTGGCTATCAGTCCAGGGATTCCAGTGTTGGTGCGGCGGCCGACGTATCCGTACACCAGGACCCTAACTTCTGATTTCTGAATCAATGCACGAAAACATTGATTGCATGTGTGTTTGAAAGGTTTTATTTATGATTACATTGAGTCATCTCACCAAGTATACTGTTTTACCGTGGCTCTCCTATTTCTTTTCAGGATGGCCCCACGATGGCAGCCATCTAGGGTTCCGAGCATTGTGCGAGACGACAGCCCACCGAGCGATGAGGCCTCGGTGCAGGGCCCTTTTTCAGTGGAGGCACCAGCGGTACCACTACCCGCCGAGCCACCGATGCCACCAGCCCCAGCCGATGAGAGTGCACATCACCTTAGTGCGCTGCACGAGTCTCAGCGTCAGAGACCGCCCAGGTTCTGCGGGGAGATAGACTCCCAGGAAGCCGAAGATTGGCTGGAGGCGGTTGTGTGAGTTTTCAGGTTAGTGGGGACAACAACTGACCCCATGGTGATCCTCGCAGTGAGCCTCCTGTACGCGGCAGTAGGAAGATGGTGGAGCTTGATGCTCCAGGTGCACGACGAGGCATATCTCTTCTGGACAGACTTTGAGAGCATCTTCCGCTCGGAGTTTGTCCTAGCCACCCTCTGTGTGGTGCACATCTAGGAGCTACTACAATTGCGGCAGGGTAGCATGACCGTGGCCCCGTAATCAGGGAGGTTTACTGATCTCTCGCGCTACTCCACAGATATGGTAAGGGACCCGTTCTTCCAGGCTCGGACATTCGAGCAGGGACTGAGGCATGAGATCGGGGCTTCAATGATCTCCCGCAACATTCCGAATCTGGAAGAGGTGTTGGAGAGAGCCATTCTAGTGGAGAGTTTTCTCACTGAGCAGGCACCAGCGGATGGACCCTCCGCAGGATGACCCATAGCAGAGTCTTCTGCAGCGGGCAGTAGACAAGTGACGCAGTGGTCCAAATGGGACAGAACATTAGATGGGCAATCATAGGGTGAGGATTCGGTTATGCGGGTCACACGAAGGAGATCCAGCTACATGAGGAGCATGCAGTGCTACGCATGCGGCGGGCAGGGTCACATGGCTCGAGACTCCCCGACTCGTCCTGCAGATGAGCAGAAGGAAATAGAGGGACCTCCCAGGTAGTGGTTCGTCCATGGCATTCCGTAGGGAGCAGGAGGGCGTGGCAGTGGAGCTGGCCAAGCAGCGGGTGGTGGACGACGCTTTGAGGCCCTACCACCAACACCACCTAGGAGACCACCCCGACAGTAGGGAATGGGTGGACAGGGAAGTGCTCAGCTTCAGGGAGCTGAGGCCTACGATCCTGGAGCTCTGGGAGTAGATAGACAGGAGCGGGACTAGCTCTAGACATGGAAACTTTTGTTCATGTTGCTTCTAGATTTTTTTATGTTTGTTTGTGGATGCTTTGTGTCTTTGTACATTGAGCTGTAGTAATAAAAGACACCTTTCTTTGTGGCATTTACTTTCCTGTCCTCTCTTGTGTGGTTACTACGAGGTTTCGGTTTAAAACTATTGACTTGACCCTCACTTTTGAGATACATACTGGGGGAGACCTAGTGACCACACACTGATGCCGGCAGTGTGACTCAACCCTTGGAGGAGAGACTAACAGTTGGTTCTCTTGGTAGTAGCGTTGAGGCCTTACGACGTCATCCTTGGTATGGATTAGTATCATCCATGTCGGGATTGACTGTATTAGGTAGAGAACGTGGTTCATCCAGGGGATGAGACCCGATTTCTCTTATCAGCAGAGAAGAAATCTTAGCAGCTCTTGTAGTACCAGAGAAGGTCCAGGTCGTCCAAGAGCGGAAGAGGATAGCTCATAGCCGACAAAAGTCTTATGCTAACAAGAGGCGGAGGCCACTATAGTTCGAGGATGGCGACCACGTTTTCTTGTGGGTCTCACCTAGATGTGGATTACATAGATTTGGCCGAGGTGGCAAGTAATCTCCACGCTTTATCGGACCATTCTAAGTCCTCAGTAGGATAGGCGAGGTGGCTTATCGCCTAGATCTACCACCTCAGTTGCACTGGGTGCACGACATCTTCCACGTATCTCAGCTGAGAAGATACGTGCACGACCCAACGCATATCATCAACCATGGGGAGTTAGACATTGAGGATGAAGTGACTTTTGTGGAGGTCCCAGTGGAGATCGAGGATCGATAAGAGCAGGTCCTACATGGGTGGTTGATTCCTCTAGTACGCATCAAATGGAAGCACGGGAACCTCTAGGAGAGAACTTGTGAGCGAGAGGCTTAGATGCATGCTCAGTACCCACTTATGTTCCCCTAGTTTATGATGTATCTTTACGAGGATGTAAAGCCCTGAGGTGGGTGTAATGTAAAGAACCGTAAAATTAAAGGGAAATTTTTTCTTAATTTTCATTGGAATTTTACAAGAATGCAGTTTATGACGGCACTTGATTTCGAGGCCCGGTGTGCCCAAAATCAATTTCCAATGTTTAGCTCGAGTATGTTCAACGAACGAGAGAGCGGGTTTTTCTAACTTTTGAACCGGTTCTCGAAATCGAATTCCGGGGGCACCAATGGAACAGCAGCACCGGTAATTTCTTATGAACACATTTTCTGGAGTTTAGTTTTCTAGGGTGTGGTTATTAAAAATAGTGGGTTAAATAATGAATAATATAAAATTTTTGCAACCAATTTTATTTTTATTTAAGGTAGTTTAAACCTATGCTTGGAGGTTGGGGTGGGACCCACTAGTTCCTAAGTCCACTATGTAGGATACTAGTGAGGTGGGGCCCACACGAGCCCCACCCCCTTTATTTCTTTTTACCTTCCACATGCATTTAACTTAGTAACTCACTTGCACCCCCTCTTAAATGTCAAGTCAAATCTTGTGTTTAATTGTATTATTGAACCCCTCATTAATTGGTCTATGCACGTTAATTAAATCATGTATTAATATTGAATTTCAATTAAGGGTTTACATGGGTAATAAAATAAGGAAACACATTATTTTATTGTTTTTTCGTTGTGTGAGAAGGATTGGAGAGGAACCTTGGTATCCTCATCTCCCTTCATAAAGAACACGAAGAACACACCGTCACCATTGAAGAACGCCAACCTCCAATGAAAGACGACGAAGAACCCAAGTTCTGCGGTGATCGACGACACGACTCCGTGTACCGCGACGCGGACGATCCTTCTTCTGTGACATCCTTTTTCCCGCGACGAATCGTCGTTCAACAATGCTTGACATAGGGGGATTTCGAATAATGTTTATGTGTGAGTTATCCCCTCGTGCATGAGTATTTTAATTTCAGGGTCATTGAATAATATTACCATGAATAAATTATGCCCTCGTTTAGAGCATGTATTTTGAATATTTTCTTTTTAAAAAACACCTAACGCGGAGGGTGCAGGCTGAACAAACACGGCCTGAGAACCCTCCACAGTTTGTTTAATTGGTGTGCGGATCGACGGGGGATGACGAAGCAGGCCACAAAGGCGTTTTGAACCCTTCACAGAAATCTACGAGTCCCGAGAGAGCCGCAGGCGCAGACAGTAGGCTAACTGACCACCTAAGCGCGTCCGGTGGTCCGCAGAATGTGCTGCCGGCGCGCCCCGCCGCCGCGGCGGCACCGGCGGCAAGAAGTCCGGATCCTGCGGCCACACGGGATCTGTGGGAGACATGGAAACCAGCGCCACGTTCGTTATCAGGGGGGGTTGCGGACCCCCCCCCCCCCCCCCCCCCCCGCGTCCGCTCAACGTGTGCGGCACCTGCTGAGCCGGACCGGCCGCACCGGGTCAAGCCGCCTGCACCGAACCACGCCGCGCGGGCCGGCCTGGGCCCTGATGGGCCGGACTCGGACCTGGGTCGGGTCGACCCGGTTCGAACAGACCAAGGCGGGTTGGGCCGGGCCGGGTCGGGCTTAGACCCCATATTTTCGGACCACTTTCGGTCTTTTGCCCATATCATGGGCTTTGTACCTCCAATAGATGCACCGTTAGTTGTGATGCGATCCTTGGATCAAGGTGGTACTTTTGGTATATTGCACTCAAGGTTTCGGGGAACTTTGGGTACGGCCGGGTTGGTTCGAACGCGAAACTAACCGGGCCCTCGGAGCGGAAATGCTTATAACTTGAACTCCGGACATCCGATTGACGTTCGGTCGACTTTGTTGGATTCCTCTTAGTGAGATGGACCTTTTGGTTTACTCCTATTGATGTTTGGATGTGGTTGGAGTACGGTCGGGTTGGTTTTGACTTAAAAACAAACCGGGCCCCTAGGACGAAAAGGCCTTTAACTCTCAGACCGGGCGTCCGATTGACGTGTTGTCTGTCACGTTGAGTTCATATCGATGAGGTAGAACTTTGGGATACATTAACTCTGGAATACGTGTCAGTTGATGTATCTACCCACTTGGATCGAGGAGTGGACCCTACTGAAATCGAGCATGCTATGTGCGGGAACCCTAGAGCTGGTTGCGACGACGATGACAACTATACTGGAATCCTACGTGGGTTCGACGATGAAGACTACCGTACGGAAATCCTATGCGGGTTCGACGGTGAAGACTTTCATACTGGAATCCTCCATGGGTTTGACAATGAAGACTTTTGTACTGGAATCCTCTGTGGGTTCGACGATGAAGACTACCATACTGAGATCCTATGTGGGTTCGACGGTGAAGACTTTCGTACAAGAATACTCCATGGGTTCGACGATGAAGACTTCCGTACTGGAATCCTCTGAGGGTTCGATGATGAATACAACCGTACTGAAATACTATGTGGGTTCGATGGTGAATACTTTCATACTGGAATCCTTCGTGGGTTCGACGACTACGACTGCACTAAAATCCTCCGTGGGTTCGGCCGTGACGACAACCGTACTGGAATCCTTTGTGGGTTTGATGGTGAAGACTATCATACTGGAATCCTCCGTGGGTTCGACGACGACGACAACTGTAAAAGAATCCTCCATGGGTTTGGCAGCGATGACTACAATACTTGTATCCTGCATGGTTCCCAGCTAGATGAATTAGTGGCAACATCTGATCATCTCTATCACCTTACGAAGGAGTATACCTGTGTCAGGCGAGTCTTGACTTTCAATCAAATTTGATTGACTTTCTTTCCTATGTGGATTGGGTTGTGTTATCATGTGTGGATTGGTTTGTGTTCTCATGTGTGGATGTGATCGAACTTGGGCTCGGATGTTGGAGCCGAACGAGAATTGATGACTTATGTATATGTATGGGCATATACCTATGTAGTGTTGGTTCTTACTTCATGATTGTATCATTCCTTTGTGGATTATCCTTTGTGGGTTCTGGTAGATCATCGGGGGTCTCGGGGTCCCTACTGAATATCGTATACTGACCCCTGCATGGGCTATGCCTGGACTACGTTGAGTTGGATGCAGATGACGGACATCGCTGATTTCGGTTGAGGCTTGTGAAGCATTCGGTACCTGGAGGTGGACCACTGGGCGGGATGTACACAGAGCGGATGGCTGGACCCGAGGGGCTGAGGAAGAAATCTGTACCCACCCTTCAGTTGGGACTTCCAGTGGATGGCTCGACGTTGCTGCTTTACTTTCAACTATTGTACTTTCTTTCCAGTTGTACTTTACTTTCTGTTTGGGTTTGTATTCTGGCCAACTTACTTTTCCACACTAGTATTGTACCCAGTTTTATATAGTGTTTACTTCTTCTTGATTACTCTGTGGTGCTTGTTAACTTATAAAGGAAATGCCTTCCCATTTTTGTCGGGATTTACGCCTTGGTGCTAGTTGCCACCTCCTGGCCTATGGGAGGCGGGCTTGGGATAGTCACTTCACAGGTCCCACGTACGGGTCGTGACAACAGTCACCTCAAAGTTATGGAATAGAATCTAACTGGCTCTAAGAACTTAACTGATATTCACTACGGCCTATTATCCAAAAAAACTTGGCCAATCGTAGAAAAGTATCCGGAAACTGGAATATATGTTGAGATCATGTTCTATGGAATTCAAAGGAGGATGATAACAACATCTTCCACTGGTCAAATTCTCCAAGAACAGTAGTTTCCACTCCAGAATCTATGTAGAACCATATGAAACCCTTTATGGAAAATGGTGGAAAACACCAATGTTTTGGGATAAAGTCGGTGAGTGTAAGCTTCTAAGAACATAATTGGGAAAAGAAATATTGGTGAAGGTAAACCCCATTATGCAACACTACAAGGCAGCCCAATTTTTAAAAAAGAGTTATGCAGACAATAATTGAGGATATATTGATTTCGAAGTGTGATACATGGTATTTCTCAGTATATCACCATGGAAGAGGTTAATGAGGATTGGGAAGAATGTAAAGATATGTCACAGATTCATCAGCCACTTCAAGATCCTTTATCATGTCAGAGATGTGGAATATCGACTAGAACTTCCACTTACCATGTATAAATTTACGACGTCTTCTATGTATCTCTCTTATGAATGAAAAAACTAGATCCATCCCATGTACTGAATTCAGTGGTGGAACTGTTGGAGAATGATCTTTTTTATGAGAAGTTGCAGGTGAAGATCTTGGATCGTAGAGGTAATTTTCTACGCAAAAATGTTACACACATGGTAAGTTAATATGATAGATCCATATGTATGAAGAGTAAACATAGGAACTAGAGGAAGCAATGAAGTAAATGTAGTGGCACTGGTTTATGTCTTAGAATGTAAAATGAAATTTCGATGGAAAAATTTCGTAAAGGAGGAAGAATGTAACAACCCACGAAAATTCAAGGGGAATTCCCTTCTTATATTTATTCTTTATAGTATAATAAAATTAGGTAACTCATGTACATATTATGATACAAAATACTACGTTTCCATTAAACATAATTTTTCCACTTCTGTGTCTTGAATTTTGAAAATATGACATACACTGTTACATTAAGGGTGATTTTTGGGGTATAATGGAACACACATTATTTTTTTGAATAGTAACCTACCCTTATGAATACTTATATGATTTTTATGAATATTAAATCATCCAAAATAAAAGGTACCTCACCCTGGAATTTATATATAAAATTTTGGATTCTTATTATTGATAATATGACCATAATAAAAGTGTTGGTATTTTTGTAAGTCATAAATAATTAATTACATTTAATCTATTAACCTAAATGAATTTTTTTTTACTAAAATTCATTTAAAAAATAAATATTTTATGTCTTATAGTATTAATATAATTTTATATGACCTTATATAATTTTAGAAAGTATTATAAAATCAGTTATAGTTTTAAAATCTGTATTTTTCAACTAAAATATAATTTTTATTAAAATATAAATTAATCATATATAAGAAATTATTTTTTAAACACGGAATTCGTTTTTTGATTGTATACATCAAAAAATGGTTAGTGATATTCTTTGGGATTTTTCTGAAATACTTGAATTTTTGATGAATAGTAATGTACGATAACATACAAATAAGTTAAATACATTAATCTTATGTAATGTGTTGTTTTTTTGTTGTAAGAACCATTTTTTATATATCACATGAATGTATTACAATTTTTGGTAATGAATCAATAACTATTTATTTTCTTATGGAAAAATATTAAACTGATGATTTAAATATTAAGAAAACCCCACCTCCCCGACACTATAAAAACCACCCATATTATCTTCTTCTATTCACTCTTAAAAATAATCTTTCCCTACTAAATTCATAACAAATCTCTCTATAAGATCATACTAAATGTCCAAATTTAAATTTTCTCCTCACGAGAATGAATTGTCTCCCATTTAGATTCTCTCAATGAAGATTAATTCAACTATTAAATTCCTATTTTCTATTATATTACTTTCCTTTCATGTTCCTTTGTTTTCATTTCTATTTTTACATGCCTTCATTAAAAATTTATTTAAACCATTTTTCCTTATATGTATTGGTATATTTTTTCAAAAATTAAATATGTTATTTTCTTCTCCCCATTACTATTATTTTATACTAGTAGTAAAAACATCATTTGAGATGTGTTAATTTACCATATTCAAGGACGATTGGTTTTCAATTTCTATTACCATAAAAAACTCAATTAATAAAAAAAATTATGGTTGAAACACAATATAATATATTTATTATACCTCATCTAGGGTTCTAGAATCTTTTTGTACATAGGGTTTTGATTTAAAAATAAAATGTGTTCATTGTGATAAAAAAACATCCAATTAACCAAAAAGGTTATCATTAATGTTTTATATAATGAATCATCTTTACTCTAAGTAAAAAAATGAAATATAAATCATGGATCCTTATATATGATCCATTATAATACTCAATTATGTAAAATCAACTTTATTTTAATTTTTTATCCATTCATGTATATAAGTAAACCGATAATGAAACAAATGGAACCGAACAATGCAAAGGATCCACCTAACCTATCAAAATGGTTATGAATGAACTCCGAATGTTATACTAAATCAATTACATGTAAAATAGGTTCTATAATTGTTAATTAATGAAAACTGATTTTATTATTTTGGTTACTAATATAAATTGGAGAACACCAACTGACATAAGGAAATGGATTCTACCCAAACCTCCATTATTCCTTTGAGTTATTCTTACTCATTTTTACTTAAATAAAATCCTATATTCTTTTTATGTAAATCATCTAATTTATCAATATATTCCATAACTCATGAATAAATATCCATTAATCACTCTCTTTCATGGATATACACGTATTACATTTATTCCCTCTTAAATACATCTTGATAATAAAAGCCTTTTGAAGTGAACATCTGGAATATTTACCCAATTTCAAGTGAACTCTACCATATGTTTTATTCCACCACTGATTTTAGAAAATATGTATATTTATTATTAGAACTTTTATTCTTTATTTCTTGTTTTATATAAAATATTTTGCTCTTTTTGAATTTATATTCTCTTTAGAAATTTCTGAAAAATAACACTAACATTATTTAATGCTAAAATTGCATATACGCTATTTTTACTTATTGACACTTCTTCTTGACATCACATACCCTGATATATTCCTATTTCCACTTAAAAAAAGTCCATTTATGTTCTAATTCATACGTTTTATGGACACTTGTATGATACTTCCATTAAATTTTTCTTTATGACATGACTATGATACACATTTCATTCCCTAGGTTCTGTTATGTTTATTTATGACTAATTATTTATGATTTTGAGGAAATCATATTCAGGAGAATTTTAAGATGGGTGAACCTAGATATAAATCCAATGCATTTGGAGATTTTGAGTCCCATGAGGTGTTGTGTGAAATGGTCATGGTGGTTATCCATGACTTGTGCTACTATGTGCAGTGGTCTTGGAAGTTATCCTTGACTTGTGATACCATTTGCAACGGTCTTTGTGTTTATCCTTTAATAGTGATACAGTAAGTGCAAAAAACCTTGAATTGTGATAAATTCATTTTTTTAGTTACTTCCACAATACTATGATTCTATGATTATATTAACACATTTAATACATGTTATAGTTTCATAAGATCAATTATGATATGTGCGTTTTTATATTATTATTTCAGGCTTCCTAAACATTGTGTTAAAGATTTATTCTTATAATTATTCTTTTACTATACAATTTAAATCACCAGTTTCTCATGTTATCCATAGGTAATCCAATGTCATTGTATGAGCACAATGGAGGTTAGGATCTCAATATGAAGATTAAAAAAATAAATATTTTATATTTTCAGTTTAATGTACCTAATCATCAAAGAAACAAGACTTCACAATCCTTCACTTGTATTTTGATGTATAATTATGCATAAAATCATGTAAAGTTATGTTCAAAGATTAGTTTCATTTCATATTTTGCGTCATTTTCCTATTATATGAAGAAGTGATCATTTAATGAGTTCATGGGTGTAGATATCATTTTTACATTCACATTATTTTGATTCATGTTTTCAATTGTATTATGAGATACAAGTACATATTTAATTTCATAACACTACAAAACAATTGGGTACTCTAGGATGAAATCACTTATATCTTATTCCAATGTAATAATGTAACCTCTAACATTGGTCCACAATGGTTAGGATCTTTATAGTTATGTCAACATAGATCTAAAAAAGGACCATATTCAAAGACATATTATGTTTTGAAAAACAATATTGGATAACATTTTTCTAGTATTTTTCTCCCATTTTCACCTCGAAGAATAAAATATCACAAAAAACAACACAATCTCTATATCATAAAAGTTTACCCCTATTCAAATAAAAATACATAAAAATGAAATTTGCAAATTCTTTTAAAAAACACTCATAACCCAACACACCAAAGAAACATGAGGATCCATTATAGTATGTGTGATTAACCACACAAATCATATATATATATATATTTATTGCATATTAATGAATTATTATTCATTATATAATAGAATTATCCAAGATATTATCATATTGGTATAGTTCATTTTAATAAAATGATAAATATACTACTATTCATTGGTGAACTACATCATCTCCCACTATCTTCATTGTAACATAGATCCTAGTTAGACATATCATACACAATACTATTCTTCATAATCAATATAATGGAAACATAAGATATGGTGAGATAATATTTACAATATGGTTAATCAAGGGATATATCAACATAACCAATGAATAAGGGTTTTAGATCATGATAATAAAATCTGATAACCTTTCCCTACAAGTCATAGATCAAAAACATGAGTCATTTCATAAATCCTATAAGTTAACACTTCAATAATTGTAATGAAATAAAAGAACAAGATCCATGGAAACATAGAAATGGCATAATACAATGATTTTTGTAATATTATTAATCATAGAAAATTTATGTCAAAGATACTCCAAGGACATTAAAAACATGTCAAGTTGGACTAACCTTCCATGTACCATCATTTGGATTAATATAACATATAGTGTACCTTCTTTTTCAAGATTTGGATAACCTCCAATGTACCCTTTATTTTAGGCTTGGTACAACCTCTCATGTTCCATTTGAGCTCATAAAAAATTTAACATCACCCATTTTTTTGGCGTGAGATATAGGTCCCACCTATCACATAATCCATACATTTGTTTCCATAGGTTCATAAAACATAGAAAATATCATAACCCATAAAAATAAAATGTTTATCATAAACATTTCATCATAAAAAACCCAATGAATTGAAATGTGATTCATAATTATCTCCTAAATCCCTTAGAGAACAACTAATGGAAATGAAATGGGTTTTATAAACATATCTTCATTGTAACAATAAATCATCCATAGATTGAATAAGGATGGTATATATGGATGATATAACAATAAAATATAATTTTGCATCATGGAATTCCATTGTAGATGAAAAATTATTTTGGTAGATCACTTTGAACATTTTTTTTAAAATAACATTTTCACTTTGAAAAAATGTGTTTAATATTTATGATTTACAGAAAATTAAATAAAAATTTTTAATTGAAAATTACCATGGAAACTTGTAATGTAATCATTAAATACATGTGTTTTCATTATATTAAAAAATATAGTTCATGTTGTACACATTAAAATGAAGATTCTTTTTGCATTTTAGATAAAATTTTAAAGGAGCATTGATGATTCGTTTTAAACAATTTTAGAAAAATTAAATCATGGGTAAAGATTTATTTAATAAATAATTGGGTAAAGCATCCTTTAAAAAAAATTTATAAAAAAAATTTCATGGAAGAAAAATGATTTTATTCTAAAGAGGTTAATAATGTGGATTATTCATGAAAGCATTCTTTTGGTATCGTTAATATTTAAAGAGAGAGAAATGAAGGGAAAAATTATTCTCATGAAGTAATATGATGAGAAAAATATTAATCAGATTATTTAGTGGTATATTATAATATTTCATCATTGGATTTATAATCACAAACATTCACGATAAATAATGATATTATAACAGAAAACGTTTATCCCTTTGGTATTGTTTGAATCTAAATCCTCATGAAAGAAAGAAATTTATATTGATATGTCAATACGATAAATTTCATTAGGATAATTATAATATAAATTTTTGTGTAGAATATACACCACAAAAAATAAACAGGTGTTGAATAATCCATGTATCCCTCAAAAATAAAATTGAGATGAAAATCATATACCTTATGTCTTGAGTTACATTGAACACTTTAAAAAATCATGTATAATAAATACATAATTATTATAAATCTTCTAGATGAATATAATTATTTATATAATAACATATATGATTTACTAATGAAATTTGTTACCCATTTATCAACAATTCCTTTTTAAAATCATGATTTTTTTGTAAAAACTACTTCATTTTTCATGTAGGTTTTGGATTGGTATTTTAATAAATTTTAATATGATAAATGTTTAATCATAAATATTATGTGAAAAAATATATAAATATCTTATAATTTCATTATATATATATATAATAATCCATTAATGATGGAGATAGAAAATTAATTACACTGTTCTAGGAGATTATAGGACACACATACACGTGGATATTTCTTTCATTTAAATGTAGGATGGAATGAAATAAATGAAAACAGTATATAATAATTAAAATGGATTAATGATTTCCTATATATAAAAAATACTCATAATTTTTCCCCATTCCCTTACTAGTAATTGTACATGAGAAACTTATCATAATGCTTGATGAGGAGGAAGTCCACTATACACACAAGAGACATCATCATATTCACATAAAATGGAATGAAAAAAGGTTTTTTGTTATATAATAATTTCTGAAATATAATTATGTAATATATTTAAAAAAATATATAAAATACATAATTATATTTAACTATGATAGGTGGTGTTGAAAGATTAATTACATCAGATATTGAGGCGGTATTCGCCATACATGAGATCAACAATCTTGTTTCGTATTTGATGGAAGAGGAGAGAGATTTAGGTTATACAATTAAAATAATAACCTATCAATATATCATAAATAATTTTCTTACTATATTTGAAATTTTGGATAATATTTAATGTATGCGGAATAAGAAATTAAATAAATAACCATGTTTAACAATTTATCCTCTTATTTGGAGAACCTCTATAAGTTTATATATAAATACTTTTTAGGAGAGTTTCCTAATAAAAATAAGTTATCTATAGTGTGGGTGAAGAGACCCAAGATTGGCGTACATGGACATTACATTACTTTTGCAGAATAATAAATAAACAAAAAGAACCAACACTCAAGGACCGTAATAGTATATTGTCTTTGGAAACTCGGAACACAATCTTCTAATCATGGTGAAAGATCTTCAATATCTCCCATAATGATCTTCCCATTTAGTTTTCTTACCTAAAACATTTATTTAAATCACGGGGAAAAGAAAACATATAAAGGGTAAGCTCCAATGCTCAGTAAGGGTAATCATGGAGAAAATAAAACAAATCATATACATTTGATCTTAAAAAAACATGAACATATAGTTTAAACATCAAAATCATGAGAAATAAATCTTACCAGTACATAAGGAATAGATCATAAAGGAAAATTAATCATGATAAAATAGAATGGGAATAAAACATATATTTTTTGGAAATCCATTAAGAACATGATATAATTTCCATAGTAGGCAAGGCATTACTTCCAATACCGTCTTAGTGGACAAAGTCCCTTTCTGAATAGAGTTCACTCCTCGTTCCAATCATGTATCACTGAACCGAATTAACATACCGTTCCAGCCATGTCTATATCATGAGATATAAATCATTACCTAATTCATTGTAGAGAGATATAGGTACCACCCATCTCATAATGAAATCATTCTTATGTGTGTCACAACATGAACATAAACCATTCATCATTACCCAAAGAATAAAATGGGTTTAAAAAACATCATCCCATCATAACATAATCCATATAAAACAAATGGATATAATTTTTTTATAAGAAATGTGAAACCATGTAAATTATAAAGACATTATACTTGAAACATACTCCTATGAAATAATGTCATCTAAGATGGAAAATGGATTTGATAAAACACTTCAAATGAATTCTTGAGGAAAATACCATTTATTCTTTAAAATCATTCTATTTTCAGAAAATGACATGCAATTTTAAAAAAAATGATTTTGTTGAAAATAATCATGAAATCATGAAGAGTATGATTCATGTAAATAAGGCGTTATAACCCATAAAAATATGTTCATTCCGTATAAGTTAAAAACACATTCTCTTCATACTTTTAACAGAAAAGTCAGAAAGTACCACGTATGGTAAAAAAAGAAAGATTCCTTCCATAACACAAAGTAAAAGTAAATAATGGATAAAAATGACTTTAAAAATACATGGAAAAATATTAAACACTTTATTAAAACATTTTTATGGAAATGGATCAAAAATATAACCCCAGTAAATACTTACGTATAAGAAATCATGAATAAAAATGAGATTGAAAAATTATCACTTACATTCTGTCCAATTTCTTCTATACGTGTCCGAAAATCATGTATTGTGGGTTGAAACATATTATTAACTTTCAAAATAACCATAATAATATTTAGGTTTTCAAATATGATTCACTTATGTCTATATATTACCCGTTCTTTTGTCAATTCCATGTTAAAGCAACGTTTTCGGTAAAATCATTTCATTTATCGTTCGTGTTTGGACTTGTTGTTATTGATATTATTATAACTTATATCATGATTTACTTACTTACATAATGTAAAACATGATTTATATATCATATATATTCAGTATATATATGTATATAATATATATATAAATGAAATGAAACACACCATTCATGGAGACGGTAGGTCGTACGTACACATTAACGATGTTTTCCTTTCCTTATTGACTTGAATAGAAGTAAGTAGATGCCATATATATATATACATAAATAAAGTATAATTATTCTGTTATATATACCATTATTAGTAATTATATATACATTATAATTACTCTTGAATGGTTAACATGGAGAATGAATCTCATCGCGTCGTGGAGACGGTAATCCGTACGTATGCACGAGCGATGATATCATTCCCATAATTATTGAATGGAATTGGAGTGGATAATATAATATATCAGAATAATTATGATGTTATCGTAACCATATATAGTTATTATTTACACCATTATACCCATCCAAGTAAGTTGGTGGTAGAAAACAGATTACACCACGACGTGGAGACGGTATTCCGTACGCACGCACGTGCGATGATTTCATTTTCCTTTGGATGGATAGACGGTGAAATAGGGTTTTTTCATATTTATAATATAATATCAGTATATTAGTTATACTGATGTTATTTCATTATAATGAAACAACTAAATAAGGGGAATTAGAAGAAGGAAGAAACTTGAAAGAATCGGTAGAAGAGATTACCTCTTCCCCAACGTGCCTCCTTTAAACTTCCTCTTAAGGGACTAGAGTTGGTCTTTTGAGAAGACTCGAACCTCCATAATGTTTATAGGAAGGTTGATAAGAGAAATAGGTTGGGTTTGTCCGAGCTTTAAGAATCAATGTGTTGTGAAGAGGAGAGGGAGGTGTTGCCCTTATACAAGAGAGAAGAGGGGCACTTTTTGAATCCTTAAAAATATTAATTTATAATAAACACAAACCCCACTTAAAAACTTCCAAAGTGACTCAAATTCAGATATTAAATATGATAGTGTTGTAATATCATCAACCAATTATTTTTAGACATGTTTCGATTGTATTTTAAACCATATCATTTTGATTTATCCATTTTTAAAATATTTAATTTTATTTGAGGTAGTAATGTTATAAATTTTATTCGGTTATAAATACTTACTTATGTGTTGTTAATTATACATAATTTTATACTTTATGACATTTTAGATCATATAAATTTTAATTTGTAATTTTCAATTTTTTTTATTTTTAAACAACATAATAATATAAAATATCAGTATGTCAATTTTGACAAAATTCAATTATTTGAATTTAAATAAAATACAAAGAGAACATATTTTCTAATAAAAACCTATTTAATAGATTACTAATAATTCATATTCATCTATAAAATTAGTGTAGAACATTAATTAGTTAATATAAAATTTATTTCAATACTTTAAAATCATTTATCTGATATTTCTCTTAATAAAATAATTAATACAACATTTTTGTATTATTATTTAATATACTTATTTGATGTATAAAAATTAATAATAAACTACTATGGTGATTATAAATATAATAGATTTCATAAGAATACTTTTAGTCGAATTTATCTTCTAAAATAACCCACTTTTAAAATTTTATCTTTATTAAAGTATGAAGGTGACAACTTTGACATCATTTAAAATAAAATAATATAAGTGTCATAATCGCTTTTATAGGCCTCCAAATGGTCAAATATTCGACTATTATATGATTATAGTTTACAAATACATGAAAAATATGTTTTGGTCAGGTTTTTTGTGCCTTTTATGGTCACTATTAGTTTAATAAAAACTATATTATTGATTTTTCACTAAATAAACAATTTCTCATCAATATTATGTCACCATTAATGATAATGATTCAATCCCTAATAATTCTAAATAAATTCAAATGATGTAGATAATGTTTTTATATTTCTGTAGAATGTTCATGTATGAAGTTTCATGAAGTTTATCACTAAATTAAAATTAGTATACTTATAAGATTTAAGAGAGTGACATGTTGTCACTTTCTTTTGTTTTAATAATAATTACATCATTTTCATAGCCAAAAGTCCATGAAATGAATTTATTTTGACCCTTAGGTGATATGGATCGACTTTTATTCATCCAATAAAATTTTGGCAGGTGTTAGGGTAATTTTATAATCTTATTTTTACCCATAATTACCCGATTTACCTTTAACTGTAGTAGATAAATTTACCGTAGTTACTATTAATAATGTCCAAAAATAAAAAATAGACTATTAAAATAATTTTTACCTATTGAATCCAAATATGGAATCCATTTTTAAAAATTCCAAACACATAAGTTTCATTAATTAATTTAAAATTAATCTCGTTGTTAGGAAAACGGGTTTTAAAAGTTAAAATGGTGCAAAAGATTGAAATATTTTTACCTATGAATTAAGTGTAAAATTAATGATAATGACTTACAATATATTAAATGGTAAAAATATATTCTAATTATACTTTAAAACCATTCAATATTATAATTTAACCATATAAGTTATTTTTATGAAAAAGTATTTTTTAATTAAAATTTAGCGTATTATTACTATTCATCAAAATATGAAGGTTATGAGAAAAGTATAAAAAATTTATCCAATGTAAAATTTTATATCCTGATTCAAAAGAAGAAGTTCATTTTGTAAAATTTAACTTATAAACTTGTCAAAAAATTATATTTAAAATGGGTGCGCCATCAAAAGGCGGTAAAACTACATTTTTTAAAAAATACTTCTTTTATCAAAAAAAAATAGATTTTGTTTTCATATCTCATTCTAGAAAATTTGTAAGATGAATTATAATGATGTAAAATTCAAAATTCAGTTAATACTATTCATAACGGCTAGTTCATAATATTATAATAATATATCATTGTTTAGTGAAACTCGATATTGCGTACAACACATGCTATCAAGGAAGGTCGCTCTTGCGTGCAACACAAGCCAAGAATAGTGTTTGTGTATACTAAGAGATAATATGGATTTGCGTATAGTTCAAGATAATCTTGGTGTAGCGTACAAAAAATGACATCAATGAAATTAAAAAAAATATTTCTCATAAAATCTCATGGTGTTACATTCTACCCACCTTAAAATGAATTTCACCCTCAAAATTCTTCGGGGTTATAAATCGTTTACTACTTAAAAGTTTCATTCATAGAAACTCACATCATAAAAGTGAATACTAACACTTAATTTTAAAAAGTGAAATATGAAACATAACGGTTACCCAAATTAACTCATCAATGGGTTTCCACATAGGAGGACATAGGTGAAATATGGATATGGAAGAGAAATCTAACCATCATGTTTGGATGAAGAGTGGTAGAGAACATGGCGATGAAAAAGCCATCAATCACAAAGCCATACATTTGTGATAATATAAGGTACCATCTGATTCATCATTTATGAGTGCACTAGGACAACATTATTGGTTTTCAGGATCATTTCCCTAATATTGAATATTTATTGAATTAAAAGAAATACTTACTTGATTTTGGTACAATCTCACTATTGTTTGTGCCGTGAACAATTTCCACTTCATCTCTTAAGGAAATGAAGTTGAATTTGTCTTCTGTGAAGAGTTAGCAGATCATGCAATAGAATGATAGGTCATTCCATCTATCTCAAACATAAGGTTAGAAAATGTAATATACATAAATCCGTCTATAGTGAGATTAATCGTATATGATTCATAAAATGGACATATACTTCATCTATCATACCTCATAATAAAATAAAACTAGTTTCTACTAACCAGGGACTTCCTGTAGGCCAGTGGTAGGCGATAAAGGCATGTCGCACTTCTGTTGTGGGTTCGATTCTCGCAACCCTGTCTGACGTGACGGGTTGTCGCTCGTCCTACCGGTTGTCCCTTTTTCTAAAACTACATTATTATAACATTCCTAAAATAATATCGAAAAATTTTCTAGCCTTAAACAATACTATCTTATGTCTCAAATAATTCATTCCAATCTTTAGGCTTATCCAAAATAATTTGGTCCAAGCTCATAGTATAATGAAAACTATTACTTGAAAGGTCACATAATAACCACGTGAATACCATCATTTATCCCCCATATATCATAAGATATATCTTGTTGGTCACATTCCAAACATGTGAATTCCTTAATCATGTATTCTCCTAAAAAATTAATACCCATTAAACCATCTTGAAAACATGAATTTTGTCAAAAGTTATCTCTTTCCACATTACAAAATCCCAAAATTTCTATATACTAAAACCATGATATCACATTGTCCTTATATCAATCATGACCTCATTAATAATATCCAAATTATTATTTTCTCATTATACATTCATTATATACATATCATCTACCTTCCAAAAATATTTCAATAACCTTTCTTGGTTTCCTGTACCATTCATCATATACTTTCTAATACTCAAGGAAAGACAACATCTTAACAATCCTTAGATTTTTCTTTATTCCATAGTACCATACATTATTCTTGATAAACATACAATCATTCCACTACCTTCTTAAACCACTGACTGAGCATCATCATATCTTCCATCTCATATATCGTTTGTTGTAACACCCCAAGCTTCTACGGTACGTTTCCCTTCGAATAATGCGATAGCGTGTGTTGTACGCAACCTCGAGTTCTAACACACACCACAACTAATTAAACTAGCCGTTGTGAATAGTAATACCTACTTTTTGAAATCATATATATTCTATATTTCAAAATGGACTTCATTTTTGGATTCGGAATATCAAAATTATCCTAGGGTGAAATTTTGGTACATTTCGGATAACTTTCATATTTTGATGAATAGTGAAAATTTCTAAATTTTAATTAAAAACAACTTTTTTAATCAAAATAATTAATAGTGATAAATTATGAATTTGAGTGGTTTTAAAGTATATTTAGAATATATTTTTACCATTCAATTTAATGTTTATCATTGGACATAATTTTACAATTAAACCGAACATAAACAAGTGTCAATCTTTTGATAGTTATTATCTCTTAAAAACACGCTTTTTGTTTTGACAGCGGGAATTAATTTTAAATTAATTTCTGCCACTTCTGTGTTTTGAATTTAGGAAAATGTATTCCATATTTGGAATCAGGATGTTCAAATTGTGTAAATAGGTAACTTTTATTTTTACACATTTTGAATAATTACTGCGGTAAATATTTTATTTACCATGGTTAAAGGGTAAATCCGGTAAATAAGGGTTAAAAAAATAATATTATAATAATACAAAATTACCCTAAAACGTGTCCTAACCTTATTGGTGGACACATACCCGACCATGGGCATCCTTTGGTCAATTTGGGGACCCCTTGGAGCCACTTGTATGTGGTAGGGACACTTTATATTAATAAAGTTAAAATAAAAATAAAAATGGCATAAGCTTACATCTTTTAGAAGAACAATTTTTACATAGGGTTATACATGTTGGATTTTCGATTATAAATATTCATTAGAAAGATAAAAAGATTTCCTACATAATGATATTTTATTTATAATTTTTAGACATTATATAATTTATTTTATTTATGACACAATGATGATGCAGTAATTACTAAAATAGTGAAAAATAAAAATAATTGATCTTATAAATACCCAAATAATTATAATATGAAACTTTTAATGAATTAAACTAATTTTCTATGATAATATGATATATTAGGATTGATTTAATTGACTTTGTTCGAAGTAATCAATCTGTTAGGAGTTTCACAAAAATCAACTATTGAATAGTGTCAAAATTGACATAAAAGAGTTCTTAAAACAAATGTTATATTATTAATTGATATTAAATTCCTAAAAATCTAAGGTTCGGCCAAGAGACTTATATTATGATAGGTTCCTCATTAATGGACCACTTGGGGGTCTCTTGGATGTATATAGTAAGTTTATTAATCATATTATATAAAAATACGGAGAGACATTGTAAAAGTGAAACTAATTAACTTAGAGTTAATACTTAAAGATAAGGTTAATATAAGTACCCAAACCTGTCTAAATTCTATTGGATGAGTTGTTTTCTACCTATCCACACCTCATCCTTTGAATAGTCAACTTTGGAGCCTTTTTAAACCGAATATGAATTTATTATAAATTAATATTTCTAACTTTTCCAAAGGTGCCCCTCACCCCTCTTATAAAAGGGCACTCCTCCTTCTCATTTCTTCACACCTTCAAAGCCTTTTGGTTCGGCCAAACTCTGCCCAAATACTCTCCCAACATCCCTCAATACAACCTAGAGGCCTTAGTTTGATCAGAAAGCCAACCTAAGGAGCCCTTTTGATCAAATCAAAAGGAAGAACCCGAAGAAGAGGTAATGATTTCACCACCCTTTTCTAAGTTCATTTCTTCTTCCACTTCTTCTTCCTTTGTTCTTACCATTCTGAAATAATAACTCCAGTATCTCACATATACTGTGATGTTATTATAAATATGGTACAATCATATTCAGTATTCTATCCACCCTTTGAATAACATGTCACCATACGTGCGTACGTACGGCTTACCGTCTCCACGTCGTGGTGTAATTGTTATTCAATATAATATTATTTGGATGGGTATAATAATGATGTGTAACTCATGTAAATAATAAATATAACATGTTAATGATTCTGTATATATGATATACCATCCATTTATATATTATGTTAATATCAAAAGAATGATATTGTCGCTCGTGCGTACGTACGGACTACCGTCTCCACGAACGCGATGAGATTCATTCTCCATCGTATCCATTCAAGTATAATTATCATTTGATGATTTAAAAATGATGTTTAAGGACTGTATATCATTCTGGATATGAATAAGATACAACAACCATGGCTTATGTAACAAAACATATAAAAGAAAATGAGTAAGTTAACACCCGAAACGATGATAATTCTAAGATATTATTAATAAATCAATGTTAAAAGATCATATATGATATAATATTAATATATATGATTCTTGTATAATTTAATAACAATTATTTCACCATTATACAGGAGGTTAACCTACCCCAACCAAGGAAAAGTACAAGGTAAGGGTTATTTCACAATCTCTTCTTTATCCGAGGTTGTTTATACGTAATAATCTACTGGGATCTCGTTATCATCCACATCCATGTTTCTTCAAAATGTATTTCAAAACATTTTTACTATTTACAAGAATATGGGTTAAAGTCATTTATACCCTTGTTTGACTTTGTATAAGAGGTTTATAAAGGAATCTTTCCGTCGTTTTCAAAACAAGGTCCTTTTTAACCTTTTCGACAGAATTGAGGTAAGAATGTTTTTTTTAACTTATACGGCGGGTGCGGTTATTTTACGCCGTTATAAAATCTTTAAAGCTTTCCTTACAAGCTTATAAGAATATTTTCAAAGAAAATGTTTTATTTTATATGGATCTTAAATGATTTCAAAATAAAAGGAGATATTTCTTTAAAAAGAATTTTGATTTCATCTATGTCAACATCCTTTGATGGATTTTAAGATTATTTGAAGTTAATTTATTATGATACAAAACTTCTATATTGTATTGAAGGTTTTGTGATATGTTTGACTGTGGATGTGCTATTTTTATACCATTCATAGTTTATGGTGAAATTATTGACATTTCGTATGCTAGTTTTAATACGAATGTTTATGTTATGTTTAAACCTTTTCATATGGGAATGCATTGGACTTAATAAGTGACGGGTGGAGCCCGCTATAGCTCCTCGATGCATCGGTAGGTCTCATGAGACAAACTAGTGTCTTGGCACAAGGCCTTGACAAAATCTTATTTGTAGTCTTGGCACGAGGCCTTGGCTATGTGGTTATGATAGTCTGGCATTATGCATTCCAACATTATGAAAGTGGTTATTGATATTTCATGTGATTATTCGATTAGTAGAATATCCATGTGAACAAGTAAATGGCATTATTTCATTTTACTTTTGCCATACTATGTTGAAGTTCAATTTTAAAAGGCTTTTGTTTTAGTAATTCATTGCCTTAAATGTTTATGCTTATTTTGAATGTTCCGCTATATTGTTATCCTTACTGGGCATTTGAGCTCACCCCTTTTCTATGTTTTATTTTTCCCAGGTAGTGAAGAAGTAAATTATGATTGACTTGCAGGGATATTATGGGTTTGTAGTGTGGACTGTGGAAACATTATGTTGTTGTAGTAGTTTTTGATTTTATGATGTAATGTAAAACTTATGAATATATCTAGTGTTTCCAAGGCTACTAAACCAATCGGTCTTTCGAGATTTGATCTTTCTTGTGATCATGCCAATGTTATGTAATAATGCACCGACTCTAGGAAACTAGGGTCGGGGCGTTACAGTTGGTATCAGAGGAAGTTTAGTACAAACCTTGGAAGCTAGATTTAGATAAACTCTGATTAGAGCACGTAGACCTAAGATGAACTTTGAGGATTAGTATAGAAGAACTTCCTAGAATTTTGGTATTGTAGAGACTTTGTGAGTTTTGCGAGCAATACATCCCTGTCTGGATACGAGCAGGTAGAGGCGGCTCTGGCACAGATGTACCTAGGGGTAAAACCCGAAAACACCGCTTTGAGCTAGACTCGAACGGGAACTGGTGCACGACAACGGGCCTTGCTGCACTCTTGGTTACGACACTCCCGGGGGATATGCTTAGGATAACTCTCACTTTCTTTACAAATCATTATGAAGGGTTTATGAGTATATACTTCCTCAAAGAAAACATATTTATGATTATGGATTATATCCATAGATAGTTCAATTTATGTTAAGTGTTTTATAAGTATGGGATTATGTATTTTGATTCATAAACTGATCTAGTTTATGCCATTGTTTAGAAATGGCGCCTAGTGGAAGAAATGGAAACTGTATCAATGCACGCACTCCATGTAGGGATTGCCCTCCTGCTCAAGATAATTATAGTGGGGCTGGTGATGCAACTGGTGCTGATCAGCTAATCACCGTACTGGGACAACTTACTCAGGTTATGAATAATAACCTTACCCGTATGGAGCACCCTGATCCGCAGCGTGGAGGATCAATGTTAGATCGATTCATGAGACAACAACCACCAACGTTCAATGGAAGTACAAATCCCTTAGTAGCTGAGCAATGGATATTTTCCCTAGAGAAAATATTTCAGGCTTTGGGGAGTAGTGAAAGGGAAAAAGTTACCATGGCAGTTTACCGCCTCACTGGAGATGCTGATCAATGGTGGTCATTGATTCAAAACATGAAGGAAGATGATGAAGTATCAAACATGGAATGGAGGGAGTTCAAAGATCTGTTTTTAGAAAAATACTTTCCTCGCGACCATCGAGCAGATATGGAAAGGCAATTTCTGAGTCTGAGACAAAAGGAGGATGAGAATGTCACAAAGTATGAGGCTAACTTTACAAGGTTAGCGAGGTATGCTGGAGATTATATTCGCAACCCAAGAAGTAAGATTGATCGTTTCTTTGATGGGTTAAAACCATTTCTCCGTCGAGCATTAGTCTCACAATCCTTTTCATCGTACGAAGACATTGTCTCATGTGCTATCAAGACCGAAAAGGAATTCTCTAAGTCTTATGACTTTAAAGCAAAGCAAGAGAAGAAGAGACCTGCTGATCAATCTGGGAATGGAAATAAGGGGAAGAAGGGAAAGGTTGAATATCCATCTTGTGGTAAGTGCGGGAAGAAACACCCCGGTGCTTGCCTGAAGGGAATGGGAGTCTGTTACAAGTGTGGTGAAAAAGGCCACCAAGCTCATGATTGCAAGGGGAAGAAGGAAGCTACCAACGTTCAGTGCTACAATTGCAGGGAGATGGGGCATTATGCAAATGCATGTCCTAAGCGTCAGGAGAACTTACCTCAGAAAAGGCCAAGGGATCAAGGCCAGGCTTATGCTATCACTACTGCTGAGGTAGAAACTCCGAAAGACGTGGTGGCAGGTAATTTAATGGTTTCCTCAAGTTTAGCAAATGCATTATTTGATTCTGGATCATCGCATTGTTTCATATCTTCCCAGTTTGCTAAGAAAATTAGATATTTCCAATTTGATTTAATAAGGGAGTTGTCAGTTAAAACTCCTAAGGGAAGTATCGTTGCAACAAAGTTTTGTGAATCAGTCCCCATTAGAGCACATAAATTTTCTTTATCTGCTGATTTCATCGTCATACCTATGATTGAGTTTGATATAATCCTCGGTATGGACTGGCTTTCGGACTATGATGCGAAGATTCATTGTAAGAAGAAAGAGGTTACGATTCTTGATGATAATGATAAGGAACACCTTATTTTTAGAGCAGAATCGTCACCACCTAATTCTTATTTAGACCCACCCCCAGTAGCTCAACTTAATTCAATTATTGGGGAGGAAGAGAATGAAATAACTGTCGGTGAGGAAAGGAATGTTCAAATAGAGGATGTACCTATTGTGAAAGAATTTGTAGATGTATTTCCGGAAGATTTACCTGGGCATCCTCCAGAACGAGAAGTTGAGTTTTCCATTGATTTGATTCCTGGATCAAGGCCTATATCGAAGACCCCTTATAGAATAGCCACTGTAGAATTAGTCGAACTAAAGAAACAATTAGAGGAATTGAGTAATAAGGGATTTATTCGCCCTAGTGTTTCTCAATGGGGAGCCCCTGTTCTTTTTGTTAAAAAGAAAGATGGATCCATGAGGTTATGTATCGACTACAGGGAGATCAATGCTATAACGATAAAAAACAAGTATCCCCTACCTCGTATTGATGATTTATTTGACCATCTTCATGGAGCTCAATACTTTTCAAAGATTGACCTTCGATCTGGATACCATCAGTTGTGTGTGAAGAAGGAAGACATTCCGAAGACAGCATTTCGAACCAGGTACGGGCATTACGAGTTTACTGTAATGCCGTTTGGATTGACTAATGCACCCTCTGTATTCATGGATCTGATGAATAGAGTTTTCAAGGAGTATCTCGATGAATTTGTGGTGGTATTTATTGATGATATCTTGGTATACTCCAAAACCTACGAAGATCATGAAAATCACTTGTGCATTATCTTGAAGACTCTGAGGAGGCATGAATTATATGGAAAGTTTAGCAAGTGTGAATTCTGGCTTCAGGAGATTTCTTTTCTTGGCCATATTGTCTCTAAAGATGGAATCTCTGTTGATCCTTCTAAGACCAAGGCAATCCAAGAATGGCCAGCACCTACGAGTATAACTGAGGTACGTAGTTTTATCGGCTTGGCAGGTTATTATCGACGTTTCGTCCAGAATTTTGCCCGATTGGCTAACCCATTAACGAAGATCACACGTAAAGGGGTTAAATTTGTTTGGACAAAAGAGTGTGAAGAATGTTTCGAAGAACTGAAGAGAAGATTAGTCAATGCTCCTATATTGACTCTACCATCGGGGAATGATGGGTTCGTTATTTATAGTGATGCATCAAAGAAAGGACTTGGCTGTGTCCTTATGCAGAATGATAGAGTTATTGCCTATGCATCACGACAGTTGAAAATTCATGAACAAAACTATCCTACTCATGATCTTGAGTTAGCAGCTGTGATCTTTGCTTTGAAGATATGGAGGCACTACCTCTATGGTGAAAAATGTGAGATTTATACTGATCACAAGAGTTTGAAGTATATTTTCTCACAAAAAGAACTCAACATGAGGCAAAGGAGATGGCTTGAATTACTCAAGGATTATGATTGTACGATACACTACCACCCAGGGAAGGCAAACAAGGTGGCAGATTCTTTGAGTAGAAAAGACCATGGAGTTTTGAACAATATGAGAATTGAAAGGGATCCAATTTTCATGGATCTAGTGAAAATGGACATGGGAATAACCAGGGAAGGTGAAACATCAATGCTTTTTCAAATGGTTGCCAAACCATATTTACTAGAAAGGATTAAGAGTTCTCAGACCGATGATGACGAATTCCAAAAGAAGATTAAAGCTGTGAATGATGGGAGATTGAGAGACTTTGTGTATGAAGATGGAATTTTGAAATTCGGGAAGAGACTTTGTGTTCCCAATATACCTGATCTAAAAAGGGAATTGCTGGATGATGCTCATAGTTCCAATTTCTCTATACACCCTGGGAGCACCAAAATGTATAGAGATTTGAAGGAACATTTTTGGTGGGACAACATGAAGAGGGAGATTGCTGATTTTGTGTCAAGATGTATGGTTTGTCAACAAGTGAAAGCTGGAAGGCAACAGCCTGGAGGAGTCATGCAACCTCTTCCCATACCGGAGTGGAAATGGGACAATATTACAATGGACTTTGTCATGGGGCTACCAAAGACTCCTAGAAGGAACGATGCAATATGGGTTATTGTTGATCGTCTTACCAAGTCAGCACATTTTCTTGCTATAAGAGAAGATCTACCCCTGGAACGTCTAGCAAGACTATATATTAATGAAGTTGTGAGACTTCATGGAGTACCCCTATCGATTGTTTCTGATCGTGATCCCCGTTTTACTTCAAGATTTTGGAAAAGTCTTCAGAAATCCCTGGATACTGAACTTCATTTGAGCACTGCTTACCACCCTCAGACAGACGGACAATCAGAACGGACTATTCAAACCTTAGAAGACATGTTGAGATCTTGCTCACTTGACTTTCAGGGTATGTGGGATCAATATTTACCTCTGGTAGAATTTTCCTATAACAATAGCTTCCATTCGAGTATTCAGATGGCACCATATGAAGCGTTATACGGAAAGAGATGTTGTACACCAACCTGTTGGGATGACGTCGGTGAAAGAAAACTTGTAGGTCTAGAACTGGTGGAGGAAACGATGGAAAAGGTAAAGGTAATCCAAAATCACATCAAAGCAGCTCAAAGTAGGCAGAAGAGCTATGCCGATAATCGAAGGAAGGATTTGGAATTTCAAGTCGGTGATCATGTTTTCCTAAAGGTATCTCCGTGGAAGGGAGTCATACGTTTTGGTAAGAAAGGTAAATTGAGTCCCAGGTACATCGGACCTTTCGAAATCCTAGAACGAATTGGGGTTGTAGCTTACCGATTGGCAATGCCGCCAAGTCTCTCCAAAGTTCACGATGTGTTCCACGTATCTCTGTTGAGGAAATACATGCCTGACCCAACGCATGTACTCACCTATGAGGAATTAGAACTGGAACCCGATCTGTCTTATTGCGAAGAGCCCGTCAGGATTCTTGATACAAGAGAACAAGTACTGAGAAACCGGACGACGCGTCTGGTAAAAGTTTTGTGGAGAAATCATAAGATGGAAGAGGCAACGTGGGAACCCGAGGAACTTATGATGAAGAACCACCCGAGTCTTTTTATGCAGTAATACCCTAGAAATTGCGAGGACGCAATTATTTGAAGGAGGGGAGAATGTAACACCCCAAGCTTCTACGGTACGTTTCCCTTCGAATAATGCGATAGCGTGTGTTGTACGCAACCTCGAGTTCTAACACACACCACAACTAATTAAACTAGCCGTTGTGAATAGTAATACCTACTTTTTGAAATCATATATATTCTATATTTCAAAATGGACTTCATTTTTGGATTCGGAATATCAAAATTAGCCTAGGGTGAAATTTTGGTACATTTCGGATAACTTTCATATTTTGATGAATAGTGAAAATTTCTAAATTTTAATTAAAAACAACTTTTTTAATCAAAATAATTAATAGTGATAAATTATGAATTTGAGTGGTTTTAAAGTATATTTAGAATATATTTTTACCATTCAATTTAATGTTTATCATTGGACATAATTTTACAATTAAACCGAACATAAACAAGTGTCAATCTTTTGATAGTTATTATCTCTTAAAAACACGCTTTTTGTTTTGACAGCGGGAATTAATTTTAAATTAATTTCTGCCACTTCTGTGTTTTGAATTTAGGAAAATGGATTCCATATTTGGAATCAGGATGTTCAAATTGTGTAAATAGGTAACTTTTATTTTTACACATTTTGAATAATTACTGCGGTAAATATTTTATTTACCATGGTTAAAGGGTAAATCCGGTAAATAAGGGTTAAAAAAATAATATTATAATAATACAAAATTACCCTAAAACGTGTCCTAACCTTATTGGTGGACACATACCCGACCATGGGCATCCTTTGGTCAATTTGGGGACCCCTTGGAGCCACTTGTATGTGGTAGGGACACTTTATATTAATAAAGTTAAAATAAAAATAAAAATGGCATAAGCTTACATCTTTTAGAAGAACAATTTTTACATAGGGTTATACATGTTGGATTTTCGATTATAAATATTCATTAGAAAGCTAAAAAGATTTCCTACATAATGATATTTTATTTATAATTTTTAGACATTATATAATTTATTTTATTTATGACACAATGATGATGCAGTAATTACTAAAATAGTGAAAAATAAAAATAATTGATCTTATAAATACCCAAATAATTATAATATGAAACTTTTAATGAATTAAACTAATTTTCTATGATAATATGATATATTAGGATTGATTTAATTGACTTTGTTCGAAGTAATCAATCTGTTAGGAGTTTCACAAAAATCAACTATTGAATAGTGTCAAAATTGACATAAAAGAGTTCTTAAAACAAATATTATATTATTAATTGATATTAAATTCCTAAAAATCTAAGGTTCGGCCAAGAGACTTATATTAGGATAGGTTCCTCATTAATGGACCACTTGGGGGGCGCTTGGATGTATATAGTAAGTTTATTAATCATATTATATAAAAATACAGAGAGACATTGTAAAAGTGAAACTAATTAACTTAGAGTTAATACTTAAAGATAAGGTTAATATAAGTACCCAAACCTGTCTAAATTCTATTGGATGAGTTGTTTTCGACCTATCCACACCTCATCCTTTGAATAGTCAACTTTGGAGCCTTTGTAAACCGAATATGAATTTATTATAAATTAATATTTCTAACTTTTCCAAAGGTGCCCCTCACCCCTCTTATAAAAGGGCACTCCTCCTTCTCATTTCTTCACACCTTCAAAGCCTTTTGGTTCGGCCAAACTCTGCCCAAATACTCTCCCAACATCCCTCAATACAACCTAGAGGCCTTAGTTTGATCAGAAAGCCAACCTAAGGAGCCCTTTTGATCAAATCAAAAGGAAGAACCCGAAGAAGAGGTAATGATTTCACCACCCTTTTCTAAGTTCATTTCTTCTTCCACTTCTTCTTCCTTTGTTCTTACCATTCTGAAATAATAACTCCAGTATCTCACATATACTGTGATGTTATTATAAATATGGTACAATCATATTCAGTATTCTATCTACCCTTTGAATAACATGTCACCATACGTGCGTACGTACGGCTTACCGTCTCCACGTCGTGGTGTAATTGTTATTCAATATAATATTATTTGGATGGGTATAATAATGATGTGTAACTCATGTAAATAATAAATATAACATGTTAATGATTCTGTATATATGATATACCATCCATTTATATATTATTTTAATATCAAAAAAATGATATTGTCGCTCGTGCGTACGTACGGACTACCGTCTCCACGAACGCGATGAGATTCATTCTCCATCGTATCCATTCAAGTATAATTATCATTTGATGATTTAAAAATGATGTTTGAGGACTGTATATCATTCTGGATATGAATAAGATACAACAACCATGGCTTATGTAACAAAACATATAAAAGAAAATGAGTAAGTTAACACCCGAAACGATGATAATTCTAAGATATTATTAATAAATCAATGTTAAAAGATCATATATGATATAATATTAATATATATGATTCTTGTATAATTTAATAACAATTATTTCACCATTATACAGGAGGTTAACCTACCCCAACCAAGGAAAAGTACAAGGTAAGGGTTATTTCACAATCTCTTCTTTATCCGAGGTTGTTTATACGTAATAATCTACTGGGATCTCGTTATCATCCACATCCATGTTTCTTCAAAATGTATTTCAAAACATTTTTACTATTTACAAGAATATGGGTTAAAGTCATTTATACCCTTGTTTGACTTTGTATAAGAGGTTTATAAAGGAATCTTTCCGTCGTTTTCAAAACAAGGTCCTTTTTAACCTTTTCGACAGAATTGAGGTAAGAATGTTTTTTTTAACTTATACGGCGGGTGCGGTTATTTTACGCCGTTATAAAATCTTTAAAGCTTTCCTTACAAGCTTATAAGAATATTTTCAAAGAAAATGTTTTATTTTATATGGATCTTAAATGATTTCAAAATAAAAGGAGATATTTCTTTAAAAAGAATTTTGATTTCATCTATGTCAACATCCTTTGATGGATTTTAAGATTATTTGAAGTTAATTTATTATGATACAAAACTTCTATATTGTATTGAAGGTTTTGTGATATGTTTGAATGTGGATGTGCTATTTTTATACCATTCATAGTTTATGGTGAAATTATTGACATTTCGTATGCTAGTTTTAATACGAATGTTTATGTTATGTTTAAACCTTTTCATATGGGAATGCATTGGACTTAATAAGTGACGGGTGGAGCCCGCTATAGCTCCTCGATGCATCGGTAGGTCTCATGAGACAAACTAGTGTCTTGGTACAAGGCCTTGACAAAATCTTATTTGTAGTCTTGGCACGAGGCCTTGGCTATGTGGTTATGATAGTCTGGCATTATGCATTCCAACATTATGAAAGTGGTTATTGATATTGCATGTGATTATTCGATTAGTAGAATATCCATGTGAACAAGTAAATGGCATTATTTCATTTTACTTTTGCCATACTATGTTGAAGTTCAATTTTAAAAGGCTTTTGTTTTAGTAATTCATTGCCTTAAATGTTTATGCTTATTTTGAATGTTCCGCTATATTGTTATCCTTACTGGGCATTTGAGCTCACCCCTTTTCTATGTTTTATTTTTCCCAGGTAGTGAAGAAGTAAATTATGATTGACTTGCAGGGATATTATGGGTTTGTAGTGTGGACTGTGGAAACATTATGTTGTTGTAGTAGTTTTTGATTTTATGATGTAATGTAAAACTTATGAATATATCTAGTGTTTCCAAGGCTACTAAACCAATCGGTCTTTCGAGATTTGATCTTTCTTGTGATCATGCCAATGTTATGTAATAATGCACCGACTCTAGGAAACTAGGGTCGGGGCGTTACATTTGTAGTCTCTTCATCATCATCCACATAAATACTACTCATACAACCATACTGATTCTCTTCAAGAGATTTTCTCTTAGGGCATTGGTTTGAATAATTCCAATACATTCCACATTTACAAAATTTAATCATTGTTGATGTCATAGGAATACCATTATCCTTGTCCATGGTGTTAACTAAACCATTTCCTTTGCACTTACTGGATTTCTGTCCTTATTTTCCACACCAAAAAAATCTTCCATTTCCTTTGAAACATTCTCCTTGATGCCTCTTTCCACATGATTTACATGAGGGAAATTGAACTTTCATTCCTCTATGATCATCAGGAAGCTCCATCTTTCTCTTATTAGCTGAGTCGGGAAACTTACCAAAGATGAGATTATTGATCATATTATGAGATTTCTGATAAGGAATAATAACAATATGTGGAATTCCAGATCCAATTTCAATTGGTTTCTCATGAAGAATATCATTCCATTGTACATCATATCCTCTATTATCATAAATCTTCCTATATCCAGTTATTTTCTAAAATCCAAAAAGAATAGTGTGAGAGGAAAAAATAATAATTAAGGGGGAGTACCCTAAATATCTAACATCTTAGGTGAAATTATATGATCGTTACCATAATTCTAGAACTATAACCTATACTTATACTTATCTTTAGGGACATCCCTCGATATACCTTAGAAATATCTTCTAGGGATCTCACTAAAGTTTTAGCATCCTAGTTTCCAAAGTTTAACCAATCCTTTCCTCTGATACCAACTAAAGAGACCCAAGAATGACGTACATTGACATTACATTAGATTTACGAAATAATTAATACATAACAAGAACCAACACTCAAGGACTTTAATAGTTTATTGTCTTTGGAAACTCGGAACATAATCTTCTAATCATGGTGAAAGATCTTCATCATCTCCCATAAAGATCTCCCCCTTTAGTTTTCGTACCTAAAGCCTTTCTTTAAATCATGGGGAAAAGAAAAAATATAAAGGGTGAGCTCAAACGCACAGTAAGGGTAAGCATGGAGAAAATAAAACAAATCATATACATTTGAACTTAAAAAACATGAACATAAAATTTAAACTTCAAAATCGTGGGAAATAAATCATTGCAATACATAAGGCATAGTTCATAAAGGACCATTAATCATGATAAAATAGCATGGGAATAAAACAGGTAATTATGGAAAACCATTAAGCACATGATATTATTTCCATAGTATCCAAGGCATTGCTTCGAAGACCATCTTAGTGGACAAAGTCCCATTCTAAATCGAGTTCACTCCACGTTCCAGTCCTGAATCACTGAACCGGATTAACATACCATTCTATCCATGTCTATCTCATGAGATATAAATAATTACCCAATGAATTGGAGGGATATATAGGTCCCACACATCTCATAATTAAATCACTCTTACGTGTTCCACAACTTTAACATAAACCATTCATCATTACCTAAATAATAAAATGGGTTTCATAAACATCATCCCATCATAACAAAATCCATATAAAGAAAATGGATATCATTTCATCATAAGAAAAGTGAAACCATGTAAATCATAGATACATTAAACTTTAAACATACACATATGAAATAATGACATCTTAGATGGAAAATGGTTTTGATAAAACACTTGAAATGAATTCTTGAGAAAAATATCCTTTCTTCTTCAAAATCATTTTATTTTCATAAAATTCTATGACATTTTAAAAGAAAGGATTTTATTGAAAATATTCATGAAATCTTGTAGATTATTATTCATGGAAATAATGCGTTATAAACCTTAAAAATCTGTTCATGATGTATAAGTTAAAAAAACATTCTCCTGGTACTTTTAACAAAAAAGTCAAGTACCACATATTGTAAAAATAAAAAATATTCCTTCCATAACACAAAGTAAAATTAAAAAAAGGGGTAAAAATGACTTTAAACATAAATGGAGTAATATTAAACACTTTATGAAAACAGTTTTATGGAAATGGATGAAAAATATAACCCTAGTAAATACTTACATATAAGCAATCTCGAATAAAAATGAGTTTGAAAAATTATCCCTTACATTGGGTCCAATTTCTTCCGTATGTGTCCAAAAATATAGTATAGTGGGTTGAAACATATTATTAACTTGTAAAAGAACCATAATAATATTTATTATATCATATATGATTCACTTATGAATTTATATTACTCGTTCTTTTGTCAATTCCATGTTAAAGCAGCGTTTTCAGTAAAATCATTTCATTTATCGTACATGTTTGGACATGTTATTCATGATATTATTATTACTAATATCATGATGTAAATACTTATAGAATGTAAAAAATGATTTATATATCATACATATTCATTATATATATATATATAATATAGATAAATCAAATGAAACACACTATTCATGGAGACGGTAGGTCGTATGTACGCATGAACACTATTTTCCTTTCCTTATTTACTTGAATCGAAGTAAGTAACTAGAATATATATATATATATATACATAAATAAAGTATCATTATTGTGTTATATATACAATTATTAGTCATTATATATACTTTATAATCATTCTTGAATGGTTAAAATGGAGAATGAATCTCATCGCGTCGTGGAGATGGTAATCCGTACGTACGCACGAGCGATGATATTGTTCCCATAATTATTAAATGGAATTCGAGTGGATAATATAATATCTCAGAGTCATTATGATGTTATATTAACCATATATAGTTATTATTTACCCCATTATACCCATCCAAGTGAGGTTGTGGTGGAAAGAAAATTACACCACGGCATGGAGATAGTATTCTGTACATACGCAAAAACGGTGATTTCATTTTCCAAAGGATGGATAGAAGGTGATTAGGGATGTTTAATTTCTATAATAAAATATCATTATATGATTTATGCTGATTTTATTACATTATAATAAAACAACTAAATAAGAAGAAGTAGAAGAATGAAAAAACATGAAAGAATCGGTAGAAGAGATTACCTCTTCCTCGACGTGCCTCCGTTAAACTTCCTCTTAAGGGACTAAAGATAGTCTTTTGAGAATACTAGAACCTCAATAATGTTTATATGTAAATGGAGAAGTGAAATGGGTAGGGTTTGGATGAGCATTAATACTCAAAGTGTTGTGAATAGAAGAGGGATGAGGTGCCCTTATATAGGAGAGAAGAGGGGCACTTTTGGAATCCTTAAAAATATTAATTTATAATTAACCCAAGCCCCACATAAAAACTTCCAAAGTGACTAAAATTAGGATATTAGATAATATATGGTTGTAATCTCATCAACCAATTAAATGTAGACATATTATGATTTTATTTTAAACCGTATCATTTTGATTTATCCTTTTTTAATCAAATTAATTTTATTTGTGGGACTAATGTTATAAATTTTATACGATTATAAATACTTAATTTTGTGTTGTTAATTATACATAATTTGATACTTTATGAAATGTTAGATCATAAAAATTTTAATTTGTAATTTTTAAATATTTTTTTTTGATTTTTAAACAACTTAATAATATAAAATATCAATAGTGTCAATTTTAACACAATTGATTTATTTGAATTTAACTAAAATCCACAAAGAATATATTTTCTAAAAAAAACTATTTAATGTATTACTAACGAGTCATATTAATCTATAAAATTAGTGTATGACATTAATTAGTTTATATAAAATTTATTTTAATACATAAAAATTCATTTATTTGATATTTCTCTTAATAAAATAATTAATACAGCATTTTTGTATAATTATTTAATATACTTTTTTGTTGTATAAAAATATAAAATAAAATACTATGATGAATATAAATATAATATATTTAATAAGAATACTTTTAGTAGAATTTATCTTCTCAAACAGCCCACTTTTAAAATTTTATCTTTATTAATGTATGAAGGAGACAACTTTGACATCATTTAAAATAAAATAATATAAGTGTCATAATCGCTTTTATAAGGATCCAAATGGTAAAATATTCGACCCTTTTATTCTTATAGTTTACATTTACATGAAAAATAAGTTTTGGTCAGGTTTTTTGTGACTTTTATTGTCACTATTTGTTTAATAAAAACTATATTATTGATTTTTCACTAAATAAACAATTTCTGCATCACTATTGTGTAACCATTAATAATAATTATTTAATAACTAAATATTCTAAATAAATTCACATGATGTAGATAATTTTATTAGCTTTCTGGATACTTTTCATGTTCGAAGTTTCATGATGTTTATCACTAAATTATAATTATTATAGTTATAATATTTAAGAGAGTGACATGTTGTCAATTTTTTTAATAATAATTACATCATTTTCATACCCTAATGACCATGAAATGAATCTATTTCGACCCTTAAGTGATATGGGTGAACTTTAATTTATCAAATAAAATTTTTCAGGTGTTTGGGTAATTTTATAATCTTATTTTAACTTTAATTAATCGATTTACCTTAAATGTAGTAAATAAAATTTATCGTAGTTACTAATCATAATGTCTAAAAATAAAAAGTAGCCTATTTACATAATTTGGACCTACTAATTCCAAATATGGAATCCATTTTTCAAAATTCTAAACACATAAGTTTCAGTAATTAATTTAAAATTAATCACATTGTTAAGAAAATGGGTTTTAAAAGTTTAAACGTTGCAAAAGATAGAAATGTTTTTACCTATGAATTCAGTGTAAAATTAATGTTAATGACTTACATTATATTAAATGGTAATAATATATAATATTTATACTTTAAAACAATTCAATATTATATTTTAACTATATAATTTATTTTGATGAAAAAATATGTTTCATTTAAAATTTAGCGTATTTTTACTATTAAACAAAATATGAAGGTTATCAGAAAAGTTTCAAAAATTTATCCAATGTAAAATTTTATATCCTGATTCAAAAGAAGAAGCTTATTTTGTAAAAAAATTGATAAACTTTTCAAAAAATTATATTTAAAATGGGTGCACCATCAAAAGGCAGTGAATTGACATTTTTTGAAAAATACTTCGTTTATCGAAAAAATTGATTTTTTTTCATATCTCATTATAGAAAATGTGTATGATGAATTATAATGATGTAATATTCAAATTTTAGTTAATACTATTCATAACAGCTAGTTCGTAATATTATAATAATATATCATTGTTTAGAGAAACTCAGTATTGCGTACAACACACGCCATTGAGGAAGGTCGATTTTGTGTGAAACAGAAGCCAAGAATAGTGTTTGCGTATACTAAAAGATAATATGGTGTTGCCTATAGTACAAGATAATCTTGGTGTATCATACAACACAGGACATCATAGAAATTAAAAATAATATTTCTCATATAATCTCAGGGTGTTATAGTGGGTATAGATGTAAATAATATATTTGGGAATATATTGGGTGAAACAAATGGCCATGGATGTGAGTAGAGGATATAAGATGGCATTACCATTCATAAGAGGGGGAGTGGGCATGATTGAAGGTTTTGAAAAAGTTGTAAAAACATTTTTAACAAGAAACAACGATAAAAGATGGACTATTATTAAACTTTATATTATATATGCTATAAATAAATCAATCCAATGTGATTTGGACATTTTTATAGATCATTTTAAGCCATATATTTCAAATTTAACACCAAATAAACAAATTTTTTCCAAAATTAAGGTCATTAATCTTTACTATTTTCACTATTCTACTTGAAAAAAATGAATTTGATGTTATTATATAATATTAATAATTATTATTTAATATATGAAATCGATTTTTTGTAATTAAATTTATATAATTAGATACTATTAATTTTTAATTTAAACAACAAATGTGAAGAAAAAAGGGCTTTCCTACTAGATAATTTTCATAAGTGTTCCATGATATTATTTTAAAAGGCTATATTATTTTGATTATAAAGATTTAAATTAATTTAATAATAACATTATTGATATAATTTTACTATTATAATATTTTTATATAGTTTTTAACTTTAAAAATTATATAAGCTAAAAAATTAGTAAATAATAAAAATAAGTATTTTCACTATTTATTGAAAAATTTATTTTTCCTGAATATTATAAAAAATTTAAACCAAGATAATTTTTGCATGTTAATTTAAAAATGTAGAAATTTTTTTTTGTTAATTTTTATTAATGTGTAAAAAAGTAATAATATTAATATTTCAAAAAATTCTATATAAATTAAATTTTTTTAGAAAAAATTATTTTCTTAGTATATAAAGACATTATGAAAATTTCAATACATATTTATAAATATTTTTAATTTATCTAATTCCATAACAATTATTTTCAAAATAATTTTACTTATATTATTTTCTTCATTTTTAATGGCTAAGTTATAAATTTCATGTTCAAATAATAAATTTGAATTTTATACTGCAGCTTGTGAAATGTTGATGTTTCATGTAATTCAAGATGTGATGAAATTAAATTAATTTGAAAAAATATATTTCATATAAAATAGGGGTGTAATATTCTACCCCAATAAAATAAATATATCCCATTAAAATGACCACTTTACTAAAAAAATGATAGTTCATCTACCTCGCCATATCCTAATGTCTCAATTTAGTTTATTTAAATTACTTGTTTTTCCCAAAACAATGACTGGGTGAGGGGTCATGTTTGGTTGAAACATCACTATATAATTAAGAATATCTATTGTAAATTAGTAATATGATTGTAATTCTACCACTCATATGACCTCTCTGTTTAGTATACATGAGGGATAAGGTATTCACTTCATCGGAAGAGATACATGGAACACATCAGGAACTTCAAAGAGTTTTGGTGGATGCACCACGTGATAATAAACTATTTCAATATAATTAATAATCTCAATAGAATAGATATACCTAAGGATTTGTTTTATGTTATTTAAAAATTTCATTACCTTACTCAACGAAAAATTTTATAGAAAAACATTGTAAACATTATCAAAGTTTTAATCACACTTGTGATTATGAGTATAACTTTTATTCTAACACTGCCTTTTCATTATGTGTCATCTAATGGATCTAAATCTAATTTAAATATCTTTATATATCTCAATTAGGAAAAAATTTATTTCTCAAACTCCATCTGAGTATGTTGTAGATCTATAATTCATTTTATAGAGGGTTTTATAAGGACTCATCTAAATGCATGAATTACTGCTATTTTTTACAAAAACTCAACAAGTGGGTGGTGTTGACCCCAAACACCATGGAAATACATTAAACATTATATAATCATATCATGTATGTTTTTATTGTTCTTCTAGACTGAACATATATCTAAGTTTGATATGTGTTTCTAAAACATAGCTCTACAGCCATGGCTCGATGAAGACATTAAGAGAAATTCATGGAAAAAAATAGATCCCAATTTGAAAAATTATATTTTGGGACACCATGAAACCACACAACTACCATAATATATATCCTATAAATCAATCCAAGAGAGAAATAATATTTAATAGTGATGATGTTTCACAAAAATTTAATGTGATCGACTATAATCCATATATAATTTTTCATTTTGGTGGTTTTGGGGAGTTCGTCGACAAAAATACATAGTAATTTTTTCCAATTTAATTTATAATAAACGTAATTTTTGTATCAACCCCTTATAATATTTTCTCTCTTTCATAACCTCATGACATACAAAGCACCGAGATACAAATGATGCAATATCTGTCTTCATTCAATCACACCAAAAATACCCTTTCAGATCTTTATACATATTTTTTACTTCAATTATCAATAGATAATAAATAACTATAAGCTTCCTATAAAAACTCTCTTAATTATGGCACATACATAAAACATACATGCATCCTGAACCTTATTAATACATCATGATAATGGTTGAACTCTATAATGAAACACCAAGTGATTTTAAAATATGATCATCATGTTTGATAGCATATATAACACACAAACCCAATCATAATGAAGATAATAAATCACCATGAGACATTATAATATAATTTCTTACATTCAATATCTTTTATATCTCATGACTCATCCAATGTTGGGTTAAATAATGAAATGCTATATTAAAATGTTATTTTTAAAAAAATGGAGATTATAATGTGGCCATTAAGTTGGTGAGTATTTGTCATGACCCATCTCATGAGGCCCATTCTATGACTACCCCAAGATCGCCTTACGTAGGCCAGGGGTTGGTGATTAGCACTGAATGGCATATTCCCTAAAAATGGGAAGGTGTTGCCTTTATAACCTGTAAATTCATAAAACTATGCACAAAGAAAAATAAAAAACACAAAGTAAAACTATATAGTAAATAGGGTGTGTAAAGAAAGTAAAAGGGGGCACAATAAAATCACAAATGTAAAGTACAAGTAAACTAAAAGTACAAATAAACTTGAAAACAGCTCCTGTGAGCACCCACCAAGGATCCTACGTGAAGGGTAGGTGCAGCTCTCGAATGGTCGTCTCGGCAGTACGCCTCGTCTAATGTCAACCTCTGAGATATCTCTAGTCCTGGTACCCTCGTCCTTAGTCAGTGTTGTCTATCGTCAGCACCAAACACAACAAGGTGTGTGTGTAGCTGTGCAGGGTTGAATATAACGATACTCAGTAGGGACCCCGAGACCCTGTTGGTCTCCTAGAGTTCCACAAACTAAAGACCAAAAAGTAAGATCCCAACTCTACTAAGTTATATGCCCACACATATACCTAAGTTATTTAGCTATAATCATTTCATACATGTGGGAAGAATACCATGATGGTTACACCATGAAGGTGAAGAATCACATAGCATAGCCTCAATCAGAAGCACAAAGTAAAGACCATTCACACTGGGTTTACTCTAGGGGTAGTAAAAAGTAACATCCCCAGTCACATCGTCGAACACCTCGACTACTGGAGAACTCCTCCACTATCAAGTACAGTGGGCCAGCTGTGTCACACAAAGGTACTTCCCACTAATCTTAGACTGTTGAGGTACTGCTCTTGTTGAATACCGTGGGTATGGCACGTCACATAGAGGTGTTCCACACCATGGGTCTACCGCATCACACAGAGGTACTCCCCCACATGTCCTTCTAAGTTACTCCTCCAATCTAGTATTGTGGCTCTACTGCATCACACTGAGTCTCTCCTCACTATGGGTCTGCTGCTTCACACAGAGGCACTCCCCACTAGGCCTATCAAGTGACTACGAGTTGTAATGGTCAGTAATCCTCAGATCTCAGCCTGTTGTAGGGTTCAGATCTTAGTGAACATGGGAGAACCACTCCCAAAACCATACTTCATACTTTAACTACCTCGATGTACTATCAAGAAGTATCCCAAAGTTCTTTCACATCATATGATACACAACACAATAGACGATGCATCAATCGGACACCCGATCTGTAATTTATTAGTGTTTGCGCTCCGAGGGCCTGGATGGATTTGGGGTCATATCCAACCTAGATGTACACCAACCTTATCCAAATCACATGTGGATTATACTAAAAGGATCATCTCAATCCAAGGATCCCATCACCGTAGATGGTTTTTCAAACAGACGCTTGATTTTCATGATATGGCCAAAAAGGTAAAAATGGATCCAGATGGGCCCAGGTATGGTCCGACCTAGTCGGGCCGACCCGGCCTGGGCCAACTCAAATATTTTTGGGTCAACCCAGCCCAAATCAGGTATTTCTTGAATGGCCAAGGCCTTGGCGTGCCCAGCTCGGCTAGGCCCGCGAAGGGTGCGACCCGTTGGCACGACCCATTGGGCGGCCTGTAGTGTGACCCATTTGGTGGCCCACTGTGGGCATGCGGTCCTCCCTATCCACAACTCGGGGGGGAGTCCCCCCATAATCTGAACGACATGATGGATATTTGGTCACCCTGTTGGCACGCCAGACCGCTCGATGGTCCCGCACGGTGCACCACGACCCTTGGGTATGGCTAGCTGATTCTCCTTCCATCAGCATGACAGCGTAGCTCTCCACCTATGGTCGACCTCCCTTTTCCCTCCACTGTAGCCAAGAATTTTTGGCCTCCTCATCCGCCAGCAGCGGAGACACACACCGCCGCTCCACCTTGCGGTTAACCAGATGCCGACCACCATCCATCTCTGTCGCGGCCGACGGGCCGCGACCTCTTTCACCACCGGCGATGTGGATGCAAGCCTCCCTTCCACCCTCAAGACCGGCCGGGTTCCGGCCACCACCATATTCTGCAGGCCGCTGGGGTATCATTCCAAGCCCGAAAAATTTAATGATCTCATATTTTTTATCCTTACATTAAGGGATCTGTCGATATATCTCACTCAGCTAAACTCCATTTTTCTAGTGTCAATAAATAATAGGAGTTGAGGAATGCACGAAGAACGAACAAAGAATAAAAAGCAAGAAGAGCAAGGTTTATGTGTGGGATGATGGCCATGTTCATTTGGCCATCGTTATCATGAATTTAGTATATGATGAATCAATAAATTAAAATCGAACAAAAATAAAACCCCTACATCAACATGTTGTAATTATACCTAATCCCACAGGAAGAAAATATTTGTGGATAAACTAGTTAGTGAGTTGATCCATGTCCTTCGTTTAGAAGAGAAGAATATGGGAAACAATAGTCATAAATATTTGAGACCCTACCTTTCTTCTTGTAGACGGCATGAAGAAGAAGATGAAGTCGATGGAGGGGACTTCAGCTTTCGACACTTCCGCAAGATGCTTCCGATCTGGGCTAAAACTTCATCATCGTTATTCGTTGGATAATCTACTTTGTTGGAGAATGCGTTCTCCAAATCTCTCCCTCAAAGTGCTCTCCTTTCCAACAATTCCACCAACCTAGAGAAAGTTAAGGAATCAACATATAAATTAAACTAATAGAGTTTTCACAACAATTATGTTTAATTTGGCATTATTAATTTGGGGGAGAAACAAAGAGTCACCCCCCACATTAATGAGAGAGTTCAAGTGTCGGGTGGTCCCCACCATAATTTTTATAATGGGAGGTTTCGTGCTCGGGTGGTCCCCACCACTGAATTCAAATGGGAGGTTTCAAAAGGAAAAATAAATTAAATGATGTTTTAATTTATTTTTATTCTTTTAACACACCCATGAAATGATCGAAAACTATATTTCTCCCTCAACCTACTGTTATCGAGATGAAGGTCTCCTTAAGATAATATCAGCACTACAAGTTCAACTGTGTCCTTAGATATCAATTCAGAGCACCAGTTCAAAAGTTACAAAATGTCGCCCATGCGTTTACGAAACGTACCCTAAAAAATGTTCAGAAAAGTATTAAAAGTCTCCCTTGACCAGCACCCGTAGAGGTCAGGCTCTTCCTAATTGAAACATGCCCCAAAAAACCCAACAATACTATCAGATTTCCAATCCTAGATTCCATTTATATGTTTTGGATTTTACAATAAAAAAATGTTTACTTAATTATTTTATTTAATCCTAAAACAAACTTTCAATGTTGTCCCGCTCCACCCAATGTTAATATCTACCAAAAAAAGCATACCCTCTTGAGTTCAGTGGTGTTCTTGGATTTTTAAACTGAGTTACTATTTCTGAGTAAAAAGTATTTGAAAAATAAGATAACTTTATTTAATTATTTTACATATGGTTATTCCATTTTTTGGTTTTATCACTGGAGGCCCATGCCTACCAAACATATGTTGCACCTAGGGTAAACCCGCCATTTTGAGCACAACGATGCCCTTGGATTTCTGATCAGAGTAAATTTTTAAGATTTATTCCACTTTTTTAGGAAAACTACTTATGCGAGCTAATTTTAACAGAACAAAACTTTGACAGATCATTCCAGCCACTCCATGCCTTGGAATAATGCGCCTTCATATTTCACGGTCTCAAAATAATTCCATATAAATAAAAAAAATTATACAGAATTTCTGTGACATTACACTCTCCCCACCATAGGGATTTAAGTCCCTGAAAGCCACAACATGGACTAACGAAACAAATGTGGGTAAAAAGCACGGATCTAAGCCCCCCGCTCCCATGTTCTCTCCTGGAGGTTCTCATGCTGTCAGCGAATGCGCACCAGAGGTATCGACCATCAACGAAGGACTCGCTCCTGTAAATCCTCAATCTCTAGTAGAACCTCCGTAAACGTTGCCTCATCGTCTAATTTAATCTCACCATGGTAGATAACGTGTGATGGATCCTGCATGCGTATCCTCAGCTATGACACATGGAAAAAATCATCCACCCGGTGCATATATGGGGATAGATATAGACGATATTCTACATCACCCACTCTGCTGAGAATCTAGAGAGGTCCAATGAACCATGGAGATAACTTGTCACCCGGACCAAATCTGTAGAAACCATTTTGAGGTGAGACCCATAAGAAGACATGATCTCCCTCCTACTATCGGCATAAGACTTATGTTGGCTCTAAGTAGTTTTCACTTGATAATAAGTAAGGCATCGTGATACAAAATCTGCCACTTCTTTCTTCATCCATGGCCACCAGTACTGATGCTGAAGGTCCTACTACATCTTCACCAAACCAGGATGTACAGCCAGAGGGGACCTATTTAACTTCCCCAACCCCTCTTTCTGTAGTGCTACTGATACCATGATACACCCTCTGAAGAGGATGACGTGCTCACCACCTTCAGAAAATCCATCAGGTTCCTGCCATGAGGATATCTAAACATGTCGAGCCTCGCAGTTAGTGTCCCCAAGCTATGCCTCCCTGACTCGCTAATGGAGTGGGGGTGTGACAGTAAAAAATTGGCGGTATGATGCTCTATCATTATCTATAAAGGATATCTGAAATGTGGCTAGCTGCTCTTTCTTCACTCAGAAACTCCAGACCAGACCTCCTACTGAATGAATCTGCTACCACATTCCCCTTCTCTAGAGTATAGACTATCTCAAAGTCATAGTCCTGGAGGAACTCAATCCATCACCACTATCTCAGGTTCAGGTCCTTCAGAGAGAAGATATACATGAGAATATTCTGATTAGAGCAGACTATAAAACATTCACCCATCAAGTTTTGTCGCCACTTCTTTAGCGCAAATACCACTACAGCTAACACTAGGTCATGGGATGAATAATTTTATTTGTCTGTCTCTATTTCAGCTTCTGAAAGCTCTGATGACACTTCTCCGTCCAGAGGAAAGGGTCCCCCATATTCGTTAAAGTAAACAGGGGTGCCGTAACCCTAGAGAAGTCGGGTAGAAATATTTGGTAGTACCTATCCAAAGCAGACTTCTCTCTCCCTTTGGGGAGGAAATTTTAGAAACATATTTTGAAATGATGTCCCCATGCTCTGCCACTTCTTTTTCTAACTGAAAACTCAAATCTCTTACTGCCATGAGGGTAAGTCTGGAAGACACAAGAGTGATCGGTTGCACCCTAATATGCATGAGTTTATCCTGTGCTGCATGGGTTTTCTTTTTTGCCGACCAAGGAAATTCCCATTCCAATGTTGTCGGTAAAACAAAAACCTTTTTCCTAATATAGTCAATGTGATTATGAACTGTGGATGTCCATTTATACCCAAAATAACATCATAATGCCTTGACATTGTCACCATGAGGTTCCAACCGAAACTATCACCTCAAGGGCCAAATCACACCGTCGGCGTATGTTTTATTATCAAGTCTCCTCATAAATGTATCTCTAGATGCGAGGATCAATTCAACGGCTTAACTAGAAACTCTAGGTCTTGGACGAGATTCGTGGAAGGAATGATTGGTACCTATGTCTATTAATACAACAACTAGTAGTAGACATAGACCATTCATCGAATCATTCTTAGAACCCATGGGTCGCACTCCTTGACCATATACAGCAACTCCCTTCCCCTATCCTCCATCTCTCTGAGCATGGTTGGGACAACAAAGTGGGGTGTTTGTAACATGTTGAAATGTAAAACACCTCATGCTACTCTCCAAACTCTACTTCCTTGTCTGCAACCGTTTATATTCATCTGTCCCTAACAACTCTTCTTCCCAAAACATTTTTACATTCCCAAGTCTCTGAGGCTGGTACCAATTTCTTGCCTTCCCACTATTAACATTCATTGGTTGTATCTTCTCAGCAAAAGGAAATTCAACCACAAAAGTTCTCTATATAACCCTAACATAGGTGGGAATGAATAGAGGAATAGTGCTGACTCGAATGTTTCTAAAGAAACCTTTCACGGAAGACCGAGCCCGGAAGCACTGATCGTATCATATTCAGCGAGTACCAAGAACGGTCAGTTTTCCTCGATGAATACTCATCTACCAACATGTTGTCCTTCCAAATCTGTAGAATCTATAGAAAACTCTAATCCACCTCTTCAAGCCAGTTTTTGGCCGCCTGTGAGTTGAATCCCCTTAGAACCTGAGGGGTATTTGATGCTGAATCTCATGTAAGGCACTAAGCATAAATGTGTCCTTTAATGTAATGCTGGTTATAACTGCTGACAAATTAATAGTGATATCGTTGGCACACTACTTGAAGGTACTATATCATCCAACGGTCCATTTACCGAAGCCTCGTCACTATGCGGACCATCCCCATGGTCACTCACTAAAAAATACTAGAAGCTAATATTAACATCTGCTCTGCTGGTGTCTCAACTAGGTGGAAAACTCTGGCAACAACCTTCAACCTATCCTCAGCTGGCTGGAAATTTGTCTCGCCTCGATACCTCGGAGTCCTCTATCGATGTAACTCATTGAACATGCTCAGTCAGCCTGCATACTCTACTGTTTGGGGTGGTGGCAACACTCGTCCAACAGGTAGTGGTGCTGCTGGTACACCACCCGAAGGTGCTAGTGCCGTAAGAGGACACTGCACCGAGGCATCATCGCTTAGTGGGCCATCATCGCATACTCTCTCAGGATTCCAGGGTGGCTGTCTTTGTGGTTGCATCCAGATGATGAACTGGTGTTCCATGGTCATTAAGTTATAATTTGGGAGCTGACTCCAACAAAATAAAAATAAAAACATTTCAAAATCACACAGAATCAATGTTTTCGTGGGCTGAGTCGAAATTTAGAATTCAGGGTCCTGGTGTATGGATACGTCAGGTGTTGCACCAACACTAGACTCCCTGAACTAAAAACCACACTCATAACACATAACACTATCTCTTCATAGAAAATATCAGAGTCCTTGTTTATCAGTAGAACTGAACTCCTCTGCTACCAATTTGTCACAACTTGTCCCTCAGGGCCAATTTCAAGACTACCCCAAGCTTGCCTTCCATAGGACATGGGTTGTCTTCTAGCACCGAAAGGTTTATTCCCTAAAAATGAAAAGGCTTTTCCTTTATAACTTGTAAACTCACACAACTAAGCACCAAGTAGGAAACAAGATCCAAGTAAAACTATATAGTAAACAGGGTGTGTACAAAAATTAAAAGGGACCAGAATACAAGCCCAACTATAATGTAAAAGTAAACTGAAAAGTACAACTAAAACTGAAAACAGCTCATGTGAACACCCACCAAGGATCATACCTCAAGGGTAGTTGCAGCTATCAAACGGTCGTCTATGTGGTACACTTCGTCTAAAGACCACTTCCGAGATACTGTCCCGGTACCCTCGTCCTCAGTTAGCATTGTCCATCGTCTACATCAAAATCAACAAGGTGTGGGCATAACTCATGGAGGGGTGGGTATAATAATACTCATTAGATACCCCGATACCCCATAGGTCTCTTAGAGTTCCATAAAGGAAATACCACAAAGAAAGAGCCCAACTCTACTTAGGTATATGCCCATATATATAACTAATTTATCAAGATATACTCATCTCATAGATGTGGGAAGAATACGATGAAGGTAACATCATGATGTTTAAGTATCACATAGAATAATATCAATCACAAGCACAATTTAAAGACAAATCACACCAGGATTTATTCTAGGTGTTGTAACAAGTAACATCCAAAGTCACGTCATCGAACACCTAGGATGCTAAAGAAATCATCCTACATTGAGTACAATGGACTTGAAGCATCACATAGATTCACTTCCCACTAATCTTATACTACTGAGGTACTCCTCCTGTCGACTATCGTGGGTCTTCTACGTCACATAGAGGCGCTCCCCACCATGGGTATTTCGCGTCACACAGAGGCGCTCCAATTCGTGGCCTACTGAGGTACTCCTCCTATCAAGAACCATGGGTCTTACACATCACAAAGTGGTTCTACCCACCTTGGGTATGCCATGTCACACAGAGGCGCTCCCCACTAGGCCTGTCGAGACACTCCGAGTCGTAATGGTCAGTAGTCGTCAGATCTCAGTCAGTCGCAGGGTTCTGCAAGTAGCGCACATGGGAGAACTGAGCCCTGATAAATAGTTCATACCTCAACCACCCCTATGTTTTACGAATATGTATCCCAAAGTTCATTCACATCATCAGGGACCCCACACAACAGATGACACGTCAATCAGACGCTTGGTCTATAAGTTATTGGTGGTTCCGCTCTGAAGGCTCGATTGGATTCGGGGTCCGATCCATCACGAACGTACACCAACCTTATCCAAAACCCAATTGGAATATAAAAAAAGAACTCTCTCTATCCGAGGATCCCAGTTCTGCCGAAGGTTTGCCAAACGGATGCTCGGTTATCATGTTATGGCCAGAAAGGTAAAACTGGGTCTCAATGGGCCTAGGTCTGGTCTGACCCAGCGGACCGACCTGGCCTGGGTCGACCCAAACAAGTTTGGGTCGACCCGGCCTGATTCGGGTCTGGCCCAGATGGCCTAGGACTTGATCTGGCCTGACCTACAAAGGAGAAGGCCCGGCCTGGCCCAGGAAGGGGGCGGCCCCGCCCGGCCCACGAAAGGTGCTACCCACTGGGCGGCCTACGGTGGGCAGGTGGTTAGCCCTCGCCACAACCTGGAGAGAGCCCCCACTCCCCACTGATAATCCAAATGGCCCGATGGCCATTTAGTCACCCTACTGGTAGGAAGGACCGCTCAATGGTCCCACACGGGGCACCTTGTCCAATTGGAACAGATGACTGATTCTCCTTCCATTGTCATGACGGAGCAGTTATCCACCTGTGGTCGGCTACCCTCCGGCCTCCACCGCGGCCAGGATGTTTTGACTTCTGGCTCCACTGGTGGCATGGGCGTGCACCACCGCTCTGCCATGTGGCTATCCAGATAACAGCTTCCACCCTACTCTTCCACGTTTGAATGGCCGCGACCTCCTTGACAACCGGCAGTGCGGACACGCGCCACCCTTCCTCCCTCAAGGCTGGCCGGGTGTCGGTCGCCGCCTTCTTCCACGAGCCATTGCAGCTTTTTTTCACGCCCAAAAAATTAAATGATTGCATATTCTGCTTCCTTTCTTCGAGGGATCTATGTCCATATATCGCACTCGGAGAAACCCCGTGTTTCCAGCATCCATAAATATTATGTGTTGAAGAATGCATGAAGAACGTGCGAAGAATAAAAAGAAAGAGGGGAAAGGTTTATGTGTGGGATGATGGTAGTGTTTGTTTGTCCATCGTCATCATGAATTTAGGATATGATGAATCAATAATGGAAAATAAAACATAAATAAAACCCATACATCAACCTGCAATAATTATTTCTAATCCCACAGGAAGAAAACACCTGGGAATCATCTAGTTATTGAGTTGACCACATCCTTCATTTAGAAGAGAAGAACAAAGGAAAAAATAATTATACAGAATTTCTGAGACATTACAATATTAATATGAAATACTAAATTATGAAACTTATATGGTTTAAATGTGTATAAAATAAATTAAATTGTTAAATATTAATTAAAAATAAAATAATAATTATTTTCAATAAAATTAAACGTTTTCTGAAAATCAATATTTTTCAAAAAGGTGTTTTTTAGAAATGTGAAGATAATGTGAAATAATTTTCTACACATTTTGAAAATATAATTGAAAAATCAAACATCAGTATTTAAATCTAATTGTCAGAAATATCATTGTGTGATGTTTTGTTTCTTTTAAGAAATTATCTATTTTTTGATAAATTGTGAAAATATAGATTTTATTGAAAATAGAATTTTATTAAATTATTTAAAATAATAATTTAGATTTTAAATTTGTTTTAATGTAAAAATTATTTCAATGCATAAAAATTTAACATGTTTGTTCATTTGAATCAAATTCATATTGAATGTTTGTATTAAAACCTTCTAGACGTATACCAGTTTTCTCATTGGAAAACCACTCTTTCTTCACTCCTACGGTTTAATTTTAAATTATTTTTTCCCCATATATTAAATAAATATTGAAAAATGGATTCAATATTTGTAATTAGTATATTTTATATTTATTTAATAGTTGAACTTAATTTTTGACCATAATGAGTACTGAAAATAGTAAAAATTAATCACAGTAGTTAAGGTAAAAATGGGTTTACCAGGTGGGGGTAAACTAATATGATAAGGGATAAAAATGACATAAAACATGTAGAACACCCATTATATAGATTTTTTTAAACATAGGACCTATACTATTCAGTAATTACCAATTTTTTGAATCTTTTGACCTGATAAAATCATGTGCATCACTTTATATTTTCAAAAATTCTATATGTGTCCTCCCACCCCACATATAAAAGTCTACACATGCTTCTCCCCTATTAACGCATATAAGGACCATTGTTTAATCACTAATAAAACTAAACAATAAATTATTTATTATTTATTATAAAAATTTAAATAGTTATATTAGTTATAAAAATATTAAATAAATTTTTAATCAAAAAGAAAATAATTCTACTAAAAATAAATTTATTTTAAGGTTCTATTTAAATGTTTGATTTATTATTTTATAATCTTAATTAGATAATATTAATATTATTTTGTAAATAAAAATATCAAAATTTATTTTTTTGAAATTTTTTGACATTTCTGATTATATTTATTTTTCAATGAATAGTAAAATATACAATTTTTTTTGCAAAGACTGTTCACTTTTTAATAAATAATATAATTTAAAAGTCTCTATGTGTTTTTAATATTTTTTAAACAAAACTATTTATATTTATATATAATTACTACACCTCTTTAATTTGAATCATATTTATATTGGCATTTGGTATGATGTTGTATATGGGTTTAAAAATGAGTTTTTTAAAAACCTATTTTAAAACGTTTAATGTTTCTTGATTTTAGTTACTTAAAATAATCTATTATGGGGAAATTTTTAAATAAAATATATAGATAATATATTACTACATATTAATATATTTTTATGCATTAATTATTATCAGTCATAGATTTAATAAAAAACATTTTCAAAAAATATAATATTATTCATAAAAACCCTATTTCTCACAGTGTTTGTAGGATTAACATGAAATTACAGTTTTTAAATTCTATAAATTGAATTTCATAAGATGTATTTAATATGTTTAATTATAATATTTTCTAATTTATAATTAGTATATATTTTTTTACCAAAACTATTAGTGAAAATAGTAAATATTAATTTCTATGTTTAAGGTAAAAATGATTTTACCACAGGGTACCCTACAAAGATATTGATAAAATTGAGTTATACACTCACCTAAAAACACATTATGGTCATATTTTGACCATTATACCACTAATATTTCATAAGGGTCCATTTTATACCCATTTAAAAAATTAACATAATGGGATAACTCAAATTGTTTCAAAAATACCAAATGCATCATCTCCCCCACCTATTAAAGGCCTCACTATGTCCTTATCTCTTCACACCATTAAACCACTTTGGCTAAAAAAGACCTAAAATATAAATGACCAAATACTATACACTCATCCTATAATATTTATTATTGGTAGAAATAAAACCATGTAATGCCTTGGCTACAAACCAAAAGTAGTTACCTGAATAAGTAGTAACATCTATCAAAGATATTATTTATTATATTTATTTTTTCACTCCTTAAAATCATAATTATACCATAATTATATAATAAACACAATATATTACATATACTAAGATGGTTTTTGGTCAATTGAGTACCCTAAATCATTTCTATCTTCTATCAAATCATTAATGAAATCATCATTTGTGTGTGTGGTGGACTACATCTTCAAGATAAAATGACATTCATTTTTCCATTACCACATCTCACAATTGGGTGTGATTATGAATAAAAATATTATATAAGATATTTTTAATAGAATTGTACATCTGGTATCATTATCTCATATATACCCCCTTTTATATTCTTATATGTACATGATATTATAAATTTAATCATGTGTATGATAGACATTAGCACCGCAAAGTGATTTGATACACTTTTTACAAACATGTAACATGAATATTGATACGGAAAAATATAATAAATAAATGTGATATAAATGAAACAATTTTTACATTTATTAAAAATTTATCACATTATAATTATAATACAACATATTTTTTCTTACCAGTTCACTCAATCTGAAAATGATAACGTCATTTGTGGAGGTGTGTACTATGGCTTCCTTAAAGAGATGTGGTTCCTTTTTTCACCCCCGCCTTAGATGAATGATATATATATATATATATATATATATTTATATAAAATTAAATTATATATTATTTATTATATTATGATCATTTTAAAAAGAAAAATTATACTTATGTTATTTATGTAATGATCATTATAAAATTGAATCATTACATATGAAAACATACAACCTATTTTCCTCATGACCGTAATGTAAATATTTTATTAAAAAAATCATGAATCATCATAAAAGTATAATTGATGAATAAATATGATATTTATTTCCTGATTATTATTCTATAGGTGATTAAATATTTATATCTCCGACCACGACCAGCCTATCTATGTTTTTTTGACACATAAGAATTATATCATCAAAACAACTGGTGAAAACTTGAGTTATTAATTAATTTTATATAACATGATAAAATGATGAATAAACTAATAATATTATTTAAAAAATTTAAAAATAAATACATAATATATATTAATATTTTATTTATGATGATAAAGACACCTACTAAAAATCAGACTCAATATTAGGGACTTTATCTCGATTTAATTTCATTGAGGCATATCATGATGTTATTCACCTTTATTATTTTATAAGTTGTACATAAAAAATTATTACATGTTTTACCATGAATTTATGTATTATAATGGAATTTAATGGTTTTTATTATTATTATTTCAAAAGGATTCAGATTTAGATACTGCCAAAGTGATAAGGTACTTTTATAAAAAAATAAATCATCTTTTATTAATATCCATAAAACTATATTCATCTTCTATATTAATGTTTTTCAAAATTATTTTTTAAATGAAATTATATGGTCATAAAATATTTTTAATTTTCCTTTTATATCTATTTTAATCTATTTCAATTAGTTTTAAAGGGATTATTTTTATGTGTTTTTAATGATGCATTTCAAAAAATATGTATTTTTCTTAAGTATATGGTTCTAATAAAATTTAATAACACCCCAAATTTTACTTTATTAATATATTTATTATATAGAAAATATTTTATAAAATTAAAACCAACATTTTGGGTATTTTCAATTTAAAATGTTTATTAGAAAATAAAAGTGTATTTTGTATTCAAAATTTTATTTTGTAAGAAAATGGTATTTTAATATCATAATGTGATTTTAATATGAGTTTAAAATTTTTTTTTGAATGATATGACTTTTTAATCTAGTTTTGGTTCTTGGTAATTATATTCAATGATTGTTCCCTTATTTTTTCAAGTGAGCCTATTTTTGAAAAAATTATGGGTGCACCCACATATCACTCCAATACAATAAGTAATGATTATATTCTACAAATAATTATAAAAGAATTTGGCTTTAATGTTGTCCCAATTTGAATTTGTCATATAAGGGTTTTAGGAGATTATGTTCCAAGTTAACAACAATAATTTTAAATGATCTCTAATTAATTTTCCTGAAAATCATTTAATTTAGGAATGTAAAATATTGATCCTTATAAAGGAATTATAATCCCCTTTGTGGATAAAATGTTATTTTTTATGAAAGGGTTTTTATGGGTTTCCATATTTTCAACTACATTAAAATTTTTTACTATTTTTATGTCCTTATTGGGATTTTTGATACAATCCCACATTTGTAATAATTTTTCATAACACATAAGGATGAGTAAGGGAACGGAAGTGGTCATGATGAATGTAATGAAGTTTTTTAGTGAAATTAAATCATGTTTTTAATGTATTACATTATTAGATAAATATATTCTAACCGTATGATTCAAATTTTTTTAATTGATGTATGTTATGTATGATTTTTGGCCTTATTAACTAAAAAACTAATCCTAAAAAGTTCAATATATGAAAGAGAATGTATTCATTACATAAAACATGAGAATAAATAATGTTTATGGGTGAGTCCTTATAGTATGTATCACAGGTTAGTTTTGAAAAAATTAGATATTAGGGAATTTTTAATAAGAATAGACTAAAAATATATTACTTTATGGTCACGTTAAAAGGTTATAGAATTTTTATATTACCATGTTTTCTAGTCAAAACTAAATTTTTTAGAATGTTATTTATATATAAAATAGAGATGTATTTGTGGGAAGGAATCTAGGGGAAAATATCCTTCCAAATCAGCGTCCTATGATGGTATAAAATAGAATAGAATAGTTTTTTTCAGTAATGGATTAGTTTATATAAGCTAATAATGGTGGATGAATCCGTTTTAGATAGGAACCTTCTCTACCATGAAGGAATATGTATATATTAGATTATTAATTGATGAAACATCCCCAATCATTTAGTGGATCATCTTACCCTATGGTAGATGAATGATGAATCAATTATTTAGAGAAGATATTGAATGTCATGGGTTAATCAAAAAATAAAATGGAAACTCATTATATTTAAGTTTTTGAAAGTTAAGCTGATCAATTTTGGATTTTTTTCAAGAATACTAGATAGAATAATGATATTGTTGGCAAATAATGGGAATCATTGAAGGATAAATACTATGAGAAGTATTTCCAAATGATTGTTTGAATCAGGATGGAATAAAATCTATGAATTGATTAAAAAGGTTGAATATTCTATAGCTACAAATAAAGAAAAATTCACATGATAGGTTTGTTATGTTCAATCTTTTATTCATGAAACCGATTGAAAAATTTAATCAATTTGACACAACATTGAAATGAAGTTTACTAATAGTATTGGATGTATTAAAATATCAAATCTCTAAGATTGTTTATCAATCTAATGAAAAATTTGACTTGGAGTGTTATGACTCTTTTCTTCCTTGTGATGATAAAATTAAGAATAGGTCCAGGTGGAAAGTCATGGGAAACATACAAAAAAGAAATCAGGATGTAATAAATTGAAACTCATATCTGTTGGTAATTAGAGAAAAATGAACCTAGGAGAACATATTGTAATGTAAAGGAATTGTTACTGATGTGGAATGTTAGGCCAAAAGTCCTTTTAATTCATTGAATAGAATCATGAGGAATAAAATAATGGTGAAATCTATATCCATCCAATGATATGATGTTTTTTTGAAAGGATTTGGGTCATTATTATTATGTGTGTCTGAAGCTAGTAGAATTGGATTGAAATCATATTGATCGAAAACCAAGAGGTGTAGAAATGCCATTTTATACTAATATAGTTGATGTTGGGATGTCATGTGCAGTGGTTATATGTATTCTACTTATATATTAATATTATTTCAATACCCTATTTGACTTTGGATCATCACCTATATTTTTTTTGGAAATTTTCATATAAATTGGGATTATAACATAATTAAAGTAAGACAGAATTTTTGAGGAAAACAATCGATGGAATTATTAAAGTAACCAAGATTTATATAATTTTTCTTATTGTTATTAGTGGGATGTTCATTCCTACAAAATCTTGTTGAACATGCACTTTTAAATTTTATAACATTTTTTGTATGTATTTGATTTCATTTTAACATGGTAAAGTTGATCATAGTGATAATAATGTTTTTTTAACAAATTGTTTCATTCTGTAGAATACCATAAAGATGAGAAACATATTCTAAGCCTATTTATACCCCCATAATCGAGTGGCTCAGGTGGAAATTTTTCAATTATAAATAAAATTATAAGAGTTATTAGAAAAGGGATTCGTTCAACTTCTAACTTCACATTGGGGTGGTCCCATTTCGTTTCATAAACTGAAAATGATTTATTTAGACATTGCATTGACTATTGATAATTTAATATCACTAATGTTAAGAAAAATTATCCTTTTCATCATATATTTTATTTTTTTGATCAGTTATAAGGAGAATAATTGTTACAAAGGTGAAACTATGTTTAATATGAAGTGAGAAAATATTATAAAGATTGCATTTCAGAAACGATATAGGCATTATGAGTTTGTAGTTATTTCATTTTTATTATATAATTAACATGATGTATTTACTAACCTTATGAAGATAATTATTCTAGATTTCTATGAAAAAAATATGGTGTTGTTTATCGATGTAATTTTTTTATCATTTAAATTCAGGTGGAACATGAATGAAACCAAAAAGTAGTTTTGCATAACTCAAAAGAAAACTAAATGTATCAGAAATATAACAAGTTTGAATTTTCATTTAAAAAAATTTCATTACATGGTTATATTGTTTCTAAATATGGAATAGCTATTGAACTTTTTAATATTTATTTGTTGAATAATGGACAAGAACCAAAACAATTATTAAGAATCATAGTTTTCTTGGATATGTTAGTTACTACTGATATTTTATGAAAAAATTCATGGTTTTTTAAACAACTAACTATGTTAACTCAGAGATATTTAAATTCAACAAAAAAATTTAATAATTTTTTTAGGAATAGAAATGAAGATGGGTGAATTTTCTATTTATTACCTTTCCTTAAAAAATGGTGACTTTTTCATTTATAACTATTCTTCATAGAAATAAAACGGTTGTGTTAAAATATTGAATGATCAAGTATGTCACACCCTTTCCTTTTAAAATAATTCAATTTTATTGTTTTATGTCTTGATAATTTGTTTTCGGGGTTTGGGTTGAGTCTAGGGTTGAATTTTTGAGTATTTATTGAAAAACTAGTGTCTTGGGATTCACAGCATATGGTGCCCAAGCATAACACATTTTGAAAAAAATATGGACTCAACCAAGTAACCATGTGGCCTTCCCAGAGATCAAAATTTATAAATTAGAATGAGTAATATTAAAATTAAAATAAAACAAAATGAGAAAAATAAAAAAAATAAATTAAAAATGGATTGTTTCAATATTAATAATAATGATAATATTATTTTTTTAAGATTAGTATTTCTGATATTATTGTGATTTATTATTATTATGTTTTTTATGATTATTAATATTATTATTGTGAGAATAATAATAATTTTAATAATAATAATAATAAATATTATTATTATTATTCAATCAGGTAGTTTTTTGCGGTTTTTTATTTTTTTTCTTCGTATTTCTCTCCTCCCAATTCTCCATCCTGTCACCCCAATTCATACAACTTTCTATGTAGGCCGCCCCCCTAGCCGAGCACCCTCCTAACCGACATCTCAGCAATGCAAATATCTTGCAGTTCAACCTCCCCCTACTTCCAACATCTTTACATCATCGGGCACCTCATATAATCCGAATTTCCAACACCCACACCCATTTTCCATCACACCACTCCACATCTCTGGAACAAATATCCTATACTAAAATGATGTTCAAATACCCCCTTTCATGTGTACCTCTCTCGGGTAGAACCTCATCATAAACCCCACCTTTGATTTTGGGTTTCGGTTTTCCAGCAGTTAGGCAGTTAAATTTAGTGTTTGAATCTTGAGTTTTTGGGTTTGATCTTATTGATTAGGGTTTATCATTGCCTCTATGTAATGTAGTTAAGGTAAAAATGGATTTCACACCATCATTCCAAAAACATTTTGGCCCATGGTAGTTTTTTTCCCTGTTTTATCATTCTTGGAAGATTTTAATATGCATTCATGAGTATTTAAATGTGTTCAATGGAACATAGGGGTAGTGCGAAAAGATTTCTAAAAATGTTTTAAGGTGAGTACGGTTTGAAATATGTGTTTTTCAAAAGGTAATGGGTCATTATCATGTGTGAAATCACGTTTTATGCTTGATATGATTTTTATAAATAGATTAATTGGTTTAATAAATACTAAAAAGGGTGAGAAAAATGTTTTCAAAGGGGTTTATGATGCACATATAATGAAAGTTGAATTTCTAAAATAAAATACTTATGTTTTGTCAAATGGGTTCTTTTTTTCCACCGTTAAAATGTAAATTGTGAGTTATTTAAATTATTTTAATCTTTTTTCAATGTGAATTTGTATTATGCGTGGATTCCTAAAGGGATTTTCCCATAGAAAGAAATTGGCTGAAATGTATACCTTTCTTGTTTTTCTATGTTTGTTTCATAAAATGTGAATGAGAGGTGAAAATGTGTTTCTTAAGTGGGATTGGTGTGTGTAAAATGGAAAATGTGTTTGTATAGTCATATAGTCCTTGTGTTCAATCTTTAAATATGATTTGAAAATGTACATACTTGATTTATTATTAATTTAGGCTCTATAGGTATTATTTAAGGTTCATTTAACCTTGATGCAATATTTTTGTGATTATAGGATATTTTTTATAGTGTTTTGATCAGAATTTGAGGGTACACACACATATGATTAAGATATATGTAATATATATATATTCCCTCCATGTATGAATTCCCTCATAGAATGGGGAATAAGTGTCTAGGATCATGGTTATATATATATATATATATATATGTTTGTGTAAACGAGTGCTGGTCGGTAACGAGTAGTTGCCGCCTATTTTTTCAAGCATTGAAGTGTCTATTCTTAGTTCACATAATTATTGAGGTAAGCTTCACTATGAATTATGCTTTAAATTAAATATTATAAATTTATTTTTTTTCACTTTTATTTATTTATTTTTAATAATTTAGGGATTTTACAATAATTTCTTATTGTGAAAAAAGGTAATAACCTCTTTGTATTCAAATTACATGGAACTATTTTATTGAACATTCTTACTAAATATTTTATGAAATGCCCATTTGGACATTATAATGTGATTAAAAATTAAAATGGTGAATCAGGTTTCTTAAATGGGTTTCGAAGTGCGTTTCTGGTTTTCAAAGTGGTGTGTGTGTGTGAATATTTAAGAAATGGTTTATCCTAAGAAAATCATGTGAGAATCGCTTCTAATTTTTGTAAAAATGGTTATCAAAAAAACAATTCTTGGATGATTTTATTTCTATTGTTATGTTTTCTATTGGGAGTTCTACTATGTAGCACTCCCCTATTGTCAAATAGTTTAATTTAAATGGACTTATTCCTTGGGGTGACATTGGGATGAGTTATTTTGTGAGATTCTTATATATAATATATATGTTGGTTATTGTGACTAGATGTTTGGTTGACATTGGTTAGATGGCCCCATATTATTCTAAACATGGGAACTTATAACAGTGAGTAAATTCTCGGTGAATGATTGATAATGTAATCTAGGTTATTTTAATAGTTATTTGCTCATTGCCAGGGGATATTTTTGGAATCATTGGTGTGAGATTTGGCCTCTCAGTCAAGATAGGTAGGGAAATTATCTGGTGTTTTGGAATTATGACATCATTTGGTAGGGAATTATTTCTGGATGAGTCACATGTATAGTATGTCCTAGATTATTAAGGATATCTTCTGTTCTCCCTGGTACATTGAGACATTGTTATCTACGGCGGATGATTGAGCTGCATTGTTGGTTGGTCACTCATGCTTTCTATTTTCCATTTCTATTTTCTGATCATTACATTCACCTCACTGTATAGTGCATCTCAATACTAATAATGAACGAATTATTGTCAAATTATTGTGGAAAAATGTTTTGAAAGTGTTCTACACATCCTTATACTCAATCCATATTTCATTAAAAGGTCAAATCTTTCTTCTTGTAAAAGGAACATGTCTATGAAAAAATGGAAATGAATTGTGATTTTCATTAAAGTGAAAATGGGTAAAAATTTACTTTTATATATTTTAGTTCAATCCTAAAATTGATGTTTCTTTATTTATAGTAAATGAATTTGGGAATTGATTTCATCAGCGGACCTATTGAGTTTTAATACTCAAACTTATATCCTATTCTTTTTTAATTCTCGTTAGCAGGTTACAACCTGATCTTGATCACCATGGGAGTTGTGGGGTATTGAGATAGGGGTGTGTCACATGGGTCATTTGGAGTTTTAGAGGTCATTAAATTTTTTTAGTTCTATTTCTAAGTTCATGCTTAGTTGTTTTGTTTGATTTATTATTTTTTGTATTCTCCCTTATTATTCCACTACAATGGATTATTTATATTGGCCAAAATAATTCCAATAATCACTACATTGATTTCCCTGGTGATTTTTTCCAGCCTATAAGGATTTGTAATTCCACTTGGGCCTCTTTACTATCCAGATATAATGACTATTTTTGGGTTGGCCTGGTTTTGTTCGTGACAAGGATATTTAATATGCTTTATGTGGGTGGGAATATCATGAATTAAATTATGATAAAAATTATTTGGAAATAGGAGGTTCAATTTTTAAATATAAAAATTGGAGTTATCATTTGTATGGAGTAAAGTGCAAAAAACAAACTGATCACAAAATATTGATGTATATATTTACCAAGAACAAATTAAACATGAGAAAAATAAGAAGACTGGAACTGGTTAAAGATTATAATTTCATGATTCATTATCATCCCAGAAAACCAAAATAAGTGGAGGAGCTTTTAAAAAAAATAGTGCAACATTAACCATGTATCATTTTTAACATTACACTTTGGATAATGGTTTGATGATTTTTCCTACAATTTAAGGATGTAGGGAAATACCCTATATTGTTTTATGATTCAGTGTAGTTTAATTTTCCAAAAAAAAATGTGAAATAATAAATGGACAATCAATCATTATAGGAAAAGGTAGAATCTATTAAGAAGTGTATGTTTCATGATTGTAACATAGATGAATAAGGTGTTTTATTATTTGGAAAATGTTTATTTCACTCTACTGTTTCCCAATTGAGGAAAAATTTATTAGGTGAAGCTCATAGTTCTCCACTTTCATTTCATCTGACCAGCACTATGTTGTACAAAGTCCTTCAAGAGTATTTATAGTTGGATACAATGAAAATAAAATTTATGATTCCAACATTTTGTGTAATAATTTAAATTGGGATAATGAACAATGATAATTAACAAATGGAATTCTAGAATTTTTTGCAGTATCGAAGTGGAAATGGAATATATATATTAAGTGATTTCATTGTAGGGTTTAAAAAGGATTCCAAAGGTAATAATGAAAATTGGGATATTATTTATTGATTAATTAAATCTATAAGCATTAAAAGAATTGAAGATACAATGTATTTGAATCATATATATCGAATTTATCTAGATAATATAATTAGGTAATATGGAGTACCACTCTCTATTGTATCAGGAAATGACCCTGGGTTCACATATAATTTTTGGAAATTAAATCAGGTGTAATTGGGTAATAAATTAAATTTCAATATATATTTTTATCCTCAATATGATCTGTAGTTGAACTGAATTATTTTGGCCATGTAAGATATAATTAATTCAGGTTTGATGAATTACCAAGGATTTTGGGATATACACCATTATTTGGAAAATTTTTCTTATAAATATTCATTTCATTCTTATATATAGATGGATAATTTGAGGAATTATATGAAAATTAGTGTATGAAACCAGTTTTTTTGGATGATTTAGCATAAATGATGTTTATGGGTCTCTATTTGGTAGATAGAATTTATGAGTATGTGATGTTTATTCAACAAAATATGAGGATAAAATAACCCAGGAACAAAAGTTATGTAGATTACTAGAGGAATGATCTTTCTTTCAAGGTAGGCGACAAGATAATTCTCAATCTTGATCCATGAAAATGTGTTTTCTGTTTTTATAATGAAAGGGATTCTATATATATGGTTAATTGGACCATCTCAAATTTTATATAATTTTGGATCATTTTCCAACCGAGTGGTCTTGGCTCCATGTTTATTCTAAGTACAAAATTTATTTCTTGCCTCGATGTTAAGGAAATATGTTCCAGATTAATCTCAAGTTTTGAACCATAAAGTAGATCAGTTGGAATAAAATATTATTTTATAAGGAAATAAATATTTATATATTTTAACATATAGATAAATATTTTGAAAATATGCTCATTAACTATTTTAACAGATTATGGAAGAACAATATGTTTTAAGTGGAAGCTTGAGAATATGAATATTCTTCGAAGGAATAAAATATGCACTTATCTAATATGTAAATATAATTACAGTGATTTAATTTCAAAATGGGGGGAAGGATTTAACCACCTAGTAATAATATAAAAAATAATTTTTATATTTATTGATATCATATAGTTATGAATATTATTGTTAAAAATATTATGTAATTTTTTAACAAAAAATGAAATAGTTTTAGAAAAAAAATTCTTATTAGGGTTTATTTAATTGATTAATTAATTAATTATAGAATTTTATTTTTATAAAATTTATAATCTGTTTTAAATAATCATATGAAAATTTATTTTTGTGAAATTATTTTGATTTTTTAAAATAGTTTTTTGTCAATAGTGAAAATACTGATTTTGGTAAAAACAATTATTTGTAATAAATTAATTAATTTGAATGTTTAAAAATATTTGAAATATAATTTTATGCAATAAATTATTATTTATTTATGTTTATTTATTTAATTATTTCTAAATAAACTATATATTAGTTACTAGAACATGTTTGTTTTTTGGGTTAAAATGTGTTTTTTCTAAGAACACTTTAAAAATGAATATTGTTTCCCTATTTTTATTAGTAAAAATAATCCCTAATTTGGAAATTTTTATATGTAATTTATATATTATATATTATTAATTATTAATTATGTTTCATCCAATTATTTTTTAATTCCTAGAGTTATTATGGAATCATTTTTCTTCAAAAAAGACTACTCTTAAAAATATGTTATCTCGTTGCATCAATGATATTGATACTAAATTAAAATTTTCTACTAATGTGTATAGATTTTTAAAAAATCATTTAAATATTTATAATCTTATTAAATTATAATTTCTAGTAATTTCATATTACTTTTTTACCAATATTTACAGTGAAAACATGAAAAATTAATTGCATGGGTTATTGTAAATATGGTTTTACCGGGGGTTAGAAAAAATGATATGGTTAAAAATAGAGTATATAAATTTATAAAAAACTATTTATGGATTTATTGAGACGATGAAATTAATAATATTTTATAATGGTCCATTATTTTAGACTTTTTACATATACAAAACTTGATATTACTCAATTTTTTCAGAAATACCAAGTGTATTGTTTCCCCCGCTTACAAAAGGTGACCACTATAATCTTCTCTCCACACCTAGAAAACTATTTTGTACATAAAATAAAAACACTTATCAATTCCATTTTCCCATGACCTCATCCTAGAATATTTAATTTAGTCATAAGGAAAACGAACCAAGGCCTTTGGTGCAAACCATAAAATAGTTACTTAAAGAAGATCTATTGTTCATCAAAGTGATTGTTTATTTTCTATCACCGCATTAAATTCTACCAAAACTCATAATTATATAAATAAAATTATTATATTAAATATACTAATATGTTTTATGTACATTTAATTCCCTAAATCATTTTAATCATCCCTGGAATTGCTTATGAAATCATCATTCATTTGTACGGAGGAATACTACATCAAGAAACAATGTCATTCATTTTTTCATTAACACATATCATGGTTGTTTATAATGATGTATAAAATTTTTATATATGATATTTTGAAAACATTATACCTCTTTATTCATTATATAAAAATCACCATTATTATATTATATTCAGTAATGGAAATTATAACCTCCCTCGTATGTATACGGGTCTACCGCCTCGTGATGTGATTTGGTTTGTTTTTTATTAATGTGAAACATGGAAGACTATTATAGTATATATGATAAATATATATGATATAAATGAATTTTTTATGATATTAATTACATTATTAGTATTATGAAAATGAAATAATTTTTCTTTTCTTATATTTTCACACATTCAAAATAAAATGATAACTTTTTTCATGAATGTGCAGACTACCATCCCCTTGAAGTGATATGATAATTTTTTTCATCACCAAAAAATAAGAATAAAATATTTATATTTATATATAATTAAATAATATATTTTTTTGATATTATTATTATTTTGGAATTACAAAATTTACATACATTTTTCAATAATGATCATTTAGAAATTGAAATTCCACTCATTCGTAAGTACGCCCTGATGTCTCCATGATTTAATCATACTAAATTTACCAAAACCAAAATTAATTATTTGTATTAAAAATTTATTATATCTATAAATATTATAATTATATCATCATTATTGTTATTAAGATGTTTAAATAATTTGTTCTTTGACCGTTTTCAACCTACGTAAATCTTTTTTGACCTATATTCCTAATATCGCAAAACATTTGATATAAAATTAACATATTGAGTAATTTAATATATCATTTTAATAAATCAATTATTATTTATTATAAACCAATAAAAATTTTCTTTTCAAAGTAAATAATTTACATTACATTATTATTCTGGAATATAAAGACAAACATGGTGAATCAGACTCAAGGAAAGAGAGTTCATCTCAATTTCATTATATTGAGTAATATATGGGTTTTAAGAACCATTGTTTGTTTATATGTTTTATATACAAACCATTTGAGTTTTTATATCATTAAATTTTTTTATTCTATAGGTATTTAATATTTTTTTATTTTTATTCTCTGATGGGGATTATGAAAAAAATATTTGCAATGTGATAATAGGATTTTCTTCTAAATAAATCCTCTATTAAATTTTGTCATTGAAGTTATATTTCTCATCTACGTTCATGTGTCTAATATTAATTTAAATATATATTTACGTGGAATAAAATATTTTTAAATGACTTTTTTCTATTTTCCATTGTTTCAACATTTTTCAAAAGGAATCCATAACTGAATTTTAAATAAAATGTATTTATAAATGATATTTAGAATGTTCTAAAGTATACGACGATAATGAAATATCATATCACCGTGAATATTATATGATTGATATATTAATTTTCAATTATATTTATTTTATTAATTCATAAAACATATTTTTTTGTATTGTGATATTGAAATTGGTTTTTTTCAATGTAAAAGTGTATTTTGTGTTAAAAATTGTATTTTTTAAGAAAATGTTATCATTAAATAGGAATGTGATTTACATATGAGTTTAGAAGTGTTTTTAAAATTATAAGATGTTTTATTTGGGTTGTGGTTCTGGGATATTATATAAAATGGGTGTGCCCAAATAACACCCATTGATTCCAATATAGATTAAATGATTGGTGTGCCAAGATACTGCCTCAATACATTGGGTAATGATTATGAACTCCATAGATCTATATTGGAAGGTGTATGTAAGGATATTCTAATTTATAATGGCTCTTTAAGGGTTATGTATGTTTTTTATGAGATTATCTCCCATGTTACATTCTTATTCTTTCTTTAATTTTCAATGAGTTTTCATGGAAATAACTTATTTTCAAAATGTAAAATAAATGATCTTTTTAAAGAACATATAATTCCCTTTATTGGCGATATTTTTTGTTTTTATGAAATGTTATTTAATTTAATCGTGTTTTGAATTGGACTAATGGTTTTTTTATTTAATTTTCCCATAAATAAAATTTTTTCACATCCAACTTTTTGAAAATGTTTTTATAGGATTAAAGGATGGGTTAGGGAAAGGAAGAGGTCAAGTTGAAGGTCGTGAGGATTTTTCATGAAAGTATAGTATGTTTTTTCTGAGAAATATTATGTAAAAAAATGGATACTAAAAGGAAGTTTCTACTTATTATTTTAGTTTTTTTCTATAGGAGTTATGTCCAAATTATCTAAAATGTAAAACTGAAAATATTATTAAATGTATGTGAATGAATTCGTGACTTAAAACTCATGCTTAATTATTTATTAATGGTGGGTCCTTATAAATTGGTTCATATAACACCGATAAAAATCCCTTCTTTACACACCTATCTATATCCTAGAGTCCTTATTTTTATTATCTATCTCTCCTCTGAATTCATTAGTTACAAACCTAAATAATCTCCCAAAATAAGAGGTAAAATACTTAAATAAGATAATTTGTTTTTTTATAAGTAAAACTATATAAATTATTATTAGAATGTAATTATATAATAACATAATTATATTGTATATAATAAGATGTTTTTGTGTTAGTTATGTTACTCAACTTCTTCTTCACTTCAACCAAATTGGATATGAAGCTGTCGATCACGTGTACGATAAACTACTACCTCAAAAACCAATGTAATTTTTCATCCATTAAAATCATTCAAGGTTGTAAATAATGATTTATTTACAATATTTATTATATATATATATATATATATATGATATTATTAAACATATCTAATTATTATATCACATAGTCCTTGTTAATGTAAATTTAGTGTCTGATATGATATCGTTTCTCAGGTGTACGATGAACTATTGCCTCGTAAAGTAAAGTGATTTGTTTTACACTTATGATTTATATGGAATGTTATAAGGTTAAAGTTAATGAATACATGTTTTTTATCTATCCATTATAATTTGAAGATAGTCGCATTGATATATTTTACCTTTATATCTATTGTAAAACAATAACATCATTCAACGTACGTGTGGACTACCACCTCAACACAGCAATGTGAAATATCAATCATTTTATTTTTAAATGGATGGTAATAATGAAGAATTTGATTAATATAAATTATATATATATAAAAATAATTATATTAGGATCATTAATTAATAGTTATATTCATTTTATTCATTCTTTTCACAAAAAACCGAAATAATATTGATGTGTTCCTAGGACCCACCATCTTAATTAATAGTGTAGTGCATTTTCTAATTATAAATTTAAATGATTAATATAACTTAATATGTAATATATAATTATTATATTTTTTTATTTTTAAAAATTATATATATGACATGACAATGATAAAATTATAACTATTAATACACTAAACCAAATCATACATTAAAAGAGATGTAATTATCGCCTGAACCGGTGATTTTATCAGAGAAATGTTAGTAAATTGTTTATAAAAAAATATAACTAAATACTATATGTTTATATATATATGATAATGTTTATTTATTTGATGTATATGAAACTTATATTTGTTATTCAGGTGGTTTGGAAAAATATGAAGGAAGTCAAACCAGAGGTATGGGTTTCTCATCTCACTTTTACATCTAAGATATATAAACCATATTCAGCACATAATATATTTTGTGGTGTATTTAAATTAAATTTCTATGTGTTATATCATGAAAATATTTATCATCATGTTTTTAGATATTTATTTCAAATTATTTTTTTCATTGGTATTATGATTCAAATGTTATTAAACTGGTAAGGGTTTATTTCACAATTTCATCATGATGTGCGGTTGTATTTGTTTTAGTCTCCCATGGAAGAACTATTTGATATTTCTATAATAAAATTAATAAATTGCCCACTCCTATATTTATTCATGAAAATTTTTATGTAACGTTAATTTTTTATACTAATTGGTACTTAAAACAATGGTCTTTTTTTAAAGAAAACCTGCCATTATTTCACTCTTTGATCGAAAATCATTTTTAGTCAAAATATATGTTTTGTAAATAGGTTTTATATTTTTATCTTATAAAAAATAAATTAATAAATAATTTTTACACATTTTCACTTTTTAAGATTTTTAAAGAGAATATTCATGTTGTTTTCTAAAAAATATCCATAATGTTTTTGTCATAAATATCAATGAAATATTCCTTTTAATGTGTATAGAATACACATAATTTTATGACTTTATGAAAACATAATGCATAAAATGTTATTTTTTAAATTTCAGTTTTGTTTTAAATAAAATTAATTTCCAAATATTTTATGAACTTTTTGTTTCAAAAATATTTTTATAGTGACAAAATTCATTTCCTAAAAAATGATTTATTGTAATTTTTATGATATTTATATTCAAAAAATAACTGAAAACATTATTATACTTATGATCCAATTATGATAATTTATATCTAAATAATAATTATTTTTTATTTCAATGTTTTATGATCAATTTGACTGAGGATGTAAAATTTAATTATCCTTCACTATATTACTATGGATGGTTTATGATTATATTTATTTGATTGTGGTTAGTATTAATATTTTGTATATTAAATTTTCAATATGAATATTTATTTGGATTATTTTTTACTACATTAATATGATGAATGAACATAATTTATTATGTGATGAGTGTGAAGTTGTTAAAATATCCCCTTATTCCATTGACAAGTCTCATGAGACAAATTAGTTGTCCAAATTTGATGGGTTTCAAATCATATATTGAAACTATGTTGTGAAAGGATTGGACAATATGTTTTATATGAATGAAAGTATGAATTCCCTCATTATGTGATCAGTAATTTCTTTCCATGTAATCATTTGATAAGTTATAACATAAAATGATATGTTCCAATGTTTTGTGGTTTTTAATAGGTCGTTATTTCATCATCATTTATAACTTCTATAGTATCTTTAGTTTCATGACTAAATTCCCTTTTTTATATTATTTACCCTTCCATATTGATTATAATTATATATTATTGGTACATTTTGATTTATTCTTACCCTTAATGGGCATCTAAGCTCACCTGTTTGTTTTTTTATTTTCCAGAGGATACTTAAGGTTTTTTATAAGTGATATGCAATGATATCCTACAAGGATTAATGGATTTCTCAATGAAAAAGTTTTCCTAATTAAAGAATGTATTAATATAAAACATAAATACAAACATGATTAAAAGGACCTAAATTCATTTAATAATAAAAAATCTGAACTCATTTCACTCATTAATAGTTGTTTTAACTTAATGAATCATTTTAAATTCTTTAAACAAAAAGGTATCTTTTTAAAAATATTATACATTTTTAAAAATTCACCATAGAATCAATATTTTTTGAAAATTATACAAAATTAACTATTATATAATTTTGAAATTTTGAATGAAAAATTAAAGATATTTTATTAATAAACTTTTAATAACGTTCAAATTTTACTTTTATTTTTTTTACAAAAATAAATCTAAATTATTTTTAGAAACAATGCTTTTTTACAGTATATAAAAACATTACTAAAAATTGTGTACATATTTATAAATATATTTTTATCATATAAAACCTTCATATGTAATTTTGAATGTTTCATTATTTCTATTTATATGTCTATGTTTATGTACTTTTATAATGATCATGTTTAAATAAGTTTATTAATAGTATATCATGCCTCATTTGAAATTGGTTTTACGATTAATGCATGACTTCAGTGAAATTAAATTTATTCAAAAATATATATTTCATAAAAACATCGGGTGTTATAGTATTGTATAGGTATACTCTTACCACACTTACATCTCAATTTCTGATACTCATAAATCATATCTACCAAAATTACCCAAATAACAATTGGTGGCCTAATAACAAAGGCCACCATTAAGAACCAAGGCCCTAGTATAATTTTTTGGCAAATTAATCTTGGAATCCCCAAAACACATCTCCCATGATGGATTTTGAAAGAACCAGTGGTGTGTTCATGACAATCCTATATTTCTTAGATACAACATGGAATCATTTGTAACAATATGGGAATAGTTTCTCTTAATGGACATGTTAATATACATAGTGGAAATTTACCAAATATATAACAAAACCCATCTCTAAGCCTCACATCAATGTAAAAGAAATATTTAAAAAAAATTTATTCATGAAAAATAAAGAATAATAAATCATAATAGTATATAAAAAATTCATAAATAAAAATACTATGCAAATCTAGATGATCCCAAAACCCAAGGATGCCGAAAAGTCCAAAACATAGAAGATAAAAAAGTAAAAAAAATTAAAATCAAATGAAAAATTTATAACCTATATATGGAACATGAAAACTATCTAACCACAATAAAGAACCTAAAGTTGAATAATCTCATCATAATGAGTCAATCAAGTAGAAATCCTTTATTTCTTGAGCAGAACCAAAATTGTTTCTTTTTAGGTGTGAGAATAAAAATTCATAGTATGTATAATCCTCATACCCCTTGTATACCACTTGAAGGAAGAACCATTTAAAGATAGTTTGGAATAAAATTTATAAAAATAGGATCATTTTATCATTTATTTAAATGTTTTTTCATTAGTAAAATCAATTTTCAATTTATTTTGAAACTGAACAACATTTTTAATTAAATACATATTTTAGGAAAACATTTTAATACATTTGAAATGTAAATAACATAATCAAATAAATGTAATTTTTTAAATTCACTTTAAAAACAATTTTTGACTTTATTTTCAATAATTGTACATGAATTTAAGTACATACATAAAAAATAAAATAACTAGAAACAATATTAATAAAAAATAAAGGACAAAGGCATGTGAATAAGTTGTATAAACATTCCACAAGAAGAATAAAAAATAAATTACAATTGAAAAAAATATAAATCACACTACTAAATTATGATAATTTCATAGTCCATCCCTAGGGTATCAAAACAGAAGGTATCTTAGAATATTAAATCTACACGTTAGTTTCAAAACATCAATATGTATGATAAATATAATGATTTTACAAGCCAGTGGGGGAACCATATATTTTATATAACTTATTAATTCCACAACTATATATTGTTAAAATGATCAAATATTTCTCATTTTTATCTTACCCAATTTTCTAATTTCCCATAAATAACAATGTGGAGATGATAATATAAATCATTTGGGAAATAACCAGAAATTTAAAAATAAGAAAATTACACAATCACCTCCTATTCAAGAGATACCTCTTTTAAAGATCCAACTAAGCCATGTTTCATATGGATGAACTAAACCATGAAATCTATTATATTATAAACAAATGGTACTCATGATTTAAAAAATAATAAACTTAGATAGAGCACAATTTATTTTTAAACACCTAAGAATCAAATAAAGAAATATTAAACCGATATGTACCATCCAATGTCCAGAAGATAACCCCTTGTTATATTAATTTACATGTTATGATACCCATCTTGGGATATGACATAAAATAAAAAGATCAATCAAGTATTTAATTGAACACTAAAAAGGAATAAATGATTTATACAGATTTGATCCTTATGTAAAACGGTGAAACCATTTTCTATTAAATGAAATCCCAAGTAACCCAACTTATTTAATAAAAAAACTATATAAAATATATACTGATGGTCATAACATATTAAAACTCATATTATAAATATAAGCCCCCAGCCTTAAACATTACTTAATCTTGAGTTATTACAAGATTACACCTTGAAGATCTTTTCAGGTTTAGAGTTTTAGAGAATTAGATTATAAAACATGGATTATATTCCACATTTAAACAAAGTGGTTACATAAAAGATAGTATTCATTTTTCCCATAAATGGAAACATTTTTAAAATAAACATGGATTCTTTCTTAACACTTCCTTGACACTATCATCATATCATGTACCTTTCCATTGACATGTGAAAAACATTTCAAAAACATGGGATGAGCATAAAAAGCTCAGTAAGGTATATAAAAATTTAGAAAGGAAACATGGGTACATATATACATGATAATTAAATAATAATTTACCCATGAAACATAAGCACTTTAACATACCTCATCAAAACATGAATAAATCATAGAAATCATAAGACATAAAGGTAACTTGAGGCATTCATAACATTCTTACGTAGGGAGTAACCCTCTTAGTTACGTTTGGAATACCCATCACAGTATATTCCCTAAATATCTTCAGAGAAACCTTAACGTTTCGCTCCATCGCGTTACCCAATGCATTGAAGAGCTATATCGGGCACACCTGCCCTTAGATTATCATAGAACCACCCATCTTCATAATAATGCCCAAGAACCACAACATAATTGTATCATATAAAACATGCATAAAGGAATCATAACATTTCCAGCATTCAATCACAAGATATAAATTCAACACGTTGATATGAAAACATTATGAAAACCATTTTCAATACCAACATAAAAGAAAAGTAAAACATGGTATTTATTTTTCTTTTAAAAAGAAGGTATGGCTTGTAGAGGAAGCCGAAACTTAAATAATGGTCACAGCAGCGAAGGAGTCATTGTTGCTGCATACGTACGACAAAAACATTCCCTTTTTTCGTTTAGTAAATGGTTCTTATAAAAAAAATATTCCTTTTGAATAAACGTAAAAGTCAAATGGGTTTATAAACCGTATAAAAGAAGGTTGTGTATAAAACAAAATATGCCTCAATGAAAGGAGATTGAGACGAAGTCCCATACATCGGGTCCGACATGACTCGATCGTTCTTTAATGTCCTGAATAATAAACATGAGTTAATTTCTACTTTCTTAAGAACCTTTTTCAAGTTCATTATTCCTTTTATACCACTTATTACCATGTTATGAACATTATATAGTCATTTAGGTTAATAACGATCATTTTGTCATTATTTGGTACATGAGTCCAAAGTGAACATCCTATATTTACAAGTTGTTCACGTAGTCAAATATACATTATATAAAGAATAATATTCATGTTCTATATGCCATATATTTAATATATATCCAGTATATAAATGAATTTATAATATTACATAATCATTTATAGGTAAGAAATGAAATGCACCGTTCATGGAGACGGTAAGCCGTACGTACGCCTGAACGCTGCTTTCATTTCTATTTCGTATTTTATGGAATGGAATCATAATTATATAAAGGTATATTATAATTCCAGTATAATATCATATATAATATCATAACTCCATCCTTTATACATCCCACATATGGTATTAACGAATCAAATCACTTTGAGGGGGCAGTAGTCCGCACTTCCTTAAATGAAGGTATCACGTTTACCCATAATGGAAACCATAAAGGTATACCCAAAATGAAACATAAATAAGCATAAAGAAAACATAAAAATATTATATATCATATATAAATATAGTGACATCTTAATGTCCACCTTTGAAGGTGTTAAAAGAATGTTGAACAATCATTGTTTCGGGAGGCAGAAATTAGCCATCCACGGAAACAGTATGTTATTTAACCATTAGATGTAGGTGTTTGTAAGTGTAGGTAGAATATTTCTTATAACAACATTCTAGTATATTGAAGATACTGGATTTTTTACAAAAGAAATGAATAAAAAGAGTTTATGGGGTTGGAGAAGCAAAATAAAACAAAAGGACACAAGTGAAGACATTACCTTAAAATCGGGTAACTCCCTTTGGTTTGAGCTCAAAGGCTTACTTGGGAAGAATTATACCCAAATTGAGGCTTCTAAGAGTTAGAGAGGGATTTGGAGAGACAAAATGGGAAGGGGTTGGCCGAGCCAAAGGCTTTGGAAGTGTGGGTAAGGAGGTAGAGGTGGGGGCCTTTTATAAGAGGAGAGGAGGGTCACTCTTGGAAAGTAAAGAAATGTTACTTTATTTTAAAATGAGTTTTGGATTTAAAAGGTCCCACATTGATAATTCAAGGATAAAGTGATAAGAATTCTAAATATACCCATCCAATAGGATTTTTACAAGTGTAGGTCTTATATTTTACATTATCTTTTCATTTTATTTAAATCGTTAAATAATTAGGTATTCGATGCATCATCATGATGTCATAAATAATTTAGTCTATTTAATGTCTAAAAATTACAAAAAAATACTCTGATGTATGAAATTTTTTTATCTTTCCAATTACTATTTATTTTCAAAATTCTGACTTGTATAACCCCATTTAAAAATTGTTTTAGTAAAATAACTCATGTTTGTGACATTTTTACTTTAACATTGAATTAAAAGATATTAATGTCATTTTCCTTCCAAAGTGGCTCCATGGGGTCCCCAAGTTGACCCATGGATTTTCTTGGTTGGCCATGACACATCCAATAAGTGTAATACATGTGTCAAGCTCATCTCATATTATTAAAATATTATTTTTACCTTAAACTACACTAATTACCTCTAATCGTGATTAATAACATAAAAGTTACTATTCACCAAAAAATTATTTTAATCTCATTGAACCACATTTTACGTCTTAATGACAACCATGTATGTCGGATTTTTGAAAATCAAATCACAGAAGTGGTAAAATTTCATTTAAACGAAAAATCAATTTTTTAAGTACCACTTAGTGGTTTCACTATTCATCAAAAATTGAAGTTTTTCAGAAAACTACCAAAACATCACACAAAGCTATATTTGATATTAGGAATTCAAAAATGATGTCTATTTTACAAAATTAAAAACATATAAGTTTCATTAATTAATTTAATAATTAATTCCCGATGTCAGAGCAAATAGCGTGTTTTTTATGAAACAATAAGTATCAAAAGATTGACACTAGTTTAAGTCCAATTTCAAAGTGAAATTAAATCCAACAACCACTATTGGATTAAATGGTAAAAATATATTCTAATTGAACTTTAAAAAAAATTCAAAAGATAATCTAACCATATAATTAAATTAGATGAAAAAGCAGTTTTGATGTAAAATGCAGTATTCTTCACTATTCATTAAAAAATGAACTTTATCGAAAAAATACCAAAAATTCACACAATGTAAATTTTGATGTCCCAATCATAAATAATAAGTTTATTTTGACAAACATAGCTTATAAAATTGTCAGAAGATATATTTAAAAATGGGATCCCATTAAAATCGGTAAAACAATCTTTTAAAAATATTAGTATACTCCATGCTAAAGATTGGATTTATTTTCATTTTAAGCCTCTAAAACACTATCTAATTCATTAATAGACATAGATAAAAATATATATTATTCATTACATACTTGGGATATTACATCATTCCCCCCCTTTAGAAAATTGTGTCCCCGTAATTTATTTACTTATCGAATAAGTGGGGGTATTTATCCCTCATTGCATTTTCAGATTCCCATGTTGCCTCTTCAATCATGTGGTTTTTCCACAAAACCTTTACCAGATGAATCACCTTATTCCGTAACACTTTCTCCCTGTGGTCAAGAATCTGGACCGGTTGTTCCTCATAAGATAGGTTCTCTTCCAGCTGAACTACCTCTGGACTCAAAACATGAGATGGATCTGGCATGTACTTCCTTAACATTGAATCATGAAAAACATTGTGTACCTGAGATAAACTCGGAGGTAAAGCCACTCAGTATGCAACTGAACCAACTCTCTCTAGAATTTCATATGGTTTAATGAACCTTGGACATATCTTTCCTTTATTACCAAATCACATCAGACTTTTCCATGGTGATACTTTGAGAAAAACATGATCACTTACCTCAAAAGAGAGATCTTTCCTCTTATTGTCCTCATAACTCTTATGCATGCTCTGAGCTGTTCTCATGTGTTTCTATATCAGCTGATCTTTTTCTTCCATCCCTTCTACCAATTCTAGTCCCATCAGCTTCCTTTCACCCACTTCATCCCAAAAAGCTGGAGTTTGACACCGCTTCCCATATAACGCCTCAAATGGTGCCATCTGTATACTAGAATGAAAACTGTTATTATATGAAAATTCAACCAAAGAAAGATGTTGGTTCCAAATTCCCTTATAATCCATCGAACAAGCATGTATCATATCTTCCAAAGTCTGAATTGTTCGTTCTGACTGCCCATCTGATTGAGGATGAAAAGCTATACTAAAATTTAATTCAGTACCCAACGACTTCTGAAGGCCTTTCCAAAATATAGAAGTAATCCTAGGATCATGATCAGATTAAATAGAGACAGGAACTCAATGAAACCTGACTATCTCGTTGAGGTACAAATGGGAAAGTTGATCAAGGGAAAAAGTATCTCATATAGCAAGTAAATTAGCATATTTAGTCAAGCGATCAACAATAACCCAGATTGAATTATTACCTCGAGGTGTCTTCGGCAATCCCACAACGAAGTCCATGGATATATTCTCCCATTTCCATTCTGGTACTGGTAATGGCGGAAGCATCCCTTTTGGTAACTGCCACTCTACTTTAACCTATTTACAAGTCAAACACTTCACAGTAAAATCAGCAATATCTCTTTTCATTCCATCCCACCAGCAATACTCCCACAGAACTCTGTACATCTTAGTACTGCCAGGATGAACTGAAAACGGAGAATTATGAGCTTCAAATAAAAAATCTCTCTTCAAATATGAATCACATGTCACACACTATCTCTTCCCAAATATCAAAACAAAATCATTATCAATATTGAATTCAGGAAACTCACCCTTCTGAACCAGCTCTACCTTTTTCTACAACTCACTATCTTGCTTCTGTGCTTGCTTGATTCTGTCTGATAGAGAAGATTTCACTGATACCTGAAACAAAACAGAAGAACATCCTACACCAAAAACTTTTCTTCCAAAGTTCATCAAATCTTTAACCAAAGGATCATGTTCCAAACACAACATTGTTAATGAAGCATTACTTTTTCGACTCAAAGCATCGTCCACTTTATTTTCTTTTCCCGGATGGTAATGAATTGTACAATCATAATCCTTGATTAATTCTAGCCATCTCCTCTGTCTCATGTTCAATTATTTTTGAGTGAATATATACTTTATGCTTTTGTGATCGGTATATATTTCACACTTTACGCCATACAAATGATGCCTCCAAATTTTTAAAGTGAAAACAACAGCAGCTAATTCCAAATCATGTGTAGGGTAATTTACCTCATGAGTTTTCAACTGTCGTGGAGCATAAGCATTACCTGATCATTCTGCATTAAGACGCAACCAAGTCCTTTCAATGAAGAATCACTGTAGATAAAAAACTCCTCATTCCTGAAAGGTAGTGCCAAAACAAGAGCATTCACCAATCTTCTTTTCAGTTCCGAAAAACAATCATCACATTCTTTTGTCCAGATAAACTTAACACCGGTCCGAGTTACCTTAGTCATCAGACTAGATAACCGTGAAAAATTTCTAACAAACCTTCGGTAATAGCATTCCAAACCAAGGAAAATACGGATCTCAGTTACATTTGTGGGTCTTGTCCATTTTTCCACAACCTTTGTTTTTGCAGGATCAATAGTTATCCCATCTTTAGAAACAATGTGACCAAGGAAAGAAATTTGTTGCAACCAAAACTCACACTTGCTGAATTTCCCATACAATTTCTTTTCTTTTATGGTTTCCAAAATAACCCATAAATGTCTTTCATGCTCCTCTTTACTTTTAGAAAACACCAAAACATCATCAATGAAAACCACCAAAAACTTATCCAAGAACTAATGGAAAATTCTATTCATTAAGTCCATGAATACAGCAGGTGCATTGGTTAGCCCAAAAGGAATTACTACAAATTCATAATGGCAATATCTTGTACGATATGAGGTCTTTGGAACATCTGCTTCCTTTACCTTCAACTGATGGTACCCTGATCTCTGGTCAATCATTGAAAAATACTGAGCTCCCTGGAGCTAATCAAACAAATCATCGATATGAGGCAAATGATATTTGTTCACAAAAGTGATGTTATTCAAGGATCTATAATCAATGCAAAGTGTCATCGAACCATCTTTCTTTTTAAAAAATAAAATAAGAGCACCCCATTGTGATGTTCTTGGTCGAATGAATCCTTTCTCTAATAAATCTTGCAATTTCTCCTTCAACTCTAAAAGTTCAGATTGAATCATTCGATAAGGGTGTTTTGAAATTGTCTTAGCATTTGGAACTAAGTCAATAGTAAACTCAACTTCCTGATATGGTATTATTCCAGGAAACTCATCAGGGAAAACATCAGGATACTCATTTACCACTGTCACATCATAAATCTGAACAGTTCCCTTGTTTTCAAAAATATGTGCAAGGTAACATTCATTTCCATATTTTACAATTTTCTCGGCCTCTTGATACATTATCAACAGTAAGGGTTCATTCTTGTACACAAACTGAAAGTATTTTTGAAAAAAAACTTTTTTAGCTCTACAGTCAATCTTAGCATGGTAAACAGAGAGCCAATCCATACCCAGGATAACATCAAACTCTTCTAGAGGTAGAACAATTAGGTTTTCAAGTAGGTTCTTTCCATGGATAAGGATAGGAAGATTCTTATAAATTCTTTTTACATCAACATTTCCCCCAGGTGTTTTTACCACATGTTCAGGAGTCATTTCTTGACATGGTATTCCCATTTTACTAGAAAAGTTTTCAGAGATGAAAGAATGTGTAGACCCCGGATCAAACAACACACTGGAATAATCTGAAAAAATAAACAAAGTACCTGATACAACTTAATTTGATGGCCCGACATCTGCTGAAGTAGTTGCAAAGGATTTCACCACCCCTTTCTGCTTGTAGTCTAACTGCTTCCCATCACTCAAGCTCTTTGTCGGACACTCATTTTCATAGTGACCCATCTCATTGCACTGAAAACATTTCACTAACTGTAAATCAAATTTGGACATACCATCACCTTGATCTTTTTCAGTGAAATCACAATCCTTATGTCCCATCGTACCACATCGGTAGCACTTTCCAGAATTTAGAAGACATTCCCCAACATGCCTTTTACCACATTTATCACAAACTGGAAACTTAGTTTTCTTACCGTCAGACCTTTTTGAAGAATTATTTCCTTTCTCCTGCCACCTTGGTCTCTTCTTCTGTTGGTTGTTATGGAACACTTGATCATCAGAAAACTCCATTTCATCCTTCTCAGCACATCTAACATGCTTTTCATAACTTTTGAACTCATGAGAAGCTAAATCCCTTCGATATTTTGGCTTTAATCATGATTAAAAACGATTGATTTTACTATCAAGGTCTCGCATAAAATTTGGCGCATACCTTGCCAATCGAGTGAACCTTTCTTCATAGGCAGCCACTGAGTCTTCCTCTTGCCTCAATTCCAAGAATTTCTTTTCCATCCTAAGTCAAACAGCCTGAAGAAAATACTTCTCAACAAACATACCTTTAAATTCATCCCAGTCGAGAGCATCAATCTCATCAGTGTCCTTGGCATTTTTAACCATCGACCACCACTGATCTGCTTCACCCTCCAAACAGTAAATAGCAAGACTAACCTTTTGATTGTATGAACACCCCATGACATCGAAAATCTTCTCCAGTGCTTTAATCCACTCTTTAGCTAGCACAGGGTCAGATGATTATCTGAATGATGGGGGATGTTGCCTCATGAAATTTTCCACCATTGACATGTTCCTCTGTGGTTAATCTGGCTAATCTCGTTCATGGATACCACCACCATTTATCGCATGAGTCAACTGCGCCATTACTACAAAAAACTGTTCAGTTCCAATTCCGACCATCTCAGGATGATTATTCGGAAGGTTATTTCCTTCTGTATGCCTTCCTAGAACTGCTTCCTTGTTTCCTCTACGGAAAACCATTCTGAAAAAACATTTCTTAGATGAAGCAACATGGTAATCTTCAAATGCTATATCATTTCAATTTGACCATAAATTTATTTTGGATAATCATTTAATAGAATTCTAACTCCTAAAGTTATATAAACCGACCTTTGATACCAACTATATTACCCCAGCCGTAAACATTAATTAATCTTGAGTCATTACAAAATTACACCTTGAGGATCTTTTCAGGTTTAGAGCTTTAGAGACTTAGATAATAAAACATGCATTACATTCCACATTTAAACAAAGTGGTTACAGAAAAGATAGTATTCATTTTTTCCATCAATAGAAACATATTTAAAATAAAAAATGGATTCTTTCTTGACACTTCCTTGACACTATCATCATATCATGTACATTTCCCTTGACCTGTGAAAATCATTTCAAAAACATGGGATAAGCATAAAAAGATCAGTAAGGGATATAAAAATATGGAATGGAAACATGGGTACATATATACATAAGAATGAAATCATACATTACCCATGAAACATAAGAACTTTAACATACCTCATCAAATCATGAATAAATCATAGAAATCATAATACATAAAGGTAACTTGAGGCATTCATAACATTCTTACGTAGGTAGTAACCCTCTTGGTTACATTTGGAATACCCATCACAGTATATTCCATAAATCTCTTCAAAGAAACTTTAACGTTTCAATCCTTCCCATTACCCAATGCATTGGAGAGCTATATCGGACTCACCCACCCTTAGTTTATCACGGAACCACCCGTCATCATAATAATTCCCGTGAACCACAACATAATCGTATCACATAAAACATGCATAAAGGAATCATAACATTTCCACCATTAAATAACAAGATGTCAATACAACACATTGATATAAAAACATTATGAATACCATTTTCAATACCAAAATAAATGAAAAGTAAAACGTGGTATTTATTTTCCATTTAAAAAGAAGGTATGGTTTGTAGAGGAAGCCGAAACTCAAATAATGGTCACAGCGGCGGAGGAGTCATTGTTGCCGCATACGTACGACAAAAACATTCCCTTTTGTCATTTAGTAAACGTTTAGTATAAAAAATATTCCTTTTGAATAAACGTAAAAGTCAAAGGGTTTTATACACCATATAAAAGAAGGTTGTGTATAAAACAAAATATGCCTCAAGGAAAGGAGATTGAGACGAAGTCCCATACCTTGGGTCTGACTTGACTCGATCGTTCTTTAATGTCCTGAATAATAATCTTGAGTTAATTTATACTTTATTAAGAACCCTTTTCAAGTTAATTATTCCTTTTATATCACTTATTACCATGTTATGAACATTATGTAGTCATTTAAGTTAATAACGGTCGTTTTGTCGTTATTTGGTACTTGAGTCAAAAGTGAACTTATTATATTTACAAGTTGTTCACGTAGTCAAATATCCATTATCTCAAGAATGATATTCATGATGTATATTCCATATATTTAATATATATCTAGTATATACATGCATTTATAATATTACATAATCATTTAGATGTTAGAAATGAAATGCACCGTTCATGGAGACGGTAAGCCGTACGTACGCATGAACGCTGCTTTCATTTCTATTTCATATTTTATGGAATGGAACCATAATGAAAAAAAGGTATATTATAATTCCAATATAATATCATAGATAATATAATAACTCCATCCATTATACTTCCAACATATGGTATTAACGAATCAAATCACTTTGAGGGGGCGGTAGTTCGCACTTCCTTAAATGAAGATATCGTGTTTACCCATAATGGAAAACATAAAGGTATGCCCAAAATGAAAACTACAGAAGCATAAGAAAAACATAAACATATTATATATCATATATAAATATAGTTACATCTTAATGGACACCTTTGAAGGTGTTAAACAAATGTTGAACAATCATCGTTTCGGGAGGCAGAAATTCGCCATCCACGGAATCAATATGTTCTTTAATGATTATATGTAGGTGTGTGTAAGTTTAGCTCGAATATTTCTTATAAAAACATCTTAGTATATTGAATATACTAGAGTTGTTAGAAAATAAATGAATAAAAATAGTTTAGGGGGTTGGATAAGCAAAACAAAACAAAAGGGCTCAAGTGAAGACATTACCTTCAAATCGGGTAACTCCCCTTGGTTTGAGCTCAAAGGATTCCTTGGGAAGACTTCTGCCCAAAGTGAGGCATCTAAGAGTTATAGAGGGATGTGGAGAGACAAAATGGGCAGAAGTTGGATGAGCCAAAGGCTTTGGAAGTGTGGGTAAGGAGGTAGAGGTGGGGGCCTTTTATAAGAGGAGAGGAGGGGCACTCTTGGAATGTAAAGAAATGTTACATTATTTTAAAATGCGTTTCGGATTTAAAAGGTCTCACATTGATATAATTCGAGGATAAGGTCATAAGGGTTTGAAATATACCCATCCAATAGGTTTTTGACAAGTGTAGGTCTTATATTTTTCATTATATTTTCATTTTATTTAAATCGTTAAATAATGAGGTAATCGATGCATCATTATGATGTCATAAATAATTTAATTAATATAATGTCTAAAAATTATAAAAAAATACTATGATTTAGGAAATATTATTATATTTCCAATGAATATTTGTAGTAAAAAAATCTGACTTGTATAACCCCATGTAAAAATTGTATTAGTAAAATAACTCATGTTTGTGACATTTTTACTTTAACATTGAATTAAAAGATATTAATGTCATTTTACTTCCAATGTGGCTCCATGGGGTCCCCAATTTGACCCGTGTATTTTATTAGTCGTCCATGACACATCCAATAAGGGTAGAACATGTTTCAATCTCATCTCATATTATTAAAACATTATTTTTACCTTAAACTACACTAATTACCTCTAATCGCGATTAAGAACTTAAAAGTTACTATTCACCAAAAAAATTATTTTAATCTCATTGAACCACATTTTACTTCTTAATTAAAACCATGTATGTTGTATTTTTGAAAATAAAATCACATAAGTGGTAAAATTTCATTTAAACAAAAAATCAGTTTTTTAAGTACCACTTAGTGGTTTCACTATTCATCAAAAATTGAAGTTTTTCAGAAAAATACCCAAACTTCACCCTAAGATATATTTGATATTCCGAATTAAAAAATGATGTCTATATTACAAAATTCAAAACATTAAAGTTTCATTAATTAATTTAATAATTAATTCCCGCTGTCAGAGCAAATAGCGGGTTTTTTATGAAACAATAAGTATCAAAAGATTGACACTAGTTTAAGTCCAATTTCAAAGTGAAATTAATTAAACGACCAATATTGTATTAAATGGTAAAAATTTATTCTAATTTAACTTTAAAACCAATTAAAAAGATAATCTAACCACATAATTAAATTAGAGGAAAAAGCAGTTTTGATGTAAAATTCTGTATTTTCACTATTCATTAAAAAATGAACTTTATCGGAAAAATACCAAAAATTCACAAAAAGTAAATTTTGTTGTCCCAATCATAAAGAATAAGTTTATTTTTACAAACATAGCTTATAAAATTGTCAAAATATTGATTTAAAAATGTTGTTCCATTAAAAGGAAGTAAAACAATCTTTTAAAAATATTAGTGTATTCCATACTGAAGATGGGATTTATTTTCATTTTAAGCCTCTAAAACACTATCTAATTCATAAAAAGACATAGATAAAAATATCTATTATTCATTAATTACTTGGGATGTTACAATAAATCCTAATAAACCATGGTTTTAATTGTAATGAGTTATGTTCGGAGAAAACCCATTTTAAACCAATGAAATCACAATAACCAAGATTATTACAACTGGTATGGGATCTAATGTGTGCCCTATAATACCTAGAAACCCTGGAATATCAGATTAATTTATCCCTAAGATCAATGGGTTCTCCATAGTGACCAAACATAGAGATATCAACAGGGAAAAATAGAAATGTCGATAGAGCGGTTGAGATAGTTTCAAATAATAATAAATTCTCATTGAATCTAGAATGAAGGCCATGAATCCATGACGAATAGCCATATTAATGATAAGGGATCCCATAAGTTGATTCATTATTGTGGGAGGAGAGGGTGTCCAAAATAGGGTTAAATTAGGGGAGTTTAGAATAGGGTTTTGGAAAATTTTAATATTTGGGGAAGTTGAAAGGTTAGGAAGAATGACTCACTGAACTGTTTACCAACCATGAACATATTTTTTAATAGTATCGGGGAACCTATGTTGTTTGGATTCATGATTCGGTTTATTTGATCCAAACACGAAAATGACACTATTAAAAAATATATTCCTCTCTCATTCATTCCTATAAGTTTCAAATAATTATTTTTAATCCATGCATCTTCCCCCTACCCACAAAAATACCCACATGGGTTATATTTTATTTATCCAAACATGAATCAAAAAATGATTTACACATTTCAATAAATAGTGAAGTAAAAATGATCTTGAAATCCTCCTTTGGAAGGGAGATGGAATAGTTTCCTCTGAATCTCTATCACTAACTACGTGAAAAATAAAAAACATATAGTAAATATAAAGCATTATATAAATATTCCTGAAACCCAATAATAATGATAAAGATACATAAATTATTATAATTATATGGAATGTAATGGATGGGTTTGAAATTAGGATGGATTGATTTTGAAAATAATTAAAAATCAAGCATCAAGCAACCATCACATGGAAGTAGGATTTCTAAATCCCTCGAGAATGATCATTGGGTGAACATTAATTTACTAATGTGTTATAGTGAATGAGTAAATTGCTAGGAAAATTCATGAAACTATATCATGAATACATCTCTCACACATTTCATCTTATGAAGAAAATCATTAATGTCGCCCAATGTGGGAGAACCACCCAATTGGTAACATTTAATACTCATCAACCCCTTAAATCATTGATAATGACATGTATAGTATTCCTTATGATATAGAAATTCATACACAAGAACATTCATGTGTAGTGAAATCGTATGAAATAGTGATCTATACACTATGGTTCAATGGAAAAATGATATTTTTATGACATCCCTTTGTCATAAAATATTTCATAGAAAAATTAATCACATCTATAAAGGATTTGGTAAATGACTTATTAATATCACTTTGCTTGATGAGTCACTCAATGGATAAGTGTTATTCTCTTATCATTACAGTGTGTTAATAAATTATAGCACGAAAGATGTGGAGGATGAGCGTTTTGGGATAAACAAAGAACACAAAATGTCTCACATGAACTAGTAAAACCCATCACTCGTGTACTACATCAATATAAATACCTTGAAGACACTCATAGGGAGAACATTCCATAATACTTATGTTATGAGTCAATGTACACAATTACATCAATTTTAATCCTTGACCATAAAATACAAACAACCATTTCATCATATGAAATATTTTAGTATAATGATTTATATTGTCATAGAGTTCCAAATGTTAAAAATTTTAAAATTATAAATTTATGCCAATGTAGTGTAACGATATCACTATATTGTGTAAAAGGATAAACACCAAATTTGTGTTAAAATATTTTTATTTCATATAGGTCATATGAAATGATAGGATACATCATATCGTAATCTATAATATATATATATATATATCATATTTATATAAATGATTTAGGGTATATATCCACTAATATTCTTTTAGTACTAAAGCCTCGCATATGTGGTGTCATTTAACCTTATATTACATAATATATAATCACATGTGAAACCATATCCAAAAATGGTCATGTATATCTCAAATAACACCAATGGAAATCTATCATTAACAATATCAAATACCAAATCACAAGTAATACCCTCTGGTTACCCACCCATAACTCTTTTTGGGTGAACTTTATAACATATTTATACAAACGTTTTGAGTTAAAACAAATTTTCATTTAACAAACCACATAGTGGACCCTTCATTCTTTTATAGTATTGAAAAAAATATAGATCCCAAGATCCATAAATGTTAGAAAATAGTGGCCTCTTGAAATAATAAATATTACTCTAGCTATAAAGGAATCCTGTATGATCTCGATAAAACACATGTCTCTTTATACGTTTGATTACCAAGCTCATTTTATGAAAGCATGTATTTTAATTTAATCAATTTTTTAAAATCATCACGTGACAATGAAACAAGGATAATTCCAATCCCATTTATCCAAGTAAATATTATTAATTCTTTATGTATAATGTTACCAATGAATAAATCACATTTCATTCACCATAATGAATGAGAATATTGATTTCCCCTCACACAATAGATTTGAACATCATATGTACTCTCATAGTATGGTCAGATACTAAACCTATATATATCAATGATTGGTACATGTCTCATACTCATCATACAATAGGATACATAAGATCTTGGTTTTGCTATTACTAATAACATACTCGACCAGATACCCAACCAGCCGTAACTAGTGATGTCTCAAGGATTTCATAAGAAATCTATCATAGTATAAAGGTTCACCTTCTAGGTATTTCACTATCCTTAGTTAGTGGGGAATCACAATATTTACCATTCTACCATAATGTACCAAATACAGAGTGTATGATGCAATATGTTCAATATTTTGTTGGTCATCTGGCACAAAAAAACATGTTTTTACCTCATATTCATATTTCATATCTTTATTTTAGAATCGTACTCATGAAAACCATAACATTTTATAAAACTTATTATACTCCATGATGAACATCCAAATATATCAAAGTATTATTATTTGAAGAAAAATATCATTTAACATAACAAAATGGTTACAAATGTATACATTCATGAAAAAAATGAAATATTAATAAAGTGAAGATTTATTTATATATAACATGATAATTTTCATTTTATAAATATATTATAATAATAATAGAATAAATATATAAATATATGTTAAAATATCATATATCCTAGAATACTAAATTAGTAGAATGTTTTTTATAATTTTGCGGCTTTTCGTAAACTTGTTACATTGTCTATGAAATTTTTATCACATATATTTTTGTACACTAGATAAAACCCTCCCACTAAAATATTTACTTAGTAACATCAATGATGATAATTTTTTATAATAATGGTGACAAATATAAATCATGATCCAAGTATTCAATCTTATAACATAGTATAATATCTTTTATAATTCCCAACATCAACTGTTACAAAGTTAATAACTTTTTTTTCTACATAGAAGTTATTCTAGATACATAATAATAATTCTTGGTCCCCATTTTTTAAGAACATTTAGGCGTGATTTTCACTTTATGTTTTGATAAGAATAATCAATAATTTGTTAATGTTGAAATTCTTGAAGTTCATGTATTGTACCACTAAACTCATAGATGATATATTCTCCTCAAAAATTTAATTTTTATTATTAAGAAACGTTTTTATATTATAAAATAATAATTACTTTTTTTAATATAAAAACAGTAAAATTAAAATATTATATTTATATCTCATCTTGTATTTTATGTGTTTTTTGAAATTTAATGGGAAATAATATTATTCATTAAAATGTTCCACTAATGGTGGGGGAATATCATATCCACCAATTTAACCCAACTTATGGATAAAAAATTTATCCAAGATAGATCATATTTGGTCCATATAACCTGAAAAGGTGATTTGGGTTGGGTCTTGAATTAACCATATATCTTTTTACCACGTATATGTGTTATAAGTGTCGGTATAAGATGAATAATGAACCTTCAGAGTTGGTCCAAACATAGGGGATTAATTTTTGTAAAATATATTAACAAGTGTTTCTTGTATAAATATACCATTATTTACGTTTTTTGAAATGTTGGAAGGGATGAAAATAAAATTTATAGTTTTGGTTGTTTTGGAATTGTACTAGACTTTTACATTTTAAAAAATGAATATTGAGTAAGATTTCTATTGTAAGACCTATGATAGAATCATTATTGTTAGAATGAAATTGTTGGAGAAATGGGTAATTATGTATTTAATAATAATTTTATAAAACCCGTTCCTTCCTAGTAATAGTCTTTTCTGTAAACTCTTTTCATTATTATACATTTTTGGAAAATATTTCACGTTTAGAATTAGTAAAACATTTATAGATCTAGTGTATATTTTTTGGGAAAATAGATAAATCTAAATTTGGTAATAATTTTCTAATAGTTCTACTTTCCTTGTAAGAAATTATCCTACAAACCCTATTACTAGGATGTATTAAATGAAAATACATACAATTATATATTTAGTAAGTCTTTTATAGTATTCTTAAAATAATATTATAACTGTTGAAAAGCTTTTACTTAGATAATAGGATTTTTTGGAATCAATTATCATAGTATGTCATCTAGGAAAATCATACTATGAATTTAAGGCATTTTTTTACAAAAAATTTTTTATCCGAAGAACAATGCTTCTGAATATTCTAAAATATCATATAAATGATAAAAACACTCATATAAATGTAAATTACATCTCCTTACACCCTATATGGAAATAAATTCATATATATAGAGTTATCACCCCTATATATCTTGGTTAGTGGTATATCCTTTTATACATGTAGGATATATAATAAAAAAACACCATTAACCAAAATCTAATACATCTCTTTATACATTGACACATTATACAATTGATAACATCCTAATAGAGTAAATAGTTTTTTATCTTTAGTGACAATATACAAAAATGATTCTAATGTTAAATTTTAAAATATGAAACACATTCTAAATTATATTGAAAATGTTATTCTTTCTTCTTTTATATTCGTAAAATAATTTACTAATTACTTCATTGTAAAATGGGGAAATTAAAACATAGTAAAAGCTGATGTTAGATGCTCACTGAGGTAAATTATGATATAGAGGCTATCATAGAATGAAGAAATAATAAAAATTATGGAAGATGTAAATGATAATCAAATATGTCATATAATAAACACCATTAAAGGGGAATATATCCATAGATAACATACCAAAATAAATAATCACATGTATAACTATAAATAGACTCATATTAATTTAATTCATAATGAAAATCATTATAATCTGAACTCAAAGTCAGCATTCTTGGACATCATACATAAATATTTAAAGAATACACCAAAAAACCAAAATTGGTTTTTCTTAATATACTTTTTGATGCATCATGGGACTATCTATAACTTGTACCCACCTACCTCTTTTCCATTATATTTATTCCTCATATATTATAAAATATATAAAATTAATTCCCAAAATACCTCAAAAAACACATTTATTGGAATTGAATAAAGAATATGAAATATAGTACTTGTAAATTAAATATGTTTCTTATTAAAATATCATTCATTGATACTATATAAAGAAAAGGTATACATTTTGGAAATATAAAAGTGTTTTAAATGCTACAATATTAAACCATGATATATAAAATAAGGGAATTGAGGAGAAAATAATTTATAATGAATTGATGGAGAGTTATATAGAATGTGACTATTATAATGTTAATGACCATAAAATATATAATTAAGTAAATGATTAAAGATGAACATAAATTTAATATAAATGATGGACTTTTAGAAAAACAAAGTCTATTGGAAATATTTTGGAAATTATATTAAAACCTTTAAAATAACTTCCTTGTAACTTTTTGTGTGAACAATGTTATATATTAATTTAACCAATATTTTTATTTATTATTGAAAATAATACCCTTTTATTTTGTTAATTTTATAAATAATAATTACCTGAATATTAAAAAAAGTATTCCACTTTTAATAATTATGGATACTATTAAAGGAATAATTAAATAAAATAGTAGTCATGATATTGGGAAATATTTTTTATATTATATACATTAAAATAGAACATTCATTTCAAAAATTTTAAAAAAGTTATGAAAATGCCTTGTTTTATGATATTTCAAAATATTTAAATTTAAAAATATTATAATAAAGACATAGGTAGTATATGTGACCATTTAGGACATTACGTGTGTAGTTAAAATATTCTATAAAAATTTTTGAACAAAATCGACATGTATGATAAAAAATCCAAAATGAAAAATTAAAATATGGTTGATATCCATTACATGTAACTTAGTTTTTTGGATTCTTGATCTAAACAAGTTATGATACAGTATATAAACATATAAAGCTTAAAATAACTATATTTGAATAAAAGATAGAGGATTTTATATATTAGTATCATATAATTTTCCCCTCATAAATTTCAATGTAAAAAATCCAAAAAACAGTGAAATGAAAATAAAATCCATTACTTCATACTTCCACATGGTCAGATGCATCATTTTCTCAAGTATAGTAAATTTAAATTAATTTAAAAACATTTTTGAATGTTTTCCCCAAATTTTAGCATGTTACATATAATGTATTTTGGAATCCATTTTTTAATATATATTGTTCACATCGATAACATAAGTTCCATCGGTAAATATCTAAAAAAGTACATATATTCACCATGTATAAAGGTGTAACGAAATAGTTACACCACATGGAAATTATTGTAATTTTATTTATATAATTTTTTGATATTATAATTGATTTTATAATTATAAATGCACTGTGAAAATATAAAAGAGATTCATATCACTTCATGGAAGTGGTGGTCTACAGGTACACACAAACATCTTTATCATTCAAAAACTGATAGAAGGTTAAGAGGAATATGATATATTTTATTTCTGGAATTATATGTCAGTCAGCAATGTAATTTTAATTTATTTTATTTATATAAATATTTATCACAATCTATAAAATAGAGTGATGGAAAAATTATTACACCACTTTGTGGAGACAATAGTTTGTATATATGCAAAAGCTAGTTTTTCATTTTCTCTAAGATGGAAAAGACATAGAAAATATATTCCCCATTAAATTAACAACATATCAATACTGATAATATCCTCATTAGAGTATTTTATTCTTATTATATAATATTTTAAGGAGTATTAAGAATAATATAACACAAAAAAGTATGGTAAGAACATATACCGCTTCCATGGGTAACCACTATTAGCTAAAACCATAAACCTTCTTGAATTGGTATTTTTGTGAGACAAAGACCTCTAGGGAATGGGGGTGGGTGATGTTGGTATTGTGTTTTTATAGTTTATGGTCGATATAAGTGGATCATTTAGTATAGATTATATAAGATTTTGGTTTCCCTTTTTTATGTGATCAAACTAGAGGAATTGTAAATATTTGAAACATTACTTTTTAATATATATTTTAATTAAGTAAATAGAATGAAAATTAAAATATATTCGAATATAATAATGAAAATGTAAAAATAAATCAAACTAATTATATTTAAGAAGTGTTTATGTTAACTGTATTCTTTATCCATTTTTTTAATCCTTTTTGAATCATTTTATCCTTAATCGAGGTGATAAATATTTACCACATTTTCTTTTCATTGTGACAAAATAAATAAGTTAGAATAACCCATGTTATAAATGTGTATCACCCAGAAACAAATAATATACTCAATTTTTTTTATACACTATACCAAAATAGATGAAAAAACATTTAAATATATTTAAAATAAAATATTAATGTTTAATTATAAATGTTAAATTAGCATGTATAAATTAAAAAATCCATATCACAAAATATATAAATTAAGAATAAATGAAATCTAGATGCATAAACCTTCATTATGAATCCTATTTTATTGATCTCTTAAGGGATGAATCTTTAGTACGTTTTTTCATAAATGAGGGACAATTTTTACTCTATCAACTATGATTCGAGAGAAACCTTGTAATTGAGAACTTCAAGATCTTAAATATTTCCACATTATACATGACAATTATACATCAAGATAAAACTATAATCATATCTTATCTGATACTTATGTCTTATTTGAAGCTCATAAGGTTTTTTGTAAGTGTAATTTATTATTATATCAAACATCTAATAAAAAATTTATATGTATAAATATATCATGGCTTTTTAAAAATTTCAAAATGTCATTTTTTACCAATTAACATAATGTTAAAAAACTATTTTCTAGAAATATTCATTTTTAATTAGGGAATTAATTTTATAATTTTTTATTAATAAAAAAATATTTATTTTATTAATATTAATTGAAAACTAGAACAATTTTTAATTTATATGCAAAATAATAGCTAATACACCAAAGGTCATTTTGCAATAAAAATAGCATCTCATTATATTTTTTGTTTTTGATGAGAAATAAAACATACAAATTTTACAGTTTTAATATGAAATTATTTAAAGACATATATTATTTTTCCAAGAAATATTATCTTATCCTAATTTTTTTTTATTCTTATAAAATAGTTTATTTTTATTGGATTTGTTAAAAATATTGATTCTGCTAAAAATGACTCTTTTATGAAAGTATAACCATAAGATAACAACTTTAACATTTTTTGAATCTTTTTAATGTAAAATTTATAAATTTATAAATTAAAATAAATCAATTAAAATTAAATTGTTTTTTTTATAAAACACATGTTTCTCATTTTTGAAACACAATATTATTTTATTCTAAAAACATTTAAATTCACCTATGATAATTTTTTTTCCTAACCTATACTAATTAAATATAAAAAATATATTTCCCATTTTATAAAAAAATCATCATATTTTTTAATATGTTAAATTTAATAATTTTTTAGATAAGTATTTTTACAATGATTAATTCTATTGGCTATCATAATGGTAAATCATTTATTCTCAATGAACTGTTTTTTAACATTACATAATTTTTATATAATTAATTAAAATCTTATGTTATATATAATTATTTTAATATAATTTTGTATACTATAAATTATAATTTTCATAATTATTTATTAAGTAATCAATAAGTAATATGAACAAGAACACTTAATTGTGAAAAATAAAATTCTACAAATAATCAATTTATCTATATATTAAATGTTTTAATTTAAAACTAAAATTTATAGTTTTCTGAAATAGAATTATTTTAATTAGATATTTGAATTTTTTTAAAACATAAAATATTTCTAATAGGGGTTCCCTTCTATTTTGTAAAAAAATATATAGTTAATGGTTAAATTCTAGCTGCCAATGTAAAAATGATAAATGGTAAAATATAAAATCCTATAGTAAAAGTTAAACAAAAGGTTATAAAAAAATTGGTATGATTTTGAGATTGATTTTTTTGTTCACTGATTGTAGTATGATAGTTTTTATTGTTAAATTCATATTAGTACATATATAATCTTCCAATAGGTGATCGTATTTACTCTTGTATAAAAAAATAACACATTAATGTTTTATTAAAATTACATTATACTAATATGATGGTTTTTTAATTACTATGTTTTCTGTTCTATTTTGTTTTGTCTGATTTATCATTATTATTAACACCAATGGGTATTTTATTCTCACCATCACCTCATATACCCTTTCAGCTAGTCAGAACCATTTTTCATAAAAAGAACTGCACCAAAGGTATGCTACTGCATCATTGGGCTAGGTGATATCAAGTGGTTAGGGCCAACGGGTGTTACAAAATATATTTCTCCGCATATTATTCTCAAAAGTGATACAGTATCTAATGAACCATAAACCATGAGTATCTTATCATATTATTAATAAATAAACTTTGTTAATAAGTAATTTCTCCCATCATATATGTGAAATAATTTAATGATACAATTTAATGGCCCGGGCCCCCATTGTCTATTTCATGGTCAAAATCCAGTGTTTTGGGTGTTATGGCAGGCAACTGTAGATCATTTAAAGAGTTGTGAAAATTTCCTTTTTTCAGCAGTAGGTAAGGGTGTAAGTAGATTGAGGCATCGGTAGTTTGATGTGTCAACAGTTTTAGGAGTCGGTTGGAAAAGGATTTAGTAGTTTAGTGGAATTAGTAGGTTAATGAATTGGTGGGTAGAGGTGTTGGCAGGTTAGAGGCATTGGTAGGTCAATGAGTCGGTAGTTTGAGGGCATTTTTGATTCAGGGATTTGATAATTTAGGGCTTTAGTAATAAAAGTATTCAGTGAGTGAGGGCATCAATGAGTTAGGGCATCAGTGATATTGGGAATCAGTGAGTTAGGAATTTGTAGGTCAGGTCAGTGGCTCAGTGTCGGTAGCTCATCACTGGGGACTCACTGAAGGTGGTTTTATTTTGGTGTCTCAGTGTCACTGGACCATTTTTGGTGTCTTGTTGTGGGTGAATCACCCATAAGTGACACTTTTTCTAGTTTTTGCAGTTTTTCCAATATTATCCCTCTGACGATTCATTTGACATAAATCGTATTTAAATCCTTGTTTAGGAATTTCCAAATGTGTTTCAATAGATATTAATTATATATTTAATATCTTATATCTCCAGGGACATTGAAATAGACTAAACGTGTGGTATTGAGCATTATCCAACATTAATGTCCCTTAAAACCATTTCTCATTCTGTTGATATAGGATCCAACTTTTCTAAGATAAGTCCTTCTATTCCCAGTGGGTTCCAATTCCTTTTTTATGCACATAGAGCCTTCCCTTCCCATGAAGTGGTGTGTTGTGACATAGCAATCGATCTATTTTTCCTTGTAATTTTCATTTTAATTTCCTTGTTAATTATGCACCACCTATTTAGGTTAATTGAGGGTTTTTGGTCGCATGTTGTTCCAAGTTGGGATTCCTTCATCTCTACATTAATTTTGTATCATGCACGATGGGTGTACTTATGTCCTCTTGTAAATGTGGATGAAACCAATTTAAAGAATAAAATGTTAATGAATAAATAGGGTCTGGGAACATATTGATGATCTATTGCTTGTCTTTATTATCCTTGATATGTAATGTCGATTGTATGATTTGTGTCACACCTAAAATCATTTCCATTTTTGGTCTTTATTAGCACCCATGATTCTTCATGATTATTATTGATTCTCTTTTGAAACTACTATAAACATTTAATCGAATTAATTACAAATACATGGTTAAATGAAAATAATTCCATGTGGTCAAACCTGATTTTTGATCACCCATGTTTATCAAAGTTATATTAATAAAACTTTGATGGATAAATCAAAAAATAATCATCTTGTTTTGGTCTGTATGTGTGATATGTGTACCTTGTTGGGATTTGTGATTTTTGAGGGTTATATGGTGGTTACATGGGGATTAGTGTGTGAGGTGGTGCAAGAGGTGTGATGGAATCATAAGTTGAGAGACTAAATGATTATAGAAGTAATGGACTCATCATATAGTGGGACTGCGTCTGGGTAGAGTTTAGGAAACATGGCATCTGTACTGGGTTGTGTCATGATGTCATGATTGTGAAAGATATAATGGGTTTCTTCTTTCCCTTATAGTCTTATGAAGTGGTCAGTGTGGTTCTGTTACCTTATCATGATTGCAGTGTTTGGTAGTTTTGCAGGTAGGGATGGAAATAAATATATGTATTTTTTGATAATGGAGAACAATAATTGGTTAAATGAAACAGTTGGGGGTATGTTTCCAATAGGGTATTGTATTGAATCATCATTCAAGTGATCATCATTCATGGTTGTACGTGCATGTCGAGGTAGTGCAAATGGTGATTTTGAGTGGTTGGTCAAATTTTTGGAATCCCATATGATGGGCTGAGCATTTGTTACCTATATGTATCAACTTCTAGTTACTTATGTTTTCTATACGCACCCAGTTGTTTTGAGAATTATGTTCTGACCACCCCCTTTTTATGTAGAGGGTGTCTTTCATAGCATTCTGGTGCAAGGATGGATGGATAGTTACATACTTTACTATGCTCCCACTTTTATGAATTTATCAACCATGATTCAATGGGTGGGATGAAGTAGCTTCAGGTTTAATATCAGATTTATGGTATTGGTTGTGTGATAGGTGGTTTGATTCCTTGGTGTCTTCAAGATGATACCCATTGGTTTTATGGAGTGACATGTGTTGGTTGTGGCCCATGTGATTGCGGGTATGATGTGATGTGGTTGTGTCCTATTTGTGTGTGTGCAGGTTGTGATAGTGGGGCTTGTGGAAGAGAATGGTACGGTAAAAATTTACTCTGTTTTGGATAAGTAGTTAACTAGTGGTATGTGGTCCAGGGTACCCACGTATCGATGTGATTATATATTACATTACTTCACTTGAGTTATTTGGTGAGCTTTCCTTGGTGATGTTAGGGTGGATAGTATAACATGATAGGTGATTTTGAGTTTCAGATGTTTTCTCACTGGGCATTAGTATGCCTCTACCACTTGTTCATGGGTGACATTGGTTCTTCCATAATGAGTGTACATGTATTCTCACCCTACATATATAAAAAAAAATTAGGTACCTCAAGTGATTACACAGACCATTCTAGACCTTACTAGATTAGACATTGGGGATGGTTGTTGTGTCACTAGTTAGTTTTATTTAAGTACTTAATTTGGAGTTTTCTTTTTTATTTATAACAATTTTATTTAAGCATGTATGTGTGATGGATTTTTTTTATTTATATACATTTTTTTGGAGTTATTTGAGTTCATACTACTTATCTCCCATCGACAGATACTATAAAAAAGGTAAAACCTTCAAATTTCATGAGATTTATATATGCTTGGTGTTGGTCACCACCCATGGGATTATTGGCGGTGGGGCATGGGGTCACTATCTCTCCTTCATCTTGAGTGTAGAAGGTCTCAAAATCTTACTATCCCTTCCCTCATCTTAAAAAAGTCGGGTCATGATAGAATGACTTTAGAGGTGACAGTTGATAGGTTGAATGGATTTTTGGAGTTAGGTATAGTGAGTATTGTATTAGATGGTAGGGAAACCATGTTAGGTGATCTTGGTGCATGACAGAGGTAAGGGGAGACCGACTAAGAGATATGGTTTTAGTTCCCCCATGATTCTATATAAGGACTTATAGCTTATTGAATGAATATGTGAGTCTTCATCGATTTTGGGGTAGATACCCTAGGAAAGGTACATGAATCATTATGGCTTCTTGTAAGAACCCGGTTTTTTCTATGAAAGACTTTGGAATATTCTTGATAATATTCCAGAGTAGCACCTTCAGACAGCGTGCGATTTCGAGTCCCAGAGTGGCCGTAATTAAATTCTCAGTGCGTTCACACTGGAAACGCCAAATAAATGAGATAACTCCTAAACAGAGTTCCGAATCAGAGATCCGAGTGTACAGATGGGTTCGGAATGGGGGTTTTACCCTAGGAATGACATAAAACATGTTGGCGCGGGACGTTTGGACCCCTCACCCGCTTCTGGAATCTTAAACGGATAAATTTATTTATTTATTTATTCGTTTAATGGTGAAACTCGAGTATCTTTTAAAAGGTGTCTCGAATTGGAAAACATAGGGCACCTTTGAGTTTGGAGCGTTCCATTTACCCTAGGAGGGGTATAACTTTCGCGGGCGCGGCCCGTTTGTGAAAAATGGCCCCATGGGCGTTTTTGTAATTTGGCGGCTTCGAGCGCTAAGTTTAATAACTTTTGAACTGGGTCTCAGATTAAAATTTTGAGACCACCGTTTTTCTCGGGAGGTAGTGTTTAGCCTTGAGGAGGCTTAATCCCTGCCCCTCAAGGAGTATGGGTTCGGGCCGTCGGGCAGGTGGTTAAGTGATTTCTATTTAAACACTTAACCCACCCCTCTCCTCTCCCCTTTCTTCCCCAGAGCCAGCAACTCCCCACGATGAAGGGAGCTCCTCCTCACCTCCTCCCCTCTGGCAAGGCAGTGGTGCGACGACAGATCCCTCGCTGCGAAGCACCGGGCAAAGCCCAACAAGGTATGATCGCGCGTTTAATTTTTTTTAAACCCTCACACCTCCTTTGGATTCATAAATTTTGCATTGAATCGCTATTTTTCCTATCAAGTGAAGCCCGTAGTTGCGTAGGATTCGATCTGAGGTTTTCGTCGCACTTTTCGGATCAAAATTCTGAGTCTTGAGGTGTTCGTAGGGATCCGACGAAGTTCTGAGAGGATTTTGGTGTTTTCTGGCGAGAACCAGCAGCGGTGGCGGCCTCCCAGCGGCGGTCCGGCCGTCTTCCAGGCGGAGGCGGGTTCGTCTGGGCGTCGGCGCCGGTGGCCGAGCAGGGCGGCTGGCGGCCTGCGGCGTTTCGGTGGAGCGGGGAGCCGGCGAGAGGGCGACGGATGGGGGCGCCGGTGAGGGGACGTCTGGGGTCGCGCCGCGCGACCCCGCTGGGGAGACCGAGTCCCGCCATAGGCGGGACTCCGCGTGGACACGACTGGCCAACCACCCGGTCGGTGGAGCAACCTGCGCATAGTGCGGGTCAAGCGGGAGGGGGCGGGCCGCGGCGCGACGGCCCGCGGGTCTGGCTGGACCGGGCTGGTCCGGCCCAGGGGAACCCCGTTTTTTAAAAATGTTTGGACGCCCGTATTTCGGGCTACGAGCGTCTGTTTTTCTCGCCATCTATGGCAGCGCGGAGCTCGTGTCAAGGCAGACGTTTTGAAATGGTTTTGGTAAATTTTAATTCCTGAAACGATGGGCCACGGAGGCACTAAGCATATTTATGTGGACGAGCGTTTTTTCCGAGATTCTTATTTCGGACGGCGCGGGCGCATCAGACGTCCGTTTTGAGCGCTGTCAGTGGCGTTGGAACCCTGACACCAAGGCGGAGCATTCCAGGGTAGTTTTGGGCATTGAGACTGGATTTGAGGTGTGGGTCACACGGCCCGTCTTTCGAGCTGCGTGCATTGTTAAATGCCTTTCTCGCCAAGAATCCATTAGGGGCGTGCAAGCAGTCGATTCTGGATTTTTTTCCGAGGGCATTGCAATGGTGAAATCCGTCCGCCCTAATTCGGCACGATGGTTCAAGGCCCACGAGGGTCGTTTGGGCGTCGACGGTGATTTTCTATCTCTATCATCGGGTGACCGTTTTGGACAAGTGAGTAGTCCACCTTGTGTGCTTTTGCGAGAGGATCACAATGGTGCGATCCGTTGGCAGCGCTTCGGGGCCGGGGTGCGGGTCCCACGTGGTACCGCTCGTGCGTGGGGAGCCAGAACGTATCTATTTCTTTGGAAATCTATTTCACTCAAGTGAGTACTGATTTTGACGTGTTTTCCCGAGGGGATCGCATTGTTGCGATGCACCCGACTGTTTTCGGGGCCGAGGCTCGGGATCACGGGACATTGTTCGGGCGTGAGGCGGTGTTGGTGAATTTTCCTTAGGGTATCCGTTGGAGGTGAGTAAGTAGTCGATCTCACGTATTTTTCCACGAGGATTACAATGGTGTGATCCTTTTGGTTGTGTGAAGCCTCTTGTGCGATCCTGTTAAAAGTGGAAGCATGAAAGGTGCTCTGGTGGTGGTTCGTCCTACCATGCTTATAGGGGACCCTTGGCGTGTGATCGCACACTATTTTGAGAGTGATATAAATGATTCACGAGATGTGGTTGGCCGCGCCTGGTCCTTTGAGGTGGAATTGTTACATCACGCCTTCGCGTTGACGCTGGGTGCCATGTGCACGATAGCCTTTGGGCTGGAATGTGGTATACACGGGGAGTATACGGGAGTGCTTGAAGGAACGTGTGTTTTTTACCTGAGACTGTTTGTGCACTCAGTTGGGGTTGACGTGGGGCCACACGTCGTGTAGGCCCCATGTGCATGTTGTGTTCTGCTTCGCATACATGGACTTCTCGCGGCGTAGAGGGTCCCTCTGTGCTCATTTGTTTGACTAGCAGGGTGGAGTTTATTTCCCTTAGCTTTGTTCTTGATGGTTTGGCCGGTAGCGGTGCTAGTGACACCCAGTGATGGAGCAGATGCTGCACCTCATTTGGGGTGAGTTGTTCTGGAGTTGGGTGGTTGCGCGATACCCACTCCGTGTTCGGTTGGCCAGTGGTGTACCCTTCGGTAGAGATGGCCAGAGCAGTTCTACGTTTTACCCTGCAGCGGGACTGGGCAGTGGGTTACTCATCGACTTCATCGGGTTTACCCTCCAGCAGGGCTAGGCAGTGGGTTGCTCGCTGACTTTTAGGGTCTACCCTCCAGTAGAGACTGGGGAGTGGGTCCCCCGATGCTTTTAGGGTCTACCCTCTAGCAGAGACTGGGCAGTGGGTCACCCGACGCTCTTAGGGTCTACCCTCCAGCAGAGACTGGGCAGTGGGTCAGTCGACGCACGTAGGGTCTACCCTCCAGCAGGGACATGGAATTGGGTCACCCGATGACTTCTAAGGGCCTACCCTCCAGCAGGGCTGGGCAGTGGGTCGCTCGTCGTCTAGTTCCAGGTCTACCCTCCAGCGGGGCTGGGCAGTGGGTCACCTGTTGATGTATTATGGTTTACCCTCCACCAGGGCTGGGCAGTGGGTCACATAGTATCTTATTATGGTTTACCCTCCAGCGGGGGCTGGGAAGTGGGTCACCTGATGATGTATTAGGGTTTACCCTCCAACAGGGCTGGGCAGTGGGTCACTTGATATTTGGTTATGAATTACCCTCCAGCAGGGCTGGGCAGTGGGGACACCGGTTGGCATTCCAGACTCAGTCCTCTCGACTAGGCTAGTCTGTGGCTTACCTCCGTGATTATTGGAGCAGGACCCCTGGTTATACGGGTCAGTGTTGTGACAGCTTGACTTTGAGGAGACCTCTCGACTGTAGGGAAGTGACGAGGTGTGGTTTGACTTTCCCAAGAGCTCTCATGTTCGAGGGGCACTTTCCCCACTGAGACGCTTTCTTGTGACGCGGTCTAAAACCATGCGGGCGAGTCAGTGCCGCCCAAAGCAGATAGTGTCAAGGTGCGGTGATTGAGCCCCTTGGCTTGCAGTTCAGGGAAGAAGTGCGGGATGTTGGGCATTAATGATGGTGTTACTTTTGGGACTGTTGGCGACTCATTTTCTTGGGCTGAGCTATGGGACGGAGATCCCCTTATGAGCTTGTTCGGGCTTCTTGGCAGAGCATATATATGTATATGTGTATACCTTGTTCGAGTAACCACTCCTTGGGTTTTGGATACTCTCCTTCCAGGAGAGGCGAAGACGCGCGATGTATGCCACTTGCTTTCTGTGTCTAGCTTCTTGTGGTTGGATGAGTCTACTCTCCTGCTATAGGTAGCGAAGACTCGACGTGAAGTTCATCTTCTCATCGTTTCCAGCTCCTTGTGTCTGGACGAGTCTATCTCCTTTCTCTTGTTGGGTTGAGCTGGACTCTTACTATTCTCTTTACTGCACTCTCGGTTTTACTTCTCCACTTTTCTCTGTTCGCTCTACTTATCACCCCTTCAGTGCCTCCTTTCTTTCTCCCTTGAGCCTTCGGGGTATCCTACTGAGTATTTTTATACTCACCCATGCTTGGTCTTTGCCCGCACTTGGTGTTCCCTTGAAGACGACGGACAGGTGGACCGTGGATTTAGTGGAGCATAGGAGCTTGGGAGATTGGACAGCGTACGGTGGTCATGGCTGGGTTCCAGGTGGCAGACCCGTCAGCTGTTTCTTTTTGTTTACCTGTTTCCGGGTTGTGGCACTTTTTGGTTGGGCGCCCGTTTTTTCCCTTTTCATTCCAGCTTGTACCCTGTACTATTTAGAGGTCAATTCACTCTTGTGGTTTATTTATAGCAGTTTCCCTTTACTTTTCTTTTTACTCTACACTTTTCCATTCAGTATGCTGCGTGTGTGTGTGTACAGGTGCTTAGACAAAGTCCTCCCCAAGTTTTTGTGCCTTCGGTGCTGGTCGCCAGCCCCTGGCCTATGTAGGCGGGCTTGGGGTAGTTGCGGCTCGAGCCCGGGTAGGGTCGGGTCGTGACAAAGTGGTATCAGAGGTGGTTTGTTCCTTGGGACGCTGTTCGGACGTCCATAAAATGAAAGTAATTGGTTGGGAAATATGGAAACAGTGTTAATGTGTCTCGAGAGCGGCTCTCAGGCTAGGGAGTCCAGTGATGGTGCGGCGGCTGACATATCCATTCTCCAGGACCTTGATAACCCTCTTGTCGACTCGTCTTGCTGAGACACTTGTTGCAGGTAAATTTGTTCGTGCATCACATAGGACTGAGTCTTGACTGTCTTTCTTGAGTCAGCTCCCCATCGTTGTTGTTGTCGGTATATAAATTATGTTCATCTGACCACGACAATCCTTGATAATATACAGGATGTCTCCGTGAAGACAGCCATCCAGGATACCAGCTTTGGTTGCGTGACGACGACCCTATGAGATACGAGGCCACAGTCCAAGAACCATCATGCGAGCCCCTTTCTCTGGGTGGGCCGGTAGCAGCATCCCAACCTGTTGAGCCGCAGACAGCTTCAGTAGAGTAGACAGGGCTTGAGCGTAGGTAGAGCGTGCTCCGTGAGTTCCAGCGTCAGAGACCGTTGGGGTTCAGTGGTGAGCCAGACCCTCAGGCAGCATAGGTTTGGCTCGAGGTAGTGGTTCTCCTTTTTAGGGTTGTGTAGACATAGATAGATCAGAGAGTGGCTTTGGCAGCCAGCCTTTTCTGTGGATCAGCTTGTCATTGGTGGAGTCTGGTGACTCAGCTTCTTGAAGAGTCGTCGCTTTCGTGGGAGGAATTCCCGTTTTTTGTTTCGCGAGGAGATTTTCCACTACTTCTTGCGCTTTGTTCGGATTTAAGAGCTCATGCAGTTTCAACAGGGAGGGATGACGGTGGCCAAGTACGCAGCTAGTTTTGCAGACCGTGAACGCTTTTACCCGGACTTGGTCCGTGACGACGACATCCGAGCGTGGAAGTTTGAGCAGGATCTCCGCCGAGAGATTCGTTCTGTCATAGTACCCTTGGGCATTTTCACGTATGCTGGGGTGCTAGAGCAGGCGCTTGTGACAGAGGGATTCTTGTCATGTTTTGCGGTTGGTAGTGGCAGTGGATGCGACGGAGACGGGACGTCTGCCATAGATAGAAGGTGCCGGAGGACAGGACCTCAATGCAGGTGGACTCCCCACTAACGGTTTCGGAGACGTGGTCATATACCATTGCGGAAAAAAGGCGTAGGGCCTCAGCCAATGATGCCCTCACGTGAGTGGATCCTGGGCCGTGGTCGTACACCACAGTGGTGCCGGAGGGCACCAGGGTATCCCAGAGAGCGTCGGTGTTATGCTTGTGACGGGCCAAGTCACTTGGCACGAGACAGCCTGACCCAAGTTGCTGAGAGCTTCGGGCAGGCAACAGGAGAACCACAATGGCAGAGGCAGTGCCGTGATCGGAGTAGTGGCTAGAGAGGTTGTGCTAGCAGAGGAGTGGGAGGAGCTGGAGGTGGGGGACGACGTTATGAGGTCTTCCAATCACCACTAGGAGGTCCACGTCAGGCTCCTAGAGCTGACGGTTGAGACCGCGGACAGCCGCGATCTTTGGATGTCTACGATCCTGCAGATCATGGGATGGTGAGAGGTACCCCTTGCGACTCTTCTACTTCTTGCAGTAGAGTTGTTAGGATCTGCGTGTGAAAGGGTTTTCTCCCTGTTCCTTGTTTGTGGTGTTACCAGGGTGACACAGGGTGTCGGGTGTAACCCTGTGTTGGTAAGGAAAAAGGCGTGAGACCTTTTCCTTTAGTCGATGGTGTTGACTCCTTCGCCTTTTGCGCATGTAAGAGAGCATCGACTGTGGAATCTTGCGTGACCAGATATCCTTGGGTGTTCCACCATATGGATATTCTAAAGGAGGGAATCACTAGGCCTTGTCCCATGCCCATGCGGTGATTCATGTCGCGACGTGCGACGTAAAGGTTTGGTCGGGGAGGTGAGTTACCCCCGAGGGCCTTTGGTCCATCTGAGACCGTGCGAAGGGATGGCGAGGTGCCCTACCATCTTGCCCTAACCTCGAAGTCTAAAGTGGGTGCAAGAATTTTTCAAGGGCTGACCTCACGTGAACGGATCAATCCTTTGGTCTGTGTGCGGTGATGCAGAGTTGTGTGTGGGTTCTTCTGGGAATGGGAAAGCCAGGTGTGGGTTAATACCCTTTGTTGCTCCCTAGTTTTGCTTTTCGGGGACGAAAATATTGAAGGAGCGAATGATGTAAGAACCCATTTTTTGATATGAATGACTGTGGAATATTCTTGATAATATTCTAGAGCAGTGCCTTCAGACAGCGTGCGATTCCGAGCCCCGGAGTGGCCGGAATTAAATTTTCAGTGCGTTCACAGTGGAAACACCAAATAAATGAGATAACTCCTAAACAGAGTTCCATATCAGATATCCGAGTGTACGAATGGGTCCGAAATGGGGTGTTTACCCTAGGAACGACATAAAACATGTCGGCGCGGGACATTTGGACCCCTCTCCCGCTTCTGGAATGTTAAACGGATAAATTAATTTATTTATTTATTCGTTTAATGGTGAAACTCGAGTATCTTTTAAACAGTGGTTCCAATTGGAATACCGAGAGCACCGTTTACCCTAGGAGGTGTATAAGTTTCGCGGGCGCGGCCCGTTTGTGAAAAATGGCCCCAGGGGCGTTTTCGTAATTTGGCGGCTTCGGGCGCTATGTTTAATAAATTTTGAATGGGGTCTCGGATTAAAATTTTGAGACCGCCGTTGTGCTCGGGAGGTAGTGTTTTGCCTAGAGGAGTCTTAATCCCGACCCCACAAGGAGTTTGGGTTCTGGTCGTCGGGAGGGCTGTTAAGTGTTTTCTATTTAAACACTTCACCCACCCCTCTCCTCTCCCCTTTCATCCCTGGCACCGGAAGCTCCCAACGATGGAGGGAGCTCCTCTTAAACTCCTCCCCTCCAGAAAGGCAGTGGCGCGACGGCAGATCACTTGCGGTGAAGCACCGGGCAAAGCCCAACAAAGTAGGATCGCGCGATTAATTTTATTTAAACCCCCGCACCTCCATTGGATTAATAAATTTTGCATCGAATATCTATTTTTCCTATCGATCGAAGCCCGTAGTTGCGTAGGATTCGATCTGAGGTTTTGGTCTCAATTTTCGGATCAAAATTTCGAGTCTTGAGGTGTTCGTAGGGATCCGACGAAGTACCGAGAGGCTTTTGGTGTTTTCAGGATTGAACCAGCGACGATGGCGGCTTCCCAGCGGCAGTCTGGTGGTCTTCCAGGTGGTGGCGGGTTCGTCTGGGCATCTGTGCAGGTGGTCGAGCGGGGCGGCTGGCGGACTGCAGCGTCGCGGTGGAGCAGGGAGCCAGCGAGAGGGCGAGAGGGCGTCGGTTGGGGGCGCCGGTGAGGGGACGTCCGGGGTCGCGACTCGCGACCCCGCTGGGGAGACCGAGACCCGCAATAGGCGGGTCTCCGCGTGGACGCGACCGGCCAACCGGCCGGTCAGTGGAGCAACCCACGCACATCGCGGGTCAAGCAGGAGGGGGCGGGCCGAGGCATGGTGGCCCGCGGCTCTGGCTGGACCAGGCCCTACTGCTGGGCCGCAATTCAGCGGGCCGGCCGGACCGGGCTCGTCCGGCCTAGGGGAACCCCTTTTTTAAAAAAATGTTTGGACGCCCGTATTTCGGGCTACGGGCATACGTTTTGTGCGCCGTATGTGGCAACGCGGAGCTCGTGTCAATACAGAAGTTTTGATATGGTTTTGGGAAATTTTATTTCCCAAAACGAGGGGTCGCAGTGGCGCGACACATCTTTAAGTGGACCAGCGTTTTTTCCGAGATTCTTGTTTCGGACGGCACGGATGCGTCCGACGTCCGTTTTGAGCGCCGTCAGTGGCGTTGGAACCCTGGAACCAAGACGGAGATTTCCAGGGTGGTTTCGGGCATTGATAATAGATTTGATGTGTAGGACCCACGACATGTCTTTCGAGTTGTGTGCAGCGTTTCACGCCTTTCTCACCGGGCGTCCGTTCGGGGCGTGCGAGCGGACGATTCTGGATTTGTTTCCAAGGGGATTGCAATGGTGCAATCTTCCCACCCTAATTCGGCACGATGGTGTGGGGCCCCCGAGGGTCGTTTGGGCGTCGACGGTGATTTTCTATCTCTATCACCGGGCGACCGTTTTGGACAAGTTAGTAGTCCACCTTGTGTGCTTTTGCGAGAGGATTGCAATGGTGTGATCTGTTGGCAGCGGTTCGGAACTGGGGTGCGGGTCCCGCGTGGTACCGCTCATGCGCGGGGATCCGGAACGTATCTTTTTCTCCGGATATCCGTTGCACTCAAGTGAGTAGTTCTTTTGATGTGTTTTACCGAGGAGATCGCATTGGTGTGATGCGCACGACTATTTTCGGGGCCGAGGCTCGGGATCACGGGACGTCGTTCGGGCGTGAGGCAGTGTTGGTGACTTTTTCATCGGGTATCTGTTGGAGGCGAGTAAGTAGTCGATCTCGGGTGTTTTTCCACGAGGATTACAATGGTGTGATCCGTTTGGTTGTGTGGAGCCTCTTGCGCGATCTTGTGAAAAGTGGAAGCATGAAAGGTGCTCTGGTGGTGCTTCGTCCTACCATGCTTGTAGCGGACCCCTAGAGTGTGATCTCTCACTCTTTAGAGAGTGATATAAATGATTCACGAGATGTGGTTGGTTGCGCCTGAGCCTTTGAGGTGGAGTTGTTACATCACGACTTCGCATTGACGCTGAGTGTCGTGTGCACGATAGCCTTTGGACTGGAACGTGGTATACTCGGGGAGTATACTAGAGAGCTTGGAGGTACGTGAGGTTTGTACCTGAGACTGTTTGTGCGCTCAGTTGGGGTTGATGTGGGGCCACACGTCGTGTATGCCCCATGTGCGTGTTGTCTTCTACTTCGCGTACTTGGACCTCTCGCAGCGTAGAGGGTCCCTCTGTGCTCGTTTGTTTGACTAGCAGGGTGGAGTTTATTTCCCCTTTCTTTGTTCTCGATTGTTTGGCCGGTAGCAGTGCTAGTGACACCCAGTGATGGAGTAGACACTACACTTCATTTGGGGTGAGTTGTTTTGGAGTTGGGTGGTTGCGCGATACCCACTACGTGTTCGGTTGTCCAGTGGTGTACCCTTCGGTAGAGATGGCCAGAGCAGTTCTGAGTTTAACCCTCCAGCGGGGATGGGCAGTGGGTTACTCATCGACTTCTTTGGGTTTACCCTCCATCAGGGCTGGGCAGTGGGTTTCTCGCTGACTTTTAGGGTCTACCCTCCAGTAGAGACTGGGCAGTGGGTAACCCGACACTTTTAGGGTCTACCCTCCAGCAGAGATTGGGCAGTGGGTCACCTGATGCTCTTAGGGTCTACCCTCCAGCAGAGACTGGGCAGTGGGTCACCCGACGACCTCTTAGGGCCTACCCTCCAGCCGGGCTGGGCAGTGGGTCGCCCGTCGTCTAGTTCCAGGTCTACCCTCTAGCGGGGCTGGGTAGTGGGTCGCCTGATGATGTATTAAGGTCTACCCCCCTGCGGGGCTGGGCAGTGGGTCTTCTGTTGATGTATTATGGTTTACCCTCCAGCAGGGCTGGGCAGTGGGTCACCCAGTATCTTATTATGGTTTACCTCCAGTGGGGCTGGGCAGTGGGTTGCCTGATGATGTATTAGGGTTTACCCTCCACCAGGGCTGGGCAGTGGGTCACCTGATATCGGGTAATGAATTACCCTCCAGTAGGGCTGGGCAGTGGGGACACCGGTTGGCATTCCAGACTCAGTCCTCTTGACTAGGCTAGTCTGTGGCTTACCTCCGTGATTACCGGAGCGGGACCCTTGGTTATACGGGTCAGTGTTGTGACGACTTGACTTTGAGGAGACCACTCGACTGTAGGGTAGTGACGAGTTGTGGCTTGACTTTCCCTAGAACTACCAAGTTTGAGTGGCACATTCCCCACCGAGACGCGTTCTTGTGACGTGATCTAAAACTGTGCGGGTGAGTCAGTGTCACCCAAATCGGATAGTGTCAAGGTGCGGTGATTGAGCCCCTTGGCTTGCGGTTCAGGGAAGATATGCGGGATGCAGGGCATCGATGATGGTGTTACTTTTGGGACTGTTAGAGACTCATTTTATTGGGCTGAGCTACGGGACAGAGATCCCCTTACGATCTTGTTCGAGATTCTTGTCAGAGCATATATATGTATATGTGTATACCTTGTTCGAGTACCCACTCCAGGGGTTTTGGCTACTCTCCTTCCGGGAGAGGCGAAAACACATGGGGTATACCGCATTCTTTCCATATCTATCTTCTCGTGGTTGGATGAGTCTACTCTCCTACTATAGGTAGCGAAGACTCGACTGGAAGTTCATATTCTCACCGTTTCCAGCTCCTTGTGTCTGGATGAGTCTATCTCCTTTCTCTGGTTGGGTTGAGCTAGACTCTTACTGTTCTCTTTATTGCACTCTCGGTCGTACTTCTCCACTTTTCTATGTTCGGTCTACTTCTCACCCCTTCGGTACCTCCTTTGTTGCTCCCTCAAGACTTCGGGGTATCCTACTGAGTATTTTCATACTCACACCTGCTTGGGATTTGCCCGCACTTGGTGTTTCCTTGCAGATGACGGACATGTGGAGTGTGACTTCCGTGGAGTGTAGGATCTTGGGAGCTTCGACCACGTGTGGTGGTCGTGGCTGGGTTCCAGGTGGCATACCCATCAGCTGTTTCTTTTTGTTTACCTGTTGCCAGGTTGTGGCACTTTTTGGTTGGGCGCGTGTTTTTTCCCTTTTCTTTTCAGCTTGTACCCTCTACTGTTTAGAGTTCGATGCACTCTTGTGGTTTATTTATAGCAGTTTCCCTTTACTTTTCTTTTTTTACTCTGCACTTTTTCATTGAGTATGATGCGTGTGTGTGTGTGTGTACAGGTGATTAGGCAAAGGCCTCCCCGAGTTGTTGTGCCTTCAGCGCTGGTCGCCAGCCCCTGACCTATGGAGGCGGGCTTGGGTTAGTTGCGGCTCAAGCCTAGGTAGGGTCAGGTTGTGACACTTCTATTCTTGTTTTATTTGGTTGTTTTTAAAAAATTAAAATAAACAATGAGTTAAAATGAATCCTAAGAAACATTTATACTACTCGAACATAAAATATCCTTATTTTCCTTTCAAATATAGCTGCTGGACTTCTCCCACATGTGGTATGATTAGTGGAGGGTTAGTAGGGTGACTTAGTTGACCGATGGAGGGTCAATCCAATGGGGGAGAATGTTCAGTGAAAAAATATTCTTTGTTCTTTTCTAGTGGCGAACTCAGGGAATGTATGGTGGTAGTGTGTTGGACATGAAAATAGAGAATTCTATCAAGCAGTTTGTGATCACTTTTAACTTGATCCGGGCTCCGAATGTGTACAATGTTTCACTGGTAGTTAGACATATTTGGAAGCAGCACGTTAGGGGTTGACCCATTACCTCAGTGATAGGATGGAGACCAATGTTTTCTGGGTCTACATTAATAAGGAGTCTCAAGAAAAATTCATTTCATTAATGATGGATGCCGATAAGAGTCATGATCTACTATCCCTATAGTATGGTAGTATGCCGGTGAAGGAATTCAGGATCATGTTCAAGGATATCCAGCATTTTTCTCTAGATCACTTTTCATATGAGGAGTCATGGGTGATTCATTTGGATGAGGCACTTCATCCTTACCTCAAGTATTCAGTTACTCCCTACACACTACAAACATTCTTAGAGGTTTAGAAAAAGTTTGAAGTGGTGGAAAGGATGCACTCGCTAGGAGGTATGCCATAAGAGGGATGAAAACTAGGTTATTCAAATGGAAATGCCTTCAGCAGCATGTCTATGGAGTGAAGGATTTTTAGGTTTTGACCAATGAGGAGCTGACCCCAACAATTTTCATTCTTAACCTCTTTTCCTTTCCCTCTCCCATGGGCTTGTATCCAAGGGGTTTCACTTATGTAGTATGCAGGCACCTTGAAAGTTAGTATCTAGTTCAAGCTCAGTATGGTGGATGTGTTAATGTTCAATTCCCACCTTAGTAGTTATTTCATGCCAATATCTTCTATTTGGAGGAACAAAACACCCATGTTCCCCTAAGGGAAGACGATGCAGGAGGCTAACCATAGGCTGCTTCTTAGAGATCTCAACCAGGGCATGTTCGGGGAGGTGGAAGAGAAATGAGGGGCAGAGAAGCAAGGAATGTGCAGTTGTACAACGTCGAGGCAACAATTCTATCCAGGTGAGAGTTTGTTGGAAGTACAATCAGTTTTCTGGTATGCTTTCTCTCACCATGTTTGATTTAGGATCTTGGAAATTCTTCATTGATCCAGTCTAGACCATGCCCAGGGACTAGACATTGAGATAATTTGTAGTCCACTGTGGTAGATTACACCATTTAGAGGTCAAACCTTATTATTTGATGTTTTTGGGGATTCATACTGATATTGGGTCTCATCACTCTAGTGGGGTTCTCATTCAGCTACATAAGAATCCATATGATGTCTTCTTTGGCATTGACTGGTTGTTTTCAGTGCATGTGGTTGTTGACTGCTTTCAGAAAAGAGTTGATTTTTGAGTCATGAAAGTCTAGTGTGTAACGTTAATTGGAGAGTTGAGATGTTAAGTGGGAATACAAGTTATGGGTCCTATTATTTCCTTGTTAGACAAACTATTAGTGGTATCGATGGATTCTAAGATGGTGGATGTTATGGGAGTTGTAAGATAATTTCAAAATATTTTCCCTGAGGTGGTTTTGACTCTACCCCCTTAAAGTGACGTTGGGTTTAGAATAGACTTACAACCTAGTGCTAGTCCAATTTCGAAAAATCATTATCAAATAGAGTCATTTGAGTTGAAAGAGTTTCATATCCAAATTGATTACTTGATGAAGAAGAGTTTCATCTATCCCAGGGAATAGTCATAAGGTGTTTTGGTCTTCATTACAAATAAGTTAGATGGTACTAAGAGGTTTTTCATAGACTACTAGTGATGGAATTAGGTAATGTTCAATTACAGTTACCCTCCCCCAGGGATAGATGATCTTTTTGAAAAGATGAGGAGAGTGAGTAGTTTTTTCATGATCAATATGCTGTTTGGATATCACCAATTAAGGGTGAAGGAGGGTTACATCACGAATAATTCTTTCAGTTACAGGTATGGGAACATTGAGTTTTTCATTATTTTTTTTGGTGTTACAAATTCACCATCTACATTGAAGAGGCTTATGATATACATTTTTAATGATTTTATAGTCTAGATTGTTGTCATATTCATTGATGACATCATAAGCTACTCAATGTTAGATAAGGAGCATACAGAGCCTCTTAGGACTGTCTTAGAGGTCCTTCGGCACGACCATATCTACAGAAAGTTGTCCTAGTGTATGTTTTGTACATAGGAGGTATATATCCTTTGGCATGTGGTGTCTCAGTCAGGAGTAGAAAAGTTCCCATCAATGTTTTAGGTAGTTGTTTCAAGGATATCACCCAAGAATGTGGTAGAGATTCATAGTTTTCTTGGTCTGGAAGGATACTATTGAAGATCCGTACTAGATTTCTCTTACATAGTAGCTCTGTTGACATATCTGACTAGAAAATACCAATCATTTTTTTTTTTGTGAAATGATGTTCCAAGCAATGTTCAGATATATAAAAGAGATGTTGGTCAATGCTTCAGTGCTCAGTCTTCCATTAGAATGGGTGATGTTTGTAGTGTTTTGTGATGAATCTCATATAGGCTTGAGGTATTTGATGATGTAGAAACATGTAGTGATCTATTATAATCCTAGGAAATTATGTCTCCATGAGTATAAGTGGTCCACCCATGATCTGGAATTGTAGGCGGTTATGTTTGTTGTAAAGATGTAGTAACGTTTCCTCATTGGGGAGCACTTGTTTGTCTCCACAAATGACAAGAGAATGAGGTACATCATTTCCCAGCAAGATCTGAACATTTGGTAGTAGAGGTGGATTGAGTTTTTTAGTCATTAAAATTTTTATGTATCCTATAGCTTAGGAAAGGGGAATGACATGGACTATTCATTGAGTAGTAAGTCGCAGAAGGAAGTGGCTCAGGTGTCTGTAGATTCTTAGAGGGTGATGCAGGAGTTAACCGCATTGCACTTAGATACAAGAATGGTTGGAAGAAGAGCCCAATTTTCTTTTCTGATGATGGAACAACCATCACTAAGGATGTAGGTGGAGGATCCTCAGCAGGGAGACTCCGAGATGGAGGTGATGCGTGATCGCCTTAACCAGATTGATGCTATGAAGGGGTGGTTGGAAGATGGTCATAATTGGATATTTTTCAATCAGATGTTGATTGTTATAGTGTGAATTCATGAGTATTTCTCCATGAGTTTCATAGATCACCATTAGTGGTACTCCCATTAATTTCAACGATGTATAGGGGCTTGAGGGAATAACTTTTGTGGCACGGGGTGAAGCGGCCAGTGACAGAGTTTATGGAAAAGTTCTTGTTGTTTCAAGAAGTGAAGGCTACTAACAATGTTCCCAGTGGGTTTTTTCAGCCCCTAAATTTAATCGAGTGGAAATGGGATGACATATAGATGGATTTATTTGTTGAATTTCCTGGGTCCTAGGAAGGATGAGTTTCTCTCTAGGTAGTAGTGGATCATTTGATAAAATCAGATCACTTTTTAGTGATCAAGGAGTCGAGCGTAGTGGTTTCATTAGCCTAGTGGTATGTGGATGAGGTGGTGTGACTGTATGGATTACCAAAATCTATCATATCAGATAGGGATACATGTTTTACATCATGATTCTATATGTGATTTCATCATGTTTTTGGCAATCAATTATGAATGACCACTACCTTATGCTCCTAAAAAGATATGAAAACCGAGAAAATTGTCCCGACATTGTGGGAAATTCTTCGAGCCTGAGCCTTGGGTATTTTTGGGTCTTGTGTATTATAAATTCCCTTGGTAGAGTTTTCTCACAATAACAACTATCATTATACCATTATCAATGAATTTTTTTATGTTTTATTCATAATATTATGTCGTTCACCTCTGTGATGGATGGAAGTTGGGGTGACAACTATTTTTGGTCAAGATGTAGTGTAGTGTATGATAGAAAAGGCTCATCTTATCCTTGAGAAGATGAAGGTAGAAAAAGACTGCAAAAGTCGTATTCCAATTGTAGAATAATTCCCTTATAGATTGTGGTTAGGAAATACTTATTCTTGATGGTTTCCCCTCAACTTGGTAAGTGAAGGATCAGCGGTGGAAGCAAGCATTTTACCAAATTCAATGAACCATTCAAGATTTTGGGATGGTTTTTCATGGTGGAATATCAGATGGAATTGCCACCATAGTTAGGGAATGTCCATGACATATTTCATTAACCCCTCATTTGTCAGTATCATAATGATGACTCTCATGTCAATGATTGTCGACAGTTGGATATCGAGGACGAAAAAACATTCATGGAGTGAACAGTGGAGTACCAAGATTGTTGATAGAATGTACTGAGTGGACATAAAAATCCCCTAATACACATGTTGTGGATGAATGGTGGCCTAGAGTAGAGTAATTTGGAAAGGGAGGAAGGGATGTGTGCACAGTACCTAGAGATGTTTTGAGTTTTTCTTATTTTTTTCTTGGTAATTTATTACCTTATCCTTGTTTTCTATTAAATATGTTATTTTCTTATTTTGTTACGAATGATGAAATCTTGATGTATGAGTAGTGGAGGACCTTTTTCCTAATCAAGATGCATTAACGTTGATGTAATTAAACCTGTGTGGGTGAGTTAGTGACACCCAAAGAAAATAGTATCTTTACATGGGTTAAAGAATTCATTGATTCAAATTTTTGATCAATGTGATCTTTTATTATTGTGTTGAATATCTTGATTTTATATCTATTGGAAAATTTTGGAGGATGTGTTCTTGGATGTTGAGGTCTCACTCCAACTTGGTTTTTTATCCTTCAAAGGTACTTTTACGGGGTGATTGTTTAGAACCCTCATTATTCTTGGTTGGTTTTAAATTCTAGAGGGAAAGAATAGTTTGATATGTATCTGGTATATTGTATCAGACCCCCCGTGGTCCATTATATATTCAAAACTAGTGTTTGGGGTGTTCAGGAAGGAACTAGTATCTCATTTCATTTTTTTTTCAAATTTCTTGATTTTCCATTAGTATGTCAATGTATCAGTAGGTATAGGAATTAGGAGGTCAAGGCATCTATCAGTCAAGACCTCGATAGGTTAGATAAATAGGTAGTTCGAGGCTTATATAGGTTAAGGGATTGGTAGACTAGAGGTTTTGGTAGGTTGATGCATCAAAAGGTTGACAGAATTTGTGAGTCCGGGCATTGATTAGTCAGGGAATCTGTCTATCAAGGTGTCGGTGATTTTGGGAATCAGTGATTCAGGGTGTCAATGAGTAAAACAATAGGTGATTCAGTCATCAGTAGGTCATGTCTGTGGCTCAGTGTTGGTTTGTTAACATTGATAGCCTATCGTTAGTGACCATATATCAATGAGTCGTTGTCAATGGCTTACTGTTGGTGACTCGCTATCAGTGGATTCGTCTTGGTGTCTTGATTTTGGTGACTCAACCATCGGTGTATCAATTTCTAGATTCTTCCAGTTTTTCTAGATTCATCCCTCTTTGATTTTAATAGATTGAAAATTGATTTTAAAGTCTTGTTTGGGTGTTTCTAAAGGCATTTCAAATGATATTAATTATATATTTAAAATTATATTGATCTAGGGAAATTGAAGAAGTTGAGCTGTGTGGTCTGGTCCATCATCCAACTTTAATATCTTTTGAAACAATTTCATGTTCCATTGATATATGATCTTGATTTTCTAAGTTGATTCCTTCTCATCCCAGTGTTTTTCCATTATATCTTGGTTCACCTAGAGCCTCACCTTCCTATGGAGTCATGTTTTGTGACATATCAATCGATCCAATTTTCCACGGAGTTTTCTTACAACTTGTGCACCGCCTATTTTTTCATTGGGAAGAGTTTTGGTAACCTATTGTTCCCCGTAAGGATTCCTTCATCTCAAATTTAATTGTTTATCAGCTGTGGTTGGTTTACATATGTACTTATGAAAATAAAGTTGAAAACAACTTAAATAAGATAATTGGAAGAAATAAATGGTCATGGGGATGATATTGATGACTTCTTGATTTTATCTATTATCTTGGATCTCTAATGTGGATTGTGTGGGTTGTATCCCTCTGAAAATGACTATTGTTGGTGATCTCTACTAGAAAACCCTTGTTGCTTCATGATTATTGTTGATTGTCTTTTAAAAAGACTATAAAAATGAAATATTATTATTTACATATAATAAATTAAATGAAAAGTATTCCCTAGGATCAAAAATGATTTCTGATCGCCCAGAATTATCAATGTGTAATTACATTACATTTGTTGGATAAATCCAAATATACACACCTTTTTTTGAGGCTATGGGTTATGTGGCCCTTATTGGGGTTTATAATTTATGAGGGTCATATGAAGGTTTTTGTGGGATTTTTGTATGAGGTTGTGTAGATAGTGTGATGGAGTCTCAGTTTGGGAGATTGATTGATTGTGGAATGGATTGACTTGTTATATAGTGGGATTGCATCTGGGTAGTGGCTGCAATGTGGGGCTTTAATACTAGGATGTGTCATGATTTCATGTTTGTGAGTTTTTTAATGGGTTCTTTATTTTCTTTTTTTGGATTGGGAAGTTATTGGTGTGGTTTATTTTCCATATAATTTTTTAATGATTAGTAGTCACTCATGTACGGATTAAAATAAATGAATGATAGTTTCAATAATGTGGAATGATATTTCGTTAAATTAATCGTCTAGGGGTATGTTTCAAATTTGTTATTGCATTCAAGCGGGGTTCAAGTGACCATAATTTATGGTGTTACGTGCATATAGGGGTAGTAGGAAAGGTGAATTAGAGTGGGATGGACATAAGGTTTGAATCTCATAGGATGGGATGAGAATTTGTTACATATATGTATAAAATTGTAGTTCCTTATGGTTTCCATATGCACCCCACCCATGTTGAGAACTAGGTTCTTGAACACCCTAATTATTTTTGGGCAGAGTGTCTTTTCCAACATCCCAGTGGGATGATTAATGGCTAGTTACTAAGGTTACCATGCTCCCTAGTGTTGTCATTTATCACCCAAGATTCACCGGTTAGACTATAATGGCTTGATATTTAATACCATCTTTATGGAATTCGTTGTGTGAGAGGTGATATGTTTCCCAATTGTCTTTGAGAAGAGGCCCATGTGTTTCCATGTTACATCTGTGGTTTTTGCGGCACTAGTATCTGTGGGTAGGATGTGATGTGTTTGTGGCCTAACTGTGTTCTGGTAGGTTCTAACAATGGGGCTTATAGAAGAGTGTGGTAGTGTCAGGACATTACCGATTATGGATGATTAGTTAAACATTGGGAGGTGGTTTGGGGAACCAAAATATTGATGTTCTTATACTTTACAATACTTGAATTTCATTATTTGGTGAGATTTCATTAGTGAGTTTGGGGTGGATAATATACTTTCTTATGTTTTTTTTAGTTTTTTTTATTTTATCCAAGGGACATTAGTTTTATTCCCCCACTTGTGCATGAGTGACAATAGATTTTCTCTAATAAGTATAAATTAATGCTAACCCAACATATATAAAACTATTTTTAGGTTTTAAGGAGATTACGCAGACCGTGATGGACCTTACTAGAAGAGACATTGGGGACGGTTGTTGTGTCACTACATAGTTATATTTTTGTACCTACTTTGGTGTTTTTTTGTAGTTTTACTTATGCATGAATGGGGGATGGATTTTTGTTTCTTAATATCGATATATCGTGGAGTTTTTTGGGGTTGATACATCTTATCTCCCGATCTCTGTTACTATAAAAAGGACAATGCCTCCCACTTTCCTGATATTTTTATACCCTTGGTGCTCATAACCACCCTATGTCCTATTAGAGGATAGACTCAGGGTCATCATCTCTCATTCATATTATGGAATGAAGGTACCAATATCTTGATATCCCTTCCATTATCTTGAATAAGGATGGTCATCATATACAAAAACAATACAAAGATCTATATAAACAGAATAAATATTTTTACATTCAATTCAGATATTTAATATCCCTTTTCTTCATCAATTGATAATACATTAAGATTTATAAATTCATAACATGATTATGAACTCTTCTATACTGATTAAATTTGTGCAATATATATTTTTTTTCACATACCATTAGATATTTAATAATTATTTTATGTTACACTGATACATGATATGCAATTTCTATTGAGTTTATAATAAAAATTAGTATTTTTGAAAATTGCATCATGTAGAATTCAAATTCTATTTCTGGGTAACTCAAGTTTTTAGATGACCTTGAATGGCTTCCATAATATATATTATTCGACATTCCTAAAAAATGTACTACATCAAATGTAAAATTTTATTGTAATATCCATATATTTCATAAATGTACAACCTTGTTAAAACATTTAGATAAAATATCTTCTATGGATTAAGATGTTATTTTTTAGTGTTTGAGGTGTTTTGGGAGTGTTCCAAGGGTATGGGACACAAAAATAAAATAAAAGTGGCCCAAGGTTCATAGTGTTGATGTGTTATATGTGTATGTAGTTGTTTCATTTCTCCTCTGTATTTTATTTTGATAGCATAGGTTATTTAAAGGGATTAAAAACTTTTATTGAAGAGCGAGAATATTCAAAAATCCCATTGGGTTCATCAATGATGTGCGACTGACCCTAGGGCCACCCATGTAGTAATCCAAACCATTATAATTGTTTAAAAAATTAGTAATCCTTGTGATATGGGTATTATGAGAGCGAATGGGTAGTGAAAATGTAATCGATATATGGGAAATGTTAATTTATTTATTGAAAAAATTTATTAGTTAAATTTTTTAAACAATTGAATGGTTTTGAAATGATTTTGATGGTATGTTTGGGACTTTTTATTTATTTTATATTTATTTATTATAAATAATGTTTGAATGTGAGAAATGTTTTTAGAGGAGGCTTTGACATAAAATTAATTCTAAAGGGGGTTTCTAAGAGATTTTAAATGGTGTTTGAATAGGTAAAACATCCCCTATTATAAAATGGTATCATTATTGTCCTAATGAGTTGATAATGGAAATAAAATCCTTAGGAAATGTTTTAGTTTTTCAAAGATGGTGACTCTTTTTTAATAGGTTGTTTCAAGATTATTTCAGTGATTTTTTTGAATTATTTTTATTTTTAAAATGTACTTATAATTATCTGATGGGAAAATAAAAATGTAACAGACATAAGGGATAGTGAGATAGAACCCTTTATAATTATGTTATCATTTTAACCGTATAATGAATTTATCAAAATGATGAGTGGGATTAGTTGATGAAATTTAATAAGGGGGTGTTTGGAATTATTTGTAAATGGGTTAAATGGGATTAATTTGAATGTTCCCAATTGATTTTGATTTGTACATGAATGTATTATTTTTTAATACATGTGAAATAATTAATGTGTTATGTAATTTTGCATAAAGAATTTTATGAATATGTTAAATGGGTCAAATTATATGGATTGTTGAATATTTTTAATGAGTTCAGAAATAAGAATTGGGAATTGGAAAAAATGGTAATGTAATGTAAATGAAAAATGTTTTAATTTTTTATCCTATAGTATCAATTCCATTTTTTTATTGTTATAGATTGTGATATTTATTTGTATAGTTATTTTTTAGATGTGATATGTATGCTCTGTGCAAAATAGATAAATAATTAGGTCCACCTGGATTGGTAATGTATGGTATTGGCTTGAGGTTCTATGACATGGGTAGAGTTAGACAACGGCTCTATACACTACCCCAAAATGCATGGGATTGGGAATGTGATAGAGGATCTATTTGCCTAATGGTTTTATTTTATTATACCACCTGAACTATGGTTTTGAGGTTAGTGAGATTTATTTATTGTCATGTGATTATTCTTAGTGAAATAGCGAACTTTACATTCCCCTTATGCATGGTAATGGACTGTGTCAGGATGCGGTGTAAATTATACAAATGCCTTACCCATGAATCATGAGATAAATATGTATTTAGTAATTAAGATAGCATAAATAATGAAATGGTAGTAATGATGAAAATTGATTTAATTAACAATATATCAAATTGGTATGTGATGAATTGAAATTAGAAAAATCCATTATGTTTATAGTTTTGTTTCACCCTTAGTGCCTTAGCCAAGACTCCTAATGTGACATGAGTTACTTCTATTTACTGGTCAATTTTAGATAAAATAATTGTTAATTTCATGTTAAATAATGACATATTTTTTATTGCTTATTTGTTTTATTTATTACTTTAATATATCATTGTTCTAAATGGATAATTCATTAGACATCGTTCATGGTGGGCTAATGATTTTTACTCCCACCCTGCTAAGCCTCAATGACATCATGGTACCCGAGAAGATGCAACCAATTTTTAGGCATAGTTTAAAGGAAGGGACATTGTTTTTGGTAGTACAAGAGATGAAGATATAGAGTATGGGAGGTCATTACCATGCTGGGACTCAGGTCTGAGTTTAGAGTATTTTTATAGTTCTGTTCTTGGTTTATATTGTATGACTACCATACATGTGGTGTATTCTTTATACCTTGTCATAGAATGTGAATTCGGTTATTTATTGAGTTTTGTTTTATTCTAAATATTCATCATTTATATTGGATATTTTTATCTATTAAATTTTCATATTTTTTGGATTCACTCTGATAAGAAGTTTTAGTCTCCCCATATTTCTTTTTAGTCTCATGCTACTTATTTGCATCCTTTAGATTAAGGGGAGGTGCACTTTAGGTCATGCGAGAACCAAGATCAGTGCACTTGTTATATTGGATTCTAGGTCAAGGATGTTACAAATTGTTATTATTGGAGTAAATCATTTTTATTACTATTTTTTAATGGTATACAGGAGACTAGGATCATATTGGAACATGGTATCGAGCACATTCTTGTAGCCCCACATACAAGGGAAAACCCCTGCTTCTAGGGTTGGTAAATGATTTTATATTTTTTTTATTTATTGTTTTTTGATATTTACACATTTTATAGATTATATATTTGTGATTTTATTTATTTAAGAAGATTTATCTCTTCATTCGGTGAAAAAATAGAGGATGTTTAAATTCATACATCATGATAGACATATAGAATAGATAAGTCATTCATATATTGTCAGTGATTGAATTTTTAATGACATGATGATAAATAAATGTGTATAGAATATCAAATTGAAATAATCAATGGGTGTTGAAAAATGGCTTAGAAAATGGTTTTGAGAAATGTAAATCCATGGGTTTAGAAAAAGGGTAAATTTTTTGTATTGTGATTTTGAATAATGTTGGGATTTTTGAAATCAAGGTCCTTCTAAAAGGTTTTTTAATTTGATGAAGAATGTGTTTTTAAAATAAAATGTTTTAAAAAGTGAATTAGAGGATTTAAAGGTTATTCTTAATTAATTAATAAAATTGGAATTTGATGGAAATTTTAGGGACAACTGTGGTGGTTCTCTATTGTGGTATTTTTTACCTTTGTGTATGGATGGTTTAGGAAAGCAAAGTTCATTAGTTTTGGGACCCCTGGTTATAGGATGTCATAACTTGATGAGTTGGGTGTATTGAGTAATGTATTGTTGTTTTTTTATTGGGTAGGTTGTGAATTTGTAGTTGTTAAATGGAATATATTAATGTGAATGTGCCAACTCTTATGGATAGAAAACATATGAGTTCTGTCTTAGACCATATACTGGGTGTTCAGTCTGTGGTTAAAGTTTATGTATGTGAGTACCACTTATATGGGACCTAGAGTAAATGGTTTTTTGGTTTATTATGCATAGTTTGTTTGTAATGTGTTTAGGATGACCACCATAACTAGACAATTTATAAAGGTTTGTTGTGTATATATTAGAGAGATTTCTAGTGTCCTTTTCATGATGTTTATCTATTTTTTGGATTTGTTATTTTTTACTTTTGAGGATGTCTTATGGGAGAGTTTAGTTGGGTTGTTAGTGATTTGGGGTACTTGCGGCCCAAGTAGATTCTTCAAAACTTGGGAGTGGCACTATGAGGTAGGTTCATAGTTCTAGATTAAAGTAGATGTCTAATTATAAAAGATAATGGTTTTGGGATATGTGGCTTGAGTTATGGCTATGAGTAAAAATCCTGATAAATTGAGTGTATCCTCCTAGGTGGGTTGCCCATTGTTTTAGGGGAATTAGAATTTAAAGCATGTGTTGTTTCATTAGAGGTGAAACAGATGCACAAGGGGTGATATCGATTTTTGGTAAAAGTGCATAGTTATAACTCTAACTTTCCTCAAGATAAAACATAGGTTCTAAAATTTGGTTGTATGGGTGGTTGTAAAGGTAATGTTAATTTGGAGACTTTAAAATTCGTTTTTTATAATTTTTGATGTATAAAGCAATGTTTTTTTGGGGCAGACAAGGAAATGTGATCAAAACATTGATGGAAATTTTTTTTTTAGGACACTAAAGGAGAGGGTGGTCACACATTTGGGTCATAATTGGAGTAGTTTTTTGTTGGGTGAGTTGTTGACAAAGCCTTGGTTCTGATGAAGTTCATGGATCAGGTGGAATACACAGCTATTTTAAATGAAATAAGGTCATATATTGTGTATTAGACAACTCATGTGAGCTGGAGTTCAGTTTTTGTATGATTTTATGAGATTGAGGGTCCCCGAGGGTTCCAAAGAGTATCAGGTCATGGAAATGTACTAGAGATGAATTATGTCATTAGGTTGAGGGGCCAGGTGGTATGGATTTTATCCCAAGATTGTTCAATGTTATCATATAGAAAATCCCTTGTAGTGAAAGAGATATATCAGTTTGGATGGGTGGATAGATAATAGCGTATCTTTTTTATGATCAATGGGATCATGAAAGAAGAACTCTAGCGAGGTAATAATAATGGTTTCAAATGGAATATTGGGTGACTACTTCCTAGTTAAAGGGTCTTGAGGTGGCCATGAGTATGGGTGGAAATTCCATTTGAGTTGTGGTGTTCCAGTGTTGATTAGACATTGGAGGGTGGGAAGTATGAGAGATTCAGTAGGATGAGGTGTCCTCATAGTGAGAGGTGACAATGGAGGTGCATTGTTTATGGTGGTGTTCTTCGATGACATCTTAGCATGCATCTAGCTAGCAGTTTTCAGTCCCAATACACTGAAATAATATTAGGTAAACTAATGGATATCTAGATTAATTCCTAGCTATGTAAATGTGTTTGGATCAGAATATAGCCTCTTGTAGGATATCCTCAAAGATATATATGTATGTGGGAGTTTTATAGTAAGGGTGTGAGTACACCAATGAAAATTTGGAAGAAATCCTTTGGATGGACCAAATGTTGACAGATTCCTTAGGTGTCATTCCCAGGAGCTGGGAATTATTAATGGGTGATGATTTTTTCATTATTTCAATATGAGTGGGATGACCGCATCCCTGAATGGGGTTTGACCTGTGATTGAGTTTGAGTCACAGCGGCTAAAAATATCTTCACAAAAGCAGTGAAAACAATACTCTAAAGGTAGAAAATTTCATGTTATGTCATGTATGTGTGGAGTAAACAATAAAATTGATGTAGTGGAAATGATTTTACAATGTAAAACCAATGAGGTGTGTATAAGGAATCCATAGTGTAAAACCGGGTTTATCTTTTATTTAATGGTCGATAGAGCTGAGTGATGTCTTCGAGATCAGGCTAGTATTAAAGGAATGTAGAGTAGAAATGTTGGAGATGTGTTGAGGGGTGCTATAGAGAATGAAAAGGTTTTGAATATTAGCTAATATTGTGACATCGATGTTTTACTGAACATCAGGAATGACCTTCATAGATATGTGGGGATGATTGTGGTATCCCTTAAGAGGAAAAGGGTGTTGTGGCCAAGTAAAGTAGAGATATACCAATAGTGGAAGTTGGGAATCAATGGAGTGAGTAAACTGACGATGGATAGACTTGACTAGAAAAGGGAAAAATGTTATGAGATGTATGACACCATTCATTAACATTATAAGGAAAAGTACTTTTTGGTAATGAAAATGGGCACTGAGGACGAACCGCATTACCTTAAAGGAGTACAAATAGTGGAAGAATCAAATCCTGATGTTTTTGTTGGAAGGGATAAATTTCAATGTCAGATGGTTCTCTTAGGGACATTTGTGTTCGGTGAGATGTAAACCATTTTGGGTAAGTGGTGAAAGTTGAATTGATGTTATTATTGGTCACTTATTCATTCATGTAACTTCCAAAAACATCCAAAAGTTTTGTGATAGGATAAATAATAATGTAGTAAGAACTATTGAGGGAATGTAGTAGGTTAATGATGTAACTAGCTGTTTGAGTTAGATGGACTTGGGTGGTATCCATATTTTTGTATCAATTTTGGTGGTGGGAGATGACTCAAATGTTTCTTGGGTTAGTACATTAAGTCAATGATTATGTTTGGATTTTGGTTTTCTAATGTTTAAAAATTAAATGAGGCTATTGGGCCTCAATTTTCAGATCGGGGTAGGTTATGAGAGGTTGTCAAAAACAGGATGTTTCATTTGGTGATGGTGAGATTTAATCAATACTATATATTTTAATGAATCTAGGAGATATGAAAACAAGTGATTTGGTCCATGAATTGTGAATTGGATCAGACCGAGAGTGTTCTGATTGGACCTTATAGGGTTATATAATTCTTAGAATTTTTTTGGGCAGTGAATTAGTGGATTTAACTAAAACTATATATTGTTCTTGGTTTTGATAAGGATGAGAATAAGAGGATGTTTCTTCAAGTAGGATCAGATTGTGATTGTTGAACAAGGTAAGGGGAAATGATCTCAGGGTAGGAAAAATTATTTGGTAAAATATTTTTTGCAACATGGCCTAGTTCGTGAAAAAACTATGAATGTGAATGTTTATTGGCGGGACTATGGTCTATCCATTTTGGTCATGAGGTATTTGAAATTCCTGGAAGTGTGGTCTGAGGATGCTCCATTACAAGGTGGGGATGTTGTAAGATTATGATCTTTTTATAAGGTACGCACTGGTTAAATGTTTTGGTTAAACTATCATTTGTGTCTAATGAAGTGATTATAGAGTGTTTGAGAAGTTTTCAGAGAGATTTAGGGTGAGGGACATGAAAATAAAAGAAATGTTTCCCATAACTCTTATTACATGGTCCATCCACAGTTAGTGTAAACCATATTCCAATCCTATTAAACCATGAAATATGGGATCCGTTTGTGATAGAGGGAAAGAATATGGTTATCAAATGGTTTTCCAAACTCAGTGATTGGTCCTAGGAAATACTGTGTCATGAATCCTCTATAAAAAAGGGAGTTTCACAGGTATCACATAGTTGGAAAACATTTAATCTATACTGATTATCCCTTAAAAAGTGGGAAATTTCATCATATTCCTTATCAATATATTTCTCCCCTAATATTTCACTCCATTCCTCCTCAACAGCTTCAGTGATGAACCAAACCCTTCAATACCTCCTATAAAGGGATTCTCCTTTGATTTATCGGCCTTTGCGGTGCGTTTGGGTGCGAATCAAAGATCTGGGAGAGTGTAATGACCTTCATTACTAAATTATCCATGTTATTTCCTATATAATCTCTCAGATTATTTTGAAACCCTAAAACATTCACTCATTCCAAGGATTATTGGTTTTATACTGATAATATGTTTCAGTTGAAATCTATGGAGGAGATTATGCAAGATTTCACCAATGGTCATGAGGTAGGTAGTCTTAATGCTTTTACCATAGTCTTATTGTGTTATATATATATGTAGATGATAAATTTCACTATTATATATTTTCTTGATATATTTTTTAATGAAAATGGAATTAGACCTATTATTAATGTGAGAGAACCTTCATGGACCCATTGGGTTCATCGATGATGTGAGATCAAACCTAAGGATAACCATGTGGTATGCCAAACCATTGTAATTGGTGAAAAAAATTATAAAACCATGAGGTAAGAGTATTATTAGATTAAATGGGTAATGGAAATTTAATTTACGTGTGGGAATGAGAAATGGATTGATTGAAAAAAAAATTATAAGTTGGTTTCTAAAAATGATTGAAAGGTTTTGAAATTACTATAATTGTATGTTTGGGGATTTGACCCTATTTCAGATTTAATGATGGGGAATTGTGTATTTATGTGTGAAAACAATAGAAAGGTGTTTTTTGCCACAATGTGATTCAAAAGGGATTCTCATAGAGATTTCAAATTGTTTTTTAAATGGGAACAACGTTCCTATTTTTGTGGAAATGGATTAAAGGTTGTCATAATTGGTTTAAAATTGAAATAATATCCTTGGAGAAAGATTTAGTTTTTTAATGGGGATGAACAGTGTTTTAAATGGTGGGTTCATGATGATTTCAATGAGTTTTTTTATTCTTTTTATTTCTATGATGTAGTTAGAATGGACTGATTAGACTATAATAATTGACAGTATGTAAAGGCTAGTGAGATAGAACCAATAAAAATTTTGTTTGCAAGATAACATGATTTCAGAATGGACTACTTGATTTGTGGGATTATTTAATGATATAGAGTAAGGGGTAATTTGGAATGATTTGGAAATGGGTTAAATTGGATTAATGGTATTATTCCTAATGGATTGTAATTTTTATTTGAAATTAATAGATTGTTAATACATGGGAAACAATGAATGGGTTAGGTGAGTTAACATAATAAAATTGTTGAATATGTTAAATGGGTTAAGATATGTGGATCGATGAATATGAAAAACGAGTTGAGGCATAATAAATGGGAATTAGGATAAAAATATAGGTAATATAAATTGAAAATGTGTTAATGGGTTATGCCATGTTATTAATTCTAACGTTGATTATTTTAGATTATGACTGATATTTTTGTTGGTTATGTTTGATTTTGATATGGTATGGTTGTGGTGAATGCGTAAATAACAATGTGCACATGTCATGGTATTTTCAGGTATTACAATGAGGTTTTATGACCCTAGGTTTAATTGTCCTAAGGCTCTAAACTCCACCCCAAAATTCATGTGTTATGGGATGATATGGAGGATCAATTCCCCTAACAGTTGAATTCTGATGAGACCACCTGGACTAGGGCTCCATAGTGAATGTGATGTAGTCATTGTGATGGGTTTAAACCTAGTGAGGCTTGGTACTTGACTTACCCCATTATGCATGGTAATGGATTGGCTTAGGCCATAGTGTAAGTGATACAAATTCTAAACCCATGAAACATGATATGATGACAAATGTATTAATGAGGATAGCATAAGTAATAAAATTCATGTAGTTATGAAAATGTCTTAAATGAATATTATAGATAATGATTATGTGATGAGTTGTGATCACTTAAACCCCTTATGTTGAAATGAATGTGTCACCCTTTATTCCTGGGATTCAACTCTTAGTATGACTAGAGTTTGTTTATTTTGATTGGTTGATTCTAGAGAACATAATGGGTAAATAGATATTAGATAATTATGGAAATTTTATCCTTGTGACTTGATTATTTTTTTACTTTTTGCCAGTATACACATATTTATTGAAAGGATAATGATTTAGACAATATTGATGGGGGCCTACTAAGTTATACTGACACCCTGTTTGGGAAACCATGGAACCTGGGTACTTGAAGAGATACTAGTTGTTTCCCGGTTTTGGTTCATGATAAGGACCTGGTGTTTGGATGTGTATGGGATGATGGGTTGGAGTACATGAGATTAGGACCAAGTTTAGAATAAGGACCAGGTTCAAAGTTATTTAATAGTTTTGGTCTTGGTATATATTGTACAACTACTTGAAATGTAGTGTATTTAGAAGACCTTATTGTAGCATGTTAATTTAGTTACTTACTGATTTTTTGTGTGTTGAACATTTCTCATTTATAATGTTTATTTTTATTTATTTCTATTAATTCAATTGTGACATCACTATGAGAAGTGGGTATATTCCACCCATGTTTCCTTTTAGACCCACGCTTCTAGTTGGAATCCTTTAGCTTATGGCGAGGCGTGTCTGAGGTCATGTGACAATATGGCTCGGGGCCCTGGTTATAGTTGCCTCTAGGTAAAGGATATTTGATTTACCCACTTTTAAGGTTAATAAATCACCAAAACCTAGACATCATATATAATAGTTCACTATTCTTAAAAACTATTAATGAAGCAAGTTTAACATTTCATGAACCCATTCAAATTTTTAAAAAGCTTCCCATAATGATCACATAAATAATTATTTATCTTGAGTATTTTATATGGAAACATCTATCCTCCACATATAATCAAAATATCAAATAGTATTGATTATATGAGGGGAATGATATGTTTTTCTATTTGAAATCAAATTCATTTGAAACATATTTTGATTCAATCTAGAATTCATTTATGTATCTAAAGGAACATATCGACGAAATATATTTTTTTCAATAATCCGTTTCTATAAAATATAGATATTATCATGTGATATTTTCAAGAGTTACACTTATAAGATGTTTTATGAATGATATTTCACATTTTATAGGATTACTCTCAATGTTATGTTTTATTATTATGATACTATTCATCTATAATAAAAAATTATCAAACGGGCATCAAATTTCACACACATTAAATATATAATTTTATTAAATGTGATTGCACAAAAATGATAACCACTTTTGAGATAAACATATACATTTTAGGTCCATGATTCATATTTAACTATTAAATGAGTTCCAATTGGATTTACCCTCGCAAAATTTTTATTTAGGTAGCATATATTCCAAATAGTATCATATATTACTCCAATATAGTTTACCGAAAAAATACTTTTCCCAATCCATCATATGGATAAACACAACTATATTCCTCTATTATCCCAACTTAGAGGGTTTACATGATAAGTTTAACCCAATAATAAAAACATTATTTAGTTACCTAACTCTATTTCTTATCACTTTACACCATTCTATACACATGAAAATACATTAACACCATGTTCTGTTAGAACCTACCCAGTTGAATTATTGAGGTCTCAACACGTACTTAGTTTTTATGGAATTTTACACTTATTATTTTTAAAGGGGAATAAATTTTATTATTTTATATCATATATCCTCATTTCATATATGAATTATTATAATGATTTAGTTTTGAATCATATTACCTTCCACAAAATTATTATTTTTAAACAAATTTTGTGGGTAACAGTATACAGAATACATTTCATGTGTTAATTACCAAAATTAAAAACCAAATATAATTTTTAATATCTAATGTATCTTATTTATTATGATTCTAAAAACCTTAACTGCTATGTATAAATCATAATTTATTTCAAAATTCAAATTCATAACCTATTATAAACATCATTCAAGGTATATTAAAACTAAATCCATTATTATAAAATGAATGTACCTAATTAGATGAATACTTGTTCATATCTTGAATCCTTTTAAAAACACTAATCTAAATCAGAAATTGTATTTCATAACAATATCTATGAATGAAATAAGACAGTAAACTAAACAAATGAACAATTAAAATTGATAAACATGATATGAATAATTGATGACCAATCGTAAATATAAAATTATAGAAACATTCTAATTTATTTATTTTTTTTGGAATGTTCATTAGTATATATATATATATATATGTGTGTGTGTGTGTGTTAAATTTATATAAAATATAAACTCTTTTATTTTATAAATTATATTTAATTTATGTTGAATATATTATATTATATGAAATATAAAAATTTAACATTTCTATTCTATTATGTTAGTATCTTATATAATCTATATATCACATATTTATCAAGTTTTCAGCCTTCATCAAATAAATCATCAAAAATAATTTTTGTAACACCCCATGATTTCATAGTAAGTAAATTTTAAAGTAATTTATAGCTTTCACTACACGTAACACTGACTTCGAGCGCACTAAGGCATACCGAACTAGTCATTCAAAAAGAGGGTCTGAATAATATTAACGGCATTTTGAATTTATATACTACATATAATTTTATAATCCATATTATGTGTTTCTTATACATAATATAAGAACTAATAAAATTTTTCAGATAAAAGAATTATTTTCCAAAAATGAACTTTTACCACCTTTTAATGGTGAACCATTTTTAAATCAAATATTTGATAATTTTTAAATTAATATTTTCAAAATTAAAGTCTTATTTATAAGTGGGACATAAAAATTTAGTCTGGATAAATTATAGGTGATTTTATGATAACATTCATATTTTGAGGAATATGTAAAAATACTAAATTTTAACTGAAAACAACTTTTTAATCAAAATAATTTATACGATTAAATTATACATTTGAATGGTTTTTAAGTATAATTAGATTATATTTTTCTCATTTAATCCAATGTTGATCATTGGAAATAATTTTACATTTAAATTGGACATAAACACATATTAATCTTTAGATAGTTTTTATTTCTCATAAACCTCCTTTTTCGTTTTGACAACGGGAATATTTTTATAAATTAATTAATACAAATTATTTGTTTTGAATTTACTAAAATATAAAAAATATCGAATTTGGAACATCAAAATTATATTTGGGTGTATTTTTTGTAGTTGTCTGAAAACCATAAATTTTTGATAAATAATGATAAACACTACAATATTATTTAAAGAAAATTTCTTATTTAAATAATTATACTTAATTTAAATTTAATTTAAATTAAAATATATACATAATACATATATTATTCCAATTTAATTCCTTGAATTCATTTTAAAATTATAATAGATATATAAAATTTTATTAAACTTCTAAACCATTTTTTACCCAACTTCTAGGAACATTTTCCAATCTAAATAAAACATAATTTTACCACTTCTATGAATTGAATTTCAAAAATCAGAGAGACGCAGTTGAAAACATTATGTAAAATGTGGTTTAATAGGATGAAAATAATTTTTGTGAATAGTATCTTTTGAATTTTATTTACCACGGTTATAAGTATATAGGGTATGTAATCATAAAAATGAAATTATAATTACCCAAACACATGTGCTAATTTTCTTAGATAAGTTTATTTCCACGAAAATCAACCTTATGATTAAAATATGATCATTTTTGTCCACTTGGTTTAGATTATGACATTTATTATTATTTTATTTAAAAAAAGTTAAAAGGGTTAAATTCAATGTTAACTAACTAATTTTTTTAATATAGGGTTAAAAATAATATAAATTCGACTATAAATATTAATTAAAAATATAAAATGATTTACTATATAATTTTATTTTATTTATATTTTTTTGATATTAAATAATTAAATTTTTTATAACACAATGACGATGCAGTAATTACATTATTAATGAATGACAAAAATAATTGAAGTTATAAATATTAAAATAAATTTAAATTGAATTTTTGATTTATTAAAATAAGTTTCTAGGTTAATATGACAGATTAGGGTTTACTTAATATATTTATTTAGAAGTAATAATGTTTTTTTGACTTTCAGAAAAAAAAATACTAAATAGTGTTAAAATTGACATAAATGAGTTTTTAAAACAAGTACTATATTATTAAATGATATAATATTCATAAAAAATAAGTTATGGAAAAATGACTGATATAATGTTATATATGTCATTTTTGAACCACTTGATGTTCACTTGGCATATTACTGTATATTTACTAACCATGTAATATAAAAATACAAGAAGACATTGTAAATGTTAAACTATATAACTAAGAATGAAAATCTAAATGATAAGGTCAATATGGTGACCTAAACATTTCTAAAACCTATTGGCCTATAATATTGGTACCCATTCCCTCTTTATCCTTGAAATAAATCCATTTTGGGTCACTATAAACCGAAAATTATTTTATAATAAAATAATATTTTAAACATTTTCTAATGTGACCCTTACCTCTCCTATAAAAGGGTACTTCCCCTTCTCTCAAATTCACACTTCCAAATACAGTTTTATCGGCCAAAACCTTCTCAAATATCCTTTAAACTACCCTCACATCAACCTATAGGGCTTACTTTGATCAGAAATAAAACCTATGGATCCCTTCGATCAAATCAAAAGGAAGCACCTGAAGAAGTGGTAACAATTTCACCACCTCTTTCAAAGTTCTTTTCTTCTTCTACTTTCTTTTTTGTTGTTTTTTCCATACCAAAATAATAAATCAAGCACCTTATAAATACTATTATGTTATTATAAATATTTTACAACCATATTCATTGTTCTACCCAACCAATGAATGAAAAATTCACCATACATGTGCACCTATGGTATACCATCCCAACGCCGTGGTGTGGTTTGTTATTAAACACTTCATTATTTGGATTTGTATAATAATGAGTATAATTGATGGAAATAATAAAAATAAAATGTTAATAATTCTGTATATATATTATATACCATCCAATTACATATGATTTCACCATCAATAGAATGATATTATCACTCGTACGTACGTACAGATTACCATCTCCACGAATGCGATGAGATTCATTTCCCACCGTAACCATCAAGAATAATTTTCATTTAAAGATTTAAAATAATTTTTAGGAACTTAATATCATTTTGGATATGAAGAAAATACAATTTATCCATAAATAAAGTGACTTATGTAAAAAATAATATAATGAAAAATGAATCACTTAACACACCAAACAATGATACTACATAAATATTATTAACAAAGAAATATTAAGAGATCATATATGATATCATATTTATATATTTGGTTCTTTTATTATTTAATAAAAATTATTTATCAATTATAATGTTGGTTAGCATACCCTTGAATAAATAAAAGTACAAGGTAAAGGGATTTCATCTCAGTTTTTATTTCTGTGAGATTCATGCTATATTTTCCTCTATTTCCTTTTGTGTGGAATATGTACTGCCCATGATTGTATTCTTTCTATAATATACATTAATTTATGGGTATTTATATATTAATTATATGATACTTCTTTCATTGTGTTTTTTATTATTATGTTACCAAATCGGTAAAGGAACTTCTAAGTTCAATTTCAACTTATTGAGTTTTACACACACTTAATTGATAATTTTACCCCAAGATTATGTGTGAAATCACTATTAATTTATTAATGTATTAATATCCACTCCCATTTGAGTGTATATAATTCTAATATACACAATCACTCCATTTATAAATTCACAAGTCATTGATATGAACATGATAAGGGTAATCTTAACACATTTTCCATTTATTGAGTTAAACATCCAAGTCATTGGTTTTCTTTTTACAGGAATATGTGTGAACGCACTATGATTTATTTACACTGAATATAAAATCATATTGAGTGTATTGATATTTTTAAAAAATAATTATTCAATTTATTTATCCTTAATTTAAGGATACAGTCGTTATAAGGTATTTTCTCTCAATTTATATTCAATTGAGACATCTTTGTTGTTATGCACAAATTCACTTTTATATGATGTATATACCATCCTTTGAGATATTATATCATGAATACCTTTATTCTCATGATATTATAATGTTTTGATTATTGTAATTCCTCAATTATTTTTATTCAATAATCTTTCATTTGGTTAACAAATCTTTATCTGCAATATCCTTTCAAATGATTAAAAGAGTTATAATTGAAAATCATTCTCACTAATGTCCATGTTCTAAAAATAGTTATAAGTATTTATTTATATGGAAAATAATGTTTTAAAATTAAAATTCCATTTTAATGTTTCAATTTGGTATGGGACACTATGATTCAAAATTCTATTTTTAACAGCTTCCTGATAAATAGTGAGGCTTTTAGATGTTTTCAAGGAAAAGGGGATATTTTTCTCAAATAGTTTTACTGATAATTTCCATCTACATCAAAATCATTCATTATTAATGCTTGAGGTTCATTTATTATAATATTATTTTCCATATTGTGTTGAATTATTTATGTTTGACTGTGGATTTTCTATTTTAATACCCTTCATGGATTGTGGTTAAAATATTGACATTTTTTATGCTAGTTTTAATACGAATGTTTAGATTATGTTTCATCTTTTTTATATGAGAATTAATTGGACATAGTAAGTGACAGGTGGATCCCACTATAGCTCCTCAATGCATCATGAGGTCTCATGAGACAAACTAGTGTCTTGGAACAAGTCATTGACAAAATCGTATTTGTAGTATTGGAACAAGGCCATGAATATGTGGTTATGATGTTCAGAATTATGAATCCCATCATAATGAAATTATCTATTGATATTACATGTGATTATTCGACTAGTATAATATCCATGTGAATAAGTTAATGGAATCTATTTGATTTATATTTTCTATATTATATTGATGTTAATGTTTAAAAGGCTTTTGTTTTAGTCTTATACATTACCTTAAATGATTATGTTTATTTATGAATGTTTCCACTATATTTTTATCCTTACATAGCATCTCAGCCTGCCCATTTTTTAGGTTTTCTTTTTCCCAGGATGTGAAGATGTATATTATGTTTGACCTTCAGGGATATGCAATGTGATAGGCGTGTGGTCAAAGGGGACCCAATGTTGTATTTTTATGATGTAAAATAAAACATATGTATGTATCTTGTACTTCGAAAGATACTAAAATAATCATCATTTCCAGACTTGATATCTTGTGATCATTCCAATGTTATGTAATAATGCACCGAATCTGAGTAGCTATGGTGGGGGCATTAGACTTTTGATATGATTGAAATATTTTCGTAAATATATCTATTAAATTGAAAAATTAAATACTTTTAAAATTTAATTATATTCTATATAGGAAATTTTAAATTAAGCCCCATTTTGTAATAATAAAATATATAAAAATGTCACAATTAATTTCTATATAAAAATTTAATATCAAAAATGTAAGACATAACCTATAATTTTTAAAAAGGTATTTTAAATTTATATTTTAATATTATTTAAAATTATTTACTAAATGTTTCATAAAATATTAATTAATCATAACCAATTTATAATTAGTTAATTTATAATGAATATTAAAAATAAATAATACTATAAATACTATTCTCCATAATTTATAAGAAAATCATAAATTATTTAACCTAATTCATAATAATGTTCTAGGGAATAAAATTTGTTATTTAAACAATGTAATTGGTTAAATTTTCCACATATTTGAGATTAGAACTAGTGTAGGTTTATCTAAGCAGGATTTACCAAGGTGTTATATAATATTGACATAAATAACATTAATTATGTGTGTAAAGGACCTCTATAGAAATAACATAAGTGTTGGTTGGAAATTACACAATGATAAATCCTATACATAGGATTAACATCACATGGTGTAAGATTAATCACATTTTAATAGATATGAATAACTCCTTATAAGAGGAAATATATGAGTTTAATTCCATGATCCAATGATTGATGGATATAACAGTTCATCATGTATGTTTTTTTGTGTTAGATAAATAATGTTCTTTGAGGTCCACATATGATTAACCCACGTGGAACAAAAATATCTATATAGCATTAAAACACATTAGATCATGTAAAAAATTCCATATTGTGATCCCTGTCAATGATTGAAGCCATAATATTATACATGACAACAATCCGGACCTACTATATGGAGACCTCTATAAGATGAATTATAGTAACCATGTAAGAATAAAAATGTTGTCTTCGCATAAATGATATTAATCCTTTTCAAATAACTATAATAAATCTTGAAAAAAATACATTTTTAGAATAATATGTTTTTTATAATTCATTTATTTCTCTTGAACTATGTTTTATTAAATCCAAAAGTGTCTAATGATATCTTTCGTATTGTAATGAAGCTATAATTCACTGTTATTCATATTTTTGACAACTATTGTTATCTCATCAAAAATAAATTTATTATTGATTTTAAAATAACCTTGGTATTTATATGATACCACTAATATATTTAATATTAATTAACAACACCTTTTTAACACAATAAATGCATTTTTAAAATATAAAACCATGAATTCAATTTGTAAAACTAAAAACTATGCATATACTATAAAATGTAGAATAATGTGTACCTTACACCATTGAGAAACTATTTTCACTATTATCATCCAGAATGATTAATAAAGAGAACTATAAATAGTAAAAATGAATAACTTATATGTTTCCCCAGAATGATTAATAAAGAGAACTATAAATAGTCAAAATGCATACCTTATATGTGTCCCAACCACTGATTGCCTAATCAAGTCAACACATGAGTGGGATTCTTCCTGTTATTATATCATGCTAACATCTAGTATTAAAAAGGAGGAGGATTAATATTGCATCAAGATTAAGAGAGTTTCATCCAAGGCGTCACAAGAACCACTAAAACAAATTATATAGTAAATTTAACACACCAATATTTTATAATATTTTCCAATTTAAAAAAATTATATTTCCTTGGTAGTATGAATTTTAAAAAACACTTAGTTTAAATTAACCTCAACATACTATAAAAATATTATTATTATATCTGACTATCATCACCTAGCTATTTAATTTGAAAAAATTAAAATTAATGAAAAAATTACAAAAAAATCTTAGTTTTATAATTGTGTAAAATAAAATCATTGGTTATAAGGTAATTACAAATGGAAATAAAAAAACATTATAAATTGAGATAATGGTTTTCTAAGAAACTGTTTTTAAACGCACATGGTGTTTTTATCTATATAATGTAAATTATTCCCTGTTGAAATTCTATATGAAAAATTATTTATTATCTTTCTTATAAAATTCATTATCATTGATATAATATATTTTCCTATTCATGAGATAATTATAATTCTTATATGTTTCATAAAAAATTCTATATTTCTATAAACTAGATTCATCGGATTTGACGTAGTAATTTTAAAATAAATTTTCAACACATTAAGAAAAATAATATGAAAAAAATTAATACATTTCATAAATCAAAATTTAAACATTATCATATAATTATTTATTGGTAATTTTATGTAAATAATAATTGAGTTATAAATAATTAAAATATATATTTTTATTGAAAATTTTATTTTTATTTAAATTATTTAAAAATATATCTTTTGTATTAAAATTAATTTTACACAAAAATTATTTTAATTGTATTATAATTAGGAAAATTTAATTTATATAAATAAATATTATGTTGAGCATTTATTTAAAAACATTTTATACTTAATAAAACATTTCCTATGAAAAGTGTTTATTCATCATTTGTAGATATATTCAGATTTTATTTCATTTAAATTCCTAGAAAGGTATAATTTTGTTACATATTTTTTTGTAAAAATCATGGGAATAATTTATTATATTAAAAAAATCAAGTGTGTCACACCCGCATGAATAAAATGAAACCCTATATCATATACCCTACAAGGATAAAAAACCCTTTGTTTATCCATTTCCTATATAAATACCTTAATTACATCCCTACCCATGATATATAGTCCCTTTTTGTATCATAAGAGATTATTTTTAAGATTTATTTTAAACCGTATATAATTTTTTTGAAGAAGATATATATTTCATAACCAAGTGTATTCAATAGATTTAATCTTTAAACTTTAAAAATTATTCATAAAATATGATAAATTAAAAAAAGAATTCTTACATGTACTAATTTTTTTTATTTTATAGTAGTAACCAAACTGAATCCTCTTTTCATTTAGTTGGAAAGGAAAAAATCAATCTTGTGTTTGGAGGACTACAGAGTCGTGAACAGATCAAGTCATTTTCCATCACCACCTCTCATGCATGGATAAAATGATGGGTTATATTTTTATATATAATTTTTATGATATAATTTTTCTTCTGAAATTAAAATATCAAAATTACCTTTATACATTCAAATCTACTAGATAACGATAATGTTTCTCGTGTTTACGCATGGACTACCCAATCCATGAAGCGATATGAATCATTTTTCCATTTTATATAAAAATGGATGTTAAAAAACATTATATGTTGAACATATATTATTAATTTTATATATTAATGATTATTTAAGAAAAAATATTTCATTCCTTTCATCAAAAAATTACAACAATGTTTATGCGTACATTCGACCTTCCATCACCATGAACTATGTAACTCATTTTTAAATATATAAATTGTATTCATGACTATAAAAATATATGTAATGAATATATATGATATTCATTTATTATTAAAAATTATTTAAATTTTGTATCCATGATCACTTTATGTTAAACAAGACTAAAAAACCAAAACACACATGAAAACTAAGTAGTTATTAGATGAAATAATAATTTTGTAAATAATTATTAATAAAATAAAGATAAAATTTTATACTCAAATAATATTTGGATTTGATATATATGAGAATTTTTATATAGTATAATTATAATACAAATATATTTATTATACATGAGTGTCAAACACACATTATGGAATATAAACTCGAGGTAAGGGTTTCTGATCTATCTTTTAATTTCCTTAGACAAATTTCAGAATCACCTGTTACTCCATTTTTGTGTTGTATGTACAAAAAATTTCAAATTTTATATCATAAATATATTTTACTTCCTGAAATTTAAATATTAATTTTATGTTATTTATTTCATGGGTGTTATAATTCAGAAGATACCAAATTGGTAAGGGTTTAACATCTCACATTACTTATGCGAGACATATTTCTTATTCACCACTTATTTATTTTATATGGTGAATATAATTTCTCTTTAATATTATTTATAATGAATATATTTATCTTAATTTCATTTAATTTGTCATTTTATGTCATTTCATTCATGGGATTGATGATTCAATGTTATCAAAGTAATAATTATTTATTACAAAATCTCATCATTATTTGGGATTTGTTTATGATTAAGTATCGTCTAGGGGAGTTATTTACTATTTTGATATTAAATAAAATATATTTTATTATTCTCTTATTATTCATGATATTTTAATTTAAAATTAATTTTCCCACTACTTTGAAATTAAAATTATTGATAAAAGTAATTTATCAAATTCCAATTTTATTTCTATTTTCGAACAAATATACTTTTTTTATTTAATAACCGTTGTCTATAAATTTTTTTTTAAAATGTTTTAAATATTTTATTATGAATGATAATATTCATTTTTACCAATTTTATAATAAAATAAATTCTTTAAATGTAACTATCATGTCATTTTAGGAATGATGTAATTTTTTTACTTTTATCAAAAATGAGAAATGATTTTTATTTAATGTACCCTACATGAAAAAACATTCCAACAACCATGACCGACCATTTATTTGAATCCTAAGTTAAAATATTCTATTCATATATAAAAAATAAAAGTATCTCTAAATATTCTATAATTTATTATATTTTAAAATTATTTACATATTGAAAGGGAGATTTTACTGAAAAATGTTTTTTTTGCAATAAATTTTTTCATCTCTATTCATTGTTGTAAAAACCCAATTATTTAATTCTTCTCCAATAAGGATATTTTGTATTGATATTATTATTATTATTTCTCTTGATGGATTATAATTATTTTGATTGGGGATGTACTATTTTATATTATTCTCTATATTACTCTTCATGCTTTATAATTATGTTTATTTATTGGGAAAATTATTAACATTTCATATGATTATTATTAAATATTAATATGTATGTTAATTATATTTATTCCTTTATATATAAGGATTTAATTGGACTTGTATTTGATGTGTGGGGCCTACAATACCCCCCACAATGAATCTATGGATGTCATGATCCAAACTAGATTGGTTATTTAGTGTAGGCATTTCCCATTAATATAATTTGTTTTGGCATGAGTCCACGAATGTATGTTTATAATATAGAAAATTATGAATTTAATCCATTTAATATTATATATTTATTTCCATGTGATAATTTTAATACCTAGGAAATCCATGGAAAAGTTTTATGATCATTTATTATTTATATGGATTTATTTTATCATCATTAATTTCTTCCATATTGTCCTTCCTATACAATTTGATAAATAAATTGAATGTTTTGAAGTTAATTAAAATAACATTTATATTACACATTTTTATTTATTTTAGATTTTACTATTTGAATACTCTTTCTGAGCATATGATCTCACTTCCTTCTTAGGTTTCCATTCCCCAGGATTTCAATAAAATTATTCTGATTGATATACATGGATTTTCTAAACAAAATCATGGTTTTCTCGAAGAGTTTATTTTATTTTATGTTATAAAATGAATTTTGAGTTTCCAGTATATATCTATTTTTTCAACACTTATAAACTATTTGATAATTTGGGATTTTATATCTTGTATCTAGAACTGACATAACAAAGTAACCATCTATTCTAGGATACTTGGGCCGCGATCTTTACAACTTGTAGCAGAGAAAGTTTAGTATAAATTACAATATCTTCATTTAGTATAATAAATATTAGATAAAATAACCATATGTCTATCTTCAAGGATATTTCTATGTATATGATAACCTACTCATGTTTTTGGAATGTATAAATTATTTTTATTTCCTACCAAAAAATCCATATATGGATACTGTAAATGGACGTGCCTATAGAAAGTTTTAGAAAGGGATAATACATCAGAAATGGGTACATTAGGATTTCAATAGATAATCACCTCATGTATAATAATGGGCCTTAAAATATTCTTAGTTTTATATTATGGTGGTATAGGATTTGGCCAATAAAAAATTACTATAAAAAATGATATTAAGTATTTGATATTATTTTTATGAATAAAGAATATTCCTAAAGATACCATGTTTTTTATTTCGATATAATTTTTACATTATATTTCAACATATGATATTTGTTTCACTATTTTTTAAATTATACAATATGATACATATTTTTAGGATATAATCATGTATATACCCTTATTTATAAATTTATCATAGTGCAAGAAATGGAAATTATATCAATGTTTGTAATCCATGTAGCGATTTCACCCCTATGTATGATAATTTAGTTCATGCTAAAGATGCATTTGGAGATGAGCAATGTATAAGTATATTAATTACCCTAACTCTGGTTATGAACATTAAACTTTCCCATATGGAGCATCCTATTTTTAGCATCCCCATCCCCAATATCCTGGAGCTAATTTATTCTATTTTTTCAATTGACACTGATACAAGGAATATCATCCCAAGGACCGAATAGATTAGTAATTTTGGAGAACTATAATCATACATGATACACATTTTATATAGGGAATGTAAATTGAAACAGAATACATAATAAAATAATATGATAAACATCATTGAAATTATTTAAAAGTATTCAAATTTTTAATATGTGAAACAAAAAAAATATGTGTACCCTCAAATTTGTAGTCAGGGTTAAGCAGAATAGAAGAAATCATGAATCAATTAATATAATAACATATTAATGAAAATAAATGAGCATGAAATCCATTTAACTAACTTGAATACATGAATAAATAAGGAATAATTATTATATATGGTTTAATTATATAAACAAACATTTAATTTAGACAAGTTTACTAGATGAAGGGATACAAAATAATCAATATAGAAAGGTAAATAATTGAAAAAAAACCATTCAATAAAAAACCAATACTAAAATGAACCTACAGGTAATTTCATAGAGAAAATATCATTGATAATTATAACAAAATATTGAATGAAATAAATTATTAATTATTAGATTTTATTTTTCTGGCACTTGAAAACCTATACTGTCTAGATCTATCCACTAGATAATTTAAAACATAAGGGGTAAAAACCCTACTGATTTGGCCAACTAATTCGTCTCAAGAGACTATAGATGCAACTAGGGACTTAAATTAACAAGTCCCCAACTCATGTATTGACTTTAAAAACCATTTTTCATATATCGAAAAATCCACTCAACTCACAAACAATGTGGCTTACCAAATATCCATATTTATTATCGAATACAGATTTATAAATATTTTTCCATTTAATCAAATAATATTAAATGAAAAAGCCATATATAAAAATGGTATATGGTTTCAAAAATAATATTACTAATTTCTAAATAATATGTATATATTTGATAAATATAATTTCAATTGAAAAATAATACCTGAATGTGATTTATTGAAAATAATTTTAATAATCACAAAATCAAATGAAATGGAAAAATAAGTTATACCACTTGTTATTTTTCATGTCAAATCACCTTGGTTGAGATGATTTAAATATAAATGTAAAATACCATGAATAAATAATTATTCATGATATTACATTTTAAATGGGTAGTATATATACAACATAATAGTAATTGGTGAATAATAAAAATTATGTCTCTATGGACTATAAATTGAGATGAAATCCCTTACCTTATGATACATTTTTTTGACATGATTTAACATCTAATTTAATCGATTTAAACATGTAAATAACTTTCAATATAAACATATTAATATTTATAATATCATACTTTATATTTTATGAAAATTTATCACCAATTCATTAGAAATCATTATTTTTTATGGTGTTAATTTACTTCTTTTCTTATGTGTGTGTTGGCATTAAAGATCCCATTAATTCAAAAATTATATATTTTCATCATTTATAGAATAATAATCTATAAATAATTATCATTTTAATACTTAAATTATAATTTTATAACTAATCATTAATGATGGTCATGAAAAATGAAGTACGTTATGATCTTCGAGATCGTATGTCATACATATGCATGAGTAGCATTATCCATTATTAATGATCACTATGGAACGTAGGTAAAAAATATTTTACTTTTCATAAATGATAATAATATAAATAACACTATTTTATATAAATATTTATACCATTCATGAGGTCTAGTGATGAAAAGATAGTCATATCACTTCATTAAGGCGGTAGTCCACTCATACATGGACGACGTTATCATCCTTCACGTAGTGAAAACATAAAAAACACAAATATTTTCTTTAAATAATTATACATATTTCATGAATATCTAAACTATTTCCCTTGTGTCACATAAAATTGTTCTTTATCTCCTTCCATGTAAGGAATTAGTGAATAACGTGTCACAAAACTTTATGAGGGGGTAGTCCATCATAAAATGAGAGAAAATATAGTTACTCCTATAGAATGGAAAGTAATGAGTAATGAATTATATAAGTAAATTAAATTTATGATATATATATATATATATATACTCTATACCCATCATAATTTCAATCATCCAGATGTTGTATTGGAAAAAATAATGACATCGATTTGTAAGGTGGTAGTCGAAGATACTCACGGACAAAGAATTAAAAATCATAATTGATAGAATTGTGTCTGGGTATAGGTAATTTCCAAAACATAAATACATATAATTATACTAAATATAATTATAATATTATATAATTATTGTTTACAAAGAATTAAAGGAAGTGGACATGTAAATAAAATCAATATTCTTTTTTGAAAAACATTATCTTCGCTTCTTGTATCATTCATTGGATTGCACTATATCACTACTTGTTTATATTAATTTCCATTATTAGGTTTTTTTTAGTAGGGGATGGAAATTGTGGAGTAATTCAGTAAGGTTTTATAAGAGAAAAATTGTTCTATAGGAGGGAAATGGGGATGTGATCGAGTTCCCTTATATAGCTAAGGATGCGTATCATTCCAATAACTAGTCAAATGTATTAACCATTGGGTGGTTAATATTTCCTAAAGTCACTCAAAAATTGATAATTAAAGGTTGGTTGGGATGATATTATCAATTCACACCTCCAATGCAAAGTAATACACATTTTTTAAACATTTTATTTATTAATTTCTATGTTTCATTATTTATAACATTTTGGGTTTTCAATGTGGTTAATAATTTGTCTATACTTGTTAATTTATCCATAAATAATAAATTAAACTCAGAGTTATCAGAAAATCAATTAACATTAATATTAAATATTTTATCTATGAATAAAATGAAAATCCCATGTGTGATGGAGGTATGTTCTCACAGATGCGCATCTAATGTGAAAAAAAGAAGTCATAACCATAACCACACAAACAACGTTAGGGTTAAATATGTTCATTATAAAAGATCAATTTGTCCATTAATGGAATATATTTGATATCCTTTATAATTAAAAAACACTTGGTGGAGGATATGATTTATCGTAATTTTAAATAATTTAATATAATATCATTTATTATAAAATCTCATTAATATTAATTTTGATATTAATCATTTGAATTGATTTTAAGAACATTCAATTAAATGATGGATTTCAAATATATATTTTTTTCAAACAAGTGTAATATAATATATTCATTTATAAAATAATTAAACACAATAATTCATTCAGTTAATTTCGATTTTAATTTTTTTAGATTCATTTATATTATTTTATTGGTAAATAAATAATTAATCTCTTTGGGTTTCCTTATTATTTATTGTGGTTATTTCTTATCAATTAAATTAAAAAAAATTATAATTATAAAAAAATATTTATATTTAAAAATTATATATATAACTATACATGTTATGGTTTTCTCTCAATATCAATGACGTATAGACATTAAAAGTAAGAAAACTATCATTTTTGTATTTTTCATCACTTAACATATTATATAAGTCATATTCAATGGAATGTGGAAATTAGATTCCATATTTTGGAAGAATTGATGGAAAAAGTCTAAATAAACGTTTGTATTTAAATTAATGTAATATTTTAGGTCATTTATACTCTTATCATTCTAGAATAACCCCACATTATATCTATTTTTACCTTAACCAAGATAATTAATATTTATTGCATTCACAATTCATTTTGGGAAAAAATTATGTTAGCCATATTAGAAATTAGAAAGTATTATAATTAAAAATATGGAATAAATTCTTCCAATATCAATTGATAGAATTTTCAAAAAGTAATATAATATTAATCCAACAAACGTGATTAAAATGCGAGGTTTTATTGAGAGAACGATTAAAAGCTTACACTATATTTATTTCAAAACGTAACATGAAATTGATTCTAGTGACCTAGAATAGATTAATACATTTATTATGGAAACATATTTTCTTTAACAAATATTAAAATATAATATATGTTTAAAAATTATTTATACCAAAACTAAATTTTGAAATTAAAATTCATTATTCTTTCAAAATAATCAAAAACGAAAAATCTTAGAAAAATCCAAAAAAATTAACTCTATGATAATATAGATATTATAAATGGAAAAATTATATTTATATATTGATTTTAATTTTCTAGAAGTGGTAATAAATTATTTTTCCATAATGTATGCAATTCTCTACTAATCCTTCTTAAAAAATAATTTTTCAGAAATAATTTTTTTATTTTAATAATATATATTATTATTTATAGTAAAGAGATCACCAATACATGTGTTGAAAATATATATTTTTATAAGTTACTAAATAAACTTCATTTTATATTTTCTTACTGCTAGCCAATGACTATTATATTAAAAATAATATTATTATTATCAATTTATTTTTCGGCAAAACCCAGTCTTCTATGTAACAAAATATAATGAATAAATTCATTATTGTTTGGAATGAGAGATTACATAGTATTTTATATAACATATAATTTAAAAAATAATTTATTATTTAAGAATTTTTTTGGTTGTTATATTCCCCTAACTTATATAAAAATATATTCTCTCAATTTAAACCTGATTTTTGTAATCAAGGGTTTTATAATTGACCATTTTTTAGATTAAACACCCCATAATAAAAGGATTAATAAGTTATCATCTTAATAAGAGATAAATAAAAGGATACTGGTTTTCTAGAATAATCAAATAAGTTAGATTCCTTGTATAATAACAGAGGTGGGAAATAAAAACATTGAAATAGAAAGGAAAAATAACACTGAAATATTGATTAAGAGTGATAGAGAACATTGATCACAAAAAAGTGGGTGATCTAGAGATGGTTAGAAACCATAACACCATAAAAAAGTGGGTTCAAAAAAGGTAATTGATATCATTAGAAATGATGATAATGGGATTATTTTATATTTTAAGATCTGTTTTCCTATAGTTGAAATAATTTCATTAAAATAAATACATATTTGATGTAATTACATTTCATAATACCAATCTCATCCTTTGGATATACCTTGATAAATTTATAATCAATCCATTAATCCAGGAAATGAATATCAAAAAATTAATATAAAATTTCTAAAGATTTAAACTTTAGATTGACATATCAGACGACCCATAAAGTTGTGGCAAGTATTCTGGTATATCTAAACTATTTTTCAAAAAGAATATGGTTGAAATAAGTTATTAAATATGAATATGTTATCATATGAGAATATAATAAATTAATCTCTAAAACCTCATCCAATATTCAAAATAAACCACTTCATAAATGGTTAACATTATTTTATTTCCTAGTATACGGATCCAAAATATTGTAATGATCGTAAATAAATTTAAAAAATGAACATAATGTTAATCCCTCAAATAATATGAATTATAAAATAATTATCATAGAAAAAACATATAAAAGCATTCGTCATGTAATATCATGAAACATATAAATAACATGAATTTTCAAAAAACCATATCTAAAACATGAATACATCAATATTCTTTAAATAAATCACATATTATTAGATATATTCCATAAATTGAAAATATTTTAGATTCCATCAATGATAGTAAACTTCATATTGTAAATAAGTAATTAACCAGTTCCAAGGTAATCAATGATATCCTATTTTCTTTATCCATATCAACCATCCGTTTATCCCGACATCATTTTTTCAACATTAGGAACATTTTAAGGTCTATATTTCCCTTAATAATTATTATTCCAAGAATTTCAACTTTAAACTAAATAAATTTTCTTACTATCACTCAATACATCCTCTCAAATAAATTAATAAATAGAACTGAAGTACACTAATTATAAATTTCATACTTCATATAACCATAATATCATCAAAAAATTAATATAAAAACATATTACATGGATCCTAATACATTAAAACATTAATCATTCCACATAAATTTTATCAATAGAATAATTTTGAGCATGACACATCAGATTTTTATAACGCATATTACCTTGATTCTTGTGGAACTCATTTACATAGTGTCCCCTGTCGTTAAATTTAAAACAGTTAACAGTAGTGATTCATTTAATTCCTTATCAATATTTTTCAGGGTGACCCTTTTCTTCACAATTAGAAGAAACTTATATTAACTGAAATCACCCCCATCGTGATTATTAACTTAGTAAAAATATGTTGGAAAATACTTCATTCCATTAATAAATTTATAAATTAGTTTCAATGTCACCCTCTTCTTATATATCTTTTATTTTTATTAAGTATGTCCATGATAATTGATTCTATGTCGTGATAGAAAAAAAACCTATTTCATGAAATGATGAAAAAGTATAATAGACTACACTCCTTTAGAGACAATTATTATTCCCTACACTGAAATTGAAAATATTACATTCAATGTTACATTTATAATCCATAACATAACTTCATAAACATGTAATTGTAACACCCCAAGCTTCAAAAATACTTTTATATTTGAATAATATGATAGCGTGTGACGTACAGAACAATGAGTTCAAGCGCTCCACGACCTATCAAACTAGCCGTTTAAAAAGAGGTTGTGAATATTATTAACCATATTTTGAATTTTATATACTCCATATAATTTTAACATCAATATTATGTGTTTCTTAGACATAATATAAGAGAAAATTAAATGTTTCAAATAAAAATTGTATTTTTCAAAAAATGCCATTTTTTTGCCTTTCAATGGAGATGAATTTTTAAATCAAATATTTGACACTATTATATATAAAATTTTACAAAATAACCTTCATCTTTAGAATTGGGATATTGAAATTTATTCTGGAAAATATTTCAATGCTTATCTGATAACTTTCATATTGTGATGAATAGTGAAAAATACTTAATTTTAATTGAAAAAAACTTTTTTTATCAAAATAATTGATAGTTTTATATTATACATTTGAATGGTTTTGATGTATAATTAGATTATATTTTTATAATTTAATCTAATATTGGCCATTGGATGTAATTTTACATTTAAATTGGACATAAACACATCAATATTTTGATAGTTTTTAGTTCTGAAAAAACCACTTTTTGGTTTTGAAAATGGGAATTTGTTTTAAATTATTTAATAAAAATTATATGTTTTGTATTTAATAACATAAAAATCATTTTTGTATTTGAAAAATCAAAATTATCTTTGTGTGAAATTTTGTTATTTTTTCTTAAAACTTGCAATTTTTGATGAATAGCAGAAACACTTTATTATTATTTAAAACCTACTTTTTATTTAAATAATATTTTATTTAATTTAAAATCGTTTTTTTCAATATATATATATATATAATACCAATATAAGTTCAAAGTAATTCATTAGAGTCGTTTTATAATAAAATTCGATGTATATATTTTTATTGAACTTTTGAATGTCTTGTACTCATATTCTAGGCACATTAGCAAATTTGCATAAAAAATAATTTTATCAATTTTGTGAATTTAATTTCAAAAATATGAGAGACATATTTAACATCATTAAGTAAAATTTGGTTCAGTTTAATGAAAATAATTTTTGGGGAATAGTAACTTTTGAATTTTATTTAGCATGGTTAAATGTAAATAGAGTAATAAAGGTAAAAATTATATTATGATTACGGTAACACATTTCTTAATTCTATTGGATACGTTTAATTCGACCAAAATCAATCTTAGAAATAAAATATGATCCTTTTGGTCCACTTGGATTAGATTAGGAAATTTATTATTATATTATTTAAAGAAGAGTTCAAAGTGTTGAATTCAAACGTTAATAACTACAAAAAATTTAATATAGGGTTACACATAAGATGAATTCATTTATAAATATTCATTATAAATCTAAAACAATTTCATAAATATTGGAATTTTATTTATTATTTTTAGACATGAAATAATTATATTTATTTATCACACAATGATTATGCAGTAATTACCTTATTATTGAAAAATAAATATAATTGATATTAAAAATATTAAAATAATTGTAAAATGAGGCTTTTTATGTCTTCCACGAATTTTATAGGTTAATATAAAATGTTAGGCTTGATTAAATAAATTTTTTCTAAATTAGAATGTTGTTATGCCTTTCACAAAACACCAAACACTAAATAGTTTCAAAATTGACATAATGGAGTTTTTAAAACAAATACAAAATTATTAATCGATATAATATTTTTAAATATATAAGTATCAAAAAAGGACATACATAAGGTTATATATATCAATAATGAACCACTTGGGGTTCACATGGATTTTAAAAGTATTTTTATTAACCATTTATTATAATAAAACAAGAATACATAGTAAAAGTTAAACTATTTAATTAAGAGTTAATTTAAAAAATAATGTTAATATGGTGACCTAAATATGGGAAAAACCTATTGGATGAGAGGTTTTCTATCCCTTCCCACCATATCCTTTAAATAAATTCTTTTGAAACTATTATAAACTGAATATGAATTTATATTAAATTAACATTTTAATGTTTTCCTAAAGTGACCCTCACATATCTTATAAAAGGTTACTTACCCTTCTCTAAAAATAACACCTCCAATGCCATTTGGATAATCCAACCCTAACCAAATATCCTCCCTAATTACCTCACATAATCCTATATTCCTTACTTTAATCATAAATACATCTTATAAATCCCTTTTGATCAAATCAATAGGAGGCACAGGAAGAAGAGGTATTAATTCCATCACCTCTTTCTTAGTTATCTTACTCTTCCAATTCCTCTTTATTTATGGTTTTCATTCAAAAATAATAAATACATTACATTATACCTATTGTTGTGTTATTATATATATGATACAACCATATTCATTATTCTATCCATCCAATGAATGACAAAGTCACCATACATGATGCGTACGTCATACCGTCTCCACATCGTGTTGTAGTTAGTTATTTTTCACTTCATTATTTTGATGGGTATAATAATTAGTATAATTGAGGTAAATAATAAAAATAACAATTTAATAATTGTTTATATATGATTTACCATCCAATTACATACTATTTTACTATAAATAGATTGGTATTGTCCCTCATACATACGTACGGATTACCATCTCCACGAACGCAAAGAGATTCATTAACCATGGTAACCATTCATGAATAATTTTCATTTTATGATTAAAAATAATTTTTAAGAACATTGTATAATTATTTATATTAATAAAATATATCCTATACATATCAAACATTACTTACAAAACAGAACATACAAAGGAAAACAAATCAGTTAACACCTGAAACAATGATACTACTGAAATATTATTAATAAATAAATATTGGAATCTCATATATGATATCATATTTATGTATATGGTTCATGAATAATTTAATAACAATACCTTAAACATTATACATGAGGTTAACCTACCCTCTACTAAAGAAAATTACAAGGTAAGGGGTTTTCATCTGACATTTTATTATTGTGAGATAATGGAATAATGGCCACTATTGCATTTTCTATTTTGTATGTACTTCCTCTGATTGTATTATTGGTGTAATATATGTCAATTTATTGGTATTTAAATATTCACTGTATGATTCCTCTTTCATGGGGTGTATGTTTGGAAAGTTTCCAAACCGGTAAGTGAATTTTAAATTTCAACTTCCACTTATTGGGCTTTACGCATACTTCATTAATTATTTTACTCAAAGATTATGTGTGGAATATCTATTTATTAATTTATGTAGTAATTGGCACTAACCTTTGTGAGGATATGGATTTGATATAGATAATCAATCCATTGATTAATTCTCACGTCATCTATATGAACTTGATAAGAGTAATATTAACTCATTTTCTATTCATTGAGTTAAACCTCTAAGTCATAGGTGTTGTTTTTAAAAGAATATTTGTGAATGTCTTATTATTTATTTACACTGAATATAAAATAATATTTAGTTTATTTATATTTTTCACACATAATTATGTCATTGATTTATCCTTATCCTAAAGATACAGTATTTATAAGGTATTTCATCTCAATTTACATTACATTGACACTTCTGTGTTGTTATGCGCCATTTACCTTTTATATGGTTTATATAATGTACATTGAAATAGTATATAATGAAACCCTATTTTCTCATGATACTATAACTTTTTTATTACATCAATTATTTTTAGTCATGCGTCTCTCATTTGATCTGGAACTCTATCTAAAGTATCGTTTTAAATGTTTTAAAGATTTATTCTTCTAAATAATTCTCATTGATGTCCATGTTTTAAAAATGGTATTAATAATTTATTTATATGGAAATTAATTATTTATAATTAAAATTACTTTAAAATTTTCCAATTGGTATTGGGAACATAGTTCAAAAATATTATTTTTAATAGCTTTCTGATAAATAGTGAGACTTTTAATTATTTTCAAGAAAAGGAGATATTAATCACAAATAGTTTTATTAATTATTTTCAACTATTTAGATATACTTCATTATTCTTGAATGATGTAGATTTATAAAATCTTCTATATTGTATTTAATGAGTTATTTTTTACTATGGATATGCTATTTTTATACGATTCATCGTTTGTGGTTAAGATATTGACAATTCGTAAGAAAGTTTTAATATGAATGTTTAGATTATGTTTCCAAATTTTCATATGAGGAATGAATTGGACATAGAATGTGATGCGTGGAGCCTGCTACAGATCATCGATGCATTGTTAGGTCAAATCATACAAACTAGTGTTTTGGAACAAGGCCTTGACAACATATCATTTGTAGTATGGTAATGAGGCCTTGACTATGTGGTTATAATATCGGACATTATGAATTCCTTCATTATGAAATTAGATATTGAAATTAAATGTGTTTATTTGACAAATAGAATATCCATGTGAATATATAAATGGCACTATTTTTTTCATTCCCAAATTATGATTCATTATATGTTTAAAAGTCTTGTCTTTTAGTCTTATACATTGCCTTTAATTTTTATTCTTATTTACGATTTTTTATACTATATTGTTATCCTTAATAAGCATATGAGATCAACCCTTTCATAGGTTTTTTTGTAGGATTTGAAGAAGTATACTATGCTTGACCTATAGGGATAGGTTAAGGGATATGAGTGTGTTCAAATGAAACACATTTTTGTTGTTTTATATGATGTATTGTAAAACTTATATATGTATCTAGAACATACAAGATTACTAAACTAATCGGGTGTTTGAGACATGGTATCTTGTGATCATGCCCATGTCATGTAATAATGCATCCAATCTGGGTATCTAGGGTAGTGGTGTTATAGTTGGTATTATAGGAAACATAGTAAAAACGTCTGAAGCTAGATTTAAAATATCTCTGATTAGAAAACTCTACCCTAAGATAGAATTTTAGGATTAATATACAATAAAATCCTAAAAATTTGTTAATGTAAATATTATGTGGGTTTGGCAAATAATACATCCTTGTCTAGATACGAGTAGGTAAGGACAGCTCTAGAACATATGTACATAGGGGTAAAACTTGAATACACCATTTTGAGCTATAATTGAATAAGAACGGGTGCACGACAATGGGACATGCAGGACCATTGGTTACGACACTCCCGGGGGATATTTATAAGAAAATTTACATTTCCTTTACAAACAGATTTGAAGTGATTTAAAATAAGATGAGAATAAATAACCTGGGTTAATCCTATGTTTTTCTAGATTGAAAATAATGTTCCATGATATTATCCAAATGATTTTATTAATATTGTTACTAACAGAATGATTTCCGGTTTTAGTCAATGACTATATTCCAAGTAATTCCTAGTCACATTGAAATTGATGTACAATGTGGGCATCATGGGGGGATGAGACACTAAATGGAATATTGATAGGCATAAAAGATATCATGTTCATGCCAAAGTAGGTTTCTGAAAATACAATCACCAATATATACATTATTTAAATCCCAAACTCACAGAAGAAAAGAATTGCGGAGAATGATAAGAGCTCCAACAGTGGATACCAAGGAGAAAGGAAAGATCAATTTACAACATTCTATAAATGTGGAAGGAGACACTTGGGAATATGTCACAATGGAACAAATATATTCTTTACGTGTGGGAATGAAGGACGTAATGTAAATAATTTATGAGGGAAAATGAAGAGTACTATTGAAGAAAAAAAATTGATCCTAAGAATCCATTTACAGTCATTTGCCATAAATATATAGGACATGGGAATAACCCAAGTAAATTTCTTAGTTTATAGGATAACCTCTTAGTCAAGGAAGAACCTATGTGAAAACAAATGGATTGCTAAATGATTGATAGAATAAATAATATTTGTTGATGGGGTAACTTTGGAAGACTTTTCTTTTGAATGTGTAACCCTAGACATTGTTATGTGAAAATGCTATTTGACGAATAATTGTTTTTTCTTTTGTGGATATATTTATAATGAACCATTTGGGTTTATATGATCTTTGAATTTGATTCAATTATAAGATATATTTTTTTGGAAGAAAATGGAAGGTATGAGATATCATTTGTGGTTAAAATAAGTTATGGTTATTTTTGATGAATTGTTCTCATTTTTGGGAATGCTATAAAATTATATGGTTTTTGAAAAAGAACCACATGGAGACCGCATGGCAACCTATCATGTTATACAATGTTGTACGAATCAAACTCACAACCAACGTGCGATGATGATTTATCACCTACCACTAGACAACGTAAAGTCTCGGGTTAGTATAACTAATTATTTTTAGTTAAATGATTTTATGGATCAATAATATATTGATTTTGAGAACATATTATTTATCCTTAGTATAAGAAATTATTTTTGTGATTATATGATGAAAGTTATTTTGGAAGACGTTTTCTCTGTTGAGTACACTATATGCCTAATGAAAATAAAATACTATGGGATTTCATTTGAGGTGTAAAGGTGGGTTTTTTGGAAGAATCTATGTTATTATAGAGATTGAGGTGATTAATGTTAATTATTATCCAATCATAGGGAATATGAGATTTATTTAATTACACTTTTTTATGAGACATTAAGAGTAGTTGATATTATTTGAAGATATATGATAAAATTTACAATGAAATAATATGTGATTAAATTCTTCTGGGTTTTGGGTTATAAGATTAGTTTGGATTATATTGAAATATTTTAATAAAAATTGTTTTTTGAATGGTATTTATTGAACCTTGAGTATTATATGTTTAATTTAATATATTAAGATTAGTATTTCTTTCTATGAAGCATTATCCATTTTGGGGGTCATCTAATCCTGTACTAAACATTTTTTTTGTTAATCCCTAATGATTGGGGAAATAAACAGTTCACACTTCTTGGATTATCTGATTATCTAGAAGTTGATTCTAGTGCTTCATGTGTGACCAAGTAATCTTGAATACTTATCTTTTGGAGTGAAATATGAGTTGCAGTAGAAATCAGTTAAAGGATTCAATGCAAATTTTAAATTATTATTATTCTTATTCTACGAATAAAATAATTCTTAATCTTTAGGGAAAGGATCTTAAAAACAAAAATGTGTTATCCTAATACCTTATGTTTTGTTGAATTGGAAATATTTTTAATCATCGTAGATTTATGGCTTTGAGACCCTCAATTTTCGATTCATTTTTTGTGATTGATGACCTCAATAACTACCTATAAATATTTACATTTTTCCTCCAAATATAATTTCTCCCAATGTTCTCCTAATAAAAATAAAAATTTGGTGGTGACTTTTTCATTTCTCATTCCTTCTTATTAAGGCTTAATTTAATTAAACCTATTTCTGATGTGGGTTTTCCACAAAGGTATCTTATATTTTTAACCATTTCTTTTCGAAAAATAATTTCAAATTGTGAGGGAAAAATTTATTAAAGGAGGTAAGAATGTAACACCCCATGCTTCTATAGTATGTTTCTCATTGAATAATATTATTACATGTGAAGTATGCAATACCGAGTTCAAGCGCACCGCGACCTATCAAACTAGCCATTTAAAAATCCATTATGAACAGTAATAACCAAAATTTGATTTTTATATACTCTAAATAATTTTAAAATCCAAATTATGTGTTTCTTAGACATAATATAAGAACAACTTCAATTTCTCATATAAAAGAATTAATTTTCAAAAAATACAATTTTACCACCTTTTAATGGTAAACCCTTTTTAAATCCAATATTTTAAACTTTTATATATTCAATTTTACAAAACAAACATCTTATTCAGAAGTGGGACATAAAAATATAATTGGGATAAATTTTTGGTGCTTTTTGAAAAACAATTATATTTTTATGAATAATGAAAATTAATAAAATTTAATTGAAAAAATCTTTTTTAGTCAATATGATTTATAGTGTTAAAGTATATGTTTTAATGGTTCTGAATATTTTTATCATTTAATCCAATGTTGGTAATTGAATGTAATTTTTCATTTAAATTGAACATAAACACATATCAATATTTTAATAGTTTTTACTTCTCAAAAACCCGCTTTCTGGTTTTGAAAACGGGAATATATTTATTAAATTAATTAACAAAACTTCTATGTTTTTAATTTGGTAAAATTGACATCCTTTTTGAATTTGGAATATCAAAATTATCTTTGGGTGAATTTTTGGTATTTTTCTACACACATTGAATTTTAGATGAAAAGTGAAAAACACTACGTTATTGTTTCAAACCTACCTTTTCTTTAAATATTTTTTTATTTTATTTAAATTTACATTATTTCAAAATAGATAAATAATACTAATATATGTTCAACGTAATTTATTTGTGTAATTTAATAATAAAATTAGATGTATAGAATTTTATTTAACTTTTTAACGTCTTTTACTCACCTTCTAGGCACATTTGTAAATATACATAGAACAAAATTATACTGATTTTGGTAATTGAATTTCAAAAATCTGAGATACACGGTTGATATCATTATGTAAAATTTTGTTCAATAGGATGATTTTTTTGGCGAATAGAATGTTTTGAATATGTTTTACCACTGTTAAATGTAAAATGGGCAATTAAAGGTAAAATTGATTTTATAGTTACACTCACACATGTCTTAATACTATTGGATAATTTTATATTGACCAAAGTCAACCTTAGAAATAAAATATTATGTTTTTGGTCCACTACTAATGGATTAGGACATTTATTATTATTTTATTAAAAGAAGAGTTAAAAGTGTTTAATACAAATTTTAATAACTTAATAATTTTCAATATATGGTTATACATAAGATAAATTAGACTATAAATATTAATTAGAAACCTTAAAATATTACCTAAATATTATTATTTTATTTATCATTTTTATACATTAAATAATTAAGTTTATTTATAACACAATGATGATACAGTAATTACATTATTACTGAAAGATTAAAATAATTGGTATTAGAAATATTATAATAATTTTAAATTGAAAATTTTTAATTATTACATGAATTTTGTTGGTAAATATAAAATTATATGATTTATTAAATTATTTTTTTACTAAATGATAAAATTTTTATGACATTCAAAAAAAACCAAATTCAAAATAGTGTCAAAATTAATATATATTAGTTTTGAAAATAAATACTATATTATTAATTGATATAGTATTTCTAAAAATATAAGGTTTTTCCAAATGACTTAAATAATATTATATATATCAATAATGAACCACTTAGGGTTCTCTTGTATTTTTATAGTATGATTATTAAAAATTTATTATAATAATACATGAATAAATGGTAAAAGTTTACCTATTTAACTAAGAGTTAAATCTAAAAGATAGAGTTAATATGGTGACCAAGACCTATAAAAACCTATTGGTTGAGATCTTTTTTAACGTAGTACCACCTTATCATATAAATAAATCCTTTTCGAGCCATTATAAATTAAAGGTGATTATATAATAAATCAATATTTTAAGCTTTTCCTAAAGTGACGCTCACCTATCTTATAAAAGGGTACTTCCCAGTATCTCTAAATTACACCTCCAAAGCCATTTGGATCAGCCAAAACATACCCAAATATCCTACCAAATACCCTCATATCCTCTTATAGGCATTTCTATGACCATAAATTCAACCTATGGATATCTTTTGATCAAATCAAAAGGATGCACCTGAAGAATAGGTAAGAATATCATCACCTATTTAAAAGTTATATTCTTATTCCACTTCTTACTTCATTGTTGTTTCAGTAAAAAAATAATAAATCCAGTACCTTATACATAATTTGATGTTATTATTAATATGGTATAACCATATTCACTATTCTATCCATCCTATGAATGACAAAGTAACCATACATGCATACGTATCGCTTACAGTCTCCACGTCGTGATATAGATTTTTATTCAACACTTCATTATTTGGATGGGTATATTAATGATTATAATTGATGTAAATAATAAATAAAACATATTAATTATTCATCATATATGATATACCATCCAATTACATAGGATTCCACCATTAATAGAATGGTATTGTCACTCGTGCATACGTACCGATTACCGTCTGCACGAACGCGATAAGATTAATTCCCCATTGTAACCATTCAAGAATAATTTGCATATTATATTTAAAAATAATGTTTAATAATTTAATAGAATTCTTGATATGAATCATATAAATCCTATCCATATCAAACATTACCTTCATAACAAAACATATAAAATAAAAACAAATCAGTTAACACCTGAAACAATGATACTACTAAAATATTATTGAGAATGCAATATTAGAAGATAAAAAATGATATAATATTTATGTATGTGGTTATTTAATAACTGAATAAAATTTATTTCACCATTATAAAGGAGTTTAACATACCCTTTACTAAGAAAAAGTACAAGGTAAGGGGTTTCATCACACATTTTTCCCGTGAGATTCATGCTATATTGGTCGTTAATTTCTTTTTTTGTGGTGTATGTACTACCCCTGATTGTATTCATAATGTAATGAATTTTAATTTAAGGGAATTTACATCTTCATTTTATGATCCTTATTTCATGGGGTGTTTTTTTCGTAAGTTAACATATTGGTAATGGAATTTCAAATTTCAATTTCCACTTATTGGTCTTTATGCATACTTCATTGATAATTTTACTAAAATAGTATGTGCAGAATAACTATATTTTTATTTAGGTGGTAATTCCAACTCCTCTTTGTGTAGATATACATTTTCTACATGTAACCACTCCATTTATAAATTCTCAAGTCATCTATATGTGCTTCATAAGAGTAATCTTAACACAATTTCCATTCATTGAGTTAAACATCCAAGTCATTGGGTTTGTTATTAAAAGAATATTTGTGAATGTCATATGATTTATTTACACTGAATATCCAATCATACTGATTGTATATATAAATTTCACACATAATTATGTCATTTATTTATCCTTAACCAAAGGATACAGTCTTTATAAGTCATTTCATCTCAATATACATCCCATTGAGAAATCTTTGTTGTTATTCCCCAATTCACCTTTATATGGTGTATATATTATACATTGACATCATATATCATGAAACTAGAAATTCTCATGATAATATATTGTTTTTATAACATCGATTATTGGTATTGAAGTGCCTCTCATTTGGTTCAGAAATCTAACAAAAATATCGTTTTAAATGATTAAATTTTTTTTGTTCTAAATATTTCTCATTGATGTCCATGTTATAAAAATGGGTTTAAATTTTTACATATATGAACATGAATGTTTTATAATTAAACTACCTTTCATTGTTTCAAATGGGAATGGGACACTTTGATTCAAAAATCTAATTTTTAACAACTTCTCAATAAATAGTGAGACTTTTAATTAATTTTAAGAAAAAGAGGATACTTATCTGAAATAGTTTTGTAGGTTATATTCATGTATGTTGATATCATTCATTATTATTAATTCTGGTTGTTTTATACAATCTTCCATATTATATTGAATGAGTTATTTTTTAATCTGGATGTGATATTTTTTATACCATTCATCATTTGTGGTTAAAATATTGACATTTTGTATTCAAGTTTTAATACAATTTTTAGATTATGATTCAACCTTTTCATATGAGGAATGAATTGGACTTAGTATGTGATGGGTGGTGCCTGAAACAGCTCCTCAATACATCGGTAGGTCTCACGAGACAAACTAGTGTTTTGGCACAAGGCCATGAAAAATATTATTTGTTGTCTTGGCACGAGGCCTTGACTATGTGGTTATCAAGTCATAAAGTATGCATTCAATCATTATAAAACTAGATATTGATATTACATGTGATTATTTGACTTGTAGAATTTCCATGTTGTTTATACTGTGCTTACGATCAAGGTTATGAAGGTTTCAAATGTTATCATTTGTTGTCAAGGAATGTTTTGATGAAATGAAATAACTTCACATGGTTTTGTGGAAACAATTGTTTTTTGTTTGTTTTTGAAAAGAATCTGACCTATGTTAATCATTAAAAAGCATTGATAGTTTGTATTTCATATAAATCCTGAGTTTTTTTAAGAACTTCGGATTCAAACAGTATAGAATAAAGGGAGGGTGAAAGAGTCTCTTCCAATAAAAAAAGAAATGTATTTAGATTGTTATTCAAAAAAAAGATTCATGGTTGATGTAAAAGAAGTGGTGATGTTTTCACTATAGTTGGTTACAATTTATTTGTAAAAGCTGATTACGATTTCTATGTTATATCTGGTTATGATTTCTAAGTAATATATGGTTACGATTTTTGCGTAAATATTAGATACAATTTCTGTGTAAAAGCTGGTTACTATTTCAAAGTAAAATATGGTTATGATTTCTGTGTAAAAGATGGTTCTGATTTCAGAGTAAAATATGGATACGATTTCAGAGTAAAATCTGGTTACAATTTCTATGGAAAAGCTGGTTATGATTTTAGAGTAAAATCTAGTTAGGATTTCTGTGTAAAAGATGGGTATGATTTCATAGTAAAATCTAGTTACGATTTCTACATAAGAGCTAGTTGTGATTTCAAATTAAAATCTTGTTACGATTTCGAGCTAAAATCATGTTACGATTTTTGTGTAAAATTTGGTTATGATTTTAGGGTAAAATATGGTTATGATTTCAGGGTAAAAGCTGGTTATGATTTCACATTAGTAGTGTGGTTAAGATTTCACTATAATAGTGTTGTTATGATTTCACTGTAGTAGCCGGTGAAAATTGAAAAGATGATGTCGAATGAAGAGTATGATATCCTCTTGATTGGTAGTGGATAATACCCAGATGTATTGTAACCAGGTAGTTTAAAGAAAGAAGTTGTACCATTGAAAAGTGGTGCCAATGAAAGTCATGATGCCGATTGAGAATGAATAAATTTCAGTTTGTTTTGTATCGTGCTCAGAATGATTGTAACCAGATATGACCAGATTCAAGATACTATAATACAAACAATTGTTTTTAGAAAATATCATACTAGGGAGGAGATGAAAAGAATTATGAAGGAATGGATGTAAAGTTACAATACATTCCATGGGAATTCAGACGATGCTAAAGATTATCATCAATGATATCAAAGACACTATGGTAGTCAGGATACAAGAACATGTTGATGAATGAAGTGTCTTTTCTCATGTGGGTAAATAAAAAAGAAAATATAAGGATACTGATGAATGAATTTTCAAAGGGGGATCCTTTCTTTTAAAAGAGTGATTGTATCACATGTGGAAAAGTTCATTTCTTCAATCAAATTCAATTGGATTTGTATCCAGCATTTTTTTAAAAAAATCCGTATGAGACCATCGGATTCAGGCTCATTTATTTCTCATCCATTTTAATTGTATTGAAAATTGAAATGGGAGTATATAATAGAAGATATTAAGATTGTAGACGATTCGAGAAGAATCGAGAAACGCTGAAAAAGACATAATTGCTCTGAGATTTTAGGATAAATCTAGATTTGGGTGAAATTACGTGAGCGGGAAAGTGTTTTGGGATTCCAGCCTAAACATGTTCTAGGTCACCAATTAAAGGCATAACATACATTGTACTGGGTTGACCGGCTGAGAAGAGAAAAGCTATGAGTTTCTAGAGATAAGAAGGGATCAATTCTGTTCAGATTGTCAATTGTTGTGGGTGGTGCTGACTCATTCATATTCTATTTGGAATGACGATTGTATATGGGAATTTTACCAGTTCCAATTCATTTATATTTCATTCTATTAGGAAAATCGAACTTGAAGGATTGAATTCATGAATTTAAGTGGTTCCAATTCTACTCTATTGTTTTCTATTTGAAAATCGCAGTGGAGCTTTGTATTGAAATAATATTAATGGGAGATTTTTATTGAGTGAATCGTAACAGGAGCTTTTTATTGAAATAATTGTAATGTGAGCATTATTTTAAAATAATCATAATCTGAGAATATCAGACTTAGTGCTTCAAAACAAATCCCATGTGGTTATTACCTATCTTCTAGGTTAAGAAAAGAAGAATTTTTTGATAATTTTAATACATTTTTTGAATTGAAAAGAAGAGAAGGTAACATGAGTTGTTAAAAAACAAATGTTTTACCCTATTATGATAAGAGGGTTCACACACACTAGTGGAATTGTTTCATAGTTCTACATGAGTTAATGGGTGCATCCAACTCGTTTCAATACAAGGATTATTTTTCATAGTGGATTGTATGGTATTGGATCATTTCCAAACCATACCAAGGAAGCTGCTAATCTTACTGAATAGTGAACATCGTAAATATTTTTTTCTTGTGGATGATTTTAGTTTTTGTTTCTCAATAGGGGATTGAAATCCTTAACAGGAGCTGAAGTTTGTTTCAATTGAAAAGAAACATAAATGAAAAAGAGTATCACAAATTCACCCACTCCCCCTCTTAGTGATACAATAATCTAACTGGTCACTTTAAATTGGTATAAGATGGAGGCCCCCTTCATTATTCACTACTGATAGAGAATGTGAACTATGATAATAGTAAAGGTATTCTTGTCTTTTATGGAAAGAACTATCATATCTAGAATCATATAATGCTGCAATATCTTATGTCAAGAAGCTATGATGTTCTTGAAGCTACAACAGTTGGATTTCCTCTTGTTGATGATAGTGTTCCATAGACACCAATTGACTAGAAGTTTCATCACAATGACGGAAGGGTCTATAATTATATATTTTCATCACTTTTGAAAAGTTAATTTTTGAAAGTGAAAGGTTTTTCCATAGCTAAATGTATATAGGATATCTTGAAAAACATATATTAAGGCAACAGAAAAGTAAATAAGGGAAAGTTACAAATATATAGATTGAAGTATAAAGATTTGAATATGGGTGATCATGGATATATTGGAGAATTATTTACTAGGGTGAGTGACATTGTGAGTACTATCATATGTCTTGGTGAAAATAGGAAAAATTCTACAGTTTTTTAAAACATCTTGAGAATCCTATCTAAAAACATAGATGCAAAAGTTTATTCATTGGAATATAGAGATCCTAAAACATTATCACATGATGATTTACATTGTAGTATTATCACTTATGAAATGATAAGAGATAATTCTAAAAAGAACAAAACAATGTTTGATTAGGAAATTTCTTTTAAGGATATGAAGAATTAAATTCAACGAAAATTGTTCATGAAGATGAAGTTGGAGATTTTGACTCTAAAAATGAGGTATGTAAAAATCTCAGTGAAATATTATCCTTCTTTTCTGACAATGTGAAAATAATTACAGGGAAACAAAAAGGGAAACATCTCTTGAAATTTTTTTAATATAGAAGTGTTGGCCAATCTCTGGATAATAGTCCTCAAAGAATGAAAAAATATAATAGTGATATTAAAGAAAGAAAGATGAGGAGATCATGGAAGAAAAAGATAGACAATGGAAAAGATATAAAATTATTTAAATAAAAAAGAAGATTTTTCTTGTCCAAAGTTATTGAAGAAGAAGAGAGTGATGAAGAATCTGAAAATTCCAGTGTGTATGGTATTGAATATTTTTACATTGAAAAAATGAATGCTAAAAATTCAAAAGTAGTAGTTCTGAAGAAGATGAAACACATCTTGAAAATCATTAGAAAGAATAGTTGAAAGAATTTCTGAGAATAATCTGAAGGCTTGACATCAAATCAAAAAAATGGGAGATGAATGGTCAAGAAATAATGTTTTTTTTCTGGTGAGAAAGAGAATATTATAAAATACATTCATTATTTGAAGAAAAATCTTAAAGAAGAGAATAATCATAATGAGAATTTAGTGGTGACTATGAAAGTAAAAGAAGAAGGGTTGGAACTTGTTTAACAAAATCTATATGAAGCTGAAAAGAAAATTCTATGTTTTAAAAACTCTATCACTAAATTTTCTAAATGTTCTCATAATGATAAACATGAAAATTATCAACAAAATATACCTTTAAAGGGTGATATGAATAATGTAATTGATTTTGAAATGAATAGTTATGGAAATTTTATGTATGTGGCCAAGACGAACAAGTATGGGATTGTTTGGAAGCATTCTGAATATGGAAGTATTTTCAATACTTCATATGTCAATAATTCAGAAAATAATATAAGGGATATGATTGATAATAAAAAGTATGGTTAACTAGAAGAGAAATACAAGAAGATGGAAGAGAAACACATTTACAATTCTGATCAGTATAGAGGTTTCAATGGAAAATACTATTTATATGCGTATTGTGGGAATTTGGGGGGATTTGAGAACACAACAAGTTTGTGTTGGTTCAATCAACGAAATTACTATTATCCCACATGTTATTAAATGAATAGATTAAGGTGTATTCGATCTCCATAAATAAATAAATTTGAGAAGTTTGTCTTGAAGAAATATGAAAAGAACGATAGGATGGCTGAAAGTAGGTTCTAACCCTTTGAAACTATTTGTGAAATAGGCAAAAAACCTGGAAACCTAGAAAAAAGATGTCTTGTTTTTTTTACCTGCTCAGAAAAATATTCTCAATACTCAAAATCCTAACGTGAAGAATAAAACTAATAATGAAAATGTATTTTTTGTTAAAACAACATAAAAATCCATGAAAGAAGAATGACCCTGGATACTTGATATTGGGTGTTCTTCTCAAATAACAAGATACATAAAATTGTTGAAGGATGTGAATGATTTAAAATAAGGCACAATGAATTTTGGAGATGATTAATCATTGAAAATCAAAGGTGTTGGGTCTTCCATCATTGGAGAAGAAAAGATGAAATCTAAGAAAACATTTTATTTTTATGGGCTAAAACAATATTTTCTAAGCGTTTCACAATTTTGTGATGTGTGCAACAATGTTAAGTCAAGAAATATGGATTTATTGTAAAGAGTGAAGAAGGTGGAATGATTGTTACAAGAGGTCAATGTATGAAAGGAATCTTGTTTTAGGTTGGTGACTCACAAAACTCTTGTTATATTAGTATGGTTGAAAAGAATCAATTATATTATAAAAGGCTTGGAAATATGTGTTATAGAAACATGATCAAGTTATCTAAAAGAGATAGTGTTCGAGACATTCCTGATTTTCCAAGATGTAGAGATCAGTGTTTCACTATTTTTCAGAATGGAATTATTACAAATGATGTGCATAATAAAGTTGATATGGGTTCAAAGCAACCCATAGAGCTGATCCATTTTTATATATGCGGTTCAATGAGAAAACAATAAACTCGTGGAGATAAGTACATCATTACATTCCTTGATAATTTTACTCTCATTACATGTGTGATGTACATGAAACAAAAATTAGATTCATTGAAAATGATTAAAAATTTAAAAGAAAAGATGAGAAAGAATGTGAGTATTCTATGAAGAAATTGAGGACTGATAATGGTGGTGATTATATAAGTAATGAGTTTGAATACTATCTGGAGAAGCATAGATATCAACAAGATTATATCACTCCATACACTCCCCAATAAATTGGGATTGCTGAAAGAAAGAATATAAGCCTAGTGGAAATGGGAAGAACCATGTAACTTGAGCATAACCTTTCTCATTACTTTTGGAGGCAAGCCACAAGTACTGCTGTATATATTCAAAATTTTGGTTTCTATTGGCCTCAATTAGGTATGACTCCCTATGAATTGTTTTATGTAAAAACTCCATGTTTAAAGCACTTTAGAGTTTTTAGGTGTCCTTGTATTATAATGAAAAAAGGTGGAAACTATGGTATGTTTGAACAAAATGTGGGGATGAAAAATTTCTTGGGTACTCTCCCAATGGAAGAGGATGAAGATGCTACCACAAAGAAACAAAAATAATTATGGATTCAGTTGATGTGTATGTGATTGATATATCCGAGAAAGAGAAACATGTCCAGGGAAACAACTATGGTGAGCAAGTTGAAGAAAAAAATTCTGATAAGGATATAGAAAAGTGTATTCCTTATCAAGAAGAATATTCGGAATCAACTATATCAAGTGATGAAGACAATCTAAAATATTTTCCATGGCTGAGGAAACATTTTGAAGTAAGGTATATAATTGGTGATCAACATCAAATGGTTAAATCAAGAAGAACAACCTATTACATTACACATAAGGTCTTGTATTCAGAAGTGTAACTGAATGATGTGAATGAAGCTTTTGAGAATCTGGGATGGGTACATTCCATGAATTAATAATTGGATCATATTGAAAAGAACAATTCATGGGAACTCATACCCAAGAATGAAAAAAAAACATCATTAGCACAAAATGGGTTCTGTTGGAACAAGATGAATGAAAAAGGTGATGTTATAAGAAACAAAGAAACACTGGTTTGAAAAGGATTTTCAAAAATTACGGGTATTGATTTTGAATAAAACTTTTCTCCAATGGAATGACTTCAAATAATTAGAATCTTCATTGTTACTACCACACAACGACGCAACACGATCTTTCAAATGGATGAAAAATTTTCATTCTTAAATTGTGATCCTGAAGAAGAAGTTTATATTCAACAACATTGTGGATTTTTTATTAGAAAAGAAGAAGGTTATGAGTACAGATTGAAAATGGATTTAAATAGCCTAAAACAAGCTCCGAGGGTATGTTCCAAATTGGATACATGCTTATGAATGATGAATTTTTACAAAGAAAGGGAGGATAACAATATTTACATCAAATAATGTCAAGAGTATTCCCTCATTGTAATTATTTATGTATATGATATTATCTTTTCTGGGAATGATGATTGATGGTGTGAAAGACTTTCTAAAGAAATGAAGAATTTCATTGAAATGTTCATGCTCATAAATATGAAAGACATTATTGGTTTAAAAATACACCAAAATAAAGAATACATTTTCATTTCCCAAGAAAAGTATGAAAAAGAACATCTCAAGTGGTTTTGGAATAGAAAAATCAAAACTTGTTTCCACACCCATTTCAGTGGGAACAAAAATGAGTAGTGATGGAGATAGAAATGATGTGGATCAGAAAGAGTATCGAATACAAATTAGATGCCAATTGTATTTGACTACCTCAAGACCTGACATTGTTTATGGTGTAACATTATATGCAAGATTTCAGACTTCTCTAAGAGAATCACATCTTATTTCTAGAAAAATAATTCTCAGATACATCAGAGGCACAACAAAATTCAGAATCAGGTATTTTAGGTCAAATAATATTGATTTATTTAGTAATTTTGATGCATATTGGGAAATAAATTTCGATGATAGAATATTTACATCTGGAAGTGTATTCATTTTTGGAAAGAATTTTTTTAGTTGGCATTCAAAGAAAGGAAACCCAGTAACTCTCAGTATCGCTGAAACTGAGTATGTTGCAGCTACTCAAGCAACTTCTCAACTTTTGTGGATGAAATGAAAATTGGAGTACTTGGTTATTGAAGTGAATTTTCCCTTGCAATTGGGTTGTGACAATCAAATTACAATCAATCTCACCAATAAGCTAGTGCAACATTATCCTTCAAAACATATTGATTTCAAATATCATTTCATCAAAGAGCATGTGGAGAAGTTTGAATTGATGTTGGAGTATGTTCTAACATTGGAACATGTTGTTGATGTCTTCATAAAACTTGTATCGAAGGAGTCATTCTAAAAAATGAGGTTGAACATGGGTGTCCAACCTACTTCTCTTCAAGGTTGTGGTATGTTTAACTTTCCACTCTCTCATCTAACCTTTTTATTGTTTTTCAAGGGGGAGAATTGTTTTTCTTTATAAATGTATTCTACATAAGAAATAGTTGTGGGTAATCTATGAATTAAACATTATTGTGTGAGTGAACAATTCTAATTGTTTGTTGTAGTGGTTGTAGGAAAATAAATTGAATTGTTTTTCATGAAGATTAAAGAAAATAAATAGGTGGTCATGATCATTTTTTTGGGGTAGCATGGTTTGTATATTAATGATTATCTTTTCCTAAAATAAGTAAACTCACATAAGATTTGAATTGTTAATATGCAATCCATTTCTTGAGTTTACAAAGATCAGTGATTTATGAAATTTGGTTGACAACAAAATCTAAAGGAATAGATTGTTGGGACCAAGCTGAGGATCAAGGTGATGAAGGTTTCAAATGTTGTTTTGTGGTCAAGGTATGTTTTGAAGGAAATCAATTCACTTAGTTTTGTGGAAACAATTTTTTTGGGCTAACTTTGGAAAAGAATCAAATACATATTAATTATGACGATGCGTTGATGGTTTGTATTTCATACTAATCATGAGTTGTATTGAGAACTTATCATGCATGATTTATAGAAGAAAGGGAGAGTGAAAGATTTTCTACCAATTAAAAAAATGTATTCAGATTTTTTTTTTCAAACAATTGGAATCATGGTGGATGTAAAATATGTGGTGTTATTTTCACTATAGCTAGTTACAATTTCTATGTAAATGCTGGTTAGGATTTTTGTGTTAAATCTAGTTACTATTTCAGTGTAAAACCTGGTTAGGATTTCTTTGTAAAAACTACGTATGATTTCTTTGTAAAAGATGGTTATGATTTCAAAGTAAAATACGGTTATGTTATCTATGTAAAAGCTGGTTATGATTTCACAATAAAATCTAGTTACGATTTCAAAGTAAATTCTGGTTACGAATTCTGTGTAAAAGCTGATTATGATTTTTGAGTAAAATTTGGTTACGATTTCAGTGTTATTGATGGTTACGATATCAGAGTAAAATCTTGTTAGGATTTCTATGTAAATGATTGTTATGATTTCAATGTGAAATCTGGTTATGATATCTGGGTAAAAGCTGGTTACAATTTTAGTTTAAAATATGGTTTAGAATTTATGGTAAAATTTGGTTACAATTTTAGTGTAAAATAAGATTACAATTTCACTATAGTAGTGTGGTTACGATTTTACAGTAGAAGTGGATGAGAATTGAAAAAATGATGTTAGATGAAGAGTAATTTATCCTGCAGATAGGTAGAGGATTATTCCGAGATGGATCATAATAAGGTAGTAGAAAAAAGAAGTGGAATCAATTGAAAGTGGTTCCAATGTAAGAGACGATGTCTATTGAGAATGCATCAATTTCATATTGTTTTTTATCATGATCAGAATGATTATAACTAGATATGACCAGATTCAATATAATAGTATCCATACAATTTTTATTTATAAAATATCATGCTAGGGATGAAATGAAAAGAAAGAATCAGGAATGGATTGAATGTTACAATACATTATATGGGAATTCAGAAGATGCTAAAGATGATCCTCAATGTTTTCAAAGTCATGAAGGTAGTCACGATACATGAAATTGATGATGAATTATGTGTGTTTTCTACGGTGGTTAAATTGAAAAGAAAATATAAGGAAACTTATGAATAAATTGTCGAATTGGGATCCTTTATTTTAAAATAATGATTGTGTCTCAAGTGGAAAAGAGCATTTCATCATACAAATTCAATTGGATTTGTATCAAGTATTGTTTTTATGAAATCAGTATGAGAGAGTGAGATTCCGACTCATGTATTTCACATCCATTGTAATTTTATTGACAATTAAAATGGGAGTTTGGAAAATTTGAGATGAATATTTTTGAAGATTTGAGAAGAATTGATGAGTGTTTCCAAAGTCCAAATTGCTTCGATATTTCAGGAGAAATCCAGATTTTGGTGAATTTAACTGAGTGGGATAGTATTTTGGGATTCTAGCCTAAACATTTTTTATGTCACCTATAAAAGGATTAATGTACATTGTACATGGTTGACCGGCTGAAGATAGAGTTGCCCAGAGTTTCTAGGGTGAAGAAGAGTTCAATTCTGTTCAGATTGTCAATTGTTTTGGGTGGTGCCGATTCATTCATATTCTATTCAGCATGAAAATTGTATTCAATAATTGAAGTAGAGATGATTCATTTTTATTGCACTCTTTTAAAAAATGGGACATAAATAATTGTATTCATGAATTGATGCGGTGCCAATTCTACTCAATTATTTTCTATCAGAAAATTGTAATGGTATCATTGTATTGAAAGAATTGTAATTGAAGATTTGTATTAAAACAAACATAATGGGGGGTTTTTATTGAGTATATTGTAATGAAAAATTTATTTTGAAAGAATCATATTCACAGAAGATCGGACACATTGCTTTATAAAAAAGACCAATTGGTTCTTACCTTTCATCTGGTTAAGGAAAAAAAGAATTGTTTTATAATATGAATACATTTTTTTAATTGAAAAGATGAAAATATAACATGAGTTGTTATAAAAACAATTTTATTACTCTATTGTGCTAGGAGGGTGTACACGTACTAGTGGGATTGTGAAACAATGTTACAAAAGTTAAATAGTACATCCTATGTGTTCTAATCGAAGGATTGTTTTCATAGTGGATTGTATGGTATTTGATCATTTCCAAACCATACTAAGGACATAGCTATTATTACTGAATAGTGAACCTTGTAAATCTTTGTGTTCTTGTGGAGGTGTGTTGTTTTAGTTTCTTAGCAGGGAACTAAAATCCTAAACTAGAGCTGAAGGTTGTTTCAATTGAAAAGATACATTATAGAAAACAAGTATCATTTATTCACCCCTCCCCCTCTCAGTGATACAATACTCTGATTGGTCACTTTCACATGTGAATAAGTAAATTGGTCTATTATATTTATCATTACCATATTATGCTGAAGTTTAAGTTTAAAAGGCTTCTGTTTTAGTCTTATACATTACCTTAAATATTTATTCATATTTATGATAGTTTCCACTATATTGGTATCCTTATTGAGCATTTGAGCTCATCCCATTATTATGTTAACATTTTTTTAGGTTGTGAGGAAGTAAATTATGCTTGATCTCTAGGGACAGGATAAAGGATATGAGTATGTTCAAAAGGGACACATTGTGGATGTTTTTTATGATGTAATGTAAAACTTATGTATGTATCTAGAACATCCATGTCTAATAAACTAATTGTCCACTCAAGACATGATCTCTTGTGATCATTCCAATGTTATATAATAATGCATCAAATTTGGGTAACCAGGCTCAGGGCGTTACAGTGTGGGTGGCTGCCTAATATGATCTAATTTATCCCTCCGTTTCCCCTAAAATTGAAAAATTTCCTTTCATACTAGCTTTTTATCACAAGAGAAATATTTTTGAAACAATATCTTCTTAAAATATTTCCATTCAATGAGTTATTATTTCATCTTCTTCTAATAAAATCTAGATCCCAGACCATCATTTCTCATTATCTTCAATGAGATAATACAATGAATTTGTGATATTTTCATTATAAGAAAATAAAAATATTATAATTTTTTTTTCAAATATTCATTCCATTTTTTAAAAGCTATTACATTAGTTTCCCCACTGAATATTCAGGTCCTTTATCGTAATACATGAACCAATATTGGAGATTCAAATTATGGAACACGTTTCACCTTCAAGTAAAGGTTATTTCTCACAACCTAATTAACCACCAATAATATGTAAATAACATTTTCAGTTCCAATACCAGCTATATCAGCTTCCTCATCAGGAAAACCACTACATTTCTTATGAGTATTGATACCATTCCTCCTTCTATGTGGAATCTCTAAACAATTAAATATAACAGATTAACATAGAAGATTATGAATATAATATATAATTAAAAATATGGTATAACACATAGAATGAATTAGGATTTATGTATTAATAATATCAAAATCCTAATCATTCCTCCATTAGGGATATCATTTTTTTAAAATTATTTATAATGGTTAGTATATAAAAAGTAAATTATCTTATTCATATACCTATGGAGTGTCAAACCAGGTGTAGAGTAAAGACCATTGTTTGGTACTAGGTAATGCTCATTTCAAGGCTGATGAACCTTCATTAGATTTATTACACTTGGGTACATCAGTTATAAAACCACATCTAGTTATAGTATCCAACCAGATATGTATTTATAGAAAACAAACATAATATCCATCATACCAAGAACATTAGGATGTTCTTGAATTCATATCCTCTATTTCTACCATCAGGTTATGTTACATAATCTATATTTTCTTAATAATAGGTTTTAAGGTTTCAACTTAATTTCCCCTAAAACCAACTATAATTACCCTAAACCCAATATCCTTGAGTCGGTTCCTTAATTTATTACATTTAAATATATATGATAAATTTCATTTTGAAGGACCAATTTTTTTTAGTTTTATTGAACTACATACATACATGATACCCATTTTACATTAAAAAAAGAAAATGATACATAACACAAAATATGTATAATTTAAATCATTATTGAAACATCATTAAATGGTTTCATTATCATGACCTAGGGAAAGAAAACTAAATAAGGGTGGTCTCAAATGATAGGTAAGGGTTATGTACAATGGATGAATTTATAACCCAATAAGTATAAATAAAATAGAATATTAAATCATTTAAATAAAATTTAAATAAATTAAATTGGAATCATTAATATATAAGGTATAATCAATATTTTAAGGTATATAAATTAACACACATTCTATTTATATAACTTGACTACATGAATAGATAAGGATTATTCAATATGGTAAGGCAAAAAACTAAAAACACATGCCATTTAATCCAAAAACGGATAATGAAATACTCCAAGATATAATTTCAAAGTGAACATATACATAATAGTAATAAATGAATAATGAATGATGAAAATGATTATTAATTGGATTTTTTGTTTTAGGAAAATGAAAACAATAACTACCAATCAATCTTCCAGATAGTTTGAAATATACTTGGTAAAAACCTATCTAATTTTTCTAAATAAGTCATCTCATGAGACGCCCAATGAATTAAAGAGATTATATTAAATTATCCACAACCCATTTATTCTAGGTAAAAATCATTCCTTATATATATAATAATCTATTATACCCATACAAAATATTCCTTATAAATTCTAAATATTGATTAAAGGATAAAAATTGATCAATATTTATGCAGCTAGTCATATAAGATTTAAGGAAAATACATATCTAAAATTATTATAATTTGTTTTAAAATACTAATATAAAATAAAAAATAATATGTCTATTTAATATAAATCTAATTTACAATAGAAATTTATTTCAAAAAATTGATTGTTTCAAGATAATGTTAATAATCATAATATAAAATGTTTTTACAAACTAACTTTTAAAACTTGATAGTTTTATAGTAAAGTCTCCTTGGATGGGATAATTCAAATTGAAAATTAAAGTACCATGAATAATTAATTATTAATGATATTATATTTTTAATAGGTTGTATGTATTCCATATTAATGTGGATTGGTTTAAAATAAAAAATAATTCTCAATGGAATGTAAAATGTAGTTCAAATCCCTTACCTCAAAAATTATTCTGGTTAGATGGGATTAAATATCCTATATAGTGTTTTTAATCTAAAAATTAAATTAATATAGAATCATATTAATATTTATAATAAAATATATTATCCTTTTATATCATTTTATAACCTTTTCATTAACAAGTGTTAACCATTTTCATTTTTTGTGTTAATTTCCTTGTTTTGTTATTCATATTTTATCATTGAAGATCTAATTATTTCATACATTATAGAGTTTAATAATTTACATAATAATAATCATAACATAATTTTCATATTATTATATGATTTTTTCTTTCAAAACATATCATGAATGATGGTTATGAAAAAAGAAGTATTTTAATATCATTGAGATGGCAGGCCATATGTATGGATGAGTGACGTTTTTCATTTTACAGTGGTCATTATAGGAGGAAGATAATAAATTTTTTCCCTTTCAAGGATAATAATAATATCATTGGTACCATATTATATATATATATATATATATATATATATATATCATTAATTTTTCATGTTAAGGAAACTGGAGTCACATTTCTTTGTGATGACAACAGTCCAAACGTACAAGAATAATGTTATCATATTTTATTGAGTGATTGTGTATGAAAAGAAAATGATATAATATCATTAAAAAATGAGATATATGTCATTCAAATCATAATTATTTCATGTATATCACATTTAATTATTCCTTATCACCTTCCATGTAACATATTAGTGATGGATGAATCACATCGATTTTTGAGGCGGTAGCCCGTCAAACAAATGATAGATGTTATAGTTCCACTAAGAAAAAAAAAGTAATAAGTTATATATGATATAATGACTAAATATGAGTGATAAGGTTATATATATTGTATTTTTACTATATATTTATAAAAAAACTCAATAATTATAGTTTGTAATGAAAAAATAAATGACAGTAGTACATAAGGTGGAAGTCCTCCGTACACACGATTTATGATTTCATAACCCATTTGATGGAATTGTATGGGGATTTAGGTCAAACACGTAAAATAACAAAATATAAATATATTTATGATATTTTTTTTAATCATATGTTTGTAAAACAACTTAATTAGGAGGATAAAGAAATATAACGAAGATTCTTATTAAAGAACATACCATCCTTTGGGTATCTTTCTTTTTTTTCACTAAATACATCCTATGATAGATTTATACCTATGATAAGGCATGAATTATGTGAGAAGAGAAGTTGGGGTGTTATTTGGGATGGTTATTGATGTCAAATATCTCTTTATTTGTCTGAATAAATCAGGGGACTAAGTTTCATTTTATAGTCAAGGAGGAGTGGCATTCTAGTAAATCCTCAAAAGTATTCAATATTGGGATGCAAATATTACCTAAAGTGGTTACAAAATTGATTTAGAAATTTTTATAGGGACTCAATGGTCTATAAAAACCTCCAAAATAAAATTTAAAACATGTTTTAATCATTTTTTTCTTAACTTGTATGTTTCCCTAATTCTTACCATTTTTGGTTTTCAATATGGTAACTAATTTTCTAAACTCTTTAATTTATCCATAAAGAATAAATTAAAAAGAGAATTATTAGAAAATATAGATCCAATGTTTATATATGATATATTTAATTTATAAAATAATAATACAATGTGTTATTCAAATTAATATTAACAGAATAGCATGTACCGAAAAAACACTTTTTATACCAAACCACTCTAAAACATTTTTCACCATTTAGGGTAAATATATTGATTATTTAATTTAAATTGGTCATTGAATGGAAAATATTTTATCTTTATTTATTTATAAAAATATAATGTAATAAAATATTAATATTAGTAAATTTATATAAATTAATAAAATATCATTTATCATAAGATATTATTAATGTCAATTTTGAAATTGATCATTTAAATTGAAATTAAAAAAATATGAATACTATAATGGAATTAGAATATATTATTATCAAAACTATTTAATATATCATATTAATATTCCAAAATAATGTAACAAAATAATTCATTCAATTTACTTTAATTTTACAATTTTTAATATCATGTATTTTATTTTATTATTGATTAAATATTTTCTATGTTGGAATTTTTTAAGCGTTTAAGTAATTATTTCATATCAAATAAAATGAAATAAGTTCTGATGATAAAAAAGTTATTTATCATTACAAATTAATTATATTACCAACATATTATATTTTTTACAATACCAAGGCATTATAGATATTAAAATTAAAAAAATTACTTTTTTTGTCTTTTTCATTACTCAATATATTATATCGGACTTATTCCAAAAAATTGCCAGAAATAGAATATTTTTTGAATTTTTTGGAGAATGTATAAATAAACTCTATAAAAAATAATATAATATTTTAGAATATTTTTACTCATATCATTCTAGTTCAACACCTTGGTAAATATTTTTTTACTATAACCATGCTAAATACTTTAAATAAGATTCAATATTAATTTTGGTAAAAAAAATAAATTTGACCATACTAGACTTTATAAATTATTATGATTTCAAAGATGTAATTAATTATTATGATTTAAATTGATATAATGTTTAAAAATTAATTTTTAATTAATCCTACAGAGGTGATGAGATTTTTGGTTTTTAATGGGAAAATGTTCCAAAATTTACATGTTTTTATATCAAAACTTAACATGAAATTATTTCCAATTATCTAAAATGGATTAATATTTTTATATTTGAACTAATTTTTCATTAAAACCAATTAAAAATATGTTTTTCCATTATAAGTTATTTAAATGAAAATGGTACTTTTAATTGATGTTCGGTATTTGTTAATATTCATCAAAAAATGAAACATTTATGAAATATCCCAAAATTTTACCCTTGTATAATTTTGATCTTATGAATTAAAAAAATGTTTTTAAATATTGATATAAATTTACTAAATATTATAAATTTTAGTTTTAAATTATATTTTTAAATCATTAATAAATCATCTTTTAGAACAATTTTTTTTTCAGAATGGAATTCTTTTCCTTTTTATATGATAGTAATTATTATTTATAATAAGTATAAAACAAATAAATTTGTCTGAAATATATATTTACATATGTAATTAAATCATATTCATAACCACCATTCTAACAACTTGGGGAAAAATTATAATATTAAATAATAATAATAATGATATTATATATTTGTTCGATAGAAGTAGGTCTTATGTTTAATATAATCTATCAGAGAAATTCATTGATTCATGTAATGCAAGCTGACTTTGTATTGAATTTGAAATATGGTATCTATTAAAATTTTATTATTTAGGAATTTTCATGGTGTTACACTTCTTATCCACAACATGGTGTATCAATGTGTTTCCAATTCATGTGTCTGCCACCTCTACCATTTAATAGGACTACAAATCAATTTTTAGTTAAAAAATTGATATGTTCCTTAGTGAATATGTTTTAGTTTTTGGGATGTTTTAAAATTGTAAATTTTTGTCCGGGGAATTTATCATATATGAGGAAAAATAAATCAATGGTGGTCCTTGATTCAAAACACAATGAGTAAAGTGGAAATAAAAAACATTGAAAGGTAGGATTTTAAGGAATATTTCGAGGAAAAATACATTCCTCACGAGAAATGAGTGGATATGGAGGGAAAATTATAATGTTTAAATGAAAAGGAATATGAACACGTTTATATGTAGTAAACCAAACTTACAAAGATAACATGGCATTATATAGACTATATGTTTTATCTAAGAATTAATATTAAATTTTTCTTTGATTGAATAAATCCAATAATTCTAAGGAAAATTGTGTCCATAATATTTTCATCATTTAAAGATACAGTATATAATGATATATATATATATATATAGTTTAATATTACTCTATGTCTTTTATATTTTAAGAGAATAATGTGAAGAAGAGGACACAAGTGAAAAAATATATAAGTGGAAGAATATTAATAATTATTTTCTTAAATGTTTTATTTTAGGGAAGAAAACTCATTTTACTTTCTTATTGGGAATGGGAGTTTTTATTCTTGAGTGGAGAAAAAGGACATGATGTTCATGAATTAAAGGGTAATAATGAAATATTTAATGTTTAGTATTTCAACTGTAATGATATGGGGCACTACAAAAATAAATTTCCCCAGTGACAATGTAATATACATCAATAGAATATATGGGATCATGGTAAATATTATGTTATTACATTAAATAATGGTAAATAACGTATTTGTGTATTTTTATTCAAGAATTATGTTTTATAATTATTTTATAAATGAAATTATAACTATAATAACCATGAAACATATTTAGATTATAAAATATTTGTTTCACATCTAGGATTTGAACGAATATGTTCAATAGTTCTAATAACCAAATAAAGTGATTATTGGTAATGTGATATTATTATATAATAAATAATTAGGGTACGACAACCCTTAATATATTATAAATTAAGTGTTACTAATGATTAGTTTGGGAAAGGTAATATTGAAATTTAATATATAAATGTGTTAGTATCGATGAATATTAAAATTTTCAGTTATTTGATGAAAATTTTATTTCTAGTGCATTAGGAATTAAAACATATTCTTTGATGTTTATTTAATACATTAATAAATTGTCGTAAAAATTTATCTAAGTAAAATCAAACATTGAAACTGTTTTTATAAAATAAAATTATATTAGGAAGATATTTTTTTGTCTAGCATGATAGTAAATGAATACCTAACCATTAGGAAAAGGAAATTGGAATAAAAATGTTATCATTTTATCATCTAATTTAATGAATATACGGTCTCTTCCCCCATCTTCTACATATGGTCACATGATTGTAAACTTTTTTATAGCATGTTTTATATCACTCTATATCTATCCATGGGAATTAGTATTTCCCCCCATGTCTATATTTTCACATCCCAATAATGTATCCCTTCTAGTAATTTTTATTTTATTCTTTTTAACACCACCATGCATCCTCTAATCTCTTATGAAGACAAAAATCAATAAACCCTTTTAAATTTTTGGTTTTTTAAAATGGATAGGCCTATTATGGGAAAAAGTATATTTGGGGGGATTTTATTTATGGGGGTATAATGTAGGCCCTTAGAATATAAAATCTATTCATCTTTAAATAATCATTATTTCTTTAATATTATATGTTACACACAACACTAGCTTTAAACAAACAACTATATACTAATAAAATATAATTATTTATTGTGAAAGTTATCACATAGCAATTAAATTAGTAGTTATCAATAATAAATAATAATAATTAAATGTATGTGGTTTACACATTTATAATATAATATATGTTGTTAACAATTGATTAGAATAAAAAATAAAAAATATTGAATGAAAATGAAATGTTTTTATAAAAACACAGTTTTTATATGCACAATGTGTTTATATATTAATAAAATAAATTAATGATTAATGATTAATTATTTCTAAATTTAAATATTATATATTTAATTATATTTTAAATCATTTATATAATATTTTTTTATACGCATGAGATAATAATTAATCCAAATTTATGTGTAAAACTTTATTTTTTCAAATATCTGTTTCATCAGGTTTGGACCACAAATTTTAAAATTAATTCATCCACATCTAGAAAGAATATAGAGGTAATTTTTTTAATTTCTGAATTTATCATTTCATAATTATATTACTATGATCTTCTGACAATTTTTGGGAAAATTTTTTTTTTATAAAAATAGTAGAAAATACGGGTTTTTATTTAATTTTTTTGTTTTAATAATATTAAATTTTAAAAAATATTTCAAATTTTTTTTATGCTAAATTAGTTAAAATATATATTATTTAATCACATTTATTACCTTGAAATGGTTTTTTTATTTTGGATATAAAAACATTTTAAACTTAAGTAAACATTTCCATAGAAGCCTATTTTTTCGTTGCTCTTGCATGATTAATTTTAAATTAAAATTATGAAAATTATATGATTTCAATATGAAAACATGCATTCCATACATTTAATTATAAAAATTAATATCATTAAATAATTCCAACCAAATATTTTTAAATCTACTTTTATATGAATTCGGCATTAATTACCATGCTTAAGGTAAAAAGAGAGTTTACTAGGGTTAGTGTAAAAATAAAAGGGTTAAAATGGCCTAAAACTTGTCTAATTTCCATTTCATGGAGATAATTCTACTGTATGTAATATAGAATTTTCATATGGTATATTTTTCAGAAATATTTCTCTAAAACAAATTTATTATTTATTATTTAAAAAATTAGATGTGTGAGCTCTCCGTCAGTTATGAATGGACCCCACCTCTCATAACCTCTCTAGAATTCAAGAACACTTTTTCTAAGCCAATACCCACCCAAATACATATCTATCATAAAAAACCACAATCTTTTGTCTCTTTTTAAGGATAAACCCATTTTGGGAAGCATTTTGTATAAACCTAAAGAGGAATTCCAAAAAAGATGTATGGTTTCCCCCCATGCATTTTCATTTTATATTTTCTGAAACCGAATTAAAATATTCCTAAAATTTAATAAAATAATGAAACATTTTTCTTACATGTACTGATAGTTTATTATGTTTTTTAGATATCCAAAATCAATCCCATATTTCATGAAATGTTAAGTGAATTTGTCGAGCATTTATACTGGGGATTATCACCTCCTAAACCAATGTAATTAATTTTCCATCATTGCCTCTCAAAGATGGATGTAATGATGAATTTAATAAATAAATATATATATGATGTGTATGATATAATTATAATAGAGAAGTTATAATATAATTTATACCATCATACCTTACATTCTATTGTAATACGATAACATCACTCATGAGTATGTGTGTACAACCACATTTATGGAGTAGTGAAATTGGTTTTTAATTTAAAGACATGGATTCAAATAAGGATGGATTTTATAAATATAAATGAAGTATATTATATAAAAAATATTCATTTAGGGACATTTATTTTCTACCTATCGTTCTTTCCATCTATCAAAAAAATAATAAAATTTTCACATGTCCATTCAACATACCATATCCATGAACAATGTAACTCATTTTTAAATCACTAACTCTTATAGATGACTCAAATTAGTTTTATAATTAATATATTTGTTATTAGTATAATTTCTAACAGTTTATATATTATTCAATCATGATTAAGGTTCTAGTACCGAATCTAAAAAATCAAAACACACACGAAAAATGAATTAGTTATTGAATGAAGAAAATATTTTCAAAAAACATTTTTTAATAAATAGTTGATAAATGATTATAATAAAATAATATAATGGATGATATATGTGTGTATGTTTATTAAATAGTTTTATAATTAATCAATATATATATCATTTACTATTTTTATACATAATAAAGAATTCAGAACTCTGGTAAGGGACCCTTGTCTCGCTTTTATTTCCACAAGACATGTTCCATATACACAACTACTTTTATTTATCAGGAAAATATAATAAAATATATATTTTATATAATACTCCAATCTAATGTCCCTAGGGCCTTCATTTTTTATATATTTTTGATAATCCACCTTTCAAGGGGTGAGGTAGAACCCTTACAAGGCCCGTAGGCGTAAGAATTACATGACCCAAAGGCCTTAGAAGAATTCATTTCCCGTAAGCTTCAGACATTACATACAACCCAGACTAACTACATGGAACTACACATACTTAGAATCTTCATCGTGAAATCAAATCTTCATATTCGCATGGCTATTCAGCTAGGCATTCCCATGAATGAACAGGCTTGTCCCGATGGTAGGTGTCATATCCTCTCATTCTTGTAATCCGTTAGCTTCTGTTGTGGTGAAAGATCATTTCTCATCCTCCTTGTAGAGCTTGTTCCTTGTAGGTTTTCTGATTTGTATATGCACTTATGTTGGCACAAAGGCCTTGAGTTGGCCATAAGGCCTTACTGACCCAAAGTCCTGGGTGGCCTGAAGGCCTTAAAGGTCTCAGGGACCAAATCTATGGCCTGAAGGCCCAAACAGGGGCATATTCCCGGCTGTTGTAGTCCCAAATAGTGCTTGCTATAGTTCCCACTACAGTACCCGCTACAGTACTGCACAGGTCCCACTATAGTACCTCCTATTGTACTACTACAGTACCTGCTACATTACTTCTACAGTGCTGCAACAATACCCGAAAATTATTCCTCAACTTCAATTTGATCCCTGGTCGCCTGGATGCACATACGGAGTCCTTACCAACCAAGATAAGGCTCATGTGCTTTGATATAATAAATAATCATATATTAATGATATTAAATGTTTTATTTGAAGTTATTTTATTAAATGGATTATGATTCTAATGTAACCAAACTTTTAAGGGCTTCTCATCTAACTTTTACATTTAGGAGACATGCGGCATACTATCCACTTATTTAATTTGTGTACTTTATATAATCCCTATTTTTGTCTTATATAATGAATATATTTATATAAAATGTATTTAATGTTTCATTTTATATTTTATATTTTATTTTTCAGGGTGTTTATTGTTTAAAAGATACCGAATCAGAAAATGTTTATTAAACAATCACATCATTATTTGGAATTGATTATGTTTATGTCTCCATAGGGGATATTGTTTTATCATTATATCAGAAATTTAATAAATTTTATTATACTCTAGTTTTTCATGAATTTTTAATGAAATAATACAATATTCCACTCTTTGGTTCATAAAATTATGTAGAACCATTTTTTAATAAATCCCTACATTATTTATTTTTTTAGTAGAAAACACATTTTCTTCAATATCCATTTTTTCTAAAATTGTATTAATAAATCTATTTCATATTATCCTATAACTATTAATTGTAATTTTTACACATGTTTATCAGTTTATTACATGGTTTATAATTAATCATCCTTTCATTTTCTGAATTATGCCATTTTGGTTTTTTACCAAAAATGAGAAATGAATAATTATTTTATTGTAATCAGAATGAAAATAATTTCTCCCCATCATGGATTCCAATTTATTAAAATAATTATTTAAATGTTATTATAACAACTTTTAATGATTTTTTTTAAAATATTATCGATATTTTTATTTTGTAAAAGTTGTTTTCAATGTCAAAACATTATTGTTCTCAACAAAATTTTAATTATTTTTATTGGATTTATATTAATCAATTACAAAAAACTGTGTTTTAATTTTTCTCAACTATGGATATATTATAGTGACATTACACTTATTATTTATCTATATTTTTTATCATCAGTTTGATTAGGGATGTACTATTTTGATACCATTCACTATATTACTCTAGATAGTGAATGATTTTGTTTATTAATTGGAAAAATAGTTAACATTTCATTTTCTAGTACTTCAATACAAATGTTTACGTTGATTATTTTTCTCCAATTTTTTATGAGGAATTAAATTAACTTAGTAAGTAATGGTTGGAGCCCGCAATAGCCCCTTGATGAATATTTATGTATCAAGACACAAACTAGCTTGGTAATTATATCATGGATTTTCTCATTTAAGTAATATATCACGAAATGAGGAATTGTTGGTATGTTTATAGTGTCTTCAATTATTAATTCTCTCATCATGAGATTAATTATTAATGTCCCTCTTATTATTTTAATAGTTGGAATATCCATGGATACATTTCAATATTATGTGATTATTTATTTTTCATTGTCTGATTATCATTTATTCCTACAATATTATTCATGTTTCTCAAGTTTTTTATAAAAAGGAATGTGATTTTAGATTATTATATTTCAATATAAAATATGTTATATTTATTCATGATAGAAACAATTGTATACATACCCTTAATAAGATTTTCTATATCACCCTTTTTTATGTTTCTATTCCCCATGATTCTTGAAAATGTTTTATGACTAATTTACATTTATATGTTAAAGGGAAAATGGATTTATGAATGGAAAATACATTCATAATTTTTTTTCAAATGAATTTTTATTTTCATGAATGTATAATGTTTTAAAAAAAATAAAAATTATTTGACACTTTATGATGCCATCACTTGTTTCTATAACCATTGTCATAAATTAGTAATTGACACTCATCTTCTAGCATTATTATCTTTATTTGTAGCATAGAAATATAAATAACATGAGGACAATCCTTACGTGAAATTTCATTATCTTATATATTACATGTTAATGAATATGGTTATACTGGTTGTAACCCTCAACCATGAAATCTCCTGACAATCTCATTATATGAAACATTTTAATATAATGATAGTCCTAATAGAATAGTGGAAACCATAAATACATTAAAATTCAACCACTAATCCAATGTAGTGCTATAATATATATATAACATATAAAATTATAGAACCTAAATGCATCCATAAAATAGTTTAATTGTATATAGTTTATATTGAGTGATAAGTTTTATCATACCGAACATATAATATATACATACAATAAATAAAATATCATATATATATATATATATTTCATAATAGCCTGGACAATGATATACTTTATTTTCATATGGATAACCACATATCATAGAAACGAATCCATGTTTCACAAAGGATAAAAACTAGTGCAGATGATATTATCTAAACATTTACAAGAGTATAAAATTTTAAAAAACATATAATGTGCAATGAAACAATTTATGAAAGAAATTATATCATATATTTATATTTAGTTCATTCCACTTCTGAAATGCTAACATGATTGCCATAATCTCTTATTTATATAATTTGTATAAAAAATTAAAAATTAACATATAATAGAATAAATAAAAGAATAAAAAATTATTCATAATATATAATAAAATATTGAAAGAGTGTGACCACTTCATCGATACATTAGTCCAAATTAAAGAAACTCTAACTAAAGATATATTAATTCATCCTAGTAAGACATCCGCTACCTGAATCTACTAGTTATGCACTATTATTTAAATATTGAAATAATAAAATACATTAACACACCAAACAATATGATGGACCCACATTGTGGTTTTTTGATCTAGTATTAAATAAGTATGATTTCCCAAGAGCTTGAGGTTTATAAGAAAGATTACAATATGGGAAAAATAAAAATATAACATGGAAGTTGATTGGAGAGATAATTCTGTAGGACTGGAATATGAATGTAGATGCTAAATTACAAGAGGTGTGAATTTTATGTTTAAAAATTTTCATTTTTATCCTTAAGGAATACTATGCTTAAAAATTTTAAAAAATATAAATTCCCAAGTCCTCTTTTAGTTCTATTTAAAAAACATACTTGGTTCTGTAAATATTGTTCTGAAAATGATAATTAAAGAATGTTTACAAGGAAAATATTATACCTTAAACCATATAGAATCATACATATTAGTGTATTCAAAAGTAAAAGAATGAAATAGAAAGTTATACTTTATTTATCTATAAAAATGTATCAGAATTTATCATTAAAAAAACATGTAACTAGTATGAAATATTTTATACCAATGAGTAGGGTATCCAATAACCGAGGAAAAAGGTCCCCTGATTTATCCTTTCAAGAATGTATATCATACCCACAGCAGGGTAAGCCCTCGATAGGAATATGGGAACCTGTATTGTTATCCTCGTAATCCCTCAATCATTATGGTCATGGACTCTGATGCCTTCCTATCCCTATAGGTCCTAAAAAATTATGGTATTCGACACATTTTTCATCCAATCCCTGGAAGCCCTAAATTTTACTTAGCAATAATCGGAGTCGCATGATGAAAGCTGAACATGATGTCTAGTACGCAATAGGAATAAGAATTTCTCTCTCTATAATTCACTCCACAATATTCAATCTCTTGAGTGATCAACAGATATTGAGCTCATCCAAATGAGCTCTATTTTAAAGGCACTTCACCAATAGTCAGCTCCCTCCTCTAATGGTCATATTTTCCCTTGAATCTCAAGTGGACCTATAAACGTCTCACTAAAAAATGTGTTTTTAGGAATAGATTGTATAACATTGTTTCAAAAAAAGTATATTTAAAATGAAATTACTTATTAAAATACATTTTTCAGTGTCTAAAGAAAAAATAGAATTCAGAGTCCAACCAAATTCCCATTCGGAGTCTATAAGACATAGATATTTGGATTCTATTTTCCAAAAAATTCATAACATAAATTCTATAGATTTTGGAGTCTAAATTCCAATGAATTTGGATTCTAAATTCTATGTAATTTAGAGTATGAATTATAAGGAATTGTTATACTATCTCTTGAGGAATTCATATTTCGAATTCTGAGGAATCTGAAGTCCGAATTTCAAATAATTTAGAGTCGGAATTTTTAAGAATTAGGAGTTCGAATTTCAGAGAATTCAGAGAGTGAATTTCTAAGAATTCACAGTCTGAATCGCAGAGAATTTGTAAAATGTATTTTGATGAATTTGGAGTCTTTTTATCAAAGAATTAAGAGTCTAAATATCATATAATTCGATGTCTAAAAACCGAACACTCTGTATCCAAGGAATTATTTGATTCAAAGGTTTTTCAAAAGAATCCAAATTTTAAACATAGTAATTAATTGTGTTTTATTTATGGAGATTATAAAATGAAACATTTAAAAACTAAGGTAAGGATAAAAATTCCCTTCAAGAAAGGAACGTTTTCTTCAAAAAATAATCTTTATGGAAAAATAGTTTTCCTTAAGATAATGTGTTTTTGATTTTTAATACATAGAGAAATAGAAAAGTCATAAGGAAGACTTATTAACTCAACAATATACCCCTTTTTGGAAAGTACAAACATACTTTTGAAAAATAATATAAGTATTTAGAAATATTTTTATAAACATAAAAGAAAAACTTTTCTCCATTTATTAATATATCATGGTGAATACGCCTAACTCCCCGTTAGGTTTTTAAAATCCCGTAGGATTGTATTTTTGAATTCCTTAAAGATATTTTTCTTTTTAATCTATAATGATATATTATTTGATAAAACTACCCATTAAATATAACCCCTTATATAGGGAATTATCTTCTTTACATATAATTATTTTTAATCATTCATTTCACCCCTTTTTGATTTTCAGAATGGAATAAAAAGATTGGGAAAAACTATGGTGCCAATAATATTAGTACAATAAAACAAAACACATAAAGAACAACTTAAATTTTCATTATGTTTGAAAAAATATGTACAATGAAGGTAATACAAAAAAAGATCAATGTTAAGGAAAAAATAATCCTTTCTTTCCCTTTGGCATAAGCTTCGTGACAATAGTCCTCTGCTTTTTCTGCTCCTTATGATCATCAAAACAAAATTAGAGCAATTGATCCTGGTCATTATTTTTATTCTCCAGAGTTTTGATCATTTCTTCCTAAGCCTTTAGAATTTCGTCATGAGTCTTAAAAATATATTCTTCCATACTTAACATTTCTTTTATCTCAATTCTGGGATCTCTATCCCTTTTTGGATTCAATGAAACTGAATTATGTTTCCCATTTAGATCATTGTATTCTTGCTTCCAAGATGTTTCATAAAAATTGAGATTCTTATCAAAACATGTATTAAGGTCTTTGATCTTGATTTCTTCAGTATCAAATGCATCCTTAATATTATATTTAAATTCATTAATGAATATCTGCTCTTCAATTATCTTCTTTAACCATTTAGGATATCCATGCACGGCCTCATGTGAGCATTATACCCAATGTAGGAATATTTAAAATAGGCATCAAACATGAAGAATTTGTCCATAAGCATGGAAATAAAATTTAATTTCTTATTAAAATGATGTTGAATCATATGAAATCTCAAATCAATACATAGATATAGGGGAATGGTATCAACCAATTTTTATAGGGATTGAGTTACAAAATCACGACCCATCAAGGTCGATTTTGAATCAGATTCTCTTAATTGTGAGGATTCTCCCTCTAACTCAACATACATTCTTTTTGAAGATACACCAACATCTTTCCTAGCCACCATGACCTTCTTAGGTGTATCAGCTAACACCTGTTATCCTTTATCAGCTCTCGGGATGATCTCAAAATCCTTTTTTGATTTAGGTTCACTACATAATAGTTGAATTATCTTATCTTCCTCAAAATTTTCCTTTTAACCATCTTCCAATAGGTCCTATTATTAAATAAACTCATGATTGTAGGTCCTTTATTATAATGGTTTTTTTAATTCTTCTTGACCCTCTTCTTCTCTTCTTGGAGTAGTAAATTTAGAGGATCCGTCATGGGAAGTCCAAATTGACAGTTTCACAGAAGGACTCTCCTTCTCATGATATTCTTGAACTTGTATTATCAAATCATCAATGTCATCACTTCCTTTCACTTATTCTCCTTCAACTTGATCTTCATGTATAATATATACCTCTTAATCAAGATACGGAATGGCCATATTTTTTCTTGGAGTCTCTCCTAGTACTAGTTCTTTGAAAAATGTTTCTAGTACCTGAGTCTTCTTAGAATATTTCCCATTATCTTTATGAAGAGATTGAATTAATTCAACATCCGACATATTTTTCTTTTTCTTCTTCCATTTTTATTATTTTTCATACTCCTCAACATCCTTAGGATTTATTTCTTTTTTCTTCAGTAGGGTCCAAGCCAAACCTAGTTTCCCCTTCCTTCTTGTTCTTTTTATCTTATCAATACTTAGAAAAAACATAATCCGGATTGGTTTCTTGTTTTTTGGATTTTGGAGGTGATGATTGGGTTTCTTGAACTTCAAGAGTTTATTTCTTGACTTAAGGTTCATTCTACATTCCCTTCCTCTGAAAATTCTTGAATGTCTCAGTCACATCCAACTTATTGGATAAGGAAAGGATTTCACTTTCAAATAAGTCATGAAACTCTCCGGACTTGTGGTTAAATCCAACCTTCATCATTCTAATCATGTCATCACTGAGCCACATTACCTTGAAATTCCATGTCTAAGAACATCATGGGATTTTGAACGAATCTAGGCAAATGACAATGAACTTGGAAATTATAATCGGATACATAATGATCTATGATTTTAGAGTCACATTATAGATATTCATAATTATAAGCAATACATACTTCACCATATTAATCTTTCTGAGATTCACCAAAAAATTTAGACTGTAGATATCACTCTTCTTCAGGGTATCCTTATAACCATTTCTCAAAATGAGAAATCCTTGAACTAATAATTATAATATCATAAGGATAATAGAGAGATGGTTGATCTTTTGTGTCATTACATATGATAAAAGAAGCCACTATATGACCATATCCTTATCAAAACATCATGATATATATGGTAGCTTGTGTGTGCAGAATTCAGCTTCCCCCTCATACAAAATTATAATTATGCTTCAAACCAAGCTGAAGGAAATGGAATAATTTTTCCCATAACTCTTAAAATAAAACATTTATTATCCATCATTAACTTAAAAACTTATTGTCTAATAAAATTATACCAGTAACATTGGGTAAACTAGATCTTGTGCCTTTGGTTTGGATATTCACATACTCTCCCAGCCATTCGATTTGATATTCATCGAAATAAGAGAATCATACTTAGTGAAGAAATTCTGATCAACTAACCTCTATATGTAGGTCATCCATTTATAAATTTATTTAACTGATGACATTTTATTATGAGGTAATTTTTCCAAACACATTCAAATTTGAGAAAACATGAAAATTCAAAATGACTCTTAAGTAGAAAAGTAGAGATCTGGCACACAATAGATTGAGAACCGATGGGGGGAAAACAATTATGGAGGCCTTAATATAGGCATTGAAGTGACTATTCATATTCCCCGACTGATCCAACGATTGAAACAGAAGTAATTTGATCTGACAGTTGAGATAAAATCTGAAGAAATATTTTGATATGTTCAGATCTTTTAGGTTTTCAAGATAAAAATTTCTAATTTAAGGAATGTGAATCTGAAAATATTTCTTAAAAAATAAAAATAGCAACATGTAAAATGTTGATTATGAAAATTTAGGAAAGGAAACATACATTCCATATTGCTATGAAAAGTGTCTATAATGAGGAAAATTATTCTTGAAAAACTTTATATTCTTGAAAAATATCATAAAGAAGGAAAATTTTGTGTTTCGGAATTTTGGGTTTCAAAATAAAATTTGATTATGAAAAAAAATTTCAATGTGAAGAATTTTGAATACAAAAAAATTTGAATATGAAAATTTTTTATTATAGAATATTTGAATATAAAAAATTTTGATTACAAATAATTTTGAATACAAAAAAATTTGAATACGAAAAAAATTATGATTAACAAGAAAATGTACTCCCTCTATGAAAAGGAGTCACTTTATATAAGGATATAGGTTTCAACAAAAAGTTCATTTGGAATATTACCTTAGAGTTATCATTCCTAACTTTTGTTAAATGGATTCAAATCTATATGATAGAAAATATTTTATGAAAATATTATAATGTTGATCTTTCTTTCCGATAAATTAAAGAATGATATATCCTTTGAGAGTGTGATCCCTAATAAAGTGATGCAAAATATCTATGTGTTTTTCACGAGGGTAATTTGTAGGGTTTTTTACTTTGGGTAATGGCACTAGTATTATAACATGGTATTTATTTTTTGGTAAAACATGCACCATAGTCTGTGAGTGTTTGTAGCATTCACAACACTTAAGCAAAACAACTTCCAACTACTACATATTCTTCTTCTGCAGTAGAAAGTGCTACTAGGTGTTGCTTTTTTCAAGACCAAGAATATAATGAATCTCTTATGAAATGACATGTTCTATATTTAATTTTCCAATCCATTCTACATCCACCAAAATCATCATTAAAAAATATTTTTAAATTAACATCATTTCTTAACGAATAAAATATTCCAAAATCAATGGTTCCCTTTAAATAGAGAAAAATTTGTTTCACAACTTTTAAATGAGATTCCTAAGGATTGGATTGATATCGTTCACATAAAATTACTGAAATAATTAATTCTATATGACTAGATGTCAAGTATAGTAAACATCCTCTCATACATTTAAATGATGTTTGATCAACTAGTTTCCCAAATTCATCTTGATTAAGAGAATTTTATGTATGGATTGAAGCACTTATAATTTTAATGTTTCCATATCCATGCGTTTATGGAAAATATTTAAAACACAAATCCTGAGATATATATGTTCCTTCTGGTTTTTGAGAAATTTTAAATCAAAAAAAATGTTAACTTTTCCATTATACTCATTTCAAACTCAGATTTCATTAGGTTCACAAACGAATAAGTCAAGAATTTCTGAGGTGAGCCAAATATAATGTCATCAAAAAAAATTTGAACAATCATAACATTTCTCTGATCTCTCATTATAAAAATTATTGGATCATCAGTTCCCTTAAATAATTTTTTTCTAACAAAAATCTTGTAAGTCTATCATACCAGTCTCGAGAGGATTTATTAAGTTCTTATAAAGCATTGGTGAGTTTGAAAACATGATTACGATGTTTTTTGTCTTCAAATACATGAGGTTTTTTAAAAAACAAGCTCTTGAGAATATCCATTAAGGAAAGAAAATTTTATATCCATTTAGAAATTTTTGAAATTATTGAATGCTACAAAGGCTAGTAGAATACGAATATATTCAAGTCTAACCACTGGAGGATAGGTTTTTTCATAGTCTATTACTTCTTTTTGATTATAGACTTTAACAACTAATCTAGCACTATTTTTCATAATGATTCCATTTTCATCACACTCATTTATAAAGACCCATTTTACACCAATAATAGAGGATTCCTAAGGTCATTCAACCAAGGTCCAAACATAGTTCCTTTCGAATTCATTTAGCTCATCCTGTAGATCTCTTATCAAATCTTTATCGCCTAAAGCTTCCTCAGTGCTTTTTGGTTCTAATTGGGAATGGAATTCTAGATTTTCTGCTTCATTTATTAAGGAACTTTTAGTCTTTATAGGTTTATTTACATCACTGATGATACTAGCACTGGGATGAATCATAAGAAACAACAAATTTGGATTTTTTAAATCCAGTTCATCAACATATGGTATGAAATATTCTAGGGTAAATGCTTCATAAATATTTTCTGGAACATTTTCTTTATTAGAGGTATCTTCTATCTGGGTTTGAAAATTAGTTTTTGAAAACACATCTGAAGATGTAAGTTGGGGTTGTTTATAAACAAAAGGATTAGTTTCATAAAAAAACACGTACTATTTATTCAACTGTAAAAGTATTTTTTTTTAAAAAATTATAAGACTTTGAAGTTGTGGAGTGGCCTAGGAAAATTAATTCATCATATTTGTGTGAAACAATTATGTAAATTATCTTTATTATTCAAAATGAATACATTGGGACCAAAATTATTGAAGAGTGAGTGTCAAGGTTTTCTACCATTCCACAATTCGTAAGGGGTTTTGTTAAGAAAAGGTATAATCAAAACATGATTTATAGTATAGAATGTAGTACATATAGCTTTAGTGTAAAATAGATTAGATATAGAAAAATAATTAAACAAGGTTCTAGTTATCCTTTGAATAATTATATTTCTTCTATCAACAACACCATTCTGTTGATGAGTACTTAATATTGAGAAGTTTTGAGTAATGTATTTTCTAATAGAAAAAGTTTTCAAATACAAATTTTGAAATTATCCTCCCTGATCACTATGAGTAGCTATCAATGGAACGTTTTACTCATTTTTAACTTGGGCTCTAAAAGTTTTGAATTAATAAAAATCTTCAGGTTTCTTTGCTAGACTATAGACCCACGAAAATCTAGTGTAATAATCAACTAAGACAAATACATAATATTTTTCTCCAATACATATAGTTTATTTTAGACCAAAAAGATCTATATGAACTAACTTTAATTTGTTAGAAGTTGAGACTTCACAGATTGATTTAAAACATGATTTATGTTTCTTTCCATAATGACAAGGTTCATAAACTATTGAAGAATTATATCTAAGAATTGGTAGATACTTAACAATTATATTCTTTGAGAGTTAGAATGGGTTCCTAAGATTACAGTTTCCTAAATTTATCTTCCATAACCAATATTGATCTTCCATTACACTAAGGCATGGTAGATCTTTGTTCCTATGGTCTTCTATTTTTAGTGTGTCTACATTTTCTGGCATATGGGTAGAAAGAAAAAACTCTTCCTTGGAATTGTGTACTAAGCACTTATCATTCCAAAAATTCACATGGTTACCTTCGTCACATAATTTAATTATTATAATGAGTTTATTATTAAGACCCTTAACAAATAAAACATTTGAAATTCATTTTTTTCAAGAAGAACAATGTTACATATACCAACAATTTATCCTCGAGCATTATCTATGAAATTTTATTTTCCCACTTTAATCTTGATAATATTTTTAAAGAAGTTTTTATTACCAGCCATATGTTTGGAAATTTAACTATCCATGTACTATGTATATTTGATGGTACATTCCTTGTTTTCATGAAAATAAATGAGTTAGACTTTCGTAATTCAAAAATTCTTGGATTCAGAAATTTCAGAAATTAAAATGTTAGGAATCCACATTTTCATAGAAAAATAAGCATTATGAAAATCTAAAAACAGTGTTTTGTATAAATAACAAATTTTCACCCATTTTCCACCATGCATACATTTAATGAAAAATGGTGCACTTTAGGGAAAAAAATATTTATTACAAAAAACTGGTTTAGAAATAGTATAACCAAATCCATAATAATTTCTTATAGGATGAATTTGCGAATAAATATTATCAAAATTTTCCTTACCGGATGTAATGTTTTAAAACCATCTCCATAGGGAAAATATTTTTTACTTTAGTTTAATAACTAAGGTTTTATCCCCCAAAACATTAGTTTTTTGACTAAATTTATCCTCTAGAATATTTTTCATAAAAATTACATTTGTAAGATCCTTAGAAATTTAATCCTTCTCATAATTAACTTCCTCAAGATCTTTTGAAATAAATATAAAATAAAACGTTTTCTTATCATGATATTATGAATGATCTCAATCTTATTTAGTTAAAATGGATATTATAGAATTTCCTTTGTCACGATTTTTTGTAAGTTTAGAATTTTCATTCCCAAGAATTTAAGCAAACCTAGAAACTTATTCATAAGACAGTCATGTGTTATCTTCTGATGAGGAGGAATAATCATCTGAAGATTCATAATAATTATAATCAGTGTAGTTTGTATTCAAAATACATTGGTTATAGATTTGGCCTTGTGTAACTTGTCTATTAGACAATGATTTTCAATGGGTAGTTATAAGGCCCCAGAATTAAACCTTACATAATCTTGAGTTATTACAAGATTACACCTTGAGGATCTTTTCGGGTTTAGAGTTTTCGAGAATTAGATCATAAAAGTTGCATTACATTCCACATATAAACAAAGTGTTTACATAAAGATAGTATTCTTCATTCCCATCAATGGAAACATATTTAAAATAAAACATGGATTCTTTCTTGACACTTCCTTGACACCATCATCATATCATGTACCTTTCCCTTGACCTGTGAAAAACATTTCAAAAAAACTTGGGATGAGCATAAAAAGCTTAGTAAGGGATATAAAAATATGGAAAGGGAACATAGGTACATATATACATAATAATGGGATCATACTTTACCCATAAAACATAAGCACTTTAACATACGTCATCAAAACATGAATAAATCATAGAAATCATAAGACATAAAGGTAACTTGAGGCATTCATAACATTCTTACGTAGGGAGTAACCCTTTTGGTTATGTTTGGAATACCCATCACAGTATATTCCCTAAATATCTTCGGAGAAACCTTAACGTTTCACTCCTTCGTGTTACCCAATGCATTGGAGAGCTATATCGGGCTCACCCGCCCTTAGTTTATCACGGAACCACACGTCTTCCTAATAATGCCCAAGAACCATATCATAATCATATCACATAAAACACGCATAAAGGAAACATAACATTTCCACATTTCAATAACAAGATATCAATACAACACAAAAAAACATTGTGAAAACAATTTTCAATACCAAAATAAAAGAAAAGTAAAACATGGTATTTATTTTTCTTTTAAAAAAAAGGTATGGCTTGTATAGGAAGCCGAAACTCAAATAACTGTCACGACGGTGGAGAAGTCGTTGTCACCGCATACGTATGACAAAAACATTCCCTTTTGTTGTTTAATAAATGCTTCGTATAAAAAATATTCCTTTTGAATAAACGTAAAAGTCCAAGGGGTTTATACACCGTATAAAAGAAAGTTGTGTATAAAATAAAATATGCCTCAATGAAAGGAGATTGAGACGAAGTCCCATACCTCGTATCCGACTTGACCCGATCGTTATTTAATCTCCTGAATAATAAACTTGAGTTAATCTCTACTTTCTTATGAACCTTTTTCAAGTTTATTATTCCTTTTATACTATTTTATGAACATCAGGTAATCATTTAAGTTAATAGTGTTCATTTTGTCGGTATTTGGTTCTTAAGTCAAAAATAGACTTCTTACACTTACATGTTGTTAATTTGGTCAAAGGTTAATTATATCCAAAATGATATTAATGATTTGGATAACATATATATCATATATATTCATCATATACATGTATTTATAATATTACATCACATTTGGAGGTAAGAAATGAAATGCACCCTTAATGGAGACGGTAAGTCGTACGTACGCATGAACGCTATTTCCATTTCTATTTCATATTTTCCGGAATGGAATCATAATGATATAAGAGTATATTATAATTACAGTATAATAACATATATAATATCATTAACTTTATCCTTTACACATCCCATATATGGTATTAACGAATCAAATCACTTTCAGGGGGCGGTAGTCCGCACTTCCTAAAATGAAGATATCGTGTTTACCCATAATGGAAACCATAAAGGTATGCCCAAAATGAAAAAAAACAGAAGCTTAAGGAAAACATAAACATATTATATATCATATTTAAAAATAGTGACATAATAATGTCCAACTTTTAAGGTGATAAATGAGTATTGATCAATCATCGTTTCGGGAGGCAGAATTTCGCCATCCATGGAAACCGTATGTTATTTAACCATTTGATGTAGTTGTGTGAGAGTGTAGCTCAAATAAATCTTATAACAACATCCTAGTATATTGAAGATACTGTTGTTGTTACAAAAGATGTAAATAAAAAGAGTTTAGGGGGTTGGAGAAGCAAAATAAAACAAATGAACATGATAGAATGAATTACCTTTAAAAGTGTAACTCCTTTTGATTTGAGCCTAAAGGCTTCCTTTGAAAGGATTCTGCCCAAATGGAATCCTCTAGGATGAGGAGAGGGATGTGGAGAGATTAAATGGGCAGGGTTTGGCCGAGCCAAAGGCTTGAGGAGTGTGTGAAATGAGGTAGAGGTGGGGGCCTTTTATAAGAGATGAGGAGGGGCACTTTTGTAAAGTAAAGATAAGTAACTTTATTTTAAAGAGTTTCGGATTCAAAAGGTCCCACATTTCTATAATTCGAGGATAAGGTGATAAGGCTTCGAAATCCACTCATCCAATTGGTTTCGGTCATGTGTAGGTTTTATATTTTTCATTATCTTTCCATTTTATTTAAATCGTTAAATAATGAGGTCATCGCTGCATTATCATGATGTCAAAAATAATTTAATATATATAAAGTCTAAAAATTATAAAAAAAATACTATGATGTATGAAATCTTTTTATATTTCCAATGACTATTTATAATCAAAAATATGATCTTTATAACCCAATGTAAAAATTGTTTTCGTAAAACATATTATGTTTGTGTCATTTTTACTTTTACATTAAATAAAAAGTTATTTATGTCATTTCCCAACCAAAGTGGATCCATGGGGTCCCCAAGTTGACCCATGGCTTGTCTTGGTCTTCCATGACACAACCAATGAGGGTAGGACATGTGTCAAGCTCATCTTATTTTATTAAAGCATTATTTTTACCTTAAACCACACTAATTACCACTAATCGCGATTAAGAACTTAATAAGGTACTATTCACCAAAAAAATTTTATAATCTAATTGAACCACATTTTACATACTAATGAAAACCATGTTTGTCGTATTTTGAAAATTCAATACACATTAGTGGTAAACTTTCATTTAACTGATAAATCAGTTTGATTGATTACCACGTAGTGGTTTCACTATTCATAAAAAATTGGAGTTTTCGGAAAAATACCAAAACTTCACCCTAAGCTATATTTGATATTCTGAATTCAAAAATGAAGTATATTTTAAAAAATTAAAAACATATAAGTCACATTAATTAATTTAATAATTAATTCCCGCTGTCAGAGAAAATAGCGTGTATTTATGAAACAATAAGTATCAAAAGATTGACACCAATTTAAGTCCAATTTCAAAGTGAAATTGATTCCAATGACCACCATTGGATTAAATTGTAAAAATATATTCTAATTTAACTTTAAAACTAATTCAAAATATAATGTAATCATATAAATAAATTAGATTAAAAAGCATTTTTGATGTCAAATGCAGTATTTTTCACTATTCATTAAAAAATAAACATTATCAGAAAAATACCAAAAATTCACACAAAGTAAATTTTGATGTTAAAATCATAAAGAATAAGTTTATTTTGACAATAATAGTTTATAAAATTGTCAAAAGATAGATTTAAAAATGGTTTTCCATCATAAGGCAGTAAAACAATCTTTTAAGAATATTAGTGTATTCCATGCTTAAGATTGGATTTATTTTCTTTTTAAGCCTCTAAAACACTATCATAATCAGTAATAGACATAGATAAAAATATCTATTATTCATTACTTACTTAGGATGTTACATCCTCCCCCCCTTTAGAAAATTGCGTCCCCACAATTTATTTACTTATCGAATAAATGGGGGTACTTATCCCTCATTACATTTTCAGATTCCCATGTTGCCTCTTCAATCATGTGGTTTTTCCACAAAACCTTTACCTAGTGAATCACCTTATTCCATAACACTTGCTCCTTATGGTCAAGAATATGGACTATTTGTTCCTCATAAGATAGGTTCTCTTCCAGCTAAACTACCTCTGGACTCAAAACATGAGATGGATCTGGCATATACTTTCTCAACATCGAAACGTGATAAACATTTTGTACCTGAGATAAAATCGGAGGTAAAGCCACTCGGTATGCAATTGATCCAACTCTCTCCAGAATTTCGTATGGTCCAATGAACCTTGGACTCAACTTTCCTTTCTTACCAAATCTCATCACACTTTTCCAAGGAGAAACCTTGAGAAAAACATGATCACCTACCTCGAAAGATAGATCCTTCCTCCGGTTATCCGCATAACTCTTCTGCCTGCTCTGAGCTGTTCTCATGTGTTTCTGAATCAGCTGAACTTTTTCTGCCATCTCTTCTACCAATTCTGGTCCCATCAACTTCCTTTTACCCACTTCATCCCAGAAAGCTGAAGTTCGACACCGCTTCCCATATAATGCTTGAAATGGTGCCATCTGTATACTAGAATGAAAACTGTTATTATATGAAAATTCAACCAACGAAAGATGTTGGTCCCAACTTCCCTGATAATCCATAGAACAAGCTCGTAGTATATCTTCCAATGTCTGAATTGTTCGTTCTGACTGCCCATCTGATTGAGGATGAAAATCTGTACTAAAATTTAATTCAGTACCCAACGACTTCTGAAGGCCTTTCCAAAAGTTAGAAGTAAACCTGGGATCACAATCCGATACAATGGAGAGAGGAACTCCATGTAACATGACTATCTCTTTAAGATAAAAATGGGAAAGTTGATCAAGAGAGAAAGTATCTCGTATAGCAAGGAAATGAGCATATTTGGTCAAGCGATCAACAATAACCCAGATTGCATTATTACCTTGAGATGTCTTTGGCAATCCAACAACAAAGTCCATGGATATATTCTCCCATTTCCACTCTGGCACTGGTAAAGGCTGAAGCATCCCTTTCGATAACTGTCGCTCTACTTTAACCTGCTGACAAGTCAAACACTTCACAGTAAAATCAGAAATATCTCTTTTCATTCCATCCCACCAGTAATACTCCCGCAGATCTCTGTACATCTTAGTACTGCCAGGATGAACTGAAAACGGAGAACTATGAGCTTCACATAACAACTCTCCCTTCATCTATGAATCACAAGTCACACAAAATCTCTTCCCAAATCTCAAAACAAAATCATTATCAATGTTTAATTCAGGCAACTTACCTTTCTGAACCAGCTCTACCTTTTTCTGCAACTCACTGTCTTGCTTCTATGCTTGCTTGATTCTATCTGATAGAGAAGATCTCACTGATACCTGAAACAAAACAGAAGGAATTCCTACACCAACAACTTCTATGCCAAAGTTCATCAAATCCTTAACCAAAGGATCACGTTCCAAATGCAACATTGTTAATGAAGCATTACTTTTTCGACTCAAAGCATCAGCCACTTTATTTGCTTTTCCCGGATGGTAATCAATTGTACAATCATAATCCTTAATTAATTCTAGAAATCTCCTATGTCTCATGTTTAACACTTTCTGAGTGAATATATACTTTAAAATTTTGTGATCGGTATATATTTCACACTTTACTCCATAGAAATGATTCCTCCAAAATTTTAAAGCAAAAACAACAGTAGCTAATTCCAAATCATGTGTAGGGTAATTTACCTCATGAGTTTTAAACTGTCGTGAAGCATAAGCAATTACCTGATCATTCTGCATTAGGACACAACCAAGTCCTTTCAATGAAGCATCACTGTATATAACAAACTCACCATTCCTGGAAGGTAGTGCCAAAACTGGAGCATTCACCAATCTTCTTTTCAATTCCTGAAAACAATCATCACATTCTTTTGTCCAGATAAACTTAACACCCTTCCGAGTTAGCTTAGTCATTGGACTAGATAACCGTGAAAAATTTCTAACAAACCTTAGGTAATAGCCCGCCAAACCAAGGAAGCTACGAATCTCGGTTACATTTGTGGGTCTTGGCCATTCTTCCACAGCTTTTGTTTTTGCAGGATCAATAGTTATTCCATCTTTAGAAACAATGTGACCAAGGAAAGAAATTTGTTGCAACCAAAACTCACACTTGATAAATTTCCCATACAGTTTCTTTTCTTTTAAGGTTTGCAAGATAACCCTTAAATGGCTTTCATTCTCCTCTTTACTTTTAGAAAACACCAAAATATCATAAATGAAAACCACCACAAACTTATCCAAGAACTCATTGAAAATTCTATTTATTAAGGATATGAATACAGCAGGTGCATTGGTTAGCCGAAAAGACATTACTACAAATTCATAATGGTCATATCTCGTACGGAATGCGGTCTTCGGAATATCTGCCTCCTTTACCTTCAGCTGATGGTACCCCGATCTCAACTCAATCTTTGAAAAATACTGAGCTCCCTGGAGCTGATCAAACAAATCATCGATATGAGGCAAAGGATATTTGTTCTTAACAGTGATGTTATTCAAGGCTCTATAATCAATGCAAAGTCTCATAGAACCATCTTTCTTTTTAACAAATAAAACAGGAGCACCCCATGGTGATGTGCTAGGTCTAATGAAACCTTTCTCTAATAAATCTTGCAATTTCTCCTTTAACTCTAAAAGTTCAATTTGTGCCATTTGATAAGGGGGTTTTGAAATTGGCTTAGCAGCAGGAACTAAGTCAACAGTAAACTCAACTTTCCGATCTGGTATTATTCCAGGCAACTCATTAGGAAAAACATCAGGATACTCATTTACCACTGGCACATCATCAATCTGAACAGTTCCCTTGTTTTCAACAATATGAGCAAGGTAACATTCATTTCTGTCTTTTATAAGTTTCTCAGCCTCTTGATAAGTTATCAAAAGTAAGGGTTCTTTCTTGTAAACAAACTGAAAGTCTTTCTGAAAAGAAACTTCATTAGCTCTATAGTAAATCTTAGCATGGTAAATAGAGAGCCAATCTATACCCAGGATAACATCAAACTCTACTATAGGTAGAATAATAAGGTTTGCAAGTAGGTTCTTTCCACAGATAAGGATAGGAAGATTCTTATAAATTATTTTTGCCTCAACATTTCCCCCAGGTGTTTTTACCAAAAGTTTATGAGTCATTTCTTGAGATGGTATTCCCATTTTACTAGAAAAGGTTTCAGAGATGAAAGAATGTGTAGACCCCGAATCAAACAACACACTGGCATAATCTGAAAAAACAAACAATGTACCTGATACAACTTCATTTGATGGCCCGACATCTGCTGAAGTAGTTGCAAAGGATTTCACCACCCCTTTCTGCTTGTAGTCTAACTTCTTCCCATCACTCAAGCTCTTTGTCGGACACTCGTTTGCATAGTGACCCATCTCATTGCACATATAACATTTCACTAATTTTAAATCAAATTTGTTCTTTCCTTCACCTTGATCCTTTTCAGTGCAATCATGAGCCTTATGTCCCATCTTACCACATCGGTAGCACTTTCCAGAATTCAGAAGACATTCCCCAGCATGCCTTTTTCCACATTTATCACAAACTGGAAACTTAGTTCTCTTACCATCAGACTTTTTTGAAGAATTCTTACCTTTCTCCTGCCACCTCGGTCTCTTCTTCTGCTGGTTGTTATAGAACACTTGGTCATTGGAAAACTCCATTTCCACCTTCTCAGCACATCGAACAAGATTTTCATAATTTTGAACTCACGAGAAGCTAATGCCCTTCGATATTTTGGCTTTAATCCTGAGTAAAAATGATTGATTTTACTATCAAGGTCTCAGATAAAATTTGGAGCATACCTTGCCAATCGAGTGAACCTTTCTTCATAGGAAGCCACTGAGTCTTCCTCTTGCCTCAATTCCAAGAATTGTTTTTCCATCCTAAGTCGAACAACATTAGGAAAATACTTCTCAAGAAACAAACCTTTGAATTCATCCCAGTCAAGAGCATCAATCTCATCAGCGTCCCTGATATTTTTAACCATAGACCACCACTGATTTTCTTCACCCTCCAAATGGTAAATAGCAATACTAACCTTATGATTTTCTGAACACCCCATGTCATCAAAAATCTTCTCCAGTGCTTTAATCCACCCTTCAGCTAGCACATGGTCAGATGATCCTTTGATTGATGGTGGATGTTTCCTCATGAAATGTTCCACCACTGACATGTTCCTCTGCGGTTGATCTGGCTAATCTCGTGCATGGATACCACCACCATTTATCGCTTGAGTCAACTGCGCCATTACTGCAACAAACTGTTCAGTTCTAATTCCGACCATTTCTGGATGCTGATTCGGAAGGTTATTTCCTTCTGTATGCCTTCCTAGCATTGCTTCCTTGTTTCCTCTGCGAAAAACCATTCTGAACAAATATGTCTTAGATGAAGCAACATGGTAATCTTCAAAGGCTATATCACTTCAAAACATTTTTTTGGATAATCAATTAATAGAATTCTAACTCCTAAAGTTATCTAAACAGACCTTTGATACCAACTATAAGGCCCCAGCCTTAAACCTTACATAATCTTGAGTTATTACAAGATTACACCTTGAGTATCTTTTCGGGTTTAGAGTTTTAGAGAATTAGATCATAAAACGTGCATTACATTCCACATATAAACAAAGAGGTTACATAAACATAGTATTCTTCATTCCCATCAATGGAAACAAATTTTAAATAAAACATGGATTCTTTCTTGACACTTCCTTGACACTATCATCATATCATTTACCTTTCCCTTGACCTGTGAAAACCATTTCAAAAAAAACTTTGGATGAGCATAAAAAGCTCAGTAAGGGATATAAAAATATTGAAAGGGAACATAGGTACATATATACATAAGAATGGGATCATACTTTACCCATAAAACATAATCACTTTAACATACCTCATCAAAACATGAATAAATCATAGAAATCATAAGACATAAAGGTAACTTGAGGCATTCATAACATTCTTACATAGAGAGTAACCCTCTTGGTTACGTTTGGAATACCCATCACAGTATATTCCCTAAATATCTTCGGAGAAACCGTAACGTTTCAATCCTTCGCGTTACCCAATGAATTGGAGAGCTATATCAGGCTCACCTGCCCTTAGTTTATCATGGAACCACCTGTCTTCATAATAATGCCCATAAACCATAACATAATCATATCACATAAAACATGCATAAAGGAAACATAACATTTCCACATTTCAATCACAAGATATCAATACAAAACATTAAAACATTGTGAAAACCAATTTCAATACCAAAATAAAAGAAAATTAAAACATGGTATCTATTTTTCTTTTAAAAAGAAGGTATGGCTTGTAGAGGAAGCCGAAACTCAAATAACTGTCACGACGGCAGAGAAGTCATTGTAACCGCATACGTACGACAAAAACATTCCCTTTTTTTGTTTAGTAAACGCTTCGTATAAAAAAGATTCCTTTTGAATAAACGTAAAAGCCAAAGGGGTTTATACACCGTATAAAAGAATGTTATGTATAAAATAAAATATGCCTCAATGAAAGGAGATTGAGACGAAGTCCCATACATCGTATCCGACTTGACCCGACAGTTCTTTAATCTCCTGAATAATAAACTTGAGTTAATATCTACTTGCTTATGAACCTTTTTCAAGTTTATTATTCCTTTTATACCATGTTATGAACATCATGTAATCATTTAGGTTAATATTGTTCATTTTGTCGGTATTTGGTTCTTAAGTCAAAAATAGACTTCTTACACTTACATGTTGTTAATTTGGTCAAAGGTTAATTATATCCAGAATGATATTAATGATTTGGATAACATATATATCATATATATTCATCATATACATGTATTTATAATATTACATCACATTTAGAGGTAAGAAATGAAATGCACCGTTCATGGAGACGGTAAGCCGTACATACGCATGAACACTACTTCCATTTCTATTTCGTATTTTCTGGAATGGAATCATAATGATATAAGAGTATATTATAATTATAGTATAATAACATATATAATATCATTAACTTTATCCTTTACACATCCCACGTATGGTATTAACGAATCAAATCACTTTCAGGGGGCGGTAGTCCACACTTCCTAAAATGAAGATATCGTGTTTACCCATAATGGAAACCATAATGGTATGACCAAAATGAAAAAAAAAGAAGCTTAAGGAAAACATAAACATATTATATATCATATATAAAAATAGTGACATCATAATGGCCACCTTTGAAGGTGTTAAATGAGTATTGAACAATCATCGTTTCGGGAGGCAGAATTTCACCATCCAGGGAAACCGTATGTTCTTTAACCATTAGATGTAGTTTTGTGAGAGTGTAGCTCAAATAAATCTTATAACAACATCCTAGTATATTGAATATACTTGTGTTGTTACAAAATAAGTAAATAAAAAGATTTTAGGGGGTTGGAGAAGCAAAATAAAACAAATGAACATGAGAGAATGAATTACCTTTAAAAGTGTATCTCCTTTTGATTTGAGCCTAAAGGCTTCGTTTGAAAGGATTCTTCCCAAAGTGAATCCTCTAGGATGAGGATAGGGATGTGGAGAGAGTAAATGGGCAGGGGTTGGCCGAGCCAATGGCTTGAAGAGTGTGTGAAATGAGGTAGAGGTGGGGGCCTTTTATAAGGGGAGAGGAGGGGCACTTTTGGAAAGTAAAGACAAGTTACTTTATTTTAAAACGAGTTTCGGATTCAAAAGGACCCAAATTGCTATAATTAGAGGATAAGGTGATAATTCTTCGAAATCAACTCATCCAATTGGTTTTGGCCATGTTTAGGTTTTATATTTTTCATTATCTTTCCATTTTATTTAAATCGTTAAATAATGAGGTCATCGCTCCATCATCATGATGTCATAAATAATTTAATTTATATAAAGTCTAAAAATTATAAAAAAAATTTATGATGTAGGAAATATCTTTAGATTTCTAATGAATATTTATAATAAAAAATCTGAGCTTTATAACCCCGTGTAAAAATTGTTTTCGTAAAACATATTATGTTTGTGTCATTTTTACTTTTACATTAAATAAAAAGTTATTTATGTCATCTCCCAACCAAAGTGAATCCATGGGGTCCCCAAGTTGAACCATGGCTTTTCTTGGTCTGCCATGACACAACCAATGAGGGTAGGACATGTGTCAAGTTCATCTTATTTTATTTAAGCATTATTTTTACCTTAAACTACACTAATTACCACTAATCGCGATTAAGAACTTAATAAGTTACTATTCACCAAAAAATTATTATAATCTCATTGAACCACATTTTACATACTAATGACAACCATGTATGTCGGATTTTCAAAATTCAATACACATTAGTGGTAAAATTTCATTTAACTGAAAAATCAGTTTGCTTGATTACCACTTAGTGGTTTCACTATTCATAAAAAATTGGAGTTTTTCAGAAAAATACCAAAACCTCACCCTAAGCTATATTTGATATTCTGAATTCAAAAATAAAGTCTATTTTACAAAATTCAAAACATATAAGTCACATTAATTAATTTCATAATTAATTCCCGCTGTCAGAGCAAATAGCGTGTTTTTATGAAACAATAAGTATCAAAAGATTGACACCAATTTAAGTCCAATTTCAAAGTGAAATTGATTCCAATGACCACCATTGGATAAAATGGTAAAAATATATTCTAATTTAACTTTAAAACTAATTCAAAATATAATCTAATCATATAAATAAATTAGATTAAAAATCATTTTTGATGTAAAATGCAGTATTTTTCACTATTCATTAAAAATGAACATTGTCAGAAAAATACCAAAAATTCACAAAAAGTAAATTTTGATGTTCCAATCATAAAGAATAAGTTTATTTTGACAAAAATAGTTTATAAAATTTTCAAAAGATAGATTTAAAAAGGGTTTTCCATCATAAGGCAGTAAAACAATCTTTTAAGTATATTAGTGTATTCCATGCTTAAGATTGGATTTATTTTCATTTTAAGCCTCTAAAACACTATCTTAATCATTAATAGACATAGATAAAAATATCTATTATTCATTAGTTAATTGGGATGTTACAGTATTTTTCTTAGTAGACTAAGATTCTTTGGACCAAGAGATTCATAATCCGAGGATTCATCTTAAGAGTCCCCACCATTGGAACTCCAGGTGTCATTGTCCATCAAGACATTCGTAGCCTTTTTTGTTATTCTTATTTTTGTTTCTCTAATAATTCCTTTCCTCATTATTTATTCTTTTAATCTTTAGATAATTTGGCATTATATGCTCTGTGCTTTTGTATTCATAAGAAGTGACTTCTGAGTCTTTCTTGTCCTTTGTTTCATTCTTCTTATATCTATAATGAGAGTCATTATTTCCAACTATATTATTCATCCATCAAGAAAAATTAGCTAAATAATTCTTAGAATGTTAAATTTCATTAGATTCATAAAAATAGTAACATTTTTTGACATGGATCTTGTAATCCTTTCCGGAGTCTTGGATTTAATAGTATTATAGGCTATACTTCTATTACCATTATTGTTCATATTCATATCATCATCTCTTTTCATTATTGTCTCATGTTGAAGAAGATTTCCAAAAATATCATCAACTGAAATTTTAGATACTTTCATATTCTCATAAATAACTATTATCTTATATTACCTCTCATTAATAATAATACCTACAATATTATACAGAAGAGATTCATAATCTAAACCTTTCACTCCCATATATTTTAATCTATTGAACATATTAATAATCCTTTATTGATCCTTTCATACTAATTCTCTATAATGAAATAATAATCCAAGTTATTAAACACCAATTATAGATCTTCTAGTCTCTATAAATTTGGATGTACCAAAATGTGAAACTTCAAGTTTCTTCCATATACAATTTTCTGATTTGCATGAATAAATATATCTATATATATTCTTGGTCATGGAACACGACAATTTATTGCATATCATTTTGTTTAGTTGATATTCTGATCTTTCTTGATTGGTGACGGTTTTGACTTCCTTCTCAGGAATTTTTTAATCTCCAGTGAGCATGAAATTTTTTTCAACTCCAGTATTACTAACAAAAGTCATCATATAATCAATTCCATAATAATAATCATTACAATCAAATATATTTGGTCTAATATGATTTCTATTTTCAATCTAATATACATTCATTATTTTCATTCTATAAGAAAATATCATTCCACAAAACCATGTTAATAGTAAAAGATTTTAAACAAAGATAAAAAACTTAAACAAAGCATAAGAAAGAAAAGTTAAGCAAGAAAAATTTTGAACAATGAAAAAATGAGTATGAAAGCTTATATGTGAATATAAGTATTTCAGATACCTTCCTATGATACTAATTATAGGATCATAATATGAATTTAGATTCTCAATTACAAGAGGTTGGGGGTCAATTCAATGTTTAAAACATTTATTTTTAACCTTATGGAAAACTATGTTTAACAATGTTAAAGAACATAAATTCAGAAGAAATCTTTTAGTTCTATTAAACAAACTAGTTGGGTTTTGAAAATATGTTTCTAGAAATGAAAGTTAAGGAAGGTTTACAACTAAAAGACTCTACCCTAAAGTGTATAGAATCTTACTTATTAGAGTATAAAAATTTACAAGAATGTATTATAAAGTTTTACATTCTTTCATTATCAAAATCTAGCATAAATAAACATGAAACAAAACATGTAACAAGTATGAAATATTTGAACTCAAAGAGTAGCGTATCCAAAAACAGTGTATAAAGGTCCCTTGGTTTATACTTTCAAGAACGTTTATCATATACATACTAGGGTAAGACCTCAATAGAAATATCAGAATATGTCATTCTACCCCCACAAGCCCTCAATATTTAATGTATTTGATACCTCTGTCTTCTTATCCCCGGAAGCCCTCAATTGTACTCAACAACAATAGGAATCGCATGAAGCAAGCTGAAAAATATGTTCAGTATGCACTAAGAATGACAGTATCTATATCTAGAAATCACATCACAATAGGATATCTCTAGAGTGATCCACAGATATTGAGTTCATTCAAGTGAGATCATATTTATAGGCACTTATCCAATGGTCGACTCCCCCCTCCAATGATCATATTTATCCTTGAATCACAGAGGGACCTATACATGTGTCACTCAAAAAAAGTTTATTTAAAAATAGATTGTACAACATTATTTCATAACAAGTATAATAAAAATGAGATTAATTAATCAAATCCATTTTTCAGAGTCTATGAAAAAATAGAATTTGGAGTCTAACCAAATAAAAATTCAGAGTCAGTAGGACATGGATATTCAGATTCTGTTTCGCAAAGAATTCAGAAAATCAATTATATATATTTCAGAATATTAATTCCAATACATTCGGAATCCGAATTCAGAATAATTTAGTGTGCTAATTATAATGAATTTGTATTATAAATTCTATGGAATTCATACTCTTAATTCTGAAGCATTCAGAGTTGGAATTTGGAGGAATTCAGAGTCTGGATTTTAGAGGTTTCGGAGTCTGAATTTTAGCAAATTCAGAGTCTAAATTTTAAAGAATTCAGAGTCTGGATTTCAAAGAATTCAGAGTCTGAATTTCAAGGAATTTAGAATTTGAATTCTAAGGAATTCAGAGTCTAATTTTTTAAGAATTCAGAGTCATAATTTAAATGAATTTAGAGTTATAAAACAGAATAATCTTTATCCAAGGGATTTTATGGTTCTGAGGTTTTACAAAATAATATAAATTTTAAATATTTTAATTAAAATAATTTTATTTAAAGAGATTATAAAATGAAACAATAATAAACTAAAATAACGATAAAAATTTCATATAAAAAGGGAAATATTCCTTATGAAAATAATCCTTAGGGAGAAACAGTTTTCCTTAACATAATGTGTCTATGATTTTCCTAACATTGTGGAATGAAAAAGTCATAAGGAAACATTATTGACTCAACCCATTAATGTTGATAAATAAGAAAGAGATATTTACCAGGAAAAATTTATTTCTACATGGGGATTCAATGATAGAGATGAATGGTAGATGCACGATATATTTTCACAATTTATTTAGAAAATGGTAATGGAGTGATGGAAGTGTTTCCATTAAAAAGTAGTGGACATCTATTCACCAAGAAATTATTATTGAGTATTTAGATATGAGGTGTGGTGGTGGAAGTCTTATTAACATATTCATTGGAATATTTATATTTTTAATTAGGTTGTATGATCATATAAGTGTTAATAAGAGAAGAAAAATTAAACTATTATAATGTAATTTTATCATAGATGAATAAAAAATTAGTCCTAAGTTTCAATGTTTACAAGTGATATTATATTCTAATTCACCAACTTTAATAAATAGTTTAATGAAATTAAATAAGTAACTAAAAAGTTATAATTTTTTTTTCAGTTTTTCGCTACATACATTTCATATCAAATATATGAAAAGTAATATGTTGATATCTACCAAGTTTTATATTGATAAAAAATAATTATTTCTGAAATGTAAATTTAGAATTTTCATATATAATGGTGGAATTAAAAAATTATACCTGTCCTCAATACTTGAATAGAACCAATGTAGCCAACCATCCCATGGAAAATATCCAAGCGTAATGGTTGACCCCAACAAGAGAGGCCATGAAAAATAATAGTGAATGCATTGGGTCAGAAAAATCATTAAGATTCTAGGTCGATTCTAGGAAAAAAACATGGTGTAATTTGAAACTAGGGTCCTCTAGTATAGGTTTATAACAAGGGATGTCAAAAAGATGATAAAATATTCCTTGGTTGTTATGGGGTTGGTTGTGCAATGACAAAAACTATTTTAGACTACATTTGTTAGAAAATTTAATATAAACTAATATTTTTGAACTATGTTTCGTGATATGACATTGTATAAATCATCCTTAAACTATTCATAGGGTTTTCATGAAATATTTCATGTATAATCCATGGATAACTGATACATCCAAAAAAATTATGATAATCACAATAAGTTCATGAATGCAGTAATTATGGTGAGAAAATATTATGATAATTTATAGAATTTAATGCCAACAATAAATGATGATGCTTATTATTCCTATCGTGTATCAACAACCCAGTTATTGTGGGTTGCTACGATTTAAATTTATTCCAATGATCACATAACATTAGATATTGAGCATTTTGTTTTAGATATGTGAAACGTGAAGAAGTTTACTTCTATATCATGCTAGTATATAGTTCACGCTACAATAATTTCATGGGAGGACTCGTGTTCTAGTTCAAGAATAGATCATCATCATGTTTCATAAACATATGAAGTTATTTTATGGTTTATGACTGAATAAAGTATTTTATTCCACATAATTGATGTTTTAAATTAATATTTTTTATGAATAGAAAATTATGTGACTATAAAAGAAGTTTGATGTTTAGAGAAGTAATCTAATAATGCATAATTCTAATATTATTAGTGGCATAATGAAATTTAAGTCAGTGTAATGGATGTTATTTATGTTATTCAATAGAGATGATCCTTTAACACTTCTATAAATACCACATGCCACATATTTTTAGCGTAACTATAAAACACCCAAAAACAATGAATCCTACCAAAGGGAAGAATATGATTAATAAATGAGGATCTCTGTATTCCTGTTCAGGTTAATCGTATTTATTCCTTTCAAAGAATACATAGCATGATTGTGTTGGGATAATGATATTATGCAATAGCTATGGAACATAGTTCACATTCATGATGCTTCCACCTATAATGATTTATGAAAATTCGTTGAAAAGTATTATCATATAAAGAAGGTAGTTCAAATTTTATAGTTTTTACATAAGAATATGTTTTGAAAAAAATGTAATGAAATTTTAATTAATGAATGCGTTCTATGAATTGATTATTTTTATAAATTATAATTTCTGGTATATTTTTCTAAATGATTTTCTTCATACTATGGTCTGGGTGAATAACATATAGTGGGTAATGACTTCCTTAAATTACTCCCATATAATTTTTTGTTGGGTGAAGAGATAGTGAGGAATCATTTTTTTGGAATTATTTTTTGTCTTATTCAATTTTAAAATGATTAGTTGAGGTTTATGAAATAATATAGTGGCATAAAAATCAGATTTTGTCTATAAAAAGTATAATATTGAAAAATATTTCAATGTTTTTAGAAGGTATAATATGAAACGCAATGTTTATCATTTACATGAAAAAGATTATATGAGGTTGAAATAACTAAATAATAATATTTCTAAGAATGTTTTATAATGGGTTGTTATTAAATGAATGTTTTTATGTGGTTAAGTGATTTGAGAAATCATAATTGAATGATCCCAATACTACTTTAATGACAATATTATTATTTACTAATAAATTATAAAACTAATACAACTAAAATTTGAAAAAGTATTATGTATTGATGCAAATTATAAATAGAGGAAACCATTGATTATGGTGTTTTCAAGAAAGAAAATTTATTACTATGATCAAGGTGACCATTATGACTACTATATTTTATAGAATAATTTTAGATCATTACAATATAGGATGGAAATGATCCTATACAATTCATCTACATAAATAGGTTACAATCAAAATCATGCCTCAAAACAATAGTATGTATATTATTTTATTATACCTAGTAAAAACTAGGATTGTAGGTATAAGTTCATACCCTTCCCATAGTTCTTCTTGATAATAAGTGTAGAGATATGTGAAAGGGATAATAAACACAATACACTAGGTATGTAATCATCCATATTGGATGTGAATGTCATTATCAAATCATGTTTCCCATTATTTCATTACGTTTATACTTTTTGTACATTCATACAAATAATTGAAAATTGTTTAGTGAGAGATATTTACCCCTATTAATCCTAACAATTGGTATTATAGCACGGTTACACCTGTTATTGGATTCTCAACTGTATCAAAATTTTATGTGTTTAATGAACACTAGATATTCTATTTTCGAACTCAAAAGGAAGGTTAGTTTTGGATAATTTTCATATATTTGAAATAAAAAATATATATCCTTAATGACATGTAAGAATATAAATAATAATGAGATTAAAATTAATAAAACTAAAAAAACAATTTTATACCCAATGTAAGAATATTTAGTTTATCCACAAAGTAATTCATAAGAAGAAAAGTCTAGCATTGAAGGATAATAATCAGTAACTAAATAAATTAGCATTGAGATGGATATAAATTATATATTTGAAAAAATAATTCATTCACGTGATTAAGTGGAAACCAAATTTTATTCCCAGGACTGTCATTCATAAAAACAAATAAACAATGATAGTGATCATATATGTACACATTTCCATGATGAATAATTTTCTTCGTCAAAGGATATATTTCAAAAGGTTCCCATGGATATAGTAATTTTTTTGTGACACATTAATCATTATATATAATTCTATTATTGATCTAGAATTATAGTTATAAAATTTTTTGAAGGCTTTAGATGAATGGTTGGTAGAATGTGTAAAACACTAAACATATGTTTTATCAATAAAATAAATAAATTTAATCATAATTAATAATAGTTATATTTTAAGAATGGGTTACATGAAACAATCAATGAGAAATAAAAATACCCCGAAGTGTTTAAGGTAACGTTTCATGCATTTGATATTGATTAAAAGACATGAATTTATATCAATAATGCCAAGCTGATAATAAAATCCTATATGATTAAGATTCATTATAGTTAATCTCTTGAAAAGAACTAGACTCACGATTGTTATATTGAGAATGTCCTGATGTAATTTGACTATTGATTGAATTTAGTGGAGGATGATAAAAACATCCTATATATAAAAAATCACAAATTGGTTATCCCATTATAAAACCGAGATATTATTCAAGATTAGACATCACGACATATACGAATAAGATATGTTTTATAAATATGAATAAGGATTATTAATATTTTACATGTTCTTTATTCTATGGATAAAATATTATATAATTTTCTATTTACCAATATATGTTATTCTTAAAGGGGAATATACAATCCAACTAAGAAAATATTCTTTATAATGATTCTGTGTTTAGGAATAGTGTATGATCTAAATCAAATGATGTACCAAAATGGATATAGATATTTGAAGAATAAATAACCACTATATATGTGGTGAATGTAAGATAGCTACGGATTAATGGTTCCCTAATTTAATCCATTCTTAACATTAATAAACTATAAATACAATAAGTTATAAAATCTATAAAATATGTTATTCATAAGAAAATAATAAGGCTGGTAGGTTATTGCTAATGTTGTAGAATGTTAACTCATACGAAAATTTACTATTAGAATAATACTATAACCTCTGTAAATCAAAGGAATCCTCTAATAATAGTTATGAAATATCATATTTTTTTTTTCCAAAAAATAATAGAGAAAATCATTTTATCTCAAATAGATTTGAAATTATAAACTATATATGTTGTGCGTGAAAATAAAATTTTAATAGGAGTGGTGCATGCCAGTTCAACTAAATAGAACATATTTCAAAATAATTGAGAATAAAATTAAACAAAACCAGAAGAATGGAGGTAATCCTATCATGGGAAAAAATATGGACAACAAATTATGAAAATAATATTCTAACAATTTCAGTAATGAATACAGTTGAGTTACCCTTGGGGATAATGAAAATTAATCCCTAAGAAGAATAAGGGGCTAGTATGGTGAAGATCCATCAGGAGAATACATTGGAAAAATCCAAGATGTTAGATAACAATCCAAAATAAAATCATGATCATCTTGACAGATTATTTAGAAAAATAATGAACAATATAAGTAGCATATGTGAAAGAGACTGATAAAGTAAAAAATGTGGCTTCAAATAATGAAGAAAAATTTGATGAGAGGCTTCCAAAATATAACATCCTAGGTTTTCATGAGGGTTTTATAGAAGGTTCATAATTATTGGACACTTTTTGAGGAAATATATAACCATTCTATGAGATCAACAAGATATGCTGAAGATGAATCAATCATCACTATGAAATACATAATTCTTTATAGAAAAAAAATTCCATAAAATTACTTTTCTAAATTGTGAAATAAAAATAAATTATACAAAAAACTATATGAAAACAATATAATGTTGTCATAAATACTACACCTATATATGTGGTAGAAAGGTATGTGGTGTTTCATAGATAATCAATTTTGAGCCTCATCACACTCGTTGATAATCAATATAGATTCACCTTATTCCCTAATCTGTTATTTTTTATTGTTTTATTTTATTATATATCATTAATGGTGATACATTTTATTATAAGGAAAAGTGATTTTGTTGAGAATGGTGTAAAATATATAATGTACTTTCTAATGTTCCGTTATGGATAAAAATCATGAAGATGTATCCCAAAGTACATCTATTGAGGTGATTCAAATTGATGAATTGAAGTTGAAGACTATTCTGTAAGGTGGAGAAACATGAGTATCAACCCAAATAATATATTTCATAAGAATATAGAACATAAAATATGATATTAATGAAGTAATTTATGATGTATGTATTCAAACTCTATCATACTTACTTTAAAATATTAACTTATATCATTAAGGGGAGAAATTGATCTGATCAATGATATAAAATATTTGAATATATTTAATGTATTATTTGTGAAATATAAATATATCATATTGAATTTTAATGTTTTAGTTAATTATTTATGATTATTTTATGTATTTAGGTTATAAGTTTCATGTGAACATATTAATTAATTTTTTCTAATTGATTCCAACCTAAAAAAAATTAGAAACCCATTAAATAAGTAAATATATAAGTTGTATCATATGTTATTGACCTATGTGTAGAATCATTTTCTGTATTACACTCTCGTGTTTTCCACACGAAACATTGATCACATATAATTAGTGTGTTATAATTAATTTAAAATAAATTTATTAGTGAATTTATACCACCATTAATCTTAATCTCATTTCATTTATTTTTAGTAAATGGAGATACTAAAATTATAATGGTGGAGAAAGTGAATGAAATGGAATAACATATTGATATATGATATTCTTCGTTTATAGTTGGAAAAAAATACAATGGCGGATATTATTAATATTTTATGGTTCTTGTGTTGAATTTATTATTTATAGATATGAGTGTTAATGAGATTTAGGTTTATATACATGATTTCAAGATGCCATTAAATAATAATATCATCATAGATTTTTATTAAATAGACCTAGAATGTCAATGAATAAGAAGGATAAATTTTACAAGGATATGTGAATACTACATGATGATTTTATGAAACTCTTGTATCTTGGAAGTGTGATATTTTATAAGTATTTTCATAGTAAATGGGATTGTAATGAAGTAGTTAATTCCATTTAAAGTGATTGACGATTCAATGAATTTCAAATGATGCTTAATGAATTATATTTTAGTTAGAGAAGTAAAAGTCTTATTGAACTATTTAATGGAATATTTACATGTTGTATTATTCTTTAGGATCGTACCAATGTTGATTCAATCTAAATTGAAATTATTATAGTGTAATTTGAAATTATATAATAGGGGAAATTACCTTTTGTGTGAAATATTTGATGTGATTATAAATTTAAATGCACTCACTCTAATAAATAGTGGAATATAATTTATGAAATTATTGTAAATTTTTTGTTAAGTTTCTGAGTTCATGATTGATTATATTCCATAGAATATATATGGTGAAGAAATTGGAGTATTTATCCCAAGTTTAATATTGCATGGAAGCTATGTTTTTTTTAAATGGAATTTAACAGAGGAATATATATTGGAGGATGTAAAAAATGTTTCATCCTTAATGTACATAAATAACACCCAAGTAATCGTCCATCACATAAACAACGACTATGCATAATTATTAAGATATCATAGATAAGCCATAGATAGGAATAGTTATATTATAGGGCTGACATAACCTTGAAAAATGAAGGGTGGTTCAAGGGAAAATCCATTATGTTGTGTGGAACTAAGGACCCATACTATAGGTCTAAATCAACAAGTTTTTATTATATTTATACAATAAACCATGGCTGAGAAATGAGTGGCTGGATGGATACAAATAAGATATGAGAACACATTTTCAAGCACTATTCACATATTTTGAATTTTTTTCACAATAGTCTTATATAATTTTTTACGAATCAACATTATCCAACCCACATGATTTATAGGTAATCACTCTTAGAACATCCATTGGGGAATATTTAATCCAATAATGATTTTGAATAGAAACGAAATTTTTGAATGTTGTATCTATGATAAATTATTGTTTTTGAGAATATGTTAGATTTTATATGAACAATATACGATGATGATTCAATTTAATTTAATATATCAAAAAAATGATCAAACATCACTATGATTATAGCTATGTTTTAAGATCCCTTTACATTATAATATGATCATCCTATCTGAGAAATAGAAAATGTGAGGTGGTTTTCTTCCTCATGATGGAAGTATGTTGTTTATACAAAAATAATTATCTGAGAAGGATCATGTGAATTTTCAGTTATAATACTATTATAAAAGGTTTCATGAGTTTTTTCTATGATAGATAGATGACACACGAAACTAGATGGTATGTAGATGTTTATGTGGAATAATATATGCTCTCTATGACATCCCAACCAAGGTGTCACATGATGGGGCCACAAACCAGTTTTCTGCATGACATTAGCGAGCCTCCCGCTATGCTAGAGATTTTTGACTAGTATCATGGGTCTAATATGAAAAATTGGGAGACTATGCCATCTTTATAAATTATATACATGGTAGGAATAAATAAAAAATATACAAATTGTAATAACTAGTAACCGTGAAAATAACATTACCGACTATCATCCAACATCACATGATGATTAAAAAATAGGAAAATATGACCATAAACCAAATAAGAAGTGATGTTATAGAAAATAAGTGTCACATATCAATTGAAAACCAAAAATAAAGAGATACTGGAAACTCCATTGAATATTCCAACATCGGGTTACGTTCCCATATCCATGCTCCATCCCCAAATACCTACTCAACTAGGTATCATAAGGATCTTTCCCTGATCTTGTCTTTTATACATGAAGTCTATTCTGTTACCATTCAAGAACGCCAAGTAGGGTATGAGTACAAATCAGATGCCCATCATAAAAAATTTCTAAAACAATACTTAGTATTTAACATTATATTTAGTAATATAAATAATAATGAATAAATTATTAAAATAAATTGGTATCATATTTAATTACTCTTTAAATATTCACATAAGATCTCAAGTTGATGGTTACGCTCAAAAAAATCCAACATGCTTCTTGAAATCTCGGAATCTTATCTATACAGCATTGAAATTTATCAATCCATTCTCATAGGATATTTAATTATCCACTTAAATCCAATTTCATATTCATAAATTGGGGGCCTAGAGAATCCCTATGGTACCCTATGGGAATTTAGAGCAGTAGTCCCAAATCTTATTATATCGACTTAACCCAAAATACTTTTCTTTTGTAGATTCCTATGATTATTCTAAGACCCCTATAACCTATTTAGAGAAAATAAATGTTATGTTTTATGATATTTATCCCCCAATAGTATTTAATCTCTTCATCACTTGGATTACGTTTTCTCTCGTATCTCTTTCCCGTTAGAGATGAATGATTTTTCCTATGTTGTGAAGGTTTTACATATTGATTTTGATTTATCTAATTTATTTTGATCTTGTAACTAGGTTGTGATTTAATATCTACAACTCCATCATGATTTCAATAATTCTACACTGAGTTTATTGTTTCAATTTGGATAGAATACATCAATGTTATTGTGGTAGGTGGTCAAATTACCAATTCCCATAGACTTCTTTATAATTATGAGTATGTAATTTTGTAAAAAAAATTCCCATGTTGGGAATTTTATTTATTAATTGAATTAATTAATTGGTTTTCTGATTTGCATTTGAGTACCTTTACAGATCCCATTGAATCTATTAGAGATGATGAGTCCAGATTAATGGTTAATCATGGGGTGTTCCAAAAGTCATTAATTAAAAAATATTCAAATGTTATGTTGGTTTAATAATTAGGAATATTATAATGATTGAAAAATCGGATTTTGAAATTGGTTAATTATTTGGATTATGAAATTTGACTATAAATGGGATTATGATCTTGGTTGAATGATGGTATTATTAAATTGGTTGAATATTGGGATATGTAATCATTTTTTAATTGGGTTATGAATGTGGAAACATGTTATGTGATATTTTTCCTAGATGTGAACAATGAGTTGTTGTTTAGGGACTGGTTATACAAATACGCACTAGGATCCATACTTCATATCTAGGCCCCCCAATATATATATATATGTCATGTGATCCCTCTGTTATGGGATTGGGACTGGTGCACCAAATACCCTTGGGATCAAAAACTGAATCACTAGGCCACCAAAAGTATATTTTTGAAATTAAAAATTAATGTATAATTATATAACATTATTAATTGATTTATGATATTATAATGGTGTATTTATCAGGCTCCTACATTTGTTAAATCATGTATTAGACGTTTGGGTGTAACTATGAGCTCTAGGAACATTATGGTTAATTAAATAATATTAAATGTGAAAATATTTACTTTATATTTGTTGTTTTATATTTTATACAACTCCATGCATAGATATATTTTAGATTTTTCTTTAGACACCGTCAGTGGTGGACTTTTAATTTGTAATCATACCCAAAATTGGAAGCCAGATTGATACAAAAATAGTCATGATGTTTAGAGGATAGTATAGGGGATAAATCCCAAAGATAGATGTTTGAGTGTTTATTTATTATGGGGTAGGGATGTGGGAACTAGAAATAAGGTACTAATATATTTTGGTGTTGTCAGAGTGTCTTTATATTGGGTTATCATTTGAATCATGACACATGTATGGCATGATATATCTACTTCTTTGGTTTATGGACATGATATCTTGTTTTGGATTTATCATGTGATGTTGGGTGATTATTGATTATTGTATTATTTTTGTTGTTGTTTATTATCACTTGTCTATTTTTCATTTATTTCCATTGATATACTATTTTGGTAATGAGGTTAGAGTTTTCCCATGATATATATTAGACCCCTGCTTCTAGTCTGCAGCCTTTGGCCTATGTGGAGATATGATTGAGTTCACAAGACATACATGGGCAAGGCAGAAGTACGTGTCACCCATGTTGAGAAATCATATAATGATTATTTAGAATGAAAAATGTTGGTTTATGGATTTTTGGTAGTTTATTATTTTTGAAAACCATTCATAGGTTTTTTGATACTGTATTTAACTATTTTTTTTAAAAACCCTTCCGTATTTATTATTGAAAAAATAGATCTATAAATTTATTTTTTTAAATTTCCATTTCAGGTAGAAACCAATGAGGAAAAATATTTTCCATGAAATGTTTTTCTAAATATTGATATAATATGGAAGGAGTATTAAATTATATTTTTATGATATTTCGACATCTATTTTTACCAAAAACTAATGTCCATAGAACATTTCAACATAGGGTTTCTTTTCTAAAAAATGATAGTGTGGAAAGTTAATAAATTCATATTTTGAATGGTTTTTGATGTCAAATATAAAAAAACTATCATTTAATGCACATTTCAATTTCAGTTTTTCTAAAACACCATCATGGAAGATATTTTTATGAGATTTTGATGTCATTTTTTATAAAAAATGATGTGGCAAGAAAAAAAAATGTTCTATTTGTTAGATGTATCAATGTCAATTTTTAAAAAACCAGTGTGAAGTAAATTATTATTAACATATCCTATATCAACATTGGTTAAAACCAAAAATAAAAAATAAAAAATTCTAATATCGGAATTTTTTCTTCCACCAGTTCATCTTCCTCCACTTCTCTTAGGTTTTCGTTGACAATCACGACCAAGAGAAAATTATCTTCCAAGAATGAATTAAGATAGGTTACACTATAATTTTAATATTATTTAATTCAGTAATAAAAAAACTATCCCCATTATAATTTATATCCCATGTAGGATATGTTTGACCTTTTTATCAGTAAAAACGTTGTTTTATCTACATTTGTAATTTTTCCAATAATATCATTGATTTTGTCCTTTTAGAAATAAATTTATCTAAATTTATGGCCCTAAAAAGGGGGTTCTCAATAATCCTTGTGTTTCCTCTTTCTTCAAGAAAAATGTATTGAGATTCCCTCTAAAATGGTATGTAATCCCCATATCTATTATAGAATACATTAATATTAACTATGCTATGACATTATCACACATGACCATTGATTAAAACCTTAACACACATAACCTTAGAAAATGATAATATCCAAATTTAAACCATCCCATTGATGGATCTAACCATCATATTTTTAGGGAATTGATGCAATATTTGTAAATACCAATATTCTACACCACATTTGTGAAGGAAATTTAAGCATATACCATATCAATTTTCTTATAGAACATTAACAAACATAATGAATTAAAAGAATATGTTTTTCCAATTATCCATATTCATCCATTCTTATATTTTAGGTCTTTTATCCATTTTATAAATATTTTTCATAGATTATTGTTAATATTTTAATTAAATCATTGGTAACATTTGTAGAACATTTTAATGAGTGATATGGGTGGTCAATGTTTCAATAATAACCAAAATTCTATTTCTAATTATGATATGTGGTTTTAATAACCACATAATTGGATTGAGTATTAATTTTTATGAATATAAATTCCATAATGTTTGATAAATCATTGGGTCCATGAGGAATACATTTTAATTGATTGAGATCATCATTTTACAACTAATTGAATTCCATTATCCATAAATGGATCATCTCTTGGACTTCATGACAATGTTAATACAATATTTTATTGGTTTATTTATGTACACTCCTCAGAATCAAAATCATTGGCACATAAGAATATAATTCAATGGAAAATTAAGGTACCATGATATTTTTTATTTACCAAAAAGATCAAAAAATATTTATACCATATTTTTAGTTGGGAGAAAAAGTGTGCATCATCATTTAAGAAGAAAATGTTTTAAATTGACAATTATTTCATCAATTTAATGGTAATGAGTCTATAAGATGAGTCGCAACTAAAGGGGGATCTTGAGAAAAGTCTTTTTTCATCACAATGATGCATAGTTTTATATGAGTGGGAATGAGAGACAAACTATTTATGTTTTCATTTACAATGGGAATGATGCATGTGGGAATAAAATCAAGGGTATTTTAATCCACCTGATCATAGGGATATGTTAGTGGGTAAGTCTATTATATATACATATTTATAATGGGTGGGTATGAAATATTTTCTCATCAACCATGTCTATTGAATTTGTATTGGTTGGACATATTCTCTTATACCTCCACCTCACATAGGGTTGGTTCATATAGAATTGAGAGTTATTTCCCTCTGTGGAATGCTCCATGAAAGCGTATTGGTAATGTATATATTATTTTTCCTTCACTATAATTAGAGTTGGTAAGTTGAAAATCTGGGGAATGATTTTTAGGGTTTAGTCCATTGATGGTATCGGCTGGACGTATGTTCTTGTACCCTCACCATACCAAGGATTAGTTCTTTTAGAATTGGAATATTTTCCTATTGGGTTTGCACTAGAGATGCGTATTACATAAAAATATGTTATTGAACATTTATATTATAGTGGGAAAGTCATTTTTATAATTTTTAGAATATATAGAATGATAACTAGAGTATTATATGTTATAAAATCGAAATTTTATTGAAAAGTAATTTTTAATTAGTGCTTGACAACATTGGGAGATATGGTGTAGTGATTTTATAAAATTATTAGTAAAGTAATAGGACATGATTAATGGGGCATGGATATATTCTGAATTTGATAATAATAAAGGCACCATAAAATTCATCAAAAAGTGGAAAAGTGAAATTTACATAATGTTGACTCATGTATAGGGACAGTGAATGTTTTCTAAAACTTTTATCTAGACCAATGCTCTCTAGATAAAATATATAGAATTTTTCATGGGAAATATCTATATCATGTAGACTTATAGATTTTAATTTTTTAGGCTCTTTTTTTTATATTCCAAAAAAAACTACTATTACAATGAGAAATGACTCAACTTTTTCTCAATCCACCATCTAAGAGTATTCTTCCTAATGAGATATTCCCCTTTTCCCTTACGGGTAGTAGACTTATAATTGGGCCACTGTTATTTATAGTTTAAGGATATATAATTCTCATTGTGATGATTGATCCATGTTTATGTTAAAAAATATCAAACTAAAATTCCATTAATTTTATGTCTATGCATCATGAATTGTGATTTCAAATGAATGGTAATGCACTTGATATACATATAGTTAACTAGATTTAAATAAAGAGTAACACCAATGAGACTAAATAGGGTATAAAGGGTGGCGATATCATTATTGACATGAATTAAAAAATAAGGATATCATAACATTGTTTGAAAAGAATTTTATTGTGATTTCATGTATAATATATTAATGTGTACAAGAGGGAAATATTTTAATCCCATTATTAGATAGGAATATTTAATGAGTCAAATCCTAAATTGAAATGATGTAACCCAATATGATGAATTAATATTAGATAAAATGGGGAAACTGTTGACCCGGTTTGAATAATGGTACCTTTACTCAAATGTTAAATTGAAAAACAAGGGATGAAGCCAAAAAATGATTGAAATTTTTGTTCCACTATGATAATTTTAAACGTTTATATAATTATTATAAATTTTATTCTAAATAAATATGTGTCATAGGATTGGGATTGGTTTGATTTATTATGGTTCATGTACAATAACCATGCTGACATGTATCCCTTTAGGTCAGATATACTAGTTACCAATAACCATATCTGATTTTCAATTATAAATCATTTAATACATGAATTCTATTATATAAACTATTAGGCTTCTTAAAGTGGTGTATATTATTTAAAAGTTATACCCATAATTATTAGTTTTGATATTTCAGGTTGATACGGTGAAAGGAATTGAAAATTATAAAGGGACTTCTTAGTCTATAAATTGTTGGATAAAAAGGAATTGAATTGGAATGATGTATTAATGAAAATAGATTTAATAGATTTTTTACTTGAAATTCATTAATTTATATAAGTCATTTCTTATTTTAAAATGGTTATTCATTAAATTTTATATCATTATATATTTAATGTAAATATAGGTAATTGATCTAAATATGGGTAGATAAATCATAAAAATTTGTTTTGGAAATTTAAATTTACATATTTAAATTATTATTTATCTTATTTTAAAATAAACTCTAATAATTATTTTTTAAAAATTTGAAAATATATCAACTTATATTTTTAATTAATGAATAATTTTTTATTATTTTTTAATTATTTTTAATTTTATTGAATAGATCTGCCAAAAATTAAGCTGTTTATATTCATTATTAATTTTAATTTAATTTATAAACCATATTTTTAAATTAAATTTAATATTTAAAATTTTCATTTGATTTACATATTTCTCGAATGTTTGTTTGTTTGATACTTTAGGCTAGATAAAATATAAAATATGTAGGACTAAATTAAACTAGCCAACTACACAAGATGGTCTAGGGAAAAACCCATATTTCTGTACCAATTTTTCATCCTTAATATGATCATATACATTAAAATATTATTTGATAGGTCGAGAAACATATTTTGAGGTCATTAAAAGAATAAAAAATTAAGATGATTCATGATGAAGGCTCTATGGGCCCTAATATATCACTATAATTAGAGGTTTCTAGTTAGATCAACCTTGTTTGGTTGTACATATTTTCTGAACAATATCTTTTTTAGGATGGATAGCTCAGATCATGGTATAATGTAAATCCTGAAGGTAACTACTCAAATAAAAATTCTAATGATTATTTCGCATTGTTGGTTTTCTACCATTATACTCAAGCTGAGTTGCAGTTCACTATGGTGCACAAATTTTTTTGATGTTTGAACATTGGGTTCAATGATAGTCAAGTGTTGGAAGATCACTATAGTAAGGGTATATTCAATAACCCTATATCTTCATTTAGGATACTATAATGGTATTTTTAATATTTTCATATCTTATCTAAAAAAATAGATGTAATAATTTTATTTTCACTATTTAAAAATTTTAAATTCTTGAGTAATTCCTTGTTCTACTCTAACTATTCTATTTTAAACATTCTTTATAATTATTATTCTTCCCAGATATAATGACTTCCTTTTTTTCTTCTCTCCCACCAATTTGTATAATTTTCCATTATGCGATTTGATGTTTGATCTCATTTTTGGTCATTAATTATTTTGTTTGGCAAGGTGGTTCTGGTCAATCTAAAATCTAGTGATGATATGTAATATTTCTGGTAAGGGACTAAGGATCATTGGAATTAATTTTTGAGTAAATACCTTAAAAATTATGTATACTCGTTAACTCTACTAGATTGGGAACAAATGGATCGTGATATTGAATTGTTTAATATGTAAGTCCTTCATTTATGTTATTCATGGATGTGACTAATATGTGAAGATGATGGGGGATGTGTCACTTACACTTTATGAATTTACACATAATTTTATTGGTGTTTATAATCACTTGTTATCCCTTATTTATTGTAATATTTATATAGATGGAGTTGACTGTAATAAATAAGATTATAGTATTAAGTCACAAAAAAAAGAATATACAATGATATTACTGTGTCATTCACATAATTAATTACTATTCGGTTAAATTTCCAAAGATTATATGATGATCAATGGAAAAGAATATTATTTTACCATTGATAATATTAAAAATGTAATATCACACAATGAAATTGAATGAGTTAATTAGATTAATGGTTTATCTTGACAATTTCTTCACATTAATATCACATTTTCAATTTCTATTCATCCTAATTTTAACACACCCACTTTTATTTTTCCATTAAACTTTTCGCTAATAAAAGTATAAAAATTCATTAAAAGTTTTCATAAATAAATTTTATGAATAAAATAAGTGAAAACTCAATCATTTCAGACACATACTAAGTGGACTCGGCAAGGGCCAACCTCAAGGTCACGAGTAGGCTACACTCATTAGTATTTAGAATTATAAATTTATAGATTTTATGAAAAAACACTTTATATTTTTGTTTTTTTCTAGGAATTCCATTTGTTTGTCTGTTCTATTCTCACACTATAAATTGTTTCCTTTTTTTATTTATCATTGTTTTCTTTTTGTTTTTCTTCTTGTTTCTAACCAAGAAAAACAATTATGTTTTAGTTTGTTATTAAATAATGGCCCCTAATATACATACCCAATTAATAATATTGGATTATCTATTTTATTAATTCAAACAACAATATTCATACAACTCCATCTCACAAAAAGAAATAATCAATGGAAATAGTGGTAGGATCCATAATACTTCAACATTTAGAATTATGGACAAGAAAATAAAAAACTTCAATACCAAGAGGATGAATAATATTAAGACAACATGGGGAAACTTTTGTACTTTGATAGTTATGAAAATAACCAATGTGAGATTGAGGAATTGATGGAAAAAATGATGATAATGACTTCCACCATTCATGGTTTTTATAGAGAAAGGATCATAACAATAAAAAAGGTGATAATTCCCCTGGTCATTATTCATGAGTACACCAAGGTGGTGAAGTTACTACACAAATCAACAATCACCACACCCTTCTCTCATCTTTGATGCTTTTAAAGATGAAAAAGGGTTTACAATTGAGTCATTGTAGGTATATAATGTGAACATGAACAACTTATGCATTAACAATTAATGAAAATAAATTAAAAATTAATTTATCCTATGTTGGTGATGTTGGAGTTGGTGGCCTATATCCAATAACATTCTACATTTTATTGCCTATATATTCACATATTTGAATATTAATATATACTTAATCAAATATAGATTTTTACCCTATAAATATTTATAATAATAATGTACCAGAGAATTTTTCACATAGAATATTACATAATCCCCTATTATAATGAGAACAATGAAATATAATAATGATACTATTGACCGATTTCCTATGGTGATATGAATTTATCTAATGAAAAAAATTATTTAGGTTATTAGTTTTGACTTGTTATAAAAAGTTAAAACTTCACCTCATGAAGTTTTCACTTGATAATCTTTGAGATATGTGATTATGATGACAAATACATCTATCTGAATTGCATATGATTGCATGTAATTTTTTAGTCCTTTATGTGAGCATGTGTAATGATCTTTAGACATTATGATTATCATTAAAACATATTAAATCTCATATAAATTTATGTAATAATGAAAAACAATAACTTCATATGGTTATAGGAAGTAGGGTATGTTTGGTTCATCATGATTGTTTTTTTATTAATGGATTAGTCGATATAGGATTGGCCCCTTCCATTATTATATAATTTGAGATATCAATTAATTGATTAAAATGTAACTATCAAAATAACATCAATGGATATTGGTATAGACATGTTTATTTTAGGATACAGAAGAAATATATTAAGAATATAGGTTGATTACAATAATACAAAACCAAATTCTTATGATATCAAGACACATCTATTATACTACATAGTGAACATACGAAGGTGGTTGTCAATGTAGTATAATTATCTTCTCTCTCTAGGTTTACTTCAACTCATTGTAGACATAAATATTGGAATTTTTCAAAACACACCTAATTCCAACAAGGATGAAGCCTAGATGGTCCCATATTTAGTGTATATAATTATCTTAATAAAATTCAATATGAATTTAATTATTATTAAAAATATTATTTTCATGGCTGAATAATAATATTTATATTAATTTTATTGATCAAATTTCTTAATTTACAATTTTATTTGAGTTGAATTTGAAAATAAATAAATATTGAAAAATGGTATTTTTTATAAATTAATTTTTTTATGGAATGAAAAATATTTAATATTCATGTTTGAAGAAATACTTAAGATGAAACACAAACTATGTTAACATGACTCGTGAGAATAATATATTAAATATCAATAAAATAATTATTTATAATTCATATATTTAGTTATATTTATTTTTCAATGAGACATGTGTGTGTATATACAATAATAATAATAATAATAATAATAGTTATATTATTATTATTATATGTGACCCTCTCTGAGGATTGTGAAAGTAATTTAGTGTCTATGTGCAATTAATTGTTCTCGAATCTAGCTCTATAAATACTTTCTTATATCAATTAGTAGGATACGATGTTGTTTTCATAAAACATGTCCTCTTAAGTGATTACCACAACAATAGAGATACAATTCTCTAGAGCACATAAGAACTTATAGAAAAAATTCTCCTCCACCTACCTAGTCTTGAGAGAATAATAATATATATATTAATCTAGAAGGATCAATTTTCAATCAAAGGGAGAAATGAAAGATAAATTGTACCACTAAGCTATCACATGAAGTATCATCAATGAAACTTCAAGATCATATGAGAATGTATGGATTACCACTAGTGGGATTATTATATGAATCTTATATATTTAAAACTAGTTTATCCAAATCAATGTTTTAATGATCAGTATCTTCATTGAATAAAATAATCATGATTGAAGTAACTTATTAATTTAAATTAAGTTGAATATTAATGTCATGGGATCATTTGTTTTCTTTATAGATTCTACTAAAATGTTTATTAAAATATAACCATGATACATGTCATAATGTTCATGTTATTATTATTAATTCAATGGATTCAATGAAAAAAACATCAATAGAAAATCTGGATTGAAATCCATTTTCCCATAATGATTAAATGGAATCAAAGAGCCTATGTTCAAATTTTTAATTTTTTATTATTCATTGATTATTTCACAACTTTTTCATTAGTTTTTCATTTTCTAAAATTCAATACTTAATTTTAATGATGATATCTTATCTTCATTCATATGTATATAGCTAATAATGTCTGAAATACACATGAATTTCATTTGATGAACCCATACAAAGGTGCCAAGGATTCTGGAATGATTACAGAAGACCCCATGGCATGTTTCCTACAAATAAATTTCATGTATCCTGTTTTATTTCATAAAAATGATTCTTGAATTTATTTAAAAATATCTTAAAAATGACATGTGACATCATAAAATGTTTATTGTGGATTCTGAAGGTATAGAACATGGTTTTCTAGTCTACACAGTATATAACCACTATAAAATCCATGTGTCCCACATGTTATCATGGTGTAAATACATGGTAAAATCCATGAATTGTATTTATTAAATTACACATTGGACTATAATACATAAAACATGGATTTTTCATAGTATGTATCTAGATATTAAATTCAATATAATTCAAAAATATATGTCGATTAATACTAATTCCCTAGGCATGTATTGAAGACATAAAATGAATTTATAAACACAATGTTTTTATAGAATGAACACACCATGTATACCTTACATGTATGAATGAATGGAAAAATAAATTAAACCATTAAGACTAATTGAAACAAGTTTTTCTTTCACTAATTGATAATTTATGTCATGTGATATGTTTTATATAATATTAATTTATTAATTTATTTCAATATGAAATTCTCAAAAATATTCTGTGTACGGTCCTTACTCAACATGTACTCTTCATGTATTAAAATAATTAAACCTCGTGTAATATAAAAAATCTTCTTATTTGGGTATTGATAGTATATATTGTGTAATTACATGACACACCATGTAATCTACATGTTGTGTGACTGTACAATACGTGACTAGGACCATGTTGGGTAGTTCAGTGATGTACAAATTGTGTTGTCTCCAAGTATATATTGTGTACTTAATTATATTTTGATAAAATTAATTTATTTTACTAGTTTAAAAATACACCGAATAAGAATATACAAAACTATTTTGAGGGTTATTAAGATAAATTAATGAATTAATGAATAAGATAATTAAGTAATTTAGGCTAATAATTTTAAGAGATAATGATTGAAATAAATACTAACTCACATTTTAAATGTATATTTATTTCATTTATATTATTGATCATGATTTAGACTAAAAATGAATAAATTTAATTACATTTATTTTAATTGAAACAATTTTAATATTTTTAAATAAAAGTGATGATGAAAATTTCATCCCACCTGCCAATATTTTGTATGGAATCTGTGTCTGTGGTTTCCTTTATATAATCCTTCTAAACCATTAAAATGATTTCCCACACCTCTGTGTGAGTATAAGAATATGTAAATAATGAAGCTCCGATGAGGGGAGGTGGTTATAAACCAAATATGACGCGATGTAAACCAAGAATATTTAAATATCAATGGTGGAATATTGTCACTCATTCTAAGATGGATCAAATAGTTTTCTTCCTTAGAGATAAGTTTATTTTTCGACCAACAAATATGTCAACAATTTTAAAAATGATTATGAATTAATATTACTTAGTTTATTTTTTCAAAATAATTGTTATAGATTTTAGTCTTGAATAAGTTTAATAACATAATTAAAAATGAAATCAATACAAAAAAGATAAAAATTGATTAATGAAATTGTTTATTTAATAAAACTATTAATGATTTAATTATATAATATAATAATTTTATTGACATGATATTTTCACAATTCATAACCTTAATAGGAAACCTTATTAGATACTTATATATCATAATGATATAGTAAAAGTAAATTTTATTTTCGAAATTCATGGAATAAAAGAATTATGTTTAAAATAATCATTGTTAGAAATTAAAAAAACATAACTCAAACCATGGTTGAGAATTCCATAAAAATAATTCACTGTGTATTTATAAAAATTTTAGATTACTTCCTAGCTGACACCTACTAATTTGGTACAATGTAATGAAGTATGTGAAATTAGGATCCCCACTGTGCATAAAATGTTGAGATCAATGATGAGCCAAAAAATTTATCCATTATCCTACTAGGGATACACATTGTATAGAAAAACCTATAAAGTAAACTATGTGTCAAGTAATGTAGAAGACGGTATTCCATATAAGATGTGGTGTATAAATAAAAAAAATTCTAACTTATTTACATATTGACCAGAGATGTTTTTTATTGTCTCTTCAGGTGATGGAAATTAACTCTGAGGAACAACATGTATCATTATAAGATACCCCACTATTATGATGTGATATTATAAGTATGACCACTTAGATAAATAGGTAATTATTGCAAGACATTCCATGATTCATTATTGGGAGTACATTTCAAATGAGATAAAGAGGGGGAGATATAATTCAATGAATTCCAAGGTCCAGAAAAACATGGGTTCTCCCATGAATATATTACAAAACTCCTCATGTAAGGGGATTTTCTAGAGACACATGTACCATATTGGAGTAAAAGGGAGGTTTTAGAGCATAAAATATTTGGTTTTCTCATCACTGAATATGGTGAACAATTATTTTTTGATAATTGTGGTCATCTTACCCATATAGGAGTAGTATAGTACCTAGGATATGAAAAATATCAAAAAAAAATAGATTTTGAAATGTACTCCATGCACCAAAATCATGTATGGATTTCGATATCTTCTCTAGTGGATGTAAATACTGTAGGTTTCAAAATTGTATTCAAGAAGAAACATGACATGGATTGAAATTTCAATGCCTTTAAGGCATAAATGATTTATAAAGGGTTCCAAAAATGTTATGTAATAGACTATGATGAATCCTTTTTAGTATTTTATATACTCAAATCCACCGTGATTATACTTCCATAGAAGATTACCATTAGAATGATATTTTAAAGATAGATATCAAAACAATTTTCTTGAATCATATCCTTTAGGAGAATGTCTATATGAAACAAAAATAAAATTATATGACTCTATATAATGAAAATATGTATCTAGTTTGTAGAGAATAATTTATGGATTAATAAAAACATCCAGGTCATAGAGAATTTCCTTTTTATAATCCATAATAAATTTTTTTCCTTAAACAATTAATTTGTGTTGTGTATTTAAAAAACATTTATTGGGAGTCAAATGATTTTCATGATAATATGTATTGGTGGTATACTACTTGTAGGAAAAGTTAAATGAATATTATAGTTTTATTAGACTTTATTAAACTCATACCCCTCCTTAAAAAACGTAGATAGTGAAACATATATTCTTGGGATCATGATCTATCATGATAGATCTAATAGACTCCCTAGACAAAGTAAACATACATAGATTTGAAATATCATAAAGAGATATAGTATAAGGATATCCGATGGGTGATTCTATCAAAGGGAACATAAAAATACATATTCTAAGGAAATGTGACCTCATATATATGAGTAGAGATGGAAAATGGAAATTAATCCATAATTTTTAGCGACTCAAAAAGTCATGCATTCCCTGATACATATCTGATTTGATGTCACATATGACAATAGTACTATATGAAGATATCACGATGCTTCAGTAGGTTTACATTGGATTGCGGAACATACACTACCAAATTACCTCGAGAATACTAAGGATATGTTATTTTCTTATTTATTTGATTCGGATCTAGTAATTGTAACAACCCAAGTACTTAAAAATATATTTTTTACATTATACAATTAAATAGTTAAATTTCTATAAATGAATAATTAAATACCTTGTTTTCACAAAAAATAATGAAATTAAATTAATAAAATATTAACCTCACCAATGAAATTATAAATAAAATTTCATTTTCATAGTAATGAATATATGATATATTTATACCCTAGTATGAGTATATACATGTTTTTTGATTAAGAAATTAATTTTTTGTATTTTTGAAAGAGATAATGATTTATTTTAAAGTATATAATAAATGTAATTATTTAAAATAAAATATTGTTTCCATAAAATATATTCACAAATTAATATTTTTATGTCTTATTATTATAAGATAATTTTACGGGAGCTTAATTAATTTTTCAAAGCGTCATAAAATAAGATATAAAATTAAAAATGGTATTTTTTAAATAATTGATGACTTTAATTAAATATTAAATTTATCATATTGAGAAAATTATTTTCATAAAATAGTGTTCCTGTTTTTATTCTAGATATCTAAAAATTATTAGGATGATTTTTTATTAGTCTAAAATAGTTGAAATGTTGGTGAATAGTAAAATACAATTATTGATGATATAAGATAAATACATGAATTATTGAGTAATAGATAGTTTATGTTTGATGGATGACCCCAATATCGAACTCTCCTTAATTATTTTAATATTTCTATTTATAGTTCTTAAAATATTTATTTCTTCGAGACAAAATATTACTTTAATGAATAAAATAATCAAAAAACGCCTCTCTCCTCCACTATGAATACCACCCCTCACCACCACTTATCCTAACACATGAAATCCATACAGATTGTTTAATTTAGGCCCTATTATATTCCAAAGCCTCTAACCCATGTCCAATACATACTGCTCCTAACCAAATTCCAAAACCTTTTGTCATAAGGAGCATCTCATATAGAATAAGTTCATAAGGTAAAATCCTCTTTATTTTTATTTTAAAATTCCTTTTCATTTAAAATTATATCATTTCCTACCATCATCAATGTGACATGATAACTAAAGTATCTTACATATAGTATAATGTTATATTTTTAATAGAATATCCATCATCATGACCCCCATCTTCTCATATTCTTCTAAAAAATGATAACATTGTCTGTGTATTGTTGATTTACCATCGTCGCGGACAATGTGTAATCATTTTCGTTTACTAACTTCATGGATGGTTATAAAACAATTATTCTTGTTAAAAAAGATTTTATTATTCACATTAGACATTAAATAATGTTGTAGAATGAATATATAATAATTATAATAAATAAAATTATATATGTTCAAGATGGCTCTAAAAACCTCCAAAATAAATTAAATAATTTTCACCAATATTCAATCTAATGAATTGGTCTCATATAAGAAATAAATTATAAATTTTATCATTTAAAATTTTGGAATCATATTAATTCCATTTCGTTCTGCTTCTCAATTTTTTTCTTCTATTTGAACAAAATCAATAATGAACTGACCTTTGAATAAATGCAAATAACACACCTGAAAAAATGGATAAATTGTTATTAAAAATGGCTTGATAGTAATAAAAAAACATATAAAGAATTATAGCTATGAATATAGTTGTTTAATGTATTAATAACACTATTTAAACCATTATAAAATGGGTCTGAAAATGTCTTAGGTATGAAGAACCTGAGGTAATGGACATCTTTCTATAAACAAAATCCTTTAAATTATTATTTTTTCAAAATTAAAAAAGGCTATTTTTTTATGATGAAAGAATTCATGTTTCCTGATAATGTTTTCGTTCATGGATAATTTTTATAATGATGTGTGGGACCAATATCTCTTTTCAATAAATTGGGTGTATTTATCTTAGATGTAAATTATAATGATTATTCCATGTGTAACTATGACGGTTACACCATAAGGAAGCTGTGAGGGTGACATCATAAGGTATCCATGACAGTAAAATTCTAAAGTATCCAGGAGGGTTACAAATCATATGGTATCCACATGGGTTAAAATATTATGTAATTAATTCCTCCAATTTACCTTTATGGTTTTATTCCTATTTTATGGAATTTTTTTGTTTCCACAAGTTATGTATATAATACTATATGGGTGAGAATTTTGTGCTAGTGAAAATGTCACTACTAGAAACTTCACCTAGAGCGACCTCCATTGGTAGTCGTTGTATCCATACAGCGACCTCCAATGGTGGCCCCATTTGGACCATCGCTCTAGGACTATAGAGGCCACAAATGGAGGCCCCTATAGGTGAGAAAAAATTCAGTCCATCGTGACTGCTTGGTGGTTGCTAATGGGTATGCCTATATGGGCCACCATTGGTAGTCGTTATAGGAGGTTGAACAATCTGTCTAAACCAATCACCATTGTTGGTCACTATAGGCAATGATATCCAATGGCGGTCGCAAATATATTGATTTTTTTAAAATCATTTATCCAACACATTTCTAGCAATCTCGAAAACTATTTTCGAACAGAAGAAACACAGCTTAAATAAAAATGGAAAACAATTCAAGAAAACATAAACATTAGGTTCCTCAAAAACAATAAATGATAGACATAAATCTTCACATACAGTGATCCCAACAGCTCTAATCCACTCCAATCATCTATTTTAATAAACCTACAATAAGATACAAATGAAGCAACTAAACAAATAAAATTCAAATTGAACATATTTATTAAGTTAGTATATATATAAATCAAAGAGGGTCATTAGGTCAATAGGCTAAAAGGCCATTACACAATTTGGTCATTATGGCGTGACACTAATGTGGCACTAGGGCGTTCGGGTGACGTTAGCATATTAGCCCCCACCCCACACACCGGACAACCCCCTCCCCCACCCCCTCAAATGCCCCCACCCCACGGATATCCCCCCCTCACCCCGAAAATAATCCCTTACCCCCGGACACCCCCTCACCCTCGGATATCCCCCACCCCTAGAAATATCCTCCCCACAACGATAAAACGACACATCATTTTGATGCAGAGTTTTCATGACACAAATGAATACGTTTCTTTAAGGTGTTCGTCCAGCATCTAAAGAATGTGTTGGGTGTAAAAAACTGGACAATCAAGCTCATAATGCCCTGAAATCAGACAACAACAAAGGTTGGATGAATTGTGAAATGGTTGAGTAGACGACACATTAATCGGAGGTGTCATGAGACCGCGGCGACCGAAAATGCACCTCACTCGTCGTAAATGGCCAAACATGTGTTTAATGGTCAAATACATACCGAACGACATCAACATGACTTGAAATAACATGATAACACTCTAATTATTATTGGTGAGGTGTAAGATGGGATGGCACATCATTCAGACAGGTGGTTAGAATGACACGATTGAATATGTGTTTTTTGGGTGTTTTGTGCGTTTCAAAAGCATGTGTTGGGTGGTCAAAACCGGCCGAACAACCTCAGAATGCCATGAAATCGGTCGACAACAATAGGTGGGTGAATTTTGAAATGGATGGGCATAAGACATATCTATTGGAGGTTTCGTGGGATGACGGTGACAGAAAATTCACAACGCGTGTCGTAAATGGGGAAAATAGGTGTCTAACAGTCAAATACATAACGAACGACATATAAATGTCTTTAAATCACATGAGAACACCCTAATTATTATTACTAAGGTGTATGAGGAGACAACACATCATTCTGATAAGCGTTTTTCACGGCACGACTGAATATGTGTTTTTTGGGTGTTCGACATGTTTCAAAAACATGTGTTGAGTGGTCAAAACTGGCTGAACGACCACAGAATGCCATGAAATCACTCGAAAACAATTGGTTTGTGGATTGGAAAATGGTCGGGTAGACTGCATGTTAATTAGAGGTGTCGTGAGACCGTGGCGATTGAAATTGCACTCTGTGCATTGTAAATGGCCAAAACATGCGTTTAACAATCAAATGAATACCGAACAACGTCTACATGAATTGAAATCACACAATAACACTCTAACTATTATTGGTGATGTTTATGATGGTACAACACATCTTTCGAACATAAGGTTTGTGTAGCATGGCTGAATATTTGTTTTTTGGGTGTTCGGCACGCTTCAAAAGCGTCTGTGGGGTGGTCCAAACCGGCCGAACGACCTCGGAATGCCAGGAAATCAGACGACAACAAAAGGTGGGTGAATTTATAAATGGTCAGGTAGACGACACATCAATTAGAGGTGTCTTCAAACCTTGGGGACCGAAAACTCCCTATGCACATTGTAAATGGCCAAAAAATGCATTTAATGGTTAAATGCATAGAGAACGACATCATCATGACTTGAAATCACATGAGAACATCCTAATTACTATGGGTGAGGTGTATGAGGAGAAGAAACATCATTCGGACATGCGGTTTGCGCTGCACGGTTGAATATCTGTTTTTTAGGTGTTTGGCGCACTTCAAAAATGTGTGTTGGGTGATCAAAACCAACCGAATGACCTCGGAATTCCATGAAATCAGATGAATACAAAGGGTGGGAAAGTTACGAAATGGTCGGGAAGACAAAACATCAATTGTAAGGTGTCGTATGACCGTGAAGATCGAAAAATCCCTCCACATGTCGTAAATGGAAAAAACAGGCATTTAACGGTCAAATGCATACCTAACGACATCGACATGACTTGAAATCACACACAAACACCCTAATTATTCTTGGTGAGGTGTAAGAGGATACTACACATCATTCAGACACACTGTTTTAGCGGCACAGCTGAATATGTGTTTTTTGGGTGTTCGACGATCTTCAAAAGCGTGGGTTGGGTGGTCAAAAACGGCCGAACGATCTCAGAATGCCATTAAATCAGTCGACTACAAAGGGTGGGTGAATATTGAAATGGTCCGGCAGACGGCATGTTAGTCGAAGGTGTCAGGAGACCACAACGACCCAAAACGCACTATGCGCATCATAAATAGCCAGAACGTGCGTGTAAGTGTCAAATGCATACCAAACGACATCGGCATGACTTGATATAGCATTAGAACATCCTAATTATTATTGATGAAGTGTATGAGGAGACGACATGTCATTTAGACACACAGTTTGCACCGTACTGTTGAATATGTATTTTTTGGGAGTTCGGCAAGCATCGAAAGCATCCATGGGGTGGTCAAATCCAACCGAACGACAATATAATTCCATGAAATCAAAATAAAACAATGGGTGGGTGAATTATGATATGTTCAGGATGACGGCACGTCAATTGGAGGCTTATGTGAGACGACGATGACCGAAAACGCACTCTACGTATTGTAAATGGCCAAAACAGGCCTTTAACAGTCAAATGCATACCTAACGACATCTAAATGACTTGAAATCACACGAGAAAGCCATAAAAATTATTGGTGAGGTGTAGGAGGATACAACATGTCATTCAGACATGCAGTTTGCATGGAACGGCTGGATATGTGTTTTTTGGGTGTTCGGCGCGCTTCAAAAGCGTGTGCTGGGTGGTCAAAACTAGACGAACAACCTTGGAATGCCATTCAAATGGACAAAAACAAAAGGTGGGTGAAATTTGAAATGGTTGGGCATACAGAGCATCAATCGGAGGTGTTGTGAGACCGTAGCGACTGAAAACACTCTATGCACGTCGTAAATGGCCAAAACATTCGTTTAACAATCAAATGTATACTGAACAACATCAACATTACTTTTAATAACACGAGAACAACCAAATTATTATTGGTGAGGGGTTCGATGAGACAACACCTCATTTAGACTCACGGTTTGTGTGGCACGACTGAATATGTGTTTTTTGGGTGTTCAGCATGCTTTAAAAGCATCCGTGGGGTGGTCAAAACTAGCCGAACGACCTCAGAACGCCATGAAATCAGACGAAAACAATTGGTGGGTGAATGATGAAATTTTCAGGTAGATGGCATGTCAATATGAGGTGTCTTGAGATTGCAAAAAATGAAAATTCACTTCGCGTGTCGTAAATGGCCAAAACATGCGTTTAACGGTCAAATTCATAATGAACGACATCAGCATAACAGAAAATTACATGAGAACACCATAATATATATTGGTGAGATGTATGAGGAGATGACACATCATTCAGACGTGTGGTTTGTGCGGGACAAAAGAATATGTGTTTTTTTGGGTGTTCGGCGCACTTCAAAAGCATGCGTTGGGTGGTCCAAACCCACCAAACAACCTCAGAATGCCATGAAATTGGACAAATAAAATGGGTGGGTGAATTACGAAATGGTTGGGTAAACGACACATTAATCTGAGATTTCGTGAGACTTCTGCGACTGAAAACGAACTCCGCACATCATAAATGGCCAAAACATGTGTTTAATAGTCAACTATATATGGAATGACATCGACATGCCTTGAAATAACACAAAAAACCATCTTATTATTGGAGAGTTTTACGGGGAAATGACACACCATTCAGACATGCGATTTCAATAGCACAACTGAATATGCATTTTTAGGTGTTCGATATGATTCAAAAGTGTGTGTTGGGTGTTCAAAACCAATTGAACGACCTCATAATTCCATTAAATCGAATGATAACAAAGGGTGGATGAAATTTGAAATGGTCAGGCAGACGATACATCAATTAGAGGTGTCGTGAGACCACGATGACTGAAAACGCACTCTGCGTGTCGTAAATGGCCAAAAACAGCTTTTAACTGTCAAATGCATACTGAACAACATCAACATGTTTTTAAATCACCTGAGAACATCCTAATTTTTATTGATGAGGTGTATTATGATACGACCCATCTTTCGGATGTGCGGTTTGCACGGTGCATGTGAATATGTGTTTTTTGGTTGTTCGGCACGCTTCAAATGCCTCCGTGGGGTGGTCAAAATAGGCCGAATGACCTTAGAATTCCATAAAATCAAATGGAAACAATGGGTGGGTGAATTTTAAAATGGTCAGGCTGAAGACACGTCAATTGGAGGTGTCGTGAGACTTCGATGATTGAAAACGCACTATGCGCGTTGTAAATGGCCAAAACATTTATTTAACGGTCAAATGCACACCGAACGACATCGACATGACTTGAAATCACAAGACAACACCCTAATTATTATTGGTGATGTGTATAAAGAGATAACCTGTCATTCGGATGTTCGGTGTATGTGGTAGGTTGAATATGTGTTTTTTGGGTGTTGGGTGCATTTCAAAAGCCTGCGTTGGGTGGTTGAAACCGGGTGAACGACCTCAGAATTACATGAAATCAGAGGAACACAGTGAGTGGGTGAATTTTGAAATTATGGGGTAGACAGCACATCAATCATAGGTGTCGTGAGACCTCGGAAACTGAAACTACACTCTGTGCATCGTAAAAGGCCAAAACATGCGTTTAACGATCAAATTCATATCGAAAAACATTGGAATGACTTGAAATCACATGAGAACACTATAATTGTTATTTGTGAGGTGTACAAGGAGACGAAACATCATTCGGATGCATAGTTTGCATGGTACGGTTGAATATGTGTTTTTTGGGTGTCCGGCGCACTTCAAAAACGTCCGTGGGGTGGTCAAAACCGGAAAAATGACCTCAAAATTCCGGGAAATCAGATTAAAACAAAATCTGGGTAAATTGTAAAATGCTCAGGTAGATGGAATGTCAATAAGTGGTTTAGTGAGACTACGGCGACCGAAAACACATTTTGCACGTCATAAATGGCCAAAATATGCATTTAACTGGAAAATGCATACCAAATGACATCAGCAAGACTTGACATCACATGAGAACACCTAAATTATTATTTGTTATGTGTATGAATAGATGTAATGTCATTAGGACGAGTGGTTCACATGGCACAGCTAAATATGTGTTTTTGGCTATTTGGTATGCTTCAAAAGTGTGCTTTGGGTGGTCAAATCCATCCAAACGACATCGGAATTCCATAAAATCAGACGAAAAAAAAGGTTGGTGAATTTAGAAATGTTTGGGCAGACAACACATCAATCAGAGGCATCTTGAGACTGCGGTGACAAAAAATGAACTATTCGCGTCATAAATGGTCAAAACATGCGTTTAACGGTCAAATGCAAACCAAACAACATCGACATGACTTGAAATCACATGAGAACAACCTAATTATTATTTGTGAGGTGTAAGAGGATATGGAACATCATTCGGATGTGTGGTTTGTGGGGCACCGCTGAGTATGTGATTTTTAGTTGTTTGGTGTACTTCAAAATTGTGCCTTGGGTGGTCAAAACTGGTCGAACGACATTGAAAATTCATTAAATCGGACGACAATAAAGGGTGGGTGAAATGTGAAATGTTCAGGTAGACGACACGTCAATCCGAGGTGTCATGAGACTGTGGAAACCGAAAATGCACTCTGTGTGTTGTAAGGATGCACCGTTTTCAGGGCAGATACAAATTCTAAAAACAATAGCTTTTTCTCACAAGAAAATTACACTTTACCCCATATTATACTTGAATCCAATTTATAGTAGTGTGAGTAAAAGAAAAAGTGTGATTCCAATTTTACATTCCCACTAAATGAAAACTCGAAACACAAATCTATCACTTAATATATTCTACATCAATGCTTCATAAGGATTATAGAGTACTCATGAAAAAACTTGTAAACTCAAGTATCTAATGTCTTCAATAAAAATTCAATACCTTAAGGGAGAGTTAGGGATATTATTCTCATGATATTTTTAACTTTGAACAATCAAGACAACATCTCTAAATTTTATATCCTTTTGAAAATTTCATAAAGAACATCACACTAATATGGCATTAGACCATTGAATTTTTGTTGGTAAAAAAAATTTAAAAAATCTTTCATTCAGATAATCACCACAAATAGAAAATTCATAAAATTGAAATATAGGCTTCTTGGAAAATAATATTTCTCTATAATGAATATTTCCAATAACTCTTTCATAGGGATTCAACAATTTAAAAACACCAACTTGTCTTAGTAAACACTCTAACTAGTCCCCCCCCACACCCCCCGAATAACCCCCCAGCCAACACCCTCTCACCCTTAAAAGCCCCTCCATCACCCCGGACAGCCCCCTCATCCCATTCAACCCCCTCTCACCCCTACATCCCCCACCACCACCCCCAAATATCCCCCCATCACCCAGGACAACCCCCCCCCCCCCCCAAGAGCACCCATGATAGCCCTCCTAGACAGCCCCCCACCAGAAAGCCCCCCTCACCCTGAACAGCCCCCCGCTCACCCCTGATAACCCCCCTGAACATCCCCACCATCACCCCGGATATCCCCCATCCCACAAACACCCCCCATCACCCCATAAAACCCTGTCCCCCCCTCGTACATCCCACCTCACCAACGGAAATCCCCCACCCCCTAGAGAGACCCCCCCCCCTCCCCCCCCCCCCCGACCCTGGACACCCCCACCCCCCAGACATCCTTCCACCCTCAAGACATCCCCCCTCCCCCACATCAAATAGCCTTGCCACCCCCTCAATATCCCCCTCACCCCCAGAATTCCCCCCCCCTCTATCAAAAAAAAATTACATTTTGTGTCTAAATAATTATATAACATTAATTAAATAATAAATATAAAAGAAGCACACCTCGTGAATATGATGTGTCATGCATGGTCACAGATTCTACCTCCATCTAGTGTACCAGGATCCCACAATAAATAAAAATTATAAAGATTTAATAATGTAAATACTACAAATTACTTTAATAAAATCAGTTTAAACCTATTTTGTATGATCTACTACACCAGTACCCGGACACACATATTCCTGCAGTGTTCTAACCTGAGTGATCAATTGAAAATTTATCTCCCAAGAAGTGTGCAACCGTTCCTCGAAATCTGAAATCTATTGTGTCATCTGAGAAACAACAGGACTGAAAACATCAGATTGTGATACTACAGAATGAGGAATCCTCGTTCCATAGGTTAAACTATATCCATGTTCATCACAACCTACAATGCGATGGAATATCTCATCCGTTCACATGGGAAGTTATCGTTTATCCTTTGGTAGCAGTTCTAACTCAAATTCAAATTGAGCCTATGTAATATTTAAATATATATACATATATATGTTTATATACATATCAATGTATGTACTGGTAATGTGTAAAAGCACTTACTATAAGAGCTTCATCCTCATTATCATTTCAATCATGAATCCTCATCCACAACAAATTTTTATCAGTCGGTGAACCATTATCCCTTAACTGTATACCAATAAAATAAAAAAATATAACAAAAAACCATAATAAATAAGAAAAATTAATAATAAATACCTCATGTCGGAACTAATACACGTGACGAGTCTTGAGCCTGTGAAGTGGTCCCTTCAACGCTGGATTCTCGGAATGGCATGCTAACACCTCCTACATACAATTAATTCTAATTTCAGGCAAATATAATGTCAAACATTCTTGAAAATATATATTTCAAAATATATATACTAATAGTGGTGGCCTCATAAGACCAATATTTATCTATGTCACGCCACTGAGACGGGAGACCATTTCTCGAGACTTTTTCCAGAATTTCTGTGGCACCCATATTTGGAACCCCGTGCTCTCTCTTGACTTTTCCTTTATAATAATTCCAAAACTTATGAAATTTTCTCATACACACAGGCCAAAACTCATCAGGGAACACATTAAGATTATTCTATTTAATTAATAAACCACACATATTATTATTTTTTAAAACATAGGGAAGAATCTAAATTGGTATTCTTACCTTAACTTCCCTCCAAAGACGATCTAATGTATCCTGAGGGATATAATCCCAGTCACATGTGGAAAATAGAAATTGATACGGGTTTCATATGATATGACCCAACTGATGAATACATTTAGGTGTAGTCAGTCCCAGAGGATGAAATCTATCGTCAAATGAAACATCATAGATCGTGTCGGAATTCCATGATAAAATTCCCTGACCAGGGCCTCTCTTGCGAGAGGAAGAAGCAGTCAAGTCTGATCCTATTGAAAACAATTTTATACATAATTTGACAGATATTCATAAATATATATTTATATATATGTTTTGAAATTACACAAAAAATTAGAAACAGTTACATTCAAACATACCTCAACCCTAAGGCATAGATGGCTCAAATGAATGATGTGGATCTACTTCTTGTTCCCCTGACATGTATCCAATCGAGAAAAACAATAATAAAGGGACCATACACAATGTCAAAATGATAGATTGGATTATTTTTTTAAAAATAAAACTTGTACAGTTTTTAATCAAACTATATGGGATAAAATAATTAGTTGTAAATGGATTTAAAAAATTCAAAATTTAACAAAACAGAAATAAAATTATGTAATATGGATTTTATTTAGAGGGGTTTTGTGGGGATATATGGGGTGGGGTGGGTGTTGGGGGTGGGGGTGAGGCTCTCTGGGGGGTGGGGGTTGTCTGGGGTGTGTCATGGCTATCTGTGGTGAGGGGAGTCTGGGGGTTGGGGGAGTCCGGGGGGTGGTGGTTGTTTGGGGGTGGGGGGATGTCTGGGGGGGTTGTTTGGGGGTTGGTGGGTTGTCTGGGGTGTGGGGAGAGGGGACTACCTAGGGGGGGTTGTCCGGGTTGTGGGGGTGTCTGGGGGTGGGTGGGGCTGTCTAGGGAGGTTATCTAGGGTGGGAGGGATGTCTAGGGTTTGATGGGAAAACAATTACACACCTTTTATTAAACCTGGAAATCGACCGTTTCTCCTTTAACAGCCGCTCTAACCCAATAAAAAAACTTCTTCACGTTGATCTATGTTATATTGATCATATTTTTGGGCAATATAAGGATCAGTCTTTGGTTTATCTGGTTCAAATAGAAACACTCCTCACCGGGGCATTTTTACAATAACTTGCCAACTAGGATCTGAAGGCAATGTAACGAAGAATAATTGTTTCACTTGTGATGTCAAAATGAAAGGTTCATTATCAACTCGTTCATTTCTATATACCATATAGTTGAAATTCACCATTGTATACTGATATTGATTAACTTTACTTCCATTCACTAGATCAACCCAATTACACATTAACAATATGTACTTCAACCCGTGTGCATATAAAACTTCAATGATATCTATCATTTGACCATAATAATAATCGGAATCATGAATCGACAAGTGATGCCACTATTTTTTTTTGTTTCTCATTTTTCATCAACATATTTAATGTGAAATAGAAATCCATTAGAATTTATAACTTTATAACGACGATCCGTTATTTATGGACCCTCATCTAGTTGGATAAATTCTTTAGTTAGCAAGGGGTCACCTAACTCCCTAATCTTATGAACCAACAAAATTCACAGAATTCAATAATTATTTATTCATAATTAAATTTTTATAATACTGCACTCATAATGAAAATCAATTAATACATACAAAATCCTTGAACCAATCATGAAATGATGCATAATGAGATTGTTGAATTTGATAATCAGTCACATGATACATCTATTCTTTTATCTCATTAATGGGTTTCCTACAAATGAACAATCTCAATGTTTAAATGAAAATCATATTCAAATAAAATGTGTAAATGTTAAATAATAAAATTTATAAGACACTTACTCCATTAATGGTTCAACTGATGGAGTATTGAACAATATGTATCAGTGCACTTGTATGCACTCGATGTTTTCCATATCCAATGTGGTTCTTTCCCCAACTGGACCATCATGAATCCGAAAGGGATTATCTAATTTTGTTTCAACATCCATAAGATATTCTGCACAAAAACGTTTACACTCATTCATCAAATAACCATTGGAATTGATGCATCTGGATGAGATCTATTGTGTAAAAATCATTTTAATGTATTCAGATACCGCTCAATAGGATACATCCACCTGAATTGCACTGGACAAACATCCATTACTTCATCTGTTAGGTGCACTATCAAGTGAACCATAACATCGGAAAATGAGGGTGGAAATAGTTTTTCAAAGTGAAAAATCATAAGTAAAATTTGTTCCAAAAAAACATTTTAAATCACTCATTCATTGATTTCATAATCAAAAAATTCAAAAAATATTACTCATCTCAATTAACTGTTGAACAACAATGGGAGATAAACAATCACAAATTGTGATTTTAATTAACTGATGATTTAGTATATGATTGTCATGACGTTTCAACCCTTACAATGTCTTGGTCGTCAAATTTACACACATTGAAATATTAGAAGTGTAACCATCCTGCACCTTGATCATATTTAAAATGGAATAAAATGTCTATTTCTACTTTGTAGTCATCATATACTGTGCAGCATGAATATATTACTTGTATCCCTTAGTTAACGTTAAATGAAACTATTTCCTTAAACCCATTTCTTCCAAATCACAACATGCATTAACATGGTCCTTTTATTTTCCACTAACACCTAAAATGGTTCACACTATATTATCACAAACATTTATTTCAATGTGTATAATACCCAAATTGTGACTTATTATGTTTGTTTTCCAATTGGGGAGATTGTAGAAAAATGCATTTCATTTTCCAATTTTTGACTGTGTTTCCTACCTGCACCATCAATTTTACATAATGGATGAGCCACTGAATCCAGTAATTCAAATATCTTGTGGATGTTTTATTCCACAATATGTGATTACATTTGAACTCATGTTATCATATTTGGTGTTGGAATGAACTCTCTAGAACCCTCAAATGTCACTATGTCCTTTCTAAACCTATTTTGAGGGGGTAGAAAATGTCGATGAACCATGTATGCTCATTGTTTGGAATGATTAATCAATTAAAATATTTAACTTTTATTGAAACAAGGGCATGAAAATTCCCCTTTCATACTTCATTATGAAAAATATTCATAAGACGGGAAATCATTGATTGTACACAATAAAGAAGCCTGCAATTTGAACATTTCTTTCATTTCACAATAATAAGTCATCACACTGTCACCCCAAAATTTATTCAACTCATCAATCAATGGTTGAAGGTAAACATAAATCTTGTCCCCCAGAATTTTAGGTCCATCAATAAGAATGGAAAGTAATATAAATTGTTTCTTTGTAAAAATCCACAGTGGATGATTATACAGATCCAACACCACGGGCCATGTGCTATGAGTTTCACCAAACACATACTTGAATGGATTGAAACCATCTACTGCCAACCACAATCAGTCATTACGAACATCTTTTGCAAAGTGGGGGTGTCTCTTATCGAAATCCATCCATGCAAGAGAGTCTGTTGGGTGGGTTTACATCACACATTATGGATTCCATTATGCATCCATCTCATTTAATTAGAAACCTTAGATGACATAAAAAATATTTTCAACCTTAGCTTTAGGGGAAAGTAATGCATTTTATTTACAGCAATAGGTTTTTCTTATTTTACACTCTGACATTGATGAGTCTGATTTCACATGTTCCCTTTCCACCTAGATGTGCCACAGACCATACAGATATCCAAATGGGTAGTTTCCTTTATAAACAATATACAATTGTTTGAACATGAATCTATAGTCTAATTTGTAAAACCTATGTTCTATGGAAACTTACGAGAATGGTAATATGACTCAGGAATGTTAGTGTCGACAAGAATGACCTTTTTAAATAATGCCAAAAACATATCGAATGATGTGTCTAACCACTGAATCAATGTATTCAAATGCAAAAGCTCTACGATAAATGAAAATTTATTATAAGCAGTACATCTAGGATATAATTCCATTTTTGCAGCATCAAGTACATCATAAAACCTTCTTGAATCATGATATGCCCCAGAGCGCATATTTGTTTTATTGGTCTCAATGTTCTGGATTTCAATACCTTCATGAGGAAACCCACATACCATTTCAGTAAGCATTTCATGCATTGGGTCATTCATCATCACATAAACATCCATCTGAACAAAATTTGTATTTTAACAATGAACATATTCTTCCCCATGATGTGTCCAACTCTTATAATTTTTCATAAATCCATTCAAGAATAGGTTCTCCCTCACAGTATCTCATGTGTAATGATATCTCTTTGAACATTTTCTACATGTACAACTAATATAGTCACTTTTGTATCCTCCAGTGAACTCAATGAACTGCATAATGCCTTTGAAATATTCTTTAGACATTCGATTTAGAAGATCAATCCAACTCTTATACATAATAATATCTATATAACAAACATTTAAACAAATTTTTTCAAGCCTCAAACATTTTATCATGGGATATACACACAGAATCATGAATGAAATTAATCAAATAACAATACAACTTAATATTAATATTGTCAACATATACATGGACTATACATTGTATGTAACATCCAAACTCAAGTAATGTTTGATGTATTCTTATAAAAACACTATTAACACACATTGTTTCATAATTATTCATGCACAAAATCCCGTATACACATGAACGTAAATTTCCACAATTTTTATTCACACACAGTATTCATATAATCTTAATTCATGTCAACTTTGTACAGTAAAATGCCCAAAATCAAAACTCTTAAACATAAGTTAGGTTAAACCAAATTGTGCTACCAATCTGGAAGGGAAGGGATCTGGAGGTGGTGATGTGAGAGAGAGGAGGCACAATATAGTGGAGCCGGAGTCTGAGGTGGTGCGGTGAGGGAGGGGATGCGCGAAGACGAGGAGCTGGATGTAGTCATGTGGCTTCAACGGTGACCGGTGATGGGTGGAGGCATTGTAGTAGGGAGAACAGAATCTAGGGTTAGGGTTTAGGCACGAGGGGGGTTTTACAGCAAGGGGGGTGGAGGCAGAGCTGGTAGTGCGGCGTCCTCGGTGCGATGTCAGCAGGGACCGGTGATGGGCAGTGGGAGTACGACGAGGGAGAACAGGCACTGCAGGTAGAGTTCGGGAGCCAGGGGGTTCGACCGTGAGGGTGAGGAAGGGTGGGGTAGATGCGGATGGTGTATGTAGTGTGGAAAGAGAGGACGGGCGTGAGGGCGGTGATAGTCGGCATGAGGGTGGTGGCGGTCGACGCGAGGGCGGTGGCGGTCGGTGATGTAGGGTCCAGGTCCAGCGGCGTGAGGGGGTGAGCGATTGGGGTTTGAGCACGTGGGGGAGGAGGGGGGAATAAGGGTTTTTTAAAGCTTAGTGACTTCCAATGGTGGTTTCCCATTTTAGGGGGGCTCCAAATCCCCTTTTCTAGTATTGTGTTATCATATGTTTGTAAGAATTCCAAGACTAATATTTTCATTTATTTTTTTATTTCCCTTACAAAGATTTTTTTCTAAACCAACGTTTTAAAATGTTTTTCATAGAGTTTACAGATAGATAAAGTAAATGAATATGCCATGTTTAATGCTGTGACAATATTTCAAGAAATGATTTCACATTTTATTTAACTTCTTCTATTATGGACGAAATATATAATGTTTTAGTGTTACCCACATTGTATGGATGTGGGTTAATATGAATGAATTATTTATTAATTATCTGAAACTCTAAACTGAAAATATATTTTTTTAATGAATGAATTTGATTTCTAATTGAATTAACTATATTATTTTTTGCTTAAGGCTACATCCTTATAGTTGGTATCAGAACACAGTTTTAGTAAATTTACTGGTTATTATGATATTAATATAATACCATAAATGATTCTAAATTATTGTTATGTTAAAATAATATTTCACTTATAGATAACCATGTTTTTTCATCACTTATATGTCTATTCAGAATGGTTTTATATAGGAGAAACAAGGATAATAATGTATGAAGGCACTAAAATGATGACATATTTTAGAATCCACAACCTAGAATGATAGGAATTGGAACTGATTAGTTCTGAATTTAATACATCAGTTTTTGTAGGATGTAAATGTTGGTTCCATCCCTCCAATGAAACATCTAGATCTACGACAAAGGAAAATGATGATCTAAGAACATTTTATGAGGAACACCCCTCCTACATTCAGTGGATATTCTCACCCAATGTTTTCTAAATGGGGAATTAAATCTCTTAAAATGGGTTTTATTGCCATGGGGTGTTTAGATATAAAAAATGTTAGTCTATTTATTTGTCATTTTGAAGGCGAATCCAACCAGTGGTGGGAAATGTCCATGAATATCAAGGATAGTGAAGAGATTAATGCCTTGGAATGGGATTAAATTATCTACTCCGTGGGAATTATTTTCCCAAGGTGGTTCGAATTTGGACGTAAAATCAATTCCTAGAATTTTAAAAAAGGTGGATACATTGGTGGATGTTTATGATGAATACATAACCCAATTGGAATGGTATTCTCTAAATCTTATTTGATATCATGATAGTAAAATCAACTGTTTTAACTCAGTGTTGATGCTAAGATATTTAAGGAATTGGATTTCCATGTATTATAATGAAAAGTGAAACTTATCTAATGTTCTTAGAGGGTCAAAATGGAGTTTTTTAAGATCATATTTACATTGAAAATATGTATAAAAAAGGTATATATGGAAGCAAATGGGAGATAATGTATCAATGAAATCTGACAGTATGAAAATATAGTTTCTAATTTCTGAAGTTTTTGGTAAAAGGCAACCTAGGTGAATGACTTATGAAATATGGGAAGTGATTTCAATGTAGTATGTTTGTACATATGGACCGATATTGTAATTAAATATGTCATAGTGTATGCATGATTAATTCTGATAAGAAAGCAGTATGGTGTTTCAAATGTAGTGGGATGGGGAATTATGAAAACACCTTGTTATAAAAGGATTTGAATTATGAGAATTGAACTATTCACTTCATTATAGATTAGATATGAGATAACGATCAAATCATGAGTAATTAGTCCCATATGAGAGTGTTTATTTTGATGAAAGGCATCTTGGTTGGGTTATTTATCAATATGAGTTCTTATCCATTTACTGGTGAATTTGGGGGACAATGTACATCGTATATTAATTGTAGTGAGAGTATTTTTCACCTTCATTTGAGGTTCGTCCTTGTGTCACCATGATATACCAAGGCTTACACAACTATTATTAGTGGAGGGGGTAGAAATGGGAGATTTTTTGTTTTTTTACTCAGTGTTTCGGAAATTAAAGGTGATGGAGGGACACCAAAGACCAATGGGAAATTTATTTTGGATGAAACTTTTAATGTTTAATTGTGATGACATTGTTATAAATATTTTTATGGGCATACCATGGTCACCAGGAGTCTATAAAGAAGTGTGGGTGATCATTGATAGGTTGATGAAGGCCTCCAAATACTTACCCATCAAGGAGAACATCATAGTGGATGAGATTGGGAGGCTCTATGTGTGAGAGATATATTGAATTCATGGGGACCCACAAACAATTTTATTATATATGGATCCACGCTTTACATTTGGTTTTTAGCTAGGGTTATATATCGATCATGGTTTATAAGTGTCTAATAATATGATAAATCACCCATACACCAATGGGTTGTCTGATTACAATATACAGGTGTTAGTGGACATTATTGAAGCATGCATAAATTAGTTTTGTTGTTCATAGGAGAAAAAACACATATCTTTATGAATTTTACTATAATAACAATTTATACGGTACAATACAAATGGATTATTTTGTGGCCCTAAATGGTAGAATGTTCCATTCATCTCTATTTTGGCTTCAGGTAGGATATGAATCTCTTCTAGTTCATCATATTGTTCAAGATACTACAATTCCACTATATCATATTTAGAATAATATGTATACAAAATAGTCTAGGTAGAAGTCCTATGTCGATCGTCATAGATGGCCATTAGAGTTTATGGTTGACATTCAGTTTTTCATGTTAGTTTCACCAAGGATGGGGCATAGATGACTTCAATGGTAGGATAAGATATCATCTTGTTATTTATGGTATTTTGATGTCATGGAGAAGAGTGGGCTAGTTTTCAAATATATTGATCTTGATCAGAGGTACCAAGAAATGCATGATGAAATTCATGTATCATAGCTTCATCATTATCACTCATATGTACCGCATATTAGTCATTATGATGAAGTTGATTTTTAAAGAGATTACTCTTTTGAGGATAATCCTATTCGTATCTTTGATCATAGTATGAAGGCTCTATGTGGTAGTTCATTCCCTATATTATGGGAAATATCGTAGCATAATCTTTTATAGAAGGATTCCTTAGAGGAAGAGGCCGATGTACATACTCAATGGGTAGAACACTTATAAGATGATTTTTTCACCCTCAAAGGGGAAACATGGGGGTGATTTTTTTAGGAGATTTTTTAAAATAACATATTATCTTATATTGTAAAAATCCGTTGAATTTTAATTTGAACTTTCCTTTTACAAAAATTATTGATATTAAGAGTTTGTGGAAGGGTTTGAGATATTCTATTTCTTAGTTGTATCGTTGTGCTCTAATTTTTTAGGAAATAGGTAAGAATCATGGTTAGTGAATAGTTAGTGATAACCATGAACCTCACACTATGTGAACCTATAAGTGAGAGCAATAGTTTCTTAAACTATGAAAGGGTTTGAAAAGATCATGTAGAGTGATGAAAAAAATGTAGAGGATTTTTAAAGCGAAACACATGGTATGTCAAAGCATGCACCTAGCCCATGTGAGGGGTGGCACCCCAGATAGAGATACTCCATGTTTGCTACATATTTTAGACAACCATGTGGAAAAACCATGCAATAATTTAATGTTGGTGGATTTATGATTTCAACCATATTTCTATTTAAATTAACCCCCTATTTTATAAACCCATTTTAGGCACAAAAATAACCCTCACATTTGTACTCTCCATTGGAATACAAACAACACATTAGTCAATTTATTCCTTATATAGTCCTTTTCAATACACATTGTATATGTTGGATCCATATGATAGTCTCTTCAATCCCTATCCTTCCTTCCTTCATTTCCTTTAGTATATGGAATGAAATTTTTTTTCGATAATATATACCCAATTTTTTGGAATTTAAAAATACAATTCACTTCTACCATTCTATCTTGAATCAAAATATGATATTGGAATAAGATTCATTAACCGTGATATGGTAGTTGGGATAATACTTATTATTATAATGTATTTAAGGTTATATTATGATGCATTGTTTAGTGTGATGGATCCTTTATTTCACATCTCTAAAATCACAATTCAAATAATTAAATGGATATAACTTTATTTAAGGTAGTCTATTCACCATATTCCCTTCATTGGATGTTCATTACATTTAGATGAAACTCCCATTTAGTTTTTTTTCTCTTATAGTCCCTAGATCATTTTGAATGAGATTTTATTAAACCCCCATTTTATATGTGTTATGTTGGCCCATTTTAATGAATTTTAAAATAGAAATATGTAAAGGGATATTGTTGAGACTGGGATCCAATGCCCTTGATTTTGCTAACATATATATTGAGTTTTCTTATGAAATTAATTAGATAAATTGGATTAATATAATTGTTAAATAATATGGGTTCAGCTATCCATGAACATCAAACATGACATACTGAGGATGTGATAGGGGTTTAGACTTGTAACTATTTGGACTCGGTCATCATAATTTTTTAAATTAAATGAATTAAAATGGAACTGTATATGTCATAGGACACACATGAACAACTATATGGACTGACTTGGATTGGATCACATGGAATACATAATTATATTATTCAATGTGTGACATTGAAATTCTCTATGTGGAAGTCCATGGATTGGCTCCAAGGGAAATTCATTTAATTTTTCCTCGAGAGATTCATGGGTTCACTATGTGGACAATCAAGTATGGTCCTAGAGGCTATATAATTATACCATGACCTAGTGATACCTAAATTTCTACATGAAATGTCATTGATGTTCTTGTAGTGTTATGTGTTATATTTCACATTGAGAGACACTGGATTTCACTAAGTGAAATGCCTTCTATGAGCCTAGGATGAATTTTAATGAATTTAACAATGCTTTTGGAAACTCAAAAAATATAGTTGGAGTCAGTAAATGAATTTTTTACGTGATATCCTAGTATATTTTCTTTTTTTGTTCTAAAAATTATGGGACTTATATTTCCCTTATAAGAGTATGATCTTATTAGGGGTCCATGTCTACAAGCCTAGGTCCTAAGTCTATAATGTAATTGAAACATAATTAGTAAATTTTTTGTGAAAAATCATTTTAGGTTGAATAAATTTTTTTTATATGGGTGTTATATTAGAAATATGACTAAAATAATTAATTTATTTTCTTTATTTATAAATTATACATGAACACTCAAAAAGTATCATTAAAAAATTTAAAGTTCATGCCACTATTTGTGGAGTAATATTGAGTTTATGTCACACCATGTTCAATATTCTAATTGTTGCAGAGATAGTCCTCATAGAACTTTTAAAGGAAAAAGGGTGGAACCTAGATTTAGAGGATTTAGTTACTGTATTATGAAAGAGTGTTGTGGAAAAATAATGAGTATATTCTTATTTTTCTATTAGTTTAAAATTCTTATCATATTCTATTTTTTATAAAGTTTATTATATTCATTCGAATATATTTCCCCAATATTTTCAATTTTTATATCATAAATATGTGACTCTATTTTTCATATAATAGTGGATGTGGCACTGTTTTGTTTATAAGGATGTTCTTATTCTAAATTTTGTTCTTTCTATTAAGATTCTTCTATTGTAATATCTTTATTTCCCTAATTTTTGTATATTTCAACTTTTTGTCACTCTAAACACAAGGGTATAGTCTCCCCATAATATTATCATAAATACTCATAGAAACTAGGTATCCTCTGGAATATGAGGAGGCACACTTGAGTATTTGTGGCAAACTGGGTTTGGTTACTAATGACTGAATCTATTCCAGTAAATTAAAAAAAATTAATAGAACATATGTTCCAATTAATAATATAAATTGTATGGGATACAATCAATGGGAAAATATAAAACCCCTAATACGATCATAAAAATTGTATATGTATCATGTATATAAAGAAATAAAAATAAATGGGAATAACACATGATTACATATCAAATGAGGAACTAAAAAAATAATGACAATTTTATAAATCAACCCAGAATGAGTAATGTTTAGTATGTGACATATCCATATGGGACTTATGTGAGTGATTCCAATGTATTTGTTAATGAGTTGACGAAGAAAGTGGATGATATTACTGTCATCCCCAGGTCCAACTCTAGGATCATTGTAATTAAATTGGTCTGAATAGTGTATTTTCTTTCAATATTCCCACATAAGGCTCTCATGGCCACTAATATAGAAAAGGGAATCTCTATAATGCTTCCTCATAAAGTCTATCAGGGTCCCATAGATAGAAAATATAAGAAATATCATTTTTTCTCCCAATGAATATCAATGTCCCTAGAAAACCACATTCCATGCCCTAGAAATCCCTAGTGATAATCAATGCAGACCATATAATTATCAGAAATTCCACACATCAAAATCTATTTCATATGAAATAATAATAATTTTTTCCCTTTTTGGATAAAAAACAATCCTCATTATAAAACTATTTCTGAAACATAATGATAAATCCATTTAAAAGAAAAAAACTATTTGTGTTATTTCATCATCTACAAATTATATCTCAATACACTCTTGAGGAAAATTTTTATCAATACATAGTTTCATATAAAATGGGAACTCATTCATCCCTTTTCAAATCAAATTTGATAGCATTAAAATCCACAACTAGATTAAGTAAAAAATAACCTTGGGATAACACATCAATTTGAAATGAAATAACTCAATAAAAATATAAAAATCATTATTCACCATAAAAAGGTGTTTCCATCCATTTGAAAAAAACCAACCCCAAACATTTTCTTGTAACCCGCATTAAACTAATAATACTTTGTAAATCATTGAACTAATGCTCAGAAAATAAATTAAAATGAATGTTTCATTAAAATCAAAATGGGATGTTTTATGAACACTTTTTCTAGATTCACATCCCCCGAAAATTAGTAATATAATAGTTATTTCAAATTAACTTGATAATGGTTTATATTTGTGCATAATTTAATGGAAAAAAATCATTTTAAAACAACAAGAATGTAAATTACTGTGATATAAAGATTTAAAAATATAAAAATAACTCAAATAAATGGAGGGCATACTAAAATGGTCTAAAACACATCTCCTTTGGTGCTGGATACCCAAACCATCCATAAAGAGACCTAGAAGACCCGTTGAAAAAAATAGAAATCGTAGACCTGAAAAAAAATGTTTAACCCCCATTATTTAGTGGTTGTATGCTCATAGCGTTGTGATAGGGATAACATAAATCAATATAAATGGGAGGAAATGAGGATATTATATCTTTTGATAATGATTCCACTATGATTACCCACATAATACTGGTGGAATCATATGACTGAATGAATCCCCAAGTGGGGTAATATCGATAGTTGTGGAGGGTGTCTTGGGGATGTTTCACATATGGGAGAGAGGGGTAAGAGAGTGGGTTTTTTAATTTTAAGTAAATTAATTAGAAATAATTAAAAATTAAAATTGAATCAAAAAATTAAAAAAAAAAATTTAGATGACATAGTAAGGCTATAATATTTTCCTAACGGTGTGCTAACCGTGTTAAAGGATATTCCTAGACACAACTACCCCAGCTCCGCCTCTTCTATTCTTTACATGGAAGGAATAATTTTGTGAATACAATTATAAATGATACTATGTAATAGTAAATATAATCTATAAACATTTCACAAGCTTTACCTAAGAAATAATAGGTTATGATCTATGATCTTGACTCACATGTGGTGCACACAGTTTCTCCTAGAACATTTATGGTTAATCTCAAACAATTTAACATAACTATCAATTGTATAAAAACAAAAAAAAATTCCTTGTTTCAAAATAAAACCCCATGGAAACTCAGAAGGAGTCTCATAATATTAAAATAATATAATATAAACATTATAGTCACATTATGGGAGTCATACATTCATTTTCACAAAACTCCTAAAGTGCATCAAACATGGACCTATAGTATTATCATTTCCATCAAACTCAATATATGTCGAATGGACCCTACTAGCATAGATTTATAATTTAGGTAATTTATTCCCAAAATGATTCATCCAAATATATATTAAAATCAAACAAATAAAAATTATTAGTCAAAAAATATATAAACCTAACTAATGCATATAAAATTTTAAAAAATTTAGATTTTTAAACAAAAAAAATGAAATAAAACAAAATACCCTTTTTATATTACTGATTATTTTAGTTAACTTAATAGTTAAGTAACTATTTAAAAAATTATGTGACATGAAATTTTATAAAAATAATAAACAAAATCTTATGTAAAATATTATTCTAATACAATTGTTGAATTTAAAATTCAATAACCATTGGAAAATAATACAAAACAGAATTAAAGTAAATTAAATGTACTCTTTATTATATACATTAGAGTTGTTAAATATAATTATTTAAAAATTTAATGAAACAATTAAGAGGAATTGACTAATATATATAGAGGACAATGATAATTATTTTATAATTTATATAATTTATACTTTTAGATATAAAATTATATATTTCTAAATTGATGAAAAATTAAAATAACATGGAAACAATTTATTTCTTCAAATTAATTAGTGTAGTTAACTAAATTTTGAAAAAAATAAATGAGAATATTAAAAAGACATTAATTAGCATATAAATATAAGAAAAAACAAATTTAACATGAAAAATGATAAAAATTGGATAAAAATTTAATTTAAAATATATTTAATTTTCCAGTACTAAACTAAAATTCATCATATTTGTAAAAATTTGAGACATTATTAATAAATTCAATTAGAAGTGATATATATAATTTTTTTTAAAATTCTAATATATAAACATGAAATTAATATGTTATACTAATAAGATTATTGTATTATTAAATTATTATTTTCACATATTCCTTCTTTATTTTCATTCCACATAGAGGAAATATTTTTTGTGTAATGGTTGTTAATATCTTATAATAACCATTCCCAGGAATTATGGATCTCATATAATTCATCATCAGCATCAACTTTGACATGAAAAAAAAATTCCTCCAAAAAATAAAGTCCACTTCATATTTGATGGATCAATAACATAGAGAAATGTTTTTATTGTTTTTCCATGATAAAAGAGATATATACACATTTTATTCTATTTAGAACTACTAGTGTCATACAAAAATCATTTTTTTAAATTGTATTACTAAAAACCTATTTTTAGGTACGTATAAGAGAATTGAATTTAATGTAATAAATCTCACATATTTCATCAATACCTATGTAACATGAACTAGATGTTGTTTTTTAGTTTTTTGTCCATATAAAATGTACTACTTCAGTGAACCCCAATACATTTATATTTCTAAATTGATGACCACTTTCCTAGTATTTTGTATAAAATATATATCTATTAGTTTCGTACCCAAACAATGTTACCAAAATTTAACAAAAGAGTCCTTCTAGTAATTTTAATTATTTAAAAAAAATAAAATATACTATACATGATTTCCTTAAACTATAGTAAAATACATTTTTTAATCTATTTAAATACCCACATATCATTTTTAGATGATTTTATTTTAATACATTATAATGAAAATTTATATAGAAATGAGCATCACTTATTTTTTACGATGTATAAATGTACATGAATTATTTTTTCACATATCAGTGAGTTTATTTTCACATTGTGAATCCCCATCCCCCCAAAAAATCTATGTCATGGTGTGATGCAGTCAAATATTTGTGATTAACTACATACAATTATTCTATACAAAACACTACAAAATCCATAGAAATATACTTCTCAATAATGGAGGCTTATGTCCCTTATAAAATTTTATCATAACCTTTTAATATTTCCGTATACCATATGAAGGGTACATTCTAAATAAATATATTGGACCTCAATTGTTTATTACTCACACAAAATGAATCCTTTAATATAATATAACATCCAAAAATTGGTCGAACATAAATTTCCATTTAAAAAAGTATATATACTATATATCTTTCAAAATTGTTCAAATAATTTAAATCCATAAAATTTTCATAAATGGAATTGAAAAAATAACATGTAGATGATAATTATTCTTGAAATGGATTATTTTCATTCCTTGGATTTATATTTGCAGGTGTTTTTTCATCCATACAAGATAATTAAGAGATTTAATTCCTATGAAAATCAATCCATTTAAGGATTTTTTATATTCAAAGAATGACCCTCGGTAACATTGAATCTTTGGAGGCATTGAAAAATATGATTTTATGCTTCTTATATAATGAATGAAAAATCTAGAGGAATATATTTTCTTTTTCATTTTGGGGTTGGAGTAAAATCAAATTGAATTCCAATTGAATGTATGTCAATTGTTATATTAAAATAATACATAGCCTTTCCTTAATTATCTGCCAATGTTCTAATCAAATTATTATATATATTATTCTCCAAGTGTATCTTCTTAATGATATGTTTGATTTAATGTTATCAGCTATATATGGGCTTAGTTTTTTTATCTCAAATATTAATGTCATTACCAAATATTTTTTCCTTTCTAAACATTCCATCAATGTTTTTCTCCTTTTCAAAACACAGATCTATTGGAAAATAATTTATAGAAATATAAAATCCATTAGATCCATTGAATTCATTTTTAATTATTTTATAAGAGTGATCCATTGAAAAACCATTGAATATCAATATACACTATTTGATATATTTTTATAACTGATAACATGAAAGCCCTATCTTTGGAAATTGGATTGGATTTATCCTCATTAACATTTTATTAAAAAAAATTCCTATATTGTGAAGTATTTTACAGTAACATAATAATTTCATGAAATTGAGAATATTAATTTTTATTAAAATTGAATAATCTGAATTTTTTTCCCAAAATAGATTTAAATCATCAAATAATGGTGACATGTAAATGTCAAACACTTTTTTAGGTTGTTATCTTCATAAAATCATGTAACTCAAAATGATATATTTCCACATCATAAAAAATTTAAATGAGAAGTTTTAAATTACCAATTTGAAATGTCATGAAATATGGTTTGTACTAAAGATATGATATGGATTCATTCCATATGTTTATAGGTCATGTTTGAGATTTCTATCTTCATTTATTTATATAGTAAATTAGTGATCATTTTTCATCCATTATCGACAATTAGTTGGATGATATAATATTCGATTATTTATTTTCCCATATTTTTGAAATATTTACCTTTATGAGTCATATTAATTTCATATAAAATTTTATTCCATGTAAATAAATGAATACATCAAATTTATTTAGTAGGATTATTCATAATTAGCATAATAAAAAAAATATCTATTGATTTTAATTTAACTTATATTGTGATTCCCCATATTTAGGACCCTCTAATAGACCATTATATTGTATATTATTTGGAACTAAATCAATGGGGATAGAAATTGTATTCCTATAACCCAATCCTATTTGAAATAACATTTTTTTCATTATAATGTGAATATGGATGATTAGTTTCTGCATAAATAGTGTATTTCAATAGTTTTACCAATTTTTTAAAACTCATGTCACTCTACCCATTCTATGTATAAATTTAACCAATTATAACACTATCAACATAACCATATATTTCATACAACCAAAAAAATAGATTTTAAACATCCCTATAGAGGAAATCAATCATATTTTTTTCCTCAACTACATCAACATCAATATCATGAATCATTTCATGGATTTATTCACAATGATTGTCTTTAAAATACATATCATATTTAGATCTTGAATTCTATATAACATCACCATATTATATCCAATGTATTAAACTCAAATTAAAAACATTTAACTTTAAATGAACTTTGATTACTCTTCCTAGAAACTGTATCATACTTATACATTTCATGCATGTATAATTAAATAAGTCACTCCACAGAACATTTCATTGTGAAATTTTCAATGAATTATTATGTACTTCCACATATTCATCACAAGTTTGTTTTCACCTATAATAAATATGAAATATGGATTAGAAGTTAATTTATTATAAAATTTATAGTTATGTATATATTTCTATAAATAAAAAAATAAAATATTATTTTTAAAAAATATAATAATAATGAATAATTAATTAAAAAAACAAACTATGTAATAACTATATCAACTATTTAAAACTTAAAACAATATTAGAATGTAATTGTTCACAACATGATTTATTAATAACAAAAAAAAAAATTGAAGTCAAATTTATTTTTATTTAGAAAAACTATAAATAAAAAAGTTAACTATTATTATTATAATGAAATTTAATTACAATACAAAAAGAATATATGTTCTTTATTAAAGTAAATTCATTTTAGAAAACAAAAAAACCATAATAAAATAATTATCAATATAAACTAATCATTATAAAATTAAACAATAACCATTATCTTTTCTTATAATTAATGTTCACATATTGAAACCCAGTTAAAGTAAAAAAAATTACATGGTTAAACAATAATGAACATTCATAGAATAAAAAATGAATAATGTGTTTCTACTGAGATATGATCATTCTAAAAAAATAAAAATTACATAAATTGAAAAAAAATTATAACAAATAAAACCCAAAAAATATCAATCATTGTAATAATGAAAATAAAATGAATATAATGGAATATAGAGAAAAAACAAGTTACTACATGATTCATCGACCAGAACAAAAAAACAAATCATCCAAGTAAAAAAGTGAAAACAATAGAAAATAAATAACATGATATGAAATAGACAACTAAAGATAGCAGTGAAGGAATGAAAAGGACCATGTAGGGAGGATAATGGTGGTGGAAGATGTTAAGGAAGTATGATTGGCAGTCGAGTGGATCATAGAACGAGGGGTTAGAGTTTAGTTTGAGAGAAATATTTTATAGGTCTCAATAAAATAAAATAAAATAAAATGAGAGGCCAATGATTTTGAATTTTATAAGGGTTTTTAACATCAATTAAAATAATAATAATAAAAAATCCATAAATAATTTTAATAAATCCAATATTTTTAATTTATTTAAAAATTGTTTTTTATTATTATTTCACAAGTGATAAATATATTTTTAAACATCTTTGACTACACATAAATGAACATAAAATATTTTACAACAAAATTAACGATATAAATGTTTCAAAAGTACCATTTCACAATGATGAGAACCATTCTTAAGAATCGAAATTTTCAACAAATTAAATAATATATTTTTAAACCAAGAATATATCCTTAATATTAAAAAGGAACATTTTCAAGTGATTTTAATTAACCATATTACATATAATAAGCTAGTTTGGAAAATGTTGATTTCAATATTAATTTTTATTTATTTATTTCAGCCTATTAAAAAATAATGACATTAATATAGTTGAAATTAATATGGCTCAATATTCTACTAGATAAAATGTTTCAGGAAATAATGAAACTAGTGGATCCTAACAGATCATTATAATCTCTTTCCCATTATTTCTAAAATTTAATTTTGGAACATTGACTAACTCGTACCAATGATTTGAAGACCAAACACCCAGACATTCCTGGTAACCAAGGATTATATTGTGACAAATATGGATATATTTTCATGCATTTTACCCTTAATTACGGACATCAGATCATTTTTATATTATAGTAAAATCCTAAAAAAAATGAAAAAAACTACTTGTTTAAAATGTGACATAGATACCTTAAAATATGTAAATCAAGATGTCACTAACACCATGGGAATTTATCTATACCAAGGGTTAGATAATAGAAATTCACCCTTAAAATATCACTTTGTAATGATTTACTAATTTGTATTTACATAATAAACTATAAACTAGTTTTTCTGAGAATGAGAATGACTTGTCTATATATTGGATTTATCCAAGGAATGAAATTGACAAAATATAACCTAACTATAAATATATATATATATATGTAAATATATATATTGGAAATATGTATAACCCAATAATATTTTTTAATTTAATTTTTTAAAATAATATTGCAGGTGGTAAAAAGAACACCTATCTTAAAATAACTACAATATACTATAAAAAAATTATTATTTGAATATTCCTATTTTAATATAGTAGTTAAATTAGATTGATGAATAGTAATAAAAAATATATTAATAAATAATGGTTTTATATATTAAAATATTATTCGTATATTAATATTATATAGTTACCTAATTTTTTAAAAAGCAATTTTGTATTAAATATGTTGATTTGCTCCAATTATTGATTTTATTGAATTCTGTGCACATAAATTATAACTTATTTCTAGTATTTTAGAAATTATAACTAAAGATATTAAATTTTTTTTGAATCATAAATTGAAAAAAAATGTAGGTGAATGTTTGATATTTCTTTGAAATGATTTATTTTTATGTGAATAATTAAAATTATTAATTTTTTAAAGCTCTTAATTATTTTAATTAAATAATGTTATATAAAAATACCATTAGGTATTTAATTTTATTTTTAGGTAAAGTAAGTTATAATTAATTATATATATTCTAATTGATTACATAAGAATCCATATTATACTTGATTTTGTTATAAGATTAATTTTGGGCTTAAAAACACATTTCTTAAAGAACTAATTTCATTGAGTTTTATGTATATTTTAAAATATTATTATTTTTTAAATTATATAATTTTAACATTGAAAATTGATTTTTTATTTTTAACTAGGAGGCTCAAATTTGTTAAATTTACCCCTTCTATTTTTGTTCTTTTTGAAAAGTAACTATGGTAATGACTTATTTCCTCAATAAGGGTAAAACATGTAAATATTTTTTCCATATAAGATGATAAGGAACTTAATATATATCTACTGGTTAAATTTATTTTTATGACTTTAGTTCATATATACTCCTAATATATTCAATATATGAAAACATGGAAGCATTTTCCATTGTTAATGACCAACATATTCTCATAAGTAAAGAATAAATAAAAAATGTCAGTTTATTTCTTTTAAAATATATAAAATGTTTTCATAACTATTAAAATAATATATAGATTATTAAATGTAGTTATATTCTATGTTATAAAATAATTGTGATAATAATTTATTTTTAATTTTTTTTATAGTTTAATTACCTTATATGTTTATGAAATGTCAGCACGTGAATGTGAATACAGTTGCAAAATAATTGAAATGATTTTTAAAAAATGAAATTTTTTATGATATTTATTGATTTATGCGGTTATAAAAAATTTATAGTTATCAATAATTTAAAATTGGTGGTAATATATTCTATATTCAAAATCTTTTTTCATCTTGATATCTTAAAAGTCAAATTAAATGAATAGTCTCAAAAATGTATTTCATGAAATTTAGGATATAAATTTATTTGTTGAATTATTTTTAAAAAAATATTAAAAGAATAAAGTATTATGAAAAATGGTTTAAAATGTAATTCATGTATTATTTGTGAGTTAACTTTCATATTATATGTAAATTTATAACACTTAAAGGCTAAAATAGTGGTACCATGATTACAGTTAAATTAGGTTTAAAGGGGGTTTAACTATGATAAAATTCATAAAATGTCTCCAAAAATAGTATAAATATTATTTAAGGATTTTATTTATACCCTCTAATTTATTATTTATGAATTTATAAATCCAAATTTTTATTTTTTTAGTTAAACCTTTTGATTTTTGAAAACATTTAATAAATACAATCGTGGAACTCCACTCACTTATAAAATGGAACCAATTATCATATATTATTAACACCTACTAATCCATGTAGATCAACCAATACCTACCAAAACCAATTCATAACATTCAACACCATGACCTAGATTCATTTGTATCATCTAATGAGAAACATAGAAAGATTATTGTTCAAGAAAAAGTCAATTTTCCATAGAAGAGATATAACTCATAATAGTGCCCTTTCATTTTATTTATTCTTCAATCACATTAAAATAATGTTAAATTACTATTATATAATAATTTCCCAATGAATAACATACTAAAATATTATGTTATTATGGTAAAAATCTTATTCATCTCAATTTCTGTCTGATAGAAAATGAAAACATCTTCGGTGCTTACATGTGGACTACCACATCCATTATGCGATGAATTTTTTACCTATAAAATACATAATGATGAGTAATAATTATTATATTTATTCTTATATATTATTTATATTAATTAATATTCATTTTAAATGAAAATAAATATTTTATTTTTTTTATAGTTTTATCCTTTGAAAAATGATAATGTCATTCCTGTGTACATGTGGATTACCACCTCAATGATGTGCTATGAATTATTTTTTGAAAACAACCTTATATTAATGGTTTTAGAAGTTTATTTAATGTATATAACTAATAATTATATCATGATTTATAATATTTATATTATGTAACAAAGTCTTATTTTACCACATTCATCCTATAAATGTTTTTAGGAGGTATAAACATAACGACATCAAAATATCTGACATGAACATACCTAATTTAGACACTAAGAAATAAACTATTGACGAGTTATATAATAATAAAAATAAAATTTAAAAAAATATTAAAGATATTAATCAACAATAAATCCTATAAAATCTTATTATTTAGTAGTTTGAGAATATAAAAAACGATTCAGGACCATAAGAAAGATGTCTTCCTTCAAAAAATTATTTTAAAAGTGTTAATATCTATATCCTCTATATAAATTACAATTAAAATTTATCATTAATTTTATTATATATAAAAAATATATTTTCAATTTTCATATTAATATAATTATTATATTATATATAATGGATTAAAAAATATTTTCATTACATATTTTTAGGGTTCATATTTGACACTTTTTACATAACTGAAAACGAATGTCTTTAATGTATATGACAAGAGAAGAATTTACTGATATAATTAAAGTTATTTTTTATGATTCATGATCTACCAGGTATCATAGATTTTACTAAAAAAATAATATTCCTCATCTTATGTCATTTTTTTTGTTTATTCAATGGAAAAGTATATTTCTCTTAATTTCTACGAGAAACATAAATGAGCTAATGCGTATGTGTTGAAAAGTATATTTTAGGAGTTTTTATGATTTAATTTCAAGAATATATATTAATTGTGTATGTTTTAGTACATTTAAATTGTTCATGATGATGGTTGATCCAAATATATATTTCCAATGCATTGGGTAATGATTCTGTTCTCTGGGGAATTATGCAAGAATTAACAGTATGGGTTATTCCATTGGGAGAGCTCCCGTAAGAGTGATTTTAAGAATGATAGAAATATGATTTCTCAAGGTACTTATATAATATTTATAATCATTCAAATTATATTTTATTGATATATTTTAATTATTTAAGGTAATTTAATGAGTATTTTTCATTAGATTTATGCCCATTTTATGGGACAATGTTATTTTTTCATGAAATATTTTTTATGAGTACTCATATTTTAGAAAAACTCATCATGGTTATAATTCTAATTTATGATTTACAAGGGTATGTTTTATTAATTATTTCTTCTAATGATTTTATTTCTTGGTAATTTAAATGATAAATTTAGTTTAATTTTTATTATGAAAAATAAAAACATTATTCTGAGTTTTCCTGAATTTTAAAATGAACTACTGATTTTTCAATATCTTTTTATCTCATACTAGAATTTGTTTCCTATTACTATATTTTTAATTGTTTTTCATAGATATTATGGATGATTATACACAATATATTTTTTTACCATTCAACTATGAATATTTAATTTACATGAATATTTTTTTTAATGATACGTGTGATTAAATATTAGTATAAATTTTTCATGAAAAATGGGAATTGATTGGAAGTCCCCACATTATATTATAAAGATTGTAAATGGTATAGTTTTTTCTTAATTCTCTAAAACTCTAAATATGAAAGGAATTTATAATTTAAGAATGTCAATAATAATTTATAAATTATTAAATTAGTGGTTTATTATGATATAGGGTTGTATAATATGACATAAATTGATCTAGAAAACAATTACCCATAAAATGAAGATAAACCACCATTGACAAGACACAACACTAAAATTGTGGACTGGAAATTTTCCAATAGTACTCCTATGAAATTTTTCCTCCTAAATTAATTCCTCATGATCATTGAATACTCAATATTCTAATAGTATCCAATAGGGTCAACATCAAAAGAAACTTCTACCTAAGAACCTAAATTAAATTATGTGAAGATGCATGGATGTTGAGATATCAATTTAAGGTGTCAATATAATACTTAGTATTGAAATAATAATGGTTTCTAAAATACAATTATTAATTATGTTTATTGATGAAAATTTATAATCATTTATATTCCTATGATAAAATAGTATTATAAACAAATATCCACTAAGCAATGAAAACAATGACTAGTGATGAAATTAAAATATCATATTTTTTTCTAATAAATATCTTTCTATATCATGATGTTTTACACATACGCAAATATAATTCCTGAAATTTGGTTGAGGATTGAGAAGACATAGTTAGGGTAACCATAATTCCCATATTGATGAAAATAGATCAAGGTAGAAACTGTCCAAGACCCATCCCTGGGGAATGGGTAGGTGTGCATTAGAGACAAGTAATCTTGTAGACCATACCATGTAATGTTATAAATTATATTCCTAGTCAGGGTATCCATAACCATCCCATGTAACATGAATTTGAAAATGATTTATAAAAATAATGAGTTCGAAAACCTTAATGAAACCTATAATTAAATGAGAGTAAATCAATAAATACAAGATATGATTTTGAAATGATTTCATCCATCCATGATAGAGAATTACATGAAACACCCATGTAAGATGAAAAATATCCAAAATAATTACCCCTATAAATGAGTGTAAAAATAATAATTAATTAAGTGGAATATATTTCATTCAACCACTATTGTATGAACTTCTCAGAGAAGGAATGAATCGTTTTCCAAAACCTAGATAAATAAATGATAACTGTACCCCAAATTTTAAAATTAAATAATATATATGAATATGAATTATCAATTATCATAATAATAATACCATCTTTCTGATTCAATATAAACATGGATATAAAATATTAAATAAACACTAGAAACTATGTCTCCATGTTGAAAATTACACCTATAGATAAGCTAATCATTATAATAGAGTACTTCATTGGGAGAATATAACATGTAAAAAACTAATCTTATCAACATTCAATGAACATGGCATAATTTCTATAAATATACACTACATTATGGTATTTCTGATACACAACACATTAAATACTTATAATACTAAAATATCACAAGTGATAAATGAAATAAATAACCATGTATGGAATGTGAAATTATTATTCTTATTTAAAGTTTTAGATCATTTTAAAAATTTACATTACATATTTAAAACCTACTCAAGTGAAATTTATTAGTTATTGAAAATGTATGATTTTCTGTGCGGAACTATACCTCGTTTTATTTTTAATTAGAATGGATTCCACTTGTTTTTCTAAGAAAACATACATAAAAATAAACTATGATGGACAAGTACTTTTTAATGAAAAAATAATAGAATTATGATAATTAATTTGGAAACCAAAATATAAAATTTAGTAAGAAAATTTAATTTTATAATGAATGGTACATATTTATAAATGTCCTAAATTTATGTTTTCTAATAAATTTATATTGTATTGAGAGAGTTCAAGGAATATATAAAGGTTATAAAAGATTTTTTTTTATTATAAGGGTAACTATAAAATTATAGTGCACATGGTACAAGATTTTTATAGTCCTTTAGCAAGATTGAGAAAGGGGAGAACTGTTTTTACAATGTTCTTCATAGGTGGATAATGGAGTTTTCTATTTGGTGATTGAGTACAAAAAAAAGTGTTAAATGGAATATAATGAATTTATAAAATTATTGTTTCCATCAATATTCTCTTATGACAAATGACGGTGAGGAAACATCTTAAAAAATTCAATTTAAGCAAGACTGACTTGGTGTCGAGCTGTGTGATTACCACTATATGGATGAGGGAAGTTTCGATGCCACCACACAATTTTTTGAGTAGTGGTGGCACAATAGTGGCCTTAGTTTTTACATTGTACCTCATTAGAGGCCATGATAGGGTTCCTCCTTACTTTATGAGTGGTTTTAATGTATGAGGTTTGTGGAATTCAAATACCCTAAAGAATAGATCATACTTTGATCAGATGAACCATGCATGTTTTGAGATCATCTAGTTTTTATGGTGATTATTTGAATCATTATATAAAAATGTAGAGCATGATAACATTTGGTTCATATTTTCAATCCTTATCCTAACCCTAGATAACATATACACCTCTCATCCCTCTATATATTTTCATTAAATTATTTAAACGCCTTATATGTTTAATTACAAATATCATATCAATGTATCATACCCATCCTTTATTGACCATTATTTTTCTTTCAAAACATGAATCCATAAATTCAATTGGTAGATATTAATTTTTCAGGTTCCATATTTAATTTTGTGTTTATGGTTTGTTTTAATGTATAGGTCTTTGTAGTGTTTACACCATTTTTTTTGGAATTTTCTTTAGGGGTGGAAGATAATTAGTTGTCTATTCATTCTATGATAGTGGTAAACATATAATCCATGTAGGGGATAAATTACATCAATTCAATATATGTTATAATTTGAATTAATTGTGCATTATATAATTGTAAAATTGGGTTTGATCGACCATAATAAATTTATGAATTCAAAAAGGGAATTGTATAGTGAATTATTATTCAATAATCCTGAAATTGACAGAGGAAGATGAAATGTTACGTAACATTCCTTAAATTATCCATTTTTTAATCACATTATTAGTATTGAATTTTAATAATCAATGAATAGAAATATTATCATTATTAAAATAAAATTTAAATTATTAATTATGAAATTGTATGATATATAGAAATAATAATAATTTGTTATAGGGTGTAACTGTTTTTTTCTTATTATGTTAATTTTTATAATTTTTGAAATAAAATTATTTTAATGGAAATTACCACATGTTTTTAATAACTAGTTTTTAATATGTAGTATAAAATAAATTGTTAGGGTATGATGGCGTGTTCATGGGTATTTTATTTATTCTATATCTTATTATGTTTTTAATTAGGGTGGTATATATTTGTCAGTATTTATTATCTTCTCAACATAGTTTAATATCCATACTTGATAACAACATAAATCAAAATTATTACTAAATTAAACAGAACAGGCATGAGTAGAGTGACTACTTCTAATATAGTATTTTTTTTAATATTGTGTATTAGTGATTGAAACATGATTACATTTATTGAAATCTAATGATATATTTTTCACTTATTTTTCCATTTATAGATATCATATTCTGTCTGAACCATTTTATTTGAGATTAATTTAAAATGGTTGTTTAAAATAAATAGTTGTTTTGAGTTGAATGAGGAAATTTTTTATCATGATAAGATTAAATAACTTTATTCCATGATCTTATTTCCTATTTTACAATGATTGAAAAATAAAATTTAAATATATGTCTTTAATATGGATTTAGGGATTTTTTTTATTTTTTTGACAACCATATTATGGTTGGGAACATTTTATGAGAAATGGGATGGAGACCCTATGCTATGTTGGGTAATGATGGATTTTATGAGAAATGGTTTGGGATCCCAGGGTTTTTTGATAGTCGATGGTGTGGGATGGATTATACTATGAACAATGGAGTTTGAAAAAAAATGGATTGGATGAGGTTAGAGTAAGAAATTCTCATCGGTATATTTACTTTCTCCCAATTTATTCATGATTCTTTCTTTATGTCTATAGAATTAGATAATAGTTACATGATGTTATATATAATCGTAATTTAGTATTATGTCATGCATGAAAAGTGGATCATTGAACTAGTATCATAGGATGAGTCCTAGAGTACTAAATTTATTATGAAATGATAATTGAATAAATAATTGATAGGATTGGTTCATAGTGTGTAAAATGATTGTGAAATTCGTGAGAATATATGTAAATAATCAAGAGCTTCAATGGAACATTATTTAAAAGATTAAAATATTAATGATCTGAATTAAATTGAAAAAAATTTATTAGTGGACAATTAATTAAATTTTTAATTTTGATATTGATATATGTATGCATATTTGATACCTTGATCCTAGTAGTGGATGCTGGGGATCAAATGTGATCATAGAGGAAAATGTTCTCATTTTTAACAGTTTTATTTAGTTTGGATGTGTGTAATGTTAATCTTATTTTCTAATTTCATATTATACCCCGCCCACATTGATGGTGAAACCAATAACAATATCTTTCTTTGGAGGTGATTTCTTCAACATCCTAGATGAAAAGAAAAATAGATGTTCAATATCAACCTCTCCCCCGCACATCCTTCAATCATTGTTGAGCCTAAATATCGTTGGATATGATGTATTTTATAAAAGAGTAAATTCCTAACAAGGATATAATAGATCATGATTCAGTATATATGTATTCATGGTCTTTGACAAGCTCATTTATATTAAATACTTATATCTGGACATTGTGGTTTTGGATTACCAAGGGTCTTCTTGCATGGGTTGTGATAGATTAAGGTTTAATGAATTTACATGGGTTGTATTGGTTTTTATGAATAATCATGGCCACTATTTTTATACTATGATTATCATATATTTGGTTCTGTATAATATATGATTAGGGTGGTAATATTTTTATACATGTTGATGGATAACATATAGAATGGATGATCACAAGACATAGCCCATGTGGAGTGAGAGAGAAAAGCCTTCAAAAAAGTAGAATTGTAGAAACATATTTATATTAAGGTTTCAAGTATTATCTCTTACACACACACACAAACACACACACACACACACACACACACACACATATATATATATATATATATATTAGTGAGTGTTACATGGTTACAATGGAAAAATATATGTATATATTTAGGTGATGAGTTAGTTTCATTTTATTTATTCAGTGGGACATTGTATGATTCATTTAAATTTTTCATAAGGGGATTGATGTAGGATCCTACTGAGTATATGTGTTCTACACACCATATAATTATGTAAAAAATATTTATGTCATCAAGAGATTTTCGGTGGATGAGCTAGGTGGTACTAGTTTAAGGAGTTTGATTAGGAGTCATTGCAATTTTATGGTTGGTACCATGGAATTACTTTTAGTGACTTATTATTTTCATTTTAATATATGTATCATATTTATTGTTTTAAGATCATTTATTTTATTTATGAATGGTTTTGGGATAATTATTTTTTTCATATCATATCTTAATTATTAAAATTTAATATAATTTAATTCCTCCCATGCTTGAGATATATATTCCCTTGATGCTAGTTTCCAACAAACAGCCTATTAGAGATGAGAATCACACATCACTATCTATCTTTCTTATTTACCACCCCAATATGGGTACAATTTGTTGTAGAGGGGAATGATTAATTTATATCAAAATGATTTTGGTAGCAAGATATGATTTATTATGTATTTAGGAACTAGTACTGATGCATGGGATGATAGGGATATAATACAAGCTAGAATTAGTGTGTACATCATGTAGTGGACAGTGGCTTATACATGAGATTTTGTGGAAACATTTGATCTGACACCATGAACTTTTTTATTCTAGATCATTCTATGTGAATTTAGTTTTCATAAATGGTACTGATCAAGGTATGGTTCATGCATCATAACATTGTGTTCCAGAGTTTTAATTGGTTATATAATTACAAATTAATTAATATAAATTAAAAAATAAAAATATTTAATATTAGAAATATATTTTCACACTGGTTTATGAGTTACTATTATTTTTTTGTTGTTCAAAATAGGAACAAGTTCTATATCACCATTAGCTTCATGTAAAATATGATCAATTGTATATTCCACTAGATCTATCTAGAGTGGAAATCTATGACAAAAACATTTAATGGAGTGAACACTATGTGTTTTAGTACTAGAGTTTAGAGAAGAATAAAGGATCTACATTAGATTTGGAGATAGTGGAATAGAAGAATGAGGTGAAAAAACATCAGTTTTATTCATTGTAAGAAAGAGGGTTGAATTTATTTTTCTATGATTATTCTTCCTAGGATAATGTGATCATAGTGGATTTTATTCAACATAGATTATATGGAGTCAAATGTTTTGTGGGATATGTTTATGGATAAATTTGAGGTTGATTTTCTATGTTCGAACAATAAGGAAACATGTCGACCTGAGATTCTTATGCTTAAAAATAAGTGTTATAGTTTTGGATACATTTTTCTGATGTATAATAACCTCCCATGTTCTGATTCAGAAAATTTTCTAAATGATGATTTATGTTGGAGGAATATAAATAGAGATTTTCTTTAAGTGGTCCTGAATTTGTTTACTAAATTTTTATTGAATTCTTATTTTGGGGTGATTCATAAGGTGGTGGTTATTCTGAGGACATTAGACAAGATTATAATATAATAATAATGGAGTCATAATTATTATTCACTATAATATCTCAATTTACTATCATATGAAATTTATTTAGTCAGAAATTGGTATGATCTGTCCATTTTCAACTCATCTCGTAAGGACAATAATATATCAAATCCATTATAGTTGGTTGATAATAGTTTGTTCCAAAATTTGAGGCCATGTCTATAAAAATAATGAGTCTCCAACCATTCTTAGTAGTTAACATGTTCTTATTAGAATGATCGAAGCCCATATATTGTAGTTGTTTCTCCAATGAAAATTGATATATTTGGTAATCTTTTCTTATGATACATTAAGAGGGGATGAGGTAACCATAAGAACAAAATATGATATCCTTCAGAAAAAGGGTTAGAGGGAATATATATATCATGTATATGTTATATATTAGGGTTAAAGAGGCCATAAAGAACGACCTCTTTAGTTTTATGTTTTAGCACCACTAGCACTAGAGATCCAAATGTCGTATGAGGTGTTATGTACCAATACTTCAAATCGGTTTTGGATTTTTTTTATAATATACAAACACCTTTGGCTCGACCACACTTTTACAGGGTTCGGGTCTTCAGGTGGAGAGGCTTACGGTGTCCTTGAAATATATTATTCAAATTGGAGTTTGATCTTTGTTGTATGATGTGTGTAGATATTGTTAACTAGTACTAGGGTAGAATTTATGTTTTATATATTTACAATGTTAATGAATGTGGATAGATAAAATCACTATTAAATTGGATTATCAATATATATTTAATGATATAATGGATTTATTAAACATATTAATCATATTATGTGAATCTTAAAGAGAATATGTTGTTTTTATTAGTGAAATAGACCCTCATATGGTCCAAATGTGAGTTGAGTCTCGATGTTTTTTTGGGAATGCGATGAATTTTTTTGAGGATAAACCGATGAAATTTCTTTTCGTTATTTAATAATACCATGATTTCCATTCAAAATATATTGTTTCATTTCCCCCATGATGAGATATTGTGTTTTGGATAGATCTCCATATTTGTGTTTTACTGATATCAGTGTATCCATATTAGATAGAACCATCAATGATTTAAGAGTTACAAATTCATATTAATGATATATTTTAGGGAGGACTAATTGGTCAGTGTGTTTCCTCTGTGTTTCTAGTTTTGTTTGTGAATAAGAAAAATGAAAGAAAATGATTGTGTATTGATTATCATCATTTGAATTAAGTGATGGTAACAAACCACTATCAACCCCCTTGTATTGATAATTTATTTGATCGGATGAATGTGTTAATTAGTTTTTAATGATTTACTTTTGGATTTTATGTCATCTTATGTTATTGAGGATGATAATATCCAAAACTATTCTTCCTATTGTTTTTTATGGGAAAATGATATTATTGTGATGCTTTTGGAGTTACAAATGATGAAACCAAGTTAATGGGACTAATCAATGAAACAATCCATGTGTTTATTGACCATTTCATTATAGTCATTATTGACTTCATATTTATGTTTATAAAACCAACTAAAGATAATGTATATCATATACAAGTTGTATTGGAAGTTTATTGGTCTTATTTAATGTTACGGACGCTAACAAATTGTGTGTTCTAGGATTGTGAGGTCTATTTCATGGGTAATTTCTTGTGAAAACATTGATTATTCTTATATCATTTGAAAATTGATGAATTTATATATTTTTATCACCCAATAATGTTACATAGGTATGATGTTTTATTATTTTCGCCAGCTTTTATAGGAGGTTTAGGTATATAATATCATGTAATTCTACTCAAATGATAGTTTTGACCGGGAAGGATCTAGATGTTGTTTATAATTAGAATTTCTTAATTAAATTTTAGTATTTGAAAAAAAAAATTATTTTATTATTTTGTTCCTCATATGTGTAACAAGGTAATTTATTTGGTGGTTTACTATAATGATTAATGTCAATAATTGGGATATTTGTTGATGTAATAATGGTTAGTTATATGTTATGGGTGTTAGCTTTTATATCCTCATGAAATTTAATGTGCATCACTTTATCATGGACTTTCTACAATGTTGTTCTTCTTGATGTTGTATTGGTAAAATCTTTTATGTTAGTAGATTTTGGTAAACGTGGGTCTCATAAACATAATGTATGCATTCTAATAGAATGAACAGAATTTAAAAAAGTTTTTTTGGATGGAGATATTTTTATAATTTTACTTCAAGAATTATAATACTTTTATTTAAGTGACTATTTTGGATGATTATTATATAAAAAGTTATATGGTGGTTTTATGTAAGATTTTGGAGACATTCAGAGTGAAATGGAAAACTTTATTGTGATAACCCTTGATGTAGGAGAATTTAGTGGAAGGGAATGTTTTTATCATAAGATGGTTCCGGAATACATAGTATATTCAGTGTGAGAATATTATATTGGTGATCCAAAGGTTAAGGTATAACATGATTCATTTTTTTATGGGGATTCTCATGTGAGATAGTTAATGGGTAAACATCAACATGTGTCGATCTATTGATGGGTTTTCATTATTTAAAAATTTAATGAGGTATTTTTCAAGAGTTCCCAAATTTACCCTTAAATGTACTTCATAGTCTTATGGCGATGCATCAGGATCTAAGAAACTAGTTTTTCTAGTAATTTTTTAATGATGTTACTTTTATATTTTTTCAGTCAATGTTTTTTCTTGTTGAAGTTGAAGGCTGAAAACCATGTTCATGATATTTTTTACCCAATAAATGTTCTCCATTGTTCTATGATTAAAATTTCCATATACTTTGTCAACTATTTTATTAGATCTCAATGTTTTTTATTCTATATTTGTGATAGTGGACCATCTGATCAGGTTATCACCCTTTGATGTGATCATGGAGTCTAGATCAATGGAGGATTTATCAATGACGAATCTAAAGGAGATATTGAGGATTATGAGGTTTTAAACATGAATTTGATTGATCATTACATTTTTTTACATCAAGGGTGTGGAGATGTCACTATCATTATTTTGGTACTTTTTTTGGGGAACAATTCCTTTTAAATGGGTACACTTTTAGGCATTTTGAATCCTTCTTGGAGGCTTGGTCATGTTAATTCTAATTTGGCCTTTGTTGTTTATAGGGGGCTGTGGATTAAGATTTTTGGTTGAAGAAAATTACATGACAATGTTATGATGAATAAATCCAAGCCAAAATTTACTTTTAATTCCACCTAGATAGATTGAATTCCTAAATGATATGTAGAAGTATAAATTTATTAGGATGTTTGATAACTCGTTAAAGGTAGGTGTCTGTTTGAAATTGAAATTGAAAATAAAATTTATATGTGATTAATTATTTTGGTGTAAGAGATAAATGAAATTACGTCTAACATACATCCTATACAGAGTTATAAAAAATGTTGTATGACGTACAGAAGAAAAATTACAGTGTGGAGGAAGAAGTGTGTGTAGTGTTGTGCATATAAGATGAATAAACAAGAAAAAAAATGAAATTAGGAGAAAATGAGAATCCCAAAGACACCATTTTTGTATTATTATAACAATAGTGATGTGTGGTGAAGAATAAAAAAATAACACATGTTCTCAATCCTGAATAAGTTATGGAGATGTATAATATTTTCGATATACAAGAATAATTGGGAAAAATACTATCCCTTTCTCAACAGTAAATGATAGTGGTTTATTTTTCTAGAAATTTGTGGGAATAAAGTGTTTTTACGATCATGTACCATGAGTAATGGATTTGACTATCTCTCATTTATTGATGTAGATTATTTGAATGGATCGTATGATTTTTGGTGTGTCTAGATCATACCGTGTATTAGAAACTCATTTTTAGTATTGGAACTTTTATATAGAGTGACCATTGCTTATTTCTTTTATAAATTCATTGGATTTAAGTAGTGATATCACTCAATCTAATAGGGTAGATAGTTTTATTTCACAACTAAACATAATATTATATAAAATAAATACTACATATTGATTCATCTTCCCGTATAAGTGATTCTAATATACCAAGGGTTACTTGAACTACTATCAAAGAATCTATTTTCCCTATAATGATTTGGAAATTTGGATTTTACTATTATAGTGGTTTTTAACATAGTTATTGTTTGATATCATTCAAGAAAATATCTCTCTATGATTGAGGATTTAGCCAATGAATTATATTTTTTGTAAATATAAAAAACTTCAATTCAGTGAAAAATGAGATTCCCATTATTTTTTTTGAATCATTTTTATATATACAAATATCAAATAATGATTTCATTGTAATCAGTTAAAATGGATGTTTCATGGGATACTATTGAGGGATTTTCTCATAATAATGATTTAATTTATATGAAATTATGTGATATAATTCTTCTAGAGAAAATGGGTTATGCTTAGAATTATATCTTTTCATATTTTTTCGATACAAATTTTTTAATGATATGGGGATGAAAAATAAAAAATAAATTTGAGATAAATTATAAGAAATTTATCATAGATTTATAATAGTTAAACAAGGTAAGAAATAAATTTTTAGATTAAAGTAAGATGATATCATATTTAGTGATGATGAATCAATGGATTAATTTTTCACCTTTCTAAAAGAAATCATAACCACCATGATATATTTTGGTAAGATTTTGGGGACTATTATATATTTTTAAGGAATAAATTCTTTATTTTTCTATAAATTCTTATTTTGAAGGATTGAGAATTTGAAGACCAATATATAGGTACACATCCATTGGATAATCATCATAATATTCTGTTATAACATTAATTGTTAATGGTATGTGTTATCAAGAATAAAATGGAGTATGATAGTGATATTTCATTACAATATTTAAATAAATAGAGGAAACAAATGTCAATTTATGTTTTCTAAGATGATTCCAATTAAAATAATGGTGTTGATGTGATGTTTTATTATCTAATGTTACTCAGCTCATGATGATTATAACAATTATACTATAAATTTCATGGTAAATTAATTATGAAGTGCATTGGCTATGTGGGTATTAGATATTTTTATGCAAACTATCCAATGAATAAAGGGGTCTAAAATAATATTAAATAAGATAACAATAAGAAACCACTATTTTTTTCAAAGAATAAATCACCAATTTTTTATACTAGGAAGAAAGGATATAACATATATAAATTAATGAACAAAAATTTATTTTATATTATTGTATGTAGTGATAGAATTGAGTATGATAAATATATAGAACCATATAATAGTGATGATAAAATTATTACAATTTCTAATGTGAATGATGAAAAATTCATTAGTGATTATTACTGTTGTGATGGAATTATGATAGGGAATAAAATGATATTTATATTAATTATTAATCTAAATGGTTACCTATCAAATATATCCAAATTTTAATGGAAGAATAAATGCTTCAAGAATGGTTTTAAATTATATTCAACCAAATATAGTGATGGGATGTAAACAGTGATGAGTAATGAAATGGATAATATTAGGACCTTTCATTAGGAAGGGAAGTGGTTGAATACATACATGAAATTAGAATTTTGTGAAAATATAAGGATCTTGAAATTTTCAAATAATAATTTTTTTACATGGAAATGAAATTGGATATGGAAAAATCCTTCTTTTGAAACATTTCTCATGAAGTTGGAGAGTGATCAATGGAAGTTACAATGAAATATTTTTAAGTCTGATAGTATGATGATATTTAATTATTCCATTAAATATCAAAATCCATATATTCAATAAGATGTTAAAGGTATTGGTTAAAATATACTTTCATGTTTATAATTAAATAATATCAAATTCATAATAATCAAGACAATTTTAGGAAATCTAGAAATCGGTGGAACACTGATTTGATTATATGAAATACTATAATTAGTGGTTTGTGAAGGGATGTATATGAGTATATACAGAATAATGTTTTTTGGATTATTATCAAAATTTATGTTACCCAAAATGATTTATATTTCAAATCCCAAATAATAAATTTTCGAATGTCTCAACATTTGTACAAAAAATATTTTAGAATAGGTATTTATGATTGTTATAGAAAATGTTGGATATGTAGAGGTTTGGATATCTTTTAATAAAGTTTGTGGTTTATTTAATAATTTCACCCGGAGTCTACAGTTTATTGAAGACAATGAATGGGGGAATAAATACCAATATGAATATAGATGTTCAGAAGTATTATGATAATTCCAGATTAATATTTTGAAAAAATTACAACCGTTGGAAGGGTATTGTTGATGAGGTTACATGATTTTTAACTTCATGTATTATTTTCATACAATTGTACTATTCCAAAGGATTATGAAGTATAATACTCAAAAATCATGAAGTCTAAAGTGAAAGGAAATGATTATTATTTGATTATTAAAGATATAAAATATTCAAAAATTGTAACATCCATGGATATTAAATAGTGGATGTTCATATTATATGACATGAAATTTGATGATCTTAGAAGATCAAGAAACTATTTTTGATCCTTTATAATAGAGGTGGAGGTCCTAGATCAGTCGGGAGACCACTAGGGGTGATGGGACTTCAATGGTTATTTTAATATTTTTAGAATTAAAAACCTATGATTTTATAGAGTCATGAACCACTCTTAAGATCTATTCCTTACTCATATACATGATAATTAATGATTCATAATCAGACAATGTTTATAAAATATTGAACATAAAAAAATCTTATTCATTTCCATGTTCGGTAGGATTATAGGACCTAGATAACCACTATTAGTGAAGTGATTACAAGAGAGGGGAATTTATTATCCTTGACTCTTGAAAAACATTCTAATGTATTGTATATTGTAAGGGATTGTGACTTCGTTGAACAATAATTGAAAAAATCATGTAATGGAATAGTTTTCCCTAAAACCACAATCCTTGAATATTTTATCCTCTCTTGAATAAGTGTTAACATATAAGTGATTCAGAATGAAACTATATCATGGATCACATATTATTTAGTATGTAATTATAATTATAGATAAAGATATGAGTAGAAGTATGAAATATATCACACACCCACTATCTTTGGGATGATATATCAATTGGTGGGAGAATTGACACATGAATCAACCACGGTCCTCTATGGTAGAAATTCCCATGATGATCAATATGATGTTGAACATACATTATAACTTTTATCTATCTCAATTTTTCATGATACAATATTTTATTAATATATCAGTGTATTGAATATATCTCAAATAATAAACATCACTTACTTATTTTATACTTTTTCTTTCAATATTATAATTATTTTTAAAGGGATATTTCTTCAATGATTTTTATAAACTTTCGTGATTTTTACCTATATTGATAATCATTAAATAATGACCACTTTGACCATGAAATATGATTTCAAATATATAGAGGGAAATTCCATAAAACAATCTTGATGATGATTATTTAATAAGATTCAAACTCCCATACCAGTTTACCTGAATCATTATTTGGATTGATCCCAAGAAAATTCAGAAATATTTTTACTATAAATAACATTCATAAATAATTTCATGTAAATATATATTTTATATAAATATATATTTTCACTCATTATAAAGGTCCAAAAATTGAAAAGTACATGGAAAATTGTGAGTTTGAAAATTGATTGGAATGAGAAACCATGAGAAAAGTGTCTATGTAAAGAGACCTAAAAATTTTGATTGACTATTTGGATCATGACTGTAAAGATATTTTGGATGGCCAAATATATCATGCAGGATGAACCATAGTTTCGATCAACCACATGTACCGTATATTAGTCATGTCAATCGACCATGGGACAAAATTAATTATTTTTCAATAAGTGTAAATTCGACCATATGTATAAATGAATCATTCAAGACACTATAGATGGTGTAATTCCCATGTAATGTTTTGGTTTTATTTTTTTCCATAGATAAATATTAATTGAGTAGGTTGTTTAAAAAGATATGAAATAGATTTATGTTTTTTGGAATGGAAAGGTCTTTTCTAGGAACAAAAGACCAAATACAGGTTCTCTACAATGAAAATATGATGATTCTTTGTTGATCTTTCAATGTCTCTGAATAATGATTAAGTTTCTTAATAAAATATATAGTTATAAAAAGAAATATGTAAAAATAGTGTTTAGTAACTCTTATTCCTGATACAGATCATTTGATGTCGATGTTTAAGGTTGTTTTCATTTGAAATTTTTTGATGATTTTCAAGAACTAGAGGTGTTGACTGGTTAATCCATTGGATAGGTCAATAAATGAGATGGGTCCAATTCATCTAATGATATTATAAAACTGATTCATTGTAATTATTTAAATATTATGAGTGTATGATATCAAGCTTGTTGTCTTTAGTCACACTAATAGAGCATACGAATCATCATTTCATCAGAGGTCGAACAACAGATTGCCCAAACTATGTAAGAATAACTAGAATTTTTTTATTATCGATAAGTAGGTATGTTGACATTGGTCAATCATGTAATATTTAGAGACTTATCCATTAGTGTGACAGAGATGTAGATAAATCATAGAATAAGAAGGCATTGATTTATCATATGTGTTGAAGAAACTAATAAAACATAAGTCTTTGAACCATGGATGGACTAGAGATTATGAAACATTTTAATCAGATAGCAGTTGGAAACTAGACTCTTAAGAGAGGTAGTAGTAAATTAAGGAAGAACACTATCATAATTAGAAAGGTTTTTAAAATGTGAAAAATGATGATTTTATACTACTGTGGGTGAAGGTGAAATAATTATTTAGATGTTTTAACAATTTATTCAACCATTTTAAATTGTCTAAATGAATTGAAGAAATAATTTGTTTGATTATTTTCATTCATTTGTGGTCCAAGAGAAAAATATATTAATTATTTTCAATTGAGTCCAAAGAAAATGATGGAGAGTTTGAAGTTGTAATGTTATGATATACTAGTTAATAAGAATGTAATTGGAATTTTTTTATCAGATGAACATGTTACACTAATTCATAATATTAACATGACAATGGTTCATTAGATGAAGAAAATCAATTAGACTAATTAAAAATAAAAAAAATGTAATTGTAGACACCAAATAAATACAGATTAGACTCAACTGATTATATTAGTGAATAATTTCTAAATTGTATGAAGGATGAATCATTGATAAGATTCATGGAGATATTATTAGGATCCTTAAATATTTATAAGTGTATAAATAGCCAAAATAAAGATTGAAATTATCATTAAATTTAGATTTATGAATTTTATTAAATAAGAAATAGAAATTGTTTTTCCGATTTAACCATTATGGGATGACTTTAAAAAGTGAACAAAGTAAATTTGTTCTTTATGAGTACTCTAGTGTGTGGGATTCTAATATTATGACATATATTGATATCCTTAGATCCCAAAAAATTTATTCTATTTGAAGATGATTGAATTAGAAAGAGATCCATCAGAGTGAGTTCCCATGGAATGATATCCATTAGAGCGGGTTCCATTGGACGAAGATCCATTAGAGTGAGTTCCATTAGAAGTGTATCAACCATAATTAGTTTAATCAAAGATACAACCATCATATTAGGTTCTATTCGATGGATATCCCTATGTTTATGATCAATTGGATCGACTTTAATCATAAATAGCTCTCTCGATCAGAGGAGTTGAGAGTTGGATGTTTAATTTCACTCTTATGGAGGATGAATAGTATAATTAGAACTAGACTAAGAAAATAGGATGGAGACTATCAAATAAATAATACTGGATTAAGATCGACCAGAAAATGTTCTTATAAGTATTTTTCTATACCAAAATTATAGTAATATTTTTATTGTGTAAATTCATGTTTGAAAAAAATGTGGAGGATGTTTCAAGAACAATATGTTCTTAAGATTATTGTTCATATACTTGTAAATTATACATAGGTGAAGTTGATCGATCATACATACGAAGGAGTTGAATATATTTTTAAAGTGGATTGGACACGAAGAAGAATGTAGATTTTAACTAGGGGTATAAAATATTAAAGAAACATATTATTTCTAGGTTGTATATCTAGCTATAGGAAAAATGGATATATAATGATAGATGGTGTATATAACCAACTATAGTAGAAAAATTATCATACCAAATTGTAGAACTATTCTCTTCTTGAGCCTCTGTAATCAAGATAATAATTTTTAATATAATCCATGTTGGCTGACTAACCAACATGGTAAAGAGTAGGTGTTTTTACAAAACCTTATAATTATCATGTGATTATCCATCCTCATATTTTTTTATATGAAAGGTATGTATGAGACATGCACTCGAGGGGATCATATCTCTAACAAGTATTAGTGGTTAATAATGTTTCCAAAAGTTTCTGTAAAACATTATTATATAATGAAAAGAGAAATATTCATTCATCTAAAACTATCAGGGTTTTCAATCATATTTTGGGACATTAATTTATTAGAGCCTAGTTTCCTATGAAATATTATTCTCTAAGAATAAATAATTTCAATTTAGGAACAATAGGGGTGTTACTTTTTTCTGGAAAATCAATCATAGTTAGGAGAATAAGGTGATACCATAAATTTTATATATTAGACATTCTGATAGAGATATTTATATAAGGGATTTCATCACATCAATTAAGTTGTAAAATAATATAATGAGGAGAATAGTTTTTAAGCATATGAAAAATATTAAAATGAAATATAGATGTATATTACTAGAAATTTTAAAATAATTATAATTAGATTTCGAATATCTATGAAAATGTTGGATTTGTTTAGTAGTAGAAATAATGTATATGAAAATGTAATATAGTACGTGCAACAAATATAGAGATGTATAATTGATGTTGTTTAAATGGTTGATGGAAAATTATTGATGATTAATTTACAAAAGTAAATGATATTGTGAGTGAAATCAGAGATTTTGGTGAGATGGTGGAAGATAAAATAATTTTTAAGAAACGGATAAGAAACATTTTATAATTATTTGATGCCAAACATTCATCTTTATAGGATCCCAATGATTTATATGTCAATGAAAATCAGAATATTTTTACTCATATAAAATGTTGAAAGCTTCACATTACATAAAAATGGAAGATATTGAAATAAAAATAAAATATTTGGTAAATGTAATGATTATATAAAACAATTATTTTGAATAACTGTGTAATTCAAATGAATATTAAGAGGAATAAGATTTGAAAAAAATCATTTCTTAAATATTCAATTATAAAAAAATAAAATGTAAATGTAAAAATTCTCTCAAATGTATAGATTGTGAATGGAATATAATGTTAGATCAAAATTCTACTGGGAATATTATTGAATATTATGTGTTTGAAGAATATGATAGGATGTATTATAAACAAACTTAGAAGAAACATAATGAAAATTTTCCATATGAACAGAAGAATAAAAGTTATCGAAGTTGAAAAAATAAATATGACTCCTCATATAGTGATAAATATAATAATCATGTCATCTTCTTTGACCGAGTTAGAAATCATAGTATTTATTTAATAAATGATTATGTTGGTGATTATGAGAGAATATAAATTTACAAGAGTTTCAAAAAAATTGAAGATAGATATTGATCAGAATACTGAACACAATAATAAAATAAGGATGTTTAAGCAGTATATTGAAGATATAACTTTTGAAAATGTTGATCGGATGAAGAAAGTGGAAATAAAACAAAATTTTATAAGGGATTAAAAAATTAATATTTGTGAGATTGAATGAATCCTAAAATGTTATGAATAAAAATTAGTTTGATATTATTATTTTAATATTTTAAAAACTATACATGTTGATGAGATTAAATATAACAAGTAAATGATATTTGAGTTTGTGAAGATGGTAATTGTTCTAAAAGATAGTTCATTGAGAAAAAAATATTCTTTGAATCCTAATAAATGTTTTATGAAAAAAAATGTGGGTATTGAAAAATGACACAAGACAAGACTAATGTATTTATCTTGAAGGGAGAAATAAATGAAAATGGTGAAAAGAAAAGTTCACAAAATATGGTTATTTTATTACAAAAACAACCAATATGTATATCTATTTCTACTAAATATAATGGTATGAATGAATTAATTTCATCAATAAAATGTATCCTTAAAGAAAATTTTCAATGATCTATTAAGAAGCAATGCCAATAATGTGCTAATAATTTTTTTCTATCAGTCCAAAAGATCATGACTTAAAGGTCCCTATTTGGGTTGTGGAATTTTTGCACACAAGTCTTACTCAGGTTGGTAAAACATGACCTTTACAGGAAAAATTCATAAACCAAAGGGGGGAGATTATGATGAGCTAATAAGATAATATTTTACAAAAAAATTATGGAACAGGAATGGAAAATTTAGAAGTTGAATAATGATGAAGACTGAAAAAAGGCTAATAAAAACTAAAGAAATACGGGTATATTAAGAATATTATGAAAAGTATACATAATGGGATGAAAAATAAATAAATCATTCATATTTTGAAAGAAAAATGGGAATATTTTTAATTATTGAAAAATTAGAAAAATATGTTGATGAAAAGCAAACAAAATAGCTTTTTCGAGATGATAAAAAAGTATACTACAAAATTACAACAAATAGTGATTTTATAATTCATAAATGGTTTAATATAGTGGAGAAATAAGGTCATGTTACTAAAATATGTTTGACTATATTCTGATCCCATGAGTAAAATATGAAGAATATAATATTAAATATTTGTAAGAAAATGGATTGTAAATATTAAGAGAATTGGAAAACATTATTTGAGTAATATATAAAACTAATAAATTTTTTATAACGTTGTGGAAGGAATAATGTAAATTATAAAATATATCCACTAGAATATTCGAGAATGATATGAAAAAATAATGATTTGGGATTATATTCTGTGTCTCGATGTTTCTTCTATGAGACTGCTGATGTTTATCCTTATTCCAAAAAAATATTTGTATATTTATACTTATATATATGAAATTAATCATGTTGAACTAAGGAATCTATGAGAGTGCATTATAATTTTTAGAATAAGAATTTACGTGGAACCCATCAGGAGGATAAAATATGAATTTGAGGTTTGAGTCTCTAACTTTTCTATTAAAAAAAATAATGAGGTAAAGAAAAAAATTTGAGAATTTTTTTTATTAACTTGAAGTATTTTGAATCGCTTGTTGAAATCGATGCATTTTATTAATATGATATCAATTTTACCAGATATCCCCAGATATGAGAATGTTGAAATGTGAATAACAAAATTAATATAATTTTTTGTTGTTTAAAAAAAAATTAAGCATTTACTGTACAATCTTTTTTCTACATCGTGTTCTCCCATTCATACTTAGACATGTATAATTAAAGGTTATTTATTATAAAACTCATGTGATATTAATTTTCTCCAGAAATAAGTTTTGAAAAATAATGAGTGGACCATTTGAATTTGATTTTCAATAAAAGGGTATAAATAAAATTATTTGAAAAGAAGTAAGAGTTTATATATGGATTATGAATATGTTTGGAGTTTTATATTTTGTGTGGGTATTGAAAACAAAACCAAAGGATGAGATTTTTTAGGACCAATGTATGTTTGGTTTTATTTTATTTATTATATAAAAATGTGTTATGTGGATTTATTTGAATGAGGATAAATGGTTTTTTGGTTTTCCAAATAAATTTTTTTTCCAGATGTAGAAGATCATAAACTCATTATGGGTATAGAAAATCTAAAAATGGATAGCTGATCAAAACATTTAGTCATCTTGGAAGAAGTACCATGTTACATGATGAAGGTGAAAAATGAAAATATTTGGAAATTTGTTTTCTTAATAAGTTTTATAGATATAGATAATTGGATGAAAAAGTATCCATTTTTTACATTTGATGATGTTTGATGATTAGAAAGAACTAGAGGTGTCGATTGACCTATCCGTTGATTGGGCCTGTAAAATAGTGGAATTTGTTAAATCATATGGGACAAATTAATAGAATAATGTTTTGAAATTGATTTATTTGAATGATCTGAAGAATAAAAGTGTGAGAAACCAGTATTGTTTCCTTTAGTCAAACTTATATATCATCTTAATGAGAGTTTCATTGGAGTAAGAATATTAGACGACCCAAATTATGTCAAAATGAACCAGAATTTTTTATTTTAGATTAAGATAATTTTTAAATTAGATGATCGGGATTGATTCATAGAAAAATCTAGAAATGTGACATATATTATGACACATAAGATAAGAAGCATGAACTTTCCTATGAGATAAGTGGTTGACAGAGATAAAAAATTGGGTGCATAACATCAGATGGAATAGAGATGGTGATATCAATTCATCAGATACAGGATTGTAATGAGATTCGTAATTTCATTCAATACAAATGAATGAAGAATTATGTTGTAATGTGAAAATTATTGAATATCTAAGATGTTTTAAGTTTCAAATTGAGTGGTTGAAGGTGACTTATTTCTCTGAAGGTTTAAATGATATAGTTAACCATTTTAAATTTGCATGAAGTATTTGATAAAGAAACTATTTGTATTTTTTTATTCCTTAATGGTTCAAGGAAAAATACTATGATTCAGTTTTTATTGTGTCAAAAGAAAAGGATTTAGATTTCATTGTTGTAATGTTATGTGGCACTGATTCATTAGACATGAATTTACACCATTTCAACAGATGACCATGTGGAAATGACTCATCATATGAATGTATCACTAATCCATCTGATGATGAAAGTACATAAGACTGAATTTGAAACCTAAAGAATAATCAGAGTCACCAAACAATGAAATATCAATATCAAAATATCGTATTGAGGAATATTTTTTAAAATTGAATAAGTATAATGATTTTTTAATATTTATAATACTCTAAGAGGCTTAATAAATATTGGGAAGGGTATAAACTTTCAAAATCAAAATTCAAATTTATGACAAATTAAGATTTTTGAATTTTTTTGAGTGAGAAGAAGAATTATTTTTCCCACCATTACCTATCCAGTATACATATATATATAATGTTTCATCATATGAATACCCATTAGAGAATTCTTCATCATATAAATACCTATTATATAAAGTTACATCAGGGTGGTATGTATCAGAGCACATTCCATCTTATAGAGATCCATTGGAGCTAGATCAAATGGATGTATTTTTGTAAGATATAGCTATATCAGTGTGAGTGTTGTGAGTTTACAATTGAGATTCTACTCATTTTATGTAGTAAAAAAAAAGTATAACTAGGTGGAGACAATCAATTAGAGAATATAAAACAAAGGATACCAAATTAATATCAATCGTGCTAAATTTTGATATATATAATTTCCAAACATAAATTCAGGAATGATTGTTATTGAGAATATTAATATTTTCAATTATTCTGAAGGATTCTATATGACCAAAAATATCTTAATAGAATTTATGACATTAATAATTATTTTACATAGTTTTTTATCCAATATACATATATAGAAATTAAAGAACACTGTACTGATGACCAAAAACAAATAAGAAATAAGCTTATAGTTTGGGGTATACGTAGTTAACGAAAAGGATTTTTTTCTAGGTTTTATAACAAATAGTGGGGAAAGAGGATAAGAAAATGATGACTCGGGAGAAAAAAAATAAATAATAAAATATGTGAACAGGGTTGTAAAACTATTTTCTACTTGGTGATTTTTTGTGTAATTATGTTAGAGAAAGGAATCCTTGTTGGTGGGACTAAAAAACTTTGAAAGGAGAAGGACATTGTACTAAAAAGTTTAAAATTTGTGTGTTGGTACTTATTATATTTTTTCATATGAATGGTGAGGATAATACAAATACATGAGTGGATTGTGACTCTAACAAGATTCATTATATGTGAATTTATTTAGAATAATGTTGAGAAACTTTATCATAAAAAGAAGAAAGTACAACAGATTCACCCTAATTTTAGTGGCCTCAATATTGTTGTGGAACATTATTTCAATCATTTGAAAATTATATTATAGTTAGTGGATGAAATCACACATACATCTAGTGGATCAACCATTATAGGTCGACCATAAATATAACTCCAATCAATAATTATTGTCTAAGTCTTAAAATTCAATACATGATTCATTTTAACATTATAACCCTCTAAAAATCACTATAATTTCTTAAAAAAATCATAAACCAATATATTTTGAGGTCTAATATGTAACTATGTCCAAATACACTAGCATTTAGTATTATTTTATATGATATTTTCTATAAACATTAATTTATATTACTCATATTTTACATGAAATTAAATCATCATCCTAAAATACCTCATACAAGGTCTTCAAGATAGTAAAATACAAAAATAATCAATATTCACTTCCTTAAAAACTAATAGCATACTTCAATATACTCATTCATTGTTATTTTTGGAAACATCTTGCAACACATCAAAATAAACATATGTATAATCAGAATCTACCAATGTGTGTGAGAAACATTACATTAGATCCTATCTCTTAGGAGAAATTTCTTCCTCCACAACCAGATGTGGTAATTTGTTTAGGGAATTATATCCCACATTTAAAAGAAAAATTATGGTAATGTGAGACTATATTATCCCGTATAACAACGAACTTAATTATTTAATCAACAAAAACATATCCTAATAAATACAACCAATTAATCTAAATAAATAAATAGAGAAAGATGTTTTTCTAATAAATAGTAGTTCACCCTTAAACAATATTTTTTGAAAAAGTATGGAATAGTGGGGTTTCATGGCATTGTTTTTAATGATATGGGATTTTTTAAAGGCCATGATCTGCTTCAAGTTGTAAAATATATACTTAGGGATAGATTTTGTAAAAATGTTAACCAGCTACAATTGGGTATATCCATATTTCTACCGTAAGTCCCTATTTTCCACTTACTCAATAATAAAATTAAATCTAATATAAATGTTATTATAATTGTATTGTTATGTAGAATTTTATAAAATATTTATAGTATATATTTTTTCACAATGAAATATGGCTACTCTCTTAAATATCAAACTCTGATCATCCAGTGTCTTTTTCATCCATATCATTTGAGTGTGGGAACTATTAAACAAATCATGATTATTCAATATAGTACTAAGCATATGTGAGATTTATTTCTTATTTACATACTCACAAAACAATCTATAAAGAGAAAAATTACCCAAGTAGTGGAACATCAAAATTCAAAATCACCCACCCAATCAACAATTGATAACTATTACATGTTCAAATCATTTCCCTTCATATATAGAATCCCAAACATAATGATCTATTTTAAATATCTTAGAACCCATTTAGAATAAATAAGATATGACTACGCTGGTGAAATTTTTTATCTTGCACAAATAATCATGACATAAACAGTATATATCATAAAAGATATGATAATGAACAAGTTTACAACCAATCTTATGAAATATATTTTATTTATTTTCATATCTTCATCATATTTAGACAATTTCAATCCCCTATGAAGGTGTATAGATACCAATTATAAATCCTTCAAATTGAGATCATTCAATATTTATCCATAATGAATTTCTTTTTATATGAATATAATTATTTTCATTTCATTAATTTTAATCACATTAACTATCTCTATTTACAATGCATTAAAATATTGTTTTCATTCCCTATTTAATTGAAAAATTATGGAAAATCTATTTAATGATCACCTATAAAAATTATATTGTAAACATATAAAATTATAAGAAGTGTACATATCTTCATTTAGTAGATATACAAGATGTTATCCGTATTTTCATTAAGTAATATGTAATCTATCTAGGAGCATTATTTTCTTGAGTTTTAGATCCACGGATACTATTTTAACCCATCCAAATCCTTATTTAATTTAATTTCTCCTTTTCCATCATTATAAAGAACAAAATCATCAAGTCTCTCAATATTCACTACTTATTATGCCTTAAGAATTTTTTTACAAAAATACTTCTGATCCATTAGAAAAATAATAAACTACTTATAGGCTTCAAGAGTAAGGAACGACTTAATGGATTCAAATATTTTAACTACAGAAAAATATTCTTGAAAATTGAATCCTTCTATTTATGAGTTTCCCTTTCAAAAAATTATATCAATATTTTAGATAACTTTTCCCTAATCATTTAAATTTTACCTAAAAACACAAATAGTTACTATGATATTTTTTTCACCAAGATTTGGAACAAGATCCCTTATATAATTTTTATAAATGAGTATATGAAATTAATCTATAGTGTCAATACATACACCATGTTCAATGGATCACCTCACTGATTTGGGGTTAACTTTATATATGAGTGATTTTTGTTTTCAAAACACAATATGATTTTAGTATGATCTTTTTTTACACATCATATATGGACTTGCATTATTTTTTCCTCTGTCTACAATCATTTCCAATGATAATTTTTTTTCCATCCTGCTCTATGCATTGTTATAGAGTCCCAACATTTTTTTACATAAATATTACATAATTTTATTTATAAACGACATAATTATGGTAAAAATTTATGATCCAAATCTTATTTTGTAATGGGAAAATAATTAATATTAATAACCTGAGCAATATCAATTCCTAATAATTTATATAAAATATTAATTTTTATTCCATTAAATATAATTTAAAATCAGTACAAGTAGTCTCATAATGATATACATAAAAATAAGGGGTGGTATAAAATCCCATTACAAGGATGGATAAGGTGAATGAATCAACAAAACATGAGTGGGAATAATCATCATCATTATATGATGAGAATAGTATAATAATCAAAATAATGGGGGAAACATTGGATAATGTCATTTAATGTGGGAATGAAAAAAATGAAACATCGTGTCTTATTAATAAAATAACACAAATATTTATGTACAAAGAAGACATAATTTTCATGAAAAAATGATCATCGTCATAAATTCATCATTGTGAAAAAATATAGAATTATGTTCATTTGTAATACACATAATCTCTTGAGATAAATCACATTAACCACTTCATTTGAGTGCTATATAATTATGATTCCATCCATCATGTCATAATATTTGCATAATCAAGCATGTAAATATAACATATATCAATCAAGGTCATGATTTAACACATTTAATAGACTAGTATTATCAAATATTTCATAAGTCATTATTTTATGATAAAATATGGTGTTCCCAAATGGAAAAGTTAAAAAAAGTATTTGGTATAAGAATCATCATTTAAGAGTGATGAATAAATAACAAAAGAGGATTCAAGATTTGTTTTGTAAGGAAGAGTTATTTTTGAAAATCATTATATTTTTCATAAAATAAAATTAAAAAATGTACAACCATGTGAAGAAATGTTAAAAAAAGAATTATATTTATTTAAAAATAATTGAATATTTACATTGAAATTTTGCATGAATAAGGAATAACCCAAATAAAGGGAATTAGGTTTGATAATTCCATTACCTTATATATGGATTCATAATTCCCATGCACTTAATATTTTCAATAATTAAATTAGATTACTTAATTAAAAAAATCCCTAACCTATTCTAAAATAATTTTATTTATTATTATTTTATTACATTCATTTATTAACATTTCAATGAGTTATAATGTTTAATTTCAATGTTATGGGAGCATCTGTTCAATGGAATTCATGGTTGATTTAAATTTGAAAAATTTAGGAAGCTATCATAAAATGACATAAAAATTTAAGAAGTGGGATTAAATGGAAATCATATACTTAATTAATTTAAAATGATCCCATATATCATTTTTATCTAATATTATGATGAGTCATTAGATAAAAAGTTAATGACAAATAGTTAATTTATTTTACTAGTTTTTACATACATTAAGAACTAGTATAATTTTATTTAATTTTAAGTTTTTATAATGGTTCTAGAATATGATAAAACTTATAATATAAATATAAAAATATGATTTAACTATAATAATTTTTCAATGACCACCCCTGAAGGAGTTAATGGGAAATGAAAACTCAACATCCATGAGGGTGGTGAATTGACACATCATAAACAACACATTATTATTTTTTGAATAAAATGAGAAGAGAATAAAAATGATGATTGATATTACAATAGGAAAATAAAATTACAGTACATATATATGATATTATAGTTATGATTTAACATTGGATGGGGTAGTTAAGTAGAGGATAAGAAAAGTAAATATGTTTAAAAGAGAATTATTGACGATTTTACATGTGGAATGTTTTCTCCTTGAGAACCTCCATAATGAAAATGGATTTGCAATTTTGTTGAGACACACAGCTCTTGGACATGGGGAAGAGGCTTTGGATTTTAATTTGTTTTAATATAGACAACCTAAAAGTCTTATAATGTGTGAGGAGAAGAGGTGGTGAGGGGTGGAATTTATAGGAGACAAGAGAGGAGTTATTTTATTATTTAATTCATTTGATAATTATTTTGGCTTTAGACAATAACTATAATGATTCCCATGACTAATTATAGATACTAAAGAATTATAGTTTTATATAATAGTTCATGCATCATCTAACACTCAAAAAAATCTATATTTGGTGTAAAATTGTATGTATGTTACGTTACAGTATTTCACTATTAACCAAAAATTTAAATATTTGAGAAAATGTTCTAGAAAAATTACCCAAATTTTTTTTATATGTAGATTTATAAAATGAACTCTATTTTATGAAAATAATATTTTAATTCTGAATAATTCAATTCATTATTAAATTCTCATTTATATGATACATACAGATTTTAATATTATAATAGATTTTACGACCCTTTCAAATCTAAATTATGGTCACTTAAAATTATCATATAATTATAATAAAATATAATTTTTTTAATTTTTTTTTAAATAAGTTTTATTTTAAATTGTTATATAAATAATAAATATATATATATATATATTTAGATTCCAACAAAATTACTACATTTCATTTATAAATTTTAAAAACCATTATTTTTTTAATCTATGATATTATTGTATCATATTTTCCTTAATAAGATATATAAATTTTATTTATTGCTTCATACATGTAGTCATTATTTATGACAACCCTGGTTTTATTACAAACATAAACATGATTTATTACATAAATCATCACTTGATAAAACAAAGGAGATCGAGAGGTTTGCTGTCTTTGGGGCTTAGTATCATTACATAATCACTTGAAACATGAAATACAACATGTTTATTGAAAACATCCTTTACATGACCACTACATTCCCTCGTACTTAGCATTGCATGGGATAACCTGAGGACATGCATAAGAAAAGGGTGAGCTCTAAAAGCCCAGTAAGGGATTTCACATGGAATAACATGAGGAGTACAATACATGTTAAGCAATAGGCATATCAATAAATCATAAATGATACATGAACATAAAGGGATGATAACGCATGATAATCATAACATGGAAATGTGGCAACAACACTTAACATGGAATTAGCATGAGCCAAGGCTCATTGCACATAGAGCATGAGTAAATCCACATTTCCCATAAATCACGAGTAAACCTTCATTGCACTTCAATTATCACGAGTCAACACTCATTGCACATGACATATCATGATACTAAACTTTACCCAATGCATTGGAGCACTATAATGTCACACCCTTCTTAAACATTACATTTCATGCATAAGTGTTTCACATGGATCATAAAACATGGATTCAAAAAACATAATCATTTATTCCATGATAAATGAATGTGGAATTCATACATGAAAATTTATGATCAATAAGTAAATGTTCATAAAGGTGAATACCCTTTATGAGAAATGGGCATGGTATTCACTACACAATGGCATTGGCTTAGAAAATCGGTGTGATTTCGGCAGCGTAACGGCGTGACATAAGAATTCATAAAAATTGTTGATGAGAGATAAAGGGGTTCCTCATCATATTTAAACATAATGGAAATTAAGGAGTCCATATAGATACATGTCCCAACAATTTTAATGTAACATATATTCATGATACAAAATTATTGCTAGAATGTAAACGAAGAGAGAGAAGTTCCTTTCGGAATTTCGGCATAGTAACAGGTGTACATGGGAGGCATTTAATGATTGATAATGGGGTATCCCATCCTTAAAACAATAATATATCATTATGGGGGAGGTGTGAAACCATACCCCAACATTCATAATTGAAATTAAAAGGGAAAAACAACTTAATGAAAATTGGACAAAAAAGAGAAAGGATGAAAAACCCTTACATGGAAGTGTGCTTCAAAAGGTTAGAGAGAGGCTTGTGAGAGGCTTCTTGGGAGATTAGGGAACATTGGGAGGATTCTAGAGAGAGTAGAGAAGAGGTTGGACTAACTCCAAAGGTTTTTATTGAGGAGTAAGTGGGAGCTTGGTGGGTTTATATAGGAAAGGTGAGGGAATTCATTATTATTTATATTTGGGAACCCTTATATTAAATTAATCCAAACCACAAACCATCCCATGGTTTTTGCCCATGGTTTTTGGCAAATATAGGAGGAAAACAATATTTTATATGGCCAAAGTCCGAACTTCTTAAAATAATGAGGTTCCTTATGTGGAGATGAGTCACACTCCCATTGAAATCAATTTAAAAAGGCAAAGTGTTGAATATGTCTTGAGGGGTCCATTAATGCTTTAAAAAGTAAGTAAAACAAACCAAAAATCACATTATTTTAATGGTAAAACATATATTGGACGAACATAAATATTATAGTATTTTATTACACCACTATTGGGTCATTATGATGTCATAAAACACATTATATATTTAAACGGTATTTAATTTTTACCCAAAAATTTGACTGTCATAGAAAATTATGAAAAATTCATCATTGGATAATTTCAACATCCTAATTCCATAAATTAAATTTATTTTATATAAATAATTTTTTAAATATGTAAATTTTCACTTTTAAAATAAAAACTGACATTTATCGAAAATTCACGGGTTTTTACAGAAATGGATTTGAAACCTTAATAAAAAATTTTAATTGCATTCATAAAATTATAAGATCTTTTATATTTAATAAAAATTAATTTAATAGTAATATTATTATATTAAAATATTATTTAATTCAAAAATACCTTAATATAATAAAATATATTTCTTAATTAAATAATAACAAAAAACACCATTTGTACTTTAAAAACTATTTACAATGTATCAAAAATGACTAGAAATTATATTCAATATTATATACAAAAAATAATGTACATGAACATAGTACTACTTATTTGTTACATAACCCTTTAAAATATCTTCATAATACCTAAGGGTACGGTGTGTGATGGTGAGAGACTCTTGGGGTGGCTCGGATAACATCGCTTGAGTGGTAATTTCTATCAATTTCCATTTTTCCCGTAGACGGTCCCGTTTGATCTTGACATGATGAAGCTCAGCTTGGGATTGGTCAAGAGCGAAGCCCAAGGACGCCACCTCTTTTCTGAGCTCTAACAAATGGGCTTCATATGGGGTAATTCTATTGGATGAGGCCATCACTTCCTTTGTCTGAGTAAATTGGATTTGTTAAAGTCCTATAATTATACTAATCATGCGATCACTGTTCAACGGCTATATTAGCAACAGCCAAAATTTGTAACATAAAAACAAAGAAGTTGACATTATATATATACATAAAGAGACATTTAATTAGATTAAGAGGGATTTCCATTAATGAAACTTTGGGTGGTTAAAATATTCCCCCCTTGAGAAATTTCACCCTCAAAATTTTCCATTTCCCACACTAAAACAAATGTGGGTAACTTAGCTTCATCATATCCTCTGATTCCCAAGTTGCTTCTTCAAACTTGTGGTTTATCCACAACACCTTGACGAGGGGTATTGCCTTATTTAGTAGAACTTTTTCACTATTATCTAATATATTCACTGGTTTCTCCTCATAAGAAATATCAACTTCCAATTGTACCACCTCAGAAGAGAGTACATGTGAAGGGTATAGTATGTACTTATTTAAGAGGGATACATGAAAAACATCATGTACTTTGGCCATAGTAGGTGGAAGTGTTAGTCTATAGGCCACAGCCCCGATACGATCAAGAATCTCGAAGGGGCCGATGTACCTTGGACTTAACTTCCCTTTCCTTCCAAACCTCATGACCTTCTTCCACGGAGATATGGGTAGAAATACCATGTCTCCAACTTTAAACTCAATGTATCGTCGACGATTATCTGCATAACTCTTCTGTCGAATCTGGGCTACCTTGATATGATGATGAATGTTTTTCACATTCTCCACTATTTCTTCGACCATTTTTCGTCCAAGCAGCTTACGTTCACCAACCTCATCCTAACATGCCGGTGTTCTACACCTTCTCCCATATAGGGCTTCATATGGTGCCATTTGGAAGCTTGAGTGGAAACTATTGTTATAAGAGAACTCAACCATAGGAAGATGTTCATCACATACTATTTTAAAGTCCATTGATCATGCTATCAACATGTCCTCAAGTGTTTGGATAGTCCACTCGGATTGGCCATCAGTTTGAGGATGATAGGTCGTACTGAAGTTTAGTTCAGTATTCGGAGCATGTTGAAGAATCTTCCAAAACATAAGGGTGAATCTTGGATCTCGGTCAGACAGAATAGATAGTGGTACACCATGAAACCTTACCACTTCCCTGATATATATCTGTTCCAGTTGATCCAATAATAAATCCTCCCGAATAGGAATGAATTGTGTAGTCTTCGTAAGACGATCCACAACAACCCAGATTGCATTGTTGCCTTTGGATGTCCTCGGAAGTCCGGTGACAAAGTCCATGGTGATGTTCTCCCATTTCCATTCTGGTATGGGAAATAGTTGGATCATCCCCTTATAGTTTTGCCTCTTTTCCTTCACTTGCTGACACACCAGACACTTTGATGTATATTCGGCGATCTCCTTCTTCATATTATCCCACCAAAAGTTTTCTCAGAGATCATGATACATCTTTGTGCTCCCTGGGTGAATAGAGAAATTCGAACTATGTGTGTCATCCAAAAGATCATTCTTCTACTTCAGACATGATGGAACACATAGTCTTTTCCCAAACCGCACAATTCCTTCTTCATTAACATTAAACTCATAGGATTTCCCTTTTTTGATAGCTTCCACTTTTTCCTGAATTCCCACATCATCCTTTTGAGTATCCATTAACCTTTACAAAAGAGATGGTTGAGCAATCATTTGTGAATGGATTGATGTTGTTCCCTTCTTTGTGATTCCCATGTCCATCTTCAACAAGTCTAAGAGGATTGGATCCATCTCAATTCTCATCGTTAATAGAATCGTTGGATCCTTTCTACTTAGGGCATCTTCCACCTTGTTCACTTTCCTAGGGTGGTAATATATTGAATAGTCATAATCCCTGATGAGATCTATCTATCTTCTATGGAGCATATTAATCTCTTTCTTTGTGAATATATTTTTACGACTCTTGTGGTCAGTATATATCTCACATTTCTCTCTATAGAGGTAATGCCGCCATATTTTCAAGGCAAAGATCACCGCTGCCAACTCTAGATCATGTGTTGGATAGTTTTTCTCATGGATTTTCAACTGCCTTGAGGCATAGGATATAAATTTATCATTCTGCATCAGCACATGGTCTAATCCCCTCTTTGAAGCATCATTGAATACCACAAAAGTTCCCACTTGTGGGTAAAGTGAGCACGGGCGCAGTGATAAGCCTCCTTTTCAACTCCTTGAAGCTGTCTTCATATTCATCACTCCAAGAAAACATTACTCTCTTATGAGTTAGCTTGGTAAGAGGGTTGGACAATCATGAGAAATTCCTCACAAATCATCAATAATATCCAAGTAACCGCAAGAAGATACGGATATTTGTTACCGATGTTGGCCTCGGCCATCCCTAAATTTCATCTGTTTTAGAGGGGTCCACAGATATCATATTTCTTGTGATGATACGGCCCAAGAATGACACCTACTTCCACCAGAACTCACACTTGTTGTACTTTTTATAGAGCTTCTCCTTGCACACAGTCTCTAGTACAGTTCTTAAATGCTCCTCATGATCCTCCTTGGTTTTGGAGTATATTATAATATCATCTATAAAGAATACCAAAAATTTGTGAAGGTAATCTCTAAAGACTCTATTCATCAAGTCCATGAAGATTTCTGGAGCATTGGTGACTCCAAAATGCATTACTATGAATTCATAGTGACCATATCTTGTAAGAAAAGCAATCTTGAGGACATCTTCCTTCTTCACCCTTACTTGATAATATCCCGGCCGCAAATCTAACTTGGAGAAGAATTGTGGTCCACGCAGCTGATCGAACAAGTCATCAATTATTGGGAGAGGATACTTGTTCTTTACCGTGATTTTGTTAAGTTCACAATAATCGATGAAAAGCCTCATTGACCCATCCTTCTTCTTGACGAAGAGGACTGGTGCACCCCATGGTGAAGCACTTGGGCATATAAACCATTTATCCAGATCCTCATGTATTTATTTCTTCAGCTCTTCAAGCTCTAAAATAGCCATTCTATATGGATTCTTGGATATTGGTAGTGCCCTAGATATAAGTTCAATTGGGAACTCAACATCACATCTTGGAGGAAGACCAGGTAGTTCCTCGAGAAACACTTCAGCAAATTCCCTCACAATAGGCATTTCTTCAAGGATGGTTTCTTCCATGGACTAAATCATCTAAGCAGGATATCAGTGCTCATAAGGCAGTAATATCCATGCTTGAGATGATGGAGATAAATGTAAAGACCCGTAAAATTCGAGGAAATTTTTTTCTTAATTTTCTTTAGAATTTTACAAGAGCGCGGTTTCAGACGGCACCTGATTCCGAGGCCCGGAGTGCCCGGAATTAATTTCTGAAGTTTGGCTCGGGTACGTTCAGTGAACGAACGAGCGGGAATTTCCTAACTTTTGATCCGGTGCTCGGAATTGAAATCCGAGGGCACCGATGAACTCGCAGCGCCGATATTCGCTTAATGAGACCTTTTCGGGAGTTGCGTTTGTTGCGGGTTGAAAGTTACGTTTTGGGGTTTTTCAGTTAAGTTAAATAAAATTGTGTAAAACAAATTTTATTTAAACTTATTAAAAAAAAACCTACCTAAGGGGGTTGGAAGTGGGACCCACACCCACTTAACCTCCCTTGGGAGGATTAAGTGTGGTGGGGCCCACACGAACCCCTAAATCTTTTAATAACCTCTCAACTTCCCCCTTAAACTCCTCATTTAATAACATGACAACTTTGTTAATTAATGGAGTTGAATTGTTTGAATTGTTTGAATTTCAAACCTTTGAAATTCAAATTGATAATTGTGTGAATAAAATAAGTCTTTAGCTTATTTTATTTGGGTTAGAATTCTCTAGCCACCTTGAGAGAATTTGGAGCCTTCATCTTCTTCTTCTTCAAGCTTTGACGAAGAACGCGAAGAACCTTCGAACATCGACGAAGAACGCCACGTTCTCGGGAATCGTCTTTCGCGACGCCATACCCGCGACACCGACGACGTCTTCTTCCGCGTCATCTCTTCCGCGACGATTTCCCACGACGAAATCGTCGTCAAAGAACTTCGAATCCTCGCTTCACGACATCGACGTCCTTCTTCCGTGACGCCGACCACCGCGACGCGTCTTCCGCGGGTCGTTGACGATCATCGTTCTTGAATCCAGAGGTAGGGGATGTTACTTATTGATTATTTTATTCCATTCTTGAATCGTGGTTTTTAGCATGACTAAACGTGAGGGTTTGGATATTCTTAGTTATGTATTATTTAACGTGAGGGGGGTCGGACCGCATGAACACGGCCGAACCCCCCCTCCTTAGTTCTCGTTTTATTCAAGCGGGTGGAAGCAAGTGGCGTGGTGCCGTCGCACCACGCGGATGAACATGCTTATAATTTTTCCGCAACGCCGTCGCGCTACGCCGAGGAGAGTCTTCAAGAACGCGACGCCGTCGCGCCGCGTTGGAAGAATTCATGGCACGGCGAATGGGGCGCGGTGCCGTCGCACCGCGCCGGACGAGAAGACCGCGGCCGGTTCCGGGCCGCGGCGGGACGAGGAGACCGCGGCCGGTTCCGGGCCGCGGCGGAAGGAAAGACCGGCGGCCGGGCCGCCGGCGTCGGAAGTCGAGGGCGGGACCGGAAATTCCGGTCCCGTTGGTAAAAAACGGCCGGCCAGCGGGCCGGCCGGATGTCATAAAAACCGGGGGATTAAACCCCCGGCCGGACCTTCAAGACCCCCCTCTTAAAGAGGGGGGCGGTTCATTTAAGGAGGGGGGGGCAAAGCCCCCCCGGTTTTATTCAGCCGGCCCCCGCGGGGGCCGTTTCTTTTGCAAGGCACGGCTTATAGCCGTGCCGTTTTGTGAAACGCGGGGCTTAGCCCCGCGTGCCTCCCGCCGCCGCCACGCGGTCCGCCAGCCGCCGCCGCCACGCGGTCCGCCAGCCGCCGCCGCCACGCGGCCCGCCGCCGCCACGCGGCCCGCCACCCGCCGCCGCCACGCGGCCCGCCGCCGCCGCCACGCCGCCAACCGCCGCCGCCGTCCGCCGCCGTCCGCCGCCGCCGTCCGCCGCCGCCGGCCGCCGCGCCGTCCAGAGGGGGGGGGGGGGGGGGTCGGGCCGGGTCGGCCCGGACCCGGACCCCCCGTTTCGGACCAGTTTAGGTTTTTGGCTCATAACTTGAGCCTCGGACCTCCGAATGACGAACCGTCTGCGGCAACGCGATCCTTGGATCGAGACGGTCGTTTAGGTATATCGCACTCAAGGTTTCGGTTTACTTTGAGTTCGGCCGGGTTGGTTTGTTCACGAAACCAACCGGGCCTTCGGAGCGGAAACACTCATATCTTGAGCTACAGACGTCCGATTGACGTGCCGTCAGTTGCGTAATGTTCCTCTTAGTGAGACGGATCTTTTGGCATACTCCGCCCGAGGTTTGGACGCAGGTGGAGTCCGGTCGGGTTGGTTTTGCCTTAAAAACCAACCGGGCCCCGGAGACGAAAATGCCAATAACTCACAGACCGGGCGTCCGATCGACGCGCCGTCTGTTGCGTTGAGTTCCTTTTGACGATACGGAACTTTTGGATACATCAACTTCGGTCTTCGTGACAGTTGATGTATCAGCCTCTCGGCTCGTGGAGCGGACCCTCCGTACGAGCTTGCTATGTGCGGGAACCCTAGTGCTGGCTGCGACTGTTCTTCTGCTACGACTGCTACTGTGACTGCGACGACGACAGTACAGAGATCCTGTGTGGATTGGACGACGAGAGTACAGAGATCCTGTGTGGATTTGACGATAACAGTACAGAGATCCTGTGTGGATTGGACGACGACAGTACAGAGATCCTGTGTGGATTTGACGACGACAGTACAGAGATCCTGTGTGGATTTGACGACGACAGTACTGAGATCCTGTGTGGATTGGACGACGACAGTACAGAGATCCTGTGTGGATTCGACGACGACGACTACAGCACTCAGCGATCCTACGTGGATCAGTGCTACAGGTTCTGTGTGAGCCCGATCCTGTGTGGGTCCTTGCGCTCAGCGGTTCTGTGTGAGCCAGCGCCTACAGGTTCTGTGTGAGCCCGATCCTGTGTGGGTCTTCTGCGGGGGTTAGTTACCTATCGATCCTTCGTGGGTCCGACGACTTAGATGGATCAGTGATCATCTTTATCGTCCTTGAAGAAGTATACCTGTGTGAGCTGAATCCTGTTGTTTTCCTGTGTGGAATGTGTTGTGCAATCCTGTGTGGATTATATTTTGCTTTCCTATGTGGAATACGTATACTTTCCTGCGTGGACTGAGTTGTACTTGGGCTCGGAGGTTGGAGCGTATTTGAATTGATGACTTAGGTATATGTATGGGCATATACCTAAGCAGTGTCGGTTGTTACTTCGTGATTGTACTTTTCTTCGTGGTTTATCCTTTGTGGATTTGAGAGACCTTCAGGGGTCTCGGGGTCCCTACTGAGTAGCTTATACTCACCCCTGCACGGGCTTTGCCCGCACTTCGTTGTGTTGGTTGCAGACGACGGACAGCGTTGACCTTAGCTGAGGCTTGCAGAGCGGGACGGTACCCGGAGGTGGACCACTGGGCGGGACGTGCTCGGAGCGGACGGCGGGACCCGTGGAGCAGAGGAGCTATCTGTACCCACCCTTCAGGTGGGATTTCCAGTGGACATCTCGGAGTAGCGGCCTTTACTTTACAGTTGCTGTTTTTCCCTTTTTGAGTTGTACTTTACTTTCAGTTTGGGTTTGTATTCTGGCCCATTTACTTTTCCGCACTTTCAGTCGTACTCTGTTTGCTTAGTGTTTACTTTCCGCTTGTTTACTCTGTGGTGTGTGTTTACTTTTCAAAGGCAATGCCTTCCCTTTTACCGGAATTTACGCCTTGGTGCTAGTCGCCAGCCCCTGGCCTATGGAAGGCGGGCTTGGGGTAGTCACGGCACGGACCCCGAGGGCGGGTCGTGACAAATTGGTATCAGAGGAGTTCGGTTCTACCGCGAACTCTGATCTTTTCTATGTGAAGCAATAATGTTTAGCGTATTGAGTGTGGTTATCAGTCCAGGGAGTCCAGTGTTGGTGCGGCGGCCGACGTATCCGTACACCAGGACCCTGACTTCTGATTTCCGACTTAATGCACGAAAACATTGATTGCGTGTGTGTTTCAAGTTTTCTTTGTGATTACTTGTGTCAGCTCACCGGGTATACTGATCTGCTTTATGAAAGTCTCAAGTTTTCCTTGTGATTACTTGTGCCAGCTCACCAGGTATACTGTTCTAACCGTGGCGCACCTGTTTCCTTTTCAGGATGGCCCCACGACGGCAGCCAGCTAGGGTTCCGAGAGTCGAGCGAGACGACAGCCCACCGAGCGACGAGGCTTCGGTGCAGGGCCCTTTGCCAGTAGTGGCACCGGCGGTAGCTTTACCCGCCGAGCCCCCGATGCTTCCAGCAGCAGCCGCTGACGATGCACGTCGCCTCAGCGCACTGCATGAGTTTCAGCACCAGCGACCGCCCAGGTTTCGCGGGGAGACGGATCCCCAGGCAGCAGAGGACTGGCTGGAGGCAGTGGTTCGAGTGTTTAGGCTAGTGAGGACACCAGCAGACCTCATGGTGATCCTCGCTGCGAGCCTACTACACGCAGCAGCCGGACGATGGTGGAGCTTGATGCTCCAGGTGCACGATGAGGCATCTCTACTCTGGACGGACTTCGAGAGCCTCTTCCGCTCTGAGTTCGTCCCGGCCACCCTCCGAGCGGTGCGCATCCAGGAGCTTCTACAGCTGCGGCAGGGCAGCATGACGGTCGCCCAGTACTCGGCGAGATTTACCGATCTCTCGCGCTACTCAACCGACATGGTACGGGACCCATTCTTCCGGGCCCGGACCTTCGAGCAGGGTTTGAGACACGAGATCAGGGCATCGCTGATCTCCCTCAGCATACCGACTCAGACAGGAGTACTGGAGCGGGCCCTTCTGATCGAGAGCTTCCTTGCTGAGTCTACACCAGCACAGAGACCCACCGCAGGACGGCACGTGGCAGAGTCATCTGCAGCTGGCAGTCGGCGAATGACTCAGGGGTCCAGACAGACCAGACCTCAGGGCACTGGCTCAGCAGTGCAGGGCACACAACGCGGAGCCAGTCTTTCGAGTGGAAGACAGTGCTATGCATGCGGCGGGCGAGGCCACATGGCTCGTGACTGCCCGACCCGCCATGCGGAGGAGCAGCAGACGGTTGAGGAACCACCTAGGCAGAGGCAGAGGTTCGACCGTGGCGGTCTGCAGGAAGGAGGCGGACGAGGCAGAGGAGCAGGCCGAGCAGCAGGTGGTGGACGACGCTTTGAGGCTCTACCACCACCACCACCAGGAGGTCCACCTCGACCGCAGGGGAGAGCTCAGCTTCAGGCAGCCGAGGCCTTCGATCATGGAGCTCTGGGAGCCGATGGACAGGAGCAGAACTAGTGGTTACATCCTTTGTACTTCTGGTTCCTTGTTGCTTTTATGTAGCGTCTTGTATTACGAGCTGCAATAATAAAAGACGCATACCTTGTGATGTTTTCGTTCCTGTCCTCTATCGTAATGTTACTAAGAGGTTCCAGTTTTGGCTGTTGACTTGACCCTCACTTGTGAGACATCTACTGGAGGAGACCCAGTTACCACACACTGATGCCGACAGTGTGACTCAACCCTTGGAGGCGAGAGTAACGGTTGAATCTCTTAGTAGTAGCGTCGAGGCCTTACGACGTCATCCTTAGTATGGATTAGTATCATCCATGTTAGGATTGACTGTTTTAGGAAAAGAATGTGGTTCATCCAGGGGATGAGACCAGGTTTCTCTTTTCGGCAAAGAAGAAATCTTGCAGCTCTTGTGGGACCAGAGATGGTCCGGGCCACGTCAAAAGAGGTCCATGTCATCCAGGAGCGGGTCCTACATGGACGATCGATTCCTCTTGTGCGCAACAGATGGCGGCACGAGAATCTCCAGGAGAGCACATAGGAGCGGGAGGCTCAGATGCGTGCTCAGTATCCTCTTTTTGTTTCCCTAGTTTTTGATGTAGCTTTACGGGGACGTAAAGCCCTGAGGTGGGAGTAATGTAAAGACCCGTAAAATTCGAGGAAATTTTTTTCTTAATTTTCTTTAGAATTTTACAAGAGCGTGGTTTCAGACGGCACCTGATTCCGAGGCCCGGAGTGCCCGGAATTAATTTCTGAAGTTTGGCTCGGGTACGTTCAGTGAACGAACGAGCGGGAATTTCCTAACTTTTGATCCGGTGCTCGGAATTGAAATCCGAGGGCACCGATGAACTCGCAGCGCCGATATTCGCTTAATGAGACCTTTTCGGGAGTTGCGTTTGTTGCGGGTTGAAAGTTACGTTTTGGGGTTTTTCAGTTAAGTTAAATAAAATTGTGTAAAACAAATTTTATTTAAACTTATTAAAAAAAAACCTACCTAAGGGGGTTGGAAGTGGGACCCACACCCACTTAACCTCCCTTGGGAGGATTAAGTGTGGTGGGGCCCACACGAACCCCTAAATCTTTTAATAACCTCTCAACTTCCCCCTTAAACTCCTCATTTAATAACATGACAACTTTGTTAATTAATGGAGTTGAATTGTTTGAATTGTTTGAATTTCAAACCTTTGAAATTCAAATTGATAATTGTGTGAATAAAATAAGTCTTTAGCTTATTTTATTTGGGTTAGAATTCTCTAGCCACCTTGAGAGAATTTGGAGCCTTCATCTTCTTCTTCTTCAAGCTTTGACGAAGAACGCGAAGAACCTTCGAACATCGACGAAGAACGCCACGTTCTCGGGAATCGTCTTTCGCGACGCCATACCCGCGACACCGACGACGTCTTCTTCCGCGTCATCTCTTCCGCGACGATTTCCCACGACGAAATCGTCGTCAAAGAACTTCGAATCCTCGCTTCACGACATCGACGTCCTTCTTCCGTGACGCCGACCACCGCGACGCGTCTTCCGCGGGTCGTTGACGATCATCGTTCTTGAATCCAGAGGTAGGGGATGTTACTTATTGATTATTTTATTCCATTCTTGAATCGTGGTTTTTAGCATGACTAAACGTGAGGCTTTGGATATTCTTAGTTATGTATTATTTAACGTGAGGGGGGTCGGACCGCATGAACACGGCCGAACCCCCCCTCCTTAGTTCTCGTTTTATTCAAGCGGGTGGAAGCAAGTGGCGTGGTGCCGTCGCACCACGCGGATGAACATGCTTATAATTTTTCCGCAACGCCGTCGCGCTACGCCGAGGAGAGTCTTCAAGAACGCGACGCCGTCGCGCCGCGTTGGAAGAATTCATGGCACGGCGAATGGGGCGCGGTGCCGTCGCACCGCGCCGGACGAGAAGACCGCGGCCGGTTCCGGGCCGCGGCGGGACGAGGAGACCGCGGCCGGTTCCGGGCCGCGGCGGAAGGAAAGACCGGCGGCCGGGCCGCCGGCGTCGGAAGTCGAGGGCGGGACCGGAAATTCCGGTCCCGTTGGTAAAAAAACGGCCGGCCAGCGGGCCGGCCGGATGTCATAAAAACCGGGGGATTAAACCCCCGGCCGGACCTTCAAGACCCCCCTCTTAAAGAGGGGGGCGGTTCATTTAAGGAGGGGGGGGCAAAGCCCCCCCGGTTTTATTCACCCGGCCCCCGCGGGGGCCGTTTCTTTTGCAAGGCACGGCTTATAGCCGTGCCGTTTTGTGAAACGCGGGGCTTAGCCCCGCGTGCCTCCCGCCGCCGCCACGCGGTCCGCCAGCCGCCGCCGCCACGCGGTCCGCCAGCCGCCGCCGCCACGCGGCCCGCCGCCGCCACGCGGCCCGCCACCCGCCGCCGCCACGCGGCCCGCCGCCGCCGTCCGCCGCCGCCGGCCGCCGCGCCGTCCAGAGGGGGGGGGTCGGGCCGGGTCGGCCCGGACCCGGACCCCCCGTTTCGGACCAGTTTAGGTTTTTGGCTCATAACTTGAGCCTCGGACCTCCGAATGACGAACCGTCTGCGGAAACGCGATCCTTGGATCGAGACGGTCGTTTCGGTATATCGCACTCAAGGTTTCGGTTTACTTTGAGTTCGGCCGGGTTGGTTCGTTCACGAAACCAACCGGGCCTTCGGAGCGGAAACGCTCATATCTTGAGCTACAGACGTCCGATTGACGTGCCGTCAGTCGCGTAATGTTCCTCTTAGTGAGACGGATCTTTTGGCATACTCCGCCCGAGGTTTGGACGCAGGTGGAGTCCGGTCGGGTTGGTTTTGCCTTAAAAACCAACCGGGCCCCGGAGACGAAAATGCCAATAACTCACAGACCGGGCGTCCGATCGACGCGCCGTCTGTTGCGTTGAGTTCCTTTTGACGATACGGAACTTTTGGATACATCAACTTCGGTCTTCGTGACAGTTGATGTATCAGCCTCTCGGCTCGTGGAGCGGACCCTCCGTACGAGCTTGCTGTGTGCGGGAACCCTAGTGCTGGCTGCGACTGTTCTTCTGCTACGACTGCTACTGTGACTGCGACGACGACAGTACAGAGATCCTGTGTGGATTGGACGACGAGAGTACAGAGATCCTGTGTGGATTTGACGACGACAGTACAGAGATCCTGTGTGGATTGGACGACGACAGTACAGAGATCCTGTGTGGATTTGACGACGACAGTACAGAGATCCTGTGTGGATTTGACGACGACAGTACTGAGATCCTGTGTGGATTGGACGACGACAGTACAGAGATCCTGTGTGGATTCGACGACGACGACTACAGCACTCAGCGATCCTACGTGGATCAGTGCTACAGGTTCTGTGTGAGCCCGATCCTGTGTGGGTCCTTGCGCTCAGCGGTTCTGTGTGAGCCAGCGCCTACAGGTTCTGTGTGAGCCCGATCCTGTGTGGGTCTTCTGCGGGGGTTAGTTACCTATCGATCCTTCGTGGGTCCGACGACTTAGATGGATCAGTGATCATCTTTATCGTCCTTGAAGAAGTATACCTGTGTGAGCTGAATCCTGTTGTTTTCCTGTGTGGAATGTGTTGTGCAATCCTGTGTGGATTATATTTTGCTTTCCTATGTGGAATACGTATACTTTCCTGCGTGGACTGAGTTGTACTTGGGCTCGGAGGTTGGAGCGTATTTGAATTGATGACTTAGGTATATGTATGGGCATATACCTAAGCAGTGTCGGTTGTTACTTCGTGATTGTACTTTTCTTCGTGGTTTATCCTTTGTGGATTTGAGAGACCTTCAGGGGTCTCGGGGTCCCTACTGAGTAGCTTATACTCACCCCTGCACGGGCTTTGCCCGCACTTCGTTGTGTTGGTTGCAGACGACGGACAGCGTTGACCTTAGCTGAGGCTTGCAGAGCGGGACGGTACCCGGAGGTGGACCACTGGGCGGGACGTGCTCGGAGCGGACGGCGGGACCCGTGGAGCAGAGGAGCTATCTGTACCCACCCTTCAGGTGGGATTTCCAGTGGACATCTCGGAGTAGCGGCCTTTACTTTACAGTTGCTGTTTTTCCCTTTTTGAGTTGTACTTTACTTTCAGTTTGGGTTTGTATTCTGGCCCATTTACTTTTCCGCACTTTCAGTCGTACTCTGTTTGCTTAGTGTTTACTTTCCGCTTGTTTACTCTGTGGTGTGTGTTTACTTTTCAAAGGCAATGCCTTCCCTTTTACCGGAATTTACGCCTTGGTGCTAGTCGCCAGCCCCTGGCCTATGGAAGGCGGGCTTGGGGTAGTCACGGCACGGACCCCGAGGGCGGGTCGTGACAATAAAGGAGATTCATCTTCCTCTTGACACTTGTAAAGAATCGAGGGTCGATTCTCCATATAGAGTGTGATTTCCATCTCCCGACAATTTATTTTGGCTCTATATAAGGAAATCTAATCCATGCCAAGAATTGCATCATATTCCACCAGAGGGAGTATGATGAGGTTTTCCGGGAAATTCAATCGACAGACTATAACAGGGGAGGACTTATATTCATGGGATGCAATTAATGCCCCATTTTCCATACTCACCAACATCTTTACTTCCATGATTTGTGGTGGTGCTGGGATTGTTCTACTAATCATTCTAGATATAAAAGAATGCGTAGAAACTAAATCAAAAAGTACATTCTCTATTCTTGAATGAATAACAAGCGTACTTGTCACCACTTAGTTGTCGGGGTTCACTTCGGTAGAAGTGATGAAAAAAGCTCTTCTGTGCTGCCTTGGAGGTTGTTGGTTGTCTCCGAAAACCCTTGGATTAGGGAACTGATTTAAAAAATGATTCGGTTCTATGCATTTGTTGGTTTGAACAACGCGTTGAGGTTCGAATGGAGCGTTCCTATCCTCTGTCACACTCGTGGGTCTTTCATGCCGATAGTTAACAGCTAGGTGCCCATCTCTTCCACACCTGAAGCATTTTCTCGTCCCCTCAGGAAATTTCCAGGGTGCCTCTTCCCGCACTTTTGGAAAGTGGGGTGCTGGATCTTCGTAGCACCATTGGATTTATCCATCGTACCGCCAGCATTGAAGTCCACCATATGCTTCTTGTCCCCATGATACCTCTGTGATTCCACAATCTCCATTTCGACCTCGAGGGCACATCAGACAATTTCCTCATAGCTGCTGAAGTCATGGATTGCCAATGCTTTCCGCAGGCTAGGCTTCAGCCCACCAACGAAGCGGTCAACTTTTCATTCGAGGGTAATGACAAAGACGGAAGAGTATCATGCAATCCTTGTGAAGTTTTCCTCGTACGCTCCAACAGATTCTTCATCTTTTTTCCTGAGGGAATGGAAGTCCCTTTCCATCTTAAGCCGGAGGGTGCGCGGAAAATATTTATCAAAAAACATCTTCTAGAAATCCTTCCATTCCAATGCCTTGATATCCTCCTTAGGCTTCGTATTTTTGATCAACGTCCACCATTGATCAGTTTCACTATCCATACGATAAGCCTCTAGGAGAACCTTCTCTTGTTCATAACATTGAAGGATGGATAAGATCTTTTCAATGAAGTTGATCCATTGTTCAGCGATCGTGGTATAGGATGATCCACTAAAAGTAGGAGGCCTTTGTCTCATGAATCTCTCGATTGCAACTTGTTCTTTCTTGTGGGGGGTGAACGTTCCTATTGACCCATTTTTCTATTCAAAACTTGAGTTAGCTGAGAGAGAAGCGTGAGAAACTTCGCGATTCCCGCTCCCATTGGATTGGGCATCTCATTAGTACAGTCATCACACTGATCTTCACAACGGTTGTTATCCTGAGTCCTCCTATTACCAGCCATTGGCAGGAATAAAAGGAAAGTTAGGGGTAACACATAAAGGTTAATCCAAATACAAAAGTTGATAACTTATAAATAAACTTCTTTTCCTTACTTAAGAGTCTATAGGCTTCAATCTAGGCTTTTCGTGATCTACTTTCTAACATATATTCGTAAGGGAATTTTTTTAATTCCCTTTATAAGGGTTCATACCAATCTTTTGAATTTATCAAAACATATCCCCCTGGAGTGTCGTAACCAAGAGTGGAGCAAGGCCTGTTGTCATGCACCAGTTCCCGTTCGAGTCTATCTCAAAGCGGTGTTTTCGGGTTTTACCCCTAGGAAACATTTGTGCCAGACCCGCCTCTACCTGCTCGTATACAGACAGGGATGTATTTGTTTGATAAACCACTTACTCAGTACTCACCAAAACATAGGGATGTTTTTATTATACTTATTTTTGTATCTAAGGATTTACTAGGTTTTCCTAATCCCAAAAATAACTAAACCTATCCTCTGATACCAACTATGACAATCCTGCTTTTATTACAAATTAAACATGATTTATTACATAAAACGTCACTTGATACAACAAATAAGATCGAGAGGTTTAGTTTCTTTGGGTATTAGGACCATTACATAAAAACATGAAACATTAAATACAACATATTTATTAAAAACATCCATTACATGACCACTACATTCCCTCGTACATAGTATTGCATTGGATAACCTGAGGACATGCATAAGAAAAGGGTGATATATAAAGCCCAGTAAAGGAGTACACATGGAATAACATGAGGAGTACAATACATGTTAGAAAATAGGAATTTCAATAGATCATAAAAGAAACATGAACATAAAGGCATGATAACGCATGATAATCATAACATGGAAATGTGGCAACAACACTTAACATGGAATTAGCATGAGCCAAGGCTCATTGCACATGGAGCATTCGTAAATCATCATTGCACATAAAGCACAAGTAAACCATTGTTTCACATAAATTAGCATGAGTCAACACTCACTGCACATGATGTATCATGATACTATACTTTACCCAATGCATTGGAGCGCTATAAGGGCACACCCTTCTTAAACATTTCATTTCATGCATAAGTGTGCCACATTGATCATAAAACATGGATTCATAAAACATAATCATTTATTCCAAGATAAAGGAATGTGTAATTCATACATGAAACTTTATGATCAATAAGTAAATGTGCATAAAGTTTAATACCCTTGATGGAGAAATGGTCATGGTATTCCCTACACAATGGCATTGGCTTAGAAAATTGGTGTGATTTCGGCAGCGTAACGGCGTGACATAAGAATTCATAAAAATGGTTGATGAGAGAGAAAGGGGTTCCTAATCATAGTTACATGTAATAGACAGTATGGAATCCATATAGATACATGTCACAACAATTGTAATGGAACTTAGATTCATGATACAAAATTATTGCTTGAATGTAAAAGAAGAGAGAGAAGTTCCTTTCGGAATTTCAGCATAGTAACGGGTGTACATGGGAGGCATTTAATTAGAGGGAAAGGGGTATCCCATATTTATATCAATAAGAGGGTAGAATGGGGGAGGTGAGGAACCATATCCAAACATTCATAATTTAAAATAAAAGGTAAAAACAACTTAAATAAAATTGGACAAAAAAGAGAAACGAAGAAAAACCCTTTCTTGGAAGTGTGCTTCTAAAGGCTAGAGAGAGGCTTGTGAGAGGATTCTGGGGAGCTTGGGGAACCTTGGGAGGATTCTAGAGAGAGTAGGGTAGTGGTTAGACGAACTCCAAAGGTTTTTAGAGAGGGGGAAGTGGGAGCTTGGGTGGGTTTATATAGGAAAGGTGAGGGAATTCTTTATTATTTAGGTTTGGGACCCCTTATATTAAATTAATCCAAACCACAAACCATCCCATGGTTTTTGCCCATGGTTAATGGAAAAAGGAAGAGTAAAAAAATATTTTATAATGTCAAAGTCTGAACTTTTGAAAATAATGAGGTTTCATATGTGGAGGTGTGTCAAACTCCCATGGAAATTAATTTAAAAAGGCAAGGTGTTGAATATGTCTTGAGGGGTCCATTAATGCTTTTAAAAGTAAGTCAAACAAACCCAAAATCACATTATTTAAATGGTAAAACATATATTGGCCGAACATAAAGATTATTGTATTTTATTACATCACTATTGGGTCATTATGATGTCATAAAACACATTATATATTTAAACGGTATTTAATTTTTACCCAAAAATTTGACTATCTCAGAAAATTATGAAAAATTCACCGTTGGATAATGTCGATGTCCTGATTCTAGAAATGAATTTAATTTTATCTAAATAATTATCTAAATATGTTAATTTTCACTTTTAAAATAAAAAACTGATATTTATCGAAAATTCATGAATTATGATAGAAATGGTTTCTGAACATTAATAAAAAAATTTAATTGCATTCATAAAATTATAAGATAATTTATAATTAATAAAAATAAATTTAATAATAACATTATTTTATTAAAATATTATTTAATTCAAAAATCCCTTATTTTATTAAAATAGATTTCTTAATTATATAATTACTAAAAACAGCATTTGTACTTTAAAAACTTTTTACAATGTATCAAAAATGAAAAGAAATTATATTCATTATTATATACAAAAAATAATGAACATGAACATAGTACTACTTATTTGTTTCATAACCCCTTAAAAAGTTTCATAAAACCTAAAGGTATGGTGTGCAATAGTGAAAGAATCTTGGGCTGGCTCAGATAACATTACTCGAGTGGTAATTTCTATCAATTTCCATTTTTCCCGTAAACGGTCCCGTTCGAGCATGACATGATGAAGCACAGCTTGGGCTTGGTCAAGAGAAAAGCACAAGGACGCCACCTCTTTTTTGAGCTCCACAAAATGGGCTTTATATGGGGAAATTCTACTGGATGAGGTCATCGCTTCCTTTGTCTGAGTAAATTGGATTTGTTAATGTCCAGTATTTATACTAATCTAGTGATCACTGTTCAACGACTATATTAGCAATGGTAAAAATTTATAACATAAAACCAAATAAGTTGACATTTTATATAAACATAAAGAGACATTTAATTAGATCAAGTGGGATTTCCATTAATGAAACTTTCGGTCATTACACTATTCTATTCGCAATTTTACTATTCTTAATGATCATATAACTATTCCAATTTCCATGATTACATTCATCATATATAGTATCCATAAATTCAATAAATACCACTTATTTCATTCTTAATTTATGAGAATTATGATTTTATTGAGATATTAATGTGATTAATGTGTTTTAAAATATATTAAATTATTATAATAATGGAAATTATATTGATTAAATCATGGGTCATTATATTATTCCCCTATTTTATAGATTCTCCATTCATAATTCGATCAACATTTTAAGGTGAAAATAGGTGAGGATATTTATCCTTCATCATTTCCTTCAGTTCATTTGTTTCCTCTTCATACATATGGATCCTGCACAAAAAATTGATATGTTTAGTCATATTGTTTCCCAAGGATTTATCAATATGTCCAATGATCTTCACCATAAGCTTCTCATACAAGAGGTCATTCTCTAGTTGTACGATCTACAAATTCAGTAATTGTGTGGGGTTTGGTATGTACTTCATCAAGAGAGTTACACAGAACATGTCATGAACCTGAGCCATATATGGTAGAAGATCAATAATATAGGCCACTGATCACATATGATCATAGATTTCAAATAGACCGAGGTACCTTTTGATTTTCTTCCCTTTCATTTAAAACTGTATTAATCTCTTCCATGGCTATGTTTGAATGGAAAAAAGTCTCCAAAATCAAACTCAAAGTCACTTCAAAAGCATTCAAAAAAGAACCTCTTCCGAATCTGAGTAGATTTTATATTTCGTTGAATGGATAAAAATTCCTTTGTCATCTGTTTCATAATATGAGGTCAATATAGATTTCTGACCAACACAATCCTATAAATATAGAGTTCTACATCGCTTCCCTTACAAATCATCATGTTGATCAATTTCAATACATGATTGGAAACTATAGTTGTATGATAACTCAACTAATGTGAGATAATGATCTCATACTCCTTTTATTTCCATTAGTTATTATCTCATCATGTTTTTGAGATTCTATATAGTCATTTTAGATTGTCCATTAGTCTGGCAGTGATATGTAATGCAGATATTCAATTAACTACTAAAAGCATATTAAATACTTCTCTATAATTAATATGTTATAATTAGATCATGATCAGATATAATTGAAAGTGGAACCCTAGGGAACCTCACCACATACATCATAGATATCTGGGAAAGTTGTTCATGTGATAGATCTTACTAAATATTAATAATGTGGGAGTTCATGATGACTAAATCCCCAAAAACAATATCTCATAGTTTTCATGGGATGCATTCGAGAGACCATTGAAAATGTACATCGTGAAATTATACCATATCCATGTGGGTATATGTATTGATTTTATCATCCATTTAGAATTCTATTACTCTGTTTTGACATGAAAATATACAAAACATCATGAGATATAATATTCAATCTCCTTCATAAATATGTCACGACAGAAGTGTTATTAAATATCAGTTCACATTTTGGTACTTTTAGTATTGATAGATAGATGTGAGCTATGTGAAATATCCAATACCTCATTATGTATCTCAAAAGATGAAGGTACACACAACCTCATTCTATACCGAATCACACAATATTCATTTATTTTTATGTCGGGTATCTTTCCTTCCATTACTGTATTCACCCTATTTTCAAACAATACACCGTCCTTTTTTTCTTCCGTGGTCTTTTGTGGGATAGATGATTAAGAAATCATTTAAGAATGATTAGATTTATTGCCTTCTGTTACTATTTAGAAATTAATCCATTCCATATCAATGAATATATTGGCATTCTAAATCCACCCCATGGATAGAGTATAAGGTTATTTTCTTCTAGGATAACCAGCTACCATGTTTCCCATTCCTAGATGGTTGTCAATAGAGAAATCATAGTCCTTTATTAGATATATCCATCTTCTTTGACTCATGTTTATATCCTTCTATGTGAATATATACTTTACACTCTTTAGAATATAATATATCTCACACCAATCACTATAGAGGTATTGAAACTAGATTTTCAAGGGAAAATAAAAGCATCAAGTAGTTCTTCTCACGGATATTCATCTTATGTGATGTGTAGTTTATTGCATTATCATTCATCATGAGTAAAAACATGACGACCTCCTTTGAGGAATCAATATATAACATAAAACATTCTCCACATATTATTATTTTGAGTACTGACATAGTGATTATCCTCTTATTTATCTCTTTGAATCTTTCCTCACATTCTCTCATACATACATACTTAACCCCATTCCTAGTTAACTTAGTTAGTGGTATGTAAAATCATGAGAAAATTCTAAAAAAATATCATTAGTATCCTGCTAATTCATAAAAACTGTGGATTTTAGAGACAGAAGTTGGTATAGGCCATTCCACAGTTACATTACTTTTTTACGGGTCTACATATATTTCTTCACTTATGATCATGTTCCCAAATAATTTGACTTTCTTCAAACAAAAGGCACAGTTTCTAAAAAAGGTATACAATTTATCCTTATATAATTTCATCAAAAACATTAGTAGAAAATATTCAATGTCCTCCTTTATATTGGAGTAGATGAGAATATCATTGATAAGAATAACAAAAAATTGTTTAAGGTAGTGTCTCAAGTCATTATTCCTGAAATCAAAAAATATTTTAGGGGTATTAGTCTGTACATATAAAATCATTATAAAATTATAGTGCCCATTCATTTTATAGAAATCAGTGTTCTGAATATTATCCATATTCACCTTAAGTTGATGATATCTAGAATGAAGATCCACCATTGAGAAGTAGTGAGCACCTCACCGTTAATTGAACAAATAATCAATCCTTAGAAAATGATGCTTATTCTTTATGGTTATCTTATTATACTACTCGTAGTTGATAAAAAACTATAATGATCAATCATTTTTTATTATGAAAACCATTGGAACACCATATGGTGATACAATAGGGTATATGAACCCTTTTTTAAAATATTATAATAGCTACTCATTAACTCTAATAGTTCAATATGGGCTATCCTATTGGGGACTTTTGAGATTTGAGTGGCTCTGGGTATGAGCGCTATTGAGAACTCTAGCTCACGATCTGGGGAAATTTTTTGGTAACTCATAAGGAAATAAATAAGTGTATTCCCTTGTAGTGTCCATTTACTCATGGATGATACCTTCCTTTAATCAATCATTTATGTGAGGTATTCCTTTTCACAGGGAATCAAAACCAACACCATTGTGGAGTTTTCAAAGGATATTGATGACATTTGGTGCATTTTTATAGAAACATTGTAAGGCTTAGAATATGAAAATTTATATCCTTTTCCATAATTTAGATGGTTAATCTATATAAGAAGATCCAATACATGCTAGTATAGATTCGAATTCCTCCAATGTATGTATTAAAATATTTTATAGAATAATCATCCATTATATTCCAATAGGATAACATTAAACCACCTCGGTTGTAGTGATCACACCACAAGTTGTTTTTATTGAAGTATCTACTTCAACGTATCAAGTATTCAATTCAATAATTCTTTAAAACATAAAATATATTATGATATTCATAGAACCAGAGTCAAATAAGTCATTTCTAAATATTGAGATAATGGATGATTACCTTTTATGACGTTGTTTTTTTCTCCACTTTAGTATTATTGAAGTCATAATCTTTCCCATACAACATTTTTATTTTCTTCTACTGACACTAAATACTCTAAAGGTGACAATGATTAGTACAGTAGATTTTATAGTGCCCTTTCTATATACATTTAAATAACTGAACCATGGGTGGTGCTCTCTATTCCTCTATCATGTTGGCTGAATTACTCTGGTCTCCCTGGTATTAATGAGTTTGGTGGACTTATATTCAACTATGAATCATTTCCATATCTATTTAAGTAATGTCCCATGTTGTTTCTTCCCACATTTTTTGAATCATGGGTGGTTGGATCTTCTTTCCTCCATTTTCATTGGAACCACCATCATGAATCTGTAGTATTTTATTATTGTATACCTAACTTTAGGATATTTCTTCAAACATCATATCTATATTGAGAGCACATCAGACCACTTCTTCATAACTCCCAATGTACAAGATCTCTAGTGCCTTTTAAAGTTGTGGGTTTTACCCCAAAAGTAATTTCATATTTTTTCATCATTGTTGATAAAGAAAACCAAGGAAAATTATTTATGAGTTGTGGATCTTTATTCATAAGGCATGATATATTCATCTTCCATTTGATTCGGATCTATTAATTCTATCTCCATCATTGTATGAAAAATATGAGGGAAGTACATTTTAGGAAATATTTCCTTTAATTCATCCCCTTCGATATCTTCAAATTTTTCTTATATTTTGGTGTTTTTTATCAATTAGCACTATTTCTCAACCTATCAATATAAATGGTAAATACCTAGAGTCCCTATCACTTTTTTAAAATAATAGAGCATAGAAAATATCATTTCAATTGAGTTAAACCAATTTTCCATAACTAGTGGATAAAAATATCCACTAAATTTCAGTGGTTTTTGTCAAATAAAAGAACTGAGGGCTTTATAAAACTTCTTGGGTGAGGGTTCTAGTTATATTTGGATCTTGTTTTTTGTATATTCTAATACAGGTCATTATGTGTTTCCATAATGTTTTGAAATTCACCTCCAATGATCATGGGGATCTCATTTAGACAGTTTTTTTATTGTCCATCACATTCGATATTAGTATAGTATCTCCTGGTTCCCATGATTTTATAAATTAGAAAAAATTTAAAAATAATAATCCGAAAAATTTTCATTTATTTATCTTTTTACACAATTAACGCTGAAATTATAATTTATGGGATTTCTATGTTAATCATTTTTTTTGGAAATAACATCGTATACTTATACTTATCCTAATGGATGTCACTAAAATTCTATTATCTTAATTCCAAAATTAACTAAATCATTATCTAATACAAACTATAGTGACCCTAATTTTTCTTATAGAACTATTACACCATTTTAATTATGTGGAAAATAATATCAATACAAAACTAGGATCAAAATGTTCACTGTGAAAAACATAGGCATATGAATAACCTAATTTTTCTAAAAAACATTTATTTAAAATCTTCATCAATATTGATTTAAATCTCGCGTTTCCTTAGGTTTAATATTTACCTGAGGTTCTAAATCAAAAATAAGGTGTGAGCTAAAATCCTAGTAAAACGATGATGAAGGGTCATAAATCAATAAAAATGAGTGAGCACTCACATCATTATCATAACATGATCGTATGATCATCGTCAAAATCATGAGGAAAACATCAGATATTTTAATTAAATATGGAAATCCATAAAAAAGGAAACATCATGTCCTAGTGGTCAAACACCACACATTGTTTTGAACAACTCTAGCATCATGATCACGCATATCACTTGTGAAAAATTATAACATCGTTAGTGTGAAAATATAAAGTATCATTTTCATGGATAATAAAAATAAACTCATGAGATATATAACATTTACTAATGAATTGGATTTTTATATAATTCATGGTCCACACGTCAAATGATAACATTAACATAAGCATCCATGCCACATAATATGTATATTGGTCAAATTTATAAAATAACCCATGTAATGGAATGGGTATCCAAAAAATTTCATCAATAATGATTTCATGATTATTATTGGAGTTATAAAAAGAAAAAAGTAAAGAAAAAATGTTCTATAAGAATCAACTTTTTTAGCAATGAAGAAATACCTAAATAAGAGTCTACACTTGTTTTGGAAGGAAGATTCCATTTGAAAAGTCATTATATTTTTCATAAAACAAAATTAATAACATGTATATCATTGAAAATAAAAGGGAAGAACAATGAAATTATAATTATGTAATATTTAATGAATACGGAAACTGAAATTTGTATTCCAATAGGAATAACTCAATGAAAGGGAGTTGGGTTCCAGAATCCCCTTACCATATTCCCTAAGGAGTTCTGTACATGGACATAATATCGTGAATAATCAAATTAGATTAATTAAATAATACATATAGAACATATTCTTAATTTATATGATTTACTAATATATTATTATATTCATATATGTTCAATATGATGGTTTATAATGTTTAATTTCATTTTTTTGGGAGTGTTTCATTCCTGGATTTCATGGTCGAATTAATTTTGTATACCTATGGAAGATCATTTAAATTGGATGAAAAACTAGAGAAGTAGAATAAAATGGTATTAATATACATAAAAACATTAAATTATCCCATATATCACTTTTATTTATAATATTAGTGTTGGATTGGGTTATACCAAATATGCAAAAGAGGGGGTGAATTGTGTCTTTTACAAATTCTTCACGACTCGTAAAGATGACCGAGTATGTCCTTTTATCGTAATTATTCTGTTTAGCAGCGGAAAAAAATAGTTAAAGAAATAAAATATGTATAGTGGTTTGGGGAATATAATGCTCCTAGTCCACACCACCAATGCTCTACTCCACGATCTTGGTGATTTTCAGTATCGGGTCATCTAATCAACGGATCATTCACAACTGAGTGCAGGTAGTTGAAACTTTTACAAGTTAAGTCTAAAACTATTAATTTTGGTTCATACATAGATCTAAATACACAACATAGTATGAGAAGCTGATTACTCAAAATACAACAAGTAGTTTTCTTAAAATATTATCTTGTTATTCTTCACAGTTGCAATAGCACTCAACTCACAGTTGATGGATCGTCGTCTTCAGAAAGATTGATCTTTAGGTAGAAGTAGTTCTGATCCGATCCTGTTGCACTACATATTGAAAATAAATTTAGAAAATTCAACAATAATAGAGTCTCAAAATATAATCAATGTATAGTAAATTAATCTTAAACATGTTCATTCTTCTATAGAAAAAACAGAGTTATATAGATCCTGGTAGCAGCAGATCTGTGTGACTCATATATCTCTATAAACTGTAGTAGTGAAAAACATGAGAGCTTGTTATCCTGATCTCCTTTTCGATTATTTTCCTCTCTTCATGTAAAAAAATATCATGAATATATAGTATAGAAATGATCATTTTACTTACAAATTTATATCCAAAAATATTAGCTTTAGAATCATGATATTAAAATGATTGAATAACAGGGCAGTCATAACTCCACTAAATAGTCACAATGATAATCTCCTCTTAAATCGTTCATTTGAATCACAGATAAACAACTTTGAATTAGTCAAATATGAGATTTAAATTCGGGATTTGAATCTGGCTGTAATAATCCAAATAATTTTTATAAAGACTATTGCTCAATAATGTCATAATTTAAATCTCTGATACTAAACGTAGGGTTGAACTATATAGTATACATTCTATGAACTTAAGGTTCACAACTTATGGTTGATCATCCATTCTTAAAAATTATGGTTGATCATCCATACATTTCTCTTCAACTCTCAAACGTACGGTATATAATCCATACATTAATTAGATTCTAAACTTAAGGTACATGATCCATAAATTTTTATAGAACATATGGTTGTTTACAAAAGTATGGTTGATGAACCATACATTAGAGATAAAAACATAACATTCCATAGTAGAATTTAATTCGTCTTCCATACTTTTCCGATATCCGAAATGTAAGGTTCCTTTTAAATGTACTGTTCTTCTTCCATACTTTTCTAATATCCCAAACGTAAGGTTTCTTCTAAACATAGAGTTCTTCTACCATAAATTTGTTGATAACATAGGTTTTCTTATCCATAAATTTTTCATCTATGTATGGGGGATTGACTATGCCTTTTTGATATCCTGTAATATAATGAACAAATTCCCTATTTACGCTATGCTCCTCAACTTAGGGTATGAACAGTGTTCCCAGAACACACTAAAGTGATTTCCGAACACATAGATCAGGAGTAGTGTTTCCATAACATGCTAATACACTAAAACTATTTTATGCTCTTTGTCAAATATTACACTCGTATTGAACACTTTAATATTATTCCAAAATAGATAAATAAAGAATATTAATATCTTGAAATACACTTATGATAAAATCATTAGAATAACAAATAAGGGTATTTGTGTGTATCAAAATCATAATAAAAGGATAGAGTATTGTTCTCAACAATATCCCCCTAATAAAATAAAGTATTGTTGAAAAAAACACATTCTCAACAATCTCCCCCTTTTGATGATCACAAAACCCATGAAAAAACCAATGAAATTATCTTAAAAAATTAATTGCATATTGTTCAGAATTTTGTAAAGATTAAAACAATATTGAATTTTAAAAAAATTATTTCAAAAAAAAATAAACAATCTGATATCCATAGTAACATATATATATACATAAACATTATAAATTTTAAATTTCCAACCCCATATGAATGTAAAATAATATATCCTCTTTTATAAATAAAGAAAATTAAATTTTTTGTTTATCCAAAAATTTCTCTTTTCATGTTTATTTGTAATTGTAATTTTTAAAGAAAGAAAAAAACAATATATCTTTTCTCCCTATGAGTAAAAGATTCAAAAGCATAAAAATAAAATATTAAAAAGAAAAAGTTGTTCTTATCCAAATTTCTCTAACTTTTTGTGATATAAAAAAGGACAAAATAAAGAATATAACATTTTTTAATATAGCACTAAACTTAAGTAAATGCTATGATAAACTATATATAAAAATGTTAAGCTAGATTACTGGTCTTCCAATATAGAATGTACTATAAAAAGAACTTATAAAACATAAGCATGGGATACAAATATGTTTTATTGAAAATATAAGTACAAGTACAGTAAGGAAAATGGGAATCAAGGTTTTCCTCAACAAAGTTATGAAACTGGTATCATCTTCAATGGATTACTTTATTAATTTAGCTAACTGATTCCTCAAACTCTTCATTAATTCATCTCCCAACTGGATAATGAGATTTCTTCTCTCTTGAGTCAGATGAATATCCTCAATCAAATTGTCTCTGAAGAATTCATGCATCCTTTTATCCTTTTACATAAAAAGAGTAAAATTATATGTGAAATTATTTAACAAAGATCTTATTCTGGGTTCATCTAAAGTTAACTACTTAATAATATGCCTTTGGTTGTCTAATAAGACAAACAATGGAGCACTCCTTCACTGAAGGTCCTGTAATATGTCATTCATATTTCTCATTACAGTTGTTAAGGCCTGAAATCCCTTTATATTTTTAGGACAAGTACCTGAGGCACCTGCTTGACTGTTCCTGATAGTTTCAACTTGTTGCTCCATCAAAATCATAAAATCTGCCAAATCTGACTTCATTACCATCTTAGATTTTAAATTTTCAACTTCAGCCAACATATCTTTCTTAAAAACATCATCTTCTTGTTTTGAAAAAGAATTGACTTCAATTTTTTAAATCTATGATTTTCATTTTCCAATACCCTTCTCGAAGAAACATTTTCCAATTCCACACTGCTGAACTTTCTATACGGCTCATCAACTTTTTCATTCAAAGAATTAGACTCATCTTGTGCTTGATTCGCAGACTGACATTTAACTATATTTAATAGAACTAAAGGTGGGGATTCAACCTCTGATTTCTCTCCATCCTCTCTTTGTACTGGCTTTATTAAAAATTCTTCCTTTGAGTCTTTCCCTGACTCATCCATTAAAATCTTCATTAATAATTTCTTTGTGAATTTCAGTATGGTTCTCTTCTTGATTCAAAATAACATGTTCTTGGTCCTCCTGAGCATATTCCTCTTTGATGATTTCCAACACTGGATCCTCTTATACAGGTTCCTCTGGAGATAATTTTCCTTGAAAAATATCATTAGGTTGTATAGATTGATCAGATTCAGGACTATCTACTTCAAATTCTCCATGATTTTTAACAGTTTAAGGCACAATTTCTTTTTCCACATGAGGAGTCACCTCAATATGAGAAACTGTTGGTTGTTTAACTTTATGTACTACAGATTCACTAATAAATCTATAGCTCATAAGAGGTTCATTTTCATCATCATTTTCTTGTACTAGTTCCTCACCAATTTGAGCCACTCGATTTATTTTCCTCGGAATCCCTATTGGCATCCCTTATCAGCAATTGGATCGACTTCTTCACATCTTAATCTTCATGAACTTCCATTTCCTCTACAGTCTTCCTTACCTTTTTTATATTTATCTGGTTACTCCCCCTAAACCACGTCCTAGTCCTCCTCAACTCCAATAGGCATAAGAATTCATTTCATATTACTCCATAAGAAGACTTATTATTTATAGTTCTAGCATTGAAATCATTTTTGTGGTTGCATCTTACTCTAGAATCTATTATTCTCACCATATTAGACTTAAACAGTAATTTTGAATTGAACCATCCATAGGGATAAAAGTTTATTCTAGCCACTAGTTGACAATATTAGCTAATATATCTTACCATATATCTCAGAAAATTCATCTTGAATTCACTCATAAGAAAAAAACATTATGTACATGTCAGAAAACAAAATATTCACCCTCTATGACATCCTAGGTGCAATCCATGTTTGCACAAACATAAAGAGAATATTCTGAATAGTATCTGGATCCTTAACTAAAAATTTTCTAGTAAATTTAGAAGTAAATAAAAATGATATAATTAATTCTAACTTATGTTAATCATATCCAGTATTATTTAAGTAAAAATGATAAACTTATTTATAAAGGTAGTTTATGATTCTAACTATTTCCACAGATGAAATTAAAAAATCATGATCTTCAATTTTTGAAAATATGGTGTCCTCTGTATCTCTATGAATAAACTGAAAAGATTTGAAAAAGTGATTATGATATACCTCATATATAAACTCTATATCTTTGCAACTGAATGTTTTCTCAAGAATCTGAAATGCAAGGGCTTTCCATTGCATGAGATCCATTTGATAATACCATTCAAGGTCGATTACTTTTGCCTCTAGAATCATTCTTCCTATTGTTCACTAACACTTGACATTACTATCTTCTCCTTCCTCGGTTCACTTTGTATTGGGAATTTCTGTTTCAAATCTCTGAAGGCTCTACGGATTCGGGTTTTGATGGTTTAGTCAAAAGTAGATGATGGCGGTATGGTTTTTTGGCTGTTTCGAAAGGCATTGAGAAAATGAACGGGATTGGAATTTGAAATGATTTCTAACATTCTTAATTCCCGTTTTGTTATGTACATAGTCATAATTCCATTATTTAATAGTAAAAACATATGCGGAAAAAAATTAAAGGAGTACAGAAAAAATGTTGAATTATTCTAAAATTAAGTAATTAAATTTATTTGTAAAAATTAAAAAAATAATTATAATAATTAAATAAGAAAAATTAAAATTAAAATTTAATTTAAAATTAATCAAACCTATATCCCCCTTAATAAAATGAAACCTTTCATTGGGAAGTGGTTTAGTCAAAATATCAGCTTATTGAATTTATGTACTTAATAATTCTAGAAATATATTCTTTTTAGGAACCTAGTCTCCTAGATAATGATGTCTGATATCAATATGCTTAGTTTGAGAAGTATTAATAGAGTTATTTGAAGTATTTATACCACTTTTATTATCACATAAGATATGAATGTTATTAAAATTCATTCAAATGTCCATAATAGTGTTTTTCATCCACAAAACTTGTGCCCAATGACTACCTGCATACACATATTCGACCTCAGATGTTGAAAGGGTAGCTGAGTGTTGTTTCATACTAGACTATGACAGTGATGATTTTCTTAAAATGTCAAAAATCCTTAAAGTGCTTTTTCTATCAAATCTACAATTTCAAAAGTCATCATCTGAATATGAAATTAAATTATAATTAGATGTTTTGGATAGAGAAAAGATATAAAAACAGTTCCTTTTAAATATTTAAAAATTATTTAGATAGTAATTAAGTGAGATTATTTAGGATTAGATTGAAATCTAGCAAACAGATAGACTAAATACATTATATTTCTCATGTTAGTAGTATGATATCATAAACTACCAATCATACCTCTATATAACTTGTTGTCAACTGATTTTCTAGTTTCATCCAAATCATATTTTATATTAGTACACATAGGAGTTGTATATGTCTTTTTGTTTCCATGTCCAAATTTCTTTTGAAAATCAGTAATGTATTTTCCTTGATTTAAAACATTTCCAAAACCTTTTTGATAAATTTGAAGTCCCAAAATGAAATTTAACTCTCCCATCATACTCATTTCAAATTATTTTTCCATTAAATTTGAAAAATCATGATAATGTTTTTTGTTTGTTGAACCAAAAATTACATCATAAACATGAATTTAATCCAATAAAATATTAGAGTAAATTGTTTTCTTAAAAAATGATGGATCTTGCATCCCAATATTAAAATAATTTTTCAAAAGGAAGGAATATAATTTTTCATACCAAGATCTAGGTGCTTGTTTAAGGCTATAAAGAGCATTGGTAATATTAAAAACTGAATCTTGTGTTTGTGAATTTTTATAATCAGGAGGTTTCTCAACATAAACTTCTCCAATAAGTATCCATTTAAAAAGGCAGACTTAACATCCATCTGAAATAATTTAACGTTCATATGATATGAATATGCTAAAAATATTATAAAAGATTCTAATATAGCTAATGGTGTGAAGGTCTCATCATAATCTATAACTTCATCTTGATTACATACTTTCGCTACTAGTCCTGCATTACTTCTAGATATTAATCCTTGATCAACTTGGTTATTTCTAAAGACCCATTTAGTTCCTATAACTTGATAGTTCTGAGGTCTTCCAAATAAATTCTAAACGTCATTTCACTTGAACTTTTTTAGTTTTTCTTCCATTTATATCATACAAAATTATTTAACTAAGACTTCTTATAATGTATTAGGATCTAATTGGGATAGAAAGCCATAGAATTCAATAAGATTACCAACATTTCATCTAGTTTTTTATCTAGTGTCTAGGTCTTATATAACAGTTCTAATGGGTGATTCTTTAGGGTTCTAGACTGTCTAGGTAGTACACTATTAGGTTCTTCAATGTCATGTTCTTCTAAACTAGACTAAATTTCATTTAAATATTTTTCAGTTTCATATTATATGTTCTCAGGTCCCATGTTATCATTAGAGTCGGATTAATCAATTTGGTCTTTCCTTTTATCAAAGGGATCAGATTCATCAAATTTCACATGAACTGGTTCCTCAAAAATCCTTCAATATTTATTAAAAACTCTATTAGATTTATAACTAGCGGAATATTCTAATAATATTCCTTCATCAGATTTTGGATTAAAAATACCATCATTGTCCTTGGTATTTAACGTGTAAACCATACATCCAAAAACTATAGTGTAATTTACATTTGGTTTTCGGTTATTCCAAAGTTTATTGGGTGTATTTTTAAAAATTTGCATGATTAAAAGTCTATTCAATATATAGTAGGATTTACTTGCAACTTCTTCCCAGAAATAGGTTGGAAGATTGTATTCATTTAGCATAGTCCTAGCCATTTCTTGAATAGTCCTATTTCTTTTTTCAATAATTCCATTTTGATGAGGTGTTCCTGGTGCATAGAAGGTGTGTTTAATAAACATATTTTAGAAAAAAGAATTAAATTTTAGATTCTCTAAATCTCCACTATGATCAATTCTTAATGAAATTATTTTATAACCATTTTCATTTTGAATAGATTTTCATAAACAATAAAATATAGTAAAAGCTTCATTTTTATATTTTAGTAAATAAATACATGTAAATCTAAAATACTCATGAACTAAAACATATACATATAATTAACTAGCCATGATTTCTATTCTTGATGTTCCAATCAAATACATATGGATATGTTCTAGAGGTTTAGATGTAGCAATTATGTTAACAGATTTGATGGATGATTTCTGATGCCTTCCAAATTGAAATGCATCACATAATCTATCACTTTCAATTTTGAGACTAGGCATATCAGAAACTAGTTGTTTATTAGATATCATATGTAAAGGGAATATATTTATATGTCCAGGTCTTCTATTCTTGATCAACGACTCATTTATCATAGCACTTAAGAAGTTTAATTTTTGTTTATATAAGGAATTTATGTCCAGAGTATAAACATTATCAGTTATGAGTTCTCTAAATTTAAGCAATTTATTATTAAATACAGAACAACAGTTGTTTAAAAAATCAACAAAAATTCCATCATCAAAGAGTTGAGATACACTTACCAGAAAGTGTTTCAATCCTTGTACATAGAGAACTTTATTGAATGAGAATGCTTTTGGATCCCCAATAGTTCCAATGCCAATTATCATGCCTTTGGAATTTCCCCTAAATGTGACCAGACCACCATCATTTTCTATTAGATTTCCAAAATTTGATGAGTTTTCACTCATATGCCTACAGCAACCACTCTCCATATACCATACAAATTTTCTGCTTTTGTGACCTACTTCTTGAAAAGGCATTTAAACAAAGGTCTATTTTGGGACCCATATTCTGTTGGGTGAATCATCGTTAGACAAGAAAGACCTGGGACTCTAGACTTTCTTTGTTTTTATATAATAAATATAATCAAATAAACTTCCTGCAACAAATTATTTCTTAATCCCACTTATTTTTTGTTTCCTTAAATAACAGTTTTTCAATATTTGACCTTATTCTCCATAGTAGTTGAAAATTTACCTTTTTTGTAATTGGAAGAAAATAGTTCATATACAGTTGGTTTTTCTCACCTTTACTACATATTCCATATTTTTCCTTTTTAAACACAATTTTTCCATGAATTAAATTTATTATGTTTTCTCCTTTTGTAAAAACAAGAGCTGGACATTTATTTGTATCTACATTTTTTGTAGTGTTTGTATTTTAGTTTCATTATATATACAGTTTGTGTTCGATGAGTAATATTTATCAATTAACTCTTAATGTTGTTTAAGTAGAGTGTCTATTTCTCAAAAAATAGTAGAGTAAATATTTTTCAGTAATTTATGTTTCTTAAATAAAGAATCATATTTCTCATCCATCATATTGTAGTAGGCGGTAAGATTATTTTTTGAAAAACTAGAACTAGAATCAGAATTAGATGAGTAATACAATTGTACCTCATCAGCTTCTTCCATAAAGCACATGTTTTCTTTTATATTTGATTCTCCTTTTTCTGAGTTAGACATTAATGAGATGAGTGAGTCTTTAGAAACACTCCTAGTAGCATTCATTGATCTTTTGTATTTCTGCTCATAATCACTATTTTTGAAAATATTCTTTTTCTTTTCTCCTTTTAATTGAAGATGTTCAGGTCTTATGTGACCCATTTTTTTCATTCATAGCATCATACTTCCTTTTATTCTTTTTTATCCTTTTTGAATGATTTTCTAAATCCATTCTTCTTTCTGTAGAATGTAATAAACTTTTGGGCGAGTTGAGAAAGTTCAGCATCTTAATTAGATGAATTATAACTCTATGATTTCATTCATCATTTTTTGGATTTTATTTTGAGAGTTTACCTTCAATGAAATATTTTCTCTTTTGATTAAAACATTAATCTCATTTTCATCATCTTCCATCTCAGCTTCATACATCATAAGAGTTCAAATTTACTCATTCATTCTAAGATCTTTGATTGGTGATGATTTCTTAATAGCTACCAAAATTCGATTCCATTTAGCAGGTAATATAGTTAGATCTTTTAGGGCCAGATCTTCTTGTTTGATAGACTCACCAAAGGAACTGATATTATTAACAATTTTTCTGAGACTTCCATTCATCTGGGTGATGATTTTTTCTTTAAAACATTTTAAATGTGTAAAATTTCAATTTATCAGTGGAATTCCTCATCTGTCTGACATTGTCAGTTCCTTCATAGGCAATTGTAATCACCTGAAAAATTTCATAAGCCGTAGGGCACTAAGATTCTCTATTGAATTCATCTGGTCCAAGACCAAAGAAGATATAATTTATAGATTTTGATTTTATGTCACACTATGATTCTATATCAGCACTCCATGTTTCAGGTTTCAATGGGATCATATAGGGAGGTTTAATTTTCTAGTAGACACTATATCCAAATTTCTTTATGTAAATGATCATCCTTGATTTCAAGCATCCATAATTTTCACTATTGAAGTAGGGAGCTAGATGCATTGAAATAACCTCCCCTATATCAACAATTATGCTCTGTATAATCCAAAAACATTCATCTTGTTATAGATTTTACAAAATATCTTCCTATGATACCAATTGTTGAATCAGGTTATACCAATTACACACAAGTGGGGGTGAATTCCTTCTATTACAAATTCTTCACGAATCGTGAAGATGGCCGAGTCTGTCCTCTTAAATTTATCAGGTTGTTTATGAAGTGGGAAAAAAACAGGTAATGAATGAAAATATGTATAAATGATCGGGGAACATAAGGCCCCTAGTCCACTCCACCAATGCACTACTCCTTGAGTTTGGTGATTTTCACTATCTAGTCCTATTATCAACAGACTGCCCACAACTGAGTGCAGGAAGTTGAAATTTTTTCAAGTTAAGGCTAAAAAAGAGCATTCTAGTTTATACATAGAATCTAATACAGAACATTGTATGAGATTCTGATTACTCAAATTACGCAGAGTATTTTTCTGAAAATACTTTCCATTTGTTCTTCATAGTTGCAATATCTCACAACTGACAGTCGATGGATCGTCATCTTCAGAAATAATTAACTTCAACTAGAAGTAGTTTTGATCTGATCTGGTCATAGTAGATCTTGGAAATGTATCTAGGAACATCATGAACAATATATTCACAATATATAATCGATATATAATCGATGAATCTTCAATGTGTTTCTTCTTCTTCTTCAGAAAATATGATTTTGAGTGATTTTGGTAGCAGTAGATCTATGTGACTGGTATATCTATGTAAACTATAATAGTGAAAAACTAGAGATCCTGTATTCTTGATATTCTTTTCAATGATTCTCTTCTCTTAATTTAAAAAAAATATCATAGATATATAAAATATAATAGAACGTTTTCAGTTAATATTTAGATCCACAAATATCTCCTTTAGAATCACGATATTCAAATGTTTGAATATCTAAGAAGTTGTAACTCCCCTTAATTTTTTACATGAAAAGATATCTTAAATTGACCCTTTGAATCACAAATAAATGGATTTGAATCAGTCAAATATGGGCTTTAAATTCGGTCTTTGAATCTGTCTTGTAATCAGCCTAATAATTGCAAAAAGACGGTTTCTCAATAAAGTCGAAATTTAAATCTTTGACGCCAAAAGTCTGGTTGAACTGCATAACATACATTCTCTTAACATATGGTTCACAATGTATGATTGATCATCCATTTTTTAAAAGTAAGGTTGTTCATCCATATTTTTTTCTTCCACTCTCAAATGTACGGTATATAATCCATGCTTTTTTCAGCTTCTAAATGTAAGGTACATGATCCTTACTTTTTGATACAATGTTAGGTTGTTTACCAAAGTAAGGTTGATGAACCATACATTTTTAAAAACAAACATAAAGTTCCATACTAACATTGGATTCTTCTTCTATAATTTTCTGATATCCCGAATGTAATGTTCCTTCCAAACATCGGGTTTTTCTTCTATACTTTTATTAATAACGTATGGTTTCATAAACATAACTTTTTCAATAACGTATTGTTTCTTAAACATAATTTTCTAATATCTCGTAAATTAAATGATAGATTCCATCCATATGCTACACTCTTCAATGTAGGGTATGTATAGTGTTTCTAGAAAAAGAAAAAGTGATTTTCGAACATGTAGATCATGAATAGTGTTTCCAGAACACGCTAAAGTGATTTCTGAACACGTAGACCAAGAATAGTGTTTCCGGAACATGCTAATATGCTAAAATGATTTTTGAGAACTTTTTCAAATATTCCACATGGATTAAATGATTTAATATTATTCCTAAATAGAGAAATAAAAAATACTAATTTCCCAAAAAACACATAAAATAAAATCATTAGAATAACATGCAAGGGAATTGTTGAGCATAAAAATCTTCATAAAAAGATAGAGTATTATTCTCAACAATATCCCCCTAATAAAATATTGTATTATTGATAAAAACGATTTCTTAAAAATTAGTATGATTCATTACATAAAACATTATTGAAAAATGTTTAATTTACTTTGGTGGTTTTTATGACCATCACAAACTTATATCACTTTATTTGATATTATATTTATATACTTATTCCAATATATGATAAATGTAATAATATTTACATGGAAATATTATATAACTATAATAATGCTTCAATGACCATCTTGTAATTCAATAAACGAAAATCAAAATTATTCGTCCACGAAAGACGTGAATCGATATATCACGAATAATGGTTTTGTTTTTTTAAATATAGATAATAAGTGATTTTATGATTAATATTCCATTAACATGATAAAATTATAGAATATATATGATACTTGAATTATCAATAAATTTTTTATAGGTTATGACATGATAGAATAAAATAGAAAAAAAAAATAAAAGATAATTATTGAGGATTTTAGCTCTTGAATGATTTCACTTTGAGAACATCCTTATGGAACATTGGTTTTCGTTTTTTTTATTTGAGAAAATAATATCATATACCTTGGGATAAGTCCTTTGGATATAATTAATAACAATATAGACAAGCTATAAGGAATATAATATGTGAAGAGAATATGAGGTGAGGGGTGATATTTATTTGGGAGGAGATGGGTGCTTATAGCGACTCATACTTTACATACATTGTTATTACTTCATAATTGAAGCACACATATTACAACATATAAAAAAACCAGGAAAGGACCATATAGGTATAGCGTCTTTAGAAACTGGGAAACATAAACAACTGGTTCATAAAGCATCTAATTTTCCTCCCATTTATTTCATAATATCTAGATTACCTTTTGGCATATCCTACTTAATAACCTTATTCCTGACCTGGGGAAAGAAAAAATACAAAGGGGTGAGCTCAAATGCTCTGTAAGGGTAAACAAAAGAAATATCAATCACATCATATACATAAGAACATAACTTTTGGAAATCTTAACTTGTAAAAGAGTTCATAATTTCATAACATGGGATAAATCATAGTGGCGAAATGTAATCCCAATAATCATAACATAAAACATGAAACTTTTTGGCATACACACATAATCATAGATTATCATTTCTTATTAGTCATGACTCATTGCCAAGACTATCTTAGTGGACAAAGTCCATTTCTAAACCGAGTTCACTCCTCATTTCAGTCATGTTTCACTGAACCGGTTTAATGTGTCGTTCCAGCCATGTCTATCTCATGAGATATAAAATCTTTACCAAAAGCATTTGAGGTAGATAAAGGTCCCACCCATCTCATAATGATACCATTCTTATGTGTGCCACAAAATCATAAACCATACATCATAGCATAACCCATGTAATAAAAATGGGAATCTTAAACATATGACATCATAAAACAATTCATATTAGATAAAAAAATTTAAAAATATTTCCATCACAACATAATCATATCAATGTAATAATAGGGATATAAACATAACCTTATATTATCTTAGATGAAAAATAATTTTCATAAAACACTTGAACTCCATTCTTGAAGAAAATATCCTTTCTACTTCAAAAACATGTTTCATTTCTTAACATGTCATACAATTTTAATCTAAAAGAGGTTGATTAGAAATAAGCTTTAAAACTTGTAAAGGAAGATTCTTGCAAATAATTTTTAAAAAATCCATTCATGCCGTATAAGTTAAAAAACATTCTTCTCGTACTTTTGTCAGAAAAGTCTAAAAGTACCTCGTACGAAAAGGACAAAATATTCCTTTCATATCGTTGACTAAAAACTCACCAAAGGGTAAAATTAGATTTAAACAATTTTAGGTGGATGGAAATAATATTACATATTGAGGAAACATTGATGTGGATGATAAAATACACCCCAGTAAATACCAAAGTATAAACAATCTTGGATAAAAATGAGATTGTGATATTTTCCTTTACCTTAGGTCTGATATGCTATGTACGTGTCCGAACCTCCTGTATAATAATTTAAATAATGTCATTGACTTATTACAGAATCATATTCACTATTATGTTATCATATATGGTCATATTCTTATCTTCTTATTAGTAATATTTATTACTACTTGTTATTCGGGTGTTTATTACTTTTTGTTCTTATGCGTGTTTTGTCGAATAAATTCTTATTCCTAATTATAGGATATAGATACATCATTTAAAGAATGGTATTATTTTAATATATATCATATTAATTCATTCAATTCATTTATATAATCATTATTCAATGATGATCATATAGAACGAGTCGCATCACATCATGGAGATGGTAGGCCGTACATACGCATGAGCGATGATATCGTTCCCATGATCGTGGAATTGTATTGAAGTGAATGTATACTATTTCAGAATCAATATATATTTACAATAATCATATATAGTTATTCTTTACACCATTATACCCATCCTAGTAAGGTGGTGGTGGAAAACAGATTACACCACGGCGTGGAGACGGTATTCTGTACGTACGCAAGCGTGGTGATTTCGTTTTCCGTAGGATGGAGAAGAGGTGAAATGTGGTTGTTACATATTTATAATAACATATACGTATATGAGGGATACTTATGTTATTACCTCATAATGAAACAACTAAAGAAGAGGGAGTAGAAAAAGAATGGAACTTGAAGAAAACAGTAGAAGGTATTACCTCTTTCTCGAAGTGCCTCCTTTAAACATTCTCTTAAGGAACTAGAGTTGGACTTTTCATAAGACCAGTACCTCTAGTAGGTTTCTAAAAAATTGTGGATGTGAAATGGGAAGAGGTTGGCCGAGCTTGAAGGCTCAAATGGTTGTGAGGAACAGAGGGAGGAGGTGCCCATTTATAAGGGAGGAGAGGGGCACCTTTGGAAAGTGTGGAAATATTATATTATTATATACATATATTCAGTTTAAAAATGTCCAAAAATCATTAAAGATGAAGTTTAGATGACTCATGGTTGAAATAAAATCATCCAATCAGAATTGGACAAGTTTTGGAAAATATTTTAATCATTATAATCTTTTTTATTTAAATCATTTATTAATGAGGTAAATACTTCATCATTATTGTGTCATAGATAATTTAATTTATTTGGTCTTTAAAAATTATAAAAAAATATATCATTATGTAGGAAATATTTTTATCTTTCAAATTAATATTTATAGTAGAAACTATAATTAAATAACCCTTAATAAAAATTAATTACTAAAAGATTTTTGTTAATGTCAATTTTGTCTTTACATTAAATTAATTAATACAAATTGTCATTGTCACTACCAAGTGGCTTAATGGGGTCCCAAAATCGACCCAAGGATACCCATGGTCGGCCAATACTCATCCAATAAGGTTAGTACAAGTGTCAAGATAATTTTGAATTATTATAATACTCCTTTAACCTTGAAATACCCTATTTACCTTTAACAGTAGTAAATAAAAAATATTACCGTAGTTACTATTCATAATATCAAAAAAACCCTATTAACATAATTTGGACCCACTGATTCCAAATATGGAATCCATTTTTAAAAATTAAAAACACAGAAGTTGCGGTAATTAATTTAAAATTAATCCCGTTGTTAAGAAAACAGGTTTTAAAAGTTAAAACATTGCCAAAGATTGAAATGTGTTTACCTATGAATTCAATGTAAAATTAATGCTAATGACATACATTATATTAAACGGTAAAAATATATTCTATTTATACTTTAAAAACAATCAATATTATAATTTAACCATATAAATTATTGCGATGAAAAAAATTGTTCTTAATTAAAATATAGCGTGTTTTTACTATTCATTAAAATATAAAAGTTATCAGAATAATATGAAAAATTTATCCATAGTAAATTATTATATCTTGATTCTAAAGAAGAATTTTATTTTGTAAAATTGAACTTATAAAATTTTCAAAAACTATATTTAATGTGGGTGCGCCATCAAAAGGCGGTAAAATTGCATTTTTTGAAAAATACTTCTTTTATCCAAAAAAAACTGATTCTGTTTTCATACCTCATTCTAGAAAATGCATAAGTTGAGTTAAAATGTTATAAAATTAGAAATTCAGTTAATAGTATTCATAATGGCTAATATTATAATATATCATTGTTTAGTGAAACTCGGTATTGCGTACGACGCAAGGTATCGAGGAAGGTCGCAATTGCGTGTAAAGCGAGCCAAGCTAGTGTTGTGTGTAGTGAAAGATTCCTTTGATGATTTATATAACATAAAAACAAAATATTTCTCATAAAAGTCTCGGGTGTTACATTCTACCCCCCTTAAAGTGAATTTCGCCCTCGAAATTCGTCACTTCGTAACAAACAGATGAGGATACCTCTCCCTTATCATATCCTCAAGTTCCCATGTAGATTCTTCTAATTGGCGGTTCCTCCATAAAACTTTCACCAATCGAGTGGTCTTGTTCCGTAGGGCTTTTTCGTTATGATCCAGAATCTCTATCGGTTGTTCTTCATAAGAAACATCTTGTTCTAGTGGTACAACTTCTGAGTTGAGTACATGTGAAGGATCAGGTATGCACTTTCTTAGGAGAGATACATAGAGCACATCGTGAACTTGAGAGAGATTCAGTAGAAGCGCCAATCGGTAAGCTACCATCCCAACACGATCTAGTATTTCAAAAGGACCGATATATCTTGGGAAAATGACCCTCTTCCCAGGAGATATTCATAAGAACACTTTATCACCCACTTCAAACTCTAAGTCCTTTCTTCAGTTGTCGGCATAACTTTTTTTGTCGACTATGACCTGCTCTTATGTGTTATTGAATGGATCTGACCTTTTCCGCCATATCATCAACAAGATCATGTCCTAATAGCTTTCTTTCCCAAACTTCATCCCAGCAAGTTAGAGTCATGAATTTCTTTCCATAGAGACCTTCATAAGGACCCATCTGAATACTTGATTGAAAGCTATTATTATAAGAAAATTCTACCAAAGGTAGGTGTTTATCCCAACCACCTTTGAAATCCATAGCGCAAGCTCTCGACATATATTCTAGAGTTTGAATTGTCCTCTCAGACTGACTATCTGTCTGAGGATGATAAGTAGTGCTGAAACTCAACTCTCTATCCAGAGTATGCTATAGACTTCTCCAGAACATTGAGGTAAACCACGGATCCCTATCAGATATAATGTAAAGTGGTACTCCATGAAATCTTACCACTTACATTACATATATCCTGGAAAGATGATAAAGATAAAAATATTCTCTAATAGTAATGAAGTGTGCCGACTTCGTAAGACTATCAACTATAACCCAGATAGTATTATTGCCTTTGGATGTTTTAGGAAGTCCGGTGAAAAATTCCATAGTGATGTTTTCACATTTCCATTTGGGTATGGGTAATGGTTGTAACATTATCTTAGACTTCTCTCTCTTAGAATTAATTTGCTGACAAACCAAGCATCGAGAGACATATTCAGCAACATCTCTTTTCATGCCATCCCACCAGACGTACTCTTCCAGGTCCCTATACATCTTCATTCTTACAGGATGAATAGATAATGAATAACTATGAGCCTCATCCAGCAGCTCCTTTTTCAATTCGGGGATGGGAGGAACACAAACCCTATTCCTGACCTTTATTATCCCATCACAATCAAGGTTGAATTCAGGAATATTTCTCACCTACTTTTGTAACTCTACATATTCTTTCTGTGCCTCTTTAATCTTCACATGTATAGATGGATGAACATTCATTTGAGAAAGATATGATTTTTCCCCTTCCATTATAATTCCACGATCCATCCTTTGTAATTCCATAAATATTGGATCTTTTGTGAACCTCATCATGGATAAACTAGCATGGTCTTGTCGACTTAATGCATCTGCCACCTTGTTCTCATTCCCAAGGTGGTAATTAATTGAGCAGTAATAATCCTTAATCAGCTCTAACCATCTTATTTGGTGCATATTCAGCTCCTTTTGTGTGAAAATATACTTTAAACGTTTATGATCAGTATAAATGTCACACCTTTCTCCAAAAAGATAATGCCTCCAAATAATTAATGCAATGATTACCGCAGCTAACTCCAAATCATGAGTTGGGTAATTTTACTCATTAATTTCCAACTGTAATGAGGCTTAAGCTATCACCATACCATTTTTCATAAGAACACACCCCAATCCCTTCTTGGATTCATCACTGTAGATCACAAACCTTTCTCCACTACAAGGCAGTGAGAGCACAGATGCACTGGATGACCTTCTTTTCAACTCCATGAAATTCTCTTCACATTCCTCTGTACAAACAAACTTAACTCCTTTCCGAGTCAACTTGGTGAGTGGATTAGATAATCGTGAAAAATATTTCGCAAAACGTCGATAATATCCATCGAAACCATGTAAAATTCAGATCTCGGTTACTGTTATTGGTCCTGACCATCTTTTGATAACCTCTGTTTTTGCTGGATGCACAGATATCCCCTCTTTTGAGATTATGTGACCCAAAAATGCAACTTTTTGAAGCCAAAATTCACACTTGGTAAATTTGGCATAAATCTTATCCTTTCATAGGGTCTTTAATACAATTCTCAATTAATCTTCATGTTCTTCCTTTCTCTTTGAATAGACAAGAATATCATCTATAAATACTTCCAAAAACTGATCAAGATAGTCTCTAATGACTCTATTCATTAGATCCATGAAGATATAAGGGGAATTAGTATGACCAAATGGAAACACTATAAATTCATAGTGGCCACACCTTGTATGGAAAGCCGTATTTGGTATATTCTCCCTTTTGACCCTTAATTGATGATACCCTAAACGAATATCAATCATGGAAAATTATTGAGCTCTGCGTAGTTAGTCAAATAGGTCATCAATGTGTGGGAGAGGATATTTGTTCTTGACAGTGATCTTGTTAAGTTCTCGATAATCAATATAGAGTCTCATTGATCCATGTTTCTTCTTAACAAACAGAATAGGTTCTCCCCAAGGTGACGCACTATGGCGTATGAATACATTATCAAGATTCTCTTGTAGTTGATTCTTCAATTCCTACAGCTCAATTGGGGTCATTCTATTAGGTGTCTTTGAAATAGGCAAAGCACCCGGTACGAGTTCTATTGAAAACTCAACTTCACGATTTGGTGGAAGACCTGGTAATTCCTCCGGAAAGACATCGTCAAACTCCCGTACAATGGGAATATTATTAATCGTGAGTTTCTCTCCAACCATTTGAGATAAATAACCTTCATTTAGTGGAATCAAGATCCATACGATAGAATAAATTTCCATTGGAAGGTTATGTTCATCCTTGCATCGATAAACGATCATAGATTGATCTGGAATATGAAATGTGACTTCCCTTCTTTGGAAATTGATATGATCTCCATATAAGGAATGCCAATCCATGCCAAGAATCACCTCAAATTCCACTATAGGAAGGATCACAATATTTGCAGGAAGCACTTTCCCACAAACTTCAATCGGAGAAGAATTTTCAACTTTTGGTGCAACTGTTGTGCCATTAAGAGTTGTCACAGCCAACTCAACATCTAATTGTTGAGGTAATATGGCGATACCCATAGAAAATTCTTCAGAAATAAAAGAGTGGGTGGATCCTGAATCAAATAAAACATTTGCTACTTTAGAGTGGATGGTAAGTGTACCTCTCACCACTTCATTGTCGTACTCCACATCGTCGATAGTAATTGCATGTGACATTCCTTTGTCTTTGGACTTAAGAGTTTGTTGACATCGATCATCATCATCAACCCTTGGATTTGGGAATTGATTGGCATAATGCCCCATCTCCTTGGACTTGAAACATTGAAGTGTAGTAGGTTCATTATGTGTATCACTTCCTTTGTTTGCATCATTAGACATCTTCTTCCCATTATTTCGACATTCAATTGCCCGATGACCTTCTTTTCAACACTTATAACATTTTCTTGTACCATTAATACAATTTTCTCCATGTTTCTTTCCACACTTTGAGCATAAGAGAAAACTCATCTTTTTTTCAGTGTGGTCTTTAGATTTTCCTTTGAATTCCATTTTCCTCTTCTTATCAAACCCATATGACTGATGGGTTACTCCAATCTCCATCTCAACTTTGAGAGAACATGAAACGATTTCCTCGTAGCTATTAAAGTCCCTTATGGCTAACGCCCTTCGAAGACTTGGTTTTAAGCCACTAAAGAATCGATCGATCTTACTCTCATGTTAGATAATAATACGAGAAGTATACCTTGAATCTCTTGTAAAACTTGCTTCATTGGTACCAATAGATTCATCATCCTTTTTCTTTAGTTCAAGAAACTCCTTCTCCATATTTGTTCGAAGAATACGAGGGAAGTACTTATTAAAAAATAAGTTATTGAAATCGTCCCATTCCATGGACTCAATTTCATCTCTTTGCCTCGTATTCTTGATAAGATTCCACCATTGATCAGCAAAACCTTCCAAACGATACACTAATAAGATGACTTTGTCATGTTCAGAACATTGACGAACTGAAAAATATATTTTTAGTTGTACTGATCCATTGTTCAGCCACTAATGGATCAGATGACCCGCTGAATGAAGGTGGACACTGCCTCGTGAAGGATTCAACATAATGTTGATACTTCCTTTACTCATTTGGAAGTCTTTCATGATTCATAGCCTGAGAAAGTTGTGTGAGCATGGATACAAGATTTTTGATTCCAGCTCTTATATCGTTTGGTTGCTCAGGGGGACAATCATTGCACTTCCCATCACATTCCGCATTAACACGGTTCCTTCGGGTTCCTGCCATTGACAAAAACCAAGAAGAATAGTGTGAGAAACACTAATTATAAAAAGAAAACCACATAATCAAGAACAAAATTTTACACCTAAGGTCTTCTCATAGGTTGTTCATGGAAATTTCTAGAACACTAAGATTGTGTTCTATTCTTAGACATATCCTTAGGTTTCTTACTAAGGCTTTCACATCCTAGTTTTCAAAGGTTGATTATACCTTTCCCTTGATACCATCTATAACGACCCATTCTTTAAATAAATTGTTATTACTTCAGAATTGAAGCACACTTATTAAAACATATAACAAAACCATTAAAGGACCGTATAGGTATAGAGTCTTTAGAAACCGGGAAATATAAACAACTGGTTCATAAATCATCTACTTTGACTCCCATTTATTTCATCTTATCTAGAGTCCCTTTTGAAATATCCTACTTAATAACAGTCTTCCTGACCTGGGGAAAGAAAACATACAAAAGGGTAAGCTCAAATTCTCAATAATGGTAAACAAAAGAAATATCAATCACATCATATACATAAGAACATAACTTTTGGAAATCTTAACCTGCAAAATAGATCATAATTTTATAACATGGGATAAATCATAGTAGTGAAATGTAATCCCAATAATCATAAAATAAAACATGAAACTTTGTGGAATAAACACATAATCATAGAGAATCATTTCTTATTAGTCAAGACTCATTTCCAAGACTATCTTAGTGGAAAAAGTCTATTTCTGAACCGAGTTCACTCCTCGTTTCGATCCTGTTTCACTGAACCGGTTTAATGTGCCGTTCCAGCCATGTCGATCTAATGAGATATAAAATCTTTACCCAATTCATTGGAGGGAGATATAGGTCCCAAAAATCTCATAATGATACCATTCTTATGTGTGCCACAAAATCATAAACCATACATCATAGCATAACCCATGTAATAAAAATGGGAATCTTAAACAACATGACATCATAAAACAATTCATATACGATAAAGGAATTCATAAAAATATTTCCATCACAAAATAATCATATCAATGTAATAATAGGGATATAAACATAACATTATATTATCTTTGATGGAAAATAATTTTGATAAAACACTTGAACTCCATTCTTGAGGAAAATATCCTTTCTACTTCAAAAACATTTTTTCTTTCTTAACATGTCGTACAATTGTAATCTAAAAGAACATGATTAAAAATAAGCTTCAAAACATGTAAAGGAATATTCTTGGAAATAATGTTTTAAAAATCCATTCATGTCGTATAAGTAAAAAAACATTCTTCTCGTACTTTTATCAGAAAAGTCAAAAAGTACCTCGTACGAAAAGGAAAAAAGATTCCTTTCATATCTTTTACTAAAAACTCACCGAAGGGTAAAATTGGATTTAAACAATTTTAGGTGGATGGAAATAATATTAAATATTGAGGAAATGTGTATGTGGATGATAAAATACACCCTAGTAAATACCAAAGTATAAACAATCTCGGATAAAAATGAGATTGTGATATTTTCCCTTACCTTAGGTCCGATATGCCTTGTACGTGTCTGAACCTCCTGTATAATGATTTAAATAATGTCATTGACTTATTACAGAATCATATTCATTTTTATGATATCAAATGTGGTCATATTCTTAGATTCTTATTAGTAATATTTCATTACTACTTGTTATTCGGGTGTTTATTACTTTTTGTTCTTATTCGTGTTTTGTCGAGTAAATTCTTATTCCTCTTTATAGGATATAGATACACCATTTACAGAATGGTATTATTGTAATATATATCATATTAATTCATTCAATTCATTTATATAATCATTATTCAATGAAGATCATATAGAACGAGTCGCATCACATCGTGGAGACGGTAGGCCGAACATACGCACGAGCGATGATATAGTTCCCATGATCGTGGAATTGTATTGGAGTGTATGTATACTATTTCAGAATAAATATCACTTTACAATTATCATATATAGTAATTCTTTACACCATTATACCCATCCAAGTAAGGTGGTGGTGGAAAACAGATTACACCACGGCGTGTAGACGGTATTTCGTACGTACGCACGCGCGATGATTTCATTTTCTGTAGGATGGATAAGAGGTGAAATAGGGTTGTTTCATATTTATAATAACATATCAGTATAAGAGGGATACTGATGTTATTACCTCATAATGAAAAAACTAAATAAGAGGGAGTAGAAGAAGAATGGAACTTGAAGAAAACGGTAGAAGGTATTACCTCTTTCTCGAAGTGCCTCCTCTAATCTTTCTTATAAGGCACTAGAGTTGGTCTTTTGATAAAACTAGTACCTCTAGTAGGTTTCTAAGGAAGTGAGGAAGTGAAATGGGATGGGTTTGGCCGAGATTTAAGGCTCAAATTGGTGTGAGGAAGAGAGGGAGGAGGTGCCCTTTTATAAGGGAGGAGAGGGGCACCTTTGGAAAGTGTGGAAATATTATATTATTATATACTTATATTCGGTTTAAAAAGGTCCAAAAAACATTAAAGATGAAGATAAGATGACTCGTGGTGAAAATAAAATCATACATTTAGAATTGGACATGTTTTGGAAAATATTTTAATCATTATAATCTTATTTATTTAAATCATTTATTAATGATGTAAATACTTCATCATTATTGTGTCATAAATAATTTAATTTATTTGGTCTCTAAAAATTATAAAAAAAATATCATTACGTAGGAAATATTTTAATCTTTCTATAGAATATTTATAGTTGAAAATATAATTTATATAACCCCTTATTAAAATTAATTACTAAAATATTTTTGTTAATGTCAATTTTGTCTTTACATTAAATTAATTAATCCACATTGTCATTGTCACTACCAAGTGGCTCAATGGGGTCCCAAAATCGACCCAAGGATGCCCCTTGTCGGCCAATACTCATTCAATAAGGTTAGGACAAGTTTCAAGGTAATTTTTAATTATTATATTATTTTTTTAACCTTGAATTACCCTATTTACCTTTAACCGTAGTAAATAAAAAAAATTACCGTAGTCACTATTCATAATATCAAAAAAAATAAAAGTAACATATTAACATAATTTGGACCCACTGATTACAAATATACAATCCATTTTTCAAAATTCAAAACACAGAAGTTGCAGTAATTAATTTAAAATTAATCCTGTTGTTAAGCAAACAGGTTTTAATAGTTAAAACATTACCAAAGATGGAAATGTTTTTACCTATGAATTCAATGTAAAATTAATGCTAATGACATACATTATATTAAATGGTAAAAATATATTCTATTTATACTTTAAAATCTATCAATATTATAGTTTAACCATATAAATTATTGCGATGAATGAAATTGTTTTTAATTAAAATATACCGTGTTTTTACTATTCATTAAAATATGAAAGTTATCAGAATAATGTGAAGAATTTATCCAAAGTAAATTTTTATATCCTGATTCTAAAGAAGAATTTTTATTTTGTCAAATTGAACTTATAAACTTGTAAAAAACTAGATTTAATATGGGTGCGCCATCAAAAGGCGGTGAAACTGCATTTTTTGAAAAATGCTTATTTTATCAAAAAAACTGATTTTGTTTTCATACCTCATTATAGAAAATGTATAAGATGAATTAAAATGTTATAAAATTCAAAATTCAGTTAATACTATTCATAACGTCTAATATTATAATATATCGTTGTTTAGTGAAACTCGGTATTGCGTACGACGCAAGCTATCGAGGAAGGCCGCGGTTGCATGCAAAGAAAGCAAAGCTAGTGTTGTGTGTAGTGAAAGATTCCTTTGATGATTTATATAACATAAAAACCAAATATTTCTCATAAATGTCTCTGGTGTTACAATTTTTTTTCATTTTTTATTATTTTTGATTAAGAATATCAATTTTGTTGAATCACATGACTAAATATAGTAACTAGTGAATGTGAGTTCTAGATAATTATAATTACATCATTCGGGACTCAAATATCCACATGTTTGTCTTAATATGTAAAATATAGTATATTAATGTATTTCACTACTCATAAAAAATTCTACTATTTTGGAAAAATCCCAAAAATCCACCATAATAATTTTTAGTTTTATATATTTAAAAAATGGAGACAATTGTTGAGAAAATAATTATCTAACTATGATAATTAATATTTTTAAATAAAATAACTGTTTATTTAAAAATAGTAATTCTAATATTTTAATCGATTTTATCACCCTTTGGAAAATTAATTATGGAATCTAAAAATTATATTATAATTATAGTGAAAAACAATATTAATTTAAGGATATATTTTAAGAAATTAAATTTTAATGATTCATTTTTATATTAATTATAAAATTGTAAATAGATATTTACATTTCACAAAAAAGACACTTAATTTATCATTTTTGGAACATTTATTTACTTATACCGTGTATATAATTATACAAAAAATTTATTTTTAAGATTCTTAATATTTATTTATACATTAATAGGTGATGTTACAACTCTATTAGTGGGATACTATTTTTATTATCCACATTACTATTCCAATGGTGAGGTTAATATTCAATGAATATAGTTTCTTTAATTTCTATAAAACTCACATATTAAATTCTTAATTTATAAGAATAAATTTTTATTGAGATAAATATATGTGATATATGTGTTTAATACAAAATAACATAATTATTAGAAGGAAAATTCTATTGATAAATTTATAGGTCATTACATTGGTAATTTTTATCTAATTTTCAACTGCTGCCTCCCCATCATTAGTATGGCGTGACTCAATTTTAACTATATGTCTCTTAGATTATACTTGAATATTACATGTAACACCCTATGATTTTAAATGAACAATATATATGCTATAATATTCTATACCCAACACCGTACCTAAACAACCCATGAAAGATTATTATTAATGTTATAAAAAAATGTTGAATTAGAGAGTATGAATAAAAGTAACCATGTTATAATATCTATATATATGTGTGTGTGTGTGTCAAAATCAATAAAAATTTATTAATAACTTCTTCAGAAAGAAGAACTTATAAGTTTTTAAAATCATTAAATTTTTATAAAAGGATTTCATAAATAATTGTATTTATTGAGAGAATATTATTTTCTTAATTTTTCATGAGAATATTTTAAAAAATATTATTTATCAAATCATAATATGAAAATTATCTTATGGAATGTTTTTTTGTATTTTTTATAATAGATTTTTTTATTGTGAATGTTGAAAAATATTGAATCTTATTAGAAACAATATCATTGTATCCAATATTTATAATATATCAATTTTTTAAGTTATTCTAAAGTATATTTATTCATATAATATGATTTTTAATCTAATTTAATTTGTATAAAAAATATGGGCATATTTTGCAAAAAAAAATCCAATTTAAAATTAAATTACAAAAAACGTTTTTCATAACATTTTTCATTTTTGCATAAATTTAATTTATTCAAATTATATATATTTGATTTTCAAAAAAAATTTCCATATTTTGAATCATGAGGTCCATATTTAGAAATCAGTTCCCATTTATTTATATTGAATTTGAATAGAAAATATAGTAATTTTTTCTACCTCGATAAAGAAAAAATGAGTTAATTAGTGTTTAAACTAATCTGATATGGAATATAATTAATTTTTTTTTGTAATTTTCAGTTTATGAGGTTATTTTTTTCCATAACCTTTGAAATATTGAAAATATGACCTTTTTATTCCATTTGGTTTTTATTTTGACCATAATTATTTTTATGTATAAGATAATGCTAAAATTGTTAATTTCATACATTTAATAACTTTAATATCCTTTATACAGATATGAAAATAGATGTTAATTTTTGAAATTTTATTTAAAATAATAATGATTATCTTTTTTAATAGTAATTTAGTTTTAATTTTTATTGTTTAAATAATATCTCTAGATGCTTATTCAACACTGACACAATAATTGTCCATGTAGAAAAAAATTCATATAAATGATTTTAAAGACAATAAAAGTAATATTTTTCGGTGAGATAAAGTATCCATATAATATTTAAGATAAATATAACATATTATATATGAATGAAATTTCTATATCTGAATTCCATTTCCTTTACATTGTTTTTTATGTCAAACTAAGTCAAAAAGACTTAAAATGATATTAATAATATTATTTTTTGTAATAATTTTTATTAAATTATTGAAACACCATAAACATCTTATAAGAGGAATAGTTAGATGATATATGGTATCCAATTTCCTAAATATTCCATTAATGAAACAAATTTAACATTATATGTAATATTATATCTGTTTAAAAGAGAAAAAATTGTATCCAAATTTAATATGAAGTTATATTAAGTATGGTGTTAAACCAAATGAGAAATTTTAAAATAACAACCAAACCAATATAAATTTATTTAGATAATGATATTTATATATTATAAAATTTTAATTCTATCTTTATCCATTTTGATGAATTTTTTAGAATGAAAAATTATACCATAATATATTTTTTCTAATCCCATGTTTTTCTTATCCCTCAATTAAAAAAATACACCCATTATCTCTTTTTTACACCACATTGAGAAAACTATATTTACCAAAACCAAGATAGTTATCCATTAATCTTATGTATACATATTTTAGTGGATTTTTTCTTCTTAAATGGCCATCACAATGGACTTTGGGAAATGATATAAATCAGGTATTGAGAAGAGGAGGTAATCATCTTATCAAACCTTTTTCAAATATTTTATATTAAAGCAACTCTAAATCAATTTTATTTTTCATAAAAAACATTCAACTTAATAAAATGATATTATGATATTTAAATCACCATTATCTATAATATTTTCCGTCTCATTGGAAATGAATACATTTCTCATACATATGTGTGGACTACTAACTCTTCATAGCGATACAATTAATTTTCCGTCATCTTCATTTGTGGATGGGTACTATTATGGTTATATATTTTATATATGATATTTATGTAATAATTAGTCTAATAAAATTACAATATCATATCTTAATTTTTACCTTTAAATCCACTAAAAAATGGAAATTCCTCTTGTTCAAACATGTGGACTTCCGCCTCCATAAAGTGATTTTATTTTTCTGATTTTTAATTTTTACATGAATTTTAATAATAATATTTTTAATGAATATATATTTTTATATAATATAAGAAAATATTTTTTAAATGTTAAATATTATTTATCTTCCATTCAAATCAACAAATAAAAAGTAAAAACCTTGTTTATGAGTTTGTACAACCTACCTTGTCAATGAACTACGTAATTCATTTTTATATTATTAAATTTTATAGATAAATCTATTTATAAATTTATATTTAATGAATACATAAAATATTTACATCATTATTAAAATTTCTAAGATGGTTAGACCATGATCGTATCATAAGGACCAAAACTACTAAACTAAAATTATCATGAAAAACTAAAAACATAACACTAGAAAAATATGATTTTAATAAATAAATATTAATATGTGGGTTAGTAAATGCTATAAGTGGTTAATTTATTACATTATAAGTATTTACATTATTCTGGTATATAATTATATAAATAATAGATATATTACGCACATTCTTAGGCTTCCATCAAAGTAATTCAAACTTGAGGTAAGGATTTATCATCTTATATTTTTTTTTTGAGGTTATATGTTATGTTATCGAACTATTATTTTATGAGGTATATATACACACAATTTAACAATTAATATCATGAATATACTTAAGTTCATGAAATTTAATGTTTTAGTTAATGTTATTATTTCCAAGTGCGTAAAATTTATATGTTACGAAACTAGTATAAGATTTCGGTTATAATCAAATTTTTTAGCATGATAGATTTTAATTATGTTTTTTATAGTGAAATTTTATGATGAAAAGTTCAATAATCTAATGAGTTTTATTATAAACGGGTTATTTATGAAGATTACATGTTCTCCATTCATTTTACCATTTTTAATAAATAAAGAGAATAAAGGAATATTTTTATTGAAACTCGGTGATATTTATGTCTTTAGATGAAAATTCTTTTTATTCCATGTCTATATTTTCTAAAAAAAACCCATGAATGTTTTAATATTTTCTTATGAAATTTTTATGTCATTTTTTACCCGTGATATAAAATTTTAAAAATTTATTAAATGCAATATTGTTTTTGTTTTGTGAATGAGTTTATTTTTTAAAAAAATGGCAATGGAATCACTATTTTATCATATAAAACTTTAAACAAATTCCTACCCTCATGACCACCAATTTATTTTTTTATTATAATTTTATAATTATATTTTAAAAAAAGTGGTTTCCATAAAATTTAATGATAAATTATATTTTGAATAAGTAATTTTAATGTGAAAAAGTAATTTCCTCAAGAAATGTTCTAGGGATCATCAAATGGTGTATTTGTATCCATGATATAAAAATACTTGATGTTACATATGATTTAAATGGGATATGATGCAATGATAATATCCACATCCATTCAGTAGTTGTATTATAATGATAATGATTTAATGATGATTATATGAAACCCATTTCATTCCCACATGCTATTTGTGTTATGATACTTGTTTCATTTCTATAAGTTATAAAATGATGAAATGATGAAATATTTATGAAACCAATTTCCATTTCATATGCTATAATATGATGAATTATATATAATATTGTGGAACACATATATTTTATCCACATTTATTTATTTTTGAAAATGTAATTATATATTCCTCCAATGTGTTGTGTAAATATTGGATATCTCATTAGATAAAAAACAATAATGGGGAGTGGTCCCATATCAGTAAGGGGATATTTCCACTATAAAAGTCTTGGGGTCAAGACATGACTAAAGATATGATAGTTGTTGGAGTGAACCAAATCCACTGTGACAGTTTCGGAATTTATCCTTCACTACTATGGAAATTATCTTCAACGAGTTGGTGTTTTCCACAAACGTATGACTTATGTTAAGGTTATGATATCATGGATTATGTTCTTTGGTACCATTATGATTCATTTATTATGAACTACCATGTTTAATTCAATGATTCAGTATTATTATCTATTATATGCATGGTGTTGTTTTAATGTATTATCATCACGTTCTCATACCTTTATGGATATATCATGCTTATGTGATCATTGACATCTCACTTATTTAGCCTTATTGAGCATATGAGATCACACATTCTAATGATTAATTTTCACATGGTATGAAGAATATTATTAAGTATGTTATATATAATAAGTATAATACTTATGATGAACATGGTTAGAGGTGATCAGAATCTTGTATTAACTTGTAATTTTATATCAAGGATTCTATAGACAATAAATATTTACAGTCCTTATACATGTCATTGTAAAATAAATTGAATTTTATTTTATTAATACTTGATATAATTTTTTTAAAAATATTGTCTCACAATACATTATTATAAAGGATAGGTATAGTAAATATATAGATACTGTGAAACTAGATCATTCATGAAAACCCTTAGGATAGTCTTATGAATAGAATCTCTTCCAAATTTTTTGATAAGATATATACTATGATGTTTTATTATAAATACATCTCTATTTGGTTACTACAAGATGAATCATTTTTTATTAGATTAATCTAGGGGTAATAACCCTGAAATTATGTTTGTGAGTATATCTCTACAGTCACTGTGGTGAACGGTGAGTGTTCCCTTATAGCACTCTTGGTTTGAAACTCCAAGGAGATATCCTATGTCAATTCATATTGTCATTACAGACCACTATGTAGGATTTTGACACATGATAACCCAAGATGAACTACCTTAAACATAATATTTAATTTATTGGAAATAAGGATTCATGATTTAGAATTTATATATATTATTTATTCATGATCCCTTACTATGATTATTTTTTCTCACAACATTATTTTTGGTTTAGACATATTTTATAATGACGATGATTCATTATAATGGTGAATGTAATAGTTAATGGAATGAATTCCCTCATGAGAAACCTAATGAGATAGGAATTAGAAAGTCAATCATTTTGAATATTCCTAATTATATATAATAATATATGATTAACAACTTACAAATAAATGTGTTTCCTAAGACATCGTTGAAGTATAAAATATACTTTTATAAAAATTCATGCAGTAATGACCAGAGAGGTAAAAATAAAAATTTTATTTATATGAATAACCTGTGATAGAGATACCAAGAGAATGAACCAATAGAATAGGAAGATTATTTCTATGTTGAGATGAAGAAATTGAGAAATTAATTGTGGAGGAATTCAACAATTTTTGTCTGGGGGAACATATGTATTATCAGAGTCCAATCCCAAACCCAAGGGTTACCTCCTGGACTAGGGATTTACTAATGATATGATAATTTATGAAGTGAATGGATTGAAGTTTCTCTGTATTTATATCAATTAAATTTTTTCTAGAAGTGATATATTTATAATATAATTTCTATAAGAATAATGATACATTTAATGATTGTCCTAAATTTAGTTTTCATTAAATATTTAAAAACATATGTCAAAACTTATTAACAAAAATGATTAGTAATTCTATGGTATTGTGATTTTTTTAAATAGGGATAAATAAGAGTTTGACATTAATGACATATATGGGATATTATTGATGACCATAAAAGTGGTTATCAATTTGATGATAAAATAGTGTAGTTCATATTTTATGTTGGTTATTTCATTTTTGTAGTTAGGGAATATATAAAATAGTATATGATTATATTTAATAGATAAATATTATGTATGTTTTTGGAAGAATATATGCTTTCATGTTTAATTAATATGGGAGTGTAACATTCCGGACTAGGTGCCATGCACTAGTGCCCGGAGTCAGTTTTCCACATGACCTCCCCACATGTCAAAGGCTTTCAAATAGCAATGAGGGTCTGGTAAGTCATTAATGGGGATACTACTCTGTGTTTTATCAGAGATAAATTCCATAAGAAAAAAATAAACAAAAGTGAAAAAATATGTAATAATAAACATCAAAAATATCATAATACAACTAAAATAGGTAAAGAAAATATTTAGATGAAATGGAAATCACGGTCTCTCATTCTACATATGACGTGTCAATATAAAAAATTTAAAATAAAAAATGATGTTGAAAACTCCTCTAAGAGGGTACTAAGCCATGTCTACTTCCATCATCCATGTACCATCCCCAATTCATATATCTAACATAGGGACATTTCCCTTATCATTTCCCAAAAATTAGTAATTTATTCATGTACCGATTAGGCAGCCTGAGTAGAGTGTGAGTTCAACTTAGTAGGCCACCACCAACTATGTCTAAAACAATATGGTAAAACATAGTATTTAGTATTATAAATAAATAATTATGATACATAAAAACATAGTTATAACATTATTATTGATTCATCATTTAATTATATTAACTCTGGGGTTACCGTTAATCTTTTCAAAAAATCAATCTCCAATAATTAAATCACAAATTAAATATTCAGACAAACTAATTCAATATATCATAATTAATTCACCAATTAATTTTCGATTTTTTTGAATCAATATCCCATTTTAATTCCCTAATTAATTTTCTCAAATTATATCATCCATATGTGGTAATAAATTCAATAATTAATAACTCTATTTGACCATACATTTAAATAATTATTATGGTCATAGATCATTATGTCTAACACTCTGTTTACCAATCATTAATTAATCCATGACAATTCACTGATTCAATAAATAATTAAAAACGTCCAATCTTGTTAACTAATTAAAAATTTAATTGACAATTCCTTTCATATTAATTAATTCACAAATTAATTAATCACCTCTCTCCCATGAATAAACTCAAAAATTACTTATCTCATTCACAGTCTCAATAAATTATAATTAATGATGAAATTAATTATCTCAAATTATCTATTTCAATATAAATAATTAATTCAACAATTAATTATACAACATACAAATATAGTTATCCCATAATTAATTCAATAATTAATTATTCAATATTATCAATTCTATATCTGAATAATACATATTAGTTAGATTTATAGATTAATTAATATAATTCCATCAATTTCACCATCATAAAAATCCACATTAATTAATCAACCAATTAATTAATCCAACAATGAGACCGTAACATAAGAACCATTAAATAATTCTCCAATTAATTAATCCAAATCATCTTCATTTATTAAATATGGAATTATTTAATCTAACTCAAACACTTAAATTAATTCAAAGACTAATTATACCCATATTTAATAATTTAATAATACCAAATATTTCTTCAATTAATTGATCTATCTCAATTAAATGAATCACCCTATTTAATTAATCAATTAATTTTTCTTTGTAAGTCAATATAATAATCATAATAACGATAAAAATTAATTATATAATTAATTTTCTCTTTTAAACAACATCAATAAATTAATAATTAATTTGTCAATTAATTATTTAATTTCAACAATCTCTATTTTAAGATAATTAATTCAAAAATTATTTATCGAAAATTAAAATTTAATAATCAAAACCATTCCCCTTAAATAATTATAAAATTAATTAATCACATTCAATTCTATTATTTAATTCAATAAATGAATAATATATTTTCTCATATTAATTAATTCATCGATTAATTATTTTCTTTATATAATTAAATAATCAAATAATATCTTTACACATATTAATTAATTCATCAATTAATTATTCCTTTTATCAAAATCAATAATTAAATAATCTCTTTTCTCAAATTAATTAATTTGTAAATTAATTAACCAATTTATTTAATTAAACGATTTAATAATCTCTTGAATCTCATTAATTAATTCTCTAATTAATTAATCCATCGATTTAATTATTTAATTCCACAATTAATTATTCTATTTCAATATATCATTATCCAATAATTAACTCTTCCTTCAATTGTCTTAAAAAATGATATGATTATCATGTAATTAATTTCACCGTTATTTATTTAAAATAATAATATCATTATCACTTCACTGATTTCAGCATTAATTATCTCTATTTTAAAAATTTAGTATCACATTATTTATTCTGAAATTAATTATCCCCAATTTATGATTTCAGTATCATAAAATTATTTCTAGAATGAATTGTTCATGAAAGCCACAATTTCATAATTCCATCATTAATTAATACACCCGAATTAATTAATTATTCAAGAACTCCAAGAACATAAATTTCTAAAGAACACTATAAATTATACACTTTTGATATAAAAATTAAGATCATGACTATGGGATTTAAATTTTACACCACCCATCTCAAGAAGAGTGATGAAATCATTCTAGTAGATAATCCTCATTTGAAGCAGATCAACTGAGAATGCAATGATAAACATAGTCTACAACAAAAACCATAGAGGTGCAAATATAGTTCTTAGGTTGAACATGATGGTTTATGAAGTATCATCGATCCAAGGTACATGTGATCAGAGGCTTCACATTGAAGATGGATGTTCATAGATGCTTTATTGTGGAAAATATGTGACTTTGTAAGATTACACAAAGCAGGATTCATGTTTTTTAAAAGCTAGGCATGACAATTACACAATGTGAATCCTCACTTCATCTACTAAAATTATTTGTATCCTTTTAGTCTTCTTCCCCAAGTAAACCCTATCAAACAATTAAAACTTTAATCAAGGATTAGATATTGTGAAATCCAATTACACGTGGTGAAATTGAATTATATATGGTGAAATATTACAAGTGGTGAAATCCAATTACACATGGGGTAATCATATATTTGTTGAAGGCATGTTCGAAGGGGTTTAATATACTTTCATAAAAAGGTGACATGCAATGAATACTACTTATAGGGGTTGTACGTTTTCAGGGTTGTGAATTATTTTAGGCCATAAATAAAATTCAAAACAACCCATCTTGACTAAAAAATTAAAAATATTCATACATAGTAAATAATGTGATCTTAAAATATCCCAACATGATAACATCTCATCATCAAACCAAACTCGCAAGACTCCCAAATATTCTGATTCAAAAAATTCAAGGCCATTGTTCCCACTTATCAGTTTATCTCTCCCAAATTTTATCCTCAACTCATCAATGTTTCCATAATATACGTACTAACAAAAAAGTTGTTCCCTGCAAAACCATTTCACTACATTTCAAAAAACCTTTCAGATACACCTCAAACGATGAAGTGGTCTCAATCATGACTATCACATCATTCCTAACGAATTTCCCAACTCATTTTTTCCAACAACCATATGAATCCTCCATACATTGGCACGTTTTTATGTCATCAGAACCCATTTATAAATGAAATACCCCCACCACCTCTAAGACCACCTGACTTTTCCTGGAAGAATTTAATCACAAAACATATCATTACCACATTGAAATTAACCATTAGTCATTATAAACACATATATTACTGAAATACTACTCTCCATATTTGAGCATTAAAACCCATTCTTTTCAAGAAATTCAACTAACGTGATTTTTATCGACCTCCTATCAATCCTAAAAACCTCATCTAAAAAAAGTTGATGGTGCACCATCTACCATCCAAATCCACATATACAACTACATATGTGAAGCTAACTTGGATCCCCATATCTAACCAAAACCCATTTAGGTAGCTAGGCGTAATTCCATAGCTTTCACATTGTATCTAGGATGATGTCATAGTAAGGGACATGATTTTTACCAATTAAAAGTACACTTTGAATTTATCGATGAATACCACCACCAACCATTCATTACTGATGTTTCCTCCAACTAAAAAAACATCTTAACATATCAAAAGTCTCAATATTATCTTTCTACCAGCATCTCACCATATGATCCCAAACCAAAGAGTACATCACACAACCCACAACCGAGTCTTCAATCTAGGGCATTCTAACGGCCCAAACTACCCACATCAAGGATCAAATAAATAATGAAGGGTTTTCACTTAAAAACAATTATAATTCTTAACAAGAATATGTTACACAAAAATATATCATGTATTCCTCCTTTATCCTTCCACATGGTCAAAACTGAGGCACTATCACTACCCTTAACCATCCTACACTTAGGTCTTGGTCAACAAGGGTAAGAAGATAATCATTATTAAAGTTACTCATTTAGATACCCATTAATTCTCACATGGAATAATTTTACAATCATCCCCAATTTCATGTTAGAAACCTTTTTCCTTTAAAATTCCCAAGGAAACACACAAAAAAAGTTCGATAACTTACCCAACTCCCATTTACCCATGAATGCCTTCAATGATGCATGTAAAAAAAAATAACTCGAGTGCCTAGAATGATGAATAAAGACTCAACCATCATGCCATTCAAGGAAGCAATTCAAAAAGAAAAAAATATCAGAAACAAAATATAGAGAAGAAAAAAAAGAGTAACATAATGTTAAATAAAATTCAACTCTAATAGAAAACAATAATAACAATAATCCCACCATACGCACTTGAGTTCTGCCCCATAAATAGGGTACCTACTCACATGAACAAGTTCATAACCAAGACCAGATTCTTTCTTGCCTTCTTTCTACCTTCCCAAAATAATAAGAAAAAAGAGGAATAAAGTAAAATAAGATATCTGATAACACTTTGTATCATCTCGGCTAGGGTTCCACGCACTGGTGGTCCGAGCCGGTTTTCTATATGACCTCAAGCACACCTTCCCAAACACCAAAGGCTACCAAAAAGTAGTGAGGGTCTGGTAAGTTTATCATGGAGAGACAATACCCTCTTTTATCATAGTTAAAACCATTGGAAACAAATAAACTCAATTGAAATCATATATAACCATAAACAATACCAATGAAATAATAACACCAAAATAGTTAATACAGTATATGAATGAAATGGGAAACATGCTAGGCCAATTTACGTTCCACTTTTCAATATAAAAAATCAAAAATAAAAAAAGACACTATGAACTCCTCCTTCTGGGTACTGAACCATGTCCATTCTCCTCATTCATGCTCTATTCCCAATTCAGCTATCTAATATTGGGACATACCTTTATTCATTCTTGTATATTAGTATTTTTATCAGTTACCGATCAGGAAACCCATGTAGGGTATGAGTACAACTTAGTTGGCCACCACCAATAGAGTCTATGATAATTTATTCGATCAGTGTATTCTATTGTATAAAAAAATAATTACAATGATTAAATAAACTGTAATTACATTATCATCTATTCATTATTTAATTATACTCACTCCAGGGTTAAGGTGGATATCCATACCTTAATACTTACATCGTCTGGTACCAGATCTTAAATAGTTCCCTAGGTAATATCATATCTTAATACCTAATTCGACTCATGCCAAATATCGATGTATTAAATGGTGATATAATATCACAGCACCTGATTCAACTCATGCTGAAGGTTGAATTTTTCTCATGTGAGGAAATATTTTAGAGTACTATTTGGAATAGAACTCCATGTCTAACCTATCAATTTTCAACAAGATAAAATACCATTGGTGTAGATAATCATTTCCATCACGGAAAATATGAATGCGTAAACATAATATTGGATAGATTATTATGTCTGACATCACAAATCTATTTTTATGCTTCCATCACTAGTGTATAAAGTCATGTCAAGAAAACCATCATTCAATAACCTGATATATCTAACACTTGCATGAAATGTAATTTTCATCCCTCATTCAAAAACAATGCATGCATATCATCATTAGTTCAGATCATTCGGCCTAGCACCCAAATTCAAAATAATGCATGTATATCAATTTACATCACAACATCACATGTATCTTATTATCACATTTTATCACATTATCACAATAACTAATAGTAAATAGATTAATATTTATATAACAACTAATAATCAAAACATCAATTAATTAATTCAAAAATTATTTACTCAATGCCCATTAATTTTTCAGATAATTAATTACTCTTTTCACAAAATCAATATCCAATAATTAAATCAGTAATTAATTTTTCAAACACAATAATTTAATATCTGATAAACAAATCACTAATTAGTTATTCGTTTCATCGAATCAATGTCACATAATTAATTACCCAATAAACTATCTCAAATTGTATAACCCATATCCAATAATTAATCCCATGATTAATTTCTCAGTTTTACCATGCATTTATATAATTATAATGGGCATAAATCATCCTGTCAAGAACCCTATTTTTCAAACACTATTTTGTTTATAAATACAATAATCCAAGACCATTCATTGATTGACCAATTATTTAATAAAATAATTGTCATTAATTAATTCAACAATTAATTAACCATGCCTTTCCAAATAATTAATTCATAAATTAATTAATCAAATCTATCCCTGCAACAAATTAATTAATTAATTATCTTATTTACAATTGCAATAAATAAAAATAGACATTAAATTTAATTATCGAGAATCATCTACTTCAATATCATTTATTAATTTAATAAATAATTATCCAAATTACAAATCTCACATTCCCATAATTAATTCATAAATTAATTATTCAATCTTATGAATATAATATCCCAAACATCCAAATTAAATAATTTATCAAATTAATTATTCAAAATCATTCAATTGCAACATCCAAACAATCCCCAATAATTAATCCACCAATTAATTAATCGAACATAGAAATCATAACATACATCCATTAATTAATTACCCTATTAATTAATCCAAATCGTCTCCACTAATTAAATCCATAATTAATTAATCTATCTAAAACCATTCAATAAATTTAGCAACAAATTATTCCCATCCATTGAATTTTAATAACCCTTATTCAACTATAAATTAATTTCTCTATTTCCCTTAAATAAATCACCCCAATTCTTTCCTCAATAAATAATTACATGTCAATCCAATTAATAATCATAAAAACTATAATAATTAATTATACAATTAGTTATCTCTATTCAAAAATTAAAATACAAAAATAAATAATTCATTAATTTATTATTCAATCTCAGTAATCTATATCTTGGTATAATTAATTCAAACATTATTTATCCAAAATCACATTTTCAAAAACCCTACTATTCCCCTTGATTAAATATACATTTAATTATTGATTGTTAATTATATTATTTAATTTAAAAATTAAATAATCTATTTACTCATATTAATTAAGTCATCAATTAATTAGTTTCTTTATTTAATTCAATAATTAAATAATCCCTTCAATCACATTAATTAATTTTTAAACTAGTTATTTCCATAATTTAATTTAGCAATTAAATAATCTCTTTAATCGCATTAATTAATTCTTCAATTAGTTATATAATTTTTTTAACTGAACAATTAAATAATCTCTTTACTCACATTAATGAACGGATCAATTAGTTAATCTATTGGTCGTATTAATTAATTACATAATTAATTAATCACATTAAAAATATCATTAACCCATAATTAACCCCACTATTAATTGTCTCAAACACTGATATAATTATCATATAATTAGTTTTACCATTAATTTTATCAAATAATAAAAACATTATCACATAACATATTTCACCATTAATTATCACAATTTAACAATACTAATATCAAATATTTAATTCTATAGTTAATTATCCAAAATTTATGATATTAATATCTTATAATTAATATTAAAATTAATTGTTCTCAAAACACAGAATTTCATAATATCCTCGTTAATTATTTCTTTAAAATTAATTAGTTAATCAAGAACCCCTAGAAAAACTGTTTCTAAAGAAATCATGAAAAAGTCACGACTATGGGATTTGAATTTTATACCTCCTACCTCAAGAACATTGAATATTTGACAATAAATAATCCCAATTTTAATTTGATCAACCGACAATGTGACAGTAACCATGGTCTATATCTGATACTCAGGAGGTGTGTACATGGTCTTCGGTTGATAATGATGATGCGTGGAGGAGCATCGGTTAATGGAAGTGGTTCACAGAGGCTTCACATTGTGGGGGGAGGCCCGAATATTCCCTATTGCAGATAAAGGGGATTTCCATAATGTTAAAAGATGATGGATGCATGTTTTTAAAAATTTGTGTGTGAAAATTACAGGACATGAATCATCATTTCACCTCATGTAATTATATGTAACTAATATCCCTTTAATCCTAAGGAAATCCATTAAAACCATATAAAAAAATTGAATAATGATTAAATTTGTTGAAATCTAATTACACGTTTCCTAATATAATACTTATTGAAATCTAATTACACATGGTGAAATTCAATTACACATTGTGAAAACTTACACGTAGTAAATGATAGTTATACAGGGTGTAATCTATATTCATTACATGTTGAGATGTGAAAAAACTACTAATATGGGATGTAATTTATCAAGGTTGTAATTTAATTTAAGCTATAAGTTAAAGTCAAAACAACCCATATTGACCAAAAAATAAAAAACATTCATAACTAGAAATATATCATATAATTCAATGATTATTGAAATCATGCATTAAATGAGGAGGATCATGAGTCAACCCTTTATAAGGTGGTTTGGATACCTCTCCCATCATGAGGACATTTCATGGGATATGCGTGAGGTCTAGAGCTGAGGATAAGAAAAACCATGATGGCTTTCCCCAAAGCAAACAATATCATGATCACAAGATTGATTGAGCCATAAAGAATGGATCAAATCTTATGTATATTTTATGTTCATGTGAGGATTTTTGGCCCTTGGGGTTTGATTATGAAAATACTAGAAAGAAGAAGTAGGATCATGAAACACCCATTTATAAGGTGGTGTGGATATCTCTCCAATCATAATGCCTTTTCCTAAGAGATGCCAAAGGTCCAGTGATCAGGGAATGAAAAACCATGTGGGCTTGGCCCAAAGTAGATAGTATCATGCTCATGAGCTCGACAAGACCATCACAGAGAGTTATGGATACCATAATGGGTTTTTATGTTTATCATTTTTCATTACATAAAAGTAATTGATACACTATTAGAGGTTTTATGTAGTGGCATTTTTAGGTGATTTTAAATATTTACTATGTTTTAAGAAGGATTCTCTATTTACGTGCAAATGGGCCTTTGGGTTATTATATGACATAATGGAATGATACATATGCTTAATTTTATTTTGGGATAATGATAATGTTAATGTTTTAAATGTTATAAATCGACATGGAGATATTTTTGGAGACATTTATTATAAACCTAAGGATTAAATTTTTGATAAGTAACTAAATTAAATTCATGATGTTTTGTTGAATTTCACTAAATTATAAAAATTGCAGTGACATATCATGTTGATAAATAAAAGTCATGGTAAATTTATGATTAAGTTGAGGTACATGTAACCCTTATTTTAAATATATGGTTTAACAAAAATATTACAGGGGAAGAACAAATTTAATATTTTATGGATGTTTGTTGAAAGGTATGTGATTACCTTTTTAGATAAAATATTCTTTATTATTTAGGGTATTGAAATAATTTGGTATGTAGGGTTATTTATTTGTGGAATTAAAATTTTTTAACCATTTTTATTATTGGGTAAATGTTATTTAAAATGTATAATTATTACAATGATGGTTTTTACAATTTATTATTATTTGGAAAAAAATTCTTATTTTTGGTCATTGGAAATGAAAAATCTGTCATCAATACTTCTCATTTGAATAATATATGTGATTTTGTTAGAATGTTATTAAATGATGAGAAGAAACTCTTAGTGACCCCATCCCCAATATCCCGACGATTGTGTCTACATTATTTCATTGTAAATTCACATAAGGAATGACCTCAAAAATAACATAATAGTTTACTAGTATTTGTTATCGGGATACATACATTAAATTTTCATTTCATTTAAAAACATTAAACTCACAAATAATTTTTTTACTGACTAAAAATTAAATTTTTATTATTCAAATACTTTTAAGGAAAAAGTGTTAAACCAAAAGTTCATCCAAAAAACAAAATAAAAGAGCCATTAAATTATAGTTTATGACTAAGGAATTTAATCTCCCTAAATAACATCCAAGATAGATTGTTTACCTGGGTGTTTGATACATCAAATATAAGATCTTTGAACTAGAACTCTAGCTTGTCCCAAAACTGGATGTACTTCTCAAGGATTATCTTCCTAGTGATGAATTCCCCAAAGATAATTAGTTCTTAGTTGTTAATATACCTATTATTATCCTCAATGAGAGTCACCCAAAAATATCTCTAATTAATTTTGGAATATTCTTCTTCAGTATAATTATCTTATAGAATTTGTCCTCCCACATCATCTTTTGATATCATAAGTAATTCCAATCACTGATCAAGTACATCACTTGGTTTCTACCGCTAAAAAACATCTTTGGTGGGTATAAATTTCCATCTACTTATATTTCAGCTTAATTGCAGATCATTTTTCTATTTTCTGTGGAAAACAAGAGAAGTCATATCACTCTTTTTAGGTACCTTTCTATCTTTTACTTCACCTTAAACATTGAAGATTACCACCCTAAACAAAATCTTCTACTTTAACTAAAGAAAATTCATTAATGTATTCATTCATTGGGATATTTTACCCATCCATGTATAGCCTAATTAGATCCTCCTTGGACTCCTAATCAAGATCGTCATTAGCAAATTGATCAAAATGGTTTCCTAACTCAAAGGACTCCACCTTCATTCAAGGAATTTACCATAATATTATAGGAATTATTTCATCAGGGTTCGATAAAAACCTATTCATGTCCACTAAAACTAATAAAAATACATGGGAAGACCACTTCAGTATACGAAAACCCAAGGATGTCATGAGACCTCTAATATTGAACATTTGATACTATATTTCTAAATTAATCCCACTGCCATCTAGGGTGCCCTCATGTAGTGGAGGGTACTCAAGGGTACCCCCTTCAACCAAATTATATTATTATGTACCTTGATTTAATGTATCAATCATTCCTTGATGGTTTTCACATACATCCTCAATAGTTCCCTAATATGTTATATGTATAATAAAAGTAAAAGTGAGATGAGAAACATTTACCTCATGTATGATTTCCTGCATAGGTGCCTGAACCTACTATATAATTTCTTTAATAATGTTATTAATTTATTCTAGATCAAAAATAATGAATATAATATTATATTGGTTCTATTATAACAATTTTTCCATACTTTTACTAATAAGGTGTCATAATTATCATTGTTTCATGTGTCAATTTCCTTTTTTCTCATTTTATTTTTTTGTGAATGTTCACGTTAATGTTAATCTATTGTATATTTTTTTATATATTTTATATAATGATATTAATGTTAAAAAATATTATTTACTCAACAAAAATATTTTTAAAACCATTTATGAAGATTAGACATGGAAAATAAATCACTTCGTACCATGGACACGGTAGGTCGTATGTATGCACAAGAAAAAAGATTATCACCATATCAAGTTAAAGGGTATAAAATATGGGGTTACATTAATTTTAAATAATATATATAATCACTTAAATATGACATATATTTTTTAATTTTAACCTTACTATATTCCACGTAAAAGGTATGTGAAAAATGAATCACATCACTTCATGATGGGGTAGTCTCCCATATTGAGAGGTGACATTATCATACATGATAATGAATAGACTATAAAAAGGTATATGTGATGTTAGAATTCCATAACTATAATAATGAAATAAATATAATATAATTTTGGTGAATATATAATTATATATAGCATTGAATATTGGTGATGGAAAATGAAATACATCAGTTCGCTATGCGTAGTCCGTCATACACACAAACGATGATTTTGTAACCCATTTGATAGATGATTATTTTGATCTGGTTAATTACATTAAAATAACTACATATATGTATGTTTAATATTATTAATATTATGTACAATATTTGTTTTAAAATAATTGATGTAGGTGGACAAATAAATAAAATAGAATGATTGGTTAGGGACGTTACCCCTTTTACAGAAAACATAATTTTGGTTGGTGCCAAAATCATTCATAGGAATGCTTTTTTTACTAAAATAAGGCTTATAAGCTTATTTTATGGAATAAATAAGTTTCTTTTATTATAAATTTCTGAACCAATGAGTTTTTAATGCGTGTAGAAGAGAAGAAAGTGGGAGGATTTTTAAAAGTGAGGTCACATGCAGACTTCTAATTTTTGAAAGGAAAAAGTTATACATGTGTATTTTATGTGAAATTGATCATAAATGAGAAATTTTAGAACTTATAGGTGTTCAGGTCAAAATATTTCCACAAAATAGTTGTTGGAATGGTTTTTGTCTATTTATAACCCTTATCGTTTTAGATTAGCCCCAGGTATACCCATTTTTACCAAATCTATGATGTTTTTTTAGTATTTTTACTATTAATTATAGGATTAAATTAATTTTAACATATTAGATATTATATATTATTCTTATTAAAATATTTCATCCATTTTTAAAAATTCAAATTATATTTATGGAAATTTAAAGTTAAAATTAATACCATAGACAAGTTGAGAAAGCGTGTTTTCAAGTGAAAAAGTTCAAAAGTTTATTGGGGTTTTACATTAAAAAATACATATTTTTAAATTATCTAAATTTAAATAATAAATTAATTATTTGATTAATTATAAATTTAAAGAAATCTAATATCAATTTTTATGTTTTTAAAATCATTAAATGAAATTGAGATTTTTATAAAACTTGTATTATACACTATTTATTGAAAAAAATTTATATTCATAATGTTCTAAAGAATAAATCCAATGATAGTATACAAATATATATTTATATATGATGGTTTTTAAATAATATTTTTTAGATGTGGTAAGTTTTAATTTTACATTATGTTAGTAAATCATGACTGTATCTCCTTTTACAATGAATACCTTTTCCAGAAAAAATTTATTTTCCTTCCAAATTATTCTAATTTTATTTCTAATATATATATAACTATAGAATTTAATTAATGCATTTTCAATCCTTATAGTTTCTATAAATTTTTCATTCCTATTAATTCCATCCAACATAATATTTAGGTCATAATGGTCATTTTAAAATAATAATATTTTAATTGTGTTTCATGTTTCTTTTATAATGGGTGTTGTGTTATTTCCATGATATCAAAGAGATTGAATTTATTTAAAAATAAATGTATTGAAAATTATCGAGTTTTTAAATCAACTTATAATATTTCTTTTTCATGTCATACTAGCTATTTTACATGATATTCCTTCTTTAAAATCTTCAGTTATTACATTATACCCTCATGAATATATTGCATCCTCACAATATTATCATGATCATAAAAAATGTATTTCACTATTGAAAATTCATTTCTTCAAATTCCACATCGTGAGAATGGTTAACAAAAATTCATTTTAATAATAGAGAAAGGGATGTAAAAATATCATATGGAATAACAGATAACTACTTTTTAAAGTAGTAGATCATTAGTGTAAACTGAACATTTGTACATATAAATAAGAAAAATTAATTGTTGATATTAATAGAGTTTATTGATCACAATAAACGTAATTTTCAATGGAAAGTTAAGGTCCTCATATAAAAATATATGATTATTTTAAATACCATTTGATTGATTAGATATGAAGGTTATATGATAATAATTTTATCAATATAATTTTCTTATGGGTTAGGGATTCTTTTATTGTCATTGAATATATGTAAATATATATAATATATGTCTATTTCATAAGAAAAAATTTATCCTTTGGTTTTGACTCTATTATTTTCCAATTCGTATATTTATCTAACAAATGAAAATAAAAAATTTAATTTTTTCACATGAAGCACTAAAATTTACTTATAATGAATAAAAAAAAGCATAGAAGTGTGAAATTTTTTTTTGTCATCGTCCAAATATATTGAATATAAAATAAGGTAAAAAAACATATCAAATAAAATTCTATACCCTATAAATCATAGTATTAACATCGTAGGTTGAAGATTTATATTTATCTATTGAACCGTTTAACTAAAAACAATGACATAACAACCAAATATAACCTGCAATCTAGTGGTCAATGCTAAACACATATCCCCCTTTAGTTGGGGGTTTACGCCCTGCCACATTAAAAAATATGATGGGTTTCCACCCAATAATTGAGTATTACTTTTTAAATCCATATTAATATAATTCATATAAGGTAAAACAAATTTAGTATCCTATAATTACCTCAACATTAATGACAACATTTTCCTTAAAGGTGACCATCACATTAATGAAAACCTATTTATCATTATTATATCAACATAGAAGACATATTAAGTGTTATACTCAATAAATCATATGTTTTCCAAAAAATATTTATAAGTATATCATAAGGGATGATATCATTCCTTAAAAACACTCTCACTTTCACTACATCTAAAAGCAAGAAATATCTTATCTATGGTTGTTATCCATTAATAATCTAAAACAGGATTTTTAGTCACATTTAATGATGGAGGTTGATGATGCTGGAATTGTTCTAACAAAACTAAAGTGTGTGGTGGATTATTTGGTTACATAATATGAGAATGATAATTAATCATAACCCAATTCATCTTCCCCAATGTGGTGAAAAATTATTAAGTGCTAGTTCCAACTCAAAATCCATCATCATTATATTTCAAAGTGGTGAAATACCTATATTATGTATGTGTATTGATAAAGTTCCCATTCCTTCTATTAGGAACCATTTATAATAGATTCAATACACTAGAATATAATATAATATTAAGAAACATGATGTATAATCCCTTAAATATATAACCCCATTACTAAAAATAAAACAATTGTGCATAGGTAATCTCTTAATCATAAACGGTTTTTTTGGGATATAATTATTTTCAACTTCTTCAAAATTGATTGTAATGAATATTTAATTTACTAAAATCATATCTCATGATAATGTAAAACTAGTTTCACATTAATGTTTTTTTAGTGTACCATGTGATGGTTGGTTCAATCCCAATGTTCCCTTATAGGGGTTATTAACCCTATGTATATATTTTTCTAAAAAATATCCACTTTTTGTATCTAGATGGGGATATATTTTATAGAAAAAATCAAATAATTAATTCCTCACAAAAACATTATGGTGTTATTATATATATATATATATATATATATATATCTTCAATGTCCATCATAGGGTTTAATTCCATATTCTATGTTTTTCAAAATCTTGTTCATAGGGTTTCTTATAAACTTCCTCTTATACAAACTATATTGACCCTAATCCTAATATCACAGAGCCTATGTATATATTTTTACATTGGCACTAAATAGAAATTAGCACATCCCTAAAAACTAAATATTTTATTAATACTGGTTAAATATACACATATTTAAAATTCACATTAAATTTTAAAACATATAGAATAAAAAATTATTTCCAAATTCCATTTTTACCGTAAGAAAATACCTTTATATCAATAAAAAAACATCATAATGTCCTTCAGAAAATAAAACATATGAAAGGGGTAAACACAAATAACCAGTAAGTGTAAGAATAATATGGGAGATATAATTAATAAATAAGGCATAATCAATATGAAATGATAAATAAGTGAGAACATGGCATTTATTCAATAACATGGGTACACTATGGATGGAAAAAAATATTATCAAAATATTCAGTTAAAATAATCACATGAACTTCAATCATAACATTGGATATTATTACTAAGTGAATAATCACGTGCAATATCAATAACAGAATTCAAAATGATGGAATGAATAATGAAATACATATAAAACATGTTATCTTGGACTTGTTACCATGCATATAAATAAACTGGTATGGACTCACACAAAAACTAGTCCACCTTTTCTCATGCAACATAATGATGCATCAAGAGGCTATGGTGGGCCACACTCCTCACGTACTAAGTCCATTACATTCCTCATATGAAAATAGTGAAACATAATTAAAAAAACATTAATTTATAAACTATAATAGTAAATGTAAATTGTTTCCCCAATAAATAAATATATTCATAAATAATCCATAATAAAATGAATGGTTTTAACATAGCACATCCCAAGTCAAATAGATTATAAACAATCTAGTGAAATATTATGGATATTATCACTATAGTGTATCCCCATTAAATAATACGTTAAAACATTTTTATTTCTTTTTAAATATATAATTATTTTTATAATTCCTATGAATATTTTATAAGAAAATACAGTTTTTTTGAAAATCCAAATATTTATTGTAAAAAGTTATTTTTTAAATTTTTTGAAAATCAATTTTTTGAAATAAAATTTTAAATGATAAAAATTTATGGAATATTTGAAAGATAATTTTGTTAAAAATAAGCTTTTAAAATATTAAATGAATCATCAATGAAATTATGGTGATGATGTTGGGTAATAATGTAGATGTCTTATAAGTTTAAAAAACATTCATATTTCACTTTAAAAATATTAAAAAGTTCCTCATACAGAATATGGAAGGAATATCTATTGGAAACCATTTTGTAAAAAGTAAAATATGTGTAAAATTTTATTCTGAAAATAATTTGGATAATATTAATTTTTTTAAAAACATTTTTAGAAAAAATTATTCTGGATGAAAAAGGATTTTCGACTGATGAGTGGAATACTGTAGAATATTTATAAAAACATTACCTCAATCATTTGAAGTCCAAAAGTGTATATAAATGATACTATTAATTCAAAATGTTCAACAACAAATGTATAATGTATAAATATATTTCTTTAGGGATATAACTGTCAAATAATTACCCCAAGAGAAACTCAAACAAATAAAATACCGATATATGATGAGATTTTGAGATAAACAATTTCAAAATCAATCATATTTGAATCATAAGGACCATGAAATAAATAAAATAAAATAAATATTTAATTAAATGTAATAGAAATATATTCATGATATAACATATCAATAGTTGATGTGCATACACGTTTCATGGGAATAAGTTATGAATATTATGTATATATCACGAATGAAAAAATGAGGCATAAAACACTTATCTCTGGACCAATTTAATTTATACGTGCCTATACCTCCTTTATAAAGGATTTATGAAAGTTATTAAATTATTAAATATTAATAATCATATAAATAATATTTTATTTGATCCTATTATGACTTTTTTCCTCTTGTTTATAATTACATTTCAATATTTTCTTTATTTCTGGTGTTAACATCCTTGTTTTATCATGTATGTTTTTTCAGTAATGATCAATTTTTTTCATAAGATATATATATATATATATATATATATATATATTTCGTATAATGATTAAAAATAATATTATAAAAATAATATTTAGTTATTAAATTCATTTTTATATCAATTTATGATAGTTGTACATCGAAAATGAATCACATCACTTTATAGATATGGTAGACCCTACGTACGCACAAGGAATAATGACATTCTATTAATGAGTGAAAGGTAAAAGAAATGAGTGATGAATTAATTTTAAAGAATCAATATAATCTCATTTATATCCCATATATTTATTAATTCCATCATTATTAAATTCCATGTAATGAGTATGTTAAAATATTTACATCGCTTCACAGGGTGGTAGTCCACCATACACAAAAGCAACATTATCATATTTGAAAAGAAATTTATGGTAAAAAGGTATTTGAGTCATTAAAATTCAGTAAGTATAATAATATCATAATCTTAATATTAATTTATAAAATACATAACTATATCAAACCTTGATGTAGGAGATGGAAAATGAACGGTATTAGTTCTCGATGTGGTAGTTCATTTAAAACATGAATGATGATTTTGTGACACATTTGATGGCAGAGGAGATGAATATCGGTAATTAAGTAACATAAAAAAACTTATATTTAATAATATTATTTGGTTATATCATAATGGTATAATAATAATTTAATAATATAATGGAAGAAATAAAACAAAATGTCCAGTCAAGGATGTTACCTCTTCTTCAAACAACTTCTTTTCCTTTTCACCAAAATCATTTCTATTCCATATTTATGAAAAAATATTTATTCTAGGATGAGGTTAAATAATAATTTAAGTGAACTAGATAGGACTTGGCTTAACTAATTGTGTTTCTATGTGTGATTTGGGAAGGACTGTGGGTATGCTTTTATAGGTGAGGTGGGTGGCAGACCTGTAATTTTAGAAAATAATAAGTTATACCAACGTTTTCCCCTATAAAAAGAAAAAAATCATCCATTTTAGAAAATATTAGATATTAGATATATATATATATAATTAAAATTGATGTTAGATTTTTTTTGGGACATTTTAAGCCTTCTATTTTTAATTTAACCCCTAGGTAAACCCAGTTGTACCCTAAATGTGGAAAATATTTTTTACTATTTTTACTATTAGTTATGATCCAAAATATAATAAAATTATTATATAATATAAAATATTATTTTTCAGAATATTTTATCCATTTTTTTTAAATTCCATTCACATAATTGAAAAATCATATTTTGAAGTTGATCCCACTAATGTGATGAGAATGTTGGTTTTCATAGAGAAAATGTTTAAAATTTTATAATGTTTTTATAAATAATTTCTTTATCAAATTGAATTAAATACCTATATTTTATAACTAGATATACAATTTTTCTAATAATACTTCTGAAAAAATTTTAATTTTTTTTTGATTTTTAATTGATTTAATATAAATGAAAATGATTACAATAAAATAGTATTTTTACAATTCCAAAAAAATTATCATTTCAAAAAATTATAAAAAATTTACAAAAGAATTATTTTTTATATTTTGATTTTGAAAATAATATTTATTTTTTCAAATAAATTTTCCAACAGTGGCCATATTTAATTTCAAATTATGTGAGTCGTGTGTCACAAGACATACATTTAATAGAAATAAATATTATAAGAAAACATTTCTTTTCTTTTTTTAATCAATTTTTAATTTAGAATAAACTGATAATAATTGACTTTATTTTATTCATGTGAAAAAATATAATTATCAAAATTATTTAGTCTTATTTATAGCCTCTAATATAAAAAATGGTAATAATTTTTATGTTTAAATAATGAAATATCAATGGTGTATCATGTCTCATTTAAACCTGGTGTTTTATAAATCACATGCTATCAATGAGACTAAATTTAATTTTTAAAATGTAACATATTGTCCTGGTATGTTATATTCTTTTATAGAATTGGATTTATGTGTCATACAATTCATCAAACGTGATGTTAATTTTTTATAGTCTATGGGTGTTATGCTACTTATAATGTTCACATATATACTTATGTTCTTTATCTATATGGTAATATAATTATTCAAATATACGAAAATGGTATTGATACAAAAAATTTATACCATTATGATTATTTACATTGAATCAATATTATTTTTCCCAACTCATTTATTATGGTATTGTGGTAGTTAACACTCTCTTGACCATCCACTTTCTTATAATAAATATTCCCTATCGCACTCTATTTTTATTTTCACATTATAGTTTTTTTCCATGTTTATATTTTAACTGCCCACTAATTTTATTATATTTTGATATCTATTCATGTAACATTCTATATGACCTTTGTATTTCCCTTTCCTTCTTTAAAATAGTCTTTTAATCAAATATTTATATGAGGTGTGTTTTAAAAATATGACTTTTATACAATAAATCCCATGAATACCAAGAAAATGATAAAATTTTGAGGATGAAATTTATCAATTGGGTGAGGGGAGAATGTAAATCCAAATGATTTTAGAAGAACATTTTAATTTATAGCAAAGCAAATATGAAACTCTGAGATTAAAAAAACCATGAAATATTATTATGAAAATTATAACATAACTATTAAATTATAAGGTGAAATAAGAATTAGTAAAATTATTAAAAATATGTATATATTTCATAATCAATAGAGCATGCTTATGAAAAATAAGAACACAATTTCTGGTAATGTCATATTATTTTTCAAAATATATTTTCCACATAAATGGTATTTATTGGGCTAATATTTTAATTGGATTTGAATATTTTTCAAATATTATATTTCAAAAATATAATAAAATTTTAAATTACCATACCAAAATTGTCTTAATGTGAAATTTTGTAATTTTTGAAAAATATTAATTTCCAATTAAATTGTGAAAAATAAAGATTCTTATCGTTAAAATTAATTTAATTTTCAGTATATATAATATTACAATTTAATAACATATTTAAATGAAAAATTAGTTGTATAATATTATCAATACTCAAATTGTGTTCATTAGAATTAATTTTATCCATTAATTTGCTATAAATTTGTTTTACATCAAACGGATGTTTTTTTGAAAAAACTATTTTTTATTTAATTTTTTACTTTTATGTTAAATTATTGTATATAACATTTAGAAATTTAACTGTGAAAATTGTATTAAAAATAAGGAATTAGAAATACCTAAATTTTTAAATAGTTCCCTTTTTTATCAATTTTAATAGATAGCATAGAAATTTTTTGTTAATACAGTAATGGTAAAATGGGTTATTTAGGGTTAAAAATAATGTGTTAAGGATTATAATTAATTAAATAAACATGTATAAATTATATTGTATGTTTATATTTCATCCATAGTCATCCAAAAATATGGAATAATACATTTTGGCTCCATTTGGTTTTGATTTTGTCTGTTATAATATAAAATTTAAAGATAAAGTTAGAAATTACACTTTTTAAAATTTAATTTCTATGATATCTTGTGACATGGATAAAAAACAGATTTTCAGTTAAAATATTATATTTTTAATGTTAATTATGTTTTAAATAATTTTAATTTATGTTTAAGTTTTAGTGTGTTTACAATTATCCTAAATAATTATGTAATACCGACCCATATAATGTCCAAATAGTAAGAAAATCCTACAAATGTTTTCAAAATCACAAAAATTAATATTTTCTAGATGATTTAAAGACTCCCCGGAATTTTAAAATATAAATATAATATATTATATATATTTAAATGGTTTATATTTTAAATAAATTGCAACGTTGCTGTTTTCAAAGTCAATTTTTGTTAATAATTCATATTATAAAATTACAAAAAAATTATGATAAATATATTTTATAATTTTTTTAAAAATAATAAAACCTAAATTAGATGAAATTTAGGATAATATATGGTATAGAATTTAATACCATTTCCAATTATTATCCAATTTTTATATTATAAGTAAAATTAAAAATCATTAAGATTTAAAAGTCAATACAACAATTGTGATTAAAATTATATTCAAAGGGTTTAATGAAAATTATAATATTTAATATTAGACCCAAAACTATCTAACTTTATTCTTATTGCTATATTTAAACCATACAATCATTTCAAAATATTATATTTCTATTTGGATGAATTTCTCTACACATTATATCTTAATATGTATAGTAATTCCAAGTGTGTTCTCCCCCGTTATAAAGGGGCCACATTGTATATTTTTTTTAAATCAAATTGAGCCATATATCATTGAAAAACCTAGATAATTATATTTTAAATATACCTATGGACAATATATACATTACAGTCTTCTTAAAATTCCATTATAGGGGGTTTTAAAAAATCATCTAAAGGAGATCTCTTAGGAAATAGGTAATCATCTTACCCAAACTATTTTAATTTATAATTTATTATACAGCTTAAAATCACTATTATTTGACATAAAATATTAACTTCAATATACATAACATAAATTTATTTACTATTATCATTAAAACACTATTACACACCCACTTTTACATCAAATGTTAATTGAAATTATCACTCATCCAAACATGTGGACTACCACATCCAGGTTACAAAATACCTCACTTTCATCACCTTCATTAATTGTAGGGAGTTATGATGGGTTTAATGTCAATAAATTATATTTATGAAATAATTATTTATATGTATTTGAAATATCATATCTATATTCTTACACTATAATTATATTGGAAAATGATAACATTGCTTGTGAATATGTGTAGACCACCACCTCTAAAAAGTGATTTTATTTGTTATTAATTTTTATTTTAATTGAAATAAAATAAAGATATAATTAATAGAAATATATGATATATATGATATAATATTTATTCTGTAATATTTAATTCTTATTTACATATTTTAACCATAGAATTGTGAATACAATGTCCATGTGTAGGTGGGGTTTACCGTGACCTTGAATGAAGCAATTAATTTTCCTATATATTCAATTAATAGGATACTATAAATATTTTTATTTAATTATTTTATCAGATATTTATATGATCATTAACATTATTGATATGTAGGAACTATGATTAACATACAAGGACTAAATCTACCTATACAAAATTCTTTTTCAAAACACAGAAAGGTAACACCCATAAGTGACGTTTCTAATGAAGAATTAATAATAAATGGATTTAAAATGAATTAATTAGAACACATATTGTATAATAAGTTTATATAAGAATATTTAACTGAATTATAAAAAAATAGCTTATTATACATGAGTTTATAGCACCTATAAATAAATACAAACTTGAGGCAAGGGTTTATTAACCCATATTGTATTCTTTGGGACAAATATTTTGTCTTCCACGTATATTATTATATGAAATGAATTTGCATCTCATTTGAGAAGTTATATAATGAGTCTCATTATTTTCATTATATTTAAATAACCATTTTAATTTATTCATTTATGGTGATTATAAATCAAACGATACCAATATTGTAAGGGATTTTGGTTACAGGTCCATTATTTATCATGATATTTTTTTGTTATGATTACAAGGATAAAATCTTATGATCTAATTTCCCTGAAAATTATAAAATTTATTAACATCCTATTATTGATGGATATTACAATTTTTCATTATATTTTCAACTGTTTATGACATCATAAGAAAACAATATTTTTTAATCAAAATTGTTTTTATTTCTCCCATTCAGTTGAATTGTTATTCTTAAATTCCCATGTTTTTCTAAAAATTATTGTAAATAATTTTTTTTACTATTATTATATGATTATTAAATTTCATTTTTTACCCATTAATTTATTTATAATTTTTAATGGATACATCTAGGCATTTTATGCATGAGTTTTTATTAAATTTTTAATAAAAATGTGAAATAATTATGCGTTTTAAAATATATGACATGAATATAATTTCCAAAATTTATGAACATTGAATTCTTGGAATATTTATTTTATTTTTATTAATTTTATTGTCAAAGTAATTTCTGTAACTATTAATTGTAACTTTTTAAATTTTAATAATGTTTTTGAAAGGGAAAACGGTATTACCTCATGCAATGTTTCAGTGATATGTTATATTTTTTTCATCCATAATATTTCCATTGATGTCACAAAAACTTTTATAGTTGTATGATCTAGTGATACCATACTATTTTATTCTATGGATTGATAATGATGACAATGATTTAATGATTATTATTTAAAAATAGTGTCTTTCCTGTGAGTTAATTATGTCATGGAATTAATTTATTTTTCATAGGTTAAAATATAATTAATTGATGTGTTTTTTTAAACCTATTACAATTTAAAATTTATTGATAGGAATAATTATTTTAGAAATTTTTTCACACATATGTTATATTTTAATTATGTGATGGGCAGGATTATAAATATAAATATCCCAAATGAGTTAGGGAAATATGTATATCTCATGAGATAATAATGACTAGAACAATAAGTGAACATGGTTTAGTAATGGATTTGTCTATTAAGATAGTTCTAGACATGAACCAAAATAAAAATTCAACGGTTTGCGGAATTAACCTAATACACTATGATAGTATTGGAATTAATATTTTAAAACTAAGTAAATTATATTCCATTCTTATGTGTAAGTCCCAAAAATATTTCTTGTTGTAAGAAAATTCTCTCACGGGTCTTGTTCTTTAATTGTTTATGATCCATTTCTCATTAGATACCAATATTTATTCAATTATCCTAAATTTAAATATATAATATGGTGGGACAAATTCTAAAGCTTTTCCCATGATTCCATATCCATATGCTCTTACTATACTTATGTTATTCTTGATATATCCCTTTTTTCCCTTACTGATCATATGAGCTAACCATTTCTTATCTTTTTTTTCATGGTTATAAATATTGGTATAATGTATGATAGTTATATAAATTGTGCTATTTATGATGAATTAAGTTGGAGATGATGTAGATCTCTTATGAACTGGTTTTTGTGTAAAAATTCTTCTAAATAATCTAAAACATTATATTAATTAGAATTTTATTTTTAAAATATATTTAATTATCATCCACTAATATATGGTATATATTTATGAAGACCATCATTTAATATAATAACATTTTCTTCAGAATTCCTATAGATGGGTTTATATTCTATGATAATGCCAATTACATATTAATAATTTAAAATGGAATTATTTTTCATTTACTATCACATCAATAGATTTAGATATATTTTTCAACCCCTTTTTCCAATATTTTTATCCCACCCCATCTGATTGATATCCCAAAGTGATACCCTACATAGTGTTTCAATCAAAATTTCCTAGATTCAAATTTATAATTTTTATAAAATAGGGACCAAGTAATATTTTGTAGATCTTTATAATGTGATTCAATTTATATTATATATATTATGAAGACATGTTAGAATGTGTTCATTGAAGAAATGTTTTCTGAATTTTAAATATAATGCATATGGGTTCTCATCTATAAAATATTCTAAGAGCATGTTCTATCAAAATTGTTCTTCATATCTCCACAAAGATACTATTATATTATTAGAAACTCCATCTTTTGGTTAGTTTTTGGATTTCAATGAATTTTTATTATACCCTGGTTTCATGATAATGTTCAATATGTATTGTTGTAAATTTCATCTCACAGTCATATGGGTCTTTCTTAACGCACACACCGACTGCTTTCAGAAAAATTATTATAAAGCTTTAAAACACGTTAAATACAACATAATTGTGTTTTATAAAATAAACACTAGTTATTCATATGTGATCATTTGTAAATATGATTAACATGTAGTACCCTTATATAGAATTTAATCTCATAAGTGAAAAGAAATATGAATGTCTCAATTACAGAGTGTTAGTGGTCGGGATATCAACTCTTTTAATTCTTCCTTGAGTGATTTTAACCTTATAGAATGTATCAAAAACATCATTCATTTATCTTTTGTTGTGGATAGAATGGAATAAAACATCAACCATGTATATATTTATCAAACATCATCGATATTGATGACCCCATATTCTATTCTTTTTTTATTTAAATCTGTTTGAGTCATGTAATTGTAGTCTTCCTAATCTCTTGCAAACCGATATTTTCATTGGTTAATTTACATGAAGGAATAAGACACCCGTAATTTATTATTTTTATGAGATAACTATCCCCTATCAAAATTACCAAATTCCCGTAAAAACACAATTGGGACAAGAATAATAGGATATCTTTGATCCAGCAATAAAAAATATTTTTACTTCAATTTTATGGAATCTATCACAGATTTTATGATACCATTGTTCTTAATCGATCGTTGACATCCAAAAATAATTAAAAAACCATCATTCCAGTAAATAAATTATTAAATTTTTATTTTGATCATGTGTGATGACAATATACTATCAAGGATCCATATATTTCTCCTATTAGAAGAAATTAGTGACACTCAAACAATGAGTGACCTACCATCATTGAATTTTAGTTATTTATTTCTATCCATTGTAATCTATTATTTTTGACCAAGAATCATGGTCAAATAATGATCACCATGGAGATAATGATAATAATATCTTCTACAGACATCCTCAAAAATTAAAACATATTTTGGATAGGAAACACATATGGGTTATAATTATCTCTTTAACACTTCATATATTGTTTGATTCTATTAATTGTGTAGCTCCCCCTAAATAATGCTATATTGTGACTCCTATGATTTGAAATTTTATAACCACAAATATAGTACTTTTCATTGGAAGTCCAACATCTGGAAAAAGATCCCATAGAACTAGATCTACTATAAAGAAACATAGATTGTCTCTTTAATTGTACATGATGGGAAAAAGTGCGGACATACATATCACTATCCGTCCCCAAAGGCATGTTCCATGACTACCCCCAAACCCGCCTTCCATAGGCTAGGGGTTGGAGACTAGCACTAGAAAGGTTTATCCCTAAGACAGGATGACATTGTCTTTAAACCTGTACAAAAAAAACAGTCCAAGAACACAATAAGAAGAAATGAAAAAGTAAAACGGTAGGTGTAATAGTTTGTACCAAATGTAAAGGGATTAGAATATAAGACCAACTGAAAATTTTAAACAATAATAAACAATATAAAATAGAAAAAATATCCTGAGATTGTCTACCAAGGATCCTACCAGAAGGGTAGGTGCAACTCATCTCTAAAGCTCTTCATGTCAACCAGTCACCTCCATGTACCACTAGGTCTTGGATTCTATTGTCTCAACCAAGCAGCTGGTCATCTACACATAACAAAACTATGTAAGGGCGAAGACCATGTAGGGGTGAGTATAACAATAACCAGTAGGGATCCGGAGACCCACAAAAGTCTGAAAGAATTTTACAATGGAAACCCACAAAGCATGATGTCAATCACAAAGCACAAAGAAAAAGACTCACCTTGAACTAGGTATATAAAATTATTACAGAAATACAAATAAGTATTTGTAAGGCTAAATCATATTATTCTGTCGAGAGGCTCTGCTACAGACCCACTCAAGATCGTATGTCACTGATCAATGATAAGCCTCTCTAAGGATGGTCCTCATTAGGTTGCACACTACTAATCCACACACGGTCACTAGAATTCTGATTCACATAGGGTTAGTAGAATTCTGATCCACATATGGTCACTATAATTTTGATCCACATAGGGTTGCTATAATAAAAATATACACATGGTCGCTATAATGCTGATCCACACAGGGTTGCTATAATGTTGATCCACATAGGGTTGCTATAATGCTGATACACATAGTGTCATTGTAATGATTATCTACACATGGTCACTATAATTCATATCCACAAAGTGCCTCTATAATGTTGATTCACATAGTGTCTCTATAATGCTGATCCACATAGGGTCGATATAATATTAGCAACCAGCCACAGGACTCTTCGCACCCAGTGCACTTGAGTTCTGTAGTATCTTCTCTTCAAGATATCCTTAATCCCTCAACATCCATGAAGTTCCACAAAAAAGTAACTCGAAGGACCTCCATGCCATAAGGGTTTCAATGTGACAGACTGTGCGTCAATCGGATGCCCAGTCATTGTGTTATCGGTATTTTATTGCCGAGGGTCCGGTTGGATTCAGGTTCAATCCAAACCGACCATACATCAACATTCTCAAAAAATCATGTTGAGTATCTCAACAAGAACATCTCATTCCCAGGAATCGAGTGCTATAGACAGTTTTTCAAACGATGGTCTATTTTGTGACATACAACCATTTAAGCATATCTGGGCCAAAAAGTATCTGAGTTTGGTCCGATCCGGTCAAACCAACCCAACCTAGTCCACCCTAGGCTGACCTGACCCATCCCAAACAAGATGTGCCAGCTCGAGTGGGCTCGGTCATGGTGGGATCGGCCTGCTGGGCATCCGACCAGCCTGGCTCTACTCGGTTGGGCGCAGACTACTGGGCGGTCCATCCCTCTAGCTGGCATGATCCGCCAGTTGGACGACCCACACAGAGGGGTCCCCCCTCGATTATTGAATGGCTAAAAATCCGTTTGGATTTCTACAATAGTAGTTCCACATGGTGCCAACTCCCTATTAGCGGGACTCGCTGGATGTGGTTCCCCTTCGCCTTCTTTTAGAGCTTCAAAGTCATGAACACCTCCCTATATCACGTGATGGTGCACTGCCTGCTGCCACTACGGCTGGATAATGCCATCCGCGACCATCACCATCCCCATCAGTGCCATGCCAACATATCATCCGTGGGCTGGCAGGTGAGCTTTGATGGGCCATTTTCCCTTCCAATCACACTTATGAGCCTCCCATGATTCTATCATTACTACATGGCTCTCGTATTTTAATTGTAGTGGAGTTGAAAATACACCCCCAATAATGTGCCAAAATTGAAGTGGTAAAGGGTCCATGACTTTTTTGTTTGGCCCGCGCCATCCGAGTTATCATTATAATAAGCATGAGTAATTAATACATCACTTAAAATAATATTAAACTCCATTCCACACTTTCACAATTCATCATGTTTCAAGAATGAGGAAAAGAAACAATTCTCAAGAACATAAATATAAATAACCCCTACCTCGCATTCGATGGTGATGTGGTGGTTATGGGGAGAGAATATGTGTTTATTGAAGCCACTGACATTCATTGATTTAGGTTCGATCCCTCAATAGGTGTCGTCAAAACATTGTTCTTCATTGGATGGTTTATCATCGGTGGTTCGTCGAAGTTCTCACACAATCCCCCCACCCTCTCCCTTTGCCAAAATTTTTAATAATTAAAGGCGTAGTTAATAGAATAATCCACCATTCATGTAAGGGTACATTAATTGGTCTAATCAATGGGACATATTAATTAATCAAGGAGTTTTTACACAATTGATGTGTAACCGACATTTATTTTCTTTAATTTAATGGCTGACCACCTCCGTGGTCCCCTCCACCATCACTCATGAAGAGGTATCCAAATAAAATAACACAGATGTTATTTTATTATTCTTTCAAAAAGTCCAAAAACAATATTTTTTCCTCAACCTACTATGGTCACATTTAATCCTCCCTTAAAAAATCATGGAATTGTGGATTCAACGGTGCCCTTGGATTTTTATTACGAACACTAGTAAAAAAGATAGAAAATGTCACCCATGCATTTACTAAACTTACAATAAAAAAGATCAATATTCTATTCTAGGCTCACTAGGTCTCGAAATTAAGAAAAATCATTTTTTTCAGATTCATGATTATCCCAAATTATTAAAAAAAGAATTTCTTTAAATGTTACATGTCTTTACAATACATAATTTCTACAGGTTTTTGAGAATTTGAGAGAACCAAATTGGGATATACCCATCCCTAGGTGGGTTATTCGGTTTTGGAAACTTTTTCTAAAATTATAGAATTTATCACTTATACATCTCAGACATGTTAGGATCTTGATTCTCTTATTGTCTTTTATTTATCACGTCCATGTTTATAAAAGTATGAAAAAATTATATATTATATTTTTTAGTGTGAACTATTATATAATAGAATATATTCTGTGGAATTGTATTTAAATAATTTAACACCACAAATCCACTTGGAAATTATCTTATAAACGTTGTTAAAATAAGCAGTGAATGACTATCCACATTTATCACACTATATTACATTTATATTTATAGTTTTACATCTCATTGTTGGTTTTTTATACTTCCAATAAATATAGCCTTCAACATCATTATTAGTTAATTTATATAATCAATAATTCTTTCCACAACATGTGACTTGTGATGGATTCCATCATTATAATTTATTATTCCAACTACATCTTCTTCACTTTGTTACATGCACAGTAGTAGGCCAGCATGTCTTCTTCTTCCTATTTATAGAAATAAACCAAAATCTTGTATATCTTATTTTTCTTCTTCCTATGAAAACCAATATAGATAATATAAATTATTTCAATACCAAATCATAATAAAACTTTTGTTTACTATATATTTAAAACATTCATTTCATTTTTCTTGAATTAAAAAAATTCTTCCGTTATTATAGAAATAGTGAAAGTCCATCTTAGAAGAATTGAAATCAATTTTCATCCATTACTATGATATGAATATGTAATCGAATGTCTATATCATAATTCCTCTTCAAACCAAACTATATTTACATGAATAAATATTGGGGACTCACTTATTCTTTCACAAAAAATAATATACAGTAGAATAGTATTGTCATATTCTCTATTATTAAATACTCAATATAAACAAATATTCTTCTATATGTTCCCCATTTTTCTTATTACCGTAAAAAATATTTATCCACTAAATTGTACTGCAATATTATTATCATTTCATGAAATAATGACCTTTCACAATTCAAGATATTTTTTCAATCACTTAAAAGAAACATCATGCATACATTTAATGGAAAACAAATCTTTTGAAACATTATCACATATAGTATGACAAATAATTATTTAATTCACAATTTAATTTTTTTTTGTATTTTAGTTGGGGATACCATTATATATTTGTTAAAATAGATCTTTTATTTGTTTTTAGTGTCTTTTTACTTATTCATGAATATAATCACACATAACCATGAACAAATTGTTATACTAAAAACATACTACCTTGGTTCTGCTCACAAAAATGTATATATGGAACGCCTTCTTCTTGAATTATCCAATAGTTATGGAAACCATTTTATTCAAGAAAAAATGTTTTGTGAAAACTCTTTCAATTTCAAGGGATGCTTCATGGAACTTTCAAGATTATAATATATTTAATAGAATGAATACAATATCAATTATTCATTCATTGTCATGTACTATTTTAGACATGGATCACATAATACGCATAACACATTGATTTTGTAAGAAACTAAAAATGGATCAAGGATCATGTTATCTATCATATAGACGTGATGGTAGAAATACCGCAGGAAAACATTGAAATCATATGTTCTTTTCACATTAAGTAGACAATTCTACATTTCCCAAAAATCAGTATGTGGGTCTCCCCTCTTTCCTTAGCTGAGTCACTCATGATTATCTATACTTATTCTTTTAAAAAGAATATTTGAATATGGACTACTTTATAAAAAAATGATACCTATCATGTAATAATTCAAATGACTGTAGTGTTTTCTTCCTTCAGATGTCAGTATTTGTATAGAGGTTCAACATCCTATCTTCATTCATTAATTTAATTATAGTCCCTAAAAATATTTTCATGTAAAATTTTATAAAATTATTAAATGTCATTTACAAAATAAATATCATCAATGGTTTTATTAATTGAAATTTTTGACCAATGTATAAGAAAATATTCTAATAAAAAATAAATAATTATAGTATAGGAACTAAACACATAAATGTGGTAATGTCCTCGTTCTCCATATCATTTTGAAATCACTGACACATTCTAGTTTGAATGTCATACTTTATCTCCCACTGTACATTGATATGATATATTCTTATATATGATGGATTAATTTAACACAGAGCATGCCTGGATGATAGTTGTAATGACCCGGACACGAAAATCCCCCCAAACAGTGCTGAACAGGTCGGGTGTTACTTCATTAGGCGCACCTCCCAGAATTTTAAAGGTTTCCGACTAGCAAGGAGGGTCTGATAGGTATAGTGGTGATTTTATACAATCTCAGTGGAGGAAAAAAATAATGGTTCTATCCCAATTAATAATATATAACATGCAGTAGAAATCAATGACACATCATACTCAAACCAGACCCGCATAGCGGATGCTCAATCAATAGCAATAAACAACGTAAGCAATGCATAATCAAGTGCAGTAGAAATAAAACTCAATAGCATGCTGACCACTTATAAAAACTACTAGAATAGAGATTTCATGCATCCATAGAAACTCAATATATAAAAAGGGGCACCAATTTCTAACCAATAGTAGATACAAAAACAAATAAACATGTTGATAAAGAATGTAAACAAAAAAATGTAATCTCCATCAATTCATGACCTCAAGGTCCACACCATCTCCATGAAATAGAAAATACAATCCATCTTCTTGAATCTAACCTCTTTCCTGCACGTAAATCGAAAAATACTATAGGCATCCTGAAGGGCCTCTACAAGTTGTGAGGCGAATCATAGCAGGATACCACAAACAGTGCGTACCTTATATAAGTGTTTGATTAGGCATTCATTTATAAGAAAGGTAGTAAACAATATGTTGCAAAAATAATCATAAACTCCACTGATGCTCAGCAACCACCGTGGAGTGTCACCTACATCATCCAACTCCGGGATATCAATCAAGTAACCTGGAACCAGGGCCCCCCTGACACTACATGTCTTAAGTATAAATATCTCAATGACACGCCCATGAAGTACTAACTAATAGGAACAACGTTGAATTTCCTCAAATAAGTTACTGGAGGGAGAGTGATGCATGACCTCAATATTGTAACCAGAGGGACATCGATGTCTTCCCTCAAATCAGTAACCATATGGACAATGATGTCAGCGGTCAACCCACGGTGAGCCTCTACCCCAAACCCGATAGACTCAACACTATCCAATGAGGGCTCATCACCTTCCACGTGGATTCTTATGGTATTCACCCCCCCCCCCAAACCAATAGTACCTAAACGCAAAAAACAGATTCCTCTACCCAAATGAGTGGTCAAAACCACCTCATCACAGAGTCTCTATTTGTGCACACTACTAAACATTCCTAGTGAGCTATTATCACCAAAATAATACCCAAGAAACAACGTCTATGAAACCTCATGTCCATGTGACCATGTCGCTCAAGTATGATGGCCCCTCCATACATGTAACCTCGGCCATGCCCAACCTGACAGTCACGCTTCGTTAAGTCAACGTCAATGACACCCAATCTTGTTGTCAAAACCACACAATGTATCCCAGACCAAACCCAACCTGTGATCAGCATTACTCTACAATACCCAATCCATCCCCAGCACAACCCAAATGTTCCAACATATTCAATTTCACACATCCCATATATATAATCAAATAAACCCTTTAAACAATAAAAACAAACCTAACAGTTGAATTATACATAATATGTGTTGTCCCATACCAGCACCAAGGTTATGGAAGCCTATAAAAATTCATATAATAACGTAACCAATTAAACAAAGTAGTTTAATCAAATAAAATCAAATTATTACATTTTGGAACCCCCCAGCTAAAATTCCACAAATTATAAATGACCCCTCGCCTGACTCCGCTCAAGAAAAAAATGTAAGGGGATTACCCAAACCCATCCAACGAGTCTCATACACAATTTAACCTGTTAAATCATGTATTAAATGGTCATTCCCAAAATACCAAATTATACACCAATGGTCGGGCCACCCAAAAATCATTGAAAACATGAAAGAAGTTATGAACAACCGACATCATAATAGTACGATGATACTCTTCTGATAACAGCCTCTAATTGGGTCTAAAACATAGTAGATCAACAAAATAATCAAAACCGCTCAAACCCCTATAACTTGTCTTACAAAAAACAATAAGAACGACTAAAGGGGAATCAAGCCTTTACTGAGGGAGTTCTAACACATCCTACAACAATCAAAATGGATTTCAGACAGATGATTGGGAGAAAAAATGAGCTTTACCCAGCTCTCCCCACTCAAATCCATCAAGGGTTTGGGTTCTGCCTCAAAACGATGCAACATCCCTTTTTAGCGAATAAAATACATAGCGTGTACATAGGACTACACACCATGTGTATCATTTTATAGTTTATATGACAACCAATATTTCTCCAAGGACATGATGACTAAATACATAGTGTGTACCTATGGTACAAGGCATGTACCTCTCTACCCGTTAGACATCCCCAATACGCCATGTATATTCCCATAAATGATCCCTCAGCACAGAACATACAAATTTTACACGGTTATTCTTGATAAAAACATTCTACCCCATCAATTGGAATACACTCCATGTATGTCCTTAACACATAGGCAAGGTTACAAGGCGTGTACATAATGTACACAATGTGTAATTGGGAAATTTCCAGATCATCCTGGATTTTCACAGTTTTCTCAGAAACAAGTAAAAAATTCAAACAGGGTTGGGATTTTAACCTATTCTAGAAACTCAGGTTCTTACAATCTACCCACTTTATCATAGCTCATCCCCGAGCTATCAAACGAAACTTGGATATGGCACTAAACATACCACCATGATGAAAGTAACCCAAACTCCCCGAGTCATAAATGTTCTGGCTAAATTTCTCAAGGTGCTCACCACATTAGTATTTTCCCAACTCAGTCTCAACCCGACAAAACTAAAACTATTAAAATGTTCACTAACCTATTTCATGAACCATGGTCCTCTTGTGACGCATCGTCACCCCTACACCTCATTGCTGCTCTCGTGTCACTTCTGACACCCAAATGTTTCCTGAACTGCATCGGTGTCTGCCTTTATGAGGTCCTATATTCCATGGATTCTCAAAACAAACCAAGTTCCTAACACCTAAGTTAACTCGTATCCTCGATGCCCTGATTCCCACAACACCTCAAGTAACCCTCATACTCGATGCTCATGATGCTACTAATCTCACATATATATATATATAAATATATCACGCAATCGATATAGATCCAATCCCAAAAACCATCATCTATTCAGTCCACATAAATCTTGTGCACCTCGTACACTCAAAGAGAACATTCCCCAACAGAACGTGCAAAAATAAAAACCCAAATGTCACGACCACACTCTCGGTGTAACGATAACATTCGTCAGAACTCCAACCAACTCAGTCTCTAGAAGCTCTTTGACATGCACCTGGCCTAATGAACGACTGCCTGATGCCTAACCTCCCTATAGTTCTACTCCAGTCACCATCCACTGAACCCATAGCTGGGTGCCACTGTCTCTGCCATTTTCTCCACGTGCAGCTGACACTCAGTTACCCTCTCCTGGAACCGAACCTGAACCAACCCCAGATGCCACAGTCTATCCTAGTCACTGCATGTCAGGTATCTGAGAAGGCTACCTACAGAACCACTCCTGATGCTCGACCTGTCCAAATGCTCAACACTATTTTAGAGGCCTATCACACTAAGTCCAAACATCTCTTCTCTTCCCACACTAAAGGAAAACCACAACTAAACTGCTATGAGGTGGTATAGCTAAGTCCTTGGCCTGATTTCCCTACAAGAACTCATCCTATCCTCGCTTCTGGCTATCATAAACGTCACCTGAAGCTGTTGACCAGCCAAAATAGGTCTTATCCCTCTAGTTACCCTTCACTATAAGTTCCTAATTAGCCGCCTCTAAGAATAAACCTAGCTTGGAGATATTCACTTGGACTTGAATGGTGTGTCCTAAGACATCCCTAAACTGCTTCACCCTTGCTCAGTCATCGCATACCATACCAGGTGAGAAGTGAAACATATCAGTTGAATTAGCTACATAGTACATGATAGATATGTCCTTCTGCTAAAGGCTCAAGAACTCTCGATCTTTCTCTACATTTAGCGTCTCTTGGAAAATGTTCTTGAAGAATCTGTCCTCGATGTCCTTCCATGTCAATCCTTCATGTCTGTGAGCCTGAACCTATACACCCCGCTAACACTTCACCGGTCCTCTCATCATGTACATTACCATCTTGAACCTCCACCCTGGAGATATCTCGAGCTGCTCAAAAATCATCTTCATGCTCTTTATCCAGTTCTCAACCGCCTATGGACCATGCTCATCCTACAAAAAGAGGCAGGTGATGCGACTGGAACTACCACGTCAGATATTTCATAAATGGATCTGTACCCTGCACGCCTCTGTCAATCCCATACAAGACAATACCAGACTAGTCTAGAGCTTCTCATCGAGCCATAGTATGAACGCTTCCATACCCAGTAGTTTCCCTGCCTTCATTGGATCTTGAACCTGATCATGTCCCTAAGCCTATATCTTCGGCTCATGCTCTGCCTTTCCCTCTAGATTCTGAACCTGATCATGCTCATATGGCACCATACCATCACCCGCCTAACGTTCCATCTGAATCGTTCAGGGGGAACCAGCTGAATACCATAAATTTTCAGATAGCCCACATATATTACAATATAGATATAACTCAAATAAGAAAATTAATAAAGTTAGTGCAAAACTACTACTATTAATCTCCCCCACCAAAACCCATGCCCATGTAATCCCAGTCTCATGTCCTCTTTACCTTCCCTCAATAGAGCCACGTATCAAAATTAACTCAGGCCATGCCCGTCCTGACAACCAACATTGCCTCAAACTGAAGACTGGGTCACCCAATCCGGATGATCAAAATATCCTCCACCATAGTACCTTCCTTCTCTTATAAAAGCCAAAACCAAAAACCCTTCCACGTGAAATTCTACAAATATATAAAGCATGAAATAACAAATTGCAATATAAAATAAATTCTATCATGAATTCCACCTTTTCACATTTAAAAGCATAAAAAGCATGGAAATTGATATTATTCACATGGAATTATCAATTCACAAATCATACGTGATGTTATGAAATTGAAATACCCTAAAAATGTGCCTATCCAAATCCAAGAAAACAAGCCTTTCCATAGTGGGAAAAGTCCAATTATTCCTTTACCTCCCCAGTTCAAGGGTCATATATCACAATTAATAACATCACACACCATGTGATCCACCAAGGTGGAAATCATATAAACTGGTACCTAGGGAAAGGATAAATTTCAATTCCCACAAAAGTAATCTTGGTCCATCCCTCATCCATGTTACTGGAGGTACCCAAGCATAAGCTGGAAACCCATTTCTAGTAACAACCTATCTCTAATATAGCATATCCTAAAAAAGAAAACCATCATAAATAAAAATATAAGTATTCTGCATAAAAATTCTACTAAATCCATATGAAGAACTCATCAGATACCACTTTTAATGACCCATACCCGAACAACCGCCCAAATAGTGATAAATGGTCAAGTGTTACTACCTTAAGAACACCTCCCCAAACCCCAATGGGTGATGACTTATTGTGATGGTCTGATAGATATAGTGGGGAGGCTATACTCTATCAGAGGTGCAAAAAATAATGGTACTTGTCCGAGTAATAATATATAACATGCAGTGGAAATCAGCGACTCAGTCTACTCGAACCAAACGCACATAGATGACGCATAATAAATAGCAATAAATAGTGGAAGTAATATATAAGTAAGTACAGAAAAAAGAAAACACAAAAGCATGTTGACCACTTGTAACAATTACTAGATCAACCATGTCATGCATCCATAACATGTCAATATATAAAAATGGTGCCGATGGAAAACCAATAGTAGCTATAATAACAATTAAGCGTGCTGATATAGATTGGAAACTAAAAAAAGTAAACTCCCTCTAACCATGACCTCAAGGTCTATAAAATCTCCAAGAAACAGCTAATATAGTATAGCTCCTGAAGCTGCCCTGTTTCCTACACATAAATCCATAAGGTTTACACACATCCTGAAGGGCCCATGCTGGGTGTGAAATGAATCTTAGTAGTATACAACCAAAGAATGTGTACATAATATAAGTGTTTAATTAGACATGAATCTATAAAGAATGTAGTAAATAATACGATGCACAAATAAACAAAAACTCCACTGGTGCTCAACAGCCACCATGGAGTGTCACCTGCTTTAGCCAATGCTAGAATCATAGTCAAGTAACTCGGCACCATGTTTCCCCTGACACTATGGGCCTCTAGTACCAACGTCCGGATGGAATGACCAAGAAGTAGTAACTAGGAGGAACAATGATACATGTCAAAAAATAAGTAACTGGGGGGGACTGCAATTCCATACATCAATAAACTAACTGGAGGGACAACGATGTCTTCTCTCAAATCTGTAACTGGTGGGACAAAGATGTCCGACCTCAAACAACGACGAGCATCTTCCCCCAACAAGATAGGATCAATGTTGTCCCATGAAGCATCCTCACCATCAATGTGGCTTCTTACGGCAAGCACCCCCAATCCAATAGTACCTGAAACACAACTAATGGGTGCCTTTACCCACATCAGTTGTCAAAACTGCCACATCAGAGAGTCTATCTATGAGCAAACTACTCAAGGTTCTCGGGAGAGATGTAATTGCAATAATAGTACCCAAGCCACAACGTATCTGAAACCTCATGTCCTTACGAACATGTCGTTCATGTCTGATGGCCTCACCATCCATGTGACGCAGGCCATGCCCAACCTAACAGTCACGCTACCTCAATCCATTTTCTATGACGCCCAATCCCATGGTCAAAACCACCCAATGTAACCCGTTCCAAACCCAATCTGTGATAATCATCACTCAACAACACCTAGACCATACCCAATACAACCTGAAGGTTCCAAAATATGCAATATCACATATCACATATATATTATTATATGAAATACTTTAAACAAGAAAAAACCCCAACAGTTGAATTTCACTTACTATGTGTTATCCTATTCCAGCACCAAGGTCATGGAAGCCTCTAACAATTCATATCATGACTTACCAAATTAAACTCATAATTTTAATTAAATAAAATCCACTTATAGAATTTTGACACGCCGACCAAAATTTCCCAAAATAACAGTGACCCCTCACCAGACCCCACTCCATAAAGACAGGTTACAGGATTACCCAAAGGCATACCACATGCCTCATAATCAATTTAACATATTAAAGAAGGTATAAAATGGTCTTTATCAAAATTTCCAAATACGCGCTAAAGGTTGCGCCACCCAAAAGTCCTCAATAACATGAAAATAGGTATGCATCACCTACCAAGTACTAATACGATGATAATCTTCTAATAATTGCATCCAATTTCATATAAAACACATTAGATCTATAGAAAAATCAGAACCTCTCAAGCCACTATAACTCATCTTAGATATGAAATCAAGAAGAACAACTCAAGGGGAAAAAAGGCCTTACCGAGGGGGTTCTTACACATCCAATGATGATTTAAACAATGTTCAGATAGATGATCGGGAGAAACAATGAGTTTTGACCAACTCTCCCCACTCATACACATCAAGGGTTTGGGTTTCTTCTACAAAACGAGGCTACTTCCCATTTTAGCGTGAAAAAAAATAAAATAAACGATGTGTATATAGGACTACACACCGTGTGTACCATTTTATTGTTCATTTGACGGTTGATATTTCGAAGAGGACTTGCCGAATGACAACACAGAATGTACTTATGGTACACGGTGTGTACCGCTCTATGCATCCAACATCCCCAACACGCCATGTATATCCCCATACACAGCCACTCTACATAGTGTGTACACACAACATATACTTGATAAAAACCATCCACCCCACCAACCGGACTACACGCAATGTGTGACCTTCACACACGGTCAAGGGTACACGACCTGTACTTATGGTACATAGCGTGTAATTAGTATATTTCTTAAACTTCCCAGATTTTCCTAGTTTTCTTTGAAACAATTAAAAAATTCAAACAGGAACCAGATTTTGACTCATTCTAAAAACCCGAGTTCTTATAGTTTTTCATGGCTATATGGCCTTATAATTTGTATCAATCATGATTGGGTAGATTAGAAATTCAACAAATTCATCAACACTACTGTAAAGGTATCACACAATGAGAGTAGATGTAGAATTTGATATCAGTATAGATTAGATGTGGTAAATCTGTTGGATTAAACGATTATGATGATATATATATGTTTTTAATTAAGGAGAAGTACTATCTCCACTTATCCTATAAAATATCGATCATAAACATAGAAAATAAAACCTTAATAATTAATCATATTCTACAATCAGTATTATCTAACTATGGGGTTCACCCCCACAACACACCAAAAATTACCTCACACCATCATTCGGCCACATACAATGGCTTTGGAACCTCATTTTTTACACCAATGCATTATTTGTAGCACTTTGGTTTTCCTATATTTGTGTTCCTATAAAATCTCTTTGTGGGTGATACTCACTCCTCACTTATATCTATTGGAGAACCGGGTATATTAGATACCACATAGTTAACCCATTGGTTCTGATTTGAATGTTGTTAACATAGTTATTGGTTGGATTATGGTTGGCCATTTTTTTGGTAAACTATCATAAATAATTATCCAATTCATCAAAATAAGTTCAATAGAATTCTCAACAAAAAATTATAAATCAACTTACTCATCCATTCTCTTGATACAAATCTAATCTTGTATTATCTCCACTTATCCTATAAAATATCAATCATAAAAATGAAAAATAAATCCTTAATAATTAATCATATTCTATAATTATTACTATCTAACTATGGGGTTCACCCCCCACAACACACCAAAAATTACCTCACACCATCATTCGGCCACATACAATGGCTTTGGAACCTCATTTTTTACACCAATGCATTATTTGTAGTACTTTGGTTTGCCTATATTTATGTTCCTATAAAAACTCTTTGTGGGTGATACTCACTCCTCACTTATATCTATTGGACAACCAGGTATATTAGATATTACATAGTTAACCCATAGGTTCTAATTTGAATATTGTTAACATAGTTATTGGTTGGATTACGGTTGGCCATATTTCTTTGGTAAACTAGAATAAATAAATATTCAATTCTTCAAAATAAGTTCTATATAATTCTCACCATAAAATTATAAATCAACTTACTCATCCATTCTCATGATACAAAACTAATATTGTATTTTATTTTCCTCTTGTAGACTAATCTTGTATTTTATTTTCATCTTGTAGAATAAATTATTTTATTTTTTAAATGCACTTATCTTATCCATATTCTATTTTAATAGTAATCTCTAAATATTATATCTAGATTAAAAAAATATAATTCGTAATATTGGATGTGAGTTTGGGTTGTCCACATGGAATATTCTAAGTTCCATCAATCATAATCGTTTTTTATGTTGAATTTTGCTTTAACTTGATGAATTTAAAACCCATGATCATCTCACATTTCTTGTTGGGTGAATATGAGCTCATAATGTTCATCAGATTTTATTATAAGTTTTATTATTCATTATTATCCAACAGGAATGGTATTCTTTTCTCATCACCTATGGATACATCTCTTGAAGAACATTCGTTATTCATCTTACAAATCCCATTTATAGCATCATATATTTTTTCTTAATTTTGAAATCTATTTGCAGTATATAAATTTGTCATTAAATTTGGATGGTACTTATCAATGGATACCTTACTCCCCATTGACGTGGGATTCTTCTATGAATTCTATTTTAATGTATTGATCTTGAAATCAAATTTGAAAATGATTAATTTTTAATAGCACCAATATGTTTCCCAAAAACCTTGATCCTCTTATTCTTTATGTTTGATTTTATTTTGAATTCATAAAACGATGTTTTTATATTCATGTGGAATATATTTTAAAACTTTTTTTCATAACTGTAATTATCCTAGTGGTTGGGTTTTTATCTCCATTATTCATTTTTACATCCCTAGATTTTGTTTTCCATCATGCACTATTTATGAACATGGATTTTGAAACATTATTAAAAGATATTATAAATAGTGCTTATTTCTTGAAAGATACTTTATAAATGTCCTTGAACAAAGTCATGATCTTCTTGTCACATGATTAAGTACATTAAAACTTAGAATCCTTTATAGAAAATTATGTAGTAGAAGATATTGTCGCCCAATTTTGTGAAATTTCAATATGCGACTTTTCATGATTTTCTTAACTAGTCATCAAATTCTAGACATTTATTATTTAAGATATTTTTATAATCCTCAGTCATAATCATATTATCTTCAAAAAAACCATAATTTATTCATATTCCAATTTAAAAAGCTTTTATTTTTTAAAAAAATGAATCATATTTCCTAATCTTCTTGAAATTTTCACCAAATTAGAACTCCTTGACAACGATGTTATTTGTAAAATTTTATTCAATTGAATGGATAATTTCTTATGTAGTCTACCTGAAAACCATTCCTCATCAACACCTTGGATCCATATGGAGTTACATATTTTATCTCTATATATATTTTTTCAACGGATCTAAACTATCTCAAGAGCTGTAAACATTTTATAAACATTTCTCTTAATGAATTATCCAATAATTCTGAATTCTCCTCATGATGAGTGATTATTCCTACATGCTTTAAAAAATAATACGAAAAATAGAGACTAATTATTTCAGATAACCCTAAAATATATAATTCTATGAATCATTGGAATAATTCGAAATAAATTATCACTGCCTATAGAGATTGGATCATCATTAGGTATTATTTTATTTTAACACGTACATATATCTTGGTAACTTAAATATCTAAATGAAAATGAGGTACATTGACTTTCAATATTCTTAGTGAAGAATTGGTCCAACTGTTATTTATATTCAATGACTTCAATGTCTTAATTATGGTCATTTTATTGAGATAAATGTATGATTTGTTCATTCGGTATGTGAAATATAATCATTTTCTTTATCTTATCTTAATTTCTTATGTTCAACATGTTCTTGGTATAATGAAAAAATTATTATAATCGGTCACTGATTCTTCAAAAAAACTTTACATAATTGATTAATAAAATATAGAAACTTATATAATTAGAAGAGAATAACTATAATATAAGGTGTCCAATAGAGGTGAGCTTTAAATCTAACAAAAAAATGAGATGAAAAATTTCAGATATAATAAATAATGTGTTGGGGGATAAATGTTTGGAATTTTATCCAATTATAAATTTTAAAATTTTCCCTCTAAAAAAGTAAGGATATTTTATTCTCTTATTAAATTTTATATATTTCATCCATGTATTTCACAGAAAGTAAGAATAGTACATGATTTTTTTATTAGGTAGACTTTTAAATAAGAGTTTTTATTCCTAGGGATGATTTGTACATAATTTAATAAAACTCAAATACTAGAAAATAATATTTTTATTGTGGATACAATAAGCAAGTAACAACTATTCACATGCATTATATTATAGCCAATTGACTATGCTTATTTTACAACTCTTGGACGGATTATTTTGTGACCTCTAAAGGCAGTATTCACATTAAATCTAATTTACTTTGTAACATAAGTAATGACTTATTCTAGATGAGAATTATACTTGATGTTATAGTTATAATTTTTTCTTATACTTACATTTCATCAAATTGTAACTAGAAAAACAAAATTCAATCAATTGTTTTTCTTCGTTACAATAAGAAACTAAAATATGAATTGTCTTATTATTCTCCATATATAAAATGATATTCATAGTACCATTCAACCCAATACAAAATGATAATAAATTTTTTTTTTGGTATATAGTTGAACCTTTCTTAATATTTTTCTTGAGTCACATGCATCCTTCGTGATTATCAAAATAATGATCATTCAGAACAAAATTTTTAAAATTAATTATTCATCTATAGAAATTAAATAAATTTCTATTATCATGTATATATAATAAATCTTATTCATCCAAAATTATAATAAATTGAATAATGTTTTGGAAGTCTTATTATTGACACAAGATAATATGTTTCACTACAGTAGTTCTATATTTTCATTTCCTCAATACTCAATATCAACAAAACTATTTTTATCTTTTCTCCATTGTTAATATTAGGGGAAAATATTTATTTAATTTAATTTCACTTCACATTAAATATTATTTCATATAATAATTTTCTTGCATGACTCATGAACTTCCCCCCGTAACATCAATGTAAAAGCATACATGTGTTACATGAAAATTCATGTTTTTTAAAAATAAACCACATATTATTTAATTATTATTATTTATAATTATATTATTATTATTTTAAATTTTTATTTGAGGAAAAATTTAGAGTCTGGTTTTAATAGTTTTTATTTTCAATTTCGGAGTCTTTGTACACATTCCTACAAAAAAGCACACCCAACCATTCACACAATGATATACAAAAAAGATAATTCCATGGAAATCATCACTCTAGTTTATATAATTAACATATGTATTTTATTATAACAAACAGTTGTATCAAACTTTTTTATTATGCATTCGATGTGTGGAAAAATCATGAAAAATTGAATGATATTCTCACCAAATCCAACTATATTACAATGTTTTTTGTAGTGTGAATAAAATAATTGTGATTCCTTCTCTATCACATAGGGTTGTAAACATGCATCAACATTATTATATATATAATTGATATTTTATGAAACAAATACCAACTCATAGAACTTATTCACTATCTTATAGACATGAAGATAGAATCATGGAATTAAAACATGGAGGTCAGAAATGCTTCACCCATTCATTCCATATATCAATTCATCCTAAAAATCAGTAGATGAAACTCCCCTCTTAATGTATCAGAGTGGCTCAGGATTCTCAATGTTATTTCACGTAAAAATAATATTTTTATATTCTCTATTTTCTAAAATAGTGAGATCTCTTAATGAATAATGTGAATCGATGAAACACATTCCTCCTCAATCAGACAATATTAATATAGAGGATTCACTACCCATCTTTCTTTATTCCTCAGACTAAAATCCCTATAAAAATGATTTTTAAAGCTCTACGAATTAAGTGATGTCATTTCCAATATAAATATCCATTATGATTTTGGTAATTCAAATAATTTATTTTGGTTCCTCAAATATTATTCTACTGAATGACACAGTGTCTTTGTGTAGGAACTCATTAAGTACTTATAGTAATATCCTTGTGATCAAACCCATTTTTATAAGATGTCACACATTCCTACATGAATCAGACACTATAAATTCCACTATAAAATAGTAGGAATATATTAAATCAATGAATAAATGCATGAAAAGGGTTATATTCATGATGTGGGATTCATAGCCTCATCACCCCAGAATCCCAATAAATTGATATTTATTAAAAGTGAAATTCATGAAAACAAAAATTCAAATATATTGGTATCCTTTGATGATGAAAATGGTAAAATAAGATATCAGCACAGTTCATATTTCTCATATCTATTGTATATAATTTTATTTCTTATATGTGTATCTGTTTTTGTGGAGGATAAATACCCTCTCTTCATAGTTCATCCCATATTGATATTCATTGAATTTAATCACGATTTTATAAGTTAAATGTTTATACATTCAGTTCAATCCACAACTTGGGTTCAACACCCGCAACACACCCCACACACCCTCATGCCACCCTAGCAACAAGAACGGTGGATCTCGAACCTCTTTATTGACACCCATGAATGATTTTAATTGACTATTCTCAAAGCCCCCATTGGATCCTCCATGTACTCTATGGGGAAGAGTTTTTCTCTACACATGACCCCATTGGCTATCCATCTAGACTACGTCCCATTTGGATGGCCCACGTTGGCCCACATATTTTTTAAGGTGGTTGGATTATGGTTTTCCAATTTTTCATGGTAAAATAGAGTAACAATTTAGTCAAATCGTCAACATAAGATCCTTATATTTTTTAAGACAAATTCCAATTTAAAGAAATAATTCTTTTAATTCATCTATTACTCAAGGAATTAATATTTACCACAGGTGGCCTTCTTCATATTTATCAATATAAATAATATTTTTCATGGACAATTTTAAACAATTCTTTTATTTTATTAAATTAATTCTAAACAACTAATCAATCATAAAATCAGATTTCATTTTATCATCTACATTATTGACGGAAAGAATGTTTTTAGTCAAATAATACCGTGAAACATGTTTTTTGAACTTAATACCAGATAAAAAAATTAGATTCATAAAAAAATATACATCGAATGTACTTCAATAAGATAATAAGACATGTGTACTTTCTTCTTAATCTATTCATCCAAGCTGAATTTACATTTTTATAAAGCATTAATATCATGGAAACATTGAAAACTTATACCATATAACTTTATTAAGATATCCACGTGATGAAAATATATTTATTACATTGACCACCATTGACAAAAAATAATAATCCTTGAAAATAGTTATAATGAATACAAAAAGTGGTCTCTTGTGAACCATTATTCAATTAATATTTCTCCACATCCTTGTTTATTTTTATATTCCACTATAGTTTATTATGAACAATTTTTTTTCCAAAATTAGTTTTGGGCCTTTCATTATTAGTATTTACATATTAAATTTTCTTAGATTTAATAGTTGTATAAACTTCCTAACAATTTTTACTGCATTTCATGAAATACTGATATGTCACATCTATTACATAATTTTTTTCATAATAAATATTCCTTATTCCATGGGTACTTTAATCCAAAAGACACATTGATTTCCCTTTTATATGTTATTTCATTTAATGTTCTATATTCTTCACTGATTATTTTGTAAGTCATTCTTATTCAACCATTTTCTCATTCAGAAAATCTATCTTTTCAATGTACCAATTTTATTTCCAGGATCTTCATCTTTAACATTCCCCAGCTAGGTAACATCATTATTTAATGTTAAAACGTCATTATTAAGGCCCATTTATTTTTCAATAAAGACTTCATGTTTTGTAATAAACATGTGAATAAGGTATGATTCATCATTTTCAAATTCTCTTTCATTGCATAAACTAATTCTATTTTTTCATCATGTTCCATTAAGTTGTTATACATTATAACACATTATTTTTTTATTATATATATGTGGATGAGTTATATTATTCATTTTAACTTATTATATATCATTTCATCTTCTTAGAAATATTACACCTCCATTCATCATATTTTTAACAGACTGTAAAAAAAATTTATTACAAATTTTTTGGAAATTCTCATCATCTTCTCAATCATATAATTTCATGGTCTTATTCTTATTAAGTAATTATATTGAAAATTTCTCAATTAATAAACTTTTAAATCATTTAAGAGTAAATAATATTTTTTCAATTTTTAATTTATTGTGACTTTTATCTATTAAATCCATCTCTTTCTTTTTTGTTTTCATAAATCTCATCATCTCTATATGATTCACTTGATGAATCATCTTCTTTTCAATTGATTTTAATTTATATATGGATATAAAATTAATTTAATCTTTTTTAATCAACTGAAAAATTATTATTATATCATTTAATAAGTTGAGGGATTAATATAATAATCATCATGATAAATATCATACCAAAAATAGATAAAATATTTCGGTGGAATCTATCTAGAAAGATCCTCATTAATTTCTTTTCTATAGTAAAATATTACATTTTGTCTCTAAATATTATTATATAATGAAAATTTTCATTAACCCATTAGAAATAATAAAAAATATTTTCATCTTCAACCATTAAATCATATTCAAACTTATCCCTCCAATTATATAATTTTAATTATTGATCATAATATTCCCATCAGATAAATTATATATTTTTCTATCATTTATTTACAAGCCTTTAACTCCATAATTTTAATGAATTTTTTTATAAAAGGGATGAAAATATAGTCTTACTATCTTTCTTATAATTTTCAATGTTTATTTTGTAAGTAAAATCCTTATATGTATCTTCTTTAATAAGTGGAATTCTTGGGTAAAAACATTACTCATATCCAAAATATGTGAGGTAATATATTGTAACATTTAGATCATACATCAATGAATATTAAAATCATAAAAATAATTAACAACTACTCTATTTATATAAATAAATCATTACATACATGATTTTAGACAGGGTCATATATCTAGTAGGGACCTAGCTCTGATTCCACATGAAGTGCCCAAATCAGTCTGTAAACCACTAGTGGTGGTGTGTATAAATTTTGTTTTTATAAAACTATTATCCATTGGAATTAAATTTAAATTCCATTTTAGATTTATAATCTACTCTTAATTGATTGTCCTCACTCTTGTGAAAAAATAGGGATTTTTAAAATTCTATAATTTAACATTTTAATCCCCAAAAATAGACCATAATCCTTTTTAAAGATTCATTATATTCATAGGCCATGATTACCACTAATAGTTAAGTGATTAAAAGTGGGAATTAGTGTTCATCCAAACTTTTAAAGAGTAGTCTCAGGGGTTGTAAAATGTATGTTGAAGTTAATTCCTTGAAGTCAAAAAATAACATCAGATGAATGGTGTTATTTAACCTTGCACCACTAGACGTGAAAATTTATGTCATCTACCATCATTAAATATAATCATTTTTGTACTTTGGGATCTTTTGAATCAACGATTATTTCATCATAAAGACAAAATTAAAATTATTGATGAATATTAGAATAATAAAAACACATCAATATCTATATCATATTTTTTCAGAAGATATATCAATGAATGAGAGTATACATCCATGAAAAAACATCACTCCACTTTAAACAAAGTTCTCACATGTTAAGAAAATGAATTTAATTAGAATTATACTATTCATTATTTAAAAAAAATTAAATTATATACTTTCAACATAAAAGAGCATCAACAATATCCAAATTCATAATAAAAAATTTCGTTTTCATCATTCAATTTTTATATTCTCATTAATCATGATGATTTATTGTAATAATGATTTATATAACCCCCAATTATTTTTGGGTTTATGGATAATCACTTAAAAATTAGAACATTGACCATGAAAGATGATTTTTTATATTGATTGTTAAATTCTATAAATAATAGCTAGAATCACCCATATTAAATTTCATTAGAATGTAAATAAGACATAAATGGAGTGACATATTTTTCTACTGGAATAAAAATTGAGAAACACTAGATCAAAAAATAAGCATCATATTAAACATCTTTAGAATGTATAAATTTTTGAACATTAGATTTTCAACCAAAATATTTATAAAAAATTACGATGTACAAGCCATACTATGTGGCTAAAAACTAGAAGAATAGATATAACATGAAAAAAGTGACCATGTAAAGTGAAATCATGATTTATATTTACCATTATGATCAAATACATAAAGAAATTTTGATACGCTATATGAATATATTGATATTAGATATTTTTTTATTGATTAAATATATAAATTATAGAATATGCTAATACATAGCGAGGCAAGATTATTGTTTTTTATATGTTTCATGATATAATGGTAGTATAAAATAATAAATAGTTTGGTTTTAGATCAACCATGCAGAACAATGTTTTTGTGGATGGAGAGATTCATGCATATGGCTAGTGGATCAACTATAATAGATCAGCCACAGGTAAAACTCTAATCAAAATTTCATATCTCAGTAATGAAATTATAGATATTCATCAATTAATCTTATATTATAATCTAGTACTTTCATACTTTCATTATCCAACTCAAAACATCTTTCAATATGATGTAGTGTGTATATCTTAATCCATCAACAAATTCCTATTGTTTTGTTGAAAAGCAGCATAATAAACATCACATTAAATAACTATTTACTCATGACACATTGATTATGTATCCTCAAATAAATTTTAAAATATATAAATGTATTTTTAAAAATATTATTTAAGTATCTAATTCATAAAAATTCCAATGGATAATTAATTATGGTCAGTAAAAAATTACGATAATTGGGTCAAAATTATGTGAAAAAATATGTTGTAATTAAAGAACATATTATTTTTCAAAGGATTGAAACATAATTTAATAATTTTGACATAGATCTACAATGAATACCATGATGTGATATTTTATAATAATTAATTTTTGTGTATAATTTAAATTATGGTTGTTCTATGATGACAAAAACATACTTGCTGAATATATTTCCTATATGAAGAGCCTTGAAGATTAATTTTTCTTATACAATGAATAAGAAATACGTTAAGAATAATTAATAGATTTTTAACTCCTAATATAGAGGAAAAAAATTTATATGTGAAGAAGGTGGAAGGTGTGGTATCATGATGAAGAGACCATACTAGAGTAAAAAAATTAGGTAACCATATATTAGGATATCCTTGATAATGTATCTAAATTGGAGAAGTGAAAGTAAGAAATATTGTTTTCAGGAATTTCATAAACCTAATGTTATAAGTAAAATGATATTTTTGAGTTATATATCAGAGTTAGAGAATAAATTTTCTAATTTAAATAGTTTTTATTAAAATATAGAGTTGAATAATAAGATATGGTGGTTGAAGAAGAATTATCATTTTCAATTAATAACAGGGTAATGTAAATGAAAATACATCCCATCTAAAACTAATTAATTGGATATTATTATCAACTAGAGGGAAATAATATAAAAATATCTTCATGATTAACCCCTTATTGTATTTAAAACTGTATTGGGGGACCAAATATATGTGTCAAACCAACTAGGGAAGAGATATATTATTTTTGGAGTATATATTTAGAGAGTGTTACTAAAATTGGTAATCTATGAAGCCAACATGTGAACTATTATGATATATTTGGGTAACATGTGCTTTTGGATCATGGTATATATATGTCATGGGGAATTTTTTGAGATTTAGAATAATACTGGATTCTTAGATAGTATTAAAAGTTTTCATGGATTTTAATGAAAATGATGTTATTCGTTTTTTATGGGAAAAATGTTTTTATTATTCAAAATTATTATTTCCTATAATTATTTTTCTCAATTAGTCTTAAAATTATTTAATGATGATTCATTGAATATTTTGATGAATTCAAAATATAATCATGTTAATAGTTTAAAAAACAATAGGGGGTACTATTTAAACAAAATCTTGTTTTAGTACATTACTATCAATTAATGAATCTGATTTGTGATTTAGAGTTAAAGAAGTTTTCTATAGCACATGTTACTTTTTATAGAGAAGATGATTTAGAGAAATGATGGTGTGGATATATTTATTGTTTTTTATTTTGGAGAAAGTACATATATCATAATACAACTAAAATAAAAAAGGATTTTTATGTGATATGAAGGATTTAGTAATGATTCGAGATAGTTTGAATGATTACTGAATAGTTGTTTTGTAAAATTAAAATATTTTTTGGGAAAAGATGAATCAAATGAAAAAATGGATAAGTAATAATTTCATAAGAGTTATTATGATAGATCACATAAAATTTCACTAGGTGCCTATTTCATAAATGTTTCTATACTGGTTCATTAGAGTAATGTTGAGTAGAATGATAGAGGGTCATTATATAGAATAGAACCCCGATAATTTGAAATATTAGACTTTATAAATCATAAATGTAAATATAAATATTATAGATTATAATTTAGTAAATTACAAATTAATAAGGATATTTTTAATCTGTAGTTCCCTAGGTTAGATGAACACTAAGTGTCGGGGTGGGGGGGTAAATCAGTTGTTTCATCTACAAGTTGTTTTTATTACAATATAACCACCTTAAATTGTAATTTTTTTTATAAAATTAAGTTTATATCACACTTCACCTTCTATTTAGATGTATAGAGTGTGATATAGATCAAAAAATAGTATTTATAATGCTTGATACTAGTATGTATTCGTTGAAATTTTGGTGAAATGAACTAACATGGACTATCCACTAACACATTTTCTAGATTATAATGGCCATGGTAGAATTTGGTTATATACCCTTATAATCAATCCTCTATTTTACTCTTGGTTGACACCCGAACAAAAAACTCTACTAAATCAGTTGGTTACACACCCAAACTATCATTCTCTTCAACTAGTTGTATACCCCATCCATGATCCTTTTTAACAACTAGTCATATATCACATTCTTATGATCCCCTTAATTTTTGTTTATCCAATTACATAAATTCCACCTTTTCCATAGATAAAACATCCATGATCAGATGGGGTTATAATTTATCATCGATAACATCAAGATACCATCATCTGATTTATATTTATCCTTGGGTGTTGAAAATCCTTCACAATAGATCAACAATGACCTGGTTTTTTAATGATTATAATAATTAGGCATGCCTCTTTTAGAGAATAATACCTTTGACTCAACATCTTCTATTATTGATACCATGTGTATCATATTTTCTCTATGTCATTATCATGGATTAAACATTTTATTATACTTTCCTAAAATAATATATAATTACCCTTTATATACGATATTCCATATCATAGAAATTAAAATAATAGGGTTATAGAAATATTAATATTGATCCTAGAATATTTGGATCAGGTCTCCCATAATTTATATTTCGTAAATACATATAATTATATTTAGTTATTTTTATTTTAATTTGGTAAATGGATCAATAATTATAACTCCTCTAATAATATCACTTTAAATACTAAAAAGGATGATGTCTTCTTATCCTTCATCACATGTAAAATAAAAAACCAAAACCATGGATTCATTGAATTTACATATATCCTCATTTAAATAACAAAAATATTATGGTTTAGTTACTTATTTACATGGATTCATTAATGTATAAATCTCATTATCATCCTAATAAATCATTATTCAATCTTCATACATCATATTTCTTGAAAGATTTGATGTCGATGTAGATAACATCATATTATGAAGGATTAAATTGGAATCCAAAAGATGTTGCATGATCTATTTGGTCAATGATTTTTCTTGAATCCATATTTAATGAAGAATATTTGAGCCACCTATCTATAAGAATACATTACCATTAAACATCCCATGCTCTGTAATGCAATCTCATTTTGATTATGGTGGATCAAATTAAAATTTTATGTTCAATCATCAAAATATAAATCCACATAGAAAAATAATATTATAATGTAGTGAAATTCCTCATGTGGTATGTTGTTAAAAATAAAAAAATTTATGTAATTCACATGGTATCTTCATCTACCATGAAATTGTATTCGGTCGATGGTAGTCCATAATTTGGTAGAGTTGTAGCTTAGGGTATCTAACATGTGGATCATGGTAGACCAATACTATTGTATCATAGACATCATCATTATATATATTTATGAATCTCGTATTATTATTATATTCAAGAACTATGAAGACATGTACATCATCATCTGTTTCTCAGCATTATTGGGGTGGTAGCATCATCTACCATGAAGACTCATTCCTCTATTTTTTATGTATGATAGATCTAGTGGAACTCATGTATTTGATCATAAAAATTAATTTTAATATCATTATATTCATCTTAAATTTAATTCATTAACTCTACATACATTATAATGTGGTAGGTTAAAGAATATGATGTGGAAGTATATAGTATATCGAATAATCATTGATCAGATAAACATTGATCAATGCATATCAGTTATGGTAAAGAAATTATACCTTATCCTCAATGATCTGATGGCTTATTTTCACTCCATTAGATACTATTTAATAATAATAATCACCACATTATCCTCTTTGACATGGAAGTAGGGTCATCACCTTGATAAACTAAGACACTCCTCTCATTGGTGAACACTGACCATCATGAACCCTTATCCTCTTATGCTTTCCGAATATGTTCTCCTTCTATCCCATGTGAAGTAAAGGACCCACGCCACTTGAAATAATAATAAATTGGTATTTATAAATTTTATTCACCATGAAGAGATATAGTTTCCATAATGGTTCATGATTAGATAATTTTTTGGATATCACTTATAAATATTACTAAGTGAAATATTCCAAAGTAGCCTTCTAAAAATATTATTTTTATATTAAAATAATCTCATATATCTTGGTGGAATAATAAAATAATTCATGGAATTCACATAATATATATTAATGCTATAAATAAAAGTTAATTACTAAAATATAACTTATAACATGTCATATAGACTTTAAGAACAATACTAAAACCAATAAAAATAAAATAGATGATTACCTTTACAATTTATTATGTCCATAAATTATTTAACATGTATAATTAACTGTATGACCATGTATGATATCCAATTCAAGGTCAATATTCTAGTAATATCCCCATGAATCACTATAAAAATTACTAAACACATATTAAATATTTTAAAATAGATTAAATAAATACATGGGAACATCAATTCACAGCTTTGAATTTGATAGCAGAACCATAATTCCTAATTTTAAATATATGTTCTTCGATAGATTATTTATTTTCCATATTGTTGATATTAAATTAAATGGTAAATATATGGTTCTTTCTATTTTACCTTTAACATTTCCAAAAAACCACATGCCCTTCCCCATTTTCATACCTAAGAGAAGGATAATAATAGATCAATTTATATTAAAATATGCATTAGTGGGTATAATATAAGTATACATGGGATATATCTGTGCTGATATCAAGGGAGACACAAATAAGGATTTTTTTTGTATATACAGTTCCATGAATGTGATATATTTTTCAAAATCTAATTTTTTTTCAAATAGATATTTTTGTGAAACAAATTTAACAATAAAAATTTGATCATTCATAGTAAAATAAAGGCTTCATAGTGTTCAAATGGATGATATGAGATTCCAAATTTATAATTATTTTAAAACAAACACCCCATCTTAATAAGTGTATTTTATTCAATCATATACATATGCATGAAGTTTGAATTGAGAAACTTATTATTAAAAAATTCAAAACATTCAAAAAATATTCCAAATTTTCCTGAAATCGGTAACAAGATATTATCTTTATAGAGTTTCTCCCCCTCAAGGGTTGAACACATATTTTTTTATTCCTGATAGTTATTAGAATCCATGAGTAATTGTGTATTCATGATATCATGAAGTGACATCCTAAAATATTTTCTTTAATTCCTTTCATATTATCCCAGATAAAAAGGTACAATATAGAATAAAGAGGTAGCTATTTTTTATTTTAAAAGAAACAATTATGATGCATGTTTCCATTCATACTTGATTTATTCTTCATTTAAATAATAGTTTTGGTTATTGTTCCTGTCTTGTAGCATTCAGAGATATTACATATATATTTTTCCAGTGAATTTAAATCTCATATAGAGTTGTTTTCTCTATCAAATTTTTTAATGAATATTTATAAACTTATTATGGAAACTCACCCATATAATGGTTATAGTCAAATTTTATTATTGAGTCCTGATGTGTTTTTTTCTCATTTTCATACAAAAACTCCCTAGGGGCATGCCACTTCAATAGAAATGATATATTATGATATAAAGTAATGGATCATTTCTACACCATCACAAAAACCTTAGAACCCTTTGAATTTATTATTTCTAAGTGGATTATAAATTGTTAGGTTTATATTTTTTCTATGATACTAAAAAATAATCCATATTTTTTCTTAGAGTTTTTGTTTTTTGTATACTATCATAACCCTTTAATGGGGATGGTTGAGTTTCTTTTGACTTCCTAGTCAAAGTACGGCAAACATTTTTTTTCCTAAACTATCGGGTTTAAAAGATTTATTTTAAGATCTATTAAGATAATACTTTATATAACTACTCAAATTCTCCCTTTCCCATTATTTAAAAGATTTTCCTTTCCCCTCAGTAGTACCAGTAATGACTTCTTTTCATTTATTTAACATAATTTTTCTGGAAATAAAATTTTTTGTGTCTTGGATATCAATTTTGAATTATAGTACAACATTTTAAATCACTTACTATCTTCTCATTATTAACCACTTTATAAAACATCCTCATTAAAAAAGTGGTGAAACTCATCCTTAAATTTGATACATAACAAGGAAAAATAAAATTTATCATTTTTAGTCATCACGTCTTCATTTAGGATGTTTATGGAAGTGGGTTTATTCTTATTAAATTTCTAGTACATTGGTATATTTTTACCATAGTTTTTCACATTATCCTTTTTTTACATTATATAATTAATGGAAGTGATCTCACTTAAAATTGTATTTATCCCATTTTATGTTATTACTATCCTATTAATCATTTAATTCCTAGATTCCATCATCAAATATTTTTTCATATTTTGGGGGAACCTCAATTTGATAACAATTATAGGTACATAGTCTATATTAAAATTGAATTATATTTCATTTAACTATACTAATTGCACTTACTAGGTTTCTTTATCCTCTTAATCACATCTCACACCTCCTCTCATGTGCATTAGTAATGAGATGGAGACAACATAGAGTATTTCCATGGTTTAGTACTATGATATACTACTTGATATGGTAGTTAGATGTCCCAAAAAGGATTATATACTACATTTGTATTTAATAAAATAATATATTTGGAAGAAACTAGTTCTAATACCCTATAATTTACCCTCTATTTGACCTATGTTTTACCCCCAGCTACATGCTGTTATACCTCAGTTGGTTATACAACAATGTTCCTATTTTTACTCATCAACAATATTTACATATTTTTTATTAGAGTCCTAATAACCATGTCATACAACTAAATAAAAATTCCTCTCATTTTTTTTGTTGATCCAAATGTAGATATTCCCACTTATTATCCACCTAGATCTTCCACCACGATCTTGTATATTCATTCATCCTCATGTAAAACTTCCAAATATTCAATACCTTCCCCAAATAGATATGAGACTCATAAAATTAATTCACATTAGATTTGGAATGATTTGGTTCCTCTCAGTCTTAAATTACTCATATGTGTCCCTATTAGGGGCTCGCATCTCTGTCTCATCTTCTTATCCAGTTAAAATTGTGTGTAATGGATTTACATACAGTAATTATCAATGATCAAACACATTTATTATGTCATCAATAAGAGTATATACATTACTAGTATATTTATTTTTCATTATATTCAAAAACTATAATAAAATTGTAATAACTATATAAATTCATGTGTTAGAATATTTGGATCATATACCCCATGGTTTTTTCTTGATTACATTATATAATTAAGAGAAAACATTTAAATTTTAATTAGTTCAATTGATCCTTGATTATAAATCCTCATTTCATATCACCTTAAATACCTACAAAACCTATTGTATTATTCATATTCTTCAATAATTTCATAAATAAATATATCCATGGTTGCAATAAATATTCTTATACCCTCATTTATATTCACGAGGGATTATTATCCCATTCTTTCTTTATGTGGTATCTTAGAAGTCAAAATATCATTATCATCAAATAAATTATTTATTTAACCTGAATGGATAATAGTTCATAAAAGAGGGGATGTGGATCAGGATCTTATCATCATATGATAGATTGTATTGTATACATGTAAATAATTACTTGTCAACTTGATAATGGATGAGGTATTTAGACATCTCCAGAGATAGATATTAATGAAACCCATACATTGGAAAAAAATAAATTCTCACATCCCTTTTTTGTAAGTGAAACTCAATTTTACCATAATATATATGGTCCTCAGGGTAGTATTAAGAATCATATGGATAATCCATCTTCACAACTAAAATTTCATTTTAGATATATTTTTTATGTTTTTGGTTGTTTCAATTATATAATATAAATGTTATTCATATTGTAGCATCATCTACATTTACTATGTAGGTGTTTGATGATAGTAATTCATGAGGAAGCTTAGTGAATTATGTAATCTCATAGTATATTAGGTATGTGGAATATTAGAGGTCACCATGGTGTATTATTAGGTTTTCATTTGTGGTAGAATCATCTTCCACGAATACTCATAATTATTTAAATGGACTCTCCAATTTATATGTGTGTTATCTTTATCAACCAAAATAATAATAATTTTATTAAAAGAGTGTCTCTTATTTATATTAATAGTCATTCTAGATGATATAATGTAGAAATTTTACCTGATGGATTGATGTATCTTAATAGTACTCTTGTGTTTTATTTATCCACCATGTTATTATTCACATGAAATTGGTTGAAGAAGATTATTTTGAATCACATTCAGCCTCTTGGAATTCACATCATTGGATCTTATAATCCCATGAATATAAACTAACACACACATATAACATTATAATTGTATAGTTTTGGTTGAACTAGATCCTCAATTAAGTGATTTAGCAACCATATTTTGGAATGGATGGACAATTTTTGTCAACTTATTAGAAAATTCAAAACGATAAATATTCCGAGAATCCTTTTCAATATATTGTTATTATCATGATCCCTTCTCCAATATATTAATGTAATTTGAAAATAATACATATACTTATCTCAACATTTAATCAAATTCTAAACATAATACATACACTGGGACTTCACAAAGTTAAATAGAAAATTTAAGATTCGTATTCTATTTTCATAAGTGTCATTAAAATTTTATAATATTCATTCCAGTGGTTGAGGAAATTTTTAAGAGTAAAAATAATCCTTCATAAGATAATAGAGATTATTTGTTTTCTTAATTGTATTCTACGAGTAATAGAATTTTATAAGAGTAGAATACCAAATTTATATGCGACACTCTATTGTCATGTAAGTGTATCATACATGGTGAAAAAGTAAGATCTGTAGAATTTAATAAGAATCTTTGTTTCAGAAATTTGAATGGTAACATAATTTATATAAAAATTCTTTTAAAAAATGCAATGGAATTTTGTATATATTTTAGACGAGAAAGAATCTATTCATTAGGTATAATATTAAAAAGGTAATACATAAAGAAAAAAGTGGGAGGATAAAATGGTTAATTATATTTAAATAATAATATAATGAAAACAATCATTCTTTAAGAATATAAGAAGATCATTTCATTGTAATGAGAAATAATGAGAATTAATATTTTTTCAATTTTATGGGAGAATTTTTGCTCACACTATTAATTAGTTTTTTTTAATATAAAGGAATAATATATTTTCTCATTTGACGAAAACTATTTGATGAAACCACGATTCATGAATATATTAAAATTTTTATTTCTGAATCCATTAGATGTGGTACAATGACTAAAACAAATTTGTGGTAAAAATAAAACATGATTTTTTTGGATGGATTTAAAGGAAATTAGTTGTTGGAATTTGAATTTTGAATTCAAAATCAAATTATAATAATGATAGTTGTTTCTGAGATAAATGGAGCAAGGTCCTAATTTAATGTTTTATAACGATGTAAGAAACAATGTATAATGTATTTAATATGAAACATAGAAAGGAAGAAGGACTATATGTTTTTTAGTTAACAAAATAGGAAGAGAGAAGAAGAATAGGAGACTTGTAGTAGTGAACATAGTTGAACAATAAGATATTTAGGGAAAAATTAGTTTGTGTGTGATAATCACAAAACTGGTATGTTATGAAGAATATTATTTTCACTTTTGTTATTAATTATTGTGAATTGTTAGGGAAGTATTTTATTTAGAAGATATATTCATTAATGAAAAAATATTTATCCAGGATTCAATAGTATAAGAAAATGATCCATTTTTTTAAAAAAATATGCATTATAATAAATTGGTCGGATCATATGACATGATTAAATGAAATATTATAATCACATGTATACATAGTGTTGATTCTACTATATCATATAACATAAATTTAGTTTAGTTCACATGAATGATTATTCATAGTTTTTTTAGTGAACAATATTCATCAAGTGTCCATTTTCTTTAATTTCCATTGTGTTTTTGTGTTATATAGTAATATTCTTCACTATAGAAAGTGAAAATTATAGATTTGATAAGAAATTATAAATAATTAAAACAGATAACAATCACTAATTCACCCCTCTCCCATTAGTGAACCAACCATACTAAGGGCCACTGAAATTTGATATCATGTGAATAACTCAGTAGGTCAATCATACACATATTTATTAGAACATTTTAATATTTAAATATTTTATCAAATTAATATTATTTTCTAAATAAATAAATGAATTTATTAATCCATATTTAAATTAAAATATATTTATCTAAATTATATTTTAACTAAAAATATATTTAAACTATTCTATTTAAAAAACTAGGGAATAAATATTTATTTTTTATTTTCATGTGAATAATAAAAAATATAAATTTTTGACTATCATCATTAAAAATAAAATATATTATTATTGAATTTATGAAATCAATAATATATTAATAATTATTATCCCATTGTATGATAATAATAATAATTATAATTAATTAATTTAATAGAATGTAATGATATTCTTGATACACATGGTGTATTCCCATTTAGGCATTTTTATCATTAGAAAGATTGGATCCACCCCAAAAAACAAAACTATCCATATATGTAGAAGGCCAATATAGATGTGTTAATCTAGCTAAATAATAGAACCCTAGGTTTATGAATAAGTCTTGTAGGAAATATTTTTTTAACCATCTTTCATGAAGGAGGTCTCCCATGAAAAGTGTGGCATACTTGGGGTAATCCTTAGATTTCATGTGACATTAGGGACAGAATCATTATCAAAATTTAAACTATGTGAAATAAATATAATTATTACCAATAATATCTTCATTTTTATCTTCAATACTTAAATACCCTTACACCAATTAGGATGGAATATTAATTGGATATCACATTGTCGATTGACCAATAGAAAAATGATGTAAAACTGATTGAACCTAAAATGTAAATAAATAAAAATATCCACAAATTCTAAACTAGGTTTAGCAGCATCAATCTCATATATAACTCAATCCACTAATTCTCACGATCTATAATAATCATGATAAATATAGTACTATGTTTTGCCTAAAAATATGATGTGGTAAAGAATATATATAGTATTCCTGCAAAATACATAAATTCAAATGCAATTTATGTGTTCTAAGAGGTTCAAAAACCTTTGTTAAATGACTATTAAATTATATGAAATTATGGAGAAAATTGGTATCCACATATAACATATAATGTTTATATGGTTTATGTTGATTGCCTGATAGTCATATCCTTTTCAGATTAAAATCCTGAAAAAATAATAAAATGAATTATCATTCAATATTATGTCCTTCAAAAGATTAGTGGCGTAAATATTAATGTAGCTTTAGTTGAAAATGGGTTATGAATTAATTATATTATAGCTTAATCTCTCTAACATCATGAGTAGAAATTACTGAACATTCCCCTTATTACTTGATAACATATGGCTAAAATAAATGTGAACAAAAAACCTTGGGGGAAAATAATTTTGAAAAGCTAATCTAGAGAAACATTGTACAATTTTTAATTCATAGTTGTTCATCAAGATACACCTATAAATTCCATTCATAGAAAAATACAAATCAATATTATTTATATAGTTCAATATTTACATCACCAATGTTCGAAGTATTCCATTTATGGAAAATATAAATTACATTATGGTGATAGTTCCCCCTGACACTATTTTTAATCTGCATTTATTGATGTAATAAACTACAAAATGGAGGGGAAGTACTTATATATAGATGTTATAACATGAGTTATTATTCATAACATATTTTAAACTTAAATTTTTTCCTATAAAGTATTTAAGAGGGATATTTTTTGGTTCGTATTGATAATATTGATGAATCAAAATAATAATATTTAATTCATATGATCTTTCCAACTATAGGAAGAAACCTCAAATCACCTTATACTCTTATAGTGGATATAAAGATTAATTGGTTCAAACTTCCTCATCTACAAGAGATATTATCCGTGTGAAAACACTGAACATTGATTTCAAATTTGAACAAACCTGTCAAAACAGAATCTCAACTAACATTATTTCATCATGAAATAATATTTTAGAAAACCAAGATATATCATTGATATACGACTCAGATATTAGAGGTTATAAACCCATTTTAAACTATATCCCTTTAGTCTAATAAACATTAGTTTTTGTATAATATTAACTATGATTGATATAATGATGTCCAAACCCAACTTCTAGAGAAATAATTTGTTGATTAACACTTTAACCCTAATGATGACGAAAAAAGATGAAAATGTAGAAAAACTACCCGCATTGAACGAAGTTGAATCCAATACTATAAAAGAGATAGTAAAAGTTAATTTCAGTATTAAAGAAGACTTAAGACCAAAAATAATTAATTTTTTCACATACACTATGGAATAAACAAGTGGACTTATTTTATTAGACATTATCAAGATGTGTTCACATTTAATTATATAGATATTCCATGACTAGGAAATTATAAATTTATTCCCAATTAAGGCTTAAAAACTTTCCCCAAGGTCTATAACTAGGTAATACGAAGGATTTAACATTACCATGGTGTTATGTTGTAGGATTATATTCATTAATTGATCAAGTATATGTTTTTTTAGTATCCTAAATGTATAAATAACATCTTACTTATCAAAAAGAAGAGCATATACATGAGATTATTTATTGACATTTAGGGTCTCATAAGTAATTTTCTAGAAGTTAAAACACCCATAAAAATCAAATAAATACTGATTTATTTAATATCTTCTTTCCCACCCATATCATTATGTTCGAGTATTTCAAATAAAATCAGATTCAAATGGATCCTGAAGATTATGGGTCCACTACTTTTTGAAAATATCATGTGTTAAATACTTTCAATGTAACTCCTTTCAATCATAATCTAGATAAGAACATTTACTTATTGGTATTTCACTGCATTTTAAACCCCTCCTTGGCAATAATATTGATTTTTTTGTAAATTATATGTTATTTAAATCACGAAATTTTCATGGTCACATTTTGGGACATGATTTATTATTCTACCAACATCAATTGTAGCACCATTATATGAACCCAATAATGTGATCATTTATGGTAACCTCATGAAATTTTCTTGGATTTGATGCTTCCAGTATTCATGTTTAATTCAATTAAAGAAACATTAAGGTCATTAATAAAACACCATCTCAATGGTATAATTCATAATTTTATAGGATCTATTAAAGGATAACATATATTAAGAGTTTCATAAAAATAATTACATGAATGAGTCTATAAATCGAAATAATTATTGAATAAGTGGGAATCTATTATTAGGGATGGATATTTTCAATGATCATTTGATATATTCAAATATGAAATAGAATATACCCATACTATAATTCTTTTTTTAAGGAAATACACTAATACCTTATGTGGATGCTTGAACTCAATCATGTAGATATTTTTTTCATAGAAAAATGATGCAGACAAATAAAATAGTCTTTATAAACATAGATAAAAAAATTTGGTGTTTGAAAACTGATATATCAATATTGATATGAATTGTACATCTTAAATATTCATGAGGATTAATCCTTGTAATTATTTACAACATTATAAGGGTTACATGATCTCATTCGTAACCTTATTGAATAATATTCATTTTTAACCTATATTGAACAAATGAATAGAATCATGTTATTTTTATACAATAAATTGATATCATATAATGAAAATAAATGAAATGAATTGGAAAATTTTTATTCCACATGTCTATATCCATAATAATTAACACTGGATATAGATATCATAGATGAAGAGATTTCCTTCATCATTAATGCATCCAAAATATTGGAAATTTTATTTTCGGTTTCATCATATAGACAAATTGAAAATTGGAAGGAAGACCAAAAATATAATAATTCCATTTTGGGAATTTCATTCATATATCCAAAAAAGGGACATTGGTATTATACCATTATTTATGTAAAGGGATACATTAATAGAATACCAACCCTCCATCACAAGCATGGAACAAATCCAAAAAATGTATATTTTTAGGATTTACATAAAATTATATTTGGAACTAGTGATCATGTAAATAAAAAGAGAGAATCCTATAAATAAGGGGGAATTAGAACACTTTCATGAATACGCCAGGTAATAGAGGGATCATTTTCATTCAGAATAAAAATATTTCATGCCTCCAATTAATAAAATTATTACATTTAATTGTGTTCTAAACTATAAATATCCCTTAATGATTAATATATGAATGAAAGAAATCATACACAACACTTATAAAAGAGTGGTGTCACCATTTTACCATAATGAGATGAATAGAATTAATGTGGTTGATGAAAATTTGGATCAATACAAAAAACTCATTTCCACCTATCAATAATATATACTAATGCATGTCTCTAATTTTCAATTACTTTAAAAATAAATTTTTACCACAATATTAAATGAAGAAATAGAAAATTCATCATTGAGAGGTTAATTCTATCCTAAATAACAATCAGAATTCCCCAAAAGTGTTGCATGAAGGAGGCTATAATGGGGTCATTTTTATGATAATTTAAAGATAAGTGATTAGGATTTTTTATATAATAATTCGACATTGGAACATGATATGTCTGTCAAATAGAAAACAGTACCTATATTAAAAATAGTTTAAATTATTTATTTTTTTATTCAATGATGTATCAAAGTAAAGAATTATAAAAGAGGTGTCATGTTCATCAGATGCATAAAAAATTATCTATCATCCTATGGAGTTTTATAAAATTTTCCAATACTCTAACTATTTTCTATATAGTGATAAATTTCATGGTTTTGTACCCTATTATGAACAATAAGTAGTACTTGTTTATCATTATGAACACATTCAAATTTTCTTTGTTAGGTGAATGTTTACCCCTAAATGGGGTGAAATTTGTTTTATTATCCTTATGACATCTATTATCATCCCTATATTTATTTCTACTCATAAAATTATCATATTCAATGGATACAATAATTAATTCATATAATATAAATAAGTCTTATTTAGAGAAATCCTGGACTAATTATTATTTTTTCTATGATTTTAAATCAAAAAATATATATATAGATGAATTAAAATAAATTTTATCCAATAATATATAGAAATTAATGGATAAGAAAAGAATTATTGGAGAAATAAAATCCTTAATTATTGTTCGTCATACCAAAATACCACATGAAACCCAACGAAGGATAACCAATATAATTTACTGTATCATTAGGGAATTCTTTCATCCATTGATATTTAATGACCTTTATTGTAAATAGATACTTTTTATCAACTAAATAAGACAAAATGGTGAACATTTCAGTTAGAGAATTGTTTTTGTAAGACAACGAAGTTTAACCAATATAATTTACTATATCATTAGTAATTTCTTTCATCCATTGATATGTAATTAACTTTATTGTAAATAGCTATTTTTAATCAACTAAATAAGAAAAATTGATGAAAATTTTGGTTGGAGAAGTTTTTTTGTCTTGATGAGGATAAGTTACTAGAATTATATAACATATAAATTCACCCGAAACATAGAAAATGTGAATTAAAAATTAAATTTTATCTTTCATCATTTGTTCGAAGGGAATTAGTTTCGTACATAATGGGTAAGAAAACCCAAAAATGAATGTATAAAAATTATAATACAAATTGAATGTACCTTACATCATACACATGCTCCATTATAAAGAATCATATCCCCTCGTTAATATGTATAGAGTGAATATTATTCCCTTATACAAATTAATGTTTCATCATGAAATACATTATATAAATTGTTATTATATTCATATGATCATTTTCTTTGGAACATAAATTAAATTTTACTAGTTAATTATTTTATTACCCTGTAATAAGTGAAAATGTTTTGTTCATATATTAGTAAATTTTATGTGGCCCTAAGCATTATTATGTTCAAATAGTCAGGAAGTATGAAACTAAACTACATTTTTATTTTTTTCATTTAAGATTTCCAATATTTTTATATGATACATCATTGATGTCAGGGGATCACTTCCCATTGTCTGAGCATGAAACAAAAATTTTATCAAGTATATACAAACTTTGACATACAATATTTGAACAATTCAATAGAACATTTTATTCTTATAATGGAATTTTATTATACTATCACATTAGGTTATTTATGATCTTGTCGGGTAAGAAAAATATGATAAATAATTTTTTTAATATAAATTGTAGACATCTGATTTTGGTATATTTTGAAACACCCTAAAATAAAAAAACCAAAAAACTCATTATGTTGAAATCATAAAATTGGAAATGAGATACAATGATGAATCTTCAATCACTAATTATTTTCATTAATGGATTATAAAAATTATGGAACAGAGGTAAAAGATATAAAATATTATAGAGGCTAACCTATGGATATTTATAAAGATGTTTTTTGATTTCTAGATATTCATATAGAAGAAAATTTTAGAGACTTTTTCATATTTCAAAAAACACAAGTTTGTAAAAATTTTCAAAATAATATTTTGATAAAATATCAAGGACACTGAAAGCATTCGTAAATTTTTCCATATTTACCATAAAATAAATTTCATGATTTTATTTAACTTCAGTTATCTAAACATTAATATAAAAAAGAAATACAATTTTCTTATAGTAAAAAAATATGTGTTATATATAATACCTACCCATACCTATGGAATATCAAAATTATATATGAAAAAAAATTAATAAATTCTTAACTAATAGGATATCTTTGACCTATGGTTGTGGATTATGTGTACATATTCATCTTATCTATATCCATCCCAGAGAATATGTTATTAAAGATAATAAATTTATCTAGAATCTCTATTATTGAATCAAGTATCATATATAATGATAGAATTTGAGACCCTCACCATCTTAATGATCAGATGAATTGATTTCCATCCATATTAAAAATTTTATATATTCTATAATTGTAATGCAGTTTTCAAGGTGATATTAATTATTACCAAATATTTTTGTTCATTCATAAACTAAATTAATCTATTATATTAATAGTAAATATTGGGCATCAATAATGGTACACTTTGATATTATTTCATTTAAATGATTGAAAAATATAACATATGAGAATACATAATTTACATTCCAACATTTTATATTAACAAAAATAATTATTGAAAATATATAATACTGAAATTATTAAATGGAATGATTGATTTATTTTTGAATCCATGTTAATTACTTCTTTAAAACCTCAATGGTTTACCATATCGGGATCAGTTTCAATATTTCCATTTAGGTATTAGATTGTGTCCTCCTAATCTATGTTGAAATATCTTCAGCTACTTTTGGAGCCTCCTTGTCATACATCTTGTGTTCTTATGCCCTATTTTTAGATATTTACAACTCTTTACATTCCAGGTTTTTTAGGAAATTACCTCATCAGTTAATTTTTTTCTCCTCCATCACTACCATGTTATGAAACCTCTTAATTTCGAACAACTCTGTGGATTTTTCTGAAATATGTATAATGTTTTTACCAAATGTTCAAATTATAGTACCCCTATACATATTAATACATGTATGTAATAGATAAATATCTTATTCTAATATACATCACATTAACCCTGAAATTTGATTATATTATCTTAGTTTAATATACATAATATGTGACATTATAAATAAAATTTTAAAATAGTGCTAAAAAACACATAAAAATATTGTGAAACATTGTGTTTTGAACAACAGAGGGACATACTCCAAAAAGAAATAAAAATAAATTAGATAAATTTCTAGGATATTATAAATAAAATGTAGATGAATATAAATGTCATATGAACTAATATATGGACATGAATGAATTTATATCTAACAATAAAGTGTAATTATGTATAGTAATATGAAATTGAATGTTAATAAAGTAATCATTCATTAATATGATGATGTTACTAGTTAATCAATAAATTTAAAAAATAAATCACTTTATTTGAAGAGTGATTGATAATAGCCCGAAAAAATATAATTTTTAGTGTTATTTTGGTTGGAAGTTGGTAATTTCATTTTTATAATCATAGTGTTCCACTATTTTGGTGGAAGGTCATGAGTTTCTATTTAAGGAACAGTTGACCCAAATTACAACATAATTTTCCGAAAAAAATTATAAAATATTTTATCATGTTCAATATTTATTCTTGGCCAATTTAATGATTACATCAATGTTTTGGTTTGAATTCCTATGTACAAAGGGTTTCATAGTATCAATAATTAAATGGAAAAAATTATATTGTATTTTTTCTAAATGTGGACATCCATGGGTGGGATTTGATCATGGTTGAAAAGAATTTAGATACTAAATGAATCAACATGGGTGGTGTTGGACTTAAGGACCTCTATAAATTTATGATTATTTGACCACCAAAGTTACATGGAACCAAATTTAATCTAACGATGAGGTATTAGAGTTCTCATGAAATAGTTTTTTCTTGATGATTTTGAATAGATATTCCTTCCAACTTTCAATAACTATTTGTATAACCAATAAATCTTTTTTTAGGATATGGTTATTTGATGGAAATTTATGGACTTTAAATGTTATGAGATCAACTATTGAAACACTATTTCATTTAATAGGAATTTCAATGGGTTTCTTATCATCCAAAAAAATGTAAAATAATTTTAAATAGTAGTTGTGATAAATAATCATGGTGATATATCTAGACTCATACCTCATTAAAATAAATTTTATTATATAAAATTATTGTTATGTTAATATATATATATGCAGATATAAGAACCTAATGGTAATGGTTTTTTGAATTAAAATAATTTTTATAGAAGTAAATGTGATCACAATATTTATATTCTGAAAGGGATTATAATGTAAAAAAAATTCATTACACTATAAAGAATAAAATTTTATAGATATTATAGAGAAACAAATTACCACATTAATTTTAGTTATAAAAAATATGAATAAATCACCCATCGTGTTTCACCTTCAATCTGAAAACACAAGTGGGTCTGTATCACTTCTACCTAATACTATACTTTATGATGAAATTATATTATTCCATGATATATTTATTCACTATCATGTTTTTTATGCAATAATAATATTGATCTCATGATCCTTATCCTGTATTATATTTTTAGTGAAGAATTATCTGATCTCATCATGGTAGCTATATCCACAACAATTTCCTTCATCTGGGTCATGAGAAATGAATATGTCTTTGATAATCAACCAACCTTTATAAAGGAAGGTTTTAATCATAATACATAGGGAGGTTCATGAAGCATAAATAATTCAAAAATTCATAGAATAATAATGATATATCATATTTAATAATCACACATATTATGGGTGTTTGTGGCATGGAATAGAAGGCTCTTGTGACTATATATATTTGATGTAACTTAATGATACTGACATTAATTCATGTGATTATTGATGTTACAGAATCTGTAGAATGTGTTTTCTATAGTTTTAACGAATTATTTTGGAAACACCCTAGATTTTTCAATTGATTTTCTAATCATCAATCTAGAATTGGATATTCATATAAAGACGAACTCTAGGATATGATAAATGTAATAAAATTTGATACTCACATGGGATTTATGTTTATTAGGGTAGAGTTGGACTCAAATATCATAATGGAAATCATGATGAAAAGATATATTAATGTCCAATGGAGACTCATCTTGTACTAGTTTGAATGTCCCCATGATTCTGATAAACTTCACTTCCTTGGGACAAATAAAAATAGGGTGGTACACCCTGTTGAAGATCCACTATAAAATAGAGGTATCTTAGATTTTATCATCATTTGGTAATTAAGAATATAGTGATCATGTTCGTTTTAGTTTTATTCAGTTGCCTGGGTTGGTTGAACAACTAAATATGAATAATTCCTAAGTAATGTCACAAAATTAAATTTCTTTAATAAACATTAAGACTGACTAAACTAATGGAATGAAAAATTACAATTATTAATGTAAATTTAATAAATAAAAATTATAAAACTATAAAAATATTAATTAAAATGGGTTATTTTTTTATTTTCCATGATTCTTTTTGAAGTATAAATGTTATTTTATTTGTTAATAAAATTTATATAAGACATAAAATTATTTCCATAAAAAATTCACATTCATAATCTATATTGAAATATTATTCAATTTCAAATATTGTTTAACATTCCTAGAATATTGAGTTTGTAATTAAACAGTAATCTACGAAATGTCTATAAATTAATAATTATTTTTTTTATTTAATAAAATTCATTTAATAATTAATATATATTAGTTATTTTCCATAAAAATATTAATCCATTAAAATGATGCATTTTAATGTAATAAAACCAGTTTTATAAATCTATAAATATGATTTAGAAGTGGATAATATATTTTATGTCTTAGGAGAAAAATTATATTTTCAATAAATATCATTTCCATGTAAAAATGATATTATTTAACCGAGTTTAGTTTTTATATTATTAAACGTAATAAATGGCCCAAAATATCAAAAAACGTGGAAAATAGAGTGGTTTTATTTTACACCATGGCATTGTTTGTAATTTTTATTTTTATTTTTTTAATTCAATCTTGAACAAGAGTTTTAGGGAAATTTTCCATAAATTTTACATGTCATATGTTATCTATTTCAGACGTATGGTTTCACATGAATAGTGTCAGCCTCGACATATTATAGTGTAAATACTCTAATAAATTTCAGAGTCACTCTCATGGTCAGTGCACAATTTACCAAACTATTTTCCCAAACTATGGATGTTATTAGTGATTTTCATGTGATATTCACTCAATTGGTGCATGGTTCACTATACCATGTTGCTTAACCATGTGATCTTCAAATGTTTTTAAATGATTATTTATCGAATTTTACCTTTATTTGATTTAATGTATTTCAAACCCTTCATTGCCATATTTTTTTTCATACCCTTATAGTGTGAGGGATATCCAACATTACATCCATCAAGATATTGAGCTAATATAAAACCATTTTCCAGTAGGTTTCTTGAGTTAATCCCCTCTTGTCATCTTGTACATACATGCACCTTCACCTTTTAACCATTTACCTCTCATTTCACTTATTCCCATCAACCCTATGGGTTGTTGGGATGAGATTATGATAAGATAGTGGTTTTAATTTATGTTTTTGGTTGTTTAGAGATTATAAGGTTCACTATATAGTGTTTTGAGTCCATAAAATTGAAGGTGGATTATTACATATTTTTTCAAGGGGTAACCACATGGAATGAGGTAGGTTTTTTATAATTAATTTTATTTTAATGTTATTATATGATTTATTATTTTAAAATATTTTTCCCTCAATTTATATCTATATGATATAGCTTTTTTTAAATTTTTTAAAATGTTCAATCAATTTGAATAATAATTATTCCATAATTTTCTATTTTTTATATATCATAAAATGATTTTATAAATTTCAATGTTATTATTTTATTCTATGTGTTTTTTAATATGAATTTATTATTTTTTAAATTGAGGGAATTATTGTCTATTTAGGTTCTGAATTTGTTAATGTATGATTTTTTAAATTAATAATGCAGTTTAATGGGTTTTAATTTTTTTTAAACGAACGAAGAAAATGATTTTGAAAATGATTTTACGAACTATTTTACATGGGTTATTTTTCTTGTTTTTTAAAAAAAGATTCCCAAAATTGCTAAGGGGTCTAAATTCTATTTATATTTTAATGATGGTATGTTAGACATATTAAAATTGGTTTCCTATAGTGAGTTAATGTAAGACCCTTCTGAGTCCCTTCTTCTACATTGTCTTATGACCCCAAGGAGGATATTGATTATTTTTTTATAAATAATGTTTAAATGAACTGTTTCTTGTGAAGGTGTTATTGGATAAGTGTGTATTATTTTTTTACTATTAGTTTTTTATTAATGTTCAATGATTATATTGATAAATTTCAACTAGTTATTATTATTATGTGAAACCCTAGGCTAAGAGAGAGGAATATGTTAATGCTAGACAAGTTGGTACACATGAACTAGTGTCCCAACCATTATTCTATATAATGGAGAGTGCACCGTGATAATTTTTTATGGGATATTTTGGTGGATATTGATAATATAGGTTAAAACATATATCATCAGTTTTCATCACGTTATAGTCTATCTTAGATCATCTCACCTCAGGACCCAATATTTTCCCATTATTACTAGTTTTTTCTAAAAAATTGTATAGAATTTCATTCACCTCTTCCATGTATACCATTTTTTGATTAGAATAAATGGGATCCTCGGTTGATCTCTAATATTTTCCAATTTTTTTGATCCAGATACCTTATTATAGGGTTCTTAATTTATATAGTGTTCTTAATTAGGTGATGAAACTAATTTTTATAAAAATGATTTGAATAATTATACAAAATAGTGTTACTAAGGAATTAATTAGTAGCAAAATTTTGTGTATTATTTCAATGAATGTTTAAAAAAATTAAAATGGAGGGAAAATGGATCAATATTTGTTTTCTTTGGCTTACTTCTGATTACCTATTTTAATATTTGTTGTTAAAACTAGATAAAATAACAATAAATAGAAAAAATTATACAGAATTATTATTGAAATCATATTGGGATCATATTTGTAACTCAATATATATACAATATTTGTTGTATGAGACTCTTCTTTGTTTAAAATACTCAACCATGGTCCTTTCATGGTTGATGTTTGAGGTAGTTTGATATTAGACGGTATTAGATGTGGGGAGAGACTGTGGGTTATGTGGATGTAGGTAGTAGTTATTTGGCTTTGGTGTTATTTTTGTGATTATTATGTTTTGGCTTTATCACCATTAAAATAATTTTTACTTTTAACTAATTCATGTGATAATATTCATTTTTTTAATTTTATGTGTTTTTATGAGTTACTTTGGTGAAAAATATTACCAAATATTATGTACCTATGACTATATTAGTGGAAAAATATTTTATAATAAATTTTATTTCATCATATTAATTGGTTCTATTACATTTTTAATAATACCAATAGAAAATATATATATTGGTTAAAAAATTTAGCATTAGATTTCTTTAGTATATAAATATAGTGATAATATTAATACCAACATTTATCATTCCATTGATAATATTATTAATAATATTATTTTCTAAGTTATTATATGAAATAAATAAATTAATATCTATTTTAAAATTGTATTTTTTATGTAAAATATTATATGTCATTATTCAAATATTCATTGTTATATATTATATTTTATTTATTAAAATAATTTTAAATAATATATTTATCATTTAACTATTAAAAAAATTATATATTTTAAATCCATTAAAAATGATTTATTTGTATAAAATATTCAAACATAATTTACAAAATTGATAAAACATTATAAAAATCAATATAACCCTGTTTGAAAATGTAGAAACTCCATGTGAAATTAAATAAAACTCAATAAAACATTATCAGCAATATGTTTCTGCCAAACATCAACTATCAATGTTATAGTTCATCCTAATAGTGGGGTCTATTCATGTAGTTCGCCCAATCACTCATAAGATGGTCTCAATGGAAAATACAATCTATTGTAGACTCGCATGGGTAGCATGAAGGATACAATCCCATGTTTTGAAAGTATGTGGAAATAAGCAACTGATTACCCCTTGAAAATAAATGAATCATATAATTAGACAAAACACTCGTCAAAAACAAAATCCGATACAACTGTTGTATCTAACATCAGATCCAAATATAATTAATTTAGTTAAAAAATTAGATTAATAGCTGAACAATAACATGAATGAACACTTAAAATATTTATATATGAGTATAAAATGGATGTGATCCCATGAAATGGTTGATACACCTAGGGAGAAATTGATTCTTAGAAATTATGGAGGAAATTTGTGAAATCTTTGAAAAATCCATAAAATTTGAAATGTTTTTTAGTAATAAAATTATATGTACATAACTAGAGAAAATTAAATATATAAGAAAATTTTCCAATTTTGATAAATATAATGGAACAATAGTAAAATATATAAATTTAATATATATAGTCTATGAAATTTTATTAAAACAATATTAATTAGACCACACCATATGAATACACTTAATAAGTGCATGAAAAATAATAACAGTAAAATAAGAAATTCACATTGATATGATGGAGTAATATCTATGTTTTCAATCTTATTCTAATTTCATATCTTTTACTACAAGTAATAAAAAAACATGTTTGAACAATTTTATGGTTTCCCATATTTGGATTAATTTGTACCACATATAGTGGATCATATAATATCAAACCATCTAATTATTAATGGATTATTTTGACTCTAAATTTTGGGGAAGTATCATCAAGAAAAAGGAAAATACAATTTTAATCATGATAAATTGAGTGGAAACCTATTTATAAACATCCTCCCAAGTGACACTAATTTTATAATATAGTAGCATATTGACACTTTTTGAGGTAATCCATATACTAATCAATGATCTCTCAAAAATTGATGGTTTGAAAATTTATTATAGTATCACTTAGGAAATCTCAAAATACACCTTACTATATTAATATTTATACAGGTATCTATTTACCATTCACCATCATGATTAAGAAAAATAAGATAATATAAAAAAAATTATATAATTCAATATTTGAAAAACAAAAAATTATCCTAGCTATAGATTTTTAATTTTCAAATCCATCATTCATTGAGTGATTTAATAGATTGATTGATATGTAATGTTGATAATATAGTGAAATTAAAGTCATCCATGGGAGAATATATACATGTGAGGAAGAACACATGCATTTAAGAAACAAAATTATAGATTTTATCTTTCTATAAATTTTTTTGAGTGAGAATATCAGAAACATATAAACTTCCTTCTTAAAAACCTCTAAAAATATCAAAATGTGATCAGTTTTCATACTCCACAATGATGATGAAAAATTATCAAGCACAAAAAGATTAACAAAATAATAAAATGAAAAAAAATTATCCTAAAACAAAATTGGAATGTAACAAAAAGGTATTAAACATAAAAATTAGATCAAAAATTTAGATTCCAATTTTATTGGAAAAATAATGGAGAACTAACATTTTTTATATCCATATAATAATTAACTCACGTTCCTCACCAGATGATGTCCTTCTGGAACATTGACTAGAAAACTAAAAATAAACAATCTCACAAATAAATCCATGGAAAAATAAATAGGTTATTATGGTATTAAAAAATGAAAATAAAATAATATCATATCAGATGACCATGTTAACATTACAATTTTAACCATTATTAGAGACACCAATATAAATTAAATCAGTCTTATAACCATTTAAATTTATTATTTTGAAATATATGAATAAATAAATTTAAATGGGGATGAGCTATTTTAAACTAACAGATTGAAACATAGTATCATCCCATACACCTTGCCACTATATACATGTAAAAGGCCACTGATCAACACCTTGTAATCTTCCATTAACCCCTATATTACTGGTGATAAACCCATAATAATTAAATAACGTGTGGATTGTAAACTATTTATAAAAATATATGAATTTTGACAAAAAACATGAATAAAAGAAGATCCCCAAATAGTTTGTCCATTTCTATGAAAGCTTGTTGAAAAAGTTATTATAGAAAAAATCAGTATAATAAAAATTGAGCTGCAAAGTTAATTTTATAAAATGGGATGGTTTGTATGATGTGAATTTATGAACAAAAAACTTGTTTTTATTTTTTTGGTGGGCCCTAAAGGACACATTTTAACTTATAGAATACCGATTAAGGAGACTCTATCACCACCACACTAAGTTTTCTCATACCATTAGTGACACCTCATAGGCCACTATTATGAAGATCACACAACATTGTTAGAAGGAACATAATAAACTTTCAGTTTACCTTCATCAGCATAGGGGTTATTGATTCAATCTACTAAAAAACTTAACCAGAAGGATCCCGAGCTATATAAAAGTGGATGGCATGTAGAAAATTTTATTTTATGGCTTCGAACCACCATTTTCTACCTAAGATACTAGCTAAAGGGCATGAAATATAAATTTATTGGAAGGGATACTGAGGAATTCCTATCATAGGGCATGGAAAAACAATAATTTACTATGTTAAAATGTAGTAATGTGGTTGAACTAGGATATCTCCCGAATAGGAGTGCACACAAAACGGTTTGTCACTTTTAAATGGGGATAAAAATGTTGTGTTTTTTAAAGGAAATTTGAAATTAAAATGATTAAAAAACTATGATATAAAATGGGTGATTAGGTCGGGGTCGATTTCCTACTTTTAATTATATCCTTGTTTAATTTAATTCAAACCTCTTTTTCTTTGTTGATTAAAGTGAGTTTCCACAATTGTTTCCACTCATATCCTTGGTGAAATTATGATAGTGAGAGAAAACCATACCAAGATCTTGGTTTGGTCAACTCTCCTTCTGTGTGTAAAATAGTTGTATTGAATATCATTAATTGAAATGGGAAATACCTAATCGATTCTTAATTATCCCAAATAATCAAGAACATTCACTGCCCTTTTACGCGTACTCATGATCATCGAGTACTTCACCACTAATCCCTGGACTATTCCATGGTATATAAACCAGAAAATAGTGGAGGGAGATAATGATTATTTTACCAAGTAAAAAATAAATAACAGGATTAAAATTAAAGAATGACCATACTTGATAAGAAAATCCACTATATAAAATTGAAAACAAGTTTGAAGAATAAAGAAGTTTCATTCAATTATGTCCAAGTACTCAAGCATTACAAAAATAGAAAACCATCCCTTCCCCAATCACTCAAAATGTTTACCCCACCATGGTAAGGGTAATCAAGATGAATGAGTAAAAATAAGGCATTAAAAAACTATGTAAAACAAAATAAATAAAAAATAAATCCAATAATTTCCCCTTCTTGGTGTCCTAGGAGGAATGGGGGGGAATGAGAGATGCTTTGAGAGGGAGGAGCTCTCCTCCTTTTATAGATAGAATTTTTCCCTGGAATATTGATGGGTTGTTTCCCCATTAAATGACATCTTAAACTACTGAAACCTTCTTGAATATTGTTTATAAATCTCTTGGGCGTTTCCCCTCAAAATCTCAGCGGCTTTTGAAAAGTAATCCGATACTTATTCCCATTTTACTCTCACCATTTATTCTGTCTAGTCAGACTCTCCAAAACGCCAACCCCCGAATTAGGAAACTTTAATGGCCCCTTAAACAGACAATTCAAGTAGAGACCCGAAGCTGGACGTAAATTGACATTAAATTACATTTGCGGAATACTTAGTACATAACAAAAACACACACACAAGGATCATAATAGTTTAGTGTCTTTGGAAACTCGGAATATAATCTTCTAATCCTGGTGAAAGATCTTCAACATCTCCCATAAAGATCTTTTTTTTTACTTAAAACCTTTCTTTATATCCTGGGGAAAAGAAAACATAAAAGGGTGAGCTCAAATGCTCAGTAAGGGTAAACAAAAGAAATATCAATCACATCATATACATAAGCACATAACTTTTGGAAATCTTAACCTGCAAAAGAGATCATAATTTCATAACATGGGGTAAATCATGGCAGTGAAATGTAATCACAATAATCATAACATAAAACATGAAACTTTTTGGCATTCACTCATAATCATAGAGAATCATTTCTTGTTAGTCAAGACTCATTGCCAAGACTATCTTAGTGGACAAAGTCCCTTTCTGAACCGAGTCACCCTCGTTTCAGTCCTGTTTCACTGAACCGGTATAACCTACCATTCCAGCCATGTCTATCTCATGAGATATAAAATCTTTACCAAATGCATTGTAGGGCGACATAGTTCCCACCCATCTCATAATGATACCATTCTTATGTGTGCCAAAAAATCAGAAAACCATACATCATAGCATAACCCATGTAATAAAAATGGGAATCTTAAACATCGTGACATCATAAAACAATTCATATAAGATAAAGGAATTCATAAAAATATAATTCCATAATAATAATAATATCAATGTAATAATAGGGATAAAAAAAGAACCCTTTATTATCTTAGATGGAAAATAATTTTGATAAAACACTTGAACTCCATTCTTGAGGAAAATATCCTTTCTACTTCAAAAACACTTTTCCTTTCTTAACATGTCGTACAATTATAAACTAAATGAAATTGATTAAAAATAAACTTGAAAACTAGTAAAGGAAGCTTCTTGGAAATAATGTTTTAAATATCCATTCATGCCGTATAAGTTAAAAAACATTCTTCTCGTACTTTTGTCGGAAAAGTCAAAAAGTACCTCGTACGAAAAAAGACAAAAGATTCATTTCATATCTTTTACTAAAAACTCACCAAAGGGTAAAATTGGATTTAAAAAAATTTAGGTGAATGGAAATAATATTACATATTGAGGAAACATGGATGTGGATGATAAAATACACCCTAGTAAATTTCAAAGTATAAACAATCTCGGATAAAAATGAGATTGTGATATTTCCCTTACCTTAGGTCTGATTTGCTTCGTAAGTGTCCGAACCTCTTGTATAATGATTTAAATAATGTCATTGACTTATTACAGAATCATATTCATTGTTATTATATCATATATGGTTCACTTATGACTTTATATTACCCGTTCTTTTGTAAATTCCATGTTAAAGAGCGTTGTAGGTAAAATTGTTTCATTTGTCGTTCGTGTTTTGACTTGTAATTATTCATATGATTACTTAGATCATGATTACTTAATTCCATAATATAACACATGATTTATATATATACATATATTCAGAATATACATATATATAATAAATCAGTAAAAGGAAAGAAATACACCGTTCATGGAGACGGTAGGCCGTACGTACGAATGAACGCTGTTTTCGTTTCCTTGTTGAGTTGAACAGAATTAAGCAGATGACATTCATATATATACACATAAATCCAGTATCATTATTATGTCATATATTTCATGATTACTTATTATATATACTTTATAATCATTCATGAATGGTTTAAAGTGGAGAATGAATCTCATCGCGTTGTGGAGACGGTAGTCCGTACGTACGCACGAGCGATGATATCGTTCTCATGATCGTGGGACTGTATTGGAGTGTATGTATACTATTTCAGAATCAATATCACTTTACAATAATAATATATAGTTATTATTTACACCATTATAACCATCCAAGTAAGGTGGTGGTGGAAAATAGATTTCACCACGGCGTGGAGACGGTATTCCGTACGTACGCACGCGCGGTGATTTCGGTTTCCGTAGGATGGATAGATGGTGAAATAGGATTGTTTCATAATTATAATAAAATATAATTATATGAGTGATACTGATGTTATTACTTCATAATGAAACAACCTAAGAAGAAGAAGTGGAAGAAGAAATAAAGGTGAAAGAATCTGTAACGGAAATTACCTCTTCTTTGAAACGCCTCTTTGAGACCTCCTCTTAGGGCACTGAAATTGGTCTTTGGGGAAGACCAGAACCTCTAGGATGTTTCTATGGAAGTGGAGAAGATAATTTAGCAGGGGTTGGCCGAGCTTGAAGTCTCAAAGTTGTGTGAGGAAGAGAGGGAGGAGGTGCCCTTTTATAAGGGAGGAGAGGGGCACCTTTGGAATAACTAAAAAAATTATTTTATTATAAAGCCAAATTCGGTTTTAAATAGCTCCAAAGTGATTTATTTGTAAGATAAGGTGGGTATGGGTCGAAATCCTCTCATAAAATAGAATTTAGACAAGTTTAGGTTCCTATTTTAACCTTATCATTTATATTTAACATTCAGTTAAATAAGTTTACTTTTATCGTGTCTTCTTGTGTTCTCATACTATAAGGTTAATAAACATACTATAAGAAGCCAAAAGAACCCCAAATTGTTTATTATTAATATATATAACCTTATATAAGTCATTTGGCCGAACCTTAGACTTTTAGGAATAACATAACAATTAATAATATAATGTTTGTTTTAAAAACTATTTTATGTCAATTTTGACACTATTTAGTAATTGATTTTTGTGAAAATCATAACAGAATGATATGTTCGAAAAAAGATAATTAAATCAATAATAACATGTCATATTAACCTAGAAAATTAGTTTAATTCATAAATAGTCTCAAATTATATTTATTTGGGTATTTATAACATCAATTATTTCAATATTTCATTAATAAGATAATTACTACATCATCGTTGTGTCATACATAAATTAAATTTTTTAATATCTAAAAATTACAAATAAAATACTATTATGTAGGAAATATGTTTACCTTTCTAATGAATATTTATAGTCGAATTTATCTTATATATAACCCCATATTAAAAATGTTTTAGTAAATAAACTTTGATTGTAACTCTTTTAACCCTTCTTTAAATAAATTAATAATAAATGTCCTAATCTAATCCATTTGGGCCTAAATGTTCATATTGTATTACTAAGTTTGTTTTTGGTCGAATTATACTTGTCCAATAGAATTAGGACATGTGTTAGGGTAATAATAATATCATTTCTACCCTTAATTACCCTATTTACTTTTAACCGTGGTAAAAAAAGTAAACATTTACTATTCACCGAAAAATTATTTTCATCTCATTGAACCACATTTTACTTACTGACATCAACCGTGTCTCTCTGATTTTTGAAATTCCACTCACAGAAGCGGTAAAATTACGTTTTATGAACAATTCAGTTTTTTTAACTACCACTTAGTGGTTTCACTATTCATCAAAAATTGAAAGTTTTCAGAAAAATTCCAAAAATTAGGCCTAAGATATATTTGATATTATGAACTCAAAAATGATGTCTATTTTACCAAATTCAAAACATATCAGTTGCACTAACTAAATTAAAAATTAATTCTTGTCGTCAAAATAAATAGCGTGTTTTTAAGATATAATAATTATCAAAAGATTGACACTTGTTTATGTCTGGTTTAAATGTGAAATTACATCCAATGACCATCATTGTATTAAATTGTAAAAATATATTATAAATATAATTTAAAACCACTAAAATTAATAATTTATCACTATTAACTATTTTGATTGAAAAATTTGTTTTTAATTAAAATTTAGTAATTTTCACTTTTCATCAAAATATGAAAGTTTTCCGAAAATCGCCAAAATTTCACCCTAAGCTAATTTCGTTATTAAGAATCCAAAAATGAATTCCATTTTGAAAAATAAAATTTACTAAATTTCAAAAATTGGTTATTACTATTCATAACGGCTAGTTTTAATAATATTTTAATAGCATATTGTTGTTTAGTGAAACTCGTTATTGCGTACTACACACGCTATCGAGGAAGGTCCCGATTGCGTGTAATGCAAGGAAAGTCAAGGATGCATGTTGTGCAAGCTCCTTTTAGTGTAGCTTACAACACAGGACATTAAGGAAATTAAAAAGAATATTTTTCATAAAATCTCGGGGTGTTACATTCTACCCCCCTTAAAATGAATTTCGCCCTCGAAATTCGTCGGGGTTATAAATGGTTTACTATTCGAAAGTTTCTTTAATAGAAACCCACATCGTAAAAAGGAATAACCAAACCAATCTTTAAAAACGAAAGTATGAAACGTAACAGTTACCCAAATAAACTAATCACTGGGTTTCCACAGAGGTGAAAATATGGATATGGAAGAAAAATCTAACCATCATGTTCTGATGGAGAGTGGTAGAGAACATGGCTATGGAAAAGCCAACAATCACAAATCCATAATTTTGTGACGATCTAAGGTACCATCTGATTAATCAGATATAAGAACACTAGGAAAACATTTTTGGTTTTCAAGATCGTTTCCCTAAAGTTGAAGAATTTGAATTAGAATAAATACTTACTTTATTTTGGTACAATCTCACTGTTGTTCATGCCTTAAACAATTTTCACTTCATCTCTTAAATAAATGAAGTTGAATTTGTTATTCGTTAAGTGTTAGCAGATCATGTGATAGAATGACGGTTCATTCCATCTATCTCAAACAAAAGGTTAGAAAAAGTTATTAAATATACATAAGTCATTCTATAGTAAGATTAATCATATATGGTTCCTAAAATGAACTTATACTTCATATATCATACCGCTTAATAAAATAAAACTAGTTTCTACTAACCAGGGACTTCCTGTAGGCCAGTGGTAGGCGATAAAGGCCAGTCGCACTTCGGTTGTGGGTTTGATTCACATAGCCTTGTCCGACGCGATGGGTTGTCGCCCATCCTGCAGGTTGTCCTTTTTCTAAAACTATATTACTATAAAATCCCATCAATAATATCGAAAAACAAACAATACTAACTTATGTCCAACATAATCCATTCCAATCTTTAGGCTTATCCATAATATTTAAGTCCACTCTCAGAGATTTAATACCATCGTTTATCCCCATATATCATAAGATATATCTTGTTGGTCACATTCCAAACATTCAAAGGCCTTAATCTGGTACTCTCTTGAATACCCATTGAACCTTATTGAAAACATGAGTGTTGTTAAAAGTTAACTCTTTCCACATACCAAAATCCTCAAAATTCTATATACTCAAACCATGATATAACCTTCTCCTTATATCAGTCATGAGCTCATGAATACTATCAAACATTTAATTTTCTCCTTATCCCTTCATTATGCGCATATCATCTACATTCCAAAAATATCTGAATAACCTTTCATGGATACTGGTAACATTAATCATACACTTTCAAAACTCAAGGAAAGGCAATAGTGTAACAATCCTTAGATGTCTCTTTATTCCATAGTACCATGAGATTACTTATACAACATTACACATGATAAACATGTAATAATTCCACTACATTCTTAAACCATTGACCGAGCTTCAACAATTCTTTCATCTCAAATATCATTTGTAGTCTCTTCATCATCATCAACATAAATACTACCCATACGACAATACTGATTCTCTTCATGAGACTTTACCTAAGGGAATTGGTTTGCATAATGCCTGTACATTCCACATTTAAAACATTTAACCATTGTTGATGTCCTAGCAATACCTTTATCCTCATCCCTGGTGTTAACTGAACCTTTTCCTTTACAGTTATTGGCTTGCTGTCCTTCTTTTCCACACCCAAAGCATCTTCCAGTTCCTTTGAAACATTCTCCTTGATGCCTCTTCCCACATGATTTACATAGGGGAAATTGAACTTTCTTTCCTCTATGATCATCATGAAACATCATCTTTCTCTTATTAGCCGAGTCAGGAAACTTACAAAATTTTACTTTATTGATCATATTATGATATTGCTGATTCGGCATAATAATGATGTTTGGACTTCCAAATCCCATTTCATTTGGTTTCTCATGAAGTATATCATTCCATTGTCCATCATATCCTCCATTATCATGAATCATCTTGTTTCCAGCCATTTTCTAAAACCCAAAAAGAATAGTGTGAGAGGCAAAAATCGTAATAAAGGGGGAGTAACTTCAATATCTAACATATTTGGTTTAATCTAATATTGTTACCATAGTTCTAGGACTATATCCTATACGTATACTTGTCCTTAGGGACATCCCTAAACATACCTTAGAAATGTCTCTAGAGATCTAACTAACGTTTTCGCATCCTAGTTTCCAAAGGTTGACTAAACCTTTCCTCTGATACCAACAGTAGAGACCCGAATCTTGACGTACATTGACATTACATTACATTTGCGGAATACTTAGTACATAACAAAAACACATACACAAGGATCGTAATAGTTTAGTGGCTTTGGAAACATGGAATATAATCTTCTAATCCTGGTGAAAGATCTTCAAAATCTCCCATAAAGATCTTCTTTTTATTTACCTAAAACCTTTCTTTTTATCCTGGGGAAAAGAAAACATAAAAGGGTGAGCTCAAATGCTCAGTAAGGGTAAAAAAAAGAAATATCAATCCCATCATATACATAAGCACATAACTTTTGGAAATCTTAACCTGCAAAAGAGATCATAATTTCATAACATGGGGTAAATCATGGCAATGAAATGTAATCACAATAATCATAACTTAAAACATGAAACTTTATGGCATTCACACATAATCATAGAGAATCATTTCTTGTTAGTCAAGACTCATTTCCAAGACTATCTTAGTGGACAAAGTCCCTTTCTGAACCGAGTCACCCTCGTTTCAGTCCTGTTTCACTGAACCGGTATAACCTACCATTCCATCCATGTCTATCTCATGAGATATAAAATCTTTACCCAATGCATTGGAGGGCGATATAGGTCCCACCCATCTCATAATGATACCATTCTTATGTGGGCCACAAAATCAGAAAACCATACATCATAGCATAACCCATGTAATAAAATGGGAATCTTAAACATTGTGACATCCTAAAACAATTCATATAAGATAAAGGAATTCATAAAAATATAATTCCATAATAATAATAAAATAAATGTAATAATAGGGATAAAAACAGAACCCTTTATTATCTTAGATGGAAAATAATTTTGATAAAACACTTGAACTCTATTCTTGAGGAAAATATCTTTTCTGCTTCAAAAACACTTTTCCTTTCTTAACATGTCGTACAATTATAAACTAAATGAAGTTGATTAAAAATAAACTTGAAAACTTGTAAAGGAATCTACTTGGAAATAATGTTTTAAAAATCCATTCATGCTGTATAAGTTAAAAAAACATTCTTCTCGTACTTTTGTCGGAAAAGTCAAAAAGTACCTCGTACGAAAAAAGAAAAAATATTCCTTTCATATCTTTTACTAAAAACTCAACAAAGGGTAAAATTGGATTTAAAAAATTGTAGGTGAATGGAAATAATATTAAATATTTAGGAAACATGAATGTTGATGATAAAATACACCCCAGTAAATTTCAAAGTATAAACAATCTCGGATAAAAATGAGATTGTGATATTTCCCTTACCTTAGGTCCGATTTGCTTCATAAGTGTCCGAACCTCCTGTATAATGATTTAAATAATGTAATTGACTTATTACAGAATCATATTCATTGTTATGATATCATATATTGTTAACTTATGACTTTATATTACCCGTTCTTTTGTAAATTCCATGTTAAAGAGCGTTTTAGGTAAAATTGTTTCATTTGTCATCTGTGTTTTGACTTGTAATTATTCATATGATTACTTAGATCAAGATTACTTAATTACAGAATATCAAACATGATTTATATATATATATATATTCAGAATATACATATATATAATAAATCAGTAAATGTAAAGAAATACACCGTTCATGGAGACGGTAGGCCGTACGTACGCATGAACGCTGTTTTCGTTTCCTTATTGAGTTGAACGGAATTAAATAGATGACATATATATATACACATAAATCCAGTATCATTATTATGTCATATATTTCATGATTACTTATTATATATACTTTATAATCATTCATGAATGGTTTAAAGTGGAGAATGAATCTCATCGCATCGTGGAGACGGTAGTCCGTACGTACGCACGAGCGATGATATCGTTCTCATGATCGTGGGACTGTATTGGAGTGTATGTATAATATTTCAGAATCAATATCACTTTAAAATAATAATATATAGTTATTATTTAAACCATTATACCCATCCAAGTAAGGTGTTGGTGCAAAATAGATTTCACCACGGCGTGGAGACGGTATTCCGTACGTACGCACGCGCGGTGATTTCGTTTTCCGTAGGATGGATAGATGGTGAAATAGGATTGTTTCATACTTATAATAACATATCAGTATATGAGTGATACTTATGTTATTACTTCATAATGAAACAACCTAAGAAGAAGAAGTGGAAGAAGAAATATAGGTGAAAGAATCGGTAACGGAAATTACCTCTTCTTTGAAACGCCTCTTTGAGACATCCTCTTAGGGCACTAAAATTGGCTTTTGGGGAATACCAGAACCTCTAGGATGTTGCTAGGGAAGTGGAGAAGATAATTTGGCAGGGGTTGTCCGAGCTTGAAGGCACAAAGTTGTGTGAGGAAGAGAGGGAGGAGGTTCCCTTTTATAAGGGAGGAGAGGGGCACCTTTAGAATAACTAAAAATATTATTTTATTATAAAGCCAAATTCGGTTTTAAATAGCTCCAAAATGATTTATTTCGAAGATAAGGTGGGGATGGGTCGAAATCCTATCATCCAATAGAATTTAGACAAGTTTAGGTTCCTATTTTAACCTTATCATTTAGATTTAACATTAAGTTAAATAATTTTAATTTTACCTTGTCTTCTTGTGTTCTTACACTATAAGGTTAATAAACTTACTATAAGAAGCCAAACGAACCCCAAATTGTTTATTATTAATATATATAATCTTATCTAAGTCATTTTTCCTAACCTTAGATTTTTATGAATAAAATAACAATTAATAATATAATATTTGTTTTAAAAACTTTTTCATGTCAATTTTGACACAATTTAGTAATTGATTTTTGTGAAAATCATAACAGAATGATAAGTTCTAAAAAAGTTAATTAAATCAATAATAACATGTCATATTAACCTAGATAATTAGTGGAATTCATAAATAGTCTCAAATTATATTTATTGGGGTATTTATAACATCAATTATGTCAATATTTCATTAATAAGATAATTACTACATCATCGTTGTGTCATACATAAATTAAATTTTTTAATGTCTAAAAATTACAAATAAAATAATATTGTGTAGGAAATATTTTTATATTTCTAATGAATATTTATAGTCGAATTTATCTTATGTATAACCCCATATTAAAAATGTTTTAGTAAATAAACATTGATTTTAACTCTTTTAACCCTTCTTTAAATAAATTAATAATAAATGTCCTAATCTAATCCAAGTGGGCCTAAATGGTCATATTTTATTCCTATGTTTGTTTTTGGTCTAATAATACTTGTCCAACAAAATTAGGACATGTGTTATGGTAATAATAATATCATTTCTACCCTTAATTACCCTATTTACTTTTAACCGTGGTAAAAAAAGTAAAAAGTTACTATTCACCAAAAAATTATTTTCATCTCATTGAACCACATTTTACTTACTGACATCAACCATGTCTCTTGGATTTTTTAAATTCCACTCACAGAAGCGGTAAAATTAAGTTTTATGAACAATTCAGTTTTTTTAACTACCACTTAGTGGTTTCACTATTCATCAAAAATTGAAAGTTTTCATAAAGATACCAAAAATTAGGCCTAAGCTATATTTGATATTATGAACTCAAAAATGATGTCTATTTTACCAAAATTCAAAACATATCAGTTGCACTAACTAATTTAAAAATTAATTCCCGTCGTCAAAACAAATAGCGTGTTTCTAAGAGATAATAATTATCAAAAGATTGACACTTGTTTATGTCTGGTTTAAATGTGAAATTACATCCAATGACCATCATTGTATTAAATTGTAAAAATATATTCTAAATATACTTTAAAACCACTAAAATTAATAATTTATCACTATTAATTACTTCGATTGAAAAAGTTGTTTTTAATTAAAATTTAGTAATTTTCACTATTCATCAATATATGAACGTTTTCCAAAAATCACCAAAATTTCACCCTAAGCTAATTTCGATATTACGAATCCAAAAATGAATTCCATTTTGAAAATAAAATTTAAAAATTTTCAAAAAGTGGTTATTACTATTTATAACGGCTAGTTTTAATAATATTTTAATAGCATATTGTTGTTTAGTGAAACTCGTTATTGCGTACTACACACGTTATCGAGGAAGGTCGCGATTGCGTGTAATACAAGGCAAGTCGAGGATGCGTGTTGTGCAAGCTCTTTTTGGTGTAGCGTACAACACAGGACATTAATGAAATTAAAAAGAATATTTTTCATAAAATCTCGGGGTGTTACAATTCACGTGGCCTTGACTTCATGAAATATATTCCCCAACTCCTTCATGTACATACACCAAATTCCACAACAACTGGGCCCACCACGAATGAGTTATGGACCCCACACCAAAAATCAGCAGAACTGTAAATAGTTTTCTTGAGAGACATTGTGATATTCTTTTGAGCTTCCATATGGTCGATTCAGCTCTTGGCGCAGTGAGATTAAATAAAGACCTGGATGTTTAGAATCTGGAAAAGAAATAATTTTGAAATTTGGATTAGTTTAGAATATGTTATGGCCAATCAACAGAAATAATTTAAAAGAGCAAAAAATATGAAATGGGCCATTTTTACTATTCAGCTCAAAATAACACCATTATCATAAAAATGAAGCAATTAATCATAGAGTATAATTTTTTTGAGTTTAAAAAAATTATATTCAATGTAAATTTAATTGAAAATATTTTCTCAATCAGATACATGTGAAAAAAATATCCAACGTGGATTAAACATCAACGTCCATTCCAATTGCATGCAGTGCAAAAAATTCTAGGATAAACGTCACATAAAAAATATTTTTAAGGTAAAATCACAATAAATGACCTAAAATAGTAACTGAAGGTTATGAGTCATCAATATACCATATGTATTTATCAAAATAAAATATTTCAACAAAGATTCATTATTAAAAATTAGTGATTTGAACAAGGGGAAGTGTATCATCAATTTCATGGTTGGATGACATTAATAAACAAATTAATACATGGGTGCACCATCAGTAACATGTAATTTTGTCCAATATATAGTGTAACATTATACTCTTGGTAGACCTGAACTAATAAAAATTACCTAATATGTATTTAATATCAGTAACATATGATTGGAACTAGTGGAAATGGAACATTAATGACATGTATTTCTAATGCCAATAATTATCCTTTAAAATGATCATTAGTAATCTATATGTCTAATGTTATGGTCCTAATATAGCCCAATTTCATTCCCCCAAGAGAACATTCCAATGAAATATATGAGAATAAAAATTATTTTTAAAGAATATGAAAGATGTACTATCTTAGGATTATAACTATGACCACCTATATACTGTCCACCAGCCTTAACCAATAATATATGGGCTTACCATTTCATCTTCATAATCACTTAATGTTAATTTCATCCATCCATTTATTTGATAAAATGATTAATTGACACATTTACATGTATACATATTTATCAATAATCAAAATCAATCATTTACACAGATAGTGGTGTTCATTGATATATTATAGATAATAAGTGTACCAATGAATATCATGACAAGCATTATAGTGAATATCCAATCCTTGAATATGAAATTAATGAAAATTTAAAAGTATATTCTTAATACCAGAATAGTCTATAATAGAAATCCTTGTCCATGATCAATGAGGGAAAGTCTAGCATGGTGTGTTAAAGCATGATATATTTGAAAATTGATTCTTCTATTTTAAACTAAACTTTTATAAGTTTCTTCATCCCTAGAAACCCAAAATCAACAAATCACATTTTTTATCTTCTTGTGTCATTATAAAATTAATCATGTATTAAAACTGAATTCACGATTACAACAACAATAATATACTATACTAATATTTTATTATCTTCATGTTATATAAAATAAAATTTAAAATTACATTAATGAAAATTATATATGTACATAATAAAAAATAAACCCAACATGATTCAACATCAAAATTATTTCTCCATTATATATTTTCGACACATCAACGTTTATTTATAACTAATTCTTGGGGATTTATTTATATTCCTCAAATTATTGAATAAAATGGAATTAAAAATAGTTATTTATATTGGAAAACATATAAATTATTATTTATAATGATAGTTGAAGGAAATAAAAAATTCTTTCACGAGTTTATGGTGCTCAAAATCAAGATATTAGTTAAGATAATTCTATCCTATAAATAAGAAAATTGATTATGTAATGATAAATAATTTTTTAGAATGTATAAAAGGGATTGTTTGGAAAAATATTAAGGGAATGTAGTTAGAACCCTAAGTGTACATGATCTACATGAGCCATGATGATAGCTATATAAACCATAAAATAATTTGAAAAAAAATACCAATGAAACAAAATTCATAATGAACAATAGAAATAAAGAAATAAAAGATATTTAAATGGAAACACTAAATTCTTGGTGTTCAAAATTTGATCCCAAAGAAACATTAATGAAGCATGTCACATTCTCATTCAGTATCCACACTAAAAATCCATGCCCCATGATTCCTATGAATGATTCTAGAGTAAAATGATGTACCAAAAAACCTAAATTAGTTAATTCACTGTAAAAAATTATTGAAAAGTTTTTAATCAGATATATAAATTTATAATGATGCATTTTATTAATAAATATAAATTTTTTAAAATCATCGCAGCATGGGAATTGGGGATTTGAAAAACTATCAATAAATTTAAACATGTTTTTTCTTATTCAAAACAAATTGTGGTGTACTTTTTGGCATCCTAAATTAATATTCATATCCTAATATTTGAATTATATCATAGTTTGATGAATTTTCATGTTCAACACTAAATTTGTTATTATCGTCACTTACAATCAACTCCCCAAGAAAATTAAAAAAAATATTTTGTGATCAACAAACATTTATTTCATAATGAGGTAATATCTATGAATATATTGATATAAATAACGATGAATTGCATAACATTTAAATGGAATATTCAACAAGTAATCTATTTCCAAGGTTTCTAAATTAAGATCACAAAATATATCAAATTCACTTGACTAATATTGGGTCATAGAAATTAAATTCACCAAACAATTACCATTATTTATTTATTCATTATGAAGTTTCATATATATTATTCAATTTATATACCAATATATATATATATATTAAATAATAAATACAATAATAAATATTATTACATGTTATTAAAGATTATATAACTAATTATTAGGGAATCTACGACAAAAAAATTGGTTATTATGGTTGAAAATAATATAATTAAATATAAAATTATCTATTTCTTCATTAAATATTGGAGGGAATTAGAAAAAAGATTACTAGAATGAAAAAAACCTCTCATGTTATAGAGGGTGAGGTGAGAGGTTCACCTAGGATAAATACATACTTGAATATATAGGGAAAGCAAAAATGAACCAAAGTATATGAGGTGAAAGAAGTCCTAGGTGATAACAAATATTGTAGGGGAAATTGGTATCCAAAAATGAGTAATAATTACCATAAGAATATATTTATACACGTAGGATGAGAACTAAGTGACATTTATATCTTGAATAGTAACTTATATATAGGTAAAATATGTCTGATTTTGTTTTGTAGAAGCATCTATAATGATTATTTGGGTAAATTGGGAGATTCCAAGGGTGTAAAAACAGATGGAGAGTGATGATGGATTTGGGGAATTTTCATCTATATTTTCTACTTTTGAGTGCACCATTATCACTAAATTAGTAGTGTTATTTGTAAAAAATTATTATTTTCTATACATTAATAAATTGTGATCTAAAATTAAGTAGTCAATTTGTAATGATATTTTTTCAAAAAAAAAGTAAAAAACTATAATATAAAATATCAATAAATAATTTAAAATAACAATATAGTGGATGTAATCATCAATTGTATGGAATTTTATGAAAAATATTGATTTTATTATAATTTTAATTTTAATTTTAATTTTTTAATATAAAATATTTATTAATTATTATTACATAATGATTTTATATGATTGAATTAAATAAATTTAAATAATTAATATTTTTAAAATATAATTTTATAGTTTTTGTTCAGGATTAGTAAATTTATATATATAAATTATATTATATGTATCGATATTGCTATGTGAATACAGAAACATAAATAAAATATCATATTTTAAATTTTTTTATATAAAGTAATTTTTTTATGAAATGATAAATGTAAAAAATATATAAACACTCTTCAAACATAGAGAAAAATGAATATTAAAATCAATTTATGAGATATTTTTAATGAAACCAAAATAAATTCATTATATTTTCTTCTAAAAATAATAAAATTTTATTAAAATTATAAATATTTTTTTATTGACAAAATCATACATATTATTTATTTGGTTTTTTTATATAATATTTATTAATTGAAAAAAGTTGCGATGGTCAAAAATATTTGTAATAAAACATTCATATGTCAGTATAATTATTATTTTTGATATAATAATGCAAAAGAATTTACTATTGGTAGAAGAATTATTGTAATTTAATATTCAATATCAAAAAAAATATTGATTTTTAAATATAAATATGTTTACTACAAATAAAAATAAATAAAACTAATTATATGTTGGAATTAGTCATTTCTACCAACTGATATATTGTATGAAATTAAATTTCTGTTACTCTAAATCATTTATTTTATTGTATTTAATGTATATTATTTAATAGTTAGAAGTCAATTTCTATATTGATTTGTTGATTTAATGCTTGTTTATTTTAATTATAGATGGGTCATGACATATTTCTTAGTGGATATTCCATGATTTATTATTGATTATTATAAAGAAACACGTACCTAAAGTATTTAACTGATGTCCATAAATTATTTGTCAATTTTTAGTGATCGAGAACACCCTTTGGTCCATACCAAGAGATAGAATTAACAACCAACCAAAAGGTTTCACGGGATTTTTTGTGACAAATTCAATCATCCACAACCTAAAGACCATGTCATATGTTTTGAATTTTATTTAAAAATATCACCCTTTTTCAATACACACCCACCCATTAATCAATTTATGCCAACTATTAAACAATTTACTATGGGGTTTCTCCCTTTTTCGACTCATGAAGCTTTGGTATGAAACTTTAGTAGATAATGGTTTCCAATTCTAAATCAATTTATCTCTTAAACCCATTTTTAATAGTATTTCTCAAAAAATTATAGTGGAATGGATTCAATGATCCTTTCCTATATTTTTTATTAATATCATTGACTCTAAATGACAAGATGTGTTCATTTTCATGTTTTAGTAAGGGATATAGTATAGTATTGGTTTCAATATATTTATCATCATTTATTTTTTTAAATATATTTGAATTTTTTTCATTTATTTGTAACATGATTTCATACTACATTATTAAAAATCCATGGTATAATTGAGAATAAGAATATAAAATTTCCTATTTACACTACCAACCTCATAAACTGTTAAATTTACACTAACATCAATTTTTCAAGAGTATAATTTTTAATTTTTTTGGTATAAAACTATTTTATTCATCAAATTATTAGTATTAATACCTTAATATAACCAATATACTCCCTATAAAAATGTTTCATACCAAAATTTTGATGATTTGTGTCATTAGAAATGTGATATTGGGGGTTTAATGGTCAGAAAACCATTCACATCAGATTTATAATTTTGAAATGTCTTCCAACAGATTTTGTTCATGGAGCTAAAAAACACAACCATTACCTTATTTGATATGTTTCAAGAAACCTCATTCAAAAGGATGGTGCATAATGGTAAATATCTCTACTAATTCATAAGGACACACATTGGTTGATTAGATTTGATGTTAGGCTCATAAAAACTGTTGATGGTAATTATTCCCTACTCTAGGACTCTGTTAAAGATTAAATACATGTTCATGAATATTTTATTAATTTGAAAATATGAAACAGGTCTCCCTTATATTAAAAATTAATTATTATCACATATGAAATTTAAAATCATCTGTATATATCTAAGGTTTTTCATCAATAGATACACTTATACGTATCCAATGATCTCCATCAATGACTGAATATTGTAAATGAATTGTAGATTTTTATAGAGTTTTTTAGTTTTATGTCGGTTTTTAATCCACTATGAGGTGTAGTTGAGAACTTATATTCTTCTAGGGAGATAGGGGTTAATTGGCTGTTCAAATCATAACTATGGAAACCTACGTATCCTAATTTAAGGGACTATAACTCACATAGTTGAGTTCTACATAATGGGACAAAAAATACCCTTTAATGGAATTTTAAGAGGACAAAACCACAAATTTTAATGTAATGTTTCACGAAAATCTATGAAATTAGTTCTGATTCAAATTTTGTGGTGACACTTATAATGAATATTCATAGGTATCTAAGAAGGTAGGTGGGATCCTAGGTTACATATGTACCTACTATGAATGTGTCCCAATGATAATAAGGGTTGATTTTGTTGTTGGGTTTGTACCCAAGTGAGGATTCTAATTTATTCCATTCGGATTGAAATAAAATCCCATAAATATCATTTATGTTGAGGATTCATGCCTATAAATGATTTTTAATTGGGTTTCTCATATAAAATGAGGCTCATTGAGAGGATTATGATTTGTTTCTGGGAGATATACTAAACACGATCCCCTTTTGAATCAGTATGGTCAGATCTTATATCGAATATGAGGCTCTTTTGATATCATTGATGGTATATATCCCTTTTAGAGGGATACATGGTGTTTATGGATTTCACCTATAGAGGCCCTCTAATGGAAGGTGAGAGGATGATCTTGAAATGGATTCTCTACCAATACAAACATCTGATCATGTGGATTTATTTATCTTAACTAACCTCTAATCATACGTGAGTCATGAGTACTCATAGAATCATGATGAATTAAAAGATATAAAAATCCACACCATCTCCTTTTTCCACAGGAGGATGAGTCTGAGACTACTACTACAATATATATATATAGAGAGAAAGGGCCTTGAGGTGCCCATCTCCTCTATTATTTTCATTACAGTGGAGGACGAAGGATAGGAGGAGTATTACCTCCTGTATGAAATACATGAGGATTAATCCCATAAGGGTTCCTTATCTTTAGTATGAATAAGGATTATCTTGAATAATTGTAATTTGGAGTTTTTTTTTGGGGATTTCACCTTTGAGGATTCCTGTATTCCAATAACAATTCATTTCTTGACTCACGGTGACATCGGTTTTCATGTAGAATAAATCTAGGTGGATTCACATATTCTTTTAACCATGATGAGTGTCTTGAATTATAGTGATTTCAGTTTATATTTGAATCAAAACTAGAAGGATTCCAATATTTTGGTAACCTTTATGAGTATACTAGATCATAGGAATTTAGTTTTTTTGGGCTTAAAACTAGGAGGATGAAAAAAATTAATGAAACATGAGGAGTATCTTGAATCATAAAATTTTTGATTAAGAGGTGGTGTAATATTTGTTTCAACCAAAAATGTTTTTTATCCAACCTGAAGCGTCCACTATGTGATTCCCCAATTTGAAGGTGGATTTGCGATGGTAGAGAATGGAATGGAATGTAGGCTTAGGATTTTACTATGTCACTGATTGTATGTGGGGTTTTACGGGAGAAGCATATGTGGTATGGACCATTGGGTGGAAGTGTTTCACAAGTAGCATGACATAAGAGAAGGTTTTCCCATGTAGATTGTCCAGGTAGTGGGTCTACATATTATGGATTTCCCATGTTTTTGTCAGCCATGTATGGGTTTCCATGATGGGGGTCACGTAATTATGGGTCTCCCATGTGTGATTATCCAATGTGTGGGTCACCTAACTATGTGATTCCCATGTATGGGTAGGCTAAGTTTGAGCTTCCAAGATCAGTGCTCACTTAGGTGGTTATTGGGAAGATTGGAAGTACCTCACCAATGTTGTACTTGAGAGGAATGTAATTCCTCTACCAATTGGTACATAGAAAGAATGGAATGACTCAACCAAGTGATACTTTGGTTAATTTTAATGCCATACCCATGTGGAAATTGGGAGGACTAGAATTCATTTCCCATGCAGGACTTTGGATGATTGGAATTCCCCCTACATGTGGTATATCGAGGGGTTGGAATGCTTACCAAAGTGGGGGATAAACTAATTGGTTCACACAAGTGGGGGCCACATCCACATAATGGTCATTAAATAAAATTCCTCCCATGACGGGATGTACTAATTGGGTGAAGAGGCTTCACAGGCATAGCTATAATGCGACTTTATCATGAATGATTAGGTTATCTCATGAAAAAATGGAGGTATATTGGACATTTTTTAGATTTTACGGTGTTATATTTTCAATATTATTTCATTGATGTTCTTTCATGAATGGAATTTAATGAGTTACTTCTCTGAATAGATATGTGAAAATGGATTTCATGATGTGCGTGCATGGGATCTACAATTCCTTGATAAATGTTTCCTAACATCCGAGACACATACATTTTAATTCATAAGTCCAGTTGGGGTTTGTAACAAGTCATATTGATTATTTGGAATTAAGTGATGATCTTGGATTGTTTTATAATTCCAAAAACATCTATGATGATACTAAAAAATTATCTTAATGAATCAATCCTTTTTTATCAGAGCTTTTAGGTCTCCACTTCATACTCCCAAAGGGAGAATCCCACCACCATTCCATTGGATTGGGAAATATTTATGGCGATTCATCATCCATCTATGTGTGACAACTCTTCTAGCACAAGAAAATAAAATAATCTACTTCTATATTGGATAAAAATTATTTATCAAACTCTAAATATGTTATCTAAGTGAGTATCACATTACGAATTCTATAGTAAAGTGCCTAAAGCACATTTTTCAGTGTAATACAAATCCACCATTGTCGATAGAATCCATTTAGTTGTGAGTATCCACCCATTCCTTGTAGATTTATGTATATTATATATGAAAAAAAATTAATTTAATTGACTTTTTAAACTATTAAAATATTTATAATCATTAAATTTTTATAGACAAGTTTTTATTTCTAAAACATTTGTATGAATTTTTTTCATTATAGAATATTATGATGTGTATGTTTTTTCAAAATCATTCACATGATGGATGAGTTGGACTTATTAAATTAAGAGTATTTCAAGGATGTATATATCTTCATATATATATGTAGATATGTTGAGACAAATTACGTTCGGATATTTCATGTGTATATTCTATATTATATATGATTTATTGGTAGACGGTCTTAATGATATGGTTATAATGTCTCGAACAATGTCTTTATTGTATGGTTTTAATGTAAACAATTATGCAATACATCTATATGAATTAATTTATCGACATCCATGAAAGTATTTTTTATTTTTATTTCATATTCTATGAGTATATAATTATTATACAAACTCAATTTAATTTTTTATCCTAAATAAAATATGTATTACATTTAATTTTAATGATATTACATTGTATACTACGCCATAAAAATTATTTGATATCACTATTTAAATTATTTCCACATATCTCAGGGAACCAATAATTGCCTTATGAATTATCTAAGTTTATTTTTTTGGAAATATAATATTGTGTCCTTCAATTTTTATTATTTCTTAAAAGTGTTAAAAAATTTTGTAAGTATTGTGATTATATATAATCTTATTTATCTAATGTACTATTAGATCATGTATTTTTTGGTCAATTACACTCTATACTAATGTATTCAACTATCATATGACCTTGGCATTCAAGAATTTGTCTTGTTGTTGTTTGTATCATATAAAACTCATTATAAAAACTAGGAAAAATATTTAAAAGAAAATATATATGATGAAAAACATTGTGAATAAAAAAAATTATATTTAATTAATTTATCATCGTAGGAATAATATACTATGATTTCTAATTCATTGATTTATTCTTGAAAAATCAAATAATATGACATTGTTTAGAAATGGAATTGAATGGAATAAAAAACCTATTTCAATAGGCATAATAATTAAAGGTATTTATATATAGAGAAATATAATTAAGCATTTGTTAGATATGAGAGAAATATAACTATATTAGGGTATATAGCTCTAGATATAAATAATAACCACTCACAAATTGAAAAACCATTCCCCTATAACTTGTTTGGACCACTTCATGAATCCAAAACATATATAGATCAATTGAACCACTTATCCATTAATAGAAAAATGTGGCAACTGGTCCCTAGAGAAGATATTCTTAATTATTGGGTATAGAGAGGGAGATAATAATTGTTATCGTGGATTCCTTCATCTAATGTGATATTTTGGTCAATGTATTTCATTGATTAGAAACACAATGAAGTAGGAGTATATGGAGAGTCTGGAATAGAACTATTTTTAATTTCTTCTTTGATAATAAATTTCCTCATTAGAAAAAAATTTAAAATTGAAATAAAATTCTAAAATTTAAGAAAAATATAAGAGTACAATTTTTTAATGTAAGATTAATAATATACATGGATAGAAAAAAAAATCTAGAAAATTTACGCAATCTAGATATAGTTATTTATCTCTTCTTTGATGGGACAAATCCAAACCTTTGAAATGAATTGGTCTCATAAACAAATTCAACACATGCAGAGATAGTGTCAAGATTCATCAAGATTATAAATGTATTGTATGAATATTTGATTTTTTATTTGACCAAGTATGTGATTATATTTTCCTAAGAATATAGGAGGAATTAATGATCCTCATTTATTCAATTTATTTTTGAAATATCATATTTTCCCTAATTAATGTCTTTATCATATCACTATTTTAATTATCACTCTCATACGAACGTAACTAAAATAAAGAACTGTAATCCACAATATTATTTCTACATGGTAAAACCTTATTGCGTTTGACTGCACCATATTTTTTCAGTTGGTTTGAATACATAGAATATATCACATTTGTGGGATAGTGGTTATAAAAGATGATATGGTATCATCCTTATCTCTACTCATAGAGGGTTATACATAATAATTTGTAACCTATTGGGAAGGATTATTCCTTGAACCAATGATATTTCTTGTATTATATGTTTAAAATATATTATATTATATTATTCTATTCTTCATTGATTATCCACATTCTCTTCTGAACATGAGCATTTTGGTATTTTTGGATGTCTTCAAATCACAGTATAAGATAATTATTCTCAACACAAGGTATTCAAATTCAATAATATGTTAATAAACCTTTTATAAAAATTTACCTTTATCTCATTAATTCATAATCATCCTGAATTTCATGCGGTCATGTAAGAGAACAAAATTTTTACCTCCACATTAATAATCATTTGGATGATCAACATCATGTTTTTTAGACCACAGTATAGAAGATGAATGTTAGAAGTATGATCCCATTTATATAATAATATCATTATCATTAACAGGTAGATAAGATCTATAATGGGATTCAATTTTAGCTACAAATACATATAACATTCTCTTATAATTTATTTTAATATTTTTTAAATTACGTGAATATTATTTATATATTTTGAATATGGGAGTCCCATGAAAACCAACCTCATGAAATTATATTCAAAGATAACTAAATATTAGTACAAAACTAACTATCTTTAATATTTATTAATAATATTAAAATATTTATATTTGAAAATATTTATTTATCCCACATTGATTTTAAAAATATTCTACTTATATCTCATTATTTCATTTCATTCATATCTTTTTTTGAAAAATATGGTTTCTCATTAAATCTTGTTTTTATGAGAAAATATAGAAACCATTAGCATGTGATAATTATCATTATGGAATAGATTTCCTAATCAAAAGAAAACCTTATTTTTCATTTGAAAAGATCATTATTCATATGTATATTAATGGATATTTAAATGATCATAAATTTTATTACATTATTTTTTGCAAAGAATCTCTTGTGTAAATTATCCTGGAATCACACATTTTTGAAACTATTAACCCATATATATCATAAATATTTTTTCACTCTTATGTGTCATAGATAGGATTGGGTAATTGTTTAAATATTTTTTATTTTGTGTAACCTTTCATATCCTCATTTTATTAACATTATATATTTTTTCTAAAAAGTATGATAACCAGTACATATCACAGAATTGAAACATAAAAATATCACATCTCATATACAATTATGAATCACAATACCTTTGAGTAAATATATGAATCCACTATGATAACTACTAAATATTGAGAATATGACCATAACATATCATAGTATGCATATGTTATTTGTAAATTCTCTGTTTTACATATTTTGACTACCCTTATGCATCTAGATATATCTCAGAAGTATCTTTAAAAATATAGTGTAAATGAAGATTGAATCTTATATATATTTTCCTTTATAAAATTCCTCAATAATCTAAAACACTCTTATTTTTAAAAAAGTATATACTGGGTTCTCAAATCAATTTAAAAAACAACCATATGTCTTAAATAAAATAAAAATCATTTTTAAAACCACAACATAATCCAATGATTTTTATAATATGTTTAAAACAATTTCAAAAGACCCACAAAAAATCTAGTATTACTTCAATATGTCCCTTTGGATTTGTGTTCATACACAAAAAGTCAAACTAAATTTCCCCAAATCATTTCACTTCCCGACGGTTAATTTCATAAGACCACACTTTATTATATATTCATATTTTTTAATAATTCTATTACCCAGTTTTATGATCATTTTTATAACTTTATTTTGATTAAAATCCTGTCAATTTACTCACAAATTTCCATACCTTTTAAAAACAAAAATATATTCATATTCAAAATAAAACTGCATAAGAGTTGATTAAAATTTTACCATTTTTATATAATAATAAAAATAAATATTGGGTATATCAACGTACCTCAAGTGAGAGGTAAATCTTTAAGATATATATATATACAAAATAATTCAAATATATCCTTGAGAATAAACCTAATGAACATATCAAAAATTTGATCTTTTCTAGGAATGAATTCCAACCACATATCTCCATTTAGAAACTTATTTTTTCTAATGTGATATCATATGTCACTAGGTTTAGATATTACGTTATATTATATATTATTTTAATGATCAATTTAACATTGATTAACATAAGAAACTATCAATGGAATCCCAATTTTAACCTATATGTCTTTTTTTAATAAACATAATATGGGTCAATTCTCTTGCACCATCCAAATAATATGAATTTTAGTTTCTTAAATTCACATATTTTATCTTCTTATAGTTATAACATAAATAAAATTATAGAATAGAAAATATTACACATGAATTTGATTTTCCATCCAAACAATATCCATCCCAATTAGAATCAGTGCAACAAAGCTGGTTCAGGTGCTCACCTGTTTTATAAATTAACTCAACATTTAGTGTCCATTTGTGTATTTGATTACACTATAATATTTCATAATACTTGATTCTATTGAATTAAAATTTACCTTTTATATAATGATACTGCATTAAAAATACTATGTCTAGAATCTGTAGGACACAACAATCATCAAATAAATTTTATGAATTCCATTTGAACCACATTTGGACTTATATCATGAATTCATATATATCAAAAAAAACTACCATGAGTGTTATTCTACTTTACAATTTTCAATTAAAGACTTCATCTACATTAATTTTAATATTTTTCTTCGGATAAAAAGATAATTGTTTTAATTAAGTTGTTGTAATCCTATGATGAACATAATTTATCAATGAATATAAATTTCAAAGTGTTTCTTAATTTTCCTAGAAACAAACTCATAATAATAACCTTTTCACCTTAAAAAATGATGTCATCAACATATAAAACAATAATAGGAGTTCCTTTACTCACCTACTTCATATAGATAAAATTTTCTATATTTCTAGGGAATCTATGTTTTCTTAGATAGCTATTTTTTTTAATAATATTATTTATGTGCAGTTTCTAGAAAATATTGATCTTTCACTAGAATACACATGATAGTTCCATAGCTATTAATAATATAAAAATAAAAATTTTCAATACATTCTCTATCATCAGGATCACTTGAAATCAAATGATACATAACATTGAATTTGTACATGCATTAATGCATGTGATGACAAATAGACTCAAAAATCCATTTTGATTCATGTTTTTAAATAAAATACAATAACTATTAATATTTAACAAACTCAACTTGAGATTATAAATTATAAATTAATGTATATTTTTTTCATGGAACATCACCTTTATCATTGATTTTTTTCTATTAAAAATTTGGTTTGAATGATGTATTTATATTATGGTCATAGAGTAACAACTTAGTAGAAATTTTATTTAATATAGTCTAGATCCGTATTAATTAAATCTACTCATTATTTGTTATCAAACACATAAACAAATATTTATAGATCAACATGTGAAATTAGTTTTTTTTTTGTTTTTATACAATTGGTTTATTTTAGTGTGACTTGGTGTATTATTAAATTCAATTTTATTTTCAGACTCCACATACATCTTCATCTGATAATATTTAAATATACCATATTTAGTTACACCGTTATCTTTAGTGGTATGAATTGAATTAATATAATCGAATTCATGTACACTTATATCTTATTTATCACCTATTTTATTAAATATATACATCATTTAAACATCCATGCCTTCAAAATATACAATATTTTCCTCACTAAAATTTATTTTATTTTCTATAATAATTACATAAAAACAATATAACATTTTTGAAACTTCTTTTTTGATAACAAACATCTTATTCTACTAAATAAATATCCAATAATAATACTTTCCTCGGATTTTTCATAAAAAATTTACGAAATTTGAATTTTTGATCTTTATCAAATATGGAATTAAAAAAACTATAATGGAGGTAGATGTAGGTTTTGGGTTGTAATACATATCAAAAGTGGTTTCACTTGATTTGGGTTATAATAATAACCTATTGTGAATATGCACAATTAAATATAAAAAATTCCTCCATTATAATTTTGTGTGTTTGTGTTTAGTAATCATAATCATTTCTATTTAAACAGATAATTGATTAATTATTTTAAAAATCTATTCCACCATGGAGTATAAGAATCACTACAGTGATGTTTAATCCCATTGATAGTTATCTAGTGTTGAAACAAATTTCTATTGAACTACATTCTAATATTATATTTCAACATCTTGATGTAGACTCCCAAATCATTATCCACATGAATTTTAAATATTCTAAACATTAAAAAGTATTAAACCATGTATTTCATGAACATATAATTATTAATTATTATATAATTACCAATGAATGTAATGACATAAATATCACTTATGGTGGATTCAAGTATGAATTGACCATAAGAATCAAAATGAATTATTTTTTTTTGGGATAGTTGATTGAATTTCAATATTTTTATCTTTTCATTTAACATATTAACTTGATGAATGATTTTCAAAAAATCTTCTATATATGTATTCAGTTGTTATAGATATATAAATCCCTTTTATATAGAGATCTTATCCAAACCCTTTTGACCATGGTTGCTATGTATTCTACGCCAATGGTCATCTTCTTCTTTTAGAACACAAATAATATAAATTTGATAGTGTAACAACCTAGACCCTGTTTTCTTATATGTAACTGAACGTGGTTTATCATGTGGCCTCATGTACACCTCCCTATATACCAAAGTCTACTGACTAGTAGTGAGTTTCTATAATTGTCTGGTGGAAAGACTATACCCTTGTAATCTACACAGTAAAAATGAGTAATGAACTAGTTTATAGAGAATACATCTTAACAAAAATAATAATGTTAAAATAAATCATCACGATACTGGTAATAAACATGCCAAAAGTGGCATTATATACAAAATGATCTGAATTTCATGGATCTATACAAAAACTATAGGAATTAAAGGGAAAAAACTTACATACATATAATCAAAAGAACCCAAAAAACAAAAAGGATACCTCCAATTGCAGTATAATCTAAGGATAGATTAGATGCTATCAAGAACCCATGCTATGAAAAAAATAAAAATTCCATGATCATGAGCTTATCCTTGCCCCTACATGTATCCATAAAGTTTATATGGGTACTAAATGTAGTCCCTAATAGTGAGTGAGATAAAAATGGTATCTGACCACCAATGGTGTCTATAACAGTGCATCTTTTGTTTTAAAACCATACCAAAGTGTAGATACAATAGTTAAAACTATATGATGAATGATAGATATAACAAGTCCTTGAATAGAGGCCAAAATTAAGTGAAGTATATAAATGATATGTATCAATAAAAAGAATTAATGTGTACATATAACTACTAGAATTTGTATAATCCTCATACATTTATTGTGTTATACCTACATTGGGTAGGACCAAAGAATATAGAGCAATGATAAATCCTAGAGTCCAAGGATCTTTTCCAAGGTAATCCTCAAATATCATTGACCAACATGGTCTAGGAACACATTTCTCATGACCGAGGCATCATAATATTAAATAATATTAATGTATATAGGGGTTATACATTCCATAGCTTGACCCCCCTCATTAGTGCACTACTATAATCATGTTCGGGCCATGCCGTAGTTGGTTTACATCAGCATTCCCACAATCAATTTCATTTCATGATATCAAATGTAAAGAATGATATATAAAAACGAAAAAGGACTATTTTTGTGTCCAATCTCTTGTGAAATCTTTAGTAAAAAGTCACAAGATAAGAATGTATTCATTTCAATTCAACGTTCTCATTTAGTTCAGGGATATTTCACCATTAACATAATTTGATATAATGACTTAATAATTAAATCAACTTCTCACTGAATCATTTATTTTTTATTAAGATCCCACAAATATGTGGAAATACCACATATCTAAAGGGGTGTTCCTTAGATTTTGAATATGAATGGACCAACCTCGTAGGTGGTTTGTGTTGAGGTTAATATCCTCCAAACAAGTCATGCTGATATATGGGAATCACATATAAGGTTCAAATTTTTTTATTAAGACATTTATTAGTTTTTGGAGAAATTTCTATAAGGGATGAAAAGAATCACAGTGATAAATAACTATTTAATGAAAAAAACCACATAGAAAATGTAAAAACTAAATACTTTATAAATTTTGAGGACTACTCATATAGTATCATCTTTTGATTCCCAGTGTAATGGGAGAAAACAAAGAAATAAATGAATAACCAATAAGTATGGGATACTATCTTTCATGAAGATCAGAAAATGGATGAAAGAGAAACCAAGATTAAAAGGTAATTTATTGAATATTCAAATAATTTAGTTCTATTGTGATAAAAAATAGCATCGAACATTGGATATAGAAGGTGGATAAAAGCATGGGTGATAAGGGTGGATGATATCTTCACAAGGGATGCACCTAGAGAAATGAATAATATAATTGTTTTATATATTTAATAAGAAATGACGGGAAATGAAATATCACCCTTCATTATGGTGGTCGTAGGGTTGGCCAAACCATGCACAAACTATGAGAGAATCACTTTCTAGGGGCCCCTAAAATGGGCTATGCAAATAGTTAAGCTAATCATGTGTAGCCTTTGACAAACTCATATAAAACATGTCTGGAGATTTATTCATTGTCATTTAGTCTTGGGTAATTGGTTGGAAAAACTCTTTGACACCCACCAGGTATGAATGGTTTGAAGAGAACTATTAGCACTATTATTGTGCTAACAGTACACCTCAGTTGGTTTTTTCATAAAAATAGGGCACCAAACTTTGAACAAGCCCTAGAAACCCTCAAAACATCCTCGCCTTATTATAAATTTCTAATTCTATAAAAAATAATTAAACCTTAATAAAAAATATATACATTAGAGAAAAATAATGGTTTTATAGACTACCCAACATTCGTTAACTTGTCCCTATGTTTCCCTTACGAGGGTTGTATAACACTATCCAATAAAATGTTAGGTCACATGGCACAAACGATTTCCTCCCAATACTTTTCCAGTTCATATACATGGCCATGATTATATAGAACCCATACTGATAGAACATTCATATACCCTTGAGACATAGTACTCCTATCCATAATAAAAATATGGTGATCCTAAAAAGGAGAATCAAAATAATGTTCCACCTCATCAGGATTGAAAACAAGAGATAATTCTGTGTATTGAAAAAATAACTACGAAATTTGGAATAAATTTTTCATAGCTCTATATCTACATGTAATTTATATATGATTATCCATTTATATGACCTTATCTAGAATCTAAAATTTCATAGAAAAATGACAAGTCAAAACACCAGGAATTTTAAACCGTTTATTCCCTAGTCCATGCAAAACACAAAATAATAACCAATCTACATCCTCAAACTCTATATGTTGTGAATGGATGTTATCATAGGATTTATTCCATGGATGGGTCATATCAATTCACCTCCAAATCACCCAAACAAGATTAAATTTATCCTAAAAGAGACATGGTCTAGGTAGGATTTTCTCTACTGAATCAATATTTCACATAGGTGATTGAAATGGAGTACCATATAAGTATTCATAATGATACTTATTTTTAAGAACCTAAAATATGTCATTGTAACATAAATTGTGTTGATGTATATTTATCTCCCATGAACCCTTTAAATATATGATGCATTCCTTAACAATGTCTTCTAAAACCTATATTGTGTTCTTAGAAAGCCTTTGGTTTTGAGGAAAAGATGACATATAATAAAAATACCAATATACCTAAAACTATATGAATCCCTTTATATAATTGAGAAATGAGATGAAAATCTATTTCTAGTAAAATAGACAATCAAACTTCATGATGTTAGAGAGGATCATATAAATATATCCTTTCATGCTCATCTGCTTTAAGGACTTTTTAATTGGTAAAAATTGATTAACCATTGTGAGCTTGTCAATGATCACCAATATAGAATCATTAGCTCAGGGTGATATTGGTATCCTAGTCAAAAAAATCCATTTTTATTTTTTCATATTCTCTATTTGAAATGGGGAATGAATATAAAACGCTAGCATGCCACTGGCTCTCCAGAATCACTTGATATTAAGATGAACAGTGTGTCGAAAATCTATTTATAATCCTTTTCATACCAATACCCGATTATTGGTATTGTAATTCAAGATACATATTGTGAATTTCAAGGTCATTCATCCCAATATTTCTATTATAATCTTAAATAAATTTCTATCAAAATGATCTAGGAGCCCAAACATTTCCATGAATCTACAAGGATTGAACCTCATCAATTACCATGCAGGTGGTGGATCATCTCCTAAAAAACTCACTTAGGACTAATACCTCAAGGCATGACAGCTTTCTCATCTTCACCAACACAAGATGTAATGATGTTACTACAAATTTAGTATGTTTATTATTTATGTGACTCTACAATAAAATTAATTTAATCTTAGAAAATATGGCCATCAACTATCACTTGTTACCAGCCTCCGAAATGATAAATTTTTGTGACCCTAGCTTAGAGGATTGGCTGTAATATTTCTATTCCTTAGAATATAATAAATATAAAATTTTAATGACGAATGATATTGAACCCATATTATTTTAATAATACTTAAATCACACTATATTGAGATTTATTTGAGTAATTTTTGGTTCATATTGACGAAAATATATCTCTAAGAGGTTAGTGCCTAAAAAAAATAGTGTGAACAATGGATGCTAACGCTAGATCATGTGTAGGGTGACACTTATCATGTGGCCTCTATTGATGAGACCCATACTCCATGAATCTCTATCATATATCTTAAATAATATATGCTTGATTCCTGATGAATCATTATAGACTATATATATTATACTCATCTCTATAAAAATAAATATATGTGCTGAAGTCTGTATCTATTTGAACACTTGAAAGGATATATCAAATTCTTCAAACTGGATAAGCTTCATACCTTTCATGGTATATCCTATTAGTGGTTACTCAAGACCTGATAATTAATGAATATAGAACATGTTATATATATCCATACCTAGCAAAATGTTTTTGTAAAAAAAGATATTAGGCTTATCCTAGGTAACAACCTTTCTCAAATCTTATGGGTCAAAAGGCATTTCTACCTCTGAGATAATGTTAACAGGAAGTGAAACATTATTATACAAAAGTGTCAATTGGTCACCTTGGTGTATAGATGTTTCTCTATTAGTATATTCAGAATGATATTAAGATGTTTGTAATGGTCTCTTAGAGGAAAAGAATATACTAATATTTCAACCACGAAAAATTCCATGAATAAATAATTATATGAGTGGAAAACCTAAATCATCAGATACATTATTACTATTGAAAAATTCAGAAGATTGATTGAAAAAACCAAAAACATATAAGGACCATGTATTTTATGGAATGTTTTTTTATTTATGTCTTATAGTCTCAAATGTAAATTATGATAACATACCTCAAATCAATCTTGGAGAAAACATGAGTTCATTGGAGATGATCAAATAGGTCGCCTCTTTGAGGTAAAGGATTCCAATTATTCATGGATGTCTACTTTAATTTATGATAATATACAAAAGGCATGATGTTCACATCCCGCTTCTTATACATATCATTGGTGAACCCTAAGGTGATGAACTAGGATGTATATGTTAAGTCAAAAGTCTTCTTTTTGACTTCTATATCATGTTTTGGAAATCACAAATGCATTCTATCATGTTTTGGAAATTACATTTGTCTTCTATCATGTTTATCGTATCGTACAATACTGATCGTACTGACTCTGTCAATCGTATCGTACTGACTCTGTCAATCATATCGGACTGACTCTGTCAATCGTACCATACTGACTCTGTCAATCGTATCGTACTGACTCTCCTATTCAGATGGTCATTATTTGTTTTGGTACTTAGTCAAAAACACTCATTGCATATGAATCATACTCATGTTTTACTTTTCTATATATCTCTTGTCTTAACAAAATGATGTCGTTGAGTTAGTTACAAACTAATCAAAACGATGTCGTGCTTTCTGTTTCAATATGACCATTGGAGAAAATTTGACCGTTGGAACTCGAGGCCTATAAAGAGGAGGTCATTTGAAGCTGAGAGAACAACGATGAACGAAGAGAACGAATGAAGAGACTCTGTGAACTACCAAGATTCTAGAGAGAGACACTGTGACTTCTCTCATCTGCCTTGTGCGTCCGATCATCGTATCGAGGGCTTTCAAGTAATTGAAAGACAAAGGTGTCGATTACCTACAAAATCGAGGGCTGTCGGGGATAGGCAGACAGACATGCCGATCATCATATCGAGGGCTCACCAAGGTGTTGGTGAGACAGACCTTTTATCCTAGGTGAAAGGATAACCCTTCTCTTTGGGTTAAAAGAATTGTAATACATTTACATTTCCGCTGTTACTTGTATTAGAAAGGGATTTGTATTGTTTCCTTTCTTCTTTACATATTCAATTGTAATTGTTTCAATTAAAATCATTCTATTACATTTTGTATTGATTGATTCTATACGCTTTAAGGTAGAATCATTCATCTTTTTATTACTCTGACTATTTTGTTCACCTTGAATACAATTGTTTTACATTACATTAGTATGACAATACATCATAACTTTTATATTCACTACAATTATGGGTGTTTGTATTTGTATTAGTTTAAGATCTTTTAAACTAATCTCTTTGTTGCTAAAACTCAAAGGTTTTTTAAACCTACAATTCACCCCCCCTCTTGTATTGTTCCATCTAATAGACAGACATATCTACTTATTCGATCCAACAATTGGTATCAGAGGTGGTTTTCCACTATTTTGTATTACTAGCTTTTATTATTACTATCTTGAATACTTACTACACTAACGTGTGGAGTGGAAAAGTTGTTTTTGTTGTATTAGATGGCAGGAATGAATATCAGGTCAATAGATAATCTGAATCCTTCTAGACCACCAATCTTTAATGGGAATGATTATGAGTATTGGAGAGATCGTATGAAGACTTTCGTTATCAATACTGGTGTAGACAATTTTATTATGCTTACTGGGGGTTACAAAATTCCTGACAAAGAAGTTAGCACTTTCACCAACCAAGAGAAGCAAGAATATCAATTGAATTACAAGGTACGCAATACTTTATTATTCTCTATGACCAGGAATATATATAGTCAGATATCTTTATGTGAAGAAACCAACTATATTTGGAAGAAATTAGAAGTTACTCATTTTGGTACATCCAAGGTTATAGAAACAAGGAGAGCAATGCTTCGAGCAGAGTATCATGGATTTTTTTCCTTATGGAGAGCCAGTATGTAAAGTTCAACAAAGGTTTATGATGATTGTAAAAAGATTACAATCTATGGGAGAAAAAGGTCTTGATGATGAAACTCTTGTTGATAAGATTATAGATATTATGCCAAATGAACCATATCCAAAGTGAGCGTGAATGTTTGTGTACCTACAAGGGCTGGTAACCCAGAGCCTGTGGCTAGGCATCCTAATATTTGGAGATATAAATGTATACAGGGGTTGTAGGTGCCATACCTTGGTCCCCTTTATAGGTTCCATGCCATAACAAATTTAGGGACATACCATAGTCAATTCCATATTACATTTACACTATTGGTGTCATGTAACGATGTTCCATACTAATAATGTAATATAAAAATATCAAGGATCCATGTTATTATCGATTCCCAAATTCTATCATCTATAGAAATGATCAAACCTAGACAATATTCATTTCATCATAATTTTCTCATTTAATTCAACTATTTATCCACTTTTATAGTATTTGATATTATGGTAAATGAGCTATTTAAACATCTCAAAAACTCATTTAATTTACATAGGTCTCCCACTACCTATTGGAAAACCCACAACCAAAAAGGTGTTGTCCTTATATTATGAAAATGAATGAACCCACCTCGGAGGATTTTCAGGTTTTGGTTGAAAACCTCCAACAAAGTAATGGTTATATGTTTGTATCACATTAAATATTAAACTTTTAATTTTTTTTCATTGATTAATTTAAGGAGAAAGATATGGAATGTATGGTATGTGGAAAAATAGTTAATTATTATTAAATACTAAAATCATTGGAAAAACCAATATACCACCTAAATTATGGAGGTAGAGGAGTACTTATCCAGTACTGGTATCTGATTCGTTGTAGAATGAGAGAAAATAAAGAAATATATGAATACAAAAAATATAGTGGAATATAGATTTCATGAATATTTAACAAGTAATGGTGAGGAAAAAGAATAAAATAAGGTAATTTATTAAATCTCGTGCCACCAGTGATCCAATGTGACTGATGACACTTGATTCAAACATCCGCTGCATAAGAGGGATCAAATAATAAGCGAGGAAGGTGTAGGAGCTCTTCACATGGGTAGAATCTAGAAAAACGAATAATAAAAACATTTACTATGATTTAATAATAATATAGGTAAAATTTAATTTCACCCTACATTAAGTGGGTCTCATGGTTTGGCATCATGTTTGGCCAAACTGTGCCCCAACCGTGCATCATTCACTATCCATGGAACCCCCTTGCATGGGATTGTTCTTTATAAGACAAATTTTGTGTAGCCCTTGTAAAATTACTCTGAAACTTTATTGAAACATTTATAAATGGTTTGGGGTCCATGGTGAATGTTTTTACAAAAAATTCAACACCCTCTAGAGTTTCATTTTTTGAGTTTGATAGTTAGTACTAAACAAGCACTAATATTACACCCCAGTGGTTCTTCCATTAAACTATGAATCTATGCTCCAAAAATATTTATAAACCCTCTAGTATATTAATATAATATTAAGAATTTCAACTACTATAAAACTAATTAATAAAAAATTAGATAACATTTTTCTTACAACATTGATAAATAAGGGTTTTACCCATGGATATTGAAATTCGAATAATTTACCACATTTTTTGATTCTTTGTGATAATTGTGCTATATTTTATTCTTTAGAGGTGTAAGGAAAAATATATTAAAATTGATTCGTTTACATAAAAACATGTTTTTCATAGACACAAATAGTTGTTTTTGGTCAACTAAATAAAGAACACATTATCATATATTAGTTTTTGACCATCAATCTCATATATACTAGTTCCTATGATTTTTGTGGAACATTCATTTTCAAATTTAAATAAAATTCTGTCATGATATTTAATGTAATTCATGATTTTTTTGACTCTAATTATATGAATCAAACAACCACTTTTTTGTATCAATTATTTTCATTAAATCATACTTTAAGATCCATGTTAAGGATAAGTAACATATCAAATTCTTGTGGCATATGAATCGTCTCATATCAAAAATCAAAATGATTTTTTTTATAATTACTATTTTTATTCATTATTAATTAATTTTCATTTAATGTCACTCCATCCATATATTTCATATGTGGAATAAAATATATTATGAGTACCCACTCTTGATAGATTTATTATTACAACATTTTTGTTTATGGAATTATTTTTTCTCATCCATAAAATTCCCCTTACTTATTTTATACAATGACTATAAGGAAATTACATATTATACATTACAATAAACACATTTTGACCATACTATAGCTAGAAAAAATAGTATCCTATAATGTTTCATCTTATATAAAATTTATGACTCTTTATAAATAGTTCTCAATTATAATTAGGTACATTTGTTGCTAAATGTTTCCTCTTCCAGGGGAAAATATTCCTTATCTAGCAATATCTAAAATTATTTATTATATAAGTGGTCTTCTTTTTATTTTCTATATTCTAATTATAACTTGATATACCTCAAGACACTATGTTATTATAAAAAATAGATTTATCATTCTTGTGGTTCAAATGTGATGAATTTACTTGATATTTTGAGAAATAGTTTTAAAACAGTTGTGCCGACTCACACTTTACATTCACAACATTGTTATAGTTGATCTATCATCATTTATAAGATCATTTTATCATTAAGTCACCATGATATTTTCATGTTTAATTATAATTCCTTTACTATATGTTTCTCTTCCAAATCATACAATAATATCCAATTTTTAGGAATTTTAACGTTGATATTATTTCTTTCCTCGACATTTTTATTCTCATATTCCATTATCATCTCAACCACATTCATTAGGAATTTTATTTACTCATTATATTTTTTGTTATCATTAAGACATAAATAATGTTCATATTTAATCATGTAGTCATTATACGTTTTTTATCACCATCTTCATCACTACGTGAGGTTGTTTTATGCTTTTCAATGTGATATATATTTTTTTTATAAACATTATAGTCATGTTTTTTTATATTTATTACTTTCTCTGGACTATCTTCTTATTCCTTAATCATCATTATTATACTCTTATTTCTAAAGAATATTTTCTATCCTTAAAATCATTCCATTTTTATTCATTGGGTTATTACATTATTTAATATTATAGAAATATTTTTCCTTTTTATTTTCATTATATTCATGTCATTTACTCTTTGTAATTTATTTATAATATTTTCAATTTCCAGCTCATTCAAATAATATATTGGGAGTTTCTTTTTATAATCACCATTTAATTTTTTCTGTTTCACTGAATTCAGATCCATGATCCTTTTTTATGAAACCATTTTTACCAACATTAGATTCACTAGATTATTCAACATTATCTTATATGATTTTAATATTCATTATATATTTCAATTCCTTGTCCTCCTTGGTTATTTTTTATGAAGAAATATTATTTCCCAGTTAATAAGAAACATTAAATATACGTATTATATCATTTGTTAAGTCATATCTATCTCATGGTGATAAAAATTTCACATTAAATTGATTTGTATGTTCCACATATTTTATTGACATTGGTTCAAATATCTAGAAAATCCTTAAAACTATGATTTTTCTTAACATTTCATTCCCCCTGGTAATTTATTATTTATTAATCTCATCATCAACCATTCTAATATCATCAAATGATTCTCACATATTTTTTTTCTTCAATCAGTTTTTTATTCCCTTTAAAAATGATTTAAGACATATTAAATATTTATTTAAATATTTTTATTCTTACTAGTATTGTATGATGTATATTAGATTAAAATATCAAAATTTCCTTCATTTCATTTACATCAACCAAATGATTCTTTTTATAAAATAATTGAAATTTTCCTTCTATCCCAATAGGTCTAAAACCCACTATAGTAGTATCCTTACCATAGAGGATAAGAGAAAGGACAAAAGGAATCATCTTATTCTTTATATCAACGTCAAATTTTCGAAAAAAAATATTTTTTTGATAAAATTATGATTATAGATCTCTAATGTGAAATATAAGAAGTTACCTTAGAGGAATCATAGATTTTCTTTGATATTATGGGATGTTCCTTGTTATGTGGTGATGTATCGTAGAAATGGGGGGGTTATGAATTATAGATATTCATTTTAATTTTTTTTTGAAATATAAATATGTGGCTGATTCAATTCTTATTTCGATCTCTATCATAATTTCCTTCATCAACTTTATGAAATAAAGATAAAGAACTATAAGGTACATAATTTTTTTATATGTTTCACCCCAAATGTTGTTGAAAAAACATTAATTTTCGTGGGTTGAGTCTGAGACATAGATTTAATCAATAAAAAATTACAAAAATTTGAAGATATGTGAAGGTATCATCAAGAAAAAAACTCTTACAAGAGTGGGAATGTATCATCAATAACCCAAGTAATGGTATCATCCTCTCCTGGATACCTTCTACCCACAAACAAAATTAAGTTAATACAATTATCAATCCATTTTGTCTTCAAATTTAAATTTTTTATATTATTAATAAGATCTGTAGTCCATTCTTAGTTGTAATTAAATCACAATATATGATATTCATCCCCAATATATGGCTTCAACTATAATAATACAATCAACATCACAAATTTCTTGTCAAAATTTATCTAAATATTTTATAATGTTTAATATATATAATATATTTAAATGAAATATTTTATTTCTCATCATATAAAATAACCCATTAATTGTTGAACATAATGTTCATTTAGATCAATTTATATAATTAATTTTCACGGTATATGTTCATCCCTAGCACTATTTGTTTCTCACTATTCAACACAAAGGATTGGTTATAAGATGTATCATCATACAGATCTCTATATCTTATTATATTGTTCTTCTACCATTTTTTCACTATATATTAGATGAATACGACGCTATATTTTTGAATTTCTAAAACACATTAAATTCAATCATATAGTTTTCTATTCAAATATAGTAAAATATCACATAGAAATTTGGAATCATTGATCTCCATTTAAAAGATTAAAATATCTTTATTTAAATATATATTTTTATCACATAGATATCAAAAAAATATTCTCATGAAAATCATTTTATTTAACTTATTTTTGAATTAAAGAATATGTGTTTTCTCATTACTACAAGCATTTATTAGTATTTTTGAAACCATTATGATGTGATTCTCCTCATAATGAAATAGAAACACACAACTTATTGTATCCTTGTTCTTTAATTAACAACCTTATTATTGTTATATATAATCATGTAAATTCAAAGAATCAAGATATTTATAACATTAAGATAAAAAATGATCTAAATTAAATCTCAATATATCACAAATTTTCTTTAAAATTATTTCTCTCATATATTAAGCATATTTTTCAGTAAACACCTACATGTTACTTTGAGTATGGGGTTCATTGTGAAATATTTTTCCTTATATTTGACCGTAAAATCAACCTATTGAGTACCCTTAGAAATTTACTTCATCAAGTATGATACCCCTTACATATCATAGAGCTATATTTTATATAACATAGTGAACCTTTTGTACCTTTCTAAATATCATTCAATATGAGTTTCTTTATGCATAAATTAAGATCAATAATTTCTAATGGGAAACTAAACTTTATATTGAATAGTGAATCTCCGGACCTTGAAAAATTTTCATTCTGCATGTTTTAGAATACCATTAAATAAAATAATAAATATTAGAATTACCTTTACGCACTAAATGCAAATTTTTATTCATTATTTTAAACAAAATAAATGTGTTAAATTATTCCCAAACCCAAAAAAATAGAATTTTCAAAAAACCTTAAGGGTTATAAACTCAATTTTACACACCCCCACCCATCCAATATCACTAAAAAATAATTCTGAACACAATAGAAACAATGTAACAATATATATTTTTATTCATTTTTTATAATAATATCAATACATTCTAAATAATTCCATGGATCCTTCAATTATCAATGGGATATATGGGCGTAAGAGGTTTTATATGAAATATATTGGGGTAACATATTCTAATGAAAATATTTAAATTAAGTAATTAACAGCATGTATTGTCTGTTGAAATGAACACCTAAATAAATTCTTGAATTAAATCAATATTTTTATACATGTGGGTATAAAGTACATACAGATCTTGAATGTAAAGGTAATAGGTAAGCTTATAATATATTATTTTTCATATTTTAAGTGATGGGAAACATTTAAATTAAATCCCCCATGATTCAATGGAATCAACTTTAGATGAGGTATAAAAAATCAATATTTGGATTGTGAAATTGCTAGAGTGTATTTTTAAATCTAGAATGACATGATAAATGGTTCTTTGATCGTAAACTCAATTATAGATCATGAATTATTTTATTCTAGATCTATGAACATGTTTATATCTTGAATGATTTATAGTAATACTAAATCATCCTTTGATACATCGAGTATTAATATTTCAATACAAACATTATGAAAAAATCATATTGCTACAAGGATATATTTTGATGTTTCAATTAATATTCATTAACAATATCATTTTATAAACTATATTATTATACACATTATCTATATTGACATAATCATTATGATGGATTGAATCTCAATTTATAATTAAATTATTTATTATCTAAATAAGACTATTAAAAATTTCATGTGATATATTTAATTCGTTGTTTTAGTGAAGAATCATCATTTTATGAGTTTTTTCAAGAACCTCCCCATATAGATCACCTTAATGAAAAAATTAAGAATTATAGAATAAATAATATATGGATGGTGGAGATATTCTAATAATTGAGGGTATACCTATTATGAAATATTAAAATGACGTATTCATTGAGAAATTAACTGGATATCCACTAGAGTAAGAAGTTTAATTTTTCATTGAACTCATACATAATAACAGAGACATATATAATCACCAATAATGAATATACATGGTTTAATGGAGTTTAATCACTAAATTAATGTTTTTTTTGGATAAGGGATTCATATACACCAATGTCTTACATTCTATATAACTCATATGATATGAAAATAGGATTGATTATATTATGAGTTTGAGAAAATATTATAGGGAAATAAATTCCAATTTAATATGGAAAATTTTATATACCCTGAATTGATGAATTCCATTATCGACATAAATATTAACAAATATTGTCAAATATTGATAATAGTTTTAGTGGTCATTGTTTAATAATGAAGAAGGATACATAATAAAGATTAATTTTTTTATGAGGTGTGGAGATTATGAGTTACGATTAATTCCCTTTCAATTAAAGAATACACGCTTAGTTTTTATGGATGTGATGCATATAGTTTTCATGGATTATCCTGATAGACATCTGTTGGTATTTATTTATGAAATATTTATAGACTCCAAAATCAATGAGGGGAAAGAGAACTATAGAAGGATTAATCTAGAGACCAATAAAGATAATTTGTTATTTGAAATGGTATGTATGTATGATTTTTTTGTCTGAAAAGATTCAGTTCATTCTAAATCGTCTCAAAATATGAAATAATTATTTTACCTTGAAATTAAATAGGTTTCAATTCTTTTAAATATAGAGAAATAAAACTAGGAAAAACATTTCCCTATTTTATCAATCACTTAGTAGTGATTTTTTTTAAAAAAATATTAAATAGCCAACTAATTAACCGAGTTAACTTATGAAGGGTTCAAATTGACATGGTCAATGTAATGTGAATAATTCAATTGTCTACGAAATAATATATTGTTAAATGAAATTATGTTAAAATTACCATTACGGAAGAATGTTTTTGTGATATATTGTTATGTATATTATAATTTACTAGTATGCATCATTATTAAATAAGATGTAGTTGTTTATTTACAAAATGGTAATGAAAAACTGATGAAAAAACAATCGAACTCATGGTATTGAGAAGAAATATATAATATTTTCCTTAAATATATTGAGGCAAAAAATATTATGGTAAATTATGTGACACATATAATGACCATAAATGTTCAATATATATATTTAAAATGAAATATCTCATCGTAATAAAAAATCTATAAAAGTAACTAGTAACATACAGTGATATTATGATACAATAATTCCTTCAGAAAGAAATAGAATTGGATGATGCGTTGAGGAATATAGAAAATGGTATTCTATTCATGATGATGTTGGAAAAGGATCAAACAATCATAGATTTAGTAAAAGGGTATATCTAAATTATTATGGGTGGGGAAATAACATTCATTGTCCAAGGGATTGACCCACCATAATTAATATATAAGTTAAGTAAGAACCAAATATATGAAAACTATCTACAAAATTACATTAAATCATTTAATGATGGTATATTGATAGACCTGGTGCAATGAGTTGGTGAATTTGACATATGAAAAAGAAAATAAATTCCACTAGTACCAAAGAAAAATAGGTAATTTATAAATGAATTTTATAGATGAAATTTAATTATACACATCGTTTTCAAAAATATGTATATAGATTTTAGATAAACCATTTCATATTATAAATTTAATATATAAATTACTTATTATGTGTCCATGATCTCTATATTCCAAAAAGTAATGGTTTGGAGAAAAATCTAAATGGGGGTTGTAATAACCGAAACATTCATTAATGGAAATTACTCTTGATCTAATTAAATGTTTATTACGATTATATTAAATGTGAACTTCATTGGTTTTATATTTCTAGATCATAAAATACCTTTATGAATTGTGACTGTTTCTTATATAGTCGTTGAATAGTAATCACATGATTAGAATAAATATAGGGCTTTAACAAAACCAATTTACTCAGACAAAGGAATCGATGGACTCATCTAGTAGACTTACACCATACGAAGCCCATTTTTTAGAGCTTCGGAAGGATGTGGAATCATTGGGATTCGCTCTTGACCAAGGCAAAGCCATGCTTGAACACATTAAGCTAGAGAGGAACCGACTATTGGAGAAGTGGAAGTTAATAGATATTACCACCCAAGTGATGTTATCTGAGCCACCCCAAGAGTTTGTCACCATTGCACACCATACCCTATGGTCTTATGCAGGTATTATAAGTGGTTATGTAAAGATACTCAAGTACTATGACTACGCACATTATTCTTGTATAGAGAATATACATTCTTTTTATTGTTACTTTGTAAATAGTTTTTAAAGCACAATTTGAATTTTTAGTTAATATTCAACTAAGAAATAAAATTAGATTAATTAATGGTTTTTTAATTAAATAATATTTAAATAAAAAAATTAATATTAAAATACTAAATATAAATTATCATATAATTTTACGAATGCAATAGTAATCTTTATTAAGGTTCAAAAGTTGTTTTTGTCGAAACCCATAAATTCTCAATAATTTTTGGTTTTTATTTTAAAAGTAAAAATTCACATATTTAAAAAATTATATAGATAAAATGAATTTTTTTTTGAATCAAGATGTCAAAATTATCCAACAGTGAATTTTTCAAAATTTTCAGAGACAGTCGAATTTTTGGGTACAAATTAAATACCACCTAAATATATAATGTGCTTTATGACATCATAATGACTCAATAGTGATGTAATAAAATACTAAAAACATAATTTTCTGCCGATATATGTTTTACCAATAAAATAATGTGATTTTTGGTTTTTTTTTATTTATTTTACAAAGCTATTGTAGACCCCTCAATGCTTATAAAACATTTAGTCTTTTTAAATTGTTATCCTTGAGGGTGTGACTCACCTCCACATAAGAAACTCTATTATTTTAAGAATTTATGACATTGGAATTATAAATTTTTTTTTATACTCCCATTTGTAAAAAAAACATGGGAAAAAACCATGGGATGGTTTGTGTTTTTCATTACTTTAATGTGTGGTGTCCCAAACCTAAATAAAAAAGAATTCCCTCTCCTTTCTTATATAAACCCACCCATGCTCCCACTTATTCATCACTAAAATCCTTTAGATATTTTCCAACCTCTTCCCTCATCTCCCTATAATCCACCCAAGGTTTCCCAACCCCCCAAGAAGCCTCTGTGAAACCTCTCCCAAGCCATTGGTATCAAACTTACAAGTAAGGGATTCCTAACTTCTCTTTTTATCCATGTTTCTTAATATTGTTATGCCCTTTTATTTTCATTTAAAAATATTGGGGTATTATTTTTCACCTCCCCCATACTTCCTTATGTTTTTTTGGATAATGGTATACCCCTTTATCTGTCATTAATTCCTCCCATTGACACCTGTTACCATGACAAAATTCCGTGAGGTGTTTTCTTTTCCTATTTTACATCCATGTAATACTTTTTTATTATGCATATAAATTCTATGAAATTTGTTGGGACTAGTATCCATATGACCTCATTACTTTCCATTTCATTTCTATATGATGAGACACCCTTTTTACTCTCATGAACCATTTTCATGAATCCTTATGTCACGCCGTTATGCTACCGAAATTGCACCACATTTTTTCAAGCCAAGATCATTTTGTTGCGAATACCATACCCATGTGTCTATTAAGTTTATTCACCTATATACACATATACATATTGAATGGTACTTTCATTTATTTATTCCACTTTACTTAATTGTGGAATAACATATGTGTTTGATTGATTCCATGATCCATGTGGCACACTTATGCATGAAATGAAATGTTTAAGAAGGATGCACCCTCATAGCGCTCCAATGCATTGGGTAAAGTTTAGTATCATGATATGTCATGTGCAATGGGTGTTGACTCATGCTAATTAAATTGAAACTATGTTTTACTCGTGCTTCATTTTCAATGAGGGTTTACTCATCCTCCATGTGCAATGAGCCTTGGATCATGCTAATTTCATGTTAAGTGTTGTTTCCACATTTCCATGTTATGATTATCATAATATATCATGACTTTATGTTCATGTTTCTATTGTGATCCATTTATGTGCCTTTTTATAAAATTTATTATATCCCTCATGTGATTCCTTGTTTATTCCCTTAGTGGGCTTTATAGATCACCCATTTCTTATGCACGTCCTTAGGTTATCCCATACAGTGCTTAGTATTAGGGAATGCAATGGACATGTAAAGGACGTTTTCAATAATGTTGTTGTGTGTTTTATGTTATAAACTATTATGTAATGTTCCTAATAACCAAAGACACTAGACCTCTCTATCTTCAAGGTTATATCATGTAATGATTTTATGTAATAAATTAGGTTTAAGTGTGTAATAAAAAGTAGGGTTGTTATTGTTGGTATCAGATGATAGGTTCAGTTATTTTCGGGATTAGGAATAGAAAAACCTATTGAATCCTTATAGACAAGACTAAGTATAATAAAAACATCCATAATTATTGTTGAGTATTGAGTAAGTGGTTTATCATGAAAATACATCCGTACATGGATACGATCATGCATAGGTGGATCTGGCATAGATGTATCCTAGGGGTAAAATAAGAAAACACCGCTTTGAGCTACACTCAAACAAGAACGGGTGCACGAAAATGGGCCTTACTAAACTCTTTGTTACAAATCTTCTGAGGGTATGATTGGGTAAATTCTTAAGCATAGTATGAACCCTTATTATGGGAATCAAAAATGTTCCCCTAGGAATATATGTTAGAAATTAGATCATTAATATCATAGATTGAAGCCTATGGATTCATATGTTGAGGAAATAAAAGTTATTTATAAGTCATCAGTTTTTTCCATGCATTACCCTTTATGTGTTACCCCTAACATTTTTTTCATTCCAGCCAATGTCTTCTAATAGGAGGACTTGGGCTAATAACCGATATGAAGATCAGTGTGATGATTGTTCTAATGAGATGCTCAATCTGATGGGAGTGGGAATCGCAAACATTGTCATGCTTCTCTCTTAGTTAACTCATAATTTTAATAGAAACATTGGTCCAGAGGAACGTTCAATCCCCCCTAAGAAAGAACATGTTTCTATCGAGATATTTATGAGAAAAATGCCTCCTACTTTTAATGGATCTACTGATCCCTCAATCACCGAACAATGGATCAAATCCATTGAAAATATATTCTCTATATTCCAATTTTTTAAAAAATAGAAGGTTCTACTTGCTGCTTATTGTATGTGGGTGGTGCTGGTCAATGGTGGATATTGATCAAAAATACGATGCTTGAGGAGGAGATAGAGGTGTTGGAATGGAAGGATTTCCGAAAGATGTTTTTTGAAAAATATTTTTCATGCACCCTCCAACATAAGATGGAAAGGGAATCCCATGACCTTAAGAAAAAAGTAGACCAATATATCAGAGCATACAAGGAAAACTTCACAAGGCTTGCACGATACTCCTCCATCTTTGTCGTTTCCACTAAATGCAATGCTGACCGCTTCTTTTGTGGGATGAAACCTTGCCTATGGAAAGCGATGGAGATCTGTGACTTCGACAGATATTAATAAATTGTATGATGTGCCCTCAAGGTCGAAATGGAGATCAAAGAATCTCAGGGGTATCATGGGGATAATAACTATAAGGTGGACTTTAATGATGGTAGTCCGATGAATAAATAAAACTGTGCTAAGAATATATAGCACCCCACTTGCCAAAGGTGCAGAAAGAAGCACCCCAGAAATTTCCTTAAGGGGGTGAGGAACTTCATTAGGTGTGAAAGAGATGGGAACCTAGATATTAACTACTGAAATGAAAAACCGACGATTGAAACAAAGGAGAGGAACACTCCGTTTTAACCTTAATGCATTGTTCATTTCTACAACTGCAAAGAACCAGGGCATCTTGCAAATCAGTTCCCTAATCCAAGGTTTTTCGGAAGCAACCAACAACCTCCAAGGGAGAAAGGGGGAGATTTTTCCATCACTACTACTGAAGTGAGCCCTAACAATGAAGTGGTGCTAGGTACTCTAGTTATTCATTCAAGAACAGTGAACGTAATTTTTTTTATTAGTGTTCTACGCATTCTTTTATATCCCAAACGTTTAGAAGAACAATCCCAGCACCACCACAAATCATGGAAGTAAAGATGTTAGAGACCATGGAAAATGGAGAAATCATTTCATCCAATTAATATAATGCCTCCCCTATCATAATATTGGGATTGAATTTCTTAGTGAACCTCATCATACTCCCTCTGGAGGAATTTGATGCAATTCTTAGCATGGATTGGATTTCCTTATATAGAGCCAACATAAATTGTTGTCAGAGGGAAATCACTGTCCATGTGGAGAATCGACCCCCGATTCTATACAAGTTAAAGGAAGAAGATGAATCTTCTTAAGTTCCACCATCACATGTGTGGATATTACTACTCTATGAGCACATGTATTTGGCTCAGATGATTGAGTATACGGAGGAAACCATTATTGAAGAGATGCCTATTTTGAGGGATTTCGCTAATGTGTTTCCCAAGGAATTTTCTGGCCTTCCCCCTAGAAGAGACGTTGAATTCCCAATTGATCTTCTACCTAGGGTAATGCCAATATCCAAGACTTCATATAGAATTGTCATTGTGGAGCTTGAGGAGATAAACAAACAACTACAGGAGAGCATGGATAAAGGGTTTATACGCCCAAGTACTTCACCATGGGGTGCACCAATCCTCTTCGCCAGGAAGAAAGATGGGACAATTCGCATTTGCATCGATTATCATGATCTTAACAAAATCATGATAGAGAATTAGTATCCTCTCCTAAAAATTGATGACTTGTTCGATCAGCTGCATGGAGAGCAATACTTCTTCAGGGTGGATTTGCAGTCAGGTTATTATCATGTAAGGGTGAAGAAGGAAGATATCCCCAAGACTACTTTTTGTACAAGATATGGGCTATATTAATTCATAGTAATGCCTTCCGAGCTCAATAATGCTCCAACAATCATCTTGGAATTAATGAATATATTCTTTAGTGATTACCTCGACAAATTTTTTGTAGTATTTAGAGATGATATTCTTATATACTCCAAAACCATGGAGGATCATTAGGAGCATCTAAGAACTGTACTAGAGACCTTGCCGAAGGAGAATCTCTAGGAAAAATACAACAACTGCGTGTTTTGGTTGAAGGAGGACTCATTATTATTCCATATCATCACAAGCAATGAGATATCTATAGATCCCTCCAGAATAGATGAAATTGGTAGATGGATTATGCCAACATAGATAATATATATTTGTATATTCTTGGGGTTAGCAAGATATTATTGACGATTTGTGAGAAATTTATCACGATTGTCCAACCCTCTTACCAAGATAACTCTGAAAGGAGTGAAGTTTTATTGGGGTGATGAATGTGAAAAAGCTTCAAGGAGTTAAAAAGGAGGCTTAACAATGTGAATGTGATCACCTTACCAACAAGTAGAGAACTTTTTATGGTATTTAGTGAAGCTTCGAAGAAGGTTCAGGGCTGTGTGTTGATGAAAAATGAAAAATTCATTGCCTTTGCTTCAAGGAAATTGAATTTTCATGAGTATAATTATCCAAAACATAATTTGCAGTTGGCTGCGGTGATCATCAATTTAAAAATTTGACAGGATTATCTCTTTTGGGAGAAGTGTGAAATATATACAGACCACAAAATCCTCCAGTATATATTCACACAAAAAGAGTAGAACATGCGCCAATGAAGATGGTTAGATCTGAGGAAATACTATGAATACACAATCCATTACCACCCTGGGAAAGAAAACAAGGTGGCTGATGCTCTAAGTAGAAAGGACCCGACGATTCTATCATTGATGAGAATTTATAAGGATCCAATATTCTAAGACTAGATGAATATGGAGATGGGAATCATAAAGAAGATAACATCATCCATCCTTTCACAAATTATTACTAAACTGTCTCTTTTGTAAAGGTTAAAAAATGATCAAAAGGATGATGTGGGAATTCAAAAGAATGTGGAAGCTATCAAAAATGGGAAATCATCAGAGTTCACTGTTAATTAATATGTAATTGTGAGATTTTGGAAAAGACTATGTGTTCCATCAAGTCCTGAGCTGAAGAAGGAACATTTGGATGATGCACATAGTTCAAATTTCTCTATTCACCTAGGAAACAGAAAGATGTATCGAGATATACAGGAGCATTATTGGTGGGATAATACGAAGAAGGAGATTGCTGAGTATACATCAAAGTGCCTGGTGTGTTAGAAGGTGAAGGAAGAGAGGTAGAAGACTAAGGGTATGATGCAACCATTACCCATACCAGGATGAAATGGGAGAACATCACTATGAACTTTGTCACTAGACTTCCGAAGACATCCAAAGGAAATAATGCAATATGGGTTGTTATAAATCATCTTAAAAATTTTGCACACTTTATTACAATTAGGGATGATTTCTCATTAGATCAACTCGCACAGATATATATATATCATGGAAGTGGTAAGGCTGCACAGAGTACCACAGTCTGTTGTATCCGATCAAGATCCAAGATTCACCTCTATGTTTTGGAAGAATCTTCAACATGCTCCAGAAACTAAATTGAAATTCAGTATGGCCTATCATCCTCAAATTGATAGAGAATCTGAGATAACTCTTCAGACACAAGAGGATATGTTAAGATCATGTTCTATGGACTTCAAAGTTGGGTGGGACCAATATCTTCCATTGGTTGAATTCTACAACAATAACAGTTTCCACTCGAGCATCTAAATGACACATTATGAAGCCCTGTATGGGAAGAGGTGAAAAACACTGGCATGTTGGGATGAAGTCGGTTAATGCCATCCGCAAGGACCCGAAATGGTCGAGGAAATGGTGGAGAAGGTGAAAACCATTCAGCAGCATATCAAGGAATCCCATAATCGACAGAAGAGTTATGCAGATAACCATCAATGACACCTTGAGTTTAATTTTGGATACATGGTATTTCTATGCATATCTACATGGGAAAATGTGATGATATTTGGAAATAAAGGGAAGTTAAGTCATAAGAACATCATCCCCTTTGAGATTCTTGATCATGGTGGTGCGGTGGCTTATCTAATAGCACTTACACCTACCATTTCCAAGGTACATGATGTCTTTAATTTATCCCTTTTAAGGAAGTACATACCCTACCCTTCAAATGAACTCTCTTCATAGGTAGTACTGTTTTATGATATTCTTTCTTACGAGGAGAAACCAGTGAAGATCTTAGATCCTAGAAAAAAAATTCTATGAAATAAGAAAATTCCCCTCATCAAGGTATTGTGGAGAAACCACAAGTTTGAAGAAGCGACGTGGGAATCGGAGGAACTGATTAAGTAGAGTTACCCGCATTTGGTTTAGAGTGGGAAAAGGAAATATTGAGGTTGAAATTTCATAAGGGGGGAATGTTTTAACGACCCAAACATTCATTAATGGAAATTCATCTTGATCTAATTAAATTTTTATTATGGTAACATAATATGTGAACATTATTGGTTTTATGATTCTGGATTATAAAATACAATTATGAATAGTGACCATCACTAATATATCCATTGAACAGTGATCACATGATTAGTATAAATATAGGGATTTAACAAATCCAATTTACTCAAACAAAGGAAGTGATGGACTCATCCAGTAGACTTTTCCCATACGAATCCCATTTTTCAAATCTCGGAAAATTGGTGGGTTCATCAGTCTTTGAACTTGACCAAGCCCAAGATGAGCTTGAACACATTAAGCTCGAGAGTAACGGACTATGGGAGAAGTGGAAGTTAATAGAGATTACCACTCGAGTGAATTTATCCGAGCCACCCCAAGAGTCTGTCACCATCGCACACCTTACCATTCAGTCTTATACATACGTTATAAGGGGGTATATTATGAGACCCTATCACTATGACTCTTTACATTATTATTGTATAGAGAATATACATTCTTTTCATTGTTACTCTGTAAATAGTTTTTAAATCACAAATTTTATTTTTAGTTAATATTAAACTAAAAAATCTATTTTGATGAATTATTGGATTTTTTAATTAAATAATATTTTAATAAAATATTATTATTAAATTACTAAATATAAATTATTGTATAATTTTATGAATGAAATAGTAATTTTTATTAATGTTTTAAAGCTGTTTTTAAAAAAATCCATGATTTTTCGATAAATGCTGGTTTTTATTTTAAAGATAAAAATTCACATATTTAAAAAATTAAATAGATATAATGAATATTATTTTTGGAATCAGGATGTCGAAATTATCCAATGGTGAATTTTTCATAATTTTTGGAGACAATCGATTTTTTGGGTAAAAATTATGTACCGTTTAAATATATAATGTGTTTTATAACATCATAATGACACAATAGTGATATAATAAAATACTATAAACATTATGTTTGGCCCATATATGTTTTAACATTAATATAATGTGACATTGGGTTTGTTTGATTTATTTTACAATGCTTTAGTGGACCCTTCAAGGCATTTAAAATATTTTACCTTTTAAAAATGATTTCTTTGATGGTGTGACTCACCTCCACATAAGAAACTCTATTATTTTAAGAATTTATGAAATTTGCCTTATAACTTGTTTTTTCCACTCCCATTTGGAAAAAACCAAGGGCCAAAACCATAGGCGGGTTTTTGGTTTTGATTAGTTTGATGTGTGGTGTCCCAAACCCAAATTATAAAGAATTCCCTCTCCTTTCCTATATAAAACCACCTAAGATCCCACTTCCTCCTCACTCAAAGCATTTGGATTTCGTCCAAAATCTTCCCTCTTATATATATAATCCTACCAAGGTTCCTCAAGCTCCCAATAAGCCAATCTCAAGCCTCTCCCAAGCCTTTGGGATTGCACTTTTAAGTTAGGGATTCCTACCTTTCTTTTTTTATCAAAGGGTCTTAATATAGTTATTCCCTTTTATTTTCATTTACAAATGTTAGGGTAAGATTTCAATCCTCCCCCATACTGACTTATTTTTGTTTGGATAATGGGATTCCCCTTTATCTCCCATTAATTCTCCCATGTACACCAATTACCATGCCGAAATTCTCTGAGGGATTTCTCTTTCCTCTTTTACATCAATCTAATCCTTTTGTATTATGCAACTAAATTCCATTAAGTTTGTAGGGAAATATATTCATATGACCCCCTTAATATCCATTTTTTACATATTATTAGACACCCATTTATCTCTCATCAACCATTTTCATGAATCCTTATGTCACGTCGTTATGCTGCCGAAATTCTACCGCATTTTTCCAAGCCAAGATCATTGTGTAGTGAATATCATACCCATGTCTCTATCAAGGGAATTAACCTTTATATACATATAAATTTTTAATGGTAATATAATGTATTTATTCTACATTACATAATTGTGTAATAACTTATGATTTTGATTGATTCCCTGATCCATGTGGCACATTTATGCATGAAATAAAATGTTTAAGAAGGGTGTGCCCTCATAGAGCTCTAATGCATTGGGTAAAGTATAATATCTTGATATGTCATTTTCAATGGGTGTTGACTCCTGATAAATAAATTTAAATGAGGATTTACTCGTTCTTCATGTGCAATGATGGTTTACTCATGCTCTATGTGCAAGGAGCCTTTGCTCATGCTAATTCCCTATTAAGTGTTGTTGACACGTTTTCATGTTATGAATATCATGCTTTTTCATGCCTTTATGTTCATGATTCTCTTGTGCTCCATTGAAATTCCAATATTCTAACATGTATTGTATTTCTCATTTTATTCTATGTTTATTCCGTTACAGGGCTTTATATCTATCCCTTTTCTATTGCATGTCCTTAGGTTATCCAACACAATGTTATGTACGAGGGAATGTAGTGGTCAGGTAAAGGAATTTTTCAATAACGATGTTGTGTGTTTTATTTTCTAAGCTATTATGTAATGTTCCCAATCCCATAAGACACTAGAACTATTGATCTTCTTTGTTGTATCAAGTGAAGAATTTATGTAATAAATCATGTTTAAGTGTGTAATAAAATGCAGGGTTGGTAAAGGGGTCCTGAATCCTCTCCCAAATCTAATGTTGATGTGAGATAATATTAACATGGGTTCCATTAATATTCTTTATAGGACATATGAAATGATTGATTCAATATGGGTTATTATTGATCACCATACAAAGCCAATAAATTTCTTATACATAATAAAGGATTTACCACTTTTCATATTGTATGATTATATATTGTTAATTTTTTGAGGATTAATCATGAAATTATATCAATTATATCTAATTATGACCTCAAATTCACATCAAAATTCTGGAGGATTATTCATAAGTATTATTTTATGGAGATAAATTATAGAACCACATATCATCACTAAACTAATTGTATGTCTGAGATGACTATTCCGACACTAGAAGACATGATGAAGTCATTATCACATGACATCAAAGGAAAAAAGTACCTATAACTACCGGTTATAATATTTTCATTAAATTATAGCTTCTCTCATGAATATAAGTGAAATTATATAAAGCATTTATGGGGTAGAGGTGTCAAACTATAACATTCCATGATAAAATTTTTAGAAGAAAATTAATAGGCCCCAATATTAATGTGTAGAAATCATATTATGTTTTAGATACTAATAATCATATTTAAATATCTCAAAGAAGATAGAAACTCTATTTTGGTAATTAGAGGAAGGCCATGGAATTTAAATTATGGGATCATGTCTTTTTTAAGGTAAATCTATTGAATAGAGTTATGATCTTTGGTAAGAATGGTAATATAAGTATAATAAATATTTAGAATTATGTGATTTTATAGAGAATGTTATTATTTTTCTTATTAATGGAAATTTATACCCAACACATTGAATTTTCTTAACATTATTCTTGTCTCATTATTGAATATATACACGCTAGACAAAAAAAGAATACTCACCACTAAATAAATAGTTCTGGAACATAACTTTTCTAATAATAAAGATAAAATACATATTTGGTACAGTAGGTATCAATTGTTATAGCATATAAAAAATTTATGGTGTGTTTATTTGTGAGGAATCAAAAGATAGGGATTGAAATATTTTACCATGAGTATGAAATGATGATAAATTATAATTATTTTTCTACTGTCTGAAATATACAACGAGTTTGGAGGATGAAAATATTTAGTTGGGGAATAATTTGATACACAAGGAAATAATATGATTAATGAAAATATTATTATAATATCTATCATATAAAACATTACCATTAATTATATCATAATTTTACAAAGACAAATATAAAATTACATTCATCATAACAGTTGTAAGTAGTGTTATAGAATAAATTAAAAAATTGGTCAAAACTATAATATTGAACTAAGTTGGGTTATACTCTAAAAAGATTAAAAGATATATATTATACATTGATATTATGTGTAAAATAAAAATTAATGGTGGTGAAATTCCATTGGAACTAAGGGAATGATTTGAATGTTTTTTAATGATAGAATAAAGTGTATACATAAGGAGTAATATGAAAATTTGAATGTTAAGGTGACTTCTAGAAACTGACAATCAGGAATCATACTATTAGAATAATAACTTTCATTGATGAAAATTGTAACAACAATATTGACTTTATACATAAGTTGTATAATAAAATTTATAAAAAAAATTTGTGATAATATTATTATTAATTACTAAAAATGTGGATTAATTAACAAAGAAAAATGTAACAACAAGCATATACCATGGAAAGAGTTCTCAATTTTTTTAGAAAAAGCATGATTTAAAAATACACAAGTTTTTTTATATAATAATTAAATTTCTCATATACTAATAAAAACATTAAATGAACATAAATTGTAAAATAGACATGCCTTAATTTTCCAATAGTGATGTTTTCATAATTATTAATGATAAAATTATTTTTGGGCAAATAGTATAACATGGTACCTGTATATGGTAAGAATTATAGATTAATTATTTTGTAAAATTGATTTATTAAATAATATAAATATTAATTAAAAATTAATATGGAAATTCATTAAAATAATATTTTTTAAGTAATAAAACTATTTTTCCAAATTTTAAATGTTGTTCATAATGTCTAAAATATGTTTCTTGAATTTTAAAAATCAATATTTAGGATTAAATATCAACATTAGGTATAAAAGAATATAAGTGATTACATCTTACAATCATGTATAAGTCAAAAACAATGTCTACAATGTAAAATAAAATGGGTTATAACAGTGTTAATTCCAATGGATTTTTATTTTTCAATAATATTTAGTCAATGTTATATGATTAGAAATTAATTAAAAATCATCCCTGAAAAGCTCTAAATATACACCCCTACTCAAATTTCTATGGATAATAAAACTTTTAAGAATCGGTAATCTCACATTTTCCCACTCAATATTATTTCAAAAAGATACTTCATTAAATAATGGTTTCAAACACTATCACAACTTTACACTAAAATATGATTATAATAGTTTTTATCATGTGACATTATGGTTAAAGGATTTCCAAATCCATATATTCATTTCCTTTTTAGTACCCATAATCTAAAGTATTTAAGTAAATAATTTTCAATCATTTAGAATGTACATATAAAGTTAATGGGTTCCATATTTAACTATGTTTATCTTTTAAAATACATTTGAATTATATTACATTCCAAAATGTCACGATGTTATGATGCATTATTAAAAATCCATTAGTTTTTTTAAATTAAAAAACCATTTTTATTATTATACCATCCTCATTATCCATTATATTTATAATAACTAACTTTTTAAAAGATGAGATTTTATGACTTTTCTTTGGCCTCTATCATTTTATTCATTTACTAATTCATATTAATCACCCTATACAATGTTTGTTTCCCATTTGACTACAGCATCATCAAAGATACTTCCATTTTAGTAGTAATATTCTATAATTCCTTCTAAATGTAAGGATATTCACATATATTATCATGTAATTAAATTTATTATAGAAACACTGACAATATCTATACTCACTAATTCTTTGGGGATAATATTGTTCACTAAAGCATGGGTGTATAATCAGTTTCTTAAGGAAAATAATAACTTGTATTTTTATCCAAACTGTTTCATTTGAGTGATGAATTCAAAATATTATATGATTATTAGGGAAATATATTATACAAAAATTGGGTGCGTTGGTAGGTATCTTAAGAAAAACTAGTTTATGGTTGTGTATTTTTGTTCTATTATGTATGATTTGTTCTCTAAAAGTCATGTTGGTATGGTTCTAATGAATTTTATATGGCCATGATGATATGATAAAATGTTTTTTATATATTCCATCCCAATGAAATAAATAATTTAAATCCTTGTAGTTATTTATTAACATTAGTATAAATTCCTAGGATATGTTATACTTCTCTAGAATGCATTTAATTATTTATTCCCAATGTATTTATTTATTCCATGATTTTGTTCATATTATATTTATTTGAATTATACCCCATACTTAGTATCTAAACTATCCTATTTATTTTTTGTCCAAAAACCCTAGGAAAATAATAGGTATATTATGAATAACATGAAAATATTCTTGGAGGAATAATAATGATTCACTAAATATTTATTTTATAATTTACGTGTTGAAATGTAATTTATATATTATTTATATATCATGTATTTTTATCAAAATATATTCTTAAATATTACATTTAATGATTACTTTTTCTCTTTAAAAATTTAATAAAATGCATACCAACCATGTGATACCATATTTAGGGTTGTTACAAACCTACTCAACCTAACTAACTAATTAATATCTTCATGAAAATATTAATTATGTGGTAATCATAACTACCATATCCTAAGGTGTGAGCATATGTTGATGGTTTTGAAATTTATTATCCAAATTATCCAGAGGGTACCTATTTATTATCCTTCATATATTCATCCATAATCACTATATAAAATAATTAAGGGGAAAAATATACTCCAAATCAGATTAAAAACCCCACACAGTCACTGAGACATACTTCTGAACAAGGTCACTAAAACAAAATAATTTCAATGTATTCTATAAAAAGATAAATCCTAATAAGTTAATTCCTATGTTGGTTTTAGTGATTTATATTTTTATATATTGGTTTCTATACATTTTTTACAAAAAATTAAAATGCAACAAAATTAATGAATGTCATAAATATATATATCAATAAGAAAATATAGAATTTATTGAAGGCCATTATGCACACTAACCATGTCTAATTAATTCCTTGTCTTCTTTGAAAATTGTTTTCATGTTCGTTTTCATGATTGTTTTATTTTATTATTATGATTCCCCTTTTGGATTTCCAATTTTGATATTGAATGAATCTAAACAAATTTCTCTATATTCCAGCTCATGTCAAGTCAATAAATAAATTTGAATATAATTCTTAGTACAAACTTTACATTTGTTGATAATCAAATAATATGTTCAAAATAAGGAATTAAATACTTTTGGAATCCATGTATGAACATTAGGTTAAGAAATATAGGTCTTGATTTATGAAAGAAGTTTATGTTCATCAAATAATTTATTAAAATAAAAGAACTATTCAATGGTTTATTGGTAATATGTTGTTGTCATTTCAATGTAATATAATACATCCTTATGTAGATTTGAATTCATTACAAAATATTTATAAAAAATAATGAAATAATGTTAATAATCATTATAAAACATCATTAGTGAACTAAATAACACACCTATTATGTTTTCACCCTAATTGAAAAAATAATTCTGTGTAGCCAGTGGTAATGCCATATAAATCGTAATTGGGGAACCCACATGAACCTCACATTCATCCTCTTAACTGAATGGGTCATAAAACCCCTCTAAGAGACTAGTAATTATGATCATAAATATATTTTCTCTTAATATTTAAATAAAAAATGAGTTTAAATATTGAACTAAAATTTATTGCTTAATCAAATTTACAAAGTTAATAAATTATCCTTATCCCTATGTGCATTATGAAATTGGTGAATATTTTGTTTTGGAATTGTATTTAACCCAAAAAAAATATCACATAATTTTAGTGGGGCATCCCCAATCACATCCTTACAAATTGTTTGGACACATATAGAAATGTCTCTCCACGAATCTAGATACTACAATCATAACATGATATGGTTTTAATACATGAATAAAATATTCCTATGAATTGAATTCAAAGACTGAAACCTTTTACATTTTCAGTTGTTCTTAGAATATTTATACATATACAACCTTCATATTTATCAATATGGAAGACAATAGGTTTATATATAAAAATCATAATACACTAGTATTAAATATGTGACCAATGAGTCATATTCTAATTCAACTATTATATATGTATGGTATGATGATATGATATATTCTATTGGAATTCTATGTTCATCATCACCGTTGATTGGAGTACTGGGTAAAATATATCAAGGGGATTTTATTGATGTCTTCATAATATTTATCCACTAGATGAAGAATAATTTCAAAAGTAATAATTCTATTTAAATATATGGAATATATAATTTTGAAAATTCTTCTCATGAATCAGTACGATCAATGAGACCATCCCATTTTTTAACTTATTGATAAAATATCTTTTCAGTGTTTCAATGATTAATCATTTTCTATAATAGCATTTAAAAAATGTGATCTATCAATATTTACTTGTTTTAATTCCTCCAACTCCATGATAATATTAGAACTTTAAATGAGATATGATCATGTAGGATTCCAATTATTGAATTTAGATTCCTGGTTTGGGGATTATTTACACCTCCCATATATTGACCCCCTTAAATTATTATATCCCCATAACACTACCCAAATATTCCATATGTGATGGATCATATAAAATACATATTTTTAGAGTGGTTAATGTGTACTCTTATTAAAAATTATAAGATGTTTTATTCTCCATTAGCCTCTATTTCATTTCTTAACTCTCTATATTGGACAGGGCATCACCGCATTGACTCATTTTAGTTTTCCTTGCCTCTATATTATGTTACATTGTAAATTCAATTAAAATCCTTTGAGATGAAGATTATAATTGATGGAATTATTATGTTGAAATAACATTAGTATTTCTAACATTCTATAGACTCATATTGTCTATTTTCCACACATCTATGGAAGAGGAACCACAAGCTTAGGAAACCTCCTCTATTATCATTGATGTATGGTATTATGATATCAATGAACCCGAATAATCAATTCAAAATAAAAAATTGGAATCTAATGAGGGAATTGTGATCTTGTTTTAGTTATGTTAATTAATCATCATGAACCACAAATAATTTTCAACCATATAATGTTATTTTATCCTGATGATTGTGTATGGTGCTGATTTCTACCTTTATATGAACTGAAATATAAAAAATTAAAAATGAAAATTTTCTAGATGAAATAATAATTTATCCTTCAGAATAACTCAGTCATTTCTATTCTTCTTGTATGAAAACTCTTCATAATCTATTGATCTTCCATTAATAATATTATAGGAAATAAATTAAATATAATGACTGAAATTTAACTCTAATGTTATTCACAAATATTTAAAAAAAATCTATTTTTAGTGGATGTTCATGAACCCCAATTATGCACTAGATATATGGGCTAAATAAAAACTAGGAAATCCTTATACTATAATAGAGTTAATATGACTTGAAATGTTTCACCACCCACCCTCATATTACCCATAATGATATTTAAATGTTGAAAAATGAACTTAAATGATAAATATATAATAAACAGTTGTAAAATTTTTCTAACAATATCACTACTAAACGAATTTTTATCCTTAACACTAGGCATTCATGGATTATGAAAATACTTGGTCTCACACTATAGGCAGAGTATCAAATGATAATCATGTAACAACTAAATCATATATATTCTAATCAAGTGAGAAATACATATCGGTCCACTTTAGGTTTAATTCACTGGCCATATTCCCTATATTGGCCTTCTTCTAAATATAAAATGTAATTTCCTAGGGATCATGTATAATTAATAATGGGATATCAAAAGTTTAATATAGATCATAGGATGTTACATGATCTATAATGTATATTAATAGTCATGTGTTATAATATATATCACATATTGGGTAATGATCCTTCCTCATGGTATTTTAATCTTCTCTTAGTAACGACTATGAAAAAAGGGTTGTTTTTTAGATGTCCCTATAGGTAAAATTTTGTGCGATAAAATTGTCATATATATCCCCAAAAATATTATATCTAATCTCATACACATCCATTAGGCTTATTCTGTAACGCCCCGACCCCAGTTACCTAGAGTCGGTGCATTATTACATAACATTGGCATGATCACAAAAGATCAAGTCTCGAAAGACCGATTAGTTTAGTAGCCTTGGAAACACTAGATACATTCGTAAACATTACATTACATTATAAAAATGAAATCTACAATAACATGGTCTCCTTAGTCCACACTCATATCCTCACTGACTATTCTTGCAAGTTAGTCATAATACACTTCTTCACATCCTGGGAAAAATAAAACATTGAACGGGGTGAGCTCAAATGCTCCGTAAGGATAACAATATAGCGGAAACTTTCATAAGAAAACATAAGCATTTAAGGCAATGTAAAACTAAAAGAAAAGCCTTATTGAACTTGAACTTCAGAATAATATGGAAAAAGTAAAATAAAATAATGCCATTACTTACTCACATGGATATTCTACTAGACGAATACTCACATGAAATATCAATAACCACTTTCATAATGAGGGAATGTATAATGCCAGACATTCTGAAACATTTTTTCAAGGCCTCGGCCAAGACGTCTAAAATGATTAAGGCCTCGGCCAAAACCATAAATCAAATTGGGAAAGGGCCTCAGCCAATTCCACGTCTAGTTGTCTCATGAGACCTACCGATTCATCGAGGAGCTATAGCGGGCTCCACCCGTCACTTATTAAGTCCAATACATTCCTCATATGAATAGGTTTAAACATAACATAAATATTCGTATTAAAACTAGCATATGAAATGTAAAAAATTTCTCCATAAACTATGGATGGTATAAAAATAACACATCCACAGTCAAATATTTCACAAAATGCTCAATGGAGGTTTTGTATCATAAATCAATTTCAATTAAACTTAAAACCCATCAAAGGATGTTGACATGGATGAAATCAATGCTATTTGAGAGAAATATCTCTCTTTTTTGAAATCATTTAAAAGTCCCATAATTATAAAATAATACATTTACTTTGAAAATATTCTTATAAGCTTGTAAGGGAGGCTTCGATGAAGTTATAATGGCGGAAAATAGTCGCACCCGCCGTATAAGTAAAAAAACATTCTTACCTTAAATTTGTCAAAAAGGTCAAAAAGTACATTGTTTGGAACACGACGGTAAGATTCCTTTCAAAAACGTATAAGGGTATAAAATAATTTAACCCATTTTCCATTTATTAGTAAAAAAATTTTGAAAGACATTTTTAAGAAACATGGATGTGGATGGTAACGAGGTCCCAGTAGATAATTATGTATAAACAACCTTGGATAATGAAGAGGTTGTGAAGTAAACCCTTAACTGGTACTTTTCCTTGGTTGGGGTAGGTTAACCTCCTATATAATGGTGAAATAATTGTTATTAAATTATACAAGAATCATATACATTCATATGATATCATATATGATCTTTTAACATTTCTTTGTTAACAATATCTTAGATTTATCGTTGTTTCGGGTGTTAACTTACTCGTTTTATTTTATATGTTTTGTTACGTAAGTTTTGTTTTTCATGGATAGGTTGTATCTTATTCATATCCAGAATGATATTATGTCCTTAAACATTATTTTTAAATCATCAAATGATCATTATACTTGAATGGATACGACGGAGAATGAATCTCATCGCGTTCGTGGAGACAGTAGTCCGTACGTACGCACGAGCGACAATATCATTATTTTGATATTAAAATAATATATAATTGGATAGTATATCATATATAAAGAATAATTATCATGTTATATTTATTATTTACATGAATTACCTTTCATTATTATACCCATCTAAATAATAATATATTGAATAACAATTACACCACGACATGGAGACGGTAAGCCGTACGTACGCACGTATGGTGACATGTCATTCAAATGATGTGTAGAATACTGAATATGGTTGTTCCATATTTTTAATAACATCACATTATATAGAATATACTAGAGTTATAATTTTATAATTGAAATAAAAAACAAAGAGGGAGTGGAAGAAGGAAGAAACTTGAAAGAGGGTGATGAAAAAGTTACATCTTCTTCGGGTTCTTCCTTTTGATTTGATCAAAAGGTCTCCGTAGGATGGCTTTCTGACTAAAGTAAAGCTTCTATGATGAAGGGAGAGAAGTTGGGAGAGTATTTGGGCAGAGGTTGACCGAACAAAAAGTCTTGAATGTGTGAATAAGGTGGTAGAGGTGGGGGCCTTTTATAAGTGGAGAGGAGGGGCACTCTTGGAATGTAAGGGAATTTTACATTATTATACAAGGATTTTCGGATTATAAAGGTCCCACACTTATATAATTCGTGGATAAGATGATATGGGTTCGAAATATACCCATACAATAGTCTTTGGACAAGTGTAAGCCTTGGATTGTACAATATCTTTTCATTTTATTAAAATCGTTAAATAATGAGGTCATCGCTGCATCATAATGATGTCATAAATAATTTAATTTATTTAATATCTAAAAATTATAAAAAAAACTACTATGATGTAGGAAATCGTTTTAGCTTTCCAATGACTATTTATAGTCAAAAATATGACTTGTATATCCCCATGTAAAAATTATTTTAGTAAAACATTTCATGTTTGTGTCATTTTTTCTTTAACATTAAATAAAAGGTATTTATGTCATTTTCCAACTAAAGTGGCTCCATGGGGTCCCCAATTTGACCCATGGATTGTCTTGGTCTGCCATGTCACATCCAATGAGGTTAGGACATGTGTCAAGCTCTGATCATATTATTAAAATATTATTTTTACCTTAAACTACACTAATTACCTCTAATCGCGATTAAGAACTTAAAAGTTACTATTCACCAAAAATTATTTTAATCTCATTGAACCACATTTTACTTCTTAATGACAACCATGTATGTCGGATTTTTGAAAATCAAAACACAGAAGTGGTAATATTTCATTTAAACGAAAAATTAGTTATTTAACTACCACTTAGTGGTTTCACTATTCATCAAAAATTGAAGTTTTTCAGAACAATGCCAAAATTTCACCCTAAGCTATAATTGATATTCCGAATTCAAAAATGATGTCTATTTTACAAAATTCCAAACATATACGTTTCGTTAATTAATTTTATAATTAATTCCCGTCGTCACAACAAATAGCGTGTTTTTAAGAAATAATATATATCAAAAGATTAACAATTGTTTATGTCCAATTTCAAAGTAAAATTAATTCTAATGAACACCATTGGATAAAATGGTAAAAATATATTCTAATTATACATTAAAACCACTAAATAGTATAATTTATCACTATAAATTATTTTGATTAAAAAAGTTGTTTTTAAGTATTTTTCACTATTCATAAAAAATTAGAAGTTCTCAGAAAAATACCAAAAATTCAACATAGGCTAATTTCAATATTCTGAATCCAAAAATGAAGTCAATTTTGAAATATAAAATTTCTATAATTTTAAAAAGTGCTTATTACTATTCATAACAGCTACCTTGATTAGTCGCGGTGTTTTAGAACTCGAAGTTGCGTACAATGCAAGCTATTGCATTATTGAATGAGAAGCATATCGTGGAAGCTCGGGGTGTTACATTCTCCCATCTTTCAATAAATTGCATCCTTGCAATTTGAAATTTTTCTTTGAAAATAAAAGGTTTTAAAGAGAAAATACCTTTGTGGAAAACCCACATCGGAAATAAGATTAATAAAATTTATCCTTAATAAGAGGGAAAGGGAAATGAAAAAGTAACCAACCAATTATGATCTCGATTAGGAGAACATTGGTTGAAATTAGAGACATATAATTGGAGGAAAAACGTAAATATTTGTAGGGAGTGATTGAGGTCATCAATTACAATCAACTGTCAAATTTAGGGCCTCAAAGCCTTCAATCTATGTTGATTTAAAATATCATCAGTTCAACAAGACATAAGGTATTAGGATAACACATTTTTTGGTTTTAATATCCCTTTACTAAAGTTTAAGAATTAATTTATTCATTGAATAAGAGATAGGTATATATATATTTATGCTTGACAATTAGAGTTTAAACCTTCAACTCATCTATCACTCAAAAAGATAATAGAACTCAAAAATATTATACTTATCCTAATTGTATAAGGTTCCAAATGTTAACACATACCATTTATATTAGTAAAATTATTTTTTAATAACCAGGGACTTTTTGTAGGCTAGTGGTAGGAAATATAGGACTACCGCACTATGATTGTGGGTTCAATTCCTGCAGCTTTGTCTGACGCGACGGGTTATGCCCCACCCTGCAGGTTGTCCTTTTCCTAAAACTATAGTATTATAATATTCCAAAAATAATCTTCATAAATTTTTTAACCTTAAACAATACTATCCAAAGATCAACTTAATCCACTCCAACCTTTATAGTTATCCAAAATACCTCCGTCCAGACTTTCTCTAAAAGGTCTCTAAATTCCAAAATCAATTGTAACATCAGATTCCCCAAACAAATTAAAGTTTCTCTTTTTGTCACATACTAAAAATATGATTACCTTCATCATATTAAAGCCTTACTGAAATCAACAAGTACTCCAGTACAATCCTTATATATACATATATCACATTATTATAATAACCAGAATATAATCCATGAGTCCAAAAGCACCAATACATTAATTATTCAACTTCAACTGTAGTAACATCATAAGCTTGGCCTTAATCCCTTAGCCTTTTCTGAGGTATGTTTTCCTGACGCTTAGGGAATTCATTTGCATAATGCCCCATTTCCCTACAATTGAAACATTCAACATTGATAGCCTCTTTCTTTCCCTTGCAATCACGTGCATGATGACCTTTGTCTCCACATTTATAACAAACTCCCATTCCTTTTAGTCAAGTACCAGGGTGATTCTTCCCACAATTATCGCATAATGGAAAATCCTTCTTTCAATTTTTCCCTTTATCTGTCTCTTGTTCCACCGTTCTCTTCTTTTCTTGATTTTCTTTAAATTCATGAGACTTAGAGAATTCCTTTTCCATCTTGATTGCACACGAGACAATATCTTCGTATGTTGAGAAAGATTGTGATACTAATGCTCGACGGATAAATGGTTTTAACCCATCAAAGAAACGATCAATCTTACTTCTTGGGTTACGTATATAATCTGCAGCATGTCTCCCTAACCTTGTAATGTTGGCCTCATACTTTGCGACATTCTCATCCTCCTTTTGTCTCAGACTCAAAAATTGTCTTTCCATATCTGCTCGATGGTCATGTAGAAAGTATTTTTCTAAGAAAAGATCTTTGAACTCTCTTTATTCCATATTTGATACTTCTTAATCTTCCTTTGTGTTTTGAATCAGCGACCACCATTGATCGGCATCTCCAGTGATGTGATAAACTGCCATGATAACCTTCTCCCTTTCTCTAATCCCCAAGGCATGGAGTATTTTCTCTAAGGAGTTTATCCATTGCTCAGCTACTAACAGATTTGTACCCCCATTAAATGTTGGTGGTTGTTGCCTCATGAAGCGGTCTAACATTGATCCTCCACGTTGCGGATCAGGGTGCTCCATACGAGTAAGGTTATTATTCATAATCTGAGTGAGTTGTCCCAGTATGTTAATAAGTTGATCAGCACCAGTTGTATCTCCATATCCACAATAATTATCTTGAGCAAGAGGGAAATCCCTACACGGAGTGCGTGCATTGATACGGTTTCCATTCCTTCCACTAGGCGCCATTTCTTAACAATTGAATAAACTAGATTAGTTTATGAATTAAAATACATAATTCCATATTTGTAAAACACTTTACATAAATTGATCTATTTATGGATATAATCCATAATCATAAAAAGGAATGTTTTCTTTGAAAAAGTATATAATCATAACCCTTCATAGTGGTTTGTAAAGAAAATGAGAATTATCCTAAGCATATCCCCCGGGAGTGTCGTAACCAAGAGAGCAACAAGGCCCATTGTCGTGCACCAGTTCCCGTTTGAGTCTAGCTCAAAGCGGTGTTTTAGGGTTTTACCCCTAGGTACATCTATGCCAGAGCCGCCTCTACCTGCTCGTATCCAGACAGGGATGTATTGCTCGGAAAACTCACAAAATCTCCATAATACGAAAATTATTAGGAAGTTCTTCTATACTAATCATTAAAGTCTATCTTCGGGCTATGTTCTCTAATCAGAGTTTATCTAAATCTAGCTTCCAAGGTTAGTACTAAACTTCCTCTGATACCAACTGTAACGCCCCAACCCCAGTTACCTAGAGTCGGTGCATTATTACATAACATTGGCATGATCACAAAAGATCAAGTCTTGAATGACCGATTAGTTTAGTAGCCTTGGAAACACTAGATACATTCATAAACATTACATTACATCATAAAAATGAAAACTACAATAACATGGTATCCTTAGTCCACACTCATATCCTCACTGACTATTCTTGCAAGTCAGTCATAAAACACTTCTTCACATCCTGGGAAAAATAAAACATTGAAAGGGGTGAGCTCAAATGCTCTGTAAGGATAACAATATAGAGGAAACTTTCATAAGAAAACATAAGCATTTAAGGAAATGTATAACTAAAACAAAAGCCTTATTGAACTTGAACTTCAGAATAATATAGAAAAAGTAAAATAAAATAATGCAATTACTTACTCACATGGATATTCTACTAGACGAATAATCACATGAAATATCAATAACCACTTTCATAATGAGGGAATGTATAATTCCAGACATTCTGAATCATTTTGTCAAGGCCTCGACCAAGAGGTCAAAAATGATTAAGGCCTTGGCCAAAACCATAACTCAATTGGGAAAGGGCCTCAGCCAATTCCACGTCTAGTTGTCTCATTAGACCTACCGATGCATCGAGGAGCTATAGCGGGCTCCACCCGTCACTTATTAAGTCCAATACATTCCTCATATGAATAGGTTTAAACATAACATAAATATTCGTATTAAAACTAGCATACGAAATGTCAACAATTTCTCCATAAACAATGGATGGTATAAAAATAACACATCCGCAGTCAAATATTTCACAAAATGTTCAATGGAAGTTTTGTATCATAAATCAATTTCAATTAAACTTAAAACCCATCAAAGGAGGTTGACATGGATGAAATCAAATCTATTTGAGAGAAATATCTCTCTTTTTTGAAATCATTTAAAAGTCCCATAATTATTAAATAATACATTTACTTTGAAAATATTATTATAAGCTTGTAAGGGAAGCATCGACGAAGTTATAATGGTAGAAAATAGTCGCACCCGCCGTATAAGTAAAAAACATTCTTACCTTAAATTTGTCAAAAATGTCAAAAAGTACATTGTTTGGAAAACGAAGGTAAGATTCCTTTCAAAAACGTATAAGGGTATAAATTACTTTAACCCATTTTCCATTTAATAGTAAAAATGTTTTTAAAGACATTTTTAAGAAACATGGATGTGGATGATAACGAGGTCCCAGTAGATAATTATGTATAAACAACCTTGGATAATGAAGAGGTTGTGAAGTAAACCCTTACCTTGTACTTTTCCTTGGTTGGGGTAGGTTAACCTCGTGTATAATGGTGAAATAATTGTTATTAAATTATACAGGAATCATATACATTCATATGATATCATATATGATCTTTTAACATTGCTTTGTTAACAATATCGTAGATTTATCGTTGTTTTAGGTGTTAACTTACTCGTTTTCTTTTATATGTTTTGTTACATAAGTCATGTTTTTCATGGATAGGTTATATCTTATTCATATTCAGAATGATATCATGTCCTTAAACATTATTTTTAAATCATCAAATGATAATTATACATGGATACGACGGAGAATGAATCTCATCGCGTTCGTGGAGACGGTAGTCCGTACGTACGCACGAGCAAAAATATCATTATTTTGATATTAAAATAATATATAATTGGATATTATATCATATATACAGAATAATTATCATGTTATATTTATTATTTACATGAATTCCATATCATTATTATACCCATCTAAATAATAATATATTGAATAACAATTACACCACGACGTGGAGACGGTAAGCCGTACGTACGCACGTATGGTGACATGTCATTCAAATGATGTGTAGAATACTGAATATGGTTGTTCCATATTTATAATAACATCACAGTATATAGAAGATACCAGAGTTATAATTTTAGAATTGAAATAAGAAACAAAGAGGGAGTGGAAGAAGGAAGAAACTTGAAAGAGGGTGATTAAACGTTACCTCTTCTTCGGGTTCTTCCTTTTGATTTGATCAAAAGGACTCTGTAGGATGGCTTTCTGACTAAAGTAAAGCTTCTAGGATGAAGGGAGAGAAGTTGTGAGAGTATTTGGGCAGAGTTGGTCCGAACCAAAAGGCTTGAAAGTGTGAATAAGGTGGTAGAGGTGGGGGCCTTTTATAAGTGGAGAGGAGGGGCACTCTTGGAAAGTAAGGGAATTTTACATTATTATACAATTATTTTCGGATTCTAAAGGTCCCACACTTATATAATTCGTGGATAAGGTGATAAGGGTTCGAAATCTACCCATCCAATAGTCTTTGGACAACTGTATGCTTTGATTTGTACATTATCTTTTCATTTTATTAAAATCGTTAAATAATGAGGTCATCGCTGCATCATAATGATGTCATAAATAATTTAATTTATTTAATGTCTAAAAATTATAAAAAAAAATACTATGATGTAGGAAATATTTTTATCTTTCCAATGACTATTTATAGTCAAAAATATGACTTGTATAACCCCATGTAAAAATTGTTTTAGTAAAACATTTCATGTTTGTGTCATTTTTTACTTTAACATTAAATAAAAAGAATTTATGTCATTTTCCAACTAATGTGGCTCCATGGGGTCCCCAAGTTGACCCATGGATTGTCTTGGTCGGCCATGGAATAGCCAATGAGGGTAGGACATGTGTCAAGATCATCTCATATTATTAAAACATTATTTTTACCTTAAACTACACTAATTACCTCTAATCGCGATTAAGAACTTAAAAGTTACTATTCACCAAAAATTATTTTAATCTCATTGAACCAAATTTTACTTCTTAATGAAAACCATGTATGTCGGATTTTTGAAAATCAAAACAAAGAAGTGGTAATATTTCATTTAAACGAAAAATCAGTTATTTAACTACCACTTAGTGGTTTCACTATTCATCAAAAATTGAAGTTTTTCAGAACAATGCCAAAATTTCACCCTAATCTATAATTGATATTCCGAATTCAAAAATGATGTCTATTTTACAAAATTCCAAACATATACGTTTCGTTAATTAATTTTATAATTAATTCCCGCCGTCACAACAAATAGCGTGTTTTTAAGAAATAATATATATCAAAAGATTAACAATTGTTTATGTCCAATTTCAAAGTAAAATTAATTCTAATGAACACCATTGGATAAAATGGTAAAAATATATTCTAATTATACATTAAAACCACTAAATAGTATAATTTATCACTATAAATTATTTTTATTAAAAAAGTTGTTTTTAAGTATTTTTCACTATTCATAAAAAATTAGAAGTTCTCAGAAAAATACCAAAAATTCAACATAGGCTAATTTCAATATTCCGAATCCAAAAATGAAGTCAATTTTGAAATATAAAATTTATATAATTTTAAAAAGTGATTATTACTATTCATAACAGCTACTTTGATTAGTCGCAGAGTTTTAGAACTCGAAGTTGCGTACAATGCAAGCTATTTCATTATTGAATGAGAAGCATATCGTGGAAGCTCGGGGTGTTAAATTCTCCCATCTTTCAATAAATTTCATCCTCGCAATTTGAAATTTTTCTTTGAAAATAAAAGGTTTTAAAGAGAAAATACCTTTGTGGAAAACCCACATCGGAAATAAGATTAATAAAATTTATCCTTAATAAGAGGGAAAGGGAAATGAAAAAGTCCCCACCCAATTATGATCTCGATTAGGAGAACATTGGTGGAAATTAGAGACATATAATTGGAGGAAAAACGTAAATATTTGTAGGGAGTGATTGAGGTCATCAATTACAATCAACTGTCAAATTGAGGGCCTCAAAGCCTTCAATCTATGTTGATTTAAAATATCATCAGTTCAACAAGACATAAGGTATTAGGATAACACATTTTTTTGTTTTAATATCCCTTTAATAAAGTGTAAGAATTAATTTATTCATTGAATAATAGATAGGTATATATATATTTATGCTTGACAATTAGAGTTTAAACCTTCAACTCATCTTTCACTCAAAAAGATAATAGAACTAAAAAATATTATACTTATCCTAATTGTATAAGGTTCCAAATGTTAACAAATACTATTTATATTAGTAAAATTATTTTGTAATAACCAGGGACTTCCTATAGGCTAGTGGTAGGAAATATAGGCCTGCCACACTATGATTGTGGGTTCAATTCCTGCAGCTTTGTCTGACGCGACGGGTTATGCCCCACCCTGCAGGTTGTCCTTTTCCTAAAACTATAGTATTATAATATTCCAAAAATAATCTTCATAAATTTTTTAACCTTAAACAATACTATACAAAGATCAACTTAATCCACTCCAACCTTTATAGTTATCCAATATACCTCCATCCAGACTTTCTCTAAACGGTCTCTAAATTCCAAAATCAATTGTAACATCAGATTCCCCAAACAAATTAATGTTTCTCTTTTTGTCACATACTAAAAATATGATTACCTTCATCATATTAATGCCTTACTGAAATAAACAAGTACTCCAGTACAATCCTTATATATACATATATCACATTATTCTAATAACCAGAATATAATCCATGAGTCCAAAAGCACCAATACATTAATTATTCAACTTCAACTGTAGTAACATCATAAGCTTGGCCTTGATCCCTTAGCCTTTTCTGAGGTATGTTTTCCTGACGCTTAGGGAATTCATTTGCATAATGCCCCATTTCCCTACAATTGAAACATTCAACATTGATAGCCTCTTTCTTTCCCTTGCAATCACGCGCCTGATGACCTTTTTCTCCACATTTATAACAAACTCCCATTCCTTTTAGGTAAGTACCATGGTGATTCTTCCCACAATTATCACATAATGGAAAATCCCTCTTTCCATTTTTCCCTTTATCTGTCTCTTGTTCCACCGTTCTCTTCTTTTCTTGATTTGCTTTAAAGTCATGAGACTTAGAGAATTCCTTTTCCGTCTTGATTTCACACGAGACAATATCTTCGTATGTTGAGAAAGATTGTGATACTAATGCTCGACGGAGAAATGGTTTTAACCCATCAAAGAAACGATCAATCTTACTTATTGGGTTACGTATATAATCTGCAGCATGTCTCCCTAACCTTGTAATGTTGGCCTCATACTTTGCGACATTCTCATCCTCCTTTTGTCTCAGACTCAAAAATTGTCTTTCCATATCTGCTCGATGGTCATGTGGAAAGTATTTTTCTAAGAAAAGATCTTTGAACTCTCTCTATTCCATATTTGATACTTCTTCATCTTCCTTTGTGTTTTGAATCAGCGACCACCATTGATCGGCATCTCCTGTGATGCGGTAAACTGCCATGATAACCTTCTCCCTTTCTCTAATCCCCAAGGCATGGAGTATTTTCTCTAAGGAGTTTATCCATTGCTCAGCTACTAACGGATTTGTACCCCCATTAAATGTTTGTGGTTGTTGCCTCATGAAGCGGTCTAACATTGATCCTCGACGTTGCGGATCAGGGTGCTCCATACGAGTAAGGTTATTATTCATAACCTGAGTGAGTTGTCCCAGTATGTTAATAAGTTGATCAACACCAGTTGTATCTACAGATCCACAATAATTATCTTGAGCAGGAGGGAAATCCCTACACGGAGTGCGTGCATTGATACGGTTTCCATTCCTTCCACTAGGCGCCATTTCTTAACAATGGAATAAACTAGATTAGTTTATGAATTAAAATACATAATTCCATATTTGTAAAACACTTTACATAAATTGATCTATTTATGGATATAATCCATAATCATAAAAAGGAATGTTTTCTTTGAGAAAGTATATAATCATAACCCTTCATAGTGGTTTGTAAAGAAAATGAGAATTATCCTAAGCATATCCCCCAGGAGTGTCGTAACCAAGAGTGCAGCAAGGCTCATTGTCATGCACCAGTTCCCGTTCGAGTCTAGCTCAAAGCGGTATTTTAGGGTTTTACCCCTAGGTACATCTATGCCAGAGCCGCCTCTACCTGCTCGTATCCAGACAGGGATGTATTGCTCGGAAAACTCACAAAATCTCTATAATACCAAAATTCTTAGGAAGTTCTTCTATACTAATCATTAAAGTCTATCTTCGGGCTATGTGCTCTAATCAGAGTTTATCTAAATCTAGCTTCCAAGGTTAGTACTAAACTGCCTCTGATACCAACTGTAACGCCCCAACCCCAGTTACCTAGAGTCGGTGCATTATTACATAACATTGGCATGATCACAAAAGATCAAGTCTTGAAAGACTGATTAGTTTAGTAGCCTTGGAAACACTAGATACATTCGTAAACATTACATTACATAATAAAAATGAAAACTACAATAACATGGTATCCTTAGTCCACACTCATATCCTCACTGACTAATCTTGCAAGTCAGTCATAAAACACTTCTTCACATCCTGGGAAAAATAAAACATTAAAAGGGGTGAGCTCAAATGCTCCGTAAGGATAACAATATAGAGGAAACATTCATAAGAAAACATAAGCATTTAAGGAAATGTATTACTAAAACAAAAGCCTTATTGAACATGAACTTCAGAATAATATAGAAAAAGTAAAATAAAATAATGCAATTACTTACTCACATGGATATTCTACTAGACGAATAATCACATGAAATATCAATAACCACTTTCATAATGAGGGAATGTATAATGCCAGACATTCTGAATCATTTTGTCAAGGCCTCGACCAAGACGTCTAAAATGATTAAGGCCTTGGCCAAAACCATAAATCAAATTGGGAAAGGGCCTCAGCCAATTCCACGTCTAGTTGTCTCATTAGACCTACCGATGCATCGAGGAGCTATAGCGGGCTCCACCCGTCACTTATTAAGTCCAATACATTCCTCATATGAATAGGTTAAAAATTAACATAAATATTCGTATTAAAACTAGCATACGAAATGTCAACAATTTCTCCATAAACTATGGATGGTATAAAAATAACACATCCGCAGTCAAATATTTCACAAAATGTTCAATGGAAGTTTTGTATCATAAATCAATTTCAATTAAACTTAAAACCCATCAAAGGAGGTTGACATGGATGAAATCAAAGCTATTTGAGAGAAATATCTCTCTTTTTTTTAAATCATTTAAAAGTCCCATAATTATTTAATAATAGATTTACTTTGAAAATATTCTTATAAGCTTGTAAGGGAAGCATCGACGAAGTTATAATGGCAGAAAATAGCCGCACCCGCCGTATAAGTAAAAAACATTCTTACCTTAAATTTGTCAAAAATGTCAAAAAGTACATTGTTTGGAAAACGAAGGTAAGATTCCTTTCAAAAACGTATAAGGGTATAAATGACTTTAACCCATTTTCCATTTAATAGTAAAAATGTTTTTAAAGACAATTTTAAGAAACATGGATGTGGATGATAACGAGGTCCCAGTAGATAATTATGTATAAACAACCTTGGATAATGAAGAGGTTGTGAAGTAAACCCTTACCTTGTACTTTTCCTTGGTTGGGGTAGGTTAACCTCGTGTATAATGGTGAAATAATTGTTATTAAATTATACAGGAATCATATACATTCATATGATATCATATATGATCTTTTAACATTGCTTTGTTAACAATATCTTAGATTTATCGTTGTTTTAGGTGTTAACTTACTCGTTTTCTTTTATATGTTTTCTTACATAAGTCGTGTTTTTCATGGATAGGTTGTATCTTATTCATATTCAGAATGATATCATGTCCTTAAACATTATTTTTAAATCATAAAATGATAATTATACTTGAATGGATATGACGGAGAATGAATCTCATCGCGTTCGTGGAGACGGTAGTCCGTACGTACGCACGAGCGACAATATCATTATTTTGATATTAAAATAATATATAATTGGATATTATATCATATATACAGAATAATTATCATGTTATATTTATTATTTACATGAATTACATATCATTATTATACCCATCTAAATAATAATATATTGAATACAATTACACCACGACGTGGAGACGGTAAGCCGTACGTACGCACGTATGGTGACATGTCATTCAAATGATGTGTAGAATACTGAATATGGTTGTTCCATATTTATAATAACATCACAGTATATAGAAGATACCAGATTTATAATTTTAGAATTTAAATAAGAAACAAAGAGGGAGTGGAAGAAGGAAGAAACTTGAAAGAGGGTGATGAAAACGTTACCTCTTCTTCGGGTTCTTCCTTTTGATTTGATCAAAAGGACTCTGTAGGATGGATTTCTAACTAAAGTAAAGCCTCTAGGATGAAGGGAGAGAAGTTTTCAGAGTATTTGGGCAGATTTGGGCCGAACCAAAAGGCTTGAAAGTGTGAATAAGGTGGTAGAGGTGGGGGCCTTTTATAAGTGGATAGGAGGGGCACTCTTGGAAAGTAAGGGAATTTTACATTATTATACAATGCTTTTCGGATTCTAAAGGTCCCACACTTATATAATTCGTGGATAAGATGATAAGGGTTCGAAATATACCCATCCAATAGTCTTTGGACAACTGTAAGCTTTGATTTGTACATTATCTTTTCATTTTATTAAAATTGTTAAATAATGAGGTCATCACTGCATCATAATGATGTCATAAATAATTTAATTTATATAATGTCTAAAAATTATAAAAAAAATACTATGATGTAGGAAATATTTTTATCTTTCCAATGACTATTTATAGTCAAAAATATGACTTGTATAACCCCATGTAAAAATTGTTTTAGTAAAACATTTCATGTTTGTGTCATTTTTTACTTTAACATTAAATAAAAGGAATTTATGTCATTTTACAACTAAAGTGGCTCCATGGGGTCCCCAAGTTGACCCATGGATTGTATTGGTCGGCCATGGAATATCCAATGAGGGTAGGACATGTGTCAAGCTCATCTCATATTATTAAAACATTATTATTACCTTAAACTACACAAATTACCTCTAATCGCGATTAAGAACTTAAAAGTTACTATTCACCAAAAATTATTTTAATCTCATTGAACCACATTTTACTTCTTAATGACAACCATGTATGTCGGATTCTTGAAAATCAAAACACAGAAGTGGTAATATTTCATTTAAACAAAAAATCAGTTATTTAACTACCACTTAGTGGTTTCACTATTCATCAAAAATTGAAGTTTTTCATAAAAATGCCAAAATTTCACCCTAAGCTATAATTGATATTCTGAATTCAAAAATGATGTCTATTTTACAAAATTCCAAACATATAAGTTTCATTAATTAATTTTATAATTAATTCCCTCCGTCACAACAAATAGCGTGTTTTTAAGAAACAATATATATCAAAAGATTAACAATTGTTTATGTCCAATTTCAAAGTGAAATTAATTCTAATGAACACCATTGGATAAAATGGTAAAAATATATTCTAATTATACTTTAAAACCACTAAATAGTATAATTTATCAATATAAATTATTTTGATTAAAAAAATTGTTTTTAAGTATTTTTCACTATTCATAAAAAATTAGAAGTTCTCAGAAAAATACCAAAAATTCAACATAGGCTAATTTAGATATTCCGAATCCAAAAATGAAGTCAATTTTGAAATATAAAATTTATATAATTTTAAAAAGTGGTTATTACTATTCATAACGGCTACTTTTATTAGTCGCGGTGTTTTAGAACTCGAAGTTGCATACAATGCAAGCTATTGCATTATTGAATGAGAAGCGTATCGTGGAAGCTCGGGGTGTTACATATTCTTACTTCATTGTGTAACTAGTGAAATATATTCATTTATTGGAAGCACTGGCCCAAGATATCGGTGCCAAATTATTTTTATTTATAACCATCATTTTGAGAAATCCATATAGAATCATAATTTCATTCATATTTTAGTATGTATTTTTAAAATAAAACATTTCACCTGAACAAATAGTATAACATCCAATAAATATTAAATCCACCTTCAAGAAGTGATCTAAATTTTTATTTAACAATTTAAGTAGGTTGATGATTGATTTGTGGTAATCTAATGTATAGTTGTAATTCTTCGAATATGTAACATGTTAAAAATTTTCCCAAGTGAAATTCATATACCACGTGATATAATAATGGTCTAAAATTTCTTTTCTAATATAAACCATTTACATTATAATTTCTACCAACTATATATATAATTTTTGGCTAAACCATGTCTTTTTAAATTAAGGTCATGAAATGAAATTATTGCAACAATTAAAAAGAGATGGATATATAAGGGAGTGGATTATTATGATGATTAGTATTTAATAACATATATGAGGTTTGGAGAAATTTATTTCATGTATAACCAATATTAATGAATTTTCCATGGTTCAATATGTCGAATCATTTTTTATGGAATTTAAAAATAGCATTATCCAAAATCATCTTTTAAGATTGATTTATTTACTATAAAAAATGTGAAAATGTAACTATTTTTTTGTAAATAGATATAAAGAAAAGGATAGGTTTCTATATACATGATACTTTATGATTTATTTCCTCTTAAATAAATTTGGTCTCACCAATTTCTTATGATTCCTATAACATCAGGTTTTAACAAAACATGATGCACTGTAAAAATATTATAATCAAAACATGACCATTTTAACCTTGCTATTAATTTGGAAGGTATGAATAAGAACAAATAAATTTTGAAAAATATAGCCTCTAAATGTGTTTTTTATATATAATTGATTGTAAATAAATATACAAAAAAAATTAAAATTATGGAAATGATTTCTGAAAAACTTTTTTTTCAAAGGAAATTGTTTCATTTCTTCTTGCACAATTATGATGAAATTAATTTCTGAAAATTTTATTATTTTTTGTCCTAAAATTATATTAATTTTTAAATTCATAAAATCAATATTATTTTCGGGTTATTTATTATGATTTATCAGAAATTATCCATTTTTTGATGAATAGTGAAGACAATGTATTTGTATTGGATACTACCTTTTCATTTAAAATATTTTCATAGTTAATTATATTAAAAATTACTATTAAATAAATTATAGTAAAATAATATTATAATAAATACAATTTTGGTTATTTTAATCACTTTGAAATTGAATTTTTATATTAACAACATCTATACATATGAGGATTATTTTTTGGAAGCCCATTTTTTGAGGCATCTATGAGTAGTATTTAAAATTAAATTCTACCACTTCATTAAGTTAAATTTTTTAAAGTGTAATCAATATTTGGAATAATCATAATAAATATTATATAATAAATTCAACATAATTATGGACCATAATGAATTGTAAAAAATTTAAGGGTTAATTATCACGGTTAAGGTAAAAATTGGTTACCATGGTTAAACTAAGAGGATAAGGGTAAAAATTGACCTAAAATGTAACTAAACCGCATTTAATGGTTGTATGTAGACGTTATAACCTATATGAGTCAATATTGACCAATGTGGGAGCCCATTTTCATTTAAAAATAATGAATTCAATTTACTCTTCTAAAAGGTCATGATTGTAGAGGTATTGTGATTTGAGAGATAATAAAATCCAATAATTAAGATATTATTCAGTGATAATTCAGATCATATTATTATACTAAAGATGTTTTCAATAAATTTATCTACGGATCCATTTTATTCCCATTTTATTTATTAAATTGCATGTTAGTTCATTTACTTACCTTCTTATATTGATTATTCTATTTTTCATGCTCAATCTAATGATTGAGTGGCATGTGTTTTTAGTAATTTAACATTACATATTGATAATTATTTATTAACACCTAATTTATTCTATTTTATGTAAACCTTATCAAATATTATATATCACCCTAATTTTGTTTCATTCCCCATGATATTAAGAATAATTATTTGAATGAGTTTCAATGATACAAATAATTTCATTATTATATATTATGTATTATTTAATATTACCAATGTAAAATGGGTATCATGTATGAATATTGTAAATTATTAATACTAAAATATTATTTACATTATGATGTTATCACCTTTATCTATTTCCAATGTAATAATGTAGATATTGTCTCCGGGATATAGTAGCTAGCGTCATTACGGGGATCTCAAGTATAATGATATGATGTAGAACCCGGAATAAAGAAGGGGGTATTTTAAATACTAAAAATATTCTTAACTCCCAAAACATTGATCTCTTCCCCAAACTCCATTTTACTAGATCTTCCAAATGGTTACACCTAGCCTACCATGTGTAACATTGTACTCATAACTATAATCATCTAGGGCCTCAAAAGACCATTTGTACAATGACCCTTCTTTTCTTACATAGGTTTTAGAAAATTTTATTGAGAAACAACATAAAAACATTACACTAAAAGGATACAAAATATTAGTGTCTTTGAAAATCTAGGACCACAAAGAACTACTACAACATAAAACAAAAATATTTATTTCTTTTCTTCTTCTCAAGTTTCTTATTGTCCATTGAGTTCTCCATAGTACATGTAATCACTTGAGGATATACATCAAAAAGGTGAGAGATAAAATCGAAAAAAGAGGATAAAAACAAGTGATAATTAAAAATAATGTGAGAATAATAATTATAAACATAATATAGGGATATTATCATAATCATCTGTGGAAGAATTAATAGAAAACTTGGAACATGGAAATACATTAAAATGAAACATCATGTCATAGTGGTCAACTACCCCACATAGTTATGAACAAATATAGCAACATGTTATTGAATATTTCACATTAAATAATTATATTCATCACTTTAACCAATTAATTGGGGCACTGTATAATTATGGGTGCACACATCTCATCATAACATTAATATTGCGCTATATAATTCTGAGTGTACACATTGCATCATAACATTTACATTATCATGCATGACACTAATAACATATGTCAACATAAAGATAAATTAACACATGGAATGATATGGGATTAATTCCATAGAGAATATATTCATAGGAATTAGGTTCACAAGATAAAGATAGAATAACATTTTTGACAAAGAACCATCAACTATGAGTGAATAAGAAACACTCTTCGAGGGGTAATAAGGGTGAGTTTATTTGAAAGAAGAGTTCATTTAAAAAAATGGGATTGTTATGAACTCAATTATAAAGGATTTATATCCAATAAAATGTTATATAATGATTAATAAATAATTTCTAATGCATAAAAACATAGAAAATGGGTTGAAAGGGGGAAAACCAAAGAATGAGAGTTTGGTTTTATAATTCCACTTACCTTGTCTCCAAACGATTTATTCTATTTAATGATGAGTATAATGAAATTAGATTCATTAATTTAAAATTATAGAATCATTTATATATGAATTATATTCATTATGAATTTATTAAGTTATTTCATTGGCCTTGGGATGTGTTATATTGTTTAAATTCATTGTTCGGAAGTGTTAATTTTCATTGTTTTCATGAATGGTTCACTTGTTTTCATGGGTGAGAGTTTGTGTAAAAATGTGGATGAACATACCTAATTTTTATTATATATAAATATTTACATTAAATAGTTATAAATGAAATTACAAATGAATTTTTTTATGTACCATGAGGATGAATCATTAGATAAAATTTAATGATGATCATGTTTGGTTAATTTTGGTGGTTTTTCGATCACAACGAACTTATTTTATTTTATCACTTAGTGTCATGAAAATAATTTTTTTATAGAATTTATTAAAGGATAAAATATAAAATATAAAATATTTTTTAACTATTTAGTGGTTTTATTTTCATACTTTTTGTAATTGAGGTAAAATGAATGTGAAATGCCCACAATGTCGGTAAAATGACACATCACAAGCGACAATTTCATTCTTATAACAAAAGATAGAGAGGGAGGAGTATAAAGAAGAATATTAAATTTAAATTATTTAATATAAGTATATAAAAAATAGTTATTTATCATGCCATTTGGAATAAGGGATGCAAGGGGAGAATAATAAAAAAATGAAATTGAAGGGAAAATAAAGGGAAAGAGAGAGGGGAATTACATCTCGAATTTGTTTATTGACTTCCTCCTGAACGCACCTAAGACTGGTATTTTGATGAGACAAAGAGCTCTTTGACGTGTGGTAGGATATAGGAAAAATTATAGGGTATAATTTAGAAATGGATTGAAGATTGAAATTTGTGAGGAAATGAGGGTGTGAGGGGTGGTATTTATAGTAAAGGGGAGATGGGTTTTCTCAATATTATATTCATTTGTTTATTGATTTCCCTAATAAAAAGAAATAGTGATGTTTACATGAATAAATAAAATAAATACTGAATTTTAGTTCCAAAAAAATGGCCACTTACATCTTCCATGACTCACGAATGATGCATAAATTCATTTATTTATCCAATTTTGAAAACTATCAAATTTCAATATTCACCAAAAATTCAAGTATTTCAGGAAAAATATAAAATATTCACCCTAAATATTTTTCAATGTGTATAATTAAAAACTAAACTCCATTTTATGAAAATATGGTTCCGAATATGAGCAATTTAAATTTTATATAAAATCATCATTTACTTGGAAAATACTCATTTTGAAATTAAAACTGATTTTATAACCCTTTTGAAAATTATTTAATGTCACATAAAATTATGTTAAAATCATAAGACAATAAAATATTAATTAATGAAAACATTTTATGAAAATGTATTTTATATTAAAATAATATATTAATTAAAAATTATAATTAATTATTTATGATTCATAAAAATAAAAACATTTAACTAATATTTTTTAAAACATTTACTTACATATTCTATTATATAAGTATACAATATTTTCACTTATAAGATTAATATTATTTATTTATACATTCATGGGTGCGGTCATTATTAATTTGGATGGTTTACTATTCCTATGGTTCATATTACTATTCTTATGCTCCAGTTACAATTTTTATTAGTTGAGGTTCCATACCTTCTTGAAGAAATTCTTCTCTCCATAATTCATCATTTATAATGATTTTATTATGGAATATATGTGTTTTATGTGATTTATAATATAATAGATTACCATTATGAGGTATTAATTTTAATGATAAATGTTTGGGTTGTTACATTCTTCCCTCATTTTGAAATGTCACCCCTGAAATTACATTTTACATAAAAATATGAGGGTATTTCTCCCTCATTATGTCCTTCAGTTCCCATGTTTCTTCTTCATACTTATGGTTCCCCCCACAAGACAATGACAGGGTGGGTTGACTTATTGTTTAGAACCTTATCTCTCTGGTCCAGAATCATTATTGGATGCTCTTCATAAAAGATATCATCTTCCAGTTATGCCACCTCTATGTTCAGTACATGTGAGGTATATAGTAAATACTTACTCCAGAGAGATACGTGAAACACTTAATGAACATGATCCATATTCAGTGGAAGTGATATCCAATAGGCCATGACTCTTATGAGGTCAAGGATCTCAAATGGGATAATGTACCTTGGTCTTAGCTTCCCTTTCCTTCAAAATCTCATGACTCTCTTCTATAACGATATTTGAAGTAATACATTATCTCTAATATCGAACTCCAAGTACATTATACAGTTGTCATCATAGATCGTTTTCTGAAACTGATCATCATTAACATGTTCATGGATGACTTAAACCTTATATTAAATCTCTTTCACAAGATCAGGTTCAAGTAGCTTTATTTCTACAACTTCATCCCAATAGGTTGGAGTTCCAAATCATCTTCTATGATAATCTTCATATGGAGCCATCTTAAAACTCTAGTGGTAGATATTGTTGGATGAGAACTAATGAAATGGGATATGTCGATCCCATCCACCTTTTAATTCTAATGAATAGAATCTTAGAATATGTTTGAGTATCGGAATAGTCATTTCAAACTGTCCCTCAGTTTTGGGGTGACAGGCCATGTTGATATTTAATTCATTACTCAAAGAGTGTTGGAAACTCCTCAAGAATTTAGATGTGAACCATAGATCATGATCAGAGAAAATGGAGAGTGTAACCCCATACATTCCCACCACTTTCTTCCCATATATATTTATAATATGTTAACGATATTGATCTTTTTGAGTAGCAATAAAGTGGGAAGTCATGGTGAGTCGGTCCACCACAACCCATATCACATCATTTCCTTTAGATATATTTGGGAGACCCCTGACAATTCCCATAGTGACATTATAAAATTTCCACATGGTTATAAGAAATGTTTACATGATCCCTTTGGAATTTTTTCACTCTTCTTTAACATGATGACATATCATGCACCTTGAGATATCTTCCACATTCTCCTTTTTCATGTTATCCTACTATAAGTGTTCTCAGAGATCTCAGTTCCTCTTAGTTTTACCAGGATGGATAGATAATGTTGAGCTATGTGAATTTTCCAAGAACTCATTATTTATACAGGGTGATGAAAGCACACAAAGTTTCATTCCAAACCGAATCACACTATTTTCATCGATATAGAACTGTTGCAGCTTCCCTTCCTTTACTACATTCAGCTTCTTTTGTAACACCAAATCTTTTCATTATGCCTCTTTCATCATCTCTTGGTTAGATGGTTAGGCAATAATTTTGGAAATATAGGATGTATTCTATAACATTACGATTTCCATGTATATCCTTTTTATATACATAAATATAGTGTCTTTCTTAATCCAGAACATAGATAGAGTATAAGGTTCTTTTCTTCTAAGTCCATCTGCTACCTTATTCGCTGTACCAAGATGATAGTGAATAGAGAAATAATATTATTTGATTAGAATTAACCATAACCTTTGATACATATTGACATCCTTTAGTGTAAATATATACATTAGGCTCTTGCAATATATATATATGTCACACTTCTCAACATAGAGGTAGTTCCACCAGATTTTCAAGGAAAAATCTGCAACTGCTAGCTCCAGATCATGCGTTGTGTTGTTCTACTCATGGATATTCAACTATCGGGATGTAAGAGTTGGTTACCCAGAACGAACTAGTTGTACATTGATTACATGGATAATTATTTTATTTAAATATTAAACATATTTTTACACATTGTTCACTGTTCTTCATGACTATGATGTAATAATGTCCTAGAGTATTTTTTACATTGATAAGGTCATAGTAGTTACCTGCTATGATGAGAACCAAGAAATGATATAACAATATTCTTAAATATATTTCAATGGTTGGATGACATACTATGAAGTGTCACATAGCATTCAGACCATCAGGTGCGAGTACTCGTAAGCAGATGAGACTTTCTCTCATGAAGTTCTCACTTGGTAATCTCCTAGACATGAAATTTTGAAAACAGACCCGCCAATAGGAATTCGAAATGTTTTGGTATCATGGGATATTTCTATCTATGAGCGTATATAATGATCCTTAGTCATTAATATTACCATTAATACATGTCACGACTCTCACACATTGATTTACTGAAAAAAACCGTCTTGCAGACTGTTGGCGTAATGTAGGGTATTTTGGGTGCATCACATGTGACATGATATTAATGGATATGTCGAGGTAGGATTTATCCCTTCAATTTATAGAATTTTATATCTTGGTGCTTTGATTGAAATAGAATTATCACGCAAAATTCCAAGCCCATGGTGTAATGATGATTTTATTTCAGGTAGTCAATGAACAATTTATCAAGCATAATGGTTGGTGATAGTATCACGAAGGATTTTTTATGACATATTGAGACAAAGGGGTTATATTACACGGTGAGTGTTTATATAAAGATTTCATTGTTGCGACTTTAGGTTCTTTCTATTGGGTGCCTTGACCCGTTGCTAGACAGTACTCTTGGACTTTCGGAAAGACGCCCTAATGCCAATGAGAAAGAATCCTAGAGGGTCACACACTAAGTGTTTTTGGTGGACTCAGTTAAATTCTATTTGAATTTAATTAATGAAATATATATTATTCTGAAGACCGTGGAATATATTTATTCATGTTAAGATGATCGAATAAATTATACAAAATATATTTATTTATTTTATTGAACATTTAATAAATATTTATTAAATAGTTTTTAAATAAAATATTTCATTAAGATAATAATTAATTAATTTATTTGTTTGGATGTTCAATAAATGGAAGTGGAATTCATGTTGTCCATGGTCGGTAATGTAGTAATATAATTATCTGCAATATGGTAAATAATTATTAGTTGGAAAAACTTAAAATAATAATAACACTCCAATTATTTTTGTATATGGAATTTTATTCATAATTTTGTTTTTCGAATGGTGGCGCACGGTAAATAATGGCGTGGTATTATTATTTTGAGCATTAGTTTTCTCTATGTTCATGAATGTATTTAATTTTTGTTATGCAATTAAATATTTTAACTTAATTTCCATGCATATAAATAGTCAATTATGTCTATTGTTGCATAGAGAACACACAACATGCTTGGTGAATTAAGAATTTTTGAGCTAAAAAATTTCTCTCTCGAGTTCTCTTCTCACCCCTCTCAAGAACAAGAGACGTTCTTCAAGGCCTAAGAACAAACGTCACAAGACATTCACATCTCCACGCTAGCACTCATAAAATGAATGATGTCGATCGAAGGCCATCAGAGCCCATGTGGATAACTACTAGAGGGATTATAGTTTGGATCCATGCAAACAAATTGAGATAATCTGGAAGGGTCATTCTGAATGATAAACATCATCAATGAAGAAAATTACAAAGATCCATGTAATATTTTATATATAAAATTAATTAAATTAATTATAAACAAGATGTACAAGATCCTCCCAAAAGTTTTTGGGCCTCTTCCTTCTTTATCTAAATAATTGATTCTATTCCATAGAGTCTAGCGTTCATCATTTTATTAATCCCATAATAATCAGTGATTATGGTAAAAATCATTCTTGGGTGCTGGCCCAACAGCGCTTCTACTATACCCAGAACCTATAAGTGGTATCAGAGTAGTTACATCATTGTTTATAATAATTTAAATATATCATTGATGATTTATGAATTTTATAATTTAGTTGTTTCAATTAACGTTAATATTTTTAAAAATTTGAATCTCAAGATATATTCCACGTCTATCATTTCACATGCACCTAAAAGAAGTGATATTTTCTTTTAGTTTTGATCAAAATAAAATTGAATAACTCTTCCAGAGTTTCCAGAGGTTCTGGACCATACAATACCAGAACACACAACGTGTATTCAGTAGTAAACAATGTGTATACAACGTTAAATGCACTGGGTCTAGTCCTCCAAACCAAGATGTTTCATTGGATTTTTTCTAATTCGTAATGACTCTGTGTGTTGACCAAGAACAAGTGGCACTCGGTTTCCGGATTACACGATTTATGCCCAATTCAACATGATGTGTAGTCCATTCGGGTTAGGTTTGGACCGTGTACCTCAAACATGGATTTTCTGTTTGGAGACCGTGTAACGAGGAACTACATGGCATGTGGCCCATTGGACATGTCGTGTACTCCGAAGATTTCTAAAGTACACTCACATGCTATTTCCCCGAGTGTGTACTTCATATGGACAGTGAAAAATATTATGCACCATGTAATTAGAACTACACGTCATCTACTCATCTAAATTACGCATATTTATTAAAATTTATTAATATATTATACAAACCCTTGAGACGTGTACTATCGTGCATGTTTAAGGCTAAGGCACAACACGTGATAGGTTTTTTATATATATGTTTTTAATTTAACATCAGTGTAATGTTCATTTCTACTCATTGGCTTGTTATGAATAGGAATTCACTAGGATTCCTCCAAGGTACATGTTTCATAAAAAGATAATTTTAAATACTTTTCTGAATAAAATTATTATGGATGAGAATCTCAAAAAAATTCAGAAAAGGGTTTATGATAAAAAGATTGATTAATTAAAGATAATAATTAATTGAGTCGAGTGTGATTTATCTTAAACAAGAACTATTAAATAATTGAATGCAAGTTTTATTTTTACGTAAATATATTTGCATATATGGATGATAATGAGATAGACCAACACCATTGTATGTGGATGGTTTCTATTAATTTATTTATTTATATTAAATGTGTTGGCCTGCAAGCCTTCTCTTCAATAATACGTAGGGCCTCTATGACCAATGTTTCTATTATGTACATACCCTTTTACCCCTCACCTGCATGTGAGTTAAAAATGGGATATGTAATGGATTGAACTCCCAAGAGTGTGAAGGAGGTTCAAGTTAGATCCAAGATGAAACGAATCCTAGGAGATACAAAGGTCGATAGGTGAAAAGCTGTAAACACGAACCCAAAAAGATCAAGAAGTTTCTCCCCTAGGATAGGGTAAGTTTATCAACCACTAAATAAATTAGCCATTAAAAATACTCATGATCAATCTCTTTATTTTATTTATGTCAGTTGAATGTTTTATCATTATGGATGTGTTTTCATGACCACATAATTAATTGATTAAACAAACATTAATGATAGAACTAAAATAAACCACACTTATGCATAAATATTATCAAGTCATGGTTAATCACTTACGTTAGTCCCACTTAATATTAACAAGAAGGTGACGATTAAGGGAGAAGCTCAATAAAACTTTTTGTTTTAAAACCCCTTGTTAGGACACTTACTTTTATATAGAAAGACCTTATGAAAAGTTTTGGGTTGACTTGACCATATTACATCAAGATGAGTATCCCTTGATAGACTTGGTGTAATATTGGAGGCCTGAATTGAGGAAATCAAAAAGTCATGATTTATTGATTGGGGAGTCCACTCAAAAGATCAATGTGCTACAATCCTGTAGTTGTCAAAGACCTTCCTACCTAAATTCCTTCTAATAGCTTGACCAACCCTTGTTGGGGTTATGTGAAGGGGAATATAGATCCTTTCCACTAGAATGTCAAGGAAACTAGACATTTTGAGTTCAAGGGTGAGGGCCATTGAGACTTGATAAAATAGAGGGAGACTTAATAAAAATTTATTATTTATCATAAAATGTATTCAACAAAGTACAAATGATATGTTCTTTTAATTGTAGAATAAAAAATACAAGCTCTTCAAACTACACTATCCCTATGATCAATTCTGGATAAAGAAGACATCTTCACCAGCAGTAACTTCCAGTAATAGTTTAGACACCTTCAGGTTATCCAATACACTAAACGTATGTATTATATGTCAGAGTCAGGATTACCTGGTCCACCTTCCAAGGAGGCGAGTGATGAATATTTCTTGTTCTATGAGAACCAAATGAATGATGCGGTTGACATTCAATGTTTGAGGATATCATCAATATATAGTGAGATTAGGATGTCTTTTGAAAACATGGATGTGTATAGAATGCTCAAGCACCTCCGTGGTCATTACCATGAGAGAGAATGATAGGAAAGGTTTGAGATCTCCAAGGAACTCTTTCATAGTAAACATGGAGAGGGTACCCTAGGTTGGCCTCATGTAGTCATGCTTGTTGGCTGCATTGAGTGCTTGGAGGTTTTAGGGTTTAGAATCCCGTAAGGACTATGCACCAATCTCATTCTCACATCACTCTCCTAAAGCATCTTCATCATTGTGGTTAAATTTATCCTGAAAAACATTGAGAAGTATCTATCTTATTGTCTTACCCTCATTCACCAAGTTGACAATGATATGAAGCATGAAAATCCTTCAATCCTTATATTGAATTTGTGGAAATGGATGGCGAAGAGCTTTAAGACCAAATATTCTTCACAGCCTTCCATGAAAAGGAAGATTAATGTGGAGGAATGGGAACAGGAGGCTGTTTTCATCGCATGTGGCATTAAAGGCCACTCAAATAAGGACATCACCTAGCATAAGATGGAATGGGATTCTTTAGGTGCATTTTTATCAAATTCCATCTATCTGTTTCTAGAAATTGGGCATTGGATATAGATTGTGGTGCTCACATATGTATCTAAATATAAGAACCATGTCGATTAAAGAATATTGACCTAGGGGAGGTCGATCTAAATGCATCCAATAGAGCTAGACTTACTATTATAGCTGACGGGAACTACCACCACACGTTGCAAACTAGAATGATCTTGGTGTTAAAGGGTTGTTATCACGTATCATCTATTACTAAAAACAATATTTTTGTATCCATATTAGATAAATATAGATTTTTTCAAGTTTGGAAATGAATGTTTCTTTTTTATAAAGATATCATTTTTTGGTAGGGCACATTTATACTAAGTTCTTTACATGTTAGATTACACAAACCAAGTACTGTAAATTGATAACAAAGATACATCACATGAATCATACCACACCCAAATTTGGAATCACATGTTAGGTCATGTAAATGAGAAACTCTTACCAATGTTACATCAAGATGGATATTTATATTATTCCTATAAAAAACCACTTGATGTATGTCATGCATGTTTACAAGGCAATATTACTGAATCCCCATTTAATGGGAAAGGTGAAAGAGAAAAATAAATTATTGATTATGTTCATACAAATGTGTTTGGACTATTTCGAGTCGAATAAAGGGGAGGGTACTCATGCTTTATAACTTTTAATTATTATTTTAGTAGATATAGATATATATACATAATGAGGTATAAGTATTATTATTTTGATAAGTTAAAAGAATAATAGAATGAAGTTTAGAACCATCTTGGAAATAATATTAAGAAAGTCTCCTCAGATCGAGGTGTAGAATATCTTAATCAAGACTTCATTGATTACTTATGGGGGTTTTGGATCCTATCCCGACTCACTCCTCCATACATTCTCTAGTGGAATGGTGAGAGTGAAAGGAGGAACCATGCCCAATTAGACATATTGAGATCAATGACGAGTCATTCGAGTCTTCAACTATCCTTTTGGGGATATGCGTTACAAAAATCAGTGCACATACTAAACAAATTACAAAATAAATCGATAATTGGTATTCTATATGAGTTATGGAGTGGAAAGAAAGAAAAATTGTTCAATTTACATGTGTGAGGAAGCAATGATTTTGTTAAGGGCTCTTCAGGTAACACCCTAAGGCACAAACTGTACCATTATAAGATACCCCAAGGAAGAAAGGGGATATTACCTATACAACCCTTCAGACAAAAATGTTATAGTGGAGAGGCATGACATATTCCATGAGAGGGAGAAAATCTCCAAAAGAGATAGTGGGAGTGAGATACACTTCGATGATGTTGTGGCTCAGGGTACACAAGAGTTGGTACCTGAATAGATTCCACAAAGCCCCATCAAAGAAAGAACTATTCCAGAGACACAAGAGCTGTGTAGGAGTACAAGAGAGGTTAGAGAAATGGAATAGTATAGTTTTCTAGTTACTGAGGATGGTTACTCATTATTAGTTGATAATAATGATCCCTTAACCTATAAGGAAGCAGTGAGTGGCACAGATGTTTCCATGTAACAAGTAGCAATGAATTCTGAAATGGATTCCATGTACCCAAACCAATTCTAGATTTCGGTAGATTCTCCACTTGATGTAAAGCCTTTTGGTTGAAAATAGGTATTCAAGATGATACTGTAAATGGAAGGACATGTCAGCACCTCTAAAGAATGACTAGTTGTAAAAGGGTTCAAATAGTGTCAAGGCATTTACTATGACAAAACCATTTCACTAGTTGAAATGCCGAAATCCATCAGAATTAAATTTTCCATTTCTTCATACCAAGACTATGAGATTTAGAAAATGGATGTAAAAAATAGGCTTCCTTAATGGGAAGCTTTAGGAATATGTTTACATGACACAATATGAAGGGTTTATGACTCCAAAGGATGCCAATATGGTATGCAAGTTGCAGAAATCTATTTATGGATCAAAGAAAGCATCCAGGTCATGGTACATTCATTTTGATGAATCCATAATGAAATTTGGTTTTATCAAGAACAAATATGAGCCTTGTGTCTATAAATGATTTAGTGGGAGTTCAGTCATTTTCCTAATAGTATATGTTGATGACTTATTACGTATTTGAAATGAGATACTAGTCTTATAGTCGGTGAAGGAATGGTTGAATCAATGATTCTCCATGAAGGACATGGGAGAGATAGAATATATTATTGGGATCCAGATCCATCATTATAGATCCAAGAGATTTATGGGCCTATGTCAAATAACATAAATTTATAAGAACCGAAGAGATTCAGTATGGAACAATCCAAGAGGGGATTGTTTCCAGCATCACATGGCATTCATCTTTCCATGAAAATGTGTCCTTAGACACATGAGGAAACAATGATAATGGAAAGGACGCCATAAGCATTAGAAATTGGGTCAGTCATGTATGCCATGCTCTATACTAAGCTGGATGTTGACTATGCATTAGGTGAGGTAGGCAGATATCAAGATGACCCAAGTGACTTTCATTGGATGGCAGTCATGACAGTCATAATGTATCTGAGGTGTACTGAAGATATGTTCCTGAGTAATATAATAGATTGGCAACTAGATAACATTGTATATGTAGATTCTAGTTTCCAGACTGATCAAGATGAAACGAAGTTGCAATCGAGATACATCTTCACTTTGAATGTTGGTGCAGTGAGCTAGAAGAGCGTAAAGTAGAGTGTGGTTGCAGATTGTACAGTAGTGTCTGAGTATATTGAAGCTTATGAGGCAGCTAAAGATGAAGTTTGGATGTGAATCTTCTTCCAGAAGCTGGGTGTGAAGCCTTGCAGAAAAGATCACATCACACTGTACTGTGATAATACTACAGCGATGGCTCTCACAAAAGAGCCAATATCACTTCAGCGGATGAAGCACATACTTAGGAAGTATAATCTCTTGAGAGATTTTTCTCAGAGGGTTGAAGTTGTAGTGAGAAATATTTCCATGAAGGCAACATGGAAGACCCCTTTACTAAAGCCTTGACTTAGTATAGACATGATCACCATGTGAGGTCTAATGGACTGAAAGTCTTAGGGAGTTGGCTCTAGTCTAAGTTGGAATTTGTAAGAGTTGGTGTCCTAGAACCTTCTAGTTTTACTTTTATTACATATATAATTAATGTATTTAAATATTAAACTAATTATTACATATTGTTCATCGTTCTCCATGAATGTTATGTAATAATGTCCTTTAGTATTTGTTGCATTGATATGGTCATGGAAGTTCCCCTATATAATGAGAACCTTGAAATGTTATTAATCTATTCTTAAATATAGTTCTATGGTTGAATTACATACTATGAAGAAACACATATCATGTATGACATCAGGTGTGAGTACTCTTAAGTATATGAGACTTCCTCTCATGAAGTTATCACTTGGTAATCCCAAAGACAAGAGATTATGAGAACCGACCCGCTAGTAGGAATTCGGTATGTTTTTGTGTCATCAGAAATTTCAAACTACGAGCATGTGAAATGATTCTTAGACATAATGATTATCATTATTATGTTTCATGACTATGCACTTTGATTTACTAATGAAAACTATCACGCATACAGTTGGCAGGAAGTAGGGTATGTTGGGTGCATCACAAGTCACATGATATTAATGGATAAGTTGAGGAAGGACTTTCCCTTCCATTTATGGAAGTTGATATCGCGGACCTTTGATTGAAATAGAACCATCACGTGAAATTCCATGGCCATGGTGTAAGGATTATTTTATTTCAGGTAGTCAAAGAATGACGTATCAAGTATAATGGTTGATCACACTATCATAAAACCTGCTTGATGAGATATTGAGACAAATGGATTATATTATATAGTTAGTGTTTGAATGTGGATTCTATTGTTGAAAATTTACATTCTATCACTTTGGTACCTTGAACATTTTCTAGATAGCACTATTTTACTTTAGGCAATCCCATCTACTGCCAATGAGAAAGAATCCTACAGGGTCACACACTGAGTGTTTCTAGTGGTCTTAGTTAAATTATATTTGAATTTAAATAATGAAATAAATATTATTCTCAAGACTGTGGAATAATTTATTTCATGTTAATATGATTTCTTAAATTTAAATAAATATATTTACTTATTTTATTAAACATTTAATAAATATTTATTTACTAGTTCGTAAATAAAATATTTATTTAAGAGAATAAATTTTTTTTTGGTGTTCAATAAATGGAAGTGGAGTTCGATCGGACCAAGGCCGGGCCAGTAGTAAAATAATTATTTCCAATATGGAAAAAAATTATTAGTTGTCACAAGTTAAATAATAATGACGCCACTATTATTTTGTGACATGGAATTTTATTCATAATTCCGTTTCGCAAAACTTGGTGAACCATAAATAATGACGTGGTATTATTATTATGAGCAAGGGTTTTCTATAAATTTATGAATGTATTTAATTGATCCTTTGTAATTAAATATTTGTAACTGAAGATACATGAATATAAATAAAAAAGTACATCTATTGTGCTATAGGGAATACACCACACGCTTTGTGAATTAATAATTGTTGAGATAAACAATTTGTCTCTCAAATAATCATCCCTCCCCTATGAAGAATGAGAGACATTCTACCGGACAAAAAACAATCCATCAAGAATGACCAACAGAAGACACTTGAATCATCATGCTAGCACCTAGAGAACGAGTGATGTCGATTATAGGCCTGTAGAGCATGTGTGGATCACCGCTAGAGGGTATCAAGTTTGGATCCTTGCAAGCACAACAGGATAATCCAGAAGGGTCATTATATATGATCATTATCATAAACGATGAAAACACCAAAGATCTAGGTATTATTTTTTATGAAAATAATTAAATTAATTATAAACATGATGTTCCATATCCTTTCTAAAGGATTCAGGACTCTTCCTTCATTATCCAAATCTTTGGCTCTATTCTGTGGATTCTGGCATTCATCGTCATATTGATCCCAGAATAATCATTGATAATGGTAAAAACAAGGTTTCTTTTTGTCCCAACAATGCTTTTATTAGGCCCGGAACCTTCATGTGACAAATAGGCTTTCACATTATCATTGTGTCTGAGTACAAAACCCAAGTAATTGTTGTAAGATTCACTATATATCACAAAAAATTCTGCACTTTTTAGTAATATGAGTATATGTGTCATGATCAGCCTTCTCGTTATCTCCTTAATGGTTTCCTCACATTCTTTCATCCATATATACTTTACCCCTTTCTTTGTAAACTTAGTTAACATGATTGAAAATCATGTGAAATTTCTCATAAAAGGTTATTAGTACCCAACTAATCCTAGAAAACATTGGATTTTGGGGACACTAGAGGATCTATTATTTTCCTCAATCACCTTTTTTTAAGAGTCCATATAAATTCCATAACGTGTGATCACATGTCCTATAAATGTGACTTGGTTCATTAAAAATTCACACTTTTTGAACATGGAATACAACATATCTTTTATCAATGTCACCAACACAACCCTTCGATGTTCGTCATGTTCCTCCTTTATCTTTGATTAGATGATAATACCTACAAAAAACACTACCAAAAAAATTTTGAGGTAATGTCTAAAGACTATATTCACCAAGTCCGTGAAGATTGCTTGGCCGTTAGTAAGTCTTAAGTGTGTCACCAAAAACTGACAGTTCCCATAACTTGTATGGATGAAAGACTTCTGAATATATTCCTTCTTCGCCTTTAGCTAATGAAATCCAAAATTAATATATACCTTTGATAAATACATAGATTCTCTTAACTGATCGAAAAAGTCCTCAATCTGTGGGAGAGGATACTGGTTCTTTATAGTGATATTGTTTAGTTCCTGATAATCAATAAACAACAACATTGTTCTATCCTTCTTCATCACAAGTAGAACTGGGGAACTCCAAGGAGATTCCCTAGGGAGTATGAACCCTTTTTCCAAATACTCTTTCATATTATTCATTAAGCCCTCCATTTTTATCGGAGACATCCTATAGGGACACTAAGATAGGATTAGCTCTGGGTATGAGTTCTATGGAGAACACTACCTCAAGATTTTGTGGAATCAAGGTAACTATTCAAGAAATACATCACAATATTACCTCATGATTGTAATTTCCTCTAGGATGACATTTTAATTTGACTTATCCATTTGAGTGGTGTATACATCTTCATAGGGAATCAATACCCACACCGTTGAATGATTTTTCAAAGGAGATTAATGATCTTACTTATATTTTTATAGAATCATGGGATGGTTTAGAATATGAAATGATATTTCTTTTCCCCAAAAATTGATATGTTTTCTATATAATGGGATCCAACCTATTCCCATTATAGTTTCGAATTCCACAAAGGGAAGTATTAAGAGATTCGCTAGAAGAATATTCCCACACACCCCAATTGGAGAAGAGTCCAACAATTGGGTTTCAATTATTGCACCACTTGGTGATTTTATAGATATCTCTATTGAATGGTTTTTGGGCTTCAATTCAATAGTTATATCAATAATCTAGGATATAATGGAATTTTAAGAACTATAATCAAATAAGAATTCTTCAATTCATGAGTGAATAGTAAGTGTACCTCATACGACATAATTTTATTACTTCACATCCATAGTAGTGATGGAATATGCCTTCCTTTTATTCTTTGGATTTGGTGGTGGATGACATTGTTTACCCTTGAGGGATTGAGGATTAGTGCACTATCTTTCATAGTTATCTTGATCCATATAGTTGTACCATTGAACCATAGGTGGTTCTCTTCTTTCCTACACCAAATTCTCATACCTTCTCATATATTTTTGAAACTCTAGAGATTGGTGGCCTCCAATCCTAAACATGAAACATTTTCCATTACCATTGAGTAAATTCATAGGATACTTCTTTTAACATTTTTGACTTGTGGGTGATTGAGTTTTCGTTCCACCTTTTTCATTTGATCCTCCAGCATGAAACTCAATATTTTGTTTCTTATCACTTTTTCTATTGGATCATTCCTCAAACTCCATATACAATTTTAGGTCACATTGAATGACTTCTTCAAAACACCCAATGTCTTGAATTGAAAAAACCTTTAGATTTTTTGGTTTTAATCCACTAAAGAATCTTTAAATTTTTATATCATTGTTGATAACAATACCTAAAGAGTAAATTTCAAGCCTTGTAAAATTTACTTCATAGGAAATGAAAGATTCTCCATCCTTCTTTTTAGTTCTATAAATTATCTCACCATATTCGTAAAAAGAGTTTTTGGGAAATACTTTTTAAGAAACATTATATTAATGTTTTCCCACTCCATCTCTTCAATTTAGTATCTCATCTTTGCTTTCTAATTAATTCCCACTATTGGTCGGCCTCTCCATCAATATTATAAATGAAAAAGTCACTTTCTCCATATCATAATAGTGAAGCATGGAAAGGATCATTGGCATCAAGTTGACCCACTATTCCACAACTAGTGGATCTGAAGTTCCATTAAACATCTATGGTCATTACCGCATAAAACACTAGATAGCCAGTTTCTCTCTCCTAGGTAAAGGAGGAAGTACAGTATTATTCCTGTTATTATTCACAACTGGAGACAACTGGGTATTCATCTTGATGAAGTTTTGAACTCCACCTCCCAAATCATTAGTTATTTCATTTGGGCAATCATATCTCTGTTTGTCACACGATTTGTTTGCCTAGATTCTGTTTTTCAAAAATAGAAAAGTTTAAAAGAAAACCAAAGTCAACAATCCATGGATAATCATTAATTTGTGAAACTAACACTAAAAACATATCTTATGGGATTCATATTTTTATAAAATCTTATTGCTTGATTTCATATAATTTTTCTCAAACTCGGGTTGTCACTAAGGTTATCTAATCATTATTCCCAAATTAAGTAAAAAATGCCTATGATACCAACTATAGCGACTCTTCATTTCATACAACACTTTTAAAACATTTTAATTATAAACAAAATAAAAAAAATACACCATGATGATCCAATGATTTAGGGTATTGGAAAAACTATTACCATACATAAATTTTACAACATAAAACATACACATTTATTTAATTTCTTCTTCTATAACTTCTTATTAGTCGTTCAGTTCTCATTAGTACATGTAATAAAATGAGAATATACCTTAAAAGGGTTGAGATAAAATCCTAGTAAGAGGTTTATAACATTAGACAATACAACATGGGGTGATCATAATCATAATCAACATAATAGAATCACAATACCATTTCTATGATAGGAAGCATTAAGAGAAGACATGGAATGTGGTGATGAATTAATGTGAAATATCATGTCTTGTTGGTCAACTACCACACATATTTGTGAAAAAAACTACCATCATGTACATGCATATATCACATTAACTCATGATACTCATCACTTTACTCAATTCCTTGGAGCACTGAAAAATTATGAGCGCACCCATCATGTCATAACATCCATATTGTAGTTTATAATTCTGGGTGCACTCAATGCATCATAACATATACATTATCATGCATGCCACATAGAACATATGTCAAAAATGAACATAAAATAACCCATGTAAAGATATTAGATTTATTTCATAGCTTATACACTCATAAAATTTAGGTTCGCTAGATAAAGAGGTAATAATATTCATGGCATATAACCAACATCCTCCAGTTAAGAAAAAACATTATTCAAGGAGTAAGAAGTGTGTGTTTATTTGAAAGAAGTGTTCTTTTGAAAAACATGTCTTTTTTTCCTAAACTCAAGTAGAAAGAATTTATATCCCATTAAGAGTATGATAATTCTAAATAAATTATTTTTATTGAATATTAATACTGGAAAAGGGTTGAAAGAGGGAAATCCTGATGAATTAATGTTGGGGTTGAGAATTTCACTTACCTTGAATATGAAAGATTTATTTTATTTAGTGTCATTTATAATGACATCAAATTCATCAAATGAAAATTTTAGAACCTTTAATACCTTATTATGATTCATTATGGTTTCATTATGCTCTTTTAATGTTCTTTGGATGAGTTTTAGAGTTTAAATTCCTATTTTGGATGTGTTAATTTTCTACATTTTCATAAACTGTTCACTCGTTTTCAGGAAAGGGAGTTTGTGTAAAAATGTTGATGAACAACCAAGAATTGTTATTATATACTATTAATGAAATTATAGTGGTATAAATGATCTTAAAAAGATGTTTTTATGTTCCATGGTGATGAATCATTAGATAAAATTTAATGACAATCATTTTATGTTAATTTGGGTGGTTTCTCTATCACAACACACTTGTTTTATTTTATCACTTAGTGTCATGTAAATAATGTAGTTAAAGAATATAAAAAGGGTTACCAAATAAAATTTACAATATATTTTTAACCATTTAATGGTTTTATTGACATATGTAAAGATATTTAGGTAAAATTATAGTACATAGCCCATGATGTCAGTAAAAAGACACATCACATGTGATGCTTTCATTCTACGAACAAAATAGAGGGAGACGGAGGATTTTAATGAATAATATCACATTATCATGATATAATACCAGTATATAAATCATTCTGGATTTATTAATAAATTTTTAAGAAGGGATGTGAGTAAGGAATAATAAAAGAAATTAAATAGAAAGGAAAATAAAGGAAAAGAGAGAGAGAAATTTCCTCTTGAATTATTCTCTTCAGATCCTCCTCAAGGAACCTAGGATTATTATTTTGATGAGAAAAGAAGCACCTATAGGTGGGGAATAGTCTTGGGAAGGTTTTTGGGATTAATTTATATTGTTCTTGAAGCATGAGAGGTGTGAGGAAATGAGGGTGTGAAGGGTGGTATTTGTTGTGGAAGAGAGAGGGGGTTTCTCAATATTATATTCATTAGATTATTAATTTACCTCAAGAAAATAAATAGTGGTGATTCCTTGACTAAATATAGTAAATAGGGCATGTGATTTCAAAAAATGTACATTTACATCACCCATGACTCAATAATGATTCATAAATTCATTTCTTTTTTATATTTTTTAAATTATCAAATTTCACTATTTATAAAAAATTTGGTATTTTGAAATGATCACCAAAATTCATAGTGACCATTTTTCAGTGTGTAGGAGACAAAAATTGAACTCCATTTTATTAAAATATGTTTCTAAATATGAATAATTTAATTTAATAAAACATCATTTACATGGAAAATATTGATTTTAAATTTAAAACCGATTTTTTGAAACTTTAGAAAATTACGTAAATTATCATAAAGTTATTTTAAAATCCTAAGACAAAATTAGTAATTACTGAAAACCTTTTATAAAACTAAATTTTATTTTAAATTATTAAATTATTTAAAATATTGTAATTAATTATTTATGAATTATCAAAATGCAAACATTTTAACTAATAATTTTTAAAATATTAAATTACTTATTCCTTGATATAATTATTCTATATTTTCAATGACAAGATGTATAAATTTTATTTATACCATTGTGGGTGAGGTCACAATTGATTTGGTCGGTTTACTATTCGTAAGGTTCATATTACTATTTTTATATTCAAGTTACTATTTCATCAGTTTTAGTTCTTTAATTTCTAGAAACACGTCTTATATCATTAATTCAATATTTATAAATAGTTTATTATATATATAAGTGGTTTTATATGATTTAAACTATAAATAATTACCATAGGAGGGGAAATTTTCATTGACCAAAGCTTGGTTTTTTATAATTTTTTTTACAAAAAACATAAATGAGTATCATAGAGATCATGGATAATTTTGTGAACACTTTAGTGGAATTTAAAGATGATTCTCCTACGTGTCATCACCAAAATTTTGTGTTACCTATTTATTAATGAAGATGGTTCACCATCTATCCCACATTGATTCTAATATTTCTATTGAAGCATATGTCCTTTCTTTAAATAGAGCATGAACTTGTATTACTAATAAATAACATCCCATCAGTCAAATTTGTTCACATTATTCAACTATTTAAAGGGTTAGAACTTTCAACTAGGAAAAATACATGACCGGGAAATATTTCTTTAGAATAAAATCATTTTCATCTTTATTGGATCCAATTTGGTTGTGGTCCATTTTTTTGTGTAAAAATATGTTTATTACACTAGATAATTATAGAATCACTATGAATATTTACTATAATTGTGTCACACATTCCTTATCAGAGCCTCATGATCATTTTCCTTACATATGAAACACCCCTTATTGTCTACTATATATTCCCATATGAAAATTATATGTACATCATATTTAAGTAATTAAAATCTCATGTGTGAACCCTTATTCAATCCATAATGAGAAACCTAGACCATTTTTGGTCATCCACATCAATTATTACAGAATGATGGGATCATGGGAATAATTTTCCTATAATATAATAATTAGCCTCCAAATATAGCATATAGTAATATCACATGAGCCTCAATGTATTTTTATTTGGTTTATGAATCTATGTTTTTTAAATTTATCTATTAGTTGATTTTCAAATAAAAAAATATTGTGTGGATGAATAATATTGGTAGTGGGATCATAAAAGGTTTTCCAGCTTAGAAATACCTTGAATGATAACATTTCCCCAAGCATTACAGAGACTACTGAAAAGTAACCCAATGAATGATATCTCTAAGAATGAAGGGAGATCCATCTTAGTGGGAAAATATTTTCAATTTAAAGAGGTTGTGTCTATCACTAAAGTAATCACATGGGAACCGTACCCAACTAGGTTATTTACCTAGGAATTTTTTTCTATTGTCCTTGGTTTATTCATTGACATTTATGAAGTCATTTTTACTTATTTCAACCATAAGAAATCCAATTTTTCCAAGGTATTCACCTTGGTCAAAAAAATTTAAATACCCAGGTCATTATCCACATATATATGGACCTTAAATTCATATAATTAATTTATATTTTTAATCCGTTATCCAATAATATAACTCCATTATTTTTCCACCATAACTAATTATTCTTGGATTTCAATCAATAATATATTCTATTGAAAAAAAGTATCCCTCCTCTCAAGGAAAAAAATGGAAAAAAAATTTGAGAAAGTTTTACCATATTGGCTGTTTAGTACTTGTCATATTCCTTAAAAAATCTATTAATCATATACAAGTCCATCGAATAATGTGCTAGATATTAAAATGGTCTACCATTCAGTTGTATGTATCATGCTACATTTACCTTACCAATGTTTCATGATAATAAAAATAATTTATCTAATGTGTCTATTGAAAACAAGTCAATTTATAGGAACCATGGGCCAAGATATCCATGCCATGTTAGAATAAACTTGAAGAAAAATATTTCATAGTTTTATAAAGATTAAATAAAAAAAATACATCCTCAAAAAAAACAAAACAAAAAATCTGATGGTTATAGATGCCTGACCATAAAAGGATGGAGATTTTCATTGATAGATAACCTTAAAAGAAACAAATTTGTTTATGATTATGTGACTTCATGACCCAGAACAAATGGAACATTTTATAAAACAATAAAATCTATAGATAATGATTCAATATGGAATTCAATAAAAGGATCAACCAATGGACTTTGATCTTTGACTATAAAGGAATCTTAATTTTCATTGAGTAATGAACTTAAAAGAAACCAGTTTTGCCAAAGTCGCATGGAAATAAAATGTATGGCATTAATTGCAATATGAAACCCAAATACATGGGTTTTTTCAACTATATTATAAAATTATGAAGCATTTATAGGCCTAATAAATTCACCATAACACATTCCACAATATTTTATGATGCATATTTCTTGAGTTCCTTCCTATATTGATTTAATATTGAGAGTATTTAATGATATAGAATATATGTGATGTAATTTAATTCCTATTTTTTATACTCTTTTAAATTTAATATATAAATTGATAAATTTTCAAAAATCGTAATGTATACTATTACATGTAAATAATTCATGAATATTTCTTAAATCTATATAATTATCCCAATAAATAAGATAATCCCCTATGTATGTCATGTTAACCTCACTTCCTATTGACTCAGACAAATGTGACAATAAAAAATGACCTAATATGAAAATAAAAAAGAATTAGAAACAATCATCATTCATCATTAGAAATTATGATATATTGAACCCCATACACAAAGGATTATAGTTTTATAATACTTATGAATAATAAAGGAAATGGGTAAATTTATAGCTATTTATGAAGAAAGAATGTAGACATTTATGTAATGAATGGTCCGTCATCACAAAATAAATATTCATTATCCTTATATTTATGAATTAGTTAAATATTATGGAACATATTTTTACCCCATACAGCCAGGAAAACTAATGATCATGGGATTATGAGATTATTTAGATAATGATTTTATGTAGGAAGAGAGTCCCATTACAACCCACATATTCATCCTAAACCAAATCTCGTTCATTATAGTAATTATCCCTATCAAAAAGAAATATTCTTGTCACTTATATGGATATCTATATAAAACACCTCATATACATTGCATAAGAATATTATAACCTTGTATTGCAGGCCATAATATAGAATTATTTATGTTATTATTTTAAATTTATATTTTCAACTTGTAATATAATATTTTTTCATTAAATATTTATCTTTTTCATCATTTATGTATTTCTACTTCCAGGATAATGGGAGGGTAACCCATGTTTTATGGACCCAAGGGGGAGAATCCTTGTTCACTATGGAGTTCATGTAATTTCATAACTCTAATATATGATCTCATCCTAACCAAATAATGGTGGAACAAGAGAAATAGATTAGGTTATTTAAAAAATATCTTATTATAAGCCTATTATTTATCTTATTTTGTTTCTTATCATTATTAAAATACTCCTCTCATGAAATCATTAAATATAAGGTTGATTTTGAGGAAGGGATGTTTAAATGGTTAAAATTTCCACATAATTATGGTTTTTATTTTTTATTTGTTACTTTTATATTTGGGGTTTAAACATTGTATGGAAGGATTTCAGTGACTAGTTTACGTTATATTCATGGGATGTTCACTTAGTCAAGGGAAAAACTAGAAATACCCCCATAGATTGGTGAAATTGGGTACAAACCTTGTTTAATATGTTCCAAATGCCTACTTAACAAAATAGGGTGTTTGTGGTAAATGGTATGGTTTCTACACAGTACTCTGGAATATAATTAAAAACCAATACAATAAGAATAGAGTAAGTATATGCAGTCTCTTTATGGGTCTACTCAGTCTTCATAGTAATTTATCATTCTATTTTTTCTTGTTTTGTTTTATATTATTTTCAAAATCATTTCTTTTTTCTGTTATTCATTTAGAAAATAAATTATAAAAATTCATAAATAGTATAATAAATAACTAATATACTCATTGGGAGAAAAACATGGTTGGATAAATTGTTACACCATTGAGTATCAAATAATACATGACAATCCCAATGTCATGAATCTTATAAAATCTAGTTCCATTTATTAGGATTGAAACTCAAAATAATAATTTCTTCATACAATTTAAATAATATTGTAATTCTTTTGAAAAAAACCAATAATATCTATATTACCATCATTGACACCCTAAACACATTAAATTTAGAAGTTAATATTCTTGATAGGAAATTTAAGTGGGTCTATAATTATAAATCCATGGATGGGGTATTAAGAGAGGTTATAGTAGACCTTGATGAAGAACATGATGGTTTATAATAGATAGTTATTTTTGGGGAATGTGTTGAGTTTTCTAGAAAATTTTCATAAATTCATGCTAATGTAGTAATAGAAGGATTTGTTCTAAATCAACAATAGAATAAAAAAATTATTTTATAGACGAGATATTAGATGTTTATGAGGTAATTATGTCTAATTTATGACCCAATCGTCCGTGGTTTATATAGGGTTCCCACCCAATGAAAAATAACTACTATATAAAGTAAATAAGGTGGAAAGTTATTTATTGAATTCAATCATTTTAAATTTATTAAAACATAATACTTTTCTAAAAACTTTAATAATGTTATTATTAATTCATAACTATGGATACTATTCTTATAGTATTTTCATGAATTTTCTATATCGGAAGTGGTATGTATTTGAAGTGATAATGGAGGATCTCATGATATTGTCCATTGATTATTATCATGAGTTTGTTAAATATATTGATCTTATTGAATATAATTTAACTCATCATAAATTAGATGATAAGTTAAAATGTTTGGTAAATAATTAGACATCTGTTTAATATAAATCCCATTATTAAATTTTATAATGGTACCCATGTAATACCCCAAGATTTAATAGTATGTTATTATCATTAACGTAATTCAATAGCTTGCGCTACACGAAACACCGAGTTCGAGCACACCAAAACTTACCAAATTAGCCATTCAAAAAACATTTATGAATATTAGTATCATTATTTTGATTTTTATATACTTTATACAATTTACACATCCATATTATGTGTTTTTAGACATTATATAAGAACAAATTCATTTTTTCATATAGAAGAAGTATTTTTCAAAAAAAATCAATTTTATTTCCTTTTATTGGAGAACCCTTTTTGAATCCAATATTTAAAACTTATATATATTAAATTTGAGAAAATAAACACCTTTTTTAGAAGTGGGAAATAAAAATTTAGTTTGGATGATTTTTTTGTGTTTTCTGATAACTTTCATATTTTGATGAGTAGTGAAAAATACTAAATTTCAATTGAAAACAACTTTTTAAATCAAAATAATTTGTAGTGTTAAATTAAACATTTGAATTATTATTAAGTATAATTAGATTATATTTTTATCATTTAATATATTGTTGGTCATTGGAAGAAATTTTACATCTAAATTGGACATAAGCACATATCAATCTTTTGATATTTTTACTTCTCAAAAACCCACTATTTTCATTTGACAATGGGAATATTTTTTAAATTAATTAAAACAACTTCTAAGTATTGAATTTGGTAAAATAGATATAATTCTTAAATTTGTAATATCAAAATTACATTTGGGTGAATTTTTTGTATTTTTCTAAATGTTTTCGATTTTTGATGAATAGTGAAAAACACTGTGTTATTGTTTAAAGAAAACTTTTTATTTAAATAAATATTTTTAATTAAAATTTATTTTAAATTAAAATTAGATACATAAAACCAATATTAGTCCAATTTAATTCATTTAAGTCATTTTTTAATTAAATTATATATATAATTTTATTGAACTTATTTCCGTCTTTTACTCACCTTCTATACATATTTGAAAATTTGCATAAAAAATAATTTTACCTCTTATGTGAATAGAATTTAAAAACTTTAAGATAAATGGTTGAAATAAGTAAGTAAAATGTGGTTAAATAGGATAAAAATAATTTTGGGTGAATGGTAACTTTTGAATTTTATTTTCCACAGTTAAAAACAAATAGAGTAATTAAAGGTAAAAGTGATATTATAATAATCCTAAAACGTGTAATTATTCTATTTAATAATTTTATTTTGAAAAAAATAAACCTTATAAATAAAATATTATCCTTTTGATCAACTTATATTAGATTAGGTCTTTTATAATTATTTTATTTAAAGAAGAGACAAAAGTGTTAAATTCCATGTTTATTAACTAAAACATTTTTAATATAGGGTTATACATAAGATAATTTAGACTATAAATATTACATAGAAATATAAAAACATTTTCTACATCATGGATTTTTATTTATAATTTTTAGACACTAAATAATTAATTTTTTTGATGCAATAATTAATATTTTAATAAATGAGTAAAATAATTAATATTATAAATATGAAAATAAATGTAAATATAGACTTTTGATGAATTACAATAATTTTTTAAGTTAATATGACATTTTATGGTTCATTTAATGTATTTTATCGAAGTAATAAATGTTTTTTGACTTTCACAAAAACCAAATACTAAAGAGTGTCAAACTTGACATAAATGAGTATTTAAAACAAACACTATATTATTAAATGATATAATACTCCTAAAATATTAGGTTCGTACAAAAGAATTATATAATGATATATATTTCATTAATGAAGCACTTGAATTTTTCTTGGCATATTATAGAATGCTTATTAACCATGAAATATAAAAATACAGGAAGACATGGTAAAAGGAAAACTATTTAACTAAGAATTAAATATAAATTATAAGGTTAATATGGTGACCTAAACTTGTGTAAAATATATTGTCTGAGATTATTTATACCCATAATCACCATATACTCGAAATAAATCCATATTTAGTCACTATAAACTGAAAATTATTTTTTAATAAAATAATATTTCATGTTTTTCCTAATGTGACCCTCACCTCTCTTATAAAATAGTGCTTCCCCTTCCCTAAAACTTACACTTCAAAATCCATTTGACTCAGACAAACCATGATCAAATATCCTCCCAACAACCCTAACTTGAACCTATAGGCCTTACATTGATCAAAAAACCAACCTATAATCCCTTTTGATCAAATCAAAATGATGAACCCGATGAAGATGTAATAATTTCGTCACCTCTTTCAATGCTCTTTTCTTCTTCCACTTCCTCTTTTATTTTTTTCCATAAAAAATAATAACTCCAGTACCTTATAAATACTGTGATTTTATTATTATTATATTACATCCATATTCATTATTTTATCCATCCTATGAATGACAATGTCACCATACGTGCATACGTACGGCGTACCGTCTCCTCGTCGTGGTGTAGTTTGTTATTCAAGACTTCCTTATTTATATGGGTATAATAAAGAGAATAAAAATTTAAATAATAAATATATCATGGTAATGATTATGTATATATAATATACCATCCTATTACATATGATTACACCAATAATATAGGGTCGTTGTTGCTCGTGGGTACGTACGGCTTACCGTCTCCACGACACGATGATATTTCATTCCCCATCATAACCATTAAAGAATAATTTTCATTCAATTATTTAAAATAATTTTTAAGAACATAATATCATTCTGTATATTAATCAAATACATTCTATCCATAACAAACATGACTTACATAACAAAACATATAAAGTAAAATGAATCAGTCAGCACCCAAAACAATGATACAACTGAAATATCATTAACAATGGAATATTAGAAGATCACATATGATATCATATTTTTGAATGTGGTTCTCTTATAATTTAATAAAACTGATTTCACCATTATAAAGTAGGTTAAACTACCCTCTACTAAGTAAATGTTCACGGTAAGGGGGTTTCAGCTCACTTTTTATTCTCGTGGAATTCATGGTACATTTGCCACTATTTTCTTTGGTGTGTTGTCCGTACAGCCTTTGATTGAATTTTTTTGTAATATAAATTAATTTATGGGTAAATAAAACTTCATTGTATTATCCTTCTTTCATGGTTTTTATGTTTTGTATGTTACCAAATTAGTAAAGTGGTTTCTAATTTCAATTTCCACTAATTTTGTTTTACATAAACTTCATTGATTATTTTACTCCAAGATTATGTGTGAAATCACTATTTATTTATTTATGTAGTCATTTCCACTCACCTATTTATGGATATACTTTTGATACACATAATAAAACCATTTATAAATTCTCAGGTCATCTATATGAACATGATAAGAGTAATATTAACTCAATTTCTATTCATTGAGTTAAACATCCATGTTCTGGGTGTTGTTTTTACAAGAATATGTGTGAATATATGCTGCTTGATTTACAATTAATATCCAATCATATTGATTGTATTTATATTTTTCACACATAATTATGTCATTTTTTTATACTTAACCTATGGATACATTCTTTATAAGGTATTTAATCTCAATTTACATTCTACTAAGACTTCTTTATTGTTATGCCCCAATTCACTTTTATATGGTGTATATTCTGTATCTTGACATAGTATTTCATGAATCCCTTTATTCTCATGTTATTATAAGGTTTTGACTACCTCAATTATTTTTATTCAAGAGTCTCTCATTTGGTTTGGAAATCAAACTAAAATATCTTCTAAAATGTTTTAAGGATTTATACTTCTATATATTTCTCATTAATGTCCATGTTTTAATAATTATTTCAAGGATTTATTTATATAGACATTATTGTTTTAGAAATTAAATTCCATTTAAATGTTTCAAAGTGGTTTGGGACACTTTGATTCCAAATTCTATTTTAAAAGGCTTCTTGATAAATAGTGAGACTTTTAAATGTTTTCAAGAAAAAAGGGATATTTCTCTCAAATAGTTGTACTTATTATTTTCATCTACATCAATATCCTTATTTATTATTTATTGAGGTTGATTTATTGTAATAAAATATTCCATTTTTTATTGAATGAGTTATTTTTGAATTTGGATGTGCTATATTTGTACAATTCATGTTTTGTGGTTAAAATATTGACATTTTATATGGTAGTTTTAATATGATTGTTTAGATTATGTTTCAACCTTTTCATATGAGGAATGAATTGGACTTAGTGTGTGAAGGGTGGAGCCCTATATAACTTCTTGATGCACTGGAAGGTCTCATGAGACAAACTATTGTCTTAGCACAAGGCCTTGAAAAAATCTTATTTCTATTCTTGGCACGAGGCCTTGAGTAAGTGGTTATGATGTCCGACATTATGCATTCCAGCATTATGTAATTAGATATTGATATTACATGTGATTATTCAACTAATAGAATATCCATGTGAATATGTAAATGGAAGTATTTGATTTAACTTGTCCATATTATGCTGAATATTATGTTTAAAAGGAATCTCATATAGACTTATACATTGCCTTAAATGTTTATGCTTATTTATAATTGTTTCCCGCATATTGTTATCCCTATTAAGAATCTAATCTCTCCCATTTATTATTTTTTCATTTTCCTTGGATGTGATGAAGTATATTATGATTAACAAGAATAGATGGTCTAAAGGATATGAGTTTTTTAAAAGGGGCACAATTTTGTTTTTTTAATGTAATGATGTAATGTAAAACTTATGTATGTATCTAATACATCCAAGTCTACAAAAATAATTGGTCTTTAGAGAGTTGATCTCTTGTGATCATGCCAATGTTATTTAATTATTCCATGAATCTAGGTGACTAGGGAAGGGTTGTTATAGTTGATATCATAGAAAGTCTAGTACAAACCTGGGAAGCTAGATTTAGAAAAACACTGATTAGAAAACAATAACCTAATATAGTCTTTTAATATTAGTATAGAAAAACAATAAACAATTTCAGTAATGTAAATATTATATGGTTTTTCTAAGAAATACATCCATACCTGGATACGAAGAGGTAGAGGTGGCTCTGTCACAGATGTACCTAGGGGTAAATCCCGAAAACAATGCTTTGAGCTAGAATCAAACAAGAACTGGTGCACGATAACGGGCCTTGTTGCACTCCTGGTTATTACACTCCTTGGGGATATGCGTAGGATATTTAAAATTGTATTTAATAAACTATTTGAAGGATTTTAATACAATATGAGAATAAATAATCATATTTAATCATAAGGTGTTTTAGATTTAAAATAAAGTGTCATGATATTACTTAAATGATATTATGACTATTATTACTCACACTAGGATTTCTGGTTTTAGTGGATAGATAGAATCCAAGTAAGTCGTAAAAACATTGAACATGATGTGCAAGGTGTGCAGGATGGTGGAAATGGGGAACTTAATGGAATGATGATAGGAATAGAAGATATCATGGTCATGCTAAATCTGGATTCCAAAAATATGACCAACAATATTGTAGATGCACAAAAATGCTCAAGGGATGAAGGAGGTTTTGGCATGAAAAAGCGAAGACATATTTTGACCCGGTCATCCATTATGGGGGGCCTAGAATCACCGTACAAAAAAATATCATACGGGTGAAAAAATATCTCTCCCATGTGGAAAAGCTCTGGATCTGAGGTCGTTTTCCGTGCATGCATGAAGACTCTCGCGACTGTGCAAAATCTATCACGCCGCGTGGAAACTTTCACCCCGGCGTGCAAACATCCGCACCGCCGACCATGGGAATGGAATTTTTCACGCAACTCCCCATGTGGAAGATCATTCAAGCTTCCAACACTGGCACAAAAACATTCATTCCAACCTATTTCCGCGCGAATCAGGCAACCCCAAGCACCTATAAATAGAAGGGCTCCCACTTATCTTTTGGTGGCTGATGAATCTGAACCGTCTCCTCTACATAAAATCCACCTCTTCTGCACGCAAATTATGGCTTTCATGTATGGGTTTTTTCATGGAAGGTCACCCAAGGGTCCACCTTCGCACAAGACCAAACATGCTTAACCCTCATCCAAATCCCTTCGAGTCACATCCCCTACATGCAATCCCTTCCAATTACATACAATCAGTTCTAATTGGGTGAAATCCATTCCAATTGCACGCAATCCCTACCAATTGTTTGCAATCACTTCAAATTGTGTGCAAACTATATGTATCTCATGCAATACCCTCTATTTTCATGCAAAACCTCGGCTCCCCTTTATGAGCCCAACCTCTCCTATTGTGCGCCGAAAAAGAATTTTTCGCGCATGGGGAACAATTGTGCGTCAGCCTGTTCTTTTTCCGCACAAGTTCCTCAATTGCATGCCTACCTGCCATTTTCCACAAAATGATCCTTTTTCACGTAAACATCCCTCTTTTTGTGCATGTGTTCGATGTATCTCTTCCAGAAATCATTTTCAGAAACTTCCCGCTGCCAAAACATATATGACACACACCGTTTTCCTCTACGACCTTCTAGGATCATACAAAGTAACATTAAAGTTACTTGAGTTGTGTTTTACATTGCATTTCTTCACTTCATTATTCTTCTCATAGGCACGCTAATGAATATTTCTTCTTCACATATCCATGCTAACATGGACCCCCTAATGGTTTGCTCTATAACACCCCTAGCCATGGAGATTCCTATCCCTTCTCTTCACCAAGATGTAGAGGGTGCTGGTTATGTAAGTCCTAGGGGTGCAGAGTGAACCCACCTCGTCCGAGCTACAGGATGTTAAACTGACAAGAACCTTCATCCTCATCACATGACATTATAGTTTAACCTCGCCCTGTTCCATACACATGGGGTGCCCCTTCTCGTACATTCTCTATGTCCACATGTATCCACAAGAGTGAGATCATTCCTTACATGGAATTACATCCTCTTTATTGTTGTGGCTTCTATCCGTGGGGAAGAGAAACAACACTAGTGTAATCCCCTATCTTTACTTGTAGGAGACGACACCCCTGCTCCTCCTCTATTCCTGGGTGCCAAATCCCTCTCCTGTTGGGCTTTGTCACCACCCGGGCCTCCACCCTGGAGTATGTCTCAATCTCCATCTCTCTGGGCTACTAACCATTCATAAACCCATATTTCCTCTTTGGGATTCCAACAACGTGTGGCCCCAGTCTATTTTCCACGGGCGCACCTTTCGTGACGTGATCATCGGGTCTTTGTTGTCTCTTGTTTCTCACACTGAGCATGAATCACATGGGCTTAGAGAAAGAATCAACCATGACATCCTCTCCAGGAAGCCTGGAGTGTAAGCCCCAAACCACTATAAGAAATATCTGGTCTTTGATCCTTTCCAAGGTAGGGTACGTAATAATCCTCCATGAGGTTGATGCCCCAATCCTGGTCGTTCCGACCCCACTTCATGTCGGTTCCCACTCCACCTGAGCTATGTGGTCTATGGTCTTTCCAAGGAAGGGTATGTAGGAAGCCTCTACAAGGTTCAAGCCCAACACCCGGTCGCTCCGACCTCATTCACGTCGGTTCTTGAACCACCTAGACTATGAGGTCTTTGATCCTTGCCAAGGCAAGGTACATAGGAAGCCTCCATGAGGTTAAATTCCACCATCTCTCTAGGCCACAGGTCCTCCTTCAGGTCAGTTCACCCCCATCCAGCAAGACGTTAAACAGTGAACCTCAATCAGCTGTAAGCCGTAATCTCCCCCGATCAGTGGTAATCCGTTGTTTCCCCCTGTTAGTGGTAAGCCGTAGAATCCACTGGAACTACATCGGTTTGATCTTGTATCCTATATAAGGTATGTAGGAAGCCTCCATGAGGTTCTACCTCATCCAATGGTAATCCTTTACGACTCCATTCAGTGTTATGTCATTGTCAACTACGTCCATCGGTAAGTCGTTGAAAATCCATATAGCGGTAAGCCGTTTTCAACTCCGTCCATTTGTAAGCCGTTGAGACGCCATTCAGTGTTAATTTGTTATCAACTCTGTCTAGCGGTAAGCCTTTGTGATTCCATTCAGCAGTAAGTCGTCATCAACTCCATCCTATGGTATGCCGTTGTGACCCCATTCAGCAGTAAGCCATCAACATCCCCATCCAACGGTAAGCCTTTGAAATCCCCAATCGGAGGTAAGCAGTCATCAGATGAACTACGAGGACTTTGATTCCCTTCCATTTGGATATGTAGGAAGCCTATTTGAGGCTCAAGCCCAAATTATTCATCATCCCTAGGGCGGTTCTATCCCATTCACCATTCACTTCATTCAACACTCCATCATCCATCTTGATTTTTACCCAGGCTGCCACATCCCGGTAAGGTCATAACAACTCACCCCCCAACATCAGTGTTCCCTCCGTAGGTTTCACCCATATTATCCACATAAATCAGTGTTTTGATCAGTCTGATATATCTTCACTAGAAGTTAAACATGAAGCATACCCTTTGTTAAACATGGAAAACTGAGAAAAACCTCAGATACATTCCCATGGGATATGATTCACCACGTTCGATGTAGGATGCCTCAGGTTTGCGCGCCCTCTATAAGCCCTATAATAAAAAAAAGAAACCCAGACGCACCAGTTTCCCGGCATCCAGACATGCCAGCGATGTCCAACATGAGTACTCCCCTGACCATAGGTTGCGGCCCTGACCCGACCCTTTGGAATATTCCGACAGAAGCAGTGTAACTAAATGGTGTCCATGAAGATATGGCAGTAGGAAGAGGTTCACAAACAACATCTTAAATCTATACGGGAAACCCGGACAAGGTGACGAGTTCCAAGGAGGAATCCACAGAAGGATGAACCGACATCCCATCATCCTTTTTTGATTTTGTATTAAACATCCCTAAAAAAGTGACAGACATCGCCCGCCTTTGGAAAGCAGGAGTGTGGGGCAACGAAACTGTACCTTTCATCCTCGAACAAGACGAACGCGTGTACCCCAGTGAAAGCGTTGGAAATAGAGATGGGGAAACCAACATTAATGTATTCTTTTCAATATGGATATTATTATCATTCAAGACAACAATTAATTAGTGCATCAAAGGATCCAGATATCTAGAGTCAGGTCCCACAAAGCCAATAGTGTGCCTGGCGTGAAACTCACTAGATGTCGGGGTAGTAAAATGTTGGACGTCCCAGTCTATGACGTTGTCAGTGTAGACACCTTTTACTGGTCATGGACTATGGGATAACATTGGGGAACTGGTTGTCAGTTCCTTTTTCTTTCATCACTGATGATTTAATCCCCCTGTTTCCAAAAACCAAATTCTTGCACCTGGAACTCGGTCACCACATGCCCACCGATGTAGAGTCAGAGGTAGTGCCAACATGGCAATCTCGTGCAGCTCCATGTTTTCTAAAATGGATTCTACACTGATGACCATGGGGTGCCCACACCCCATATCTCCATCTGAGGTCATCCAACGAAGGGTGATCAATGACCTCGTATGTCGGTATGGGGAGGAGGGTATTATCCCAACATAGGATATGGCCCGCCTGGATTTAGAGGTGTCTGCACCTCATTATCAATGTCTCCCTTGAGGGCTGTGTAGAGAGCCACTTCTCCTAACTATAACATATAATAGTTTCGGGAGCCTCTACTTGGAATGTCTCGATGACTCCCCGCCTTACACTGATGTGATCGGGGATATCTGGGTCTGGCCAGCTAGGATCCCATTCCAGGGGCTCCCAGCAAGGGCTCCCACCAAGCCGCATCAGCTCCACCTCCCAGTCTTATTGTTCAAGGAGCAGGTAATCCATGAACATGTAACACGGACTCTGGTACATCTAACCTAACGGCAGCATCGGGCGCAAGCCAAAGAGGACGCCTGCCAAGGGGCCTCAATGTCAGCGGATCCTGTGTCTCGAGCCACCGCCGACGCATATCATCAGTTCCCTGAATACATTGAGTACGGAAATTCATACGCCCATCCGGTATCATGGCCCCAATCGCCCCACGGGTATTCTGGGTCGACTCTCTTGGTTGATAGCATAGGTACTGGCCACTGCGGACTAACCTGCAGTGGTGCCACCCATTATGGAGGTCCTACCTGTACTGCTACCATGGAGAATGAGGGACTTCCCCACTTCTAGGATCAACATGGAGATCTACCTCATGATACCTTTAGTCCAAATGAGGTTCCTCCCCGTGGTAGTGACACTCACTACGGAAGTCTCTATCATGCCCACTACACCAGATATAGAGTCATTCCTCCCACCACAGACTGTTGGTAGGGGGACATTGCAGATCTGGTCACTCTTCAACATGGGGACCCTACCTATGTCCTCGTAGAAGCTCGCTAATGTCCTCCTTGCATCAGAAGTCAGGGAAGTGAGGGCCGCCCCCACTTCACCAGCACCAAGAACGAAGGTCCTACCCATGTTCAGCTTCACCAGTATGAGGACCTTCCTCGCACTGTGGTCATCAGAGAGAACAAGAATGGGGGTCCCACCTGTGATCCTACATGCTAGAGCGGAGATCCTACCAGCTCCAGGAATTCCAATAGAGGTCCCCCCCCATATCCCTTTTGATATATGCCCTTGTTCTCCTCAAACCCTGGATTTCATGGGTGGAAGTCCTCACCACCCCATCACCAGTATGGATGAAGGACCTCCTCATGTCAGGAATCTGCCCTGTCCAAGAGAGACATCCCAAGGTTGGATGGTGGGTCATCTCCACCATATGAATGATTCGGGGAAGGTATGGATAGAGATGAAAACCGTACGCTTCTCAAACTAGGAATAAGAGTATGAATCAGCATATGAACCCTCCCCTCACTCCTATGAGCCAAGGGTTGGGGAAGGAATGAGGCGCATCAGCCTAGTACTCCTGGAATGTGAGGACCATCAGACTCTTACCTCCATCCACATGTATCTCTAGGAGGAAGAAAATTTTTCCACCCCATATGTTATGGTCATGTAATCACAACCATCGTCACTAGAAGCACTGTCTACCTCGACTAGAGATCACTGAGAGCTATTCTAGGGACAAACGGAAGGAAAGCAGCAGCACGGCCTATCGCCAGTAGCCCTAGCCAATGTTCCTGGAACTATGGCCGTCAGCCCGTATTATAGAGACATTATGGAAAGGTCGCTTCACTCTTTGGAGGATAGCCTGAGATGTGGCAATTTTTCAGCCTGCTCATTTTATTCTCCACCGGCCAGCCTACCATCCCAGTGGACTGCTTCATTATCATTTCTAGTTCATAAGTCACCTCTGATTGATGGGTGGGGTAATTAAGGGATAGACCTTGAATCCAAGACAAGGAGCATGTGGAATATCCTCACAGCAGGCCACTTCTCCGAGATGTTCTAGCAGGTTGCAGTGCCAAATTTCAGTGCACCAGAATCCCTCACCCTGGAGGAAGTGAAGTGCTTTCGTCAAACCCTCTCGGTGATGCACTTTTTCCTTCGTCATCAATGAGTGGTTTATCCTAGGATCCAAGTGCATTTCGAGGACATCCAAGAGAAATGTTGTCTGGTCGACCTGGCTGCACTCCATGTGGCCCAGTGCCCGGAGTCACTAGGCCGCCGTAAGGCCCTCCAACAGCAATGTGTTAAGAGTTTCAAGGTACTCTTCAAGATTATCAAGGAGGATTCCCCCCACGTGAAAATATGTGGTTGGGGGTAGTATGTTTCCCTTCTCTTCAGTCCTATCCAATGGCAGCCCAAATCACTACTATATATTGAGTACATGCCCTCAGGAAGGGTCACGGTCAACATGGATGACATATTGGATGAGGAGAATGAGCTGAATCTTCCTGATGGTGACTTACCCCTTGAGGGCATGCCACCGCTATTGGATCCATCGGGGAGAGTTACTCGCCCACAGAGAAATCTACTAGGTACCCCTATTCCCACCAAGTCATTAGTCCTTAGACGAAATCATGGTAAGGGAAAATAGCACCTCAGAGATGCCAAACACTCTGACCCATCCACCTCAGTGCATAAGATTGAGGAAGACCCTGAGAAGGCCATGTTGCACCAAAAAATTGCTGAATAGAAGAAGTTGGTTGATTACCTTCTTGTTGAATGAGTTGTAGAACAACGACCAGAGTACGACAATCCTATGCTAGGGAAATAGGGGCAGGAACAACATCCCCTTAGTGATTTTCCTCGAGGTGACCCTGACCATCCTTCCCTCGCAGATAGGGTCGAGGCTGAAACATACAGAAAGAGAATGCAATATGTCTCAACAAACCCTCCATAACGGCGTGGAAATCCAAGGAACCCAGCTTGGGTTCCCCCAGCTACCACGCAGGTCGCTCCACCAGCCACTCCATGATCTGTCGAGCCACCTTACCATGTTGAAGAACTCGCCAACACACTCATGGTTAGGGATCCCCATCATGATAGGGACCCCTGTCCAGATGATCCAATGGAAGCACTCATTTCCCGCCCTTAGGCGTTGGAAATGTGACAGTTGGCACTCCCACCAAATGGAAATCCATATCAATCATGGGTGGATGATATACCGACATCTCTAGGTTTCTAAAATCCCACATTTTATCCCATTAAGTGGGATAGGGGACCCACCATAGCATCTGTCCCACTTCACCACAAGGTGTGGGCCCGTGTTAGGGACTCCAACGCAGCACGAGGCCGCCATTATCTGATGTTTTGTCCAGACATTAGAGGCGGCATGCATTTTTCTAGTACAACCAACTCCCCATCGGATCAGTGACAGTTGGGAGGACCTCCATAGGCAGTTACTCTACCTATTAAGCTCTACCACATGGAAAACGAGCATCGCAAACCACTTCAAGTGCAAACAGAGGCCCGATGAGCATTTCGCAGACTTCATCACCCGGTGGAAAGAACTCACATACTCCATTGACATGCCACTAAATTAGGAGAAATTACTGATGATTTGTGTGGGAAATGTTAAGGCAGAACTGGTTCTCTTTCTGATCACCCAGAACTACCCTGGAGTATTCCGAGACTTCTCTGATAAGGCCTAACACCAGCCAGAAGCACTGCAACAGGCCAACCAGGCACGTCTGTTGCCCCCAATAATTCCCAAATAGAGGGATACCAGAGCTGAGCCTGTTGTGGTGTCCCAAATAGTGTCCCCCAGATAGCTGGACTTATTACCATTGGAGCTGCCTCAGTAACCTCACAGAGGCCCGCCACTACAGTCGCAGCCTCCAAACCAGTAGTGGACACCTCAAAATCGGTAGGTGCCCCTACGTAATGCACCACCACTGCCTAGGTGGGTGAATCAGGCCCTTCCTCCTTGAAAGGCTCATCCAGCTACTCGTCAGGGCTATGATCCAAGGCTCCCCTTTCTGGATAGATGAAACTGGACCTACTCGTTTAATGGGAATCAGGTTCCTGGTTATTTTTTAGGTGCCTTGCAACATGGGATTGTGCGTTTACCTGAGTGTAGAAGTCCAGAAGAGGCGAGCCTCACTGATTTCCCCAACTACTACCTCTATCATCAGATCGTGGGGAACACTCTCAAGCAATGTTATGTGTTCAAAGACAGGCTTCAAGACCAAATCGATAAGAATATAGTCAGGTTGGGCTCAGCCCCGACACAAGTGGCATGAGTCATCATAAGGCCAGACCGCATCAGCGACAGTGAGGGTGAGTGGAAAAAGTTTTCTAACCATGGATCCCAGAAGTATGATGACAGGATGGATTGAAAAATGGTCGCACATGCCCATGTTATCTTCAATGCATGTTTGATTCATCCAGAGCCTTCATAAGCCACATCTACTACTTTTGCGTTGTCATCTCAGCTATCCCCTTTTTAGAAGAGCATGCATTAGCAATGGAAGGGAAAGAAACACGCCCCACCAATGCCATCGTCCTCTCATACTCTCGGTGCTTTTATGACCCCAAAGATGGGAATTCCTCCCATAATCCACCCAATAGTGGAAGAATATTCAAGTGACAGTCAAGGGTATGCTTCAGTTAACATCGTAGAGTTGGTAAACCCCTACATGACTCCTGATGATGGGGAGTGCCTGGAGGATCTCCCCAACATCCACATCTGACGCTGACGTTGGCAGAGCCGTGGAAATATGGGTCATTGAGGGACATCAGTTGGCACTTCTAGCCAGGCTATTCATGCCACTGAGACCAGATGGTAGGTCTAGCGCAGAGCTCAGCACACACAACCTCCTTATCTGGTGTCATCAGGCCCTCCTCCACATCCATTTGTGATATTGGATCGGGAAGAGCCACCTACACCATGTCGCGACCATCCACACCCTACTGCAGGCCAATCTCAGTCATTCGACCATCATCGGGTTGCCACTCTGTAGGCTCCGACTAGTGAGCAGTGGGATATGCCCAGTACCAGTCAGCCACCGGTCCAGCGGGCGGGGACCACCATATCTCTTTTCTTAGAGTGACCTCATGAATATAGAATTTCATGCTTGAAACAAAAGTATGATGCTCTCAATCAACTTTACAGCATCTGAGTAAGTCTTTCTATCCTCAAGGCCCTTTTCCTATCGGTAGATATGTGTGAGTCCCTCACTGAGGCTTTAAGAAGCCCCCTCCATTTTCAGATGGATGTAGCAGCTGCAGAGGCCTTTCACGTGGAAGCGAAATATTATGATGCATTTCAGGCCATTATCTCATTTTCCGAAGAAGATGAAGGTCCTCCCATATAGGGTCACATTATCCCATTGTACATCACCAGAAAATTCAATGGCATGGAGGTTCGTCGCTGTCCTGTTGACACCGGCTTGAGGATTAACCTCATCCCGACATAGACACTACATAAGATGGGGTTTCCAAATATGAATGGACTCCCTCCAACCTGAAAATCATGTTACATGATAGGACATAACAGACCACAGTCGGCAAGATCCTTTTGAAGACCCAGTTCAGTGTCCTAGTTTCCAGTACCAAGTTTATGGTTGTCTCCCAAGACACTATGTACAATGCATTTATGGGCAGTCCAAGGCTCCAACTACACGTGGCGGTTACCTCATCATATCACGAGTTACTCAACAACTCCATTAATGGTTGAGTGGGTGTGCTCCAAGGTGACGTGTCTCCTTTTTCCACTTGTGAATCTCGCTACCTGGATGCCAATTATTATAAGAGTAAGGACTAGTAGATTTAGGATTGTGAGGCTGAATCCGTTTCCGTTGTAACTGATCCCTTGGCTGGTCTGGACGACTCCTACATCTTCTCGATCCATTGATTGGGGCTACGACCCCCAATATGGGGAAATTTTTTGTTGTCTCTGGTAAAATTGGAACCATATTCTCAGTTCCAAGTGACATCGTGAGATCATTTCTTGTTCTAATATGAATCAAGACTTGGTGATCCCTAAGCCCCCTACTCATATAATGTATCGAGATGTACACCCCATGAAAACGACAATATGTCATACATGCTTGTTCCTATGTGAAGGAATTAACTAGATCAATCAAACATGTCATTATTTCTTTGATATCATCAAATGTTTTCCCTTAGGCCGATGACCAGATGGGATCGGGTTAACAGCCTTCATTGCCATGGTTTTGGCTGCACCGAAATCTCTTGATTTAGTGACCACTACTACTCAGGCTGGTACCAACCTTCCGTCGGAATCTACTTACCCAGAAGAAGCACCTCCTGCTGGGATCCCTCCTCTACAAGTGAAGAAGAGGATTTGGAGGTTGCTTCCACCCTCCTTTGAAGAGGGCGTCTCTGCCACATTTGACAAGTTGGTACTTGTGAACCTCAGTAGAGAGGAATATCTGAGACCCACATTCATCAGTGCCTCCATGCCTCCTGAGGAGCAGCAATGTTACATAGACTTCCTAAAACAACATCGTGTGTATTCACCTCGAGCTATGAAGTGAATCCAGGACTAGATCCTTGGGTATCCATTCACCACCTCGATCTCCCTACAAACATTGTGGGTTCTAACAGATTTCCAAGAAGATGCACCCTTCTCAAAGTTCCATGATGGAGGAGGAAGTTGATAATCTCATCAGATCCAATTTTTTTAAGGAGGTCCAGTACCCCAAATGTGTAGAAAACATTGGTCCAGTCATGAAGAATAATGGATAGATTAGATTCTGCATCGACTTTTGGGATCTCAATCATCACTACCTGAAGGATTATTTTCCCCTTCCTATGACAAAATCGTTGATCGATTCTATGACTAGGTTCCAAGAAAAATACTTCGTGGATGTTTACTCCAGATACAACTAGATCTGAATGGTTCCAAGGGACAAGGTGTCCATAGATTTTAGGGCACTATAGGTTACTTTATGTTACCAGGTCATGCCATTCAGCTTAAAGAATGTAGGTGCCACCTATCATTGGGCCATGAATCTGATATTCAAGCCAAACCTTAAGACATTGGTAGAAGGCTATGTGGACTATCTGGTCGTCAAATCTCATCAGCGCTAGGACCATCTCAAGAACCTTGAAAAAGTGTTCGGTTTCCTCTGTTCCTGCAACTAGATGAACCCATTTAAAGTGACTTCGGGGCCACCTCTGGGAAGTTTCTCAGCTTTGTTGTCAGGTATTGGGGCATCGAGAACAACCTAGAGAAGATCAATGCCATCATTCAGATGTATCCCCCAAGAAATATTCAAGATCATTGAGGTTTTCATGGACAAATAGCCTACATATGATGATTCATTGCAAATATATCCAGTAAGTGTAAGCCATTTTCTAAGATCATGACGAAAGGGACCGCTTACAAATGGGATGAAGAGTGTGAGGCCGCATTTTAGGGAATCAAGCAGTATCTTCTCCAGCCTCTGGTCATGATGCCACCTATCTCCAGAAAACCATTGATCCTTTACGTGACTGCCCAGGAATGATCTCTTTTTTCTATTATCTCCCTGAATAACAATGAGGGGACAAAAACATCCATTACTACCTCAACCTCATTCTCCTCGATATAGATACAAGATACACCCCTATCAAGAAGAGATGCATCACACTGATATTCATAGTACAGAAATTTCGACATTATTTGTATCACCACGAGGTACAACTGGTGTCTCAGGTAGACCAATTGAACTACATTTTGAATAGCCCCATGTTGACAGGCCATCTCACTCAGTGGGTAGTGATTCTCCAGTAGTTCGATATCAGGTTTGTCTCTCAAAAAGCTATTAAGGAGAAGGCTTTGGAAGAATTCCTTACAACCCATCCAGCCCCTACTGACCAGTCCATGGATCTTGATTTCCCTAATGAAGAAATCCTCTCAGTAGGCCAAGCCATGTTGTGCAGGAAAATTCACTTCAATGGTGCTTCTCAGAGTCCCACTGGCAGGAGGCTCAATGATCCCAAGCCCAACAGGGTATGCTTGGGTATCATATTTATTACCTCAGCACAAGCTATTATTCCATACACATTCCTGTTGTTAGAAGGATTAGGAAACAATGAGGTATAGTATTAGGCTCTTATCACTAGCCTCAAGATGGCCCTCATGATTGATGTGCCCCATTTGCATATGAAAGGGGATTTCAAACTAGTCATAAATCAGTTCAATGGTGACTACGTCGTCAGAAAGCCAATGCTCGTACCATTGTTGGAGAGCACTCTACAACTACTGGCCCAGTTCCCATCTCGTCTATATGTAACTCATATCCTTCGGTCTCAGAACGGTTGAGTTGATTCCCTGGCCGACCTGGCTGCATCACTTGCAGATCCCGAGTAGGTGGAACTAATTATCGACATGGAACATTGGGGAGTCATTACTTCTGTCTCCCTAGGTGACGGTGATGTATTGTAGGTGAGCCATCTTACTGCGAGAGCCTCCATGTCAGGACCCCCAGATGTAGTGGTTGAACTGACTCGCAACTGGAGGGACCCCTTTTCGAGTATCTTCAAAATGGATACCTCATGGTTGATCGGGCTGAGCACGAGTGAATCTGAGGCCACATGTTACAGTTTACCCTCCAGGATGGTCCATGCCTTGAGCAGATCTTCTACAAGCACGGGTTCGATGGTGTTATCCTCCATTTCTTTCATGAAGTCGAGAATTCTCATGTTATGCATGAGATTCACGCTGGTTCCTGTGGGGCTCATCAGACGTGGCTGAAGCAATCTCACAAAATCCAGAGACTGGGGTACTTTTGGCCCTCCACGATCCTTGATTGCATCGAGTTCTCTAAGAGATGTCATGCATGCCAAATTCATGCAAACATTTTTCATTTGCTACCAGAGCCTCTCCACACTACTAAGTACTCTTGGACCTTCGCAGTATGGGGACTAGAAGTTGTGGGACCATATCCACCGGTGACAGCTCCCCAATGTCAGTTCATCCTAACTACAATAGATTTCATTTATAAGTGGGTAGAGGCAGTTCCACTCATGGTGGTCAAGGTCTGTTCTATTGTTGACTTTGTGAGCTCTAATATCATATACCAGTTTAGAGTCCCTCGTGTTGTCCTCACCGATAATGGCACAAACATACGAACGGTTGAGATGATTAAATTGTACGCTAAGTACAACAACTGATCTAACCATACCTCCTGCTATCATGCGCAAGAAAATGGACAGAACGATGCATTCAACAAAACCCTCTCTAACATTTTGCAGAAAATGGTTGGTCAAAATAAAAAGATTTGGTTGGACAAGCTGCCCAACACCCTCTGGCCTTATTAAAAGATGACTCTTAATTCCATACAGGTGACCCCATATTCCCTACTATATAGATGAGAAGTTGTCCTGCCTATCGAGATTCAGTTTCTTTCGTTACGAATAGTGGTCTACAACCAGCAAACGATAGATAAGGTAGCTGAAATTCACCTGTCCAAATTGAAAGAACTTGAAGAGAACAACCATTGTACCCTACACAATCTGGAAAGGCATCAAAATAAGCTGGTCAGAGCCTTCAACAAGATGGTCCGCCTCTACTCTTTCATGCAAGGTGATCTGGTATTGGCCCTCCAGACACTAATGATACCTAGAAGGAATCCACCTACGTTGGAGCCTAAATTGGAAGGAAATTTCATTGTTCATAGGGTTTACCCCAAGGGGCATACTCACTGGTGACCATGGATGGTGAAAATATAACCCCTCTAACCAATGCCAAGTTTCTCAAGAAATACTTTGCCTAAGCAAGCTAGTACGACATGACCCTAATCTTTCTGTTCTGCATGACCCTATGCTGTTTGGTCCCACACGACCCCAAACTGCTCGGTCCTACATAAATTTAAACTATAAAACTTCCCGCATGACATTAAACTATATGTTTTCCTACAAGATGTTAAACTATACCCTTATAACTATGTACAGCTTCATTGCCATCCACATGGAATACGTTGGAATGCTCGGACACTCAGTCCTGAGTCCAGTCCCCGGACTCTTCTATTTCACTATCCCCCTGGGTATAGTTATCTCGAAGGGGCCTTACCTGGTATAGTTTTGTATTCTTTATCCCTAATCATTTTAGGATTTCGACGGTCGCACCATGTTCCCCCTTCCCATTCTTCTATCCTCCCACATCCTCATTGCACAATGTTAAACTAAACGGCCTTTAAGAACTACATACATATTGATTCCCATCCTCATGGGATATATAGGAATGCCTGGACATTTTGTCTATTGCCCCATCCTGAACATCATAATTATCCCTCAGGTCAAGACATATTGTGGTACATGATTTTTCCCCAATTCACGTCAAGCTCATATCGATCCTGCCATACATCCCACTCCTCGGAGATTTCCATCACTCTCACCACCCCACTGGATTATAAAATGCATGGGCATAGCTATGCTTCACCCACTCCTTTGATTAGGACTCCATCATCATTCGTATCCAAAAGGACCCCCGATTGGCATGGGTGCTCGGCCTAAGGGCTCTCCTACAACTTTGGTATAACACCCTCAAGGACATTGATCAAAAAATTTATACAAGTCCTGCATTGCAAATATGGTCAGTGGTTGATGCTCATTTGTTGTTCCGATTTCAAGTCACAGTGTAAGGAAGCTATGTTTCGAAAATGGTCAGTGTCTATCCTTTTTCATTGTCACCACCCCTGTAGATCCCAAACATTGAGTGTGGTGGTTCATGCTGCCTGTTGTATCTTCTAGTTGCGACTCCCTTCGAGCGATTCTAGATATCATACCCTTATGTGATAGGGAATGTCAAATACGACTCCTTGTTTCCCACACTGAGCACTGATCATGTGGGCTTAGGAGCTGTGATGAGTTGGTTACCTCACAAGAGTTCATATGGCTACAGTTGGTCGGGATTCCCAGCCTCAGGTCTGTTAACCCCTTCGAGGCCCTCTCCCAAGTTCTCATTAAGGATTGTGTGGTGCGGTTTGGACTCATGTCCTCATTCATGTTGGGCTATTTCTCCACGCCACACATATCCCCTTGTGATATCCCTTCTTTCATTTATCATCTGTTCTGCGAGCACAGGCCCGAACATGCTTGACATGACCCATCATTTGGGTTTCTATCACCATCTATATCTAGAAGGGCCCTCAAATGGCATGGATGATAGGCTGAAGGGCTCTTTGATCATTTCGAGAAAACGCCCTTGAGGATTGTGAGTGACAAGTTGATTTATGTCTCATGGTGAAAATATGTTCCACGGTCGATGATCAATTGTTCGCCCCCCATTGGGTCGTATAAGGGTGGATACTGTGTTGCGAACCTGGTCAATAGTGGTCTTGAATCATAATTGCTGCGTTTTGGTCTTATATAAGCATGATGATTTTCCCTTTCTGTCCCCCACATATGAAATTAAACTAGGCATATACACTCCAAGCTCTATGACCCTAAACTAAGATCATCTTCATCCTTAATGAAAGATGTTGAACTATAAGCTAGCCCTGATTTTTCGTTCAAGGCCCAGCCTCATGCCCCTTGGACTTCTTGGGCCCCTAGACCATGTTCTTACATAGGGTTGTACGGTGTGGTGTGGGATTATGTCCACATTCACATCGGGTTACTCGCCGCGTCGTACACCTCCCTTGTTTGAGGTATCTTACCCCATTCTTCATCCTCACAACAAGATGATAAACTGCATGCCAGCCGGGACTTTCCGTCTGAGGCCCAGCATCAGGCACCTTGGCCTTCTCTGGCCCCTGACCCGAGTTCTCACTTAGGGTTATATAGTGTGGTGTGGGATTATGTCCCGATTCACGTCAGGTTACTCGTCGCACCGTACACCTCTTTGTGTGGGATATCTTACCCATTTGCATCCTTATCGCATGATGGTAAATTGCATATTACCCTCTTCTAGAACTACAAGTGGCTTGATTCCCATCCTAATGGGATAAGTATGACCGCCCGAATATCAAGACTACGGGTCCAGCCCCATCTCTTAGAAATATCCCCTTCACCTTGCCCCCATGGATTGCACTTTCCCTTGGACAGGGGTATATGGTTTGGGATTATGTCCTCATTCGCATCAGGTTTGTAACAACAACTCCATGAACCTCTTTCTCTTGAGAGTTATCTATCATCTTGTTCTATAATCATCATTTCAAATCATCCACTCTCACATCCAGCCCCTTGACCCTCTTTAGTGATTCACCAATGCTCCCAAGAGTACTCTGGTTCAGCGCCTGGAGTGTCATGTTTACCTTGACATGTTCCCACCCACCTTCCAAGCTTCGTGGTCCCCTTTATTAGAGATTGTATCACCTTTTACATCTAAAGGGACCCCCAAATAGCATGGATTCTCAGCCCAAGGTCCCTCCTACCATTACGGGCCAACATCCTTGAGGTTTTCGAACAACAAATTGATATAGGTCCCACATTGCGAATATGGTTAGTGTTTGATTCTCATTTTTGTTCCCATTCCAAGTCACATGATATAGATACTGTGTTTTGAACATGGTTAATAGTTATCCTCCATCGTCACTCCAAACCCATTAAGCCCGAAATATTGGTTACATGGTTCAAATTATTTTCCACCCCATCATGTGAAAATGGAATTTCGACACTCCTGGCACTATCCCTCATTAATAATTTGCACATTTGGAGGACAAAAGCCATGTTAAAGGCATCATTTGGGGATATGCACTGACTTCCCTTTGGCGTGCATTCCAGTTATTGCAAAAACCTCTTTCACCCTTGTCTCCCACGCCGAATTTGACTCACATGGTATTAGGGATTGGGTTGAAGTCTGCACTAACTTGGAAGTATTTCTCTCCTTTATGGTTTGATCTCTAAGACCATAAACTATGATCTCTTTTAGAACTATGTACAACATGATTCCCATTTCCATGGGATACGTAGGAACACTCAGACATATCGCCTTTGGGTCCAGTTCAATTAGGAGCTAGTTTCTCCTACCCCTTATCCTCTAATCTTTCCTGGCCCCTCGGCCCATGGATTCCTCCTCATAATTGCACATTGTATGGTGTGGACCTTATCCTCTTTCATGTTGGGTATGCTTTATCACGTCGTGCGCATCCCCTCTGGAACTTCATCGCTCCTGTATATATTTGAGCCATGTGACATTAAACTATGATGCTTAGTCCCACACGACATTAATCTGTTGTGTCTATCCTGCATGACATTAAAAATGCATGGTTAGTCTCATAACGTGACCCTAAAATGTGACATTATTGTCCTGACCGCACAACAAAAAACGGCACTGCCCCATGATTTCCTCACTTGAGGAGGCATCATGTTTTTTATTGTTCATACACCATACCATTTTTCAATTCTTAAACACATTTTGATTTTTGTGGCGATTCCTGGACTTTCTATCCTAGGTACATCTCTATACAAAAAAACTCATTAATCAAAAAGGACAAACAAGATCTATCAAATAACACTTCTTTCGATTCAAGGTCCAGACCTGCACGACCTTTTAGAAATATGTGTGGCTTGATTCCCACCCGCATGGGATACATAGGAACTCCTGTGCACTTTTCTTCAGGCCCAGAATAACTTAAATTTTTGTTCCCTCAACCTGAAACATCCATCAAGAAGTGAACTGTGATCCGGACCAAGTCCTCATTCACGTCGGGTCTTGTAATTACATCTTCATGTGTCTTTTATTTCCAACCATATGTGGTCCATGCTCTAGGACCCTAAACTTAGACCACCCCACATCCATGCCACAAGATGTTAAACTGCACGACATCTTCCAGAACTATGTGTGGATTGATTCCCATCCTCATGGAAATCATAGGAATGCCCAAGCATTTTTGCCTCTCGGTCCAATCCTAGGAATCTACAAATCATGTCCCTTCTTTTTCGGCCCCTTGGAAAAATCTCATTTGGGAACATGTGGTGTGGAGAGTACCTCTTAGGTTCTTATTCACGTCGGGTTTTTCAATAGCCGCACCATGTGCTTCCCATATCTTTTCCCAGTGTGGTCTAAGTTCTAGGACCCAAAATTATGATCTCTCTATGGGAAATGCGCATTACCTTTGGCTATTTCTCCACCCTACACATAGTCCATTAAATCAACCCCCATTAATGGTCCACCCTAGGACATTATGTTGAAAGCATGCGACCCCAGGACCCTTACCCTTGGAAAGGGACTTGACTCCCTCTATCTGTTGTGTCTCATTTTCTTACTCAGAAGCATTCTAAAAAAGAACCTGAAGTGTGTAATTTTCATGGGGACATTCCTCTCATTCCATGTCCAAGATTCATGAGCCCGTTATTTTGATCCTCATCCTCTTCCACATCCAAGGGGACCACCATCACGACGAGGTATCATGCCACCTCATCTCACCTACCATTTAGGCCCAACGTCCCAAAAGATCTCGGACGACATTTGTGACAGGTCCCATGTTTTGAACAAGGTTAGCGGTCAACCCTCATTTGTTTGTCCCCATTCTAGGCTAACGTGATATGGATACTATTTTTCAAACATTTTCAATAGCTATCCCCTAACGTCATGCCACCATCATTTTGGTCCAGCTCTCGAGCATCATGATTCAGACATTTCTACTTCCTTATGTTTAAGTGGCATTCCAACATACCTGGAATTACTCTTAAGCGCATCTAGAATCATTATATAGGTGGTTCAAAATTAGTGGGACGTCATTAACCTAGTGTCCCGTCATCCATAATGTGTGCCTCTCTATGCTAGAAAATTCCCATCACTACTTCTTTTTTCCCACATCGAGCACGACTCATGTGGTCTTAGTGGTTCTGATAAGATGTCTACTAGCGCAGCCATGCCACATGTACCTTTCCTCATCCTTCATGACATTAAATTGTGCTCTCAAAACTACATGTGTATTGATTCTCATACTCATGAGGTACGTAGGAACACCCTACCGCTTTACTTCGGGACCAACCTAATTTCCTTGACCTAGAGAGTTTCCTCTAGGGATACGTGGTGTGATCCAGACTCCAAGTCATCATTCACGTCGGTTTTATTGCTACTGCACCACATAATCCTTTCCTGGGATCTTCCCTTTCACTCCACGTCCTATCATATGATATTAAACTAGATGGGTCCATATGTCCTCAATGCATGACACTAAATTGTGGTTCTACCCTGAAAAAGTTCAAGAAGCCCTTTGTTAATCGTGTGATGTGTCATTTTCCTCTCCAGAGAATATTCTCCCTATCGGTGTTGGAATCTGAACACATCATGCCCAAAAAAATACATTTTTCTTGATTCCCATTCTCATGTGATACATAGGAACCCCCAGACATCCTATCTCCAGGTCCATCCCTAGGAATCATAATTCCTGTTCCCCAATATTTTTATGTCCCTTGACCTGATCTCTTTTGGGATACCATGAAAATGAAGCTTTTCCCTGAACAAGTTGGGGACGACCCATGATAATGTTGGGAGGCGATAGTTTCCTCATCAGAGAGGTCCTGTTTGGAAGTATGTTGGATCACTGATTAGACTGATTTCCCCACATAATGTGTTTCCACCATGGTGGCATAATTTCAAGAGTGTTGGTCTCCAGTCAAACAAACTCATCAATCCACTCTCCATGCTTTTCATTCTCTTTATTCAGCTCATTTCCCTCTTTCAAATCCGGAGGAACCCCCTAACATTATGGATGCATGGTATATATCTCACCTATGCTCTTGGGTTAACATTCTCGAAGACTAATGGATGATATTTTGAGTCATCCCCCTGTTTTAAACATGGTCAGCGGTCGGCCCTCATTTGTTATCCCCATTTCAGGCTAACCCAATAAGGATACTGTGTTTCGAACATGGTCAATAGTCATTATTAATTTTCATTACATCCATACAGTGTTCTGAATATTGGGTATTGTGATTCAGGCCTTCCATCCCCACCCCCTGTTTGGATTTATTCCAGCGCCCATGGCGTTACCCCATTTGTGTACAAGAGAACATTGGGAAACCAGTAATTCAACTATTATAAGAGCTTCATTCACCAGTCAGGTCTCTCTCTTCTCTTCCTAGGAATCCAGATTGGTTTTTCAACACTTGGGTGCCTGAATCCTGGTTGGCACTCCAACATTTAAATGAAGTAATAGTTTGAGCATCCCTTGTTTCTCACACTTGGTACGAACCACATGAGCATAGGAATGGATTTCTATTTATTTCAGGATTGTGGTTGAATGCATTAAACCAACCAAAAAAGTAAATAATTATATACATACATATATCCATACATGAAATTCAGAACAAGAGGTAGTAAAGATAAATTAGTGTATGAGATCATCCAAAACAGGGCCCTTAAGGATCAGCATCTTGGATAGATTCTTCCAGAACCACTACCTTTTTGGATTGTCGCCTCTAGGATTTCTTCTTATCCCCTATGAACCCTCTCTTCATTAGTATCCATAGAGAGCAATGCACATTCCCTCGCATGTTCTTGTGCATGTTCGGTTTTATGTATAGTCATTTGGTGACCCTCTTCGACTTGCTGATATTGGGTGTCCACCATCTGGGCCCTCAATTGCTCCACATGTTCGGAACAATTGGTGATGAATACCTACTTTTCTTTCATCTGTTCTTCAAGGAGTCATACCACTTGTTCCGCCTTCAAGAATGAATGGGTACTCCCCAAAACTTTCTGATATTGGGAAATATCAGAGCATCAGATACTCTTGCGTAACTTCTCAACCATGTAATCGCAAACTGTCGAATGAAGACAGTGTGAATCCACCCCTCCATCACAGAGAAAGCGCAGCCAGGTGTGTAGTGATCCCATCCATTTTAGCCATTCTGTCTGAGGCTGACTGAGAAAGAGCTTGATAAATTTCCATGCCTTATGCCGCATCATACAACTATCATCGTCCGCCTCTGAATCAGAATCATCTATCTCCTCAGGATTTGTAGGCCGATAGTTGGGGGATGTAGCCAAGAGATCAGTGGTAGGGTCTTTTTCCAGTACTCGTTCTGAGGGGTTGGTCTCTTCAATGTCTAGGTGACCTTTCTCTCTCGCCTCAGTCTCGGAAGCCCCTTGGCTGACTTCAGTCCCTGCCTCAGTGTTAATACCTTGGATATACACAACTCTTTGTTCACCAAGTTCCCGGGCTGGCTCGGTTTGGGTAATGTGCATTGAATTGGCCGACACCTTTTCCATCGAATCGCTCACGGATGGTCTAGATTCGGCAGCATGCTGAGCCTCTAATTCCATGATTACCGTACAAACAATGAATACGCTTATTAGATGAGTCCTCTAATAGCCCATACAAGTGGATAGGTGATAACAAACATAAAAGAACTCATTGCATCAGCCTCTGGCGTTCCCATCGCTGTAGGAGCTGTCCTCGTAGGGGATCTGTCACCACTTGTTAGCTCAATAATGGGTGTCGGCTCCCCACCTTGTTTTATCGGAACCTCCTCTCCCCATTTGGTTGGATCCACTTGGTCAGCGCCAAAATTCACCTGAGCAGAATAAGAATATATGATTGAGGGTTATAGGAACAAATGAAGGGGGTAAGGATAAGTAATGGCTAAGAGATACCTCGAGTATCTCAATTATGTCTTCATCAGAGCAAATGATCTCCCCACTCTCCCGAAGGCTCCCTTAGTGGGTCACCCCTTGATTCCCTCCACCTTTGAGATCCTCTAACCCTTCACCTCCTCCTTCCTCTTCTCATTCACCTTATCCTTCTTCCTCCTCCTCTTTCATTCCACTACCCTCTGGCTCCTCATTGCTATCGTCATCCTCAGGTGGCATCTTATCTGGGTCATGGTCCTTGCCAAGCGTTACCTTCTCCAAGCGGGGTGGTTCTTCATGCTGACCTCACTGGAATGCATACACATCCATGGATGTCAGGTACGCATACCAATGATTGATATTTACCCTGTCATCAACCTAGATAAGTCTGACCTCTGGCAGATAGATTCTATCTCGTACTATCTTTTTCCAGAGGGCTTTAGTACCCATCAAATGCCATATGGTCAACCAGGCTGACCACAGAGCTAGGAAAATTTCATCATTAGAAGGATAAAGCAGATACATTATCTGCTTCCTGAGAGGTTCCCTGACCGCTCCATGAGCCCCTCTCCCCCAGGGCGATGATGGTGCGGCCATGCCATGTGACGTTCCTGCTACTGTAGTTCCGACCTATGCAAGTTTTGTTTCCCGACTTGATTCCGACCTTTCCACCCCAGCATTGCCCTGTCTTCTCTCTCATCACCTGGTTTATAGACTATTTACCTTGAGCTACCGAGATTTCTTATGCAGAAGACCCTCAGGGTATGATATGGCCCAATGTTCGGTATATTATGTTGAGAGTCCATCATCAACTCTGGTGGGGGTAAAGGTAATGACGTCGCCATAGCCATGGGTTTTCAACATCAGCCACATTTGGTGAAGAATGCAGGGATGCCTCTCCTCCCATAAATTAGTATACACATTCTTCGGCATCCTCTAAAGGAATCTGAACTTCCTGGTCAATCTTGATGGCACGTAGGGATCACAAAATCTCTTCCAACCAACCTGGGTGACAAGTACCCCACCTATGATGCTCTGGAAGTATTCTCTTTTCTCTAGTGAGCCATGCCTATTGTCTATCATTTGGATATTCAGAGTGGGGAATGGACTAAATATGATGTTGGAATTATTTCCAATTCTGATTCTTACCCCCTCCTCATTGAGCATCAATGGCATGTACCCTGCAATGTTTATCAAGGAAGGTCGCAGGTCGTTACCCGAAGGACAGATGGAATTTGGAAAGGTATATCTGCTGCAATGAGCCGCTATCCATCCATGAAAGATCTAGAGGGGACCACTGATCCTCCTTGGAGATCCCCCTCTTGAAATATGCCCCAGGTTGGCAAACAAATGAGTTAACACAGGGACTCCTAGATTAAACCTCTGATTTACAATCATGATACCATCCATCCCCAATGTCGATGGACGAAATCCAATCCTTTCATCCCTCATTGGAAGAATCCACCCACTCAAGAATCTTTCTAGAAATCTGGAATATTGGACGTTCAGGTCCCAAATTTCATTTACACTGAAGCCACGTTGTTGATTCTCCCCACCTCTTAGATCCTCCAGTATGATACGCTCTTGGTTCTCTGTTCCACGGTCAGACACCGTTTTCCTCGCCCCGACATCTTGACTTATGGATATTTTTTCATAAACAAGATAAACAATTTTTTGTAAACAATGTCCATCAAAACATCCTTGACCCCCAGTCTCTCCTTAGTATGCTCCAACATATGCCATGTTAGGATAGGATTTCATGATTTGTCTCCCCAAATGTTCTTCATCGGAAGGAATCCATCATACTGGTACCCGTCCATTGGGATACCCCTGATGCAATGAATATACCAAAGCCTGATACCAACATCTCCATGATGAATATGGAAGGTATTGGTATTGGGGAACCATCGAGAAAACAACACAGACCCAAGATCATGCTAATAGAAGAAATGGAACTGCGACGTCCACACCGCCTCGATCAACCCGATGTTCCGTAGTTCGGCCCCAAGCTGGTCACACGTCTGGCGTACCCAATATGCCCAAGCCCATTCACTAGTAAAATTTTCCCTAGACAACAGATTCCAATCCAATAGTCAGCCTTTAGTTTTTTTAGTGACACTCTATCGAAAAGTACTTGCATAATGGGCTGGGGAGTCCTCTATGACTGGTTCACTTCCCAAAATGATTCTGGTCCTTGTATTCAGGACGTAAACATCCATATTCCTAGTTTCTCGAGCATGATTACCATTGTTGGTGTTGTTATATCGAGGTAAGTCATCCTCGCGGGTCACCCACGACCAAGATGTGATCACTTTAAATCGGGGCATGAGTACCTCCTCCATAACACTAAAGTTACATATCGACAAATTATGGGACAATTCATACTCTTTATGGGCTAGAGTAAACAGATTTAAGAGAGTACAGTTTATGGATATGATCTTTCGGGAACCATAAACCTCAGGTTTGGCAACCACTTCAGCCCTCCGAGAAGTGAAAAAGGTTTCTCTCTCAGTTCCAGTCCGATTGGAATCCATCTTCTTTCGGCGAGGTCTCAAGGAGATGAAAAAAAAACTAGGAGGTGGCACAAAAAACTAGGAGTTAGTGTGAAAAATCAGGAGTCCTCATGAAAAATCAAGTGTAGGAATGAAAAACAGAGGTTGTGGCGTGAAAATAGTTATGTCATCACGTAAAACGACGGCTAAACTCGAGGAATTACGCACAACCGAAGCGGGTTTTCACACAATAGAATGATAGTTTTTCACACGTAAGAGCTCAAGAATTATTACAAAAGACAAATCCATATGGACTGAGGGACCCACGAGGGATTTAATAGGCCTGGTGTAGGGATTTCGTGCGCATGTGGAAGGTGATTTGCACGCGACATCCCAGTTTTTCACGCACCAACAAGTTTTTTGCACGCGGACTATAGGTAGTTTTGTGTTTGGGCATTTTCCTCAGAATCAGAACCCTGGTCCCCTTACTGATTTGATTCCGAGGTGGGGAATTTGTAGACACCGAAAAGTTCTCAAGTTATGAAGGAGGTTTTGGCCCGATAAAGTGAAGACATATTTTGACCCGGAGATCCATTTCGGGGGGGCTAGTAGGGTCGCACGAAAAAATATCATTGGGTGTGAGAAAAATCTCTCCAGCATGGAAATATGTGGGATCCGAGGCCAATTTCCGTGCCTACACAAAAACTGCTATGCCACATGGAAACTTCTGCCCCGGCATGCAAACATCTGTGTCGTCGACCATGGGCGCGAAATTTTTCACGTGTCGCCCCACAAGGAATATCTTTCTCATTGCCCACACCGGCGCACAAACTTTCACACTGACCTATTTCTGCATGAATCGTGCGACCCCAAGGACCTATAAATAGATGATCTCACCTTCAATTTCTGGCGGCTGAAGAATCTGAACCATCTCCTCTGTGATAAATCCACCTCTCATGCATGAAAAAGATGGCTTTTAGGTATGATATTTTCCGCAGCAAGTCGCCCAAGGGTCCACCTTCGCGCAAGACCACACTGGATTAACACACATCCAAATCCCTTCGAGTCTCTTCCCATGTGCACAATCCCATACAGTTTCATGCAATCCCTTCCAATTGTACGCAATCCCTTCAAATTGTGCACAAACCGTAAGACTTGTGTTCAATCTTCTATATTTGCACGCAAAACCTCGACTCCCTTTTACGCGCCCATCTTCTCCAATTGTGCGCCAACCAGGTGTTTTTCATGCAAGTGTCTCAATTTTGTACCAGCCAAGTCTTTTTCCATGCAAGTGCCTCAATTGTTCACCGACCCACCATTTTTACGCGCAATTGTTTCTTTTGCACGCAAACCTCCCTCCTTGCGTGCACGTGTTCGATGTCTCTCTTTCAGACATCATTTTCGGGCACTTCCCGCACCCAAAACATCTACGGCACAAACCATTTTTTCATTTGATCTTTTAGGCTCGTACAAAGTAACTTCAATGCCCCTTGGGTGGTGTTTCACATTGTGTTTCTTCATCTCATGTTTCTTCACATAGGCACACTAACAGCTATTGCTTATTCGCATAGCCACGCTAACGTGGAATCCCCAATGGCTCACTCCATAACACCCCCCATCCATGGAATTTCATGTCCCTTCTCTTTACTATGGTGTACAGGGTGTCGTTTATGTAAGTCCTGGGGGTGAAGAGTGGACCATCCTCACCCGAGCTACCGGACGTTAAACTACCAAGCATCTTCATCCTCTGCACATGATGTTAAACTATGACCTTACCATGTGTCGTGCACGCGGGGTGCCCCATCATGGACATTTCTACGCCCACTAGTCTACAAGGGAGTGAGATCATTCATCACTTGGAATGGAATCGTGTTTATCGGAGAAGCATCTATCCATGGGGAAAGGGAAACCACCCTGGTGTAAGCCTGTAGCTTTCCTTATAAGAGGAAGCACCCCTACTCATTCTCTCTTCATTGGTGCCAAATCCCTCTCCCACTGGGCTTTGTCACCACCTGGGCCTCCACCCTGAAGAAAGTCCCAAAATCCATCTCCCTGGGCTGTTAACCACATGTAAGCACATGATTCCTCTTTGGGCCTCTAACTACACGTGGCCACAGTATACTTCCCATAGACACACCTTTTTTGATGTGATTGTTGGGTCTTTGTTGTCTCTTGTTTCTCACAATGAGTATAACTAATGTGGGATTAGAGAAAGAATCAACAATGAAAAATTCTCCAGGAAGTCTAGAGTGTATTCCCTAAACCACCACATGAACAACATGTTATTCGATCCATGCCAAGGTATGGTATGTAGGAAGCCTCCACGAGGTTCAATCCCAACACCTGGTCATTCTGACCCCCTTCACGTTGGTTCCCACTCCACCTAAACTACGTAGTATTTGATTCTTGACAAGTCAAGATACGTAGGAAGCATCCCTGAGGTTCAATCCCTCTAACCATTAGTCGTTCTGACCCCCTTCAAGTTGCTTCATCAAACCAATCCTGACCTATGTGGTCGTTGATCCCTGCCAAGGCAGGGTATGTAGGAAGCCTCCAAGAGGTTCAAGCCCAGCACTCAGTTGCTCCGACCTCCTTTGAACTATGATGCCTTTGATCCATGCCAAGGCAAGGTACGTAGGAATCCTCCACGAGGTTCAATCCCACCATCTATCTGGGCCCCAGGTCCTCCTTCACTTCTGTTCACCCACTCCCTGCATGACATTAAACTGTTAACCTTAATCAGCGGTAAGCCGTTATCTCACCCGATTAGCAGTAAGCCAATATTTCCCCTATTCAGTGCTAAGTCGTTCAACCCAAAAGAACTACATGGGTTTGATCATTGTCTCCTAGATAAGGTACATAGGAAGTCTCCCTATGGTTCGACCCCGTCTAGTGGTAAGTCGTTCCGACACCCTTCAGAGGTAAGTCATTGTCAAATCCGTCCAGCGGAACACCCTTGTGACGCCATTCAGTGGTAATCCATGGTAAACTCCTTCCATAGGTAAGCCATTGTGATGCCATTTAGAGGTAATCTATTGTCAAATCCATGCAGCGGTAAGCCAATGCGGCGCCATTCAGTGGTAAGTCATTGTCAACTCCATCCAGCGGTAAGCCGTTGTGACCCCATTCAATGGTAAGTCATCGACATTAACATTCAGTAGTATTCCATTGAAATCCCCAATTGTAGGTATGTAGACATCAGATGAACTACGGGGACTTCAATTCCCTGCCATGAGGATATGTAGGAAGCCCTTTTGAGGCACAAGATCAAATTTTTCATCATCCTCATGAAGGTCCCATCCCATTCACAATGCACATCATTCAAGACTCCATCATCCATTTTGATTCTTACTCGGGCCACCACATCCTGGTGAGGTCATGACAACTCACACCCTAACATCAGTGTTCCCTCAAGAGGTTTCATCCATCAGATCCAATTTAATCAATGTTCTGATCTGTCTGATCCGTCTGCATCAGATTTTAAACCTACGGTATACCCTATGTTAAACATGGGAAGCTGAGGAAAACCTCAGATGTATGCCCATTGCATATGATTCCCCGCATTCGACGTGGTATGCATTGGGCTTCCGCACCCTCGAAAAGACTTTTAATAAGTGGGGAAACCCAGAAACGCCAGTGTCCTAGCGTCTAGACATGCCAGTGATGTCCAACAAGACTACTCCCCAGACCAATGGTTACTGCCCTGAACAGACCCTTTGGAATTTCCTGATATTAGTAGTGTAATTAACTGGTGTCCATGACGATATGGTACTTGGAAGAGTTTCACGAACAAAATCTTAAATCTATAAAGGAGACCTGGACTAGGTTATGAGTTCTGAGGAGAAATCCACGGAAGGAAGAACCGACATCCCATCATCCCATTTCGATTGAGGAGAAAATGTCTCTTAAAAAGTGATGGATGTCGCCTGCGTTTGTAATGCCGGAATGCGTGGCTACAAAACCACACCTTTCGTCCTCAAACAAGATGGACACACGCGCCCAAACAAAAGAGTCAAAAACAAATATATACGTTAACTAACTATCAAACTCAAAAAATAAGATAAAGGCATAAAATGATAAGAGTTCCAGCAGTGGAGACTGTGGAGAAAACAAAGCTCAATTTCTATCATGCCAGAAATGTGGAAGGAGAAACCCAGGAAAGTGTCTCAATGGAACAAACAAATGATTTATGTGTGGGAAAGAAGGACATAAAGTAAATAATTTCTGAGAAAAAAATGAATAGTACTATGAAAGGAAATAAAAATGATCATAAGAATCTATTTCCAGTTATTCTCGGTGTACTAGCCACTACTCGAGTCAATTCCCTATTCTACAGTATAACCACTTGGTCAAAGAGGAACCTATGTGGAAATAAATGGATAAATATATGTTTAAAAGTATTAATGATCTTTGTTTATGGGATTACTTTGGAATACTATTCTCATTTATTTGTAACCCTATAATTTGTTATGTGAAAACTCTATTTAAGAAATAATTATCATTTCTTTTGTGAATATAGTTATAAAGATCGATTTGGGTTTATATTATACTCAAATTTGAGCCAATTATAGCTTATTAATTTTTGGGATAAAAATGCGAGGTATGATATAACATTGAGGGATAAATTATGTTATGGTAATTTTGAGGAAATTATCTCATTTTGGGAATGTTATAAAATGTTTTTTAAGGACAACACGCAAAACATGTGACAACCCATCGCATTAGAAAAAGATATGGGAATCTAACTCAAAACCAAAGTACGACTCGGATTTATCACCTACAACTGGACTAAGTTAAGCCCATGGTTAGGGTGACTAATTATTTTATGTTAAAAAAATTTATTGATCAATAAAAGTTTATTTGGGATCTTATGTTTTCTGAAATGGATATCGTTATTATAGGAAAAATATTTGGTGATTAAGTGATAAATGTTATTATGGAAGATGTTCACTCTGTTGGGAACACTATGTGACTAAGTAAAATAGAATCATATAGAATTTCATTGGAGGAGTAATGGTGGATTTTTTTATTTTGGAAGAATCTATTTTTTTTAGAGATTCAGGATATTAATAGAAATGATTAAACTATTATAGAGAATATGAGATTTGGTCAATTACACATCTATATGAGACTTTAAGAGTGGTAGAAGTTATTTGGAGATAAATGTAAATATTTACTATGAAAGACTATGTGATTAAATTCTTTTATGTTCTGGGTTTCAATATTAGTTTGGATTATATTGAAGGATTTTAAGGACAATTGTTTATTGAATTGTATTTATTTAACTTTAGGTATTGTTTGTTTAATTTTGGAAATTAAGATTAGTATTTCATTCTATAAAGGATTATTCATTTTGGAAATCCTCTGATCATGAACTAACCATATGGTTTTGGTTAATCTCTAAAGAAAAGGGAAATATATAGTTCAACCTTTGTGGATTATGTGATTCTCTAGAAGTCGATTCTTGTGCTTCAGGTGTGACCAAGTCTACTTGAATACTCATTGTTTGGGGAAAATATGAGTTAGTGGTAGAAATTTATTAATGGATGAATCTCCACTTAAAAAGTAAGTATATCATTCTATGTTCTTAGTCAATATCATAATTAAATTCCTTAACGTTACGAAATAGAACTTAAATAAAATAATATTTTCTACTTTCTTTTCCTACTGAGAAACTAATGATCATTTATCCCATCACAAGTTTGTGGTTTTATTGTAGTTAACATTCTTTTAATCATGTATTCTATCACTCTCCAGAATAACATGATATATATTTTTTCTTCTATATCCATTTTTTCATGCATGGAATCCTAGTATGTGTAATCTCAGGTGACCTTTGTACTTCTCTTTCTTTTCTTTAAAGTGATAGTTTTATTGAGTATTTTTCTGGTGTGGGACATTAAATGATGTTCCCAAGCACAATTTTAAAATTAAAAGGACACAATTTTGAAAAGGGGGAAGAATTTAACAATCCAAGATTTTATAGTAAGTTATTTTCTTTAAATTAATTCAATAACTTGTGCTACATACAACACTGAGTTCGAGGACACCACGGCATACAAAACTAACAGTTCAAAAATTTATTATGATTTATATTAACTTAATTTTGAATTTTATAAATTATATATAATTTTAAAGTCCATGTTTTGTGTTTCGTGGACATTATATAAAAACAAATTCAATTTTTCAGAAAATAGATGTTTTTAAAAAAAATCAATTTTTTCACCTTTTAGTTGAGAACCCTTTTAAATAAAATATTTGAAACTTTTATATATTAGATTTGACAAAATAAAATTATTATTTATAATCAGGACATGAAAATTTTGTTTGGATAAATTTTAATTTCTTTTTTGATAACTTTCATATTTGGATGAATAATGAAAAATACAAGATATTAATTGAAAAAAAAATTAGTCAAAATAATTTATAGTGTTAAATTATAAATTTTAATTTTTTTATGTATAAATAGATTATATATTTTTCATTTAATCCAATTTTACTCATTGAAAATAATTATACATTTAAATTGGACATAAACACATATCAATCTTTGGATAATTTTTACTTCTCAGAAACCCGCTTTCTGGTTTTGACCATGGGAATATTTTTTTAAAATTAATTAATAAAACATCTATGTTTTCAATTTGTTAAAATAGAAATCATTTTTGAATTTGTAATATCTAAATTATCTTTTGGTGAATATTTGTTATTTTTCTAAAAACAATCAATTTTTGATGAATAGTGAAAAACAATGTGTTATTACTTAAAGCCGACTTTTTATTTAAATAATTATTTTAAAATTAAAATTTATTTTAAATTAAAAATAGATTCATAATACCTATATTATTCAAATTTAATTAATTAAATTCATTTTATAGTAAGATTAGATCTACAAAATATTATTGATATGTTTACCGTCTTTTACTCACCCTCTTGGCGTATTTTCCAATTTGCATAAAACATAATTTTACTGTTTATGTGAATTGAATTTCAAAAATATGAAATAAATGGTTGAAATCATTAAGTAAAATTTGTTTCAATAGGATAAAAATAACTTTTGGGGAATTGTAACTTTTGTAATTTATTTACGACGGTTAAAAGTAAATAGGGTAATTAAAGATATAAATGATATTATAATTACCCAAAACAAGTACTAATTCTATTGGATAAGTGTATTTAGACCAAAATAATCATTATGAGTAAAATATGATCCTTTTGATCTACATGGATTAGATTCTGACATTTATTTTTATTTTATTTAAAAAAATAGTTAAAAGTGTTAAATTCAATATATAATAACTATACAATTTTAAATATTGGGTAATACAGAAGATAAATTCGACAATAAAAATTAATTAGAAAGAAAAAAATATTTACTAAATCATGGTATTTTATTTATAATTTTTTAACATTAAATAACTAAATTTATTTTTGACACAATGATGATGTAGTAATTACCTTATTAATAAAATATTAAAATAATTGATATTATAAATATCCAAATAATTGTAAATTGATACTTTTGATGCATTACAAGAATTTTATAGGTTACTATGACACTTTTGGTTTGATTTAATGTATTTTTTGGAAGCAATCATGTTTTTTTGACTTTTACAAAAACCAAATACTAAATAGTTTTAAAATTGACATAAATGAGTATTTAAAACAAATACTATATTATTAAATGATATAATATTCCTAAAAATATAAGGCTTAACCAAAGGACAGATATAATAATATATATTTCATTAATATAAAAATTTTGGTTCTCTTGGAATTTTATAGTATGTTTATTAACCATGTAATATAAAAATACAAGAAGATAAGGTAAAAGTTAAACTATTTAACTACGAATTAAATCTAAAAGATAAGGATAATATGGTGACCGAAACTTTTCTAAAACCTATTGGTTTAGTGTATTTCTACCAATATCTACCTTATCCTTGAAGTAAATATACTTAGAGCCATTATAAACCGAAAATTATTTTATAATAAAATAATATTTTATACTTTTCCTAAAGTGACCCTCACATCTTTTATAAAAGGGAAATTCCCCTTCCCTCAAAATAACACCTCCAAATCAATTTGGATTAGAAAATACCTTCTAAAATATCCTCCCAACTAAACTCAAATGAACCTATTGGATATACATTGATCATAAAGAAAACTTAAGGATCTCTTTTGATCAAATAAAAAGGAAGAACCTGAAGAAGAGGCAATAATTTCATCACCTCTTTCAATGTTCTTTTCTTCCTCCACTTCCTCTTTCATTATTGTTTCCATGACAAAATAATAACTCCAGTACCTTATAAATAATTTTATTATATTATAAATATGGTAAAACCATATTCATTATTCTATCCATCCTATGAATGACTAAGTCATCATACGTTCGTATGTACGGCTTACCATCTCCACGTTATGGTGTAGTTTATTATTCAACACTTCATTATTGGGATGGGTATAATAATGATTATAAATGATGTAAATAATAAATAAAACATGTTCATTATTCTATATATATATATATTATACCATCGAATTACATACGATTTCACCACTAATAGAATGATATTGTCGCTCGTGCGTACGTACAGCATGTCGTCTCCACAGTGCGATGAGATTTTGTTCCCCATTATAACCATTCAAGAATAATTTTCATTTAATGATTAAAAAAAATATTTAAGAACATAATATAATTATGGATATGAATCAAATAAATCTTATCCATAACAAACAGGACTTACCAAACAAAACATATAAAGGAAAATGAATCAGTTAACACCCAAAACAATTATACTTCTAAAATATCATTAACAAAGCTAATTAAGAAGATCATATATGATATCATATTTATGTATGTGGATATTTCATAATTTAATAATAATGATATACACATTATACATGAGGTTAAACTACCCTAGACTATTCAAATGTACATGGTAAGGGGTTTTCATCTCACTTTTTATTCTCATGAGATTCAGGCAATATTTTCCACTATTTCCTTTTCTGTGGTTTATATACTTCTCATTATTGTATTATTTGTGTAATTTAATTTAATTAATGGCTATTTAAAATTTCATTTTATGATCATTATTTTATGGGGTGTATGTTTTGTAAGTTAGCAAATCGGTAAGTGAATTTCTAATTTCAAATTCGACTCATTGGGTTTTACGCAAATATCATTGATTACTTTATTCCAAGATTATGTGTGAAATCACTTTTTATTTATTTATGTTGAAATTTCACTTGCCATTTTTTGGATATAAATTTTATAAACATAATCACTCCATTGTTAAAATCTCATGTCATCAATATGAACTTGATAAGAGAAATCTTAACTCAATTTTCATTTAAAGAGTTAAACATACAAGTCATTGGTGTTGTTTTTACAAGAATATGTGTGAAAGTACTTTGATTGATTTACACTGAATATACAATCATATTGAGTGTATTTATATTTTTAAAACATAGTTATGTCATGTATTTATCCTTAACCTAAGGATATGGTCTTTAAAAGGGATTTCATCTCCATTTACATTCCATTGAGACTTTTTTGTTGTTAGGAACCAAGTCATTATTATATGGTGTATATACTGTAGTTTGACATAGTATATTATGAATCCCTTTATTCTCATGATATTATATGGTTTTAATTACCTCAATTATTTGTTTTCATGCATTTCTCATTTGGTTAGGAACTCTAACTAAAATATCCTTTTAATTGTTTTGATGATTTATTCTTCTAAATATTTCCCAATAATGTCCATGTTTTACAAATGGTTTTAAGGATTTATTTATATAGACTTGAATGGTTTAAAATTATAATTTCATTTAAAATTTTCAAAGTGGATTGGGAAAATTTCATTCAAAAATATATTTTAAGAAAATTATTGATAAATATTGAGACATTTAAATTCTTTCAATAAAAAAGGTGATATTTCTCTCAAAAAAATTTACTAATTATTTTAATCTATGTCAATATCATTTTTTATTCTTGACTTAGGATGATTTATTATAATAAAATCTGTTATATTATATTGAATGATTTATTTTTGACTTTGGAAGTGAAATTTTTATAACAATTATGGCTTCTGGTTACAATGTTGACATTTTGAATTCTAGTTTTAATATGAATGTTTAGATTAATTTCCAACCTTCTCACAAGAGAAACTCATTGGACTTAATAAGTGACAGGTGGATCCCGATATAGCCCATTGACGCATCAGTGGGTCTCCTAAGATAAATTATTGTATTGGAACAATTCCTTGACAAAATATTATTTGTAGTGTGGGGACAAGGCCTTAACTATGTGGTTATGATGTCTGGTATTATGCATTTAATCAATATAAAATTATATGTTAATATTACTTGTGATTATTCGACTACTAGAATATCCATTTGAATAAGTTAATGGAATTATTTGATTTATCCTTTCTATATTATGCTGATGTTTATGTTTAAAATTCATTTAATTTAGTCTTATAAATTTCCTTAAATGTTTATGATTATTTATGATAGTTTCTATTATATTCTTGTCCCTACTGAGCATATGATCTCTCCCCTTTCTTATATTTTCATTTTCCCTTTAAGTGATGAAGTATATTATGATTAACCTGTATGGATATAACAAAGGATATGAGTGTGTTAATAGGGGAAACGATGTTTTTTTCTTTATTTAATGATGTAATGTAAAACTTATGTATGTATCTAGTACTTCCAAGGATAGTAAACTAATCTGTCTTTCGAGACTTGATCTCTTATGATCATGCCAATGTTATGTAATAATGCACTGAATATATGTAACTAGGGTCAGGGTGTGACAACCCATATATCATCCACCCACCGACTACATTCAATCGTTTTCTCATTTTACATGAGTGGAAACACATTCCACAACACTGGGGTGCCAGATTAAGATATGTATAATGAAGAGTAAGGAAACCAACAAGATGTGGTTGTTCCGACCAAAAAAATTCCCATTACGAATAATGTTGAAAAATGGTGATTCAAATTTATATATAATTAAAACACAACAATTTTTTTTGTTAAACCATGTTCTAATGATACCCCATCTATTATATACACTTTATTTCATTATTTTATAATAATTATATATCTAATAAAACCCTAAAAGACATGGAGGACTATTTTCATTGGGAAGTTAGGTATATAATATAATTAATTCCAACTAAGATACAGCAAAATTATTTCTAATCTCCTCAAAATTAATTTGAAATCCATTAATCATAAAAACTACGAGATATAACCCATAAATGTACATAATAAAGAGATGATTTATAAATCCCTAAAAGTGAATTATAAAATAATAACATGTTCAATGTAATAAATATTAGTTATTAGTAATATCAAGGTTATATGAAAGAGGCGATAATAATTAACATGATAATCAAATATTGACACTAGATGACAACATCAAAGATACATAGCACTGTAGAAAATCAAAAAAAAAATATGACACCATAAGCAAAAATCAAGACTGACCACTAAGACATTATAATATAATAATAATAGGATAATCTCTTATAAATAATATTTTTTATCTCATGAGGTATAATGAATGTCCAATGCATTGGATGAAAATATAATTTTTGTGCCAACCTATCAAATTTGTATCATGTACAATTATTTTTTAGCCACATATATCAAAAATTATAAAAATGTATTTAATTAGTTTTAATCCCATGATTAATGAGTTAGGGTCATAGATATGGATTTTAAAAAATTAATGATGGATATGTACGTATATTTTAATACCCATTATTAAGAATTTAAATGGGCACAATAAATATGTTTGACATGGAAAAATCAAGGGATAATTTATGCTGCATAATGGGTGTACATAATGATTAATATAGGGGTTTAATCATAATGAATGGTTTCCTGCAATCAAATCGGAAGAATAAAGAAATTAAATGGATGTTTAAATATAATTTATAAATATAAATTATTACTTTAAAAAATTACTTGAAATAAAATGGATGCGGAGGGAATCCCTTACCTTGAGAGTCAACTTATAAATATATGGGAGGATCTTATTAAGAGTTTCGTAACACTATGGGATGAATATAGAGTAGAATTCGGGTAAATTATTTTTGAAGGGTTTTTAGTGAAGTGATGTGCGGGGGGGGGGGGGGTTGAGTGTATTTTTAGGAAACAATAGTGGTGTTCTTTATTAATTTGTAAACATAAGTATTGAAATATATGTAATAGAATAATCAAACCCAAAATTGTTTCCATGGGATTTCCAACGTATTCAACAATATAAGAGAATTTTATAATATTGTATAATTTTAATAACTGAACATATTGAAATAATATCATTGTTTATGTGGCGGTCAGTCATGTTCATGATGCATCGATTTTAAAACTATAAAATATATCATAGGTTTTGGAAGAATCACTGATGGATTATAAATAATGTAAATTAACATCAAGACACATTTTTTAAAGGTATAACATAATTGTTTTCATGGATACTCTTTTTGTATTAATAACATCACTTTTAGGCTATTAAGAACTCTTAATATAGATATTATATTTAAACTACAAATTTTCACCAAACATATTGAATTTTGTAGAAAATAAATGAAAAATTCTCTATTGGAAAATTTCAACATGCTAATTACAAGAAAAAAATTTACATTATAGAAAGAATTTTCTAACTAGGATTATTTTTAATTATAATAAAAATAGTTATTTACCTGAAAATTATATCTTTGATGACAATAACAGCTTTCTAGACCTTATGAAAATTTCATAGGAATATGTTTAGCGGTGTTATAATTGACAGTCTAATAAATAATATTTAATACTAATATAAATTATAATAATTTTATAATACTTTTTTTTAATTTATCCCAAATTTTTTATTAAATTAAACTACATTTTTTAAAAATATACTATTTTTGTTTTTTCATATAAAAAACTAATTTTAAAAAATATATTATTTTATCACTTTTAAAGAAATTATAAAAATAATCATTATCATAATAATTTTATTTAAATTAATATATAAGGTTTTAAACCACTAGATTATTTTCACATAATAATTTATTACACTAGTTTATTCCCTATGGGTAAGGTCTAGAATGATAAAATGTTCCTATAGTGGTATGGAGAACATGGTTTGGGTCATGATCTCGATAATCTTTAAATTCCCCCATAACAGGACTAACAAGAGTTTTTGTTTTTTATTATATTATTAGTAACTATAAAATTACTACATTATTAATGTATAAGATGACTGGTATAATTTCACAATAGAGAGGATATATAATCCAAAATTAGCCACGTAGTGTATGTTTTTCTATACATACATTATTAATAAGGAATTTATTCATTCATAAACGGAATTAGTTTTTAAATTTTGGGGGCATTATATTTGTCCCTCAGAAATTTGACCTCTTGAATTTAATTTATTATTAAATAAATAGATGATGGTACATCTAACGTATCACCACTTTATGATCCCATATCACCTCCTGAAACATGTGGTTCTTCCATGGTATATAGACTATGTGACATGAATTGTTTCATAGAGAATTTTATTTATGATATATAATCTTTATCAACTAATCCTTGTAAGAATGATAACAGTTCTATCATACCTCCTCTATATTCAAAAATGTGATCTATTAGATGTGTACTTATTTATAGAGAGACATGGAAAATATCATGTACTTGAGTTAGGGTTGGAGGGTGTGCTAGTTCATAGTAAATATCTTCGATTAAATCAAGGATCTACAATGGGGCAATCTAGGTTGGAGTATGATTTCAATTATTCACAAACCTAATAATATTCATTCATAATGATATATGATATAGAATTTTCTAACTAACATTAAACTTTAGGTATCATCAATCATTATATATCAATAATTATTTTCAAATATGGGTGAATATCATATGATACTGAATTATTCCAACATTATCTATAATCTATTTGATAAGATCATATCACATATTCTTCGACTCTCTATCATCATCCAAAGATTTTGGAGTATAACACAACATCCCACATAGAGGTTCACAAGGTAAAATTTGAATTCAAAAAAAGAAAATGTTATTACATGAGAACACAAATAGGGGAAGGTGTTGATCCCAAAATCCTAAAAAATATGTTGAACGTGTTATAAGTTTTTAATATAGTCTTTAAAATGTACTCTCATAATTACCATACCAATGGTGGTGATATGTATTATTGAAACACAACTCTTTATTTAATTCTTACTGAATGTTTCTCCATGTCATGAACCACCTTCACCAAGATGAGGTAAGGGACAACATAATTTCCAAACCCTTCCTTCCTCAAGTTGAAGGAGAGATAATGACCCTTGATACCCACCTTCAATAGGTCCCGGAGTTGTGACTAGCACCAATGGTATAGAATCACACACAAGATTGAAGGCAATACCCTTTTCATTTAGTAGGATTAGGAGATAAGATGGTAAATACCAACAACACAAGAAATGGAGGTAAAATTAAATCTAAAAGAAAACCATTCCCATATGAATGTCCAAAAGTAAATTCCACAAATGTAAAATAAAACCCCAAAGGAATGTACCAATGAAAGGAAAAGTAGTAACAACAACTATCCAAATGTCCGAACTAATATGGTCCGACACAATCCCTGAAGTCCTCTTGAAAACCTGAAAGCAGTTTTATATACATAGGGTGAGTATACAGAAATACTCATTATGGAAAACCAAAATCCCTCATCCAGAAGTGGGGAGACATTCTAATGTCCGTGAAAAAGATGATAACCAGAGCACCTAAAAGGAAACTATCCACCCTACCCTCACCAAGGCACACTCCCCAATTAACGCATGTCAAGTAATATAATAGTGTTAGTTCATTGATATTTGGGTATCCCGCACCACTTTTCCACTAGTTATTGAAGGAATCTTACACATTAGACATCTCCTTCCATTCTCACAACATTCCCACTACCCCACCCTACCCGCACACACCTGGGCTATAACAACAGCACATGCCACCCACAAACACCAGGGCTATCACTACCACAAATCCGACCCAAAGACACCTGTGCTATCACTACCACACATTCCACCTGCAAACACCTGGGATATCACTACCACACATCATGCCTACATAATCATAGGACACAACAACCAAACGTAACCTTGGGTCTGAAAAACTACTGCCATGCCCGAAGTCACCTGGGCCTCATCATGAAGGCACTTGGGAAACCACATACCCTAACACACCTGGGTAAACCTCCACCACATACCCTTCCCAAATATTATTGCATTATAATGGACGTCAGGCTGTCATAGCCTGCTCAAGTAGTTTTGGGATACTCAAAAAAGGGATCAGAAAATGAGTTAATAACCAGCCACTTGTAAGAGTGTTGGAAAAAACTCCCCTGCCCAGGAAATGGGGGTGTTCGGAACGATGTTCTCAACTTGGGCAGGGCGCAAATATAAAACATATAAACAAAATTATACATATAGGTAAACAAGCACTCATCCCATCCTAGGGGTTCTAAAACCATCCCAACCCCGAAAACCCTCGTTACTATTCATTCATAAGAAGCAGCAAAAACATGTCACAACTCATTCTCGGAAAACAATTCCCCATTTAACCCATTTTTTCTTTCATATTCAAGTGATTTCATTTAAATTAATTCTTCACTACTGGGAAATTCACAGGCATAGCCACAAACCAGGGAAGGAAAAATAGCCAAGCTGCAATTTAAGCATTCACACCTGGTCTTCTTATAAAGTCACAACTAAAAAGGGATTTGTGAAATCCCTCAAAGTACTAGAACTAAACCAAGCCCCTACATATGGGAACAGGATCATAAGACAACAACTGAACCACAACATGGGATCTCATCCCCATCCATGTCACTTCACGAGCATTAACTGTAAACATCACCAGAATAGAGAAAGCGAGTTTCCAAATTTTAATATGCCATTTATTTAGTTCCGTATTTCTGTTTTGTTAACTGGGGTGATAACACAAGTATTATTATTCATTGGGAATCCATTTAATCAACTGAAATTACTTGATTTACCAATTTCCATGTTGTATTCATTCAATCATATAATTAACCATAAAATAGATAAACATTAGTGCACATGAAAAGATCGCCAACGACCATGATTTTCAGCAAACATAAGCCCATACAATCCAAAACATGTATATAGGGGTAAAAGTGTACACTAGAAACATAACACCCACCCCTCCATCCCTTCAAAATTCATTTATTATCTTCATTAAGGTCTGGTTTCATCCATCCCCATAGGAAAAATTTTCAAACCCACCGCGGATGATTCACAGTAAAGATAGACTAAGGAAAAACCTTACTTGGATGAATAATGATATATTTTTCTCTCTGTACGCCACAAAATTTGATGCGTTACTTGAAGGAGCGGAACTATGAAGACTCCAAGAGTGAGCAAGAAAGGCTATAACACAGGTGCACCACTCGCCTCGGGAAGGGGACTCCAAACATACCAAAGGGGAGAACAAACCTATCCAAGAAGAAGAAGAAAATAATTCTAGTGTGCAATTAAAAATCAAATTTTCTATACAAATGGACTTTGGTCCATCAACATGGGTTCCAATGCACTATATCTTGTATCACTTACCAATGCGGCCCTATCGATTCATTTTATATAGAATAAATCAATTATAGACTGTAATATAATGAGATTTGCTCTTCATAGATCCTAGAGTTAGAGGATAATAATTTTGAATGGCTTTAAAGGTGGATCATGGTTTCACCACGCAGTTGGGTGGTTAGACATGATGGGATTAATTATTATTTAATTTATCATTGCGGAGGTGTCCATAACAGAAGTGGGTTAAAAGATTTTATTTAAACAGAGGAAATGGGTAACAATGAAACATAGTGTGGTCCATGAGGGTCTCCCCACTCTTAGGGGACTTTAGATATCTTTTATGGACTTTAAAAATGGCCTTGACCTACATTAAAATGGCTTAAAATACATAAAATTGGCTCTATTGGAAAAACTAGGGATGAAAAACCCAACAAGACCCTTGTAGCATGGATCGGTGATGCACCGATCGGTGGCACCAATGGTTGACCCCGAGATGACATCCTACCACCAAGATTCCGCCCTTAGGAATTGGACATGAGGGGTCTAGGGCATGCTAACCCCCAGAAATTTGGAAAAGGGATGGACCAGGTGGTTTTGTGCCATTACATTAGATACCTCTTCAACTATTCTCATCCTCAAGAATCAAATCTAGACCTTATGAGAAGAGAGGGGTCTATATAACCACATTGAAAGATACCTATTGGAGACAAACTACCCCAAACATCCATGCCAAACCCAAAGATCACATTGTCCCGACACACGGATCGAGGAGTTCTTTCCTCCATGTCAATATACTATCCACTTTGGGTGGCACTGACTCGCCTGCATGGGTTTAATCGCATCCAATTTAATGCATCTTGATTAGGTATTTAGTCGTCTTTTCCCCACATATCAAGACTTTTCATAAACTTTCACCGAGTAAGGAAACAAAACATCCAATAAACCAATAAGGTTTTCATTACAACACAAAAAAGTAAATAAAAACAATACTCAAAACAGCTCTGGGAACTGGGCACACATCTGTGCCTCCCATTCCTAGGTACTCTCTTCCAGGCCACCATGCCTCCACAACACACAAACCAAAGGGATGGTTTATCCATGAAGCACTTTCTCCTTTCGATCTTCGATCCTCACGGGTCGCTCCACAAAGGTAGTATCCTCCCCTATATCCAACTCTCCCTAGCCAATGACATGGGAGTCATTTTGTAGATATTGATGAAGATGGGAGATGTGGAAAACATCGTGGAACCTTTCATATTAAGCTGGCAATTCCAGCTGATATTCCACCTCTCGGACTCACCCCAACACTTCAAAAGGCCCGATGAACCTAGAAGAGAGGTTTCTCCTCATGTTGAACCTTCGCTGCCCACGTATAATGGAATCCTTCAAGAACACATGGTCTCCAACTTCAAACAACAAGGGCCTCCTCCTAGGATCGGCATACGACTTCTGCCAATACAGGTCTACCTTTATCCTCTCATGCACAAGTTGAACCTTCTCCGTTGTGCTCTGCACTACTACTAGGCCAAGAACACCTACCACTCTAATCTCGTTCTAGCACATGGGTGAATGACACAACCTCCCATACAAGGCATAAAATAGTGTCATGCCAATAGTAGAGTGATATATATTATTGTAGGCAAACTCTTCTAATGGAAAATGTCATTCCCATGATCCCCCTAAGTCCAAAACACATTCCCGTAGCATATCGTCCAAGGTCTGGTTGGTTTGATCTATCTTCCCATCTGTCTAGGGGTGTAAAGCTATGATAACGTGTGTATTGGTGATAACAGAATGCTGAAATCCCTTCTAGGATTGGTAGGTAAACCTTGTATTCCTATCCAATACTATGGACCTCAGAACTCCAAGAAACTTTATCACCTCATCCATGTTTCTCTGTGTTGAGGCATCTACTCAACTCGACTCCTTGATCGCCAGGAAGTGAGCTAATTTTGTCAATCTGTCTACTACTACTTAGATAACATCATAACCTCCTTGAACCCTACATATTATTGTGACAAAATCCATTGGTATGTCATCCCACTTCGACTAGGGGACATCTAAAGGGTGCAACAAACCATCTGGGATGTGGTGTTCAGCCTTCACCTGCTGACACACCAGGCACCTTGCCACGAACTCCACCACTACCCATATCACCTTGAGAAACCAAAATTGTTCCCTCCGGCCTTAGTACATCTTTGAATATCCAAGGTGTACTTCTATGAGTGAGTTATGGAACTCAAAGAGAACTCCATCAGGAATCATTTCTGGGAAAAACAACTTTCCCCAGAAAAGCATCTAATTCTGACCATCCTCCGACCACCCTTCCCGAGCATTTCCATGGTTAACCAGATCATGCATCCCTTCACTCTCTAAGTCTCCACACTGAGACTCCCACACCTGCCCCAACAGAGAGGACTGCACTGTCATCTGAAATAGACAACCACTACCACCATCCACCCTTTCATCCAGGTGTAGGGCATCCAACTCCTCCATTTCCTTCCAAAAATCCACAGATTCCTGAAAAAATTCCCTCTGTGAATTTCTGCTCAAATAATCGGCCAAAACGTTCCCCTTACCTTTAGTGTAAGCTATCTCGAAGTTGTAGTCATGAAGAAACTCCACCCACCTTCTCTATCGCAAGTTCATGACCCACTGTGTAAAACTATGCCTCAAAATCTTGTGATATGTGAATACCACAAAGTGCTACCCGATGAGGTAATGCCGCCAAAACTTCAATAGAAACACTATAGCTGCAAGATCTAAGTCATGTTTGGCGTAGTTGTGCTCATGATAACTTAACTGCCAATGCTCATAAGATGTCACTCCCCGCTGCTCCATCTGAACAAACCCCAATCCAAGTCAAGAAGAATCACCAAATACCTCATACAACATCCCTTATTCTAGTAACCTTAGCACTAGGGCACTAACCAAATTCCACTTTAGATAACTAGAGGCTTCCTGGAATTGCAGACTCCACATGAAGGCCCGGAACTTTCTGGTCAAAGCTGTCAAGGGAGATGCAACTCGATAGAAGTCGGGTACAAACCTCCGATAATATCTTTAGAGACCCAAAAAAACTACAAATATCTGTAAAATTCATGGGTGCATCCCAAGAAACAAATTCTCCAATATTTTATGGGTAAACCACTACCCCTTTTTGAGACACCACATGTCTATGGAAATTCACTTCTCGTGTCATGAACTTACCCTTGGACAATTTCCCAAAGAGTTGGGGGTGTCGAAGTATTTCCAATACCATATTGAGGTGATTAGTAGGCTCCTCCCCTAATCATGAGTAGATCGAAATATCATGGATGATCACAATGATGAACTGGTCTAGAATCTCATGGAAAACAGATTTCATGAGCCCCATGAACACAGCAGGTGAATTCGTAACACCGAACAACATGAATACGAAATCAAAGTGCCCGTACCTGGACATGAAAGTAGTCTTCATAATATCACTGTCATTCACCCTTAGCCGGTGAAACCTAGAAAAAAGATCGATCTTATAGAACCAACATCCTCTCCTCGGTTTCTCAAGAATATCATCAATCCTCGGGAGAGGGTAACGATTCTTGACCTTTACCTGATTCAGTCTTTGGTAGTCTGTGGCCAACCTAATACATCCATCTTCCTTCTTCGTGAACAAGATCGAAGCACCCCATGGTGACACGCTAGGTCGGAAAAACCACTTCTTAATCAATTCCTCTATATAAATCCACAACTCCCGAAACTCAGAAGGCCCTATTCGATAAGGATCCAACAAAATTTTATGGGCACCAGGTATCAAGTCTATCTCGAACTCAACATCATGTCGAGGGGGTAAAGTCGCCACTTCTTTAGGGAAGACGTCCATGAACTCACTGATGATCCCCAAGACTTCCACCATATCAGTATCTGTCGACTCCACTAATAGCTCAGCTAACCAGGAAAGGAGGTGATCCACTCACTGGCTGCTTTCCTGGAAACCCCACTCACTAAAAAAAGTCACAGGATGTCCATCCTCATTATAGAACATGACTCTTCTTCGGAAATATTTTATAATAGTGTGTACCAAAAACAACCATCCAACACATAGGATAACATCATATGGATGTATCTGCAATAGTAGATGATCCCTACTAGGATGATGTGGCCCTATCATCAGTCTACAACCTCAAAAAACATAAAACAAGTTGGTCTGACCACCGATTGATGTACTAAACACCAGGGGAAATGGAAGTCTCTCAGCATCGAATCCTAGATCATAGGCTAGGCACAAGATCCTTGGCCCAGTTGGTGAGGACTCGCTAGGTGCATCCAAGAGACCTAGGATCAAATCCTGGTGGAGGAATATTTCTGGGGTACTGTAGCAGGACTGTAGCAGTACTGTAGCAGGCACTGTTCGGTATTATAGCAACCGGAACTATTCATCCAACTGGGCCTTTGAGCCACTGGTTTGGTTCTCGGGTCCTGCAAGGCTTTTGGGCCACCCAAGGCCTTCGGGCCAGTTGATTCTCAAGGCCTTCGGGCCACCTTAAGGCCTTAGGGCCACCCCAAGGCCTTCGGGCCACATGAATGTAGGCCCAGACACACTACAAAAAAGGGGTAGCCCCAGAAGAGGATTCAGAGCAGGTGCACTCACCAGAGAAGAGCCAAATGGATTGTCAGAATGAGAGGGTATGGCTATGTCATCAGTACCAGCCTGTGCTTACACGGGAAGCCTAGCCAGATGGTCATGCAAAGGTGGAGAGCTACTATCAAGATGCAGATGCTGGGGAGGGGTAGTTCCTTGTAGATAGTCTGGTTCAATTCCCTTAAGACCTTCAGGTCATGTAATCTCTTAAGACTACGGGCCATGTAATCTCTGAGCCTACAGGCCTTGTAAGGGTTCCCTCTCATCCCTTGAAAGAGGGGTTATCAAAAATCAATAAAAAATGAAGGCCTTTGGGCCATTTAGGCAGGCAGATCATAGGCTAGACCAGGTGTAGAAAAGGAGTGTGAAGCTCCATTATGAAACAAGGCATATACAAGTGTACTAAACAAGATGATCATACCTTGAACGACTTCTGGCCTTATTGGAACTGCTACCTCTATGGCATGTCACTGCCCACGCCCAGATCCTCTTCCCCTCGGCAGATGTCCACCTCCCCGACCACGCCCTGTTCAAGGTCCCTATGGAGCGCCCTGAGGTTGGTCTCCTCCTATAACATCTACTCTCGGAGGAGTAGGAGCACATTTCCCCTACTACTGCTACTACTAATAAGGCCTGGCTGGAAGCTTCTGCTACTGAGGTGGGCACTAAACATTCCCACCCCTACTATACTGCTCTCGGTACGGGCAATGATTCTTAAGGTGCCCAAAACATCCATAGATGATGAACCTCGGTCCTGGGCCTTCAAGGAAAGCGTGAGGACATAGAGATCAAAACTGGAAGTGTTGGGGCTTTCTCCCAACTCGTCGAATCCTAGATGGCCCTGATGATGGAGTCATACTGCTAACTACCTTCCCCTTTGACGACCCCAAATGGATTCCCTCTCGTGGCATACCTCTCAGTGTTTGCATCCTCTCCACCACTTCGTCCTTATTTTGGACCTCCAAGTATGTCAGTAGGGCAAAAGGAGTAACAACTTATTGAAGATAATGTCGGAGTGCCTCCTCAAATTGTCTTACCCAAAAATCCTCATCTATAAAAAGGATTGGAGAAAAATGTAGGAGATCTTTGAACATGATCCCCAACTCCCTCACTAAAATACTCCTCTACTGGAGGGTGAGCAGCTCCTGCCTCTTCTTAGCCTTCATCATCGAAGAGTTTATTTCTGCGTGGAACTCCTTCTCAAAGTCAGTCCACACAACCTCATCCCCCCTCTTCTCCCAAAGGTTGAGATTCCACCATTTATGTTCCACTCCTCGCATCTGGATTACACCCAGAGGAACCCTGTACTCCATCAGAGCCTAGATCAAGCTGAAAGCAATCACCCGATCTTCCAGCCAGCTCTCTATCTCCATGTCTGAGATGCTTCCCTTGTACTTATAGAGGGTCTTATGCAGAAAGTCATGAAGTTTCTTATGCCACTATTCATCCTCCTCCTCTCGATCATCCCTCTACTGATTAGCCAAAACAATCTCCTGGGCCTCGATCGCCAGCACTACTCATGGGTGTCGTCTAGGTGCCATAGCTGCAAGGAAAACAAGGAATTCCTAAGCCTGAGTAGTCTAGAAGATTGATTTTAAATTTTTTTAGACATATTATTAATTTTAAATACCAAAAATACCCAAAAAACACAAGAAAAAGTTCATTATGATGCATGTATCTTTCGTAGGGTCTCTTCCCTATAATCAGTGTAGCCTCACTTGGTCGTTCAGTAGGCCCAGAGTCCTTGCATCAGATCACGGGGAGCCCTAAAACCTTGTGTCCTTTCCAGTCTTCCCTGGCCTATTTCATGCCCCAAGATTGCCAAACACTTTTTCCCTACCATCCCATACAATTTTAGAGGTTCGTAACTCAGGACTCCATCCTATCTCTCTACCTTCGTTGATTCCATTCTATCTTGACCTGCCTTTACCAAGATGAGGGAAGGGACAACGGAATTTCTAGACCATTCCTTCCTCAAGTTGAAGGTTAGATAATGTCCTCTGAATCCAACCTTCAATAGGTACCTGATAGGAGTCTACTACCAATGGTATAGAATCCCACACAAGATGGAAGGCATTACCCTTTTCAATTAGTAGGATTAGGTGATAAGATAGTAAATCCCAGCAACACCAAAATAGAAGGTAAAATTAAAGAAAAAATAAAACCATTACCATATGAATGTACAAAAGTAAATGCCACAAAAGTACAAGAAAACAACAAAGCAAAGTAACAAATAATGAAAAGGCAGCAACAACAACTGTCCCAACATCCAAACTAGTACGGTCCTGCACGATCCCCGAATTCCTCCTGGAAATCTGAAGCAGTTTTATATAAGTACAGTGAGTATACATGAATACTCCATAGGAAAAACAAAAATCCCTCACACACAAGTGGGGATACATTCTAATACCCATGAAAAAAGGAGATAACCATTGCACCTAAGAAGAAAACTATCCAACCTAACCTCACCAAGGAAAAATCCCCAAATAATTCAAGTCAAGTAATGTAATAGTACTAGCATATTGATATTTGGGTACCATGCACCACTTTCACACTAGTTATTAAAGACATCCTGTGCATTAGACCTCTCCCTCGATTCTCACTGCAGTCCCACTTCCACCCCCCGCTCGCACACACCTGAGCCATCACAACCGCAAATCCCACCCGCAAACACCTTGGATATCACTTCCACACATCCTGCCTGCAAACACCTGGGCTATCACTACCACACATCCCGCCCATAAACACATGTTCTATCACTACCACACATACCTCCCATAGACACCTGGGCCACAAAAACCAAATGTAACTACGCCCGCACACACCTATGTCGTAACAACTACTGCCACATCTGAATACACCTGGGCCTCATCTCGAGGGAACATGGGAAACCAACTGCCCGCACACACCCAGTCCAATCACCACCACGTACCCTACCCGAATAATATCAGGCTATAATGGACCTTAGGCCATCATAACCTACCAAACAGTCTTGTGATACTCTGAAAAGGGAGTCGAAATGGAGCTAATAACTAGCCACTCATAGGAGTGTTGGGAAAACACCCACCCCCCATGAAATGGGGGTGTTCGACACGAATTGCTCAACCTGAGTGGGGCATGATTATAAAACATAAGAACTAAAATATACATATTGGTAAACAAGAACTCTTCCCAACCTAGGAGTTCCAAAACCAACCCAAACACAAACACTATCATCAATAGTCATTCATAAGAAGCAGCACAACCATGTTGGCACTCATTCCTGGAAAACAATTTCCAATTGAACCCATTCTCAATTTCATATACATGTGATTCAATTTAAATTAATTCTTCACCACTAGGATATTAACAGGTGTAGCCATAATCCAAGGAAGGAAAAATATCCAAGCAACAATTTAAGCATTCACACCCGATTCTCTTGTAAATTCACAACAACAAAAGGGATATGCGAGATCCCTCAAAGTACTAGAACCAAAACAATCCCCAACATATGGGAACATGATCATAAGACAAAAACAGAACCACAAGAGGGGATCCCATCCCCAACCAAATCACTTCACAAGCATCAACCGTAAACATCACCAGAATAGATAAAAGGAGTTTTCAAGTTTGAATATTCCATTCATTTAGTTCTGCCTTTCCGTTTGGTTAACCAGGGTGATCTTAAAATTATTTTTATTCATTGGGAATCCAATAAATCAACCATGCTTATGTGATTTAATAGTTTCCATGTTATATCCATTCAATCATATAGTTAACTATAAAACAGAGGATCATTAGATTGTAATAAAATACCACCAATGGAAATTATTTTCAATGGACATAATCCCATAATATATACAACATATAAAGAGGGGTAAAAGAGTACACTAGAAACATCAAACACACCCCTCAATCCCTTAAAAGTCTGTTTATTATCTTCATTATGGTCTGGTTTCATCCATCCCCATAGGAAACATTTTCATACCCACCCCGCATGATACACAATAAAGAGATACTAAGGAAAAACCCCACTTGGATGATTAACAATAGAGGTTTCTCTGCACGTGCCAAGAACTGTGATGTGTGACTTGAAGGGGAGTAACTCTGAGGACTCCAAGAATGAGAAGAAAAGGCTACAACATTGGTGAACCACTCTCGTGGGGAAGGGGACTCCAAACACACCAATGGGGAGAATGAACCCAGTCATGAAGAAGAAGAAAATAATTCTAGTGAAATATAAAGAGGATAGATCCTGGAGTTACAGGATAATAATTTTGAATGTCTTTGAAGGAATATCATGGTTTCACCACGTGTATGGATTGTTACACATGATGGGATTAATTGTTATTTAATTTCTCATAGGGGAGGTCTCCGTAACATGTGTTTGGATCATTACACACGATGGGCTTTAAAAACGGCCTTGAACCACTTTAAAAAAGTTTAAAATTCTTAAAAGTGGTGTTATTGGGAAAACTGGGGATGAAAAACCCAACAAGCCCCCCCGGGGAACCGATCAATGACCAAACCATTAGTGTCACTGATGGTTGACACCACGATGACATACTTCCATAGAGATTCTGCCTTTAGGATCCAGAACTGATGGTTCTAGGGCATTCCATACATCATAAATTTGGCAAAGGGATGGACCAGGAGGGTCTGGGCCATTACACTACAAACCATCAAGGCATACCTCATATATCAATCATATATAAATATCTTTTTACTTCATCAATTCATGAAATTTCTATTATAAATATCCTAGAGAGTAGGTCAAGGTAGAGATCATAATTTATAGAAATTAAATGTGCTGACTTCATGGTGAGTTTAATGTTTTGGTCTATGTAGTTGTCAGTTTTCCGGTTGTTCAATAGTCTGGGTCTACGGGCCATGATGTTTGTATCTACTTGCCTTTAATTTTTTAATAAAATATTATAGGCTAATGGATTTGGGATACCAAATCTATTATCAGATCTACCATCATAAAAAAATGTTCTGACTTCGTAAGGCTATCAAATACCTCCCATATGAAATTATTTTATTTACATGTCCACAGGAGTCATATGATGTAATACATTGTTATGTATTCCAAATTTTGTGTTAGTATATGAAATTGTTTCATCAAATAGATAAAAATATTTCATTCAAACATGATGTTTTTTCAAAAAATCATATATATACATATTTTGAAAACTCACCCATCATGTTATCGCATAATAATTTTAGATTCAAATTAGTCTATATATAAGTGCATCCTACATATAGAGAGAATTATGATATGAGTGAATCATCAAGAAGGTACATCTTTTGTTATGTTTTCTATGTGACACATGTCCATGTTACCAAACATATTTTCCCTTAATTATCAAATTTTACCTCTGGAATAGTCACAACCATTTTATGTAGAACCTCATCAAATTTTTGGGCATCGTTGATTCTCTGATGAATGGATGTATGAGATATTATTTGAGAAATATATGATGAAAATCCTTTAATTACTCCCATATACATCATTTTAATTTCCAATATTATTTGGTCACCTTCTATAATCATAATGGAGAGGTTTCAGGATCATTATGACTTAGAGAATCTACCACTTTTTTATTCATTCTATGATGGTAATAGACTGTACAATCATTATCATTGATCATCTATCACAACATTTATTGGTTATTTTTGATATCCTTTTGTTTGATTATATACTTGAGGATTTAATGAATCATATATGTGTTACACTACTCCACATAGAGATAATGTCTCCAAATATTTAAAGTGAATATCACTTCAACCGATTCATAATCATGAGTTGTGTGAATTTACACATGGATATTTAATTGGCGGAAGGAATAGAATATCACTTCCTCACCTTGAATGATTAAATAAACTAATTTTTTTTCACACATCATTGTGAATAAAAAATTATTCCCCACTCAAGGTTAATGTGTGAAAAGGGGAAGTAATTATCCTTTTCATCAAATTATTAAAGCTAGATTCATATTCATTATTCCTTTCAAACATAAATATATTTTGAATAATCTTGGTCATTGGTAAGGATTATAGTGTGATTGTTCTCAAAAAATGATGATAGTACCTAACTAATACAAGGGAACTATATAACTACATCACATAAGTTATTCTGAGTCATCCTATAATTTCTTATAGTTTCTATGAATATACAAATATCGTTTTACTATTGATAACATGAAATCAGATAAATACATTCCCAATCTAAGGCACTCATTACTAGTTTTTTCATATAGATTTTCATTACATAAGGCCTTCATTTCAACATCTAAATGATCCTTATATTCCTGTATAATTGTGGAGAATGATATCATGTGTAATGACTACCATAAATATTCAATGGTAATCCCTAAAGACTATTAATTATGTTAATGATGATAGTTAGAGAAGTAATGACCCCAAATGAAATTACATTGAGTTCTTAGTGTTTATACCTTGTGCGAAAAGCATTTTTGGGTATATCCTAATTATTCACCTCTATTTGATAATACACCAACTAATGATAAACTATATAGAAGTATTAAGATCTGAATTGCTAGTATAGAAGGTCATAAATCCATGGTATATGATACATTTTCATTATCATGATCTTGTTATGTTAGTGATAATAAATTTAGAGAAACATTGGCCTCTCATTATTCTTGATGAAAAAGACCAGTATGCCCTATAGTGATGTTATTCAGTGTATAGGCCATTTAACAAGTCTCTCATGTAATATCTTCATCAGATCATCATGTTCATTAATTGATATTTAATATGGTGTCTTCGATATTGGTAAAGCTCTGGGAATGAGTTGCATTGAAGACTCAACCTCTCTGTTAAGATGAAGACAAATAAATTATTTGGGAAATACATCATCATATTCTTTAATATTGGGAATTTTGTCAAGGATGTTCCTTTCCATAGACTCAATCATTTACGAATTATACACTTTATAATTATGAAATAATACCCATTCTTGAGATGATAATTCCAAATGAGACTCGTCATATTCCTTTCATTTGTATAGATTTTTCGGAACATTTTCTATATAAAGGATGATTTCCTTATCTAATAATTTATCTCCGCTTTATATTATGAAATAATTCCCATACGCACAATTTCATCAAATTCTAATATGTTTGGTGTTATAACGTTTTTTATGAATTTTAACCCATAAAAATGGGCAAGGAAGAAATGATATACTTGTTATACAATAATTTATGAATTTTATATTTTCATGGATAACTATAATTCCATGTTTTGAGTGGTTTATTGAATTTTTCTGCAAAACATGTGGGATATGAAATGATCTATAGAACCATAGTCACATTAGAGATTTTATGTTCGTGAATTGACTACAAGAGAACATTTCAGAATTCTATTCAGGTTATAATCATCTAATTAATAAAAAATAGAATTTGGAATTTGAATTTTTACACTATTAAATACATAAGTGGAAGAATATAGTTATCTATAAGAAAAATCATAAATGACATATATTTATGAACCTATGAATTTAGAGTTCCCAATATAAACTATCCATGGTCTATATCCTAAAATATAATTTTATAGAATTCATTTTCCCTTCATAATGGTTAATAAAAATATTTTGAATATAATAGAGAATACACCAAAAGGGGGTTATAATAGGTTTGAAGCAAGACCAATTTTAATGAATGAGGTTATAATAATGATAATTTCCAATGTGGCCTTTTTTAGTGTTATCAACCCCAGTTAAAATGGTTTTAGGTCCACATCAACTTGAATTATCCAAATAGATATTTGATTCTTGTAAACTACTCACTGTATACATTGACTGCATTTAGGGATGTTTTCCTATGTTCAAGTAGTATCCATAAGTTTTTCACTATATTTTTTTCTAATCCCAATCACCAAAAATAACTATACATTTCTCTGAAACCAACCATGAAAATCCATATATTTTATACACATTATTTAATGAATTATTACACAGCGACACAAATAATAAATACTTGAAATATTGAGAGGCCTCATGTATTTTGTGAATTTGATTCGTAACATTGTAATATAAAACTGTGAAACAAATTTTTGAACACATAATCTATAAAACATACCAATAAAATACATTGATCTTATAAAATGACATTGGATAACATGGGGATGTACGTAAGAAAGGGTTGTGCTCTAAAATCTAGCAAGGGAATAATCAAGTTATAACATGATGTATGTATTCCATGTTATTTTTGAGGCATATAAATGTTACATAAAATGTTCGATAATCGTAAAAATTAACATCTTAACATTATGTAATTGGATAATATCATTGAAAAACAGGAATTTAGAAACAAAAAAAAACATAATGTCACATGTTTACGTAATGAATAACCTTTAATAAATCATAACATGGTGTTCATAAGAAAGAATCACTTGCAGAATTTATTGTATATAATTATATTAAAATTTTCTCAATTCATTATAGTGCTATATATTTCTGGTCCCATCTATCACATTCATATCATGTACAAGCATTTTCATGTCACATAGTTCATACAATAGCTGAATACTTTGTTTGTTATTTTTAATACCACTGTTAGGGAGATAGAATTACATAAATGAATGTACTTAATAAATTATGGATATTTATGTCTATGTGAGTATCATTGGTTGGAAATTGTTATGGGTCCAATAAAAATGTTTGGCATGGTAAAAACATTGATAATATTCGACAACAAAATGGGAAACATAAATTTAAAGACGGTTTTAATGGGAGTGAATAGTGGTTTATATTTAGATTCCCATTATAAATATGGTAATGGGATGTGTAAAAGAACACAAAAATATCAATAATTATAAATCAAATTGCACGGTAAAAATAAATTACATTAAATAAAAAATATGTTGGGGGAATCCCATACGTTGAGAGGGGGATTCTAAAATATAGGATGATCATTTTAAGAGCTTTAGCACACCCTGGGTGGTCTATAATGAGGGATAAATAGAGGAAAATCTTTATTAATGGTTTTTGAAAGAATATTAGTGGGTGATTTGGAGGGTATTTATAGAATAATAGGGGTAAATTCTTTATTAATTTTTAAACAACGTATTTAGACTCTTTCTAATAAAGTAATATAAATCACAAAACTTATAATGGGTTTTTCCCATGGTTTTTGGTAATGTGTGGTGGATTTAAATATATTATAAGGATACATACTAAATATATAAAAATAATACAATTTTTTATTATTAGGTGAATCCTATTCATAAATAATTGATTTTAAACCATTAAAATATCATATAGTTTTTTTAGGATTTATTAATTAAATATAAAATTAAGCAAATAAACTGAAAAAATTATTTTAGATTAAAAAATTATTTTTGTTAAGGGATAATATCTATAGTATTTATTACATCACCTAAGTTATTTTTGGCTAGGGATACTCATTATATTATTTTTTGTTTTATTATTATAATATAAAATAATGTGACCTTAATTATTTTTTACAAATGTTATAAAATCAGATATAATTATAAAATTAGTACTTCCTAATAAATGATGTTTAAAAAAACTAATTTTTTCTCATTTAGATAATTATTTGAATAAAATGTAGTCTATTTTTATATATTACACCTCAAAAAATGGTTACGGAGAATTCTAAGTATTTTTCTAAAATAGTTGATTTTTTGCAAAATAGTGAAATATGATAATTTATGGTATTCATAAAATACATGAATTATTTAGTTATATATGATGTATGGATGGTATAACAAAAAAATATAAAAATATCCTTCATTATTTTATAATATTTATAGATAAGGTTAAAAATACTCATTTTATTGATCCAAAATAATGAACTAATGAATAAAATAAATAAAAAACACACCTCTCATCTACTATAAATACCACTCCTTCCCCTCAAACATATAAATACATGAATCATGTATAATTATTAGAAAATCCTCTTCAAAATCTCAAACACCACATCCATGGTATTTTTATTTAAAAAATTGAATATATAAATTCTCTATGGAGGTTCTCATGGAGAATTATTCAATTGGTGATATCCTCTTTATTTTCATTAAATTTATTTTCATTTTGTTTTCTTTTTTTATTCTCCCCACATATCACATTATCAAAGTTTTTGGATAACTATAGTATCAAATATATAATTGAATTTTATTTTCCCAGTAGAGTAATATATGATCAATCCTCTTCTCCTCTCCATTTTCTTCTAAAAATTGAAATGGCGTCTGTGAGGTATTGTTTTGTCACTTTTATGGAAGAAAAGTTTTCATTTTCCTTTAGCTCCATCGTAGATGGTCAAAAGACAATGATAATTGTTTTTTAAGATTTTAAAATGTATTTTCTAACCTTGATTATGTTTTTTATGAAACTTATATACATATTATTATATAATAAATCAAAATGATTTTGTTGTGAAAAAAAACAATCAAAATTAGTTTAAAAAATAATGTGTAAATGTTTATCAAATGAATCCTAATCATACCAAGACACAGACACAAACACAAACAGATATATATATATACATAAGAGAAATTAAATACATTTATGTTCATTCATTACATATAATATCATTTTTGGATAGTTATACCCATTTTATATGACCATCCATACATGTATACAAGTGAACCAATCATGAAAATCATGAAAATGAACACTTTAAAACGATGTAAATGAAATCTATGACTAATCATAATGGAAATTAAAAAAATATTAAAATAAAATAAATTTATAAGATGTTCTATATTTATAAATTAAATAATATAATTTTATTATTCAGGATATTAAACTAAATAAAGTATTCAGACAAAAGCTAACTGGATTCTCAAACCCAATTTACTGTCTTTGGGTTATTCCTCTTTTGTGACAAATTTTAGAACATATGTTTTGTTAATATTCCAAAAATATAATTTTATTTTCCTTCCCATTTCATTTTTGGGTTATATATTATTCTATTATGATTATATTACATATACATTGACTTTTCAAAATACAACTTTTCCTTTTAAAAACACAAGTTTTACTTCTCTTGAGATTGTTTCCTCTTCACTGATGATTGATTATTCTTATACCAAGAATGTTATTCCCTTTTTCATTAGATAACCAAAATTATTATTCACTAATTTATGCTTTATGAAATTATATTGAAACTAATTCCATTATAGGGGATATTTTATGTCCATTATTGATATATGTTCAACGTAGCAAGCATGATTATATAAATATAATGATGTGAAGGGTATACACAAAATTATGTAACACTTCAATTAATTATGTAATGTGGTGTATCTCAATATATAATGTAAAATATTTATAAATGTGAAGCTATATTTGGTCACAATGATGATATTATGGTTATACACATATGTTATGCATGAACATTAAACTATCTTGGTTCATAATTATGTGTGGTATCTTACCGCTAAAATATAATATTTCATTTTAATGATATTTCACATTCCATTCCTATATAAAATGACTTCTATAAGGATTAAGATGTTAATAATATGATTATTTTTTGATGGTAATGAATATTATAACCCATTTTATGTTGATTTATTTTATTATTTATCCACTTATTGGGCAATAAGCTCCCCACTTTCATTGATGTACATCCCCAAGTGGAAAATTATACTAAAGAGTACACGAGGTCCACTAATAATATATATAAGATTTAATTAAGTAATTTTTTTGATCTATTATGTAAAATATAGGTATTTTTATTATATTTACAAGACATTAAAACTTTTTATCCTAGTTATGAAATGCTTTTATGTCACTTACCACTAAGATACTCTTATAAGCATGTAACAAAGTAGGGTCACTTTAAATATATTTAAATACTACATCCAAAACATCAAATAAGTTTAAAAAAACATATTACAATTTTTTATCAATAAAAATGGTTTTATTACCATCCATTAAGGTGGTAATTAAGAATTAGAGATTTTATTCCACAAAGGCGGTGAATCATTACCTCATGAACGATGTTTTTATTTTAAGAAAAAAGATAAGAATAGACTTCATGAAGGATATTACATTAACAAAATAGAATTATATTATATTTATTATAATGTAGTCAACACTGCACATTGGAAAGGGGATGAGTAGAGAGGATACAAAAATAAAACATAATAAAGGAGTAAGAGGGATGGTTTTACCACTTGCATGTTATCTCCTTGAGAACCACCTTTGGGCACTAGGAACTGGTCTTTTTTGTGAGACCACAAAAACCATAACATGGGGAATAGGTTTGGGATAATAATACATAAAAATATAAGAAATATCCCATGATTAAATGGTGTGAGCATAACTGGTGGTGATGGTTGGTATTTATAATGGAGGAGGGAGGTGTTATTTGAATATTTTATTCATTAGTTTAATAATTTTGTGGAAGACAATCAATAGAATTGATTCTTATAACTAATTATTGTAACTAGAGAATGTGAGATAGAAATAATATCCACTTAAACCATACATGACTCAACTACGACTCAAAAATTAATTAATTTAATTATAATGATAAATATCATAAATTAACATATGTAAATATCCCCAAAAAATCAACTATTTTAGAAAACTCCCAAAAAAAAGATAACCCTACCCATTTCTCAACATGTAGATTTCAAAAATTTAATCCATTATATGAAAATTAATTTTCCAAATATGATAATATTATTATATAATTATATTCTTCTTTTATTTGAAAATTTTCACTTTTAAAATTATAATTTATTTTATGACACATTAATGAATTATTTATTTTTTAATAAAACAATATTATAATAAAAAGACAAAAAATAGTTTATGAACCTATTTTAGGGAAATAAATTTCCTTTTAAATAATCTATTAATTATAAAATGGTAAATAAACATTAAATATTCCAAAAAATACCAATATTTAATTTATCATTTATAAAATATATATTTTCATATTCAACGGTATATATATACATATATTATATTTTACTCCATAAGATTGCTAAATTTTGTTTTCAATTTCATTATTGAGGTTAATATTGAATTTAATATATTACTAATCATCAGGGTCATATTAATAATAAATAGTATATAATGGTTTTAAAAAATGTGTTGTAAGAAATATAATCCATCAAATATGTTGTATTTAGATGGGAAATACCATAAAATAAATGGGTGCTAAATTCTTCCCTCCATTAAAAATATTTTCCTAAAAAATTTAAAAATATCCCCCCATTAATATTTTTCTATATTTCATCATCATATTTTTTAGGTTCTTATCTCACCTATTTTGTTTTATTATTTTCCATAGTACATTTACCAGCCAAGGTATCTAAATATTCAACACCTATTCGCTAGGTTTAGGAATCTTGAGTGGTTCTTCGTAGTAAGAAAAATCTAGACGAAGTTCTATTTCATTATAGTTGAATACATGTGTTGGTAATAGCTTTTACTTCACGAAAAAATTTATTTGGAACACATAATGTAATTTATAAATGCTTTGTGGCATTGTGAAATGATAATACACACAGCTAGTTCCTTCAAGAATATCAAATGGTCTGATGTACCTAGGACTCTGTTTACCTTTCTTACTGAACCTCACAACATCCTTCCATGGATATAATTTATCAATGTTATTAAATCCCACTTGAAACTCTAAATAATTTCTCCAATTTTCAACATAAAATGTATCCCTACATTGAGTTTCTTTAACATGAGTTTGAATAATCTTCACTTTTTCTATTGTTTCCTACAAATGTTCTGGGCATAAATGATACCTTTCACTATCTTCATCCTAAAATTTCAAATTATAATATCCATTTCCATAAAATCATTCATATTTTTTAAAATAAATAAATGAATGGAAACTATTTTTATAGTAATATTCTACAAAAGGTAAATAATGATCCCACATACCATTAAAGTCATGTGATCATGATCTCATCATGTCTTCTAAGGTATGAATATTACTTTCAAACAATCCATATAATTGGAGGTGATAATTAGTACTCAAATTTTTCTCAGTATCCAAATAATTTTTAAAAAATTTATATAATTTTCATGTAAAATGGGGATCTCAATCAGGAAAAATTGATAGAGGTTCACAATGAGGTCTTTCAAATTCACTAATATAAAGTGTTTTGAGGTGATCTAATGGAAAATATTCTCTTATAGTGAGGAAATGTGTGGATTTGATAAGTTTATCAATAATTACCCATATTGAATCATTATTTTTCGAAGGCATTGTTCATATAGTGAAAAATTCTATTGTAATGTGATTCAATTTCCATATATGAATATATAGAGCATGAAGGAATACTCTGGGATAATTCCATTTAGCCTTCACCTTTTTTACATTCAATATATCATGATAAATAATTAGAAATTCCCCTCATTATATTATGTGACAAAAAAGGTTCCCTAAAATGTCAATACATCTTAGTGCTACCATGGTGTATAGAGAAGTTAAAGATATAATGATCATTCAATAATTCCCTTTTCTCTCGAGTATAGATGGAAGACAGGGCATCTTCACAAATTTTAAAATTCCGTATTCATATTTGAATTCAACAAAATTCCCATCATTCACAACATTAATTTTCATTTTAAAATTATAATCATGAGACTGTAATGATTTTACCCATTCCAATAAATATGGTTTGGAAACCATTTGAAAAAGTAGTGTTGTTTTACATTCGTGTGTAATTATCATATGTAAATTTACTAGATCGACAAACATATGATCCTTATCAATACTCATTTTTTTATAACACTATGATCTTTCTGGATCAATGTATCTTTATCCATATCTTCTTTCCTTGGGTAATACTATGTTGTAAAATCATAATCTTTATGTATCATGAGCCATCTACTTTGTATCATAATGAGTTATTTATTTGGGAATATATATTTGATACTCTTTTGATATGAATATATCTCTCATCCTTCACCATAGAGATATTTTCATCATACGTGCAGATAAATTATTACAACTTGTAACTCCTGATCATGGGTTGGATAGTTTTTTTTTTGATTTTTTTAACTACCTTGAACCAAAGGTAATTAATTTATCATTATTCATAATGACACAACCATATCATTTCTTTGATTAATAACTATAAAAAAACCTACCAATTAATAATGCTAGAGTCAATATTGGAGAATTAACTAATCTCATTTTCAATCCATAAAATCATTATTCACATTCCTTTTCTGAAAAAAACCTAACCCCATTACGAGTAGACTTTGTTAACAGGTCATATAATCCGGAAAAAATATGAACAAAATGCTGATAGAAAGATGATAAACCATGAAACTAGGCACCTAGGTTATGTTCATTATTGTAAGCCATTCATGTACTATCCTTTTCTTTATAGTATTGGAAAAGATTCCATCCTTGGAGATTATATAGCCAAAAATGTTATTGTTTGAATCCATAATTGAGACATTATAAAATTTACATATAACTATTTTCATTTAACTATCTCCATAACAATCCACAAATGGTTCTAATGGTCTTCAAATCTTTTGGATCACACCTGATATAATAAATAAATACCAAAACCAAATTATCAATATATTCCTGAATACTCTATTAATTAGACTAATAAAAATGGAGGGTGAATAAGTCATTCCAAATGGAATTACTATAAACTCATAATATACATAACTTATTCGAATTTATGTATTTGGAATATCTTCTTTCCTCACATGTAATTTATGATATCAGGAAATGAATATCAATCATTAAAAAATATTGATTTTTTTGAAGTTCATCAAATAAATCATTAATCTGAGGCATAAGATACTTATTATTTATCATAACAGTATTGAAATCATTATAGTGAAAAAAAAACCTCATTGATCCATATTTCTTCCTAATTAAATGAAAATTATCTATCCAATGTGAAAAACGAGGGTATATAAATCACTTATCACTCAATTCCTTGATTTGTTTCTTTTACTCTATTAACACCACCATGTACATTCTATAGGGATTAATTGATATAGGTATTTAATCTGAGATTAAATCAATATAAAAATCAATATCCCACTCTTGAGAATTTCCATGTAATTTCACTTGAAATACATCAATATATTCTCTTACAATAGGGACCTACTCAATTTCACGATCACCCTTTTTCATTAGTATGTTTTATGTAATCATATTCTCCAAGAATAACATAGAGAAGATATATTTAAGGTGGATATAGATCTTAATTAGATAATAAAGTATCCCATCTATACATATGAAATTTAATACCATCAGGATGAATCATAATTTCCATCTATTTTAAAAAATATTTGGAATTATGTTTTTAAATATATTACATACCAAGGATTATATCGAAATCAACCATATTTATGATAATAAAACAAGAAATTAAAGCACATTTATGGTTTATAATAGGAACTTCTCAACACATATTTGTTACAATAATGTTTTGACTTGGATTATTGACTAAAAAATCACTTGTTAAGGTGTTTTTGACTTATCTAATTTTTATTGAAAGCATCGATGCTATAAAATAATGTGATGATCAAGAATGAAATAATAATGTAGATAAATTTGAGGAGATAATTAATGTACCTTCCAATAAATCATTAGAAACACAATCCTCTTCTTTTGTGACAATATAAGCATGGCCTTATTACCTTTCCAGTTTATATGGAATGTTTTCCTGAAATCAAGGACAATAATGTGAATATTTTTCCATATCCATATAGATAAAGTACTGAACATTTTCATCTTATTTCATTCCCTTTCAATCTCAAGGCTTGTGGCCTTTTTATCCATACTTTTAATAAACTCAAATTCTCAATAGGCATGTCCCATGATGTTCCGTTCATAATTTATTTCATTTTAGAAATTATATTAATCATTTATTCCCTTTTTTCCATATTTTATTTTTTTATGGTACTCAGTATACCTATTTTTATCATACATTCCCTTATAAGCCATATTGTTTGGAAAATTCTTTCTTAATCTTGATGGAACATGGTATTATATCCTTATTTGATGAAATTTTTTGAGAGAATCACAGCCTCCAAATAATTGGTTTAAGGACATCAATGAAATGTTCAATTTTACTCCATATATTACATACTTAGATCATGTCATGTATTATTCACCATATAATATTGGATCCATGCATAAACAATTTCTATTACTCTATCTTTCTTAGAATAAATAATGGTTTGTCTATATCAACTAACTATTTGTGAGGGAAATAATTATCCAATAAAATTTACATAAAATTCATCCATTCCTTTTTTTAATTTCATCATATATATTTGTTATTTGAATTAATGGACACCATTGATCTGAATCTCCCTAGATATGAAAAACTATCAAGATGACCATCTACCATTTGTTATATACAAAGTGAGAAATATTTTATATAATGATCTTATCCATTACATAGCTACAAATGGGATTGTATACCCATTGAATGGAATAGTTTGTTAACACATGAAACACTATATTATAATTACCTGGTGTTGTGGAATGGCCTATACACCGTGAGTATGGTTTTTACTCCTAACCTGAGTCAATTGCCCTAATATAGTTATAAGTCGTTCAGATCCATTTGCAGCTCCAGCTCCAAAATCATTAACTCTATTTAGAGGGAAATAAATACATAGAATATGTGAATTGATATGGTTTACATTGCTTCTATTAGGCACCATTTCTAAATAGTGGGATACACTATATTAGATAATTATATTTTAAAAATAGTGAAATAGTTGAAGTATAACTAATTTAAAAAACAAAATATTGGATACCTTGGGAATATTATCAAAGTTAGTTATAGGTTTGTATTTAACTCTTATATCTTTTTTAAATATTGTTTCTAATGATTCTATAAAACTTATTCTCATAAAAAATGTCAATACTCTAACCCCAGTAGCCTAGAGCCAGGTCCTTATATTATTACATTCGAATAACAACCATGGAAGTATAAATCCTAGAGGAAATAATAGTTTATATCATTTCGAAACTAGATACGTACATAATAAAAATCATACAATATGAAATGTAATACAACATATAAAATAAATAGGAAGCATCCCTATTCGTAATGATTACCCATGCATGTAAATAAGAATATACATTAATGATTCCTAGGGAAAAATAAAACATAAGAAAAGGGTGTGATCATATGACCAATAAGTTTAATTATAAAGTGTTATCTATAATAATTAATCATAGAAAATAAGGAAATGTGAACAAATTAATACACATTCTCTTAAATCTTATTCTTAATCATAATATGGTAAGTAATTTTTTTGATTAAATAACAGCTTATAAATAATCATGTGAGAATTAAACATACCCATGGATATTATAATTGTTGAATTATAACATATAATATCAATAAATACTATCATAATTAGGTAATTTATAATGTGATACATCATAAACACACCTACATGGTCTCAAATAATAATTCTACAAAAATCCATAATGACTCGGCCAAAAACTGATCTAGTTTCTCTCCGGAAACAGATAGATACATCGAGGGGATATAGTGCGATATTCCCAACATATACAAAGTACAATTAATTCCATATAAGAATGGGGTGAAATATAATCAATATAAATATTTATATTGAATCAAGTATATGAAATGTAAATAGATTTCCAATTCAGTAAACATAATTATAAACTATCTAGCATACTATGATGAATGGTATAAAAATAGATCATCCAGAGTAAAATTAGTCATAAAGAATTCTATAAAATATGAATGATAGTAACATTATAGATCAGCCTCAATTACGAATAATATTCATCTGAGGGTGTTTACATGGATGAAAATACTCGAACAAAATAATTAAATATATCGTGATAGAAATACACTTTTTTTACTTTGTAATAATTTATTTACAAAGACACATAATTTAAAAATAAAAAATTTTCATTGGAAATAAATTTTTAATCATGTAATGGATCCCAAAGAAATTAATTCTTCCTAAAAGCAGGAAATTCCACTCATTTTGTGTAAGTTAGAAAAATTTATCAAATAAATTTTCAAAAAAATCAACATTTAATAAAGTATTTTTTAGAGATAGTTTGAGTGTTCACCAAATAAATTAATTGTGTATATTAGATGAAAATACACATAAAACATGTGTAAATAGAACTTAATATAATAAAAATTCATTTTACATACAATCATATAATGACAAAATCATTGGATTATATGTTTAACCAAAATAATAGAAATCAGTTTAACTATCCATAATGTAAAGAGTCGAACCACATGCCCTAAAAAATTAATGTTTTTAAAATGTCATAAATATTAAAATGAAGATAAAAATGTTCATGATCAAATATATCAATTTTTATAATATATACACCACACAAATGAAATAATTGGTGAATGTGGTATATCTCAAAGAAATAAAAGTTAGATTTGAAAACACATACTGTATGTCCGAAATAATTTTTAACATGAATGTAATATCATATAAAATAAAATTATAATGATTGATTACTTAATTAAGAACCAATTTAACCCACTATTTATTTATTCAAATTTTCTTAAGATCATTTATGACCATTTTAATGGCATATAATATTTAATTTTTCTGTTCCACAAGCGTTTGAGTCATGGTTTTATGGGCAGTTTCAATTTATATAATTATAGGATTTCATGTAAAGTGGGGATAACATCTAAAAAGAGATATAAATTTGAATAAATGAACTTTCATAATTTTATATGATCTCATATATCATTTGGTAATATGTTATAAATATTACTCATTATAAAAAATGTAAAAAATAATTTAACTTATTTTGGCGGCTTGTATGACCATCACGAATTAGTATACTTTTATTTAATAATATGATTATATTTTAGTTTCAGAAAATTTAAAAAGTTATAATACAAATATTATAATCTATTTTAACCTTAAAAATGTGTTTTTTACAATCCTTGAATGTGATAATGATAAATGAAAACTCATCTTCCATGAGGGCGGTGATTTGATTGATCAAAACTGATGTTTTCATTTTTAGAAAAAAAAAGGAGATGAGAGGAGTCTTGATGATGGATATTATATGAAAATTATAATATATCATTTTATTTATGATATTGGAGTTAAAATTACAATTTTTATAGGTCAGTTTGGGAGATGATAAGAAATGTAACGACAATAAAAGGGAAATAGGGACAGTTCTACCTCTAGAGTATTGTCTCCTTAAGAACCTCCTTAATGCACTTACAAATGGTATTTTGGTGAGACTAGTAATACCATAAAATGGGGATAATGTTTTTTTTGTAATTAGGTTGAATAAAAGATGTATTAAAGGTATATAAGGTGTGAGAAGAAGGGGTGGTCAGGTATGGTTTTAATAGTGTAGGAGAGGGGTGATGTCACGACCAATCCTCGGGGCCCGTGCCGTGACTACCCCAAGCCCGCCTTCCAGAGGCCAGGGACTGGAGACTAGCAGCAAGGCGTAATTCCCGATAAAAAGGGAAGGAATTTCCTTTGTAAAGTAAAAAAACACCATAGAGCAAGCAAGAAGTATAAGTAAACACTAAGTAAGACTGGGTACAACAGTAAGTGCGAAAAAGTATGTGGGCTAGAATACAAACCCAAACTGAAAGTAAAGTACAACTGAAAAGAGAGTACATCAACTGAAAAGTAAATCCATAGCATCGAGCCGTCCACTGGATGTCCCGCCTGAAGGGTGGGTACAGATAGCCTCCACAGCTCCTCGGGTCCAGCCGTCCGCTCCGAGTACGCCCCGCCCATTGGTCCACCTCCAGGTACCAACCTACTCCTCGTGCCTCTACCACGATCAGTGTTGTCTGTCGTCTGCAACCAACGCAACGTAGTGTGGGCATATCCCATGCAGGATGAGTATAAGCTACTCAGTAGGGACCCCGAGACCCCCGAAGGTCTCCCAAAATCCACAAAGGATAATCCACAAAGGAAAGATACAATCACGAAGTAACATCCAACATTACATAGCTATATGACCATACATATATCTAAGTCTTCAATTCACGATCGGCTCCAACATCCGTGATCATGTACAACCAGTCCACATAGGAAATCACAACAAAATCCACACATGAAAGCATAACATAATCCACACATGATATTAGGTCAATTTTATCGATGATATGAATTGAAAGTCAAGATTCAGATCTCACAGGTATACTTTTTCTCAAGACGATTGAGATGATCAGATGTAGTCACTAATTCATCTAAGCCGTCGGACCCACAAAGGATCGATAGGTACTAAGCCCCAAAAGGACACACAAAGGATCAATATTTAACTAACCCCCGCAATGACCCACACAGGATCGGACCCACACAAGATCTGTAGGCGCTGGCCCACACAGGACCGCTGAGCGCTGACCCACACAGGATCTGACCCACACAGGATTGGTCGCACTGATCCACGTAGGATCTCTAAGTGCTATAGTCGTCACCATCGAATCCATGGAGGATTTCTTTACAGTCGTCATCGTCGTTCCAATCGCAGCTAGCTCTAGGGTTCCCGCACACAGCAAGCTCGTTCGGGAGAGTCCGTTCCACGAATTGAAGGGATGATACATCAACTGACGCATAGTCTGGATTTGATGTATCCTAAAGTTCTGTACCATCAACATGAACTCAACGTCACAGGCGGCACGTCAATCGGACGCCCGGTTTGAGAGTTATTGGCTTTTTCATCCCTGGGGCCCAGTTGGTTTTTAAGTCAAAACCAACCTGAATGTACTCCAACTGCATCCAAACCTTGAGCGGAGTAATCCAAAAGGTTCGTCTCACTTAGAGGAATCCATCAAAGTCGACGGCACGTCAATTAGACGTCTGGAGCTCAAGTTATAAGCGTTTCTACTCCGATGGCCCGGTTGGTTTCGTGTATGAACCAAACCGGCTGAACCCAAAGTACTCTGAAACCTTAAGTATAATATATTGAAAATACCGACTCGTTCCAAGGATCACATCACCACTGAGGGCGAGTCGGTCGGAGGTTCGCATCCCATGTTATGGGAAAAAAACCGTGAGAGGTCCGGTATTAGGGGGTTCGGGCCCAGTCCGACCTGACCCGGTACCCCCTGGGTCGGCCCGAACCGGGTCGACCCGACCTGGTTCCGGGTCTGGCCCGCTTAGACGCGGCACGACTCGGCCCGGCTGGCGCGGCCCGACCCAGCCTGGCGACCCGACATGCAGGCGCAGGCCGGGGCCCGGTGGCTCGGTCGAGCAGATGTGGGGGGGGGGGGGGCGCTGCCCCCCTTTGTGTAACCGCGACCCCATGCGGGGGCTACTCACATTCGGCCAGCCGGGGGTTACGAACCCCCAGCTCTTCCTCTGACCGGCCGGCCCGCTCCAGCCGGCCAGCTGCTGCCGACACGGGACCGGCGCTGGCCAGTCACCTGGCTCCGACGCGGGCGGCCCAGAACTGGCCGTCGGTCCCTGCTCCGCCACGGCCAATGGTCACGGCCCCGGTCCGCCCATCATGGCGCGATGGCGCCATGCCCTTTCGCCATGGCCCCGCTCCGGCCGTGGTGTCTTCGGGGTTCTCCGACGTGGCGGGACGATGCCACGATCTTGGTTCGATTTTTAATTGCGCGGCGCGTCGGAGCCGCACACCCTTGTCGCTCATTCCCGCACGGTGCGACAGCACCGCGTCACTTTCCTTTGAACCGTAATGAACACAAAAGATAAGAGAGGATGGTCGGTCATGTTTGTGCGGTCCGCCCCCCTCCCGTTAATCGATAGCAAACGGTCCAATTGAACGAGTAACGTTGAAGGAATAAAAACACGAATATCATCAACAATAAAATTCCGCTACCTCGAGGGGTTGATGATTCAAAGATTGTCGTGGGAGAAGGAATGTCATGGAAGAAAAGTCGCGGAAGAAGCATCTCGGAAGAAGGGTCGTTGGCGTCGCGGTACACGGCGTCGCGTAGTCGATCTCCGATGATTCGGCGTTCTTCGTCGGAGATCGGTGCGTTCTTCGCATTCATCGCATGATTCGCATTCTTCGATGAAGAATATGAAGATATTCGAGCCTCCCCTTAGCTTTTCTCCAAATCCTCTCAATGCAACAAGTTCCAACCAAAATAAAATAAGTACTTCACTTATTTTATTAACATAACTTAAGTATTTAAAATTCAAACATTCAAACTAAACTCACCTATTTAAGTAACTTATGTTATCAAATTAATGTTGAGTTGAAGGAGTTAGGGAATATTAAGGGGTTGGGTTCTTGTGGGCCCCACCACCCTCATAACCTCCCGTGGGAAGTTGGGTGGTTTTCCCCAACTTCCACTCAAAGGTTTTAACCACTTAAGAAATAAAAATTGTAGCTAAATTTTTATTTTAATTTCCACAATTTTTAACAACTTCTCTCGTGAAAACGCAACTCTGGAAAAGGTGTTCCTAAGCAATTACTGGCGCTGCGAATTCATCGGTGCCCTCAGAAGTCGATTCCGAGCAACGTTTCAAAAGTTAGAAAAAACCGCTCGTTCGTTCACTGAACGTACCTGAGCTAATCTTCGGATAGAAATTCCGGGCACACCGGGCCTCGGAATCAAGTGCTGTCAAAAACCATGTTCTTGTAAAATCCCAAAGAAAATTAAGAAAAAAGTTTCACTTTAATTTTACGGGTCTTTACATTAATCCCAACTCAGGGCTTTACGTACCCGTAAAGATACATCAAAAACTATGGGAACAAATGTGGGTAATGTGCACGCATCTGAGCCTCCCGCTACCAAGTGCTCTCCCGGAGGTTCTCGTGCTGCCATCTGACGCGCACTAGAGGAATCGAATGTCCACGTAGGACCCACTCCTATCGATCCTTGATCTCCACTAGGACCTCCGTAATAGTCTCCCCATCATCAATGTGCAGCTCCCCATGGTCAAAGATATGCGTCGGGTCGTGAACATATCTCCTCAGTTGGGATACATGGAAAACGTCATGCACCCAGTGCAACTGAGGTGGTAGAGCCAGGCGATAAGCCACCTCGACAATCCAATTGAGGTCTTGGAATGGTCCGATGAAGCATGGAGAAAACTTCTCGCCTCAGCCAAATCTCTGTATTCCACATCGAGGTGAGACTCGCAAGAAGACGTGGTCGCCATCCTCGAACTCCAGTGGCCTCCGCCTCCTGTCAGCATAAGACTTATGTCGGCTCTGAGCTGTCCTCATCCTCTCCTAGATGACCTGGACCTTCTCTGTCGTGGCCTGGACCATCTCTGGTCCCACAAGTGCTGACTCCCCAGGGTCCTTCTAGCACAGAGGTGATCTGCAAGGTCGGCCGTACAACGCCTCGTATGGTGCCATCCCGATTGTGGAGTGGTAGTTTTTGTTGTACGCAAACTCCACCAAGGGTAGGTGGTCCTCCCAACTGCGACCAAAGTCAAGGACACATGCACGGAGCTTGTCCTCGAGAGTCTGAATGGTCCTCTCCGTCTGACCATCTGTCTGAGGATGAAAGGCGGTACTCAGACGGAGCTGCGTCCTGAATGCCTCCTACAACCCCTTCCAAAGCCGGGAAGTAAATAGATCATCTCGATCGGAGACGATAGATGACGACACACTATGAAGCCGTACAATCTCATGAATGTAGAGATGTCCCAAGCTCTCCACTGAGCCCTGCTCTCTGATGGGTAAGAAGTGAGACGACTTGGTGAGTCGGTAGACAATCACCCAAATGGAGTCGTGACCTATGGATGTGCGTGGAATTCCAGTCACGAAGTCCATAGATATGCCATACCACTTCCACTTCGAGGCCTCCAAGGGATGCACCAAGCATGCTGGTACTTGGTTCTCTGCCTTCACCTACTCGCAGGTGAGGCATCGAGAAACGAACTCTACCACAGCCTTCTTCATTCCCAGCCACCAGTGCTATCGTCTGAGATCCTGGTAAATCTTCGCCACTCCAGGATGTACCACTAAAGGGTAAGTGTGAAACTCTCTCAGCACCTCCTCCTGTAAAGAAACCGGAACCGAGGTACGTCCTCTGAAAAGGACGCCATGCTCTCCTCCTACAGAGAAACCATCAGGTGCATGTCTTGAGGATATCTATGCACGCCACGTCTCACAGTCAGCGTCCCCACGCTGTGCCTCTCTGACCTGCTACAATAGTGGAGGTGTGACTGTGAGTGACTGAAGGAAGGATGCTCCATCTCTATCCACGAAGGATATCTGCAAAGCGGCTAGCTTCTCTATCACCTCTAAAAGTATCTGAATGCCCATCCTCCTGCTGAGAGCATCGGCTACCGTGTTCCCATTTCCAGAAGTATAGACTATCTCAAAGTCACAGTCCTGGAGGAACTAGATCCATCGCCGATGTCTCAGGTTCAGGTCCTTCTGTGAGAAGATGTACCTAAGACTCTGGTGGTCAGAATAGACTGTAAAGCGCTCTACCATCAGATAGTGTCGCCACATCTTTAGAGAGAAGACCACTGCTGCTAACTCCAGGTCATGGTTAGCGTAGTTCTGCTCATGCTACCTCAACTGACGTGATCCAAAGGCAATCACGGCCCGCTCCTGCATCAGGAAACATCCGATTCCAGTCCCTGATGCATCGCAGTAAACTACATATCCAACTCCCTCCTCCAATAGCCTCAAGATAGTCACGCTGGGCAATCTCTGTCTCAGCTCCTGGAATCTCTGCTGACATCTGTCTGACCACACAATGGGTTTCCACATCTTTTTCAAGGCTGAGAGTGGTTCCACAACTCTGGAGAAGTCTGGCACAAATCTCTGGTAGTACCCAGCTCGTCCCAAGAAACTCCTCACCTCTGTCACGCTCGTGGGTGGTTCCCAAGCTAGCACTTCCTCGATCTTCACAGGATCCACCGCAACTCCCGCCTTAGAGATGACGTGTCCCAAGAAGTGGACCACACATATCCAGAACTGACACTTCGAGAGCTTTCCATAAATCTGGTGCTCTCGTAGTGTGTCTAGTACAACCCGTAAGTGGTAGGCGTGCTCCTCCTCAGTGGTCAAGTATATCAAAATGTCGTCGATGAAGAAAACGACAAATTGATCGAGGTATGTCTAAAATATCTTGTTCATGAGGGCCATTAACATTGCTGGAGCATTGGTTACGCCAAATGGAATAACCAAGAACTCATAGTGTCCACACCGACATCTGAAGGCCGTCTTCTGCACGTCCTCGTCCCGAACACTGAGCTGATGATAGACTAACCTGAGGTCTATCTTCGAGAACCACCGTGCTCCCTTGAGCTGATCGAAGAGGTCTTAAATCGTCGGTAGTGGATACTTGTTCCTCACGGTCACATGGTTCAGGCAACAATAGTCGACAGAAATTCGCAAGCTCTCGTTTTCCTTCTTGTCAAACAAAATTGGGGAAGACCAGGGTGAAACACTGGGTCGGATGAATCTCTTGACCTACAAGTCCTCCAACTGTACCCATAGCTCTCGAAGCTCAGTGGGGGCCATTCGATATGCTGGGGTGGATATCAGGGTCGTCCTGGGGTACAGAACAATATAAAATTCTACCTCTCTGCGAGGAGGTAGTCCTGGAACATCGTCAAGGAAAATGTCCGCACACTGATCCACCACTGCAGGAAAACCAGGACTCCGCACGTCAACTGCTCCTAGGATGAGGCTAGAAAACTGATGAATGATGGGTTGTCCTCTCCTCTGCGTGAGTCTATCCTATGCTGTGAAGGCTCCCTTCTCATTAGTGAAGGTGAACCTGCACCCGTCGGTGCGTACACATCGCACCTTGCACTTAATACAGTCAATCTGAGCATGGACTGTAGATAACCAATCCATGCCCAAGATGAGGTCATAAGGACTTGATGCCGCTACAAGAAGATACCAGCCGAAGCTCTCACCTCCTAGAGTAAGATCACACTACAAGCACTAGTGCGTAATCGTCGAGTCTGCTCCCGTAGGAGTCTCTAGCCGTAAGGATCGAGCAAACGGCTCTGTCGGAATCTCCGAGCTCCGAACAAGGGCAGCAGCTATGAAAGAATGACTCGCTCTTATGTATATAAGAACTACAGAAAGGGTGGAATAGACACAGATAGTACCTTGAGTCATCACAGGTGTGCTGTGGTCGTAGGCGTCTACTGCCTGAAGCTGTGCCTATCTCTGCACGCCAGCTCTCTGTGGTCGGGGTGGACCTCCTGGCGGTGGTGGCGGTAGAGCCTCAAAGCATCGCCCACCACCTACTGCTCGGCCTGCTCCTCTACCTCATCAGCCTACTCCCTGCGGACCACCATGGTCGACCCTATGCCTCTGCCTGGGTGGTCCCTCAACCGTCTGCTGCTCCTCCGTACAGCAGGTCAGGCAGTCACGATCCATGTGGCCTTGCCCGCCGCATGAGTAGAATTGTCTGCCTCTCGAAAGACTGGCTCCGTGTTGTGTTCCCCGCACTACTGAGCCTATGTCCTGAGGTTGTCTTCCTGATGTTCTAGTTTTCCTAGACCCATGATTCATCCATTGACTTCCTGCTGCAGAAGACTCTGCTACGTGCTGCCCTGCGGTAGGTCTCACCGCTGATGTAGGCTCAGTAAGGAATCTCTCAATGAGAAGGGCTCGCTCCAGTACCCATGCCTGTGTCGGAATTATGAGGGAGATCATTGATGACCTCATCTCATGCATCGATCCTTGCTTGATGGTTTGGGCCTAGAAGAATGGGTCTCGTACCATGTCCGTCAAATAGCGCGAGAGATCTGTAAATCTCGCCGAGTACTGGGCGACCGTCAAGCTACCATGCCACAGCTGTAAAAGCTCCTGGATGCGCACCACACGGAGGGTGGATAGGATGAACTCCGAGCATAAGAGGCTCTCAAAGTCCGTCCAGAGAAGAGATGCCTCATCGTGCACCTGGAGCATCAAATTCCACCATCTGCCTGCTGCCGCGTGTAGTAGGCTCGCTGCGAGGATCACCATGAGGTCTTCTAGTGTCCTCACTAACCTGAAAACCAGTACAACTTCCTCAAGCCAATCCTCGGCTTTCTGAGGGTCTGTTTCCCCACAGAACCTGGGTGGTCGCTGACACTGAAACTCGTGCAGTGCACTAAGGCGACGTGCATCGTCAGCAGCTACGGCTGGTAGCATCGGTGGCTCGGCAGGTTTTGGTACCGCTGGTGCCCCTGCTGTCAAAGGGCCCTGTACCGAGGCCTCATCGCTCGGGGGGCTGTCGTCACACACAACTCTCGGAACCCTAGCTGGCTACTGTCGTCAGACCATCCTGAAAATAAACAGGTGTGCCACAGTCAAACAGTATACCTGGTGTGCTGACATAAAGTAATCACAAAGAAAACTTGAATCACAAATGCAATCAATGTTTTTGTGCATTAAGTCGGAAATCAGAAGTCAGGGTCCTGGTGTACGGATACGTCGGCCTCCGCACCAACACTGGACTCCCTGGACTGATAACCACACGCAATACACTTAACACTATTTCTTCACATAGAAGAAATATCTGAGTCCAAAGTTCTGCGGTAGAACCGAACTCCTATGATACCCATTTGTCCCGAACCATCCTTGGGGCCCGTGTCGTGGCTACCCCAGGCCCGCCTTCTATAGGCCAGCGGCTGGAGACTAGAAACAAGGCGTAATTCCCGATAAAAAGGGAATGCATTCCCATTGTAAAGTAAACAAACACCATAGTGCAAGCAATCAGTAGAAGTAAACACTAAGTAAAACTGGGTACAATAGTATGTGCGGAAAAGTAAGTGGGCCAGAATACAAAACCAAACTGAAAGTAATGTACAACTGAAGAAAGATTACAACAACTGAAAAGCAAATCCGCAGTGTGGAGCCATCCAATGGATGTCCCACCTGAAGGGTGGGTACAGATAGCCTCCACAACTCCTCAGGTCCAGTCGTCCGCTCCGAGTACACCCCGCCCACGATCAATGTTGTCCGTCGTTTGCAACCAACACAACGTAGTGCGGGCATAGCCTGTACAAGGGTGAGTATAAGCTATTCATTAGGGACCCCGAGACCCCCGAAGGTCTCCCAGAATCCACAAAGGATAATCCACAAAGAAAACATACAATCACGAAGTAACATCCGACATTAATTAGGTATATGCCCATACATATACCTAAGTCATCAATTCCCGATTGGCTCCAAAATCCGAGCTCATGTACAACTAGTCCACACAGGAAATCACAACCCAATCCACACAGGAAAGTATAACGTAATCCAAACAGTATATTAGGTCAATATTATCAAAGATAAGAATTGAAAGTCAATATTTAGCTCTCATAGGTATACTTCTTCGTAAGTCGATTGAGATTATCAGATGTAGTCACTGATTCATCTAAGTCGTCGGACCCACACAGGATTGATAGTTACTAACCACCGCATTGATCCACAAAGGATCGATAGGTAACTAACCCCTGCAATGACCCACACAGGATCGGACCCACACAGGATCTGTAGGCATTGGCCCATACAGGACCGCTGAGCGCTGACCCACACAGGATCTGACCCACACAGGATCGGTAGCACTGATCCACGTAGGATCGCTGAGTGCTATAGTCGTCGCCATCGAATCCACAGAAGATTTCTGCACAGTCGTCATCGTCGCCGCAGTCGCAGCCAGCTCTAGGGTTCCCGCACACAGCAAGCTCATTCGGGAGGGTCCGCTCCACGAACCGAAGGTCTGATACATCAACTGACACATAGTCCAGAGTTGATGTATCCAAATATTCTATATCGTCAATAGGAACTCAACGTCACAGACGGCGCGTCAATCGGACGCCTGGTCTGAGAGTTATTGGCTTTTTCGTCCCAGGGGCCCAGTTGGTTTTTAAGTCAAAACCAACCCGACCGTACTCCAACTGCGTCCAAACCTCGATCGGGGTAAGCCAAAAGATCTCTCTCACTTAGAAGAATCCATCAAAGTCTACGGAATGTCAATCATACATCTGGAGCTCAAGTTATAAGTGTTTCCGCTCCGAGGTCCCGGTTGGTTTCGTGTACGAACCAACCCGGCCGAACCCAAAGTACTCCGAAACCTTGAGTATAATATATCGAAAATAACGTCTCATTTCAAGGATCACATCTCCACTAACGGTGCGTCGATCGGAGGTCTATAGCCCATGTTATGGGAAAAAGACCGTGAGAGGTCCGGTATTAGGGGGTTCGAGCCCGGTCTGACCCAACCCGGGTCCGGGTCCGGCCCGCTTGGGCGCGGCCCGGCCCGGCCCGGCGTGCTGGCGCTTGCCAGGGCCAGGTGTCTTGGCCGTTTCAGCCGAGTGGATGGGGGGGGCGCTTCCCTCCTGTGTGTAACCATGTCCCCATGCGGGGGCCGCTCACGTCCGGCCAGCCGGCAGTTACGAACCCCCGGCTCTTCCTCTGACCGGTCGGCTCACTCCTATCGTCCGGATTCTACCGACACATGACCGGCGCTGGCCGGTCCCCCTGCTCTGACGCCAGCGGCCAGGAACTGGTCACCGATCCCTACTCTGCCGCGTCCTATGGTCACTGCCTTGGTTCTCCTAGCACGGCGCGATGGCGTCACGCCCTTCCGCCGCGGCCCCGCTCCGGCTGCGGTGTCTTCAGGGTTCTCCGGCACGGCGTGACTCGGCCGTGATCTTGGTTAGATTTTTAATTGTGCGGCGCGTCGGTGCCGCGCATCCTTGCCGCTCTTTCCCATGCGGTGGGACGTCACCACGTCACTTTCCTTTGAACCGTAATCAACACAAAAGATAAGAGAGGAGGGTCAGCCATGTTTGTGCGGTCCGACCCCCTCCCGTTAATCGATAGAAAACCATCAAATTAAACGAGTAACATTGACGGAAGAAAAACACGAATATCATCAGCATTGATATTCCCCTACCTCAAGTGGTTGATGATTCGAAGATTGTCGCAGGAGAAGGAACATCACGGAAGAAGCGTCGCGGAAGAAGCGTCACGGAAGAAGGGTCATTGGCATCGCAGTACACGGCGTCGTGTAGTCGATCTCTGAGGATTCGGAGTTCTTCATCGGAGGTCGGATCGTTCTTCGCGTTATTCGCGTTCTTCGACGAAGAAAATGAAGATCTTCATGCCTCCCCTTAGGTTTTCTCCAAATCCTTTCAATGCAATAAGTTCCAACCAAAATAAAATAAGTACTTCACTTATTTTATTAACATAACTTAAGTATTTGAATTTCAAACATTAAAACTAAACTCACCTATTTAATTAACTAAAGTTTTCAGTTTAATGGTGAGTTGAAGTAGTTAGGGCATATGAAGGGGTGGGGTTCATGTGGGCCCCACCACCCTCATAACCTCTCATGGGAAGTTGGGTGGTTTTACCCAACTTCCACTCAAAGGTTTTAACCACTATAGAAATAAAAATTATAGCAAAATTTTTATTTTAACTTCCACAATTTTTAACAACTTCTCTCATGAAAACGAAACTCTGGAAAAGGTTTTCCTAAGCAATTACCCGCACTATGAATTAATCGGTTCCCTCAGAATTCGATTCCGAGCACCTGTTCAAAAGTTAGAAAAACCCGCTTGTTCATTCACTGAACTTACCTGAGCTAATATTCGGATAGAAATTCCAAGCACACCGGGCCTCGGAATAAAGTTCCGTCAGAAACCGCGTTCTTGTAAAATACCAAAGAAAATTAAGAAAAAAATTCCCTTGAATTTTAGGGGTCTTTACAGGTGATTTTTGGATATTTTATTTCTTAGTTTATTAATTTGGGTTGAGACATTTTGTAATGTCGATTAGTATGAATAATTAAAAAAATATATAATTTTAGTTTAGATAAGGGCCAGTTATATCATACTTGACAAAAAAAGACTAAAAAATTGTTTATATATTTATAATTCTAAATACAAAAAATACCATATTTCACTGTTCACAAAAAATTTAAATATTTTGAAAAATGTTAAAAATTAACCCAAACCATTTCTTGACATATAGATTTAAAAAAATGGACAACATTTAAAAAATTAATTTTCTAAATATTAGAAAAATAATTTTTAATTAACATCATCATTAATTAAAAAAATACTGATTTTAAAATTATTACTAATCTAATGAAACATTGGAAATTTAATTAAGGCTGCATATTTTTTTTATCACATGAAAGCAAAATAATAATATATTAATCTATTTTATAAAAATTAATTTTCTTTTCAATAAATAATTTAATTAGAAAAGTGTAATAAACATTAAAATTTAAGAAATATACAGATACATAATTTTTCATTTATAAATCATTCATTTACATATTCCATGATATAAATATGTTATATTTTCATTCATATTATACCTAAATGTTATTTATAATATCATAGGAAAGGATAATATTCTATTAGACATATTGTTATTTCTAATCACTATATTAATATTTAATTTTATATAATGGTTTTAAACCTATTGTTTCAATAAAAATTAACTATCATAGATGTTAAATTTACAAGAGATAGGCCATAAACTCTATTGGAGTGACATAAGACATGATTTTTTCACTCATTTACATTCCTTGGTTTTTGTTTCTGATTCCTATTCCTTATGTATTGTTTTCTTACATGGAATAAATATTTATGTAAATTTTATGATGAGTGAATACAGATATTGTAATTACCTATACCCGAACAGTGCTAAACGGTTCGGGTGTTACTACCTTACGCGCATCTCCCCGAACGCCAAAGGCTGCCGACTAGCAGTGAGGGTCTGTTAGGTATAGTGGTGAGACTATACCCTCTCGGAGGATAATAATAACGGTACTAGTCCATGTATAACAATAAAGATGCAGTGGAATAAAAGAATCGCCAGACTTGAACCAGACCCATAGAGCGGAAGCAAAACAATATCAACAAACAGTGGAAGAAATAAATACAACAAAAGCAGCAGAAATAAATACAGCAGCATGCTGAACAAATGTAACTACTACTAAACAACAAAACATGCATCCAAAGCAGGTCATACATATATGAATATAAGAAGGGGCTCCCATGGTAAACCAACAGTAGCGACAAAAAAAGCATGGAAATACAAGAAAGTAACCAAAAAAGAAAAAACTCTCTCTAGGTAAGACCCCATGGTATATACCATCTTCATGAAACAACTAACACATCCCAACTTCTAATGATGTCATCTTTCCTGCATGTAAATCCCTAAAGTCTGCACACATCCTGAAAGGTCTGTTAATGGTGTGAGACAAATCTCAATAAGATACCATGCAATGGTGCATACCTAATATAAGTGATTAAGCAGGCATTCATTTTTATGGAAAACAGTAAACACTATGATTCACAAATAAACACAAACTCCATTGGTGCTCAACAGCCACCACAGAGTGTCACCTGCTTCATCCAACACCGGAATCTCTGTCATGTAGCCTGGCCCCATGTGCCCCCTAACATTATAAGTCTCAAGTACCGACATCTTGAAGGCATTCCCAATAATAGTAACTTGACACCTTGTGCCTCCCGACACCTCATGCCTCAAGTACTGACGTCCCAAAGACATGCCCAAGAAGTAACTCGGAGGAACAGTGATGACTGTCCTCAAATAAATAACTGGAGGGACAACAATACCTACCCTAAAATTAAGTAACTGGAGGGATGAAAATATCCACCCTCAAATAAGCAATCGGAGGGATAGCGATACCTGCCCTCAAATCACGGCAAGCCTCAGCCCCCAACCTGATAGCCTCAAAGCTATCCTCTGGAGGCTCCTCACCTCCCACATGGCTTCCTACGGCAAGCACCCCCAACCAAATTACCTAAACCGCATCTACGGGGGCCTCTACCCACATAAGAGGTCAAAACCACCTCATCACAGAATATCTATGTGTTCACACTACTCAAAGTTCCAGGTGAGTGGTAATCATCAAAATAGTACCCAAGCCACCCCAAATCTGACACCTCGTGTCCCTGTGACCATGTCGCTCAAGTTTGATGGCCATTCCATCCAGGTAACCCAGGCCATGACCAACCTGACAATGATACTGCCTCAAGACAACGTCTATGATGCCCAATCCCGTGGTCCAAACCACCCAAGTAACTCGTGCCAAGCATAACCTGATATTCATACTACCTCAAACCAATGTCCATGATGCCCAATCTCGTGGTCAAAACCACCCAAGTAACTCGGGCCATGCCCATCACAACCCGAGGATTTCAGTATATGAAAAATCACACAGCACATATATAATCGCATTTTAACAGAACACGAAATAAGAAAAACCATCTAAAAAGATGAATTTCACTAACCAAGTGTTTCCCCATACCAACACTGAAGTTTCTAAGGTCACAAAAAATTCATATCATGTTATAAAAAAAATAACCTAACAGTTTAAACCAATACATTCCTTGTATTATCATTTTTCCACCCCCCTCCAAAATGCCCCATGTGAGAAACGGCCTCTCGTCCGACCCATCTCAATCAAGACAGGATGAAGGGCATACCCAAAGGTGTCCCATAGGTGTAATAAAAAACATATTTTGCAATTGAAGATAAATTTGGGTCTCTCTCAAAATACCCTAAAACGCGTCATAGGATGCACCACACAAATGTCCATGAAAACACGAAAGAATGTATGCACCACCTACCTCATACTAGAAAGATGTTACTCCATCGGTGGTAATGTCCAATTTGGCCTAAAACTGGGTAGATCTACAAAAGAAACAAAACTGCTCAAAGCAAAAAAATAAATTCTAGGATAGAAATCAAGAAGATTGGATCAAGAGGAGTCAAGGCCTTTCTGAGGGGGTTCTAACGCATCAAACAATATTCAAAATGGAGTTCGGATGAAGATACGAGAGGGATTTGAAGGTCCAGATGGCTCTGCCCACGCGAGCCCCAAGTGAAAGGAAGAAAAAAGAGGAGAATGGGAATTCTCGAGTGGTCCGGAACTTAAAAACCCTAATTTTAAGTTGCCGCTTGGTTAACCCGCATGGTTTGGAAAACTGTGCGCCAACCGTGCGATTACCACTGCCTCACCCAGGAACTTCGCATGGCCAACCCGCACGGTTTGGAAAATCATGTGCCGCCCATGTGGAGCCCATTGTCTCACCCAGATACATCGCAAGGCATGTCCGCACGGTTTGTTCAGACCGTGCGCCAACCGTACGCACCTGCATGAACTCCCCAACTTCAAATTTTACCCCAGAATTGTCCAATTTCTATAGTTTTTCCAGAAGCGAGTCAAAATTCAAACAAGGTCTGGATTTTGAGCCGTTCCAAAAACCCAGGTTCTTACAATCTCCCCACTTAACATACCTTGTCCCCGATCTATCAAAAGAAACCCAAGGATGGTACCAAACACACCACCACAATCAAAGCATCCCAGACTTCCCCGGTCATAAGGTTCTTGCTAAATTCCTCAAGGGGTCCCCACCATAGGAATCACCTAACTCGGTCTCAACCCGACAAAACACCGAACAAGAAAAGGTCGCAAACCTGTGTTCCGGACTGAAGGTCTTCCAATGACACATCGTCACCCCTGCCCCTCATTGGATCTCCCATGTCGTTTCTGACACCCAAACGTATCCCACACCACATCGATTTCTGCATCCACGAGGTCCTGGTGCCTAGCACCTCAACTAACCTGAATCCTCGATGCCCAGGGCACCTCATGTAACCCAGAGCCTCGATGCCCCGATTCCCAAGGCACCTCAAGTAACCCACATCCCCGATGCCCCTGATGCTACGCATCTCATATATATATATATATATATATATATATATATATATATATATATCATGCAACTCAATATGGTGCCAATCCCACTGACAAAAATCTAGTCAATCCACATAGATCATGTGCGTCTCGTGCACTCGAAATAGACATGCCTCTATAGGCCATGCCAAAAGGAAACAAGGAAAATCATGGAAACACCCATGGTTTACCCCTAACCATCATTGGATCACCAGCCTTCTCAGCCCCTGGTAGCTCCATGATATGCACCTATCCTAAAACACAGCTTCCTGATGCCTGAACTTCCGGCGGTGCTGCTCTAGCCACCAGCCACTAACCCCACAACTAGATCACGTTGTCTCTATCACATCCTCCACGTGTAGCTGAACCTCGGATACCCTTTCCCAGTACCGAACCTGAACCAATTCCAGATGCCACCGTCTATCCTAGTCCCTACCTGCCGGTTATCTGAGAAGGATGCCTGCAAAACCTCTCTAGATGCCCGACCTATCCACATGCTCGGCACTCCTTTGGAGGCCTATCACACTGAGTCCAAACATGGCCTGGTTGTCCACACTAAAAGAAAACCACTGTAGAACTGCTACGAGGTTGTCTAGATGAGTCCCTGTCCTAACTGCCTGGCTGGAACTCATTCCATCCTCACTTCCTGATATCTGAACCGTCACTGGAAGTTGTCACCCTGCTAACCTGAGGGAATATCCATTTGGTTTCCATCTACTATGAGCGCCTAATTCACCGCCTCCGAAAAGGAACACAGCGTAAAAAATATTCACTTGGACATGAATGGAATGTCGTAAGCCATCCTCAAAGCGTCTCACCCTAGCGGCATCATCGCATACCATACCAGGTGAAAAGCAAGACAGCTCAGTGAATGTAGCTGCATAGTCCATGACGGACATGTCTCCCTGCTGAAAAATCAAGAACTCCCGAGCTCTCTTAGATCTCAGTGTCTCTGGGTAAAAGTGCTCAAAGAACCTGTCCTAGAAGTCCTTCCATGACATTCCCTTATGCCTGCGAGCCTGAACTTGCACATCCCACCAGCGCTTTTCCAGTCCTCATAGCATGTATGTCACCAGCTTGACCCTCTTCCCTGGAGGCATCTCGAGCTGCTCGAAGATCATCTGCATGCTCTCTATCCAGTTCTCAGCCGCCTGCATACCACCCTCACCCTGAAAAAGTGGCTGGTGTCGTGACTAGAACTCCCACGTCAGATATTCCATAGATGGATCTATACCCTGTGCACCTCTATTGATCCCCTCAAGACATGTACCAGGCTAGCTCGAAGCTGCTCATCAAGCCATGGCCCGAATGCTGCCAAACCCGGCTACTGTCCTGTCTGCACTGGATCCTAATCCTGATCCTATCCCTAAGCATGTACTTGTGGCTCATGCTCTGCCTATACTGAATCTAGATCCTGATCCCGCACATGCTGCATTGTTTCCTCACTTTCCTGACGCACCATAGAGATGTGTAGAAGGAACCTATTGAATACGATAAATGGTCATACATCCCATATATATATATCAATATATATTCAACACATTTATGAAAGCAGTAGAAAGTAGTGCATAACTACTACCCTTACTCTCCCCCACTACAACCCAAGCCCCATGGCATCTTGGCCTCATGGCCTCCTTACCCGCCCCTATCAGGGCCAAGTATCAAAAGTACCTCGGGTCATGCTTGTCCTGACAACTAACGTTGCCCCAAACCAATGACCGAGTCTCCCAATCCTGGTGATCAAAACCACCTCAACCAAAAGTACATTCCTGCTTATATAAGAGTCAGACCCAAATATCCTGCCACATGAAATTATACTAATATACAAAGCATGGCATAAAACATTGAAATAAACAAGAAATTGTAACAGTAATTTCACCAATTCACATTTCAGAGCATACAAAGCATGGAAATTTATTTTTATTCACATGGAATTATCACTTCAAAAAGAATATTTTCAATTATGAAATAGAAATACCCTAAAATGTGCCTATCAAAATCCAAGGAACCAAGCCTTTCCATATCGGGTCAAGCTCTAATTTTCCCTTACCGTACCGAATCAAGGGTTACATATCACAATAAATAACATCACACATCAAATGATCAACCAAGGTGGAAATCATATAAACTGTAATCTGAGAAAAATAAAACAGCAATTCCCACCCATGGAACCTAGGTCCATCCCTCATACCTGGGGTTACAGGCACCCAAGAACAAGCTAGAAACCGAGTTCCAGTAACAACCTATCTCCAATCTACCATAACCCAAATAGTACAACCAGAATAAAATGAGATAAGTCTCAAACTCCTAGTAGTCAGCAAGGCACTGATACTAAATCCCTATCAAGAACTCCTCTAATACCACTTTTTAACAAACTAGACCCAAACAACCACCCGAACAGTGCTCAATGGGTCTGGTGTCACTACCTTAGGCGCACCACCCCAAACACCAAAGGTTGCCAACTAGCAGTGGGGGTCTTTTAGGTATAGTGGGGAGGCTATACCCTCTCGGAGGATAATAATAATGGTACTGGTCCAAGTATAACAGTAAAGATGCAGCAGAATAAAAGACTCAAAAGACTCGAACCAGACCCGCAGAGTAGAAGCATAACAATATCGACAAACAGCATAAGCAATAAATATAACAACAACAATGGAAATAAATACAACATCATGCTGAACACATGTAACTACAACTAAAGAATAAAACATGCATCCAAAGTAGGTCATACATATCTGAATATAAGAAGGGGATCCTATGGATAACCAACAATAGCTACAAAACAAGCATGTTGATTCAATAAATTATGAAAAATAGAAGAAAAAAACACCATCTAGGTAAGACCCCAAGGTCCATAAAATCTCAATGCAACAACTAACACATCCTAGCTCCTGAAGCTGGCCTCTTTCCTGCACGTAAATCCATAAAGTCTTCATGCATCCCAAAGAGCCCATGCAGGGTGTGAGACAAATCTCAGTAGGATACCACCCAACGGTGCGTACCTAATATAAGTGTATAAGCAGAAATTCCTTTATAAGGAAAATAGTAAACCATACGATGCAAAAATAAACACAAACTCCACTGGTGCTCAACAGCTACTATGGAGTATCACCTACTTCTGCCAACGCCAAAATATCTGTCATGTAGCCCAGAACAATGTGCCCCCTTAAACCACGTTTCTCAAGTACCAACGTCCCAAAGGCATGCCCAAGAATAGTAACCCAGCACCTTGTGCCTCCTAAAACCATGTGCCTCAAGTACCGATGTCCCAAAGTCACGCCCAAGTAGTAACCCGAAGGAACAGTGATGCCTGTCCTCAAATAAATAACTGGATGGACAACGATACCTGCCCTCAAATCTAGTAACTAGAGGAACTGATATATCCGACCTCAAATAAGTAACCGAATGGACAATGATACATGCCCCCCAAATCGTGGCGACCCTCAGTCCCCAACCTAATAGCTTTAAAGGTATCCCCTGGAGGCTCTTTTCCTCTTACGTGGATTCCTACGACAAGCACCTCCAACCAAAGTACCTAAACCTAATCTATGGGGGCCACTACTTATACGAGTGGTCAAAACCACATCATCATGAAGTATTAATGTGTGCACACTACTCAAATTTCCGGGTGAGTTATAGTCTCTTAAATAGTACCCTAGCCACCACACATCTAACACCTCGTGTCCCTACGACCATGCCGCTCACGTTTGATGGCCTTTCTATCCAAGTAACCTGAGCCATTCCTAACCTGACAGTCATATTGCCTCAAGCAGATGTCCATGATGCCCAATCCTGTGGTCAAAACCACCCAAGTAACTCGGGCCATGCCCAACCTGACAGTCATACTACCTCAATCCGAAGTCCATGATGCCCAATCCCATGGTCAAAACCACCCAAGTAACTCAGGCCATGCCCATTACAACCCAAAGGTTACAGCATATGAAAAATCACACATCACATATATAATCTCTTTTTAATAGAACACATAGTATGAAAAAGCATCTAAACAGATGAATTTCACTAAGAAAGTGTTGTCCCATACCAGCACTAAGGTTTCTAAGGTATCCAACAATTCATACCAAGGTTTAAATAACTAAAACTAACAGTTTAAACCAATACATTCCAATTATTATCATTTTGGCACCCCCGACAAAAATTATTCATGTGAGCAACGACCTCTCGCTCAACCCTTCTCAATCAAGACAGGACAAAGGGCATACCCAAAGGAGTCCCATAGGTGTAATAAACAACTTAATATGCAATAGCAGATAAATTAGGGTCTCTCTCAAAATAACCTAAAACGCACCATAGGATGCGCCACACAAATGTTCACAAAAACATGAAAGAAGGTATGCACCACCTACCTCGTACTAGTACGAAGTTACTTTTTCAATGTCATCCTCCAATTTTTCCTAAAATGCAGTATATCAACAAAAGAAACAAAACCGCTCAAACCCCAACAACTAATACTCGGACATAAATCAAGAAGAACGTCTCAAAAGGAATCAAGGCCTTATCGAGGGGGTTCTAACGCATCAAACTATGTTTGAAACAGAGTTCAGACAACGATCCGGGAGGGATTTGAGGGTCCGACCGACTCTCCCCGCATGAGCCCCGAGTGGAAGAAATAAAAAGAGGAGAATGTAAATTCTCGGGTGGCCAGGAACAAAAAAATCCTAATATTATGTGGACACACGGTTAACCTTCACGGTTTGGAAAACTGTGCGATAACCTTGAGGTTGCCACTGCCTCACCCAGGAACATCTCATGTCCAACCCGCACAGTTTGGTAAACCGTGTGTTTCCCGTGCGGAGCCCAATATATCACCTAGAGACTTTGCATGGTTTGTCTTCACGGATTGTTTAGGCCATGCACAAAAAGTGCACACCTGCACGACCTCCCCAAATTCAAAAGTTTAACCCATAATTTTCCAATTTCTCTAGTTTTCTGATAAGCGATTTAAAATTGAAACAAGGTCAGGATTTTGTCCAGTCTTAAAAACCCGAGTTCTTACAGATAGTTCCCCAATTAATTGGGTAAGGTTTTTGTATACTAAGATGATATTATAGTAGTAGGGAGTATAACTAATCCATGAAGATAAACATCCCACAATGTGATGTTGTCTTCATGGATAGCGTTGACTTATTATTTCATATTATATATTGTTACCACATTCCTATATGTCTATAAAATTTTGAATCCTCAATTTTTGTTTTTCATTATCCCATATGATTAGTCATGATCATTATATTATATTTTATATTTGTATTCATTTTAATTCATTGCATCTTCATCTTTTCTATTTAATTATAGGGTTTTATTGCTCAGCTATTATCATTATGGATTACATGGGTTAACCTACAATGATTAAAAATCTCAAATGGAATTAGGATCGTAGTCTCATTTTTAGGAATTATAAACCTTGTCATATAATGACACAAGGGATCTCGATCCTTGAGATTCATTTACTGAATATATATTAAAAACCATTTAATTATATTTTTAAGAGTCTTAGGTTGATATAATGGATATATGAGAAATGCATAATTACTTAAGAGGATTAATGAAATAATATAATAGTTGAAACCAAATGGATAAGATTATGTATAAGAACACATCTTGATATTTTGTTAATCAATTCAATGAGTGGTTTTTAAGAAATTATATAAGTTTCTGGACACATTATATATATATGGATTTAGTATGTATTTATATTGGTTTAATACTCTCATTAAATAATGTTAGAAATTAACTCAACCTCTAAATTATACATGAGAAAGAGGCCTTGATGTAAACCTAGAATGACAATCTTTGATGATATGTTATGATAAATTTACAATTTATTTATGAAACATTATGAAGAACATGAATTTATTTATCAGATAGAAAAACTAATAAATATATTTCAGTGGTTAACCTAGAATAAAACCAAAATACTCAGAAGGTGGGAAATATTTTATCATTTATATGATATTCTTTCAATGTTCATTTTTTCTCTTTTTTTTGTGTTTTTTTTAGTATTATCATCCATATTATTTTATCGATATAGTAATCTCCTATAACATGAATCAAATATTTTATGTTAATATCTTTATCCATTCATCAATTTGCAATATAATATACAATTAAAGTTTTATATATTAATTGAATTGATGAATACTAGATATAACTATTCCAAAACCACATGAAAATATGTTGGTTGAGTTATATGCCAAAACAACAAATGATTAAATTATTAACTCCCAATTATATACACATCTCCCATTAATTTTTGTGGGTTCAATATCCCTATAAGTATTTTCATAATTACATTTTTAGAATTTGATACTATATTGATCATTGATTATATGTCCTTATGTAAATAAAAAATCAACTATAAGGATTGGGAGACCACACTTCAAATATAGAGTCATCTACTTATCCTAAAAATGTGTAATGAAGAAAATTAGTGTCCATTGGAGTAATCAACCCATGAATGGATATTATTGCTCTTTGAGATAGTATATCAAGCTCAAATGATTGGAAAAACAGTCAGAATAGTTCATGAATAATTAACCATTATGAGAGACTACACTGAGGTATTTCTTTAATAGAATCATATCATCCTAAAAAAGAGATTGAGTTTTAAATATAATTTATTCATGTAGATATTCCCTTATCCAAGACTCCCTAAAAAATTTACACCTTTGATTTGGAATAACAAATGAAAAATTACAAGTTAATGTATGAAAGGGTTTTATACACTTGAGTTATTTTCCATGGAGTGTTCCCACACTCTTCATAAAAAGGGAGGATGATTAAATGTTCATGTTCATTGATTAACAAGAAATAAAAAAATTATATTGAAATTTTAACCCCAATGAGGGATTCATTAACTGTTTGATCAAATATGTGGGCCTAGTACATCTTGAAGGCAGGCCATTTGTTATGGTATCAAAAAATTTTGGTGATGAAGGATGTTAATCCCATGAATTCCATAGAAAACGTTTCTAGACACTATGAGTTATATTGATTCAATTTTGAATCTATATTTGTAACACAATGAGATTATTTGAAATATTTTTTGTCAAATAAATTTAATCAATTTAATATTATATATTTCACACAACATTGAAAATAATTCATTTAATAAAGGAACTATATTTTTCTAGAGTTATATGGAAGAAAAAATTAAGAGTGCACTAATTTAAGCATAATTTATATCTTTTTTACATGGTAAATATACTTGGTGTATGATACATGCAACACCAACGTGGCATACGTTACATACACTACTATGTTTCTACGAAACATCATTTTATTATTATAATTTATTAAACGTAATAATTATAACCTATACATTAAAAGTAGTAATATAAATATTAAAAAAAATTATAATTATTTTTATAATGTTTTAATTTAAATAAAAAATATTTATAATTAATGGTATAATTTTTGGAAAGTCATCATTTGTTTAAAAACATTATTTTATGAAATGAACTAATTTTAATGTCCTTTAATAAAAAATAATAAAATTATACATTTAAAAAATAAAAAATTAATTTTATAAAATAAACATATTTTTTGAATTTAAAATGATGAAAATACTTTAGGGTGTATTTATGGGAATTTTTTGACACACATAATATTCAGTTTAATAGTGAAAAATACAGAATTTCAATTCAAAAATACTTTTTCATATATTATATATATAAGGATAAATTATATTTTATATTGTTTTCAATATTTAATTAGATCATATTTTTTTCAATAAATCTACTTTAGTTCATTTTAATCAGTTTCATGATGAAATTAGATTTAAAAACATACCAAAATTCTTAACATTTTTACTTTAAAAACCTAAATTGTTGGCCCAACAAAAGGATTAAAATTATATTAAATTTTGACAAATAAATAATTGGAATGTGGAAAAATGGATTCCATATTTTGAATCAAATAAATTTATAACCTAAAATATTCTCAAAGTATTTTTTGACAAAAAATTAGTGAAAGGGAATAAATTAATTGCGATGATTTCGAGAAAAATTACGTTAACAAAGGAATGAACCTTATATTTAAGACACAAAACGATCTAAAAACATCTCCCAGATCTGTTTTGTCGACATATTTATACCCTATACTCTATTTTATATACTTTTCCATTATTTTATCCACATGAAACATGAATAATGTGTGTGGAATTATCTCTTCAATTAATTATAAGAGTGCCACATATCCACTATAAGAAGGCCTCCTCTCCTCCCACATCCTCAAACCTCTGAAGCCACAATTTCTCAACCAATTTCTATCCATACATCTCAACAACATCCATAAAATAATACTATAATCCTCCCATTTCATATAAATCATCCAATGGAAGCCCTTTGGTGTAAACCAATAGGATTTACCCAAAAAATGGTAACTTTATTCCCAAAGTTATTTTATGTTATTTCCATTACAAACCCCTTAAAATCATCTTATTTGATTAATATGTTACAAAAATGGTATCCTCAATATAAAATGGTGTTTTATTCTAATATTTTGACGTAAACATACACACACATCTACTTAATGTGTAATGAACAAACTATTTATGTGTACGGTGATCTACCACCTCAGGAAATGAAGATTGTTCATTTTTACTTTACAAAATCTCATGGATTACATTATGAAGAAATATATATTTATATATGTTATATATTATTTTTATTATTTATTTAAACTTATATAATTCTTTCATAACACATATATTTGTACTTTTAATTTTTTGTAAATACGAGAATTTCGTTTGACGAAGTGTGGACTACCACACCCTCAAAGCGACGTGATTCATTCACACAATACATGGAATGTATTTCAGATATGTTTAGAGAAATTATATGATATATATGGTATAATAATTCTAACGGTTTAGTTATATATATATAAATATATTCCATTTACTCTATTTCTTTCTGTATGATAATAAAACAAAAACATTGTTCATGTGTACATTCGACCCACCATCTCCATGAATGGTGTACTTAATTTCATACTTATATATTCTATATATTATTGTAATAAAAATATATTTAATATAAATTCTATTTAAATCATGTTTTACATTTTTGGAATCATGATATAAGTATATGGACCAATGATATAAAATAGTAAGAAGAATGTTAAAAAACAAAATAGATATTACCCAAAGTGAAATTATTACATAGAATTATTAACAAGAGGGTAATATAAGTTCATAATAAATCCATTTATGGTATTAAATAGATGAATAGTATTAATTAAAATTTTTAAAATAAACATACATTTATAATTCTAGAATCTTGTATGGGTAAGAATAGGGTCAAGACAAAAGACAATGGAAATGTCATATAACATTTTATTTCCATGGGATATATTCCATAGACACCAATATTTTTTTGTGGTGTATATACTGCACATGAATTAATACCATGATAATTATTATTAAATTTAATGGTATATATATATCAATTCTATGATATTTCATTTATGGGGATTATGTTTCAAATGTCACTAAATTAGGAAAGTAGTGTTGTCTCAATTTTTCATCTTTGAGACACATTCCATGTTATGAATCTTTATTTTTTCATGAGGTTTGTATAATGTTGTTGAAATTTTATATCAAAAACTATAGAATTTTCATGATATTGTATGATTCATTTAATTTCATTTTTCATACATGGGGATTATTGTTCTATGTAACCAAGTGGTAAGAGTTTACTGAATCAATCTCATCAAATTCCCAGATTATATATGTTTATGCCTCGTTTGATGAAATATTATGATACATATCACATGAAATTTATGATTTTCATTATCCTCTAGTTAATCATAATATTTTCTTGTATTTTAACCATTAATCCCATCTCTGGTACATAAAATAATAATCAATGTGTTTTTAATAAAACATAACATTACCCTCTCTTCAGTATGAAATATGTGTTCTTTAAAAACATTGTTTTCTAAAAATGGTGTCCAAGAATATTCCACTATTATCCTATAATCCTTCAAATTTATTTTATCAATTTTTTTCTTTTACCATGTTTGAGAAATGAATATTATTGTTTCTTTCCGAATAAGAAATTTTTCTGAACTTTTAACATGAAAAAATAATGGAATATTCTTATTACCTCGTAAGACATGTGGGGGTTTACCTAGAATTATGACTGACATTCCATTTAAGCTTACATTACAAGATTAGAAGATATTATATTTTTCAAATAAAATTATTTCCTAATATTCTATATATTCATTATTGTGATTGTGTGTTTCAGGGAAAAAATATCTTCAAAAAGGTTTTATAATTATCAATACATCCGTTAAATATTTTGTGAACTATTTAAAAAAAAGGTTTTCAAATTTATTAATGTACTATCATGTATTTTAAATGTTTTAAATATTTTTTTATAGATTTTCAATGCATTTTCCAACAAAATGGTTTTGAAAATTCTTTAAATATTGTTTTATAAGATTCCAACTAAAATGTTTTCAAAATGTTTTAATGATTTATTTATATGTTTTCAAATTATTTTCAAATGAATATTTTTCAAAAAAAAATTAATATTTATTAAAAAAAAATCAATGTATTTTCAAAAGAATATTTTTTTTTAAAATCATTAAATCATATTTTATATGTTTTCTAAGAATATGTTTTTCAAGTGGGTTTAATTTTCTTGTAATTATATTTTTCATGATGAAAGTATATTTTCCTCAAGAAATGTTATTAGAAAATCATTAGAAGTGATTTTCTATCTAATACGTTGTATGATAATGTTAACCATTCCCTAATCATAAATTATCACTAGGTTCCAGTAATTTTTTTTCTTGAATATCTTATGTTTTTATGGAATGATGCTCAAGAAACCGGTTTATCTTCCTAAGGTTATATTATTTTGAAACCATCTTCTTTTAATGGGTTGTTATTTTGATTAAATGAATAGGAATCATTTTTTGCATAGGATATGATATGGTTACATTTTTATGATTCCGATTTAATTTCATTGGATGTGATATTATTTTTAACGATCATATGGAAAATGTATGTATAAATACATTCTGAGATGTATGGGTCCTGTATCTCCTTATGATGCATTGGGTAGAGAATTTTATATCATGAGATAGACATGAATGTAATTGGAAATGAACCTAGTTTAGTACTACTATGGAGGTATGATAAATGAACCATGTTAAGATTTATATGTTGGAAATTAGGAGTCAACTCAGTTCAGTAATATAAGGTTGGATGGTGTGTTAACCTGGTTTAATAATAAACAGTGTCCACTAAAATGGCCTTTGTATAAATGAATTCAATATTATGAAAATCATAAAATATTCGAATATGTATTCCACAATTACATATATTATTCCTTTTTTTATTTCATGAATTATAACATTTCTTTAATAATAATTCATGTCTAATTAACATCGAATATTTATGACATGATTCTCCTTTATGATCTTTGATATGTAGGGTATGATCTTATAAATTTATTATCACAATATCATAACCATACCCTGATTTTTCTATTTCATGTCTCGCTTTTATACCCTTACTGAATATATGGTATCACCAATTTTTTTGTTTCTTACCCTGGGTTATGATGATAAATATTATTCATGTTTTGTCTTAGATAGGTGATATTCATGAAGATCATAGTTGGAGATAATGTTTCTTACATATATACCAGTTCTTATGTTACTATTTTTTAAAGTCAGTAGATTAATATAGTATATGGGTGTCAGTTTGATTAATGTTTTAAGTATTCCTCAAATGATATGTAATTATAATGTATGAAAATATAGTGATTTATAGTTTGCATCATAAAATAGATTTAGTTATCCTTCAGAATCTAGAATGAGAAAACTATAGTGAGACTATAAGTGAATGTCTAAAGACAAGTCTTTGGATTAAAATAAGCATAGAAAAATATCATGGAATATTGGTGAAGGATGGAGAGAATGGTTTCCTAGAAATAAATATATGTCTAGATGGTAAATGTGGATGTAGGTCTGGAATAGATGTACCTAGTTGTAACAAATCCAAAAATATGTTCAATGCCTAACTCTGGGTAATCTAGTAAATGACAATAAGCCATTCAGGAAACCTTTCTTGAAAATAATGGGCGATATGATTTGGGAATTCACAAAATATTCATGGACCATCAAGAAGTATTTAAATTTATGTTCTATATGAATAACCTAGGTTGATATTAGGGTTTCATTGATAATGGAACATGTAATGATTTATAAATCCAATGAGTAATTATTTTCATGACTCTGTGGATTTCTATTATGATACGTAATGCTTGAACTATGAATATGGTTTTAATCAATGGTGTGAACCAGAGGAAATTGGACTAACGTTGAATTTGGTGGATGATATGTTGATGATTGTTCAAGTGGGATGATCAATGGAGTGATCAATGATGTGATAATGCCTAATAGTTTTTCATGTAACATGATTAACGACATATACATTATTCATCACTTGGACTAACCATGGAAAATATGAAAGCAATTTTCTGAGATTTTGGGTAATGGATACAGTGGAAGAATGAGGATTTGGTTTCTATTGTGAGAATAATTTGGAAATAATCACCTAAGTGAATGTCTTAGTGAAACAAGAATATTTTTTAACTATTTAAATAAAATACACAAAGAAAGAGACTACAATGAGAAATGAATATTTTATATAACAAAATGGATGATGATATTGGCCTCCCTAATCCATCATTAATGGTAAAGAGTTTCTTGTGTAGAATAAATGGTCATTATGAAACTCAATTTCCCATGTGGAAATCTTTTAAAGTGAATCATTAATGTGGTATGGGTTATGGTTATATTGATGTGGATGATGATAATACAGATGAAATATATAGGGAAGATGTATTTAGTAATATGATGAGGTATTATTCTTATGTTTTATGGATCATTTGGAATAATAAAATTTTTTATGTATTTGAAATTAAAGAATTCTTCTTTGGGAATGGTGAAAGAAACAATAATTTTCCAGTTTATTTTTTTCAATGGATTTAAAATATTATATTTAATGTTTCCAATGGAAGGGAAAAGTGATTTAATGAAAATTGGGTTTTTTGAAATGGAGAAGATAACCCCTAATAGGATAATTATGTTAAGATATTGTTGTTTGGATAAATGTATATGGGCTATGAATATGAAAATTGGATGGTAATTATTACCTTGGAATTAATTTTCTATATTTTTATATGTAAATTATGCGATCATGATGATGTTTACAACATCATTGATTTATGGAATATGTCTAGTAATCAATGGAATAATAAATCTTGCATTTTCTCGAGAACGATTTATAGTAGTTCAGGTTGTTACTATGTTCCAATAGAATTTACCACGAGGGTATTCATATGCTTAGAATGTGACAACCTAGATCTACACTGTGATTTATGGGGTATCAATGTTAATCTAAATTTTTTAACTTTCATTGTAATGTTCTTAATTTTCAACTTTTATGTGGTTTATAAGGATAACCATTCATGAAAATTTTATGTTAAAATTTCAAAGAAGTATTTCTGTATTGAGATTGTAATGAAAACCATGGTTGAAATTATATTAAGTGATTTAACTTATTTCGTGAATTCACGTTATATTTATTTTGTAAGTTATATTAGTGTGGTTTTATAAAATGACATCGTGTATTCTAGGTGACAACCAGTCATGTCCAGCAAGGTCACATGCATTGAACCCATGATTGAGGATGATAATGGTTTCATTTCAACCATTATCCAATGTGATATCCTAGTTAGTGCATAATTATTTTTTCTGAATAATTATTTATGATAAAAACCACTGTTACTTTTTATATTTAGGGATTAATTTATTATCCAAACTGATTCTTATAAATATTTAAAAAACTGTAGTTATACATTGTATTATTTTATGGAACCTAATATCTGCTAAAAGTGTATTTTAGTACCGTAAGAATCAATGTTAATTTTTGGACATCCATTTCATAAAGTAATGGATGAATTTGATATAGTTAAAAGCACAAACAAAGAATGAATTATTTTTTTATAAATATATTAGGTGAGTATATTTTCTTAAATTATTGGTTAATAAATGAGTAACTCTAAGACATGATAGTGATAAAAAAATAGTTCTAATACATCATTTTTTGAACCGATTGGCTTATAAATCATCATTGATTTATGACATTGAGGCCCCCCAACATTGATTTATCATTCACTTGAAGGTTATTTGATGACCACCACCACTCCCTATAAATATTTATGTGTTTCTTCTATGTAAAATCTTCACTTACAAACTATGTTATCCCATGTGTAAACCTAGTTATATGTTACATTGGGTAATAGTTATGGTTTCAATGTTCACATTTATGGTATTTTTTATTCATTCTTATGATCTGTGTTTTTAGGAATAAAACATTAAAATATTAATCCTTTGATTACCCAGTTGAATTTAAAGGGTAAAAATAATTTTTATTGGGGTAGAATGTGACACCCATAGATTTCTTGAAATAATATTTTTCAAAATAATTTAATATTTTTGATATTTTTCATTTCAAGCAAAAGTGAAAATATTTTTTTTATAAAAGAACCCTATTTGGAATGATTTATAAGCAACATCAAGTTAATAATGCACTAAAAACAACATAATTTTTTTTTACATAAAAAAATTGAATTGGAATTGATTACTCACAATTACAACTTGGATTACGTTTTAGAAAACATTATATTTTCATACGTTACATGGAACACTGAGATTCTAGAAAACTTCATTTTATTGTTATAATTATTTAAATGAGATAATTATAACCCAGAAATTAAAAACTATAAAATAAATAAAAATAAATAATTCTATATTTTTTAATGGTTTTATATAAATAAAACATATTTTTTAAGAATAATATTTTTTGGTAAAATACTTATTTGTTTGAAAATAATATTTCATCAAATGAACTCTTTTTAATATCCTTCTGTAAAAAATAATAAAATTTATTTTAGACACATTTAGAAATTAAATTTTATAGAATAAAATTTATTTATTAATTTATAATGTTGAAATTATATTAGGGTGAATTTATGGTATTTTTAGGAAAAACATCATATTTGAATGAATAGTAAAAAATTAAAAAAAATTAGTTCAAAAATACTCATTAATCTACATTTCCTATAAGTTCAAATTATATTTTAAATTAGTTTAAAATTTAAATTATAACATATATTACAAAATAAACAAAATTTCGTTCATTATAATAAAATTCACTATGTAACTGAATATAAAAACACAACAATCATTTAGAATATTTTACTTTAAAAACTTGCATTCTCGACTTGATTGTAGGATTAAATTTAAATTAATTTCAGCCATTTATGTGATTTTAATTTGGGAAAATGAATTCCATATTCCAAATCATGATAATTTATAATTTATAATATGTTCAACATTGATTTTGAAAATAAATATTTTTCAAAATGATAACAATTAATTATGGTCATTAAGAGAAAAATTAATTTAGGAAAGAACTAAACCGTAAAATTTAAGATCCAGAGAAACCTAGAAACATATACAAGAGGCATTATATAGAAATATTTTGTAACTAACATATCTTTTCTCTATGTTTTATCATTATTTTATCCACATGTAATATAAAAAATGCGGGTTGGATTCTTTCTTCAAATATTTTCAAGAGTGCGACTCTTCATCCACTATTAATAGGCCTTCTCTCGTCACACCTCGTCACACCTGTAAAGACACATTAGATCAAAAAATATATAAAAAACTATCTCCTATAAATACATACACTAATCCTATAATTATCCCCTTGGGTATAGGTCCATATAACAAATCCCTTTGGTGCAAACAAAATGGACTTACCCAAATAAGAGGAAACATTCCTACTAGAGTTCTTTTATGTTATTTTCTGTTTCAACCCCCTAAAATATCTATATTCAATTAATGTGTATAAAATTTAAAATATATACTATTAATATTTTGTTATAAATTTTCTCTCTACACTTCCACTTACATCCATCTAATTAGCAACAAACATGTTATTTACATGTATGGGAAACTACCACCTAACGAAATGATGATTGTTCATTTTTTTTACTTTACTGTGTGTCATGGTGAAAATTATGAGGGAAATTATGTTTAAATATGTTATGTAATATAATTATAATTTATATAATATTATTTATTTCTTTTACAAAACATGTTATTATACTTTCCATTTAGTGTAAATATGATAATTTCATTTGAGGAAGTGTCGATTATCGCCCACTCATGGCAATATGATTCGTTCAAACACTACATCAACTGTATTAATGACATGTTTAGTGAACATATATGATATATATTATATAATAATAAAAATAAAATAATTATATATTTATATAGATATTCCATTTAATCGATTACTTTTAATATGACAACAAAATGGAAATAACATTCATGTGTGCATACTTCCTAGCATCTCAATGAATTGTGTATTCTATTTCATAAATCTATATCATATAAATTATTATAATACATATATGTCGAATATATATGATATTTATTTAATTTTTTACATTATTTAAACCATGATATATGTTTATGGACCAAATATTTGACAAATTAAGACACATATGAAAAACAAAGAGGATATTACCCAAAGTGAAACCATAACATAGATTTCCTAACAAGAGGGTTACATAAGGTCATAATAAAACCATGTATGGTATTATATATAAAATTATTATTTTTTCAAAATATTATAAAAAACATATATTTATTATATAGAAATAGTGTGTGGGTTCGAGATTATTGAAATAATCTCATCACTTTTAGAGATTATATATGTTTATGCTTTCTTTGAGGAAATAATAAGATCCTACTCTCAATAACATTCATGAATTTTATTTCCTTTATTTATTCATTGTATATTCACGTACCGATTCCATTATTACACTATTTGGTACATAAGATATTTGATAATGTGTTTTTATTAATGCCTAAAAATACCTTCTCTATAGTCAGAAATCTTTGTTCTTTTAAAGCCATGTTTTGTAAAAGGGTTTCCAAGAATATTACACTATTCTCATATAATCATGAAAATTATGTTTTCCCTTTTTATCAATTACCAACATTTTCAAATGAATCTTCATTTCACTTTTCTTGCAAGTAATTTGTTTTATTCTTTTACTAGGATAATAGAATGGAATATGCTTCTTAATGCATACTGTGTGTAAGGATTTACCCACTATCATGACCAAAATTACCCTATTATTTCCATTAAAAGATTACATTTTTAAATTTGTTTAACATAAAAGTTATTCCAAATATTATGTATTTTCATTATTTTTAATTTTTTTTTCAATGAAAAAGGATCTTCAAATTTTTTTACGATTATTAATGATTACATTACATGTTTTGAAGTCTATTATTAGAAAAAATGATTTTAAAATTCTTTTTGTGTTTTAAAAATTATTTGAAACATTTTACATATTTCTTTATATGTTTTCAAAGTATTTTCATCGAAAATTGTCTTGAAAATGTTTTAAAGATCCTTTAATAATATTTCAAGTCAATGTTTTTCAAAAAAATTAATGATTTATTATATGTTTTGAAATTCTTTTCAATGAAATTCTTTCCAATAAATTTTCATTGTTTCATTAATAAAATTCAACTTATTTTTAGAGAAATATTTTTTAAAATGTTTATATGATATTTTTATATTTTTTCAAGGAAAATTGTTTTAAATTTGTCTAATTATTTATGAAAAATAAGTTTCCATGGATAAAGATATATTACTCACAATAGTTATTTTGAATATCCATAAAAGTTATTTTACATCTCATATGACATATGTTTATGTCACTCATTCCTTTATAGGAAATTATCCAATGGTTCCATTCATAATTTTTTCTTGAATCATTTGTGTTTTGATTGGCTGATTCTTAAAACACCCGTTTCTCTTCTATAGGTTATATGATTTTGAAATCAATCAATTTTCATGGGATATGCCTTTGATTAGGTGATTATGAATCATGTATCATATCCTAGAAGTTATGATGTGATTACATGTTTATGATAGCCATTTAATTTCATGGGTTATGTTACAGTTTTAAATGATCATAATGAAAATGTATGTATGATTTAATTATGTGATGGGTAGGGCCTATATCTCCTTTCAATTAATTGGATAACTATATATTTTTCATTATATATACATGTATAGAACATAAAATAAACTATATATAGTATTACATGGATGTAATTAGAAATGAACTCAATTTATATTTTATAGTGGGAACGTGTGATGAATTTAGTGAAATGTTATAGGGCTGGAATGAGGAGTGAACTTTTTTTAATATAATATGATCCATGTCTAATGAAATTAAAATATTTATTCTATGATTCATATTTATGATCTTTGATATGTAGGGTATGATCTTCTAATGTAATGATCACTTTTTCCTAACCATATGGTCATGTTTTTGCTTACATGTCTCCCTTGGTTACCATTAGTGAGCATCTAATCTCACCCATTTGTATGTTTCTTTCTCTAGGTTGTGAACATATGTATTATTTATGATGTTTCTAAGAATGATTCTAGTCTTGAAGAACATTGTGGGTGATAATTCAGTTCACATATGTACCAGTGTTTATGTTTCCATATTTCTAATGGCATTTCACAAATATGGTCTTTGGGCGTATGTTTTTTTATTGTTTTATGTATTCTTCATTTGATATGGGAATCTATTTTTTAAATTTTTCAATTACTATTCACATGATATGTAATATTAATTTAAAAAAATAGAGTATCACTATACTATTTATCCAACAATCATCAAGGATGTAATGAATAGTGTATATAGAGATTAAATTGACAAATTTATTATAGTCTTTATATATGATATTCTAATATACTCAACATATATGGAGTAGAATTTAAATAATTTGAATACTATGCTAATAAATTTATGAAGGGATGATCTATATGAAAAGAATAGTAACAGTTAATTTTTTATGAAGGATGTATCACTCATTGGGAATGATTTCACCAAAAATTGATGCCAATGGACCCTTATAAGGTAATATCAATTAAAGAGTTACACCTAATAATATATAAAATGAGATTAGTCGCTTCCTTTGAATTGTATGTTACCTATGGATTTTTTTAGAGAATTCTCTAAAATTTATATACCACTAAACATGTTAATTAATAATGGTGAAATATTTCTCTGTATAGGTGAATGTGAAGATATTTTGAAGGATTTAAAAAATATAATTTTCACTGCACTGGAAATCCTACTACCTTAGTATGGGGATATTTTCATGTAGTAATGTGATGCTTCAATAAATATATTGGGTTATATGCTGATGAAAATTTTTAAAGGGATACACTAAACCTTAATAAAGCTGAATGTTAATGAATAGTGATATCCAAATCATTATTTGTAGTTAGTGGAATATATATTTTCATTGACTATTTTGAAATATTATCTCTATGATGAAAAGTTTGAAATATATATTGAACATTGGAGAATACAATATATATTCACACAGTTAATTCTTAATGTGCTCCATCAAATATTGTTAGAGGTGATTAATTCCTATAACTACTCAACCCAATTCCACCCAAGTAACCAAAATAAAGTGATAGACCCACTATGTAAAAATTATATAAGAACCTTATCAATGATGATTATTGAGATGGATTTAATCATATTAGACTTGAAAAGTATGGGTATGGAATTCATATAGTATGGGATAAAATCCCAACTCGATAAAATTATTTCTCAACAATCTATTGTGGACAATATAAATGATTCTAAATGGGATGTTGTGGAAATATAGAAAAAGATAAATGCAATATCAGAATGTAAATATTCATTTTGAAAAATATAAGTAGTTGTAAAATTTGGGTAACTAATATGTATAATATAATTTCATAAGATAATGAAGCAACTAATAAATGATTCAATTAACATGGAATTATCCATCTACCCATAGTACATAATGATTAATTATGAACAATGAGAGAACTATTGGTTGGGAAGTATGATAAAGGATATTTCATACAATACCTGAATTCTCCTATTATATTATTATGGGAAGAAGGAAAATAAAATGATCAAGGGGATTATGAAACCATTTCCCATACTTATAAGGAAATAGAAAAACATCACCTTGGAATTTACCAGTAGTCGTCTAATAAAAATAGTTGAAATAGTTAAATATCGGTTGTAGTGGATCATCATATAAAGAAAACACCTTTAAATTATATTTTAGAGGACATATCACTTGATTAACATCCAAGGATAAACATTAGATATGTGCTTAAGATATATGGAACACTCTGATCAATTATATACTAACAAGAACTGAGTATTACCTCTATGTTCATGAAAAAAGTTTAATATTCACTATCCCTGGAGATCTAAATTAGTAAATCTTATCACCCTTAAATGGAGGGAAAATCTAATAAGACTATCCAAAAATTTGAGAACATACCAAAATCATGGAATATATATATCAAAATAGGATGGGGAAAATATATCCCACTAGTAGTGTTCTCATACAATAATAAATTCCCCAAAATAATCCATATGAAGTCCTCTAATGAAATATATGTAGAACACTTATGTGATGTGATGGAGTTGGTGAATAAAAGCTACTGGGACCATAAATTTTCAATAAAATGGTATAAAATTTCATGAATATTTAGAAACACATCAGAGTAGATTATATTATATAAAATATATATACTGATAACTGTTTATGTCGCTTAGAGATTGAGGTAGGAGATAATGTTTTCCACTATATATCTCCTTGTAAGAGTGTGATGAGATTTGTGATGATGGTAAAGCTATGATCTAGGTATATCGACCCCATTGGGATTTTTGGCTGAATTGGATCTATGGCCTATCGACTAAAATTAATAGAAACCATGTCTTAAGGGAATGATGTACTCTATGTATCCCACTCGAGTATGTACATACCATATACCACATATGTACTAAATTTTGACGTGGTGATGTTGTAAAATTATCTCCCGCGTGATGAGAAAGAAAATAAATTCATGGACCATTGTGACAATTTTATACTCAACATATATAATAACATAGTAAATTCATTATGGAAGAACCATAAGTATGAGGATATTAAAAGGGAACACGAAGACATAATAAAAAATTACACTCAATCTTTTAGTGGGTGAAATTAAATTTCAAGGAATAAATGTTTTTATAGGGGATGTAATGAACTAGAATTTATCAATGGAATTTTCCATTATAATTATATAAATGTTCCATATTCAGAAATGTATTCTTAGATAATGCACATCAACCACATAATAAAACCAACAACAATTTATTTTATAAATTTTTACATTACATTTAGCGAACAAATGTAGCCATAATAATTGAAATTATTAGTGAATAAATATAAAATAACATAACAATAATATAAATGTTTTGATATGCTCGATCCCCTAAAATTACCATACTCATGAATAAAATTTTAGAATTGGATCAAAATACATGTAATAAAATGTTCATTTTGAAAGTGAACTTATATATAACCTTGAGTGAAAATAAAAATTAATTTAGAATAAATGAAATATGATGTATTTATAGAATCTATGTAACCCATTTGAAAGTAACAATTTTTATTGTTAGAATAGTAATCTAACCATTGGAATAGTAATCTTATTGTGAGAAAGAGTAACCTATTTGTTCGAATAGTAAAAAATCTTATTTAAATGTAAAATAATTTTTCTGTATTTATTAAATGAAAATGTGATATATTTATATCATGAAATATGTAAATAATTTTTTTCAAATAATAAAATACATGAGAATACATTTATTAAACATATCATTTCTATTTTCATTTATAAAATAATAAAAAATATTTGAAATAAAATCTATTTTCAAAAAATTTAATTATACTACAATATGTAGTTTCAATACAGTTATAATATAATGTCTAGTGACAATCTGTAATTTTTTAATGGGTCTGAAAAATTTTCATTATATTAAAATTGGATTTTTTTTAAATAAATATTTAATTTAATTAAAAATAAATGTTATCATATTTAAAAAATTATTTTGTGAAAAAATATTTCATTTTTAATTATTCATATCAAAAAAGGGTTGTGGTGAATTTTTAAAGTTTTCCTAAAATTGCAAAATTTCTGTGAGTAGTGAAGAACAGAAAAATTTGTTAACGTGGAAGATATAAAAAATACATGAAACATTGAGTCATTGATGATGTAAGTGACCATATTCATTGCCCCAAAAACATAAATTATTTTATTTATTGACATGGTTCATCAGTATTTTTAGTGTTGAACCAAAATAATGAAGTAATCAATATTATATTCAAAACACCCTTTTCCACCATTATAAAAATCAACTCTCACCATCCCTTTAATCTCATAAATTGTAACATCCTTTGCACACAAAATATCAAAAATATTCTCTCAACATCTATCCCACATTTCCATGTACTAATTGGTCTCAAAATAAGTTCAACAAATGGTTCTATCAGTGAAATCCTAAGAAGAAGCATATGTTGTAGAATGTTATACCCCCAGCTGAGTGTTTTAATTTTTATCTCACCTCATTCTCTGAAAACATTCCATAAAAAATTTTATAATATCTCTAGTACCACAAATAAACTATAATATTTAATGTAACATCCATCATACAACTTCTTATCCTGTCATTTAATTCTAAAAATTAAATCATTGTTCAAAATATGGGTGGCCCCCCACCTCCATAAAAACGTATTTCATTTCTCTCCACCACCTTCATGGATAATAATTGAAATAATATCAATTTTAAATATGATGAAAATAATTATATTATAACTAATTCCATGAAATTTATTTATTAATAATCATTTAATTTAATAAAAAGGATATAGTTTGTGATGGTCGATAAAAAACACATCAATGAACTAACTGGGTAATGAAAATGTTTATACTAAATGAATCATCACAATTTCTAAAATCTTATTGAAATTTGGGACAATATAAATTTCTAAAAAAATGTAACATCATTTCATTTCATTTCTATTATTTTATACCCATCCAGATAAAGCTTCCATAATTATACATAATTTAATATGGCCAAGGAACCAAGAATTTACAGACCATGGAACAATTGGAACTAAAATTACATCACTGTTAGAAAAATATAAAATATCATACAATATATATATTCAATAAAAATAATAAACAAATTTTACAATACATATATTTAACAAAAATTATTTGATTATTCAGTGTGTTATGTGCATGTACAAAACAATTCTAGGCATTGGGAAAGGGATCTCTATGAACCACACTACTTATTGTTATGAATTATCTCTCAATACATCACATTATCTCTCTATTTTTTATATAATTCATAAATATTTTGTATATATTTACCTCGTATATATACCTATATCAATTTACAATTCATTAATGGAGATATTCTATTTTATGGATTCTTTTAAAATTTATTCCCTACCTGATTAAAGGAATGTACTCTATTTCCTTACACTATTTTGATTACTAGTCGATGAATTGTCTTAAACACTATATGATTTCTAAAAAATGTATTTTATTTTAGAAATAAATTTTGGTTGGTTTATGGTTTTAGGGAATTTATTATTCCATTACCCCCTTTAACGAATCTTTATCCTTTTTTATAAAACCCAACATAATAGAAATATTTCCAAAACTGTTTCCCTAATCCTTTTTTATGTGATCAATTCATGTCATATTAATTTAAAAGTTTTAATATAATACTATTAATTTCATATAATTATATATCCACCTATTTAATGGAAGTTCATACTCTATTCCATTTAGTTATGTTATAATACATGATTATATAACCCATTTCCCTTCCATAGGTAATTATGATACTTATAGATTATGTATGGATTCCTTTCATGGAAATTTTTTTCATTTAAATATTATGTAATGTGTTACCATATAGTTCTCTGTGGAATTTTTTAATGTTTTATTATCATTCTTTGATATTTATGTGATTACAGAGTAATACTAATGCATGATGGTACTATATCGACCATGTGATGTAGTCATGGAAGTTAGCAATGAAGTTTTCCTATGTCATGTGTTATATTGTTTTCATATTCCTCTTAATACATGATAGTTTGATTATATATTCCTTATGACTTTATTCCATATGATTATTCATTATCCTTGGAATTTATGATATCAATTTATTCCTTTTAATTCATATATTGTTCTTCATCATCATGTTCATTCAAATAATGGGCTTTATAGCTCCCACTTTATCTTTATGAGTTCTTCATGTTACACTTAGTTAGGAGGTCAATGTTTATTTACAAAATCATTGTGTATAATTAAAGAATTATGTTGCGATTTACTCTCATTTTTATGTATTATGAACCTAATCATAAAAATACCCTAGGAATATAAATTCATTTGTTGTATTTATTGGTTATTTTTGTTAAAAACATGTAACAATATATTTAAGAGACTTGATTCACTCTATAAACACATTTCTGGTTTATATTTTGTGTATATAACTCTATGAAAATAAATAAATTAAATTTTATTGATCTTTTAGACTTTATTGATTCCATAAATATAGAAAAACAGAGGAGATTCTTAACTATCGATAAGAATAATATTTTTTGAAAGAAAATGATATGACTGCCAAACCATAATTTCCCCCTATTAACCTCATGATATATTCCCAACATGGTTTGACATATATATTACACATATACTTTCTATTCATTCGAGGATAGTATGTAGTACAAAACATCAAATATATACCCAAACTAATGGATAAAGTCACTATAGAAGTAAAAAATTATGATACCAATTTAATATTTTCCCTCTAAAAGAAGTTTAATAAAATTTCACTTTTTATTAGTATCATAACATTTAATTTATAAATAATTAATGAAATAAACTAATTCCCTTATTTAATTTGTTTCTTGTTTTATTTTTTCATCAAATAACTAAACACATGTCTTATTAAAACTGTAGTTTCACACTGAAAATATCCATGGTTTCTTCTAGATATAGCCACACAAGTTCCATGAATCTTAAAATATCATTTATCACATATTGGGTATTAGAATCAGGGTATTAATTTCATTACATTGTTCATTTTTGATCATATGTTTATCTTAATTTCATTATCTATAGAGGTTTGGAGAATTTTTTTAGAATTCTCTAAAAATCAATATTTCAGTCTTGATAGGTGATTTAGAAAAATGAGTCTTTTATATAAAATTAATGAGGATTTTTTTTCTATATTTATTTTTAAATTAAAGTATTTTATAATTACTCAATGTATTTTTTTATATAATCCAAAAAAAATCACATATAAAAATAATATAAATTTATTTATATAATTTTAAATAAAATGATCATGAAACATTCCTAATTAAAATTAATAAATAATTTTTTAATTTTGTTGATATTAAAAAGAATTTTCTTATACAATTAACTTTTAAAAAATTATCCCATAAAATTTTAATGTTCCCTGAAGCGTAATGTAATTATATTTGATTATGAAAATTAGTAGATTCACTTATGTTGTGAATAATAAAATATAATATTAAATAATGTGTAAATATTTAAATATATTATTCAATTATATTATGAATAAATTAGTATTATATTCCCTTGTCTAGGTATTAAATAAGAGATAAAACTTAAATCACTTATTATTTACCAGAACAACTCATGACTGATATTATGATTAATAACAAATGATTATGTGTCATTCTGTAAAATAGGATTGAATTTATTGTAAAACATATATTTTATATATTCAAATGATCTTCGAGATACACATAGTGTGAGTCTATTTATTTTACATTCTCACTAGTAATTGGGAAAATACACAAACCCCTATCAAAATCAAACAATAAATCATGACCCAGATGAAGAAAAGTATAATTAAAAAAACCCATGTATACATCATTACAACAATCTCTATATAATAATATAATCATTTTTAACTAATATTTATTTTGGTAGGTTGTATTCATGTGTTATCATATTTTATAATTTATTTATAATTCTTTGAAAAAATGATACATTTTTTTATAAACTATCATTTCCAAATATTTTAGTGAAACAAACATTTCTTAATAAATTATCCAATCCAACGATCATGTACACTTGTTGTAGAGGATCATGATTGGAATACAAAAGTCCTAGGATCAAATATAGGTGGAGATGAATTTATGGGTTACTATAGAAGTATTATAGCAAGTAATACAGCAGTATCTATAGTAGTTAAAGTTTGGTACAATAGTAGCTAATATATTCATCTAATTTGGGACATCAAACCATTCATTTGGGCATACAAGTCTCAAGGCCTTGGAACACTACAGTATTTTGGGCCATAGGGCATACAATCCAAAAAGGTCATTCAAACCACAATGATTTGGGGCCACCAATGGCCATCGAGCCTCATATAATTTGGGTTACAAAGACTAAGAAGCAGCCTTGGCAGACCACACATGATCTGGCCTAGAAGTGGGTTCAAAGTAGTAGAAACCCCTAGAGGAGAGCTAAATATAATGTATAGACAATAAGTTATATGTACTTCCATTATAACTATACACTGTGAAACTCTGCAAAGGGAAATAAAATCACTTTAGAAATGCATGGTGGGGAGTTGTGCTCCATCAATGATGAACATGATGGGGGGAGGGACAATTATAGTGTAGTTTGGTTGGGCCTCTCGGTCATGTATTATGAATTTATCCTCTAGAACATTGGGTCATGTACATGGACATTGGCCACTGGGCCTACAGGTCATGTAAAGGTTCCCTCTCAACCTAGTCAAAAAATGGAACTATCAAAAATAAATAAAAAATAATCGACATCTTGATATTCAGGAAATAAATGTTATAATGAAATATTCTTGCATAAAATTGGAATGGAAAATCGTATTTTGAAAACAAAATATATTATATACTAGTCATGAAGAATGTGATGCAAGTAACTTCTCCATGGGTAATTACATCATGGTTTTCAACATATATCTAAATAATTAATCACGATACACATTGAAAATGATATCATGTAAATGGAATCATAAATATAACTCTAGATTCAAACATCTAATAACATAATAATTTTGTGATATTATTTTTAGAGTGGGTGACATTTTATCCACAATTCTTGTATAGCACCAACCATGAACTTCTTGAGAATATGTCTCAATGGTTATGATCCCTCAAAACCATATAGATAGAAATCATTTATGTCCATTCAGAATGAAGTATCTAGATATTATTTCATAGTTTTAATAAATTTTTCATTGCATCTTTTGGGTTCCAATAATTTTGCAGAATTTTAATAACCCATTTATGAAATGTATACTTACTAGGCCCACAAGACAATAAACTACCCCAAAGCGGGGGTGTGAATTAGTGGCCACTAAAATAGAAGATTTAAAATTAAAACAACATTCCCTCTATCATCATTACGTATTAAATTGTCATTATGGTTATGTTATAATGACTATATAATTATCTAAAAGAGAAATAATGATTAAAAATGGTTTCAAAATTATCCCCTACCCTTATTATTATATTGATTTTTTTGCTATGCATGAGCTGAGATCCTAATACTGAGGTTTCAATTTTATTATCTAAATAAAAATGATATGATTATGGGGACTGTTTTACTCAAATGAAGAGATAAATTGTTTTTATAGAATGTGAAATGATCTCGACTTCTCTTGCCTCACCTACCTCATGAATGGGGGAATTGTGTTCAACCAGTTTCTTGTCATCAATACCATATTTAATCTATAATTTATTATTTAGAATAGTAATCTATTTATCACTTTAAGGGTGTATATATGATCATTCATTTATAGGATAAAATCATCATGTTATTTTGATTTTTTTTGTTGAACCAGAAACACCCAATAGTTCCTATATCTATGATGGTCTATGAAAATTCATTAATAAGGAATGTGTCAAATTGGAATTGTTCCAATGAATCATAGTAAATCACATTGGTTAATAGGATGGAATATTGGTATTATCCAACCTAACATGGGGGAATTATTTCCAAATATGAGAATATTTTACATACTTAATTCATATTCGATAATCCTTCCCAAATACAAATATAATGTCTGCCACACATTATATTTACAAATAGTCTTTAACACATATTGATGTGAACATCCATATGTATCAAAGGTTTTCTATCAATGGACCAATCTGACTGTATCTAAGGTTTTCTATTTTGATTTATTTATTAATCTATGGTGATGCCTTTATGCTACGTAGCTCGACACTCTATAATTTATCAGTATTTTGTAATATGATTGTTTATTGATATTGGGATCAGGACCATGTTGGGGATTTCTACATATCTTCTTGTATGGAATAAAAAACCATGTAGTGTTGTTACATAAAATGGGGCACATTATACCTTTAATGGTCATGTGATAAGTGATAAACCATTCATTTTAGCATTATGTGAGATGGAGTTTTTGGAGGAAGGATCATTGAAAAAGATGGTTTTGGGATTATAAGTGAGTTTCCATATATAATTTAACTTTTTGTGAAAGTACACCCATGTGACTGGAATGACCATACAAGGAATATTTCATTATTAATATATTACAGATTTGGAATACGGCCTTATAAAGGTGAGGTAACAAAGACCTAGAAGAAATTTATCCTTTTGGGTGGGGTCATGATCTTACAAGAAATAATAAAAAAAATATTGTATTGGATTAAAAATGTTGGTATTGATCCATGGGGAGGATTGCTACATATCCTATTAGAACATTAATTAGTTCTTATATAGTTCATATCTGTTGGGGATTACACCTACGGAGGTGGCCTATTGAATAATTTTTTTTTAATTTTCTAGTGAAACGATCATCACCAATATATAAGAGTATAATGGTCATAAATAGTGTAAGAAAATAGATATATTATAAGATTTATCATATTGATGAGTAGAATTCTGATGGGACATCTCTTTTGGACATACACATAAATCAGAATCATATTATTTTATTTCCCCCATAATTCATTGATGGAGGAGGGATGGGATATAGAAGTTAAGAGAAGTATGATAGCCTAAATAAAAGTATATGGGGGTAATATAGGATTATTATCTAGGAAAATATGTTCCCTGTTAATTGAAATTGAGTGTGATTTTATTTTTGGGTAGCCTAGAAGAAATAAAAATGGATTTCCCAAGGATCGATTCCCATTTAGATTATCTTTAAAATTTAATAAACATAGATTAGGGAATATGAAGAAATTATTGGGAGTAAACAACATTTTATATTGTCTATTTCACTTCAATTTTTAGGCGGTATGTGGGAGGTGGGTGAATCTACTTAAACCAAAATGTTTCCCACCACTACCTCTAGGAAAAGGATTCTAATTAAAAAGGGAATTCCCATTTGTGAACATTCTGGGAAACCCACCTACTTGGAATGTATTGTGACTGAAATATTTTACCAATGGAATGAATGATTTAATGTGTGACAAAATAGAGTATTTGATAGCATGAAGAAATTGGTCTAGAGATTTCAGATGGGTTCTACATTTTAATTTCTTCATCTTTGGTGTTTGTTCAAGATAAAGATTTCATACTTCATGAAGCGGATAAGATAATGAATAAAGCTAAATCAAAGGAGAGTGATAAGAGAAGAGATATAAATAAAATAATAATATTGTATTTCCCATACTAGTATCACTAAGAAAGATATTGGATATTACAAAGGGGGTAGTCTTAAAGAAATGTTCCTTGATGAAGGGGAGTTTTCCATGGATAAAAGTATCCCTTTATGTATAACCAGGTGTGCCCCACTTTCAGAAAAATATTACCTTTATTTCCATTTTCCATTTTTGAGGGAGTCATTTTTGGTATTTTTTCATTCATTACTTTGATTGAGTTAATTTTTTGTTTTTTAGATACTCAGGATTTAAATTACTCTCATTATAATTATAATTTTCTTCACATTCTCTATTAATCTCGATAGGATTACCTGAATACCCAACAGTTAGCTTTCTTATGGGGAATCATTAGGTATTTTGAGGTTTTAAATAAAAATAACTTTCTTTAAATGGTTGTCCACATGGAATATAAAACACTACAATGTGGGTGAAAACTGATGCCTCAACTGAAAAAATTCATTTTCAATGGTGGGTTGAGCTACCACCTCAGACTTAAAATGATTTTTTAATTGTGGAATGCATTGACTGACTGCCTCACACTATAGAATATTTTCTTTTATGGGTGTATTTGAGCAACCACCTCTCCCCATAAATTATTTTCACTTGTGGTGGAGTAATTTTAGTGATTTCCTCACATCCTAAATGATTTTTTATTTCAGGTGCAGTCATTGAGTGACCTCAACACACCGAACAAATAATTTAATTTTTTGGGTGATATGAGAAGGAGTGGGTTATGTTGATAATTCTTAATATTCTATATATTCATTAATAATTTCAATGTGTTTTCACATAATTTTGGAAATTTACTCCCCATCTCATTTACATGGTCTAGTTGTTAACTTATGAAATTCTCTCAATAGTTTTCTTTGACTATTTAAAAAGCCTTTGAGAAAAAGAACCCTATTAGAATGGGGTTTTATCGATATTGTGAAGTTTCAATTACAAGGATGAATCTTGGACCACTTGAGTACTTCATATTATATTAGTATACTAGTAGGAGGACCCACCATATATAAGTGGATTTAGACAAAATCATTCTTCATGAAGGGAAAATTGGATCCATGCGGTTGGCTCTGAGATTTACTATTACAATTTCCTCTCTGTATCAAGGTCCCATTGGGGCCGACCATTTTCGTATACATCACACAGTGGTCATGTTTTTAATACATTGGGTCCTAGAAACGATCATTAACACCCAGTTGTTGATTCTTGTTTAACATAGAAGTTTCATATCTCACATATTGTTGGTTTCAAACGGTATTTATATCATACATTATTTAATTAAAATGTGATGACATTGTTAAATTTTCATGATTTTTTTGTTTTCCATGGATTTGGAAAAATTCATTATTGATTCTATTTTTATAGAAAATGAATTATGAGTTGTTCAAACTAGATTATTCGATGATTGTAGTTGAAAGTGGAATCGATATTGTTTAAAATGTTTTGACTGACCATTGATATCATATTATTCCTCTGGATGGGATATAATTATTCTACATTTACCTGAGATTCATAATTATCCACTATATATGAGATATCCAATAAGAGATTTTTTATTTTATAAATACAATCATATCCATATGGCTAGTCATTTAATGACATCTTCTTCATTCAAGGATTCCATAATTTATGTTCATGTGAACATTTCTACTACATGTTATATTTTCCTAGAGTCAATTCATGGAAATGCCTTTATTTTAAATGGATATTCATAGAATCATGACATACATTATTGGAATGATATATCCATGAATCCTTTAACTCTAGACTTCCTATCCATTTTGAACCATTCATAAGATTATTTCAATTGTAGATGGAGTTCAATGTATGATCTGCACTATGGTGGGACCTTCCCGGATGAATGTTCCTAGGATATATTTGGTCTATCAATGCTATATAGAATATCACATGATATTGGAAGCCATTAGTTTGTATTATGCAGTATGAATTTACTAATTATCAACATATCCACCCACCAAGATCTTACATGAACTTGTCAGACATTGGTGTTCCAACACAGACACATTCGATATTATTCATGAAGAATTTGGGATTAGTCTATGGTACCAACATTAGCTGGGAGTAATCTTGATCCTTTGGGAGATTAATTATGAGTTCCTCAATAGGGATAAAACTTAGTTGGACAAAAAATTTATTTCTCAATTATAGAAAGTCTCATTAACTATGGTAGAAAACTTGTTGGAAAAATCAATTCATACTCATTCCATTACTAAATTCAATCGATATGTGGAAATCTACTTATGACCATGTGGAACAATGATAAAGGTTAAACATTCCATGACCTACGCATATTAATAGTATCTATATAATTAGGTCTCATACTAGGCTACCCGGTAAGTGGGAAAATATTTCACAAGGGGATATCAAATCTATATATATATAAACTTATATATTCATCTATCATAATTTCGTACCATGTTAGTAAGAATATGGATTTTACCAGTATGTTATAAAAACATAGTTTTTAGGACTAATAACAAGATTATTGAGGCCGTATTAGCACAGTGATAACCCATTATCGTTCTTTTACCCACCCATTCATGGATTTCTAGGCTACCCGCTCATGTACAAATTGGATGGTATCCACATAACCTTAGTGGAATATTCTAATTCATATATAGATCTATAGTAGAACCCATTCAATGTTTTTAATATCTAAATAATTTAATAATTCCTCTTTCTTACATTTTCCCAATGTTGATATATATTTATTGTTCCCTTCCAACCTCCTTAGATGTTGAAAAATATATAGTTATCCTAATGAAACATGATGAATTTTATTTCATTAAACATATCACACAATTAGTAATAGTAATATAATACATTAGAGGCACCCTAGAAGAATTCTCTTACACTATCTCAATTCTATATTGGATTCTAGCCACTTGAATAGATGGAGTGATCATTTATGAACTTTGCTAACCTTATAAGTTAGCATTATTGGTTTTATTTTTTCAATATGAAACATCAAATCCTCTTACCAATATTAATACTGAATGACAAACAACCATATTATATCACCATGGGTTGATCCCTATGTGTAACATCCCTCCCAATCCTATTAGATTGAGAGGGTGGGGGAATGCTACTTCCCCTTAAGCTACATTCCCATTGTTCCAATGGCTGGAAATAAATTTCGAGGGCTTCAAGAACAACTTAGGGAATGATTTTCCCTTAATACCGAACCAAAAAAAGCATCCAATAACAACAACTATATGATGCATGTCAATAAAAAAACCAATTGATACATTACCAAATAGAAACTACACTATTCAACAATACAACCCAGAAACCAATATAATTAGCACAATATCATAGTGCCATGTGGAATACTAAACACGAGACCCAAAAGAAACCAAGACACACTCCATGGCTCCACACCAAGCTACGTGCTCTAAGCACCACCATATCTCCCAAGCATCACCATGATCCACTAATTATAAGATAAATTACCTTTTCTTATGTCTCTGAATAGGACATCTTCAAAATCTCCAAAGTGCCAAAGCATGGGGTGAGTACTAATACTTTGTAGGTTTTCCCCAAATGACTTCCCTTCACATGCTAGTAGGATAAAACAATTAGAACATTTATATAAATTAGTTTAATTAAAATAATCACAAATATAACCATTACCCTAATCCAAACACTCCCTTATCAAGCCACACTCTCCCAAACCAAGAAAACAAGGGAAAACCAAAAAAACATACCTCAATAAATTTCATCATTTACACATTTTTACCACAATTTCCATCTTGTAATGCTATGCACAACAATGAAACCAAATGGGTAGTGCTTCCATCCAAATCATTTACCCATTCTTACTATTGGTACTTTTTTCCCACATATCCTTTGATGGTGGCCCTTCTGTCCACTATACATCCCCTTTTTATAGTGGTACATCCGGCCCACTTCCACACAACATTACAATAAGACATAACCAAGCATATGACCCACCAAGGCCACAAAAAATGAAAATAATTTCTTCCATCACATGTCACTCCACTTTAATAAATTACTCATTTATAGAAATAACCATTTACATAGATTATAATGCCAAACAATATTTCAATAAAACTACATCTTTATTGAAAACCATTTTTATCAACCACTTCTCAAACCAATCCCATAAACCCATTTCAAAATCCAGAACAAGAGCATTTCACCACAATAACCATTTTCATCAAAAATCCCCAAAACATCACCACAGAATTTCCAACCAATTTCGCACATCAAAACAAAAGTAATTTGAAGTGAGAAAATTTAATTGTAAACTAAAGCCACTATTTATAACCAAGTGGGGTCGAAAGAGAATCCACCTACATTTAGGGTTCTAGTGAAATCGAGCCACAAGAAATCAGACCTCAAATTAGGCGAACACACCACCAAACCCACTCTAGATCCCATTCCCTAACATCCAAAAGCCTTAAAAATAACCCCTAAGGCAACCACAACCCTATATCTACATGAAACCGATAAATATTGAGAAAACAGAGAAATTAGGAAGAGTATATCTATAGAAAGCCACAATGAAATCAAGAAGAGAGTCTTACTTGGAAGAAATCACCTTTAAACCACCTCAATCCTCTTAAAATCGCTTCCAAAACGTTTGGGAGAGAACCTTCAACCTTTGGGAACCCAAAATACGAAGTGAGGCTTGAGTGGGAGATGAATTTCAGTGAAATAGGTTAATCTCATGGGATTATTATTTTAAAAGGTATTCCTTTAAGTGGTCCACCGGTTACCCTGCACAGTTTGGAAAACTCCGTGCTAACCATGCACAATACACTGCCTTGAGAGAGAGGATACACATAGTTGACTTACACAATTTTACTAACCCTGAACAGGCAGTGTGATGGATACTCTTTCCCCTACAAGGTTTCATGGGGAATCCACACAGTTTCCCCTAAACGTGCTAAAACCATTCTCCCAAAGAAAATATTCCAAAGTTATTCAAATCCATTCCAAACACTCCTAACCACTTCCCAACTCATTACATTAAATTTAAAAACACAAAAATTCATAAATATAGGCTACATACCTCAAACCAGGGGTGCTACATTCTCCCTACCATTGTACTTTATGTCATCATAATGTAGGAAATCAGTGCTTTGTTGAAAGAGCTTGGGCCATTTCTCGACTAACTCTTTCTCCTGATCCTAAGTCTCCTCTTAAATGTGACAATTCTGCAAGAAAATATGAACTAAACCGATGCTTTTACCAAAAAAATACTTTCTCTTGCCTATCCATAATCTGTACAGCACATGCACCAAGGATGCATTCAGTTCTAGCTCAACATGATCCCAACGAATCACATGGTCACGATCTGTTTGATACCTTTTTAACTACAACAAATGAAACACATTGTGTACCACACTAAACAGTGGTGGATAAGAAAAATGGTAATACACCTCTCCAATCCTCTCAAGTATCTTAAAAGGCCCAATATACCTCAGAGATAACTTACCCCGCTTCCCAAACCAATGATGTCCCAACCTGGGATATATTCTCAAAAACACATTATCTCCCACCTCGAATGACAAGGGTCATCAACTATGGTACGCATATGATTTTTTATGAATTTGAGACATCTCCATCTTCTTCCTAATCTACTTGATCTTCTCTATAGTTTCATGGACAAGGATTGGTCCGATCATCAAATTACCAACTATTTCCATCCAATATTATAGAGAAAGATAGAGATGCCCATATAAAGCCTCAAATAGAGTTATATGTATTGAAGCATGATAAATTTTATTATAAGAGAACACCAACAACAGTAACTACTCCTCCCAGGAACTAGAAAATTCCATAACACAATCCCTTAAAATATCCGCCAATGTTTTTATTGTCCTCTCGGATTGCTCATCCGTCTGAGGATGATATTTCATGCTCACAGTCAATTGTTTCCTATGGGCCTGCTGCAATGATTTCCAAAAACGATATGTGAACCTTAGATCTCTATCTGATACAATCAAATATGGAACATCATTCCTTTTTACCACCTCTCGATTATAGATTTTGGATAGATCCAACACCGTAGATGATTCACAAATAGGGATGAAATGGGCTGACTTTGTGAGCAGATCCAAAATCACCAATATAAAATATTGTTTCTAGAATGTTCTTGGGAGACCCACCACAAAATATGTTTCTATATGCTCCCATTTCCATGCTAGGATAGGTAATGAATACCACCTTCATACTGGTCGCTGATGCTCTACCTAGACTTTCTTGCAAGTCAAGCATCTCGAGACAAACCCGACCACATACCTTTCCATACTATACCACCAAAACCGCACCTTCAACGCCTTATAGATTATCTGAATTCTAGGATGGAAAGCCACTTGGAATGATTATAATCTGTGATATGTTCCTCCCGACAAGCCACTGGCACCACTATTCGATTCTGAAAAGACAAGACTAAATTCCCATTCAGTTCCCATCTCTCAATGGTCTCCCCACAATTGAGTTTCGACCTCAGTTCCACACGTTCAGAATCAGATGCATGTGCCTCCTAAACCAAACCAACCAAGTCATGAACCAATGAAACTAGAAGGAAGACCACTCTATGACCCTGATCCACACATTCCAACTGCATGACGACAACGAGCAACATCAACCGCCACTGATCTGATACCTACTTCACCACTTGATCATATGATTTCCTACATAATGAACCCGCCACCAAATTTCCTTTACCTAGAATGTACATTAAGTCAAAATCAAACATCTAGAGATATTCCGTCCAACATTTTTTCCTCATGTTCAAATAACTTTCTAAAAAGATATACTTTAAGCTCTTGTGATTAGTAAACACTGTAAATTTCTCACCAAAGAGATAATGACACCCCAACTTTAAAGCATTAAACATTGCTAAAAACTCCAAATAATGTGTTGGGTAGTTCATCTCATGCAAACATAACTTTCATGAGCCATATTCAACCACATGATCTCCTTACATGAGAATACACCCCAACCCTGATATAGATGTGTCACAATACACCACATACCCTTTCACTGGTTCTGGAATAACCAATATTTGTGCTGATATAAGGAGACCTTTTAGCTCTTAAAAACATTTCTGACACTACTCATCCCATTGAAATGGAATATTCATCCTTTTCAAAGTGGTCATCGGTGAATCCAATCATGAGAAATCACGAAAAAAACGTCGATAATAGGCTGCTAGGCCATAGAATATCTTTATCTCAAAAACATTCTTTGGTGGTTTCCATGAGATAACAACCTATATCATTTTGGGATTGATTGAAACATAACTCTATGAAATAACATGTCAAAGGAAATGACCCTCTTTTATAAACATGTCACACATTGGCAATTTCACATACAATCGATGATCACTCAAGATCCCAAAAACAATCACCATGTAATTGTCATGATCTACCCTTGTCCTCGAATACACCATTATATCATCAAAAAATACCACCATAAATGAATCTAGATATCTATAAAATATCGGATTCATCAATTCCATGAACCCCACCGGTCCATTAGTTAGACCAAAGGGCATAACCGCATACTTGTAATGTTCATATCTACTTTGGAAAGATGTTTTCTCAACATCCACCATCCGCACCTATAGCTGAATATAATCTGATCGTAAGTAAATCTTGGAGAACCACTAATCTCCCCTCAGGTAGTCAAAAAAATAATAAATACATGTAATTTGATATCTTTTCTTTATTGTAACTTGATTAATTCTGCGATAATCAACACTGAGCTGAAAGGTTCCATTATCCTTTTTAACATACCAAACTAGTGCTGCCCACGTAGATGTGGTAGGTTGGATGAACCCTTTTTTTTCTAACTCTTCTAATTGCACTTTTAATTCCTGATATTTTACTAGTTCCATTCATTAAGAAGGAAGTGACATAGCATAGGTCCCCATAATGGAATCATTCGTAAACTCTAATTCTATCACAGGTGGAAACCCTGAGAATTATTTTGGAAATACATCCATAAACTGATCAAAACCCATAGAAAAAATGACCTAATCAACATATTCCACTGATTCCAATAACAAATCTACCAATTGATATTAGTTTCTGCCAACAGTCGATACCAACTAACCTATTGCACCCTTCTTCTCATTCTTATCCACTGTAAAGAGAAGTCTCATGCCATCTTCTATCACAAAACTAACTGCTCACGCATAACAGTCAATGTGGGCATTAAACATTATCAACCAATCCATTCCCAGGATTATATCGTACACCTACATCTCATGTGTTGATAAGTTCCACATCAACTCAACCTCACCTAGTAGTACAAGACATGCTCTACACAGGACGACTCCACACTCATTTTCACCCAAAGGAGTTTGAATATTGAGAACCATAGGCATCATTTCTACCATTAAACCCAACAAATAAATGATGAAAGAAGAAATAAAATAATGGGAAGCACCCAAATCAAACAAAACATGCATAGACATGGAATTTAAAAGAACCATACCTTGCGCTGTGGATGGTACTGACTGATCATCCAGCATAACTTGTTCAGCTCCAATCAACTGCTTGCATGCTACACTTTGTTCCTTGATTCCCTGCTAAGACATTTCTTGAGGAGTCGTTGTGTTCCTAGAATCACCATGATGAACTCGACCCTATTGATGAGTCATATACTACTAACCTCATCCTATCGAGGCATACCACCCTAGTGACCCCTCAATAGAGTCACAAACACCCGACCTCAGCACATTCCAAAAATAACGCTAAAGGTTTCCCCATATTCTTACAATTATGAAATTGTCATGGATGTGTCACACAATCCCACTTGATGTGGCTCATAGAACCATACTAAAAACTTCCCAGCTTACTCTGATGCTTTATAGGAAGAATCATTGATCCTGTAGTTGGATCTTGAGTTATACTCCCACCCTAGAAATTAGTGTCCCTCTTCCACTTGAACCCATAATTCTAGTTCCCATTATTCTCCATGATTACTAATACACTTCCTCTGCTCCTAGCCCTCAATAGTTCCCTTTAGTCCACCACAGATCAATTCACCATTTCTGTATAATCATCAATAAAGAACACTGCTATCTTGGATCAAATTTCCTACCTCAAACATGCTTCAAAGATATGAACTTTCAACAATGTACTACCTGTCACCATTGGTGAAAACCCAAATATGTTCATAAAATTAGATGCATAATACATTACCAAAAGGTTCTCTTATTTTAAACAGAAGAAATCCATTGTGCGCTGAATTATGAATGTGTGAGAGTAGAATTGTTTGTCAAAAAATTCTTCAAATCTTTCCCATGTCATACCTTGGTCTGTTCCATCATGAACTTCCAACTCCCACCACTGAAGGGAAAGGTCATCAAACATATATGTGGCCAACTTCACTTTCATGTCTGCCGGTGTTCCCAAGATTTCGACGACCTTTTTCATTGTGCTTATGCCCCCTCTCGATCAAAATCACCCCTAAATATTGGTGGATTATGCCTTTGAAAGCGAACCACATGATCCAAATTCTTTGGTTCATATACTTTATTCACAATTCCTACTTCTTGTAAAGCATTCAAAATACTCTACACTGGCTTCTGGTTCACATGGGGATCATGTGCAACCACATTTTCAGCAGCCTCCTCTAGTTGGTCTCAAGACACCTACTCAGTTCCATTTCTATCACAACAAAACAACCATTAGTCCTATTTTAGCAACACATGATACAAAAATTCCCAATCAATTACACTACACCTATCACAACAAAAATTTCCACAAGTTCATCTTTCCCGTATTCAACTATTTTGAAAAATCGAACTTGTTTTGAAAATCAACCCATTTTCAAAATTCAACCAGTCTCCATGTTTCAAATCCTTCCATTTCAAAATAGAATAAATATTTTCAAAATCAACACAATCATATCACACAATAATTCATTATAACACAATGAAATAAGCATCCTATTGGGAATTCATTTCTACCATGCATGCCATGCTCATCTCATTGGCTACACCCATGACAATGAGATATCCAATGCCTATAAGTGTCTCCAACAAATTATGTACCCAACTATGTTGTAACCTGAAGTTCAATATAAAAGGGTAAGATATGTCATTTTATGCTATAAATTCTAAGTTCCTACAATCCTACACCTTGATACCATCCTAAATCATGGAATATACCAAGAAGGTGTGTCACCACCAAACCAAGGATCGACACTAAGTATCGTACAACTGATCTCACTTAAAAGCCAAGGACCGAACAAACTGATACAATTTGTAACATCCCACCCCATCCCACTGGCTTGAGAGGTCAGGGGAATGCCACTTGGCCTTAGGAGACATTCCCAGGGTGCCAGATGATAAAAATAAATGTCGAGGGATTTGAGAACAACTTGGGTAATGATTCCCCTTAAGACAGAACCAACCAAACCATTTACTAACCACAACTATATGATGCATGTCAACTAAACAACCAACTCATACATTACCAAAAAGACTACAGTATTCCACAATAAAACCCACAAACCAATACAACCATCACAATATCAGAGTACTATGTGGAAGACTAAACAAGAGACCCAAAATAAACCAAGACACACTCCACAGTTTTACACCAAGGTTCATGGTCCAATCACCACCACATCTACCAAGAATCACTTCGAACCACTAGCAATAAGATACTTTACCTTTACATATGTCTTATAATACGGCATATGAAAAAGCACCAATGTTCCAATGTAGTGGGTGAGTACAATACTCCATAGGTTTTCCCCAAATGACTTCCCTACTCACTCTACTAGGAAACAATTGTTATTAAATTTATATAAATAAGTTTATATGAAATAATCACAACTGAAACATTTACTATAAGCCAAACACACCCTTACAGAGCCACCTCACCCAAGCCAAGAAACCAAGTGAAAACCACACAAACATTCCACAATCCATTTCATCATTTACACATTATCACAACAATTTTTATCTTGCAAATCAATGTATAATAAGGCATCCAAAATGGTAGTTCTTCTGTCCAACCAGTTTACCCATTCCTACTATTGGTACTTCCCACCCACTTATCCTTCGATGGTGGTCCTTCCATCCACTATCCGTCCCCTTTTAATAGTGTAACTTCTAACCCACATCCACAAAACAATCTAATAAGCCATCACCAATAATATGACCCACCAAGGCCACACAACATGTAAATAATCACTTCCATCACATGTCACTCCACTTAAATAAATTAACAATTTATTTAAATCACCATTTACCTTATTTTTCATGCCAAATAAAATTTCAATAAAACAACACCTTTATTGAAAACCATTTTTATCAACCACTCCAAAAACCAATCCCAACAAACCATTTTAAAATCTACAGCAATAACATTTCACTACAACACCCCTTTTCTCAAATAACCCCAAAATATCACCAAAGAATTTCCAACCAATTTCTCACATCAAAGAATAAATAATTTGAAGAAAAAGATATTAATTTTAACCAAAAACCACTAATTCTAACCAAGTGGAGTCGAGAGAGAAGCCACCTACCTTTAGGGTTCTGACGAAATCGACCCACAAGAAATCACACCTCATATCTTGCAAAAGAACCACCGAAACCACTCTAGACCCCCTTCCATAACATTCACATGCCTTAAAAATAACCCCAAAGAAAACCAAAACCATATAACAACATGACACAGATGTAGATCTATAAAATCAAGAAAGAGGGAAGTTTAAATATAGAGGAAACCAAAAAGAAACCATGAGGATAGACTTACCTGAAATAAATCACGTTCAAGCCACCTCAAAACCTCATTAAATTGCTTCCAAAACGAGAGGGTGAGCACCTTCAACCTTGGAGAACCCAATATCCAGATTGAAGATCGAGTGAGAGAGGAATTGGATAGAAATAGGTCAAGCCTGAGGGGGCCCAAATTTTAAAACTTTTTGTTTATGTGGCCGCACGGTTAGCCCACACGGTTTACAAAAATGTGCGCTAATCATTTGCAAGCCACTTCCTTGAGAGATAGGATCCACCCGGTTTCCTTCCACTGTTTGAAAATCCATGTGCTAGCCATGCGATGGTTATTTTCTTCCCCTGTATGGTTTCAATGAGAATCATCATGGTTTCCCCTAACTGTGCTCAAACCGGACTCCCTAAGAAAATCCTCCAAACTTATTCAAAACCATTCCAAACAATCCCAACTGATTCCCAACTAATTAAGTGAACATTTAAAACATAAAAAGGTATAAATATAGGCTACATACCTCAATATGGGGGTGCTACACTATATTTGAGTATACTAGCTTGAAAATTTTACTACCCTACATTCATTCACCAACTAGCTTGTGATGGGAATATGATAATAAATGGGTGGCATTTAATCCGGATCAAATATGATGATAACCTATTCAATGAGTAAATATACTATTGGTTTCACATATTCCCTTACTTTACAAGAGTTTGAAAACAATTTTTGTGAAGAATAATCTTGTGGTTCAAAATTGAAAATGTTGTGTTGAATCTTCACACTCAATTCCATTTCACGGTTAGTGTGGGAAAAACATAGTGTTATTGACCAATGATTCTAGTTACATTATTGAAATTGGTCTTGATATGATATATTTCAACACTTAAATAGTGGGCATCACTCTTCTTGACCAATTCATTAATGTGAAGTGAAATGTAATTATACGAGGTATCTATATATCTATACCCTTGGAAAAGTTTGAATCTTAAATAAAAAATATGATAATATACTATATACCTATAATAATAACATAAAATAATATTTATTCCCATACTACCATTTAAATCTATTCCATGAGAAATTTTTTGGAGAAACATGTTTTTTCGATCATTATAATGAATCTTTTGGGAATATTATTGATAAGGCATAAAATCATCAACAACCCCTCCATGGTCTGAGTTTTAGTTGGTTTCAGTGATACTTTTTGTGTGCATTTATAATTAAATTTTTCATATATCAAGAAGATCTATTGGATCGATAATGGGACCTTATCCAATTTTATCTTCCTAACAATTTTATTGGAGCTCAAGAGGATGTTATGACAGAGTTTCATCCATTAGTCACTTTGAAATAATGAATCCATGACTTTATAGTAATTAAAATTATAGAACTATAATAGTATGAATATAATGTGGTAAGAGTTAATGAGTAATTATCATCTAAAATGATAATATTAAAGATTAAAAAATATGTAACTAAGATATGAATTATTTCTTCTAACATACATGCCCATTGGTCGAAGAAGAAGAAGAGATAAAGATGATTCTTCTGCAGTCCATTAATACTTATTAATAAGTGTTGACTAGTTAATTTGATGAAATAGATAAAGAATTATTTTATATATATATTTCATTCACTTATATTAACTTGTAATTTCAAGGATAGATTCCATATTTTGGATTCCCTTCCATATTCATCTATTCATAAATAAATTAAAATATAATTGTTTTCAATTATCTTACTTTTTCCATATCATGAATATATTCCCATAATAAAATTAAATTATTTGAAAGTTAATATCAATATATCGTGGATCACTAGACCACAAATCAACAATATAATTTCTAATTCTCAATATTAAATCAAAAATTATTTTTTCATAGGCATGGCTCATGGATGTGTATAGTTTTAATTACAATCACTATAACACTAGTGTTTTTATATTTGTATCAATTATTTCATATAATTCTTGAAAGAAAACATAGTATCTAATATTATATATCTACAATAAAATAATGGAATATTATTTTCCTTAGACAATGGACCTATTGAGAATAGATTGATAATTGCATGAGCACTAGGGTGTAACCTCAAAGCTCTGTGTATTTTATGTTTATTCTCTAATTTTTTTTATTAATAAAGGGAGGATTAGTGGGAGAGGCTTTTATTTTTTTGGGGAATAATTTATGGGGTTTCTACAAAAAACATTTTGTTCCTTATTATCTTCAAATACTCAATTTCTCCTAGATTAAGAAAAGTGAGTTTCTAGTGAATAGAGGATTGACTATTTATTTATAATTTCATTGAAATGTTTTCATTACGATGAGTTCTATATTAATTTATTTGGGCATTTTTAGGCCATAGTGGTCAAGAATATGATTATTTCCATTTAAGATCTTATTGATATGACGAAATCTTATGGAGGTAATGATCTATATAGGGATTATAGTACCAGGATTCGGCTACAGAATTTTCAAATTAATGGAGAATTAAAAACCACAATTCTAGTGGTTTGGATTTGAGGTGATATCATGGGAATTGTTCATAAAACATTACAACATACTATGATCGACATGTTCATTTCATTGAAATTTCATCAAGTTGTATGAATATAAAATTAAATTATCTTGTAGATAATGATTCATTTTATTGAAGGGAAATATCAACTGATTATATTCAAATCCATATTGGGGTTTGTGTTTGCAATGTCAAAACTGTGGTTTCCTTTAGAGTTGATTAGTCTTGTTACAAATTTATGAGGGTATTTTTTCATGGATCTCTATTTTTTGACTTGATGTTTGGTTTATGGAAGGTATATGTTATAAAATAATATTCCATTATTTTGAACATTAACTCACAATGATTTAAGGATTATGATCCCACTGAGACAACATGATCAAAATTTACATGGATCTTGTAGGGGTTTCGAAACATATATCTTGCACATATGCATAAAAAATGGGAGTTTTTATTTCTTTATGTGATCAGCAATGGGACAAGGAATCTAGGAATTTATAGCTATCCCATTATAATGAGAATCATGTCACAAATAGTTATTCAGAAGTACTCCTTAGAAGTTGTCTAATTCGTACACATGGGATGCTATTTTTTTATTTGTGGTTGGGTCTATTGTATGGGATAAAAAGGTAATTAAATATCTCCTTAGAATGAGAACAAATCAGCCCATATAATAGTAATTATGTGGTCTCTCATACATATTAGATTCATATGAAAAGGATGAGTAATACACGCATGTAATGTCATTTTAAGTAGTTTAAGGTCATACACGGTGGACCATTGATATGAGAATAAAAACATGACTGGGGGATACTCAACATGGATACAAAAAATTAATTTGAATGTGGGGGGGGAGTAATTTTAAGTACTTATACTGGGGATCTCAGATATAGGGCTCTGTCATGGGACAAGTATGTAAATAATGATTTTATACTAAGATTAAAAGAAAATTTCTATTGCGATAATATATGAGGGTAGAAAGATAAAATGAATTTCTCTTGGGGATAATGATACCTCTGGTTAACAGTATATATCAGTGAAACATTTACGAATCTATATCAGGGGCATACAATGCATAGTCAAAACATAAGTTTCCTTAGGAGCCAGATTCTATTGTCCCTAATAAACAAGAATGGATGGTGATGATTTGGTTCTACTAGGAACTGAAGTGTTATATATGAAAATATTATGTCTAGAATATATGATGAAAGAATTTATATTTTAATTGATTATGGATGACTGATTTTGGACACATAAAAAAACAGAGACTAAACTCCAGAGGGCTATTCTAAGGGAGTATTGTTTTGTAGACATCGTGGCTATGTCCAAGATCAAGCATTTAATAATCTTGATGTATATTTTAAAAACATTAATAATTCCACATAGAGTTAATCAAAATAATAGTCTCACACATAGACTAGTGGGGTGAGTAATTTTATGTTCTTAAATTTGAGAGCCCGTAATGGAGTCTCCTATGTAGATCTGGCTCAAACACAAATTGAGCTTATAAATAAATTCATCCAAATAATATTTTTGGGGAAAATAATTACTCCTTGAAAAAGTTACCTTGTAAATGAGAATGATTAAAAATGGAGTGGGCCACTCTAACTAGTTTATAGTCATATAGGATGAAAAATCACCTCATTTGTTTACATCATGCAGTGTTGATGTTGACCATGTCAGGTAACATCATATGGTTATGAAATAGGTTTTGTACATTTTATATTCCTTAAACTGAGGATAACGATTGATTTCGTACTGTTTTTATCTATATATTATGTTTATGAACTATTTATCATTTCTAGGTAAACAAAAAAATCTAATATAAATTAATGAATGGTCAAAGACTGGGAAAATGTGTTGTTAATTAATGTTCTTTTTTCCAAAGGGTATATATATCAAATTTTTATTACAAAATTTTTATTTGGTCCAAGAGTATAAAATCAATACATAACTACATCTCCCAAAATAATGGTAATTCAGACTACGTATTTCTTGAAAAGAGATCCCCATAGTAGATTTAGTTCATACATAGGGGGAATAATTTTTTTTATCTCGTGGATGGTCCTATAGTCAGTGGTCTTGGAATCACTATGTATCACTTCGTAATGAGAATAAAGATACACATATTTCTATTTAAATAAATTATATATATTTGGATCATATATTCAAATTAATAAACTCTCTATGGGATGCCACTCTAATCCATTTACGTTCATGCTATATGGATAAAATATTCCTTGACACTAGTTATGGAATGTTTTAATTATAAAAATATAAATACTTATCTAAAATTTATAAGCTCCTCTGAGTCATTCTAAATGTCTAATAAATATTAAAAGAGTGGGTTATCCAAATTACAATCAAACCCTAGTCAGGGACTATTTCTGAATAACATCACATGGGTTGTTATAATGTGGGGCATAAGTTATCACACAATTTAAAAAATTTCCACCAGGAAAATAGGGGAACCAATTTAAGGTCATTTAGAATTGAACAATGGATTTAATATAGTTTACAGTTTTGATACTCATACCATGGATTCTTAATCTTAAAACCCATGTGAATAAGAAATTTACCAACTGTTTTACATCATTAGATTGAGGTGAAAGGTTTATCATGTAGTTTAATGTCTTATGGTAAGGTCACTGAATAATAGTTTATTTTGATGAGAATGAGATATATGGTTTCTGTAGTTTAAGGTCATCTAGGTTTGACCAATTATAGGGGAGACTTATATCCAAGACAATAAAAACCTCGAATGAATCGAGGGACTCATGTGTACCCAATTCTCACATATGAGACAACACGAATGAGGGTGGACATCATGATTGGGCCCAATAAATGAATTATGAGTTGAAATCAATATCTAGTAGTAAATAATACATTATGATAATGCCATGAACTTTTTCTATTTTACATCATATGATAGGAATTAATGGATGACCATGTAGATTAATTTCATTTGATAAATAGAGTGGGTGTGTAGTTTAACATCATAAGGACAATATGTGAGGTTTAATATAGAGCATAACATCTTATGGTATGGATGATGGATATGTATTTGAAAATCATATGTTGTTGAAATCTAGTTTCTACTTTTTAATTTCACATAACATTTACCAATGGTGTTCTATTCTAAGGTATCACACCAATGAACATAGTTCATGCCTCTTAGGATTGGCAAAAAATAACTGTGTATTTGGATTCCATGAAATAATTATTGAGGATACACACATTAGTAGGTGGTGTGATGTGCTCCCCATCCATGGAGAGAAGTGAATATTTACCATTGTAGGAATCCTCTTAAATGAAAAAATGACCCTCCAATTTTCGTTTATTTTTTAGAGGATTCTTCTATGGAATCACTAGAGTTTTGATATCCAAAACCTCTTTCCCTTGTAAGAATGAATAAAGAAAAAAATCTTCTTAAATGATTAGAAAATAAGGTTTTGTGAACCTATAAATGGTTCAAGGTATTAAATAATTTCACATTTATCCTTTTAAACCCTTCTAAATTCTTTGGATATTGTTCATCTTCTGATACCAAATTTGAGATGGTAATTTGGTGTGAACTTAATTATAACTCAATGGGTAGAACTACATATCCCTTGAATACAAGTGAATATAGTTATTCCATTGTTACAGTAATATATATGGTATGGTACAACCAAATGACATGCACAATAACATTAATCAATTTTTTGTTATTATTTTCATATATCTTCCCAATTATGTTTGATATAATTTCATCAAAAGCCTATATCAACAATATTTTCTTCAATATGGTATCGTGAAGAATGGTGGAAGTCATTGTTATACATTTGATAAAACATTTTCAATTCATTTTAAAATAATATGGTTCCATATTCTATCATTATTTTGTGAGGAATTATAAATCTTGTGATGATAGTTGACTACATAGTGTTGATGGAATTCGTTTTCTTAAATTCCTTGAGTTGTAAGGTCTTGACCCATTATGAGGTAATATATTAGTAGTAAAGTTATAATTTTACATTTTGGATTTTGAAATTTGATATGACTCTGAATCATCCATTCCACATACATAAAACAACTAGAGGTGTTTAGATGTGTGATTCCTATCTAGGGGTTTATGGATAATGTTTCTATGTACCTAGAAGGGATGACACCTTTTTGTGAATTACATACAATCCCATGTTATTAGAGGCTAGAAATAACCATTCCACTTTATTTGATGATAATTCCTAATTCTTGACTGAAGTGTTCCATTAGAACCATTTCATACTTCTTGAATAACAAAAATTGTCTACCCTCATCAATTCATTTGAAGACAATTCCATATAATCCACATTTATAAAGGAGAATGTGATAATTTAGTCTATCATAATGTAAAAGATTAACTACCCAAAATAGGATATTATCTCTACTTCATATGTAAAACATATAATTCTCACATGGGAGATACTTTAATAAGAGTTTCATCAATCCGGTTACTAAATTATTGTGTTTTGGGATTAAATTTACTACATTGAACTCTTCCATGGTGATTCAAATGATTGGTGATACCATTCTATAGTGATGAATGGAGATGAAATTTTCCTCATAGTCTGGATCCATAAAGTAAGTAGTTTAATTTTCTAATGAATATATCTTGTTATATAATGATCATGATACGGGATTTAATGTTGGATCAATGGGGATTTACTTTATCAACCCCCACGCATTGTCAAGAAGTGTTATCAATTCTTCATTTTTGATGGAATTATCCCTATTTATATTATTGATTACTAAATTTGAATCTCTATTTATTTTTAGGTGAACCACTAACATTTGCATATCTAATTCGAAAAATGAAATGATGGATTCGTATTATATCTCACTGACATTTCGCCATTCTGAAAAAAGATTAAATGACAGAATCTATCCTTTCTCAGAGGTATAGAAGTGACTCCCAATTTGACATTTTTAATTTTTGGGTCCTCCATTAATTTTCATGTTATAATTATAGAAGATAACTCAATATAAATATATCATGTCTGTGGGTAGTCTTGGATAGATAATACTTCTTCATTAATAAATTTAGTACTCAGTAGTGTTTATCCAATCAATGATTCTATAAAATAATTTTTATTATATTATTACATTTTAAATTATTTTTCATTATGAAAAAAAGTCAAATTACAAGAAAATGAATCCCTACCATTCTAAGGATATAGCCAAAATAGTACATATGAGGATTTATTAAAGTGTGTTATTGTAATACTATAAGTGGATTTCATAGTGTTGTAGTTATTGATTTAATTTATGAAATTAAACGAATAATTTAAGGAAATGTTTCTCAACATAGGAATATCTAGTATTAGTCTTGATCATGGTTCTGTTAATATAATTGAGATGATTCTCATTCCCTAGGAATTTTTTTCCCAATAAATGTTCCCAGGGATCATTCCAATGAAATATAATTTTTAATGAGTGGAAATACATTGATGGGATACATCAACAAAGGTTTAATACAAATATATATCCAAGTAAAATCATGGGATTCCTAAAAGTTTTTTTCTCATTGATAGGTTAATCACATTTTCATTATCCTAATGGAGTGTAAAAAAATTACTGCAAGATTCATAATGAAGTTTCAGATGAAGGTGAGGTGGCCCTGAAATCCCCTCAAATCTCTGAAGTTTTTATTATGTGAAATGTCAGGGATATGAATCATTTTATCATGACACCCTTAAATGCCATGATGGTGCATCAGGATTCCTTGAAATATCCATGATGTAACAAAAAAAATAATATTTCATTGGATTGATTTTTATGATATTCCATTATATATTGTGGAAAATAATATCTTGATCATAATGATTAACATAACACTACAAATATTTCACCACCAAATCAATAACATGACACTTAATAGTTATTTTCAATAAGGGAATAAAAATGTTATGCATGGAAGGTTTTTTGTAGAACAATCATTATTTAAACCGAAAGGCATCACCAAATTGGAAAATATTCATTTGGGTTCACTAAAATTAGTTGCCTCAAAATAATAAAGGGACATTAGTATTTGGTTATACCCTCAATATCCATCCATATTGGGGAGGGACTAATAGCCAGTTGTTCCATTTATCAGATGTAATATATTAAAAATGTGTAAATCATCTTCTGAACTATTTTATGTTGATATCAATAAAATGGATGAATATTTTGATAAACCAATTCAACTTATTGAAAATGAAAACATTAGATTGAAAATTCTGGAATATTACCTCTTGAAAGAATTTTTATTTGATGATATTATAATCATTGTCCTAAACCTTAGTAAAGAGAGTTAGTTGTGTTCTTCTGGATGCATTATTGTAACTAAGGTAAACATCAAGAGAATACATCTAGTGGGTTGATATGTCAAGATCAAGTCTAGAAATTCCTATGTAATTCTTGGAAAACACATCTCAGCTCAACTTTATAAATAGTTATATTCCTCTTTTTCTTTAGAATACATGACTACATTGATCAATTTTGGTCACATATCATCCTCAATAACCAAATTTGTCTACCAGAGCTTATCAGTATTGGTAGAGAAACCACTACAAAATGAGGGTTGGAGTTAATTGAGATCTTATTATTCTCCCCCATCTACAATAATCTTATTATTAAAGGGTGAAACATGGGAATATTTAGATTTATAGTAATATAGAATATCACAATACTCTAATGATTATGTAGGTGTATCCCCATACTATATTAGTGATGAAGGATTTTCCATTATATCAATAGATGAGTTAAGTGTATGCTGAATCTATGGAATGAAAATGAGTGAATGTTCACATAGAGAGTTTCCAATATTTTCATGTCTAAAGACAACTTTTGAACTGTCAAATTCAGTTGATGAAATTGATATTAGAATATGTGATGAGTACAACCCCAAATACGAACATGTATTTTTTTATTTTATTGATAAGAAAAAATATTAATTTCAAAGAACATTAAATTTGTTAACTAAGTTCATTTAAAAACTATTTTGGGTATTATCCCAAATAAAATCACTCATTAATTTATATGTATTATTTTGATTCATATAGAAATCTATCATCATGTAGTGTCCAGATTTTTTTATTGATGTAGTATTTTGAAAATTAATGGTATGTTGAAGGCACTTACATTTTTTTATGATACCAAGGCCACCCTATAAGGTTTTTGATTGGTGTAACCAACTTAATGACTAGGGATTCAGTGTTACATACAATTTCACTGAATTGATTAATGATCTTGGATTATCCAAGAGCCTTTTGTTCACTCTAAAAATAAACCTAAATTATTATAGTAAAGGGGACAATTTGACATCATTGTAACCCAATAAATGTATCAATTATATTTAAATATGGTTAATTTATGAACCATTTTTGATAAAATATTTATGTATGTCAATGTAATTTGGATTTTAAGATATATAAAATTATCATATATGTCCTTATATAATAATATTTAGATATAAATTTTCATAAAGGATAACCATGTGAAAATCCATTGTATATAGGACTCCATTACATACGTTTGAAGTGAAAAGATATCTTGGATTAATTGAGGTATTATCAAGTCTTCCACAATAGCTTCATGGAGTTCCTTTAAAAAATAAGTTTATATTTGATTGAATTCTTGGCCAAGAAAATGACTAATTTTTCTAGGATGACATATTATTGATCAAGATGTATATTCTGCCAAACATGAAGTTGATCCAGAGAATCAACTTTATAGGATGATGTTCTTGAGGTAGGTGGGATGTCCATTTATATAATAGTTGAAGGTACTCTTGTAACAAGTGAATTAGGCTAACTTATAATTCCCACACATCTGGGATGATAGGAATGTTACACCCCCTCTATCTGGTTATCTATAAAAATTAATATTGGATAACTCAAGAAAATCATGGGATTATTTTCATTCTTATATTATTCTTGATTAAATTATTTTAATAGGGTTTTGGTGTCATAAATAACTTGGGATAAATGTTGACATTATAGTGTGTTCAGTCCTAACTACAAATCCCTCTTTCTCAAGGATCATGTGGCCTCTAATTCTAGTTCATATATATGGCATAGGGATTTCAGATTCATAGTTATTATCATCATTACATAGATATACCATTTAATAAATTACACTTACTAAATAGATGAGTAATTATTCATTTATAGGGGACACATTTTTATGTTGTGAAACATATAGAATAAATGGGTGGGATGGTTCTTGTGGTATTAGGATTGATGGAATAATATTTCGGAGATTCAAGAGTATATTTTTCCTTGGTATGAGTTTTTCATTTAGTATTTTAATTTTTCAGTGCTTGTTATGATGTATCATAGAAAATTATATCTTAGAGGGTTGTGGTGTCGATGATCTTGGCCACACCCTGATAAATGATACTTGGGGAATATTTAACTAGTTTAAATATGACCTAAGGATATCATGAGTTATTTGATCATATCTATATTCCTATTATCATAGAACATCAATGCATACTTGATTTTATCTCATTTTTATTCACCTTATTCTTATAGAATAACTATAGAATCACATTCCACTTATGCAGATTTCATGAATAATATTACCTACCATAGATCAAGCATATTATAATGAATTTATTTTGATAAAAATACCTAGATAGAGTTTCCAAATGTTAGATATAAGATTAAATAATTTGTGTAATTATTGAGACCAACTAGATCAAACCTTTTACGGTCTAAGAGCCTTCGAATTTTTTTTCATAGCTACTATAATGTAACTAGGAACATTTTAATCTTATAGAGAATAAAAAATATTCTTTCATTCTATAAATTAAAGTTATTTTATCTCATTTAAATTGTTCTATAATGGATATCATTGTTCTAATTTCTGTTCAATAAGAGTTTTCATGTGACATAGTCTAGGCTTTAGAGTTAGATCTAGTGTAGGTTTTGTTTTAAATATGATGGTTTTGGTTTCACCTTACCTTCTATCTTTCCACGATTTTAGGAAACTATTAGAGAAAACTATTTGGATCCACAAATGGATTCATATAGCCTTTGTGAAACAATGTGTAGTTCTCCAAACCAAGTATGATATTTTTACAAAATGAGTATTTTTTTCACGTCTTCACAGTGGATCTATATATAAAGATCCAATAAATATTCTTTTGTAATTTAAAGGTTTATTGAGTAAGTATCACCCTTCCACCTAGAAATGAAATCCAAGACTCTCTAATTCTACCAATATTTTCAATTCGAGAATAAATTATTTTTTTCTTCGATAGTGTGTAGCTAAATTGACAATGAAATTTTAGGCAGATATCTTATCATCCACTAATTGACTGGTCAGGTAAACTGGTATTCTAGACGAACGCAGTTTATCTAGTTTTAGTGTGTGTGAAGAACAAATGATTAAATATTTAATACTAATCAGTGGTCTCTATAATTATACCATAATAAGATACAAAATTATCCTAGCATTGTTCTTAGTCCCCCAATACATTTTTCGTAAGGTTATGGATGATTTTACATTATCCATTTAGTGTGAGGAGTTTTCACTAGCTACCCTACTGCATTATTTCATTCCAAAAAAAATAATATATCTATTAATTAATCAATATTGTTGATGATCATTGGTGGGATGGATAGATGTGTATGAATAATTTTAGAATAATTAAGGATTGGAAATAGAAGTGGTGGGTCTACATATACATTTTGATGATAATAATATAGGGATGACCTATAGTAATTCATCTCACATAGCTCTGGATTTATTTCTATTATAGGGAACTACTATCAACATTCCACCACTAGATAAATATAAATTGTTTGTCTAAAAACATTTTTGAGTGGATTTATTGTATCTACAAATTTTCTCATATTTTTACATTCTTTTTTAAGGGGATATACTAATAGATTCATGTGTGGATTATCTTGAAGAACATATGTAGTAGGAATATTGCCTCTGTATATTTCCAAATTGAGGATCTTCAACTCCTTCATATCTGCACCGTCTTAAGAAAATATTTCCTCAATAATAGGAAGTCCAACATCCTCAGGTGATGGGTGGGATGTTTCTACTGCTTTAATCTTTTCTTTGTTTGAATCCTACAAAATATGATGTACAAAAACCTTCATGGGTTCCCCAAATTTTTATTTCTCTTTTTATTCCATGTACAGACACAGTTTTAAATATCTTTTTTGTGGACCATGTTTAGAATAAAAATATCATTGTATTTCCACCATCATAGGTTTTATGTTCTATTCCATATTTAGGGATGATGTGATTGATTTTTACTAAAGCATAATAAATTTCAGGAGTCACATCACTCTTAGATGGGGAGGCGAGTTGTTTACTCTTAGATCGTGCTTAAAGAAGCCTACATTTTTAGGACTGTTGATCCTCAATATGGGTTGATTTTTCATGAAACCACTATGATGATTCATCCATTCCTAAAATTATTATCCCATAACCACGTATTGAATTGTAATAAAAATAGATTATCAAGAGGACCAAATTGTATCCATTCCAAAGTAAAAGGTCTAGTCACATGATGGGACTAAATTCAAAGACATATTTCTAATGAATATTATTATTGGTAAATGACAGAATTACATGGTGGAGGATGATGAGGTAACAAATTTACCATTCCATTGTGCTTGGGATTCTTCTTCCCCATGGTTGTATCATTTCCGGTAGTATTTAGAAATATTTATGGTTGTGGGTCTAGTTTAATTCCATTAGACCAACGAACTATGACTGCTTAGATATTTTGATAGCTACAAATATCATAGATTCCCATTTGATATTTCATATCATTTTTCAATCATATTTTGGGAGAAATTAATAATTTTAGTTTCAAATAATTTCTATCAAAGATATTAATCCTATATAATTATTATATTTTCTTAAAAAATATTATTTTTAATCTTCTCATATTCATGAATCCAGATTCATTTTATGACCCACTATCATTTGGCATGAAATTTATAAGAATTTTACATGGATAATTTCTATTCAACATACAATTTTTTGCGGTAAAAGACTACATCTTATACTTAGATCAAAGTGATGACGTTCCATTATTTCACATCTTGTTATATTTTCTAATTTTTTGGATATATGAATTGAAATGATCGGTGTTCACCCCATTCCCAAATATAGAAATAATATAGGGTATGAATGATCCAATAACATATATTGTTAAAATATTTAATAAATTGATATTGAATACCCCCAATATACCTTCCAATTCAACACATTATATATCATAAAGGGCCGACAAGGAAATCAAATGGGGAATTTATTATATTTACATGATGTGATTCAAAAATCCTTCATAAAGAAATAATTTATAATTTAAATGTTCAAGAGTCATCCATATGTTTAGACAAATATTAAGTATGCATTCCCCTATCTTGTTTTAATTATACCATATGGTTGAGTGTCTAGAGGCCAAAATATGAGTGGTAAATTATTAATGGGTAGTTTCTTAATTATAATTAATGTATTATCTTTATCTTCTTTGAGATATTCCTCTACCTGATCTGACCAATGTGGATGTATCTTTGCTACCATATTACTCAAAAGTACGAATATTAGTAATATCCTTAGCTATGATGCAATATAGGTGTTCCTAGTAATTTTAGTGAATTATTATTTCCTTGGAATCGATTCAGGTTGTGAGATAATTTTCATTCTCAATAAAATGGAATCAACTATGGTTGGAATATTCTTTCCATCTTCCTTATGATATGAGGGATTTCAAAAATTTTATTTTTTAATGGATGGTCCTTCGTGTCGAAATTATATATTACTTTATAGAGGGCCTTGATAATAAAAATCTATCATGGGGATGACCACCATCAAGTACTAATGTCTTTGTATTGTATGCATTCCTATAGTATACTCTAAGGGGAGGACATTCATAGTAGGTAATGGAAGGTTTGAAATCCTTTTTAAATTTCAGCTTTTGGCCAAGAGGTGGGATTCTATTGAACTCATCGTGAGAATAGATCATAGGACTGATCATATTATGGACATAAAGGAGGATTTAATGTTTTATATTTTGGGGAGAACCTAGATTGTTGTTGGTAAAAAAGATATTCAGAGAACCTTAAGAACTACAACTATAATTTTCTTGTTCTGAAAAAGAGTCAAAAGGTTCTTCATATATATTTGATAGATGTTTACTTGACATAAGAACACAAAAATTATCTAGAGTAATTATATGGACATGTTTCTTGAAATTGAATCACATATATTCATACTTATTTTTAGATTATCTTCATCAGGTAGTCAGTGTATCCTTTTGTGAACAAAGACAGTCATATACGGGAGGCCACCTGAAAGGTTATACTTTTCCATATGGATATTATAATAATATAAAATGGTTTTGTAACTTATATTTGTATTCATAGAAGAGTCCCTAAATATAAAAAATTAATCTCTAGTTTTTATTTAGAATGTGTTCCCGATTAAATTTTACATTTATTGTGGTGTTATATTGATGACTATCATAGATGAGAGAATGAATATATTTATTCTTATAAGTATCCTTATCAATATGATCATGATCTACACTAATAGTTATGGTAGAATTTTTTTCTTAATCCCTATCCATTATTGCTACTCCAAATATATGTTTACATCCCTATTGAAAATTTGTAGGGATAAATTCCTACCCTATAATGTTCACAAAGATGTGTTGCCATAATTTTATAGCTAGAATAAGAATATATTCATATTTCATGGTTAGATTAAAATTATCTTCCTATGTATTTCAAATAATTATTATTATAGTATAATAACATGATTCATTTGTGGGTATAGAAACATGGTTCTATGACATATTTTTTATTGAGATATCTGGTGACCATCTCTGGGTACAACTGAACATTGTTGAAAGGTTTGATGGTTGAGATAATGATTATTCCCCTTATCACAAATTAAAACTATAGACTGTTGGGAAACATATTTGGTTGAAATATTTATATTGTAATGATCACGTTTAATGATCATTTTTACACCTTAGTTGGTCGTCCAATGTGATCAGGTGTGAGTGACTTGAGTTAGGGAATGCCAGGTGGAATCCATTGAAGGTTGAGAACATAATGATACATAGTGTTTTCTATATAATATATTTTTAGGATCCATTTGGGTTGAATAATGTGATGTGATAATGATTTATACACCATCCTATTTATTCCCACCTTGGATAAGGGAGGAATTTATTGTTTTATTATGGGGAGAGGCTCTAAAAATGTTTTGAGATTGCAAAATTTGTCGATTTCGTATTCATAACTTCTCATCACCAGGGGGATTATCAGGGATGATTTATAAACTAAAGGGATTTAGGAATGACCTATAGGGATAGGATAGTAACTTTGATATGGTACTCCTAGATCTGTTCATTCTCCACATGACATTGACAACATTGGATGTTCAATGGTTCCCTATGGTTTGACAAGGACATTACTTGTACAAAAGTAAATATATATGTTTTTTATAAAGGTAAGATACCATTTTGGTTTATGGTAGTTTTAGTTTATGTGCATGCATTTAGGAAAAAACACCAACAAGGAAACCTATCAATGAAAATTTACATTTAAATAAACAGAATCATGAGTGATTTTTTTGAAGAATCAATGTTGTTTCCAAATTAATTTAATAAATCAAAATAACCTAACATGTGGGTGGCATAATTATTTTTGATAATGAGGGATTCACATTAGGATTATCATTTTTTGTACCCCCATGAAGGGAGGATTAATGGTTTTTCATATATTGGTTTATCAATTCAGATATTTTTGGAAATTGTATATTCATGGGACCAGAAACATACAATGGTTCCAGCTTCCATGATGGTATATAGACCTACCTTCCAATGTAAGTTGGTTACATGGAAATCTTACAATGAATGTTCATGTTTATTGGAATTAATTTTCATCAAAACCCATTGGGGGTTTCATTTCATACACTATGAATCTTTAATAGATTTAATTAATATTCGTGAATACTTCTCAAATCCCATTACGTGGTTTGTAAAAATTTAAATTTTCAATCTATCATTTACACTTGTATCTGTGAAAATCTATATATATCAAAGGATTTCCATCAATGGATATATATTTTTGTTTAATAGTATCACTATTTTCATTCATATATTATTATGTGATTCTATATTGAATCTGTGCAATAGATTCATTTAGAATTAATCATTATCTAGGAAGGTATTTTTTGTTTTAACATCTGGATGTAGCCCTTGATGGGGTCTCCTATGTATCCCCATTTATGGAGTAAAATACCACCTTTAATATTTCCACATAAATGGACACTGCATACCATTTAATATAATGTGACAAGGAAAATACCATGCAATTTCATATCATAAGGTAAATATATACATCGAAATGTTGCATAGAAAAAGATGGAATTGGGAAATTGAATAAGATTCCATGCATAATTGTCCTTAAAGGACATTATTTCTCATGGTATTAGGTTGATCATACAAGGAATATGACACTTTTAATATTTATCTCACATGGTATATGGTCTAATGAGGATGAGTTCAAAAGAAACCATGAGAAATGTTTCCTTATAGGTGTAGGCATGAGCATACGGGGAATATGGTGCAATAATGATGGCATAAAGTTGAAAATGATTTGTTTTGACACTTGAGAGATTTACCATATATCCTATTATGATGAGAATTAAATTCCATGTTGTTTGGATATTTTTGGGCATACACCTGTGGGGGAGTCTTAAAGAATACATTTTGATTATCATAATGACTTCATCGTCATTGGTCGGTAAGCCTAGAAAAGTGATGCTCTTATTTGAATAAAGATTGAGTATATGATTTATTATATCAAATAATAAAATTCTAATATGACTTGTGGATGGTAAATAAATCAAAATTGGAAGCCCATTGTTGAACTTACTTATTCAAGCATTGATGTATGAGGAATAGGTTAGGTATTATAGGTGAATTTTTATATCCAATAAGTTAAAATAGGGGATTACACTATGAAGAATTCATAGGATATTATCCTCTATTCACTGATGGATGGGGTGAGGCTATGGTATGGTATCTGTGAAGAATGGATAGGGTATAAATGAATAGGGACTCACATTTTAATCATATTACTTATTTATAAATACTAGATTGAGAATTATTCTCCAGTTAATATGAAAAATAATAATATGGAGGCTTCCCACATCACTTCATGTTTCACACAATATTAAATAGTTGATTAACCATAAAAAACTAAGAATTTTCCCATAATATCCTCTATGAAGAGGAACCTAAATAAAATTGTAATTCATGATCAGGAACATCCTGAGCACCCTTCATTGTACAACAGTTAAGTGGATGAAATTATTTACCTATTAAATGCATGTTGAAACTAGGGAACATTTATGTGACTAATACTAGGATCATATAGGTATGGAGTCCTCAATAGAGGTATTAAATTATATTTTCATAGACATTGGTGTTGTTAAGAGATAATTATTTTTGATACATTTCACAGGGTACAATATAAATCTAAATGATAGATATAAGGAGAGTGATAAGATTAAATAGGTAAATATCATATGTTTACCCCAGTAGATATACTATTAATAGTATATTAGATTAGTAACATATAAAATGAAGTTTTCCCAAATGGATAATAATTTTGGAAGGAAATTTACATGTGGAGTAAGGTATAAATTTAGATAGGGCCATGTGAGTATACCTTTTTGAAAGGAATTAAATTTCTAGTCAAACTCCTATTATGGTAAAATTCTTTACATATATTTTCCCCTATTTGGTAGGGATTTAGTTTCTTGCAGTTTTCGGTGATCTTAAGAAGAAGGATGTTTTTTTTACTCTATATTTCCCATTCTCTACCATTTCTCTCATTACATCTATTTGTTCAACAATTTGTCCCTCAGTTCTCTTATATAATATGAAAAATCATTTATTTATAGGTATTGAAGAAAAAATAGTTTACCTAAATGGATGACTATATTGAAGATATTTTATCATGTGGTAGAAAATAATCAGCGCAATATTTTCAAACAAATTTCATTTATGGGGGGAGAGGGGGAGTGACCACCTCAGGCAATAAAATATTTTTGTTTTTGGGGGTATTGAGTTAGAACCTGTTGTTATAAAAGGAATTCATATATGTGGGGAATTGAGTGACAACCGTTAAATGAAAACGAATTTAATTTATGGGGGGGTGAGCTATCAACTCATTCCATAGTAGACTTTTTTTAGTAGGGTATTTGAATGAGCAACTCATGCGATAAATAATTCTAATTTCCATTGAGGGATTCATGAAACATCCTAACTTTATAAAAAAATATTCATTTTCATTGGAGTGCGTTCTTTGAGTTAAATCCTTTTATAATAGTCAAATCTCTTATATGTGGTGCTATGGGAAGGATTGGGTTTCACGTATCTTATTAGAAATTCTATAAAAATTAAAATTGATGCATTTTTTATATAATTTTAAAAATTTACACCCTTACTTAATTTTTAAATCTTTTGGATAGATTTATAAATTTTCTAAACAATTTTTTCACACATTTTTCAATCCTTTTAGACCAAAAATGAATCTATAATTTTTAATCACACATAATTTTTCTCAGATGATTCACATACTATTTCTTAGACATTAGATGATTTATGTTGTCACTCCCATTGATAAGGCATAATCCTAAAATACTTAAATATCGAAAAATAAGTCCCAATAATCTCATTGTATCTCAATATATCATTGATTGTATTTTATATTTTGGCTATTTATTAATACATCAATCTTATGTTTTTTAAAGAACGAGAAAACCACTAAAAATCATCAATTAGACTCACTTTGGTGTGGATCATCTACTATGGCATGGAATACAGCAAAACATTAAAATTTGTAAATCCATTAAACCTATGCCACCCAGGTGGTGGTGGTATCATTATTCCTTTGAATAATAGTATTCATATCTATAATACCCATTAGTATATGAACCAATGTCTCATGGTGTACGATTACATAACTAACTAAAATAGAATGACACTTAATTCTCATATATTTATCATCACAATGTATTTCTATTTTCCTTATTTCGACTGATGAATCATATGGTAATAATTATATCTATTGTTGTGTGACTCATCTCATAGTATAATAACACCATCCTCATGTATTTTTAACTATGGAGAAAAACTCATGTAATAAAAACTCATCCCTAAAATATAAATCAACAAAACACGACCAAACATTATATAATAATGAAATATCTGGCATGATATTACACTTTTCTATATATGAATAAGTCAAGGTTTCCTCTATCTCACATTATTCTTGTATTCCATTTGAGATATTAACTTAGACTATCTGTATCCTGATCATATATTCTAGGAATTCATTTGAAATCTATAATAGAACATTGCATATTTTATTCCAACTCTTCCCCACTCAACTATATAGTGATTCAATTTCATCCATAGGAATATTTTGAATAAAAAAAATAATAATAAATATTTCAATTATGATTGATTTTTCCTAATAAAAATTATATCATTCAATCAATATAATGGATATCTATAGCACTTATCATATGATAGAATACTGAAAATAGATAAATCTATATGTCAGTGTAAGATTAATTACACATTGACCATGTCTCAATTGAGATTAAATTAGCTCAAATAAGCTCCTCATTTTTCAATTTATATTCTTAAGGGTTATTTTTGTTTTAGACTCACAATATTTGATTCAATCTCACACATTCTATTTAAAAGAACCATGAAAATAAACATATGATCTCTTCTCTAAGCTCAACCATCCCACAGCTCAAACTCTTCTTAATATGGAATAATTATAAACACAACTCTCCCATAGTGATCCCTAATAAATCTAGGTGTCTCTCCTCCTTTATATGTGGATCGAATTTTTTATTCCCACAATTTTTTCAACAAATTTATGGGAATAAAAAATGAAAACTAATGTTCAATGAATTACAATTATTTTATGGATGAATTCCCTCCTAACAACACTCTATAGTGTAGAATGGTATCCATTTTCATTTGATTTGTAAATGTATCTACGACATTCTCCTAGTTTGAAACATGATCTATTGAAATCTATCCACTCTCCACATACTAATTACTGAATTGGTACTTTAAGTTAATATGAATCAACCATATATATTTTATAGGATTTATTTAGAATTTGATAATATTATTATTATCAAACTCATTCACCAATAGGTGTGAAACATCAACCCTCAAGTCTTCTATCTATGACAACATATATGTCAATTTAGTTATGTCTTATGAGGCTATAACATAGTAAAATTCTATTAACCTAAGAGCGGCTAAATTTTAATTTATGGAGTCTCATACAATCTGTATTCCTTTAATAAGGAAACCAAAAAAAAAGTAATCTTTAGATCTACAATATCATATACCTAGTATAATTTGGTATAAATGAAATTCTATCATGATTTATTACTATAAAACTGAATTTCAAAACCAGGAATTCATTTAATTTTTTAAATCACAGTTTTTCATTAATAAAATATGACTACTTTGGTTTAATCTTGAACTAATAAAAATTTGTAACTATAAACAAATTTTTGGCCTTTACAGCTTCTAATAGTACGATCTTCCAATGAGCTATTGGAACTCTTATTAATTCACTATCATTATTTATTTATAAAATAGAAACTTCTTACAATGGGATATAAGAGTTGATATACGTCCTAATTATTCCTCAAAGAACATATTTAGTTACTAATAATCATTGTTGTCATATGTGGGAAAGATAAAAACTATCATATTTATATATTTTTATCATAAATATATTTTTATCTACTAAATCATTAAAATTTTAGAAAGCCCCATCATCTAGTTAGAAAAAATCACTAGAATACTTTTCCAATAATTTAAAAAAAAATCACTGAGATAGTAAATCATAATGAATATTTTTCTATCATCTCCCCTAAAAAATATTTTAACTATTCGTTTTGTTTTTTAAATTTCATATAGATTAAGCTAAATTTCAACATTGAAACCCATTATTGCATTATTTTGTGATCACATCATCTTCCTTATTCTTCTTTTATAGTTGATAATGATCACTTCGAAGGTTAATCAAATTTATTTGTTCAATGAGCTCCTGTTCCTAAAGTTCATTATTATGAAACATTATCATTACATCAATTTTTGAAACATTGTACATTTATTCATAAAATATATCATGAAATATTCATATTTTTACATCCCATACAACTATAGAAAAATCAATACCCTATATTTAATAGTGTCATTTACAAAAAAGATGATTTTTATCATATGTTACTTCTCCGTTCTCAATTATTTTTCTCTAGAAAACAATATTTTCCCAAAAAAAATTCATTTTATGTTGCAACCAATCCTCATGTGTCATTATATTGAATTTTATTTATATTTAATTGCATTAATAAAATCATGTTATCATATTATATGGTGTAATCCACACTATTTAGTCCAACCTATAGGTTATAACTAATTTGATTAATAATTCTCAATATTTTTTCATGATTTTACTTTTTTATAGTTACTGTAATGTTTATTTTGTTAAGCTCAACATGTTTGATAGTTATTTTTAATATATAATATTATCGCTCTGGTTTTCCATTTCTAAAATAATTTAATGAATCATATTATGAATTTTGATGATTTTCTCATATATCTATGATTTTCTCATATTATCTATTATATGATTTATAGAGGACTCCAGTTTTATCATCAACATGCCATGTTTTATAAAAAAGATTTTCATTCTCCTACAAAATCACATAATTTAAATCAATTATATTTCCCAGATTCATATCATATAACCAATAACATCTTCTTTTGGGTGTCTTCTTAAGAAATATTCCTTCACTAACCCTCTCATTGAACAATCCCAAATGATTTCCAAAAATCGTGGAATAACATGTCATACCAAATATATTAATATTAAATATGTATGTATTCTTACCAATCCATAACTCATGTGGTGTAATAACCAACTTGGGTTAGATTTTGAATCGATTCATCATGTATATTTTTGTGGTTTTTTCCTTTCTCCAAAAAAAACCTGATGTCCATTTTTTGATACTATTGTTACTCCATAAATTTCATTATTCCACATATATAATCTATTTTTTTGGAGGTATATGGATAATTAATTTCAATACATGTCTTGTTATCCTCTTGGCATTCCTCTCATTCTCCATTATTATATAAAAATTTAGTTTTATGTCTCAACATTTTGATGTAATTATATTTTTAATTCTCCCAAATTATATACAAATGTCTTATTTTCTCAAGAGGAAAGGATTTAATATATATAAAATAAATATAATTCATCAGAAAAAAATTCCATTAAAATCTATGAAATTTGTGTCATTATTGGTAAACATTATTCTAATTACTCCACAAAAATCTATGTTTATTTATATATGATGTTCTTGGTCTTACATTTTACTAACTTCTTACTCTATTTCACTGTCATTCCTTTACGACGTGTTTTAAAAATTTTGAGTCTTTCATGTTAATGATTTAAAATATTTATCACAACATCATGGTGGATAAAATTAAAAATATTTTTCTATCTAAAATGGGAATTCCTTGTATTATATAGTTGGAATTCCAATTTTATACTCACAATACATGAATTTCGATCATCAGATTTCTAAAATAGGTTTTCATTTTATAAAAAAGATTAATATAATTATATAATCATCTATTATTTTTTTATCTAACTAATAATTATGAAATGTCACCTAATTTCCAATGTGATAATGTTTATAAAAACTGAGAATACTTTTCCTAAACCCTTCAAGAATGATATCATTGTTAGATTTATTCTCACAAATCATTGTGTATCTAACACCATGAACCTTGATTAAACAGTATTTCTTGAATGTGACATGAATTTATATAATAAAATTGGGAATCATTGAAGATATATGTTTCATTAGACATGTGTGATGTGAAAAAACTGTCTTGTTTAAAATAACTCTCTCATTATTAAACCATCTAGGAATCCCCAATGTTTATCTCCTATTTATGAATATTCATCCATTTTAATGATTATGAACCTTCTATAATTAGGAATATTAGAATTTTTTCAAGAAACTTTTTATTGGTGTGTATTTATAGATCACACAATATATAATTTAATAAAAGATAATAAAGAGAAATTTCTAATTGTGCCTTATCTTCTAGATGTTTTTTTCTATCATTTAGGAATTTACAGTTCACTACCCCTTGAATCATAAAATATATTTGGTTGACAGAGTGAATTACTATGAAAATTCTCATTGTGTTTATTCCCATATAATACAAAAAACCATTATCTCCCCTCAAATAACAATTATGTAGAATAGATAATTGGATCATCAAAATAGGTTTGTATTTTATTTTATGTACACTATTTTTTCATCTTATAATACTTGTAGGAATACATTTTTTGAAAATTTCCCATGGGATTGGTATTAAAACCCTATAATACTAACATCTCTTTATTTTTGGGATTCTCAGTACCATCAAAACCTTAAAAATGGGATGTATACTCCTTTTTCAGGTAATAAATCACATTATTCTTTCTATTATCACTACAAACACTACATAGATTGGAATTAAAATTGTCCAACATAATTATTAATTTAAATATGTAATAATCAAAATGCTTCAACATAGTTTTAGAAAAATAATATATTATTTTATATCTATCATGAATCTCATTACCTATTTTTTTAAACTCTATATATTTATATCTACTAATGGAATTTTCTATTTAAATTATCTATCCTCAAGAGAACCACTTCCTCATTATTAAAATTTAATTTTTTAGTGGTGATATAAATAATTTAATTTCAATCATCAAGAATTTATTTGAGACCCCTAATATTTAATTTGAACTCTATTTACATCTCTATTATATAGTATGTATTCCAAACATCAATTGATTGCCTTAAGGAATCATTATCTATATTCAATGATTTCTTTTTTATTCTTAGTAATATTTTTTATTTTAATAACAATATTTGTTCCTCTCATAGTTGAAACAACATTTATGACTTTGAATCACTTCTTTGATTTTTAATTCCACTATTATCTTAGATCTACAAGGAATAATTAGGCGATGTTTATTATTTTATTAAGTTTTTTTACCAATCTTTTCCTATGTCATATTTTTCTATTTCACTTTCCTCATCATAAGACGTAGATTCACGGTGTGAGAATTTTTTTTATTCATTATTATATTCAAATTTTCTTCTTACATTGAAAAATATTCCTCTATTACATATTATAGACATATTCATTTTCATAAATCAACTTTTTGGTTGATGATCATTATCCTCTTATTATATATTCTCAGTGAAACCTATAGAAAAATAGAGATTCGTTAATTTATTAAAAAACTAAAATAATATATTTCTTCTATATTTACTATTTCCACATTCCTTGAATTTAAAACAAAGATATAAATTCTTAAAAATCAATGTAATCTTTTTTAGTATCAATTTTATCCTCATGTGTCTTCTTTATCATTGAATGACTATGCCTTTATTTTCATGGGAAATTTTTTTATGATATTCCTTCTTTTCTTAACTCTCCCCCTATTCTCATATCATACGATAGAAAAACATTGATGAATTTTAAAAGATCCACTATTCCAGGTCGATATCATAAATGGTAGAAATAATTAAATAATTTTTTTGGGTTGGATTCTCATTATCTTCTTCATGATGGTAGTGTCTTAAATTTTTGCACCATAGCCTTGATTCAAAACCATAATATTTTTACATCAAAATTTAATTCATCCACAAAATCATCTTCTCCCAAATAGGATATATTTGGCCTTGATCTAAAAATTGTTTTAATAATGATCCATTTACCGTATTATCGTATTTCGGGATATCATAGATATATCTATAGAATTCATATATTTTGTTCATTCAGATTACTCTTTGCAACTATTTTTTTTGTGTGACAAATGTATTCAAATATTTTTTTATTAAATTATTTGAATATATCAAACTCATAAACCAAAGATGTAAGAGATTAAAAATACATAGATATCTAGTAATAATACCTAAAATATTTTCATAATAAATTATAAAAATCCAATTGAAGGAATTCATGGGTTCAATGATCCTAAAAGGGTCTTCATGGAATGTTTATTTGATTATTAATAATTTGTGAGAGTGTAAAATGATTGAGGTGGGGGAATCTGTGATCACTAAAAAAACCCAACCCTCATGTTTATACATTAATATTCTTTTCAATAATTTGTGTAAAATGCTCTTAATGTTGATAATGTGATAATGAGAGACTATGAGATAAATAACACATATACAACCTAATTTTTTATAATGTTTTCTCCCCATTGTTATCAAGATTCTATTCACTATTGTATGCATGTTTTAGTAATTATACCCAATATGTAATTTTTCATAAAAATATAAATAAAAGGAGAAATATGTTCTAATTTTACTAAAATTAAATGCTAAAAAAATTAAGTGTACACATATCAAAAACAATATAAACATAACTTACCAAAAGTGTCTCATGAATTTATAATTGATGTTAATACTTATTCAGATCCTAAAAATCCTATGAAATACCTATTAGAATAATCATGTATTAAGAAAATATCATTAGTTTTATCACGCAACCATTTTCGAGAAAAAAATAATTTTTAATTTTAGACATTACAAGCATTGTAGCATAAGTCACCTTCTTGTGATATGATTCTCATATTCAAAAGATATGGAAAAATAAATCCTAGGGATGTCAGAGTATCTCAACATATCATTGAAATTATTGTTGTAATTTTGTAATGACTTAAAAATTATACCTTGTAGTATTTTACAACAACTAATCCACTATCCTAATTCATTAGAACTCACACTTTAGTGGAGCCTTTACTATGGAATTCGACACCATATTACATGAACACCAAAAATTATCTTAAACCCATATTACCTTTTTGGTGGTATTTTTTTCCACTATATCCATTGTTAACCACCATGTTTCACTATGATTCATATTTTGTGATATTTTATGAGGATGAGGTTTTGATTGAGTCTCAATGGTGTTTTACCTTGAATCATGAAAATTCATCGAGACTTTCTTCTATTCAGGTTTTAGGAGAATAAATAGAATCAAATATTGTAGGTTCACTTTATGGGGATGGGTTGTAGTTCATTTTTATCTTTGCATGGGTTTTTATCCTAGGATACACATGGCTATGTTCATACCATGTGATACCTTAGGAAGAGGAGTGTAGGTTTCAAGGCATGTCTAGGGTGGGGATTAAGAATTTCATATAGATTGTAAAACTAGGCATCAAGCATACAGTGTGGATTTAGATCTTGAAAGTTACCAATGGAATGGTTCGAGAATATTTTTTCCATCATTATAGTAATCGTGGGAAATTTTTAAGTGTCATAGTCCAAGGTAGTGGCTAGTTCAAGGTCGGTTCATAGTTTCAAAAACTTTGAATCCAAATAATATAACGTTCTGAGGAGATATGTTTTTGAAGAAATTCTTAAATATCTCTATTCAAATTAAGAATGGTTTACCCCTATTCTCCCCAAACACATTTTCTAACTCTTGGGATTCCCAAGAAGAACACCACTATACTCTTATTTTTATCATTTACATCCCTTTGGTGATTTCCATGTTGTTTTAGGTAATTATTCCAATCATTATTTCTTCTCCCCTTCCCTCTCTCTTTTTTTCATTTTTTTGGATTCCCACATGAATAGTAGTTCCCTTGTGGCCGATCTTTGTGATCTACATGGATATAATTTAGTAATTTTATTTGGTTTTGAGACACCATTTCCAATATGAATGGTGTTTTATCCTATGAAGGTGGAACATTATGGATTGTTTTCTACTTCATCCATGTATGTGTTCATATAAAATTGATTCATTATGGACTTCAAAAAGTGCTAATATTTTATAAATTCCATTTTATAAAAAATGATAAAATATATGATATCCCTATAATTATGTAAAACTATATAATTATGTTTTGATGTTTCTAAAAGGTCGTTTATGTGAATGAAAAAGTTTCATGATTAAAATTGAATATTTAAAGGATATAAGATTTTTAGGAATTTCCTTTAGGGATTTTGGAAATAGTTTTAATGATATTCATTTAATTTTAATATCATTTTTGTTTTCAATGATATAAAGGTATGTTTTAAATATAATCTATTTTTTAATTTAGGTGTTGTCCACCAAATGGTTTAGAAATGGGTACTTTATAGGATTTTAAATGCCGAATTTAAATGTGTGGGTGGTTTACCCATTGTGAGAGAATACTTATTGGATTTTAAAATTTTAATTGATGGATATGGGTGTCAAATGATTTATTTTAGTTTTCAAGGATAAATAACCTTAGTAATTGATAACAATAAAATGTTTTACTATATTGATGGTTCCAAGATCCTTAATGTTTTGAAATGTAATTTTATGAAATTTGATAATTATCTTAGCATTTTGAGATGTATTTTGTCTTTAATGTCCCCTTAAAATTTAGTTTTTAAAATAGTGGACGTAAATGGAACCCTTTGGCTTCCACTTAATTATTTTAATAATTATATGTTTTTTTAATTTCATTGGTGAATTTTTTATATTTGGTGTTAGTCACTGTGGGGAATTACAGGTGAGGGTTATTTATGGTGATGCCTTTTGTGTAAAACGTTGATATCATATACTTACACCAAAATTCATTTATAGGTATTGAAAAACGATGTACTAAATGTGTGATCTAACTTGTTCCCAATGTTTTTTCACACGTTACTGGTGTATCGGCACATGTACTAGGATAAATTTTATTAAATGGGGTTATCCTCACGTTAAGAACCCGGTTCTTAGTTTTGAGGTCCTGGATTCTTCTATTCCCTTTTCCTTAACTGTTTTTGAGAAAATATGGAAAATGGGGAAAATCCTAAATTTTGGAAATACATGCCGTGTACTTTCCCACACGTCCTGTACTTTTGGCTATGTGGGATTAGTACACAAGGCGTATATCCATGTCGGCAACAAAGGGTTTAGGAACTGACTACACGCCGTGTAGTGGTCCCTTACACGTCGTGTAGTAAGTCAGCAGACCAAAATAGTAAGGCGGTGGAGCAGCTGCCAACTGGGTGGGAGTACACGCAGTGTAGTCAAGAGTACATGCCATGTACTCATGTTGACGGATGAATAGTGTGGCGGTGCCGCCAGAGGAATAGTTAAATGAAGAAATTACATGTCGTGTACTTGAAAGTACACACTGTGTACTGTGTTTTTTTGCTTAAAATGGGTAGTAGCCTCCCCTGTTCACAGGGAAGGCTTAGAACCAGGAAGAGAGCTTGGGAGAGTATGGTCGAAAATTCGGAGATCCGTCGGGTGCACGTCTAGAATCCAATTTCGCTTCAGACGATCTTGTTAGAACCTCACGGGTAATCCCTCTCTTCTCCTGGCGTGGTTCTTACCAATTCTTCTCTTAACGGGAGTTATTTAAGGTTAAGAAGTTTTTCTTCTTCGTCATATCTACATTGTATCTGGGTGTTTCTAGGATCGACGATCGTGTATACTACTTGTTGACTTATAAAGTAGGTGGGTTGGTGTTTGTTTTTCCAACTTTCGTGTGTTTTGTGTGTTTTCGTGCCATGAACCCATGTTGGGGGTGTTGTGTGGATGAGGTCGTGACTATTTTAATATCTAGAATTGTATAGGCAATTAAAAGTGATATTAAATTTCTAGTTGGAATTGTTTCTTGGATGTGGAACCACCCCAGGTGTGTGTTCCATTGTTTAGTCATTGGCCAAGATACTCGAGGGTATGCCATTAAAGTAGTAATAGTTGAATTGCCTTGAAAGGAATTTCTTATTTACTGCTTTTTTACATGTTGGGGATGGCCCGGATACCTGTTTATCTTGAGGGTGTTGTTGTGATTAGCTTGAGCGCGTGACCATATTATCCTAAGGGAAACATACTATTTTGCCTGAGGGAAAACTTTCGTGCCTGAGGGCTTGACTTCTGTGCCTGAGGGCGGAACTTTGTACGCCTGAGGGAAATTTCTGTTACGCCTGAGGGAAATACCTACGGTTACGGTTCTGATTACCTGATGGTAAGGTTTTACTTGTCTGAGGACGCTGACTGATTATCCAGAAATTCACCGTGGTGGTTTCTAAATATTAAATGGATTAAATGAATAATTAAATGGCAATATAACTGGTAAGTTATTTTCTTTTTATTACTTCTTAGTTTATTTCATGTTACTACTGCACATTATTGTTTCATGCTTACACGTAGTTGGGCACGGGCCTTTGGTGGGTTCCTACTGAGACATATTTCTCACACCCTGTTTGGGTCATGCTTTTCAGCCCAAACAGATTACGTTTCTACAGGTGCGGATAGGGGCAAGAGCCCTTACATAGGTGCTTGACTGTTGTTGTGGAGTTTGAGGGCATGGGACCGAGCCTAGGCTCGTGATGCCGTTACTAGATGTTTTGTTTTATTTTGTAATATTCTGCATTTTTTTGTACTGTATTTATGTATAACATGTTTTGGTTTTTTTCTTAGAACTTGAGACATGTAACATCATTATTTATACACTGTTGGTTGTATCTACTGCAGTTGTTTATTTCTGTTGTGTATGGTTCATTTCTTTCGCTAATTGTTGTATGTTTTTATTTAAAGTCCACTACGCTACACTTTGAAAAATGAGGGCATAGTTTCCCCACTATCAGACATGGTCCCTCACTGCTAGTCGGAAGCCTCTGGTGTTTAGGGAAATGCGCTTGAGGTCACGTGGTGAACCGGGTTTAGGGAACCCGTTGCATGGCACCCAGGTCCGAGATGTTACAAATTGGTATCAGAGGTGGTTTTTCTTTTCTTTGAATTACTATTTGGAGCCGTAGTCAGGGATAGGACGAACGGTAGTTGGTAATAAGTTGTTCCCAGGAATAGCTAACTCATGTACAGGGAAAATCCAATTTACCTTGTGATTGCAATTTTACTGATTTTGCAATTTATAGTTGATTTGATTTCACTGTTGGGTGACGAACTTGAGATTGTGTTGTTTATATTTTATCTGTGGGTTCTATTTAGATGCAACCCAATGATATGAGGGTATGTTGCCTCATGCATCATATAGGGACATGCTAGAAATCACATGACTTACATAGTTTTCATGCCATGTAGGTGCATTACAAATTGCATGTTGTTGTGATAGTTGTTGTGCTAGTAAAGTCTGCTATTGTGATAGCTGCTTGATAAGTTCCTGCTATGTGATATGGTATTTTCTTATGATCCGGTTAAAATAATGGACGCCAAACTTTGGTTTTTATAGATTATGGGCCCCCATTGTCCAAAATTTGGAGAATCAGTAGCTGTTTATTAGTTATAACACAGATAATATGTCAAATGTTGATTCGTGGGGAGTATGGACCCTCACGGGTCGGAATTTGACACTTAGGTGTTGTTTTTTAGGTATTTTCTGGGTTCCAGGGATGTTTCTAAGGCATAGTATCTGGAAATCCAGTATACCCACCATGTAGTACTTCAAACACGCCGTGTATGGCCTTTTGTTTAAGAAGAAAGATGAAATTTTTTAGTACACGATGTGTACCCAAAGTACACGCCGTGTAGTCTCTTCACGTGTCACAAATCGTGTGGGCAGCGACAGGTGGTAGGGAAAGGCTTGGGTAAAACACGCCGTGTACTGAATGTACACGCCGTGTAGTGTCGACCTGAAGTTCGGCCGTGTAACTAACAACACGGGTCGGTGAACACCTTTACAGAACATGTCGTGTCAATGATGAAGACACCATGTAGTGTGACCTGGGGACTCTGTCGTGTAACTAACAACATGGGTCAGTGTCACTGCTATTTTAACACGTCGTGTACCTGTGGGATACGCCATGTAGTCTTGTATGAGGACAGACCGTGTTGTTTAGCCATGTGGCTGGAAAACGAGGTCATGTACACGCCGTGTTGTTGCTAGCAGAGTAGTCGGCCATGTCACAGACAACACGAGTAGTTGGAAAATAACATCGTACACATCGTGTAGATATTATACATGCCATGTAGTTTTTGTTCAATGGGATCTGTGTGGCTTGGTCATGTAGAAGGACCCATGCAGGGGAGGAGAAGTCAAGTACATGTCATGTAGTCATTGTACACGCTGTGTAGTCTTGTTTTGAAAATCTTGAAATGACTTCTTCCTCGTGTTCCCTTTGTGCTTCCTTCGCTATCGGTCTTGATAATCTTGAATCTAAGGCGTGCTTTGGACCTTATAGTGTCATGCCGCCTCAACGACCACGCGTTTTTTGCTAGGAGAGCGGCGACCACTATACTCTAGGGATGGTGGGCCATGGGCTACTAGTGGATCCTCCAGCAGAGCCAGATGCGGTGCCCGCCGTTACACCAGACACTGGCGTGGAGGCGTAGTTCCATGAAGAATTTATTTGGTTCATGTAGACCTTTCAGGGAGCCTCGCAGGCTGCCACATCTATGGCCGAGCTGACTCGTATCTTTCAGTAGCAGCATCTGCCTACGTTTTCAAGGAATGTCGGACCACATGATGCAGATTCTCGGTTGGGGTCGATGTAGACTATTTTCGATCATCTTGAGACACCTCCAGGGTGGAGGGTCAAGCTCACGACATATATGCTACGTGATTCCTCCAAGAGGTGGTGGGATGTTACCAACCAGTCAGAGCATCACAGAGACATGGCATGGGAAGATTTTCAGGCAGTCTTCTATGACTTTTGTTTCCCAGAGACGCAGAGGGCAGATAGAGCTCGAGAGTTCATTAATCTGTAGGAGGGTGTTATGTCAGTGATGGACTATTCTAATCGTTTCACCAAGCTTCAGTGTTTTTCACCCGTGCTGGTGAGTTATGAGACATTGAGAGCCAGACATTTTGAGGATGGTCTTCGTTATGACATCCGAGAACTGGTGAACATTTTCAGGTTTCCTTCTATATGTTCTATTTTGAACTAGGCATTGATTATAGAGAGGAACCTTCGGGGATCTGGTGGTGTGGGCCATGGCAGTTCAGCACCAGTTACTGGTAATATTTCTACTAGATAGAGAAAGAGATAGATGGACTTCTCTCAGGGTGGCAGTACCAGCCAGGTAGTTTCATCAGGTGTCCTGATCAGGTGCTACCAGTGTGGCAGAGAGGGGCACAAGAGACTGCAGTGTCCACGTGACCCAGTGGAGTGCTGAGCTTGCGGAAAGATGGGCCATCTGCAACGCTTTTGCAGGGTGCTTCCACCGATGGCTAGTGAGAGGGGTTTTGTGCAGACTCCGCGTGTGGAAGTAAGACCATTAGATTCTTTCCAATCAGGGAAATGGAATACGTAAGGGCGTGCAGGCAGAGATGGCGGTCGTGGCCGTGGTAGCCAGACACCAGGATCTTAAAGGCAGCAGGGTAGGACAGCTCAGGGTAGCCTGGCTATGTCGCAGGGTCGTGGTACTGGGCAGGCATATGCAGTGCAACAGACCCAGCAGGAGCAGGATCCCGGACCTTCTACAGTTAAAGGTACTATTCTAGTAGCTTTTGTCTTATCATCAGTACTTTTTTATATGGGTGTTACACATAGTTTCATATCTGTACCCGTTGTGGAGAGCATTGGGCTCGGTGTTTCTACATCTTCTGATATCATGATGCTAGACACTCCGTTGGGGACTATAACGGCTAGTGTGCGTCAATGCAAGGAGTTCCCCCTTGAGGTTGGATGGTCTCACTTTTTATGGGACCTCAATGTATTAGAGATGACGAGTTATGACTTCATTCTCGGGATGGACTGGTTGGTTCCCATTCAAGCCTTCATAAAATAATATCATCGTAGGGTGAGCTTCAAGCCACAAGAGGGAAGAGAGTTTCTATACAAGGGTGAATTGGATGTTTAGGCGAGTCGAGCTGGACCAGAGCGTTGTGGGCGAGGTGGAGTCATGACCCAGATTGTGAGTTTATATCTAAATGATCAGGGGACTTGTTAGACGGATTTTCCTCCATTTGTTGATCGTTTCAGGGATGTCTTCCCGAACGACTTTTCAGGTCTACCTCCGGAGCGAGAGGTGGATTTCTATATTGAGCTCGTGCTAGGAGTATCACCGGTGTCCATTCATCCTTATAGGATGGCTATAGATGAGTTGCAGGAGCTCAAGAGGTAGTTAGAGAACTTACAGGTGAAGGGTTTTATCTGACCCAGTACTTCTTCGTGGGGTTCGCCGGTCCTTTTTGTGAAGAGGGCGGATGGTACCCTCAGACTTTGCATTGATTATCGAAAGCTGAACCAGTTGACGGTCAAGAACTGATATCCTTTTCCGAGAATTGATGATCTTTTTGATCAACTTCGAGGAGCATGATTTTTATCGAATCTTGACTTTAGATCCGGATATCATCAGCTTCGTGTGAGACAATCAAATATACCGCTTACATCTTTTTGGAGCAGATATGGTCTGTTCGAGTATTTGGTTATGTCGTTCGGACTCACAAACACTCTAGTAATTTTCATGGCTCTGATGAATCGTGTGTTCCATCTGTATCTTGATTATTTTGTGGTAGTATTCGTGGATGACATCTTGGTGTACTCTCACACTTGACACGACCATGACACCCATCTTGAGATCGTATTGTGTACACTTAGAGAGCATCGACTATATGCTAAGATCTCAAAGTGCCACTTTTGGATGGAATATATTCACTTCCTGGGTCATAACATCTCAGAGGCAGGAGTTGCAGTGGACCCTGAGAAGGTGAGAGCTGTGGTTTCCTGGGAGCAGCCTAAGAACATGTTTGAAATACGGAGTTTCTTCGGGCTGACTGGTTACTTCAGACGCTTCATACAGGACTTATCCCTCTTAGAAGCGCCATTGAAGGGTCTGAATAAGAAGGGTGTGAATTTCGTTTGGTCAGAAGCTTGTGAGGAATCTTTTCAGGACCTGAAAGGAAGGTTGACATCAGCACCAATCCTGATACTCCCAGATCAGGGGAAGAGCTATACAGTTTACTGTGATACAACAGGTATTGGGCTAGGGGCAGTGTTGATGTTGGGTGACCGAGTTATTGCATACGGGTCTCTGTAGTTGAGGCCACATGAGAAGAATTACCCAACGCATGATCTCAAGTTTTCTGCAGTTGTGCATGCGTTGCGTTGTTGGAGACATTATCTTTTGGGAGAGAATTTCGTGGTATTCACCAACCAAAAAAGCCTCAAGTATATCTTTACTCAGTGTGACCTGAATATTAGGGAGATGAGGTGGTTCAAGTACCTACAGTCCTTCGATTTTGATCTTTCCTATACACCTGGTAATGGTAATGTAGTAGCTGATGCACTGAGCAGGAAGACTCAGATACAGGTTGTGCATGAGGCCAGTGGTGAGTGGAAGCTTAGGGCCGTATTCTCTGAGATGCATCTGGAGGTGCACGAATGTCAGGGGAAGACTTATCTTTCCTTGTTAGCTATAACATCTACCCTCCTGGACATAGTGAGGAAGAAACAACTATATGATTCGGAAGGCCTAGTTCTAAGGGAGTCTGTGGCAATTGAGGACCCTCCTCTCGGTTGGTAAATAGGCGATGATGAGGTTCTGTGTTTCCATGGACAAGTATGGGTTTCATGGGATATACGCGAGGAGTTGATGCGGAAGTTTCATGCTTCAGCTGGGGCAGTTTATCCTAGAGTTACCAATATGTACCGAGACTTGAGACATCAGTACTGGTGGCCAGGTATTAAGAGAGATGGGGCTGGTTTTGTTACGAGGTGTTCCACCTATCAGCGGGTGAAGGCAGAGCATCAGAGACCAGCTGGATTGTTACAAAAGTTACCATTTCTAGAGTGGAAATGGGATGATGTCGTGATGGACATTGTGACAGGTTTTCCGAGGTCACCTAGAGAAAATAATGTCGTGTGGGTTGTTGTGGATAGACTCACGAAAGTATCTCACTTTTTGACGATCAAGGGGACCTTCGGTGTTAACGTGCTCGGAAGGATGTATATCCAAAATATCATCTGTCTTCATGGGGTCCCTCATTATATCGTTTCATATAGGGACGCCCTCTTTACGCATCATTTCTGGCAGTGTTTTCAGAGGGAACTGGGTACAGAGGTTCTTCTGAGCACAACATACCACCCTTAGACCGCTGTCTAGTCAGAGCGTATTATACAGGTGCTAGAGGACATGTTGCGTTCATGCATCCTAGACTTTGGGGGCTCTTGGGAGAAGAATATACCCTTAGTCGAGTTTTCCTATAACAATAGTTTTCAGGAAACTATTGAGATGGCACCATATGAAGCGTTATATGGTAAGTTATGTCGTTCACCTTTGTGCCGGTTTGAGGCAGGTGAGGTAGCATTACTTGGACCACATCTCATGAAGGAGACTTCTGAGCATGTCTAGTTGATTCAGAAATGGATGGCTACCACGCAGTCTCGTCAGAAGTCTTATGCTGATCGGCACAGAAGACCTATGGAGTTCGTGGTCAGGAATCATGTTTTCATGCGTGTTTTGCCGAGGCTGGGACACAGTCGGATTAGGAGACAGGGTAAGCTTTCACCGAGGTATGTATGGCCGTTTGAGATTCCGGAGAGAGTCGGGCTGGTTTCCTATTGGTTGCAGTTACCGCAGCGGTACCAAGCCATGCACGACGTCTTCCATGTGTCTCAGTTGCATTGTTATCATTCAGACCCATCTCACACCTTTCATCCAGAAGAGGTTGAGCTTTATCATGATGTGTCCTTTGAAGATAATATGATTCGTATCGTTGACAGGATCACGAAGGTTGTCTGAGGCCGATTAGTTCCTCTCGTACGGGTGCTATGGCAGCATGGCCGAGTGTAGGACAAAACATGGGAGCGGGAGACCGACATACATTCTCAGTGGCCAGAGTTGTTCATGGTTATATCTTCACAACCCTTGGAAGGGAAATTCGGGGACAAATTTCTATAAGGGGGGAAGTTTGTATGAACCCAGTTCTTAGTTTTGAGGTACGGGCTTCTTCTTTTCCCTTTTCTTTATGTGTTTTTGAGAAAATATGGAAAATGGGGAAAAATCCTAAATTTTGGAACTATACACCGTGTAATTTTCCACATGCCGTGTACTTTTGGCAGTGTGGGATGAGTATACGGGGCGTGTAGCCATGTCAGCAGCGAAGGGTATAGGAACCGATTACACACCGAGTAGTGGTCCCTTACATTCCGTGTAGTCGGTCGGCATACCAAAATAGTAAGGTGGTGGAGCAGCCGCCAGCTGGGCGGGAGTACACGCCGTGTAGTCGGGAGTACATGTTGTGTACTCATGTCAACAGATGAACAGTGTGGCGGTGCTGCCATAGGAACAGTAAAATGAAGGAAGTACATGTCGTGTACTTGAATGTACACGTCGTGTACTTTGTTTTTTTCATAAAATGGGCAGTAGCCTCCCCTGTTCCAAGGGAAGGCTTAGAACCGGGAAGAAAGCTCAGGAGAGGATGGCTGAACCTTTGGAGATCTGCTAGGCGCACGTCTGGAATCCGATCCCGCTTCGGACAGTCTCGTTGGAACCGCACGGGTAAGCCCTCTCTTCTCCTGGTGTGGTTCTTAACAATTCTTCTCTTAACGGGAGTTATTTTAGGTTAAGAGGTTTTTCTTCTTCGTCAGATCTACGTCGTATCTAGGCGTTTCTGGGATCGACGATCATGTATACTTCTCATTTATGTATAAGGTAGGTGGATTGGTGTTTGTTTTTTCAACTTCCATGTGTTTTTTGCATTTTCATGCCACGAACCCATGTTGGGGGTGTTGTGTGGCTGAGGCTGTGACTATTTTAATACCTAGAATTGTATAGGTAATTAAAAGTGATATTAAAATGCTAGTTGGGATCATTGCATGGATCCGGAACCACCACGGGGGTGTGTTCCACTTTTTATCTATTGTCCAGGATACCCGTGGGTATGCCTTTAAAGTAGTAATAGTAGAATTTTATTGAGAGTAATTGTTTATTTACTACTTTCTTACATGTTGGGCATGGCCCGATTACCTGTTTAGCCTAAGGGCGTTGTTGTGATTAGCCTGAGGGCGTGACTGTATTAGCTTGAGGGCAACATACTATTTCGCTTGAGGGAAACCTTTTGTGACTAAGGGCTTGACTTCTATGCCTGAGGGAGACACTTTATACACCTGAGGGAAATTTCTTTTACGCCTGAGGGCAGTACCTGCAAGTTGGATTCTGATTACCTGAGGGTAAGGTTTTACTTGTCTGAGGACGCAGACTGATTATCTAGAAATTCACCGTGGTGGTTTCTAAATATTAAATGGATTAAATGAATAATTAAATGGTAATATAACTACTATGTTAGTTACTTTTTAGTACTACATAGTTTATTTCATTTTACTACTGCACGCTGTTGTTGCATGCTTACACGCAGTTGGAAACAAGCCTTCTGTGGGTGCCTACTGAGACATATTTCTCAGACCTTGTTTCGGTCATGCTTTTCAGCCCAAACAGATTACATTTCTACAGGTGTTGATAGGGGAAAGAGCCCTTACACAGGTGCTTGACAGTTTTTGTGGAGTAGGAGGGAATGGGACCGAGCCTAGGCTCGCGATGCGGCTGCTAGATGTTTTGTTTTATTTTGCTATACTCTGCATTTTTTTGTACTGTGTTGATGTATAACATGTTCTGGCTATTTTCATAGAACTTGAGACATGTAAAAACATTATTTATACATTGTTGGTTGAATCTACTGCAGTTGTTTATTTCTGTTGTGTATGGTTCATTACTTCTGCTAATTGTTGTATGTTTTTATTTAAATTCCGCTGCGCTACACTTTGACAAATGAGGGCATAGTTTCCCCACTATCAGACCTGGGCCCTCACTACTAGTCGGCATCATCTGGAGTTTGGGGAAATGCACTTGAGGTAATGTGGGGAACCGGGTTCAGGGCACCCGTTTTTTGGCACCCGGGTATGGGACATTACACTCACAATGAGGATTGTTTGGTCTAGTTAGATAAAATTATTTTTAAACTTCAGTTGATTCTCATAGATAGTAAATTGGTTGATATACTTGTATATGGTTATATGGAATATGATCCTCAGCCCAGTTGGTGAGGACTCCTTAAGTGCATCCAAGAGACCTGGGATCAAATCTAGGCAGAGACTAATTTCCGGTACTATAGCAGTATTGTAGTAGGTACTGTAGTAGGTACTGTAGCAGGAACTGTGCGGAACTGTAGCAGGTAATGTAGTGGGAACTGTATCAGGCACTATTTAAAACTGTAGTAGCCAGAAATATTCCCCCATTTGGGCCTTCAGGCCACCGATTTGGTCCCCAAGTCCTTTAAGACCTTCGGGCCACCCAGGCCTTCGGGTCAGTAAGTCTTTTAGGCCACCTCAAGGCCTTCGGAAAACCTGAAGTGCAGATGAAAACCAGCCAACCTACAAAGGAACAAACTTCATAAGGAGGAGGAGCAAGGATCTTTCACCATAGTAGAGGCTAAATGGATTGAATGAATTAGAGGGTATGGAACCTGCCATCGGGACAAGCTTGTGCATTTACGGGAAAGCCTCACCGAACAGTCATGCGAAGGTGGTGAGCTGATTTTACGATGAAGATGCTAGGGAGGAACAGTTCCAAGTAGTTAGTCTGGGTTTTATGTAATGTTTGAAGCCTACGAGAAATGAATTCCTCTAAGGCCTATGGGCCATGTAATACTTACACCTATGGTCTTTGTTAGGGTTCCACCCCACCCCTTGAAGGGTGGATTATCATAAAATCAATAAAAAGTGAAGGCCTTCGAGCCATTTGAGGTTATATGCATTTCGCATTAGGATTACCATGGTAGACGCCATGAAATAAAAGATTTAATGAATGTTTATTAATTAATGAAAGTTTCATCTAGTTATTTTATGTATCATTTCCCATTTATTCAATGATACCACACATATTATTGTTAATATATTATATATTGATTATTTTATGATTTGTACTCCTTTAATTATGATTGGACCATGTTAGTGTATTTGGTCATTTATAATGGAAAATGAGTTTTCAAATATTCTTATAAATCATGTTTTAAAATTTAATTACTATTTTTAGGTGATTTAATGTAGATTTAATATGGGTGTTTTCATTTTTGAAATGGAATTGGATGATGAAACGATATAAAGTGACCAATTTCATTTAGATTAATAAAAATAGTTATTTTGTTAAATGTAAATTTGGTTTAATGGAATTGAAATTTAATTGGATGGTAGAAAATTTTTTAGGATTGGTTTTCTATTCTCTAAAATATGATACATGATTTCATATATGATTAAGGAACTTTTTTGGGTTTTCCATAAGGTAAATTTTAAGGGATTAGTTTCTTAATTTATTTTCAAACTAGAATTAATTGATTTTATTACGAAATAAGTTGAATAGTTTTTATGGTTGTTATAAGCTTCAAAGATTTTTATCTCATTCCTATATATTCCAGGTTTAGAAATGGATAAATTTTTATCCACATGGTTGTAATGGATTGATTTTGTGGTGGAAATAAATCAATGTTTTCATGGAGGTTGTTTCAATCTCTTCACAAATTGGTTTTTTATTAATTTTTGTATCATCTCATTCTAAGTCGTATTATTCTATTTATGGGTAATTTTGTCTTTGAAAATGTGTTGGATAAATATAGTTTGTTATGAAATGTATGGATTTTATTGTTTATTTTCAAAAAAATATTGATTAAACCTTATATTATCATTTGATTTGGGAGAAATAATTTCTAGAATGATTCATGTGATTCCTACAACATAGTTCACATCCCAAGGGGATTGGGATCACCCTTCATGTCCTGCGTTAGGAAGGGTTGGATGGAATCCTAGATGGATAATTATGTAATCAATGGGTTGATATTCTTTTTGAAGGAGCCTATGATTATTGACAACCCTTTATTATGTTGGTATTTAATGGGAGAAGGAAACAACAGATTTCAAATCCTAGGAGATATGTGTGGGGAGAGTTTAGTTATAATTTTTACATCCTAATCCTCAAGATGTATGGGGTAGTTTTTTTTAATTTTGAATTCAATTTTTTTTATTAATAGATTTGGATGTTATTTTATGTTGTTTTGATCGAAATAGGATTTTTATGTAATCTTGGGTGTCATTTGTAAATCCAATGACTTGTGCTTCTATATTTAGTACATAATAATGCAGTGTATGTTTTATTCAAAGGTCACTCAAAAATATACATAAAACATTTTAAATTTCAGTAGTTGTTCTTGTATTGGTTCTGGCTAGTTAAAAACTCCATAAAATTTCGTCAGAGTTTTTCATAAATAAAATAATATTATTATTTTACATTGTGTTTGCTAACACCAAAATTAAATTCATCTATATTATAATTTCTAGGATACCAATGAAAAATATTTTAAAAACATGGAAAGAGTATAAAATTTCCATATAAGGGGTTTTATAACCAATGAAGAACCTTTTATCAAATATTATTTGAAAATAACTTCTGAAAATTAATTTTTAACATTGTTTAAAAATAAATTTTAAAATACATATGCTTAAATTTTTTTGTAAAAATAATTCTTTGATTTTTCAAAATAACATTATGGAAGATTTTTTAAAACAAAACATGGATTATTTGTGAAATATTGATTGCTCTACGGGCCTACCAACTTTCCTGAGGGTTGAGTTTACTCCCCACATCCCAATCATATTTACAAATTTCATGTTCTTAAATTTTAATAATTATTATAATATTACCTTCCATATATAAACAAATTTCTCACTAGATATTTTGTTTTAGAAACATGGAATCATATTTAGATATATAATCACACACATATATCTTTTCATAATATTTATTTTATACATTTATAATTACCAAATTTGATGAAAGTTTTAATTTTCCTAGTATGTTAATGAATGAATAATTTCAATCTACGTAATTCATTCTTAATACTCATAAAATACATTTTAAAATACATATAAATTTGTGTAAATAAATAATAAAACTAGTGAATTAATTATAAATGCATGATATGTCAAGATTTATAGATGATGGAAATATTTTATTTAACAAATGAAATTCAGGATTGTACTTTTACTTTTCTTAAATGAAATGATAGTTTTTATTTTTAAAACATTCTATAAATAAATAGAATACAATGATATAATAAATCTAATGCATTTTTTCTTAGAAAATATGAAAACATATAATTTGTTAAAAATGGATATCCTTTAGAAATTAATTATTATCCAATGACAAGAAAATCCTTATCATTTCTTTATCTCGCAGTCTATATATATAAATTCATGAAATAATATTGAAAATGAAATAGTTTATTTCATAACATGGAATAATATTCCATAAATATAATTTATTTAATAAGTTTCAAAAAAATATCATTCCAAATAAAATTAAAATCCATACATATATTTAGAACTAAATTTGAAAAAAAAAATAATATTTAAATAACATGAAAATATTATTATATACATATATTAATTTGAAAAATAAATATATCCTTTATGTAATAAAAGAAAGAAGTATACAAAAATTATCCCTTACACATAAATAGTTCTAAAATAAATCTTCTTTATTCGATAAATTTTTAAACATTATAAATTCTAAAAAAAGTCCCATACATTTAAAATTTCTTATGTGTAGAACTTAGCTGTAAAATATTTCATTGACGTTAGAGAGTATTTATCCTCATATAGAAAATTTAAACAATGAAAAAAATGGCTACCACCCTTCCTCTTGTCCTCTGACTCTCTACATGATTTTTTGAATTGTTTTAAGATCATTATGGAGCTTTTTATTTATATCAATTATGATACTATATAAAATTAAAATTAGACCATACACATAATTTTATATAATAGAATATTTTAAAATAAAAATTTTCAGTTCTGTATGAATGTTAGTGGATTATGATTCTATCATCAGAATCAGTGATGGTTTTATACTGTTGAATACATACTACAATATTAAATATAGATAAATAATTAGATGAATCCCTAACACCAGTGAAATGAAGATAAGATAAGGATAATGATTTTTTCTTAATTTAGTGGTTCAAGGATAATTTTTGATAAGAAATATGGTAAAAGATAATTAACTATATAATAAAATAGAAGGAACAAGATGCAACAAACTATATTATCAATTTTTTTTTATTTTACTTATTTCAATCTATGAAGAAACATAATGCAGAATAATTAATACATGTTAATGATTTCATAATTTTATAAACTATATAAATCAATCTAGTTGATCTTTCATCACCAAGAATCATATTACATCCAATTAGTAAAAGTAGAGAGCCAATAATAAGAAAAAAAAGCAATAAATCAAAATCTATACTTAAAGCAGACATATTCATCAAATAAATCAAAATATATAATGGAAAATTATCACTATGGTTAGTGAGTCATTAAATATACAAGAAAAATGAAGAAAATATAAACACACCACTATTTTAGATGGATACGATTTAAGAAAAAAATCCACATACAAGTATTTAATATTATAGATCGAGACACCAAAAAAATACATCTTCCTTTAAGAAGGAAAATAATATATGCATCCATGGATGTTCTCATTATTTGAAATTGAAACCATTTTTCAGTTTGAACTCCTTTAACATTACCCAGTCGACCCTCGTCGATGGTCTATCTCGCACAGACTTCCTCAGTGTATAAATCTTATGCTTGATTATTCTTCAGAAATCGGAAAATTTCATTTGCACCCAACTTATGATCGAAACCCCATTCATCTCCTCCATTGTCTAACCCATTTTCACGTGACCACTCCTTAAAAAGATCCTATTCTATTCTCCCATATCTTATAATTTTTAATTAAATTAATTCTTATTATTTATTTTTATGAAAAAAAAATATTCATATTCAGATTTTATATAAAAATTTCAAATATTATAATGATTATAATATATTTATAATTTCAACATTTTACTAAACTATTTAATTATATCAGAAATTTCATACATTCGTGTAATCAAAATTCAAATATATATATATATATATTCCTTTAATATTATATTTATGATTTTATACATGTTAATAATTTTAATAATACTATAATATTAACAATACTCATCTTTATCTAATTTAAAATTAAATTCTTTATAAAATAAAAATATTTGTTGTGTTACTTAATATCATATATGATGTAGATAATATATTTAATGTAAAATTATTTTCCTCCTCAAATATGTGTAAATAATCTTTTTTAAATTTATATTTTTATAAATATAATAAAATAGATACATGTTTACTAAAATACCCATTAAAATAAGAATATACCACATTTATAAAAATTATTATTAAGTTAATTCATATATTATTACATAAAAAATTATTTAAAAAATATTATAAAAAAATACATAAAAAATCATAAAATTATAATAGATAAATAATTTTAAAAAAATCCACGTTTATAAATTTGAAATAAATTTATAAATGAAATATTATTTCTACTATTTTTTTAAGTGTTATTTTAATTTTATCCATTAAAAATAACATAATAGAATATTTTATTTTGATTAAATAAAATTTATTAATTTTATAAAATATATTTCATTACAAAATTTATTTTTATTTAAAAGGAATTTATTTATTAATCGCATAGAAAATTATACAATTTTACATTCTCACCTACCATTAATGTATTTTGTGGTTGTAATTATTTTGAACTCAGGATAATTATGAATTATCATCTTTAGAATTATAATTGCTATAGTTTCTAAATTTCAATACTCTACCACAAAGATTTCCCTCAAATGAAATGTCTAGTCTCTAAATACGTCTAGACCATTTCTCTTATACCAAGTGTAAAACCCAGAATGTGTGATTATAGATTAAGATCATTAAAATTAAGTGCATTTTTTAATTAAAAGATAATAAAGAAATTATCCACAAAACATTTTACATTGGATGAACATTTCTATTCTATGTTTTAGAGAATTAGATATCACCTTAGGATTTAATCGTGGTTGTGAAAAAAAAACTAAAATAATTTTTTTCTTTGAGTGTGATAACTCCAAAAGTAAATTAGTCTATTTTAGAGTACATAAGTTACTTATGAAACACATTTTTAAAACATGGTATGCACAACAAATCTTCCAATAAGGGGGATTGAAACCAATGAAAACATTTTATGAAATCATCTTTGAAACTAATGTTTATAAATAAATTTAATTTATTTTAAATACCATTGATGAAACTTGTTCATCAATATTTCTTCAATATAAATTCAGTGAAATTTCATATTATATTATACTAGATTTTTTAAAATAAAACAAGGAGGATAATGGCAACACAGAAGGCTGTTTTGGCCTATACACTTTCCTGAGTGATGGGTTCACTCCCCACATACCTATCATGATTAAAACTTCAAGTGGTGGATTTTATAAAATCATTTTAGGTTAGCCTTAAATATATATACATATTTTCCACTTTATTTTTTCTTTTAGTGTCTAGGAAACATCTGTACAAACATTTATATATATATACCTTAATAAGAAAAATTCTACTATATTTTTAATTACCAAATCTGATAAAAATTTGACATTTAATGGTATGTTAATGAATGAAAGATAGTCATCCATGTATTCCATTTATAAAATCCCAAAAAACTATTTTTTTAGTATTTATACATAATTATTCACAAATAATAAATCTATTTCATATTTTATAAACGCGTGATGTTTCATGAGTTATAGACAATGGAAAAATCATGTATTACAAATTTAATTCATGATTGTACATGTAATTTGCACACATTATAGGATATTTTTATATTATTGTTTACTTTTACTAAATAAATATCATATAATGATATCATCAATTAAAAAATATTATTACATAGAAAAATTAATGAATAATGTCTGGTAAAATAGAATAAATTTAAGAATTAATCGTTAAAATATAACAAGAAATTAATTGTTATCAATTAATTCCATGGTTTATAAATAAAAATTCTTCACATAACATTTAAAATAATTTTTTTTTCAAATCATGGGATAATATTATATAAAAATAAATACCAAAATAAGGGTCTTAAAAATGAAAATTTCAACAAATATAAAGCCCATTCATATTTTTAGAAATAAATTTGAAAACATGGTTTCTTTTAAAATGTTATTTACTTGAAAATATTATTATATACATATACTCATCTAAAAATTAAATATAACCTTTACAAAAAGAAAATTAATAAATATCTAAATGTTGTCACTTATACATAAATTGTCTTAAAATAAATCTACATTATATGATGAAGTTTTATAATATATAAATTTTAGAAAAAAATCATTACATTATAATTTCTTTCATGTAAGAATCGATTGTACAATTTTTATTTGTTGTTAGTGAATAGTTCTTCTAATTAAAAATTACCGAAAAAGAGGATAAGGGCCACTGCCCTTCCTCTTACAATCTGACATTCTCCATGATTTCTATAATTCTACTAAGCTCTTGATGGAGCTTCCAATTTATCTCCATTGTGATATTATATAATCATAAATGAATACCTAAAATTTCATTTTATAGTAATTCATCTTTTAAAATAAAATTTGGTAATCTGTTTGGAAGATAGTAGCTTAATATTCTGATATCAAAATCAATTATGATTTCGTAATGCAACCTAAATATGATCATATTAAATATAGATTTATAATTATCTGAATCACTATCAGAAAACCAATGAAGTTAATGGAAAGATCTTAGTTATCATTAATTATATGGTTTAGGGGTAATGTTTGATGAGAATGATGATAAAATAAGTTATACCAGATAACTTTGTAGAAGGAATATGAAACTTTAAGTAATATTTTCATATTTCATTGATGTTTACATGATTTAATCAAATAATTAACTTGATGTTGAACATGTTTGATCCAATAAAAATTATTTTATTTTATAATATCTTTAAATCAATCTAGTGGATGCTTCATCACAAAGACTATGATTAAAACCAATTGGTAAAAGAAGAGAGTCAATAATAATACAAAAATGTCTATTAATCCAAATATACACTAAAATCAGACATATTCATCAAACAAATCAAAAAAATAACTAATAAATTAACACTCTGGATAGTTAATGATGAATGGAATAGGAAAATGAAGAAAAGATGATTACACCACTATTATAAATGAAAATAATGGACCCAAAAAATCAACATATAGGTATTTAATATGATAGATTCGGAAACCTAACAATAAATGAAATACACCTACCTTCAGGTATTACAATAAGATCTCTATCCATGGTTAATCTCTACCATCTGAGATAAAAATATTTTCATGCTTTGAACCCCTTCAACAACGCCCATTCTACTCTCTCCGGTGGCCAATCTCTCACGAACATTAACATCCCAGGTAAATGAAGAATAAGATATTTTTATATTTATTAATATTTGTGAATTAAATATTAATTTTATTTTAAAGGGGTTTCTATGTACGATAGCGTACCCAATACGCAACAATAGGTTTCATTGAAATCTTACGTTGCACAATAATAATATAATATTATTATTTTAAATGGTAGTTAACTCCTAGACATTATATTTGCGGGAATATACAAAAATAACTATAATATGATTATACATGGTTTTTAAATGTATTTACATTAATCCAATAAATGATAGAGGCTTAAAATGTGAATAAATCTAATTTTAAGCATATTTTTCATTAAAAGGACCATTTACCGCCTTTTAATGGAGAACCCTCTTTAAATATAGTTTTGGTCACTTCAATACATTATAATTTATCAAATAAAATCTTTCTTTATAATGGGGATTTCAAAATTTACTTTGTGTAAATTTTTGGGATTTTTCCGATAAAGATCATTTTTTAATGAATAGTGAAAATATTGTATTTTAATACCAATCTATGTTTTAATCAGATTTATATATATGGTTAGATTAAATTTTTAATTGTTTTTAAAGTTTAATTAGAATATATTTTTACCCTTTAATCCAATTTTGGTCATTGGAATTAATTTCACTTTGAAATTGGACATAAACAAGTATCAATCTTTTGATAGTTATTGTTTCATAAAAACACACTATTTGTTTTGATAACGGGAATTAATTTTAACATTAATTAATGCCACTTATATGTTTTGAATTCGAAAAAATAGACATCATTTTTTAATTTGGAATATCAAATATAGCTTAGGCAAAATTTTTGGTATTTTTCTGAAAAACATCAATTTTTGATGAATAGTGAAACCACTAAGTGGTAGTTAAAAACTGACTTTTTAATTTAAATGAAATCTTACCACTTCTATGAATTGAATTTAAAAAATCCTAAATACATTGTTTTTATCAAGAAGTAAAATTTGGTTCATTAAGATGAAAATAAATTTTGGTGAATAGTAACTTTTGACTTTTATTTACCGCAGTTAAAGGTAAATAGGGTAATTCAAGGCTAAAAGAATATTTTAATAATCTTAAATTACCTTAACACTTGTTCAAACCTTATTGGGTGAGTCATTAACTACCATGGGCATCTTTGGGTCAACTTTGGGACCCCATTGAGCCACTTGGAAGTGATACTGACAATTTAGATTAATTAACTTAAAGTAAAGGCAAAAATGACAAAAGCAAATATCTTTTAGTAAATGAATTTTTAGAAGGGGTTATATAAATTATATTTTCAACTATAAATATTCATTATAAAGATAAAATGATTTAATACATTATGGTATTTTTTTATAATTTTTAGACATAAAATAAATTAAGTTATTTATGACACAATAAGGATGCAGTATTTACATAATTAATAATTGATTTAAATAAAGAAGATTAAAATGATTAAAATATTATCCGAAACATGTCCAGTTCTTATTGGATGATTTTATTTCGACCATGAGTCATCTTAACTTTGACTATTATAATAATTGGACAATTAGAAACCGAATATCATTATATAACAAAATAATGTTTCCACGCTTTCCTAAAGAGCCCCCCTTCTCCCTTATAAAAGTAGACCACTTCTAACCAATTCCGCACACCTCTCAAGCCATTTTTCTCATCCAAAATCTTCCCAGTTACGCTCTCTACATCCCTCTCCTCCTCATAGAAGCATTACATTTGGTACAATGCACTTCAAGAAGTCCTTTAGTTCAAACCAAATGGATTTACCCAAATTAAAGGTAACAGTTTCTCATAAATTGTTTTCTTTTATTTTACTTCTCCAACCCCTAAACTCTTTTTATTCCTTTCATTTGTAAAAAAACTAGTGTCTTAAATATACTAGGAATTTTTTATGAGACATATTCTAACTACACTAACACACACCTCCATCTAATGGATGAAGAGCATAATGTTTCTGTGGATGGCAAACTAACGCCTCACAAAACGATGATTGTTCAATTACATATTACCCCCTCTCATGGTGGCCATTATTATGGAAATATATTTATATATGATATATATTATTTTTATTATTTCCTTATGCTTCTATACTTACCAATTATATCAATCCTTTATGGTTACCATAGTGGGTAAATACAATAATCTCATTCGAGGAAGTGCGGACTACCGCCCCCTAAAAGTGATGTGACTCGTTAATGCCTTATGTGGTATGTATAAAGGATAGAGTTAATGATATTATATATGATATTATATTGGAAATGTAATATACCTATGTATCATTATGTTTTAATTCTAGTAAAATAAGAAATATAAATGAAAGTAGCATTCATGCGTATGTAAGGCTTACCGTCTCCATGAACCGTGCATTTCATTTATTACCTCAAAATGTTATGTACTATTATAAATACATGTATATACTAGATATATATGATATATATGATATCTAAATCATGAATATAATTCTGGATATAATGAACTATTGACCACATGGACAACTTGTAAATATAAGGTGTTCATTTTTGACTCAAGTACCAAATATCGACAAAATGGATGTTATTAACTTAAATGATTACATAATATTTATAAAATGGTAATAAGTGACATAAAATGAATAATAATATTGACAACGGTTCTTAAGAAAGTATAAGTTAACTGTAGTTTATTATTCAGGATAATAAAGAATGATCAAGTCAAGTAGGACCTGAGGTAAGGGACTTCGTCTCAATCTCCTTTCATTGAGGCATATTTTGTTTTAATACACAACTTTTTTATACGATGTATAAACACCCTTTACTTTTCAAGGGAATCTTTTTATATGAAGCGTTTTACAAAATGAAAAAAAATTGTTTCTTTTTAACGTAAGCGGTGACAACAACCTTTTCTGCCACCGCAAGTATTATTTGATCTTTGGCTTCCTCAACAAGCCGTAATGTTTTTAAAAGAAAATAAATACTTTATACAATTTTACGTATTTTTGGTATTGAAAATGGTTTTGGAAATGGATTTTTTATGTCAATATATTTAAGTGATATATTGTGATTGAAATGTGGAAATGTTTCCTTTCATTTATATTTGATGTATGTGATATGATTTTATATTGTCACTTGGACATTTTATGGGTGGTTACATGATAAACCAATTGACGGGTGGTGCCGTGAATACCAGGACGGGTGGTTACGTTATAACCTCCAATGCATTGGGTACGGAATTCGGCCGTATGGATATTCCATTTAGTGATATGTGTGGAAGTCGACCGTATGGTTATTTCATTTAAGTATGTTTATGTACCAAGTTACATTTATATGTTATGTGTTCTTTATATGCGTTTTATGGTAATCTTTTGGTTAAAAAAGCGTAAGTAATGATCTTTTATTCAGTAAATAGTATTTACTAATTCATAAAGGTTAAAAGTATTACGTATGTTAAAGTATTCATGGTTTACTTGTTGTTTTGAAAAACTATGAGTTTTCATTCTTTGTCTATCCCTTACTGAGATTTTTATGCTCATCCCAAGTTTTTGAAATGTTTTTCCCAGGAAATAATGTGGAATAGGGTCAGGGATGGGATCAAGGAAATGTCATGTTGTCTTAAACATGGAACTAGACATGACTCTTTTATTTGAAGAGTTCTTGTTTTGTAAAAAAATGGAAATTGTGTAGAAGTATATACCTTGTATGTCTTTTGAGATGTAATAGTTTTATCCTAATTCCCTAAAACTCTAAACCAAAAAAGATCCTTAATGGGAATTATTCATTTCATCCAATATTAAGTAAGGTTTAAGGCCATGTCCTTATAGTTGGTATCCGAGGTCGGTTAAGATAACTTTAGGAGTTAGGGTATTGTTAAATTAATATCCATAAAGTAATTTATGTTAATATTGAAATAATATAGCATTTACATATTACCATATTTCTTTGCCTAATTTTTTTCTGTGTTAAGAATGGTTTTTCATAGAGGAAATAGAGCATATTTTCTAGGAAGTCATACAGAGGGAAATGACCTTTCAAATCAGTATCCTGAGATGGTCTGAATCAGAGTTGAGTAGTTTACTACAGTGATGTCTTAGTTGAATCAGGTGAAAAATGCTGGTTGTGTTTATTGATGATATTATTGTTTATTCTAAATGTAAAGAGGAGAATGAAAGTCAGTTATTGGTTGTCTTGAAAACCTTAAAAGGAAATAAACTATTTGGAAAATTCAGAAAGTGTGAGTTTTGGTTACAATAAATTTCATTCCTTTGTCACATTGTTTCAAAAAATGGCATAAGTGTTGATCCTAAAATAACAAAATTTATTGAATAATGTCTAAGACCCACAAATATAACCGAGATCCATAGTTTTCTTGGTTTGGTATGTTATTACCTGTGGTTTGTTGAGAATTTTGCACGTTTATCTAGTCCAATGACTATGTTAACTCGAAATTGTGTTACGTTTATTTGGACAAAAGAATGTGATGATTATTTTCAAGAATTGAAAATATGATTGGTGAATGCTCCAGTTTTGACACTACCATCCAGAAATGGTGAGTTTGTTATCTATAGTTATGATTAATTGAAAGGAATTGGTTGTGTCCCAATACAGAATCATCAGGTAATTTCTTATGCATTGCGTTATTTGAAACCTCATGAGTTAAATTACCCTACACATGATTTGAAATTGGCTACTGTTGTTTATCATTTAAAAATTTGGAGGCAGCATTTTTTATGGAGTGAAGTGTGAAATATATACTGATCACAAAAGTTTAATGTATATATTCACTCAAAAAAACTTTAAAATGAGACAGAGGAGATGATTGGAATTAATCAAGGATTATGATTGCACGATCCATTACCATTCGAGAAAAGAAAATAAACTGGCTAAATCTTTGAGTCGAAAAAGTAATGCTTCATTAACCATGTTATGTTTGGAATGAGATATTTGGGTTTTTGATTTGATAAAATTTGGCATAGATGTTTTTAGTGCAGTAAACTCTTCTATTTTGTATCAGGTGTCAGTGAGATCATCTCTATCAGACAGAATTAAGAAAGCGCAGAAGGAAGACAATGAGTTGTAGAAAATGTTTCTGTTGGTTCAGAAGGGTAAGTTTCCTGATTTTAATTTTGATAATGATTATGTTTTGAGATTTGGAAAGAGATCATGCATGCCTTGTTTTTCACAGTTGAAGAATGAGTTGTAATGTGAAGCTCATAGTTCTCTGTTTTCAGCTCATCCTAGTAGTACTAAGATGTACAAAGATCTTTGGGAGTATTACTAGTGGGATGGAATGAAAAGAGATATTGCTGATTTTACTGTGTAGTGTTTGACTTGTCATCAGGTTAAAGCATAACAGAAGTTACCGAAACGGATGATGTAGCCTCTACCAGTGCCATAGTGGAAATGGGAAAATATATCCATAGACTTTGTTGTGGGATTACCAAAGACATCTCGAGGTAATAATTCAGTCTGGGTTATAGTTGACCATTTGCATAAATCTGCTAATTTCCTTCCTATTAGAGGTAAATTATCTCTAGATAAACTTGGTCGATTGTATGTTAAAGAGATAGTCAGTTTTCATGGAGTTACCCTCTCCATTGTTTATGATCGTGATCTGAGGATTACATCTAACTTTTGTAAAGGCCTTCAAAAGTTGTTGCGTATTGAATTAAATTTTAGTACTGCTTTTCATCCACAATCAGATGGGCAATCCGAACGAAAAATTCAGACATTGGAGGATATGTTACGTGCTTTCTTGATGGATTATCAGAGAATTTGGGACCAACATCATTCTTTGGTTGAATTTTCTTATAATAACAGTTTTCATTCCAGTATACAGATGGCTCCATTTGAGGCATTATATGCAAAGCGTTGTCGAACTCTAGCCTTTTGGGATGAAGTAGGTGAAAGGAAGATAATGGGAACAGAATTGGTAGAAGAGATGGTAGATAAAGTTCAGTAAATTCAAAAGAACATGAGAACAGCTCAAAGCAGACAGAAAATTTATTCAGATAATCGGAGGAAGGATCTTTCTTTTGAGTTAGGTGATCATGTCTTTCTCAATGTTTCTCTATGGAAAAGTGTGAGGCATTTTGGTAAAAAGGGAAAGTTGAGTCCGAGGTTCATTGGACCTTATGAAATTTTGGAGAAAGTTAGATCAGTTGTGTATATAGTGGCTTTACCTAAAATTTTATCCCTAGTACACAATGTTTTTCATGTTTTGATGTTGAGAATGTATATGCCAGATCCATCTCATGTTTTGAACCCAGAGGTAGTTCAGTTAGAAGAGAATATCTCTTATGAAGAAAAACCAGTCCATATTCTTTACTATAGAGAGAAAGTGTTTCGGAATAAGGTAATTCAAAAAATAAAGGTTTTGTGGAAAACCATATGAATGGAGAGGCAATGTGGGAATCTGAAAATGCAATAAGGGATAAATACCCCCACTTATTTTGATAAGTGAATAAAAATTGTTAGGATGCAATTTCCAAAAGGGGGAAGGATATAAAGTCCCAGGTAAATGAAGAATAAGAGATTTTCATATTTATTAATATTTTTGAATTAAATATTAATTTTACTTTAATGGGGTTTCTATGTTAGATAACGTACCCGATACGCAACAACGAGTTTCTTTGAAATCATACATTGCACACTTATAATATAATATTATTATTTTAAATGGTAGTGAACTCTTAGCCATTGTATTGGTGGGAATAATAAAAATAACTACAATATTATTATACATGTTTGTTAAATTTATTCACATTCATCCAATAAATGTTAGAGGCTTAAAATGTGAATAAATCTAATTTAAAGCATAATTTACATTAAAAGGCTCATTTACCGCCTTTTAATGGAGCAGCCTCTTTAAATATAATTTTGGTAAAATTAATACAATATAATTGACCAAATAAAATCTTTATTTATAATGGGTCCAACAAAATTTACTTTGTGTAAATATTTGGGATATTTCTGATAAAGACCATTTTTTAATGAATATTGAAAATATTGTATTTTAATTCAAAACTATGTTTTAATCTGATTTATTTATATGGTTATATTACCTTTTTAGTTGTTTTTAAAGTGTAATTAGAATATATTTTTAACCTTTAATCCAATTTTGGTCATTGGAATTAATTTCATTTTAAAATTGCACATAAACAAGTATAAATCTTTTGATAGTTATTGTTTCTTAAAAACACGCTATTTGTTTTGATAATGGGAATTAATTTTAAAATTAATTAATTCCACTTATATGTTTTTAATTTGTCAAAATAGAAATCATTTTTGAATTCGGAATATCAAATATAGCTTAGGCTGAATTGTTTGTATTTTTCTGAAAAACTTCAATTTTTTATGAACAGTGAAACCACTAAGTGGTAGTAAAAAAACTGACTTTTTAATTTAAATGAAATTTTACCACTTATGTGAATTTAATTACCAAAATTCAACATACATGGTTTTTATCAAGAAGTAAAATTTTGTTCATTAAGATGAAAGTAATTTTTGGTGAATAGTAACTTTTGACATTTATTTTTCACGGTTGAAGGTAAATAGGGTAATTCTAGATTAAAATAATGTTATAATAATTCAATATTACCTTAAAACTTTTATAAAACTTATTTTTTGAGTTATTAACTACCATGGACATCTTTGGGACGATTTTGGGACCCCATTGAGCCACTTGGGAGTGATAATGACAATTTAGATTAATTAACTTAAAGTAAATGCAAAATGACAAAAGGCAATATCTTTTAGTAAATTAATTTTTAGAAGGGGTTATATAAATTATATTTTCAACTATAAATTTTCATTTGAAATATAAAAATATTTCATACATCTTAGTAATTTTTTTATAATTTTTAAACATCAAATAAATTAAAATATTTATGACACAATAATGATGCATTATTTAACTCATTAATACATGATTTAATTAAATAAGATTATAATGATTAAAATATTATCCAAAAACTATTCAATTCATATTGTATGATTTTATTTTTACCATGAGTCAACTTATCTTCGACTATAATTATTTTTGGACCATTTGAAACTGAATATCATTATATAATAAAATAATGTTTTTACAGTTTCCTAAGGAGCCCCTCCTCTCCTTTAAAAAATGTTACCACTTCTAACCAATTCCACACATCTCTAAAGCCATTTGGCTCATCCAAACTCTTCCCAATTAATCTCCCTACATTCTTATACTCCACCTAGAAGCCTTACCTTAGTCATAAGGCACTTCAAGAAGTCCTTTAGTTCAAACCCAAGGGAGTTACCCAAATTAAAGGTAACAGTTTCTCTTAAATTCTTTTCTTTTTCTTTACTTCCTCAACCACTAAATTCTTTTTATTACTTTCTTTTGTAACAACGCCAGTATGATAAATATACTCGGCTGTTGTTAGGATAAATATTATAACTACACTTATACACACCTCCATCTAATGGATGAAGAACATAATGTTTTTGTGGATGGCAAACTAACGCCTCACGAAACGATGATTGTTCAATTATGAATTACTGCCTCTCATGGTGGCCATTATGATGGAACTTCATTTATATATGATATATATTATGTTTATGATTTCCTTATGCTTCTGTACTTCTCAATTATATCAAGCCTGTATGGTTTCCATAGTGGGTAAATAAGATTATCTCATTCGAGGAAGTGAGGACTACCGCCCCCTTAAAGTGATGTGACTCGTTAATGCCTTATGTGGGATGTATAAAATATAGAGTTAATGATATTATATATGATATTATATTGGAATTATAATATAACTATGTATAATTATGTTTTAATTCCATTAAAATAATAAATAGAAATGAAAGTAGCGTTTATGCGTATGTACGGCTTACCGTCTCCATGAACGGTGCATTTCATTTCTTACCTCCAAATGTTATGTATTATTATAAATACATGTATATACTGAATATATATGATATATATGATATCTAAATCATTAATATAATTCTGGATATAATGGACTATTGACCACATGGACAACTAGTAAATATAAGGTGTTCATTTTTGACTCAAGTACCAAATATCGAAAAAATGGACATTACTAACTGATTAAATAATATTTATAACATGGTAATAAGTGGTTTAAAAGGAATAATAAACATGAAAACGATTCTTATGAAAGTATAAATTAACTTTAGTTTATTATTCAGGAGATTAAAGAACGATCAAGTCAAGTCGGACCTGAGGTAAGGGACTTCATTTCTATCTCCTTTCATTGAGGCATATTTTGTTTTAATACACAACTTTCTTTTATACGCAGTATAAACACCCTTAAATTTTCGAAGGGAATATTTTTATACAAAGCGTTTTACTAAAGGACAAAAAAGTATGTTTCTTTTTAACGTAAGTGGTGACAACGACCTTTTATTCCACCGTGAGTATTATTTGATCTTTGGCTTCCTCAACAGGTCGTAATGCTTTTAAAAAAAATAAATACCTTGTACTCTTTTACATATTTTTGGTATTGAAAATGGATTTGAAAATGGATTCGTTTTGTCAATATATTTAAGTGGTATATTTTGATTGAAATGTGTAAATGTTTCCTTTCCTTTATATTTGTTGTACGTGATATGATTTTATATTGGTACTTGGACATTTGACGGGTGGTTACGTGATAAACCAAATGACGGGTGATGTCGTGAATACCAGGACGGGTGGTTATGTTATAACCTCCAATGCATTGGGTATGGAAGTCGGCCGTATGGCTATTCCATTTAGGGATATGTGTGGAAGTCAACCGTATAGTTATTCCATTTAAGTATGTTTATGTCCCAAGTTACCTTTATATGTTATGTGTTCTTTATATGGGTTTTATGGTAATATATTTGTTACAAAAGGGTAAGTAATGATATTTTATTCTGTGAAGAGTATTTATTACTTCATAAAGGTGAAAATAATTACTTATGTTAAAGTATTCATGGTTTACATTTTTCATTGAAAAAATTAACAGTTTTCCTTCTTTGTGTATCGCTTACAATGCTTTTTATGCTCATCCAAAGTTTTTGAAATGTTTTTTACATGACATAATGTGGAATAGTGCCAATGATGTGAACAAGGAAAAGTCATGCAATCTTAAACATGGAACTAGACATGACTCTTTTTTTAAGAGTTCATGTTTTGTAAAAAAAATTGAAACTGTGCAGAACTGTATACCTTGTAAATCTTTTGAGATGTAATAGTTATGTCCTAATTCTCTAAAACTATAAACCTGAAAAGATCCTCAATGTGAATTATTCATTTAATTCAATATTAAGTAAGGTTTAAGGCTTGGTCCTTATACGAACTCCTTTAATGTACATATTTGATACTCTATTTATCTCTAGTAATGGAAAATATTAATATGCACCAAAACCATGCTCAAAACCCCTTTCCACTCCTTCATATTTTAACATATTTGTGCATGAACTCTTCTATATAAAACAAGCACCTTCTTCTTTCCTTATCGTCTCATTTTGAATTCTTTTTTACTTATTATTAGATTATTTTTTTCACAAAAATATTAAACATATTCTAATTATATATAAAAATTACACATATCATCATAATTAAAATATATTTATAATTTCATCTATTTATTAAATAATTTGGTTATAAGTATAATTTCATACCTTCATATAATCATAATTTATATATATATATATATATATATATATATTAATGTTAATATTTAAGATTTTATAAATGTTAATAATTTTTATAGTTCAAACAAATTAATAATACTCATGTTTAGAGAACTTTTAAATTAAATTACTTTAATAATATTAATAAATATTGTCTTTTTCAAACATCATATAAGAAGTAAATAACATATTTCATTAAAAAAATCCATCTTAAAAATATATTAATAAATTTTAATTATTCAAATAATGTTTTTAACAAATAATATAAAAACTATTTTTATATTAAAATACTCATTTATATAAAAAGAGAACATATTTATAAAAATAGTTGTTAAGTTAAAATAAAATATTATTTAAAAAACATTTTATTTTTTATAAATTATTTTAATAAATAAATATTTATAAATTATAAATAAAATAATACAATGTAATATTATTTTTAAGTATTATTATATTTTTAAACATTTCAAATAACTTATATTGAATTTTTATTTTGATTAAATAAAATCACATAGTTTTATAAAATATATTACATAACATAATTTATTTATATTATAAAACAATTTATTTATTAATCACATTGAAATTTCTTTGTTGTCACATTCTTCCATTGATTCATGGTGAAAATAGAGGAGAAATCTACTGTATTATTAACTTTTAAAGCCTGGTAAACTATGTGGTTCTCGTGTGGTTTATTCTACCATACTTACAAAGTGTGTTTCTTAATCGGAACATGGTATCCAAAACAATGTGGTAAAATAATTCACAACATTATTTATTCTTTAATTAAGTTGTTTTGATTCATCTTTATTTTAGATTTATCCATTGGTTATCCACACATGTTATAGGTTGAATGAGGAGTATTTGTATTATAATTCTATATGTGGTTCATTTAAATCTTGTTTTTTTAATTTTAGTCCATTGGGTGGGCTTTGTTATTAAAACATTATTTCATCAAGTGAATTGATTTTCTAAAATTTTAATTTTCAACCCATTTTTTATGGATTATGGGTGAAGAAAATTTTATTTTGAATTCATGTATGAAAATTTTTCTAATTATGGGAATATTTTTTTAAATATAATGTTTAGCATACAGTTCTAAAAATAAAATAAAATTTTTAAAGATAAATATTTTGTCATTTTCTTTATGGAGGGAAATGTGTATGTATTTAACAAATATATTTTATTGTTTCTAAATGTATTCTTAGAATTAATTTCATGTATACACCTTGTTGGATGGTGATTTAAAAAATTACATTGTGAAATTGGATGTTTTGAAGGAGAATCCCTTATGGTAGAAATGATTTTATCACTTGTTTTATGGATTTATGTTTTTTGGTCATTCGTACCTTATGGTTGAATTTCTTGATTTTTTTTAATTGAATAAATTGATGCGTATCAAGAAAAAATTTTATAGTTGTTTCCTATAATGATCAAAATGATTATTTATATTCAATAACTATGTATAATCCTTGTGGAGTGGTTAATGGGGAACCCTTCGAGAGATCATTCCATATCTTGGAAATCATGAACCAACCTCCACCATTATTTATAAGTGATCAAGGGTATGTGTAAGAAGTGAGGTGGTTGGAAAATATTGAGGTTATACTTGATTTTCATGGGACACCCAAATCATTATGAGTGATAACTATTCAGTGCTCAATTATTGGTTTTATTTCAGTTTTGTGGGATTCCATGTTACCTTCATAGCTACATGAATGTATTTCTTGGGAACTCTTTTGTAATGTATATGTTTTATAGTTATTTAATGAGGTTTTGAAAGAATAAAGGTATATTCATATTGTGATCCATCACTAGGGTAAGCAATAACTATGGATGTATGATGATCCCTTTTTAAATTGGTAATTATTTTCGACAAGAAGGGTTATCAATAATCATGAGAAATCATATTTATTTGAAGTTAGTATTTTCCTAGATTTTTTATCTATACTTGAATCTGGATCAATATCACTCCTAGATCCTCCCAATGAGTCCATTCAAATTGATGTTGATTAGTATTGTAAATATGTGGTGGGTAATTCCTCAGTTCTATTTGATGTAAATTATGATTTCTAGGTGAACAAGGAGTATTAAAAGGATGAGAAAAATATAGTAGCAAGGAGTCTTTATGATGGGAATATAAGATCTATCATGTTCATTCGATATGTATATATTTGGTATTGATTTCACTTTTATATATAGTATCTTAAAGTTTTCCTATATTTTTGATATTTTGGTTGTTTCCATATGTCATCTAAGATAATTTTTTGGAAGATGAATTTGGTTTGATTCTTTTGAGGATGGGATATGTTTTGGGGTCCTTTCCATGATGGATGTAATTTTTTGGTTTATTACTTTATAGATTTAATCATGTGTATATATTTCTTTGAGGTGTTTACTACGTATGTATTTTCAGTTTGGTGTTATGGGTTTCTTTTATCACTGTGGAATATTTCCACCACTCCCTCCCTTAGGGATTTTTCCATGATTATCTATGAGTTCCATTAAGCTCATCATAATTTCATCATAAAAAATTCACATAGGTTGCGATTTTTAAAAATTATTTTGTTAATACTTTTCAGTTCTCATTATATTGACATTATAGAGGCCCTAGGTGCATTGTTTATGTAACTATGGTGTGTTGTTTGGTGGTAGATGTTCAGATTTACTATGTAAGGGGGATCCAATTTTGACCATAGGTTATTCATGGGAGTTGTGAATCCAGGTGAATGATAATGCCAATTTTTATGGCTTTTTATGGTTTTTTCCTTCATTTTATATTAGATGAATTTTATTATTGAGAGTGATATTATTTTATGGTTTCTCATTTGTTTGATAACTTGTTTTAGAATGGGTTTCTTTTGTGATGCCATATTAGATTGATTTTTAATAGTGGGGAGATATTGTCAATTTTACTGTGCTACATTAGTAATATTATATGAGGTTCCATTTTGGTTTTACATCATGTTTTTTAGTATTTATTTGTTTGATTGTTTTGATATTTTTTAGAATATGAGAATTTAGTTTTGAAGTTGACTCATTTTTTGTTTTTCCTCTATGTTAGATCCACGTTGGATCTTCCATTATTTTATTCCACTTCTTTATGATAGTAGAATTTTTATGAGTTTATAATGGCATGGTAGAGATTTTGGGACACCACACATGTCACATTATTGTTTATTTTGTTTTATTTATGGGGATGAGGTTTCTTTAGATTTTCTATGGAGTTTTATCAGGAAACATAGAAATTCACAGATGTCTCCTTATATGTATGACTATGCAGCATGGTTAAAATGACAATGTATGGCCACTCGATTTTCATAGACTTTAATTTTCATATTAATGGCATGTGTATTTTTCATCATGAGATACAAATTGGTAAGATAAATCCTTGTGATTGCAAAAGTGAAAATATGTGGGTTCTTGTGTGTCTAGAGTATGTAACAAGACTTTTCATGGTTTGGAAAATAGTGTGTTTTTAGTGTAGTATAGAATTAAATTTTTAATGTACTAAATTAAATGTTTTAAAAATATTTATCCAAACATATGGGGACTTGGGTGAACAATATGAGGTCTTCCACTACCAAGTAGTGGGTGGAACATAGTTTGAAAAATCTTCGATCTAAACCATGCGACATCACTAGGATTTTAATTTTTTGGGAAATCATAAAATCTACCTATTCAACAAAGATGTGTGTTGACCATATTATTCCCCAAATGCTTCATCAAGATCTTTTCATCCCTCGGATGGGCTCCACCCTCCCCATGACTTGATAATTTTTATCCATTTAGGGATTTTCATGATGTTTTGAGGAAGTCCATCCACTCTTATTTATTCATCACTTTTCATAGTCTTTTCAAATTGAATTTAATTACCCATTGATCCGTAAATATCTTGTGAATGATATTAGTGTTTTGGAGGGTATGACATTGGGGTTTCTTGTGCTCATTATTTTTTGGTGCATATGTATCCATGATAACATTTCTATCCCTAATGATGTTTTCTTTATTCATGGATACATGTTTTAAATTAGATTTCACGTCATTTCATTATTTATTTATGTGAAATTGTTTTTTTTATTTAGAAGCGTTATCAGCTTCTATAAACTCATTTATATTTAATTTATTAATATATGTGATATTCTTGACATGTTTTGATACCATTTCATTGTGTTTTAAGCTTGGAATTAAGGGGGTTTCATGTGAATTACCTATTTGTTTGTTTGAAATTTATTTTTTAACTCTTTTTTATTTTTCAAATTTCCATAGGGATTTTTGAAAATGATTTCAGTATTTTAATTATATTTTAGAATAGTTTTTGTTTTCAATCATAAAGATATATGTTTAAAAAAGAATTTTCTATTGAAGTGAGGTGTTGACCTCAAAATGATTTTAAAATGGGATCTATAAGGAATTAAATATTTTTATTTGAAATGTGTGTGTGGTTTAAGCCATGTTATAAAATACCTATTTGGTCCTTTTGAATGTATTTGATGGAAATTGGTGTGATTTGTCCTTGTTTTAGTTTTCGTAGTTAAATGTCATTGATAAAGGCTATTTTCAAAATATATTAATGAATTGAAATGTTTTGATGAGTATAAAATACTATTTTAAATGTTTTTATGAAAATAAATAATGGATTGGAATTCCAATCAATGTTTTATAGTTAAACGCCTAATTGAAATTTTGGTTTTAAAAAGGAGGATTTCAAAGAAACCCCATGATTTCACCATGATTGGTTAATCCCTTCTATAAGTACATTAATATTATGAGTATATTTTATATATTCAAGGATATTCGTTGTTTGTTGTTAGTGGTGTGGGTCAACTATTTATAGGAATTTTGATTAAGTCATGTCTAGTATATAATTATACCTAACATCATTTATTAATTTTGGGTAACTAGTTACTAAGTGGTAGATATGATTTTTGGTGATAGTTTGATCAAAAGCCACCTGTGGCCCTCCAATCATGCTAGGCATAAATGGATCATAGGTACTATCACTGTAATGAGACTTTTGTTGGATACGTGGATGTATTATGGTTTAAATTTATATAAATTCTTAAATCTTTTCCATGGGTTGATATACTCATATACGATTAGATGATTCCCTTATTAGAAAACCCACAATATATCCCATGACACATTTAATTATTTTATTTGTTCTTTATTGAGGGGAGATTGATATAGTTTCTAGTTTTATCATTTCCAATAATTTAATTAATATGTAACCCCTTATTTATTATATTTTATATATCCCTTGTATTATGAATGGTGCGTTTTTTTGAGATTGACCTGTGTGAATGTGTTGGGTCATATAATTTTGAAAACGAGTTTAAAAAAACCTAGAAAGCTATTTTTGGAATTAAAATACATTAGTGTGGGTTATTTAAAGTGGATTTCAAAATTGCTAAGTTTTTTACATGTCTTCTTCTGGTGAAAATATTTAATTTCACTTTTTTAATATTGATAAAAACAAATGAGTATTGTTCGAGAAATTTAAATGGGGGTAATGGGTTGTGAAAATGCATTTTTCTGTGGGATTATTTTCATATTTTTTTCAATTATTGAAAATAGAATAATTTTTCTGAAATGTTATTATAATTTTTTTGTTATCCATAAGTTGTTTTCTAAAATCATAGTTTATATATTTAGTAAAAAATATAACTAATGAATTTTCTTTTGAAAACAAATTTCATAATTCAAATCGGTTCTGGTGATCTACTGTACATTACAAATCACCACTGTATATTTTAGGTTCCAGGTTCTTAGTTGAATTTAATTTTGATCCTCACGGATGTTGTGGGGCCAGTTGGATGATGTTGAGAATAAAATTATTCATGGAGATGGTTTTGGGCTTGACTTAGGATGGTTTGTACTTTTCTGGTTTTAAGCATCTTGGTATCTACACATTTTTAGTTGTATCCTTCAATATATATATATATATTGTTCTAAAGTAAAATGGGTCAGATTAGACTAGTTCATTATTATTTATTTGGTAGGTATATATACATAAATTGGATAAATTTATTCATTTTGATATATTCCATTCATTACTTTTAGAAAAAATAATTCCTTAACGTATTATTTTGGTTATAAGGAACAATTTTATAGACATAAATTATTGAGAATTTCTTTCGAGCCCAATGGCGAATCCGATCAGGTGAAAGGTCAGATGAGAGCCCATAAAAATTCATTATATTAGGGGATTATTACCTTTTATTATAAGTCCCCAGCCTTAAAACATTACTTAATCTTGAATTAAGTGAATAATTCACATTGAGGATCTTTTTAGGTTTAGAGTTTTAGAGAATTAGGACATAACTATTACATCTCAAAGGATTACAAAGTATACACTACTACTATAACCGATTTTTCACAACAATAAAAAAATCCTTAAATAAAACAAGAGTTATTTTCTTGATATAAATCTTCTTGATTACTTCCTTTCTATTACCCTTCCTTAAAACCTGTGAAAAACATTTCAAAAACTTGGGATGAGCATAAAATTCCCAGTAAGGGTTATAACATAATGAAAGGAACCTTTAACCCTCCAATAAATACAAATCAATGAAACCATAACTTTTAATCATAAAATACCTACATAAAATCATAATATTTATGTATAACTCATAGAAATCATTAGACATAAAGGTAACTTGAGGCATTCATAACATTCTTGCATAGGGAGTAACCCTCATGGTTATGTTTGGAATACCCATCACAGTATATTCCCTAAATATCATCTGAGAAACCTTAGAATTTAAATCCTTCACGTTACCCAATGCATTAGAGAGATATCATAGGCTCACCTTCTATTAGTTTATCATAGAACCACCTATCTTCATAAACAATTCCCAAGAATCATAACATAATCGTATCACATAAAAGATGCATAAAAGAAACATAACATTTACACATTTCAATCACAAGATATCAATACAACACATTGATATAATCAAAACATTATCAAAACCATTTTCAATACCAAAATAAAAGAAAAGCAAAACATGGCATTTATTTTTCATTTAAAAAAATTATGGCTGGTAGAGGAAGCTGAAATTCAAATAATGATTACGGCGGTGGAGAAGTCGTTGTCCCTGCATACGTAAGACAAAAAAATTCCCTTTTTCATTTGGTAAAACACTTCATATAAAAAGATTTATTTGGAATAAAATCAAAATTAAAAGGGGTTTATACACCGTATAAAAGAAAGTTGTGTATAAAACAAAATATGTCTCAATGAAAGGAGATTGAGACGAAGTCTCTTACCAAGTCGGTATCTTTAGATTAAGGATAATTCAATTACATAATTATGTGTGACAAATATAAATACAACCAATATAAGAAGATATTAAGTGTAAAAACTCAGAGGCCATCCACACATATTCAGAGTACGACATAATCATGAAATATAGGTTTCACCCAAAGAATTGAAATTGGGTTAAGAAGTTCCCTTACAAAAATTTTAGAGCATAACGACGTCTCTTTAAAATTAAAAAATTGAGTTTATGAGTGAGAAAATGGTATCTCATCACTTGGACATAAAATATATATCAATAAGGATATAGAATAATATATCCCAACATAATAATATGTGAGTTAAAAGACATAACAAAAGAAGTCTTTGAAAAAGAGGAGGGTGAAAGGTTCCCTTACTGATTTGGGTAACTTTCAAAACGTATACCCCATGAAAGAAGGGTCATACAATAAAGATGTAAATACCCATAAATTACAGTATATTACACAATGAATACAATAATAGGAATTACACACACCACACAAAAGGAAATAGTGGAAAATGTAGTATGAATCTCATGGGAATAAAAGTGAGATGAAAATCCCTTATGAAAACACAGAAGCCTAACGGCGCCACTTAAAACTTCCAAAAAAATGGATTGATGAGATCAAATACAGTCTCCCATTTTTTGAAAATAGAAACTACAGTACAAGGAATTGAAAATAACATCCCCCAACATAAGAAAGATCAGCTTAAAAGAAATGATATAAAAGATAGTATTTAAAAAGAAAGAGAGAGGTTGGATCCCTTACCTCAAGTCCGACTTGCCTTGTTCATTTCTTTATATTCCTGAATAATAAACATTGGTCAATTTATAATTTCTTAAGGACCTCCTTTAAAGATTAATATTAAATTAATATAAAAAATTATAATGTTATAATAATTAGTTAATTATGTGAGTTCATATCAGTCATTTTTGTCGATGTTCGGTACATGATTCAAAAATGAACTTGTTTGAAAAGAATTTTCCATGTAGTTATAAGTACACCATCTCCAGAATAGTATTAGTTATTTAAATATCATAAATATCCAGTACATATTCATTTTATACCATTCCATAACATTTGTAGATAAAAATAAATGAAATGCACCATTCATGGAGACGGTAGGTCGTACGTACGCATGAACGCTACTTTCATTTATTTGTCATATTAATGGAATTAAAAGTAAATGATTGATATATATATTATAATTCCAGTATAATATATATGTTATATAGTTCACATAAGTTCATTAATTTCATTCTTTATACATTCCATGTATTACATGAACGAGTCACATCACTTGAGGGGGCGGTAGTCCACACTTCCTCATATTAAATTATCACATTTTCACAACATGCAAAGCATAAAGGTACATTTTAAATAAAAAATAAAGAAGCATATAGAAAACATAAATGACATATATATCATATATAAAATATAGTGACATCATAATAACCTCCAAAAAATGTGTGAAAAGAATATTGAACAATCATCGTTTCATGAGGTAATAATTCGCCACCCACAAAAACAGTATGTTCTTTTACCATTAGATGGAGGTGAGTGTATTTGTAGCTTGAATAACTATCATAAAAACATCCTAGTATATTGAAGATACTGTTTTTGTTTCAAATTAATGGTATGAAAAGAGTTTAAGGGGTTTTAGAAGCAAAATAATACAAAATAACATAATATAAGACATTGCCTTAAAATCGGGTAACTCCTTTTTATTTGAGCCCAATGGCTTTATTGGGGAGCATTCTGCCCAAAGTGAGGATTTTAAGAGTAAGATATGGATTTGGAGAGACAATAAGTGCAGGTCTTGGATGATCCAAGAGCTTGAGAGGTGTGGGTAAGGGAGTAGAGGTGGAGGTATTTTATAAGAGGGAGGAGGGGAACTCTTTGAAAGTCATGAAATGTTACTATATTATAAAATGAATTTCGGATTTTAAAGGTCCCACAATGATATATTTCGAGGATAAGGTTATAAGGGTTATAAATACACCCATACAATAAGTTTTTGACAAGTGTATGTCTTTGATTTTAATTTATCTCTTCATTTTATTTAAATCGTTCATTAATGAGGTAATCGCTACATCATCATGGTGTCAATAATAAATTTATATATTTAATGTCTAAAAATTATAGAAAAATTACCATGATGTAGGAAATCTTTTTATATTTCTAATTAATATTTATAGACAAAAATATGACTTTTATAACCCCATGTAAAAATTGTTTTAGTAAAACAATACATGTTTGTGACATTTTTATTTTAACTTTAAATAAAAAGTTATTAATGTCATTTTCTTACCCAAGTGGCTCCATGGGGTCTCCAAGTTGACCCATGGATTGTATTGGTCGTCCATGACTCATACAATAATAGTAGGACCTATGTCAAGGTAATTTCATATTATTATAACATTATTTTTATCTTACATTACACTAATTACCTTTAATCACGATTAATAAAACATAAAAGTTACTATTCACCAAAATATTATTTTCATCCCATTGAACAAAATTTTACTTAATAATAAAAACCATGTACGTAGTATTTTTGAAATTCAATTCACATAAGTGGTAATGTTTCATTTAAATGAAAAATCAGTTTTATTTAACTACCACTTAGTGGTTTCAGTATTCATCAAAAATTGATTTTTTTCAGAAAAATACCAAAAATTCACCCAAAGATATATTTGATATTCCGAATTCAAAAATGATGTCTATTTTACAAAATTCAAAACATATAAGTGGAATTAATTAATTTAATAATTAATTCTCGTTATCAAAAAAATAGCATATTTTTAAGAAACAATATATATCAAAAGATTGACACTAGTTTAAGTCCAATTCTACAGTGAAATTAATTTGAATGGACATCATTGGATTAAATGGTAAAAATATATTCTAATTGCACTTTAAGACAAATTAAAAAGATAATATAATAATATAAATAAATTATACTAAAAAGAGGTTTTGAATTAAAATACAACATTTTTCACATATTAATTAAAAATGAACTTTATCGGAAAAATAACAAAAACATACACAAAGAAAATTTTGATGTCCTGATTCTAAAGTAGGATTTAATTTGGTCAAATAAAATGTATAAGAGTGACCAAAACTATTTTTAAAGAGGGTTCACCATCATAAGGTGATAAATCGACATTTTAGTAAATATTAGAGTATTTATGCTTAAAATTGAATTCTTTTCTTATTTTAAGCCTTTATATTTTATTGGATAAATGTAAAAGCATTTAACAAACATATATATTCATTTTTTAGTCATTTCTATTCATTACCACTAATACAACAGCTATGTGTTAACTACAATTTAAAATAATATTATTATATTATTAGTGTGCAACATAAGATTTCGAAGAAACTCGTTGTTGTGTATCAGGTACGCTATTGAACATAGCAACCCCTTTAAAGTAAAGTTAATATTTAATTTAAAAATATTAATGAATATGAAAATTTCTTATTCTTTATTTACCTGGGATGTTACATCCTTCCCCCCTTTTGGGAATTGCGTCCTCATAATTTTAAAAACAAAATGGGCTCGGAAACATCATTAAAAGCACCACATCGGAAAAGTAGTCAATAAAAATATCAATTTAAAAGAAATAAAGAGAAGTACAAAGGTCACCCGAGACAAAAGATACTAGGATTCTATGAAAATATGGATATGGAGGAAAAAAACCATCAAGGTTTGATGGAGAGTGATTGAAAACATGTCTAGGAGAAAGTTAACCACAAGAAAATCACAAACTTTTGATGGGTTAAACGGTATTTGATTCCCCAATAGGAAATGTTAAAAGAACATGCTTTTGTTTTAAATTACATTTCATTGAGAAACTTATTTATGGGATTAACTAAAACATAAGGAAATAGACTTACTTATCGTGTATACTTTCATGTCTTACTAGATTTCTTAAACAAACACATATTTTCTCCAAAAGGTGAGTATTTAGGATGACTTGTTCATAGTAAGAGTGTTATAATCAACTTCTAGAGAATCACCTTATCCAAAAAAGAGAACTATATATTTCACATGTCAATAGACCTTAACCAAAACCAAAATTGTTAGTATAAGATCAGATAATCCAAAAAAAATATATAATATTTTACAAAAAGAAAAACCACTCTTAATCTCCAAAATTTTCCAAACAACACAAAGTTCAACAAAGACCATTCAATACAAAATTTCCCTTAAAATTCATCAAAAATAAACCAACCTATGATTGAAACCCAAATCTTAGAAGGATTTAATCGCATATTCTACCAAGGTAAATCTTAACATTTATCTCCAAATAACATCGACTACTCTTAAAGTATCATACTAAAAAGTAATTAAACTAATCACATATTCTCTATGATAGGTTAATCATTTGCATAAATAACCCAAATCACCTTATGTCCACAATAAAAACATAGATTCCTCCCTAAATTTCAACCATTACTCCACAAATGACATCCTATAGTATTCTATTTCCCATAAGCATATAAAGTTACCCAAAAGAGTTTACGTCTTCCAAAATTACATTTATCACTTAATCACCAAATAATATTCCTTCATTAAGGTTATCCAGTTAAAAAAACACGAGTTTGGAAAATCGACTTAACTTTTATCCATAAAATCACTTAACCAAAAATAATAAGTCATTCTAACTAGGGACTTTACGTAGGCCAGTGGTAGTTAATTTATCCTTGTTTCCCTTCGGTTGTGGGTTCGATTCCCATGTCCTTGCCAAATGCAACAGGTTGTCACCCATCTTACGGGTTGTCCTTTTTATAAGACTCAAAAATAATCCTAACATGTTTTAACCTCAATGTTTTTCTTATACCTTTCATTTTCATCCCAAAACATTAATACCTCAACATTTTAATTCATGAATACTTATATAAATTTTACATTATTTTATTTCAACCTCAAAAGATAAAATAAAACTATTACTAATATAAATAACAACAAACCTTTGTCATGGTGTAAATATGGTTTCATTGTCATCTTGTTCTCGTAGGTATATGGTCCATGCATTGCAACAATGATTTAGGGATCCTTAAAAATCACTTGCTTCCTTCATCCAAATACACCATGTTCAACTTAGGTCATATTGGTTTTCACAGAAAAATAGTTTTCAAAAATAATCATGTATGACATATAGTTTCAAAAAATTTGAAAAAAATGGTTTTTGTAAAACTGTCTGACCAAATTTGAGTTGAAACATTCAATAAATGGACCTTTTAAAATACCATAAGCATGTGATGAGATACTATATTTTAATATCAAATATAGGTATGTTGTGCAAGGCTCTCCTTCTTCATCACCTTTTTCAAAATCATAATGTGCTTCAAAATCTTGTGATAAGGTGAAATATTTGAAATTTCGTTAATAATATATACCTTTCTTAAAAATATGAGAATATTGTGAAAATAGGATTTTATTAAATACAACCCCTGATCCACGATGATATCGAGGTATAGTGGAGGTGTTTGATATCTCAAACAACTACTTTCAAGTGAGTTGTATGCTAGAAAAAGTTTTACAATCATCTGAACATGTCTTTGCAATAATTATTGCAAGAAAGTCAAAAGTAAAAGATAGGAATTTCATTTGAGATCCTCCTCCTTCCATTTGTAACAGACTTTCCTTGATCTGAAAAAGTTATAAAACAATGATTTAACTGAAATAATAGATATAGGGACAAACCATATGTTTAATGAAAACTCACAGACCCTAATGTTTTCTAAACCTCCCTTTGATACCAACTATAAGGACCCAGCCTTAAAACATTACTTAATCTCGAATTAAATGAATAATTCACATTTAGGATCATTTCAGGTTTAGAGTTTTAGAGAATTAGGACATAACTATTACATCTCAAAGGAATACAAAGTAGACACTACAACTATAACCTATTTCTCACAACAACAAAAATCTTTAAATAAAACAAGAGTTCTTTTCTTGATATAAATATTCTTGAATACTTCCTTTACCTTACCCTTCCTTATAACCTGTGAAAAAAATTTCTAAAACTTGGTATGAGCATAAAAATCTCAGTAAGGGTTATAACATACTGAAAGGAAACATTAACCCGCCAATAAATACAAATCAATGAAACCATAACTTTCAATCATAACATACCTTCTTAAAATCATAATATTTATGTATAACTCATAGAAATCATAAGACATAAAGGTAACTTGAGGCATTCATAACATTCTTATATAGGGAGTAGCCCTCATTGTTACGTTTGGAATACCTAGCACAGTATATTCCCTAAATCTCTTCAGAGAATCCTTAGAATTTAACTCCTTTGTGTTAGCTAATTCATTGGAGATCTATCATGGGCTCATCCTCCCTTAGTTTATCACAGAACCACCCATCTTCATAAACAATGCCCAGGAAACATAACATAATCGGATCACATAAAACATGCATAAATAAAACATAACATTTCCACATTTCAATCAAAAGATATCAATACAACACATTGATATAATCAAAACATTATCAAAACCATTTTCAATACCAAAATAAAATAAAATAAAAACATGGTATTAATTTTTCATTTAAAAAACGTTATGGCTTATAGAGGAAGCCAAAACTCAAATAATGGTTATGGTGACGGATAAGTCGTTGTCTCCCCATACCTAAGAAAAAAACATTCCCTTTTGTGATTTATTAAAATGCTTCATATAAAAATATTTCTTTTGAATAAAAGTAAAAGTCAAAGGGGTTTATACACCGTATAAAAGATAGTTGTGTATAAAACAAAATATGCTTCAATGAAAGGACATTGAGACGAAGTCCCTTACAAAGTCGGTATCCTTAGATTATGGATAATTCAATTACATAATTATGTGTGAAAAATATAAATACACCCAATATATAAGGATATTAGGTTTAAAACAATCATATGTCATCCACACATATTCATAGTACAACATAATCAAGAAATAGAGGATTAACCCAATGAATTGAAATTGGGTTAAGAAGTTCCCTTGCAAATATTTGACAGCCTAACAACATCTTTTTATAATTCATAAAATGAGTTGATGAGAGAGAAAATGGTATCTCATAACTTGGACATAAAATTTACATCAATAAAAATATATAATAACATATCCCAACATAATAAGATGTGATTTAAAAGACATAACAAAATATGTCTTTTAAAAAGAGGAGGGTGAAAGGTTCCCTTACAGATTTGGGTAACTTTCGAAACATACACCCCATGAAAGAAGGGTCATAAAATGACAATTTAAATACCCATAAATTAATGTATATTACACAAATAATACAATAATGGTCAGTAAACAAACCACACAAAAGGAAACAGTGTCAAATGTCGTATGAATCTCACGAGAATAAAAGTGAGATGAAAAATCCCTTATGAAAACTCAGCAGCCTAACGACGCCAATTAAAACTTCCAAAAAAATGGATTGATGAGATAAAATAGTGCCTCTAATCATATGAACATAACAATAACAGTATAGGAATATAAAATAACGTCACCCAACATAAGAAAGAGGAGCTTAAATTAAATGACATAAAAGAGGGTACTTAAAAAGAAAGACAGTGGTAGGATCCCTTACCTCAAGTCCGACTTGTCTTGTTCATTTCATTATATTCCTGAATAATAAACTTTGGTCAATATATAATTTCTTAAGGATCTCCTTTAATTTTATTATTCAATTCATATCAAATATTATAATGATATAATAATTAGTTAATTATTTGAGTTCATATCCGATGTTTTTGTCGATGTTCGGTACGTGAGTCAAAAATGAACTTGTTTGAAAATAATTGTCCATGTATTTATAAGTAAACCATCTAAAGAATAGTATTAATGATTTAAATATAATAAATATCTCGTACATATTCATTTTATACCATTCCATAACATTTGGAGTTAAAAAGAAATGAAATGCACCGTTCATGGTGACGGTAGGCCGTACGTACGCATGAATGCTACTTTCATTTATTTGTCATATTAATGCAATTAAAAATAAATGAGAGATATATATATTAATTCCACTATAATATATATGTTATATAGGTCACATAAGTTCATTAATTTCATTATTTATACAATCCATGTATTGCATGAATGATTCACATCACTTGAGGGGGCGGTAGTCCAAACTTCCTCATATAATATTATCGCATTTTCACAACATGCAAAGCATAAAGGTATGTTTTAAATATAAAATATAGAATCATTGAGAAAACATAAATAAAATATATATCATATATAAAATATAGTTACATCATAATGGCCACCATAAGAGGTTTGAAAAGAATATTCAACAATCATAGTTTTGTGAGGCAGTAATTCGCCCCCCCCCCAGAAACAGTATGTTATTTGACCATTAGATGGAGGTGAGTGTATGTGTAGCTCAAATCCCTCTCATAAAAACATCCTAGTATATTGAAGATATTTTTTTGTTAAAAATGAAAGGAATGAAAATTTTTTAAGGGGTTTGAGAAGCAAAATAAAACAAAAGTACATAAGAGAAGACATTACCTTTAGATCGGGTAACACTTTTTGATTTGAGCCCAAAGGCTTCCTTGGGAAATATTATGCCCAAAGTGAGGCTTCTAAGAGTAAGATATGGATGTGGAGAGACAATAAGTGTAGGTTTTGTGTGATCCAAGGGATTGAGTGGTGTGGGTAAGGGAGTAGAGGTGGGGGCATTTTATAAGAGGGGGGAGGGGCACGCTTGGAAAGTCATGAAATGTTACTTTATTATAAAATTATTTTTGGAATTTAAAGTTCCCACAATAATATATTTCTAGGATAATGTGATAAGTGTTCTAAATCTACCCATAAAATATGTTTTTCACAAGTTTATGTCTTAGATTTTACCTTATCTTTCCATTTTATTTAAATAGTTCATTAATGAGGTAATTGTTGCATCATCATGGCGTCATAAATAAATTTATTTATTTAACGTCTAAAAATTATAAAAAAAATTACCATGATGTAGGAAATATTTTTATCATTCTAATGATTATTTATTGTCAAAATCATGACTTGTATAACCCCATGTAAAAATTGTTTTAGTAAAATAATACATGTTTGTGACATTTTTATTTCAACTTTAAATATAAAGTTTTAAATGTCATTTTCTTACCCAAGTGGCTCCATGGGGTCCCCAAGTTGACCCATGGATTTTCTTGGTCGGCCATGACTCATAAAATAAGAGTAGTACATGTGTAAAGGTAATTTCATATTATTATAACATTATTTTTACCTTAAATTACACTAATTACCTTTAATTGCTATTAATAAAACACAAAAGTTACTATTCACCAAAAAATATTTTCATCCCATTAAAACACATTTTACTTAATAATGGCAACCATGTATGTCGGATTTTTGAAATTAAATTCACAGAAGTGGTAAAGTTTCATTTAAATGAAAAATCAGTTTTTTTAACTACCACTTAGTGGTTTCACTATTCATAAAAAATTGAAGTTTTTTTCAGAAAAATATAAAAAATTCATCCTAAGATATATTTGATATTCCAAATTCAAAAATTATGTCTATTTTAAAAAAAATCAAAACATATAAGTTTCATTAATTAATTTAATAATTAATTCCCATTGTCAAAACAAATAGCATGTTTTTAAGAAACAATATATATCAAAAAATTGACACTAGTTTAAGTCCAATTTCAAAGTGAAATTAAATCCAATGACCACCATTGGATTAAATGGGAAAAATATATTCTAATTTCACTTTAATACCGATTCAAAAGAAAATCTAATCATATAAATAAATTATATTAAAAGGAGGTTTTGAATTAAAATGCAACATTTTTCAGTTATTCATTAAAATTGAACTTTATCGGAAAATAACAAAAACACCCAGAATGTAAATTTTGATGTCCTCATTCTATAAAAGGATTTCATTTGGTAAAATAGAATGTATAATAGTGAAAAAAAATATTTTTAAAGAGGGTTCACCATCAAAAGGCGATAAATCGACCTTTTAGTGAATATTAGAGTATTTATGCTTAAAATTGAATTCTTTTCTTATTTTAAGACTTTATCTTTTATTGTATAAATGAAAAAACATTTAACAAACATATATAATCATATTTTAGTTATTTCTATTCATTCTCATCAATACAATGGCTACGTGTTTACTACCATTTAAAATAATATTATTATATTATTAGTGTGCAATATAAGATTTCAAAGAAACTCGTTGTTGCGTATCGGGTACGCTATCAAACATAGAAACACCTTTAAAGTAAAATTAATATTTAATTCACAAATATTAATAAATATAAAAATGTCTTATTCTTTATTTACCCGGGATGTTACATTTATACCCATTAAGGTATGAACTAGTGTTTCATGACACTCGATAATATAACTCTTCAAAATATCCTAAAAATTAATACATCATTGTGGCCTTAAAGTAATATATATTCCATATTTTATCAATATATGAATAATTTTTACGAAATATTCTTTATTACAACAACATTCACACAACATCATGTCTGATACATCCTCATATCTAATTAACTCTATAATATAACCCCAAATTTGGATTCACTCAGTCCTCGTAGAAGTATAAACATGACTGAACCAACCCAATTTTAGTGTTTTCTATAACATGAGGGACTAATCCTTCTTTGAATTGGATTAATACATGGATAATTTCTTATCATATTAGGTAATGACTTGCCTTTATGAAATTAACATAGAGCATCAATGGTTTCATCCATTGATTCACTCCACAATTTGATAATTTTAATATAACATCACTCATTTCATTCATATACATACCCAATGAATTATTAAATGATTATAACTCATCCATGAGTGTTTGTGTTATGAATTCACTATGAACACATCTTTTACTAAGGAATTAATTGTTCTCATGAAACAAATCTTCGCTTGAATTGAATACAAAGGTTATTTAAAACTCTCACCATTGTATAGAATGGTGATTGTGATATAAAAAAATCCATTCGTCTAAGAATAATTCTGTATTGACCATGTATTACTTGATAAAAACTAAGATCAACTCAACTTTTCCATTTTCAATAAAATATCTTGAGGCTTTTTCAATAATAAATCCATCAACGGAACATTAATTTATATAAGGAAACTATCTATATATTAGTAGATAGTAAAATAGAATATGTGATATTAATTTAATATTAATATACAAAATAAATAGTCCAACGTTTAGTATTATATGTAATTTTTTATTTATGGAACATAATCAGATAATATTTAACTCTCCATGGATAAAACAATTTTGATATTACATTCCCAGGACCCAACATGAGTAGTACTATTCAATTTTCTTATCATATACACAAATAGTTATTTATTTTTTATTCTTAACATAGTTTTCTTATTAATTTTGGGGATATTATTCACATGGTAATATCATTAGATTATTTATCACATCAAAATGTTATTTTATTTTAAACCAATATTTATAACATCAATCAACTATGAATGTAATATTAAATATATTTTTTATTATATAGAAATATCATAATGATGGGACATAGATGAGGTAATATAATTAGGTGTTGGGGGATCATATGTATTGTGACTTATTTTCATAATGTTTTTAAAATATGATCTCATCTGTAAGAGATATTGAGGAGTGACATTCCAACATAAACACCACATGTTTTTTTATCATTGGATGTTTATATTGGTGAACATTTGTATTGGTATCTCAACAAGAGAATATTTTCAATCTATATAAATTATATATATGTGTTGATACACAATAAATACCATAAAAATTTAAATTTGGGGTTGAGTATCTTGTATTAGGAAAATCATTAGTGCTATGAAATTGATTGAATAATCAATATAGTATTAATTGCATCCAAATATTAATGGAATATATGTTTGACCATTTTACATGGATAGTATTTCCTTATGTAAATATATTCTCTAGGTGAATGAATACAATTCTATCAAAAAATGGAAAAATAAAGTGTGATAAAATGATAAAATATGATTGAAAAAATTATACATCCAACATTATTAGATGTCATGGGAAAAAGAAATTATAATACATAATAAGTTCTTCTATGAGGTTTACAAATATATATATTATTCTTCTCTATTTTGGTTCTATGATGTGTTTATATATTCCACTATTGTTCAATTTCTATTATTCATTTATATTGATATAAGCTTATATAGGGTCACACACGATGTGTGTTTATACTTTCACTAAATCAACTAAATTTGAGTTTAGTATGAAGTGTCCCAATTTATATGAGTAAATTAGTATATTAATGTGAATAATCTAAATTATTTATATAAAAAAATTCAATTGTTCACAATTAATTTATATAATTATAAGAAATGAAAAATTTTCTCAAGGTAATATCTTGTTATTTTATTATAAATCATGAATGTAAGAAATTTTTTATAATAATTTTTATTTTTTCAAGGTTTGTCAAATTTATTCTAGAGGGAGAAGTTTAGTTCATGATTCTTATTACAATAAAAAAATATTTGATATTGACTTATGTTAGTGAGGAATTAATCCAGACTTAAATGAAATTTATATTAAGTAATAGAAGTAATTTTGTATTGGTTTATGTGGTTAGACATATCTAATGAATAAAATGATATTTTTGAATGTTTAATTGAACTATTTTTTTCATTTTAATTACATGAAATGTTTGTTTGGCAATTTTTATGAATTTTTATCCTTCTATGTATTCTCTTAATGTTTAGACAGATAAACAAGATATAATAATATCATCTAATTAATCTTGTATTCTAATAATATTTCCATATTATTCCTACAATAATGCAGTTTTTATAGGGGCCATAAATTAGTCATTATTTAACATTGTAATTGATGGTAAATATATCATGTGTTTTAGTTCATTGATATATGATCTAGATGGGGTTTTACTAATATCTTTTGACTATGATAATTCAGTGATGAGTTGATCACGCTATAATTATATCATTCATCCCAAGGTATTTATTCTTATTCAATTTAAATATATATAATTATAATTATGTATATATTAGATATATGATTCAAGAGAGGAAATAAAATTTTGTATTAATATATTCATGTAATGATAAATATCTATTTGAATATTTTTATAATCATGGAAATTGGACACCATCTACCACACCAAGGATCCTTCAGTTAGTCTTAGGGTGTTGGCTGATAATGTTAGACAATAACTTCAATAACTATTTTTAAAATTAATATATTCGGTTTTTATATGAGCTAAAATGATCAAAAAATCAATTGATTATAGGAAATATATCCATAAATGCCCATTATAAATGTAGGTAAGCATCGTGGAGGGGAGGAGAAGTCCAATTTGTGTTATAAATACTTTTTTTGGGTGGAGTAAAGAACTATCCATGAATATATATATATATATATATTATTGTCCAATAAACCCATGTAAACCTTACAACAATTCTCATAGGCTGAGGGTAGATGATTCCCAATGCTCATATGAATAGTGTGCGTACTATTAATGAGTAATTTCAAAAAAGGTGTGGGAGGATGTTCTTTCCTACCAACCCATCAAACCCTACCACTCTATAGTATTAGGATGGTTTTAATTTTCGAGTGTGGTCTTGAATAGGACATAATCCACAAATCCCTATTCCTTGTTCACCTGAAAAGATTGGGTCAGCCTTATATCTGACCTAATTTGGTCCTTAACATGGTACATAGGTAGAAACCCCATTTGATGGCGTTTTTTAATTAAACACATATAAAAAAATTATTTTGTAATTATTTCATGATTATTATAAAATGTGTCTTTTTACTAACTACTCGTTAACTGAGACTGGTCCGTGTGTGTTTAGTTTATTTTCTATTAAATTTAAATTGTTACAAAAAATATTTTTTGTATTAATTAGCTATAAAATTACATTATTAGATAGTTTTTGTATAATACTAATATATTTAATTATATTTGGACCGATGTGTACAAATGTGAGGGATAATAACATGTTTCACCATCATTAGTTCTCCTCAACTATATGTGGGCATACAATTTAAATAATGAGATGATCATGATGAGGTAGTTCGAGATGAATGTTCATGTGAAATAAAACAACTAAAAATAACATATTAGAATATGACACAACAATTTTAGTTAAAATAAAAAACTTTTCATTCTTTCATAATCCTAGTAAATCCATCATTATCTATATATGTTGACCACATGAATTTAACTTATGCTCATATTATTAATTTTATTTTTTATTATATATTTTTCATTATATAATATTTTGGATACAAATTGAGCACATATGATATCAAAAAAGAATAAAAAGATAAACCATGATTGTTTTGGGATGAATGATTCCACTTATAGATTATTAACATTGTGAAAGATATCCTATATTTCAATTATAAAAGATGAAAAAATTATTTCATTTTTATGTTATGTTAGAACATAAAAGTCACGCAAATAAATATTATGTTATAATATAATTTAATGACTTATGGTATAATGAAACCATATTTTAGGACACTCGTCAACCAACGTTAAGGGTTCAACCATCTATAGGGAGTTTGAATTAGATTCAACGGTTGACTTGAGTAAAATTATTATATTTTTTCTAGATTAGTGCAATTTTAGAGTCATGTGTTTATAAAATTTGAACATTATTATTTGTAAGAGATAGTAATCAATTAAAAATTACATTTATTCATTAGTTAATATGCATATCTATCCAAAATACTATCATAATACCATTTACGTAGTATAATGTCCATAACATAGACTATATGAAGTATTTTTGAAGACCCATTCAACATTAAAAAAACTACTGACTGTGTATTCCTTATCCAGTATTTAAGGTCTAATAGTGTTTAAGGAATTTACTACATGGAATTAAGATTAATAATTTTATAATATATAAATAATTAGTATTCATGGAAAAGGTACTAATCACCTATATTTAATTAATTAGTAAATGGAAATTAGTACCATAGTATAAATATTATTAATATTATAAAATTAAACTTTCCCCACCATATAAAAATTCCAAAATTGATATGAGAACTTTTCTATAATACGGTGACATGAAAGAAAATGTTATATTCTAGAGTCCCCATTACCTTTTTGAGAAACATTAGGAATGAAGTAATATTTATTTGGAATATAAAAGGGACTCAAGGATGATGTGTTTGATGTTTAAATCATAATTTCATTATCTATATCATGTGAGATGTAAATAAAACTTGAAGACATCGATGGTTAGATAATTTATCTTATTTCAAAGAAGTTTCTAAGGATAAATTAAAGTATTAAAGTAATTATATGATAATTACAGTAATCATGTTTTGGTTGAAATTTCAAATTTAGTGGGGTTACTCAATAGTCATGTTTATAGAGTGCATTGGTAAATTTTAATATTTGGATTTTTGGTTTCATATTAATCATTTGATAAATCTATTTATATAACATTTATCAATCAACTGTAATATTTTCATTGATTAATTTTAAAATAATAGTATAGAAGATCAATATTGATATCATTAAAAATGTTTTATAATTTTATTTAATCGCAATGAAATTTAAATATTCGGTTAGTATGGTGAGCATGAATAATGTGAAGGAGAAAAGATAAATAAATATAAAATACAACTGAAACCATTAAAAGATTCATTCAAGAAAACAAGGATAAATTTGGATGGAATCAAATATTTGGATATATACTTTTCATAAGGAATGAATGGTTACAAGAAAAAATAATTTCAATTAATTGAAGAAGAACATGTAAAATGATTTTACTTCATTATGTTTGATATATTCTTTTAAATAATGTTACAAAGTTTGGGATACTGGAGTGGATTTACAATAGGGAATTTAAGGGTAGCTAAATCCAATAACAGATGTTTTATTCCACTAAGGATATTTTATTTTACCTTATAAAAATATGAATTACAAAAAACATTAGTTTCATATGAATTTTCTATATATATTTTCCTATTAATACTGAATTCTAAATTTCTTTCACAATTAGATTTTCGTACTCAGGGTTTCATAGTTTCGTGATAATTTTAGAGACACATATGTAGGGGAAAATATTATAATTATTTTTATTGTGTTAATGGTTTCATACTTCTATAATTATTTTAGATGTAGCTATTATGTTTTTTGGATGATCAAATTTTTGGTCACTTTTGTGTTTTCATCCTCTTACATAGGTGTGTGTGTATTTATAATAAAAAAAATTTCGTGTGATTTTTTTCTCTAAATAAATGGTCTATAGTTTCTATGATCATTTAATGAAATATTTTATTTTCTACATTGATATTAAAAAATTTGTGACTTGCATATTTGTATCCAAATATAAGGACCAAGTATTCTTAGAAACATTATAATAATTAATTGAATCTTCATCTTGTTGATGGATCATGACATAAGCATATTTTATAAAATATTATAAATTCCCATTTCTGAGTAGAGAAAATCATGTATATTAAAAATTATTCTCAATGAATATGTATTAGAAAAAAAATAACTCAATTTAATTTTTATACATAATGAGATTTTATTTAATTTTTCAAATAAATATCATTATGATATTCTATACATCGGTAATAGTAAAATAATTCTTAAATCAGATATATCATTTTATCAAAAATTAATGATGGATTTAAAATATAGAATCCAAATAAAGATTAGTTAAGGAAGGATATATGTAATCATATAAAAACAAAATAAAAATTTCAAAGATTGGGCATCTACGATGTTTCATTCTATTTGAGTATAATATTAAGGTATATTATATGATTTTTATAAGGTATAGTGGAGAAGAAAACATACTTCATTAATGGTTGTAAAGCCATAAATTTTATATAAATATTTAATTTAACTATGTGAATTATTTCAATTACAATATTGTTTTAATTTTATGTAAATTATAATATACCTTAATTATAAGGTTCCGAACATTATCAATACATATTCATGTGTCTTTACATTAAATTAACTTTAATTCATTCACATAGATATTTTAGGTTTATATTTATAGTTAATTAGGTAAATACTCTTAAATAAAAAACTATAAAATTATCTGGTCGACACTTATACTTATTATCCATTTTCCCCGTAATATAAAACTCTTAAAATTCAACATGATTTCATTCCAATATTAATATTCTTTAACTTAAACATGATTTCTTATTTATTCATACACATCCTTAAACAATGTGACAATAATTTTTAAAACATCATATGAGGACCAAAGGCTATGTGAGGTATATAATAGAAAGGAAAAAAATAAACATATTGTCTTTTGGAATCTTCTAAAAATATTATTTTGTTGAGAATAATCATTGGGCTAAAAATCAAAATTTTCTTGATCCATAAATAATCCTTACTAAGAAACGATTTTCATAAAAAAATTTAAAATAAATATTTAATGAAAAGTTATTTCATAAAGGATTCATTCATTCTATAAAAAACACAAGAAATGTTTCTCAAAGTTATACATTCCACCCTTATGAATATTCATATACATTACATTAAACATAATATCATTAGATTAACTTGATAAATCATATTATTTCCCTAAAAACTGATAATGAATTTGTAAATCATATAAGTATCATTGAAAATAATATTCCATATCACTATTACAAATGGAATAACTAAAATGTTCAAATTATATACATTATATATTAGAGGGTTATTACATATCTAAATGTCCTTGATTTATAACAGATCCACCCGCCCATGGTTTATAATAGAAACAAATGTTTTTGGTTCATAATGAAATAACCAATCATGATAAAAATTCCAATGAACCATAAAATAATCCAAAAACGTATAATATTTCAATTTAAAACGATACACTCATATAAATATTCAGTTATACCATAAGAAAACATATCAAGATATGTAAAAATATATTACAATTTAAATCCAATATTTTCTAGAAAAAAATTGGGAAGGACTGTTTTTATTTGTTAAAGACATTGACTCATAAAATGTAATTAAAATATGAAATAATGATTGTGGGTTACAAAAATTATTTTTCACTATATAAATTAAAATATAATATTCCTTTTATGTTTTTTAAATAATGTCAAATTTTTATTTATAAAATTCCTAAAAAAAATCATTTTGAAAAACATATAATTAAAAATATTAATTTATTTATGTCAATAAAAATTCATTGATAAAATAATTTTACAAATATTTACATTAAATAAAAATATTTAACCAATAAATCCTTAAAATATTTATATTGAGGTTTTTAAAGTAAATAGTCTCTTATGTGAGACGGTAACAATATATTTATTTTAGAACATTACCATAAAACATAAATATAGCTAAAATTTACCTTTATCATCCATATAATCATAAATAATAATATTCATGAAACATTTAGAAGAACATGTTCTTGGAATAAAAAGTGTTTGATGGGAAACATTAAAAAAGAATTTTATTTAAGGAATTTCCCTTACCTTGGGTTCAACTCGTCACGTGTATTCTTGATCTTCCCAAATAACAAACATATTTTAATTATTTGTATGATTAAGAACAATTATCATGTTTATTATTCATTTTACCATGTTATAATCAATTACTTAATCAATTATGTTATTTTCAAACATTTTCATGATATTGGGTTTATATATCCAAAAAGATGTAGGTTGGATAAAAATTGTCCAAGAGTTCCTTATTTTAGTATCTCCAGAATTATAATAAAGAAATAATTAAAATTTTAATAAATAATATAATGTTTTCAAACTAATAATTATATATGATGATGAAAAAAATAAAATATTTTATAGCAATGGACATGGTGATTCATTCATGCGCATTAGTAACATATCCAATTTTCAATGACGGTGATAGAAATAAGGAATATATTATTGTATAATTACATAATAATAATTATTTTATAAAAAAATCATATTACTCCATGTAATATACCTATAAAAATATATATATTTATATTTATATATTTGTATATATCATCCATGTGGTGGTGAGAAATGAATCACATCACTTCGTGGAGGTTGTAGTTCACACACATACATGAATGACATTATTATTTTTCAATGAGTGGAATGGTATGAAAGTAAATGATATATTATCTTTTAATAATGTTAAATCTGAATTTAATATAATTAATATACATTAAGTCCATAATTAAAATCATATATAAGTTTATGTGACTTAATATATATTACATTGGTTACTGAGGGGATAGTTCTTTATACACAAGAATGGTGGTTTTGATTCACATTTGATGGAAGATGGGATGAAAATAGTTTATTTAATTATCATAATAACACTTGATTATATTTATGTTTCTTGTTTTATTATTTCATTAAGGTTGAATAATATTTTATAGACATATAAAATGAATGCAAATGAAAATTATTTGTTAAGAACTATATATATTCTTTAAAAAACCTCTTAATATATACTCTAAATACTTAAATGGTTGGTTTTCTAACCAAAAAATGGAATCTAGGACCTAGGGATGGATTTAAATGAGGTATTTTGATGGGAAATAGATAAACTAAAAAATTCTGAATCTTTAAGAAAATAGAAGATGCAGTGTCCTTTTATAAGAGAACAGATGGACACTCTTGCAATTTCTAAAAAAATTGAATTTATAGAAATTAAGTTTCAAATTACAATGGAACAAAATTGATAATATTAGACAAAATGTTAATTAAAAGTCGAAATACTCTCATATAAGAAATATTGGAAATGTTTTGATAATATGTTCACCGTTATCATTTTGTTTTAATCTCTGTTAAACATTTTTTTATAATTACCCCAGTATTATTTTTTTTACTCTTTAAGGGTCATAAAAATTAATATAAAAGGACCTCTGGGGAATAAATTGTCCATGTGTGATAATATATACAATATCTGGTTTTTTGGATAATGATAATAATTATAGGCAATGTAAATCATTTAATAAAACGTTATTTATTATAAATATGAGTAATTTAAATGTTGGATATTTTTTTATTTGACATTAAAAACAGCATGTCAACAATTTAATTATAATAAAAAACATTAAAATACCCCATGAATTTTATAATTTTCTAAAAAAAATAATTGGAATCTAAAAATCAATAAAATTATACTAATTTTGAAAATTTTAAATTCGTTAATTAATTTTTATATTTATTAATAAATTTAGTGTCAGAATTCCATATAAATTTAAGCTAATTGTTTCATCATAAATAAACAAAATAACATGATAAAAAATTATCTTCTTTAAGATACAACCTTTTTATACCTATGTTAAAAATATAAATATAATATAACAAATGAAATTCCATATTTATGTTTTCTTCGAATTAGTAATATAAGAGTCACAATCATGGATATATGAAAAAAGTTATATTATTAGTGTTTATAAGATTATGGAGGAAATATAGGCCAAAAACCAAATAAAGGAATGATTTATTGTTACTTATGTGTCTTTATATTAATATTTTTAACTAATCAAACCCATTTTACCATTACCATAATAACAGATATTTAATAAATTTATTGTTCATAATAACCAATAAAGAAACCTTTTTAAAAAAAATTTCTTAATAATTTGAAATTTGGAATCCATTTATAATAAATTTGAATACTAAAATGGTAGAAAATAGTTTATATTTAAAAAATAATAATGTGTTTAAGGATCGTATTCAGAAAAATGACTTTTAAAGTATAAATTGTTATTCCAAATTTAATACTAAAACTCGTTCAAAGTAAAATTAATGTATTAATTGTAACTAATATTTTTTGGAAATAAAAAAATTCAAATTTTTGAATATATAAAAATAAATTATGTTTTCTAATGAAAATAATCATTCATAATTTATAATGAAAAAATCCGTTATTTGAACAAAAATCAAAATTTTAACATAAGTACATATTGATATGATGATATAAAAATGATTTCCTTTTTTATAAAAGACCATTCCCAAAATTGGAATAAATGAATTACATTATTTATACAGTAAAAGGATTAATAATTACTTTTGAATAAAATTTATTTATGAATCCTGACATGATATTACAAAAAATTAATAGATTATTCCATAATCAATAATGAATAAATTTGGATTTGTTGGGATATTATATATATATATATATGTGTGTGTGTGTGTAGTAATGATTTTATCTCAATTCATACCCTAAAATTAAATTACTATGTTATATCAGTCACATTTAAATAATAATATTTCATGGTTTGTTTCAGCTTGGTGTTGTGTGTCATATACATTATCAAACATAGTTATTTCTTTTTAAATACTGGGATTACATTCTATCCCATTAATAAATTCAATCATAAACATTTGTACATTATCTAAATAATCAAGGATTTTACATTTGAATATACATTTATTGAAATCCCACATTATAAAAAGGGTTAATGAATATTCATATTGATAAGAGAGAAAGGAAAAAAATAAGGTAACCTAGAATAACATATAACAATGTTTCCAAATTGTAGATAATTTTAGGCAAGTGCAAATTTAGGCATTGGGGGAAATTTAATATCCATGTAGTGATCTATATTAATAGGGAACATTGGTCACAATAATGTGAACAATTAGGAGAATCTAAATTCATACATAACCATACGCAAAAGAGGTGTAAAAAATATAGTGAATCATAAAAAATAATTTTAAAAATAATTTTTTTTCTTGGCATCCTTTTCGTACATTTAAGGATTTTTTATCATATATACAAAGAACATAAAGAAATTATACTTCCCTGACTTGTATATTTCCACCCTTTAAACAATTTCTACACCAATAATTTTTGTTCTCCAAATGGGAAGTATTCAAGATGATTTTTAGGCCTATATCACTAAAATCGTCATTTAATTGATCAAATAATCTAAAAAAGTATAATAATATATTCATACTATAATTATATATTTACTAATACAGTAATGATAAGAAGATGGTATGATAATTCTGTAAATTAATAAACATTTAGAGGAAAAATAATACATGATTGTCCAAAATTCAAAATTATTACCAAATGTTAAAACTACATCATTATATAAATAAATATCGAGACAATTATTCAAAATATTATTAACTCAGATTGAAACACAACGATTATAATTATTTTACTATGTTTTCTTCCAAGATAAATTTAATATTTTATCTCTGAATAAGGTGAATCACTCTTAAACTCTCAGATCAAAAATGTATATTCCGTAGTTATATAATATCCATGATATGGAAATCTATTTCATAAATGACCCAAATACCTATAAAAATATATTATAACAATATATTCTTCACATAATATAATTCGAACCATAATCATAAAATAAAATATCATAATATTATTTTTATCAATATAATATAATTTCCTAAAAATATAGATTCGTATTTTACCAAAATAAAATTAGTCACATAATCACATATTCAGATTTCATCCATTTGGATATATATAAGATAAAAAATTTCTCTCCAAATAAATTTCAAATTTATCTATAATGTAATATATATTATTTAATGTTAAAAAATACGTCACATTGGCCAGTAGTTGTCATTTCACACTTATCTCCCCTCAGTTGTTGGTTTATGCCCCGCAGACTTATCAATTGTAATGTGTTTTATTTTTTCCTAAATATATATTAATATAACTCTTATAACGTTAACGAATATAATTAAAATCCAAAAAATATATCATTAATCAAGAAATTAGTCTTCAATCTCAATGGTCTTCAATATAGCTCATTTTTTGAAAAAAAAATATTCTTTAATTGATAATAATCAGTCAATTGTTAACTTAATTGCTTGTTTATCACTTAATCAAAATTTTGTAAATGAGTGTATATTGAAATTATTGCTTTATTCTATAACTCATTTAAAGGTATATATTTCTCTTAAAAAATGTTTCCCGTATTCAAAAAGAAAATATATAGTAAAATAATTCATAATTATCATAATATTTTGAATATATCAGAATATAATTGATAAAAAATACCTTTATTCAACTTCATTCATAAACCATTAACAATTATGAGTTGTATTATTCCATTATAAATTAATCCTATAAATAAAATTAATTTAATATGGCTATATTATGTTTCAATATCAACTCAATCATGTTTTTTGATAGTACCGACAAAACCATATAATACTTTTCATCTATACATCGATGTCTTCTTTTATCATGTTGATATCCCCTTCATATTCCAAAATAAATTATATATCTCAAAAAACAAAATAGTCAATTCCATAGTCATATTTCCCTTCTTACCTGTTTTGAATGATTTGGTAGATTTAAATCAAATTAAATACTACCATGATTGATAGAAGTTTTAGGGAAATGAGATGGTTTTAGATAGATCAAATAGTTAATTGTAGGTGATTCAAATTTAGTGAAGATCTTAAAGTTATTTGAACATGTTTCTTCCATTATATTGATGATTTAATCATATATAATGGATAATAGGGTCGTGTGATATCCTTTTCCTTTTATCTTGATAAATGATCTGAAGAAATACATCATTGAAACATATAAATAATTATTTCTTGTTAAAATGATTATGATATTTTTACAGACAGAACCCATATAAACTATATAATAAATTAACAGTCAAATACTAAAAACCCCCAAGATAAAATCATCATTAAAAATAATTTTAAACTCAAAGTTTATCTCATACTTTTTTTGTACATCCAAAAAATGAAACTATAACACGCCAAACTGATAATGGGTTAAATGGCTAAATGATATGACTCTTTTCAACAAGGTGAACATTTATTTTCGGGAGCCTACCAAATTAGAACTCCACAGTTAAGCATACTTTTCCTGGAGTAGTGATCAGGATGGGTGTCCTTTTGGGATGTTTTCTAGGGTGTGTGTGAGTGAGGTTAAAGAACACTAGAATGAATATGTGTTAGTCTGTGGGGATAATAATTAGTCATATGACATGTTTAGGAATATGGGTGGACCCTAGGGTGGTGACCATGAGTCTGTGAGAACTGGTTGTACCCAGTGGGCCAGGACCCAATGGTCATATTAAGACAGGGTGGTTGTGCTATCACCAGGACCCAGTTGTCATATTTGGCATCAGATGTGGTACCCTTCCATAAGTGCAGTACACTGCCTTGGTTGAGATGTAGGGCCCACAACGAGGATGTTGTTCTCTATAGGGGTGATTGTAACACCCAAAATAATAAAAGGTTAAATAAATAAAGGATATTACTCAAGTCAATAAGGTGCACCTTCCTTTTCAAGAGCCAACCTAATTAGAACTCCGTAGTTACGTGTGCTTGGCCTGGAGTAGTGATCAGGATGGGTGACCTTCTACGAAGTTTCACAGGATGTGTTTGAGTGAGGAAAATGCACACGAAAAAGTACATGTGTTGGATTGTGGGGATAGCCAATAATCGTATGTCCCATCCAAGTATGTGGGTGGACCCTAGGAGGGACCATGTATTTGCGGGGAAATTGGTGGTACATGGTGGTCAAGGACCCGACAACCATGTTAAGGCGGGGTGGCTATGCTGTCACTGCGACACAATTGTCTCAGTAATAATGTTAATATGAGATAATACATTATATTAAATCAAAAAGTTACATAAACAATATTCATCCTAATAAAATGTTCCAAAATATTATTACTCAATTTTTAATACCAAAAAATAAAACTAAATGAAAATTATATAACATTTAACTTTTGACCAACCGTACAAATATTTTCCAAATAAGGTATCCACGAATCCTAAGTTAATCTCAAATATAAAATACCCTAATCTCACCAATATCTAAAACATACACTAATACTAATTATATGGAATTGACCATTAAAAATTAAAATTATACTGTCTTTATATAAGGATTATCTTTCAACCTTACCCAAAATCAACTAGATTATGTGTTTTATATAATTAGTTCATAACATTTTACAATTAAACTCGTAACTTTACAAAGTGAAAACATCTTCTTAGTATCCATTTTACCCATAATATAAAACATGAAAAATGTAACATGATTTCATTTCATGAATAATTATCATTAATTTTTACATTAATTTTTTTCTTTACCATACACAAACCATCTGAATGTTTTTAAAAATATGGGATGAGAACTAAAATTTCATTAAGGAACATAAATGAAAGAATGATGAAACCCATATGTTTAGGAATACATATTAAAGTATTCTTTTTTGAAAATAATATTTTGTCTCAAAATAATCATTTTTGTAATCAATATGTTAACTTTACAACCCCGAGGGTTTTAAAAAATATTTCACAATTAATATTTAATGAAAAATAAATCACATAATGGTTTCAATGATGTCATGAAAACATAGGAAAATGTTTCCACAATGTTATACATTCCTACCTCAAAAAATGTAGTCTATATATTATTTTAAATATATGGCCATTATATTTTGAGGGGAAATGATAAAATTTTAATAAATCCCAATATAAATAAAAGATAAATCATATAGGAACAATGGGATATGATTTTATATATCACTATTACAAATGGAAAAACCTATATGGTTTACATCCATACCCAATGTAATATAGGGAACTCATGGACTCACCCTTTATTGGATTATAACGGATAAAGAAAATATCATTTCCATTGATTTTAGCAGAACCATCCATAATCATTACACTTTTAAACCACTATAAAATATTCATAACATATAATATTTTTCAATTTACAACACTACAGTGATAAAAATATTCTTTTCCCTATAAGAAATCAATCCCATATATTCAAATATCCATTACATTTTTACAGCCTTTTTGGATAAACCAAAAACATAGGGGTGTATGTTTTTTCATTGAATAAAACATTGAATAATATAAAGGATTTCAAATATATGAATAAATAATTGTCCATGTATATTTTAAAATACAATTTTTTTGTTATTTTCATAAAATCAAAAAAAATGTATAATATATAAAAAAGATTCATTTTGAAAAAAATTTAAATAATATAAAATTTATTTTTGTCCATAGAAATACATACATATGATATAATTAAAAACATGGGAATAGAATAAAATGATTTTCAAAATAAATCATTAAAATTATAAAATGAGGTTTCTAAAGTAAAGTGTTACATAAAACATTAAAAAGTTATCTTTTTAAAGAAAATTAAAAAAATTAGTTATGATAAAAAGGCATTTATTATGCGTTGAATGATAAATAAGAATTTTCATGAAATTTTAGACGAACATGTACATAGGTGAAAAAGTGTTTAATTATATAAAAAAAAGATGATTTTTAAAAGAATGTCCCTTAACTCAAGTATAAATCATCATGAACATTATTTACCTTCCAGAATAATAAAATTATGTTAATTATTTACATTACGATGAAAAAAAATCAGGTTTATTTTTATTTTTACCATATTATTATAAATTTCTTATTTAATTTAATTATCATCTGATTTTTTAAGGATATTTAGCTCATATATCATAAATGATATTGGTAGGATGAATATGCTCAAAGAGTGAATTATTTTCTAATATCATGAACAATAATAATGATTGAACTTTCATTTTTATATAAAAAATATTATTTTAAAACTAATGATTAATTATGGTTATTAAAAATGAACTACTTTATACACAGAGATGGTAGGAAATACACACCCATGAGTAATTATTTCATTATTCAATGATTATGATAGTATGGAAATGTGTATTATTTTATCTTTAAATAATTATAAATATATCAAAAAAAATATTATTTATATATATATATATATACATATATATATATCTTCAACGTGGTGATAAGAAATGAATCCAATCACATGGATAAGGTGGTAATCCGCCTGTATGCAAAAACCACATTATCATATTCTAGTGAATGGGGAGGGAATAAATTAAATGATATAATAAATTTTCAAAATGATATATTTATAATTAATATTAATTATATAAATTAAATCCATCATTTTTACTAGTCATAATAGGTGGTGATGGAAAATGAATTACATAAGTTCATGGGGAAGTAGTCCTACAAGAACATGAATAATTCTATATATTTAATTTTTATGGATGAGGATATAGATATAAAAAATTACCTTACATAATACTATATCAGTACACAAAGGATATTGGTTTTTATTATTTCATCATGGTTTAATAGAATTAGTATGTGGTAGAAAAAAATCTTTGATATTAATAATACCTCATATTCAAAAACCACTTAAAGATTACAAAAAATCATTCAAATGATCGTTTCATAATCAAACTAAGGCCTCTAAGACATGGGGAGTCATGTAATTATAGAATTGTTTTATGTATTTTAGGAAAAATAATATTTCTGAATAAAATAAGAGATGATATACCCTTTTAGAAGAGTTTGAAGCGGTACTATTGAAATTTGAGAATGTATGAAATTAAAATAAATTATTTTTATATTTAAATAGATCCAATTCAATAATTTTAATGGATATTAATTTTATTATTTTAAATCATTTTCTAAAATAATAAATGTAATCTATTAGGTGATATTTTCACCCTAATTATTTTTTTAACCCATGATAACCCTTGTGGACAATTACCTAGGTATTAATTTTTTTAATCATTAATGGAGATGAATGATTATATAAATGGGAAAGAAGCCTATTAATTTATAATTTCCAATATTATAAACCATAAACCAATTTGATAGATTCATATAATATTTTTATTAAATTTCAATCATGTATGAAGAATTATTTATTATCAAACATTACTAAATTTAATTTTTAAACTATTCGTATATTTTGAATTTAAAACACGAAAAAATGATGGAATTAAAATATAAACATTTCAATAAAACTAAATGGTTATAATTATCTATCAATGTATTTGGAAACTACAACTCAAAAAAAATATAATACTTTAAATAATTAGAAAATTATTTACATAATTATTCAATTAATTGAAAAAATATTATCTAAACATTGTTTTAGAATTTATAGTAACTATTACATCTCTAAAAATTATAAATAAGTCACTATGTAAAAAAATTAGTTTTCAATATAATAAAAATATGTAACCTAAAATGAATTCATTTTATCCCAATGTCATAAAATTAAAAATAATAAAATAAATATAATGATATTTTTTAATTTTTTATCCATAAAATATTTTGAAGGTCAAAATCATAGACATATAAAGAAATAGGAATATATTTAAACATTGGATGATTGTGGAAAAAATTTACTCAATATGAAAATTAGGGGATGTTTTAGTGATACTTTTTTTTATATATAAAATTATTTATAATCATAATTTATGCACTTTACATTTACAATGGTAAAAAATATTTACTATGGAATCTATTAATAATGACCAATAAATGGAGTATATTTACCTTATTTGGACCTTATAATGAAGAAATTAAAATTTACTTTTCATGATTCAATTCCAAGAAGTTTAAAATTTAAATTTAAATTTAAATCAACAGAACACGATGAAAAAATATATTCCAAAAAAATCATTTTTCTGTACATAAATAATTTTTATACCTAATTTAATTATAAAAAAATTTCCATATAATATAAATTAAATAGGGTTATTAAAAATTAAAAATTAAATTTTAATAATAGTAAAATGATTTAACATTACTTTGTAAATATTTTAATGGATAATATAGTTTCAATAAAAAAAGTATTTTTTTACTATTCGTTGAAAAAAAACTTTTCAGAAAAATCTCAAAAATTCACCATAAGATAATTTCAGTATACATTTTTCAAAAATGGTTTTTTTTTTAAAATTACCATTGTAAAAGAAAAATATATTCAATATATTATCAGAATAAATAAATATATACAAAATTTTTTAACGATAATTTATTTTTGAAGAAAAAAATGCATTTACTGAAAATTGAGTGATTAGTATATAAGAAATAATAAATATATTTTTACTTATTATGATATATATATTATAATTAATTTAATCTTATTTATACCCATCAATTCAATTGGAAGGTTATAAGAGTTCCATTTAAATTGTAATATTTTATTTTTCGTTTCGAACTTGATTGTCAGGATGTATTCACTTATGAAAATAGTTATTTATTTTGAAATCTATAGATATTAGTTTGATAAATATAATGAGTGTAAAATTGAATTAGTGAATGGAATTTTTATGATGAAAAAAGGCGATTTAGGTAGTATATTGAAGAATATTTTTTCCAAAATTTCAAGGTCCATAAAATAGGGAATAAATATTATTCTTGAACACACATTTCTTAGTACATAGTATAGTTATGGTAAAATTGGTATTGAAGATAGGTATTTTATTTCGTTCAGTTTATTTCATTATCATTTTGAGACATGATTCAAAAATAATAGTGTTTACACATAACCATAAAGAAACTGAAATTGTAAATGGGAATTCATATGGGTAATAATATGAATAAAAATAATTATATCATAACATTTCATTGTTAGGATGTGAATTGTATGTTAAGTATTATTCATGTGATATACATTCATATGGAAATTCATGTAAAATATATACAAGTAATATATAAGTCAAATATTATATTAAATTAATACCCATGGTAGAAAATTTATAGTTACGTGATTGACTATATTTTATTTAGAAAATATCATATATTTATTTGAGAATGTGGGAGAAAGATACACCAGGTCAAGGATCAAGATGCATGGGTTGTTGTCTTTAGAAAAATTTCTATAGTCTCATTGAAATGATTGTTCCATGGTAACATACTATGTTGGAATGTTACAACCAATGAGAATATATTTCTATACTCATGTGTTATGGGTTATATTATTAGTTAAATATAACGAATCTATATCCTACAGAAATACTTTAAATGGAAAATAAGGTAAAAAATTGAAATTATATATAAATATTGATATTGGATTCCATTTACCAACATGAAGTCTTTAATTTTTTATAATATTTATTATATGTAAAACCCACTAGATCTGAATGGTTATTCATGAGAAAAATGGGCATGGATAAAATATTTATTATCTATAAAGGAAGATTTTTTTATAATGGTTTTATATAATTCCAGACATTAGTTATGGCATAAAAATTTCACCTATATATATATATTTATTTAAATATATTTGAGTTCAAATTTATTAAATAATTGCACCATGATTATCATATAAATTCTTTTTGTATCCATTTATAGATCAAATAATTGGTTATATAATGGTATGATTATTTTTTCAAGTGTATATTGAAGGTTAATGGGAGTTCCATTATTTTTGTTGAGTTTATAAAACTATCAATCAGTTGAAGAAAACCACCTGAAGCATTAAATGTGGGAAAATCCTTCTATACTTATGAACAGTTAGAATGAACTCCTCATAATGATATATCAGAACATAAATTGTCAAAACACAACCTAAATCATCACATTAAAATAAAACTCGTTATACACACTCAAACAGGGACAAAACACTTATAAATAAAAAAATATACAAAAATTAAATAAACATATGAGAAAAAGTAACTTAAATGGTTAGGAATTTGAATGTTACATCTATGAGAGAAATTTTTTTCATTTATTTCAATAAAAGAAAAATAATCATTATCATAATTGAAAATTAATATCAATTAAGAATTATTTTCCAATGAAACGTGTAAAAGTTGTCCAATTTCACTCTTATAGTGGGACCCACATTTTCAAATAGTTCTATGACTTTAAAATGTTTATAAGGGACCCACCATTGGTTACAGTGTTCACCGATTCTGGATGTATATCCAACCACAACCATTATCACCTGATGATTCTACTAGTTACTCATACATAAAATTATATTGATCCTTTATGTATCCCAATTACCAAATCCATGTGGAAACCCCTAAAGTACATATATATATATATCAAACAATAAATAATCAATTATATCATCACAAAATCATAAAATAAAGAATTTTAATTCTCCAAGTAACAGGACATAAAAAATACCATATGCCCCATTATTAGACTTCTACAACCAGAAGCCATAATCATGTCATGAAAACCTATGTTCTGGAGTTCCTAAATCTATATTTAAATATCCAAAAATATGGAAGAGTCAACACAAATCCTAATAATCTCCCTATTTAATAATAATTATATATAAATAATGAACCCTCCAACATGTTCTTACAACTCATATTATCCCAAAATTATTCAAAAAATATAATGTCTCTATCCACATTATGGTCTCCTAAGTCCAATTATAGACTAATTTATCCTCAATGTTTGTTATAATAAAACCATAGTAGAAAGGTAAGACATATTTAGAATTTCAAGATATTAAATTTCTTAAGAACCTTATCCTCATGATTCTTATTGATGAAATAATATTTCAACTCAATGTTTTAATTTGTTAGTGAATCATTAGACTCAAAGGAAAATTAATTTAAATATGAAAAATAAAACAGTAAAAATAATCCTTCCAAATAATTTATGGGTTCCTATAGAAATAATTTTTCACATATAAATACTATAATAGATTTAATTATGGACACATATTCTACTTTTCTTGTTAATAGTGATGAAATAATCTCCATCCTGGAAATAATACTTATGGTTATACTTAGAAAGGTAAAAACAAATCTGGCGGTACTAATCAATGCATCCATGTCCCCTAAAATGATTTCATCAATATATACCGGAAGAAATTCACATATTCCAAAAAAATAAATATCTTCCAATCCTATGATATTTTAGAAAATTCACTTTATATACTCTTAATGCACCTTTCTCATATTTTCCATAATATGAATAACAAGTACAATTGAAAAAAAATGATTATACTTGTTTAAAACATACCATACATAGAGATGCCTATAAATGATGAAAACATAACATTCTCAAGAATATACCCATATCAACAGTTATTTCCTTCTATTAGGATAATATGTTGTGTCTAACCAATGTGGCAGACACAGGTTTACATCTGACCATATAAATTCCCTCTATGACCATCTAAATGTAATCCTTATGTGATAAAACCAATTTTATAGTATTTATATCTATCCCAATATGAATATTAATTATTTTGTATTCTTCACATAGATATTTAATCTTCAATATTATATACAAATTAACTTTCAACTCATGAATCCATTTTTTCAAGGACCTCCTAGCTGTTTACATTCCATATAAGTGAATGATGATAATGGTTTCAAATTTCAACAATATATGGTAGAATGGTTATATGAGTTACTAAATTGATATATATTTTATCTATAAATGTATTAGAATTATGGTTACATATCCATAGAACTTGATTAAAAATGCATCTGTTTCTATTTAGCTAATACAACATGATTTCATTCAATTTTCCAAAAAACACATGGATATGTCATAAATATTACCTCATCCAAAAAAAACATGACTGAATATTGTCGTTAAATCCATTGATTTTTAAAGTAATATTCAATAATCAATAACTCTCAACACTACTCGAGTGGTTCTACATTTGAAAATAGTTGAAAATATTTTGGAGAAATTCAATCCCTCCTTATTAAATCATTTCACAACTAGAATAGACTATTACATACTTTCATTATCATATGATCCATTCTATTGGAACAATTTATTCCTTTATCGTTTTTTTATATCACATATGTTTCATTTTTAGGAAAAAATCATTTTTAACTTTCCCAGTTAACTACTATTTTTAAGAATTTATATGACACATTACTTCTTCTAGGATATTAGGATCTCTTAAATCAAAAATAATAATGTTGTTTAGATTATTTCTAAACCTATAAATTTTTTATACAATCAGAACATCAAAATTCTATGTATGGTTTCTATATATTTTTAAAAATTTCTCATATGAAAACTAACCTCATAAAAATATGGCTCGGGCATCTATAGTCATTGATCATTTTGGTAATTCAAGTATCATTACATGTTTTTTCAATATTTTTATGGTCGTGAAATTTTGTTGAACATATGTCATTCTTAAAAAAATATCCAGATCAATTACAATTGTTTTTTGTTCATTCATTATTAACAATACTATCTCAAACAATGTTCGTGTAAATACACCTGAACTTCTCATTATGGTTAAAATTACAGATTATAATTATCTTTTAATTTTCATTATAACATATAAAAATATGAAAGTTTGCAGCAACTAATCCCACAATGAAACATGCCTTTAATTTTTTATGATTTCTTAATTATCCAAGTAATCTATATGGACATAATAGAAACATAAAAATTATTGTGATGTTGGTATCCTTTGTAGGTTTTCTATACCAATTTTATTCTTAAATAACTTTATTCAACTATGAAAATGGACTCATGTTCACATGGTAAGGGACATAGTTCAATACTTCCACACAAATATCTATGGACATTCTGGAATGTAATCTCATGATCAAATCCCTTTGTAATTTTTTTTTATTAAATCTAATAAAATACCCCCATTATATTGTCATGTTTTGGGAGGATTTTTCTCAAACATTATTCATTTCCTCTATCAAGACCTCATAAATCACCTAATACCATACTAGCCGCCTTTATAAATCCTAATAAATTTTATTTAACCTATAGTAACCTTTTCCTTCATGCCACTCTATAGAGAAAAATACTTTCTAAACCATGGATGTCAGATTATGGATGTAAACCCATAAATGTATAACTGAATAATAGAAGAATTTAACTAGGTAAATTGACCGAAAATGGGAAATAATTGGGTAATTCTCCCAAAAATAATTGTGTATAAGCTCTAAATTGTGATATGTAAGTGTACATCAATTTTTAGCAGACAGTACTGTTCCTTTATTTATGAGTATAAGACCATATTAACATATGCATTATGTTTGACTAGAAATATAACATCAAAATTTTATAAAATAAACACTATGTACTTAATGTAACTACAAAATAAAATGTGAACTCTATAACCTAACACTTAAACATATTTTTTCCACTTATGTGTTTCAAATTTCAAAAAATGGACATCTATGGTTGTGATCAGTAAGTTATTTTGAGTTTTATAGAACTAAATTTTTTTGTTGAATAGTAATATACACTTATTTATAGTAATATGACCTCTATCAATAATAAACCAAATTAATATTTTATTTTCATATGGTTATATGACAATGAGATCTTGATTAATTTTTCAAGTTGATGAAAAATGAGTTATAGTTTTTAAATTGTTATTTTTTGAATAAATAATGATTTTATTTAAAAATGAAATTAATAATACTTATAAAATTATTTTCAAAAAATGGTGTTCAATTTTAAATTCTACCTGTCGAATAATGGTTCAGGTGAATTTTTGGGATTTCTATGAAATACTTGAATATTTTGTGAATAGTTGAATTTGATAATTTACGATGAAATACTAAATAAATGAATTTCTATATCATGCTTGAGTCATGGCTGATATAAATTGAAATTGGTTCGAACTAACATTCACATATTACTATTTCAGGTCACATTAATCAAAACTCTTCATATTCATGAGAAAAATTATTAAACTAATCCTTAAAATAATGGAAAAAATGTCTACTCCTCCACTATAAATAATCCCTCACCCCCTCTTCCTCTCACGCCTCTATAGCTTTGTGAATTGTCTAAATTATGAAAAATAACCTTGCCAAGTCTCTTACCCACTTTTGATACCCTATGGTCTCACCATAAGATCAAAACTGAAAACCATAAGAATGATCTCAAGGAAAATAGATCAATAGGTAAAAATCTTATTTTATTTTCTTGTGTTTTCTTTTCATTTCTATAATCTTTATATAATCTCTTCCCATCCACTTATCCAAGAGGTATTAAAGCTCCAGAATTTTATATATGATTTTTTTTATAATGGTTATGAAAATATTCATCAGTTTAATTATTCTACTCCCCCTATTATTCTATATATAAAAACATTTACCACGATGTGCCGATTTACCAAAATCATGGACGATGTGTTTTGAATTGACTTTACATCCATAAAATCTGGTAGTAAACTCATTTTAACGGTTGAAATAGTTTTTAAATTATATGATATGACCTTTCTATTTTCTTAATTAACTTCTATACATTACATTAATTGTATATGATGTAACAAGTTTGTGGTTATCAAAGAACACCCAAAACGATCTGAAAAATCATCAGTAATGATTTATCTAATGATTCATCTTTATAACATATACCAATAAATATTTGTGGAATAATTTAATATTTGATAATTATATTAATAACAACTAATTCAACTTATAGAGATTATCATTCTTTCAGAAAGAAAATCCATTACGAACCAACCATGGAAACCATGTAAAGAACGCAATCCAAATAATGTAAATATCAAAATAATATTAATGAATGGGTGAAATGATGTACTAAAATGATCATATAAGTAGTTATAAGCATCAATATGTTTTTTTAAAATATTAATAACACTATTTTAATGATTATACAGTAGGGTTAAAAATATTTTATGTATGATTAACCTGAGTTAATGGAATTCATTTCCAAATTTTCATTCTTTGGGTTAACATTAAACTTCATTAATTATGTGCGACCATGATTATTTATGTAATGAATTTCATTTATATTTTTATGTATCATATTTATCTATGTTATAAACAAATAATAAATTCATTATAATAATCATCACATTAATTATATGATTCGTTTAAGGAAATTTCCTTTAAAAATCCTCTTTTAAAATTCTATTTTATGAGATTAAAGATCAATGATTATATGAAATGTTTCATGTTTTATTATTATGTTCCTGTTCATGGTAATTTTTTATGATTATGTGTGTAACCTATATCTCCCTCTAATAAATTAGGTATGATCATGTTGGAGGTAAATTGTATGGTTACTCTATGTGCAACTGCAATGGTTACACTATAAGGTAGACATGAGGGTAAAATTGTAAGGTGGCCAGAAGGGTTACATTTTAAGGTACCACTGATGGTTTCGGATCATATGGTAGCCAGTTGCGTTAAAATAATATTATGTAATTCCACAAGATACCAATATTTTTTATTTATACATTCTATGTTTTTATGGAAACCTCTTTTTTCACATGTAATGTTATTAAGTTCAAAGGATAATGTTTTATAAGTATTTATAGAATAATTATTTCTTTCTTTATTTTTATGAACCTTACTGATTTTTTTTTCTAATTCCATATTTTGAAAAATTTTATCACGGTATTCCTTAAAAGTTCAAAAGAAAAATTAGCATTCTATTATAGATGAATCTAATTAGTTATTTTTTAATTATTTTTGTAAACTCTGATTCAATATATGTATGATGTTTTCGAATTCTCATAAACCGAGACTGGAAAAGGTCCTTGAATTTATAATATAATGTGTATTATTCTATTATCATTTAAAAAAATACCCAATTTGTTTTGGTACTAAATCTATAAGTTTGGGATCATGGTTTTAAAGATGTTGTTTGACAAATGGTCCAGACAACTTTGGATATTAGATTTTTTTATTTTTTTAGTAAAATATTAGTGATAAAATTTACATTTAAAATTATAGTTAATTATGAACATATAATAAAATATTTTTCCTTACTAATAAATATGTAAATTCAGAATTATAAGTATATTGAAAAAATTCCAAGGGGGAATTATTTTAAGGGGGGATAATGTAAAATCTCAAGATTTTAATAGGTAACACAATGTGCTTAAATGAACGCCTAAATAAATTGTGACCTTTATAACCTATTTGTTAAACAAAAAGTTTCCACTTCTATATTTTTAAATTCAAAAGATGGATATCTATGGTTGTGACCAGTATGTTATTTGGAGTGTGATAAGACCAATTTTTTTGTGAATAGTAACATACCCTTTCGAATAGTAATATGAATAGTAACATGATAATTATAAATACTAAATCATATTATAATTTTATTTACTTAAGGTTATAAAATAATTAGATCTTGATTAATTTTTTGAGATGATATAAAATGAGTTATAGTTTTAAATTTGTTATTTTTTAAAAAAAAATTGACTTTTTAAAAATTTAAATTAATAATACATAGAAAATTATTTCCGAAAAATGGAGTTCATTTTTGAATTCTACACATCAAAGAACGTTTTGGGTTATTTATTGGGATTTTTCTGAAACACTTGAATATTTCGTGAATAGATAAATTTGATAATTAAGAAAAAATGCTGAATAAATGAATATTGCCATCGTGCTTGAGTCATGACTGATGTAAATAGACTTTGGTTCCAACTCACATGCACTTATTACTATTTTGGGTCACAATTATCTTTTTTTATTCATTTTCATGATCAAAAATATTAAACTAATGATTAAAATAATGGAAAATCCATTCCCTCCTCCACTTTAAATACCACCCTCACCCCCTCTTCCTCTAACACCTCTCAAACATTCAGAATTTTATAACTCCTTCAAAATCCCATTCCCAAGGATATTTCCCATAACCATGACCTTCTCGTCTCATGAAATGGAAATAACCAATGGCCTTAAGTATGATCTCAAGGAGAAGAGATCAAGAGGTAAAAATCCTCTTTTATTTTCTAGTGTTTTCTATTAAATTATTTTATTTTATTATACTATATTCCCATTCCATTATCCAAAAGGCATGAAAGATATAGAATCATATATATTCTAGAATTTATCATCTTTATGAAATAATCCATATATATTCTTCATCTCCTCCTCCATATTATTCTAAATATAAAAACAATGTCCACGATGTGCCAATTTACCAAAAGCTTGGATGATGTGTATTTAATTTCCATTATATTCTTCTATGATCGGTTTATAGCATTTGAATGGTTGAAATAGTTTTATAAATTCAATTATATTACCTCTCTTGTATTCTGGAATCAACTTATACCCATAATATTAAATCTATATAATGAAATATGATTCTGATTATTGAAGAACCGACAAAATGATCTAAACAAAAATCACTAATGATTCATCCTCATACCATATAAAATCTGTTTATGGAACTGTAAAATATTATTGAAACATATTAATAACAACTCATTCCACTTCAACATATTATCTTTATTTCGACAAGAAAATCTGTTATGAACCAACCATGGAAACCATATAAAGAACGCGCCTGAAACAATGTATATATGAAATATTATTAATTAATGGGTGGAACAATGTTATGAAATGATCATATAAGGTGTTATAAACATGAAAATATTTCTTTAAAATATTGATAACACTTGTTTAAACATTATACAATATGTTTAAGCACATTTTTAGGTATAATAACCCGAGATAATGGAATTCTCAACCAAATTTCCATTCTTCTTCTTAACCTTCTACTTCATTAATTATATGCAACCATGATTATTTTTGTAATTAATTTCATTTATATAATGATTTATCATGGATATTTAAATTACATTCAAATAATAATTTCATTCATTTAATTAGAACTTTAATTATATGATATTTTTAAGGTACTTTTTTTAAATCATCTTTTAAAATTTTATTATAAGAAATTCAAAAGCAATGTTTTATGTAATTATTCACATTTTATGATTATGAATTATTTATTTGAAATTTTTTATGATGAACGGTGGTAATTATATATCTTTATAAATCATTGGGTATGATTATGTTAGATGTCAAATGTACGGTTACTCCATGTGTAACTGTGATGGTTACACCATAAGGTAGTCGTGAGGGTTACCAATAATATGGTATACATGGGGGGAACAATATTATAATGTAATTCCACACGTAACCAATATTTTTTATTTATAATTTTTTTTGTTTTTATGGGAACCTCTTGTTTTCATACATACGATTATTATGTTCAAAATAAAATTTCTTATAAGTATTTATAGTCTACATGTTTCATTACATATTTTTATAACCCTTAATGATATTTTTGTGCTTATCTAAGGTTTTGAAAATGTTTTTCACAGGATTTCTTAGTTGTTAAAAGGATATTTAAATTTCTATTAAAGATGAATCCAATTAGGTATATTTTAATTAGTTGTGTAAATTATAATTCAATATATGTAAGTTGTTGTCAAATTCTCCAGAACCTAGAATAGAGGAGTTCCTTGAGTTTAAAATATGTTGTTTATTTTTCCTTTATATGTTATAAAAAATACACAACATGTTTTTGTTTACTAAATAAGGTTTCGTTATTAATTTTCTATACCTATGTGTTTTGAAAATCACAAACACTTTATCTTAAGGCAAATTTTTTTTCCTTCAAGATTATTTTCATAAGTAAAATTTTCCTTCTATAAGAAATTTTTATCCTTAATATTGTTTACATTGTTTATGTTTACAAACTCTCTAAACCACATCTATTTTATTACTAAGTCAAAATTTAGATTATTATGTAAACCCTCAGAATCTTATAATTCCTTGGATATAGAGTGTTTTTTTCAGATTCCAAATTCTATGAAATTTAGATTCTGAATTATATGAAATTCAGATTCTAAATTCTATGAAACTCAAACATTGAATTCTCCGAAATTCGGATTCAAAATTACTTGAAATTTAGTCTATAAATTTTCTGAAATTTATATTATTAATTCTCTATAATTTAGAATTCAAATTATTCATAATTCATACTCTGAATTCATAAGAATTCATACTCTGAATTCCTAAAAATCCAGACTCTGAATTCCAAAGAATTCGGACACCCAATTCTTTATAATTCGGACTATGAATTCTTTATAATTCAGACTCTCTAATTCTATAGAATTCAGACTCAAAATTCCTCATAATTCAAAATCTGAATTCCTTATAATTTAGATTCCAAATTCATTGGAATTCAATCTCTGAAGTCTATAGAATTATGATTCCGAATACAATGCTAAACAGAATCTGGATAACCATGTCTTATTGACTAATTTTTTTTTGTTAGACTCTGAATTTTATTTTTTCCATAGACATTGAAAAATATATTCAGCTATGTAACTTAATTTTCAATAAACTTGTTATGATATTATGTCGTACAATACGTTTCTAACTAATAGTTGTTGGAGTGACATGTCTATAGGTCCCTCCGAGAATGAAAGAAAAATATGACCATTGGAGGAGGGAGCCGACCATTTGAGAAGTGCTTATAAATAAGAGCTCATTTGAACGACCCAACATCGATATGTAAATCTAGAAATTACATTATGTTGAAGTGATTTCTGGAGAGTGAGACTCTCATTCTTCATCAGTACTGAACATATTGTTCAACTTTCTTCATAAGACTCCAATTGCTTCTGAGTACAATTGAGGGCTTCGGGGGATAGTAAGATAGACATGATTACTACCTTAAAGTTCAAGGGCTTCCAGGGATAGGGAGAATGAGGTTCTGACTACCTTAAATATTGAGGGCTTGCAGGGATAGCAAGACAAATTCTGATTTTCCTATAGAGGGTTTACCCTAGTGTTGGTAAGACAGACTTTCTTGAATTTATAAATCAAGGGACCTTTATCCAAGGTTGTTAGATACCTTACTCTTTGGGTTGAAATATTTGATACATATTACTTGTTTTTTTTCATGTTTTTTTCCACTGTTTTTTGAAAAAAGAAGAAAGTAAAACTTTCTAATACTTTATTATAGTTTTGTATACTCTCATAAGTAAGATCCAATATTCTTTAAGGTAGAATATTTTCCTTGTAAACATTCTTTAGGATTCATTTCTGGAACCATATTTCTGGAACCTAAGATATTTTTTTCATGGAACTATTTGTAGGGTTTATTAATTTACCTTCTTTGACATTGTTAAACATAGTTTTCCTTAAAGCTAAAATTGGATGTATTTAATCTTACTATTTACCCCCTGTAGTAATTGATCTTATACATTAATATTTAGATCCTATAGTTTTAGTAATGAATCTAGTAGTGTGGGTTCAAATATTTACAAGGATTCACTATGTCATTAACTACAAATACATTCATTCCCTTTTTACAAAATTTCATGGATAATATTTCCACAAATCCAAACATTTATTAGTTTACATTATGAATATTTTTTCTTCATTTGATCATATAGTTATATAAATTTTCCCATCTATTACACTTTTTATAAATACCTTAGAACACAAAGTAATATTCTGTACTCCATTTGTTATTCACATTTTAAATATTTCTTTATTCAACTAACCAATGAAAATTCATGTTTTCCTTATACATTGTATTTTGAAAAATCACTATAACTCCAAAAATATTACATATTTCTTTTTGATATAATCATTATGAGTCCCAAAAATATCAATAGATTAATAATTGGCTATCATGAAGTTGTGAAACCATCCAAGTATATAATTCACCATGTAACCACTCACTTCCATAGAATGGGAAAAAGACCCAAAATTATTAATTCATTATTCCCTAAAAAAATAACACTTATTTGTAAACAAATATCACAATAATATATGGATGTTTTAAAAAATGGACATTTAGAATATCCCCTTATATATTTTACATTTATATATCTTTAATATTTCATTAGGGGGCCCATTTTACTATAATTCTAACATATACATATATATATGGGCTCATATAATTTTATATGAATTATATCCCTATATCTATCTTTTGATTTATTATAACCATTTAATTTAATAGGATATCTTATTTCTACAATATTGAGTATGGTAAATATAGGTTCTAATAATTACCTCTACCTATGATCCTAATTCATAATGAAATATATGACATATTTAGAGACATTGTTGTACTTCCCAAAAGAGATGTATTAGTCACCATCACCTCCCATGATTCTGGTAATGATGATTGTGGCAATAGATCCAACACATATTCAATGAACATTAAACTAAACAATTCAATATGCTTTTGAATCATTTTAATGTAATTCACATTATAGTCTCCTGATATTACTTTTCATCTTATCATGTCAAACAACCATTACATCATGAGTACTCTAATCATAGTTTTTAGAGTCTCATACATGTTTATAAAATATTTCATTAGCTCAATAATGGTCTTCACTTTCTCATTATTATACAAAACATTCTGTGAAAATGACATCTAAATTCATTAATTTTTTTCTTATCATTATTTTTTCCATTTTATTCTCAATTGTCTATGGATTGAATCTATTAAATGGAAAATAAATATTCATCAAAAATATGTATTATCTATATGTATCCTCTATAATATAGATTCCATATAGTTTAATTTTTCTTACCAGCATATTTTTATCTTCTGACTCCACAAATTATGAAATACTTAGTAATTAATAAAATTGGAAATTCATACAAATAAGAAATTTAATGGAATTTTCAACTATTTATTGTTTTAAAAATATTTATTTTACCATAATGGGGATCCAAAGCTGTAGTCTAGTGTAAGAAACCAACTTCTATATTCAAATATGAGAAAAAAATCCAGTTATTTTATAATATTATAAGGAATCCCTTGAACCAATGTACTGAAAATAAGAATTTATTTCATTATCTATATTTCCTCATAAAAACAGCACTCTATACACACATTGAATCATAAAAAAATTTCATTAAAATGTTCCTAACAATAATATTAAAAAATTATTATTTAGAAGAAATTTATGTGATTTTTCTTTAATATCAACATATGTAAGATATAAATATTAATTTTTTAGTAGTGGAATATAAACTTTCATTAAAAAACTAAAAACCAACAAACTATAATATCTCTAATCTATTAAAATTTGAAAAACTAGCTCCAATCCACCGTTATAGTGGGACCCAGTTGGTTAATTGGTTCCACCACTCCATAATTTATAGAGAGGAGCACCTTTGGTCATTGAAAACACTACATTCAAATTTAACATCCAGCCATAACCACCAATTTTTTTAAATGTTTAAATTACTCTTATGAAACATTTTTATAAATCCTTTTGTAATTACTTTTCCAAAAAATGACTTGGACAGCCCATATGTAAATTTCATTGAAACACCTTACAAAAGATATAACATCAACACACCATATTACAAACCACCACAATCATCATCGTTGTTTTGTAACACTATATTATCATCCTACTATCTTCTTTTCAGAATTCAAAAACATCTATAATTTTATGGAATTAAATAATTTAAAATTATTATTTCTTGAAACCATGATAAATCTTTTTAGAGGCAATAAATTTCTGAATAATTCAATGTAAAGTATATCAATAACATGTATAATAATGATTCTAGTCATGCAGAATTCCTAGAGCTATTTAATTATAGTTATCTTAAATTTATAAATTTAGAAACCTATGTTTTAGGTAACATGACATACTATGATTAATATTTGTGTTTATTGGTCTATGTCAATTTATACAAATTAATAATGTATTAAAAAATGAATTCTGGAATAATTTGGGTGCTTATTTTTATATATGTCACATGAAATAAATGACACCTCGATGATATATTAATTACAATGGAAGATATTAAGACATTAAATACAACAACATTCCAATTAAATTTGGATTTGTCACATATTCAATGTCACATAAAATATTTTATATTTTATATGTATAAATCATGATGGTAAAATTTAAAAAACTGAAAAAATTATATTGATAATTAATTATAACTATCCAATAGTGCATAAGAATGTATAATGGATAAGTTCAAGTTACATAGATAGGAATGAACACTATTTTTCAAGTAAATATAAATCCAATCATCGTATAGATAAATTTGATATAGTGTCACGTTTATGCTATATATATGAGAAAACTACTCTCCTTTAAGCCCATGGTAGCTATATCTATAAATATTGAATCTTTTGTGGTGTTTGATGTGGATAAAGTAAAATAAATATGAAATGTTTTCCTAGTTCATATAATTAAACAATGAGAGTTAAATATTTCTAATATTCATTGTGTAACAATATTAATGTAAATGTACTTGTAAAATATTTAATGTTATTATAGAGGATAAGTGGAATATATTTGGGTGAAATCATATCTTGATGAATTTTACCTATTGTGATGATGTCACAGATAATAGATATTCCCTAGAGGATAACATGTTAGGTCCATTGATTAAATAAATTACACAGTCAAATAATATTTTTCATGTGATTGATAACATTTTATGAACATTTAGCAATTGGATATGGGGTATGTGGGAGTGTTCTAAGACTAGGTTCACTATAGTCAAATTGAGTAGCAGTTTTCTCTAAGAATATAATTTATATAGGGAGTTATAAATGATATTTTTCTTACTATAATAATTTAATTACAATTGCGTACACTATATAAATGATAATGTACCTAAATGATGATTTTATAAAATAGTTCATAGTCGTTCACAAATATAATGATATCAATATGAAAGTATGACAAAAATAATTCATATATATTATAGTCTTGAAATAAATTATATTTTCAAGACATAGATGATGTTTTTCTATTAGGTTTTATGGGCTCATAAGCATTGAGACAAAATCCCAAAAAAAAATTCACTTTATAATCTCTTGTAATAGATATAATGAGGGTGGACCCTCCAATAGGACCCCCATGTTTTTTCGGTGTCATCTGATGTTATAATCTATGAAAATGTGTATCTTTTTCTACATATAAGATTAACTTAACGTGTATTATTTGATCATATACATTGATGCATGATAAAAAAACTTAATATATTATCTTCATGGTGCAATATTATTTGTGTTGAGTGTAACATTGGTGGTATTACATTGTTTGGATGGTCAAGGCAAGATGTGTCACTCATGAATACAATAAGAATATATATTTTCCCACTTTAATGAGATGTTATTTCCTTGAGTAAATTAATTCCCACAGTATATTAATTAAACACAATCACATATAATTACATAAAAATAAATAATGTACTAAATAGTGATGTTTAAAAGTATTCGTTATTATTAATATCATATCATTAGATAGTGGGATTATATCAAGTTGTAAGTGTTCATATGATTTTATCATATATATGACTAATCTGTATCTATTTAGGGTTGATGATGTGTTTTTGTATACTAATTTTCTCTCATTAATTTATCTCAATATTATGAATATAATGTATATATTTTTACACAGAGAGTATGTACATTTTTTCCACCAATTCAGATTAATTAATGTTTAATATGAATTGGGTTCCACGATTTTGGTTCACTGAATGATCAGTTGTAAATGATAAAAGGAAATTAAATTAATTAATTTAATTATCTGTTATTAATTTTTCCAATAATAATTATTTAATTTATTATCCATATGTTCACAATTTTTTATGATTAAAATTTGAATAATATAAAATCAGTTTTTTGAATGAATATTATTTATCCAAGGTTTGTAATAATTTTTCTAGAGGAGCAAGTTGGCCAAATGGATCGAATTTCCTAATGTGACATAAGGGGTTACCAAAATTGATTGATGAAATATTTATTATTTTTAATATACATCTAATAATTAATTCATATTATTTCAGGTCTTATTAATCAGTTAATCATATTTTAGAAACCAAATGCTATTTTGTGATGTTTAACATAACTATTTATGTTCATTTTACAAAAAATGAAAACTAATGCAACCATTTTCAATATATTTAATCCTTTCAGATCATATCTGAATATTTATGTGGGAAATGAAAAATAATAACAAGATCAAATCGATCTTGTATTTCTATATTAATTAATTTTTCTAAAATCCACATGGATAACTGGTTATATAAAAAAGGAATATAAGATCTATGGACCAATATTTTTGGTTCACTTATACATCATATAGAGGGATTATACATTGGATCCTTCATCAATGATGATCTGGTGATGTATATATCAATTCAGGATTATGTTGTTTCAACAATGCATCTTTTATAGTTTAATTTTGTTCTTCATGCTTATTAATATTTATTATGTGTTATTTGGATGATGTTGGGGACTATATTATAAATTTCATACCATTATGAATATTTTCTAGAATGTTTTTAAAATAATCTTACCATTGGTCACTTCCTCTATGCTTGGGATCCGTTGAAAACTACTAAAATATCACAAATTTTCAACCAACAAAAGATATTCATGATTCTATTGTCGTATGGTTTTTTTCACATGGAGGCCACTTTTAACTCTATAAAAATATAACAAACTAAAATTTTTTCTCCTTGAGTAAAAATTTTCAAGATATGATATTTTAATAATATATTCTTGATCCTTTTATAACTATATTGGATGCATTAATATGCCTATATTTCATAAAATCGACAAGTACTAGTAGATTTTAGAATCTCTTTCTCATTTCATTGTAGTTATACTACCTCTATAATCAGATTAAAATAACCCTTTTAGATTCTAGTTTATGTGTATCTCCTCATAGCATGTTCATTAAATTTAGATTTTACAAAAAACATTCCTCATGAAAACTCCATTACTTTAGGATATTTTAATTTATTCTCAATAAATATTTGATGGATTTGCGATTACATGGCATAAATATAATATTTATAAAATTAGTAAAGTGAATGGAAATATGCTCATTACTTTTTCTGTTTGAAATGGGAAAATATAACCTTATTATTTCTACATATTTTATAATTAAATTTATTTTTTATTTTACTACTCCGATTTAGTTAAATACTCATATTGGATCTATATTTCTAAATAATTCTTCTTGAATATAGAATAATTTATCAAATGTTGTCATGGAGAAACATTTATTTAACCAATAACTAATTGAATAATGAATTAGTATCTTTTTTTATTAATAATTTGATGTTACCATGTTTATCATTGAATGATTTATCACTTATATTAACATTTTATAAACACACATGTCATAAAATAATCACATAGAAAACCCCTGAAAAGTGTATTTTGAATACATGTGTGTTCACTAAATCTTCCTCTGACAAGAAATGGGTTAGCAAAATACAATGAGAGTATGAAACAAAAAATTGGGAACTTTTACCTTCCTAAATCGTAGAGACATAAGATAAACCACCCATCATACCCACAAAATATAAATAAAATACCAATCCATAATTTTTGTAATGTTCATAAATAACCATTTTAAATATAACAAAACACAAAAAAGAAAACCATGTTAAATGACTCTATTGAAAACATCATGAATCAATATGAAAATTTCCAACTTGGTCTCTAAATCCATACATTCAACAAGAAAAAATATGAATATGAGGGTGATCATACAAGTATACTTATTAGGATCATTTCCAAAAATAATTCATAAGTTAAAAATGCATACTAAATCTTCTATGAATATATAACATAAAAAACACTCACCTATACCATGTCAAGTATTAGAAAAAATCACCAAATTTCACTCACTAATGTTTTATATATGTATTATAACATAATATAAAAATAATATATCAATAAGGAACTGAATATTCACTTCCAACTATTTTGTTCTCTCTGATGCCCTAATGGAATATGTCATTTACTTAAATCCAAGTCATATATACATGACCACATAATAACCATAGTCATTTATATATGGGTAGATATCACATATACACTTCTAAAAATACACATTTATTACCACAATCCACATATCCGTATCCACATACTACATCATGAAACCAGAACCACTGTTAAAGTCATCATCATAGTAATGTATAATGAATATCAAGTTTATCAATCTCATTCCCTCCTCAAACCATTAATAATGACCAATATGTATAAAAACATAAATATCATCATTACTAGGTCATAATAACTCAAATATAAATTCATTACAACCATAAAATCGTAATCAACTGCTATAAAATCTTGTTATATATCTGCACAGAGAGATAGAGAGGTTAAGAGTGATTGTTGATCCATTTATTCCATTTTCAACCTAGATGTTGGGGAAAACTCCAAAACCCATAAACAATGTGGAAATTATTAAGGTTTTCTAACAATGGTAGTGGAGAATTAAATAAAAAAAATAAGATATAAAATTAAAATTTATCCAAAAAAACAAAACTAATGGGTTTATAGAAAACTAACACTACCATTATACACAAAATTCAACAAAACATTACAACCACTTTGTACCAACCATTTTACTTACCATACCACAAGAAATCCCCATCTTATTTACAAAATACAGTCTGTCTAATTGTAATAAAAATCATTTTTCATTTATCCTAGTTAAACAATTATTAATTTTTTCATCAAAATTATATTAATGTAGAAATATTAAACTCCTACAATATCTTTAAACCATTCTCATTTTTAATCAACTTATTAATCATCAATAAATAATACTTTATCAATTTCCATTTATTAATCACAAACATACAATACCGATATATTTACCACCTAATTACCTATCATTTATCAATTACAGATGACTACCTATCCCTGTTTCATTAATTCTAATCATATTTCATGCTACTTTTAAACTATCACACAACCAGATAACAACTGAACCCAACTTCACACAAACCACTACACAACCCTTGCCAACAACCACCACTATATCCTTAAAACCACTCTCTTTTCACATAACCAACCTTGTTACCAAAAATTTGACCACACACCCTCTTAACCACAACTCCAATAATAATAACCATTCCACAACCAATTAACTGGCCACAACTTCCATCCATGAAAATATTTACTATAATGAAAAAGGGAACATGAATAGAAAAAAACTATGAATAATATCACTATAATTTACCCTATGAAACTTAATCATAAATATTACTTCAAATGAAGTATAATTTTAAGCTCAAACACTATCAAGTTAAATTGTATAATTACAAAAGTACAATTTATTTACCAATGATAATTGATTAACAAATTATGAAAGGTGATTAATATAAATCATTACCGATATGAAATTATTTTCATAAAATAAGTCATAAATGGCCTAGAAATGATATTAAAAAAACTATAAATATATATGTAATATCATATAATTCCATAAATTACATGTGATTCCTTCAAATCCCATAATTTTTCATTAGTATAATTTATTATATTGATTTTTTTAATTAATAACAACTAGTGAAGGAAATAAAAATAATTATAATTTCATATTTTACACAATCAAAAGAGATTAATTCTCCAACACCTTGCATCAAATAGATATTTAATGACATCTAGGATGAAACAAGATTAATATGATGACCCTTAAATGAACATCTTATAAATAATCCTCAAAACTATAGACCACATCAATATTGAATAGAAACATGACCAAAAGGAAAAAAATTTAGTATTTTTCATAGAACCTAGCATGAGAAATTATAATAACGAATAGAAATATACAAATGAATAAGAAAATGTGATACCACATTCAATCATAAGTAGGATGATACTTTTAAAATGGGTGTAAAAAGATACAAAAGGGAGATAAAAGATATCAAAATATCCAAAATTGAACAGAATGTGTTTAGGGAAGATTGAAAGTATTATAAAGTATATGAATGGGGTTTAAAATTTATTATATCACAAAAAATGTACTAATAAAAAAATATAAAAATTAATTACCCTACCACTTTGAGGATAAGATAATTTCCTCTCTGAATACCATATTATTATATCCATCTGTCTCATCTTGAATCTCATAATCACAAAAACCATATTTCCATGATTTTGTGGAATGACACTGTAAAGAAAAATTTATAAGGGCATAATACTAGATCCTTAAAAAAATAGTGAAAACCCATCCTTTTACATCAAACCAATAGAACCCTCAAAGAAAACATTGTGTAATGTAAGAAATCATAATAAAAAATATCTGATAAAATGAACAATGGAATTCTCCACCCGGTACGTCATGTTTCAATGTGTATAAAAATAATAATTCAACTAATAGGAAATTATCCTAAATCCCAAGAAAATTGTAATTATTGAACCACCACACATAATAATTTACCCCATGATTTCACACCACAACTAAAGAAAATGATGTTATAATGGACCTCATGTGAGATTAATCAATGATCTCCCCATGACCCTTATTTTATTGTCAGAAAACTCTAGGTCACAACCTGACTTGTGTAAATGGAACATTGAATAATTCAAACTACAACCAACATGATTAATTCTACAACCAAACAACCACCCCATGTTAATTAATTATATAACTCTCATCCAACATTCCTCGAAATGAAAAGAAACATCATGATATATCCCAAATTTATAACAAACAACTTATGAAAAAACACCAATAAATAAAACTATAATTCACCATTAATGATGAAAAATTAGCTCAAACATTATCTTCTATCATTTTATTCAAAACCCATAAAATAGTAACATAAAAAGTTCATAATTTAATGGTTTATGTAGTTATGGTATGTTATATTTTATACCTACCAATTCATTCTCTCCCATAGGAATTAAAAATAATCCTAAAGAGAATCACAAATCATTGAACCCAAAACATCCCCATGTAGTACCTCTCAAACAGGAAAAACTTCATCCAAAAATAATGTACAATAAGAATTACCTGAATAATATATATATATATATAATAAATTTTCACAATAACCATTGAAAAATCGTTTAATGAATCTTAGATATTGAGTACACATTTTTGAATCGCATTCTTACATTAAATCCTCTAAGACATAATGCCTTTATATGGCATAATACAAAGGAATAACACACCATCACAATTCCTTCAATTGATTATCCATAATCTAAACTAAATTAACCTTGAATTTCATATCATATTTTTTATATATATCACATATACATGACATGGGGGTCATTGTGAAAATATTGATGAATTTGTGACTCAAAGAATGAATCATGGTGAAGATCCAAAAATGGAGGAATTACTATATAATACCCTACCACACATATATTCCCCAACCCATTGAAATGACTAAAAACCATAGAGTAAATCCCACTAGCATGGTCAAAACACCCTTCACCATGACAGATTAAAACTTATAAGTACACATTAACTCTAAATTGAGAATCTAGGGTGTGGTACCCCAAAATACACATCATTTGAAATTGTATCACACAACCTTTATTCAATCTTGAATATTATGAACCTTATTAGTTATTCTCTATAGAAAATCTATTCTAAGGACTACTAAGTCATTAACCTCATTATTGGAAAATAAATATTATCATAAACACCTATTAAATTATATGAATTGATACATGATAATGGAGGAGTAATTATTACTATTGTAAGAAATATTATCCAATGGTAATTCATACACCCATGATCCAATAAAATCTAAAATGAAGTACTGCATCAAGTCGTATAGAATTTGAATAATCTAATCCACATAAAAATCCTTTTAGGCATGAAAATTTACATCATGGTGTGTATAGGGATAAAAAATAGATAAAAATATCACTATAAAATAATTATAAATTGATTATCTTAAATAGAAATGATGGTCATTAACACCCATTGATGTTCCACCACTATATCAACATACATCTTTGCTAAAACATCCATAATGTAGGACTCCTTAATCTCAAGTAAATGATCCAAATTCATTAACTAATGCAATATGACATGATGAAATCACATCATCTTTGATCATGAGTTAAAGTTATGATTATATACATAATAATTCCGTTATTTATACTTAAGGATATACAATTGATGTAGAAAACCTCTAAGGACATGATGATCAACTTCCACCTACTAGAAACCTCGTAATACTAAAAAAACTTCCCTAAACAACTTCATCCACAAAAATCAGAACATACACATCAGTGAATGATACATCAAATATATATTAGGTTAAATATCTAATCATGAGTTATGAAACTCAAAATAAAATCCTTTTAAATAATAATTGATATGAATAAATCCCCACAAAATATAAAAAATATTGATCACCACCAACCATCCATATGGAGTGTCATCATAAATGACATGATCTCATAACAATTCTATATCTGAGTCTCCCAACATGAAATCCTCCTTCAGACAATCATATAATATATTAATAGTTTACCATTTATCTCCTCTATATGTGGATACATCGAGGCCAGAACCATCATAACTCTCTACATATCTATAGACTCATGAAGAGTATGTCCTTGAAAATTCCTACCTAGTGCATCAGTAAAAATATTCACTATCATAAGAAATAGAAGAAAAAAATGATATATAATTACAAAAACTCAATAAAAATACCCTAATATATAATTAAATACATTTGAGATAATTTAAACTTAATGATTTTGTAAAATATGAAGACCAAAAAGTATTTAATGATGAGGTAATGGCCCCATAGTTTGAGAGAAATAACCACCAATGCCATTATGAGATCATGTGAGGTACATATATACTCATGGGGTAATATCATATGAGACCCATTTAATATCATTTTTCATTTTTTACATAAAAACAAAGGATAATGTGAGAATATTCAAATAAAACGATAAAAACTTCTTTACCCTAAATCCAATTATTATGAGAACTAATAATCATCTCATTCATGTTGTCAAAATCCACCAGACACTAATAAGATCATATAATTTTTTTCCATACTTGTCAATTCTATAAATGGGGATTGAATATGAGGTATATCGGACATTATTCGCCAATAAAATCCTCTAACACTAGAGAACAATCAACCTATAATAAATTATTTGGTACTTTTTATCAAATAACTACACATATTATTGAATAATTAACAACTAATCCATGTCGATACAACACATGGCTATGACAATGCACCTCCCATATCAAAACAATTCTGTATGTTAACATACCATAAATATTATTGTGTTTAAGGAATTTAGAAAAGTTATTAGATTCTAAAAATTAACCACATCCATATTTGAGAACATGATAATGTTTTTAATTAACAATATTATGAACTAATCCATTAACCCATGAAGCAAGATGTTTATGAGCCACATTAAAATAATAACGTAATTAATGACATTTAATGGAATAACTAAAAAATCTACATGACCACAAAAATCATAAAATCAATCATTGGGATATCCTCCTCCCTCGACCTCTCCAAATGATATCATTTTCATAGTTCAATCCATGAAATACATATTTTTTAATTCTAATGATTGAAAAAATTGTATATATTTTAGAGGGGATAATCATAATAGACTGTTACTTGATTTTACCATTTGTAGTCTATGGAAATTTTAAACCAACAACCTCATTATTAGTGAAAATTAATGAAGCACACCATGGTTGGATGTTAATCTGATTGGAAACCTTATATGTTAAATCACAAATGTTATTTCTCAAATCCCACACACCTAAAGGTTCAATCTAATAAATTGTAATATAAATTTTTGACACATCAAGATGCTTCACTATTGTGAACTCGGTATCCCATTGTGGGGGTGGATTGAAAACCAAATTAGGGAAATCATTTGGAAACACATTAAAAAATATTGGACACCATCATTTTACCCTCTTCTAAGCATTAAAAACCACTATAAAATGTGAAGAAAATTTATTTAAATATCTTTGACATATCATATAGTCCCCATACCTTGTAAAAATCACACACTTTCCACCCACATCATTAAAAAAATATTTCCTCTATAATAGCATTAATATTACATGGACAAAGTGGAACCAATCCATATAATGAATGAAATTTTATGTTTTCATATACTATAATAAAAATTACCCCAACGACCAATGTATCCCCTTATTATATCACAATAATAAAAATATCAAGAAAAATATTCTAAAATCTAAATATAATAGTGAACACTAGAGGAACTACATGTCTCTCTAAATTGAACCCCAAGGAAGAGTCCTTGGAATGCAAAATAAAGGATTAAAAACACAATAATTAGAAAAATAAAATACAAAGTAGTAAATAAATAACTAGAACCCCAAATTTTCTCTCACATACATGAATCTTGAATCACCATAGAAATAAACTATTCACATCCCGTTACACTACCTCATTATCCCTAAAAATAACCACATCAATGACTGTTCAAAATCATATATCCATGAGAAAAATTATTACTATTGGTCTATATTCAATCTACTTTATATAATACTGGATGTAAAAAAAATTATATTAAACCAACTACTTATTAATACTTAGAAGAAACTATAGCTAATGTTGTGTAAGAAACTGAGTTCATACAACATAGTGACAAAAATTAATATCTCGGAACTAAAATAGATGATAGACAATACCTCCATAATAAAATCACTGTGCAAAAATTCTATTTGAAGAATAACGAGAACGATATAAACTTGGGAAGTGAAAAGAAAACCATTGAGTTGGAATCCCTACTAGACAAAACATCAACTACCTAGACATCATAGATCTTCCATCAGTAGCTCCACTCCTAGGGATTCATTGATGACTTCCATATCAAAATGATCCTAAGAAAACATGTATCATCTCTATAAATTATTACTTTTATGGAAAATTAATATAGGAAGGCAATATAAATGGGGTCCCATAATATTGAATAGTGGGACACAATACTTCCTCAAATAAACACATTATGGCCTCCATATTTGAGAAAAGATAATTGTAATATTGAAGAAATTAATTTAATTAAATATAAATATGTTTTACAGACTTAATACCCAAAAAAAGTTATATAAAATGCCTACACTTCATTGAATTTACAATAAATGGATGAAACTCTAGTTCAAATTGACTCATGAATCCTCCCATTAAATCTCAGACACTTACACATCCAATGAAATAGAATACACCACACGTTTGAAAATCATCTAATCTGATAGAAATGTAATGATACCAGAAAATCCATAATGGAATGGATGAAAATAATGTAAATATTCTTCTCATATAACTCATGATCCACTTCGTAATCAAATACACTACCCTCAAACAATAGCAAACCTGAATGTTGTAACTCATGTTGCACCTTCTTCTAAGATTCATTCTCCTCATCTTGTAAAACACACCAATGGTTGACTACATCATCCTATTTCACCTCTATGATTAGAGAAACATCATAATGATAACCAGTAACCATCTATACAAGTGAAGAAGGGAAACTAAAATGGTTGATAATATATATTTCCTTAAATATCAATTGATTATATTCATTTCAAATTCCCTTGAATCACACTAATTTGATAACATGTTTAATCAAGAATGATTCACATACCACATTGAAGTCTATACCCCAAAATATTTATTACCTCATCTAGCCTGTAAATTAATCATAAGGTCATATCATCAGATCACATGTGCACCAAATTGATTATGTCTTAGTTGGTATCTGATTCTACATAACATAGTTAATTTGATTCATATTGTTTTTCTACCAAACACATGTAGTTTTTACAAGTTCCAAGACACATTACTCATCCCAAGTCACATCTACATCATTGATACCACCCTATCATGAAATTTACCAATTTGGAACACTCATAGGCATTCAGTGTTGACTTGTGCAAACTATGATGTCTTCCCACAAAAGTCCATGAGTTCGAGACTAGTACCAAGAGTATGAAAGAGACAAATGGGAGAAATTTGACTCCCAAATCCCTGGAATATATGATGGATCCCTAATAAAATCCAAATAATAAATACACATACCCAAACCATAAAGTACATAAATACAATAAATAACCTATATCCACTAAATAATCCATTGAAATTGAAATACAATTGTAGAAACATTGATAAAAAATCCAATCCATCATCTTGAAATGCCTAGATATATGAATAAATCCATCATAGAAACCGAAACCAATATTTATTAATATTGTTGAGTCAATAAGTTTTCCTTATGAATTTTCCATTTCTCTATGTTTTGAAAATCACAAACACTTTATATTAAGGCAAATTATTTTCCCAAATAATTATCTTAATAAGGAAAATATTCCTTCTATGAGGAAATTTTATCCTTACTTTTATTTCTATTTTTTATTTTATAGTTTCTCTAAATAGAACACATTTTATTGCAAAGTCTAAAATTTTGTTTCACATGTAAAACCTCGAAATCATATAAATCCTTTGTTATAGAGTATTCTGTTTTCAGACATCGAATTATCTGAAATTGATACTCCAAATTCTCTAAAATTAAGACACCAAATTCTCTGAAATTCAGAATCTGAATTATGCAATATTTATACTCCGAATTCTGTGAAATTCAGAGTCCAAATTCCTCAGAATTCAGGCTCTAAATTCTCCGAAATCCAGAATCATAAATATCTGAATTTCAAACTCTGAATTCCTCAAAATTCAAACTCCAAATTATTCATAATTCAAACTATGAACTCTATAGAATCCATATTCCTAATTCAGTAGAATTCAAACAATTAATTCTTTAGATTTCAGATTCTGAATTCATTGGAAATCAGACTGCAAAATCTATAGAATTCAGGTTCCGTATTCCTTGAAAAATAGAATCCAAATATCCATTAGTTATAGTCTACGAATGTTTATTTGGTTAGACAACAAACTATATTTTACTATAGACTCTGAATATTAGATTTTTTTAAGAAACCTTATTTTTATTAAACTTTTTGTAGTTATGAAATGATGCCATGCACTTTTTTTAACTAACAGTTGGTTGAGTGACACATGTACTGGTCCCTATCAGATATAAGGAACAATATCATTGTTGTAGGAGGGAGATGACCATTGGAATAGTTCTTATAAAAAGAATATCATTTGAATAATCTCAATACTGAGAATTATATAGATATTTAATGCGACGTAAGTGATTTTTAGAGGGAGAGACTCTCAAGACTTATGCATACTGAACATCTTGTTTAGCTGCTTTGTGTGACTCTGATTGTTTTTATGTAAAATTGTGGTAATCTAGGGATAGGAATACAGAGTTGTCGACTACCTTAAAGTTTTAGGACTTCCATTAATAAGAAGACAGAGGTTCCAACTACCTTAATGTCTGAGGTATTGCAAGGATAACAAGATAGATTCCAATATTCCTATCACTACCACAAAACAGGGCAAGGGAAGCTATTCCCTTTATCAGTGCTAAATAGAAAGAGATGATAAAGGGTTATACCTTTATCAGTTCTAGTTAAAAGAGCTGATAAATCTAATCTTTATCAGCGCTAAAATAGGGGATGATAAAGGTATACCCTTTATCAGCACCTTTTTTAGTGCTGATAAAAGGGTACATTTATCAGCTCTTATTATATCACTGATAAAAGTTTTTATTCTTAATTTATATAAAATTATAACATTTATCAGTGCTAGAATAAAAGCACTGATAAAACATACCTTTATCAGTGCTTTCAACGAGCGCTGATAAAGGTTCCAGTGGTTTTTTATTTAGCAATCTTAACAGGCCCTCCTATCTCGTATGCGGTAAAGCTTTCGCAGAAGATGAACCAGGACCCTCTTATGTCGCGACATCTCCTCCTTGTTCTCCTCCTCTTATGTGTCCTCCTCCTCCTCCTCCTCAACCTCCTCCTCCTCTTCCTCCTCCTCCGCCACCTCCATTGGGTTTTTCTCTTCCGCCGCTGCCTCTGTGCTGTTGGTTTATGCTCCTCCGTCGTGACCATCGCAGCGACCGCCACTACCTCCTCTGCCGCCTCTGCCGCTGCCGCCACCGCCTCTGCTGCCGCTAGTTGGTGTAGGAGTATTTTTCCTTCTCATGGGTTAATATAAATGAGAAATTATGATCCTTTAATTATTATGATGACTTATAGTTTTTTAAAAAGTGATTTGAACTTATGTATGGGTAGTTGGGGCAAGAGTGAGAGCCCAGGTGGTGACACCCTTTTATTGTAGGTTGTTTTTGATAGAGGGTTTGTGAGAACCTATAGTAAGTGGTTGGTTTGGTTCACTAGATGATGTGTGTTTTGAGGTGGGGATAATAGTGGCACCCATGGGCTAAGCATTGTGTAAGAATTGATGTAGGGGGTTTGTCTGAGATCCCACTTATAAGGCCCCGACCTTAAACCTTACTTAATATTGAATTAAATGAATAATTCACATTAAGGATCTTTCACGTTTAGAGTTTTAGATAATTATTCTATAACTATTACATCTCAAAAGATTACATAGTAGACACTTCTATTAATTCTCAATACCATAAAAAACGTAAAACGAAACTTCTCTAGTTCCATGTTTTACATAGCATGTCTTTCCTTGATCCCATCCTTGACCCTATTCATCTTTATGTCCTGTGGAAAACATTTCAAAAACATGGGATGAGCATAAAAAGCCCAGTAAAGGATACACAAATAAGGAAAACTGTTAGTTTTTCAAAACAACAAGTAAACCATGAATACTTTACCAAAGTAATACTTTTCACCCTTATGATGTAGAAAAAAATCTTCACTGACTAAAATACCATTACTTACCCTTTTGTAACCAAACGATTACCATAAAACCCATATAAAGAACACATAACCTATAAAGGTAACATGGGAAATAAACATACTTAAATGGAATAACCATACGGTCAACTTCCACACATACTTAATCGAATATCCATACGTCCGACTTTCATAACCAATGCATTGGAGGTTATAACGTAACCACCCGTCCTGGTATTCACGGCACCACCCATCATATGGTTTATCACGTAACCACCCATAAAATGTCCAAGTACAATCATTACACATAAAATCTTGAAAATATAAACATTTCAATAACAAAATTTCATTTGAAATCACAATAAGTAATTCCAAGATATTGAATTAATCAATCCATTTTCAAAAACCATTTAAAAGAGATTTTTGAATCGAAGTGTCCCATAACACTTTGAAGCTTTTAATGGAATTAAAATTTTAAAACATTAATGTCCAAATAAATAAATACTGAAAACCATTTTGAAAACATGGACATTAAAGATAAAGATTTAGAATAATAAATCTTTAAAACATTTAAAAAGATTTTTTTTGTTAAATATTTTTTAACAAAATGAGAGACTCTTGAATACAAATAATTACGGAATAGCATTTAATCCGAACTTTATAATATCATGAGAATAAATGTATTCATGATATAATATGTCAAAGGACAGTATACAAACCTTATAAGAGTGAATTGGTGCATAACAACAATGAAGACTCAATGGAAAAGTAAATTGAGATGGAATCCATTATAAAGATGGTATCCTTAAATTAAGGATAAATATATCACATAATTATGTGTGAGAAATATAAATACACCCAATATAAGTGGATATTAAGTGTGAAATAGTCAGTGTACATTCACACATATTCATAGGATGACATGTTCAAGAAGTACAAGTTGAACCCAAAGAAATCAAAATTGGGTTAAGAAGTTCCCTTGCAAAAATTTGACAGCCTAACGGTGCCACTTCAAAATTAATAAAATGAGTTGATGAGAGATAAAAAGGGGTATCTCACCACTTTTACATAACATTTATAGCAATAAGGATATATAGGAACATATCCCATCATAATAAGATTAAAAGACCTAAAAAAGATGTCTTTTAAAATGAGGAGGGTGAAAGGTTCCCTTACTGAATTGGGTAACTTCGGAAACATACACCCCATGAAATAAGGACTATACAACATTGATGTAAATACCCATAAAAGAAATTATATTACACCAAGAGTAGAATAATGGGTAGTACATACACCACTCAAAGTAAAATGGTGGAAAATGTAGCATAAATCTCACAGGAATAAAAGTGAGATGAAAAATCCCTTATGAAAACTCGGCAGCCTAACGGCGCCACTTAAAACATCCAAAAATGGATTTACGAGATAAAATAGGGTCTCTCATAATATGAACAAAAAAATTACAGTATTATGAATATAAAATAACATCCCCAAACATAAGAATTATGAGCTTATAAGAAATGACATAAAAGAGAGTACTTAAAAAGAACGAGAGAGGTTGGATCCCTTACCTTAAGTCTGACTTATCTTGTTCGTTTCTTTATATTCCTGAATAATAAAATTTGGTCAATTTATAATTTCATAATTAACTATTTTAAATATTATTATTCATTTCATATCACATATTATAATGTTATAATAATTGGTTAATAAGGTGAGTTCATATCAGACGTTTTTCTCTATGTTTGGTACATGAGTCAAAAATGAACTTGTTTGAAAATGATTGTCCATGTAGTTATAAGTAAATCATATCTAGAATAGTATTTATGATTTAAATATCATATATATACAGTACATATTCATTTTATACTACTCCATAACATTTGGAGATAAAAACAAATGAAATGCACTGTTCATGGAGATGGTAGGTCGTACGTACGCATGAACGCTAATTTTATTTCTTTGTCATATTAATGGAAATAAAAATAATTTAGATATATATATATTATAATTACAGTATAATATATATTTTATATAGGTCACATATGTTCATTAATTTCATTCTTTATACATTCCATGTATTGCATGAACGAGTCACATCACTTGAGGGGGCGGTAGTCCACACTTCCTCATATGAAATTATCGCATTTGCACAACATGAAAAGCATAAAGGCATGTTTTAAATATAAAATTAAAAAGAATATATAAAACATAAATACCATATATATCATATATAAAATATAGTGACATCATAATGGCCACCATGAAAGGTTTTCAGAGATGATTGAGCAGTCATCATTTCGTGAGACATAAATTCACCATCCACAGAAACAGTATGTTCTTTAACCATTAGATGAAGGTGTGTGTAATTGTAGCTCTAATAATTCACATAACAACATCCTAGTATATTTATGATACTAGTTTTGTTACAAAAGAATGGAATAAAAAGTGTTTATAGGGTTGGAGAAGATAAATAATACATAAGAACACAAGAGAGGACCCTACCTTTAAATCGGGTAACTCTCTTTGATTTGAGCTCAAAGGCTTCCTTGAAAAGGATTCTGCCCAAATTGAGGCTTAAATGATTAATAGAGGGATGTGGAGAGATGAAATGGGCAGGGGTTGTCCGAGCCAAAGGCTTGAGAGGTGTGGGTAAGGTGGTAGAGGTGGGGGACTTTTATAAGAGGAGAGGAGGGGCACTCTTGGAAAGTTATAAAATATTACATTATTATATAATGCTTTTCTGATTTTAAAGGTCCAAAAAAGATATACTTCTAGGATAAGGTGATAAGGTTTCAAAATTCTCTCATACAATAGGTTTTTAACAAGTTTAGGTCTTAGATTGTACATTATCGTTTCATATTATTTAAATCATTAAATAATGAGGTAATCGCTGCATCATCATGGTGTCATAAATAATTTAATTTATTTAATGTCTAAAAATTATAAAAAAATATCATGATGTAGGAAATCTTTTTATATTTCTAATGAATAATTATATTCAAACATATGACTAGTATAACCCCGTGTAAAAATTGTTTTAGTAAAACAACACATGTTTGTGACATTTTAATTTTAACTTTAAATAAAAAGTTATTAATATCATTTTCCAACCAAAGTGGCTCCATGGGGTCCCCAAGTTTACCCATGGATTTTCTTGGTCGTCCATGACTCATCCAATAAGTGTAGGACATGTGTCAAGGTCATTTTATACTATTAAAACAATAATTTTTCCTTAATTTACACTAATTACCTCAAATCGTGATTAAAAACTTAAAAGTTACTATTCGCAAAAAAAATTATTTTAATCCCATTGAACCAAATTTTACATCCTAATGACAACCATGTATGTCAGATTTTTGAAAATCAGATCACATAAGTGGTAAAGTTTCATTTAAATGAAAAATCAGTTTTTAAACTACCACTTAGTGGTTTCACTATTCATCTAAAATTGAAGTTTTTCAGAAAAATAAAAAAAATTCACCCTAAGATATATTTAATATTCCGCATAAAAATTTTTTGTGTATTTTAAAAAATTCAAAACATATGAGTTTCATTAATTAATTTAATAATTAATTCCCGTTGTCAAAACAAATAGCGTGTTTTTAAGAAACAATATCTATTGAAAGATTGACACTAGTTTATGTCTAATTTCAAAGAGAAATTAATTCCAATGACCACTATTGGATTAAATGGTAAAAATATATTCTAATTTTACTTTAAAACCAATTAAAAAGATAATCTAATCATAAAATAAATTATATTAAAAAGTGGTTTTGAATTAAAAAACAACATTTTTCACTATTCATTAAAAAATGAACTTTATCAGAAAAATACCAAAAATTTACACAAAGTAAATTTTGATATCCCGATTATAAAGAAGAATTTTATTTTCTCAAATATAACACATAAAATTGTCATAAAGTGGATTTTAAAGAGGTTCTCCATCAAAAGGCGGTTAATCGACCTTTTAAAGAATATTAGAACGTTTATGCTTAAAATTGGATTCATTCGCATTTTTATTCCTCTAACATTTATTGTAGAAAGTAAAAATATTTTACAAACATATATAATCATTTTTTATTTAGTTCTATTCTTTCCCACCATTACAATGTCTAGGCGTTAACTACCATTTAAAATAATATTATTTTATTATTAGAGTGCAACGTAAGATTTCAAAGGAACTCATTGTCGCGTATTGGGTACGCCATCGAGCATAGAGTTCCCTTTAAAGTAATATTAATATTTTTTTTCAAAAATAGGGATAAATATAAAAAAAAATTATATTCTTTATTTACCTGGGGTGTTACATCCTTCCCCCCTTTTGGAAATTGCGTCCTCGCTATTTTAAAATTGGGCTCGGAAACATCATTGAAAGTTCCACATCAGAACAAGGGTCGGTAAAACAATCACATTAAAAGAAATAAAGAGAACTACAGAGGTCACCCGAGCTAACCCATACTAGGATTCCATGTAGGAAAACATGGATATGGAAGAAAAATCAAAGGTTCATGTTCTGAGGGAGAGTGATAGAAAACATGTTTAAGAGAAAGTTAACCATAAGAAAATCACAAAATTGTGGTGGGTTAAATGGTATTTGATTCCCCAGTAGGAAAAGATAATAGAAAAAAATTTTGTTTTAAGTTACCTTTGATTGAGGAATATATTTTTGATCTTATGGAAACATACTTACTTGTCATGTTGACTTTCAACTTTTACTAGATTTCTTACACAAACTCATACTTTCTCAAAAAGACAAGTATTTAGGAGGACTTTTTCACATTAAGAGTACTATAATCAACTTCTTGAGAATCACCTAATCCACAAAAGAGAACTATATATTTTCCATGACTTTAGACCTTAACCAAAACCAAAAATTGTTAGTACAAGATCAGATAATACCCAAAAAAGGATAATCCTTTATAAAAAGAAAAACTAATCTTAATCTCCAAAACTTTTCCAATACCCAAAGTTCAACGAGGACCATTCGATAAACAATTTTTTCATAAAATTATTCTAAGTAAACCAAACTAATATTGAAACCAAAATATTTGAAGGGTTTAATCACATAGTCTTCCAAGTTAAATCGTAACATTTATCTCCAAACAACATTAGTTGCTCTTAAAGTCTCGTATTGAAAAGTAATTAACCTAATCACATATCCTGCATGATAGGTTAATAATTTCCATAGATAACCCAAAATCAACTTACTCTTAATTCATAAAATCATCCAACTAAAAAGAATTAGTCAAACTAACCAGGGACTTCACGTAGTCCAGTGGTAGGTGATAAATACCAGTCGCACTTTGGTTGTGGGTTCGATTCCCACAGTTTTGTCCGACGCGACAGGTTGTCACACGGTCTGCGTGTTGTCCTTTTTCCAAACTATATAATTCCCAAATTATTCCCCCAAAAAAAGAGATAAAATCATCAAAAATAACCATAACATAATTTAACCTCAATTTTATATCATGCCTTTCACTTTCCATCATAACATATAGTAACCCATAATTACCTCAGAAGTAAGGATCATATAAACCCAAATGGTTCTTTATAACTATGTCCAAAAAAGAAAAGATAACTATTCCTTGAATAAAATTTTCATATATCAAACATCGGGGTTACACATACTATAAAAAGTCTTCTAATGTAACCCCATCATCAAAAGAGACTTAATACTATTAAGAATTTCACCATAACTCTTGAAGCCCTTATATGTTGACTTCTCACTCATTCAACATTCTTCATGATCCATTAACCATTCCTTTCCAACTTATTCTGAAATACTTCTTTGATTGGTCATTGTAAGTTTCTTCATCCTCAATCGGAATGGAATTAGGTATTGGTAAATGAATATTTGTACGATCTTGGTGATCCCATTCCCAAAACTTCTTCATAGGACATGTGTTTGCATAATGACCATGCACACCACATTTAAAACATTCAATTGATCCCTCAGAAAGAACTTCTTTCCCTTTCCTCGAGTCAACTGGATGCTTCCTTTTTCCATGGAAGGTTCTTGCTTTATAACCTTCATTTCCACATATATAGCATATTTCATTCCCTTTGAAACATTTTCCTAGGTGTTTCTTTCCACATATTTGACACATAGGTTTTTGAACACACATACCTTTATGATTATTACCTATAGTTCCATAGGGATTTGTTTCTCGCATATATGATTCCTTATAGAAATCACAAAGGTTTAGGTGGTCAATAATGACTCCAGATAGTTGGTTGAGGATAAACACAAGAGTTCACATTGCAGCTCCCATATCATTCAGTTGCTCGCTCAGAAAACTGTCACAGTTTCCTTCACATCCACTGTTACTTTGGTGCCTTCTAGATCCAGCCATTTACTAAAACCAAAAAGGTCAGTGTGAGTATATCAACAAAACCATCATGTACTAATGAGGAAGATAAACACTAAGACATACTTACTCATTAACTTTATCTAAAACTAGGACTCTTTCTGAAATCCTAACCATTATGGTAATGTTACTTATGCTTAGAAAATACCCTAACCTATAAAGTTATCTAAACCGACCTCTGATACCAAATATAAGGCCCCAGCCTTAAACCTTACTTAATATTGAATTAAATGAATAATTCAAATTGAGGATATTTTCAGGTTTAGAGTTTTAGAGAATTAGGTCATAACTATTACATCTCAAAAGATTACACAGTAGACACTTCTACTAAGACTCCATAACATATAAAAAACTAAAAAAAAACATGTCTAGTTTCATCTTTTAGATAGCATGTCTTTCCTTGATCCCATCCTTGACCCTATTCATCTTTAAGTCCTATGGAAAACATTTCAAAAACTTGGTATGAGCATAAAAATCCCAGTAAAGGATACACAAAGAAGGAAAAATGTTAGTTTTTCAAAACAACAAGTAAACCATGAATACTTTACCAAATTAATACTTTTCACCCTTATGAAGTAGTAAAAACTCTTCACTGACTAAATGACCATTACTTACCCTTTTGTAACCAAACGATTACCATAAAACCCATATAAAGAACACATAACCTATAAAGGTAACTTGGGATATAAACATACTTAAATGGAATAACCATACGTTTGACTTCCACACATACTTAATGGAATAGTCATACGGCCGACTTCCATACCCAATGCATTGGAAGTTATAATGTAACCACCCGTCCTGGTATTCACAGCACCACCCATCCTATGGTTTATCACGTAACCACCCGTAAAATGTCCAAGTACCGCCATTACACATAAAAGATTGAAAATATAAACATTTCATGAACAAAATTTCATTTTCAATCACAATAAGTAATTCCAAGATATTTAATTAATCAATCCATTATCAAAAACCATTTAAAAGTGATTTTTGAATCAAAGTGTCCCATACCACTTTGAAGCTTTTAATGGAATTAAAATTTTAAAACATTAATGTCCATATAAATAAATTCTGAAAACTATTTTTAAAACAAGGACATTAAAGATAAATATTTAGAATAATAAATCTTTAAAACATTTAAAATGATATTTTTTTGTTAAAGAGTTTTTAACAAAATGAGAGACTCTTCAATAAAAATAATTGCGGAATAACATTGAATCTGAACTTTATAATATAATGATAATAAAGGTATTCATGATATAATAAGTCAAAGCATAGTATAAACACCATATAAGAGTGAATTGGTGCATAACAACAATGAAGCCTCAATGGAAATGTAAATTTAGATGGAATCCATTATAAAGACGGTATCCTTAAATTAAGGATAAATCTATCACATAATTATGTGTGAGAAATATAAATACACCAAATATAAGTGGATATTAAGTGTGAAACAATCAAAGGTCATTAACACATATTCATAGGATGACATGTTCAAGAAGTACAAGTTGAACCCAAAGAAATCCAAATTGGGGTAAGAAGTTCCCTTGCAAAATTTTGACAGCCTAACGGCGTCACTTCAAAATTTTGAAAATGAGTTGATGAGAGATAAAAAGGGGTATCTCATCACTTGGATATAACATTTATATCAATAAGGATATATAAGAACATATCCAATCATAATAATATTAAAAGACCTAAAAAGATGTCTTTTAAAATGAGGAGGGTGAAAGGTTCCCTTACCGAATTGGGTAACTTCGGAAATGTACACCCCATGAAATAATGACTATAAAACATTGATTTAAATACCCATAAAAGAAATTATATTACACCAAGAGTAGAATAATGGGCATTAAATACCCCAATCAAAGGAAAATGGTGGAAAATGTAGCATAAATCTCACAAGAATAAAAGTGAGATGAAAAATCCCTTAAGAAAACTCGGCAGCCTAACGACGCCACTTAAAACTTCCAAAAATGGATTTATGAGATAAAATAGGGTCTCTCATAATATGAACAAAAAAATTACAGTATGATGAATATAAAATAGAATCCCCAAACGTAATAATGATGAGCTTATAATAAATGACATTAAATAGATTATTTAAAAAGAACGAGAGAGGTCGGATCCCTTACCTCAAGTCTGACTTGTCTTGTTCGTTTCTTTATATTCCTGAATAATAAACTTTGATCAATTTATAATTGCTTAAGCAACTCTTTTAAATATTTTTATTTAGTTCATATCAGATATTATAATGTTATAATAATTGGTTAATAATGTGAGTTCATATCAGACGTTTTTGTCGATGTTTGGTACATGACTAAAAAATGAACTTGTTTGAAAATGATTCTCCATGTAGTTATAAGTAAATAATCTACAGAATAGTATTGATGATTTAAATATCATATATATCCAGTACATATTCATTTTATACTACTCTATAACATTTTGAGATAAGAAGAAATGAAATTCACCATTCATGGAGAGGGTAGGCCGTACGTACGCATGAATGCTACTTTTATTTCTTTGTCATATTAATGGAATTAAAAATAATTGATATATATATATATATTATAATTCCAGTATAATATATATGTTATATAGGTCACATATTTTCATTAATTTCATTCTTTATACATTCCATGTGTTTCATGAACGAGTCACATCACTTAAGGGGGCGGTAGTCCACACTTCCTCGTATGAAATTATCGCATTTGCCCAACAGGAAAAGCATAAAGGCATGTTTTAAATATAAAATTAAAAAGCAGATAGAAAACATAAATACCATATATATCATATATAAAATATATTGACATCATAATGGCCACCATGAAATGTTTTAAGAGAATATTGAACAATCATCGTTTCGTGAGGCAGAAATTCGCCATCCACAGAAACAGTATGTTCTTTAACCACTAGACTAAGGTGTGTGTAAGTTTAACTCTAATAATTCACATAAAAACATACTAGTATCGTGAAGATACTGGATTTCTTACAAAATAAAGGAATAAAAATAGTGTAGAGGGTTGGAGAAACAAAATAAAACATAAGAACCCAAGAGAGGGCACTACCTTTAAATCGGGTAACTATCATTGATTTGAGATCAAAGTCTTCCTTGGAAACTATTATGCCAAAAGTGAGGCTTCAATTATTAAGAGAGGGATGTGGAGAGATGAAATGGGCAGGGTTTGGCTGATACAAAGGCTTGAGAGGTGTGGGTAAGGTGGTAGAGTTGGGGGCCTTTTATAAGAGGAGAGGAGGGGCACTCTTGGAAATTTATAAAATATTACTTTATTATATAATGATTTTCGGATTTTAAAGGTCCCGAAAGTATATAGTTCGAGGATAAGGTGATAAGGTTTCTAAATCCACTCATAAAATAGGTTTGTGAAAAGTTTAGATCTTAGATTTTACATTATCATTTCATTTTATTTAAATCGTTAAATAATGAGGTAATCGCTGCATCATCATGGTGTCATAAATAATTTAATTTATTTAATGTCTAAAAATTATAAAACAAATATAATTATGTAGGAAATCTTTTTATCTTTCTAATGAATATTTATAGTCAAAAATATGACTTGTATAACCCCATGTAAAAATTGTTTTAGTAAAACAACACATGTTTGTGACAATTTAATTTTAACTTTAAATAAAAAGTTATTAATGTCATTTTCCAACCAAAGTGGCTCCATGGGGTCCCCAAGTTGACCCATGGATTGTCTTGGTCGTCCATTACTCATTCAATAAGGGTATGATATGTGTCATGGTCATTTCATATTATTAAAACATTACTAATTACCTCTAATCGCGATAAAAAACCTAAAAGTTACTATTCACCAAAAAATTATTTTAATCCCATTGAACCAAATTTTACATCCTAATGACAACCATGTATGTTGTATTTTTGAAAATCAAATCACAGAAGTGGTAAAGTTTCATTTAAACGAAAAATCAGTTTTTAAACTACCACTTAGTGGTTTCACTATTCATCTAAAATTGAAGTTTTTCAGAAAAATACCCAAAATTCACCCTAAGCTATATTTGATATTCTAATTTAAAAAATTATGTCTATATTAAACAATTCAAAACATATAAGTTGCATTAATTAATTTAATAATTAATTCCCGCTGTCAAAACAAATAGCGTGTTTTTAAGAAACAATATCTATAAAAAGATTTCCAATAGTTTAAGTCCAATTTCAATGTGAAATTAATTCCAATGACCACTATTGGATTAAATGGTAAAAATATATTCTAATTTATCTTCAAAACCAATTCAAAATATAATCTAATCATATAAATAAATTATATTAAAAGGAGGTTTTGAATTAAAATACAACATTTTTCACTATTCATTAAAAAATGAACTTTATCGGAAAAATAATAAAAATTTACAAAAAGTTAATTTTGATGTCCCGATTCTAAAGAAGAATTTTATTCAATCAAATATGACACATAAAATTTTCAAAAAGTTGATTTGAAAGAGGTTCTCCATCAAAAGGTGGTTAATCGACCTTTTAAAGAATATTAGAATGTTTACGCTTAAAATTGGATTCATTCGCATTTTTAATCCTCAAACATTTATTGTAAAAAGTAAAAATATTTGAAAAACAGATATAATCATTTTTTAGTTAGTTCCGTTCTTTCCCACCATTACAATGGCTATGCGTTAACTACTATTTAAAATAATATTATTTTATTATTAGAGTGCAACGTAAGATTTCAAAGGAACTTGTTGTCTCGTATTGGGTACGCCGTCGAGCATAGAGTTACCTTTAAATTAATATTAATATTTTTTTCACAAATAGGGGTAAATATAAAAATTTCATATTCTTTATTTACCTGGGGTGTTACACCAGTGGTCGTTAGTATGTGACTCATAATGGTAGCGAGTTTGTGAGTTTTGGTGGTAGGGGAGACTACTGAGTGGGGTTATCTTGGTGTTATGAATACCTTAGATACATAAATCCATGGTATATTATTTTACTAGAGGGATTGATGCATATTAGGTGTTACCAAGTTGATAGCGAAGGAATGTTCATGCCTTGGATTTGTATAAGGATGCACTCTCTATTCTTGAGTTTTGGTGTTATGACTGGGTTAAGGGACATGATCATCTGGATTCCTAACCCTATTGATATATAGCATGGTTTTAATGTTACCATCACTATTGATCCTAGATGGATGGGTTTAGGGTAATGAAGCATGGGTATATTCCTTTGGTTTTGGAATAATGTTGGGTAACTGGTGACCGTGTGGTGAGTTTTGGCATGGTGTGATGTTAAGATTGGAAAAGAGTACTAGGGGTGTCCCATTGAAAATATGTGCATTCCCCCTAATTTTTGTCAAGATGTACAGGCCGACTCATTGAGTTTGAATATGGATATGATCCTACTCACTAGATACCACGTGTTATATTGACAAGATTGTACCATGATGTTTAATGTCATGCGATTAGAATGTATGTGTCGTGAAAGGTGTGATAACAGAGGATTGATTCGAGCTTACTCATTTGGGATATTCTATCTAGAATAAACTTGGGGATTATGCCTAGAAAGGAGGACCTATTGGTCAGGGCTTACCCATTGTATGTTCATCTTTTATATTTTAAAAAGTATGTTGAACTCATTCTATCGAAGGTGGGTTCTATAATTTCTTGTTATCTTAAGGTGTTTTTAACCATGGTGTGGGTTGATTTCAGTTTTAGTGGGTTCTTGGGGTTTGTCGGATGTGGTAAATTGTGAATTCGGTTTTAGATTATTTTATTCTCATGAGTTTCCCCTATTTTATGTTTTCTTTTAAGTTGGAAATCTCCTCTGTTGTGCGCCTCTCCTCTTCCACGAACACACCTTTGTCGTGTGCTTAAGGACACCTTCGCAGTGAGTTTTCTCTTGTTACTCATTGGTTTCCTCTTGTTCACATGTTATTACTATTTTTTATTTATGTTTATAATGTGAAAAGTACGGGCTAAATGCCTCGCTGAAAATTGTGGTCATTGGTGGTTCTTGTTTGCGTACTAAATAAATTTCATTTTGGTTGGTTCTTATTGAACATATGAATATATAAATTTGTAATTTACATATACATGACTTATGAATGAGCTCCCCAGTATGATAAAACTTCTGTGATAACCTGTAAATTAACAATCAAAATTGAATAAGGGATGCTTTGTAAAATTTAAAATTGTGATTGCTTGGTTTTTATGGTGTTGCGATTGTGAGCACGATTATGTTTTTGTATGGTGTTGCGGTTGATGGCATGATGGATATGCCATTTGTTTTCCATGTTGTAGTTCTTCCACCATTGAATATCAATCCAAACATTACCCATTTCAATGGCACCACCACTTTGTTACTAGTGCAATTCCACTGAATCCTAAAAAACCACTTCTAGAGGACTCTATGAGACACTTTATGGTGTGAAGATGATGTTTTTTAGATTCTATATATTTTTAAAATACACGTTATGTAGTCTTGTTAAATGGAACATGCTTCACCATAAATGGATTTCATATATATTTTAATGTCAGACAACAGTTATCTCCAAAATTTACACCACATGACTCATCTTCTAACTCAAACGCGGAATAAGTTTTATTTTAAATGTTACATGTCATGTGAACATAGGTCACACACAATTTATTTCCAAGACATATACTTCATCATGAAACCATGTACATGGAATGAAATAATGGTAGAACCATATGATATTTGTTTTAATTCACTCACACCATGTATAGATACCATAGAAACTTGATTTGTATAGACTATACACCCCTAGTGGTCATGTAAGGACTACACACCATGTATTCCACAAAAAAAATGTGCTTCATATCCAGTGAAGTGACTCATTTTGTATCTAAAGTACACGCCTTTAGCTCAAGTTGTTCTATATGTCATGTATTTTCAAAGGCATCATGCAGTCTTTGTAAGACGAACTTGGAATTAATTTGATATATGTCAGATTAAATCAGGTATCTTATCCATCAACCATGTTCACCCTACTGGACACACCATGTATATGGATTTCACATGAGTTTAGAAATGGTAGTACACAACCAACCTTGACTGAGAACCCTACACATTGTGTATCCATTGAAGAAATTGTGTGTTATGTTAATTTAATTATTATTATTTATTTTTCACTTAGATGATAATATTTCATGTATGAGTAGCCCATTATAAATATCTTCTCATATAAATCAGAATATTATGATTCCATCATTCACGAGAAATTGCACACGATGTTGTTTGGATATTTTAATTATCTTAACTATGCTTGAGAGTTGATAAGTGACAAGTGAGATGTTTGGAGAAAATATGGATTATGGTACTCTCCCATGTTTAGGTGAAGATTCTTACATGTATAGGTTTTAGGTACTCCATGGAGATATAAAAAATACAGGGCACAGTCCCCCGTATATAGATAGAGTTCAAGTACTTTCACATGTTTTGGGGTAGGTTCCTCTATTTCGTTGTAGAGGCATTTGTACCATGATGGTTTTTTATAAAACCCAAACAATGCTACTTGATTAATTAAAACATAATACTAGGCAAGTTTGATATCTAACCCATAAAGACGATGAATATGAATAATGAATGGATGAATGCCAATTGGTTTGACAAAAGAGTATGAAGATGGCGTGAAAGATTTTATCAAGTTTGCAGGAGATCATGCATGTGACCCTTCTCAAATCCTATGTCCATGTTTACACTGTTGTTATTCAAGACAAATTAGTCTAGAGGAGTTGGAAGAACACCTGATCTGTCAGGGAATAGATCGAAGTTATACATGTTTGAATAAACACAGGTAAAAAATGAATGTAGGTAGAGGCTCAAGTAACATGAAATTTTATGGACGATCTGATATGATTACAAGAGTGAACAGTGAAGATGATCGTATGGGGGGTGTGATTACATATGTAAATGATGATGAAGATCGTATTGAGTAAATGACAAGGACAGTTGAAGATGAACTTCTTGATTGCCCAAAATTGTTTGAGGAGTTAAAGAGTTGTGCAAAAACACCATTGGATGCTGGTTGCACTAAATATATAGCATTGTCAGCCATACTGAAGCTGTATAATTTGAAAGCAGTCAATGGGTGGATTGACGCCAGTTTTACTGTACGACTTTCTCTCCTAAATGACATGCTCCCAGTAGATAATGGACTCCCAATCCGAACATAAGATGCAAAACGAATGCTACAATCGATGGGTGTGATCTCTAAAAGAATACACGCCTACCTGAATGACTGTATATTGTTTCTCAAGGACCACATATCACTTAATAGAATGCCCAAAGTGTGGTGATTCTAGATACAAGAAAAATGATTCTAGTCCTACGAATGTTGTATGGTACTTTCCAATCATTCCATGGTTTAGGCGCCTATATGGAAGTGAGGAGACAGTAGGACAATTGACATGGCATGAAGATACAAGAATTAAAGATGGGAAAATACATCACCCAGCAGACTCTCCTCGGTGGAAGATAATTGATCACGAGTATCCTTAATTTGGAAATGAGCCGAGAAACCTTCGTTTGGCTTTATCTACAGATGGGGTGAATCCTTTTGGTTTTCAAATTAGCAGTCACAGTACATGGCCGGTTATGTTGGTAAATTATCACTAACCACCACGGTTATGCATGAAACTAATATACGTCATGAAATCTATGCTTATATTAGGACCAAAACAACTGGGTAATGATATTGATGTTTATTTGGCTCCATTTATCGAGGATTCGAAAATATTGTGGGATTCAGGTGTTATGTTGTATGAAGCTTACAAAAAAGAATATTTTACTTTTAATGCCATGTACGGGACGATAAATGACTTTCCTTATTGTGGAAATTTGTCAAGATATATCATTAAAGGAACTCAAGGGTGACCCGTTTTCGAACAAGGTGCACATTCAATTAGGTTAAAAGATTCATCGAAAATCGTGTTTTTAGGAAATTGAATATTTCTACCCCGACGAAAAAAGTACCGATCTTGGACGACATCATTCGATAGAAGTTCAGAAGAACGTAAAATGATGTCTCCACTAATAGGCGATCAATTTTTTGAGAAGGTAAAATATTTGAACACTACTTCTGGTAAACCATTTTGGAAAAACATTATGAAAACTGGTTGGAAAACAAGATCAGTTTTTTTGAATTATCATACTAGAATTTTCTATATATCAGACATTTTCTTGATGTTATGCATATTTAAAAAAATGTATGTGATAGTGTCATCGACACGTTGCTAAATGCACCCGGAAAAATGAAAGATGGAATTATGGATATATTGGACATGGTTGAGATGGGAATACAATAAGAGTTGGCACCAGTGAAGGGTGAAAAACAAACATTTCTTCCTCATGCTGCTTACACTATTTATAGGAAGAAGAGATATCAGTTTTGCATCTTCTTGAATGACGTAAAGGTTCTAGAGGTGTATTTATCAAATATCAAGAACATCGTGTCAGTGAGTGATTTAAAATGAAAGGGTCTGAAATCACATGACTTCCATATTTTGATTCAAGATCTAATTCCTATAGCTTTATGTTGAATATTTCCCAAGAATGTCCCCCACACATTAACGAATCTCTGTTTCTTCTTCAAAGCTATATGCAGCAATGTTATAGACCTGGGGAAATTGGAAAATATGGAAATAGAAATTTCCATCATATTATGTGAATTGGAAATGTTCTTCCCGACGACATTTTTTGATATGATGGTTCATTTGATGGTTTATTTGGTGGTATAGATTCGACTATGTGGTCATGTAAATTATAGATGGATGTCCCCATTGAACGGTATATAAATATTTTGAAAGGGTATGTCAAAAATCTAAGTCATCCAGATGGTTGTATTCTGGAGCAATATATTGTTGAGGAAGCCATTGAATTTTGTACCGAATACCTGTCTGGTGTGGAAAACATTGTCCTGCCAAAATCTCGTCACACTGAGCATCATGAGGGTGAAGGAATTTCTAGAAGAGATGTTGTCACAATCAATATTACAGATCAGGATCAGGCTCATATTTATGTTTTTCATAACAGTTTCGACATTGACCCATATGTTCAAATCCACAATAAAATTATTAGGCGTTTGAATCCATCTAGGGATGAAAAATGGACATCAGATACACATAATCGACAGTTCATAGGATGTTTTCATGACCATATTTTGAAGCAATTAAATGAAAATCTAGACTCAATTTTAGAACGACTTCGATGGCTAGATGGAGGAGCAAGTGGGTTTGTATTATACTACAATGATTATGCAGTTAATTGTTATACATTCTATACTAATGAAAATGATGAAGATAGTACCATGTTGAATTGTGGGGTTACACTTGTGGCTGAGGCGATGCATGTTTCCGGTGCTAAGGACAAAAATCCAATTTATGTGAATATGTTATACATTGGCATCATCAAACGAATATGGGAGTTGGATTATACGAAATTCAAAGTGTGATTTTTCAAAGCAAGTGGCTTGATAACAGGAGTGCTGTTAAAATCGATGAATTAGGATTCGTGAAAGTTGATTTCAGTAAGAAATGGGAGAAAGAAGAACCATTTATAATGGCATCATAGGCAGTACGAGTATTTTATGTTCCAGACCCCGAAAACCGAAATTGGTTAATTGTTCTGTTATCAACTAAAACAAATTAAGGGTCATATGATAGTTCAACAAAGGATGTCTCTTTTATAGGGACTTCGAAATAATTTCGCAGTGTTCCAATTGTAGATGGAATTTTATATGTCAGAGGAGACTACAATGAAGGGATTTACATAGTCGATAGAAGAGTCAAATATCTTCAGCCTTTAAAGAAAAAAAAGAGTACACTAATCAGGTTATTTGTTTATTGTAATATACATTTTGTTACATTATGTTATTATTTGTCCGCTGCTGCATTTATGTAATTTAAATTAAATGTTAAACCACTTCTGCAGATAATGACTTCTACACCTGCTGATGCACCCAATCCTAAGGCACAAACGGTCTCTCAACCACCTGCTGGTGGTCCCAGTGAAGAGAAACAACAGGTTTCTCAAGTAGCTGTTGGTGGTCCTAGAGCAAAGCAACAACAGGTTTCTCAAACTGTTGTTGTTGGTCCCAGTGCAGAGCAACAACAAGTTTCTCAACCTGTTGCTGCTGGTCCCAGTGTTGATGGTAGTTCTCCAGAGAAAGATATTGATTATACATCTGAGAAAAATGTAAGAAATGAAACCTCGAAAGCACAAAAAAAACCAGAGCACCGTAGTTTGACAATGTTAGCCAAAATCCTTAAGGCAAAAGAAAAAGGAATCATATTTGAGGTGGGATGGAATAAGAGAGGCCAACATGTTAACCCCAACAGATCCATCTTTAGTAGCTACATTGGAATCGTCACTCGGTAATGCGTGCTGATTGATGTACAATCGTGGCACCATGTTGTCACCAATCTTAAGACACTAATGTGGGAAGAGATTACGGTAACATTATGATATAATTTTTTAAATTTATTAAAATAAAATACCAAAACATTGACTTACTCTTCATCATCCATTGCAGATTGCATTTATAGTAGATGCATCACACAAGGAAAATGTATTAAGAGTTGCAAGAAGGATTCATATAGGTTTCCACACAATTTTAACGAAATATCATCTTAAAGATGCTAAAGGGAAAATTAAGCCGCACCCACCTCCTCTTTATGCACACTTGATATCCCAAGGAGCATGGGATGCGTTTATCAACCGTCGCGGGGAGTAGAATTTTCAGGTACACTGTGTGGGGTATTACGTTGTTTTAAGTTTCTTGTATTCATCACTTTGATTGATAGTTTTTTATTAAGGAAACAACAACAGTGTGCTGAAAATAAAAAACGCGCAGCAGAACCAGCATACACTTACCATAAAGAAAGGATGGGGTACGCTTCACTTGAGAAAAAATTGGTACATCTTTTAAATCTGTTGTACTACTTATATGTGACATAAAACAAAACCATAACCATGTTTCTCTATTTATATGAAGATTTGTGATACTAAATTGAATGCCAAATCCATCCCACGCTATGTTCTAGGGATGGAGGCTCGTGTAAATAAATAGGGGATACTGATAGATGAAAACACAGAAAATGTGTGGGAAACTTGTGTAAGTATGACCTAATATAAATTTGATTTGTTTTAAATCCCTATTAAATTAAAATGACTAATTATTTTTCTATATTTTCTATATTACATAGTCACCAGAATCAAAAACACCTGCACCAGATGTAGACATACTTTCAGTAGCCTTGAAGAGGCCAGACCATTATGGCCCTGTCAGAGGTGCGGGTTTTGGGGTGACACCCCGAACATATTTTCAAAAACAAAAACAAGCGGAGGATGAAAATGAAAAAATGAAAAATCTTCAAGAGAAATTAGCTATTTTTGGAAGAATAATTACAATACCAAAGAGAGATGATAACAACATTGATGGGGGAGAGGAAAAGAGAAGAAACAACTCAACAACAACCGTGCGTGACGATCTCGCCCCACCCCCCACCATCTTTGAGGCAAGACATTCCCTAAAAACCTGAATTAGATAAGGTAATAAATGTTTTAATAATTTTTTCTGTGAAATGTGATTCAAATAGGCACGGATACCTTTCTTATACTAATATTATACAGGTTGAAAATGACTGTAATTTATATCTATCAACTGCCACCTATCGCCTTGTAGCGAGGTCTACGGTGTTCAATATGCAGAACGACATGCTATAAAACAGACAGCTTCCAACAAATCATTTTAGACTGTTAGTTAAAGTAGCTAATGAGCAGAGTGCAGAGATACCTATTCCAAATGATGATAACGACATCCATACAGTTGAACAAGCTGTTGGAACATTCATCGCATGACCGTCAGTTCTTGTAAAAAAACATGTCGACAATGTGGTATCCATTTCCAAGTTATTTTTCAAGAGGAACCTTTATCATTTAATGAAAAAATCTCTGAACCGAAGAATTTTATTATATAATGACAAAGAGAAGGGGTGAAATGAAATATCAGCTCAAAACTATCTCAAGGATCAACCAACAGATTGAAATGGTCTACTGAGATCACCTTCACCCCGCATGTTCTATATCCACAGTTAATATCATTGAAGGCTCATGTGGATAAAAACTTGATAGACAAAAATGCTCACACAGTTGATTTTGAAAAAAATATGTATGTAGAGGAAACATCAGATTTCATTAGTGCTAAAAATGTAAATAAAATCCTCAAGTATGAATTTCTAGGCACCTTAGTTGTAAATGTATACATAAGGTATGTTTTCATGATTTGATTTTACAAAATATGATATACTCTGATAATTATGACTAAATATATTTTATATTTTTTATAGGCGTATATATGAAAAACAATTGAAGGGATTTACCCATGAATTTTTTTTGGACTCATTATTCCTCACACCACCTCTTCAATAGAATAAATAGATTCTGATAAAGAGGCTGAAATAATTTCATCCCTCCTCAAATCTTTTGAAAACAAAAATATGGATGATAGACTCTTTTTAATACCAACGATGCAGGGGTAAAACTCTAAAATTTAATCATATCAACTATATTTTCATTTCTTTCATTACTTATTACTTTTTGTGTTTTTAGGGAGCATTGGATGCTGATTGCAGTCAATTTGGATACTCCAAGGATTTATTTTCTAGATTCAACGCATGGATATCCAACAAACCAACCACGCATGATGGAATTTGTTAATTTGTAATACACTAGATACAGCGTTTTAAAACTAAACATCTAGTTATATAATTTATGTTATATTTTTATGGGGATTTTGTTATGATAGGGTGTTATATCAATATCATCAAATGCATGGAATGAATCCAGATCATAAGGATGAGAAAGCCTACAAGATCTACAACTAGAAAAGTATCCAGGTATATATAATGACATTTCACTATCCAAACACATATCAAAACAAATTACTTATTGTTTTTTATGTTTCTGCAGTGTCCAAAACAAACAAACAGAAAGGATTGTGGTTATTATGTTTGTAAATTTATGAAAGAGATCATATTTCATCAAAAACTAGCATCCCTGACGAGGTATTTTCAAAAATAATTGCGAGTTCATTTAAAATATTTATTAATCCTTTGTGTATTTATATTTTTTCATTACTACCATGACTATCACAAAAACTCATATTCAGAAGATGATATAGATGTGTTTAGAAATGAATGGACAACATAACTGATAGAAGATTGTACACAAATAGAATGAAGGTAAATTACTACTAATTTTATCCATATATGATCATTGATATCTCCCTTGTTTACACATATTGATCATATATGATCACCCTTTATTATGTTTTATATCCTTAGGTTATGAATAATGTTTTTAGATATCATTTTTCTTTTCTAGTAAAGCATAACTCATTGGACTACACTGGTCGATAGTGTGGAAGTTGACCGATGCATAGTCAATCCATCCACTAGTGATCATATTAAAATCTTGATGGGAACCAATATCTTGGCTTTTCAATTTTCTGATTTCAGTTTCCCTTATATGTGGGTGGGGGTGTCTAGGAGGGAGGGGGTGTCCAAGAGTGGGGGGGTGTCCAGGAGGGGGTGTGTCCAAGAGGGAGGGGTGTCCAGGTGTGAGGGTGTCCAGGAGGGGAGGGAGGCGGTGTGTCCATGGGGTTGTCCATGAGTCATTTATGACGTGTACGAATCCACCACACCTCAATCCGACTCACGGTGTGACCAGTATGGATAAAAGTGTCTAATATCAGTTTGAAATTGGCATTAACCTAAGAAAACAACACTACTGACATACGAGATACTAAGAAAATGCATTCGGATTGTTTTGATACTTTAGAACAATGATCCTTGAGTCATTTGTGATGTGTACGAATCAACCGCACCTCAATCCGACGCACAATGTGATCGGTATGGTTCAAAGTGTCTGATATCAGTTTGAAATTGACCTTAACTTTAGAAAAAAACACTACTGACATACGAAAAATCGAAAAAACCCCTTCATATTGTTTTGATACTCTAAGAAAACTATCCATTAGTCATTTGTGAGGTGTAAAAATCAATCACACCTAAATCCAACGCATGGTGTGATCGGTATGGCTAAAAGTTTCTGATATCAGTTTGAAATTGTCATTAACTTTAGAAAACAACACTACTCACATACGGGAAATCCAGAAAACGCATTCGTATTGTTTTAATACTTTAGGAAAATGATCCATGAATCATTTGTGACGTGTAAAAATTGACTGAACCTCAATCAGATGCACAGTGTGATCAGTATGGCTAAAAATGTCTGATATCAGTTTGAAATTGACATTAACTTTAAAAAACAACACTACTGACATACGGAAAACCATGAAAATGAATTTATATTGTTTTTATAATTTAGGAAAATGATCCATGCGTAATATGTGAGGTGTAATAATCAACCTTACCTTAATACGACGCATGATGTGATCATTATGGCTAAAAGTGTCTGGTATCAGTTTGAAATTGACATTAACTTTAGAAAACAACACTACCAATATACAGAAAACTGAGAAAACACGTTCGGATTGTTTTGATACTTTATGAAAATTATCCATGAGTCAATTTTGATGTGTATGAATCAACCACACCTCAATCTGAAGCACGGTGTGATCGGTATGGTTCAAAGTGTCTGATATCAGTTTGAAATTGACATTAACTTTAAAAGACAACACTACTGACATATGGAATACCGAGAAAAAATGTTCCGATTGTTTTGATACTATAGGAAAATGATCCATGAGTCATTTTTGATGTGTACTAATCAACCGAACTTCAATATAATAGACGGTGTGATTGGTATGGTTAAAAGTGTCTGATATCAGTTTGAAATTGACATAAACTTTAGAAAACAACACAAGTGACCAATAGAAAACTGAGAAAATGTGTCCTGATTGTTTTGATACTTTAGGAAAATGATCCATTAGTGATGTGTGACATTTAATAATTGACCGGACATCAATACAACGCATGGTGTGATCGGTATGTCTAAAACTATCTGATATCAACTTGAAATTGACATTAACATTAGAAAACAACAATGCTGACATATGGAAAACTGAGAAAACATTTTCGGATTGTTTTGATACTTTAGGAAAAAAATCCATGAGTCATTTTTGATGTGTACGAATCAACCTCACCTCAATCTGACACACGATGTGAGCGGTATGGCTAAAAGTGTCTCATATCAGTTTGAAATTGACATTAAATTTAGAAAACAACACAAGTTCCATATGGAAAACTGAGAAAACACATTCAGATTGTTTTGATACATTAGGAAAACAATCTATGAGTAATTTGAGACATGTACTAATTGATCGCACCTCAATTTGATGCAGGGTGTGATCAGTATGGCTAAAAGTGTCTGATATCAGTTTAAAATTGACATTAGCTCTAGAAAACAACCCAAATGACATACAGAAAACTGAGAAAATATGTTCAGATTGTTTTGATACTTTGTGAAAACAATCCATGAGTCATTTTTGAGGTGTGATAATTGACCACACCTCAATCCGATGGATGGTGTTATTGGTATGGTTAAAAGTGTCTGATATCATTTTAAAATTGACATAAACTTTAGAAAACAACACTACTAACATATGGAAAACCAAGAAAACATGTTCAGATTTTTTAGATACTTTAGTAAAATGATCCACGAGTCATTTTTGATGTGTACGAATCAATCACACCTCAATCTGAGGTACGGTGTCAGTGGTATGGCTAAAAGTGTCTCATATCAGTTTGAAATTGACATTAACTTTAGAAAACAACACTACTCAGATACGGAAAACCAAGAAAACGTTTTTGGATTGGTTTGATACTTTAGTAAAATGATCTATGAGTCATTTTTGACGTGTAAAAATAAACCTCACCTCAATCTGACTCACGGTGTGATCGGAATGGATAAAAGTGTCTGCTATCTGTTTGAAATTGACATTAACTTTAGAAAACAACACTACTGACATGAGTAAAACCAAGAAAACACATTCATATTGTTTTGATAATATAGGAAAACAATCCATCACTCATTTGTGAGGTCTAAGAATTGATCTCACCTCAATCCAATGCACATTGTGATCGGTATGGCTAAAAGTGTCTGATATCAGTTCGAAATTGACATTAACTTTAGAAAGCAACACAAGTGACATACTGAATACCAAGAAAACACGTTCAGATTGTTTTGATACTTTACGAAAATGATCCATGAGTAATTTGTGGCATGTATGAATCAACCGCACTTTATTACTATGCATGGTGTGATCGGTATGGTTTAAAGTGACTGATATCAGTTTGAAATTGACATAAACTTTAGAATAGAACACAAGTGACATATGGAAAACGAAGAAAATGCATTCGGGTTGTTTTGATACTTTAGGAAAATTATCCATGAGTCATTTTTTACGTGTACGAATTAACCGTACCTCAATCAGATGCACGGTGTGACCGGTATGGATAAAATTTTCTGATATCAGTTTGAAATTGACATTAACATTAGAAAACAACACAAGTGACATATGGAAAACCGAGAAAACACGTTCAGATTTTTTTAATACTTTAGGAGAACAATTCATGAGTCGTTTTTGAGGTGTAAAATAGACCGCACCTCAATCCGACACACGGTGTGATCGGTATGGTTAAAAGTGCCTGATATCAGTTTGAAATTGACATTAATTTTAGAATACAACACTACTGACATACGGAAAACCCAGAAAACACATTCGGATTGTTTTGATACTTTAAGAAAATGATACATGAGTCATTTTTGATGTGTACGAATCAACCACACTTCAATCCGATGAACGGTGTGACCGGTATGGCTAAAAGTGTCTGATATCAATTTCAAATTGACATTAACTTTAGAAAACAAGACAACTGACATACAGAAAACTGAGAAAACATGTTCGGATTGTTTTGATACATTAGGACAATGATCCATGAGTAATTTGTGACGTTTATGAATCATCTTCACCTCAATCTAATGCATGGTGTGACTGGTAAAGCATTTCATTAGATAAGGAATCAATATTTATTAAATGAGATAAATCATCCAAAAACATATTGATTTTACATTATTCCCATTCATTATTATCAAAATGAAAACATTTAAATTTATCATTTCCATATTTAATATCACATTTCCATATTAATTTATTCTTTCATATTAATGTTTTAATTTATTTCATTATTGTGTTACTAACATAATATTTGTTTTCTTATATAGGTGAATGTTTTTCCTTGAGTTTTGATGCTTTGTTTGGAAAAAAATACCATGGATGACAATTTTTCAGAGGATCACAGATATAAAAGGATGAAACATTAATGATTATAACTGTTGTTGGATAATTTTAATTGTAACCATGTAAAACATTGTATGAAATGTATATAGAAGTGTGTGTTTTTGTATTCATGATATTAAGTAAATGTATATAGCGTTGTTTGTTAAAATATTATGTGCGGGTGCTGTATTGTATAGGTGTGCAGGTGCTATTCTGTACAGGTGTGCAAGTGCTGAGGTGTTGGTTTGTGTAGGTGATGGTTCTGTAGGTGTAGGGGAAAGTGCCTTTATCAGTGCTTTTTTAGCGCTAATAAAGGACACCTTTATCAGTGCTATCTTGAGAATTAATAAAGGAAACCATTATCAGCACTTTCTTGTGCACTGATAAAGGAAACCTTTATCAGTGCTATCTTGAACGCTGATAAAAGGGATCTTTATCTGCACCCAAGATAGTGCTGAAAAAGGATCCCCATTATCAGCACTCCAAAAAGTGCTGATAAAGGCTACCTTTAACAGTGCTAAAAAAGCGCTGATAAAGGAAACCATTTATCTACGCTTTTTTTAGCGCTGGTAAAGGTCACCTTTATCAGGGATTTTTGGTGCACTGATAAAGGGAACCCCCTTTTATCTTCATTGGCATTAACATAATTTTTTAGCACTGTTAATGTCGATTTTTGGTGCTGATAAAAGGCCAAATTGTAGTAGTGTATTGAGGTCTCACTCTGGTGTGGGTAAGAGAGACTTTCTTGAATGTATAAATCAATGGACCTTTATCCAAATTTGTTGGATTCCCATTTTATTAGGTTAAAAGATTTCATACTTGTTACTTGTTTTGTTTCAAGTTTATTTACATTTGTATTTTAATAAAAGAAGAAATGATAACATTTTTATACTTTCTTGTACTTTGGTATACTCTGATAAGTACTATTCTTACGATTTAAGGTAGAATATTTTCCTTATAAACATTTCTTAAGTTTTATTTTTGGAACCACATTTCTATAATTGATTATGTTTGTATAACTAAAATAGGTTTTGTGAATTTAACTTGTTTTACTTTGTTAAACATAATTTCCCATAAGGTTAAAAACAATTTTTTTAAACATACAATTCACCCCCCCCCCCTCTTTTAATTGAGCATCTATATTCATATTTCTATCCGACAATTAATATCAGAGGAGGTCTCTGATATACATATATTCAAATATAAGTTTTATTGATTAATTTTTCATTGGTTTAAATTTTTTCTTTGCTTAATATTTTTTTTCTGATTTTACAAACTTTTACTATTAACAAGTTTCTATGGAAATATATTTTCTTTTAGATGGAAGGTATGAATGTGGGTTCGATTGATATTATATATCCTACCAGACCACCTATATTTTATTTTAATGATTATGAATATTGGAGAGATCTTATAAAGACTTTTTTTTATTAATACTATAGTGGAAAAATTTTTTATGCTTACTGGAGATGACAAGATTCCTGACAAGGATGTCAGAACTTTTACCAATCTAGAGAAATCAGAATATCAACTAATCTACAAGGTACATAATTTTTTATTGTGTTCCATGACCCGAAATATATATAGTCATATTTATTCTTATGATGTTGTTAACTATATCTATATGAAATTAGAGGTTACTCATTTTGGTACATCCAATGTTGTAGAAACAAAAGAGATATTCTTATATCTGAATATCATGGATTTCAATTTCATTATGGAGAGCCAGTATGCAAGGTGCAACAATGGGTTATGAAAATTGTGATCAATTTACAATCTATGGGTGAAAAAGGTCTAGATTGTGAATCTATTTTGTACAAGATTATGTATATCATGCCTAATGAATGAGAATATAAGTTAATACTTATTTATGAGAATTGTATTGTATCCCAAATTACTCTTGATGAACTTTTTGGAAAGATTTTTCAACATGAGACAAGAATGATAAGAGATGCTCATATGAATAAGTAGAAAAATGGAAATGTAAGTGTAGCCTTTACTAATACTAATGTCAAGACTTATAAAAGGGTTACAAGATCCAAGTGTAACAAATTCATTATTTTATCTAAATCTTGTGAAATTGAACATTTTGAGAATGAACTAGCTAATCTTTCTTGAATGATGAATAGGATAGTTGGAAAGATATAATTTCAGTATATATTTGAAGAATAAAGAAATAAAATACAAGATTTACTATGAATTCACTTGTTATTAATGCAAAATAGTAGGGAATATAAGGCTGGATTGTCCCATGCTTATGAAAAATGATAAAATGGAAAGTCATTCTGAGAGGAATAGAAAGAAGTATTGTATGGCTAAAGCTCATAATGCTTTAAAAGCCAATGAAATTAGAAGTTCTATTAGTGGTGACTCTTCTGATGAATTATAAGAGTATGAATCTTCTGGTGAGAAGAATCGTGGTTTACTTTCCAGATTACCCATTAAATATCATTTTCTAATGTCCAAGGTACACAATTCTGAATCTATAAATAATGTATCCTTAAATGAAAGTTATACTGATGATAAATATTATATGTTTTGAGATAAAGAATTTTTTTCTGATGAAGATAATATATTACCTACATATGAAGAAGTCTCTAGGTTTTATAAACTTCTTGAGAATGAATATTTTAAACTCAAGAAAAATCATGATAAGAAAAATTCAGGGATTTTTAATTTAACTCAAGAAGTATCATCTCTTTCTAAAGATCCTGATAAAAATTTATGATTTTTAAAGTATTTCAAAAATCCTTGAGGAAGTTAATTCTGAGAAGGATATACTTTCAAAGGATGTTGAAAATGTAATTTTATGAAAAATATTATAGAAACTAACTCTAGTTCATAAACCAATGTTTTTTAGGATAAAAACATGGTTATTAAACTAAAGTTATAAATATTTTCGATGAGGTTGTTTTTTTCAAACATTACCTCTGGTATGGAAAAATTTGACAATATATATTCCCAAATTCAACTACTATGGAATAGTTCATGATTTAGTTATACTCATTCTAAGACATTTTTTAGTAATAACTATTTTGTTCCTCAATGTGATTCATTTTGAACTAAATGTCATTGTGGTGGAAAATGGGGAAGATTTCTCTTTAAATAAATCCCACTCATTAGGTTTTCATAAAGCTTAACTTTCTATGAAAATGTGGATTCCTAGAATCATGCTTTCTGAGATTTTTGGATCTAAGAAAATTTGGGTTTTGGAAGTCTAACACTCCTATTTTATGGAAAATAAAGATAGTACCAACAAAAATAAATAGTACATCGATAGTGGATGATCTCGGCATAAGAATGGTAAAAAAACTTCATTGAGAGGATTATCAAGATGAAAGGAGGAAAAGTAACTTTGGGAGATAATGCTCAGGGAAAAATTTTTTGTATAGGTAGCATTTTTCTTCTTGAAAAAACATTGATTTCAAATGTTTTATTTGTTAAGGGTCTTAATAAAAACCTCATTAGCATAAGTCAATTATGTGATGAAAGTTACCTTAGGAATTTTAGGAATGATAAATGTTTGGTACACAATTCCAAGGAAGAGTTTATTTTTCTCTCCCACAGGAAGAAGAATCTATACACAATAAAATTATAGGACCATAGGAGCCATGATATACCTTGTCTTAGTTCAATGGAATATCAATCATTGTTATGTAATAGAAGGTTAGGAAAATGTAACATTAGGATCATATGTAAAATCTCTATGAAATGACTTGTTAAGGATATACCATATCTCTAATTTGATGCTTCAATATTTTGTGATCCGGGTCAATATGGCAAGAAACATAAATCTAGTTTTAAATCAATCGGTGAAATATCAACTACTAATTCATTATAGTTTGTGCATATGGATCTTTTGTGTCCAACACAAATTGGAAGCACTGGAGAAAAATATTATGTATTTGTCTTAGTTGATGATTACACTAGATTCACATGGGTCTATTTTATAATATAGAAATATAAATCTAATTATTAGTTCAAAATTATTAGATCCCAAGTTAAAAATGAGAAAAACTTCCCAGTGATAAATATTCATAGTTATCATGTATGTGAATTTCAAAAAACCAATTTTTAAACAGTTTGTAGAAACAAAGCCATTACTCATCACTTCTCAACACCAATAACTCCTCAATAGAATGGTGTTGTTGAAAGAAGAAATCAAATTCTTAAAAAATAACAAGAATCACGTTGAGTGAATATTTGATAGCTAAACACTTTTGGGATAAAATTATATATACTACCTATTATACAATAAATTGAGTTTTGATTAGACATTTCCTTAACAAAAACCCATCTGAATTGTGGAATGGTAGAAAATATATACGTTGCTACTTCAAAGTATTTGGTTGAAAAGTATACATTATAAATAATGAAGATACTTTACATAAATTTACATCCAAATCTGATGAAGGAATTTTCCTAGGCTACTCTATAACTTCTATGGATTATAGAGTTTTCAATAAAAATACTTGTATAGTTGAAGAAATAGTACAAGTTAAATTGGATGAAATAGATCCTTTTGTTTTTAAACAACCACAACCTACATCATTGGATGTGTTTTCCAAAATCCAATATAAACCCTTATTAGAAGATTTTTTTTATAAGGATAATGTTCAAGAAAATATTTCTAAAGCATTTACCCAATACGATTTCCAACCATATGTTGATGAACATGTATTACAAGACTCGAATCAGTTGTTTCTTAAGAATCATCCTAGTGATAGTATCATTGGTGATGTAAATCAATCTGTAAGGACTAGAAGTTCCTTAAGAAATAATGTATAACATCTTTCATTTCATTCCCTATTAGAACCAAAACACTCTAATGAAGCTTTAGGTGATTAATATTGGAATAAATCCATCCAAGATGAGCTAAATGAATTTGAAAGGAATAGAGTCTAGACCTTGGTTGAAAGACCTAAGGAAAATTATATTGTTGGAGTAAAATGGTTCTTCAGATATAAGTGTGATGAAAACTGAATCATTGTAATAAATAAATCTTTACTAGTTGGTAAAGGTTATAATGAACAATAAGAAATAGAAATTGAAGAAACCTATTCAATAGTGGATATAATTCAATCTATATATATTTTACTTTCTTTTGTAGCATTTTTTCACATTAATCGTTTAAAAATGGATGTTAAATGTGATTTCCTTAATGGATATGTTCAAGAGGAATTTTTTGTTGAAAACCCTTCTAGTTTTGAAGACTCAAAACATCCAAAACATGTTTTCAAACTTACAAAATCATTATATAGACTTAAATAAGCCCGTAGAGCCTGGTATGATAGACTTACAAGTTTTTTGTTATAAAACAACTAAGTTAAGGGAAATTCTAATCCACCCATTTTCATAAATAAATATAAGAAATATTTTTTTAATTGATAAAATTTTTGTTTATGAGATTATATTTGGTTCAACTCAGCAATCATTAGCTGGTTCTTTTGGAAATTTAATGATATCTGAGTTCAAAATGAGTATGATGGGTGAGTTAACATTTTCCTACGTTTTCAAATTTCTCAAAATCTATAAGGAACTTATATATTTCAACTTAAGTATATAAAATATATTCTTAAAAATTATCGATATGGCAACAATATGATTATAAGTACTCCCATTGGTACCTCAAATTCACTTGATCTTGATGAAGTTGGGAAACTAATAGATCAAACATCATTTAGATGTATGATAGGAAGTTTACATTAAGTGATAGATAGTTGTCTAGACATAATGTTTTCAGTATGATTATTTTCAAGATATAAATTGAATTATAAGGAATCTCATTTAAAGTAATTTCAAATAATTTTTCACTATTTAAAGGGAACCATGGATTTAGGACACTTTTATACTTTTCGAAATGATTTTTTTATAAAAAGTTTTTCAGATGCTGACTTTGGAGGATGTTTAATGGATAGGAATAGTACATCCGGAACATAAAATTTCTTAGGAGATTCATTAGTTATTGTTCATGAAAAAATAAAAACTCAGTATCACTTTCCACTAGTGAAGCTAAATATGTAGTAGCTGGAAGTTGTTGTGCCCAAGTGTTGTGGATGCAACACACACTTACAAACTATGGTATGAGTTTTACCAAACCCAAAATATTGTGTGATAACACTAGTTTCATTTACCTAGGAAAAAACCATGGACATCACTCTCGTGTCAAATAATTAGATATTAGGCATCACTTTCATAGGGATCACATACAAAAAAGAGATATCATTCTTCAATTTATCGGAACGAAAGGTCGACATGCTGATTTTTTTCACAAAATCATTACCCTCTGATAGATTTGAATACACTAAAAACATTAGGAATAATAATCATAATTTAATATCCAATTTTATCTTTTTGTTGAAAACCTATCTCCTTATAGTAAGAAACTCCTTTTTATAGGCGGAGTACATTTGCTCATTAGTCAAAAACAATTCCATAGTCAGAAAAATATTTGCTGCCAAAATTTTTCTTTTGTATCTATTTTTTTCTTACTCAAAATTTTTGTTCTCGTCAATTTCTTTTTATAGTCAAAATCTTCAGCAGTTAAAAAAATTCTTAGTTAAAAAACACTCAATTTCAAAAAAAATTAAAAGAAAATTTTCCAGAATCTAAAGTTCTTTAAGAAAATTATTCTTTATTACTAATAATTTTCTTACAATTTTGAATGGTATGTTCTCTTTCTTAAAATGTTCAATAATTTTTTTTATTTTGTTATTTTCAACTTGTTTAAGAAAAATTTTTTGATTTAGTTTTCCTTGAATCTGAATTTTTATATTAAAACCCTCAAATGATCGGATCATAGCAAATTCCTTCTTCGGCTATCAATCTCAACCATCAGATCTGATCAAGTGTGTTACCACCATTAGATCTCTTGGGGGAGATGAACTGTCACCTCAAACTCATATATAAGCCCCCCCCCCCCCCCGATGGTTGTCTCACAACGATCATCAAAGCCATGGCATGATGAAGCTCTACTCCTCTTCTTAAGGTCCGTTCTGATTCTTCAAGATTTACTTAATTCTGAATGTCCTTTGAGCTTCTCCTCAGAATAAAATATCATTAGTAAAGGAAATATCTAAATGAAATATATACAAAAAAAGTTTAGTAGATATGAAATTCTATTTATGATTCAATAATCTCAAAAAATAACATGTTGAATGGCTGGGAGAGCTTATGTTTATCCAAACTAAAGACACAGGATCCAGTTTTTCCAGAGTTGCCTCTATAATTATATGAATCTATATATTTCTTCAATGGAAGAGGGAGAGGCTTGTTTTTAGTTAAGAGCTATGGAATATCCTATTCTCTTTCCTACAGCAAGGATTCCAATATAATTGGAATTCTGTTTGAAGGTGAAGCTAATTTATGTATCCATAAGCTACCAGAGGTATCAGGATCATTTGATAAGGAGAAGGCTATATAATTTCATGGTTTGAAAGAACTGAAGATTCTGATGATTATCCATCTCTCTAAAAATCTTCAAATTATTGAGTTATGGGTTCAAGGATTTCTCATTCTGAGACAATGTGACAAGGATTCCCTAAAGAAGAGTGATATTTATGCTTTAGACTGTCTTTTGAATCTCAGAAAGATTAATTTAGTGAATTATGTTTTAGTAAGAATCACAAATATCAAGAATGGGACCCTGAAATATGAAATCATTATATATCCGTTTATTCACTCCAAGATTATAATCCTTTTCCTATAATTGTTTAAAATTCCTTGTAATTATAAGCCATGAATTTCAAGGTCATGTTTCTTAGTGATGACACCCTCAAAAAAAGAAGGTTGGATTCAATAGTGAATATTTAGATTATTATGATTTATATGAAGCTGAAATAAAATTATTATAAAAGAAACAAGAAGTAGTAGATACTTCTAAGAAGGGTGCTAAGAAGAGGAAGGTGAAGGACAAGGAAAATAATGAAAAATCTCCTACTGCTAAAGAATCAAAATCAGCACCACCAAATCCAAAGAAGAAAAAGGCTTATCCTGATAAAGTGTATGCCAAGTAGAGAGAAGACAAGATGAATAATAAGGAAAGGGCGCCTAGTTTTCTCATGGACCATACAGAGGAAAAAGTTTTAAAGATGAATGCCACTAAGAATCTTAAAATACAAGAAAAAAAGAAGCAGAGGAAGAAGATTTCAAAGGTCAATATTGTTCAATCCCTTCTCAAGGATGCTGAGAAAGCCTCAGAACAAGTTCAGGTAATGGAATCATTTTTAGAATAATCACTCATAGTGACTCCGGGAAATAAGATGGTAATTCTAGAAACATAAGAAGATGTACAAATAGTTTAGGAAGAAGAAGTCGAAGAAGAGAAAGAATAAGTAAGTGATGATACAGATGACATGATAAAATAAGTTGAAGAATATCACGAGAAGGAGTGTCCCTCTGAAAAGTTGTCAATTCAAACATCTGAAGCTAAATCTTTAAAACATTCTACCCCATGAAATGAAGAAAATTATCATGAAGATGTGAATAAATCATCTAAAGAAGAGATTAACAATAATTATTTAATTCAACTAGTGGATCTTGTGGTAAGTTCTGAGAAAGAAAATCATGAGGTAGATAAAACAGATCAACTATCATTTATTGAGTATGAATCACCAAAAGTAGCATAGAGAATTCAAAAAGCTAAAAAGGGAAAACATTTGTTTGTTGATACACTATGAAAATTCATAGTGACAATGAAATGTGTTGGAGGTTCATCAAAGAGAAAAGATTTAGAGATATAGAAAGAATCATCACCAACCAAACCATCTGATTTGGAGTCACCTTCTCTTATACAGTACTTAATATTCCAATCTTTGAAGAAGCTCATTGATACCATCCCCTTGTTTCTACATATAGACTCAAGGTTCCAGTTGCTTCAGCACTCCTTTAATCAGAATGTAGATTCAGTTACCGTTCTTATGGATAAGTTTTTCAGGTTTGAGGTTGATTTCAAATCCTTCTTCATTGGGTATAAAGCTCAAAAAAGATCATGAAAGGAAATCAAAAAGTGGGTACGGAAAACAATCGAAGAGATGAGAATCCTTGATGATTTTCAGGAATTTGAGATTGATGATTTTGACATTGAGGATGGAAACATAAATTATCATTCTAAATGTTTTGAGGAAAAGTTATGTATCAAACAGACAACTCAGATGTAGGACGTCAAAGATCTGAATGGGATTCTTAATTCAGTTGCATTAAATTGGAAAAGTGAAAGAGTTCATAGAATTGAGTTCAAAGAAAATATCAATAAGAATGAATAACTTTTGAAAGCTTAAACTGAAATTCTTATGGCTCAGGAAGAAAATATAAAATCCTTAGAGAATAAAAATGATGATCATGATCAGCTACTCAATCATGTTTAAGAATATCACAAGGAGCTTAAGAAGATGGAAACAATTGTGAAGATGTTTATGCCAAAGGAAAAAAGAAGGATAAATTTTCCCAAACCGATCTTCTATTTTATTTTCTTCTTTGTACCAATTCTTTCAATCATAATGAATTTTTTTATTCTTCATATATTTTGTCATATAGTACTAATATTTCAGGTACCAAATTTTTTTTCATTCCCTTTATTCCTTTTTAAAATCACAAAGGGGGAGAAATGAATGATAAAAAAATAATACACATAAAAAAAGTGAATTCCCTAATTAAGGGGGAGTCTATCTAAGGGGGAGTATCATCAATGAATATTTCCGTATATAAAAAAAATTAAAATCTACTTAAGTAAATAAAGAATGCAATTCTTATGGATTTTAAAACCTAGGAGAGAGTTTTTGGTATTCAACATTATTCCAAAGAAAAGGGGGATAAGTTTTTATTTTTAAGTCCATAAATAAAAACTATAAGTCCTTATATTATTTTTCATAAGGATGCTTGTGCTTTCTATAAAAGGGGATATTGTTGAGTCAATAAGGTTTCCTTATTACTTATCCTTTTATCTATGTTTTTAAAATCAAAAAAACTTTTCTTAAGGAAAATTATTTTCCCTATGAATTATCTTAATAAAAAAACCATTCCTTCTTCAAAGAAATTTTATCCTTACTTATGTTGCCATAGTTCATCTTATAGTTTCACTAAAACTAACTCATTTTCTTCATTTGTCTAAAATTTGGTTTCACATATAAAACCACAAAATCCAATAAATAATTTGTTATTGAGTATTCTATTTTCAAACATTGAATTCTCTGAAATTCAGACTCTGAATTCTCTGAAATTCATACTTCGAATTCTATGAAATGAAGACTCTGAATTATTTGAAATTCAGAATTTGGATTCCTTAGATTTCAAACTCTGTATTCTTTAGAATTCGGAATATGATATCTATGATATTCAAACTTTTAATTCCATAGATTTTAGAATCTGAATTCCATAGAATTCAGACTCTGAACTCCTTAGAATTCAGACACTGAATTCATTAGAATTCAAACAGCGAATTCTTCAATGTTTAGATTCTGAATTCATAGGAATTCAGACTCTGAAATCTATAGAATTAAGGTTCTGCATTCCTTGAAAAAAAATCCAAATATCCATGAGTTAAAGTCTCTGAATTTTTCTTTGTTTAGATTCTGAACATTAAATTAACTTAAACTACGAAAATTAGATTTTGTAACAAACCCTTATTTTTGTTATAATTTTTATAGTTATGAAACAATGTCGTACAATCATTTTTCAACTAACTATTGGTTGAGTGACACGTGTGTAGGTCCCTTAGAGATTCATGGAAACATATGGCTGTTTTAGGAGGGAGCTAACTTTTAGAAAAGTGCATATAAATAAGATCTCATTTGAACACACTCATTATTGATAGTTATCTAGAGATTCCATGTTACAGAAGAGATTTCTAGATAGAGAGACTCTTATTCTTTGTTCATTCTTAAAATATTTTTCATCTTTCTTCGTGCAACTTCGATTGTTGTTGTGTACAATCGAGGGATTCCAATGATCGGAAAACCGAGGTGCCGACTACATTAAAGTTTGACGAAATCTATGGATAGAAAGGTAGTGGTTTTCACTAAATTAAATATCAAGGGATTGTGAGGATAGCATGACAGATTTTGATATTTCTATCAAGGGATTACCCTAGTGTGGGTAAGACAGATTTTCATGGAAGTATAAATCAAGGTACCTTTATCAAAGGTTGTTGGATTCCCTTCTATTTGAGGTAAAATATATCATACTTGTTACTTGTTTTGTTTCAAGTTTTTTTCCACTGTATTTTGATAATGGAATAAATTATAACCTTCTTATACTTTCTTTTAATTTGGTATACTCGGATAAGTAAGATTATATTCTCTTTATGTATAATATTTTCCTTGTAATATTTCTTTTAGTTTTATTTCTGGAACCACATTTCTGGAACCTTGTATGTTTATAGAACTAAAGTAACTCTTATTAATTTACCATGTTTAACTTTATTAAACATAGTTTTCTTAAGGTTAAAAGTAAAAGTTTTTAAACATACAATTAACCCACCCCCCCCCCATTGTAATTGTGCATCTATATTCATATTTTGATCCTACAAATATATGTGTGATCATAAAACTATACATATAATGATGTTCCCCCAATGAATACATTAAAATTTGGGGGAATAAATAATCCATAGTAAATAAATAGTAGAACCAACACTCACCTATACCATGTAAACTATCACCCAACATCAATAATGATATCCTTAAAAATATAGCATCCATGTATAAAAACATAGAATGAAAATAATATTTCAAGATGGAACCCCACATCCACTTCCCCTCTGATATAGTAAATATCACACCCAAAAAAATCATCTAATACTTGAATCCCTTCCATATATATATATATCCACATAACCAAATAATAACCACAACCACAAATAGATAACAACATTCCACATATCAAGAGACAAGTTACACATGTTAAAATCCACATACCACATATTCATAGCTATATACAAAATAAATATATAAAAACAATGCATAAAATTATTTTAATAGTTGGATTTTAAGTAGATTAATGAAATCAACAATGTAACCTCTTTAAACAATTCATGACTTCCGCTATGTATCACATCCTATATCACATCATCAATGTACCATATCAACCCAAACATAAAGAAATTAAATCTTATGAATCATAATATCATACCATTCTATCCCATTGTTTGTATGATGTGAGACGAGGGGATAATGGTGTAGTTATCCATCCATTCCCTTTAAAATGTATATGATATGGAAGACATCTAGAAACCAAAACCATATAAGAATTGATACTGTTACTAGAATCAGGTGGTCGTTCATAACAAATAAGAACAATAAACCAAAGTATCATATCATTATAAATACCCAAATAAACAGTCTATAATAAACCAACACAACCATTTCCCATAAAATCCCCAAAAACATCACCACCAATAACTAATAGCTTCTTAAATAATGAAATAATAAGAAAGGATTTCCTATTGACCAAATATGACTAAATAAATCATTACCAAATTCTGATTTTATTCATTTTAATCAGATTCTTAATTTAGAATGGTTATCCACATTACATTCAATTAGAAATATTAAATCAAAAACAATTTCTAAAACCACTTCCTAATTTGCGAATATTATTTATAATTATCCACATTTATTTTTTCCCATTAACACTGATTAATCACAACCATCCCATAAATTATGATTATTTATTTCTCCATTAATCATTATTAATTCTAGACTATTTCCCATTAAAAATTTAATTTATTCCAACTATATTCTATGCTACAAAATAAAAATAAAACAACACAAAAAACCACCAAACTTTCCACCACATAAAACATCACACAGAAAATTCAAATAAAAAAAATTAAAACCAATAGACCACATCCTTGTCGTATAGCATTGCATGGAATAATAGCATTAACCAAATACCATCAAATCCACCACAATTGAATCAATAACCTCCTCATATTCCCATAGTAATAAAACCCTCTTATAACACATCTAATTATAGAAATAAAGACATCATATATAACAAATAATTAATGAAAACATCATAATGATTAAAAATAAGAAACTTCCTCTTAAAAATTATTTCATATAAAGAATAATTCTATATTGAAACTCCAAAAAATTGAATTACAAATTTCTATAAAACCTCTTCATTATCAAAATTAAGTGATTAACCCAAAGTGAAAGGTGATCCCAATAAATAAACTATTTCAATAATGATCTTTTACAATATTAAACATAATTCAATTAAAATAAATATATGTAAATATTTAAAATAGAATTATCCTTAGGAAATTGTACGGAATTTTTGAGAATCACCATCCCCTAATAAATATTCTTTAGTATAATATGATATATTAATTAGGTTAATCTATATGGTATTCACAAAGAAGGAAAATCTATGAAAACTATATATATTAAACATAACTTGATAAAGATAATTGTAAAATCCCTTAAAACAACTTCAAATCCAATGACTTTAGGTTGAATCCAATAACATGATTACCACCCTACGAATAACCCATTGGGAAAGATCCTTAACAAACTATATCACAAAAATCCCTATATCGATGCAAACCTAAGGAAAAAAACTAAATCCAAAATAGTATCATTGTTTTTTCTAAGGTAAATAATAGTAATTAAGTACATGATAACGAAGAAGAATAGGGATTATCTCACCTTATATCATAATGATATTCATCTTTTTAAATATGTTGTTAAAATATATATAAGAGAGATCTGATCTTTCAAAATATTTACATATGATCTCCCATGGTTACAGAAAAAACATTGAAATTATAAACAAATAAAATATAGTGTTGAATTTATAATAGAACTAGATATTTAGTTAATCTCTATTTTATGGGTTATGATCATGTCGTGAAGAAGATAAAACAAGCACACCGTTGAAAATGACCTCATGATATCCTATAATATATCCTTCAATCTTGTTGTCAAATCCTTATTTAAATTATTCATTTTATTTATGATCATTAAGAATCCATGTTGATTATACCACAATAATAGAGATTTTTAAAAACATGGTTCAGTCATATGTATTAACACCTCAAAACTGTAAGAACCCTATACTACATAACAACAAAATATATTTCATGGTTTATCAAACCTCAAATAAAAAATCCATGGAATCTACGACCCAAGATATCATTCCATAAAAATCTAAACAACTAATTTATTGAAATAAAATTATCTTAACTATATTCTCACAATTTATTAATCTCATGATCCAACCCATGTATGAATAATATACTATAATCCATGGTGCAACAAAAACCAACCACCATAAAAATGGCCTCACATGAGATTCAACACAGAACTCCACATATACCATTATACTATTCTAGTAAACTATATTCTATAACATGAATTATATAATTGGAATCTATATTTATTGCAACTACAACAAATTACCTCCATTCCATAATCAAACATCCATAATAAGAAAGAGAAACACATAACACTCATAACTCATGACCCATGCAAAAATACACTTTCAATGTCACATCCCAAGTCTATAACCCCGACTTATAGTGAACAACCTAAAAATAATACACCAATAGATATAATACAACTTATATTTTACCTATAACTCTACCATCCAATTTTTGAACCCTTCCTAACACCTCCATCGTCTAGAGGTCACAAAGTAATAACCCGTGAAGATCATGGATATTATAACAAAAAATAATTATTTTATAATAGATCTAAATACCTTTATGGTCTCATAAAGTATAATATTATACGGTTATAATACATTATTTAACCATAAAATTAATTAATCTTGTAAGTATATTTTTCATGGTAAATTTTTATATAATGTATAATTAAAATAAATGTTATCATAAATATCATTGAAGAAAAACTCATTCTAAATTTTATTTAAAACCATTTTCATAAATTCTAGGTACTTGATATACCATATTTGTATAATAACTTCCTAAATACCAATTTTTTCTAATGGTACTATCTTGACCATAAGTACCAAAAAATCAAAATATTATTGTGTTATAAAGATTCCTTTTATGAATTATTAAAATAATCCTCTTAGAAACATTCAATATATTTACATCCAATTATCAAATATGGGTTTTATTGTCAATGATTAGTGGGACACCATCCATGGTTATTTTAAAACCATGTTAAGTTGGTTCTCTAACATATCTTGGTAACCAATATTTTTTTTCAAGAATAGGTTTCACTATTATTCTTTATGGATTTTTTCTCACAGTAAAACATTAATGAACCCTGCTCCTTTAATTCAAAAATTGTGTATTTACTACATTATCACTTTTTGAGATATTATTTCATTATATAAATATGTTATTTCTATACATAATTACTTTTTTATCTCTATAATAATTTTAAAATAACTTTATTTTTTATGATGGTAATTTTTTTCAATGACTATGCATAACAAAACACTCTGCAACCCCATAAAGATATATTTCATAGAATATGTTTCATCCATTATAATAATGTAAATTGGATTTATTCAATCACCATAATTGGACAAGATTTATTGTGTAGGTCATGGACTATAGTGTATATTCCAAAATAGATAATGGAAAATATCATGAATCGCTATTAATTCCAATATTTCTACCAATGATTAATTTGTCTATTTTCTTATACAGATTATATTAAGTTGTATAAAGAACATTGAATTATATAAAGTATCATGAAATATAAAATAATTGATTTTATCTTGTTCAGGATATGCACCACATCAATTTTGACCAAAAAAATTATTCCTGATCCAATTATAATCTCTAGTTAAATTTTATATTTCATAATATGTGATTGAAATTTGGTACATACCTAATCAATTAAAATATCTTTATCTATTATTCTAATCATTAATAGTAATGAATTTTGATAATACATCATTAAAATCGGCAATAAATGATCCTAATTGAACATTGTAATGTAATTCAATAAATTCTTGTAGATTTTTAATCATATATTTAATAAGAAAATTTCATTTATTTTATCTTGTAAACAGGTATAAAAACCGTTGTTTTCAACTCAAAATTTAAAAAATATAATACATATTTTGTCATTTTATTCTGATTATGATTCATATAAATTATTCTATAATTCCATAATTAGGTGTAAAGTGAATCGTTTGTGTTCAATTCATAATTTGTTTCAACTTTAAATTTATCAATTCATGTATATTTTCAAACAATCATTGAAAAGTGTAAAACCATGGATTATGTGGTCCATTTATTTATAAACTATAAATAATCATTGGTTTATGAACATGACTCATAAATATTGACATGTTTATAATAAAAACATAATTATAGTTCAAAAATACATGGAACATTCTAAAAGGTAATATGAAATGATGATCTTTTACAATTAATTCCACAAGACTGCCTCTATTAAAAGTATTAATATCTATTTCTATTATTATAATCATTCAAAATATACTTGATTATTGTATATATACATATTAATAATAACATGAAACATAATTTCTGCCTAATATATAACTTATGGAATTTGAAGGATGTTATTCAATATTGAATATTCTTAATGAATCCCCTTGACTTTTTCACTGTAATATAATTCTACATACAAAAAAAATTCATGTATTAGAATTTTTCCCCATAATCAACTAAAATTTTACATTTATTAATAAAATAATAATAAAAACATTTTACATATTGAGTGTTCTTCTGTGTAAAATTACTATGATAATTTCTATATAGTATTTGATGCAATAAAATATTATTGATATTCCCTATTATAATTTGAACCTCAAAGTGTCATAATAGTGTTCTTAAACATATATTATGTGGTATATATGATATCAGTATGATAGGAAATATATTATTTTTTATTTATATGTGATATAGGCTCATAAGATTAAGCAACTTCTTCTCGTGATGTTCTCACTCGATAATCTTTTAAAATAGAGGTTATGCGGATAGACCCAACAATTGTATTTCCACATGTAATATAGGTCATTGGATATTGTAATTTATATACATCTATATTTTTTATATAAATGAGATTATTATTTATCCATATCTTGAATTTTAAAATTTTATGTGTTTATAAAAACATTGTTGATATATGGTCGCAGTATGGTTTGATAAAATTGGTATCTCATAACTGACATAAAATTAATTAAATCACATAAAAAAACTATTTTACCCTTATTATATAGTATATGATCATATAATATGACATTTTATTGAAATATATTTCTCTTCTTAAATCCATGAAATTTTCTTCATCAATCAGTTCATTTTAGAGTTTAAAAGAATGATAATTCAAGCATATATGTTGATGATACATTATTTCAACCTATTTGATGAGATATAAATGAAAAAATATATTATTATACAATAATAATTCATATGATTTTTTTTATTGTGTAATTTACTTCTTTAACTATGGTTTCTATCATGTATTACAGGATTCCAAACATGGAAATTATTAAATTTCGTTTAGTGCCACTGAAATAGAGCCCTTGATCATCACACACTAAGTGTATCCAAAATCTCAATTACATTAAATATGAAGTTAATATTATGAGCCTATATTATTATTATATTGTTGGAGGATAATTATTCATGTTATGATGACAAATAAATTCTATCACTTGTTATTTGATTATAATATATATATATATATGAGTTTAATATAATATAAATTTATATCCACAAGTTTGTGAATATAAATTTAAAATATTTATTGAATTATTAATATCATTATATTGATTTATTAAAATAAATATTTACTATTTAAAATTTTATAAATGAAAATTAGTATTGATGGTCAATGATAAGGGCTCTAAAAATGATATATTTTATGAATGATCATTTCAATAAAATTGAATTATTTATTTAAAAAATGATATTTAGATTCCTGTGAGTTAATAAATTTCATGGAATGCAATAATAATATTTATAATAATAATAATTTATCAGTTATTACATATAATAAACAATTAGTTATGGTCCTCTTCGATATTAATAATTTTATATCCATGGTTACATAATATGGTTTATATTGTATTAGATGGAAGAGATAAATGTTTAGCAAAAATAATTCTCTCATTTTAATTCTTTAATGAATTACAGATCCTGCCAGTAAATCTCTCAATAATGTAGTGGAAAAAATCATCATTTTATCACCCTTGAATGGTATAATAATAAAATTATTCCTTTAGTATGGAAATATTACATATTTCATTCAATGACTAATGATGCATGGTTCTTGGTTCCTCAAGATGATCACCTCAACTAACAATAGAAACATTACAAGATTCATATAGCACATGTGGATATGACTATAGGAAGACTAGTTTGGAATCATCCACAATAATGATACATTAACAACTGTAGATGATAAAAAATTAATGAACATCGATGAAATAATTTTCATGTATAGGTTATTCTTATTTTAAATAAATTGTACATTAAATGTTATAATAACCCCTCTATAAATATTATTTAGTTGAATTTTTTAATGTTAATGGGATTTATCCTTTGAAAAAAATGAAAAAAATTATCAGGAATTGGTCTAAATGATTATCTCGTACCCTATAAAATTTTTCTATGTCAAATTAGTAACATTTAATTTTGAATTACTGTATCTTTGATTAATTGATTTTTGGGTCTTTAGATGGATTTTATTTATAGTTTCTCATTATTTAATCCAAAAGTTGAGATACTAAATTTTATTAATGTCATATATTTAATATAAACTGTATAATAGATGAAAAACACATGATGATCTCATGAGGTGGTCCCAGGAATGTAAAGTATATGACAATATTACATTATGTCTAATGGATAATACATAATGAGTCTCCAATCATATAGTGTGGGTGATAGTTAATGAAATACATCATATGTAGTTAGCTATACATTGCACCTATCTAGAACCAAATCATGTAAGGTATATAATTATACAGGGATTTTGGAATTCCATGTGATTTAGAATGTGTATAATTTAATGAAAAATAAAACTACGCAATCTGTAACTGGATATGCACACCATGCGATTGAGTTTTTCCACATCATGTACAATATAAATTTTTTTTATCATGTACTTTGGAATTAAATATATTAACAATTACAATCTGTATTATCCTAAAACTACATGATGCTTATTTCATTTTCACAGGACATGTAATACATAGGAATTACTAGTTTTTTACATTATATATGTACTTCTCTTGTCATGTGGTTATATATGTCATTTAAAATATATGTCTTGACCCAAAAAACATCTCACCTTATATATACCATGACACATCATTGTATAAATACATTTTATATAAGTACATTGTACATGGTAAGGACCATAAACAACATTTTTCATAGTTCATATCAAATGATAGTATAATTCATGTAACTGTATTATTTCAAAATTGTTTTTAGGAATATGCATAAGGGAACAAACAATGTTGTTTCAAATAAAAATAAAGTACATAATAATTTTAAATTCAAATTAATTTTTATATTTTTTAATATTATTTTATTATAATATCAAAGAAAATATGGATATATAATTATGAAAAATAATTAATTATTTATTTATAGTATTTATTAATTAATTCTAGAATATTATCTTAATTAAAAATGGATTCATTATATCAAGTATTTGTTGCAAGTTGTGATTTATCATGGGCTCGGGAAACCTCTATATATGTTGGATTTATATTTAGTTTATTTTTAATCTATTATTATGATAAATTAATTATTAGATTATATATGAGGATATGTGAATCATCCATCCCACCTTTAGTATGAATAAGTTTTCTTGTCCATGGATGACTTATCTAACCTTAACTGGCCAATTCCCTGCACCATTGTGTGAGTAAGAACATGTAATGGAATTTTATTCTAGTAACAGGATAGGGATCATAAAATGATATATGGTCATACCAAATATGGTGGTATATAGGTTAATTGAGAAATTCTATAACCCGATTATGGTACCATTTAAAGGATTTTACCCCTGTGGTCAATTTTGGTCTATCTTATACTCTATAACATAGAAATTAGTTAAATGACCTTAATAATACCATTGATTTAATGTATTTTTCAAGATAATAGTTATTTTTTAAAAAGTTATGCATATTAACTTGTTGATTAAAAGAAAACACGTATTGTAAATGAGTTAACAAGAATGAAAGATGTAATAAAATATAGTTATAATACGTGAATTGTTTTATTATGAAGGGTTAACCAATTATTTAATATCCTCAATATATTAAAAGGCGTGTAAAAGAAAAAATAAATAATACTTACACATAGAGATAAAAAAATTAATCTATGAGAATATGAACCCGATAATCGTTATCTATTACATGAGTTATAATGAAAATCAATATTTATGTATTATTTTTCCCTCATTTGGTTAAGTTTACTTATCCAGGAGTTTTAATAATCGCTTTTGGTTCATTAAAAATAGGCACCATCATGAGTAGTTTCCCATCCATGCCAGGTTGAAGCATGGAGGCCTGTTATGAAGATATCCAATTTTAGGATTTCAATATTGGGTAGTTCACTAAAAATATCATGGAACTATGTGTTAATGTTGTTAGAAAGTCCTCCTTCATAAATGCCTTAAAATAATTTGATATGGAATCATTAAAGACTATTTCAAGGGAAATATAGATCCTCTACAACATAATGTTTTTATATTTGGATGATAAAAATTAATGCCAAATGATATTTGGATATGATAAAATAATTAAGAACTTATAAAAAATATTTTTATAGTATTTTTTATCGAGATAAATTACTAAAAATTGTTTTATTATTTTGAAAAAAATAGAGGTTCAGTTTTCCACAAAATTATCCCCACAATATATATTCAAGAAATAAAATCTCTTGAAATATCATAAATTCTAGTAGTGATACAACTTATTTCACATTATACTAAACCAATATGATATGTCTTACATACTTCATCTTTTAGTTCCTCTTAGTCTCACTAAATAGAAAACTGAAGGGAGGCATCTTGTCTTCGGAATAAAAATTGTATGATGCATTAGATGTCCAATATGTTATCATCCATGACTATTGAGATTCAAATGATTCATAAATACATGGATGAATATGAAATAGTAACTCATCAATATAACTGTTACTCGGAGAATGAAACATAAGATAGGTACATGATCTCTATAATGATCAATAAATGAATTATTTGAGATGGAACAGCAGATGAACCTAATGTGTTTAAGGTGATAAGCTACATTTATTGTTATTAAATACAATATTTCAAGATATCAAAAAAAATTAAAAAATAACTCTATCCAAACAACTTTTTTATATTATCACATTTTATAAGGAATTTTGGAATGACTAATATATAAAATATTCTCACAGATCTTTTGAAATTGATTCTATAGATAGACAAGGGAATAAAAAATTAAATTATTTATCTATTTGGTTACCAACAAGAATGTCAAGGTGAAAATTACTAAAACTAACTCTAATTATAAGGAATCTTCACACCACCTTTCTAATATGAAAAATTTCAAGGGACATAGTATGGATCGGGATGAATTATATTTTTCGTATGATAAGAAAGTCAACGAGAAGAATAGTTTCACCTTAATTAAAAAGAAATCAGATTATTTGGGGTTATCTTTATCTAGAGTTACATATGAATTTTTAGAAATTGGGGTTTATATTTGGATTTTGGTACTAATTTTTTTTAATATAAAAATCAAATAGATTACTATTTATTAGTAAAGGTTAGGTGGATCTTTGAGCTAACAATAGAGTAGAACTGGTATAGTGGTTATTGGTAAAAATCGGCTTACATTATCAGCGCGTTCAACATATTCTTAAATTAATTATTATCATGTGCCAAGTATAATAAAGAAAATAATATTTGTGTCTACGTTATATAGAGATATATTTATTTTGATACTAAAAAATAAGAGTTTCCAAATTTATAATGATAACATATATTAGGGGATGACACTTTTAAATAATTGTTTTTGAATACAATAACATGAAAATCTAGTATTCCCAAATTAATAAAAAATTAAATTCACATGACCCATATAACAACCCGTTTTAGTATTATTGTCTTGAAAATGTAAATGATAAGCATATGACAAAGTTATGTTACAATGGATATTTAGATTCCTTTTAACTAAATACATTGGATACATGTAGTGCTTATTTTCAAGGTAAAATTAACATTGTTCTATTTGGTTTAATGGGTAAAATGGCCATATAGATTGAATAATTTGTCCATATATAAATGTGTGTGCCTTTTACAATTGATTATAGATGAGGATACTCCTAAGTCATAACTTTTACTAATGAAAATAGTAAACATTAATATATCTAATTAATGGTGTATATATCTATATAATTTGATAATGCTAATGAATAAAAGAATGAATTATAGTATCATCATGGAAGGAAGATGAATAAAATAAACTCGTACCGTGCAAGATAATATATTAAGTAAATGTTAAATTATTACTAATGGGATATTTTAAACTGTCTCTACTCACAAATTCTTATACACTAAAACCAAATAGTCTTAATGAAAGGAACAACTACACCAAGATAGACATGGTATCATTGATTCTAATTTCTGGATGTATTCCATTATCCTTGTGGGGGATATTTATTTATGACTTTATAATACATACTAAGCCGCGTTCAAACTAATGTGACAACCATAATACCATATGTTCCAATTTGAGGATTTTAATAATTTTATTCACAATCCCATGTGTATGTATTTAAATCTTCCATTAAGGATATCTGTCAAATTAGACATTGACATAGAAGAAAAACTTTTATTCTAATAAAATATGATAAGTAAATAATTGTTATTATCTATTTTATCCCTCAAAAAAGGATATAATGTCTAAAAATTCCATGTTACTTGAGAGGGAGAACATGGAAAATGGAGATAGTGTATGAGAAATATAAACATTGATAATGTAGGGGATTATAATACAAAAGAGTTTTATAGGGATGAAATTATGTAAATACAACTATAAGAAATTTATCTAAAGACCAAAGTGCTACATATAAAAAAATAGAGGTTATGGAACTATGGAGATAATGTTTTTTCATTGATGAAGTTGGTACATCATTATTTTTTGGTAATGAACATATTTCTTATATAGAAGTAAGAAATATCATTTATGTTAAAAAATAGAATGAAGTATTGTACTATGTGTTGGATTCCATATACTAAGATCATGTCTGGGTTGTATTTATCCTCTAGTTTTTGTAAATTTTTTTCGGTGTAATTAATTTTTCAAAAAGAAACTATACGTGGATTAAAATATCATTACCCATAAAATATAACTCGTTTCAAAATGGTTTAAATAATTTGAAGGAATATACTTTAATGAAAAAATTTCACCATTCTCAATATAAAAATCCATTATAATGTCACTTCTCATTGAATTATACCACGATTATGATATTTTTAAAATGGATTTTAGGATATCATCCCATTATAGAATAATTTTAAATGATATCTTCTTGAAAAATATAGAGGTATTTTGACACCCATGTAATATAATACAGATTTCAATTCCCATAGATACATTAATGGGTTGAATCAATCATCAACATCATGGAACATTTTTTTAAGATCCCACGAGGGAATTTGGTTATATTGATATTGAATGTGAGCCCTGTTTCAATATGTTGTTTATGGGGCTACAATTTTTTCCCAAATAGTATATATATTATATATATTTTATAAATATTTTTATTTTAAGTTTCTAAATAACTACTTTATGATAAATTCATAACCATTATTAAAAAACCCCCATGAAAATAGACCTGATCTAAATGAAACATCCCAATAAATTTTATACTAGATTCTCTTTGATACAACACACATATAGATTACATTATTAGTAACTATTAACCATATGATGATATTTAGATAATAAAATGCCTTGAAACTGACCAAAAAATTGATGAATTAATCATAAGAACCATTTTCAGTATGTTTTTATCTTAAAGAATAATACCACCACACTAGATATGCTACGACCAAAGTAGAAACGATCAACATGAAACTAAAACATTTTTGATTAATTACATAAATATTGAAATTTTATACAAAAAATTTATCCAAAACATCAACTGTATCACTTACCAAAATCTCAATCCACTATTTTAAGCTTAATTAAGCTAACACAATCTATAATCTATTTGATACTTAAATGTGTAAAAATACAATCATGTTTTAGTTATATTTTTATAATATATAAATGTTAGATTGATTCTTCCAATATAGATTTGTAATAACTATATCAGGATGGATATAAATTTTATTTTCAAATTGGATGTATTTGAGATTCAACATCATGACATACATATATTATAGAAAAGAAATATAATCCTAATTTTCAATACTGACATCCAATTGTAATAGTATTATTTTTCTCTAGGCTATATTGGATTCACCAATACCCTCTCTTTTTTATTACTCTAATGAAAATTCTATGTTATTAGATCATCTTTTATTAATTTAATCTACCGATTCAATAAAGAATCATTTATATTTTTTATTTTATTTTTCATGAAAGGTGAGTTGGAAATATTTTCTCAATTTTCGAAACATACAATGGGTTTTGAAATTGTGTAAAACCGTATATAGTAAGTTCTAAATATTGGTACATTACTTTATCTATAGTTGGACCATTATTGGATACCAATTTATCCTTAGACCCTTTAATGGATCAGTTACCATGGTTTTAGGAGCCATTTATCTTACTGATGGACCTAGTTGTCCTAGGTTTTTGAAATTCCAAGTAGTATTTCTAATTCCAAGTATAATTTCAATTGTTTATAAAACATCCTTCTTTAGAAATATTCCTTAAAGACACTAGTTAATATATAGAATCGAATAAACCATTCTTTACTTTTCATACCCAAATATATTATAGAAATATTAATATACTTGAAATTCCACATTAAAATCTTGTGATGTATATAAAAAACAATTTAAGAGGCACCCATTTCTTTGGACACACATCTTATAGTGTCAAGTCCAGACCCTGATCCAAAATCTTGATTCTTATTCATATTCCTCTTATAACCCAATTGTTTCATCCATAATTATATTTACCCATTGATTTATCTATAAAATTCTGAAGTCTACTCATATTATCAAATATATAAAGGGTCCCCAAATATTGATACTTGTTATAAGGTAAAAAATCAAGGTTTAGGTTGAAAACAAATATTAGAAGTCAGTGGTTCAGAATATATCTTCAGAAATTTATTGGACACATACATAAGAGTTGTCTTGAACAAATTTATGATTCAATGAATCACTCTTTTTATTGGGTTTTGGGAATCAAGAGAAATTAATATGAACATTATTTAGCTTGTTATTTTTTTATTTTTTTTATAAAATGGGTTTTCTGTTACTAAAACACAAGTGAATATATTAGGGTTTATGAAAATATGGTAGTCTAAATATTACTAACGTATATAAATTAACCAAATTTAAGATAAATGTAGAAATGCAGGAAAAATATATTAGAAAAATAGTTAAAATATAATTTCATCGATATATGGTGATGTTTTTATCGATTATGATACATTTTTATATGATATTTTCATAACTCAAAAAATAAATTTTTTTATTGAATCAGAAATAAATAGAGCCAATTTTTTTCAAATAATAGTACTATTAAAATATGAATAGAGTTGTGAAGATGAAGATTCTTACAAATTATAGAATTCATCAAATACTCTTTTTATTTAGAAGATTTTATGTTGTTTTACATGAATAGTATTATCTAATATTTATGAATTATGATGGTATTTTGTAATGATATTTTTTTTAGTTTTATCATTTTTATATTTATAATCATGAACTATCAGGGGATTATAATGATAGTAATATATAGGGTTTAGCAACACAACATGATTGAGGTATTCTATTGATTAGAAGACAAAACACTTTAAAACTGATTACATTGATTGATTTTAGGGATATGAAGAAAGAAGACATTTTTTAAGTCTCAATTCATGGATAAAATAAAATTGGTCTTATGAAATACCTTTCACTTCAATATGAAATTGTAAATTATTGTATCCATTTAATTTAATATTTCATTTTTAATCCAATAACCTATATAATATATTAAATTTTATTGTGTTCAATTATGAATTACCACTAGGTTTATATTTTATATTTCTATATTATTAATTTATTATGTTGGATTTTCAAAAACAAATCTTACATAATTACTTACACTATGAATAATATATTTTATATAATAAATATTTCTTATGCATCGACTACATTTACACTAATATTTTAATTGATCACAATTTTGTTAAAATGGTTATTATAAAAAATGGTTCAAAAATATTAATTATTTTTTTGAAAGTAAAATTTACTCATCTCATTTAGATTTTAGGAATTATATTAATGAGAAAACACAATGCTCCATCATCCTCCATATGATAGAAATTGACAAGAAAATCCGGATTAGTGAAATCATCTGTAACAAAACCAACTCCAAAAAGAGATGAAAGTATAGATCAATTAGACAATAAATTGGTTCCAGTGATCTCCTTGTTCTCCAATGTATAATATCCTTAAATAGATACCATCAATATAGATATTGTTCCTTAATAAAAATATTATGAGATTATCATATCCATGTCACCCTTCTAACAGAAAACATCCTTTTTAGTATATTTTTTTAGAATCCAACACGGGGAAGTATGTGGTATTCTAACCATATTAGCTTTGTTGAAATATCATCATGATCAAAAAACTCTAAAAGAGTATATATTATAAGAGTAAAACCACACTGATAGGATGTATGATCATGTACCAATTAATTGAATGTGAAAAAAACTATATAAAGCATACAAAATGTAAAAATTTATTATAGCATTACTGCACTTCGATTTCAATCTAGACGAATTCCTCTGGTATTTTGGATACAAAAACCATTTATCCTCTATGAAATACTTTAGTGAATTTTGCTACAATTTATGGATAAATATATAGTATAATATATCCATGAAGCTTCATTGAAAATGTCACGGTATATACATTGATAAGGTAGTGATTGAATTTTGTATTAAACAATTTAGGAGGGGATTGTTACCAATATCACATGGTTTAAATCATAAAAAAATGTTTCCAAATGGAAAGGAGGAGAGAGGGATAGAGAATGAGTATAATACCTCATTTATAACAGAATATATCATATATTCCCTTCAATAATTCATGGTTAATATTGATTAGGCGTTGAACAAGGACAGAGGATTTAAAGAAGACCTGGGTGACCCACATTAGATAGTTTAAATAAATATCCTAATGTATATGATACATAAAATCTATATTCTTCAAGTTTATAGAGGACATGAGGAATGAGTTATTTTAGGATATAAATATTTTAGTTTCTAGATAGACCAAAATGATCTAAATTCATAGTTGTGATATGTTTATACTTTAATAGAGGAGTTCTATCCTAGAAGAGTTCTAAAAATCTAATGGTCACTAATTTTAATATATAGTCTTTTATATTGTGTCTTATAATGATGCTCAAGATGTAGTTTGTATATAAAACGTAATATAGGATATTTATGTGATGCCTGATAGTAAATATTCCTTCACTCTATATGGTGATTATACTATAGTGTGTTTCTTGGATATGGAAAAATGTCACATAAATAGATGAATAATATAATTTTAACATGTCACCTATTGAGAAACATTTATTAATGGTTTTTTGTCATTATAAATAGATATTATATTAAAAAAATTATTGACAAACCTTTAAATAAAGCATTATCAATATAGAAGCATGAATTTAGTGTGGGAGAAAGTGTAATAAAAATTTTTAGTTGTATTCCCTAGTTAAACTATTATAGTCTGTTTCCTACAACAATATAGAAATACAATTTTAATTATTATAATATTAATAAATATCTTAATACGTGATGTGTTTTCTTCTCTATATCATTAATATGATGATGTCAATAGTGTATTTTTTTAATTAAAATGATATAATAGTCAAATTATACAATGAGAACCTTGAAATGATATGAAAATTTTATTAAACATATTTCATATATTCTAGATGACATATATCATACAAGATTTAGATAATGTTTGAATATTAGGTGTTGGAGACTCAGAATACATTGATGCTTCTTCTCAAAATGATCATTCATGATAATCTATAAAAAGGGAGGTTATGAGGAGACTCGTGCCGATTTGAATTTCACTTGTTATATGTTTCATTGCATGTTCGTATCTGCATGTCTGTATATTTTTTCATAGTCTTGATATTATTTATAATATATATCATCAATCACATAATTTTATGTATTGATGAAAATAATTATTATATATACTCAGGGTGAGGTTTGATCCTTTAGGTGGTTCATTAGTGAAATGAAATTAATTTAATAAGTTGTGAATGGATTTTTACATTCCATGTTAATGGCAGACAATATCTTAGGACCATAGATTGTCATTGAACAATCTTATTAAATATATAGTAATGGGAATTCAATGAAAAGTTCATTTTATAAATTCAAATAAATATAATTCAATCATGTAGGTTGATGATAAAATTATTCAACATTCTTGATAAGATATTGATAAAACTAAATTATATTACATATTAAGAATTCATATAATGTTTTTTTCATAGAGAGAATAATTTATTTACAAATAGTTTCCTTTATGTGTTTCTATATTCCAATCATGGATGTTAATAATGTTAGGTGAATTAAAATGATAAATAGGTATTGAGTGTCCCAAACCAGGTGTATCTAAAATGTTAGAAAATTTCTATATTAATTTAATATTTAGAATAATGGTTATTCTTAGTTTGAGGGATAATATTTATTCATGTTAATTTGATAACAAATATTAAATAAATGGTTATTTATTTTTAAAATATATGTTAACAGAATTTTAAATAAAAATTTATTCTTGAGTTACTGAATATAATATTTACAGATATATAGAACAAATAATATCAAGATATTTATTAATTTAAAAAATTGATATATATTATTTTTGAGAAAATTTGAGGTAGATTGATTAGACGAGTTAAGGTATTTATATAAATGATATAATTTATTTAATATAATTTATATAAATATTGGCTCATTTATTTTTCAAATGATAAATAAATAAAAATATTTATATGTGTGTTAGAAGAAGTCATATAATTTAATAATAATAAAATAATTATTATTTTAAATTTTGATTTCATGTAATATGAGATTCTTTAAGGGTTAGTATATAATTACAAATTGTATATCCCCATGTATGTATTCATATTTATATAATTTTAGAAGGATGGGATAATTTTATTACACAAAAAATATCAACCAAAAAATTCAATGACCATCAGGAGAACCACTTAAGATATATTTCAGTGATGTAGATAATAAAATTCTCCTAATAAATCTCATTAAACATAAATAAAGAGAAGTATTATTTAATTTTTGAATGCTTACTGGTTCTAATCAATGAAAACTGAAACAAGGGATATGGGTCCCCTATATTAGCACTAGGAGTGACACTAATAATGTTCAAGTGTTCTTTGAGAATGTATATACATACTACTATAAGAATTTTATTGGGGTTTTTTACACCCTATTAAAAAATTTACTATGTGAGGATCTACTATATTGATCAATATGAAAGAAAGAATTATTAAGATGTATAAAATCAGGTTTTGAAATTAATTCTAAATTACATGTGAAAATATCCTCATTATGAATAATTTATAATTTTATTTATCATGATCTTGAAATTAATCAAAGGAATCTAATGAAAAACATTCTGGGGAAATGATTTAACCTCTTTTATTTTCCCCAAAAACATTCATCCATAAAATTTCATAAAACATAATATAGATATATATTATAATTCTGATTTTCTTATGTTAACTGATAAATGTTTTTATATTTTCCACAAAGGTACTGGTACTCTCGACTATGAAAGGATGAGCATGTGGAGGTATGGTTGTATTCCAGTTAATGTAATGGATGTTGTTTAATGAATTAATAGTACCTTATATGGGATTTTAATTTATATTTTATATGAAATATATTTTTTTTAAGAATACTAGTTAATTATTATATAAGATCACTTGATAAATATTTTTACTATGCTCCATACAATATATCATATGTATGATAAATGATCTTATTTGATAATTCCTATTTTTTATTATGATCTTTGTTGTCAGAAAAATATTTGATAAATTAGAATGAAATGATAAATACATATGGATTGATCATTTTTTTAACTAATGTTTTCTTTATCATGTGATAATAAAAAATACTAGACCCTAGCGGTATAACAGATTCAGTATAGCTCATATTGAGTTATTAAAACATTTTTTTCTAATATTCTGAATATTTTTTATATAAATTGAACTTATTTATTAAACCGTATTTTAGGTAATTTATATCTTCATAATTGTATACTCTTGGGTGGGTGATGAGATCTCAGTTAGTTGTATTTACATTAAATATTTAAATATAGACATACTATCCCTAATTTAATTTAAAAATGGGTAATAATTTTTAGAACTTAAATATAAATTAAATTATTATTATTATCAATTTTTACCACGAAATAATTAAATTATATTAGATTAATAAGTCCAAACTCATGTTGGTCAGTCTGACTCGTGATTAATCCCAATTTATTGTCAATTTAACTGGATTAAAAATGTTAAAAATTTCATATTAGTGAATATTATATAAATAAAAATTAATAAGTTAATTTAAATAATATTTTATTACACTCATTCTCTTTGAAATGGACATCAATGTTTATAAATTTTATAATAATAAAATTTGTATTTTTATTAAAAAAATTGTGATCAACAATTAATAGTCAATGGTCAACAATCCAAAATCGAAGGTTATCTACTAATGATTAATTGTTAATGGTCAATGTTCACATATCAAAATCTACCAATTACTGAAAAATGAAATGAATCGTAAATAGTTAATGATAAATAGTAAATGGAAAATTGTGTTCATTCATTTATAAATGCTTATTAGGTAATAATCAACACAATTTACTATATAAAATGTGTGTAATGGATTTACATACACCAATTATGAAATACAAAACCATGAAACAATGGATATTTTTCCCATTTTTTTATTTTTCACATTATTGTTTGATCTATAAATTCCACAGGAAAATTTATTTATGGACACAATACAAATTTAGACATTAAAGAGATGAAGGAGTTAAATATTTTTAAATAAATCAATATAATAGTTATGAAATAGTGGTATCAAAAGGATACCACAAAATGGATTTAATCACTATAGAATGATAAGTGAGTGGCTCCCATTTAAAACTCTTTCCCTAACCTAGTCAAAAAAATTCCAAATTTATTATATAATTTCTATTTTTAGTTTATAATTATGTTAAGGAATCAAGTGATTCATTTTATTAACTGTTTATTCCATAAAAATCTATAATGCACACTCTCTCTAATCATAGAAAACAACTATGATGATTATTTATAATTCTCAATATTGGACAAGAGAGGTGAATTAATAATATGATATTTTTATATCAAATGAAAGATAAAAATTTTAAATTTTGTATTTATGAAAAAAAAAACCTAATACTATTTTATAAAATATATTTATTTTATTTTAATAAATATAAATATACTATATATGTTATAAATATAATATTTACATGTATATGTTTTTATGTTACTTGTGCATCTAATATTACTTATTAAAAAAACATTTATTAATTTTAAATGACATTAAAAATACCTCACTTGTACAATTAAATTGTCTTGATTTCTTCCATAAAATCTTATTGAATCATGTACCACTAAATGGTAATGATTCTTCAATAAAATAATTATTTTCTATATTAGGTATGTCCATTACATTACTCATTTACATAACATTAAATTATTTATTATAGTAGTACTCAACCCTAATATTTCATCATGCATATATATTTCCTAATGAGTATACCTATCCCATAGACTATGTCATTAAGAGGTAACCCACATGCTCCATCCCAAATGTGATATCCTATAATAGAAACATCTATGTCATCAACTAGGGGTTATCACCTCTTATAAAGACATACTTTGCTCGAGACCATGACATAATCTCATGTCTAACACTCCTTCAATTCCTTTTATTATGTCTTGTCTAGAATATGTGGTTCCCTATATGACCACCAACACCACATAAATTATTAAAATTTAATTTTTTTTAAATTTAATCCATTCGAAATCCTCAAACTATAGGGCCAGTGGGGGTTTAATTCCCAATATAACATATTCTTATCAATAGCATGAGAAAGCATGAAACATTATTTTCTAGAAAATATTCAATATATTTACATATATTATGAATTAATATTTATAATATTCACTTATTATGTAATTAAATAAATAATATTATAATATGTACTGTGAAAAAATAAATATTATATTTGGTTATATTGAAATAAATATTATATAAAAATAAAATACCTCTTTGTTAAGTTGAATAACATGTAACCAATTTTTTTAAAATATTACTGTAATTAATATCAAAATAAAATCCATGAAGGAATTTATTCCTAATTTTTTTTATTATAATTTAATGAGTAAATACATAAAATTAGTTTATAAACCTCTAGGATCTATTCTCAGTGGAAAAAGTTGAAACTAAACACCCTGATTAATATCCATTATCACATCATGGCACTCAAAATGAAAAGTAGTTGCTTGTAAACAACTATATAATCATTCCTTCAAAAATCAAATTTTATTATGACCCAGTCTTCATCTAATATCTCATCATGTATAATGAATACATGTATTATCATCCTCTGTACATGATTTATCTTTATTTGAAATAACAGTAAATACATTTTTATAAACTACCATGTTCATGTCTTTATCTCATAAAAATAAATGACAATAATATTATTGCAAATATATTCTTACATTACAAATAATATACCAATTTTATCATTGTCATTCAATCAATACCATATAATTCATCTCGAACCTAACATAAGATACTTTAACATGGGTACATATATTATAGTTGTTATCATGTATCTATGTATGTCAATTATTACATTTGATGATAATAAATTCATGAAAAGGGGGAAAATAATAATATTAAATATAGAAATTATCAATGATTATAATCCTCTAAACCATCGTAGTAAATAATCATATGTGTCCCATTAGTTTGGTGTACCTAGAAAACAATACATATTTTTATGAATATGATCATTGAATCTTGGGGTTCTCTTTATTATATATGACTTATATAACTTATTAATGGGATAAATACTCTGTGAATTATCATATAAATCATAAAAATGTAAAAAAAATATTTGGTAATAATAAAAAAAATTATAAAAATAGTAATTTAGTAATAAATAGTATGCAACCATGTTGTTTCCAGGAATATAACCCAAATACAAATATTTTAGGTGATATTTCCAAAATCATAATGCAAAAAAAATATCCCAATTAGATACAATAAATATAATAACAAGATATATTTCATTAACTTCTTAAAAATATGTATTGTACAAATATTATAAGAAATGATTATCATAGAGAGGTGAAAAGATTATCTAATTTCATGAAACTATAAATAATAACCCAAATGTTATCATGCTTCTAAGAGATGACTAGAAATATAACAATAATGTCCATCGATTTTAATTCACTTTTCTAATCATGATTAGACAATTTTTCGATATTTATATTGTAAATTATTTAATATATTTTATTTATTAATATCTTAATCATCACATAGCATTAATTTTAATTGATATTTTAATTCTCAATTCTAAACATTATCATAACATGTTATTGAATTTTTTTACTAAAAATTGTTGAACACCCCTATAAGAATTATTTTATTCAATAATTTAATTTTTAATTATAATGAATGACCACCTATTAATTTTTATAAAATATATCATTGATTGTGGCTCTTCATACATTTAGAAACCCGTGATTTTAGATAATAAATAAATAGCTAATTTTTAAGTTATGATTTCTTAATACCAAGAATTGGTATAATGGTTTTTTAATATTGTGAAAATTATGAGAAAATCATTCTCAATATTCAATTGATATCATGATGTGGTTTTCAGTGTCATCATGTATTTATCTATTTTATTAGAAAATTTATATTTATAATATATTCTCTATTTATTTAATACATAAATGTATATCATTATCATTTGAGTAGTTTTATCTCCAAAATGGATCCCCATATGCCATTATAGGTAGATAGTTTTGTGAAAAATAATAATTTTATAATTTATGTGTTCGAAATCTAATAGACCTTTGATCCCAGTTTAGGACCATCTATGAATTTATCTATAAGTAGCCCTATTATAAACACCTAACTCCTTCTCTATCTTTATAAATTTAATTATAATCCTATTTTTTGGGGATTAATTATCAATTATATTAGAAGTTGAAACCCAATAAAATATTATACATTCTTTTTCTTGGTGTTAATGGTAATAATAATAGATCGTGGTGATACTTTTAAAGCAACAATGAATTTTCCATCATGGTGTAATTTTTTTTCTATCAATGCAATTTTAATCCTATCAATTTTAGATACATTTCAATAATTGATATTAGATTATTAGTTAGTGTATAATATTACCTTATATTTTCTTTCCCATAATTATTTGAGAAAATCATTAATTTTATATTCTCATTATTTTACTTAGTTCCAAAATCATTGACATTTATTTGAAAACCCCTCATAATAAAATTATTTCATGGAAAGATCATATTAGAAACTATTCATTCGATATATAATATATCCATTCTCAATTTAAAAATTAAAAATCTCATTAATCAATCATAATGGATGATTATTCAACATCAAATTCTCATTTAGTTGTTTAACTTGGTCAAAATAATGATAATGGTGATGGTGGGTCTTGGAAGTGATGATATGGAAGGAAGTTAGTGGTTATTTGATATGTAAAGGTTTATAGTGGATTATTAAGATAACAAGGCTCAAGACCAATGAGATTAGGGAATAATTCTAGATAGTGATGAAGTAATAAATTTATAGGGGTATGATTGTTATGGTATGATCAAGAAATCAGAATAGGAATATATTTAGAATGTGGTAGACATAATTATAGGATTCGGTGATTGCGTTTATATCATTTTTGATTGGTCAAAACCAAAATATTGTGTTTTGAATAATTCTAGTAATTAAAACACATGTATATGAAATTTATCCTCTGAAACAAACATCATGTCTAGGTTTGTTTGTGCTGATTGATTTTACATATATCATTTTATATCACCGGACATGTCTCTTAGTAAAAAAAATTTATCCTTTTGATTAGTGGATGATATTTCTATATGTAATTAAATGTGTCATGATGAAAATTATTAAACTACACATTGTGTATTGTAAGCTACATGAATTGGGGTATTACGAGGTATACACCATGGTTCCACATTCACGATAACATACATGTATTTCGGACTCCATTCTATATTTATATTACATGAAATAAACTAGTATATAGTGTATTATTGGGGAATACCTCATAAATCCCACATTATATGTATATTAGGACATGTCCTGTATGTTTGGACCGCATGATTCAGTCTACTCACAACACATTCAACATAAACATGTTAGTCCAATTTACCATCTACACATTTGGGAAACAACACATGGGTTTACTCAACATGAAATAATTATGTTGGTAAATGATCATCCAGTATCCAAAGATTACATTCCATGTTTCACAGATTATATTTTGTGTATTGAGTAATATACTTTGTATTCCATTTATTCACACACTATTTTCATAATAAAATTAGTAAATAGTCTATTCTGTAAATTCGTTTCATATAGATAGTGATGGTGTAATTATCTAAATCCATAGAGGTATTCACTAAAGTTCATTGAGTAGTTAGAGTATCTTACCTCCTTACATGTGTTGATAGGGTTTAGGTGAGATTTTTGTAGTATTAATGGGATTGGTACTCCCGTGGATATATTCTAATTATAGGGAATGTTCCCTCCTTATGCTAGGAATTTAGTACTACCCCCACTAGTTTGGGTTGTAGGTCCTTTATATCATAAAATTTCAGCATGGATTCATCCATCCTCATATTCCAATAAGTTTTTGATCCCATATACAATTGTTAGTGTAGGTACCCACACCCCCCCATGATAGGGTATGGGTCATAAAATTATAAAATTAAATACTCCACTATAAAATAGGGTAGAATTACATTATCAAGTGAATATGGTACACCTTCAATCAAAACGTCCCCTAAATAATGTTTTTTTCTACTATTGGGGTTTCTAATCCATCGACTGGAAACGATTCCTTGGTGAGGGTGACTCCCTAAATATGTTAATATAAAGGTATAAAAGAGTATATTAAGTTGGTTAATTGTGATGTTGTGTAATGTGCTCATTTTATGTCTTGAAACATGTCAAAAACCATTGGCATTTGGAAAGATATATCATAAAACTAAGAAATTGGCTTCAGGATTTATGATTTTTTTGATATGTTGTGTATCAATGGATTCATGTGATATATGATCCTTCGCGGTGATGAGATACTAGAATATGATTCATCTAAAATTCATAGTTACCTTGACTATAAAATCATCAATGTTTCTTCTAATTTTGCCTCATTCCTTTGTTTTGGAATGACTTGTTATTTGATATTTACTTTCTTCTTTTGGGGAATCTTACTAGGTAAGTTTATAGTCAACAACGAGTTTGATTTTTATTCACACATATTTTTCATGGTAAATGTTGTATAGTTTTGAGGTGATATTGGTTGACATTGAGTTTCTAGTTATGATGGATACTTGTGTAAGAACCTGGTTCTTATTTTTGAGATATGAGTTTATTATTTTGCTTTTTCCTTAAGTATTTTTAGATAATAAGGAAAATGGAGTGAAAATCCCAAAATTTGTGTGTAAACTACATGTACTTTTCCACACGTCGTGTACTCAGGCCGTGTTGGATGAGTACACAAGGCGTGTTGGCCTGTTGGTGACACAGGGTGTAAAAACTGACTGCACATCATGTACCCAATCAATAGGTGAACAATAAGGCCATGGGAGTAGCCACCAGGGGAATGGTATTACATGCAGTGTACTCAAAAATACACGTTGTGTAATCAAGTTGACAGACGAACAATGAGGCAGTGGAAAGTGGCCACTAGTGGAACAGCTAAAAAATGTAAAGTACATGCCATGTACTTGAGAGTACACACCATGTAGTTATTCTTTTTTTCTTAAAACATGCAGTAGATTCCTATTTCGATAGAGGAATTTTAGAATGCCTCAGATCCATAGAAGAGAAGGCCATATCATTGAAGAGATCCCGACCACACACTGGGACTCTAATTCCTTCGACGTTGATCTCGTTTGAACCACGCTGGTGAGTTTTTCTCTCTCCTTGAGTGTTTCCATCCATTTATTTTCCAAGGGGAAGTTATTTGGGTTTGAATGGATTATCGTTATTCCCATATTTACGTCAATATCGGTTAATATGGGAGGCGTCGTTCATGTATATCTATTAGAGGATATTGAGGTTGGTGGTCTGGTGTTTATTTCCAACTGTTGAGTTTTTTTTTGTACCGTTCTACCATGCCCCCATGTTTGGGGTGTCTTATGGATGAGGCCTTAACAGTTAAGATATCTAGAATTGAATAGGTAATCTAATGATCATGTTTAAAATGCTATTTGGGATCGTTGCCTTGATCCAGGGACACCCCGAGTGTGTGGCCCCCTTGTTTAGTTGTTTGTCCAAGATACTTGTTGGTATTGTGTAATAATTGAATGTTTTGTGTTTTCTTGAGAGGGAAAATATTTATTACATGCTTATGCATTGGGTATGGCTTGATTACTTTCTTAGAATAAGGGAAGTGTTTTGTTTCTCCTGAGGGTAAGGTAATGATTCAACTGAAGGGAAAGGTATTGAATCGCCTGAGGGAAAGGTACTGATTCACCTGAGGGAAAGGTATTGATTCACCTGAGGGAAAGGTACTGATTCACCTGAGGGCAAGGTATTGATTCACCTGAGGGAAAGGTACTGATTTTCCTAAGGGAAGGGTATATATTCACCTGAGGGTAATGTTTCTTATGACTGAGGGTAGTACATTTTGTGCCTGAGGGAAATATCTGGTATGCCTAAGGGCAAGGTTCTAATTAGCCTGAGGGTAAGGTGCTGTTTATCCTGAGGGAAATGTTCACTTGAATATTCACTGTGGTATTTTCTTGTGTTATACCTACCATTCTAAAGCACAAGCATGGTATTTTTATTACCTTCTATTTATTAGACAGCTTGTTGTATTTTTTTGTGGCACTGTAAAGAAGATTTTCAGCCGTGGCCGGGTCTCGAGAACTTATAATTCAATTATATTGAATTGTAAAAAAATAATTAAATGGTAATGGAACTGGTAGGAGAAGATTCTTTTGAGTACCTCTACCTTACTGCATGTCTTTATTACACACTATTGTTGCACATTTTCACTATCAGTTGGGCACGATCCTTTGGTGGATGCCTACTGGGACTTATTTCTCACACCCTATTTGGTTCATGCCTTGGGCCCAAATAGATTATATTGTTGTAGGTGTTGATTAGGGAAATGGTCCCTATACAGGTACATGATTATTGTATAGGAGTCAGAGAGCATTGGACTAAGCTCAGGCTTGCGATGCTGTTGAGTTCCTATTGCACAATTGCGGTTTTTCTTTATTGTATTTTTTACCTAGTCTTGTATTGTATTAGATTGTAGTGTATTCTATTTTGGATGCATTCTTAGAATTAGGGACATGTGGCCTCATATTATATATGATCGTTGATTATCTTTTACTGCTATTCCATTTTCCATGTTAGCTCTTTATTGTTTACTGCTTTCGCTTTTGGGTATGGTTATATTTTACCACTGCGCTACACTTTGACAGATGAGGGCATATTTTCCCCACTATCAGACCTAGGCCCTCCCGGCTAGTCGGTAGCCTCTGGCGTTTGAGGGAATTCTCTTGAGGTCATGTGTCTAACCGTGTTCGGGACAGCCGTTGTGTGGCACCCGGATCCAGGATGTTACAAAGTGGTATCAGAGGAATTTCTTTTCTTTGACTTACTATTTGGAGCCTATAGTCAAGGATAGGATGGAATTGGTATTTGTTAATAAGTTTTTTCCTAGGAGTATCTAGCCCATGTATAGGGAAAATCCAATCTACTTCGTTTAATTCCAATTTATCTGGTTTTGTAATTATACAGTTGATTTTATTTTTACCATTAGGTGATGCACTTGGGGTGTGCTGTTTATATTTTTATACTGGGTTCTATTTTCTCGTAGCTCTATTAGATGATGGTATGCCATCTCATGCATCATTTAGGCACAAGTTATAATCACATTCCATGAATATTCTCCATGCCATATTGGTGTATTAGAAATTGCATGTTGTTGTTCTATATTATGTGATAAAAAATGCATGATACTGTGATAGGTACCTTGTTAGATATGTCAACTATTGATAGGGCATTGGTACATGTTTCACTTGGGTTTATGGATGCTAAACATTGGTTCCTGAGAAGTATGGGCTCTCTTGGACCGAAATTTATCAGATCATGATCCAGCCTTTTGTTGTTTTTGGTACTATAAAGTGAAATTTCGGGTGTTAAACGATGATTCGTGGGGAGTATGGGCCCCCACAGATCGAAATTTGGCATACTGACGCTTGAAATTAAAGAAAAAAGGGGCTCTGGAGTAGTTTCTAAGGTGTATTGTCTGAAAACCCAGACAACACGGCATTTGGTTCTATGAACACATGCCATGTACTCTTCTGTTCAGGAAAAAATGAAAAAATTTAAGTACACGCCGTGTAGTTTTTACCCGTTTTATAGGCTGTGTGGGCAGAAACACGGGATAGTAAAACTCTAAGAGCACACGCCATGTACCGATTGAACACGCCGTGTTGTGTTGACCCTGTGTCCACCGTGTATCTAACAACACCGATGGAAAAATCTTTACTTAAACACGACGAGTCACTTCCGAACACGCCGTGTAGTGTAATCTGGGAATTCGTCCATGTAACAAACAACATGGGTCGGTGTTATCCTTTCTAGTGCATGTCATGTACCTGTGGGACATGTCGTGTAGTCTTGACCAGTGAGAGACCATGTGTACTTGGCCGTGTGGCTGGAGAAATTGGGTGGTGTACACGCTGTGTGCGGGTGTAACACGCTGTGTAGTGACAACTAAGTAGCCGACCGTTTCACTAACAACACGGGTAGTTGGAATCTAATTCGTGCACGCCGTGTCTATATGGAACACATCGTGTAGTGTGTGATGTGTACCCAACCGTGTCATGAACAACACGGGTCGGTGAAACCCATCTAGTACACGCCGTGTAGACCTTATACATGTTGTGTAGTCTCGTTCAAAAGAGAGTCGTGTGGCTAAGCCATGTAGAAAGACTCGGGCAGGGGATGAATATTCATGTACACACCATGTGTGTGGACAACACGCTGTGTGGTTGGGGTGTTACCCGGCCAGTTCAAGAAGAAGTACACGCCCATGTGATGGACTTAAGGAAACATGCCATGTAGTTATTATACATTCTGTTTAGTCTTGTTTTTTCAAACTTTAATGTTTTCTTTTCCTTGTTCCCTTATTAAGTTTCCAGTTCTTAGTCCTCAATGATCTTGATCTAAGTTGTGTGTTTGACCTTGTAGAGTCATTTCGTTGAGACGACCATGATTCTTTCACAAAGAGGGTGGTGACGATTATACTCCAGAGACGGTAGGCCACAAGCAACTGATGGATCTTTTAGCAATGCCAGATGTGGAGCCAGCCGTTATACCGGACGCAGGCGCGGATGCCTAGTTCCGTGAAGGCTTCATACAGTTTATGCAGACCTTGCCGGGAGCACCATCGGTTGCCACATCTATGGCAGAGCTAACATGTATATTTCAGTAGTATCACCTACCTACATTTTCAGGGGATGGAGTACCACATGCTGTAGAGTCGTGGTTGGGTTCTATGCAGACGTTCTTCGAGCATCTTGAGGCGCCTCAAGGGAGGTGGGTAAAGCTTGCAACTTATATGTTGTGTGATTCTGACATGAGATGGTGGGATGTAACCACCCAGAACAAAAATCACTGAGACATTGTGTGGGGATATTTTGAGGTAGTATTCTATGAATTTTTCATTCCAGAGACGCTGAGGGAAAGTTGATCTTGGGAGTTCATGAATCTGTAGCAGGGCGCCATGTCAGTGATGGATTATTCTACCCGCTTCACCAAGCTATAGCATTTTTCACCTGTTCTAGTGGGTGATGAGACATTGAGGGATAGACGCTTTGAAGATGGTCTTCAATACGACATCCAAGCACTGTTGAATGTTTTCAGGTTTCCTATAGTGCACTCTATTATGAACCAGGCATTGATTTCTGAGTGGAACCTGCGGGAAGCTAGTGGTGTGGGCTAGGGAGGTTCCGCACTAGTTTCAGGTACTATTTCTACCGGTAAGAGGAAAATAAGGATGGATTTCTCTCACGGTGGCAGTACAAGCCAAAAGAATTATTTATGTATCCTGGTAGTGTGCTACTAGTGTATTAAAGAGGGGCACAAGAGATCTCAGTGTCCACGTGACCTAGTAGAGTTCTGAGCTTGTGAAATGGTGGACCATATCCGGTATTTTTACGGGGAGTTTCCACTAGTGACTAGTGACAGGGGTTCTATACAGACTCCTCATGTAGGAGTATGGCTAGTTGCTTCTTACCAGTCAGGGAATTGGAGTACATCAGGATGTTCAGGCCGAGGTGGTGGTTGTGGCCATGGTAGCCAGACACCAGGATATCGGAGACAACAGGGCGTGTTAGCTCAGGGTAGCCAGGTTGTGTCATAGGTCCGTGGCACTGGGAAGTCATATGCAGTGCAACAGACCCAACAGAAGCAGGATCTTAGACCTTCCACTATCATAGGTACTATTTTAGTTGCTTTTGTTTTATCTTCAGTACTTTTTAATTCTGGTGCTACGCATAGCTTTATATCTTTTCCCATTGTGGAGATCCTTGGACTCTATGTTTCTTCTTCTTCTGATGTCATGACACTGCACACTCCATTGGGAACTAGAACGACATGTGTGCGTCAGTGCAAGGATTTCCCCTAGAGGTTGGTGGGTGTCACTTTTTATGGGACCTCTATGTCTTAGAGATGACGGGATATGATGTCATTCTTATGATGGATTGGTTGGTACCCTTTCGAGCCTTTATGGATTGCTATTATCACAGGGTGAGTTTCACATCACTAAAGGATGTAGAGTGCCTATACAAGGGTGAATGGGATGTCCAGGCGAGTCGAGCTGGACCTGAGCATCGTGAGCAAGGTAGAGTGACAGCCCAGATTGTGAGTTTATATCTGGATGACCAAGGAACTGGTCAGAAGGATTTCCACCCTATGGTTAATCGTTTTAGGGATGTCTTCCTGGACAAATTTTCAGGTCTATGTCCAGAGAGAGAGGTGTATTTCACTATTGAGCTTGGGTTAGGAGTGGCACCAGTGTCCATTCCTCCTTATAGGATGGCTACACCAGAATTGTAGGAGCACAAGAAGCAGTTGGAGGAGTTTCAGGCAAAGGGTTTTATCTGACCCAGTATTTCTCCCTGGGGTTCGCCTGTCCTTTTCAAAAAAAAGGCAGATGGTACCCTCAGACATTGTGTGGATTATAGGAAACTAAACCAGTTGATGGTCAAGAACTATTATCCCTTTCCAAGGATTGATGATCTTTTTAATCAATTATGAGGAGCATGAGTGTTCTAAAATATTGACTTGAGGTTGGGATATCATCAGTTGTGCGTTAGACCATCGGACATACTGCTCACAGCCTTCTGGAAGAGATATGGTCTATACGAGTACTTCGTCAAGTCGTTGGTACTCATGAACGCGCCAACAGATTCATGGCTATGATGAATAGTGTGTTCTACCCATATCTGGATTCTTTTGTGATAGTCTTCATGGATGATATCTTGGTGTACTCTCACACTCAACACGACCCTTCCACCCATCTTGAAATCATACTGAGTACACGAAGAGAGAATCAGTTATATGTTAAGCTCTCAAAGTTCCACTTTTGGATGGACTAGATACACTTCCTGGGTCATATTATCTCAGAGGAAGGACTTGCGGTAAACCCAGAGAAAGTGAGTGTAGTAGTTTCCTTGGAGAATCCTACTACCATGTTTGAAATACGGATTTTCAAAGGGCTGGATGGTTACTTCAGGTGCTTTATACATGACTTCTCCCACTTAGCAGCACCGTTGATGGGTTTGACTAAGAAGGATATGAAGTTATTTTGGTCAGAAGCTTGCGAGACATCATTTCAAGAGATGAAGGAAAGGTTGACATCAGCACCAGTCCTGATACTTCCAGAGCAAGGTAAGAGCTATATAGTTTACTATGATGCATCCGACATTGGGATGGGAGTAGTGTTGATGGAGGGCGATCGAGTAGTTTTGTACGGGTCTCAGCAGTTAAGGCCACATGAGAGGAATTATAGGACTCATGATCTCAAGTTGGCTGCAGTTGTTCATGTGTTATGGTATTAGAGATATTATCTCTTGGGAAAACATTTTGTGGTGTTTAAAGACCACAAAAGTATAAAATACATCTTCACCCAATGTGACTTGAATTTGATACAGTGAAGGTGGGTTGAATACCTTTAGTCTTTCGACTTTGAGCTTGCCTATACACCAAGTTGTAAGAAACCGTGTATTTCCGGACTACAGTTTTGAGAAAAAAATTGAATTTTTTCTGTTGGATGCTCATGAGGGGTCAAATGGTCATTTTTACCCACCAACTGATCTCAGATAATTTTTCAGACAACTCTGTTGGACTCAGAATTGAAATTGTACCCTAGGATATAAGTATGGTGGAAATCTGAGCTGTTCAAATTTTAGCGGAATATTTAATATTTAATATTTAATATTAAAAATTAAATATTAAATTATTCACATAGTTTCTTTTGGAAATAACTTTTAGACTGAATTTTGGATTGAAATTTTTTATGTGATGTTGAATTCATAATGGGGATTTTATCCTAGGGAAGGTATAAACTCATTTTGGGTGTTGGGTCCGGCCCGAGTCCCTTTTTCTTCTTTTCCTTTTCTTTTCTTTTCTTCATTCTCTTATTTCCTCCTTATAATTGAGGACATATACTATGGCTCCTACTTTGAAATTAAATATGGTATAAATTGTATTTTAAGGATGAGATAGAGTTGGAATCCATGAGGGGTACCGATTTGAAGGTCTCGACACGCTGAGTCGGCGTGCGGCAACCGGGAGCTGTGAAATTAACCGAAGATTCAGCGATTTCTACCTGAAGGTAGGGAGTTTATGTTTTCACCCTATGTTCCATTGATAAATTTTGTTTTATGTTTTTAAATATTTATATTTCTTTCTTGTAATCCCATGGGGATCGATCTATTGTTTCGGAAGTGAAAACGGGCGTTTTGGGCGTTTTGAGGGATTTCCTGTCAGAAAACCCAGAATACACGGCGTGTGTTCTAGGGGTACACACTGTGTGTTCTTTCTTTTCAGGGAAAGAGAAGTTTTATTAAGTACACACTGTGTACTTTTAGTACACTCCGTGTAGTGGGTGTTCGTGTGACTAGTCATGTTGAATAGAACACGAAAGAGTGGTTTTTAAGGAGTACATTCCATGTACAGTAAAGTACACATCCTATAGTGGTACATGGGAATATGTTCGGGTGAAAAAGCACATGGTGTAACTTTTTTGAATAGTAAAAATTGTGTACAATAAATCACAGGCCATTTACTACTACACAGGCAGACCCCATGGGTCTGGCCATTTGCTCTAGCCATGTACTACTTAAACTTAGTAATTTGGGGATATCTTGGGCCCTGGAAGTCCGAATTGGGCGTGTGAGTAGTCGATTCTAAGATTTTTTCCACAAAGATCACAATAGTTGATTTCTTTTTATATTTAGAGGTCATATAAATGGGGTTATGGGGGATAATATCTAAATGGAGGGGTTCTTCCCCCAGTTATCAAGTCCAGTTGACACCTAAGAGTGGGACTTGGCATGGATGATAGGTTGGGTGTTCAGACAAACTTAGTTGAGACCTTTAATAGGAGATAAGATATGATCTATCTCTTATAACCTATGCTTTATAGGATGTTCTCCTTGTGAGACGTCCCCTTTTGACCTATGAGTATGTGAGACCGGATACTTCTAAGGATCCCTTAAGGGATGCATTTACTTGTGTATTGACTTAGGGAGTCCCTTGTAGGATCCCTCTCATGTTTTCCTTTGATAGGACCCATGTTATGGACTGCCTATTTTTTCCATCCTTTGAGGATCCCATGTAGGATTCCTCCCTTGATCTTCGCTAAGGATACCATGTAGTATGCCTTCATTCGTGTTTAACTGGAAAATCCTGAGTATGATGCTTCCTCGGTGTTTGACATGAGGGACCCAGTGGGTACTCAATGTTTGACTGATCCTAAGTTGTTACGCCATGTTTGGGAAGAGATTTTGATCAGGTTTCACCTAAAACCCATGCCAAACTGGTGATCCCTTTGGTCTTTGAATCTATTGTGGAGTTGGGTGTTCATGCCACCATCACTCATTTGTTTATATATGACTTGGTTTGCTGATGTTTTAGTGGTTACCAGAGGTTCTTCCTGGTTGGTGGTTGCTGAGACTAATGTGAGGCATCTTTCTTGTTTGTTTGGATTCCTACTATTCCTTTTGTTCCTGAGTAGAGGTGGTTTGATTACAAATAGGGTTATTTACCTTACTGTGGAAATGTTTTCCAATGTTTCTTGATTTTGAAGATTTGGTCTAGCTTGCCTATTATGCTTCCTTGTTTCCATGCCTTTTATTGTTAGGATGGAGTGGTATTATTTGACATGTTGTGATATGATGTATAATTTTATCCAAGTAGTTCTTGAGGTTTACTTTGTCATCATTGCATTTCTATGCTCGTTGACTTACACATGGCCGTGAGAACCTGGTGTAGTATACTATAAGGGGAATTGAATTTGTGAGCTTTCTTAGAGATTATTTGATCACTTTGGGCTATAAGGGGAATTGACCGTGTGATCTTCCTCAGAGATTCCTTAATCACTTTTAACTATAAGGGAAATTTACTGTGACTTATTACTCAGAGATTATGTACTTTAACTGCTTTAGACTATAAGGGGAATTGCCTGTGAGTGCTTCCTCCAAGAGTCAGTACTTTAACCTCTTTAGACTATAAGGGGAATTGACTATGAGTGCTTCCTTAGAGATTCTGCACTTTAACCACATTATACTATAAGGGGAATTTACCATGTGAGATTCTTGTAGAGAGTCTCTAACCACCTTAGACTATAAGGGGATTTGACCATGTGATCTTCCTCAGAGAGTCTTTGATTACACATGACTATAAGGGGAATTGACTGAGAGTGCTTCCTCATAGAGTCTTTGTTATATCTTCTATTGTATTTGAAATAGAGGGGTTATAATATGAGTACTTCCTAGAGTGTTTCTTGTGTTTGACTGGTTGAACAAGATGAGTACTTGTTTTTTATTAGCTTGTTCAAAGGCATATCTCTAGCATTGGTCGAAGAAGGTACATTTTGATGGGATTACGGACCCAGGGATCGACTTAATGATACATGGCCTGAGTGGAACGATGTCCATATCAATTCCCTTACACATGATGTTTAGATTATTGGGCTTATGGTCCCATGGATCGACTGCTGATGTGGTTTCTTATTATTTAATTCACCTATTCATGAATATTCATATTTTTGTATATATGTATAGGTATGGGACTATACATGTGTACATATATAGATATGGACATCCATGATGGCACTTTCTCAGTTGACAGGGATTACATACCCTGAGTTCAACTGTGGTTTCACATTTGGTTTACTTCCTTTTGTTGTGTTCCAGCTATGCTGGGCACATTGTTGTTGCATACACTTTTAGCATCACAATTATAGGCTGCTTGTCGGGGTGCCCTAATGAGATTATTTCTTACCCATGAACGTGCACCTATGTGTACGTGTAGACCTTATGTCTTCTTTTCAGGTTGAGAATTAGTTTCAAGGTGGATAGGGCGGAGGCCTAGTGTTGCATGATCGAGAAGAGCTGCTCGAGTGGTTTTATTGATCGGGCTACTGTAGTTCGACAATTTCTAGAGATCGGGTATGTGGTTTGGATAGGAGTTAGTAGTAGAGCCATGTACTTTTACTTTATGTTTCTTTTGTACTTGTATCTTTATGGTGGGCCCGATGGGTGACTAGTGATGTATTGTATTGCATAGTTGTTCGGGATTTAACATCATATTACTATTACAGCTTGTTCTATTTCATTTTTTATTGGTTCTGCACTAGGTTTACTTTTTGTTATGTATTCTACATAATTATTTATGTTGTTCTCTCACTCTGGTATGAGGGAATAGTCTCCCCACTATCACACCCTAGGTTTTCTCAGCTAGTCGGCAGCCTCTGGCGTATGGGGAGGCGCACTTGAGGCCATGTGGAAAACCGGCTCAGAGCACCGGTTTAGTGGCTTCTAGGTTTGGACGTTACAAAGTGGTATTAGAGGAGTTTTCTTTCTGGGTATTTACTTTAGTGATATGGTAGACAAGAGTATTAGGGATGCGTGAGAACTTGTGATGGATATCAGGCTGGTGTTTCGAGAACACTAGTCCCGGTAAGAAGTCCTGGTTTCCAGGGTTTGGGATTGTTGTTCTGATTTTGCGATGTTAATGTTGTATATGATTTTTGCCTTGAGCGACACACATGTTGTGTGGTGTTTGATTTAATATGGATCTTTGGTTATTCGCCATTTTTTAGATTCCATAGATGGGTTTTGACTCTTGGCTAGAAATGGCAAGAGGTGTCTCATGCATCATACTAGGAACATATGATTCACATCATATAAGCCTGCTAGTGTGTGTTTTTACTGATTAAGGAGACTATTTGGTCTACTTATAAATAATTTTTACTCTGATGGAAGGTTATATGGATCTATGTTGAGGCGTTTTTTGTTGAGTTTGATGACTCATACCTTCTGCACAGGTTGTACAGTGACCCCAGTTGGTCTATGTGGCATGTGGTGCCTTTTCGTTTAACCCTTATTGGGTGTTGTTTCTTGGGTCTGTGGTTATCTAGTCAGGTCATTGAGAATGATGTCGATAGATACCAAGGATTTTCTTGTGAACTAGACTTCCTTGTGGTATTTCTGTATACGGATAGCTGATGAGTGTTAGTTTATATTCTCTTCTTCTTGGGTTGTGTAATCTAGGGAGTTGTTCCTTTTGAGGATGCTCGGAGAGGATCAGGGCCCTTGAAGGATGTGTTTTGGTTTTGACTTTAATTAGTCGTTGTGATCTTTACCATCTTCTAAGAGGTTTTGGATCTTTTGGGCTAGGTGGTTAGTCCTTGTGACCCAGTTGTAAGGCTTTTTTTTATAGGGATAGGTGGAAGACATAGATACCCTTGGTTTGACTCAAACCCTTGTAGGTCGATGTCTATTTTGTTCTACGGAAACCTGTGGGTGAATGTTTGTCCATTGTTTTCCAATTCCTTCTGGTGGTGTTTGTTTTTCATTACTGGTTTTGACGAGCAGGCCAGTTCGGGTGCCTGGCCTATTCGACTAGTGTTTTTGATGTTGCTGTTGCAGGTGGCATCGTTTGAATCTAGATCAGTTAGTGGTCATGTGCGATCCAAGGACCGATTTTTCAAGACATTCTGTTGACTCTGATCCCAGAATTTTTGTTGAAATGTCTTTATGTTTTATAGGAGACTTTGTAAAATTTCAAGTTACTTTGAAATGGTTGAACCATGATTAAATCATGGTCGGGTTATGTCAGGATATTAGTGTGGCTTGGAGGGAGCTAGACACACCTTCAGTGAAATATTAGTGTTCTTCTGTAAGAGACGATCATGAGCCATATTGATTCATCTTGAGTATGCTGATAGATCTTTGACCCTACATCGAGATCCTTTTTCATTTGTAACGTCCATCCCTATTGATGATGGAACCTGTTCTATTTATGCTCTCAGAGTGGTGTAAGGAAATCTATATAGTGGGGAGTGCACCATTGGCCCTTTTAGAGTGGTTTTCCTTGTTTAGGATAAACATTGGTGTTTACAAGGATCTTTTGAGCTCATAGTTTTCTTTTAAAAAGACGAAAAGGGTATTCCTATGGTGGGGAGTACCAGTTTGGTCATAGTTGAATATCTTATGTGTAAAAGGTGGTTTTTAATGCTATAAGGTAGGTCATTGGATAGTCAAGATAGCATTATTGTGAAGATGATCGGGTTATGAGCAAGTTTTCTGGTTCCCTCACTGGGCATCTCAGAGAAGAGAAGGTTTATGGTTTGGAGTTTGAAAGAACCCGTGTGTTTTCGAACTGCAGTTTTGAGCAGAAATTTGATTTTTTATGTTTGATGCTCGTGAGGGGTAAAATGGTCGTTTTTACCTACCAGCTGATCTCAGATAATTTTTCTGACAACTCTTTTGGTCTTAGAATTGATCTTTTACCCTAGGACAATAGTATGGTGGAAATCTGAGCTGTTCGAATTTTAGCAGAATATTTAATATTTAGTATTATTAAATTAAATATTAAATTATTTGTTTAGGTTCATTTGGAAATAACTTTTAAATGGAATTTAGGATTCAAATTCTGTCTGTTCCATTGAGTTCGGAATAGGGAGTTTAGCCTAGGGAAGGCATAAACTCATGTTTGGAACCGGGGCTGGCTCGAGTCCCTTTTTCTTCCATTCCTTTTCTTTTATTTTCTTCCTTCTCTTCTTTCCTCCTTCTCCTTGTGCACATCTCATACGCCTCATAATTGTCCATGACCTATGTGAGAAATTGTATTTTGAGGAAGATATAGAGTTGGAATCCAAGAGGGGTACCGATTCGAAGGTCTCGACGCGCTGAATCGGCGTGCGACAACTGGGAGCAGTGAAATTAACCGAAGCTTCAACGATTTCTGTCTGAAGGTATGTCCGTTTATGTTTTCACCATATATAACCATAAAACATGTTTTTATATTTTTTTAAATCCTTATATTTCTTTCTTGTAAGCCCACGGGGCTCAATCTGTTGTTTCGAGGGAGAAAACGAGCGTTTTGGGTGTTTTGAGGGATTTCAAGTCGGAAAACCCAGAATACACGGCGTGTGTTCTAGGGGTACACACCATGTGTTCTTCCTGTTCGAGGAAGAAAAAGATTTCTTAAGTACACACCATGTACTTTGAGTACACACCGTGTAGTGGGTGGTCATGTGACAGGTCGTGTGGAATAGAACATGGTGTAACATTTTGGGAAAAGTACATGTCGTGTATAATAAATTACATGTCGTGTACTGTTACACAGGCTGACCCCATGGGTCTGGCCATGTGTTCTGGCCATTTACTACTTCAACATAGTAATTTGAGGATATCTTGGGCCCTGAAAGTCATAATTGGGAATGTGAGTATTCAATTCTAATCATTTTTCACGTAGATCACAATGGTGGAATAATTTTGAAATTTAGAGGTCATATAAATGGGGTATTGGAGGTTTATATCTAAATAGAGGGGTTCTTCCTCCAGTTATAAAGTTCAGTTGACACCTAAGAGTGATACATGGCATGGATGTTAGGTCGGGTGGTCGGACCAACTTAGTTGAGACCTTTAAAAGAAGATGATCTATGAGCTATCTCATGAAACCTATGATTTAGAGGATGTTCCCCTTGTGAGACGTTCTTTTCTGGCCTATGAGTCTATGAGACTGGATAATTCTAAGGATCACCTAAGGGATGCCTTTACTTGTTTACTGACCTAGGGAGTCCCTTGTAGGATCCCTCTCTTATTTTCCTTTGATGGGACCCATGTTATAGAATTCCTATGTTTTCATTCCTTTGAGGATACTATATAGGATTCCACACTTGCTCTTCGCTAAGGATCCTAGGTAGGATGCCTTCGATCTTTTTAACCTAGAGAATCCTGAGTATGATTATTCCTTAGTGTTTGACTTGAGGGACCTGGTGGGAGCTTGTTGTTTGACTGACCCTGAGTTGTTACCTCAGGTTTGGGTAGAGATGGTGATCGGTTGTCACCTATAACTCATGATAAACTGGTGATCCATTTGGGATTTGGATGTATTTTTGGGTTGGGCATTCAGGCCACCCGCACTCGTTTGATTATATATGACTTGGTTTGCTGATGTTGTAGTGGTTACCAGAGGTTCTTCCAGGTTGGTGGCTGCTGAGCCTGACGAGATGCATCTTTCTTGTTTGTTTGGATTCATATTATTCCTTGTGTTCCTGAGTAGATGTGGTTTGATTTCAAATAGGGTTATTTACCTTACTGTGGATGTGTTTTCCAATGTTGCTTGATTTTGACCATTTGGTCTAGCTTGCCTGTTAGGCTGCCTTGTTTCCATGCCTAGTATTGTTAGGATGGAGTTATTTTATCTGACATGTTGTGATATGTTGTAGACTATTAGCCAAGTAGTTCTTGAGTTTTACTTTGGCCGTATTGAATTGCTCTCCCCATTGACTTACACAGGGCCGTGAGAACTTGGTGTGATAGACTATAAGGGGAATCGAACATGTGAGCTTACTTCAAGACTCTTTGATCACTTCAGGATATAAGGGGAATTGACCGTGTGATCTTCCTCGGATATTTTTTAATAACTTTTGACTATAAAGGGAATTGACTGCGAGTTCTTCCTTAGAGTGTCTGTACTTTAACCGCATTAGACTATAATGGGAGATGACTATGATTTCTTCCTCAGAGAGTCTGTACTTAGGCCACTTTAGACTATAAGGGGAATTAACTGTGAGTGCGTCCTTAGAGAGTCTGTAATTTAACTGCATTAGACTATAATGGAAATTGACCGTGTGAGATTCTTTATAGAGTCTTTAACTGCCTTAGACTATAAGGGTATTTGACCATGTGAGCTTCCTCATAGAGTCTTTCATTACACATGACTATAAGGGGAATTGAGTGAGGGTGGTTCCTCAGATAGACTTTTTTATATCTTCTATTGTAATTGAAAAAGAGGGGTTAGACTATGAGTACTACCCAAAGGGATTCTTGTGATTGACCAGTTGAACAAGAGGGTTACTTGTTTTTTGTTTAGCTTTTTCAGAGGCATATCTCTGGCGTTGGCTGAAGCAGGTACATGTCGATGGGATTACGGACCCATAGATCAACTTAATGATACATGTCTTGAGTGGCACAACATCCATCTCAATTCCCTTGCATAGGATATTCATAAGATTGGACTTATGGTCCCAAGGATCGACTAGTGATGTGGTTTCTTATTATTTAATTCACCTAATCATGAATATTCATATTTATGTATATGTGTATAGGTATGGGACTATAAACGCATACATATATAGATATAGACATCCATGGTGGCACTTTCTCAGTTGATAGGGATTACATACCCTAAGTTCGACTGTGGTTGAACATTTGGTTTACTTCCTTTTGTTGTGTTCCAGAAATGTTGAGAACATTGTTGTTGCATACACTTTTAGCAGCATAGTTATAGGTTTCTTGTCGGGGTTCCCTACTAAGATTATTTATCACCCTGACACGTTCACCTTGGTGTATGTGTAGGCCTTATGTATTATTTTTAGGTTGAGTATGAGTTGCATGGTGGAGAGGGCTGAGGCCCAGTGTTGCACGATCGAGCAGAGCTTCTCGAGTGGTTCTAATGATCAAGCTGATGCAGTTTCACAATGTCTGGAGATCGGGTATGTGGTTTGGCTCGGATTTAGTAGCAAATCCTTGTACTTTTACTTTTAGTTTCTTTTGTACTGTATATGTATGGTCGGCTCAGTGAGTGAAAGTATTTCATTTAATTTCATAGTTGTTCGGGCTTTTAAAACATTTTACTATTACATCTTGTTCTATTTCATTTTATTATTTCTTCTTCACTCTGTTTTCATTACATTGTGTATGATACTTAGTTACTTCCGTTGTTTGCTTACTCTGGTATGAGGGAATAGTCTCTGCACTATCACACCCTAGGCCCTCGCTACTAGTTGGCAGCCTATGGCATACGAGGAGGCATTCTTGAGGCCATGTGGAGAACTGGCTCTGAGAACCAGTTTAGTGGCTTCGGGATCGGGACGTTACACTGGTAAGGGTAATGCAGTAGCAGATGCACTGAGTAGGAGGACTCAGATACAGGCAGTTCAGGAGGCCAGTGGTGAGTGGCACATTATGGATTTGTTCTACGAGATGCATTTAGAGGTGCACAATACTCAGGGGAGAAAATATATTTCATCCCTATCTGTGACTTCTACCCTCCTGGATAGAGTGAGGATGATATAGCTATCAGATTCAAAAGGCCTAGTTCAACGAGAGTCGGTGGCAGGTGAGGAACCTCCTCCTAGTTGGACGAGAAGAGATGATGAGGTACTGTATATCCATGAACGATTGTGGGTTACTGAGGATATATGCAAGGATTTGATGTGGGGATTTCATGATTCTTCTTGGGCAGTGAATCCTGGAGTTACCAAAATGTACAGTGACTTGAGACATCAGTATTGGTGGCTGGGTATGAAAAGAGAGGTAGCTGGTTTTGTTACGAGATGTTCCACCTATCAGCAGGTGAAGGCGGAGCATCGGAGGTCAGGTGAACTGTTACAATAGTTACCCATTCTGGAGTGGAAATGGGATGATTTCTCAATGGACTTCATGACCAAGTTTCCAAGGTCATCTCAAGGCAATGATGTTTTATGGGTTGTTGTGGAAAGACATACGAAGGTAGCTCACTTTTTTCCAATCAAGGAGACCTTCGGTGTTGACAAGCTCGGGAAGTTGTATATCCGAGAGATATTACATCTTCATTGGGTCCCTCGTTATATCGTTTCAGATAGGTATGCCCATTTTACGAATCATTTCTGGCAGAGCTGTCAAAGGGAACTGGGTACACAGGTGCTTCTGAGCACATCTTACCACCCTCAGACCGATGGCCAGTGAGAGCATACGATACAGGTGCTAGAGGACATGATGTGTGCATGTTTCCTATACTTTGGGGGATCTTGTGATAAGCACATACCCCAGGTTGATTTTGCCTACAATAATAGTTTTCAGAAAACTATTGAGATGGAACCTTATGAGGCTTTATATGGTAGGCCATTCCGATCACCCTTGTACTGGTTTGAGGTAGGTGAGGAAGCTTTATTAGGACCACGTCTTGTGCAGGAGACATCAGAGAAGGTCTAGTTGATTCAAAAGTGGATGGCTACTGCACAGTATTGTCAGATATCATATGTTGATCGCTGCAGACAACCGTTAGAGTTCATGGTCGAGGATCAGGTTTTCATGGATGTTTCACCGAGGTTCGAACACAGGCGGATCAGGAGACAGGGTAAACGTTCACCGAGGTATGTGGGGCCATTTGAGATTCTGGAGAGAGTCAGGTCGGTTGCCTATCGGATGCAGTTACCAAAGAGTTATTGGGCCATGCATGATGTCTTCCACCTATCGCAAATGCTCCATTATCACTCAGAAACATCTCAATTTTTTTAACCTTAGGAGGTTTAACTTCATGTTGATTCATCCTTTGAGGAGCATCTCATTCATATTGTTGATAAGATCTCGATTGTCCTCTGAGGCTGATCAGTTCCTCTCGTACGAGTGCTATGACAGCATGGCTGAGTACAGGATGAATCCTGGGAGCGGGAGACCAATGTATGTTCTCAGTGTCCAGAGTTGTTCTCATATGTATCTTCACTATAACGCCCCGACCCTAGTTACCTAGAGTCAGTGCATTATTACATAACATTGGCATGATCACAAGAAATATCAAATCTCGAATGACCGATTAGTTTAGTAGCCTTGGAAACACAAGATATATTCATAATGTTTTACATTACATCATAAAAATGAAATCTACAACAACATAGTATCCATAGTATACACTCTTATCCCTTCATACTATCCATGCAGGTCATTCATAATTTACTTCTTCACATCCTGGGAAAAATAAAACATAGAAAAGGGGTGAGCCCAAATGCCCAGTAAGGACAACAATATAGCAGAAACTTTCATAAATAAGAATAATCATTTAAGGCAATGTATAAATAAAACAAAATCCTTTTAAACTTGAACTTCAACATAGTATGGAAAAAATAAAATGAAATAATTCCATTTACTTATTCACCTGGATATTCAACTAATCGAATAATCACATGAAATATCAATAACCACTTTCATAATGATGGAATGCATAATGCCAGACTATCATAACCACATTGCCAAGGCCTCGTGCCAAGATTACAAATAATATTTTTCCAAGGCCTTGTTCCAAGACACTAGTTTGTCTCATGAGACCTACCGATGCATCAAGGAGCTATAGCGGGCTCCACCCGTCACATATTAAGTCCAATGCATTCCCATATGAAAGGGTTTAAACATAACATAAACATTCATATTAAACCTAGCATACGAAATGTAAATACTTCATCCATAAACCATGAATGGTATAAAAATAACACATCGACAATAAAACATATCACAAAACCTTCAATACAATATATCAGTTTTGGATCATAATAAATCAACTTCAAATAAGTGTAAAATCCATCAAAGGATGTTGAGATAGATGAAATCAAAACTCTTTTTAGAGAAATATCACTTTTTATTTTGAAATAATTTAAGAGTCATATATTTATAAAATAAAACATTTTCTTTGAAAATATTTTTATAAGATTTTAAGGGACGCTTCGACGATATTATAACGGTGTAAAATAGCTGCACCCACCTTATAAGTTAAAAAAACATTCTTACCTTAATTTTGTCGAAAAGGTTAAAAAGCACCTTATTTGGAAAACAACAGAAATATTCCATTATAAACCTCTTATAAAAAGTCAAAAAAGGGTATAAATGACTTTAACCAATATTCTTTTAAATAGTAAAAATGTTTTGAAATTCATTTTTAAGAAACATGGATGTGGATAATAAAGAGATCCTAGTAGATTATTACATATAAACAGCCTCGGATAATGAAGAGATTGCAAAATAAACCCTTACCTTGTAATTTTCCTTGATTGAGGGTAGGTTAACCTCATGTATAATTGTGAAATAATTGTTATCAAATTATACAAGAATAATATACATTAATATGATATCATATATGATCTTTTAATATTGATTTGTTACTAATATCTTAGTATTATCGTTGTTTCGGGTGTTAACTTACTCATTTTCTTTTATATGTTTTGTTACATAATAATTTTTTGTCATGGATAGGTTGTATCTTAATCATATCCAGAATGATATCAAGTCCTTATATATTATTATTAATAATCAAATGAGAATTATACTTTAATGGATACGATGGATAATGAATCTCATCGCGTTCGTGGAGACGGTAGTCCGTACGTACGCACGAGCGACAATATCATTCTTTTGATATTAAAATAATATATAATATGATGGTATATCATATATACATAATAATTATCATTTTATATTTATTATTTAGATGAATTACACATCATTATTATACCCATATAAATAATAATTTATTGAATAACAATTACACCACGACGTGGAGATGGTAAGCCGTACGTACGCACGTATGGTGACATGTTATTAAAAGGATGGATAGAATACTGAATATGGTTGTACCATATTTATAATAAAATCACAGTATATATAAGATACTGGAGTTATTATTTTATAATTGTAATAACAATGAAAAAGAAGTGTAAGAAGAAAGGAACTTGAAAAAGGGTGGTGAAATCATTACCTCTTCTTCGGGTTCTTCCTTTTGATTTGATCAAAAGGGCTCCTTAGGTTGGATTTATGACTAATGGAAAGCCTCTAGGATGAAGTGATGGAAGTTGAGAGAGTATTTGGTCAGATTTTGGCCGATCTAAATGGCTTTTATGGTGTGAATTAATGAGAAGGGGGAGTTCCCTTTTATAAGAGGGGTGAGGGGCACCTTTCGAAAAGCTAGAAATATTATTTTATAATAAATTCATATTTGGTTTCTAATGGCTCAAAAGTAGATTATTTAAATTTTAAGGTGGGGATGGGTCGAAAACCACTCAAAAAATAGAATTTATACAGGTTTGGGTCATTATATTAACCTTATCATTTAGTTTTAACTCTTGGTTAATTAGTTTGACACTTACCATGTCACTTTGTATTTTTATATTATATAGTAAATAAATATACAATATAACTCTAAGAGACCCCCAAGTGGCCCATTAATGATACAACCATCATGATATAAGTCTCTTGGACGAACCTTAGATTTTTTGGAATTGAATATCAATTAATAATATAATATTTGTTTTAAAAAACTCTTTTTTTTCAATTTTGACACTATTTAGAAAATTGATTTTTCTGAAATTCATGACACATTGATTTCTTCGAAAAAAGTTAATTAAATCATTCCTACCATGTCATATTAACCTAGAAAATTATTTTAATTCATAAAAAGTATCATATTATATTTATTTGGGTATTTATAATATCAATTATTTTAATTTTTCACTATTATGGTAATTACTGCATCATCATTGTGTCATAAATAAATTAAATTATTTAATGTATAAAAATTCTAAATAAAATATTATTATGTAGGAAATCTTTTTATCTTTCTAATGAATATTTATAATTAAATTCATATTATGTGTAACCCTATATTAAAAATGTTTTAGTAAATAAACATTGATTTTAACTCTTTTAACTCTTCTTTGAATTAAATAATAATAAATGTCCTAATCTAATCCAAGTGGACCTAAATGATAATATTTTATTCCTATGGTTGTTTTTGGTCGAATTAAGCTTATATAATTGAATTACAACATGTGTTAGGGTAATATTAATATCATTTTTACCCTTAATTACCCTATTTACTTTTAACCGTGATAATAAAAGTAAAAAGTTACTATTCACCAAAAAATATTTCCAACTTAATGAACCACATTTTAGTCCTTTATATTAACCGTGTCTCTCGGATTTTCGAAATTCCACTCACAGAAGCAGTAAAATTAATTTTTATTAAAAATTCCATTTTTTAACTACCACTTAGTGGTTTTACTATTAATCAAAAAAAATGAAGTTTTTCAGAAAAATACCAAAAATTCACCCTAGGCTAATTTCGATATTACGAATCCAAAAATGAAGTCCATTTTGAAAAATAAAATTTACAAATTTCAAAAATTGGGTATTACTATTCATAACGGCTAGTTTGATTGGTTGGGGTGTGTTAGAACTCGATGTTGCATACAACACACGCTATTGCATTATTCAAAGAGAAGTGTACCGTAGAATCTTGGGGTGTTACATTCTCCCCTCCTTCAAATAATTTAATCCACGAAATTTCTAGAATACTACCGCATGAAAAGACTTCGGTGGTTCTTCATCATAAATTCCTTGGGTTCCCACGTTGCCTCTTCCATCTTATGGTTTCTCCATAAGACTTTTTCCAGACGAGTCGTCTGATTCCTCAGTACTTGTTCTCTTGTATCAAGAATCTTGACAGGCTCTTCTCAATAAGACAGATCGGGTTCTAGTTCTAATTCCTTATAGGTGAGTACATGCGTTGGGTCAGGCATGTATTTCCTCAACAGAGAAATGTGGAACACATCGTGAACATTGGAGAGACTTGGCGGCATTGCCAATCGGTAAGCTACAACCACAATTCATTCTAGAATTTCAAAAGGTGTGATGTACCTGGGACACAATTTACCTTTCTTACCAAAACATATGACTCCCTTCCATGGGGATACCTTCAGGAAAACATGATCACTGACTTGAAATTCCAAATCCTTCCTTCGATTATCAGAATAGCTCTTCTGCCTACTTTGGGCTGCTTTGATATGGTATTGGATTACCTTCACCTTTTCCATCGTTTCTTCCACCAGTTCTAGGCCTACAAGTTTTCTTTCCCCAACTTCATCCCAACAGTTTGGTGTGCTACATCTATTTCTGTATAACGCTTTATATGGTGCCATATGAATACTCGAATAGAAGCCATTGTTGTAGGAAAATTCTACCAGAGGTAAATATTGATCCCACATACCCTGAAAGTAAAGTGAGCAGGATCTCAACATGTCTTCCAAGGTTAGAATAGTTTGTTCTGATTGTCCATCTATTTGAGGGTGGTAGGAAGTTCTCAGATGAAGTTTAGTATCCAAGGATTTCTGATGACTTTTCCAGGTTCTTGAAGTAAAACGGTGATCACAATCAGAAACAATCAATAGGGGTACTCCATGAAGTCTCACAACTTCATTAATATATATTCTTACTAGTCGTTCAAGTGTTAAATCTTCCCTTATAGCAAGAAAATGCGCTAAATTGGTAAGACGATCAACAATGACCCATATTGCATCGTTCCTTCTAGGAGTCCTTGGTAGCCCCATGACAAATTCCATCGTAATATTGTCCCATTTCCACTCTGGTATGGGAAGAGGTTGCATGACTCTTCCAGGCTATAGCCTTCCAGCTTTCACTTGTTGAGAAACCATACATATTGACACAAAATCAGCAATCTCCCTCTTCATGTTGTCCCACCAAAAATGTTCCTTCAAATATATATACATTTTGGTGCTCCCAAGGTTTATAGAGATATTGGAACTATGAGCATCATCCAGTAATTCCCTTTTTAGATCAGGTATATTGGGAACACAAAGCCTCTTCCCGAATTTCAAAATTTCTTCTTCATACACAAAGTCTCTCAATCTCCTGTTATTCAAAGTTTTAATCTTCTTTTGAAATTTTTCATTATCATTCTAAGAACTCTTAATCCTTTCTAGTAAATATTGTTTGGAAACAATTTTAAAAAGCATTGATGTTTCACCTTCACTGGTTATTCCCATGTCCATTTTCACTAGATCCATGAAAATCGGATCCCTTTCAATTCTCATATTGTTCAAAACTCCATGGTCTTTTCTGATCAAACCATCTGCCACCTTGTTTGCTTTCCCCGAGTGGTAGTGTATCATGCAATCATAATCCTTGAGTAATTCAAGCCATCTCCTTTGCCTCATGTTGAGTTCTTTTTGTGAGAAAATATACTTCAAACTCTTGTGATCAGTATCAATCTCACATTTTTCACTATAGAGGTAGTGCCACCATATCGTCAAAGAAAAGATCACCGCTGCCAACTCGAGATCATGAGTAGGATAGTTTTGTTCATGAATTTTCAACTGTCATGATGCATAGGAAATAACCCTATCATTCTGCATAAGAACACAACCAAGTCCTTTCTTCGATGCATCACTATAAATAACGAACCCATCATTCCCCGATGGTAGAGTCAATATAGGAGCATTGACTAATATTCTCTTCAGTTCTTCGAAACATTTTTCACACTCTTTTGTCCAAACAAATTTAACCCCTTTACGTGTGAGCTTCGTTAATGGGTTAGCCAATCGGGCAAAATTCTGGACAAAATGTCAATAATAACCTTCTAAACCAATAAAACTACATACCTCAGTTATACTCGTCGGTGCAGGACATTCTTGGATTGCCTTGGTCTTAGAAGGATCAACAGAGATTCCATCTTTATAGATAATATGGCCAAGAAAAGAAATCTCTTGAAGCCAGAATTCACACTTGATAAACTTCCCATTTAATTTATGTCTTCTCAGAGTCTTCAGGATAATGCGCAAGTGATTTTCATGGTCTTATTAGCTTTTGGAGCATAACAAGATATCATCAATAAATACCACTATAATGTCATCAAGGTATTCCTTGAAAAATCTGGTCATTAGATCCATAAAAACAGAGGGTGCATTAGTCAATCTAAAAGGCATTACTGTAAACTCATAATGCTCGTACCTTGATCGAAATTCTGTCTTCGGAATGTCTTCCTTCTTCACACACAACTGATGGTATCCAGATCGAAGTTCAATCTTTGAAAAGTATTGAGCTCCATGCAGTTGGTCAAATAAATTATCAATGCGAGGTAGGTGATACATGTTCTTTATTGTTATAGCATTGATCTCCCTGTAGTCGATACATAACCTCATAGATCCATCTTTCATTTTAACAAAAAGAACAGGGGCACCCCATGGAGAAATACTATGGCGAATAAATACCTTATTACTCAATTCCTCTAGTTGTTTCATTAGTTCAACTAATTCTATAGTGGGCATTCTATAAGGGGTCTTCGATATAGGCCTTGATCTAGGAATTAAATCAATGGAAAACTCAACTTCTCATTCTGGAGGATGTCCAGGTAAATCTTCCAGAAACACATCTACATATTCTTTCACAACAGTTACATCCTCTATTTGAACATTCCTTTCCTCACACACAGTAATTTCATTTTATTCCTCCATAATAATTGAATTTAGTTGAGCTACTGGGGGTGCATCAATATAAGAATTAGGTGGCGGTGATTCTCCTCTAAAGATAAGGTGTTCTTTATCATCATCATCAAAAATCGTAACCTCCTTCTTCTTACAATAAATCTTCACATCATGGTCCGAAATCCAATCCATACTGAGGATTATATCAAACTCAATCATAGGTATGACGATGAGATCTGCGGATAAAGAATATTTATGTTCTCTAATGGGGACTGATTCACAAAACATTGTTTCAATGATACTTTACTCAGGAGTTTTAACTGACAACTCCCTTGTTAAATGAAATTGGAAATATCTAATTTTCTTAGCAATCAGGGAAGATATGAAACAATGCAATGATCCAGAATCAAATAATGCATTTGATAAAATTGATGAAACCATTAAATTACCTGCCACCACATCTTTCGGAGCTTCTACCTCAGCAGTAGTGATAGCATAAGCTTGGCCTTGATCCCTTGGACTTTTCTGAGTTAAGTTCCCTTGACGCTTAGGAAATTCATTTGCATAATGTCCCTTCTCCCTTCAATTGTAGCACTGAACATCGATAGCTTCCTTCTTCCCCTTTCAAACACGAGTTTGGTGGCCTTTTTCACCACACTTGTAACAGACTCCCATTACTTTTAAGCAAGTACCGGGGTGTTTCTTCCCACATTTACTGTAGGATGGATATTCAACTTTTCCCTTCTTCACTTTATTTCCATTCCCAGATTGATCAGCAGATCTCTTCTTCTCTTGCATTTCTTTAAAGTCATAAGACTTAGAGAATTCCTTTTCTTTCTTGATAGCACATGAGACAATGTCTTCGTACGATGAAAAGGATTGTGAGACTAATTCTCAAAGGAGAAATGGTTTTAACCCATCAAAGAAACAATCAATATTACTTCTTGGGTTACGTATATAATTTCCAGCATACCTTGCTAACCTTGTAAAGTTATCCTCATACTTTGCGACATTCTCATCCTCTTTTTGTCTCAGACTCAGAAATTGTCTTTCCATATCTGCTCGATGGTCACGAGGAAAGTATTTTTCTATAAATAGATCGTTGAACTCTCCCCATTCCATATTTGATACTTCATCATCTTCCTTCGTTTTTTGAATCAATGACCACCATTGATCAGAATATTTAGTGAGGTGGTAAACTACCATGATAACTTTTTCCCTTTCACTTCTTCACAAAGCCTGAAATATTTTCTATAAGGAACTTATCCATTTCTCATCTAATAATGGATTTGTACTCTCATTGAATGTTGGTGGTTTTTTCCTCATTAAGCGATTTAACATTGATCCTCCACGCTGTTGATCAGGGTGCTCTATACGGGTAAGGTTATTATTCATAACCTGAGTGAGTTGTCCCAGTATGGTGAGTTGTTGATCGGCACCAGTTGCATCACCAGATTCACTATAATTATCTTGAGAAAGAGGGAAATCCCTACATGGAGTGCGTGCATTGATACGGTTTTTATTTCTTCCACTAGGCGCTATTTCTAAATAATGGCATAAACTAGATCAGTTTATGAATCAAAATATATAATTCTGTACTTATAAAACACTTAACATAAATTGAACTATTTATGGATATAATCCATAATCATAAAAATGTTTTCTTTGCGGAATTATATACTCATAAACCCTTCATAATGATTTGTAATGAAAATGAGAGTTATCCGAAGCATATCCGTCGGGAGTGTCGTAACCAAGAGTGCAGCAAGGCCCATTGTCATGCACCTATTCCCGTTCGAGTCTAACTCAAAGCGGTGTTTTTGGGTTTTACCCCTAGGTACATCTATTCCAGAGCCGCCTCTACCTGCTCGTATCCAGACAGGGATGTATTGCTCAGAAAAACTCACAAAATCTCTACAATATCAAATTTCTAGGAAGTTCTTCTATACTAATCCTCAAAGTCCATCTTAAATCTATGTGATCTAATGAGAGTTTATCTAAATCTAGCATCGAAGGTTTGTACTAAACTTACTCTGATACCAACTGTAACTCCTCGACCCCAGTTACCTAGAGTCGGTGCATTATTACATAACATTGGCATGATCACAAGAAAGATCAAATATCGAAAGACCGATTAGTTTAGTAGCCTTGGAAACACTAGATATATTCATAAAGTTTTACATTACAGCATAAAAATGAAAACTACAACAACACAGTCTCCGTAGTCTACACTCTTATCCCCTCATACTATCCCTTTAGTTCATTCATAATTTACTTCTTCACATCCTGGGAAAAATAAAACATAGAAATAGGGTGATCTCAAATGCCCAGTAAGGATAGCAATATAGCGGAAACTTTCATAAATAAGAATAAACATTTAAGGCAATGTATAACTAATACAAAAGACTTTTAAACTTGAACTTAAACATAGTATGGAAAAAATAAAATGAAATAATTCCATTTACTTATTCACATTGATATTCTAATAATCTAATAATCACATGCAATATCAATAACCACTTTCATAATGATGGAATGCATAATGCCAGACTATCATAACCACATAGCCAAGGCCTCGTGCCAAGAATACAAATAATATTTTTCCAAGGCCTTGTTCCAAGACACTAGTTTGTCTCATGAGACCTACCGATGCATTTAGGAGCTATAGTGGGCTCCACCCGTCAAATATTAAGTTCAATGCATTCTCATATGAAAAGGTTTAAACATAACATAAACATTCTTATTAAAACTAGCATATGAAATGTAAATACTTCATCCATAAACCATGAATGGTATAAAAATAACACATCCACAATCAAACATATCACAAAACATTTAATACAATATAGAAGTTTTGTATCATAATAAATCAACTTCAAATAAGCGTAAAATCCATCAAAGGATGCTGACATAGATGAAATCAAAACTCTTTTTAGAGAAATATCTCTTTCTATTTTGAAATCATTTAAGAGTCATATATTTATAAAATAAAACATTTTCTTTGAAAATATTCTTATAAGTTTTCAAGGGAAGTTTTGAAGATTTTATAACGGCGGAAAATAGCCACACCTGTCGTATAAGTTAAAAAAACATTCTTACCTTAATTCTGTTGAAAAGGTTAAAAAAGACCTTGTTTGGAAAACGACAGAAATATTCCTTTATAAACCTCTTATAGAAATTCAAACAAGGGTATAAAGGACTTTAACCCATATTCTTTTAAATAGTAAAAATGTTTTGAAATACATTTTTAAGAAACATGGATGTGGATGATAAAGAGATCCCATTAGATTATTACGTATAAACAACCTCGGATAATGAAGACATTGTGAAATAAACCCTTACCTTGTACTTTTCCTTGATTGAGGGTAGATTAACCTTCTGTATAATGGTGAAATAATTGTTATTAAATTATACAAGAATCATATACATTAATATGATATCATAGATGATCTTTTAACATTGATTTGTTAATAATATCTTAGTATTATTGTTGTTTCAGGTGTTAACGTACTCGTTTTCTTTTATATGTTTTGTTACGTAAGCCATGTTTGTCATGAATAGGTTGTATACTAATCATATCCCGAATGATATCAAGTCCTTAGATACTATTATTAATCATCAAATGAGAATTAGACTTGAATGGATACGATTGAGAATGGATCTCATCGCGTTTGTGGAGACGGTAGTCCGTACGTAAGCACGAGCGACAATATCATTCTTTTGATATTAAAATAATATATAATTGGATGTTATATCATATATACAGAATCATTATCATTTTATATTTATTATTTAAATGAATGTCACATCATTATTAAACCCATCCAAATAATAATTTATTAAATATCAATTACACCATGACATGGAGACGGTAAGCCGTACGTACGCACGTATGGTGACATGTTATTAAAGGTATGGATAGAATGATGAATATGGTTGTAACATATTTATAATAACATCAAATTATATATAGTATACTGGATTTATTATTTCAGAATGGTAATAACAAAGAAATAAGAAGTGGAAGAAGAAAGGAACTTGAAAAAGGGTGGTGAAATCATTACCTCTTCTTCGGGTTCTTCCATTTGATTTGATCAAAAGGGCTCCATAGGTTGGCTTTATGACTAAACAAAGGACTCTAGAATGAAGTTAGGGAATCTGAGAAAGTATTTGGTCAGATTTTGGCCGAGCCAAATGGCATTGAAGGTGTGAATTAATGAGAAGGGGGGGCCCTTTTATAAGAGGGGTGAGGGGAACCTTTGGAAAAGATAGAAATATTATTTTATAATAAATTCATATTCGGTTTCTAATGGCTCCAAAGGGGATAATTTAAAGTTTAAGGTGGGTATGGGTCGAAAACCACTCAACCAATAGAATATAGACAGGTTTGGTTCATTATATTAACCTTATCTTTTAGTTTTAACTCTTAGTTAATTAGTTTGACACTTACCAAGTCACTTTGTATTTTCATATTATATAGTTAATAAACATACTATATACCTCCAAGAAACCCCCAAGTGGTCAATTAATGATACAAATATCCTGATATAAGTCTCTTGGCCGAACCTTATATTTTTAAGAATTGAATATCAATTAATAATATAATATTTCTTTTAAAAAACACTTTTATGTCAATTTTGACACTATTTGGAAAATTGATTTTTGTGAAAATCATAACAGAATGATTACTTCAAAAAAAGTTAATTAAATAATTACTAAAATTTCATATTAATCTATAAAATTATTTTAATTCATAAAAAGTCTCAAATTTTATTTATTTGGGTCTTTATAATATCAATTATTTAAATTTTTCACTATTATGGTAATTACTGCATCATCATTATGTCATAAATAAATCAAATTATTTAAATTTTAAAAATTCTAAATAAAATATAATTATGTAGTAAATCCTTTTATCTTTCTAATGAATATTTATAATCTAATTTATCTTATTTGTAACCCTATATTAAAAATGTTTTAGTAAATAAACATTGATTTTAACTCTTTTAACTCTTCTTTTAATTAAATAATAATAAATGTCCTAATCTAATCATAGTGGACCTAAATGATATTATTTTATTCCTAAGGTTTTTTTTGTCTAATTAATCATATCCAATAGAATTAGCACATGTGTTAGGGTAATATTAATATCATTTTTACCCTTAATTACCCTATTTACTTTTAACCGTGGTAAATAAAAGTAAAAAGTTACTATTCACCAAAAATTATTTTCATCTCAATGAACCACATTTTAGTCATTGATATTAACCGTGTCTCTTAGATTTTCGAAATTCCACTCACAGAAGTGGTAAAATTATGTTTTATGAAAAATTCAGTTTTTTAACTACCACTTAGTGGTTTCACTATTCATCAAAAAATGAAGTTTTTCAGAAAAATACCAAAAATTCACCCTAGGATAATTTCGATATTCCAAATCCAAAAATGAAGTCCATTTTGAAAAATAAAATTTGTAAATTTCAAAAAGTGGGTATTACTATTCATAACGGTTAGTTTTATTGGTTGTGGTGTGTTAGAACTCGATGTTGCGTACAATACACGCTATTGCATTATTCAAAGAGAAGCGTACCGTAGAAGCTTGGGGTGTTACATTCACCACCCTTGGAAAGGAAATTCGAGGAGGAATTTCTTTAAGGGGGGAAGTTTTTAAGACTTATTTTTGAGGTACGGGTTTCTTCTTTTCATTTTTCCTTAATTGTTTTGAGAAAATAAGGAAAACAGGGGAAATCCAAAAATTTGTGGGTATATGTCGTGTACTTTGGTCGTGTGGGATTAGTACATAGGGAGTGTAGGCCTGTTGGTGATGAAGGGTGTAAAAACAAACTACATGTCGTGTACTCAGTTGGCAGGTGAACAATAAGGTGGTGGGAGTAGCCACCGACGGAACAGTATTACATGTCATGTACTCAAAAATACAAGTCATCTAATCAAGTTGATAGATGAACAGTGAGGCAGTGGTAATTGGCCACTAGTGGAAAAGTTAAAAATGGAAATTACATGTCATGTACTTGAGAGTACATGCTGTGTAGTTATGTTTTTTGATTAAAATAAGCATTAGCCTTCTATTTCGATAGAAGAAGCATAGAATGCCCGAGAGCCATGGGAGAGAAGGCCGGATCTTGCAAGAGCTCTCGACCGCACACCAGAACTCTGATTCCTTCGCTGTCAATCTCATTTGAACCGCACAGTTGAGTTATTATCTCTCCTTGAGTGCTTCCTTCCATTTCTTTTTTGAGGGGAAGTTATTTGGGTTTTAATGGGTATCATTAATCCTAGATCTATGTCGTTCTCAGTTAATTCGGGAGCCGTTGTTCACGTATATCGATCACAGGAGATCGAGGTAGGTGTTCTGGTGTTTATTTCCGACTATCGAGTTGTTTTTGTGTACCATTGTGCCATGCACCCATGTTTGGGGTGTCGTATGGCTGAGGCCTTAGCTGTTAAGATATCAAGAATTTCATAGGTAATCTAATGAACATGTATAAAATGTTGTTTGGGATTGTTTCCTTGATCCAGGGCCACCCCGAGGGTGTGTCCCCCTTGTTTAGAAGTTTGCACAGGATACCTGTGGGTATACTATAATGATAGCATGTTTTGAGATTTTGTGATAAAAAACATATTTATTACATGCTTATGCATTGGGCTTGGCCTAGTTACTTGCTTAGCCTGAGGGCAGTGCTTTGTTTATCCTAAGGGCAAGGTATTGATTCTCTTGAGGGCAAGGTATTGATTTGCCTGAGGGCAAGGTACTGACTTTCCTCAGGGAAAGATAGTGACTAACCTTAGGGAAAGGTACTGATTTTCCTGAGGGCAAGGTACAAATTCACCTGATGGAACGGTACTAATTTGCCTGAGGGCAGGGTATTTATTCACCTGAGGGAAACGTTTCCTATGCCTGAGGGCAGTAGATGTTTTGCATGAGGGAAATATCTGGTACACCTGAGGGCAAGGATATAATTAGCGTGAGGGCATGGTACTGTTTAGCCTGGGGGAAATGTTCACTTGATTATTCACTATGGTGTTTTCTTTTGTTATACTTTCTAAGATAAATCACAAGCTTGGTATTGTTATTACCTTCTATTTGTTAGATATTCTATTGTATTTTTTGTTGTGGAACTGTACATGATATTATTGGCCAAGGCCGGGTCTCAGGAACTTATAATTAAATTATGTTAAATTGTTTAAAAAATAATTAAATGGTAATGGAACTAGTAGGAGTAGCTAATTTTGAGTACTTCCTAGCTTATTGTGTGTCTTTATTTCACACTACTGTTGCACATTTTCACTGTCAGTTGGGCACAGGCCTTTGGTGGTTGCTACTAGGATTTATTTCTCACACCTTGGTTGGGTCATGTCTTGGGCCCAAACAGATTATATTGTTGTAGTTGTCGATAAAAGAAAGGGTCCATATACAGGTACATGATTGTTGTAGAGGAGTAGGAGAGCATGGGACCGAACGCAGGCTTGTGATGCTACTGGGTTTCTATTGCACTACTGTGGTTTTCCTTTACTATATTTTGTACCTAGTCTTGTATTGTATTAGATTGAAATGTATTCTGTTTTGGATGCTTTCTTAGAATTAGGGACATGTGTCATCATCTTATATATGATTATTGATTATCTTTTATAGCAGTTCTGTTTTCCATTTTATCTCTATACTGTTTACTGCTTCCATTTTTGGGAATGTTTATATTTTACCGCTGTGCTACACTTTGAAAACTGAGGGCATAGTTTTCCCACTATCAGACCTAGGCCCTCGTTTCTAGTCGGCAGCCTCCGATGTTTTTGAAAATGCTCTTGAGGTCTTGTGACCAACCAGGTTCTGGGCACCTGTTGTGTGGCACCAAGATCCAGGATGTTACAACTTGATTATGATGATTTATATTTTTTTTATTGATATTGTTAGAGAATGATGAAGAAGTATTTGGAGTGAATAGGTTCTTCTCCTGATATCTTTTATCATACTCATTGACTTTACAATATGTATTTTTTCTTCTCCTAGAATTTTTATTGTTATAATTATAGTTATTAGTTAAAGTGAAATATAAATTTTTCATAAAATTTAGTTATACATAGATGTATTTTGGTTAATAATTATATTTTTTATTTTACTTACATGTATATTTAATGTTTTCATAAGCTAAGTCAGTGCATATATATATTTATATCTTCATTATAGTCTCCATTAACTCGCCTATTGTATGTGTCTTGGGGGGGAAACACATGTATTACCATTATCCCATGTGGGTTCATGGTGTGTAAGATGTTGTTAAAGTGTTATCATAGAGGACAATTGATAAATGGAGTTTTGGAATAGTGGGCTTGTGAGGATTGTTCTGGTGACCTAGAGTAATTGTGTTAGGATATTTGTAGTGTCATTTTTAAACTATAGTACAAAATGTTTCTATGATAGTCAAAATATTAGTTAACCGGGACTTCAGTAGTATATAAATCATTTTAAAATACTATGTCACAAATTTTGATTTATTTTTAGGGTGTTTAATGGGTCATTTAGTCATCAATAATGTCTTTTCATGTCCTCCAATGTTAGTTCAGCTAGATATTCTCCAATAATCATGGGTATATCCTATCTATTAATGGATTATAACCAAATACAACTAGTTATGATTTAGAATTATTGTTTATAAATGAACACCATAATGATTGATCCTCTCATCACTGAATATTAATGTGGAAACCATATTAATTTAAGAACTAATTAAGAGGTATCTATTTCCCACGATAAGAAGAATATTATATCTAATTATAGAGAAAATTTATGGATTTTTCCTTTCCCAATGAAAAAACATGTAATTGGATATCTCTAGGAGAGATAATATAGGAAAGGCTTCCTAGGATACAAGGTGATTCAAAATTTAATACAAAATAGGATTGGTTAGCATGAGGTACTTGAGGACCATATTTACTTTAGATACCTACAAATCTTACGGTGATTCTTTCATTAAGATTCCTATGTGATATAGTGATCCATTACTATATGTTATATTAATTGAACTCGTGGATGGATTATTATACTTTTGTTCATGATTTATCCCTTTTTTGTGGAGGATTTATACCTTTAGATGTTCAGAATGATTCTTTTTTTAATATGTGGGACCCTATATATGGTACCATGACCTTTTCTAATGAAATATTGACCATAAAACCCCATAGGGAACACCCTATAAATGATTCATGTTTGGTTTTTTCTAGAAAATTATTTTTAGAAGAGACTACAAAATGAAAAACTCACGTTGGGGTTATGAACTTAGGAATCCCCTTAATGTACAGAGTCCTTAAGTGAGCATCCATGATTGGTAGTTTCCTAGCATAGATTCATCCTTCTGTTAGTAACATGTTATTATTTTCCATGAGTATATGTAGAGTTAATTCATGGATATACCTCCACATAAATGACACAAAAAATCGTTGGGCCTTCCTCTTGTAGTCTCGATGTACTATTTGGTGGTGGTTTAGGCTGAGGAGATGGTTGTGTGAGATCATCTAAAATTATAAAATTACTTTTTATACATTAACCATATCCACCTCTAGGTGGTCCTATTTATGTATATTGTTTATAACATTCATGCAAGGATTTATTCACAAATTAGATGGCCAGGATCAGGTGGCACTATGTATTGTTGAATGTATGGTTTCTTCCCTCTCTTCAAAAACCCCCATACTTGTCTATATGTGTGGGGATGTTCTCTTATTAATACCCAATTTTTTTTGAGAAAATAGGATCTCAATAAAACCCCAAGACATAACTTTTTTAACAAAATTATTACTATTTATGATCATCTTCTCTCTCATAGATTCCACTGATGTGAGTTCATACATTGTAAAGAGTAGTCCTTATTTGAATTCCATCAGGGTAGAGATGCTACTAATTTATATAATCCTTGGTATTTATCTATTATATATACAAAACTATTGTATTATATCAAGAATCATAATATCTTTTACAGTCATGTATATTATGTGAGGTCCACTTATAATAGTGAGTGATAACACATGGTTTGTTGAGTAGTACCAAAATCAAGGATTAACATATAATCACCCATTAGATGGTATTCCTAGTTTTTAGAACTATAGTTATATTCAAGGATTATTATCATATGATTTTAATGTAATTCTCATATGTTTATCAAATAGATACCAAGTGTCATTCAACATTCACATACTAAGCTATAATTGCCTTACACAATGATGATGGTGATCAAGTGTTACTATATAAATTGTGAGTTCTCTATAATATCATAAAGAGTGAGAAATTAAAATTCTATGTTCATGGGAATCATTGACTAATTGATTTTCTATACATGTCTTTGGTGGTCATATATTTTGATAACCCCCATATTTTATCGGATAAAGAAGAGAGTTTTGAGCATTTAAGAATTACCCTTGTCAATACACATTAGTGATAGTTGTATATTCTATACACACAGAATCATTAATCTGATACATCATATAAAAAGGATAAATTAACTACTAAAATATGAAATGTTTTTTTTAATGAGGGTTATATTTATTAGAGTCTCAAAAAAGTGGTGTGTTGGATAATCCCCTTAGCAATAAAATGGATGTTCAACCAATGGAAGAGGTTTCTATATATCCATCCTAAATGATGATTTTTTGGTATGAGAGATATATGATTCATACCTTCAATCTATAGGCATTCCCTCGCTTCAATTCACTAAGTGAGAGTGGATCTATATAGAAGTAATGATTATGGGATTATTCATCACTTGATATTATATAGTACTGAACCCAAAATATTTGTTTCTAAATGTGTGAATTATGTCATACAATTTTACTATTAGATAGTTGTATCCCCATGAAGCGCATCATAGGTTTCTTGAAAAATAAATTTACCAGTCCCACATAGAAGGTTATAGAACAATGTGGGTGATGATTTATCTATAAATTGATTTACATTATATTATAAATCTAACAATTTGGTGAAGGATGTTTCACTTATGGTTTGGGATTCAGTCATAAAGTTTCATAAGTTGTTATTATTGGTGTTGGAGCTAACAAAGAATGTGCATCTGAATATGTTAAGATCAACTACTTTTTAATGAGGTGGGATGGGTCACTATGAGCTAAGGGTTAGTTACATGGTCATTTTTGCAGGTTGGTTTTGTATCTTTATTATATTAGTGGTTAGTTTTTAAAGACTGAAAATAATCCAATCCCACTTTCTTTCAATATTAGATGAAATAATTTCTATAGTAAGAGGATTATATATGATATTTCCCTTGATAATCGAGGCAAGATTATATTGTATTATATGAATTTTCTTATGATTTGTGTATAAATTTATAGTGTTTATAATTTGATGGAATAAGATATAGAATGAAAAATCTTACCTTGAAGAATAAAATACCATCACAAACTTTTTGAATCAATGATAAATATTCATTTTTTGGTTGGTAGATAAGATTTATGTAAATATATTTTTCTAATATGATATTCATATAGATCATTATTTAATGGTGGGGATTATTATTCTCATGTTGGATATATAATTAGAGTAAACCCATTACATTGTGGGGGTCAAGGATTCAGTGTTTTTTATACCATATATATGGATGATCTTATGGTGAAAAAGCTATTTACTTTCAATCCTTAATAATATTACTGAAACAAAAGTTCATTATTTTCTAAGGAATTCCTCGAAGAGATTTTGAATCAAATGATTCTATGAGATAGTAAAGGATTGTTTGAGTAATTCAATATGAATGTTATGGGAATAACTTATTTTCAATAGGATGTTATATATTCATGTTCATAAAGAATTTCTATATTTAATGGTTTATAGTAATTGTGCAGTAGTAGGTCAATGTAGAAACCAAAATTTCACTAGTTGGGACATTTCTCAATTTTAGGAGATATATTCTCAATTCCTTTATTGGGTCAAATGGTTAATTTACCCAAGAAGATGACCATGTGAAGAAAAATTGATTATTCAATTTATGATGGAGCATAGATATTACCCAAATGAAGGGTTTTTCAGGATATTCCAATAATTATGGGTATTGAGGGTTGTTTATATTTATTATTTTAAAAAATATTAATATCATATTTGTAGAAGGTGATATATCATAAATTAGATCCTTTATAAGAAGAAAAAGGTCTTATTTTCTTCTATAGTTGGTGGTTTTTACTATAGGGATTGTAACTTTGGTTCATTACCTGGGCCCTAGGGTCATTCTTATCACTAGTGTTATGCTAAAATATAACATTATTATAAATTAAATAATTTTTATCCTTGAAATGACAGACCACCCTATTTATTCCCCATTAAATAATATAGTTATTATTTTCCTCTAAAACACTAAATTTTATAGGGATATTAAGGAATAATATGAAATACATATTTGTGTATTCTATGAAAAATCAAAACTAGTGAAATCTATGATTATGGTCTATTCTTAATATAGATTTAATCAACATATATATCTTTTTTATTATCAATTATTCACTATTATCAATAATTAAAACATAAATTACTTGTTTAATGTTAACAATAATGATCTATTATTTATTATCACATATCCCTGGATGACTAATTTCATATAATATTTATAATGGAATCAATTTTCCCATGTTATTTGTCAATCGAGAATCCATACTCACTAAATAGTTATAGGAAATTTTCAAAAGGGATGCAAGATTCTCTTCATCGCAATTTATATCCCCCTTTAATTGTATATTATCTGGAAAAATTCATCATTTTTGTATATTTGTTTTCATTGTCACAAAGTAATGAAAAAATGGCCAAAATATGTGAAAACATTGATTTTTTATTATTTTTTTGTGGTGGGTAACTTGAGGATGGAGTGAGTTATTAGGTAAATTTATAGGAGGATTAAATTCCATTAATGGTGTCATTACATTTTTTTATCAAGGAAAATGGTAGGATATGCATTAAGGATGCATGAGAACTGATTTCTGGTAGTTTTTCCCAAAATAGATAGTCGTGAAGTTTCATTTTAAGGTTTATAGTGATGGATGAGTCCATTATTAATTATTAAATGTGATTAAAAGGTGTAAGTGGTAGAAATGGTGATGATTTTAATGTGGGTATCATGTAATGTAATTTTTCTAAATACAATTTATGTACCTTATAATGATATTTAAGGTACTATATATGCAATGACTAGAGTTTTATGGGGTAAATATATCACATGGAAAATAATAATTTCATGTCATGTGTATTTGATGGTGGATTTTTAGTTATACATTAAAAAGAACTAAATACACTATAATGTGTAACCAATAAGTATATTCCATTTAGGTTTGGCCCACAATACATGGCATGTACTAGACTATACACACAGCAAATACATAATGTGTCCATACACCCAATTTGTTTCATCATAGTGTATATTAAAGTACACACCCTAACCATACAAAAAATTAAAAGAAAATCTATATAATATTCATGAAATCATGTTCTAGATTACACAACCCTCTAGTAAATGGTATTTAATTACACCGAATTTATGGTTCAATATGGTCTATACTGGAGTACACACCCAACCCGTACATGGATTCTAATTACACCATGTTTACCATTAAACATTGTGTGTACTTCGGTACAAACCCCTGATGTCAATGGAACCTATACAACATGAACATAATAGTATATGTTTTTTAATTTGACATCATTTTTCATGATGGTAGAAGTACTTGTCCCTAAGGAAAAATATGCATTTATAAGAGAGTATATATCATGTATTTTGTATTTTTTTCATTTATTCTAACCTGGCTATTATAGTTGGAATCATAAATTTTCCATTCTATTTTTTCTACATAGAATATGATATTTGGTTCCTCTTGTATATTGGAAAATATTTATGTGGTATATTTTGTAGTTTGATGATTTTAGATATGCATTGTTGGTGAATCGGTTTGCGTGATATGAGTAGAGAAGTCATAGCATTCGGAATTACCCTAAAGATGTTTTGGAGACCTATAATGAGTCACCTATAATCTAAATAGAGTTTGATGCTCCACTAAATATATGAGGTATGAGAATTATATTTCAATCATGGGGTTATTACCCCCCTTCAAATGGAGAATTTTGATTCCTTACACAATTAATAGATTTTGTTACTCCCTTGTACACATGGGGAATAAGTACTCAATCCATGGTGTTAGATACTCTATAATTAAATATGATTTAGTCAATAAGGCATTGGTATTCCATTAGGATTAATTACTCCCTAAAATAATATAAATATTCATATAGGTTTGAGTACCATAGTATAATGTTTTTAAGGGTATTGAAAATTTTGAGTAGTTATGGAATGTACGATTTAGTTCTCATTTAGCAGATAAATATTAAAAAAATGCCATGTTTTCACTAATAAGGTTTTAGAATTGTCCCATGGTATTTTTGGTTCATAGCGTCTATTATTTTATTTTAAATGTTCATACATTAACAAGAAGTAGTCCCCCAATTTGGGTTTGGGTAGAAATTTGGAAGTTGTAAAGGATGTGTAATTAGAGAACATCAAGCTTTATAACAAATTAGGAACCCCTGGGTTTCTTTCAAGATTTTACTTATAACTGAAAGATTTACATTAGAAATTGTGATCATTTCAGTAATCTATGTATCCCTAGTTTCTAATGAGATATGATCTATGGTTAAATTATAGTTGAGATGAATATGAAAATCCTTTATTCATTAGAATTAATGTTATAAGGAATATCTAGATTTTACAACATCATATTGGTAGGCCTTTTATTATAGAGTCCAAGATGATATATTTTTTTCTCATTCCGTTATGGTTTTGAGGTATCCTACCGAGAATGTCTATACTAAACTTTCATGCCACTTGTGGCAAAATTTTTCATTAATTCCTATAAAATGCATAGTTTTTTGATGGACTATGTGATTATAGAGTTTTTGGAGCTTGTTTAATGTAAGTACATGATGGTTATTAGTGTAAAATGGATGTTATAATGGTTCTTGTACCACTATATTCAGAAGTTAATCCTAGAATCATTTTATGGATGATTATTTTTCCCATTTTAAACATTCAAAAGGTTTGAAAAAAAAATAGATATATCATTCCTATTTTTTTTCCTATAAAGAAGTTTATTAATCATTTGATGCATCGTGCATTAAATATATATAGTTTATTTAATTATATATAAATTTTCTTGTGTCTTTTATTTCAGTGATTTGGTATCTACATCAGTTGTAGTTTGTTATAAACTAAGTCTTATCATGTATATTACTCATTTTTAGTTTTATTCACTGTACCCCAATCTATTATATGTGGTATTATACTGAAAAACTTTTCTTACCACAATCTGAGAAGAAACCCCAATGTTTTGGGTCTTTTAAGAGTTATATCATATTACTTTTAGTCATATAGATTGAATTTTGAGATATTATTCATGTGAGGACTAGTTTAGGAATTTAGGTAAATAATGTGTATAGTTTTTAGATCATTTTTCAGACTAAGGAACCCAGTGATGGTACATCAGTTAAAGTATCCATTAGGCTAAACAAGGATGTCCAATTGATCAAATAAAACCTCATAGGATTTAGTTTGCATGGTATTGTCAGGATATTATATGTTGCATGTGGTAAACGGTTATGAAATTTTATATCCTTCTCATGTTATCCCATCCAGATATTCTACAATATATGGGGGTTCATCATGTTAATTGGAATATGTCCCCTGAAAAATAAGATAATGTATTCATAGGAAATTCCATAACAATATTATGGATACGGTTGATCCTCTATCCACTGATTAGTTGAGTGATGACACGTTGAATTTTCAAAAAAATTGGGTGATAAAATTTTCCATCTTTTGGAAAACAATCCTCTCCCCATTGTTCATTGTGAAAAAATACTTATAGATTAGATGGTATTTCCAACTAATCATGAAAATTATACCCCTAGGATAAGTTTATTTCATGAGTACATTATTGGATGCTTCCATGATTCAAAGGTGACCCTAATCATTATATGATATAGGGTTTGATGGTGTCAAAAAGAAAAAAACTGAATTTAGTTTGGAAACCCCTAGTCAGATAATGACACCTAAATTAAGTTCTATACATAGAATAGTGATCAAATAATTAAAGATGTTTTTATACATATTATTGGAATACTCAAAAATTATTATAGAATGAGCATACGAGGATTTATTCATATTGGGTAATGTTCATGGTAATTCATGATCAAGGGATATTATACCCTCTATGATATAGTTTTCCTATGTGTGAGTATGTATTGGGAAGCATAGTCCTCATTTCATACATTTTAGATATTATTCATAGAAGATTCAATGATATTGGTTGTATGAGAAAATATATTATGTGATATTTTAGGCTAGATTTTTTTAATCATGCGACATAACCTACCTAAGAGTGCATTTGTAGGTTAGGTTACTTAGATTGTGGTGAACCCTAAATTTAGGGGAAGAATATCAATTTTATCAAAAGGGATAGTTCATTTCCATGGAAAAATATATGTTGAAGGTAACTATTAAAACAAATACTATGTTTTCATTGAAAAAATATCCTTCTTGGAGTCATGTCCTATTGGGATGTTTGTTTTTGTTGAGTCATTATATATGGAGAATGATAAAATTCACTTCCATTATTACATCCATCGGTTAGTTCTTTTCAAATTTGTTGTGATGATAATTATAGTTTTATCTGAAATATGTAATGGAAAGAAAATGTTAGGTTTCATAGGTTATAGTTCATTGTATTTTCATGTCCCCCATTTATACACACTTTTACTAGTGAACATTACCATGAAATATAATTCACTACCTATATGATTGATATTAAGATACTACATTTTACCCCTATCATGACATTGATTAGTAAGATAATTTCACCTAATAGTGAGTGTCTTTCACTAAAACCTTTTGGTGAGGTGAGTCTATCCTTATAAGTGATATATATGAGACTCATGGGATTCCATCATGTTAGATATGATATGTAGTGGTGCTTACCATATTATGAATTAGCTATCCCTTAATAGTATAACACATTGATATTAATTTTGGAGGAATAAGAAAGTTATATCATTAGTGGTGAATATGAACTTATTATTTCTGAAGAATATGTTCCATTTACTTTACCTGAGAATCTAGGATGCAATCCTCACTCTGATATAAAAAGTTATGTTTCGACATAAATATATCTCCAAGAGTAAAGTAGATAAAATGGTTTATCTATGTGTCACATAAATAATCACTCACTAGAGGATAATTATTCCTAAAAAATGCCACCTGTTCCAGTGATGTTGGGTTGAGAACCTCCGACTTCGAGTATTCTATGTATTTAATCCATTACTGATGAAATGTTTTTTTAAATCATAAAAATACATTTTTCTGTACATTTAGAAAAATGTTTTCATATGTAACAGTCTTTAGTAATAAAATGTTTTTGAAAAGGACTAATTTTTTCTCATATGGTTTGATTTAGTAGCTTTTCAGTTCAAAATAAATATCCAAATCATGTTTTATGGTATTTTAAAGGTGTGATTATTTAGAGAATAATTATTTATTTTTATTCCACATATAAAGAGAATTTACAGTGATTGATTTTCATAAAGATTAGTCATTTCTTGTAAAAAGAAGGGATTCCCTTGTAAGAGCTAATGAATTAAGAAATCTGATTGATATTTACAGTCATATAACATAACTAATACTCAAATACATGTTATTTATTACGTTGAATCATAATTTTTAGTCTAAAAAGGATTTAATTTTACTATACATTAATTATATGTGGCTATGATGTTATATCCATCACTGATGTATACATCTTATGTGAGTTCAAAATTATTATCCAAAAAGGCAATAATTTTTTGTCCAAATGTTGTTATCGTTTAAATTCATGAATCATACTTCAAGTAGAATTCATTATTTATGGTATGTAATAGTAAATAATTTGATTCCACAAAATTTATATCATCCCGATATATAAATAAATTAATTTACATTATTTAACACTTTAAATTTCTTAATGAATACAAACCATTGATTGTGAGTTCTGGAAACTTTGGAATAATTAATAAAACAGTAACATTTAACTAGAAGAAACACAGGTCTTTCATATCCCTTGGGTAATTATTTGACTATACAATGTACCATTTAAAGCATAATTAATTTTCAACATCTCCAAGATTTGTTATAAAGGGATCAATATGTTATATATATGTGTGTGTATATATAATTTATTACATACCATTATTTCTCAGGGACTTGGAAACAAATAAAATGGTTAGTTCAAACACTGAGTAATGTTAAGAATAAGTGATCACAATGAATTCTTAGAAGTGAGAAAATTATGTACATATGTCAAAGAGAATGTAAAAAAATGAAAAATGATTATAATATTAGGAATCCATACCCATTAAAACATATATAATAAGATAAGAATCATATCTTGATGGTTTGTCATAAAAAACACGATATCAAAGTATCTTGAAATAATATTATTTTGACCATAATAAAATATATGCAACATATATTAGAAGTCAACCTCCCCTCATAGTACTATCATAATAATGTGGAAAAATCCATATAATATATTAGTTTCACTCCCAAATCACTTAAATAACACCTCAAGTGATATGAATATTTACCCAATGAATTAGAGGGATATATAATTCTATGTCTAGACGTCACATAACATTGTGCTCCTTGGCTGAAAAATTTTACCTCAAAAATTATATATAATGAGAATAAAACATTACACAATGAATTAGAGGGTTATATAATTGTAGCCTCGCTCATATTATCAAATAATGTTTATGCATAACTAGGGAACATGTAGAAAACATGTAAAATTTTATCATTGTGTTATTAACCTGAGAAACAACTGTGTATCATGATTTATTCCACAAAACATATACATAAAACATATACATAAATAAAGGGGATTTTGCGAAAAAAACCCAAGTTAACAAAACAACCTAGAATTATGATGACATAAATTGAAAAATTCCATTTCCAAAAGAATTTATCAAATGGTGCCACCTAAGAAGGGATAAATAATTTGATTATTTTATGAAAAGTGTTCAATACCCTATATGATTATAATAAATAGTTGGTTAATGATGAATCGTTAATCCCAAGAAGGTAAATATTTTTTTGAATTAAATTTAATATAAGGGTAAAATTGTAGAAGTATTTTACAAAATGTTATTCACATTTTAATAAAATATAGTATTTATTTAATTTTGAAAGGAATTTATGAAATATTTATTTTAAAACAATTTAAACATTTAACATTAAATGAATATCCAGTAAGGTATCATTGAAAAAGATATAAATTTACTAAAATTAATTATTGTAAAGAAGAGAGAGAAGTTGTTTATGGAAGTAAACCCCATTAATATTATTTAAAAATATATTGGATGAAATCTTATAACATAATAAGAGGAAATAGAACATAATTTTTAAAATATATAATTGAAAATATGATATTCACAATATTTATTACATATTATAGTTTAAAAATAAAATATGATATATTTTTTAGGAAGAGGAAAACATTAACATATTTGATAAATCACCATTTTAGTTCATTACACAGTTACATTTTCATTTTGGAAGAGACATAATCAATAAGGAAGATTTGAATAAAAAGGTAACTCATAAGTTAGCAAGAGGATATAATATAAGAAACTAAAGAAAAATATCAAGGATAAATATTATAACCCAAAAATTTATATTGACTTATGAGAACCCATTATATTTTTGAGAAGATATAATTCATGGTATAATAAAATTAAGAACATGAATAGAAGTGATGTTTTCAATAAGAATAAAATTTTATGATATTATGAAAACCCCTTATAATTATTTCTATATCACATAAGTTTTCTTTTCAAGAGACAAATCAATTTCATCTTTCTTGGTTAACCCCCTTTTTTTGGAATTTATATGACACATTGTGTCTTCTAGGATCTCCAGATCTTCTCCACCCATAATAATAATTTAGTTTAGAATAGTTATAAACCTATGAATTGTTCATATAATCAAAAATTTCACAATTCTATGTATAGTTTTTAAATTTTTTTATAAAAATCATTGGAAAACCTTTCTTCAAGAAATATGACCCAATATTCTATAGTCCTTTATCATTTTCGAACATAATGTATCATTTCTAGTTTTTTTTAACATTTTCATGCTCAAGAAATTTTGTTGAACATCTGTCATTCTCTAAAAAATATTAAGATTAACTAATTTTTTTCTTCAATATTTATTATCAATTCTAACTCAAAGAATGTTCATGTAATTACCCAAGAACATCTCATTACAGTTAAAATTAAAAATTAAAATTATCTTATAATTATCATTATACCAAAGAAAAATACAAATGTTTTCATCAACCATTTCCATAAAAAACATTCCTTCAATTCTCAATGAGTTTTTAATGATCTATGTAATCTATATGGACATAAGAGATACCTAAAAATTATTGTGTGGATTTTATCCTTTATAGATTTTCTATAACTATTTTATTCATAAATCACTTCATTCAACTATGAAAATGGACCCATGTTCCCATGGTAAGTGACATAGTTTAAAACTTCCACCAGAACTTCCAATGACATTCAAGAGTGTTATCTCGTGATCCAAGACTTTTGTAATTTTTCTATTGAATCTAATACCCTACCGCATTATATTGGGGTGTTTTGGGATTATTTTTCTCAAACCTTATTCATTTCCTCTATCGAAACCTCATAAATCTCATACTACCATACTACCCACCTTATTTAAACCCAGTAAATTTTAGTTAACTTCTAGTAACCTTTTTCACCATGACACTTAAAAGAGAAAAATAATTTAAACAACATGGATTTGTGATTAAGGATGTAAACCCATAAATTTATTACTCAATAATTGATGGATTTACCATGATAAATTGACCAAAAATTAGAAATGACTGGGTAATTCCCCCAAAAATAATTTTGTATGAGCTCTAAATTTTGATATGTAAGTGTCCATCCATTTTTATCACAAATTCCATTAATCTATTTATTAGTATAAATCCATCTTAACTTATGAATTATGTTTGAAAAACATTATAACATACAAATATTTTATAAGAAACACTCTATGTTTTAATGATCTACTAAATATTATGTGACCTTTATAACCAATATGTTACACATAATTTTCCCACTTAAATGTTTCAAATTTAAAAAAAATATACATTTATGGTTGTGATAAATAAGTTTTTTGGAGTCTGATAGAAACAACTTTTTTTGTTTAATATTAACGTACCTTTATGAATAGTGATATTAATAGTAATATGAACCCTATTAATATAAAATCATATTATTATTTTATTTTCTTATTGATATAAGACATTAAGATCTTGATTAAATTTTCAAGGTGATAAAAATGAGTTATAGTTTTAAAATTGTTATTTTTTGAAGAAATTAGGATTTTATTTAAAAATTAAATTATTAATACTTATAAAATTATTTTCCAAAAATGGACTTAATCTTTGAATTCTACACATTGATAAAATTTTAGGGTGAATTTTTGGGATTTTTATGAAATACTTGAATTTTTGTGAATAGTTTAATTTGATAATTTACAAAAAAAATGATAAATAAATTATTTTAGGTGTCATTATTGAGTCATAGATGATATAAATTTCCATTGGTTTGAGCTCACATACAATAATTACAGTTTTGGACCACATTAATCAGAACTCTTCATAGTCTTGAGAAAAAACATTAAACTAATGATTAAAATAATGGAAAACCAATAATCTCCTCCACTATAAATACCACCCTCACCCCCTCTTCATCTCACACCTATCATTATTTTTGAAAGGTCTAAAATCTCCCAAATCCACTTCCTATGTATCTTACCCACTTTTGAGACCTTCTGGTCTCACCACAAGGCCAAAACGAAAGGCATTATCGAGGATCTCAAGCAGAGGAGATCAATAGGTTAAAATCCTCTTTTCCTTTCTTGTTATTTATTTTCAATTCTTAATTTTGTTATACTCTATTAAAATCCACTAATCCAAGATGAATTAAATCTCGATAGTATTATATATTATTTATTTTATAATTTTTACTAAAAAATTCATCAATTAAATTATTCTACTCCCCCAATTATACGAAAAATAAAAACACCGTCCACGATGCGTTGATTTACCAAAATCATGGACGATGTGTTTCCAATTGCATTTTATTACTTCAAATATTTTTATTGTAACACCCCGATGCCAGTTACCTAGATTCGGTGCCTTATTACATAACATTGGCATGATCACAAGAATGATCAAGTCTTGAAATACCGATTAGTTTAGTAGCCTTGGAAACACTAGATATATTCATAATGTTTTACATTATATCATAAAAATGAAAACTACAACAACATAGTGTCTATATTCCACACTCTTATCCCCTCATACTATCCCTTTAGGTCATTCATAATATACTTCTTCACATCCTGGAAAAATTAAAACATAGAAAAGGGGTGAGCTCAAATGCCCAGTAAGGATAACAATATAGCAGAAACTTTCATAAATAAGAATAAACATTTAAGGAAATTTATAACTAAAACAAAAGCCTTTTAAACATGAACTTCAACATATTATGGAAAAAATAAAATGGAATAATTCCATTTACTTATTCACATGGATATTCTACTAATCGAATAATCACATGCAATATCAGTAACCACTTTCATAATGATGGAATGCATAATGCCAGACTATCATAACCAAATAGCCAAGGCCTCGTGCCAAGACTACAAATATGATTTTTCCAAGGCCTTGTTCCAAGACACTAGTTTGTCTCATGAGACCTACCTATGCATCTAGGAGCTATAGCGGGCTCCACCCATCACGTATTAAGTCCAATGCATTCTCATATGAAAAGTTTTAAACATAACATAAACATTCGTACTAAAACTAGCATACGAAATGTAAATACTTCATCCATAAACCATGAATGGTATAAAAATAACACATCCACAGTCAAACATATCAAAAAACCTTCAATACAATATAGAAGTTTTGTATCATAATAAATCAACTTCAAATAAGCGTAAAATCCATCAAAGGATGTTGACATAGTTGAAATCAAAACTCTTTTTAGAGAAATATCTCTTTATATTTTGAAATAATTTAAGAGTATTATATTTAAAAAATAAAACATTTTCTTTGAAAATATTATTATAAGCTTTTAAGGTAAGCTTATACGATTTTATAACGGTGGAAAATAGACGCACCCGCCGTATAAGTTAAAAAAACATTCTTACCTTAACTCTGTCGAAAAGGTTAAAAAGCACCTTGTTTGGAAAACGACGAAAAGATTCCTTTCTAAACCACTTATAAAAGTCAAAAAGGGTATAAATGACTTTAACTCATATTCTAGTGAATATTAAAAAGGTTTTTAAATACATTTTTAAGAAACATGGATGTGGATGATAAAGAATTCCCCGTAGATTATTACGTATAAACAACCTCGGATAATGAAGAGATTGCGAAATAAACCCTTACCTTGTACTTTTCCTTGGTTGGGGTATGTTAAACTCCTGTATAATGGTGAAACAATTGTTATTAAATTATACAAGAATCATATATATTAATATGATATCATATATGATCTTTTAAAATTGATTTGTTAATAATATCTTAGTATTATCATTGTTTCAGGTGTTAACTTACTCATTTTCTTTTATATGTTTTGTTACTTAAGCCATGTTTGTGATGGATAGGTTGTATCTTATTCATATCCCGAATGATATCAAGTCCTTAAACATTATTTTTAAGTCATAAAATGATAATTATACTTGAATGGATGCGATGGAGAATTAATCTCATCGCGTTCGTGGAGACGGTAGTCTGTACGTACGCACGAGCGACAATATCATTCTTTTGATATTAAAATAACATATAATTGGATGTTATATCATATATAAAGAATAATTATCATGTTATATTTATTATTTACATGAATTACACATCATTATTATACCCATCCAAAAAATAATTTATTGAATAACAATTACACCACAACGTGGAGAAGGTAAGTCGTACGTACGCACGTATGGTGACATGTCATTCAAAGGATGGATAGAATACTGAATATGGTTGTACCATATTTATAATAAAATTACAGTATATAGGAGATACTGGATTAATTATATTATAATGGTAAAAACAAATAAAGAAGAAGTGGAAGAAGAATGGAACTTGAAAAGGTGTGGTGAAATTATTACATCTTCTTCAAGTTCTTCCTTTTGATTTGATCAAAAGGGCTCCTTATGTTGGCTTTATGACTAAAGTAAGGCCTCTAGGATGAAGTTAGGGAAGTTTAGAGAGTATTTGGGAAGGTATTGGCCGAACCAAAAGTCTTTTAAGGTGTAAATTAATGATAATGGGGAGTTCCCTTTTATAAGAGGGGTGAGGGGAACCTTTGGAAAAGCTAGAAATATTATTTTATAATAAATTCATATTCGGTTTCTAATGGCTACAAAGTTTATTATTTAAATTTTAAGGTGGGTATGGGTCTAAAACCACTCAACCAATAGAATTTAGATAGTTTTGGGTCATTATATTAACCTTATCTTTTAGTTTTAACTCTTAGTTAATTAGTTTGACATTTATCATGTCACTTTTTATTTTTATATTATATAGTTAATAAGCATACTATATACATCCAATAAACCCCCAAGTGGTCTGTTAATGATACACCTATCATGATATAAGTCTCTTGGCCTAACCTTAGATTTTTAAAAATTGAATATCAATTAATAATATAATATTTGTTTTAAAAACACTTTTATGTCAATTTGACACTATTTGGAAACTTTATTTTTGTGAAAATCATAACAGAATGATTACTTCGAGAAAAGTTAATTAAATAATTATTAACATGTCATATTAACCTATAAAATTAGTTTAAATCATAAAAAGTCTCAAATTATATTTATTTGGGTATTTATAATATCAAATATTTTAATTTTTTACTATTATGGTAATTACTGCATCATCATTGTGTCATAAATAAATTAAATTATATATTATCTAAAAAGTATAAATAAAATATCATTATGTATGAAATCTTTTTAGCTTTTTAATGAATATTTACAATTTAATTTATCTTATGTATAACCCTACATTAAAAATGTTTTAGTAAATAAACTTTGATTTTAACTCTTTTAACTCTTCTTTGAATTAAATAATAATAAATGACCTAATCTAATCCAAGTGGACCTAAATGATAATAGTTTATTCCTAAGGTTGTTTTTGGTCGATATACACTTGTAAAAAAGAATTTGGATATATGTTAGGATAATATTAATATCATTTTTACCCTTAATTACCCTATTTACTTTTAACCGTGGTAAATAAAAGTAAAAATTTACTATTCACCAAAAATTATTTTCATCTCATTGAACCACATTTTACTATTTGATATTAACCGTGTCTCTTGGAATTTCTAAATTTCATTCACAGAAGCGGTAAAATTATGTTTTATGAAAAATTCAGTTTTTTAACTACCACTTTGTGGTTTCACTATTCATCAAAAATTGAAGTTTTTCAGAACAATGCCAAAATTTCACCCTAAGCTATAATTGATATTCCGAATTAAAAAATGATTTATATTTTACAAAATTCAAAACATATAAGTTTCATTAATTAATTTTATAATTAATTCCCACTGTCACAACAAATAGTTTGTTTTTAAGAAACAATATATATCAAAAGATTGACAATTGTTTATGTCCAATTTCAAAGTGAAATTAATTCTAATGAACACCATTGGATAAAATGGTAAAAATATATTCTAATTATACTTTAAAACCACTCAATAATATAATTCATCACTATAAATTATTATGATTAAAAAAGTTGTTTTTAAGTATTGTTCACTATTCATAAAAATTGGAAGTTCTCAGAAAAATACCAAAAATTCAACTTAGGATAATTTAGATATTACGAAACCAAAAATGAAGTCCATTTGAAATATAAAATATATATAATTTTAAAAAGTAGGTATTACTATTCATAAAGGCTAGTTTGATTGGTTGTGGTGTGTTTGAACTCAATGTTGCGTACAACACACGCTATCGCATTATTCAAAGAGAAGCGTACCGTAGAAGCTTGGGCTGTTAAATTCTCCCCTCCTTCAAATAATTTCATCCTTGAAATTTCTAGAATACTACCGCATGAAACGACTCGGGTGGTTCTTCATCATTAGTTCCTCGGGTTCCCACGTTGCATCTTCCATCTTATGGTTTCTCCACAAGACTTTTACCAGGTGAGTCGTCCGGTTTCTCAGTACTTCTTCTCTCGTATCAAGAATCCCGACGGGCTCTTCGCAATAAGGTAGATCAGATTCCAATTCTAATTCCTCATAGGTGAGTACATGCGTTGGGTCAGGCATGTATTTCCTCAACAGAGATACGTGGAATACATCGTGAACTTTGTAGAGACTTGGCGGCATTGCCAATCGGTAAGCTACAACCCCAATTAGTTCTAGAATTTCAAAAGGTCTGATGTACCTAGGACTCAATTTACCTTTCTTACCAAAACGTATGAGTCCCTTCCATAGAGATACCTTCAGGAAAACATGATCACCGACTGAAAATTCCAAATCCTTCCTTCGATTATCGGCATAGCTCTTCTGCCTACTTTCATCTGCTTTGATGTGATTTTGGATTACCTTTACCTTTTCCATTGTTTCCTCTACCAGTTCAAGACCTACAAGTTTTCTTTCACCAACGTCATCCCAACAGGTTGGTGTGTGAAATCTCTTTCTGTATAACGCTTCATATGGTTCCATCTGAATACTCGAATGGAAGCTATTGTTATAAGAAAATTCTACCAAAGGTAAATATTGATCCCACATACCCCGAAAGTCAAGTGAGCAAGATCTCAACATGTCTTCTAAGGTTTGAATAGTCCTTTCTGATTGTCCGTCTGTCTGAGGGTGGTAGGCAGTGCTCAAATAAAGTTCTTGTATCCAGGGATTTCTGAAGGTTCTTTCAGAATATTGAAGTAAAATGGGGATCACGATCAGAAACAATCGATAGGGGTACTCTATGAAGTCTCACAACTTCATTAATATATAGTCTTGCTAGACGTTCCAGTGGTAGATCTTCTCTTATAGCAATAAAATGTGATGACTTGGTAAGACGATCAACAATAACCCATATTGCATCGTTCCTTCTAGGAGTATTTGGTAGCCCCATGACAAAGTCCATCGTAATATTGTCCCATTTCCACTCCGGTATGGGAAGAGGTTGCATGACTCCTCCAGGTTGTTGCCTTCCATCTTTCACTTGTTGAAAAACCATACATCTTGACACAAAATCAGCAATCTCCCTCTTCATGTTGTCCCACCAAAAATGTTCCTTAAAATCTCTATACATTTTGGTGCTCCCAGGGTGTATAGAGAAATTGAAAATATGAGCATCATCCAGCAATTCCCTTTTTAGATCAGGTATATCGGGAACACAAAGCCTCTTCCCAAATTTCAAAATTTCATATTCATACACAAAGTCTCTCAATCTCCCATCATTCACAGCTTTAATCTTCTTTTGAAATTCTTAATCATCGGTCTGAGACTCTTAATCCTTTCTAGTAAAGATGGTTCGGGAACCATTTGAAAAATAATTGATGTTTCTCCTTCCATGGTTATTCCCATTTCCATCTTCACAAGATCCATGAAAATTGGGTCCCTTTCAATTCTCATATTGCTCAAAACTCCATGGTCTTTTCTTCTCAAAGAATCTGCCACCTTGTTTTCTTTCCCCGGGTGGTAGTGTATCATACAATCATAATCCATGAGTAATTCAAGCCATCTCCTTTGCCTCATGTTGAGTTCTTTTTGTGAGAAAATATACTTCAAACTCTTGTGATCAGTATAAATCTCACATTTTTCAACACAGAGGTAGTGCCTCCATATTTTCAAAGCAAAGATCACAGCTGCTAACTCGAGATCATCCGTAGGATTGTTTTGTTCATGAATTTTTAACTGTTGTGATGCATAGGCAATAACCCTATCATTCTACATAAGGACACAACCAAGTCCTTTCTTCGACGCATCACTATAAATAATGAACCCATCATTCCCCGATGGTAGAGTCAATATAGGATCATTGACTAAAATTCTCTTCAGTTCTTCGAAACATTCTTCAGACTCTTTTGTCCAAACATATTTAACCCTTTTACGTGTGATCTTCGTTAATGGGTTATCCAATCGGGCAAAATTCTGGACGAAATGTCTATAATAACCTGCTAAACCAATAAAACTATGTACCTCAGTTATACTCATAGGTCCTGGCCATTCTTGGATTTCCTTGGTCTTAGAAGGGTCAATAGAGATTCCATATTTAGAGACAATATGTCCAAGAAAAGAAATCTCCTGAAGCCAAAATTCACACTTGCTAAACTTCCCATATAATTCATGTCTTCTCAGAGTCTTCAGGATAATGCGCAAGTGATTTTCATGATCTTTGTAGCTTTTGGAGTATACTAAGATATCATCAATAAATACCACAACAAATTCATCAAGATATTCCTTGAAAACTCCATTCATCAGATCTATGAATACAGAGGGTGAATTAGTCAATCCAAAAGGCATTATAGAAAACTTGTAATGCCCGTACCTGGTTTGAAATGCTGTCTTCAGAATGTCTTCCTTCTTCACACACAACTGATGGTATCCAGATCAAAGGTCAATCTTTGAAAAATATTGATCTCCATGTAGTTGTTCAAATAAATCATCAATGCAAGGTAGGGGATACTTGTTCTTTATTGTTATAGCATTGATCTCACTGTAGTCGATACATAATCTCATAGATCCATCTTTCTTTTTAACAAAAAGAACAGGGGCTCCCCATGGAGAAACACTAGGGCAAATAAATCCCTTATTACTCAATTCCTCTAGTTGTTTCTTTAGTTCAACTAATTCTATAGTGGCCATTCTATAAGGGGTCTTCAATATAGGCCTTGATCTAGGAATTAAATCAATGGAAAACTCAACTTCTCATTCTGGAGGATGTCCAGGTAAATCGTCCAGAAACACATCTACATATTCTTTAACAACAGGTACATCCTCTATTTGAATATTCCTTTCCTCAACCATAGTCATTTCATTATCTTCCTCCCCAATAATTGAATTTAGTTGAGCTATTGGGGGTATATCTAGATAAGAATTTGGTGGTGACGATTCTTCTCTAAAGATAAGGTGTTCCTTATATTCATCATCAAGAATCGTAACCTCTTTCTTCGTACAATATATCTTCACATCATAGTCTAAAAGCCAGTCCATACTGAGGATTATATCAAACTCAATCATAGGTATGATGATGATATCAGCAGATAAAGAACATTTATGTGCTCTAATGGGGACTGATTCACAAAACATTATTGCAATGATACTTCCCTTAAGAGTTTTAACTGACAACTCCTTTGTTAAATCAAATTGGAAATATCTAAATTTTTTTGAAAACTGGGAAGATATGAAACAATGTGATGATCCAGAATCAAATAATGCATTTTCTAAACTTGAGGAAACCATTAAATTACCTGCCACCACGTCTTTTGGAGCTTCTACCTCAGCAGTAGTGATAGCATAAGCTTGGCCTTGACCCCTTGGCCTTTTCTGAGGTAAGTTCCCCTGACACTTAGGAAATTCATTTGCATAATGTCTCATCTCCCTGCAATTGTATCATTGAACATTGGTAGCTTCCTTCTTCCCTTTGCAATCACGAGCTTGGTGGCCTTTTTCACCACACTTGTAACAGACTCCCATTCCCTTCAAGCAAGTACCGGGGTGTTTCTTCCCACATTTACTATAGGATGGATATTCAACCTTTCCCTACTTCCCCTTATTTCCATTCCCAGATTGATCAGCAGATCTATTCTTCTCTTGAATTGCTTTAAAGTCATAAGACATAGAGAATTCCTTTTCAGTCTTGATAGAACATGAGACAATGTCTTCATACGATGAGAAGGATTGTGAGACTAATGCTCGATGGAGAAATGGTTTTAACCCATCAAAGAAACAATCAATATTAATTCTTGGGTTACGTATATAATCTCTAGCATATCTTGATAACCTTGTAAAGTTATCCTCATACTTTGCGACATTCTCGTCCTCCTTTTGTCTCAGACTCAGAAATTGCCTTTCCATATCTGCTCGATGGTCATGAGGAAAGTATTTTTCTAAAAACAGATCGTTGAACTCCCTCCATTCCATATTTGGTACTTCATCATCTTCGTTCGTGTTTTGAATCAATGACCACCATTGATCAGCATCTCCAGTGAGGCGGTAAACTTCCATGATAACTTTTTCCTTTCACTAATCCCCAATGCCTGAAATATTTTCTCTAGGGAATTTATCCATTGCTCAGCTACTAAGGGACTTGTACTCCCATTGAACATTGGTGGTTGTTGCATCATGAATCTATCTAACATTGATCCTCCATGCTGCGGATCAGGGTGCTCCATACGGGTAAGGTTATTATTCATAACCTGAGTGATTTATCCCAGTATGGTGATTAGCTGATCGGCACCAGTTGCATCACCAGCTCCACTATAATTATCTTGAGTAGGAGGGAAAATCCTACATGGAGTGCGTGCATTGATACGGTTTCCATTTCTTCCACTAAGCACCATTTCTAAATAATGTAATAAACTAGATCAGTTTATGAATCAAAATACATAATTCCATACATATAAAACACTTAACATAAATTGAACTATTTATGGATATAATCCATAATCATGAAAATGTTTTCTTTGAGTAAGTATATACTCATAAACCTTTCATAATTATTTGTAAAGAAAATGAGATTTATCCTATGCATATCCCCCGGGAGGGTCGTAACCAAGAGTGAAGCAAGGCCCGTTGTCTTGCACCAGTTCCCGTTCGAGTCTAGCTCAAAGCGGTGTTTTCGGGTTTTACCCCTAGGTACATCTGTGCCAGAGCCGCCTCTACCTGCTTGTATCCAGACAGGGATGTATTGCTCAGAAAACTCACAAAATCTCTACAATACCAAAATTCTAGGAAGTTCTTCTATACTAATCCTCAAATTCCATCTTAGGTCTATGTGCTCTAATAAGAGTTTATCTAAATCTAGCTTCCAAGGATTGTACTAAAATTCCTCTGATACCAACTGTAACGCCCCAACCCCAGTTACCCAGAGTCGGTGCATTATTACAAAACATTGGCATGATCACAAGAAAGATCAAGTCTCGAAAGACCGATTAGTTTAGTAGCCTTGGAAACACTAGATATATTCATCAAGTTTTAGATTACATAATAAAAATGAAAACTACAACAACATAGTGTCCATATTCCACACTGTTATCCCCTCATACTATCCCTTTAGGTCATTCATAATTTACTACATCACATCCTGGGAAAAATAAAACATAGAAAAGGGGTGATCTCAAATGCCCAGTAAGGATAACAATATAGAGAAAACTTTCATAAATAAGAATAAACATTTAAGGCAATGTATAACTAAAACAAAATCCTTTTAAACTTGAACTTCAACATGTTATGGAAAAAATAAAATGAAATAATGCCATTTAATTATTCACATGGATATTCTACTAATCGAATAATCACATGCAATATCAGTAACCACTTTCATAATGATGGAATGCATAATGCCAGACTATCATAACCAAATAGCCAAGGCCTCGTTCCAAGACTACAAATAAGATTTTTCCAAGGCCTTGTGCCAAGACACTTGTTTTTCTCATGAGACCTACCGATGAATCGAGGAGATATAGCGGGCTCCACCTGTCACATATTAAGTCCAATGCATTCCCATATGAAAAGGTTTAAACATAACATAAACATTCGTATTAAAAATAGCATAAGAAATGTAAATACTTCATCCATAAACCATGAATGGTATAAAAATAACACATCCATCGTCAAACATATCACAAAACCTTAAATACAATATATAAGTTTTGTATCATAATAAATCAACTTCAAATAAGCGTAAAATCCATCAAAGGATATTGACATAGATGAAATCAAAACTCTTTTTAGAGAAATATCTCTTTATATTTTGAAATAATTTAAGAGTCTTATATTTATAAAATAAAACATTTTCTTTGAAAATATTGTTATAATCTTGTAAGGGAAGCTTCGACGATTTTATAACGGCAGAAAATAGCCGCACCCGCCGTATAAGTTAAAAAAAACATTCTTACCTTAACTCTGTCAAAAAGGTTAAAAAACACCTTGTTTGGAAAACGATGAAAAGATTATTTTATAAACCACTTATAAAAGTCACCAAGGGTATAAATGACTTTAACCCATATTATAGTAAATAGTAAAATTGTTTTGAAATACATTTTTAAGAAACATGGATGTGGATGATAAAGAAGTCCCGGTAGATTATTACGTATAAACAACCTCGGATAATAAAGAGATTGAGAAATAAACCCTTACCTTGTACTTTTCCTTGGTTGGGGTAGGTTAAACTCCTGTATAATGGTAAAATAATTGTTAGTAAATTATACAGGAATCATATATATTAATATGATGTCATATATGATCTTTTAACATTGATTTGTTAATAATATCTTAGTATTATCGTTGTTTCGGGTGTTAACATACTCGTTTTCTTTTATATGTTTTGTTACGTAAGCCATGTTTTTCATGGATAGGTTGTATATTATTCATATCCAAAATGATATCGAGTCCTTAAACATTATATTTAAGTCATAAAATGATAATTATACTTGAATTGATACGATGGAGAATGAATCTCATCGTGTTCGTGGAGACGGTAGTCCGTACGTACGCACGAGCGACAATATCATTCTTTTGATATTAAAATAATATATAATTGGATGGTATATCATATATACAGAATCATTATCATGTTATATTTATTATTTACATGAATTACACATCATTATTATACCCATCCAAAAAATAATTTTTTGAATAACAATTACACCACGACGTGGAGACGGTAAGCCGTACGTACGCACGTATGGTGACATGTCATTCAAAGGATGGACAGAATATTGAATATGGTTGTCCCATATTTATAATAATATTATATTATATAGGAGATAATGGATTCATTATTTTATAATGGGAAAGACAAATAAAGAAGAAGTGGAAGAAGAAAGGAACTTGAAAAAGGGTGGTGAAATCATTACCTCTTCTTCGGGTTCTTCCTTTTGATTTGATCGAAAGGGCACCATAGGTTGGCTTTCTGACTAAAGGAAGGCCTCTAGGATGAAGTTAGGGAAGTTGAGAGAGTATTTTGTCAGGGGTTGGTCGATCCAAAAGGCTTTGATGGTGTTAATTAATGAGAAGGGGGAGTGCCCTTTTATAAGAGGGGTGAGGGGCACCTTTGGAAAAGCTAGAAATATTATTTTATAATAAATTCATATTCGGTTTTTAATGTCTACAAAGTGTATTATTTAAATGTTAATGTGGTTATGGGTCGAAAACCACTCAACCAATATCATTTAGATAGGTTTGGGTCATTATATTAACCCTATCTTTTAGTTTTAACTCTTAGTTAATTAGTTTGACATTTACCATGTCACTTTGTATTTTTATATTATATAGTTAATAAACTTACTATATACATCCAAGTGACCCCCAAGTGGTACATTAACGATACACCTATCATGATATAAGTCTCTTGGCCAAACCTTAGATATATAGTAATTGAATATCAATTAATAATATAATATTTGTTTTAAAAACTCTTTTATGTCAATTTTGACACTATTTGGAAAATTGATTTTTGTGAAACTCATAACAGAACGATTACTTCGAAATAAATTACTTAAATCATTATTAACATGTCATATTAACCTATAAAATTAGTGTAATTCATAAAAAGTCTCAAATTATATTTATTTGGGTATTTATAATATCAATTATTTTAATTTTTTACTATTATGGTAATTACTGCATCATCATTGTGTCATAAATAAATTAAATTATTTATTATCTAAAAATTATAAATAAAATATCATTATGTAGGAAATATTTTCAGATTTTTAATTAATATTTACAATTGAATTTATCTTATGTATGACCCTATATTAAAAATGTTTTAGTAAATACACTTTGATTTTAACTCTTTTAACTCTTCTATGAATTAAATAATAATAAATGTCCTAAACTAATCCAAGAGGACCTAAATGATAATATTTTATTCCTAAGTTTGTTTTTAATCGAGATAAACTTGTCCAATATAATTAGGACATGTTTTATGGTAATATTAATATCATTTTTACCCTTAATTACCTTATTAACTTTTAACCGTGGTAAATAAAAGTAAAATGTTACTATTCACCAAAAATTATTTTTATCTCATTGAACCACATTTTACTGCTTGATATTAACCGTGTCTCTCGGATTTTCGAAATTCCATTCACAGAAGCGGTAAAATTATATTTTATGAAAAATTCAGTTTTTTGACTACCACTTAGGGGTTTCACTATTCATCAAAAATTGAAGTTTTTCAGAACAATGCCAAAATTTCACCCTAATCTATAATTGATATTCCGAATTCAAAAATGATGTCTATTTTACAAAATTACAAACATATAAGTTGCATTAATTAATTTAATAATTAATTCCCGTTGTCACAACAAATAGCGTGTTTTTAATAAACAATATATATCAAGAGATTGACAATTGTTTATGTCCAATTTCAAAGTGAAATTAATTCTAATGAACACCATTGGATAAAATGGTAAAAATATGTTCTAATTATACTTTAAACCCACTCAATAATATAATTTATCACTATAAATTATTATGATTAAAAAAGTTGTTTTTAAGTATTTTTCACTATTCATAAAAATTGGAAGTTCTCAGAAAAATACCAAAAATTCAACTTAGGATAATTTCGATATTCCGAATACAAAAATGAAGTCCATTTAAAATATAAAATATATATAATTTTAAAAATTAGGTATTACTATTCATAACGGCTAGTTTGATTGGTTGTGGTGTGTTAGAACTCGATGTTGCATACAACACATGCTATCGCATTATTCAAAGAGAAGCGTACCGTAGAATCTTGGGGTGTTACATTTCTAAACCCATTTTAATGATTTAAATAGTTAGTAAATTCTATAATATGGCCACTCTTTTTCTTTTTAATTAACTTATATTCTTAATAATATTCGTATATGATGAAACAAGTTCGTGATTATCGAAGAACCTCCAAAATGATCTAAGAAAACATCACTAATAATTTTTTCTAATGATTCATATTCCTACCATATAACTAAAACTATTTATATAATAATTTAATATTTTGTAAAAATATTAATAAAAGTTTATTTGACTTCTGGATATTATCTTCCTTTCAACATGAAAATCGATTATGAACCATCCATGGAAACCATGTAAAGAATGCACCCAAAACAATGTAAATAACAAAATATTTTTAATAAATGGGTGGAATGATGTTATGAAATGATCATATAATGTGTTATAAACAATTATATGTTTCATTAAAATATTAATAACACTCTTTTAACTAATAAAAAGGATGTTTAAGAACATTTTGTGTAAGATGAACCTAAGGTAAGGGAGTTCTTCACCCAATTTACATTATTTGGGTTAACCTTAGACTTCATTAATAATGTGCTACCAAGATTATTTATGTACTTAATTTAGTTTATATTCTGATTTACCATGTTTATTTACATTATATACACATAATAAATTCATTATATTAATTATCACTTTAATTATATGATATTTTTAAGGGACATTCCTTTAAAAATCCTCTTTTACATTTCTTTTTTACAAAATTTAAAAGAAATGTTTTTATGAAATTTTTCATTCTTTATGATTATGTTCTAGTTCATAGAAATTGTTTATGATTGAGAGTAGGAACTATATCTCCCTCTAATGCATGTGTTATGTTTATGTTTGAGGTCAACAGTATGGTTACTCCATGTGTATCTACGATGGTTACACCATATGGTAGTCGTGAGGGTGACATTATAAGGTAGCTGCGAGGGTTACATTGTAAGGTAGCTTTGAGGGTTGCAAATATTATTTTATCTTTATGGGTTAAACAAATATTAAGTAATTACCCATATAAATAATATTTTCTTTTATACATTCTATATTTTTATTGAAACCCATTTTTTTCATATGTAATGTTATTAAGTACAAAGGAAAATGTTTTATTAGTGCTTATAGAATAACAATTTCTTTCCTTCTAATAATAAACCATACTATGATTTTTTTCTCATCCAATGTTTAAAAAAAATTTACCTCAAGATTCCTTAAATGTTCCAAGTACAATTAAGGTTCTATTACAGATGAATCCAATTAGTTATTTTATAATTATTCTTGTAATATATGATTCAATATATGTATGTTGTTGTCAAATTTTCGAGAACATAGATAAAAAAATGTCCTCAAATGTATAATATATTGTGTGTTTTTCTGTTATCATTTATAAAAAGAATACACAACATGTTTTAGTACTGAATCTAGAAGTGTGGGTTCAGGGTTTTATAATGGGTATCATAGGAACAATCTAGAAAACTTGGATATTAGATGTTATCATTTTTTAGAAAAATATTAATGATATTATTTACTTTTAAACATAATTTTAATTATGTACAAATAAAATAATAGATTCTTCTTAATTATTAATATTTAAATTTAGAATTATATTTACAATGAACAAATTGCAAGGGGGAAATTATTTTAAGGGAGGAGAATATAACATATTGAGGTTTTAATAGGAAAAAATATGTTCTTAAATGAACAAATAAATACTACGTGACCATTATAACATATCTATTAAACATAATTTTCCAATTTTTTATTTTGAATTTCAAAAAATGAACATATACAGGTTTCACTAGTATGTTATTTGGAGTCTGATAAAACCAAATTTTTTTAGTGAATAGTAACATACAATTTTGAATAGTAATATGAATAGAAATATGAACCTTGTGAATAATAAGTCATATTATAATTTTATTTTTTAACGTAATAAGATAATAATATCTTGATTACTTTTTTAAGGTGATATAAAATGAGTTGTAGATTTAAATTGGTTATTTTTTTAATAAATTATGATTTTATTTAATTATTAAAATAATCGTATTTAGAAAATTATTTTCAAAAAAATGGGCTTCATTTTTTAAATTCAACATATCTAAAAATGGTTAGGGTGAATTTTTTGTATTTTTCAGAAATACTTGAATTTTTCATGAATAGTTAATTTGATAATTTTAAAAAAGGAAAAATAAATGAATTTATGAATCATTCTTGAGTCATGGATTATGTAAATGTCCATTAGTTCCAACTCAAATTCACTTATATATTTATTGGGTCACAATAATCATTTCTATTCATAGTCTTGAGCTAAAAATAATAAACTAATGATTAAAATAATGGAAAACTCATTCTCTCCTCCACTATAAATACCACCCTCATCCCCCCTCTTCCTATAACACCCATCAACCTTCTAGAATTTTTTAAATGATACAAAATATCATTCCCAATGACCTTTTCAACGCCTAATACCTTCTGGTCTCACCAAAAGTGAAAAAATAAAGGCTTTAAGTAGGATCTCAATGAGAAGAGATCAAGAGGTAAAAATCCTCTTTTATTTTCTTGTTTTTATTTTCAATTATTTTTTTCTTATAATATATTCCCATTACATTATACAAGATGTATGAAAGTTAAAGAATCATATATATATATATATATATATATCATCTTTATGAAAAAAAATCATCAATTTACTTCTTCTCCTCCCACCTCTTATTCTAAAAGTAAAAAACACCATCCATGATGTTCCAATTTACCAAAAGCCTTAATGATGTTTTTCAATTTCCATTCCTTCCTTCAATACTAGTTTTAAAACATTTTAATGGTTGAAATAGTTTTTAAAACCTATGATAAGAACTCTCTTATGTTATGTAATTAACTTATACGCATTATTTTAATGGTACATGATGAAACAAGTTTCTAATTATCGAAGAACCGCCAAAATGACGGAAACAAAAATCAGTAATGATTTATGTAATAATTCAACCCCATACCATAGAAAAAAACTATTTTGGTAATTGTTTAAAATTCTATAAATATCTTAATAACAACTCCTTACACTTCTAGATATTATCTTCCTTTTGACAAGAAAATCTGTTTCGAACCAACCATGGAAACTATGTAAAGAACGCACACAAAACTATGTAAATAACAAAATATTATTAATGAATGGGTTGAATGATCTTATGAAATAATTATATAAGGTGTTATAAACATAAATATGTTTCTTTAAAATATTAATAACACTCTTTTAAAAATTATACAATATTTTCAAACACATTTTAAAGTAGATGAACTCGAGGAAAACAAATTATTAACCCAATCTCTATTCTTTTGCTTAACATTCTACATCATTAATTATGTGCTTACATGATTATTTGTATAATTAATTTCATTTATATTATGATATATAATGATTATTTACATTATATAAAAATAATCCTTTAATTCTGTTAAATCTCACTTTGATTATATGATATTTTAATGTATTTTTCTTTAAAAATCCTCCTTTAAATTTTTTTTAACGAAATTCAAAATATATGTTTTTATGCAATTATTCATTTTTTATGATTATGTTTTGGTTATATAGAATTATTTATGATGATGTGTGGGACTTATATCTCACTCAAATTCATTGGGTATGAATATGTTAGTGGTCAACCGTATGGTTACTACATGTGTAACTGTGTTGGTTACACAATAAGGAAGTCGTGAGGGTTACCATGAAAGGTATCCATGATGATTATATTGTAAGGTAGCTTTGAGGGTTAAAAATTATATGGTTTCCATGGGGTTTACAATATTTTTAATTAATTCCCCAAGTTACCGATATTTTTTATTTATACTTTGGACATTTTTATTGGAAACTCTTATTTTCATAAGTAATGGTTTTATGTTTAAAGGAAAATGATTTATAAGTATTTAAAGTCTAAGGGTTTATTTTCTTATTTTCATAACCCTTAATGAGATTTTTGTGATCATACCATGTTTTTAAAAAATCACTGTATTTCTTAGCAGTTCAAAGTATTTTTAATGTGCTATTAAAGATGAATCCAATTATTTATTTTGTAATTAGTTTTGTAAACTCTGATTCAATATATGAAAGCTGTTGTCAAATTCTCTAGAACATAGACTAGAAAAGGTCCTTGAATATAAATTTTTTTTTTCATTTTTCAGTTATCCTTTATAAAAAAATACATGACATGTTTTAGTATAGAATATAGAAGTTTGGGGTCAAGGATTTATAAATATTTACTATGTCATTATATACTAATACATTAATTCTCTTATTATAAAAAATTCATGGATAATAGCTTCAAAACTCTTAAAATTTAGTTGTTTATATTATAAAAACTTTTTCATCATTTGATCTTCTAGTTATATAAAATTCCACATCTATTACACATTTTCAAAATACCTCTGAACACAAAGTAATCTTCCGTATTCCATTTTCAATTCACATTTTAAATATTTCTTATTTCAACTAACTCATGAGAATTGTACTTTTCCATAAAAATAGTTTTTCAAAAAATCTATATAACTCCAACAAGATTTCATTTTTCATCTAGATATAATCATTGTGAATCCCCCCAATTTCAAGAGATTAATCATTGGCTATCTGGACCATGTGAAACCATCTAAATATATAATTAACCATGTAACCTCTACCGTCCATTGAATAGGAAAAAGGACAAAAATAATTAACAAATTATTCGAATTGATCATTAACGCATAGTTGTAAATAGCTATCACAATAGTTTATGGATGTTTTAGAAAATTATCCTTTAGAATATCCCTTTATGTATTTCACCTTCATATATCTATAATATTCCATTGGGAGACCCATTTTCCTATACTTCTAACACACACACGAACACACAAACACACATATATATATATATATGGGCCTAGATAATTTTCTATAAATTACCTCCCTAGATAAAACTTTTTATTTAGATTGAATAAGATATCTTATTACTACAATATTGAGTATTGTTAAGATATTTTATTCTAATTTCCTATGCATGAGCTCCTAATTCGTAATGAAATATATAACATCCTCAAAGACATTGTTATAATTCCCACAAGAGTTATATTAGTCACCATCACCTCCCTTGATTCTGGTAATTATTATTATTGCAACAGATCCAACACATCTTGCTTAAACATTTCACTAAACGATTCAAGATGAACTTGAGTCATTTTAACGTAATTCAGATTATATACTCCTGATATTCCTTTTCATATTAATATGTCAAAAAACCATTACATAATTAATACTCCATTCATAGTTTTTAGAGTCTCATACATGTCCATCAAATATTTCATGAGGTCTACTATATACTTTATGACATCGTTATTAAAGACAACATTCTATGCTAATGACATCTGAATTCATTAAATTCATTCAAAACATTATTTTTTCCATTTTCTTTTCTCTATTGACTCTATTTTGAATATATTTAATGAAAAATCAAGATTCTTCATAATTATAATTTTTTTATTTTTATCCTCTATAATATAGATTCTATCTAGTTTAACTTTCCTACCGATATATTTCTATCTTCTAACTCTAAACATTCTGAATGAGTTAGAAACTAATATATTTAAAAATTCACAAAAAAAAAGAGCTTTACTAGGGTATTAAACTTCTAAGTGTTCTAAAAATATTTAATGAACCAAAATGGGGATCCAAAGTAGTAATATTGTGTAAGAAAACCACTATCATCTTCGAATGTGAGAAAAATATCAGTTATTCTATAATATCATATGGAACCCCTTGAACCAATGTATTAAAAGATAAGAAATAATTTCAATCCCTATATTTCTTCATAAAAACAACACTCTATCCACACACTAAATAATACAAAAACTCATAAAAAATTTCATAACATCAATTTTAATTGTTTTTTATTTTGATGAAATTTAGGTGGTTTTTCTTTAACACTTACATATATATGATATTAGCATTATTTTTAATTAGTGGAATTTCTAATTTTCATTACATGTTGAAAACTAAAAACCTATAATATCCCTAATCTATGCAAATGTGTACAAGTTTTTCTAATCCACCATTATAGTGGGTCTCGTTTGGTTAACCGTTTAGACCACCCTATAATTTATAGGGATGACCACCTTTTGTCATGGAAAACTCTAATTTACTATAGACAATCCAACCATAACCACAAAAAAATTATGAATGTTTATGTTATTATTTTTAAACATTTTTATAAATCATTTTATAATTTATTAACCAAAAAATGTCTTGGATAACCCATATATAACTTTCATAAAAACACCTTCAGTAAGATATAATTACCACATGCCATCGTAAAAACCGTGAAACTTCTCTTCCTAGTTATGGAACACTAAATTCCCAACCTACCATCCTCTTTCCAAAATTCAATAAAATCAATAATTTTATAGAATAATATTATTTACAATTCATCCTTCTTGACACCAAATCCAAAATCATTAATGAGACATTAAATTTCTAAATATATACATGTGAAGTATATCAATAACAAGTATAATAAATATTCTAGTAAGGCAGTTTTCACAAACTAATTTAAAAATAGACATCTTAAAATAATAAATTTAGAAAACAATTATTTAGGTAAAATAATCTAATAAGATTAATATTTGGGTTTCTTGGTCTATGTCAATGTATATAAATTAATAATTTATTGAAAAATAAATAATGGAACAATCTGAGTGCCTATTTTTACTTATGTAACTTGAAATAAATGACTGCTCGATGATATGTTACTTATAGTGGAGGAGATTAAGATGATTAATATAACTCTAATCACATTTCCAATGGGATTTATCACATATTCCATGTCACATAAAATATTTTATATTTTATCTGTATAAATCATGAAGGTAAAATATAAAAAAACAGACAAAATTATTTTGATAATTAATTTCAACTTTCAAATACTGATTAAAAATGTATAATGGATAAGTTCAAGATACATAGATAAGAGGTAACACTAGTTATCATGGTAACATAAAAATCATCATCCTATAGATAAATTTGATCTACTATCACATTTATGCTATATATATGAGAAAACTACTCTCATTAAGCCCATGGTATCTATATATATAAATATTGAGTCTTTTTTAGTTTCTAATGTGGATAAAGTAATATAAATATGAAAAGTATTCCTAGTTCATAGAATTAAACAATGATACATGAATATTTCCAACATTCAATGTGTGATAATATTAATGTAAATGTATAAGTACAATATTTAATGTTATGATAGTGGATAAATGGTAGATATTTTAGTGAAATCATATATTGAGGAATTTAATTAATTATGATGAATTCAAAAATAATAAGTTTCCTACTGAGGATAAAATTGTAGGGAAATTGATTATATAAATAACCCAATAAAATAATTGTTTTTCATGTGATAGATAACATTTTTATAATAGTTAGAAATTGGATCTGGTGAATTTGGGTGTGTTCTAAGACAAGGATCCCTATAGTCAAATTTAGTACTTGTTTTCTCTAACCGTATCATGTTTACATAGAGTTATAAATGATATTTTTCTTATTATAATAATTTCATTACTTTTACATACACTATCTAAATGGTAATGCATATAAATTATTTTTTATACAAATATTTCTATATTTGTTCACAAATATAATAAAATCCAAAAGAAATTATGATAAAAATCATTCATATATATTGTATCATGGAAATGAATTATATTTTCAAGACACAGATAATGATTAACTATTAGGTTCTATGGGATCATAAGCATGGATACATTCTCCAACGATGTTTTCCCTTTATAATCTCTTTTAAAGGATATAATGAGGGATGACCCTCAAATAGGACACCCATATTATTTAGGTGTCATTGGATGTTCCAATCTACAAACACATGTATTTTATTCTACTCATAAGATCAATTTAATATGTATAATTTGATTTTACACATTGATGCATGATAAAAACCATAACAGATTGTCTTCGGGGTTCAATATTATTGTGATTAGTGCATCATTGATGGTAATATATTTTTTGTATGGACAAGGAAATTTGTGTCACTTATGACTATAACAAGAAGATATATTTGGCCACTTGAATGAGATGGTAGTGACTTAAGTAAATTCATTCCCATAGTATTTGAAGTATACTCAATTGAATATAAATAAATATAAATAAATAGAATATTAAAGAGTGATGAAAAAAAGCATGCATCTTTATTTAGATGATATCTTTAGATAGTTGTAATATATCACATAGTAAGTGTTCATATGAGTTTATCGTATCTATTACATGTCCATATCTCTTTAGGGTTACTGATTTGTTTTGTGGTAGCAATTTTTTTCAACAAAATAATCTCAATACTATTAATATAATGTATATATTTTTATACATATATTACATCCATTTATTCCACCAATTCAGATTAATTTATGTTTAAGATGGATTGGGTTCCACAATTTTGCACCATGGAACGATCAATTGAAAATGGTCAAAATAAATTAAGTTAATAAATTAAATTATATGTTATTAATCTTTATAATAATAATACTTTAATTTGTTTCTCATTGTATTCACAATTTTTTTATGATTGAAATTTGAATAAATGAAGATAATTTTTTTGAATGAATAATATTTATCTATGATTTGTAACAATTTTTTTAGAGGATCAATTTGGCCTAATGGATTGTATTTATTTATGTGAAATAAGGGGTTACCACATTTGAGTGACGAAATATTTATGATAGTGAATATACATTTAATAATTTATTTATATCATTTCATGTATTATTAATCAGTGAATCTTCTCTAAAAACCAAATTCCATTTTGAGATGTTTAATATAAAAATTTATGTTCATTTTACTCCCATGAAAACTATTGCACCCATTTTCAATAAATTTAATCCTTCCAGATCATCTCTCAATATTTAGGAGGGAAATAAGAGAGAACAAGCCTTTATATATTGATTCATTTTTCTTCTTGAATAATATGTTTTCCAAAATCCACATGTATCACTAGTTGTATAAAAAAGGAATATAAGATCTATGAACCAAGAGTTTTGGGTCATTTTTGTATCATCTAGATGGATTATAGATTGAATCCTTAATCAAAGATGATTTGGTGATGAGTAGAGCATTTCACGATTATGTGGTTTCAAAAATTCATCTTTTATTCTTTATTTTTTGTTATTCATTATTATTATTATTTATTATGTGTTATTTGGAAGATGTTTGGAAACTATATTAGATATTTCAAGTTATGCTAAATATTCAGTAGAATTTTTTTTGAACAATCTTACCATTTATAAATTCCTATGGGTCTTGGTTCCTTTAAAAACTACTAACATTTCAAAAAAATCATCCCATAAAAGATATTAATGATTCTATTGATGTATGGTTTTATTTCCGTGGAGGAAAATTTTAACTCAAAAGAAATAGAACTAACTAAAAATTTAACTCATTGAGTAAGAATTATCAAGATATGATGCCTCTATAACATATGCCTAATCCTTTAATAACTATATTGGATGCATTAATATGCCTTGATTTCAAAAATTCGACAGTTACTTGTAGATTTTATAATCTCATTCTCATTGAATAGTAATTATAATAACTCTAAAATCATATTAAAATAATCATTCTAGATTATAGTTTATGTGTATCTCCTAAAAACATGTTCACTAAAATTATATTGTCTAAAAAAATCCTTAATGAAACTCTATTACAATTGGATTTTTTTTCTTCTCCATAGATATATACTAGATTTTTCATTACTTGACCTAAAACAAGACTAATAAAGTTGGTGAAGTGAATGGAAATATACTCATTACTTATTCATTGTGACATAGTGAAAAATAATCTCTTAAGTTCCCCATATTTTATCCTTAAATGAATTTTTTATTTTATTACTCTTATATAGTTAAATAGTATTGTTGGATCTATAATTTTAGATACTTATTCCCTAAATATAGTCTAATTTATCAAATGTTTTCATGGAGAAACTTTTATTCAACCAAAAATTAACTAGATAGTGGATTAGTATCCTTTTATATTAATAATATGACTTTTCCATGTATATCATAGAAAGTTTTTTTCACTTATTGTAACATTTTATAGACACACATATCATAAAATACACATATAGATAAATCCTCAAAAGTGTATTGTGAATACATGTGTGTTCCCTAAAGTCTTCCTTTAACAAGAAATGGGTTGGAGAAATACAATGAGACTATGAAACCCAAAATTATGAGTTGTTACCTTCCTAAATCATAAGATATGATAAAACCATAATCATACCCAAAAAATATAAAACAAATCCCAATCCATAATTTATGTAAATTTCATACATAACCTTGTTCAATATAACAAAACACAAAAAAACCATGTAAATTGACTCTAATGAAAACATCATGAATCAATCTAAAAATTTAGAACTCAGCCTCTAAATCCCTCTATTCAACATGAAAATATATGAATATGGGGGTGAGTATACCAGTATACATAGTAGGATCCTTTCCAAAGCATCTTTTTCACTGGTTTAAAATTCATACTAATTTCTCCATTAATATATTTTATAACCAACTATAACCTACAAATGATCATGTGTACGAAAAATTCACAGTGGATCACTGGCCTAATGTTTTATATATGTATCATAACATAATATCAAAATAATATATCAACAAGGAACCCTATATTCACTTACTACATATTTTTTATCTCTCATTCCCTAATGGAATATGACTTAAATCCAATCCATATCTACATAACCACATAATAACCACATCCATATATCGATAGGCAGATACCACATATCAACTTCTAAAAAAACAAATTTATTACCAAAGACCACATGTCCATAGCCACATACTACATCATGAAACCACAACCACTATTAAAATCATCATCATAGAATGGTGTCATGAATATGAAGTAGGTCAATCTCATTCCCTCATCAAACCATGAATAATTTCCAATAGGTATAAAACAACAATATCATCAACACTAGGTTTTAATAACTCAAAATTAAATCGATTACAACTAGAAAATCAAAACCAAAAGAAATAAAATAATTTTATATATCTGAACAGAGAGGGAGAGTGGGTAAGAGTGACTACTGAACCATTTTATCCACATTCAGCCTAGATGTTTGGGAAAACACCAAAATCCAAAAACCATATGTGAATTATTAACATTGTCTAACATTTTTGGTGATGAATAAGATATAAAATTAAGATATAAGAGTAACATTTATCCACAAAACCCAAACATAGGGTTTTCTAGAAAACTAACACTACCATTTTGCACAACATTTACCAAAACATTACTGTAACACACTACCAATCATTTTTGTTTCTATACCACAAACAAGCCCAATCTATCTACCAAATACCATTAGTCCAATTTCAATCAATGTCAAGTTTAATTTATCATAGTTTAAATATTATTATATTTTTTCATTTATATTATATTAAAGTAGAAATATTAAATACCAAAAATCTTTTTAAACCACACTCCTCTTCAATCAACTTTTTAATCATTAATAAAAAATATTCCTTACATTTCTATTTATTAATCACAAACATATCATCCCTAAATAATAACCATTTATTTACCTATCATTTATTAATTACATACCACTACCCTTCCATGTTTCATATATTATAATCATATTTCCTGATACTAAGAAACTATAATAGAACCATACAAAAACTGAACCCAACTTCACACAAACCACTACACAACCCATGCCAACAACCACCACTACTTCAATAAAACAACTCCCTTTTCACATAACCAACTATGTTACCAAAAATATGGCCACACAAAATCTTATCCACCACTCCAACAATAATAATGATTCTAAATCCTCCCAACTAGCTAGAATTACCATCCATAAATATTTTTATTATAATCATATGGGAACAGAAATATAAAAAAACAAAGAAAATATCACCATGTTTTACTCTATAAAACTCATTCTTAAATATTATTCCAAATAAAGTATAATTTTATGCTCAAACCCCAACACATTAAATTGTAAATTTTCATAACTACCTTTTATTTACCAATGATAACTTATTAACACATTATTAGTGGTGATTCAAACAAATCATTATCTATATGAAATGTATTTCAAAAAATAAGTCAAAAATGACATAAAAATGGTATTAAAAGATTATATATATATATGTAATATCATATAATTCTATAAAATACATGTCATACCTTCAAATCCTATAATTGTTCTTTAGTATAATTTATTATCTTGATTTGGATAATTAATACTAACTAGTAAAGGAAATAAAAATAATGACAATTTTATATTTTACACTATCAAAAGTGTTTCGTTATCCAACAACTTTTCTTAAATACATAATTGATGACATCTTTGATGAAACAAGAATAATATGACCACCAATCCCTGAGAATATTTTTAAATAACCTCAATAGCCTAGAAAACCTCAATATTGAACAAAAATTGGACATATGGAAAAAAATTCTAGTATTTTTCATAGAACCATGCATGAGAAATTATGATAAGGAATGAAACTATACATAAGGTGATGAAAAAGTGATATCACATTTGATCATAAGTAAGATGATATTTTTAAATGGGGTATAAAAAGATATCAAAGGGAGCTAATAGATCTCAAAATATACAACTTTGATCATTAAAGGGTTTAGAGAATATTGAGTGTATTATGAAGTAAATGAATAGGGTTTCAAATTTATTATATAACTAAATAAATTTATTATTCAAAAAAACATAAAAATTAATGTCCCTAAGACATTGAAGATAAGATATATTCAGTTCTGAATACCATATTATGATATCCATCTATCTTATCTTTAATCTCATAATCACACAACTATGTTTCCCTGATTTTGTCGAATGTCATTGTAAAACAATGTTAATAAGGGAATGATACTAGATACTTCAAAAAAAGTGAAAACACATCCTTTTCAAATCAAACTGAAGGAACCCTAGAAGAAACCATTGTTTAATGGAAGGAATGATAAAAAATAACTTATAAAAAAGAATAATAGAATTTTCTATCTGGTAAATTATGTTGCAATGTGAATGAGAAAAACAAAAAAATAATTCAACTAACATGATATTATCGTAAATCTCCTGAAAAAATTAATTATTGAACCACCACACATAATAATATACAACAATATTTCACACCATAAATAAAACTAATATTGTTACAATGGACCTTGTGTGATATTAAACAATTAACTCTCCATTACCCTTAATTTAATGTCAGAATACTCTATGACAAAACCAAACGCATGTAAATGCAACATTGAATAATTCAAAATAAAACCAACATGATTCATTATACAACTAAACACCCACCTCAAGATAAATAAACATATAACTCTAATTTAATATTTTCTAAAATGAAAATAAACTTCAAGATACATCCCAAATTACTAGCCACCATTTTATGACACTGCTCTAATAAATCATTCTATAATTAAATGTTAAAGATTGAATATTACCTCTGACACTATCTTCCATTATTCTATCCAAAATCCATAGAACTGGAACAAGAAAATGTCATAATATAATTGGTCACGTAATTCTTGGATTTTGTATTAGACTCCAATAAAATAATTCTCTCTCTCGCGAATTAAAAATAATCCAAAAGAGAAACACTGATCATTGAACTAAAAACATCCCCAAGTGGTACCTCTAAAACCAGAACTACAACATCCCAAAAAATGTAGTGCAATAATAATGACCATAATTCGATCTATATAAAATCAATCATCTCAATAATCATTAAAAATAGTATAATGAATCATATATATTGAGTACGCATATGTCAATCACATTATTACATTAACTCCTTTAAGACACAATGCCTTCATAAGACATAAACTAAATGAAAAACACACCATCATAATGACTTCTAATGATTTTCCTAAAACTCAAATAATTTCTCCATGAATTTAATGTCATAATTTTTATATATATCACATATACATGACATGGGATTCATTGTAAATATAATAGTGATGTTTTGACTCATAGATTGAATCATGGAGCAGATCCAACCATGAAGGAAGTACTAAGTAATAACCTACCTAGCTAATATTCTCTAACCTATTGAAAAGACTGATAACTAGAGAGAAAATACCACTACCAAAGTAAAACCACCATTCACCATGGCAGAGTGAAACTTATAAGTACACATTAACCCTAAATTCAGAATCCTATAGTATTGTACACCAATATACACATCAATTAAAATTATATCACTCAACCATTATTCAATAATGAATATTCTAAACCTTATTGTATAATCTCTACACTACATCGGGTCTAAGGACCACTATGTTATTAGCCTCATTATTGGAAAACAAATATTAGCATGGACACCTTTAAAATTATATGAATGGATACATGATAATTGAAGAGTAATTACTGATGTTTTAAGAAGAATCACCCAATATTAATCCATACACCCACGATCCATTGAAATCCCAATATAAATAATGCATCAAGTCGTATATCATTTGAATAATGTAATCCATACAACCAACCTTTGAGGATGAAAATTAACACCAAGGTATGTATGAAAGATAAAAAAATATTAAATACCTCACAATAAAATAATTATAAATTGATTATCCTAAATATAAATGATGGTCCTTGAAACCCCATGATGTTCCACCATCATATCCACATACATATTTGCCTGAACATCCATAAAATAGGACTCCTTAATCACCAATAAATGATCTAAAATCATCAAATGATATAATATGACAAAATTAAATCAAATAACCATTGATCATGAGTAAAACCTATGATTATAACTATAATAATTCTCTTACTTATTCTTAGTGATATACAATGAATGTAGAAAACCATTAAGTACATGATGATCAACATCCACCTACTAGAAACCACTTACTACTAAAAAAACTTCCCAATAAAACATCATCCACCAAAACCAAAACAAACACAATAGTGAATGAAGCATCATAGATATATTAGGTTAAATATCCAATAAGGATTTATGAAACTAAAAATAAAATCCTTTTAAATAAAAAATCACATGAATAAATTATCAAAAAATATAAAAAATGTGGATCACCCACCAAAAATCCAGAATGAGTCTCACCATAAAAGACACAACCTCAACGTAATTCTACATCGGAGTCTCCCCACTCAATATCCTCCATCAATTGTTACTATTTTGAATAAAAAAACTATATACTATAGGAAAATCGTACCATTTACCTACTCTATATTAGGATACATTGATAAAATAACCATCATAAATCTCTACATATCTATAGACTCTTGAAATGTATGTCCTTAACAATTCCTACAAGTGCACTTGTAAAAACATTCACTGTCATGAGGAATAGGAGATGTTAAGGATATATAATTTAAAAAAACCAATAAAAAAACACAAATATATAATTATATACTTTTTAGATAATTTAAACAAAATGATTTAGTAAACTATGAAGACCAAAAAGTATTTAATGATGAGGTAATGGACCCATAATTTTAGAGAAATAACCCCTACTACCTAGTTGAGATCATGTGAGGCATATATACACACATGGGAAAATATCATATGAGACCGATATAAGATTATTTTAAATTTATTTCAAAAAACCTAGTATAATGTGAGATGATTCAAATAAAACCATAAAAACTTCCCATTAAATCCAGTGATTATGAGAACTAATAGTAATCTCATTTAGGTAGTCAAATTTCACCAGACACTAATACAATTATATAATTTTTTCCCTCTTTGTCAATACTATCAATATGGATTTAATATGATGTATATAGAACATGATCCTCCAATAAATTCCTATAAAACCAACAGAACTATAAACCTATAAAACATTCTTAGGTACTTTTTATAAAATTACTACACTTATCATGGAAGAATTAACAACTAATCCATGCCGAGACAACAAATGGACCTGAAAATGAACCTCCCATATCAAAAAAAATTCAAAAGTTAACATCCCATAAATATTATTGTGTTTATGGAATTTAAAAATGTTATTTGATTCTAAAAATGAACAACATCCAAATTTTAAAACATCACAATGATTTCGATTATCAATAATATGAACTGATCCATTAACCCATGAAACCAGATGTTCATGAGTCCCATTCAAATTATAGAGAAATTAATAAAATATAATGGAATGACTAAAAAATATAAATTACCATAAAAACCAAAAATCATTCATTGTGATATCCTCCTCTCTCGCCCTTTCAAAATGATATAGTTAGCATAGTTTAATCCCTAAAATCAATATTATTAACTTATAATGGTTGAAAAAAGTATACATATCTGGGAGGGAATAATAATTATTAACTATTAATTGATTAATCCATTGGTAGTCTATGAGTAATTTCAAACTAACCTCCTCATTATTAGTCAAAAATAATAAATCAATCCAAGTTTACTTGAAGATCTGATTGAAACCCTTATATATTAAATCACCCATTTTATTTCTAAACTCCAACAACCCTAACGGTTCCATATGATAATGTAAAATTTATATTTTTGACACATAAATATACTTACCTATCTTGAACTAAGTATCACATTATGTGGGTGGCATCAAACCCAAATTGGGTAAAACATTTGGAAACATATTTAAAAATATCGTAAGACCTTATTTTTCCCTTTACCAAGAATAAAAAACACTATAAAACGTAAAGAAAATTAATGTAAATATCTGTGACACATCTTATAGTCCCCATCCCTAGTGAGAATCACACACTTAATACCCACATTAATGCAATAATCATTCCTCTAGAATAACATTAAGATTATATGGACACAGTAAATATGATCTATATAAAGAATGGAATTTTATGTCTTTATATTCATTAAAAAAATTACCCTAATGACCAATGTACCCCCATATTTTCTCACAATCAAAAAAAATAAAGAAAAATATTATAAACTCTAAATATAATAGTAAACACTTGAGTAACTAGATTTCCCTCTATATTGAGTCTCAGGGAAGAGACATAGGAATGTAAAATAAAGGATTAGAAATCACCAGAATCAACAGATGAAAAATAAAATTTAGTAAATAGATAACTGGAACCTCAAATTATGTCTCACATACATGAATCTAAAATGACCATGGAAAGAAACTATCCACACCCATTTCTACAAACTTATTATCCCTAAAAACAACCACCTCAATGACTGATCCCATGCATATATCCATGAGAAAAATTGCAACTATTGGTCTATATTCATCCTAATTTATATATTCTCATATGATCAAAATTATACTAAACCTACTATAGATTAATGTGTAGAGGAAACTATTTCTAATGTTATATAGGAAACTGACTACATATACCATAGTGACCAAAATGAATATCTCGTCACTAATATAGGTGATTGACATTAACCCTATAAGAAAATCACTATAAAATAGTTATCTTTGAATAATAATGAGAAATATATAATCCTAGGACTTGAAAATAAAACTAATAAGATGGAATCCCTACTAGTAAAAACATTAACTACCTTGACATCATAGATCTTCCATATATAGCTCAACTCTTATGGATTCTTTGATGACTTCCCTATTAAGATGATCCTAAAAAACATGTATCTTCTCTATAAATTATTATTTAGTTAGAACATCAATATAGGTTGGAAACATAAATTGGGTAACATAATACTGAATAGTTGGACACAACACTTCCTCAAATAGTCACATTATGGCCTCCTTATCTGAGAAAAGATAATTGTAAAATTTAAGAAGATCATTGAATTGAATATATGGATGATTTACACTCATACATCCCAAAAAAATATATAAAATTCATGCACATCATTGTATTTACTAGAAATGGAATAATATCTAGTTGAAATTGCCTCATGAATCCTCCCATTAAATCATAGACACATGCACATCCAGTGAAATAGAAAACACCACTAGTTATAAAATCTCCCAATATAATCGAAATATATTAAGACCAAATAATACATAATGAAATAAAGGAAAATGAAGGAAATATTCTTCTCCTCTAACTCATGATGCACTCTGTAATCACATATAGTCCCCACAAACAATAACAAACATGGATGTTGTTACTCATGTTTCATCTTCTTCTAAGATTCATTCTCCTCATCATATACCACACACATATGGTTGACTAAATCAACAAATTGAACATATATGATTAGAAACATATCTTAATGATAACCAGAAACTATCAATATAAGTGAATAATGGAAAATAAAATGTTTGATAATGCATAATTCCTTAAATATCATTTGATTAGATTCATTTATAATTCCCTAGAGTTGAAATAATTAAAGTCCAAGTTTAATAATGTGTGATTCACATACCTCTTTGAATTCTATACCCAAAAAATTTTATTACCTCATATTGGGTGTATATTAATCATAAGGTCCTCTTATCAGATAACATGGGGACTTAATTGATTATGTTTTAGTTTGTATCTTATTCTACATTACATAGTTAATTTGAATAATATTTTTTCCCTACCAAACTCTTGTAGTATTTACTAGTGCCTAGATACATTCCTCATCCCAGATCAAAATCACGTCATTGATACCACTCTATAATAAAATTTCTCAATTTGGAACCCTCATAGGCAAGTAGTTATGACTTGTGTGAACCGTGATGTCTGACTCCAAAATTCCATGAGTTAGAGACTAGCACCGAGTGTATGAATATAAAAATGGAAGAAATTTGACTCATAAAACCTTGGAATATAAGATAGATCCTTAATAAAATCCAGAAAACATAAACATGAAAGAAATCCATAATGTACAGAAATAAAATAGATAACCATGATTCACTAAATAAACCAATTAAATTAAAATACTATTGTACCAGTGTGGATTAAAAATCTAATCTATCAGCTTCAAATTCAATGATCTATGAATAAATCCCTCATAGAAACCTAGAAAACATAACTATTAATATATGTGTGATCATAAAAGTATAAATATAATGATCCTCACCCAATCCTTACATCAAAACAGGGGGAATAAATAATCCATAGTAAATAAACATTAGAACCAACACACACGTATACCATGTCAACTAACACCCAACATCAGTAATGCTAGATATTCAAATGTAAAATACATGCATAACAACGTAGTAAAAAAAGAATATATCAATATGGTACTCTACCTTCACTTCCCCACTGATCTAATAGATATGAAACCCAAAAAAATCATCCAATGCTTCAATCCCCTCTATATATATATCCACATAACCAAATAACAACCACAACCACTAATAGACAACCACAGTCCACATATTGAGAGACAAGTTCCTCATTTTAAAATCTTCATAACACATATTCATATTTATATACCACATCACATTATAAAAACTATGAATCACATCCTCATAATAGTAGGATTTTAAGTACATAATTAAAATCAACAATGTACCCTCCTTAACCGATGCACGACCACCACTATGTATCACAACCTATATCTCATCATCAATGTATCATATCCAATAAAACATAAAGGCATTAAGTCTTATGAATCATAATATCATACCACGATATCCAATTCATGTATGATGGGAGACTAGAGAAGATTGAGTAGTTATCTTCTCATTCACTTCAAAATGTGGATGATAGGGAAAACATCTAGAAACCAAAACCATATATGAATTGGTATATATACTAGACTCAGGTGGAGGTTCATAAGAATTACAAACAAATAACTAAATTATCGTACATTACAAATACCTAATTTAAGGGTCTATACTAAACTAAGACAACTATTTCCCATAATATCCCCTAAAACATTAGCGCTGCTCGCTAGTAGCTGCTTATATCACTAAATAATAAACTAGGGCCACATATTCACTAAATATGACTTAAAATTAGTATAAAATTATTATTTTATTTACTTCAGATTCTTAATTTAGAATTTTTATCCACATGACATTCTATTAGAAATATTAAATCCAAAATAATTTTTGAAACCAGTTACCAATTTAAGACAATTATTAATCATTATGCACATTTATTTTTGACCATTAACATGTATTGATCACAACCATCCCATCCATTATGATTATTTTTTTCAAAATTCTTCATCATGAAACTCAAGACCATTTCCATTTAGTAGTTTCATTTATTTCAACAATATTCTAAGCGACCACATACCAATAAAATCACACCAAAATAACCGAACTCATTAGAACAAAAAACATTACACAAAAAAAAATCCAACAGCCAAAATTGATACCAATAGACGAAATCCATTCTATGTACCGTTACATGGTATTATAACATTAACCACATAACATCCAATTCACTACTACCGAATCCATAACCACATCTTATTCTCATAAAAAACACTCCCATGACCTTCAAAATTATAGAGAAAAAGACATCATATATAAAAAAATTAATAAAATCACCATATTGATTAAAAAGAAGAAACAACCATTTAAAAATTATTTCATATAAAGAATAATTCAATATTCACACTCCAAAACATTAAATTCCAAATTTCTATAAAACCACGTCTTTGACAACATTAAGTGATTAACTCACGGTAAAATGTGATCCCAATAAATAAATTATTTTAATCATGGTGTTTTTAAATATAAAACACAATTCACATTAAATAAATATATGTCAATATTAAATATGTAATTAAAATCGTGGAGTTGTAGCAAAGTATTGAGAATCACCCTCCTCAAATAAAATATTCCTTAGTAAAATTTGTTATCTCAATAAGTTTAATCCATATAATCTTTAAAAAGAAGGAAATCCATGAAAACTGCTTAGATTATACAGAACTAAAGAAGGATAATCACAAAATAACTTAACATAACATCAGATCCAATGATATCAAGTTGAAACCATGAAGATGATTACCACCCTTCCCAGAACACCTGTGGAATGATTCTTAACAAACTATATCACAATAATCTCTATCACGATTCTAACCTAAGGAAGAAACAAATCCAAAGTATTATCATTATTTATTTTTAGGTAAATAATAACAATTAATCACATTATAATTAATAGGAAGGGTGGATTATCTCACCTTATTCCATAAATAGATTGATCTTTTAAAAAAATATTAAAAGATATATAAGAGAGCTCTGATCTCTCCAATGATATACATAAGATATCCCATGGTTGAAGAAAAAACATAGAAATTATAAAGAAAATAAAATGTAGTCTTGAATTTATAATAGAAATAAAAATTTATTGAATCACTATGGGATAGGTAATGATCATGGGGAAAATAGGGTAAAACAAACACACCTTTGAAAATCACTTCATGATATCCACTTATATATCCTTGAATTTCATTGTAAAATACTTATTTACATAATTAATTTAATTTGTGATCATTAAGAATCCATGGTGATCATACTACACTTATATATATTTAAATAAACATACTGAAAACATATGTATTAACACCTCAAATCTAAAGAACCCTAAACTACACAACAACAAAAACAAGTTCTTGGTGTCTTAGACCTCAGAAAAAAAATCCAAGTATTCACCCACCCCAAATATCATGCCATAAAATGTTAAACAACTCACTTATTTATATAACATTATCCTAACTAGAAACTCACATTAGATTAATGTTAGGATCAAACCCATGTTTTAATAATATATAGGAATTTATGGAACAACCAAAACTAACCACAATAAAACTGGCCTCACATGAGATTCAACATAGAATTCCATAGGTACCATTATAATATTCTATTAAACTCTATTCCACAACATGAATATTGTAAGGGTAATCTATATTGATGATCACTACCACCAACACCCTCCATTCAACCATTAAACTTTTATAATAATAAAGATAATCACATAACTCTCCAAACTCTTTCCCCATGAAAAAATACAATTTCAATGTCACATCCCAAGTCTAGAACCCACTACTCACTGTGAACAACCAATAATTCATGCCCTAAAAGGCATCGTAAAATATATTTTTTAACTATAAATCCACTATCCCATTTTTAGCCCTTCTAAATACATCTATCACCAAGTGGTCACAAATTAATAGCCCGTGAAGATCAAAGACATTACAAAGAAAAAAATTATTTGTTTATAATTGATTGAAATAAGTTTATGGTGTCATAAAATATAATATTATATGATTTGAATACATTATTTAATCATAAAATTAAATAATATGTTCAATCTAATTTTCAAGTTACATTTTTATATAATGTATAATTTTAATAGATTTTATTAAAAACTGTCTGTGAGTAAGGACTCATCCTTAATATTGTTTAATACCATTTTCATGAATTCTAGGTACTTTATATACCATAAAAATATAGTAACTTCGGGAATAACCATTTTTTCTAATGGTACTATCTTGACCATAGGTACCAAAATATCAAAACGTTGATTTATTATATGGATTCCCTTTATGAATAATAAAAACAATCCCCATAGAAACTTTAGATATAATTAGATACAATAATTGAATATGGGTTCTATCCTCAGTGTTTAATGGGACACGTTACATGGTTTTTTGAAACCCATATAAATATTGTTCTCTAATATATATTGGAAATAAAATAATTTTTTTCTTGTATACGTGTCACTATAATTCTTTATAGATTTTTCCACATTACAATTGTAAAGAACGTTGATCCTTTAATTCATAAATGTATGTATTCACTCCACTATAATTTTCTTTGATATTATTTCATTATAAAAATATGTTCTTTCTAAAAATAATTACATTTTTATCTCTAGCATCCTTTAATAATAATATTTATTATTTAAGATGGAAATTTTTTTCAATGATATCCTTAACAAAACACTATGCAACCCCATAATGATATATGTCATAGAGCAGGTTTCATAAATTATAATAACATAAATGGGATCCATTCAATCACCTTAATTGGACAATAGTTATTGGGTATGTCATGGACTGTAGTTTATTTTCCAAATAGATAATGGATATGTATCATGAATAACTATTAATTTCACTATTTCTACCACTGATTAATTTATACATTTTCTTATATGATTTATGATAAACTATATAAATAATAGTGAATTAGTTACATTATCATGAAATATAAAATAATTGATTTTTTCGTGGTTAGGATTTGAACAACATCATTTTTGACCAGAAAAAATTATTTTTGTTCCAAGTTGACTCTCTAGTAAAATTTTCTATTTCATAATATCTTATTAAAATTTGGTTTATACATCACCAAGTAACATATCTATATATATTTTTATAATCATTAAAAATAATTAATTATGAGAATCCTGTATTCAAATCCACAATTAATGATTCTAATTGATCAGTGTAAGGTAATTATATAGGCTATATATATTTTAAAACACATGTTTTATAAGAAAATATTGTCTGTTTTATCCTGTAAATAGGTATCAAAAATAAAAATAGTTTTCAACTCAAAATATAGAAAATATAATTCATATTTTAACATTTTATTTTTATTTTTATTTATATAAAAAATTCTATAATTCCAAAATTATGTTTAAAATTAATCATGTTTGTTGAATTCATCTTTTGTTACCATGTTTAGATTTACCAATTCATGTATATTTCCATAAAATCATGGACAAGTTTCAAACCATAACATATGTTTTCCCTTTATTTATAAACTATAAAAAATCATTTCTTTCTAAACAAGAAATATAAATATTTATATGGTTATAATAAAAACATAATTATTGTTCAAAAATACATGGAACAATCTTGAAGGAAATATTAAATGGTGATCTTTTACATTTAATTCAACAAGACTATCTCTATTAAAAGTTTAATATCTACATAAATTATTATAATCATTAAAAATATATTTGGTTATTGTATATATATATATATTAATAATAATATGAGACAAAATGTTTTTCTAATTTATAACTTATGGAATTTGAATGAATTTATTCGATGATCAATATTCTTAAAAATACCATTATTTTTTTCCCTATAATATAATTCTACATCTAACAAACATTCATGTATTAGAATTTTTTTACTATAATCAACAATAATTTTAATTTTATGAATAAATTTTTAATAAAAAAATATTACATAATGAGTGTTGTTCTATATAAAATTACGATAATAATTTCCATATAGTATATGTGGAAATGAAATATTATAGAAGTTCCCCGCTATAATGTGAAACATAAATTGTCGTGAGAGTATTCTAAAATATATATTATGTGGTATAGATGTTATATATATTATAGGGTATATATTATTATTCATTAACAGGTAATATAGTCTCGTAAGATATTGCGACTTCTTCTCATGAAGTACTCACTCGATAATATCCTATAATGGTGGTTATGTGGATATACCCAACAATAATATTTCCACATTTCATATGGGTCCTTGGATATTCTAATTTATAGACATCTATATTTTTTCTTATAAATGAAATTATTATTAATCTATATCATGAATTATTAAATTTTATGTGTTTCTAGAAACATTGTTGATATATGCTCTAAATAAGGTTTGATAAAATGGGTACTTCAAAATTGATATGAAATTAATTTAATCACTTAAGAAACAATTTACCCATATAATTTTGTTTATGATCATATCGTAGACCATTTTATTGTTTTATAATAGTCTTATTAAATCTGTTGACAATTTTTCTTAAATGTTTTCATTTTAGAGAGCCAAAAAAGATAATTCATGAATATATGTTTGGGAATCATGTTTCAACCTATTTAATGAGATATAAAGAAAAAATATATTTTATTATACATACAAGGACCTGGCCTTAAACATTACATTATATTGAATTATGTCAGGAATTCACATTGAGGATCTTTTCTAGTTTAGAGCTTTAGAGAATTGGGCCATAATTATTACATATCCACATGAATATTACATGTTTACACTACTACTCAGTATACATTTTTTCATAAAATAAAAACTCTTAAAAGAAGCATGTCTAGTTACATGTTTTAGAAAACATGAATTTTTCTTGATCCCATCCTTGAACCTATTAATCTTTATACCCTATGGAAAACATTTCAAAAAAACGAGATAAGCATAAAAAGATCAGTAAAGGTTATAAAATAAAGAAAAAACATTAGTCCATCAATAAATACAAATCAATGAAAATATACTTTTCAATCATAACACACCTAATAAAATAATTAGATTTATGAATAACATAGAGAAATCATAAATCATAAATTTAACTTATGTCATACATAACATACTTACATTATAGATTTCCCAGCTACGTAGGGTGTTACATTTGGAATACCCATCATAGTATATTCCCTAAATCTCTTAGGAGAAACATTTATATTTTCCTCCATCACGTTACCCAATGTATTGGAGAGCTATCTCAGGCTCACCCACACTAAGTTTATCATGAAACCACCCATATACATAAAAAATTCCCAAAAACCATAACTTATTCATAACACATAAAACAATAATAAATGAAAGATAACATTTCCATATTGAAATCACAATATATCATTTCAAGATATTGACATAATCAATTCTTTATCAAACTATTTTCAAAATTATTTAAAACATTTAACAAAAAGATTTTTTGAATCAAAGTGTCCCATTCCAATTTTAAGATTTTAAATAAAATAAAATTTTAAAAAATTAATTTCAACATAAATAAATATTTAAAACCATTTTAAAAACATGTACATTGATGAGAAATATTTAGAAGAATAAATCTTTAAAGCTTTTAAAACGATGTTTTAGTTAAAGAGTCTTGTAATACTTGAGAAACACTTGACTAAACATAATTAAATAATAAAATAAAATAAAACATATAATATCTTTAAAATAAGGATATTGTTGATATAATATTTAAAATTGAAGTATATACACCATATAAAAGGTAATTTGTGCATAAAAACAATTAAGTCTTAACGGAATGTAAATTGAGACGAAATCCCTTACAAAGATCGTACCATTACATTTAAGGATAAATAAATAACATAATTGTGTGTGAAAAGTATAAATACAACCAATATATGTGGATTTTAGGTGTAAAAAAATCATAGGTCATTCAAACATATTCATATCAAGACATAATCAATAAGTAGATGATTAAGCCAAAGAATGGAAATAGGGCTATAATGATCCCTTACCGATTTGGTAACTTGACAAACATACACCCCATAACTGAAATTCCATACAATGAGTATGTTAATACACATAAATAAATTTATATTACACAATGAATAAAATCATGGGAATTAGATACACCACATAAAAGGAAATAGAGGAAAATATTACATGAATCTCATGAGGATAAAAAGTGAGATGAAAACCCCTTACCTCATGTCTGACTTGTCTTGTATGTTTCTTTTTCTTCCAGAATAATAACAATAAGTTAATTTATAATTTCTTAAGAACATTTTTAATGTTTATTATTCCTTTTATATCACTTATACCTTTATATAACAATTAGTTAATTATTTGAGTTCATATCAGACATTTTGTCGATGTTCGGATAATTTTTCAAAAATGACCTTGTTATAATTAAAAATTGCCCATGTGTTAAAAATTCCATTATCTACAAAATGATATTAATGATTTATATATCATATATTTCATTTAAATCTAGTGTATATGTATCTATAATATTCCATATCATTTGGAGTTAAGAAATGAAACACACCTTTCATGGAGATGGTAATCCGTACGTATGTCTGAACGCTACATTAATTTCTATTTTGTATATAAATGAATGAAAACTTAATAATACATAGGTATATAATAATTAAAATATGATATCTATTTTATGTAATTTAATTAATTCCATACTTTCTAAGTTCAACCTATGGAATGAACGATTCATATCACTTTGAGGGGGTATAAGTCTGCACTTCCTCAAATGAAATTATCATAATTACCCATTATGGAAACCAAAAAGGTATGATATAAATGAAAAATACAGAAGTATAGAGACAATATAAATATAATATATATCACATGTAAATAAAGTTCCATCTTAATGGCCACAATAAGGGGTGGTTGGCGAAGATTGAACAATCATCGTTTCGTGAGGCAGTAGTTCGTCGTCCACAGAAATAGTATGGTCTTTACCCATTAGACCGAGGTGTGTATAAGTGTACTTCAAATACTTCTCATATTGACAAAATAGTATATTGAGGATAAATTGTTTTATAAAATAAAGGAATAAAATGTTTTTAGGTGTTTTGATAAGTAATATAAAAGAAAATAACTTAAGATAAGATGTTACCTTTAAATCGGGTAACTCCCTTTGGTTTGAACCAAAAATATTTTTGAAGTTCTTTCTACCTAAGGTAAGTCTTCTAGGTTGAATAGAGGGATATTGAGAGATTATTTTGGCAGAGGATGTATGAGACAAGGGGCTTTCGAGGTGTGAGTAATGGGTAAGAGGTGAGGGATTTTTATAAGGGGGGGCTCTTTAGGAAAGTTTGAAAATATTATTTTATTATATAATTATTTTTAGTTTCTAAAGGTCCAAAACTTATTAAAGTCAAAGATTAGATGAGTATTTTTCAAAATAAATTCATCCAATAATAATTTGACTGGTTTTGGATGTTGTTATATATTCTTTATAATCTTATTTATTTAAATCATTCATTAATGAGGTAAACACTGCATCATTATTCTGCCATAAATAATTTTATTTATTTGATGTCTATAAATTATACAAAAATACCATGACATAGGAAATATTTTCAGATTTAAAATGAATATATATAGTTGAAAACATAACTTACATAACCCCATGTAATAATTTATTTACTAGAAGTTATTTTTTTATTTCATTATTTGTCATAACTTTAAATTAATTAATATAAAGTGTCATTATCACTCTTATGTGACTCCATGGGGTCCCAAAATTGATATAAGGATGCCCATTAGCGGAACTTTATTAACCAATAGGATTATGATACATGTTAGAGTAATTCAATATTATTATTATAATATTTGTTTACCCTTATTTACCTGATTTACCCTTTAACCATGGTAAATAAAATACTTACTGAAGTAAATATTCATAATGTCTAAAAATAAAATCTATCTATTTACATAATTTGTAACTCCTGATTCCAAATATTCAATTAATTTTTACAAATTAAAAACACATAATTTGAATAATTTAATTTAAAATTAATTCTTGTAGTCAAAACAAAAGCGTGTTTTTAAGAAATAATAATTATCAAAATATTGACACTTGTTAATGTCTAATTTCAAACTGAGAATTACTTCTAATGACCAACAATAGATCAAATGGTAAAAATATAATATAATTACTCTGTAAAACCATTTATAATGTTAATATAACCATACCAATAAATAATATTAAAATAATTATGTGAATTAAAATGTGGTATTTTTCACTATTCATTAAAATTTTAACTTTATCAGAAAAAAAAACCAAAATTTCAACCAAAGTAAATTTTGATGTCCAAATTATAAAGAAGATTTTTATTTTGTCAAATAAAACATATAAAAGTGACTAAAACTATATTAAACAAGGGTTCTCCCTTAAAAGGCGATAAATCGACTTTTTAAAGAATATTAGAGTATTTATGTTTAAAATTGCATTCATTCACATTTTATGCCTCTAAATTTTTTCAGGTAAAAGTAAAAACATTTAACAAAAAAATTTAATCATATTATAGTTATTTATATTCATTCCTACCAATACAATAACTATGTGTTAACTACTATTTAAAATAATAATGTTATTATATTATTTTTTGGTATAACTCAAAGTTGTGTGCAACATAAGATTTCAAAGAAAACTATTGTAGCATGTTGTGTACACTATCATACATAGCATACCTTATAAAGCTAAAACAATATTTAATTTTCAAATATTAATAAATATGAAAATGACATATTCTTTATTTACTTGGTATGTTATATCATTCCCTCTTTTGTAAATTGTGTCCTTGCAATTTTAAAATTGTGCATTGAAATTTCATTAAAACTCCCACATTAGAAAAAGAGTCAATAAAACTATCACTTTACAATATAAAATGAAAAGTAAAAAGGTCGCCAGAGATAACCCATACTAATATTCTATGAAAACATGGATATGTAAGAGTAAACTAACCATCATGTTTTTATGGAAAGTGATAGAAAACATGATTAAGAGAAAGTTATCCACCATAAAATCACAAACTTGTGATAGGTTAAATGGTCTTTGGATTCCCTATAGAAAAAGTAAAAAGAAAACATTTTTTTGTTTTATGTTCCTTTTCATAAAGTATGAGAATTTTTTATGATATTAACTAAGTAGATAAGGAAATATACTTACTTTTCTATTAGAGTTTCGTCCTTTAATAAATATCATCCATAAACTCATCTTTTATCCAAACGATGAGTATTCATGATGGCGTGGTCACACTTGAAGCACTAGAATCAACTTATATAGAATCACATAATCCAAAAAACAAGAAAATATATTTCCCATATCTTTATAAATTAACCAAAACCAAAAATGGAGAGTACAAGATCGGATAATCCTAGAAAAGGATAATATTTTATAAAAAGAAATACTACTCATAATCACCAAAATTCAACAAAAAGATCCCAAATATCAAGAAAGACCATTCAATACAAAATTATCCTTAAAATTCTTCAAAATAATCCAAACAAAGTTTAAAACCTATAATTCAGAAGGATTTGATCATATAGTATTCCATAATAAATTGTAACTTTTATCCCCAAATAACATTGATGACTCTTAAAGTCTCATACTGAAGTGTAATTAACCTAATCACATATTTTCTATTATAGGTTAATCATTTTCATAAATAACCAAAATCAATATATGTCAACAATAAAAACATAGATTCTTCTAAAACAAAATTTCAACAATTACTCCACAAATGCGATCCCATAGTATTCTATTTTCCTTTAGCTTATAGTGTTCCCAGAAGAGAGAACATATTCTAAAATAACCTTTATCACTTAATAACCAAATAATTTTCTTATACTAAGGATATTATTTTGATGAAACATAAGTTCCCAAAAATACACTTATTATTGATCTATAAAATCATTTAAAAAACTAAATTAGTCATACTAACCAGGGACTTCACGTAGTCTAGTGGTAGGAGGGAATTCCCAATCGCACTTTGTATGTGGGTTTGATTCCAGCAGTATTGTTCAATGTGATGGGTTGTCACATGTTCTATGTATTGTCCTTTTTCAAAAACTATACAATTTTATCAACTTCCCTAAAAAAGAGAAAAATTCCTCATAAATAACCATAACATGATTTAACCTCAATGGTTGTCTTATGACTCTCATTTTAATCCCAACTCATAATGACCTCAATATCTTAATTCATGAAGTATTATATATATTTCCAAAAAAAATAACTCTATAAAATAACACTATTCTCAAATAAATAACACCGTACCTTGATCGTGGTGTCCACCTGGTTTCATCATCATCTTGTTCACATAGATATAAGGTCCATGCATTACAACGATGATTTATAGATCCTTCAAAATCATTTGCTTCCTTTATCCAAATACACCTCAAACAAATGGGGTCATATGGGTGATCATAGAAACACAGTTTCAAGAAATAATCATGTATGACATATAATTTTAAAACATCTAATAAAACAAGATTTTTATAAAACAGTCTTACTAAGATTGATATAAAACATTCAATCAATGGTCCTTTTAAAATACCATAAGTATGTGATGAAAGACTATAACTTAAAAGAAAATATAAATAGGTTGTGAAAGGGTCTCCTTCTTCATCACATTTTTCAAAATCATAATATGCTTCAAAATCTTGCGATATGGTAAAATATTTGAAAATTACTAGATAATATTTACCTTTCTTGAAAATATGAGAATATTGAGAAAATAAGATTTGATTAAATACAAACCATGATCCACAATAGTATCGATGTATATTAGAGGTGTTTGATATCTCAAACAATTTCTTTCAAGTGAGTTTTATGTTATAAAATGTTTCAAAATCATCGGGACATGACATTTCAATAATTATTGTAATAAATTCATAGGGAAGAGAAAGGAATTTCGTTTGAGATCCCCCTCCTTCAATTTGTAAGAAACATTCCTTGATCTGAAAAAGTTACAAAATAAGGATTTAACTTAAATAATAGACATAGAGACTAACCATGTGTCTAGAAAAAACTCATAATCCCTAATGTTTTCTAATACAGCCTCTGATACCAACAATAAGGACCCAACCTTAAACATTAAATTATCTTAACTTATATCAGGAATTCACATTAAGGATCATTTCAGGTTTAGAGATTTAGATAATTGGGCCACAACTATTACATAACAAGTTGAATATTACCTGTAGACACCCCTAATCAGTATCCATTTTTTCATAAAATAAAAACTCCTAAAATGAAACTTGTCTAATTCCATGTTTTAGATAGTATGACTATTCCCTGACCCCATATTTGACCCATTTCATCTTTATGTCATGTGGAAAACATTTCAAAGACTTGGTATGAACATAAAAAATTCAATAAGGGTTATAAAATAAAGAAATAAAACTTTAGTACACTAATAAATATAAATCAATGAAACCATACTTTTTAATCATAAAATATCTCATGAAATCATATGATTTTTGAATAACACACTGAAATCATAAATCATAAACATAAATTATGGTATACATAACATAATTACATTTTAGCTTTCACATATATGTAGGGAGTTACGTTTGGAATACCCATCATAGTATATTGCCTAAATGTCTTAGGAGAAACATTTACGTTTACCTATTTCATGTTACCCAATGCATTGGAGAGCTATCTCGGGATCACCCGCCCTAGGTTTATCATGGAACCACCCTTATACATAAACCATGACCAATAACCATAACATATTCATAACACATAAAACATTCATAAATTCAAGATAAAATTTCCAAATTTCAATCACAATATATCATTTCAAGATATGGACATAATCAATTCTTTATCAAACCATTTTCACAACTATTTAAAACATTTAACAAATAGAATTTTTTAATCAAAGTATCCCATAAAACTTTTAGCTTTTAAAGAAATTGAAATTTTAAAACATTAATTTCTATATAAATAAATCCTTAAAAATATTTTGAAAAAACGGACATTGATGATAAATATTTAGAAGAATATTTCTTTAAAGCTTTTAGAATGATGTTTAAGTTAAAGAGTCTTGTAACACTTGAGAAAAAATTGAAAAAAAATAATTAAAAAATAAAATAAAAATAACTTATATTATCATGAGAATAATTATATTCATGATATAATATTTAAAATGGTTGTATATACACCATATAAAAGTGAATTGATGCATAACAATAATTATGTCTCAATGGAATGTAAATTTAGACGAAATCCATTTCAATGATCGTACCATCAAATTTAAGGATAAATAAATGACATAATTATGTGTGAAAAATATAAATACACCCAATATATATGTATATTGAGTTTAAAACAATAATATGTCATTAAATCATATTCATATCATGACATTATGAAGAAGTACAAGATTAAACCAAAAAATGAAAATTGGGTTAAGAAATTCCCTTACCGATTTGGTAACATAAAAAACATACACCACATGAAAGAAGGATCAAAAAAATAATATTTAAATTCCCATAAGTTAAATTATATTACATGATGAATAAAATCATGGGTAGTACATACACAACACAAAAGTAAATAGTTGAAAATATTGAATGAATCTGATGGGAATAAGAAGTGTGATGAAAAGACCTTACCTTGTGTCTAACTTGTCTTGTATGTTCCTTGTTCATTATGAATAATAAATTTATGTTAATTTATACTTTCTAAAAATATTTTTTAAAGTTTATTATTCCTTTTACATAACTTATTAACTTGATATAACAATTAGTTAATTATTTGAGTTCCTATTGTACATTTTGTCGATGTTCGGAACATTAGTCAAAAATAAACTTGTTATAATTACAAATTGTCCATGTGGTAAAAAGTACATTATATAGAGAATGATATTCATGATTTAGATATCATATATATCATATATATCCTATGTATATGTATCTATAATTTTCTATATCATTTGGAGTTAATAAATGAAACGCACCGTTCAAGAAGACAGTAATCTGTACGTACGCATGAACGCTACTTTCATTTCTATTTTATATTTAATGGAATGAAAACTTAGTAATATATTAGTATATTATAATTCCAGTACAATATTTATGTTATGAAATTAAATTAACTCTATCTTTTATACATTTCAAATATGGAATGAACGAGCCATATCACATTGAGGGGGGGGGGGGTAGTCCACACTTCCTCAAATGAAATTATCGTATTTACCCATTATAAAAACCATAACGGTAAGATATAAGTAAAACATAAAGAAGTATAGATACAATATAAATATAATATATATCACATGTAAATACATTTCCATCTTAAGGGCCACTATAAGAGGTTTTTCTAGAATATTGAACAATCATCATTTTGTGAGGCAGTAGTTCATCGTCCACAGAAGCAATATTTTCTTTACTCATAAGATGGATGTGTGTGTAAGTATAGTTCGAATAATTATCATATAAAAAACCTAGTATATTAAGGATAATGTTTTTTTATAACATCATGTAACAAAAAGAGTATAAGGGGTTGGATATGTAAAATAAAAAAGAAAATAAATTAAGAGAAGATGTTACCTTTAAATCAGGTAACTCCCTTTGGTTTGTACTGAAAATATTTCTTAAAATGCCTTATTCCTAAGTAAAAGAATATAGAGGTAAGAGAGTGAAATTTATAGAATATTTGGGTAGATTTTTGATGACCCAAGGGTCTTGAGAGTTGTGGGTAATGGGTTATATGTGAGGAATATTTATAAGGGGGAGGAGGGGCTCTTTAAGATTGTTTAAAAATATTATTTTATTATATAATTATTATCAGTTTATAAAGGTAAAAAAAACTTATTAAAGTTGAATATAATATTACTATTCTTAGAAATAAAATCATCCATTAATAATTTTATAGTTATGGGATATTTTTTTAATCTTTATAATCTAATTTATTTAAATATTTCATTAATGAGGTAAACATTATATCATTATTGTGTCATAAATAATTTTATTTATTTGATGCCTAAAAATTATAAAAAAAATTACCATGATGTATAAAATCTTTTTAAATTTCAAATTAATATATATAGTTTAATAGATAACTTATATAACCTCGTGTAATAATTTATTTACAAAAAGATATTTGTTTACGCCATTTTTGTCATTACTTTTAATTAATTAATATAAAGTGACGTTATCACTGTTAAGTGTCTCCATGGGGTGCCAAAATAGACCAAGTATGACCATGGTAGGAAATTTATAAACCAATAGGATTATGACACATGTTGGGTTAATTTAATATTATTATAATAATATTTATTTTACCCATATTTACCAGATTTACCCTTTAGCAATGTTAAATAAAATATTTACGAAAGTAAATATTCATAATGTCTAAAAATAAAAGTTTCCTATTTAAACAATTTATATCTCATGATTCCAAATATGGAATCCATTTTTCCAAATTCAAAACCTAGAAGTGGTAGATATTAATTCTTGTTGTCAAAATAAAAAGCATGTTTTTAAGAAATTATAACTATAAAAAGGTTAATGCTTGTTTATGTCTTATTTAAAATTGGAATTACTTCCAATGACCAAATTTGGATTAAGGGTTAATCATGTAGTCTAATTAAAATTTAAAACAATTTAAAAATATAATGTAACCATATATATAAATCAGATGAAAAGGCAATTTTGAAGTAAAATGTGGTATTCATCACTATTCATTAAAAAACTAACATTATCAGAAAAATTCAAAAAATTTCATCCAAAGTAAATATTGATTACCCAATTATAAAGAAGAATTTTATTTTTTCAAATAAAACATATAAAAGTTAAAAAAAAGTGGATTTAAAAATGTTTTTCCATTAAAAGGTGGTAAATCGACTTTTTATTGAATATTTGAGTATTTATGCTTAAAATTAGATTAATTCTCATTTTAAACCACTAAAATTTATTGGGTAAAAGTAAAACATTTAACAAACATGTGTAATAATATTTTATTTAGTTATGTTAATTTCTTCCAATACAATGGCTATGTGTTAACTACCATTTACAATAATATTATTATTATATTATTTTTCGGTATAACTCAATGTTGTGTGCAACATAAGATTTCAAATAAACTTATTGTTGTGTGTTGTGCATGCTCTCAGAAATAGATTACACTTTATGGTAAAATAAATCTTTTACTCAAAAATATTAATAGATATGAAAATTTCATATTCATTATTTACCTATGATGTTACAATACAATAATAATTCATATGAGGTTGTTGTCATAGTGAAATCTACTTCTTTCACCATGTGTTTTATCATGTATTGTAGGATCCCAATCTCAGAAATTAGTAAAGTTCATTTAGGGCCACTGGGAAAGCTCACTTGAGCATCACACACTCTATGTAACACCCCAACACCAGTTACATGGAGTTGGTTAATTATTACATAACATTGGAACGATACAAAGAATCATGTCACGAATGGTTGATCAGTTTAGTAGACTTGGAAGTACTAGAAACAAACATAAGTTTTTTATTACATTATGAAATAAAAAAACCACATTGTGTCCCATTTGAAAACTCTTATATCACTAAGACAATTTATGTAGGTTAATCGTAGTATACTTCTTTGTATCCTGGAAAAAGTAAAAAAATAAGAAAGTGGTTAGCTCAGATGTCCAGTAAGGATAACAATATAGTGAAAACTATCCTAAATAAGAATAAACATTTAAGGAAATGTATAAGCCTGAAACATAGGCCTTTTAAACATAAAATTCAGCATAATATGGAAAAGATAAATTGAATAATTCCATTTACTTATTCACACTGATATTCTTCTAGTTGAATAATCACATGTAATATCAATAAACAATTTCATAATGATGAAATGTATAATATCGGACATCATGACCACATAGTCAAGGCCTTGTTCCAAGACTACAAATAAGATTTTGTCAAGGCCTTGTGCTAAGACACTAGTTTTTCTCATGAGACCTACCTATGCATCGTGGACCTATATCGGGCTCCACCCATCACTTACTAAGTCCAATGCATTCCTCATATGAAAAGGTTGAGTCATAATCTAAACATTTTAATTAAAACTTACATACATGATGTTAATATTTTAACCACAAAACATGAATGGAATAAAAATAGAACAACCACAGTCAAACATAACTCATTAAATACAATATGGAAGATTTTATTATAATAAATCAATATCAATCAATAATAATGATTGATATTGAAATATATGAAAATAATCAGTAAAACTATTTGAGAGAAATATCCCATTTTCTAGAAAACATTTAAAAGTCTCACTATTTATCAAGAAGCATTTAAAAATATATTTTTAAATCAAAGTGTCCCATACCACATTGAAACTTTTAAATGGAATTTTATCTCTAAAACATTCATGTATACATAAATAAATCCTTAACACAATTTTTTAAACATGGACATTAACGAGAATGATTTAGAAGAATAGATCTTTCAAACATTTATAATGATATTTTTGTTAGAGATCACAACCAAATTAGAGACACTTGAATAAAGATGATTGAGGAAATAAAAACATTATAATATCATGATAATAAAGGGATTCATGATACATTATGTCAATGTATAGTATGTACACCATATAAAAGTGAATTGGTGCATAAGAACAATGATGTTTCAATGAAATGTAAAATGAGATAAAATCCCTTAAAAAGGACGAATCCTTAGGTTAAGGAAAATTAAATGAAATAATTATGTGTGAAAAATATAAATACACTAAATATGATTGTATAATCAGTGTAAATCAATAAGAGAACTTTCACACATATTCTTGTAAAAACTCTGCCAAGGAATTGGAAGTTTAACTCAATGAATGGAAATTGAGTTAAGATTACTCTTATTAGGTTCATATCGATGACTTGAGAATTTATCAATGGAGTGATTATGTGTATAAGAAGTATATCCATGCAAATGGAGTGGAAATTATGATATAAATAAATAAATAGTTATTTCACACATAATGTTTGATTAAAATAATCAATGAAGTTTGCGTAAAAACCAATGAGTGGAAATTGAAATTTAAAATTCCATTACCGATTTGGTAATTTATGAAACATAAACTCCATGAAAAAAGGAGCATAAAATGAAGATTTAAATAACCATAAATTAAATTATATTACACAACAAATACAATCATGGTCAGTACATACACCACACAAAAGGAAATTGTGGCAATATAGCATGAATCTCAAGGGAATAAAAAGTGATATGAAACCCCCTTAGCACGTTCTAATCAATCGATTCGTAAGACCAAAAGTTAATTACTACCAAATTAATCATAGAATACCATGAATACAAAGAGAATCATGATAATATATATCAAATGGTATTACACAATACACCACTTGCAATAAAAAAGCGGCGAACAATGGAAATCTCATGGAATTAAAAGTGAGACAAAAAACCCCTTAATTGTACTTTTCCTTAGTAGAGGGTAGTTTAAACTCCATTATAATAGAGAAATAATTTTTATTAAATTATAAGAGAACCACTTACATAAATATAATAACATATATGATCTTATAATATTTATTTGTTAATAATATTTCAGTAGTATCATTGTTTCGGGTGTTAATTGATTCGTTTTCTTTTATATGTTTTGTTACATAAGTAATGTTTGATATGGATAGGTTGTATTTGATTAATATAAATAATTATATTAAGTTATTATAAATTATTTTTAATAATAAAATTAATTTTTTTTTTTGAATGGTTACGATGGAGAATTAATCTCATCATGTTCGTGGAGACGGTAATCCATACGTTCATACGAGTGACAATGCCATTCTATTGATGGTGGAATATTATTTAATTGGATGTTATATCATATATAAATAATAATTAACATGATATATTTATTATTTACATAATTTATACTCATTATTATATCCATCCAAATGATGAAGTGTTGAATAAAAAACTACACCATGACGTGGAGACGGTAAGTCGTACGTACACACGTATAGTGACTTGGTCATTCATTGTATGGATAGAACAATTAATATCATTGTACCATATTTATAATAACATCACGGTATGTTAATGGTACTGGAGTTATTATATTGGTATGGAAACAATAATGAAATAGGAAGTGGAAGAAGAAAACAACTTTGAAATTGTTGATGAAGTTATTACCTCTTCTTCGGGTGCTTCATTTTGATATGATCAAGAGGGATCCTTAGGTTATATTATGATCAATTTAAGGCCTCTAGGTTGAATTTAGGGTAGTTTTGAGAATATTTTAGTATATTTTTTCTGATCCAAATGTCATTGGTGTTGTGGTTTTGAGAGAAGGGGAAGTACACTTTTATAAGAGAGGTGAGGGTCAGATTAGTAAATGTTTGAAATATGATTTTATTATAAAATCATATTCAGTTTATAATCAATTCAAAAGGATTTAGATCAAGAATAATATGGTTCTAGGTCGAAAAACGCTCAAAAATAGGTTTTATACAGGTTTAGGTTACCATATTAACCCTATCTTTTATATTTAACCCTTAGTTAAATAATTTCACTTTTACAATGTCTTCTTTTTTTTTATTACATGGTTAATAATATTACTATAAAATTTGATGAGAGACCCATGTGGTTCATTAATTTTATATATATTATTATATAATTCCTCTAGAAGAACCATATATTTTTAATAATATTATATCAATTAATAATATAGTATTTCTTTTAAAAACACATTTATGTCAATTTTGACACAATTTTTTATTTGGTTTTTGAGAAAGTCATAAAAACATTATCACATCAAAAAAAATTTATCAACTCTAACATATCATATTAACCTAGAAAATTCATGGAATACATCAAAAGACTAAACTTACAATTATATTAATATTTATAATATCAATTACATTAATCTTTCAATAATAAGATAATTATTGCATCATCATTATGTCATAAATAAATTTAATTATTTAATGTCTAAAAATAATTAACTAAAAAACCATTATGTAAGAAATATTTTTATCATTATAATTAATATTTATAGATGAATTTATCTTATGTATAACCCTATATTAAAAATACTTTATTTATTAAATGTTAAATTTAACACTTTTAACTCTTCTTTAAATAAAATAATAATAAATGTCCTAATCTAATCCAAGTGGACCAAAAAGATCATATTTTATTCATAAGGTTTATTTTGGTTGAAATGCACTTATCCAATAGAATTAATACATGTGTTAGGGTAATTATAATATCATTTTTACCTTTAATTACCCTATTTACTTTTAACCATGGTAAATAAAATTCAAAAGTTACTATTCAGAAAAATTATTTTCATTCTATTGAACCACATTTTACTTACTGATGTCAATGGTGTCTCTTGGAGTTTTGAAATTCAATTCAGGAAAGCTTTACAATTATGTTTTATGCAAATTTGCAAATGTGCCTAGAAGGTGAGTAAAAGACGGTAAAAAGTTCAATAAAATTTTAAATATCTAATCTTATTATAAAATGACTTCAATGAATTAAATTGTAATAATATTGGTATTATTTATCTATTTTTACTTTAAAATAAATTTAAATTTAAAAAATTATTTAAATAAAATATCGGCTTTAAACAACAACACAATGTTTTTCACTATTCATCAAAAAACTAAAGTTTTTAGAAAAATACCAAAACATCACCCAAAGATAATTTTGATATTCCAAATTCAAAAATTATTTATATTTTACCAAATTCAGAACATATAAGTTATACTAATTAGTTTAAAAAAATATTCTCGCTGTCAAAACCAGAAAGGAGGTTTTTGAGAAGTCAAAACTATCAAAAGTTTGATATGTGTTTATGTTTAATTTAAATGCAAAATTACCTACAATGACCAACATTGGATTAAATTATAAAAATATAATTTAATTATACTTCAAATCCATTCAAATTTATAATTTAACACTAAAAATTATTTTGATTAAAAAATTTGTTTTCAATTAAAATTTAGTATTTTTCACTATTCATCAAAAATATAGAAGTTATTAAAAAAGAAAAAAACATTTATAAAAACTAAATTTTTATATCCCTTATCTAAATAAAAAGTTTATTTTGTCAAATTAGACATATAAAAGTGTCAAATATTGGATTTAAAAAGTGTTCTCCGTTAAAAGGTGGTGAAATTTCATTTTTTCAAAAATTCTTATTTTATCTGAAAAATTTAATTTGTTCTTATATTATGTCTAAGAAACACATAATCTGTATTTTAAATTATTTGGAGTATATATTATTCAAAATTATGTTATTACTATTCATAACTTCTTTTTAATCAGCAAGTTTGATAGGTCGTGGTGCGCTTGAACTTAGTGTTGCATACTTCACACGCTATCGTATTACTCAAAGAGAAACGTTCTATAGAAACATGGGGTGTTGCATTTTTCCTCCTTCAATAAATTGAATCCTTGCAATTTGAAATTGCTTTTAGTAAATAAGAGGTTGAAAATATAAGATACCATTCTGGAAAACCCTCATTGGGGATAGGGTTAATAAAAATTAGACTTAATAAGAGGGAAAGGGAAATGAAAAAGTCACCACCAAAATAGGATTTAAAATATAAGAACATTGGTGGAAATTATAATTGGAAGAAAATAATAAATATTATATAGGGTTTGATTGAGGTCATCAATAACAAACTAGTGAATTGAAAATTGAGGGTCTCAAAGCTATAAATCTAGGATGATTTAAAATATCGTCAGTTCAACAAAACATAATATATTAGGATAACACATTTTTGGTTTTAAGATCCTTTCCCTAATGTTTAAGAATTATTTTATTCATAGAATAAGAAAAATAATACCTGATAAGTAGGGTTCCATCCTTTAACTAACTTCTACCAAAAACTCATCTTTCACTCCAAAAGATAAGTATTCTAGATGACTGGGTCACACCTGAAGCTCTAGAATACTCTTCTATATAATCACCTAATCCCCAAATGATGAACTTTATATTTCCATTGTCTTTAGAAATTAACGAAAACCAAAATGGTTAGTACAAGACAAGATGATCCCTAAAAAGGGCAATCCTTTATGAGAGGAAATAAATTTCTTAATCTCCAAATTTAAACAAACAATACCCAAAGTTCAAAAATGACCACTAAAAAACAATTGTGCTTAAAATTCTTCAAAATAATCTAAACTATGTTTGAAACCCAAAATTCAGAAGGATTTGATCACATAGTTTTCCACGATAAATCGTAACATTTATCTCCAAATAACATCGACTACTCTTAAAGTCACATACTTAAAAGTAATTAACCTAATAACATATTCTCTATGATAGGTTAATTATTTTTTATAAATAACACTAATCAATCTATTTCTATAAGAAAACATACATTATTCCAAAACAAAATTCCTCCATTACTCGAATTAAATTCCATAGTATTTTGTTTTTCTTAGGCATATAGTTGTCCCAAAAGATTGAACGTCTTCCAAAATACCATTTATCACTTAATCACCAATTAATTTTCCAATACTAAGGATAAATAATAAGTTTCAAAAATCAACATATTCTTGATCTATAAAATCATTTAACTAAAAAGAATTAGTCAAACTAACCAGGGACTACACGTAGTCCAGTGGTTGGTGATAAATCTCAATCGCACTTTGGTTGTGAGTTTAATTCCTACATATTTGTCCGAAGAGACCGGTTTTCACATGATCTGTGTGTTTTCATTTTCAAAAAGTACATAATTTTATTACATTCCAAAAAGCGAGATAAATTCCTCAAAAACCCATAAATTATTTTTAACCATAAATGTTATCTCATCCCTTTCATTTTCTTTCAAAAAAGTAATAACCTATAATTGACACAAATTCAAGGATCATATAAACCCAAATTTTTCTATATAACTATATCCACAAAATAAAACATAATTCTCTATCAAATAGAATTTTCACATAACAAACTATAGGGTTACATATACAAGAAAAAATTCTTCCAAAGTAATCCTCTCAACAAAGAGAATTCAAACTTTTAAACATCTATCCATCCATTTATTTCCGCATAGGTTCTTCCTTGACTTAGAGGTTATTCAATAAAATAAGACATTGACTCGGTTAATGCCCAGGTCCCCTACATTTTTGGAAAATAACTGTAAATGGTTCCTTAGGATCATTTTTATTTTCTTCCATAGTACTATTAATTTTTTCCTTGGAAATTCATTACTTTATGTCATTATTTCACACACATAAAGCATTTATTTGTTCCATTGAGAAACTTTCCTGGGTGTCTCCTTCCACATTTCCACCAAGATGGAAAATGTGCTTTCTTTTCTCCATGGTCTCAACTTCCGAAGCTCTTATCATTCTCTGTCTTTGTCATCTTTGTTGAGTTTGATAGTTGGTTAATGTATATGTTTTTGATCATATTTTTGGAAAATCGATTTGGCATGAAAAATACATCTTTTATACCTATCAACATTCCATTTCATTGCTCATTTCCATCACTGTTCCCACCTTGTACATGATATTCAATGTTACTATGGCTTCCTTGGAATCCAGCTATTGATTAAAACCAGAAAAAAGAGTGTGAGTAACAATAGTCATAAAATCATTTATAGAATATCATCACATCTTATTTTAAATCTAAAACACCATAATATTAACTTGGGTTATTGATTCTGATCTTATATTAAAATCATTCAAATTGGATATTAATGAAAGTGTGAATTATGCTAAGCATATCCACTGAGAGTGTAGTAACCAAGAGTGCATCAAGACTCATTGTCATGTACCAGGATACCTTGGGTCAATCCTGAAACTCCTTATAGAGTTTTCACTCCTAGGTAAATCTATGCTACAGACACCTCTACCTACTCATATCCATGTAAGAATGTATCGCTTAGAAAATACACAAAATCTCAACATTACCAAATTTCTACGAAGTTCTTCCATACTAATTCTCAAAGTCTATATTAGGGTAATATTTTCTAGTAAGTTTTTACTAAATATATATTCTATGGTTTGTACTAAGATTTATTTGATTTAAATTGTAATTCCATAACCCCATTTACCCAGAATCAGTGCATTATTACATAACAAAAGCATGATACAAGAAATCATGTCCTGTAAGACCGATCAATTTAGTACCCTTGGAAGTATTAGATACATATATAAGTTTTACATTACAACATAAGATAAACAAACATTTTGTAACACCCTGAGATATTATGAGAAATATATTTTTACGCAACCTCAAAGGAATATTTTAATACACACAACTCTAGCTTGGCTTGCGTTACACGCAGGAGCAACCTTCCCTTATAGCTTGGGTTGTACGCAATACCGAGTTTCACTAAACAATGATATGTTATTAAAATATTATGTAAACTATAAATTATAAATATTATTAACCATATTATGAATTTTATATAACATTATAATTCATCTTACATATGATATGAGAAAAAAATCAATTTTTCTGATAAAAGAATCATTTTTTCCAAAATGTGGTTTTTCGGACTTTTGATGGCGCACCCATTTTTAATCTAATTATTGAAAAATTTATGAGATCAATTTGACAATATAAACTTGTTATTTTGAATCAGGATATAAAAATTTACAATTGATACTTTTTTGATACTTTTCTGATAAGTTTCATTTTTTGATGAATAGTAAAAATATGATAAATTTTTCATAAAAACAACTTTTTTTAATCGAGATAATTTATATAGTTAAATTATAATATTTAATTATTTTAAAGTATAAATAGAATATATTTTTACCATTTAATATAATTTATTTCATTACCATTAATTTTACTTTGAATTCATAGATAAAAACATTTCAATATTTGGTAACGTTTTAACTTTTAAAACCCATTTTCTTGACAACGGGATTAATTTTAAATTAATTACTACAAATTCTGTGTTTTGAATTTTGAAAGATTGATTCCATATATGGATTCAATGGGTCATAATTATGTTAATATGTTACTTTTATTTTTTTGATATTATGAATAGTAACTACAGTAATTTTATTTAGTGCAGTTAAAGTAAATCGGGTAATTAAGGGTCAAAATAAGATTATAAAATTACCCTAACACCTGAGAAAATTATATTGGATGAATATAAGTAGACCCATATCACTTAAGGGTCGGAATATATTCATTTCATGGACTTTTGACCATGAAAAGTATATGATTATTATTAAACCCAAAGAAAGTGACAACATGTCACTCTCTTAAATCTTATAGGTGTAATAATTTTAATTTAGTGATAGACATCATAAAACAATGAATATAAATAGTCTACTGAAATATAATATAATTATATAAATCATTGGAATTTATTTATAATTTTTAGGGATTAAATAATTGTTATTAATGATGACACAATAGTGATGTATAAATTATTTTATTTATTGGAATTTCAAATAAATGGTATTAAAAATATTAAAATAAGTATTTAATTAACTATTTAATGTGATCCAATAATTTTCTAGATACATATGACATGTTATGAATCTATTAAATCTTAAATTTCGAACATATATTCTGTGTACAATTTATTTAAATTCAAATACATTTATAGTGTCAAAATTGACACTATTGTTATTTTATAAAAATAACATATTATAAAATTGTTTAAAAATCACAAAAATATTTAAAAATTATAAATTGAAATTTATATGGTCTAAAATATCATAAAGTATCCAATTATGGACAATTCACTACACATAAGTAATAATTTATAATAATTTAAAATTTAGAATATTATTACCACAAATAAAATTAAATTGAATAAATAAGGATAAATAAAGTTGATAATATTTAAAATAAATTCACAACAAGTATAAATTTTATTTTTTGATGATATTACAACCCTATTTCATATAACATTTTTATTTGAATCATTTTGGAAGTTTTTAAGTGGGTTTTTTATTTATTATAAATTAATATTTTTAGGTTTCCAACGGTGCCCCTCTCCTCCCTTAAAAATGAGAACCTCATCCCTCTCCTCTTCACACAATTTTGAGAATTAATGCTTGGACAAACCCTGCCCATTTTAGTTCTCAACATCTATATTTATATCATAGAGGTTCTGGTTTTCTCAAAATACAAACTCTAGTTCCCTAAGATGAAGTTTAAAAGAGGCACGTCGAGGAAGAGGTAATATCTTCTACAAATTCATTCAAGTGTCTTTCTTCTTCTACATCCGCTTATTTTTTTTTGTTTCATTATAAATTAATAAAATAAGTATCACTCATATACTGATATGTTATTATAAATATGAAACAACTCTATTTAACCTTCTATCCATCATATGGAAAATGAAATCACCGCGTGTGTGTACCTATAGAATATCGTCTTCATGCCGTGGTGTAATTTGTTTACCACCACCAACTTACTTGGATGGGTATAATGGTTTAAAGAATAACCATATATGATTATTATAACATTATACTGATTCTGAGATATTATATCATCAACTCCAATTCCAATCATATAATTATGGGAATGATATCATCGCTCCTGCGTACGTACGGCCTACCGTCTCCATGATGTGATGCGACTTGTTCTACATGATCTTCATTGAATAATAATTATATAAATGAATTGAATGAATATATATGATATATATTATAATAATACCATTCTATAAATGATATAGCTTTAATCTAAAAATTGGATTAAGAATTTATTCGACAAAACGCGCATAAGAACATAAAGCAATGAACACCCGAATAACAAGTAGCAATGAAATATTATTAATATGAAGATAAGAATATTACCATATATAATATCATAATAATTACTATGATTCTGGAATAAGTCAATGATATTATTTAAATCATTATATAGATGTTTTGGATACATAAAAAGTATATCGTACCTAAGGTAACGGATAATGCTTCCAATCTCATTCTGTCCGAGATTGTTTATTCGTAAGTATTTATTAGGGTAATATTTATCATAAACATCTATGTTTCCTCAATATGTAATATTATTTCTATCCTCCTAAAATTTTTTAAATAAAATTTTAGGTATTGGTGAATTTTTATTAAAATATATGAAAGGAATCTTTTTTCGTTTTTAGTATGACATACTTTTTGACTTTTCCGACAAAAGTACGAGAAGAATGTTTTTTTAACTTATACACCTTGAATGTATTTTTTATGATTTCATAGAAAATAATTTCAAATAATCTTCCATTATAATTTTTCAAGTTTATTTTCAATTAAATTCATTTTGTTTAAAATTTTATGACATGTTGAGAAGGTTAAATGTTTTTGAAGTAAAAAAGGATATTTTCCTCAAGAATGGAGTTCAAGAGTTTTATCAAAATTATTTTCCATATAAGATAATATGGGGTTATATTTTTATCCCTATTATTACATTGATTTGATTATGTTATGATGGAATTGTTTTTATGAATTTTTTTATCGTATATGGATTATGTAATGATGGCATGATGTTTAAGAATCCCATTTTTATTACATGGGTTATGCTATGATGTATGATTTATGATTTTGTGACACACATAAGAATGGTTTCATTATGAGATGGGTGGGACCTATATATCCCTCCAATGCATTGGGTAAAGATTTATATCTCATGAGATAGACATGGCTGTAACAGCATGTTAATCCAGCTCAGTGATACAGGACTGGAACGAGGAGTGATCTCAGTTCAGAAATAGACTTTGTCCATTATGATAGTCTTGGAAATGAGTCTTGACTAATATGAAATGATTTTCTATGATTATGTGTGTATGCCAAAAAGTTTCATGTTTTATGTTTTTATTATTGGGATTACATTTCACTGATATGATTTATCCCATGTTATAATGTTATGATCCCTTTTCCAGGTTAAGATTTTCAAAATGTTATGCACTTATGAATATGATATGATTGATATTTCCTTCGTTTACCCTTACTGAGCATTTGAGATCACAATTTTGTATGTTTTCTTTTCCCCAGGTCAGGAAGAAGGGTATTAAGTAATATATGCCAAAAGGGACTCTAGATATGATGAAATAAATGGGAGAGAGTGAAGATGATTTATAAACCAGTTTTTTATGTTTCCCAGATTCTAAAGACACTATACCTATACGTTCCATTCGTGGTTTTGTTATATGTTGTAATAAGTGTGCTTAAATTATGAAGTAATAACAATGTATTTAAATTATGGGTCATTATAGTTGGTATCATAGGAACGGTATAGTCAACCTTTGGAAACTAGGATGTGAAAGCCTTAGTAAGAACCCTAAGGATATGTCTAAGCGTGGAACACAATAGTAGTGTTTTTGGAATGTCCATGAATAACCTATGATAAGACATAATGTGTGAAATTTTATTCTTGATTATGTGGTTTCCCTATTATGATTAGTTTTTCTCACACTATGCTTATTAGTTTTAGTCAATGGATGGAACCCGAAGGAACCGTGTTAATGCTGAATGTGACGGGCAATGCAATGATTGTCCCCCTGAGCAACCAAACATTATGGGAGTTAGAATATAAAATCTTGTATTCATTATCACAAAAATATCTCAAGCTATGAATCATGTAGGGCTTCCAAATGAGCAAAGTAAGGAGCAATATTTTGTTTAATCCTTCATGAGGCAGCATCCACCCTCATTCAGCGGGTCTACTAATCCATTAGTGGCTGAACATTGGATCAGTACCACTGAAATGATATTCTCAGTTCTACAATATTCTGAACATGATAATTTAATCTTAGAAGTATATCATTTGGAAGGTGAAGCTGGTCAATGGTGGAATCTTATCAAGAATACAAGGCAAAGAGATGAAATTGGGTCTATGGAATGGGATGAGTTCAAGAACTTATTTTTCAATAATTAATTCCCTCGTATTCTGCGAACAAAGATGGAGAAGGAGTCTCTTTAACTAAACAAAAAGGATGATGAATCATTTGGTACCTACGAAGAAACTTTTACAAGACTTGGAAGGTACGCTTCCGGAATTATTATCCAACCTGAGAGTAAGATCGATCGATTCTTTAGTGGCTTAAAACCAAGTCTTCGAAGGGAGTTAGCCATAATGGACTTCAATAGCTATGAGGAAATTGTTCGATGTGCTCTCAAGGTTGAGATAGAGATTGAAGTAACCCATCAGTCATATGGGTTTGATAAGAAGAAGAAAATGGAATTCAAAAGAAAATCTAAAGATCACACTGAAAAGAAGATGAGTTTTCACTTATGCTCAAATTGTGGAAAGAAACATGGAGGTAATTTTCTTAAAGGGACAAGAAAATTCTTTAAGTGTGGAAAAAAAGGTCATCGGGAAATTGAATGTCGAAATAATGGGAAGAATATGTCTAATGATGCAAACAAAGAAAGGTATACACAGAATGCACCTCCTACACTTCATGTTGCCAGTGCAAGGAAATGGATCATTATTCTAATCAATGCCCAAATCCAAGGGTTGTTGATGATGATCGACATCAACAAACTCTTAAGGCCAAAGACAAAGGAAAGCCACATGCAATTTCTATCGGCAATGTGGATTACAGTAATGAAGTGGTGTAAGGTACACTTACCATACACTCTAAAGTAGAAATTGTTTTATTTGATTATGGATCCACCCAATCATTTATTTCGGAATAATTTTATAAGGGTATCGTCGTATTACCTCAACAATTATATGTTGAGTTAGCTATGACAACCCCTAATGGTACAATAGTCGCATCAAAAGTTTACAATCCTTCTTCGATTGAAGTTTGTGGGAAAGTGCTTCCTGCAAATCTTGTGATCCTTCTTATAGTGGAATTTGATATTATTCTTGGCATGGATTTGATTTCATTACATGGAGCTCATATCAATTTTCAACGAAGGGAAGTCAAATTTCATATTCCAGATCAATCAACGGTCATATATCGATTCAAGGATGAATATAACCTTCTAGGGGAAATTTCATCCATCTTATGGGTCATGATTCCAATAAATGCAGAATCTTTATCTCAAATGGTTGGAGATAAACTCATGATTAAGAATACACCCATTGAACTAGAGTTTGATGATGTCTTTCCAAAGGAATTTCATGGTCTTCCACCAAATAATAAAGTTGAGTTTTCAATAGAACTCATATCGGGTGCTATACCTATTTCAAAGACACCATATAGAATGGCCCCAATTGAGTTGCGGGAATTGAAGAAGCAACTCCAAGAGAATCTTGATAATGGATTCATACGCCCTAGTGCATCACCTTGAGGAGCACCTGTTCTGTTTGTTAAGAAGAAATATGGTTCAATGAGACTCCACATTGATTATCGAGAACATAACAAGATCACTATGAAGAACAAATATCCTCTCCCATGCATTGATGACTTATTTGACCAACTACACGGAGCTCAATACTATTCCAAGTTTGATCTTCATTCAGGGTATCATCAATTAAGGGTCAAAAGTGAGGATATACCAAAGACAACTTTCCGTACAAGGTATGGACACTATGAATTTATAGTGATGCCATTTGGTCTTACTAATTCCCCTACTATCATCATGGTTCTAATGAATAGAGTATTTAGAGACTATCTTGATCAGTTTGTGGTAGTCATTAAAGATGATATTCTTGTCTATTCAAAGATCAAGTTAGAACATGAAGATCACTTGAGAATTGTATTAAAGTCCCTAAGAAAGGAGAATCTTTATGCCAAATTTACCAAGTGTGAATTTTGGCTTCAAAAAGTTTCATTTTTGGGTCACATAATCTCAAAAGAGGGGATATCTGTGGATCTAGCAAAAACAGAGGTTATTGAAAGATGGTCGAGACCAACAACAGTAACTGAGATCCGAAGTTTTCAGGGTTTGTCTGGATATTATCGATGTTTTGTGAAAGATTTTTCATGATTATTTAATCCACTCACCATGAAGACTCGAAAAGGAGTTATTTTTGTTTAGACGAAGGATTGTGAAGAGAATTTCAATGAGTTAAAAAGAAGTTTATCTAGTGCACTTTTGATCACACTACCTTGTAGTGGAGAAAGGTTTTTGATCTATAGTGATGCATCCAAGAAGGGATTGGGGTGTGTTCTCATGAAAAATGATATGGTTATAGCTTATACCTCATGACAGTTGAAAATCCATGACCAAAATTACCCAACTCATGATTTGGAGTTAGATGCTGTAATCTTTGTATTAAAGATTTGGAGGCATTATCTTTATGGTGAAAGGTGTGATATTTATACAAATCATTAAATTTTAAACTATATTTTCACACAAAAGGACTTGAATATGCGCCAAAGAAGATGGTTGGAAGTGATTTAGGACTATGACTGCTCAATTCATTACCACCCTGGGAAAGCAAACAAGGTGGTAGATGCATTAAGTCAACACAACCATGCTAGTTTTTCCATTATGACGATCTCAAAAGATCCAATATTTATATATTTAAAAAGGATGGATCTTGGAATTATAATTGAAGGGGAAAATATTATCTTTATCAAATTAATTTTCAACCATCTATACATGTGAAGATTAAAGAGGCACAAAAAAAGATGTAGAGTTACAAAAGATGGTGAGAAATGTTCTTGAATTCCACATTGATTGTGATGAAATAATTAGGTTCCAGAATTGGGTTTGTTTTCCTCCCATCCTAGAATTAAAGAAGGATATATTGGATGAGGCATATAGTTCTTCATTATCTATTCACCCTGGAAGCACGAAGATGTATAGGGACCTGAAAGAGTGCTTCTAGTGAGATGTCTTGAAAAGAGATGTTGCAGAATATGTCTCTCGATGATTGGTTTTTCAGTAAGTTAATGCTGAGAAACAAAAGTCTAAGGGGATGCTAAAACCATTACCCATACCAAAATGGAAATGGTAAACCATCACTATGGAATTTGTCACCAGACTTCAAAAAACATCCAAAGACAATAATGCTATCTGGGTTATAGTTGATCATCTTACGAAGTTAGCACACTTAATTTCTATTAGAGAAGATTTATCTCATGATCAGCTTTCCAGGATATATGTGAAGGAAGTGGTAAGATTTCATGGAGTACCACTTTCCATTTTATCTGATTGGTATCCGAGGTTTACCTTGATGTTTTGGCGAAGTCTTCAACATACTCTAGATAGAGAGTTGAGTTTCAGCACTGCTTGTCATCCTCAGATAGATAGTCAGTCTAAGAGGACAATTCAAACTCTAGAAGACATGTTGAGAGCTTTCTCTATAGATTTAAAAGTTTGTTGGGATCAACACCTAACTTTGGTGGAATTTTATTATAATAATATATTTCACTCTAGTATTCAGATGGTTCCTTATGAAGCCCTCTATGGAAAGAAATGTAGAACTCAAAATTTCTTGGATGAAGTTGGGGAAAGAAATATATTAGGACCTGATCTTGTTGATGAAATGGAAAAAAAGTTCAGATATATTCAACAACACATAAGAGCATATCAAAGTCGACAAAAAAGCTATGCCGACAACCGAAGAAAAGACCTTGAGTTTGAAGTGGGTGATAAAGTGTTCTTACGAATATCTCCCTGGAAGAGAGTAATGTGATTTGGAAAGAAAGGAAAGCTTATCCCAAGGTATATTGGTCCTTTTAAAATATTAGATCATGTTGGGAAGGTAGCTTATCGATTGGTTCTTCCACCGAATCTCTCTCAAGTTCATGATGTGGTTCATGTATCTCTCTTGAGAAAGTACATACATGATCCTTCACATGTACTAAGCTCAGAAGTTGTACCCCTGGAGAAAAAACATTCTTATAAAGAATAGACGATAAAGATTCTAGATCGTAGAGAAAAATTCCTACAGAACAAGACCAGTCACTTGGTGAAATTTTTATGGAGGAACCACCAATTAGAAGAATCTACATGGGAACTTGAGGATATAATGAAGGAATGGTATCCTCATCTGTTTGTTATGAAGTGACGAATTTAGAGGGAAAAATTATATTTAATTGGGGTAGAATGTAACACCCTGATATTTTATGAGAAATATATTTTTACACAACATTAAAGGAAGTTTTCACTACACGCAACACTATCTTGGCTTGTATTACACGCAGGAGCAGCCTTCCCTGATAGTTTGCGTTGTACGCAATACCGAGTCTCACTAAACAACGATATGTTATTTAAATATTATATAAACTCTCCACTATAAATAGTATTAACCATGTTTTTAATTTTATATAACATTACAATTCATCTTACATATGATAAGAGAAAAAAAATCAATTTTTTGGATAAAAGAATCATTTTTTAAAAAATGCAGTTTTTCCGACTTTTGATGGCGCACCCATTTTTAATCTAATTTATGAAAATTTTATGAGTTTAATTTGACAAAATAAACTTGTTCTTTTAAATCTAGGTATAAAAATTTACATTTGATAAATGTTTGATACTTTTCTGATAACTTTCATATTTTCATGAATAGAAAAAATACGCTAAATTTTTCATAAAAACAACTTTTTTTAATCGAGAAAATTTATATATTTAAATTATAATATTGAATTATTTTAAAGTATAAATATAATATATTTTTACCATTTAATATAATTTATGTCATTACCATTAATTTTACTTTGAATTTATAGGTAAAAACATTTCAATCTTTGGTAATGTTTGACCTTTTAAAACTCTGTTTCTTGACAACGGGATTAATTTTAAATTAATTAATGAAACTTCTGTGTTTTTAATTTTGAAAAATTTATTCTATATTTGGATTCAGTGGGTCATAATTATGTTAATAGGTTACTTTTATTTTTTTGATTTTATGAATAGTAACTACAGTAATTTTTATTTACTACAGTTAAAGGTAAATAGGGTAATTAAGGGTCAAATTAAGATTATACAATTACCATAACACCTGACAAAATTTTATTGCATTAATAAAAGTATACCCATATCACTTAAGGGTCTGAATAGATTAATTTCATTGATTTTGACCATGAAATTTATATAATTATTAATAAAACCAAAGAAAGTGACAACATGTCACTCTCTTAAATCTTATAAGTGTAATAATTTTAATTTAGTGATAAACACAATAAAAATTATAATATAAATAGTATCCTTAAAGATAATAAAATTATATACATCATGTGAATTTATTTATAATTTTTAGGTATTAAATAATTATCATTAATGATGACACAATAGTGATGTAGAAATTATTTTATTGATTTAAATATTAAATAAATGGTTGTAAAAATATTAAAATAAATAATATAATAACTATTTAATGTGATAAACTAATTTTATAGATAAATATGACATGTTATTAATCTATTAAATATTTTAGTTCGAACATATCTTCTGTGTATAATTTATTTAAATTCAAATAAATTAATAGTGTCAAAATTGACACTATTGATATTTTATAAAACTAACATATTATAAAATTGTTTAAAAATCAAAAAAAAATTATAAATTATAAATTCAAATTTATATGCTCTATAATGTCATAAATTATCAAACTATGGAAAATTCACTACACATAAGTAATTATTTATAATAATTTAAAATTTAGAATATTATTACCACAAATAAAATTAAATAGAATAAATAAAAATAAATAAAGTTTATAATGTTGAAAGTAAATTCCCAACATGAATAAATTTTATTGGTTGATTATATTACAACCCTATCTCATCTAATCTTAGGATTTGATTCATTTTGGAATTTTTTAAGTGGGGTTTGAATTTATTATAAATTAATATTTTTAGATTTCCGAAGGAGTCCCTCTCCTCCCTTATAAAAGGGAACCTCCTACCTCTCCTCTTCACACAATATTGAGCCTTCAAGCTCGGAAAAACCCTGCCCATTTCTCTTCTCAATATCTCTAGTTATATCATAGATGTTTTGGTATTCTCAAAATGCCAACTCTAGTGCCCTAAGAAGAAGTTTAAAAGAGGCACGTCGAGGAAGAGGTAATCTCTTCTACCGATTATTTCCAGTTTCTTTCTTCTTATACATCCTATTATTTATTTGTTTCATTATAAATTAATAACATAAGTATAAATTATATACTAATATGTTATTATAAATATGAAACAACACTATTTCACCTTCTATCCATCCTATGGAAAATGGAATCACCGTGCGTGCGTACATACGGAATACCGTCTCTACGACGTGGTGTAATCTATTTTTCACCACCACCTTACTTGGATGGGTATAATGGTGTAAAGAATAAATATATATGATTATTATAACATTATAATGATTCTAAGATATTATATCATCAACTCCAATTTTATTCGTATAATTATGGGAACAATATCATCGCCCGTGCGTACATACGACCTACCATCTCCACGATGTGATGTGACTCGTTCTACATGATCTTCATTGAATAATGATTATATAAATTAATTTAATGAATATATATGATATATATTATACTAATACTATTCTGTAAATGATATATCTATAATCTAAAAATGGAATAAGAATTTATTCGACAAAACACGCATAAGAACATAAAGCAATGAACACCCGAATAACAAGTATCAATGAAATATTATTAATAAGCAGATAAGAATATGACAATATATGATATCATAATAATTACTATGATTCTAGAATAATTAAATTACATTATTTAAATCATTATACAAGAGTTTCAGATACATACAAAGCATATTGGATCTAAGGTAAGGGATAACTCTTACAATCTCATTATGTCCAAGATTGTCTATTCGTAAGTATTTACAGGGGTCATATTTATCATCCACATCCATGTTTCCTCAATATGTAATATTATTTCTATCCTCATAAAATTGTTTAAATCCAATTTTACCTATTGGTGAATTTTTAGCAAAAGATATGAAAGGAACCTTTTGTCATTTTCAGTACAAGATACCTTTTGACATTTCTGACCCAGTTACGAGAAGATTGTTTTTTATCTTATATGGCATGAATGGAATGTTTATGTTTTCATAGAACATTATTTCCAAGAAGATTACATTAAAAGTATTCAAGTTTATTTTCAATTAACTTCTTTTAGTTTAAAATTTTATGACATGTTGAGAAAGGAAAAATGTTTTTGAAGTAAGAAAGGATATTTTCCTCAAGAATGGAGTTCAAGTGTTTTATCAAAATTATTTTCCATCTAAGATAATATAGGGTTATGTTTATATCCCTATTATTACATTGATTTGATTATGTTATGATGGAATTATTTTTATGAAGTCCTTTATCGTATATGGATTATGTTATGATGGCATGATGTTTAAGAATCCCATTTTTAATACATGGGTTATGCAATGATGTATGATTTATGATTTTGTGGCACACATAAGAAAGGTTCCATTATGAGATGGGTGAGACCTATATATACCTCCAATGCATTGGGTATAGATTTATATCTAATGACATAGACATGGACAGAACAACAAGTTAATCTGGTTCAGTGATACAAGACTGGAACGAGGTGTGAACTCGGTTCGAAAATGGACATTGTATGCTATGATAGTCTTGGAAATGATTCTTGACTAATATGAAATTATTTTCTATGATTATGTGTGTATGTCACAAAGTTTCATGTTTTATTTTATGATTATTGGGATTACATTTCACTACTATGATTTTTCCCATGTTATGATATTATGATCTCTTTTGCACGTTAATATTTTCAAAATGTTATGTTCTTATGAATATGATATGATTGATATTTCCTTCGTTTACCCTTACTGAGAATTTGAGATCCCCCTTTTATATGTTTTATTTTCCCCAGGTCAGGAAGAAGGGTATTAAGTAAGATATGCCAAAAGGGACTCTAGATATGATGAAATAAACAAGAGACGGTGCAGATGATTTATGAACCGGTTGTTTATGTTTCCCAGTTTTTAAAGACACTATACCTATATGGTCCTTTAATGATTTTGTTATATATTGTAATAAGTGTGCTTCATTTCTAAATTAATAACAATGTATGTAAATTATGGGTCGTTATACATTGTGTCCCCTATGAACACTCTTATATCCCATAGCCTATTCTAGTAGGTTAATCGTAATATACATCTTCGAATCCTAGGAATAATAAAACATAAGAAAGGGGTGAGATCAGATGCTCAGTAAGAATAACATTATAGCATCAACTATCATAAATAAGAATAAACATTTAAGGCAATGTATAAGACTAATACACTAGCCTTTTAAACATAAACTTCAGCATAATTTGGGAAAGATAAATCAAATAATTCCATTTACTTATTCACATGGATATTCTAATATTAAAATAATCAAATGTAATATCAATAGACAATTTTATAAAAATGGAATGCATAATGCCAAACATTATAACCACATAGTTAAGGCCTCGTTCCAAGACTACAAATAAGATTTCGTCAAGCCCTTGTGCCAAGAAACTATTTTGTCTCATGAGACCTACCAATGAATTGAGAGGATATTGTGGTTTCTACCCATCACTTAATATGTCCAATTCATTCCTCATATGAAAATGTTGAAACATAATCTAAACATTCGTATTAAAACTAGCATACGAAATGTTAATATTTTAAAAACATTCCATGAATGGTATAAAAATTGCACATGCATAATAAAACATAACTCATTCAATAAAATATGGAATATTGTATTATAATAAATCAACCTAAATCAATAATAATGAAGGATATTTATATATATGATAATAATTAGTAAAACTATTTGAGATAAATATCCCCTTTTTAAAAAACATTTAAAATTCCCACTGTTTATCAATAAGCTGTAAAAAATATAATTTTTAATCAGTGTCTCATACCACATTGAAATAATTAAAAGGAATTATAATTTTAAAACATTCATATCCACATAAATAAATCCTTAACACCATTTCTTAAGCATGAATATTAATGAGGAAGATTTAGAAGAATAAATATTTATATCATTTTAAATGATATTTTTGTTAGAGTTCCTAAAAAAATTAGAGACTCCTAAATGTTGATAATTTAGGTAATAAAAAATTTATAATATCATGAGAATAAAGGGATTCATGATACACTATTTCAAAGTAAATTATGTACACCATATAAAAGTGAATTGGCACATAACAACAAATATGTCTCAATGAAATGTAAATTGAGATGAAATCCCTTATAAAGACTGTATCCTTAGGTTAAGGATAAGTCCATGAAATAATTCTGTGTGATAAATATAAATACACTCAATATTGTTGGATATTCATTTTGAATAAATCAGAGGATATTCACACATATTCTTGTAAAAAAATCCAATGACTTGGATGTCTAACTCAATGAATGGAAATTGAGTTAAGATTACTCTTATCAAGTTCATATCGATGACTTGAGAATTTATAAATAGTGTGATTACGTGTTTCAAAATTATATCCACATGAAGGGGAGTAGAAATTATTACATAAAAAAATAAATAGTGATTTCACACATAATTTTGGAGTAAAATAGTCAATGAAGTTTGCATAAAACCCAATGAGTTGAAATTGAAATTAGAAATTCCCCTACCGATTTGGTAACATAAGAAACATACACCCCATGAAAGAAGGATCATATAATGAAAATTTAAATACAGAAAAATTAAAGTATATTTCATAGATAATACAATCATGGGCAGTAAATACACCACACAAATGTAAATAGTGGCAATATAGCATGAATCTCACAGGAATAAAAAGTGAGATAAAAACCCCTTACTACGTTGTAATCAATCCAGCCGTAAGACCAATATATAATAACCTCAAAATGAATCACATAATACCATTAATATAAAGGGAATCATGATAATATATATCATATGGTGGTACACAATACACCACATGCAATAAAAAAGTTGTGAATAATGGAAATCTCACAGAATTAAAAGTGAGATAAGAAACCCCTTAATTGTCCATTTACGTAGTAGAGGGTAGGTTAACCTCATGTATAATGGTGAAATCATTGTTATTAAATTATAAAATAATGAAATACATAAATATGATATCATATATTATCTTTTAATATTGCATTGTTAATAATATTTCAGTAGTATCATTGTTTCGGGTGTTAACTAATTCGTTTTCCATTATATGTTTTGTTACGTAAGTAATGATTGATATGGATAGGATGTATTTGATTCATATCCAGAATTATATGATGTTTTTAAACATTATTTATAATAATAAAATAAAAATTATTTTTGAGTGGTTACAATGTGGAATGAATCTCATCGCGTTCGTGGGGACGGTAATCCGTACATACACACGAGTGACAATACCATCTTATTGATAGTGAAATCATTTTTAATTGGATGGTGTATCATATATAAAGAATAATTAACATATTATATTTATTACTTACATAAATTATAGTCATTATTATACTCATCCAAATGATGAAGTGCTGAATAACATACTACACTACAGCCTGGAGACAGTAAGCTGAATGTACGCACGTATGGTGACACTGTCATTCATAGTATAGATTGAATAATCAATACGGTTGTACCATATTTATAATAAAATCACAACATGTAGAATACATTTAATTTATTATTATGGTATCAAAACAACAAAGAAATAGGAAGTGTAGAATGAAAATTACTTTGAAAGAGTTGATGAAATTATTACCTCTTCTTCGGGTGCTTCATTTTGATTTGATCAAGAGGGATTCTTAAGATGGATTCTAGTAAAATTAAGGCCTATAAGATTAAGTGAGGGTAGTTTGGAGGATATTTTATCAGGGTTTGGCTGAGAAAATGTCTTTGCAGGTGTGATTTTTAGAGAACGGGAAGTACACTTTTTTAAGAGAGGTGAGAGTTACTTTATGAAAAGTTTAAAATATTATTTTATTATACAATCATATTCAGTTTATAATGTCTCCAAAAGGATTTTTTTCAAGGATAAAGTGGTTTGGGATCAAAATCCTCTCAACCAATAGGTTTTATACAGGTTTAAGTCACCATATTAACCTTATCTTTTAGATTTAACTCTTAGTTAAATAGTTTCATATTTACAATATCTTCTTGTATTTTTCTATTAAATGGTTAATAAACTTACTATTAAATGCCAAGAGAACACCATGTTGTTCTTTAATGACATATATATTATTTTATAAGTCCTTTGATCAAACCTAAGATTTTTAGGAATATTATATTAATTAATAATATAGTATTTGTTTTAAAAACACTTTTATGTCAATTGTGACATTATTTAGTAATTGGTATTTGTGAAAGTCAGAATAACTTTATCACTTCGAAAAAAATTTATTTAATCAACCCTAAAATGTCATATTAATCTAGAAAAATTTGGGAATACATTAAAAGTCTAAATTTACAATAATATTAATATTTATAATATCAATTATTTTAATCTTTCAATAAAAATGTTATTACAGCATCATCATTGAGTCATAAATAAATTTAATTATATAATGTATAAAATTTATAAATAATTTACAATTATGGAGGAAATAATTTTATATTTTTAATTAATATTTATAGTCTAATTTATCTTATGAATATCCCTATATTAAAAAATATTTAGTTATTAAACATTGAATTTAACACTTTTAACTCTTCATTAAATAAAATAATAATGAATGCCCTAATATAATCCATGTGGACCAAAAGGATATTATATTTTTCCAATGGATTATTTTTTTCAAAATAAACTTTTCCAATAGGATAAGGACATGTGTTAGGGTAATTATAAAATTATTTTTACCTTGAATTACCCTATTCAATTTTAACCGTGGTAAATAAAATTAAAGAGTTAATATTTGCCAATACATATGATTATCCTATTGAACCACATTTTACATATTGATTTCAACTATATATTTTGTATTTTTGAAATTCAATTCACATAAGTGGTAAAATTATGTTTTATGCAAATTTGAAAATGTGCCTAGAAAGTTAGTAAAGGAGGGTAAAAAGAACAATAAAATTTTATATATAATATCTTGTAATAAAATGACTTCAATGAATTAAATTGTACTAATATAGGTATTATGTATACATTTTTAAATTAAAATGAATTTAAATTAAAAATAATTATTTAAATAAGAATTTGGATTTAAACAATAACGTAGTGTTTTTTCTCTATTCATCAGAAAATGAATGTTTAAAGAAAAATACCAAAAATTCACCCAAATCTAATTTTGATAATCCAAATTCATAAATGATGTATATTTTACCAAATTAAAAACATAGAATTTTTATTAATTAATTTAAAAAAATATATTTTTATTATCAAAACTAAAAAGCGGGTTTTTGAGATGTCAAAATTATCAAAAGTTTGATATGTGTTTATGTCCAATTTATATGAAAAATTAGTTCAAATAAATAAAATTAGATTAAATTATAAAAATATAATCTAATTATACTTTAAAAACATTCAAATTTGAAATTTGAGACTTTAAATTATTTTGATTAAAAAAAAATTCAATTAAAATTTAGTATTTTTCACTATTTATCAAAATATGAAAGTTATCAGAAAAGCACCAATAATTTATCCATACTGAATTTTTATGTCCCAATTATAAAGAACAAGTTTATTTATTCAAATTTAATATATTAAAGTGTAAAATGTTTTATTTGAAATGTTTTCACTATTAAAAGGCGATAAAACTTGATTTTTTGAAAAAAAAAATCTTTTATCTGAAAAATTGAATTTGTTTATATATTATATCTGATAAACAAGTAATATGGATGTTAAAATTATATAGAGTATATAAAATTAAAATTTTTGTTATTACTATTCATACCCACTTTTTAAATGGCTAGTTTGACAGGTCGTGGTGTACCTGAACTCGATGTTGCCTACTTCGCACGCTATCATATTATTAAATGAGAAACATATTGTGGAATCTTGTGGTGTTACACTAAGTGTATCAAAAATCTCAATTACAATAAATATGATGTTAATATTTTAAACATATATTATTATTAGATTTTGGAATGATAAATATTCATGTTAAGATGGTAAAAAATTCAATCACTTGTTATTTGAGTATACGATATATATATATGTGTGTGTGTTTAATATAATAAAATTTTTTATCCACAAGTATTTGAATATAAAATTAATTAATTTATTGAATGAAAAATATCATTGTATTTTTTATATAAATAAGTTTTTACTATTCATAATTCTTTAAATTCCAGGTAGTATTAATGATCAATGTTAAAAGCTCAAAGGATATGATATATTTTATCAAATATCTTTCAATAAAATTGACTTATTTATTTAGGAATTTAAATTTAGATATTTGTGAGTTAATTAATTTCATAGAATCAATAATAATACTATTTTTATTACTTGATAATTAATTTCATATAATATACCATTAGTTAAGGGCCTCTGTGATATTAATTATTGTATATCCATATTTATATAATGAGGTATATACTATTTCAGATAGAAGTGATAAATATTTAGCATAAATAATTCTCTCATGTGAATTATCTGATGAATGAGAGATCTTATCAATAACTCTCTTCATAATGTAGTGTAAAAATCCTCCTTCTATTTCCCTTGAATAATAGAATAAGAAAATTATTCCATTAGGATTGAGATATTACTTATTTCATTCAATGACTACTGATGAATGGATATTGGTTCCCTAATCTTATCACCTTGAGTAAGAATAGAAACATTCCAAGATTCATATAGAATATGTGGATACCACTACAGGAAACCTAGTTTGGATTATTACGCAAAAATGATAATTTAACAAATTATAGATGATAAAAAATTAATGACCATTGATGAAATTTTTATCATATAGAGGTCATTCTTGTTTTAAATAAATTGTTAATTAAATGTGACAATTTTCCCTCTATAAATATTACGTGTTTTCATTTTTCATGTTATTGGGATTTATCCTTTGAAAAAAATTTAAATCATTATCAATAGTTAGTCTAAATGATTCTATCGTACCCTATAACATTTTTCTTTATCAAATTAGTAACATTTAATTTTGAATTATTTATTATTTGATTAATTGATTTCAGGGTTTTTAAAAGGATTTTATTTATGGTTTATGATTATTTAATCAAAAATTTGTGATACTTGATTTTATAATAGACATATAACTATTATAAAGCACAGAAAAGTTGAATAATACGTAATGATCTCATCCAGTGGTTCCGTGAATGAAAAATATAGGACAATATTACATGATCTCTAAAGGAAAATACATAATGAGTCTCTAAGAATATAGTGTGGGGGTAGGTACTTAATTTCATCATATATATCTATCTATACATTTCATTTAATTGGGACCAACTCATGTAAGGCATACAATTAGATAGGGATGTTGGTCTTTCATGTCATTTATCATGTGGACAATTAAATGAAACACCAAACTACGCATTCTGTAACTGACTATGAACCCCATGTGATTGTGTTTTTCCACATCAAGTACAATATATGTTATTTTTATCATGTCTTCTGGATGTAAATATATCAAAAATTAAAATCCATATTTCCCTAAAACTACATGATGTTTATGGCATTTTCACATGTAATGTAATACTCAAGAATTACTAATGGAATACATTATATATATTCTTATCATGTTGTGTGGTCATAAATGTCATTTAGATTATATGTCTTGACCCAAAAAACATCTCACCATTTATATAATAGGACACGCCATTTATGATTACATTCCATATAAGTACATAGTACACATTAAGGACCATACACAACATCTTTCCCATTCAATGTACAATGATAATATATTTCATGTAACTGTATTATTTAGATAATGGTTTTAGGAATATGGATGAGGGAAAAACTATATTGTTTCTAATAAAAATAAAGTACTTAATAATTATAAATTCAAATTAATTTTTATAATTTATTTAAAATTATAGTATATGATAATCTCATGGAATTTATGGGTATATAATTTGGGGAAATAATTAATTAATTAATAATATGATTTATTGATTATTTCTATATTTTTATCTTAATTAAGAATGAAGTCATGATATCAAGTATTCGATTCATGATGTGATTTATCATGGGCATGGGAAACCTCTGTATATGTTATATTTCTATAAGTGTAATTTTTTCTCTATTCTTATGATAAATTTATTATTAGATTATATATGATGATCTATGAATCATCCCTCCCAAATTTAGTGTGTACACATTTTTTTGTCCATGGATTATTTATCTTATCCAAAATGGCCAATTACCCTCACCATTGAGTGAGTTTGAACGTGAAATACAAGGTTCTCATAGTCACAGGATTTGGTTCAAGAACTGATCTATGGTAAAACAAACTAAGGTGGTAGAAAGGTTAATTGAGAATTACTATAACTCTATTTAAGAACCAACTCAAGGAGTTTTTCCCTCTGGTCATGTTTGGTTGATCTTCTAAAAAACAATATAGAAATTATATAGATGAACCTAATAATATAATGGCTTTAATGTATTTTTCATGACCATAGTTATTTTTTTACATGTGTTTCATATTAATTTGTGGATTAAAAGAAAACAAATACTGTAAATGAATTAATAATAATGGAAGATCAAATAAAATATAGTTATAATAAGTGAATTATTTTATCAAGAATGGTTAAATAATTATATAATATCCTCATCATATTAATAATCATGTAAAAGATAAAATAAATAATACTTACACATAAAGATAAAAAAAATCATCCATGAGAATATGATCCCAATAACCATTATCCATTACATGAGTTAGAATGCAACAATATATTTATGTATTATTTTCCCCCATTAGGTTAGTTTTACTTATTAAGGTGTTCTAATAAATGATTTTGGTTCATTAAAAAATGGTACCAATTAAGAGCTGTTTTCCATCCATGTCAGGTTTTAGCATAGAGGTTGGTGCTGAAGATGTACCATTTTAATATTTCAATATTGGGTAGTTCACTATATAGATCATGAAACTATGAGTAAATGTAGTTAGAAAGACCTCCATCGTAAATAAATAAATATAATTTGAAAAGTAATCATTAGAGACTATTTAGAGGGAAATATGGATCCCTTACAAAATAATGTTTGTACAATAAGATATTAAAAATTAATGTTAAGGGATATTTGGTTGTGATAAAATGAGGGGGTATATATAAAACAAATTTTTTAGTATTATTTTTAATCCAGATAAATTACTAAAATATGTTTTATTATTTTGAAAAAATATGGATTCAGTTTTCCACAAAATTATCACCACAATATGTATTCAAGAAATTAAATCACTTGACTGGTCATATCTCATAGTAATTGTACAAGTTCTTGCACATTGTACTATTCCAATATGGGAAGTCTTACATACTAGATTATCTAGTTATTTCATGTCCCACTAAGGTGTAAAGTGAGGAGGAGGATCATATCTTCAGAAAAAAAAAAGTATGATGCATTAGATATCCAATATGGCATCATCCATGACTAGTGAGCTCCAAAATATTCATAAATACATTGATTCATAAAAATTATTATCTCATATATATAATCATTACTTGGAGAAATAAATATAATAGAGGTACACGATCTCCACGGTGATCTTTAAATGGAAGATTTTAAAAGGAACTGTAGAGGAAACTAATGTGTTCAAGGTGATTAGATACATTTGTTGTTATTTAATTCTATATTTTAAGATAACCAAGTAATTTTTGAAAAAATAACTCTATCCAAACATCCTTATATATTATAACATTTTATTATTAATTTTAGTATGAATAATATAGAAAATATTCTCCCAGATCTCATGATTTTGATTCTATATATACTTAATGGAATACAAAAATAATTTTTTGGTCCCTTTTGTTACCAAGAGGAATGTCAAGGTTAAAATTTCTAAAACTAAATCCACATATAAGGAATCTTTACAAAACCATTCTAATATGAAAAATGTTAAGGGACATTCTAAAGAGCGGGATGAATTGTATTTTTCTTATGATAAGAAAGTCAACTAGATTAAGAGTTTCACCTCAATGAAAAAGAAAATTGATGCTTTGCGTGTCATCATTATCTAGTGTCATATATGACATTTTAAAAATTGGGTTTTAGATATGGATTTTGGTACTCAAATATTTTTTAAATACAAAAATTAAATATATTACTAGTTATTAGATTAGTTTAGGGGGATATTTTAGGTAACAATAGAGTAGGACTATATATAGAGGTTATTGGTGAAAAATATATTGTATTATTGTCATGTTTGACATTATTTTAAATTAATTATTATTATTTGCCACGTTTAATGAAGAAAATAATATTGTTTTTTACTTTATATCGATATATAATTGTTTTCATATTAAAATCATAGAGTTACCAAATTTATAAAGAAAACATATGTTATGGGATGAAACCTTTAGATAAAGGTCTTTGCCTAAAAAATAGGAAAATCAAGTATTCATAATTGATGAAAATTTAAATTCTCACGAATAATCTAGGAACATGTTTTAGTACCATTGTCTTGGACATGTAAATGATAACCATTTGAAAAAGTTATATTAGAATGGTAATTTAAAATCCCTTGAACTAAATACGTTGGATATATGTCATGCTTCTTTTCAAGGTAAAAATAACATTGTTCTATTTTGTTTAATGGGTGAAAGGGATATATAGTTTCAATAATTATTTCATATATAAATGCTTGTTCCATTTACAATTGAATGTAGAAGAGGACACTCTTAAGTCATAACTTTTACTGATTAATCTAGTAAACATTGATCTATCTACTTAATGATTTCTATATCTATATGATTTGATAATTTAAATGAATAAAACAATGAAGTATAGTATCATCCTGGTAGGAAGATAAATAAAATACACTCCATATGTTGATTGATAACATATTATGTAAGAGTTAAATGATTATTTATGGGACATTTTTAACTATGTCTTCTCATACATACATAAACACAAAAATGTAATTGTCTTAATGAAATGGGTACTACACCATGTTAGACATGATTAAATAGATGATTATTCCAAGAAGTATTCCATTTTCCTTGTGGGGGATAATTATTTATGACTTTATAATTCTTACTAAACCTCATTCAAACTAATGTGACAACCAAAATAACATATGTTCAAATTTGTGGATTGTAATCATTTTTTTCATTGTCACATATTTACGGATTTAAAGCTTTTATTAAGGATATCTATTGAATCGAACTTTCCCATAGAGTAAAAAGTGTATCTTTATTAGATATGACAAATAAATAACTGTTATTATCTATTTTATCCCTCAAACAAATGGATATAATGTAAAACAATTCCTTGTTCCTTGAGAGGGAGATCATCAACAATGGATATTGTGTGTGACAATGATAGGCATTGATAATGTAGGATATTATGATACATAAGAGTATTGATGGGAATAAATTATATAAATACCACTATACCAAATTTATCTTCGGACCCAAGTTCTATATATGAGAATAATAGAGGTTGGGGAACTATAGAGATATGGTTTTTTCAATGATGAAGTTGGAACATTATTAGATGAATATAATGAATATATTTATTATATATAAGTAGTAAATACCTATGATGTTACAAAATATAAAGATATATTGAATTATGAGGTTTATTCCATATACTTGGACCATATCTGGGTTTTATTTATCCTCTATTTTTTTAAATCTATTTGGGTGTAATTAATTATTCAAAAAGAAACTATACATGGATTAAAATACTAGTAATCATAAACAATAACTAGTTTCCTAAAAATTTGAATAAATTTAAGGCGTAGAAAATAAGGAAATATTTTCATCATTCTCCATATAGAAATGCATTATAATTTCACTTTCCATTCAATTATACCAGGATTATGATATTTTTAAAATGGATTTCTAGATATCCTCCTTTTATAGAATCCTTTTTTATGATATCTTCTTGAAAAATCTAGAGGGTGTTCTTACACAAATGTATTATGATAAGGTGTTTAAGTAATATAGATACATTGATAGGTTGAATAAATCCTAAACATCATGGAACATTTTTTTCACAATCCCATGAGAAAATTTGGTTCTATTAATATTGAATGTATTCCCTGTGTCAAAATGTTGTTTACATACCTAAAAGTTTTTTTCAAAATAATATATATTAGATATATTTTTTTAATACATCTATTTTTATTTTCAATATAACAACATTATGATAAACTTAGAACCATTATTACAAAACCCCCATGAAAATAGACCTGAACCAAATGAAAACATCCCAATAAACTCATATTAGATCCAATTTGATGCGACACACATATAGATTAAAATATTAGTATCTAGAAACTATATGATGTTATTTAGACCATAAAATGAAATATAATTGACCAAAAATTTGATGAATTAATGATAAGAACCATTTTCAAAATGTTTTTATTTTAAATAAGAATACCACCACACTAGATAAGATACATCCAATGTAGACAAATTCTACATGAAACTAAAAAATGTAGTGTTAATTAAAAAATTAAAATAGTATACATAAAATTTCTACAGAATATCAGCAGTACCACATACCATAATCGCAATCCATTATTTTAATCATAACATAATTAACTCATTTATCATCTATTTGACACTTGAATGTACAAAAACACCAACATGTTTGAGTTATAACTTTATAAGATACATATGTTAGATCGATTATTACAATTTAGATTTTTAAAATCATTATCAATATGAATATAAATTTTATTGTCAATTCTGTTATATTTTAGATTCAAAACCACAATGTATATATATTATGGAAAATAAATATATTCCAAGTTCACAATACTAACATACAATTGGGTGAGTATTATTTTAATCTTGGCTATATTGGATTCACCAATCCCCTATCTTTTTTATTCATCTAATGAAAAATTGATGTTATTATAACATGTTTTATTAATTACATCCACTAATTCCTTTCCGAATCATTTATAGTTTCATTATATTTTTATTTAAAGGTTAGTAGGAATTATTTTCTCAATGTTCTGAACATTCAATGGGTTTTAAAATTGTGCAAAACATTATATAGTTAGTTCTAAATGTGGTTACATCACTTTCTTTATAGTAGGTCCATGATTGGCTTCCAATTTATCCTTAATACCATTTAATGGGTTGGCTACCATGGTTTTAGGATCCATTTATCTTACTAAAGGACCTAGTTGTCCTAGGTTTTGGAAATTCAGAGTAGTATTTTGGATGTCTAGCAGATTTCTAATTGTTTATAGAAATTCCTTCCTTAGATATCTTCCATATAGACACTAGGTAATATATAGAATCATATAGTACATTCTTTCCTTTTTCAATCCGAGTATATAATATAAATACTAATATAATTAGAATCAAAATTTAGAAACTTGTGATGTATATAAACAACAATTAATGAGGTACCCATTTCTTTGGACACAGTCCTTATTGTGTCAACCCCATACCCTGAACCAAAATCATGATTCTTCTTCATCTTCCTCTTATAACCCAATTTTTCCATCCATCATTATATTTACCCATTTATTTATCTATATAATCCTATTGTCTATTTATATTATCAAATATTGAATGGGTCCCCAACTATTGATATTTTTTTGAAGGTAAAAATGAATCAAGGTTTAGGTTGAAAAAAACATTAGATGTCTATGGTTTAGAATAGATCTTCGAAAATATAATGGACACATTTAGAGGATCTGTCTCGGCCAAATTTTATAGTTAATGAACTGCTCTTTTTCTTTTATTTTTAGAATCAAAAACACTTCATATTAACATTATTTAACGTGTTATTTTTTTATTTTTTTATTAAATGTGTTTTGGGATTACTAAAATACGATTGAATATACTATGGTTTTTCAAAATATGGTAGACTAAACAGGCCTAACATATTAAATTAACCTAATTTAGGATAAATGTATAAATTAATGAAAAACACAGAGTAAGAATCGTTAAAATATAATTTCATTGATATATGGTGTTTTTTTATCGATTATGACACATTTAAATATGATATTTTCAAAACATAAAAATAAATTTTATTATTGAATCACCTATAAATAGAGACAAATTTTTTGTGTTATAAGAAGAGTAAAATTGATATATAAATAGATTTTTGTACATGATGATGATTACAAATTATAGAATTCATCAAATACATCTTTGAAAAGTACACTTTCAGTTGGTTTACATGCATATTCTTATCTAAGATATAGGAATTATAATGGCTTTTTGTAATGATATTTGTTTTTTATTTATAATTTTTATATTTATAATCCTGAACAATCAAGGGCTTTTAGATATAGAAATATATATGGTTTTCCAACCATACATGATTGTAATCTTCTTGGGATAAGAAGATATAATACTTTAAAACTGATTATGTTGATAGATTTCAGGGATATGAAGAAAAAACAGATTTTGATAGGTCTCAAGTCATGGATACAGTAGAATTGGTCTAATGAAACACATTTCAATTCACTATAAAAGTGTTATTTATAGTATCTATTTAATGTTGTAATTCATTTTTAAACCAATACCCCATATATTATTTTAAATTTCAGTTGTGTTCAATTATAAAGTTCTACTAGGTTTAAATTTTCCATTTCTATAAAATTGATTTGTTGTGTTGTATTTTTATTAACATATAAAAAAATGTTTAAAATATTAATAATATATTTCAAATATTTTAAATTTCTTATGTATGGAATAATTTGACTTTGATCTTTGAATTGATCATAATTTTGTTAAATCAGTTAATATAAAACCAAGGGTTCACAAATATTAGTTAAATTTTTTAAACTGAAATTCACTCATATATTTTGGATTTTATGAATTATATCCATGAGAAAACACAATTTCCATCATCCATCATATGATGGATATTGATAGTAAAATAAGTATGATTGTAGTCATGTGTAACAAAACCTACTCCAAAAAGAGATAAAAATATATATGAATTAGACTACTAATTAATTCTCGTGATCTCCTTTTTCTCTAATGTATAATATCCCTAATTATATACATTCAATAAATTTATTGGTCTTGTAAACACATATGGAGGTATGATTATATCCATGTCACCCTTCTAACCGAAAACATCATATTTTTTGGATAATTTTTTTAAAAATCCAATATGTGGATGTATTTGGTTGTATAACCATATTAGATTTATTAGAAACATATTCATGATCAAAAACTTCTAAGAGAGTATATATCCTAAGAGTTAAACCACAACTATAGGATGTCTGATCAGGTCCTAATTAATTGTATGAGAAATATAACTATATAAAGGACGCAATATGTACTAATTTCTTATAGCAGTATTCCTATTAGATTTCAATCAAGATGTAGTCCAATTGATGCTTGGATGCAGAAAACTTTTCTCCTCCATGAAATACTTAATTTAATTTTTCAACATTTTATGGATCAAGATATTGTACGATATATCTATGAGGCTGGATGGACTATGTAAAGCTATATACATTGATAATGTAGTGATGGGATTTTGTATTATATAATTAAATAAGGGATTTTTACCAATATCACATGGTGTAAATATTTAAAAAATGTTTCCAAATGGAAAAGGAGGAGATAGGGGTATAGGATGAGTATAATCCCTCATTTACAACCGAATATATCATATGTTCCCATCAATATACCATGATTAATATTGATCAGGCATTAAGCATGGTAGGAGGAAATAAATAAGATCTGGGTGGCCCACATTGGATAATTTTAATGAATATCCTAATGGATATTATACCTAAAAGAGATATTTTTCAAGTTTATACAGTACTAGAGGAATGAGTTATTTGAGGATATAAATATTATAGTTTCTTGATAGACCAAACTTATCTGAAGTCATAGTTGGGATGTGTTTTTACCTTAATGGATAAGTTGTGACCTAGAAGAGTTCTAAAAATATAATGGTTAATATTTCTAAAACATAGCCTAAGTATATTATGTCTTTTAATGAATCTCAAGATGTAGTTTGTATATGCAACATAATATAGAATACTTATGTGATGCCTAATAGTAAAGATTCATTCACTCTATATGGTGATAATACTATAGCGGTTTTCTTATATATGGAGAAATGTCACATAAATAGTAGAATTATATAATTTTAATATTTAACCTATTTATATACTTTTCTTAATGGTTTTAGGTCATTATAGATAGATATTCTATAGAGAAAATATGGATAGACCATTCAATAAAGCATTATCTATATAGAAGTAGGAATATCGTGTGAGAGATGTTGTACTAAAAGTTATTAGTTTCATTACCTAGTTCATCTATTATAGTTGGTTCCCTCTAACTAAATATAATTATACTTTTAATTATTAGAGTATTAATAAATATATTAGTACATGATGATTGTTCTTCTCTATAACATTAATATTATAATGTCCATTGTGTATTTGTTTATTTTGAAAGGTTATAGTAGAAAAATTATATAACGAGAACCTTGAAATGATATGAAAATATTATTAAACATATTTCATATATTATAGATGACATATATCTAACTGCATTTAGAAAATGTTGGAATATCAGGTGTTAGAGACTCAAAATCCATTAATGCTTCTTCTCAAGATGTTCACTCTTGGTAATCTATAAAAAGAGAGGTTATGAGGATACTCATGCCAATATGAATTTCACTTGTTATATGTTTCATTAGATTTTCTTATCTTCAAGTAGGTATATTTTTCCTTATATTTGATATTTTTTTAATATAAATAATTAATCACATAATTTTATTTGTTGATGAAAATTGTTATTATATATTCTTATGGTGAGGTGTGATCCTTTAGGTGCATCATAATTGGTATAAATTAATTGAATAAGTAATGAAAGGATTTTTACATTCTATGTTAATAGGAGACACTATCATAAGACCATTAATAGAAATTTAACTATCTTATTAAAATCATGGTAATGGTAATTCAAAGGGAAGTTCATTTTAGAGATTCAACGAAATATAATTCAAGGATGTAGGTGGATGATAAAATTATTCAACCTTACTTATGAGATATTGATAAAAATAAATCATATTACATATTTAGAATTCTGAAGTGCCCAGATCAGTGTGAATCACTGAGAGGGGGAGGGGGTGAATCAGTGATCCCTTAAAATCTTTTTACTAATTGATTCCTTATCAATTAAACCTCTATGGCTTGTTAAGGCCTCGATCCACTCTTCTTGTATCTCTCAACCTTTCCCGGATAATGCAGTAATGAAAAGGCACAGGACACAAGGATTTACAAGGTTCGGCACCAAAGGCCTACATCCTTGCCATGCTCTCCCAGCATGGATTCTCCATTATAACCTGTTAAAATTACAATGGTCGATACAGAGTCCCACTGTATCTCTCCTGAGTCCCACAGGAGGGTCTTTATACTGCGTCCCACAGTGTTACCAGAGTCCCACTGGCCTGCTCCAGAATCCCACTGAAGACTTCTTCTCCCTGAGTCCCACAGGGTCTTCTCTTGGCTCCTCGAGTCACACGAGTAGCTCTTCTTCACTTTAAGATTCTTCAAGTATCTTCAGCAGCCTGGGATAAAGGCTGCTGGCCTTGCTCTTCTTCTGATCACTTGTGGTGAACAGGTCTTCTCGTCTTGCTCAGGATTTATCTCCTTCTTCTAAGGATGACCTGGCTTCTCTCCAGCTACTGAATACTCAGACAACTGATATCTTTAACTTCAGTCTGGTCCAGTCTCAGTTCAACTCTACTTCATGCACTGAGTGCATGGCAACTCTGATTCCTCATGCACTGACTGCATGGTCTCTCAATTTTCTTCAAGAACTCTTGGTCTTGGACTCCTCAAATGCACACAAGCTGGTTTGGCTTTATTCACGTGTGCATGTGCATGCATGCATGCATGCACTCCCCCTTTCCTCTTCTTGGTGCAGTAGACCCACAAAGGGTGTAACACTTTAAGCACACACCAGCTTCTCAATTCTTCACACACTTTATCCAATTTGTTCACACACTTAAATGTGTGTTGTTCTTTAGTGTGGGTATCCTCTTCTCCTTCTTCTTAGTGTGTACTTTCAGTTTTCACACACACTAAGGTTCGGCCTATTTGTCTTTTTGCACACAAACTTTTTTTTTCACTTTTGCACACACTTGAGCTTGGCCTTTCACTTCTTCTTGCACACACACAAAGTGTTCTTTAATTTGTTCTTTCAATGTGTGCACCCATATAAGGGCTACGGCCTTCTTCTTCAAATTGCACAGAAGGCACTAAGGCCTCGGCCTCTTCTTGTCTAGCACACACAACTTGTTCTTTATTCCTCTTGAACACACACACAAAATGTGTTCTTCTTTGTTGTGGCCTACACTCCTTTTGAACACACCCAAGGCTATGGCCTTCTTTTCACACACAAGGTGCAAGCCTCGGGTTCTCCTTGCACACACACACAAGATGTGTTCTTACTCCACCCGAACTCCTACTCAAGGGAGGGCGCGCAAGGTGCAGCAAACTCCACACTTCAACCGCGCAAGGGTGCTTGGTGCAAGGCAGCGCGCAGGGTGCCTGAGTAACCTATGTCGCGGGCACAAGGGCCGCGCAAGGCCTCGGGTGCAAGGCACCTCGGGCTTCAACCATGGGCGCGCAAGATGTTGCGGCCACGGGTCTTCCTGCTGCGCAAGGGGAAGGCGCGCAGGGGACTCCTCCTCCTCCTTCTTCTTGTCGCGCAAAGAGGTAGCGCGCAAGGGACTCCAGCCGCACAAGTAAACTTGTGCGGGGCTTCTTCTTAGCGAGGCAGAGGGCTCTCACGGATCAACAGATCTTCAACAAAAACATCAGCAAGCATCTTCAATCCTCGGGTGCTCCTTTTATAGGCAGAGAAACGCTTCTAAACATCCGCGTGGTTTTAACTTCAAAATCCCGAAGATTTCGGATCTTTTAAAATCTTCAAAATATTTATTTTTATCCTCTGTTTCACGCGGGATTCTTCCTTCTTTCCTTTCACCTCTACGTGCATGGAACGTGTGCATGCCTCTGTTTAGGTCCATGCATGCAAAGCACGAACACCAACTGGCCTCGGCACCTTCGGTTTGCCTTCGGCCAAATCTCGAATTCTTCTTCTCATCGCATGCAAACTCATATTTATACATGAATGTGTTCGTAGAGGCCAGACGATCACCATGGTGGTCTCGGTTTGCTCGGAGGTGGCCGGGAACTCGAATTCTTCTCTCGGGTAGGCGCCTGGTTCGAAGGTGGCTGTGGGAATGCGCGGCGAGGCCTCGGCATGGCTCAAGGAAGGAGACGCCTCACAGGCCGTTGGATCAGATCTTTGGACGGCCTGGATCAGATCGGGGGCACGGCGGATTAGATGAGCGGCGCCGATCGTCCGCGAGATCAGATGAGCGGCTAGGATTCGTTCCCGGTGAAAAATGCGCGTCCCACATCGAAATGGCGCCCGGTTTCTCCGCGCCTTATCAACTAAGCGCTCCCCCAGCTGGCTCAGTTGAATCCTCTCCCTCCACGGTGCCGCCCCGCACCGTGTTCTCCCTGCGGGCGCGCTCTGCGCCCACTCTCGCCTCTGCGGGCGCGCTCCTAGCGCCCACTCTGCACACTCGGGTGTGCGGGCTTCACCACCGCGTGCCCTCGGGGGCTTATACACGGCCCCCCTGCCGCCTTGTGCTTGCACCATGGGATCCCCCATGGGCGTGGCGCCTTAGGCCCACAAGTGCCTTGGGGTTGAACCCGTGGGCTAGCCTTGGCTGGCCTAATTTTTGGCAAAGGACAGAATAAACACTTTGTTGAAAACAAAGTTTTCAATGAGTTCAAGCCATATCAAATACCAAATGTCAAGCCACTTCAAGCCTTCTTCCTTTCTTCTTCTTCTTAAGAATTCCATCATTTCTCCTCTCATATGATCTCTACTTAGAATATGGAATTCCCAAGGTTTCTTCTTAATCTTCTTCATCTCCTCTTCCATATGTGTTCAATACTTAGGAGGGACTTCTTCAACTGAATCTCATAAATCACACATGTTCTTCAACATTCTTCATTGATCTAATCAGAGATCAATTGGATCTTCTTCTGATTCACATGCACTAAGAGTTAGTACATGGACTTCTTTAATCCACTTCATCCACTTAGAAGTTGTGGATGGATCCCATTCAACTCCTCATGCATTGTCAATACAATGCATGGTCTTCAAACATTGGTGTGACTTTGTATCATCAGGATACAAGTTCTATGAATTTAAAGACCAGTTCAACAATCGTCTGATGTCCATGGAGAATGTTTCAACCACAATTTCCAATACCACTTAGTGAATCTCCTAAGTGACATGCATCTTAGTACCATGGCCATTCTCCTTCACCACCAACACCATCACAACCTTTGTCATTCATCTCTTGACATTCCTTGACTTCCATTCATTCCAAGACAACTTCATGCCTCATTGACAACAAATGCAACACAGTGCACTTAAATCTCCCCCTTTGTATTTGTTGTCAATACACTTCTTCAGCACATATGAATGGGTCAATATGTGTGCCAATATTTTCTCCCCCTTATTGGCAATCAAATGCAAAGGTGTGGTGTGGTTCACTTTCAAAAATATCTTCCTCCCTTTGAATAGCATCTTCTTGAAAATTACTAAGAGAGGGATGATGCCACATGTTCTTATTAGCAAAGAACCTTTAGTAAATCAACTCTAAGTCTACTTGGGCTAACCCGGTGTAGAAAACAAGAGTGATATAACCAAGGAACTCAATGCTGTCCACATTCACTATAAACATGTGAGATCATGCTTAGGGGTTGAATTTTTTCAGATATTCAATGAATTTCTGAATCCTGCACATACTTCACAAAACACATTAGAAAGTTCAGGTGCAAAGATAAAGCTCCCCCATTCATTCATTTTCTTAAGATGATATTAATCTCAGAACATCATCTTCTTCAGATTTGCTACCCCTCAAGGGGTGCACTCCATTCTGTCCAAACCATCCTCCAGATGAGAATGATCACCATCTTCAATTCCCTGCAATGTTAGCACATGTATATACCAAGAGTATAAGGGAATAAGATGGAACCTCCTTGGTTCATCAATGTGAACAACAAGGTTGAGAAGATTCTCTCAACCGAGATGTCCCATTTTCACCAGTCTTCACACTTGCACATTTGATCTTCGTTGATGATTGTGCTGGTGTGGTTCTCAAAACATCTTCATGTGAAACCTTCTTCTTCCCTTTTGCTTTAGCAATTGCCAGAGCTTCATCTTCAACTCTTTGTAGTTCTCTGGCAAGTTGCAACTGATGTGGCCATATGACAAGTAAATCATTTGGAAGAGTGGCCCCAGTTCTGGAAGTTCCACATGGTTCCTTAGATGCTGTCAAGATACCTTTCTTAGGCAACTTGTTTTCAATCAATCCCTTCTTCTTCTTCTGGATTGATTGTCTTTTTGAGTCCAGTCTGCTTCTATTTAATTGCATGGCTTCTTTACAAAGATCCATGGTGTGTACTTTCTTTCCACAGTAGAAGCATGTTTTCTTGGTGGTCCTTCTGGATGAATCACCCTTCTTGGATTTAGACTCCAAGGACTTCTTTTCCTTTTTCAAAACCTTCTTGGGAGCATCTTCAACATCCTACTTGCTTCCCAAGGATTCTTTCTGAGCCAGGTTCAGTGATCTTCTCTTCATTCCAGCTTCGGATACATTCGGAGATTGATATGTATCAACTCTTTGACCACTTTTGCAACCATCCCAGATGTTGTCAAGTAATCCAAATCTATTTGCAGTAAACAGATGTCTCTGGACCTGTGGATGTTGCTTCCTTCCTTCTAGCTTGCTCCCCCTTGGCATGGGCTTCCTCTGTGCTTTAGCATTCAGTGGATTGTACCAACAATCCTTTGCACAATTCCCATACTTGTTACAACACCAGCATTGTCCCACGAATCTTGACCTCTTCAGTCCTTCTGATTGTAGGGTGCTCTTCTTGACCTGTTGTGCTGTTTCAGGAGAGCTCTGCTTCTTTACTGCCTTCATCCATACTTGTTTGGAATTATTTTTCCATCCTGCACTTTTTGTGGAAACACAATTAGAAGCATCAGTACAAGATGGGATGGATGGTACCTTCTTTTTAGAAGTTTTTGCCCTTTTATTAGAGGATGTCTTTCTTTTAGAATCATCCTTCTCAAAGCTCACTTGAGTAGCAACATGTCTTCTTTCAGCTGAATGGGAGGATTCAGCTTTGGGTGATTGCAGATTTTTCAATATCACCTCCAGTTCAAAGCATTTCATGTTGAGGGAGTTCTTCTCATCCTCAACCAATTTTAGCCTACCTTCCCAATTCTGTTTCAGCTGTTCCATTTGGTCATCATGAACCTTCTTTATTTCATGCAATGAGTTGTCAAGCTCCTTCACCATTTTGACTTTGTCTTCAAGTTGAGCATCTCTGACATTCATTGAAACTCTATGCCTCTTCTCCAGTGCATGGTAAACATCTTTGATTAATATCATAAAGAATTCTTTCTCAGAAAGGCTTCTTTGCAATTCTTCAGCAGTGTCTTCATATCTTTCATTGCAAAGAGAAACAGTTTCATCTTTATCCTTCACCAGCTTTCTGAGAGTGTTGGTTATGCCAACCCTTTTAGCCAATTGATCTTCCATTGCATTGGATTCTTCTTCTAACTGTGATTTTTCTTCATGAAGATCATGGATTCCTGTAGCTATACACTTTGCCACTTCCATGGGAACTGTCTTCTGAAGATATTTGAGTGCACTCTGAAGATCATTCATTGTTTCAACTTCATCACTGCTAGGACAGGCTTTCTTCATCTTCTTGGCCTGTTTCTTCTTTCTATTTTTCTGAGTCTTGGCAGATATCTCCATTTGAGGCTGGTTGCTCGTTTCCTCAAATCTGCACTTCATAGAGACTCCCTTGGATCTTTTAGAGGCAACCTCGCTCTGATACCAATTGAAGTGCCCAGATCAGTGTGAATCACTGAGAGGGGGAGGGGGTGAATCAGTGATCCCTTAAAATCTTTTTACTAATTGATTCCTTATCAATTAAACCTCTATGGCTTGTTAAGGCCTCGATCCACTCTTCTTGTATCTCTCAACCTTTCCCGGATAATGCAGTAATGAAAAGGCACAGGACACAAGGATTTACAAGGTTCGGCACCAAAGGCCTACATCCTTTCCATGCTCTCCCAGCATGGATTCTCCATTATAACCTGTTAAAATTACAATGGTCGATATAGAGTCCCACTGTATCTCTCCTGAGTCCCACAGGAGGGTCTTTATACTGCGTCCCACAGTGTTACCAGAGTCCCACTGGCCTGCTCCAGAATCCCACTGAAGACTTCTTCTCCCTGAGTCCCACAGGGTCTTCTCTTGGCTCCTCGAGTCACACGAGTAGCTCTTCTTCACTTTAAGATTCTTCAAGTATCTTCAGCAGCCTGGGATAAAGGCTGCTGGCCTTGCTCTTCTTCTGATCACTTGTGGTGAACAGGTCTTCTCGTCTTGCTCAGGATTTATCTCCTTCTTCTAAGGATGACCTGGCTTCTCTCCAGCTACTGAATACTCAGACAACTGATATCTTTAACTTCAGTCTAGTCCAGTCTTAGTTCAACTCTACTTCATGCACTGAGTGCATGGAAACTCTGATTCCTCATGCACTGACTGCATGGTCTCTCAATTTTCTTCAAGAACTCTTGGTCTTGGACTCCTCAAATTCACACAAGCTGGTTTGTCTTTATTCACGTGTGCATGTGCATGCATGCATGCATTCACTCCCCCTTTCCTCTTCTGGGTGCAGTAGACCCACAAAGGGTGTAACACTTTAAGCACACACCAGCTTCTCAATTCTTCACACACTTTATCCAATTTGTTCACACACTTAAATGTGTGTTGTTCTTTAGTGTGCGTATCCTCTTCTCCTTCTTCTTAGTGTGTACTTTCATTTTGCACACACACTAAGGTTCGGCCTATTTGTCTTTTTGCACACAAACTTTGTTTTTCACTTTTGGACACACTTGAGCTTGGCCTTTCACTTCTTCTTGCACACACACAAAGTGTTCTTTAATTTGTTCTTTCAATGTGTGCACCCATATAAGGGCTACGGCCTTCTTCTTCAAATTGCACATAAGGCACTAAGGCCTCGGTCTCTTCTTGTCTAGCACACACAACTTGTTCTTTCTTCCTCTTGCACACACACACAAAATGTGTTCTTCTCTGTTGTGGCCTACACTCCTTTTGAACACACCCAAGGCTACGGCCTTCTTTTCACACACAAGGTGCAAGCCTCGGGTTCTCCTTGCACACACACACAAGATGTGTTCTTACTCCACCCGAACTCCTACTCAAGGGAGGGCGCGCAAGGTGCAGCAAACTCCACACTTCAACCGCGCAAGGGTTCTTGGTTCAAGGCAGCGCGCAGGGTGCCTGAGTAACCTATGTCGTGGGCACAAGGGCCGCGCAAGGCCTCGGGTGCAAGGCACCTCGGGCTTCAACTGTGGGCGCGCAAGATGTTGCGGCCATGGGTCTTCCTGCTGCGCAAGGGGAAGGCGCGCAGGGGACTCCTCCTCCTCCTTCTTCTTGTCGCGCAAAGAGGTAGCGCGCAAGGGACTCCAGCCGCACAAGTAAACTTGCGCAGGGATTCTTCTTCGCGAGGCAGAGGGCTCTCACGGATCAACAGATCTTCAACAAAAACATCAGCAAGCATCTTCATGCCTCGGGTGCTCCTTTTATAGGCAGAGAAACGCTTCTAAACATCCGCGTGGTTTTAACTTCAAAATCCCGAAGATTTCGGATCTTTTAAAATCTTTAAAATCTTTATTTTTATCCTCTGTTTCACGCGGGATTCTTCCTTCTTTCCTTTCACCTCTACGTGCATGGAACGTGTGCATGCCTCTGTTTAGGTCCATGCATGCAAAGCACGAACACCAACTGGCCTCGGCACCTTCGGTTTGCCTTCGGCCAAATCTCGAATTCTTCTTCTCATCACATGCAAACTCATATTTATACATGAATGTGTTCGTAGAGGCCAGACGATCACCATGGAGGTCTCGGTTTTCTCGGAGGTGGCCGGGAACTCGAATTCTTCTCTCGGGTAGGCGCCTGGTTCGAAGGTGGCTGCGGGAATGCGCGGGGAGGCCTCGGCATGGCTCAAGGAAGGAGACGCCTCACAGGCCGTTGGATCAGATCTTTGGACGGCCTGGATCAGATCGGGGGCGCGGCGGATTAGATGAGCGGCGCCGATCGTCCGCGAGATCAGATGAGCGGCTGGGATTCGTTCTCAGTGAAAAATGCGCGTCCCACATCGAAATGGCACCCGGTTTCTCCGCGCCTTATCAACTAAGCGCTCCCCCAGCCGGCTCAGTTGAATCCTCTCCCTCCACGGTGCCGCCCCGCACCGTGTTCTCCCTGCGGGCGCGCTCTGCGCCCACTCTCGCCTCTGCGGGCGCGCTCCTAGCGCCCACTCTGCACACTTGGGTGCGCGGGCTTCACCACCGCGTGCCCTCGGGGGCTTATACACGGCCCCCCTGCCGCCTTGTGCTTGCACCATGGGATCCCCCATGGGCGTGGCGCCTTAGGCCCACAAGTGCCTTGGGGTTGAACCCGTGGGCTGGCCTTGGCTGGCCTAATTTTTGGCAAAGGACAGAATAAACACTTTGTTGAAAACAAAGTTTTCAATGAGTTCAAGCCATATCAAATACCAAATGTCAAGCCACTTCAAGCCTTCTTCCTTTCTTCTTCTTCTTAAGAATTCCATCATTTCTCCTCTTATATGATCTCTACTTAGAATATGGAATTCTCAAGGTTTCTTCTTAATCTTCTTCATCTCCTCTTCCATATGTGTTCAATACTTAGGAGGGACTTCTTCAACTGAATCTCATAAATCACACATGTTCTTCAACATTCTTCATTGATCTAATCAGAGATCAATTGGATCTTCTTCTGATTCACATGCACTAAGAGTTAGTACATGGACTTCTTTAATCCACTTCATCCACTTAGAAGTTGTGGATGGATCCCATTCAACTCCTCATGCATTGTCAATACAATGCATGGTCTTCAAACATTGGTGTGACTTTGTATCATCAGGATACAAGTTCTATGAATTTAAAGACCAGTTCAACAATCGTCTGATGTCCATGGAGAATGTTTCAACCACAATTTCCAATACCACTTAGTGAATCTCCTAAGTGACATGCATCTTAGTACCATGGCCATTCTCCTTCACCACCAACACCATCACAACCTTTGTCATTCATCTCTTGACATTCCTTGACTTCCATTCATTCCAAGACAACTTCATGCCTCATTGACAACAAATGCAACACAGTGCACTTCAAATTCATATGATGTTTTTTCATTGAGACATTATATTATCTATCTATAGGTTCCTTGATGTGTTTCTGGATTACAATCTGGGACGTTAGTAATTTTAGCTTAATGAAATTGATAAATATGTATTGAGTGTCACAAACTTGGTGTATCTAAAATGTTAGAAAAATTATATCTGATTTTAATATTTAGAAAAATTGTTATGCTTACTTTGAGGGATAATAATTATTCATGTTAGTTTGATCACATACATTCAATCAATAGTTATTCATGTTTAAAATATATGTCAATAGAAATTTAAATAAATATTTATTTTTGAGTTAGTGAATATAATATTTATAAATTTTTTGAATATATAATATCAATATATTTATAAATTTAAATAATTTCTTTTAATTTATTTTTAATAAATTTCGAGGTGGATTAATGAGACGAGTGAAGGTCCTAATATAAATGATATAATTTATTTAATATAAATTAAAAAAATATTGGATCATTTATTTTTCAAATGATAATTAAATAGCTATGAGTTTTAATAAGTCATTTAATTTAATAATAATAAAATTATTATTATTTCAAATTGATATTTCATGTAACATGCCATTTTTTAAGGGCCACTATGTAATTACAAATTTTATATCCTACGTATGTAATCATATTTATATAATTTTATAAGGAAGTGAGAATTTTTGTGCACATAAAAAATATCACCCAAAAAATTCAATGATGACTGAGAGAACCTCTTATGATATATTTGAGTGATGTAGAGAATAAAATTCTCCTAATACATCTTTATAACCATAAATAAAGAGATGTATTATTTAATGTTTGAAAGCTTACATATTCTAATCAATTATGACTGACACAAGGGATACGGGTCCCCAATAGTAGCACATGGAGTACCACTAATAATGTTATAGGATTCGTAGAGAATTTATGGATACTACTATAGGAATTCTATTTTGGGTAATTAAAAAATTTACGATGTGATGATATACTATATTGATCTTTAATAAGGAAATAATTATCAAGAAGTATCAATTCAAGTTTCAAATTAATTATAAATAACATGCAAAAATATCCTCGTTATGAATATTTTATAATTTTATTTTTCTTGATCATGAAATTAATTAAAGGAATATAATGGAAAAAATACCTGGGAAATGGTTTAACCACTTTTATTTTTTTTCAAAAACATCCATCCTTAAAATTTCATAAAGAAGAATATGAATACTTATTATAGTTCTTATTTTCTTATTTTAATGCTTAAATATTAGTATATTTTTAACATAGGTACATGTACTCTCGACTATGAAAATATGAGCATGTTGAGGTATGGTTGTCTTCTAATATATGTAATGGAAGTTGATTAATGAATTAACAGTACATTCTATGGGATTTTAAGTTAACTTTTATATGAAATATATATTTTTTAGGAATACATAGTAGTTATTCTATAAGATCACTTCTAATATAATTTTACTATGCACCATAAAATATATCTTTTGTATGATAAATGATCTCACACGAGCATTCCTATTTTTTTATTATGATCTTTGTGATCACAATCATATACACTCATTTTAATAAATTATAATGAAATGATAAATAAATATGGAACAGTCATCTGTTTTAAACTAATGGTTTGTTTATAAAGTGATAAAAACCAATCCTAGACCCTAGTGGTATAACTTACTCATTATAGCTCAAAATGAGTTATAAGATCATTTGTTCTTATATTCCTGAATTTTGTTATTTAAATTGAACTTATTTATATAATCGCCTTTTTAGGTAATCTATATCTCGAGAATTGAATACTCTGGGTTAGGTTATGGGATCTCATTTAGTAGTATGTACATTTAATAACTAAATATAGACATATTATCCTTAATTTAATTTAAATTTTTTTAATAATTTTTATATATTAAATATAAATTTAATTATTATTATTATCATTTTAAAGCCTAAAATAATTAAATTATAATAGATTTATAAATCGAAACACATGTTGGTGAATCTAACTCATGATTACTCTATATGTAATGTCAATTTCATTGGATTAAAACTGTTAAATATTTCATATTAATGATTTTTATATAAATAAAAATTAAAATATTAATTTAAATAATATTTTATTTCACTTGTTCTCCTCAAAATGGACATCAAGGTTTATAAATTTTATAATAATAAAATTTTTATTTTTATTAAAAACATATGTGGTGAACTGTTAATAGTTAATGGCCATCAATAAAAAATTACTGGTTATATACCAATGATTGATGGTTAATGGTCAATGGTAAACTATCAAACTCTAACTATTACTGAAAAATGAAATGAATTGTAAATATTTAATGATAAATATTAAATGTCCAATTATGTTTATTCATTTATAAATTCTTATGAGTTAATAGTCAATATGATTTACCATATAAACTGTCTGTAATGGATTTACAAACACCCACTATGAAATATAAAACCATGAACCACTGGTTATTTTTCCACTTTGGTGATTTTTACATAATTTTTAGATCTATAAATTCCATATGAAATTTTATTTATGCACAGACTACAAATTTATAATATAAATAGACAAAAGAGTCAAATATTTTTAAATAAAATAAATATAATAGTAACAAAATATCATGATCATAAGGATAACACGGAATGGATTTTATCACCATTGAATGAAAAGGGAGCCCCATTCAAAATTATTTCCCGAAAGTAGTAGAAATTATACCAAATCATTTATATGATTTCTATATGTTGTTTATAATTAATTATTTAAGTGAAATAATTTCATTAAGTAGTATGTTTCGTATTGAATTTATACTTTTCATTGGCATTGTTTATCTGATCACATGTTATCATGATGTTTTAAATGATTTGGAAATCGAAATGAGGATGCCACTTGAAATATCATAAAATATTCCACCATTATTTGAATTATTTTTTATATCTATTGTGATATCATAATGTAATCAAGTGATTGATTTCATTCACACATGATTCCATACAAATATATCATGCATTCTCTCCCTCTAAACATGTGAAAAAACTATTATGATTATTTATAATTCTCAATATAAGACATGAGAGGAGAATTAATCATATGATAATTTTATATAAAATGAAAGATAAATATTTTAATATTTATATTTATGATAAAACATAAAACAATTTTATATAATATATTTATTTTAATTTAATAAAAATGATGACACCATGTATGTTATAAAAATAATTTTTAAATGTATATATTTATTATATTACTTGTGCATCTAATATTACTTATTGAAATAAATAAACATTTATTAATATTAAATAATATTAAAAATAGATCACTTTTACTATTAAATTATCCTGATTTTTCATATAAAATATTTTTGAAACATGTGACATGAAATAGTTATGACTCTTTAATTAAATAATCATTTTTATAGTAGGTATGGACATTACATTACTCATTTTCATAACATTAAATTAAATATTATAGTAGGACACAACACTAATATAACATCTTGAATACATAGTGCCTAATGAGTGAATATAACCTATAAAAAATTTCATTAATATAGCATGCACGTGCTCCATCCCAAATGGGATATCTTATAACAGAAACATCGATGTCATCACCAAGGTTTTATCACTTCATATAAAGACATCATCTTCTCAAATCTATGGCATAAAATCATGTAAAACACTCCTTCCATGCCATTTACTAGGTTTGGTCTTGAATATGTGGTTCCCTACATGAGCACCAACCCCACATAAATTATTAAAATTTAATTTTTTTTATATTTAATCCATTAAAAATATTGAATATATAGGCCCAGTGTAGGTTTAATGACAAATATAACATATTCATATCAATAACTTGAGAAGGAATGGAAAATTATATTCTATAAAATTTTAAATATATTTGCATATATTATGAATTAAAAATTATTATATTAACTTTTCTTGAAATTAAATAAAAATTATATTATCCTATCCTATGAAAAAATAAATATTTTATTTTATTTAATTGAAATAAATAATATATAAAAATAAAATATGTATTTGTTGACATGAGTAACATGTCACCAATTTTTCTAAAATATTACTATAATAAATGTCAATCCAAATACCAAAATGAATTTATTAGTAAAATTATTTATTATAATCTAATGACTAAATAGATACAATTAGTGTGTATCTCTGTATGATCTATTCTTAGTGGAAAAAGTTGGAACTACAAACCACGATCAATATCCATTATCTCATCAAGGCACTCATAATGAAAATTAGTTTTCTTGTAAACAATTATATAATCATTCATTCAAGAAAAAATGTTTTTTATGACCCATTCATCTAATATTTCATCATGTATAATAAATAAATTTGTTATCATCCCCTGTAATTGATTTATTTTTCTTCGACATACCAATAAAGAAAATTTTGTAAATTACTTTGTCTTTTTTTTTATTCATAAAAATACATCTCAATCAAATAGTTGAAAATATATTCATAAATTACATAGAAGATACCAATTTATCATTATCATTCAATCAATACCATATAAGTCAAGATGAAACTAACATAAGCTACTTAAACATGAGTAAATATATTATAGTTGATATCATGTTTCTATGTATGTCAATTATAAAATGAGTTGATAATAAAGTCATGTAAAAGGGAAAAATAACAATATTAAATATAGTAATTATCAGTGATTATAATCCCCTAAACCATAGTAGTCAATAATCATATGTGTCCCTTTAGATTAGTGCACCTAGAAAACAATACCTTGTTTTATGAATATGATCATTCAATCTTTAGGTTCTCATTATTATGTAGTACTTCTATAACTCATTAATGTGATAAATAATCTATGTGAAATATCCTATAAATTATACAAATGTAACATAAATATTTGATAATAATATAACATGTATAAATAAAAATTGTGATTTATTAATAAAAAGTACAAGACCATGTTATATCAATGAAACCAGCAGAAATACAAAAAAAATTAGTGATATTTACAAAATCATGAAGCAAAAAATGGTCCCTATAAGAAACCATAAATATAATCATACCATATATTTCATTAAATTCTCAAACATATGTATTTTTAAAATATTATAATAAATTAGTTACATGAATTGTTAAAACATTTTTCTAATTTCTTGAAACTATAAATATTAACCCAAATGATTATTATGCTTTTACGATATATTTAGCAAGCTAACAACAATGTGTGTTAATTTTAATTCACTTTTATAATCATGGTTACATAATATTTTCAATATTTATATTATATATTGTTGTTTATAATTTACTTATTAATAATTAACTCATCTCACTACTTTACAGGTAATCGATATTTTCATTCTCAACTCAAAACAGTATCATAACATGTTATTGATTTTTTTGCCAAAAAGGGTAAACCCCCTATAAGAGTGATTGAATTCCATAATTTGACCAAAAATTATAATGAATGACCATGTATTAATTTCTTAATATATGACATTGACACTATTTCTTCAGATCTTTAGCAACCCATGATTTTAGATAAGAATGCTTTAGCTCATTTTTGAGTTGTGATGTCTTAGTACATAGAATGGGTACAATGGTTTTTCACAATAGTGAAAATTATGAGAAAATAATTCTAATTATTCCATTGACCTCATGATGTGGTTTTCAGCATCATCATGATTTTTTCAATTTTATGATAAAATTTATATTTATGTGATATTCTCTATTTGATTAATAAATGTTTTATTATATTACTCATTTGAGTAGTGGTATCTTTAAAATGGATCCCCGTATGAAATTATAACAAAATATTTTTTCTGCAAAAAAGGAATTCATAATGTACGAGTTCAAAATCTAATAGACCTTTGATCCTAGTATGAAACCATATAAGAATTTGTCTAAAAGGGCCCTATTAGAGACACCCCAAATCGCTCCCTCTCTTTTAGAATTTAATTATAATCCTCATTTTAAGGGATCAATTATCAATTATATCATAAGTAGAAACCCAATAAAAAATTAAATATCATTGTTCTTGGTGGTTATGAAAATATTAATTGATCGTTGTGATATTTTTGAATTAACAATGGTTTTTCCATCATGGTGGATTTCTTTATTTCTATCAATTAATTGATCATCCTTTCAATTTTAGAATCATTTTGATTCATGATATTTGATGATTAGTCAGTGTATAATATCTTCATAGTTTTTCTGGTCCATAATTGATTTAGGAAATCATAATTTTCATATTTTCATTATTTTACTTTGTATAAAAATATTTAACAATTTTTATAAAACCTCCATAATAAAATTATATGATGGAAAACATTCTACTAGAAACTAATCCTTTGATATATAATATATCCCTTCTCTATATAAAAATTAAAAATATCTTTAATCTATAATAATGGATGATGATTCAACATCAAACGATCATGTAGTGGTTTAACTTTATAAAAATGATTATAACAATGATGATGGGTCTTTGAAGTGATGATATGGAGGACAGTTAGTGGTTTGAATATATGTGAAGGTTTATATTGGATTATTAAGAGATAAATGCTCAAGACAAATGATTTTTGGGAATATTTCTAAATGTTTATGAAGGAATAATTTTATAGGAGTATTATTTTTATGGGTTGATCATGAAAATGGAACCCCAATATTGTTAGGATGTGGAATATGTCATGATAGGATTGGGTGATGGAGTTTATGTCATTTTTTGATGTGTCAAAATCTAAATATTGAGTTATGAATAATTATAGTAATGAAAACACATGTACAAGACATTTTGTCTCTGAAAAACATATCATATGTAGGTCTTTTTTTGATGATTGATTTTACATATATCAGTTTATATCACCTGACATGTCTCTTAGTAAAAAAACATAGTCATCTTTCTGATTAGTGGATAATGTATCTATAAGTAAATAAATGTCTCATGATGAATATTTTTGAACTAAAAAATATTTATAGATAGTTACATTACATGGGGTATGACAAGGTATACAATTTGGTTCCACATTTAGTATAACTTCATTGTATTTGGGACTCGATTCCATATTTATATTACCTGAAATAAAGTAGGAAATAATGTATTATTGGGGAATCCATCATTAATCGCACATTATATATACATCAGGATATGTCAAGTTTATTTGAAAAAATTCACTTAATCTACCTGAAACACATTCCAAAGAAACATGTGAGTCCCAGTTACCATGTACAAATTTGGGAAATATCATATTGGTTTACTCAACATGAAATAATTATGATTTTAAATTTTCATCCAATATCCAAGGATCACATTCCACGTTTCATACATTATATTTTTTGTATTCAGTGATCTATGTTGTATTCCATTTTTCACCAAATTTTTTCATAATAAAATTAGGAAATAGTATATTATCTAAATTCTTTTCATGTAAATAGTGATGGGGTAATTATAAAAATAATTGAAGTTCATAATTATTGTTCTTTGAGAAGTTAGAGTAGCTTTAATCCACACATGTGATGATAGGGTTTAGGTGAGACGTTCAGAGTAATAATAGGATCGGTACTCCCATGCATTTATTCTAATTATAGGGATTAGGTCCCCCTTATGCCTCATGAATTTAGTAACGCCATACTAGTTTGGCATGTAGGTACTCTATATCAAAAAAAATTCAGCATGGGTTCATCGTTCCCCATATTACAATATGGTTATGATCCCACATACCATTATTACAGTTGGTACCCCCCCCCCCCCTATGATGGGGTATGGGTCATAAAACTATAAAATTAAATAATCCAAAATAACGCCTGGTAATATTACATTATCAAGTGAATATGGTACACCATAAATCAAAACATCCCCTTAATGAGGATTGTTTCCTCTATAAGGATTTGTAATCCATTGACTGTAAATAATTCCTTGGTGAGGGTGACTCCCTCACAATGATTAAATTTAGTTGGAAAGGAAGATATTTTGAGTGGGTAATTATGATGATGTGTAATGTAGTCATTTAATTTCTTTCAACATGTCAAAAATCATTGACAGTTGGAAAGATATAAAATTAAACTATGAAATTTGCTTTAGGATTTATGATCCTTTTGATATGTTGGGTATTAATAGATTCTTAAGAGATATGATCCTTCATTTAGATGAGATATTAGACTGTGATTCATCTAATACACATAGTTATCTTGACTATAGAGATCAACTATGTTTATTTTAATATTTTATCATTCCTTTGTTTTGGGATGACTTTTTATTTCAACTTTACAATTTTCTTTTCGGAAATCTTACTCAGTATGTTTATACTCAGCAATGACTGTGACTTTTTCTCACAAACATTTTTTATTGGTAGATGCTGCATATATTTGAGGTGATATTGGTGGATGTTGAGTTAGTAGTTATGATAGATACTTGAGTATGATGATTTATATTTTTTATTGATATTTTTAGATAATGATCAAGAAGTATTTGGAGTGAATATGTGATACTCCCAGTAACTTTTATCATACTCATGGACATTACAAGATGTATATTTTCTTATCATGGATTTTTTTCTATAATTATACATATTAGTTGAAGTTCCATAAAAAATTTAAATTTTATTTATACACAGAAGTATTGTGGTTGTTAATTATATTGTTTATTTTAATTACATGTATGTTGAATGTTGTCATAAGCTAAGTCCACCCATATATATATTTTTCTATCATGGATCTAGTCTCCATCACATCAACTATTATTGGTGTCTTGGGGGGATAGAAGGATTACCATTATCCCATATGGGTCTTGGTGGGACAAATCTTATTAAAGTGTTATCATAGGGGACAATTAGTACAATGAGTTTTGGGTTAGTGGCCTTGTGAGGATGGTTATAGAGACCTTGAGTAACTATGTTAAGATATTTTGAGTGTCATTTTTAAACTATAGAGCAAATTTTTTTGATGTTACTCAAAATATAAAATGAAAAGGACTTTGGTAATCTATATATTATTATAAAACACTATGTCACTAATTTTGATTTATTTTCAGGATGTTTCATTGGTCATTTAATCGTTAGTAGCGGCCTTTCATGTCCTCCAATGTATGTTAAGATAGATATTCTATAATAGTCATGGTAATATCCTATATAATAATGGATTCTAACCAAATACAACCAGTTTAAATTTAGAATTAGTGTCCATACATAACTACCATAATGATTCATCCTCTCATCACTAACTATTCATGTGTAAACAATTTGAATTTAAGAACTAGTTATGAGGTATCCATGTGCCATGATAAGAGGAATATACTATATTAATTTCACATAAAATAGATTCTTTTTTCCATTCCTAATTTAATAACCTATAATTGGAGTTCTCTAGGTGAGATAACATAGGAAATGCTTCCTAGGATCCAAGTTGTGACTAATTTTAATACAGAACAGGATTGGTCAGTGTGATTAACTTGGGGACTATATATACTTTAGATACTTATCAATATTATAGTGATTCTTGCATTATGATTCCTACATTATATAGTGATCCATTTGGGTATGTTATCTTAATCAAACTCAAGATTGGATTATTCTACATTGGTTAATGATTTAGCCCTTGATTGGGGAGGATTTATACCTATAGATTTTGAGAATGATTTTTTTGTATAATATTTGTGACCCTATAATTGGTACCTTGGACTTTTATAATGAAATATTGATATTAATACTTCATGGGGAACGAACTATAAATGATTCATGTTGGATTTTTTCTAGAAATTATTTTGAGAAGATACTACAATGTGAAAAATTCAGGTTGGGGTTTTGAACTTCTGAACCCCCTCAATGGCCAGACTCCTTAAGTGAGCATCGATGATTGTTAGGTTCCTAGAATATATTCACCCTTTTGTTAATAACATGTTATTATTTTTCTCTAAGTATATTTAAAGTGATGTCATGGATATACCCCCACATAAATGATACAAAAAATGATTGGGCATTCCTATTGTAGTTTTAATGTACTATTGGGTGGTGGTTTTAGTTGAGGAGTTGATTGTGTGAGATCATTTAAATGTGGAAAATTACAGGGTATACTTTATCCAAAGACACTTATATGTGGTCCTCATCATGTATATAGTGTTGAAAATTCATCCACGGATTGATTCAAAAATTATATGGTTAGGATTAGGTGCCGCTATATATGGTTCAATGTATGATTTCTTCACTCTCATCAAAAAACCACATACATATATACATGTGTGTGGGATGTTCTATTATTCACACAAAATTTGTTTGATAGATTGGTATCTCAATAAAACCCCAATATATATCTTTTTTTATCATAGTTTATAAAATTTATGATCATATTCTCTCTCACAGCATCCAATGATGTGAGTTCATACATTGTAGGGAGTGGTCCTTAATGGGATTACATTAGGGTAGAGATGATATAGAGTACTATCATCGTTGGTATGGATCTAGTATATATGCAAAATGTAAGGATCATTTCTAGAATTTTTATTCCATCCAATGTCATGTATAAGATGTGATGTCCACCACTAATAGTAAGTGACACCATATTGTTTTGTGAGTAATAACAAAATCAAGGATTAATATATAATCACCCATTAAAACGTCTTCCTAGTTTTTTGAACTATTTTTATATAGAAGGATTCTTATCATATAGTCACAATTTAATTATAAATTGTATATAAAATAGATACCGAGTTCCATTAAACATTTACATACCAACCCATAATTTCCTTACACAATGATGATGGTGATCAAGTGTTACTATAGACAGTGTGAGTTCTCTAAAATATAATAAAGATTAGGAAATGCACTTTTTGAGTTCATCGGACCCATTGACCAATTGAATTTCTATACAGGTATTTGGTGGACATTTTTTGTTATGACACCATGTTTTATGTGATAAATAATATTTTGTTGAGCATTTAAGAATTACCCTAGTCAAGCCACATTAGTGCTAGATGTATGTCCTATATTAATATATCCATTAATCTGATACATCATATAAAATGGATACGTCATGTGGTGACATATGTAATGTTTTTTTCAATAATGGCTACATTGATTAAAGTGTCCCAAAAATGGTGAGTTGGATAATCCCCTTAGAAATAAAATGGATTTTCGACCAATGGAAGAAGATTCTAATTATCCTTCCTCAATGAGGTTTCATTTTGGTAGGAGAGATATATGCTTCATATATTCAATCTACAGTGGTTACCATAATAAAATTCATTTACTAAGGGTGGCTATGTATAAAAGTCATGATTGTGGGATCTTTCCTCACTAGATATTCTCTAGTAGTAAACCCAAACTATTTTTTCTAAATGTTTGGATTATGTCATACTATTTTACTATTAGATAGTTGTAACCCAAAGAAGTGAGTCATAGGTTTCATGAAAAACAATTAATTGGTCCCACCTAGAATGGTATAAAACCATGGTAGTATAGATTTTTCTATGAATTAATGTACTTTATATAGAAATTCCAGAAATTTTGTGAATGATGCTTCACTTATGGTTTTGTATTTAGTCATAATGTTTAATAAGTTGTTATTATTGGTGTTGGAGCTAAGAAAGAATTTTCATCTGAATAGGTTAAGAATAACCACATTATATTGTGGTGGAATTAGTCACTAAAGAAATAAGGGTTAGTTAAATGGTAATTTGAGAGGGTTGGAGTTATATCATTATTATATTAGTTGTAAATTTTTATATAGTGACAATAATCCAATACCATTTTCATTAAAAAGAAGATGAAATATTTTTTACAGTAAGAGGATTATATATGATATTTCCACAGCTAATCGAAGAAATATTTTGTTGTATGATATGATTTACTTATGTTCTATAAAGAAATTTTTTGTGTTAATAATTTTATTGAACAAGAGATATAATTATAAATCAGAAAATAAAAAAAATATACCAACACAATATTTTGGAATCAATTAAAATAATCATTTTTTGGATGTTGGATTAGATTTATTTAAATATATTGTTCAAATGTGACAATCATCTAGATCATTGTTTAATGGTATAAAGCATGATTCTAATATTGGAGATATAATTAAATGAAACCCATTACAATATGGGTATCAATGATTCATAGTTTATCATTATTCACAAAATAATGATGATCTTGTTGTGAAAAAAGCTATTTTTTGAATCCTTCGTGAGATTCCTGAAATACAAGTTCATTATTTTTTAAGAAATTTTCCTAGGAGATTTAAAATAAGATGATTTTTGAGATAGTAAATGATTGTTAGAGGAAATAAATATTAATGTGATGGGAATATATTCTTTTCCTTTGGTGGTTATAAAATATTGTTCATATAAAATTTTTTCATTTAATGGTTGGTAGGAATTGTGTAGGGGTTGGTCAATGTAGAAACCCAAATTTCTACTTGTTAGGACTTTTCTCATTTTTAAGAGTTTGACTCTTGGTAACTTTATTGGGGTAAAATTGTTAATTTACCAAATATGATGACCTTGGGAAATAATTGATGCTTCAATATATGATGAAGCATGGATTTTACCCACATATAGTGTTTTTTGGATTTTCCTATCATGATGTGTATTGAGGTTTTTTTATATTTATTATTTCAATAAATATTAATATCATATGTGTAGAAGGTGATATTTGTTAAATTAGAGCCTACATAAGAAAACCAATGTCTTAGTTTCTCATGTAACTGGTGGATTTTACTATGGGGGTTGTAACTTTGGTTCATAACCTGGGCCCTAGGGTCATTCTTATCACTAGTGTTATGTTAAAATATAAATTTATTATGGATTTAATAATATTTATCCTTGAAAACCAAAACTAACCTATTTATTCCCCATTAAAAAATATAATTGTCATTTTCCTCTAAAACCTTAAATATTATAGGGATATTAAAGAATAATATGAGATACATATTTTTGTATTCTATGAATGATCAACAATAGTGCATTCTATGATTACAGTCTCCTATAAAAATAGATTTGATCAACATATAAGTCTTTTATTTTCAAATTTTCCCTATTATACCTAATCACATAACAAATTACATATTTAATGTTAACATTAATGATCTATTATTTATTCTCACATATACTTGGATGATTTATTACATATAATATTTTTAATAGAATCAATTTTACTATGTTATTTATCATTGGTGAATCTATATGCATAGAATAGTTGATGGAAATTTTCAATAGAGATGTAAGATTTCATTCTTCCCAATATATACACCCTTTTAATTGTATACTCTCCACCATAATTCATAATTTATGGTTATTTGATATCATTTTCACATACTAATGAATAGGTGACCAAAGGATGTGAAATCATTGATTCTTTATATTTATTGTGGTGGGTTACATGAGGATGGGGTGAGTCGTCAGGGAAAATAATAGGGCGATTGATGTCCATTAATGGTGTCATTACAGTGGTTTTTATCAAAGAAAAAGAAATTATTGGAATTAAAGAACCATGAGAACTAATTTCGGGTTGTTTTCCCAAAATATATTGTCGTGAAGCATCATTAATGGTTGGTAGTGATGGATGAGGCCATTATCAAAGATTTTATGTGATTGGGAGGTGTAAATGGTGGAAACAGTGATGATTTCAATGTAGGTCTCATTTTATGTAATTTTTTTAACTACAATTTGTGTATCCCATATAAATATTGAAAGAACTTCATATCCAATGACTAGAGTTTGTAAGGGGGAAAATATCACATGGAAAATAATAAGTACATGTCATGTGTAGTTGATGGTGGATTATAGGTTATACGTTAAGAATAACTAAAAAAATTGATGTGTAGTATATAAGTATATTTCATTTAGTGATGCCTAACATGACATGGAATGTATTGGAGTATACACCTAATAGGTACCTAGTGCGTACATACACCCCATTTATTTTTAATCATAGTGTATACTATAGTACACACCAAAACTATACATATAATGTAATTACACTCTATATAATTTTCAAGATATCATGTGCTAGATTACACACCCCTCTGATACATGGTATTTAATTGCACCACATTTATGATTCAATATGGTTTATAGAAGAGTATACACACAGCCAATACATGGATTTTAATTACCCCATGTTTACCATTGAACATGGTGTGTACTTCTGTATATAGTAATGAAGTCCATAGAACCTATACGACATGTACATAATATTATTTTTTTAATTAGACACCATATGGAATAATTGTAGGAGTACTAGTCCATAAGTAAAACGATGCATTTCCAAGAAAGTATATGTCGTGTATTGTGTATTTTGTTTATTTATTCTATCCTAGGTGTTATAGTTGGAAACATAAATAGTCCATTCTATTTTTTCCTCATAAAACATGATATCTTGTTTCTCTTTGATATTGGAGAATATTTATGGGGTATATTTTGTAGTTTGAGGATTTTAGATCTGCATACTTGATGAATGTGTTTGGGTGAGATGAGTAGAGAAGTCGTAGGGTTAGGAATTAACCTGAAGACGTGTTTAATATATATAATGAGCCCCGTATAATCTAACTTGAGTTTGGTTCTCCACCACATATATGTGGTATTAGAATTATATATCAATCCTGGGGTCATTACCCCCTTTGAACATAAATTTTTGATTCCCTATAACATTGATAGAGTTTGTTACTCCTTTGTAGACATTGGGAGAAACTTTTCAATCCATGGTGTTAGATTCTCCAGAATTCAATATTCTTTAATCAATAAGGTATTTTTATTACATGAGGTTTAGTTACTCCCTTAACTAATACATATATTCATAGAGGTTTGAGTACCATAGTATAATGTTTTCAATGGTTTTTACAAATTTGAGTAGTAATGGAATGTACGGGTTATTTATCATTTAACAAATAAATATTATTAAGAAATTGTCTGTTTTCACGAATTAGGTTTTAGAAAGGTCACATGGTATTTTTGTTTGATATCATATGTTACTCTATTTTAAATGGTTGTACATTAACATGAAGTGGGCCCCTAATATGTGTTTGGGTGGAAAAGTGGAATTTGTAAAGAATGTATAGTTTGATAAAATCAAGCTTTATAACAAATTAGTAAACCCCTATGTTTCTTTAAATATTCTACTTATAACTAAAATATTGACATTAGACATTGTTAACTTTTCAGTAATCTGTGTATCCCTAGTTTCTAATGGGATATTATCTATTTTTAAATTAGAGAAGCAATGAATATGACAATACTTTATTCATAAAACATCATGTTATTGGGAATATCTATATTTCACCACATCATTTCAGTACCCCTATTATTATAGATTCCAATATTATATAATGTTTTTTCATTTCATTATGGTTTTGAGGTATCCAACTGAATTTGTTTCTACTCAAATTTCATGCAATTTTGGGGTAAAATATGTGGTTTATTAGTATATAATGCATATTTTAGTGATGTTCTAGGTGATTATAGATATCATGGACCTTTTTGAAGATAGAATATGTTGTTTCTTATTGTATTTTGATTGTTTATAATGGTTTTAGTACCACTAAATTCATAAGTTAATCTCATAATCATTTTATGGAGAATTAATTTTCCCATTGTTAACATTCCCATGGTTCGAAGACATTTTCAGATATATAATTCCTATTTTGTCTTCCTATATGGATGTATATTAATCATGCAATTTATTTTTCATTAGTTATATATATACTTTGGTTGTTTCTTTTTATATCATTACTTTGGAATATATATCGGTTTTAGGCTATTATAAGCTAAGTCCTCCCATGTATATTACTCATTTGTAGTGTAATTAACTATCCCCTAGTCTATTATAGCAGGGATTATAGTGGAAAACTCTTCTTACTCATATCCCATAAGAAACCCCTATGGTTTGGGTCATTCCAAGGTTGTATACTACTACTTTGAGTCATATGGATTGAAATTTGATATATTATTCATGTGAGGACAAGTTTGGGAATTTAGGTAAATAATGTGTATGGTCTTTAGATCATTTTTAATACCAGGGAACCCAATGATTGTAAATTAGTTAATTAATCAATTATACAAAACCAGGATATTCCATTGATCAAATTGAAACTCATAGGATCTAGTTTGCATGGTATTGTCAGGCTGTTATATACTGGATATGGTACATGGTTATTAAATTTCATATCCTTCTCATGATATCCCATCCAGATATTCTTTAATCTATGGGGGTTCATTATATAAGATGGATTATGTCTCTTAAAAAAATGTATCTATAGAAAATATCAAAATAATCTTATGCCTATGGTTAATCCCCTATATACTGATTAGTTGAGCGATGACATGTTGAATTGTCAAAATTATTGGGAGGTAAAATTTCTGAAGTTTTGAAAAAATCCTATCCCCTTTGTTCATTTTGAAAAAAAAAACTTATAGATTAGATGGTATTTATTATTAATCATGACAAGTATACCCATAGGCTAACTTTATTTCACGAGTCAAGTAGTGGAGGCCTCCATGATTCAATGGTGACCCTAATCCTTATATGATATAGGATTGGCTGGTGTCAAAAACACAGACAGATTAATTTGGTTGGGACACCCCTAGTCATATGATGACACCTGATTTGAGTTCTATAAAAAGAATATAAATCAATTGATGAATGTTGTTTTTTATACATATGATTGGACTACTCTACAATTCTTAGAGAATGAGAGTGAAATAATTCTATACTATTGGGTAATATTAATGGTAATTCATTATCATGGGATATTTTACCCTCTATTATATTGTTTTATTATTTATGAGTACATATTGTGAAGAATAGTCCTCATTTTTTTTAGATAGTATACATAGAAGAAACATCGATATTTTTTGAATGAGAGAATATTTTATGTGAGATATTAGGCTGTGGTTTTTAAATCATGCAACATATCCTACCTAAGAGTTCATTTTTAGGTCGGGACATCTGGGTAGTGGTTAACCCTTAATTTGTGGGAAGAATATCAATTTTATCAAAATGGATAGATCAGTTTCTTGGAAAACCACTATGTTGAAGGTAACCTTCAAAACTAAGTCTATGTTGTCAAAGAAAATGTATCCAACATGGAGTCAGGTCCTTTTGAGAAGTTTGTTTTTGAGGAGTCATCGGAGATTGAAAATGATAAAATTTTCTTCCATTATAACTTCCTTCAGTTTTTTCTGGTCAAATGTAATGTGGTGATAATCAGTGTTTTATATGGAATATGTAATGCATGGACAATGTTAGGTGACCTAGGCTATAGTTCGATGTATGGTTCATGTCCACCATTAATACACACTCATAATGGTCAACATTATCATGAAATATTAATCATTACCCATGTTATTGAGATGAACATATTCCATTTTAACCCCTAGCATGGCATTGAGCAGTAAGATATTTTCCACTAATGGTGTATGTCTTTCACTAACACCTTTTGGTGAGGTGACTCTATCCTTATAAGTTATATATATGAGACTCGTGGGATTACATCATGTTATATATTATGCCTATTGGTTCTTACCATAGTAAAAATCAACTACCCCTTAATAGTATAACACATTGATATTTTTTGGAATAATTAGAAAGGTATATCATTAGTGGTGAGTACGAACTAGTTATTTCTGAAGAATGTGTTCCATGAACTTTACTGGAGAATCCAGGATGCAGTCCTCAGTATGATATATAAAAGTTGAATTTTGACAAAAATTTATTTCCAAGATTGAATTAGATAAAACAGGATCTCTATGTGTCACATTAATACTCACTCACTAGGGGATAATTATTCCTAAAAATTCCACCTTGTCTGGTGATGTTGTGGTGAGAACCTCCCACTTAGAGTTTGGTATGTATTTTATCCATTACTAATGAAATGTTTTTTAGATCAAAAAATATATTTTTTTATATACTTGTAGGAAAAAAGTTCAATGAGTAATGGAGTTTATTAATAAAAAATATTAGTCTAGGAGTACTTCATCTCGTGAGGTTTTATTTACTAGCTTTTAGATCCAAAACAAACATCCAGATCAAGGTTTATGGTATTTTAAAGGTTTGATTCTTTCAAGAATAATTAATGGTTTTTATTATATATATAAAGTGAATTTACAATGATTGATTTACAAAAATATTAATCATTTTTTGTTACAAGTTGGGATTCCCTTGTAAGAGATAATGAATTATGCAATCTGATTGTTACATACAGTTATAAAACATAATTAATATAAAAATACATGATATTTATGAATTTGGATAATAATTTCTAGTCTAAAAAGGATTTAATTTCCCTAAAAATTAATTTTACGTGTCTAAGAAGTTACTTTCCTCGCTGAGGAATACATCTAATGTGATGTCATGATTATTATGTGGAATGGAAATAATTTGTTGTCCAAATATTATTATCCTTTACATTCATGAATATTACTTCAAGTAGAATTAATTATTTATGTTATATAAGAGGATATAATTTTATGCCACCAAATTTACATCAACCTAATATATAAATACATTATTTTACATAATTTCACACATTAAATTCCATAATAAATACAAACCATTTATTGTGAAGTCTAGTGACTATGGAAGAATTAAGAAAACAATAACCTTTATCTAGAAGAAACCCATGTATTTGATATCCTATGGGTAATTATTTGACTGTACTATGTACCAATTATAGAATAATTCATTTTCTACATCTCTCCAATTTTTCATAAAGGGGTCAAAATGTTTAATATATATAACGTATTACATTCCATTATTACCTATGGATATGTAAACAAAGGAAATGGTTAGTTCAAATGCTCAGTAATGTTATGAATAATTGATCACAATCAATTATCAGAAGTGAGAAAAATATGAACATATGTCTATGAGAATGTAAAGAAAGAAACATTAATATAATATTAGTAATTAATACCCATTAAAACATTGATAATAATTTAATAATCATATCATGATGGTTAGTCATAAAAAACATGATATCAAAGGATCTTGAAATAATTATATCGTGACCATAATAAAATATATGGAACTTATAATAGAAGTTAAGGACCACTCATAACACTATCATAATAATGTTTTAAAATCCCCATAATATATTAGTTTCACTCCAAAATACATTAAATAATATCTCAATATATATAAATATTTTCCCAATGAATGATAGGGCTATATAATTCTAATATCCATCATTACATAATGTAGTGTTCTTAGGCTAACCCCTTTTTCACCAAAAAATATATCTCATGAGATTAAAATAATAGAAAATTAATTTTAGGGTAATATAATTGTAGCCCCACCCATAATATTATATTATGTATATGCATAACTAGGACACATATAGAAATCATGAAATTTTTTATCAATGTGTTATTAACCTGAGAAAGAACTATTTATCTGGATTTTTTCCACAAAACATATCTATAAACCATATACAGAAATAAAGGGGATTCTTTCAAAAAAAATATCCCCAGTTAATAAAGAAACATAGAATTATGTTGACATAAATTGAACAATACCCTTTAAAATTGAATTCATAAAATGGTGCCACCTAAGAAGCGATAAATAATTGGATTATTTTATGACAAGAGTTTAATAACTGATATGATTATAATAAATAGTTTTGTAAACATGAATTATTAATCCAAATAAGGTAAATGATTTTTAGAATGAAATTTAATATAAGTGTACAATAGTAAAAGTATTTTCAAAAATGTTATTAACATTTTAGTAAAATGTAGTATTGTTTGTTCATTTTAAAAGACAATTATGATATATTTATTTTAAAAAATTGAAAACATTTAATATTAATTAAATTAATTATGGTATAGAAGAAATAACAGTTGTTTATGGAAGGAAAACCCCATTCATTTTTTTAAAATATATTGGATAAAATATTATAACATAATACAGAGAAATAGAACATACTATTGGAAACATATTATTTGAAATACGAAATTTCACAATATTTAATACATATTATAGATTTAAAATACAATATGAGAATATTTTCAAGAAGGGGAAAACATGAACATATTTGATAAATCATCATTTAAGATCATTATGATGTTGCATTTTCATTATGTAAGAGAATTATTCAATATAGATGATTTGAATAAAAATCTATCACATAAGATATAAATTGGGAATAATAATTGAAACAAAATAAAAATCTCATGGAGAAATATTATAACCCAAAAATGTAGATTGAGGTATGTGAACCCCTTACATTTTATAGAATATATCATTCATAGTATAATTCAATGGAGAGAATGAATAAAAGTGATTTTTTTGATATAAATAAAATTTTACGGTTTTATAATTAATGGGAAAATAATTACAAAGTCAAAAATAATATTGTATAGTAATTTAAAATATTTCATTAATGACAAGTGGTGGAGATAAAAATTGTTACATTTAATTTTGATTACCTGAAAAAATATCTACAATTCATTATAAGAAAGAGATCTATATTAATCACTTATCATAAAACCATATTCATAGCTATTAAAATTTATACTCCTCGTTTATAATAAATCATTATTTTTATGTTTAATAGCTATTAGATATTGTCAATACTAAATGTGATTACTCTTGATCATTTGAGATATTCTTTTTAATGAGTTGTTGGAATTATTTATTCTCCCACGGATAGTCATTATGAGAACATCAATGGTGTAGAGGCCCAGTTTTTTCTAAATAATACTTTGAAATATTTTTAAATATATTTCTAGAGTTTGGTGCTGAGACGTTTCTCAATTCTGAGGTCCGATGTACCTGGAATTAATTTTATAAAAATGTGAAGTTATTTTATATTACACACACATGGTTAACTAGAGAAAACGGGATATCTCTCAAATGGTTTATTGGATTGAAAATCCAAGACCACAATTGGGTCTGAAACATAGTGTTTCCCATAGGCACGACATAAAATAATTCAGCATAGGACGTTCGGACACCTCACTCTTTGGCGGTGTGTTAAATGTATAAATTAAATTATTCATTTATTTATTTAATATCTCAAACCAAAATATCTCTCTAAAGGGGAATCAGATGAAAAATCTGAGACAACCAATGAGTTCAGAACATAGGTTTTATCCAAGGTAGAGTATAACCTTTCTCAGCGTCGGGAGGTTGGCCTATGTGCCAGCGTGGATGATTAAATAAATAATTAAATAATTGTTTATTTAACTATTTTATTAATTTATTTTATCCTAATGAGAAGTTATAAATTATTTTTTAGAGGGGTTGACCTCATAATTCATTTTTTCCAATGATGGAAAATCCTCTCTTTTTCTCTTCTCCTCCTCTTACCATTGACGAATGACGAACGATGAAAAATGATGCCTCAGATCCAATCGAATCGAAGCGCAATGAACACAACAACTTCTCTCAAACTTTTCACAAGTGTGATTATCATCTGTAGCGACCAAAATAATTCAACTTGGATTTATCTTTGTAGATTCTTTACCCTAATTTAATTTTCATGATGAATAAAAATTAAATAAATTTTTTCACTGATCAAATAACATTTGATTGAATCAGATTTCTTCTTATTTATTGTGAATTTGAAATTATTGAAGTTTAATAAATTTTTAACTGCCAATTCATTATGTTCTTTATTTTTTAAAAATGATGGCCAATAAAACACAACTATCGATCCACACATATACTATGATATTTTCTTATTCATTTTCTACATGTTCTTAGTGTGTTTGTCATCACGAATTAATTAAGCACATTAAGAACTCAATGTTTAATTGAGAAAGACATATGGATGCAGAGATCTCAACCCGAGGATCACAAATCCACATTTGTCTCATTTTTCCAAGTTAAATTGAAGCCATAAGAGAGTGCGAGAGGATTCTACACACAGGTCTGGTGAGGGTTCTGGTGGTTCATCCAGGCGGTGGTCGGCATGGCTCCAGGCGAGCAAGGCTGCGTGGAAAAGGTGGTCTAGTGGTGCATAGTAAGTCTGAGGTGGCTTCAGCTGGTGGTATGGGTGTACCGCAGGTTTCCAAGTCGTGGGGTATGAGACTTTTGAGGGAGGACCACGGCACTAGGGTGGCCGGTGGGAGGTAGAGAAGATGACCGGAGACACAATGGTCCAGAAGCAAGCTGAGGCGTCAAGGCAGCTGTCGGTTTAGGTGAGCAAGGCTGGAGGTGGAAGATCTGGTGGAATAGGGGGCAACGTGATGGTCTGGCAGTTAGGGTTTAAGGATAAAATTGTGGAAGGGAGATTGGAGAGAGAGGGAGTAAAATAATAAAATAAATGGAAAATAAATGGAAAAATAATAAATAGGGGGGGTGATTAAGTTCGGCGTGGGGTGGGGGTTTGGTACATAGAATGGATTTGGATTTAAGGAAATATAAATAAATAAATAATAATAATAATAATATTAAAATATTGTTAATATTACTTTTATTGATAAAACACTATTTCGTCTGTAACTTATCCATGTGAAATTAGTCTCACAAACCATCATAGGCAGTGTGACCTAGACTTTGAGATAGAAATTATGAGTCCAATAATGGATTTATTTTTTGGGTTTGTGGATCAGATTCCCGAAAGACTCAAATGATAATAACATATAATTATTATTAAATCAGTGATCTGACCTAACTCCTATGTGCAGCGTCTGATTGACTTGTTGTCAGTGGAGATGTGACCCTGTATTTAAGACAACCGATTCAAGTCTACTGTTGAATATTAAATTCTAGTTCATGGATCAGGTCCATGAAGCACCCAATATTATTATTATTATAATTATTATTATTGTTGTTGTGGGATATTATATCCGACATATCTTCTAAACCGGATGTCTATATGATGAACTGTCTACGGCGCCAGAACCCTTAGGATGATGCGTTCCTTTTGAGATACTCCGCAAGTATTTTGGAGAATGTTGTAGTTTGTCCGGGATGGATTGTACCCGAATTCAATCGGGCCCTCGGCACTAAAATGCCTATAACATTCAGACCGGGAGTCTTGTTGATGCGTCGTCAGTTGCATTGGAACCCTTATGACATGATGGATCATTGGGTAAAATCATTGTGGAACATTGTGGTGGTTGAGGTATGACCAATAACCTGAGAAGCAGATCAAGGGTGTTTCTTTTAGTGGGTTTTAGGATGCCTACTCCCTTGATGACTCAAGCCACGGGTATTTCTTACTCCTCTACTCCATTAGAGAGAGGACCCACAATGTCATGAGTGCGGGTTCGTTTCTCTCTGAGATGGTTTTCTTATCTTTCGATTCAGTACCCCCTATTTACTGGGGATTGGTTCTTCCATATAAAACTCACATAGAGTTAAGTACTACCCTACCAGGTAGGGTGAGGGACCTCTATGATAGAAGTAGGTACTCCCCTGTCAACCCAGGGAGAGGATCCTCCTAATGCAGTGCTAAAACAAATTCGGTAGTCCCCTTCCATGATAGGGTGTGGCTCCTCTATCATGGGGTCAGTACTCCCTAGACGTACTAGGGCATGGGTCCCACATTGCAAACAAACTAGCAAAGTTGTCCTCCCATACCGGGTAGGGTGCATGTCCTCACATATAGAGTCGGTACTCCCCTGTCATGCCAGAGTGTGGTTCCTCTAGCTTGGGGTTGGTACTCCCCTAATGTACTAGGGCTCGATTCCCCAAAAGAAAAAAAACTACCAAAGTTGTACTCCCCTACCGTGTAGGGTGAGAGTCCTCACATATTGAGTAGTACTCCACCGTCTCCGTGTAGCTACGAGGAGCAGGTCCTTCAGTGGAGTTGGAACTCCCTCGATTGTAGGACACAGTTGTGAGGAGAGGGCCCATCCACTTTATGTAATCGATACCCAGGGTAGAAGTTAGTACTCCCTCAATGAACTGAGGTGCAAGCCACTCTTATAGGAGCGACTGAGATATTGTGGGTTAGACTGGAGTAGTGCTCCCCCAATTGAAAGTAGTGTCGAGGAATGAGCCTCTTCACTTATTTTCTATTGGACTTTCCTCAGTTGCAAGACTATAACTATGATACCTCTAGTGTCGGGCACTAGAGGCAATTATAGTAGAAATTTGTTGATGGAGCATGTCCTTTCGAACATTCCATTATGAATGGTTGAGTTTTACCTGATGGAGTACATCTCTCATATGGGTTCCTTCAGGATGGCTTGTACCTAGAGCGTGTACTTCTTATCCTTTAGTTACTCTTTGATCCTTCATTATAAATCCTAGAAAGGGTTTGAGGTCAGGACCGTATATTTCTATGTGGCTGAGATAAGTATATCTAGATGTCCAAGGTATATGAAATTGCATATTACTGAGTAGAGCTGACTATGCATAATCATTGCGCATTACTTCATCATTGTTTTGTAGTATCATTCCATTTTAGATTTTTGAGATACCATTGGGGGTCTCGGGGTCCCCTACTGAGTACTGAGTTACTCACCCCCGCACGGGCTTTGCACGCACGTGTTGTTTCTGGGGCAGACATTCGAAGTTTCGAATGGTGCGCTCAGGAATATGGCACTGATTGAAGTTACGATGGTGGACTTGGTGGCCTAGGACCAGCATGGGTCTAGTAGGACCAGGTAGACAATACATACTACTTTGGAATCCATTAGCTTCACTACTCCAGTGATCCGATGGGATCTTCCACAGATGGTCATCGGTGATCACTATGTGCTTTTCTATTTTCAGTTCTTTTTTTGGGATTGAATACTGGCCCAGTTACACCTCTCAGTGTTGTACATGTTGTCGTAAACTGGTTTCTGATTACTTAGTGTTCAACATTCAGCTTTTTTGTTTTTTTTGTGATAGCATGTGTGTACAGGTATCGGGGCAATTTTCTCCCACTTGCAGGTTGACGCCTTCGGCGCTAGTCGCCAACCCCTGGCCTTCAAGAGGAGGGCATGGGGTATGTCATGGAACAGGTTTGGGGGATGGGTTGTGAAAAAGTGGTATCAGAGTTGGTCAGTTCTACCTCAATGACCAAGATTCATTTGTTTTTTATTAGTAGTAGTTTTATATGTTTTGAATTCGGATTTGGGGCTAGGGACTCCAATGTTGGTGTGGTGGTCGAATTATCCATACACAAGGAATCTGGACACCTATTACCTGACTCAGTACATGGAAACACTTGTTTCAAGGAAAAGAAGGGAATATTCATCTTGTGTTGATGGTTTTGATTTCCATATTCCTTCTCGAGTCAGCTCTCCAGATATAACCTTCTAACTGTGGTACATATTGATCGGTCTCATGATACCTCTACGTGAACGACTATCCAGGATCCTGATACGAGGCCGAGAGGACATCCCACCGAGCGAAGAAGTGTATGTTCATGGACTAGTGATTGAGATGGTCCCACATAGTGGTGCACCAGTGCTACCACCACCTGATGGTCAGCATCTAGTGTCGATAGTTCTGGTAGAGGACACTCATAGGCTCAGTGTCATACATGAGTTCCAGAGGCAGAGACCACCCAGGTTCCATGGAGAGACAGATCCTCAGGTAGCTGAGGATCAGCTTGAGGCTGTTATGTGTGTTTTCCACCTAGTGAGGACACCGCCTGACTAGATGGAAGTCATGGCTGCAAGCCTTCTCATGGATTAGTGGGAAGATGGTGGAGTCTGCCGATTCAGACTCATGAGAAGGTGCCCCTCACTTGGGCAGACTTTGAGCTCCTCTTAAAAGTGGAGTTCTTTCCTGAGAATTTACACTCTATATGCATACAGGAGTTGTTGCACCTGTGGTATGACAGCATGACTGTGACTGAGTATGAGACTAGGTTCACAGACCTTGCATACAACTCTCTGGATATGATCTTTAATAGTTACTAATGAGAACAGAAGTTCGATCAGGGACTCCATAGAGAGATTCATGGTATTATTACACCCTTATGCATCTCTAACTATGTCGAGGTGTTGGATCATACATTGGTGATAGAGATATTTTTGTCAGAGGAACACTATACGGATGGTTGTGGCAATGAGCGCAACCGAGCTAAGACCTCTTCTATAGTTAGCAGATGCTAGAAGATGAGATCTCAATATAGGATATCTTCTCTTGATTAGTCTCCAGAACATGGTAATATGGGGAATATACCAAATAGTTGAATCATAGTGGAATAATCCCTTTGAATTTTTCACTCAATGTTGGGTTTTGTAGAATATTCCATTAAGAGGAAGTGGGGGAAGTCCCAAATTCACCTAGACAAAAATGTTTCAGAGCAGTTAACTTCCCAGTATCTGACCCTTGTAGAAAAAGAGGGTAGAACTTTTCTTCAGTCGAAGTTGTTAACTCCTTCACTTCTCAATCATGTAAGAGATTCTCACTTATGATTCATCTACTATGAAATCTTATGTGACCATCTATCCTCGCGTGTTTCATCATATTAATATTCTGAAGGAAGGAATCAAGAGACCTTGTTCTAGTGAAAAAAAAATTGATTCTAGTAATGGCATGGGATTTAGATGTTCAGTCAGGGAGGAAAAATATCCCCTGAGTTCTATCAGGTCATTTGAGATGGTGCAAGGAGATAGAGAGGTCGCATACTGCCTTACCTTACACAAAATAGTTGGAGTGGGTACACGACATCTTAAACGTGTCACAAATGAGGAGATACATGCATGTTTATACACACATCATCAAATGAACTAATACTTATAAGGGTGTATCATCCCTTTTGACCACATCTTTTGGCAGCATAGAAACGTAGATGTTTCCTTTGGAGATATATAGTTATGTATGGGCTCGATATCCTAAGTTGTTTCCCTAGTTTAGCTTTTCGAGGAAAAAAATCATGAAGGAGGGAATAATTTAGAGGCCCAGTTTTTTCCTAATAATACTTTTAAATATTTCTATATATGTTTCCAAAGCTGGACACAAAGACAACATGATATTCTAAATCTTGTGTTCCCGTAATTAATTTTATAAAAATGTAAATTATTTTTATATTAGGAACGCATGGTTAACTAGAGAAAAGATGATATCTATAAACAGTTGACTAGATTAGATATTTGATACCATGGTTGGGTCCGGAATGCAATTTTTCCTTTAGGTGTGACATAAAATAAGTCATTGCAGGACGTTCGGACCCCTCTCACATAGCGGTGTGTTAAATGGATAAATTAAATTATTAAATTTTTCATTTAATAGGTCAAACCCAAAAATATTTCAAATGTGGACTCAGATTAAAAATCTGAGACGACCGATGATCTCGGAACATAGGTTTTACCCTAGGATGAGTATAACATTTGTTGGTGTTGGGAGGTAGACATGTATTCTAGCTTGGACGATTAATTAAATAATTAAATTAATGTTTATTTAACTATTTGATTAATTTCTTTTATCCTAGAGAAAGTTTATAAATTATTTTTTTAGAGGGTTTTGTCCACATAATTAATTTTTTCAATGACAGCAAACACTCCCTTCCTCTCCTCTCCTCCTCTTCCTGTTGATGAACGATGAATGAAGGGCAATGAAGCCTCAGATACAAGCGAATCAATGCGTGACGAACACAAATACTTCTCCTGAAAATTGTAAAAGTGTGATCTTCATCTGTGGAAATTAAACCAATTCAGGTAGGATTTATCTATGTCTATTCCTTACCCTGGTATAATTTTCATGAAGAATGGGAATTAAATGAATTAATTCGTGAATCGAAAAACGATTGATTGAATCAATTTTTTTTTCATGAATTTGAAATTATTGAAGTATAATAAATATTTAATTTCCAATTCTCCATGTTCTTGATTCTCAAAAAACAATACCTAAAAAAACATGGAAATTGATCTACACTTAGACTATGATATTTTATTATTCATTTCTCATGCGTTCTTCACGTGTTCTTCATCGAAAAATAATTAAGTGCATCATGAACTCAATTTTACATTGACCGCGACATAAGGATGTGTATATCTCAACCTGAGGATCACAGATCCACATTTATCTCCTTTTTTTCAAGTTAAATTGAAGATAGATAGGGCGTTGAATGATTTTGTAGTGCCTTTCTGGTGAGGGTTCTGGAAGTTCATCCAGGTGGTGGCCGGTGCGGATCCTAGCAAGCAAGGAAGCATGGAGAAGGTGGTCTGGTGGTGTGAGGTGAGTCTGAGGCAGAATCATCTGGTGGTCCAGGTGCGTATTAGATGGTCAGGTCATGTGGTATGAGATTGTTGAGGGAGGACCACGAAGTCTGGTGGCCGGTGCGAGGCAGCGAAGCGGACCGGAGGCATTGTGGTTGAGTGGCAAGCTGAGGTGGTAAGGTGGTCGACGGTTCAGTAGAGCGAGGGTGGAGGCAGTTGATCTAGTAGAAGAGGCGGCCATGTGATAGGATGGAGGAGGTTGTCTCATGAAGGCATGGTGGTTAGGGTTGAAGGAGAAAATCATGTAAGGGAGATTTGAGAGAGAAGGTATACAGGAAATAAATTAAAAGAAAAATAAATGGAAAAGAATAAAGAGGGATAGGTTATTGAGTCTGGAGTGCAGGGGGGTTGTTATTAATAATGGATTTGGAGTTAAGAAAATATAAATAAATAAGCAATTAATAATAATAATAATATATTTTTATTATTACTTTTGTGGATAAAACACTATTTTGTTCGTAACATATTTGTATGACCTCAGTTTCATGAACCGCCTGTTCAAGTGTGAACCTGACTTCGAGATGGAAATTATGAGTACAAAATTTGATCTCTCTTTTGGTTTTGAGGATTGGATACCCGAAACAATCAAATAAGAAAATATATTATTAATATTAAATCATTGATCCGCCCTAAATCCTACGTACGACGTCCGATTGACTTGTCGTTAGCGGCAACGTGACCCTATCATTAAGATGGTCAATTCAATTCCAATGTTGAATATTAAATTCTGGTTCATGGATCGGGTCTATGAATAACCCAATAATAATAATAATAATATTACAGGATGGTGTATCCGACATGTCTCCTAAACTATACATCCATTTGATGAACCATCTACGACGACAGAACCCTTAGGATAAGGTGGTCCTTTTGAGATACTCCATTTGACATTCGAAGAATGTTTGAGTTTCTCCCAGTTGGATCATACCTGAATCCAAATAGGCCCTCTAATATAAAATTCCTATAACTTTTAGATAGTGTGTTCAGTTGAAGCGACGTCTGTTATGTTATAACCCTTATAACATGATGGATCATCGGGATACTTCTCTATGGAACTTTGTAGCAGTAGAGGTATGACCAATAACCTAAGGATCAAAACCATGGTGTTTCTTGTAGTGATGGTTATGATGGATACTCCCTGGATAACTGAAGGTGTGGGTATTCCTTACTCTTCTTCTCTGGTAGAGATGGGACTCCTCACATCATGAGTGAAGGTTCATTTTCCTCTAAGATGTTTTTCAAATATTTGGAGTTTGTAGTCCCCTATTTGACTAGGGCATGGGTCCTCCATACATAACTCACATAGAGTCAGGTACTCCCCTACCAGGTAGGGTGTGGGTCCTCTTTGTTAGGATTTGGTACTCCCCTTTCAACCTAGGGTGCAGGTCCTCCTTATGTAGTGCTACATCAGAGTCAGTACTCCCCTGCCTTTCCATGTTGCAGGTTCTTTTGCATGGGGTCAGTACTCCCCTAACGTACTAGGGCGTGGGTCCACCACAGTGATCAAACTAGCATATTTTTACTCCCCTATTAGGTAGAGTGCATGTCCCAACATATAGAATCGGTACTCTCGTGTCGTGCTAGGGTGTAGGTACTCTAGCCTGTGATCACTACTCCCCATATGTACTAGGGCATGAGTCGCCCGCAACAAACAATCTACTAGTGTTTTACTCCCCTACCGGGTTGGCTGCAGGTCCTCAAATATGGAGTAGTACTCTTCCATCTTCGAGTAGTGATAGGGAGCAGGTCCTTCATGGGAGTTAGATCTCCCTCGACTATAGGACACAGTTACGAGGACCATGCCCCTCTACTTGATGAAATCGATACCTAGGGTTGAAGTTATTACTCCCTCTATGGACTAAAAAGTGGGCCACTTCTTACTAGAGCGACTGAGATATCATGGTTTAGACCAGAGTAGTTCTCCCTCATCTGATCTTAGTGTCGAGGAGTGGGACACTTCACTTGGTTTCCCTTGATCTTGCCTCAGGCACAAGACTGTGACTGTGATACCTCTAGTGTCGGGTACTTGAGGCAGTTCTAGATGATAGTTTCTGATGGGTCACATCATTTCGTACGTTCCATTTTTAATGGTTGAGTTATACCTGATTGAGTACATCTCTCAGATGGGTGTCATCCAGGATGGACAATACCTGGAGCGTGTACATCAGATCCTTGAGTTATGCTTTGATCCTTCATTGGAAATCCTGGAAATGGCTTGAGGTTGGGGCCTTATATTTCTTTGTGGCTGAGATGAGTATATCTAGATAACCTAGGTATATGGAATGGCATATTCCTGAGTAGAGATTATTGTGCATAATCTTCATGGCTTACATTGTGGTTATTTTGTGGTATTTAATCATTGTGGATTTCTAAGAGACCATCATGGGTCTCGGGGTCCCCTACTGAGTTCTGAGTTACTCACCTTTACACGGGCTTCACCCGCAGGTGTTGTGTCTAGTGAAAACATTCAACGTTTCGATAGGGGAGCCCAGGCAGACGAAACAAATGGATGTTATGATGGTGGAATTGATGGACTAAGACTAGGAGGGGTCCAGTAGGACCAGGCAGAAAAAGAATACTACTTTGGCTTCTAGTAACTTCACTACTCCAACGATCAGGTGGGATCTTCCACATATGGTCGTCGGTGCTCCATTTGTGCCTTTCTATTTTTAGTTCATTTATTTGGATTGTATATTGTCTTGGTTACACCACTCAGTTCTTAGATTTCTATTGTACTTTGGTTTTTGATTACTTAGTGTTCACCTTTCAGCTTTTTGGTTTTTGTTTGTGAGTGCATGCGTGTACAAGTATCCAGGAAAATGCCTCCCCCTTGCAGGTTGATGCCTTCGATGCGGATCGACAACCCCTGGCCTTTGTGAGGCGGGCTTGGGGTATGTCACGGTATGGGTCTGGGGAGTAGGTCATGAAAAATGGTTCCTTAATTTATTATATATAATTATTTATAAATATATTATTTCATTATATGGGGTTTTTAGTTTTGATCCTTGAACTTGAACATGGTGATGAGCATGGTTCAGTAATTTTTAACAAACGAGCGGTGGAATATTATTGAATGAGTTTAATTTTAGTATTACCATTCCAGAATAAAATTTAAAAAATTATTACCATATCTATATAATATATTATATATATACATTCTCATATTCATCTATGATATTATCTTTATAACAATTTTTAGGTAGGTGGTTAGATCAACCCAAACATGAACATACCACAAGTAAGGGATGAATATGATTATGAATGTGGTGTGTTATGGAATAATACCATTTTTAATGTAATATAATTATATTATTTAGATAGATTAATGGTTTTGAAGCATATTTAAATATTATTTATTGAATAATAATTACCCTAGATGAAACATTGTAAATGTTACTTCATTAGGGTTGTAGTTCGCACAATACATGGTTAACATTTTCATTTCTCAAAGAATGAGTGTCAAATTAAATATAATACAATTTTTATGAACATAATAATAATTATATTATATTTTTCACATTTATTTCTGAATTTCACCCTTATAAATTGTGAAGAGAGGTGATGGTGAAAAAATGAATGTTATAGATTCATGGAAGTTGTAGTCCTGATAATGGACCAATTCTAGTTTCATATTTTATATACAAATATATGAATGTTTTTATTGGGAAATATAATTTGATAACAAATATAGTTTCTAAACTATATGTTTTTATAAATATAGCAATGAGTGTGGATCTGGTGAAGCTCATTTAGTATCAGAGAAATGTTTTTTGATTTTGGGGATCAAATTAGTTATATTCCGTAATTATGATGAGATAACATTATCCAAATTAATTATTTTAAATCTATGGATTGGTTAAAATCATTAATTATTCATAAATTATAATGTTTTTCATTACTATAAATAAAATAATTTTCTAGATATAATCATCTGGATAAATGTTCTTCTACATATGAAACAATGTGTGGTGACTTTGAATGTGTTGTATCAAATATAAACTCAATCATCACATGGTGAAAGAAAAAGAGGTGTAACTATGAACTTTGTTTGAAACTCTCGTAAGATAATATTTTTTGATTCAATTTGTATTTAGAAATCAATATGAAGAATTTAAATGTAATATCTGGATGAAATATTTTACTTGTTAGGTTAGAGAAACTAATAGAATTTCACTGTGTATATCCTAGGCTAAAATGAAGGAGACATAGGTTGATCCATTAATGTCACATTTTAAATGAAATAATCTAGGGGAAATTAATTTTTCATTAGAGAATAATTGTAATATTGAGATTTTATATCATCATATACATTGATATTATTGGGTAATAGGAAACAAATATTAGATTTATTTTTATTATTTATAATAGTAACTTGAAAATTATGTTGTGAAATGTATCTCTAGAAACTCTTAATGAAAAATATTTCAGGGAAAAAGCGTTATAGTCTTACCTAGGATAGTAAGATAGATATATAATTATAAATCCATTATCAAGTCACATATATATTATGAACACTATTAACTATTTAATTAATGATTATTAATTAAAAATTTATAGATGAAACTTTTTAAGGGGGGAGACTGTAATGTCTAACGACTTAATTATATATATTTTATTTTAAAAAAACTAATGGGTTTGATATATATCTCAATATAAAATATTAATAAAATAAACTAGAAAATTTTATATTAATACCTTTTTAAAAATAATATGAATAATATATAATCATATATATAAGAAGATATTACAAGACTAATTTTACTCATATTTTGGGGATACATTATTTATATGATTGAATTTTATTTTTTTTCATTATCAAATATTTTATTAAAATGTGTTGAATATTTTCAGATAAGGAACATACGTTATCACTTTTAAAAAAATAATAATATATGAACTAATATATAAATATTCTTTGAACTATAAATTAATATGACATAATATTGAGAACACTTAAAATAATAATTGTATAATTAAAAATATTTTTAATATATTTTGTATTTTCATCTATTAAAAGAATTCTCAATTTTTTTATAGAACATAATTATATAATTTCTTATGAAAAATTAATCTTCAGTTTTATTTTTTGAGCTCTTTAAAAAGATGTTATATTTTGGGATTAATAGAGAAAAATATTGATTTTGTAAAACATTTCAATTATTGGACATTCTTATAATACATGAATGACATGAATAATTATGAAAAATATATATAAAAAATATATAATTATAAATTAAAATATTTTTTTAAAAAAATCTATTTTTATTTTAGGAAACTCATGTTTAGAATTTTAGAAACATAAGTATTATTTCACTCTGATAAAAACAATTTTTTGTATGGTTATTTTAACTGAGTATTGACAATGTGTAATTTTATTATTGATTAAATTAAAAGAAACCTCAATATTATATTTTTAATAATAAACCAAATTTATTTTATAAAATTCTACAAAATCAATAAGATTATCTAAATCAAATTTGATTACCATACAAATAAACTTTAGAAAAATAGGTTTTATTCATTATGTATGAAAATATTGAAAAAAATCATCACCCATAGAAAAGTTATTTGAAAAAAAAGGTTTCATATTTGTAATCATTATACCAAAATAATATAATGAGGAACATATTATAGGAAGTCATTAAAATTAAATTACATAGGTAACAATTAAATATCCAAGTGAAAACCAAAATAGTAAATTTTTTAAAATATACGAGTCAATGTCATAAAAATTTGTTGAAAATGTCTGTGAAAATTTAAGGTTGAATATTGATTGACCATAACCTTCCCTGCTCAATTATTTTAAATTATTATATCCTATTGTCTTTTCAATAGTGGATTTACCTTTTATATTAACACAATAATGTCACCCCTCCCCTATATAAAAGGATCCATAACTACTTCACTTCTATCTACTCTCTAATAAACTTAAATTTTATAAGAAAATTCCCATTTTAAAACAAAAACCTCATATCCATTCCCAAGAAGATCTATTATACACAAAATACCACCCCTACAATCCTTAGTCTAATGTTCAATTGATTTGTTCCACGGACTAATATAATACTTCCAATTACACATTTTTAATTTTGTTTAATTTTTTAATTATTCTACCTATTATGAATGTAATATATGCAATAGAGACCCATAATTTTGATATATAAATATAACATAATAATAGTGAATATTAGTTAAATATATTTGTGATCTTTGTTAAATCCAAAAAGGTTAAATTATTTTGAAACATGGAAGCATAATAATGGTTCTTAAAATATCTAAATAATATCTTACTATCTTCTTCATAGCAATAACCCTTCACATAAATGAGAGAAATTAAATTTTTCTTAACCTCTTAGGATAAATAAAACATAAAAATTGGTGATCTCAAATTCTTGGTAGTAGTAAAAAATGGAGATATCACTGATAATTCAAACCTAAAATGAAAATTATGGGTATTAGGACATAAAAAATAAACTCATTAAATCGTACCCACAAATAGGAAAACATTATGGTTATTCATACGATAGGAATAAAAAATGGATCAAAGAACATGACACATTAGAACCAAAAATTCAAAAGATAATATCATAAAAGAGTGTAAAATACATGGAAAATCAATGTTAAAATAATCATATGTCTAGGATACCCACCAATACATTGATAACATGTTATTATTAGTCTAATCACTAATGTACCAACATCAAGTTTAGGATAAACTCCTATGTTCCCTCTTATAGGAAAGGGATTACCTCCCATGTACCCTATAATAGGTTTTGGAAATCCTCCTATGTATACATTGTGTTCATAGAATATTATTATTTAACAAATTCATTGAAGTGAAATAAAATTCCATGTACTCCGATAATATAATCATAAATCCATTCATATAAACTTTTTAATATTATAAAACATTCATTATAATATAACCCATTTATTTCATGTAATGTTAAAAAATTATTTGTTTTCATATTATTCATAAATATTAAAAAACAACTCCATCAAAAAATTTAAAAAAGACTAATTTTTTATTTTTTTATAAACTCAGTCATGAGTGGACACGAAATTAATAAGTAAAATAATAACATAATAACATTCTTGATGTTATTTATAAAACATGGATATATATGAAAAATGATTTTTTTTATTGAAGATAAAAGTACAGTTATTTTTTCATGAAAATATATTTTAATATATTGAGTAAATAAAATGGGGAAATGAAAGGAAAATATGGATTATATATAAATAATTACAAGTGAAAAAAATTAAAATTATTTATCATTAAATTATTAAATAATTCCTCAAATGTAAATTCAATAATAAACATTCTAGATTAAAATGATATTTAAACATAAATGTTTTACATCAACTTCAACATGTATTAATGTTTCTCAAAACTCTTTTGTAATACATTTATATTTATTTTCAATCTATAAAAAAGTCATTTATATACTCATAAGTTCTTATATCATCCACTTATAAAATTTCAACACCCATTTATTAATAACCAATTACTATAATCGCCATTTTTCTGTTAAATGTTTCATTTTTCATGATAATTTTGGTTCAGTAGATCTAGTCCTTGTACTTTGATCAAAATTAATCATATTCATAATATTATTTATTAAAATAATATAATATATATTAATTATAATCATATTTAAATAATCCATAAATGTTAGATATATATTTATTAATTACATTGTTCATGAAGATGGTAGAGCATACGTAGACATGAATATTGATATAATTTTTCACCAGATGGAATGAAAGAAACATAATATTACAATTCGAATTTGCAGGATCGTTTATATATAATATATATCTTAGATATTATTTAAATATATACTTATTTCAAAATATTTAATGTATAAATGAAAAATGGATAACCTCATTTTTTGTATGTGGTAATCCAGGTTTAAACATGAGTGACATTAGCATTTTCTAACCGATGGAAGGATTATTGTTATTACATCATCATAATAATTATTTTGTAAATTTATTGAACTAAATTAATTATCTTATAAATGATACTATATATTTAGAGGATGTACATGAAGAAATAAATTGTAAGTGGTTATGGGAGATGATAACCTATTCTTCACAAGGACTCTTTATATTCTTTATTAATGACTCCTGAAATCATATTTTAAGAAACAGAACCCATATAAATCATTTCTTGAAATGATTATAATATTATTTTATAGGGTTTGGTTTAGGAATATGGAGAAAATTCCTGTAAATAAAATAGATAATTGGTATCATTTTATAAGGGTTAGAAAGGACACACTTGAAATTTCTTAAAATATTTATATATAAATAATTTCATTATCATGTATGAGGATTTAAAATAGACATTAAATAAAATAAAAATAATATATAGTAAAAAATTCTTATAAAATGAAATTTATATAACTTTTTGTGTTGTTTTGAACATTTTTTTTCACTAAAAAATATATTAACTATCATTAACCATAAATATGGTAGCAACTATTTCAATAATAAAGGGATATAACATTACATATCAGGATACAATTGTATTATAACTATTGAAGGGATGAAAATCTATAACATATAATATCCTACTTTACCTCATTCTATAATTTTTTTATTTTTAGATAATTTAATAAAATATTATTTTTCATTAAATATATTTAATTCCATTTTTTTAGTATTCATTTAATTGGATGTAAAATAAATCAATATAGTAATTAAATTAAAATATAAAGATTACATACATACATAATATGTTATTTTAATTTAATAATGTGATGAATCATAATAATTTATCCAAATTGTATTAATATTAATATTTTAAGATCATGTATTCTGTTTTCTACTAATTTAATAAATATTACGTCTGCATTTCATGGTAATTTAAGGTAAACATTAAATTAGTAATATTTTTTAAAAAAATGAATAAGATAAAAATAATTTATTTCTATTTAAATTAAATTTTTATAACTAAAATTATAATCCTTGTACACGTATGAAAAACATTACAGTTATTAAATTCAAGAGAGTAACGATTTATTATTATTATTTTCTTAAATTAATGTAAATGACATATAGAAATAAATAGGGAAATTGTTTTCATATATTTAATAAATATATTGATATATTTGATATGCACACATTCAATAATTTAAAATAACTTTTTAGTGAAATTTTAAATCCATATACAAAAGTTTTAACCAAAATCTATCTTTATTACCCACACCAATGTGAAACATATTTACCAAGGATGTTGTTCATAATGAATAAAAATAAAATTAACATATTTTATTAATGTTATACTCTTAATTCCAAATATGAATTCAATTTTTCAAGAATAAATACTTATAAAAGTGGAATATTGTTTTTAAAATTAATCCATCCAAACATGGGTAAAAATAATTTTTTATAAAATATAATCTAGGAGAGTATTCTTATTCTGTAAAACAATATTCATATAACCCAAGATTTAAATTAGTTTTTTTTCATAATGAATATAGTTTTACTAAAATAGAACCTCTAAATTTAAAAAATCTGATGGATATAGAATGTCATTTTTAGGAGATATTCATTGAAAACAACATGAACATGAGAGATTTTTATTGGAAGCACATAAAATTAAGCTATTATCCCTACTGAATCAATAATCAAAAATGGTAAAATATACACATGTATCATTTTTCATTTATTTTTAATCTAATGAAAATTTTTAATTGAATAATTCATATTAATACCATTTCAACAACATCAAATTCTAAATTTCATTAATTGCTATTATTAAAACATTTTTGTCGATTGTAAGATGCCTTGATGGGTTGTTGAACAACTTTGACATTATAATCCATTTCCTAATTGATCCCAAGTCTCAAATGAATTATTTAACTAACATCATCCAAAAACATTTTATTTATTCATTTCATTCCATAAGGGGTGTCAAAATACTACATCATAATGATTGATTAAATTCCCTTGTTGTATAAAAACATGATTTGAAGAAGGTGATTATCGAAACCACTATTGAAATCCCTAAAAAATACATCATCATATTTTCAATATATTGAATATTTCTCTCAAAAAAACCTTACGACATAGGATGTTAATAATTACTCTTGTTTATAGAGTTATTGGGGGTGTCAGGGGCTAGTTCGAAGCAGAGAACCCAAGTATATAGGTGAAACGTTCCTGGAGCATGGTTAGTTTGAAATATGTAGGGAAATAAAAATGGTTTGATAAACCTTGTGAGGCATCGGAATAGAGATGTAGGGGGCACAAGATTAGACTATACTATTTGATTTGTCTTACATTCTTGTGAAACCACCAATGTAATTTTTATAATGGGTTTTTTCCTTGTTTGAAGAGGATTTTCCAAACCATGCAGGTAAGTAATGTAGTTTCCCCTTTCATATAAATACTTATTCATGGTTGGAGAATGATTTGTCCAAACCATGATGAAAAACCTTGTAATTCATAGTTTTTAGGGAAAATCAATTATTTCCCCTAATTATTTAATTAATTAAAAGGAACTATAATCTCATTCTTCTTCAGTGGACAGAACCACCTACATGTGGAACTGTCTCTTTGTGTTTAATATAGTAATTGACCAGCCTCCTCAGTATAGTGTATAATTCAGAAACATTTTATCTTGTTGGCGTTGTACCTTTAATAAATCAATTCATTTTTAATCATATTCAATTCATCTTGATATCATATATGATATTTAGGTGCAACATAAATTTATCTATTAATATGTACTTTCTCTATTCTTTCATATTCTACTGATATGAATAGAATCATGAGATAATACACAACAGTTTGTCAACTATGGACCTCAGGTAGGTGGTATCCTACCTATTTCCTAATGTCTAGTTGTTAATATATTCTTTTTTTTCATGTGCCCATTTTCTGGGTGTTTTCATAAATCGTTTTTTATACTTGAATAGAACTTTTAGGCGTGGAATAACTAATTAAATGGGTGTTCAATGAATGTTCATGGTTGTTGAACATGACATAGAAACACCCCTTTGGTGTGTTGGTTATATAAATAGACCAACATGAGTGGATTTTGATACATGGATTCCCTTGAGGTGTGCATTTCCATTATTTATTTTTAATTGAATTGATATGGAGTAGGGAATGGAATTCATGACCCAAAATTATTGCAATGTGATATCTTGTTAATCTTCAGTTGTTATTTATATTAAATTTTCATGAGGAAAAAAATGTGTAATCCTTCCAAGAATATCCCACATATGAAATTCCATGATTAATAATTAATTTTCCCTTGTATTGTTTTACCATGTGGGATAAATTATGGTTATGTAATGTAATAGTTTGATTATGCATTATAAGATTGTAATAATGTTTTCCCCATTTGATTATTTGGATTTGAATCCTTCTATGCTTATCTAATACCATGAGTCACCTTTTGAGTTGAGTTTTTACTATGTTTCTTAGGGTGATGACCCTTAATTTAAAATAATTGTTTGTGTGATGTAGAACTTATTAAATCCTTATTTCCTTGGGTGAAAATGGATTCAATTGAATAATTTCATGGATAGAATCGTTTGGATATTGATATTTATTCATGCATGATACTTGGTTTGTCAAGGATGGACTCATAGGGGCATTGATTGTTATAATTCGAGTGACACATCGATTCCTTATGGATTTCCAAGGATGGAATCAAAATAATTTCATCATATATTCCAGGTGTGATACATGGTATCCCTTAGTGTTCATCTAAGGAAATTTTCAAGTGATAGAGACCATATACAACACATAGAGCAATAATTGGGTTCTTGAGAGGTTCTCTGTGGATTGGATTATAGGGTGTTTTTTTACATTACACATGGAGTGATACTTGGATTTCAACTTAGGAATTCAATTGTTGGACTCTAGATCAAATTAGATTATTATTTTAAATTAATTATGACATGCCTTCTATGATAATGTACAAGCAATGACTCATTATTTGGATTATACCTTTTAGATGACCTCATTAAGAATCTATTGTGCTTATGATTACACATGGACTCTTGGCATTCACAGGGTCTCGATACATATAAATCGAATAATATTTAATTGCTAAATGAACAAGGTTAAACGAAACAGGTCTGACTCTTAATTCAAATACATACAATTTAAATTAAATTTTATAAAATAATATTATTATAAGTGAGAAACTTGACTTATAGGATGTTTACTTTTTTAGTACTTCCTTTCAATATTATTGTTATTTCCTTCACCCAATTGTTATATATATTCATGGACTAGATGGAATAAAGCTTGGGTGTATACCTACTAGGATTATATCTCACACCCTGTTTGGGCCACATTTGGTGACCCAAATAGACTATATGGTTTCCTGGGTAGATAAGGGAATGTTCTCTATAATAGGTTCTTGTTTAGTGCTTAGGAGAAGGGGATCATGGGACCGAGTCAAGGCCTGTGATGCTAGCTAGTATCCCTTTTGTATTTTTTGTACCATGGATACATGTGTGGTATTGCACACATCTAGGAATTTTTTAGATGATTTACTATACATATGACGTATATCATCATAATAATTGTGTATAAGACTCCTTTTAGTATTGTTATTTATTTTTATTGTTATATATTGTTTGTATGATATACCACTTCTTCTATTTATTGTTTATTGTTATTTCAATGTTCTAAACTCTAGTAATATGGGATACTATCCCCACAAACATTCATAGGCCATTGTTTCTAGTTAGATTCCAATTGAATTTGGTGCGAGGTGCTTGAGGCGATGTGACCGACTAGGCCCAGGGCACCGTTAAGTGTCATCCGAGCCTCGAATGTTACAATGTGGTATCTGGGGTTCTTTTATAGTTTTTTACTATTTAGAGACAATATAATAGGATAGGGAGGAATATGATTTTGGTAATGATATTTTTCCAGTCATATTTAACCCTCATATATAAAATACTAAAATTAACTAAAATAAAATATAATTTTTTTCTAGACTTTTACTGTTATAGTTTATTTGATTCCATAGTTGGGTAATGAACATTTTTTGTGATGTTTTTATTGATGTAATTATGGGGTAAATTTTTCTTCAACCTGATGATATGAGGATATGAAATCTCAAGAATCATATTAAGCACTTACTATAAATCACATTCCATTCAGTTTTTCATTCCATTTAGGGTTTGTTACTTATAACATGCTATTGTGAAAGGTTTCATGATAGTAATTCATATTGTTGTAAGAAGTATACTGAAATGTGTTATGGTATGGATTATATGGGAATAAAATTTTGGTTCATAGGGTGTTATGGTCCCTCATTTATCATAATTTGGAATATATTAAGTTCAAAAAATTAAATTGAAATGTGTTATAAATGAGAAATGATGATAAAATCAAATGAAAAACATTAAAAATGAATATGTGAATTCAAGTGAGAATGAAATGGATACAAGGATTCATATAGATAAAAAATTTACCTCGTACTAATATTATTAGTGGGTAGTAGGTAACATCTCTTGCTAACATATGATTGATACATTTCCTATAACTGACTCAAGGAGTAGGTGGAGGGGTTTGTTCATATAGAGGAGGTTTATACATATCCTTCTAAAACATCAGAACTTTTTATCTATAAACATTTATAATTTTATTGATATGAGCTTTATTATTATTAATTGTAGAGGCATGATATCACGAATACCTCTAATCTTATACTAATAGACATTATATTATCTTAATATGGAGGTGGTGGTTCATTGGGTTATAGTTTATCCTTCAGTGGTGCTAGTTGCAGTACTAGTTTTTTTTCTGGACACATGCGATGAGTCATATTTCTATAAAAGGTTATTACACTACATGAAGACTATTCTGGGAGCATCGCAAACTGGAATGAATATATAAGAGTTGACACATAATTTCTAGTAGTAGTTGTTACCTATATTATCAGGGAATGGCAGAACATCTGCAATAGATTCATGGTGGGAGTCTATGTTATCTGTTTTTGAGAATTTAGATATTCCTACTGAGATGTGGTTAAATCACTCTATTTATATTCTTGGTGATTCCTCCAATATATTTTTGGATTTTTTACTTATAAGGATCTTTATAGGGAGATGTCTTGGTGGGGTTTTTCTATGTCCTTCTATGATTACTTTTATTGAGAGACATTGAGGGATTATAGATGTTGAGTGTTTTTTTCACCAAGAGCGAGGCACATTATCAATCATGGATTACGTGGACTAATATACTTATCTATATCTCTTTACACAAATTATTATGGGTGATGAGTTATTTAAACCCATGAGAATTGATGATAGTTTAAAGTTTTAAATATCATTATAGGTCAATGTATTTCTCCTGAAACACATTTCTAGAATAGTGAATCTGGAACTTATCATAAAACATATCCTAATAGATTTTGGAGGTGTGATGCGGGTCTATTTAAAATCTCTATTTGTAACTACATCAACCTGTAGTATGAAGAATTATATTTGGATTCCATGCAGTGATATTACCAGTCATACCACACACTCATGTAGCTCGGTGTGGTCAAACTACTGTAGTAGGCCTGGACATACAAGGCCATAGTGTATGAGTGACCTAGTCAAGTGCCGATGATGAGGAAATATGGGAAATATAAAGCATATCAGTAGAATGTTTCCTATAGATTCTAGTGAGATGGGTTCTTCACTAATTCCATGTTCATGGAAGGCATCAGTAGCTTCACTTTAGGCAGGAAGATGGTGTACAAGAGGCTGATCAGGATAAGTTGGTGGTCATGGTCATGGTAGTCAGACCCAAGTTTTATAGTAATAAAATGGTCGATCTACTCAAGGTATCTAGGATGTACCACATGTTTGTGGTTCAGGCTAGGTATATACAGTGAAATAGACCATTGAAGAGTAGGATCCTAAACCTTATACTTTTAGAGGTATTATTCTACTGGCCTCTACATTATATTGTACACTTTCAATATACAATGGATTCACATAGCTTATATATGTGACCATTGTGGAGAGACTTGGTATCTGTGTTTATACCTATGATGGTTTTATAAATCTTTACAGACAGTTATGAATTGTAATAGAAGATGTGTGTCCATGAAGGTATTTCCTCCTTGTCATTTGCATATGTAACTTCATATAGGACATTATTTTCATTGAGATAAAGTGTTTTGATGTCATTCTCCAGATGGAATGACTATTCACTATTCCTGATATCATCGATTTCTATTTCCACAAGGGGACCTTCACATCACCTAATTGAAGAGAATTTATTTACAAAGGTGAAAGTGATTTCTATGTGAGTAAAGATGGACCCAAGAATCATTATTTGTATGGAATGAAATTTTTTATTGAAATTTTTTTTCTAGATGACTAAGGAACACATCCAATATATTTCCCTCATATTGTTCATCATTTCAGGGATGCTTTACTGGACAACATTTTAGGATTACCTTTAGTGAGAGAGGTTCAGTTCTCTATCGAGCTAGTTCTAAGAGGTGCACTGGAATCCATTCCTCATTACATGATGGATATGATGGAGTTTTAAGAGCTAAAGAGGTTTTTGGATTATTTAGACGAAAAGGGTTTCATCTAAACCAGCACTTCTCTAAAGGGTTAACAAGACCTATTTAAAAATATGGTAGACAAAACCCCCATTCTATGCATGGATTTATAGATATTAAACTATCCGAAATATAATAACCTTTATCCTCTACTATGGATAGATGATCACTTCTACCCACTCTGAAGAGATCATGTTTTCTCAATGTTTTATTTGAGATCTGGTTATAATTAGATTTGTATTACACCATCGACCATACCACACAAAACCTTTCATAGTAGGTATGGTCTATATAAATAATTTTTTATGACATTTAGTCTCATGAATGCACCATCGTCATTATGGAATTTATTTACTGAGTGTTTCATCCTTGTCTGGATATGTTTGTTGTGGTTATATTTTAAGATATGTGGTTTTATTCTCATAATCAATAATTATATTAAAGAAATATTTATGTCATTTTTAATACATTGATAGAGAATCAGATATTTTTTAATCTCACTATGTGCTAATTCAGGGTGCATTAGATTCACTTACGGGTTCTCATTATCTTAGAGATAGGAGAATCAGTTGACCTAGAGAAGCTGATAGTTGTAGCTTCATGGGAGCATCCAAAGAACATCTTTGAGGTGTATAGTTTTTGGGGTCTAGGTGGTTACTATATGAACTTTATATAGGTATTCTCACACCTAGTAGGTCCACTTAGGGGGTCAGCTAAGTGGGTTGTGATGTTTGTATGGTGACATTCATGTAAGATAGACTTTTTGGAGATGAAAGGTACATTGAATTCAACACCAATACTAGTATTTATGTAGCATTGCTGAAGTAACACTATTTACTATGATGCATCAAGTGTAAGTAGAGGATCAGTTTTTATGTTGTGAGATAGAGTTGTGGCATACGTGTCTCGGTAGTTGAGTCCATATTGGAAGAATTACCAGACACACAATATTGAGTTAGAAGTTGTTTTTCATGTGTTTTGTTGTGGGATACATTACATACTTGGAAATTATCTTGTGGTGTACATAGATCAATAATGCTTCAAGTACATATTTACACAATGAAATATGAATCTAAGGTAGCGATGGTTGATTTTCTAAATTCCTTATTTCACTTTCTATTTTGCCTACATTCCAATTAATGGATATATTTTGGTCGATGCAATGGGAATTGGGACTCAGATACTTTCAGTTCAATGGGCCAATAGAGAGTGGCATATTATGGATTTTTTCCTTGAGATACACATGGAGGTTCACAACAGTAATGGGTGCACTTTTCTATCATCCTTAGTTATAACCTCTACCATGATGGATAGAGTGAGGATGAGGTAGATATCAGACTCTAAGAGTCCAGTCATGTGGAAAAGTGTGGTAGGTGAGGACGCTCGTCCTAGTTAGACCACATGTGAGGATGAAATTATCTACATAATTGTTCTAGTATGGGTTTTTCAGATTTGGGGGAGGAGATAATTTGATACATTTGTGACTTGTCTTGGGTACTAAATACTAGAATCACTATGATGCATCTATAGTTGAATCACTATTATTGGTGGTTGTGTTTGCAAAGATATGTAGCTAGTTTTTTCATGAGGTGTTCCTCATATTAGTAGGTAAATGTGGAACACCACCAATAAACCATATATTTAGAGTTTCTACCCATCCATGACTAGAAGTGGGTTGACATCATGATGGATTTCATGATAGGTTTACCGAGGTTTTATTAAGGTTTTAATTCATTTTGGGTTGTTATTGATAAGATCATAAAGGATTGAAATTTACTAACAATCAAGGAGACCTTCAATGTTTAAGAGCATGGGAAGTTCCATATCTGTAAGATATTACAAAATCACAGGGTCCTGGAAACTATCATTTTAGATAGGGATTATAGGTTTACATCATGGGTCTAGGAAGGTCTATAGAGGGTGTTAGGTACATTTGTGTTTTGGAGGAAAACATACCACCCCAGAATATGGACATTCAGAGAACATGATTCTGGTGATTGAGGACACACTACAAGCATGCGTCCTAAATATTTAGGTCTCTTCAGAGAGGCATACACCCCTAGCCTAATTCACCTATAAAAATAGATATTAAGGTACTATTTAAATGGTGCATTATGAGGCATTGTACGGTAGTCCATGATGATCACCCATGTGTTTGTTATAGACTTCTGAGGATGTCATGTTGGGATATTATATTGTTCTGAAGGACCCAAAGATATTGTATTTGATTCATAAACGGATGGTTAATGCACAATATCAACAAGAAAACATACACTTATAATCATAGAAAACCTATATATTTTAATGTGGGGATGATGTTTTCTTACATATTTCACCAAGGACGTGACACAAGAGAATCAGAAGACATGGTATGCTTTCACCATGTTATGTAGGGTCATTTGAGATTATATAGAGAGATAGGCTAGTAGCCTATTAGTTTTAGTTACATTAGGGGTATCGATCCATGCACAACTTCTTCCATGATTCTCATTTATGACACTACTATTCAGACCCACCTCATAACTTTCATCCAAAGGAGGCTGAGTTACATATATATTCTTCCATTGATGATCATGTGATTCATATTATTGTATGAGACATGAAATATTTTTTAGGTCAGGTTGTTACTCTTGTATGGGTATAATGGAAGCACGACCGAATATAATATGATGCCTGGGAGTGGGAGGTTGATGTACAATCACAATGCCATAATTTTTTCTCATATCATGTTTCCCCACCCTAGGGAAGGAAATTCAGAGATGATTTTCATTAAGGGGAGAAGTTTGTAAGAACCCATATCTACTTTGAGGCATATATCCTTTATTTTCCATAAATGTTTTGTTAAAATGTTTAATTATGTCCTAATATGAATGCCCCACATGGTTGAAGATTTCTCCTGGGAGTATTGGTGTTGGTTCAGAGTCTCAAACACAATTCTAGTGGGGAAAAGATCTTGGTGTAGGGTTAATTCACATATTATGGGGTAGGACACATAGTTTGACAAATTGTATAAGTCATGGGAATAAAACTAGAGTGGGATGCATGCTTAGAAAAAAAACGTGTGATTTTTTCTATATATCCATGTGACTACCTCTTCAAATTTGACAATGGGTTTTGGAATTATTTTCACAAAGTCAGTCAAATCATGTGGGTAAACTAAGTGGGGGACCCTTTCTTATAGATACCCATTCACGGTAGGGGAACAGTTTGGAAAAAATATGCGGTAAACTTATGCAATTCCATTTTTTGAGTGAGATTCCAATTTTGATCATAATTAATTTATGAACAGAACCATAATTTCATTATTCTTAAATGGCTATAAGATCTTTTATTTAGAGATATCAATTTGTGGATAATCTAGGAATTTATCATCCTCCTTCATTGAGTCTCTCTTCCAAAAATCATCTATCTCATTGGATCCATGTAGTTATGATCTCAATTCTTTTTTAATATTTTTTCATTATTCTCGTTATCATCTTATCAATTTATGTTCTAGATAATTCCCCCTATTTATAGGATAATTTTCTATTCATTAGTTTTATCCTAATATGAGACGAATTATTAGTTGATACATGACAAGCTATAATGTACAGACCTACGGTATCGGGTCCCATGCCTTTTTCAAAAAGTTGATTTTTTTATATTTTTCATTCTGTAGCTTGACCATTTTCTGAGCATTTACTAAAATGATTTTTAATTCATGAATAGAATTGTTAGGATGGACTATCTATTTAAAGGGACCATCAGTGATTACTATGGGTTTTGGACCTTGACATGGAAATTCCCCTTGGTGATGTTGGTTATATAAATGGACCACCATGGATGGAGTTTGGAATGTGGATTCCCTTGAGGGGTGAAATTACTTTCGTTGGGTTTAAATGAATTAATGTAAATATAATTTAATAGATAAGGAATAGGTAATACATACTATGACCAAAGATCCTTAATATTTAATAACTTGCTAAGATTTATTTTTTAATTAAATGAAATTCCCATGTGATTATATAAAGGTACGAATTCTAATAATACCCCATGATATGAAATTTCATGATTACAAATGAATTTCCATTTTTATTTTTTTACATTTTATATAAATGATGTATAATCCATTTAATATTGTTTTTATTCATTGGAAACATGTAATAATGTTTTCCATATGTGAGTATTTGGATGGAAGACGTTCTAATCATGGCCAACACCTCTAGTTACCTTTTCATGTGAGCATAATGTAAATTGGTTATGGTGATGACCCTTGATATAAATGAATTCCTTATGTGATATATAATTGGTTGAATTATTATTTATTTGGGTGAAACATGGATTCAAATGAAAAATACCATGGATAAACTCATTTGGATGTTGAATTTTAGGAATGAGTGATACTCGGTTTACTATGGACGGACTCATAGGGTATGTGACTGTTATATTCCAGGTGACACTTGGATTCCTTATGGATTTACATGGATGGTCTCAAGGGAATATGGTCATATATTCCATTGTTGATACTTGGCATCCCTTAGTAGAATTCCAAGGACGAACATGACTAGATGGTATATTATACCATACATGGAGGGATATATGGTTTCTTGATAGGTTTTATATGGATGGAAATTAAAGGTGTTGGTTCATATTACACCTAGGGTGAGACTTGGATTACAACATAGGATTTCAAGGCATGTATTAAGGTTGTAAATGGATTAATGAATGAAATGAGTTATGATTATCTTTCCAATACAAGGAACAATATTTGATTCGTCCTTTTGATTATAGCTTTTATATGACCTGAATATTCATCGGTTGTCCTTATGATTATACGGGGGATTTTGGGCTTCTATTGGGTCTGAAGATATATAGATTGAATTATAATTACTTGTTAAATGAACATTATTAAATTTGATTTCCTTAATTTCCTATTCAAATACTTTCTTTTTAAATGAGGTTTATTGAATTAATTTGATTGTAATGAGAACCTATATTATAGGATTTTAATTTTTGAGTACTTACGATAATTATTATTATTGTTTACTACAAATTGTTGTTATATATATTCAATGATTGGATGGAATATACCATGGGTGTTTCCCTAATGGTAGTATATATCACACCTTTTCTTGGACACATTTAGGTACCCAAACAAACTATATGGTTGCAGGTGTTGATAAGGAAATGAACCATACTACTAGTTCTTGATTGGTTCTTAGGACCAGGGGCACATGGAACCAAGACGAGTCATGAAATAAAAGATGGGATTATTTTTGTATTTTTTTTAATTTTAATAAATGGGTTTTAGTATAGTTATGTGGACCTATTTTGGATGATTTATCAGACAGATGACATGTATCATCATCACCATTGTAAATGATCATCCTTTTATTATTTTTCTCTATTCCTATTGTTATCTATTGTATGTTTTATTTAAAGCATGAATAATTTATCTTTTATTGATATTTCATTGTTCTACACTCGTTTATGTGGTCGTATTCTCCCCATAGACAAACCTAGGCCCTCACTGATAGTCAGAAACCTCAAGCATTGGGGGAGATGTGCTTGATTCCATGTGATATAGTGGGCTTAAGGAACCATTTAGTGGCATTTGATTCTATAGCATTGCACTGATTGGTTCGAATTTAAACTAAATTGAAAATTTAAATCTTCTCATCATCAATATATGTGGTAGTTCTATAAGGACTATAAGGGAAACCCAATTTTTTATCCTGATTATTTCTGATGATCGCACCATATCCAAAGGGACTTGAATTTCCTTTTAAAACAACATCCTTTTTATATTAGATATAGCCTAAAAACATATCAACATTAATTTCAATGTTATAGAAAGATGAGGATAATTACCTATGACATAAAAAAATTTAATGTCATGACTCGTCCCCTAGGGATCATGTCGTGATTACCCTAAGCCCGCCTTCCATAGGCCGAGGGCTGGTGACTAGCACCGGAAAAGCATATCCCTAAAACAGGGAAGGAATTATCTCTAAACCTGTAAACTCAACCAAACCAAGCACACAACAAGATACAAAGAAAGAGGTAAAAAAATATTGTAAACATGGTGTGTACTATAAGTTAAGGGGGCCAGAATACAAGACCAACTGGAATGTACAAGTAAAACTGAAAAAGATCTACTCCACAGAACACCTTCCCGGGACCCTACCATAAGGGTAGGTACAACTCTCGAGCGGTCTTCCCTGCAGATCGTCCCATATAATGTTCAACTATATTCAGCCTTTAGTCTGGTATCCTCAACCTTTATCAGTGATGATTTTCCTCTGCACAAGACACAATAAGGTACAGGTGTAACCCATGCAGGGGTGAGTATAACGATACTCAGTAGGGACCTTGAGACTCTCGTATGTCTTCAAGAGTTCCACAAAGGGAAAACCACAAAACATGAATCATTAGACATCAACTCTAATTAGGTATATTCCTATGCATATACCAAAGTTATCAAGATATACTCATCTCATGCAAGAGGTAAAAATACCACAATGGTAACACCACAATGGTAGAAGTACCACACTGGTACACCATGAAGGAAGAAGTACCACACAGGTAACACCACGAAGGTAGAAGTAAAACACATTTAACACCACAAAGGTAAAAGTACCACATAGTTACACCATGAAGGTAAAATTACCACTCGGGTAACACAATGAAGGTAAGAAACTTAGTTCACACAGGTATTAGTGAAGTATAAAAGTACAAATTATCAGTCGCGAAGCTAGATCATCGTATTCGGTCAACATGCATTGTTTTTTACCATAAAGAGTCTGACCCACATAGGATTGATAACTACTAACCCCTATAATGACCCACACAAGATCAGTATGTGCTGACCCATATAGGATCGCTGAGCACTGACCCACAAAAGATCTGACCCATATAGGATCGGTATGCCCTGACCCACCTAGGATCACTGAGCTCCGACCCACACATGATCTAACCCGCATAGGATCGGTGTTGACCCACATAGGATTTCTCAATACTAACCTCCATATGATCTATCTCCAACCTACACCTCAATGTCATCCACTGTATTTTCGCTCATAGTACGCTTGATTCCAATAGAACCACACCTCAAGACATCAGTCATACCTCAATCACCACGAATATCTATGAAGAAGTATCCCAATGGATCATAATGGAATAAGGGACCTAATGAAATGGACAGTGCATCAATCAGACACACGGTCTGTATTTTATTAGCGTTTCTGGTCTGAGGGCTCTATTGGATTCAGGATCGATTCAACTTGCCCACCCTTCAGCCTCCACAGCGGCCAAGCGACCGTGGTCTCCAGCTTCGGTGGCGCGGACGCGTGCGGCTGCTTCGCTACACTGTCGTTCGGCATGCTAGCCACGACCCTGCTCCACTGTGGCCAGCGGGCTGCATCCTCCTACTCATCTGGCGGCACAGACGTGCACTACCCTATCTCCATGTGGACGACCGACATACCAGCTACTCTTTTCTCACCGCCATGGCCAACGGTTCGTAGTCTCTTTAGGCGGTGTGGTTGCGTCGCTGTCATCATCACGTCCCATGAAGAACACATCGAACTAGAAGTATTACAGAGGGATAAGGTCGTATTTTTTTGGCCCGCACCCTCCGTGTTAACCTATTGGTGGCAATTCATGAGGATGGAAACAACATGAATTCCACGATGAAAATTATAATCAAATCCCTACCATGTTTACTTATTAGAGATGTTGTGAGGAAGGAGATGAAGTCGATGAAGGGGACACTGGCATTCGTCGATCCCACAAATCTCTTCCGAAACACACTCCAAAGTCAACATTCTTGATCTGAAAGGTTGTTCTTCATTGGAGAATATTTCTCCAAAGGATTCCCCAAGCTCTCCTTTTCCAACAATCCCCAACAAAGAAGTGAGGATCCAACTTTAATTAATTAAATTATAGTTGGCACCTTAAATCAAATAATTTTTCTCATTAATTTTGGATAATTACAAATGTTAACTCATATTAAATAAAGAGGTTTCAATATTAGGTGGTCCCCACAACTAAAATTCAAAAAGAAGGTTTCATGAAAATAAAATAAAAGTTGTGGTTTTATTTTATTTTTATTCTTTTAACCTCCCACGAAAAACAGGAGAAGTAACTTCCACCCTTGACCAAATGCAGTCCATGTGAATGTCTCTTTAAGCGGATATTGGCGCTGCGAGTTCAACAGTATCCTCAGATTTCAATTCCGAGTACTGGTTCAAAAGTTTAAAACGCCGCGTGCATATTTACTGAATGTACCAAAAAATAATGTTTATAAATTTATTCTAAGCACATAGAGCCTCAGAATTACACACTATCAATTTTCGTGGACTCGTAATATTCCCATATAATTAAAAAAATAAATTGAAAAATCTGGGTCTTTCCAGTCTCCCCACCTCAGGTATTTTCATCCCTGAAAGACACAACACAAATATTGAAAACAAGTGGGGGTACTGAGCATGAATCTGAGCCTCCTGCTCCCATGTCCTCTTCTGGAAGTTCATGTGCTGCCAATGTACATGCACCAGAGGTATCGGCCACCCACGAAGGACCCACTCTCGTTGATCCTCAATCTTTACTGGAACCTCTGAAAATGTCACCCCATCGTCGATGTCCAGCTCTCCCCTTTCAATGATGTGCGAAAGATCATGTACGTATCTTCGCAGATGGGATACGTGGAAAATTTCGTGCAGCCGGTGAAACTAAAGGGGAATAGATAAGTAGTATGCCACCCCACCAACTTTTCTGAGGACCTGAAATGGTTCGAAGAACCTCGGAGAAAACATGTCGCCCCAACCAAATCTCCACAAACCGCGTCGAGGTGAGACCTGTATAAATACATGGTCACTATCCTCGAACTCAAGAGGTCACCATATCCTATCAGTATAGTACTTATGCCTTTTTTGTGTAGTCTTCATCTACTCCTAGATGATCTGCACCTTCTATGGGGTAGCCCGTACCATCTCTGGTCCCATGAGTGCTAACTTCCCTAGGCCAATCTAGCACAAAGGTGGTCTGCATGGCCGACTGTATAATTCCTCTAATGGTACCATCCCTATAGTGGAATGATATATATTGTTGTAGGGGAACTCCACCAAAGGCAATTGATCCTCCCAACTGCAGCTGAAATCTAGGATGCAAGCACGTGGTATGTCCTTAAGGGGCTAAATGTTCCGCTCTATCTGACCATCAGTCTGAGTATGGAAGGCGGTTCTCAACTGAAGTTGTGTCCCGAATTCCACCTACAAATCCCTTACATAGTCGAGAAGTGAAATGTGAGTCATGATCGGAGATAATCATAAGTGGCACTCCATGAAGACGTACAATCTCCTGCACATAGAGGCACCCTAAGATCTCTTCTATTCCCTACTCTCTAATAGGTAGGAAGTGGGATGACTTGGTGAGTCGGTCAATGATCTCCCAGATAGAATCATAACCCCTGGTCATGCGTGGATGTCCCACCACGAAGTCCACATAAATTCCATCCTACTTCCACTTTGGAAACTCTAGTGGCTGAACTAAGACCCCTAGAACCTGGTGCTCTGCCTTCACTTACTGAGAAGTGAGGCACCGTGAGACAAACTCTTCCATTGCTTTCATCATTCTCGGACTCCAGTGCGAACGCTGAAGGTCCTGGCGCATCCTCACCACTCCTGTATGTACCCCTAGAGGGGACGTATAGAACTCCTTCAACACTTCCTCTCGTAGTTCTACTAGTACCATAGTACACTTTCTGAAGAGGATGATGTACTCCCCACCTTCATGAAATCCATCAGGTGCTTGTCCTATGGATATTTGATAACATAGATCCTTATAGTCAATGTCCCCAAGTTGCGCCTCCTTGACTCACTAAATGAGTGAGGGAGTAACTGTTAGAGATTGAAGATAAGTTGCTCCATATCGATCCATGTAGGATATCTGCAAATCAGATAGCTACTCTGTCGTCTCACATTGAAACTATATACCAGATCTCCTACTGAGTGCATCTACTACTACGTTCACCTTCCCAAGAGTGTAGACTATCTTGAAATCATATTCCTAGTATAACTCAAGCCAATGTTGTTGTCTCAAGTTCAGGTCCTTCTAAGAGAAGATATACCTGAGACTCTTGTGATCAGAGTAGACTATAAAACATTAACCAATCAAGTAATGTCGCCACATATCCAAGTCAAAGACCACTATTTCTCACTCTAGGTCATGGTTAGCGTTGTTCTTCTCATACTGTCTTAGCTTTCAATAACCATACACGATCACTTCTCACTCCTGCATTAGGACATATCCATGTCCGGTCGCTGATGCATCACAGTAGATGACGTACCCAACGTCCTCCTCCAGTAACTTTAAGATGGGGTCACTCTTCAGTCATTGCATCATCTCCTGGAAACTCCACTGGCATCTCTCTGACCACACGAAGGGTTTCCCCTTCTTCATCAACACTGATAAGGGTGCAGTAACTCTGTAAAAGTCAGGCACAAACCTCTGTTATTAGTGATCCAAACCCATGATACTCCGCACTTCTATCACACTATTGTGTGGCTCCCAAGAAAGTATAACCTCAATATTCACTGGATCCACTGAAACTCCACCCTATGAGATGCAGTGTCCCAAGAAATGAACTTCTCAGATTCAATACTGGCACTTCAAATTTTTACCATAAAGATAGTTCTCTCGGAGTCTGTCCAAAACTATTTGCAGATGATAGGAATTTACCTTCTTTGTCATTGAGTATATGAGGATGTCACCGATGAAGACTACTACAAAGCGATTGAGGTATGGCTGGAAAATTCTATTTGTGAGTCCCATGAACACATCTAGGGCGTTGGTCACACCGAATGGAATAACCAAGAACTCATAATGGCCATACCAACATCTTAAATTTGACTTCTCTACATCCTTATCCTGTACACTGAGCTGGTGATATCCTGATCTGAGGTCTATCTTCGAAAACCATTGTGAACCCTTCAGCTGATCAAAGAGATTTTCAATCCTTGGGAGTGGGTACTTGTTCTTCATGGTCACCTGGTTCAGGAGCCGATAGTAAACACAATGTCTCAAACTCCCATCCACCTTATTGGAAAACAAAATTGGGGCTGCCTAAGGAGAAACATAGGGCCTAATGAATCCCGTGCTCTACAAGTACTCCAGTTGTACTTGCAGCTCTCAAAGCTCCGTGGGAGCCATTCGATATGCTGGTGTAGATATAGGTGTTGTATTGGGGTACAAGTCAATGTATAATTCAACCTCTCAGTGAGGAGGTAGACCTAGAACATCATCAGTGAAAACATTAGCGTACTGATCCACCACTATAGGATATCTCGGACTCTCAACATCATCCACTTTGAGGGTGAGTCTAGCCAACTGATGTGTGATTGACTTCACCCTCCTTTGGGTAAAACCATCCTATGCTATAATGTTTCCCTTATCATCGATGAAGGAAAACCTGATCCCATCCATGCGAACACAATGCACTTTGTGCCTAATACAGTCAATTTGTGCATGGATTGTAGATAACCATTCCATACACAAGATGACGTCGTAAGGACTCAATGTTGCTACTAGAAGATCCCAGCTGCAGATCTCGCCTCTTAGAGTATGCTCAAACTATCGACACTAGTACGTAATCATTGAATCTGCTCCTGAAGTAGTCTTTAGCCATAAAGATCAAGCCAAAAGCTCCACCAGAATCTCTGAGCTCCGAATAAGGGTTGTGGGAGTAAATGAGTGACTAGAACCTGTGTCTATAAGTACTGTATCAAGGGTGGAGTAGACACATATCGTACCTCATATCATCTCTAGAGAATCGTGGTCATAGGCCTCAACTTCCTGGAGCTGAGCTCGTCCATATCCACCTACTCCATGTGGTCATGGTGGACCACCTGGTTGTGGTGGCGATAGAACCTCGAATCACTGCCCAGCGCCTGCTACATGGCCTGCTCCTCTTCCACGTCTACCTTCTTCCTACAGATCTCCATGATCGAATCTTCACCTCTTCCTAGGAGGAACTCCGACCGTCTTCCGGTCATCCGTACGGTGGTTCGGATAGTTGCGAGCCATGTGACCCTGCCTGCCGCATGAGTAACAATGCATGATCCTCGCCTGTCCAGCTCTGTCTCGAGAACCCCGCACCACCGACCCTATATCATGCAGTTGTCCACCTGTAGGTCTAGTAATAATGGACCTCTGCATCATTTTTCTACTTCTAGCTACTTATGACACTACTACATGTCATTTAGTGGTGTGTCTTGATGTCGGTGTCTTCTTAGAAAGGAATCTCTCCAATAATAGTACTCACTCTAACACCCCCACCTGTTTCGGGATGCTGAGAGAAACCATAGAAGCTATAATATCCCTTATAAGCCCCTACTCGAATGTCTGGGCCCTAATGAAAGGGACTCGTACCTTGTTAGTGGATTAGCGCGAGAGGTCGGTGGACCTCACTGAAAACTGAGTCACGGTTATGCTACCCTGCTGCAAGTCGAGAAGCTCCTGTATATGCATTGAGCATAGGGTCGTTGGGAAGAAATCTACCTTGAAAAGGCTCTTTATGTACGCCCAGCTGAGAGTCACCTCATCTTGAACCTAGAGAATCAAGTTCTATTATCTTCCCGCTACTTCCTAATAAAGATTGGCGGAAAGGATCACCATGAGATAACCTGGTGTCCCTACGAGTCAAAAAACTCTAACCATGGCCTCCAGCCAGTCCTTAACCTCCTGTGGATCCATCTCACCTAGGAACATTGATGGACTCTGGCACTAGTACTCATGCAACGCACTCAAGCAGCATGGACCATCTACTGCTGGGGTTGGGGGCATCGGCTTCCCAAAAGGTAGTGGTGTCGTTGCTACACCACCCGATGATAAAACTGAATTAAGGGGGACCTACACCAAAACATCATCACTCGGTGGGCTATCACCACGTACTCCACAGGGAACCCCAGCTGGTTGTCGGCGTAGAGTCATAATGAAGTTAAATAGGTGTTCCATTGTCATTAAGTTATACCTGGTGATATTTCTCAAAGAGATCACAAAGAAAACTATTCAAAATACACACAATCAGTGTTTTTCGTGCACTGAGTCGAAAATCAGAAGTCAGGGTGTTGGTGCATGGATACATCAGTTGTCGCACCAACATTGGATTCCCCAAACCGATAACCACACTCATAAAACATAACACTATTATCGATTAAAAGTTAAGAGTCCAAGTTATTTGGAAGAACCGAACTCCTCTGATACCAATTTTTCATGATCCATCCCCCAAATCCTGTGTCGTGACTACCCCAAGACCGCCATCCATAGGCCAGGGGCTGGCGACTAGCACCGGAAAGGCATATCCCTAAAACTGGGATGGCATTGCCTCTAAACCTGTAAACTCACACATGACAAGAACACAGCAAGATACCAGCATGAGGTAAAAAAATATAGTAAATAGGGTGTGTATAGTATGTTAAGGTGCTAGAATACAAGACCAACTGGAAAGTACAAGTAAAACTAAAAAGGAACTGCTCCTTAGAACTTCTTCCACGGACCCTACCTGAAGGGTAGATACAGCTCTCAAACAGTCGTCGCTATGTATTGTCCCAACTAGTGTTCACCTCCAATCAGCCTTCAGTTTCATATCCTCAACCTCGATCCGTGTTTTCTATCATCTGCACAAGACACAGTAAGGTGTGGGCGTAGCCCATGCAGGGGTGGGTATAACGATACTCAGTACAGACCATGAGACCCTCGCAGGTATCCTATATTTTCACAAATAAAAAACCACAAATAATGAAGCATTAGACATCAACTCTACTTAGGTATATGGCCATAAATATACATAAGGTATCAAAGTATACTTATCTCATACATGAGGGAAAAATACCACCATGGTAACACCATAAAGGTAAGAGTTCCACAAAGTTACAACCCAATGGTAGAAGTACCACACATGTAACACCACGAAGGTATATGTACCAAACACATAACACCACAAAGGTAGAACTACCACATAGGTACACCACGAAGGTAGATGTATCATACAGGTAACACCACGAAGGTAACATACTCATCTCACATAGGTATTAGTGAAGTATAGAAGTATCGATGATCAGTCTTAAAGCTAGATCATCATATTCTGTCAAGAGGCACTACTGCTAACCATACAGAGTCTGACTCATATAGGATTTATAGGTACTAACCCCCGCAATGACCCATCCAGGATCTGACCCACACAATATTGGTATGCGCTGACCCACATAAGATCGTTGAGCACTGACCCACAAAGGATCTGACCCACATAGGATCAAAATGCACTGACCCACATAGGATCACAGAGAACTGACCCCCACAAAATCTGACATATATAGGATCAGTGTTGACCCACATAGGATCGCTCGGTACTAACCTTCATATGATCTATCTCCAACCTCAATCTCAGTGTCAGCCACTGGATTCCCACTCACAGTGCACTTGATTCCAGGAGAACCTCTCCTCAAGCCATCATTCATACCTCAACCACCATGAATCTCCATGAAGATTTATCCCAAAGGACCTTAACATCATTAGAAGACCAACGCAACAGATGGTGCCTCAATCGGACACTCGGTCTGTAAGTTATTAGCATTTCTACTCTGAGGGACCAGTTAGATTTGGGTTCGATCCAACCCTACCATGCTCCAAATTGATCCAAAACTCATGTGAAGTATACCAAAATAAACGTATTGATCCAAGGATTCGGGTGCCATAGATTCTTCATCAAACAGATTCTTGGATCATTAGTTATGCCCAAAGAGGCAAAACTAGGTCTTGCTAGGCCCAAGTTTGGTCTGACCCGGTCGGACCAACCTAGCCCAACCAGGCCTGGGCCGACTCGAGTCAGGCCTGGATGGCCTGGTCCACGGAGGGCCTGGCCCGCTGGGCTGTGGTCCGGCCCATCTCGTGAAGGGTACGGGCCGGCCAGGCCTGCTGGGTGGCCCGCGGTCAGGTGGACCGCTGTGTGGCCTGCGCTGCGACCCACTTTCAAGAGGACCTCCATGGCAGGGTCCACCCTTGAAGACTCACAGGAGGGAATGTGCCTCCCAGTTTACTCGAACAATCCAACGAAGCATTAGTTTTCTTGTAAGTAGGCCCCACTAGAGTGGGTTCTACTCGGTGCGTCACGACTGGCCAGATCCCCAGTCGATCCTCCTCCCAGCGGCACGATGGTGCCGCTGTCCTCCAAGGCCATCTGGGTGTCGGCCACCCTTTGGCCTCCGCCACAGCCAAGTAGTCGTGGTCTCCAGCTTCGACGGTGCGGACGTGTGCCTCCACTTCACCATGTGGTTGGTCGGCTTGCCGGCCACGACCCTACATTGCCGTGTCCAACAGGTCGCAGCCTCCTGCTTATCCAGAGGTGTGGACGAGCGCCACACTATCTCTATGTGGTCGTCCGGCGCGTCGTCCGCTATCTTCTCACCACTGTGGCTGATGGGTCGCGGTCTCTTTCAGCAGTGCAGTTGCGACCTATTTTTCATCATGGCCCATGAAGAACACGTCTAACAAGAAGGATTGCAAAGGTATTGCACTGTGTTTGTTTATCTCTCACCATCCACATTAACCGATAGTAGGTAATTCATGAGGATGGAAACAACGTGAAATCCTTGAACAAACTTATAAACAAATTCCTACCTTGTTTTCTCATTAGAGGTGTTGTGAGGAAGGACATGAAGTCGATGAAGGGGAATCCAACATTCGTCGATCCCACAACTCACTTTCAAACCATGTTTCAATGTCAACTTTAAAGATCCCAAAAGTTATTCTTCCTTGGAGAATATTTCTCCAAAGGTTCTCCCTAGCTCTCCTTTTCTAATGATCCCCAACAAAGAAGTGAGGTGCCAACTTTAATTAATTCAATTAAAGATGGCACATTAAATCAAGTAAGTTGTCTCAATAATTTTTGAGAAATCTGATGGATAACTCATATTAAATGAGGAGGATTAAAGCCCAAGTGGTCCCCACCACTAAAATTAAAAAGGGAGGTTTCAAGAAAATAAAATAAAAGTTGTTGTTTTATTTTATTTTTTTTCTTTTAACCACCCACAAAAAACAGGAAAACTAACTTCCACCCTTGACCTACTACAGTCAAGGTGAAGGTATCCTTAAGTGAATATCAGTGCTGTGAGTTCAACGGTGTCCTCATATTTAAATTTCCAAGCACTAGTTCAAAAGTTACAAAACACCACTCATGCATTTACTGAATGTACCCAAAAAGAATGTTCAGAAATTTATTCCGGTAACACTGGGCCTCAGAATCATGCGCTGTCAATTTTCACAGGCTCGAAATATTCTCATATAATTAAATATATATATATTAAAAAACTTAGTTCTTTACACTATCCCCACCTCAGGGCATTGCATCCCTGAAAGACACAACACAAACTAGGAAAACAAGTGGGGGTACTAAGCACAAATCTAATCCTCCCGCTCCCATGTGATCTCCGGGAGGATCTCATGCTGCCAACGTATGCGCACTAGAGGTATTAACCGCCCAAAAAGGACCCACTTCTATCAATCCTCAATCTTCATTGGAACCTTCGAAAACATCGCCCCATCATTGATTTCCATCTCCCCCAGTTAATGATGTGTGAAAGATCATGTATGTATCTCCTCAGGTGGGATTCATGGAAAACGTTGTACACCTGGTGAAACTGAGGTGGAAGAGCTAAGCGGTAATCCACCTCACAAACTCTGGTAATGACCTAAAAGGGTCTGATAAACCTCAGAGATATCTTGTCGCCCCAGCCAAATATCCACAAACCTTGTCGAGGTGAGACCCATAGAAAGATATGGTCACCATTGACAAACTCAAGAGGTATCCATATCCTATTATCATAGGACTTTTTCCAACTCTGTGCAATCATCATATACTCCTGGATGATTTGCGCCTTCTCCATGGTATCCTTTACCCTCTCTGGTCCCAAGAGTGTTGACTCCCCTCGGTCAGTCCATCACAGAGTTGATCTGTATGATGGACCGTACAATGCCTTGAATGGTGTCATCTCGACAGTGGAATGATAGTTTTTTTTGTACGTGAACTCCACCAAAGGCATGTGATCCTCTCAGCTATGGTCGAAATCTAGAATGAAAGCATGTAGCATGTCCTCAAGGGTCTGAATGGTCCACTTTGTCTGACCATCTATCTGAGGATGGAAGGTGGTTCCCAGCCAATGTTGTGTCATGAAAACCTCCTACAACCCCTTCCATATCTGGGAAGTGAAACATGCATCATGTTTAGAGACAATCGTTTATGGCACTCCATAAATACATACGATATTTTACACATAGAGGCATCCCAAGCACTCTATTGTTCCCTGCTCTCTAATAGGTAGGAGGTGGGCCGACTGGTGAGTTGGTCAATGATCACCCCGATAGATTCATGACCCCTAGTCATGCGTGGAAGTAATGTCATGAAGTCCATGGAAATTCCATCCCACATCCACTCTATCACCTCTAGTGGCTGAACTATTCCCATTGGAACTCGGTGATTTGCCTTCATTTGATGACAAATGAGGCACCGTGAGGCAAAAATACCACTGCTTTCATTATTCACAGCCACCGGTGCTGACGCTGAAGGTCCTGCTACATCTTCTCCACTCTTGGATTTACCTCTATAGAAGATGTATAGAACTCCCTCAACCCTTCCTTTTTTAGCCCCACTGGTACCATAGTATTCCCTATGAAGAGGATGAAGTGCTCCACACATTCATAAAATCCATCAGGTTCCTGACCTATGTATATCTGAGCATGTTAAGCCTTACATTCAGTGTCCCCAAGTTGTGCCTCCCTAACCTGCTGAAGGAGTGGGGGAGTTATTGTTAGAGACTGAAGATAAGCTGCTCCATCTCGATCCATGTAGGATATCCGCAAAGCGGCTAGCTGCTCTATCGCCTCACAAGCAACTGTATACCAGATCTCATGCCGAGTGCATCAGCTACTACATTCCCCTTCCATGGAGTAAAGACTATATCAAAGTCATGGACCAGGAGGAACTCAAACCAATGCAGTTGTCTTAGGTTAAGGTACTTATGAGAGAATATATATATATAAGACTCTTGTGATCGGAGTAGACTGTAAAACCTTCACCCATCAAGTAATGTCGCCACATGTTCATGGCGAAGAACACATATACTAACTCTAGGTCATGGGTAGCGTAGTTATATTCATTTTGTCTCAGTTGTCGAGAACCATACACAATCATTGCTCGCTCTTGAATGAGGAAACATCCAAGTCCAGTCCCTGATGCGTCACAGTAGATGATGTACCCAGCGTCCTCCTCCGGTAACCTCAAGATGGGGGCACTCGTCAGTCTCTACCTCATCTACTGGAAACACTACTGGAATCTCTCCAACAACACTAAGGGTTTCCCATTCTTCCTCAATGCTGATAAGGGTTTCGCAAATCTAGAAAATTCAGGCCCAAACCTCCGATAGTAACTGGCCAAACCCTGGAAACTCCGCACATTCATCACACTTTTGGGTGTCTCCCAGGAAAGTACAGACTCAATATTCACTGGATCCACTGCAACTCCAGCCTCCAAGATGACATGTCCCCAGAAGTGAACCTCTCGGATCTAGAACTAGGACTTCAAGAGTTTACCTCAAAGATGGTGCTCTCGGAGTGTGTATAGAACTGTTTGTAGATGATAGGCATGCTACTCCTCCGTAGCCGAGTATATCAGGATTTCATCAATAAGGACTACTAAAAAGTGATCGAGGTATGGATGGAAGATCATGTTCTTAATTCCCATGATCACTGTTGGGGAATTGGTCACACCTAATGGCATAACCAAGAACTTATAATGGCCATAATGACATCTGAATGTCATCTTATGCACATTCTCATCTCGTACCCTGAGTTGTTGATAGCCTGATCTGTGGTCTAACTTTGAAAACCATTGTGCTCCCTACATATGATCAAAGAGATCTTCAATCCTTAAGAGTGGGTTCTTGTTCTACGTGGACACCTAGTTCAGGTGCTAATAGTCCACACATATTCTCAAACTCCCATCCTACATCATGGCGAACAAAATCGGGGCTTCCCAAGTAAATGCATTGGGCCAAATGAATCCCTTGGTATGCATGTCCTTCAGCTATACTCGCTTCTCTTAAAGCTCTGCAGGATCCATTCGATATGCTGGTGTAGATATCGGTGCTTCCCCTTGGTATAAGTTGATCTAAAATTCCACCTCTCTGTAAGGAGGTGGACCCGAAACCTCAACTGGGAAAACATCATCATACTGATCCACAACTACAGGATAGCTAGTACTCTCAACATCATCGGCTCTGAGGGTAAGGCTAGCCAAATAATGTGTGATCAGCTGCACCCTCCTCTGGTTAAGTTCATCCTATGGTGAAATGGATCGCTTCTCGCTGGTGACGGAAAACCCGGTCCCATCCATGCAGACACACAACACTTTTCACCTAATACATTTGATCTGAGCATGGACTGTGGATAATCAATCTATAACCAAGATGATGTGATAAGGCCTCAACTCCACTACTAGAAGATCCCATCCAAATCTCTCGCATCCTAGAGTACGCTCACACTGCCATCACCAGTGCGTAATCATCGAATCTGCTCTTGTAGGAGTCACTAGCCATAAGGATCGAGCCAACGGCTCCACTAGAATCTTCGAGCTCCAAACAAGGGTCGGGGAAATAAATGAGTGACTATAACCTGTGTCTATAAGAACTTTAGTTAGGATGGATTAGACACATATCGTACCACCTATCATCTCTAGAGCACCATGGTCATAGGCCTCAGCTTCCTAGAGTTGAGCTTGTCCATGTCCACCTGATCTCTATGATCGAGGTGGACCACCTAGTGGTGGTGGCGGTAGAACCTAGAATCTTTGACCACCACCTACTATACAGCCTACTCCTTTTCCAAATTCATCTCCTTCCTTTGGATATCCCCGATCAAATCTTCACCTCTGCATAGGAGGTCCTTCGACCATCTGCTAGTCGTCCGTATGGTGGGTCGGGCAGTCGCGTCCATGTGACCCTACCCGCCGCACGTGTAACACTGCCTAATCCTCTTCTATCCTGCTCTGTCTCGAGAGCCCTGCACCACAGACCCTATATGATGTGGTCGTCCAGCTATAGGTCTGGTCCTCTTGGACCTCTGTGTCATATGTCTACTACTAGCTGTCTATGACTCTGCTACATTTCATCCGGTGGTGGGTCTCGTTGTCGATGTCTGCTTAGCAAGGATGATCCCCACTATGAGAGATCTCTCTAACACCCCCACATGTGTCAGGATGCTAAGAGAAATCATCGAAGCTCTAATATCTCATCTGAGCCCCTGCTCGAAGGTATGGGCCCTAAAGAAAGGGTCCCTCACCATGTTAGTAGAGTAGCGTGAGAGGTCTATGAACCGTGCTTAGTACTGAGCCACGGTCATGCTTCCCTAATGCAAGTAGAGAAGATCTTGTATACGCACTGAGGGTAGGGTCTCTAGGATGAACTCTTCCCTAAAAAGTCTCTCGATGTCCACCCAAACGAGAGTCACCTCATCCTGAACCTAGCGCATCAAGCTCCACCATCTGCTTGTTGCTGCCTGAAGAAGACTGGTGGCAAGGATCACCATGAGATCTTCTAGTGTCTCTACCAGTCGAAAAACTCTAACCATGGCCTCCATTGAGTCCTCAGTCACCTGTATATCTGTCTCACCCTAGAACCTATGTGGCCTCTAGTGCTGGAACTCGTTCAATGCACTCAAATAGAGTGCACCCTCTGCTGCTGGGACTGGTGGGATCAGCTGCCCAGCAAGTAGTGGGGCTGCTGGTACACCACCCAATGGTACAACTGCCATAAGGGGGCCCTGCACCGAAGCCTCATCACTCGGTGGGATGTCATCACATACTCTACCTAGAACCCTAGATGGTTGTCTGTGTGGAGGCTTCCAGAAAAGAAACAAGTGTGCCACAGACTTTAAGTTATACATGGTGAGCTAAATCAAAGAGATCACAAAGAAAACTTTTCAAAACACACACAATCAGCATTTTCATGCACGAAGTCGGAAATCAAATGGCAAGGTGCTGGTGTATGGATACGCCAGTCGCCACACCAACATTGGATTCCCTAAACTGATGAACACACTCCTAATACATAACATTATTTCCAATTAAAAGACTAGATTTCATGTTATTCAGTAGAACTGAACTCCTCTGATACTAATTTTTCATGACACGTCCCCTAGGGCCTATACTGTGACTACCCTAATCTCTCCTTCCATAGACTAGGGGATAATGACTGGAACCGGAAAGGCATATCCCTAAAACTTAGAAGCCATTGCCTCTAAACCTATAAACTCACACAAACCTTGAAAATAGAAAGATACAAGAACGATATAATTTATATAGTAAACATGATGTGTTGAGTAAGTAAAGGGGGCCAGAATACAAGCCCAACTAGAAAGTACAAGTAAAATGGAAAAATAACAACTCCTAAGAACACCCACTAAGGAACTTACCTGAAGGGTAGGTACAAATCTTGAATAGTCATCTCTGCGGATCATCTCATCTAATGTTCACCTCCGATCATCCTTCTGTCTAGTATCCTCAACCTCGATCAGCGTTGTTCATCGTCTTCACAAGACACTGCAAGGTGCGGGTGTAGCCCATGCAGGGGTGAGTATAACGATACTCAGTAGGGACCTTGAGACCCTTTTAGGTCTCCTAGAGTTCCACAAAAGAAAAACTACAAAGTACAAAGAAATAGACATCAACTCCACTTAGATATATTCCCATACATATACCTATGTTATCAATATATACTCATCCCACACAATAGTAAAAAATGTCACAATGGTAATCTAACGTCCCGATTCCGGGTGCCACTCAACGGGTGCCCCGAAACCAGTTCACCACGTGACTTTAAGCGCATTTCCCCAAACTCCAGAGGTTGCCGACTAGCAGCGAGGGCCCAAGACTAATAGTGGGGAAACTATGCCCTCATTTGTCAAAGTGTAGCCGAGTGAAAAGAATAAAACATACAATAATAGCGGATGCGAATAACCATACATAACTGAAATAGACAACTACAATAGATATAACCAACAAGTATATAAATAATGATGCAACATGCCTAAATTCTATAAAAACAGCCAGAACATGCTACACAATCAATACAATACAACTACAGAGTACAACAATACAAACCGAAACATCTGGCAGCATCGTGAGCCTAATCTCGATCACATGCTCCCCTACTCCTCAGCAGCTATCAAGCACCTGTATAGGGAATCTTTCCCCTATATACACCTACATCAACGTAATATATTTGGGCCGAAAAGCATGACCCAAACAGGGTGTGAGAAATGAATCCCAGTAGGCACCCACCAAAGGTCCGTGCCCAACTGTGTGAAAGTATGCAACAATAGTGTGCAGTGGTAAAATTCAATAAACTAAGCAGTACTCAAAAGTGACTAACTTAACAGTTTATTTCCATTTTATTATTTTTTTAATTCATCTAATATAAGAAAAAACCACAGTGAATTTCTAAGTAAATAGCCAGTTAGTGTCCACAGACACTCAACCCTTACCCTCAGGTAATCATGAACGTAACCCGCAGTTACTTTCCCACAGGCATAACAGATTTTCCCCTTAGGCGTACATAGTGTCGCCCTCAGGCACAGAGTCTATTGCCCACAGGCACGAAGGAAGTTGCCCTCAAGCTATGATAACAATTGCCCTCGGGCTAAGTAAAACAATGCCCACAGGCTAAGCAAAACACTGCCCTCAGGCGTGAGTAACCGGGACATGACCAACATGTAAATAAACATTCACAATAAATTCCTCTAAAGGCAATTCTATAATTATTACCTTAAAGGCATACCCTCGGGTATCCTGGCCAAATGGATAAAGAGTGGAATGCACCCCTGGGGTGGTCCTAGATCCAAGAACTGATCCCAAAAAACATTTTAATATCACATTTAATTACATATACAATTCTAGGTATTAAAATAGCCACAGCCTCAGCCACACGACACCCCAACATGGGTTCGTGGCACCTAAAACGCACAAAACGAAAAACAGTTAGAAAAAACACCAAGCCACCTACCTTATACACCCACGAATGATATACGTGAATGAAGCCTTATGAAACGTCCAAGAACGTTGTAGATATGAGGTAAAAGATAAATCACTTAAATACAAATAACTCCCGTTAGAGGAAGAATTGGAAAGAACTACTTAAGAAGAAGGGAGGTCTTACCTGTGCGGTTCCAACGAGATCGTCTGAGGCAGAAACGGATTCCCGACATGCGCTCGGAGGATCTATAAAAGTTCGGTTGTTCCCTCCCGAGCTCTCGTCTAGTTCTAAGCCTTCCCTATTAACAGGGGAGGTTACTGCCCATTTTAAGCGAAAAAAACAAAGTACACGGTGTGTATTTCAAAGTGCACGGTGTGTACTTCCCATTTTTTTAACTGTTCCTCTTGCGGCTTCCCACCAGCACGGCACTGTTCATCTGTCGACATGACTATATGGCGTGTCTTCATGAGTACATGATGTGTGCTTCCCCATAGCTGGCCACCGCCTTACTATTTTCCTACCGACTGACTACACGGCGTGTAATGGACAACTACACGGCGTGTAGTTAGTTCCTACACACTTCATCACGGGCATATCCACACGCCATGTGTACTCATTACACAAGGCCATAAGTACACGGTGTGTGGACAATGTACACAGCGTGTACTTTCCAAAATTTGGGATTTTTTCCCCATTTTCCTTATTTTATTAAAAATAATTAAAGAAGGGAGAAAAAAAGAAACTCGTACCACAAAAGTAAGAATCGGGTTCTTACATACTTCCCCCCTTAATGCAATTCGTCTTCGAATTTCCCTTCCAAGGGTGGCGAAGCTAAATTCGTGAATAACTCCAGCCACTGAGCATGAACGTCGGTCTCCCACTCCCAGGTTTCATCCTGCACTCGGTCATGCTGCCATAGCACCCGTATGAGTGGAACTGGTCGGCCTCGAAGAACCTTTGTGCTTCTGTCAACGATATGAATCGGATGCTCCTCAAAGGACGCATCCATCAGAAGATCAACCTCCTCGGGCTGAAAGATGTGAGATGGGTCGGAATGATAGCGTCACAACTGAGATACGTGGAAGACGTCGTGCATGGCTCGATATCGCTGCGGTAACTACAACCGATAGGAAACCAGCCCGAATCTCTCCAGAATCTCAAACGGCCCCACATACCTCTGTTAAAGCTTACCCTATCTCCTGATCCTTCTGTGTCCCAGACTCGGAAAAACACGCAAGAAAACCTAATTCCCAACCACGAACTCCAAAGGTTTTCTTCGGCGATCAGCATATAATTTCTGACGAGACTGTGCGGTATCCATCCACTTCTGAATCAACTGGACCTTCTCAGAAGTCTCCCGCACGAGACGTGGTCCTTGTAAGGCTGTCTCACCTGCCTCTAACCAGCACAAAGGTGATCAATATGACCTACCATATAAAGTATCATATGGTTCCATCTCAATAGGCGCCTGAAAACTATTATTATATGCAAACACGACTAGGGGTATATGCTTCTCCCAAGAGCCCCCAAAGTCTAGGACGCATGCACGTAGAATTTCCTCTAGCGCCTGTATCGTACGCTCTGACTGGACATCGGTCTAAGGGTGGTAAGCTGTGCTCAGAAGCACCTGTGTACCCAGTGCCCTCTAAAACATGTTCCAGATACGAGACGTAAAGCGGGTGTCCCTATCTGAAATGATAGAACAATGGACCCCATGAAGATGTACGATCTCTTGGATATAAAAATTTTCGAGTTCGTCAACCCCGAAGGTCTCCTTGATCGGAAAAAGGTGTTCTACCTTTGTGTGTCTATCCACAACGACCCATATGACAAAAAGTGAGATACCTTTGTACTTTTTGTGCATTTTAGGTGCCACGAACCCATGTTGGGGTGTTGTGTGGCTGAGTCTGTGTCTATTTTAACACCTATAATTGTATAGGTAATTAAATGTGATATTAAAATGCTCTTTGGGATCAGTGCTTAGATCCAGGACTACCCCAGGGGTACATTCCACTATTTAGCCATTTGGCCAGGATACCTGAGGGTATGCCTTTAAAGTAATGATTGTAATATTACCTTGAGAGGAATTTCTTGTGAATTTTTATTTACATGTTGGGCAAGGCCCGATTACTCGCACTTGAGGTTAGTGTTTTTCTTAGCCTGTGGGTGTTGTTTTGCTTAGCCCTAGGGCAGTTGTTATCATAGCCTGAGGGAAACTTATTCCATGTATGTGGGAAATAGACTCTGTGCCTGAGGGCAATACTACGTACACCTAAGGTAAAAATCGGTTCTTCTTGTGGGAAAGTACCTACGGGTTACGTTCTTGATTACCTGAGGGTAAGGGTTGAGTGTCTGTGGACACTAACTGACTATTTACTTAGAAATGCACTGTGGTGTTTTCTTATATTAAATGAATTAAAAAATAATTAAATATAAATATACTATTAAGTTACTTACTTTTTAGTACTGATTAGTTTATTTCATTTTACCACTGCACACTGTTGTTGCATATTTCCACACAGTTGGGAACGAGCCTTTGGTGGGTGACTACTGGGATTCATTACTCACACCCTGTTTGGGTCATTCTTTTCGGCCCAAACAGATTACATTGATGAAGGTGTTGATAGGGGCAAGAGTCCCTATATAGGTGCTTGATTGCTGCTGAGGAGTAGGGGAGCATGGGACCGAGCTTAGCTTCGTGATGCTTCCAGCTGTTTCGTTTTGTAATGTTGTACTCTGCAGTTGTATTGTATTGATTATATACCATGTTCTGGTTGTTTTCATAGAATTGAGGCATGTTGCATCATAATTTATATACTTGTTGGTTATACCTACTGTAGTTGTTTATTTCAGTTATATATGGTTATTCGCTTCCGCTATTGTTGTATGTTTTATTCTTTCCGCTGCGCTACACTTTGAAAAATGAGGGCATTGTTTCCCCACTATCATACCTGGGCCCTCACTGCTAGTCGCCAGCCTCTGGCATTTGGGTAAATGCGTTTGAGTTCACGTGGGCAACCGGTTTTGGGGCACCCGTTGAGGGGCACCCGGAACCGGGATGTTACAGGTAACACCACAAAGGTATAAGTATCACACAGGTACACCACGAAGGTAGAAGTACCATAGAGGTAACACCATGAAGGTATAAGTACCACACAGGTAACACCACCATGATAGAATTACCACACAGGTACACTATGAAGGTAGAAGTGCCACACAGTTAACACTACAAAGGTAACCGACTCATCTCACATAGGTATTAGTGAAGTATAGAAGTACAGATGATTATTCGTGAAGCTAGATCATCTAATTCTATCAACAGGAACTAATTCTAACCAAAAGGAGTCTAAACCATTATGGATCGATAGGTACTAACCCCCACAATGACCCACATAGGATCTAACCCACACAGAATCGTTATGCGCTGACCCAGATGGGATCATTGAGAGTTGACCCAGAGAGGATCTGACTGACATAGGATCAGTATGCACTAACCCACAAAAGATCACTAAGCACTATCCCACATAGGATCTATCCCGCACAGGATCGGTGTTGAACCATATAGGATAGCTCGGTACTAACCTCTATATGATCTTTCTCCAACCTCCGCCTCACAGTCAGCCACTGTATTCCCGCTCATAGTACATTTGATTCCGGGAGAACCAATCCTCATTCCATAGTTCATACATCAAAACCCATGAATATTCATGAAGAATTATCCCAAAGTTCTATAACGTTATAAGGAACCCAACGCAACAGACAGCGCGTCAATCAGACACCTGGCCTGTAAGTTATTAACATTTCCGCTCTGAGGGCCCAGTTAGATTCGGCTTCGATCCAACCCTGTCAAAAACCAACATTATCCAATACTAAATTGGAGTATACAAAAAATACCATCTTGATCATAGGATTCCAGTTCCATAGACGGTTCATCAAACGGATTCCCGAATCACATGTTATGGCCAAAGAGGCAAAACTAGGTCCGGATGGGCCCGGGTCCGGTCCGACCCTGTCAGACCGACCCGGCCCAACCCGTCCTGGGCTAACCCGAGTCCGGCTCGGATGGCCTACGTTATGGCGGGACTTTCCCGTGGGGCCATGGGCCAGTCCGACCCACTGTGCGGCCCACTTTCGGGTGGACCGTCGTGCAGCCTGTGGTCAGGTGGACCGACGTGGTGGGGTCCACCCATGCTGACTCCCAAGAGGGGACGTGCCTCCAAGGTTACCCGATCGGTCCAACGGACCATTCATTTTTTTTGAAGTAGGACCAACTGGAGTGGGTCATTCTCGGTGTGTCACAGCCGGCCGGATCCCTGGTCGGTCCTCCTCCCAGCAGTGCCACGACGCTGATGTCCTCTGCCGCCGGTCGGGTGTCGGCTGCCTTTCGACCTCCACCACGGCCAAGCGGTCATGGTCTCCAGCACCAGAGGTGAAGACGCACGCCTCCGCTTCACCACATGGATGGTCGGAATGTCAGCTAATGTCTTCTCACCACCATGGTCGACGGGTCATCGTCCCCTTCAACGGTGCAGTTGTGACGCCGCCGTCATCATGGCCCACGAAGAACACGTCGAACAAAAAGGATTACAGTGGGATTGGGCCGTGTTTATTTTTCCCTCACACTCTGCGTTAACTGATATCAGTTGGTTCATGATAATGTAAACAATGTGAAATCCACGTTGAAAATTATAAACATATCACTAGTTTGTTTTCTTGTTGGAGGTGTCGTGACGTAGGAGATGAAGTCGGTGAAGGGGACACTGACGTTCGTCACTACCGCAACATGCTTCCGAACCATGCTTCAATGTCAATGTTAATGATCCAAAATGTTGTTCTTAATTGGAGAATATTTCTCCAAAGGTTCCCCCAAACTCTCCTTTTCCAATGATCCTCAACAAAGAAGTGAGAATCCAACATTAATTAAATCAATTAATGTTGGCACATTTAGTCAAATAAGTTGTCTCATTTATTTGGGAGAATTACAAAGGCTTACTCCTATTAAAAGAGGATGTTTCAAGCTTGGGTGGTCCCTGATAGAGAAAATATTTTCAATTAATTTATATTAAATATCATTGTTTTAAACCCACAAAAGTTTTCCTCTAATATGAATTGTTTCATTTTTATGATAGTGATGTTTTTTTGAGTTGAATAGTAAAAATTGGCCATTTTGGAGTTTTAACAGTTTTATATTATTTATGTAGTTTCGCCATAACATTACCTACACTGATCCAAATTTCAAAATTATTTCTTTTACTTATTCTAAACATCCAGTTATTCATTTATTATTTTTGGACTAAAATCTGAATCGGCCATATGGAATCTCAAAAGAAGCTCACAAGTTGGATCAAGAAAACTGTTTTCATTTCTTCCTAGTTTTGATGTGGGATCCATAACTCATCCACTGTGTGCCCAAAGATTGTGAACTTCGGTGGGTGGACGCGCAAGGAGTTGTGGATCATCATTTATGAAGGAAGAACCAAGTGAATTGGCCGTTTATGGGGTCATTAAATCACCCTAATCCGGAGTATTTCGTTTTGGTGAGTCTGACTGGACAGAATAAATGCTCATAGTAAAACGGTCATAACTCTCGGAATACATGTGCAAATCTGCTGCGATTTTGAGGAGACACGGACAAGGGAATTATGAACAACAGTCAAGAAGGACTCAATGCGTTAAGATGTCATTTAATGGGGCTACAACGCGTCGACATTCGGGGGAAGCATTCTGGCTATAAAAGGAGGAGAGCTCCACCCTCTCAAGGCATCCATTCTCCATCCCATTCCTTCTGGGACACCAAGAAGAAGATCTTTTCAGCTTTATTTTTTATTTATTTTATTTTTCAAAGTATTTTAATGCCTTATTATTCTACATTCAACTCGATTACCCTTACCATGGTGGGGTAAACATTTGGAGTGATTGGGGAAGGGTTGGTTTTCTATATTGTAATGCTTGAGTTCTTGGACGCAATTGAATAAATTTCTTTCTTCTTAAAAGTTGTTTTCTATTTTTTATAGCGGATTTAATTATCAAGTTAGATCGTTCTTGAATATTAATTCCATTATTGATTTTTTCCTTGATGAAATAATCAATATCTTCCTCCTCTAATTTCTGGTTTATATACGATGGAATAAACCAGGAATTAGTGGTGAAGTACTCAACGATCGTCAGTACGTGTAAAAGGAGTAGTGAATGTTCTTGATTGATTGGGATAAACAAAACCCGATCGGGTATTGCCCATTTAAATTAAGGATATTCAATACAACTATTTTAAACATGGAAGGAGAGTTGACCAAACCAAGATCTTGGTAAAGTTTTCCCTCAAAATAATAATTTCACCAAGGAAGTGAGAGGAAACGATTGTGGAAACTCACTTTAATCAACTAAGAAGAATAGGTTTGCATTAAATTAAACAAGGATAGAATTATAATTAGGAAACTGACCCCGACCTAATCACCCTTTTAATTTCATAGTTTTTCAATCATTTGAATTTCAAATTTCCTTTCACAACATTTTTACCCCCTTTTTAAAGTGACAACCTATTTTGTGTGCACTCCTCTTCAGAAGACATCCTAGGTCAACCACATTACTACATTTTAACTTAGGATATAATTTTTTTGCCACGCCCTAAGACAGGCGTGCGTCAAACTTGGTGCCTTTTCCGGGGAGGTAGTGCCACAATTTAATTGTAAATATTTTACTTTTTTTCAATTTTAAAAAAATTAAAAAAAAATATTTTGCCATGTTGTTTTCAAATGATTATTTCTTTAATTCATGGAACAATTACCCACCAGTGCGAGAACCAATTATTTAATCACCTTGGTCTGTAGAGTATAAAGTTTCTTTCTTGGCTAGAAAAATTCGGGGAGCTCGAATCCAAATCATCACAGATGATGAATTCAAGGATCTCATTGAAAACCTTAAGGAGAACCTCGAATACCCAGTATTGGAGGGATTGGCTAGACAATTAATTGAACTGCAGGAGTATTTTCCAGAATTTTATCAAGACATAATCAATGTACAACACCAAGAAGAAGAAGTTCACAAGGATATTGAATCCCAATTTGAAATAATTAGTCAAATAGTTCAAAACCTAGAGACCTCAATACAGTGGATTGCATAACAAGTACATGCATCCCAGGATCAACAAATGGATCCCTAACAAAAACCAGAACCAGAAAAATTGATGGAAGAAGTGTCACCACAAATCCTTCAATTTGAAGAACCCATGGAAGCCTTGATGGAATTAAAAGAAGATCCATTGAGCTCAGCTCAATCAATTTTGGAGGAGATGTATGAAGAAGATTTAGCTATTGAAATGCATATGGGAGATCAAAAAGATCTGGATAACTTCTGTAATGAGTGTGAGGAACTTCTTGATCCAACTATTCCTCATAATGTTGATGATTCGGCAACATTGAAGGAAGAAACCAACCAAGCAGTGGAATTTGAAGAGAAGATAGAGGAGTCTAACAACTTACCTCTATCTAGGGAAATTCAACTCCACGAGGCACCTCCCATTGAAGAAGCAATTAAAGGCAAACAAACTCAGGGAGATAATATTTTCATAAACTCAATATCTGTTGATTTTGTTGAAACTAAATTGAGTATTTCCTCCCCTTCTTTTAATTTTTCAGATTCAGCCAACACATGTATTTCCTTGGAGAAAGATGATGAAAAAGAAGAGTCATCCATGGAGGAACATCTAGAGCTCCCCAAACCTGTTGAATATTTAATAGAGGGAGTACAAGAGAAGATCAAAGCAGATTTTCTGGAGGAAAATGAGACACAAGCTACTTACTTTGAAAGGGAAGAATTTGATATTGATTCTTCATGCTTTAATTTTTTTCAAATAGAATTAAACTCTGAAATTCCATTTTATTTTTCCCCAGATGTATCATACCTTCAGCAACCACTAGAGAATAAAGAATATGTTGTTCATGCAGAACACAAAAAAGAGGAAGACTCATTCATTGTCTTAAACCCACCATGCATGTTGTATCTCATTACAAAGAGGGTGGAAATGGTGAATTTTATCGATGGAGTCCTCAAGAAAAAGGAAGAAGTTCATCCTAGAAAGAAATGTTTTTGTTGGTTCATGAGCAAGAAACCTCACCCACCATCAGATTGGGGATAACTTATTAGAACTTCCCCTCTGGAGGCAGTCAAAACCCAAGGCCCACTTGGGGGATTAAACCAAGATTTATCCTTCTTTTCTTATTCAAATTATATTTTTATTTATTTTAATAAATTTCTTATGTTATGTTTTTACTTTTTTTAGGTTTTCAAAGCGCAACACTTAGGATCCAAACTCAACGTTGCTTTTCCAATAAGCCAGGTTATACCTCTCTTTCACACTTTCTTGATGTTGTGATTAATTTGAAAATTGGCTTACATGTTAAATCCACTTGAATGCATCGAGGACACTGCTTCATTTAAGTGTGGGGGAGGGAACCTTTATAGTATAAGATTTTTATTTGATGTTTCTTTTCAAAAAAAAATTGTGTGTTTTCAAATTTTTGTGTGTTTATTTTTAAATTTTTGGTGTTTTTCTGAAACTTTTGAGCTGAAAAGTTTATCAATACCATTTTTGAAACCCATGTCAATTATTGAACCAATCTATTTCATGAAAACGAGCTTAAATGAATGCTGAAATGAATTTGTTTCAAGTTCAATTTTTTTGGAATTTCATGAAAAGTAAACTGACTTTTGAATCTCATGCCATATTTCACTGTCTATATCTTTGAAATAACTTTCTTGTGAGGCTTCTGAACCATTTTTTTCATATTCTTTTCATTCACCTCATTTCTTGAGAGAACCAGACCATGCTTGCTATAACCAGAATTTGATTTATTCCTTTCAAAACTTGAGGGTTGGTGTACGTGTGTTTTAAATGATTGAGGCATTTACTTTTTTTGAAGCCCCCTTTTCAAAATAATCCTTTTCATTATGGCCCACCTTTACATTTATCCTTCATTGTAGCCCCTAGTATCCATGAATTTCCTGTTAGTTTAGCCACATTACAAGCCAATTTTCCCTATCATACCTGCTCTTGAAGTAAAATTGCATGATCTAGTTGATCTTAAGTGTGGGGGAAGATGTATTATGGTGTACTAACTCATTTTGTTATACTTTGGGTGGAAAATAAATTGTGGAAGAGATGTGTGTGATGCTGAAAAATTATTCTGTTGAAAGTTGTGCCTTTTCTGGAGCTTTTATGACAAGAGAAGTTGTGCCTTTCTAGAGCTTCCAATGTAAAAAGAAAGTTGTGCCTATCTGGAGCTTTAAAAAAAATAATGTTTGAAAATATTGAAATGTTTGCTGCTGAGCTAATTGAATGATGATGAATCCTATTTTCAAAAAAGGGGAACTGAAGGAGACCATACATGAGTGAAAATTAGAATCTTGCAATTTTGCTTCAAAAAGAGCCAAGCCTTCCTTTTTCGGCCTCAGAACTTTTAACATCTAAATCCTACCAACCAGAAGCCACAGAACAACCCTAAAAATTCCTCATGAGAAACACATGTCCTTGACTCACATCAGGTGGAGAAGTAGGAATTTATCAAGCCTATGGTGACTCTTGTGTGAGTTTGGATGAGAAAACCCTTGTTCAACATTTACATTTGTAAGATGAGAGAAAATTTATGTGAGGTATGTGTTTTGTGTGCATGGGATAAGAAATTAAGTGGAAATATATTAAAATATTAAATGGAGAACTTGAAATAACTGTTTTTGATGAGGCATGATATCTTTTTGTTTCTTGAAATTGATTTGATAGATCTCATTGATATGTGTTTTGGATTTGATTTGATTTGATTTTTACTTGTCTAGGAGTCCAAGTGCTAAGTGTGGGGGAATTGATAGAGAAAATATTTTCAATTAATATATATTAAATATCATTGTTTTAAACCCACAAAATTGTTCCTCTAAGATGAATTGTTTCATTTTTATGATAATGATGTTATTTTGAGTTGAATAGTAAAAATTGGTCATTTTGGAGTTTTAACAGTTTTAAATTATTTCGGTAGTTTGGCCATAACATTATATACACTGATCCAAATTTCAAAATTCTTTCTTTTTCAGATTCAACACATCCAGTTCTTCATTTACTATTTTTGGACTAAAATCTGAATTGGCCATATGGAAGCTCAAAATAAGCTCATAATTTGGATCAAAAGAACTATTTTCAGTTCTACATAGTTTTGATGTGGGATCCATAACTCATCCACTGTGGGCCCAAAGCTTGTGAAATTATGTGGGTGGACGCGCAATGAGTTTTTGATCATCTTTAATGAAGGAAGCACCGAGTTCATTGGCCATTTATGGGGTCATTAAATCACCCTAATCCGGAGGATTTCGTTTTGGAGAGTCTGACTGGACAGAATAAATGCTCATAGTAAAACGGCCATAACTCTCGGAATACATGTCCAAATCCGCTGAGATTTTGAGGAGACACGTAAAATAGAATTATGAACAACAGTCAAGAAAGACTCAACGCGTGAATATGTCATTTAATTGGGATAAAACGCGTAGACATTATGGGGAAGCATTCTGGCTATAAAAGAAGGAGAGCTCCACCCTCTCAAGGCATCCATTCTCCATCCCATTCCTTCTGGGACACCAAGAAGAAGATCTTTTCGGCTTTATTTTTTATTTATTATCTTTTTCATAGTATTGTAATGCCTTCTTATTCTACATTCAACTCTATTACCCTTACCATGGTGGGGTAAACATTTGGAGTGATTGGGGAAGGGTTGGTTTTCTACATTGTAATGCTTGAGTTCTTGGACGCAATTGAATAAATTTCTTTCTTCTTAAAAGTTGTTTTCAATTTCTTATAGCGGATTTAATTATCAAGTTCGATCGTTCTTGAAAATTTATTCCGTTATTTATTTTTTCCTTGGTGAAATAATCAATATCTTCCTCCTCTAATTTCTGGTTTATATACGATGGAATAAATCAGGAATTAGTGGTGAAGTACTCGACGATCGTCAGTACGTGTAAAAGGTATAGTGAATGTTCTTGATTGATTGGGATAAACAAAACCCGATCGGGTACTGCCAATTTAAATTAAGGATATTCAATACAACTATTTTACACATGGAAGGAGAGTTGGCCAAACCAAGATCTTGGTAAGGTTTTCTCTCACAATAATAATTTCACCAAGGAAGTGAGAGGAAACGATTGTGGAAACTCACTTTAATCAACTAAGAAGAAGAGGTTTGAATTAAATTGAACAAGGATAGAATTATAATTAGGAAACCTACCCCGACCTAATAACCCTTTTAATTTTATAGTTTTTCAATCATTTGAATTTCAAATTTACTTTCACAACATTTTTACCCCCGTTTTAAAGTGACAACCTGTTTTGTGTGCACTCCTCTTCGAAAGACATCCTAGGTCAACCACATTACTACATTTTAACTTAGGAAATAATTGTTTTTCCAAGCCCTACGACAGGCGTGCGTCAGTCCCCCCCACTAAAATTCAAATAGGAGGTTTCAAGAAAATAAAATAAAAGTTTTTTTTTATTTTAGTTTTATTCTTTTACCCTCCCGCAAAAAACTGGAAAACTAACTTCCAACCTCAACCTATTTCGGTCGAGGTGAATTTCTCCGTAAGAGAATATCGGCACTACAAGTTCAATGGTTTCATCATATTTCAAATCTGAGCACTGGTTTGAATGTTACAAAATGTCACTTGCATGTTTATTGAATGTATGCAAAACGAAAGTTCAGAAATTCATTCCAGGAACATTGGGCCTCAGAATCATGCGCCGTCAATTTTTACAGACCTATAATATTCACATATAAATAAAAAACTTAAAAGAAAAAGTTTGGGTCTTTAAATTTAAGCATATATTATTCCTATATATAATAATAAAAGAAATCATTTTTAATGGAATTTTCATTTTTCACTGAATCCATAGTTCTGACTAGAAATGACTGAAGGGAAAAAGGTGTATTATCATGTATTACTTTTTCTAATTGGCCCAAATATGATGTATATATTCAGAGGTATCCAACAATAAATATGTTAATCATATTCTATGAGAGTATTATATTGATTAAAACTAATAAAAGGCCCCGGTTGAATGTTGTATAGGGTAGTATAACATTGAAAAAATCATCTATTGAAGTACATAGTGCTACAATAGTAACTTATATAAGAAAAACATGTTCAATTCCATCCCAGTATTAGATACATATTGAACATTTAGAGAGCATGTTAACTTCAAAAAGCTATAAAAAAATCATCAATTGGATGCATAGAATTCATAAAACTCCATACAATGGAAAATCTAGATTGAATTATCTAGGATCTTCTCAAATTCTAAATCCAACTCTTTTTTTACATGGTATAGCCATATGATAGAAAATATTTGATGTAAGCCTCCCATTATGGCCAGTTTTCCAAACTAATATTTTATCTTTATTAATAATAGTTTAATTGATAAGCATATATTTGATTTCAATGGGTAGACTATCCACAGAAACCTCCACTTTCTCCTTGATTGAATCTTTTGTGTCATGTGATGAGTGAGGGGATTTTAAAACTTGATCAAGAGGCATACTTGTCTGGTTTTTCTACAAGAAATTGAAAGAAGATGTATCGTTAACTGGTTTTTAGGAATTTAGAATAATAATAGAAAAAGAGGCCATAAGAGCATTTCATATCGGAGATTCAACATACATAAGATTTCAGGTTTTGATAATTCTTCAGATTATTTATCTTAAAATATAAATATCCTTATACTTCTCATTGGCAAGCATCAACATAATGAAATATAGAAAATATCGATTAAATTTGACAATATTTTAATTCCATGCCCCCATATTCAACATTCTAATAGTAATTTTTCCATGGGATGGTCACAAGTCATCTTTGAAGGATGCATCCTATCAAGAAAAAAAATAATTGAAGTATTAATTCTTTTATTAGGTATGTTGAAAAATTATTGACCATAAGTGGATATTTTTATTTGTGAAACAATCACTTCTTTCATAATACAATCCTTTCATTACATTAAATGTTCCTTTCTCTTCCAGGATTCCAATTAATTTAGAATTTGGCTCACAATGTTAGATAAATATCCCAGAATTGGTTTTCAAGAAAACATGGGTACACTAAGGTAATTGAAAGGAAAACACCATCTCTAATTCCAATATCATTAATGATGTTCACTTTTAAGATGAAGGTATATTATTTTTTAAGAATAAGAATGAATTGTTCCAAAAAATATCATACCCAAATAATTTTTCATACTGAAGAAATGAACTTTTGATGTTTCCTTTGTCACCTTGACAGAAAAATATATTTTTTTATTAATACAATAAATGAGGTGGGGAAGAAAGTCCACACCCAACATTGATGGGATGTATTTTCATAGCATTACCTATATTGAGAATAATACTTATTAATTACACTCTTTCAATATAAAAAAATAATGCAGGAGAGAGGATCACCAGGTATCATGTATTGAGACAAAGAAAAGTATCCCCCAGGAGAGCCATTAATATGGAATTAGACATAGGATATGTTCAGAATAATATTTACCCTTTTAATATAAGTCTAATAAATTCCATTAATAGTTAAAACGTTTCAAATTAAACCCCAAGATAATTTGTCAGAGTATTTTCTAACATCTCATTCAATAGTGATATTACCTCATCTAGTTGATATCCATATAAGGTTAACACTTTTAGTGATAGTGATAAGGAAATCATGAATCATTCAACCTTTAAAATACCCTAAATAATTTAGAGAAATAACTCTCTTGGGAATATGGGCAACCCTTTTAGTGTAATTTTTCTTAATAAATTTGAAAATGATTTTGAAAAATATCCACCAATCTAAAGAGATTGATATCATTTGTAGTGTAAGCTTTATGAACCATTATAATGAATGAACATTAATTAACTATGTTAGTTGGAGAATTTTGAAAAAATAATTGATTGCGCTACAAAAATATATATGAATTATTTTTGAGAAGGATTAAAAACCCATTTTTTTGAAGCTATCTGGAATATGATTTATACTAGTGTTAAGACAAAAGAAATCTCATTTGATCTCAAATTTAAGGGGTATAGTAGTAAAAATTGAGTTATAATAATGGTATCCAGTCTAGGAATGATGTATTAAATGAGGTAATTTCATGTTATAAAACCATAAAAGTTGATCTTACAATAAAAGACAATATTAGGAGGCACGTAATTTATTTTATCCCAATGCTCCCAATTATCATTGAGAATAGACAAAATATTTATGTGTTTTTTACTACTTGTTGAGATTTGAAAATTTTGGAATTTATGTAATCATTATTAAGCCATTTTGTGTTGAAGTAGTCCCTTTTCATACACTAAATCATGACTAATAAGGTATTAAATCCATGAGTGATAATATTTTCTTCCTTGAGACCCACGAAAAATCCACAATGGTGTTATTCTCCAGAAAGATATTAAGCGAGGATTCTAGTTGAGAAATATTTTCTTCTATGTGACTGATTTACTCTCAGATCCAATGTTTCATATTTTTCAAAATAATATTAAACATTAAGACACAAGTGGAGGAATAATACTTAAAATTTATTGAATTTGATGTGACATATACCATGTCCTTACACCCAGGATACAAAGGCCAGTTTTTTTAACATGAATGGAAAGTTTAATAGCCCCCCCCCCCCCCTCTAGTGGCCAGGTTTATCAAAATATAATGATGATTATAAAATAGTTTTGGATGATTAGTAAAGGAAATAGATTCACATCCCGAAAGTGCCTCTTAATAAAAAAATGTATATCCAATATGCCAACCCCCATGTTTTGAAAATGTTTTATAAACCAACTATATTTGGAGCCAAGAAAGGTTAACATCATATAATTTTCTATTATCAATAAATGAAATGATTTAACAAACTAATGTAGAATAGTTTTTCATTCTAAGACAATCATCATGATTAATAATAGAATAAAAATCTATAAAAAGAGTCCAAGAACCATTTATTAAGATTCTTCATACAAGAATATTCTTACAAAGATCCAATATCTCGTGGTGGCCATTGAAAGAATAGTCGAAAACAATGTATCCTTCCAAAAATATAATAGCTAACATTGGACATTAGATATGTATAATTCATTAGATATATTACATCCACCCTTTAATGCACAATATCCCAAATACTTTTTATTTTATTGGTGGAATGATTATTGTCATTGAGATAATATAACTTTTAATAAAAAGTGGAAATCCTATTAGAAAATGATATATATGGTTCATCAAGACCAAAAATATACATCTTGTACATAATGATAAAATTATGAAGGGAATTAATTATTTAATGGTTATTTAAACCATGATATTTCCATATGAAAATCATCCATTAAAAATTGAGCTGGAGGTCCCTTTTTTCTTACCATCTGAGTTTTCCTCTAGTTGATTTTATAAAAATCAATAATTTTTTACCTCTCTCTTTAAACTGATATTTCACTCTTTTCCTGATGTGTCAATGACATAAAAACCCACTATATTCATTTGGTTTTATAGATCATGATAAGTAGGATATTCTATATCCACTACAACTATTAAATATCATTCCTCGTGTTTTCTATTGTTTCAATCTAGTTTCTACTCCAAGTAATGGGATTCCATTTTAGCATTATTAAATACATATTTGGAAATCATAGAATTTCTCAGTGTATTTTCATACAAGTCTATGAATTCATACATAGATGAGGACTTATCTAGTTTAACTTATTATATAGGGTATACATTAGTCTTGTCATCAATATTTGTAGCCCATAATGATGAATATTATTAGGAACCTTCTAATATTGATTATTTATAGATATCATTCATGTATTTTCACCAAAATTTATAGAACTTCTATCAAAAAATTTATCATGTTCTATGAATTCATGTAAGGATAGAGAATTATCCTTATCAACTGAAGATATTTTGGTGGTTTTCTCATCCTTCGTTGATTTCATTTGATATTTAATTTCCTAAAATTAATTTATAGGTATTTGAAATAGTGGAAACATTACATACACATTCACTAGAAGTCATAATAAATAGAGAACCATCATTCATGTTAGAATCATTTAAAAAATTTAAATCAAGGTAAAAGTAAGCATGATAGTATATACTCTAAATCTCTCTATGATCACTAGTCATAATAGTAATTGATATCCTAGGAGTAACATATATTATCCTCACTTTTAATGTAAAAATTATCATGTAAACCCCATTTTTATGTTGATTTTAGAAACCAGTGGTATTTATAGGGTTTTTATTGATAGAGTCATTTTTCATGGATTTTACTTGGCTTGTAAAATCCTAACTATTTAAATAATAATGGAATAATCATCACTATACATTATAACATTGATACTAACCCCATAAATAGTTGTAGTGCTCAAAAACATGGATGAAACAAGAAATTAATTCACCCATTACACTTAATAAACTTTATGAGGTAAATATTTACACTTTATATTCCAAAATTCAATTTTTTTGGACTGTTTTTAGTCCAATTTCAATGTCTGTTATTCCTTGACGTCTCACCCTAATTAATAAAAATGTCATTGTATTTCCAAATTTTATATTCATATTTACAATAATAGTGATCATTAAGAGGATTTAATTTTTTATGGATCACTCAAAAAAATTCAATGGACTGTCCCACAATTTTTCACACCTCCCAGAATGGTGGGGTGAATTCATAATCGACCATAACTTAAATTTTATGATAACTATAAATAAAATTGATCACATATGATAGTATTGAATCAAAATTGTAACTAACCATACTCATTGAATGAATACCAATATCACTATTAACAGTTTCATGAGCCATCTTTAGTGGAATAAATATACAAGTAGAATGATCGATGAGGATTTTTGTATGCCATTGTACGAAATTCGGTTCATGAAATCCAAAAAATGTTTGGGCAGTAGATTTTCATTGATTTAATTTATTTATATTCAAGTCCCATTCTACTATACTAAAAATACCATGATTTATGTTAATATTTATAATTCAATTTGACATCTACATATCCAATTTATATCCTATATAAATGCGAGAAATCCACTTCTGATCAGAATCATTTTCCAACCACTACCACCAAATAAAAGTGCAATCATTACATTCAGATCTCAGATAGAACATATTTTATCATCACTATAGTATAAAATATACCAAATAATATACAATTCAAATAGATCGATCCATTTTTTTCAACATATAGATCAAAAACTAACATGAATCCACCATATTAAATTTTTCTAGAAGTAGAAGATATGGGAAATTCATCATTGGGGGGATCTGAACCATGAAGAGCATAGAAAAAAAGACATTAATTTTCCTTTTTTTCTCAAAATACCTAAAAGGATTATGTTTTAAAAAATTGTTTTATTTTTTATATGAGACTCTCAAACCTCATATTTAATTTTTCTTCCAAGTTAGGGTGGAAAAAATCTATCACCATACTACGAAATAATCATATTAAAGAAGAATCAATGCAGAATTTCAACAAAACTCATGAAGATTCATGATAGAGATTTACTTTCACTGCCAAAATGAGAGAAATGTTCTTTAAACTATAAATAAAATCACATATTCTATATTAGGACGAAAAATAAATGAAAGAAAGTAATGGGTTACACTTAAATCCTATTGGCCCCCCAAACTATCCCAAAGTGCACTAAACCTTCCCTAGCTATGGAAATGACTTTGAATCACCCAGTTCCTAATATGAGTAGTGTTTTAGTCTAGAGGGAAATTAGCTTATCCTATTTCCCTCATGTAGTGATGTGGTACTAAAGGGTGTAATCGTTAACTACTGTTGTGTTCATTTCTTGATTTTATTTTTGATTAAATATATAAATAATTGAATTTTTTTCTATTCAATTTTATATGTACAAAATAATAATTAATTAATTATTTGACTATTTGATTTGTAAATATCATTTGTAAATTAACTTATATATATATTTTTGATTTATTTTATGTATCTCGTGAAATTTATTTCATGATAATTCTATTTCTATAAATTTTTAGACAATATAGATATAATTTAAATTTATTTTCTTATATTATTTTAACAGTGGAATTTTATTTTATTTTTTAGATCCATTTTTATTTTATAATGTATTTGTTATATCCTTTAAATTCCTTAATTTTTTAATTTTTATGTATGGAACATTACATAATATTTATAGAGAAATGAACACCTATGAGAAATATTTCCTGATGCCCACGTAAAATAAAATTGTGAAAAGTATTTTATATTTTTAATAAGATAATTTCAGACCACTATCCATGATATTAATTTTTCCCCTGTCCCATATGAGAAATTCATGTGTAATATAATTTCCAATTATTTCTTTATAAAAAAAAATTGCTAACTTTTTGAAAAATATATTAGAGTTATTTTAGAAACCCAATAATAAAATATTTATGTAATTACCATGCAATAGAATAATTTTATAAGATAATTTATCTAACATAGTTATATTTAGAAACCAAGATTTCTCCCATAACTAATTAGAACAAAAATCTATTAAAGGAAGAAAGGACGGTGGGTGGTTGATGAGTATAAAGAGAAAAATATAATTCATAATGAAAAAATTGAGACCTTCTCAAGATCAAAGTGTATTAAAAAAATATTTATGGTTGGCTAAATTAGTACGCTTATATTTCAGTGGGAAATACTATGTTTAATAGATTTCATGATATGAAACACCAGGCTCAAATGAATAGTGATATTTTAAAATTTAAATTTAGTTTTTATAACATGGTTGTTAAATTTGTGGGTATGAATTGGAATATATATTTTATAATATTAATATATATTACCTAATAAATATAAATTTAATTTAAAATCCATAGAAAATAATATCTCAGTTTTTATTAAACTCATTTTATTCTTGAAAAATAAATAATGTTTAAAAATGGGGTTTCCTTCTTATTTACATGTGAATATCAAAATTAATTATTAGAATATATAGAAATTGTATTTGAAAAAATTAATTTCATTTTTTGATTCATAAATTTTAAATTATCATAAAATGAATTTTTGGGAGTTTTCTGAAAAGATTCATTTTTATATGAATAATGAAGGATAATGATTTTTTATTGAAAAAATTAGTTCTTATAGTAATGTATTTAAAAATTAGAATTATATTTTATATAAGTTTCTAAAATATAATTTTTTACTTATGATTTCAAAATAATTCAATTGTTATTTTTTTATATTTATTTTATACCTGAATTTAGTGCAAAACAATTTTTTACTTAAAAAGGGCAATTTTCTAAAAAAAACCTGTTAATTATTTCATTTTACCCTTTTAATTTTAAATGAAATTATATCAATTTTTTTTGAAATTAGAAAAATGGTTCCTATATTTGTAATTTTTTATTCCAAAATTAGTAAATAGGTCCATTTTTTGTTCAATATAAATATTTATCATAGTAATTTTGTGGGCATACTAAAGAGAAAATTATGTAATTAATGATTAAAAATGGAATTCTAGGGAAAATAAAGTTAAAATAACACTTGTATAAATAATATTAGATGATTATATCATATCCATAATCATCCGAAGGTTGAATATTGTTTCCATTAGGGTAACATGAATGAGATAATTACTTTTTTGAAGAAAAGTATATCATGTCACCATTTGGTTGTTTTAAAAATAAAATATTTTTAACATGGGGTTATAAATAATAATTTCCCAACTATAAAAATTTTATTGAAAAAATGATTTACTTAATCATGCTAAATTATATATTGTGTTTAGTTAATAAACAATTACCTTAAATTATTATATAATAATGATTCAGTGATTATAAAATTACTCAAAAACTAATATAAATGATATTTAAAATATTTAAATAAATATAAATTTTGATGCATACTATTATAAACTAATTTAATAGAATAAAATTACCTGTTAGAGATATTATAAACTTTTTTTTCAATTTTTCATTTTTTCTTCACATTATTAATGTTAATGTAACAAATAGATCTAAAAATTGACATTATCTATATCTTATAGTAAATATTCTTTTATTAAATAATATATAATACCTAAAAATAATAAATTCATATAGATGATTTTTTAATTTTTAAAAATTTGACAACGGGCCATTTTTTTGTCATTTTCTATTTTATTGTAACTTAATTGACACACAAAGAGTAAATTTTCGTGTTGTCATGGTAATAGTTAAATCACTTATAACCAAGATATATGAATATAAATATAGTACAAAACATGTATAATTCTTATTTTATGAGATTATTTGAACCCATAATATTAAAATAAAATACATAAATCACTTTGGATCCATTTTTTATTGTATATTAATTTATATTGATTTAATATTTTTAGAAATTCCACGAGTACCCGACTACGATCTTATAAAAGGTAAACTTGTATTCAAATTATTTCACACATAAAGAACCATTTGTATAAGAAAATATCTCAAAACAATTGTTAATAAATGATATATTATTATTATAGAGGCCACAGTTTTGGAAGAACATTAACCTTATAAGGCGTGTGGTGTTACACAATGGGTGTTTTCCAACATTGTGGTATAATATTTATCTTCTTCTGTTATTTTTTTTCTTTTTTAACCTACATAAATTATTATTAAACCATGATAAAAACCAAAATACTACAATAAAAATATATATTCTTTTTTGTGTTAAAATAATAACCTATATCCTTCTCCCACATCCATAAAAAAGGGAGAAAAATTAATCATTTGTGTATATATAGGATTATCACCTCGTTAAACGATGTATTTCTTTTTTCATCGCTATCTATAATGATAGGTCATAATTATATAATTAATATTTATATATGATATTCATGAAATATTTACTATTATAAAAATATAATATAATGCATAACTTGTTACTATTACACACACGGAAAAATTATTACATCATTCATGCGTATGTGTGGATTATGACATCTATAAAGCAATATGATTCGTTTTTCATCACCACATAAAATGGATGATATCAGAAAACCCATATATTTAAAGAATTAATATGATAAAAAATATTTTATTATCATTATTTAAAGATAAAATAATAAATATCCTCTTAAGACAACCATTATTTAATAATGGGAATGTTCTTTATTTGTATATACGGCCTACCAAGTCCAAGATTGTAATATAGACCATTTTTCCTAACCAGATGTAATGGTTTATATAAAATAATAATTAATATATAAAAATGATAATTATTTCATGAATATTATTCTATATATGATATAATAATTTCCACTTTTACCATCATCAACCCAATGATGTCTGTATGGATTTATGAATTGAATATCATAAAAAAGTACGACATAAAAATAGATAAATTTGTAACTATATATAAAGGGAGGTTGGGGATATAAAATTAATGATAAAAATGAAGAGGTTTATAATAATGTTTAAATTATCCTAATTTTATTATTTAGGATATTAATTAATATATCTGATAAATCAAACTCTAGTTATTGGTTTTTCATCTCACTTTTAATTCTATGGGACACATTTTTTATACACAACTTGTTTATTTTTTGTGGTGTATATATTGGACATAAATTTCATTTATGATAATTATCAACATAATTATGAGACAGAAGTATCCATATTAATTTATTTCTATCATATGGATTAGGATTCAGAAGTTACCGATGCGGCATGTGTTTATTTTAGAATCTCATAACTATTAAGGATTGAATATTTTTAAGTTTCAGCTGAGGAATATTTATCATCCATGAATATTTTTAAATGAAAGATTTGTAAAATTACTTTACTATTAAAAAAATATTTCTAATGTCATTTAATCCATATATTTTATTTTTAATTTTTTAAGGAATCTTCTTATCATTTCCTGAGCAATAAACATTCTAACATTTCTTAAAAGTATAAAATGAACATTTTTTAACATATCAAGAATTAAATTCATTTAATTAAATTATTAAAAACCAATTTTTTAATATTTCATTAAAATATTATAGGTTTATTTTGGAATAAAATATTTTCATTTTTAATTGTGAACTTTATTGAAAAGTGATTTGATTTTAAAAGGTAAAATGTATTTTCCTCAAAAATTATTCAATGTGGTCATTCAAAATAATTTTTCATCTGATATGAAATCCATTGGTGTCAAATTTAATTTAATGGGGACTTTTTCTAAGTAGGATATAATGATTATTTCTTTGACTAGTTTATATTTTAGATGAAATGTTTAAATGTTTATGAAGCCCATTTCATTTCAAAGAGTTATGTTGTGGTGAAATGTTTAAGAAACCCATTTCCTTTCATTGGTTTCAATATCATGTGGAACACATATGTATGGTTTTTATTATGTGTCATGTAGGACCTATATCTCCATTTAATTAATTCGGTAAATAGTATATATCAGGAGTTAGTTATGGGAAACAAGTGGATGTGATTATTATATTATGTGAAATAAAATCAACATGTTTAATCCATTATAGGATAGAAGATGATGTGTTTGACCAACTCTAGGAAGAATGAGTTGATTCATGATCATATGGACTTGGATATTAATCTTTAAATATTAAATTACTTATATACATATTTTGATTCCACACACCACATTATGGCATCAACTTATAGTTCTTCTTTGAGTTATGGTGATTTCTCATTCTTATGATTCATGTACATTAAAATGATAATGTTTTATTTCATGAAACATGTTTATTATTTATTTAGATGGGGAATGAACATTTTTTTTATCTTAACTATCTTATACCATTATAATTATGTAATTATTTCATATGATTATTGATTGATATCTTTCATTCTTACCCTTACAAAGAATATGATCTCAACATTTTTTATGTTTCATTTTTCGTGGTTAAAAAGAATGATGGTAGATGAATTTTTTTATAAATTGTATATATGTGATAAATTTTAAGGGATATTATGAATAATTTACATGGATTATGAAAATATGGGTATAGTGGGAAATGATGTTAATCATTAAAAACAAGTTGTTCAGGAACCCTCATTGTTAGAATGTTGACCTAATTTTCATAATCTAAAAACCTAAAAGATCCTTGGTTATGTAATTTGAATGATATATCCTTTTATCATTTTATTTTTTTATTAAAAAAATTTTGTTCACATATATAGGTATCAAATCCATAAATGTATATTATATGGTTTTATCACTAGATGATGATGTCCTGGTTTTGGCCTATTAAAGTTAATATAAAATAAGGGACTATAAATATTTTTAGATTATTATGTTTTTATGATACTTTATTTTATGAGTTAAGGATTTGATTTTAAAAATAAATTTAGAGTCTTAGACACCCCATTTTCAGTTTTAAGGGTTAGAAATTTAAGGTTGCTAATGATATTTTGGGGTAGGTATTTATAACCCTAAGGTTTAACTTGAAGTATTATTTGAGGAAGAATTCATTTATTATTGATGGTCATGTGTTTAATGTTATTATAATACTTTATGGTTTATAAGATATCTGATTTTGAGTTAATTATGAGTTATTATATTTTTTAGGATGTTAATTATATTTTTGGGTTTTTATTAGAAAAATATTAATATAGTTTTGGTAAAAGGGAAACATGCTGCTCAGGGGACAATACATTTCATTTGAAAAGGTCATGAGTCATGAACCCACGACCAAAGGGAAATTTTGGGGCATCATTAACCAATATAAAAATTAATTCCTTCATTAGTATAGAGTTGTCTTAATTTATTTAATCTATTTAAAAATAAAGGTTATGTTCATTTGGGGAAAATAATTTTTATTGTTTAAAAGTCCAGGGGATTGGAAATTGATTTGGTGTTAAATTAATCCAATTGATTATGATATGGTTTATAATATCATCCATGGTACATTTAATTTAATTGGGTTATTTTTTAATATCTAATGTGTACCTCAATTAGTAAACATTTATTTTTTCATCATAAATGTTAAAGTGTTTAAATAGATGTTATATCCAAAAGATAAGGATATAAATATAGTAAAACAAGAATGATATTTATTTTATAAGAGAATATATACCAATAATTAATAATCTAAATAAATCACTTCAGAAGTATTTTGAATAAAAAATCAAAATATATTAAATTAATATTTTGAAAATTTTGAAAGATCCCCTCTACTATCTTCTAAAATTGTACATATTTTTCACATTATTTGACCTATATTAACTCATTTTTATAATCCAATACCTTTAATAATACTTTTATAGCATCCATTAAATTATTATAGATGCCTTATTTTCGGCATAAAACTTCCTTAGATGGCTTGAGGTGATAAGCATATGAAGTTTTCCAAATAAGATGTATAATTTTTATCATCTTGTTTTAGTATTGTTTCTTCTTTTACCAAATAAAAATATTTTTCAACCATGATAAAATAAAAAATGTATAATCCAAATACATATATGTTTTTATGTGGAAATAAAAAACCTATATCCATATACAACATCCATAAAATTGAAGAATAATTCATCGTTTGTGTGTATAAGGAACAACGACCTCATTGAGCAATGAAATTAATTTTCCATAACCAATTCTCTTGAGTAGATAAAAGTATGTAATTAATATAAATATATAATAATCAATATATATTTATCAATATAAAATTATAATATACCTTTTACCTTCTTACCATTCTAAGAACCATAATATGATAATATTGTTCGGGCATATGTGTTGACTACCACCTCCACAATGCGACGTGATTCATTTTTCAAAACCAAATATCATTGATGATATATATATATATATGTATATATAATTATATTTATTGAAATTATATTATATACATGATATTTTGATCAATATAGTGGGTTTAAATAATACTAATCTTATTTCCATAATGATGGTTGAAAATGGAAATGTTACTCATGCATTCCATGACGAACCGTCTACATGATTGCATGATATATTATTCTTCATAAGCATATATAATTTTTGTATTTAAAACATTATTTAATATATAAAATTTTTTAGTTATTTAATGAATAATATTATAGAGATTATGAAAAAATTACCTCTTTTACCTTCGTCAATGTACTGACGTCACTCTGGACTTTTCAGTAGAATATCGTCAATATATCAGATGTGAACATAAATAATTATATAAATGTATATAATATAAAAATAAGTTATATAAATGTAATAATAAAATTGAAAATGTTTCTTTATAAAGTATAAATAAATAATTTTTTATTATGAGGCAGATAAATAATGTATGTGATGAATCTGACTCAAGGTAAGGGGTTTTCATCTCACCTTTATTTCTATGGTATACAAGCCCTATATGCAAAAATTTTATTTTTTATTGTTTATAAAATAACAATAAATGTAATTTATAATTATTATATTGAAAATTATAGAATATAAATATATTTTTTATTTAATTTCATTCATCAGGTTAATATTCAATAGTTACCAAATTGGTAGGGTTTTATTTCATAATCTCATCATTAATTGGGATTGTTAATTTTTATTTCATAGATGAGTAATATTTATATTAAATTTTAATGTTTTATAAAAAAAAATCAAAATTTATTTTAATATTATATAATAATTTTGTAGTCATTTTACTATAGTTTATATTTTAAAAAAATGATTTCAACAGAATTCTTCTATCATTTTCTATGTAATGAACATTTTCATTCTTATAAAAGCATGAACGAAATAATTTTTAACATATAAGACATGATATTATATTACCATAATCATTATTACTAAAGTATTTTACACTTAAATTACATTTTTACATGTTTATTTTCAAATAAAATTATTTTATTTATAAGGGCACGACTTTTTAAATAGTGATCTGATTTAATAATGGAAAAGTTATTTTCCCCAAAACTTATTCCATGTGTCATTAAAAATAATTTTCATTAAATATGAAATAATTTTATTTTAATTATCATTTAATATGGATGTTATCAAATAATACTATACATATTATTTCTCAAGATGGATAACATTTATGGTGAAAATATGAAATTTTTACGAAACCCATTTCTTTTGAATGTGGTATGAAATGATGAAATGTTTATGAGACTCATTTCCTTTCATGGATTATGATATATGGTGGAACAAATACATATGGTTTTAATTATGTGATGTTGGGGACCTCTATATACCTCAAATTCATTTGTTAAAGTTGGGTATCCCATGAGATAGTTCAGGGAACCAACTCATTATTGGTGATCTATAATGAGAAACAAGTCAATGTAGTTGAACCGATATGGGAAACATGTGTTGATACATGATCTTATGTTCTTAGTAGTTATACATTAAACAATAAATTATTTCTATAATTATGATGGTTGTTGACACATAGTAATGACATGAACATATATTTCATGATTGAGTTATAACGAATCCTCATTCTTATGATTCATGCCTTTTTTAAATTTTAATTTTTAATGTTATAACTTGTGTTTATGATATCTTTATAATTGGTAATGAAATTTATATTTTATGTTCATGATATTATACCCATATGCTTATACAATTATTTCTTATTATTATTTATTAATATACCTCATTCATACCCTTAATCAGATTCTATGTTCACCCTTTCTATCGTTTCATTTTTCAATTTTTCAAGATTGAAAAGAATTTTTGTTTCTTTAGATCAATTTTATATATAGGGAATTATATGGTATATATTTATTAAATAACATGGAATTTGAAAAATATGTGTATAGTGGGATATGATTTTTATCTCCATTAACCATCTTTTTATGAACCCATGTTATTACATTTTTTTCATATTTCTCTAAAACTATTTATCTAAAAGGACCTTAGTATATACGTTTTCCAATAATTCATTTGGATATTATATTTTTTTGTTGAAAAAATATTTTCACATTTATAAATATCCATGCCTGAAATTCAATGTTTATGTTTTTTACTGGATCCAACGGTATTGGTTTCGTATTTTTTCATCCAATAAACATATATCATAAGTTCTATATGATCTCAAAAGGAAGATGATGAAGAAAAAAGGAACACTACACATGACCATATTTCTAAATATTTAAAAAAAATTAATAAATAATTTATATGAATTATCTATCTTGATTTGAGATTTTTTCTCAAAAATCATTAGAAGATAGTTTAAGGATTAAGGTTGAGGTAGAAATTTGATCTATATAAGTTAATATAATACTAGGATATTGAGATGTATTTAATATCTAAAAGTCTTCAATGAAGATGATAATATCCAAAACCAAAGATAAATATGAACCCACTGGATTTGTCTTTTATTTCAAATTAAGATGATCTTAAATGAGACTAAAGTCATAGTAATTGTATACCCTGGGTTTTGAGTAGTGAGTTCAAATATAATTTAGGTAGATTCTAGTTATTTTTATCACTATAAATTGATGAATTCAAGGAAATGATCCATCGATCTTCATACTTATATTATTATGGATTCCAATAAATATTCAAAATTCATAAATGACTTTATTCCTCAATAATGTTACAATGAAGGGGATTTTTTGAACAATGTATCATTTCTTTTCCAACTGGTTAGTCATGTTTTATAATTTTTTTTCCTTTTAAATTTTATGTGAAGAAGACCAATTGAATGAATATAAAATTCTATTTTAGGGAATCATTGAGTGATTATATTAAAATAATTTCTGATACCTGCTATTGCTTCATGAAAAGGGATGCAGAATAGGTTCAAACTCATGGTCGAATCCCCTTCATGCATGAAACCCAATTTCTGTGTCTTATTTCATAGAATGAAATTAGTTTTAAAATTAAAATTCTCTTTTATGAGTTATTGAAGACCAAATAGAGGGTTAATTTCCATTATTTGTATCTATCTTGGTTCAATGTGAAATAAAAAAAATTTCCAGATAAAGAAGGTGACAATATGTATTGAAGCTACTTTAGGACCAATGGGTTTTCTGTGATAAAGAATTGATTGATTCAAGTTTATATATTTTATGGTTGTTATAGGGGTAAAATATATGTCACATGACCATAAAAAGGGGGATGAATGACATACTTTTCACAACCATAATGATTTAAGGATTGTAATATTTTGAGATCAAACGTGAAAAGAGTAATAAATGAAAAAGTAATTTCTAGAAAAATGAGACTGGGAGATATAATTTTCATGTGTGGATAAAAAATGGTCGAGTGATATTTTAAATCATATCATTATTAATAAAAATAGGAATATTTTATTCATATATTATCATACATTTGATGTAGATGAAGATTTAATGACTTCTTAATTCCTCCAAGATGTCTGGATTAATTTGTACTGGTCAAAGGAAATGTATTTCCATGGTGATGTCCGTTGATGTTTTCACCTATATTTTTTTTAAATATAATTATCTCTATAATTTTTAATCATGAAATGTGGTATTTTATTTCTATTTTATTCATTTTCTCAGGTTTTTAAGAAAACTTTTCTATTTATGAGAATGACACATTTTCAGTTAGAGTGTGATGATCTCTAAATGAACATAATTAGTTAAATACAAGTAGATGTATGAAGTATATTCTAAATGTGAAAATTTATCAATAACTTATCAATTGTTGTGAGTATAATGGTTATTGATAGTTTCATTATACTCGGTGATCATTGAGTATATTGATATGATCTTATGGAATGGGAATAAATATCTAGGATTTTGGTTGGAGAAATAAATTTAACGAACTATATTATTTTCATAAGTATATATTTAAATCTATGAATTGATAGAGTAATAGATGTAAAATATAATTAAAATGATGAATAAATACTAATTTGTTTAAATTTATAGTTAGGATACTTCTTCTTCTTCCATTTTAAATCACTGCATATTTTTTCAATTTGGTGTTTGTTTTCTTGTTTCTTTTTATAAAAACTTTAGGCATAGAAATTATAAAAACTTATTTTATAGTAAAGTAAATCTCTACAAGGAATCTACCGAACAATTAAAATCATAAAAAAATAGAAAATAATTAAAATTGTGAGAATGGAACTCTTTTAGGGATGCATCGTTGGTAAAAAACATTGGTTATAACTAGGGTTTTTGAACTTAGGGATAAAAAATTAATAAGGAGGTAAAATAAACACCCTAGTCCACTCAATTAAATTGAATTCATTATTTAAGAGGCTTCTAAGGTGTTTTAAAAAACATAATCATATTGTCTAAAAAATATTTAAAAAAATGTATAAAATAGTCCTGAAAATATACTTCATTCCGAATATATACATTGATAATTTTGAAATTGACAATATATATATTATTATAACCATAAATGTGGAATAAAAATAAATAAACATGTTTTATAATTTTAAAAAAATAAAATATTGAAACATCTCAAAAATAAAACGCACGATAAAACATCATAATAATTAACAAATTTCAATCATAAATAATATGGATAAATAAAGAACCATAAAAAAGTCAGTGATCTTAATTTTGAGGATCACTAGAACTGACTAGGATATCTAAAAATTTACACAAGACTCAAACATAGTTCAGGATTGATATATCTTCTTCCCAAACTCAATGCGTTGTCGGGTGAGGATCCTCACAAAAAGCTACAAAAACATTCCTTGTGTGCATAACCATAAAACCCAAAAGAGTGAGTCAGTATTAGTTAAAGATGATTTCCATACCCTTTTTATTGTATTTCATGACTATAGAGTTGTTTTTCTACTCCCAATCCTCCTCAATTGGGAGTTAGCTCTATCTTAAATAGATCTTTATAGAGAATGTTTTCCCTTTTTCAAAGATTACCATGCTAAGAAAAGACATATGTGGTATTAGGTAGATATAGGTGGAAACTCTACATGAATATTGAAAGATATATAAGAAGATTTTTTCTATTTTTCTACATCACCATATTTTGAACTGTATTCTCATAAAATAAAATTAACTATGGTTTAGTCTTGGTGAATATGACAGTGATATATACAAAGGTATGAGGTGAACTTGTTGATGTAGCTCCTACTGATTATTCGAATCTTATATTAAACATGGCCCAAAATTCATTGAAGTTTTATAGAAGGGGCTTAATTCATTCCATGATAGATATAGAAATGTGTACATCTAGTTCTATAAGTAGTCAAATTGAAAATAAATTTAGTGATATTGAAAACGTGATGAGATAGATATTGGATAACTTTAACCCTTTAAAATATCAACTAATACCAATTTAACCTATTCAAATAAACTATAATATTTTATATTATTTTTATCATTTAAATTGCCAATTTAATTTATTAGAAGAAGTTATTGAAACATTAAAAAAATTATTTCCTATAATAAATTTCTAGAAAAAAATAGATTTCCCAAAAGGAAAAATCAATATAGGATTTACCAATATAATCATAATTTCAAGGTAGAATGAAATTACAAAAATAATAATTTTTTAGGGTATACTATCAATGAAATAAGATTTAATAGCACCAAAATTTCAATCAATATCCTAGGTTTGGTCAAAATCAATATGGAATCCATGATGGTGGTAATTTCTCAAAACATAGGAATCATGAAAATGAAAAATAACAAAATAACTGAAGATATGAATTACATCATTAAGATATGGTAAGACATAAACAATGTATTTATCAGAAACAATAGTGATACTACAATATTGTTTGAATCAAATGGGACAGATGAAAATGGAAATCAGTGTATTGAAACATCAAAGTTGTTATAATTTCCCAATATAATATGGTAAAATGTCGAGAGTAAGGGAGAAGGTTAGTGCAATAATTATGAGAAGTGGAACAAAAATTCAAAACCCCTATGTTGAGAATAGTGAAAATTTATTTTAGAATGATGTTCCTAGTTACAAAACTAATTTTATATCACATGAATATGTATCGATACATTTACTAAAAATAATTAACTAGTTATTTAAAATATTTTTGAACCTCTTGATTCATTAGCAGACTCTATTATCCAAAAACTAGTATAATTAGAAAAATAAAATAAATGAAATAAATATATATTTAAAAACATATCGATTTTAGGAATTTTAAAAAAATGTAAAAATGGTAAAATAACTTTGTAGATAATATGAAAATATACATGGATCCACTATCTTATCCTTTAGGTATCCCTCCTATTAAAAATAATTTTTAAACTGAAATGGGAACGGAATTTCATAATTTTTTTGAAAGGTCTAGGTAAATATCCCTTTGTTCAATTTTCTAAAACTAATCCTTAAATATGATAAATTTAATAAAGATATGTAAACTCTAAAATTTATGTTTAAGGGATTTTAGAAAGTCAATTTGGGAGGATGTGTTTATTACATGATCCAAAATTCCCTCTCTATTAAACGAACAGATTGAGGTAAATATTTTATCTTCTATGTTATTTGTAATGATCATTTTAATGATGAAATGTTATATCTGAGAGAAAATTAAATTTTTTCTTACTCTATATTTTCATCTATTTATGTTGGATAGCTTATGAAACCCTCTATTTTCATCCATTTAGATGATAGTAACTTAGATAGAAAAACTCAGGTCACTGAGGATGTGTTGGAGAGGGTAACAAATCCATTTTTTCTCATTCACTTATAAATTTTACACAGGGGGGATGGTATATATATTTCACATGAACTATTAAATCATTAGTAACTGTTATTTAAAACATCTAATAGAAGAATATATCTTCATATAAGAAAATATACTTTAGAGTTTAAAATAAATATGGTTAGTTTTCTTATCTGTAAATCAATAAAAACATACATGGAGGACCATTCTAAAATCCATGTTAAAATGATTTAATAGTTTTCCGATGAATTGATTCCAAATTTTATTTATGAAAATAAACCACTAAATTCATTGGGAAATGAAGTTTCTGGTGAAATGATCCATCCAAAATAAAATATTATGAAATAGTATATAGTGATAAATATAAATCTATATCTATTAATGAAAAAATTACATTCCATTTTAGAATTTTTTTTAACATGAAAAATATATTGTTTTTCTAAAAATGACAGTAAAATGGAAAAAAAATTGATATTCATTGATCATGAAATGATTCTGAAAATTCATGATTTTATTTGTGAAATTGAACATTAATTTATTTCATTTGATTTTTATTCAATTAAAAATGAATGAAATATAGGTAATTTTATTTTCTATTAGAATCTTACTATAAATAAACTATATTAAACATAAATTATACTCAAAATGTCAATAAATATTCAACTCATTATTGTGAAAATGATTAAGAAAATTAATTTTGGGATGAAAAATGTTTGGTATCGAAAAGAAAATTTGATGTTTGTCTAGGAATGTTTAATTATGCTCTGATTAGGAATGAAAAATTGGATGAAAATAAAATCAAATACACAATTGGGACTATTTTTCCAAAGGGGATGTTCCAATCCAAACATTAACAAAAACCATATTATGAAGATTTTTAATATTCTTACAGGGATAATAAACTCAAATTCCCTATTACAATTGAGAGTGAACTATCCAGTGAAAAATAAACCCAATATTTAGAGGTCCATAGAATGCATAGGTATCCCATAGGGAAGTCTATAGATTATTTAGCAGATTTATCCTTTTGGAGAGTTTTGATAGGATTATTATAGAGGATAATTCAAACCAGATTATACAATTTCAAATGATATTGAATCATACCATTCATAAAGTTGTTAAATAATGGAGTGTATACATTATGGTTGCAGGTATAATTTACACCATTTCTGATAGTCGATGTGTAAGTCATTATCATATTATTTCAAGAAAGGGTGGATTAATAGGTTTTATGAATTAATTTTTATAATTATTTCCTTTTATAATTCCCACTAATTAGAGTGTATGAATTTATTATTGGAGATTAAATATTTTTTCTTAGAAAGACCACTTTCTGCTTCCTTTTATTCATCTAATTTGTGAATTTTTTCTGGTTCAGTCTCATTATTTATTCCAGGATGGTTTTTATTAATATTTTTTGTTTCAAATAGATTTAATGACTAGGATAAAATAACCTTCATGTGACATTTATGTGAGTTTTCCTTTTAGATAATACCATTTGGACTATATAGTGCTTCTTACAACATCCAAATAGACATGATTAAATTTATTCATCAATTCATGTATAATTCATGGTGGTTTTTATGGAATGTTTCATATTTTATTTACCATGCTTTGAGAGACTTATTTTATGTTAAGGAGATATTATGATAGTGTATATTGAGAGTATCCTTTTATATAGATTGATCAATAAACCTTTATCATTGAGAGTGGAATTTTTCATGGATATGAAGAGTTTTTGAATGAAATTCAGGTGGATATATCTAAACATGACTATATATCTTCATTTACATTTCTTAATAATGTGAAGGATATTATAATTTTTTTTGGAAATTATATATTTCATAAAATTTTCATAAATTAATTTAACCAAATTACATGGTTTTTAAAACACTTTTACAGAATTAAATTTCATTTTAATTAGATGAGATGTGTATAGAATCATTTAATTAAATCAAAAAGAAACTGGTGTACCCACAAAATTATAATATGTCATTTGATGTAATGTTTGATTCTTTATAATTAACATTAGTTGATTTTCATGATAAAAGAGTAGAGGTTAATGCACATGTCATTTCTTATTCTTATAGCAATTTAGATGACTTCCTATCCAACTACTCCACAACTGAAAAGGAATTTTTATCCATTTTTTTTCCTTCAAAATGTTTAAAATCAAAATTTTATGATATATAGCCATGGTATTTCGTGATAATTATTTTATTCAATATCTCATGATAAAAAAATAATAAAAAATGAATTTGGATAGATGGGTCTTATTTCTTACGAATTTTACAAGGAGATCCATGATTGGAAAGTGATTGAGAGCACAACAGTAGATCATTTTAGAAGGATACCTATAATGTTTTGTCCCAAAAAATTATATATGGAAACCATTGGATATTTTTCCCTTATATGAAGTTGTATAATATTTTAATTTTTCAGGAGAATATGGTTTTCAATCATTTTGAATTAAATATCTATTTAAATTTTTCCACAATATATTTCCATGAAAGAGGTTGCAAAAATGATTTTTGTATCACAAAAATGTGTTTGTGATGAACATTAAATGTTTAATATGGGATGTGATCATATTTTTAGGAGATGTATACCGAATTCTATGACTTATTTAGAGAAAAAAAAATTCATAGTTAGATTTTTGGATGTCACATTACACCATAAAGGTCTACTATTATTGTGTTATATTTTGTTATATTTTTTCCTATCACTTTCAAAGATTATCCAAATATTTATCAACATATATTTGTTATCAATTACAAGTAAAATATTCTTAAATACAAGACATTCAAAAAAACCTTTATTTTTTTGATTTATTTTCTATTGGGGAATGGATTTTTTGGTCCCTTTTCCTAATTACTTTGAATATACCTACATCTTTTTTCTATAGACTATGTTTCTATGTCTCTTGAATATATACTAACTAGGACTAATAATGATACTATGGGGTACAAAATATTAAAAATCATTTTATTTTGTATGTTTGAGATGCCACGAATTACCCCAAAAGATCAAGGTACTCGTATCAATAATATTACTATTGAGGCATTTCGAAAATATATAGGGTTAGTCATAATGTAATAAAACTATATCATCCATAAATTAATGGAATGGGTAATGTATAAAATATATAAATTAATCATATTCAAGAAAAAATAGTTAACCCAAAATTATAAGATGGGATCAAAAGGATTGGGGATGTTCTATATGAATATAGAAGTTCCCATAAGACTCCAATACAAATTTCACCATATAATATATTATTAGGATTAGAATTTAATTTTCTCATGGAATTAGAGAATAATTCATTTTTGGATATCAAATAATGTTACTTGAGTATCTTTTAATATAGAAAAATGATGAATCTTTGTATAGAATATATAGACGAAATATGGAATAATGCTTACAAAAATGAAAATATTTTTTAGGAGAAGACAAATAATATTAATGTAAAACTAGTCATTAAAAAAGAGTTTTATATTTGAGATAAGGTAATATAGTACAACTAAAAGCTCAAACTATTCCTAGGTAAATTTTTTCATAAATATTATAAATCATTTGTCACTATTTATTTTTATTTTTTTGTTTTTGTATATTAGTGACAATATTAATGATATTACATTAATTAATATTTGACATAGGCTGAAATTGATTAAATGGGTAATAATGAACCTCTAGTGGGAGTTTATATTGATATAAGATGACTATAAAATAATAATTTAGGAAATTTCTTCGATTTCATTTTGTATTTATTGTAATTTTTGTGGTGGATTGTACAAATATTTAATAGTGCTTGGGGTTTTAGTGTTTCTGTGCATTGAATAATTTGATTTAGATTATCCCGAGAAATAATTTAGGTACTACAAACCTTTTTCTATAGTAGATGATTAAATTATACATTTATAAAGATAAATTGTAAACTATATAATATTAAATTATACCCTTTTTATTTTCATAAACTATAGTTTCATTAAATTTGACTGATTTTTTTAAGACTCTAATTCTTTGTGTTTACATAATTAATATATTTTATGATAAATAAAATAAATTTATCAATGTGAATAAATTGTTTATTTCATTCTATAAAAAGAAAAATAATGATTTTTTATCTTGGGAATATTTTATTTTAAAATTATGATCATTTTTATGCTTTTAAAATCTCCATGCCATATACTAGTTCTTTGAAAATCATTGAGTTAAATGAAAATTTGATATTTTTTTAGAATTTAATGATGAATTTTATTTTGAAACCTAATGGTTATTTGTATTGGTTTTTTTTATTGTGTATTGGAGAAAAATATTCTCTAATTTTCTGGAAAATATTTTAATCACTCCTTGAACATACACTAGTATACACATTTTACATTGGACTTGAGTTGTTAACATGGTGAGAAGTAGGGAATATTTTTTCACATAGTGAGTTGATAATTGTTTGTGTTGTCTTTAAAAATACTTTGAGTTTTCTTGTGACCCTTCGTTTATGATTTTAATCATTCAAAGTGTTAAATATTTTCAAACTTATAATTATATTCACTTGCTTATCCACATTAAATTAAATATTGGGGACACTTTTGTGTTTTTGTGAGGTGGGGAGGGTCTTTCAATGTGCCAAATTATACCACGATATGATCCCAGCAATGAACCTTTGAAATATTTTAAAAAAGTAATTTTTTACTAAAAAATAGATATTTTTAGTGGGTGATAATTATTCTTTTGACATATAATTTTGATGTCACTTTTGATGAGATTTATTTTTATTACCATATGGATTTAATGGGGAAAATAAATTTTCATACCCACTAAAAAATTGTATGTTGCTAAAATTTTATAAAATTATAATAAGATTATTATTGTAATTAAAATTTGTAGATATTATTTACCACATAAGATGTTTATCTAAATGTATTAGGAAAATAATATCCAAATCCATAATGAGATCTATTTTCATATTTATATAATTATTTATTCATTAACAATTTTATGGGTTTTTTATTCCACCAATATATTATCACTCCACCCCATCAAATAATGTATCTATTTGTTAAAAATCATTAAGTTTTGTGAGTCTATTCTCTTTGAGTTAAATATATGTTTAGACTTCCACTTGGATTCAAATTTATGTTTCTTAAATTCACATTTGAATTTTCAATTAATATTATGTCTAGTAAAAAAGTTACCAATTTCCATCTAAGACCATTTAGTTTGAGAGGAAATCCACATTTCACTACATAAGAGAATATCATAGTGAAAGTATATAGGATAATGAATTATTAGTGGAATTTTAATTTTTCAGTCTGATGATTCATTTTACTATACTAATATTTTCTAGTTAATTACAATGGCGCAATAAGAATATTAATATTAGAGGATTTGATGTAACATTATATGATGATTTATTTCGACATAAATTATGTTTTATTAATATCTTTTGTGGTGAAAATGTTTTCATAATGGTGTATTATTTATTATTTTAAAAAAATTTGTTAAAGATGTGAATTTTTTAAATAATAACTAAAAATGATTTTTTTCTGAATTGATGGTTTTGATTCATGTTTAAATATATTTTTTTATTTATGTCACTTTTTTAATTTTCCTTTTTAAATAACTAATAATTTCATTCTATGACTATTTTATTTTCATGTAACATTTTGAATTATTATTTTTTTTTTCAAATTTTTTAGGTTCACTATAATTACAATGGCTTTGATATTTATAATAATATTAGTTTTTTTTCTATATTGATTCAATTTAAATTCCAATTATTATATTATTAGGGAACTAAACTATTAACTAAAAATGTAAATAATTATTTATTTTAATAAAAATGTATATATTTATTTTAAATTTTGTAATTGTTTTATTACTAATTATTGAACATGGAACATGGTTTATGGAAAAATCAATGTCTAAGAGAAATTTTTCATACTATTCAGAAAGAATAATTATGTGTAAAAGATTAAAAATATTTGTGTAAGATAATTTTGGATAAATGTGCATTAGATTAATTTAGAAATTTCTCATATTATTAATTCAAGTATAAAATAATTTCAAAGAGAGTCTATGTGAATTAATTAGACCTTATTTTGTTTTAAATATTTAAGGAATTCTTAAAACACCATAAGATAATTATTAGGTGTTTCTGAAGAAAGGTAATTACAAATAAATATAATATATCTTACAAAGTTCTATTTAAAAACTGAGTTTTCTCCAATAAGCGATCTAATAAAGACATGAATGACGATTAATTGGATGAGTAATTGATGAATATGTAGAGATTAATCAAATTAAAAAGGAAGAAACCAATAAAAATTCAATATATAATAATATTTCGAGTGACCCAAGATTGACATACAAGTACATTACATTTATTTTTAGGAATACTTAATACATGACACAAAAATACGCCCAAAGACCGTATTAGTTTAGTGCCTTTGGAAACTCATAACATCATCCTCTAACATGTTGAATGATATATAACATCTCACAAAAAGATCCTAACATTTTTTTCAACCTAAACCCTTTTTTATATCCTAGGGAAAAATATAAAAAGGGTGATCTCAAATAAATCGTGGTAGTATGTATGTCATAGATCATAAAGTAACATTAAACATGATAGAACAACATTTGAATAAAACATGAAATTGTGGAAAACTAATAATCACATAATATTATTTCCATAGTAGCCAAGGAATTTCTTCCAAGATCATCACAGTGGACAAAGTCCATTACTGAACCGAGTTTACTTGTTATTCTAGTCATGTATTACTGAATTAGATTTACATGTCATTCCAGTAATGTATTACTGAACTAGATTTACATGTCTATACAATCATTTCTATGTCATGAGATATAAATATTTACCCAATGCATTGAAGGGAGATATACGTCTCACTAGTCTCATAATGAAACCAGTCATGTATGTTCCACAAAAACATAAAAACATTAACTATAACATTACCCATGAAATAAAATGGGTTTTTTAAACATCAAACCATAAAAACATAATCCATAAATGGATTTCAAAAAAAAATTCATCATTTACACAATCAAAAAAATGTAATAATAGGAATTTAAACCTATACCAATTTACTCTTATATAAGAAATAATTATTATAAAACACTTGAACATAGTTCTAGAGTAAAATATCCTTTCTTCTTCAAAAATGTTATCATTTCTCAAAATGCCGCAAAAATTGAAAATAAAATATTTTTTTTGAAAATGAACTAGATATAGTGTAGATTAATATTTATGGAAATAAGGAATCATGAAACTATAACAATTCTATCATGTTGTATAAGTTAAAAAACTTTCTCCTCATACTTTTGTTGAAAAATTCAAAAGGTACCTCGTATGGTAAACAAAAGAAATATTCATTCCATACCATGTAGTAAAAGTAAAAATGGGTTAAAATGACATTATAAATACATAGAAAAATTGTAAACATTTTATGAAAGCATTTTTAGAAAAATGGACATGGGTAATAATTATATCCCCAATAAATAATTACGTATAAACAATCTTGTATAAAAATTCGATTGCAAAATTATCCCTTACCATAGGTACGATATACATCGTATGTATTTGAACCTATTGTATACTGATTTAAATAATGTTATTGATTTATTTCAGAATCATAATCATTTTTATTTTAACAATTATGATCATATTTTTATATGTTTGTTAGTATCATTTCATTGTTACTTGTTATTCAGGTATTAACTGCTTTATGTTCCTATGTATGTTTTGTCGGATATGTTCTTATTCTTATTTTTAGGGTATTTTTGGATAATTTAATAAATAATATTTGGTATAATAGATATCGTATTTATTCATTCAATTCATTTATATAATAATGGTATAATTATGATTATGTAGAATGAATCTCATCACACTGTGGGGAAGGTAAGCCGTATATAGGCATGAGCGATGATATCAATCAGATAATTGTTGAATTGTATTGAAGTGGATGGTGTAAAGTATATCATAATTAGTATCATGTCATTTTAATCATATATAGTAATTATTTACAACTTTATACCCATCCAAGTAAGGTGGTGGTGAAAAACAGATTACCCCACGACCTGGACACGGTAAGCTCTAAATACGCTCACATGGTGATTTCATTTTTTGTATGATAGATAGAAGGTGAAAGAGGATTCTTTCATATTTTTAATAACATATAATTGTATGAGTGAAACATATGTTATTAATTTATAATGAAATGATTAATGGAAAAGAAGTATAAGAAGAAATAAGTTTTAAAGAATAGGTAGAAGAGATTACCTCTTCCCCGACGTGCCTCCTTTAAATTTCCTCTTTGGAAACTAGAGATGGTCTTTTGATAATACCACAACCTCTAGAATATATATATATATATATGGAAGTTTAGAAGTGAAATCAGTAGGTTTAGGTCTAGTTTTAAGGCTTAAAATAAAGTGAATAGGAGAGGGATGAGGTTCCCTTTTAAAATAGATGAGGGGGCACTTTAGAAAACTCTCATAATATTGTTTTATTATAAATTAAATTTCAATTTAAAATGATCCCAACATTATTTAATTTGAATATAAGATTATTATATTTTGAATTACCATAGTTTAATAATTTTTATACAAGTTTTTAATATTTTTTATCCTTATCTTTTTGGTTTAACCCTTATTTAACCTTTTTAATCTTATCGTGATATCATGTTATTTACACATTGTGGTTTAAAGAAATTACCATATCTTGTCAAATGACCCCCAAAAAGTTATTTATTACATATTTGGCCTTATATTATCCATTTTTTATAATCTTACATTTTTAATAATTTAAAATTATTTAATAACCAATTTTATGTTTTAAGTAATGAATTATGTCAATTTTGGACACTATTCATGCTTTACTTTTATAAAAAATTAATAACAACCTGAATAATTCAAAAAAAAGGAATTAAATCATATATAATATTTCAATTTCATCCATAAAATTCTTTTATGTCATGAAAATTTGTAAATTAAATTTATTTTAAAATTTATAAATTCATTTATTTGAATCATTTGTTAATGAGATAATAACTACATCAAAATTGTGCCACAAATAAATATATTTATCTAATTTATAAAAATTATAATTAAAATACCATCATATAGGAAAAACATTTATCCTTCTAATGAATATTTATATAAATATAGAACATTTATATAACCCTATATTAAAATCTATTTAGTAAAAGTTATATATTTAGGTTATAATTATCTTTAATTTAAATTTATTCTTATAAAATGTCATTTTCATATACATGTGAAAACAGAGGATCCCAAAATAGACCCAAGGATGACTAGGGTCAGAAATATATCATCCAATAGGATTAGGATAAGTGTTATGGTAGTTTAATAATATTATAATATTATTTTTAACCCTTATTTAACATATTTACATTTTAACCCAGGTAAATAAAATAATTACTGAAGATACTTCTCATAATGTCCAAAACTAAAAAGTGATTATTTAAACAATTTTAACCTTATGATTAAAAAAATGTAATACATTATTCCAAATTGAAAACATAGAATTTTCCACAATTAATTTAAAATTAATTCTTGTTTTCAAAACCAAAACGTGAGTTTTTAAGAAGTATTAACTATCAAAAGATTGACATGTATTTATGTCCAATTAAAAAGTGAAATTACTTCCAATAACCAAAATTGGATTAAATGAAAAAAAATAATATAATTTCACTTTATAACCAATAAATAATTTAATATAACTATATAAATAAATGATATAAAAAGGAAGCTTCAAATTAATATGCACTTTTTCACAATTCATTTAAATTTCAATTTTCTTTGAAAAATACCAAAAAGTCAAAAAAAAATTAAATTTTGATGTCCCTCTTAAAATTAATAAGTTTATTTTTGTCAAATTTAAAAAATTCAAGTGTCAATACTAGATTTAAAATGGTGGCGCCATAAAATAGAAGTAAAACTGCATTTTTTGAAAAATAGTTCTTTTATACAAAAAAATTGATTCTATTCTCTTAAATTGTTATAGAAAATGTGTAAGATGAATTATAATGTTATACAAAAGTAAAAATTTTGTCAATAATATTTATAATTTCTAGTTTATATCCCATTAAATAATAATATTTTAATAATATATTGTTATTTAGTGAAACACTGTATCACGTACAATGGAATCTATCGAGGAAGGTCGCTCTTGCGTGTAACGCAAGCCAAGTTAGTGTAACATATAGTGCAAGATTTCATTGGTGTTGCATATAACATAACCCAAATATATTTCATTTATACATAGAAAAAATCTTTACTTAGTGTTTCTTGAAATGAATTCTATCATAATAATTTGGAATTGTGTTCAACATAAGCCAAGAATAGTGTTACATATACGGCAAGATAATATGATGTGGTGTATAGTGAAAGATAATCTTGGTGTAGCATACAACACAAGACATCAAATAAATTAAAAATAATATATCTCCTAAAATCTCGAGGTGTTAAATTCTACCCCCCTTAAAATGAAATTTTCTTACAAAATTCATCAGTGTTATAAATGGTTTTTTACTTGAAGTTTATTTCATGGAATCCAAGATCATAAAAAGGGGTACTAAAAAATATTTTAAAGAAGGTATGATAGAAACATAGTGGTTGCCCAAAGTAAATTATCACTGGGATTCCACATAGAAGAACATAGTTGGGAAGTTAAAACATGGATATGGAAGAAAAATCTAACCATCATGTTCTGATTGATTGTGATAGAGAATAAGGTTTGGAGAAATTTAACTACAAGAAAGCCATAAATCTATGTTTATTTAAGGGATCGTCTGATTCATTGTATAAGAAAGTACTAAGATAACATTTTTAGTTTTCAAGATCCTTTTCCTAATGTTGATGATTTTTACATGAGAATAAAAACATACTGGATTTTGGTACAATCTCACCATAGTTTGAGCCTTAAACAATTTCCACTTCATCTCTTATTTAAAGAAACGAAGTTGAATTTTTCATTCTTGAAGTGCTATAAGTTCATGTGACAGAATGATATGTTATTCCATTTGTATCAACAAATAGGTTATAATAGTTTATCAAATATTTCAAAGTCCAAATATAGTGAGATAATACATTAATCTAATAAACATCAACTAGAATATAACATATACTATATATAACTGTATAATATTACAATCCTTCTAAAAACTGAAGATATAAAACATTATAAATATCTAAACTAAGTCAACTTAACATTTTTTTCTCATATCTCATTTGGTAGTTTGCAGTTGTCACATTCCAAACATTTGAAAACCTTAATCATGTATTCTATTTAAACATGTTAGTCAATTGATTTACCATACAACTTTAGTGAAAACACTCATTCTGTAAAAATTAACTCTATCTACTCACCAAAAATACCAAATATTCTATATACTCAAACAATAATATCACTTTGTCCTTTTATTAGTCATGATCTCATTAATACCATCAGACATCACATTATTTCATTATCACATCATTATGTGTATATCATGTGCTTTCCAAAAATATTTAAATCACTTTTCATGGTTACTTGTACCATATAATTATTGAAAACCACAATAAACCAATACATAAATATTCCAATATTCCATAATAATGTAAATAAGATTCCACAACACTATTTTGGAATCCCATTAGATAAAGACTTAATCATTCCCCCACGTTATTTTCATACTCAACATAACAAATAGGGATCTCATGTGATTTAAAATTATCATTGAATTTAAGAGGTTATTGAAGTTGATCATCATTAACCCTTGAATTAGGGCATTGGATATCATAATGCCAAATTTCCTTGCACCTGTATCATTGAACTGTTCGTGCGTTCTCTATAGTCTTTTCTCTATTCACATCATTAGCACCCTTTTTCCCATTACCTCAGCACTTAACTACTCGATGACCTTATTTTCCACACTTGATACATTTTTAGTCCCTTTAAGACAATATCCACCATACTTATTTCCACACTTTGTGCATTAGGAAACATTAATCTTTTTTTTCACCATTGTTTTTGAGATTTTCCCTTGAACTCCATCATTTATTTCCTATCAAAACCATGAGATGGATACGTAACACTAAATTCCAGTTATACCTTGATAGAATAACACACAATATCTTCATTGCTACTAAATTATCTTATTTATAATTCCCTTTTAAGACTTGGTTTTAAGCCTCTGAAGAATTGATCAACATTACTTTTAGGTAGGATGATAATTCCAGAAGTATACCTTGCATGTCTTGTAAAATTCACCTCGTATGTACCAAAATATTCATCATCCTTTTGCCTAATCTCATCGAACTCCTTTTCGATATTTGTTTGAAGAATACTAGGGAAGTACTTATTGAAAAATAAATTATTTAACTCATCTCATTCCATGGATTAAATTTCATTTTGCGGCCGTGTAATCTTAATTAGAGTCCACCACTGGTCTACTTCACCTTCTAAATGATAGACATCCAAAATGAAATTTTCATATTCTGAACAATGAAGGATGGAAAATAACTGTTCAATGGTACTGATCCATTGTTCAAAAACAACTGGATCAGAAGACCCACTAAAAGAAGGTGGATGTTGCATCATGAAGGTCTCAATATAATGTTGTTCCTCTCTCTATCCATTTGGAAGTCTAGAATGATTCATAGAATTTGTATGTTTAGAAACATGATTTTTCATTCCATATCCCAAAAGATTTGGTTTTTCATGAGGAAAATAATTTAATTTCCTAGGGAATTGATCATTAACAAGGTACCTTTTGGTTCTATCCATTTTATAAAACCCAAAATGAATAGTATGAGAGGAAAAAATCATACTAGGAAAACAACATTATCATGGGGGAGTAACTTCAGTCTCTAACATCTTTGATTTAAACCTAGGTTATTCATGATCATTATCATAATTCTAGTATTGTAACATATACTTATATGTAACCTTAAGTACATCCCTAGACATACCTTAGAAATATCTCTAGGGATCTCATAAATGTTTTCATATCCTAGTTTCCAAAGTTTGACTAAACCTTCACTATAAAACCAACTGTAGTGACCCAAACTTGACATAAATAGAAATAAATATTTTTTGTGGAATACCTAATAAATGACACAAAAAGACACCCAAATACCATATTACTTTAGTGCCTTTGTAAACTCGGAACATAATTATCTAAAATGGTGAAAGATATTCAATATCTCCCATACTGATCATTTCCTTTTTTTCCAACCTAAACACTTTCTTTATATCCTAGGGAAAAATAAATAGGGTGAGCTCAAATTATTTTTAAGGGTAAATATGGAGAACATAAAACAATCCATAAACATTTGAATGTAAAAACATGAACATAATTTTTAAACATCAAAATCCTGAGTCATGAAACAAACCTTCGTAGTACTTATGGAAAATATCATAAATGAACATTAACCATGATAGAATAAAATTGGAATAAAACATGTAATTGTGGAAAAATAATATGCACATAATATAATTTCCATAGTAGCCAGGGCATTTCTGCAAAACCATCAGTGGACGAAATCCATTACTGAACCGAGTTTATTTTCTTTTCCAGCCATGTATTACTGAACCAGATTTGCATTCTATTCCAACCATGTATTACTAAACTAGGTTTACTTGCCATTCTAATCATGAGATTTTCATGAGATATAAATCTTTACCCAATTAATTAGAGGTAGATATAGTTCCCACCAATCTCATAATGAAACCATTCTTATCTGTGCCACAAAAATAAAAAAACATTCACTATAGCATAACCCATGAAATAAAATGGGTTTCTTAAACATCAAACCCTCATAACAAAATCCATAAATAAATTTCATAAAAATAATTTCATCATTTACACAATAAAATGAATGTAATAATAGGGATAGAAACATAAACCTAAGTCATATTCGATGGAACATAATTTTGATAAAACATATGAACTTAATTATTGATGAAAATATCCTTATTTCTTCAAAAAAAATCTTTCCCCAAAATGCCATGAAAATTTAATTGAAAATAATTGAGTTCAAAATAAACTTGGGATGCATTAGAAGAAGCTTAAAGTAAATAAAGAATCATGAAACTCTAACATTCCATTTATAACGTATAAGTTAAAAAACCTTCAACTCATATTTTTTTAAACAAATGTAAAAAAGTTCCTCATATGGTAAACAAAAGAATTATCCATTCCATACCAGGTAGTAAAACATGGAAATGGGTAAAAATGAATTTAAAAATACATTGAATAATAGTAAACATTTTATGAAAACATTTTTAGAAAACATGGACATGGATGGTAAATATATCCCCATTAAATACTAACGTATAGACAATCTTGAATAAAAATGAGATTGAAAAATTATCCCTTATCTTAAGTATGATATACTTCCTATGTTTCTGAAACTAATTTATAATGATTAAAATAATTTTACTGATTTATTTCATATTTGTAATAATTTTTATGATAACAATTATTACCATATTTTCATATATTTGTTAGTAACATTTCATTGTTACTCATTATTCAGGTATTAACTGCTTCATATTCTTATGTATGTTTTTTGGGATATGTTCCTATTAATCTTTCTAGGTTATAGTTATCTTATTTAAATCATGGTATTATTATAATAGATATCAAATTTATTCAGGCAATTCATTTATATAATCATTGTTTAATCAAGATTATGGAGAACGAATCACATCACACCGTGGAGATGGTATGTCGTACGTACGCACGAGAGACTATATTGTTCAGATAATTATTTAATGGTATTGAAGTATATGGTGTATAATATCTCAAAATTAGTATAATGTAGAATTAATCATATATGGTTTTTATTTCCACCATTATACACATACAAGTATTGTGGTGGTGAAAAACATATTACACCACGGAGTGGAGATGGTAAGTCGTAAGAACGCATGTGCGATGATTTCATTTTTATAGGATGGATAGAAGGTGAAAGAGGGTTGTTTTATATTTATATAAAAATATCAGTATATTGGTGACACTGATGTTATTACTTTATAATGAAACAACTAATGAAGAGTAAGTATAAGATGAAAGAAATTTGAATGAATCGGTAGAAGAGATTACCTCTTCCTCGATGTGCCCCCTTTAAACTTACTCTAACGGCACTAGGGTTGGTCTTTTGAGAAAACCAGAACCTCTAGAATTTCACTAGGGAAGTTGAGAAGATAAATGGATAGGGGTTGGCTGAGAAATAAGGCTCAAAATGGAGTAAATAGGATAGGGAGTAGATTGCCTTTTATAAGAGAGGAGGGGGTCACTTTAGGAAACTCTCAAAATATTAATTTATTATAAACTCAATTACAAGTAAAAATTGTCAAAAAGATATTTAATTAGAATATTATATGATTTTGGTTCGAATATCAATAATACAATAATTTTTATACAACTTTGGAATATTTTTTATCCTTATCCTTTTGGTTTTTCCCTTGTTTTACCCTTTTTAATCTTACCTTCATATCATGTTATTTACACATTGTGGGTTAATTTATTTACCCTATCTTGTAAAAAAACCAAAAAAAGTTATTTATGACATATTTGGACTTATATTAACTATTTTACTAAATCTTATATTTTTTGGAATTTAATATCATTTAATAAACGATATTATGTTTTAAGTTATCAATTATGTCAATTTTGGACACTATTCATACTTGCCTTTTTTAAAAACATCACAGCCAGATTCCATCACTACTTCAAATATGTTCTTTATAAGTGCTAGAAAAGGGTATTAATAGCACTATAAAAGAGCTATTAATTGAGGCAAAGATAAAGGGGGTCCCTTTTATTAGAGCTCTGAAAAGCACTGATAAATGCCCCTTTCATCTGCGCTAAAAAAAGCACTAATAAAAATGTCCTTTATCGGAACTTTTTTTAGAACAGATAAAAGTAAAAAATAATTAATTTTTTTAAAAAGAATATATAATGTGGGGCGATATTTTAACAGTGATTGGACCCCCTTTTATCAGCTCTAGAGAGATCCCCCTCCCTCTCACTACATGATGACCCTGCCCGTGCAATCCCCTCCCACTTGAACCTGCACGCCCTTTCTTCCACCGGAACATGAAACCAAGACCTCTCCCTTTTCACGCCTACACATTTACCACTAAGATATTTATTTTTTTATCCATTTAATGATATATCTATTTATTTATATATATACATAGTTATATTTATTCATATATTAATATAGATTCATATTAATATAAATATATTTAGTTTTATTAATATATGTATATTTATTCATATATTAATAAATACATATATATATTCTTATATAAATATATATATATATAGTTATAATATTTTATCCAAATATTTATTTGTATATTAATATATATTTATTATATTAGTATTAAATAAATCTATAGAATATGTTTTTTTATGTGTGTTTATAAATAAATTAATTAATAAATATACATACATATATACAACACATGCACACATAGACACACACACAGACACACACACACATATATATATATATATATGAAAAAATACATATATATGTGTATCTGAAAAGCCATAGAATGTTAAAACAACTATAATTTCTAATCCAAAAGTCTGTTTTAACTTCACAACTTGTTAAATCGAAGAACAAGAGATTATATTCAATATGATATGTGGTAAAGGCCTAATGGAAATCTAGATCAGAGGTTATAGTTGTTTGAATGTTAACAAATCATGGTATCCTAACTAAATACCCAATATTGGAGGACTTTTGGGCCATTTTTTTCCTTGAAAAATGTGACAGAAGGTTCACCTGGGTCACTATCACATATATCTCATCAAAGGCTTCGATTTGATATGTTCTAGAGCTCAAACGGGCACCCAGATCAAAAGTTATGGCTATTTTAAGTTTGATATACATTTTCAACCTATTTTTGAACTTTTATTATTTATTATTATTTTTGTTTGTCTTAAAATTGTTATTAAATTATTATTAGTCAATGATAATTAGAAAATTATTAATTAATAATATTTTTTAAAATATTTTAAATCCATTTTCACTAATTTTTTTATATATTAAATGTAATAATCTATTTATACTAATCTAATACATATTTAAAAAATTTATATTATATTTATATCAGTATGTTATTTTTCATAAAAAAAATATTTTCATTGAAATCTACACTTTATCTATGCTAGGAAAATGAATTGATAAAGCCCCCCCCCCACCCTCCACCTTTATCAACACTACTAAAAGAAGTGCTGATAAAGGCACCCCCTTTATCAGCACTTTTTTTAGTGCTGATAAAGGGTGGTGCTGCAGAAACCCAGTTTTGTGTTAGTGCTTCTAACCAAAGATATTAAATCATCCCTAACATTTCAATTTCATCATAAATTTTTTTGGATGGCATAAAAATGTTGAAATTCAATTTATTTTAATATTTTTAAATTTATTTAGTTTAATCATTCATTATTGAGTTAATCACTACATCATAATTGTGTGATAAATAAATATATTTATATAATGTCTAAAAATTATAAATAAAATACCATGTTGTATAAAAACATTTTATCTTTTTAATGAATATTTATACTCATAGATATCATTTATATAACCCCATATTTAAATCGATTTAGTAAAAGATATATGTTCAGGTTATAATTAACTTTACTTTAAATTTATTCTTATAAAATGTCATTTTCACATCAAAGTGAATCAATGGGGTCCCAAAATCAACACAAGTCTTCTCATGGTCGGAAATATCTCATGAAATAGGATTAATACATGTCTTAGGGTAGTTTAATATTATTATAATATTATTATTTTTTAACCCTTATTTACCAGATTTACCCTTTAACCATAGTAAATAAAATAATTACACAAGTTATGATTCATAATGTCCAAAAATAAAAGTTACCTATCTACACAATTTAACCCATTTGATTCCAAATATTGAATCAATTTTTCCAAATTCAAAACACAGATGTTATATCAATTAATTTGAAATTAATTCTCATTGTCTAAACCAAAACACGAGTTTTTAATAGGTATTAACTATCAAAATATTGACATGTGTTTATGTCCAACTAAAAAGTGAAATTATTTACAATGGCCAAAATTGGATGAAATTATAAAAACATAATTATATTATACATTAAACCTAATTAAAAATACAATCTAACTATATAAATAAATTAGATAAAAATGAATTTTTGAATTAAAATGCAGTATTTTTTCACTATTCATTAAAATTTTATTTTTATTAGAAAAATGGAAACAATTCAAAAAATGTAAATTATTATGTCCCACTTCTAAGGAATAAGTTTAATTTTTCAAATTTAACTAATAAAAGTGTCAAAAACTAGATTTAATATGGGTGCGCCATCGAAAGGTGTTAAAATGAATTTCATGAAAAAACCTACTTTTATCCGAAAAATGGACTATATTCTCATATCATGTTCAATAAAATTTGTAATATGAATGATAATGTTATATAAAATTAAAAATATAGTTAATACTATTCAGAATAGCTATTTTTTATCCCATTAAATAATAATATTTTAATATTGTATCACTGTAGAGTGAAAGTCAACATTTCCTACAACGTAAGGTATCGAGGAAGGTCGTTTTTGCAGGTTACGCAGGGAATGTCAGTGTTGTGTGTAGTTAAAGCTTCATTTGTTGTTTATTATAACATAATTTATACTTATTTAATTTATAAATTGAAAAAAAAAATATACTCAATGTTGGGTAAAATGAATTCTATCTCAAGAACATAAAATTGTGTGCAACACAATCCAAGAATAGTGTTGCGTATACTGTAATCTAATAGGGTGTTGTGTATAATGAAAATTAATCTTGGAATATCTTACAACAAAAGACATTAAAAAAATAAAAATATTCAATATCATAAAATCTTGGGGTGTTTCAATATTGAGGAAAGATCGATGGGTATCCAATCAACTAATACAAGAAGATAAATACTAGTTCAAAAGAAAGATGCTGATGACCAAAGCGTCACCTTTCATGAATAATTATATGTTGATGATTGAAGTATGATAAAATAAAGTGGATGAATTTTCAATCTTGGTTTAATAATTTCATATTGGTTTCCAAATTATTATAGAACACGTAACAGTTTTCTAATGTTGTAGGATGAGGATCGTTATGAGTTTTTCCGATAATGATTTTAGATGATAAGGTGTGTTGAATATCTATAGATCCCCAATGAATAGGATCAGTTTGATACCTATGGATAAATAGGCCTTACCTGGTTTTGTTTTATATTGTATATTTAATGGATCTAGAAAGATACTATAACAAGAGTAGTCATGTACAATTATTTTTGTGTAGTGAGTTTTAACATGCTATAGGGTGATATTGGGTATTTCATTCCCAATGTTGGGATGGATTGGATACAATGAATCATTGATCATCCCACTCTTATGATTGTGTAATTTAGAGATAATTCACAATTCAGGATTTATTTTATTCCCTATTGATGTTCCAATATTTAGAATTAGTTTTTTAACTGACAATTTTTTCTTTTTCAAATAGCTACTGATGTTTCTCATATTATTTAAGTCTTTCGTGTACATGTAAATAAGACACAATGATGTAATATCTAATTTGAGATAATAGACTCATTAATTAATGATGTTAAAATTATTAATTTTATTTGGCTTCTCTGAGAAAAGAGAGACAAAAATTTTATGTTGTCATGGATGATCCCTCTCCACATATGAAGAACAAGATTTTGGATACAACTTAAAAATTTCAATGTAGTTATTTATTTTTATGAGTTTTATTTAGGAATCGAAACTCAAATAGAGGATAAATTTCGATTAGTTTAAAGTCTATTGTTAAAATTATATATAATAAATAATCATGAAAAATCATGTGATGTATGGAGGGATAATATTTGTAGACCAGTGGTTTGTCCAAGATCAATGTTAGTTGAATACACATGAAAATATTAATTGTCTGTTATAAGGGTAAAATAAATATTACATGATATTCATAAGATATGGTACGTAATGATCTACTTGTCACTTCCACCTACCATTAAGGGTAGTGATATTTCCAGATCATTGGAGAAAAATACTAAATACCATAAAAATTGATTCAAGTAAAACAATACATGGGGAGATAATTATTAGGATTGGATAGAAACAGGTAGAGAAAATTTTCAATGTGTAGTGACTAGAGAGAAATGAAAAATATCTTCTAAATCGATGCTTTTACTTATGATTTGGATGATTCTAAAAGGCTTTATGTGTACCTCAATAATGTACAACTAAATTATCAATGGCTATAGATATTGGATTCTCGTGGTGATTAATTTTTGATATTTTATCTAATTAATTTATGAGTTTTAATTATCTCCAAAATAATGAACCATGTAATTGAATCATTTATTAGTGTTCTATAATTTAGTTACTATGTTAATAATTTTTTGCCCATTCTGAGATTCCAAAACTTTTGAATGGAGTATGACTATATTTTAATGATAATTATTATTTATATACATGTATAATTTTGAATTTTACTTTCTATGTTTATATTTCTCAATCTATGAAAAAATAATTTTGGTATAGTGGGTGTCAACAATGTCATTGTACTCGGTGATCATTGAAGGAATTGATTTTCTCATATAAAAGAGGAAATATATAGTTGAGATATTTGTTTTTAGAATTCAATATAAATAAATAAATGAGCTGAATGATTATATAATTCATTCAATACATTTATAGAGTAACAATTTTTAAATACATTTTAAATGATGAGGAATGACTAATTTTTTTGAATTTCTAGTTACGCTACATCCTATTATCAGTATTCAATTACCATCTTCTTGATTCAATATGGTCATTTTTTTCTTTCTATTTATAGTTTCACTATTATTAGAAATTATTATAATTTATTTTCTATATTATAAATCCCCATAAGCAATATCAATAACATTTAGAGACAAACAACTAGAAGATAATAAAAATAGATATAAATAAACTCTTATATGGTAGTCTTGTTGGGAAATAACCATAGATACTTCACTATTGAAATATTTTATGAAGAATAAAAATAATAAATAAGTATAAAAAACATATAAAATCCTATAAATATAGACATAATTTTTATCATTGATGAATTTTTAATAGTTTCCAAAAAAAATGTGTTGAATTGAAAAAATATTTTTTTTACCAAAATCATTAGTTTCATGAAATAATAATACATATAAATTTAAATCATAAATAAATAAAAATATTTTCATTGAAATAAATTTATTTATGGAGTATAAATATAAATTAATCAAAAATTCTTTTAATTTATAATCATATATTTAATATTTTGATAGATATGGATTATTTTCTTATAATAAAAACATAATTTCTTTATATTTGATTTTAATTGAGTAGTTGAATGTTTATATTAAATAATGGAATTATTCTTATGTCAAATAACTATTATTTTTTAGTAAAAAAATTATTTTTTCGGAAATAATATCTATTCCAAAGTATTTGGCCTAAATGATAAAATAAATTTTATTTCACTCTAAAACAACCTCTCCTCTCAATATAAATACTTCACTTCAATATAGTACCACTTCCCACACCATAAGATTTTTATAATGAGTTAAATCTATGTAAATATCTCCCTAAACTTCTATCTCATTACTTATATGTTTTTCCCACTTCAAAAGACCTATCTATTAATGATAAAGGAGTGGTCTAAATGAGGATATCCAAGAAATATGTTATTGTAGAAACCAACTTCATCCATGTTTATTTATTTATATACCTCATCCAAATATATTTTATTCACACTAATATAATTAAATAAGTACAATTTTTAAACTTAATTTTTTTTATAATATAACCAATATATACCTATTAGTTATCCATTTTATAATGAAAAAACTACACGTGTTATGGTTGGTTCACCACCTCATTGGACAATGTGTATAATTTATCTTAACTACCTCGCATCAATAATTTTATGCGATACATTATGGAATAAATGTAATATTTATTGAATAATTAATATCATGGAAATATAATAGAGAATTATATTCTTTATATTACTAAAAATGGATCATAGTAATTTTCATGGCTAGAAATAATAATAAAGGTACAAATTTATTAATTTGAGTCTATTTGGGACATATATTAAAATGTATAACATTTATTCTTCAAGAAAAATAATGAATCAAAATTTTTAATTATTGGGATTATGCAAGAAACTATTACTTCCATTTATCATAATTAATAAAAATATTGGATAAAATCACCTGAAAACCTCATGTGATTGAAATAATAAAAAACTATATAATAAATAAATTGCTTATAAAAGTATATCAAAATTAAAAATAATATATATTTGTAAATGTTTTTAGAAAAATGCATTCGACAAACCATAATTTTATTTTTCAGGAGTTTAGATGTGTGAACATGATAGTCATGACCCGAGGTAATGAAACTCTCCAAACAAGCATCCTTTTTAGGTTATGATTTCTCTGTATCTACCTCAATATATATTTTTTATTATTATAAATAAAATAATGTATATTATATATAAATTTCCATTATATATATATAACTAGTTATATATTTCTGTATTTATTAGATATATTTTTTTATGATTCCTTCTAAATCCTCTCTCTAAAGAAAACCCAACCAAATGAAACTTTTCTAATCATTATTTATTTTTCAAGAGAAAATCATTGTAAATATTCTTCCTAATCATTATTTCTAAAAATAATGAAATAATTAATGAAAATAATACTTATTTAATTCAATTTTCTAGTAAGTATCATGTTGTCTTATTGTTTAATATTTCCTTACATATTTCATAAAACATCGATTACAAGGCTACATTATATAACTTTTATACACCCTTTGTTTTGAAGAACTATTAATTTTACCATCAAATTTATGAACACTGATTTTTATAAAAATATAAAAAAAATATTTGATTTTTTATTATCTTAGTAATCCATATGAAACATCAATTAATTAATATTGAAAAAATGATTTTGTTACCCATTAATTCTTTATTATTTTTTCTTATGCTTACATCTATGAATGAATTTTTTAGTGTAAATCATATGCTTGTATGTATTATTATGTGATGGGATGGAATATAATTATTTTTCACTCTACTAAATTGGTTAATTTTTTCATCTCCATAAATACCATATATGGTGCATGGTCTCTTGATGTAACACACTATGTTATGATTCCATGGAATTAATACCCAACTTGTGTTAACGATGATACGTTTTGTGATTCTTCTAAATTTTTATTATTCCCTGGCACTTTCATTAATTTTTTAGGTTATTCTTCAATTTTATGATTTATGATCAACCTATTTATGATATCATGGAATGTATCTTGTACAAGATATAATGTATTACTATTATTATTACTCCCGTAAAAGGATTTATAGCTCACCAATTTTTAATTATGTACATACCAATGTTATCCTTTTGGCTATTAAAGGAAAAATGGTTTTTAGAATCAATTTTGGAGGACCAAAAGAATTAAGATTAAATCTTTTTATGTTGATAAAGTTTATATTTGATCTCCCAATGAAACTATACCTCTAGATTTCAGGGTTCTTTTTATGGATTTTTATTTTAAGAAGTAATCTTATAATATCTTAATGAGACCCATGTTTCCATAGTTTTTATTGTAGTATGGATTTTTTTGTCAAATTATGATAATAATTCATTAGTGATATCCTGAGTGAAAAGTTAAATAAAAACATAATAAAGTTTCAGATATTTATAGTGATTGTTGTTTACTAGATATGAAATCTCTGTATGAATACAAACAAGATGATTTATGATTTGAATATTATTCACCTAGATGTAAAAATCCTAAAAAAATTTGTTTAATACTAATTCAAACTTCAATCAATGCACTAATATTGTGCCAAATTGCACACATGGTTTGACACTCCCAGGGGATATACATTAGTAAGTGAATAAGATCATTAAAACCCATTATATAGTATTGAATATATTGATATATATATTGATGTTATAAGATATATCTTGTTATGGTAGATAAAGTAATAGGAATATATCCACTAATAACTTTTATTAAAGCATGGAAGTTCATAATATAGGTTACATATGTCATTTATTAGTTATTACTTCAATGTATACAGTTTTCCTTCTATAATCATATTAATTTATGTATTATCATCCCTTTCATTCCATTATTTTATATAATAGTTTGGAATATAAGGAATCATTCCCAAAATTAATGTGATGTGAAATGGGATGACAAAAAAAATAAAATGACTTACATAAAGATATTATGATTCATGAATTTAATATTGGTACATTCTTAACTTACTCATGTTATGAAAAATTACAAGAATCATATGGAACCCCCTTCTCTAAAGAATTATAAAGTTATGGGTGATTCCATTATGTAAAAATGACCTCTTTATTTTAGTGGATATTTTGATCACCTAATCCCATGAAAATTGATTAATTTACATGGAAATATATTATTTTTCATCAAATTATTTGATCAAGATAATTAAAAATTGGTCTTTTAAATAATAAATGGAGTAGCTGATTTGTTTTTTACACTGATAAATATTTAAAATTCCATTGGAGACATTGAATCCATGGAATTGGAAGGATACCTGAAGATTTTTTTTCAAATAAATAATACCCACACTATCATTCATTAAATAGATAGGTAATTACATTTAATCATGGAAAATAAGGATGAATCTAATATGTCTTACAAGGAAAACAACACAAGGATTGTATGGTGTTGCTTCATCTTTACCATTGAATCTATATGTAATATTGACCACTTTATTAGTGTAAAAAAATTATGTCTTTTAATATCTTATGTGGTAAAATTATTTTATATATTTTAAGTTATTTTATATTATGCCCATAATGGGGAGATAGATAATTTGGATTCTTAATGTTCTCATGGTACTAATGATAATAAGTAAATAATGGACTTTTATTTATATGGAGTTGTGGATGAATCCAAATGAAAAAAAAGGAAATCAAACTACCAACATATCATATATAAGTAGAAATAAGTTTCCAAAAAATGGCCCCTATGGGAAGAGGAAAACCTTAACTATGAATGATACAATCATAAGTCTTATGAAATTTAAAGGGAGATGAATAAGACCACTAATATAAATGATGAAATGTATTAATCAATAAATTATACAACAATGATATAATGTTTCAATGACAAGTGGTAAAGAAACTTTCAAAATAAAATCCCTATTCTAATGATCTTAACCAAAACTAGTGGAAACAAACTCCAACAGCAATATAGAATGGGATAACATATGATATCACTACTACTATGGTGGATCATGATAGTGAAGTTGTGATAAAAACACTTTTTATTCATTATATAATAGAGAATATCTTATTTTATTCTAGTTCTACGAGTTCTTCTATATCATTGTTATTTACTCATAATATTCAAAAACTATATCTTGATATGGGGATGAAATGATTATTGGGGGAAATATGGTGTAACTATTTCATCACAATTATAAATTTCTTCCCCAATTAGAATTTTTTGGATAAATTTCCCCAAAAAAAATTCCATACACCACATAATGAACTTTCATGATATAGTAGGCATAAATCGGTTATCAATTTGTAGTCCTATATCAACATTCTAGAGAAAGAAATCACATTCTATATCTAGAAACATCCTCCAATTATTTACAAGTGTGAAGATGTGACTGGATATCTATGTAAAAATCTTCTCAAACATGTGGATTATTTCCATTTCAATAATAATATCTATCTTAAATTATTGAGCCAAATTAGAGCATCACGATTAAAGTTATTCCCAATGTGATGAAATATGTTGTTGTATTCCCTGAATAGTTTCATGCCAATCCTTTTATCTAATATACTGGGTTCTCAATTGATCTTATTACTAGAGACATTTTCATATAGAAGACTCCCTATAAAATATATCACATTAAATTATAAGAACCAACAATTAAACTATAATATAATCTATGAAATGGTTTTATATAAACTATATATTCAATATGGAGTTTTTCAATACCCTTTTCAAAAATAATGATGGGTCCAAACACCTACACATTTATTATCTTGAAATAAAAAAATCATGAAACAAAAATATGTATCCCCTAACTTGCATACAGTACTTTTTGATCAGCTATGTGGGGCTTATATTTTCCCTAAATGGGACCTTTTATTGTAATTCCATCAATTTGTGGTGATGTGGGTGGATATTACCATGAAAACCTTACCAATATCATATGGACACAATAAATGTTTTGTAATTCATTTCACACTCTAAAATTCTCTTGAAAATATCATAGACCTGATGAATTCATTATTTATAGTGCACCTCAATGAATTTTTGTTAGTATTTAGACATTATATTCAAATATACTAAAAATAATTTAGGAATATTATGAGTATTTTAGTTATATGATAAAGTCATTGAGAAAGGAAAATATTTATATAATGTATTTTAAATGTTATATTTACATGGAGTCTGTAGCATTCATGGGGAATGTTATAATAGGTAAGGACACATTTATAAATACCTTAATGGTGAAAGAGATTGAGTAATTTTAAAAAAAACTATGATAGGGATACATAGTTTCCTCTTTTATCAATGAAATATTGATAATTATTTAGTAACAATACATGATTGACAGACCTAGTAAAAAATAAAACTCATAAGGGATTATGGTTTTTTACAGATGAATGTGAATAGAGCTTCAAGAAGATGAAGAAGAGGCCAATATCTACAGTTATAGTCCCTATACCAAAAAATAGAGAAGGATTTTTTATCTATAATGATTCATAAAATAGTGTATTAGTATTTTTACTCATGATTAATAATAAAGTGATTGAAAAATACTCTAGACACTTAATGGTATGTGAGTAGAACATCCCAACAAATGAATTAGAGTTGGTGACAATAAAATGTTTAATAATTATTTCATGGAATTATCTATTTGAAGATAATTATGTAATATATGGATTATAAGATTATAAAATATATAATCACAAATAAAAAGCTCAATATGATCTAAAGTATATGTTCAGAGATCATCATAGGAAGTTACTGATCAATCCACAACCATCATGGAATTTTGAAAAAAGAAAAATATTCTCAAAGTAGAATTGACCATGAAACCATATCAATAATGTTGATTTTTATTGATATAATAAATCTATACATGCATAAAGTTGACATTTTATTCATAAATTATTGAAAAACATCAATCCTTTCACCAATTATTTCACTTCCATCCATTCAACTGAATATAATAAAAAATCAATGTGTTGATGTTGTGGTAAAAAAGAAGCTTGATTCAATAAAACAAGAAGAACTAAAATCTATAAATAATGAAATGAATTTGTGAGGTTTTGAATATACTATATGTACCATCAGATCCTATTATAAATAAGGAGTTATTTACTGATTCTCACAGGACAATATTCTCCACTTACCTAAGCATCACAAAGTAGTATATAGATATATGAGAGAAATATTGGTGAGACAATATGAAGTAAATTTCTTAATAAATGTTGACATTAATGGTATGTCAAAAAAAGTATAGGGATAATAGAAAATGTCTCATGGATATTATGCAATAATTATCCATAACTATGTAAAATTTGGAGAAAAACACCTTGGAAATTATTCTGGGTCTTCTAAGTACATATCAAGGAACTGATTCTATATGTGTTTTGGTGGATCTTCTAAAAAATAATAGTCATTTAATTTCCATTAAATATTAATTCTCAATTGGATTACTCATAAGGATATATAACAGATATGTTGTTGGACTTTATGGAACATCACTATTTATTTTTTTATTTAGATCCATGGTTTACCTCGATGTTCTAAAAAATATATCAATATCCATTATATATATATATTAACATCAATGAATCTTATTTCCCCAAATTTTTTTCTAAATTGAATGAATAATATAGAGACATGATAATATTCTAAAATGGGAATCTATGGATTTTAAAGGTTATTGAGAACAATATTTTCCTGGGGATGAGTTCTCACACAAAAATTACTTTCATGTGAGTATTCATAAGACTCATTATAAAAAACATTATAGAAATAAAGGTATAAATCTATCATATTGGGATGAAATTGTAGAATGTAATCTATTGGGATCAAACCTGGTTAATGAAATGATAGATAAGGATGGATAAATTAAAAAACACATTAGAGCTATAAAGAGCTGATAAAAGATATGCAATCAAAATTGATGATGGGACATAGCTTATGAAGTTAGAGATAATGTTTTCCTTGATATATCCCAATGTAAGTGAGTTGTATGGCTAGGAAAGAAGGGAATTCTAATATGAAAATATATTGTCCCTATTGATATTATTGATCTCATAAAACTTGTGTCCTATTCACTAGATCACCCACTAAAAATATCACATGGTCATGATGATTTCCATTTATATTTGTTGAGTAAGTACATATATTAACCAGAAAATATAATAAATTAATAATTTATATAATTGGAACACAAGATTTTATATGAAAATAATTTAGTTGAAACCATTGAATAGAGATACTAATTCTTACATAGTAATAAAACCCACATTGTGAAAGTAAATTTATAGAACCATAAGATTGAAGTGGAATCATAACATTGCAACCATGGTTTATATTTTATTTTATTCTTTTATTACTACACAAACCATTGTTTGAGGTTCAGGATGAGTTTGTAGTGAGAGTTATTTATTTTTTGAGTTTCAGGTAGTTTTTGTCCAATTTTCTCCTCTTCTCCTTCTCCTTATCCATTAGTTTCATGGTCTCTCATTCATTAGTTTTATATTTTTAGAACCCTATAGGAAAAGGGTTGATGTTTTCTTGTTTTTTATTGATTTTAGGGATTTAATATTTTCTTATGAGCCTTATTCTCTATTATCCAAGTGTTTACTCAGATCTGCACACCATTTAGGTAGGTGATTACATAAATTTCCTTTATGAAGCAAGAAAATATGTGATTTAGCATTCGTAAATATTTTTTGAATGTATAATTCATTATTTTTGTGTGCTAGTATGATTGTTTATGGGGTTTTCATTTTTGAAAATTTATTAAAATGGTTTTCTAAAGGGAATTATTAGTTATACCTATATCTACACATATTCAAGGTGATTTATGAAATTAATTTTTTCTATTAAAATGGACTTCAGTGTTTAGAAATTTTGTTGGGCATGATTGGATATTTTTTGTCTTTATATTCCTTTTTAATTGTGATTTATGTGTATTTATAATGCCTCTTTGTGATTTAGTGTTCATGTGTGGGTCTTATGATTTTTGGTAATGTCAGTGGAAACCCCATTAATTGGTTTTGGGTATTTGAATTTCTTAATAAGGTATCCTATTTTATGTTGGAAAATCTATATATTCACTGTGTTAACCTATGTATAATATTAGAATAATAATGGCCCTCCATAATGATGTTCACCCTGAACCTCGTGTTTCAAAACACATTTTCCACTCCTAACATCTCCTCCTGATTCTTCATTACAAATTGTTCCTCAAAACCCCCATTATTTCCTAAATGGTTTCATGGATTCCAAATGATGTCAATGTTTTTTTTTTCAAATATGATTCTTAATGTTTTTCTTGTTTTGATTCTTCCAAGAATATGTGGTGTCTCAACTTGTTTAATTTTTGAAATAATTTTGGAAATGGATTTGAATTGTTATTGTTAAAGGTTTGGTCAATACAATGTTGAATTTATATATTGGTTTTAATGTGATTTTATTTGTTATCCCAATTGAATCTTTTGAATGTATTGATGTTCAATGGGAGCCCTATGATTGACCTTCCTATGAGAGGGCCTCCACATAGGCGATTTCCTAGTTAAGGCTATGTATACATGGAGGAATCAGTGGGTTAATGGATTACACGTTTCATGTGATAAACTACACATTTTCTCAATACTATTATTATGGTATTCTATGGTGTCATCTAGAGGGTTGAGTGACAATTTCTTGCTGACCCCAATTAGACAGGTTGGTACATAATAGATATTTTGATAGGCCTTGTGGGATGCTCCACCGGTGAGGCTAGTTTATAATATCCAATTGTTATTGAATATGGAGCATCCCCATAAGATGGAATATGACTCCGAACTATATACATCACGGTACTGCTTCTAGATATATTTTGAAAATTCTCTTGATTAATTATCTATATGTTCTTATTTTAGTTATGATGTGCCTTATTTTTTATCCCTTCTAGTCTATGGATTCCAATTCAATTTATTTTATTTTAATCATATCTCTTTATAACTATGTGTGGTTTATTATTTAGATTTTTATTTAATAAATAGGATTTTGGAATGGAAAATTCATTTAAAAAGGGTAGTAGTGTCTATTGTTTCTAAAATAGGTTTTCCTTGGAATGTCATGTTTTGTTCATTAAATGAAAAATGAACTATATAAAAATGTATTTAAGACTATATTTTTTCACTATATTGGTAAATGATAAGTATATATTCTATGGTGCTTACCTACTAAGCTGTTTATGATCACAATCCACTTATTCCACTTGGAGATGGTAGAACCAAACTGTTTTGAATGTTCAATTTTCTTGTTGGGGATTTTCTTAAAAAGGTTGGTCTTATATTTTATGGGGACTTTGAAGTCACAAGGATATCATTTTACTTCTGGTTTAGTTTTACTTTCATTTTTCAATTTTCTAGTTTTTTTAAGTTGCTAATCTATATGGTTTTAATTTTGTAAGTTTTAATTTCTACTAATTTTTGGTTAATGTGGTGTGATCTATTCTCATTATTTTATCCTAGTTGTTTTTGGGATAAATAATCCCCACTAAGATATATTTGATTAATATCATTAGTATCTATCCTATGAGGATCCCAAACACCTCTTGGGCCTTGTCACGGGCTAGGTTGGGTGTCAGGGAGGTTGGAAGCCCAGCTTGATTTTTCAGAAATTGGTATTAAAGGTTTTATTTCTTCTAATTGTGAGGCCACTAGAGGTTGTTAGCTCTTAACTATAGGGAACCCGATTATTTAGGACATTAGTTATCCAATTATAGGCCATGGAGTGGATATTTCATGCTTTCATGAATCATAGGAAGTATGGAAAACTATGGAGTGGGAATAGTTTGAGTTCATATATTTTGGTTTTATTGTTTTTTTATAATATCCCCATTTTAAAAAAATCATTGTGGTATTTTTCTCTTTTACTTATAGTTAGTGTTCCTTTTTGATTATTTATATTTTATTCATGGTTGTTTCTAATGTGTTATTAGAATTTTCAAGAATGTTTTTGGTTTCTGGTTGTGCTCATTTTAGAGATGCTATTATTTTATAGAAATATTGAATCATGTTTTGGCCCACTATCTCGTGTTGGTTGGGAGTTCTCAGTGGTTGTGCTGGTGGGTCTGTGTGGGAACTCCCTATGATTACATTGCACTATGTTTCCATTGAGGGGTTTGTGGTGTCAGTTAGTGTCTTGTGGTGGGAAGAACCCTTTTCATTTCGTTATTTATGGTTCTCCTCATTTTTTCCATTTATCCAGTTGGTTGTGACTAATGGAATGAATGTTCACCCAAGGGTTGTTGTTTTTCATTGACGTGTTTAGTTTTAATGAAAGTTTCTTTCTTCATTAGATGGTTTCGTTTCTGTAGGAAGAAATTAATTTCAGTTGGGGTAATTATCGCACTCCCACCCCAATTTTCTTTAATATTATTTTTTATTGTTCTCAGTCTTTAGTATGATATTTGAGTTGATTTACCGATGATTTTTTTAATTTTTTTGGATTTCTCATATATGTTTTGGATGATTTTCCCCCATTATTGATATTATATCATGGTTACTTTGTCTCTATTTCCTTGGTTATCATTTCTAGAAACCATATTGGTGTATTAATAACATTTTATTTTGTATTATTTAATGTTAGAGAGGGCATATTGTCTCTTGATTCCTGTTCTTCCTTCCCCGAGGGATTCATAAAATTCATATGTCATTGAGGTATGTGTTTTCATCCACATCCTTTCTAAAGAATACCAAAAGGTTCCTAATATTTCTTAAATAATTTGTAATGTTTTATTTATTACTATAGTGTATTTGATTGATTTTTATGGTTTTTTCATTATTTAAAATTGAAAAAACATGTTTTCCAATGGCATTTCATAGTTAAACATATATATATCTATGTATGAAAGATATTTGATAAAATAACATGTGTAATTATAAATGGGTTTCAGTATTTTGTATTGTGTTTTTCCTATATTGTATTTTCATGCCTTGAGTTTCCTTGTGAAATTTTCATTGTGTGTTGTAATAATACCTCTTTTTTATTTATTGCTAATGTGAGGTTGTTTTAATTTGTCATAATTCCAATGGAGATCCTTATTTAATTTATTTCGGGTAATTTAATGGTTTAATATACTATTCCATTGGATGTGGGCCTATCCATAGGCTCCCTTACTGTACCTATTGATAGTACCACAAATGATAATGCTTATTCATGATAATGTTCACACTAAACCTCAAAAATTCAAAACACCTTTTCCACTCCCAACTTTTCTCCCTTAATTTCCTTTAAAAATTATTCTTCCAAACACAAGTTGTTCCTAAATGGTTTCATGGTTCCAAATTGGTCTCAATGTGTATTCAAAATTTGTTTACAAAATTGTGGCCAATTCGTAATCTAATAATAATTAAGGTTGTTTCATCTTGTTTATTTTTGGAAATTCTTTTGGAATTGGATTTGAATTTTGAATGATAATATCCTGGTTGGTAGTTTGTGTAATTTGTAAATTAGATTTAATTTAAAATGAGGTATAATTCTAATTGTAACTAGTTAATGGATTGACATGTGATGGTCACCCTATGGTTGACCTTCTAGTGAGAGGGACTCCTCATTAGTGGTGTCAGATTTTGGTCTAGGAATGAATTATGGAATCTGTGGGTTTTATTTATGCCATAAATCGGATGAATTATTATGCTCCATATATAGTTATCATGGTATTTAGGGGTGTCATCTAGAGGGTCTTGTGAATTATTCTTACTGACCCCATTTTGAATGGTTGGTACCCTTGAATCTTCTGGGAGACAAGGTGGTTTTTTCCGCTGTTCAGTCCAATTTAGAGAATCTAGTTTGTTATTGACTATGGATCTTCACCATAAAATGGATTTTGATTCTGAAATAAGTGTATATAGGGATTTATTTTAGTTATTTTTATTTAATTGCAATGATTATTTATTTGTATGTTCTTTTTTTATTTCTTCTAGACCTTGGCTTCCAAACATGCTAATTTATTCCTAGTTTTTATGGTTATTAAATTTTTAGAGTGGATCTTTATTACATGGTGTAGTTTCAAATTTCCTTTTTGGTTTTTGAATTATAATTTTGGATTAGAATTTCATTTTAAAAAGGAATGCAGTGTGTGTCGCTTCTAAAAGAGGTTTTTTCTATAATGTTGTGTTTTGGTCATTAAATGATAAAAAATATTTCTAATGTATTTAAAACTATATGTTTTATTCTAATTTGGGAATGGAAAAGTATATATGTTGTGTTTTTTACCAACTAAGATGTTTATTCTCACATTATACTTGTTCCAATCAGTATCTGTAGACCTAAACTCTTTTGTTGGTTCAAGATTCTAGTTCAAGTTTTCCTTTGGATAAGTTTGGTCTTATGGTTGGTTGGAACCTTGTGGCCATGTAGACATTGTGTTAGTTTCGTTTTGGTTTTGGTTTTATTTTGTTGTTTTCCTTTTTTTTATTTTTTTTGTATCTTGTTTCCATTTTTTATTTATTAATTTTTTTTGTCATTTCTATTTTATATTATGTTCTCTTTTCTTGTTATTGTATCTTGGTTATTATTTGAATAAATCATGCCCACTAAGATATCGTGGATGACTTATTCTAGTAACCATCCCAGGAGGATTGTGAATGCCTTTCAGGCCTTATCATAGGCTGGGTCAAGTGTGAGTTTGGATTGATGCCAGACCTGGTTCATGATAGGAAACATAGAAAAATTATAAAATAATGAAACAAAATTTCCTACATTTTTCTACCTTAGTGTATAAAATGAGGTTTTAAGGGTGAAATTTCATTTAATGGATAAATGTAATAAAACAAAAAAAATTAAAGGGGCTTCCAATTCTAAATTAACATGCGTTCTATATTTTGGAATAATGTTTTAAACTAAATCACTATATTATATTAATTTATAATGTTAAATATTAAAATTTTATATCAAAACAAAATTAAATAATATCATAATTATGATTAAAATAATTTTTTCCATAGATAAACAATACATAAATTTTTAGAAAAATATAAATGTTTTCAATTCATAAAATTAATTATAAAATAATGAAAATAATATTTGTTGTCAAAAAATGATTTAATTAAGAATTATTTATTTTTATATAAAATTGTATGAATTCATATGTAATTTTTCTAAGGGTCGTAAATTTTATCATGTCATAAAATTAACATTTTACAATAAAATTATATTTATATTCAAATTATATTTATCATAATTATTTAAATATTTTGACAATTTTTTTTTAATTTTTGGGATAACAATATCAAATTTCTCCTTCAGTTCATTTTTTATAATTTATTAAAAAAGTGTATTTTTTTGTGAATCCAAAAAAAACCCTTTTATGAATACAATTACATTCAAGAAAAAATAAATATAAAAATGTTATATAAATTTTTAAAATAATTTTTATATACCTAAAATTTATATAATTATTATAATTATTCACTTAATAATTTTTTTATTTCATGGAAAATTATTAAAAAAATTGCTACCAATGTTATATTTTATTCAAATAAAAAACTATTTTTAGATACTTTCATTTAGTTTAGAGTGTGAATGATTTTATTTAGTTTTTATAAGGTTATAATATCAATTAAACATCATTTTTAGTAATAAAATAACTAATTTTTTGTTGGTCAATTATATTAGAAAAAATTTGGCCTAAATGATACAATTATTAATAGTTTATTCTCAACACCCCTCTCATATAATAATAAATAATACCCTTACAAAACACATATTTCATTATGCCTTAAGTGGTTAGTAATTACCCATTTATTCCCAAATATCTCCCCAAACCGCAGTCCTATATTATATAGGATCTGTTCTATCAAAAATACAAATATAAGAATACATAATAATCTTTCTAAAGGTTGATATCAATGGTAGATGTAATTTTATAAATAGAGTAAAATCATGTTTATTTCTCCTTATACTACCTCTAAATCTATATTAAATGTCACAATATAATTACATTACTATAATTAGTATACTAAAATGTTAATATCGTGATGGGATAACCACTATCCACCTTCCTGTAGAGGCCCCCACTTTTAAAAAATTAACATTTCATTACATATACACAATACTTAAACATTATACAAACATAAGCCCATATAACATAGTTTTTATAGTTCCTTTGGAAACATAGAAATAAAAAACTAGTATATATGTGAGATATATTATCTCCCACATGGTTATTTTCAACTAGAATCCTTTTTAAACACATCAAACATAATATATATCATCATAACCAGGAAAAGGAATCATAAAAGGGGTGAGCTCAAATGCTCAGTAATGGTTAACATGGGAGATATGTAAGAATAAACATGAGCATAAGGGTATGATAACTGGATCCTAAAAATATAAGATCATACCTGGCATATCAAAGATCATATACATGAATCATAGAATAAAGCATGTCAGTTCATAAGACATGAATCAAAATGAGGTAAAGGACATAAGCCATAAAAGCATAACATATGAGTAACACATATAATTGTGGAAATTCATAAGTATATACTAATTTCCATAAAATCCAAGGCATAAATGCCAATACAATCAGAGTGGAAAAAGTCATTTACTGAACCGAGTGAACCCCCATTCCATCCATGTATTACTGAATCACGTAAACCTTCATTCCAGCCCCGTATTACTGAACCGAGTAAACCCTCATTTAATCCCTATATTACTAAACCAAGTAAACCCTCATTCATTATTGTATTACTAAATAGAATAAAACCTCATTACATCCCTTCCAATCTCATGAGATATATATCATTACCTAATGTATTGGAGGGCTATATAGGTCACACCTGTCACATAGTGAAATCTTATATACATGTTCCACAAGATCATAAATAAAAATATTGTAACCCATGAAATGAACTGGGTATCATAAACATGTAAACATATCATAAAATGTGGATATAGATTGTTTTTATAATCATTTCATCATAAACATAACCTGTGGAAAGAATCAGGTTTCAAAAGCATATAACCCGTGAAAGGGAAACTGATTTCATAACGTCATGTCATCAAAACATAATCCATTCAACGAAAAAATATGAATGGAAACATTGAATAATTTCACCATAAAATCATGAATAACACCAATGGATGTTATATTATTTGGGAAACATTTTTGAAAGAACTATTAAAAACATTTCATGAGGAAAATGTATTTTATTCTTTAAAAATTCTTTCTATTACGTAAAACCTTTTCAAAACATTTTTCTTTTAAATTTCCTTGAAAACTTATTAAAAAAGAATTAAAAACATTAAAACATTTTTATAATACATTTTCTATTGAAAATGATATTCAAGGATACTTTGAAAAAAAAATTAAATCTCTTTTGAAATCTGTTTTTAAATCTTTCTTTAAAACATGGTTTTTTAATACAATAGATTTCTGAACAAAGAGGGAGATGGTCAGATTTCACTAAAATAATTTTCTTATGTACTAAATTGTGGAAAAATTGTACTAAAAAATGAGGATATATTTAAGAAATAGAGGATAACAAAAATCATGAATATTATTGTGATATTTAGTCAAAGATATCATAAACAAAAACAATCTCTAAAAAATGATAAGATTGTCTCAATAAACCCTTATAATTTGGATTCTTGGGATCAAAATCTCCATTTAAGGAAAACAAATTAAATTATTCCTAATATACTATTACAATAATTATATTCATGATAAAACATGTACAATTGAAATATATATATCCTAAAAATGAGTTTAGGTGCATAAAAACATTAGTCTCCAAGAAGGAAAATTGAGACATTACTATTTTATTAATTTGGTAACTTTTGAATGTTAAAACCAATGATTAAAAGTTCATATAATGGATATGTGAATAACCATAAATTTAGGTATAAAATAAATATAATTAAATTATATTAATTACATAAACTACACAAAAAAGAATGATTAGTGATCATAACAAAAATCTCCCAGAATTTAAAAGTTAGACGAAATTCCCATTACCTTATGTCTTGACTCTCTCTGTATTCATACATGATTTTTGTATAATAAATAAAATTTAATAAAAATATTTTAAAAAATATATTCTTATAAATAATATCATATATTTTATTATTATTATCTTATATTACCCACTTTTTAATGATCCTATGTTAATGTTTTACATCAGGTAATCACTTGCTTTGTTCTTTGCATTTGTCTTAATTTGTTATAGTGTTGGTCCTTATACTTATATCAGGATTCCCGAATGTATAAAATGATATAAATTTCAGTTATATACATTATATTTATCTTTTAATTATTTATTTCATAATGATGTATGAAATTTAATATTCTGTTCATGGAGACGGTAAGTCGTACGTATGGAAAAAATGATATTTCTGTTTTTAATTGTCATATTGGAAGTACCAAAAAATGACTTATATATATATATTTATATATGTAATTGTTAAATTATAATTAATATATAATATATATCATATAATTTCATCAATCCCATCCATAATAAATTCTATGTGGTGTTAGAATGAATCACATCACTTTGAGGGGGAGGTAGTCCACACTTCCTCAATTGAGATTATTGTATTAGCACCTAATAGAAGGTAAAAAGATGTGGGAAAAAAAGGAATAAAATATTATAAATATATATTAAATATAATATATTACATATATTACTATTTTTTCCATGATAATGGGCCCCATTAGTAGTAGTAAAGAAGAAATGAAAAATCATCATTTCTTGAGGCAATAATTCATTGTACACAGAAACAGTACATTCAACAACCATTCGATAGAGGTGTGTGTAATTGTAGGTCAGAACCATTTCATAAAAGAATCATATTATATTTAGGATTCTGGTTTCATCACAAAGTATGGTATATAGTTATTGTAGGGGTGGATAAGTAAAATAAATGAAATGAGCTTGAAAGAAGATGTTACATCTAAATCGGGTAACATCTTTTGGTTGGTTCCAAAAGGATTCCTTGAGTGGGTTTCGGAAAAAATAGATTCTTAAAAGTAAAATATAAGATTATAGGGATGCAATTTGGGTATATAATGGCCTAACTTAAGTTTATTGAGTGGTTTGAGGAATGGGTAGAGGTGGTGTCCTTTATAGGGAAGGAAAAGGACTCACATGGAATGTTTAGAAACAATTTAGGTGTGCACTTTCTATTACCTATCAAATGACTTAAAAAAGATATAAAACTCAATAATTCAAGGTTTATGGACTAAAGATGGATATTAAATGGGTTTTTGACAATATTCTAGGTCATTTGGTCCCCTAATATTAATGTTTAGACCCTAGTAAAGATTATTTTGGTCTTTATTTCTATGATTAATTTTAATCACTTTTTCTAATCATTTTGGTCAAAAATTGACATGGACTTATTAGAATTTAAATATTAGATGGAATAAAATGGTTAATGTTATATTTTTTAAATTCCAATCATAGAAGAGGAAAAATTAAATTTACTGTTAATCCCACAGATGGGACGAAATAATAGGGTTTTAAAGTAGAAAACAAATTTCAAACTTTTGTCAATAGTCTATATTTATTATCAAATTGGAATTGATTATAATTAATATAATTGTATTATTAGATGCAATATTTATATAATTTTACCTTAAAACATATTTATAGTGACATTTATAACTATTAATTAATTAGACAAAAAAAGTAGTTTTTAACTAAAATGTAGTATTTTCCACTATTCATCAAAAAATAAAGTGTATCAAAAAAATCAAAAAAAATCACCCCAATCTAATTTAGAAGTTATAAATTTAAAAATTAAGTTTATTTTATCAAATTAAATTTATAATGTGTCTAAAATAACTATCATTGATAGAATAAGTTCATTTGATAAAACAATGTTTTAAAACATAATGACTTTACTAAAAATCATATGTTTTTTATATTAAAAAATATATACAATATTTGAAAAATTTTATTACTATTAATATTAGTATGTATAACCTATAGGTTTTAATTATATTATTTAAATAATTAAAAAAGAGATATTGTGTATAAACTCCATGTTCCATGTATCATACACCAACTGAATGTTGCGTGCATCGTACGCCAAGTAAGTGTTGCATGGAACATATGACAAGTTAGTGTTTTGTGTAAAATAGTATGATTTAGTTATATGTGAAAAGAATATTTTACTTAGTAAATTTAAATATAAAAATGAAAATTTTAATTTATTCAAAATAAACTGGTCCATAAAAACTCGAGGTGTTACATTATACCACCTTTGAAATTAATTTTTCCAATGAAATTCATAACCCAAGTAAAACTAGTGATGATACTTAGGCTTTATCATATCCTCAAGTTCCCATGTAGATTCCTCTATCTATTGATTTCTCCACAATACATTAACCAAGAGAGTGGTCTTGTATCATAGAATGTTATATGATCGGTCAAAAATATAAACAGGTTTCTCCTCATAAGAAAGATCATGCTTCATTGAAATGACCACTAAGTTCAGTATATGTAAGGGGTCATATATGTACTTCCTCAAGAGCGATACATGTAACACATCATGGACTTGATATTGATTAATAATTTCAAAGGGGCTAATATACCTAGGGCATAGTTTCTCTTTCTTCCTGAATCTCATAACATATATCTTGGTGAGATTCATAAAAACACAATTTTTCCAACTTCAAATTCTAGATCATGCCAATGGTTATCATCATAACTTTTATACTAGCTCTGACCTACCTTGAAATGTTGTAGAATGGTTTTAACCTTCTAAAACATTTCTTCAATGATATTATTCCCTAGTAGATTTCTTTCTCCAATATCATCCCAACATGTTGGATCTGTATGATTATTCTCAGATAGGGATTCATAAGGTGCCATCTGAATTCTAGAGTTGAAGTTATTTTGTAAGAAAACTCAACTAGAGGAAGTTGTTGATCCCAAACAAGTTTTAAATCCAGAGAACAAGATCTCAACATATCCTTTAGGGTTTGAATTTTTCTTTCAAACTGAATATATTTTTAGGATTATAATTAGTGCTGAAACTCAAATATCTATTAAGTGATTTATGAGGACATCCCCAAAACATGGAGGTAAAACTCGAATCCCAATCTGGTATAATATAATTTTGTACTCCATGAAACATTACCACTTTCTTAATATTTATTCTAGAAATCTAATCAATAGATAAATATTCTCTAATATCAATGAAGTGTGCTAACTTAGTAAGGTGATCAACTACCATCAATATAGAATTAAACCCTTTAGCAGTTTTGGGTATTCCAATAACAAAATCTATAGTGATGTTCTCCCATTAACATTTTTTATGGGTAATGGATGTAACATCCCTTTAGACTTTTGTCTTTCACCCTTAACTTTCTGTCATAACAAACATCAAGATACAAACTTTATGATATCTCCCTTCAAGCCATTCCCACCAAAAGAATTCTGTTCACTCTCTATACAGCTTCAAACTTCTTGGGTGAATTGAGAATTAATAACTATGATCATCCTATAACAACTCCTTCTTAAAAATATGGTATTTAACGAACACGTACATGGTTCTTAATCCTTATCATTACATCCTAATCAAGGATAAACTTTATAACATTTCTAAATTTCATTTCCATCTCTTCATCATCCTTTTGCACCACCTTAATCATTACATAGATAGAGGGATGAACATTCATTTGAGGACAATATGAATTTTCCCCTTCCTTTAGTATTTCAATATTCATATTTTTTAGATCCAAAAAATATTGGATCTTTTGTGATCCTCATCATGGATAAGGTAGCATGACCCTTATGACTCAAAGCATCATCCACCATGTTTGCTTTCCCAGGGAGGTAATGTATTGAGAATTCATAATCCTTTATCAACTCTAAACATATTCTCTGGTGAATTTTCAAAACCTTCTTTTGAATAAATATTTCAGACTTTTATGATCAATATATATGTCTCACTTTTTATTTAAAGATAATTACTCTATATAATTAATGAAAAATCACTAATTATAAATCCAAATCATGAGTTGGGTAATTTTTCTCATTAATCTTCAACTTTCATGTGGAATAGGATATAACCATGTTATTTTTAACAAGAAAAAATCCTAACAACTTCTTGGATTAATCTCTATAGATTACAAAACCTTATCCACTAAAATTTAATTTAAGCACAGTTGCACTGACCAACCTTCTCTTCAGTTCCATGAAATTTTCCTCACATTATTCCTTACAAATGAAATTCACACTCTTTCGAGTTAACATGGTTAGAGGATTATATTTTCATGATAAATTCTTCATAACCCAATGATAATATCTAGATAAACTAAGAATTCTATATATCCCGATCACCGTGGTTGGTCTAGGCCATCTTTCAATAGCTACCATCTTTGATGGATCTACTACTATACAATCTATTTAGTATATGTGACCCAAAAATGAATTTTTTTTTTCAAAATGCACACTTTGCATATTTTTAGTACAAATTCTCCTTCCTTAGGGTCTTCAGTATAATTCTCAATTGATCTCCATGCTCTTTTTTCTCTTTGAATAGATAATAGTATCATCTATAATGACTTCCAAAAACTATTTGATGTAGTCTATAAAGACTCTATTCATTAAATCCATGAAGATAGAAGGGGAATTAGTGTAACCAAAAAGAATCAATATATATTCATAGTTACCATTCCGTGTACGGAATACCTTCTTAGGTATATCCTCCTTATTGAACATTAATTGATGATATCCTGAATGATGGTCAATCTTGGAAAAGTATTGGGTTCTATGAAATTGATCAAACAATTCATCAATATGTGGAATATGATACTTTTTATTTTTTTTATCTTGTTCAACTTCTTATACTCAATGTGAAGTCACATTGATCCATATTTCTTCTTCACCAAAATAACTGGTTCACCCCATGGTGACACACTTCTAAGAATGAATCCATTATCATGATTTTCATGGAGTATCTTCTTTAATTCATGCAACTCAATTGGGGTTATTCTATAAGGATCCATTTAAATTATTGTGGAACTAGGTATAAGTTCTATTGAGAACTCAACTCTGTGTATTGGTGAAAGACTATTAGAATCTTCCTAAAAGTCATCCAAAAAATACCAAACAACAGATATATCATCGATTCCAATCTTCTCCCCAACTATTTGAGATAAACAACCCTTTTGAATGGGAATTAAGACCCCCACACCTGTCATTCTCTCCAAAATATGTTCATTATTATCGTCACATTGATGGATGATCATAAGAGGGTTTGAAATTATCAAACATAACTTCATTTCCATGATAAATGATTTGATATTTATGTAGATATATCCAATCCATGCCTAATATGACATCAAATTTGACCAAAGGAAGAATTAAAAGATTTGTAGGAAGCATATTCTCACAAACATTAACTAGTCGGAATGATATACATGAGATGTAATTATCTTACTATTAGGGGTTTTCACTACTAATTCCACATCTAATTGTTTTGTGGAATCTTACCATCTTTAGAAAAATCATTAGATATGAAAGATAGGGTATATACATAATCAAATATATCATTAACAATTATAGAGTGGATGGTAAGTGTTCCTTTCATCATGTCATTATCTCACCCCTCATTAGATATAGAGATTTCATGATATTTTACCTTATCCATTAGCTTAAGAGGTTACTCAAGTCGTTCATCATCACCAACCCTTGGGTTTGGGAAATGGTTATAAAATTACCAATCTCTTTAAACTTGTAGTAATGAATAGTGGGAGGTGAATTCTATGTTCTTTTTTATCCCTTAGCATGTTGATCAAACTTTTTCCCATCACCTCCACAATCAGTTTCCCCGATGTACATCCCTTCCATACATAAAACATTTATTATACCCCCTGAGAAAATTTCCTCCTTGCTTATTCCCATAATGAGAGCATAAATGAATGTTTCTCTTCTTTTCTCAATGGTTCTTAGAGTTTCATTTGAACTCTATCATCATCTTCTTGTCAAATACATGAGATTGATATGTGAATCCCTCCTCCATTTCAACCTTGATTGTGTAATAAAAAATATCTTCATATCTATTAATATATCTTATGGCTAACTCCCTTATGTGACTTGGATTTAAACCACAAAAGAACCTATCAACTTTAAATTCAGGTGGGATGATAATTACTGAAGCGTACCTCACAAGTCTTGTAAAATTAGCCTTATAGGTGCCAAAAAACTCCTCATCCCTTTGCTTCAACTCAATGAACACTTTCACTATCTTGATATGAAGAATTAAAGGAAATTACTTATTGAAAAATAAGGCATTGAACTTGTCCCAACCCATGGATTAAATCTCTTCATGTTGTCTCAAATTCATGATTACAGTCCACAACTGATCTACTTATCCTTCCAAGCAATAAAAATACAGAATAAATTTCTCATTCTCCAATTACTAAAGAATGGAGAATATATTTTCAGTGGTACAAATCCATTATTTAGCATTAATTGGATCAATAGACCCTTTGAATGCATCTGGAAGTTGCCTCATGAAATACACTACATAATGTAATTCCCTCCTCCCATTTGTAAGTCTACTATAAATCATAGCGTATGAAATCTAGTTGAGCATATCAACAAGATTCTACATTACTGCTCCCAAAGTATTCGGTTGCTTAGAAGGTAAATTGTTACACTGTTTGTTTCAATATCCATGATCACAGCTCCTTCAGGTTCTAGCCATTAGCTAAAACCAAAAGTATAGAATAAGAAATAATTTTTATAATGAAGAACCATATTATCATGAAAAATTACTTATAGAATGTCTAACTTAGGACATATTCTTTAATATGTGAGACCTTAGGTTTATTCAAGGAAATTCATAGTCAACATAGGTTTAAATCCTTCATAATTGATCATGAAGAGTTTGTAAATTCCAAATGTATATAACCTGGGAGTGTCAAACCAGTTGTATAGAAAGGCCCTTTGTTGTGTACCAGATTACTTTGATCCAAGACCATTTATTATTTTCATAATTTTTACCCATAGGTACATCTGTTCAAGATCCACATCCACATGTAGTATCCAGACAAGGATGTGTTTCTAGGAATCCACTCACTGTATCTGTCAACAAAATTCCAGGACATTTTCTTATTCATTTCCTGGTCCTTATATAAATCCACAAACATTTTACTTAGGGTTCTCACTAAGGTTTTATCATCCTATGTTACAATGGTTAATTAAACCTTTGCTCTGATACCAACTATAGCGACCCTCACTTTTCAAATATTAACATTTCATCACATATACAGAATACTTAAACATTATATAAACAAACTCCCAAAGACCATAGTTATTATAGTTCCTTTGGAATCATGGAAATTTAAAACTAGTACATAAGTGAGAAAAATTATCTCCCACTAGGTTCGTCGAAACTATAACCCTTGTTAGACATATTGAACATAATACATATCTTCATAACATAGGGAAAGAAATATAAAAGAGTGAGCCCAAATGCTTATTAATGGTAAAAAAAGACAAATATATGAATAAACATGATCATAAGTGTATATGAAAATGATCATGAAATTTAATGGTCATACCTGGAATATGAAAGGTCTAATTCATGAATTGTTCCAGAAATCATGGAAGTTCAAAAGGAATGAATTTAAGTAAGTAAAGTACATGAGCCATAAAGGCATAACATAGGAGTATGAAATGGAATTGTGGAAACACAAAAGAATATATTGATATCCATAGTAGCTAAGGCATCAATTCTAATACCATCTTATTGTACAAATTACTTTATAGAATCAGGTGAACACCCATTCCATCCCAGTATTAATGGAAAAAATAAACCCTAATCCATCCATATATTACTAAACCGAGTAAACCCTTGTTCTAGCCCTGTATTATTGAACCAAGATAACCCTCATTACATTCCTGTACTACTATACTAAGTAAACCCTCCTTCTATCCCTATCTATCTCATCATATGTAAATCTTTACTCAATGCATTGGATGGAGATATAGGTCACACCCGTCACATAATGAAATCATACATATTTGTGACACAAGATCATAAATTGACATATCATAACACATTAAATAAAATTTGTATCATATAAATGTAATCATATCATAACATATGTAAAGATACATGTTTCATAATCATTTCATCATAAACATTACCCGTGAAAGGAAGTAGGTTTCAAAAGCATATAACCCAGCAAAGTGAAACAGGTTTCATAATGTCATTCCATAAAAACATAATCAATTAAGGGAAACAATATAAATGAACAAACATTGATTAATTTCCCTCATTAATACATGTGTTATACAAATGTATGTTATCTTATATGTGAAAAAATTTTGAATGAACTTTTAAAAACATTTCTTGAGAAAAATATCCTTTTTTCTTTGAAAAATGATTTCAATTACATAAAAACTTTTGTAAAAATTTTCATTGAAAATATCATTGAAAATATTTGATGGAATCTTTGAAAACAAGAAGACATTTTTATTTTTAATTTTCCCTGGAAAATTATCTTCGAAGATATTTTGATAACATTTTTTATAACATTTTTCAAATAAGTTTTTAAAATAGCTTTGAAAACATGGTTTTTCAATATAGTAGATTTCTGAATAAAAAGAGAGATGGTCAGAGATCACAAAAATCATAATGTTAATTACCAAAGATTTGAAAATGGTAATAAAAAATTAGTATATCTTGAATAAATAGAGGATAATGAAACTTAATAATATTATTGAGGGATCTTTTCAAGGAAATCATAAACATAAACAATATCTTAAAACGATAAGATCATCTCAATAAACTCATATAACATAGTTACTTAGAATCTTACTATCCATGTGAGAAAAAGAAAATTAAATGAAGAAAAATGTATCTTTAAAAAAAGTATATTCATGATAAAACATATAAATTTTCTGTATATACACCCCAAAATATAGTTTAGTTGTATAATAACACATTAGTATGCCTGAAGGAAAATTGAGAAAAAACTATTTTACCAATTTTGTAACTTTTTAATGTTAAACCCCATGAAAAAAGGATCATATACTGGATATTTTAATACCCATAAATTTAGTAATAAGATACAGATAATAAAATCATGGTATGTACATAAACCACACAAAAGGAAAGAGTGGTGATCATAACATGAATCTCATATAATTTAAATGTGAGATGAAATCCCCCCTACCTTGTGTTTTGTCTTCCTCTATACTCTTACAAATATCCTTTATAATAAAAATATGTTTATTATAAATATTTTATAGAAAAATATTCTTATAACTGATACCATATATGGCCTGATTATTTCCTTATATTAACAACTAGTTGATGATCCTATGTTAATGTTTCACATCGGTTAATCATTCACTTTGTTTTTTGCATGTGTCTTAACTAGTTATAGTGTTGGTTGTTATACTTATATCCAGATTATAGAATGTATAACATGATATAAATATCATTTATATACTATATATTAGTATTATAATAACTTATTTCATAATGATCTATGAAATGGAACACACTATTCCTGGAGACGGTAATCCATACTTACAAATGAACGATGTTTCTGTTTTTAATTTCTATATAGAAAGAAAAAAATAAAATGAAATATGTATATATATGTATGTATATATATATAATTATTAAAGTAGAATTAATATATAATATATATCATATAATTTCATTATACCCATATTTAATAAATTTTATGTGGTGTGTGAACAAATCACATCGCTTTGATGGGGTGGTAGTCCTAACATCCTCAAATGAGATTATTATATTAACACCAAATGGAAGGTAAAATGATGTGTATAGAAAAAGAAATAAATAGATTAAATAAATAATAAATATAATATATTATTATATAAATATATTTTCAATCATAATGATCACCATGATTGGTGGTAAAGGATAAATAAAAAACATCATTTTGTGAGGTAGTAATTCGTTTTACATAGAAGCAGTATGTTAAATATCCATTAGATGGAGGTGTGTGTAAGTGTAGGTTATAATAGTTTCATACAAATATACTATAATATGTAGGATACTGGTTTAATCACTCAATATGAGTATAAAAATAGTATAGGGTGTGGATGATGAAAATAAATGAAATGATCTTGAAAGATGATGTTACCTCTAAATCAGGTAACTCTTTTTAATTTGTGTCATATTTCTTCTTTGAGGGGGTTTGTACTGAAAGGGAGGCTTCAAAGTATAAGGGAATATTTTTGGAAGGAAATTTGGGAATATTTTGTCTTAGCATTAGAGTCTTTAGAAGTGTGATATATGGGTAGAGATGGTGGCCTTTTATATGGAAGGAAAAAAGGCCCACATTGAATCTTTAGAAATAAATTAGGTGTTAACATGTTTTTACCTAAAAAAAGCCTTACCAAACCAACCAAAATCAATAATTTAAGGTTTATGAACGATAAATGGACTGAAAATTGATATTGGAAAAGTGGATAGGTAATTTTTTCCTGAATATTTTGTTTTTGTGCCTAATTAAGCTTAATTTGGCCTCAAATGTAGTGATTAATTTTAATCACGTTTACTAATCATTTTGGTCAAAAATTAACATGGTATTAGTATAATATAAATATTAAAATTAATTCAATGGTTTATTTTTGATTTTTTATATTCCAATCATAGAAGATGAAAATTTAAGATTAGTGTTAATCTTGTAGACGGGGAAAAATAACGTTGTTTTAATGTAGTAAAAAGTTCAAACATTTGTTAATATTTTATATTTAGTATCATAGTTAAATTTTTAATAATGAATTTAATTTAACTATAAGATGTAATAGTTATATAATGTGACCCGAAAAATATTTATAATATCATTATTCATTAATAATTAATTATACAAAAATGACGTTTTTAACTAAAATGTAGTATTTTTCACTAATTATAAAAAATAAAGATTATAAGAAAAATATCAAAAATATACCATAACCAAATTTCAACATGATTAATTCAAAAATGAACTTTATTTTATCAAATTAAATTTATAAATATGTCTAAAATTACATTCATTATTTAATGTAGTTCATTTGAGAAAATAATGTTTCAAAAGATGGAAAAGGACATTACCAAAAATCATATGTTTTATTTATATAAAACAATTAAAAACAATATTTTAATAGTATTTATTACTATTCATATTACTAATTTTAACTGATAGGTTATAATTATCTTATTTAAATAATTAAAACTATAGAAAGAGATTTTTTGTAGAAACTCGGTGTTGTGTGTATCATATTCCAACTCAATATTGTGAGCATCATACGCTATGTCAGTGATGCATTGAACATAAACCAAGTAGGTATTTGCATGTAATGTAAAAAAAGTCAGTTATATGTGAAATTAATCTTTTAATTAGATCATTTCAAGATATAAATGAAAATTTAAATTTATTCAAAACAACAAGTCCATAAAAAATTTGTGTGTTTCACTTCCAACAATGAATTTTATAATGAATATGTGACACATATTATGGTTAGTTCATTGCCACTATGGACGATGTGTCTCAATTACGATAATCAATTTTAATTGGTGTTTTTAAGGATATAATTGATAAATAAAAAATAATGATTTCATTATTAAGTATTTGTTAATATAACTTTTACATGATTTTAATTATATTACAAAAAAATTATCATAGTAATTTGTACCATCCAAAAAATCATGATGATATATGTTTTATAATTTATTTGTTGACTACATATATTGAATTATTTAAAATTATTTCTAATAAAATGATAAATAATAGACATTTTTAAATTTTTATAGATAATAAAAGTAATTAATAACACATTTGACCATAATCAATCTAACGAATAAGTATTGTGTAAATCATCTGAACAACCACAAGTGGTAGATATAAATAAAAAAAATAACAATAAGTGATTTAATTATGAAATCAAATGGTCCATAAAAATATTAAATACTTGAAAATGTTTTTGAATCATTTATTTATTATATATAATTTTATTATTTAGGAGTTTAGAAACTTTTACCAACTATGTTGAGACCTATGGTATGTGAACTCTCCAAACCACCCTCATTTCAATGGGTTATACCTTCCCTCTCTATACCACACTATCTCACATTATTAATATATTTAAATTATTTTATATTATGCATATATGTTAATTTCATATATATTTTTATTACATTACCATTCTTTTTTGGGGTTAGTCATGTTTTTATGTTCCCTTCTAAATAATATCTCTAAATTTAAACAAAAGAAAAGGAAATTTCATGGTCATTTTTCTGCTTTATTAGCCAATAATTTAATAATTTCTCACCCCTAATGATTTATAAAAACAATGATAATTTTATGGAAGTACATTCTTATTTACATTTGGTTTTGTGGAGAAAATTATGAAATCTCCTTCTTTAAAGGGTACTTAACTATGTTTTTTTTTAAAACAAGAGGATCTTTTATCAATCTAATTTTTAAAATTTTATTATAGATTATTATTTATATTAAATTCATGTTTTAAAAGAATTTATTTCTAAAAAAAGTTAATGAACAAAATGTTATATTCTTTCTTCTCTTAGGAATCCATATGAATCATCATTTGACTATGATTGAGAAACAATTATGTAACTCATTCCTCTTAACTAGTTTTTTTATTATTATGAGTTATATATGTATTAATTATATTTAAAACATATAAAAGATCATATTGTTTTGTTTTAGGTTGTCCTAGAAATATAAGGACCTCCAATGTGTTGGGTAATGATTTTATCTCAGTTGATACCATGTACGGCGCACAAGTAGTTAGCCTATCACACTATGTTATGTTGTATTGTTAGATAGCATTAACCTTTCTATGATTTCACATTCTATGAAATTTTTCTTATAATATGGTTACATCATCCATTTATTTCATTTTCTTCCTCATATTATTTTATTTATTGATATATGGTCCTCCTCTTTTTGATATCATGATATGCCTCTAATCGTTGTTTTTATTTATTTTCTTGGATCACACATCCTCCCTTGATGGGATTTGATTCTCTCCCCTTTGCATAAGTTATTTACAACAATTACCCTCTATAGTAATAAACGAATAAAGAAAAATATGATAAAATTATTTGAATAAACATAATATTGATATATTTTATGTTTTTATTGATTTATTTCACGACTAATATGCAAAAGGAAATAGAAATCCTCATTTTTGTGTTGGATTTTTATGGAGACATATGTAAAAATTAATCTAATAATATTTTTATAAGAATAAAGTTTCTATATGAATCATATTAAATCCTCTTGTTGAAATATCTAAACCAACTCCTTCCATTTTTTTACTGATAATTTTTCCTATAACGTGATTATCGATCATAACCTTCTAATCTGTTGATTCCATTTCTAATTTATCAATTAACAAATAACTGTATAACAATACCACACATGATCATATATATGTTAATATCCCTTATTCAGAACATTAAACGTTCAATGAATCAATCATCTGTATTTTAACTGTAAAATATTCCAAATCTATAATGAGAACAACAGATTCCATCCTTAAAAATATTGTCAATTACACCAAAAAGAACTATGTAGTCTCAGATACCCAAAATGTTTAAGGATGAAAATATTGATTAATTAAATATTCAATATTTCACCATGAGTACCCAATACTCAGTTTATATTTAACATTCAAATACCATTGGTATAATGTTATATAATTGGTAAAAATATATAAAATATTACACTAACATTTTTAGGGTAATTATGAATTCCTAAATCTAGATAATATACTTAATTAAATCCACCTCAACTCTGCTCCCTCTAGAACGAATGTATTATTTATTAATTCAATAAATAAAATTACTAATTAATGTAATTTTTTTCGGATTCTCTTCCCAACCAATGGTTTTGATGGATTTTAATAAGCATTTATTTTTTATAATCAAATATTAGATGATTTGAAATAATGCTCATGGTTTCATACTGTTTTAAATTAATTAGTAGATTGTTTATAGAAATCATTATAAAAAAACCTAAGGTTCCATCAAAAAATAATTCTTAAATTAATACTTTTTGGAGACTGTAACGCCATATAATGATTACCACAACATTACCTAAGAAATACCTCTTATAGATCCATTATTAATCTTTCCCAATTAATAAACCTATTTATAAACTTCCATACATTTATTTAAAATTAATTGAAAATAAAATTTATTGTAAAAATAGTTAAATTTATCAAAATAAAGAAATACAAATGAACTGTCTTTTTATGAATCCTTTTATGATGCGTAAATAAATCCATTATCTTTGTCGAAGATCATAATCTTAGGATAACTAGAATGAAAATTAATATGTTTTTATAAAACCACATAGTTTACTAAAACATCATGATTACACATGGTTCATTATAAATTGGTTAGCTAAAATATTTTACAGATCTGTCATGAGTTTTAGTGAAACCTATCTAAAATATTTTAACTACCTATGGAAGATATATTTGGGTTATCTTACCTTGATTCCAATAAATTATTCATGTTTTGAGTTTTAATATGAATTTTCAATGGTTATTTGATAATTCAATAATATTTATAGTCTTTATACTTCAATTTAAAAAATTTTATGAAACAATGCCATGAGTGGGTGATTTTGATTGACTGTTTCTGCTAATATACTGGGAGACTGATTATGTGTTGTATTATCTCAATGATTATATTATATTATATAGGGAAATATTTTTTCTTATACTATTTTGAATGGTATTATCATGATTTAAATTTTCTTTAAATGGATTCATCAAGGTTAAAACGTTTATTGTTTTTAGATAGGATGTTTTTTGGGTGAATAAGTTTTATTTGATATGTTTTTAGAGGTTATTTTTTGATATTTTATGAAAAATCATTTTATGATTTTGGAAAGTGATGATAGTCCCGATTATGATATGGACACTAACATTATCAATAAGTCTATCTTTTTCTCAATTAAAACTAAAACATCATGAAATAAACATATAATTATTAATATTTCAGGATTTTATAACCAAATCCTACATCAGGAGTATCATGGCCTGTATTAGTTGGGGAATATCTACCAAATTGAAAACAATCCCATAAGCCAACCCATAAGAGCATTGATTTTTATGGACATAAAACTCTAAAAAATTGGCATGCATAAATGTTGGGAATTTTTGGAATGATTTTTAAAATCTATATTCCATGTGAACTGGGAAATTAGCCTTTTTTGTTCAACCGATGACCAACATATATATATTTAAAAAAAATTACAATTTATTTATTTTATACGTATATCATTATTAAATAATTATTATTTTGTTTTTCTATCAACTATATATATCAAATAAAAAATATATAAAATATAAACTTATTTAGTGTATTTATCATCATTTATATGAATATAGATGTTTGTTTTAAATTATATTTCAATTTTTACATTGTATAATTTATTTTAAATATAACATATGTTATTATGAAAATATTTTAGAATGTTTTCTTATTGAACAAACTATTAAATAATTAAATTTTTTAAGAATAGTTTTTTAATGGAAAATAATATGTGGTCCAGCATACTAGGTCGCAATACCTAAAAGGGAAGAGCTATGTCATATGGTTTTACAACCTATATAAAATTTAACCAAATCCAACCCAATTGAAAAAGGGTTTGGCTCTCATGCACTGGTAAAAATCTTAGGCTAACCTATGCATTTATGAATTATTGATGTGGTGTAAGCGTTTTCCATTAAAAAGGGTTTAGTATATTTTTACATAAATAAAAGAACTAATATTTTTTTTTTTATATAACATTATAAAATAATATTTTTTAGAAAAAAAAACAAAATTATCCATTTGATTTTGGTTATTCCTACATTACACCCTTATAAATTTGTTGGGATTGGGAACTCAATGTAGTTAACCACATGAATACATAAATTGATTACAAAGTTCATATGGCCTTATGAAAATATCACAAGGTGTTTCCCTATATATAATCACTATAAGAAAACATCCATTTCTCATTAGGGATACATCTTCTCCAAAAATAATCTCGACCCATATATAACATTTAAAACTCAGCATTGAACAACAAAAAATTATTCATTTACTCTGGTATAAATGATCTAATACTCTATTCGAAATGTTATAAGACCTATACAACTATAATATCCATGAAAATAAAAACAATGGATATATGTGGAATGAATGAAATAGTGTTTTGTTATAGCCCGCACCATTGGATGTGGGTCCTGAACACTCCCTTATACAATAGGATCATGATTGTGTTTCCCATCCCCATATGCATATCATGATCATCACTCACAACAATTATGTAACAAATTCCATTTACCATATTCATTGTTTAATATAAATACCAACAAATTTTCACCATATCAACCCCTAACCATGTAAAATAATTGATTTTGGGGTATTATTACGTATATTGTAACATGCTTCTTAATTGGATCATGTTATGAAAATGAATTTCTAAAATGCATGGTCCCTTAGTCCCACCTATATTTTAATTGTGTTTTATATATAAGTATATATAATCTTCATTTAAATATAGTATTTTTAATTAAAATCTGTATTGTAAATAATATTTCAATATTAATATTTTACAATAAGATGTTGATAGGATGACGTAGAATCATTAGTGTTGCGCCAATATTTTATTACTATTCTTGAGTTTGTGGCTCACCTATATATTATGTAATCTATTATTTTTTCTAGGTTGTAACTAAGGGCTCCATATCAAAAATACCATGAAACAAGAGTTTAATTGTGTAAAATTTTATTAATTAATATTGAAATTAAACATCTTTAAATCATTAATCATTTTATCTTAAAAAGTATAATTATTTTTTAAATACATTTATTTATATTAGATGTTTGAAAAACTCATCAATTGTATTAGAGTCACCCTAATGAATATTTGAATATCATGGTAAATTCTTGAATAAATCTTTGTTTATATATAAAGTAATGATATTTTAAAAACATAATTATCATAAAAAAATTCTCTTATCATGAAAGAGATATAATAATATTTGTGTGTGTGTGTGTGTTTTGATATTCTTTTTGGTGTGGTATTTAAACTCCAAACATAAGATCCAAAAACCAAAGACATAATTCTTGATGTCACATAGTCTCAAACATCATTCCCAATATCTAATGTGTACTGATAAGTGGTTATATATAAATAAAACAATTTCCATAATGATATTTTTTTTCTAGAACAAAAACAAATAAAAATCATGTAATTTAGAAACTCTTTATGAATCTGAATTCAAATTGAAAAATTATATGGAAATACATTTATCTTACCAACATAATGTAGTTTAATTGATAAAATGAGACACATTATATAATAAAATAAATAAATCAATTCCTAATCTATCCATATCTCAAATATTGATCTACAACTCACCACTTAGGAAGCAAAACTCATCTCTTAACGAGAATTATTGAAAATCATAACTACTTGTCAACTAAAAATTACATTTAAGGAGATTATATAAACTTAATTGAATTTATTTAGTAACTAAAAATTCAATTTCATGCCAATGAAATCATAATTTTCAATTATAAATAAAAAACTTTAAAAAAATTATTTAACTAATCCAAGCATTATATATAAACCTATTTATGAAAAGAGGTTAAAATATTAATTCAGAAGATCTATAGTTTTATTATAAAACATCAAATCAACATCTTACTACATGTAATACACAAATCATTATTTCCCTCTAAAAATTAATTTCATGAAAAAAAATCATTACACCCATTTACATGGAACACCCTAAAATCCTAAACAGATGAAAAATACATTTTATCACCGAATAACTAAAGGAAACACAACATTTTTATATGATCTGATGTAAATATACCACTTCTCAGATTAATAATCATTGAAATGTGTTATTAAGAATAATCTAATCAATCTATGGTACATATATTTTCTAGGATTTGAATCCCTAATATTTATTCTTAAACTAAAACCATATAGAGTGTTACATTCCTATCCCAATTATCCCAACCACAATTCTCCTTAATAAACATTCTCTATTTCACTCCTTTACAATGGATGAATATTAGTCATTTCAAAAATATCTATCACCCAAATTAAATTTTATACACATAAACAAACACAATTTTTATGATCATGGAAAAATATTTAAATCACATGTCAATCTCGTGCCATTCATATATTAATTTAATGAAAATAAATTTATAATAAAATATTCATAAATTTTATAAAATATCCATTTATCCCAACATTAAATCAAATTTAGAAAACCAAAAAATCCAATTTTCTTCAAGAGAACCATTAATAATTGAATTCATTTCATAAAAAAATCTTTTAATAAAATAATTCCCATTAAAAATACTTAATTTCAATTCAGGAAATCCAAGGGTGTCAAAAGGTCTATTTTTTGGTAACCCCTATAATTTCAAAACATCATTTTTTGTAAATAAATAATTTCTAAAAAATAGTTCAGTTTCAATCCTCGATAAATCATAATGAATAAATAACACATGAAATTGTTTAATATTACAAAATGGGTTAATTCCATTAATCTAGATGCATTGTAAATTCCTTAATTTCCTAATTTTAAAAACATATGGTGGGATAAAATCTTCAATTCCATATTAATATTAATGAAAAATATAAATCCAAGAAACATAAACAATATATCCAACATAATTATTTCTAAATTTGATAGATAGATTAATATAAAATAATAGATTGATAGAAATATAGATTTAAGAATCAATAAGGCCAAAAATATATTACCTTCAATTCTTCATGAACAAACCTCATTTTTCCAGATATGTCACCTAATTTTAAATATCATAATGAATCAATCTTACCTCTTAGTATACTATAGGATATTGAATAATATTTGGAACTAAAATATAAAATTAGTAGACTATACCCATTTTCTAATAAATAAATGTTGATATAGAAAAAAACAACCCCAATATGAGAATCATAATAAGAAATATAAATAAAGAAAATATGATCATGCTTTATATAATATAATGGGGAAACAAGAAATAGACATAATAGATTTATGCAACTAAACTATTCTCAAACCAAGAAGAACTCTAATAAGAATTAAAGAAATATAAAATAAAATATAATTGTCTCAATTTCTAACTCCAAGTCATACCACATAGCTTCTCTCCACATGATGAGTTACACCAACTTGATCCTCTGATTCCCCATGAGGAGTACCACCTGATAAAGGAGCATGGGACCACCTCTAAGTCATCTATGTATCTTATGATCAATCCATTTATATAAATTATGTATCTAAATTAACCATGGTAAAGGTTTAAGTGGAGTGAAATAAATCTTAGTAGGACACCACCAATAGAGGGGCTATAATATGTTGTCATTTCATGTGCTTATGACATGTCGTAAAACCATCATAGTTGGAAAAAATAGAATAAATAAGAAAAAAATATCTATATGAATAACTAAAATGGGTTCTAAATAAAATAATGATGTTAAAAATTCAACTGTGGGTTTTACATCGACACCAAATGTAAATCTACTCCTTCTCCATCCCTAGGTAGATGATTTATAGCATGTGGCTCACCCAACCACATGACATCAGGTGAATCAACCTGGTATACACATGATATCCATAATTTACAAGAACGCAAACTATATGAATTTTGAACCCTAGGGAATACCCATTGGGATACACAATAAAAATCAAATATACTGGCATCTAGGACACAATGTAATGATATAAACTGGTGACATCAACTCAATTATCCCCAAAAGAACATTTTCATATCTTGATAGTTGTGTAAACCTAACCAGTTGAACACAAATAAAATTTCTTTAAGCTGTATATAAAAACATAGATACATCAAAACATCATTTATCAAAGAAAACCATTCCCTAGTGTTGGTAGTATATTTATTGGAATAATGATGGGTGGAACTCCACCAAATCATCAATTAGCTCTCTATGACCATCTAAAAAATATCTAGTAAAAAGAGGATAGAACCAAATAAATTTCAGGACCAATTACCAATACACGATATACCAAGGGTCTCCCCTCCAATCCAATAATGAAAATGTACTACCTCAACATCTCAGACTAAGGATATAAAAATAAGGGTTGACTAACTCTCGAACCCAGCATAAAAAAATATAGAATCACAGCATTAATAAAATATCAGATAACAAAAAATGTGAGGCTCCCTCAATCCCCCATCTCACCTAAATATCACAAAATATGTGTCATCTCAAACAATATAAGGGGTTAAACAAAATATAATTCTCTCAAAATTCTAGAATTAAGAATAAAAGGACTACCAAAATGGGGTTCCTTAACACATTCAAATCCATATGACATGATCTTCATAAGGGAAACCCTACATAGCCCTTAGTGGAATATAACTAATACATAAAAAAATAATATTCCCGCATGAAAATATAAATGTTTAATCTTATCTAACATCTGAAAAATAAATCAATGGATCCCAGTTGTGGTAAAAAACGCATGGTATCAACTCATACTATAAAGGGTACAATCCATATCTCATCCATAAATTAAATTATCATCCTCTCAATAAGGGAATAATATTTATTACCTTATAAAAGTATAAAAAATTGACTTGATGTTACCCTAACATTACCCTAACCCTATAGTCCCATCCCATAATAGAGGCTCTAAACATACTAAACCTTGACCAGTCACTCCAAACCCAATAGAAGGAACTGAATGAAAATAAACTGATGTCTTGGGTACATTCAAATATACCCATTTGTAACATATCTCATTATTTATTTCTAGGAACTATCCATAAATTACAATAATGATCATGATTTCTTATCCAATACCAATAAACTATCCATCTCACTACCCCCTCATAGTCTAATCCCACAACTATCATCGAGAGGGTTTTAAAATCAAAATAATGAGTAGAATCTCCAGACCAACTAATTCTCAATCAAGGAATCTCAATTCGAATCCAAATATCATGATAGCCTTACTTCCACACCCCACTCAGGAGAAGAAACTCGGAAGGTGGATATTATTTTGACTATGATTGGTTCATTGAAGATTAGGGAACCTAACCACATCCTCTTCACCTCCACTACACCTCACCATGGAACACATGAGGTGTTTTCAGAAAACAAAGATAAAAATGAGATTCCATTGAATAAATAACCCTCTTATGGGAACATTAATTAATATACCTATACCATGAATGAATAAAATAATACTTTAGGTGTCTAAAAAATCCAACGCAATTATTTTAAAAATTTTAAATTACTATAATGTAAGAAATCAACATGAAACTAAAACCCCATCTTATCTCATGGTGTAATTGAAGATTTATAAGGCCTAAAATTAATCTCCTCTAAATAACCAATGCACCTACCCCACACTAAAATATATATTGAAATAAATTAAAACAATTAAAATTTATTAAACAATTTGATTTGAATGAGGGATAAGGTTTTAAAACTCACAATTTAAGAGCTTGGTATTCTAATAAGGTATGTTTAATTTTTATGTTTTAATCCCTTTAAATTTAAAAATTAACTGCTTATTTTGTTTATGTGGAATCTTGGAGGTGTCCCCGAGACATGGGACAAGAAATATAGGAAAGGTCTACCTAGTTCATGTTTCATGGTTGATGCATTGTTAGTAGTAACTATGCTCCCTAACTATTCTTCCTAATAGCATGGTTGTATGATAGGTAAAACCATGAATATAAGTGGAGAGAAACATTTTAGTATTAGATAGAGACATTCACTATAGTTACCACATGATTTTTCATACTTTATTGGATCCTCAAAAGACTTTGTGACCTATACCTCTCTTGTAATGAGGGTGTTGAATGGTTGTCATGTGGTTTGTTCTAACCATGTGGCTGAACCATGAACCTTATTAAAGGTGGGAAATAAAAAAAATTCCCCAAAAGTAGTTATGATATCTCACTTGAATTTTTCTCCCCATTCTTTCAACGGTATCTATCGGTGAGTAAAACATCCCCCCAAACATCATAATGATAAAACTCTCTCATTTCTAATACTTTCATTGTGGTTGGGTGTGGATTGAATATTTTGGTGAGTCTGACACTCATATTCCTTCATTTTTTTATATTAGGGATTTAGGAATCATTCTTCTTCTTTTGAATCTCTATAACCCTCTATATAATTTGGTTTCTAGGTTGCGGATTTAAATCTGTGTTTTAATCAATTCTAATAGTGAGTGAGCATTCACCTTAGAAATAGAGGTATGCAGTCTACATGTTATATCCCATAGCCTTTTGGTTGAATTTATGTGTATGTGGTTATGTGATTTGGTCTTTATGTTATTATTTTGGTTTTCCATGGTTGAAATGATGAATTGTGTAGTTAATTTTTGAATTGAAACCCTCATGATTCTCGAGGGATGCATTTAGGATTACTTGACAATGGAAAGCTCTGCCCATGGGGTATACCGCATTAATGAAAATGGAATTCAGCTATTAATTATAGAATTGAATTACTATGATATGGAGCCCAAGATAATTATGGTGATATTTTAACATGAGTTATTAAGTAAATCTATAGATAGGTGTGCCCAATTACTAACATGAAAAAGGGGGTGTTTGGTACAATGATAAATTGGTTATATGATTTATGGTTTGTAAATGAGAACTATTTTAATACAAAAAGGCATGAAGATAGTATATGTATTTAATTAAATATAGATAATAAATGTTAAATATATCTGACATGTTATGGTTTGTAGCTAGTATATGTATTGAAAGGTTAAAGAATCATGTTCACATGGCTTGGTGGTTTGTGAGGTATTGGACTTGAGGATCTTTGCCTATGAATTGAGTTAGACTGAGGATTTAAACCCACCATATAATTCAATGGATTTGGAGTCAATCTAAGTCTTTATGACAATAAATAATGCATGGGATATGATTACATAGAGAGAGGATCCAATGTAAGAGTTATATATTATTTTTTGTAATGTTTTCCCTAGTGAAGTAGGGACAATGATTCTTCCCCTTACGTATATTTTATATGACTAGTATTGACCAAAGTGTATTTGATGAAAACTTATAACCAATTAATCAAATTATGTATGTGGATAATGTAAACCTCATTATCTAATGGATCCAATATTATCATCTATCTAATTTTTTATTCATATTATACCTACATACACTATGATTTTGGATTAGATATTTTTTAGACACCATTTGTGGTTCTCTAATGAGTTGTACACACACCCTACTTGGGCCACAATTGGGTACCTGATCAGACTCCATGGTTTTATGTTAGGTTAATGGTAAAAACCCTATGCTAGATTGTTTATTTGGGATTGGGATGTGCATGGATGAGGGATATGGACTTTGAGTCAAAACCCATTTTGGTGATTACTTATTTTTTTCTTGTTTTGGTTTTTCTCTACCCTCGGTACTACTTGAAATGACATGACATATTTTATTTTTGGTTGTGGTATTGTACCTAGTTTTGGTAAATGTATACATGATCCATATTTAATAATTACCTATTTCCTTTGTTTTTATTTCATCTAATATGGATTACATTGATAAATATGGTACAGTATCTACACATGTATTTTTAGACCCTCAATACTAGTCGTCTACCTCTTGTGTACAACGAGGTGCACCTGAGGTCATGTGAGGACTTGGATTAGGGCACAAGATATAGTGGTAATCGGACATGTGATTTGGAAAAGTGGAACAAAGAAGGTTTTATTTTCTACTGTCTTACTATTTTGGAATGGTATACATGACACAAGAAAATTTTGTTCCTTGTAAATGATCTCATTCTTAGGAGTATCTAACCCATCTATAATAAAAAACCCTTGTTCCTAGGGTGTAATTGTTGATCTAGATTTTTTTTGTTATGGTAAGATTATATTTCACTTTTAGTGATGCACTTGTTGTGCGATATGACTATTTTATAGTATTTTTCTTGTAGAAAGAATGACTTTTGTTTATGATAACATGCATCATTTTAGTAAACTAAGGATACATGTGACATATATCATGCTGATAAACATGGGAATGAAATGTATGATGTGAGGAATATAATTCTTTGTTTTCTAATAAAATTTAAAAGAAATAGTGTCTAACAATGATGATGCAATTTGGTAAATGGAAATAATATAATTGAATAGTTAAGTTATAGTGGATAACTAAGAGTCATAAATGGGTTTAAATTTGGTTGTGTATAGTAATAAAAATATAAATGATCCTAAATGATAAAAAATTGTGTTGTCAAGGTGAAATGGTTAAAATCTGTTGTGTTTATATAATATGGTTTGGCCTATGTTTACCATGAACCTTTACAAGGATGGTTGAGGTAGTGATAAATATGTGAATATTTCTATTGTGATAATGTATGAAAAGTGGCTTGTTTGTGTAATGTAGTGATCCTTCTTTTTCATAAACATTGGAAGCCTTAGTTTATGTGTTTTGACATGTGTGATTGGAATTATAGATAGATTATTCCCTAATGATGTGTTCTATTTATGAAAATAAAGATATCATTGAGAATTAAACCTATTAGTAGAGTATAACACCCCATTTATGTAGGGTAATAGAGTGTTGAAGTAGTTACATGTTATCATTTCTCATTTTATGAAGATGATGGAATTGGTGCTATGAAGGGTTGTGCCGAATATGTTTTTCTTAACTATAGATTTATACTTGTTGAACACTCCATAGTTTAATATATTGGGGGTACATGAGGATGATTATTCTTGTATAGTGTCTATCCAAAAGATTCTAGATAACTTAGATACTCCTCTAGAGAAGCTAATAATGTCAGCTTCTTATATGGTGTGGGCACCAAGAAAGTGATGGTTGGATATTTTGGTTCACAATGAGTAGGAAGAGATTATTTTATTGAATTATTTCTAGAAAACATTTTGTAACATTCTTATATGGATACCTTGAGGTATGAGAAGGCTGTAGTGTTTCATAGGTTCTCCCAGTGGACTATGATAATGATGGATTATTCTGGCCACATCACCAACCTGAAATTATTTTTCCTGACATTGTATGAGGATGAAGCAGATCGGGTGATATGTTTTTAGGATGTTCATAGATACAAGATCATGTCCTATGTTAATATCTTTTATTTAAATAGGTTTATAGATGTGGTGAACTATGACATTATTTTAGAAGGGAGCTCCATATAGGCACCTTACAGTGGGATTGTAGTTCTAGTTGGGTGATCTAGTGGTAGGACGTATGATTAGAGGAAATTTTTTTTGACTATTCTCACTAGGAAGGTGGTGGGATGAGAAGCTATAAAAGAGTACTATCCTTTTAGTGTAGTTATGGTGTTTTCTACTATCAGCGTAGGATGGCAGGACACATGAATGGTCAATGTCCTTGGGCATCAATTGGGGGTCAAGTGTGCAGGGTAATGAGACATGTGAATAGATTTTTTAGGAACCCTAAATAGATAGATAATGATGGAGGATTAATTCAAATAATTACTATATGAAGGGGGTCGGTTACCTCATTATAGGCATGAGGTTGGAGCTCTAGTAACCGTATGAATCGGTTTAGTGAATTCCATTCCATAACATAAGGGTGTTCTTATAATCAAGGTAGTGTAGCACTAGTTATTCAAACTAGAGGCTAGGTTGTATGGGCATTTAATATACTTATTGTTCAAATAACACCTAGAGGTGGCAATACTAGACTATCAAATGTTCAAATTATTATTCTGGTATCTTCTATGAATGATAGTGAATTATTTTTATATATGTTCCTCACATTATATTATATGTTCTAACCATTAAATGTGTTATGTATTATAGTTTAATTTATATGTGTGGTTATGTTAATTGACACACTATTAGGAGTGTAATAAGAAAATGGATGGATATGTAAGGAGTATACCGTTGAGGTTTGTGGGTATCGTTTCCTTTAGTACTAGTTTGTCCTCATGATATTAAGTTCTTATCAAATTTTTGAGACATATTGGCTCATGTTTTATTAGGACCATTTATATTATAAATTATTTTGGGTAATGTTCAAGTCCCTTATAGGTGATACTTATGTTCACTATGGGTAATGAGTTATCCAGGATGTCCATTCAAGAAATATTTGATAGTGTTTGGGTGAGTTCCTAACCTTTTTACCATTTATTTCATATAATGATTATGGAGTATACTATCTTATCTTTATTCTACTGGTAGTTCATTTCTAGGATCTATTTCATGAGTACTTCTTGAGGATATCACATGAGGTAGATGTCGACTTCATAACTGAGTTTCTTCTTGGAGAAGAAACTCTTTCTATTTTCTATTATAGAATGTTACTCAAAGAAAATTAGGAATGTAAAACACTGTTGGAATTATTAGAGAATAAGTATTTTATTTTTCCATATATGTCACATTGGGTATATCCAGTATTGTTTTCCAAGAACACTGATTACTTATTTCAGTTTTGTTTCTATAATCATAATATTTATCAAATTATGGTTAATAATCAATACCATCTTCCATGAATTTATGATCTTTTGGTTGAGAGGTGATTATGTGTTCTACAAAATTTATTTGAGATTATGGTATCATCATCTGTGCGTGATACCTTATGGTATATCGAAGATTGCATTCAAGACCATGTTTGATTTATATGAGTTTGTTGTGATGTAATCTAGGTTGACCAATGCACCATCAATTTTTATGGTACTGATGAATATAATGCTTCATTCGTACCTGGATCATTTTGTAGTCATTTTTTGAATGACATCTTGGTGAACCCTAAGACTCGTAATGATCATTCCATATATCATGACATATTCTTGAGTACACTAAGTGATAATTGGATTTCATAACATATATATGTGTTTCATTTATGGATTAATATGGTACATTTTATGGGTCACATTATCACTAAGTAAGGTGTGTTAGTAGACCCAAACAAAGAAAAGGTAGTTGTATCATGGGGGAACCCGAAGAATTTTTTTATATCCATTTTTTGGGTTTGTTTGGATATTATCAAAGGATCGTTAAATACATTTCTCAATTGGAAACATCACTTTTGGTATTTACCAAAAGGGAATCAATTTTTGATGGTTGGTCATATTTCAGGATGTTTTCCTATAGTTAATGAAGTGGTTGACTACTACACAGATTTTTATCCTACAAAAGATGGGTAAGAAGGGTACCATGTTCTCTATTTTGTCCATTGATGGGATTGGGGGATTAATGATATATGATTATTAGGTTTAGTTATATGGTTCAAGACATTTGAGGCCTCATAAATGTAATTACCCAAGGCATGATATTGAGTTGTATGTGGTGTCATATGCATTAAACTTTTAGAGGCATTACTGGTTGGTTGAGTGTTTTACTATTTCTGTCGATCATAGAAGCCTTATGTAAATTTTCTCCTAGAATGAATTGAATATTTAATATAAGATATGGGTTGAGTACACTAATTATTTTGATTTTGAGCTGGTCTACACACTAAGAAAAGGAAATAGTTTTGTAGACTCTATCAGTCAGAAGACTCGAAATCATGTTGTTTTAGAATCTAGTTCTAAGAGGAGGAGGATGGATTTGTTTCCTAAGATGCACCTAGAGATTCAATATGGACTATGAAAGATTACACCTGGATCCTTGGAAGTTGATTAGGAACTTTTTATCCAGATCATGAAGAGGTAATATGAATATCTGGAGTGTTTTTCCCTGATGGAATGTATTGAAGGTGGGGAGTCACCTTCTGACTTGATGGTTGATGATGAGATGATCATTTATATTCATGGTTGTTTTGTTGTGACTAATCATATACCGAAGAGTTTTTGCATGAGTTTTATTCCTCCAAGTGGGAGTTGAATCATGGTTTACTCAAAATGTATCATGATATTTATGGACAGTATTGGAAGCCAAATATGAAGAAAGAGGATTCAGGTTTTATGATGTGATGTTACACATTTCAGTAGGGGAAGGATTAGAATTAGTGACCAAGTGGTCTGATGTTTCCAATTACCATATTGGAATGGATGTGGGATGACATAAAGATAAAATTTTTGGTAATTATTCTAAGGAATACTTTGAATAATAATCTGATATAGGTAGTTTCTGATCGGTTGACCAAGGTAGAACTTTTCTGGAAGATTCAAGAGGCCTTCACCATGGTCCAGTGGGGTGATATATATGTTTGAGAGATAGTTTATTTGTATATTGTACCACATAATATAGTTATGGATCATTATCCACATTTTAATTCTCACTTTTTAAATGGGTTATAGAAGGAACACAGTATCCAGATGTTTTAGTTTAGATTTCAACCTGCTGACACACAGGAAGTCAAAGAGTTTTTTTCTGGAACTAGAGGACATGCTGAGGGTATGTGCAATTAAATATTTTGATCATGAGAGAAAAACATTTCCCTTATTGAGTTCACCTATAAAAATGCGTACTAGGAGACTCTTCATGTGGAATAAAATGTGAATTTTTATGGTATTCCATGCTGATCTATGTTATGTTGGGTGAAGGTTGGGGAATAGGGGTTGTAGGGACTGATTCTCATAAACGAGACATCAGAGTATGTTCAATTAATTAAGAATATTATGGATATAGTTCAGAGTATGAGAAATTATTATGTTGATAGACATCATTGACCTCTTCAGTTTATGGTGGCTGATCGTGTGTTCTTTTGAGTGTGGACAAGGTTGGATCACCGTCAGATTAAGAGATAGGGTAAGTTAGAAAACAAGTATGTGAGGTTGTTTGATATTATGGAGAGAATTAGACTAATGACATATCTATTGGATCTTCAATAGAAGTATAGTGTCATGAACGATGATTATTAGGTGTCATATCTTCAGAAGTATCACCATGACCCATATCATGTGATTGATGTTGAAGATGTTGAGCATAATGATGATGTGTCCTATGATGAGGATCTGGTTTGTATTTGGGATTTTGTTTAAAAATTTATTCATGGAAAGACTGTGTCATTGGTTCAAGTGTTTTGGAAGCATGGTAATGTTCATAAAGATACTTGGAAAAGGCAATCATATATGAGGGGCCAATGGCCTAATCTATATACCATGGAAGCCTAGTGATTCATGGGAAGATGTCTCAAGGAAAATCCATTATAAGGTTGGGAGATTGAAATATCAAAAACTTATAATGAGGTATGTTATTGTCTTTTTTTGTTAAAGTCCCTTAAAATTGTTTAATGACATGTCTTTTAGGTTTATGATGAGGCTTGGTGGTGTCACTAGTTTTCAAGAAAAATCATAGGTAAAAAGGGGCCTTCCATTTCATGTTTCATGGTTGGAACATTGTTAGTAGAAACCGTGAACCCTAACAATGAATCCCTAGATGTAGGGTAAATGGATGAAGAAATGGTACAAGAAGGGGGATTGAAACCGTAAAGTCTTGGACAATGCCATTCTATACAGTTTCTGTATGGTTTGTCAAATCGTACTAGCCACCTAGAAGACTATGCGATTTAGTACCCTATGAGACATAGAGTGACTCTTGGTTTCTATATGTTCTCTTGAAACATGTGGCCATACTGTGAACCTCATTGGATATGGGGATGTTTTTCATTTTACCCATTCTCGATATATGATATCTCACCCAAATTTAGGTCACATCTTCTTACATATTCCATGGGTGATAGAACCTGTCTCCCAAGAATTCCAAGGATTGATCTCCCTCATTCCTATTTTTTAAGTGAACCATTGGGTATAGATTGAATCTTAGGGTGAGTCTAACCGTCATCATCCTTTCTTTTTCTGGATAGGTAATGTTAGAATCATTCTTCATCTTCTGAATCTATAAAACCATATTTTTTCTAGATTTTACTATTTTGTAACTTTTAATGATGTTTGTTTTTTATTCAATGGATACGGTTGAATGGTGTTCATCTTAATTATAGAGATAGGTGGTCTACAAGTTATATCATATAGTCTTGTGATTAAATTTTGGTGTTTTTGGTTATGTGATTGTGTTGTTCTGCAGTCTATTCTATTTTACGTGGTATAAATGATAAATTATATGTTTACATGATGAATTGAACCCCTCATAATATCCTAGGTATGAATTGAGGTTGAGTTGATTCTGTTAAATTCTATTCATGGGGTGATCTACTTTTGTGAACATGGAATTCAATTGTTATGTGTAGATTTTAATTTTAATAAGATAGATCCTAATAAATTATGGTGATACGTTGACATGAGTTATGAAGTGGAACAATTGATAATTTTTCCTAGTTATTGAAATGAAAAAGGGGGTGCTTAGAATAATTGTAAATGTGTTCAATTAATTATGGACTGTAAATGATAAATGTATTAATGGGTTATGGATTGGAGATGGTAGATGTGTTGAATAACCTTTAGCTTGTAAATGGAAAATATGTTCAATGTGAGATGGTTCAAACATGGTATATGTGTTTAGTGATAAAGAATAATATGAACATAGCTTGTTGGTATGTGGTGTACCAAACATAAGTCTCTACACCTTATGGTCTTGTAATACTGAGCCTCTAAACCCTCCATTATAATGCATGGGATTGTGATTTGGACTGGGGACCTATGCTCCTAATGAATTCCTCGGATATGAATAACATGAAAAAGAGTCCAAGGTAAGTGTTATGTATTTTTTTGTAATATTTTCCATTGTGACATATGGAACGTGATTCTCCCACTTATGCATAGTTTATATGACTATCATTGGCGGAAGGATATATGTTGAAAATTGTAAACCCATGGAACAAAAGATGAAAGTGGATAATTTGATCCTTGTTAACTAATGGCACCTGGTTTATCATATTTCTATCAAGTTATTCATCTTATACCTGCATACAAAATCAGTTTCGATATGATATTTAGTATACTCTATTGGTGGTGTCCTATAGAGTTTTACTCACACCCTGATCGAGCTTTCAATGGGTAACTAAGAAGACTTCATGGTTAAAGATTAGGAAAAGTGGGGGGCTATTCTAGAAGTCTTATTTTGGTGTTCGATATCCATGGATTTGAGATCAAGACATATATTAAGGATCCATTTTATGGATTCTTTAATATATCCATATTTTTGTTTTTCTCTATGCTTTGAACTATATGACCTGATAAATAATATTCATTGTTTCACTGTAGACTTATAACATGTTCTGGGAAATGGATTCCTAATGGATATTTATTATTTAACTATTTCCACTATTTTGTATATCATCTAATATGTATTTATCTTATCAAGAAGGTATAGACTCTCAACATGTAATATTTTACCATCACAGCTAGTCGGAATCCTTTTCCATATGGGTATAAAATTTTGAGGTTATGTGGTTTTTTGGATAAGGGAACTAGATATAGTGGCCTCCTATCAAGGGATGTTACAGACAAGTTCATTTAAGATACTTAGAATCAAGACCATACTTATGTGTAAGGTCTACAAGACACTACTACAACTAATCTAGGAAAAATCAATATCACATGGATCCTAATTAGATGAAAATTTCATTCAATTCTTTTAATTAATCAAGATATCCAATAGTCATCGTAGCTCCTTTATAAATAATAATCGATAATGTTTAGAAATTATCACTAGATTTCCTCTCACCAATACACAACAATTCAACATCATCCACAACTGATTTGATAATAATTATAATTTTACCCCTAAGAGGAATCAAATAAAATTACTTTTAAGGGATGAGGAAGAGGAAAATTATAAGGAGAGAAAAATTCTAACATCTAAATAGTAAAAAACAGAGCAAAAATCAACAAATGATTGAAGGGTTTTATGTAATCGAGGGAGTGGGGTACACCATAATCTATGATGTATTAAGGATAAGGGATGTGAATGGGATAACAAAAATCTAATGGGGTCATTTCATTAATTTCAATATTTTTAATAATAACTCAAAATCCACAACGTTTGACTGTATTATTTTCAAAACCAGCCCCCCATATGCGAACCCTCCTATATATAAAGAAATAAACTTCACATGGTTTGGGAATATGGTTTACTAACTAAATGCCAGCTGTTAAAAATAGATCTTGAACCCATCTGAATCATTCACAAGATTTGTCGACAACCATGCACAAAACATGAAACCTAGACTTATGCCAATCCAATGAAACTTGGATTCTTCTAAAACATTCATAGTTTCCATAGAATGACTCTCATGATGTTCTTATAAACTAATAACATTGTAAATAATACTAGAAACACTTTTAGACTAAGATAACCCCAAAATTTCAAATAAAATGTGCACACCAAACTATAAATTAGTTCAAAAACTATCTTGAAAACTCCAACTACTAAATATATCTCCATATCTTATCCCACAAACCTAAGATACCTCCAAACATTCAAACCATAGTAAAACACTTCCAATAGGATGATGTAACTCTATGAATTTGAATTCAAATCTTGATTCTCAAAATTACCCCTCGATAGGAAAAAATTTGAATTTACACAGAATTTTAAAAAATATAATGAAATGGGTCATTATAAATTTGTTTTCAATCTAATAAGACCTGAAAAAAATTATTGTTTATTCACATATAATAATAGGATTCACTAATATAGAGCGTAAAAACACCATAAATCCTTAATATGGTGTGAAGATAAGATGAGGTAAAATGAGGTTTTAAAAAGTTAAGTCATGAAATTAATATATTCACACATTTCTAGCCATCACAGCCTAGTAAATTGTGATCTAAAGTGTTCAATAATCTCTATCATAATTTCCATTATGCATGGTTAGTTGACACGGTCATTGTAACCATATATAACATACTAGATATTGTTTTTCCAGACTGTTATCCCATATGGTTTAGGAGATTGTGCACCTAAATATGTGTATATACCTTCTTCTCTGGAAACTCTAAATACAACAGAGAAACTCCAAGAATTATTAAGATACTTATCTATTATCTATTGTTAATCACATGGTATAGTCATAAAAAATATCAAATTAAGGAAAAAATTAACAATTTATAATTTATTATGCATTATAAACATTTACAATATATATATATATATGAAAATATTCATAATTTAATTATTAAATAATTATTAAATATTTAGTACATGCGGATTGGTCATATAAATTTCATATTTTAAAAATAATAATTTTTTCTCCCTATAAGGCATTCATGAATTAATGATACTTTAAACAATAAAGAAATCATTTTAGAAGATGTGATATTTTTATAACGTGAATATATTAAACACAAAAAAATTAAATTTTATAATAATATAAAAATGTATATTATTTATATTATGTATTATAAAGTGTTTGTATTAACTAATATATAAGTTTTAATACTTTTATATTTATCGTTTATTTCATAATTTAAATAATATTAATGGGTTTATTATACAATATATATATTTATTATTAATTCATAATAATATTCAAATATATTTCAAATGTTCATATATAATAGAATTAAATTTTTATTTGTTCATATATTTGTTGATAAAATTATGAATTATGAATTTATTTTTAAATCTAATTTTTATATTCATGAATGTATGTGTGAAATTTTTATATTTATTAATACAAATATAGTAAATTTAAAATCTCAATATATAATTCACACAATATAAATAAGATATTTCATGTCAGGTATTTCATAATATATAATTTAGTTTATCCATGATTAAAAAATTTCTTATTATAATTCAGAAGTGAATATTTATTGATATTAATTCTTATTATTTTAGATTAAAATCATTTTTTATATTTTAAAAAACTCTAGAAAAATGATCTGTGGGAATTGGGATATTAGGATAGATGTATCATAGAATTGGGGGTTTAGGCATAATGTAGAACATTTTGGGTTCTCTAACTACAAAATCAATAATGATCTTGATTATTATTTTGGATATGTATAATAGTAATAAATTATATGAAAGAAGTTTCATATAAATTTTTATTTCATTAATATGTTCACATTTTTATTATTATAATTAAATCATTTACTATGGATATATAACACACATCATTAGTTTTATAAGATTTAAATATCAAAGTGATTGAAATATCTGTTATAGTAAAAAAATTACAGAAATTTTTAATTTCAATCATTATAACCATTAAATAATATAGTGATCAAATATGATATTGTATAAATTACATGTATATAGAAAATACTGGTATTATTAAATCCCCTAAAAATAAAAATGGTATAGATTCATTCTAATATGAACAAATGATTATTCCTTGTTATTACAATTCATTAGGTGACAAAACCAAATTTGTTTCATTATGATTTCATTAAATTATATTATAACTAATAGAGAAATATTAATTGAATATATAGAATAAATTTATTTTATTTTTAATAAGTTTATAGTATAATTAATGAAAAATTATTAAAATGTTTTTTTAGTAAATTTATTTTTATCAAGGATATAATTTATAATGTTTTTTATTTTTTAAACAGTGTTTTTAAGGATTTTGTACATTTTCAATATAAGCATATGGAAAGATTGTAAGATGTGTAGACAAAATTTAATACATGATTATTATGATGAAATAGGCCATGTAATCCCAGTATGAGGTTAATATGATTATATCCCATGATACATCATATTAAAAACATCCATCTAAGTTCTATTTCAATCTTGAACCTCAACTCAATTAACTACGTATGAATAATTAGCATTGTATGAATCTATGTCAGATTATATACATGTGGTTAAGAGATACTGAGTTCCCATTTTGCATGTGCGGGGTAAGATTAACTCCATTGATTGAGAATCAATGTGGGATTAATTATAATTTAGGTAGATGGTTCATATAATTGTGGATATTGAGTAAGATTTAAAATATTCCCACTAGAGTTGTGTATGAATAATTTCAATGAAATTTTCTTTGTTCTCACTATTCATTATCTTACCCATTGTGCTCTAATAGTCATCCAAAATACCAACATTTTCTGGTTCCCTCTTCAAAATTTTGACAACCAAATATTTGAGGCTGTACGAACAATAAAATCCAATTCTATTTATTCATCAAAATTGGGAAAAGGCTCTATTATCCATCTATGTGATTTCCTCCCATAAAATTTGAGGGATGAGGATCGTAGGGGGGTTATCAATCTGAAAAATAGACTAAAATATTTAAACATATAAGAATTATTAAATTAGACAATTTATATATCTTTAATGTCCTATAAATGCTGATTTCCCCTACTTCCCATAAATACGATTTATGCCATCATTTTGTATGGGATTCCAATGGTTACCCTTATGAGATTTATCTTAATCATATATCTATAAATCTTGGTATTTTTGGTTAATAACTATAGAATTTTTTCCTACATTTTAATTTTTTTCTACATATCTGATTCCTCTCTCAGTCTCTATTCAGGGACCACAAACTCAATGGTTGATCTGTAAAGGATGCAATGATTTCTTGCATCCCTATTTATATTTATTTTATGTTTAAATTCAATTCAAAATGATGATAAATGAGTCTAAAATGTGGATATGGTGGTCATTAATAATTACTACACTCTATTAGTATCATTTACTATTTCACTATCTCATTTATCTTTCAATCCATTAAATATTCTATATTATTTTAGAACTAATTGGTCTAAATGTTAAACACTTATGGGAGAACATAATGATGGTAGGTAATAGTATTATTTGGTTGTTGAGTGGAATTTCATTCTATCCCAAAATGTCTTATGTGTGAAGTGGTCCTTTAGTGGTTTTTTTAGTGAACTTTTTTTAAAAGGTCTAGTCGAGGAAAAAAAGTAAAAAAAGGTTATATTTGGGGTTTTGATTTGATTTAATTAATCATTCAATGAAAAATGATGCCATTTTTTATCCAACTCTATGTTCTAACACCTCTACAAAAATTAATGTTTACCTTCTATGGTTATTTTGTATCTATTGTTTTTCATATCACATAACCCCCCTCATTTCTCTTGTTTATAGTTTTTAAAATTCTATAAAATAACCCTCTCATTAAAAATAACTATTTGAAACTGTCCAATACTCCTCTTCATATAACCTTGGTTTTTACTATGATTGATCTAAAGTTTTTATGTTAAATTCATTGGAACCTAAAAACATCAATAATTTATAGAGTTCATTTAGGTGAGATGAGATATTAGCTCACATTCCTTCACCTAATAAATATTTACCATTGGTCTCATTTAACTCAAAAATAAATTGAATCATTTCTTCACTTACCCTCTCTAATGGATAAATTTATTTATTTGTTACCATCATATGTTAGGGGAGTATGGAGATCAAACTGATGTGAGGATGAATTTATAATAATAATTGACAATATAAAATAGTACCTCAAGTAACCAATAATAGAAGATATGGCTCATGAACATATTTAATTTCATGAGTAAATCCATAAGATTTATCAACATACTACCAAGTCTCAAGAAATGGTCTCTTATATTCCCATCTACTATCAATGAAGGGTTTGATGAGAATGAGAAACAACATAAAAATATTTCTCTGCCTCCATATTTGAATTTCCTCCTAAAAACCATCAAATAATATCCACATCTTCTATAAAAACAATTAAAGGCAGTGGACCTATCCTTGGAAATTTTCATCATTAATTATAAATTATTTCTAAAGCCTATTGCCTACCATTATTTGTGTCGTGAAGAATCAAAAACAATCATGGACCTAGGAAACAATGAAGAATATGTATAGAAATACAACACTGATGTGAATATATTTGTGGAGTTAAAGAAAGAATCCACAATGGATGTGGTGAATAATGAATAAGAGTCTGATAATAGTTTGGTTCTATGATTTCCTCTTCTACGCTATCTATAAAATAAAATGGAGGAGGAAACCACTATGGAAAACATGGATTCCTCCTTCCTTACCCCCCCCCCCCTTAAAATTATATATTTCTTATATATTTCTCGGGGATCATGCTTCTATTATTTCTTTTGGGGTTTCCAACTATCAAATCTTGGATATAAAAACGAATAATGTGTGGTTGTTTACATCACACAAACCCCATGCACCTTCACGTAAAAAAATAATATATTAGTATGTCCTAACTAGATGATGTATAAACCCAATACCCACCTATAGTTCTAAACTAAAATTTTTTATTAACTATATATTTCTCATTTTTCATGATGTTAAATAAATTTATAATTTTATAATTATTTGTTTGGTTCCAAAAATAATATAAAAATGAATAACTGAATGAAATAGTTTTTAATAATAAAATTATCTCTAAATATTTTAGTCTTTGGTAGCAATAATTAATTTTTTTGGTTGTAAGATAAACCAAATAAATCTATGTGTGTGGGAATTTAATTATATTAAATTATTTTTGTTATAAATATTTAAATTATTTTTATTTAATAAATTAATTTTAAAGTCTTGTACTCTTGGATACATTTTATGTTTTAGGTATTTATAATACATGATTCTATTAAGAAAATAATGATTTTGTAATGGCCCTATTTTTTTATTTTATTAATAGATCTATTATATATCAATAAATTTTTATTATGATTCAAAGTATAAGGACATAAAAAGGCTTTTAAATTTTATAATATCTTTACATAATATGAGTTGATATGAAATATTATAACTAGAAATTAAAAATGGATAGAAATATGCACAAGAAACGAGAAACACATTATTTAGTTAATTACGAGCATTACATTCAGTCTACAAAAATACCCAATATAATGCCAAATATTTCAATGGGAATAATAATTTATTATAAATAAAATAAAATATAAAACATACTGTCACCTAGAGACCCTAGAAACATCACACCCATGAACAAATCTATAATAGAAAAACAAAGAGTTAGTAATAAAATATTAACTTTAGAAATGATATTCATACTTGATAGAATCAAAGTAAATGATGATGTGTAGGAATGATGGTGAATTTATAGGGAAATCTGATTATCAAATTTTACAACCAATCAGAAAATATTATTGAATAGAAATATGGTAATTATATAATATAAAAAATTCTAATATTATTTCTGGTTATGTAGACACATTTAAGTGGATATCAGAATTATTTAATGATATAATCAAAATTGTATTATTTGTAGATTTTATAAAAAAAATTATTGAAATAATTATATGATAAATATATAGTTTTTAAATAAACGTTATTTTGATGAAATTATCTTATAAAACACTTTTTGAAATAATTATATATTGTAACAAAATCCTAAATAATTCTTATATTGGTTAAACTATTTATTTTTAAAATAACATTGATTTGTTATTAAAATATATTTTAAATAAATTTAACATTATCATAATTGGGGAATGATTTTAGGAAAAAAATTCATTTTTAATCATAGAACGTAAAATTTATTTTAGGTTTAAATTTTTCAAACTTTATAACAAAGTTGATTTTTTATGCGAAATAGTGAAATTTTCTATTTTATGAACACTACAATCTTATGATATCATTATTAATTCATCATTATTAATAATTTTATCAAAAATTATACTACATTAAAAATGAATTTACTATATATTAAAATTAATTTTAATTTTGAACGTTATAATAAACTTTTTTGAACCAATTTTATGATTTTTGGAAATAAAAATTATTATTTTTTATTCTGATAATTAATTTGCTTGGATGGAATGTTTCGTTTAGTTTTTTTGGAATTTATAATCTAATCACATTGTCTCAATGATTAAGGATCTATAAATTTGTATAATGTTTGTTGAAACCAGAATTATATTTCTTTTAAAATAAAATAACTAATATTTTATCCCCTAAAACCCACCCCTCCTCAAGTATAAATCCCATTCCTCTTTTTTTATATTCTAAATTAACAATCCATACATTTATTGGCCATTTTATTCCCAAATTTTCCTTATTATGTTGAATAAAGGTCTCATGTTTCCATACATATTTTTGAGAAATTAAATCATCATGTTATGGGAATTCACATCTTCATTTCTTTCATTCAAGTACCTCATTTCTATAAGTCTTCTTAATGTCAAATATTCATTCTTTTCCAGAATCTTTTTACATAAAATTATTTTAAAAAAGGTTTTTTATCTATAGAAAACATAAATTTTTACTCATTATTCTTTTTCCACAATCCATGATGTCTTCTCTTATTTTACTAAAATTATATCATGTAGTTTTCTCTTTTCATGTAGTATTATTACATTAGGAATACCCAAACCATTCCTATACCCATGAAGATTAACAAGGAGGTAAAATGATTTTATTTATTTTAGTATTTACATGTATTGTATCAACATTCCATTTATATGGGTTAAAAATGTTGCAATGTTCATGGATTTATGCATGTATGTTGTAAATGTTTTTATATAAAACATGTTATTTATACCACTTGAGTTATTGATTAAATAATTTATAATGATCAATGTGGATCAGATATATTAATACATATACTATTTTTACATAGATATTTATCCAAATAATTGGGTAAATAATAAATTTCTATATACGACATGTTTTATGATACCATTTAGAAAAAAACATGGTAATTATGATTTAAACACATTATAGATAAAACATGGTGATATTATTATGAATGTATAATTATAATATTTTATCGATTTTTTTTATCATAGGCCTCATATTCATATGATCATATCTTATAGATATGTCTCTTAGTCACATTTTAATTATCGCTTTTCATTACTCCCTTACTAGGATTTTTTCTCATACCTTTCTTTCAATTTTTTCTTCCAAATTTTAGATATAGTAAATGTAAACTAGAAGGGACTTATGAAGAATCATTTCATATGGATTTGAATAATTTTTAAGTTCCATAGGTTTTTATAATATTAAATTTCTATATAAAAGATAGTAAACCTCGTGATATCCTTTTTATTCTTAAATGTTATGAAATGTAATGAATTTTTTTGGAAATAAATAAGTTACTCATCATTGATTTGTTTTTTTTTAAAAAAGGTAAATTAATAATATTTTGTAAAATTATAAGTTTACTATAATTTAATAATCACGATATAGATAAATGACCTTCAACATTAGTGGATCAGTTGTTAAGAACATGTATTAATTAAAATTTTTATTACTAAACAACAAGTAATGTAAATTTATATGAATTAGAGTAATTTCAGTAGTTTTTATCCAAACATTTATTTCTCAAAATATTCAAAATACAAATATTTGTGTGTGTGTGTGTGTGAAAGAAAAAACTCTAATAAATAGTATGATCAAATTTTCCATATAATGATTCCCTACATCAACTCTCAAAATTATCTAGGGGATGCTATAGATATTTTAAATTTCATTTTTTTGATTATCCTTAATTATTTAATAACTTCTAGTAATAGTAAGAGCTTAAAAAACTGATTGAACATGATTTTGGTAATAAAGATAGATGTGAGTGAATGTGAATACCAAACCAAGATGAAAAATATAAACATTAAGTTACCTAATCAAATTATATTGTTGTAAATAATTTTTTTTAAATTATGAATAATATTTAGAAGCTATAATCATAGAAATTTATAAGATTATTGTATTTTTATAATGTGATTTATGAATATATTAAACAATAAAAAATACATTACTAAGTAATTAAAAAGGTAGAAATGGATTCTAGGTGAATATTTTTTTTGAGATACATTCGTAGTGGAGAAGGAGTAATTCAAGTGTGTATAAGTGAATTAACATTATTTTCTCATTATTTATTGATAATATTTTAGTATAATCAATGAAAATATATTAATTGAATATTTTAAGTATATAAAATTTAGTTTTATTATGTAAATAGTGACCATAATGATAATTTAGAAAGAATTTATTTATAGTGATTTTATTATTATCCTGGATTTAATTAAATGTGTATATATTTAAAAAATGTAGTTTTTAATGTATTTATATGTTTTCGATTTGATGTTTTATTAGAAGTATAGGGTATATAGGAACCAAAAGGATTTCCTCTATTCTTAGTAATATTAAATAGTAATGTGAACCACTGTAGGAGATTATAAATAGTATAACCAATTTTATATAATATTAAAGTCACTTGTATGAGTCCTATGTTAGATTAAAACACAACTCCATGTCACTATATATGATAAATCAGTGTGAAAACACACTATGTCAAATTAGATCCTCATAGGTGAGAGATAATGATCACCTCAATGAAATGTTTTTCAATATATAATATTTATAGTTTGTGTATCTATATGATATTAAATATATATTTATCTCAAAAAATAAGATATTTGGGGATTTCAAGTAATAATAAACACATCCCCAAGATCTTCATATAAATAATTCCAATGTAATTTTCATAGATCAAATTTTTCATAATCTTTATAATAACCCAAACACTAGAAAACAAGATGCAAAATTTATATTAAATTAGTATTACAAATATAAGAATCTAAATAGTATCCAATTGTCTATTAGTCTTACAATACTATATATATATACATCACATTTGAAAACATAATATATATCATGAAGACATTAGGAAAACATTATTTTCCTTTCGATAATATCATCGAGAATTAAACATTTTTTCCAAATGATTTCATGAAGAATAGGAAAGTATAAGGGTGATATTTGATACTCATTAAGAGGTAGCATATGATAGAAGAAATTATAACATAAACATAGAACAATTGATATCGTATGATTTAATAATAATATAAATACACAATTAACTAAAACTAATAGGATTTTATTTCTATCAATATAATTGAAAATAAATTGATTAGATGGATATCAATAATTGATTCCTTATTAAAGACATTCATAATATTATAAAAATAATTCTATACCATAATCCAAGACATCATGATCCTAGAAATCACAATCATACGATCATGGAAACATCATGCTCATGGTAGGTGAAAAAAAAATACCCAAACATGTTTTCCTCATAAGAGTTACATATGAATTGAGGGGATAGATAATTTTAGGCCCCACCTGTCACTTATTCGAGTGTAATGTATTAATCATATGATAAAATGAATAAAAAATTCATAATAAACTTTTAAAGATAACATAATTATAAAAATAAAAATATGAAACACCATTAAATTTCCCATGTTAATAATAGGTATAATGTTATCATGACCTATATGATGATAGTTTTTGTATAGTTCAATAATAAATAATACATATTAAAATGATGGGTAACACTCAATGTAAATATAATTACCCCTATAAAATAAATAATGATAATGCAGTTGTTAAGGGTATTTTAATTGTGTCTTGATATTTGTATATAATGGTAAATTAGATAAATAATTTTCAAGGGAATGAGACCACAACAATAGTAGGAAAAATCGATCATCATGGATCAATATGAGCATGTGAATATTCAGAATAATATCCCCCATAAATATATATCTAGGTTTTGTATTTTAGTCTCACTCATATTGAATTCGTGGGATGGTTGAATCAATGATTTATCCGACACTTTTTTAGATGATTTTCCAAAGGTGCATTTATCCCACTATCATATCCACTTCTTAGTGTCCAGAAAAAAATTAATTTTTTTTGAAAAACATACACTAATTACTTTAGAAAAAATTAAAATATTTGGGAATTATAAAGGCTTATTAAAAGGCTTTAGTTAGAGTAAATTATTATATAAATCTATCATATGGGTGATAAATATATAAAAGCACAAGCACTTCCACATTATAATAATGGTTTGTATTTGAAAATGGATAGTGTGGAATGAGATCCATTCTGTAAATATTTTATTGACATTAGATATTGGAAATAATGAGAAGGGATAAGTAGTATATAAACAATAACATATCAAATGAGATATAATACCATGAAATTACAATAAATGAAATATGTGTAAATGGTATTATAACAAATGAAATTCATTTAAAAGGGGAAATATTGATTGAAAACCCTTACATTTATATATAACTTCTTAAATCTAGGAATGACTTCTTAGAATATGAGGAACTCCTTAAAAGGTCTTTAGAGAGGGATATGAATGGGAACACGATGATAAAATTCTTTTTTTGTTGAGTGAGATGAGAAAATGGATTGGGTGATAATATTTTTTAAATTAAAATATTGTGTTTTTCATGGAATCTAATTTTAATCAAAGGGTAATAATATAATCACATGGGAGTTATGTGGTTTATGTGAGTTAGGTAAAGAGATTGTTTGTGAGACTTGTGGGTATAACTTCAATGTTGAGTCAAAAGTATCATTTTGACATTTCCCTTAAATTTATTTTAAAACTCACAAAAACTTTATTATATACATTATTAACCAATTCTTTTATGTTAAAAATGTTTTAATTGTGTTTGTAGAGAACCTACTTTTTTACAAAAACATAGAATTTTTTTAACGTATTCATGATTTCAAATATACTCTATATATTACAACAATCATAATGGGTATAGATCTTATCATTCTCACAATCACCATAATTAATTCAAATTTAGAGACTTTCTATTTCTCATTCATACGAACAAAGTTCTAATATTATTTAACATCAAAAATGGTATCATTATAATCATAATCATAAAAATATTGATAATGACATATTATAAGAAATTATATTGGATAGTATAAATGTTAAATTCTGAATTTTTTAAAAAAATCAATTATAATGAATATATTTAACTCTACTGTAAAATATATACATCAAAATAATATTGTGCATTCTGTTATAATATGTGTAAATAAAAATAATTTACTATATTCAGTTAAAATATTACCATTGGAGTTTTAAGTGTCAAATTACATGTTGAAATATCAGAGAAAATTTGACCATTATAAATCAATATGACCATTGGGATAATTACCTACTAATACCCATTCATTTTATGATTTTGCAACAAGTGGAGAAAACACATGTAAAGACACTCATCTGATTTTTCTACTGTTTGAGGGCCCTAAAGCATACAAGAGTGGATAATTTTTTTTTATAATTTTAACCTTCTTGTGTTTGTTACTTCTTTGTGCCACTGATTGTGTGAATATGATCACGGACTTCTGATTCTAGGAAGGTAAAGGTGAAGATCATCATATTGACTGAGGTCTTGTGGAGAAATCAAGACAAATCTAACCATCATATCAAGGGATACCAAGGATAGAAAGACATAGAAAATATGTTCATTGTATCAATGAATCATGAGGATAGTGAGACAAACTAATCATAACATTGAAGGAATTCTCTGGTAATATACTGACAGACTTTTTGTAAGTATAAAAAAGGGACCATTACTAAGGGTTACTGGATACCCTTATCTTTGGGATAAAAGAATTGTATTCTTTTTTATTACTTATCTTACTACATGTATTCCATTTCTACTACAATTATATATAATGTGATACTTTTATGTTCATATTTCAATTTCTATTTTTTTATCACAATATCATAAATTTTGATACAACTAATTAACTCTTAATACGATTTTATATGCTTTTAGATTGAGTCTATAAATTTTTTGTTACTCTGATTTATAATAAACATCATTATTATGAAACTTTTTTTAATACTTTAATAAATCATTTTTCATCTGTGAATATGAATATATTGTGATTACGATTAGAAAAAAATTATGTACAATTATATAAACTGTAAAGATGGAATCTCTTTACTTCTTATGGAATTACAATAGAATCAACCTAATTATCATATTTCTTTCATTAGACCCCAGGGTGAAGTTTGATCACATTGTGAACAATAAATAGGTATTTTGAATAAAATTAGTTAAACCTAGTTAAAATAAACCTATTTTATGGTTAAAAATGAATTTTTTAAACATAAATTTCACCCCCAATTTTAATTTTTCATTTTGAACCATCAATTTGTATCAGATCCAAGTCTTTGTTATAATGATACTTCCATTTTATATAAGAGGATAATTCCACTATTAAAATACATTATGATTATTTTATTTAAATTCTAATGAAATTTAGTATTATTTCTATTTTAACAATTTTGTTTATAAACATTTATTACATTAACATTTATTGTGGAAAATATTTTGTTTGTATCTATTTATAAACGATGACAGGACTAAAAGTAAGATCTATAGATAATATGAATTCTACTTGACCTACATTATTTTATGGTAATGACTATGAATTAAGGAGAATCAGATTGAAGTTATTTATGATCAACATATGAGTTAATAATTTTGTAATTGGAACTGATGCATACAAAATTCCTTATATAGATGTTAGAGATTTCACAATTCAAGAAAATCAAGAGTATTATATTAATTATATGATAAATAATACCTTTCTTTCCATGATATGAATTATATATTGTTATATTTATTCTTGTAAATTACCTAATAATATTTGGATAAATTTATAATTTACTCATTTTGGAACTCTAAAAATTATTGAAACCAAAAGAGAAATTCCTAGAGCTTATTATCAAGAATTTTAATTTCCTTCTGGTGAACCTTTTGTAAAGGTACACTAAATTTTTATGACAATTGTTCATAGTTTACAAGATATTGGTGAAAATTTATTAATGGATAAAATTCTTGTTTAAATTATTATTTATATCATGCCCAATGAATGGGAATCAAATAGAAAAGTAGTTAATGAATCAATGATGATTACAAAATTTAAATTTGAAGATTTACTTAGAACTATTTAACAGCATGAGGGTAGGTTGAAAAGATATATTGAGAAATTAATGAAAATTAATGGTGGAATTTCTCTTACTACTAAATCAAATAAGAATAAATATCAAAATATTGGGATAGTTGTTACATCAAAAAATAAAATGGTTATTATTTCTTAAAATTCAATTAAATTAGAACATTCTGAGAATGAGTTAGTTAATCTTACATGAAGGATAAACAATATTATTGGTAAAAATGATTTTAGGTATCTTTACAAGGAATTTAACAAGTAAAATAATGAAAATAATGATTCTGAAGTTACCTGTTATAAATGAAAGAATGTTGGACATATACGACCTTTTATTCCAAAGCTCAAAAAGAATGATAGAAAGAAAATTAATTCTGATTGAGATCATAAAATATAATACAAGACAAAAGTAAATAATTTTTTTAAATATTATGATTTTGGGACTCATATTAGAGTAGACTTTTCATATTATTCTTATGATAATGAATATTTTCTATAGAGGAATATCATCCCATATTCCAGAATACCTTAAGAAAATCAATGTTTTATGTCTAAGGTACATACATATAATTCTTTAACTAATATTTCTTTAATTGAAAATTATATTTATGATAATAATTCTGTATCTTTGAATGATGAATCCTCCACATCCAGTGATGATAATACTTTACCTTTTATGAATATGTTTCTAATTTTGAAAAACTTTTATAAAATGAAAAATGTAATATATGTAACAAACATCATAAGTCTAATAAAAACATGAAAAACATAATTCATAAATTTTATTCTTAAAAATTAAATATTTATTTATTAAAATAACTTGATAAATCCAGTTTTGAAATAGATATTATTTCTAAATATTTATAAAAAATAATTTTTCAAGAAGAATATTTTGTAAACTGGTTTTGAAAAACTAAATTACAAGACTAATATAATTGTGGATAATAATTTATCAATAAAACTACAGGATGAAATTTTTCACTAATGTAACATTTAAAAAAATTACCACTGGTAATGAAGGTTTAGATAAAATGTATGAACCACTCTATTAACATGTTACTAGTTCTTGAATGGTATATACTCATAGGAAAATATTTTTTAGTATCAATCTCTTTATTCCTGAATGTTTCCACTTCTATAGTAAATATCAATGTGGGGGTAATTGGTAAGTGAATTATTCCTATAATAAAATTCAATATTTAGGTTTCCATAAAGCCTATTTGTTAATACAAATCTGGATTCCAAAAATTTCAATTGCAGACATCTCCAGACCCAGGAAGGTTTGTGTTCATAAACCCTAATTGTTTTGATTCTAGGAATACAAAGAGAGTACCAACAACAAGAATACATGGTACCTGTATAGTGGGAGTTCCATATATATGATTGTACATAAAGAGTTATTTGAAAATATTATCAAGATGAATGTGGAAATGGTTACCTTCAATGATAATTCTAAAGGTGAAATTATCTATGTGGGTAATATTGTACTTTGTGGAAATTCTATAATTTCAATTGTTTTATTTGAAAATGTTCTTAAGCACAATATTATAAGAAGAACTAAATTAAGTTATGAACGTTACCTTTTTAATTTTATGAATGATAAATTTATAGTATAAAATTCCAATGATAAATTCATTCTTCTACATGTCGGCAGGAGAAGACATACACATTAAACATAGAAGACCTTAAGATCCAAGACTTCCCTTAACATGGTGCATTGGAAGATCAAGCTTGGTTATGGAATAGAATTCTACGACACTATAATTTAAAAAAACATACATAAGTTAATTAGGAAATGACATGTTAACTACTTACCATAGAATATATTGGATAATTCAATAGTATGTAGCCTTATGAATACTGTACACAACACAATTCTAGTTTGAAATCTATAAGTGAAGTCACAACTTCTTATTCATTACAGTTAGTTCACATTGATATTTTCTGTCCTACAAAAAACAAGAAGTATTAGTGGAGAGTAATATGTATTTTTTTAGTTGATGATTACACTAGATACACATTTTTCTATTTCATATAAATAATATATGATGCCTTTTGATATTTTAAAACATTTGTAGGCAATGTTAAAGATAAGAAAAATCATACCTTGATAACTATTCTACATGATCATGGTGGAGAATTTTTAAATTATTATTTTGAAAATATTTTGTAGTAATAATTGAATTACACTAACATTTCAACTCCTAGAAATACCCATAAAAATAGTGTTGTTGAAAGAATAAATCATATTCATTGTGAAATAATAAGAACCATGTAGAGTGAGTACTACATTACTAAGCATTTTTTGGTTGAAGTGTTTATTACTGCTTTCTATACTATAAATAGAGTTTTGATTCAACCTTATAATATAATAAACACTTATTAATTATGGAAAATAAGAAAACAAAAAAAATCATATATTATTGTATTTGGATTCAAAGTATTAATCCTGAATATGAAAGATAATTTACACAAATTTCCACCCAAATGCGATGAATGTATATTATTAGGTTACTCCATGAATTCTACAGAATATATAATTTTTAGTAAAGAGTATTTTACTATTAAAGAAACAATACATGTTAAATTAATTGAAACTAATCATTTTATTTTTAATCAAACTAAACCAACATTCTCAGATTTTTTTTCCAAAACGAATACTTAAACATTGATAAACGATTCTTCTATTAATGACAACAATCAAGATATTTTTTCTGATGTATTCAAAAATAATAAGTTTTGCCTTATATTTATGAAAAAAATTTCAAAACCAAAGCTATTTGTTTCTTAGGAATTATCCTATTAATAGTTTCATTAATTATGTTAATAAACCAGTTAGGAATATGAGTTCTTTGTGAAATGAAATAGGGCATCGTGATTTTCATTCCCATATTGAACCTAAAATTCCTAATGAGTATTTAGTTAATTAATATTGGATAGAAGAAATTCCTGATGATATAAATGATTTCGAAAGGTAAAATGAATGGACCACGGTTTATCGAACAAAAGAAGATTCATTAATTGGTGTACAATGGGTTTTCAGAAATAAATGTGATGAAAATTGAATAACCATTAGAAATAAATTAATACTTGTTGATAAAGGTTATAATAAATAAGAGTGAATATATTATGAAGAAACCTACATAATGGTGGATAGATAGGATTCTATTCGTATTATATTATTTTTTTGTATTATTCTTCAATTTTAAACTTTTTTAATGGGATATATAGTGTGATTTTCTTAATGGATATGTAAAATAGGATGTTTTTTGGTGAAAAACCCCATGTTTGTGAAGATAAAAATTATATTAAATATGTTTATTAATATATTAATGATTTATATGGAATTAAACAAGTCCCACGGGCATGTTATGATAGATTAATATTATTTTTCTTAAAAAAATTATGTTAAGGGAACCACAGAACCAAATATTTTTATAAATAAAGTAAACTAAAATATTATTGTTTTTCAAATTAATTTTGATGAAATTATATTTATATAAACTCCAAATTATTTAATACATTCCTTAGTGGATCATATGAAATTTTATTTTGAGATTGGTATAATGAGTGAGTTAACATTCTTTCTTGGTTTTCAAATTTCATAAAAATGATAAGGTAAATATATATCTCAAAAATATGTATAATAAAATATATTATTAAAAAGTATTGATATAAAAATACTAAATTTATTGGTACTCCCATCGGTATATCAAAATTATTTATCTTGATGAAGCTTGAAAACCAGTTGGTCAGACAACATTAAGAGGTATGATAAGAAGCTAATTATAAATAATAATTAGTCATGAAGACTTAATGTTTTCTATCTTATTATGTTCAAGATATCATTCAAATATAAAGGAATCACATTTAAAATAAGTTAAATGAATCTTTAATTATCTAAAGGGAACTATGTATTTAGGACTTCTCTATTATTCTAGAAATGATTTCATGTTAAAATGTTTTTGGGATACTGACTTTAGAGGTTGTATATTGAATTGAAAAGTACTTTTGGATCATTTAATTTCATAGAAGATTCATTATTTTCATTTTCTGGAATGAACCTTCATTCATTAGCACAGTCCACTACTAAAGCCGAATATGCATCGGGTGAAAGTTTTTGTGATCATGTGTTGTTGATGCAACACACACTCACTAAATTTTTCAATATTTTTACAAAAACGCAAATATTTTATAATAACATGAGTTCTATAGACATATGTAAAGAACCCTACACATCAACCTCATAAAAAACATAGATATTAGGCACCACATTTTTAGGGATCACACACCAAAAAGAGATATCATTTTACCATTCATCATAATTCAAGAAACAAAATGCTATCATTTTTACAAAATTTTTATTCTCTAATAGATTTGAAAATATTAAATAGAACCTATGAATGATAACTATAAATTAATATTTTATATCTACTTATTGATTAAAAAATACCATTACATTAAATTACTCATTTTCATAGGGGGTATATATGATTATATTTTATAAAACTTTTAAGTGTTTCAAAATTTCTGTTTTCTATAATTATTTATAATATGATTTCCAAATTCAAATTTATAATTATATTTGGAAATATATAATATTTGAATTTTGAACTGGACTTAACAATATAATCATATTTTAATTTTAATTTTGATTCAAATTTCATCATATTCCAAATTTTTAACGTATTAAAATTACTATATTTGGTTTAAAAAAATTAAAACTTTATTACATTACTATTTTCATTTAGATTTTATAAACCATTTCAAATTAAATTTTTCAATTAAAATTATTGAATTTCAATTTTCTATTAAATTATATCATATTCAATTTATTTTTAAATATATATTATAAAACAAAGAAGAACTAATTATCATACCATTGATGTTTGCAGGTTGGTTACTCATTTTTTTAAAGGTGCCTCTCTTAATTAGGGCCTGAATGCTCAATTCCATGACCTCATTCCAAAGACATAGAATGCTAATGAGATTTATTTGTTCAGACCAGTTTATATGATCAATACAATTTTTAAATTTATTTGCAAAATATTGGCTACAAGGTTGTCCTCTACTTCCAGTAAGATTGTTTCTCCTAATCAGTTTGGGTTTATTAAGGGTAGGTCTATTCAGGATTGTCTTATTACTGCCTCAGAATGTTTAAACCTTCTTAAGAAATCCACAAGGGATGGTAATATTTCTCTCAAGTTGGATGTCAGGAAATCTTTTGATACTATAAATTGGAATTTCATTTATAAGGTTCTTTGTTTTTTTGGTTTTGATGATGTTTTCATTAATTTGGTTAAAATAATTTTTGAGTCAGCCTGTATCTTTGTCCTTATTAATGGCTCCCCTGAGGGCTTCTTTGCTTGTTCTAGAGGTGTCAGACAAGGTGACCCTCTCTCGGCCATTATTTTTTCTATTGCGGAAGATTATCTTAGTAGATTACTTTCTATTATGGCTGGCAATGGGAAATTGAAGTCTATTAGTGCTGGTAGAGGTTTTGTTGCTCCCAATCACTTTTTGTATGCTGATGATATTATTCTTTTCACTAAAGTGGATAAGAGAAATATTAAAAATATTAAATGTTCCCTTTTGCATTATGAAAAAGTCTCTGGGCAAGAGATTGGTTGGAATTAGTACTTTGTTTATTTTGGTAGGAATTTTCGTATTTCTATGAAGATTGGCATTATCAAGGATTTGGGTATTCATGAAGGTGTTTTTCCCTTTACATATTTGGGTGTGCCTATTTTTTGGGGGAGTCCTAGAGCTTGTTATTTTTTTGATATTATATGTAAAATCAGACGTCTTCTTGCTACATGGAAGGGTAATTCCCTTTCCCTGTAAGGGAGGGTTTTCTTGGTTAGGGTTGTGATCGTTTCTAAGATTGTTTATTCTTTCATGGTCTATAAGTGGCTGATCTATCTTATCAAGAGCATTAATGTTTCTATTAAAAAAATTAGTTGGATAAGTAATATTTCGGAGAGAAAATTAGCTACGGTTTCTTGGAATAATTTTTGTAAACCCTATGATGTCGGGGGTCTTGGTATCAAAAATCTTGATATGTTTAATGATTCTTTACAGGATTCATTCATTTGGAGGCTTGTCAATAGTAATTCTGAGTCTCTAGACTTTCTCCATAATAAATTCAGGGACAGGATCAGGAGTGGTGTTTTTAATTATCTGGATTCTTCTGTTTGGCCTACTTTTAAATCCATTTTTCTTCAATTGACTCTCATGCTAGATGGATTGTTTCAAAGAACTCATCTTTATCCTTTTTGAAGTCCAATTGGATTGGATTTCCTTTAGCTGATTCCTTGATGAATAATGATTTTAATGTTAATTTGGATGTTACAATTAAAGATCAACTTGATAATATGGGGGGTCTCCCTAATCATATTGTTACTATTATCAATAGTTACTGTTTCTCTAACAGAGAAAATTTTTGGGCTTGGGAACCTTCAATAAATGGCCTTCTGACTTCTAAAAAATTTTATAGTCATTCTCTATCTTGCAATATAGGGTGTAATTGGATGAGGGATCTTCATATGAACTTTATTAGGCCCTCTCGGACAACTTTTCCCTAGAGACTGGCTCATGGGAAGCTTCCTACTGATTGTTTCCTTCATAAATGTGGCATCTCTCTATGCTATTCATGTGTGTTTTTTCCATCAACATTGGGAAGATATTAATCATTTGTTTATTAGTTGTGTCAATTCCTCTTCAATGTGGAAGGCAGTTTTGGATATTTTTGAAATTTCTAATGCCTAATATTCCTTCAATTCAACATTTCCTTCAAGGCTGTCATTTTATTTTTCTCTCTCCCCAATTGATGGATCTTTTTAGAGTCACTGATACTGAACTCCTTATTTATATTTGGTTTGATCAGAACAAGATAATTCACGATAGATTTACCTTCTCGGTAAGTGGGGTTTTATCAGCTATTCTTAGTGCTGTGCGTAATGTTGATATTCCAAGGAATCTTTTTTTCTTCAACTCAGTTCATGATTTGTCTATTCTGAACCGGATAGGTGTTAAGGGAAATTTCAAGCCTCCGCGTGGTACTTTAGAAGTTCTATGGAAGGAACCTCTTTTTGGTTGGTTAAAAGTAAATTCTGATGGTGCTTCTAGGGGTAATCCGGGGCGTTCTGGTTATGGGGTTGTTTTCAGGAATCATAACGGGGATGTCCTTGGTTGTTTTCACGGTTCTTGTGGCTTTGCCTCTTCACTTGAGACTAAAATGCTTGTCATTATCATTGCTGTTGATCAAGATGTGAAGTGTTGTTGGGATAATTTATGGATTGAGATTGATTCTTCTGTTGTTTTTTCTGCCATAAGGATGGGTCTTCATCACTTGTCCTAGAATCTTACTAATTGTTGGATTAATTATTTAGAGACTCTATTTTCTTTGAATCAAATTATCACTCACATTTAGAGGGAAGCCAATTTTGTTGCTGGTGGAATGGAAAATAAAGGTGTTAATGGAGTTGATTTTTTTTGGTATGATCATGTTCCTGATGATCTCCTTCCTTTTCTTAAAATGTTTTGTGACAAGTATCCCATTTTTAGACCTTTTTCAGCTATCTTTTATCCATGTTTATTGCTATTATGTAAGTATTTTTTCATCCTTGTGTTCTGCCTTTCTTTTGGGGTCTATTTGTTTTAGTTTTATTCCTTTTCTCTTCTTTGGAGAGGCTTGTTTCTTTTTCTACAGGTCATGCTGTATATCACAGTGCTAGAAGACCATTGGTGAGGTGAATGCATCCATCCTCATCAGACAGAGTCGTGAAAAGGATACAAAGCCGCCAAGCCTATTGAAGCTACTATTGTGCGCTCAGTCACATATTTCTAGGACTTCCTGTGCAGCTTTCAGTTGCAGTGATCTTCCCAAATTCTGGTGAGCCAGCCATTATGTTATATCCTTGGGCATGAAGGTGTTTTTTTAGGCCTGGGCGGCTGGAGCTTCTTCTATCATGGCGAAATCATACAAGATCTGGCCTTAGTGTTTATTTTTTCCTCTGGCACTGTTGTATTACCTTAACAATTGGGCTGAGGAGATATTACAGGATCAGTTAGATCCTCAATGGTGGTAATGGCGGCTAGAGAGGAAGGGGCTGAGCATCACTGGGTTCATTCTTGGTGGTATATCATTTGATTATTTTGCTTTCATCCCAGAGCCCACCCTATTTTAATGGGTGTTTGTCTGTTTTGGTTTTTATCTTTTCACCTTAATTATTATTTAGGGTTTTGGTGTTTTTTGTTTGTATTTTTCTTGTTCTGTTTTTTTTCTCTTTAATAAAATTCCATTAATACTTGTTTGTTGTTATTATAAAATTTTTTATATTTTTTATAAACTCTTTTTAATCATATTCACCCAATATAATAAAAGTATATAAAATATTAAGAGGTTTTTTAGGAAATATTAATTTGTGAAATATCACAGCCCTTAGATCAAAGTGATCAAATCACAACCATCAATGTTTTTTTGGAAAATGAACCATCATTTTATATAGTCTATATAATGGGGACCCCATAATGTTAACCACATCATTTCTCTCAGTTTTTTAATCTAAGAAGAATTTCCATGTTTAAGACTCCATTCCATATTCTTTCTATGTCTAAATCATCTATATCTAGCCCAAATACAATGGCACTAACAAAGGATTATGAAAATTGTTACATTTTCAATGAAATATTAGTCTCGAGGAATTTTTATGACATATATGATTTATAATTATCATGAATGATAAAATTTCAAGCATGTGAAACATTTTTTTGTAGAATAGTCATATCTGAGCTATGAATTATTATATACAAAATATATTTATGATTTCTAGGAATCTGTTATGTTAATCAAGTAAGATACTAAGCTTATGTTTTCTTTAAAAAAAATTAATAAAATTTATAAGATGTATTCAAAATATATGTATGGTTTTCTTGGTATTTCTCATTATGGTGATTCATTTTTTCATATCACAAATTACCAAGATCAATAGATATGTTTTTAAAGGATATGGTAGAAAATACATGGTTTAAAACTATTGATGATCCTAAGAAAGTCACTCATTTAATCCTATATCATATATTTTTATCCAAATGGATTTAAGGATTTACCATTTTTGAGAAATGATGATAGAGATCCACTAAATGTATCTGATTATTTAATTTTGTATTAACATTTCAATATAAGGAAGATCAATCTACTAGATTTATTCTTTTAATTATGAAGAATATTAAAGCTAATTTGATTAAGTCTCAGTTTATTACTTTTACCATAATAATTAGTATGTTGATTAAAAATAGCATGATATATTTCAATATTGAAAACAAATCTGAACCAGTCAGGGAAATTATTTTCATTTATTCTCAAAGATATAATTAGAATAATGAAATATATTTTTGATTAGGAATCATAAATGTTTTTTAGAAGCACTCATGTTTCTGAAATAGAGTTAGAACATTATTTGAAGAATAAAACTGGGAACAATGTTATGAAAATAAATGATCACTCCCTTCCTTTGATAGAAAATAAGAAACAAATGGAATAATTAAATGAATTTATTTATGAATAGAGAAGTAATAAGTCCTAAATAAATTCAGTTGAACAAAAAATCAGACTTGACCCTACCAAAGAAATTACTTCATGGTCACAAGGAAAATATGTTCTGGAAAATTAGAAAATGGAAAATAAATTAATGAAAAAAATAAAGTGAATAATTTCTTGAAAATATAATTAAAGGTGTTGAGGATTCATCTAAAAATATTTTTTACAACCTCATGCTGATCTCAAAATTCAATAATTGGAATTTTTCAATATTGATGTTCCCTCTTCCACCACTAAAGGAAATGAAATATTTTTTTAAAATGAATTCATTCCTATAGGAATATTTAATCTATGAATACATTCATAAATTCATAAATTGTTGAATGAAGGTACTGGTGAAATTATTAAGAAATAAAATATTTTTTAATAAATTTATAACTATCATGAAGTTCAAGAATTTCAAGAACAAGACGAATTAGAAGAATAAGAAGTTAAAGATGAAGAACAAGGTGGTATAATCCAAGATAATTAAAATTCAAAATGAAAGTAATAAGAGAATAAATATGATAAGCTATCTATAAGGACTTATCTATCCTCTTTGAAATAATTTCCTTCTTTGGGAAATCTGAAGGAAAAGTAAATTAGTCACATGAAACCAAAAAATATCAATCATTTCAATATATTCTTACATCATTCAAGATGGGTGCTCAAGATCAGAACAAAAATGATGAAGAAAGTAAAATAGGTTGATGTGGATGAAATTGAAATATCATATGGGAAAAGAAATTGGATCCAAATAATGGAAAAAATAATGCAGCTCAAGAAGATATCAGAATTAGGAAAACATACATTTAATCATAATCATAATCATTGAATACGAAAACAAATAAACATCTTGATTATATGTATCACACATTTAGTATATTGGAGAAAAAAATTCTGTATTTTCAAGGCTGTAAACAAAATATGAATTGGTTATTAAATGTAAATGGCAAGATTCAGGCTCAGAAAAAGATTTTACAATTAGGCTGATAATGTGGGAAGCAAATTTCAAAGTGTTCAATAAAATTTATGAATCCCACGTGATGATTTGTGACAAAATTGTTAAATGGTAAGAAAATATTGATGATGATATCATGATTCTGTATAGTAATATTGGTAATCACAAGTAGTCTCTTGATGAAACTAATGTTTCTTTTAATTGTCTTACAATTAGGTTAAATATCTTGAAACATTCCTAAGTGATACCAAGAAAAATACCAAGGATATCTCGGACGTATAAGAAATCCTAATGATTATGCTTAGTGATATTTCTATATTCAATGTTTATAGTCATGATATTATTATATAATTGAATATTAGTGATTTTTTATCTAAGACGATAAAATCCCATGATGATTAAAATAAACATTTGGAATAAAATTTTTACTCTAAAGAATAAAAGATGAAGGAAGATGATGAATGAATTCAGATCTAGGAGGGAAGGATTCAGGAGCATAAAAAGAAAAACAAGTCTTAAGAGGATTATATTGAAATTTTTGAAGAAGATAGAAAATATTTTATGAATCTAAAGAGAATTGACAAATCATTAAAGCCAACAATGAGATATTTTATTTTATAAAAATATTATGATATTTGTTTCTAAAAAGATTTTTGATGAAATTTTATTTCATATAAATATATTCTATTTGAATGTATTATAATCTGATTGGTTGAATGTTATTTAATTTACATTAGATTTCCATGTACAATATAATTGTGCTTTTGTATAGAATTTTCTCTAACCTTTTAATGGTTTTTTAACACTTTTCATATTCATTTTTGAAAATCACATATGGGGAGAACATTATACCAAGGGGAAAATTCTATAGTAAGGGATATATTCTTTATGTAAGGGGGATAAAAACGTTTAAATAAGATAATATGATCCATAAGGAATTTCTTATCATATGGGAGAGTTAGTCATATTCCCGTGTTTATTCACATGAGTTATAAACATAGGGTGAGATAAGTTTTAATGTTTAATTCTGAATATGATGTATCTAGACAAATAATTGACTTGTGTTTTTTTAGTTATTTTTTATTTAATAGTTTTGGTTTGTGATTTCCCAAAAGGTAGAGATTATTGAATCAAAATTATCTTTTTTAGTTTTCCTTTCATATTTTTTGGAAATAAAAAACTCATAGAAAATTTAATTATTAACCAATTATTTTATTCCCATATTTTTTAATAGTTTTTGTAGAATAAATTATTTTCAATTAACATATATAATTCCTTTTAATGTGTTCATGAATTCAAATATACACTATTCATTAAAGCAATTATAATGGGCATCAATCTATTCATAATCAGACTCACCTTCAACAAATTATATTTAAATAATTTATTATTTGTATTCATACATACAAAATCATATTAGGATTTGAAAGTGGAATGAGTATCATCATATTCATTATCCTAAAAATAATTGTATTGACTTAATATATGTAAATCCATTAGGTCGACTAAAGGATAAATTTTGTATATATAAAAACATATTCTATAATAATGGAATATAGTTCACTCTACTATAAATGATGTAAGTCAAAATGATGCAAGGCACTCTCCTTAAATATGTTTAAAGAAAAATGTAGTAGTATATTTTTGTTATAATATGACCATTGGAGTGATAGGTGTCTAGGTATTTTCAGATTCATGGATAAAATTCGATCGTTGGATATCAAGATGACTGTGGGGATAATAGCCTATAAATACCCAGTTTTTTTTTATGATTTCTAAACAAGTGGAGAAACACACATATTAGGACACTCTACTTCTTTTTCAATTGAGTGTGATCTATGAATCTTACAAGAGTAAACAATATGTTCTTCATACATGTAACCTACATTAGTATATAACTACTTTGCGTGACTGATTGTGTGAATATGATCGAGGGCTTCTCATGAAAGGAAGAGAGATGTGTTGATCACTGTATTGATCGAAGGCTTGTAGGGATAGAAATAAAAATATGATCCTCATATCAAGGGATGTATTGGATATGAAGATCGTGAAAATCCAATCATCGCATTGACGTCTCATGAGGATAATGAGATAGACTATTCATTGTATCGATGACTTTCTTTGGTAAGACAAAGAAATACTTTCTTGTATGTGAAAAATAAGGGAGCTTTATCCAATTTTACTTGATACCCTACACTTTGGAATAAAATTATTGTATTCTTTTTATTTCCTTTTTTATTACAATTATTTCATTTACGATGTAATTATATGGAAAGTGAAACATCTATATTCATCTTTCTATTTGTTAATTGTTTATTATAATAGATTTAATTATTATATATCTATTTTACATTGAATACGATTTTATATGCTTAATGAAATAATTGATACATTTTTTATTACTCTAATTTATTATAGTAGTTTTAATTATGAAACTTTTTTGAATACTCTAATAAAACTTTTTAAATCTGTGAATATGATTATATTGTGATTATGATAATCACAACATTATGTAAAATTATATATTCTGTAAAGATAGATTAACATTATGACATGTGAACTTACATTATAATCTACTTGATTATGATATTTATGTCATTGAAACCCTGGTTGAAGTCTTATAATCTATTTAACACTAATGAATTATTTTGAATACAATTAGTTTAACCTTGTTAAACTAAGCATCATTTATGGTTAAAAATGAATGTTTTTAAACATAAAATATCCCACCTATTTTATATATTCACATTCATATTCATTTTGATATAAAAATTTGTAATATATCCAAGTCTTTATCATAATGATACATACATTCAATAACTAACAAGGATTTCTAGATTGTTGATGATTTTATTATTTCAAATTCTAAATACTTCATTCTATTCTTTATTACATTTTTAATATTCATTAAAACAAAAATATGTTAATTATTTTATTACTAAAAAAATAAATGACCCATCATACAAATTTTTACAATATGATTCCAAATTTTGAGTCTTATTTCTCTAATTTAACATCTAAATGTGAGACAAAAAGCCTTAAATTTAAAATTTTAGATGCAAGAAAAAATTATTTTTATAGAAAAATACATTTTTATAAATTATTATTATTTTACTATTATTTCCTACTAATTATTAATTGAATGAGTTTTCAAATATTTAAATATTTTATTTGGGTTATAGTTTAATATAATTACATAAATTTTATTTATATAACTTCTTTATATCCCTTTTAAAATTAATTCTTCAAAAAAACCATTTTAAATGTATAATGGTAATTAATCGTTATCATATGGAACAAAGTTTAAATGGCTAAATATATAAATAGAATGTTATATTATTTTGAAAAATTTAATATATATATATATATATTATTCATTTTATCATATATAAATAATATATATAGGAAAAATTAATGTTCACATTAGAACACATAAAACAATTATATTTAAAGATTATTTTTAACCATAAATATTATTTTTGGGATAAAAGTAGCAATTATTTTTACTTACACGAAATATATTGGTTTACAATAAAATAAATAATATTTACACATCCTTGAAAATTAATATAAAATAGAAATTTCCCAAAAAATAATATTAAATTAAAAGAAATGGTAAAAAATTAATTTATTTGAATATATTACATATGTTCATAAAATGATAAACATTGGTTTTATAATTTTTGAATAGTATTACAAAAATGAATATTTGCACTCCTTAAAATCATATTTTACCCCATATTGTTTCATAAATATTTATTTCAATGTTATATTTTTATATTAATAAAGTTTACTTTTTTATAAAAAATATATTTTTCATTATTCACTTAAAATAAAATATTTCAGAAAAAATCCCTGAAAATTCATGCCAATCTAATATTTAAAAAAAATATGACTTTTAGTTTGTTAAAATAATAATCAAACATTAATATTTTATTCTTTAAAATATAATCTTGAATAAAGGATCTTTAGAGTGTTTTTTGGGTGATATTTCAGGATATAGAGTTTACCAGCTACAATAAGGTTTCAGGTATTACATTCCCAAAATTAAATAATTCATTTATAAAAATTATGGTATATATCGGCTATTGAAATAATATTTATATTTTTTTCTCATGGGTTATTTAAGCTCCAATGTTTCCTATTCTAATTTTTTATTTCCCCAACGTAATTTCTCCAATCTAGTTTTGAAATTGTATTTTACTTTATATATAATTTAAATAATATATATATGATCTTAATTATTGCACTATTCATGCTCAAAATCTATTCTGTCATATGTGAGAAAATACATTGGATCTATCTTTTATTTTATTAATGATGAATAATATAGGTTTCAAGGTAATTTTGAATAGTTGGATGTAATAGATAATTAAAAAGTTATAACTCTAATTTTTTCTGTTATTTCAAATAGTCCAAAAAATATAGGGATAAACTTCTTAAATCTACTAAATCATACAACTCCCTTCCATATGGAAACCATAAAGAATACGTGATCACCCACTTGAAATTATATGTTATTAATTTTATTATCAATCAATATATTTTTTTTACTCTGGGATACTTTAATATAATCTTGAATAGCCTATAGTTTAATAGTATTACCCTACATGTGCTCTAGGCTAACTCATATTAATTCTCCAACTTTGTTGCAATAAGTTGGAGTATAAAACCTCTCCCAAAAAAAATTATTCATATTCATCTTGCTGGATTCATTAATAAAATATATTATTTCACAAAAATTACCCCAAAGGTATATAATAATCCCACAAATCTTGGATGTTATAAGAAAATGATCATAACATGTCTTCCAATGTCTGGATAGTCGTTTCAGTCTAACTATCAATTTATGGATGATAGGCCATGCTTAAATGTGTCTATGTGATGATGTCCCAATAAAGATTCCTCTATATTTTGGATGTTAATCGAGAGTCCTTATCAGATACAATTGACAGCGTGTCAAAATAAAGTATTGGGATTTCCTTTATATAGAGCTAAGAAATATGATCAAGGAGTGGGAACTCTATTATCATAAATAAATGGGTAGACATAGTATGGTAATCAATGATAACCCATATAATGTGATTCTTCCCCAGTGTTTTTGGTGGTCTACAATAAAATTTCATCGTAATATTGGCCCACTTGTATATAGGTTTAGGTAAAGTTTTCATGACACCCTTTGGTATTTTTCTTTCAATCATTACCTACTAGATTATTAAACAAATTGATGAATAGTCTTTAATTTTCTAATTCACGACATCCCACCCAAAACTATCTCTTAAATTCTTATATATCATTATACTACGATGTTCTATAGAGATATTAGATCTTTGTGATTTATCTGGAAGTTCTCACATTAACTCTTGTGGGGATGTAACATATATTCTATTTTCAAACAATAAAAATAAATCTTTATTGATTATTTTTTTCCATTATTTACTACATTAGTAATCCATTAAAATTTGTAATTTGAAAATTATAACTTCACTATACATTATATTAATCACAGTTTATCAATTTCATTAAAATCTAATGATGGATCCCATTTTCTATAAATCACCATATCCATCTTTACTATATACATATAGTAATATTGTTAATCCTTGACATGGTGAGAACTCCATGGTCCAAATAAGTGCATTATCCACCTTGTATTATTTACAAGGATGGTAGTGTGTCAAGAAATCATATTCATTGAATTGATCTAACCATATTCTTTGACTCATATTGAACTCATTATAGTAGAATATATACATCATAATATTCTGGTCTATATTTATTTCACATCTTTCACCACTAAGGTAGTGTCTTTATATTTTTAAAGAAAATTTTATAACTAAAAACTCATGGTCTTGAGAGAGATAGTTCATTTCATGTATTTTCAATTTCCATGATGCATAGGTAATCACCCAGTCATTCCACATAAGTACACAACCAAATCATTTTTTTATGAATAACCATATATTAAAAATCATTTATTACCAACAAGTGATGTTAATACAATTTCAATAATTAGTCTCTTAATCATCTCTTAAATATATTCCTCACATTTCCTTGACCATGAAAATTTAACCCCTTTATATGTTAACTTGGCTAATGAGTTTTCCAACTCAGATAAATCTAGAACAAACCATCAATAATGACCTTATAAAGTTAGGAAACATCAAATATTGGTTATGTTCATCCATGTATGATACAAATTAACTAACAATTCTTTTGAAGTGTCAAAATATATTCCATGTATAGAGGAGAATTTCCTAATAAATGAAACTTTGTTGATAAAATATTAACACAGGCTATATTTTCCATATAATTTTTTTTATGGTAACCATAACGTTTTTTATATGGCACTCACTATATTTATTGTTCATTGATTATATCAGGATTTCCCTAATGAAAAACTCCACAAATTTATTAATATATTCCATTAATATTATATTTATTAATTTCTATGATATAGAACATTAATAGTTCAGTCCAAAATTCATTACCATGGACTCATAATGAATTTACCTTTTTCAAAATTTCCTCTTCGATATATCCTCATTCTTCACCCTTAATTACTGACTACCAGAGTGGAGATCAATAAAGGAAATGTATTGGGGTCCATGAAGTTTATCCAATAAGTCATAAATGTGTGTTATAGGATACATATTATTTATATTAATAGATTTTATATCACTATAATTAATTCATAATATCATAAACTCATCCATTATTTTCATCAATACAATAGTGGTACCCCATTTTGATACAATTGGTATTATATTTCCCTTTTCACACAACTCCTAAAACTATTTCTTATACTCTATGAAATCCACCAGTTCAACCTAATAGAGAGTCATTGATATAGGTATATACATAGTAATGAGTTCAAAAAATAATATATTTTATATCTTAATAATGATTGATACCATATCATCAAATTATGAAATTGGCATAGACACTAACACCCTTTGAAGTCTTATCATTAACCCATCAAGGAAATGATCAATATCACTTTCTCATCTACATGAATGGTTTTAAAAAATTCCCAATAACCACATATATTAATCCACTTATTCAACAAACTTTTCATATATTTTTTATGATTAATGAAATAAATTTCAATTCATTACTTTCCTTAAGAGGAAAATATTTTTCATATGATACTGACATAATGATCCTTATTCAATGCAAGATTTCTCATAGTCCTATTTATTATTATGAATTAATAACCACCATTGGATGACATGTCCCTTCAGATGATATACTAAAATAATTGTTTTTACTTTTTAATACATTCCATGTTGAGAAATACATTCTCTAGGGACTTGATATATTGTTAAACTTCCAATGGATGAGTACAATAATTGAATACAAATGGTTGTTTCCAAATGAAGTTATCTAAGATAGTAAAACCATTATGTAGATATATATATCGATCTATGTAATAAATATTTGTGTCATATACTATATCAACATCTCTAATATGATTATTCATTATAATCCATAACACTATATTCATTGAAATTATCAGATAATACATTCATAAATTTACAATGGGTGTTGATACTGGTCCCACTTCTCTAATTATTCAACATCTATTACACATATAATTAAAAATTTATAATGGATTGGAAAAAAAATTATATTTTGTTTTGTAGTGTCTTACTATGAAATATTGAGGTTTTTTAAAGTACATGTGCGGTGTTAAAGGATTTCTCTAAATCTATTCCACAAAGTTCTTATAAACCTTCAAATATATCAATTGTAACAACTTAGACTCCAAAAAATCAAATCCCAAAATTTTAATGATATTATTGTTATATAATAAAAAATATATACTTTATATAATATATTAGTAGTCTTAGAATACTAGATACATACATAAATTACATAAGAAATCATAAAATTCCACATAAAAACATTGTGGAAAAATTAATTTCTCATCCATAACATACAATAAAATTACATGTAGTTCTTATCCAGGTTTATTAGGTAATAAAATAAGGGTCATCTATGATTCTTATATAGGGTAACATACAATAGAAGCATTCATAATATAAAAATTTCACACGTTATATAGAAGGAATAAATAAACAACATGAACCCATAACCAATTATAATTGAGTGTATAATGTATCAATAGATATTTATGAAAATAAATATATCAAATGGATAGTAATAACTTGTTTCTTAGTTATGAAATAATAATTTCTAGTTGTTTTATTCCATTAATTAATCCAATACCTCATGCTCTTAGACATCATGATCTTACTTTCAATTAAACATATTTTTTTGGGTTGGAATACACAAAAATAACCTACTAAATTTGTCTCATTAAACCAACTAATTCCATGAGCTATTGTATAATATTAATCACCACCAATCACTTATTTATGTATAATTCATTAATTATTTTTGAAAATTAATAAAAAATTCTTAATCAACATTTCTAATAATCATATAATATTGAATAACTATTTATAGAACACTGATACTTTTTCCCATGTTAATAAATGGGATAACATGATCATAACCCATCTTGAGAGATAAGATTGATGGTTAAACAATACATTTTCAACATTAAAATTTTGATCCATATTAGAAATATATAATTGAAAACACAAATACTTTTCCCCATCTCAATAAATTGAATAAAATAATTAAAAACCCTTTATTGAGAGAAAGTGAATTGTTAAATAATATATAATCACCTTTGTAACTATTGGATCTTCTCAAGGAAAATAAATACAATTATTAAATAAATAAATACATTTTAGTTGTTATGGGTACTTTAAAAGTGCATGGATATCAATAGAAGATAATAATTTATTATAATAGTTTACACTGGTAGGAAACCAAAGAAATGGTTTGAAAATTCCATCAGAATATTCTATAGCATCTCCTCTGAGAGTGTCTTGAAAGGTGTAATATCATAAGACCACATATCATTAATTTGGTTATGGTTTATTAAATTCTTCATCCATCCATTTTATAGGTGATTACCCTTATATAAATATATTCCACAAATCACACCACTTTATAGTATCTAGACTATGATTTCATTCCTAAAAAACTATACACTCTCTAATTTCCTAGGATTTAGGATTTTGGGGAATTATGATACACTGGAAATTGGATTTAATGATATGAAACCTAAATTTAAATATGTATTATGGGTTTTAATTTCTTATAATTACAATCATGATGACATTACAAAAAAAATTAATTGAAATAGTAATGAGTGGAATGATAACCCTTATGTCAGCATCATATCAGCAATGATTAAAGGATATAACAACATGGGATAAGATGTAAATAAATAAAAACATGTTAAATATGATATAATAGGTTTAAATTAAAGTTAATTAAAATGTTGAAAATTGTATTATAATATTATTATTTTAATGTAAAAGGAAATATATGATTATGAAATTCATACATTTCTATGTAGCATTTTAACCATTTGGGAGGGCCTCTTATAACCATAGAAACCACTTTAGATGGATTTAGAGAGGAATAATGAAGTTAATTTCAAGATTAATTCATTTTTGGTTGATTGGAATGAGAGAATCATTGGTATCTATATTCTTTTTTTTTATAAAAAAAGTGGTTCTTTTCGTGGAATCTAAAGTATTCCAATTGGTAAGAATGAAATAACATATGAGTTAGGTGGGATTGGTCAATTGGGTGGATAAATGGATGGTGATACATATTGGTTTAAATTTCATAACTAAAAATGTTTTCTTGAATGTTAATGTGAGAATATAGTTATTAATAAATTGAGATACATAATTTCCTTATTTTTACCCTTATAAACAGTGATTAAAAATTAACATTGGAAAATATATTATTAAAAAATATATAAGAAGACCCCAATTATAAAAATTTATCATTTTTAATCCAAATTTGGTATACATTTTATCTTATTAGACATTTCTATAGGATAAAATCAAATTTTATCATAAAACAAATGATATAGGTAGAACTGTTTTTATGGAAAAATGTATTTTTATACATTTTTTGTTTTTCATTCTAAATTAATTTAAATTTATAATGGAATGATTTTTTATATACATTTATATATTTTTAAGAATAATATTATATTCATAATTTAATGTATATTAATATTTTATATTTATGTGAAAAAATTATAAATATCATATAAAATTAATTCTCAGAAAAAACCCATTTTACTCTTATCATGATAATTAATTTTTAACCTAAGTAATATATTTTCAATCAGTAAAAATAAAATTTTTATTTTTATATAAATTTAAGGATATTATTATACATATAGTTAATTTTATTTAATAAATTTTATATTTTTAGGAAAATTTAATTTTAAAATTAGTCCACTTAATCCCATTTTATTAAAAAATTGTCTTTTTTATCAAAATAATTATGTTTAGGAAAAAATTATGAATTTATTGTATTTTTGTAAAATGTTGTGAAACATTATAATAAAAATTAATGTTATGTTCCTTCCAAACAAATAAAAAAACTAATTTTAAAAACAACAATAAATTAATTAAATTAAAAAATAATTCCTTTTATTGGAAAATATTACTTAATTTTAGAAAATGTTACACAAAGGTTTTAATTGTAAGAATATAATTTAAAAAAATTATATATTTAATGATTAATTGAAAACTGGATATTTAAATAGGATTCATAATCTTATACTAATTGATTAAATAGTGATATATTCATAAAAGTTAATGTTTTGTAAAAAATTATATTTTTCCGAATGAAGTTAAAAATCAAATATTTCAAAAAAATATACAAAAATTAAAACTCAAGAAAATAAATTCAAATTTATTTCTAATAACTTATTTATTTTCATAAAATTAAATATTTACATTAAAATACTAATCTATTAAATTTATTCATGAATAATGGATCTTTGTAGTGAACATTTTGAAATAGTCTAGGATATGGAGTTTACCTAGTAATGTAGAGTATCTGATATTTCAATTTTCCCTATAGTTCTATCCTATTCATCCAAAACTCCCACAACCATTTATCTAGTCAAAAATTTATATTCTATTATATTTATTTATGAAAAATGGTAAAATGATCTGCAATGCTTCCACATTATTTCATTCTATCAATGGTTGATATAAAGGATCATAAGAGGATTTTAAAGTTGAAGAAGTTTCTAAAATATATCAATTTGTAAAAATGATACTATTAAGAAATTGTTATATATTTTTTATACGATGAATGATGTGCTACCCATGTAACTTAAAATATTCTTAATATCATTTATTTTATGGGGTCCCAAATTGATTCTTATTAATTAATTTTTCTTAATAATATATCTATAAATATGTTTATTTTAGATTAATAACATTAGAATTTTCTTTATCTATATTTTGGGATTTATTCATATCTTATGCCACTTGGGATCAATAGTTAGACTCCACTAACTCAATGGTTTTTCCTTGGGGAGTTTTTTGTTCTTGAGTTCGATGTTTCTCATTTATTTTAGGTTTAATTCCTATTCTTGGGGAGATGATAAGGGTGTGGATTGTGAATTACAAAATATTTGATCACAAAACCACTCTCAAGGTCTCATTTACTCTTCCACTATATCATTTGTACCTCCCTTAATTAAATAATATATAAAAATTATTATCTAGTATGCTAAATGGTTTAATGTATATAGGAGAATGTTAGAATGTTAGGTGTTGGTATTCATTGGTTGATTAGTTTTATTTATTACTATCCCATGAGGATTTTGGTAGGAATTTTACATTTAAAGCATTATAGATTTTATTTTTATTCAAAATAATAAATAAAATTGAGTAAAATTACTCCGAAAAGATTATGTGTATGTTAGTGGACTGATTTGACAGAAATCTAAAAATATAATTATGAAATTTAGTTAGTAACTCCAATGACTGACACCTATAATAATACTTATTATTTAACTTAATTTTTTATTTAATTTTTATGTTTTATCACATTACACAATCATACCTCTACAATTTCACATAATTATAATTATTTAAAATATATAAAATAATCATTAGTGAAGAAATAGTTGTGGGAAAGAATTAAAATATCCTTGGGAAGCGATCTATGTCAGCCTTTTATTCTAGTCTCTATGTTTAAAAATGTTAAATTGATGGGACCATGATATCAACACAAGAAGGTTATATCTATGACAATTTTAATTTTATTATATTATATACACCATAAAGGATATAGGTGACGCTAAAAATCTATTTTTACTCTCCAATTATATTATATGATCTACACATTGATAGGTAACACTAACGTTCCAGTTTCTAGAGGAATTATGTTGACATAATTCGTTATGTGAATTAGAGAATGTTGTTACCTTCTAAACTGTATAAGAATTATGTATAATATAAATAAAATAATTATATACTTAAATTTATATTTTTTAAAGAATTCTCCAAGAAAACTAAATGCATAATTAGATGTGTATCTTAACACAAAAATATATATGATGTAAGGGTTCATCAGTGAGAATATATGATGGTTTTAAGCCCAATAGAACTATTAGATTGATGAAAAATTTTGGGTTTTCATCCATATCAATAGATAAATAAAATTATTTAGATGAATCCAACCCGAAATATCTAAAATTAGATCATGTATATTTAATTTATAATTAATTCATATATTGAATCACTTCACTTGTGGAATTATTTTAGATAAAATTTATATCACCACGATGGTATTGATGTATTTTTGATGGAGAAATAAAATTAGGATTCTTCTTATATATATTGAATTCTATTTTTGAATCATTAAATGATATTCTTCATATCTCTTGTGATAGTATAGATGAATCATGTTTTTTACACTATTAATCATAAAATGCAACAATACTCTCTTTTTCTCTCTCAAGATTCATGAGAGATTATGGAACTGATAATTATCTCTATCTTTTGATAGAATCATAGAAAATTTTATGGCATGTTTAACACATCGTACATGGACATTTGGTATATTTTATATTATATAATGAGGGTCAAATATATATAAAATGACACATTAACTTATCATAGTATTTAATTTAAGTAATATTCTATATAGAAATACTAACAATATTATTTTTATTATATCCCTTTATTTTCATTAAATATAACATAACTTTTTAAATAAATAAATTATCATTCATTAAAATTTTATTTAATATACCATTTCCATCATATCGTTAAATCCTACCCATATCCTCTCAAATAATTTATGAAACATTAAATAATAAAATATATTTTTTTTTCTAAAATATAATAAATATTATATCGATTATATTATAAAATATATATTTATTTTTAATATTCATGAATTTTTAATCAATAATTATTATAATATATTAATTATAATCATGAATAAAAAATATTGTATTAATTTAACATTGAATGAATAAATTAGTGATAAAATTAAAATCACATATTATCAACTCTAATAACATAAGATTGAATTTCTATGATTAACATTTATATAATAAATATTAATTCCCAACCATGGAATAAATTTACTATTAAATAAAAATTCAAAATAAATCATAATAATATTGTAGGTAGACATAGTGTGGGACTCTCTAACCCCATTACTCAATAGAAATAGGTGGATCTTACATAAATTACAAGTTTACTCTCTCACAATTCGTCAAGGATCCCATTCAAAAAAAAGTGAATATGGCTACTACAAAATCCTTCCAAAAAATTATATTATGCAATATAACAATTTTTTCAATATATATCACATAAAAAAAGATTCAAACATCATTTATCACCCGATATACATGATATATCCTTCTTTGAATTTCCAAAACAAAATATTATATAAACATAAATGTTTAGAGATTTTATTATATTTTTATATATCAATAAATGGGACTTATATGTCCTTTTTATTTATATTGAATGGAATAATAGTTTCCAAAATATTTATTTAATTTCCTATCAAAAATCTGGAACCTAATTAATGATAAATAGAATTAAGAAATTATTTTTATTATTTTTATCCATACTATAAAGTTCTTAATTCATAATAAATAATAATAATTTCACCTATCAAAGCAATAATATACAAGTTTTAAAATAGAAATATACAATTCCATAAAAATACATATAATTACTATTGGGGGGTGTTCCCCCATAACTCCAATTTTTATAGATCACCACATTAGAGAATATTGAGAATATATATCAATACTTTTGATCCCCAATCACCTAATAGTCAAACATCATATATGTCCCATTATGAATAGGTATCTAAACAACATTACATATTCAATTATGAATATTGGAATAGAATTTCTAGGATCTCAAAATAGTGATAAAATAATTATAACCCTTTGATGAAAAAATGTACCAAGTATATTATCACATTAATTTAATATATATTAAAAATAACTATTATATTTGAATAAAAATATATATAAATAAAACATAGAAATAAATAGTTTTAAGAGATTTAACTCTAAATGAATCATTCATTCAGTAGAGGCAATACTTCTGAAATGTTTTCTTCATCCATTGATGGGATCTAGAATCCTTAGCTAGTACTACTGATTTAGAATTATCATAATAAAATTTAATGTGATCTATATTTCTTGGTACATCATCGTGGTCCATAATGAATATCAATATCTACAATACTATGTTATCTATACTGAAAGATATAATATACTCAGATTTTATTACAGAATAATTAAATACTAGCTTCTTAAAACTTTTTGTGATCCATGATCCTATATCAGGGGAAACTAGATATCCCAATTATGATTTTAATTTACTCTAGTCTATTAAAAAAATACCATATGTGTAACCCCTCACAAATAGTTATTCCCCACCTCTACACAAACCATATTTTTATCCTTTATATTCTTAACATTCTTGAAGATGATCCTTATAACATACCAACATGGAACCAATTATTATAGTTGATATATTCCCACCATGATCAAGGCATAAGAAACCTCATGCATGATACATAGCATGGTATAAATGATAGATCCAGTCACTGAAAAATAAGTGATTAAACTCAATAATTCATCTATTCCTTGTGTTTAAGGATACATTATCATGAAGGGATGTATACTATGTTACATAAGAAAACACCTTCTCTTTGATGGGTCCATCTTGAATAATTTGAATACATTATCAATTTATGTTGCTTAACATAATCAAATTAGCCTCATTGATCTATCTCAAAAGACCATTATCAATAGAATATGAGCATATTCTCGTATGTGATTCATGAATAATCATTCCCTAAAAAATTTCAAAAATAACTATTAGAATGGGTTCCTATTTCCCATCATAAATATATCATTGACATATATCACTATAAATATGACCCCCAGTAAAACCATTATAGACAGAAGGGTAAAATTAATCCTTAAAAAGAAAAAAAATCCATTACAATATTATTAAAATGAATGTTCTATGATTTTTATGTTTACTTTAACACATAAATAGATCTATTGAACGTTTATAACATATTATCATCTTTAGTGACATAAACCCATCTAGTTGTGACATATAGACATCTTTAATTATATTTCTATTAAGTATATTTTTGTATATATTTCAAAATTCTAATAATTATGTAACACTATTATGAAATGTATAATTCAAATAGATTTAACATAATAATTTTTGGAATGATTTTATCATAGTATATGATCTAGTGTTGCTTGCAACCTTTATCTTCCAATTGAGAATTAGAGGTAAAAATATTACCATCAACGCCCTTATTTTTCTTAAATGACCATTTACACAAATTGAGTTATACAATTACAAGAGGATATAACAATACCCATCATTGTTTTTGACACATGGAATCTATTTTAGGATTCATATCATTTTAAACTTTGTGAATTTTGAGTTTTTTTATTTTTATTTGGTAGATTTTGATTATTATTAGAAAATGATGTCTCACATTCTTCTAGGAAAAACCCTATAACTCTGGTTCTCTATCCATTATTATATTTTTTATGTAGTACATCAGTCTCTTAACATACTTATTTCATTATGTCTTATGGAAGTTTTTTATATTCTAACTCCACTGTATCTTGAGACATATCTTCATCAATGTATATCTTGAACCCACAATCTTATTTAGTGATTTTTTTCACTTTCTATAAGTATAACCATTATATCAAGTATAAATTTTCAACTGGAGGGATTATATAGATAATATCCCATTAAATCTTTAGGATAACCTATAAATATACACATTATTCTTAGAGACATTATGTTTTTGGAAGAATTATCCTTATCAAACACATTGTATCATCCCAAATCAATATATCATGAAACTAATTTCTTCACATACAATAACTGAAAAAGGATTTTTCTTGATCCTTTTATTCAAACATTTTTTGTTGTACATGTTTCTAAATGTAATTAATATCCTGAAATGGATAATTATAGGTTTTATAAACTCTTCATTGATCTAACCATATTCAAAAAGTTTTAATTATTCAATTCAGTTGCATCATTACACAATGGTTTATAAGGTGTTAGTTTGGATAATATAAAAAACTATTTTAGATAGTTAAATAATTAGTGGTAATGATATTCTCCACCCCTATCAGATTTAATATTTTCTAAACTTCTTACCAAGTATATTGTCAAAATAATTATTGTATTCCTTAAACATCTCAATGAAATAATACCTATAACTCATCAAATATATATATATTCATATATATATTCATATATAATAAAATATTCAGAATAGGTGATGAAGTATATTAATCCACCTCTATAATCTACTACCAAATATTTTCATACATTTTTGTGAACTAATTCAATAATATATATGGCTTTACCACCCTTTCCATTGAAAGAATATTTAATCACTATTTTGTGTAAAGAAAAATGACATAAATCTATGTGTTCTAATCAAACGTATCTATAACAAAATTTGTATATGATTTTCTAAACTGGATTTGGTTTACAAGACTAACTCAATTATTCCAGAACATGGTGTGACATAATTCAGGTGAAATTGATTGATTATCAATTTCTAACAAATTATTTTATAATTCTAGTATGTAGTGACTATTATTAATATGATTCATACCATAAAATATTCTATATTTTTAAGACTATAATATTTTTATTCAATTAAAAAATAAATCCAAACATTTCTAAACATAATATAAAAATGATATTATTGGTTACACTGGTCACACTATAATCTTTCTCTAAAACTAAATTCAAGTCAATATTCAATGTGATATGGTAATCTCTTTTGACTAGTTTATCTACTCTAGATATATTAGAAACTCAATGATCCTCCTCATATTTAGTAATATTTTAAATTCTAATTGATCTTGGATTTTTATAAAACCAAAAAACTTTATCTAATATATAATTATATGAAATGAAAATATTATAGTTGAGAAAAAATATATGAAAAACATCCCCTTTCTTCTTCGGTGATATACTTTTTTCTTCTAGTGGCCCTTAGATCCACATGAAAAACAAAATGAATATCTATATCTTTCATCCCTATATATATTTGACTTCCTTTAAGGTTATTGCAATTTTTTATTTTTCTTATATCTTTCTTTAACCCATTTTATCAACCCTTTCATTTGGTTCACTATAATGACATAAGGCTTATCAATAATCATGATTATAACCCCTTAGAGAATTTTATTCAATAGAACTTAGTGAGAATTACTAGTATTATTAATTTTTAAATTAAAAAAATGCTTCATATGCTTAGAAGATGACATGAAAGGATGAGTTCTTTGTTCTAATCCTTGTCCAACATTTATCCAAAACCATCAAAACAAGAATGTATAAAAATATCTTGACTATATGAGACATGATAAATAAATATTCCCTAATACTTCATGTAATGAGTATCTATGATATTTTATACATCACTTTTCATTCATTCTCCTAATAAAGATGATTGAGATGATACAAACAATATAATAATCGATGTATTTATAATGATGTTGAATCAATCAATACATGGTTGCTAACATGAGGCTTTTTAAATACAATACACCATTCTTGCCTTTATAGAAGGAATCATCCTCCTCATCACTCAACTCCTTAGTGGCCTATTTAAAAATAGGTTAATATAATATATATTAATTCATTTCATGATGTGGTATAATATTCATGTTCAAATAAAACTCAAGAAAGTTTTTAGTTGTCTATAATGATATTAGTTTTCCATGACTGTTTTCAATAATAGTGAAATGGTGGACTGGAAATCCATTATCTACAATAAAAAAAAATTTTACTACCCTATCTTGATTATAAATGGAAAAATAATTAATTATTAAATTAATCATCCCCACTAATTTTCCAAATCCCAAATTTTTTTTTGTTGGATTAATAATTTCAAGTCTCTAAAATATTCTATAGGAAATGATTAATACATCATATCAAAAAAATGAGGTGGATGACTTATCAAAATAAAAATAATTACTTTCATAATATTTATTCATTTCAACTATATTATATTTCTACCACTAGATCAATTGAGTGGACCCCCAGTCCTGCCTGAATGGCCCGAAGGCCTTCATTTTTATTGATTTATGATAACCCCTTTTTATGGGATGAGGGGGGATTCTTACAAGGCCCATAGGCTTAGATATTACATGGATCATTGGATTAAGAGTCATTATTTGACCCAAAGGTATTAGGGAATTCAATTAGACTATAACTTTAAGGAACTGCCCCTCCCTAGCATCTGCATCATGATGGTAGTTCTCCACCTTCGCATGGTCATATGGCTATGCTTCCCGTGGAAGCACATGTTGGTCCCAATAGCATAGCCATACCCTCTCATTCTTCCAAATCCATTGGTTCTAATCTTGTTAGTGCACCTTCTCTTAATCATCCTCTGGGGCTACTCCTTTCATGTAGATTCTGTTTGGGGAAACTGTACTGATCATGTGGTCTAAAGGCCTTAAGGTAGACCGAAGTCCTTAAAAGTGGCCTGAAGGCCTTACTGGCCCAAAGTCCTTGGTGGCCCAAAATCCTTAAGGACTTCAAGCCCAAACTAGTGGCCTAAAGTGAATAGTTATGGATGCTACAGTAGCAAACAGTACATGCTACTTCAACTGCTACAGTACCCGCACAGTACTATTACAGTACTACTATAGTAACACAGAATTATGACTCTGCCTGGTTTTGAACCTGGGTCTCTTGGACCCCCATTCCTTAAAAATTATACTTGGATTCCTTCATCAATTTCCTCCATGATACACCATACACATTAGGGAACTCTTATTGAAGCTAAAATAGTTCTTATAATATAAATATTTTATTATAGCTCCCTAATAATTTAAATTACCAAAGATAAAGAGACACCTCTACATTTAAGTATAGATGAATTTCAACATAAGTGATAGAAACTAATCAACAACTTAATATTTCATGTTAAGATATTTTTAACATATATATAAATATAATTAATTTTTTTTTTATATTATTTCTAATTTTATGTCAAACGTACATAAATAATTTACCATGTCAGAAAATAATAATTTTTACAAATGAAATCACTTGTATGAGATATCATATTTCATTCATTGTATAAATTTTAATAACATTATGTACTAATTTATATAATTAATTAAATATAACTAATATAAAAAACTTATTCAGTTTATTTTTTTTATCTATGTATACTCGTTATTTTTTTTATAAGTTTTGATCCTTTTTAGCCATCCAGATAAACCAAGATTCACATAAATAATTAAATATATAACAATAGAATTTTAAAATAAAATTAATATTTGAAATAAACTTGATTTTAATCTACCAATTGGTTTATTATGTGATGATAAACTAAGATTGAATCATAGAAAACTAACTCCTCAAGCATTTTTTATATCAAGTTATAACATTTAACCATTCTTCTATGAATTTCCTTTTTTGGATCAATTTTAGCTCAAGCCCAAAAATACATCGACTACTTAGAAACTTCATACTTTAAAAATGTATCCAGTGTTTAAGGGTTAAATTTAATAATTTTTAAAAACGTGGGATCATAGATAATAAAGTAGGGGGATTATTTTTAGAACATTTTATTAAAGTCTATAATAATTATCACATTATAATAATGTAAAAAAGAATAAAATATAATATAAAATACCTATGCTTGTCAAAACATGTGATTATTTACAACATGAAATGACAACCAAATTTTTTATTGTCGCCAAAAATTTCACTATTTCTTTTTCAGATAAATGTACATCAATTAATAGATTTAATTAATTAACCAATTCTTTAAGTTAAATTATGTCCAATTTATGATCCATTAGATGTATTTATAATAATATATATTATTTTTAAATTTATTAAATATCAATATTTTTTAAAATTTAAATTAAATATTCATAGACACGTGGGATCATATATAATAAAGTAGGGAGGTATAAGTTGTACATAATTTTATTAAAATAAATAATTATTATCACATTATAATAATGTAATAAATAATTAAATTTAATATATAAATCCATAAAATACATAGGTTGGTCAAACACAAGATCATTTACAAAATGAAATGACAACAACATTTTGTTTTGATACCATCCATTTCACTATTTATTTTTTTGATAAAAATACATCAATAAATAAATTTATTTAACTAATAAAATATTAATCATAAATTATGTCCAATTTTTTGGCCAATTGAATTTATTTGTAACAATATATATTATTTTTAAAAATATTGTATAATATTTATTATTTAAACATTAAAATACTTTAGTACACTTTATGTACTTATGATACCACATTGATTATACTACCAATATAATACTAAATATATTTCTTAGAAATATAATTTTTCACATGTTTTGTTTCTATTTTTCAACATACTACATTGAATTCATGTAAGAGTGATATGTATCAACATAAATGTTCATTTTTACATAATGATCAAACTAGAATGTTTACATGGAGTGTATAATTACTAGAAATTCCATAAATTTATGTGAATTGTGTGTACTGCTGGAAAACCACTTGTAGTACACCTTGTGAAATTGGATGTTATGTATATTATATTGGATTTTAATGTATGGAGATTAATTACACCGCATCTTTAACCCTACTACATTATTAGAATTTTCGGGTGTGAACCTTGTGTGGAGAGACATGTGTTACACAATATTTAATCCAGTTACACTCAACAATAAAAATGCCATATAATTTATTGTATTGGAAGTCAATACACATATTTTATGGAATTATTATATTATCCCAATTGATTATTTATTAAATTCAAGAAATTTATTTTCTATGGGGTTACACGATATGTACATAGCTGGTGCACATGATGTAGTCCATTTGAACACATGATTCATGCTATAATATAATTTTTGATGTGTAATTACAGTGCATATTGACCCATATGATGTGATGAGTAATATACAGCATGGGATTTTTGTAGAGTTAAAACTATCACATGGTATATAGATCTATGTTAAATGTTATAAAATTGTATAATGTAGACAGTGACCACGGCTCCTCATTTTGGATTGTTCAAGCATTCTTCACTCATTTTTTTCTCTTTATAGGCTACAATATGTTGTATAAATGAATCATATTAATCTTCAGAATCATAACAAAAATATTTAACATTTATACTAGTAAACTAACGCATGATATTGATAAAATAAATTATAAATAATTATAAATTAGAATGTGACTAATCTGATACCAATTGAAGTATATGATGGGTATAATAAGTGCTATAAAAATATATAATTTTGGGTTTTCATCAATATCATTATATAAATAGTTATAAATTAATTATTTCATAGTGAAATTTCATAATTAAAATCATGAACATTTAATAAAATTTACGTCATCACTCTTGTAGTCATGATACCTTATCATGAAGTACATTGAACTTGTTCCCTGAGATGGTATGTCGCATGGCCTTATGGGAACCTCGAAATAAACCAGAGGCTACTGATTAGTATTTTGTGTCTAAGATGGTATTTTGTGGAGAAATACCCACATATCAGAGTGTCAAAATCATAAGAACGTAATTGTATCATATAATCAAGACTATACAACAACCACATATAATGTGAGGAAAGTTTCAAACGTATCTGAAATCTCAAATTCAATAATATGTTGAATGCATTATATTTCATAATCGACCACCATGGTAGGATCACATATAATTATATTATAGGAAAAAGTATAATATAAGGAACAACTCATCCCCATTGCAGTATCGATCCATTCCTTGTCTTGGTATCCTCACTTCTCCCACACACTAAAAAACTCAAGTAATGAATACATCAATCACTTTCCAAAACCTATCACTATAATTCAAGAGTATTTTATTTAGTTACCCAAGTGTCATGGTTCTTTATAAAATCAGTTTGTAAAATTCAGTATTCCACCACCAATGATGTCCCTCATATAAAAATTGGATAAAAGAGATCATATAGGTTTTCTATAAATAATCATTTACTAATTAATATTTTAAAATTTTAAGAGTATAATATTCCTTGTAAAAATTGAGGTATAATATCCACCAATGTCTGGTCTCTAAGTAGGAACCCAATATTTTTTTATAACCACCTACTTCATCACCAATGAGTCTTTATCCGTGGTATATTGTAAAGAACATCTAGTTCCAAGGTATCATTCCAGGTAATTCATCCTTAGTATTATTCTAAATGTCATCAATGAAAATACAAGGAATAGAACCTCATAATTATCTAAAATGAATCCATGGTATTGCTAGTCTAAGGCATTTTGAGTATCCTGCTATGCCAAAATCAGGGTCCACCCCCATGGAATCTTATATTATACAATCATTTTGAATACATATAGATCATCATGTTACATTCACAGTGGTTCCACAATAAAATATATGATATTAATATATAGAAATCAATACATAATAAATCACTTAGATCCATGAGGGTGGTACCTTGAGGCATTCACATTGATGAATCTATAATGAATTTAATGTAGTTTATAGCATTTCTTATCCTTCAAAATCTTTGGATACAATTTTGAATACTCCCACTAATATGAGTGATTATATTAATATAATCCTTTCCCACTAAAGATATTCCACCAATTTTATGACAACAACTACATCGAAGGGATTCCACAAAATGGCTTCCACTAATACAATTCGTATATGAAAGAAAACTCATTTAACTAAAACCATAGAAAGCATTAGACACTATTCCAGTATTCCAACACATAGATCCCTATAATATTATTAAGGATGATAAAATATAGTTTAATTAAATATCTATAAGGTAATAAACCATTTATGGTTCTTACTGGCTCTTCATTTTTTCAACACCATTATTTAACATGTAAATGTAATTCACAGGTTAAAATTTCTCAGTTTAAATCATTTTCCACCTAATTCATTGTTATTATTAACGAAATTACTCAAAATAATATCCTTCTATAAATATAAATACTTTTTAATAAATACATTTCAAACATAATAAATCATTTTTACAAAAAAAATCAATTACCATTGAATAAACTCAATGGTCAAATCCATTTTTTTCATTTCAACACTCAAAACACAAATGGTAAAATTTTAAGGTCTAGCCCTTTAAAAAATTCAATCATTGTGAAATTAAATTTCAAAAAAATAGATTATAAATATTAATTGTAATATACACTTTAAAATTAGAAATCCATTCACACTACTTTCCCATTCATGGCCAAATATAGACTAGGTTCATCCTGTATGGATCTGTCATTTTTCAATAATTTAAACAATTTAAAAGTGTTGAATTAACAAAACAAAACATGAAAATAATACATTCAATTTAATTAGGTTTAGATAAATAAAAAGATTTATTTCAAACACTAGTAAATCATGTTCAAGAAATTAAAATAGTATGTTTAGTAATTGGGACCTCATAACTCAAGATCAATTAGTCCACTCATCCATTATCGGTCATTAGTTTGTCCTGAAATGGGAGAAATCATTGAACTGTAAAAATTCCTTCAAAATTGTGAATATTATATAATAATAGTGGAACATAATTGAATAGTGAAGTGAAAACAAAATAGTAGAAAGTTGGGGAATATATTAACCTCCATCCTCAATATCTCATATGATAGTCAAATCATCAATGAAATGATGAAGATCCCACCATGTGAAGAGGAGGAGGAAAGTGTGCACATGAGGTGTTATATCTATATTGATGGATATAGGGGGTAAAACATAGAAATACTAGAGAGTAAAAACTATAATTTCTACATTTTTGGAGAATCACATGATTTGGTAACATGGTTTTCAAATCTAGGTGCTAACCATGCAGGCCTCATGGTCCTAAATACATCATTTCACATGGGTCGGCTACATGGTTGAAAAACCCATCTATTGATCATGAAGATCAGATCTAAAATTTATTGAATATTTTCATATATTATATGTTTTCTATGAATTTTTAAAAAACATTTTCAACAGTACATATAAGGGACCATTCTTGGAAAATATGGTTAGCACTATATGTTCCCTTACTGAGATCCTAGGATGTTATTCCCCAAAATTATAATTTCTAACATCAATGTTCAGGATAATTATCCAAGAACTAGGGGAACCTATAGAGAACATAACAACACCCAAAATAAATTATTTAATCCATTACATATCACTTTCTCTTGACCTGAACCTAATATTTAATAATGGATCATCCATAAATATACTAACACAAATTCGTATTTAAATTAAAATTCTTGTATAGAAACTAGGAATTGAAAACTCCCAACCAAAGAATATGTCATCCTTGAGATCTCCTATAGCTCATATAACTAAATCACTTGACCAATATACCTAATCCACATATATTTCCATAACATTGTTTCATCCATTAATGATCAACAATCCCCACAAAATTTCACTAAACATTTTATACAAATCCACTGAACCTCATCTAATGATCGAAATTCTCTTCAAACACTAATATGAAACTCCCTAGATTACATCTATTTCGAGACATTAATATCTTATAATCTACATGATTACACATATTAAGTTTCTCCCCAAAATAGTACATAGCTCATAATTCCATTTATGATCCTCAAAACATCCCACCATTAGAAGTTTCCTTCCAAATATAGTTTTCATTAGTCCACCAACCATATCAACATTATTCCCAATGTATTGTAACCCAACAAGACATAGTTACAGTCAACACCAACTACATATATCAATTCCCATACATGACTCCAGAATGGTCACAGTTCCACAATCCTAAAATATCCAACACACTCTGAAACTTGAAAAATTCTTAACCATCTTCTGAGACATAAATATCAAATTCACAATGATTCACTAACTACGACATATGATTCACTACATTAAACAACACATTATTGAACATATATAAAATTATCCATTTGACTAGCCTAAAAATCTATAGTCTATAACCAATGTGATACCTCACATTCCAATCATGATTTCAAACTCTAATTGTATACCAAAACCACCAAGACAAGAAAACTATTGTGTGTACCCGACGTACAATGTCATTTCCCAATTTAAAACCTCACTATAAGAATCTCAAGAGTGAATAGATTCCACCACTGACACACCTTTAACAACTAATGAATTATTTTTTATCATTAATGTTATCCCATAATCATTTTATACACTATAGTCCAACCAAACCTCTGATATGATTTCATGTTCCAAAACAAACAACTGACATCATTCAACATGCTCTCTATTGAGTAATGATGTCCCATAAAAATAACAACATAAAAATCACATGATTTCATTTTGAGATGGAAATGACCATTCAGATTTCGACTATCATCACTTAATAACTTACCTCACTTAATAACTTACCTCTAGAATTCCTAAAGGAATATAAGTTTTCTTAAGAGACATAGACCATGTAAATTGGTTCTATCATGACCATAAAATGAAAACTCAATTGCACCAATGAATATTTTTACATAAGGGGCACATTCCCATGACATACATAACATGCCACTAAAAATGAGTTTCCTTATCATCATTCCACTGGGTAAACACCTTGATCCTAAAATCCCACACCACCTCTATCACCTAACACAGTGGTCAGAAGTGGCCAATCAAGCACACACATAAGTTATACACATAAAAAATGTTTTTAAACCCCACTCATAAAACACTTTCATTAGTACATTAAAAAATCATCAAATGAAGGGGTCACACCCTTCAATAACATATAGTGGGATCCAAAACATAATATTTTTTCACATTAACATCCATGAAATCTTACCACACAATATTCTATTCACCATGTTTTCCATCATACAGTTCCTTGATTCGTTGAAAGAACAATGAAAAATCCTTCAAACCGCATGAACACATATCTTTACACATGCTCCCATGAGTCACATCACATTCATAACTAGGATCTCGTGAATAGACCGATGAAAATTCACATCCACATTTTAGACACACTTAACATAGGGTACCATCAGTACTCCTCTTCAAAATCGTGAACTTCACTTGTGGTAAGTTCAATCACATGACTACTCACAAACTTCTGTCATTCTATAACTACATGCCTCCAAACCTACTCTCACCAAGAATAGTGAAGAGTATATTCAACATTATAGCCCCATGAACTCATCCAATCATTACCTATATACCTAACATTGATACCAATCCCCAGCACCCCATGTTCATTCCTTTTTTAAAACCCTTCAATGCATCACTGTGCATATACCTCACAAATGGTTATATATCTTTTGAATCAATCCAATCACCCCATATCACATAGATTCCATCTATGAAATTGGTGAACACTCTCACACATTTTCATCTTATGCAAACCTATAGGTTAAGACTCCTCTATGATTAATTCCCAAAACCTTACTCATTGCCTTTGATTCATACATCAATAGTCATAGTCCCTCACACCTAATAAAGAAATAGACCATACTCCAAGTAATTAACTTCTATTAACCTGATTTATCCTAGATTTTCTCTTACCACGTGCATGACACATCCTAGACTAAGCATATGAGTTTCCTCCCTCTGAAATTAATTTCCAAAAATTGAATCAACATACATATGTAGCCATTATTTACAAAATAATATCCACAAATCTCAAGTTCATGCATCAAAATGATACTTTCCTTCCAAATTAACCTAGATACAAGGTCTAAATATCATGGATTATCAAATGTAATTTCACCATAACTAGGTTTCACCGATAATACACATAATGTAATGAACCATTAGAATTTAGTGATATTTTATTATAAATAAATATATGTTTCATTATATAGTATTTTAAATATAAAACACATATAGAAACATCCAACACATTAATTCACAAATATATACCATTAAATTAGTTAATATAAGACCCATGAAAATCCCAACATTTCAATGGGAATAAAAATAGAAAATAAAAAAATTATAATGGGATAATTTGGGTTATTCCAATATGCAAAAATCATTTCCCCCTTGAACAACACTACGGTGAATAATTAGAATACTAGAAAACCAATCATTATCATTGAAATGGAAAATATAAAACCTTGTGAGGAACTATATTATAAAATTTAATAAAGGATTTAAGTTGTATTTATAGGAGGTATATTTCCATTTTTAGATTAATGTAACCTTTTTAAAATTAACATTACCATTGTAAATATTAACCGAGCTATTGGAAATAATAACCTAACCATTGAGAATAGTAACTTGGTCATCATAATTTTTTTGGAATCAAAATAATAAAATGTAATAAGAATAATTATCATGAGTAATATTGATAACATTTGAATATTAATATATAAGAAAATAAATACCAAGACGAAAACTCGACGAAAATAAATTTTAATATTTAATAAACTGTATTTTAATGTATTTCCTAGAAATCATAAATTTTGTTTCAATAATTAAAGTTTCATATGTTTTAATTTTATTCAAAAATTAATTTCATTTTTATAATCAAAACACTAAAAAAAATTAAGAGTTGTTTTTTAATTTTTTTAAAAATCATAATTTTATTTGGTGTATAGTAAAAATAATGTTTTTTCAAAAATAGATTATTTTTTATTTCGACATTCATGGTCTAATAATGACCTAGTAAATTCTATAATATTATCCTTATAAAAAATATTTTTTAATATGTTTATCAATAAATGAATTTAAATTTACAAATATAAAATGTATTTTTACAATGTCTTACAGTCCAAAGTATCCTTTAAAAAACATTGTTAATTTTTTCTACTTATATTTATATTAAACTAATAAATTCAAATATAAAGTGATTTAATTTCCTAAAATCATCATATTTTATTTAATAAAATTTTTAATGTTAAAAATATTATTATTTAATGGTTTACCATAGATATGATAATTTATTCAACATTTTTTCCAAAAAATACCTCCCTATTAAACATTAAATAATCCCTCATTCTCACTTCCAAAACCACTTCAACCATTCTTTAAAAATAATAGAATCTATCCAAATTCACTCTATATATCCCCTTAGAATAATCAAGGACATTTTGGAGTAAAAAAAATCAGAATTCAAGGTCTCTAATGTCATAGGAATGAATAGAAACTAAGAAGAGGGTATGCTTTCATGAACTTTTATTCTAATATTCCTATTCTTTTTCACTTTTTATATATTCAAATAAAACCCAAATATTTAACAATTAATTGAGTTATAGGATAGCATTATTAATTTATCTTAACCTACTTTTAAGGTTATATTTATGCTATATTTATATTTTATAGTTCTCATTCATCTTCTTATGAAAATAGAAATTCAATGTTATGTTAACAACCCATGAAGACATTTACAATTATCAAATTATTACAACCAGTATGGATTATAAAAATAAACTATTTATAATATATAAATATATAAATATAATTATATTTATGATTCCGTACTTAATCATTCTAATTTATAAATTTGAATGAAGAGAAATTATTAAATTAAATACATAATAGGTTATTTTAAATATAATATAATATAAAAACATTTAACCATAAACCAAGGTAATTAATGAATAGATTAAAATGATTATAATTGATCAGGAGTAAAAGAATTGGACATAAATTATTTTTGGGTCCATTTTTTTAATATTCTTAGGTTTAATGTTTATGATGTGGAAAGGATATGTAATAAACATGGATTTAATGTAGACGGATTCTCAAGCCCAACACAATATCTTTTCAGTTATGTACAATTTCACATAATTATTAGTTTTTATATTCATATAATATAATTAAAATGTAAATTAAATATTATTTCCCATATCATTATTATAATATTCTTGTTTCTACCTTTGATAATTTATATCTAAGCAAAATACAAATATTAAAAAAAGATATTATTTTTCCAAAACACGTCTTTGACTCTTATTGAGGTGTTTATTATTCAAATAAAAATTATCTTTCAACCCAGTGTATGAACTCCATTATTCATTTGGGAATTCCAATGGTCATTAAATGAATTAATATATGTAAAATCCTTTATCCAACCCATTATTTTCCATAAATTTATTTCATAAAAATTAATTTTATATGTTATCATTCCATCTGGATTGCATGATTATTTTAATTTTATGATGTTATGGGTGGGATCATAATAATATATCCATCTAATGAATTGGGTAATGTGACATATCTTCGCAAATTATTTGTATTATATGTTAACATGGTTATATATTTTATTGAAATTATAATGTTGTGGTATATTCACATATATTAGTTGTGAACTTGGTGCTAGCTTGGTTCACATCATTGTGTAATATTAATCACTCTGTTATGTTGTTTTTTCTCATTTTCCAAAAATACATTATTTTAAATAATGTTTGCCTCATAATTATGATGATGGAACTATACATATTATAATATTATACTGATTATTCTCTCCTAAGTACTATTAAATCATTTCCCATATTCATCTGATGATATTTCTCCCTAGAAAAGGATTTTACCTTACCCCAATTTTGATGTATATCCTTAGGTGATTACTTGTACTATGGAGAATGTGAGATATTTGATGAGGATAATGAATAAGTATTTAAATAATTTTTAAGACTTATTCTGTAAATGTAATGTAAGAGACTAATTTTCCCAAGATATAACACCTTTAAATTCAAGATTGTATTAATATTGGAATATATTAAATATATTTTAATAGTCATGAAAAAAAATTTGAATTTATCTTATTGGAATCTGAGAAAAATTAAGTTAATTTTAGAAATATGATTACAAAATATTATTAAAGACCAATAGTGTATGTCTAAATATATGTAATCATAGAATGTTTTAGTAAATCATCAGATATAATATTTTCTATATAGGTAAATCATTATCAGGATAATACATGTGAATGTGGATATATAATATATGCATCCAGGGGTAACAATCTATAAAATGGTGTATTGGGTATTAATATTACTATCACCCAATGCCTGATATTGAATTATTTTTTCACACATGTTTTGAAAATAATTAGGCATATCCATTAGTTAATCACATACTATTTGAAACCCATTATTAAGAATATAATTCTAAAGTAATTATTTCATTGTATTGATTAAAAGTAATAAGTTACATGATATTAGAAGAATCATTTTAGAAAATTATTTAATAAAATGATACCAAAATATATGAATTTAAAATAAATTTTCATAGAAGAATAAATTATTTATTCATACATTGATGACTTGTGTTTTTTTCAAACCACTTATATTCTATAAAATTTTGAGAAATAAGAGAATCCTGACCAAAAACCTGTATGAGGGACAATCCAATAATTTCCTAAATGATATTACCAATGTTTTAGGAGATGGATTTCAAAAAATCATGGTGATTCCTAAACATCTGTCTTATGCTATGAATAATAACCTGAACCATTTGTAATGTCTTCCTTCCCCCAGAAATAGAAACTAGACATAGAGTCCATTAAGTGGAAATAATCACAAATATTAAGTAGATATCTCGATTTGAATATCATGAAATTTAGTGTTATCTAAATAGAGAAAATATTTTTTGTTCCCTAATATTTTTAGAAGTTGAAATTTACCATTTTTCTATCATTTTGATTGAGAGGATGATCGTTAGGGGGTGTTGAAAAGTAATATAAAATAAAAATATGAAATGGTATAAATATGGTGAGAAGATAATAATAAATTATTTCTTAACAAATATTTCTCTAAAATTATTTAAACAAATATATAGAGGTAATTCATATTGATCCAAAAAATGGTTGGATAATATCTTATAACATATGGGGAAACATTCACAAGTATTTCCTAATAATCCATGGGTTTTGTAATAAATAATAACAGAAAATAATATATATTTTTTAGTGGTTTAAAATCACTCCTTTAGAAGACTCTATCTATCCCAAACATTGTGAGTTATAATGTTTAGTTCAAAATGATCCTAGATTATATATGGAGGTTAGTGAATTGTCCAAATGATATGGTGATATTAAGAGAAGAATGTAGAATCAAGAAGTTTGATTAATTGACATAAGGGGAAATAAGATCCAATCACCCACATGACAAAAGTGTGGAATGGATAAAATTCGAATTTTCCTCAATTTTATAGGGATATATTCTAATTAAAAAATATAATTCCTCTAAGCACATGGATTTAGATGAGATATGAAGAAGCTGACCAATGTTATAGAGAAAAGGATGGTACCTCCCAATACACCACCCACTGTAAAATGCTTCATCTTTTCAAAGTAATGGAATTATTCAATTCCATTTCATAAAATGTGGGTCATCATGTTTAGTCGACATCAAAAAACAAAAAATCTTATAGATTAAGTAAAATATTATTCTATAACTGTCACACTGGTTGAATTTTAAAATGAAATCATACAAGGTGTACTTATTATTCACTCAAGAATAAAGAGAAGTTTTTTTATTCTAGTTGAAATAATTATTTTCTGTCGTAAACTTTTTATATAAAAAATAAATTAGAACCCAAATTACTTGATCTAAATGGATCTATAAAACACCTAGTAGAATGATCAAAGCAACCCAAGTATTGGAATCTTCTCCAATTAGAGTTAGATGAAATATTCATCCCTAAAATCTCATAATCCCTACAATGGTTAAATTTAAAACTATAATTGACAGAGATTGTCTCTTATCATCTAGAGCTCAAATCAACTATCTAGAGAAATAAATATATTTTTAAATTTAGATCCATATTATTTTCCTATAAAATGAAATGAAGACCATGAATCTATTATGGAAACTCCTTCAATGGGGTGGGTGTTGATACTCAATAAAGAAGTGTACCTTCCCAAATGGATTGGTCGGTGGAAATTATCAACCTTGATGAAATAATAATTTTAAGGTAATATAATTATGTATTTCTCAATGTGTTACTTGGCACTATCCTAGACCATGAGGTAGTGTTTTCATTAGATATTATACCTAAAACCATTCATATCTACAAATTCCCATATAATACGCACCTGAACGAACTTAGGATGTAAAAGAAGCATCTATAAAGAATTTGGATAGAGGTTTTATACACCCACCTACATTTCCTTTGGGTGAACTAGTGAAATTTTCCTTGAAAATTTATGTATCAATGCAGCTGAGTATCAATTAATGGAGGATCAACAAGTTCACTATAAAGTACAAGTATCCACTACCAAGGATTTCTAATTTTCCTTATTAACTATGATGTGATGAGTTCTTCTCAAAGGTGGATCATAATTCTAGATATCATCAACTCAATATAAAGATGGAATATATTAATATGACTCCTTTATGTAAAATTGTATGGGAATAGTTAGCTTATAGTGATTCCCTTCTTACATACTAATTCAAATGAAATCATCAGGGATTTGAATAAAAGTTTATTTAGATACTACCTTGAATCATTTGTGGTGTTCATTATTCACGATGTTCTCATTCACACAATGTGAAAAGTGGAACACAATAAGTATCTAGGGATTGTTTATGTGACATTAAGAAAGGAAAAAATGTGTGTTATGTTCTGAATGTGGGACATTTGGATGTAACTAGTAACATTCTTAGGGAACATGATAATAAGTGATGGAATTTTGGGTGACCCTTCAAGGAAAAATCCAATTGAGGAATATCGTAGAGCCTTAAGTATTAAGGAAATTTTCACGACCCATCCCCCGGGGCCCGTGTCGTGACTACCCCAAACCCACCTCTCGAAGAATAGGGGCTGGTAACTAGTGTTGATATCGTCAACCTACAAGTGGGAGGCTTTTTCCTAAGTAACTGTACACACACACACCCAACCATATCCCAATTCAATGAAAAGGGGAAACAAGTGCCACAAAAACAAAGTTGAGTGCAAGTAAAACTGAAATTAAGTGGGCCAGAAAACAAACCCAACAAAATACTAAAAACAGAAAGTACAAAAAAGGACACTCTGATGGCCATTCGCTGAAAACCCCCACATGATCGTGAGAGTAGTGAAGCTACTAAAAGCCGAAGTAGTACGTCATATATTCCCGGTCTAATTGCATCTCGCCTAGTCCTCGGCCACCAATTCCACCATCATAGCGCCCATCAGCCTTGTCTCCCTAATCACCCTTATCGAAATGTTTGTCTTCTACACCAAACACAACACCTATGGGCGATGCTCGTGTAGGGGTTAGTAACACAATACTCAATAGGGATACCATAACAAAGAGGAAATACTATACATCAATTCCTCAAAGTAAATAATGAAACAAAAGACATCTCACACACAATATATTCTAGGGTAGTAATAGTAGCATTATCATTAACATCATCGAACACCTTAGCTCTAATAGAACTCCTCCTCCAGTGAGTACAGTGGGGCTACCTAGTCACGAAGTGGTGCTTCCCGCAAACCATGGACTACCTAGGTACTCTTCCACAATCACATATTGTGGTCGTGCAAAGTCAAAGAGAGATACTTCCCTCTAGTCATGGAAACCCAAGTTACTCATCCTAAACATGTATTGTGGTCTTGAAAAGTCGTAGAGAGATTCTTCCCACCATGGGCTTTCCAATTCATAGAGAGGTTCTTCCCACTAGGTCAAAAGTCAGCAGTCTTCGGGTCTCATCCAGTTGTAGGGTTTTGTATATAGTGTGTTTGGGAGAACAGCTACTCAAGCCCTTCGTCGCATCTCAACTTCCAAGAAAGACACCATAAAGTGTGGAAAAAGATCCACCTCATCAATAGGGTCCTGAAACCGCAAATTGATCGTCAAATCAGACGCGCGTTTTTCAAGATATAGGTGTGTTAGTAATTAAGGGACTGTTTGCGACGGGGCCCCATCTAACTCAGCCAGACCGACCTAACCAACCTAGCTCAGGGGTTGCACATACCCCAGTTCAATTAGACAGACTCAACCTGACCTGGTGCAGGTCGTGGTCGGTTTGGTCGAGCCTCGCCAATGGGCTAGGCCCAATAGGCCTCGCTAGACCTGGCCTGGTTGGTTGATGGTCCAGCCTTCCATGTTTCCTAGCTACCAGTTCTCATCCAGCCTGGCCTGATGAGGGTGCGGGTCTAGCCAGCCAGTGTGGGTCTGGCCCGTGGGGTACAGCTTTAGCCCACCAGCATGGGTCTAGCCTGTCAACGCAGTCCTTCCCGCGAGGGATGGGTCCGGCCCACTGGGCAGCAGGCCCAGCCTGAACCGTTGGGGGCTCGGTCTGCCATTTGGGTACCAGCTACATAGTGAATCTAATGTGAGAACTTGGGACACGGTAGCCAACTCTGTCCCCACCTTCCAAAATGTGGCCAGCAGGAGTCGGGCTACACCTCATGTGTGGCGCCCTCCTGACACCGCATCTAGCTCCTACCATGGCCAATGGGCCACAGTGTAATGCCCTGATCCCAGTTACCCATATTCGGTGCATTATTATGTAACATTGGCATGATTACAAGGAATCAAGTCCCGAAGGACCGATCAGTTTAACAGTCTTGGAAAATAGATTACATACATGAAGCTCAACTTTACAACTTGAAAAAGAAATACAACACTTATTTATTCCATTAGGAAAATCCAAGCCTCCTAGATTAAGCCTACAAGTCACCCATAATTAACTTCTTTGCATCTTGGGAAAAATAAAACATAGAATGGTGTGAGCTCAGATGCACGATACAGATAACAATATAGCGTAAACTTTAATAAATAAGCATAAACATTTAAGTCAATTTATAATACTAAAACAAAAAACTTTTAAACTTGAACTTCAGCATAATATGGCATAGATAAAATCAAAATAATGAAATTTACTTACACACATGGATATTCTACTAGTTGAATAATCACATGCAATATCAACAGCCACTTTCATAATGATGGAATGCATAATGCCAGACTTTCAAAACCACATAGTCAAGGCCTTGTGCCAAGACTACAAATAAAATTTTGTCAAGGCCTTGTGAAAAGATACTAGTTTGTCTCATGAGACCTACCAATGCATCTAGGTGCTATATCAGGCTCCACCCATCACTTACTAAGTCCAATGCATTCCTCATATGAAAAGGTTTAAACATAACATAAACATTCGTATTAAAACTAGAAAATGAAATTTCATTAATTTATCCATAAACCAAGAATGGTATAAAAATAACACATCCACATTCAAACATATCACAAAACCTTCAATACAATAAGGAATAGTTGTTTCATAATGAATCGCCTTCAAACAAGTTGAGAATCTATACAAGGATGTTGACAAGGATGAAAGGAAACTATTTGAAAGAAATGTATCTTTCTGTTTTGAAACCATTTAAAAGAAAACTTTTATTTTGGAAATATTCTTATAATATTGTAAGGGAATCTTTGAAGGTTTTATAACGGTAGAAATTAGCTACAGTCGCTGTATAAGTTAGAAAAACATTCTTATATTAATTTTGTCGAAAATGTCATAAGGTACCTTGTTTGGGAAATGATGGAAAGATTCCTTACAAACCATTTTATAAAGAAGCAAACAATGGTTTAAATGACTTTAACCCACAGTATATTAATTAGTAAAAATGTTTTGGAATACATTTTTAAGAAACATGGTTGTTAATGATAGAGAGGTCCCAGTAGATACTTACATAAAAACAATCTTGGGTAATAAAGAGATTGTGAAATTAACCCTTATATTGTACTTTTCCTTGGTCGAGGGTAGGTTAACCTCTTGTATAATGGTTAAATAATTGTTATCAAATTATACAAGAATCATATACATTAATATGATATCATATATGATCTTTCAACATAGCATTATTAATAATATTTTAGTATTATCGTCCTTTCGGGTGTTAACTGATTCATTTTCCTTTATATGATTTGTTACATAAGTCATGTTGGTTATGGATTAGACGTAATTTATTCATATTATGAATGATATTAAGTCTTTAAACATTATTTTTAATCATCTAATTAGAATTATTCTTGAACGGATACGATGGGAAATGAATCTCATCGCGTTCGTGGAGACGGTAATTTGTACATACGCACGAGCAACAATATCATTCTAATGATATTAAAATAATATATAATTGGATGATAAATAATATATAAAGAATAATTATCATGTTATATTTATTATTTATATCAATTAAACATCATTATTATACCTATCCAAATAATATTGTATTGAATAACAATTACACCACGACGTGGAGACGGTGAGTCGTACGTACGCACATATGGTGACATGTCATTCAAAGGATGGATAGAATAATGAATATTATTGTACCATATTTATAATAAAATCACAGTATATATAATATAGTGGAGTTATTATTTTATAATGTAAATAACAAAGAACGAGGAAGGGGAAGAAGAAAATAACTTGAAACAGGTGAAGAAAGATTTACCTCTTTTTCGGGTTATTCATTTTAATTTGATCAAAAGGGATCTCTAGGTTGGATTTCTGACTAATGTATGGCCTCTATAATGAAGTGAGGGATTTTGGGAGGATATTTGGGTAGGGGTTGTATGATCAAAAAGCTGGAGATGTGTGAGAAATGGGTAGGAAGTGAGGGCTTTTTATAAGGGAGAGGAGGCGCTCTTTAGGAATATTTGAAACAAATATTTTATTATAACCTCATCTTCAGTTTCAAAAGGTCAACTATTCGTTAATAACAAAGTTAAGATGAATAATTGTCAAAATAAAATAATCCAATAATAATTGGACAGGTTTTGGATATTGTTTTAATATTTATAATCTTATTTATTTAAATCATTTATTAATGAGGTAAATATTGTATCATTATTGTCTCATAAATAATTTAATTTATTTGATGTCCAAAAATTATAAAAAATATACCATGATTTAGGAAATATTTTTATATTTACAAATAAGATTTATAGTCTAATATATAACTTATATAACCCCATGTAAAAATTTATTTACTAAAAGATATTTGTATTTTTAATTTTTGTCTTTACTTTAAATTAATTAATATAAAATGTCATTCTTACTCCCATGTGGCTCCATCGGGTCCCAAATTCAACCCAAGGATGCCCATGGTCGGCCATATATCATCCAATAGGATTAGGACACATGTTAGGGTAATTTAATATTATTATAATATTATATTTTACCCATATTTATTATATTTAACCTTTAATCATGGTAAATAAAATATTTACCGAAGTAATTATCCAAAATATCTAAAAATAAAAGTTACCTATTTACACAATTTGGACATCCTGATTCTTAATATAGAATCCATTTTTCTAAATTCAAAACACATAAGTGGCAGAAATTAATTTAAAATTAATTCCCGCTGTCAAAACAAAAAACATGTTTTTAAGAAATAATAACTATCAAAAGATTGACACATTGTTATGTTCAGTTTAAAGGTGAAATTAAATAAAATGAACAATACTAGATTAATTGGTAAAAATATAATCTAACTATACTTTAAACCCACTCAAATTTATAATTTAAAACTATAAATTATTTTGATTAAAAAGTTGTTTTTAATTAAAATATAGTATCTTTCACTATTCATAAAAATATGAAAGTTATAAAAAAAGTGCCAAAAATTTACCCTAAGCTAATTTTGATATTCAGAATCCAAAAATGAAGTCCATTTTGAAAGATAAAATTTATAAATTTTCAAAAAGTGGGTATAACTATTCATAACGACTATTTTGATTGGTTGTGGTGTGTTAGAATCTCAAAGTTGCGTACAATGCAAGATATTGCATTATTCAAAGGGAAACGTACCATGGAAGCTTGGGGTGTTAGATTATCCCCTCCTTCAATAAATTGTGTCCTCATAATTTGAAATTGTTTATTTAAAAAAAAATTAAAATACCTTTGTGGAACACCCACATTGGAAATATGGTTAATAAAATTTAGACATAATAAGACGAAAGAGAAATAAAAAGTTCACCACTGAATTATGATCTTGAATAGAAGAACATTTGTGGAAATTACAGACATATAATTGGAGGAAAAGTGTAAATATTTATAGGGAGTGATTGAGGTCATCAATCATAAACAAGTGTACACTTTAGGGCCTCAAATCCATCGATCTATGATGATTTAAAATATCATCAGTTCAACAAAACATACGGTATGAGGATAACACATTTTTGGTTTTAATATCCCTTCCCTAAAGTTTAAGAATTAATTTCTTCATATAATAAGAGATATATATATATATTTATATATATATATATATATATATATTTGACAAGTAGAGTTTCATCATTCAACTAATTTCTATCACAAACTCATCTTTCACTCTAAAAGATAATAGAACTCAAAAATATTATTTTTATCCTAATCGTATAAGGTTCAAAATATTAACACATACAACTTAAATGAATAAAAATGTTTTGTAATAACTAGGGACTTTCTGTAGGTTAGTGGTAGGTAATAAAGGCATGTCGCACTATAGTTTTGGGTTCGATCCCTGCATCTTTGTCCGACGCGATGGGTTATCGCCTGACCTACAGGTTGCCCTTTTCCTAAAACTATAGTATTATAATATATTCCAAAAATAATCATAAGAAATGTTTTAACCTTAAACAATTCTATCAAAAGTTCAACTTAATCCATTGAAACCTTTATAGTTATCCAAAATACCTCTGTCCAGACTCTCTCTAAAAGGTATCTAAATTCCAAAATCAATTGTAACATTAGATTCCTCAAACAAGGTAATGTTTATGTTATTGTCACATACTGAATATATTATTACCTTCATCATATTAAAACTTTAATGAAAAAAACAAGTACTGCACTACAATCCTTATATATATCACATTATTTTTATAACCAGGTTGTAATTTTTGAGTCCAAAAACACAATTTCGTTAATTATTACACTTAAACTATCATAATATCTTTATCTTAGCCTTGATACCATGGCCTTTTTTGAGTTAAGTTTCCTTGGCACTTAGTACATTCATTTGCATAATGCCCCATTTTTCTACAATTGTAGCATTCAACATTGAAAGTAACTTTCTTTCCCTTACAATCACAAGCTTGGTGGCCTTTTTCACCACACTTGTAACAAACTCCCATTCCTTTTAGTCAAGTACCAGGGAGTTTCTTCCCACAATAATCAAATAATGTAAAATCCTTCTTTTCCTTTTTCCCTTTATCTGTCTCTTGCTCAACCGTTCTCTTCTTCTCTTGCTTTACTATATTGTCGTAAGACAAAGAGAATTCCTTTTCTGTCTTGATAGTACATGAGACAATATCTGTAACATCCCAAGCAATTAAATAATAATATATTTTCCTATCTATGTCTATTTATTAATTATATAGCGTTTTAGAGGCTTAAAAAGAGAATAAATCCAATCTTAAGCATAGAATACTCTAATATTTTTAAAAGATTGTTTTACCGCCTTCTGATGGAAAACCATTTTTTAAATATAAATTTTGATAATTATATAAGCTCTATTTTTCAAAATAAACTTATTCCTTAGAATTGGGACATTGAAATTTACTTTGTATAAATTTTTTCTATTTTTCTGACAATGTTCATTTTTTAATGAATAGTGAAAAAATATTGCATTTCACTTTAAAACTGCTTTTTCATCTAATTTAATTATATGGTTATATTATATTTTTAATTGGTTTTAAATTTTAATTAGAATATATTTTTACCATTTAATCCAATGGTGGTGATTATAATTAATTTCACTTTGAAATTGGACATAAACAATTGTCAATATTTTGATAGATATTGCTTCTTAAAAACCTATCTTTGGTTTTGACAACGGGAATTATTTTTAAATTAATTATTTCAATTTCGGTGTTTGGAATTTGGAAAAATGGATTCCATATTTGGAATCATATGTTAAAAATTATGTAATTATGACTTTTTTGTTTTTGGACATTATGAATAGTAATGACGGTAATTATCTTTAATTATCATGATTAATTAGTAATCGGGTAGTTAAGGGTAATAAAATAATATCATAATAGTATGAAATGACCCCAACATGTGTCCAAATCCTCCTATTTGATTAATTTCCGACCATGGGAAGCATTTTACTAAACTTGATGGACTATGGAGTCACATGGGTGTGATAGTGACATTTATGGCATTATTTTTTAAAAAGAAGAGAAATATAACAAAGGTTTGTATATCCTAAGTAAAAAAATTTAATTTTGTTTAAATAAATAATCTATTAGACTATAAATAGTCATTTGAAATCTAAAAATAATTCCTAAATCATGGTATTTTTTTATAATTTTTAGACATTAAATAAATAAATCTATTTATGACACCATGATGATGCAGTGATTACATCATTAATGAATGATTTAGATAAAATGAAAATATAAGGTAAAATATAAAACATACACTTGTCTAAAACTTATTGTATGGGTTTATTTCAAACCCTTCTCAACTTATCCTCAAAATATATAATTTTGGGACCTTTAAGACCTGAAAATCATTCTATATTAAAGTAACATTTCAAGACTTTTTAAAAGTGACCATCCTCCCTCTTATAAAAGGCCCCCACCTATTCCCCCTTAACCACACCTCTCAAGCCCTTGACTCATCCAACCTCTACTCATATTATCTCTACACATCTCTCTATTACTCCTAGAAGCTGCTCTTTTGGCAGAAGACTTTCCAAGGAAGCCTTTGGCTCAAACCAAAAAGAGTTTCCCGATTTAGAGGTAATGTCTTTTCACAAGTTTCTTCCTTTTATTTTCCTTCTTCACTCCCCATAACATTCTTATTATTTTATTCCATAACAACACCAGTATCTTCAATATACTAGTATTTTTTTATGATAAGTATTTGATTTACACTTACACACACCTCCATCTAATGGTGAAAAAACATATTGTTTCTGTGGGTGGTGAATTACTGCCTCACAAAACGATGATTGTTAAATCTTCTTTAACACCTTTAATGGTGGCCATTATGATGGAACTATATTTATATATGATATATATTATATTTATTTCCTCTATATGCTCCTGTATTTTGTATTTAAAACATACCTTTATGCTTTGCATGTTGTGCAAATGCGTTAATTTCATATGAGAAAGTGTGGACAACCGCCCCCTCAAGTGATGTGACTCATTCATGACAAACATGAAATTTATAAATAATGTAATTAATGAACTTATTTTACCAATATAACATATATATTATACTGTAATTATAATATACTTATGTCTCATTTAGTTTTAAATTCCATTAATATGACAAAAAATCAATGTAGTGTTCATGTGTACGTACGGCCTACCGTCTCCATGAACGGTACATTTCATTTATTATCTACAAACATTATGGAATATTATTAAATACATATATACTGGATATATATGATATTTAAATCATTAACACCATTCCAGAGATGATGTACTTATAACTACATGGATAATTCTCTTCAAACAAGTTTATTTTTGACTCAGGTACCGAACATCGACAAAACATATAATATGAACTCACATAATTAACGAATTATTATAACATGATAATATGTGATATGAATTGAATAATAAACTTTAAAGGAATTATTTAAACAATTATAAATTCACCAAAGTTTATTAGTCAGGAATATAAAGAAACGAATCAGACAAGTCGGACTTGAGGTAAGGGACTTTGTCTCAATCTCCTTTCGTTGAGGCATACATCAATTTATATACGACCTTATTTTATCAGTTTTATAATAAAACCTTTTGACTTTTAATTTCATTAAAAAGGAATATTTCTACATGAAGCGTTTTACTAAACGACAAAAGGAATGTTTTTGTCTTACGTATGCGGCGACAATGACTTCTCTATCGTCATGGCCATTATTTGAGTTTCGGATTCCTCTAAAAGCCTTAACTTTTTTAAATGAAAAATAAATACCATGTTTTACTTTTCTTTTTTTTTGGTATTGAAAATGGTTTTGATAATGTTTTGATTATATCAGTGTGTTGTATTGATATATTGTGATTGAAATGTGGAAATTTTATGTTTCCTTTATGTATATTTTATATGATATGATTATATTATGGTACTTGGGAATTGTTTAGAAGTTGGGTGGTTTAGTGATAAACTATGGGTGGGTGAGCCTGAGATAGCTCTCTAATGCATTGGGTACCATGAAGGATTTAAACGCTAAGGTTTTTCTGAAGATATTTAGGAAATATAATGTGATGGGTATTCCAAACGTAACCATGAGGGTTACTCCCTACGTAAGAATGTTATGAATGACTCAAGTTACCATTATATCTTATGATTTCTATGAGTTATTCATAAATATTATGATTTAATGAGGTATGTTAAAGTGCTTATGTTTTATGAGTAATGTATGATTTCTTTGATTCTTATGTATACATGGACTAATGTTTTCAGTCCGTATTTTTATATCCCTTACTAAGATTTTTATGCTCATCCCAAGTTTTTGAAATGTTTTTCACAGGTCAAGGGAAATGTACATGATGTGCTGATAGTGTCGAGGAAGTTTCAAGAAAGAAACCATGTTTTATTTTACATATGTTTCCTTTGGTGGAAAAAATGAATATTGTCTTTGATGTAACCACCTTGTTTAAATGTGGAATGTAATGCATGATTTATGATCTAATTCTCTAAAATTCTAAACTTGAAAATATCCTCAATGTGAGATCTTGAAATAACCCAAGATTAAGTAATGTTTAAGGTTTCAGTATTATAGTTGGTATCAGAGGTTGGTTTAGATAACTTTATGAGTTAGAATTATATTAAATTGTTATTCAAAATTTTTTTTTTTTTACATTGTGGTCAAATTGAAATGATATAGAATTTGAATATTACTATGTTGCTTCATCTAAGACATGTTTGTTTAGAATGGTTTTCTGTAGAGGAAACAGGGAAGCAGTGCTAGGAAGGCATAGAGAAGGAAATGACCTTCCAAATTAGCATCCTGAGATGGTCAGAATTGGAACTGAACAGTTTGTTGCAGTAATGGTGTAGTTGACTCAAGCGATAAATGGTTGTGGTATCTATGCCCGAGATTAGCCAGATTAACCACAGAGGAACATGTTAATGGTGGAATATTTCATGAGGAAAAATCCCCCATCATTCAGAGGATCATCTGACCCTGTTCTAGCTGATGGTTGGATTAAAGAACTGAAGAATATTTTTGATGTCATGGGGTGTTCAGACAATCAAAAGGTTAGTCTTGTTGTTTACCGTTTGGAGGGTGAAGCAGATCAGTGGTGGTCGATGGTCAAAAATATCAGGGATGCTAATGAGATTGATTCTCTTGACTGGGATGAATTCAAAGGTACATTTCTTGAGAAATATTTTCCTAATACTTTTTGACTTAGGATTGAAAAAAAATTATTGGAATTGAGGCAAGAGGACAACTCAGTGGTTGCTTATGAAGAAAAGTTCACTCGATTGGAAAGGTATGCTCCAAATTTTATTCGAGACCTTGATAGTAAAATCAATCATTTTTACTCAGGATTAAAATTCAAAATATTGAAAGGGAATTAGCTTCTCATGAGTTCAAAAGTTATGAAAATCTTGTTCGATGTGCTTAGAAGGTGGAAATGGAGTTTGCCAATGAGAAATTTTTCTATGAAAACCAACAGAAGAAGAGACTGAGGTTGTAGTAGAAAGGGAATAATCCTTCAAAAAAGTTTTATGGTAAGAAAAATATGTCTTCAGTTTGTGATAAATGTGGTAAAAAGAATGTTGCGGAATGTCTTTTGAATTTTGGAAAGTGCTTATGATCTGGTAATATGGGACATAAGGCTCATGATTGCACTAGAAAAGATCAAAGTAATGGTAAGACCAAATTTGATTTACAGTTAGTGAAATGTTTCATGTGCAATGATATGGGTCATTATGCAAATGAGTGCTCGACAAAGAGCTCGAATGATGGGAAGTAGTCAGAATACAAGCAGAAAGGTGTGGTGAAATACTTTTCCACTACTTCAGAAGATGTTGGGCCATCAAATGAAGTGGTATCAGGTACATTGTTTGTTTTTTCAGATTATGCCAATGTGTTGTTTGATTCGGGGTCTACACATTCTTTCATCTCTGAAAAAGTTTCTAGTAATATGGGAATTCCATCTCAATAAATGACTCCTGAACTTGTGGTAAAAACACCTGGGGGAAATGTTGAGGAAATTTTTTTTTTAAGAATCTTCCTATACATATCCGTGGAAAGAATCTACTTACAAACCTTCTTGTTTTACCTATAGTAGAGTTTGATGTTATCTTGGGTATGGATTGGCTCTCTGTTTTCCATGCTAATATTGACTGTAGAGCTAAAGAAGTTTCTTTTCAGAAAGACTTTTAGTTTGTGTATAATAATGAACCCTTACTATTGATAACATATCAAGAGGCTGGGAAACATGTAAAATATGGAAATTAATGTTACCTTGCACATATTTTTGAAAACAAAGGAACCGTTTAGATTAATGATGTGGCAGTGGTAAATGAGTATCTTGATGTTTTTCTTAATGAGTTTCCTGGAATAATACCAGATCGGGAAGTTGAATTTACTGTTGACTTAGTTCCTGATGCTAAGCCAATTTTAAAACCCCCTTATTGAATGGATCAAATTGAACTTTTATAGTTGAAGGAGAAATTGCAAGATTTATTAGAGAAAGTTTTCATTAGACCTATCACATCACCATGAGGTGATCCTGTCTTATTTGTTAAAAAGAAAGATGGTTCAATGAGACTTTGTATTGATTATAGAGCCTTGAATAACATCACTGTTAAGAATAAATATTCTTTGCCTCAGATCGATGATTTGTTTGATTAGCTCCAGGGAGCTCAGTATTTTTCAAAGATTGACTTGAGATCGGGGTACCATCAGTTTAAGGTAAAGGAAACAGATATTCCAAAGACCGCATTTCATACAAGATATAGCCATTATGAATTTATATTTATGCCTTTTGGTTTAACCAATGCACCTACTATATTCATGGACCTTATGAATAGAATTTTCCATGAGTTCTTGGATAATTTTTTGGTTGTTTTCATTGATGATATTTTGGTGTTTTCTAAAAGTAAAGAGGAGCATGAAAGTCATTTAATGGTTATTTTGAAAATCTTAAGAGAAAAAAATTTGTATGGGAAATTCAGAAAGTGTGTGTTTTGGTTGCATTGAATTTCTTTCCTTGGTCACATTGTTTCTAAAGATGGAATAACTGTTGATCCTGAAAAAACAAAGGTTGTTGAAAAATGGCCAAGACCCACAAATATAACCAAGATTCATAGTTTTCTTGGTTTATCATGCTATTACCGAAGGTTGGTTAAAAAATTTGCACGGTTTTCCAGCCCATTGACTAAGCTAACTCGGAAGGGTGTTAAGTTTATCTGGACAAAAAAATGTGATGATTGTTTTCAGGAATTAAAAAGAAGATTGGTGAATGCTCCAGTATTGGCACTACCTTCCAGGAATGGTGAGTTTGTTATCTACAGTAATGCTTCATTGAAAGGAATTGGTTGCATCCTAATGTAGAATGATCAGGTAATTGCTTATTCTTCATGTTAGTTGAAAACTTATGAGATAAATTACCCTACACATGATTTGGAATTAGCGGTTGTTGTTCTCACTTTAAAAATTTGGAGTCATCATTTGTATGGTGTAAAGTGTGAAATATATACTAATCAAAAAATTTTAAAGTATATATTCACTCAAAACTAATTGAACATGAGATAGAGGAGATGTATAGAATTAATCAAGGATTATGATTTCACGATTCACTACCACCCAAGAAAAGAAAATAAAGTGGCAGATGCTTTGAGTCGAAAAATTAATGCTTCATTAACCATGTTATGTTTGGAACATGATCCTTTGGTTAAGTATTTGTTGAATTTTGTCTTGGAAGTTATTGGTGCAAGAAATTCTTCTGTTTTGTTTCAGGTACCAGTGAAATCTTCTCTATCAGACAGAATTAAGTAAGCATAGATTCAAGACAGTGAGTTGTAGAAAAAGGCAGAGCTGGTTCAGAAGGGTGTGTTACCTGAATTCAACATTGATAATGATTGTGTTTTGAGATATTGGAAGAGATTGTGTGTGCCTTATGATTCATAGTCGAAGATACAGTTGTTATGTGAAGCTCATAGTTCTCCATTTTCAGTTCATCCAGGAAGTACTAAGATGTATAGAGATCTTCGGAAGTATTACTGGTGGGATGGAATGAAAAGAGATATTGCTGATTTTACTATGAAGTGTTTGACTTGTCAATAGGTCAAATTAGATCGGTAGTTTCCAAAAGGGATGCTTCATCCTTTACCAATGCCATAGTGGAAATGTTAGAATATATCCATGGACTTCATTGTGGGATTACTGAAGACACCTTGAGGTAATAATTTAATCTGGGTTATTGTTGATTGCTTGACTAAATCTGCTCATTTCCATGCTATACGAGATACTTGTTAACTAGATCAACTTTCTCGATTGTATCATAAAGATATAGTCAGGTTACATAGAGTTCCACTCTCCATTGTATCTGATCGTGATCCCAGGTTCACTTCTAACTTTTGTAAAGGCCTTTAAAAGTCATTGGGTACTGAATTAAATTTTAGTATTACTTTTCATCCTCAATCAGATATGCAGTGAGAACGAACAATTAAAACTTTGGAGGATATGATACGTTCTTTTTTGATAGATTATCAGGGAATTTGGGACAAACATATTTCTTTGGTTGAGTTTTCTTATAATAACATTTTTCATTCCAGTATACAGATTGCACCATTCGAGGAATTATATTGGAAGCGGTGTCTAACTCCCGCTTTTTTTGGATGAAGTGGGTGAATGGAAGTTGATGGGACCAGAATTTATAGAAGATATGGCAGAAAAGGTTCAGATGATATAGAAACACATGAGAATAGCTCAGAGCAGGTAGAAAAGTTATGCGGACAACAGGAGGAAGGATCTCTCTTTTGAGGTAGGTGATCATGTCTTCCTCAATGATTCACCATGGAAAAATGTGATGTGATTTGGTAAGAAAGGAAAGCCGAGTCCAAGGTTCATTATACCATATGAAATTCTGTAGAGAGTTGGATCAGTTTCATACAAAGTGGCTTTACCTCCTAATTTATCTTAGGTACACAATGTTTTTCATGTTTCAATGTTAATGAAGTACATGCCCGATCTATCTCATGTTTTGAGTCCAGAGGTAGTTCAGCTAGAAGAGAATCTATCTTATGAGGAAAAACTAGTTCAGATTCTTGACCACAGGGAGAAAGTGTTGCGGAATAAGGTGATTCATGAAGTAAAGGTTTTGTGGAGAAACCACATGATCGAAGAGGCAACATGGGAATCTGAAAATGCAATGAGGGATAAATACCTCCACTTATTCGATAAGTAAATAAATTGTCGGAACGCAATTTCCAAGGGGGGAGGATGTAACATACCATGTAAGTAAAGAATAATATATTTTTATATCTATGTCTATTTATGAATTAAATAGTATTTTAGAGGCTTAAAATGGGAATAAATCCAATCTTAATCATAGAATACTTTAATATAGTTAAAAGATTGTTTTACCCCATTTTGATGGAAAACTATTTTTTTAATATAACTTTTGACAATTTTATAAGCATTATTTGTCAAAATAAACTTATTCTTTATAATTGGGACATTGAAATTTACTTTGGATAAATTTTTTGTATTTTTCTGACAAAGTTCATTTTTTAATGAATTGTGAAAAATATTGCATTTTACTTCAAAACTGCATTTTCATCTAATTTAATTATATGGTTCGAGTATCTTTTAAATTGTTTTTAAAGTGTAATTAGAATCCATTTTTACCATTTAATTCAATTGTGGTCATTATAATTAATTTCTCTTTGAAATTGGACATAAACAAATGTCAATATTTTGATAGATATTGCTTCTTAAAAACTCGTCTTTGGTTTTGACAACGGGAATTATTTTTAAATTAATTACTGAAATTTCTGTGTTTTGAATTTGGTAAAATGGATTCCATATTTGGAATCATAGGGTCCATATTATTTAATTAATACTTCTTTGTTTTTTGAACATTATGAATAGTAACGACGATAATTATCATTAATTATCGTGATTAATTAGTAATCGGGTAGTTAAGGGTAAAAAAATAATATCATAATAATAAAAAATTACCCCATCATGTGTCCAAATCATCTTTTTTGAGTCATGTCCGACCATGGGAATCTTTTTACCGAACTTTAGGGCCCATGGAGTCACATGGGTGTGATAGTGACATTTATGACATTATTTTTTAAAAAGAAGAGAAATATATCAAGGGTTTGTATATCCTAAGTAAAAAAAATTAATTTTGTTTACATAAATGATATCTTAGACTATAAATAGTCATTTTAAATATAAAGATATTTCCTACATAATGGTATTTGTTTTATAATTTTTAGACATTAAATAAATAAATTTATTTATGACACCATGATGATGTAGTGATTACCTCATTAATTAACGATTTAAATAAAATGAAAAGATAAGGTAAAATATAAGACTTACACTTGTTGAAAACCTATTGTATGGGTGTATTTCGAACCCTTATCAACTTATACTAAAAATATATCATTATGGGACCTTTAAAATCCTAAAATCATTTTATAATAATGTAACATTTCAAGACTTTCCAAAAGTGACCCTCCTCCCTCTTATAAAAGGCCCCAACCTCTACCCCCTTACCCACACCTCTCAAGCTCTTGGATTATCCAACCTCTGCTCATATTATCTCTCCACATCCCTATATTACTCCTAGAAGCCTCACTTTGGGCAGAAGTCTTTCCATGGAATCCTTTTTCTCAAATCAAAAAGAGTTACCCGATTTAGAAGTAATGTCTTCTCTCAAGTTTCTTCCTTTTATTTTCCTTCTTAACTACCCCTAACATTCTTATTCTTTGATTACATAACAACACCAGTATCCTCAATATACTCGTATGTTGTTATGAGAAGTATTTGATTTACAATTACACACACCTCTGTCTAATGGTTAAAGAACATACTGTTTCGGTGGGTGGTGAATTACTGCCTCACAAACGATGATTGTTCAAACTACTTTTAATAGCTTTCATGGTGGCCATTATGATGGAACTATATTTCTATATGATATATATTATATTTATGTCCTCTCTATTCTCATGTATTTTATATTTAAAACATACCTTTATGCTTTTCATGTTGTGAAAATGCGATAATTTCATATGAGGAAGTGTGGGCAACCGCCCCCTCAAGTGATGTGACTCGTTCATGAAAAAAATGGAATTTATAAATATTGTAATTAATGAACTTATGTTACCTAAATAACATATATATTATACTGTAATTATAATATATCTATGTCTCATTTATTTTTAAAGTCCATTAATATGAAAAAAATGGAAAGTAGCGTTCATGCGTACGTACGACCTACCGTCTCCATGAACGGTACATTTCATTTATTATCTCAAAACATTATGGAATATTATTAAATACATATATACTTGATATGTATTATATTTAAATCGTGAACACCATTCTGAAGATGATGAAATTATAACTACATGGACAATTCTATTCAAACAAGTTTATTTTTGACTCATGTACCGAACATCGACAAAACATATGATATGAACTCGCATAATTAGCTAATTATTATAACATGATAATATGTGATATGAATTGAATAATAAACTATAAAGTAAGTCCTTAAGCAATTATAAATTGACCAAATTTTATTATTCAGTAATATAAAGAAACGAAGAAGACAAGTCGGACTTGAGGTAAGGGACTTCGTCTCAATCTCCTTTCTTTGAGGCATACTTCAATTTGTAAATGACCTTTTTTATTAGTTATATAATAAAACTTTTTTACTTTTAATTTCATTCAAATTGAATCTTTTAACATGAATCATTTTACTAAATGAAAAAATGAATGTTTTTGTCTTACCTATGCGGTGACAATGACTTCTTCACCGTCGTGACCATTATTTGAGTTTCGGATTCCTCTACAATACTTAACTTTTTTAAATGATAAATAAATACCATGTTTTAATTTTCTTTTATTTTAGTATTAAAAATGGTTTTGATAATGTTTTGATTATATAAATGTGTTGTATTGATATCTTGTGATTGAAATGTGTAAGTGTTATGTTTCCTTTATGCATGTTTTATGTGATACGATTATGTCATGGTTCTTGGGTACTGTTTATGAAGTCGGGTGGTTCCATGATAAACTAAGGGCGGGTGAGACCGAGATAGCTCTCCAATGTATTGGGTAACATGAAGGAGTTAAACGCTATGGTTTCTCCAAATATATTTAGGGAATATACTATGATGGGTATTCCAAATGTAACCATGAGGGTTACTCCCTTCGTAAGAATGTTATGAATGCCTCAAGTTACCTTTATGTCTTATGATTTATATGAGTTATTCATAAATCTTATGATTTTATGAGGTATGTTAAAGTGCTTGTGTTTTGTGAGTAAAGTATGATTTCATTGATTCTTATGTATACATGGTCTAATGTTTTCTTTCCGTATTTTTATATCCCTTACTGAGCTTTATATGGTCATCCCATGTTTTTGAAATGTTTTTCACAGGTCAAGGGAATAGTACATGATGTGATGATAGTTTTGAGGAAGTGTCAAGAAAGAAACCATGTTTTATTTTAAATATGTTTCCTTTGTTGGAAAAAAATGAATATTGTCTTTGATTTAACCACCTTGTTTAAATATGGAATGTAATGCATGATTTATGATCTAATTCTCTAAAACTGTAAACCTGAAAAGATCCTCAATGTGAATTCTTGAAATAACCCAAGATTAATTAATTTTTAAGGATGGGGCCTTATAATATCTTCGTACGATGAGAAGGATTGCGATAATAATTCTCTATGGAGAAATGGTTTTAAACCATAAAATAAACAATAAATCTTACATCTTGGGTTACATATATAATCTTCATCATGCGTCTCTAACCTTGTAAAGTTAGTTTCATACTTTGCGACATTATCATCCTCCTTTTTCCTCAGACTAAGAAAATTTCCTTCCATATCCACTCGATGCTCCCAAGGAAAGTATTTTTCTAAGAAAAGCTCTCTAAACTCCCTCTATTCCATATTTGATAATTCATCATCTTCCTTTGTGTTTTGAATCAATGACCACCACTGATCAGCATCTCCAGTGAGGCGGTAAACTGAGATGACAACTTTATCCCTTTCCCTACTCCCCAAGGCGTGGAATATTTTTTCTAAGTAATTTATCTATTTCTTAGATACTAGTGGATTCGTACCCCCATTGAATGTTGGTGGTTGTTGCCTCATGAAGCGATCTAACATTGATCCTCCACACTGAGGATCAGGGTGCTCCATACGGGTAAGGTTATTATTCATAACCTGAGTGAGTTGTCCCAATATAGTGATAAGCTGATCAGCACCAGTTGTATCACCAGCTCCACTAAAATTATCTTGAGCATGAGGGAAATCCCTACATGGAGTTCGTGCATTGATACGGTTTCAATTCCTTCCACTAGCCACCATTTCTAAAAAATGGCATAAACTAGATTAGTTTATGAATCGAAATACATAATTCCAAACTTGTAAAACACTTAACATAAATTGAACAGTTTATGGATATAATCCATAATCATAAAAAAATGTTTTCTTTGAGAAAGTAAATACTCATAAACCCATCATAATGGTTTGTAAATAAAATGAGAATTATCCTACAAAAATCCCCCGGGAGTGTCATAACAAAGAGTGCAGTAAGGCCCATTGTCATGCACCAATTCCCGTTCGTTTCTAGCTCAAAGCAATGTTTTCAGGTTTTACCCCTAAGTACATCTGTGCCAGATCCACCTCTACCTGCTCGTCTCCAGACAGGGATTTATTTCTTGGAAAACTCAAAAAATATCTACAATACCAAAATTCTAGGAATTTTTTATATACTAATACTCAAAGTCAGTCTTAGGGCTATGTGTACTAATCAGAGTTTATCTAAATCTAGTTTCCAAGTTTTGTACTAAACTTCCTCTGATACTAGCTGTAACGCCCCAACCCCAGTTACCCAGATTCAGGGAATTATTACGTAACATTGGCATGATTACAAGGAATAAATTCCCAAAGGACCGATTAGTTTAGCAGGCTTGGAAAATAGATTACTTACATGAAGCTCAACTTTACAACTTCAAAAGAAATACAACACTAATTTATTCAACTATAAACATCCAATCCTCCTATATTAAGCCTTCAAGTCACTCATAATTAACTTCTTCGCATCCTGGGAAAAATAAAACATAGAATGGGGTGAGCTCAGATGCTCAGTAAGGATAAAAATATAGCAAAAACTTTCATAAATAAGCATAAATATTTAAGGGAATTTATAAGACTAAAACAAAATCCTTTAAAACTTTAACTTCAGCATAATATTTCAAAGATAAAATCAAAATAATTACATTTACTTACTCACATGGATATTCTAATAGTCAAATAATCACATGAAATATCAATATCGACTTTTATAATGATAGAATGGATAATTCCATACTTTCATAACCACATAGTCAAGTCCTTGTGCCCAGAATACAAATAAGATTTTGTCATGGCCTTGTCACAAGACACTAGTTTGTCTCATGAGACCTACTGATGCATCGACGATCTAGATCAGGCTCCACCCGTCACTTACTAAGTCCAATTCATTCCTCATATAAAAAGGTTTAAACATAACACAAACATTGGTATTAAAAATGGAATATGAAATGTCAATACTTTATCCATAAACCAATAATGGTACAAAAATAAAACATCCACAGTAAAACATATCAAAAAACCTTCAATAAAAATATGGAAGATTTTTTTCATAATGAATTGACTTCAAACAAGTTGAAAATCTATACAAGGATGTTGACATAGATGAAATAAAAATATTTGAAAGAAATGCCTCTTTCTATATTGAAACCATTTAAAAGAAAACTTTTATTTTGTAAATATTATTATAAGCTTGTAATGGAAGCTTCTAAGGTGATATAATGGTGGAAATTATCCGCACCCACTGTATAAGTTAAAAAAACATTCTTACATTAATTTTTTCGAAAAGGTCAAAAGGTACCTTGTTTGGAAAATGATGGAAAGATTCCTTTCAAACCATTTTATAAAGTGTAAAACAAGGGTTTAAATGAATTTAACCCATATTTTATTAAATAGTAAAAAAAATTGGAATAAATTTTTAGGAAACATGGATGTGGATTATAGAGAGGTCCCAATAGATACTTACGTAAAAACAATCTCGGATAATAAAGAGATTGTGAAATTAACCATTACCTTTACTTTTCATTGGTCGAGGGTAGGTTAACCTCATGTATAATGGTTTAATAATTGTTATTAAATTATACACAAATAATATACATTAATATGATATCATATATGATCTTTTAACATTGCTTTGTTAATAATATTTTAATATTATTGTCGTTTTGGGTGTTAACTGATTCATTTTCCTTTATATGATTTGTTACGTAAGTAATGTTTTTTATGGATTGGATGTATATTTTTCATATTCAGAATGATATTAATTCTTTAAACATTATTTTTAATCATCTAATGAAAATTATTCTTGAATGGATACGATGGGGAATGAATCTCATCGCATTCGAGGAGACGTTAATCCGTACGTATGCACGAGCGACAATATCATTCTAATGATATTAAAATAATATATAATTGGATGATATATCATATATACAGAATCATTATCATGTTATATTTATTATTTAAATCAATTAAAAATCATTAGTATACCTATCCAAATAATAATGTATTGAATAACAATTACACCATGACGTGGAGACGGTAAGCCGTACGTACGCACGTATGGTGACATTTCATTAAAAGGATGGATAGAATAATGAATATGGTTGTACTATATTTTAAATAACATAATATTATACAGAAGATTCTGGAGTTATTATTTTATATGGTAAATAACAAAGAAAGTGGATGTGGAAGAAGAAAAGAACTTGAAAGCGGTGATGAAATATTTACCTCTTCTTCGGGTTCTTCCTTTTGATTTGATCAAAAGGGCTTCATAGGTTGGATTTATGACTAAAGTAAGGCATCTAAAATGAATTGAGGGATTTTGGGAGGATATTTGGGTAGGGTTTCTACGATTCAAAGGCATGAGAAGTGTGATAAATGGGTAGGAAGTGAGGGCTTTTTGTAAGGGAGAGGAGGGTCACTTTAGGAAAGTTTGAAATAATTATTTTATTATAACCTCATATTCAATATCAAAAGGTCAAATATTAGTTAATAAAAAATTTAAGATGAATCATGGTCTAAATTAAATAATTCCATAAGAATTGGACAGGTTTTGGATATTTTTTTAATATTTATAATCTTATTTATTTAAATCGTTTATTAATTAGGTAAATATTTCATCATTATTATCTCATAAATAATTTAATTTATTTGATGTCCAAAAATTATAATGAAAATACAATGATGTAGGAAATATTTTTAGATTTAAAAATAATATTTATAGTCTAAAAGATAACTTATATGACCCCATGTAAAAATTTATTTTCAAAAAGATATTTTTTTTTGTCATTTTTGTCTTTACTTTAAATTAATTAATATAAAATGTCATTATTACTCCCATGTGGCTCCATGGGGTCCCAAATTCAACCCAAGGATTCCCATGGACGGATATGTATTATCCAGTAGTATTAGGACACATGTTAGGGTAATTTAATATTATTATAATATTATATTTTACCCTTATTTATTATATTTACCCTTTAATCATGGTAAATAAAATATTTACCGAAGTAACTATTCAAAATGTCTAAAAATAAAAGTTACCTATTTACACAATTTGGACCTCATGATTCTATGTATGGAATATATTTTTTTAAATTCAAAACACATAAGTGGAAGAAATTAATTTAAAATTATTTTCTGTTGTCAAAACAAAAACTGTGTTTTTAAGAAAAAATAACTATCAAAAGATTGACACTTTTTTACATTCAGTTTAAATGTGAAATTACATAAAATGAACAAAATTAGATTTAATGGTAAAAATATAATCTAATTATACTTTAAAACCACTCAAATTTATAATTTAACACTATAAATTATTTTGATTAAAAAATTTATTTTTTATTAAAATTTATTGTCTTTCACTATTCATAAAAATATGAAAGTTATCATAAAAGTGCCAAAAATTCACCCTAAGCTAATTTTGATATTCTGAATCCAAAAATTAAGTCCATTTTGAATGATAAAATTTATAAAATTTCAAAAAGTGGGTATAACTATTCATAACGACTACTTTGATTCGTCGTAGTGTGTTAGAATCTCGAAGTTGCATACAATGGAAGTAATTGCATTATTCAAAGGGAAACGTACCATGGAAGCTTGGGATGTTACATTCTCCCCTACTTCAATAAATTTCATCCTCACAATTTGAAATTGTTCTTTTAAAATAAAAGGTTGAAAATAGAAAATACCTTTGTGGAACACCCACATTGGAAATAGGGTTAATAAAATTTAGACTTAAAAAGACGAAAGAGAAATGAAAAGTTCACCATCAAAATATGATCTTGAATAGAAGAACATTGGTGGAAATTATAGACATATAATTAGAGGGAAAACATAAATATTTATAGGGAGTGATTAAGGTCATCAATCACAAGAAAGTGTACACTTGAGGGCCTCAAAACCATCGATCTATGGTGATTTAAAATATCATCAGTTCAACAAAACATACGGTATTAGGATAACACATTTTTTGTTTTAATATCCCTTACCTAAAGTTTAAGAATGAATTTTTAGTAGAATAAGATATATATATATATATATATATATATATATATATATTTGACAAGTAGAGTTTCATCCTTCAACTAATTTCTACCACAAACTCATCTTTCACTCCAAAAGATAATAGAACTCAAAAATATTATATTTATCCTAATCGTATAAGGTTACAAATATTAACACATATCATTTAAATGAAGAAAAATATTTTGTAATAACCAGGGACTTCCTGTAGGCTAGTGGTAGGTAATAAAGGAATTTCGCACTATGGTTATGGGTTCGATCCCTGCAGCTTTGTCTGACACGATGGGTTATCACCTGACCTGCAGGTTTTCCTTTTCCTAAAACTATAGTTTTATAATATATTCTAAAAATAATCATAATAAATGTTTTAACCTTAAACAATACTATCCAAAGTTCAACTTAATCTATTGCAACCTTTATAGTTATCCAAAATACCTATGTCCAGACTCTCTCTAAAAGGTCTCTAAATTCCAAAATCAATTGTAACATCAGATTCTTCGGACAAAGTAAAGTTTCTCTTGTTGTCACATACTAAAAATATGATTACCTTCATCATATTAAAACCTTAAGGAAAACAACAAGTACTACAATACAATCCTTATATATATCACATTATTCTTATAACCAGGATGTAATTTTTGAGTCTAAAAACACAAATACATTAATTATTATACTTCAACTATCCTAATAGCATTAGATTGGCCTTGATCCCTTGGCCTTTTTGAGCTAAGTTTCCCTGGTGATTAGGACATTCATTTGCATAATTACCCATTTCTCTACAATTGTAGCATTAAACATTAACATCAACTTTCTTTCCCTTACAATCACGAGCTTGGTGGCCTTTTTCACCACACTTGAAAAATACTCTCATTCCTTTTAGGAAAGTACCTGGGTGTTTCTTCCTACAATTATCACATAATTGAAAATCCTTCTTTTTCTTTTTTCCTTTTATCTATCTCTTGATCCATCGTTCTCTTCTTCTCTTGCTTTACTTTATTGTCGTAAGACATAGAAAATTTCTTTTCTCTCTTGATAGCACATGAGATAATATCTTCGTACGATGAGAAGGATTGAGATACTAATGCTCAACAGAGAAATGGTTTTAAACCATCAAAGAAATGATCAATATTACATCTTGGGTTACATATATAATCTACAACATATCTCTCTAACCATGTACAGTTAGCTTCATACTTTGTGACATTCTCATCCTTCTTTTTCCTCAGACTCAGAAATTGTCTTTCCATATCTGCTCGAGGGTCACGAGGAAAGTATTTTTCTAATAAAATCTCTTTAAACTCCCTCCATTCCATATTTTATAATTCATCATCTTCCTTTGTGTTTTGAATCAATGACCACCATTGATCAGCATCTCCAGTGAGGCTGTAAGTTTCCATGACAACTTTTTCCCTTTCACTACTCTCTAAGGCATGGAATATTTTCTCTAAGGAATTTATCCATTGCTCAGCTATTGGTGGATTTGTACCCCCATTTAATGTTTGTGGTTGTTTCCTCATGAAGCGATCTAACATTAATCCTCAACATTGCAGATCAGGGTGCTCCATACGGGTAAGGTTATTATTCATAACCTGAGTGAGTTGTCCCAATATAGTGATAAGCTAATCAGCACTAGTTGTATGACCAGCTCCACTATAATTATCTTGATAAGGAGGTAAATCCCTACATGGAGTGTGTGCATTGATACGGTTTCCATTACTTCTACTAGGTTCCATTTCTAAACAAAGGCATAAACTAGATTAGTTTATGAATCGAAATACATAATTCAAAACTTGTAAAACACTTAACATAAATTGAACAGTTTAGGGATATAATCCATAATCATAAAAAAACCATTGAGGAAGTATATACTAATAAACCCTTCATACTGGTTTCTAAAGAAAATGAGAATTATCCTAAGCATATCCTCAGGAGTGTCGTAACCAAGAGTGCAACAAGGCCCGTTGTCGTGCACCAGTTCCCGTTTGAGTCTCGCTCAAAGCAGTGTTTTCTGGTTTTACCCCTAGGTACATTTGTGCCAGAGCCACCTCTACCTGCTCGTATCCAAACAGGGATGTATTGCTTGGAAAACTCACAAAATTTCTACAGTACCAAAATTCTAGGAAGTTCTTCTATATTAATCATCAAAGGCTATCTTAGGGCTATGTGTTCTAATCATAGTTTTTCTAAATCTAATTTCCAAGGTTTGTACTAAACTTCCTATAATACCAACTGTAACGCCCTGAACCTAGTTACCCAGAGTCAGTGCATTATTACGTAACATTGGCATGATTATAAGGAATCAAGTCCAGAATGACAGATCAGTTTAGCAGTCTTGGAAAATAGATTACAAACATGAAGCTCAACTTTACAACTCTAAAAGAAATACAACACTAATTTATTCCATTAGAAACATCCAATCCTCCTAGATTAAGCCTGCATGTCACTCATAATTAACTTATTCGCATCCTAGGAAAAATAAAACATAGAATGGGATGAGCTTAGATGCTCATTAAGGATAACAATATAGCGGAAACTTTCATAAATAAGCATAAACATTTAAGGAAATTTATAAGACTAAAACAAAAGCGTTTTAAACTTTAACATCAGTATAATATGACAAAGATAAAATCAAAATAATTCCATTTACTTACTCACATGGATATTCTACTAGTCTAATAATCACATGAAATATCAATAGCCACTTTCATAATGATTGAATTCATAATGCCAGACTTTCATAACCACATAGTCAAGGCCTTGTGCCAAGACTACAGATAAGATTTTGTCAAGGCCTTATGTCAAGACATTAGTTTGTCTCATGATACCTACCGATACATCGAGGAGCTATAGCGGGCTCCACCCCTCACTTACTAAGTCCAATTCATTCCTCATATGAAAAGGTTTAAACATAATGTAAACATTTGTATTAAAACTAGCATACGAAATGTCAATAATTTATCCATAAACCAATAATGGTATAAAAATAACACATCCACATTCAAACATATCACAAAACCTTCAATACAATATGGAATAATAGTTTCATAATGAATCGACTTCAAACAAGTTGAAAATCTTTACAAGGATGTTGACATATATGAAATGAAACTATTTTAAAGAAATGCCTCTTTCTATTTTGAAACCATTTAAAAGAAAACTTTTATTTTGTAAATATTCTTATAAGCTTATAATGGAATATTATAAGGTTTTATAACTACCGAAATTAGTCTCACCCTCTGTATAAGTTAAAAAACATTCTTACATTAATTTTGTCGAAAAGGTCATAAGGTACCTTGTTTGGAAAACGACGGAAATATTTCTTTCAAAAAAATTATAAAGATTCAAAAAAGGGTTTAATGACTTTAACCCATAGTCTAGTAAATAGTAAAAATGTTTTAAAATACATTTTTATGAAACATGGATGTGGATGATAGAGAGGTCCCAGTAGATACTTACGTAAAAACAATCTTGGATAATAAAGAGATTGTGAAATTAATACTTACCTTGTACTTTTCCTTGGTCAATGGTAGTTTAACCTCCTGTATAATGGTTAAATAATTGTTATTAAATTATAAAATAACTATATACATTAATATGATATCATATATGATCTTTTAACATTGCTTTGTTAATAATATTTTAGTATTATCATCATTTCGGGTGTTAACTGATTAGTTTTCCATTATATACTTTGTTACGTAAGTAATGTTTTTTATGGATTGGATGTATATTATTCATATTCATAATGATATTAAGTCTTTAAACATTATTTTTAATCATCTAATGAAAATTAGTCTTGAATGGATACGATGGGGAATGAATCTCATTGCGTTTGTGGAGACAGTAATCCGTACGTACGTACGAGCGAAAATATCATTCTAATGATATTAAAATAATATATAATTGGATGATATATCATATATACAATATAATTGTCATGTTATATTTATTATTTACATCAATTACACTTCATTATTATACCTATCAAAATAATAATGTATTGAATAACAATTACACAATGACGTGGAGACGGTAAGCTGTACGTACACACGTATGGTGACATGTCATTCAAAGAACGGATAGAATAATGAATATAGTTGTACCATATTTATAATAACATCATATTATATATAAGATACTGGAGTTATTATTTTATAATGTAAATAACAAAGAAAGAGGAAGTAGAAGAAGAAAAGAACTTGAAAGAGGTGATGAAATATTTACCTCTTCTTCCAGTTTTTCTTTTTGATTTGATCAAAAGGGCTCCTTAGGTTGGATTTATGACTAAATAATTGCCTCTATAATGAAGTTATGGGTGTTGGGAGGATATTTGGTTAGGGTTTGCATGAGAAAAAGGCTTGATAAGTGTGATAAATGGGTAGTAAGTGAGGGATTTTTATAAGGGAGAGGAGGGGCTTTTTAGGAAAGTTTGAAACAATTATTTTATTATAAATTCATCTTCGGTTTCAAAAGGTCAACTATTCGTTAATAAAAACTTTTAGATGACTCATGGTCAAAATAAAATAATACAATAAGAATTATACTGGTTTTGGATATTTTTTAAATATTTATTATCATATTTATTTAAATCATTTATTAATGAGGTAAATATTGCATCATTATTGTGTCATAAATAATTTAATTTATTTGAGGTCAAAAATTTATAAAAAAAACCATGATGTATTAAATATTTTTATATTTCCAAAGAATATTTATATTCTAAAATATAACTTATATGACCCTATGGAAGAATTTATTTACTAAAAGATATTTGTTTATGTCATTTTTGACTTTACTTTAAATTAATTAATATAAAATGTCATTATTACTCCCTTGTGGCTCCATGGGTTCCCAAATTCAACCCAAGGATGGACATGGTCGGTTATGTATCATCCAATAGGATTAGGACACATGTTAGCATAATTTAATATTATTATAATATTATATTTTACCCATATTTATTATATTTACCCTTTAATCATGGTAAATAAAATATTTACCGAAGTAATTATTCAAAATGTATAATAATAATAGTTACCTAATTACACAATTTTAACCTCCTAATTCTAAATATGGAATCCATTTTTATAAATTTAAAACACAGAAGTGGCAGAAAATAATTTAAAATTAATTCCCACTGTCAAAACAAAAATCTTGTTTTTAAGAAATAATAACTATCAAAAGATTGACACTTTTTTATGTTCATTTTAAATGTGAAATTACATCCAATGATGAAAATTAGATTAAATGGTAAAAATATAATATAATTATACTTTAAAACCACTCAAATCTATAATTTAACACTATAAATTATATGGATTAAAAAAGTTGTTTTTAATTAAAATTTAGTATCTTTCACTATTCATAAAAATATGAAAGTTGTCATCAAAGTGCCAAAAATTCACCCTAACCTAATTTTGATATTACGAACCCAAAAATGAAGTCCATTTTGAAATATTAAATTTATAAAATTTTAGAAAGTGGGTATAACAATTCATAATGACTACTTTGATTGGTTGCGGTGTGTTAGAATCTCGAAGTTGCGTACAATGCAAGCTATTGCATTATTAAAAGGGAAACGTACCTTGGAAGCTTGGGGTGTTACACGCTACCTCCCACCTACCCCACAGATGTGTGGGGATCCTCAGCCTACCACGGTCAAGGACCGTGTCTTCCAACACGTCCGGACAGACAGAACGTTGGTCGTCCCTCCATACGGTGCCCCGCCTGGCACCGTGTCCTCCAGCATGTCGTCATGGATGATGAGCCGCAGTCTCCCAATCAATGTGTCCCTTCGGTGCAGCCACCTCATCCATGTATTTGACATGGCTAGCCAATTCTTCTCCCACTTCCATCACATATAGAATGCTTATCGGACCACCTGACGCGCTCTGGTGGTCCATCCTCTGAGTCGTATGCGTCAATGGATTTTGGGTAGCTTCCTCTTCACCTCCTGGTTCCAAAACCTATCCCTCCACCATTTTTCAGGTACAACCACCTAGAATGCACCTGTGGTGGCACTTGGGCTTTTTTTGTGTTATCCTGAGGCCTCCACATTAAAGGTTTAAAGACAGGGGAGGTTCGTGGAATTTTCGTTCAATATTTCAATGCCAAGATTTGGACCCCGATTAAAATAACCCCAAGAATTAACCCTCTCGCAAGAATGAACAGTCTAAAAATTAACCTCTTTGTGGGTTAGCCTGCATTCATTGTTTTGAAACAAGGTTGGGTAAAGCATTAAAATAAACAAACCCTACCTCTTATGACATTCAATGTTTTGGTATTCATCCTCAAGGGTTTTAAGCCATTGACGTCACTTCTCAGATCCAAAATTTGAAAGGCATCGAAGATGATAAAGTTCCACTAGTGTTCGTCATTTTTCATTGGGGTGTTAGTTTGTTAGAGGTTCTTCATAGAATATTCAATGTTTCTTATCCATATTTCCCCAGTACGTCGAACTAAAAATAGGATCATGTCACAACATTCCTATTATGATGCGATGTCACGTCGTTACGTTGTTTTGTTTAAGAAACAATGTCATTATTACATGACATTAAAGAATTGTTACACAATGAGTTTAATAATACATTAATGAGCCTCATTGATGTGCATTTTCACCGCCTCATCAATGTCGCACAGTGTCGCCTTCTACCACTCAAAAGTGAGAATGAAAATAAAGTAATTCTTTTAAATTATTTTATTATTTTTCTCGAAAAGTAAGAAAAATAACTTTTCCACTCGACCCATTCCGGCCAATGTTAATTCATTTCTAGGTGAATCCTGACATTATGAATTCAAGGGTGCCCTCATATTTTTTATCTGAGCAATGCTTCAAAAGGTAGAAAATTCTACTCGCACATTTACTAAATGTACCTTAAAAAATGTTCAAAATTCTGTTTTGGCCTCTTAGGACTTCAGAATCACGTGCCATCAAGTTTTTCAGTCTCAAAATAATTTCATATAAATAAATAAAATTTATACAGAAATACCATGATGTTATATTCTCCACACCTTAGGAATTTACATCCCTATAATCCAAAAGAACAACTAAACAAAAAAATATGGGGGCACTAAGCATGAATCTGAGCCCCCCGCTCCCATTTCCTCTCCAGAAGATTTACAGGCTACCATTGAATGCACACTAGAGGAATAGACTACCCGCATAGGACCCTCTCTTGTATTTCTTCTCTCTCCAATGGGAACTCTGAAAACATCCCCCCATCGTCAATTTCCAGCTCACCCAAGTCAATGACATGTGATGGAACAGTCACATACCTCCTCAGATGCGACACGTGGAAAACATTATGCACATGATGCATATGTTAGAGAAGATCTAGGGGTATGCCACCTCGCCAATTCTGCTCATGATCTAAACAGGTCTGATTAACCTTGGAGATAGCATGTCGTGCCAACCAAATCTCAGCAATCCTTGTCAGGGTGAGTCATGAAGGAACACTTGATCTCCCTCCTCAAACTCCAAGGGTCTTCATCTCCTATTGTCATAAGACTTACTCCTGCTCTGTGTAGTCCTCATCCTCTCTTGAATGATCAGCACCTTCTTGGTGGTATCTCGTACCCTGTCTAGACCAATGAGTGTTGACTCCCCTAGGATTATCTAATATATGGGTGATCTACAAGGCTGCACGTACAAGGCCTCAAATGGTGCTATGCCAATTGTGGAGTGATAGATGTTGTTGTATGAAAACTTTACCAGTAGAAGGTGGTCCTCCCAACTATGACCAACATCAAGGACGCAAGCACAAATCATGTGCTCCATTCTCTGTATGGTCTGCTCTGTCTGACCATCTAACTATGGATGAAAATATATTCTCAAAAGCAACTGCATCTCGAACGCCTCTTGCATTCCCTTCCAAAACTGGGATGTAAAGTGGGTGTCATGATCTGATCTGATCGTTGAAGGCACGTCATGAAGCCACACTATCTCCTGGACATAGAGGCCTCCCAATCCCTCTACTATTCCCTTCTCCTGAATGGGTAGAAAGTGAGCCAACATGGTGAGTCAGTCAATGATCACCCAAATAGAGTCGTGACCTCTAGACGTATGTGGTAATGATGTCACAAAGTCCATCGATATTCCATCCTATTTCCACTTCGATTCCTCATGTGGCTGAGTCAAGCCTTCTAGAACCTAGTGATCATCCTTCACATGCTGACAAGTGAGGCATCGTGAAAAGAACTCGGCGACTGCTTTCTTTATCCATGGCCACCAGTACTGATGTCGGAGGTGCTGGTACATCATAGCCACTATAGGATATACAACCAATGGAGATGTATGAAACTACCTTAACACCTCCTCCAACAAGTCCACTGGTACTAAGGAGCGCACTTTGAAAAGGATGACGTGCTCCCCACCTATTAAAAATCCTTCAGGAACCTGTCATGAGGATATCTGAGCTCATAGGGCATTGTAGTCAACATCACCTGGATGTGGATCTCTAACATGCAGTAGGATTTTGGGAGTAATAGATATCTACTAGAGGATTGCAGCTTCATTATCATCCTCAAAGGATATCCTCATCGCAGCAGACTGCTCTTTCACCTGACTCAATAGTTGTAACCCAGTCCTCCTATTGAGCAAGTCTACCACCACGTTTTCCTTTACAAGAGCATAGACTATCTCAAAATCATTGTCCTGGAAGAACTCTAGAAAACGTTGTTGTCTCGGGTTCAAGTCCTTCAGGAAGAATATATTCCTGAGACTCTTGTGGTTGGAGTAAACTGTAAACCATTCACCCGTCAAGTACTACCGCCGCATCTTCAAGGAAACTACCACCGCTACTTCCTCAAGGACGTGGGTCACGTAGTTCTTATCATGCTTCCTCAACTGCCTTGAGTTATAGGTGATCACTACTTGCTCCTGCATCAGGACACAACTGAGCCTGGTCCCTGATGCGTCCCAATAAACTATATACCCAACACCCTCCTCTAGTAGTCTTAAGATGGGGGCACTAGTCAGTCTCTCCCTCAGCTCATGGAAACTCTACTGGATTTTCTACGTCCACATGAAGGGTTGTCCCTTCCATGTCAATGCCGATAAGGGTGATGCTATCCGAGAAAATTTGGGCACGAACCTTCGATAGTAACTAGCAAACCCCAAGAAGCTCTGCACCTCCATCACGCTCCTAGGTGGATCCCAAGCAAGCACCACCTCTATCATCATTTGATCTACAGAAACTCATGCCTCTGAGCCTGTTTCCCTTTTAATGGGCTATTCCTTTTATTGTGTTTTGTCTTGATGCCAAATTCAGTTGTGTTTTAAGTGTTATTTGAAGTATACTGCCCTTAAAGGTTGTTAATGTTGCCAGTGAGTCATGCCCAGTTTCATGTTCCACTAAAGTGTTGTTTGTCCGTCGAGGTGTTTAAGGTCTGTTAGAAGTAGTGGAGTTGTTTGATTAGAGCATATCATATCTTCGAGTGGTGGGAACACCAGATTTTGTTAGAGTCAATATTGTCTCAGGTTTAATTGAGGTTCTGGTTTTGGACTAGTGGAGGTTGGGAGCCTCATCATTGTTAGGATTTGGGGTGTGGTAAAATAATAGTTAGATTTCATGAGGTTTCCTCATCCAGTGAGCAGGGTTCCTAGAAGAACCTGTTTATGAAGAATCATCTTAATCTATGTTGGATCCCAGTTTTTTGAACCATTCTCTTGTGTGCCACCATTATGGCATGTTCAGGCATTCTAATACATCATGTGGCATCCCTTCAATAATGCACCACCATTTAGGTTGTTGGAATCATCGAGAGGAATAAAGAGTTGGGGATCAGAGGGTGAAAATGTCTGACTGTGAGGTAGGAGATGCTTCAACCATCAGGGCCTCAGCCGTAGGTCACGGGGTGAAGATCACGCACAGTCAGGAGTCACCGAGGGTGTGTGAACCCCGGTCTAGATCATGTTTTCATCTTTGGTATGGAAATATAAAAAGCTTCTTTGTTCTATTTTTTTCACCATCGTAGGCTTATCCTATTTGTGATGTTGTGATGAGAATGTTCTAACATAGTCCAAGCATACTTATCTTCTCCAAGTATGGTTTCAAAATTTTTCACATTTCTTAATGGGAGTTTGGCTCAAGAATAAATAAACTCATTCTGATTTTGAGTTTGTTGTTAGTTTTGATCGATAGAGGAATGTTTTGTTTCGTGAAATAAATGGGTGTTGTTTATGGTCCCTTTCGTAGTTCGGGAACATCATTGTGGGTTATCCTCTAGAGTGTTTCAGTTTTCTATGGGATTCCTCCTTCCCAGGGTCCCGTTGTGTCGTTTTTCCCTGTAATGGTTTTAATCCTAGAGGTGTAGTTGTTTTGTTAGCCTTGATAATGTGGGTTGAGTTCGGGCTAAGAATTCTCTAGTCTTCGGTTGTGGTGATGAATTTATTCGTTTGGTGTGGGAGGTGTTGAGTCGATTTCTCATCATTAGGTTTAGGGTCCTTTCATTGCAAGATTTCTGTTTAAGTCTTTGGGATTTTGTTTGTTCCATGTGGAGAAATAGGGTGAGTTCAAGTTGAGAGTTCCCGCATTGCCCCCGCCCCCAGAGGTGGTTTTATTTAATTCTAAGGCCTTTATGTTAGTGGAATTTATATGGTGGGGTGCACCCTCTCGTGTTCTCCCCTCATTCTTCTATTGTGGGTTCTTCTTGAATTGGTCGGGTGTGACATGTGTTGGGAATGGTCACCCCTAGGAACTCGATTTCGTTTGGTTTTGTTTGGGCTTGGACTCCTGTTGGTTAACTGTAAGCTTGGTGCTTTCTAAGGGAAGAAAGATTCGTGGTGGGGAGAATTGTCACACCCTTACATTTTTAAATTATATATTTAATTTTTTCTTGGATTTGGATAGCCTCGCCAAGGTTTTGGTTGAGCACTGGTCTATATTTTTTTGAAGAATAATAATTTTGAGGGGTTTTGGACCAGTGCGCGGGCACCGCATGGTCGGCGGTGACTTCATGGTCGTCCCAGGTGCTCGTGCAGTTATCTAATGTTTAAAATAATTATAATTTTATAAAACTAAAATTGGTTAAATGTTTACGTTGTAATAATAATAATAATAATAATTTGTAGATATTATAATAATAATTATTATTGGAATTGATAATATTTTCATTAATATTTTTAATATCAAATGGTTGTAAAAAGTGTTCATAATATTTTTACGATCAAATTATTATTAACATTGTGATTATTTAAAATGATTTATTATAATTATTATGAAAATTGTTGATTTTGGAATGTTATTATTAATTTTTTTAATAATAAAAAAAATGAAATGAATAAAACAAACAATTTTATTCTTTTTCATCTTATTATTATTATAATTATGTTATTATTATTATTAAGATTATTTTTATTATTATTTAAATGGTTATTATTAATATTAATAAAAATGTTATTATTTTTATAAATTTTTATTCTTTTTTAAAACCCTAATCAACCCGCACCTCCCGGTGCTCCCCCCGAGCCTTCCCCACCTTTGTGTTTCCCCTACTTTCTGTCACATCCGGCGGAAACCTCCTTCTACTTCACTTCTATGTTGACCTGCTCATGATCCCTCGTCGCCCCTCCTTGCGCCAGCGCTCCGGCAAGCTGCTCACATCCCGCCAGCAGCCCACCTCCATCCCGCAGCGCTCCTCCAGCCGGTTCCGGCGTGGCCGAACTTCCCTTGCTGACACGATTCGACCCCGGCGGCCTCCCTTTTCTGACGCAAACCCACTGCTTGCGCCCCCCGCCTCCAATTTGTTCACTTTCCACTCCATTTGGGTGTTTTTCATTAATTTATCAAAATCCAAATGCCATGGGTTGTGTCCGCACTCTTAACTCAGTATCTAGGGCATCTGATTGGTTCGCAGAGCAATTTTCATCCTTCGGTTGATGTTCCATCACATTCTCATATGTTGAGGTAGGTGAATTCATGTGTTTTTTATTCCAAATAATTCCATTAATACTTGATTTCTTTCAACTATTGTTTAATTATGATTCACACCTTAATTATGCATACGACTAGTTTTTGGGTACTGTATTCCTGTTGGTGAAATTGGATATAATTTGTTTTTAAATCATGCTTTTCTGTTGGTATTTTAAAATTTGTTGATTAAATTTTAGTTTAGCATTTAAAAGGTAGAAATCAAGTGATTTTTATTGTAGTATCTCTTTGAATTTTTTTTGTTAAATTGGTTAATTCATTTGATTTCATTTCATAAATTCCGAATGCGGTTTATAAAACTGTCTGGGAGTTGCGAAACATATTTTGGAAGGGCCTTGGTGTGAATTTGATTTCTAATGAGGATTTCAGGTGTGTATTTAGTGGGAATATTTGTTGTTATTTGTTTAAAGAATTAGAGTAGTGATTTTGAGGAAGTTGGTGTTTCTTGAGTTTTTTAAGCACGATTCAGAAGGTTTTCCACATGGTTTGGCCTAATTGGCATTGAAATGTACATGGGTGTGTGATTGGAAGCTATGTCCCGCTTGGCATTTATTAAAGAGAATTGAGTTAAATGTAATCTGAATACCCATTTGGATCTTTCGTTTTCATTTTGTGTGTTAACTTAAGATAAAAAGGAACTTGGGCACTTTTTGAAAAATACATGGTGTAAAAGCCCATATGGCCATGTTTATATAGAATTGGTATTTTTTTGTTTTTAAAATGGTTTTAAATAGTTTTTTGGTAAATGCTGGAATGTCGTAACGAGTAAAGGCATGTTTGATGTGTCTTACTAGTTTCTTGTTTTTCTGAAAATGAGAATTGAAAAATGTTCATGGTAAATGTATTTTGGATATGTAAAGGATAAATATTCATGTGGAACTTCCAAACCTAGTGTAATATTTATGGTGACTCTTTGAAAGGTTATTGTTTTGGAAATTGTGTGCCCCTTTGGAAACCTTGTTGTTTTGAGAAATGTTTTAAATGGTTATATGTCATAGTGACCCATTTAGAACCTTCAATGATATGATGTGAATACATGATACAGGTATGTATGTATATATTTATGGGGTATATATATAGGGGGATATCCATTTATTGGATATCATATAGAGTGTGTGTTTGGGGTAAGAAAGTGAGGTGGCGGCAGGTGAGGTAAGTCACACGTGTGAGGGCCTCCTACATACACAGTGTTACTACCACTATGGGTTCGTGAACATCTTTTAGTTGATCGAGTGATGGTTTTTTTTTTCTAGACTCGATTATATGGGTTACTACCCATGAAGGTATAGACATGCAAGGGGGGGCGTTTTACTACTGACACCAAGTTTGGGCAGCTGGTTTGTTATTGACCTAGGGGCTTCATCATATACTAACAGGTTATTCCGAATCGAGTACATCCAGGGGTCCTCTAAGGATGGTTAGGATCACCTATGGTTACTTAATTATTTACATTTCTTGTTTAATTTCTATCATACAAGTTTATTACTAGCCTCCACGGTTTACCTGTTTTATTTTCGTACAACTTTGGTATCTATTGTCATGGGTTTTGTTTATAAAATTGAAAATGGTTTTGGAAATCGTATGTAGTGTTTGTTGGATTTTCAAATGGGAAAAACATGAATCTTATTTTGAAATGTTAAAACCCTAATTTTATATTTGTATTTCAAACTTGTGTTAATGGATATTTTGGGAAATGAGACATTAGATTTAGTGGTTCACTTTTGACAGTCTTACTAAGCATCTCGATGCTCATGCCTATTGTATTTCTCCAGTTGAAAGTTTCTTTTTTCTCTAGTTCTCAAGGTTCATTTTCTCGTGTTGGAGCAGAGTTGATCTTATGGCCATCGATGACCAAGTGGTCACAAGTAGATCGGGTTGGTAGTAGTTTAATTCCGTTTTCTTTTGTCTCAGTTTGGTTTCAGTTCGCTCAGTTGTATTTTGTAACTGAATCATTTGTTTATTTGTTTAAGAATAAGTTGAATGTTATTTATGCTTGTCCAGTCTTTATTTATCTATTCCCAGTTATTTATTTTGGGCTTAAATAATTCCCACATGTAATGTATGATGCCCGACACATGTTTCCAGCCCTTCGGGATCGGAATGCCCTTCAGGAAATGTCGCGGATCGACTCGGGAGACCGGTTCATGGTCGACCCAGGTCGGTTCTTGACAGCATAAATATTAAACATATAAATGTTGTTTACTCAATTGAGAGAATTTTTTATTCTTATAATTGATTTTATTTATTTCCTTACCATGTCATATTAAATTACTTAATCCGTTAGGTTCATGTTGAACGTTTTGATGTTGTTTTTTCATGTCTAAAATCACATTGGTAAGTTCACTAAGGCAAAATATTTTTACAAATTTACGATATATAGAATAATTATCATGGAATAATTATAAGTTTTTGCAAAAAAAATATTTTAAAAGCAATCATGATAGATGGTTATGAAAGAGGATCTATGTTACAGTCATGCAGACGGTAGGATGTACATACACATGAGTAACCTTTCCATTTTTTAGTGAACGTGATGGGAATAATGTCAGTGTTACATTATCGTTAAAAAATTAAAATTATATCATAAATATTATATTATATCATTAAATAAACTTATATATTCTATTCGTGTGATGCATTCAGAAAATAAATGGCCTGCATCACTTTTTGAGGTGGTAGTCTACCATACACACGAACATTATTATCATTTTCATTGGAGTATAAGATAAGAAATTATATGATATTTTAATTTTCCATAATCATAAATATGTAATTATTATAATATATAAACATTAAATCAATCATTATGAACATATTTGAGATGTAATTATGGAAGTCTAGTTACATCTGTTTGTGAGGAGATATTCCGTTGTACACACTATCAACAGTTTTGTTTCTCATTTGAATGAAGTGGATATTTATTTAGGATATTATATTAACATAAAATTGTCATATTATATTGCATATACTTATGTTATTATACTATCAAAATTTATTAATATTTTAATGTAGAGGATTAAGAAATAAAATAAGGATTCTCATTTAAGAGTGTTACCTCTATTTCGGATCACCTCTTTATGATTAAACATAAATCCTTTATAGATTGTATGTATGATGACACAAATTCTTCCAGGATTAGATGGATGAATTGATGAATTTATTTTTGATGGTATCATCTGAACCAATGGTTTTCTTATCCAAAAATGAGAGGGGAGGTGGGTTTCCTTTTATGTGGGATTATGAGTGAAATTCTTGTAAATACTCAAAACTATTCAACAATGGGAAGGCACTCACAATTCACGTTCCTTTAAAATTAAAAATAATGAAATTTAGGTGGTATAATGGTTATAAATTGTTCTAAAATTCAAAATAAACATTTTTTTTAAAAAAATTCTCTTCACCAGTGTGGTTAATCAATTTTACCCTTTTAATTATTTACCATGGTAACTACTATTTTTACTGATTTTAATATTCATTATGACAAAAAAGTAAGATGAAATTATAAAATAATATAAATTATAATTATTTCTAATATTCCTTCTATTTTATCAAATTCAATTCTTATGAGTGCAAGAATTTAATTTAAAATAAAACCCAAAGACTTATCGAAGAAACCAGTTTTTTAGGAAATGCATTTCTCAACCAAAATGAAATCATATAATAGCTATATGAAAATTAATAATAACTAAAGGAATTACAATTTCTTTTTATAGATATATAATATATAAAATTCATTAAAATAATTCCAAATTTGGGTTTATTTAAATTAATTAAAATTCGAAAACATTATGGACATTTAAAATAGTTTTCAGATAAAAGTGTTTTAAAGCCTAAACATACACTTATATTTAAATTCAATATAAAGGTGATTAAATTTACTTAATAATATATATTTTACATATAATTCCTAGTAAATAATATTGTGAATTTTAAATTATTTAATTTATTATAAATAAGGGACAATATTACTAAAAAGTTGTATTTATCACTCTTTAATGAATAATCAACATGTTTAGAAAATTTCTAAAATTTCACCCTATGATTATATTGAAATTTTTATTTAAAAATTATTTTACCTTTATAGAATTTATTTTCTAAACAATACAAAAAATAATCAAAATAGTTTTTTAATAAAAAAAATAAAAAAAATCTTTGAAGAAATCATATTTTTTTAGAATAAACGGTTACATTAAAAATTGTGAACTTATTTCAAAATAATTTTTCAATTGAGTAAAACAATTATTTATATTTCGTAAAATATTTAACCCTATTTGTAATAGATAATAAAATGATAGCTTATAATAGTGATATTTAAATAATCAATTTTTTTTGGGTTCAATATATCGTGTTGTATATGTTTTTAAACATAGATTTTCCTTTTAAAACATTGGGTGTTACATACAATTGCCAACACATGATATAATTATCGAAATATTATACATAATAATTAAATTTATTACCTTGGGAAATTAAACATATAAAACTTTTGAACTCATAAACTCTGTTTTGGGTTAGAAAAAATTGATATCAATTGAGTTAGAAAATGTTATCATAAAAATGTTCCTAATAAGTATAATGAAAAATTGACTATTATAGGCATGATAAACTATTTATATATTCATACCCAGATATGTAATAAAATATCATGAATACTAATGTTTTTGAATAATATAGGGGTGTGGAATCATAAGACAATGACCATGATACATGGATATATAAATTATAAATCATTCACTCTTGGAAAAATCCTATACCAGCATTTTGGAACAATTGGTATATGTCTCCAAAACATTGTTATAGAATATTACAAAGGATTAGAAGGGTGATTGATTTTATTCTGTCAGTATAGACCTACCCCAGTATTTTCTATAAATACATTGGTATAGGTCATATGGTAAACATATACCAATGGTTTTTCAAACCTTTTTGTATAGGTAATGTAAAAAATAAAACACAATTGGTTTTGATCCCAACACATCCCATTTCTGTTACAATGATATGACCACCAAGCCTAGATGAATTTTTTGAAATAAATTGTTAAATATATCCATTTATATTTAAAATTATTTAAACTATTAATGTATTTAATGTTATTTGACATAAGAATCCATAAATAACATGGGTACTTATACCAACGATTCTCAAAACCATTTGTATATGTATATACCAACCGTTTTGAGAACCGTTGGTATATGTGCCCATATTTTCTCACCTATACCAATGGTTTTGGAAATATCATTGGTATAAAGTAGTCCTATAACAATAGTTTTGAAAAAACCGTTGGTATACGGTCTCTACAAAGGACCGATACCAAAATTTATGATGAAAACCATGGGTATAAGTCTCTATAGGGGAGCTATAGCAATGGTTTTGGTAACATTGTGGGTATAAGGTCTTTATAAGGGACATATGCCATTATTTTTGGAAAACACAATGGTATAGGGTCTATCTAAGGTATATATACCAGCATTTTTATCCAACTGATTGGTATATGGTACTTTACAAACGGTTTTCTAAACCATTGTTATAACTCAAATTTATTGTATTGTTTAATAAATATAAGAAACAATTATCCTAACATATATCAAGGATAACCACCATGACATTAATATAGTAGTGGACTAGGATAACCACCATTGTCTCATAATATAATAGATTGGGTTAACCATTTGTGTCCCAAAATATAACATCTCATGAGTTATAAATCATTTACAAATTCATTGGACCTCAATATTGTACCCACCCTTTGTATAATGATAAACTATACAAACGTGTTCCACATGAACATGATAAAATTCATAAATATATCATAGTATAAATAACATACGAAAAAATGGGTTTTATGAAAATTTCCTCAATTTATGAATAAATCATCGAGATGAACATTGCGAATAACTTCCAAAAACCCAATCACAAATTAATAACGAGGAAAAATAAAGGGTATTTAGATGAAGACACTCTAAAAGAACATTAAAAAATAATAAATAATATCCTTCATATTTTTTGTAACTCTTATTTTAAGAAATAAGAAATTATGAATTAATTGTTTTAGAAAAATAAAAATAAATAAATTAAAAATTAATTTTACGAACCATGAAATCATATAAAGGGAGAAATTAAATGAGTTTTGAAGAGAACGGTAACAGAAAGTAATATTGTGAAAAAACATTATAGATGTGAGTTAAGATATAACAATTATAATTTTTTATAATAAAGTCAAAATAAACCAAAAAATATGTTATGAAATCATAAATGTGGAGATAATGTGGGATAATACATCCCTTATATATAATGGTGAATATGTACATAGAAGAATAATATTCATATAAAAACATGTAATAAATCCAATGCCTCTTACAATAAACATTTTGGGTGAATTATGACCCAATGAATTGATAAATGGTAAAAATATATGTAATGTAACATAATAGGATTAAATATTATATATTTTACTTCCTTTATAACTTAATGTGTTCGACAACATGTGACACGTGCATCATTGAATGAAAAAATGAGAAGAAGAACAATATATGATTACTAAAATGTAGCCATATAACAGGTACGTAAAAAAGAGATTTAATAGAATTATGATAAATACTAATGAATAAAAGTAATTTTAATTATAAATTGTATGGAATAGAATAATTGAATTATCGCAAATGAAATACTAATAATACAGGTTTATTATTTTAAAGTTAACCATTAATTTATTTTCATTATATGTTTCATTAAGAAACTAAATATATTATAGAAAAGATATATTATTGATATGAATAATTTTAAAAAAAAGATTAGTAATTAATAGGAATAAAAAAATAGTTATTATTTAAAAAAAAGTTTTTTTCCAATGAAAACAGATGTCATTATAATTATTTTTTATTATTTAAAATTAAAAATACAAAATTTTAGGATTATAATTTTATAATATAAAATTAACCTTTAGATTATTATTATCAATATTAGATAATGATTAATTTTTTTTTTATTTTTTTCAATACTTTATTTTTAGTTGAATTTTGAAATTATTGTTTTTATCATAGCTATAAATTTTATGACATTATAATAATATATAAAAGATCTATAAGTTTATAAAACCATTTAAATGGAAAAATCACAATTTATTGGTTAAAAATATAATAAAATTTTGAATTTATAAATCCTGTGTTTTACATTTTATAAACCTAAGTAATATTTTCTTTTAAAATTTACTATTTTTGGTTATTTAATTTAATGAAATATTATTATTTTATAATTATGTTTTAATCTTTTTAAAACCCACATTAAATTTAATTTCTTATGCTACAAAAAAAATTATATCATGAAATCCATATATATTTATAATGTTATCCAATATATAAATATTAATTTTAGTGAAACACTTTCAAAAAACATGTTTCTCCACATTATATAAACTTATATAAAAAATTATTCCTCTAACATCTAGATATTTAATTTAAAAAATTTGATTTTTATATGGAGTTAGTAATTTAAAATTTTATGAAATTTACTATTTCATTTTTAGAAATTAAAATTGGATTACAAGGAATGAAATTAATTACTGCGATAATCGTAAAACTTGTATTTACAATTATTATTTTTATTATTGCTATGTAATTTTTACCTTCTAAAATTTATTAATATCATGTTAAAATAGAATTTTATATAAAATTATAACCAATATTGAAATGAATTATTATTCATTCAATATGTATTCAACAATAAATAAGATTAAGAATACCTAACGGTGAAATTAACATTTTCAATTTTTTTTTGCTATATACAAATTGTTTTAATTTAATATTAATTTAATATTACATAGAGAGTTAACAATATTTAATTGAGATTACATTTATCTTTATAACGCCAAAATATGTTAAGAATGGATATATTATATTGTAACGTACTCACTGGGGTGCCACTAATCTAGTGGCTTAACTCAGTTCACCACAAGGCATCAAGAACACCTACCCATATGGAAGAAGATGTTATTTGAAGAAAAGGACAAATGTGGTATAGTGGGAGGACTATACCATAATATTACAGCAATTAAGAATAAATTACTAGATATCATCCAAGGTAGTATTAAAAAGAGTACAAAAGCAATAAAGAAACCAAAATGGACCATTCTATAATACTAAATGATATGTTATAAAAGTCCAAACAACCAGGTAAAATGTAAATCATTGGCCACCCACTAGGCCGACCAGAAATATAGGAGTACACAAATGATATATAAACAAAAATACAAGTATCCACTACAATCAATGATAAAAAACACTTACTCTGTCTCCAGACACTGTAAAACAACATCAACTCGATCACAATAAACCACATGAGTGGCTTCTCATGATCATGAAACAATATGGTAAATCCTTTTCAATCATTAATATGTGCTTAACCTTAAAAGTATACATGTGGTCCTCACACACACTAAGGTTCACATACATGGTTGAGAATATAGTCTCATTAGGTCACCTCAATAATGATCCTATAAATCTGTTTTCATAAGTTCTTGCTCACAAAATATGTTAATCCTAACCAAGACACTTCTAAAATGTTAAAATCAATAGATATAAATAACATATTAAAATACACAAGAGATTCTGGTGTCCATGACCCCAATCATCCAGACAAAGAAACATATTATATATTATATTGATGCATATATATATATATTGTAACACCCAGATGTGTTTATGAAATAATTTCTTTAAATAATTTTTATCTTTCAGTAGCTTGATTTGCACGTAATCGTGAGTTAAAAAAAACTAATAGATTTCCTTAATATAAAATTACAATTTTAGCCTAGCTGTTAGGTTAGTTGGAATAATTATAACTAACTTATGAAAATGCTTTATGAATACATTGTCTAATTATTATTTATGAAAAATATAAATCAATTAAATATTTATATTTTTTTAGTGAATTGAATTTGGTAATGAAATCAATGAGATATATGTGTTATATACTTCATAAAAAAATTTCATATTAATCTAATGGATATTTTATTCATAGGGTGTGAACAAAACACTATTTTATGCATACAAATATATTTTTTAAAGGATAATTTTACACCGTTGAATGGAGAACCCATTTTAAATTAATATTCTGGAACATTAATAATTTCTATATAAGAACTTAAACATTTAATTTTGAAGTGAGATATAAAAATTTACATTGGAAAAATTTCTGATATTTTTTTGATGACATTCATGTTTTGATGAATCATAAAAATACGCTAAATTTTAATTGGAAAAAGTTTTTTCATCAAGATAATTTTTATGATTAAATTATAATATTTAATGGTTTGAAAGTATAAATATAATGTATTTTTACCATTTAATATAAATTATGTCATTATCATTAAATTTACATTGAATTCATAGGTAAAAACATTTCAATCTTTTGCAATGTTTTAACTTTTAAAACAAGTTTTCTTATTTCAACAACGAGAATAATTTTAAATTAATTACTGCAACTTCTATGTTTTAAATTTTGAAAAATGGATTAAATATTTGGAATTAGAAGTTCCAAATTGTGTGAAAAGGAATATTTTATTTTTAGATATTATGAATAGTAACATCAATAATTATTTTCTTTACCATGGTTGAAGGGAAAATCGGGTAAATAAGGGTAAAAAATAATAATTTAATAATATAAAACAACCCTAAAACATGTCCATATCGTATTTGTTGAGATATTTCCGACCATGGACATCCTTGGGTCGATTTGTAGACCCCATGGAATCAGTTGGATGTGAAAATGACATTTTATAAGAATTAATTTAAAGTAAAGATAATTATAACCTAAACATATATCTTTCACTATATCGATTTGAATATAGGGTTATATAGATGATATCTATGATTATAAAAATTAATTATAAAGATAAAAAGTTTTACTACATCATGTTATTTTATTTGTAATTTTTAGAGATTATATAAATAGTTTTATTTATGTTACGAATATGAAGAAGTGATTACCTCATTAATGAATGATTCAAATAATGAATTTATAATTATTAAAACCAATATAATTTGGTTATTTTGATTTCATCCATGAATTTTATTGATGAAATTTATATTTTATCTTTGATTTAATGGCATATTTTTTAATTAATAAAGTTCTTATGAATTTTCAAAAAGTCAAGTATGAATAGTGTCGAGAATTGACAGAATTCATAAATTAAAACACAAAATAGTTTATTAAATGATATTAAATTTATAAAAATATAGTATTCTGAAAAATAATTAATATAAGCCCATATATGTCTTAAATAACTTGTTTTTTGTTCTTTTAACATGATACGGTTATTAAACTAACCCACAATGTGTAAATAACATGATATCACGATAAGATTAAAAATGGTAATATAAGTGTTATCCAAAAGCATAAGGATAAAAAAATATTCAAAACATGTCTAAAAATTATCGGATGATCGTTATTTGAACCAAAATCATTTTATATTCTAATTAAATATGTTTTCATCAATTTTTAGTCGAAATTTAATTTATAATAAATTAATATTTTAAAGAGTTTCCTAAAGTGCCCCTCTCCTCTATTATAAAAGGGAACATCCTCCCTATCTTATTCACTCCATTTTGAGCCTTCAATATCATCCAACCCCTACCCTTTTCCCTTCTCAGCTTCCGTAGTTACATTCTGGAGGTTTTTTTTTCTTAAAAGACCAAGTTTAGTTCCCTAAGAGGAAATATCAAGGATGCATGTCGAGGAAGAGTAATATATTCTTCCGATTCTTTTATATTTATTTCTTCTTCTACTTCCTCTTATTTAGTTGTTTAATTATAAATTAGTAACATAAGTATCACTAATATAAATATATGTTATTATAAATATGAAAAAACTTTATTTCACTTTCTATCCATCGTAATAAATTCAAAATCACCGCGCGTGCGTACGTACAACTTACCATATCCATGTCGTGGTGTAATCTATTTTTCACCAACACCTCACATGGATGAAAATAATGGTTTAAATAATAAATATATATTATTAATATAAATAATACTAATTATGAGATACTATAAACCAACCAATTGAATACCATTCAACAATTATGGGAACGATATCGTCGCTCATGGGTACATATGTCTTACTATCTCCACGGTGCGATGTGATTAATTCTACACAATTATCATTAAACCATGATTATATAGATGAATTTAATGAATAAATATTATATAAAAATTATACTAGTACCATTATGTAAATGATATAACTATATCCTAAAAAGAGGAATAAGAACATATCCGACAAAACATACATAAGAACATAAAGTAGTTAATACCTGAATAACTAGTTATAATGAAATGTTACTAACAAACAGATGAAAATATGATCATAAACGTTATCATAAAAATGATTATGATTCAAGAATAAATTAGTAACATTATTTAAATCATTATACATGAAGTTTAGATACATACGTAGCATATCAGACATATGGTAAGGGATAAATTTTCCAATTACATTTTATCTAATATTGTTTATTCGTAAATATATATTGGGTATATATTTATCAATGTTTTCCATGTTTTCAAAAAATATTCTAATAAAATATTTACTATTATTTTATATATTTTTAAAGTCATTTTTACCCATTTTTACTTTTACTACATGGTTTGGAAGGAATATTTCTTTTTTTAATATATGAGGTACTTTTTGAATTTTTTGGAAAAATATTGAGGAGAATGTTTTTTAACTTATACAGTATGAATGGGTTTTTACATATTCATAATGCCTTATTTCCATGAAGATGAATCTACATGTTTACATTTGTATTTTCAACTGAATTCCTTTCTTTTAAAATTTCACAATAGTTTGATAAAAGAAAACATTTTTGAAGAAGAAAGGATATTTTCCTTTGGAATGAAGCTCAAGTGTTTTATCAAAAAAAATTCCAACTATGATTTTGTAGATTTATGTTTATATCCCTTTTATAGCTATTATTTTATTGTTTTTATTATGTAATGTTATTTATTAAATAAATTTTTTTTATACCAATTATTATAAAATGATATTTACGAAACCCATTTTATTTCATGGGTTACGCTATGGTGAATGTTTCTATGTGTTTGTGGCACACATAATAATGGTTTCATTATGAGATGTGTGGAACCTATATATCCCTCCAATGCATTGGGTAAATATTTATATCTCATGAGATTCACATTGTTGGAACAACAAGTTAATCTAGTTCAGTGATACCGGGCTAGAACGAGGTGAGAACTTAGTTCAGTAATGGACTTTGTCCACTATGATGGTCTTGGAAAAGGGAATTGAGTAATATATAATGATATTCAATGCTTCTGTGTGTATGCCACAAAATTTCATGTATTATGTTATGACTATTGGGATTACATTTCACTTTTATGACTTATTCCATGATATGATATTTTGATCTTTTATATGCAGGATAAGATTTTAAAATGTTATTTTCTTATGAATTATATATGATTGATATTTAAATTGTTTACCCATACTGAGCCTTTGAGCTCAACCTTTTATATGTTTTGTTTCCCCCATTACATGAAAAAGGGTATTAAGTATGACATGCCAAAAAGGATTCTAGATTTGATGAAATGAAGGAGAGATAATGTTGATGTTTTATGAACCAATTGTTTATGTTTCCTAGTTTCTAAAGAAACTATACCTATACGGTCCTGTGAAGGTTTTATTATATGTTGTAATAAAGAAACTTCAATCCAAAATTGATATCAATGTCTGTAACATATAGGTCATTATATATATTTTTTCCCATAAATATATATAAATATATATATTCATGTTCTCATATATATACATTTATAATCAAGGGAGAAAGGGATAAACAACTAAATCAATAATAGATCATTAGAACCATGATCCAATCAAATGGAGATCCTATAGAGAGGGTATTTAGTTTGACGTTGTTCCACTGAAGTTTTGTATCTATAAGTTGATATTTGGGTCGAGAATCCCAATCAACAATACCAACTTCATCTAACCCTCGAAATTTATCTAGCAGGGTACATCACCACAAGGGTGATGCATATCCGAGCCCTGGGATCACCCACAGTTTCCTCCAATCACAATAATGAAGGATACTGTTCACTAATGGATAATCTCATAAAGATGAAACTTCATCAACTCTGTCCAATGATGGATGTATCAATTTTTAGAGTAGCATTTCCAGTTTCTAAGGAGTTGAAATTTATAAGGGAACCAAATAAGCTAATAAAACCAGATCCAAGTATTATATATGTCAAAGGCACCAATGTAGGTTATGTAAACTAGATCCAAGGAGTATAAATTTTAAGGGGATCCTAATAGGTCATTAGATCCAAGGAGTATAAATATAAAAGTTTTCCTAATAGGTTGTCAGATCTAAAGAGTATGAATTTTCAATTCATCCTAATAGGTATCCTAATACAATGAGTAGAAATTTGTAAGGCTTCTTAATAGGTTAATTCAATAAGATCCGTGTAGTATTAATGTATGAGGATTCCTATAGTATATTAGATCCAAGGAGTAAAAATGTCCAAGTCTTCTGAACAATTCAGGTCAAAATGATCCAACCATTAGAAATTTTGGATTCATAATAATTGGTTTTCAGTTTCATATCCTGAACCCTTCATTATCATAATAACTAATTTCTGAGTCTGCTCATCAATTATATACCATGTTACCATAATATGTGTCATATGTATATCTTATATTAAATGTGATAAGGGATTAGTGGATGGATCTTAGGAAGTAAATTTGGGAAACCCTCCCATGATTCACATCACATTTGTCCCATTCACCAAATACCCAGAAGAACTTATTGAAATCATAACTACATCATCAAGAACCATGTGAAGGTGTAAAAATAGTGAGGATGGATGAATTAATACACCCTACATCATCATTATATCCCATTAGGCTACCATTTTTGTTTAGGTTTCTATGGAAACACATGATACCATCTCTTCCAAAACCAAAAAGACTATATCAGGGATGATCCAACATGGGTGGACCCACTGGATCCCCTCGATCATTCCACAAGAGAGGCATCCTAATTGAGATCCTTTATAAAAAAATAGGAAAGCTAATCATTCATGATATCCTTAGAAAAAAAATTCGAATGGAGGCATCCTATATGGGATCCTCTATGTCAGATCCTAAATTAAGGAATCCTACTTGAGATCCTCATCTATGAAAATAAAATGTTGAATACCATATAGGATCATATAACGTTAACTTAATAGAATAATAAAACACATAATACACATATAGTACATATGAAAATTCATCCTAAATGGGAACATTAATAATTTGAGAATATATTGGAATCCTACAAGGGATTTTCAAGGTCAAAACATTACCAGAGGAATCCAATAAGTGATCCTCATGAACAACTAATCTGATGGCCTCAAAGCACATAAAGGAACATATCACATGGGAGACATCCAAAATAGAAAAATCTACAGAAGAATTAGTCAAGAGAGATAGCTCATAGATCATCTCATATCAACATATTATTCATATTAGAAAACAAGATTCAGTTATAAGAGGAATAACCACTTCATTTGGTAAAAATCCAAAGAGTCCGCCAAGGAGTCCTCAAAAGACCCCAATGATTTAACCAAAATAAACTATATAGAAGGATTGTCAAAATGGTATACTTATGTTTCCAATTATAAATCATGGGTATCAAAGTAAAAAAATCATAGAAAGGGTATATAGGGGTAGTACATGGGATGTATACATAGTACATGGTGTGTACCACCTAATCCCCACCTCGGAGTGTACTCTAGTTGGATTTTTCATGTAAAATAACATCTACATGGAATGTTGAACATGTACATGTCATGTAAAATACATGGGATACACACATGTGTAACCTTCATGCAATATCCATATACTTTTTTGGGTCATGTACCTCTACGTGGCATGCAACCCACATAGTGTTTTCCCATGTACTCTATATGGCCAAATGCCCCTACATGAGCTCACTAGATAGGTACTCGATTACATGGATGATTCCAAGTAAAATGTGTCTATACCCAATAAATGGATAAAACATCAAAATGATCATCTTATACAAACATAAATAACACATGGAAACTGTTCTTGAATATACATGTATTGTAATTGGGATTCAAAAAATGGGAAATCAATCAAATCAGTAGAAACCCCTGTAACACCCCACCCCTATCTCGTTGTCTTGAGCAGGCGGTGATGGCTACTTGGCCTTAAGAGACATTCCCAAGGTGCCAAAGGCTGGCAATAAATTCCAAGGGCTTCTAGAAAAAATTGGGGAATTATTAGCCCTTAATAAAAAACCAACCAAAAATCCATAACAACCACTATATGATGCATGTAAACCAAAACATTCCAGCATGTATTTCCAAGGAAAACCAAGTTGATCCACAACACAACACAAAAACAGTACAACCAAACATGTACAAAAACATCAGAGTATAATGCGGAAACTAAACGGCAGACACCATGAGCCATGACACCTCCACAGCTCCACACCAATCTCCAAGCTCCAAGCTACACCATGACATCACAATGCTCCAATAAAGGAGGGAGATGCCTTACCTTTTCCCATGACAGGGTACACAACATCTGCAAAGACACCATAGTGCCAAAGCAGGGGGTGAGTACTAAAACTCAGTAGGATTTCCACGAAAGACTTCCCTACACACGTCACTAGGATAAAACCGTTAGCACATTTATATAAAATAGTTTATATAAAATAATCAAATGTTCAATCATTACCATAATCCAACCATGCTCTTACCAAGCCATCACACCCAACCCAAGAAACCAAAGGAAATCCTAAAAAAAGTAACAATCCATCTCAACATTTATATGTTATCACAAAAATTCCATCTTGCAAAGCAATGCACAACAAAACAACCATAACGACGGAGCTTCCGTCCCACCCGTTTCATCCATTTACAACTAGTGTCTCTTCCCCTCCACTTATCCTTAGATGGTGGCCCTTCCGTCCACTACCCATACCCTTTTTAAAGTGGTACTTCTCACCACTTCAACACAACATCCCAACCAAACCAAACCAAGCATATAACCCACTATGGTCACAACATCATGCAATCCACTAAGTTCCATTGCATATCAATCCATTTCAATAAATCATCCATTTATTGAAAACCATTTTCCATGCCAAAAAACATTTCAATAAAACAAAACCTTTATTGAAAACCCTTTCCATCAATCATTTTCCCAAATCAATCTCATCAACCCATTTTAAAATCTCTGTTTTAAAATTCACAAGAAAAGCATTTCACCATAATACCCCCTTTTTAAAAAAATTCCCAAATGGATTTCCATCCAAATTCGGACATCAACACAATTAATTTTAATCACAACAAATTAATTGTAACCTTTAACCACTATTTCTAACCAAGTGGAGTCGAGAGAGAGGCCACCTACCTTTAGGGTTTCCGAGAAATCGACCCAAGAACAACCGCACCTCAAATCCAGCGAACTCACCACCGAAACCTCCCTAGACCCCTTTCCCTAACATGAACAAGCCTTAATATTGACATCCAATAAATACCCAACCCTATATCTACACAAAACAAGTGTAGATCTAGAAAACGAAGAAAGAGAGGGATGTATATCTACATGAAAACACAAGAGAAGAAAGAGGATATACTTACCCGGAAGCAATCACCTTCAAACCACCATGAATCCTCTTCAAAACCCTTCCAAAACGAGTGGGAGAGAAACCTTAACCCATGAGAACCCAAAATCCAGAGTGAGGCTCAAGTGTGAGGAAGAGAGGAGTGAAATGAGGCAATCCCGAGTGATCTCGGGTTTTAAAATTCTAAATTTAAGTGGCCGCATGGTTATTCTGCACAGTTTGGCAAACCGTGCGCTAACCATGCGCACGCCACTGCCTTGAGAGCCAGGGTCCGCATGGTTTCCTCACACGGTTTGGAAAACCGTGCGCAGGACATGCGAGGCCTACTGTCTCGAGAACAAGGGTCTGCACGGTTTCCTGGGGGATCCGCATAGTTTCCACTAACCATGCTCAAATCGTTCTCCCCTTTAAAATCCTCCAAACTCATCCAAAACCATTCCAAACTTTCCCAACCTCTTCCCAACTCACCCTATGCACTTTAAACACATAAATATGCTTAAAAAAAGGCCACATACCTCAAACCGGGGGTGCTACAACCTCTATCCCCCCAAAAAAACACATCGATCCTCGAGGGTTACTAAGTATGAATAATAGGGGTTAAAACATAAAAAAATGGAAAATCAATGGGTATTTATATGAAAACATAAATATTTATTACCTTTGGGTGAATTATGTGAAATTATCACCCATTTCCACTCTCCACAGCTACAACACGATGATCTAGCACATCCTGAGATCTATAGATATAAATTGATTCTATTATTCCTATTTCTCATTCCCAATCCCCATATATTATCTTTTTCATGGAAAAGTATCCCATGTAGGGGTATATAAGATAGGTCAGGGGGAAAGAATAAAAAAGGAGAAATAAAAGAAAGAAAAGGAACAGAAAAACAAAAATGAGACATGGGTATGGCCCTGATGTCAAACCTAATTTTATGCACTTCCATGAAAAAACAACTCTTTTTGAACTCATAAGTGGAAATAGAATCTCAATTTAAAGCTCAATTCAAAAGATATAGCTGAATAAACACGTGGAAATAAAATAATATTTATTTCATTAAATATTACCTTTTAATATTTTATTCTTAAATTTAAATGATTCAGGATTCCACCAAGCCCATATTATAGGGTAAACACCCTATTCTAGGACCAATGGAATGATTAAAAAATTATTTGGGATCATATTTGAGGTGAAAATTTCCATTTTACCCCTGTTAAGCATACAATATAAAAAATTAAAATTTCATTCTGAATTTACTGTCTTAAAAAACACAAGTCCTTCCAATATCACCACAATAATTATTATCATCCCCTAGCATCCTTGGTGGTCTAATTATATCCATGATCTCAATATGTGAACTTTAATAACTACATTATCTCAATTTTCCAACAAGCAGGCTCACATTGTCAACTGCTGTCTCCTAAATGAGATATGTTCAACTATGACTGATCTGATACTCCCCACCATAATTATACCCTCATAATCTTCTCATAACCAAATATAATGATCAATGTCTCATTGAAAATATTATATTTCAACGGAAAACCTGGTTTAGAACCCTCAAATGGGAATGGTTCATTCCCCCATATGTTTTACCTAATAATTGTTTTCTAATGCTACCAAAATATGTTCTTTGAAAAACAAAGAAATATGTTTAAAATAAAATAGTTGTTTCAAAGATCCAAAAATATATTAGTATAATCAGGATGATGTCAAGTAAGATAATGGCAATCACTAACTATGATTACACTAATATTCCATCAAAAATAATCTATATAACTATTTAAGCCACAATACCATCAAAATAGATCAAACATTCTTGTAATCAACACCTAACATCACATTTTTTAGTCCAGGTCCAACACTGGGTCAACTGTCTCACAACACCTTATTTATTTTTGATGTATGCTCTATAAAAAATTAAAATTATCCATTTACTTAATAAAATAAAAAACTATTCCTTTATTATTTCATTAAAATATCAATCCGAGGATCATATGAGAAAACTCATCTACTTATAATTTTAATAGTTCCATGGGAAATGGTAGTGTTCCTTTATCTCCCAACTCATGATCCTGCTAGTTTTCCATCATAATGATAAGATAACAGTGCAAAATGGAACTTCAGTTAGGCATCCTAGAAACTCACTTGAAACCCCTATTCAAAATAGCTCACCTCACTCATTCAACAATTTATTCCACGACCACCATCACCAGGTCCTATTCCAGTCAAGAGAGTCTCCCAACACTTTGAACACTCGCCAAAAGTATAAACACTAGTTTACCGATCTGAGAACCTAAAATTCCTTACCCATCAATAATATTCTTGATACATAAGAACCATAACTAATTAATCAAAATAAAAAGGCATCAACATGCCTATATCAAAAAACATAAGAACCTAATAAGAATCAGCCTCAAAAAATAGCATAGAACCACTAATGAATATAATGATTTTAATATAGATTTATTTTTATTTTTAATATCACTTATTACAAGATGTTATTTCATGATACAATTTAAATAAAATTTTAATGTCCTTTATTAAAAATAAAAATTGTAAATAATTTTCTCTATTTGTTTTTTCCCATCATTTATATTATAACCAATCTAAAACCCCGTACATGATTGATTATTCACATCGGTTATTTCATAACCGACATGAAAAAACTCATTTTTATTGATTTTTTAATTCAGTTATGAAATAACAGATGTGGAGAATATTTTTATAGAAATATTTTTTTTGGCTTCCCTCTCCCTAGAAAAAAAATATTAAAACCAACAAACAAATGAACCATAATAAGAACAATAAGACACTTACTATTTGAACATTCACGTTTATAATATATTGCCGAAATAAATTTAAATCCTATTAGACTGGTAAAATGATTCACCCATTCAATATTTAAGTGTCTTATATATTTATCACTATAAAGAAGAGGGTCCTAAAAAGTCTATAAATTATATAGAATTCATTTCACATGTATCATGAATCAAATGAATGAAATATTAACAAAAATTTTATAAATAAGTATTACCTATTAAATATTTATAACTATCCCTATTAAAATCATTTTATATATAAATGATAAAACATATGATCCATATTCATTTATGCCTTATTTTTTATGAAAATGTTACTAAAATTATTTTTAAAATAAAATAAAATTATTATATAATATATCTAAAATTTAGTAATTTTAAATGGAAAGTCACCATATATTTTACATATTTGATCTTGGATATATTCTTTCTTATGTACTCTATAATAAGATTTCATCCCCTATTTAAAAATTGGTATCTATAGAAAAATTCTAAATTCATTATAATATAAATAAATATTAAAAAACTCACATTTCTGTGTTCAATACATTTTCAAAATTTTCTCGCACATCACCATCGATAGAGCATAGCTAGTAAGGTGTCTTATCCCTTGTATAAAAACACGAAAACTTTAATAGGAAATGATATAAAAATAAAATGTAATGTTATTTGTTATTATTTTAATATATATAACACTTTCTGGGAAATATGTTTGATTCTCTTGACGATGTGGAATCATCTAACACAGAATAATCATATTATTTTGAAATATTTCAGCAATATAAACTATGATTTCATTATTATTCATTATAATAACTATAGGTGAAATACAATATGGATCCACAAATCCATATAATTATGACTAGTCATGATGCTTACAAATTTTAAAATAACAAATAATACAAAAAAACATAAGTATAAATTTTCAACAAATTAAATTAATGGAAAATGTTTTTTTGGCCAACTTAATTAGAAAAAAATTCCATCATGGTGATTCAAGAATGTTTTTATAGTATCAAGATCCATGAATTCGTTTTTCAAAATCTCTATAGCCTATCCACTAAAAAATATAAGATTCAATTAGAATCTCATAAACATCTAATAAAATTTGAATATGTTGAAAATATATCAAGACTACTAAAATTTATTTCTAAAGACATAACACTTCTAATATTTTATTTCCTATAATATATATTTATACCTTTAAATTATTAATCTAAAAAAATATATTAATATATAAAAATGATAATGTGAAGACATATTGAATAGAAAAATTAAATAGAAGATAAAATATACGCAACCCTATATGGTAATATGTGGAACAAGTATTGATGGCCAAACTAAAAAGTGGATGATACTTTATATAACTACAATAACCTCATCATTGGGTAATGGTATTCTTGTTGATCTATAATTAATACCATGTATAATGACCCTATGATTCTCTATCTCTATCTATTGATGATGAATGATATTTCCAATATCAAATATCATCCCATATGCAACAATATAATGTGGGGGATCATCAACATACAAATAAAAACAATTGGGAAGCTGCGTAGGAGGGGGTATTGGTATAGGATAAAGAGTGAGAACTATTAGAGGAGGAAGATGATTAGGATAAGTGGGAGGAGTGGGATCTACCAGAGAAGGTGAAAGAGTTTCATCCTTAGTTTAAACTGTACTTTTCATGTCTGTAAAAATAGATTATACTAAAGCATTGTTCATGTCTAACATCATCACACTAATATCCTGAATGTTAGCTTTCAGAAAATTTATTTCCTTATAAACATCCACTAATAAAAAAATTTCAGAATGTAGAATTTTTTTTAAGACACAACTATGGAGTTTCCTCATAAATGACCCATGTGTTTATGATTTCCCAATACTCTAGCTAAAATATTCTTCTAACCATTAGATATAAGGACAACATATGTACACTTCTCCTAAATAGAATATTGTATGGAATACATTAAAAATATTTCATGTATCACAATATCTAAACAATTAATTTTACATAAATAAATATATAAATTATACTACTTATATTACTATCTGCTACAACCCTCAACTATTCCATAAGATATTTTTCTTTTCTCTCATACATGACCTCATACATTTTTTATGTATAATTTGGGTGGGGTGTAAGTTTGGTCAACCTATGTATAACCTAAAGACTAAGCACTTAGTCTTTGATGTTTTTATGTTATCATTTATTCCACCAATAACGTATACCCTCTCTAAGATAAAGTATGAGGGAATAAATTTGCTGATTGGATCTCTCGATGAGATATCATCAATTAATCTAAATTAAAAATTACTAGAAAAGAAATCATTAATGAAAAAAATTCTAAAATGATTTCTTTTACATAAAAATGCTTCTCATAATCTACATTAATCAAATTGAATCTAGGTATCTTAACTTATAAATAGATAGATATCACATGGATTATGTTGTATTCTATACCCAAAAATGATATCTAATGTGATGGTGGATTTAAAATTCCTCCATCTCCTAACATCCAGTGATAAAAATTTCCTTCTAACTCCTCAAGAAGTAGGTATATCTTATATCATTTGATAATAATTAGGAAAAATATACTGCTATAAATATTTCTTGATGAGTAAAAAAATAAAAAGAATATCTTATGGAAATGGTATCCCATAAGATAAATATTTTCAATTTTTCAAAAATCCTTCAAATATAAAAAAGACTTTTCATTTATCTTACTCTGCTATAAATGTATTGAAGGGTTTTGAATTTGGAACTATTAGAATACCATTATCATCAAATCATATTGGTATCCTCTATTCAAGTAAATGTGAATTTTTTTTAGTAAATGTGTTCTCCCACGATTACCAACCCTCAATTATTTTTCCCTATAGAAGTAAATGACTCAATAAATGAAGGATGAGTAGGGTCATAAATTAGAGCACGTGTACATTACTCCCCAGAGGTTTGTGTACAATAATATCTAGATATCTGTGTTAGATAAAATGATTTAAATTTATGTATCCAATTCTTCAATGGAACAAACAATTAGTACAAAAATATAGAAAACCAACTATTACAAACAAATGTAAATAAAAAATGAACAATTTTTTAAAAAATGTAATTTAAACTAAAAATCACAAATTTTTATTATTTTTTTATAGTTAACTAAAATTACAAAAATTATAATGACTGATTAAGGAAATTAAATAATGAAAATAAGTTCAAAAATAGTGTTTAAATGGAAAACATTCTCCAACATAATAAATCATTTTTCACCAAAATGAATATTTTTTGAATATACACTTTCACAATATTGTTTTATTTTTCATACTAAATTTCAAATAGATTTTTTTCAAAAAAAAAATTAATAAATATGTTATGTATGATTAAACATGGTAAACTAAACAAAAATAAACTAATATAAACAAACAATTTTACTTATCCATTTTAATATGTGTTCTAATAAAGAAAATAAAATTAAAATATCTAACATTTTGAGTTATTTTGAACATCAAACCAAAAAATATATACGTTACCTATAATATTAGTAATGCACTAAATGTTTTTTTTTCAAAATTACTTTTATATGAATGTTCTATATGGAACAAAAAAATTATGATGTTCTAATCAATAATATCTGTTAATCATTCCAATTATGGATCTCACATAAATCAGTTTCTTCATCATGTTATTTGTCACCATAATAAATTTTTTATTCTAGTAAAACAATGTTATATATAATTGAGAATAATCTATGTTATTCAATATATATAAATTATACCTTATTTAACTATTCACCTATCAATGATTTGAATTTCAAGCCACAGATCCCCATTCCCCCATAATATACTCATTTAGGGTGAGATGTATGAAATACAATGTTCTCCACTACAGACATGTAGCTTTTATAAAACATTGAAAAATATATAGAAATATAGTTCTCAATAATGTAGGATTAATGTAGATATGTATTCTTAAACTACCCCTAAAACATATTCACATACAATTCAAAATGATACATTCAATATAGATATATATGTCTACATTTATTTATTTATTACACAAAATAAACAATTAAATGAACATTGATATAAAAAATAGATGAAAATACATTTCCAATGGGAAAATTATTGAAAACAGATCATTTTCCTAATTTTTTAAGTCATTTAGATCATACACCTTATTAAAATTTTATTTTAAAAAATAACACATCATCATGATAGTAATTCTGGCACATATGGGAAATATTCCACCCAATGCAACAGGTAAGAGTTATTGTATCATTACGTGATAATAAAGATTTTTCATACCTATCAACATCAAATAATTAAAACACACATATTTTTTTTACATTTGATGATTAAAATTGTGTCACTTTGATTTCATGAAAAAACATACAAAATATATTTTTTTACATCTTTGATAATGTATGTCAAGTGGATAAAAGAATGTTCACCTTCCATTAGGAGTGGGAGATAAATCTAAATTTATTTATATAGATAGTATGTCTAATAATTCATTCAACCCATATCTAGTCATTCCTTTAATATCTTACAATGATAGGATCACGTTGTCAGATATATTCTTTTCTAAATCCATGAAATAAATGTTACTATTGACCTCATGATATCTCCAATATAGTAGGCCAAACAATATTGATCCTTTCATCTAGATCTTTCCATCATTACCAGATTTATGTGTCATTCCAAATTCCACTTAAATATTTTTCAACCTCAAAAAATTATGATTAGTTGATAAATGTTTTTGATAAATATAAATTTTTTTCCAATCCATTGAATTAATTTTTTAATATTATAAATGATTTATCGATAGATTAAAACTATTAAACCCATGTATACTGTTTTTCTCCCATAATGTATTTGGTATTATGAAGTATTTTTTTCAAAAATTGGGCAGTCTTTATACCCCGTAACACTATATATAGAAAAATGTACATATAATGTGAATTCATTTATATTAAACATAATCATTTCTTGCAACTAAAAATATTCCATTTATAATTATCATACTCCCTAATTACTTCCTTTCACAAAATATTCAACTCATTTACTAATGGTGATAAAAAGAATAAAATACCATTTATATGTTATTTTGTTATAGATCTCATTAATCCCTACATGAAATAGTTTCTCTTCATAAAAAATTCAAAATATAAGTTGTAAATGACCAATAAAATAAGCCAAAAACTATTTCTGTTACTAAGGATTAAATGTGAATTCATTCTATCCTTGCACAGTCCGATTCTTATTTTTCTATATTTATTTTTAAATGTTCAAAATTTTGGATAAATTTTCATCCACTGTAGATAATTAGTGGGATTTCATAATTTTCAATCACATGTAAACACATCTTCATGACATGTTATCATTCTTTCAACATGTGAAATTATATTTTAATGTTTAAAAATAAGATTTATAGGAAGATACAAATTTTTTTATAGGGGTATCTGTAACTACTAAATAATCATGTGACTTTTCATTCATCTTATATACTAACATCACATGTTTAGGACACCATGAAAGATATTTTTATTTGTTTCTATATAGAAAACTATTATTTGGGTAAGCATGTATTTTTTTGTACCAAAATCACATACTGAATAGTATTTAATTCTCTTTATAATGTGAATCTAAGAGATCAATGTCATTATAAAGAATATCATTAAAAAATAATGTAAACTCTATAAAAATATTGTCAATTAATACACGTATCTCCTTCATGATAATACAAATTAAAATCAATGATAAAACTGTGAATTCTACACAATTTGGATATAATGGTTTTTTAGCATTACCATTTAGACACTCAATTTTTGGTTCTTTCTCAATTTCCTCTACTTCTATATCAGGGATCATTTCTTCAATTAGATCTTCATTATCATCTTACAAAAAATTATCATCAATATATAAAAAATTATGCATATTTTCAACATGAATCATCCATCAAATGCAACTCAGATTAAAACCATGAAAAATTAAATGATCTTTGATCTCTCTACTTTTTAACTTCATCATATTTTAACAATTAATTTGTTGAAAGAAAACCATGTCATTATATAGAATATTTTATTTAAAAAATTCCAACAAAAATCATCAACACCTTACTTATATTCATTACATAATCACATCTTCATAATCCTACATTGACTCGTTATTATCTATAAAAAATATCTGTAATAAATATCAAGTAAATAGTATATAATAGTTATAATAGTGAGAAAGAGGGGGAAATAGTATATTATTTCAATGATAATCTATAATACACACTAATTGAATAATTCATCACTAAATTTTTCTATGATTTTAATTAATGAGGAATATAATGTTTAAAAAGTGAGTTATATTGGATATGAATTATATTTATATATCTCATCTGGTATTTCATGAAAAACACATAAATTTCATTTTTCTTATAGAACAAAACCCTCCGTTTGAGGTTATAAATATGACCACTCATTTTCTTATGTAATAATTTTATATCTTTAGATCTAGCCTGCCATACATGATTTAGGTGTATACATACAGTTTTAAAATCTAATCATTAAATTTAGAATTTAGGATATAAATTACTCCCCAACCCAATGTTCATTTTCACAACATAATCATTTAATTACAAATTCACTCTCACATAAATTTTTTTGTTGTTAAAAATTGATGATAGATGAAATATAGGAAGAAAATAAATTATTCATTCTAAACCAAGTTTAATTTTACATCATTGATACAATAATTTTTATATAAAAAATTATGAAATTTAAAAATAAATATGTGTATTAGAATATTATAATTATATATTCTAGAAAATAATGGAATATGTGTATAAATATATTTTCTAAATCAAAAAAATAAATGCACAAAATTTATTTACAAAGGAAAATATATTTATACCTTTTTATCAATTTTAATTTTCTTATAATTGAAATATGATGAAACTAGAAACTGAATATTATTTACCAGAATACAATTTAACTGTTCCTTATACATTATGATTCGAATGTTTATTATATAATTCTTTAATAGATTTTTTTAATGGAAAACAAATAATTATCAACTGAAACATTAATTCATACTACAATATAAATTTATAGAATATTTCAGACATCACAACAATGAATTTGTAATGAAATATATATATATATATAAATAATTGATATTATATTTTATTTATAATTAATGTATTATGAATGTTGGGAAAATAATATTATGTTTTGTTTATTCTATTAATCATGTTTTATTTGAATGTAAAACAATAATAACCCACATTGTAAATATTTTAGTATAATTTATTTGGTACAATAAAAATACAAATTTTTAGGGAAAAATTATTTCAATGTGAATACCTTGGGATGCAAGTGTAATTATAGGAAAATATAATATTGAAAATCTATACCATTTCAGTGGGATAATCTTATAAATATATAAATTAATGAAACATACATTTTGACTAAGGATAGCTAGCACATGAATATCTTTAATAATTTGTATAAAAGGGGTTAATTATTCCAAATAGATTCAAAACTGAACATATAGATTTCTAAATATAACAATGATGTGTAAATGAACATATTAGTAGTTATTATCATTTAATCACCAATACATTCAATTTTTTTATTGAAAGTAACTCATAATATGAAAACAATATATTTAATATATGATTTTCCAATATAATAATATGACCATGTCATAAGAAAAGTGTTGATATGCATATACACTACTTATATAATATTGTATATTAAACTGTTTAAAAATGTCAATATGTGTATATATTAAATTTTGAGATTAATAAATCACTAAAAATTGAATAATACTATTTTAAATAGATCCATATACCTGGATGTATTTTTAATAATAATTAAAGATTAACAATCATCATCCAAATAAGAAACATTTAGAGATTTCCTGAAAAAAAATATGATGTGATGTAGTATAATAATATATATATAATTTAGTGAAAACACCTTTCAATAAGTAGAACATTAATATATAATGATGAAATTTATGATTTAAAATAGAACATTATGATATAATGCAATCGAACCTCCTTGTCACTTAAATCTACTCATACATAAGGTATATGAATATGGAAATGAGATATTTGATATGAGAATATCTATATTCAAATACAAAATGATGATGTCAAAGAATACAAAGGATTAATGAATATAGTAATGCAAGATTTGAGTTCATAGAATCAATGAAAAGTAAATTTATGGTTTCTACTCTATTGAATGATTGAAAGAGAGGATCGATGTATAAGGCTTACTTGAGAGACAAGAAGATTAAATGTGCAATAATGAATAATATGGAATATGAGGATTAAAAAAGATGAAAATAAAAAGTAGAGTTCACAAGATCAATAAAAACAGGGATTTGTATTCCATGTATGATAAATGAGTCTACTTTCAAGAGATATAATTACAGTGAAATTACTAAAACTGATGATTCAAAAAATATGAAATGGTATATGACATCAGTTATTGTATAAATGATATTTAGGAGAGGATTTTTTTTAGACAGTTATATGATAAATGTCACAATAAATGTTTTTCTTTTCCTTTCACATTGGTTATTTTATAAATAATATTAAAAGGACACTTTATCACATAATTTATATAATAACAAAAATGATAAAGTTGTTAACACTCTTTATCTTGTCGGTTATATAATAACCGATGTGACAAAAACATATGAATATTTTTTACACTTTTTATTATTTAAAAAATGCGATAAAGAAACAAACATGGCATTTTAGATTGGTTATAAATAACCTATGGGAATATCCAATGCGATTAACACATTTTTAACTAGTGAACCAAATCAATATGGAAAAAAGAATCCATATACTTAGGAAAAACTCCCTCATTGGTTTCCCATGATCAAAAAAACAAATACCTATAAGGTATTTAGTTGAAACTAAGGGGATATATGTCATTCAGATCACCATACTGATAAAGTCTCATAACTGGTCACATGGTCTAACAACCAAGCCGAATAGATTAAACCACTCTAAGTAAGATAAACATCCCAACAAACTAAAAGGTTCAAAACTGCCAACTTAGACTACAAGGGAATGATCCTCACTAAGAATCCCCATATGGACTACACCATAGATTTCACGATGCTAATGTAGAAGAGATAGTAAACTAACACTCATTAGGTATATGTACATGATAATAACTACTTAAGGTCCAGTTCTATAGAAATGTTCGGGTAGCTATGAGTATCATTTTGGGTGACCGAATATATAACTAAAAATGAAGGGTAGTTAAGTAGAGTGAAAATTGTATAATTTTTAACAAAAAAATTATAGATTTTCACTAACACATTAAGTAACATAACCAAAGAAACAAAACACTACATGGTTTCTAACATTCTGTAACCATGTGCCCCATAGACCTAAAAGGTTACTACACCTCCCGTGTGTGATAACTGAGTCAAAAACTTCACCATAAAATGTCTCAATACAGATTGATATGAAATTCCAGAAAAAGAAAATAAATATATGAAGTTCATCTCAATTGAGTATAATTCCACAAAAAATATATACGGGAACCACAATTTTTTTGAAACATTAAACTATTTTCCTCATTCATCAGTAAAATCACACAATAGATGTCCTATATAATGATAATCTATAGTCCATATATGATGAATGAGATGAAACTTTCCTTTGTTAGTCAATAATAAAAATCAATCTATGACCTATTTTTAATGAGTCAAGTTCCTTAAATCTGAAATCCATATTCACATCCATACAACATATACATCCTTCAAATAGAAAATCATAAAAAACTATATCCCCAAGGATAAAAAATAATACCATAACCCTAAAAAAATGTGAATTATTATAAAAAAAGGTGTTATCGACTTACCATTCTGATATCCATCCCAGATTTTTGCACATTTATAATACTATGATCTTCCATATCCCAAATAGCATGTTAAATGAATTATAACACCAATGAAATGACATTGTAACTTCTAAAAATGGGTTTCACTAATCATGTGCTCTGAGGTGGTTTTCTACAAGTTAAAAAGAAATTCTCCTTGTACACAAGAGGTATACAACATGTAACAGAGGTATAAGGTGGTATAGTAGGGATACTATACCTTTATATTATATTAATATAGTGGATATAACTAGATATCATCCAAATCTGTTACAATCATATTTGCATAAGTAATATATAATGTTAAATAAAACATTCTAAAATAATTAATTAAATACTATAACATCCTAAATATAAATTTCATACATACAACACAAGTCACCCATTAGGCCAACCATACTTGCATGAGTACACAAATGAAACTGAAATAAATGTACAGGATTGTAATACTAACTATGATCTAGACCACATACCATGTCTCCAAACACTATTGAACTCCATAAGTACTATCATAAGAAACTACATGAGTGGCTTCCCTCAATCCTACATCCTAGGAAAATACCAATCCATCATGCATTTTAGATCGACCTAAAAAATCTTACATAATGCCTTCACACAAACTGAGGTACACATACAGGGGTGATAATATTATCTCAGTAGGCCGCCCCATTGATGAACCAGTAAATATATAGTCATAAGTGTATGATCATGATTTATTTTCATCCTATCTAAGAAACATATAAATTAGAAATAAAATGGATATAAATAACAAACATAGGTCCACAAACTGCTATTAGGTCTTTAATTCCAATATTCTAGACACGACCCAATCATAGATGAGTATATATATTCATGGATATATATATTCCCATTAATGTATATACATGAATGTTGTCATATATATATATATATATTTATAATAAAATTTTAAAATCATAAATAACTCAATCCATAATAGATCTTTGGAACCATGATCTGATCAAAAAGACATCATGTAAAATTGGTATTTAACATGTTGCCATACCACTCATGTAATGTATAATTATGATGATTTCTGGGTCCATAATACCTATCAACAATACTTACTATAGCCAATTCTATAAATATATCTAAGCAATCTACATATCTAAAGGGTGTATATTTACGAGCTTTGGGTTCACCAATACTCACTTCCAATCATTATAATGAAGGATACATTACAACGAGGGACAATTATATAATGATGAAAATTCATCAACTATGACCAATACCAGATGTATCATGATTCAAACCAATATTTCTAGGATCTAAGGAGTAGAAATAACCAAGTAAACCTAGTATGATATGCAAAACATATATCCAAGGAGTTTGGATGTCCAAGACAACCAAGTGGGTCATGTAAACTGGAACCAAGTAGTATAAATTTACAAGGCATTCAAATATGTCATCATATATAAGGAGTAGAAATGTACATGTTATCCTAATAGGCCATTGTATCCATCAATTAGAAATGTTCAAGGCATCCAAATTGGTCATTGGATTTAAGGAGTATAAATGTCTAAGGCATCCTAATAATAATTTTCAATCAGACCTAAGGATTAAAAATTTCCAAGGAATCCGAATAGGTTTTAATATCAAATGAGTATAAATTTAGTGTTATCTAAGTTAGTCAAATCAATTGGTTCAAATGTGTTGAAATGTTTGAAGTATCATAATAGGTTTTATAATACTTGTTATTAAACCCACTATTATCAATATAAAAAATTTGTGAGACCCCACGTCAGTGTCATACCTTTTTCCCATTATCAGTGCAACGATATGTTCTCATATAAAACATCATCAATGATTTGTATCCAAAATTCAAGAAGTACCTTGGGGGATATCTTCCAATAATCACATCATGTTAGGTCCATCAGCTTAAAACTAGGAAACACATCTGAATATCTTTAATACATCATCAATAACATTTTGAATGTGTATGAGAAAGAGTGAGGATGGTTGAACACCTAAACCATCCATCACCGCTACATCCCAATGAGATACCATATTCATTACAAATTAAAAGGTGACACCTACTATCAACTATATACAAAACCAAAACCCTAGCTTAGGGTTGATCAAACAAGGGGGTTCCCAGAGGGTCCTCAAGATCATTCCTCCAGACATGCATCCAACCTGATTTCCTTGAGGAAAAAGGAGGAAAGGGAATCCCTATTTGGATCATTATAAGAAAAGATGGTGTGGATGAATCATACATAGGATCCTCCATGTAAGATTATAAGAAAAGGTTTCTAACTAGATATCCTTATCTATAAAGTTAAAAGTAGAAATACCACATATGATCCTCTAATAGAAAATTAAAGAGGAATACTACATCATATCCTCATTAGATGCATAGGTAAAAGAATCTAACATGAAAACATCAATAATAGTTAGAATATAGAGCCATACTATATAGGATTCTCATTGTCAAAATGAAATCTGAGGCATCCTATATGGGATCCTAAGGAACAACTTATCTCATGGACTCATAGGACATAAGGGAAGGTCTCACAAAGGAGACATCCTTAAGGAAAAAATATATAAAATTAATGGACATGATTGATTTCTCATGGATCATATTAGATGAAAATATTATTCTTTGTAGACAACTGGATTCAACTTCAATTGGAAGAACCTATCCATTTTGTAAAAATCCAATTACACCACCTATGAGTCCTAAAAACACCTTAATTGTTTCACTATCACAATATATGTGAAAAAATACTCAAAACAGACTACCCTTGTGTCAAATTCTTACATGTGGCTGAAATTTTTTGAATAGACCTAAAAAGGGTATAAAGGGTGTTGTGCTTGGTGTGTATACCTAAAACATGATGTGTTCCCCCTATTCCCACATGGGAATGTACTCCAGTTATACTTGTCATGAAAAATCCCACGTACATGGAATATACCTTACATGGGGTACCTTTTTATGTAGCTCACATGGACTATTGGTGTTATTTTCAAAGTTCTGTAACTCTTCACCGTGTGAATCCCACATGGGGTTTTCCCATGTACTCAATATGACCATGTTCTCTTACACGGGATGTTTGGCCAGGTACTATGCTACATGGATGAGTCCTAGTACAAAATGTGTATACCCCATACATGATGTGTACATAACAAATACCTTTTTCCTCATATAGAAAGAACAAGTGGAATGTGTTCTTGAATTTACATGTAATGTGATAAGGATTACACAATGGGAACCCCCTCAAATCACCTAAAACCCACATTTCCACCAAAATGAACATATTATCCCTCACATATTACAATGTAAGTATAATAGGGTTTTAAAACATAAAAATACTAAATACATGGGGATTTAAGAAAAAAAAATCTTTGGGAGGAACCTGTTGAAGCTTCACTATTTTTTACATTCCATAACTATAACTCGACAATCTACTGAGTCCCAAGCTCTAGGATACTAGCACTCTTCCCCTATCTATCATTCCCACTCTCACTATCCCTCTCATATATCTATCATTGAAATGGAACCCATGTAGGGGAGTACATGAAAATACATTAGAGAAAAAAAATAAAATAATTTGGGAAAAAGTAAAGGAATAAAAAGACATGAAAAGGAAATATTAGCCACGACCCCAACACCCGATCTGATTTTCCTGCCTTGAAAACAATACTTTTTCCAGACTCAATGGTAGATGAATAATCTCCATACGATTCTCTATTAAAAATATGCTTCTAAAAAACATGTGTACACAAATTAATTTACAATTAATTAAATATTATTTTTTAATTACTCCTACAAATATTTGAACGGTTTGGAATTCCACAAAACATATGTCTTACAGTAAAAACATTATCCTAAGGACCATAAATGTTTCATAAAAATTATCTAAGAATATTTTAGATTGGAAATTACCATTTAAAACCTTAGATGAATTTGATAGAAAAAAACTCAAGTTTCTTCATAGTCATTACAAACATGGGTCCTTACATATATGTTTATTAATACCTAAGTGACACCGATAAAAAATATTTACCCCATTAAAAACAATAAAAATATATAAGTATATTATATAATATTAAATGAAATCCAAATTGTTTAAAACAACTATGAAAATTCATAGTTCATGCTTCCCATATTCAATATCACAAAAAAATCACAATTTTTTACTTTGGGAACCATTGACCCTTGAATAGTATTATTCCATGATTTAAAAGTAATGGGTGTATAAAAAAGTTCCATTTTCTTCACATATAAAAGGGGATACATCCCCCTTCATTAAAACCCCATCTGGTAATTTTTTTCCTAAAATATAAAATTGTTCTCCTCAATGAATAATATATCATGGTTTTTAATCCATTGAACTTATTTATTTATCCAAACACCTTTATTTCCCATGAAACATTGAAGTTAAGATTCAATGTCCCAAAGTGAGTATTACATATCCGTTATCTATTTCAATATAATTGTTCTCTTCCAAACCAACCAAAAAATAGTAATATAACAAATGAATTAAAATTTTAATACTGACATGTTAATATATTAATGTGAAAAAAAATATTTAATCCTTCCCCATAACATTTATAATAAAATGAACATTAACAATTCATTATGCAGACTACCGACTCCACAAATTAACATTTTTTCAACATGATTTTAATCATTTATATAAAACACATAAAATAGGAATAAACAATATTAATAATTATATATAATATTAATATTAATTTATTTTAATCATAATAAAAACTTCCATAACCAAACTAAACCATGAAATTAGAATGTTTATTCTATATTGGTCGTTTTGACAACCCCCATGAACTAGGCTATTAAAATAGAAAATAGATGCCTACACGAGATTGAATACTGATTTAGTTATAATTTAGTAAAAAATACTGATTTTACCTTTTTTTAAAAAACTTTTACGTATTTTTTTACATATAATTAAAATATCACCCTCGATCACTTAAATTTACAAAATAATTTGATATTGATTCAGTTTTCATAAAAATTAAAAAATATTAGAAAAAAATATAATAAGATAATAAAAAATGAACATAAATATTCTTTATTAAATAAAGTATAGATGTATATGATTCCTAATATGGATTCTAATAAGCATAATTTTATTAAATGAAATGTTATAGTCATTCCTAGATGAAATAAATAATATGGCAAGGGTTTTTGCTAACTCAATTTTCAATAATTCTATTACAAGCATTATTATTGAACAATATTATCCCATGATTTATTTTTTAAACCTAATTAATCTATTTTATTTTATTACATACTTAATTTTTGGGTTTCTACAATTCTTACTTATATGCTCATTATCAAATGGTTCATAACACAATGATTATGACCCTAGAAATGAATTTCTTGGTATTAATTTCAATTTAATGATGAGTGCTACTAATCATACACCAATTTTCTTTTATAAACTATATATATTTCCTATTATTTTTATAATATCATTAATTATATCCCACGATGATTCAAGTTCATATCCATTCTCTAACATCTTCAATGGTTTTGATTTAGATGAAACTGATGTCATAAGGGTCTTGGATCTCAATTTTCAGCACTTCAGACATATTTATATTTATAAGAAATGTTCAATTTTAAGTTTGTAAAAAATACCTTCAATATTTTATTTATTTATATCCTCAAAATATTGATGTTATTTATTGTTTATTTTAAAAAAAATCATTCTTGGACATTTGATTTAATATTTTCTAAAGTAATATTTGTTATTTGACTTAGTTTTCAATTACATGACACATGAATGATATTTTTCACCATATTTCCATTTATATGGTTTATTCCGTAATCTAATCCTTTTATATATAATTAATATATATCATTTAATTATATAGTAACTTTTTCACTCTCAGTTTCTTCTGGTTCTTATGTTTCCATTATTTTAAGGTAATCTTCATCTTAATTTTGTTTTCATTTAGACAATATTTTTATTCACCACTTATTTAATTTTTTTGGTTCTCATATTGGCCTTGGATTACATAATAAATCCTATAATATTATTATCCTACGGAGGATTAATCTCATGGAAATCCATCACTACCTTTTTTATACAAAAAAATCCTCTGGCATACGCATGATTTTTTATAAAATGTATTACCTCATTCAATAACCTATTTTCCATTTCATTTTATGATATTAATTCATCTATAATTTATATATGGATTTATTGGTGAATGTATTGAATTATTATGATAAATGTTTCTCTATATGGTGTTATTTTGAGGAATGAAAACATTAAGATCTATTCCATTTATAGAAAAGAGAAATACTAAAATAACATATAATTTTTATTCTAATACATATTTTTATTTAATATAATTGAATGAGTATTATATTTTTAATATATCATTCATCCTTCATATAATATATCTATTAGAAAAAATTAGTTATGGGTGGGGACAAAAATATTCCTTCGTTGAATTGGTTGGTCTCCTGATATAATTTTTTTGGTAGTTTAGTGTATTTCTACCCACAACAATGTTTTTCCCTGATATGGGGTTATGATATTAAGATCATGATGTATTAACTTAGGACATGGAATTAGTTGTCAAGTTTAATGAACTTCATCTATATGGAACTTGTTATTTTTACTTGTGTATTTATTTATTGCTATGTCATCAATAGATATGTTATCTTCAATGTTTCTTTTTATTATTGAATTATATAAATTATACATTCCAACAAATATTATTTATTCCTAACAAAAGTTTAGTTATTGTGTTTGAATTCAATCAAATATTTTAACCCTTAATGGGTATTTCATCTCACCCTTCTCAAGTTTCCATTTCCTTAGGTAATAATTAAATGTATTACATATGATTTGTCTAATTGTATTGACTTTTGAAAAAAAAATTAGAGTTGTTAAAGACTTATTATGGATTAATTAGTTTATTATATAATTGAAAAAGGTCCATTTAGTGATATATATATATATGGTATTTTTAGTTAATTTTTTTCCCAAACTCTTTAAAAAAATGAAAACTAAAATGACCTTCAAAATTTTTTAGTTGATATTTTTTTATGATATTTTAATTATTTTTTTGTTAAATTGGTTCGTTTTAGTTCATTTCAAAAATATTATGTAAAAAATGGGTTTATTTTCCTGGATTAAGGGGATGTGGGTATATTTTAAGATACTATATTTATTTGTAAGGTATTTTTTGCTTGAATTTCTGTTTAAGCCCATTATTTTGGTCAATTATGTGTTTCCCAAATCTTTAAGAAGTCTTGGGGGCATTCTGAGGGCTCAGGACATAGAAAAAGGGGAAAAAGAGTTTTTTGGGAAAGCCTCACTATCTCCCCATTGTTAGAAATAACCATGTAGAAAGAATATATAAATCATGAAGAAGGTTTATTTTTTGATAGTAGAATCCGCACGGTTTGTGTACGGTTTGGAAAACTATACGATTAAATCGTGCAACCTAGAAACTTTTAAAAATTTAAAAAAAATTCCATTATTGGGTTTTTATATTCCACTTGGGATATTACTTCTCCTCATTTTTTGCAATCCTAGGAAAGAACCAAAGCTTCCAAGAGCTTCTAAGGATCGATCTCCCTTATCTTAGGTATATTTGGAGTTCTGTTGGTTGTGGATTGACAATCTGGGTAAGGCTAATCTCCCTATTTCTTATCTTTTTGGTTCAAGGTTCCAATCCTTCCTATATTTCTATCTGAAGCCCTCAAACCCCTATTTTTCGGTGATATTTAGGTTGAGTCATTATGGGTGTGTTGAATCAGGATCTAAGTCCTTGATTAAGGGTGATTTTTCCATTGGATTCTTGGTATGTGGTTTACATGTTATATCCCTTGGGTTTTAGGTAGATTTTTTCATGTAGGGTTGTATTATTTCCCTCTTTTGATGGTTTCTTGAATATTTTGACATGAAATGGTTTAATGAGTGTCTAAATGGTTAATTTAAACCCTCTTTATCCTTATGGGATGCAAGGAGGATGAATCGACCAAATTAGGGCCACCCGTGTGGTGTGCTGATATTTTCTGGACTAAGAGTTAGCTAAGTAAGTGTAAGAACATTTTTCAAAAACGTAGATCCCATGTTGAATATGTTAATATGATTAAAGGATATGAAATTGGGGTTTATAAAGACATGTATTCTTGGTAATGGCCTAAGAAGTTGTTTGGTTGGCATGAAAAAGGGGTTAAATAGATTAATGGGAAAATTCTAGGTTACTAGCTTATATTTGAATATGCTTAGTTAGATAGTCATAGGAATAGGAAATGGGGGTAAAGTGGTAAGTAATATAAATAATGAATGTGTTAATGGATTAAGGAAATAATGTTAATTTCTCCTTAATTTATATTATTGTAATGTTGTAAATGGTGTTTTATATGGATGATTTTTGTTAATGATAAATAAGAATGTGCACATGACTTGGTAGAGTGGGTTATTAACGTGAGGTTCTACGCCCACGGGTTGAGTTGGACCAAGGTTCTAGCTGCACCCCCAAATGCATAAGTTAGTGAATGGGAAAAAGTTCTATTCCCCTAACAGTTGCATTCCACTCGGACTAAGGCTTCAAGGTGAGGATGATGATAATTTTGTAACGTGAAACCTTGTGAGATATGGCTTGATCTATTTTCCATATGATAGAGAATATTGAATATCCATAATCCATTAAAACCTTAAAAAAGGTAGATTAAACCATGAAATGCCTAAGTAGTGAACTTGGATTAAAAGGTTGTATAATTTGAAAGAACATAATCTAGAATGTCATATTGTACTCTTTTTATCTTTACTTTCCATTATTTTTCATTTGCATGCACTATCTAAAATTGATGGATATTTTGTAGATACTGTTGTTGGTGGCCTTCTAAGTTGTACTCACACCCTTCTCAGGCTGCCATTGGTTACCCGATCAGGTTTCATGCTTGTAGGTCAGGACAAGGGTAAAGGACCTATGCAAGGGAGTGGAGTCATACATGGTATTTGTTGGGTGAGGTTCTATACATGGAGTCCAAACCATTTTGGGGATTATACTATTTTCTATCCTTTTGGTTTTTCTCACGTGACACTGTTTCATGGTGGGGCATATTTTTTGTTGCTTATGATTGTACCCAGTTTTGGGACATGGTTATTTATGCATGTCACAGATTGTTATATTTTTTCCCTACTATTTCAATTATTATCTATTATGTATTAATCTAATATTGAGGGTATATTATCCCCATGTGACTTATTGGACCCTCACTGCTAGTCGATAACCTCTGGCATACGGGGAGGCATACTTGAGGTCATGTGGCGACTAGGCTCGGGGCACTGGATAAGTTATTTCTAGGTTGGGGATGTAAAAAAGTGGTATTAGAGGGGTTATTTTCTCTCTCTTTATATTTTGGGATATTAGATAATAGTTTAAGAAAGTGTTGGGCCTTGGTAATGATCTTGTGGTAGGGAGTATCAGTACCATGTATGGGGAAAACCCCAAGTCACCCAGGGAGGTAATTCTGGTTCTTGTTGTGTGTTGTTATATTTGATGATTGTTTCACCATATATTCATGTACTGGTTGTGTGATTTGACGGTTTTATGATATTTCTCTCAAGGCTGAAAGGATACGAGGTTGTGCATTCATGCATCATTCTAGGCACCAATATAGGACAGTGATATGCGTCATGGTAGGTACACACATGGGATGGGTGTGGTTGAAATAATTTTTAGTATGCATATTATCCCCTTAAATGAAATAAAAATGTGTCTTATATGATGGTGTGACTGTGTAAAAAGGGAACTGAAAATTTCAATTAGTAATTAGAAAATGATGCTTGATAAATACGTATAAGTTGATTAATCTGGTGTAAGATTAAATTGGGATACAAAAATTGTTCTGAATCAGGGAGTAGATAAGGCTTGTGAACATGTGAATCATGTACTCATGTTAGGTATGGCCTTTAGAATAGTTGGCCAAAGTTAGGGATCCAATTGGGAGTGGCCTCGTTTGGGTAGTGTTTGCAAACTGGTTTGTTGGAAAGTGATGATCTTACCTATATATTTTTCGTTTCATAAAATATTTATTGTTCTATTCTAAAGATTATGTTTGTCATTGTAGGGAATTTCCACCTCAAAGACGTGCGCCAGATGGGAGACATGAGGAAATTGCTAAGAACGATCCTCCAGTAGTGAAGCAAGTGAATATTGTGATCCAAGAAGATAGGTAAGAGCAGTTATACAAGATATTTTCTCATTTTATTTATATGATAGAGGGATACCTAGGGTGAGTTTCATTGAGTATGTTCAAGGTGACCAGAGAGTTTCAACTGCAGTACCCTCCGACCTTTACTAGATTGGGTGGGCCAGAAGCAGCAAAGTTCTTGATATAGTCTATCAAAACTATTCTTGAACATCTATAGACTCCTTTTGAGAATAGAGACAATGTAGTGGCCTATATGCTGAGGGGTCATGAAAAGTGTGGGTGGGACATCATGGTTTAGAAAAAACAGGATGAAGAAATTATGTGGATGGATTTTCAGGGGATGTTTCATGAGAACGTCTACCCAGAAATAATGAGGCAAAAGAAGGCTATAGAGTTTATGAGGTTGAATTAGGGGAAAATGTCAGTGATGGACTATGCTAGTAATTTCACCAATTTGAGGGGCTTCATTCTGACGTTGAATAGATATGAGGCACCAGTGGCGAAACGCTTATAGGATGGACTAATACACATGATCAGATCTCAACTAAATATATTTTGTCTGAAATGGAATGTTGATGTTGTGGATCAATATCTTATCTCATAGGGGAACTTGCCAGATTCTTTAGGTAGTTAACTTATGGTGCCAAATGGGTGAGAAATTGGTGTGTCTTCTGATAGTAGGAAGAGCCACATTGGAACCTTTTATTAGGGTGGAAGCATACAAATCAGTCATATGAGGGGGACATATTCTCAAGGTAGTGACCAGGTCTTCTATTATCTATGTGGTAGGCCAGGGCACAAGCTTGACTAGTGTCCCCACCGACTGGTTGAGTGCTAATCATGTGGTAGGTTAGGCCATGTGTAGAGGTTCTGCATGAACCCACAATATTTAGGGAATGTTGGATGTCATAGGAAGATGCCAAGTGTAGGAATGGGGTCGGTTACCCCGTATCAGGAAGGTATTTGGATCTTCAAAGGTCGTAATGGTAGGGGTGGTGGACATGGAACATTAAGACAAGATCTCCCTTACCAACAGAGCATTGCAGTGCAGGGTACTTAGGATGGAGCCCATGGAAAAGGGGAATGTCATCTCCAAGATGTTAAGGCTACACCAGAAGGTGGTGAAGCAGGGCCGTCTACTGTTCGAGGTATGATTCTTATAGCCTCCACGTTTTCTAGTACATTATTTGATACAGGGACAACACATTACTTTATTTTTTCTTAGTTCATATTTGAGTTGGGTCTGACCCTGGAGAATAATGGTGGGATAATGTCACTTGATACTCCATTGGGAGTATTAATCAAGAACATTAGGAAATGTAAGGGTTGTCTTATAGAGATTGGGGGTTGTCTTTTTCTGTGGGATCTGTTCATTCTGAACATGTCATGTTTTTACATGATCATGGGTATGGATTGGTTAGTGTTGTATCAATCCCACATGATCATGGGTATGGATTGGAATTAGTATCATCAGATTCATTATCCTAAAAATAATTGTATTGACTTAATATATGTAAATCCATTTGGATGACTAAAGGATAAATTTTGTATATAGAAAAACATATTCTATCATAATGATATATAGTTCACTCTACTATAAATGATGTAAGTCAAAATGATGCAAGGCACTCTCTTTCAATATGTGTAAAGAAAAATGTAGTAGCATATTTTTTATAATATGACCATTGGGGTGGTAGGTGTCTAGGTATTTTCAGAATCATGGATAAAATATGATCGTTGGATATCAAGATGACTGTCGGGAGAATAGCATATAAATACCCAGTTTTTTAATGATTTCTGAACAAGTGGAGAAACACACATATTAGGACACTCTACTTCTTTTTCAGTTGAGTGACATCTCTGACTCTTACAAGAGTAAACAATATGTTCTTCATACTTGTAACCTACATTAGTATGTAACTACTTTGTGTGACTAATTGTGTGAATATGATCAAGGGCTTCTCATGAAAGGAAGAGAGATGTGTTGATCACTATATTGATTGAAGGCTTGTAGGGATAGAAATAAAAATATGATCACAATATCACGGGCTTGAGGGGATATGAAGATAGTGAAAATCCAATCATCACATTGACGTCTCATGAGGATAATGAGATAGACTATTCATTGTATCGACGACTGTCTTTGGTAAGATAAAGAAATACTTTCTTGTATGTGTAAAATAAGGGAGCTTTATCCAATTTTACTAGATACCCTACACTTTGGAATAAAAGTATTGTATTCTTTTTTATTTCCTTTTTTATTACAATTATTTCATTGACGATGTAATTATATGGAAAGTGAAACATCTATATTCATCTTTCTATTTGTTAATTGTTTATTATAATAGATTTAATTATGATATATCTATTTTAAATTGAATACGATTTTATATGCTTTATGAGAGAATTATACATTTTTTATTACTCTAATTTATTATAATAGTTTTGATTATGAAACTTTTTTGAATACTCTAATAAAACTTTTTAAATATGTGAATATGATTATATTGTCATTATGATAATCACAACATGATGTAAAATTAAATATTCTGTAAAGATAGAATAGCATTATGACATGTAAACTTACATTATAATCGACTTGATTATGATATTTATTTCATTGAAACCCTGGTTGATGTCTGATAATCTATTTAACACTAATGATGTATTTTGAATACAATTAGTTTAACCTTGTTAAACTAAGCTTCTTTTATGGTTAAAAATGAATGTTTTTAAACATAAAATATCCCACCTATTTTAGATATTCACATTCATATTCATTTTGATATAAAAATTTGTAATATATCCAAGTCTCTATCATAATGATACATACATTCAATAACTAACAAGTATTTCTAGATTGTTGATGATTTTTTTATTTCAAATTCTAAATACTTCATTCTATTCTTTATTACATTATTAATATTGATTAAAACTAAAATATGGTAATTATTTTATTACTAAAAAAATAAATAACCCATCATACAATTTTTTACAATATGATTCCAAATTTTGAGTCTTATTTATCTAATTCAACATCTAAATGTGAGAAAAAAAGCCTTAAATTTAAAATATTAGACGCAAGAAAAAATTATTTTTATAGAAAAATACATTTTTATAAATTATTTATATTTTAATATTATTTCCTACTAATTATTAATTGAATGAGTTTTCAAATATTTAAATATTGTATTTGGGTTATAGTTTAATATAATTACATAAATTTTATTTATATAAATTCTTTATATCCCTTTTAAAATTAATTCTTCAAAAAAACCGTATTAAATTTATAATGGTAATTAATCGTTATCATAAGGAACTTATTTTAAATGGATAAATATAAAAATAGCATGTTATATTATTTTGAAAATTTTAATATATATATATATTATTAATTTTATCATATATAAATAATATATATCAGAAAAATTAATGTTCACATTATAACACATAAAACAAGTATATTTAAAGATTATTTTTAAGAATAAATATTATTTTTGGGATAAAAGTAGCAATTATTTTTATTTACATGAAATATATTGGTTTACAATAAAATAAATAATATTTACACATCCTTGAAAATTAATAGTAATTAGAAATTTCCCAAAAAATAATATTAAATTAAAAGAAATGGTAAAAAAAATTAATTTATTTGAATATATTACATATGTTCATAAAATGATAAACATTGGTTTTATAATTTTTGAATAGTATTACAAAAATGAATATTTTCACTCCTTAAAATCATATTTTACCCCATATTTTTTTCATAAATATCTATTTCAATGCTATATTTTTATAGTAATAAAGTTTACTTTTTTATAAAAAATATATTTTTCATTATTCTCTTAAAATAAAATATTTCAGAAAAAATACTTAAAAATTCATGCCAATCTAATATTTAAAAAAAAATATAATATGACTTTTAGTTTGTTAAAATAATAATCGAACATTAATATTTTAATCGTTAAAATATAATCCCAAATAAAGGATCTTTAGAGTTTTTGTTGTGTGATATTTCAGGATATAGATTTTACTAGCAACAATAAGGTTTCAGGTATTACATTACCACAATTTAATAATTCATTTCTAAAAATTATGTTATATATCAGCTATTGAAATAATATTTATATTTTTTTTCTCATGGGCTCTTTAAGATCCAATGTTTCCTATTATAATTTTTTATTTCCCCAACGTAATTTCTTCAAACCAGTTTTTAAATTGTATTTTACTTTACATATAATTTAAATAATATATATAGGATCTTAATTATATCACTATTCATGATCAAAATCTATTCCGTCATATGTGAGAAAATGCATTGGATCTATCTTTTATTTTATTAATGATGAATACTATAAGTTTCAAGGTAATTTTGAATAGTTGGATGTAATAGATAATTAATAAGTTATAACTCTATTTATTTCTATTATTTCAAATAGTCCAAAAAACACAAGTATAATCTTCTTATTTTTACCAAATCGTACAACTCCCTTCCTTGTGGAAACCATAAAGAATACGTGATCACCCACTTGAAATTATATGTTATTAATTTTATTATCAATCAATATATTTTTTCTACTCTGGGATACTTTAATATAATCTTGAATAGTCTATAGTTTAATAGTATTATCCTACACGTGCTATGGCTAACTCATATTAATTCTCCATATTTTTTGCAATAAGTTCAAGTATAAAACCTCTCCCCAAAAAATTACTCATATTCGTCTTGCTGGATTCATGAATAAAATATATTATTGCATGAAAAATACCCCAAAGGTATATAATAATCCCAAAAATCTTGGATGTTATATGAAAATGATCATAACATGTCTTCCAATGTCTGGATAGTCGTTTGAGTCTAACTATAAATTTATGGATGATAGGCCATGCTTAAATGTGTCTATGTGGTGATGTCCCAATCAATATTCTTCTATAATTTTGATGTTAATCGAGAGTTCCTATCAGATACAATTGACAGCGTGTCAACATAAATTATTGGGATTTAATTTATATAGAGCTAAGAAATATGATCACGGAGTGGGAACTCTCTTATCATAAATAAATGGGTAGACCTATTATGGTAATCAATGATGACCCATATAATGTGATTCTTCCCCAGTGTTTTTGGTGGTCTACTATAAAATTACATCATAATATTGGCCCACTTGTATATAGGTTTAGGTAAAGTTTTCATGACACCCTTTGGTATTTTTCATTGAATCATTACCTACTAGATTATTAAACACATTGATGCATAGTCTTTAATTTTATAATTCACGACATCCCACCCAAAACTATATCTTAAATTCCTATATATCATTATAATACCATGGTCTATAGAGATATTAGATATTTGTGATTTATCTGGAAGTGCTCACATTGACTCTTGTAGGGATGTAACATATATGCTATTTTCAAACAATAAAAATAAATCTTTATTGTTTATTTTTTATTTTCCCATTATTTACTAAATTAATAATCCTTTAAAATTTTTAATTAGAAAATTATAACTTCACTATCCATTCTATTAATCACAGTTTAACAATTTCATTAAAATAGAATGATGTATCCCATTTTCTATAAATCACCATATCCATCATTACTATATACATATAGTAATATTGTTAATCCTTGACATGGTGAGAACTCCATGGTCCAAATAAGTGCATTATCCACCTTGTATTATTTCCAAGTATGGTAGTGTATCAAGAAATCATATTCATTGAATTTCTATAACCATATTCTTTGACTCATATTAAACTCATTATAATAGAATATATAAATCATAATATTCTGGTCTATATATATTTCACATCTTTCACCACTAAGGTAGTGTCTCTATATTTTTACTGAAAATTTTATAACTAACAACTCATATGCCATGAGAGAGATAGTTCAGTTCATGTATTTTTAATTTCCATGATGCATAGGAAATCACCCAGTCATTCCACATAAGTACACAACCAAATCCTTTTTTCTAGGAATAACCATATATTAAAAATCATTTATTACCTACAAGTGTTGTTAATACAATTTCAATAATTAGTCTCTTCCTCATCTCTTGAATATATTCCTCACATTTTTTTGACCATGAAATTTTAACCCCTTTATATGTTAACTTGGCTAATGAGTTTTCCAACTCAGATAAATCTATAAAAAACCATCAATAATGACCTTATAAATCTAGGAAACATAAAATCTTGGTTATGTTCATCCATGTATGATACAAATTAACTAAAATTTATTTTGAAGTGTCAAAATATATTCCATGTATAGAGACAAATTTCCTAATAAATGAAACTTTGTTGATAAAAAATTAACACAGACTATATTTCCCATATAATTTATTTTTTTATGGTAACCATAACTTTTTTTAGATGGCACTCACTATATTTATTGTTCATTGAGTATATCAGGATTTCCCCAATGAAAAACTCCACAAATTTATCAATATATTCCATGAATATTATATTTATTAATTTCTATGATATAGAACAATAATATTTCAGTCCAAAATTCATAACCAAGGACTCATAATGAATTTACCTTTTTCAAAATTTCCTCGTCGATATATCCTCATTCTTCACCCTTAATTACTGACAACCAGAGTGGAGATCAATAAAGGAAATGTATTGGGGTCCATGAAGTTTATCCAATAAGTCATAAATGTGTGTTATAGGATACATATTCTTTATATTAATAGATTTTATATCACTATAATTAATTCATAATCTTATAAAATCATTGATTATTTTCATCAATACAATAGTGCTACCCTATTTTGATACACTGGGTATTATATTTCCCTTACCACACAACTCTTAAAACTATTTATTATACTCTATGAAATCCACCAGTTCTACCTAATAGAGAATCATTGATATAGGTCTATACATAGTAATGAGTTTAAAAAAGAATATATTTTATATCTTAATAATGATTGATACCATATTCTCAAATTATGAAATGAGTATAGACACTAACACCCTTTGAAGTCTTATCATTAACCCATCAAGGAAATGATCAATATCTATTTTTAATCTACATGAATGGTTTTCAAAATTTCTCAATAACCTCATATAGTCATCAAATTATTCAATAAAATTTTCATGTATTTTTTTATGATTAATGAAATAAATTCCAATTCATCACTTTTCTTAAGAGGAATATATTTTTCATATGATACCGACTTAATGATCCTTATTCAAAGCAAGATATCTCATAGTCCTATTTATTATTATTAATTAATAACCACCATTGGATGACATTTCCCTTCATATGATATACTACAATAATCGTTTTTACTTTTCAATACATTCCATGTTGAGAAATAGATTATCTAGGGACATGATCTATTGTTAAACTTCCAATGGATGAGTAAAATAATTGAATACAAAAGGTTTTTTCCACATGAAGTTCTCTAACATAGTAACACCATTATGTAGATCTACATATCGATATATGTAATCAATATTTGTGTCATATACTATATCAACATCTCCAATATGATTATTAATTATAATCCATAATACTATATTCATTGAAATTATCAGATAATACATTCCTAAATTTAAAATGGGTGTTGATACTGGTCCCACTACAATAATTATTCAACATATATTACACATATAATTAAAAATTTATAATGGATTGTAAAAAATTATATTGTGTTTTTTAGTGTCTTACTATGAAATATTGAGGGTTTTTAATGTAGATGTGCGGTCTTAAAGGATTTATCTAAATCTATTCCACAAAGTTCTTATAAACCTTCAAATATATCAATTGTAACAACTTAGACTCCAAAAAATCAAATCCCAAAATTTTCCTGAAATTATTGTTATAGAATAAAAAAATATACTTTATATAATAGATTACTAGTCTTAGAATAGTAGATACATACATAAATTACATAGGAAATCATAAAATTCAACATAAAAACATTGTGGAAATATTAATTTCCCATCCATAATATACAAGAAAGTTACATGTAGTTCTTATCCAGGTTTATTAGTTAAAAATATAAGGGTCGTATATGGTTCTTATATGGGGTAACATACAATTGAAGCATTCATAAGATAAAAAGTTCACATGTTATATAGAAGGAATAAATAAACAACATGAACCCATTACCAATTATAATTGAGTGTATAATGTATTTATAGATATTTATGAAAATAAATATATCAAATGGATAGTAATAACTTGTTTCTTAGTTTTGAAATCATAATTTCTAGGTCTTTTATTCCATAAATTAATCCAAGACCTCATGATCTTAGACATAATGATCTTACTTTCAATTAAACAAATTGTTTTGGGTTGGAATACACAAAAATAACCTACTAAATTTGTCTCATTAAACCAACTAATTCCATGAGCTGTTGTATAAAATTAATCACCACCAATAACTTATGTATGTATAATGCATTCATTATTTTTGAAAATGATTAAAAAATTCATAATCAACATTTCTAATAATCATATAATATTGAATAACTATTTATAAAACACTAATACTTTTTCCCATGTTAATAAATGGGATAACATGATCATAACCTATCTTGAGAGATAAGATTTATGGTTAAACAATACATTTTCAACATTACAATTATGATCCATATTAGAAATATAGAATATAAAACACAAACACTTTTCCCCATCTCAATAAATTGAATAACATAATTAAAAACCCTTTAGTGAGAGACATTGAATGGTTAGATAATATATAATCACCTTCGTAACTATTGGATATTCTCAAGGAAAATAAAATACCATTATTAAATAAATAAATACATTTTAGTTGTTATGGGTACTTTAATAGTGCATGGATATCAATAGAAGATAATAATTTATTATAATAGTTTACACTGGTAAGAAACCAAAGAAATGGTATGAAAATTCCATCATGAATATTCCATATCATCTCTTTTGAGAGTGTCTTGAAAGGTGTACTGTCATAGTCCCACATATCATTTATTTGGTTACGGTTTATTAAATTCTTCATCCCACCATTTTATAGGTGATTACCCTTATATAAATATATCCCACAACTCAAACCACTTTATAGTATCTAGACTATGATTTCATTTCTAAAAAAACTATACACTCTCTACTTTCCTTGGATTTAGGATTTTGGGGAATTATGATACACTAGAAATTGGATTTAATGATATGAAACCTAAATTTAAATATGTATTATGGGTTTTAATTTCATATAATTACAATCATGATGACATTACAAAAAAAATTTAATTGAAAAGGTAATGAGTGGAATGATAACCCTTATGTCAGCATCATATCAGCAATGATAAAAAGGATATAACAACATGGGATAAGATGTAAAAAAATAAAAACATGTTAAATATTATATAATAGATTTAAATTAAAGTTAATTAAAATGTTGAAAATGGTATTATAATATTATTATTTTAATGTAAAAGGAAATAGAAGATTATAAAATTCATATATTTCCAAGTAGCATTTTAATCATTTGGGAGGGCCTCTTATAACTATAAAAACCACTTTTGATGGATCTAGAGAGGAATAATGAAGTTAATTTAATGATTAATTCATTTTTGGTAGATTGGAATGAGGGAATCATTGGTATTTATCTTCTTTTATCTATAAAAAAATAGGTTCTTTTCGTGGAATCTAAAGTTTTCTAATTGGTAAGAATGAAATAACATATGAGTTAGGTGGGTTTGGTTAATTGGGTGGATAAATGGATGGTGATACATATTGGTGTAAATTTCATAACTAACAAGGTTTTCTTGAATGTTAATGTGAGAATCTAGTTATTACTAAATTGAGATACATAATTTCCATATTTTTACCCTTATAAATAATGATTAAAAATTAACATTGGAAAATATATTATTAAAAAATATATAGGAAGACCCCAATTATAAAAAATTAATCATTTTTAATCCAAATTTGGTATCCATTTTATCTTATTAAACATTTATATAGGATAAAATCAAATTTTATCATAAAACAAATGATATAGGTAGAACTGTTTTTATGGAAAAATTTATTTTTATACATTTTGTGTTATTCATTATAAGTTAATTTAAATTTATAATTGAATTATTTTATATATACATTTATATATTATTATTCATAATATTATATTCATAATTTAATGTATATTAATATTTTATATTTATGTGAAAAAATCATAAAAATCATATAAAATTATTTCTCAGAAAAACCCATTTTACTCTTATCATGATAATTAATTTTTAACCTAAGTAATATATTTTCAATTAGTAAAAATAAATTTTTGATTTTTATATACATTGAAGGTAATTATTATACATATATTTAATTTTATTTAATAAATTTTATATTTTTAGGAAAATTTAATTTTAAAATTAGTCCACTCAATCCCATTTTATTAAAAAATTGTCTTTTTGAACAAAATAATTATGTTTAGGAAAAAATTATTAATTTATTGTATTTTTGTGAAATGTTGTGAAACATTATAATAAAAATTAATTTTATGTTCCTTCCAAAAAAATATAAAAACTATTTTTACAACAACAATAAATTAATTAAATTAAAAAATAATTCCTTTTATTGGAAAATATTACTTAATTTCAGAAAATGTTACACAGAGGGTTTAATTGTAAGAATGGAATTTTAAATAATTATATTTTTAATGATTAATTAAAAACTGGATATTTAAATAGTATTCATAATCTTATAGTAATTTATTATATAGTTCTATATTAATAAAAGTTAATGTTTTGTAAAAAAATATATTTTTCCGAATGAAGTTAAAAATCAAATATTTCAAAAAATATACAAAAATTAAAACTCAAGAAAATAACTTCAAATTGATTTCTAATAACTTATTTATTTTCATAAAATTAAATATTTACATGAAAATACTAATCTATTAAATTTTTTCCTGAATAATGGATCTTTATAGTGAACATTTTGAAATATTCTAGGATATGGAGTTTACCTAGTAATGTAGAGTATCTGATATTACAATTTTCCCTATAGTTCTATCCTATTCATCCAAAACTCCCACAACCATTGATCTAGTCACAAATTTATATTCTATTATATTTATTTATGAAAAATGGTAAAATGATCTCCAATGCTTCCACATTATTTCATTCTATTAATTGTTGATATAAAGGATCATAAGGGGATTTTTCAAGTTGAAGAAGTTTCTAAAATATATCAATTTGTAAAAATGATACTATTAAGAAATTATTATATATTTTTCATACCATGAATGATGTGATACCCATGTACCTTAATTCATATATTGAATCACTTCACTTGTGGAATTATTTTAGATAAAATTTATATCACCACAATGGTATTGATGTATTTTTGATGGAGAAATCAAATGAGGATTCTTCTATATATATTGAATTCTATTTTTGAATCATTAAATGATATTATTCATATCTCTTGGGATAATAGGGATGAATCATGTTTTTTACACTATTAATCATAAAATGAAACAAAACTCTCTTTATATCTCTCAATATTCATTATAGATTGTGGAACAGATAATTATCTCTATCTTTTGATAGAATCATGGTAAATTTTATGGCATGTTTAACACATCGTACATGGACATTTGGTATATTTTATATTATATATTGAGGGTCAAATAAATATAAAATGACACATTAAATTATCATAGTATTTAATTTAAGTAATATTATATATAGAAATACTAACAATATTATTTTTATTATATCCCTTTATTTTCATTAAATATAACATAATTTTTTAAATAAGTAAATTATCATTCATTAAAATTTTATTTAATATACCATTTCCATCAGATTGTTAAATGCTACCCATATCCTCTCAAATAATTTATGAAACATTAAATAATAATATATATATATTTTTTCTAAAATATAATAAATATTATATCGATTATACTATAAAATATATATTTATTTTTAATATTCATGAAATTTTAATAAATAATTATTTTAATATATTAATTATAATCATGAATAAAAAATAGTATATTAATTTACAATTGAATGAATAAATTAGTGATAAAATTAAAATCACATATTATCAACTCTAATAACATACGATTGAATTTCAATGATTAACATTTATATAATAAATATTAATTCCCAACCATGGAATTAATTTAATATTAAAAACAAATTCAAAATAAATCATAATAATATTGTAGGTACACTTAGTGTGGGACTCTCTAGCCCCATTTCCCAATAGAAATAGGTGGATCTTACATAAATTACAAGTTTAATCTCTCACAATTTGTCAAGGATCCCATTATGAAAAAAGTGAATATGGCTACTACAAAATCCTTCCAAAAAATTATATTATATAATATAAATAAATTTCAATATATATCACATAAAAAAATATGCAAACATCAATTATCACCTGATATACATGATATATCCTTCTTTGAATTTCCAAAACAAAATATTATATAAACATAAATGTTCAGATATTTTATTATATTTTTATATATCAATAAATGTTACTTGTATGTCCTTTTTATTAATATTTAATGTAATAATAGTTTCCAAAATATTTATTTAATTTCCTGTCAAAAATATGGAACCTAATTAATGATTCCTAGAATTAAGAAATTATTTTTATTGTTTTTATCCATACTATAAAGTTCATAATTCATAATAAAAAATAATAATGTCACCTATCAAAGTAATAATATACAAGTTTTAAAATAGGAATATATAGTACTGTAAAAAATACATGTAATTACTGTTGGGGGGGTGTTCCCTCATAACTCCAATTTTTATAGATCACCACATTAGAGAATAATAAGAATATATATCAATACATATAATCCCCAATCACCTAATAGTCAAACATCATATATGTACCATTATGAATAGGTATCTAAACAACATTATATATTCAATTAAGAAGATTGGAATAGAATTTCTATGATCTCAAAATAGTTATAAAATAATTATAACCCTTTGATAAAAAAATGTACCAATTTTATTATCACATTAATTTAATATAGATTAAAAATAACTATTATATTTGAATAAAAATATATATAAATAAAACATAGAAATAAATTGTTTTAAGAGATTTAACTATAAATGAATCACTCATTCAGTAGAGGAAATACTTATGAAATATTTTCTTCACCCATTGATGGGACCTATAATCCTTAGCTAGTACTACTGATTTAAAATTATCATAATAAAATTTAATGTGATATATATTTCTTGGTACATCATCGTGGTCCTTAATGAATATCAATATATACAATTCTATGTTATCTATACTAAAAGCTATAATATACTCAGATTTTATTACAGGATCCTTGAATATTAGCTTCTTAAATCTTTTTTTGATCCATGATCCTATATTGGGGGAAACTAGATATCCCAATTTTGATTTCAATTTACTCTAGTCTATTATAAAAATACCATATGTGTAACCCCTCACAAATAGTTATTACCCACCTCTACTCACACAAAATTTTAATCCTTTATATTCTTAACATTCTTGAAGATATTCCTTATAACATACCAACATGGAACCAATTATTATAGTTGATATCTTCCCACCATGATCAAGGCATAAGAAACATCATTCATGATACATAGCATGGTATAACTGATAGATCCAATCACTGATAAATAAGTGATTAAACTCAATAATTCTTCTATTCCATGTGTTTAAGGATATATTATCATGAAGGGATGTATACTATGTTACATAAGAAAACGTCGTCGCTTTGATGGGTCTATCTTGAATAATTTGAATGCATTATCAATTTATGTTGCTTAACATAATCTAATTAGCCTCATTAATCTATCTCAAAAGACCATTATCAATAGAATATGAGCATCTTCTCTTATGTGATTCATGAATTATCATTCCCTAAACAATTTCAAAAATAACTATTAGAATGGGTTCCTATTTCCCATCATAAATATATCATCGACATATATCACTATGAATATGACCCCCAGTAAAACCATTATAGACACAAGGATCGATTTTAAAAATAAAAAAAATCCATTACAATATTATTAAAATGAATGTTCTAGGATTTTGATATTTACATTAACACATAAATAGATATATTGAACGTTTATAACATATTATCATCCTTAGTGACATAAACCCATCTAGTTGTGACATATAGACATCTTTAATTATATTTCTATTAAGTAGATTTTGGTATACATTTCAAAATTCTAATAATTATGTAAATCTATTATGAAATGTATAATTCAAATTGATTTTAGCATAATAATTTTTGGAATGATTTTATCATAGTATATGATCTAGTGTTACATGAAACCTTTACCCGCCAATTGAGAATTAGAGGTAAAAATATTACCATCAACATCCTTATTTTTATTAAATGATAATTTACACAAATTGAGTTATAAAATTACAAGAGGATATAACAATACCCATTTTTGATTTTGATACATGGAATCTATTTTAAGATTCATATCATTTTCAACTTTGTGAATTTTGAGTTTTTTTTATTTTTATTTGGTTGATTTTGATTATTATTAGAAAATGATGTCTCACATTCTTCTAGGAAAAACCCTATAACTCTGGTTCTCTATCCATTATTATATTTTTTATGTAGTACATCAGTCTCTTAACATACTTATTTCATTATGTATTATGGAAGTTTTTTCTATTCTAACTCCTCTATATCTTGATCCATAACTTTGTCAATGTATATCTTTTAACCACTATCTTATTTAGTGATTTTTTCACTTTCTATAAGTATAACCCTTAAATAAAGTCTAAATTATCAACTGGAGGGATTATATAGATAATATCCCATTGAATCATTAGGATAACCTATAAATATACACATTATTATTAGATACATGATGTTTTTGAAAGAATTATCCTTAAAAAACACATTGTATCCTCCCAAATAAATATATCATGAAACTAATTTCTTCATATACCATAACTAAAAAAATGATTTTTCATGATTCTTTTATTCACACATTTTTTAGTGTACATGTTTTTAAATGTAATTAATATCCCCAAATGATTAATTATAGGTTTTATAAACTCTTCATTGATATCACCATATTCAAAAAGTTATAATTATTCAATTAAGTTGAATCATTCCACAATGGTTTATAAGAAGTTAGTTTGGAAATATAAAAAACTATTTTAGATAGTTAAATAATTATTAGTAATGATATTCTCCACTCCTATCAGATTTAATATTTTTCTAAACTTTTTACCAAGAATATTGTCAAAATTAATATTGTATTTCTTAAACATCTCAATTAAATAATACCTATAACTCATCAAATATATATATATATTCCTATATATATTCATATATAATAAAATCTTCAGAATAGGTACTGAAGTATATTAATCCATCTCTATAATCTACTACCAAATATTTTCACACATTTATGTGAACTAATTCAATAATATATATGGCATTACCACCCTTTCATTTGAAAGAATATTTAATCACAATTTTGTGTAAAGAAAAATGACATAAATCTATGTGTTTTAATCAAAAGTATCTATACCAAAATTTGTATATGATTTTATAAACTGGTTTTGGTTTACAAGACTAACTCAATTATTCCAGAACTTGGTGTGACATAATTCATGTAAAATTGATTGATTATCAATTTCTAACAATTTTTTTTATAATTCTAGTATGTAGTGACTATTATTAATATGATTCATACCATAAAATATTCTATATTTTTAAGACTATAAAATTTTTATTTAATTAAAAAATAAATCCATACTATTCTAAACATAATAGAAAAATTATATTATTGGTTACACTGGTCACACTATAATCTTTCTCTAAAACTAAATTCAAGTCAGTATGCAATGTGATATGGTAATCTTTTTTGACATGTTTATCTACTCTAGATGTATTAGAAACTCAATGATCCTCCTCATCTTCAGTAATATTTTAAATTCTAATTGTTCTTGGATTTTTATTAAACCAAAAATTTTATCTAATACATAATTATCTGAAATGAAAATATTATAGTTGAGAAACATTATATGAAAAACATCCCCTTTCTTCTTCGGTGATGTACTGTTTTCTTCTAGTGTCCCTTAGTGCCACATGAAAAACAAAATTCATCTCTATATATTTCATCCCTATAGATATTTGACTTCCTTTAAGGTTATTGAAATTTTTTATTTTTCTTATATCTTTATTTAACCCATTTTATCAACCCTTTCATTTGGTTCACTATAAGGACATAAGGCTTATCAATAATCATTATTATAACCTCTTAGAGAATTTTATTCAATAGAACTTAGTAAGAATTACTTTTATTATTAATTTTTAAATTAAAAAAATGATCCATATGCTTAGAAGATGACATGAAAGGATGAGTTCTTTGTTCTAATCCTTGTCCAACATTGATCCAAAACCATCAAAACATGAATGTATAAAAATATCATGACAATATGAGGAATGATAAAGAAATATTCTCTAATACTTCATGTATTGAGTATCTATGATATTTTATACATCACTTTCCATTCATTCTCCTAATAAAGATGATTGAGATTATACAAACAATATAATTATCAATGTATTTATAATGATTTTGAATCAATCAATACATGGTTGCTAACATGAGGATTTATAAATACAATACACCATTCTTGCCTTTATAGAAGGAATCATCCTCCTCATCACTCAACTCCTTTGTGGCCTATGTAAAAATAGGGTAATATAATATATATTACTTCATTTCATGATGTGTTATAATGTTCATGTTCAAATAAAACTCAAGAAAGTTTTTAGTTTTCTATAATGATTTTATTTTTCCATGATTGTTTTCAATAATAGTGAAATGGTGGAGTGGACTTCAAGTATCTACAATAAAAAAGTTGTTTACTACCCTATCTTGATTATCAATGTAAAAATAATTAATTATTAATTTAATCATCCCAACTAATTTTTCAAATACCATATATTTTTTATTGGATTAATAATTTCAAGTCTCTACAATATTCTATAAGAAATGATTAATACATCATATCAAAAAAATGATGTGGATGACTTATCAAAATAAAAATAATAATTTTCGTAATATTTATTCATTTCAACTATTTTATCTTTCAACCACTAGATCAATTGAGTGGACCCCCAGTCCTGCCAGAATGGCCTGAAGGAATTTATTTTTATTGATTTCTGATAACCCCATTTCATGGGATGAGGGGGAATTCTTACAAGGCCCATATGCTTAGATATTACATGGATCATAGGCTTAGGAGACATTATATGACCCAAAGGTCTTAGGGAATTCAACTAGACTGTAACATTAAGGAACTGCCCCTCCCCAGCATCTGCATCATGATGGTAGTTCTACACCTTCACATGGTCATCTGGCTATGCTTCCCATCAAGCACATGTTGGTCCCAATAGCATAGCCATACCCTCTCATTCTTCCAAATCCATTGGTTCTACTCTGGTTAGTGCACCTTCTCTGAATCGTCCTCTGGGGCTACTCCTTTCATGTAGATTCTATCTAGGGAAACTATACTGATCATGTGGTCTAAAGGCCTTAAGGTGGACCGAAGGCCTTAAAGGTGGCCTGAAGGCCATACTGGCCTAGAGTCCTTGGTGGCCCAAAATCTTTAAGGACTCCAAGCCCAAACTGGTGGCCTAAAGTGAATAGTTCTGGATGCTACAGTAGCAAACAGTACATGTTACAACAACTGCTACAGTACCAGCATAGTACTATAACAGTACTACTATAGTAACAAAGAATTATGCCTCTTCCTGGTTTTGAACTTGGGTTTCCTGGACACCCATTTCATAAAAATTATAATTGGATTCCTTCATCAATTTCTTCCATGATACACCATATACATTAGATAACTCTTATTGAAGCTAAAATAGTTCTTATAATATAAAAATTTTATTATAGCTCCCTAATAATTTAAATTACCAAAGATAAGGAGATACCTCTACATTTAAGTATAAATGAATTTCAACATAAGTGATAGAAAATAATCGACAACTTAATATTTAATATTAAGATATTTCTTACATATATATAAATATAATTTATTGTATTAATAATATTATTTCTAATTTTATGTCAAATGTACATAAATAATTTAACATGTTAGAAAATTATAATTTTTACAAATGAAATCACTGGTATGAGATATCATATTTCATTCATTGTATAAATGTTAATAACATTATGTACTAATTTATATAATTAATTAAATATAACTAATATAAAATACATATTCGGTTTATTTTATGTTATCTATGTATACTCGTTATTTTTTTTATAAGTTTTGATCCTTTTCTGCCATCCAGATAAACCAAGATTCACATAAATAATTAAATACATAATAATAAAATTTTAAAATAAAATTAATATGTGAAATGAACTTGATTTTTATCTACCAATTGGTTTATTATGTGATGATAAACTAAGATTGAATCTTAGAAAACTCACTCCTCAAGCATTTTTTATATCAAGTTATAACATTTAACCATTCTCCTATGAATTTTCTTTTTTGGATCAATTTTAGATCAATCCCAAAAATGCATCAACTACTTATAAACTTCATCCTTTAAAAATGTATCCAGTATTTAAGGGTTAAATTTAATAATTCTTAAAAACGTGGGATCATAGATAATAAAGTAGGGGGATTATTTTTAGAACATTTTATTAAAGTATATAGTAATTATCACATTATAATAATTTAATAAAGAATAAAGATTAATATAAAATACCATAAAATACCTATGCTTTTCAAAACATGTGATTATTTACAACATGAAATGACAACCACCATTTTTATTGTCGCCAAACATTTCACTATTTCTTTTTCGGATAATTGTACATCAATTAATATATTTAATTAATTAACCAGTTCATTATGTTAAATTATGTCCACTTTATGATCCATTAGATGTATTTATAATAATATATATTATTTTTAAATTTATTAAATATCAATATTTTTGAAAATTTAAATTAAATATTCATAGACACATGGGATCATATATAATAAAGTAGGGAGGTATAAGTTGTACATAATTTTATTAAAATAAATAATTATTATCACATTATAATAATGTAATAAATAATTAAATTTAATATATAAATCCATAAAATACATAGGTTGGTCAAACACAAGATCATTTACAAAATGAAATGAAAACAACATTTTGTTTTGATACCATCCATTTCACTATTTCTTTTTTTGATAAAAATACATCAATAAATAAATTTAATTAACTAATAAAATATTAATCATAAATTATGTCCAATTTTTTTTCCAATTGGATTTATTTGTAAAAATATATATTATTTTTTAGTATATTAGATAATATTAATTATTTAAACATTAAAATACTTAAGTACACTTTATGTACTTATGAGACCACATTGATTATACTACCAATACAATACTAAATATATTTCTTAGATATTTAATTTTTCACATGTTGTATTTCTATTTTTCAACATACTACATAGAATTCATGTAAGAGTGATATGTATCAACATAAATGATCATTTTTACATAATGATGAAACTAGAATGTTCACATGGAGTGTATAATTACCCGAAATTCCATAAATTTATGTGAATTGTGTGTACTGCTAGAAAATCACTTGTAGTACACCTTGTGAAATTGGATGTTACGTATATTATATTGGATTTTAATGTAAAGAGATTAATTACAATGCATCTTGAACCCTACTACATTATTAGAATTTTTTGGTGTGAACCTTGGGGGGAGAGACATGTGTTACACAATATTTAATCCAGTTACACTCAACAATTACAATGCCATATAATTTATTGTATTGGAATTCAATACACATATTTTATGGAATTATTATATTATCCCAATTTATTATTTAGTAAATTCAATAAATTTATTTTCTATGCGGTTACACGATATGTACATAGCTGGTACACATGATGTAGTCCCATTAAACACATGATTCATGCTATAATATAATTTTTGAGGTGTAATTATAGTGCATATTGACCCATATGATGTGATGAGTAATATACCACATGGTATTTTTGTAGAGTTAAAACTATCACATGGTATATAGATCTATGTTAAATGTTATAAAATTGTATAATGTAGACAGTGACCACAGCTCCTCATTTTGGATTGTTCAAGCATTCTTCACTCATTTTTTTCTCTTTATTGGATATAATATGTTGTATAAATGTATAATATTAATCTTTAGAATCATAAAAAAAAGATTTAACATTTATACTAGTAAACTAACACATAATATTGATAAAATAAATTATAAATAATTATAAATTAGAATGTGACTAATCTGATACCAATTGAAGTATATGATGGGTATAATAAGTGTTATAAAAATATATAATTTTGGGTTTTCATCAATATCAATATATAAATACTAATAAATAAATTATTTCATAGTTATATTTCATATTTAAAATTATGAACATTTAATAAAATTTACGTCATTACTCATGTAGTCATGATACCATAACATGAAGTACATTGAACTTGTTCCCTGAGATGGTATACCACATGGCCTCCTGGGAACCTCGAAATAAACCAAGGGCTACTGAATAGTATTTTGTGTCTAATATGGTATTTCGAGGAGAAATACCCACATATCAGAGTCTTAGAATCATAAGAACATAATTATATCATATAATCAAAACTATACAACAATCACATATAATGTGGGGAAAGTTAAAAAAGTATTTGAAATCTCAAATGAAATAATATGTGGAAAGAATTATATTTCATAATAGACCACCATGGCATGATCACATGTCATTATATTGTAGAAAAAATTATAATATAAGGAACAACTCATCCCCATTGCAGTATCGATCCATTCCTTGCCTTGGTATCCTCAATTCTCCCACAAACTAAAAAACTCAAGTAATTAATACATCAATCACTTTAGAAAACCTATAACTATAATTGAAGAGTATTTTATTTAGTTATCCAAGTGTCATGGTTCTTTATAAAATGATTTTGTAAAATTCAGTATTCCACCACCAATGATATCCCTCATATAAAAATTGGATAAAAGAGATCATATAGGTTTTTAATAAATAAGAATTTACATATTCATATTTTAACAATATAATAGTATAATATTCCTTGTAAAAATTGTTGTATAATATCCACCAATGTCTGGTCTCTAAGTAGAAACCCAATATTTGTTTATAACTACCTAATTCATCATCAATGAGTCTTTATCCGTGGTATATTGTAAAGAACATCTGGTTCCCAGGTATCATTCAACGAAACCACAACATGAAGGGTCTCTGGGATCTATATTGAATACACAAGGAATTCCCATAAAAATAATCTTGAATCCAGGTAAGTCATCCTTAGTATTATTCTAAATGTAATAAATTAAAATACAAGGAATCAAACCTCATAATTATCTAAAATGAATACATGGAATTTCTAGTCTAAGGCATTTTAAGTATCCTGCTATGCCAAAATCAGGGTCCACACCCATGGAATCTTATATTATACAATCATTTTGAATACATAGAGATAATCATGTTACATTCACAGAGGTTCCACAATAAAATATATGATATTAATATATAGAAATCAATACATAATAAATCACTTAGATCCATGAGGGTGGTACCTTGAGGCATTCACATTGATGAATCTATAATAAATTTAAGGTAGTTTATAGAATTTCTTATCCTTCAACATATTTGGATACAATTTTGAATACTCCCACTGATATGAGTGATTAAATTAATATAATCCTTTCCCACTCAAGGTATTCCACCAATTTTATGACCACAACTACATCGAAGGGATTACACAAAATGGGTTCCACTAATAAAAATCATATATGAAAGAAAACTCATTTACCTAAAACCATATAAAGCATTAGACACTATTCTAGTATTCTATAACATAGAGCCCTATAATATTATTAGGGATGATAAAATATTGTTTAATTGAATATCTATATGGTATTAAACCATTTATGGTTCTTAATGGCTCTTCATTTTTTCAACACCATTATTTAACACGTAAATGTAATTCACAGGTTAAAATTTCTCAGTTTAAATAATTTTCCACCTAATTCATTGTTATTATTAACAAAATTACTCAAAATAATATCATTCTATAAATATAAATAATTTTTAATAAATACATTTAGAACATAATAAATCATTAAAAAAATCAATTACCATTGAATATACTCAATGGTCAAATCCATTTTTTTCATTTCAACACTCAAAACAAAATTGGTAAAATTTTAAGGTCTAACCCTTTCAAAAAAATTAAATCATTGTGAAATTAAATTTCAAAAACATAGATTATAAATATTAATTCTAATATACACTTTAAAATTAGAATTCCATTCACACTACTTTCCCACTCATGTCCAAATATAGACTAGGTTCATCCTGTATGGATCTGTCATTTTTCAATAATTTAAACAATTTAAAAGTGTTGAATTAACAAAACAAAACATGAAATTAATACATTTAATTTAACTAGGTTTAATAATTAAACATATTTATTTCAAACACTAGTACATCATGTTCAAGAAATAAAAATAGTATGTTTAGTAATTAGGACGTCCTAACTCAAGATCAATTAGTCCACTCATCAATTATCAGTCATTAGTTTGTCCTGAAATGGGAGAAATCATTGAACCGTAAAAATTCCATCAAAATTGGGAATATTATATAATAATAGTAGAACATAATTTAATAGTGAAGTGAAACCAAAATAGAATAAACTTTGGGAATATATTAACCTCCACCCCCAATATCTCAAATGATAGTCAAATAATCAATGAAATGATGAAGATCACACCATGTGAAGAGGAGGAGGAAAGTGTGCGCATGAGGTGTTCTATCTATATTGAAGGATAAAGGGGGTAAAACATAGAAATATTAGAAAGGAAAAACTATAATTTATTCATTTTTGGATAATCAAATGATTTGGTAACATGGTTTTCAAATCTAGGTGCTAACCATGCATGCCTCATGGTCCTAAATACATCATTTCACATGGGTTGGCTACATGGTTGAAAAAACCATCTATTGATCATGCAGAGCAGATATAAAATTTATTGAATATTTTCATATATTATATGTTTTCTATGGATGTTTAAAAAACCTTTTCAACTATACATATAGGGGACCATTCTTGGAAAATATGGTTAGCACTATATATTCCCTTACTGAGATCCTAGGATGTTATTCCCCAAAATTATAATTTCTAACATCAATGTTCATGATAATTATCCAAGAACTAGGGGAACCTATAGAGAACATAACAACACCCAAAATCACTATTTAATCCATTACATATCAATTTCTATTGACCTGAACCTAATCTGTAATAATGGATCATCCATAAATATAAAAACACAAATTCGTATTTAAATTTAAATTCTTGTATGGAAAATAGGAATTGAAAACTCCCAACCAAAGAATATGCCGTCCTTGAGATATCCTATAGCTCATCTAACTAAATTACTTGACCAATATACCTAATCCACATATATTTCCAAAACATTGTTTCATCCATTAATGATCAACAATCCCCACAAAATTTCACTAAACATTTTATACAAATCCACTGAACCCGGTCTAATGATCGAAATTCTATGCAAACACTAATATGAAACTCCCTAGATTACATCTATTTTGAGACATTAATATCTTATAATCTACATGATTACACATATTAAGTTTCTCCCCACAATAGTACATAGCTCATAATAACATTTATGATCCTCGAAACATCCCACCATTAGAAGTTTCCTTCCAAATATTGTTTTCATTGGTCCACTAACCATATCAACATTATTCCCAATGTATTTTAACTCAACAAGAGATAGTTATAGTCAACACCAACTACATATATCAATTCCCATACATGACTCCAGAATGGTCACAGTTCCACCATCATAAAATATCCAACACATTCTTAAACTTGACAAATTCTTAACCAACTTCTGAGACGTAAATATCAAATTCACAATGATTCACTAACTACGACATATGATTCACTACATTAAACAACACATGATTGAACATATAAAAAATTATCCATTAGAATATCCTAAAAATCTATAGTCTATAACCAATGTGATACCTCACATTCCAATCATGATTTCTATCTCTAATGGTATACCAAAACCACCAAGATAAGAAAACTATTGTGTGTACCCAACGTACAATGTCATTTCACAATTTAAAACCTCACTAGAAGAATCTCATGAGTGAATAGATTCCACCACTGACACACCTTTAACCTACTAATGAATTACATGTTTATCATTATTGGTATCCCATAATCATATTATACACTATAGTCCAACCAAACCTCTGATATGATTTCATGTTCCAAAACAAACAACTGACATCATTCAACATGCTCTCTATAGAGTAATGATGTCCCATAAAAAATAACAACATAAAAATCACATGATTTCATTTTGAGATGGAAATGACCATTCAGATTCTGACTATCATCACTTAATAACATACCTCTAGCATTCCTAAAGGAATATAAGTTTCCCCAAGAGACATAGAACTTGTAAATTGGTTTTATCATGGCTATAAAATGAAAAGTCAAATGCACCAATGAATATCTTTACATAAGGGTCACATTCCCATGACATACATAACATGCCACTAAAAATGAGTTTCCTTATCATCATTCCACTGGGTAAACACCTTGATCCTAAAATCCCACACCACCTCTATCACCTACCACAGTGGTCAGAAGTGGCCAATCAAGCACACACATAAGTTATACACATAAAAAATGTTGTTCAACCCCACTCATAAAACACTTTCATTAGTACAATAAAAAATCATCAAATTAAGGGGTCACACCCTTCAATAACATATAGTGGGATCCAAAAAATATTCTTTTTTCACATTAAAATCCATTAACTCTTACCCCACAATATTGTATTCACCATGTTTTCCATCATACAGTTCCTTTATTCATTGAAAGAACAATTAAAACTCATGAAAACCTCATGAACACATATCTTTACACATGATCCCATGAGTCACGTCACATTCATAACTAGGATCTCATGAATAGACCAATGAATATTCACATCCACAAGTCAATCGCACTTAGCATAGGGTACCATCAGTACTCCTCTTCAAAATCATGAACTTCACTTTTGGTAAGGTCAATCACATGACTACTCACCAACTTGTGTCATTCTATAACTACATGCCTCCAAACCTACTCTCACCAAGAATAGTGAAGAGTATAATCAACATTATAGACCCATGAACTCATCCAATCATTCCCTATATACCTAATATTGATACCAATCCCCAGCACCCCAGGTTCATTCCTTTTTTAAAACCCTTCAATGAACCACTGTGCATATACCTCACAAATGGTTATATATCTTTTGAATCAATCCAATAACCCCATATCACATAGATTCCATATATGAAATTGGTGAACACTCTCACACATTTTGATATTATGCAAACCTATAGGTTAAGACTCCTCTATGATCAATTCCCAAAACCTTAATCATTTCCTTTGATTCATACATCAATAGTCATGGTATCTCACACCTAACCAAGAAATAGACCATACTCCATGTAATTAACTTATATTAACCTGATTCATCCTAGATTTTCTCTCACCACATTCATGACACATCCTAGACTAAGCACATGAGTTTACTCCCTCTGAAATTCATTTCCAAAAATTGAAACAACATACATATGTAGCCATTTTTTACAAAATAATTTACACAAATCTAAAGTTTATGCATCTAAATGATCCTTCCCTACCGAATTAACCTAGATACAAGGTATAAATATCATGGATTCTCAAATGTAATTTCACCATAACTAGGTTTCATCGATCATACACATAATGTAATGAACCATTAGATTTTAGTGATATTTTATTATAAATAAATCTGTGTTTCATTATATAGTATTTTAAATATAAAACACATATAGAAACATCCAACACATTAATTCACAAATATATACCATTAAATTAGTTAATATATGACCCATGAAAATTCTCAACATTTCAATGGGAATGAAAATAGAAAATAAAGAAATTATAATGGGATAATTTGGATTATTCCAATATGCTAAAATCAATCCCCCCATGAACAACACTACGGTGAATAATTAGAATACTAGAAAACCAATCATTATCATTGAAATGGAAAATATAAAACCTTGTGAGGAACTATATTCTAAAATTTAATAAAGGATTTAAGTTTTATTTATAGGAGTTATATTTACATTTTAAGATTAATTTAACATTTGTAATATTAACATTACCATTATAAATATTAACCGAGCTATTGGAAATAATAACCTAACCATTGAGAATAGTAACTTAGTCTTCATAATTTTTTTGGAATCAAAATAATAAAATGTAATAAGAATAATTATCATGAGTAATATTGATAACATTTAAATATTAAAATATAAGAAAATAAAAACCAATACGAAAACTCGATGAAAATAAATTTAAATATTTAATAAACTATATTTTAATGTATTTACTAGAAATAATAAAAAAAATTCAATAACTAAAGTTTTGGATTTTTTAATTTTATTCAAAAAAAAAATTATTTTTATAATCCAAACATTGAAAATTTTTAAGAGTGTTTTTTTGAAATTTTTTAAAATTCATCATTTTATTTGGTGTATAGTAAAAAATAATGTTTTTTCAAAAATAGATTATTATTTTTTTCGAAATTCATGGTCTAATAATGACCTAGTAAATTCTATAATATTATCCTTATAAAAAATATTTTTTAGTATGATTATCAATAAATGAATTTAAATTTACAAACATAAAATGTATTTTTCCAATGTCTTACAGTCCAAAGTATCCTTTAAAAAACATTGTTAATTTTTTCTACTTCTATTTTTATTAAACTAATAAATTCAAATATAAAGTGATTTAATTCCCTAAAATCAATATAATTTATTTAATAAAATTTTTAATGTTAAAAATATTACTATTTAATGGTTTACCCTGGATATGATAATTTATTCAACATTTTTTCCATAAAATACCTCTCTATTAAATAATAAATAATCCATCACTCTCACTTCCAAAACCACTTCAACCTTACTTTAAATATAATAGAATCTATCTAAATTCCCTCTATATATACCCTTAGAATAATCAAGGACATTTTGGAGTAAAAAAAATCAGAATTCAAGGTCTCTAATTTTATAGGAATGAATTGAAACTAAGAAGATGGTATATTTTCATGAACTTTTATTCTAATATTCATCTTCTTTATCACTTTTTATATATTCCAATCAAAACCAAATATTTAACAATTAATTGAGTTATAGGATAACATTATCAATTTATCTTAACCTATTTTTAAGGTTATATTTATGCTATATTTATATTGCATTTTTCTCATTCATCCTCTTCTGAAAATAAAAAGTCAATGTTTGGTTAACATCCCATGAAGACATTTACAATTATCAAATTATTACAACAATTTTGAATTATATAAATAAACTATTTATAATATATAAATATATAAATATAATTATATTTATGATTCTGTACTTAATCATTCTAATTTATAAATTTGAATGAAGAGAAATTATTAAATTAAATACATAATATGTTATTTTAAAGGTAATATAATATAAAAAAATTTAACCATAAACCATGGTAATTAATGAACAAATTAAAATGATTATAATTGATCAAGAGTAAAATAATTGGACATAAATTATTTTTGGGTCCATTTTTTTAATATTCCTAGGTTTAATGTTTATGATGTGGAAAGGATATGTAATAAACATGGATTTAATGTATAGGGATTCTCAAGCCCAACACAATATCTTTTCAGTTATGTACAATTTCACATAATTATTAGTTGTGATATTCATATAATATAATTAAAATGTAAATTAAATATTATTTCCCATATCTTTATTATAATATTCTTGTTTCTACCTTTGATAATTTATATCTATGAAAAATACAAAGATTAAAAAAAGATATTACTTTTCCAAAACACGTATTTGACTCCTATTGCGGTGTTTATTATTCAAATAAATATTATCTTTCAACCCAATGTATGAACTCCATTATAAATTTGGGAATTACAAAGGTCATTAAATGAATTAATATATGTAAAATCCTTTATCCAACCCATTATTTTCCAAAAATTTATTTCATGAAAATTAATTTTATATGTTATCATTCCATCTGGATTGCATGATTATTAGAATTTTATGATGTTATTGGTGGGATCATAATAATATATCCATCTAATGAATTGGGTAATGTGACATATCTTCAGAAATTATTTGTATTATATGTTAACATGGTTATATATTTGATTGAAATTATGATGTTGTGGTATATTCACATATATTATTTTTTAATGTGGTGCTACCTTGGTTCACATCATTGTGTAATATTAATCACTCTGTTATGATGTTTTTCTCATTTTCCAAAAATCCATTATTTTAAATAATTTTTTCCTCATAATTATGATGATGGACCTATTAACATTATAATATTATGCTGATTATTCTCTCCTAAATACTATTGAATCATTTCCCATATTCATCCAATGATATTTCTCCCTAGAAATGGCTTTTACCTCACCCCATTTTTGATGTATATCCTTAGGTGATTAATTGTACTATGGAGAATGTGAGATATTTGAGGAGGATAATGAATAAGTATTTAAATAATGGTTAAAAATTATTCTATAAATGTAATGTAAGAGACTAATTTTCCCAAAATATAACACCTTTAAATTCAAGATTCTATTAATATTAGAATATATGAAATATATTTTAATAGCCATGTAAGAAAAATTTGAATTTATCTTATTGGTATCTGATAAAAATTAAGTTAATTTTAGAAATATGATTACAAAATATTATTAAAGACCAATAGTATATGTCTAAATATAGGTAATCATAGAATGTTTTAGAAAATCATCAGATATAATGTTTTCTATATTGGTAAATCATTATCAGGATACTACATGTGAATGTTATGCATCCAGAGGTAACAAACAATAAAATGGTGTATTGGAGATTAATATTACTATCACCCAATGCATGATATTGAATTCTTTTTTCACACATGGTTTGGAAATAATTAGGCATATCCATTAGTTAATCACATACTATTTGAAACCCATTATTAAGAATATAATTATAATGTAATTATTTCAATGTATTGTTTAAAAGTAATAAGTTACATGATATTAGAAGAATAATTTTAGAAAATGATTTAATAAAATGATACCAAAATATATGGATTTAGAATAAATTTTCATAGAGGAATAATTTATTTATTCATACAATAATGACTCATGTTTTTTTCAAACCACTTATATTCTATAAAATTTTGAGAAATAGGAGAATCCAGACCAAAACCTGTATAAGGTACAATCCAAAAATTTTCTAAATGATATTACCAATGTTTTAGGAGATGGATTTCAAAAAATCATGGTGATTCCTAACCATCTCTCTTATGCTATGAATAATTACATGAACTATTTGTAATTTCATCCTTCCCCTGGAAATAGAAACTAGACATAGAGTCCATTAAGTGGAAATAATCTCAAATATTATGTAGATATCTCGATTTGAATATCATGAAATTTAGTGCTATATAAATAGAGAAAATATTTTTTGTTCCCCAATATTTTTAGAAGTTGAAATTTACCATTTTTATATCATTTTGATTAAGAGGCTGATCGCTGTATGGAGTTGAAAAGGAATATAAAATCAAAATATGAAATGGTAGAAATATGGTGAGAAGATAATAATAAATTATTTCTTAACAAATATTTATGTAAAATTATTTAAACAAATATACATAGGTAATTCATATTGATTCAGAAAATGGTTGGGGAATATCTTAAAACATATGAGGAAACATTCACAAGTATTTCCTGATAATCCATGGGTTTTGTAATAAATAATAATAGAAAAGAATATATATTTTTTTGTGGTTTAAAATCACTCCATTAGAAGGCTCTATCTATCCCAAACATCGTGAGTTATAAAATTTAGTTCTAAATGATCCTAGAGTATATATAGTGGTTAGTGAATTGTCCAAATGATATGGTTATATTAACAGAAGAATGTAAAATCAAGAAGTTTTATTAATTGACATAAGGGGAAATAATATCCAATCACCCACATGCCAAATGTGTGGAGTGAAGAAAATTGGAATTTTCCTCAATGTTATGGGGATATATTCTAATTAGTGAAGATAATTCTTCTAAGCACATGGATGTCGATGAGATATGAAGAAGCTGACCAATGTTATAGAGAAAAGGATGGTACCTCCCAATACACCACCCATTGTAAAATGCTTTATCTTTTCAAAGTAAGGTAATTATTCAATTCCATTTCATAAACTATGGGTCGTCATGTTTAGTCGACATAAAAAAAATCTAATAGATTAAGTGAAATATTATTCTATCACTATCACACTGGTTGAATTTTAAAATGAACTCATACAAGGTGTATTTATTATTCACTCAAGAATAAAGAGAAGTTTTTTTATTCTAGTTGAAATAATTATTTTCTATCATAAAATATTTATATAAAAAATAAATCAGAACCCAAATTCCTTGATATAAATGGATCTATAAAACACCTAGTAGAATGATAAATGCAACCCAAGTATTGGAATCTTCTCCAATTAGAGCTAGATGAAATATTCATCCCTAAAATATCATAATCCCTATGATGGTTAAATTTAAAACTATAATTGACAATGATTTTCTCTTATCATATAGAGCTCAAATCAACTATCTAGAGAAATAAATCTTTTTCTAAATTTAGATCCATCTTTTTTCCTATAAAAAGAAAATGAAGACCATGAATCTATTATGGAAACTCTCTCAATGGGATGGGTGTTGATACCCAGTGAAGAAGTGTACCTTTCTAAATGGATTGGTCGGTGGAAATTATCAACCTTGAGGAAATAATAATTTTAAGGTAATATAATTATGTATTTTTCAATGTGTTACTTGGCCCTATCCTAGACTATGAGGTAGTGTTTTCATTAGAGATTATACCTAAAACCATTCATATCTACAAATTCCCTTATAAGATTCACCTGAACGAACTTGGGATGTAAAATAAGCATCTATAGAGAATTTGGATAGAGGTTTTATACACCCACCTATATTTCCTATGGGGGAACTAGTGAAATTTTCCCTGAAAATTTATAGATAAATGTAGATGAGTATCAATTAATGGGGGATCAACAAGTTCACTATAAAGTACATGTATCCACTACCAAGGATATATAATTTTCTTGATTAACTATGATGTGATGAGTTCTTCTCAAAGTTGGATCATAATTCTAGATATCATCAACTCAATTTAAAGATGGAATATATTCATATGAATCCTTTATGTAAAATTGTATGGGAATAGTTAGCTTATAGTGATTCCCTTCTTACATACTAATTCAAATGAAATAATCAGGTATTTGACTAAAAGTTCATTTATATACTACCTTGAATCATTTGTGGTGTTCATTATTCACAATGTTCTCATTCACACAATGTGAAAATTGGAACACAATAAGTATCTAGGAATTTTTTATGTGACATTAAGAAAGGAAAAAAATGTATGTTATGTTCTGAATGTGTTACATTTAGATGTAACAAGTAACATTCTTAGGGAAGATGATCATAAGTGAGGGAGTTTTGGGTGACCCTTCAAGGAAAATTCCAATTGAGGAATATCGTGGAGCCTTAAGTGTCAAGGAAATTGTCACGACCCATCCCCTGGGGCCAGTGCCGTGACTACCCCAAACCCACCTCCCGAAGAATAGAGGCTGGCGACTAGTGTTGATAGTGTCAACCTACAAGTGGGAGGCTTTTTCCTAAGTACATGTACACACACACACACCCAACCATATCCCAATGTAATGAAAAGGGGAAACAAGTACCACAAAAACAAAGTTGAGTGCAAGTACAAATGAAAGTAAGTGGTCCAGAAAACAAACCCAACAAAATACTGAAAACAGAAAGTACAAAAAGGACACTCTGATGGCCATCTGCAGAAAACCCTCAGATGATCATGAGAGTAGTGAAGATACTAAAATCCGAAGTATTACGTCCAATCTTCCCGGTCTTATTGGGTCTCGCCTAGTCCTCGGCCACCAATGCCACCATCGTAGCACTCATCAGGCTTATATTTCTAAGCACCCTTATCAAAATGTTGGTCTTCTACACCAGACACAACACCTATGGGTGAAGCTCGTGTAGGGGTTAGTAACACAATACACAATAAGGATACCATAAAAAAGAGGAAATACTATACATAAATTCCTCAAAGTAAATAATGAAAAAAAGATATCTCACACACAATATATTCTAGGGTAGTAATAGTAGCATCATAAATAACATCATCGAACACCTTAGCTGTAATAGAACTCCTCCTCCAGTGAGTATAGTGGCACTACCTAGTCACGAAGTGGTGCTTCCCACAAACCATGGACTACCTAGGTACTCCTCCACAATCATGTATTGTGGTCGTGCAAAGTCAAAGAGAGATACTTCCCTCTAGTCATGAAAACCCAAGTTACTCATCATAATCATGTACCGTGGGCTTGAAAAGTCATAGAGAGATGCTTCCCACCGTGGGATTTCCAATACATAGAGAGGTTCTTCCCACTGGGTCAAAAGTCACCAGTCTTCGGGTCTCATCCAGTCGTAGGGTTCTGTATATAGTGTGTTTGGGAGAACTGCTACTCAATCCCTTCGTCACATCTCAACTTCTAAGAAAGACACCATAGAGTGTGGAAAAATATCAGCCCCATCAAGAGGGTCCCAAAACGGAAAATGGATTGTCAAATCAGACGTGCGTTTTTCAAGATATATGTGTGTTAGTAATTAGGGGACCAGTTGCGATGGGGCCCCATCTGACTCGGCCAGACCAACCCGACCAACCTAGATCGGGGGTTGCACATACCCCAGTTCATTTAGACAGACTGAACCTGACCTGGTGCGGGTTGTGGTTGGTCTGGTCCAGCCTCACCCATGTGCCGGCCTAATAGGCCTCGCAGGACCTGGCCCGGTTGGGTGATGGTCCAACCCGCCATGTTGCGTGGCTACCAGTTCTCATCCAGCCTGGCCTGAAGAGGGTGTGGGTCTAGCCAGCTAGTGTGGGTCTGGCCCGTGGGGTATGGCTTTAGCCCACCAGCATGGGTCTGGCCTGTCAGCACATTCCTTCCCGCGAGGCATGGGTCTGTCCCACTGGGCAGCAGGACCGGCCCGAACCGTTGGGGGCTCGGCCCTCCATTTTAGGACTGGCTGCATAGTGCATCTAATGTGAGAACTTGGGACACGGTAGCCAAATCTATCCCCACCATGAAAAAATGAGGTCAGCAGGAGTTGGGCTACACCTCCTACGTAGCACCCGCCTGACACCGTATCTAGCTCCTACCATGGCCAACGGGCCATAGTGTAACACCCTGACCCCAGTTTCCCAGATTTGGTGCATTATTACGTAACATTGGCATGGTTACAAGGAATAAAGTCCCGAAGTACCGATCAGTTTATCAGTCTTGGAAAATAGATTACATACTTGAAGCTCAACTTTACAACTTGAAAAGAAATACAACACTTATTTATTCCATTAGTAACATCCAAGCCTCCTAGATTAAGCCTGCAAGTCACTCATAATTAAATTCTTCGCATCCTAGGAAAAATAAATCATAGAATTGGGTGAGCTCAGATGCACGATAAGGATAACAATATAGCATAAAATTTCATAAATAAGCATAAACATTTAATTCAATTTATAAGAATAAAAAGAAAACCTTTTAAACTTGAAGATCGACATAATATGGAATATATAAAATCAAAATAATTCCATTTACTTACACACATAGATATTCTACTAGTCGAATAATAACATGAAATATCAACAGCCACATTTATAATGATGGAATTCATAATGCCAGACTTTCAAAACCACATAGTCAAGGCCTTGTGCCAAGACTAAAAATAAGATTTTGTCAAGGCCTTGTGACAAGATACCAGTTTGTCTCATGAGACCTACCGATGCATATAGGAGCTATATCAGGCTCCACCCTTCACTTACTAAGTCCAATTAATTCATCATATGAAAAGGTTTAAACATAACATAAACATTCGTATTAAAACTAGAAAATGAAATTTCAATAATTTATCTATAAACCAAGAATTGTCTCAAAATAACACATCCACAGTCAATCATATCACAAGGCCTTCAATACAATATGGAAGAATTGTTTCATAATGAATCGACTTCAAACAATTTGAGAATATATACAAGGATGTTGACAAAGATGAAATGAAATTATTTGAAAGAAATGAATCTTTCTATTTTGAAACCATTTAAAAGAAAACATTTATTTTGGAAATATTCTTATAATATTGTAAGGGAATATTCGAATGTTTTATAATGGCGGAAATTAGCCTCACCCACTGTATAAGTTAAAAAAACATTTTTATATTAATTTTGTCGAAAATGTCATAAGGTACCTTGTCTGGGAAATAATGGAAAGATTCCTTTCAAACCATTTTATAAAGAGTCAAACAATGGTTTAAATGACTTTAAACCATAGTCTATTAAATAGTAAAAATGTTTTGGAATACATTTTTATGAAACATGGATGTGTATGATAGAGAGGTCCCAGTAGATACTTATATAAAAACAATCTTGGATAATAAAGAGATTGTGAAATTAACCCTTACCTTGTACTTTTCCTTGGTAGAGGGTAGGTTAAACTCCTGTATAATGGATAAATAATTCTTATTAAATTATACAAGAATTATATACATTAATATTATATCATATATGATCTTTTAACATTGAATTATTAATAATATTTTAGTATTATCGTCCTTTTAGGTGTTAACTGATTTGTTTTCGATTATATTCTTTGTTACGTAAGTAATGTTGGTTATGGATTAGATGTATATTATTCATATTCATAATGATATTAAGTATTTAAATATTATTTTTAATCATCTACGGAAAATTAGTCTTTAATGGATACGATGGGAAATGAATCCCATCGCGTTCGTGGAGACGGTAATCCGTACATACGCACGAGCGACAATATCATTCTAATGATATTAAAATAATATATAACTGGATGATATATCATATATAAAGAATAATTATCATGTTATATTTATTATTTATATCAATTACACATCATTATTATACTTATCTAAATAATAATGTATTGAATAACAATTACACCACGACGTGGAGACGGTGAGCCGTACGTAGGCACATATGGTGACATGTCATTCAAAGGATGGATAGAATAATGAATATTCTTGTACCATATTTATAATAATATCACAGTATATATAATATAGTGGAGTTATTATTTTATAATTTAAATAACAAATAAAGAGGAAGTGGAAGAAGAAAAGAACTTGAAAGAGGTGATGAAATATTTACCTCTTCTTCGGGTTCCTCATTTTGATTTGATCAAAATGGATCCCTAGGTTGGCTTTTTGACTAAAGTAAGGCCTCTAGAATGAAGAGAGGGATGTTGGGAGGATATTTAGGCAGGGTTTGTATGATCAAAAATCTTGGGAAGTGTGAGAAATGGGTAGGAAGTGAGGGCTTTTTATAAGGGAGAGGAGGTGCTCTTTAGGAATGTTTGAAACAATTATTTTATTATAACCTCATCTTCAGTTTCAAAAGGTCAACTATTCGTTAATAACAAAGTTAAGATGACTCATTGTCAAAATAAAATAATCTAATAATAATTGGATAGTTTTTGGATATTGTTTTAATATTTATAATCTTATTTATCTAAATCATTTATTAATGAGGTAAATATTGCATCATTATTGCCTCATAAATAATTTAATTTATTTGATGTCCAAAAATTATAAAAAAATACCATGATGTAGGAAATATTTTTATATTTACAAAGAATATTTATCGTCTAAAATATAACTTATATAACCCCATGTAAAAAATTATTTATTAAAAGATATTTTTTATGTCATTTTTGTCTTTACATTAAATTAATTAATATAAAATGACATTATTACTCCCATGTGGCTCCATCGGGTCCCGAATTCAACCAAAGGATGCCCATGATCGGCTATATATCAGCCAATAGGATTAGGACACATTTTAGGGTAATTTAATATTATTATAATATTATATTTTCCCTTATTTATTATATTTACCCTTTAATCATGGTAAATAAAATATTTACCGAAGTAATTATTCAAAATGTCTAAAAATAAAAGTTACCTATTTTCACAATTTTGACCTCCTGATTCTAAATATGGAATCCATTTTTCTAAATTCAAAACACATAAGTGGAAGAAATTAATTTAATATTAATTCACACTGTCAAAACAATAAACGAGTTTTTAAGAAATAATAACTATCAAAAGATTGACACTTTTTTATGTGTAGTTTAAATGTGAAATTAAATATAATGACCAATATTAGATTAAATGGTAAAAATATAATCTAATTATACTTTAAAACCACTCAAATTTATAATTTAACACTATAAATTATTTTGATTAAAAATTTGTTTTTAATTAAAATTTAGTATCTTTCACTATTCATAAAAATATGAAAGTTATCAAAAAAGTGCCAAAAATTCACCCTAAGCTAATTTTGATATTCCAAATCAAAAAATGAAGTCCATTTTGAAAGATAAAATTTATAAATTTTTAAAAAGTGGGTATAACTATTCATAACGACTACTTTGATTGGTCGTGGTGTGTTAGAATCTCGAAGTTGCGTACAATGCAAGATATTGAATTATTCAAAGGGAAACGTATCGTGGAAGCTTGGGGTGTTACATTATCCCCTCCTTCAATAAATTGTGACCTCATAATTTGAAATTGTTCTTTGAAAATAAAAGGTTGAAAATAGAAAATACCTTTGTGGAACACCCATATTGGAAATATGGTTAATAAAATTTAGACTTAAAAAGATGAAAGAGAAATTAAAAGTTCACCACCAAATTATGATCTCGAATAGAAGAACATTGGAGGAAATTACATATATATAAATGGAGGAAAAGCATAAATATTTATAGGGACTGATTGAGGTCATCAATCATAAATAAGTGTACACTTGAGGGCCTCAAATCCATCGATCTATGATGATTTAAAATATCACCAGTTCAAAAAAACATATGGTATTAGGATAACACATTTTTGTTTTAATATCCCTTCACTAAAGTTTGAGAATTAATTTCTTCATAGAATAATATATATATATATATATATATATATATATATTTGACAAGTAGAGTTTCATCCTTCAACTAATTTCTACCACAAACTCATCTTTCACTCAAAAAGATAATATAACTCAAAAATATTATATTTATCCTAATCGTATAAGGTTAAAAATATTAACACTTACCATTTAAATGAAGAAAAATGTTTTTTAATAACTATGGACTTTATATAGGCTAGTGGTATGTAATAAAGTCATGTCGCATTATAGTTCTGGATTTGATCCCAGCAGCTTTGTCCGACGCGACAGGTTATCGCCTGACCTGCAAGTTGCCCTTTTCATAAAACTATAGTATTATAATATATGCCAAAAATAATCATAATAAATGTTTTAACCTTAAACAATACTATCCAAATTTCAACTTAATTCATTCTACACTTTATAGTTATCCAAAATACCTCTGTCCAGACTCTCTCTAAAAGGTATCTAAATTCCAAAATCAATTGTAACATCAGATTCCTCAGATAAGGTAATGTTTATCTTATTGTCACATACTGAATATATGATTACCTTCATCATATTAAAACTTTAATGAAAACAACAAGTACTCTAGTACAATCCTTATATATATCACATTATTCTTATAACCAGGTTGTAATTTTTGAGTCAAAAAACACAGATTCATTAATTATTACACTTAAACTATAATAATTTCTTTAGCTTAGCCTTGATCCCTTGGACTTTTTTTAGTTATGTTTCCTTGGCTCTTAGTACATTCAATTTCATAATTCCCCATTTTTCTACAATTGTAGCATTCAACATTGAAAGCAACTTTCTTTCCCTTACAATCATAAGCTTGGTGGCCTTTTTCACCACACTTGTCACAAACTCCCATTCCTTTTAGTCAAGTACGAGGGGGTTTCTTCCCACAATTATCACATAATGGAAAATCCTTCTTTTCCTTTTTCCCTTTATCTGTCTCTTGATCCACCGTTCTCTTCTTCTCTTGCTTTACATTATTGTCGTAAGACTTAGAGAATTACTTTTATGTCTTGATAGTACATGAGACAATATATGTAACATACCAAGTAAGTAAAGAATAATATATCTTCATATCTATGTCTATTTATGAATTATATAGTGTTTTAGAGGATTAAAAAGGGAATAAATCCAATCATAAGCATAGAATACACTAATATTTTTAAAAGATTATTTTACCGCCTTTTGATGGAAAACCATTTTTTAAATCTAATTGTTGATAATTATATAAGCTCTATTTGTCAAAATAAACTTATTCATTAGAATTGGGACATTGAAATTTAATTTGTATAATTTTTTTTGTATTTTTCTGACAATGTTCATTTTTTAATGAATAGTGAAAAAATATTGCATTTCACTTCAAAACTACTTTTTCATCTAATTTAATTATATGTTTGTATTACATTTTTAATTGGTTTTAAAGTGTAATTATAATATATTTTTACCATTTAATCCAATGGTGGTCATTATAATTAATTTCACTTTGAAATTGGACATAAACAAATTTCAATCTTTTAATAGATATTGCTTCTTAAAAACCTGTCTTTGGTTTTGAAAACAGGAATTATTTTTAAATTAATTACTAAAATTTCGGTGTTTGGAATTTGGTAAAATTGATTCCATATTTTTAATCATAAGTTACAAATTATTTAATTAAGAATTTTTTGTTTTTGGACATTATGAATAGTAATGACGGTAATTGTCTTTAATTATCGTGATTAATTAGTAATCAGGTAGTTAAGGGTAATAAAATAATATCATAATAACATAAAATGACCCCAACATGTGTCCAAATCCTATTTTTTGAGTAATTTCCATCCATGGGAAGCTTTGTACTAAACTTGAGGGCCCAAGGAGTCACATTGGTATGATAGTGACATTTATGACATTATTTTTTAAAAAGAAGAGAAATATAACTACGGTTTGTATATCCTAAGTAAAAAAAATTTAATTTTGTTTAAATAAATGATCTATTAGACTATAAATAGTCATTGTAAATCTAAAAATATTTCCTACATCATGGTATTTTTTTATAATTTTTAGACATTAAATAAATAATTTTTTTTATGGCACCATGATGATGCGGTGATTACCTCATTAATGAATGATTTAAATAAAATTAAAAGATAAGGTAAAATATAAGACTTAAACTTCTCTAAAACCTATTTTATGGGTGGATTTATAACCCTTATCACCTTATCCTCAAACTATATCATTTTGGGACCTTTAAAACCTGAAAATCATTTTATATTAAAGTAACATTTCAAGACTTTCCAAAAGTGACCCTCCTCTCTCTTATAAAAGGCCCCACCTCTACCCCCTTACCCACACCTCTCAAGCCCTTTAATCATCCAACCTCTACACATATTATCTCTACACATATCTCTATTACTCCTAGATGCTGCACTTTTGGCATAAGTCTTTCCAAGGAAGCCTTTAGCTCAAATCAAAAAGAGTTACCCGATTTAGAGGTAATGTCTTTTCTCAAGTTTATTCCTTTTATTTTCCTTATTCACTCCTCATAAAATTATTATTATTTTATTATATAACAACACCAGTATCCTCAATATACTAGTATTTTTTTATGAGAAGGATTTGATTTACAATTACACACACCTCCGTCTAATGGTTAAAGAACATATTTTTTCTGTGGGTGGTGAATTACTGCCTCACGAAATGATGATTGTTAAATATTTTTTAACACCTTTAATTGTGGCCATTATTATGGAAATATATTTATATATGATATATATTATATTTATTTCCTCTGTATTCTCCTGTATTTTATATTTAAAACATAACTTTATGCTTTGCATGTTGTGAAAATGCGATAATTTCATATGAGAAAGTGTGGACAACTGCCCCCTCAAGTGATGTGACTCGTTCATGACAAACATGGAATTTATAAATAATGTAATTAATGAACTTATTTTACCAATATAACATATATATTATACTGTAATTATAATATATCTATTTCTCATTTAGTTTTAAAGTCCATTAATATGACAAAAAATCAAAGTACTGTTCATGCGTACGTACGGCCTACCGTCTCCATAAATGGTACATTTAATTTATTATCTCAAAACATTATGGAATATTATTAAATACATATACACTAGATATATATTATATTTAAATCATTAACTCCATTCCAGAGATGATGTACTTATAACTGCATGGATAATTCTCTTGAAACAAGTATATTTTTGACTCATGTACCGAACATCAAGAAAACATATAATATGAACTCACATAATTAACTAATTATTATAACATGATAATATGTGATATTAATTGAATAATAAACATTAAAGTATGTCCTTAAACAATTATAAATTGACTAAAGTTTATTATTCAGGAATATAAAGAAACGAACCGGATAAGTCGGACTTGAGGTAAGGGACTTTATCTCAATCTCCTTTCATTGAGGCATACTTAAATTTATATATGACATTATTTTATCAGTTTTATAATAAAACCTTTTGACTATTAATTTCATTCAAAAGGAATATTTTTTACATGAAGCGTTTTTCTAAACGACAAAAGGAATGTTTTGTCTTACGTATGTGGCGACAATGACTTCTCCGCCGCCATGACCATTATTTGAGTTTTGGCTTCCTCTACAAGCCTTAACTTTTATAAATGAAAAATAAATACCATTTTTTACTTTTCTTTTATTTTGGTATTGAAAAACGGTTTGATAATGTTTTGATTATATCAGTGTGTTGTATTGATATATTGTGATTGAAATGTGGAAATGTTATGTTTCCTTTATGCATATTTTATGTGATACGATTATGTTATGGTTCTTTGGAATTGTTTAGAAGTTGGGTGGTTCCATGATAAACTAAGGGTGGGAGAGCCCGAGATAGCTCTCCAATGCATTGGGTACCATGAAGGATTTAAACGCTAAGGTTTATACGAATAGATTTAGGGAATATAATGTGATGGGTATTCCAAACGTAACCATGAGGGTTACTCCCTACGTAAAAATGTTATGAATGCCTCAAGTTACCATTATGTCTTATGATTTCTATGAGTTATTCATAAATATTATGATTTCATGAGGTATGTTAAAGTGATTATGTTTTATGAGTAGAGTATGTTTTCTTTGATTCTTATGTATACATGGACTAATGTTTTCATTCCGTATTTTTAGATCCCTTGCTGGGATTTTTATGATCATCCCAAGTTTTTGAAAGTTTTTTCACAGGTCAAGGGAAAAGTACATTATGTGATGATAGTGTCGAGGAAGTCTCAAGAAAGAAACCATGTTTTATTTTAAATATGTTTCCTTTGGTGGAAAAAATGAATATTGTCTTTTATGTAACCACCTTGTTTAAATATGGAATTTAATGCATGATTTATGATCTAATTCTCTAAAATTCTAAACCTGAAAAGATCCTCAATGTGAATTCTTTAAATAACCCAAGATTAAGTATTGTTTAAGGTTGTGGTCTTATAGTTGGTATCATAGGTTGGTCTAGATAACTTTATGAGTTATAATTCTATTAAATTATTATCCAAAAATATATTTTTAACATTGTGGTCAAATTGAAATGATATAGCATTTGAAGATTATTATGTTGCTTCATCTAAGACATGTTTTTTCAGAATGGTTTTCTGCAGAGGAAATGGGGAAGCAGTGCTAGGAAGGCATACAAAAGGAAATGAACTTCCAAATTAGCATCCTGAGATGGTCAAAATTGGAACTGAAAAGTTTGTTGTAGTAATGGTGCAGTGGACTAAAGTGATAAATGGTGGTGGTATCCATGCCTGAGATCATCTAGATCAACCACAGAGGAACATGTTAGTGGTGTAACATTTCATGAGGCAACATACCCCATCATTTAGAGGATCATCTGACCCTTTGATATCTGAAGGTTAGATTAAATCACTGAAAAATATTTTAGATGTCATGGGGTGTTCAGACAATCAAAAGGTTAGTCTTTCTATTTACCGTTTAGAGGGTAAAGCAGATCAGTGGTGGTCGATAGTTAAATATATCAGGGATGCTAATGAGATTGATTCTCTTGACTGGGATGAATTCAAAGGTATGTTTCTTGAGAAATATTTTCCTAATACTTTTTGACTTAGGATGGAAAAATAATTATTGTAATTGATGCAAGAGGACTACTTAGTGGCTGCTTATGAAGAAAAGTTCACTCGATTGGCAAGGTATGCTCCAAATTTTATCCGAGACCTTGATAGTAAAATAAATCATTTTTACTCAGGATTAAAGCCAAAATATTGAAGGGCATTAGATTATCGTGAGTTAAAAAGTTATGAAAAACTTGTTCGATGTGCTGAGAAGGTGGAAATGGAGTTTGTCGATGAGCAAGTGTTCTATGAAAACCAATAGAAGAAGTGACTGAGGTGGTAGGAGAAAGGGAAGAATCCTTCAAAAAGGATTGATGGTAAGAAAACTAAGTTTTCAAATTGTGATAAATGTGGTAAAAAGAATGCTGGGGAATGTCTTTTGAATTTTGGAAAGTGCTTATGATGTGGTAAGATGGGACATAAGGCTCGTGATTGCATTGGAAAAGATCAAAGTAATGGTAAGACCAAATTTGATTTACAGTTAGTGGAATATTTCAAGTGAAATGAGATGGGTCGTTATGCAAATGAGTGTTCGACAAAGAGCTCGAATGATGGGAAGCTGTCAGACTACAAGCAGAAAGGTGTGGTGAAATACTTTTCCGCTACTTCAGAAGATGTTGGGCCATCAAATGAAGTGGTATCATGTACTTTGTTTGTTTTTTCAGATTATTCCAATGTGTTGTTTGATTCGGGGTCTACACATTCTTTCTTCTCTGAAAAATTTTCTAGTAAATTGGGAATTCCATCTCAATAAATGACTCCTGAACTTGTGGTAAAAACACCTAGGGGAAATGTTGAGTCAGAAATAATTTTTTAGAATCTTCCTATACTTATCTGTGGAAAGAATCTACTTTCAAACCTTATTGTTTTACCTATAGTATAGTTTGATGTTATCCTGGGTATGGATTGGGTATCTGTTTTCCATGCTAAGATTGACTGAAGAGATAAAGAAGTTTCTTTTCAGAAAGTCTTTCAGTTTGTGTACAAGAATGAACCCTTACTATTGATAACATATCAAAAGGCTGAGAAACATTTAAAAGATGGAAATTAATGTTACCTTGCACATATTTTTGAAAACAAAGGAACTGTTAAGATTAATGATGTGTCAGTGGTAAATGAGTATCCTGATTATTATTATGTTATTATTTATATTAACATTATTATTATTAAAATGATTATTATTATTATCATTATCATTATTATAACTTTTTGTTTTTTTACCCTAATCTACCAGCACCCCTTCCCTATGTGTTGTGAACACAGCTTCTCCTTGGTTCTTCTCATGTTCTCCCAATTAGCCCAGAAGCCCTATACCCTCACAACACCCCCCTCCATCCTTCTCCAACTTTTTGTTTCCCTCAGTGCCGAACCAATATCACGGATCTTGTCCAGCTACCCTCTTCCGGTAGGGCAGCGTGACACCCTCTCTCGATCGGCATCGCACCTTCCCCAAGCCCGCACTCCCCTGAATGACATCCCATATGGTGGCCACCTCCATTCCCATCCCTTTATATCGACCAACTCCCAACCCCCTTGTCGCCCATCCTTTTTCCAGCACTCTATTCATCAGCCCAACTTTAGCCAGTGGCCCACATCAATCTAGCAGTGCATATCTAGTCGGGTTTGGTGCAACCAACCTTCCCTTACTAGTGTATCCCAACCCCAACAACCTCCCTTTTTAGAGAAACCCCCTACTCGCGACCCCCTTCTTTAGTTTGTTTTCATTATATTTGTTTTGGGGTGTTTTTATTTAATTTAATGGTACCCTAATTCCTCAGGTTATGTTCGTGCATTTTACTGGATGTATAGGGTATGTGATTAGTCTGTGGAGCGATGTTCATCCATCCATTGACGTTCTGTCACATTCACATGTGTTGAGGTAGGTGAATTCATGTGTTTTTTTCGAATCATTCCATTAATACTTTCTTTCTTTCAATTAAATCTTAAATATGTATCATACCTTATTTATTCTTATGATTAGTTTTTTGATAGTGTATTTTTGTTGGGGATATTGGATAGAATTAGTTTTTAAATAATGATTTTGTGTTAGTTTTTTTTAAATTTGTTGATTAAATTTATTTTTAGCATTTAAAAGTTAGAAATCAGGTGATTTGTATGATACTTTATCTTTCAAATCTTTTGTTAAACTAGTTGATTCATTTGATAAAATTTCATAAATTGTGCATGTGGTTTATTAAATTTTGTGGGAGTAGTGAAACTTATTTTGGAAGCACCATGGTGTGAGTTTTATTTCAATAGAGTATTTCGGGTGTATATTTTCTTTGAATCTTTTTTGTGCTTTTTTAAAAGAATGTGAGTGGGTATTTTAAGGAAATTATTTTTTCTTGAGTTTTTAAGCGTGGTTAAATAGGTGTTCTTTATGGTTTGTCTTGATTGGCCTTGAAACATACTTGGGTATGAGATTGGAAGCTATGTCCCGTTTGGAATTTATTAAAGGGAATTGGCATATAAGTAATTTGAAGTCAATTTTGGCACTTTCATATGCTTTGTGTGTATTAACATGGATTAAAAATGTACTGGGGAACATTTTGGAAAATCCTTGGTGTAAAGACCTGTTTGGAATTTTTATGTAAAATTGTAATATGTTTTTGTTTTAGAAATGGTTTTAATGTGTTTTTGGTAAATCCTAGAAATTTGAAATTATTAAAGGCATGTCTGGTGGGTTTTACTAGTTGCCTATTTTTCTGAAAATGAGAATTGAAAATGTTTTTTGCAAATATATTTGGATGGTTTGAAGGTTAAATACCCATATTTACCTTAAAACACATGAGAAATATTTATTATGAATCTTTGAAAGGGTTTTTTTTGAAATTGTCTTCCCATTTAGAAACATTGTTGTTTTGAGAAATGTTTTAAATTATTATATGTCATAGCAACCTGGTTGACACTTTCGATTTTATAATGTAAATATGTGATATAGGAATGAATTTATATATTTATAGGGCATCTCTAGAGGGGGATATCCTTTTTTGGTTTATCGTATAGAATGTATGTGTTTGGGGTAGGCATGTGCGGTGGTGGCTGGTAAGGTGAGTAATGCCTGAAAGGGCCTCCTATATACACAGTATTACTAAAACCATGGGTTCTTGGGAATATTTTAGTCGATCAAATGGCGGTTTCTTTTGATCCCAAATTGGATGGGTTAGAACCCCCTAGAGTTTTAGACAGTCTAAGAGGGATGATCCACTAATGATGCTAGGTTAGGGTCCCTAGTTGGTTTTTGACTCTGGGACTTCACCATACACCAGTAGGTTGTTCCAAACTATGTACATCCAGGGGCCTTATATAGATGTTTAGGATCACCTATAGTTACTTAATTATATACATTTCTTGATTACTTTCTTCAATAATAGTTTATTTACAGCTTTTATAATTTACCTATTTTATTTTACCATAGATTTTGTATCTGATTCTAGGGGTTTGTTTATAAAATAGAAAATGGTTTTGGAAATCATATGTAGGGTGTGTTTGATTTTGAAATGGAAAAACAATTTTTCTTATTTTAATAGGTAAAAACTATGCTATTATAATTTTATTTCAGACTTGTGTTAATGGATTACATTGGGGTAAGAGACATTGGATTCAGTGGTTCACTTTTATCATTCTTACTAAGCATATTGAGGGACATGCATATTGTCTATATCCATTTTCACTTTCCTTTTTTTCTCTAGTTATCCTAGTTCTTTTTCTCGTGTTGGAGAATAGTTGATCTTATAGTCATAGGTGACCAAGTCATTATATAGAGATTAGGTTGGTAGCAGTTTTGTTCTATTTTCTTTAGTCTCAGTTTGGTTTTAGTCTGATTAGTTTTATTTTGTAACTGAATCATTTGTTTGTTTATTTAAGAATCAGTTTCGTGTTTTTTCTTCTTGTTCTTTTTTATTTATTGGGTCTAGTAATTTATTTTAGTCTTAAATCATTCCCAAGATTATGTTTTGTTGCCTGACACTAGTTTCTAGCCTGTAGGGATCTTGAAAACCATTTGGGTCATGCTACAGACTAGCTTGGGTGACCGGTTCATGGTCAACCAAGGTTGGTTCGTAAAAAAATGGTATCATAGGAGGCCCTTGTTACTTGTGGTGTCTGGTAGTTTGAGATTAGGATTTTCAGGACTCAGTAGGTAGGTGCGGGAAGAACGTCACAAACTCTTTCTCGCACAGATCCTCAAGTCTCCATGGGTAGTCTGGGGTTTGAGTTTTCCTACATGGGTTTTTTTGGATTGATGGATGAAAATGAAGGTGAATCGGGTTATATTGTAGCCTCACATGGTCTGGTGACCCATATGGAGTCAAAGTTACATGTTCATAGTCCTCTTAGTGTTTTTCATTACATGGTGCATGGCTAACCTCCATGTCATCGGGTTAGGAATATACACTAGTTCCTCATGTAGGTGGTTTATTGTTAATTGTGTTTCATTTTATTCTTAATTGATGTGAGTCTGTGTTAAAAAAAGAAAGTGGTTGTGAAATGGAAAACAGGTTTCATTCAAATTGTTTTGAAATTGGGGAAGTGTTGTTTTATGGAGAAAGTGTTTCAATTTCGAAGATTTGTTATGTGTTTCAATTTGATATAGAGAAAAGTGGTGTTTGGACATTGTAAATATTTATAGAGGGTCACGTCTGCATGAGTATGTACAAAGATTTCTTGGGGGACCTTGTCCGCAGATGAAGAAATCAGTATTTAATTAATGCGCATGTGATGGATCATAAGGTTTCATAGGGGAGTATTGAAATTAAAAATGATTGTTTTTGGAAAAGTAATTTTTTCTTGTGTTTGTTTTTGATTGGACAATGAGCCCGTTTCCCTTTTATTGGGCTATTCCATTGATTAATTTTTGTCTTGATGCCAAATTCAGTTGTGTTTTAAGTGTTATTTGAAGTATGCTTCCCATAAAGGTTACTAATGTTGCCAGTGATTCATGCCCAGTTTCATGTTCCACTGATGTGTTGTTTGTCCGTCGAGGTGTTTAAGGTCTGTTAGAAGTAGTAGAGTTGTTTTATTAGAGGAGATCATGTCTTCGGGTGGTGGGAACACCTGAGTTTGTTAGAGTCAATATTGTCTCGGGATTAATTGAGGGTTTGGTTTTGGACTAGTGGAGGTTGGGAGCCTCATCATTGTTAGGATTTGGGGTGTGGTAAAATAATAGTTGGATTTCTTGAGGTTTCCTCATCTAGTGAGCAGGGTTCCTAGAAGAACCTGGTTATAAAGAATCTTCTTAATCTGTGTTGGCTCCCAGTTTTTTGAACCATTCTCTCGTGTGCCACCATTATGGCATGTTCTGACATTCTAATACGTCATGTTGCATCCCTTAAAAAATGTACCACCATTTAGGTTGTTGGAATCATCGGGAGGAATAAAGAGTTGGGGATCAGAGGATGAAAATGTCAGACCGTGAGGTAGGAGATGCTTCAACCATTAGGGCCTCATCCGTAGGTCACAGGGTGAAGATCACGCATAGTCAGGAGTCACTGAGGGTGTGTGAACCCCGGTCTAGATCATGTTTTCATCTTTGGTATGGAAATATAAAAATATTCTTTGTTATAATCTTTTCACCATCATAGGCTTATCCTAGTTGTGATGGTGTGATGAGAATGTTCTATCATAGTCCAAGCAGACTTATCTTCTCTTAGTATGGTTTAAATTTTTTTCACATTTATTGATGGGAGTTTGGCCCAAGAATAAACAAACTCGTTCTGATTTTGAGTTTGTTGTTAGTTTTGAACGTTAGAGGAATGTTTTGTTTCATGAAATAAATGGGTGTGGTTTATGGTCCCTTTCGTAGTTCGGGAACCTCTCTATGGGTTATCCTGTAGAGTGTTTCAGTTTTCTATGGGATTCCTCCTTCCCAGGGTCCCACTGTGCCGGTTTTCCCTGTAATGGTTTTAATCCTAGTGGTGGAGTTGTTTTGTTAGCCTTGATAATGTAGGTTGAGTTCGGGATAAGAATTACCTAGTATTCGGTTGTGGTGATGAATTTATTCGGTTGGTGTGAGAGGCGTTGAGTTGATTTCTCATCATTAGGTTTATGGGTCCTTTCACTGCATGATTTCTGTTTATGTCTCTGGGATTTTGTTTGTTCCTTGTGGAGAAATAGGGTGAGTTCAAGTTGAGAGTTCCCTCATTGCCCCCGCCCCCATAGGTGGTTTTATTTAATTATAAGGCCTTTTTTTAGTAGAATTCATATGGTGGGGAGACCCTCTCATGTTCTCCCCTCATTCTTCTATTGTGGGTTCTTCTTGAATTGGTCAGGTGTGATGTGTGTTGGGAATGGTCACCCTGAGGAACTCGATTTCCTTTGGTTTTGTTTGGGCTTGGACTCCTGTTGGTTAACTGTAAGCTTGGTGCTTTCTAAGGGAAGAAACATTCGTGGTGGAGAGAATTGTCACACCCGTACCTATTTAAATTATATATTTAATTTTTTCATGGATTTGGTTTGCCTCGCCAAGGTGTTAGTTTAGCACTGGTCTATATTTTTTGAAGAATAATAATTTTGAGGGGTTTTGGACCAGTGCGCGGGCACCGCATGGTTGGCGGTGACTTCATGGTCATCCCAGGTGCTCGTGCAATTATCTAATGTTTAAAATAAATATAATTTTATAAAATTAAAATTGATTAAACATTTACGTTGTAATAATAATAATAATAATTTGTAGATATTATAATAATTATTATTATGGGAATTGATAATATTGTCATTAATATTTCTAATATAAAATGGTGTAAAAAGTGTTCATGATATTTTTATGATCAAATTATTATTATCAATGTGATTATTTAAAATTATTTATTATAATTATTATGAAAATTGTTGTTTTTGGAATATTATTATTAATTTTTTTAATAAAAAAAATGAAATGAATAAAACAAACAATTTTATTCTTTTTCATCTTCTTATTATTATAATTATGTTATTATTATTATTAATATTATTATTTTTATAAATTTTTATTCTTTTTTAAAACCCTAATCAACCCGCACCTCCCGGTGCTCCCCCCGAGCCCTCCCCACCTTCGTGTTTCCCCTACTTTCTGTCACATCCGGCGGAAACCTCCTTCTACTTCACTTCATGTTGACCTGCCGCTGATCCCTCGTCGCCCCTCCTTACGCCAGCGCTCCGGCAAGCTGCTCACATCCCGCCAGCAGCCCACCTCCATCCCGTATCGCACCTCTAGCCGGTTCCGGCGTGGCCGAACTTCCCTTGCTAACACGACTCGACCCTGGCGGCCTCGCTTTTCTGACGCAAACCCACTGCTTGCGACCCCCACATCCAATTTGTTCACTTTCCACTCAATTTGGGTGATTTTCATTAATTTATCGAAATCCAAATGCCATGGGTTGTGTCCGCACTCTTAACTCAGTATCTAGGGCAACTGATTGGTTCGCAGAGCAATGTTCATCCTTCTGTTGAGGTTCCATCACATTCTCATATCTTGAGGTAGGTGAATTCATGTTTTTTTTATTCCAAATAATTCCATTAATACTTGATTTCTTTCAACTATTGTTTAAATATGTTTCACACCTTAATTTTGCATACGACTAGTTTTTGGGTAGTGTATTCTTGTTGGTGAAATTGGATATAATTTGTTTTTAAATCATGCTTTTCTGTTGGTATTTTAAATTTTTTGATTAAATTTTAGTTTAGCATTTAAAAGTTAGAAATCAGGTGATTTTAATTGTAGTATCTCTTTGAATTTTTTTGTTAAATTGGTTAATTCATTTTATTTAATTTCATAAATTCTGAATGTGGTTTTTAAAATTTTTTGGGAGTTGCGAAACATATTTTGGAAGGGCCTTGGTGTGATTTTTATTTCCAATGAGGATTTCAGGTGTGTATTTAGTGGAAATATTTGTTGTTCTTTGATTAAAGAATTAGAGTGGTGATTTTGAGGAAGTTGGTGTTTCTTGAGTTTTTTAAGCACGGTTCAGAAGGTTTTCCACATGGTTTGGCCTAATTAGCATTGAAATGTACATGGGTGTGTGATTGGAAGCTATGTCCTACTTGGCATTTATTAAAGAGAATTGAGTTAAATGTAATCTGAATACCCATTTGAAACTTTCGTTTTCTTTTTGTCTGTTAACTTAAGATAAAAATGAACTTGGGAACTTTTTAAAAAATACATGGTGCAAAAGCCCATATGGCCATGTTTATATAGAATTGGTATTTTTTTTTTAAAATGGTTTCAAATAGTTTTTGGTAAATGTTGGAATGTCGTAATGAGTAAAGGCATGTTTGATGTGTCTTACTAGTTTCTTGTTTTTTCTGAAAATGGGAATTGAAAAATGTTCATGGTAAATGTATTTTGGATATGTAAAGGATAAATATTCATGTGGAACTTCCAAACCTAGTGTAATATTTATGGTGACTCTTTGAAAGGTTATTGTTTTGGAAATTGTGTGCCCCTTTGGAAACCTTGTTGTTTTGAGAAATGTTTTAAATGGTTATATGTCATAGTGACCCATTTAGAACCTTCAATGATATGATGCGAATACATGATACATGTATGTATGTATATATTTATGGCGTATATATATAAGGGGATATCCATTTTTTTGATATCAAATAGAGTGTCTGTGTTTGGGGTAGGAAATTGAGGTGGCAGCAGGTAAGGTAAGTCACACGTGTGAGGGACTCCTATATAAACAGTGTTACTACCACTATGGGTTCGTGAACATCTTTTAGTTGATCGAGTGATGGTTTTTTTTCTAGACCCAATCAGACGGGTTACTACCCATGAAGTTATAGACATGCAAGGAGGGATGTTCCACTACTGACACCAAGTTAGGGTAGCTGGTTTGTTATTAACATAGGGGCTTCATCATATACTAACAGGTTATTCCGAATCGAGTACATCCAAGGGTCCTCTAGGGATGGTTAGGATCACCTATGGTTACTTAATTATTTACATTTCTGGCTTAATTTCTATCATACGAGTTTATTACTAGCTTCCATGGTTTACCTATTTTATTTTCGTACATCTTTGATATCTATTGTCATGGGTTTTGTTTATAAAATTGAAAATGGTTTTGGAAATCGTATGTAGTGTGTTGGATTTTCAAATGAGAAAAGCATGAGTCTTATTTTGAAATTTTAAAACACTAATTTTATATTTTTATTTCAAACTTGTGTTAATGGATGTTTTGGGAAATGATACAATAGATTTAGTGGTTCACGTTTGGCATTCTTACTAAGCATCTCGATGCTCATGCCTATTGTATTTCTCCAGTTGAAAGTTTCTTTTTTCTCTAGTTCTCAAGGTTCATTTTCTCATGTAGAGTTGATCTTATGGCCATCTATGATGAAGTGGTCACAAGTAGATCAGGTTTGTAGTAGTTTAGTTCCGTTTTCTTTTGTCTCAGTTTGGATTCAATCTGCTCAGTTGTATTTTGTAACTGAATCATTTGTTTATTTATTTAAGAATAAGTTACATGTTATTTATGCTTGTCCAATCTTTATTTATCTATTCCCAGTTATTTATTTTGTTCTTAAATCACTCCCACTTGTATTATTTGATTCCCGACACATGTTTCCAGCCCTTGGGGATCGGAATGCCCTTCGGGAAATGTCGCGGACCGACTCGGGAGACCGGTTCATGGTCGACCCGGGTTGGTTCTTGACATCATAAATAGTAAACATATAAATGTTGTTTACTCAATTGAGAAATTTTTTTATTCTTATTATTGATTTTATTTATTTCATTACCATGTCATATTAAATTACTTAATCTGTTCGGTTGATGTTGAACGTCTTGATGTTGTTTTTTCATATGTCCAAAATCACATTGGTAAGTTCACTAAGGCAAAATATTTTTACAAATTCAAGATATATAGAATACTTATCATGGAATAATTATAACTTTTTTCAAAAAAATTATTTTAAAACCAATCATGATGGATGGTTATGAAATAGGATCTATGTTACAGTCATGCAGACGGTAGGATGTACATACACATGAGTAACCTTTCCATTTTTCAGAGAACGTGTTGACAACAATGTTTGTGTTACATTATCGTTAAACAATTAAAATTATATCATAAATATTATATCATATCATTAAATAAACTTATATATTCTATTAGTGTGATGCATTCATAAAATAAATGAACTACATCACTTTGTGAGGTGGTAATCTACCATACACACGAACAGTATTATCATTTTCATTGGAGTATAAGATAAATAATTATATGATATATTAATTTTCCATAATCATAAATATGTAATTATTATAATATATAAACATTAAATTGATCATTATGAACATATTTGAGATGTAATTATGGAAGTCTAATTACATCGATTCGTGAGGCGATATTCCGTTGTACACACTATCGACAGTTTTGTTTCCCATTTGAATGAAGTGGATATTTATTTAGGATATTATATTAACATAAAATTGTCAAATTATCTTTAATATAATTATGTTAGTATATTATCAAAATTTATTAATATTTTAATGTGGAGGATTAAGAAATAAAATAAGGATTCTCATTGAAGAGTGTTACCTCTACTTCGGATCACCTCTTTGTGATTAAACCTAAAGCCTTCATAGATTGTATGTATGATCACACAAATTATTCCAGGATTATATGGATGAATTGATGAATTTATTTTTGATGGTATCATCTGAACCAATGGTTTTCTTATCCAAAAATGAGAGGGGAGGTGGGTTCCCTTTTATGTGGGATTAGGATTGAAATTCTTGTAAATACTGAAAACTATTCCACAATGGAAAGGCACTCACAATTCACGTTCATTTAAATTTAAAAATAATTAAATTTAGGTGGGATAATGTTTATAAATAGTTATAAAATTCAAAATAAAGATTTTTTTTAAAAATGCTCTTCACCAGTGTGGTTAATCAATTTTACCCTTTTAATTGTTTACCATGGTGACTACTAATTTTACTGATTTTAATATTCATTATGAAAAAAAGTAAGATGAAATTATAAAATAATATAAATTATAATTATTTCTAATATTCCCTCTATTTTGTAAAATTTAATTCTTATAAGTGGAAGAATTTAATTTTAAAAAAAACCCATAGACTTATCGAAGAAACCAGTTTTTTAGGAAATGCATTTATCAACCAAAGTGAAATCATGTAATAGCTATATGAAGAGTAATAATAACTAAAGGAATTACAATTTAGTTTTATAGATATATAATATATAAAATTCATTAAAATAATTCTAAATTTGGGTTTATTTAAATTAATTAAAATTCGAAAACATTATGCACCTTTAAAATAGTTTTCAGAAAAAAAGTGTTTTAAAGCCTAAACATACACATATATTTAAATTCAATATAAAGGTGATTAAATTTACTTAATATATATTTTACATTTAATTCATAGTATATAATATTTCACATTTTGAATTATTCAATTTATTATAAATAAGGGACAATATTACTAAAAAGTTGTATTTGTCACTCTTTAATGAAAAATCAACATCTTTAGAAAATTTCCAAAATTTCACCCTATGATTATATTGAAATTTTGATGTAAAATTTATTTTCCCTTTATAAAATTTATTTTCCAAACATTACAAAAAATATTCAAAATAGTTTTTTAATAAAAAAAATCCAAAAAATCCTTGAAGAAAACATATTTTTTTAGAATAAACGGTTACATTAAAAATTATGAACTTATTTCAAAATAATTTTCAATTGAGTAAAACAATTATTTATATTTCGTAATTTATTTAACCCTATTCATAATAGATAATAAAATGATAGCTTATAATAGTCATATTTAAATAATCATTTTTGTTTGGGTTCAATATAGCGTGTTGTATATTTTATTAAACATAGATTTTCCATTTAAAACATCGAGTGTTACAGACAATTTCCAACACATGATATAATTATTGAAATATTATACATAATAATTAAATTTATTACCTTGGGAAATTAAACATATAAAACATGTGAACTCATAAACTCTGTGTTGGGTTTGAAAAATTTGATATCAATTGAGTTAGAAAATGTTATCATAAAAATAATCCTAATAAGTATAAAGAAAAATTGACATGTAGGCATGATAAACTATTTATATATTAATACCCAGATATGTAATATAATATCATGAATAATAATGTTTTGGAATAATATAGGGGTGTGGAATCATAAGACAATGACCATGATACAAGGATATATAAATTATAAATCATTCACTCTTGGAAAAATCCTATACCAGCATTTTGGAACAAATGGTATAGGTCTCCAAAACATTGTTATAGAATACAAAGGACTAGAAGGATGATTGATTTTATGCTGTTGGTATAGACCTACCCCAGTATTTTCTAGAAATATATTGGTATAGGTCATATTGTAAACATATACCAATGGTTTTTCAAACCTGTTTGCATAGGTAATGTAAAAAATAAAACACAATTCGTTTTGATCCCAACACATCCCATTTCTGTTACAATGATATGACCACCAAGCCTAGATTAAATTTTTGAAATAAATTGGTAAATATATCTATTTATATTTAAAATTATTTTAACTATTAGGGTATTTAATGTTATTTGACATATGAATCCATAAATAACATGGGTACTTATACCAATGGTTCTCAAAACCATTTGTATATGTATATACCAACCATTTGGAGAACCGTTGGTATATCTGCCCATATTTTCTGACCTATACCAATGGTTTTGGAAATATAATTGGTATAGAGTAGTCCTATAACAATAGTTTTGAAAAAACTGTTGGTATACAGTCTCTAAAAAGGACCGATACCAAAATTTATGATGAAAACTGTGGGTATAAGTCTCTATAGGGGAGCTATAGCAATGGTTCTGGTAATATTGTGGGTATAAGGTCTTTATAAGGGATATATGCCAATTTTTTTTGGAATACACAATGGTATAGGGTCTATCGAAGTTATATATACCAACATTTTTATCCAACTGATTGGTATATGGTACTTTACAAACGGTTTTCTGAACCATTGTTATAGGTCAATTTTTATAACTCAAATTTATTGTATTGTTTACTAAATATAAGAAACTTTTATCCTAACATATATCAAGGATAACCACCATGACATTTATATAGTAGTGGACTAGGATAACCACCATTGTCTCATAATATAATAGATTGGGTTAACCAGTTGTGTCCCAAAATATAACATCTCATGAGTTATAAATCATTTAGAAATTCATTGGACCTCAATATTGTACCCACCCTTTGTATAATGATAAACTATACAAATGTGTGCCACATGAACATGATAAAAATCATAAATATATCATAGTATAAATAACATGCGAGAAAAAATGCGTTTCATGAAAATTTCCTCAGTTTATGAATAAATCATCGAGATGACTATTGCGAATAAATTCCAAAACCCCAATCACAAATTAATAACGAGGAACAATAAAGGGTATTTAGATGTAGACAGTCTAAAAGAACATTAAAAAATAAGAAATAATATCCTTCATATTTTTTGTAACTCTTATTTTAAAAAATAAAAAATTACGAATTAATTTTTTTAGAAAATTAAAAATAAATAAATTAAAAATTAATTTTAAGAACTATGAAATCATATAAAGGGAGAAATTAAATGAATTTTGAATAGAAAGGTAACAGAAAGAAACTGTTTGAAAAAACATTATAGATGTGAGTTAAGATATAACATTTAGAATTTTTTATAATACAGTCAAAATAAACCAAAAAATATGTTATGAAATCATAAATGTGGAGATAATGTGGGATAATACATCCCTTATACATAAAAGAGAATATGTACATAGAAGAATAATATTCCTATAAAAAACATGTAATAAAGCCAATGCCTCTTACAATCAACATTTTGGGTGAATTATGACCCAATGACTTGAAAAATTGAAAAAATACATGTAATGTAATATAATGGGATTAAATATTATATATTTTTCTTCCTTTATAACTTAATGTGTTCGACAACATGTGACTCGTGCATTATTCAATGAAAAAAATGAGAAGCAGAACAATATATGATTACTAAAATGTAACCATATAACCGGTACATAAAAAATAGATGTAATAGAATTATGATAAATACGAATGAATAAAAGTAATTTTCATTATAAATTGTATGGAATAGAATAATTGAATTATCACAAATGAAATACTAATAATACAGGTTTATGCTTTTAAAGTTAACCATTAATTTTTTTCTTTATATGTTTCATTAAGAAAAAAAATATATTATAGAAAAGAGATATTATTGATATGAATAATTTTAAAAAAAAATTGATTAGTAATTAATAGGAATAAAAAATAACAATAGTTATTATTTAAAAAAACAAATTTTTTTTTCCAATTAAAACAGATGTCATTATAATTATTTTTTATTATTTAAAATTAAAAATACTAAATTTTAGGATTATAATTTTATAATATAAAATTAACCTTTAGGATCTTATTAACAATATTAGATAATGAATAAATATTTTTATTTTTTTCAATAGTTTATTTTTAGTTGAATTTTGAAATTATAGTTTTTATCATAGCTATAAATTTTATGACACTATAATAATATATGAATGATCTATAAGTTTATAAAACCATTTAAATGGAAAAATCACTATTTATTGATTAAAATTATAATAAAATTTTGAATTTATAAATCCTGTGTTTTACATTTTATAAACTTAAGTAATATTTTCTTTTAAAATTTACTATTTTTGGTTATTTAATTTAATGAAATATTATTATTTTATAATTATGTTTTCATTTTTTTAAAACCCACATTAAATTTAATTTCTTATGCTACAAAAAAATTATATCAAGAAATCCATATATAATTGTAATGTTATCTAATATATAAATATTATTTTTAGTGAAACACTTTTTCAAAAAACATGTTTCTCCACGTTACATAAACTTATATAAAAAATTATTCCTCTAACGCCTAGATATTTAATTTAAAAAATTTGATTTTTATATGGAGTCAGTAATTTCAAATTTTATGAAATTTACCATTTCATTTTTAGAAATTAAAATTGTATTACAAGGAATAAAATTAATTACTATGATAATCGTAAATCTTGTATTTAAAATTAATTGTTTTATTACTACTGTGTAATTTTTACCTTCTAAAATTTATTAATATCATGTAAAAATAGAATTTTATATAAAATTATAACCAATATTGAAATGAATTATTATTCATTCAATATGTATTCAACAATAAATAAGATTAAGAATACCTAATGGTGAAATTAACATTTTCAAAAAAAAGGTTTCTATATACAAATTGTTTAATTTAATATTAATTTAATCTTATATAGAGAGGTAAAAATATTTAATTGAGATTAAATTTATCTTTAGAACATCAAAATATGTTAACAATGGTTATATAATATTGTAACTTACTGACTGGGGTGCCACTAATCTAGTGCCTTAAGTCAGTTCACCACAAGGCATCAAGAACACCTACCCATATGGAAGAATATGTTATTTGAAGAAAAAGACTAATGTGGTATAGTGGTAAGACTATACCATCATATTAGAGTAATTCAGCATAAATTACTAGATATCATCCAAGGTAGTATTAAAAAGAGTTCAAAAGCAATAAAGAAACCAAAATGGACCATGTTGTAATACTAAATGATATGTTATAAAAGCCGAAAAAACCAAGTAAAACTTAAATCATTGGCCATCCACTAGGCCGACCATACATATAAGAGTACACAAAAGATATTTAAACAAAACTATAAGTATCTACTACAATCAATGATCCAAAACACTTACTCTGTCTCCAGACATTGTAAAACAACATCAACTCGATCACAATAATCCACATGAGTGGCTTCTCATGATCATAAAACCATATGGTAAATCCTTTTCAATCATGCATATGTGCTCAACCTTAAAAGTAGACATAAGGTCCTCACACACACTGAGGTGCACATACATGGTTGATAATATAGCCTCATTAGGTCACCTCAATAATGATCCTATAAATCTGTTTTCATAAGTGCATGCTCACAAAATATATTAATCCTAACCAAGACACTTCTAAAATGTTAAAATCAATAGATATAAATAACATATTAAAATCCACAAGAGATTCTAGTGTCCATGACCCCAATCATCCAGACAAAGAAACATATTATATATTATATTGATTCATATATATATATATATATATTGTAACACCCGGATGTGTTTATGAAAGATTTTCTTTAAATAATTTTTATCTTTTAGTAGCTTGCTTTGCATGAAATCGTGAGTTTAAACAAACTAATAGATTTACTTAATATAAAATTACAATTGTAGCCTATCCATTATGTTAGTTGGAATAATTATAACTAACTTATGAAAATGCTTTATGAATACATTGTCTAATTATTATTTATGAAAAATATAAATCAATTAAATATTTTTATTTTTTTAGTGAATTGCATTTGGAAATGAAATTAATGAGATATAAGTGTTATATACTTAATAAAAAAAATTCATATTAATCTAATGGATATTTTGTTCATAGGGTGTGAACAAAACACTATTTTATGCATACGAACCTATTTTTTAAAGGATAATTTTACACCTTTGAATGGAGAACCCATTTTTAATTAAGATTTTGGAGCATTAATAATTTCAATATGAGAACATAAAAATTTAATTTTGATGCAAGATATAAAAATTTACATTGGAAAAAATTCTAATATTTTTTTGATGACATTCATGTTTTGATGAATAGTAAAAATATGCTAAATTTTAATTAAAAAACGTTTTGTCATAAAGATACTTTTTATGATTAAATTATAATATTTAATGGTTTGAAAGTATCAATATTATATATTTTTACCATTTAATATAAATTATGTCATTATCATTAAATTTACATTGAATTCATAGGTAAAAACATTTCAATCTTTTGCAATGTTTTAACTTTTAAAACAAGTTTTCTTATTTAAACAACGAGAATAATTTTAAATTAATTACTGAAACTTATGTGTTTTAAATTTGGAAAAATGGATTACATATTTGAAATTAGAAGTTCCAAATTTTTTGAATATGAATCTTTTATTTTTGGACAATATGAATAGTAACTTCAGTAATTATTTTATTTACCATGGTTAAAGGCTAAATCAGGTAAATAAGGGTAAAAAATAATAATTTAATAATATAAAACAACCCTAAAACGTGTCCATATCGTATTGGTTGAGATATTTCCGACCATGGGCATCATTGGGTCTATTTTTGGACCCCATGGAATCAGTTGGATGTGAAAATGACATTTTATAAGAATTAATTTAAAGTAAAGATAATTCTAACATAAACATATATCATTCACTATATCGATTTGAATATAGGGTTATATGGATGATATATATGCTTATAAAAATTAATTATAAAGATATAAAGTTTTACTACATCATGTTATTTTAGTTATAATTTTTATAGATTATATAAATAGTTTTATTTATGTTACAAATATGAGGTAGTGATTACCTCATTAATGAATGGTTCAAATAAATGAATTTATAATTATGAAAACCAATATAATTTCTTTATTTTGATTTCATCCACGAATTTTATTGATTAAATTGATATTTTATATTTGAGTTAATGTCATATTTTTGAATGAATAATGTTTTTATGAATTTTCAAAAAGTCAAGTATGAATAGTGTCCATAATTGACAGAATTCATAAATTAAAACACAAAATAGTTTATTAAATGATATTAAATTCATAAAAATATAATATTCTGAAAAATCATTAATATAAGTCCATATATGTATTAAATAACTTGTTTTTTGGTCTTTTAACATGATATGGTAATTAAACTAACCCACAAGGTGTAAATAACATGATATCACGATAAGATTAAAAATGGTAATATAAGAGTTAATCAAAAGGATATGGATAAAAAAATATTCAAAACATGTCTAAATTTTTTTGGATGATTGGTATTCGAACCAAATTCATTCTATATTCTAATTAAATATGTTTTCTTCAATTTTTAGTCGAAATTTAATTTATAATAAATTAATATTTCAAAGAGTTTCCTAAAGTGCCCCTCTCCTCTCTTATAAAAGGGAACATCATCCCTCTCCTCTTCACTCCATTTTGAGCCTTCAATATTGTCCAACCCCTACCATTTTCCCTTCTCATCTTCCCTAGTTACATTCTAGAGGTTTTTGTCTTCTTAAAAGACCATGTCTAGTTCCCTAAGAGGAAATTTCAAGGATGCATGTCGAGGAATAATAATATCTTCTTCTGATTCTTTTATATTTATTTATTCTTCTACTTCCTCTTATTTAGTTGTTTAATTATAAATTAGTTACATAATTATCACTAATATACATATATGTTATTATAAATATGAAAAAAATTTATTTCACTTTCTATCCATCCTAAGAAATTTGAAATCACTACACGTGCGTACGTACAACATACCATATCAATGTCGTGGTGTAATCTATTTTTCACCAACACCTCACATGGATGGATATAATGGTTTAAATAATACCTATATATTATTAATATAAATAATACTAATTCTGAAATACTATACACCAACCAATTCAATACCATTCAACAATTATGGGAACGATATCGTCGCTCATGCGTACGTTTGTCTTACTATCTCTATGGTGCGATGTGATTCATTCTACACAATAATCATTAAACCATGATTATATACATGAATTTAATGAATAAATATTATATAAAAATTATACTAGTACCATTTAGTAAATGATATAACTATAACCTAAAAAGAGGAATAAGAACATATCCGACAAAACAAACATAAGAACATAAAGTAGTTAATACCTGAATAACTAGTTTTAATGAAATGTTACTAACATACAGATGAAAATATGATCATAAATGTTATCATAAAAATAATTATGATTTGATAATAAATTAGAAACATTATTTAAATCATTATATAGGATGTTTAGACACATATGTATCATATCAGACATATGGTAAGGGATACATTTTCCAATCATGTTTTATCTGAGATTGTTTATTCATAAATATATATTGGGTATATATTTATCAAGGATGTCCATATTTTCTAAAAATATTCTAATAAAATATTTACTATTCTTTTATATATTTTTAAATTCATTTTTACCCATTTTTACTTTTACTACATTGTTTGGAAGGAATATTTCTTTTGTTTACTATATGAGGTACTTTTCACTTTTTTAGAAAAAGATTGAGGAGAATGTTTTTTAACTTATACAGTATGAATGGGTTTTTACATATTCATAATGCCTTATTTCCATGAAGATGAATCTACATGTTTACATTTTTATTTTCAACTCAATTCTTTTCTTTTAAAATTTCACAATAGTTTGATAAAAGAAAAAAATTTTGAAGAAGAAAGGATATTTTCCTTAGGAATGATGGTCAAGTGTTTTATCAACAAAAATTCCAACTTTGATAACGTAGATTTATGTTTCTATCCCTTTTATAGCTATTATTTTATTTTTGTTATTATGTAATGTTATTTATTAAATAAATTTGTTTTATATCAATTATTATAAAATGATATTTACGAAAAACATTTTATTTCATGGGTTATGTTATGGTGAATGTTTCTATGTGTTTGTGGCACACGTAAGAATGGTTTCATTATGAGATGTGTGGAACCTATATCTCCCTCCAATGCATTTGGTAAAGATTTATATCTCATGAGATTCACATTGCTGGAACAACAAGTTAATCTAGTTCAGTGATACAGGGCTGGAACGAGGTGAGAACATAGTTCAACAATGGACACTGTCCACTATGATGGTCTTGGAAAAGGGAATTGACTAATATATTATGATTTTCAATGATTCTGTGTGTATGCCACAAAATATCATGTATTATGTTGTGACTATTGGGATTAAATTTCACTTTTATGACTTATTCCATGTTATGATATTATGATCTTTTATATGCAGGAAAAGATTTTAAAATGTTATTTTCTTATGAATTTTATATGATTGATATTTCAATTGCTTACCCATACTGAGCCTTTGAGCTCAACCTTTTATATGTTTTGTTTCCCCCATTACATGAAGAAGGGTATTAAATATGACATGCCAAAAAGGATTCTATATTTGTTGAAATGAAGGGGATATAATGTTGATGCCTTATAAACCAATTGTTTATGATTCCTAGTTTCTAAAGACACTATACCTATACGGTCCTGTCATGGTTTCGTTATATGTTGTAATAATGAAACTTCAATCCTAAATTGATATCAATGTATGTAACATATAGGTCGTTATATATATTTTTTCCCATAAATGTATATATATATATATATATTCATGTTCTCATATATATATTTATAATCAAGGGAGAAAGGGATAAAAAACTCAATCAATAATAGATCATTAGACCCATGATCCAATCAAATGGAAATATTTTAGAGAGGGTATTTAGTTTGACGTTTTTACATTGAAGTTCTGTATCTATAAGTCTATATTTGGGTCGAGAATCCCATTCAACAATACCTACTTCATCCAACACTAGAAATTTATCTGAACAGGGTACATCACCACAAGGGCGATGCATATCCGAGCCCTGGGTTCACCCACAGTTTCCTCCAATAACTATAAGGAAGGTTACTGTTCACTAATGGATAATCTCAAAAAGATGAAACTATATCAACTCTAGACAATGATAGATGTATCAATTTTTAGAGTAGAATTTTCAGTTTCTAAGGAGTTGAAATTTATAAGGGAACCAAATAATCTAATAATACCAGATCCAAGTATTATATATGTCAAAGGCACCAATGTAGGTTATGTAAACTAGATCCAAGGAGTATAAATATTAGGTGGATCCTAATAGGTCATTAGATCCAAGGAGTATAAATATACAAGGTATCCTAATAGGTTGTCAGATTTAAGGAGTATGAATTTTCAATTCATCCAAATAGGTATTCTAATACAATGAGTAGAAATTTGTAAGGCTTCTTAATAGGTTAATTAAATAAGATCTATGTAGTATTAATGTATGAGTCTTCCTATAGTTTATTTGATCCAAGGAGTAAAAATGTCCAAGTCTTCTGAGCAATTCAGGTCCACATGATCCAACCATTAGAAATTTTGGATTCATATTAATTAGTTTTCAGTTTCATATCATGAACCCTTCATTATCATAATAACAAATTTCTGGGTTTGCTAATCAATTATATACCATGTTTCCATAATATGTGTCCTATGTATATCTTATATTAAATCTGATAAGGGATCAATGGATGGATTTTAGGAAGTACATTTGGGAAACCCTCCCATGATTCACATCACATTTGTCCCATTTACCAAATACTCAGAAGATCTTATAGAAATCGTAATTACATCATCAAGAACCATGTGAAGGTGTAAAAATAGTGAGGATGGATGAATTAATACACCCTAAATCATCATTATATCCCATTAGGCTACCATTTTTGTTATGGTTTCTATGGAAACAATTGATACCATCTCTTCGAAAACCAAAAAGACTATATCAGGGATGATCCAACATGGGTGGACCCACTGGATCCCCTCGATCATTCCACAAGAGAGGCATCCTAAATGAGATACTTGATGAAAAAATAGGAAAGCTAATCATTCATGGGATCCTTATAATTTTTTTTGAAAGGAGGCATCTTATATGGGATCCTCCATGTCAGATCCTAAATTAAGGAATCCTACTTGAGATCCTCATCTATGAAAATAAAATGTTGAATACCATATAGGATCATATAACATTAACTTAATAGAAGAATAAAACACAACATACTCATACAGTACATATGAAAAATCATCCTAAATGGGAACATTAATAATTGTGAGAATATATTGGAATCCTACAAGGGATTCTCTAGGTTGAAACATTACCAGAGGAATCCAATAGGGGGTCCTCAATAACAACTAATTTGATGGCCTCAGTGGACATAAAGAATCATCTCACATGGGAGACATCTAAAATGAAAAAATCTACAGAATAATTGGTCAAGAGAGATATCTCATATATCATCTCATATCAACATATTATTCATAGTAGACAACAAGATTCAGTTATAGGAGGAATAACCACTTCATTTGGTAAAAATCCAAAGAGTCCACCATGGAGTCCTTAAAGGACCCCAATGATTTGACCAGAATAATATATATAGAAGGATTTTTAAAATGGTCTACTTATGTTTTAAATTATAAATCATGGGTATCAAATTAAAAAAATCATAGAAAGGGTAGATAGGGGTAATAAATGGGATGTATACATAGTACATGGTGTGTACCACAAAATCCCCACCCCGGTGTGTACTCTAGTTGGATTTTTCATGTAAAATAACATCTACATGGAATGTTGAACATGTACATGTCATGTAAACTACATGGGATAAACACATGTGTAACATTCGTGCAAATATCCATATAATTTTTTGGGTCATGTACCTCTACGTGGCGTGCAACCCATATAGTGTTTTTCCATGTACTCTATATGGCCACGTGCCCCTACATGAGCTCACTGGATAGGTACTCGATTACATGGATGAGTCCAAGTAAAATGTGTCTATACCCAATAAAAAGATAAAACATCAAAACGACCATCTTCTACAAATAGGAATAAAACATGGAAACTGTTCTTGAATAAACATGTCCTATAATTGGAATTCAAAAAATGTGAAAACACACAAATCAGTAGAAACCCCTGTAACACCGCGCCCCTACCTCATTGGCTTGAAGAGACGGTGAGGGCTACTTGGCCTTAAGCGACGTTCCCAAGGCGCAAAAGGATGGCAATAAATGCCAAGAGATTATAGAAAAATTTGGGGAACGATTTTCCCTTATGACAAAACCAACCAACAATCCATAACAACCACTATATGATTCATGTCTACTAAAACATTCCGGCATGTATTTCCAAGGAAAACCAAGTTATTCCACAAAACAACCCAAAACCAGTACAACCAAACATGTCCAACAACATCAGAGTACAAAGAGGAAACTAAAAAAAGACACCATGAGCCATGACACCTCCACAGCTTCAAACTAAGATCCAAGCTCCAAGCTACACCATGATATCACAATGCTCCACTAAAGGAGGGAGATGCCTTACCTTTGCCCACGTCACGGTACACATCATCTTCAAAGACACCACAGTGCCAAAGAAGGGGGTGAGTACTAAAACTCAGTAGTATTTCCCCAAAAGACTTCCCTACACACACCACTAGGATAAAACCGTTAGCACATTTATATAAAATAGTTTATATAAAATAATCACAAGTTCAATCATTACCATAAGCCAACCATGCTCTTACCAAGACATCAAACACAACCCAAGCAACCAAAGGAAAGCCCAACAACAAGCCACAATACATCTCAACATTTATACGTTAGCACAACAATTCCATCTTGCAAATCAATGCACAATAAAACAACCATAACGACAGAGCTTCCGTCCCACCCGTTTCATCCATTTACAGCTAGTGGATCTTCCCGTCCACTTATCCTTAGATGGTGGCCCTTTCGTCCACTATCCATCCCATTTTTAAAGTGGTACTTCTTGCCACTTCCACACAACATCCCAACCAAACCAAACCAAGCATATAACCCACTAAGGTCACAACAACATGCAATCCACCAATTTATATTTCATATCAATCCATTTCAATAAATCATCCATTTATTGAAAACCATTTTCCATGCCAAAAAATTTTTCAATAAAACAACCTTTTTATTGAAAACCCTTTCTATCAATCTTTTTCCCAAATCAATCTCATCAACCAATTTTAAAATCTCCGTTTTAAAATTCACAAGAAAAGCATTTCACCATAAAACCCCCTTTTTCAAAAAATCCCTAAATGGATTTCCAACCAAATTCGCACATCAACAAACAATTAATTTTAATCACAACAAATTAATTGTAACCTGGAACGACTAGTTCTAACCATGTGGAGTCAAAAGATAAGGCACCTACCTTTAGGGTTTCTGAGAAATCGACCCATGAACAACCATGCCTCAAATCCAGCGAACGTACCACCAAAACCTCTCTAGATCCCTTTCCCTAACATCCACAAGCCTTAATAGAACATACAAGGCATACACAACCCTTTATCTACACACAACAAGTGTAGATATAGAAAACCAAGAAAGAGAGGGATGTAGATCTAGAGGAAAACACAAGATAAGAAAGAGGAGAGACTTACCCGGAAGTAATCACCTTCAAACCACCTTGAATCCTCTTCAAAACCCTTCCAAAACGAGTGGAAGAGCACCCTTAACCCCTGAGAACCCAAAATACCGAGTGAGGATCGAGTGGGAGGAAGAGAGGAGAGAAATGAGGCAATCCCCAGTGAGCCCGGGTTTTAGAACCCTAACTTTAAGTGGCCACACGGTTAGTCCGCACGGTTTTGAAAACCGTGCGCTAACCGTGCGCACACCACTGCCTTGAGAGCCAGGGTCTGCACGGTTTCATTGCACGGTTTGGAAAACCGTGTGTAGGCCGTTCAAGGCCTACTGTCTCGAGAACAAGGGTCTGCACGGTTTCTTGGGGGATCTGCACGGTTTCCACTAACCGTGCTCAAACCGTGCACCTCTTTTAAAGTCTCCAAACTCATCCAAAACCATTCCAAACTCTTCCAACCTCTTCCCAACACATCCTATTCACTTTAAACACATAAAAATGCATAAAAAAGGACACATACCTAAAACCGGGGGTGCTACAACCCCTATCCCCCCAAAAAACATATCAATCCTTGAGGGTTACTAAGTAGGAATAATAGGGGTTAAAACATAAAAAAATGGAAAATCAATGTGCATTTATAGGAAAACATAAATATTTATTACCTTTGGGTGGATTATGTGAAAGTATCACCCATTTCCACTGTCCACTGCTACAACACGATGATCTAGCACATCTTGAGATCTGTAGATATAAATCTATTACAGTATTCCTATTTCTCATTCCCAATTACCATATATTATCTTTTTCATGGAAAAGTAACCCATGTAGTGGTATATAAGATAGGTCAGGGGGAATGAATAAAAGAAAAAGGGGAAAGAAAAGAAAGAAAAGGAACAGAAAAAAAAATGGTGCCTGAGTATGGCCTTGATGTAAAACCTAATTTTATGCACTTCAATGACAAAAACAACTATTTTTGAACTCATAAGAGGAAATAGAATCTCAATTTGAAGCTCTATTCAAAAGATATATCTGAATAAACATGTGGAAATAAAATTATATTTATTTCATTAAATATTACATATTACAATTTTATTCTTAAATTTAAATAATTCAGGATTCCACCATGCCCATATTATAGGGTAAAAACCCTATTCTAGGACCAATGGAATGATTAAAAAATTATTTGGGATCATATTTGAGGTGAAAATTTCCATTTTACCCCTATTAAGCATACAATATAAAAAAGTAAAATATCATTATGAATTCACTGTCTGAAAAAACAGAAGTCCATCAAATATCCCCACCGTAATTCTTATCATCCCCTATCATCCTTGGTGGTTTAATTGTATCCATCATCTCAATATGAGAACTTTCACGACTACATTATCTCAATTTTCCAACTAGCAGGATCACATCGTCAACTACTGTCTCCTAAATGAAATATGTTCAACTATGACTGATCTAGTACTCCCCACCATAATTATACCCTTATGATCATCTCATAACAAAATATAATGATCAATGGATCATTGAAAATATTATATTTCCACTGAAAACCTCGGTTACCACCCTCAAATGGGAATGGTGCATTCCCCCCATATGTTTTACCTAATAATTTTTTCTAATGTAACCACAACATGTTCTTTGACCAACCAAGAAATATGTTTAAAATAAAATAATTGATGCATAGATCTGAAAATATATCAGCATAATTAGGATGATGTCAAGTAAGATAATGGTGATAACTAACTATGATTACACTAATATTCCATCACAAATAATCTATATCACTATTTAAGCCACAAAAACATCAAAATAGATCAAACATTATTGTAATCAACACCTAACATCACATTTTCTTGTCAAGGTCCAACACTAGGTCAACTTTCTCACAACACCTTATTTATTTTTGATGTATACTCTATTAAAAATTAGAATTATCCATTAACTTAAAAAAATAAGAAACTAATCCTTTATTATTTCATTAAAATATCAATATGAGGATCATATAAGAACACTCATCTACTTATAATTTTAATAGTTCCATGGGAAATGGGAGTGTTACATTATCTCCCAACTCATGATCCTACAAGTTTTCCATCATAATGATAGGATAACAGTGCAAAATGGAACTTTAGTCAGGTATCCCAGAAACTCACTTGAAACTCCTGTTCAAAATAGCTCACCTCACTCATTCCACAATTTATTCCACGACCACCATCACTAGGTCTCATTCTAGTCAAGAGAGTCTCCCAACACTTTGAACACTCGCCAAAAGTATAAACACTAGTTTACCTATCTGGGAACATAAAATTTCTTACCCATCAATAATATTTTTGATACATAAACCATACAGAATTCATCAAAATAAAAAGGCATCAACATGCCTATATCAAAAAACCTAAGAACCAAATATGAATCAGCCTCAAATAAATAGCATAGAACTACTAATGAATATAATAATTTTAATATAGGTTTATTTTTATTTTTAATATCACTTATTACAAGATTTTATTTCATGAGACATTTTAAATAAGATTTCAATGTCCTTTATTAAAAATAAAAATTTTAAATAATTTAAATGGTTCTTTTTCACATCATTTATATTATAACCAATCTAAAACCCCGTAGGTTATTGATTATTCACATCGGTTATTTCATAACCGACATGAAAAAACTCATTTTTATTTATTTTTCAATTCATTTATGAATTAACAGTTGTGAAGAATATTTTTATAGAAATATTTTTTTGATTTTTCCTCTCCCTAGCAAGAAAAATATTAAAACCAATAAACAAATGAACCATAATAAGAACAATAAGACACTTACTATTTGACCATTCACATTTACAATATATTTCCGAAATAAATTAAAATCCCATTAGACCGGTAAAATGATTCACCCATTCAATATTTAAGTGTCTTATATATTTATCACTATAAAGAAGTGGGTCCTCAAATGTCTATAAATTATATAGAATTCATTTCACATGTATTATGAATCAAATGAATGAAATATTAACAAAAAATTTATAAATAAGTATTACCTATTAAATCTTTATAACTATCCCAGTTAAAATCAATTTATATATAAATGATAAAACATATGATCCATATTCATTTATGCCTTATTTTTTACGAAAATGTTACTAATTTTTTTTAAATAAAATAACATTATAATATAATATATCTAAAATTTTGTAATTTTAAATGGAAATTCACCATATATTTTACATATTTGATCTTGGATCTATTCTTTCTTATGTACTCTATAATTATATTTCATCCCCTATTTAAAAATTAGTATGAATAAAACAATTCTAAATTATTTATAATATAAATAAATATTAAAAAACTCACATTTGTGTGTTTAATACATTTTCAAAATTTTCTCACACATCACCATCGATAGAGCATAGCTAGTAAGGTGTATTTTCTCTTGTATAAAAACCCAAAAAATTTAATAGAAAATGATATGAAAATAAAATGTAATGTTATTTTTTATTATTTTAATATATATAACACTTTCTGGGAAACATGTTTGATTCTATTGACAATGTGGAATCATCTAACATTGAATAATCATATTCTTCTGAAATATTTTAGAAATATAAACTATTATATCATTGTTAATCATTATAATAACTATAGGTGAAATACAATATGGATCCACAAATCCATATAATTATGACTAGTCATGATGCTTACAAATTTTATAAAGACAAATAATACAAAAAAACATAAGTATAAATTTTCAACAAATTAAATTAATGGAAAATGTTATTTAGCCAACTTAATTAGAAAAAAATTCCATCATGGTGATTCAAGAATGTTTTTATAGTAACAAGATCCATGATTTCGTTTTTCATAAGCTCTATAGTCTATCCACTAAAAAACACAAGATTAAATTAGAATGTCGTAAACATCTAATAAAATTTGAATATGTTGAAAATATATCAAGACTACTAAAATTTATATCTAAAGACATAACACTTCTAATATTTTATTTCCTATAATATATTTTTATACCTTTAAAGTATTAATCTAAAAATATATATTAATATAAAAAAATGATAATGTGAAGACATATTGAATAGAAAAATTAAATTGAAGATAAAATATACGCAACCCTATATGGTAATATGTGGAACAAGTCTTGATGGCCAAAATAAAAAGTGGATGATACTTAATATAACTACAATAACCTCATTATTGGGTAATGGTATTCCTGTTGATCTATAATTAATATCATTTATAATGACCCTATGATTCTGTATCTCTATCTATTGATGATGAAAGATATTTCCAATATCAAATATCATCCCATATGCAATAATATAATGTGGGGGATCATCAACATAAAAATAAAAACAATTGGGAAGCTGTGTAGGAGGGTGTATTGGTGTAGGATAAAGAGTGAGAACTATTAGAGGAAGAAGACGATTAGGATAAGTGGGAGGAGTGGGATCTACTAGAGAATGTGAAGGAGTTTCATCCTTAGATTAAGCTGTATTTTTCATGTCTATAAAAATAGATTATACTAAAGCTTTGTTCATGTCCACCATCATGACACTAATATCCCGAATGTTAGCTTTCAAAAAATTTATTTCATTATAAACATCCACCAATAAAGAATTTTCAGAATGTGGAAACACTTTTTTTAAGACACACCTATGGAGTTTCCTCATAAATGACCCATGTGTTTATGATTTCCCAATACTATAGCTAAAATATGTTTCTAACCATTAGATATAAGGACAACATGTGTACACTTCTCCTAAATAGAATATTGTATGGAATACATTAAAAATATTTAATGTATCACAATATCTAAACAATTCATTTTAAATAAATAAATATATAAATTATAATACTTATATTACTATCTGCTACAACCCTCAACTATTCCATAAGATATTTTTATTTTCTCTCATACAAGACCTGTTACATTTTTTATGTATAATTTGGGTGGGGTGTAAGGTTGGTCAATATCTGTATAACCTAAAGACTAAGATCTTAGTTTTTGATTTTTTAGGCTATCATTTATTCCACCAATAACATATACCCTCTCTGAGATAATGTACGATGGAATAAATTTTTTGATTGGATCTCTCGATGAGATATCATCAATTACTCTAAATTAAAAATTATTAGTAAAGAAATCATTAATGGAAAAAAAATTCTAAAATGATTTCTTTTACATAAAAACACTTCTCATAATCTACATTAATCAAATTGAATCTACGTATATTAACTTATGAATAGATAGATATCAAATGGATTATGTTGTATTCTATAGCCAAAAATGATATATAATGTGATGGTGGATTTAAAATTCCTCCATATCCTAACATCCCGTGATAAAAATTTCCTTATAACTACTCAAGAAGTAGGTATATCTTATATCATTTTATAATAATTAGGAAACATATACTACTATAAATATTTCTTGATGAGTAAAATAATAAAAATAATATCTTATGAAAATGGTCTCCCATAAGATAGATATTGTCAATTTTTCTAAAATCCTTCAAACATAAAAAAATAATTTCCATATATCATACTCTGCGATAAATGTATTGAAGGGTTTTGAATTTGGAACTATTAGAATAACATTATCATCAAATCAGATTGGTATCCTCTATTCAAAGAAATGTGAAACAAAAAAATTTAATAAATGTCTGCTCCCACGATTACCACCCCTCAATCATTTTCCCATATAGAAGTAAATGGCTCATGAAAGGAAGGATGAGTAGGCTCATAAATTAGAGCTCGTATACATTACTCCATAGAGGATTGTGTACAATAATCTCTGGATGTCTATGTTAGATAAAATGATTTAAATTTCTGTATCCAAATCTTCAATGGAACAAAAAAATAGTACAAAAATATAGAAAACCAACTATTATATACAAATGTAAATAAAAGATGAACAATTTCTTAAAAAATGTAATTTAAACTAAACTTCAAAAAAATTATATTTTGTATAGTTAACTAAAATGATAAAAATTACAATGACTGATTAAGGAAATTAAATAATGAAAAGAAGTTCAAAAATAGTGTTTAAATGGAAATAATTCTGCAACATAATAAATAATTTTTCACCAAAAAGAATATTTTTTTGAATATACACTTTCACAAAATTGTTTTATTTTTCGTATTAAATTTGAAATAGATGTTTTTCAAAAAAAATAAATTAATAAATACGTTATGTATGAGTAAACATGGTAAACTAAACAAAAATAAACTAATATAAACAAACAATTTTTCTTATTAGTTTTAATATGTTTTCTAATAATGAAAATAAAATTAAAATATCTAACATTTTGAGTTATTTTGAAAATTACACCAAAAAAAATATATGTTACCTATAATAATAGCAATGCAATAATTTTTTTTCCAAAATTCCTTTTATATGAATGTTCTATATGGAATAAAAAATTATGATGTTCTAATCAATAATATCTATTAATCATTCCAATTATGGATCTCAATTAAATCAGTTTCTTCATCATGTTATTTTCCACCATCATAAATTTTTTATTCTAGTAAAACAATGTTATATATATCTGAGAATAATCTATGTCATTAAATATATATAAATTGTACCTTATTTAACTATTCACCTATCAATGATTTTAATTTCAAGCCACGGATCCCCATTCCCCCATAATTAACTCATTTAGGGTGAGATGTATGAAATCTAATGTTCGCCACTACAGACAGGTATCTTTTATAAAACATTGCTAAATCTATTGATTTATACTTATCAATAATGTAGGCTTCATGTAGATATGGATTATTAAACTAACCCTAAAATATATTCACATACAATTCAAAATGATACATTCAATATAGATATATATGTCTGCATTTATTTATTTATTACACAAAATAAACCATTAAATGAACATTGATATAAAAAAATAAATGAAAATACATTTTCAATGGGAAAATTCTTGAAACCATATCATTCTCCAAATTTTTTAAATCATTTAGAACACACACCTTATTAAAATTTTATTTTAAAAAATAACACAACATCATGATAGTAATTCTGGCACGGATGGGAAATATTCCACCCAATGCAATATGTAAGAGTTATTGTATCATTATGTGATAATAAAGATATTTCATACCTATCAACATAAAATAATTTAAACACACACATTTTTTTACATTTGATGATTAAAATTGCATCACTTTGATTTCATGAAAAAACATACAAAATATAATTTTTTTACATCTTTGATAATGTATGTCAAGTGGATAAAAGAATGTTCACCTTCCATTAGGAGTGGGAGATAACTCTAAATTTATTCCTATAGAGAGTATGTCTAATCATTCATTGAACCCATATCTAGTAATTCCTTTAATATCTTACAATGATATGATCACATTGTCAGATATATTCTTTTATAAATCCATCAAATCAATGTTACTATTGACCTCATGATATCTCTAATATAGTAGGCCAAACAATATTGATCCTTTTATCTAGATCTTTCCATCATTACCAGATTTATGTGTTGTTCCAAATTCCACTTCAATGTTTTCAACCTCTCATAATTATTATAAGTTGATAAATGTTTTCGATAAATATAAATTTTTTCCAATCCATTGAATTCATTTTTTAATATTATAAAAGATTTATTGATAGATTAAAACCATTAAACCCATGTATATTATTTTTCTCCCATAATGAAGTTGATATTATGAAGTATTTTTTTCAAAAATTGGGCTGTCTTTATACCCCATAACACTATATCTAGAAAAATGTACATATAATGGGAATTCATTTATAGTAAACATAATCATTTCATGCAACTAAAAATATTCCATTTATAATAATAATACTCCATAATTACTTCCTTCCACAAAAGATTCAACTCATTTACTAATGGTGATAAAAAGAATAAAATATTATTTATATGTCATTTTGTTATAGATCCCATTAATCCCTACATGAAATATTTTCTCTTCATAAAAAATCCAATATATAAGTTGTAAATTTCCATTAAAATAGGCCAAAAACTATTTCTATTACTAAGGATTAAATGCGAAATAATTCCATCCTTGCACAATTTGATTCTTATTTTTATATATTTATTTCTAAATGTTCATAATTTTGGATAAATTTTCATCCACTATGGATAATTAGTGGGATTTAATAATTTTCAATCACATGTCAACACATCTTCATGACATTTTATCCTTCTTTAAACATGACAAATTATAGTTTAATGTTTAAAAATAAGATTTATAGAAAGATAGAAAATTCTTTTGTAGGGGTCTCTGTAACTACTAAATAATAATGTGACTTTTCATTCATCTTATATACTGACATCCCATGTTTAGGACACCATGAAATATATTTTTATTTGTTTCTATATATCAAACTATCATTTGGGTAAGCATGTATTTTTTTGTACCAAAATCACATCCTGAACAGTATTTAATTCTCTTTATAATGTGAATATGAGAGATCATTGTCTTTATAAAGAATATCATTAAACAATAATGGAAACTCTATAAAACTCTTGTCAATTCATACATGTATCTCCTTCAACATAATACAAATTAAAACCAATGATAAAACCGTGAATTCTACAAAATTTGGATATAATGGTTTTTTAGCATTACCATTTAGACACTCAATTTTAGGTTCTTTCTCAATTGCCTCTGCTTTTATATCAAGGATCATTTCTTCAATTTGATCGTCATTATAATCTTACAATAAATTATCACCAATATATACATAATTATGCGTAATTTCAACATGAAACATCCATCAAATTAAACTCATATTAAAACCATGAAAAATTAAATGATCTTTGATCTCACTACTTTTTATGTTCATCATATTTAAACAATGAATTTGTGGAAAGAAAACCATGTAATTTTATGGAATATTGTATTTAGAAAATTCCCAAAAAAAATCATCAAAACCTTACTTATATTCATTACATAATCACATCTTCTTAATCCAACATCAACTCGTTATTATCTATAAAAAATAACAGTAATAAATATCAAGTAAAGAGTATATAGTTGTGATAATAGTGAGAAAGAGGTGGGAAATAGTATATTATTTCCATGATAATCTATAATACACACTAATTGAATAATTCATCACTAAATTTTTTCTATGATTTTAATTAATGTAGAATATAATGTTTAAAGTGAGTTATATTGGATATGAATTATATTTATATATCTCATCCAGTATTTCATGAAAAACACATAAATTTAATTTTTCTTATGGAACACAACCCTCCATATTGAGGTTATAAATATGACCACTCATTTTCTTGTCCAATAATTTTATATCTTTTGATCTAACCTACCATACATGATTTAGGTGTATACATATAGTTTTAAAATCTAATCATTAAATTTAGAATTTAGGATATAAATTATTCCCCAACCCAATGTGCATTTTCACAACATAATAATTTAATTACAAATTCACTCCCACATATAAATTTTTGTCATTAAAAATTTCGAATAGATGAAATATAGGAAGAGAATAAATTATTCATGCTAAACCAAGTTTAAATTTACATTGTTGATGCAATAATTTTAAGATAAAAAATTAAGAAATTTAAAAATAAATATGTGTATTAGAATATAATAATTATATATTCTAGAAAATAATGGAATATATGTATAAATATAATTTCAAAATCATAAAAATAAATTCACAAAATTTACTTACAAAAAAATATATTTATACCTTTTTATCATTTTTAATTTTCTTATAAATGAAATTTGATGAAACTGGAAATTGAATATTATTTACCAGAATAAAAATCAACTATTCCTTCTACATTATGATTCGAATGTTTATTATATAGTTTTTTAATAGACTGTTTTAATGGAAAACTAATAATTATCAACTGAAACATTAATTCATACTACAATATAAATGTATATAATATTTCAAACATCACAACAATGAATTTGTAAAGATATATATATATATATATAATTGATATTATATTTTATTTATAATTAGTGTATTATGAATGTTGTGTAAATCATATTATGTTTTGTTTATTCTATGAAATCATGTTTTATTTGAATGTAATATAATAATAACCCACATTGTAAATATTTTAGTATTTTTTATTTGATACAATAAAAATCTAATTTTTTGGGGAGAAATATTCTTTCAATGTGAATACCTTGGGATGCAAGTGTAATTATAGGAAAATATAATATTAAAAATCACTACCATTTCAGTGGGATAATCTTACAAATATATAAATTAATGAAACATACATTTTGACTAAGGATATCTAGCACATCAATATATTTTATAATTAGTCTAAAAGGGGTTAATTATTCCAAATAGATTCAAAACTGAACATATAGCTTTCTAAATATAACAATGATATGTAAATGAACCTATTAGTAGTTCTTATTGTTTAATCACCAATACGTTCAATGTTATATTGAAAGTAAATCATAATATGAAGACATTATATTTAATATATGATTTTCCAATATAATAATATGAACATGTCATAAGAAAAGTGTTGATATGCATATACACTTCTTATAGGATATTGTATATTAAACAGTTTAAAAATTTCAATATGTATATATATTAAATTATGAGATTAATAAATCACTAAAAAGTGAATAATACTATTTTAAATAGATCCATATACGTGGAAGTGTTTTCAATAATAATGAAAGATTAACAATCATTATCTAAATAAGAAACATTTAGAGATTTCATGAAAAAAAAGATGTGATGTAGTATAATAATATATGAAGAATTTAGTGAAAACACCATTCAATAAGTAGAACATTAATATATAATGATTAAATTTATGATTTAAAATAGAACATTAGGATATAATTCAATCGAACCTCCTTGTCACTTAAATCTACTCATACATAAGGTATATGAATATGGAAATGAGATATTTGATATGAGAATATCTATATTCAAATACAAAATGATGAGGTCAAAGAGTAAAAAGGTTTAATGAATATGGTAATGCAAGATTTGAGTCCATGGAATCAAAGAAAAGGAATGTTATGGTTTCTACTCCATTGAATGATTGAAAGAGAGGATCAATGTATAAGTCTTACTTGAGAGATGAGAAGATTAAATGTGAAATAATGAAGCAGATGAAATCTGAGGATTAAAAAAGACGAAAATCCAAAGTGGAGTTCACATGATCAATGAAAATAGGGATATGTATTCCATGTATAATAAATGAGCCTACTTTTAAGAGATATAATAATAGTAAAATGATTAAAACCGACGATTAAAAAAATATGAAATGGTATATGACATCAGCCATTGTATAAATGATATTTAGGAGAGGATTTTGTTTAGATGGTTATATGATAAATGTCACGATAAAGGTTTTTTCTTTTCCTTTTCACATTGGTTATTTTATTACTAATATTAAAAGTACACTTTTTCACAACATTTATATAATAACAAAAATGATAAAGTTTTTAATACTCTTTATCTTGTCGGTTATATAATGACCGATGTAAAAAAGAAACATATGGATATTTTTTACACTGTTTATTATTTAAAAAATGCAATAAAGAAATAAATATGGCATTTCAGATTGTTTATAAATAACCAATGGGAATATCCAATGCGATTAACACATTTTTAACTAGTGAACCAAATCACTATGGAAAAAGGAATCTGTATACTTAGGAAAAATTCCCTCATTGGTTTCCCATGATCAAAAAAACATACACCTATAAGGTATTTAGTAGAAACTAAGGGGATTTATGTCATTCAGCTCACAATATTGATAAAGTATCATAACCGGTCACATGTTCTAACAACCAAGATGAATAGATTAAACCACTCTAAGTAAGATAAACATCCCAACAAACTAAAAGGTTCAAAACATCCAACTTAGACTATAAGGGAATGATCCTTACTAAGAATCCCCATATGGACTACACCCTAGATGTCACGATGCTAATGTAGAAGAGATAGTAAACTAACACTCATTAGGTATATGTATATGATAATACCTACTTAAGGTCCAGTTCTATAGAAATGTTTGGGTAGCTATGAGTATCATTTTCGGTGACAGAATATATAACTAAAAATGAAGGGTAGTTAAGTAGAGTGAAAATCAAATATTTTTCAACAAAAAAATTGTAGAGTTTCACTAACACATGAAGTAACATAACCAAAGAAACAAAACACTACATGGGTTCTAAAATTCTGTAACCACATGCCCCATAGGCCTAAAAGTTTACTACACCTCCCGTGTGTGAGAACTGAGTCAACAACCTCACCATAAAATATCTCAATACATATTGATTTGAACTTCCAGAAAAAGAAAATAAATATATGAAGGTCATCTCAATTGAGTATAATTCCACAAAAAAAAATATATGGGAAACACAATGTTTTTTGAAACTATAACTATTTTCCTCATTCATCAGTAAAATCACACAATAACAGTCCTATATCATGTGAATCTATAGTCCATATATGATGAATGAGATGCCTCTTTCCATTGCTAGTCAATAACAAAAATCAATCTATAACCTCTTTTCAATGAGTAAAGTTCCTTAAATCCGAAATCCATATTCACATCCACACAACATAGACATCCCTCAAATAGAAAATCATAAAAAACTATATCCTCAAAGATAAAAACCATAATACCATAACCATAAAAAATGGTAATTCTTATAAAAAAATGTGTTCTCGACTTACCATTATGATATCCATCCCAGTTTTTTGCACATTCCTAATACTAAGATCTTCTATATCCCAAATATCATGATAAATGAATTATAACACCAATGAAATGACATTGTAACTTCTAAAAATGGGTTTCACTAATCATGTGCTCTAAGGTGGATTTATACAAGTTCAAAATAAATTCTCCTTGTACACAAGAGGTTTACAACTTGAACTAGAGGTACAAGGTGGTATAGTAGGGAGAATATACCTTTATATTATAGTAACATAGTGGATATAACTAGATATCATCCAAGTCTGTTACAATCATATTTGAAGAAGTAATATATAATCTTAAATAAAACATTATAAAATAACAAATTAAATACTATAAAATCTTAAATATACATTTCATACATACAACACAAGTCACCCATTAGGCCAACTATACTTGCATGAGTACACAAATAAAACTGAAATAAATTTATAGGACTGTACTAATAACTCTGATCTAGACCACATGTAACACCCCAATATTCCTCGGTACTCTTCTCTTTGAATAATACAGTAGCGTGTGTTGTACGCAACTTCGAGTTCTAACACACACCACAACCAATCAAAGTAGCTGTTATGAATAATAATACCTAATTTTTGAAATTTTATAAATTTTATTTTTCCAAATGGACTTCGTTTTTGTATTCTTAATATCAAAATTATCCTAAGTTGAATTTTTTGTAACTTTCTGAGAACTTCCAATTTTTTATGAATAGTAAAAAATACTTAAAACAAATTTTTTAATAAAAATAATTTATTGTGATAAATTATACTATTTAGTGGTTTTAAAGTATAATTAGAATATATTTTTACCATTTTATTTAATTCTGGTCATTAGAATTAATTTAACATTGAAATTGGGCATGAACAATTGTCAATCTTTTGATATAAATTATTTCTTAAAAACACGCTATTTGTTGTGACATCAGGAATTAATTATAAAATTAATTAATGCAACTTATATGTTTGGAATTTTGTAAAATAGAAATCATTTTTGAAATCAGAATATCAAAAATAGCTTAGGGTGAATTTTTGTGATTTTTCTGAAAAACTTCAATTTTTGATGAATAGTGAAACCACTAAGTGGTATTTATAAAAACTGGTTTTTCGTTTAAATGAAATTTTACCACTTCTATGTTTTGAATTTCAAAAATACAACATAAATGGTTTTCATTAAGAAGTAAAATGTGTTTCAATGAGATAAAAATAATTTTTTGGTGAATAGTAACTTTTAAGTTCTTAATCGCGATTAGAGGTAATTAGTGTATTTTAAGGTAAAAATAATGTTTTAATAATATGAGATGAGCTTGACACATGTCCTACCCTCATTGGATGTTCCATGGCCGACCAAGACAATCCATGGGTCAACTTGGGGACCCCATGGAGCCCCTTTAGTTGGAACATGACATAAATACCTTTTATTTAATGTTAAAGTAAAAAAATGGCACAAACATGAAATGTTTTACTAAAACAATTTTTAAATGGGGTTATACAAGTCATATTTTTGACTATAAATAGTAATTGGAAAGATAAAAAGATTTCCTACATCATAGTATTTTTTTTTATAATTTTTAGACATTAACTAAATTAAATTATTTATAACATCATGATGATGTAGCGATGACCTCATTATTTAACGATTTAAATAAAATGGAAATATAATGTAATATCTAAGACCTAAACATGTTCAAAACCTATTGGATGGGTGGATTTAGAACCCTTATCACCTTATCCTAGAATTATATCAATTTGGGACCTCTTAAATCCGAATACCATTTTAAAATAAAGTGACTTTTCTTTACTTTCCAAGAGTGCCCCTCCTCTCCACTTATAAAAGGCCCCCACCTCTACCACCTTACTCACACTTTCAAAGACTTTTGGCTTGGCCAACCTCTGCCAAAATACTCTCCCAACTTCCCTACCTTACTCCTAGAAGCCTCACTTTGGGCAGAATTCTTCCCAAGGAAGCCTTTGTCTCAAATCAAAAGAGTTACCCGATTTTAAGGTAATGTATTCTCTTATGTTATTTTGTTTTATTTTTCTTCTCCAACCCCATAAACTCTTTTTATTCATTTATTTTGTAACAACAACATTATCCTAAATATACTAGTATGTTTTTATAAGAAGGATTCGAGCTACACTTACACACACCTACATCTAATGGTTAAAGAACATACTGTTTCTATGGATGATGAATTTCTGCCTCACGAAACGATGATTGTTCAACACTCATATAACACCTTCAAAGGTGTCCATTAAGATGTCACTATATTTATATATGATATATAATATGTTTATTTTTTCCTTATTCTTCTGTATTTCTCATTTATGGCATACTTTATGATTTCCATTATGGGTAAACGCGATAATTTCATTTTAGGAAGTGCGGACTACCGCCCCCTCAAAGTGATGTGAATCGTTAATTCCATATATGGAATGTATAAAGGATGGAGTAAATGATATTATATATGATATTATACTGGAACTATATTATACCTTTATATAATTATGATTTCATTCCATTAAATACGAAATAGAAATGAAAGTAGCGTTCATGCGTACGTACGGCTTACCGTCTCCATGAACGGTGCATTTCATTTCTTACCTCTAAATGTTACGTAATATTATAAATGAATGTATATACTGGATATATATGATATATATGACATCTAAATCGTGAATATAATTCTGGAGATAATGGATATTCTACCACATAAACAACTTGTAATTATAAGAAGTTTATTGTTGACTCAAGTACCAAAGATTGACAAAACGACTGTTATTAACTTAAATAATTACATAATGCTCATAACATTGTAATAAGTGATATAAAAAGGATAATGAAATTGAAAATGGTTCTTAATAAAGTAGATATTAACTCTAGTTTATTATTCAGGAGGTTAAAGAACGGTCAAATCAAGTCAGACACAAGGTAAGAGAATTTCTTAACCCAACTTCCATTCTTTGGGTTAATCTCCTACTTTAAAATTACGTCATGATATTATTATGTCCTATTTTGTATTTTTACTTTCTTTATGTGTAACTATAGTGAATACACATAATAGACCTATTTTATTTTAAAAATAATCTTTTTAAGGACTTTGTCTCAATCTCCTTTCATTGAGGCATATTTGGTTTTATACACAACTTTCTTTTATACGGTGTATAAATCCCTTTGACTTTTACTTTTATTCAAAAGGAATCTTTTTTATACGAAGCGTTTTACTAAACAACAAAAAGGGAATGTTTTTCTTTCCATACATATGCGGCGACAATGAATTCTCCTCCGCCATGACCATTATTTGAGTTTCGGCTTCCTCTACAAGCCATCACTTTTTTTTAAAGAAAAATAAATACAAAGTTTTAACTTTCTTTTATTTTGGTATTGAAAATGGTTTTGAAAGCATTTTTATTATATCAATGTGTTGTATTGATATCTTGTGATTGAAATGCGGAATGGTTATGTTTCCTTTATGCATGTTTTATGTGATATGATGATGTTATTGTTTATGATATGTTTAAACCTATTCATATGAGGAATAAATTGGACTTAATAAGTGACGGGTGGAGCCCGCTATAGCTCCTTGATGCATCGGTAGGTCTCATGAGACAAACTAGTGTCTTGGCATGAGGCCTTGACAAAATCTTATTTGTGGTCTTGGCACGAGGCCTTGGCTACGTGGTTATGATAGTCTGGCATTATGCATTTAATCATTATGAAAGTGGTTATTGATATTTCATTTGATTATTTGACTAGTAGAATATCCATGTGAGTAAGTAAATGACATTATTTAATTTTATTTTTTCCATATTATGCTGAAGTTCAAGTTTAAAAAGGCTTTTGTTTTAGTTATACATTGCCTTAAATGTTAATGTTTATTTATGAAAGCTTCCGCAATATTGTTATCCTTACTGAGCATCTGAGCTCACCCCTTTCAATGTTTTAATATTTTACAGGATGTGAAGAAGTATTTTATGAATGACCTGCAGGGATAGTCAGAAGAGGATATGAGTGTGGAATATGGAGACTTTGTTATTGTAGTTTTTCACTTTATGATGTAATGTAACGTTTACGAATGTATCTAGTGTTTCTAAGGCTACTAAACTAATCGGTCTTTCGAGACTTGATCTTTTGTGATCATGCCAATGTTACGAAGTAATGCACCGACTCTAGGTAGCTGGGGTCGGGGCGTTACAGTTGGTATTAGAGGCAGTTTAGTACTAACCTTGTAAGCTAGATTTAGATAAACTCTGATTAGAGCACATAGCTCGAAGATAGACTTTGAGGATTAGTATAGAAAAACATCCTAGAATTTTGGTATTATAGAGATTTTGTGAGTTTTCCGAGCAATACATCCCTGTCTGGATACGAGCAGGTAGAGGCGGATCTGGCACATATGTACCTAGGGGTAAAACCTGAAAAAACCGCTTTGAGCTAGACTCGAACGGGAACTGGTGCACGACAACGGGCCTTGCTGCACTATTGGTTACGACACTCCCGGGGGATATGCTTAGGATAATTCTCATTTTCTTTATAAACCACTATGAAGGGTTATGAGTATATACTTCCTAAAAGAAATTTTTTTATGATTATGGATTATGTCCATAAATAGTTCCATTTATGTTAAGTATTTTACAAGTATGGAATTATTTATTTTGATTCATAAACTAATCTAGTTTATGCCATTGTTTAGAAATGGCGCCTAGTGGAAGGAATGGAAACCGTATCAATGCACGCACTCCGTGTAGGGATTGCCCTCCTACTCAAGATAATTATTGTGGATCTGGAGATACAACTGGTGCTGATAAACTTATTACCATACTGGGACAACTCACTCAGGTTATGAATAATAACCTTACTCGTATGGATCACCCTGATCCACAACGTGGAGGATCAATGTTAGACCGCTTCATGAGGCAACAACTGCCAACATTTAATAGGGGTACAAATCCATTAGTAGCTGAACAATGGATAAACTCCTTAGAGAAAATATACCATGCCTTGGGGAGTAGCGAAAGGGAGAAGGTTGTCATGGCAGTTTACCGCCTCACTGGAGATGCCGATCAGTGGTGGTCTCTGATTCAAAACACAAAGGAAGATGATGACGTATCGAATATGGAATGGAGGGAGTTCAAAGAGCTTTTCTTAGAAAAATATTTTCCTTGTGACCATCGAGCAGATATGGAAAGGCAATTTCTGAGTCTGAGGCAGAAGGAGGATGATAATGTCGCAAAGTGTGAGGCTAACTTTACAAGGTTAGCGAGGCATGCTGCAGATTATATACATAACCCAAGAAGTAAGATTGATCGTTTCTTTGATGGGTTAAAACCATTTCTCCGTCGAGTTTTAGTATCATAATCTTTCTCAACATACGAAGATATTGTCTCGTGTGCTATCAAGATGGAAAAGGAATTCTCTAATTCTTATGACTTTAAAGCAAAGCAAGAGAAGAAGAGATCTTCTGATCAATCTGGAAATGGAAATAAGGGGAAGAAGGGAAGATTTGAATATCATTCCTACAGTAAATGTGGGAAGAAACACCCTGGTACTTTCTTGAAGGGAATGGGAGTCTATTACAAGTGTGGCGGAAAAGGCCACCAAGCTCATGATTGCAAGGGAAAAAAAGTTGCTGTGAATGTGGAATGCTATAATTGTAGAGAGATGGGACATTATGCAAATGAATTTCCTATGCGTCAGGGGAACTTACCTCAGAAGAGGCCAGGGGATCAAGGCCAAGCTTATGCTATCACTACTGCTGAAGTTGAATCTCCAAAAGACGTGGTGGCAGGTAATTTAATGGTTTCCTCAAGTTTAGAAAATGCATTATTTGATTCTGGATCATCACATTGTTTCATATCTTCCCAGTTTTCTAAGAAAATTAGATATTTCCAGTTTGATTTAACAAGAGAATTGTCAGTCAAAACTCCTAAGGGAATTATTATTGCAACAAAGTTTTGTGAATCAGTCCCCATTAGAGCACATAACTGTTCTTTATCCACTGATCTCATTGTCATACCTATGATTGAGTTTGATATAATCCTCGGTATGGATTGGATTTTGGACTATGATGCAAAGATTTATTATAAGAAGAAGGAGGTTACGATTTTTGATGATGATGATAAGGAACACCTTATTTTTAGAGCAGAATCGTCACCACATAATTCTTATTTAGATCCACCCCCAGTGGCTCAACTAAGTTCAATTATTGGGGAGGAAGAGAATGAAATGACTAATAGTGAGGAAAGGAATGTTCAAATATAGTATGTACCTATTGTGAAAGAATATGTAGATGTGTTTCTGGAAGATTTACCTGGACATCCTCTAGAACGAGAAGTTGAGTTTTCCATTGATTTAATTCCTGGATCGAGGCCCATATCGAAGACCCCTTATAGGATGGCCACCGTGGAATTAGTTTAACTAAAGAAACAACTAGAGGAATTGAGTAATAAGGGATTTATTCACCCTATTGTTTCTCCATGGGGATCCCCTATCCTTTTTGTTAAGAAGAAAGATGAATCTATGAGGTTGTGCATTGACTACAGGGAGATCAATGCTATAACAATAAAGAACAAGTATACCCTACCTCACATTGATGATTTATTTGACCAATTGCATGGAGATCAATACTTTTTAAATATTGACCTTCAATCAGGATACCATCAGTTGTGCGTGAAGAAGGAAGATATTCCGAAGACAGCATTTCGAACAAGGTACGGGCATTACGAGTTTACAGTAATACCTTTTGGATTGACTAATGCACCCTCTGTATTCATGGATCTAATGAATAGAGTTTTCAAGTAATATCTAGATGATTTTGTGGTGGTATTTATTGATGAAATATTGGTGTACTCCAAAATCTACGAAGATCATGAAAATCATTTGCATATTATTTTGAAGACTCTTAGAAGGCATGAATTATATGGGAAGTTTAGCAAGTGTGAATTCTGGCTTCAGAAGATTTCTATTCTTGGACACATTGTCTCTAAGTATAGAATTTCTGTTGATCCTTCTAAGACCGAGACAATCCAAGAATGGCCAGCACCGATGAGTATAACTAAGGTACGCAGCTTTATTGCTTTGGCAGGTTATTATCGACGTTTTGTCCAGAATTTTACCCGATTGGCTAACCCATTGACGAAGCTCACACGTAAAGGGGTTAAATTTGTCTGGACAAAAGAGTGTGAAGAATGTTTTGAAGAACTGAAGAGAATATTAGTCAATGCTCCTATATTGACCCTACCATCAGAGAATGATGGGTTCGTTATTTATAGTGATGCATCAATGAAAGGACTTGGTTGTGTCCTTAGGCAGAACGATTGGGTTATTGCCTATGCATCACGATAGCTGAAAATTCATGAGCAAAACTATCCTACTCATGATCTCGAGTTAGCTGCTGTAATATTTTCCTTGAAGATATGGAGACATTATCTCTATGGTGAAAAATGTGAGATATATACCGATAACAAGAGTTTGAAATATATTTTCTCACAAAAATAACTCAACATGAGGCAAAGGCGATGGCTTGAACTACTCAAGGATTATGATTGCACGATACATTACCACCCAGGAAAGGCAAATAATGGTTGCAGATGCTTTGAGTAGAAAAGATCATGGAGTTTTGAACATGATGAGAGTGGAAAGGGATCCTATTTTCATGGATCTAGTAAAGATGGATATGGGAATCACCATGGTGGGTGAAACATCAAATTTTTTTCAAATGGTTGCCAAACCATCTTTACTAGAATGGATAAAGTGTTCTCAGGCTGATGATGAAGTGTTGAAAAAGAAGATTAAAGCTGTGAATGATGGGCGGTTGAGTGAATTTGTTTATGAAGATGGAATTTTGAAATTTGGGAGGAGACTTTGTGTTCCCGATATACCTGACTTAAAGAGGGAATTGTTGGATGATTCTCATAGTTCCAATTTCTCTATACACCCTGGGAGCACTAAAATGTATAGAGATTTAAAGGGAAATTTTTGGTGGGACAACATGAAAAGGGAGATTGCCGATTTTGTGTCAAGATGTATGGTTTTCCAATAAGTAAAAGCAGGAAGGCAACAGCCTGGTGCAGTATTGCAACCCCTTCCCATACCTGAGTGGAAATGGGATAATATTATGATGGATTTTGTCATGGGACTACCAAAGAATCCTAGAAGAAATGATGCAATATGGGTTGTTGTTGATCGTCTCACGAAGTCATCACATTTTCTTTCAATAAGGGAAGATCTACCACTTGAACGTCTAGCAAGACTATATATTAATGAAGTTGTGAGACTTCATGGAGTACCCTTGTCAATTGTCTCAGATCGTGATCCCCGTTTTACATCAAGATTCTGGAAAAGTCTTCAGAAGGCCTTGGATACTGAACTTCGTTTGAGCACTGCTTACCACCCTCAAACATATGGACAATCAGAAAGAACTATTCAAACCTTAGAAGACATGTTGAGATCATGCTCACTTGACTTTCAAGGAATGTGGGATCAATATTTACCTCTGGTAGAATTTTCTTATAACAATAGCTTCCATTCAAGTATTCAGATGGCACCATATGAAGCGTTATACGGAAAGAGATGTCGCACACCAACCTGTTGGGATGACGTTGGTGAAAGAAAACTTGTAGGCCCAGAACTGGTGGAGGAAATGATGGAAAAGGTGAAAGTAATCCAAAAACACATAAAATAAGCTCAAAGTAGGCAGAAGAGCTATGCCGACAACTGAAGGAAGGATTTTGAATTTCTGGTAGGAGATCATGTTTTCTTGAAGGTATCTCCATGAAAGGGAGTTATACGTTTCGGTAAGAAGGGTAAATTGAGTCCCAGGTACATCAGACCCTTCGAAATTCTAGAACGAATTGGGGCTGTAGCTTACCGTTTGGCAATGCCGCCAAGTCTCTCCAAAGTTCATGATGTATTCCACATATCACTATTGAGAAAATACATGCCTGACCCAACGTAAGTACTCACCTATGAGGAATTAGAACTGGAACCCGATCTTTCTTATTGCAAAGAGCCCATCAGGATTCTTGATACAAGAGAACAAGTGCTGAGAAACCGGACGACTCGTCTGTTAAAAGTTCTATGGAGAAACCATAAGATAGAGGAGGAAACGTGGGAACCCAAGGAACTTATGATGAAGAATCACCCAAGTCTTTTTATAAAGTGATATTATATGAAATTTCGAGGACGAAATTATTTGAAGGAGGGGAGAATGTAACACCCCAAGCTTCCTCGGTACTCTTCTCTTTGAATAATACAGTAGCGTGTGTTGTACGCAACTTCGAGTTCTAACACACACCACAACCAATCAAAGTAGCCGTTATGAATAGTAATACCTAATTTTTGAAATTTTATAAATTTTATTTTTCCAAATGGACTTTGTTTTTGTATTCGTAATATCAAAATTATCCTAAGTTGAATTTTTTGTAACTTTCTGAGAACTTCCAATTTTTTATGAATAGTGAAAAATACTTAAAACAACTTTTTTAATAAAAATAATTTATTGTGATAAATTATACTATTTATTGGTTTTAAAGTATAATTAGAATATATTTTTACCATTTTATCCAATGGTGGTCATTATAATTAATTTAACATTGAAATTGGGCATGAACAATTGTCAATCTTTTGATATAAATTATTTCTTAAAAACACCCTATTTGTTGTGACAGTGGGAATTAATTATAAAATTAATTAATGCAACTTATATGTTTGGAATTTTGTAAAATAGACATCATTTTTTAAATCAGAATATCAAAAATAGCTTAGGGTGAATTTTTGGGATTTTTCTGAAAAACTTCAATTTTTGATGAATAGTGAAACCACTAAGTGATATTTATAAAAACTGATTTTTCGTTTAAATGAAATTTTACCACTTATGTGTTTTTAATTTCAAAAATCCGACATACATGGTTTTCATTAAGAAGTAAAATGCGGTTCAATGAGATTAAAATAATTTTTTGGTGAATAGTAACTTTTAAGTTCTTAATCGTGATTAGAGGTAATTAGTGTAGTTTAAGGTAAAAATAATGTTTTAATAATATGAGATGAGCTTGAAACATGTCCTACCCTTATTTGATGTGCCATGGCCGACCAAGACAATCCATGGGTTAACTTGGGGACCCCATGGAGCCACTTTAGTTGGAAAATGACATAAATACCTTTTATTTAATGTTAAAGTAAAAAAATGACACAAACATGAAATGTTTTACTAAAACATTTTTTACATGGGGTTATACAAGTCATATTTTTGACTATAAATATTCATTGGAAAGGTAAAACGATTTCCTACATCATAGTATTTTTTTTTTCTAATCTTTAGAAATTAAATAAATTAAATTATTTATGACATCATGATGATGTAGCGATGACCTCATTATTTAACGATTTAAATAAAATGGAAAGATAATGTAATATATAAGACCTAAACATGTCAAAAACCTATTTTATGGGTGGATTTCGAACCCTTATCACCTTATCCTCGAATTATATCAATGTGGGACCTCTTAAATCCGAATACCATTTTAAAATAAAGTGACTTTTCTTTACTTTCCAAGAGTGCCCCTCCTCTCCACTTATAAAAGGCCCCCACCTCTACCACCTTACTCACACTTTAAAAGCCTTTTGGCTCAGACAACCTCTGCCAAAATACTCTCCCAACTTCCCTCCCTTACTCCTAGAAGCCTCACTTTGGGCAGAATTCATCCCAAGGAAGCCTTTGGCTCAAATCAAAAGAGTTACCCGATTTTAAGGTAATGTCTTATCTTATGTTATTTTGTTTTATTTTGCTTCTCCAACCCCATAAACTCTTTTTATTAATTTATTTTGTAACAAAACCAGTATACTACATATACTAGGATGTTGTTATAAGAAGGATTCGAGCTACACTTACACACACCTACATCTAATGGTTAAAGAACATACTGTTTCTGTGGATGGTGAATTTCTGCCTCACGAAATGATGATTGTTCAAAACTCATATAACACCTTAAAAGGTGGATATTAAGATGTCACTATATTTATATATGATATATAATATGTTTATGTTTTCCTTATGCTTCTGTATTTCTCATTTATGGCATAATTTATGATTTCCATTATGGGTAAACACGATAATTTCATTTTAGGAAGTGCGGACTACCTCCCCCTCAAAGTGATGTGAATCGTTAATGCCATATGTGGAATTTATAAAGGATGGAGTAAATTATATTATATATGATATTATACTGGAAATATATTATACCTTTATATAATTATGATTTCATTCCATTAAATACGAAATAGAAATGAAAGTAGCGTTCATGCGTACGTACGACTTACCATCTCCATGAACGGTGCATTTCATTTCTTACCTCTAAATGTTACGTAATATTATGAATGAATGTATATACTGGATATATATGATATATATGACATCTAAATCATGAATATAATTCTGTAGATAATGGATATTCTACCACATAAACAACTTGTAATTATAAGAAGTTTATTGTTGACTCAAGTACCAAAGATCGACAAAACGACCGTTATTAACTTAAATAATTACATAATGTTAATAACATTGTAATAAGTGATATAAAAAGGATAATGAAATTGAAAATGGTTCTTAATAAATTAGATATTAACTCTAGTTTATTATTCAGGAGGTTAAAGAACGGTCGAATCAAGTCGGACACAAGGTAAGGGAATTTCTTAACCCAACTTCCATTCTTTGGGTTAATCTCCTACTTTCAAATTACGTCATGATATTATTATGTCCTATTTTGTATTTTTACTTTATTTATGTGTACCTATAGTGAATACACATAATAGACCTATTTTATTTTAAAAATTATCTTTTTAAGGACTTTGTCTCAATCTCCTTTCGTTGAGGCATATTTGGTTTTATACACAAATTTCTTTTATACGGTGTATAAACCCCTTTTACTTTTACATTTATTCAAAAGGAATCTTTTTTATATGAAGTGTTTTACTAAACGACAAAAAGGGAATGTTTTTCTTTCTGTACATATGCGGCGACAATGACTTCTCCTCCGCCGTGACCATTATTTGAGTTTCGGCTTCCTCTACAAGCCATTACTTGTTTTAAAGAAAAATAAATACAAAGTTTTAACTTTATTTTATTTTGGTATTGAAAATGGTTTTGAAAGCATTTTTATTATATCAATGTGTTGTATTGATATCTTGTGATTGAAATGTGGAAAGTTTATGTTTCCTTTATGCATGTTTTATGTGATACGATAATGTTATGGTTTATGATATGTTTAAACCTATTCATATGAGGAATGCATTGGACTTAATAAGTGATGGGTGGAGCCCACTATAGCTCCTCGATGCATCGGTAGGTCTCATGAGACAAACTAGTGTCTTGGCACGAGGGCTTGACAAAATCTTATTTGTGGTCTTGGCACGAGGCCTTGGCTACGTGGTTATGATAGTCTGACATTATGCATTCCATCATTATAAAAGTGGTTATTGATATTTCATGTGATTATTCGACTAGTAGAATATCCATGTGAGTAAGTAAATGACATTATTTAATTTTATTTTTTCCATATTATGCTGAAGTTCAAGTTTAAAAAGGATTTTGTTTTAGTTATACATTGCCTTAAATGTTAATGTTTATTTATGAAAGCTTCCGCAATATTGTTATCCTTACTGAGCATCTGAGCTCACCCCTTTCAATGTTTTAATATTTTACAGGATGTGAAGAAGTATTTTATGAATGACCTGCAGGGATAGTCAGAAGAGGATATGAGTGTGGACTATGGAGACTTTGTTATTGTATTTTTTCACTTTATGATGTAATGTAATGTTTACGAATGTATCTAGTGTTTCCAAGGCTACTAAACTAATCGGTCTTTCGAGACTTGATCTTTTGTGATCATGCCAATGTTACGAAGTAATGCACTGACTCCGGGTAGCTTGGGTCGCGGCGTTACACCACATACCCTGTCTCCAAATACTATTGAACTCCATTAGAATTATCATAAGAAACTACATGAGTGGATTCCCTCAATCATGCATCCTAATAAAATACCAATCCATCTTGCATTTTAGATCGACCTAAAAATCTTACATAATGCCTTCACACACACTGAGGTACACATACAAGGGTGATAATATTATCTCAGTAGGCCACCCCATTGATGAACCAGTAAATATATAGTCATAAGTGTATGATCATGATTTATTTTCATCCTATCTAAGACACATATAAATTATAAATGATATGGATATAAATAACAAAAATAGGTACAGAACCTATTATTGGTTCTTTAATTCCAATATTCTAGACAAGACCCAATCATAGATGAGTATATATATTCATGGATATATATACTCCCATTAATGTATATACATGAATGTTATCATATATATATATATATATTTATAATAAATTCATAAAATCATAAATAACTCAATCCATAATAGATCTTTGGAACTATGATCTGATAAAAAAGACATCATGTAAAATTGGTATTTAACATGTTTCCATACCACTCAAGTAATGTATAACTATGATTATTTCTGGGTCCATAATACCTATCAACAATACTTACTGTAACCAATTATATAAATATATCTAAGCAATCAACATCACCAAAGGGTGTATATTTCATAGATTTGGGTTTGCCTATACTCACCTCCAATCATTATAATGAGGGATACATTACATCGAGGGACAATCATATAATAATGAAAATTCATCAACTATGACCAATTCCAGATGTATCATGCTTCAGACCAATATTTCTAGGATATAAGGAGTAGAAATACCCTAGTAAACCTAGTATGATATGCAAATCGTATATCCAAGGAGTTTGGATGTCCAAGTCAACCAAGTGGGTCATGTAAATTGGAACCAAGTAGTATATATTTACAAAGCATTAAAATATGTCATCATATATAAGGAGTAGAAATGTCCATGTTATCCTAATAGGCCACTGTATCCATCAATTAGAAATGTTCAAGGCATCCAAATTTTTCATTGGATTTAAGGAGTATAAATCTCTAAGGCATCCTAATAATTATTTTCAATAAGACCTAAGTATTAAAAAATGTCTAAGGAATCTGAATAGGTTTTAATATCAAATGAATATAAATTTGGTGTTATCTGAGTCAGTCAAATCAATTGGGTCCAATGTGTTGAAATGTTTGATGTATTATAATAGGTTTTATAAGCCTTGTTATAAACCCACAATTATCAATATAAAAAATTTGTGAGACCCCACGTCGGGGTCATACCATTTTCCGATTATCAGTGCAACGATATGTTCTCATATAAAACATCATCTTTGATTTGTATCCAAAACGCAAGAAGTACCTTGGGGGATCTCTTCTAAGAATCACATCATGTTAGGTCGATCAGCTAAAAACTAGGAAACAAATCTAAAAATCATTAATACATCATCAATAACATTGTGAATGTGTATGAGAAAGAGCGAGGATAGTTGAACACCTAAAACCATCATCACCGCTACATCCCATTGATATACCATGTTCATTACAAATTCAAAGGTGACACCTACTATCAACTATATACAAAACCAACACCATAGATTAGGGTCGATCAAAAAATGGGGTGCCTAGAGGGTCCTCAAGATCATTCCTCCAGACATGCATCCAATATGATTTCCTTGAGGAAATAGGAGGAAAGCGAATCCCTCTTTGGATCATTATAAGAAAAGATTATGTGGATGAATCCTACATAGGATCCTCCATGTTAGATTATAAGCAATGGTATCCAACTAAAAATCCTTAGCTATAATGTTTAAAGGAGAAATACCACATATGATCCTCTGGTAGTAAATAAAAAGAGGCATACTACATCATATCCTCATTAGATACATAGGTAAAATAATCTAACATGAAAACCTCAATAATAGTGAGAATATAGAGCCATCCTATACAGGATTCTCATGGTCAAAATTCAAGTAGAGGCATCATATAGAGGATACTAAGTAACAACTTATCTCATGGACTCATAGAACAAAAGGGGAGGTCTCACAAAGGAGAAATCATTAAGGGAAAAATATACACAATACTTGGACATGGTTGATATCTCAGGGATCATATTAGATCAAAATTTAATTTTTTGTAGACAACTGGATTCAACTTCAATTGGAAGAACCTATCCATTTTGTAAAAATCCAATTACACCACCTATGAGCCTTAAAAACACCTTAATTATTTCACTATCACAATATATGTGAAAAAATACTCAAAATAGAATACCATTTTTTTAAATTCTTACATGTGGCTAATTTTTTTTTAATATCCCTAAAAAGGGTATAAAGGGTGTTGTGCTTGGTGTGTATACCTAGAACACGATGTGTTCCCCCAATTCCCACATGGGTGTGTACTCCAGTTATACATGGAATGAAAACTCCCATGTACATGGAATATACCTTACATGGGGTACCTTTTTATGTAGCTCACATGGACTATTGGTGTAATTTTCATAGTTCTCTAACTCTTCACAGTGTGAATCCCACATGGGGTTTTTCCATGTACTCAACATGACCATGTGCCCTTACACGAGATGTTTGGCCAGGTACAATGCTACATAGATGAGTTCTAGTACAAAATGTGTATACCCCATAAATGATGTGTACATAAAAAATACCTTCTTTCTCATATAGGAAGAACACGTGGAATGTGTTCTAGAATTTACATGTAATGTGATAAAGATTCCACAATGGGAAACCCCTCAAATCATCTAATACCCACATTTCCTCCAAAAGGAACATATTATCCCTCACAGATTACAATGTAAGTATAATAGGGTTTTAAAACATAAAAATACTAAATCCACAGGGATTTAAGAGAAAAAATAAAAAAATACCTTTGGGAAGAATCTGTTGATGCTTCACCATTTTTTACATTCCATGAATACAACTAAATAATCTATTGAGTCCCAAGCTCTAGGATTCTAGTATTATTCCCCTCTCTATCATTCCCACCCTCACTATCCCTCTCATATATCTATCGTTGAAATGGAACCCATACTGGGGAGTACGTGACAATCCATTAGAGAAAAAAATAAAATAATTTGGGAAAAAGTAAAGGAATAAAAAGACATGAAAAGGAAATATTAGAGATGACCCCAACACCTGATCTGATTTTCCTACCTTGAAAACAATACTTTTTCCAGACTCAATTGTAGATGAATAATCTCCATACGATGATATATTCAAAAGATGCTGCTAAAAAACATGTGTGCATGAATTAATTTACAATTAATTAAATATTATTTTTTAATTATTCTTACAAATATTTTAATGGTTTGGAATTCCACAAAACACATGTCATACAGTAAAGACATTATCCTAAGAACCATAATTTTTTCATAAAAATTATCTAAGAACATTTTCTATGGGAAATTACCATTTAAACCCTTACATGAATTTGATAGAAAAAATTCATGTTTCTTCAAAGTCATTAAAAACATGGGTCCTTACATATATGTTTATTAATACCTAAGTGACATCAGTAAAAAAAATTACCCCATTTAAAACAATAAAAAGATATAAGTATATTATATAATATTAAATGAAATACAAATTGTTTAAAACAACTATGAAAATTCACAGTTCATTCTTCCCATATTCAATATCACAAAAAAATCACAATTTTTTACTTTGGGAACCATTGACCCTTGAATAGTATTATTCCATGCTTTAAAAATAATGGGTGTATAAAATAGATCCATTTTCCTCACATATAAAAGGGGATACATCCCCCTTCATTCAAACCCCATTCGGTAAAATTTATTCCTAAAATATAAAATTGTTCTCCTCACAGAATAATATATCATGTTTGTAATCCTTTGAACTTATTTAGTTAGCCAAACCCATTTATTTCCCATGAAACATTGAAGTAAAGATTAAATCTCACAAAGTGAGTATTACATATCCGTTATATATTTCAATATAACTGTTCTCTTCCAAACCAACCAAAAAAATATTAATATAAAAAATGAATTAAAATTTTAATATTGACAAGTAAATATATTAATGATCAAAATATATTTAATCCTTCCACATAACTTTTATAATAAAATGAACATTAAAAATTCATTATGCAGATTACCACCTCCACAAATTAACATTTTTTCAATCTGATTTTAATCATTTATATAAAACACATAAAATATGAATAAAAAATATAAATAATTTTAAATAATATTAATATTAATTTATTTTAATCATATTAAAAACATCCATAACCATAATCAACCATGAAATTAGAATTTTTATTCTATATTGGTCATTTTGACAACCCCCATGAACTAGGCTATTAAAATAGACAATAGATACATACATGAGATTAAATACTGATTTAGATACAATTTAGTAAAAAATACTGATTTTTTCCTTTTCTTTAAATGTTATGTATTTTTTTTACATATAATTAAAATATCACCCTCGATCACTTAAATTTCCAAAATAATTTGATACTGATTAAGTTATCATAAAAAATAAAAAATATAAGAAAAAAAATAAGATAACAAAAAAATGAAAATAAACATTATTTATTAAATGAAGAATAGATGGATGAGATTTCTAATATGGATTCTAATAAACATAATTTTATTAAATGAAATGTTATAGTTATGCCTAGATGAAATCAATAATATGGTAAGGGTTTGTGCTAACTCAATATTCTATAATTCTTTTACAAACATTATTATTGAACAATATTATCCCATGTTTTATTTTTTAAACCTAATTAGTCTATTTTATTTTATTACATACTTATTTTTTGGGATTCTACAATTCTTACTTATATTATCATTATCAAATGGTTCATAACACAATGATTATGACCCTTGAAATGGATTTCTTGGTATTAATTTCAATTTCATGAGGCCTGCTACTAATCATACACCAATTTTCCTTTATAAATTGTATATATTTCCTATTTTTTTTATAATATCATTAATTATATCCCACGATGTTTCAAGTTCATATCCATTTTCTATCATCTTAAATGGTTTTGATTTAGATGAAACTGATGTCATAAGGGTCTTGGATATCAATTTTAAGCACTTTAGACATATTTATATTTATAATAAATGATCAATTTTAAGGTTGTAAAAAAATTACCTTCAATATTTTATTTATTTATATCCTCAAAATATTAATGGTATTTATTGTTTCTTTTAACAAAATTCATTCTTGGACTTTTGATTTAATATTTTCTAAAGAAATATGTGTTATTTGACTCAATTTTCAATTCCATGACACATGAATGATATTTTTCACCATATATCCATTTATATAGTTTATTCAGTAATCTAATCCTTTTATATATAATTAACATATGTCATTTAATTATATAGTAACTTTTTCACTCCCAATTTCTATTGATTCTTATGTTTCCATTATTGTAAGGTAATATTCATCTTAATTATGTTTTCATTTAGACAATATTCTTATTCACCACTTATTTAATTTTTGTGGTTCACATATTTGTCATGGATTACTTATTAAATCCTATAATATTATTATCCTAAAGAGGATTAATCTCATGGAAATCCATCACTACCTTTTTCATACAAAAAATCCTCTGGTATACGCATGATTTTTTATCAAATGTCTTACCTCATTCAATAACCTATTTTCCATTTCATTTTATGATATTAATTCACCTATAATTTATATATGGTTTTATTACTGAAATTATTGAATTATTATGATAAATTTTTCTCTATATGGTGTTATTTTGAGGAATGAAAACATTAAAATATATTCCATTTATAGATAAGAGAAATACTAAAATAATATATAATTTTTATTCCAATACATATTTTTATTTAATATAATTGAATGAGTATTATATTTTTAATAGATCATTCATCCTTCATATAATATATCTATTAGAAAAAATTGGTTATGGGTGGGGACCAAAATATTCCTTCGTTGAATTGGTTGGTCTACTGATATAATGTTTTTGGTAGTTTAGTGTATTCCTACCCACAATAATGTTTTTCCCTGATATGGGGTTGTGATGTTAAGATCATGATGTATTAACTTAGGATGTGGAATTAGTTTTCAAGTGTAGTGAACTTCATCTATATGGAACTTGTTATTTTACCTGTTTATTTATTTATTGTTATGTCAATAATAGATATGTTGTCTTCATTTTTTCTTTTTATTATTGAATTATATAAATTATATATTCCAACAAATATTATTTATTCCTAACATAAGTTTAGTTATTGTGTTTGACTTCAATCACTTATTTTAACCCTTAATGGGTATTTCATCTCACCCTTCTCATGTTTCCATTTCCTTAGGTAATAATTAAATGTATTACATATGATTTGTCTAAATTTATGGCTTTTTTGAAAAAAATTATAGTTGTTAAAGACTTATTATGGATTAATTAGTTTATTATATAATTTAAAAATGTCCATTTGGTGATATAGATATGGGATATTTATTTAATTTTTTTCCCAAACTCTTTAAAAAACTAAAAACTAAAATGAACATCAAATTTTTTTAGTTGATATTTTTTGATGATATTTTAATTATTTTTTGTAAAATTCATTTGTTTTAGTTCATTTCAAAAATAATATGTAAAAAGGGGTTTATTTTCCTAGATTAAGGGTTTGTGGGTATATTGTAAGATAATATATTTCTTTGTATGATATTGTTTGCTTGAACTTTTGTTTAAGACAATTTTTTTGGTCAATTATGTGTTTCCCATGTCCTTAAGAAGTCTTGGGGGAATTCCGGGGGCTCGGGACATATAATAAGGGGAAAGGAGTTTTTTGGGCAAGCCTCACGGTCTCCCCATGGTTAGAACTAACCATGTAGAAAGAATATATAAATCATACAGAAGGTTGATTTTTTGACAGTAACATCTGCACGGTTTGTGTACGGTTTGGCAAACTATGCGAGTAAACCGTGCGACCTAGAAACTTTTAAAAATTTAAAAAAAATTCCATTATGGGGTTTTTATATTCCACTTGGGATTTTCCTCCTCATCCCTTCTTGAAACCCTAGGAATGAACCAAATATTCCAAGATCTTCTAAGGATTGATCTCCCTTATATTAGGTCTTTTTGGAGTTCTGTTGGTTGTGGATTGACAATCTGGGTAAGGCTAATCTCCCTCTTTCTTATCTTTTTGGTTTAAGGTTCCCATCCTTTCTATATCTCCATCTGAAGCACTCAAACCCCTCTTTTTCGGTGATATTTAGGAGGAGGCATTAAGGATGTGTTGAATCAGGATCTAAGGCCTTGATTAAGGGTGAGTTTGCCATAGGATTCTAGGTAGGTGGTTTACATGTTATATCCCTTGTGTTTTATGTATTTTTTTTCATGTAGGTTTGTATTATTTTCCTCTTTTGATGGGTTATTGATTATTTTGACATACGATGGTGTAATGAGTGTCTAAATGTTTAATTTAACCCCTCTTAGTCCCTATGGAATGCAAGGAGGATGAATCAACCAAATTAGGGCCACCTGTGGGTTGTGCTGATATTTCCTAGACTTAGAGTTAGATATGTAAGTGTAAGAACAATTTGAAAAAATGTAGATCCCATGTTTAATATGTTAATATGATTAATGGATATGAAATTGGGGTTTATAAATACACGTATTTTTGGTAATGGCATAAGAAGTTGTTTGGTTGGCATGAAAAAGGGGTAAAATAGATTAATGGGAAAATTCTAGGTTACAGAATTATATTTGAATATGCATAGTTAGATAGGAATAGGAATGGGAAATGGATCTAATGTGGTAACTAATATAAATGATGATTGTGTTAATGGATTAAGGAAATAATGTTATTTTCTCCTTAATTGATATTATGGTAATGTTGTAAATGGTGATTTATATGGATGATTTTGGTTAATGATAAATAAGAATGTGAACATGACTTGGTTGAGTGGGTTATTGAAGTGAGGTTCTACGCCCACGGGTTGAGTTGGACCAAGGTTCTAGCTAAACCCCCAAATGCTTATGTTAGTGAAGGGGAAAATGTTCTATTCCCTTAACAGTTTCATTCCACTCGGACTAAGGCATCAAGGTGAGGATTATGATTTTGTTGTAACGTGAATCCTAGTGAGATATGGCTTGATCTATTTTCCATATGATAGAGAATATTGAATATCCATAATCCATTAAAACCATGAAAAAGGTAGATTAAACCATGAAATGCCTAAGTAGTGAACTTGGATTAAAAGGTTGTATAATTCCATGGAACATAGTCTAGAATGTCATATTGTATTCTTTTTATATTAACTTTCCATTATTTTTTATTTTCATGCACTATCTAAAATTTTTGGATATTTTGTAGATAATGTTGTTGGTGGCCTACTAAGTTGTACTCACACCCTGCTCAGGCTGTCATTGGTTACCTGATCAGGTTTCATTCTTGTAGGTCAGGACATGGGTAAATTCCCTATGCAATGGAGTTGAGTCAGAAATAGGATATGTTGGGTGAGGTTCTAAACATGGAGTACAAACCATTTTGGGGATTATACTATTTTCTATCTTTTTGGTTTTTCTCACATGACACTATTTCATGGTGTGGCATATTTTTTGTTGCTTATGACTGTACCCGGTTTTGGGACATGGTTATTTATGCATGTCATGGATTGTTCTATTTTTTCCCTACTATTTCAATTATTATCTATTATGGATTAATCTAATATTGAGGGTATAGTATCCCCATGTGACCTATTTGACCCTCACTGCTAGTCGATAACCTCTGGAATACGGGGAGGCGAGCTTGAGGTCATGTAATGACTAGGCTCAGGGCACTGGATAAGTGGCTTCTGGGTTGGGGATGTTACAAAGTGGTATTAGAGGTGTTATTTTCTCACTCTTTCTATTTGGGGATAGTAGATAATAATTTAGGAAAGTGTTGGGCCTTAGTAATGAGCTTGTGGTCGGGAGTATCAATACAATGTATGGGAAAAAACCCAAGTCACCCAGGGAGGTAATTCTGGTTCTTGTTATGTGTTGTTATATTTGATGATTGTTTCACCATAGATTCATGTACTTGTTGTGTGATTTGAAGATTTTATGATATTTCTCTCAAGGAAGAAATGATACGTGGTTGTGCATTAATGCATCATTCTAGGAACCTATATAGGTTAGTGATATGAGTCATGGTAGGTACACACATGGGATGGGTGTGGGGGAAATAATGTTTTGGATGCATATTCTTCCATTAAAAGTAATAAAAATGTGTCTTATATGATGGGGTGACTCTGTAAAAAGGGAACTGGAAATTTCAATTAGTAATTAGAAAATGATGCTTGATAAATAAGTATAAGTTGATTAATCTGGTGTAAGATTAAATTGGGATACAAAAATGGTTTTGAATCAGGGAATAGATAAGGCTTGTGAACATGTGAATCATGTACTCATGTCAGAAATGGCCTTTAGAAGAGTTGGCCGAAGTTATGGATCCATTTGGGAGTGGCCTCATTTAGGTGGTGTCTACAAACTAGTTTGTTGGCGAGTGATGAGCTTACCTATAAATTTTTCCTTTCATAAAAGAGTTATTGTTCTATTATAAAGATTATGTTTGTCATTGTAGAGAATTGTCACCTCAAAGACATGCTCCAGATGGGAGACATGAGGAAATTGCTAAGAATGATCCTCCAGTAGTAGAGCAAGAGAATATTGTGATCCAAAGAGATAGGTAAGATCAGTTCTACAAGATATTTTCTCATTTATATATATGATAGAGGGAGACCTAGGGTGAATTGCACTGAGTATGTTCGAGGTGACCAGAGAGTTTCAGCTGCAGTACCCTCCGACCATTACCAGAGTGGGTGGGTCAAAAGTAGCAGAGTTCTAGATATAGTCTATCAAATCTATTCTTGAACATCTAGAGACTCCTCTTGAGAAGAGAGTCAATTTAGTGGCCTATATTCTGAGGGGTCATGCAAAGTGTTGGAGGGACATCATGGTTTAGAAAAAATAGGATGAAGAAATTATGTGGATGGATTTTCTAGAGATGTTTCATGATCACTTCTACCCAGAAATCATGATGCAGGAGAAGGCTATAGATTTTATGAGGTTGAATTAGGGGAAAATATCAGTGATGGACTATGCTAGTAATTTCACCGATTTTAGGGTCTTCATTCTGACGTTGAATAGATATGAGGCACCAGGGGCAAAATGCTTCTAGGATGGACTAAGAAACGAGATCAGATCCCAATTAAATATATTTTGTCTAAAAAGGATTGTTGAGGCTGTGGATTAAGCTCTTACCTCATAGGGGAACCTGCATGATGCTTTAGGTAGTGAACTTGTGGTGCCAACTGGGTGAGCAATTGGTGTGTCTTCTGATAGTAGGAAGAGCCACATTGGAAACTTTCCTTAGAGTGGAAGCACACAGATCAGTCATATGATGGGGACATATTCTTAAGGTGGTAACCAGGTCTTCTATTATTCATGTGGTAGGCCAGGGCACAATCTTGACTAGTGTCCCCACAGACTGGTTGAGCGCTGAGCACGTGGCAGGTTAGGCCATGTGTAGAGGTTCTTCATGAACCCACAACAGTCAGGGAATGATAGAGGTCATAGGAAGATGCTAAGTGTAAGAAGGGGGTCAGTTACCCCGTATCAGGAAGGTATTTGGAGCTTAAAAGGTCGTAATGGTTGGGGTGGTGGACGTGGAACATCAAGGCATGATCTACATTACCAACAAAGCATTGCAGTGTAGGGTACTTAGGATGGAGCCCATGGAAAAGGGCATGTCATCTCCAAGATGTTCAGGCCACACCAGAAGGGGGTGAAGCAGGGTCATCTACTATTCGAGGTATGATTCGTATAGTCTCCACGTTTTCTAGTACTTTATTTGATACAGGTACAACACATTCCTTTATTTTTTCTTAGTTCATATTTGAGTTAGGTCTGAACCTGGCGAATGATGGTGGGATAATGTCACTTGATACTTAATTGGGAGTATGAATCAAGAATGTCATGAAATGTAAGGGTTTTCCTATAGAGATTGGGGGTTGTCGTTTTCTTTGGGACCTGTTCATTCTGAACATGTCATGTGTTTACATGATCATGGGTAAGGATTGGTTAGTGTTGTATCAAGCCCACATCAATTAAAACCGACATCAGGTAACGTTCATATCTTATGATGGAATCACTTATGTCCATCCTGGTGAGTGGGATTCTCTTGCGGGCCACACATGTATAATACACCAATAGTTGGGAGAAATCACAACCCAAGTATCATGACTTATGTTAAATTATGAGGATACGGAGAATCGAATCATCCCACTAGTAGTGGATCAGTTTTAGGATGTGTTTCTTGAGGATGTCTTGGGGTTACTACCCAAGAGAGATCTTGAGTCCACCATTTAGATGTTACAAGGAGCAGAGCCAGTTTCCATTCCTCTATATCGTATGACGCTAGGATAACTCCAAGAACTAAAGGATCAGTTGGATGAATTGGAAGAAAAGTGGTTTACACATCCTATTACATCACCTTAGAGATATCCTATGATGTTTGTTTGGAAGGATGCCAAATCACTAATCCTATGTTTCGATTATAGAAAACTAAACAAGATGACAGGGAAGAACTGAGACCCTATTACTAAAATCGATAATCATTTTGACTGTCTCTGAGGTGCCTCATCATTTTCTAAGATCGATTTGAGATTAGAATTCCATCAGTTAAGGGTGAGACCTTCTGACATACCACATACATCTTTTCTAAGCAGTTATGGGTTGTATGAATTTTTGGTAATGTCGTCTGGGTTGACCAATGCACCATCTGTGTTCATGGTATTGATAAACCATATATTTTATCATTATATATACATGTTCATTATTTTTTTGTTGATGATATCGTAGGTACTCTAAGGAACATGACAATCATTCCCAACATATTAACATCATTTTGAGTACACTAAGAAATCATAGGGTTTATTCCAAGCTATAAAAATTTCAGTTTTGGATTGGTGAGGTGAAATTTTTGGGACACATCATCATAGAATCATGTGTGTTGGTAGATCCAGGGAAAGTACATGTTGTGGTGTCTTAGTAGTAGCCTAAGAACGTCAGATATATTAGTTTTTTTCTTGGTTTGACCAGTAATTACTAGATGTGTATTAGATACTTCTCTCATTTGGAATCACCACTCATAGATCTAACCAAGAAAAGAGGTTATGTTTGATTGTTCAAAGGCTTGTGAGAATGATTTTAAAGAGTTTAATAAGAGGTTGTATACCACCCCAATTTTGATGTTACTGAAATAAGGTAAGAGGTACAACTTGTTCTGTGATGTCTCTAGTGTGGGACTTTGGGAAGTGTTTATGTAGGATGGCCAGGTTGTTGCTTATGCATCGAGACAGTTGAGACCACATGAGATAAACTAACCTACTCATGACCTTTAACCACATGAAGTGGTTCATGCCTTTAAGTGTTGGAGTCATTACTTGTTGGGAGACCCTTTAATGATGTTTAATGACCATAAAAGTATCAATTACATATTCTCTACACATGATCTGAATCTTTGATAGTGAAGGTGGGTTGAATACCTACAATCTATTGATTTTGAGTTGGTTTAAACACCGATAAAAGGGAATAGTGTTGTCGTTTCTTTGATCCAGAAGAATCAGAATCATGTGATTCATGAATCATCATCAGAGTGGAGATTGATGAACTTGTTTACTAAGATTCAACTAGAGGTAAAAGATGAGTGGGGGCAGATGAATCTTGAATCCAAAGTAGATCAATCTATGCTTTTGATTCGGATTATGGAGAGCATGTTGGCAGATCTGGAGTGTTTATCTATAAAAGAATGTCTTAAAAGTGCAGAGTCACCATCTCACTGGGTTTTTGCGATAATGGTGTTTCTCGTGTTCATGACCGTGTTTTGGTACCAGTAGGTCTACGAGATGAGTTGCTGCATTAGTTCCATTAATCAAAGTGGGCAGAACATTTGGGATTTACTAAGATGTATCGCGACCTCTCCAGGTAGTTTCGGTGGCTTGGATTGAATATAGAAGTTGCAAGATTTATGGAAAGGTGCCTTACGTATCAACAGGTGAAGGATGAGCACCAACGTCCATGTGTATTTTGGCAGTCATTTCTCATTCTGGTGTGTAAATGGAATGATGTGATGATAGACTTTGTGGTTAGTCTTTTGAGGACGCTTCAAAAGAGTGATGCAATTTTGGTGGTTGTGGATCGGTTGGCAAAAGTGGCTTATATATTATTGATCTAGGAGACCTTTATAGTAGATAAAATGGGTCAGTTATATGTTTGAGTGTTAGTTCAGTTGCCTGGTGTGCCAAGAACCATAGTTTTTTATCATGATCTACGTTTTACTTCACACTTCTGGTAGAGGTTACAAAAGTTTCTTAGAACCCATGTGTTGTTGAGTACTGCTTATCAACCGTACATGGATAGGCAATCAGAATGAATGATTTGTGTGTTAGAGGACATATTTATGGCTTGTGATTTGGAATTTAGTGGATCGTGGGAGAAAAACTTTCCTCTAGTTGAGTTTTCCTCCAATAACAGTTTTCAGGATTCAATTCAGATGGATCCTTTATAGGCACTCTACAGGAGATCGTGTGGATATCTGTTTTGTTGGTTAGAGGTGGGAGAGTCTGAGTTGTTCGGACTGAGTCTCATTATGGAAATTTAAGAAAAGGTTAGTTTGATTTAGAAACATATGGAAACAATGAAGAGTTGGAAGGAATCTTACGTAGATCATCATCATAGGCATCTGGAGATCAGGGAGGGTGATAATGTGTTTCTCCCAATGTCGCCAAGGTTGGGTCACAACTGAATTCAGATGTAGGGAAAGTTGGCACCTAGGTATGTGGGGAGAATTCAGATTATGGAGAGGATCAGGATATTTTCTTACCGATTGGCACCTTTATAGTGGTATAGTAGGATGCATGATTTTTTTTCATGTTTCATAACTCCGTCGGTATCTCCCCTATCAATCTCATGTGTTTAACACCGAGGATGTCGATCTTACCGCTGATGCATCCATCTAGGAGCACCCAGTTCATATTATGGATCATAGTGAGAATGTTTTGTTGGGTAAGGTCATGCTATTAGCTCGAGTTATATGGAAGCATGGAAAAATTTAGGAGGAATCATGGGAGCAGGAATCAGACATGTGAGCCCAGTGGCCCGATCTTTTTTCTTTGAGAACTCAATGATTCTCATGAAGAGTGGCTTGGGGATGAGCCATTATAAGGTACGAAGGTTGTAAGATCCTGGATTTCTATGTAAGGTATTATTTTCTGGAGATTCATTTAAATCCCTTTATTTTGGTCAATTATGTGTTTCCCAAGTCCTTACGAAGGCTCGGGGGGTGTTCTGAGGGCTCAGTACAAGAAAAAAGGAAAAATGAGTTTTCTTGGAAAGCCACACTATATTTTAACGGTTAGACCTAACCCTGTGGACAAACAAGATAAAAAATGAAGAAGGATGATTTTTTAATAGTAGCATCCACACGGTTTGTGTATGGTTTGGAAAACTATGCATGTAAACCATACAACCCAGAAACATTTAAAAAATTACAAAAATTTCATTACGCAGTTTTTATTTTCTACTCGAAATTTTTCTCAAAGATCTTCAAAGGATAGATCTCCCTTATATTAGGTCTGTTTGATGTTCCGTTGGTTTTGGATGGAAGATCCGAGTAAGGATAATATCCATCTTTCTTCTCTTTTTGGTTTAATGTTCTCATCTTTCCTATATCTCCATATAAAGTAGTCTAACTCTTATTTTTCAGTGATATTTAGGTTGAGGCTTCAAGGGTTTGTTTAATCTAGATCTCTGGCCTTGATTAAGGGTGTATTTTCAAATGGATTCAAAGTAGGTGGTCTACAAGTTATATCCCTTGGGTTTTATATATATTTGTGCATGTAGGGTTATATTCTTTCCCTCTTTTGATGAGGTTTTAGTGATTATGACATGAGATGGAGTAATGGGTGTCTAAATGGTTAATTGAACCCCTCTTGATCCCAATGGAATGCAAGGAGGATGAATCGAACAAATTAGGACCACCCGTGGGGTGTACCAATATTCCCTAGACTTAGAGTTAGCTATGTAAGTGTAAGATCATTGTTCAAGAATATAGATCCCATGATGAATATCTTAATATGTTTAAAGGCTATAAAATTGGGGTTATGTAATACACTTAGGTTGGGTAATGGCCTAAGATGTTGTTTCTTGGGCATGAAAATTTAGTTAAATGGATTGATGGAAAAATGATAGGTGACTAGCTTATATTGGAATATGATTAGTGAGATCCACAAGGGAATTAGAAATAGGGATAAAGCGGTAAGTAATCTAAAGGATGCATGTGTTAACAGATCGAGGAAATAATGATAATTTCCCATTTATTGATATTGTGGTGATGTTGTAAATGATTTTAGATATGGTTGATTGTGGTGAATTAATAATTAGAATGTGCACATATATTGGTTTATTGGGGCATCAACTTGAGGTTCTATGGACACATGTTGTGTTGGATTGAGGTTCTAGCTCCACCCCCAAATGCAAGGGTCAGGGAAGGGGACATAGTTGTATTCCCCTAATGATTTCATTCCACCCAGATTGAGGCATCGAGGTGAGGATTATGAGATTATTGTCATGGGATTCTTTGTGAGATAGGTCTTGATCTATTTCCCACATGCTAGAGATTGTTGAATATGACTAATCTATTGAACACATCAAAGAGGTTGATTAAACCATGAAATGCCTAAGTAGTGAACTTGGATTATTTGGTAGTATAATTAAAATAATCTTAGTCTAGAATGGCATATTGAATTGTTTATATTTACTTTCCATTATTTGTCATTTTCATGCAGTATCTACTTTTACTAGATATTCTGTAAACACCATTGGTGGTGGCCTAATGAGTTATACTCACACCCTACTCAGACCATCATTGGGTACCTGAGCAGATTTCATGCTGGATGGTCAGGAAAAGAGCAGAGGCCCTATGACAGGGTGTTAAATCAGACATGGGCCATATTGGGTGAGATTCCTGATATGGAGTCCAGACCATTTTGGGGATTCTACCATTTCTATATTTTGTGTTTTTTTCACTTGACTCTGTATCATAGCATGGTGTATTTATTATTTCTTACGATTGTACAGAGTTTTGGGACTTGGTTATTTATGCATGTTATGGATTGTTATCTTTTGTTTCCACTATTTCATTTATTATCTATTGTGTCTTAATATGTTATTGAGGATATAGTCTCCCAACGTGACCTATAGGACCCTCGATGCTAGTTGGTAACCTCTGGCATACAGGGAGGCGCGCTTGAGGTCACGCAGCGACCCGGCTCGGTACACTGGATTAATAGGTTCCAGGTCGGGGACGTTACACATATTGTTCTATAATTAGTAACAAATGGAATTTTAGATATATTTTGAGTTTAAGATGTTAGTGGAGGGTAATTTAAGGGTTTATACATTAACAATTCTCATAAATTTAAAGTTGTAAATTGTAACAGCCACTGACCCATACACATGGATATGATGTTAAAATAATAATCATTAAATTTCTATCTTTGATACTGATAAAAGTGATGCAATATGTTCCGTCCAAAACATATGAAATCAAAATGAAATATTGGATCACATACCTAAAAAAAGATCTTTTTGGTTTGGTGTTTTTGATAATTAGGAAACAATCATTACAACATGGATTTATAAAAAACGTGTTCATAAAAATCAACATTATCTACCTCTATACCAATAATTTATTATTTCATATTATGTCTCAAATATATCCAATAATTTTCATCTCATATTCAATCATTGTAGACATAATTAATTTTGCATCATTCCTTATAACCTTAGGACTATTAAACCTATTAATGGTGAGATGAAATTCCCAATAAAAGGAAAAAATAAGAATTAAAAATTGAATGTCATCATTGTGGATTTTATTAGATTATGTTTATTATGAAAAAAATAAAATTGTGTGTAAAAAACCTAAGATAATTATTATCAATAAAAACATGTATCATCAATCATGAAACACGGAAAAAAAGATTTGAAACACAGAAAGAGTCATAAGAATTAATAATATTGAGAAATATGATGTCAAAAATGATAAAAGAAGTCAATGATAACCAATATGAATCATAATATATATGTCATGGAATCTTAGAACATTTTAATTACACTCTCACATATGGAGTAACCCTCAGAGATACACATGAAGTAACACTCATGGTTACACTTGGAATTACCATAACAAAATATTCCCATAACTCTTACGAGAAACATAATTTGGTATCATCATCCCATGTTGTGAATAATTATATGGTCAAATTACATATCAATTGAATTAGAGGGATATCATGGAACCACAAATATTTGGCATATAATTGAACCACCTATGATTGGTTTATAACAAATCCACATACAACTATAACAATGATGACCCCATAACCATAGATATAATGCCTTACTTTATTACATTGGCATGGTTATAAGGAATCAAATAATGAAGGATGTATTATTTTAGTAGTTTTGGAGAACTAGATAGATTCATGCTACCCATTTTACATTGGGAATATAAAATTAATCATAAAACATAACAAAAGATAATAAAATACAGCCTTGAAAAAGTATTGAAATACCCTTTTTCATAAACATGGGAATGTAAGAAAAATAGGGGTGAGATTAAATGATCTTTATGGTTTATGTATATTGTATGAAATATATATTCAATAAGAATATATAATATGGAAATTTAAATTACTAAACACAAATTCCATTTAAATATTCTGATTACTTGAACAGATATGGTATGATTAATATGGAAAGGTAAATATATGAACATAGATTCCACTTAAATAAATCTATAAGGTATAATAAAAATTAAAAGGTAATTATATAAACAAAAATATCATTTAATATATAATATGAGATGAAAATTCAACAATATATTTTTTCATAGTGAAAATATCTCTGTCAATAATAACCAAATTCTGAATGTAGGAAATGAATAATTATTCGACGTCATGTTTCCAATGTACCGACCCAACCATTTATCCATGGAATTTATCCCCTATTATAGTAATTTAATATGGTATAAATAAAATATAATCAGTTAGGTACCATAATAAAAACATTATAAATGGATAAATAATGAAATAATAAGTATTTTTGGAATTTAAGGAACCAAAACAGATGAAATTGTAACATGACATTAGGAATAGTAATATGTACCTTATAAATAAAAAACTAGACAAATGAATTTTAGGCTCACCCATGAAGGTATAAATAAAATTTAGGCATCGTATAAGTGAAATTATTATATAATTATATCATATTATACATAAGTAAATATTTTAAAATTAATAATCTGTTCTTGGTATTTTTATAACTCATAAATATTTATTTACAATTTAATGATTAATATAATAATTTAGAAGAAAATATATTTTACAAAAATGTATTCATAAATTAATATTTTTATGTCTTATGATTTTAATATAATTTTATGAGATGATAAGTAATTTTTCAATGTGATTTAAAATTAGTTATAATTTTAAAATCTGCATTTTCGAAGTAAATGAAAATTTTAATTAAAAATTACACAACTCATACGTAGAAATTTATTTTCATAAAATAGAGTTCATTTTTCAATTTTACATCTTAAGAAATGGTTAGGGTGAAATTTTGGGTTTTTTTTGAAATACATGAATTTTTAGTGAAGTGTGAAATATGTTAATTTAAGGTATATATACATTATAAGTTAAATACACTATTCATTGAGTCATTACTAACTTAAGAACAATTTCTTAAAAATAATATGATTTTATTATTGTATTTAGTCTCATAAATCAACAATATTTCTTATCTTGATAAAAATAATAGACTAATGAATTAAATAATTAGAAAAAACCCCTCTCATCTACTATTAATACCACCCCTCACACCCTCTTATCCTCACACCAATTGTTATTTGAAATTTTCCCAAATTCTTCTCAATAATATTCTGTATCCCCTTCCCAACGTCCAGGACCTCTTGGTTTCACCAAAAGTCCACATCATTTCCCTAAGGAGGGTCTCAAGGAGGATAAATCCAAAAGGTAAAACCCTCTTCGTTTTTCTTTTAATTTCTTTTCTATTTTATTTCTTTTATTCTCTTATCCTCAAAATATATTAACCAAATGGAATGATAACACTAGTGGTATTGATATAATATAATTATATCATGATAATGAAAGATTAATCATCAATATTTGACTTTTATGTGAATTGTGAAATTGTATTTTTTACTATAGCTTTGAATTTTATGACATTATATTAATATAAGAAAGAACTAGTAGTTTATAAAACCATTTAAATAGAAAAAATTCAATTTATGGATTAAAATATAATAAAATGTTGAATTTATAAATCCTTGGTTTAAGATTTTATGAACTTATGTATTATTTTATATTAAAATTCATTATTTTTTCTTTTATTTTAATGAAATATTTTTATTTTATAATTATTTTTTATATATTTTAAAATCCACATAAAATTTAATGAAATATATTAAAAAACAAATTATATCATCAAAACCATATATATTGATAATTTTATCATAAATATATATTATATTTAATGATACACATTTTCAGTAAGACATATTTTTGAATGTTACATACACTTATATTAAAAAAAAATCTTCTAACACATTGATATTTTATTTTAAAACATTAATTATTATATAGAGTAAGTGCTTTCATATTTTATAAAATTGATCATTTCATTTTTTGGAAAAAAAATTATATTATAAATATTGGAATTAATTACTGTGTTAATTGTAAAACTTTTATTTACAATGAGTTTTTTTTAATAATTTTGTGTAGTTTTTTATCTTCTAAAATTTATTAATATCATGTAAAAATTAAATTATTAAAAAAATTGAAACCAATATTTAAATAAATTATTATTCATTCAATATGTAATCAATAATAAATATGATTTAGAACACTTAATGGTGAAAGTAACATTTTACAACAAAATAGTTTTCTATATTTAAATTATTTTAATTTAATAGTAATTTTATCTTACCCAGATACTTAAATATATTTAATTGAGATTAAAGGTAAGTATAGAATAACAAAATTCAGTAAAATGGGTTATACAATATTGTAACATCTTGACTTGGTTTCCACTAATCTAGTTCCCAAATTAGCTTCACCACAATGCATGAAGCACACCTCCCTATATAGAATAGGTTGTGATTAGATGAAAAGGAATAAGGTGGTATATTGGGGGGACTATAACATCATATTGGAGTAATGAAACATAAATATATAGATATCATCCAAGGCAGTAGTAAATATCGCGAAAAAGAAATAATTAAATTGAAATGGAACATTTTGTATTACAAAATGTAATGTTATAAAATCCTAAAAAACCATGTCAAACATACAGCATTGGTAACCTTCTGGTCCGGCCATAAACATATTAGTACTTAGAGGAAAATGAAATAAAAATATAGGCCACTTCTACAAACATTGACCTAGGACACTAACTCAATATCCAGACTCTTTGGAACTACATCAACCCAATCCTAATAATCCTCATGAGCGGCTCCACACAATCAATAAACAATTTTCTAAGTCCTTATCCTTCGTGTATTTGTGATCAACCTATAAAAAAAGACATAAGGTCTGTACATACACTAAGGTGCACCTACAAGTTTGAGAACATACACGCATTAGGTCACCCCACCAATGATCTTATAAATCTATTTTCATAAGTGCATTAATATTGAATATTCTCCTCTTAGATGAGACTCAATATAAATGGGATAATTGATAGATATAAATATCATAAACAATTCCAAAAATTATTCTTAGGTCCATAACCCAAATCATCTGGACGAAGCACCATATTATATATGTAAAAATCTAAATATATATATATATATCCCCATAAATGTATATATATATATTCATGTTCTCATATATATACATCAATAATAATGTAAGAAAATGATAAACAACTGAATCCATAGTAGATCCTTAGACCCATGATCCAACCAACTGGACATCCTATAGAAAGGTCATTATGTTTGATGTCATTTCACTAAATATATGAATCTATATGTTGATCATTGGGTCTATAATTCTAATCACCAATACCTACATCATCCCACTGTGGGAAATTATCTGAGAAGGACAAATCAATCGAGGGGAAATGTGTGTCTTAGCGAGGGGTTCACGCATATTTGCCTCCAGTCACTGTAACAAAGGATACATTACATTGATGGATAATCCGATAAAGATGACACTACATAATTGTGTCTTATTCCAGATGTATCAAATATCATACTAGAATTTCTATTATCCAACGAGTATAAATTTATAAGGTTTCCAAATAATCTAAGAAAACTAGATCCAGATATTTTAAATGTCAAAGGAAATGACATGGGTTATGAAAACTAAATCAAAAGGAGTAGAAATTTCAATGGGATGTAAATTGGTCGTAATATAGAAGGAGTATAAATATCAAAGGAATCATAATTGGGTTTCAGATCTGGGGAGAATTATTTTTCAATACATCCTAATAGGTCTCCCAATAAAACAAGTAGAAATTTCATTGGATTCCTAATAGGTCAATTTATTATAATCAAAGGATTATAAAAATTATAAGGCATCTAATAGAAAATCAGATCCCACGAGTAAAAAATGTTCAAGGCTTCTAATCAAGTCATGTCAATATCATCTAACCACTATGAATTTTTTAGTCATATTAATAGGCTGTTAGTTCCATATCACGAACTGTTCAATACCATAACAACTAATCCCTGAGTCCCCTCATAAATTACATAACATGTTCCCATAATCAGTGTCTTATATCTATCTTATATTTAATGTGATCATGGATTAGTGGATGGATCCCAGGAAGTACCTATAAGCGTCAGTCCCAAGAATCATATCATGTCTAGCCCATTTACCTAATACTCAGAAGAACCTATGAAAATTATAACTACATTATCAATAACCACGGAATGGTGTCATATATAGTGAGGATGGTTGAATTCCTAAACCCTCCATCACAATTATATCTCATTATGTTACCATTTTTGTGACGGGTTCTAAGGAAACACATGATAACATCTCTTCCCAAGACTAAAACACTATCTTAGGGATGATCAAACAAGGTGGGGCCCATTATATACCCTTAATAATTCCTCAATAGAGCCATCCAAATTGATATACTTGATGAAAACATAGAAAATGGAATAATCCATGGGATCCCCACAAAAAAGTGTTTCTGGAGGTATCCTATATGGGATCCTCTAGGTCACATCATAAATGAAGTCATCCTAATTGAGATCCTCAACTAGGGAGGTAAAATGAGGAATACCATACAAGATCCTATAAAATTAACTAAATAGAGGAATCTAACACAAGTTCTTAGGATAGTTTATAGGAAAAGTTATCATACATGGGACCCATGGTTGGAAGATACCAAAATACTACCTGGGATTCGATTGGTTAAAACATAAGATGAGGAATCCTATTGGGAATTTTTAATAATAAGTAATATGATGACCTAAAAGGATTAAAAGTGACATCTCACAAGGGTGATATCCACAGGGAAAAAATATACACATGAATTGGTTAAGAGATATAGCTCATGGATCATCTCATATAAACATATTATTAATAGTAGACAACTAGATTCATTTACACACGGAATAACCACTTCATTTAGTAAAAAACCTATGATTCCACTAGAAGTCCTCAAAAGATCCCAATGGTTTCACCATTATCATAATCCATTCAAAGATATTCTAAAAATAAAATATACATGTTTCCAATTCTTTCACATGGGGGAAAATGTATACAAAATCCAAGAAAGGGTATCAGTTGAGTAGTACATGGAGTATATACCCAATACACGATGTTTACAACCAAATCCCCACCAAGGTGTGTACTACAGTTGGTATTTTCATGTAAAATCATATGTACATGGAATGCTAATCATGTAAACAATTTTTACACTACATGGGGTACTCACATGTGTATCCTTCATGGAATATCTAACTAATTTTCTGGTTCATGTACCTATACATGACATTGAACCCCCGTAGTGTCTTCCCATGTACTCTACATATCCCTATGACACTACATGAGATCCCATGATAGGTACCCGATAACCTGTACAAGTCCAAGTAATTTGTGTGTATACCCAATACACGGTCCAAACATCTGAAATATTACCTTCACCAAATAGAAAGAAAAAATGGAAACTGTTCCTAAATATATACAGCGTGTGATTGGGATTCCGAAAAATGGGAAACCAATCAAATCACTAGATACCCCCATCCCTCCAAAATAAACCTATCGATCCCTAAGGGGTCCTATGTATAAATAATTGGTGATTAAAATTTATAAATTGGAAAATCAATGGGTTTAAAAAAAAAACATAAATATTTCATACTGTTGGGTGGATTCTACAACTGCATTATTCAATTCTATCCTCCATAGCTACAGTACGACAATCTAGCACATCCAATGCTCTACAGATTTAACTACCTTCCACTATCCCTATTTTCAAATCATTCTCTCCTTATCCTATAATTATCAAGGAAAATTAACCCATATAGGGGAATATATAAGAGGTACATGGAGAAATAATAAAGGAAAAAGGAAAAAAGTAAAAGAAGAAAAAGAAAATGTGGCATGGGTATGTCCCTGATGTCCAACCTGATTTTTCTCATCCTAGGAAAAAAACCTCATTCTAAAATCATTAGCTAAAATAGAATCTCAATTTTACACTCAATTAAAAATATAAATTCGAATAAACATGTGTGGATAAAACAATATTTAATTAATAAAAATATTACATATTAATTATTTTTCATAAATTTTAATGGTTTTGGATTACATGAAACACATATCCTATGGTTAACACCCTATTACATGACCAATGGAAAGATAAATAAAATTATATGGGATTATATCTTTGGGGAGACATAATATTTTACCCTTGATAATCATATGATAACATAAATGAAAATTTATATCCAAATTCACTATCGAAAAAAACATGGGTCCTTACAATATCCCGATGATAATATTTCTGATCCCCAAGTATCCTTCATGGTCAAATTATAGCCATGATCTTGTCTCAAGACTTTTCACAACTTTTTTTCTCTAAAATATTTAATAAGAAGACTCATAGCTTCAACAACCATCTCCTAAATAAGAGATGTTCATCTATGACCGATATGGTACTTCCCACCATAAGAATACCCTTATTATCATCTCACAACCAATCATCGTGATCAACAGCTCACAGAAAATGTTATGATTCAACTGAAAACTGAGGATACCACACTCAAATGAAAAATGGTGCACCACCACTATATGTGATACATAATTATTCTCTTCAAGTGAAACCTAAACAAGTTCTTTTCCCAACCAATAAATATATTTTAAAGAAAATAATTGAAGTATATATCTGATGCTCCCTTAGTTTACTCATGAAGATTTCAAGAATGATAGTGGTCATCTCTAACTAGGAGTATACTAATATTATATTAGAAGGAATATATATTATTCTTTGATCCACACTCATATCAAAATGAAATAAACTTTATTGTAATCAACACCTGATAAAACATTTCTTGAATAATCTTTTCTAGTTCCAACCATGGTTCAAATGTCTCATGAAACCTGATTTATTTATGATTCTTTATCTACTAAAAATAATAATTCCCCTTTTACATAAAATTAGAGGCAACCATATGTACATTATTTCATTGGAATATCGATCCTAGTATCGTATATGGCCACTCACCTATTTACAATAATAAGTGTTCCATAGGAAACTATAGTGTACCATTATCTCCCAACTCATTATCGAGAAACATTTCTATCATAAGGCTATGATGACTATAATTCATGTAATTTTAGTTAAAGATTCCAAAATATACCTTCAAAATTCATTTAAAAATAGGCCACCTCACTCATTCCTCAATTTATTCCATGACCCCCATCCCCAAGTTTCATTCCAGTCAAGATAGTATACTGACACCTTGGACACACTCTAATTTTATAAACACTAGTTTACCTAGATGGGCACCTAAACTTCCCTTTCCATCGATTCTAGCCTTGAAGCAGAAGAACCATATAAATCCAAAGGCATAAATATACAAATATAAAAAAACCTATAAACCTTACTATGAATCATCCTCCACAAAATAGTGTAAAACCACTAGAAAAGAAAATGATTCTAATATTAGTTTTTTATTTTTAATATAAATTATTATATTATGATATTTATTGGGACATTATAAATAATTTTTTAATGTTATTCAACAAAAATATACGTTGAAAAATATTTTTCTCTTGGAATTTTTCAAATCGTTTACTTCAAAACTGACACTATACCTTGATGATTATTTATTATTCACATTGTTTAATTTATAACTGACATGAAAAAACTCATATGTATTAATTTTTTAGGTCGGATACGAATTAAAATATGTGAAAAATATTTTTTTAAAATATGTTTCCTTTGATTTTCCCCTTCCCAGTTTATAAGAAACCTAAAAACCATCAAATAGATGAACTATAAGTAAAAAAACACTTAGAATTTGAACATTCATGTTAACAATATATAATAAAAATAAATTAATGTAAAGACCCGTAAATTCCAAGTAAATTTTTTTTTCTTAATTTTCTTTTGAATTTTACAAGAACACAGTTTCTGACGCCGCCTGATTCTGAGGCCCGGTTTGCCCGGAATCAATTTCAGAAGTTTGGCTCGGGTACGTTCAGTGAACGGACAAGAGAGTTTTTCTAAATTTTGAACCGGTGCTCGGAATCGAATTCTGAGGGCACCGATGGAATCGTAGCGTCGGTAATTGCTTAGAAACGTCTCTTCCGGAGTTGCGTTTGCTCGGGTGTGGTTTTTAATTTTCGGGCTTAAAGTTAAGAAATAAAATAATTGTACGACAAACTTTATTTTATTTCACTTAAGTCACTTGGAAGCCACCAGAAAGACACTTAAAGCTGCTTAAGTGGAGTTGTTACGGATAGGGTTCTATCCAAAAATATCCTACCCTCTTGGTAGGATATTTGTGAGGTGGGACCCGCACGAGCCCCACCATTTCTTTTCCGCTAAGTAACACACCCGCGAAAACCCGTCATTATGAAATTCAACTGACGCGTTTTCTTAATTTCTTAACACACCAATTAATTGGGTGATTTACTTCGTTGAATTAATTGGGTGGTTTATTTCGTTGAATTAATTCTACGAATTAATGGGTCATTACTTATCTCTTTATTCGTTTCTTAACCGGTTTGAAATCCGTTGGCGTAGTAATAAAATAAGACCAACGCCACATCTTGAGGATTACACGTTGGGAGACCTTTGACAGAATTCTTGTGCCTTCACCCTTCTTCGCGAAGAACGTGAAGAACGCGAAGAACGCGAAGAACGCGAAGAACGCCGGCCTCCGGTGAAGAATGCTGAAACCGCGGAAATCGACGACGCGACGCCGTGTGCCGCGACGCCGACGTTTCCTCTTCTGCGAAGTTATTTCCTCTGCAACGAAATCTTCAATCATCTGTTGGAGGTAAGAGATTTCGGGTTCCTTTTAGAACTCCTTTGTGGTTTTTATCAACGCACTGATTTAATTATTATTAATTAAATATTTTTGTTCTTGAACCTCAAAGTTCGACAACGCGACACCCTTACGCGACAACGCGACGCCCTTCCGCGACGCGACGATCGCCTCCTTCTGCGGCGATCAAATCCGCGAAGAACGCGCGTGCGACGACTTGACGAGGTAGGGATTTTACTTTGGAAATACCTTTATATTCCCGTGAAAGTTTCTTTAAAATTAAAGAAAAAGTTTCATATAAACAATTTTAATTTATTAAAATTGTTGTTTCATGTGTTGAATAATTCTCCCGTTGATATTATCTAACGCGGAGGGTGCGGGAAAAACGAACACGGCCTGACAACCCTCTGCAGATTGTTTATTGATGTGTGGATCGATGGGCGACGACAAACGAGGCCGCAAGGTGATTTTGAGGCCTCCTCAGTGAAGGTCGGGTCCCGAGAGGACCATAGGCGAAGACGACAGGAGAAACGGACCACCGGAGCGCGTCTGGTGGTCCGCGGAAGGCGGCGGCGGCGCGCCGCCGGCCTCAATCAGCGGCGAAGGGCGGGGGAGCCGCGCACCCCGCCCGCGGTGTCCGCTCGGCCGCGCTGGCCGAGCCGCGACCCGGTTGGGCCCGGACCGGTTTGGGTCGACCCGGTTCGGGCCGACCCGGGGGGGGGGGGGGGGTCGGGCCGTGTCGGCCCGGCCCCAGACCCCCGTTTTCGGACCACTTTCGGTAAAATGCCCGTAACTTGAGCTACATGCCTCCAAAAGACTCACCGTCAGCGGAAACACGATCCTTGGATCAAGACGGTCGTTTCGGTATATCGTACTCAAGGTTTTGGATTACTTTCGGTTTGGCCGGGTTGGTTCGGATACGAAACCAACCGGGCCCTCGGAGCGGAAATGCTTATATCTTAAGCTCCGGACGTCCGATTGACGTGCTGTCGACTTTGATGGATTCCTCTAAGTGAGACGGATCTTTTGGCTTACTCCGCTCGAGGTTTGGATGCCGTCGGAGTGCGGTCGGGTTGGTTCCCTCACGAAACCAACCGGGCCCCTGGAACGAAAAAGCCAATAACTTCCAAACCGGGCGTCCGATTGATGCGCCGTCTGTTGCGTTGCATTCCTGTTGACGATACAGAACTTTTGGCATCCTCCACCCGAGTTTTGGATGTAGTTGGGTTATAGACAGGTTGGATTGTACCCGAAATCCAACCGGGCCCCTGGAACGGAAAAAGATGATATCTTTCAGACAGGACGTCCGTTTGACGAACCATCAGCGGCGTTGTTGATCTCGTCGAGAAACGGTCCCTATGAGTATACCCTACGAGAGTTCGGGGTACAGTTAAGATACGGCCGGGTTGGTTCGCTTACGAAACCAACCGGGCCCCTGGGACGAAAAGGCTAATAACTCACAGACCGTGCGTCCGATTGACGCGCCGTCTGTTGCGTTGAGACCCCTATGACGAGGCGGTCCTTTGAGATACTTCTTTATGGGACTTTGAGATACTTGGAGTATCGACTTGTAGCTCGTGGAGCGGACCCTCCCAGAGATGAGCGTACGGAGTACGGAGACCGTGTAGCCGGTAGAGACCTGAAGACTGCTTGTCCGATTCGATTCGGAGTGACTTGCGTAGCCTAGTGGGGAGCACTACTTTGTGAGGTGGCAGACCCACAACGGAGGAGCACTACTATGTGAGGTGGCAGACCCGCGGTACTCGACAGGAGGAGTACCTCTGTAGGCTATGAGGGGGTAGCACTAATATGTTTGGGTGGCAGACCCCGACAGGAAGCACTACTGTGTGAGGTGGCAAGCCCGCGGTACTCGACAGGAGGAGTACCTCAGCAGTCTTAGGTTAGTGAGCAGTACCTCGGAGTCGTGACAGGACCACTGTACACTCCAGAGACGGAGCTCTTCATCAGTTACGGTTTCGATAATGAAAATCCTGGTTGAGCTGAGACTTTTGACCTTTGTGTTTACCTCATGATTGAGATGGGCCACTTGATAACTTAGGTATATGTATGGGCATATACCTGGGTAGTGGTTATCCGTTGATTTCACAATCCTTGTGTTTCCTCATGATTGAGATGAGTTACTTGATAACTTAGGTATATGTATGGGAATATATCTAAGTAGAGGTTATCTGTTGAGAACTTCTTGTGGTTATCCTTGTTGGTTTAGTGATACCTTGAGGGTCTCGGGGTCCCTACTGAGTATCGTTATACTCACCCCTCTATGGGCTATGCCCGCACCTCGTTATGTTGGTTGCAGACGACGGGCAGTGCTGACGGAGGCCGAGTGTTCGAGGACTGGTCGGTACCCGGAGGTGGACTACATGACGAGTCAGTACCCGGAGGTGGACTACACGACAAGTCAGTACCCAGAGGTGGACTACATGACGTGACGACTCACAGAGGAGGTTGACGGACGAGAGCGTGGAGGAGGCTATCTGTACCTACCCTTCAGGTAGGATCCATGGTGGACGACCAGGAGCTACGCTATCTATACCTACCCTTCAGGTAGGATCCGAGGAGGACGACCCAGGAGCTTCTTCCTTCTTCCAGCTGTTTGTCTTTTTGCTGTTGTACCTTGTTCAGTTGTAGTCGTACTTTCTTTTGGGTTTGTATTCTGACCCATTTACTTTTAAGCATTTCTTTTGTACTTAGTGTTTTTCTTCCGCTTGTACTCTGTGGTGCTTGTTTTCTTTTGTAAAGGCAATGCCTTCCCAGTTATCGGGATTTTACGCCTTTGGTGCTAGTCGCCAGCCCCTGGCCTATGGAAGGCGGGCTTGGGGTAGTCACGGCACGGGCCCAGAGGACGAGTCGTGACAATTAATATCTTTTAAACCTATAAAATAATTTTCCCATTCAATATTTAAGTGTCTTAGATCCTTTTCACTATATGTCTAACATTCCTAAAAAATTTAAAAATTAAATGGAAATCATTTCACATATAATTGGAATCAAATTGATGAAATATTAACGAAGTGTTTGTAAATAAATATAACCTACTAAATCTACCTAAATCTCCCAGTTCAAATTATTTTATACAGAAATCATAAAACATATTACCCAGATTCATTTAGTCATTATTTTTTATTAAAATTATATTTAAAATAATTATTCAATTAAAAATATCATTATTATATAATATATCAAGAATATATAAAATTTATATGAAAATTCAACATTTATTCTACATATTCGATCTGGGATCTCTTCTTTCTTATGGACTCTCTAATGTTATTGAATTCCATTTTTTAAAATCATATGAATAAAATAAAGCTATAAATTCCTTATAATATAAATAAGTATTAAAAAACTCACACATGTGTGTTGAATACATTATTATAATTTTCTATCACTTCACCATGGACAGAACATAGAGAGTAAGATGTATTCTCTATTAGATAAAATGACCAACCATTTAATAACCAAGTTTATAAATGGAAAATTTAATGATATTTTTTATTATGTTAATATATATATAACACTTTGGGAGATATATTATTTAGATTTTTGAAGATAAGGAATCATCACAACACTAAATAATTGTATTTTTTGAAATATTTCATCCTTATAAATTTTTCTTTCTGTATTAGTCATTCTAATCACTATAGGTCAAATAAATAGTGGATATATAAAACAATTTAATTATGACTTGTTATGATGTTCAGAAATTATATAAGGATACCTAATATAGAAAAACATAAGTAAAATATTAATCAAATTAAACTAAAAGAATTATTTTTCATTAAATTAAATGGAAACAAATTCCATCGAGTTGATTCTTGAATGTTCTATAATTTCATGCTCCATGATATCATTTTTTAAAATCTCTATATTCATTGCACTAAAAAACACCAGCTTCAATTTCAATATCACAAATATCCAGGAATGTTTTTGAATATGTTGAAAATATTTCAAGACTTTTATAATTTGTATCTAAAGTCATAGAACTTCATATTTATTGTCTCTTATAAATTATTTTTTTACCTTTAAAGTATTCATATGAGAAAATATATAAATATTTTAACATGATAATGTTAAAAAAATTTATATAAAAATTATGTATAAGATAAATTATACACATACCTATATGGTAATATTCTGAACAAGTCATGATAGACAAACTAAAAAGTGGTCAATACTTTGTCCCACTGTACACAAATCATCACTAGGTAATGGTATTCTTGGTGATCTATCTATTATATCCTATACAATTACCCTATGATTATTTGTCTCTCTCTATTGATGATGAATGATATTTCCAATATAAAATATCATGCCATATTCAACAAATTGATGATGGGGATCATCAATATATAAGTCACAATAACTTGGAATATGTGTTGGAGGTGGTATAGGTGTATGATAAGGGGTGCAGAATATTGGAAGAGGTGTATGATTAGGATAAGTGGTAGGAGTGGGATATACTTGCGAAGGTGGATGAGCCAGATCAACAGTTTTAAATAACTTTTCATCTCTAAAAAAATAAATTATATTGAATCTCTATATATGTCCTCTATCGTCACATGAATATCCCGAAATTCTACTTTGAAAAATTCAATTTTTTTATAAACATTCTCTACTGAAGAATATTTAGAACATGGAAACAATTTTTTATTGATACACCTATCGGGTATCCTCAAACACAACCTAGGTGTTTGGGATTTCCCAATACTATCGTTATAATATCCTTTATACCCTCATCTATAAGGACACAGTATATTCTATTCTTATAATGACCTGACCTTAAAACATTACATAATACTGAATTAAATGAATAATTCACAATGAGGACCTTTTCAAGTTTAGTGTTTTAGAGAATTAGGCCATGACTATTACATTTCATTTAAAAAAAACAAAGTAGACACTTCTAATCAGTTTCCATTTTTTTCACAAAACAAGAACTCTTGAAAAAAGTAATCATGTCTAGTTCCATTTTTAAGACAGTATAATTTTCCTTGATCCTATCTCTGAATCTATTCCACATTATTTTTGGTGAAAAAATTTCAAAAACTTGGGATGAGCATAAAAAGCTCAGTAAGGGATACACAAAGAAGAAAAACTGTTAGTTTTTCAAAACAACAAGTAAACCATGAATAATTTAACATAAGTAATAATTTTTACATTTATTAAGTAGTAAATACTATTTACTAAATAAAAGATCAGTACTTACCCTTTTGTAACCAAAAGATTACCATAAAACCTGTAATAACAACACATAACATATAAAGGTTTCTTTGGACATAAACATACTTAAATGGAATAACCATATGCTCAACTTACACAAATATCACTAAATGGAATAGCCATACGACCGACTTCCATACCCAAGGCATTGGAGGTTATAACATAACCACCCATCCTGGTTTTCACGGCACCACCCGTCATTTGGTTTATCACGTAACCACCCGTCAAATATCCAAGTACCATTATAAAATCATAACACATAAAAACAATTTAAAGGAATGATAAAATTTCCACATCTAAATCACAAAATATTATTTAAATATATTAACATAAAATAATCCTTTATCAAAACCATTTTCAATACCAAAATACGTAAAAGAGTATATGGTATTTATTTTCTTTTAAAAAACATTACGGCTTTTTTAGGAATCCAAAGATCAAATAATACTCACGGCGGTGGAAAAAGTCATTGTCACCACTTACGTTAAAAAGAACATTCTTTTTGTCGTTTAGTAAAACATTTTTTAGAAAAAAATATTCCTTTTGATTAAAAGTAAAATTCAAAGGTGTTTATACACCGTCTAAAAAATAGTTGGGTATAAATGAAAATATGCCTCAATGAAAGGAGATTGAGACGAAGTCCCTTACCTCATGTCTAACTTGACTCAATCATTATTTAATATCCTGAATAATAAACTAAAGTTAATTTATACTTGATTAAGAACCTTTTTCAAGTTTATTATTCCTTTTATATCACTTATTACTATGTTATAAACATTATGTAATCATTTAAGTCAATAACATTCGTTTTGTCGATATTTGGTACTTAAGTCAAAAATGGATTTCTTATAATTACATGCTGTTCATGTGGTCAATGGTTCATTATATCCAGAATTATATTCATGATTTGGATATCATATATATTCAGTATATATATTTATTAATAATAGTATATAACATTTTTAGGTAAGAAATGAAATGCACCGTTCATGGTGATGGTAAGTCGTACGTACGCATGAACACTACTTTCATTTCTATTTATTATTTTAATGGAATTGAAACATAATTATACATAGTTATATTATAATTAAAGTATAATATCATATATAATATCATCAAATCCATCCTTTATACATCCCACATAAGTCATTAACGAGTCATATCACTTTGAGGGGGCGGTAGTCCGCACTTCATCAAATGAAATTATCACGTTTACCCATAATGGAAACCATAAAGGTATTATATAAATAGAAAATACAGAATCATAATGAAAACATAAACATAATATATATAATATTTAAATACATTTCCATCATAAGTTCCACCATTAGAGGTGGTAGGAGGTAATTGAGCAATCATCGTTTCGTGAGGCGTTAGTTAGCCATCCACAGAAACATTATGTTCCTCACCCATTAGATGGAGGTGTGTGTAAGTGTAGTTAGAATACATATCATAAAAAATTACTAGTATATTAAGGATACTTTTTTTTATAAAATAAAATAATAAAAAGCATTTAGGGGTTTGAGAAGTAAAATAAAAGAAAAGAAGTTAAGAGAAACTGCTACCTTTAATTTGGGTAAGTTCCTTTGGTTTGAACCAAAAGGAATTCTTGAAGTGCCTTATGCCTATGGTAATGCTTCTAGGTGGAAGATAGGGATGTATGGAGCTTTTTTTGGTAGAGTTTGTATGAGCCAAAAGGCTTTAGAGGTGTGGGGAATTGGTTAGAAATGACATCCTTTTATAAGGGGGAGGAGGGGCTCTTTAGGAAAGTGTGAAAATATTATTTTATTATACAATGATATTCGGTTTCTAAAGGTCCAAAAATGATTAAAGTATAATATAAGATGACTAATAGTCTAAATAATATCATCCAATAGAAATTGGATAGGTTTTGGATGATATTTTAATCATTATAATCTTATTTATTTATATCATTTATTTATGAGGTAAATACTCCATCATTATTATGTCAAAAATAATTTAATTTATTTGATGTATAATAATTATAAAAAAAATACTATGATGTAGGAAATATTTTTATATTTCAAATTAATATTTATAGTCTAAAATATGGATTATATAACACCATATAAAAATTAATTTACTAAAAGATTTTTGTTTATGTTATTTTTGCCTTTACATTAAATTAATTAATCTAAAGTGTCACTATCATTCATAAGTGTCTCTACGAGGTCCCAAAATATACCCAAGGATTCCCATTGTCGGAAATTACTCATAAAATAAGGTTAGGAAAATTATTAAGGTAGTTTTGAATTATTGCAATATTCTTTTTACACTGAATTACGCTATTTACCATTAACCGTGGTAAATAAAAGTCAAAAGATACTATTCATCAACTAATATTTTCATCTTTTTGAACCAAATTTTACTTAATAATAACAACCATTTATGTTGGATTTTTGAAATTCAATTAAAATAAGATGTAAAATTTCATTTAAATGAAAAAGTCAGTTTTTTTAACTACTACAAAGTGGTTTCAGTATTCATCAAAAAATTGAAGTTTTCAGAAAAATACCGAAAATTAATCCTAAGATATATATATGATATTATGAATTCAAAAATGATGTCTATTTTTCTAAATTAAAAACATATAAGTGACATTAATTAATTTAAAATTAATTCCTATTGTTTAAACAAATAGCGTGTTTTTAAGAAACAATAACTATCAAAAGATTGACAGTTGTTTATATCCACTTTCAAAGTGAAATTAATTCCAATGACCAAAATTGGATTAAATCATAAAAATATATTCTAATTGCACTTTAAAAACAATTAAAAATATAATCTAACTATATAAATAAATTATATTAATACACAGTTATGAATTAAAATACAATATTTTTCACTATTTATTATCAAATGAACTTTATCGGAAAAATTCCAAAAAATTACACAAAGTAAATTTTGATGTCCCAATTCTAAAAAAAGAATTTTATTTGGTCAAATAGAATGTTTTAAAGTGACCAAAACTATATTTAAAGAGGGTTCTCCATTAAAAGGTGGAAAATCGACCTTTTAATGTAAATTATGATTAAAATTAGATTCATTCACATTTTAAGGCTCTAAATTTTATTAGATAAATGTAAATACATTTAACAAACATGTATAATCATATTGTAGTTAGTTTTGTTCATTCTCACCAATACAACAACTAGGAGTTAACTACCATTTAAAATAATAATATTATATTATTAGTGTGCAATGTAAGATTTCAAAGAAACCCATTGTTGCGTATCGGGTACGCTATCGAACATAGAAACCCCTTTAAAGTAAAATTAATATTTAATTAAAAAATATTAATAAAAAAAATTTAAAAATATTTAATGTATCATATTATATAATGAATTGAAGTTACATAAATAAATAAATAATGTACACTTCTTATAATCCTTCCAGATACAAATATAGAATATTCTATTAGGCATTTTTAATTTTTTTAATCCAAGAAATCATACATTTTGGAAGTCTAGTGTGGGTGGGGTGGAAGGAGGGTCAACCTCTACAGATCCTAAAGACCCAGTTCTTAGTTTTTTAAATTTTCTTGCTATCATTGGTTCTTATAACAATGTATACCCACTCTAAGATAAATAATGAGGGTATAAATTTATATATTAGATCACCTTATGAGAACTCATCGATTGATATAAATTAAGAATTAATACAAAATAAATATTTAATATCAATATTAATATAAATGAAATTATAAAATAAACATTTTACATGAAAAATATGCTTCTTGTCATCTACATCCATCAAATATATTCCATGTATCTTACTATAAAAATGAATATATATCACATAGATTATGATGTTGTCTATTCCCAAAAATGGTATTTGATGTGAGGGTTGATTAAAATCCCTACATCCCCTTGTATCCAATGATAAACATTTCCTTCCAACTCCATAAGAAGCAGGTATATCATATTTCATGTGACAATAATGGGAAAACATATATTACTATATCGATTTAAATATAGGTAAAATAATAAATAATAATTTATTAAAATGGTATCCCACATGTTAGATATTATAAATTTTTTAACAATCCATCAACCACCAATCAAAATAATAACTTTTAATTTAGCCTAAACTACTATAAATGTTTTTAATGATTTCGAATTTGGACCCCTCAGAATTCCATTATCATCAAATTATATCGGTATCCACTATTATGAGAAATGGGAAACTACATATTTTAGTAAATGCATTCTCTCACGATTACCACCCCTCGATCTTTTCCCCCTGTGGATGTTGATGACTGTTGTAATGATTGATGAGTAGGATTATCAATTGGAGAACATGTACATTAATCCCTAGAGGTTTGATTTCAATCAACTACATAATAAAGTATTGGATCAGATGATTGATCTTTCTTTATCCAAAACACCAATGAAACAAACAATTAGTACACAAATACAAAAATCCATCTATTACCTAAAAATATAAGTAAATAATGAACAATTATAAAAAAATGTAATTTCAACTAAACTTAACATATTTTTATTCATGTTTTTTATACATATGAAAAATTAGAATAATACTAATAAATGATTAAATGAAATAAAATAATGAAAAAAATACAAAAATGGTGTGTGAATTGTAAAAAATTATCCAACCAAATAAATTATTTTATCACCAAAAAGAATATTTTATGAATATAATATTATAAAATAATTTTTAATGATGATATTAAATTTTTGAATATTTGTTTTCAAAAAAATCAATTAATATATAAGTTATGGAAGGGTAAACATGGTAAAATAAACAAAACTAAAATAATATAAACAAAAAATTAACTTATTATTATAAATATATATTTTAATAAAGAAAATAAAATTAAAATATCTAACCTTTTGGAAAATTTTGAAAAGTAAAGAAAAAATAAAAATATTTTACCTACAATATTAGGAATTTACTACAGAGTTATTTTCCAAAATTACTTTAATATTAATGTTCCATATAGAACAAAACAAGTCTATGATGTTCTCATAAATACTATCTTTTAATATTTCTAAATAATGATCTCACATATATCGAAATATTTATCACATTTATCTTCACCATCATACGTTTTCTTATTTTAAAAAGAATGTTTTATATAGAGTATAATAATCTATGTTAGTCAAGAGGTATAAATATAAATAATCAAATTATTCACCTATCAATGATTTGAATTTCAAGATAGAGATCCCCATTACCCCATACTAAACTCATTTATAGGGAGTTTTAGGGAAACCAATGTCCATAACTACGGACATGTATCTTGAACATAACTCCACAAAATCCTGAGAAATATAATTCTCAATAATTTAGGATTAATATAGATATGGATTCTTAAACAAACCCTGCAATATCTTCACATAACTTTCAAAAGGATTTATCCAAATTATATATATAGGTCTTTAAATCATTATTCCTTGCACCGAATGAACCATTAATTCACCCTGGTATCAAAAAAAGGAATAAAAAGAATTTTAAATTGAAACATTATTGATACCACATCTTTCATCAAAATTTTCAAAGTATTCCAATCATACAACTTATTAATAATTTTTTTTAAAAAATAACCCACCTTTATGATAGTCATTCTGACATTGACGGGCAATATTCCATGAAATGAATATGGTAGGTGTTGTAGCATAATGACATGCCAAACAAGAGATTTTATATCTATCAACATCAAATCATTTAAAGACACATATTTTTTTTAAATTTGATTAATAGCCTTGCTGATCATTGAAATCCTGAAGAAATTAAAAAAAGATAATTTTTACCTCTTTGATAATCTTTGAAAAGCTGAGGAAGGAATGTTCTCCTTCCATTAGTAGTGGGAGCTAACTCCCAATGTATTCGAATTAAGAGTAAGTATAATATTTCCCTCAACCCATATCTATTTCTTCCTTAAAAAACTATTAATTTCTGAATCAAGTTGTTATATATTTTCTACCCCACATTAATGAAATCAATGTTATTATTGACCTCATGATATCTCTAATATAGTTACTAAAAAATATTTATAGTTTCTTCTAGATCATTCTACCTCTACTATATTTATGTGCCTTTCCAAATACCACTTCTATGTTTTTCACCCTATCAAAATTCTAATTAGTGGATAAATGTTTTGGATAAATATAATTTTTTTTCAAGCCCATAATTTTTTTTAAAATCTATATGATTTATCCATAAATAATGACTTTTTATGAACCATGTATACAGTTTTTATCCCATGATGTAGTTGATATTATAATGTCTGTTGTTAAAAAATTTTATAAGATTTATGTACCTTAACACTGTATCCAGAAAAATTTACATATTATGGGAGGTCATTTATAGTGTACATAATCATTTCATGAAATTGAAAATATTCCATTTATTAGAATCATACACACTAATTCCTTCTTCCCCCAAAAGATTCCAGTAATCAACTAATGGTTATAAAAAGAATGAAATATCATTTCCTTGTTTTTTTGGTGTAGAGCTCAATAAAATTAGCATGAAAATTTTTCACTTCATAAAATATTAATAGATATATTTTATATCACCAATAAAATAGGACATGATTAATGTGTGCTAATAAGGACTAAATGTAGATTTATTCCATCCATGCACAGTCAGATTATTATTTTTATAAATTTATTTATAAATATTTCAAACTGGTGATCAATTTTCTTCCACTATAGATAATCAGTGGGATGTCATAATTTTCAATTAGTTATCCACTCATCAGCATTCCATCTTATCCTTCTTTTAACTTTTGAAATTTCAAATAAAAATTTCAAAAGTGGAATTACAGGAAGAAAAAAATTAATTTGTAGGGGTCTCTATTACTACTAAAGAATCCTATGAAATTTATTTTTACTTATATTAAGATGTCCTATGTTTAGGAAACCAAGATAGAAATTTGTATTCCTTCCCATATATAAAACTATCAATGGGGTATGAATGTATTTTTTTGTACCCAAATCCCATCAATAGTAGTATTTTCTTATATTCATAATGTGAATCTAGTAGATAATTGTATTTATAAAGAATATCTTCCAAAAATTATAGAAACTCTGTAAAACTCTTGTCACTCTATAAATGTCTTTCCATCAAGCTAGTAAATATTAGCACCATTATAAAAACCATAAATTCTATACAACCTGGATACAAAATTTTTTCATAATTATTATATAGACACTCAATTTTTAGTTCTTTATCAATTATTTCTCCTTCAATATTGTGAATCATTTATACAAAAATACCTTAATTATCATTTTCAAAAGAATTATGATCAATAGATCCAATATAATTATAATTTGTACCATGAAATATCCAAGGTATGAAACTTAGATTAAAACCCTGAAAATTTAAATGATATTTCATATCTCTTATTTTTAACTTCTTTCTATTTAAACATTGTATGTTTGTTTTGAAAAACATGTCATTGTTTGAAATATTTCATTTATAAATTCCAAAACATTATATAAATCTTGCTAATATTTATCACATAGTCATAGCTTCATAATACTTCTTCGAATCATTATTATCAATAGAAAATACAAATAATAAATATCAAGTAAAAATGAATATAGTGGTGATAAAGTGAGTAAGAGGGGAGAAATAGTACAATATTTCAATGATAATCCAAAATAAACTGTAGTTTTATAATTCATTAGTAAAATTTTTCTATTTTTTTCATTAATAGTGAATATAATTTCTATAAATTTAGTTACAATAGAAATAAATTATCATTATAAATCTCGTCTAGTATTCCATGAAAAACACATAAATTTCATTTTTCTTCTCGAACACATGATTCTATATTGAGGTTATAAATTGTGTCAACTCATTTTATTCTCCATGAATTTTTATCATTAGATCTTGTTGGCCTTACATGATTTATGTGTATATATAATTTTTTTAAAATGTCATCATTTTATTCATTATTTTCAATATGAACTATTACCCAATTAGAACATGCATTTCTATGACATAATTATTTAATTAAAAATTCACACATTCTCATAATTTGATGTAAAAAAAACTTTTTATAGTAGAAATATAGTACGAGAATAAATTATTCATATAAAAACATGTTTAAATTTACATTAATGATGAAATAATTTTTTAGTATAAATTTTTTGAATATTAAAACAATATATGTGTATTTGAATAGTATAATTATAAATCTAGACAACAATGGAATATAAGTTTTAATAAAAATTTTAAATAATAAAAATAAATTCATGAAATTTATTTATAAAAGAGAATATATTTAAACATTTATATCAATTTTAATTTTATTACTAATGATAAAAGGTGAACCTTCAGATTGAATATTACTTAGTAGAATTAAAATCAACTAAGAATTATACTTTTGGATTTAAATCATTATTATCTAATTGTTTGATACATTTTTTTCATGAAATGAAATTATTAGTTGAATCATTAATTTAAAAAATTATATAATTATATATAATAGTTCAAACATCACAATGATGATTTTTTAATAAAATAAGAAATTAAATATATATAATGAATTAAATTTATATATTATTTATTCATATTGTATTATGAAAATAATGGAAATAATATTACATATTTTTTTATTTTATGAAAATATGTTATATTTGATTGTAACACACTAATAAGGAAAATTTTATATATTTCATTCTACTTTATTTGACACAATACAAATCTAATTCTATGGGGAGAAAAAATCATTCCGTTTGAATATCAAGTGATGAAAGTGTAATCCCATGAAAATATAACATAGAAAAACTCTCATAATATAGTAGAGTAATCCTATAAATTTAACAATTAATGTAATCTAATGTATGGTTGGGGATAGCCAACACATCAATCTATATTATAATTTCAAGAAAATGGGGATAATTATTCCAAATAGATTCCAAACCAAACATATAACCATCTAGATTTAACAATGATATGTAAATGAACGAATTTGAAGTTAATATTGTTTATTCACAATTAATTTCAATGTTATATTGACAGTAACTCATAATATGAAGGATTCAAATTTATTATATGATTTTTCAAGATATGAATATGCTCACGTCACACGAATAGTGTTGATATGAATATAAACTACTTATATGATATTGTATATCGTATTGTATCAAAATTTCAATATATGAATATATTAAATTTTAATATTAATAAATAACTAATATCTGAATAACAATAATTTAAATTTATACATATACCTAGAAGTGTATTCATTAATAATGAATGATTAACTATAATTATCCGAATAACAATCATTTACTGATTCAGTGCATTAAATTTAATATGTGATGTAGTATAAAAGTATATTAAACAATTTAGTGAAGAAACCTCACAATAAATAGAACATTAAGATATAGAAATTTATGATTTAACATAGAAGATTAAGATATAATGAAATCCTTAGACCTTTTCCCATAAATAAACTCATATATAAGGTCTACGAAGATGGAAATGAGATATTTCAGATGAGAATATCAATATTCAAATGAGAAATTATGAGGCCAAAGATATATAAAGGATAATGGTTAATGAAGGATTTGAGTCCATGGAATAAAAAAAATTGAGTTAGTGAATCCATGCCATATAACGATTGAGAGAGTGGATCAATGTCTAAGGATTACATGAGTGACAAGAAGATTGAATGAACAATAATGAATTTGATGAAAACTAATAATTTCAAAAGATTAAAATCTGAGATTAGAGTCCATTGGATTAGAGAAAAGTGGGATAGGGATTTCGTGATAGATAAATGAGTCTAATTTTAGGAGATAGAAAAACATTGAAATGATTAAAAATGATGATTCATAAAATTTATAATGTTATATAACATGAGTTATTATACAACTGATTTAATAAAGCGGATTTTTATTGGTTACTTATATGATAAATGACGTGATACTGTTGTTTTAATTTCTTTTTTCACATCGATGTTTATATAAAAACATGAGAAGAACAATTTGTCACATTAGTAAAATTAAAAAAAACATGATAAAGCAAGTAACTCGCTTCATCATGTTGGTTATATAATAACCAATGAGAAAAAACACATATACAAATTTTCACATCACTAATTGTATAATAGATGTGATAAAGAAATAAACATGGATTTTAACAGCAGTTATAAATAACCTATGTAAGAATCCATTTTGATTAATAATTTTTTTACTAGTGAACCAACTCACTGTCAAAAAAGGCATCCATAAACTCAGGAAAACCTCCCTCATTTGTTTTCCATGATCAAAAAAATCATAGACCTATAAGGTTTTTCGTAAAAAATAAGGGCCTCTATGTATCTCACCCCACATTACTGATCAAGGATTATAACTTGGTTATAAGGTCTAACCACCAAGATGAAAAGATCAAACCAATATAAGTAAGGTAAAGACCACAACGACTTAAAAGATTCAAAACTTCCAACACACAATACGAGGGAATGATCCAAACAGAGCATACTCATATAGACTAGACCATATATGTAATGAAACTAATTTAGAAGAGATAGTAAACTAAAACTCATTGGGTATACATATATATGATAATACCTCCTTGAGGTCCAATTTAGTAGAAACATCCTGGTAGTTATGAGAATCATATTCAGTGACTGAATAGATAACCACAAATCAAGGTCAGTTAAGTAGATTGAAATTCCAATATATGTCAACAAAAACATTATAGATTTTCACTAACACTTGAGGTAACTTTAACTAAGAAAAAACACCCTTTAAGGGCTCTATATTTTGGTAATCATGTTACTTATCAAACAACAAATGTCACAACACCTACTGTGTTTGAGAATAGAGTCAAGATACTAACCATAAAATGTATTAAAGTAGATTGACATGAACATCCATCATAAGAAAATAAATATATGATGTTCGGATCAATTAAGTATAATTCCACTGTAAACATATACAAGAATCACCAATTATGTTTTTTGACACATTAGACAACTGTCAAGAGTTATCAGTAAAATCACACAGTAGATTTCCTATATCATGTGAATCCTATAGGCCATATATGATGCATGAGACACCTCTTTCCTTTTCTTGTCTACATTAAAAATCAATATATGTCCACCTTAAAATGAACCATGATCTTGAAATCCAAAATCAATAACCATATCCACAATGCATTTGAATTCTAAAAGGAGGAAATCATTCCAAACTATATCATAATAGATCAGAATTGCAATCCCATAACCCTTAAAACCAAGAATTATCATTGAAAAAATTGTTCTTGACATACCAGTTTGATATCTATCATAATTTGTGACACATTCCTAATACTCTAATCTACCATATCCCAAATTTTTTGTTATATGAAATGAAACACCAATGAAACCACTTTGTGACTTCCCAGACCTGGTTCCACTATCCCAGTGCTCTGGGATGGTTCCACAGAAGTCCTCAAGCGTTCCGCCCCATAAGAAATAGGATTACAGCTAGAAATTAAGTTATAATGAGGTAAAGAATGGATAATATACCCTTATATTATAGTAACATAGTGTAAATAACTACACATCGTCCAAGGTAGTTACAAAAATATTGTAGAAGTAATAGATAATCATAAATAGAACAAGCTATATAAATTAATGAAATACTATAAAAGCCTAAATATCCATGTCATACAAACAAATCCAATAAACCATTGGTCCAACCATACATGCATAAGAACACAAATTAAACAAAAATAAATGTACATAACTATACTACTTACTCTCAGCCATATCGCAGACCTGGTCTCCAGACAGTATTAGACTACACCATCTTGATCATAAGAAACCAAATTTGTGAATTTCCTCAATCAGGAAACCTAGGAAAAAATCCCTACCCATCATATATTTCAGATCGACCTAAATAGCATGCATAATATCTTCACACACACTATAGTTCATGTACAAAGGTGATAATATTATCTCAATAGGCCACCCCAATGATGAACCTATAAATCTGTAGTCATAATTTTATAATCATGAATTATTCTCAGCCTCTCCAAGACACATCTAAAATAAGAATGAAATGGATATTAATAACTAATATAGGTCCACAAAATATTATTGGGTCTCTGACCCCAATCTTCTAGAGACAAGACCATATTATATGAGTATATATAATCATGGATATATACATATATATACCCATTAATGTATATATATGAATGGAATCATATATATATATATATAATATTTAATAAGAATTTCTAAAATCCTAAATAACTCAATCCATAGCAGATCTTTAGACCCATGATCTGATCAACTGGACATCCAGTAAAAAATGCATTGAGCATGTCATCATACCACTCATGTTGGGTATGGTTATGTTAATTCCTGAGTCCATGATGCCTTTCAGAAATAACTACTACGTCCAATGCTATAAATGTATATGAACAATCTATATAAAAAACAGGGGTATATTTTTTAGCCCTGGGTTCACCAGTACTCACCTCCATTCTCTACAATGAATGATACTATACACCTATGGAAAAACTTATAATGATTACACTACATAAAATAAGAACAATACTAGATGTATAAATCTTTAGAACAATATTTCCAGTATCTAGGGAGTTGAAATATACAGCGTAACCAAATAAGTTATGCAAATCAGATCAAAGGGGTAAGAATTTCCAAGACAACCAAGTGGGTCATGTAAACTAGAACCAAGGAGTATAAATGTCCAAATAATTCAAATATTTAATCAAATATAAGGATAAAAAACGTACAAGTAATACTAATGGTTCATTAGATTCATCGAGTAGAAATGTACAAGGCATTATAATACGTCATGAACTTTAAGGAATAGAAATGTCGAAGGCATCCTAATAATAATTTTCAAACATATCTAAGGATTAAAAATGTATAAGGCCTCATAATATGTATTAATATCAAAGGTGTATACATTTAATGTAATCATGGATAGTCAAATAAATAGGATATAAGAAGGTAAAATATATAAGGCATCCAAATAGATCTTTATTTCTATATTGCGAACCCTTTATTATCAGAAAAACCAATTCATGATTGCCCAAATCTGTGTCATACCTTTTTCCAACCATCATTGAAAAGATTTTATCTCATATAAAACATCTTGAATGATCTGTATACAACTATGAGGAATTACATCTTTGAATATCTACTGAGAATCGCATCAGTGCAGGTCCATAAGCATAATATTAGGAAGCAGCTCTAAAAATCATTACTATGTCATCAATAAAATTTTGAAGGTGTAATCCCACTAGAGAGGATGGTCGAACACCTAAACCCACCATAACCACTAAATCCCATTTACTACCATGTTTTATAAGAGTTCAAAGGTAAAAACAGCTTCAATATATGCAAAAAACCAATACTCTAGTGCTGGGTCGATCAAACAAGGCGATCCCCACTAGGTCCCTGAGATCATTCCTCAATACATGTATCTAATTATAGATCCTTGAGGAAAAAAGAGGAAAATGAATTCTGATTAGGATCATTAGAAAAAATATAATGTGGATAAATCTTATATAGGATCCCCCAAGTTAGATCAAACGAAAAGAAATCATACCGGGGATCCTCAACTATAAAGGTAAAAGGAGAAATCCCATATTAGATTATATAATGGTATCTAAAAAGAGGAATCCTACATCAGATCCTCAGAAAATTACAGGGAAAGGCATCCCACATGGGACCCTCAATAATAGTGAGAAGATAAAGGTGTTCTAAAAAATATTCTCAATGTTGAAACATAATTAGAGGCATCCTACATGGAATCCTCAAGAATAACTAATCACATGTCCTCATACCCATTAAGGGAAAATCTCACAAGGGAGACATCATCAAGGGAAAAATTTACATAATTGTTGGACAAGAGTGATTTATCAGGGATTAACATAGATCGACATCTTATTCTCAGGAGGCTACTAGATTCATTTTCCATAAAATATCCTCTCCATATAGAAAAAATCCAAAGAGATCCCATAGGAGTCCTCAAAACACCTAAAATAATTTACTGTCAGAATATATGTGAAACATACTCAAAATGGACAACAATTGATTTGACTTCTTACGTGTGGCATAAAAAATATGGAAAACCCTAAAAATGGTGTCAAGGGTGTTATGCACATGTGTACACACAGAACATGATGTGTTCTTCCAATTCCCACATGGACGTGTACTCGAGTTGTACATGGAATATAAATGCCTATTTACACAACATTTACCCTACCCAGGACACATTTTTGTGTAGCTCACATGGAATATACATGTACATATTCTTGTTTTAAAACTCTACACATCGTGAAACCCATACTGGGTCTACTCGTGTACTCAACATGGACATGTGCCCCTACACAGGCTCTCTGGCTAGGTAGTTGGCTACACGGCTAAGTCTTAGTACAGAAAGTTTCTACCCTATACAAAGTGTTTAAATAAAAAGTAAATTCTTCCTAAAATATGAATAACACCCAACATGTGTTCTGGAATCTATATGTCATGTGATCAGGATTACCGAATGGGAAAAACCTTAAATCTCCCAAAAACCACATAACCCTTCACAAAGGAACGTATTGGCCCTCACAGATTACAATGTAGTAATAATAGAGGTTAAAACATAAAAATAGAAAATCAATGGGAATTTAAGAAAAAAATATAAATAATCTATCTTTGGGATAAATCCACCAAGGATTCACCTATTTTAATATTCAACAACTATAACATGATGATTCGGTGAGTTCTGAGCTTTGTGGTGGTACCACTAATCCCATCTCCTTATTTCACACTCTCACTATCCTTATCATCTATATATCATGGAAATGGAAACCTTATAGATGAGTAAATGAGAATACATTGTAGAAAAATTAAAGAAAATGGAAAAATAAATGGAAAAAAGACTTGAAAAAGAATTATTGGGTACAGCCCCGACACCAGCCCTAATTTTATGCCACACTTATGAAAAAATACATATTCTAGACTCAACTATAGTGAAAAAAATATAAATCTGGTTCATTATTCAAAATATATAGATAAATGAAAATATTCACATAATTTAATAGATAAATAATTAAATATTAAATATAAGTTATTTCCCTAAAATTATAATGATTTGAAATTCCACCAAACTCATTTCCTATGGTAAAAAAATTATCCCAAGACCAAAAGAGTTGTTAGAAAAATTGTCTATGATCATTTTCTTAGGGAAATGAAAATTTTAACCCTCACAGGCATCTAATAGAAAAATTTCATATTTATTCATAGTCTATAAAAACATGGGTTCTTATATATATGTTTATTAATGCATAAGTAACTTGGGAAAAAATAGATACCCATTTAAAATAGTAAAAAGATTAAAGTAAATGACATAAGATAAAATGACATACAAAATGTTTAAAACATGTGTGAAAATTTATAGATGATGATCCCTTGATCAAATATACATGAGAAATCGTTATTTTTCACTTTTGGAACCATTTTCCTCTAATAGTCTCATTCTATTATTGAAAAATAATGGATGTTTACAACAGTTCCATGTTATCCAAAAATAAAAGTATATACATCCACCCCCAACCCCCACCTCATTCAAAACCATTTCAATAAAATTTATTCCTAAATCCTTAATATTTTCCTCTTCCAAGATGCCTCTACGATATACATAATCATCTAGACTCGGTTAGATATCCTAATACCTTTATTTCCCATGAAACATTCAAGTTATCTTTCAAGGTCCCAAAGTTTGAATTACATAATCGTTATCAATTTCTACACAATTCATCTCTTCCAAACCAACCCAAATCATTATAATATTACAAATAAATTATCATTAGTATATTGATGTGTAATTTTATTGATGTGAAAAATAATATCTATTCCTTCCCCATAACATAGAAATAAAATGAACGTTGATAGTTAATTGTACAGACTACCGCCTCCACAAATTAACATTTTTGATATTGATTTTCTTTCTTTGTACAAAACACATAAAAAATGATTAAACAATATAGTAAATTGTAAATAATATTACTATTAATTTACTAGAATCATATTATACACTTACATAACAAAACCCAACCGTAAAATTACCATGTTTTTCCAATTTGGGTCGTTTTAACCACCAACATTGACTATGCTATTTAAATCAACAATAGATGACTAAAAAAGAATAAATAATGATATTATTATTAGTCTTCTAAAAATATTTTTTTCATGTTCTTTAAATATTACATTATGTTTTACATATAATTAAAATGTCACCCCTGATCACTAAAATTTCCTAAATAACCCATCAATGATCAGTTTCACAAGAAATTACAAACATAAGATAAAAATTTATAATAATATAATATAGAATGAAAATAAAATTTCATTATTAAATGAAGTATAGATGTATATGGTTCCAAATATGGATTCCAATTATCTTAATTTTAATCATTGGGATGTTAGATACATGCATAGAGTGAATCCAAAATAGGGAAAGGGTTTGTACCAACTCAATTTTATTTCATTCAGCTAAAAATATTCTTATTTAAAAGTATTATCCAATGATTGATTTTATAAACTTAATTATTACATTTTATTTGTTTAAATACTTGTTTTTTTGTCTCTATAATTCTTACAAATATCATCATTATCAAATGATTCATACCTCAATTATTATGTCACTTAAAATGGATTTCATGGTCTTAATTCCAATTTCAAAAGGCATTCTTCTAATTATACACCAATTTAATTTTAAATGGTGTATATATTTCTTATTCATTACATTACATCAATAAATATCTTCAATGGCATTTCAAATGCATATCTGATATTTTTCTTCTTCAATGGTTTTGATTTAGACGATACTCAAGTCGTAAGGTTTTTGGATCTCAATTTTCATACTTTTGACATATTTATTATTGCAATAAATGTTTTCTGGATTTAATATTATTTTATTATATTATAACTTTTAATTGTATTTATTTTTTCATCTAAAATTTTATCCTTCAAGGGCTTGTTATTTTAATTTTTCTAAAGCAATAATTTTTATTTGATTCTATTTTCAATTCCCTAAGACATGTATGATATTATGGACCATATTTTCATTTATACGATTTACTCATTATTCTAATCCGTTTATGTATAATGAATATACTTAGTTTAATTGTATTTTTACTATTTCACTGTAATGTTATTTTGATTATTATATTTCCATTATTGTAAGATCATCTGCATCATTTCTTTCATTTAGAAAATATTCATATTGAAAAATTATTTCCTTTTTAGGGTGAAAATATTGGCCATAGATTAATTAATAAATACTATTATATTATTATCCTAATGGGGGTTAAACTCCTTGAAATTCGTCACTACATTTTTCTTAAAAAATAACCATCTGTTGTAGGCATGATTATTTATCAAATGTTTTTCCTATTTTAATACCCAATTTTTCATTTCATTTTATTATATGAATTCATAAATATTTCATACATGGATTTATCGGTGAAATTATTGACTTATACTTATTTCTATTTCTCTATGTGGTGTTATTTTGAATAATTATTACATAAAAATCTATTATATTTATTAATAAGCAAAATACTCAAATTCTATATTACTTTTATTACAATTCATATTTTCATTAATTATTAAGTTATATTGGTAATATTTTTAATATATCACTAATTTATTCATATAATAAATAAATTAGAAAAAATTAGTGATGGATAGTAATGAAAATATGCTTGTGATGCATTGGTAGGTCTCATGAGATAATTTTTTTTGATATTTTAGTCTATGTATTTCTAGAAAAATGTTTTCCTTAATACGAGGGTCATGATGTTAAGATTATGATATCTTAACATAGGGAATGTAATGAGTTATAAGGTGTTATGAATTTCATATCTATGAAACATGTTATTTTTATATTTGAATTTATTTATGACATGTCAAAAATGGATATGTTATTATCGATGTTTCATTCAATTATAATATTATATAACTTCTCTATTTCTGGAAATATTATTTATTCTTATCATAATATCAGTTATTTTATTTTACTTCAATCACTTATTTTTATCCGTACTGAAAATTGCATCTCACCCTTTATTAGTTTACATTTCTCCAGGTTATGAAGAAATGTATTACACATGGTATGTCTAACCAAATAGAATTTTTGGAGAATTTTTTGGAGATGTTGAAGACTTATTATGGATTAAGAAATTTATTATATAATTGAAAAATTTCCTTTGGTGAGAAAGACATGAGGTATTTAGTAAAATGTTTCTCCAAACTATTCAAAACATGAAAACGAAATTTCCATTGAAATTTTTGTTACTCAATATTTTTTTATGATATTGTAATTATTTATTTTTAAAATTAGTTCATTTTAGTTCATTTAAAAAAATGTAAAGAAAGTGTTTATTTTCATTGGTTAAAGTTTTGTGGGTATATTTTTCTATAGTTAGTTTCAAAAGAAATTTTAGATAAACTTTCAGTTTAGGATATTAGTAGGGAATAATTTAATTGTTTATTAGTTAAGGATGGTCATAAATTCAAAGAAATATATGGTATCATCTAATAACCCATACTCATGGATCTAATGTTAGAATAATAATCATTAAATTTCTATCATTAATAATGATAAATGCAACCCAATATTTCCTATAAAAATATATAAAACCAAAATGAAATGTGGGATCATATACCAAAAAAATGACCTTTTGTGTTTGGATTTTTAGATAATTTGGAAAAATCATAACAACATGGATACATAAACAACTAGTTCATAAAAATTGACAACATCTTATTATATACCAATAATTTAATATTCAATATTAGGTCTCAAATATATCTCAAAATTTTCATCACATATATAATATTTCCAGACTAAAATTATTTTTCATCATTCCTTATAACCTTAGAAATATAAAACATATGAAGTGTGAGATCAAATGGACAGTAGGGGAAAAATAATAATTAACAATTGGATATAATCAGTGAGAGTATTATTAACTTATATTTATTATAACATAATAAATTTTCATGTAAAAAATATCAGATAATTCAAACTAATTAATAATTTGATCATCAACCATGAAACATGGAATAAAGATATGATATAGAAAAAGAACCTTAAAAATAAATATTATTGAGAAATGTGATGTTAAACATGATAAAATGAAACCATTATAAACCATAAAAATCATATTGTAAATGTATTGGTATCATGGAACATATTAATTTCACTCTTACATATGGATTAACCCTCATTGTTACACGTGATTTAACCCTCATGAATACACTTAGAATAATCATCACAAAATATTCCTAAAATATCATAGGGGGAAAATAGTTTGGTAAATCCATCCCATATATTGAGTAACCATATGGTCAATATCCCTACCCAATGAATTGTAAGTATATCATATACCCCCCAATATTTGTCATATAATTGAACTGCCTATGATTAGTCTATAATGAATCTACCTACCATTATAACAATGAAGACCCCATAAGATCAGATATGGTGCCTTAATTTATTACATTAGCATGGTTATAAGAAATAAAATCATGAAATAAAGAATTATTTTAGTAGTTTTGGACAACTAGATACGTACATAATATCCATTTTACATTAGGAGTAGTTAATTAAACATAATACAAAATAATAGTTATCAAACTACATCCTATAAAATGTATTCAAACATCTATTCTTCATAAAATAGGGAAAGGAAGAAAAATATGGGTGAGATTAAATTCTCTATAAGTTTTATTATAGTAGAGAAAATAAGTATTCAATAATAATAAACAATATGAAATTGTAAATAACTGAAAAAAGCTTCCATTTAAATATTCCAATTACATGAAGAGATAAAATATAATTAATATAGAAAGTTAAATAACTAAAAACACATTCCATTTAAATAAGTAGATAAGGTATAATAAATATGGAAAGGTTATTAATTGAACACAAATATAATTTAATCAATAATATGATAGTGAAATTCATCTATATATTATGTCACATTATATGTATCATAGGAATAATAACTAAATTCTGACTGTAGGAAATGAATAATTATTAGTCTTCATGTTTCCAATGTACTGTACAAAACATTTATCAATGGAATATATCCCTTCTTATAGTAACTTAATATATTATAAATCTCATATAATAACTTATAGACAATAATAAAAAAATTATAAATAATGAATTAATTAAATAAGAAGTATTTCAAGAAGTTAAGGAACTGATACCAATGAAATACCAACCTAACATTAGGAATAGTAATATGACGCTTATGAAGAGTAAACCAGAAATAAGAATTTTAGCCTCAACAATGAAAGTATAAATTAAATTTCTCATCTTATAAGTGAAAATATGATATAATTATATGATAATATAATTAAGTAAATATTTTATAAATTAATAATTATATATTGGTATTTTTATAAGTCATAAATATATAAATACAATTTTATGATTCATTTAATAATTTAGAAGAAAATTTAATTTCATAAAATGTATTCCTATGTTAGTATTTTTATGTATTATTATTTTAATATAATTTTATGAGACCTTATGTAATTTTTAAAATTGATATATTATCAGTTATAATCCTGAAATCTATATTTTCCATATAAAAGATTATTATAAATAAAAACTAATCTACCCATATTTATATAATTATTTTGATAAAATTGAGCCCAATTTTGAATTCTACACATAAAGAAATTACTATAGTGATGTTTTGGGACATTTTTTGAAATACATAATTTTTTTTGTGAATAGTGAAATACAATAATTTACGGTATATATACATTATATGTTCAATACACTATTTATTGAGTCATTTCTCATGTAAGAACCATTTTTTTGAACTCATATGATATTATTAAAATATTTAGTCTCAAAAATCAACACTATTTTGTATCTTGATATGAATAAAAAACAAATGAAATAAATAATCAAAAAACTACTCTTCCCCACTATAAATACCACCTCTCACACCATCTTATCGTCATACCTATAAAGCAATTATAATTTAAAAATTATGCCAAATAGTCTTGCCCATCCCATTACCCAATATATAAGAGCTCTTCATCTCAACAAAAATCCAGAACCTTTTTCCAATGGTGGCTCTCAAGAAGGATAAATCCTATAGGTAAAATCCTCTTCTGTTTTCTTTTAATTTCTTTTCAATTTATTTTCCTTCCTTCTCTTATACATGAAAATAATTTTCCAAATTGAATGATAAATCTAGTATGATTAATATAATATAATTTTATCATGTCAATTAAATATTAATCATTAAACACCTCTCTCTGCCTCTCTTATTATAAAAAAGAAATTGTCGCATATGATGTGTCAATTTAAAGAAATCGTGGGAGATTCCCATTCATTTTATTTAAAAACCATAATGGATTTTATAAACCCATTATAATGTTTTAAAAACCTGATAATGTTTATTTTACAACCCAATATATGTTTTGGATCCAAATTATTCCCATAATATTAAATGATAAATCCAAATGAGTTCCTTTTGATCAGAAAACCGCAAAAAAAAAACATCAAATGATCACCATTAACTTTTATCTCTTGATTAATCCTCATAAAATATTACCTAATCTATTACATGATCATCTAATATCTTGTAATTTTATTACTATCACATAATAATAATTTTGGACATTTTTACTCAATTTACATGACCTTCCATTCGTGAATACATGTGAAATGATTGTGAAAACAAAGAAAACGTGTGACCCTGTATGATGAAACCGAACTCTATTACTCATAAAAAATAAAAGAAATAAACATAATAAATCTATACTTAATCAAATAATTTTATTTAAGGATCTATATTTTTAATTAATGAATATAATTTGATTATAAAATGTATTAACATGAAAGAATATTTCATACAAAATGTAAGGGGAATTCTCAAACACAACTCTCTTTCTTTGGTTTTTATCTCTTTCACCCCTTTTTTGATACAAATATTCAATAAATATAATTTAATAATAATAATAATACCTATTATGGGATATAATTTTTGTTTCTAATTATTTTTAGGATAATAACAATGTTTTCCAAAATAACTCTTCTTTCAAATAATGCACACTTTTCTTCTCGAGATTGTTTCTTCTTTACTCAAGGTAAACGATTCTTATATCAAGCATGGTATTCCAAATTGAATTTGGTAACCCAAAGTTTATGATGGTAAATTAAACCCATTCCTTTCTATGGATTATTTTATATGAAATATTGATTTATGTTCTATGTGGCATATATGATAATGTAAATGTAATGATGTGAGATGTGCACTCAAAATTATATACCACAATGTAAATGTTATGATATGATGTGTGTTACCAAAATTATATAGTTATCCAATGTATTAGTTAATGTTATGTATCTCATGATAAAATATATCATGTAAAATATACTATGTTTTTTCAAAACTATGTGTTGTCATTTTCCATTAAGACACAAAGTTTCATTTTTTTGAATTGCCACCTTCCTAGCCTTATTTTAATAATTCCTCTCATGATTATGACCCCATTATTTTGTTATGATGAAGTTTTTATGTTTATACTCACCCAATGATATATTGTTCATGTTTTTATTTATCCTCTTATAATAATTTTATCTCACCCCTCTCATTCATGTATATCCCATGGTGATTAAATGTACTAAGGAGAAATCAAGGGACAATAAGAAGCTAGAGAAAATGGAATTAAATAAATTTTGATGTCTTGTTTTTTAAAAATTATGTATGGTCCTAATTATCCCATGGAAATAATATATTTTATCCTTATTGTGTAATTATTTTATGTTTATTTTCATTAAAATGATGTAATAGTAATTTTAGAAAAAGTAGGGTCACTATAGTTGGTATCAGATGATTGTTGAGTTAATTTGGGAAATATAATTAATTAACCTTAGTGAAAACCCCTTTTAATAAGACTATGTATAAGTAAGTATCCAATAATCATTGTTATAGAAAATTATAAACATAAATATCCCACAAGATATGAATTTCTACTTATAAGAACAAAGTAATAAATTATTTATTCCTGACATGTAGACTTTTTTTCTAAACTTTTCTATTTTATAAATTGGTGGGAATGTATAGAATATAGACTAACATCCTATGTGATGTACAATGCATAAATTGCCTAAATGAAATAAAAAATTCCTTTGGTGGTAGATTTCAAAATTTCATGACAATTATTACCCAGTTATCTCCAGTTATAAACAATAAATTGAATAATGTGGAATGATCACCTTCACTATAGATGACAAAACTGGTTATTGATTTTTTTATGTGTCAATAGACATGAATGTTTAGTGGATCTTCCAATCCACTCATTGTGAAATAGTGTGTCAACAATATAGAGATTATATTTTCCTTTCATCACTAATCTAAGATAGAGAAAGTGACTCTTTTCATTTATTTTCTAGATGGAGACGTTGATCAATGGATGGATCTGATTAATAACACCAATACAAGGGATAAAATTGAAGAGTTTGAGTGGTGATTCATTATGATAATGTTTCAAAACATTTATTTCCCTCTAACTATTTTAAAAATGGTCTATAGTGAATTCATAGTGTTGATGAAAATTTAAGTTAAATAGGACACAGTTTATGAAGAAGATTTCACAAGGATTTCAAGGTATGATTCATGTTTTTTATCCACAATGATAGAATATATGATAGATTATTTAACAGTTCAAAAATATAACATTGAAAGGAAAATGAAATTCAAGACACTAGGAATTATGATGAATTTGTTCGATGTGATGTTAAGGTGGAGATGGAGTTTGGAGAACAGTTCTATGACTATGAGTGGTAGGAAAGGAAATATGGAGTTTCAAGCCGAAGGATCTAATAAGAAAGGTGGAAAGAAATATCAACCACCCACATGTCAAAAATATGGTTATAGGCATAATGGTAACTGCCTCAAAGAGATAAAGAAATGTTTCAAGTGTGGTATAGAATGCCACCAAGCTCATGAATTTCACAAATGCATTAGGAAGCATGAAAATTTGGTAGAGGAAAGGAAAGAACCACCAGTGGTCTAATACTATAACTGTAGGGAGAAAGTGAATTATGAAATCTAGTTCAATAAACCTTGAGTTCTCAAGGGTAATTTGAGCCATCATCCACCAAATCAAAAAGATTTAGGGAAATATTATGCCATCACTACTACAGACATGGAGAAGGAACATGAAGTTGTACAAGGCACACTTCCTTTTTCACTCAATAATGGACAAACTCATATATGATTCTAGTTTGATGCATTCCATTATATCATAATTTTTTTTTCAGAATAACTAAATCAAACCCTAGAAACCAAGAAGTAATTATATCTATTAAAACACTATGTGGTGTAATCATTATATCCCAACGGTTGGATTCTCCTCATATTGGCATATGTGGGAAGATTATTCCTTCAAATATCATGAGTATTCCATTAGTAGAATTTGATGCAATAATGGAAATGGATTGGATATTGTTATATAGAGAGAATATAAACTATCAGAAAAATGAAACATCTTTTCACATTCTAAACCATTCCATGGTCCTATAAAAATTTAAGGATGATCATGAATCCCCTTTTGAAAATCCTTCAACAGTGTGGGTGTCAATTCCCAGTGATGAAGCATACCTTGATCAAATGGCTGAGTCAAAGGAAATTAATAACTTAGTGGAAATTACCATTGTGAGGGAATACAATTATTTATTTGTGGGAGAGTTACCTGAACTTCCCTCAGACCATGAGGTAGAGTTCTCAGTTTAAATAATACCCAGAGCCACTACCATCTCAAAGTTCCCCTATAGGAAATCTCCTATCGAAAAGGAGGAGTTAAACATGCAGGAACAATGATATTTATAAAAACAGTTCATATTCCCTTGTGCATCACTATAGGGTGTGACAATTATATTTGTTTAGTATAAGGATAGATCAGTGTGGATGTGTATCAATTATTATGAACTCAAAAAGGTCACCATAAAGAAAAAGTATCCTCTTCCAAGTATTGATGAAATTTTTGATCATTTATGAGGAGATGGGGACTTCTAAAAGGTCGATCTAAATTATGGATAACATCAGTTAAAGTTAATTAATGAAAATATTCAATATAATTATTTTCATATAAGGTATGGGAACTACTGTTTATAGTGGTGACCATCAGACTTACTAATTTCCCGACAATCATCAAGGATTTGATGAATATAGTCTTTATATATTACCTTGATTTTTTTGGTTGTGTTTATTGATGATATTCTCATCTACACCAATATAAAGGAGGAATATTATAAACATCTAAGGCTTGTGTTTGTGATATTAAGTAAGGTTATTTTTTACTCCAAATTCATGATGTGTGACATTTATACGTGGTAAGTCACATTGTTGGGACACGTGATCACAAGTGAGGGAATTTATGTGGACCCTTCAAAATTAAAATATATTGAGGAATGTAACATACCCACTAGTATCATAAAAATCCATAGTTTTATTGTATTATCCAAGTACTAATGATGTTTTGTGAGAAACATCTCGTGATTTTATATCCCGCTATTTAAGATAACAAGGAAAGGGGTAAAGTATTTCTGGATTGAAGATTGTGAAGAAAGACTCAAGGAGATAAAGAGAAGGTTGATCACTGCCCCTGCACTCTTATTCCAAAGAAGTGGAGAATTTTTTCTAACATTAAGTGATGCCTCAATGAAAGGCATGTGTTTCTTAATAATGTAAAAGGATAATGTGATAGTGTACACAAGACGATATTTGATGATCCATGAGTAGAACTACCCAATGCATGATATGAGGCTAGAAACTGTGATTTTTTCCTTAAAAAGATGGTCTCACTACCTATATTGTGAGAAGTGTGGGATATATACTAATCAAAATATCCTAAATTATATATTCACACAAAATTATCACAACATATTTAGAAGGACATGGTTAGATCTAATCAATGACTATAGTTTCCCTATTCACTATCATTTTTATAAGGAGAACATGGTAGCTGATTCTCTTTGTAGAAAAGAACATGACACACTATCCATGGGAAAGACCTTATCTTCCTGGACATGAAATAATTTGATTTTGAAAGTATTATAGTAAGTAATAAATACTACCTTTCCAAAATTATTTACTAACCATCTATCCAAGAGAATATTAGAGTGGCACAAAGGGATGAATCATAGTTACAAAAGAAGGTGAATGTAGTAAAGGAAGAGAAACTATAAGAGTTATATATTGACAATGATGGTGGGATTAAGTTTGTAATGAGACTTTGTGTGTCTTCACCACCTAGGATAAAGAAGGATTTGTTTGACAAATAAAATAGCTTAACATTCTCTACTCATCCAGGGAGTTCCAACATGTACTGTAATTTCTGAGAACACTTCTTGTGGGACAACATGAAGAAGAATATTGGTGATTATATCTCAATGTGCTTTATATTTATTCATTTCAATATCGAGAGACATAAATATAAAGGGATGATGCAATCATTTCCTATACTGATGTGGAAATGGGAGAATTTCTCTATGTCTTCTTCATGGGTCTCCTGAATACATCCAAAGAATATAATACAATAAGTGTTTTGGTTGACCGAATCCCCATGAATGAACACTTTATCACTATTCTGGATGATATCTCACTTGAAAAACTTTCTAGGATATATGTGAAAGAAGTGGATAGACTTTATGGAGTTCTATTCTCGATTTTCTCAAATCAAGATCCCAGGTTCACATTTAATTTAGGAGGATTATTCCACATTCTATGAGTACTGAATTAAATTTCATCACGACCTATCACTCAAAAAATGATGGCCAATCTGAATAGAATATTTATATGCTCAAAGATATGCTAAGATCATTCTCTTTAGAATTAAATTGTGGATGGTATCAACGTCTCCCATATCTGGAGTTCTCATAAAAAAATAGCTTACACTCGAGTATTCAAATGTCTCCATATGATTCTCTTCATGTAAAGAGATGTAGAACTCAATCCTTTTGGGATGATATTTGAGAACGAAAGCTTTTTGTGCCCTATCTTGTGCAAGAGATGATAGATAATGTTCAATCCATCTAGAAACATAGGAAGGCTAGTCAGAGTTAGCATAAGAGCTAGGATGACAACTATTAAGGGGGATTGGTGTTCAATGTTGGAGATAAATAATTCAATCAAATATCACCATGGAATAGATTCATACATTTTGGAAATAAAGGAAAGCTAATACCAAGGTATATTATCCCATTTATGAACCTTGATCAAATAGGATTTATGTCTATTGGATTTCACATAAACTAAATATGGATTAAATTCACAATGTGTTCCATGTATTACGTCTGAAGAAGTATATTCTAGATCCCTCGCATGTACTAAATTAATAGGTGGTAAAGCTGGAAGATGATCTCTCTTATGTGGAGTATCAAGTACATATTATGGACCAAAGAGATAAGGTTCTAGATAACAATAAAAACCACCTTGTCAATTTTTTTAAGATCTGTATATACAGAGAAGAAACATGGGAACTAGTGGAGGTGATGAAGAACAAATACCCTCAACTATTTATGTAAAATGAAATTTCACGAGATTAATTTCAAAAGGGTGGAAGAATGTAGCGACCCAAACATTTATCAATTAATTTTATCCCTTATAATAGTAATTTCATATAGTATAAATCAAATATAATCACTTCTGTACCACAATAATAACATTATAAATAAATAATTAATGAAATAATAAGTATTTCTAGATGTTAAGGAACCAATACTGATGAAATTAAACCATGAACCTAAGAATAGTAATACAACCGTTATGAATAGTAAATAAGAAAAATGAATAGTATCATCAACCATGAAATTGTAAATAATATTTACACATATTATAAGTGAAAATATGATTTAATTATATCATATTATAAGTAAGTAAATATTTTAAAAATTATTAATTAAGTGTTGGTATTTTTATAAGTCATAAATATTTAATTAAAGTTTTATGATTAATTTAATAATTTAAAATAACATTTATTTTACAAAATGTATTCATAAATTAAATTTTCTATGTGTTATTATTTTTAGATAATTTTATGAGACATTAAGTAATTTTTTAACATGACATAAAATCTGTTATAATTTTAAAATATGTATTTTCCAAGTAATTGATGGTTTTAATTATAAATTAAATTATTCATACATATAATATTATTTTCATAAAATGGAATTCATTTTTTAATTCTAGATGTCAAAAAATGGTTTGGTTGAAATTTTGGGATTTTTGTAAAATAATTGTATTTTTGGTTAATTGTGAAATGCGGTAATTTACAGTTTATATACATTACAATATAAATAAACTATTAATTGAGGCATATATAATGTAATAAATATTGGTCTGAACTCACATAATATAATTATTATTATTTAGTCTTATGAATCAACACTATTTTTTGTCTTGAGAAAAATAATGAAAAAATGTATTAAATAATGAGAAAACACCCCACTCCTCCACTATAAATTCCACCCCTCACACCATATTCTTCTCAAAACTCTCATGATTTGAGCCTTAATAAATTATGCCCATTACTCTTCTCTATACCATTACCCAAATCTAGTTTCACTTTGTCTTTCCAAAATTCCAAAACCCTTTCTCTATGGAGGTTCTCAAGGAGGATAAATCCAAGAGGTAAAATCCTCTTTTATTTCATTTAATTTCATTCAAATTTCATTCAATTTATTCTATTCTCCTCGGATTATATTATAAAAATGTAATGATAACCCAAGTAGGTTTTATATACTTTCATTATATGTTGTTAATGGAAGATAAATCATTAAAATATTACCTCTCTCTATCTCTCTCATATTCTGAAAATGGAATCATCGACCGCGATGTGTCAATTTACCGACATCGTGAGGGGTGCAATTTCATCTAAATTTAATGAATTAATTGTTGTTAATAAATCAATTATAATATTAGAAATATATTAGAAATTTATTTTTATGATGCTATTTGTGATATTTAAATAAATTATACACATACTACTAAATGATGAAACAAAACGATCTCGTTGTGATCGAAAAACTACCAAAGTTAACCAAAAACGATAATCATTGAATTTTATCTAATGATTCATCCTCATAACCTATAAAAAAAGTCATTAAAAGATAATTTAATATTATTTAAGATCATTAATATAGTATAATTACAATTCTATACATATATTCTCAATTTACACTCCTTTCTGACCATGAATACAAGTGAACTGATCGTGAAATATAAGAAAATGAATACTCTCGAATAATGAAATTAATTTATATAAATCATCTAAAGGACAATAAATGAACATAATGAGAACAATATTGAATAAAATAACTTTATTAAAGGTTATTTATTTTTAATTAATTAATCTAATTGATTATACAAGATATTAATATGAAGGGAGATTTCTGACATAAGGTATAGGGAATTCTCTAACCCAACTCTCTTTATTTGTGTTTTAACTATTTCACCACATTTTCACTATGGTATTAATTAAATAACATTTATTAATAATTATATTACCTATTATAGGATATACCTATTTTATATAGTAGTTTATGAAAACCCAATGTTTTCCAAAAGAGCTCTTCTTTTTATAACACACACCTTTTTCTTCTCCATATTGATTATTCTTCACCCAAAGGTGATGATTCTTATATAAAGTATGTTATTTTAAATATCATTTGGGAAACCAATGTTTATTAATGTATTATTTGTAAAATGAAAACCATTCCATTCAATGGGTTATTTTTTCTGTTCAGGATTGATTTATGTTCTATGTGTTATGCATGAAAATGTAGATTTTATGATGTGACGTGTGTGCCCGGAATTATATTGCACAAAAAAAATGTTAGGATGTTATGGGTGCACTAAGAATTATATAGAGGTCCAAAGAATTATATAATGCTATTTATCTCATTATAAAAGTGAAATATGCGTGAACATGATGCTATATTTGATTGAAACTATGTGTGGTGGTTGACCACTAAGACATGATGTTTGATTTTTATGAATTGCCAAATTCAAAGGATTATCTTAATGCTTCCTAACAAGATTATGACCATATTATTATATTATAATAATGATGTTATGTTTACACTCAACTTATAATATATTATATCATGGTATTATATATCCTCTTACTAGGATTTTATCTCCCCCTATATTGTACGTATATCAATAGGTGATTACATGTACTAAAGAGAATTAAAGGGACAATAAGAATCTAGAGAACAAATAATTAAATAAATGTTTATGTTTTATGTTGTAAATATTATTTACGGTCATAATTTTACCAATACATGAAACCTTTGGACCCTCATTGTGTAATTATTTTATATTGATTGTATATAAAATTATGTAATAGTAATTTTAAAAAAATAATGGTCACTATATACAAAGAACATGATACCTTTATCATCGACATCAATATTAATGACAATTTAATGCTACTAGGTAGAAATCTATTTTTATGGACAACTGATTCTACTCATGATTCGATTAATGCATCAAGGTGATATTAGTAACCAATACCTACCCAAGACATTAGGTCCAAATCATTCCTTATAAGATCCCAAAATTGGGTTCCACTAAATTGGTTCCCCATGAAAGGTCATTACATGACCTCAGGTGCATATCCCCATACACTAGAGGCTTCTGACTAGATACAAGGGTTTGAGAGATCACATTGGAAGCCTATACCATCATTATCAGTGTAATCTATAGTATAAAATCTATAAATAAATGTAATGATGATAATCATTAAAAATAAATTTACATTACCATCCAATTCTCAAAATTGGTTAAAATACCACAACTAATTGTAAATATTATATTTCATGTCTTATAGTGTCATGTTTGTGGAAACCCCAAAATAAGGATAAACATAAAATTTCTAAAATAGTCCAGAATGCATATTTTGACCCCCAATGATCCTTTTCTCCTCTACCAAGGGGTATTTTCCATTTTCCTAACATAAAACCATACCAAAAAAGTCCATCCAGAAGCAAAATATTCTAACCATTTATTAAAAATGAAATAAACATTGAACATAGAAGCTGCAGTGGTCAAACAAAGGGATATGACCTCAGACAACAGATAATTACCTCATCCACCAGAGGTTTCCCACTGCAACTGATAATTACATTGATTAATGATCCTAAGGATCCATACTTTTCACTTTTCTGACACCATAAAAGAAGATCAGGTAAAAATGGTCCATGTAAAGTATGAATAAACTTTCGATGGCCACCTTTTTGAAGGTTTTGGATTAAAAACCTCACTGTCAACCACCTTTTTCTTAATATTTATGATTTAAACATCAAATAAAGAATTAAAACCAATTAAAATCCCCTTTATGGGTGTTATATCATTATAACAATATGAGATTTTGTGAATGTTTTTTCTAATTAATTTTATCTTTTGATATTTTCATTTCATGAGAAACTAAAAATAGTTTATTTTATATTAAATCACTATTTCATTCCTTTCTTTAACATGGAACTGAATTTTCAAGCACTAAATTCAATCCCAAATTGGTAGAAATTACATGATTCATCGACTTGGTGTATGTTACACGGGAAAACAACTAAACATACATTACACACAACACTGTTGTTTCTACAGAACATCATTTATTTATTATAATTAATAAATTGATATAATTATAACCTATCCATTAAACATAGTAATATGAATATTAAAAACTACTTTTAAAATATTTTCTATAATGTATTTATATTAATAATTCAAAATTTAAACAAATGAAATAACTAATGGTAATGTCTTAATATGTTTAAAAACATTATTTTATCAAAAAAACTATTTTTCATGTCCTTCGTTAAAAAGAATATTTTTATAAACTTTTATAAATTTAATTTGATAAAATTAATTTCATTTCTAAATTTATGATTTCCAAATTAGCTTACGGTGAATTTTTTTGATTTTCATGAGAAACATAATTTTTTCATAAATAGAGAAAAATACTAGATTTTAATTAAAAAATTACTTTTTCATATAATTTATTTATAAGGATAAATTATATTTTAATTTGTTTTCAAATATTAATTAGATAATATTTTTATCAATCAATCCAATTTGGGTCATTAGAATCAAGGTCACTTTGAAATTGAATATAAAAAATAGCAAACTTATGATTATTTTTACTTTAAAAACCTGTAGTGTCAGCCTATCAGTAGGATTATTTTTAAATTAATTTAATAAAATTAGGAGATTATAATTGGGAAAAATTTATTTAATATTTTTAATCATCATAATATATAATATATAATTTTTTTGACTTATTTTTTTACAGAAAATATTATTATAAGTAATTAAAATAAAATACACTAATTAAGGTAAAATTAAGCTTAATAAAGGGGCTAAATCTTAAATTGAATTCCCAAAAAACATATAAATTTGTAAAAAACATATTTTCTAGACAATAATTTTCCATTAACCTTATATTCATTAGTTGTGATGGATTTTTATGTCTTTTGTTAGGTAAAAACGTCGGTACACCTAACTTGTTTTAAAAAATATGATGTGTTTCCTTTCCCTTCACTATAAAAGGTCACAAAATCTCCTTCATCATAAAAAATCTCAAACAGCATATTTTTGGACAATATCTACCAAATTCAATCCCCAAAATCCCTACCTTCCTCCTAAAATCCTCTTCTTGGACCTAAAGCAATCAAAGGAATCCTTTTGGCACAAACTAAATGGAGATGCCTGATTAAGAGGGAATGTCTTCTCTCAAGCTCCATTATTTTATCTGCATTCTACATAAACTCAACTATATTTTTTTTAATTCTATTATAACAATAACAAAATAATAAATATTCTGTTATTTATTAATGCAAATGGTTCGACCTACACTCACACACAACTCCATGTAATGGGTAACAAACATACTGTTTATGTGTACGACGAATGTTCCATTTTCCTTTACTGCATCTCATGGTGGAAATTAGGATAGAAAATACATATATATAAGTTATATATTATATTTATTATATATTTAAGATTATTTAATTATTTTACAACTTATATCTTTACACTTTCCATTTTTTTGTTAATGTGATAACTTTGTTTGAGGAAGTGTAGACTACAGTCCACTAAAAAATATGTGATTCTTTGATACAATACATGGAATGAAATAAAAATGGTTTTAGTAAATATATATGATATATATGATATCATAAAGATACTTTTATAATTTTTTATATATAAAAATATATATTTTTAATTTACTTTCATTCTTTGAACACGATAATTAAATGGAAATAGAATTCATGTGTATGTACAACATACCATCTCCATGAATGGTGTATTCTGTTTCATAACTCTATATTATATGGATTATTATAATAAAAATATATTGAATACAAATTTTATTTAAATATATGTTTTATTACTGGAATTCATTATATAAGTATAGAATATATAACAAATTAAGACATATGAGAAGGAACAAAGCAAATATTATCCTAAGTTAAACCTTAACATATACTTATTAAAAAGCGAGTAATATGAAGTCATAATCAACCAATAATTGATATTATATTTTATAATGTTGTTATATAATATAATTATAATAAATCCATATTCATTATTTTGTAGTTTTTCAAGAGTATGAATTGATTTAGGACATAAGGTATGGGAATTTCTTCTCGCTTATTATATTTGTGAGATACATACCATGTTCACCACTATTTTCTTTTGTGTTTTGTATAAAATTCCCTTTAATATATTATATTTATATTATTATTATATTAATAGTTATTCACATATCAATTTTATAATATTTTCTTTCATGGGGTTTATTTTTCCAAATTACCAAATAGGTAAAATAGTCATGTCTCAATTTCCTTTCTTTGAGAATCGTGTTTTTTATGCACCCAAATTATTTTTTGAGGTATATTATATCATTTATATCGTTATTTGGATGTTATTTTAAGAATAATGTAATAATAATTTCTTAAATGTAAAGCATGATCCCAATTTACCAGGTAATAATAGTCTTTTGAAACAATATCGTCACATTTCAAGATTTCTTATGTTTATGCTTCAATTAATTAAATCTCATGATCTATATCTCAATAAAACTCATCACCTGTCTTATACATTTGTTAATAAAGATATAATAAAGTATTATTATCATTTTTATTCCCTTTGGTACTTAATACAATGTTTTTTAGAAAAATATCATTGTCTCTCTCTTTAGTTATAAATCTATTGTATTTAAAAATCATGTTTTCTAAAATGTTTTCAAAAGATCGTTGAAGCCCATTTTCATGGAAAATGATTTTTAAAAAGTATTTTTTAAATCATTCTTTACCTATTTTAAAATAAATCTGAAAAGATTTTTTTTTTCAAAAATTTTATGTTTCAAAACAATTTTTTCAATGAATAAATGATATTTTCCTCATGAAATGTTTTAAAATATTTTTAAAAATTATTTCACATCAAAGATAACATTTGTTGCTATTTCTCATACCTTTTGGGGAAATTATTCATAGTTTTAATTCATATTATTTCCCTTAATGGATTATTTTTTGATATAATTATGTTTATGAAAACTGTTTCTCTTTCATGGGTTATATTCTTTTGAAACCTACTTATTTTCACAGGTTATGTTTATAATGAAATGATTATGAAATCTATTTTCACAGGTTATGATATTATTACAAGATTATAATACAAATTTCATTTCATGGGTTATAATTATATTGTTTATGATCTTGTGGAACATGTATGAATGATTTAATTATAAGATATATAGGACCTATATCTCCATATAATCCATTGTGTAATAATTTATATCGCTTAAGATAGACATAACCTAAATAAAAAATGAACATGGTTCTGTATTACATGGATGGAACATGAAATGAACCTGATCCGGTTTTACAGAGCTGGAAAAGGAAATGAACTTGGTCTAGTATTAAATGAATAGAATGGGAAATGAACATGATTCATTATTACAGGGCTGGAACCTAGAGTGAACATGGTTTAATAATATAGGGATAGAATGGAGTGTGGACCAAGTTCAATAAACAACATTTTCCACTAATATGGTCTCCGAAAAAATGCATTTATAACTATGGAAATCATTATATATTTTTATGTGTTTACCAAAAATCCATGTTTTATTCCTATATGATGATTATATGGATTATATTCATAATTTCCTTATGATTCATGTCTTATAAACTGCCACTATTTATTCTACGATTCAAGTATATGATCATTGATATGTAGGGTATAATATTTTACTTTCATTATTAGGTTATCATGCCCAATCGTCCATTATCATTCTAACAAATCTCCCGTGTTTACCATTACCGAGCATTTGAGATCAGCCCTTTTTATTTTTCCTTCCATAGGTTATTAAGGTAGGCATTATTTTTTATGGGTCTAAGAGGGGTTCTAGTTAAGAAGAACGTAGTGAGAGATATTATATCTCATTTATGTAACACTATTTATTTCTCTATGTTTCCAAAGGTACTATACTATTATCATATGTTGTAATCTTTTTCTATAATGGTTTAAGAATTCTGTAAATGTTATGTAATGTTTATGTATGAAAAGTGAGGGTCAGTATTGTTGGTATCAGATAAAAGTTTTTGTTATACTTTGGAGTCTAGGATGTGAAAACTTTTTTTGGAACCCTATGGAAATATATAAGGATTAATATAATGATAAGTGAAAGTACAATAAAGTGTCATAGAATTTTGTTAATGGATAGAGTAAGTGATTTCCTAGAAATAAATCCCACTACAGATATTACAAGTGGATTTGGCTCTAGAAAAAATGTACCAAGGTGTAAAAATTCGGTTAAGTTGTTCTAGGATTGAGATGGGGTAAAACATTACATGACAATGGGCCTTTCTACACACCTATTTTGACAATACCAGGGGATATGATTAGGAAATTCACAAAACACATCACAAAAAAAACATGAACGATTTAAATATAATTTGGATATTAATAAACTTGGATGAAGATAGGGTGACACATATAAATGAATTTCTTAGGATTTAGACATCTTATAATTAATTCATTTAATTACTATTTGGTTTTAAGCTATTATAAGTAATGACCACACTATGACTATAGTTTTAGTCAATTGAGGGAACTAGAATGAACTAGATTAATTTAGAATGTTATGGATGATTTTTTGATGTGAAATCAATTTGTATGATCACTATGTTGAAATATGTTGTGATCATTCATAATAATTTTTAACATAAAATGATTATAAATTTGTTCAATAACCAACTCGCATACTCCCCAAGGAAGAGAATTAATGTGTTTACTAAGAGTTCTGTTAGTGGAGACCATGAATGAAAAAAGATTCAGTGTCTTTTTGTGTCAAGAATGTGGAAGGAATCACTTAAGTGAATATCCTAGTAGAACAAGAAGATGTTTTGACTATGGAAAATAAAGACACATATTAAGTGGATGAAAGGAAAAATTTAATAGTTTGATTTACGAAATTGATGATAATATTCACCTTCCAAAGACACCATCAATGGTTATGTGTATTAATTGTGGAATAAATTTTCATTATGTAACCCAATGTCTTCAGGAGAATTCCCCTAAAGAAAAATCATCAAAGTGGGGTGAGTAATGGTTACATTGATGATGATAAAGAGACTATATATGAAATGTGAAAGGAAAAGGGTATTATTTAATAGTATGAGGTATCCTTTTAAATGGAATATGTATGAGGTATTAAATGTTTTTATTTATTTGGATTCAAGAATTATGTAAGTTGAAATATATAATAATGATGATGTTTATGTTTTTTTAACTTATGATTTATAAGAATATGTTGAATGGATATGATGGAATAAAAAATTGATTTAATATGAAGGTTATGTCCTTGGTAAACACATTTCTAGGGAAAAGATGAACCATAATTTTTTCTGTTTGTTATGATAATGTTCTTTGAAAAAAGATATTTTGGATATAATTAAATTTGATGATACTGATTACCTTGGAACTAATTAAGGTCTTATTTACAAGTAGATTATACTATCATAGATGAATATTATAACATGTTGGATTTATAGAATATATCCAGTAATCTACGGAATAAGGAATCATGAATTTATTTCTATATATATTTATTGTAATTTAGGTTATTACCATCTTTAGAGAAAATATAGTATAAGGGTATTCAAATGTAAGGAATTTTACAACCAAGAGCTAAATTTTGATATACGGGGGAATCAATGTGATGATGATTTCATGTAATTATTTTTAATGTTTTCAATTCTCATATTTTAGAAGGGTTATAAGGTTAACCATTAATGAAAATATTAATTAAAACTTTGTAGGAAGTATATATGCACTGAGTTGTAATGAAAACCTTAGTTAATAGGTTATTTAGTGATTAACTATATTTAAATTATTTCAATAAATTTTTCTATTTTTTAATAATATTAGTGTTGTTTTATAAAAGGATATGAAATATTTTTGGTGGAAACATATCAAATTCAGAAAGATTGTGTGTCTTGAACCCATGACCAACTGACGATATAGTTTTATTTGTACCAATCGCCTACACGAGGTCCTGGTTATTGTATAATTATTTTTTATGAATAATCATTTATGATAAAAGAGTAGTGTTATTTTTTTATTATATATTGATGTATTAACCATATTTATATTTAATAATAGTTATAGATTAATTGTTATACTTTTCATTATTTTATGGACGTTAATATCTACTAAAAGTGAATTTTAGTGCTTTGGGCATCAAAGTTAATTTCTTAACATCCATTTATTGAAGTAATAGATAAATTAGAAATAGTTAAAAGAAAAACCAATGACTGAAATATTATTTATATAAATATATCAAAATAGAATAATTCCTTATATTCATGGTCAATTAATGAATTAATCAATGATATGATAATGGTAACAAAATTGTCCTAATATATTTATATTTTTTGTACCTATGGACTTATAAACCATCAATGATTTAGGAATTTTCCACCCTCAACTATTCTTTGATCCTTCACTTATTTGTGATTGATGAACTCTATCACCCACTATAAAGATTTACCCTTTTCCTCAATTACCAATCTTTACTCCCAACCTATGTTCTGATATGTGGAAACCTATTTATATGTTACTTTGGTAACCCCCATGATTCAAACATTTGGTTTTTAAAGGATGTTATACTATTTATTTTTACAGTGTCGGTTTGTATAAAATTAACTTTCAGGTATAAATATTTTTGATAACCTAGATGAATTTCAGGGGGTGTATAATGTAACAACAGGAGATTTTGTGAATGTTTATTTTGAATTATTTTAACCATTAAGATATTTTTCATTTCATGAGAGACTGAAAATAGTTTTTTTTATTTTAAATCACTATGTTTAAAATTCCATTCACATGGAACTGACTTAGAAAGAACTACAATAAACTGCTACATGTAATATGTTATAAAAAATATTGATTGGAATATGTTAAATAGGAGGAAAAGTTGGTGTATGTTACTTGTAACACCTATGTTTCTACAAAACATCATTATATTTTTTTTAATTACTCAAATGAGATAATTATAACCTAATCATTAGACATATTAATATGAATTTTAAGAAGTACCTGTAAAAAAAATTTAATGGTTATAAATAAATAAAACATGTTTATAATGAATGATATAATTTTTCATAAAATCCTTATATGATTGAAAATAATATTTTTCTTTAATAGATTACTTTTAATGTCCTTAAATTAAAAAATAAAATTAATTATAGAAAAATTTATAAATTATAAATGATAAAATAAAATTCATTTTTGAATTTAAAATATTGAAATTATCTTAGGGTGAATTTTTTCGATATTTTTTTGAGAAAATTCATTTTCAGATGAAATGTGAAAAATACAAGATTTTAACTACAAAATTATTTTTCAACTAATTTATTTATATGATTAAATTATATATTAATTTTCCTTCAAAATTTAATTATATAATATTTTTATCAGTGAAACCAATTTTTTTTTAATTGGATTTATTTTCACATTGAAATTGAATATAAAACATTTGATCAATTTTACGTTAAAAACCCGTATTGTCATCTCGTTAGTGGAATTATTCATCAAGTAATTTCTACCACTTAAGTAATTATAATTTGGAAAAATAGTTTACATATTTAGAATAATTAAAATTTTTAATTTTTAATATAGTAAAATATTATTTTTTACCAAAATGATTAATGAATGTAATTAAAATTATTTACAGCGATTAAGGTAAAATTAAGCTTAATAAGGGACTAAACCTTGAATTTAAGACCCTGAAAACATATAAATCATTAAAAAACCAATTTTATAGCCATTATTATTACATCAATATTTTATTATTTAGTTTTTGTGGGTTTTAAGACTTTTATGAGGTGAAAACATTGGTATACCTAATTTGTTTTAAAAAATGCCAAGTGTGTCCTTTCCCTTCCGTATAAAAGGCCACCACCTGTCCATCCTCTTCAAAAATAAAAAAAAAACTTATTTTTAGACACTATCTTACCAATAAACTTTTCAAAATACATAACTTCCTCATATATTACACTTATTTATTATAAATAAATCCCAAGGAATCATTTTGGAATAAACCAAAAGGAGTCACCCATTAAGAGGTAACATCTTGTCTCAAGATCATTTTTTTATTTTCATTCTCCACCCCATAAACCATATTTATAATATTATGGTAAAAATAACATTTATACTCAATATAATATAATTTTTATGATAAGGGTTTTAGCTGCACTAACAAAATATTATATCTAATGCGTAATGAAGATATTGTTTACGTGTACGACGAACTACCGCCTCACTAAATGATGATTGTTCTTTTTTTCCATTACCACCTTTCATGGTGGAGGTTATGAAGGTAACATTATATATATATGTTATATATTATATTTATTATTTATTTAATCTTATTTAATTATTTTACAATATATATCATTAGACTTTTAATTTTTTATTAGTTTGATAATCTCGTTTGAGGAATTGTGGACTACCACCCCCAAAGCGATGTGATTCATTCATACACTACAAGGAATTTATTAATGATGGGTTTTGTGAATATATATCATATATATGATATCATGACGATTATGTAATAATTATATATATATACATATATATACATATATATACATATATATACATATATATCTTTTACTTTCATTTTTCAACATAATAATTAAACATAAAAAGCAGTCATGCATATGTGTGACATACCGTATCCATGAATGGTGCATTCTGTTTCGTAATTCTATATTCAATGGATTATTATAAAAAACATAAAATGTATATTAATTTTTTTTAAATCAGATTTTACATTCTAGAAATCATTATATATGTATAAGAACCAAATATATAACAAATTAAGACACATGAAAAGGAACGAAGCAAATATTACCTAAAGTGAAACAATAACATAAAATTGATAACAACAGGGTAATAAAATGTCATAATAAAACCATATATGATACAAGAAGTAATAATATGGTTCTTTGATAGTTGTAAAATAAATTTTTATTTTTCATAAAAGAGTTTTTACGAGTACGAAGAGATTCAAGAAACAAGTTAATGGAATTTCATCTAACTTTTTCTATTTGTGACATACATTCCAAGTTCACCACTTTTTTTCATTTGTGTGTTGTTTATAATTTCTATTGATGTTTTATATGTCTATTTCAATTGACTTTATGGAAATTAAATATCAATTATAAGATATTTATTTCACGGGGTTTATGTTTCAAATCGTACTAAATCAATAAAATAGTTTTGTCTCAATTTTCCTTCTTTGAGACTCATGTTTTATTATGCACCTAAATTGATTTTCATGGTGTATTATATGATGAATATAATTCTATTGATGATATTTTATGCTTCATGTGATCTATTTTCTTATATTTAGAGTGTGATCCTAATATACCAAGTGATAATAGTTTATTGAAACAATCTCATCATTTTTTGGGATTGCTTATGATTATGCTTCAATTAATGAAATCTCATTATCCATCTCTCAAGAAAACTCATTAATTTTAAAACCCTCTATTTCTTCATGATATAATCAAGTATTAGTACCATTTTCTCACTCTTTAGTACATAATATAATGTTTTTATGTAATATCGACCATCCCTCTCTTCATATGGAAATATGTTTTATTCAAAGACCATGTTTTAAAAAATGTTTTCCAAAAATGTTTCAAAAAGATTTTTGATGCCAATTTTTAAGGAAATAGGATTCTAAAATTGTTTTAATTTTCTCAAATATTCTTTTGTGTTTCTTCAAAATAAATTTTCAAATAAAAATAAACTCAAATGGTTTTATTATATATAAATCATTTTTCAAATAAGAATGAATATTTTCCTTAAGAAACGTCTTTATATAAATCTCAAATTTATTTAACATCTAAGATAACATCCATTTGTTTTACTCATTATTTTATGTGGAAATTGTTCGATGTTTCAAATAATAATATATTTTTTGAATATATTAGGTTTTTATGGAATGATTTTTATGAAACCAATTTCTCTTTCACAAGATATATTCTTTTGAAACTTGCTTATTTTCACAGGTTATCATTATGATTAAATGACTATGAAACATTTTTTTCCACTAGTAATGTAATGATTACATTTATATAATACACAATTAATTTCATGGGATTTTTATATTATTGTTATGATATTATGGAATATGTATGTATTATTTCATTATAAGATGTGTGGGAACTATATCTCTCTCTCCAATTAATTATGTAAATATTTATACCTGTAATGATAGAAAATACAACAAAAAATGAACTTTGTTTAGTACTACATGGATAGAATGAGAAATAAATGCGGTTCATTATTAAAGGAATTGAATAGAAAATGAACTCGGTTCAATATTACAGGGATGTAACTAGGAGTAAACTTAGTTCAGTAATACACAGTAGTAATCGTGTGTGAAGCTGGTTCAATAAATGACAGTGTCCACTTAGCTTGTCTCCCCATAATTGTGTTGACTACTATGGAAATCATTAAATATTCTTATGTTTTTCCACAATTCCATGATTTATTACTATGTTAGGCTTTCCTATATTAGGTTATTTATTTCCATATGATTCATGTATTATGGAATACCAAGATTTATTTCATGATTCATTAATATGTTCTTTGATATGTAGGGTATGATCATATATAATCATGCCCATGGTTCTAATGCTTTTATGATCATGATTATGCTTACATATCTCCCTTTTTTACCATTACTGATCTTTTGAGATCACCACTTTTTATGTTTCATTCCTCATGTTATGAAGATATGTATAGTTTTTTATGTGTCTAAGAAAGGTTCTAGTCAAGAAAAACATATTGGGTGATAATATTGCTCATTTAGCTACCAGGGTTTATGATTCCATGTTTCCAAAAATCACTACACTGTTACAGTATTTTGGAGTCTATTTGTATAATTTTTTAAGTATTCTGAAAAAAATATTTAATGATTATTAATTAAAATAGAGGGTTGATATAAAAATTCACCTCATCATCATCAGAGATGTTTCCCCACTTATTAGAGACAATTTAAAAATTAAAATTATTTCGGTTCTCCTAATGAAAATAAAAAAACAGATGATCAATTTGATTGAGATCATCATTCCATGGGCCCTATCCTGAATGATAGGAATCCCCCAGTTGTGTGGATCATTTCCACAAAATCTGAGGGCTTGTAGAGATTTCCTCTAATAATTTTTAATAACTTGAATTATAATCAGACAGATCCTAGGCATATCCATAAGAACCTCTGCTACTACCCAAGGCTTAACACCCTAAACCTAGGAAGATAAAATCCATGTCTCAATAGAATTTGTAGTTGGCATCTCCTTATACATACCAAAACCACCCAAGTTAGTAACAGATGTACTCCCCCAAACATTCACATCAACGAAATGACTATTACATTCCTAATTCACCATCCTACCTTCATGTAGTCCATCGTCATAATAATAATTCATGATAAGATTTGGATTTCCCATCACAAAAATAAACTCATGGTATGACCATATCACAGAGGAAGAGGAATTCGCCTTAAAAGAATATTTTGTGACATCATAATAGCGTTTCCACCCATATGATTTATTATTCCTTTGGTCTTTCTTATCCATTTATCTATTACTATTAGAGGCATTTTTCCCATTGATATGGTAGTCTCATCAATTTAGAGTATTTCACTATCATTCCAAAGCATGTTTAATTACATTACAAATAGAGTATAATGTAAATAAATTATCATATTCAAAATTAATATTAATATCATCATTCTATGTGTAGATCACCATAGTCTTAGTAAAGATGGATCTCATGTAAACCTAAAATTGAACTCAAAATTAGTAAACAAAACTATCTTGATCAATTGTATTATCCACTTTGATTTTTAATCAAATTGAAAAACCAATGTCAGAAAAAAAATTCTGGTGCCAACATATTCAATTCAAACCGAATAGACTATTCCAAACATGAAGAAAGGGTTTCTTTACCTCAAAGGGGTTGAAACTTAGAATCCAATCATGGATTCAAAGGGCCCTTATTTTCATAGAATTCAAATCAAATACCCATGAATTCTTTTTTAATCTGAATCTGGAAATAGAATATAATAGAAGCCTTGTTCCATAGGAATAAATTTATGGTTAGATGATCCCTATACTTTTACAATTTCCATTCTAGTTCATCTAATATCCTGGTGTTCTTCCACATATTAACCACAACACTTCCAAAAATGAATTATTAGACAAGTCAAACCTCTCACATATAACATCTTGACTCACAATAAATGAAAAAATGCCCCCACTTTATAGATCTGACTAGAATCAACATTATGTGAGAATGAGATAGTACTTAGAGAAATTGAAGACTTACCTTCATCAACATTAATCAAAATACCCCCTCTCAAAATACAATGTATTTGTGTTTTAAAATTAATAAAAAAGAAAATAAGGGGTATGTTATGTGTTGTTCGTTAAAAAAATCACTTAAAACGTTTTCATTACTCATTTTAGGGTTTATGAATTTTTATCAATTACAGTATAGCCTATAGTAGTTTACCACTACATATAAATGGATAAGTCAGTATCTCTATCTCACATAGGAAAAAATTTCAAAAACTATAACATCACATTTTACTTGGAGCCATAGTTTAGGTAGTATCATCCAATGAAACTATTTGGGTCATAGATATTTAGTCTAACCACGTAAAGCATGTATTCTAGGGGTGGGTTTTATATCCTCAGTCCAATCTGACCAGTGAGGTAGAACCTTATGTCAATAGCCTACATACCACCAAGCCATGTGAACATGCTTCTTTAACAACAACTCATTGTCAAAATAAATTATAACTGTTTTCTATATTCATCAATCAAAACAAAATTTCATTCATACATAATCCATCATTATTCTCTGGATTATTTAAAAATTCACTTTAACATGCCTAACCCCAATGAACCCATTTATCAATCCAATTCATGAGACGATCTATAGAATAACACTTTACAATACATCACTCATTTAACCCATTAGCATTATACAAAACAACCCCTTATTCCATCATAAAAACCAATCACAATTATCATTAATTTCATTCCATTACCTAAATTAATATGTCAAAACATTTTTAGAAGTCTATATGTTATAACAGTTCAATTAAACACTTATCATTCCATTTTCTATGATCAAGAAATGACACACCCCATTGGTGGCCCTTAACCTGGGGAAATAAACCTCAAAACATCCCGTGTGGACTATGATTGTTTGAATTAAATATTTACTAGTTAAATTTATCATTTATACGAAGGAAACCTTTGTAGGAAACACAAAAACACTAAATTACACACAAATATACATAAATAACCAAGACGACTATAGTATATAACTTATATACCACCTACCTCTTTAAAAAAATAAATGCTTACCTAATCGTATAATTTAAATCAGATTCAAACACCCTTAAAATCCCCAACCTAAGATCCACTGAAAAAGGGGGTTTACGACGTCAAAAGATCAAGAAAGACTATAAAAGAAGTAATATGAAAAATATATGGAAGAATATTTTTAGACTCACCCAATGTTTCAATTATTGACCAAAGTCACTCCATACAACTTAGATAATTGGTAGATTTATCCTTGATTCATATAGGGAGATATTGATAATCACATGGGCTACTAGATGAAGAAAGGAGGAGAAGCCCAAGTTGAAACACTTAAGGCCCAAGATTGAAAATAGTAACAAACCAATTTTTATGGGGTGCATGGTTTTACCACATGGTTGGCCAAACCATGTCATAATTGTGCACCACCCTCTTTCCAAGAGGGGCCTAGGCCATATGGTTACATGGGGATCCATCATAGTTTCAAAAATCAGTCGATTACCAGGCTGTATGGATCTATCCAAGATCGCATTGTTGTTTGTCCCCCCTTGAACTATTCATTCAAACTGTGCACCCATTACCTTAGGAAATCAGTGTTGGGGAACATGGTTACTATTAACCATATACGAACCATTCCACACATGTTGTATGACCATATTCTCTATGATTATGTGTCTTAAACCCTCAAAACATCTTTGAGACTCCTTATATAGTTAAGAAAAAATTTCATTATGCATCATAATGGTATTTAAAGCATGGTTTTATACACCAAAAAATGTCAATAATGTCTGCAATCATACAGCCTCCCCACCTAAGAATAGATAATCCCCTTTCCACACTTCTTATTATCACTGATCTTATAACACATAATTATGGGAAAACTAGGTTTATATATCCATATCCTTATCCCATGTTTCTTTATAGACAATATTGTGATACCAAAAAACTAAAACCAAAGGAACAATCTTTCCCCACATTAAGTCCTCGCTAGGATCCACAATATTAATCAAACGATCCTAAAAGGACGATTCATCTTCATCTTCAACATTATCAATAACAATCACATGGGATTGGATAAGGTGATACTATCAAAGTTGTGACACATTAAAAAAATCACTCATGCCACTATACCAGTATGGAAGAACCAATTGGTATGCCACTTGTCTAATCCTATAAACAATATCAAATGACCCTATGTACTTAGGCACTACCTTTACTAGTTTATAAATCCAATGGTGAACCAACCATGGTGACACCAGAAGAAACACATGTTCACCCGCCATAAAATCAAGAGGTCTGCAATTCCAACCCTCATACATCTTATTACTACATTGATCCCAAATATACATGTCTTAATCAACTAATCATATTTTAATGTCTCTTATATGATACTTGGTCCCAAAAAAATGATTCTACCACCTCTATCTGACATAATGGATTTCTAAATGGGCTCACATAGAGTGTCTCAGATAGTTCCATTTGAAACCTCACCTAGTAACTATTGTTATAAGAGAACTCAACAAGTTCCATATTATTCTCCCAAGATCCACAAAAAAAATGACACAAGCCCTCAAAATTTCCTTTAGAACCTATATAGTATGCTATACTTTCCTATCCATCCTTTTGTGTAAATCATTACTCAAAAACACTTGGGTATAATGTTCCGTCTAAAACAACTTCCAGACATGTGAAGTAAAATGAGGATCATGATCATAAAATATAGTCTATGGTACCCTGTGAAATCTCATTATCATTAGAATATACAAATCATGAAACTGATCAATGGTGATGGTCTCTCTAATCAGTAAGAAATGTTGGAACTTGTTTAACTGATACAAGACCACCTATTATGTACGATTCTTTCTTGTCATCCTTAAAGGACACACCATAATATTACTAATAATGTCATCTAATTTTCCACTTCAGAAAGTGAAAAGGATGTAACAAACAACTAGGTTTTTAATTCTCAGCCTTCACCTACATATAGGTGTAGCATCACATTACGAATCCTAAAACATATTTCTTCAACCATGGCCACCAATATAGTCTTTGAGGTCATGATTTATTTTGGTTAAATAGGGATGCAATTACCATATTGAATCATGGAACTCAGACATCAAATCTTCTCGTATACAAGTTGGAAAGAAAACATTACCACGAGCATAAATGATCTCATCATTACAAATTGTTCAATCTTAAGGTGACTCCCAGCATTTAAGACTTTAACTCAAGGAAAAAATCTATGGATCCTAATTATACCTCTTCTTGATCTAACTCGAAAGGGTGGACTCAACTTCCAATGATGTAAGGGTTATCTTACCTTGACCATCCTAAACCTCTAGGTTCATAAAAGTAAATAATTCCATCATCCTGCACTCAGAACTATATTCTTCAACTACCCAGTTCCGAGACTTCCATTTCAAAGCATTCATAACACTATTCCATATTCCTAGTAATTATACATGATCAAAATCAATGAACTAGATATACTGAAGAAAAAATTTCTTCGAAATATTTAATAAATACTTGATAAAGATATTCATAAGGCTTTTATGATTGGTATACACATAAAAACATTCACCAAGAAAATATTTTCACCCACACTTTAACGAATAAAACACTTCTCCAACTCGAGATCAAGAGTATTGTAGTTCTATTCAAGAGGACCCATATGATGAGACCCATATGACAAAACTAAACAATTCTAAATCAATAAATTCCGATTACCAACACCAAATTATTATAAAACAACTTACCCTTATTACCCATCTCATGTAAGATAAAAATATGTGTAACATCATTTTTAACTCCACAATAGAATTCCCACATTTCCCAGGCCATTCAAACATGATTTTCTAATTGTTGAATCCTTATTGTGGTGTTCCCAAATGGAAAAATTATTTTATGAAACTTCAATAATATTAATGAAATCCCATAAAACACAAGACACTAAAAACATTATTGGGTTTCTCCTAATATAAAATAACTTTTACTTTATTTTGGTCCATAGACACAACCTCATCATAGATGAAGTGACCAAAGAAATGTAGCTTATCACTCCATAAATGAATCTTGTATATCTTGGAATATATCTTGCACTATGTTTGTGTTCTCAGTAAGATGTAAATTTGTTTAGAAAGATCATAAAAAGTTTTGGAGTACTCTAAGATATCATCAAAAAAGATAACTAAAAACTAGTCTAGGTATAGGTGGATGAATTGGTTTGTTAGGGCTATGATCATTCCTAGAGAATTGGTAAACCCAGAAAACTTCACAACAATCTCATATATCCCATAAATTCTTCGGAATTTACTCCAATATATATCACATGGAATCACCCTCAGTTGACGATACCCCAATCTTGAATCAATTTTTGGAAAACTAAGAATCAAATCAAAACAATTAACAAAGATCACCAATTCATAGAATACAGTATCAGTTCTTATACTTCATCTGGTTCAACATTAGATAATCGATGCAGAACCCCAATAATTCCTCAAACTTATTGGAAAACAAATCTTGACACCCCCAAGGTGACGTACAAGTAATAATGATCCCTACGTTCTCTAATTACACCAATTTAGTTTTATGTTCCTATATTTTTTCCAGTTCCATTATATAGGTAGGAATAGAGACTCGTTATTATCTTGGTGGAATATCTATTATGAAATAAACAACTCTTTTGGGTGGTATCCGTAATAAGTCCTCAAAAAACACATCTTGAAACTGATCCACAATGGGAGGAAATAAAATATATTCAACTTACCCATCATCAGGCATAAGAGAAGCTATATAGGCTATGTGTTCACCCAACTACTAACAGATTGGATCTACATGGCATGCATGGATACCCCATTCTCCATAGTGAACATTGGAATTTATTTTTAGGGATGTGAATGTTACCCTATAAAGTTAACCATCAATATAGACCTGATAATACCCAAACCAATCCATTCCCAACATCAGGTCAAAACCTCACATCTCAAGAACAAATAAGTTAAACATGAAATATACCCAACAACCTCAAGTGATTACTCCTTACATTGTCAGATGTTTTATTCTCGTGTCCCAAATGGTGTATCAATCAACAAAACCCCACACATATATTCAATAACATAGACCAAAAAACTCTGAAATTTTGTAGATATAAAAGAATATGAGGAATCCTTATCAAACAAAACACCTGAAAATATGGACGATACAAGAATTGTACCTCAAACTATCAAAGGGCTAGCCTCGCCACCACTAGATTTATTATGTACTTCAAGAAATTGAATTGTCCCCCTACCATGTGCTCTAGTCTATGTTTGTGGTACTGTACTATACTACAGATTAGAATTACCCTATATTCGAGCCCCACACCCACTACCCTGAACAATACGGTCAGTAGAGATTCAATTTCTTTCACCCTAACTGGCATGACTAAAAATTAAATTTTTAGTCCAAGAGCACTCTAAACTGGAATGTGTCCTCTATTATCACTAAACTATTAAGGGTTCCCATAAAACTTCTACACATTCCTCATTCTTCCACATGATCGGAACTCAACTAGTTATAGGGGAAATTACCCTCTCATGTGTCCCAAACTACCAAACTAACAGAAGAGCACGCAATCACTACCCTGAAAGGATGAGTATCTTTTCTAATTACTCTATCCAGTTACTCCCTAATGATAACTCTCAAAGTGGTGATTCATTCCATTGTAAGCCGCACCATCGGATCACCCAACCGGAATTTCATGTCGGCAACTAGAATCCTCCTTGAGACTTACATCTAAAATAAATTTCTGATCCACAATTTCTGAAAACCTATTTAATTAGAATAAATTACCCTATTCCATAATCTCATGTCTATGTATATCATTGCAATGTCTCACCATAGCTTCTTCGTCCACTATAAACACTAGAATAAAGAATAGTATGTCACTAAAGCAGCTAACATCATCCATCGATACCATATTCCCTTGATTCAAATGCATAAAATCTGTATCCTTATACTTTCTCAAGGTATCTGGATAGAAATGTTCCATTTTTTTTTCCCAAAAACCCTTATACTACATACCCTCATCCTACTCAGTCAGAACCAAATCACCCCACTACCTCTTTTCCTACTCTCAAGAAATGTATTTTACTAACAAGAATCTCATATTAGGATAGAATCTCTATGAATAAGAGTCATCTAGATGAAATATATCTAGAACTCAAATTCCCCAGGTCCACCAACTCTAGTAAACAATGGAGTGTGTTGAAATTTAAGCTCCTTATTCATCTCAGTGATACTTGGACTGGAGTGGCAATATCATGGAAAGAAAATTCATTATAGACACTAGAAAAAATTGATTCTTCCCTATTATTCTTGGTGGAATAGGAATAAAAAATCATGAAATTTTCAATCAGTCTCTTCTAGATAAATTTTTGTGAAGGTTACTCAAAATTCAATCTGAATTCCTAGGATTCCGGATATGAAAATGATTATCAAATATTATTTCTTGAAACTCGAACAACATGGATTCCTCCATGATACATGGCTTGAAGAAAGTATTTCAAAATATTTACATGCACTCTCACTGACTTATTGAAATGAATTTGAATTTTAGATTCTAGCTTGAAAACTATATTATAGATTCATTGGTTGATCAAATTTCCTCTTATGTTCAAGATATTGATCACAATATCTCAATGAATGATGAAATGGGCATTCTGGATCTCCCTCATAATTATATTTTATTATCTATATGTAATTATGATTTTCTCAATCAGGAAGATATGGTCATAATGGATCTGTCTCCAAATTGTATGATTGAATTGAAGAACTTTTACATTCATATTCTTCATTTAATCCACAATTTTATTTTGGATTTCTGTAAAAAGGGCTCTTTCCATCCATATTTACACTTTACTGGGGACTCTCTGTAAAAAATGTTCCTATCAATGCCAATATCTAGTGCATTGGAATATCTCTTTGTTAAAAAATTATCATCTTCTATCCTCATAGATAGGATGTTCATCACATGTTTTGGGATATAAAACTATATATTATATTTATAAAGATACCTTTGATATCATTGAGTTTTGACCCTTTCATGATTAATCCTTCCATAATTTTCTATTCTCTATTCTCTACATTAAATTATCCTAGAAACTCACATATCTTTTATTGGGTTTCCTTTGTATAGTTGGTACATATTGTATAAATAAGTATAAACAAGTATATTAATGCTCAAAAGAGATTCAATGCTCAAACTATCATTTATAAAATTATAGAGGCAATACTGAATTCCAACTCGCTACATGTTTAACACTGCAGCAACACGATGCAGGACCAAACTATTCTGAGGCGACTAAACATCATCGGTAACTTTCCTAAAACCCATGGAACCCTCAAGGTTTTATGGAATCCCACTTCCTTGGATTTCATAAATGAAACACTGACGGTGAATCTAGGGGAAATATGGTGATTTCATGATATGGGGTCATTTTTAGAGATGATAATAGCGATGTGGGGGAATTCCTCCACAATCCTTTTGGCCATGTCACTACCCTCGAAGCGGAAATAATTTTATTTATCACATCATACTTCTATTCAAGGAACATAAATTGGAACATCATATGGTGTTAGTGAAACTCTAATACTATTTTTCCACTAGTCAGTATAGGTATGATGCACCTCTCATTGAAGTTAGTAGTGGGATGTGTAATTATTTTATGGGATTTCTCCCATGAAGTACATAATCACACACATCTTTCATGAAGAAAATCACATTGCTGATGGTCTTGGAAAGAAAGGAGTGACTAAAGAGTTGTGATATCACTCTAACTCTCTCCCAAGTGAAATAATTATCATCTATCAATGGTAAAAATGTAAAATTACACCTTAAGATTTAAATAACCTTTATTTACTCTTATTTAAGAGCCGACGAGCACAAATTCTTAAAAAATACTAATTGGAATAACCCACTGAAGGTCTAATTCCATCCTCTTCATAAAAAAAGAGAATCTCTAATGGAACGGATCCCCTCCTCCTATACCCTGGATCATTGGGGTTTTCTTTCCCCACATTTGGATGAGAATTATCAGTGATATCTTCTTATCCTCCAACTAGCACACATCATCATGGTTTCAATCTTCTATAATTCTAAACATAGATCTCATAACACATAACATAAAACATCCATAGTGTGCACCAAATAAGTCTATTCACAAATGATATACAATTCGTTATGAATTTATTATCCTCAATAGACATACTTTTATCTCAATCACTATAATTATACATTCCTACCATGAGTCATGGTTAACATTTTTAAACCAAATCACAAACCCAAAAGTGTCTTCATAATGTAAATATATTTCTTTTTGGGAATATTTATTTCATTAAAAATTTTTAAAACCAACATTTTATCCCATTTATAACCTTTAATTATGCTCAAATATTTGATCATTAAATCACATTATTTCTATTTACCAATTTTCATCATATTTATAAAACCATATTTCTTTCAAATATTTCTAGAAATTGAAATTCATTATATCCCTCACATACCATAGAACATCCTCATGTGTTCCTACCTGGATGCATGCCACCTATATCTTTATGTGACTAAAATGATTCATGAATGAACAAACTTATTCCATTACGGTCACAAGAAAAATATCATAAAATGGTCACATCACACAAAATGTGAACCACCCATTGGTGAAATATAATTCAACAATAACAATGCACATCCATTACAATAATCACACCCTAGGTACATGGGTTTTATCTCATACATGGGTTAGAAACACACATGAATGAGATCATTCCCAACTCTAAAAACATTCTAATATTCCATAAACCATCCACATAGAGTACTAAAATATTAATAAAAACCTCTTTGATTACAACTTTGTAATGTCCCAAACCTTGATTACATTAATATAATACCCCAATATGGGACTCCACATGATATTAGTTGCACCTAGTATTCCACAATAGATAAAGCATGAAAGAAAGGAAACAAAAATTAAAACAGATAATAAAACTGCATAACCAACCAATTACCAAAACAAGGTACAAACACAAAACCAAATAGTAAATATGTTATGTCATTTCTTTCTGTGCATTGTGTATGAAAAATCCAAAATAAAGTTAAATTGAGAAAAACAAAAAGGTATCTTGACTCCTAGTCGAGATCCCTTATCCATGCACATCCCATTCCCAAATAATCTCTCTTTCGTAGGACATTTCCCTTGTCCTGACATGCAACCAATAAATCTTCGTAGGTACCCTAGAGTCTCCCAAGTAGGGTGTGCGTGTATCATAGTGGTCCACCACAAATAATGTCTATAAAATATCAAGTCTAAACATATAATTTATTCATTTACTAAAATGAATTACAAGGTAAACAATGGATTATCCAGATTCCTTTAGTTAACAATAAAATCTTAATCCATTTTCCTCACTCATTCCATGGTTTATGTATGTTTTTCAATTACATTGCATCTTAATACAGTAAACCACCACACACAAGGGGATATGTCATGTTATCTTACTCACTAGGGAAAAAATTTGATAAAAAATTACATCACTCTTACCTTGGATCCACGGTCTAGCTAGTCTCATACCATGAAACCATTAGGGGCATAATACCTCAATCTGAATCCTTAAACCGTGCATTCAAAGGGTGTGTTTTAGGGCCTCCGTCTAACCTGACCCATGCACATAGAACCTAATTTCCATACCCCACATACCACAATCCATGTGCACACGATTTATTACCCCAAACACATTTCAGACGTAACCCATAACCATTTTACACATTCATCGGTCATAACAAAATGACATTCACAAAAAATGTATCATTATTCTATATCCTATTTACACATTATCATTTACATGACACACAAAAATTAACCAATTTATTAGTCACATTATTGAGCCGATCAAAAAAATTACCCTTTATAGTCAATCACCCATTTAACCCATTTACATTGTACCAAAAAACCCATTTTTCCAAGTTGATAACTAAACATCATTATCATTAATTTCATTCCATACCCAATTTTAACATTTCAATACATTTATTATAGGATTTATTTAAAAAAAGTTAAATTATTTAATTAATATTTCAATTTCCATGTTCATGAAGCATCAAACACCATGGGTGGACGTTAAACTAGAAAAATCAACCTCAATACATCCCAAGAGGATCCAGATGGGTTCAATTAAACTGTTACCCAGTAAATCTATTATTTATACTTTTTCCAACTTGGTAGAAAATATAAACACACCAAATATTATACACAAGAACAGAAATTACCAACAAAACTATGGGATAATACTGGTAGAACACCAAAATCAATTCTGAATATGAACACTCACCTAAACATATCCTATTATTTTTATTCAAACACCCATCAAACCCCAACCTATGTTCCACAGAAAAAGGGGATTTTGAGGCATTCAAAGATGAATAATGGATACACAATCGCAAATCCAAAAAATATAAGGAAGAGGACTGTAAGGCATTCCATGAGTTTTATTACTTTACCAATGGATCTCAAAATGGGTTATAAATGAGGAATATTGATAGTTTAGAAATATAAGGTGATTTGGATCATTTCTATAGCTATTAGTGGAATAAAAAATAAGAACCCTGAGATATAACACTTAAGGAAATAGAAGTAAAATTTTTAAATCCCACTTTTTAGGGGTGCATGGATTGAACATATGGTTGGCCAACCCTTGAACCAACTATTTTCCACCCTCAATCCAAGAGGGGTCCATGCCACATGGTTACCTTGGGATCCCACATAGTTTCAAAAACCATGAGATGACCATGAATGATGGCTATGTCCAAGCCTGAATGATTTTTCCTTAACCCTTGAAAATTTTATTCATAATTTGTACCCTTACTATGGGAAAACATATTTAGGGTTCAACGTTTATAATAACCTATCTACAACTCTTCCACATTCTCTAGATGGCCAAGTTATCCATTTATTCATGTCTCAAACTCCCAAAACACCCCTGAGCCTCTGTATAGACTTTTAAAACATTTAATTAACATCATAAATGTATTAAATACATGATTTATAGCATGTATGTACCTAAATTAAATCTTGTACCTTATGTTCCTTATATATAGAGTAATCTATTTAACAAAGTTCCTTATCATCCAATATTTGTATTGACTAAAGAGTTGTGATTTTTGATGATTTCTCAAGACATACAAATAAAATTAATTGTATAAACCATACCTAAAATTTTAATATTGTTTAAGAAACAATAATATACATAATAAAATAATATGGTTAAGAGATATTAAATTTTTAATGATAAATATTTATATGGAATTTATTATTCAAACGAATGTTAACAATCATAAAAGAAAGCGACCTTGCACAATAACTTTTACCACATGGTAATTTTCAAGTCAAATCCCCTTGGATGAAATAATTAATGTTGAAACATAAAAATATCATTAATAGTGAAATATTCATGATACTACATGTTAGAGGGGAAGTATATACACCACATAAAAGAAAAACCGTGCATAATAACAAATAAGCCTCAATGGATTGTAAAATGAGGTAAAATCACAAAAATTATGCTATATTTTGGTTGAATATATTTTAACCTAATGTATAATGGTTTTATAAATTTTATTAACATATAAAAAAATCATATAAATATTTTTAATATCATATATTATCCTTTTTTTAACATCTTATCACTCATTTTTTAATAATCGTTAATCATTTTCAATGATTCGGGTGTTAATAAAATTATTTTTCGTGTATGTTTCGACTTGATATTTTATACATATAACATAGATTAAGAACTAATCATAAGAATAATGTAAAAAATTATTTACATATCATACATATTCAATATATATGTATTTTTTGTAATCCAATAAATTAATTGATGTGATATGAAATGCCCTGTTAATGGAGACAATAGGTCGTACATATGCATTAATGTTGATTCCATTTTATTATCAGATTGAAATAAATAAAAGTAAATTATATATATTTCTTTAATAATAATATAATAATATTCATTTCATAAATATCACATATGTTAATTGAAACCATCATTAATACATTAAATGTAAAGTGTGAACAAATGACATCCCTTTGCGAGGTGGTAGTCTATCGTACACATGAACGACATTATAATATTCCAAAAAATGGAATGTATTATGTTGGTGATATCTAACAATTCAAGGAGCATAAATACATAATAAATATTACATATATAAAAATCATTTCCATTATTATTACCAACCTTCAAAGGAATTAATGAAAAATTGGAGGACTTCAGTTCGTGAGGAGGTAGTTTTTCGTACTATCGAATGATGATTTTGTAACCCATTTGATTAAAGTATATTAATTTATAGATCATAAAATTTATATAAAAACATCTCATTATATTTAAGAAACTTATATTATTATATAATCTAGATATAAAAAATTGATGGAGTAGGATAGAGAAATAAAAGAAATATGCATTTACAAAAACATTACCTCTTCTTCAGATATCCTCCCTAGATTTACACTAATTATATTATAGAGGAGGCTATATAAGAAATAAAATGATTCTAGTGTCAAGACCCATCCTCAGGTCCTGTGCCGTGACTACCCCAAGCCTGGCTTCTGTAGGCCAGGGGCTGGTGACTAGCACCAAAGGAGAAAATCCTAATAAAAGGGAAGGAATTTCATTTATATAAGTAAAAAAACACAACAGAGTATGCAATATTAAGTAAACACTAAGTAAACTGAGTAAAAAAGTAAGTTCTGGAAAGTAAATGGGCCAGAATAAAAACCCAACTGAAAGTACAGTACAACAGTAAAGAAAGAACAACTGTATTAAAGTAAACCAACAACCACTGAGTCATCCACCAGATATCCCACCTGAAGGGTGGGTACAAATGGTCTCCTCATCTCCTTGGGTCCGGCCATCCGCTCCATGTACGTCCTTCCAAGTGGTCCACCTCCAGGTACCGTCCCGCTCCACAATACTCCACCTCGATCAGTGTTGTCTGTCGTCTGCATCCAACACAACGTAGTGCGGGCATATCCCGTGTAGGGGTGAGTATACGATACTCAGTAGGGACCCCAAGAACCCCGAAGGTCTCCCAGAATCCAAAAAGGATAAACCACAAAGAGAGATACAAACACAAAGTATCAACCAACTCTACTTAGGTATATTCCCATACATATACCTAAGTCATCAATTCCAGTTCAGCTCCAACTCATGAGCCTAAGAACAACCTAGTCCATACAGGAAATCACAACCCAGTCCACACAGGAAAGAAAGTCAGTCATATCGATGATAATGACTAAAAGTTAAGACTCATCTCACACAGGTATACTACTCACGAAAAGAGGTGGAGATGATAGATGTATCCCTTGAATCATCTTCCCTCACGAACCCACATATGATCCAAGTATAGAAGTCGTCACTGCCGAACCCACATAGGATCCATGTACAGTCATCATCATGGCCGAACCCATGGAGGATCCAAGTACAGTCATCCTCACTGCCGAACCCACGTAGGATCCAAGTACAGCCATCATTGTCATCGCAGTCGTAGCTAGCTCTAGGGTTCCCGCACATAACACACTCGATTTCGGGAGGGTCCACTCCATGAGCCAAGGGGTCGATACATCAACTATCACAAGGTCCAGAGTTGATGTATCCTAAAGTTCCTTCTTGCCAATAGGAACTCAATGCGACAGACGGCGTGTCAATCGGATGCCTAGTCTGTGAGATAATGGCATTTCCGTTCGAGGGGTCCGGTTAGAAATACACTCATTTCTAACCCGACTGATATCCAAATTCATCCGAAACTCACTTAGAGTATCGCAAGAGGACCATCTCATCGAAATAGTCTTAGTACCATAGAGGGAGCGTCGATCGGATGCACGGTCCCAAAGTTATTCACGTTTAAGTGAATAATGGGCCCAGTCCGTTAGGCCCGATGGGCTGACGAACCAGATCGACTTGGTTTTGGCGGGTCCAACCTAGCAAAGGGGTCGGACCGGCCCGGTGAGTTGTGTGGCCTGGCCGGCCCGTGCGTCCTACAGCCCGGCTCGGAAGCCAACCGAGGCTCGGCCGCTGGCCGAGAAGGACGCAAAGGGGGCACAACCCCCCTGTTTTTGGAAATGGCGGAGCCAGTGGGGTCCGCCCTAGCAGCTGGTCGGGGGGGGGGGGGGGGGTTACACCACCCCAGTTTCCAGGTAATGGCCGGCCATTAAGGCCGACCGATTTGTGAGCTACCGCGAGACCCAGAAGGGGTCCTGCCTCTAGGAGACGCCGGCGGCCGGCTCGGCCGGCTTCCCCTATTGGTCCGCCGCGACCTTAGGCCACAGATTGTCTAACCGGCACCCCACAATGGCGACACTCCCCTCCGCCACGGTCTGCTCCTACCGTGGCCTTCCTCGGTCTCTCCAGCGTGGCGTGATGGCGCCGTTCACCGCCGCCGTGACCCTCTACATCTCTACGCGGTGCAACGACACTGCGCCGCCTTCGCCTCCAAAATTACTAAAGATTAACAGAGAATAGGGGAGGAGAATCAGCCATTTTTTTTCGGTCTGATCTCCTCCCGTTACGATGATATCAGGCGGCCAAACCTTAAGAAATGAAGAATGATAATAAATACTAGAACAAAAATAACCCCTACCTCAACAAAAGATATCGAACATAGAGTGTCACAGAAGATGACGTCGCGGGGTGAGCTTCCGTAAGCGATGACGGAGTGCACCCGAGGAGGAAGTGACATCTCCCCTTTTGTCGCGGAGAGAAGATTATAAGGCGAGATGTCATTGGCGAGATCCCGCATCGGTGTCTCCTTCTTTTTCGCGGAGGAAGAAGGGTATGGAGAATCCAGGGTCGCCGAGTAGATGTTCTTCATCGGAGAGTTGGTGTTCTTCAACAAAGGAGATGAAGCGTTCTTTAAAACTCAAGAGCTCTCTCCCCAAAATCTCAACACAACATGCGAACCAAAAAAAAAATAAGGCTTCTCCATATTTTATTTAATCATGCCATGCATTCTAAAATTTTAATTTCAAAACACTTAATAAATTAATTGAAGTGGTTCAATTAATTGATTAAAGTGTTTTGGTAAGAGTTAAGAGGGGGAGAGAGAGGAGGTGGAATGGTTTCACAAGTAATGAGGAGTTTACAAAAATTAAGAGGGGTTTTAAGGAGTATTATAGAATGTGAAGGGTAGGGGATCGTATGGGCCCCACCTCACATTTATACTCACATGGGTAGTTAGGTTCTAGTGGGTCCCACCCTAACTCCCCCATGTAGGATAAAACCCCCTTAGATATAAAAAAATGGTTCCACAATTTTATTCACTTCTCATTTAATCCACAATTTTTAACTTCTCTTCACGTGCAAACGCAACAATGGTGTAGGTCCCCTTAAGAAATTATCGGCTTTGAGAGTTAATCAGTGCCCTCAGATTTCAATTCCAAGCATCGGTTCAAAAGATAGAAAAACCAACTCGTTCGTTCACTGAACGTACCCGAGCTAAGCTTCAGAAATTGATTTCGGGCACATCAGGCCTCAGAATCAAGTTCCTTCATAAGCCACAATCACGTAAAATTCCAAAGAATTTAAGAAAAAAATTTCCATGAAATTTTAGGGTCTTTGCATTACTCCTAGCTCAGGGATTTATGACCCCGTAAAGCTATATCATAAACCAGAGAAACAAATGAGTGTACTGTGCACGCATCTGAGCCTCCCACTCCCATGTGCTCTCCTGGAGGTTCCCGTGCAGCCAATGAATGCACACTAGAGAAATCGACCATCCACGTAGGACCAGCTCCTGTCGATCCTCGATCTCCACTAGAACCTCCATGAAATTATCCCCGTCATTGATTTCTAGCTCCCCATGATCGATGATATGCGTTGGGTTGTGCACGTATCTCCTCAGTTGAGATACGTGGAAGACGTCATGCACCCGGTGCAACTGAGGTGGAAGGGCCAGCTGGTGAGCCACCTCGCCTACCCTGCTGAGGACCTGGAATGGTCCGATGAAGCGCATAGATAACTTTTCACCCCAGTCAAATCTCCATAATCCACGTCGAGGTGAGACCTGTAAGAAAACGTAGTCTCCATCCTTAAACTCCAGTGGTCTCCACCTCTTATCAGTACTGGACTTATGTATGCTCTGTGCAATCTTTATCAACTCTTGGATGATCTACACCTTCTTCGTCGTAGCATGAACCGTCTCTAGTCCTACGAGTGCTGACTCCCCAGGGTCAGTCCAGCACATAGGTGATCTACATGGTCGACCATACAGTGCCTCGTATGGTGCCATCCCAATGGAGGAGTGATAGCTATTGTTGTATGAAAACTCCACCAAGGGTAGGTGATCCTCACAGCTGTGGCCAAAGTCGAGGACACATGCATAGAGCATGCCATTGAGAGTCTGAATGGTCATCTCTATCTTGCCATACGTCTGAGGGTTAAAGGCGGTGCTCAGGCGTAGCTGCGTCCCAAATGCCTCCTGCAACCCCTTCTAAATCCGGGAAGTAAAATGAGCATCTCGATCGGATACGATAGATGATGGAACATCATGAAGCCGCACGATCTCCTGAACGTAGAGGCATCCTAAGATCTCCACCGAGCCCTACTCTCTAATAGGTAGAAAGTGGTCCGACATGGTGAGTCGGTCGACAATCACCCAGATGAAGTCGTGTCCTCTGGAAGTACTTGGAAGCCCTATCCCGAAATCCATAGATATCCCATCCCACTTCCACTCCGGGACCTCTAAGGTCTACACCAAGCCTTCCAGAACCTGGTGGTCCGCCTTCACCTGCTTCCTGGTGAGGCATCATGAAACAAACTCTACCACATCCTTCTTTATACCTATCCACCAGTGCTATCGTCTGAGATCCTAGTATATCTTTGAAACTTCTGGATGTACCGCCAATGGGGAAGTGTGAAACTCCCTCAGAACCTCCTCCTGTAATGAAACGGGTACCATGGTACGTCCCCTGAAAAGGATGACGTGATCTCATCCTATAGAAAATCCATCAGGTGCCTGTCTAGTGGATATCTATGCACGTCGCATCTCACTGTCAACGTCCCCTCGCTATGCCACTATGACCTGCTGAAGTAGTGGAGGAGTGACTATGAGTGACTGTAGAAAGGTTGCACCATCTCTATCCACAAAGGATATCTGCAATGCGGCTAGTTTCTCCGTCGCCTCTCTAAGTAGCTGAATGCCCGTTCTTCTATTAAGAGCATCAACTACTACTTTCCCCTTCCCAGGAGTATAGAATATCTCAAAGTCATAGTCCTAGAGGAACTCAAGCCATCTCCACTGTCTCAGGTTCAGTTCCTTCTGCGAGAAGATGTACCTGAGACTCTGGTGGTCAGAGTAGACTGTAAAGAGCTCACCCATCAAATAGTGCTGCCACATCTTCAAGGAAAAGACCACTGCATAAAAATCCAGGTCATGGGTAGTGTAGTTCTTCTTGTGCTGCCTCAACTATCATGAACCATAAGAGATCACTGCCCGCTTTTGCATCAAGACACACCCATGTCTGGTCCCTGATGTATCGCAGTAAACTACGTACCCTACGCCCTCTTCCGGTAGCCTCAAGATGGGTGCACTGATCAATCTATGTCTCAACTCCTGGAAGATCCGCTAACATCTATCTGACCACACAAGGGTTTCACCTTATTCATCAAAGCTGAAGTGGTGCTGTAACTCTGGAGAAGTTTTGAAAAAATCACACATAGTACCTAGCCAGACCTAGGAAACACCGCACCTCTATCACACTCCTGGGTGGATCCCAAGCAAGTACTGCCTCGATCTTCGGAGGATCCACCACAAATCCCACCTCAGAGATGACGTTTCCCAAGAAGTGGACCTCTCAAATCCAGAACTGACACTTAGAGAGCTTACCATAAAGATGGTTCTCTCAGAGTGTTTCCAGAACAACCCACAAGTGGTAGACATGCACCTCCTCAGTAGTCGAGTAAATCAGTATGTCGTCGATGATGATTACGACAAATCGATCAAGGTAAGGGTGGAAGACCCTATTCATGAGACTCATGAACATTTCTGGAGCGTTGGATACACCTAAAGGCATAACCAAGAACTCAAAGTAGCCATAACGACACCTGAAGGCCATCTTATGCACATCCTCATCTTGAACTATGAGCTGATGATAGCCTGACCTGAGGTCTATCTTCAAGAACCATCATGCTCCCTTGAGCTGATCAAAGAGGTCTTCAATCATTGGGAGTGGATACTTTTTCTTTATGGTCATCTGATTCAGGCAACGGTAGTTGACACATAGTCATAAGCTCCCATCCGTCTTCTTGGAAAACAAAATCGAAGAAGCCTAAGGTGAAACACTGGGTCAGATGAATCCATTTCCCTGTAAATCCTCCAGCTGTACCCGCAGCTCATGAAGCTCTGTGGGATCCCTCCGATATGCTGGATTATATATTAGGTCTTTCCTGGGGTATAGGTCAATATATAAGCCTACATCTCTGTGAGGAGTTATTCCTAGAATGTCATCAAGGAAAACGTCTGCATACTGATCCACCACAACAGGAAAACTCGGACTCCTCACATAAACTGCTCCGAGGATGAGACTAGCCAACTGATGTGTGATTGGCTGCCCTCTCCTCTGTATAAGGCCATCCCGTGATCCAAAGGATCCCTTCTCTCCAGTGAAGGTGAAACATCTCCCATCTGTGCGGACACACTGCACTTTGCGCCTAATACAGTCAATTTGGGCATGGACTATAGATAACCAGTCCATACCCAAGATGACGCCGTAAGGCCTCAAAGACACTGCAAGAAGATTCTAGACGAAGATCTCACCTCCTAGAGTAAGCTCACACTATCTGAACCAGTGTGTATTTGTTGAGTCTACTCCCGTAGGAGTCTCTAGCCGTAAGGATCAAGCCAAAGACTCTGTCAGAATCTCAGAGCTACGAACAAGGGTAGCAACAATGAAAGAATGAATCACTCCTATGTCTATAAGAACTGCAGTAAGGATGGAGTAGACACAGATAGTACCTCGAATCATCTCATGTTCACTGTGGTTGTATGCCTCCACTACCTAAAGCTAAGCCTGCCTCTGTCTGCCAGATCCCTATGGTCGGGGTGGACCTCCTGGTGGTGGTGGTGGTAGAGCCTCGAAGCGTCATCTACCACCTACTGCTCAGCCATCTCCTCTGCCTCGTCCACCTGCTCCCTGCGGACTGCCACGTTCAAACCTCTACCTCTGCCTGGGTGGTCCCTCAACCGTCTGATGCTCCTCTGCATGGCGGGTCGGGCAGTCACGATCCATGTGGCCCTGCCCGCCGCATGCATAACACTACCTGCCTCTCGTATGGATGGCTCTAATCTGTGTGCCCTGTACATCCAAACCAGTATCCTTTAGTCACCCAACTGATGGCTAGGTCCGCTTAGACCTCTGCGACATCTGTCTACTTCCGGCTGTAGAAGACTCCGCTACATGTCTCCCTACTGTAGGCCTCGCTGCTGGCGTCGGCTCAGTAAAGAAGATCTCCACAAGAAGTGCTCGCTCCAATACTCCTGCCTGCATCAGAATGTTGAGGGAGACCATGGAATCCCTGATCTCATGCCTCAGTCCCTGCTCGAAGGTCTAGGCCCGGAATAACGGGTCTCGTACCATGTCCGTGGAGTAGCACGAGAGGTCGGTAAATCTCTCCGACTACTGGGATACTGTCATGCAACCCTGCCACATCTGTAGTAACTCCTGGATATACACTGTACCGATGGTGGCTAGAACAAACTCCGAGCAGAAGATTCTCTCAAAGTTCTTAGAAAGTAGTGATGCCTCATAGTTCACCTAGATAATGAGGCTTCACCACTTACCTACTGCTGCATGTAGAAGAAAGGCCACAAGGATCACCATAAGATCTGCTAGTGTCCATACCAATCTGAAGACTCAGACGATAGCCTCTAGCCAATCCTCGGCTTCCTGAGGGGCCGTCTCTCCACGGAACCTGGGCGGCCTCTATCGCTGAAACTCATGCAACACACTCAGGCGGCGTGCACTCTCCGCTGTTGGGGATGGTGGTATAGGTGGCCCAGTGGGTAGAGGTACGATCGATACCTCCACTTTAATGGGGCCCTGCACTGAGGCTTCGTCGCTCGGTGGGCTTCCATCTCACACAAAGCTCAGAACCCTAGCTAGCTTCCTTCATGGGGCCATCCTGAAAATTAATATGCACGCCACGGTTAATACAGTATACCTGGTGAGCTGACACAAAGTAATCACAAAGAAAACTTTTGAAACACACATGAAATCAGTGTTTTCGAGCACTGATTCAGATATCAGAAGTCAAGGTCCTTGTGTATGGATATGTCGACCATCGCACCAACACTGGAATCCTTGGACTGAAAACCACACTCAATACTCTTAACACTATTGCTTCATAGAAGAAATAATCAGAGTCCTGAGTTCTACAGTAGAACAGACTCCTCTGATACCAATTTGTCATGACCCGTCCTCGAGGCCCATGTTGTGACTAACTCAAGCCCGCCTTCCATAGGCCAGGGGCTGGAAAATAGAACCAAAGGAGAAAATCACAATAAAAGGTAAGGCATTGCCTTTATATAAGTAAACAAACACAACAGAGTACGCAACCTGAAATAAACACTAAGTATACTGAGTACAAAAGTAAGTGCTGGAAGCTAAAAGGGCCAGAATACAAACCCAACTGAAAGTATAGTACAATAGTAAAGAAAGAATAGCTACAGTAAAGTAAACAAGAAACCATTGAGTCGTCCTCTAGATATCCAACCTGAAGGGTGGGTACAAATGGTCTCCTCATCTCCTCGGGTCCGGCCGTCCGCTCCGTGTACTTCCCACCAAGTGGTCCACCTCCAGGTACCGTCCTGCTCCACAAGACTCCACCTCAATCAGTGTTGTCTGTCATCTTCATCCAACACAACGTAGTGCAGGCAAAGCCCATGCTGGGGTGAGTATATGATACTCAGTAGGGACCCCGAGACACCTGAAGGTCTCCCAGAATACACAAACAATAAACCACAAGGAAAGATACAAACACCAAGTATCAACTAACTATACCTAGGTATATTCTCATACATATACCAGAGTCATCAATTCCAGTTCGGCTCCAACTCACGAGCCCACGAACAACCCATTCCACACAGGAAATCACAACCCCGTCCACACAGGAAAGCAAGTCAATCATATCGATGATAATGACTGCAAGTCAAGACTCATCTCACACAGGTATACTACTCACGAAGTGTGGTGGAGATGATAGATGTTTCCTCTGAATCATCTTCCCTGCCGAACCCACATAGGATCCAAGTACAGAAGTCATTGCTGTTGATCCCACGTAGCATCCAAGTACAGTAACCATCGTTGCCGAACCCACGTAGGATCCAAGTATAGTCGTCATCACTGCCGCACCCACGGAGGATCCAAGTACAGTAATCCTCGCTGCTGAAACCACGTAGGATCCAAGTACAGTCGTCATCGTCATCGCAGTCACAGCCAGCTCTAGGGTTCCCACACATATCACGCTCGATTCCGGGAGGGTTTGCTCCATGAGCCAAGGGGTTGATACATCAACTGTCATATGGTCCAGAGTTTATGTATCCCAATGTTCTGTCTTGTCAATAGGAACTCAATGCGAAAGACGGTGCGTCAATCGGACACCCGGTTTGTGAGATAATGGTTTTTCTGTCCATGGGCCCCAGTTAGAAATACCCTCATTTCTAACCCGGCTGATGTCCAAATAAATCCTAAACTCACTTAGATTATCGCTAAAGGACCGTCTCATAAAAATAGTCCCAATTCCGCAGACGGAGCGTCAATCGGACGGATAGTCCCTAAGTTATTCACGTTTAAGTTAATAATGGGCCCGATCCGTTAGGCCCGATGGGCTGACGGATCAGAACGACTTGGTTTTGGAAGGTATGACCCAGCATAACGGTCAGACCAGCTTAGTGAGTTGCGTGGCCTGGCCTGAAGTGGAGCGGCTCGGCCCGAAGTGGCACGGCCCGGACCGGTCCGATGGGGCGCGGGCCGGGCATGGCCGGCCCGACTCGGAAGCCGCCCGCGGCTCGGATGCTGGCCAAGCAGGACGCAAACGGGGCGCGATCCCCCCTTTTTTTGGAAACGGAGAACCCAGTGGGGTCTTCCCTAGTAGCTGTTCAGGGGGGGGGGGGTAACACCCCCCCAGTTTCCGGGGGGACCTTGAAGGGGTCCCACATCCTAGAGACGCCGACGACCAGCTCAGATGGCCGCCCCTGTTGGTCTGCCATGGCCTTAGGTCGCGGCTCGTCTCACCGGCACTGCGTGACGGCGCCACGCCCCTCCGCCATGGCTTGCTCCAGCCGCGACCTTCATCGCTCTCTCTAGAATGGCGCGATGGTTCCGTGCACCACCGCTGTGGCCCGCTCCGTCCTTGGCCCTCTATATCTCTTCGCGGTGCAACGACACCACACCCCCTTCACCTCCAACATTAAAGAAGATTAACAAAGGATAGGGGAGGATAATTGGCCGTGTTTGTGTGGTTCGTTCTCCTCCTGTTATGATGATGTCATGTGGAAAAACCTTCAGCAACGAAGAATGATGATAAAAAATAGAACAAAAATAACCCCTACCTCAACAAAATATATCAAATGTCGAGCATCGCGGAAGATGGGGTTGCAGGGTGAGGTTCCATAAGAGTCAACAGAGTGCGCCCGAGGAGGAAGCAACATATCCCCTTTTGTCACAGAGAGAAGATTATAAGGCGAGATGTCGTTGGTGAGATCCTGCATTGGTGTCTCCTCCCTTGTCGTGGAGGAAGAAGGGGATGGAGAATCCGGGGTCACTGAGTCGATGTTCTTCATCGGAGAGTTAGCGTTCTTCAACAAAGGAGATGAAGCGTTCTTCAAAACTCAAGAGCTCTCTCCCCAAAATCTAAACACAACAAGCCAAGGAAAAATAAAATAAGGCTTCTCATTATTTTATTTAATCATGCCATTCATTCAAAAAGTTAACTTTCAAAACACCTAATTAATTAATTGAAGTGGTTCAATTAATTGATTAAAGTGTGTTGGCAAGATTTAAGAGAGAGAGAGAGGGAGGAGGTGGAAAGGTTTCACAAGTAATGAGGAGATTACAAAAATTAAGAGGGAGTTTAAGGAGTTTTAGGGAATGTGAAGGGTTGGGGCTCGTATGGGCCCCACCTCACATTTATCCTCACATGGGTAGTTAGGTGCTAGTGGGTCCCACCCTAACTCCCCCATGAAGGATAAAACCACCTTATATATAAAAGAAATAAAATTGTTCCACAATTTTATTCACTTCTCATTTAATCTACAATTTTTACCTTCTCTTCCCGTGAAAACGCAACTACGGTAAATGTCCCCTTCATCAATTACTGGCATTGCGAGTTCATTGGTGCCCTCAAATTTTAATTCCAAGCACCGGTTCAAAAGATATAAAAGCCCGCTCGTTCGTTCACTGAACTTACCTGAGTTATGCTTCAGAAATTGATTCCAGGAACATCGGGCCTCAGAATCAAGTGCCGTCAAGAGCCACAATCTCGTAAAATTCCAAAGTATTTATGAAAAAAAAAAAATCTTGAAATTTTTGGGTCTTTACATCTAGGCTTAGATTGTGGTAATTTTTGGAGTGAACTAGGAATTTCTATTCCTATCCTATGTGGTTTTAATGTGGGATGGTTAGGGGAGATAGGGTGTCCTTTTATAAGATGGGTGAGTGTCACTCTTGTAATTTATCTAGACACCATTTTTATTTGTAAAGTTTATAAAATAATATAAAAAATATTTAATAAATGGTATATGCTACAAATATTTCCATAAAATGGGTTATATACATGTATTTTTGTCATTTTTATCCATATGTTCAACGTTTGGTCCCTCTGTAAACTGATTTTTCTCTTAATCATTGTAATTAGTTTTTACTGTTTGAACTAATAATATAGGTAAAAAATTATGTTATACTTATTAAAAATTATAATTAATATTTATTAAAAATATCGAATTCATTTTCCCAACTTTAATTAACATAATTGGTTTAAATTAATTTAAAAATAATGCCGCCGACATGACAACACAACATTTTTTTAAAGTGAAAATGTTAAACATTTTACATTGTTTTGATATATAATTTCAATATAAAGGTGATTATAATGTAGTAAATTAGATTAATATATGTATAATTAAACTATTTTATCATTTTAATTAATTATAAATATAATTTAAAATTATATATTATTTATAGGAAATGTCATTTTTCAATTAAAACTTAGTATTTTTTCACTACTCAACAAAATATGAAACTTCTCATAAAAATCCAAAAAAATTACTGCAAGATAATTTTTAAATTACATTTAAAAAATGAAATTAATGTTAGAAAATAAAAATTATCAACGTGTTAAAATTTAGTTTTTAAATAGGTGTGTCATGGAAAGGTGAAAAACTGCCATTAATAAAATACAACTATTCATCTATAAAATTGGATTGGTTCATATCTTATATTTATCGAATATGATGGATGAATCCCAAGACATATGATTGAATATATAATATATAAATTTAATTAATATAATTAAAATATATTAATTAATTTAATATCAATGTTTAAAAAACCATTAGAGCATTATATTAATTTTTATATAAAAACATTTACTTTATATTCAAATGGTTTTTATATTCATTAATAATTAACTAGAGACCAATGATGTAATGGACTGGACCCCTACGATCCATTCCTTTGTTGAAATCGATGTGGTCAACACGACGCGCATTATAATGATAATTTTTAATACTAATGATAACGTAAAAATATGTTAAATAATAATGATGATGACATAAATTGTGTGATTAATTAAACTAAAAAGAGAATAATCATGATAAAATGATTTAATGGGTGTTATTATTATTAATGATGTGAAGTGGGAAGGTGTCTGACCCATTAGACATTGATAAATGAAACATGCGATTTATTATTAATTGAGTAATTGTTGAAATTAAATTTGAATAATAATAATGAGTTTTGTGTTATTAATATTATTCATAATATTAATAATAATGAGAAATTAATGAAATGAGTCATGGTATTTATTGCAAAAAAATAAATGAAGATGCACAGTGGAAGCATGGTGGTGGGTTAATAAAATTAAAGGTGAGTTTGTTATTATTATTATGTTAAATAATAATAATAATGGTGGAATAAAAATATGCTGGGTTTATTAAATTAAATGGTTTTAATTTAATAAAAGTGGTTTCAATTTAACCATTGTGAAATAAAAATAAATAGAATTAAATAATTAAATTGATGGATGTTATGTGACATTGACGTGGCATGGTCAGATTCAGATATCCAACGGGGTGGTTTAACGTGGTCAATACAATGAGCGTAAATATTAACATTATTAAAAATAATAATGCTGATGAGTTAATAAAATAAGTTGATGAATTGTTATTATTATTGAAAAACAATAAATAACAATGATGGTGTTAAATTATGTGCGAGAGGTTAATGAAATAAAATGTATTAAAAAGGGGTTGAATTTGTAAGTTATATTAATTTTGTTTTGTCATTTAATTCAATTAAATGAAATGGTTTTGAGTCACATGGAATGGTTTTGGTTTAATATGAGAATAATTATGGAAATCTAATTTAATAGGATTAAATTAGAACATAAATGATGGGTGTTATTAAAAATAATTTTATTAATAATGACATTGAAGTGAGATTGGAGAGAGATTACAAATTGATGGAATAATAAAGAAAATAATAAAAACCATAAAGGAATGAAGGTTGGGGCATGTTGGGAATTGAATGAGGAAGGGGAGGTGCCACCTTTGGTTGGAGCATGAGGTAATTGTGGAAGAATTAATGAGATTGGAGAGAGAAAGAGTTAAAGGAAATAAAGTTTTAGAATTTAATGAAATAAAATAAATAATTTAAAAAAAGGAAACCAATCAAGGGGTGGGGCATGGTTTACATGGAGAGGCATTTTTTTGGTGGTGCGTGGGTTTGGATATGAGGTTCTAAGTAATTAAATTAACTTAAAAATAATAATATAATAATGTTATTATTATTTTCGTTGGGTAAACCGTGTTTTGTCTGCAACTTCTTCATGAAACCTCAGATTCAAGAACCATCAACGGCAGTGCAACCCTAACTATGAGAAGGAAATTATGAGTCCAATATTGGATGTCGTTTTCAGGTTTTCAGATTGGGTACTTGAAATGCTTTTGAATTAATAGATTTAATATTATTATTAAATCCTCGACCCTCCATAACTCCCACGTGCGACGTCTGATTGACTTCTCATCAGTGGAAATGTGATCCTATCATTAATATTATCAATTGAAGTCTAATGTTTCATATTAAATTATGACTCATATATCGGGTAAATTAAACACCTATTATTAATTGAAGTTATTATTATCATTAAGCGCATGGAAACCGCGTGACGTGTCGTGTGTTGACCAGTAAAACAATGTAACAGTTGTACAGTCACGTCATGTATTTATTAATACACGCTGCATACCATTTTACCTTTTTATTGCCTATATAAGATAGGGTCATGTGTTATTTACGGGCATCTCTTATTCTCCGCACGACGACGCTCCCAGATGACCTAGAGGCCTTCCTCCTAACTTCTTCATTCGGACTCCGATCGTCGATCCGTCAGTGAATGTGTGATCGTGTCAACAAGGAGAACATCGTACACCCTATTCCGTTTCCTCTTCATCGACTTCCCCTCCATAGTTTCCAACCGAGGAGACTGCTGATAATTGATGGGAACGGCGGTCTTTGACGAACGACTCAAAAAAGGTGTGTTAAACCTATATTCTTGTATTCTCTTTCCAATCCTACTTCTATCGTTTTGTTTCCATGCTACGACATGTGATCTCCATGTTGAGGGTGTTTCTTGTGTTGTTGATTCGGTGGTTCCACGATGACCTTGGTGGGTGCAGTAGTTCTGGGAGAATCTTTGTGATCGTGGTGGTCGTGTTTGTAGAAGGACATCAAAACCTGTTGAGGTAGGGATCTTACCTTCGTCTCCCTAAATTTTTCATCATGCGGGGTGGGTGTCCTCTTGTTTACGTGAAACACATTTGAACCGGATTAATAAAGATAATAACTGGCTTATATAACGGGGATGGGATGTTTGTGAATGCAATTACTTTTTTTATATCCTGTGATATTATGTTGTGAATTGAATGAGCTTCTGCCTACTGAAAATCATGGTTGTTGGGGTCCATTGCTTATGCAATTAAATGTTTCCCTATCCTTCTAGATTTTCTTATGGGTGAAAATTTTATTGAATGTGGAAATTGGTTAATCACGTAAAGTTGGATGATTAAATACCTGTAACCCTTATGTGATCACCCCGGTTGAACAAACTGAAATAATAAACATGTGGGTACTGGGTAGGTTTTGTTTATGTGAAAGGGGGGTGTTTTGTGGGTTGCTGTGGATCGGGTGAGCAGTGGGGCTGCGGTTGGCTTGGTTGTGGGTTGGTGTGAATGGTATGTCAGTTATGGGTAGTGGGGCTGCGATAAATGGTATCAAGGGGTGATGCTGTACGAGTTTCGGTGTGTTTGTGGTTATGGTGGTTGGTAGAGGGGCTGTAGGGATGGGTTTGAATGTGAACGAACTATGGGTTGTGAATAATAAATAAAATTTGGAAGAGTTAATGAATGGTGGGGCTTGGTAACAAAACGAGAATAATAATAAATGGGGTTGGTTGGCTAATAAAAAGGGACTTGTTTGTTGTGCATGTGTTTTCCTAACTTGATTTGTGGATGGAAGGGATATGTTTTATGAACGCTTGATCCAGTTTGGTTGTTTATAGTTTCCATGTAGTTAATAAACTGATAACTAAAGCTATTGAAACATGAATACATTAAATGGGGTTTGGGGATTGTTTGTTGTGTGCATACTCTTGAAGTAGCAGTGCCAAGGCACGTGCTCAGATCTTTGTGTAGAAGCCTTAGGGTGGGATGAGTGGTTGTTATACTTATATAAATCTGTACCTTTTATGTTTCTTTATGCACCCCACCCATGTTGAGAACTTAGTTCCGAACACCCCCATTTCATGGGGGAGGGTGTTTTTCCCAACACTTCTATTAGTGGATGGTTATTATCTCCTTTCTGCTCCCTTTCCTGGGTAGCCCAAGTATCTTCAGGTAGGCTGTGATGGCCTGAGGTCCATTATTAGCCCATGAATCTTCGAGCAGGGTAGTGTGGTGGTTGGCCCAGGTGTGTGCAGGTAGGTGGTTTCCCTAGTGTTATCGGGATGAGGCCCAGGTGTCTTTGGGCATGGAAATAGATCTTCTAGCCCAGGTGTCTTCTGGAATAGAGGTGGTTGTTCTGGCCGAGGTGTTTTCAGGTGTGGTTACGTGTGATAGTTGTGGGATAGGTGTTTTCGGGCGGGGTTTGGCAGTGGGACTGCGTGAGGATGTGTCCCAGGTGTGTGCGGGCGGGATGAGGCAGTGGGACTACGGTGAGAATGGTGGGATTGGTCCTATGTGTAGGATGTCTTAAATAACCAGTGGGAAGGTGGTGCGGGGTACCCATACTTTGATAACATTACTACTATACTCTATTGACTTGTGTTACTTGGTGAGTGTGACTGGTGAGGATGGGTTGATAGATTCCTTGCTAGGTTTTGGTTCTTCTGTTTTCTCACAGGGCATTAGGATTTCTCCCCACTTGTGCACGAGAGCTTTAGGTTTCCCTACTGAGTATACTTGTATGCTCACCCTACGTTTGCTTTCAGGTTTTTAGGAGGACTACAAGGATTGTGCGGGACCTTACTAGTCAGGTAGGGGGAGTTGCTGCTGTTTTCTGTTGTTGTTTTTCTTTACTTTTTGGTACAATACTTGGAGATTTTCTATACTTGTAGTTTTTTTACTATTGTATAAAGCATGTATATGGGATTGGTTTTGGGCTATTTCTATACTTGTTCCTTTTCTTCTTCTTGGTGTTTGAATCATCTTATTTCCCAATCTTAAATTAATAAGAAGGTAATGCCTCCAATATTTGTGAAAAACTCATACCCTTGGCGCTAGTAGCCACTCCGAGGCCTACAGGAGGGGGGACTTGGGGTCATTATCTCCCTTCCACCATTGCCAGCTCAGGAGGGGAATCATTGGTGGGAGGGGGTCGTGACAGAATGGTATCAGATGTGATGTTTGAGAGATAGGATGGAGTCTAGAGTTAGGAACAGTGAAGATCACATTATATGGTAGGGAAAAATTGTTGGCTGGTCTTGGTGTGTGACATAGGCTAGAGAAGACCGACTAGGGAACATGATTTTAGGTCCCCCCGTGATCCGATGAAAGGACTCTGAGCCTACCGAACGACCAGGTGATACTACATTGATTGCAGCGTAGAGACCCTAGGAAAGGTACATACATCCACATGATTTGTGTTTTACTGGATTTGGGTGTTCTGGGAAAGAAATCTAAATAAAATGATAAAATGAAACCTTGACAAAATTTCCGTTCTAATTGGGATTAGGTGTTCTTTTTTTAACATACAACTATGGAACCTGAACGTCAATAGAGAGGCAGAGGAGTGGGACACGGACAGTTGCATGCAATAAAAGCAACAACCCTAGCCAAGCCAGATATTGAGAGATATGTTTTCAGTTTTACTTAAATGCTCTTGTTTATGTTTTGTTTAAATTCAAGAGCATCACACTCCTTTGTTGAAACTCATTCTCACCCATGATTTGGGCATGGACCTTGTTTTTTTTCATGAGTCTATAATGCTAAATTGTTTCCCTCTTTCCTTTAAATGTGTGTAAAGATTCCTAACATGTGGGGAGAGGAGGACCTGATCCCTAATCAAGATGCATTAAGGTGGATGCAATTAAACCCATACAGGCGAGTCAGTGCCGCCTAAAGCGGATAATATCTCGAAATGGGAGAAGGAATTCCTCAAGCCATGTGTTCGGTCAATTTATTGTTATTTCGTATGGCGTTTGGGGTAGTGTAAGTTTGGAAAATCCTAATATATGGAAGTTGGAAGACATAATTCCTAATTGAGACGCATTAATGTGGATGCGATTAAACCCGTGCAGGCAAGTGAGTGATGCCTAACGCGGATAATATCTCGATATGGGAGAAGGAATTCCTAACTCATATAATTAGGTTTGTCGGTTGTTTCCTGTTATGACAAGATCCCTGAGAGGTATCTTGCAAGGTGGTTGTTCGGATCCATTCTTTTTTCTGGGTTGGTTTTTTTAATCTCGAGGATGATAATTTTTTGAGAGGTATCTGATGTAATGGCCCGGACCCCTCCGATCCATTCCTTTGTTGAAATCGATGTGGTCAACATGACGCGCGTTATAATGAAAATTTTTAATACTGATGATAACGTAAAAATATGTTAAATAATAATGATGATGACATAAATTGTGTGATTAATTAAACTAAAAAGAGAATAATCATGATAAAATGATTTAATGGTTTTTATTATTATTAATGATGTGACGTGGGAAGGTGTGTGACCCATTAGACATTGATACATGAAACATGAGATTTATTATTAATTGAGTAATTGTTGAAATTAAATTTGAATAATAATAATGGGATTTGTGTTATTAATATTATTCATAATATTAATAATAATGAGAAATTAATGAAATGAGTCATGGTATTTATTCAAACAAATAAATGAAGATGCACAGTGGAAGCATGGTGGTGCGTTAATAAAAGTAAAGGTGAGTTAGTTATTATTATTATGTTAAATAATAATAATAATGGTGGCATAAAAATGTGTTGGTTTTATTAAATTGAATGGTTTTAATTTAATAAAAGTCGTGTAAATTTAATCAGTGTCAAATAAAAATAAATAGAATTAAATAATTAAATTGACGGATGTTATGCGACATTGACGGGGAATGGTCAGATTCAGATATCCAATGGGGTGGTTTAATGTGGTCAATGCGATGAGCGTAAATATTAACATTATTAAAAATAATAACAGTGATGAGTTAATAAAATAAGTTGATGAATTGTTATTATTATTGAAAAACAATAAATAACAATGATGGAGTTAAACTATGTCCGAGAGGTTAATGAAATTAAATGTATTAAAAAGGGGTTGAATATGTAAGTTATATTAATTTTGTTTTGTCATTTAATTCAATTAAATGAAATGTTTTTGAGTTGCATGTAATGGTTTTATCTTAATATGAGAATAATTATGGTAATATAATTTAATGAGATTAAATTAGAACATTAATGATGGGTGTTATTAATATTAATTTTATTATAATGACATTGAAGTGAGATTGGAGTGAGATTACAAAGTGATGGAATAATAAAGAAAATAATAAAAACTATAAAGGAATGAAGGTTAGGGAATGTTGGGAATGAAATGAGGAAGGGGAGGTTCCACCTTTGGTTGGAGCATTAGGGAATTGTGGAAGAATTAATGAGATTGGAGAGAGAAAGAGTTAAAGGAAACAATGATTTAGAATTTAATGAAATAAAATAAACAAGCTAAAAAAAAGGAAACCAATCAAGGGGTGGAGTGTGGTTGACATGGAGAGGAGTTTTTTTGGTGGTGCATGGGTTTCGATATGTGGTTCTATGTAATTAAATTAAATTAAAAATAATAATAATATAATAATGTTATTATTATTTTCGTTGGGTAAACCGTGTTTTGTCCGCAACTTCTTCTAACGACCTCGGATTCACAAACCGTCAGTGGCAGTGCGACCCTGACTATGAGACATAAATTATGAGTCCAATATTGGATGTCTTTTTTTGGTTTTCGGATCGGGTACCTGAAACACTCGTGAATTAATAGATTTAATATTATTATTAAATCTTCGACCCGCCATAACACCCGCGTGCGACGTCCGATTGAATTATCGTTAGTGGCGATGTGATCCTGTCATTAATAAAATAAATTCATGTATAATGTTTCATATTAAATTATGGCTCATGTCTCGGGTCAATTAAACACCTATTATTAATTGAAGTTATTATTATCATTAAACGCATGGAAACCGCATGACGTGTCATGTGTTGACCAGTCAAACAACGTAACAGTTGTACGGTCACGTTGTGTATTCATTAATACACACTGAATACTGTTTTACCTTTTTGTTTCCTACATAAGAGAGGGTCACGTGTTATTTGTGGACCTCTCTTCTTCTCCGCAAGGTGACGCTCCCGTATGACCTATAGGCCTTCCTACAAACTTCTTCATCCGGACTCCGATCGTCGATCCGTCAGTGACTGCGGGATCATGTCAGCAAGGAGAACATCGTACACCCTATTCTGTTTCCTCTTCTTCGACTTCCCCTCCACAGTTTCCAACCGAGGAGACTAATGATAATTGATAGGAACGATGGTCTTTGACGAACAACTCTAAAAAGTTATGTTAAACCTATGTTCTTGTATTCTCTTTCCGATCATACTTCTCTCGTTTTATTTCCATGCTACTACATGTGATCTTCATATTGAGGGAGTTTCTTGTGTTATTGATTCGGTGGTTCCACGACTACCTTGGTGGGTGCAGTCATTCTAGGAGAAGCACTGTGATCGTGGTGGTCGTGTTTGTAGAAGGACATCAGAACCTGTTGAGGTAGGGTTCATACATTCGTCTCTCTAAATTGTGCATCATGCGGGGTGGGTGTCCTCTTGTTTACGTGAAACACATTTGAACCGGTTTAATAAAGATAATAAATGGCTTATATAACGGGGATGGGATGTTTGTGAATGTAGTTACTTTTTTTTATATCCCGTGATATTATGTTGTGAATTGAATGAACTTATGCCTACTGAAAATCATGGTCGTTGGGGGCCTTTTCTTACGCAATTAAATGTTTCCCTCTCCTTCTGTATTTTCTTATGGATGAAAATTTTATTGAATGTGGAAATTGGTTAATCCCGTAAAGTTGGATGATTAAATACCTGGAACCCTTGTGTGATAACCCTGGTTGAACAAACTGAAATAATAAACATGTGGGTTCTGGGTAGGTTTTGTTTATGTGAAAGGGGGGTGTTTTGTGTGTTGGTGTGGATCGGGTGAGCAGCGGGGCTTCGGTTGGATTGGTTGTGGGTTGGTGTGAATGTTATGTTAGTGATGGTCAGCGGGGCTGTGATAAATGGTATCAAGGGGTGATGATGTACGAGTATCAGTGTGTTTGTGGTTATGGTGGTTGGCAGTAGGTCTATAGAGATGGGTTTTAATGTGAAAAAACTATGGGTTGTGAATAATAAATAAAATGTGGAAGAGTTAATGAATGGTGGGGCTTGGTAACAGAATGATAATAATAATCAATGGGGTTGGTTGGCTAATAATAAGGGACTTGTCTGTGTTTCTTGTCTTTTTCTAACTTGATTTGTCGATGTAAGGGATATGTTTTATGAACACTTGATCTAGATTGGTTGTTGATGGTTGCCCGGTAGTTAAGAAACTGATATCTAAAGCTGTTGAAACATGAAAACATTAAATGGGGTTTTGGGATTGTTTGTTTTGTGCATACTCTCGAAGTAGCAGTGCCAAAGCACATGCTCAGATCTTTGTGTAGAAGCCTTAAGATGGTATGAGTGGTTGTTATACTTATATAAATCTGTACTTTTTATGTTTCTTTACGCACCCCACCCATGTTGATCACTTAGTTTCGAACACCCCCATTTCATAGGGGAGTGTGTTTTTCCCAAAACTTCTATTAGTGGCTGGTTATTAGCTCCTTTCTGCTCCCTTTCCTGGGTAGTCCAAGTATCTTTGGGCAGGCTGTGATGGCCTGAGGTTCATTATCAGCCTAAGAATCTTCAGGCAGGGTAGTGTGGTGGTTGGCACAGGTGTGTGCGGGTAGGTGGTTTCCCAAGTGTCTTCGGGATGATGCCCAGGTGTCTTCGGGCGTGGTAGTAGATATTCTAGCCCAGCTGTCTTCAGTCATGGCGGTGGTTGTTCTGGACAAGGTGTTTGCAGGCATGGTTAAGTGTGATAGTTGTGGCCCAGGTGTTTGTGGGTGGGGTTTAGCAATGGGACTGCGTGAGGATGTGGCCCAAGTGTCTGCGGGCGGGATGAGGCAGTGGGACCGCGGTGAGAATGGCGGGATTGGTCCGATGCGTAGGATGTCTTCATTAACCAGTGGGAAGGTAGTGTGGGGTACCCATACTTTTATAACATTACTACTATACTCTATTGAATTGTGTTACTTGGCGAGTGTGACTGGTGAGGCTGGGTCGATAGATTCCTTGCTAGGTTTTGGTTCTTCTATTTTCTCACGGGGCATTAGGATGTCGCCCCACATGTGCACGAGAGCATTAGGTTTCCCTACTGAGTATACTTGTTTTCTCACCCTACATTTGCTTTGAGGTTTTCAGGAGGACTACAGGGACTGTGCGGGACCTTACTAGTCAGGCAGGGGGAGCTGCTGCTGTTTTCTATGGTTGTTTTTCTTTACTTTTTAGTACAGTACTTGGAGCTTTTCTATACTTGTAGTTTTTTCACTATTGTATAAAGCATGCATATGGGATTGGTTTTGGGATATTTCTATACTTGTTCATTTTCTTATTCTTGGTGTTTGACTCATCCTATATTCTAATCTTAAATTAATAAAAAGGGTAATTCCTCACATATATTTGAAAAACTCATACCCTTGGTTCTAGTCTCCACTCCGGGGCCTACTGGAGGCGGGACTCAGGGGTCATTATCTCTCTTCCACTATTTCCAGCTCAGGAGGGGTATCATTGGTGGGAGGGGGTCGTGAAAAATGAATTCATCCACATATTTTAAATAGTTATTTAATCATATTCATAAACTCTAATTTAAAATCTAGAATATAATTCTTATTTAAATAATAATATTAACAGTACTCTATAAAACTCAGTCTTGCGTGTTACACAAGCTATCAAAGAAAGTCATTATTATGTGTAACACAAGATAACATAGTGTTTATTACCTTTAAAGCTATATAATAGATTAAAATTATTTAGAATAGAAAATATATTGTCAGGTATTAGTATTTTTCATTCCCTTCTATGTTTGGTGTTTCATGTTATTCAATATACTGTATTTAATGTCATTATTTTAGATGTTTGAGGTGTTACATTCTCCCCACCTTAAATAAATTGTGTCATCTCAATTTAAACATGATATCATTAATCTATGTTTTTAAATATTAAAATGCCATTGTTGAAAAATTAACATTGAAAAATGATATAATTAAACATTATTTTAATAAGAAGGAATGGGATGTCAAAAATTCATCAGGATTAATATCACAACATGTATTCTAGATAGGAAACATAGCTTGGAAATGAAATAATAGAAATTGGAGATAAAACTACCAAACAAATAGTAATAGAGAGTGATTGAGGTAAACGATCATAAGAATTGGAGTGATCAATAGAATGTTAGGAGGATCAATGATAGAAATCTATGGTAATATACAAGACCATTGGCTCAAAATAAATGAGGGTATTATGATAAAAAAAAATTAATATTATTTTCCTAGATTAATTTTAATGAACATGACCCCAGTATCCCAGACCTGATGCCTTAAATTATTACATTAGAAAATATAAAATATTAAAATCCCAAAGTATTGATCAGTTTTTCACTTTTAGAAACTAGATTACATAAATGATCCGCAATTTATATTGGGAATAAAAAATAAAACATAATTCATTACTAAATAAAATTCCCAACATCTGAGAAAACTCATTCAAGTGATTCCTCTATATAACATGGGAAAAGGAATATAATAATGGTGATCTCGAATTCTTAGTATGGTTTATATATAGTAGAATCAATTATTAATCAATAATTAATAATCAATATCGAATGGTTAATAACTAATAACACTTTATATTTAAATAACTTTAATGAATAAATAGATAAAGAACAATCAATATGGAAAGGTAAATAATTTAAAAAACATTCAATTTAATCAATAACTATGAATGAAAATCATTCATGGATTCTGTTATTGTGAAAATTTCAGGGATAATAAACATCAATGAATCTTCAATTAAGTCAATGTTTAATTACTATATGTCACATTTCATAGGTACATGATAATTTTACCTTCAAAATATATCCTCATGACAGTTTGAAACATGTTGGAAAATACCCCATTATATTTTTCAAACTAATTTATATCATGAGACTACTCATACAACAATGGGTTTTAATTAATTGGTCCCCAATCCGCGTTTTCTTTTCCAAATCACTCATGATATATCAAATAAAAAATTAAATTCATTAATAGTGTTCCTTATCAAATATTTTGATTGTGTAAAGGATATAGATTTATCAATATTTTCCCAGTTAATCAAATAAAATTAAAAGTAAACACCATATGTAAAAATTATATAATATATAAGGAATTATCTTTTCTATTACTCAAGAATATTTATATTAAATTAAAATGAAAAATTCATTGAAAATTTATTATTTTAAAGTAATTGTTCCAATATAATGTTTATAATCACAAAAGACATTGAGTTTGCGCTATACATTTACCATTTGGTAAATTATCATCTCAAATATAAATCAATGAAATATTTCAAATTGAAACCTACAATACTATGGTGGATAAATTATTCATTATATTTATATCAATGGGGAAGTGTATAAATCACATATATGTTAATTGGTTCATAATAATGAATAAATCTAAATGGAATGTAAATTGAACAGAGGTCCCTTATCTTATAATTAATTTCTATTAAAAAGTATTCAGTTTCATGTATAATGGTTTTTGTAATGTTATTAAAATATATAGAAACTATATTAATATTTCTAGTATTATATATGATCCTTTTATTAGAACATATTACCCATATATTAATAATTATTCATTATTTTCTTTGTTTTGGTTGTTAATTGCATTGTATTTCTTGTATGTTTTGAGATGTTATTTTTGTTACCCATACTTGGATCATGATTTAAAGATATATTAAATTTTAAAAATTATGTAAATATGATATATATTACATATATATGTGTTTATAGTAACCCATAATATTTGGTGATATGAAATTAAATACACTATTCCTGGAGACGGTAAGTCGTACATAGGCATGAACGCTATTTTCATTTTATTTCCCAATTGAAATAAAAAAGAGAAATATATATATATATATATATTACTAAAATTATATAATTATTATTTCATATATATCTCATATTTTTACTAAAACAATCCTTAATAAATTCCATAGAATGAGATAACATATCACACCGCTTCATAAGGCGGTAGTTTTCCCTACACACAAACAATGTTATCGTATTCCCAAAAAATGTAATGCATGAAGGTATGTGTTATATAATAACTAAAATTAATAATAAAAATATACATATCAAAATATAATATATAAATAGTATTTATATCATTATTCTCAAGCTTTAAATCATGTAATTGATAACTGAACGACATCGGTTCGGGATGCGGTAGATTGTTGTAAACGCAAACAATGATTTTGTAACCCATTTGGTGGATGTGTGTAAAGATTTCTATTGTAACCATAACATAAAAATAACTCAATATTTAATATTACGAGGTAATTAAATAATAATGATATAATATAAATTGAATGAGGTGGAGAAGAAAATAATATAAAAATGATTTTAGAAAAACATTACATTTTCTTTGGGTATCATACTTAGCTTTGCATGAATCCCCTATTAAAATTAATTTATTCCATATATAACTCCAATGTGATTATGGTAGGGAGATTTTGTAGTTATTTTGTATAGTCTTGGATGACATTAAGTGGTTTTATGGTGTGAATACGGGATGAGAGGGGGAGGCCTTTTATTAGTGGGGGATATGGAATACATGGTATTTTTGAAAAGTATTGAGTGATCCAACATTTTTCTCTTGAAAAATGGTTTGAATAGGGGAATATTATCAAGAACATAAATTATAAGGTATAAATATTTCCATTAAATGGGTTTTGATTATAGTTCTATGTCCCTTGGCCTCTTATGTTTAATGTTTTTAGTTTCCTTGTAAACTCGTTTTTCTCATTATTGTTATAATTAATTTTAACTATTTCCAGTAATAAAATTGGTAAAAAATTATGTTTAAGTTGTTATATATTATAAATTTTTATGATTCATAATATGGGAACCGTCTTTTTAAATTCAAATAACATAAGTGGATAAATTTAATTTTAAAATAATCCTGTTGATGGGATGACGTGCTAATTTTTAAAGTGAAAAAGTTTAAAAGATTACTCAGTTTTTATAACTCATTTAAATGTAAAAATGAATAAAATTACATATAATTGATTAATATTTTTTTAATTTATGTAATTTTAATTTAAAAAATATTTAAAATATAATTTACTATTAGAAATAATTTTGATGAAAAGATAGTTTTAAAATAAAATTCTTGTATTTTTCAATATTCGTCAAAAAATGAAACTTCCATGAAAAATATAAAAACATCACCCTAGGATTATTTGGAAATTAATATTTTAAAAATGATGTTTTTATTTCAAATAATGTTTATAATATTTTCAAAAATTAGTTTTAAAATAAATTTTTAATTAAAAAGTTGCAAAAAATTCCTTTAGAAAAACTACAACTTTTATGAATAAAATTAGAATTGTTATTATCTTATGTTTAAAAAATATATTGGGTGAATAAAAAAACATTTTATTTAATATATAATATAGAAATTTATTTATTATTATCTAATAATATTAAATAATTTAATTATTTAATATAAAATTCTTTTACTGCTTAAAATTTATTTTTATAAAAAAATTTCTTTTATATTCAATTATATTATATTATTTTATAATAAATTTGTAATGGAGTAATTCAACAAAATATTTTTATAATTTATTTAATAATATTCATAACCTCTAATTTAAAACTTATGATATACTTTTCATTTTAAATAATTATTTTAATGGTATTCAGTAAAAATTGGTCTTACTTCCAAAAAAATCCATCAATGAAAGTAATTATTTCATGTAATGAAATATAACTTAGTAAAATGTGGATTTTGAGATATAAATAAAATTTAAATTATCCTAATATAATATATTGTATTATATTACAGTGTTACATTCTTCCCTCCTAAAAAATCATCTTCTAAATTTCATGGATATTACCTTATAAACAGATGAGGGTAGTTCTCCTTCATAATATATTTAGATTCCCATGTTGCTTCGTCTGTTTGTTGATTACTCTAGAGTACCATTACTAGATACAATATACAATTCCATTATACCTTCTCTATATTATCAAGAATCTAGATGTGTACTTCACATTAAGATATATCATCTTCCAATACTATTTCTTCATGTGTGATCACATGTGTGAAGTTTGGAATGTATTTTCATAACAACGATATATCAAACACATCATGAAATTTTGAAATATTTAGAGGTGTTATAGAATGATAAGAAACAAATAAAATTATTACTAGAATTTCAAAGGGTCTGATGTACATAGGTCTCAGATTAAATTTAATTCCAAACCTATAACACCCTATCATAGATATACTTTTAAGAAAACACGATCTACCACTTGTAATTCGAAATCATTCCTCTGATTATCAGTATAACCATTTTTTATTCTCTAAGATTATTTAATATAACCAAGAATAGCCTTTACCATTTCTATTTTCTATTTAGAATATTCTATGCCAATTAACTATTATCAACAACTTAATCCTATATAGTTGGAGTGTGACACATCTTTCTATAATATTATTTATATGGTACGATTTGAATATTTTAATGGAAAATATTATTGTAAGAAAAATATAGTAAAGGTAAATACTAATCCCTCATATGTTTAAAGTCATCATATCATGACCTCCACATATATATTATTGTTTTTATTTTTTCTAACTATTCATAGGTTTGAGGATGGTGGGAAGTTCTCAAATGATGCTTAGTATACAGAGCCTTTAAAAGTCTCTTTAAGAATTATGATTTCAAAAGGGGTTCTTGATCCAGAATAATTGAAAGAAGTATTCCATGAAATATCAAAACTTTATCAATATAGTCCCTTATGATGCACTAAATTGATAAATAAAATCTTACAGTGATTAAATATAATGATTTGGTTACATAATCAGTGATAACCTATATTTCATCTTTAATTCTTGGAGTTATTGGTAGTAACATGTAAAAATACACTGTAATTGTTATCCCATTTTCAAATTGTAATAGGAATGTGTTTTAGGGCTCCTCTCATATTCTACATCATATATTTTTATTTATGAAATACCAAACTTCTATCCACATAGTCAAATTTTTTCTCTTGATGTTAAAACAAAAAAATGCTCTTTCAAATCCTTATACATCTATAAGCTACCAAGGTTATAGAAAAAATTTGATATAAGAGATTCATAAAACAATTCACTTTTTTATAATGTATATATGGAACATATAATATATTCCTAATTTTTATAAAATCACCTTCATAAATTAATTTGTTTAATTTCCCATCTTTCAGGGCTTTAATTTTCATTTGAACGTTTTTATCATCAGAATAAGAATTATTTATATTCTATATTATATATGGGTTTTCAATCATTTAAAATATTTTTGATTACCCCATTCCTATAAAATTCCAATATCCATCATTACATGATACATGAATATGGGATCCTTCTCAATACTATTTTGGGATATAATTTTATAATCCTTCGTGCATAGTGTAGCCATTACCTTTTTTTATTTTCCTAGGATATAGTGTAGTAAAAAATCACAATCGTTGAGCATCTTGATCCATCACCTTTTTCATATATTTAACTAATTTTTCAGAAGGTAAATTTTATTCTTTTATAATCTATGTATATCTCATATAGTATTCTATAAAGATAATGTCTCTATATCTTCCAAGTGGATATTATAGCATCCAAATAAAGATCATGGGTTTGATAGTTCTTTTTTTCATTCTTAAATTTCATTGATGCATATAAAATAGCTTCATAATTTTTCATTAGGATACAACTAACTCCCTCATTCAATTAATCTCTATATATCAAAAATCCATCACATCTAGATGGCTGAGTAAAAATTGGAGCATATACTAATATTATATTTAATTTTACAAAACATTAATCACATTACATATAAAAAAATTATTAAACCCTTTACATGTAACCATGGTTAAAGGGTTATAAAATCATGTAAATTTACAAATGAATTGATGATAGTAACCCAACAAACCAATTAAACTACCGACCATGGTTATGTTCATTGGTGTAGGCCATTTTCTTAATATATTCATATTGCAAAGATGAACTGATATTCTATCCATAAAGAAAATATTTTATTCAAATGAATCTACTTGTATCTAGAAATAAAACATTCTAAATTTCCCAAATATCCATTTCTTTATGAGAGTCTCAAGAATAAATTGTATTTTATTATCATGGTCCTCATAGATTTTAGAATACAATAGAATATCACCATATAATAACAATATGAATTGTAAAGATATTCATTAATTATTATAATAATTTTATCCATAAAATTATAGAGTTTATTAGTCAATAAATATTTAATTACTGTAAATGTTTAATGTTCATACCTCATTTGAAAAACAAATTTTGATATGTCATCTTTCATTAATCACAATTAGTGATACCCAGAACGAAGATAAATCGTTAAAAAATACTGGTCTCCATGAATTGGTCTAATAAGACATTAATGTTAGGTAGATGATACATGTTAATTATAATAATAAAATTTATTTCCCTAAAACAATTCATAACCTAATAGATCCAGTTTTCTTCTTAAAAAAGAGAATAAAGGCTCCTCATGGAGAAACATAAGCGGTGATACTTATATTTTCAACTAACTCCTCTAATAGGGTTTTTAATACCACTAATATCAAAATGGAAATTCTATAGGGATTCATTGATATTCGCCTTTCATTAGAGATTAAATCAATGGAAAACACAGCATCCCATTCTGGGGGGGGGGGGTGCGTAGTTTATTTCTCATTAAATATATAAAATGTGTTTTTTTACAATATATACATCCTTGATTGGAAGATTACATTCCACATCCATAGACATTGTTTGATCTTCTCCATTGAGATTATCATTTAGTAGATATACTGGGGGAGGATCTAGATATAACTCAGATGATGAATTATTTACTCTAAAGATATGTAATTCTATATTTTTCTCCTATATCATTATTTACTACTTCTTAAAATAAATGTTTGCATCATATTTTTTAATCCAGTCCATAAAAAGGATTATAACAAAGTCAATCATTGGTATTATTATAACTTTAGAAAATAATGATTTTTTATGTGTCTTTAGGGATAAATCCCAACACAACTTTGTTGTGCATAGACATACCTTAGGAGTTTTGATGTATAGATCTCTTATAAAATAAAAATATAAATGTATAATTTGATTTAGAAATTGGGAAGATATAAAAGAGTGTGACAATACAGAATCAAATAAAGAATTCTATAAATTTTATGATATTATTAGTATGCATGCAAAACATATTTGGGTACTTCAACATCAGTTGAATTGGTTGCATAAGCATATCCATCTCCCCTTGTCCTCTTCTATGATATATTACCTAAATGCATTGGGTATTCATTTTTTTTATTTCCCCATATCCCTGCTGGTTAATCCCTAAATATTACTATTTCCTTATTCCTCATTCATTATTTCACTTGATAAACCTTTTATCCACACTTATAACAAACACCATATCCCTTTAATAATTTCACAGGGTGATTTTTTACACAGTTCTCATAAGGTAGAAATTTCCTCATTCCATTATTCCAACTTGACACATTCCACTTTTCATGGTCTTATAAAGACATCTTATTCTATTTGATTACCATGAATATATAATATCTTGATATTCTATTCTCTATTTTGATAATACATACTATTATTTCATCATATGATTAAAAGTATTAGGAATCTAGTTCCATTAAATGATATGTCTTATGAACATCAATGAATATGTTTAAATTACACTCCATGTTGCATATTTAATCTATAGCATACCTAGGTATCCTCGTAAATATAGCTTCATAATTTGTGGCACCTTTAATTTTCTTTTTTTTTTCATTAAGATAAGGTAATTTATCTTCAACTAATTTTTTTATCATGAGGGAAATATTTATTATGGAATTCTTCCATTAAAGCATTCATTTCACTAATTTCTATTTCCACTTCTTCTATGGTATTTTTGATTAAAAGACCATATTTATCATCATTTACTTAGATAAAATACAAAAAAGTGTAATCTATTCAATTTCACTACACCCCAAGTCTATAAATATCAAAACCAAAGACTTAATTAATTTCTTAGCTACAATTTGATTAGTATTCCCACTAAATGACGGGATATTCTTTAACATAATGTGATCTATCAATGATGAATCTTAAAATTTATGTGGTTTCTCCATCTATGTAAGGTTTATTTTCATAACATGTATTAAATTCCTTAATATGGATTTCATTTTATGTTATTTAATACTATCCATGTCGATTTACTCAATATTCAATCTTATACATTTTCCATCAGTATTAATACCACTATGTATTCCAAAATACATTTCTAAACAATTACATATACTAGATTAGCTCCTAAAATTATAAATTTTGAATCATAATGTATAATTCAAAATTTGGTGTACCACATAACCTAAATAAAAAAATTATTCATTGATAATCTTATAATCATACATTTGGTTTCATTGGGGATATCATAGATTTCGAATCCCTCATAATATTTTGCATTGAAATGTGAATTATCCTAATAATGTCCCCTTGGAATGTCAAACTAGGTACATAATAGTGCCTATTGTCGTGTACCGAGTTACACTCAAGCCAAGAATGACACACCCTTTCTGTAGTTACTACCCCAAAATACATCTGTTCTATAACCATGTCCACTTGTAGTAATAAACATGGATATATTTATAAGAAAATCCACAAAATCTCTACTTTAAAAAAATGTTAGGAAGTTATTCTATACACATCCTCAACCTCTATAATTGGGTTATGTTTCTTAATCTATGTATTCCATAATACAGTTCCTTAGTTTTCAACTAAAAATCCTCTGATAGAAACTCTAATGACCCTAACCAATGTGGACTAGATCTAGTTTATTAAATTATCATATTTACAATATTCAAATCCTAGAAGACCGATCTATTTAGTAGGTTTGGAAACCAAATTTCATACATGATACACATTTTCAATTAGGAATAAAAAATAAAAAAGAAAAAATAATGAATTAAAATTCACGGAATCCTTGAAAACATCACCAATTAATTCATATTCATGTCATGGGTAATGGTTACAACCTATGTATGAGCTTCAATTCTCATTAATGATAAAGTAAAATCGATTTTTTTATGAAACAACAATAAATAATCAACATGTAATGGTAAATAACTAAACATTAATTCCATTTCAATAAAATTACTTCAAGAATAGATAAGGAATAACCAATATGTAAATGTAAATAAGTGAACACACATTCTATTTAATAAATAAATAATAATAAAATTCATCCATATATTTTTTGCATAGTGAAACTATAATTGATAATAATACTAACAAGATAATAAATGAATTAAATGTTAAATTTTATGATGTCATGATTATTTGGAACATGTTTCCATTACTTTAAAGACTTATCCTCATGATATTTGAAAACATACATTGTATAAACCCATATGATTTGGCCAACTAATTCATTCCCATTGAATATAAATTCATTGAGGGGATTGCATTAATTGGTCCCCAACCCATATTTTTATTGTCAAAAAAAATTCTCATATAAAAAATTGTTGATTTAATTTAAGAAAAATCTACCTTAAAAATATACTTATTGAGTAAATATGTAACACCCCGACCCTAGTTACCCAGAGTCGGTGCATTATTACATAACATTGGCATGATCACAAAAAAGATCAAATCTCTAAAGACCGATTAGAATAGTATCCTTGGAAACACTAGATATATTCATAAAGTTTTACATTACATCATAAAAATGAAAACTACAACAACATAGTCTCCATAGTCCATACTCTTATCCCCTCATACTATCCCTGCAGGTCATTCATAATTTACTTCTTCACATCCTGGGAAAAATAAAACATAGAAAAGGGGTGAGCACAAATTCCCAGTAAGGATAAAAATATAGCGGAAACTTTCATAAATAAGAATAAACATTTAAGGTAATGTATAACAAAAACAAAAGATTTTTAAACCTGAAATTCAACATAGTATGGAAAAAATAAAATGAAATAATTCCATTTACTTATTCACATGGATATTCTAAAAATCGAATAATCACATGCAATATCAATAACCACTTTCATAATGATGGAATGCATAATGCCAGACTATCATAACCACATAGCCAATGCCTCGTGCCAAGACTACAAATAATATTTTTCCAAGAAATTATCCCAAGACACTAGTTTGTATCATGAGACCTACCGATGCATCGAGGAGCTATAGTGGGCTCCACCCATCACATATTAAGTCCAATGCATTCCCATATGAAAAGGTTTAAACATAACATAAACATTCATATTAAAACTAGAATACGAAATGTAAATACATCATCCATAAACCATGAATGGTATAAAAATAACACATCCACAGTAAAACATATCACAAAACCTTCAATACAATATAGAAGTTTTTTATCATAATTATCTTCAAAAAAGCGTAAAATCCATCAAAGGATGTTGACATAGATGAAATAAAAACTATTTTTAGAGAAATATATCTTTATATTTTGAAATCATTTAAGAGTCATATATTTATAAAATAAAACATTTTCTTTGAAAATATTCTTATAATCTTGTAAGGGAATCTTTGATGATTTTATAATAGTGGAAATAGCCGCACCCGCCGTATAAGTTAAAAAACACATTCTTACCTTAATTCTATCGAAAAGGTTAAAAAACACCTTGTTTGGAAAATGATGGAAAGATTCCTTTATAAAAATCTTATAAAAAGTCCAAAAAGGGTACAAATGACTTTAACTCATATTCTTGTAAATAGTAAAAATGTTTTGAAATACATTTTTAAGAAACATGGATATGGATAATAGAGAGATCCCAGTAGATTATTACTTGTAAAAAACCTCGGATAATGAAGAGATTGCAAAATAAACCCTTAACTTGTACTTTTCCTTGGTTGGGGTTGGTTAACCTCCTGTATAATGGTGAAAAAATTATTATTAACTTATATAAGAATCATATATATTAATATGATATCATATATGATCTTTTAATATTGCTTTTTTAACAATATTTTATAATTATCGTCGTTTCGTGTGTTAACTTACTCATTTTCTTTTATATGTTTTGTTATGTAATCCATGTTTGCAATGGGTAGGTTGTATATTAATCATATCCAGAATGATATCAAGTCCTTATATACTATTATTAATCATCAAGTGAGAATTAGACTTGAATGGATACGATGGAGAATGAATCTCATCGCGTTCGTGGAGACGGTAGTCCGTACATACGCACGAGCGACAATATCATTATTTTGATATTAAAATAATATATAATTGGATGTTATATAATATATATAGAATGATTATCATGTTATATTTATTATTTACATGAATTACACATCATTATTATACCCATCCAAATAATAATTTATTTAATAACAATTACACCACAACGTAGTGACGGTAAGCCGTACGTATGCACGTATGGTGACATGTTATTCAAAGGATGGATAGAATACTGAATATGGTTGTAAAATATTTATAATAACATAAAATTATATATAAGATACTGGAGTTATTATTTTATAATGGTAATAACAAATAAATAAGAAGTGGAAGAAGAAAGGAACTTGAAAAAGTGTGGTGAAATCATTACCTCTTTTTCAGGTTCTTCCTTTAGATTTGATCAAAAGGGCTCCTTAAGTTGGATTTATGACTAAAGTAAGGACTCTAGGATGAATTGAGGGAAGTTTAGAGAGTATTTGGACAGATTTTGGCCGAGCCAAATGGCTTAGAAGGTGTGAATTAATGAGAAGGGGGAGTGCCCTTTTATAAGAGGGGTGGGGGGCACCTTTGGAAAAACTAGAAATATTATTTTATAATAAATTCATATTTGGTTTATAATGGCTCCAAAGTGTATTATTTAAATTTAAAGGTGGGGATAGGTCTCAAACCACTCAACCAATAGGATTTAGACAGGTTTGGGTTACAATATTAACCTTATCATTAAGTATTAGCTCTTAGTTAATTAGTTTCACTTTTACAATGTCTCTTTGTATTTTTAAATTATATGGTTAATAAACATACTATATACATCCAAGAGACCCACAAGTGGTAAATTAATGATACACATATTATGATATAAGTCCCTTTCCTGAACCTTAGATTTTTAGGAATTTAATATCAATTAATAATATAATATTTGTTTTAAAACTCTTTTATGTCAATTTTGACACTATTTTGAAAATTGATTTTTTGTGAAAATCTTAACAGAATTATTACTTCTAACAAAGTTAATTAAAGCATTCATAACATGTCATATTAACCTATAAAATTAGTTTAATTCATAAAAAGTCTCAAATTATATTTATTTTGGTATTTATAATATCAATTATTGTAATTTTTCACAATTATGGTAATTAATGCATCATCATTGGGTCATAAATAAATAATATTATTTAATGTCTAAAAAATATAAATAAAATACCATTATGTAGGAAGTCAATTTAACTTTCTAATGAATATTTACAAACGAATTTATCTAATGTATAACACTATATTAAAAATGATTTAGTAAATAAACTTCGATTTTAACTCTTCTTTGAATTAAATAATAATAAATGTCCTAATCTAATCCAAGTGGACCTAAATGATAATATTTTATTCCTAAGGTTGTTTTTGGTCGATTTAAACTTATCTAATAGAACTAGGACATGTGTTAGGGTAATATTAATATCATTTTTACCCTTAATTACCCTATTTACTTTTAACCATGGTAAATAAAAGTAAAAAGTTACTATTCAACAAAAATTATTTTCATCTCAATGAACCAAATTTTAGTCCTTGATATTTACCGTGTCTCTCGGATTTTCAAAATTTCACTCACAGAAGCGGTAAAATTAAGTTTTATGAAAAATTCAGTTTTTTAACTACCACTTAGTGGTTACACTATTAATCAAAAAATGAAGTTTTTCAGAAAAATACCAAAAAATCACCCTAGGCTAATTTCGGTATTCTGAATCCAGAAATGAAGTCCATTTTGAAAAATAAAATTTATAAATTTCAAAAAGTGGGTATTACTATTCATAACGGCTATTTTGATTTGTTGTGGTGTGTTAGAACTCGATATTGCGTACAACACACGCTATTGCATTATTCCAAGAGAAGCATACCGTAGAAGCTTGGGGTGTTACATTATCCCCTCCTTCAAATAATTTCGTCCTCAAAATTTCTAGAATACTACCGCATGAAAAGACTCGGGTGGTTCTTCATCATAAGTTCCTTAGGTTCCCACGTTGCCTCTTCCATCTTATGGTTTCTCCACAAGACATTTACCAGACGAGTCGTCCGATTCCTCCGTACTTGTTCTCTCATATCAAGAATCTTGACAGGATCTTTGCAATAAGACAGATCGGGTTCCAGTTCTAATTCCTCATAGGTGAGTACATTCGTTGGTTCAGGCATGTATTTCCTCAACAGAGATACGTGGAATACATCGTGAACTTTGGAGAGACTTGGAGACATTGCCAATCGGTAAGCTACAACCCCAATTCGTTCTAGAATTTCGAAAGGTCCGATGTACCTGGGACTCAATTTACCTTTCTTACAAAAACGTATGTGTCCCTTCCATGGAGATACCTTCAGGAAAACATGATCACTGACTTCAAATTCAAAATCCTTCCTTATATTATCATCATAGCTCTTCTACCTACGTTGAGATGCTTTGATATGGTTTTGGATTACCTTTACCTTTTCCATCGTTTCCTCCACCAGTTCTGGGCCTACAAGTTTTCTTTCACCAACGTCATCCCAACAGGTTTGTGTGTGACATCTCTTTCCGTATAACGCTTTATATGGTGCCATATGAATACTTGAATGGAACTGATTGTTATAGGAAAATTCTACCAGAGGTAAATATTGATCCCACATACCCTGAAAGTCAAGTGATCATGATCTCAACATGTCTTCTAAGGTTTGAATAGTTCGTTCTGATTGTCCATCTGTTTGAGGGTGGTAGGCAGTGATCAAATGAAGTTCAGTATCCAAGGATTTCTGAAGAATTTTCCAGAATCTTGAAGTAAAACGGGGATCACGATCAGAAACAATCGATAGGGGTACTCCATGAAGTCTCACAACTTCATTAATATATAGTCTTGATAGTTGTTCAAGTGGTAAATCTTCCCTTATAGCAAGAAAATGTGCTGACTTCGTAATACGATCAACAATGAACCATATTGCATCATTCCTTATAGGAGTCTTTGGTATCCCCATGAGAAATTCCATCGTAATATTTTTCCATTTCCACTCCGATATGGGAAGAGGTTGCATGACTCCTCCGGGCTGTTTTCTTCCAGCTTTCACTTGTTGACAAACAATACATATTGACACAAAATCAGCAATCTCCCTCTTCATGTTGTCCCACCAAAAATGTTCCTTCAAATATCTATACATTTTGGTGATCCTAGGGTGTATAGAGAAATTGGAACTATGAGCATCGTCCAGAAATTCCCTTTTTAGATCAGGTATATCAGGAACACACAACCTCTTCCCGAATTTCAAAATTCCTTCTTCATACACAAAGTATCTCAATCTCCCATCATTCACAGCTTTAATCTTCTTTTGAAATTCTTCATCATCGGTCTGAGAAATCTTAATCCTTTCTAGTAAAGATGGTTTGGAAACCATTTGAAAAGGCATTGATTTTTCACCTTCCCTGGTTATTCCCATGTCCATCGTCACTAGATCCATGAAAATTGGATCCCTTTCAATTCTCATATTGTTGAAAACTCCATGATCTTTTATGCTCAAAGGATCTGCCACCTTGTTTGCCTTCCCCGGGTGGTAGTGTATCGTGAAATCATATTCCTTGAGTAATTCAAGCCATCTCCTTTGCCTCATGTTGAGTTCTTTTTGTGAGAAAATATACTTCAAACTCTTTTGATCAGTATAAATGTCACATTTTTCACCATAGAGGTAGTGCCTCCATATCTTCAAAGAAAAGATCACTGCTGCTAACTCGAGATCATGAGTAGGATAGTATTGTTCATGAATTTTCAACTATCGTGATGCATAGGAAATAGCCCTATCATTCTGCATAAGAACACAACCAAGTCCTTTCTTCGATTCATCACTCTAAATAACAAACCCATCATTCCCCGATGGTAGAGTCAATATAGGAGCATTGACTAATATTCTCTTAAGTTCTTCGAAACATTCTTCACACTCTTTTGTCCAAACAAATTTAACCCCTTTACATGTGATCTTCGTTAATGGGTTAGCCAATCGGGCAAAATTCTGGACGAAATTTCAATAATAACCTGCTAAACCAATAAAACTACGTACCTCAGTTATACTCGCCAGTGTAGGCCGTTCTTGGATTGCCTTGGTCTTAGAAGGATCAACAGAGATTCCATCTTTAGAGACAATATGGCCAAGAAAAGAAATCTCCTAAATCCAGAATTCACGCTTACTAAACTTCCCATATAATTCATGTCTTCTCAGAGTTTTCATGATAATGCGCAAGTGATTTTCATGATATTCGTAGCTTTTGGAGTATACCATGATATAATCAATAAATACCACCACAAATTCATCGAGATATTCCTTGAAAACTCTATTCAATAGATCCATCAATACAGAGGGTGCATTAGTCAATCCAAAAGGCATTACTGTAAACTCGTAATGCCCGTACCTAGTTTGAAATGCTGTCTTCGAATTGTCTTCCTTCTTCACACACAATTGATGGTATCCAGATCAAAGGTCAATCTATGAAAAGTATTGAGCTCCAAGCAGTTGGTCAAATAAATTATCAATGTGAGGTAGGGGATACTTGTTCTTTATTGTTATAGAATTGATCTCCCTGTAGTCGATACATAACCTCATAGATCTATCTTTCTTTTTAACAAAAAGAACAGGGGCTCACCATGGAGAAACACTAAGGCGAATAAATACCTTATTACTCAATTCCTCTAGTTGTTTCTTTTGTTCAACTAATTTTATAGTGGACATTCTATAAGGGGTATTCGATATAGGCCTTGATCAATAAATTAAATCAATGGAAAACTCAACTTCTCGTTCTGGAGGATGTCCATGTAAATCTTCCAGAAACACATCTACATGTTCTTTCACAATAGGTACATCCTCTATTTGAAAATTCCTTTCCTAACCCACTGTAATTTCATCCTCTTCCTCCACAATAATTAAATTTAGTTGAGCTACTAGGGGTGGATCTAGATAAGAATTAGGTGGTGACGATTCTTCTCTAAAGATAAGGTGTTCCTTATCATCATCATCAAAAATCTTCACCTCCTTCTTCTTACAATAAATCTTCGCATCATGGTCCGAAAGCCAATCCATACCGAGGATTATATCAAACTCAATCATAGGTATGACGATTAGATCAGCGGATAAAAAACATTTATGTGCTCTAATGGGGACTGATTCACAAAACTTTGTTGCAATGATACATCCCTTAGGAGTTTTAACTGAAAACTCCCTTGTTAAATCAAATTGAAAATATCTAATTTTATTAGCAAAATGGGAAGATATGAAACAATGTGATGATCCAAAATCAAATAATGCATTTTCTAAACTTGATGAAATCATTAAATTACCTGCCACCACGTCTTTCGGAGCTTCAACCTCAGCAGTAGTGATAATATAATCTTGGACTTGATCCCTGGGCCTTTTCTGAGGTATGTTTCCCTGACGCTTAGGAAATTCATTTGCATAATGTACCATCTCCCTGCAATTGTATCACTGAACATCGGTTGCTTCCTTCTTCCCTCTGCAATCACGAGATTGGTGGACTTTTTCACCACACTTGTAACAGACTCTTGTGCCCTTCAAGCAAGTACCAGGGTGTTTCTTCTCACATTTACCACATGATGGATATTAAACCTTTCCCTTATTCACCTTATTTCCATTCCCAAATTGATCAGCATATCTCTTCTTCTCTTGCTTGGCTTTAAATTAACAAGACTTAGAGAATTCCTTTTCTGTCTTGATAGCACATGAGACAATGTCTTCGTACGATGAAAAGGATTGTGAGACTAATGCTCGACGGAGAAATGGTTTTAACCCATCAAAGAAACGATCAATCTTACTTCTTGGGTTACATATATAATCTCCATCATACCTTGCTAACCTTGTAAAGTTAGCCTCATACTTTGCGACATTCTCATCCTCATTTTGTCTCAAACTCAGAAATTGTCTTTCCATATCTACTCGATGGTCACGAGGGAAGTGTTTTTCTAAAAACAGATCTTTGAACTCCCTACATTACATATTTGATACTTCATCATCTTCCTTCGTGTTTTGAATCAATGACCACCATTGATCAGAATCTCCAGTGAGGTGGTAAACTGCCATGATAAATTTTTCCCTTCCACTAATCTCCAAAGCCTCAAATATTTTCTCTAGGGACTTTATCCATTACTCAGCTACTAAGGGATTTATACTCCCATTGAACGTTGGTGGTTGTTTCCTCATAAAGAGTTCTAGCATTGATCCTCCACACTGTAGATCAGGGTGCTCCATACGTGTAAGGTTATTATTCATAACCTGAGTGTGTTGTCCCGGTATGGTGATTAGCTGATCGGCACCAGTTGCATCACAAGCTCCACTATAATTATCTTGAGAAAGAGGGAAATCCTTACATGGAGTGCGTGCATCGATACAGTTTCCATTTCTTCCACTAGGTTCCATTTCTAAAAAATGGCATAAACTAGATCAGTTTATGAATCAAAATACATAATTCCATACTTATAAAACACTTAACATAAATTGAACTATTTATGGATATAATCCATAATCATAAAAATGTTTTCTTTGAGGAAGTATATACTCATAAACCCTTCATAATGATTTGTAATGAAAATGAGAGTTATCCTAAGCATATCCCTCGAGAGTGTCGTAACCAAGAGTGCAGAAAAGCCCATTGTCGTGCACCAGTTCCCGTTCGAGTCTAGCTCAAAGTGGTGTTTTCGGGTTTTAACCCTAGGTACATCTGTTCCAGAGCCACCTCTACCTGTTCGTATCCAGACAGAGATGTATTGCTCAGAAAACTCACAAAATCTCTACAATACCAAAATTCTAGGAAGTTCTTCTATACTAATCCTCAATGTCCATCTTAAATATATGTGCTATAATCAGAGTTTATCTATATCTGGCTTCCAAGGTTTGTATTAAACTTCCACTGATACCAACTATAACGCCCTGACCCCAGTTACCCAGAGTCGGTGCATTATTAAATAACATTGGCATGATCACAAGATAGATCAAATCTCGAAAGACCGATTAGTTTAGTAGCCTTGGAAACACTAGATATATTCATAAAGTTTTACATTACATCATAAAAATGAAAACTACAACAACAATGTATCCCTAGTCTATACTCTTATCCCCTCATACTATCCCTGCAGGTCATTCATAATTTACTTCTTCACATCCTGGGAAAAATAAAACATAGAAAAGGGGTGAGCTCAAATGCCCAGTAAGGATAACAATATTGTGGAAACTTTCATAAATAAGAATAAACATTTAAGGCAATTTATAACTAAAACAGAATCCTTTTAAACATTAACTTCAACATAGTATGGAAAAAATAAAATGAAATAATGCCATTTACTTATTCTCATGGATATTCTACTAATCAAATAATAACATTCAATATCAATAACCACTTTCATAATAATGGAATGCATAATTCCAGACTATCATAACCACATTGCCAAGGCCTCGTGCCAAGACTACAAATAATATTTTTCCAAGGCCTTGTGACAAGACACTAGTTTGTCTCATGAGACCTACCGATGCATCGAGGAGCTATAGCGGGCTCCACCCGTCACATATTAAGTCCAATGCATTCCCATATGAAAAGGTTTAAACATAACATAAGCATTCGTATTAAAACTAGAATACGAAATGTAAATACTTCATCGAAAAACCATAAATGGTATAAAAATAACACATCCACAGTCAAACATATCACAAAACCTTCAATACAATATAGAAGTTTTGTATCATAATCAACTTCAAATAAGCGTAAAATCTATCAAAGGATGTTGACATAGATGAAATCAAAACTATTTTTAGAGAAATATCTCTTTCTATTTTGAAATAATTTTAGAGTCATATATTTATAAAATAAAACATTTTCTTTGAAAATATTCTTATAAGATTTTAAGGGAAGCTTTGGCGATTTTACAATGGCGGAAAATATCCGCACCCGCCGTATAAGTTAAAACAAACATTCTTACCTTAATTTTGTCGAAAAGGTTAAAAAACACCTTGTTTGGAAAATTACGGAAAGATTACTTTATAAACCTATTATAAAAAGTCAAAAAGGGTACAAATGACTTTAACTCATATTCTTGTAAATAGTAAAAATGTTTTGAAATACATTTTTAAGAAACATGGATATGGATGATAAAGAGATCCTAGTAGATTATTACGTATAAACAACCTCGGATAATGAAAAGATTGTGAAATAAACTCTTACCTTGTAATTTTACTTGGTTGGGGTTGGTTAACCTCCTATGTAATGGTGAAATAATTTTTATTAAATTATACAATAATCATATATATTAATATGATATCATATATGATATTTTAGCATTGCTTTGTTAATAATATTTTAGAATTATCGTCGTTTTGAGTGTTAACTTACTCATTTTATTTTATATGTTTTGTTATGTAAGACATGTTTGTTATGGATAGGTTGTATATTAATCATATCCAGAATGATATCAAGTCCTTAGATACTATTATTAATCATCAATTGAGAATTAGACTTGAATTGATACGATGGAGAATGAATCTCATCGCGTTCGTGGAGACGGTAGTCCGTACGTACGCACGAGCACCAATATCATTCTTTTGATATTAAAACAATATATAATTGGATGATATATTATATATACAGGATCATTATCATGTTATATTTATTATTTACATTAATTACACGTCATTATTATACCCATCCAAATAATAATTTATTGAATAACAATTACACCACGATGTGGAGACGGTGAGCCGTACGTACGCACGTATGGTGACATGTTATTCAAAGGATGGATAGAATAATGAATATGGTTGTAACAAATTTATAATAATATCACAGTATATATCAGATACTGGAGTTATTATTTTAGAATGGTAATAACAAAGAAAGAAGAAGTGGAAGAAGAAAGGAACATGAAAAATGGTGGTGAAATCATTACCTCTTCTTCGGGTTCTTCATTTTGATTTGATCAAAAGGGCTCCTTAAGATGAATTTATGACTAAAGTAAGGCCTCTAGGATGGATTTATGGAAGTTTAGAGAGTATTTGGTCAGAGTTTGGCAGATCCAAATGGCTTTGAAGGTGTGAATTAATGAGAAGGGCGAGTTCCCTTTTATAAGAGGGGTGGGGGGAACCTTTGGAAAAGCGAGAAATATTATTTTATAATAAATTCATATTCGGTTTATAATGGCTCAAAAGTGGATTATTTAAAGGTAAGATGGGGATAGGTAGAAAAACACTCAACCAATAGGATTTAGACAGGTTTGGGTTACAATATTAACCTTATCTTTAAGTATTATCTCTTAGTTAATTAGTTTCACTTTTACAATGTCTCTTTGTATTTTTATATTATATGGTTAATAAACTTACTATATACATCCCAGAGACCCCCAAGTGGTCAATTAAAGATACACCTATAATGATATAAGTCTCTTGGACGAACCGTAGATTTATAGGAATTTAATATCAATTAATAATATAATATTTGTTTTAAAACTCTTTTATGTCAATTTTGACAGTATTTGGAAAATTTATTTTTGTGAAAATAATAACATAATTATTACTTCGAAAAAAGTTAATTAAATCATTAATAACATGTCATATTAACCTAGAAAATTAGTTTAATTCATTGAAAGGCTAAAATTATATTTATTTTTGTATTTATAATATCAATTATTTAAAGTTTTCACTATTATTGTAATTAATACATCATCATTGGGTCATAAATAAATTATATTATTTAATGTCTAAAAATTATAAATAAAATACCATTATGTAGGAAATATGTTTATCTTTCAAATTAATATTTAAAATCAAATTTATCTTATGTATAACCCTGTATTAAAAATGATTTAGTAAATAAAAATTGATTTTAACTCTTTTTACTCTTCTTTGAATTAAATAATAATAAATGTCCTAATCTAATCCAAATGGACCTAAATGATAATATTTAATTCCTAAGGTTGTTTTTGGTCGAATTAAGCTTATCCAATAGAATTAGGACATGTTTTAGGGTAATAATAATATCATTTTTACCCTTAATTACCCTATTTACTTTTAACCATGGTAAATAAAAGTAAAAAGTTACTATTCACCAAAAATAATTTTCACCTCAATGAACCAAATTTTAGTCCTTGATATTAACCGTGTCTCTCGGATTTTCGAAATTCCACTCACAGAAGAGGTAAAATTAAGTTTTATGAGAAATTCGGTTTTTTAACTACCACTTAGTGGTTTCACTATTCATCAGAAAATGATGTTTTTCAGAAAAATACCAAAAATTCACCCTAGGCTAATTTCGATATTCCGAATCCAGAAATTAAGTCCATTTTAAAAAATAAAATTTATAAATTTTAAAAAGTGGGTATTACTATTCATAACGGCTAGTTTGATTAGTTGTGGTGTGTTAGAACTCGATGTTGCGTACACCACACGCTATTGCATTATTCAAAGAGAAGCGTACCGTAGAAGCTTGGGGTGTTACAAAATGTTATTTATTTTTCAATATTTACCTAGTCAATCAATTTAAATTCAATTTATAAACCATAATAATAAAATTCTATACGGTTTAAAAAATTATCGTATCCATTATAGTGTAATATGTATATTTAAAAGAAATATAATTTTTGATAAATAATGGTTATAATAAATATATTATTTCAAAAAAAAAGGTAAAATTCATAAAATAATTTTTGATTTCATGATAGCTTATAATATTTACAAGTTAATCATTAATTATTTTCATTGTTCTGGGTGTTAACTCCCATGTTTTTCAAGTATATTTGGACTTGTTATTTTAGTTCCTCATAATTCAATCATTATTTCATAATCTCAAAAATGAAAAACATTATTGAAATCTCATATTAATTATTTATATATTTATTTATATAAATCCATAAATTTTTTTGTTAGGAAATGAAATAACCATTCATTGAGACAGTAAGTCGTATGTTCGAATTAACATTGTTTTCATTTTCATGCCACATTGAAATGAAGAAACAATATATTTTTATATATATATAATATCACTAAAATATATTTATTATTTCCAATATATCACACATTTTTATTAAACCATCAATAATACACTCCACGAACAGTGTTAATAAATCACATCACTTTGTGAGATGGTAGTTCGTTGTACACAAGAATGATATTATCATATTCCAAAAAATAAAAATCATGAATCTATGTGTTTTATTATAATTAATGAATAATAAAAATATCATAAATATAATAAATATAATGTTTAAAAATTATTTCCATCATTATTCCCAGTCTTGATATATTATATAGAAAAATAAACGACCTTATATTTTGATGTGGTAGTCCTCTAAACACGTGAACGATGATTTCAAAATCAATTTTATTAAACTATGTGAAGATTTAGGAAATGAAGATAACATATAAAAATATAATAATTTTAAATATACTATTTATTTTTATATAATAATTATATAATAATAATTGAGGTAAGTGGATTATGAAATTAAATGAAAACATTTTTAGAAACATTTTACATATTCTTCAGGTATCATCTTTAGGTTTGCACAAAATCCTTCCTATGTTTTCATCCAACCCAAGATAAGGAATGTTGGATTAGGGAAGTCATTTATTGACTTTATTTTGGTAGGATGTGTCCAAACCATTTTGGTTTTTTATATGATGAAGGGAGGAGAGGTGGATTCCTTTTATATGTGGGGATTGGACACACTTGGTATTTATGAAATGTATTGATTGCATGCATGATGTTTTCATGTAAAGTGGGTCCAATAATAAATAAAACTAATAATAGTTGTTATATTTCTATATATTTCCATAAAATTAGTGTTTACATATTTATCTATAATGTAACCCCTTATTTTATAGTTTAGTCCCTTGGTAAACTAATTTTTCTCTTAATTGTTATAAGTAATTTTAGTTTTTTTAATTGATAACAGTGGTAATTTTTTTTTTCAAGTTATTAATAATAATAAATTATTATTATACAAAATATAGTATCCACTTTTCAAATTTCATTTTACCGAAGTGGAAAAATAAAATTTAAAATTAATCTCATAGACAAGATAAGAAATCAGGTTTTTAATGTGAAAATGATCAAAAGTATACTGTATTCTTATATCTAAATGTAATGAAAAAATTATTACAACGACCTAATATTTATTAATATGTGTATAATTGATCTAATTTTAACCAAATTTAAAATATAAATTAACATTATAAATTATTTAATTGGATGTTAATTTTTATTTAAAATTCATTATTTTACATTATTCATAAAAAAGTATACTTCTCATAAAAAACCAAAAATTCACCCTATGAAAATTTCATAATTAAGCTATAATTTTTTTTATTTTAAAGAATAAAATTTATAAGTGTCAAAATATATTTTAAAAATTAATTCGTTCATTAAAAGGAGGAAAAATACCTTCTTGAAAAAGTATAGCTTTTAATAAGTAAAATTGAATTTGTTCTTTTCTTGTAACTATCAAATAAAATGGACGAATATACCAAAATATTTTTTTAATACTTCATATATTATGTTCATTAATAGTATCCAATAATATAAATTAATTTAAATTTTTATGGTAAAATTCATTTTGGTGCATAGAAAATTCTTTGTTAACAAATTATTTTTGTATATTCAATAGGGTTTTATATTATTTTCATATTAATTTGTAAGTGATGAATTCAAAAATATATTTTCATAATTTAGTATATCCTTTTCCTGACATTCACTTCATTGTCAAGGAGATAATTTTAATTTTAAGTAACAATATTAATTGTATCTAGTAAAACATGGTCTTTAGTTTAATGTACGCCATAAAAAAAGTCATGGTTGAGTATAATGCAATAAAACTCAGTATTGTATGCATTTGAAGCTATAAATAAATATAAATTTTTCCTAAAGGGAAATTAGTGTAATTAAATGGGGTGTTATTGTTTAAGAATTCATTAACTCCCTCAGAATATATTTATATATAGTTACATGATTGATTTCTATTTCATAAGAACATTATTATCCTTTGGTTATGCCTTAAACTATTTCTATATCATCTCTTGGTGTTGGTTTAATCACCTGGTGATGTAACAAAATAAACCATAAAAACCATTCTAATTATAAACATAACCCATTTTATAAATTCTTAAAATTATGTACCTTCTAAAATATCAATATATAAAACATTATAAAGAAGGTTACTGAATTTGAAAATTGAAATTATCATTAATCATAAATCAACAAGATGATTCTCTCAAAAATTAAACTCCAAAATTGTGAATACATTCATCATGTAATTATTGAAACACGGTAATAACATTAATTACCATAAAATCTTATTGAAAACATATATTCTTCCTTATTCCTTAAATGAAATGGAAGTTATAGAATATATTCAATAAATTTATAAATATTGAAAACCCCATTAATTATAGTATAAACGAATCTTTCAAAAAATTATTATTCACTTCCACAGTAGAAATTATTTTCTAAATTATATCACCCATTTCAATAATATATTATCCTATAATCATTATCTCAAAATCAGTATCATGTATATGGTTATCTTTCCATCAATGAGGCATTTTAAGAAAAGTTCAAATTTCTAGTAAATCATTTTTCATGCTCATCAGTATCATTCAACATTTGTTATCAAATCCTAAGAGAAATAGTATTGAATTACAATCCACATATATTTCGTGATTGTTATGATAATAATTTCAATAATAATATAATTTATCAACATAATCTAAGGATCCAAATACACATGTACCATAATCATTACACGTCATAAGTATTAATTGAATAAGCTTGACCTTGATCCCTTAACTTCCTATGAGGTATATTCCCTTTAAGTGTAGGGAATTTATTTTACTATTGAACCATTTACTTGCAGTTGATATTAACTTTTTCATTTTCATTAATTTTCATGGTTACCATTTTCTCCACACATATAAAAAGTCTACATCCCTTCAAGAATATTCCAAGGTTATTATTTCCATTGAAATCACTTGTGGGAAAATACATCATTCAAATTATCCATTTATCCATTATTTTGAATGTCGTTACATTTTTATCTTGCTTAAATTTTTGGACATATTTTTTAATGAATTTTTTCTATACTTGTATAGAATATATAACAATTTCATCATTTCAACAAAATCATTTTGAGACCATTTCCATTTGGTGATTTTGGATAATCCCTTAATTGAAATTTTAAATCATGAATTTTGTTTTATGTATGTAATTTTTACTATACATTGATAACCATGTTTAGGTATCATCATACTCTGAAAATACTTCTTAGTAAATTTAATTTCAACTAAGAATATTTCTATTAATCTTAGTTTTTTTTCTCATGAAGGAAATAATTTTCAATTAATTTTTCCTTAAAATCATTCTATTCAATGAGTTATGTTTCTTATTCTTACCAATTAGTTTGGATCAATGACCAACATTGGACAACATCACCATTGAAACAACACACTAAAAATTCAACCATTTTTTACTCACCATATATTAATGAGATAAATTTCTTCTCATAAGACATAATTATTTATTTTTATTCTTTTGGATCAGTAGTACCACAATATTTTAGGGGACTCTGGCGTATAACGTGGTATAGCATAAGAGAATCTCATTGTGGAACTTGTTTATCCATCCAATAAAGGCCTTTTGTAATAAATTGATTAAATTTCCCTAATATATTCATATCTTTATTAGTGCCAACACCAGATATATCGACATACTCAATAGGGAATCCTCTACAATTTCCATAAATGACAATTTCTTTCTCCATTCTAAGATTCATGTCCAAAAATGGAATATACTGGATTAGCTCATAGAATTATAAAAATTTTGTAATTCTAAATATGGTTCAACAATTAACATAAAGTGAAAACTTTTTACATTGAAAATATCATATTCATATTAATGTTTTCCTTGAGGAAATCAGTATGTTAGAATCCATCATAATGGACTCGAGGGTAAATGTTAATGATCCTAAACGTACCCCTTAGGAGTGTCAAACATGGTGCATAGTAAGGCCAATTGTCATTTATTAGGGTAGGTTAAATTCCATCATAAAATTACATTTTTGGAGTGATTATCCATAGGTAGATCTATTCCATAACCTTGTCCACTTTTGTATACATACATGATGTACTTATAAAACAACACAAATAATCTATATCATACCAAAACATTATTAATTTATTATATACTTGTACTTAAATTCCATAATTGGGTTCTACTACCTTATTACTATTTTCGTCAATCTAGTTCCCAAATATTGTACTAAAATTCATCTAATATCATATATGATGACTTACACCTTAGAAGCACAGATTCATTGCCTTACATTATTAAATTTTCATTATTACAAGGAATGAAATTCTGACAAACAAAACAATTTAAACATTTTGGGGAACCAGATACATACAATAGACCATTTTTATATTAGAAATAAAATCTAAAACATAATAAATAATATTATATAATAAACTTATTCCATGAAAACATATTAAATGACCTCTTATTTATAAATTTTTAATGGGAATAAAATATGTTTGATCCCAAATTCTTAGTTACGGTGAAGTACAACTATATAAATCCTAAACCAATAAACATACACAATATATAATGTTAAATAACTGAAAAAAATGTTATTTAAATACTTTTATTCCATTAATAGATAAGTTAGAATTAATATTTCAATGAAAAAAACTGATTATACCTTACATTTAAATAACTAAATAAAGCATGATCAATATGGAAAGCTAAATAACTAAAATTTAATTCATTTTAATCAATAAGCTCATAAATAAATGCCCCAATATATTTTTTTCATAGTGAATATCTCATGGATAATAATAAATAAATTCTAAATTTATTAATGATTAGTTATGGGATTTCATGTTTCCGAAGAACACTATACCATTACCATAAGGATTTATTCTCAAGAATGTTTAAAACTACAGGGTAAAAACGTATCTAATTTGGAAAAATGATTCCTCTAATGAGATAATAAATGCATCAAGGGGCTATCATTGATTTCTTATCACACATTTCTTCATTCCCAAAACATTACCCATATATCAAATATTCTTTTTAATATTTTTCCTTATCATTAAAGATATTTATTGAATAAAGAATATGGATTTAACAATATTTACAAAAATTTAAAAATGACTTTCAATATATACACCGTATGTAAAAATTGTATACAGTTTAGGATAAAATATAATCCAACATACAATATTATGGATATTTAATATAATTAAAATGTACAATGAAAAATTATTATAATGAATTTATTTTTCAAATGGATGTCAAAAAAAGTGATATTTCACAATAACGTTTTCATATGGTAATTTTCAATTCAAATCCCCATGGATGGAATAATTAAAATTCATATTTAAAATAAAAAACAAGTTATTTATGAAATTACATATTCTAGGGGATGTACATACACAATATAAAAGTGAATAGTTTCATATTTACAAAAAGGCACAATAGAATGTAAAGTGATATGAAATCCCTTACCTTACCCTTAATTTTGGTTGAACTATATTTATCCTCAAGTATAATTATTTCTATAAAATTATTAATATATATCATAATAACATTAGTATTTATAATATCATATATGTTCCATTTATAAACTGTTTTCTCCCATTTGTTAATAATCATTCATTATTTTCATTGTTTTTATGTGTTAATAACCTTTTTCGACTATCTTCTGAATTGATATTTTTTATCATACATAGATCATAATTTAATAATATGTAGAATTTACTAAGTTATTTAAATATAATACATATTTATTATATATTTATTTATATTAATCCATAAAATTTAGTTATATTAAATTAAATGCAGTGTTCATTGAGACATAGGCCAAACATATGCATGAAACCTATTTCCATTATCTTGTTATATTGGATGAAATAATATTAAATGATACATATGTATATTATCATTATATTATAATATTTATTCTATATATATTACATATTTTTATTTAAATCATCTTTTATACATTCCATGTAAATTGTAAACGAACCACATCATTTAATGAGGCGGTAGTCTGCTGTATAGTTGAACGACATTATGATAATCACAAAAATATTAATAATGATGTTATTTTTAATTTAATAATTATAGAAGCATAAATATATCCTTAACATAATATATGTTATAAAAAAAATTATTACCATCATTATTATCAATCATGATTGTTGGTAATGGAAAAATGAACAACAATATTCTATAAGGTGGTAGTCCACCGTACTCAAGAATGATGATTTTATAACCCGTTTGATGTATGTGTATAATGATTTTTATAATAACCTTAATGTAAAAAATATAATTATATTTATTTTAATATTTTATTCTCTATTTATGATATAAAAATAATTTAAAGAGGTATATAATGAAATAAAATAAAAGCACTTTTAGAAAAACATTACCTCTTCTTAAAGTCTCCTGTTAAGGTTTTCACTAATTCCTTTATAAGTTAGCTTTCTGAAAAATATAATGCCTCTAATATTATGGTAGTGATTATAATGAGGAATTTTATCAAGTCTCATACAATCCTATGTGGTTTTATGGTGTGATGTGTTGAGGATAGGTGATGGCCTTTTATATGTTGGATGAGTGCCACTCTTGCAATTCTTGAAAAGGGAGAATTACACCCAATATTTGTTCACTTAGAGTTGAATGAATAATGGTAAAAAATAGATAATATATGTGATATGTTTTAAATACTTCTATATTATGGGTTTTTATAGGGTTCTAGGTCATTGTTCTACTTATGTTTAAAGGTTAGTCCCTTAGTGAACACGTTTTACTCTTTATCACTGTAAATAATTTTGAATGTTTTCACTAATTAATTTGGTATAATATTAAGTTGGAATTGTTATAAATTATATATTTTTATATATAAAAATATTTATTTCATTTTTAAATATTTAATTAAAATTTTCAGTAAATTTAATTTAAAATTAATCATGTCAAAGGGACTAGACAACAAGGGTTTTTAAGTAAAAATGTCAAGTAGTTTACTATGTTTTATATATCTAAATTCAATGTAAAAGGGATTATAATTAAATAAATTGGATTAATATATGTATAATTGAATAATTTTGACTTCTAAACCAATTTAGTTAAAATTTATCATTATAAAATATTTAGATGAAAAGTTAGTTGTCAACTAAATTTCAGTATTTTTCTCTATTCATCAAAAAAATGAATATTTTTTTAAAAATAATCACCGTAAAATAATTTTGAAAGAATAATTAAAAAAATTATGTAAAAGTTTTCAAATAAAATTTATAATAAATTGGTAATTTATTTTTAAAACACGCGTTCCATTAAAAAGAGGCAGAATTGCCTTTACAAAAATACCACTTTTGATGCATACAATTATATTTTATCTTATCTTTTGTGTATCAAATCTATTGGAATAATGTAATTTTTTTTGGATTAATATATAATATAATAATATAATTAATATTAATCAATTATATTATTTAATTTAATTTATTAGGATAAAACACTTTTAACACATAGTAATATTTTTTTAGAAAAAAATATCCATTAGATTCAATTGGTTTTTATATCCATTTATAATTAAATAATAACCAATGAATTTAATCACATATTTTTATAAGATAATAAATTCTTTTCATAACCACCAATTTCTAATAAAGGAGATATTTTTTATTTTAAATAATAATATTAATAGTATTTGTTATAACATTATCTTGTTTGTAACATGAACTATAGAATAAATTCATTGCTACATATAACACAAAGTAACTCCATGATGACTGAATTGAAATATAAATAATACACTGAATTTATTTAAAATAGAAAATATATTTTAACATCTCATGATTTCATATTCTCCACTATGATTATTTTTTCTTGTCAAACAATATATTCAATAAAATGTGCTTCTTTTTAAATCTTTTAGTGTTAGAGTTTTAATAAAAAATCTCTAAGAACCATAACATGAATAGAGTATATAGATATTTGTTTCATCATAAAACATATAAAAGTAATAATTATTTATTACATAACATCGTTAAACCATATATATGAATCTAGTTCCATGAAAATAACTTTGATGTAACATAATCCATTCATAAAAATAAAAAGGATGATATAAATAAAAAAATTAATCTAATGTAATTTAAGAAACATGAAGGTTTATCGATGTTGATAAATGTAAATACCATGAAATTATTATTAAAATCCTTTTTTATGAAAGTATATCATTATTTTATAAATAAACTTCTCATATAAAAAATCAAGACACATATTAATGAAACTATTTTCTATGAAACATAATTTGTAAAATTTTAAAGGAATCATCAAATAATTAAGGCATCATGATGACAATAAAATACATTGATCACATATTATTTAAAAATAAACATTCCTTATAAAAATTCTAATTTTAAATTGAAAAGACACCCATTTAGAAAGAATTAAAAAAAAACCATTCTATAATCATTTAAAAGAACATAAAATAACATGTAAAATGTATTTAAATATTCATTTATGATAAAAAATAATGTTTCTTAGAAAAATAAATAATGGTTATGGAAAATAATATTCCGGATATAAAAAAAGATACATTATTCGTATCACTTATAATCCACATATTTTATATTTCAATAAATCAATTTAAAAGGAAATTAAAATTAAACATGTAAACCAAACTCATAACCTGATGATAAGAAAATAAATGTTGTTTGTGAATTAATGATCCCATTATTTCATCCATGTGACCCATTAATATAAATTATATTGAATGAAATATACATTATAACATAAATCCATTACCATTTTGGTAACATTATAATCATAATCCCAATGAAATTTTAAATTAAAACGAGACTCTAAATATGAAGAATGAAATGATATTCAGGATATTACATTTCATAAAGGTTGTATATACCCCTTATAAATGAAGAGAAATTCATATAATTAAACATACATCCCATAGAAAGTTAATTTGAGACATGTAACCCTTTTAATGATTACAACACTCAAATTAGAGTTAAAAAATAATTAAATATAAAAAAAATGTAAATAAAAAATGTATGTGTAGAAACAAATATTGTTAAAATCATTCACATATAATCATAATGTATCATAGATAATGAATAAGTAATATAACCCCCTGAAATGTTTTTTTAATGAAACATATATCCATTTGGTTAATATCTAATCAAATATCATTATATAAAATAATTTAAATTAAATTTTAAAATAAGCTGAGGTATGACGGATTCATGACATAACATGTAATAGGTTAATTATATACACCACATAAAATAAATGAGGTGAATAATATTTAATTATTCCCCAATGAAATTAAAGTGAGACAAAATCCCTTACAATGTGTTTAGATAATCCATGTATACCCTTTGATACATGTATAATATATTCATATGAATTATTTTATTTATGAATTATATTTTATTATTAAAATAAATTATCCTCAAACCATTTATTTCATTTATCTTAATGAAATTTTTAATTGCACATTTAGTTAAGATCATGTCATGTGTTTTGGAGATGTTGGGTACATATAATTAAAAAGGAATTTGTAGGTTTATTGAGGTCAAAGAGCTCATTATTCAATTATTATAATAGTAAAAATAATTAAATAAATAATATATATATATATTATAATTTTAAATCCAATGATTAAATATGGTTATGAAAAGTGACTAACTTTATAATCAGGGAGATGATAGGTTTTAGGAATTCATTAGAAATGTTTCCTTTTTTCAATGATTATTATGGGAATAATATAAGTATAATTTTAACATTTAATAATTTAATAATATAATAAATATCTATTTTTTTTATAAATATACTTATATATATCCTATAATAGTTTTTTTGGTGAAGAATGAATCACAACGCTTCTTGGATATGGTAGTCCACACATACGCATGAACAATGTTATCAATTTTAAGTGAATAGAAAGGTATGTAGGTAAATGATATATTAATTTTTCATAATAATAAAAAAATACATGAATATTATATAAAAATAATAATTAAATCATTATAATCCATCCACGAGGGATAGTGGTGGAAAAAATATTTTATCAGTTTGTGAGGAGGTTGTCCTCCATACACACGAATGATAGTTATTTTTCCACTTTGATGGATTTTGATATTGGTATAAGATGCGAAATTAACATGATAACATCTCATTATATTTATTATAATTATGGAATTATTTAATCCTTTATGAATAATATTTTATGGAGGTGGAAGAATAGATAAAATAAAGATAATGATTAAGAATGATACCACTTATTTGGAAAAGATCCTTTTCTTAACACCTTAAGACTGCTAAGATTGGTGTTCCACATAAACTAAAGACTATATAATTAGAGAATGGATTTTCATAATATATATTAGAAGTTTTTGGAAAAAGAACATTTGTTTTGATGTGTGATGTAATTAGAAGAAAATGTTACCCTTTATAACATAGGGGATGCACACTCATGGAATTACTCAAGAAATTAAAATAATATAAATTATTTTTATATTAAAAAAGTATGAAAAATTATTTATTTAGAATATAATATCATTATGGATCGAAGTACAATTATAAAATAAAAATTAGAAAAACATTGATTTTTATAGTAATATTAGTTTTTTAACCCTTCATTATCCCTCTTCACAGTTACCATGAAAACATGACATTTTATTCATTGATGGTCAATATGGTAAATATAAATTAATAGAAGTCCCAAAAGTTGACCTTAGTTGATATTATAAATATTATATTAATCACTCTTAAGAATATAGTATTTTTATGTTTTTTATATCATTTCATAATTTTTTTGTTATAAATATCATTAATTTAAAATCATATAACTATTTGTTAAATTTCATTTAATTAAATCCATAGATAAATAATGTTAGAAAAAATTAATTTTATACATCAACAACATGAAATATTCATCTATAAATCATTTTATCACATTTTTTATCTCAAATTATGTTACTTTTAATATTTTTAATTCCATTTACTTCGTATTTCAATTAAATGAATAATTATTGCATTAATTTTGTTTATCAATTTAAGACAACTATTTCTTCACTAAAATTTTAAAAAAAAATTATATTGTGAAAATAAATATTTTTTTTGTTGAAAATAATATTCATAACGGATCATAACCTTTAGAATTTTTTATGTTAATAGTATTATAATTTATAAAAATAATAGTGTGATATTTACGAAATTCCTTTAAATAAATTATTATAAATGTTATAATTTCATTATATTTGTCAAAATAATCCATATAACAGAATATTGGATGTATAATAACTAAATAGACTCATATAATGAAATTAAAGATTTTTTAGTTCATTTTACAGTCCTCATCATCTCATTTTTAACTTTAATTTCCCATTTAACTCTACCATGGTATCAAAAAATTGAATGATTACTATTCATATTACCCATGAATAAAAGGGAAATATAAACTGAATTTTGACATCATGATTACAAATATATAATTCATTTTTTAAATTTTAAAACACATAATTATAATTATTTGATTTAATATTAAAATAGAAAATGATAGGATGAATGGTTTTTTAGATAAATATTGGTTTTAAATATTAATTTCATTATAATAAACAAAACTCTAAAATTCATTCAAAAATCTATAACATGGGAATTCTACATAAAAATTAACAAAATATATTTTAAAAATAAAATAGTTTTTTAATAAAATATATTTTTCTATGAAAATATTTATTGTTCACTATTTATTGAAAAATAAATCCTCTTAAAAAATTATCAGAATTTAAATTAAGATATTTTTAAATAATGAATTTGAAATTGAAATACATTTTTTAAAAATATTTTATAAAATTTCCAAAAATTTATTATAATATTTCCTCATAAATAGAAAAAAATATTTGAAAGAAAGCCTGTCTTTAATGATTAAAATGGATATACTAAATACAGAATAATTATTTGAAAAGTTTTAATTAATAATTTATCAATTTGTAGCATCATAATATATTTCAAAATATGGCTGATTTTATTAATTCCATCCAATTTAGTGGAAATGTTATAATATTCACACTTAAATAATTATTATTCATTGTTTGTGTAAGATTCGTGTTACATATCATGTACACTGTAGAATAGTCTTTCTTTTTAAAATCTTAGAATATTACATTCACCCTTCTTTAATAAGTTTTAACCTCACAATTTGAATTCAGGATAAAAAACTAGTGGTTTCACTTTTCAAAATAACGTTGTTTAAAACCCATATCTTATAAAGGGTCAATAAAACATTCTATAAAAATGATATGAATGGAATTATGAAGGTCAATTAGAATAAAACATAGTTGGATTCCATGTATGAGAAAATAAGTGGGTAGTAAAAATATGTATATAGAAGAAACACCTAACTCCCTTGGGATGAAAGAGAGTTGTAGAGAACATAGTAATAAGAAAGTTAAACATAATAGAATAACAAATTTGTTACGATATAAAATGAAATTGATTTATATGTAAGAAAAGTAAATTCATAACATTTTAATTTCTTAATACTTTTCTTAGAGTTGAATACTACCTTTATAATATTAACTAAAAGTATAAGGAAATATTTTTACATTAGATGTTGAGTCAACTTCCACAACAATCTCATCTTTTTCTCCAAATGATGAGTATTGGAGAATAATTTTTTATGATTGACGAAATAAAATCAACTTCTATGGATAATAAAATTAAAAAAGGGATAAAAAGATATTAATCCTATATTTATTCATTAACCAAATACAAAATGGTTATAATAAATAAGTTAATTTCATAAATAATTAAATCTTTATAAGAAAAAATAATACATTAATCTCCAAAATTCAATAGTAAAACCCAAATTTTAATCTAAGTAATTATATAAATTACTATCTTTAAAATTATCTAAATTATTACCAACCAATATTGAAAAACAAAATTAGGAGGATTTTATCTTTTTTTATCCTAAAAAAATTACCATTTATCACTAAATAATAGTAACTACTCTTAAGGTCTCATACCATACAATATATATTCTCTAATAATATAATCTCTAAAATATGGTATTAAATTATATAAATTACATGAATCACCATAAATCCATATTAAAATCATATATTCCTTCCAAAATACAATAAAACATTATTCCTCAGATAAATCTCATTAGATTTTATTTACCTAATTGTATTACAGTTTCTAATTTTTTAAAACTTTTCATAAATGAAATTAATCACATAATCACCAAATCAATCTCAATATCACTATTATCAATAATATAATGAATATATTCTCAAAATGAACTTATATTTTATATGTTAGATCATTTAAATAAAGATTTATTTTACATACTAGGAAATAACATAATCCAAAGGTAGGAAATGGACCCTTGTCATACTTCAGTTTTTGGTTCATGCCTCATGGCCTTGATAGATGTGATGGGTTCTCTTTTGGACTAAATGTATCCCTTTACAAAAATATTATCCTTATAAATTTCCAAAAAATTGGATAAACATACTTAAAAATAACATTAATATATTAAATATTAAATAAATTTTTAATCCCCAAAGGTTTTTTATACCTTTTATTTTTCATCCCCAAAACTGAAATAAATCATATTTTAAAAAATTAAATGATCATCAAAACCATAATGGTTATCTATTCCATTAAAAATATTTCAAAAAATTAAAATATAATTCTACCTCAAATAATTTTTTACATGACAAAATTAATGTTACATCTACCTTAGACATTTATCAAAACTCAAAAAACATCTCCCAACATACACCCATCGCCAAAAGAATATTAATTGTTTTAAACATATGATCATGTTTAAAATATAACATAACTATTGATTCAATTATATGTAGATACACTAATCATCTAGAATTATTCACAATTCATTTACAATGGTTATTATTTATTTTCCTTAATACTTCATTTATATAAGAAAAAACATAAATCAAGTTCTATGGTTTTTAAAATTCGAAGAATAATCCAAGAACTAATCCCTATATTTCATATGCCACTTAATGTTTCTTTATCATCAACCACAATTAATTATGTATTGAAACATATATACATATATATATAAATATATTCATTTTTTTGTTGATCCCATTCGCAATCCATTAACCAATGAAATGAATTTTCATAATGATCATTCTACCCACATTTAAATTATTCAATTGATTCCTTAGGATGAAATTCATTCCACTTCATAAAGTTAACTAAACTCTTTATTTTTTCATTGAATAAAATTTATTTTAAACCTCCATTACATCATATAAAATATCATCCCATTTTATGAAATCTTTTAATGGTTTCTTATTTCCATATTTATGAAACATAGATCTTTGAATATATTTTCCTTTAGAATCATTATCACATGAACTTCCATGGGGATTAATTTCTCTCGTATCATTAAGAAATTCATGATGGTTCATTTTGATAATCATTACTCTTAATTTATGGTTACGAGGAAAAACAAGAGTTCTGATTACAAAACCCATTCTTATCACTTTATTATTCAAGAAACAAACTTATTTTTTCATATCTTTTGTTACCTTGTTTCCTTATATATAAACCCATTTACTAAAAACAAATATTTTAGGGTGAAAATATGAAAAAAATCATAATAACTATCTTATGATGTTGAAAAAAACTAGTAAATCCTTATTCATGTTATCTCAAACTCATTATATTTATCCAAAATTACAATGTTCTCTATAAAATACTAACTATTATGGTGGTATATTACTATTAAAAATTTATCTAAAAGTATCATATCCAATAAATTTAACTAAAACCTTACCTAATACCAACTATAATATCCATGATCTAATACTCTCGAATTTGGTGCTAAAAACATAAACATTACATTTCTATCTTTGATACCCATAAATGTGAACTAATTTTTCCATATAAAAACATAAAAAAGAAATAATGGATCCCATACATACCCAATTAAATTTACTTTTATAGTATTATAGAATTTGTGTAAACTCTAAACCTCATGGATTTATAAAAAAACTAGTATATAAAAATCAACATTATCTTATTTTATACATATATTTCAAACATATTTTTTGATTAGTCAATGTATCCAACATGTTTTTTCAAATATTAAACCTATCAAGACTCAAATCCATTATACCAATTCTTAATAATTACGTTAATTTAAAACAAAATATGGGTAATCAAAAATTGCTAGAGTGGATAAATATAAGTATTAACAATTTAATGTCATTAGTGAAAGTAATATTAGTATAATGGTATAGTGACATAATAAAATTGAATGAGCATAAAATAATATAATTGTTAATAATCATTATACGGATAATTGATCACGAAACATGGAATAACGATTTACCATAGGAAAAGTGTCATGAGGATCAATAATTTTGAGCAATTTAGTTTTAATCTTTTTCAATGGAATGTTTATTACCCATATATAGAAAAATTAAATCATGTCAGAGTATTTGAAAATTTTGACATCACTGTTATATATGGTGTAACCTCAAAGATAAACATGAAGTAACCATCATAGATACAGATGGAATAACCATCACAATATATTCCCATAATCTTGTTATATAATCCTAATTGGTTTACACAATTCCATATTTGGAATAACCATACAACTAACTTCTATACCCATTTAATTAAATGGATATCACAGACCCATCTATATTTTGTGTATTATTGAACCACCAATACTTGGTCTACAACTAAACAAACATGTAATGAATGAGCCTTAAACATTACAAAAACATGTGTTTGTTAACAATAATTTACTTGCATAAATTTCCTAGTATCTTTTTAGTATAGTGTTTTAAAGAATTTTGATAAACTATTACATTATAGTCATGTACATTAAAATTTTCGACATATACTCAGAATCCTTTTTCATTAAAAGATACCCAAATAAAATTAAAAATGATTAATTTTCATGACACAAATTCAATACATTCTTCGTCACATATTCATTATCTTTACCAATGTTTAAAACCAATTAATAAAATTTTAATACATCTTATTATCAAAAAATGATCAGTAAAGGAGATAAAAAAGATTTAATGAAACTATTAGTCCATGAATACTTATAAACCAATGAAATAATTTCAAAAAATTATACTTTTCACCCATAAAACACAAGAACATTATATTTTCTTATTAAATAATATTTTTTCTAAAAATTCCTAAGAAAAAATAAATCATTATGGTAAGTTGTGGAATCATTTTAAAATCATAATAAGATATAATATATCACTCATGGATTGTCACGACCAATCCTCGGGGCCCGTGCCATGACTACCCCAATCCCGCCTTCCATAGGCCAGGGGCTGGCGACTAGCACCAAAGGTGTAAATCCTGATAACTGGGAAGGCATTGCCTTTATAAAATTAAACAAAACACCACAGAGTACAAGCGGAAGCAAAACACTAAGTACAAAAGAAAGTTCTGAAAAGTAAATGGGCCAGAATACAAACCCAACTGAAAGTGAAGATATAACTAAATGAATGTACAACAGAAAAAGGCAAACAACTGGAAGAAGGAAGCAGCTCCTGGGTCATCCTCCTCGGATCCTACCTGAAGGGTAGGTACAGATAGCGCAGATCCTGGATCGTCCGCCACAGATCCTACCTGAAGGGTAGGTACAGATAGCCTCCTCAACGCTCTCGCCCGTCAACCTCCTCCGTGTGTCGTTTCGCCGTGAAGTCCTCCTCCAGATACTGACTCGTCGTGTAGTCCACCTCCGGGTACTGACTCGTCGTGTAGTCCACCTCCGGGTACCATCCAGTCCTCGAACACTCGGCCTCTGTCAGCAATTCCCGTCGTCTGCAACCAACACAACGAGGTGCGGGCATAGCCCGTGCAGGGGTGAGTATAATGATACACAGTAGGGACCCCGAGACCCTCAAGGTCTCACTAAAACCAACAAGGATAACCACAAAGAAGATCTCAATAGATAACCTCTACTTAGGTATATGCCCATACATATACCTAAGTTATCAAGTAACCCATCTCAATCATGAAGTAACATAAAGATTATGAAATCAACGGATAACCACTACCTAGGTATATACCCATACATATACCTAAGTTATCAAGTGACCCATCTCAATCATGAGGTAAACACAAAGGTCAAAAGTCTCAGCTCAGACCAGGATTTTCATCAACGAAACTGTAACTGCTGAAGAGCCCCATCTCTGGAGTGTACAGTGGTCCTGTCACAACTCCGAGGTACTTCTCACTAATCCAAGTCTCTGAGGTACTCCTCCTGTCAAGTACCGCGGGTCTGCTGCCAAATACTGGGCGCTCCTTCCACTGTGGGTCTACCACCAAATACCGGGCACTCTCCCTAATAGCCTACAAAGGTACTCCTCCGGTCGAGTACCGCGGGTCTGGTTCCAACTACCAGGCGCTCCATCCGCTGTGGGTCTGCCGCCAAATACCGGGCGCTCCGTCCACTGGGCTAGTCGACTCACTCCAAGTCGAGTCTGTCAAGCAGTCGTCAGGTCTCAGCCGGCTACACGGTCTCCATACTCCGCACGCTCGCCTCCGGGAGGGTCCGCTCCACGAGCTACTAGTCAAAACTCCATGTATCTCAAAGTCCCACGAAGAAGTATCTCAATGGACCGCCTCGTCATAGGGGTCTCAACGCAACAGACGGCGCGTCAATCAGACGCCCAGTCTGTGAGTTATTAGCCTTTTCTTCCTAGGGGCCCGGTTGGTTTCATGTGCGAACCAATCCGGCTGTAACTCAACTATACCCTAAACACTCATAGGGTATACTCATAGGGACCGTTTCTCAATGTGATCACCAACGCCGCTGACGGTTCGTCAAACAGACGTCTGGTCTGAATGATATCAGCTTTTCCGTTCCAGGGGCCCAGTTGTTTTCGTGAGAGAACCAACCCGACCACACTCCGACGGCATCCAAACCTCGAGCGGAGTAATTCAAAAGATCCATCTCACTAAGAGAAATCCAACAAAGTCGACGGTACGTCAATCTGACGTCCGGAGCTCAAGTTACGAGCGTTTCCGCTCCGAGGGCCCAGTTGGTTTCGTATCCGAACCAACCCGGCCGAACCCAAAGTATTCCGAAACCTTGAGTGCGATATGCTGAAACGACCATCTCATTCCAAGGATTGCTACACAGCTAACGGTGCATCGATCAGAGGTCCGTAGCCCAAGCTATGGGCGTTTGAACCAACTCAGTCCGAAAATAGGGGGTCTGGGCCCGGCCCGGCCCGGCCCGGCCCGACCTAGTACCCTCTGGGTCGGCCGAACCGGGTCGACCCGGCCTGGGTGGCGACCCGGCCCGACGACCCGGCCCGGCCCGGCCGGCGGTGCGGCGGTGCGGCCAGCGCGGCGGAGCGGCGGTGTGGCCTGCGCGGCCAACTCGCTGCGCGAGCGCGTCCAAGGGAGGGGCTACACCCCTCCTTTAATTTAAAATGGAAGCCCCCTTAAGGGGCCACACCATGTGCATCCCGGGGGTGTAACCCCCCGGATTTTCCCCTGTAACGGCCGGCCAGCGCAGGGCCGGCCGGTTTCTCGCCTCGGGACCCCGTGATCCCGTGCCTTCCGGCGCCGGCGGCTGGAGTTCCGGCCGCCTTCTTCAAATTCTCCAGTGGGTGGTTTTTCCGGCCGCTACTTCCAGGATGGCTGCAAATTCGTCCGGCACGGCGTGACAACGCCGCGTCCCTCCGGCGCGGCCCAACTCCGACCCCGGCCTCGTTTGTACCCTCGACGCGGCGCTACTGTGTCGTGTTTCTTCGTCGTGGCCCGCATCGTTCATGTCTCCTTTCGCTCAAGCGCGGTGCAACGATGCATTACCATCTTCGCTAATCAAAAACGAAGAATAACAAAGGGGGGATGGGTATCAGCCGTGTTTGTGCGGACCGAACCCTTCCCGTTATATCGATAGCAGTTGGGCGAAACAAATAACGTTTAACCTTCACAATTTTTTTAATTTTAAAAAAAAATTGGAACATGGCCGTCAGATTTATCTTTCATATTCGAAGGAAAGAATCACCAACTTAAAATAGTCGAACCCCTACCTCGGTTTCAAGAACGGTGCATGTCAATGAGCCGCAGAAGACGAGTGTCGCGGAGGTCGGGCGTCGTGGAAAAAGAACGTCGATGTCACGAAGCGAGGATTCGAAGACGTTGATGGAGATTTCGTTGCGGAAAACCGTCGCGGAAGAAGAACGTCATGGAAGAAGTTCTCCGCGTTCTTCGGTGGAGATGTTCTTTGCTAAGGACGGTGTTCTTCGTCGGGGTCCGAGGTGTTCTTCACGTTCTTCTTCGAAGAAGAAGGTGTTCTTCCCAAAAGCTCTCAACGACAAAACTCTAACCAAAATAAAACAAGCCTCATGCTTATTTTATTAACCCAACATAGGTTTTTGAATTTCAAGAGTTTGAAAATTCAAAACCCACATTTAACTCACTTATGTTATAACATAAGATGTTATAAAATTAATGAGGACATAAGTTATCAAAACTTAAATGGGGGGAGGGGGGGGGGTTTAGAGGGGTTAGGAAAGTGAGGGGTTGGGCTCGTGTGGGTCCCACACTACTTTATCCTCTCAAGGTTGGTTATCACAAGTGGGTCCCACCCCCAAAATCCTTACTTAGGATAAAACTACCAAGTGAGAAAAATAAAAATTGTTAATTTTTATTTTCAACTACCACAAAAATTAATAACTCCCCTTGTGTAAATGCAACTCCAAAATAGGAGTTCCTAAGAAATTACCGGCGATGCGGTTACATCGGTGCCCTCAGAATTCGATTCCGGGCAACGGTTCAAAAGTTAGAAATTCCCGCTCGTTCGTTCACTGAACGTACCTGAGCTAAACTTCAGATAGAAATTCTGGGAACACCGGCCTCGGAATCAGGCGCCGTCAAAGACTGCGTTCTTGTAAAATCCCAAAGAAAATTTAGAAAAAATTTCCCTTGAATTTTACGGGTCTTTACATTACTCCCACCTCAGGATTTACGTCCCCGTAAAGCTTCAACACAAACTAGGGATACAAAAGCGGTACTGAGCACGCATCTGAGCCTCCCGCTCTTATGTGCTCACCTGGAGGTTCCCGTACTTCCAGAGAAAGTGCACCTGAGGAGTCGATCATCCTCGTAGGATCCGCTCCTGTAGATCCTTGATCCCCACTAGAACCTCCGTGGAAGTAACCCCATCGCCATTGTCCTGCTCCTCATGGTCGATGATATGCGAAGGGTCGAGCATGTATCTCCTCAGTTGAGATACCTGGAAAACGTCGTGCACCTAGTGCAACTGAGGTGGATGGGTCAAGCGGTAAACCACCTCGCCTACCCAGATGAGGACCTAGAATGGTCCGTTGAACCTTGGAGATAACTTGCCTCCCTGGCCACATCTCCGTAAACCTCGTCGAGTTGAGACCCGTCTAAGAACGTGATCGTCATCCTCTAACTCTAGAGGCCTCCAAGTCCTGTCAGCTTAAGGCTTCTGTCGGCCCTGTGCTGTCCTCATCCGCTCTTGGATGACCTGGACCTTCTCTAGTCTCACAAGAGCTGCTATGATTTCTTCTTTGCCGATAAGAGAAATCTGGTCTCATCCCCTGGATGAACCACATTCATTTCCTAATACAGTCAATCCTGACATGAATGATGCATTCATGACATGGATGACGTCGTAAGGCCTCGACGTAACTACCAAGATATCCAACTGTCACCCTCACCTCCAAGGGTCGAGTCACACTGTCAGAATCAGTGTGAGGTCACTAGGTCTCCTCCATTAGAAATCTCAAAAGTGAGGGTCAAGTCAACAGTCTTAACCGGGACCACTCAGTATCAACCAAACAAAAAGGTCAGGAAAGAAAACTTTACAAAGTTAAGTGTCTTTTCATTATTTCAGCTCATAGTACAAAGACACAATGCAACTACAGACAAACATCAAAAAAACTAGAAGCAATAGGATCAATAGCCTCCAGGTCGGAAGCTAGTCCCGCTCCTGTCCATCTGCTTCCGGAGTTCCATGACCGTAGGCCTCAGCTGCATGAAGCTGTGCTCTCCCATGTCCTCATGTCCCCTGCGGTCGGGGTGGGCCTCCTAGTGGTGGGGGTGGCAACACCCCAAAGCGTCGTCCACCTCCAGCTGCATGACCAGCTCCTCTTCCATGGCTGCCTGCTCCTTGCAGTCTGCCCTGATCGAACCTCTTCCTCTGGCTGGGAGGTTCTTCATTTATCCGCTGGTCATATGCATGGCGGGTCGGACAGTCACATTCCATGTGACCAATCCCGCCGCAGGAGTAACACTGTCCGCTCTCAGCATGACTGGCTCTGACTCCACCCCGGTTCCCCCGCACAATTGAACCTGAGTCGTGCAGTTGGACACCGGTAGGTCTGGTCCTCTTGGACCTCTGCGTCATCTGTCTACTGTCTGCTGTAGAAGACTCTGCCGCAAGCCGTCTATTGGTGGGTCATGCTGATGGAGACTGCTCAGCAAGGAAAATCTCCACTAAGAGGGCTCTCTACAACACCCCTGTCTGGGTTGGAATGCTGTGAGAAACAACAGAAGCTCTAATCTCCCGCTTGAGCCCCTGATCAAAGGTTCAGGCCCTGAAGAACGGGTCCCGTACCATATCTGTGGAGTAGCGTGAGAGGTCTGTGAACCTCTCTGAATACTGTGCCACTATCATGCTGCCCTGCTGTAGGTGAAGTAGCTCCTGTATACGCACCGCTCGAAGGGTGGATGGTACAAACTCTGCCTGGAACAGGCTCTCGTAATCTACCCAAAGAAGTGTAGCCTCATCATGCATCTGGAGCATCAGGCTCCACCATCTTCCGGCTGCTTCCTGAAGGAGGCTGGCAGCAAGGATCACCATGAAGTCTACCGGCATCCCCACTAGCCTGAAAACTCTCACCACAGCCTCCATCCAATCCTCATCCACCTGCGGGTCTGTCCCTCCCTGGAACCTGGGTGGTCTCTGGCGCTGGAACTCGTGCAGTGCACTCAAACGACGTGCAATCTCTGCTACTGGGGATGGTGGCATTGGTGGCCCAACGGGTAGTAGTACCGTTGGTGCCTCCGCTGGTGCCTCAACTGTGATTGGGCCCTGTAATGAGGCCACGTCGCTCGGCGGGCTGTCAGTACATACCACTCTCGGGGCTCTAGCTGGTCGTCCACGGGGAGGCATCCTGAAAGGAACAAAAATTACACGGTCAAAAGACTTATACCTGGTGAGATGACCTGGTTTGAGCTAATATTTAAATAAAACTTCTGGAAACACACACGCAATCAGTGTTTTCGTGCACAAAGTCGGAAATCAGTTTTCAGGGTCCTGGTGTATGGATACGTTGGCCGCCCACACCAACACTGGATTCCCTGAACTGAAGATCACACTCGGTACCCTTAACACTATTGCTTCACAGAAAGAAAACATCAGAGTTATAAGTTCTGCGGTAGAACTGAGTCCTCTGATACAAATTTGTCACGACCCGTCCTCGGGGCCCATGCCGTGACTACCCCAAGCCCGCCTTCCATAGGCCATGGGCTGGCGACTAGCACCAAAGGCGTAAATCCCAATAACTGGGAAGACATTTCCTTTATAAAAGTAAACAAAACACCACAGAGTACAAATGGAAGAAAAACACTAAGTACAAAAGAAAGTGCTGAAAAGTAAATGGGCCAGAATACAAACACAACTGAAAGTGCAGCTACAACTAAACGAAAGTACAACAGAAAAAGGCAAACAGCAGGAAGAAGGTAGAAACTCATGGGTCATCCTCCTCGGATCCTACCTGAAGGGTAGGTACAGATAGCGCAGCTCCTGGATCATCCACCACAGATCCTACCTGAAGGGGAGGTATAGATAGCCTCTGCAATGCTCTCGCCCTTCAACCTCCTCCTTGTGTCGTCTCGCCGTGATGTCCTCCTCCAGATACTGACTCGTCGTGTAGTCTACCTCCAGGTACTAACTCGTCGTGTAGTCCACCTCTGGGTACCGTCCAGTCCTCCAACACTCGGCCTCTGTCAGCACTGCCCGTCGTCTGTAAACAACACAACGAGGTGCGGGCATAGCCCGTGCAGGGGTGAGTATAACGATACTCACTAGGGACCCCGAGACCTTCAAGGTCTCACTAAATCCAACAAGGATAACCACAAAGAATATCTCAACAGATAACCTCTACTTAGGTATATGCCCATACATATACCTAAGTTATCAAGTAACCCATCTCAATCATGAGGTAACACAAAGATTATGAAATCAACGGATAACCACTACCCAGGTATATGCCCATACATATACCTAAGTTATCAAGTGACCCATCTCAATCATGAGGTAAACACAAAGGTCAAAAGACTCAGCTCAAACCAGGATTTTCATCAACGAAACCGTAACTGCTGAAGAGCCCCGTCTCTGGAGTGTACAGTGGTCCTGTCACGACTCCGAGGTACTGCTCACTAATCCAAGTCTCTGAGGTACTCCTCCTGTCGAGTACCGCGGGTCTGCTGCCAAATACTGGGCGTTCCGTCCGCTGTAGTTCTACCGCCAAATACTGGGCACTCCCCCTAATAGCCTACAAAGGTTCTCCTCCGGTCGAGTACCATGGGTCTGCTGCCAACTACCAGGCGCTCCGTCCACTGTGGGTCTGCCGCCAAATACCGGGCACTCCTTCCACTAGGCTAGTCGACTCACTCCAAGTCGAGTCGGTCAAGCAGTCGTCAGGTCTCAACCGACTACATGGTCTCCGTACTCCGCATGCTCGTCTCCAGGCGGGTCCGCTCCATGAGCTACTGGTCAAAACTCCAAGTATCTCAAAGTCCCATGAGAAAGTATCTCAAAGGACTTCCTCGTCATAGGGGTCTCAATGCAACAGACAGCGCGTCAATCGGACGCCCGGTCTGTGAGTTATTAGCCTTTTCGTCCCAGGGGCCCGGTTGGTTTCATGTGCGAACCAATCCGGCCGTAACTCAACTATACCCCGAACACTCATAGGGTATACTCATAGGGACTGTTTCTCAACGTGATCACCAACGCTGCTGACGGTTCGTCAAACGGACGACTGGTCTGAATGATATCAGCTTTTCCGTTCCAGGGGCCCGGTTGGTTTCATGAGCGAACCAACCCGACCACACTCCGACGACATGCAAACCTCGAGCGGAGTAAGCCAAAAGATCCGTCTCACTAAGAGGAATCCAACAAAGTCAATGACACTTCAATCGGACGTCCGGAGCAAAAGTTACGAGCGTTTCCGCTCCGAGGGCCCGGTAGGTTTCGTATCCGAACCAACCCGGCCGAACCCAATGTATTCCTAAACCTTGAGTGCAATATACCAAAACGCCCGTCTCTTTCGAAGGATTTCTATGAAACTGACGGTGCGTCGATCGGAGGTCCTTAGCCCAAGATATGGGCATTTGAACCTACTCATTCTGAAAATAGGGGGTCGGGGCCCGGCCCGGCCCGACCCAGTACCCCCTGGGTCGGCCGAACCGGGCGACCCGACCTGCGCGGCGGCGCAGCGGCGCGGCCAGCGCGGCGGCGCGGCGGTGCGGCCAGCGCGGCCAGCGCGCTACCAGAGTGCATCCAAGGGAGGGGCTACGCACCACCTTTAATTTAAAACAGCGGCCCCCATTAAGGGGCCGCGCCATGTGCAACCCGGGGGGTGTAACCCCCCGGCTTTTCCCCTATAACGGCTGACCAGTGCAGGGCCGGCCAGTTTCTCACCGTGGGACCTCGCGATCCCGCGCCTTCCGGAGCTGGCGGCCGGACTTCCAGCCGCCTTCTTTGAATTCTCCGGTGGGTGGTTTTTCCGGCCGCTACTTCCAGGATGGCTGCAAATTCGTCCGGCACGGCGTGACGATGCCGCATCCCTCCGGCGCAACCCGACTCCAACCCCAGCCTCGTTCGTACCCTCTACGCGGCGTGACTGTGTCGTGTTTCTTCGTCGTGTCCTGCATCGTTCACGTCTCCTTTCGCTCAAGCGCGATGCAAAGATGCATTATCGTCTTCGCTAATCAAAACCGAAGAATAGCAAAGGGGGGAGGGGTATCGGCCGTGTTTGTGTGGACCGAACCCTTCCTGTTATATCGATAGCAGTTGGCCGAAACTTAAAACGTTTAACCTTCACAATTTTTTTAATTTAAATAAAAATTGGAACATGGCCTTCAGATTTAACTTTAATATTCAAAGGAAAGAATCACCAACTTAAAATAGTCGAACCCCCACCTCGGTTTCAAGAACAATGCACGTCAACGAGCCGCGGAAGGAGAGCGTCGCAGAGGTCGGGCGTCGCGGAAAAAGAACGTCGATGTCGCGAAGCGAGGATTCGAAGATGTTGACGGAGATTTTGTCGCAGAAAACTATCGCGGAAGAAGAATGTCGTGGAAGAAGTTCTCCGCGTTCTTCAGCAGAGATGTTCTTCGCTAAGGACGGTGTTCTTCGTCAGAGTCCGAGGTGTTCTTCACGTTCTTCGTCGATGAAGAAGGTGTTCTTCCCAAAATCTCTCAACGACAAAACTCTAACCAAAATAAAATAAGCCTCCCACTTATTTTATTAACTCAACATAGGTTTTTGAATTTCAAGAGTTTGAAAATTCAAAACCCACATTTCACTCACTTAAGTTATAACATAAGATGTTATAAAATTAATGAGGACATAAGTTAGCAAAACTTTAATGGGGGGGGGGGGTTTAGAGGGGTTATGAAAGTGAGGGGTTGGGCTCGTGTGGGTCCCACCTTACTTTATCCTCTCAAGTTTGGTTATCACAAGTGGGTCCCACCCCCAACATCCTTACTTAGGATAAAACTACCAAGTGGGAAAAATAAAAATTGTAAATTTTTATTTTCAACTACCACAAAAATTAATAACTCCCCTCGTGTAAACGCAACTCCAAAACAGGAGTTCCTAAGCAATTACCGGCGCTGCGGTTCCATCGGTGCCCTCGGAATTCGATTCCGGGCACCGGTTCAAAAGTTAGAAATTCCCACTCGTTCGTTCACTGAATGTTCCCGAGCTAAACTTCGGATAGAAATTCCAGGCACACCGGCCTCGGAATCAGGCGCCGTCAAAAACTGAGTTCATGTAAAATCCCAAATAAAATTTAGAAAAAATTTCCCTTTAATTTTACGGGTCTTTACATGGATATTATAGCTCTCACAAAAATATAGGGGGTATCCATTATAGTTACATTTAGCATAACCAACATAGTTTATTCATTTAATATAATCGATGGAATCTTAATTTTTTAACTCTATTGCATTAGCGAGTACATTGGACATCTATAATTTAACCACCCTCCCTCAATTTATAACAAAAAAAAAAATCCTAAAAAAATAATTCCCTTAAACCATAACATAATCATAAAATATAGAACATGCATAAAAATTATCAGGAAATCAAATATTCTATTTTGAAATAACTTTTCATTTTCAAAATATCATGAACTCATAAATGAAAATTTTTTATTTAAAAATTAACTTTTAAATATGTAAAGGAATCATAAAAACATTAAGGATCCATGTATGTAGGAAAATCTGTTCATTTCATATAAGTGAAAACAAATTATTTATTTTGGATTTTGTAAAAATCGATGAATGAGTAGTTTTAGAATAGAGTTATAAAAATAAAATACCTTATATTGAACCTGAAAAACATCCCTCTTTGAAAAAAATTGAGATAAATTTGAAAATTCCTATTATAGAAAATTAATTTCTATATAAATACAATAATAAAAAACATTTTGAAAAAATGTAGATTATAGAGAAATATTTTTAATAATAGAACATTAAAACATTTAAAATTATGAATTAGTTTAAGTGTGTATTAATAGGATCATAAAACTAAAGTGATTGATAATAAAATCAATCAAATATGTGTATCCACTATAAATACACAAAAAAATGAGATTAAATACAACATTATAAAATTAAATTTATTTCCACACATAATCTTATCATCACATAATCGATGAAGTATAAGTTTAACCTAATAAATGGAAATCGAGTTAGAAAACCCCTCACTACATTACAATCAGTCGAATTGTATGAAAAATGAATTTCTAACAATGAAAAAAACATTAAATATCATAAAAATAAATAAATTCATCATATATCATGTGGAGGGTAATTATATAAACCTCATAAAATAATATAGGTTCATAATAGAAAAAATATACCTCAATGAATTAAAATTGAGAGGAAGTCTATAACCATGTGTCAGAATAGTCATATAAAATATTTATAATCCTAAATAATAAAAAAACTATATGTATTTATTTTTTTAGAACATTTTTAAATTTTTAATTCTCCTCTTATGACACTTATTTTCATGTTATAACAATTACTTAATTATTTTTTTTCACATTAGATGTTGTGATGATATATGAGACTTGATTCCAAAATGAATTTGGTATGATTTATATAGACAATGTGGTCATTATTACATATTATTCAAATAATATAAATGAAATAATTATTAATTTCATATATAAATTGTACTTTTAAATCTGTCCATTAAATGGGTATATGATACAAGAACTACTTATCAATCATGGATATATTAGGTCGTACGTATTCATGAGTAACATTTCCATTTTTAAATGATCTGTATGAAAAGAAAATAATTATTAATTTCTCTTTACATAATTATAATAATACCATTAATATAATATTAATTATTTAATTATATTTATATATCATTCAAGTGATGTGGTGATGAAAAACTATTCACATCACCTCATGGATTAGATAATGCACATGTACGCACGAACAATGTTATCATTTTGATGTCAATGGAATAGTAAAAACATTAATTTTATTATATAATTTATTAATTATAAATATATTTTTCATATACTTTATATACATTAATTCTATAATTATTACTATTTTTGTGGGACGGTGGTGGAAAATGAATTACATCGTTTAACGAGGTAGTAGTTTGTCTTATACACTGATGATGATTTGTTTTTCTTATTTGATATAAACTAATACGAATATGGGAAATTACACAAAAAATAATAACATATATGTAAATTTAGGATACTTGAGATATTATTTTACCATGGTCTAATAATAATTTATTTTAGTGGACTAAGAAATACAACCGAAACAATTGATTAAAACTGATACCTCTTCTTTAGAAAATCAATTTTTACTGACACATTAACAACTATAACTTGAGTGTTATACCAACACTAATTCCCCTAGAGACTGGTTAGGGACTAAATTAATGTATTCATGAAGATATTGGTTGAATAGAATATGTTTTTATGTGTGATGAAAATATAATAACATGTTCCCTTTTATTGGATTGGGTAGGGGAACTCTTGGGATTTCATAAAATATTAAATTAATACATATTACTTTTCTATTCAAAAATTAATCCAAACTGATTTATTTAGAATAAAGGATTATTTTAAATCTTCATACAGTGATCCAAAAAAAATTATATAATTTTAGACTATTTGTTAATCTTTATGTTTTGGTTTAAACTAATCTTTATCGATTTAAACTATTTCATTGACAATATGTATTTTTACAATTTTATGGTTAATATAACTACTAAAAAAAATCAAAAATACTAATAAAGGAATTTAAAAAATTAGAAAAATTATCGTAATAATTTTCATTTATTATAAATTTTTATTAATTTTATATCATTTAATAAACTACTATTTATTTTAAAATATCAATTATATCTATTTTGACACTATTAATTACAATGACAATTAAGAAATATCTATATAACTATTATAATTATAAAGAAATGTTATTATAAATTAATAATAAGTACATATAATCTATAAATTTATTTTATCACATTAATTATATAGTGATAAATCTATTCTTTTATTTTTAATAAAATTTATTTGATATTTCCAAATAAAATAATAAATGCATCAGCGTCGTTCAAGCCTTTAATGTAAATATTTTCCCCTAAAAATTGAAAATAATTTACTATAATGAAGGTGAATAATTTATATATCAAAATACTATTTATGGTCTATGTTGTATTCTATATGACTACATATTGAAAAATTTATACATATTAAATACATTATTATGAAAACATTGACTTTTAATTGAATTAAAATACAATAGAGTGATTTATGTCATCAATGTGGATCCAAGAGGTAATAAATTCAACCGATGAATTTTTTTCCCAAAAATAATCATCCAATAAAATTGGTACAAGTGTTACGGTAATTGGATAATATTAATACTATTGTTTTTACCATTACTAATGTGATTTATCCACAAGTGTGGTAATAAAATAACTACATTTCCTATTGGTATTTCTAAAAACTAAAATGGAAATATTTACAAAATTTGGGGGTTTTAATATAAAATATACACTTCAATTTTCAAAATTAAAAACAATAAATTGAATAAAAATACTTTAAAATTAATTGCATAGATGGGACTATAATGCCTGTTTATCAAGAGAAAATGTTCAAAAGTTTGATGTTTTTTTATATCCAAATTCAATATAAAAATAATCTAATAAACTAAATTGGATTTATGTGTGTGTATATATATATATATATAATTGATCAAAATTAAATTAAACCCAATTTAAAATACAATTTATCTTTATATATTATTTATAAGAAACGAGAGTTTTCAATTAAAATTCCGTATTTTTTGTTCTTCATCAAATAATGAAACATATCAAAAAAATAATAAAAAAATATAATATTATACATATTTTGACAATATAATTTCCAAAAGTTAGTTTATTTTCTCAAATAATATTTACAAAAGTGTAAAAATTTAGTTTTATGACATGTATGTCATAAAAAATTGGAAATATGGGTTTTGATGTGAAAAGTTGGAATTATTATTATATTACATCTAGAAAACAAATATGATGAATGTTAAACATTATATAGAATATATTATAGATCAAATTAATTTAATACAAAATAGTGATTTTTTTATTTTTTTGGTGTACAACACCCATGTGTACATTTAATTTTTTTTAATAAAAAGATTTCATTTTTTCAAAAGGGTTTTATTTTCATTTTTAATTAATTTTTCTCCCAAAATTTAATTTTATATATACATGTGTAAACCATTTTTTTAAAATTAATTTAATAATCTTTATACTAAAAATTCAAATGGCTATGTTATAATGGTAACATTTGAATAATATTATTTACTTTTTCATTTTAGCATGATGTCTCATATCTTGTATTCTATCAAATATATTCATTCCTTTTTAATATATTATTTTGTTTCATTCCCCCATTTAATAAATTTAATCCAAAAATTTCTAACTTCTGATAAAAAACATGGGGTTTTTCATTTCAATGTACCGATTTTAAAATCTGACATTCGAAAAATGATTAACAAAACTATCACATTAAAATAAATAAAGGAAATTATGAAGGTTATATAGAATAATACATAACTAGGATTCCATGTAGAAAAATATAGACATTGAAGAGATAAATATCTATCATGATTTTTATAGAGTCATAGAGAAAATGTTCATGTAAAAGTAAACAATCAGAAAATCATAGATCTATGATGTGTAGAATGTTCATTGATTTCATTGTAAGAAAATTAAACATATAACAATTTTATTTTAATATCCATTTCAACGAGTTGAATAATTATTTAGCAACATCGTCTAAGAATATAATAAAATATAATTACAAGAGAAGTATAGTTTAATAATTTAATAAATTTCCATACAAAATTCATCCTTTTCTTCCAATGAATATTATTTAAGATGAATTTTTTAAACACTTGAAACACAAGAATTATCTTCTATAGAATCACGTAATAAAAAAAAACTAATTCCACCAATATTTAGGTATTAAAAAAACCAATGTGGTTAGGATAAGTTAATATAGTTCATATAAAACCACTATATATTTAAAGAGTACTTAATCAACAAATTTCAACAGTATTACCCCCTGTTCAATATAGATCATTAAACAAATAACTATCCATATAATTCAACATAAAATATTATAGTTTAATATGTAATCCCAAATATTAGAAAGATTTGATGATATATAATTCCACGATAGTATAAATTTTTTTACCATATAATGTCAATTACTCTTTATGTCTCATGCCAAAATGTAATTTCACTAATCATATAAGCTCAATGTATACTAATCATTTCCATTAATTGCATGAATCACAATCTTTTGTATATTTTTCAAAAAATATAATTCAACTATTATTCTTCCCATAAAATCCCATTGTATTCAATTTACATCAATCATATAGGGTTCAAAAAATATTAAAAATCATCTCAATTAATATTAATGGCTTAATCACCAAATAATTTTCCAACCCAATGGTATACAATTCTATAAAACAAATGTTTCGAAAATAAAAATATTTTTCATCTATAAAATTTTTAACAAAAAATAAAAAGTCACACGAACTAGGAATTTTTGTATAATAGTGGTAGGAGATGCACCCTTCTCTCCCTTATATGTTGGGCTTAATTCTCATAGTCTATCATGATGTTATGGTTTGTCACACATTCTGTGGGTTGTCCATTTTCTAAAATTATATTGATATAATCCTTATATAAATTCTATAAATGTGATAAATATCCTAAAAAATAACATTAGTGTGTTTTAACATCAATGGTTATCGCATAACTTTTATTTTTCATCCCAAAATATAATAATCCACACTTAAATCAATAATAAATTTCTAAAAAAACACTAATCACCATATAATTTCATAGAATAAAGTCTCAAAAAATATTTCTACGAAATTGAACCTAAGATCAAATTGAAAAATATAAATCTATAATGATACCCATTACTATTATGTAAAAAATCACATTATCCAATATTTTCTGAATCATCCTATGATAGAAAATATAAGGACTCAGCCTTAAACATTGTATATTCTAGTGTTTTTGAACTATTATTCACCTACATAAAATTCAAAGGAAATTATTAGAGTTTTTGAGAATTAGTAAAAACATTACATAGTAATCCCATATAGTAAAAGTATACACTTATACTAATTATCAATTTTTTTCACCAAGGTAATCCCTTTTAAAATAAATATTTAGTTATTTTCATGACACATCTAAAATACATTCATCAAGACATCATTATCATTCTTACCAATGGTTAAGACCCGTAAATAAATTTTAAAATAAGTTAAATAAAAAAGTCATTATAAGTGATATAAAAAGGAAATAACTAAATATTTATTCATTGAATAATTATAAATTAATCAAAACATTTCAACAAAATAATACTTTTCACCTATAAAACATAACATCATTAGCTTACCTTATGAAACCACTTACTTTTTATAAAATACATATAAAGAATATATTATAAAGATATATTTTGGAATAATTTTAAAATCACAATTACATGTACTATATCTCCCATGGATATTTTAGCTCTCATGTCTATATAGGGAGTATCCATAAAAATAACATTTAGAATTACCATCGTAGTATATTCATATAATATCTTAGGGGAAACATAATCAATTAACTTTATATGATTACTCAATGCATTGGAGATATATAACGAGCTCATCCTCACACTATTTATAAAAAAACAACCATCTATATAAACTATTCCCAATAAATTTAACATAGTCATTACACAAAAAAATATTTAAAATAAACATTCTAGAGAAAAACAAAATTTCCATTTGTAAATTACTTTTTTTTTTCAAAAATTAACATACAAATAACTGAAAAAAAATCTTTTGAAATTAAATTCTAAACAGTAAAGGGAAGATTCATAACAATAAGGTTGCATTAAAGAGGGAAAATATATTCATTCAATATAAGTTAAAAAACATTCCTTTTTAGTTTTGTAAAAATAGTTGAAATATTAATTTTAAAAGAGGTTTTTATAATAATTCCCCTAACATAAAAAGTAAAAAAGATATATTTTTTAAAATATTTTAGAAAAATTATAAAATAACAATTTTAAAATAATAGATTACCTTTAAACACTATAAATCAACATATAAAAATTTTAAATAAAATATAGTATTGAAAAAATTATTTCCCACATAATCATACAATGACGTAATCAATGAAGTAGAAGTTTAACCCATTAAATGGATATTGAGTTTAGAAATCCTTTAACACATAGTAAATTGTTGAATATTATGCCCTGTGAAAGTTCAAAATTTTAAAAACATTTTAATACTATGATAAAAAATAAATTCATGATATAACATTCCAAGATATGTTATATAAACCTAGGAAAATAATATAGGTGTATAACATAAAAATTCTGGATCAATAGATGAAAATTGAGATGATATCCCTTAACATGAGTCTGACTCAACACATACAGTCATTATATTCATGGATAATAATTTTTTTTTAATTTTTTTTAGAATTTTTCTTTTTTATTGTTCCTTTCATTTCACTTATTATCATTTTCTTAAAATTTCTTCATTGCTTATGTTTTCATTGGACATTTTGATGATATTGGGTACTTTAGTCCAAAATGAAATTCGTATAATGTTTATAGTAAAAGTGGTCAATAGTCTATTCCCTCAAGAATAATATTCAATAAATAATAATTACTCACAAATATCAATTATACTTTTAAATTAATCCATTAAATATGGAATGTAAAAATGAGCTATGTTACAATCGTAGAGATAGTAGGTTGCACATATGCGTGGGTAACATTCCCAACTCACAACGTTCATTATGGAAATAGGTAAAGTATTGATTTATATATACATAATAATCAGAATATAATTAATATAATTTTAATAATTTGAAAATACTTACATATATCATTAGTTTTATGTTTTGATGAAAAAAATTCACATCACTTCATAGTGGTTATAATTCACACATACACACGAACGGCGTTATCATTTATATGTGGCTAGAAAGGTATGAAAATAAATGATATATTATCATTTTAGAATGAAAAATATTTCATGAATATCATATATAAACATTCATTCGATCATTATAACCATTCTTGAGAGAAGGTGATGGAAATGAATGACATCGGTATGTAAGTCAATAGCCTGCCATACACAAGGATGATGAATTATATTCCAATTTGATTGAAAATAATATGTATATCAGTCACAAAGATAATTTAACAAAATAAAATTATAGTTAGGATACTAGATTTATTATTTTGTCGTGTTTTATGAAGATTTTATGTAAGTGGAAGTAGAAACAGAACCAAAACAATTGATTTAAAACGATACCTCTTCTTTAGAAAAGATCCTTTGATTAACCCATTAACACCTCTAAGGTCAGTGTTATGCCAACACTATGGTTTCTATAATTTGGGTACTAATTAAATAAAGTTAATTGGGATGATTTTTTATAATCCAAATATAATTTTAATGGTGAATAAAAGAGAATAAGTGGTTCTCTTTTATATGAGAGGGGAGAGGCACTTTAGGGATTTTCTAAAATATTAAATTAATAAAAATAAATTTTCTATTCCAAATTAATCCCAAACAAATTATTAAGAATATATGATTATTTTGTGTTTAGATACGCAAATAAAATAAATATTTAACATGTTATGGCTATTTTTTAATCCTAATATTTAAATTTTAGACATTATGAAACCCTTTTAACTATTATCATAACAACATCTATTTTTATACATTGAGGGATAATATAATTATTATAAAATAATAAAATACCCATAAATGAATAATATGTGAAAATTTAACCTTTATCCCAATAATTTTTCCACATTTAAGATATTTATAAATATTATATCATTTAATAAAGTATTATTTTTTTGAAATTTCATTACTATCTTATTTGACACTAGTCATTACATTGATATTTAAAAAATATTATTTTTAGCTATCATAATAATAAAAAATTGTTTTATAAAAAGTTAAAAAATTAAGGTCATATATAATTTTTTTATCAAATTAATTATATCTATCTCTATTTAAATATTTTCAATAAAATTTATTTGATATTTTCTTTAATAAAATAATTATTATATTATCATTGTTCAAGATTATTAAATGATTTTTTCATCACAAAAAATTAAAAATAAATTAACATGAGGATGTCAAATCTTTTATATTTCAAAGAAATAATTATTTCAAAATTTATATTATAGATTACCATATATTAAAACAAATTTCATATTAAAAACATGTGTATGAAAACATTAAATTTTCTTTAAAATAAAATAAAATAAGGGAATTAATGTTTTCAAGTGGTTCCAAGAGGTTATAAATTTTAAACAATGATGACTAAATTGAAAAAAATAAAAAAAGAATAAAATTGGGAGAAGTTTTATTGTGATTAGGAAATATTTAGAGTATTATTTTTACCTTTAATTAACAGATTTACCCTAAACCATAGTAATAAAATTACAATATTTAATACTTATATTACACCAAAATTTAACTTGAATATTTAATAAATTTTTTTCTTTCATATTACCAATATTAAATCCATTATTATAAATTTAAAATACATATTTAGAAAAAATTACATTAAAAATTACCATATAATTCAGAGAAAAATTTATTTTTTAATTGAAGATGTTTAAAAAATTAAAATTATTTTTTATCAAAATTAAATATGAAAAATATTACATTTTCCTAAATTATATATATATAAGTTTAGTTGATATAATTTTACATTAAATCTAATTGAAAATATAATTTTACAATATGAATTATTTACATGAAATTTCAATTTTCAATTAAAATACTGTAATTTTCACAATTTTTCAAAAAATGAAACTTATCTGAAAAATAAAAAAGTAATCATCATATAATTTTAAAATTATTATTTCAGAAAATTATTATATATTATGAATTAAAATTTATAAAAATTTTAAATTGTAGTCATAAAAAATAGAGTTATCACAAATTGGCCATACAACATGTTATGCATAAAACTGGATTTAATTTTATATCATTTTGAGAAAAACATAGGATGAATGTTAAATATTAAATTTAAAATTGTTATAATCCATTAATATAATACAATATGTGTGATTTTTTTATTTCATTAGTATAAAAATCACTTCTGTGAAATTAAATTTTTTTTTGAAAAAAATATTTCCTTCTATTTTCAAAAGTGTTTTATTTTCATTTATAATTAATTGGTCACCGAATAATTCGTTTTATATAAATTTTTAATTTATATTTTAATAATTTATTTAATCCTAATAATAACCTCTATTCTAATATATTTTTTGATATGGTTATATTTATATAATAATATTTAATTTGTTTAACCACTATATGGTGTATCTTGAAAGCTATCAAACAAATTATTTCCTTTTAAAATCATGGGATGTCCTAAACCCATCATCATAAACAATATATAGTAACTATAACATGAATATATTAAATATATCTTTTAATTCATCATTAAGATTTTAGAAAAAAATCAATATTTCAATCAAAATTTCATAACCGATGGAATAGAATTGAGTTTCGTGATTGTCTATTTGAAAAAAAATCTAAATAAATAATGGTGATGGTATCAACATAAAATGGACACAATATATTATAATATAAATGTTTTTTGAAATTGAGGAATGAAAATAGTATTAAATGATTTTTAAAAATATTTTGGGGGAAAATACACCTATTCATTTTGAAATTCACTTTTAAAAAATAAAATCCATTAAAATATTAAATATTAAATTTTATTTGAAATTAAACATTTAAAAATATAAAGGTGGAATAAAATAATTTCGGTATAATTAATTTTTGAAAATCTGTTCATGTCATGAAAGTTAGAAATAAAAATTATTTTCAAACATTTTTAAATAAAATTCAAAGGTAACCAATGCAGAAAAAAGTAAGCAAAATAATTTTTTTAAAAATTAAATGAAGGTAAATTACCATGTAATATATCATTAACATATAATTTATTTTAATAATAAATCATTTTCTAAAACATTTTACAAAACATGGATTCATAAGAGGCTGATTCATAATCTAAAGGAAGATACATGATCAATAACACCTACAACAAACTTTATTGATGCGTCTTTAAATTAATAAGGGAGGAAATGAAAATTAAACATGTAAAAATATATTCATGACAACTGGAGAAGAAAATATATGTGTATCAACTATATGAGATCATAATACTTCCTCCAAAAGAACCTTTATTTAGAAAAATCCTAAAAATGAATGATATTGTAACATAAAACCTTTACCACTTTGGTTAATATTCAATAATAATCACCATGAAAGAATAAATTAAAATGAAACACTAAATATCAACAAAATATATAGATTTAGGATATTACTTGTCAATATTGTAAATATACACCTTGTAGAAGAAGATAGTTTTATATCATTAGTCATATTTTCCAACGAAATGGAATTTGATATAAATTACCCATACAACGATTATAACATTGAACTGAGTGTTAATAAATAGAAATATTCTATGAAAAAAATGAAAATAAAAAAAATTATAAAAAAATAATAATTCAATTATAATCACAATATACATACTTTTTTCTAATGAAATAAAATTAAGAAGAAATGCAAATTAATGAAAATAAATTGAGTTATGAAATCTTTTACCACTTTGTATTATTCAAGTAAAATCCAGTCAGAAAAAAGAATAAGAATTATCACTTAAAAACCATGAATTATGAATGAATTATGATATAACATTTAATATGAGCAGCATATACCCCACATAAATGAAACTAGGTGCAAAATAATATAATATTAAACAATGAATGTAAATTGAGATAAAATCCCATACATCGAGTAGTAACATTCCATGTATATTTATTAACCCAAATAAAATATAATCTTTAAATTTATATGATTTTATATTAAAATTTAAAATTTAAATACCTTATCTATAAAAAATTTCTTTTATTTATCTCAATGACATGGATATTACTCAATTAGTTAAGTCCATGTCTTGTGTTTCGATGATGTTTGGTTCATAAGTTCAAAATTACTTATTTAGGTTGACTGAGCTGAAATTTTGCATTATTACATCATCTACATAATAATCATTATTACATAAATGTTATTTTCATAGGTCACTTATAATTTTGAATCCACATATTAAACATTTTTATCAATCATAAAGGTAGTAGGTCATACGTATGCATGATTAATGTTTCCATTTTATAGTGATAATTATGGGAAAAAATGAAATGATATTTTATATTTATAGAATTATGATAATTTCATAAATAACATAATATTTAATTAAATTCATATATTTATATAACACATGTGTTTTGGTGAAGAAAAATTATTGACATCACTTCGTGGAGGTGGTAGTCCACACGTACATAGGAACATTGTTATAACTATTAAGTGAAAGGTAAGGTAATAATGTCGGTGATATATTCTATTTTGAGAATCATAAATATTTAATTAGTATTAAATATAAACCTTTATTCCATTGTCATAATTCATATATGAGAGATGGTGAGGGAAAAAAACTACATTGGTGCATGGAGTAGTAGTCTGTCGTACACATAAACAATTGTTTTATTTCCCATTTTGTGGATGAGGGGATTCCTATTTGTCATCACATTATCATAATAAAATAAATTTATATTATGTAAATAATTATTAATATTTTAGGATGTTTGAATAGTTTTTTTGAGGAGGAATTAGAATTGAAACACAAACACTCGATTAAAAATGATACATCGTTTTCAAAAACCCTCCTTGGAAATATCATTTTAAAAACTATGGTTTCTGTTATGTATAAAATTGGAATATTGAATGAGTTTAGGTGTTATAGGAAGGTACTGCTTTATTTTTTTGACAAAACCAAATTGGTTTTTAATTGTGAAGGAATCTGAAGATGTGGTCCCTTTTATAATAGAGGAGAGAGACACTATTATAATTCCTCAAAATATTAAATGGATATAAATTAATTTTCAATTACAAATGCATCCAAAAACATTTATTTAGAAAAAATATTATTATGGGTTCAAATCCCCAAATAAAATAGAAATAAAAAAGGTTTTTAACATTTCACCTATTGTTCAATTATAATTCTATGTGAACCCCTTTACTACTAATAATGACATCATGTATCTTTACAATTTGATGGTAAATATAGTAATTATAAATGGATAAATGGTCCAAAAAGATTCCATGTTCAATATTATAGACCATATAAAAATAAAAATGTAGAATCAATAATTTTTATAACGTTTATATCATTTAATAAATTATTATTTAATATGAAATATCTTATAATGTCAATAAATAGAATTATTAATTACATTTATTTTAGTATCATCATGAAATGAAATAAAATTCAAAAAAAATTATTTCGTCTTAAACATGTTGTTTTAATCTAAAAAATTCATGTATCACATTGTTGATATGAAATTATGTCACTTATAATAATTTAATATAATTAGTATTATATTTATACAAATTCAATAATTAATAAATCAATTTTGTGTAAGAATTTAATGTAAATATTTCTTTAATAAAATTTAAAACTGTATTAGCATGATTAATATAAGTCCTATACAGTTCAAAATAATATTTATAATTGAACACAATCCTTTTAATTTCTCTATAAAAAATAATTTATTTAATAAAAACAAACGTGTGTAATTTTTGACATTTCTATAAATAGTAATTATATACATCATAATCTCTAAGAAATTATATCAAAAATCACATATAATCTAATTTTGTATCTTTATGGAATAAATGGACTCCTCCAAATAATTGAGGCATGTTTTTCTATCATTTACAGTCCTTGACATTTTATTTTTATCTTCAATTACCTATTTTACCCATTATCATGGTAAAGAAATTAATAAGGTTTCTATTCATATTGATAAAAAATAAAATATAAGTATTTTTTAAATTTGGACCTCATAATAAGAAATATGAAATATATTTTTAAAAATTCAAAAACCTATAATTATCTGAATTTATTTTAAAATTAGACCAATAAAACTGATTGAAAAGTGGGTTTCTTGAAAAATATCATTTTAAAATATAAATTGTTTTTATACTAAATTGATGTATAAACTTTATTTAAAAAATTATAATTGATTAATAATAAATAAAATGAAAAAAATTAAATTATAAAACTAATCCAAAATAAAATAATTGAAAACTCATTTTGAAATTGAAATATGTAATATCCCGTCCATTTCTGGAGTCATCTCAGGCATGTTTATTAGGTAATTTTTGATGTTTTTAAGTAATATCGCTCTAGAGTTGTGGTTTGAGGTTCATTTGGGTGATGTTTTATAAAAAACTGTGAAGAAAGGGTTGTGCACAGCTTGTACACAGTTTGAAAACCCACGCACCAAAACCCAGTTAACTGTGAAAACTATGTGAACCATGCGAACATGGATAGTGAGGTCTGCATGGTTTGCACACAGTTTCCTTAACAATGCACCCCTACCAGGTGAAACCATGCACATGGCACTCTTTTGTTTGAAATTTGTTTTTAAAACCAACCCATCTCCTAAAACTCTTTCTTTTCGACCTTGCCTCTAGATTTGATTATTTTAGGTGATCCTAATGATTTCCAGAGTGATTACAAGGCCATTCACACACCATTCTTCGAGATCGAATAAATTTATTGGACATCCTCTCTTGTCTCTAAAGGTGGATTATATCCTTATAATTCTCACATTCATCCCTCTAACATTTCATGATCATTTCAAGGAAGATATCTATAGTTTTTGTGGATCTAAACATATGTGGTGAGATCTAGATCTAGGATTATGGATCTAGATCTAGATTTTCTAGATCATAAGGATTTTGATCCTAATTTTGGGTTTAGGGATTTAGATCCGAATCTTGATTGACATTGGCGTACCACTCGTATTTAAGGAATTTCCATTGGGAAAACATCCATCAACAAACTGAAGTAGCTAGTCTAAATGAAACATCAATTGTCTTGGATTTGATAAGTTCATATAAGATTATTGATTTTCTATCATCACCAAGTAATTGTTTTCCTAAATTGGGCTAACTAAGAATGTGCATTTGACTTGTTGATGTTTTGGAGATATGTGTGATTAATTGATGGTTTATTCATGCAACTAAGGGACAGCCCAAAAAAATAATATATTTGGGAAAATTGTTTATTTTTTTAGATATTGTATTTGTGATATTGAATTAGTTGTGTTTGAGATAATTAATTGGGGAAATTAATTACTAGTTAATGATTTGTCTATATTAATATAATTAATGGTGGAATAATTATGTACTTTGATGTTTGATTTAGATAATTTATTGTGGGATTAATTATGACATGTTGATATTGGAATTGGATAATTAATTATGGAGAAGAAATTATGGAATATGATTTGTGTTGAATGATTAATTAATTGTTGAATTAATTGATGGATCTTTTGTGCTAATTTAATTGTTGAGTTAACTATTGGTTTTAATGATGTTTAAATAATTGTTTAATTAGTAATGGGTTGAGGATGAATTATTAATTAACTAATTAATAATATATGATGTGAAATTTTTAAGAAGGTCAGTCGGCATGTATTAATTGGTGGTAACATGGTCATCCAAATGTGAGATGTTCAAATGGTTATATGGTAATTGGGTATAAAATAAAGGGTGGTAACATGGTCATCCACATGTGTGACGTGTGAATGGTAACATATTTATTCAGCATGAATTAAATGGTTTTATCATGGGCATCTAAAAGTGTCTTGTTTGAATGATAACACGACAATTAGGCATGAATTAAAGGGTGGTAACATGGTAATAAAAATTTGTGATGTGTGAATGGTAACATGGTAATTCTGTATGAATTTAATGGATGGTAACATGGTCATCCAAATTGTAAAATAATAATGGTAATTTGAGTACTCTGAGTAATGACCTCGCATGATTATTTTTCAGACTCTAGAACCAGTCGAATCGGGTTTTAAGATACCAAGAACCTTGGAATACATTGATCTATAGTACTAGTCAAAGTAGGTATTATGTTATGGTATTACCTTGGGAACACTTTGGGTTCCGACATGATATGAATTTAGTATTGACGTACGAGTCGCAATGGAAACCCTGGAGGTTTATGTGGTTAAATAAATAATAAATGATAATGTTTTATTTATTTACTTACACATTGTACATATTCATCTATAGACATGGATACACTATATTCTGACTGGAATTGTTTTGAAACCATTGGTGGTGGCCTACTATGTTGTACTCACACCCTATTCGGTCCACCTGATCTACACTTGAGTAGAATTTGTTATTGGAGGACTAGATATGGGCAAGGCCATCAGATAGATTGATGATTTAGGGATGGATCATGGTTAATGGAAGAAGATGTGGTTTAGGAACTACTTGGGATTCATTGAATCTTTTCATTCAGTTTCATTGTAGACACTTGGTACTTTCATTATCATAGCATGCTTTACCATTCAGTTGAGTATTTTATTTCTTTTTGGGTTTGATTGTGACTTTAGTTTTTTAATAGTTATTTATATGCTTCCACACTTATTTATTGCTGTTTTCTTCTGATGGTGGTTTACACTGATAAAGAGGGTATAGTCACCCCATTACTGAATTACAAGACCCTCCCTGATATCCGATAGCCTATGAAGTATGGGTAGGCATGCCTTAGTTCATTGTCGTGAACCAGCTCGGGGAACTATTCCGGGGCACCATGATCGGGACGTTAAAAAGTGGTATCATAGGTTTTATTTCTTCTTATTTTTCCTTACTATTTTGGGAATAGTATAAAAGAGACTCGATAGAGTCAGAACATGGTAATGATCCCGTGCGTGGGAGTTACAATCCCATGTATGGTGGAGAATATGGGTACACTGGGTGAGATTATTGTGATTATTATATGTTGTTACAGATGGATATTTTTTCACCATGGGTGACACACTTGTGGTGTGATGTGATAATTGTTTTTGAGAATAGTTGAGTTTTGACTCATGGCCTAAATATTCTTGAGGGTTGAGTCTACATGAATAATTCCAGGCACTCAGGGTTATTGTAAAATGCATCATTTTAGGCACTCATGGGAAAATGAGTTCTGGGTGAGTTGTTGAACATGAACTGTTTTCACTGTTTTGAGATTGAATTAAAATTAATTTCCTTACAAGAATTGAGAAATGTTGAAAAATGATGCCCAATGATAATAAATGGGTGTCTAATGATAAAATTGACTAATTATATGGGTTTCCTTGATTAATTAATTAATTAATTAATTTTAAATGATATAATTAATTAATTATGGGAATTAATTAATGAAACTATGATTAGCATTGTAACTAACACCATGGAGTAAGATGGTTAAGGGTAGCTGCAGCACCTTAGTATTAACCGCATGGCAAGGAATGGGTAAATGACATGTTGAAACTTATTTGTGTTTTTTCCTATTACGTAAATATTATAAGGTTGTTTTCTGAGACCTAAGATGCATATTTGGAGTTCCAGAGATTATACAAGCATAGTGCTTATTGAGGGGAAGACCGAGGGCTATATCCTGAAATGATCATCCAGACAGGGAGCTTGAGGCACTGTTAGTGCCATCTAAAGAGGAAGGGTAGTATTTCCAAGAGAACATTTCTCATTTCATGCAATTCATGGAGAGAGACCTTGGGTGAGTTGGTAAAAGCATGTCTAACATGACAAAGGAGTTTCAACTGTATAATCCTCTGACTTTTAATATAGAGGGTGGACTTGAGGGAGATGAATATTAGGTTCAGTCCATAGATATGATACATGACTATTTAGAGAATCCAGGTGAGAGGGAGGTCATGATGGATGCTTATATGCTATGGGGATGAGTGAAGTGTTGGTGGTTCACTCAGGTAAGAACTGGGAAGAATGATTCTATGTTATAGAATTACTTTTTGGAGAGGATCCTGAGGAACTTCTATCCTAAGATGCTGAGATATGATAAGGCTTTAGAGTTTATGCATCAGACCTAGGGAATAATGTATGGGGGAGATTAAGATGGATTCTTCATAGATCTAAAATGCTATTCCTCAGAGTTTTCAGGAGATGAGGAAACTACGACTAAATGATTTCAAATCGAACATAAGTGTTATATTACATCTCAGGTAGATCATTTTAGATTAAATAATTTTGTTAATGTTGTGGATCAAGCTCTCATAGATGTAGGGAACCTGAGGGAGGCTCTTAGTACTGAGTAGGCAGTTTTTATAGGGTGATTAGAATGCGCGACTTCCGAGAGCAAGAAGTGCTATAATTAAACCTTTACCGATGGAAGTGGAAAATAGAGTACTAAGATAGGAGTTTTAGTTAGATAGGACCCTACTATGGTGATCATTAATCACTTTGGCCAACCAGGAAACTATCTTAAAAACTATTCTTGACCATTTGTAGAGTGTCAGAATTGCTTCCAGAAGGGTCACCTAAATAGGTTTTATAGGATGCAGTGACAGGATGGTGTTGAGGATAATGTTTCGCTAAGTCAGAGTGAGGGAATGGGGTCTTCTACAACATATAGGTCGATCATCTGGAGTTCTATTGGAAAACATGATAAACATAGTTGATTTGGTTCTTCGAGACAGGTGTGCCCATATCATCAGAGAGGTGCTACACAATGTAGTCAGACAACATCACATGGAAGAATGGAAAGAAAATTACTTGTAGTACAACCTACACATGTGGAGAGTGAGGATGGCCAATCAATAGTGAGACTTACTATTATAGAATCTTCTACATTAACTAGTTCCTTTTTAATATGGGTTCCTCTAATTACATTATATCTGCAAAACATTTAATGGTTTGAGCCTAGAGGTGGAGCCCATTAGTGGAGTTATGAATATCGATACACCATATGTAACTGAGTCTAGAGATATTTGTCAATGCAATGAATGTTTACTATAGATCGTGGAGTATTATTTTCTTTGGGATATCTATGTCCATTATAGGATGAGATTCGACCTGATTATGGGTATGGACTAGTTAGTCTCATACTAATCCCACATTGATTTTTTCAATGGGGACTAACCTTTGTGTCTCCTAAGGGTGACCAATGTGTTCATTGTGGCGAGTGGGATATCCATGAAATATGAGCAGGGCCAATTACTCACCAACTAGGAGATCTCACAACCCATGTTTTTTAGGTTTGGGGCCAAAGCCTCATTTATTATTAAAGAAAATCAAATACCTCTTATAACTAGGTAGAGGGAAATGCATTACATAGCCCGAAGGCCCAGGGGGCATTTAGCCCATTACCTGGCCTGCTGGCCCAATGATTTTGGCCCAAGGACCATTCTATGAATAGTACTGCTATAGTACCTGCCTAATACAGTACCGCACAGTACCCGCCTGCTACAGTACTCACAGCCCATGTTTCTAGTCTATTACTAGATGATGGGGGTGGTAGGAAAGACACCCTTCCGACATTTGTAGAACTGTTTGAAGATGTCTTTCCTGAATACTTCTCATGGATACCGCCTGAGAGAGATGTAAAATTCACTACTAAATTCATTCCAGGGGATGAGCTAGTATCAATTACACCTTACAGAGTGGCACCAATTGTGATTCAAGAGCTCAATAATTAGTTGTATTACGTGGATGAGAATGGTTTTATCGGTCGATGTTTGTCTCCATGGGAATCACCTGTGTTGTTTTAAAGAAATCCGATGAGAGTTAATGTTTGTATGTCGACTAAAAAAAGATGGAAAAAAATGATCGTGAAGAACTGATATCCTCTACCGCTTATTGAAGATCTTTTTGACTAGATGAAGACAACTTCTTTGTTCTCAAAGATCGATTTGAATTTCGGTATCACTAGGTGAGATTTTGGAATTTTGATATACCAAGTACTGATTTAAGAAGTAGTTTTGGCCTTTATGATTTTGTCATAATGTTGTACGTGTTAAAAAATTATCTACTATTGTTTATGGTCTTGATGAATAAGATCTTTGATCCATGACTAGATCATTTTTTGGTTTTTTTCATGGATAAAATCATGGTGTACTCCAAGTCTCTTGATGATCATTTATGACATCTTGAAATAGACTTGAGCGCACTAAGATAACTTCAGTTATACCCCAAGATATAAAATTGTTAGTTTTGGATTAACCAGTTACAATTTCTTGGCACATCGTCTCAGAAGAAGGTGTGGTAGTGAAATCATAAAAGGTTCTTAATGTTGTGTCTATGGAGAATACCAATAATGTTTTTGATATCCAAATGTTTTTTGGATTAGCTGGGTGTTACAGGAGGTTTATTCAGGAATTTTTATGATTGGTAGTACTACTTACATGCTTGACCATAAATTTTATAATGTTTTAGTGCAAAAAGCATGCGAGAATTTTTTATAGGAGTTGATGAATCTCTTCACATCGGCACCAATTTCTATCATACCTGAGTTAGGTGAGGATTATATATTGTAATCTAATGATTTTGGGATCATACATGGATAAGTGTTTATGTAGGCGTATTTTGTTGTTGGATTCAGGTCTTAGAAGTTGAGGCCACATGAATAGAATTACCCTATGCATTGATTGAGTTGGAAGTAGTGGTTTATGATCTTAAGTGTTAGAGACACTATCATTTAGGTAAACATTTTATAGTTTTTATAGATCAAAGAAGCTTGAAATACATCTCTTCATAGCATTATTTGAACCTTTAGCATTGACGATGGGTAGAGTATATACAATATGTTGATTTGGAATTTTCATATATGCCCATGAAAGGGAATAGTGTGGTAGATTCCTTGAGTAGGAAATCATAGACTCAGTTGGAACATCAGTCGAGTGCAGCGTGGAAGATTATTGCTTTTCTGGATGAAATGAATGTGGTGGTTTAGGAGAGTCAGGACCAGATGACTCGAGTTTCAGTAGCAATGGAGTCTACACACTTTAGATGGATCAGGGGAAAACAGTTCGAGGATCCAGATTGATTAGCCTTTAGGGACTTCATTCAAAGTTGGGAGACACCGTTAGACTAGTTAATTGATGATGATGATGTCATCTATGTGAAAAAATGGGCAATTGTGTCTCCAAGATTATGAGAGGAGATCATGCAGGAATTTCATGCCTCAAAGAGGGCGGTACACCCTGATGTGATAAAAAGGTATCATGATTTATTATTATAGTTTTGGGGGTTGATCATGAAAAAGGAAATATCAGGGTTTTTTATGAGATATTTCACCTTTTAGTAGTGGCGGGTAGAGCATCAACGACCTGGAGGTCAATTGCAGTCGTTGCCTATTCCAGAAAAGAAGTTGGATAATGTGAATATGGATTTTTTGGTAGGTCATCCAAATATTCTTTGGATGAATGATGTTATTTGGGTCATTGTGAATCGACTGAAAAAGGTATCACATTTCATACCTATCAGGGAAACCTTCAAAGTTGAGCATTTGGGAGAGATATATGTTTGAGAGAATGTTTTATTGCACAGGTGGCCATAGACTATAGTTTCATATCATGATTCACACATTACTTTATGCTTCTGGCATGGAATGCAGAAGGTTCATGCACCTATGTACTTTTTGATTATGACATTACACCCATTGATAGAAGGACAGTCAGTTAAGACCATATAGGTGCAAGGGGATATGCTATGGGCATGTGTGTTTGACTTCGTTGGTTCTTGTGAGAAGCACTTGTCTATTTTGGTGTTTGCCTATAAAAATTTTTACTAGTAAAATATTTTGATGGCACCATATTTGGCACTTTATGGTAGGCCATGTAGATCACCGCTCTACAGGTTAAAGGCAAGTGAGTGAGAGTTGTTGGGACTGAGTCTTGTGCAGGAGACATCAGAGGAGATGTGGTTGATTTGAAAACATATGGCTAGGGATCATAGTAGGCAGAATTCATATGCTAACAGGCAGAGATGACTCCTAGAGATTACAGAGTGTGATATTGTATTCTGTCGCACATCGCCTAGGTTGGGTCACTATAAGATATAGAGGCATGGAAAGTTGGCACCCAAATTTGTAGAGCCATTTTGCGGTAGTGGAATGAATCATGCTGGTGGAATATTAATTGGCCCTTATACAGAAACAAAATGCTAAGCATGATGTTGTCCGTGTGTATCAACTATGGAGGTATCACTTTGACCCTTCTCATGTGATCAATGTGGATGAGGTTGACCTTGAGATATATGTGTCCATTGAGGAGCATCCGATATGTTTGTTGGATCACCATAAAAGAGAGTTATCAGAAAAGACTGTATTGATAGTTTATGTGTTATAGAAACATGGATGTGTGGGAAAGGAAACATGAGAATGGGATACAAATATGAGGGTTCAATGGTGTAATATTTTTGGTCCATAATCTTAGTGATGTTCGAGAGTGTAGATTAAGGACAAGCTGTTATAAGGTGGGGACATAGAAAGTTCTCAGAATTTTCTAGAGTCATATAAGGAACAGTTTTCACATACTTTTTGTTGTTTTTATGTACCTTTTCTTTGGATTTGTGGATTGAGGTGTGTTTGGGAGATGTTTTCTAAAAAAACTTTAGATAGAGGGATCTGCATAGTTTTAGCATGGTTAGAAAAATCGTGCACCCAAACCCAATTAATCATGAAAACCATGAAAACTTGGGCTATGAGGTCTGCAAGGTTTCCAAATGGTTTCTATAACACTACATCTCTACAAGGAGAAACCATTCACACAGAACTTCTTTGTATGAAAAATTGGATTTTAAACCACCAGAGCCCCTAAAATTACTCCTTTGCAATATTGGCTGTGGATTTGATGATTTTAGGTGATCCTAGTTATTTCAGGAGGAATTTCAAGCATTTATAACACTGTTCTATGAGATCGGATGCCCAGATTAAAGATCCACTTAGGTCCTGGTCTGTGGATTTCATCCCAATGCTTCTCTAGTTCATCCCTCTAGCATTTCTTGACATTTTCTTAGAATATATCCATCATTTTTATGGATCTAAACCTATGAGTTGATATCTAGATCTATTATTGTGGATATAGATCTAGATTTTCTATATTGTGATGATTTTGATCTTAATTTTGGGTTTTGGGATTAATGATCCAGATATTGATCAATATCGTAGTGCCGCTATGATTTTGGGGATTTCCTTTGAGCAAAAATCTATAAATAAACTGAGGTAGGTTGTCTAAATCGAACTCTTATAGTTATGGATTTGATAAGTTCATGTGTGATAAATTATTTTCTATCATCACTTAGTAATATTTTTCATCAACTAGGCTAATTTGGAATGTTCAACTAACATATTGAAATTTTGGAGATATAGATGATTAATTGATGATTTAATCATAGGACCAAGTGTCTGCCCACATAGATAATTTATTTGGGGAAATTGATTATGTTTTGAGATATTTTTTTGAGATATTGAATTGGTTGTGTTTGAGATAATTTATTAGGGATTTAATTAAGATTTCATGATTTGGTTGTGTTGAGATAATTAATGGTGGATTAATTATGTGCTTTGATGTTTGATTTAGATAATTAATTGTGATATTAATTATGACCACTAGATATTTTAATTGGATAATTAATTATGGATAACTAGTTACAAAATAATATTTTTTCTAAATGATTAATTAATTTATGAATTAATTTTTGGATTTTTTGGGATTAGTAAATTACTTGTTTAACAAACAGATTTGATGATTTTATCTAATGGTTGAATTATTAATTTTTGAATTAATAATATGTGATGTTTGAATGGTGACATGATCTTTATGAATGAATTAAATGATGTTAACATGTTCATCTAAATATGTGATGTGTGAATGGTAAAAATTTCAATCGATATGAATTTAATAGTGGTAACATGGTCAAAATAATGTGTGATGTGTGAATGGTAACATGATCGTTCAGTGTGAATTAAAGGTCAGTATCATGGTCATCAAAATGTATGATGTGTGAATGGTAACATGGTCATTCAGTATAAATTAAATAGTGGTAACATGGTCATAAAAATGTGTGATGTTGGAAAGGTAACATTGTTATTCCTTATGAATGTAAAGGATGGTGACATGGTCACCAAATTTGGGAAATAAGAATGGTAATATGAGTACTCTTAGTAATGGCCTCACATGAGAATATTTTGAACTCTAGCCTGAGTTGAATATAGTATTTAGATATCATACACCATTCAATAATTCATGCTATGACAAGAGTCAAAGAAAGTTTCATGTTATGGTTTTACCTGGGGAAGACATCAGACTCTAGAATGAGTTAAAGATAGTATGGAGGTACGCGTCTTCTTAGGAACCCTGGAAGTTGATGTTGTTAGATAAAGAATAAATGATTCTATGTAAACTATTTATTTATTCATTTTAGTTATTTATTTATAGAACATAATAAACTATCTTTTTTCTATACATGTTTATACATCATTGGTGGTGGCATAATGAGTTGTCCTCATACACTATTTTGGTCACCTGATCGGCACCCGAGAAGACTTTTTTGTTGTAGGATAGGATAATGGAAAGACCCTGGGATAGATTCCTGTTTTGCGGATGGATCATTGTTGAGGGAACCAAACATGGTTTGAGACACACTTGGTATTTTCTGTGTCATTTTTTCAATTTCATTGTAGATACTTGAAACTTAAGTTGTCATAGAATGTTTTATTTTTCATTTGATTATTGTATTTCATGTTTGGTTATATTATGACTTTGGTTTTGTTATAGTTATTTATATCATTCTACCCTTTATTTTTTTTTTCATCTACTAGTGTTTTACACTGATAAAGAGGATATAATTTCCTGATGACTAAATTACCAGACCCTCACTGCTAGTTAGTAGCCTCTTGTGTATAGGGAGGAACATATGAGGTCATGTGGTAAATTGGATCACGACACCATTGTGTGGCACTCGGGTCGAGATGTTACAAAATTAGTACTTTTCACTATAAATTTATAAATCAACCTTCTTCAAAAATTATTAAGAAAACATATTAAGATAATTTTGAAATTATGAAGTCAAAAATTAAATTATATATATATATTTTTAAAAAAAATGTAAATTATTTTTATTATTAACCAATAAAAATCATGAAAACCCATTTTTGAAGAAAATTTAATTTTTAAGAATATAATAACATTAATGAAAATTGTGTAATTATATAGAAATAATTAATTATTACATGCAATCTTAGTAAGATAATTATAAATTTCATAATGTGGTTAACCCTATTCATTCCCACCATTTTAATTTCTATGTTATAATAGTCACATTAAAATAATTATAATTTTTTTCATTTAATCTTGTTGCTTAATATCTTGTACATTATAAAACATAGTCTTTATTTTTAATATATTGGGATATAAATTTATAACCCTTTAGGTTAGTTGAAATAATATTGAATATTTTAGGGATTGAGATATAATAACTTCAGTGGAATAACTATGGATAATTAAATATGATTGCATATTGATCATTCATTATGTATTTTTCAAACCACTAGATAAATAAATTAACAATGATAATCATATAAATAATATATATAGAAAACCATAATACATATACGTAAGGAAAAAACCTCATCTGTTGTTCAGATATGCCTCAAAATGTAGATGTATAATCAATTAATGAAGAGGAATTTTATAAATTCATCTTAAAAATTATTAATTCATAACTCTAGGAAGATAATGAAATACTGTAAAATCAACCATCAATTCGAGAATCAATCCTTCTTATTGAATTGAATCATGTTCTACATTGATAAAAATAAGGTATAATGTCTAAAAAAACAACCTTCCTCAATTTTTGATTAATCAATGATGAATAATGGTTCCACATCATTGTTTTTGGAATGATTCAAGAACTCTATTTATGTAGAAAATCTCAGTAGTGCCAATCTGTTTGACCATGATCTATCAATTCCATAATGCACTCATCTACTGATCCTCACAAATTCATATATTTTTGTGGATAACCATTTAAATTTCTTATAATAGGATTTAAATTATTAGAGGATAAGTCTTTAAATGAAAATTAATTAATTAATTAATACAATAATTCTCCCATAATAACTTTTTAACCAAAATCCTGACACTGAAAGAGGTTATTCCATTCCTAGTTTAAAACCCACATTCAAAATTCAAAAGATGGTATCACTTTATCCCATCTAGGAATCCATTTAGAGGATATTCTATTATTTCAAACAAACTATGTGTGAATGATATAATATATAATATTTTTAATATCAATATTAAATCCTCCATGGGCCATTGAATCTCATGATAACACATCTCTTAACTCTGAAAATCTAGTATAATGAATTCCAAATCATAATAATGTAAAAATAGATTCATTAAAAATATATTTTATTTTGTATTGAATTATTTCATAGAAAAATGGAATCAAAATAAAAACCAATGAATGGTGGAAATTGTCTTAGAGACTTCTGTTTTATCATTTGTTCTTTCCTTGGTGAGTTACATAGTTTGACATGATTTTTTCTTCTATTCATATATTTATATTGATAGGTGAGAATATTCAATAGTTTTTGTACTCCAGCTCCCATCTCATTTGGGTTATGATTTTGGATGATCATTTAATTATCTATCACATTCATTTCCATTTTTTCCATTCATTGTTTGAACCATTCACTAAAACCAAAAAGGTTTGTGTTGACCTTATAAATTAATATTATTATTAAATAGCCTTATGATAATCAAAGTAAACTCTATTTTTCTTAGATTATGAGATTGTAATTTTAATCTATAACATATTAATCTCCACTTATGACACTCTAAGATTATCATATGACTCTCTTTTTACAACCCATGTTTATTTATGTTTCATCTTCTTATTATTTTTAAAAAAATATCCAAAATTAAATTAACCCTGAAATGATACCTAATGATACAACCCATCCAAAATGTACATACGTATTATATCATCAAACATTACTATCCATTAAAAATCATTATAAATAACACTCGGCTAAACTAGGTATTTAGTGTCCTTAGATATTGGCTACATGAAATTATTATTTTATAATAATTCATCATAATATCCTATAATATTAACCACGCATGATATCCTTATATAAATATCATATATAAACCCATGTTCATTACTCAAGGAATTGGAAATTATGAAAAAGGCCATATCAGATGACAGTTAAGGGGTAATACATATGAGATTTCAATTGAGTCAACTTGTGTATTCAAAATGGTGATCCTAAATAACATATATTCAAATGATCATGAGGGAATGAGACTATAAGAAAAATTACAAACACAAACAAGTAAGAATGTATATTTAATCATGAATATTTTGCATAACATATGGATGTGAAATCAAAAGAAAAAATTCATGAATCATTGATTCATAAAATAATAATATGGAAACAATATAATACTAGATAATAATATATTATATAAAGGTTAAAATCCAATATAATTGTACCATTGTGGGATAGGTAAACTAACTATGTCCTGTAACATAATATACTAGCCTAACCATATGTGTCACATAAAACAACATCACATGGGTGATAAAGATTTACCAAATGAATTTATGGTCTATATCAACCCTACCCATCACATAAAAATAAACCATATATGTGTGTTTCATGTAAACATTTTCATATTATTAAATAAATAGTCGCATAAACTGAAGGATAATTTCCCTAAATGAATAATCACCTATGATATTATTAGTATATATCATATGTGATGATTTTAGTATGTTATAAAAATGATATGGTGATATAACATTACACTAAATTTCTATCCTCATTTTAATTATAAGTTATATATTTTGATAAATCCTCTAAATAATATTTCATTATGGGTTTTAAAATTTGAAACACACTAGAAATTCATTCTTTCATTCAATGAATGCAGAGGATATAAGCATCATTAACCAATAAATTTTAAATATTTTACTTAATGAATGAAATCATCATGATGGATCATATGTTAAATACAATTACATTGGAAAATATTTTTAATTATATTCTACATAAGGATTATGTTGATACACTCTCCCCAGATGAGATCTCTCCTCTCTTTCCCTATATCTATGTAACTCACAAATATGTCATCGATGTTGTGGGAATCACAACCGAATGTTAAGAGATTTTTCTAGACTATGGATAATCCTTTTAGGTGGGAATTTTTTATAAATATAATGAGTGATATTCCAAAACCATTGATTATAATGGTGGTAGTTAAGAGATTTAGTGATAGTTATAGACATTGTCTTTAATTTACAATATGTATGAATTTAGTTTTCCTTAAGACGGATCATGTTTTTTGGTTTCCAATTTTCATTCCCTACAATTAACGCTTTTTATATAATTTGAAACACTTCAGTTCAATCAACTAAATCCATGATATTTTAATTTTGAATCATCCTAAGAATGAAAATTTGTTTCGTATATTAGAAAAAAAATATGTGTAACATATCAAATGATATGTTTTGTTTCATTAAATAATTAAAAAATGGTGGTATCATAACATACAATGTGTATTAAAGGTTTTAATATTATAAGGGTCATGATGAATTATTCTTCTATGAGTAATAGTATATATATAATGTATATTCAGGATTAATAATACATCTTCTAGTATTTTAACATCCTTAATGCATCAAATTTTCACATGGGAACCTTACACAAGTCCTTCCAGCACATTTCTTCTGGAATGAGTGCTTTGTTAATTTTAAGAGAATCATTATACATCCCAAATAATATGGAATATACCATTTGATTAATCTGAAAAAGTTTATGAATTAAATATTACGTTAATTAATTATACCAATCACTCACATAAATACTATAAATTTCATGTTCCATATGAGATCATTCTTATGAGATAATTTTTTATTTTTTATAGATGGACCTAAATCTCAAATTAATCTAATGGAGTATATCTCTACTCACATGATATTAATCTCATGTGAAATTTGATTTTTATACTAATAAACATAATTAATCATATGCAGTATACCCTTTATGGGTTTTAATAATACATAGGATCATGAAAATTGGTCTTTTACAAATTAAATTATAAAACTAATTTTGTATTATATAAAATATTTATAAATTTTAGAAAATGTATTTTATGAAAATTATTAGTTTCATAATTTGTTTATAAATTAATAAATTATAAATTTTTTATAATTAAAGAAATTAAATGTTTTATAAATATTTAATAAATAAATATTCATAAAATATTAATTGTTAATAAATTAAAAAATATCATAAAAATATATAGAGGATTTTATATTTAATTATGAATTGTTTATAATTGATAATATTAAATTATTTAAATTATTAAGCCTTATTTGAGAAATTATTTTAGTTACATCTAAAATATTTTTCAAGTTTGAATTTATAATATTTTTAACAATATTTATATGTAATATTTGGATTTTATAAGTTGTTATATAATATAATCTCAATAAAACAAATTTATATTTCATGTAATATCATATGTTTAATCTAAATGACCAATAATGTATAATATGAAAGTTTTCATGTTGGTAAAAAAATATAAAATTTTAATTTTTATTTAATTATGGTTTTTCTATAGTGAATAATATTAATTATGATGTTCTTGTGATTAGAATTAATTTATTAATTGTTCATAAATGATTGTCTCAAATTTTAAATGAAAAGTTGTTCATTTATTTAACATTATTACGTATTATTAATCATATATAAAATTGATATATTATGAATTTATATGTCTATTATTTAGTGTAAAGTTTGTAAATTTATTCATGAAAATATCATTCCTATATATAACAAAGTACTAGCAAGGTATGATAAGGGATTTAGTTTTATTATACATTGACTTTAGATTTTTTTTGAGTTATGAAATTAAATTATATAATTGATGATGACTTATACATATTAGGTTTTAGAATTATTATGTAATTAAACACTCTCTAGAGTAAATTATCCTTGGGTATATGGGACTTATGAATGAAATCCCACTAGCCTAGAGGCATATGCCTTATTCTTGAAAGGTTGGGGTTAACTATATATGTGTTCAGGCTTACTCATCTTGGTATTATTGATTTCATATAAATAAAATCCTATATATAGAATGGTATAAAATTCCTTATTCATGGGATGCATTTGGGTATATATAATTTTTTTTAATTTTGTGTTTGTATCTCAATCAACGAGTTGTGTAAAGTTTTACACTTTAATATAGCCATAACATATTGATTTGGTGGATGGAATATGATTCCAAAATAAATAAGTAACATAATTTATTCATGTAAAGGGAATAAAATGAGATAATATGGTTAGAATCAAATCTTCATTAAAATATTAACTGTTAGATTCATACCTATGAGGCAATTTTCAAGACCACGGTCATCCAACTGAGTGAGTTTATGAAAAATCATGGTTCCCATGGATTATATTTTGTAAGTAACGAATGTGATGTGTGAACCTAATAATATTAGGTATATATTCTTAGTATTTTAATTGGGCTCCTATTATATGTGAAATCCTAAGAGTTAGGATACCATTGGAATAGTGTTTGGTTTATCCATATATTGTGTTGGACAAAGAGATATCTGCTAAATAATCTAAAATTAATATATTATATTATTGGGATGTTGACCTAACTAAATAGATATTTTTTAAGAGAAAAAATATAATATAATCTTTTAATGGTGAAATATGGTTCTACTCCAACTAATTGATATGAATAAATTTACAAGTGTTCATCATTTTAGTCAGATATCTTTTACTAAATGCTAATATTAAATGTTTCAAAAAACGAAACTCATCTAATAATATATATTTTAGTTTTTAAATAGCATCATAATTATTAAACATAAATTTTATATTATTCTTCTTCAATACTAATTATAATTTATGTAACTCATAATAATGAGAACTTATGAAAAGTTATTATATAAATAGAATAATTCTATGTGTTAGGGAAACCCCTTCCTGGGAAATGTTTATTAAAATAGTGTAAAAAGAGAATATAAATTACTGTTTGATTTATGAATAAATTATGTTGAGGTTTTAAATGAATTTAGTTATGTTTTTTAAATTATTTTATATATCCACTTATATACTTAATATGATTGAGTATAATAATTATTTAGTGAGAGAGGATGTTTCCCCAATGCCTATTCATGTAAACTAATTCTTTTTATTTTCATTAATAAAAATTATCCAATAATTTGAATGAATTCAAAAATGAATTTTTATATTTTATAAATTTTTTTATAATTTATTAACAATGAAATTATATGTTTTGGTTATAAAGTATCATTGATAGTCAAAGTTATTCAATTTAAAAAATTATAATAATAAAATTTAGTTACATATCCCAACAATGTTTCATCCTATAGAAGTAAATGTCATTTGAACCTGAATTTTATTAGGAATGTGATGTAATTATTCATTATAATATAAATTTTTGGAATACCATATGGGGTTTAAGAAACTCCATAGAATATTCATCACAAGTACCAGTGTTATAGAGACCGATACATTTCTTTTGATTGGTATGTAATAAAACATGTTTAATTTAGAACTATTTTAAATATACATGATTTATAAATCAAATAGAGAATTGATAAATCATATATTTTACATTCATGTTGTGTAGGAAACAATTTAAACATAAATAATTTAAAATGTAATGTAATATATCAATATTATATGAATCTGAAAAATCATCCAAATAATATTTTTATATTTTCTAATTGCCACTTTAAGGGTAAGTGGTAACCATAAATCACAAGATTCAAAAATTACACCACATAACAAAAAGTACGTCACATTCCAATTTCATTATAAAATCATCATAATCTAGCTACTTTAGAACCAAAGCGCTGCACTAGAATATATAAAATTCAAATTCAAAACCCTAAAACAGATTTTATAACCTTGTGAAATTGAAAATAATTTTGATTTGATCCAAGAGACACCTTGAGTTGCATAATCATTGATTCTATCACCTACCTCAATTTGAGCTTATGAAATATCCAATATCCAATCACCTATATCATCATTGCTTCTCAGAACATCATCGTCATTATCGATGTTGTCATCAACAGAGCTTCCACCACCATCACCGTCATAATCATCGCACGACACCAATGATCACTTCGTCAATGTCACAAGATGAATCTTACTAAAGTATTTTAATAATTATATCATTTTTATGTAACAATATATTTCTAATAAAATTTATTTAGGATCAATTTGGAATAATTTATTCAATCTGAAGAGGTTATGATCGATAAAATTATATTGCATGATTTGATAAGGATATATGCTGAAAACATTTTATCCAAAATAAATATGTTTATTGATATATCTGTTAAAATATAAGGAATAGATATTTATCCATCATTAGTGGAATATATTAAAAACTGGTGTCATATTTAATGAAAATATACTAAAAAATCGACCATATATGATATGGGTATTGTAGTTTGTTTTCATAAAAATATTGACATAATGAAACATTTTTTATTTCCTCCTATAAACGTGTTTGGAATATAAACATAATATTCTAAAGAGAATATAGTGTATAAGATTCTAGTGATATTTTTTTATCTAAGATACATTCATATATAATAAATAAAATGTTGATCTTGTATAAATTCAATGCTAATTTAACGTAAAATTTTGAAATTGGTTTGGTTATAGAAAACAAAGAAATGAAAAGATTAACATTTAGTTACTATAATGAGGTAAATGTAAATTTACCCTAACATTGGTTAGGATGTGTTGGAAAGTATCAATGAAAATAGATTTAATATCTACTAAAAAATTAGTGTAATAGTTTGGTGTAATATTTTCAATGTATAATGAAGGTAATCATATAATGAGATATTACTATATAATTGAATTTATTAGCTTCGTAAAATTTAATAATATATATAATAATGAGTTTGAATATGTTCATGTATTCTAACATTAGAGATACAATTCCTAATTTACCTAATTTTAATATTATTTTCATTAATAGATGTAACTCACTAATGAAATTAGTGAGAGTATTTTTTTTCTAAATAGTTAAATATAGATATAAAATTAATTACATAAATATGTGGAAATATTAACGAAACCCAATAAAATGAAGTAATTGTAATTATGATCTAGATGTATATCATATATAAAATTTTAGAGAGGTTTTTATGTATGGTTTTGTTATGTGTTCTCAAAGGACTATATGAATATGAAATGTATCATGTTTCAAAAATGGAAATATATAATTTATAATTATTTCACATTATATATATATATATATATATTATGTGAATGTTTAATTGAAATCTCAAACTAAAACATTGATTTATCCAATTTTGACTTTAATCATGTTGTATTATATTTTTCTAACACTTTAATGTTTCCATGGGAACTGTTCTTGTATTAGGATGTGGAGTTTACTCATGAGGCACTAAATGTGATTCCTACAGTACATAACCAATTTTTTTTAACTACATAGACTATCATGCACTATGTATTTTGTATATTATGTTTCATTGATCATACTTATAGTCCCACTACCTGATTTTTGTTATAATACAAGAGTAAGAAATTTTAGTATATGGTAACTTTGTAATAAAATCATTAGTGGATTATATATTAATGTATGGTTTGGTGTTTCACTAATAATGTAAATGATTAGAGCTCAACGAAGACTATTTTTTTACACATGTATTACATATCCGACAGTTGGGATTGAGAAATGCTAGAAACTTATAATGTAACACAAATATTATTTATATGATATACCAATATATTTGGGAGAGGGATGTGTGTTGTGACAATTAAACAAAATTGTTAACATTGGATATACTAATTTACCATGAGAGACTATAATCTTATAATTAAGAGTGTACGTATCAAAACCTGGCCCACTAGGACACAAATGGTCAATGATAAGTTGATTGTGATCCCCCAAGACTTCCTCTGATAGGATAGTAAATGGATTCAAATAAAAAGAAATCATATCACACACATTGGATCCTTAGTTCAATATATCTATACATTGACACACACACATCTCCAAATAACCATACAATGTTAAAAGTGTAAAATAAAACTAATACTATAATTCATTTATAACATCTATCCGACATTAGTGTAAAAAAAATTGGAGGAAGGCATTAAGGACCAAATATAATCCCACCATAAATAATAAAAGAGACCAAACCACTTGGTTGTAGGGGATTTTTAATAATGTAATAACTAGTATGGACCATAATCTCTCTTGGCCACTATGATCCCCCTACTCTATGTCCCAATAGGACTCCTAACAATAAAATTTCATCTACATAAGGCACAATATGAATCAGAATAGACCAAATAGGGGTGATTATAACAATACTGAATAAGAATCCCTGGAATAAAAAAACAAAAAACATCCAAATAATATTCATCTCAACTTCATGTATGATTTTCTATTGGAATAAGATTCATAAATATAAGAAAAAAACCTAGTTAAACTCATAACATACCAAATGTATAAAATGGATCTCAAACATACTTCCAAAAAATTAATTACTCTCAAGGATTCAAGGTAACTCTCATTAATAGTAATTCACTCCATGAGCTATCTTATCACTAATGGTACTCATCCTAGAGGTCTTGGTCATTGGGACTCACCAAATAAGAACCAATTAGAACTCCAAATATCTCGATACAAATGTGTGGGATCACAACAATGTCCTTTGGGATATACTAAACCCTACTTGAAGTAACTCTATGGGTAAGGGATCATACAACCCCGTATGAATTCCATGATATTTTCTCAATCACAACCTAGTGTAGGTGATGAAATGATGCATGATCACACCCCAAGTCAGGTGGATGGATTCCCAAACTCTATTCAAGATTAATCCTATAGAGTTAATCACATTACTATCCTCAATATGTAATTCCACACTATACCATAGTGGTATTGAAATAAGAAACACAACCAATTGAAATATGTTTATGTTAAAGTGTTTGAGGGCCTCAAACTATCACGAAGAATGAACACAATGTGTACATGGAGTACATGAAATTTCTCTCCATGTATCGAACTACCAATGTCATGTTTTATACATGAAATTAATTACTCTAAATACATGGTGTGATCTTTTAGATACACATCATGTAGATATCGACATGACACTTAATGTGTTTCCATCATACGTCTATATACTTTTCCCTGTGTCTATGTAATTTAGGTTATTCCCATGAATGAAATTGTACATTTACATGACTTAGTATTGATCCATTCCCATGTACTCTTCCCATTCCACTTATTTTGGAAGTTTACATGATTATTTACAACTTGGGTACATGCTAAGTCACCATACATAAGTCACATATCTTGTGATACATTACTCTGCATGTAATCCCTACTACTGATATAAAGTATAAAAAGTGTGTGTTCTTCTAAAGTACATGTAGTATTGCCGGTATTTTGATATAATCCCTTATTCAATTATGTTTATTCACCAAATTACCCCAAAATAATTGATTCTTACTTGATAGTCACCATGGAACCCAAATATGAAGTTTACATATCTCAATCCCTAAATGATGACCAGAATCCATCCATCAATCAAATAAAAATCCATTCCCAATCACATCACCATTCCACGATTGCAAAACCCACCTCAAGTGGTCTATAATTATGATCCCAAATCCTTATTCATCACTATGAATCTTGATTTCAATACCAATCCTGAATAAATAACTATGGAAATGATCTATTGCGCTAAATAATAAATGTGAAATAATTAGTTTCTGGGTATTTGTTAAGTTGTCAGCTAAAGTGTAATATAAATTATGAACATACATATAATAGGGTAAGAAAAACAACAAAAAACATAATGAAAGAACCTTTATAATTTATTAGGATTTAGTTGATACAATTTTTAGTGTGATTAATTATGAGTAACAATGAGGAACAAAAAATATTATCAATAACTAGTATTCTAGGAAGACAATTTCATCAACCATAAACCTAACATTGTCCCATGAATCAAAATGTTATAATATATTATTTTAATTCAAGTTAGGATAATCCAAAATGGGTTAAATACAAAAAACATATTTACTTGAGTTTTGATCAAGCACTGAGGAATAAGGGTCATTATTTTTAATCATCGGTGAGATCTATAAATTTCATTAATGAAGATAACCATTTGGAAATTGATTAAAATACTCGATTATTTATCATTCAACAATATATCTACAACACACTCATCTCAAATACCATAGGTTATGTAGTTAACCCTATGGTTTTCCCATAAGAAGGATTAAATAAGATTTATCTATGTCATGGAAAATAAATAAATAAATTTACTAAATCAACCACCACAACTTTTACACCAAACACCCAATGCCAATAATTTTAATGTGATTCCTAGGTTAAACCCCACAATGAAGATTTAATTGAGTTATCATATTTCCAATATTTTATCCTATATGGGAGAAATCCATTTTTCTATAAAGTCAATGTGAATGTAATATAATACATTAAATGTTTTTATTAAACAAATAGTAAGCCTCTGCAAGATTCAATTTCCCATGATTACACAATTATGAGATTTTTAAATATTATTTAAAATATTTGAAAACCTTATAATGAAATGATAGTGATGTTATATTCTCCCCACTGGAGGGAATTTTTATGCCGAAAAGAAAAAACTTACACAAAATAATTAGAATACTCAGCTCGTATTTGGGTATACCTCTCCCAGGTTCTCTCCTAAAAATTATGATTCTTTAATAAGACACCCACAAAGGGAGTCTCTCACCAATGGTGGATCATCTCCTATCGATCTAAAATATCTATTAGGTACTATGCAATAGTATCATCATCCATTATTACCAGCTAACCCCAATCAATAAACTATAATGAGTCATACAAATGCCTCCTCATTTATGACATGTGGAGGACATCATGTAACTTCTCTACCTATGGTAGTAGGTCCAATTGGTATTCCAACATGCCAACCATACATAGTTTCCACAGTGGGATAGTGAACCACATATATAACTTTCAACCATGAAAAAATAACTGCAATTCACATCGAGGTGAGACCTTCAGAAAAAGATAGTCTCCTACCTCAAAATCCAAAGTCTCTATAATTGACCAATTTAGTAATTATGATGGATTTGAGTAGTCTTAATCCACTATTGGATGATCTAAACTATGTCTTTCATCCCTTGTACCATCAATTAGACGATTAATGTTTAATCACTCGGATCAGTCATACATAGTGGTGATCTGTAGGGTCTCACATAGAAGGTCTCGAATGGTGCTATGTCAACCATGGAATTGTAGTAGTTGTTTCATATTAACTACACCATGGGTGTGTTATCCAATTAACTAAATCTAATGTCCAACATGATATCACAAAACATGTCCTCTATAACCTAATTTTTTGTCTCAGTTTGGCCATCAAACTGCAGTGAAATTCCTTGATCAAATGAAAATGATTCTTAAAGGTATACATAAATCTTCTCTATAATAATCATTTGAATTAAAAATCATAGTAAAAAATTATTAACTATGGAACATTGTAAATATTTATTATCTCATGTATGTAAGGTCATCCTAATATCTTTACTAAACTCTACTCTTATATAGCGATGAACTAGACTGATAAGGTGATTATGTCTATGATCAGCTAGATGGAATTGTGTGATCTAAATGTTCATGGAATACCCATGATGGATTCTATATATATACCAAAGCAATTCAACTATAGAACCATAAGGGTTAGATCCAAAATAACTAGAACCAAGTTCATATCCTTCCCCTTCGAACAGGTGAGGTATTAAGAGACAAAATACATTACTCTATCAGTTAACTGTACGAGATTGAGAAATTATGTTTCCTATGATACCATGTTGTCATAGACTAATATATCACATGATAATTAATGATTCCATATTATTAAACAATTGCAGAAAAGTTCATAAATACCTATGATTGATGGAAATCATACCCTTTAAATTTTTTTCTTGATTATAATTGATTCAATAATAGAGGAAATCCATTTTTTAAATTTATAGATATAATTATTTATCTTATCTAGATATGATATAATTTCCATTGAGGTCATACTAAGTGATTTAATAAACAGACAATGAATTCGAAACATTGAGATTTTCTAAAAATAATATAGAGTTTAACAAAAAAATTGTTTTAGATGGTGTTATGACATAGAATTTCATGTGACGTAATATAATATGAATTTAATGATATAATTTTAAACGAGTTTTAGAATATATCCCAATGTATTTTGAGATATGGACTTCGAAGTAATTATATATGATTAAATATAAGGTTAAATTTGACAAAGCCATTGGGGATTTTCTACAAGTGGGATATTAAAGAAGCTATACCCCTTGATCCCTAATCACATTAAATTTTATTAAAAAATATAAAATATGGCAATTTGGTTATATCATATAAAATTATAAGGTGATACCATTTTACACTACCTTTTCACCTATAGTAAAATATTATCTTTTATCTTTTGATAAATTATTAATTTAATAAATCATGATAATTTTTTTAAGATAAATTTATCTATAGAAGACATATATTCAAGTGATGGATTAATAGGTTTATAGTATCATTAAATAATATATATATATATATATATATATATATATAAATTATGAATTACCACATGGGAGTATCTTGATGGCCTATGTAAGGGATCTACTATCATGGGCTGATAGCATGTATTATGGCATACCTAATGAAACTTATTATATTCCCTTTTATCATAATTCTTATTATATATTAATACTTTATAGAGGGGGAAAATAAAATTTTCTTCATTTTTTTGGAATCTTTCTCAATCTTCAGTAATTTCATTATCCCATAGATACACTATGAAGGAGGTATGATGTTTTTGTAATAACCAGATATTTTAATTTTAATAACATTATATAAATATATTTTTGAATAGATTGTGATATAAAAAACAAAAAACTAATTGGTATCAAAGTTTAAATAATTAAAGGAAATAATCATTACATTATTATAATATATTGTGAAAAAAAATTAACACTCATTTTTAATTCACATGAAATAATTTTAAAACACTAAATGTTTAAAATTGTCATTTTTTTCTATAAATGAAGTTACTATTTCATTTAAAATAATTTTTTTATTAATTTTGTAAATTAATTTTTCTCAAATGAACTTTAATTTTGAAATTAGAAATTTAAAATATTCTTAGGGTGCATTTTTGGTATTTTTCTAAAAAGTATTATTTTTGGGTGAATAAGAAAAAATACCATTTTTTACAAATACCATATATTTACTAAAAACATCAAGATGTAGGAATGAATTAATAAATTATAAAACCATTAGATAAACCAAATATATACATATGTATTATAATATAACATTTAAAACTATTATATTGTATTTTTATATTCATTCATGACTTTCGGGAAAGAGATTCATACTTTATTCCAACCAAAAACAAATTTACAAATTTACATTTATTAATGTTAATATAATGAGCCATTTTGTTTTGGAACAATTATAATGTAAAATAATCATCATTTTTTAAAAAAATATACAACAAATCTTGGGAGGCACCTCTAATAAATATTGTTTGGACTATATAGGTATAAATTCATTTTTACACATAAAAATTCTTTTTCTTAAAAATGGATTTTATGAATATTGTGGGATTACATTATAGTAAATTTATATCTCCTATAAAAAATGAATATTTAAAATATATTTCATATTTTTAATTATTATATTCAAATTATTTAATATATTCCATTTAATTTTTAGTAATAATGAATAGATACCATGTTAGAATTTTTTGGTCGTTGTAAAATTTAAACTTGGAAATGAGGGGTTAATTTAAGGGATACGACTTAAAATATATCAACATTTTTTGTAAATATGATTTTAATAGATGATATTGAGCATGGTCCATCATATATTTTCAATTGAAATAAATTTGAGCAAGTTCTCATAATAAATATAGTTGTTATATATAAAAGTTCTCAATATATTTAAATGTGTCACTTCTCTCACTTATAAAGTGAAACCTCCTATCATACTTTTTACATAACCATAGATCACATTAATTAGAAAAATTACTCATCAAATTCCTTCCATAAATTATTACCCATAACCTATAGGAAATTTTCTCCCCAAAATACCAATCCTAGATTCCATAATATTGAATCTAAAGAGATACATCTAAGGAGGAGGTAAGTGTTTTAACCAGATTATTTTAGGTTTTGTTGTTATTATACCACCTTAAAATATATTCTAACCAGCCTAATATCATTAAATAATAATATTAAATTAAATTAAATTATATTAGGATTATTTAAATACTATTTTATATCTCATTTCCATCCTATAAAAAATGAACGTCTCTCACGTTCATATGTGTGGGAATATTATCCGCACAAATCGAAGTATTTTTTCATTAATGGGTAATATAGATGGATTACAGATGAAACTAATCAGAATTTTTGATATTTATGACATTATTATGAATTTTTTATCATAATATATCATCTACCTTATTTCAGTTCTATCCATTGAAGACGAAAATATATCTTAGGCGTATATGCATAATAATACCTCTAGGAAATGAGATATTTAACTTTTCACTACTACCATATGTAGATAGTTTAGTAAATGTAATGAATAAATATATTTGGAATTTAAAACAATATTGAAGTTTTCTTAAAAAATAATTATTCCATTATATAAATTATATTAACAATAAATTATCATTGTAATTTCTAACCACCAAAATGGTGCACTACTAATGCTCATTGAAGTAATATCCTAATATCTTTCTTTCTTATTTTTATTCTTCATCTTAGTATTATTTAAAATAATTTATGACTTGTAAATTTTTTTATAAAAACAATATTTTTATATAAAATAGATAAAATAATTGTAAAATAATATATATTTACTCATTTGGTTTTTATGAGATGTTCTTATTTTGGTATGTTTTACACCTATACATACAATGTTATAGTGTTTCTACCATTAATGATCAAGGAATGTTATTAAGTAGAAATATTAAATAATGATAATGAATTTAAGATATTTTTAAAATTTAATAATTTTAATATTCATATATATATATATATGTAAATTTATACATGTTAATAAGATAAACTCATTTATGAAGTTAAAACATATAAAAGATCGAATTTTTAATATTAACATGTGACACATCAGTCTATGTTAAATGAAATATACATGGATCTATAGAATTATATTAAATACATATAAAAATTCACCATAAATAATATATTGCTCATTAAAACCTAACCAATGTTTAATGACATAAATAAATGAATCAAAATTTGCACAAAAAATGGGGAGACATGCGCATAGACATTGATTTTAACAATGAATATTTATAAAGTGGATACTAATAAATAATAAGAGAATGATACGAATTAAAAAAAATATGGTTCTATTTTATATTTAAAATATATATGAATATATATATATATATATATATATATATTTTATAAAAGAGGTCATAACTTGTTAATCCATGGTAATGTATGATGTAAGGGAATTCTTAACAAAATTTCCATTCATTGGATTATTTTACTTCTTCCAGACTATATTATTGCATGATTTTGGATTTCATATTCTCTAATTTTTTTCTTATATTTCTAAATTTTATATTTTATTTTCAATATTTTCAAATTGTTACATCTTTTTATGTTTCTTACTTCAAATTATATGATATTTATAAGGGTTCTTGGTCTCAATATCAATTCATTAAGACATGTTTTATGTTATTAATCATGATTTATGTTACATGGTTTAATTATTAACCTATGCATTTAATTTAAAATATTATTTCACATATATTAATGTTATTACTAAATACTATCATGTAATTTCATTCAATAACATTTCATTCAAGCATTGCCAATGTGTTAAGGTTCTCTCATCTCAAACTACCTTATTTGAGACATGTTTCTATTGATGGATGTATATTCAATTATAAAATGTAAATACAACATCATTGACATATAATATCATGAAACTATTTATATCCATTATATTATATATTCCTTATCATGTTATTTGCTTCTAATTGGGTTTTACTTTTAATCCTAATATGGGAATATTATTTAAAACCCCATTTTCAATATTCTAATTTCATTCTCCTTTGAATCCATATTTTCCAAAAGAAATTATGAATGTTTTTATCTATACCTAAATGTTTAATAAATTTAATTTTTACAAACATTTAATTTATTTAAAATTCTATATGAAATATTTTCAATAAAAATTTTTATGAACCACTTTTGAATTTCTTTAAAATTGTGCTAATATAATTTATTTTTTACTCGTTATTATAGGCATAGATTGCCCAATGATCATAAAAAATTCATTTCATGCTAAATTTACATGTTCTTTTGTCATTTCAAGGATAATACCTATAATGGACCATACTTTACATAAATAGATATTAATTCAAAATTGAAAAATATTTATAAAATAACATAAAAAAACCACACCTTGACCGTATAGGTTTACTATCAATAGAAATTGGAAACCATAAGAAACTAGATCACAAGGAATCTAGATTGCCTCCCACTAATTACTTCATAAATATACCACTTTTGAAATATATTACTAACGTGCTTCTTCAAAATCATGGGAAATGAAGAATAATAAAGGGTGATCATAGATGATGAGTAAGGGTAGACAATGGAGATATTAATAAATTCATAATCATAATATATATGAATATAGCATTTGAATATCTTATCAAGAATATGAAAGATCATGATATCATGTCATGGGATAAATCTTAAATGTTAAAAATGTATTAATGAACATATTAAAAGAAGTAAAAAAGTAAGGTATGGAATTTTTGGAATACACATAAGCATATAAAAAAAGTTTCATATTATTTAAGGAACATTTCCATGACCATCTTAGTGGACAAAGTCCATTACTGAATCGAGTTCAGTCATCATTCCAGCCCTGTATTACTTAACCAATATCATTTCCCATTCCTGAAATGTCTATCTCATGAGATATAGATCTATACCCAATGCATTGAAGAGGTATATAGGTCCCACCGATATCATAAAGATAACATTATTACATATTCTACAAAAACATAAATCATTATTCATAACATAACCCAAGGAATAAAATGGGTTTCTTAAACATCATTGCATCATATCACAATCCTTGTAAAAATTGATATCAAAAAAATAATTCCAACTAAAAAATCTCAAAAAATAGGAATAATAAATTATACTTAAAAGATAACCCTACTAAATAATTTCATCATATATGTAAAATAATTTTGATAGAACAGTTGAAATTAATTCTTGATGAAAATTTACTTTCTTCTTCAATTTTTTTTTCATTTCTCAAAATTCCACCCAATTTTAAAATAAATTAATTTTATTTAAAATAAACCTGAAAATTTTTAGTTGAAGATCCATTTAAATAAGGTTTCATAAAAACATAAAAATCCTTTCATTCCATATATGTTAAAATAAAAAAACCTTCTCGTACGTTTTTCGTTTCATCCAAAAAGTTAATCACATGAAATATAAAAAATATATTCATTTCATAAAATTTTAAAAAAATATAATATTATTGAAATTGAAATTAATAAATTTTATAGGAATAGAAATAATATTTTTTGAAGACATAATTATGAAATATTGACATGGATGATAAATATACCAAGGTAAACACTTATGTACAAACAATCTCTGATAATAATGATATTTAAATATTATCCATTTTCATAGGTTTGTTCTCCACTATATGTATTCTTAACCTCCTGTATAGTTATTGATTTTTTTGACTTATTCTAGAATTATAGTCATTTTTATGATTTCATATATGATCATATTATCATTTGTTTGATAAAAACTTTTCGTTATTACCCATTAGTCAAGTATTAAATACTTCATTTTCTTTTGCATGTTGGTCAAATAAATAACATTTCACCTTATTAAGTAAAATATGTATCATTTATAATATAAATTATATCATATTTTTTCATTATATACATTTATAAAAACAATCTTTAGTGGATATCATGTAGAATGAATTTCATCATATTGTAGAGACTCTAGGTCGTATGATTGTATGAGTGAAGATATCATTCCAATAATTGGGAAATGATTTGAATGTGGATGGTATATATATTTTCTAAATATATATAATGTTATTATAATCATATATAGTTATTATTTCAATCAATTTACCTATCCCATTATGGTTGTGGTGAAAAATAGATTACACCATACTGTGGAGACTATAAGCCGTATGTATACAAGTATGGTGATTTCATTTTCTGTAGGATAGAGAAAAGGAGTAATATGTTTCTTACAAAATAACAACATCAAATTATATAATTTATAATTTATTTATTAAATTATAATGGAAAATTCATGAAGATAAAGTATAAGAATAAATATTTATTAAATAATTAGTATATAATATTACCTTTTCTTTGATGAGTTCCCTCTAGATATCAAAATAAAAAAAATATAGTTAGTCATTAGTGAAGAAAGAAACCTCTATAATGCGACTGGGGAAGTTTATAATGAAATTGGTTCAGGGTTAGTCAAGATTGAAGGCTCAAAGTGAAGTGATGATGTCAGAGAGGATGTTCCATTTTGTAATTAAGGTGAATGGATCTTTGGAAATCTCCAAAAAATATTAATTTACAATAAAATCAAAACACATCCAAAACCGCAAAATATCCTAATATAGAATATTAGACAATATAGTTTTGCAATATAATCAACCATTAAATTTTTGACAATTTCTTTAGTCAATTTATAATTTATTAATTTAATTAACATTTAGTTATTATATTAAATTTTAACTAAGGTGTCAAATATTTCAACAATCAGAGGATAAATGAATAATTTAGAAAATAGAACACATGACAAGTATTCTATATTTTTAAAATTTCTTTATCATTTTAAAATAATCTAATTATAAATTATTTTCATAAACAATCACTAATGTCAATTTTGACACTATGAATTTTATGGATTATTTAATATATAAGGAGAAACAAGTTAACAAAAATAATATTTTATTATATTCATTAGAGGTCAAGGCCTTATAGAAAATCATTTTTACATATTGATTACCCTAAATTATATTTATTTTCAAATTTTTAACAATATTTAACTATTATCACCATTTTTAAATTCATTACAATATCAATTTTGTGTAATTATTAAATATACTTATTTTTTGAATTAAAATTTAAAATAAAATTATATGATGATGATAAATACTCTAGATTTTATAATATTACTTATATTATAAAATATATTCTAAAAATTCATAAAATATAAATGTTATATGTATTAAAATATAAATTTTACAACTATAACATCAATTTAAATTAAATATTATAAATGTCATAATACTTTCCATATGACTCCAAATGATCAATATCTCAACTAATAGATTATTATGGTTGAGATATACTATATAAATATGATTTATTCATGCTTTTAGTCTATTAATGTTTAGTATCATTTTAATAAAAATTATATTATTTATTTTTCGCCAAATAAATAATTTCTACATCATCAATGATAAGATTTTAAGGTAATTATTTATTTTATAAAAATGAATAATAAATTACCATGACAATTGAAAATATTTTATCTTTAAAATTAGTAATAATAGTCTAATTTTATCTTTTGTATACCCATATATTAAAAAATATATAGTTATTAAAATTTGACTAAGATATATTTAACACCACTTTAAATAAATTAAATGACATAATCTCTTCTTAGTGGTTTCACGAAGATAATATTTTGACCCAAGGATGATTTATGTCAAACAGAACTCATTAAATGATATTAGGGAGAGTGATTGGGTAATTTTAGAATATTATTTTTACCCTAAAATCTCGATTTTACTCTCTTACTGTATTAATTATAAATCACCGAAGTTACTATTTGTAATGTCAAAAAATAAAATAAATATATTTATATAATTTGAACCAAATTATTCCAAATATGGAATCCATTTTTAAAAAATAAAACAAACAGAAATTGGTGTAATTAATTTAAAATTAAACTCATTGTTATAATGAGAAAATAGGTTTTAGATGTTAAAACATTGTAAAATATTGAAGTGTTTTTATATTTATATTCAATGTAAAATTAATAACAATTACCTACATAATATTAAATGATAAAAATATAATATATTTACACTTTAAAACCATTTAATAATATAATTCATTATTATAAATTATTTTGATGAAAAAGTTTGTTTCCAATTACAGTTTTGTATGTTTTTACTATTCATCAAAATTTGAATGATATTGGAAAAATATTAAAACATCATCCTAAGTAAATTTTTATATCCTGCATCCATAGATGAAGATTATGTTGTAATATAAAATGTGTTCCCCCTAACATACTGGCTAGGATATAATTGCAATTTTATACTAATGGAATCTCATGGTTTGTTTAAACCCACGATTGCGTGCAATGTAATCTATTGAAGAGATAAAATTATGTAAAGGAAAAATTCATAAAAGAATATGGGTGTCACAGTATACCCACCCCCATAAACTGAATTTCTCCATCGAAATTCATCACGTGTATACAAATAGATGATGATACATCTCCCTCATCATATCCTCAAGCTTCAACGTAGCTTCCTCAAATTGGTGGTTCCACTATAAAACAGTAACCATGTGTGTTTTATTCTTTCAAAGAACTTTTTTGCTATGTACTAAAATCTCTATCAATTATTATTCATAAAAAATCATGCTCTAGTGGTACAACTTCTATGTTTAGAGCATGTGAAGGATCTTGTATTTACATTCTTAGAATAGATACATGGAACACATTATGAACATGAGAGATATTCGGTTGAAGCACCGATTTTTAAGCTACCTTCCCAACAAATCCATGATTTTCATAATCAACTATGTACCAAGGGCTAAAATTTAACTATTTTCTATATCTCATCACTCTATTACATGTATATATTCATAGAAACCCCTTGTCACCCATATCAAACTACTGGTCTTTTCTTCTTTTATTTGGATACCTTTTTTTGACTCTAATATGCTCTTATGTGTTGTTTAATATATATGACCTTCTCATCCATTTATTCAACAAGATAAATTCATAATTTATCTCTTTCCCAAAATTCATAACAGTATGTTGCAGTTCTATAATTTTTCCATAGAGACCTTTATAAGGAGCCATCAGAATACAAGAGTGAAATCTGTTATTGTAATAAAACTCTAAAAAAGGTAGGTGTTGATCCCAACCCACATTTTAATCTATATAACAAGATCTCAACATGTCATCTTGAGTTTTAATTGTCCTCTCAGACTAGCCTTCTATTTAAGGTTCATATGTAGTATTGACATGAAATTATATATCTATTACCTACTGAAGAATTATCTAGGACTTGGAAGTAAACCTTGGATACCGATAAGATTTAATAGAATGTGGTACTCCATGAATTCATACAACATCTTTTATATATATCCTGGTAATATAATTAAGATAGAAATACTATCTAATTATAATGATGTTTTTCTAACATCGTATGGCAATAAACAATACCCCATATAAAATTATGTACTTAGATATTTTGGGAAGTCTGCTAACAAGATACATAGTGTTCTTACTTTTTCCATTTGGATATAGGTAATGGTTGTAACATACCCTAGGTAATCAGTCTCTCAGCCTTGACTTGCGGACAAAAAAAGCACTAAGATACATAATCAAAAACATCTCTTTTCATACGGTCTAACCAGAAATACTTTTTTAGACCCCTCTATAACATTGTGCATCCAACATGAATTGATAATGATGATTTATGAGCGATATCCAAAACCTCCTTATTAAATACTGGTATGGGAGGAATATAAAAATGATTCTTGATCCTTATTATTCTATCACAATCAAGGTTGAATTCATAAACATTCCTCACCATATTTTGTGTAATGTCCTGATTTCAAAAGCCTCCCAGAGGTGCCCCGTACCCTGTTGGTCACATGACCTTAAGAACATTTCCCCAAACGCCAGAGGCTACTGACTAGAAGCAAGGGCCTTGGGTGTTATAGTGGTGAAACTATTCCCTCATTTTCAGAGTAACACAGTGGAAGAGAACAATAACAATAACGGTATCAGTAATAATACATAAAAAGTAAAAAGCAGAAGATTAGAAAATAATAAACTGAGCACACATATATATATATGAATGATGCATGATAGATATGTCTAGGAAAACAACCAAACAAATCATAATGCTGGAATACAACAATACTAAACCCAATTATGAAAGAAATAAAGTAAAAACTCCTCAACATCACAAGATATAACTTGGACCCATTCTCTACAGCTCCACATCAAATCAAGTACCTAATGTAGAAGGGTGCTTTCTCTTATCTATACCTGCAACAATATAATCTATTTGGGCCCAAAAGCATGGACCAAATAGGGTGTGAGACTAAATCCCAGTAGGCAACCACCAAGAGATCTATGCCTAACAGTCAATGAATATATGTCTGGCAACAAGCAAATAAATGTAGTAAACAAGGAAGTACCCAAGGTAAACAATTCATAGTTTCAAAGCATTAAGTATCATATATCAAGAAATAATTATAAAAAGTAGGTAACCACAATCATGTGACCCTCCGAGGAGTACTCACATCCTATATCCTCTGGTCCTACTTAGAAACACAAGCAACCCTCTGGGCAGTACACTCAGTCTAACCCCTCTAGTTCAGCTTAAGCATATACTCTCTGAGGAAGCACTCACTGTCAATTCCTCCTATAGTATCGTATCGGTAATTGAAAGCACTCTAGGGAAGCACACAATGTCTATTCCCCCTATGTCTCATGTCGAGGATCTACAGACAGTCTAAGGAATCACTTACATCAATTACCCCTATGGTCTTGCATAGTAAATAAAACATACACTTGGGAGAAGCCCTTACGCCCATTCTCCCTGTGGCCTATACACCAGGTTCTCACGGCTATATGTAAGTCAAGTAGGTATAACAATGTGTATCAGCCAATGTAAACCTCATGAACTACTGGGCTATCAGTCTAAAACAAATCAGCATATTCGAACAATCACACCATCCTACAACTAGGCATGTGAAAGTAAACAGCAGCCTAACAGGAAAACTAGACCCAACGGTCAAAATAGGAAATAATGTATGGGAAAAAAACTCCCAAATCATATAAATTAACCATATTCACATTAAATCAGTATTTAATCAAGCATACAAGCATAGCAGGAATACAATAGGGCTAAAACGGTAAACGCATAATACCCCGTTCATGGGTATTGGGAAAAATTACACATATAACTCAAAGAATTTTAACGAAAAGGAACAAAAAACCTACCTCATAATTGGGAGATCAATATACTTGAGTCTCAGGGCTTGAATCACCATGGAACTCTGAAGATCTATAAAAACATCTAAAATTTTCAACGAAGGATAATGTGACAAAGAGGAGGAATCATGAAACGAAGCTCTAGAAGAAGGAAGAGCTTATGGATGCGATTTCAATAGAATAGAAAGAGTTTGATTCATAGAACAGATGCTCGATCAGGGGATCAGAAAAGATCCATGTCGTATGGATTCTCTTGGTCATGTTTGGTGGAGAAGAAGACGTTTCTATCGATAAGACGCGACCCCGATCCGTTTAATGAAAAAAAAGAAAATTCACGACCTATACTTTGAAATTACACGTTGTGTACTTTGAAAATACACGACGTGTACTTGTAATTTCTATACCCTACATTAGGAAGCCTCCAACTCACCCCCACATGGTCATGTGCATGACTGCTACATGGCTAGCACATGACTACCCACAGTAACCGAGTACATGGCGTGTACTCAGAAAGTACACGGTGTATACTTCGAAAAATTCCAGAATTTCCACTTTTTCTAAAAAATGACTAGAAAACGAAAACATACCTAGAAAATAATATCCTAGTTCTTACAAACTTCCCCCATTAAAAGAATTCATCCCCATATTTCCCTAGCAAGGTGGCGTAGAAGAAGAAACCCTAAACAACTCCGGCCAGTTTACTCGTACATCGACCACCCTCTCCCAAGTCTCGTCCTGTACCCGCCCGTGCTTTCATAGCACCCATACCAGAGGAATAGACCGACCATGTAGAACCTTAATAATTCGATCAATGATCCAAATAGGATTCTCCTCAAACAATGCACCCACTTCCAACCCAATCTCCTCGGGTTGGAAAACATGAGACGAGTCTTAGAAGTAACGTCGAAGTTGAGAAAACGTGGAAGACGTCGTGCATAGCCCGAAACCTATGAGGTAACTGCAACCGATAGGCCACTGGGCCAACTCTCTCCAACACCTCAAACAACCTGACGTACCGTGGTGAAAGCTTAACCAATCTCCTAATCCTTTTGTGTCCTAAACTCGATTTGACATGCAGGAAAACCTAATCGCCAACCTTGAACTCTAGAGGTCGTCTCTGCTGATTAGCATAAGACTTATGTCAAGACTTTGTAGTAGCCATCCACTACCGAATACACTCTATCTGCTCTGTGGTCTCCTAGAAAAGATGAGGTCCCAACATAGCTTCCTCTTCTACTTCCATCCAACATAAGGGTGATCAGCATGGCTTACCATAAAAGCCTCAAAAGGTTCCATCTAAATAGTTTCTTGGAAACTATTGTTGTAGGAAAACTCCACAAGAGGTATTTACTTCTCCCAATAACCTCCAATATCCAGAATACATGCTTGAAGCATATTCTCAAGCACCTGAATCATACACTTGGACAAGCCATCTGTCTGAGTGTGGTAAGCTGTACACAAAAGTACTTGAGTACCCAAAGCCTTCTAAAGCCCCTCCTAGACATGAGAAGTAAAATGTGAATCCCTATCTAAAACAATGGTGTTTAGAACTCCATGTAGATGTAAAATCTCACAGATGCACAACCGTCCCAACTCATCAACAATGATGGTCTCCTTGATCGGCAAGAAGTGAGAAACCTTCATGAGTCTATCAATGACAACCCAAACTGCATCATTCCCTCAAGGCGACCTCGGTAACCCTATCACGAAATCCATCGTGACATCATTCCACTTCCACTCAGGAATGGATAATTTATGTAATAGCCCTACTTGTCGCTGATGCTTCGAATTGACCTGCTAACAGGTGGAACAACTCACGACTAAACTAGAAACTTATCTCTTCATTCCTGGACATAAATACTGATGATGTAGATCACAATACATCTTGGTGACCCCAGGATGAACTGCCAAAACTGAGGAATAAAAGTCCCGTATCATCTCCTCACGTATGTCTGCGGGCACCCATACGCGCCCCTAAAAATGAAAGATCTCATCCTCTCCTGTGGTCCATCCTATAATAGGGTTCTCTCCTGACATGATTTCCCGTAGGACCAGGCCTTCTAAATCAGATAGCCGCCTCATTCGCACTCGATCAAGAAGAGTATATGTAACATCTACAGAAGAATGAATTATCTTCCCTTGTCTTTCATGCAATTCCAAATTCATCTTAGAGAGTAGAGACCTTAGCTACCACTCACTGCTGGCCTCCGGAACTGCCTATATCTGAGTCCTCCTGCTCAGCGCATCAGCCACTACGCTGCCTTTCCAAAGTGTATAGGTAATCTCAAAGTCAAAAGACTGAAGGTACTCAAACCACCTTTTCTGTCTCAAATTAAAATATGTTTAAGTGAAGATGTACTTGAGACACTTTTAGTCAGTGAAAACCACAAAATGATATCCTATAATGTTATGTATCCAATAGCGTAAGACTTGAACAAATGCAGCCAACTCGAGATCATGCATCGGGTAATTCCTCTCATTTGGCCTCAAATTTTGAGACCCATATGCAATGACTCCTTCCCCCTACATATGCAGAACTCCTAGCCTGATACTTGAAGGATTAAAGTACATAGTGTAGCTCTTTCTCAGCTTTGGAAACACTAGTACCATTGCTGATGTGATCCTCCCTTTCAACTTATGAAAGGCTGACTCACTAGAATATGACCACAAGAACTTCACACCCTTCTTAGTCAGACCCATCAGTGGTGATGCTAAGCATGAAAAGTCTTTAATAAAGCTTCTGTAGTATCCATCCAGCCCTAGATAACTCTATACCACAAATATGTTCTTCGACTGTTCCCAGGAGACTATTCCTCTCACTTTCTCTAGGTCCACTGATACTCTTTTCTCTGAGATAACATGACCCAAGAAGAGAATCTGATCTATCCAAAAGTGGAATTTTGAGAGCTTATCATATAATTGATGCTCTCTCAGTATACTCAAAACAATCTCATGATGTGTGGCATGGTCGTGTTGAGTGTGAGAGTACACCAAGATATCATCCAGAAAAACCACCATGAAGGAATCCTAGTATGGATGGAACACTCAGTTCATTAGTGCCACGAAAACTCCAGGCTCATTCGTGAGACCGAACGACATAACCATGTACTCATATAGACGATACCTGCTCTAGAATGCTGTGAGAGGTATATCTGAGGGTCTAACATGAAACTGATGGTATCCAGACCTCACGTCGATCTTCGAGAACACTCAGACTCCTCAAAACTGATCAAAGAGATTCTCAATACTTGGCAAGGGACATTAATTCTTGATCGTCAAATGGTTGAACTTCCGATAGTACACACAAAGTCTAAGGGTAATGTCTACCTTCTTTACAAACTGGACTGGCGAACCCCAAGGAGAAGTACTGGGTCTGATCAAAACCCTTTGCATGCAACTCTTCCAACTACTTCTTAAGCTTTTGTAACTCTGGTGTAGATATCCTATAAGGAGGAATGGTCACTAGTGCCACTCCTAGAACAAGTTAAATAGAAAATTCTACCTCACGCTCTGTAGTAAAACTAAAAAACTCTTATGAAAAAAATTCTTTAAAACAAATCACCACAGGAGGAAAGTCAATCTGTGAAATCCCCTGGTCATCCAGATAGAGACTAGCAATCTGGGATATAACTCCTCATAACCCATGATGCTTGGGTCCTGTTCTGCTCTCCTGGACATCCCATTTTCCCTTATAAAGAAAAGATCCACCCCTGGTGATATGAAACTCACCCTTTGGTGATAACAGTCGACAAGTTCCTGGAAGGGAAATAGACAGTCCATTCCGAGAATGACATCATAGGCTATCATCTCTAGGACATAGAGGTCCCATAAAAAGTGACACCCACCAACCTCTATGGGGAAATACTTGCACTAACATACACTCTCCATTCAAGTCTCTAACAGAGTGTCAAGTGTCAAGATATCAACAAAAGAAAAGATGAGAGCCTAAGGCTCTCCACAACAACAATAGATATAAAGCTATAGGAAGCCCTTATATCGAAAAGTGTGGAAGATAAAACTGAGGAAACTAAGATTGTACCTCAAACTGTAGAGGGTATACGATCTTTCTCCTATTGGGTATGCTCCACTGCAAATTTATGACCTGCACTGCGGCCCTATGACGCTGTTTGGACACCCTGAGCTGATCCACCCTGTTGTCCGAGAAAACCAGGCCACTGGCTACCACGACCATGACCTCCACCTCGACTTGAATGGCAGGAAGAACTCCAGTTCCCAAACTGGTGAGAAAATGGTGGTTCTGATCCTAAATGAAGACTCATAGAAGAACCCCTATCACCAGCTGCTGGTGAGAATATCTGATATAAAAGCTGAAAATGATCCATCTTTCCACAAGATCAGCACTCCATTGGGTCTCCCGGGCAATGTGGCCTTGTATTCCTGCTCTTCCCACAATGGTAGCACACAACATAACTACCAAATGATGTATCTAGTCTCCTTGGATCTCTGCACGTAGACTCCCTACGATGCTTCCTACTGTTAGTAAGAGGGATACTAACTCCAGATGCTGAGCCGAACTGGCTCAAAACTCTATAATATCTTAGATTGAACTCAGTGATTAGTTCTTAGTTGATGATAGAAGTGATAGAGGTCAAATGGAAGGTGTTCACCTGTGATTGGATGTCATGCCTCTGACCATACTCGAACATCCTTGCCAGGAATAACTGATCACCTTTTGAAATAGGCATGAAATGCTGTATCTTAGTAAAATGAGAGGAATACTCCATAACCAAAAGTTTACCCATATCTAGACTCATAAACTCTCAAGCTCGATCGGCCCTCAAAGTATCCAGGTAGAAGCAGTCATAGAAGATACGGTGAAACTCCTCCCAAGTCATGACTTGATGACATCGTGTCTGTGAGATCACATCCAACCATCTCTTGGAGGAATCATGAAGCATATATTTAATGAACTTGACCTGCCTCTCTGGAGGCATGTCCACATGCTCAAAGATCATCATCATGGATTTTAGCCATGAATCTGTAGCCTGGGGTCCTCCATCCCCTGAAAAAGTGGGAGGTTGTTGCTGCTGAAAGACCTGCGTCAATTCTTCCATCGATGGGGTAGCAGGCTGTGCCCCCTAAAAGGTCTAAATCATCCTAATAAATCCTTCCCTAAACTGTTCATTAACACCTACATCATCACTTGCATCAGATATAACAGTTTGTTCCAAGACTGGAACCATGGGAGGATGCACAGGTGGCCTCTAATCATCCATATCCAGTGTCTGATCACTACCCTGAAACTGGTGTACAACCAGAGGATGTCTCGGTGGAATGAATCTGCAAGGTCAAATGCACACCTTAGATCAATATTATCAAGGGACAAAAACTAAAAACATAAGAAGGGAACAGGAGAAGAAAATAATTCATGTTTTTTCAAAACATGACTGCACGTCATGTATAACCCCTACACGACATGTTCCCTTCAGCCATTCATATGGGTGTGTTCCTTACAGATCTGGTCGTGTAACACCCCATACACATGGCGTGTTAACCTAACACACGATGTGTACTTGAATCATCTTCCCTTACCCAATTACTTCTACACAGCTAAGCCACACGGTTCTCCTTAGAACGAGACTACATGGTGTGTTAGTACCAAACACAGTGTGTACTAGATGAACCTCACCGAACCGTATTGTTAGATACATGGCCGGTTACACGGATCACACTACAAGGTGTGTTTTAGGTGAACCCGACGTGTAAGAGAAAGGATAACACTGACATGTGTTATTTGTTACACAGCCAGGTACCTGGGTTACACCACACGATGTGTGCTAGACGACATGACATGTAATAAAAAGATTTTTACCGAGCCATGTTGTTAGTGACAGGACCAGTTATACGGTTCTATGACACGACATGTACATCCTCTACACAGTGTGTCTTACTAAAGATTCCAAACCCAGTGTCCCCACCCACATAGTCTAACACACGGTTAGAGACTACACTATGTGTATATACAGTACATGATGTTTACTCAATAAAAACAGTTTCTTCTCGAATAGAAGAACACATGATGTATATTCAAAACTACACAACATGTATTCTGGGTTTTTCCGGACAGTAAGCCTCAAAAACTACTCCAGAGCCCAGAAAAACAATGAAACTAACATTAAAGTGCCAAATTCTGATCCTTCAGGTCCCATACTCCCCATGAATCATAGATTGGCATCTTACACATGTTATAAATATGGTAAAAATGTCAATGATCCACCAAATTCCGGTCAATGAGGGCCCATAACACCTCAAGAACCAAAGTTTGACATTCATTTGAAAAAAACCTTACACAAATGATACCCTATAAAACAACATGTATTTTATCAAGGAAACTATCACAACAACATGAATCACTAGAACAACATCTATCACAACAACATGAAATCGCTAATGATCCCTATATGGCATGGAAAGAATGCATGACATGTGATTTCTAGAAAGTTCCTAAATGATGCATGAGATGGTATACCCTCATGTCATTGGGTAGAAATAGAAATAAAACATGAATACATCAATAATAAAATCACAATACATGTGAGTCATCCAACAGTGAAAATCAGATCAACCGTAGACATGAAAAACCAGAAAATTGAAACAAACGAGGTAGATTGGCTTTTCCCTGTATACGGGTTAGCTACTCCTAGTCACATCTTATTACTAATTACATATTCTATCTTATCCTTGACTATAGGATTCAAATAGTAAGTCAAGAATAAAAGGAAACTCCTCTGATACCACTTTATAATGTTTTGGTTTTGGAAGTCGCCTAGAGGCACCCCATACCCGCTTGGTCAAATGACCTCAAGCACATTTCCCCGACCGCTAGAGGCTTCCTACTAACATCAAGGGCCTTGGGTGTGATAGTGGAGAAACTATACCCTAATTTTCAGAGTAACACAGTGGAAGATGACAATAAAAATAGTGTAAGTAGTAATAATACATACCAAATAAACAACAGTGGTCTGGAAAATAATAAACTGGAGCACAAATATATATTTGAATGATGCATGATACATATTTCTAGGAAAAAATTCAAACAAATCACAATGTTGGAATAAAACAGTACAAAACCCAAGTACAAAATAAAGAAAGTAACAACACCTCAACATCTCAATCCATAACTTGGTCCCATGCTCTCTAGCTCCATAGAAAATCAAATGCCTGATGTTGAAGAGCGCTTTCCCTTATCTATACCTGCAAAAATACAATCTATTTTGGCCCAAAAGCATAGCCCAAATAGGGTGTGATACTAAATACTAGTAGAAAACCACCAAGATATATGTGACTAATAGTTAGTGAATATATGGTAGGCAACAAGAAAATAAATGAATTAAATAAGGATGTACCCAAGGTAACCAATTCACAGTTTCAATGCATTCAGTATCATTTATAAAGAAAAAACTAAACAATGTAGGTAATCACAAACAGGTAACCCTAAAGGATGTGCGCACAACCTATCCCCTATGGCCCTACCTAGTAACGCAATTAATCCTCTGGGAAGTGCACTCATTCTAACCCATCTGGTTCAGCTTAAGCATAGGCTCTCTGAGGAAGAACTCACAGTCAATTCCTCATATAATCTAGTATCGGTAACTAAAGGATCTCTAGGGAAGCACTAAATGTATATTCCCCCTTTAGCCCACGACGAGGATCTAAAGATACTCTAAGAAAGAAATTACATCAATTCCCCCAATTGTCTCACATTTTGAATAAAACAGACACTCTAGAGAAGCCCTTACGTCCATTCTTCCTATGGTCTATACACCAGGTTATCAGGGCCCTGTGTAAGTCACGTAGGTGAAGAAACGTGTATCGGACAAATTAAAAATCATGAAATACTTGGCTAGTAGTTTAAAACATATCAACATATTAGAACAATCACACCATCCTACAACTAAGAATGGGAAAGTAAATAGCAGCCTAACATGCAAACTAGACTCATGGTCAAAACTGGCTATCATGCATGTGAAAAAGCTTCCAAATCCTAGCAATTAACCCTATTCGCATTCAATCAAACTTTAATCAAGCATAAAAGAAAATCAGGCAATAATAGGGCTAAAACGGTAAAATTGCAATACCCCATTCATGGGTATTGGAAAAAATTACACAAATAAATCAAAGAATTTTAACGGAAATACACAAACCACCTACCTCAGCAATGGGAGATCAATATAATTGAGTCTTAGGGCTTGAATAACCTTAGAATGCTAAAGATCAACAAAAACATCTAAAACATTCAATAGAGTATAACTTGAGAAAGAAGAGGAATCATGAAATGTATCTATTCAAGATGGAATATCTTACCGATTTGATTCCAACGCAACTGGCGAAGTTCAATTTAGAGAACAGAAACTCGATTGGGGACTCGACGAAGATCCATGTTGTATAGATGCTCTCGGTTGAGTTCGGTGGAGAAGAGAATGTTTCTGCCGATAAGATGTGACCCCAGTCCATTTAATGAAAAAAAACTAAAATACACGGCATATACTTTGGAAATACATGGTGTGTACTTTCCATTTCTGTACCCCACATTAGGCGTCCTCTAGGTCACCCCCACATGGATATGTGCATGGCCTCTACACAGCCAACACACGACTACCCGCGGTAACCAAGTACACAACGTGTACTCAGAAAGTACACTGTGTGTACTTCAAAAATTTCCAGAAATTCTTATTTTTTCTCAAAAATTACCAGAAAAGGAAAACATACCTAAAAAGATCTAGGTTATAACATTTTGTAGCTCCACATCTTCCTTCTACATCTATATAACCTTCACATGTATATATGGTTTAACGTTAATTTGAAATAGATAACATTGATCCCCTTCCTTTAAAATATCAATAACCTTATTTTACCAATCCATAAATACTAGATATTTTCTTATCCCTATCATTTATAGGATATCATGGTCCTTTCAACTCGAAGCATCCTCCATCATGTTCACTTTCCCAGGGATTTAATGTATCGAGCATCCGTAATCTTTAATCAACTCCAACCATATTATTTGGTTCCTATTCAGCTCCTTTTGTGTAAGAATATACTTTAAACTATTATTATTGGTATAAATATCACACATTTCACTGTAATGATAATTTCCCCATTTCATTAATGAAAATATTTCCACAATTAACTCCAAATAATGAGTTAGGTAATTTTTATCACGTATTTTCAAATGGTGCGAGGAAATATCTATCACTATTTCATTCTACATGAGAAAACATCCAAATACCATCTTTTATGCATCATTTTATATTAAAAAAAATTCTCCAACATATGGTATTTTGAGCACAGCTGCACTGGATAACCATATTTTTAGCTTTATGAAATTCTCTTCACATTCCAGAATCCACAAAAACATTTCCCTATAAATATTATTTATAAAATTACAAATCATTAAAAGGTAAATATAGATCTATTAATATATCCATTGACTATATGGGATTGTAAAATTATTTTTATTGTTCTACCATGATGCCATAAACTAATGTTTCATAAGATAATTCATAACTTCATATTATTTAACCATTTGGAAAAAGTGCATAAATACATGTGATTAAGGGAAATCACACCCTTTACATTTGTATATTGAATATAATTTATTCAGTAATAGAAGAAATACATTTCTTAAATTTATAAATCCAACAATTTATATTTTATTGTAGTGATATAATGTCTCTTGAGGTCACTCTTTGTGACCTATTAAATGGAAAATTAGTTTGAATCATTAAGCTTATCTTAAAATGTTATAGAGTTTAATAAAAAAATGTGTTTGAGATAGTTTTTTCACATGTTAGTCAGTATAATTTAATATTAGATGAAGTTAATGATATATTTGGAAAAGAGTTTTGGAGAATTTCTGAACGGAGTTTGAGATATGGGCTCAGAAGTTATGATTCATGATTAAATATAAGGATAAATGTAATAAAACAAAAGGTTGTTTTCTATAGGTGGGAAATAAAAAAAGATATTACCCTAGATCCCAATTCACATAAAATTTTATGATTAAATATCATACATGATTATTTGGGTATATCGTATAAAATGATAAGGTGATACCATTTACAATCCCTTTTCATATGTTTTAAAATATTAAAAATTATCTTTTGATAAATTATTCGTATAATATATGATGGAAATTTTTGTATGATACAATTTATCTAAGGAATATATATATTCATGTGATTTATTTATAGTTTTATTATATCATTAAATAATATATTAATAACTTATGATTTAATTTATGGGAGGTACTTGATGGCTTATGTAAGGAATCCACTATCAAGGGACGATAGTATGTATTATATCCTACCTAAAGATACTTATCATATTCCATTTTATCATATTACATATTATATATTACCCTATTCTAGAGGGAGACAATACTATTTTTCTACGTTCTTTTGGAATATTTATTAGGATTATGTAATTTAATTATCCCATAGATACACCATGGAGTATGTATGTGGTTTGTGTAACAGCTAGATATTTTACATTTAATTACATTATATAAATATATTTTTGAATAGATAGTGATATACACAATACCAGATTAATATGATCATAGTTTTCTTAATTAAATATATAAATCATTTCATTATTAATATATATTGTGAAAACTATTTAATTGACACTCATTTTTAATTTACATGAAATAAGTTTAAGAAAACTAAATATTTAGAATGGTAATTTTTTTGTATAAAAAAAGATACTATTTCATTTAAAATATAATTTTTATTAATTTTTTAATTTCATTTTGGTCAAATGAATATTATTTTTGAAATTATCATTTTAAAATTTTCATAGCGTATATTTTTTGGTATTTTTATCAAAATGTTGTGTTCATGGTGAATAGTAAAAAGTTACATTTTTAAAAAATAATTAACTTTTATAACAGCATCATGATATAGAAATAAATTAAAATTTTAGAAAACCATTGTATAAAAATAATATAAATATAAGCAGAATAAAAGTTCATTTAAAACTATTATATTGAATTCTGAAATGCATTCGTGACTTTCTGGAACTAGAGTCATATTTTATTCAAAAAAAGAGATCTTCACATTTAATAATGTAGATATAAGGTTCAATTTGGTTTATGAATAGTTCTAATGTGAAATAATCATCAATTTTTATATAAATTTAAAATAAATTTTTAGGAATCACTGCTGCTAAATATGTTTTAGACTAAATAAGTATAGATTTACTTTTACACATAAAAATAATTTTTCCTATAAATGGATTTGATGAATATTGTGTACTAATATTAGAGTTTATTTTTATCGCTTATATAAAATTAATATTTAAAAATAGATTTCATATTTTTAATTAACACATTTAAATTATTTAACATCTTCCATTTAATTTTTTTAGTAATGAATATTTACCATGTTAGAATTTTGTCGCCATGGTAAATGTTAAAATGGGCAATGAGGGGTTAAACTAAGGGATACAGCTTCAAATATATCTAAATTTTGACTAAATGTGATTTTAATATAGGATATTGACCATAACCCATCATGTATTTTTAATTGAACTAAATTTGATCTATATTTTATATTAATTATCATTATTATATATAAAGGTTCTCAATATATTCAAATGTGTCACATCTCTCATTTATAAATAGAAACCTCTTCTCATCCTTTTAACATAAACATGGAGCACATTAATTCAACTAAAACTCACCAAATACCTTCAAAAAATTCTTACCCATAATATGGTGGCAATTTTATCCCCGAAATATAAATCCTAGATGGCATTATCCATAATCTAAAGGAATATATCTATGGAGGTGGTAAGAGTGATAACCATATTTTTTCATGTTTTTTTATTCTTGTAACACATTAAAATATATTCTAACATTCCAAATATAATTTAATAATATTATTTAATATAATATAATTTAATTATGATGATTGGACTACTATTTTATATATCATTTATATCCTATGAAAAATGAATGTGTCACTCGTGCATATGTGTGGACTATTGTCGCCACGCATCGAAGCATTTTGTTCATTAATGCATAATATAAGTTGATTAATGATGAAATCAATCAATATTTATGATATTCATGACATTGTTCTGAATTTATTATGATAATATATCATCTACCATATTTTCATTCCATCCTTTGAAAAATGAGAATGTATCTCATGCGTACATGCATACTAATACCTCCAGGAAATGAGATTATTCATTTTTCACAACCTCCTTACATTGATATATTTAGAAATGTAATTAATAAATAAATATATATGGAATTTATAACATTATTAATGTTTTTTAGAAAATAAATTTTTCATTATATAAATAATATTAAAAACAAATTATCATTTTTATTTTTAACAACAAAAAAGGTGACCCACTAATGCTATTGGATGTAATATCCTATTAACATTACTTTTTATTTTTATTTTTATTCTTAGTATTATTTAATATAATTTACCAGTTTTAAATTTTTTTATGAAAACAAAATTATTCTATAAAATAGATAATATAATTATAAAATAATATATATTTACTCATTTGGTTGTTATGACATGTTCTTATTTCGGTACATTTTACACCTACGTGTACAATGTTATAATGTTTAAGTTATTAATGATCAAGGAATGTGATGAATTGTAATATTATGTAGGGATAAGGTATTTAAAATATTTTTAAAATTTAATAATTGATATATATATGTATATACTTGTATGTATTTAAATTTATAGATGTTAATAAAATGAAATCTTCTATAAAGTAAAAACATATAAAAGATGGAATTTTTAATATTTCTATGTGACACAACACCCTGGGTTACCTGAAATATAAATGGATCTATAAAATCATATAAAATACATATAAAAAATCATCATTAACATTGTATAGGTGATTAAAACCTGACCCAGGATGAAAGAAAAAAATAAATGAATCAAAATGTGCATGGAAAATGGAGAGGCAAACACAAAGACATTGATTTTAACAATGAATTTTTATAAATAGGATACTAATAAATAACAAGTGAATGATATGAATTATTAAAAAAAATAAAATATTGTTTTATTTTATATGTATAACATATATATGTGTGTATATATATATGTATTCTACACTTGAGGTCAGAACATGTTAAACCAAGAGGATGTATGATGTAAGGAGACACTTAATTAAATTTCCATTCATTGGATTATTTTAATTCTCCCTTGAATATGTTATTGCATGGATTTCTGTGTTATAGACTATGATTTTTTATCTTATATTTTATATTTTTATTTCATTTGATTCAAATAATTACTTCATTTATTGGTTATAACTTCAAATTATATGATATTTGTAAGGGTTCATGGTCTCAATTTCAATTTCTTGAGACATGTTTCATGTTATGATACTTGATTTATGTTAGATGGTGTAATTACTACCCTGTAAACTTTTTTTTAAATATTATTTCACATATATCAAGGTTATTACTAAATAATATCATTTTCTTTCATTCAATTAATTTTAATTCAAGCATTACCAATGTGTTAAGGTTTTCTCATCTCAAAATACCTTCTTTGAGACAAGTTTCTCTTTATGAAACTATATTCATTTATAAAATGTATATACTACATATTTGATTCATAATATCATGAATAAATTTATATACATTATATTTTATGTTCCTTCTCGAGTTATTTATTTTAAAATGGTTTTGAATTTTAATCCTCAGACGGGAATATTATTCAAAACCCCATTTTAAATATTCTAATATCATTCTCTTTTTATCCATATTATACAAATTAAATTACCAATTTTTTTTATCTATACCTAAATTTTTAATAAATTTAATTTTCACAAACATTGAAACTATTTAAAACTGTTAAATGAAATATTTTCAATAAATATTTTCCCAAGACAATTTTGAAATAATATAAAAATGTGTAATTTTTTTTATTTTTTATCATTTATTATATAAATATATTTTCCAATGATCATAAACAAATTCATTATCAAGATAAATATAATGTTTTTTTTATTTCAAGGAAAATCCCTATAATGGAACATAATTTACATAAATTGATATTAATTCAAAATTATAAAATATTTATTACATAACATAACAAAACCACACCAGGACTATATGGGTATACTATCATAAGAAACTGGTACACATAAACAACTAGATCATAAGACATCTACCTTTTCTCCCACATATTCCTTCATAACTATACAACTATTGACATGTATTATGGATACCCTTGTCCACAGCTGGGGGAATATAATAATAATAAAGGGTGAGCATAAATTCTCTCTAAGGGTAAAAAATGAAGATATTAATCATTTCATAATTATAATATATATGAATATAACATTTGAAAATTTTATCTTGCATATGAAAGATCATGATATAATGTCATAAAATAAATCATAAATGTTCAAAAAAATAAATGATCATATTACCAAAAGTCAAAACATAAGACATTGAATTTTTAGAATATACATAATCATATAAAATCATTTCATATTAGTCAAGGATAATTTCCAAGACCATAATAGTAGTTAAATACCATACCTAAACCGAATTTAGTAATCATTCCATCCCTGTATTACATAACAAACATCATTTCCCATTCTACCCACAACTATCTCATGAGATAAAAATCTTTACCCAATTAATTGGAGAGAGATATAGGTCCAACATATCTCATAGTGAAATCATTCTTGATTGTTCTATAAAAACACAAATCCTTCATCCTAGCATAACTGAAGGAATAAAATGGGTTTCTTAAACATTATTCCATCACAGCAAAATCCATGTAAAAAATGGATTTTAAAAATAACATTAATAAAAACTCAAACAATAGGAATAATATGGATAGTATACATGAAACATAAACCTATTAAATAATAACATAATTGATGGAAAATAATTTTTATAGAACATTTGAAATTAATTATTGATTAAAATATCCTTTCCCCTTAAAAACATTTTATTTTCTCAAAGTTACACAAAATTTTAAAAGAAATTAATTTCATTGAAACTAACCGTGAAATATTTTATATTAAGCATCATTGAAATAAAGTGTTATGAAGATGTAAAAATAATTTCATTCCATATAATTTAAAAGAAAACAATCATCTCATATTTTTTTGGACAAGTCAAAAACATCCCCGTATAAAAAACGAAAAAATATTCATTTCATTCCATTTAATTTTTTTTACCAATACTAAAAATTGACTTCAAAAAAATTACAACATCAGTTTTGTTTAATTATTTTATATTCTTATTTTTTTAATAAAAATTCCAAATAAAATACTATTATTAATATAAATAATCTAAATTTCATAAGGATTCTTGTATTATAAAATATATTCTGAATATACCTTCATTAAAAATGTTTTATGTATTAAAACATTAATGTTACAACTTTAACATCAATATAAATAATATATAATATGTGTCATAATATTTTAAATATGTCTCAAAATGGTTAATAAATAAACAATTGCATTATTATAGTTGAGATATACTCTATAAATAAGATTTATTCAAGTTTTTTAGTCTTTTAATGGTTAGTATCATTTTAATAAAAATTAAATTATTGGTTTTTTTCAATTAAATAGTATGTAAATTATCTATGTATAAGCCTTTAAGGTAATTAATTATTTCCTAAAAATGAAATATAAATTTCCATGATAATGGAAAAAATTTAGCTTTCAAATTAAAATTTATAGTAAAAAACTTATTTTATATAACCTTTTATTAGAAATGATATTTTTCTCAAAATGTGACTAAGACATATTTATCTTCTCTTTAAATAAATTAAGAGACATAATCTCATCTAAGTGGTTCAGAAAAAAAATACCAATTTGATTCTATGATGATTTAGGTCCAAATTAACTCATTGAATGATATTCAGAAAAGTGATTGAGTAATTATATAATATTATTTTTACACATAATTACCAATTTTACCCTTTTAACATATTAATAAAAAATTGTTGAAGTTACTATTCATAATGGAAATAAATAGATGGAAAAGTTTTATTTAGTTTAGAAGAAATAAATCCCAATATGGAATCAATTTTTCAAAATTCAAAAAACCAAAGTTATAGTAATTAATTTTAAATTAACTTCATTGTTAGAATGAGAATATAGGTCTTAAAATTTTAAACATTGCAAAAGATGGAAGTTTATTTATATTTTAATTTAATGTAAAATTAATAACAATGTCCTACATTATATTAAATGATAAAAATATAATATATTTACACTTGATAACCATTAAACTATATAATTTTTCATTGTTAATTATTTTGATGAAAAAATATATTTTTAATTAAAATTTAGTACATTTTTAATATTCATCAAAATATGGAATATATAGGGAAAATATATAAAATTCATCAAAAGTAAATTTTTATATCCCACTTCTATATAATAAGTTTATATTTTCATATAAGAATTGTTAATACATCCAAATTTAAATTTGGAATGTGTTTTCCATTAAAAGGTGGTAAACTTACCCTTTTGAAAAATAAGGGTTTTTATACATAAAATAGTATTTATTCATATCCTTTGAAAAAAATATTTATTGGAAAAATATATAAAATACTTCATTAAATGTGTAACATATTTATTTCATTAAATTCATTTCAAAATTGAAAATTATTTAATTTATTAATACAAAAATATAAATATTTCATTTACATTTAATTAGTTCCTACTGATAATAATTAATTGGTAGACAAGGAATTCAGAATACATTTTCAAACATTAGTTATATTTATTCCCACTAAAATACTGGCAATGTTATAATGGTTATTTAATACTAATGGAATATTTTTTTAAACTCACTATTTCATTAACTGTAATCTATTAAAGAATTAAAAATATGTAAATAAAATATTTCATAAAACATTAGGGTGTCACATTCTACCCCCACCCCCCATAAACTAAATTTCTTCGAAAAAATATGCCAGTTGGATACAAATATATGAGGAAACTCTGACTCATTGGGTCCTAATGTTCCCACATAGCTTCCTCAAATTACTGGTTCTGCTATAAAACATTAACCAAGAGAGTGGAATTATTTCATAGAAATTTTTTTATATGATCCAGAGTCTATATTGGTGGTTCATCAAAAAAAGATATTTCTCTAGTGGTACAACTACTATGTTCAAAACTTGTGAAGTTTTAGGTATGTACTTTCTTATGAAAGATACCTGTAAGACATTATGAACATGAGAGATATTTTATGGAATCACCAATCTATAAGCTTCCATCCCAACACAATCATGAATTTCATAAGAGCTCATGTACCTATGGCTCATATTTCCCTTCATTCAAAATATAATTACTCTATTACATGGAGATATTCATAGAAACCCCTTATCACCAACTTCAATCTCAAGGTCTTTTCTTTTGTTGTTAGGATAACATTTTTTTGACTTTGGTTTCTCTTATGTGTTTTTGAATAGATCTGACCTTCTTTTCTATTTCAACGATAAGTTCAGGTCCTAATATCTTTCTTTACCCAAATTCATCATAGTATGTTGGTGTTATAAACTTCATTCTTTATAGGGCTTCATATGGATCCATCAGAATACTAGAGTGAATGTTATTTTTGTAATAAAATTCTACCAAAGGAAGGTGTTGACCCCAACCACATTTGAAATAAATATAACAAGATCTCAACATAATTATAGAGTTTTAATTATCCTCTAAAATTGTCCATATATTTAAGGATGAAAAGTTCTACTTGAACTAAATTTAGTATCTAGTGCCTACTAAAAACATCGCAAGAACATTGAGGTAAACAATGGATCTTGATAAGATATAATGGAATGTGGTACTCCATGAATTTTTACAACTAATTTTATATATATCATTGAATTATAATCAAGATAGAAATGAAATATAATTATAATTATGTTTTTCTGACATCATATGCCGATAAATTATAATACATGTACAATTATGGACTTTAGATGTTTTGGGAAGTCTGACAACAAACTCCATATTGATTTTTTCCATTCCCATTTGGGTAAGGTTAATGCTTGTAACATCCCCTAAGACTTCACTCTCTCAACCATAACTTGATAAAAAAACCAAGCACCAAGATACATATTCAGAAACATATATTTTAATTCCATCCTAACAGAAACACTCTTTCAGGTCCCTCTACATCTTTTTTCATCCAGGATGAATAGATAATGATTATATATGAGCCTCATCAAATAACACCTTATTTAATTATTATAATAGAGGAATATATAGACGGTTCCTGAATGAAATTATTATATCACAATCAAGGTTGAATTGAAAAGCATTTCTCACCTTATTCTGTAGCTCCTCATCTTCCTTCTATATCTACTTAATCTTTACATGAATAAATGGTTTAACAGTTATTTGAGAAAAATAAGATTTCCTCCTTCATTTAAAATTCCATGATTTAACCTTTCTAAATCCATAAATACTGGATCTTTTCTAATCCCCATCATGGATAGGCTATCATGGTCCTTTCTAATCAAATAATCCTCCACTTTCTTCACTTTCCCAGGGTGGTAATATATCAAGTAGCTGTAATATTTAATCAACTCCAAGAATATTTTTTGGAACAAATTCAACTCCTTTTGTGTGAAAATCTACTTTACAATATTATGATTGGTATAAATCACACCTTTCACCATGAAAATAAGTCCCCCATATATTTAAGGCAAATATTACCAAATCATACTCCAAAGAATGAGTAGGGCAATTTTTCTTAGGAATTTTCAATTGTAATGAGGAAAAATCTATAACCAAATCTTGTTAGATAAGAACAAATCCTAGTCCCTTCATGTATGCATCATTATAGATCAAAAACCTTTCTCTACGACATGGTAGTTCAAGAGCTCGTGCATGAGCTATCCTTATTTTTAACTCCTTGAAATTCTCTTCACATTTATCCATCCACACAAACTTAACTTCATTATGAGTCAACATAGTGGGTGGATTGGATTGTCATGAACAATATTTCCCAAAAAAATAACTAATATCCATCCAAACCAACAAAAATCTTTATCTCAGTTACCATTTTTGGTCTAGGAAAATGTTTAGTAACTTTTTTCTATATCCATAGATATCACCTCTCTTGAGATTATGTGACCCAAAAATGAAAACTTCTAAATCCAAAAATCACACCTGCTGAAATTAAAAAAAATATTATATTTTCTCATGTCCTTATATACAATTTTCATTTTATCATCATATTCTACATTTCTATAATAATATTCAATAATCTCATCTATAATGATTATCAAAATTAGATGAAGATTGTATCTAAAGAATCAATTCATTAGATCCCTGAAGATTGTAGAGAATTATTAAGACGAAAAGGCATCAATATAGATTAATAGTGTTCATACCTTATACAGAATTTCATTTTTGGTATATCCTCTTTATCTACCCTTAATTTATAATTCCATGAATGAAGATAAATCATGGAAAATTATTGAGGTCCACATAGTTTGTCGAATAAGTCATCAATGCAGGGAATATAATATTTTTTCGTGATAATGAACTTTTTAGGTTCTCAATAATCAATATAGATTCTCATTAATCAATATTTCTTCTTAACAAAGAGAACTAGGGAAACCCAAGGTGATGAACTAGGCTGTATGAATCCATTGTAAATTTTATCCTTTAATTGTTTCTTCAATTCTTACAACTCATCTAGTTCTATTCTATAATGTGTCTTTGAAATAAGTATAGCACCCAGTATGAGTTATACTAAAAATTCAACTTTACGATTCAGTATAAGACATTGCAATTATTATGTAAATACATAAAAAAAACTCTTGTATAATATGTGTATTATTAATGGTGAGTTTCTACCTAGACATTTTAGATAGATAACATTCATTTATAGAAACCTAGAACCCAAAAATGAAAGAAATCTAGACTGGAAATCATATTCATCCTTGCATAGATGGATGACCATAGCTTGATCTAGAATATAAAATGTGAATTACCTTTATTTTTAATTGATATGAGCGCCATATAGAGATAGTTATTCCATGATAATAATCACATCAAATTATTCTAAAAGAAGGATCACAATATTTCCATGAAGAACATTACCAAAAAATTTACCTTGATAAGAATTATAAATTGTTGTTGTGATCATTGTTCCATTAGGAGTTGTCATAGTTAACTCAAAATCTAATTATTGTGGTAGGGTGATGATACCCTTTGAAAATTATTCAGAAAAAATGACTGGGTGGATCTAGAATCAAATAAAAAATTTCTACTTTAGAGTGGATGGTATGTGTACTATTCACAACATCATTGTCAAACACTACATTTTCGATAGTGACAATATGTGACATTACCTAATCATTGGCATTAAAAGTTTCTTAACATCAATGATCATTAATAACCCTTATATTAGGAAATTGGGTTTTATAATTCCCCATTTACGTTAAATTATAACATTAATGTGTCAGGGGTGCATTTGGTGTATCCTTTTCTATATTCACATAAATAGACATATTCTTTAAGACAATTTCCATCACATTTCTATTCAACAACCCGGTGTCCTTCTCACCCACATATGAAAAAGTTTCTAGTCCATTTAAGACAATTTACACCATATATCTTTAAAATATTTGATCTTAAGGGAAAACGCATCTTATTTCTAGTGTGGTATTTATATTTTCTCTTGTATTCCATTATTATCTTCTTATCAGAACCATAGTACAGGTGGGTTACTCTAATATCCATCTCATCCTTGAGAGAATATCGAACAATTTCTATGTAACTATTGATATCCCTTATGTCTAATTCCCTTTAGAGATTTGGTTTCAATCCACTAAAGATTCAATATACATTACTTTGATGATAAATAAAAATCCTATAAGCATACCTTGAAATTCTTGTAAAATTATCTTCATAGGTACTAATGGATTCATTTTCATTTTTATGAAGCTATGGGAACTCATTATCTATATATTTTTTTAAAAATATGAGGATTGTACTAATAAAAAAAATAAGTTATTGAACTTGTCCCATTCTTTAAAGTCAATTTCATCTCATTTCCCTATATTCTAGATTAGATTCTAACATTTATCAACTGTACCTTCTAAATGATAGACTACCAAAATGGATTTATCACGCTCTAAACACTGGATAACTGAAAATACATTTTTAGTGGTACTAATCCATTATTCATCCAATATTGGATTAGAAGACCCACTAAATAAAGGTGGATGTTTGATCCTGACGAACTCAACAAAATGTTGTATTGTCATTTTCACTCTTGGTAGACCAACATGATTCATATCTTGAGAATGATGGGTGACCATAGTGAAAATATTTTTTATTCAATCTCACATAACATTTGGTTTCTCATGTGGACAATAATTTCATTAACCATCAGATTCATCATTAATGTTGATCCTTCGGGTTCCACCCATTGACTAAATCAAAGAAGAATAATGTGAGAAACACTAATCATAATTGAAAAACCACATAAATTAATAATAGAATTTAAATTTAGTACACTCTATGTTTTATCCTAGGTTATTAATAATAATTATTAAAACACTAGTACTATGACCTATACATTGATATATCTAAGGGTTATTAATAAGGTTTTCTCATCCTAGATTCTGAATGTTAACTATAGGTTTTCTATGATACCAATTATAATGTCGCATACATTAAATACATATATATTACATAAAAATTGAAAAATTTTCATTACATAACATTACCAAACCACACCAAGATGGTATAGGTTTGGTGTCTTTCAAAACTAGGAAACATAATCAACTGGTTCATAAGACATCTAAAATGTATCTTTCTTATTCCTTCATAACTAGAACCCTTTTTGACTTTTTATACTAATACCATTATTCAAAACCTAGGTAAAATAAATATATGAAAGACTAAGATAATGTTCTCAACAAGGGTAAACAAGGGAGACATCAATCATATCATAATCATAATAAATAATATCATAATGTTTAAAAGTCCTTTCTTTCACATGAATGATCATGATATTATGTCAGAGGAAAAATCAAAAAGTTCATTAAAAATCAATGAACAAATTCCAAAAAATTCATAACATAAGACATGGAATTTATGGAATACACATAAGCATATAAAATCATTTCATATTATTCAAGGGAAATTTTTAGTTCCTATATATTGGGAAAATATCATTACATAACCGAGTTCACTCCTCGTTCTATCCTTGAATTATTGAACCAAGATCATTTCATGTTCTAGACTTATCTAAACAATCAGATATAAATATTTACCCAATGCATTGTATGGGGATATAAGTCCCACACATATTATAATTAATTCATTGTTATGTGTTTCAAAAATAAATAATTCATTCATCATTGCATAACCCAAGGAATAAAATTGGTTTCATAAACATCATTCCATTATAATAGAATCCATGTAAAAATAATGTGTTTTATAAAGATCATTCTAGCATAGAAAAATAAAACTGTAGGAATAATATGGAGAGTAAACATGAAACATAACCCTTTTAAATAATTCCATATTAGATGGAAAATAATTTTCATAGAACACTTGAAATTAATTCATGAGGAAAATATCTTTTCTTATTCAAAAACATTTTATTTTCTGAAAATTCTGCACAATTTTAAAATAAATGATATTCTTTGATAATAACATTGAAATGTTTTGATGGAAACTCCCAAGAAATATAGTGTTATGGAAATGTAAAAACATGTTCTTGTTGAATAATTAAAAAGAAAACATTCATCCCATAATTTTGATGGATAAGTCAAAAAATGCTAAATATATATAAAAATAAAATATTCCGTTAATAAAATTTAATAATGTTAAAAAATGTGTAAAATTGACCATAAAAAATTGTTAATAATAGAAAGAAATGTTTTAAATACATATTCAGAAACATGTACAGGTACGAAAAATATACCTCTGTAAATACATATGTTTGAACAATTTCGAATAATAATGAGATCACAAAATTATCCATTACCTTATATATGATATCCTTTGAAGGTATTCTGAACCTCCTATATAATTATTCAAATAAGTTCATTGACTTATTTCAGAATCATAGTAATTTTTATGAAATCATATATGATCACATTTTTAATTTTTTGTTAATAATGTTTCATTATTACTCCTTATTTGGGTATTACCTACATCAATTTCTTATGCATGTTTGTCAAATAAGATACAATTCCTATTATTAGGATACAATTATTGAATTTCCAATATAATATATATCTTTTTTTATTCATTCTATACATTCTTATAATCGTTCTTTAGTTCATATCATGTAGTATGAATCAAATCGCATTGCGGAGACAGTTGGTTAAATATATGCACGAGCAACAATATCATTCCCATAATTATGGAATGGTATTAAAGTGGATGCTATATATTGTGTTTTAGAATCATTATCATTTTTTAATAATCATATATAGTAATTATTTCAATCATTATACCCATCCATGTAAGGTGGTGTTGAAAAACTGACTACACAATAGTGTGGAGATGGTATGTTGTGTGTACGCACGCGTGGTGATTTCATTTTTTATCGGATGGATAGAAGGTGAAATATGGTTGATCTATAATAATAAAATATAATTATATAAGACATAGTGACGTTAGTAATTTATAATTGAAAAAAATCATTAATTATAATTAGAGTAAGAAATTTGTTTGAATGAATCAGTAGAGGAGATTACCTCTTCTTCGATGAGCTTCCTCTAGATATCGTCTTAAAGATGTAGAGATGGTCTTTTTAGAAGTTTATAACCTATATAATGTGACTATGGAAGGTTTAAATAAAAATTGGTAGGGTATTGATAATTTTTAAGGCTCTTTATTAAGTGAATAAGTGAGAGAGGGTGTTCACTTTTATAATTGAGGTGTGGAAAACTTTTAGAATCTCCAAAATTATTAATTTATAATAGAATCAAAACCAATAAAAATACATAAAAAATGTTATATATTCTAATTTGGTATGAAATAAGGTTTTAATATTATCAACTAATAAATTTTATACAATTTTATCTATCAATTTAAACATTATTATTTTAATTAACATTTATTTCTTCAATTTAATGTTAACTAAGTTAACAAATATTTTAGGATTACAAGGGTACAATAACTACTTATTAGATGTCAATATGACTATAAATGAATAATTTATAACATTTTAGACTATATAATAGATATTATATATTTTATAAATTGTTTTATGATCATTTAATAATTTAATAATACATTATTTTGATAAATTGTCTTCAATTCATTGATGATAAAAAATATTAGGACAACAAGTTAACAAAAAAAAAACAAATATTTTATTATATTCCTAAGATTAATATTTAATAGTAATTTTTTTATGTATTTATTGATGAAATAAAATATATTTTAATATTTTTAGTAACAATTATTTCTTATCTCCATTAATAAAATCATTACAACATCATTTTTATTAATTATTTAAAATACATATTTGTTGAATTAAAATTAAAAATAAAATACTATGATAAATATGAGTCCTATATATTTCATAATAATACTTATAGTCTGAAATATATTCTGAAAAATCCATACCTAGAAATGTTATATGTGTTAAAACAAGAATGTCACAGCTTTAAAATCACCTTAAATAAAACATTATAAGTGTCATAATCATATATATGTGTCTCTAAATGGTCAATAACTCATCCCTTGGATGATTATTGTAGATATATACTCTACTAATATGATTTAGTCTTGATTTATGTCTTTTAATGTTTATTATCATTTTAATAAAAATTATATTATTGATTTTTCATCAATTAAATAATTTATATACCATCAATGTATATGCCTTTAACATAATTATATATTATATAATTTTTTTAATAAATTACCATTATAAAAAAATATTAGTATTTATATTCATATATATTGTAGAATATATCTTATATGTAACCTTATATTAAAAATGATATATTTATTAAAAATTGTGTAAGACATATTTACCTATTCATTAAATAAATTAATTTGTCCTAATCTCATCCAAGTGGATGACAAAGGATTCCATTTCGACCCAAAGATGATTAAGGTCAAAAAACACCCATAAAATGATATTATGACCGTTTTATTGTAATTTTATAATATTATTATTACCCTTAATTACCCAATTTTACCAATTTATTGTATGAATAAAAAATTACTGAAGTTAATATTCATAAATCCAAAAAAAGAAAAATATTTAAATATTTATAAAATAATGATTTAATATAAGTAATACATTTTTCAAAATTCAAAAAATATAATTTTCATTAATTAATTTGAAATTAACGTTGTTTTCAGAATGAGATAACATGTTTTGAAAGTAAAAACATTGCAAAAGTTTGAATTTTTTTTATTTTAATTCAATGTAAAATTAAATCCAATTACCTAAACTAAATTTATTGATAAAAATATAATCTATTTATACATTAATACTATATAGAAATATAATTTTACGATATAAATTATATTTATTTAATAAGTTGTTTTCAATTAAAATTTAGTATATTTTTATTGTTAATCAAAACAAGAATGTTATCAGATAAATATAAAAAATTCATCCAATGTAAATTTTTATATTCCACTTCAAAAAAATTTGTTAATTTTTTCAAATAAAGTTGTTAATGTGTAATTTTTTTGTTTTAAATGGGATTATAATTAAAAGGGGTAAAATTTACCTTATAAAAAATATAGGTGTTTATAAATAAAATCAGTTTTATTCAAATCCTATAATGAAAATATTTGTTGGATGAATATCAAAAAATATTTTATTAAAAATATATATTTCATTAGATTAATTTACTTATTATAATTCACAATATATATTAATACAAAAAATATAAATATTTCCTTTACATTTAGTTGGTTTATATTCTTCATAAATAATTGGTATCCAACTAATTCAGCATATGTTTTCATAGGTTATTTATATTTATTCCTCCTAACATAATAGTATGGTTGTAATTAACATTTTATACTAATAGATTCTCATGGTTCATTTAAACTCAAGATTTTATGAAATTAAAGCTATTGAAGAATAAAAATTATATAAAGAATATATTTCATAAAACATATGGTTGTTTTAATTGAACTCACATAGTTTATGTAATTTCTAGTTTTTAATCTATATAAAATGAATAATATGTTTCTTATTTTATTTATCGAAATATATTTATAATTATTTTTAAAAATTGTTTTTCCTCTATCAAAGATTTAAATTTTTCGTATTCTTAACTTCTAATTTATTCAAATTATTTCATACACCTTCTTAATATATAAATATTATGATTGAATTTTAAGGAAATTAACACAAAACTCATATCCTTTCCATAGATTCATGAAGATATAAAATAATACTTTTTTTGTATGTTTTCTATGTTGAGATTAATGCCCTACAAGTTTTTTCCTTTTCTCAATTCATTGACACTAATTGTGATGATTTATGGTACTAAGATATATCCATCCAATTCATTGGTTAATTATATATTATATTTACAAATGATGATTGAAATTAATTTATTATGAATTTCTCATTATGGGTGAAGCACAAGTGAACAAATTTGATAAACATAATTTCACAGAATACCAACATAGTTTTTCTATTATTATTAAATGTACTAGTGGTTCCCTTTAAGAATGGTTGATTTTAACATGGATCTAAATAATTACCTCATATGAATTTGTTCTTATGATATGAAAAATCTCTCTTCCATGTCCAATGATTATGAATTAGTTTTTGTATTAATCTCATATATAATTCATTTTGATAGTGTTTTAATACTAATATTTTATTGAATATAGTTTTTAGAGTTTGATCCTTGGAATATTTCTACATATATATCATTGAATGTTTCCTAGAACATTGAACTATTGTTTGGGTGTTGTGAGAACCCATAATTAATATATGGAAATTATTTATGAATAAGATCATGATGGCATATTTTTTTTGAATAAATGGGGTTTATATTGATCAATAGGTTATATGGGGAATATGAGACCATGTTTGTAATTAAAATTCATAGATTACCCTTGGTTACACATAATTTTGTTCAACATAAGAGGTTACAAGAATGATATAAATTAGTGGGAGGGTTACATAATCATAATAATTTGTTTAATTATTTTAGTTAATGGCCTAAAATATATTATCTATTTATAAATATGTCATTATGATAAATCAATATGGTTAGTTTCATGAATATGGATTATTTAAGAGGAGGTATTGAGCTATGTTAGTGTTTTATATCTTGAGAACACAAATCAACAAAGAATGATTGAGGAGATTCATAAGATGAATGAAAAACATAGTAATATATTTATATCCATCCCAAGTAAAAATTTTCTACACAAAAGATCAATTTGATCATGAAGTAGGTGTTATTATTTTGTAGGGGGTTTTCCATAAATTTATCTTGAAAGAATATGCTTTGTATCTATATTTTTTGTGACCTTCATTCTTTGCTTGACCGTGAAATTAATTAGTTTACCTAAACCTAAATACGTGTTTCCAATAAACCCATGATATTTACTTTTTTGTAAAATATAAAATAATTTTCCATTATCTCATAAGAAAATGATGTTTTTATATTAATTCTTGTTCTTTACTCACCACCATTCTTCTCATTATTATTTATTAGCCCATGGGGTCATCCTTAAACTTTTCTATGTTATACTCAAGAATGATAAAACCCCTTAATTTCTAATAGATACATAAATAAATTTCTTTTCATTGATTTTTAGATGGGTTGAAATTTATTGGGGAGATGTATGTCATGGATTCCGGGATCAGGGCTTGAAATAGTAATGGGAGGTGCATAAGATACATATTTGAAAACTAGAATCTATATTTCCTACCACTAATGTCTATGAAATGATGATTGGAGAAAAAAAACATAGAATTAAGCCATTTTAGGTGAGACAATCATGAAGGATGTGGTGGAAATCATGGTTCATGAATTGATGCAATTACTAGAATTGTATTTTGTGATGAAACATGAGTATAAGTCATATACTACAAAGTAACACACTACATAAACCTCATAATATCATGGAATCTAGTATTTCTATTTAGGCATGTATCACATGCTATGTGATTGGGTCCACTGGTCATGTTACCCTACACGTCCTGCCAATCTATGTGATAAGGTCACATAATTAAGAGAATAGGTGGAAAGAAACATCATGTCCCATTAGGGACATGCTATGTGGAACCGTATGGCTATTCGACCGAGGCACTGGGTGAACATTATCAAGAACCTTACTAGATGGACACACCATGTTCACATAGGGATGTTCCATGTAGATCTATATTGCAGGCCAAGCCATGTCCATGGGAGGCCAAGATATATTTGTGGAAGGCCATGCCCAAAATGTCAGGTGAAATCACAAGTTGTGGGACCCAACATACCATCACACAAATTTCTAAGAAAACCCAACCATAACTATAAAATAGGTTTATATAGTGTTAGGGTTTTAATAGTTCTTTCTAAAATCATTGTTAAAAGATGCCTTACTCAGTACAATAAAAAAACTAACAAAGGGAGGTATTTAAAAATTCTAAAAATAATTATTAAATGGATAACTTTATCAGTTTTTGTAAAAAACCACTAATAAACTGCCACCTTATTATCAGCACTAGTAAAAAAGAATTGATAAAATTGTAATTTATCAGCACTTCAAATAATGAACTGATAAAGTGTTCTTTACTACTGATTCCAAAAAATAATTAATAAAAGTGTGGTATTTATAAGAGCCTCTAAAAATCATATATAAAAGGGGTTCTCTTTATCAGGGTTTTTAATAAGAATTGATAAAGACCCCACCCCTTTTTTATCATTTTTTACCACCACTAATAAAGGGTATATTTCAAAAAATATATTACATTAATAGACACCTGTAGTATAAGTTAAGGCTATTTGTAGGCATTATGAGCATTTTATGGCCTTAATAAATTTGATCGAGGTTTCCTATGGGTCAAAGATTTATAGATATCATCAGAAGATTTGATTTGATATTTGGTAGTGGGAAAACAGACACATTGTTTTGATTTTAAGCCTATTTTAAAGGATGCTAAATATGAAATTCCCTTAAAACCCCTAAATCACTAAAAACCCATAAAAACTCTAAAAACCCTAAAAACCCTAAAAACCCTGAAAACAACATAAATTTTAATCCAAGAGTCCATTTTATTACAAACAATTGAAGAATAAAAGACTGTAAAATGAGTTAAAATAACTTGAGATTTAAATTATGTGATAATAAAAGGAATAAAATATATTATAGTTTTAAAAATTTTAGAAATCGAACTCGAACTTAAAATGACCAAAACATTTGATCCGGGTGTCTATTTTGGATCTACCATATATCATATCAAAACATATAATGATATCTATGAAATAAATGTTACTGTACTATAGTATACAATCTCCATCCAGTTGTTCAACCCCAAAATTCCCATAAGGCATCCAAAACGGTGTTCTTTTCACTTACTTAAGTTTCTTAAAATATAAAGTGAAATAACCTCTATTTCGGGTGTCTCTTATCCTAGTAATACATTTCAAATCAAATATCATTTCATTAGACTCAGTTTAACAATTTTTTGGGCTGAAATAGACTCCTATATAATATGTTATGGTCATTTCATGTTTTTTTTGTGTTTTAGGGTTTTAAAATATTCTAAAAAATTTGATGTATTATAATGGTTTTGGGGTTAATATTAATTTAAAAAAACATATATTAATAAATAAGTATTTAAATAAATATATATATAACTATATAAATAATCATATATAAATATTTAAATATATAGAAAACATAATATAAAAATATGTATACAAATATATAGATATATCATAAAATGTAAAAAAAATAGTATATAAGAGAGTGGAAAAGGTGATAGTGTATAAGGTGGAGGTTTTTGGTTCAAAACTCACTAGAGGAAGGGGTTCACACTAAGGGTTGGATTATCTAATGTGATGATAATGGGGTGGTGGATGTGCTGCTAATGGGGTGGGGTAATCAATGATAAATGGAGTGGGGTGGGGTGGAACACAAATAAAAGGGATATGGGCCGTGAAAAAAATTCAACCCTTTATCTGTGGGGACATTATCAATGCTTTTTTATCACTATTATAGGGCCCTTTATCATCACATTTTTACTAGATATGTTAAATATAACCATTTATCGTCGCATACATTATCATCAAATATATAGCACTTATTAATCCATTTTATTAGCTATTATAGGTCCTATTTATAGTAGTTCACCATGTGTATCTCCTCCTCTGAGACACTGATTTGGACCCACTAGTGGCTTATCATATGTAATTTTTCAAACAATACATGATTATATCCTTGTTTTTGTTGTCAATAAAATTACATGAGGTGATCCAAGTGTGATTATTCTCTTAATGTAGCAATAACAATATAAGTGGTTGGGTTTTACCATCAGATATATGCTGATGTGGGTACTCTCATATCGCACCAAGGAACAAGGCCCCTATAGTATTTTTACATTTAGTCATCACTCACCCATTATACATAGGGAATCAGTCTTCTATTTACGGAGTGCTACCCCCCCCCCCCCGTTGGGAATTGGTGGGGAGTATGTCCTACAATAATGATTCTTCTCCCTTAGTTGGGGATCGTGATAGAGAGGAGTGGGATCACTACTTAAATTCTCAAGAAGTGGAAAATGGTGATGCGAATCAAAGATGTTCCCTTTAGATATGTAGTAAAACTCATCCAACTCCTTATATTTAAATGTATATTGAGATTTATTTTATTTTTTGAATGGGTTTTTTGTATGAGTATATGTGATTATTGGTTTTCTTCCCCATCTTTTTATATGAGTTGATATTACTACAGTTTTAATCTATGGATTCCCCCTTTGTTTTTGGTTATCATAGAGGGTATATTTATACTCACCTCTCTATGGGTGATTCCCACATATATCATGTCTTACAAAGATGATGTGTAGATAAAAAATGAATTTATTAGAACTACAATAGTTCAATTAGAGGTATACATGGGGGTGATGGTCATGTTTTGTATTCATATTCGGATATTATTAGCTATACCCTCTTTACTTTCCTTTCATTCAGTTGTTGTTTGGTTGGGACCAAATTTCTATTTGGGTTTGTATTTATAGAATTTATATCTTATATATTAAAATAAATTATATTTATTTTCCCTAGTGGGTTTGAATCAATTTATTTTACACTTTATTTTTTAAAATTTTATTTATATTTGAACTATTTCATGGAGAAGGCTGTGTGCATGTGTATGGGTACATTAGGCAATGACCTCCCACTTAATTATAATTCCTAAATGATGATTTTTTTCTATCCCCTAAACTTTTGATGGTAGGAATGGGGTGTCAATATAATCTTACCATCATCCTAGGTGGGGGTTTGGTGGGTCAGGTCAAGATTGAGAGGTATTAGCGAATCTTTTTTCCTCTTTCCAGTGTTTCAACTTAATCATATTGTGATGACTGTTTTGAATGATTAGGGAAATGATGTTAGAGTTCCCAAAGTTCATCTACCAGTCCAGGGAACCCAGTGATGTTTCGACAACTGATATTTCGATACACATGGTTTTTTACTACTTGGATATTGACTCAGTATGTTAAGGAATAATTTGAATGGAAAACAATGATATATACATCACATTGGATGAGGTATTTTGTATTTCATTTCCTTCTTCAGTCAGATCATAATATATTATCATGTAACATACATATTTCATGTTATATATCATGATTCATCCATGATGAATACCTATTAAGATACTAATATAAGGTTGGAACAATTACATGTTGAGTGATGAGGAATCATTGAGTGACCTATTCATGAGATTTTTCCTTCAAGTGAGCATAATGATGTTTTTTCACCTAATGGGAAGTGAATGGATCCACCTTGTAATACCTTGAGTTTATATGAATTATATTTTTATAAAATAAATAAAATATCAATGATTTATTTCAGTTCAATCAACACCGATTTTAATGATTTACATGTGATACTGAGATTGAACAAACTATGAGATATTATTCCAATTAGTTTTTAAATGTGACTTTTAACTTAGAAATTAAGAATAGTGGTATGAATAATAATAAATATTTTTTAATTAATAATAATATTGAATTTGTATAAATATAACATAACGATAAAAATTAATAAATTGTTAGAAAATTATTTAATTGTTTCAAAAATACTATTTTATCAAAAAATGATTTTATTGTATTTTGTGAAAAAATAATGAATGTAATTATTACACATTTAAAATAATTATTTTAATAACTGAACTTCATTTTTTACATTTGAATATCCAAATTATCATTCTGCAAATTTTTTATATTTTTCTGAAATGAATAATTTTTTTGATGAATATCTAATATAAAAGTTTCATTTGAAAACTTCCTCCTTATTGAAATATAATTGAAATTCATTTTTTTCAAATTTATTAGATAAATTAGTTCAACTATAAATCTTTTGATCATATTTTGGTTATTCAAATCATTTTACTATTGAATATTTATATAGAATCTTTTAGAACTTTTGATCATATTTTTCCTTGAAAACCCCATTTCTGTTCACATCAATGTGATTCATTTAAAATTAGATTTTGAATATATTTGGAATGTAATTTGTAAAAATGGTTTCCATAATTGAAATTTTCCAAATCTATATTATATTATGTGGTTAAATTATTTTTTGACCATAATTAATTTTATAACCTAGAAAATTATTTACAACGATTATGGTAAAAATGGGTTTACACTGTGTTAAACAAATATGTAATGGTTTAAAAATGACCCAAAACAAGTAAAATGACCATTTTAAGTAAATATTTTGAAATTATATCTTTTGGGTTCTAGAATAGAAATTTTTGTATCCTTTTTTCAGGTGGAAAATGTGGGTACACCTTTTTATTTTAAAAAAAATACAATTATTCCACTCACTTCTATAATAAAATGCCACATTATCTCTTCAACACTTATCACATCCAAAACCATTTGATTCCAAAAATACATACCCAAATAATTTATTTAATTACCTATTATCATCCTATAACCATTAGTTTTTTCAGAAATTCTTCCTAGGAAGGATTTTGGTGAAAACCTAAAGAGGTCACCTGATGAAGAGGAGATGCCCATCAATAAGAAATTTTACTTTAGTTTTTCCCCCAAATAATTAAATTATTTTTCAAACATGAAAACATATTCAAACAATATATTCCATATGATAAGATAATTTTATTTTTGAAGAACAACCTTGAACCATCTCCACATCTGCTAAATGGGACACGAAATCACCATTTCTGTGTACGACAGACTACCCTTCGTGCACCAATGTTATTATTTTCCACAAATCACCATTTGATGGATTAATTGTTTATATATATTATATTTATGATATTATTATTCTTATATATTCATTATATCACATTTTTCTTCTTACTATACATTCTTTGGTAGTACAATATCTTTGTTTATTTAAAGCGATGTGATTTAATCACACGTTAAATATAAGGGAACAAGGTTTTATTTAATGAACATATATGATATATATGAAATAAAAATTACTTTGGAGTTGTAATATATTATTTAACATTATTTATTTCATTCCATTGGGAAAAATGGAGAAAACGTTCATGCATATTTACTAGATAGAGTCTCCATGAACTGTGTATTTTCTTTTTTATATCTAAATTTTATGGATCATTATAAATACATATATATTAAATATATATGATATTTATTGAAAGGTTGAAATTGTGAATATTATTGACTCACTATAAATGTAAGATAACCAAATATAATTAATAAAAAAATACTGGAAAAAGCAGTTATTGCATGAAACGTTACATTAGTATGGAATTGTAAATAAAAAGATAATAAAATGTCATAATTAAATAGTATATTTTATGATATATATAATTTTATTTCTTTTATAGATTTATATTACACTTATATTTATTATAAACAAAGATTTAATGTTTTAAAATAAATTCAACACTTAAAGTAAGGGATTTTTATCACTATTTATCTTCTTTGAGACATATGTAATGATATAATCATATCACATTTTTTGAGATGTATATATATACTCATTGAAATTTTATATCTTGAATAACCTTATGTTCATGATATTTAATTTTTCATTTGATGTTATTCTTTAATGGTACTTAGGATTATATGGTACCTAAGTGGTAGGGTTTTTATGATAAAATATCATTGTTTATTCAGATTCCATATGATTATTTCTTGGATGTTGAATTATTATGATCCATCACTCATGAAGATAATTAAATTTCATATAGTACATTTATTTCACTAGAATACATGTTTTACATCCATTTTAATTTATTTATTGAATCAATATTTCAAAATATTTCCTTTAAATAAAATTGACATTATATCATACATTCATTGAAAACCCATTCTATACTATATATATATTTTCCAAAAAAGATTTAAAAAATATTTTAATTATCCTATATGTTTGTTTACATTTATTTTTACCCATTTTTAAAATTTTAAAAATGTTTGAAAAAGGAATCCATATTTCTTTTTCCAGAAAATTCTTGTTTGGATTTTACCAAAAAATTCAATGGAATATTTTTTTTAATGTATAGGACATTGGAAAAAAATTTCCAACCTGATAATAATTATTTTCAATGAATACTAATTCATATGTATATTTATGGATATTTTAAAATAAAACAAATTAAAAAATATTTTTTTTTAATTTTTCGTAAAAATAATCTTAGTTTTCAATGAAAGGATATTTTAATTAAGAAACATTTTAATCAATTTTTCTTTAAAAATAATTTTCTTTCTATGATTGAATCCTTTGATATAAAATATTTTTAGTGAGGATATTGACCAAGTATACCATTATTACTATTTAACTATATGGTTTATTATTCTGATGAAAATATGTTCATGAAACCCATTTGTCCTCCATTGGTTAACTGTGGTAAAATAATAATGAAACCTACGGATTTTTCCTTGGGTTATTCTCTGAGTAAATGATGAAATGTTTATAAAAACCATTTATTTTCATGGTTTCTAATATGATTAAGGATTTATGACATTTTACCACATATATATAGTATTCTCATAATGTGAAGGGTTGTACATATATATCTATTCAATTCATTGTGTAATGATTAATGCTATACAATATCAAAGGGTAAATGGGAGGTTATCCAAACCCCAAGATAGATTACATGAGAGGTTATTACAACCATTAAATATAGTACATGGGAGGTTATCACATGACTAAATATGGTACATTAGTGGTTATCCCAAGCCTAACATGTTATGATTATCTTAGTGGGTATCCCTAGCCTATGATTTTATATGATTGTGTATATTCCACAAATATATGTCTTATTCCAATGTTCTGCTCTAAATGATCACATTATTTTATTACATTGGGGTTCATGGATTATGAAATATCACAACTTATATTGTGACTCATTTTAATAATCTATGATGTGTTCGGTATGGTTTTGATATATTATTCTCAAATTATTATACACATATTCTCGTGTTATATTGATATATCCTGATTTTACCCTCATTGAGAATCTAATATAAAGTTTTAGTATGTTTCATTTACCCAAGACATGAAGAAACGTATTATGTATTTTTTGTATAGGAAGTGTGATCATTATGAAGAACATAGTTAGTTATGATTTATATCACTTGTAAACCTCTTTTTTCTGTGTCTGTGTTTTAAAATGAACTATACTATTATGATATTTAGGCATGTGTTTTTGTAGTGTGATGAATATTAATTTTAAAAGTTGAAAAATATATTTGTGAGATTCTTGGGTAATTTTACACCTCTATTTTTTAGGTAGATAAATAACTAAATGTTCAAAATCAAATCGATCATGCATATTAAGATGAATATAAACACTAGATTAGCATGATATGTATGATCTAGAAATAGAGACCACACTCTTTTCGTAGTGATTCATACCCCCATGTAATGGATGGTTCACTTGAGGTAGTGTAATGAGTCTTTTTACTTGTTCAAACCCATCATAATTACATTGTTAGTCCTGTGACCATACTTCATCATATTGTAGAATTATTCTAGTGGGGTCTGATCACTCAAACCCATATTGAGATGATGATATCACTGAAATTCCTTCATTAGATATTATTCAATGGGTAATACCCCTTTATTTTGTGATTAATATATATTTTGGAGCATATTTATATATAGTAATGTGATATGTCTATTGATGATTATACCTTGGGATTTAATTACCTCATTAATTACTATCTAAATATGGCGTTGGATATATAGTTAAATTAATTGATGTTTGAATAGTGATTTTTCATAGACATTTGAGCTTTTCTGGTCTCCATATTTATTCCAACTTAGGTTATATTGTTGGAGGAGGCTGTGGTAATAGAGAAATTTATATAAGACGGTTGTAAGGTGGCTAGAATAGGAATTTAACATCATAGTTCTATGTTTTCTGTAGTGCCTAGATAGCATCTGTCATCTAGGTCATGGTCTAGGAGGTATACTCAAGCCATGATCCAACCACATAGATATAAAACATAGGTTTCGTATATGAGGACATGTTATCATATAGATTAGTGATGATATTATTGTGAATGGTGAGGTCATATGGGTCATGATTGCATGACCATCATGGTGTAGTTGGTAGAAGGGTAGTATGTTGACTTCCATGTTATAGGGTACCGTGTTTCATAATCTTGGATCTCACTTATATGGTTATGGGGGTCCCTAGAGAGGTGGCGGTGATAGTGAATGATGAGATTTAGAGATAGGATCTATAGGTGGTGGATGATGCTATGATCTACTCCCACCATAACCACCAACTAGTGTCTTACACTGTTCTCAAAGGGACGGTGGTTGATGTTGTGGAATGTTGTAGGATATTGAGGGATATGAATACTATCCTCATGAGATGATTTGAGGTATGATTTTTGTATTATTTTATTTATATCCATTACATAGTTTCACAAAAATGTGTTCTTCCATCATCACCATATCTATTATGTTATTTATATATCTTTCAATGGAGTCTTTGGCCAACCATCTATGGTTAGAGGCACCTACCAAAAGTGATAATTTTATAACACACATTTTTCATCAATGCGTGTTAGTTATGAATGGAGATATATTTTCATGGGACCACTTGTTCACTTTGATTAACCACCATTATTTCATCTTTTGAATATAATTTTTTTCCACAATTCATTCCTATATAGATTTTCATATTGTGGGAGTTAGATGAATTTGTGCTAAATTTATAGTTTTTGCCTTCATGAGAAAGAGGGTATTACAACTACATGAGTGGGGATCATGAGAAGGAATCTATAACCATTCAACCATCAGTTATTGAGTTTATCCCAACATGTAATTAGACTTCAGAAATCTTTATTCTATAATTAGAGGAGGATTATATGGATGTATTTCTTAATGATGTTCTGAGACTATCTCTAATATAATATATCGAAATATATTGAAATTTTTTACTATGTACTACAAAAATATCTTCCATGGAAGATTGTATGTCCCCTAACAATATCTTGGGGATCTGAGTGTAGTTTGAAGACTTTTGAGATAATGGTTTCTACAAACCCAGTGTGTCCTCCTAGGTTTCACTAGTGTTATTTGATAAAATTTATTATTCATTCATGAATATTTATATTGATTATCACCCACAGAATTATTTAATTATCATGAAAAATTATTCATTACTAAGTATTGAATACATTTTTAACAACATTAAAGGTTCAATATGGTTTTCATAGTTCAATATTGGGTATGGCATCCATCTTTTGATAGTTAATGGGAATAATATTTTAAAGGTGAAATTATGATGCCAATATGGTAATAATGAATTCTTATTCCTGCCTTTTTATGTGATATATTCCACTATTATGTTCATGGATTTTACAAATTTGATCTTCCAACCATTCATATACTATTTTTTAGTTGTATTTATTGATGAAATTCTCATTTACTCTGTGTCTTGGGAGGGTAATAAAGAGAATCTGAGGATAGTCCTAGACCTACTCTCGTAGAACTAGATAAATTTTAAGCTCTTAAATATTAAATCTAAGAGGTTTATTTTCAAGATAATTTCATCTCTGGGAATGGTTTATATATGGATTGAGAAATGATTATGGTTGTTCTTTCACAAGAACCACCACAACCATGTCACATGTGAAAATTATTAATGATATGGAAGGGTAGAATAAATGTTTTATAGAATTATTTTAAATTCTTTAAACCACTTTAAATTCATTTAAATAAATATGGTAGTCATATACATATAATTGGTATTGATAGAAAGCCTTCGATGAGCTGAGGCAGAGGTAGAAAAAATCCATCTTTTTGAGAATCCCTAAGGAGGGTGTCGTGTACATGGTTTTGTACAATGACTTTAGATAAGGGATCAATTGTTTGTAGATGAAAATATATGTAGTGATTGCTTATGGATTGAGGAAATTGAGACCCCAGGAGATGAACTACATAACCCATGAATTGGAGTTAGTAGGGGTAGTATTCTCATTGATTATGTGGAGGAATGATATTTTGGTAAAACATTCTATTATCTACTTACACCACTAGATTATTAGGCACATCTTCACCTAGATATATCTCAAACTGGTATTGAGGCCTTTCTTACAGTTTCTGAAGGACTATAAATTAAAGATATCCTCACTCCATTGAGGGGAAATGTGCATAGAGTTTCACTGAGAATTAAAACTTGTTCTCTCTTTCTGGAAGAGCTATCATAATAGTTGTATACATTATAGATAACCCAATTGTAGGAGTGTAGTTCAATTTATCTATATTAATTGATGGTGACTCCACTAATCCTTACGTCTATGAGATATTCCCTATTTGGATTTGTTGAATATGATTTTTTTAGTGAATATATATTTTTAGGATATCTATCTTATAGATTTTTAAGGTTGGGTTATTTTTATCCTTTTTTAGGGATGGATATTATTTCCAATAATGTTGATTGAGTATGTGTTGAGTTAGTTTAATATCCCGACCACTTTTTTGTAAATAAAGGTGTGGAAATGTTATGAAAGTACCATAATCAGTAGTTATAGGGGTTGGAATGCAGTGGAAAATTTCTAAACATGTTTTTTGATGCTTCACATGTTAGTTGGTAATGGATAAACATTAGTTCTTGATAGGTTTGAATCAACCTATAGAGATCACGAAATGTATGCGGGATGACAAATCAATGGATTTTGTGATAGTGTTTCAATGTATAGTGAGAGGCTGTGTAACATCCTAAATTAAATTTTATGGCCATTGTAATGTTTATTTGTGTATTATCAGGTTCAGTAGTGTTAGGATCTATTTTTTGGAATTTTTATAGAACGTTTGATCGTTACTTAATTCAAAGACATTTTAAATCCGAAATGTTTAGTTTATTTCATTAATATGATTATGGGAATAAGATGAAAAAAATATTATAACATAAGAATATTATATTCCATAAAATTATTTATTACAATAGAAAATCCTTTTACACATCAATGCATACATTTACAAAGTAAAATAAACATTTAGGGTAAATCAAACTGAAGGTGATCATTTTTTCAATGTATGTGATTTTTGGGATATTTTTGTTGAAAAAGAGTTATTTACACAATAAATCACTTCAAAAAATTTGGTTTTATCATGATAAACCTAAATTTTTTAATTCATTATGCATTATTAGTCCTATAAATCATTGAAAATTCCATGTATGGTTTGAGTGTCTCATCTACTCCCATGTTCCTCCATTCAATTTTAAATCATTTTAGAAGTTATGCTACTTCTACCAGGTATCGGACCTTTCTTTTTATTCATTACCATTGGTCATGGAAGCAATGTTTCAATATATTTTGGATTAATTAACCCTATGGTGATTGTTTTTATGATCATTACTAGAACCATCACGTGATCATATACTCGAGGCTAACCCTCATCTTGGTTGTGTTATGTAATGCATGTTCATTAAATTATGCAATATTTTGTATTCTCCACCAACAAAATTTCTAATTATATTGATTCTTTGATGTGGTAATCTATTATAGAGCCTATATAACTATCATTTCACTCAATAATTTGTTAGTGTATCCCATCACTAGCACGTTTTACTAGAGTTTTTGGTAGGTGGTTCTGTTTCTAGCCTATGTTGGATAAAAAATAAATTATTTGTTTTTTATATGTTTTTTTGTGATTAATTGGAATAATTTATTGATTTTAGTTTCTATAAAAATTATTTGTAGAAAATTTGAGGTTCCACTATTTTGGTAAAAGATAAATTATTTTCCATTCATTTTGAAATGGATTTTTAAAATAGTTTTCAATGAATGGTTTTTAAGAAATGATTTGTAAAATTTAGCATATGGGATGCCTTTGGTAAATTGGTGGAGGGAGTAGAAATATGACATCTCTAATTTTACTATAACGGGTTCACTTATGGGATGTTCCTTTACTTCTAATGAAAATTTTCCCAGGGACTCGTTAGACATTTTTTTAGGTTACTTCCTGTGGTGTTCCTATGCTCCCTATATTCGATGAATATTTGTAGGGGCATGATGCGTTTGACTTTGTAGGTTTGGGTATGAGTTTTATAGACACCATGAACTATAACGATCCTCTGTGTTATTTAATATTTCATTGGTTTGTATGGATTTTATTTTACTTAATGTATTGATATATGAGATATACTTTAAATCTTTTTTACTTGGTTAATTTAGTACTATTAAAAGATGAGAATTTTTTTACCAAGATTTTTATATAAAAACTATTTAAATAAATATCATTACTTGTTTTATTTAATGTTTATAATGTCTATATATTCATAAATTAACTTTTTATGGAACAACTATGTGGGATCCTACTTATCTCATTTAGCTGACATCTCTTACACCACTTCAGTAGGTGTGTGAGATACGTATATCTTTTTATGAAAAGAATGTCTAGGCTCCATAGAGAGACCAAGAGGTTTTTTTGTAAACTATTTTGGGTAGCTATGGGTGAGATTTTTGGGAATTAATCACATATCACATGGATTAGTGTTTTTTGTATGGTTCTTCATTCGGTTTTTTAGACATATATCTTTGGTTTTACCTATAATTCATGTGGTTTTATTGAAACCATTTTTATTTTGTTATGGCATATATAAATTTTTATTTTAAATTATATATTTTCATTCTATTATTTTTATATTTTAAATGTTGTCTATATTAGTTTGGTAATAATCATTACCTATGGTTGTAATTAATACTTGGGTGCTAGTCACTATCTCTGGGGGTTCGGGAACACCGTTTGTTTATTTGGAATATTGGGTTATGTACCAAATTATGAGGCTATCCGTCTATGGTTCGTAAAAAATTTTGGTCGAAGGGAGGTTATTCTTAGTATTGAGATGTTATTAGAAGAGATATATTAATTTTGGACTTGAGAGGTAGGTTGTGTAGAGTTCATGACCAACTATTATTTTGATGAGACTCATGTTACCATGGGTTCTTGGGATGTGTGTCTCTTGTGTTGAGTATTGATATTAATATCAGGTTTTAATTTGGTTTTTTATTATGAATAGAGATTATCTTATTATATGATCATTACATTGTATTTCTATGTGTAGAGAATACGAAATCCCATACACAAATTTCAAATCTCAGTAGATGAATATAGATTACATAACATAATGATCCATTCCATAATCTTATAGGTGCGATGACATTGGAAACATTGTCACATAATCAAATGGTCCATAAGTGAGATATGTCATCTACCAAAATTTCTTAATATCTATAAACATTCTTATACATATCTTACACAATAAACTTCTTCATATCACAGGGAATTGAAAAATATGAAATAGTGAAAACAGATACTCAGTATGTGAAATCATGGGATACATTAATATAGAATGAATATATGGTTATAAAAAACATGAGAATAAAAATTTAAAATCATACCCTATATATAATATATCACAAACATGATACATGGAATTTATCATGGAAGTTTATAATTCCTGATTCATAATGGAATCAATTAACATAAGCCACGATTTTATAACATTTCCATAATAAAATGATTTTTCTAATACGTATAATCTTAAAACATTGTAAATAGGTTCAAATAGAAACAGGTTCACTCATTCCATCAATGAAATGAAATTAGGCACTCTTATAAAATTATGGGCATATAACATGGTCCACTCATATCCTTATAGATATGAAATATTTCTCGATGAATAATATTAGTAATATGTAATCTATTTTATGCATAATTTTTTGATAATGTAATCCAGTTCAATAATAACATTAATAATATGTATTTACGTTCATGCCAAACATTGTGAACTTGTAATCAAGTTCATGTATAACTTATTTATCCATGATTAATCTATATTTAACCTATTAATTTGAGAGAGATATTGGTCCCACAAATCATGTAATTAATTTCATACATAGATTTCCCATAATATCATATGACATTATTCATATCAGAACCCATGAAATGAAATGTGGTTCATAAAAAAATTATTATATAATATCATCAGTCAATGAAAAAATATTCATAATCAATTCATCATTTGAAACTATCATAAAACATATAAAATGAAGTAGGTTTCAATATCATTTTATTATGGTATAACACATGGAAGTGAAATGGTTTTCATAATAATAAAAAATATTTAAAATAATGAAAAATAATGGAATAATTGGATCATATCCCATGTAAAGATTAAATGAAATAAAAGGATGTAATATTAGATATAAAATTAATTTGAAAGATCAATGAAATTATTTCTTAAGAAATATAACTTTTCCAGTGTATTTTTTTCAAAATCATAAATCAATTTGATAACAATTTTATTTGAAAGTAACCTGGGAAACATATAATGGAATATTTAAATATATTTTCAAACATTTCATAATAAAAATAACTTTAGATTTTTTTTAAAAAAATTGAAATTTAAAATTCAAAAAATATTTTGGAAATCCATATCTTTTGAAATATCATTAAAAACATATAAAGGATGATTCAATAATTATAATATTCATGATTATGGGAAATTATGTTCATTATAGATATATTTAAATAAATATTCATTTCACAATTTTTGTAAAATCCAAAAGGCCCTTAATATTAAAAATGATATAAGGATTCATTTTAGAATATATACTGAAAATACAAATAGGGGTAAAATTTACAATAAAAATAATAGAATAATATAAAATCATATATATATTAATTTATAAAAAACATGGATATAGAAGAAAATGTTTTTTCAATCGAAGAGAGAATAAATATATTTTTCATTAAAAACATAATTTTTTAATTATAAGAGAATAAAATGATAAAAATTAAGGGAAACATATTTTCCCATGGAATAACCTGGGGATAATAGAATAAATTAATTTCCATATACGATTATCATAATATTTGATCCCTAAAATCATAACTATAGACAATCTTGATAAACAATGAAATTGTGATATCTAACCCTTAGCACTTCGGTAACATTTGAATCATAAGACCCATAAAATTACGACATAAAAAAATAATTAAATATCATGAACATAATGAGATTTTAGATATAACATGTCAATTGGGATTAATATACATCTCATTATATAAAATAGTTTCATAACATAACATATGTCCCAAAGAAGGCTCATTGAGACAAAAATTTCTCACCTCTTTGGTATCCATTGTACTGTAAACCTCATAAAAGAGATATAATAAAATGGATAGGTAAATATATATAATTTAGATTATATTATTCTTGAAATACATTCAAGGGATGTATGTAGAACACATAAAACAAAAACATGATTAATATGGAATATGTCATAAAAAAAATAAAAGTGAGGAGTAAAACCCTAAACAAAAGTGTCAACTTACTTTATACCTATTATAAAATCCCTTATAATACTCAATATGTTAATTATAAATATAACATAAATATTTAATTCCAAATATGATTTAATAATTACCTTTTTTACCCATTTATTAGTAATTTCTTATTATAATCACATTTGTTTGTAATAACTACTTTGTAATCCGTATATATTTATATAATTTTATTTTTTTCTCATTCCATTGATCATGGTTGAATAATACTCAGAATGCTAAATTTTTTTAAATATCATATATATTCAGAATATTTTTTTTAGAGTAATTGATACATGTTTGAGATAGAAAAGAAAACAAATCATTCATTGAGACGATAAACCATATGTACGTATAAACATTGTTTCTATTTTTTTCACGAATAAAAAAAAAGATAGGTAAATTGTAGCTATCCATTACAATATATTTATTATGTCCTATATATCCAAAATATTGTATCAACCATATCCTTATTACCATTAATTCGTAGATTTTGTTAAAAATGAATCATCTAATTCTTGAGTCTCTAGTCTACCAAACATATAAGCGATGTTATCATTTACCTCATTAGATGGAATGTAAGAAGGTATATGTGATATATTTTTAATTAAATTATAATTACATTACATATATCATACACATTCATTAAATAGACCCTTATTAAAATCCATTTAAATTAGAAATGGAAAAACACATCTCATTGGTTTGTGAGGTAGCAATCTCTTATACACGCAAGGGGAAATATCATTTTCCAATAGATCAAATGGTAAGAAGGTAGGTGTGATATTATAATTAAATATGTTTAATAATATCATAAAATTCTTATATTAATATTAAATCCATCATTATTTTTATCTATGAGTTATGGTTATGGAATATGAATTACACTGGTTCGCAAGGTGATAGTCTTCCATATAGATGATTGATGGTTTTATTTCCCATTTTGATGATGTGAAGATGGATGCAGATTATGAAATTAAAATTATGACATCTCAGTATATAGTATATAATAGTTTTATTATATAATCAGGGTTCAAAATGAATAAATGTGGTGGAAGAAGAAATAAAATTAAAATACATGTTTTTTAATTTTACCTCTTCCTTGGAGATCCTCTTTAGGAGTACACCTAATTACTTCAAATGAGGATTTCCTAACAAACTAAGGCCTATATGATTTTTTATTGAATTAATAGAATGTAGTTTTTTGATGAAAATACTAACCCAATGTTTTTTGAAATTTAAAGAGGAGAAGATATGGTGTGTCCTTTTATAATTTTAAGAGAGAGTATACAAAATATATTTGAATAAAATAAAGTTTACCCACAATTTTCAGATAACAGAAGGCTAAAACGGTTTATTATTGAATATTATATGTCAAACTATCTATATATTTCCATAAAATGGGTTTTTTCATGTTTCTATTTAATTTTACCCAATGTATTTTTATTTTAATCTCCTAGTAAACTCGTTTTAACCTTTACCATGAGAGTTTATTTTTATAATTTATACTAATAAATATAGAAAATAACTAATTTTATGGGATTATATAATATTAGTTATTAAAATTATAAATCTGGAATCCATTTTATCCAAATTAAACTCACATAAGTAGAAATAATAATTTTAATATTAATCCCACATATGTGATGAGAGGGAAATTTTATTAAGAGAAAATGTTCAAAATATTAAAAAAAATTATATAAACATTCAATATGATATTGATTAAAATGAAAAACTGGGATTAATTAAGATATAATTGAACTAATTCTACATTTATGACAATATTAAAAACTACCTTATAAATTCATTAAATGAAAATGTAGTTTTTATTAAAAATTATTAGTTGTCATTATTGATCAAAAAGTATATATTCTTAGAATAATCTCAAAAAATGAAACTAAGATAATTTTGAAATTTTTATTTCAAATATAAAAATCATTACATCTAATTCATTTTCATAATGTGGAAAAAGTTATTTTTATAAAAAATCTGAAAAATATTAGAAAATGACTTTCTATAAAAATTCAGTTGTTAATCATAAAATTAGATTTATTCTTATCTCATCCCAAGAAAATAGATGAGATTAATGTTAAAATTTTTTATTAGATATATAAATTTTTAAATACATTTTAATAATTCACCAAAATTTATTGTTTTAATTTATTGATATAAATATCATTTGTGTGCATAGAAATGTTTGTCAAAAAATGATTTTATTTATTTAAAATTGTTTTTATTGAAATTTATAATTAATTATAAACCAAATAATTTATTTATTATATAGTTGTAAACCATATATTATTATAATCATTTTAATCCTATTCACACACACTACTCGAATGGTTAGTTGATAACTATTATATTAAATAATAATATAAATAGTCGACTACAATTCATTAAAACTCAGTGTTTCCGGTAACAAAAGGTATCGAAAATTTAAAATTATTCAAAATATATATTTAAAAATTCATATGGTGTTAAATTATACCCCAAATAAAATGAATTTATCTATCATATATAATTCTCTTCAGTAAAAAAAACTAATGATACTTCTGCCTCATTACATCCCTAGGTTCCCAAATAACATCCTTAAGCTTGTAGTCTTAGAAATAAACATTGACCAAGTTAGTGGTCTTGTTTTGTAGAACTTTCTCTATATTTTATAGTATATCCATATGTATATACTAATAATAATTATTCTACTCTAGTGGTGTGATCACTATTTTATGTACATGTAATGTGTTGGGAATATATTTCCTTGGAAGAGATACATGGAACACATCAGGTAATTTAGAGAGGTTTTATGGAATTACTAAATGATAAGGTACTATCCTGGTACGATCATGAATTTTAAAGGTACCAATATAGATATGGATCAACATTACTTTATATTATTATCAATATTTTTTTCATGGTAACTCTTTAATCAATTTCAACATCATCTCTTAATTCATGAAATGAAGATGAATATTTCATGACTAAATCACTAAAATTAAATTCAAATGGTTCTTAATTATGATAATTCATTACTTAGATATATAATTATCATTTAAACCAAAATGGTTAGCATATTATATTCAATATGGGTAAATATTCATGTGATTAAATAAATAAATAATCATCAAAATCCCCAAAACTCCCAAATTCATACTTACTCCATTCCAAAAATAGTAATGCTTGAGGATCCTAAAAAATATTAAAATCTAAAAAACTAGAAATAAGGTCACTAAATTCCCAAAATGATCTTAACATTAATTCCTAAAAAAATATGAAGTAGCTCTTACTATAAAACATTATTAAAAACATACATTATTTCTTATTTCATAAAAAGACATATATTATTGGATATATTTCATAAATCCAACACTGAAGTTAACTCTATCAATGCAGAAATGTTGGGAATAAGCTTGTTTATTTGTAAACTATATATGATAACAGTAATTGAATAATGGGGTTAAAAATGATATTTAATTCCCTTATTAAAGTAACAAATATCCCAAAAATAGCTAGTGGTACCTCTTATATCATAATTCAGACTCTTATAATCCTCACAGTTCATCTCTTAGTTAGAATCATCTACCAATGAGTTGAAAAGAATTGGTCTGTAAAATTTTCTCAGTAGAAATAGGCATAAACCTAGTTTTCATGGGGGTATTGAAGTGTGAATAATCTCTTAGTGGTCTTTAATTATTTATAGGAACCGATGAAAAACAATTATCATCATTCATCTTGTTCTTAGTAGACGATTTCCTATAGGATGTATTTAGTGATAGAGCATCATGGTCCATATCCTCACATATCCCCAATATGAATCAATTCAAAATTCTTGGTCAACTAAACCATAATATGAGAATACAAAAGATTAGGGTCACCAGATGCCTCTTTAGGTTGAGCAATCACCTGTCCATGAGACTCATGTAGCAAAGAGTCTCTCTGATCTTCCCTTGAGTGGGTTTTCCTAGTTAAAGACTTAATTTATCGTATCTATCAACATACAATACTATTTTCCCTTATCCCAGACCACTATCAGCACCCTTATATGTACCTAATGTTAATTCCCTTTTACTACAGGTAACCTGTTTCTGCACATATACAATTTTATCCTCCACATAGGATTCATTAATTGGATTTCCAAAACCCTCGTGATTGTCCCCTAGGGAATATAATGTTTATTCCATACCTTGTACAATTTAATGAGTAAAAAATATACCTTATTTTGTACCAGATATCTAATCAATGGGTTCCATTGACCTGATCACTTCAATAGTCTATGGATTCCAGGAGAAACATGAATTATGTGGACATGATTCTGTCCAAATTCTGCATGAGAGTGTACAGGAACCCCAGATTGAGCATGAGTATTAGGACTAGATCCACTATCCCCATTGATCATATATAAAGAAATATTCTTCCTATTTTGTGCCTCTTCCTGACCAATAAATGAATATATAGACAAGGTGAAACCCTCACAATATATTCCAATGAAATGTTCTCTGATTTTGTAATTAAGGAAAAAATTGGGAAGCGTCTCATAGAAAACTCTAAGAGTTAAATAATCGTACTGTGTATCCAGAATCTCCTTTTCTGTTAGAACTAAGTTAAGATCAAACTCTACTAATAACTTGGAACCATTCTTAAATCTATCTTGGTTTCTCTCTATGTCCATTTTAATAAGCACACCAATTTTGGATGCAATGTCATAACGAATTTGATGGTGCCACAAAATCAAATTTAGTCAAAATATTTTAACCCATAATTGGGAAAATTATTTTTGGATATAAAACTATATAAAACTGTAATTCCATTCTTGAATGAAAATAAAACCAGGTTTAACATACAAAAAACTGTCATGACCCATCCTCTATGGCCTGTTCTGTGACTACCCTAAGCCCTTCTTCTATAGGCCAAGGGTTGGCGACTAGAACCAAAGGAAAAAATCCCTAAAAGTGGGAAGGCATTGCCTTTGTAAAGTGTAAACACACACAATAGAGTATGAGATTGAAGTAAAACACTAATAAAAATTATATACAAAGGAGTGGTGAAAAGTAAAAGGGGCCGTAAATACAAGACCAACAGGAAAGTACAAGTACAACTGAATAACAATTACAACTAAAGAAAAGGTAAATCAGCTACTGGGTCATCCTCTGGGAATTCCTACCTGAAGGGTATGTACAGATAGCCTCCTCAGCACACCACATCTATCAGTCCCCTCCATATACCAACTCGTTGTAAGGTCCACCTCCAGGTACCATCCAGTCTTGTTATTCTGATCCCCAGTAAGCGATGTATGTCGTTTGCAACCAACAAAATGCGGTGCGGCCATATATCGTGCAGGGGTGAGTATAACGATACTCAATAGGGACCCTGAGACCCTCAAGGTCTCCCAAAATCCAATAAGGACAAACCAAAAATAATAAATCAACAGATAACCATTACTTAGGTATATTCCCATACGTATACCCAAGTTATCATGTAACCCATCTCAATCATGAGGAAAACACAGATGTCAGTGACTCATCTCACATAGGTATACATCTTATGTAGAGAGATATAGATGATTAGATATAGGCACTGAATCAAAAAAGCTATCGGACCAACACATGATCTAGGACCCGCTATTCTGTCAGACCAACACATGATCCAGGAACAGAAGTCCGAACTCTTGGACCAACACAAGATCTATGAACAGTCTTCAGAGCTCTCAGACCAACACATGATCCAGGCCCATCTATTCTGTCGGACCAACACATGATCCAGGAACAGAAGTTAGAATTTTCGGACCAACACATGATCCAGGAACAGTCGTCAGAGCTGTCAAACCAGCACATGATCCAGGTCCATCTATTCTGTTAGACCAACACATGATACTGGAACAGAAGTTAGAACATCCAGACCAACACATGATCCATGAATAGTCAATAGCGCACAACCAGCCATAGGGTTTCCACAAAGCACGCTCGATTTTGGTTGGGCCCACACCCCAAGCCAAGTTTCGACACGTCAAATACCACCATGTCCCAAATTGATGTATCCAAAATATTTATCTTTCCATAAGAAACTCAACGCGACAGTCAATGCTTCAATCGGACGCCCGGTCTGAGAGTTATTGGCATTTCTGTTCCAAGGGACCAGTTGGATTTAGGTTCAATCCAACTCGACCATACCCCAACTGCATCAAAACCTCAAGTGGGGAATTCTAAAAGAATATTCTATCTCCAAGATTTCCGTCACTATAGATGGTTCATCAAACGGATGTCTGGTGCAAAGGATATGTCCAATGAAAGTACAGTGGTCGGTAGTTGGCCCGGGTCTAGTCCGACCCAGTCAACCCGCTAGGTTCGTCTCATTCTGATGGGCCAGGCCCAGTGGACTGCGGGGGCGATTCGGCCTGGTGGTCTCCACATAGGTGGCTCAGCCTGAAGGCTGGGGGCCATTTTAGCCAGCACCGCGAGGGGCGTGGCTTGAGTAAATTGGCCAGAAGGCCGTGCCGGTTCGGCCAGCGATGCCGTGAAGGACGCTGCATGCTGGCTCGAGTGGACGGTGTGTCTCGGCCAGTTCAGCTAGAAGTCGGGGCACGTGGAGGCTGCGCGGGGCGCGGGCGAGCTGGTGGGGCACCGTGCGGCGCGCGGGTAGGCCGCAGGGAAACGGTAGGGCGCATGCAGCGTGTGGGCCGGTGGAATCCGGGAAGGCCGGTTCGGCGTGGGCCTGCGGTGTTTGTCCGGGAACACCGGTGTGCCATAGAGGCAGCACGGTTCCCGGAGGATACATATAGAGCAACCTTTGTCATTGTCGCCTTCATCGCCTTGTTTCCGCTTTGAGGATCACCACAAGTAAGAAAACCGATGGAGGGTGTCAGGCCATGATTGGTTGGCCTGCACCCTCTGTGTTTAGGGAGGTATCATCTGGATCATCAAGAAAAGTAGATGATCAATAACACGTCCTCAACAACCCCTTTTTATCTAATGAGGAAGACAAGAAAAGGGTATAATAATATCAATCAATAAAACCCATAACTTGCTCATAGTTGGTTGACATTGGCACAAAAAGGCAAACATCATTCGTTGACAGTGTCTCGGAAGAAGACGTAGAGGATCGTCGTTCGTCGTGTCCACCAAGAACATCCAAACCCGAGTTGCTTCGGCTCGTTGACAACGCTCCACGTCTGTAGGTGTCCGAGGAAGAAGTCTAAGAAGGTCATAATCTTTCATTCTTCATTAGAGAAGGCGTAATCCTCCAACTGTTGGGTGTCACATCACATTGCCAGTATTTCATCGCTTGGTGAATCAATCCCAAAACATCCCCCCAAACATCCTTTAAATAGGAGAGGGAGGGAGGTAGGTAACGATCGTTGGAATTTATAATGGTTTATTTATTAGGAACCTTCCAAAATTTGAACGACGTAGTTACTTAAAATTAATAATAGAAAGCCAATTAAGTTACGCTGGCGCAATTTAAGAGCTGCATTGGCTTTAATTAATGGGAGGATTCTAAGAGGCTCCCCCCTCATTAATGAGGGTAGTTGAGAGATTTTCCTCTCCTCCCATTAATAGGGGAGTTAAGCCTTGTCTGGTCCCCAACTCATTTATCCTCACATGCATGGTTGAGTTCGGGTGGGCCCCACCACGATGACCTCTCAAGAGAGGTTAAAGTGCGGTGGCCCCACCTCCAACTCCCTTGAGAAGGTTTTAACAACCCAACCGCCACATGGAGAATAAAAATAAAATAAAGCGTTAGCTCACTTTATTTTATTAATTTTTTTTTATAAAAACCCAAAATCTAAATTTTACTCTCGACCAACTACCGTCGAGGTGAATATATCCTTAAGTGAATATCGGTGATGCGAGTTCAACACTTCCCTTAGATTTCAATTCAGATCACCAGTTCAAAAATTACAAAATACTGCTCGTGCATTTACTAAACATACCTGAAAAAAAGTTTGGAAAATTATTATCAGTCACCTTCTACTCGCACCGGTCGAGGTCAGGCTCTACCTAGGTGAAAAATCCCCTAAGAACCCAGCAATACTCTCATATTTTTAATCCGAGTTACTATTTTGAAGTTATGAATTTTATAATAAAATAATTGTCACTTAATTATTTTATTTGCAGCCAAAAACTAACATTCTCTAGTGGCCCACACAGGCCAAAGTTAGTATCTTTTTAAAGAAATCATACACTAACGAGTTCAGCGGTTGTCTCGTATTTTTAATCCGAGTTACCATTTGTGAGTTATAAGAAGTTCAAAAATAAAATATTTTTTTTAATTATTTTATTTATGATTATGCCATTTTTTGGGTTTCCTCACAAGAGGCCCGCATTGACTAATCTTCAGTCGCGCCAAGGTTAAAACAGCCATCCTGAGCACAATGGTGCCCCCAGATTTCTTATTTGAGTTATCATTTAAGATTTATTCCACTTTTTTCAGAAAACTGCTTACATGTGTTAACTTAAGCTTAACAAAAACTTCGACAGATCATTCTGGGATCTTTGAGCCCTAGAATCGCACGCTGTCAGATTTTGCAGACCCATAGAATTACCATTTAATTAAAAAAAATACTTGGAAATTTCCGGTATTTACATTCTCCCCACCTCAGGGATCTACGTCCCTGTAAGACATAAATCACAACTAAGGGAATACGTGGGGGTACTGAGCACACATCTGAGCATCCCGCTCCCATGTTCTCTCTTGGAGGTTTCCGTGCCGCGAGTAAACGTGCACCATAGGTATCAAATGTCCATTAAGGAGACTCTCTTATCAATCCTCAATCTCTACTTGAACCACCATACAAGTTTCCCCATCATCAACGTCCAGCTCACCGTGGTCGATGATGTGGGAAGAGTTGTGCACGTATCTCCTCAGCTGAGATTCATGGATGACTTTATGCACCCGGTGCAACTGAGGTGGAAGATCTAAGAGGTATGCCACCTCGCCAACTCTGTTGAGGACCTGAAAAGATCCGATGAATCTCAGAGATAACTTGCCTCTTAGACCAAATATCTGTAGACCTCATCAAGATGAGACCCGTATAAAGACGTGGTCGCCATCCTCAAACTCCTGAGGTCTCTGTCTCTTATAAGCATACGACTTCTTCCTGCTCTGTAGAGTCTTCATCCTCTCTTGGATGACCTGCACCTTCTCCGTGGTAGCTCATACCATCTTTGGTCGGTAATAAGTGGGCCGAATTGGTGAGTCGGTCGACGATCACCCAAATAGAGTCATCTCTCCAGGACGTATGTGGAAGTCCCATCACGAATTCCATGGATATCTCATCCCTCTTCCACTTTGGGGCCTCTAAAGGATGAAACAATCCTACCGATACCTGATGCTTTGCATTCACATGCTGACAATTGAGGCATCGAGATACAAAACCCTCTACTTCCTTCTTCATACCTGGCCACCAGTGCTGTCGTCGAACGTCCCGATATATCTTCACCACTCTTGGATGTACCACTAGAGGGGATGTGTGAAAATCCCTCAACACTTCCTCCTGAAGTGAAACTGGCACCATAGTATGTCCTCTGAAGAGGATGACATTCTCCCCAACTTTAGAAAATCAATATGGCGGCTGTCCTGTGGATATTTGAGCACGTCGTGTCTCGTAGTCAGCATCCCCACATTGCGCCTCCCTGACACACTGAAGAAGTGGGGGAGTGACTGTAAGAGGATGAATGAAGGATACTCCATCTCAATCCACAAAGGATATCTTTAAAGCAGCCACCTGCTCTGTTGCCTCGCCTAGAAGCTATATACCATATCTCCAACTCAGTGTATATGCTACAATATTCCCTTTTCTAGGAGTATAGACTATCTTGAAGTCATATTTTAGGAGGAACTCAAGCCAACACTGTTGTTTCAGGTTCAGGTCCTTCTGAGAGAAGATATACCTAAGACACTTGTGATCAAAGTATATGGTAAAACGTTCGCTCATAAGTTAGTGCCACCAAATCTTCATGGAGAATACCATTGTTGCTAACTACAGTTCATGGGTAGTGTAGTTATTCTCATGTTGTCTCAACTACCAAGAACCATATGTGATCACTACTCGATCCATCATCAGGACACATCCGATTTCGGTCCCTGATGCGTCGCAATAAACTACATACCCTATGCCCTCCTCTGGAAGCCTCAAGATTGGGGCACTAGTCAGCCTCTGCCTCAGCTTCTGAAAGCTCTGTTGGCATATCTCCGACCACACGAAGGGTTTCCCTTTCTTCACCAATGCTGATAGTGGTGCTGAAACTCTGGAGAAGTTTGGAAAAAATGTATGTCTGGCCGACTCATGAGTGATCGACTGCACCCTCTTATGCATGAGTCCATCCTGTGTTTCCTGGGTTTTCCTTTTCTCGAACAAAGGAAAAATCCATACCAATGTTCTTGATAAACCACGAACTTTTTACCTAATATAGTCAATCTGAGTGTGAACTGTGGATGTAAAGTCCACACCCAAACTGACGTCGTAAGGCCTCGATGTTGCCACCTTGAGGTTCCAACCTAAACTCTCTCTTCAAGGGTCATATCACACTGTTGGAAAAAGTTTGATTATCGAGTCTCCACCCAAAGTTATGTCCAGACATGAGGGTCAAGTCAATGGTTTAATCGGGAACTCTAGGTCTTGGACAAGATTCATGGAAGGAAGGAATGATTGGTACCTATGTCTATTGTTACGACAACTAGTAGTAGACACAAACCGTATATTTAATCATTCCTAGAGCCTTTGGATCGCACTCCATGACCGCATGCAGCAACTCTCTTTCCCTGTCCTCTCGCTCCCTGAGCCTAGTGGGTTCCACATAAGGGGGTGGTTGTAACATGTCGAAATGCACACCACTTCATGCTTCTCTCCTAGATCTCCTTACATGTCTACTACCCTACAGATTCATATGTCCTTAACACTTCCTCTTCCCAAAACATATTTACACACTCATGTCTCTGAGACTGGTGCTGGTTTCCAACATTACCACTGCTAACATTCACTACTTGTATCCGCTCAGCCAAAGAAAATTCAACCACAAAGGTTCTATCTAGAATCCAAAAATAAGTAGGAATACGTAAAGTAATTGTGCTGGATTGGATGATCTTTAAACACACATTTCTCAGATGTTCGATCCCTGAAGCACTGATTATACCATATTCATCGAGTACCAGGAAATATTGGTATGCCTTGATGAAAAATTAGATACCAACACGTCATCCTGCCGAAGTTGTATATGTTCTAGGGAACTCTCAACCACCTCCTCAAGCCAGTCCTCAGCCGCCTGTGAGTCGGGCTCACCTCGGAACCTGAGGGGTATCTGATGCTAAAACACATGTAAGACACTAATCCTACAAGTGTCCTCTACTGGTATCGCCGGTTTCAACTGCTGACCAACATGTAGTGATATAGCTTATACACAACCCAGAGGTACTATCTCAGGTAATGGTCCAGGTACGGAGGCCTCATCACTATGAAGAACATCATCATGGTCACTCACTTAAAATGTCTAGTAGATAAGATCACCATCATCTCTATTGGTGTCTCAACTTGGCGGAAAACTTTAGCAATCGCCTCTTTCCAGCCCTCAGCTGTGTGGGAATCTGTCTCACCTCGAAACCTCAGAGGCCTCTGCTGATGGAACTCGTACAATCGTACTCTATCAGCATGAATCCTATGCCAGTGCCGCTGGTGGTATCTGCTGCCCTATGGGTGGTGGTGCTTCTGGTACACCACCCAATGGTGCCAACATAGTAAAAGGGCCCTACATCAGAGCTTCATCACTCGGTGGTCCATCATCGTGTACTCTCTCGAGAACACTATATGTCTATCTATGCACCAGCATCCTGATAAAGAATAGGTGTTCCACGGTCAATATGTTATACCTGGTGAGATGACTCAACGAGTTCATAAATACGACTCATGATAACACACTCACAATCAGTGTTTTCATGCACTAAATCTGAAATCAGAAGTCAGGGTAATGGTGTATGGATACGTCGGTCACCGCACCAACACTGGACTCCCTAGACTAGAAACCACAATCATTACTCTTAAAACTATTTCATCACAAGAAAAAAGATTAGAGTCCTAGGTTCTGTGGTAGAACCTCCCTCTGATACCAATTTGTCACGACCCGTCCCTGGGGCCCATGCCGTGACTACCCCAAGCCCGCCTTCCATAGGCCAGGGGCTGGAGACTAGCACCAAAGGTGAAAATACTTAAAAGTGGGAAGGCATTACCTTTGTAAAGTGTAAAAACACACAACAGAGTATGAGATGGATGTAAAACACTAAGAAAAACAGTATACAAAGGAGTGCTGAAAAGTAAAAGGGGCCAAAAATACAAGTCCAATATAGAAGTGCAAGTACAATTGAATAACAAGTACAAATGAAGAAAAGGTAAAGCATCTAGTAAGTCATACTTAGAGAATTCCTACCAGAATGGTAGGTACAAATAGCCTCCTCAGCACTCCAGATCCATCAATCTCCTCCATGCATCGACTCGTCATAAGGTCCACCTCTGGGTACCATCTAGTCCTGCTACTCTAATCCTCAGTCAGCGATGTCTACTGTCTACAACCAATACAATGAGGTGTGGGCATAGCCCGTGTAGGGGTGAGTATAACGATACTCAGTAGGGACACTGAGATCCTCAAGGTCTTACAAAATCCAACAAGTATAAACCACAAAGTAAGAAATCAACGGATAACCATTACTATGGTATATGCCCATACATATACCTAAGATATCAAGTTACCCATCTCAATCACGAGGAAAACATAGATGTCACTGACTCAGCTCACATAGGTATAAAACTTATGTAGAGAGATAGAGATGATCAGATATATCCACTGAGTCATTAGAGCTATTGGACAAACACATGATCCAGGACCAGCTATTCTGTCAGACCAACACATGATCGAGCCATGGAAGTCAGAACTATCAGACCAACACATGATCCAAGAACAGTCGTCAGAGCTGTCAGACCAACCCATGATCAAGGTCCAGCTATTTTTTCGAACCAACACATGATCCAGGAATAGAAGTTAGAACAATCGGACCAAAACATGTTCCAGGAACAATATTTAGAGCTGTTGGACCAACACATGATCCAGGTCCAGAAATTCTGTCGGACCAACAGCTGATCCAAGAACAGAAGTTATAACTGTTGGACCAACACATGATCCAAGAATTGCCAACAGTGCACAACCATCCATAGTTTTTTTCACAAAGCATGGTAGATTCTTGAGGGGTCCTCTCCTCAAGCCAAGTTTTGACATGACAACTACCACCAAGCCCCAAGTTAATGTATCCAAAAGACTCGTCTTTCCATAATAAACTCAATGGGATAGATGGTGCATCAATCAGACCCTGATCTGAGAGTTATTGGATCTTCCATTCCGGGGGCCCGGTTGGATTTAGGTTCAATCCAACCCGACCATAACCCAACTGCATCCAAACCTCAAGTGGGGTATGAAAAAATAATCTTCTCGGTCCAATATTTTCATCATTGTTGACGGTTCGTTAAACGGATGTCCGATGTGAAAGATATGGCCAATGAAATTACAGGGGTCCGTAGAGGACCTAGGTCTGGTCTGACTCAGTCAGACCGACTCGGCCCAAACCAGTATGGTCCGACCCGGTCTGGGTTGACCCAGTCAAGCCCACTGGGTTTGGCCCGTTCCGCTGGGCCCAACCAGGAAGACTACGTGGTGATTCGGCCTAGTGGTCACCGCTTAGGCGGCTAGACTCAGAGGCTGGGGGCCAATTCTTCCAGCACTGCGAGGGGCACGACTTGGGTGACTTAGCCTGGAAGGCTGCGCCGGTTCAGCCAGCGATACTGTGAAGGACACCGCGAGCCGGCTCGAGTGGCCGGCGCAGCTCAGCCAGTTTGGACGGAAGCTGGGGTGCAGGCATAACGTGGGAAGGTCGGTGGAGTGCCGGGTAGCACGGGGGCATGCGGCCAGTGGAAGCCTGGAAGGCCAGTTTGGCACGGGCCGGTGGTGTTCAGCCGGGAATACTGGTGTTCCACAGGGTCAGTGCGGTTCGCAGAGGACGTGGGTAGCACGACCTTTGTCATTTTCACCTCAGTCGCCTCGTTGCTGATTCAAAGATCACCACAAGGAAGAAAAACGACGGGGGTTTTCGGGCCATGTTAGGTTGGCCCACACCCTCTGCATTTAGGGATGTATCATTTGGCTCATCAAAAAAAGTAGATGATCAATAACCCATCCTCAACAATTCCTTTTTATCTGATGAGGAAGATAATAAAATGGTATTATAATATCAAGAAATAAACCATCTACCTTGCTTGTAGTTTGTTGACGTTGGTGCAAAAAGGCGGACGTCATTCGTTGACGGGGTCGCGGAAGAAGATGTAGAGGGTCATCGTTCGTCGTGTCTGCCGAGCACTTCTAAACTTGAGTTGCATCAACTCCTTGATGATTCTCTACGTCAGTAGGTGTCTGAGGAAGAATTCAAAGAAGGTCAGTATTCTTCATTCTTCGTTGGAGAAGGCATAGTCCTCCAAATGTTGGGCAGCGCGTCACTTTGCTAGTGTTTCGTCGCTTGGTGAAGCCGTCCCAAAACCTCTCACCAAACATCCTTTAAATAGGAGAGGGAGAGAGGTAGGTAATGATCGTTGGAATTTATACTGGTTCATTTATTAGGAACCTTCCTAAATTCTAACGACGTAGTTACTTAAAATTAAAAGGACCAAGCCAACTAAGTTACGCTGGCGCTTTTTAAGAGGTGCATTGTCTTTAATTAGTGGGAGAATTACTAGAGGCTCCCCCCTCATTAATGAGTGGATTTTAGAGGTTTTCCTCTCCTCCCATTAATAGAGGAGTTAGGCCCCGTGTGGTCCCCACCTCTTTTATCATCACATGAGAGGTTGAGTTTGGGTGGGCCCCACCACCATAACCTCTCATGGGGGTTAAGGTATAGTGGCCCCACCTCCAAATCCATTGAGAAGGTTTTAACCACCCAACCTCCACATGGAAGATAAAAGTAAAATAAAGTGTTAGCTCACTTTATTTTATTAATTATTTTTATAAAAACCCAAAATCTACCTTTTACTCTCGACCAACTGTCATCAAGGTGAAATTTTCCTTAATCGAATACCGGAACTGCGAGTTCAGCAGTGCCATCAGATTTCAATTCCGAGCACCGGTTCAAAATTTACAAAACTTCTCTCGCACGTTTACTAAACGTACATGAAAAAAAGATTCGAAAATTATTATCAGTCATGCTCAACTCACGCGGGTTGAAGTTAGGCTTTTCCTAGGTGAAAAACGCCCCAAATAACCCAATGGTACTCTCAGATTTTTAATCCGAGTTACCGTTTTGAAGTTATTTATTTTACAATAAAATAACTATCACTTAATTATTTTATTTACGGCCAAAAACTAACATTCTATGGTGGCCCGTGCCGGCCAATGTTAGTATCTTCTTAAAAAAAAGAATACACTCGTGAGTTTAATCGGGGTCTCAGATTTTTAATCTGTGTTACCGTTTGTGTGTTATAAGAATTTAAAAAATAAAATAATTTATTTAATTATTTTATTTACGATTATGCCATTTTTTGGGTTTTCTCATAGGAGGCTCGCACCGACTAATCTTAAATTGCGCCAAGGGTAAACCCGCCATCCTAAGTGCAATGGTTCCCTTAGATTTCGGATCTAAGTTACCATTTAAAATTTATTCCTCTTTTCCTGGAAAAATGCTTACGCGCATATACTTAAGCCTAACAAAAACTTCGACAAATCATTCCAGGAACTCCGGGCCTCGGAATCATGCGCCGTTAGATTTTGCGGACCCGTAAAATTATCATTTAATTAAAAAAAATTACATGGAAATTCCAGGTCTTTAAAAAAACCATGTCCCTGAGCTCAGTTCTTGAGTTATTCATTGGGAAATATAAAATTAAAATAACCATAATCCATTTCTATTATTTTCTAATTCGATAAGCCCTTTACCAGTTGTCAAATACAAACCAAATCAACACGTTTAAATGGATTTGTACCTCGGGGAAGGGTAACACATTCAATTATGGAGTTCATTCATTGGAATAAAATGTTGATGATTATAACTGACCTCACATTGACTCAAGAAACATCTCCTTTTCTGAGAAGCCATCTAGAATGTAGATAATTTTCTATTTATTACATAATTATTTTATTCCAACATAAATTTTTAGACATCATTATTAAACCATTAACTTGGATTCACAAGCTTATTCCTTAATAACAAATTATATAAATATTTTATTTTAGCCTCTATATCATCGAAAACCAAACCATTACATTTTCCACCCTATAGAGCCACCTCTAGAGCTTTCCCCCAAGGATATTGACTTTTATAATTCCAATTCATTCATAATATAACATTCAACCATTAAAGATTATTAGGAAAACCATTATTTTAATTTTTGTATCCTAACTAGAATTTTTAGTTTACCTCATAAATCACATACTCTATTCCCATATAATTCACTCATAAATCATATTATTTTTTCTTTTGAGATATTCAAATGAATGATTCATCCTAAATTCTAGACATATAGAAAAATAAATCCTAAATCCTCTGTGACCTCCCCTAACCAATGTCTCATTAAACTCTATCCTTCTATTCTTTGGGAAGTCTGAGAGTCGGTTAAGGTAAATTTTTTAAAAAATATATCAAGAAAACTTATATGGAATAATCATGTTATCTTTCACTCTAGTCATTACCCCATTAGGTAGATCATCAACAAATTTTATTTCAAATTCAACATTAACCTAGTTCCTTTTATATCACACCATTGAATTAAACATAAAATCATAGTTTGAGAAATAATAATCATATTGTGAAACCAAATAATCATGAATAATAATTTATATGATGTGTAAATCAAGCGAACCTATTTTAAATCTAGGAAATAATTAGTTTATCCTTGATCAAAGATGATGATAATTTATTTAAATACATCATGTATATTCATAAAATAAATGCATATTTACCAAAACATTCCTCTCGGAGTGTCAAAAATGGTGCACAATTAATAAAATTATCATTTAATATGTAATTCTAATGTCAATACCGAGGTTCATTTTTCAGATTTATTTCTAATATAGACATATATAATACAACTAGATCCACTTGTAGTATCCAGAAATGGTTTTATTTCTAGGAATTCCATATAATATCTTCTATAAAAAACATAGGATGTTATACTATATTTATAATCATCAGATGGTATCATTTCTATTTTTTTATCATTGTAGTTTATAATGGTTAACTAAATTTTTTTTAGTAATTACTATAGATACCCATACTTCGCATACATACATATTAAATCTCATTTGATGAATATTTAATACATAACATGGAATTCTATGACATAATCATTTAGGTCTATTGCCGTTGGAAACATGAACACATAAACAACTTTTCTATAACTAAGCTACATCATCTTACAGTATGTTCAGAAAAACTAGAAACATTATTAGATAAATAATACATAATGCAGTTCATCATATAAAGGAAAAATGATACATAATAAAGGGTCGTATCATATTCTTAGTTAGGGTATACTTGGTAGATATAATTATAACATAAGTATATTGGTATGAGATCATTAGAATATCATTTGAAAATGATACCCTACATATCATAGATCATAAATATGAGTTATGGAATAAATATTTTCAGCTAATAAGAAATGAATCATAATGGAATTAAATAAAATTAGTATCTATGAAATAAAATTGGAATAAGACATATAATTTTGGAATATGATTAATCTTATAAAACATTGATCATTTATAAATATAAATATATTCTCTAATTTTGTTAAGGAAAGGGTTTTCACTCAAATAAAATTATGGACTTTCATATATGTCGATATATAAACTTATGGGCAGTAAATCCTTATCCATGAATAATATTGGGAACTTCTAAAGAGTTTAAAATGTAATATTTTTATCATATAATTTTGTTTAACTATAACACAATTAATATGTAATTGGGTTCATTCATAATATTTTGAACATGTAATCATTTTTTCACAAAACATAATTAATCCTGAGTTACCCATATTTAACAAATTCAATGGATGGACTTATAGGTCACAACCATAACATCATTAAAATTAAACATACACATCCTACAAGATCATAAATCTTTCATCATATCAAAAATATTTTAACAAAATGGGATTCATAAACATTTTATCATAGTAAAAATTATTCAAAAGTTATATGTTTCATAATAATTAAACCATTTCATCATAACATTATCGGTGGTAAAATGTTATGATATTTATAAGATTTCTAATTGGGTATAATCTGTGGAAGAGAAACAAGTTTTGTAAAAAACTTATAATCATAAGAATAAACTATTCATTGTAAGAATAATAATGGTATCCTTGGATCGTATCCCTAGTAATGAATAAGTCACAATAGTGGATGTTGTATTTTATGGAAAATAATTTTGAAATATAACATGGAAAATGTCATAAAAAAAATCCTTTCCACTTTAATAAAACACATATAAAAATGAAAAATTTTCAATGTACAATTAATTGGAAATAAACTTGGAATCATATAAAGGATTCATAAAATATCATTTAAAATATTTCACGTGGAAAATAATGTATCTTGGAAAATAATATTTTTTATATTTTATATCCATAAAATTTTATGTAAAGCCATATATTTTTAAATAATCATTAAAATTATAGTGGAAGCTATAATGAAAATAATTTTCACAGTGAAGGGGATTTTCATTCATTTTGTACATGTTAAAAAAACTCTTGTCGAAATTTTGATAAAACCTAAACATACCATATTTTTGAAAATGATATAAATATTTATTTTAAAGAAAAATAAAATAAATATTAGTATAAAATTTACTATAATCAACCTTAGAGTAAAATTAAAACATTTTTAGAACATTTTTTGAAAACATAGATATGGAAGATAAATGGGTTTCAACTGAAGAGAGAAATAATATTGTCATTCATTATAAACATTATTTTTGAATAAATATTTCATAAATGTAAAAAGATGAAGGGACACATTTATTGTTTGGAAATTACCATAGCGTAACAAAATGAATGAATTTTGTGAGAATAATATCATAAGATTTTGTCATTGATAGAATAATCAAAATCAATCTAGATAAAGAATCAGATTGTAAAATCATACCCTTACCACATTTGTAACTATTTTATCTTAATAGTCATCACTGAATAACACCAATGAAAAATTTAAATGAAATATATATAAGGTTATTCATGATATAACATGGAAATTTTGTATTATATACACCATATAAAAGAAGTTATGTGCATTACCTAATATATGTATCAAAGAAGGAAAAATGAGATAAAAATTCCTTACCACTTTGAAAACCTTTAAACCATATACCACATGAAATATAGATAATAAAATGGATATGTAAATACCCATAATTTTTCTATACACCACATATAATAAATTCATGGGAGTTGTATAACCTATATACAAAAATCCATGTTGAATATGGCATGTGTCTCACAAAAAATTAATGTTTGATAGAAATCCCTTACCATAAGTCTCAAAATCAATTATAAAAATAAAATGTCCATACATAATAAATATAAATCTATTTTAAATATATTAAATAATGATGATTATATTTACCATACCATATATTGTTTACTTTATATTTTTTATAACCCTTTTATTAACAACTCCTTGTTAAAATCACGTTTTGTGTAATAACTGCTTTGTTTTTAATTAATCTTTAAATTATTTATTTTCATTAATTTTGAATTTATCATTGTTATATTATATCAAGAATTTTTACCATGATATATATAATATATATTCAGTATATAAATGTTTATAGTATTACATAAATGTTTTATATAGAAAATTATATACACCATTCATGGAGATAGTAGGTTGTACATATGATTCATCTTTGTTTCACCTTTTTAAAAGATGTAAAAAATAAGGACGAATAATAATTAACTTTTATAGTATAATTTTTTTTCAATATATATCATTTTTATTTATTAACTTTATCTTCATTACCTTCCATGGAAGGAAATTATGAAATACGAATCCCATCTCTTTAAAAGGTAGTATTCTACTAAACACAAGAGTGAGGTTATCATATCCCCCATAGAATGGGAACTAGGAATTTATATGTGAATTATTTATTCCATATTTTTAGTTATGTTTAAAATAACTTATATTTATATATATATATATTCATTCAATGTATATTTATTATTGTTCAAGTAATATGTAAATGGAAAAACACGTCACATGTAATAGCCCGGACCCTCCTGGACCATTACTTTTCCAAAAGTGAGGTTCCACCAAAATAGTGGCACCGTGAAGGTGACACCGTGACGGTGGAACTGTGACGGTGGCACTGTGACGGTGGCACCATGAGGGTGACACCGTGTCCCCTCGCCGAACCTTTCATTCTTCTTCCAGTACCTGACTTTTCTGCTCCCACAACGTAAGTTTCGACATAAATTAATTCTTTTACCCCTTTTAAAACCTTTTAATGCCCATAAATAAATTCCTAAAAATCCCGAGAGACCTCAGTGTGTAACTGCCCATCCGCGTGGTCAACCCATGACCCCCGCGTTTTACGCGGTTACACGCTCTCACCTCAACCGTCCGTAGCTCTTATAAACTAAGGGTTAGCGGTGGTTTCTACTTTCCTCGATCGTGGATTTTCACAAACATATTCTGGTGCATCGGGCACGCCGCATCGTTATCTGTAAAGTTCCGCGCCCGGCCTAAACATCGATCATCTATCAACAGGTAGGGAATTTCTCATCGTCTCTCACTTTTGTGTAACATGCGGGGTGGGTGTTCTTTTGTTTCTGTAGAATTGGTTGGACTGAACCTTAATTAAAATAATAGATGAAGTTCTAAATAATGAAGGGGAAGGTGTTGTAATCGTTGTTTCTGCTTTATACTATGATTATATTCTTGAGTTGTGCTGGCTTACGCCTTCTGAAAATTCAAGGCTGTTGGTGGTCTTTCCCTATGCACTAATGAACCCTTCATGTGTTTTAAATGGATGATTTGTAATTGTGAACTCCTGCTGTGAAAAGTAAATTGGTTAATCACGAATACCCGACTGAATAGACTAAAAGCACCAGGATCAACCCTTCTGTGATAACCCCAGTTAAAACACATGAAAATTGAAATCATGGAGTGTGTTAATTCGTTTAAATCTGAAAATACCGGCATGGTCCTGACTTGTGTTGGTGGTGGTAGTTGGTTGTTTTCTTTTACGGGCCGATTGCTGGAGATGTGGGAGGGGATGTGATACCCTGTTTTTATACTCTCGGTGGTTGTGTGAAATTGGGGATGGGATCCGATGTTGGTATGGATTCAGTGGTTGTGAGTTTTAAGACTTGGTGGGTACTTGTTTATATCACGAATTGGGGTGGGATCCTCTATTGTTGATAACCGAGGGTGGGTGTTATGGTTGATGCTTGACTGTTACTTTCCTGGACTTGTGCCTATGCCTACTAGTTGCCCAGTAGTGCTTAAACTTAATTAAACTTTTTCATTGAACTTGAAACAAGAATGGGAAATATGGGTTTTGTTGGCAAGAGTCGTAACTTGTGACTTGAACGCAGTGGTGTTGTGTTCTGTAGGCTGGTTAGAAAAACTTGAGCTTTGGGTGAGTACTTGTTACCTATATCTATACTTGTAATTTTTTGTTTCTTATTCGCACCCCACCCAAGTTGAGTACTTAGTGCCGAACACCCCCATTTCATGGGGGAGGGTGTTTTCCCAACACTATTCTTAGTGGCTGGTTATTAGCTCCTTTTCTGCTCCCTTTCCCGAATAGCCCAAGTATCTTCAGGCAGGCTGTGATGGCCTAAGGTCCATTATTATCCCAAGAACCTTTAGGCAGGGTGGTGTGGTTGTTGGCCAGGTGTGTGCGGCAGGTGGTTTCCCAAGTGTTTTCGAGATGAGGCCCAGGTGTCTTCAGTTGTGGTAGTGGATCCTTTAGCCTAGGTGTCTTCGGGTGTGGTGGTGGTTGTTCGGGCCTAGGTGTTTGCAGGCGTGGTTACGTGTGACAGTTGTGGCCCAGGTGTGTGCGGGCGGGATTCGACAGTGGGATTGCGTGCGGTTGTGGCCCAGGTGTGTGCGGGCGGGTGTGGAAGTGGGATTGCAGTGAGAATGGTGGGATTGGTCCGATGCGTAGGATGTCTGAATAACTAGTGAGAAAGTGGCGCAGGGTACCCAAACATCGATGTGCTATTATATTATATTACTTGACTTGCGTTATTTGGGGAGTGTGCCTTGGTGAGGCTTGGGTCGATAGTTTACCTTGATAGGTGTTTGGTTTACTTCTTTTCTCACGGGACTTTTGCACGTTCCCCCACTTGTGCACGAGAATCTTTGGTTTTCCCTACTGAGTTTACTTGTATGCTCACCCTACATATATAAAACTGCTTTCAGGTTTCAAGGAGGACTTCAGGGATCGTGCAGGACCTTACTAGCTCGGATCCTTGGAGCAGTTGAAGTTGTCGTTTCTTTTTTTTTCTTTCTTTGGTACTTACCTTTGTAGTCACCTTTTTGCACTTCATGGATTTTGCTTTTGAAACATGCATGTGGGAATGGTTTATTTTTGGCTTTACTTTTCTTTCTACCTTGGTGTTGTTGGGTTTTCTTCTTCTTATCTCTTGATCCTATAAAATAAAAAGGGTAATTCCTTCCATTTGTGTGACATTTCCATACCCTTGGTTCTAGTCATCACTTCGGGACCTATTGAAGGCGGGTTCCGGGGGTCATTATCACTCCTTCAACTTAAAGAAGGAAGGGCATGGCAATCTGCTGACCCTTCCCTCCTTTTGGTGAAGGCGGGTCGTGACAAAATGGTATCAAAGGGATGGTTGAGAGATAGGATGGAGTCTGGAGTTAGGCACAATGAGGATTTCATGGGATAGTAAGGCAACAGTGTTGGGTGACCTTGGCGCGTGAATTAGGCCAGGGAAGACCGGCTAGGAAACGAGATTTTATAGCCCCCCGTGATCCGATGCAAGGACTCTGGACCTACCGAACAACCAAGTGAGGCCACACTGATTACAGGGTAGAGACCCTGGGAAAGGTACATGCATCATAATGACTTGTGTTCTTGTGTTTCTGGGATGTCTTAGGAATTAAGAATAAATTAAAATTTAAGATGTTTTAAGAACGATATTCTGCACTACTTGGCCTTAGGCATTCCTTGTTTACCTTGCAGATATGACACCTGGAAGGCGACCACGTGTGGTACAGGTGATCAAGGCCCCAGAGACTACTTTGGCCGATCGGCAGTGAGATGATCGATAGGAAGAGGATGACCAGTGGCAGAAAACTCTTCGGGCCTTCCAGCGACAGGCCCTCGAAAAGTATGGGGGCAGCACCTCCGACATAAAGACGGAAGGCTGGCTATAGGAGCTAGTTATAGATTTCGGCCTGATTCGGGCCCCGACCAAGTACTGGGTTCCTCTGGCCGTCAGCTAGATGCGGGGAGCGGCGTGTCAATGGTGGACGCTTTACCTGGGGGAGAGGAGAGAGGATGAGGTGGTATTGGGCGGATTTTGAGAGGGAGTTCCAGGCGGAATTCCTCTCTTCGACGATGAAGGCGGAAAAGAGGCAGGAACTACTCTCCCTCCAACATGGGAGTATGTCCGTGAGGGATCTAGGTATCAAGTTCAAGGACCTCCTATGTTTTGCTCCGGACCTCTTTCCCGACGAGGAGTCTTGGGCAAGACGTTTAGAGGAGGTGCTCCAACCCTCCCTCCAGTATGCTGTTACCCCCTTCACCCTGCCTACGTACATGGAGGTCCAGAAGAAGGCCGAAGTGGTGGAGAGGATGTATGCTCTAGGAGGAGTGTCACGAGAGGGGATCCATCTGAGACCATCGAAGGGAAAGGCCGTCAGCACGAGGCCTCCAGCGTCAGGACCCTCCAGGTTTCGACCAACAGGGAGCATACCACAATTTCAATTTCAATCCCCTGGTCCTCGGCCCTTTTCTTCGGGCCCAGGACCGTGGTGCTTCATCTGTGGGAGCCCTGGACATCTCCGGAGTCAGTGCTTGGACAGGGAGTAGTACGGTGGTGGTGAACAGCCCCACCACCCGCCCCAGCAGCAGCTTCTAGCCAGACCTTTCCAGCAGCAGCAGAAGGGACAGAGAGCTCCCGCTTCTCCGAGGGAAGACGTAGTAGGAGGAGGCTGACATTAGGGTGATCCTCAGGGACCTCGACCGGGGCGTGGTCGGGGAGGTGGCCGGCAGCCGAGGGGAAGAGGAGCTGGGCGTGGACAGTTTCACGCCACAAAGGCAGCAGTTCCGGCAGGGCTATAGGTTGTTCGAGGTATGATCAGTCTGTTTAACACTCTTGCTTATGCCTTGTTTGATACCGGAGCTTCACACTCCTTTGTTGCACCCAGTCTAGCCCATGCCTTAGGTTTATATGCGGAGAGACTTCCAGTGCCCCTGGTGTTGAGCACACCAGTCGGAGGTCAGACCAACATGTTGTTTGTTTTCTGGGGATGTAGACTGATGATAGGGCCACATCAGTCAGTTAGGGATCTTCTTTTGCTGCAGATTCATCCATATGATGTCATCCTAGGCATCGAATGGCTATTCTATGTGTGTGCCGTCATAAACTGTTTCCGAAGAAGGGTGGTGTTCTCAGACTTGGACGACCGACATGTTACCTTCACCGGCGAGCGGAGTAGTCCGAGGGGAAACAGGCGAGAGGAACCTCCCCTCTCCTTGTTGACTGAGCTGACAGTGGAATCAGTAGATGCTGAAATGGTGGAAGTGCTAGAGATCTTCTGTGAATTTATGGACGTCTTCCCTAAGGAGGTTACGAATCTACCCCCTCGGCGTGATATCGAGTTTGGGATAGACCTGCAGCCCGGTGCTCGACCAATCTCGATGGCTTCTTACCGGATGGCGCCTTCAGAGATACGAGAGTTGCGGATCCAGATTGACGATCTGATGAAGAGGGGTTATGTTCACCCGAGTGTGTCACCATGGGGTGTTCCAATCTTGTTCGCAAAGTAGGCATATGGTGGTCTCAGGTTGTGCATAGACTACAAAATGCTGAATCATGTGACGATCAAGAATCTCTACCCTCTTCCGAGGATAGACGATCTTTTTGACCAGCTGAAAGGGGTAGGGTGGTTCTCGATGATCGACTTGCGGTCTGGGTACCACTAGTTGATAGTAAAGGAGAGCGACATCCCGAAGACGGCCTTCAAAAGCAGGTATGGACACTTCGAGTTCGTAGTCATGCCCTTCGGTGTTACGAACGCCCCAGCTGTGTTCATGGGGATTATGAAATCCATCTTCCGGGAATACCTGGATCAGTTCATGGTCGTATTCATCGATGAAATCCTGGTCTACTCAAGATCAGAGGAGGACCATGTAGAGCACATGAGGACAGTTTTGGAGGTCCTCTGATAACACCAGGTCTATGGGAAGTTGTCGAAATGAATGTTCTGGACATGAGAAGTGCACTTCCTCAGGCACGTGGTGTCCGAGCAGGGGGTAGCTGTGGACCCGTCAAAAGTTGGGGCGGTTGTTTCTTGGGCATCACCCAAGAATGTGGCAGAGGTACATAGTTTCCTTGGGCTGGCAGGTTACTATCGGAGGTTCGTACCCAACTTCTCCAGAGTTGCGGCCCCTTTGACAACCCTGACCAAGAAAGACCTGGTTTTCGTGTGGAGTGAGCAGTGCGAGTCAGCCTTCAGCTATCTGAAAGAGAAGTTGGTTAGTGCCCTAGTGGCGAGATTACTAGAAGAAGTGTTGGCCTATGAGGTATTCTGTGATGCTTCAGGGAAGGGCCTGGGATGCATATTGATGCAGCGAAAAGGGGTGATCTCTTATGGGTCCAGGAATCTATGACCCCATGAGCGTAATTACGCCACCCACGACCTGGAGCTTGCAGCGGTCATTTTTGCGCTAAATCTATAGAGGCACTACCTCATCGGGGAACACTTTGTGGTCTTCACGGATCACAAAATCTTGAGGTATATCTTCTCCCAGCGGGACCTAAACTTGCGACATCGGAGATGGGTGGAGTTCCTCCAGGATTGCGACTTTGAGATCTCTTATACTGAGGGAAAGGGCAATGTGGTGGCCGATGCCTTGAGCATGAGGACGCAAAAGGATGCAGTCCGAGAGTCGGCGGACGCCTGGTAGGCAATGAAGGAGTTGGCTTCCTTACACCTGGATGCGAAGATGGATAGCAGCAAAGGCTGCCTATATCAGATTATAGTGCAGTCATCTCTGTTTCGACAAGTGGAGGAGTCTCAGTTGGGAGACCCGGAGTGCAAAGTGATGCGTGACCGAGTTGACCAGGGCAATGCTCCAGAAGGATGGACATAGGGTGGTGAGAACCAGATACTTTTCCAGAAAAGGTTGTTTGTTCCAGGAGTGATGCGCGGAAAGGTTCTCAGTGAGTTCCACAAATCACCCTTGGAGGTACACCCAAGAGTTTCCAAGATGTACCAGGGACTGAAGAGGCAGTTCTGGTGGCCTGGAGTTAAGCGAGCGGTGGCAGAGTTTGTGGCCAAGTGCTTAGTGTGTCAGCAAGTGAAAGATGTACACCGAGTTCCGGATATCCTACTGCAGCCCCTAGATGTCCCAGAGTGGAAGTGGGATGACATATCGATGAATTTCGTCACGGGACTACCCAAGGCCCAAGGGGGATATGACTCCATCTGGGTGGTAGTGGACAGGTTGACGAAATCGGCTCACTTTCAGGCGATCAGGGAATCAAGTACTGTGGACGCTTTGGCACGAAAGTACATGGATGAGGTGGTGTGGTTCCATGGATTTCTGAGGTCTATAGTCTTGGATAGGGATGCACGGTTTACCTTGCGAGTCTGGAGAGGATTGCAGCATGTGTTTGGAACCCAGTTATGCCTTATCACTGCTTTCCATCCCCAGACAGATGGAAAAACAGAGCGCACTTTCCAGACCTTGGAGGATATGCTACGGGCATGTGTTCTAGACTCAGGAGGATCATGGGTGCGACACCTGCCTCTGGTAGAGTTCACTTACAATAATAGCTATCACTCTACTATCGGTATGGCCCCGTTTGAATCCTTGTATGGGAGGCCATGCCGTTCACCTGTGTGTTGGGACGAAGTAGGAGAGTCAGGCATCCTTGGCACGGAGGTGGTGTAGAACACAACAGAGAAGGTTCAGCTCATACGGGAAATGATGAAGGCGGCCCAGGACAGACAGAAGTCATATTCTGATTCCAGGAGGAGGCCCTTGGAGTTTGAGGTTGAGGGCCACGTGTTATTGAAGGTCTCCCCTCTGCGTGGGCAGCGGAGGTTCGACAAGGGGAGTAAGCTTTCTCCTAGGTTCATCGGACCCTTCGAAGTATTGCGGCGGGTCAGCGAGGTGGCTTACCAACTAGAATTGCCATTGCCGCTACTGAGGATACATGGTGTCTTCCATGTTTCCCAGCTCCGTCAGTATCTGCATGAGGATTCACACATCCTTGATTGGGGTGAGCTGGACATCGAGGATGACGTGACCTCTGTGGAGAGACCAGTGATGATCAAGGATCGCAAGGAGAAGGTGCTTCGTGGGCGAACCATCCCCTTGGTTCGTGTGTTGTGGAGGCATGGTGGGCTTAAGGAGAGTATGTGGGAGAGGAAATCACATATGCGTACTCAGTACCCAGAGTTGTTTTTAGTTTGTTCCTTGATGTACCTATTGTGATAGAAAGTTTTGTCCTTTTTCGCTATGAAATGTACAGGTTTTATTTCCTCAGTTGTGTGTGAAAAGCCCTGGCTATGGGGGAGGAGAGAACCCGACCCCTAAACAAGACGCATTAAGGTGGATGCGATTAAACCCATGCGGGCGAGTCAGTGCCGCCCAAAGTGGATAATATCTTGAAATGGGGGGGAGGAGACTCCCTAACCCACATGCCTGGGCAGTTTTGCATGGTATGTTTCTTGGTTCTTGACAAAGAAGTGTTTTTGGTTAGAATGGGTTCACTTCTATGAGGTATCTTTCGAGGTGGTTGTTCGGACCCTCCTGGCCCATTACATTTCCAAAAGTGAGGTTCCACCAAAATAGTGGCACCATGAAGGTGACACCGTGACGGTGGCACCGTGACAGTGGCACCGTGAGGGTGACAACATTACGGTGGCACAGTGACAGTGGCACCATGAGGGTGACACCGTGTCCCCTCGCCGAGCCTTTTGTTCTTCTTCCAGTACCTGACTTTTCCTCTCCCGTAACATAAGTTTCGATGTAAATTAATTCTTTTACCCCTTTTAAAACCATTTAAATCCCATAAAAAAATTTCAAAAAATCCCGAGAGACCTCCGTGTTTAACTGCCCAGCCACGTGGTCAACCCACGACCCCCGCGCCTTACGCAGTTACGCGCTCTCACCTCAACCGTCTGCGGCTCTTATAAACTAAAGGTTAGCCGTGTTTTCTCCTTTCCTCAATCATGGATTTTCACAAACAGCTTCTGGTGCATCGGGCATGCCACATTGTTATCCGTAATGTTCCATGCCCAACCTAAACGTCGATCATCTATCAACAGGTAGGGAATTTATCATCGTCTCTTACTTTTGTGTAACATGCGGGGCAGGCGTTCTTTTGTTTCTGTAGAATAGGTTGGACCAAACCTTAATGAAAATAATAAACGAAGTTCTAAAGAATGATGGGGAAGGGGTTGTAAGCGTTGTTTTTGATTTATATTGTGATTATCTTTTTCAGTTGTGATGGCTTACGCCTTCTGAAAATTAATGGCTATTGGTGGTCTTTCCCTGTGCACTAATGAACCCGTCGGGTGTTTTAAATGGCTTGTTTGTAATTGTGAACTCCTGCTCTGAAAAGTAAATTGGTTAATCACGAATACCCGGCTGAATAAACTGAAAGCACCAGGATCAACCATTCTGTGATAAAATCGGTTAAAACACATGAAAATTGAAATCATGGAGTGTGTTAAGTTGTTTAAATCTGAAAATATCGGCATGGTCCTGAATTGTGTTGGTGGTGGTAGTTGGTTGTTTTCTTTTACGGGCCGATTGCTGGAGATGTGGGAGGGGATGGGATCCCCTATTTTTATACTCTCGGTGGATGTGGGAAATTGGGGATGGGATCCCCTATTGGTATGGATTCGGTGGTTGTGAGTTTTAATACCGGGTGGGTACTTGTTTATATCACGAATTGGGGTGGGATCCTCTGTTGTTGAGAACCGAGTGTGGGTGTTATGGTTGATGCTCGACTGTTACTGTCCTGGACTTGTGCCTATGCCTACTAGTTGCCCAGTAGTGCTTAAACTTAATTAAACTTTTTCATTGAACTTGAAACAAGAATGGGACAGATGGGTTTTGTTGGAAAGAGTCGTGACTTGTGACTTGAACGCAGTGGTGTTGTGTTCTGTAGGCTGTTTAGAAAAACCTGAGCTTTGGGTGAGTGCTTGTTACCTATATCTATACTTGTAATTTTTTGTTTCTTATTCGTGCCCCACCCAAGTTGATCAGTTAGTTCCAAACACCCCCATTTCATGGGGGATGGTGTTTTTCCCAACACTATTCTTAGTGGCTGTTTATTAGCTCCTTTTCTGCTCACTTTCCTGGATAGCCCAAGTATCTTCGGGCAGGCTGTGATGGCCTGAGGTCCATTATTACCCCAAGAACCTTCGGGCATGGTAGTGTGGTGGTTGTCCAGGTGTGTGCAGCAGGTGGTTTCCCAAGTGTCTTCGGGATGAGGCCCATGTGTCTTCGGGCGTGGCAGTGGATCCTTTTGCCCAGGTGTCTTCGGGTGTTGTGGTGGTTGTTCCGGCCTAGGTGTTTGCAGGTGTGGTTACGTGTGACAGTTGTGGCCCAGGTGTGTGCGGGTGGGATTCGGCAGTGGGACTGCGTGCGGTTGTGGCCCAGGTGTGTGCGAGCGGGTGTGGTAGTGGGACTGTGGTGAGAATGGCGGGATTGTTCTGATGCGTAATATGTCTCAATAACCAGTGGGAAAGTGGCACAGGGTACCCAAACATCGATGTGCTATTATATATTATTACTTGACTTACGTTATTTGGGGAGTGTGCCTTAGTGAGGCTTGGGTGGATAGTTTACCTTGATAGGTGTTTGGTTTACTTCTTTTCTCATAGGACTTTAGCACGTTCCCCCACTTGTTCACTAGAGTCTTTGGTTTTCCCTACTGAGTGTACTTTTATGCTCAACCTACGTATATAAAACTTCTTTTAGGTTTCCAGGAGGACTTCGGGGATCGCGCAGGACCTTACTAGCTCAGATCCTTGGAGAAGTTGCAGTTGTTGTTTCTTTTTTTTCTTTCTTTGGTACTTACCTTTGTATTCACCTTTTTGCACTTCGTGGATTTTGCTTTTGAAACATGCATGTGGGAATGGTTTATTTTTGGCTTTACTTTTCTTTCTAACGTGGTGTTGTTGGGTTTTCTTCTTCTTATATCTTGATCCTATAAAATAAAAAGGGTAATGCCTTCCATTTGTGTGACATTTCCATACCCTTGGTGCTAGTCGCCACTCCGGGACCTATTGAAGGCGGGTTTCGAGGGTCCTTATCTCTCGTTCAACTTAAAGAAGGAAGGTCCTGACAATCTGCTGACCCTTCCCTTCTTTTGGTGAAGGCGGGTCGTGACATCACATCAGTTTGTGAGGCAGTAAGTTTCCATACACACGAGCAATTTTCTAGTTTTCTATTGGGTTTTATGGTTAAAACATAGGTGTACTACTATTATTATAGAACTATAATAACCAAGTATATATCCTATATAAATATTGAATCCATCACTATATCCGGTCGTGAGTGGTATTGATGAAAATGAATATAATCTGTTCGCAAGGTGGTTTTCCACCATATACACGATAGGCAATTTTGTTTACTATTTGATGGAAGTGGGGATGTATATAATTTATTACATTAATTTCATAAATTCTATGTATGTGGGATATACCGTTTTCATTAAATTACCAAATAAAATTATAGGAGGTGGAAAAATAAATAAAAAAATTCATGTTTAAGAATATACCACTTCATTAGAGAGCCTCTTTCAATTAACCTCTACAGACTTCATAGAGCGGATTCCTAAAAAACTAAGTCCTATATGTTTATGGGAGGGAGTTAAGGTATATATTTGATCATATAATTGTTTAACCAATGGGTTTTTATTTTGGGAATATGAAATGATATTGAGTGGCCTTTATAATTAGGGGAGATGAAACATATGGAATTTATGAAAAGAATAATGTGTACGCATGTTTTTAAAATGAAAAAAGTCTCTAAAATCGTTCACCATTGAACATTAGAGGTTTTACTGTCTGAATATATCCATAAAATTGAATTTTTTCAAATTTTTATGTAATTATACTTCTTATATTTTTATTTTAACACCCAATAAACCTGTTTTAACATTTACCATAGTAATTGAATTTTTCTTTTTTACTGTATAAAATTTTAAATAATTATGTATAACATATTATATAATATTAAATATTTTTTTAAAAAATATGTACTAAATTTTTGAAAATTAAACTCACTGATGTGGAAAAATTAATTTCTAAATTAAACCCACATATGCGATGGGAAATTTATTTTCCAATTAGAAAATGGTAAATTGTTTTAATAAAATTATATAAAATTTTAATTCAAAATTTTTTCAAATGACCTAAATGTTATTGATAGATATATAATTCAACTAATTTTACTTTCAAACCCAATTTAATTTAGAATGTGACATTATGATGTCTTTAAGTGAAAATTACTTTTTCAATAAAATATATTATTTTTTACTATACATTGAACAATTTATCTTTCCAGAAACATATAAACACCTCACCCTATGATAAATATTAAATTATTAACTAAAAATAAATTCCATTTTATCGAAATACTTTTTTTATATGTTTTAAAAATACAAATGATATATATTGTTGAATATATAATTTTTTAAAACATAAAATTGGATTTATTTTTGTCCCTTGCCTTGAAAACACATGAGATGAATCATAAATTATTTTATTGAATATATATATATATATACATATCATTAAAATAATTCATCAAAAGTGATTTATATTAACTTATTGATAAAAAATACATTCGAGTGGATACAAATAGATTTTTAGAAAATGGATATAATTAGTTTCAAAATGGTTTTTATTTTCATTTATCAATAATAAGAAACCAAAGAACCCTTCTTATATATAAGTGTAAAAAAATATTTTAATAATTTAGTTAATAGTATTTATAAAAAAAATTCTAATGGGCAAGTGATAACTATCACATTAAATAGAAATTTAAATAGTATATTATTGTTTTTTAAAACTCAGTGCTGTGTGTAATTCATGTTTTGAAAAAAATAAATTCATTTGAAAAAAATTATATTTCATAAAATATAAAGATACTAAATTATAACCCTATAATAATTAATTTGAACATCAAATTTTCATCACGTTAGTATAAAAAAATGAGGGTAATTCAATCTCATTTCATCCTCAGTTAACCACATTACTTCCTCAAGCTAGTGGTTTCACTATTAATCATTGACTAGGTGAGTGGTATTACATAAAATATTTTTCTATTTAATATCCTGAATATCCATAGTTAATTACTCGTAAGAAATGTCTTGATGCATTGGTAAAACCTATGAGTTATGTACATATGAAGGGTAAGTAGTTTACTTCTTTAGACATGATATAAGGAACACATAAAGGACTTCATAGTGGTTTGGTAGAAGCACCCAATGATATGTTACGATACTGAATAAATCAATACATATTTATAGAAGATTATATCTATGGCTCATCATTCATTTATATCATAAGAACAATTTTTTTCAATTTAGTGTGCTTCGATCAATTTTCACTTTATCTCTTACATTAAGGAACGAAGATAGATTTTTACAATTGTGAAGCACTAAAAATAACTTTTAATTAATGATAATGATGATATGGAAATCCTTAAATCTAATGTTATGCTAAAATAAAAAATGGTTAGAACATGTTATCCTATATGGATAAATTATCATATGGAGAAATACTTCATTAATCTTTAAAATCCCAATTAAACCCAAAGAATAGTTTAATTAATTATAAATATAATGAACCATATTTCTCTAAAAAATAATTCAAATAGAAAATGATATAATGATGGTCACTGAATTTTAAAAATTTAATTTATCGCTAATAGCCTAAAACAAATGAAATTTCTATTAATTATCACATACCAAACATGTGAATACAATTATCATGTATTCTCTTGAAACATGATACTAAACATAGTTACCATAAAACTTTATTGTAAACATACATTATTCCTTATTCCTTAAATAGAACACATATTATTGGATATATTAAATAAATCACAAAATTTTATAAAATCCATCAAGGAAAGCATAATTGTTTTTCTTCAACAAATCACAAATGAGTTCCATGTTAATCAGTACAACCCAATTTTTTTATCTATATGAATCCTTTATTTATCCTAAAATCATTATCAAAATATTATGTGAAAATTAAGGGATATAATTACATTAATAATGTGTTTTACATAAAATGTAAACTTTTCGTTATATGAATTTTCAGGATCATCTATACCATTCTATATATTCCTTCACATCCATAATGTGAAAAATAATTAGAAAATTTATTATATATTCCATAATTACTGAATCCAAATATTAATCATTCTAAAACATTCATAAACCACCAATAATGCTTCACCATATTATTATATAATAACTATTTCACTTCTGTCACACCCCGAACGCGGATGTCCATATTTGTTCTCCTTTCTTGGTCCCGATTTAAATTTTTCGGAGTTTAATTTCGATTGGTGGTTTTGCGCCGGTGCGCGGTCACCGCATCGCTAGCAGTTACCGTGCTTTCAGCCCGGGTGGCTATGTGCTCACCCGGCGTTTTAAATACTAATGTTTTTGCGTTGACATTTTATTATTCTCACTATTTAAATTGTGTTATTACTATTGTATTTATTTTTAATTTTATATGTGTTTATATATGAGTATATGTTATGTATATATATGTATATATATATACATATATGTTTGTTGTATTTATGTTTATATGTTTTTATAAAGGTATATGTATATACATATATCTAGATATATATTTGTGTTTATATATGTGTGTTTTCTTATTATTTTTTTAGTGGTTTTATTATTCTAAATACTTTGGTTATAATAATTATTATTATAATTAGCTAACTTATTATTTTATTGTTATGATTATTATTATAAAGTTTTATTATTATTATTATAAGGTTTTACTAATATTTTTGTTATAAAATTTTATTTTTATTTAGATTAGTTTTCATTATTTTTATTTATCCTTTTATTATTATTATTATCAATTATATATATATATATGTAGTATAAACCTAACCCTAATGCTACCTCCCCGTAGCCGCCACCCCCCCTCACCTCTCTCTCTCTCCAGCCTCCCTCCGCCTTCGCCACACCCAGCAGCAGCCCCGCCGCGCAGCTCTCTCCTTCTTCCTCTCAGCCGCACCAAGCCACCGCCTGCATCCCTCCCGCTCGACCCGGCCGACCTCCTCTGCATTCCCCCCTACTATCCTCCTTGTCCAGCCGAAGTCCCGCTGCCCAGCCTCCTCGCCGGACCAGCCGGCTTCTCCCTCGCCCAGCTTCCCAGCCAGCTGACCCCGCCTCCGGCTCCCGCTCCTCTCCCCTGCTCGCCGACCGCCCTCGCCCAGCCAGCCGACCTCGCCTCACCCCGATGCCCCGCTTCCCTCGTGCCGATCGCCGTGCCCGCGGCCCCCCTGTCTCGACCTCCTTTGCGCGCCCGACCTTGCCCTCGCCGGAGCCAACGCCTCTGCCGGACCGCATCTCCCTGCTCCCTCTCCCTGTCCCGTGCCCGTCTTGGTTCGGCCGACCCGCACACACCCCCTCCGGCGTCGCCCTCCCTGCTCCCTCGCTGCACCACCCCGGCTGCGCCCCCTCCCTTCGGCGCCCACCGCCTCATCCCGGCCTCGCCCCTGCTCGTCCGGCGCCCGAGCCTCACCCCAGCGTCGAACCGCCGCGACCCTCCTTCCTAGCACCGGCACACACCCCCCCTGCCCTGGCCTCCCTCTTTCATCCCGCGCCCGACCGCCGCTCCGCTCCCTGCCGCGTCGCCGTCCCAGCCTCCCTGCTCCGCCGCCTCCCGCGCGAACCCCCCCCAGCCTGTAAGTTTTTCTCTTTTCCTTTTTTTTTCATTTTTTTGTTTGTTTGTTAATTTTAATTTTATAACGATTAATTATTTTTATCATATTAATAACATTATAATTATGTTATTATTATTATATTATTATTATTGTTTTATTATTATTATTATGTTAATATTATTTTATTATTATTATTATTATGTTAATATTACTTTATTATTATTATTATTATTATATTATTATTATTATTATTATTACTAATATATTTATTGTTATTTTAATTATTATCATATTATTTTTATTATTATTATTATGTTATGATATTCTTATTATTATTATTAAATTATTATTATTATTATGCTATTGTCATTATATTATTATTATTAATATTATTATGTTAACATTATTTTATATTATTATCATTATTATATTATTAATATATTATGATTATATTAAATTGGCGTTGTTCCTATTATTATTATTGTATTAATATTATGATATTATTATTATTGCTATTATTGATATATTATTATTATGCTAATTATATTATTATTGTTATTGTCATTGTTACGGCTATATTATTATTTTTATTATATTAATACTGATATTAACATTATATATTGGTTACAGCTATTATATTATTATTACTGATCGTTACACCCGTTTTTCGGTCTACTGTTTTAGGATCTGTTTGACGGCGCAATTCGATGCGCCATTTTCGCAACGGGAGTCTTGGGCCGTGTCATTCGTCATTCCGATTCGAGGTAGGTCTCCCTATGCACTTGCCTCTAAATTAAGAATTTATTTATTCCTTGTCCTTTTATTTAATTTCAGTAAATTTAAGAAAAATAATATTAAGTAGTTTTTATATTGTGGTGATTTTCTGATAATGCAAACTGTTTAATTCTGGAATTTCATTAAAAAAATGTTTTCTTGGTTTCAATTGTGGGATTTCATAGTAATGTCGCTAAATGGTTCTTCCTGAGTAACGAAAGACATGTTGAATTGGGTTTTGAAATGTTTTTGGCATGTGTAAATTAGTAAATGTACTGTTTATGGAAAATGGTGTTTTCTTATAACCTTGATTAGAGAAAACGTCGCGTGACCCTTTGAAATTGTTTTTGGGAACTTTACGTGTGGTTCTTGGTTGACAAAAGATGTTTTCCCCTATTTTGTTATTAAAAATAATGCTTTCTGGGTTGTGAAAGTTGTTTATGTTCTTGTTTGAGTGTTTCCAAAAAGGGGTTTTTGCGAAATGATTAGGTAATGACATTTATATTTTCAGAAAGGTATTTTTGACGTGCGTGAGTTTTGAAATATTGTTTGGATGTGGAAATGGTGACTTTTGTGTGCGATATCTGGTTTGGCCTACGATATGAGGAAGTAATATACTATGTGAATGTGAAGCTTGCTTGAGCACACAGGAAACCCTGGGTATCTAGGTGGGCGGACTAGAACTAGTGTGCTAGTGAGCCGGATGGGTGTCGTCCCTGTTTCACTTAGCTGGATTGACATTTGCAACACTAACTAAACATATGATATCTGAGGGTCGTGGCCTTCTAAGCCACGTGTTCTGAGGGTCGTGGCCTTCTAAGCCACGTTTCACCGAGACACGAGGTTCTAGGGTCCCACGCGAGCTAGATGAACCTTAGGGGATTTACCCATAGTGCTCTACCATCTCTGGCGTGGTGCCTTCCGTCGGCATATGGGGGACCACTTGAGTGTGAGTGTGTGCGTGTGTGAGTATGTGTGTGTGTGTGTGAGTGAGTGAGTGTGTGTGTGTGGCCATGGTTATTGCTGATAACTTCTGGGTTTTATTTTTACTTACACTTGGTTTTCCTTGCCTGTTTACCTTTACTTGCACTTGTTTTCCCTGCTTGTTTACTTTCAGTCATCTTTCACAGCCTATACTGTTAGACTTTGGGAAAAATGGGTTTTCAAATGAAAATGCTTAATTCTCTTTGGGTGAGATTTGAAAATGTAACACTTTGCTTTTCAGAATGAGTTCAAAACTAATGAAAGGGAATTAACTTTCAAAAAAGAATAAGGGAAATGCCTCGTGTTTGATTTTCAAGTAAAGCATTATGAAAACTTACTTTTATACATTAAAGTTCAAACCTGGATTATGTAGATTCTTTATTTACTGGCAGTGAATTGGGATTTGTTGTAGGGCTCACCTACTGAGTACTTTTGTGCTCATGCCTATCTTTTACCCTTTCAGTTGCAGGTTCCTTGTGTTCAGGTTTTCCTGGCTTGAGTCGCTCAGTGCGGGAGCAACGCTGGTTGTAGTTGGGTGGTGACCGCGAGGTCACGTGGAGGTATGTCGTGGTGTAGGTTTGTTTATGTCTTTAGTGTCTGTTTTTTTGTTTAGTTTATACTCATTCTTTCGATACTGTTTTTAGTTTGGGCTGAAATCGTTCCCAACGATTAAAGTTTCAATGCCCGACACTTGTTGCCATCCCGGGGGGATTGGGAACGCTCCTCGGAACTTGCCGCGGACCGGCTCGGGTGACCGGTTCAGGGTCGACCCGGGCTGGTTCGTGACAAAATGGTATCAAAGGTGGTTCTTGTTATTTGGGTTGTCCGGTAGAAGGATATTAGGACTGTCGAAACTCGAGGGGTAAGTACGGGAAGAGCGTCGCGAACTCTTGCTCACACTGATCTTCGAGTTACCAGGGGTAGTTCGGGAATTGTGTCCTTGTCTTTTCTGGTTTGTCTTGGATTGAGAGATGACAATGGAGGCAAGCCGACGTTAGGTCGTGATTTCACATGGATTAGTGACCCATGTGGAGTCCGAGTACGTGGTTTGAATTCCTCATAGTGGTCGACGCTGACTTGGGACATGGCCCACTACCATGTCGCCAGGTCGAGTGTGACTACTGGTCCTTCATTTCAGTGATTGATGCAAATTGGGATCCTTCTTTTGTTTTGGTCTGTGTAAGTACGTTGTTGGAAATGAAAAAAAATGGTTTTTGAAAATTGGACTGGTTTCTTTTAAAAGACTTTAAATATATGAAATGGGTTTTAAGACTGAAATCTCTTGATTTGGAAATCTGTTGTTTTCTTGGAACCGGTTAAGAATGATTTGGGTTGAAACCTCAGTTCCTCTTTATGAAAGTTTGCACATGTGTGAGAATGTATGGAAAGTGTGTGTTGATGCACGTATGAATGGAATGTGGATGAAAACATGTGCAACGGTTCATGAGATTACCTGGGTGTGTATTTGAAATTAAGGGCTTGATCTTGTTTTCTAAATTGGTTTTAAATGGGAAACGGTTTTGGAAAGTTTTGGTTTGAAAGTGGATTGGTTTTTGGAAAGTGATCTTGAAAAAGGGTGGTTTTGAAATCAAAAATGAAAAAGGGAATTTTAAAGAGGAGATTTTGTTTTGGGTTGTGTTGTATCTGTTTGGTCCTTGTGCTGACTGTTTTTGATGAAGACGCTTTTATTGATGTTGCTTCGATTTGATGTTGGTTTTGGCTTTGAGTTTTATATATCGCTCAGGAAATGCCGCCCAGAAAGGTCTCTAAGGATTCAGATAAGTCATGCCCAGTTTTTAGTCCTCCTCAGACTTTGCCTATTCTCCGTGGTGATCAGGGTCCGTTAGAGGCAGTGAAATGGCTCGAGGAAGTAGAACGTGTCTTTAGAATACTGGGAACTCCCGATAATGTTAAGGTTCGTGCAATTATGGAATTGTTTGAGGGTCCAGCCCTAGACCAATGGAAGAGGGTTACCCCATCATCAATGCAAGGTGAAATGACGTGGAATGTCTTCAGAATTGTTTTCATCCAATGGTTTGTACCTGAGGAAGTGAAGCTGGAGAAAAAGGGAGAGCTTGTGAATATTCAACAAGGTCAACGGACGGTGAAGACGTATGTTGACCATTTCAAGGAACTGATTCCCTTTTTCCAGAGGTAGCGCCGCATGATCTCATGAAGGTCTCTCTTTTTTCTGGGGGTCTTCGTCCAGAGATCAAGAAGCGAGTCCTCCCTTCTAAAAACATTTGTTTCGAGAAGCTGGTGGAGGAAGCTTTCTTGGCTGAGTTGGTTTCCGGTGTGTAGGTGGTTAGTACTTCAGCGTCCCTAGTTGTTCGTAAGAGTTCCTCCTCTGGTGTGGAAAATATGCCAGAGATACCTGTCCCCAATGAGTTATCCCCTTTGGTCCCAGCTTCCAGTTCAACAGATTGTTCAGTGGTGTGCTATCAATGTGGTCGTTTCGGGCATTTAAAGCCATCTTGTCGCAACCCTCCAAAAACGTGTCATAGATGCGGTTGTCTGGGTCATCGGGAGAAGTTTTGCAAGAAGCGTCGCTTGAAGAGGAAGATGTGATTGGAGAATGTCAGTACCTGACTGTGAGGCAGAAGATGCTTCAGCCACCAGAGCCCCAACCATAGGTCTTGGGGTGAAGCTCGCGCACAGTCAGGAGTCCCCAGGGTTGTGAAGCCTTGGTCCAAGTTCTGTATTCCGTGTGGACGGTGGGGCAATTAAAAAAACCTTTTCAGGTTTGTTTCCCCGCTATTGAGGTCCCAACAACGTTGTAAATGCGTTGTTTTTCTATAAAGTGATGGTGGACTTGTTCTATGATAATCTAAGCAGACTTGTCGTGTGGACGTGGTATTCTGAATCGTGTGTCTTTCTTAAAAGTGTGGCTGACCCTTCGGTGGGTTGACCTTTGTTTAGCAATGCTCGTTAGATGTGGTTGTGTTTCATGGATTTCAGTGGGCCATGTTTCTAACTCGATGTTTTGGTTTTCGTGGGTTTCCCCTAGTATTGAAGGTTGTTGACTCTAGTCGTGGGTTCAAGGTTTCGACAAAGGTGTTGTAGTAATCGTGTTATAAGAGTTGGTATGAATTGGTTGGGAGTTCCCGCGTCGACCCCCCCTTCCCGGGGTTTTCTATTTAAATGGTCATCTTTTCTGCACTAGTTAAGCTCTTGTGGTGGGGAGAACCCCTTCGTGTTCTCCCCTCAATCTCGGACCCCAGTTCTTTCTTGAATCGGTCAGGTGTGACCTGTGCTGAGTAAGGTCATCCCCGAGATTCTCAGTTCTCTCTGGTTTCTTTAGTTCCGTTGGGGCATGGACTTAAATCTTGATCGACTTTTGGCCTGGTGACTTTCTGGGGGCAGAAAGTGTCTATGGTGGGGAGAATTGTCACACCCCGACCGCGGATGTCCATATTTGTTCTCCTTTCTTGGTCCCGATTTAAATTTTTCGGAGTTTAATTTCGATTGGTGGTTTTTCGCCGGTGCGCGGTCACCGCATCGCTAGCAGTTACCGTGCTTTCAGCCCGGGTGGCTATGTGCTCACCCGGCGTTTTAAATACTAATGTTTTTGCGTTGACATTTTATTATTCTCACTATTTAAATTGTGTTATTACTATTGTATTTATTTTTAATTTTATATGTGTTTATATATGAGTATATGTTATGTATATATATGTATATATATATACATATATGTTTGTTGTATTTATGTTTATATGTTTTTATAAAGGTATATGTATATACATATATCTAGATATATATTTGTGTTTATATATGTGTGTTTTCTTATTATTTTTTTTAGTGGTTTTATTATTCTAAATACTTTGGTTATAATAATTATTATTATAATTAGCTAACTTATTATTTTATTGTTATGATTATTATTATAAAGTTTTATTATTATTATTATAAGGTTTTACTAATATTTTTGTTATAAAATTTTATTTTTATTTAGATTAGTTTTCATTATTTTTATTTATCCTTTTATTATTATTATTATCAATTATATATATATATATGTAGTATAAACCTAACCCTAATGCTACCTCCCCGTAGCCGCCACCCCCCCTCACCTCTCTCTCTCTCCAGCCTCCCTCCGCCTTCGCCACACCCAGCAGCAGCCCCGCCGCGCAGCTCTCTCCTTCTTCCTCTCAGCGGCACCAAGCCACCGCCTGCATCCCTCCCGCTCGACCCGGCCGACCTCCTCTGCATTCCCCCCTGCAATCCTCCTTGTCCAGCCGAAGTCCCGCTGCCCAGCCTCCTCGCCGGACCAGCCGGCTTCTCCCTCGCCCAGCTTCCCAGCCAGCTGACCCCGCCTCCGGCTCCCGCTCCTCTCCCCTGCTCGCCGACCGCCCTCGCCCAGCCAGCCGACCTCGCCTCACCCCGATGCCCCGCTTCCCTCGTGCCGATCGCCGCGCCCGCGGCCCCCCTGTCTCGGCCTCCTCTGCGCGCCCGGCCTTGCCCTCGCCGGAGCCAACGCCTCTGCCGGACCGCATCTCCCTGCTCCCTCTCCCTGTCCCGAGCCCGTCCTGGTTCGGCCGACCCGCACACACCCCCTCCGGCGTCTCCCTCCCTTCTCCCTCGCTGCACCACCCTGGCTGCGCGCCCTCCCTTCGGAGCCCGCCGCCTCATCCCGACCTCGCCCCTGCTCGTCCGGCGCCCGAGCCTCACCCCAGCGTCGAACCGCCGCAGCCCTCCTTCCTAGCACCGGCAGACACCCCCCTGCCCTGGCCTCCCTCTTTCAGCCCGCGCCCGACCGCCGCTCCGCTCCCTGCCGCGTCGCCGTCCCGGCCTCCCTGCTCCGCCGCCTCCCGCGCGAACCCCCCCCAGCCTGTAAGTTTTTCTCTTTTCCTTTTTTTTTTCATTTTTTTGTTTGTTTGTTAATTTTAATTTTATAACGATTAATTATTTTTATCATATTAATAACATTATAATTATGTTATTATTATTATATTATTATTATTGTTTTATTATTATTATTATGTTAATATTTTTTTTTATTATTATTATTATGTTAATATTACTTTATTATTATTATTATTATTATATTATTATTATTATTATTATTACTAATATATTTATTGTTATTTTAATTATTATCATATTATTTTTATTATTATTATTATGTTATGATATTCTTATTATTATTATTAAATTATTATTATTATTATGCTATTGTCATTATATTATTATTATTAATATTTTTATGTTAACATTATTTTATATTATTATCATTATTATATTATTAATATATTATGATTATATTAAATTGGCGTTGTTCCTATTATTATTATTGTATTAATATTATGATATTATTATTATTGCTATTATTGATATATTATTATTATGCTAATTATATTATTATTGTTATTGTCATTGTTACGGCTATATTATTATTTTTATTATATTAATACTGATATTAACATTATATATTGGTTACCGCTATTATATTATTATTACTGATCGTTACACCCATTTTTCGGTCTACTGTTTTAGGATCTGTTTGACCGCGCAATTCGATGCGCCATTTTCGCAACGGGAGTCTTGGGCCGTGTCATTCGTCATTCCGATTCGAGGTAGGTCTCCCTATGCACTTGCCTCTAAATTAAGAATTTATTTATTCCTTGTCCTTTTGTTGAATTTCAGTAAATTTAAGAAAAATAATATTAAGTAGTTTTTATATTGTGGTGATTTGCTGATAATGAAAACTGTTTAATTCTGGAATTTCATTAAAAAAATGTTTTCTTGGTTTCAATTGTGGGATTTCATAGTAATGTCGCTAAATGGTTCTTCCTGAGTAACGAAAGACATGTTGAATTGGGTTTTGAAATGTTTTTGGCATGTGTAAATTAGTAAATGTACTGTTTATGGAAAATGGTGTTTTCTTATAACCTTGATTAGAGAAAACGTCGCGTGACCCTTTGAAATTGTTTTTGGGAACTTTACGTGTGGTTCTTGGTTGACAAAAGATGTTTTCCCTTGTTTTGTTATTAAAAATAATGCTTTCTGGGTTGTGAAAGTTGTTTATGTTCTTGTTTGAGTGTTTCCAAAAAGGGGTTTTTGCGAAATGATTAGGTAATGACATTTATATTTTCAGAAAGGTATTTTTGACGTGCGTGAGTTTTGAAATATTGTTTGGATGTGGAAATGGTGACTTTTGTGTGCGATATCTGGTTTGGCCTGTGATATGAGGAAGTAATATACTATGTGAATGTGAAGCTTGCTTGAGCACACGGGAAACCCTGGGTATCTAGGTGGGCGGACTAGAACTAGTGTGCTAGTGAGCCGGATGGGTGTCGTCCCTGTTTCACTTAGCTGGATTGACGTTTGCAACACTAACTAAACATATGATATCTGAGGGTCGTGGCCTTCTAATCCACGTGTTCTGAGGGTCGTGGCCTTCTAAGCCACGTTTCACCGAGACACGAGGTTCTAGGGTCCCACGCGAGCTAGATGAACCTTAGGGGATTTACCCATATTGCTCTACCATCTCTGGCGTGGTGCCTTCCGTCGGCATACGGGGGACCACTTGAGTGTGAGTGTGTGCGTGTGTGAGTATGTGTGTGTGTGTGTGAGTGTGTGAGTGTGTGTGTGTGGCCATGGTTATTGCTGATAACTTCTGGGTTTTATTTTTACTTGCACTTGGTTTTCCTTGCCTGTTTACCTTTACTTGCACTTGTTTTCCCTGCTTGTTTACTTTCAGTCATCTTTCACAGCCTATACTGTTAGACTTTGGGAAAAATGGGTTTTCAAATGAAAATGCTTAATTCTCTTTGGGTGAGATTTGAAAATGTAACACTTTTCTTTTCAGAATGAGTTCAAAACTAATGAAAGGGAATTAACTTTCAAAAAGGAATAAGGGAAATGCCTCGTGTTTGATTTTCAAGTAAAGCATTATGAAAACTTACTTTTATACATTAAATTTCAAACCTGGATTATGTAGATTCTTTATTTACTGGCAGTGCATTGGGATTTGTTGTGGGGCTCACCTACTGAGTACTTTTGTGCTCACGCCTATCTTTTACCCTTTCAGTTGCAGGTTCCTTGTGTTCAGGTTTTCCTGGCTTGAGTCGCTCAGTGCGGGAGCAACGTTGGTTGTAGTTGGGTGGTGACCGCGAGGTCACGTGGAGGTATGTCGTGGTGTAGGTTTGTTTATGTCTTTAGTGTCTGTTTGTTTGTTTAGTTTATACTCATTCTTTCGATCCTGTTTTTAGTTTGGGCTGAAATCGTTCCCAACGATTAAAGTTTCAATGCCCGGCACTTGTTGCCATCCCGGGGGGATCGGGAACGCTCCTCGGGACTTGCCGCGGACCGGCTCGGGTGACCGGTTCAGGGTCGACCCGGGCTGGTTCGTGACAACTTCATATGTAATTTTTAGTCTATTCATCATCAACAAAAAAATCATTAATAATACTACATTGTTGATCCCCTTCTTCATCTTTCCCCTTAATAAATCAACTAGTATAAGGAATATAATTTCCATATTTATAAAATTAAACCATGGATTTTTCCTTAGGGATATCATTATTATTATCAATTGCATTAACTGATCTATTAAATTTTATTAGGAAATATATTACTCTCTTCACATATTCTCCAGACATAAAACAAATTATCTTTCATTTTAAGCATTCCCTAGAGTGCTTCATCCCACATTCTCAATGTATAGGAAACAAAATATTCTTTACATTATGGTCTCCACCCCCCAATAAGCAGGGACCACTATCCTTATCATTTCATGGTGATCCTAGGATTTAGTTAAGGTCTAATTTTTCAATAATATATTATGAAAACTGATTATTCATAATCAAAACATCCTTCACTCCAGACATTATCTCATTTTTTAGATGAGAAAAACATTTCATTACCCATTAAACATTTACCCAGTTCCTTTTAGATAATATCATTGACTCAAAAAAATAACCATAGTGCGAGAAACAATAATCATAATAGTAAACCAAGTAATTAGAAATAATCATTTATATGATGTATAAATAATGTAAATTTATTTTATATACATGACACAATATGTTTAACCTAGGTCATCCATGATCATCATCTGTTCAAATACTCTACGAATGTTAATAACAGAAATGTGGATCAACCCAATCATATCCCCCAGGAGTGTAAAAACAGGTTAATAGTGAGTAAAAAATTCATATACTATGTATTTATTGAGTCAATACGAATTCACCTTTGAAGAGTTATTTCCCCTAGGTGCATCTCTTAAAGAATGACATTGAATTATATTATCTAGAATTTGATTTTTTTCAAGTTTAACTGCTTAATATATTCGTTACCAAAACCTTACGATGTCATAATATAAATAGAGGATAATTAAGGTATAATATTTATCGTAAAAAAATTACCATAGTAAAATACAATTCATGGTTTTATTGATGAGTATATCATAATACTTCATTACCAAAAACATAATAGAAAAATTGTGATAAACATGATATTGTAACATTACAACCATTCTATATTGGTATATTTTGATTAATAAACACCATTAAACCATGAAATAAAATGAAATTTTAAATATATTAATTATATAACATTTACATGGGGAATTATATACACCTTGAAAATGATATTGGTTCATAACCTAAAATATTTGTCAAATAAGGAAAATTGTGAAAAAATACATTACCACTTTGGTAACCAATGAACCATAAACCCCATGAAAAAGTGAGTAAAAAATGGATAGATAAATACCAAAATGTTTTTATATAATAACCATAAAATGAATTTAGGGCAGTATATACCCCAAATAAAAGAAACAAATGGTGAATATGGATTGTGTCTCATAGAAAATATATGTTAGATAGAAATCCATTAACCTAAATATATATATCCATTAAACACATTAAAAAAATGTCATATAATCAATATAGTCTTATTATAAATCTATTATATAATTTTAACTAGAAAATATAACTGTTTTCTTTTTTATGTATGTTTTGATTTTATAATTTTTATTCGCTTACATTGATTTTGGTTCTATAATATCGATAATTCTATCCATGATATAAATTTCATATATATCAAGTATATGTGTATTTATAGTCAACCATTAAATTTAGAGAAAGATAATGAAATACTTCATCCATGGATATGGTAGGTTATATGTATGCTTGAATGTAGTTTCTATTTTTTAAGAGATGAAACAAAATAAAGGTAAATAATAATTCACTTTTATAGTATCGTTATCATTTTATATATATCACATATATTTTAAATATTATCATTATTACCATCCATTAAATATGTTAGTAAAAAAAGAATCACATCGCTTCAGGGGTTGTAGTCCACCGTACACAGGAGTGGCGTTTTTGTATCCCCCATGGATTGGAGTGTAGGATGATATGTGTGGTATTATTATATAATAAGTATAATTATGTTAAAAATATCATATATATTCATTCAATATCTACATAGAAAAGCACTATGTTATTTATTACACATATATTCATGATTTATTACATAATATTACACATAATACAACCCAGAATATTGAGAAGACTAGTGTCTTTGGGAATTAGGTACATTACCTAATAACTTAAAAAATGAAATTAATCTTCTTTATTAAGAACATCCACAGAAAATTTGTACTTAAAACTATATAGGATAACCTAGGGACATATATAAGAATGTGGTGATTTGTAAATCCATGTTAGGGAATAAACATAGAATAACATGAACAAATTAATTAATTTTAAACAATAGGTGTATCAAAGGGACATAAAATGGGTGAGAATCGTAAACATGAAAAAATGAGTCAAGATATAGCATGATAGCATAAAGGAAACATGGGTAATATGGAAACAAAATAAAATAATTCATAATAATCATAGGTCAAGTATATATTTCATTAGATCATAAAGGAAAAGGTACCATATATGAATCATGATTACTCTCTATAAAAAAATTACATCTCATGAAACTAAACATTACTCAATGCATTGGAGAGTTATATAATTATTGTCACACTCGTCACATTCATTTCATTCTCATGATTTATTGTGACACATAGATCATAAAACATGGAATCATTTGTCATTAAATATTATTAATAAATTATATAATATGAAAAAAATAAATTTATAGACAAAATAAATAAGTATAAGTGTATAAAGGTTAACCAACATGATAGGAAATGAGTACAGGTATTCACTACACAATTTGTTTTCATGGAAAATCACTGTGGAATTTCAGCACCATAACAACATGCCATAAAAATACATAAAATGGATTAGTGAGAGTGAAAGAGGTATCTAATAATTTCAAAAAAAAAATTCATAGTATTATGGTAATTTATAAAAATATACCAATAATAATAATTGGAAATATAAGGAATAATATAATGAAGATTCTCGAATAAAGAAGATATGGGAAATAGCCCTTACACGGAGAGTGTGACATCAACTACTTGGAAAGAGTTTCTTGAGAGCTTTAGAAAACCTTGGGAGGACTCCGGAGTTGTAAGGATATATTAAGGATGTGATCCAAGGATTTTTAGTGAAGAGAAGTTGGTTCTTGCGTGGTATAATATTAGAAATGAGTGGGGAAATCTTTATCATTTCTCAAACACAGTTTTTTGTAATCTATATAATAAAATAACCAAAACCAAAAACATTACCATGGTTTTTTGCAATTAATTCACCAAAAGGGGAGTGATATTCCATATTTTAAATGTTCATGGTCTGAACATAATAAAATAACACCCATATTTATGTGGAAGTGAGTTGTACACTTAAGGGAATGGTTTTAAAACCATAAAATATATTAATAGTATTGGAGGATTCATAAAGGATATATAAAATTAAATAATAAATATAAATTAATATTTTTAAATATTTTAACATATATTTGGTTTTGTGTTACCAATATAGTATTTATTACATTAATTTGGGGTCATTATCATGTCATAAAACACACTATATATTTATACAATATTTACTTTTTACCTGAAAATTTGATAGTCTTATAAAATTATAAAAAATTCACCATTAGGTAATTTCAAAATTCTGTTTTGAAAAATAATATTGATTTTATAAAAATAATTATCTAATTATTTATATTTTGACATTTATAATAATAATTGACATTTATTTTGAAATAGTGGGTCTTTTTATGATAAATATTTTTAAACCCATACAAAAATTATAGTTGACTTTATAAAAATTATATGATCATTTATATTTAATTAAAATTATTTATAAATATTTTTTATCAAAATATTTTTTATTTAAAAAATTAATTAGTTCACAAAATTATCATCTTATTTGAAATTTAATTAAAATTCAATTTTATTTAGTATACCAAAATCTAATTTTTTTATAAATTAACCAGCAGAAGTAAATATGAACATTATTTTATAGAAAATAAAATAAAATATTCATATTATTATTTTCCTGATACATATCCATTAAATACACCTGAAAACATCATAATGGTATGGTTAGTAATGGTGAGACCTTCATGTAGTTGTTTGGGGTACATTGTTTACGTCGTGATCTCGATGAGCTTCAAATTCTCCCATAATTGGTTTCAATCATGATTTAATTATGGGATCTTAGCAATATCTTGGTCAAGGAATAAGCTAATTGATGTTATATCCATTGAAATATATGATAAATGGGATTTGTAGGGTATGATTATATGGGTTTATGCCATCACATCCTTTTCTGTGTCAACTGTATATGCTAAAACCAAATATTTATATGAATCATGTGATCATAATTAAATAGATATATTTTCCCTGGTAATGATGATTAATGGTATTTTAAATCTGAAAAAATTTAATAAAACAAAATAATATCATGTGTTTTCTATGTCCAAAATATTTAATAATAAACTTGATTAAAATTCAAGGGAAATTTTATTTATAAATGTTCGGGTCGTTACAATCTCCCCCGTGTCAAAAATTTATCTGAAATTTTTTTCATTTCACACACTAATACCGATGAGGATAAATATGTTTCATCTCTTCCTATGGTTCCCACATTGATTCTTCAATATTTTTTTTTCAACAGTACATTATCCATGTTCATTTTCATATTTCGTATGATATTTTCTCGATGATCTAATATCATGACCTCTTACACCTCAAATGATAGATCATTCTCCAATAGTACCACCTACGGATTGAGTACATGTGTGGGGTATGGTATGTACATACTCAAAAGGGATACACTTAATACATAATGTACTTAATATTGGTTAGGTAAGAGTTATAGTTGATAAGTCACCACTCTAATGTGATTTAAGATATTTAAGGGATCGATATATCATTGAATAATCATGGAATTATTCGCAAAGATCATGCTATCTTCAATGGAGTTATATAGAGCAATACCATGTTATCAACATCAAAATCTAGGTATTGTCAATAACTATAATGATTGCTATTTTTTTACTTTGAGCAACCTTCATGTGATGATGAATGGTCTTGAACTTTTCCACCATTTCCATTACCATTTTTGGACATATCAGTTTGTGTTCCGAAACATCATCCCAACATGAAGGTAATATTCGCCACTTACCATAAAGGGATTCTTAGGGAACAACATTGAGGATTCATTGAGAACCATTATTGTATGAGAACTTGAACATATGAACATGTCTATCTCACCATCCATTCAATTCAATTGATCATTCAATCAACATGTTCTTAAGTGTTTGTATAGAACACTCATATTGGAAATAGGTTTGATGGTAATAAGTCATGCTGAATTTAAACTCATTATTAAAAGTGTCTTTGAGACTATTCAAAAACATGAAGGTAATTCCTAGATCTTGATCAAATACAATCAATAGTGGTGTTCTGTTCATCCTCAACACTTTTTTAATGTATATCCTTTCAATTTCATCGAGTGAGAAATCTTACTGAATCAAAATTAAGTTTCAAGTCTTTGTAAGATGATCCATAAAAACCCATATAGAATTCTTTCTTCTTGATCTATTTGGAAGACTCGGGACAAAGTCCATTGAGATTTTTCCCATTTTTATGTTGGTTTGGGTAAAGGTCGCATCATCCCATTGGATTTTTTTTATTTTTTCCTTCGATTGATAACATACAATATAACATGATTTATATTCTACAACCTCCTTCTGCATATTTTCCTACCAATAGTTCTCTCAGAGATATTAATACATATTATTTCTTCCAGGATAGATAGAGACGGATAAAATATGTGCCTCATACAAAAACTTCTTCATTAACTCATGATTTTGTGGTACACATTTTCAGGAACCAAATAATATAACTCCTTCTTCATTAACATTAAAATCCAAGGATTTACCATTTCATATATTTTCCACTTTATTCTGAATTTTCACATCATCCTTTTGAGTATCCTATATATTTTCCACATGGAACGATTAAGAAATAATTTATGAATGGATTGATGATGTCCATTTCATTATGATTCCATGTTAAAAATATTTAAATCTATGAATATCATATCCCCCTTAATTAACCTCAATGATATAAATCTTGGATCATTTATATATAGTGTGTCTTATACTTTATTCACTTTCCCGAGATGGTAGCGAATTAAGTATTCTTAATCCCTGATCAGCTCAAACCATCATCATTGGTGCATATTCTACTCTTTATGTGTGAATATATACTTGATGATTTTTATATCCATTTATACATATCACACTTCTCCCCAAATAGATAATTCATCCATATTTTCAAAGAAAGGATCACCACAACATAATCCAAGTCATGAATTGGGTAATTCTGTTTATAAACATTCAACAACCATATTCATTGGATATCACATTTACATTTTTCATTAACACACATCTCAATCACTTATTTGAAGCATTAGTGAATATCTCAAATAGTTCTTCCCCAATGAGTATTGTGAGAATATGTGTAGCGATAATTCTTTTTTAACATCCTTTAATCAAACATCACATTCATTATTCATAGAAAATGTGTCTCCCTTTAGAGTGAGCTTAGTTAGAGGGTTTGACAATATTATGAAACTTTCTCACAAATTGGTTATAGTACCCAACTAAACTATTATAACTAAAGATATCTCTCACATATATTGTCCTTGTCCATCCTTTGATTTTTTAATTTAACGTGGGTTTATATATATCAGATTACTTATGATGATATTCCCCTATAATGATATTTTGTTCAAATATAACTCACATTTTTTGTACTTGGCATAAATCATCTCATTTGATAATGTCCTTAGCACACTTCCTAGATATTCCTCTTTACACTTTCAATGTATGATAATATCATTTACAAATACGACCAAAAAAAATTGAGCTAATATATAAATACTCTTTTCATCAAGTCCAATAATATTGATGGATTATTAGTGCGTATAAATGGAATTACTATGAATCATAGTGCCCATACAATATACAAAAAAATATCTTGGGAAAATCCTCCTCCCTCACCCAAACACAGTAATAGCCTAATAGTAGATCCACCTTAGAGAAGTATTGTGATCCACATAGATGATCCATAAAGTCATAAATCAATGGAAGAGGATACTAGTTTTTTGTTTTTATCTCTTTGATCTATTGATAATAAATGAAAATGCGCATTGACCTATTAGTATTCATTAGGATTAGGACTGGTGCACCCCAAAGTTGAATTACATTGGCATATGAACCCTTTTTCTAGATTCACTTATATATTTTTTATGTACATCAGGTTCCATAATATCCATTCTATACAGTCTTTGATAATGGTAATTCATTTATAATAATCTTTATTAAAAATTCAACCTCTCTGCCTAGAGGATTACCATGAAATTATTCAAGGAACACATCAGTGTATTAACTCTCAATGGGAATATCTCAAATGATGATTCTTTCCTTAAAATTAAAATTTTTATCCATATATATTTTCTTCTAGGTAAATAATATCAATTCTTGAGATGTTGGTGCTAAAAGGGTTCATCCACTTCCATGTATTTTTATATAAAAAATGGATAATCTGTGATACAGATAGTGATTTAATTCACATAAGATTTTATATTGTCTATATACAAGGAAATCAAATCCATAACCATAATTGAAAAAAATTACCTATGACAACCCTGCTTTTTATTACAACTTAAACATGCTTTATTACATAAAACTTCACTTGATCCAACAAAGAAGATCGAGAGGTTTAGTGTCTTTGGGGCTTAGGATCATTACATAAAAACTTTAAACTTGAAATACAACATCTTTATTGAAAACTTCCTTTACATGACCACTACATTCCTTCGTACTTAGCATTGCATGGGATAACCTGAGGACATGCATAAGAAAAGGGTGAGCTATAAAGCCCAGTAAGGGAGTAAACAATGAATAACATGAGGAGTGAAATACATGTTAGGCAATAGGCATATCAATAGAGAATAAGAGAAACATGAACATAAATGCATGATAAAGCATGATAATCATAACATGGAAATGTGGCAACAACACTTAACATTGAATTAGCATGAGCCAAGGCTCATTGGACATGGAGCATGAGTAAACCCTCATTGCACTTGAAGCACGAGTAAACCCTCGTTGCACTTGAATTAGAATGAGTAAACACTCATTGCACATGACGTATCATGATACTATACTTTACCCAATGCATTGGAGCGCTATAAAGGGCGCACCCTTCTTAAACATTTCATTTCATGCATAAGTGTGCCACATGGATCATAAAACATGGATTCATAAAACATAATCATTTCTTCCACGATAAAGGAAAGTGGAATTAATACATGAAACTTTATAATCAATATGTAAATGTGCATAAAGGTGAATACCCTTGATGGAGAAATGGGCATGGTATTCACTACACAAAGACATTGGCTTAGAAAATCGGTGCGATTTCGGCAGCGTAACGGCGTGACATAAGAATTCATAAAAAAAGTTTATGAGAGAGAAAGGGGTTCCTCATAATATTTACATGTAATGGACAGTAAGTAGATCATATATATACATGTCCCAACAATATAAATGGAATTTAGATTCATGATACAAAAGTATTGCTTGAATGTAAAAGAAGAGAGAGAAGTTCCTTTCGGAATTTCGGCATAGTAACGGGTGTACATGGGAGGCATTTAATGAGAGAGAAAAGGGTTCTCCCATCATTAAAACAATAAGAGGGAAGTATGGGGGAGGTGCGAAACCATACCCCAACATTCATAATTGAAATAAAAAGGGAAATACAACTTAAAGAAAATTGACAAAAAAATGAGAAAGGAAGAAAACCCCTTACTTGGAAGTGTGCTTCCAAAGGCTAGAGAGAGGCTTGTGAGAGGCTTCTTGGGAGCTTGGGGAACCTTGAGAGGATTCTAGAGAGAGTAGGGCAGAGGTTGGACGAACTTCAAGGGGTTTGAGTGAGGAGGAAGTGGGAGCTTGGGTGGGTTTATATAGGAAAGGTGAGAGAATTCTTTATTATTTAGGTTTGGGACCCCTTATATTAAAATAATCCAAACCACAAACCATCCCATGGTATTTGACCATGGTTTCTGGAAAAGGAAAGAGGAAAACAATATTTTACAAGTCCAAGGTCCGAACTTATTAAAAAATTAGGGTTGATTATGTGGAGGTGAGTCACACTCCCATGGAAATTAATTTAAAAAGGCAAAGTGTTGAATAAGTCTTGAGGGTTCCATTAATGCTTTGAAAAGTGAGTCAAACAAACCCAAAACCTCATTATTTTAATGATAAAACATATATTGGCCGAAAATAAGGATTATGGTATTTTATTACATCACCATTGGGTCATTATGATGTCATAAAACACATTATATATTTAAATGGTATTTAATTTTTACCCAAAAATTTGACTATCTCAGAAAATTATGAAAAATTCACCGTTGGATAATTTCGACGTCCGGATTCCAAAAATAATATTTATTTTATCTAAATAATTTTCTAAATATGTGAATTTTAACTTTTAAAATAAAAACCGACATTTATAAAAAAATTCACGGGTTTTGACAGAAATGGCTTTCAAACCATAATAAAAATTTTAATTGCATTCATAAAATTATAAGATCATTTATATTTAATAAAAATTAATTTAATATTAATAATAATATTTTATTAAAATATTATTTAATTCAAAAATCCTTTAATTTAATAAAATATAATTCTTAATTAAATAATAACTAAAAACACCATTTGTACTTTAAAAACTAATTACAATGCATCAAAAATGACTAGAAATTATATTCACTATTATATACAAAAACAATGTACATGAACATGGTGATACTTATTTGTTACATAACCCCTTAAAATAGCCGCATAAGACCTAAGGGTAAGGTGTGCGATGGTGACAGACTCTTGGGGTTGCTCGGATAACATCGCTCGAGTGGTAATCTCTATCAACTTCGATTTTTCCCGTAGACGATCGCGTTCGAGCTTGACTTGATGGAGCTCAGCTTGGGCTTGGTCAAGGGCAAAGCCCAAAGATGCCACCTCTTTTCCGAGCTCCGACAAATGGGCTTCGTAAGGGGCAATTCTACTGGATGAGGCCATCACTTCCTTTGTCTGAGTAGAAATGGTTTCGTTAAAGCCTTATATTTATAATACTCAGATGATCACTGTTCAACGGCTATAAAAGTAACGGTCACAAATCTTAACATAAAACTAAAGAAGTTGACATCTTATAAAAACATTTTTTTCATAAAGAAACATTTAACTGGATCAATGGGGATTTTCCATTAATGAAACTTTGGGTCGTTACATTACCCCAATGGGAATATCACATGGTTCACTAGGAAGTTAAAACCACATATATTGAGAGGTTAGGAGTTATATAATTTGGATGCAACAATTTCCCCATTTTCTATTTTCATCGGCATCTCTACTTCCATGAATTTTTGGGGTGTTTTAATAGTAATAGAAAAAATTGTTGATATGAAGGAATACATTGAAGAATAATAAAAAATTAAATTCATTACTCATAAATGAATAACTTTCATAATTTTCACCATGTCATTGTTGGGATCCACAATAGAGGGTGAGATAGAAAAGCTCACCCTTATTACCTTGGAGGATTTTGGTTCTCTCCAAAAACCCATGGTGTAGTGCATTGGTTTACAATGTGAACTGGTTCCATATAGCTAATATAATAAACAATTCACTATGGATTGACTAAAGAGTTCCATTCCTACATTACATTGGTGGGTTTCTACTATCATAAATTTATATCTATATTCCCTTCCTTCCCATACCTTAAGTGTTTTCTCACCCCCCCCTTATTCAATTTTTGGGGTTCTTCAATCCAATCCTTTGACTTGTAGGATGTTGGAATTTCTTATCACCATTTGATTTCTCTATCAGACCTCTAAAATTAAAATCCAATTTCTTTATATTATCCCCAAAATACCCTTGAGATACGACAATCTCCATTTCAAATTTGAGGGAACCTCAGACAATTTCATCATATCCATCAATGTCATTTATTTCCCGGACTTCGTTGAACTAGGTTTTAGCCAACTAAATAAGCGGTAATCGTTTCATTCAGTGGTAAAAAAATCAAAGGAATATCATACATGTATTTTTATTTTTTCATTGAAATACATTATAAATTTATCATTATTATTATTAAGGGTACGAAAATTCCTTTCAATTTTATATCTGAGTGTGCAAGATAAGTATTTATAAAAAAAACATTTTCCAAAATTCCATCCACCCATCACTTAAATATTTTCCTCAGGCTTCATACTATTGGTAAAATTACATGACTGATCTATTTGTTCTTCCTTCTGATAAATTATGTTGAAATTTATCTTCTTATGAACATTAATGTATAGAGAATACCTTCTCAATGGTGTTGATTCATTTATTCACAATTTAGGGATCATATGATTCATTTAATGTCCTTGAAATTTCTTAAATTAAGATCTCAATTATAGCTTAATTTTCGTTATGGTGATTTAAGTGATCTTAAGAATCTAGGTTATTATTTATAACCTGAGTTATTTGAGATAGTTTTGTTATAAATTTTGTGACCTCTACTCCATAGAGTTGAGCATCTCATTAGGGGAAGTCGTCATATTTCTTTCAAATTGATTGTTTACATGATTCCTTATATTTCCAACCATTTTCTAGAATAAAGAAAACATCTAGGACAATTATTTCTAATCTATTAAACACATGGATGAGAATATAATGACATTAAATAGAAAACATATAAATTACATGTATTTAATTAAATTATGAATTTATTGGATTAAATATATGTTATCAAAGATATATTTTCAAACAAATATTTTTATTACTATTTTCCATTAATTATTTTTCATAATAATATTATGAATATACCGTAGCATATCCCATGGGAGTTTGAAACTATGCATGCATTGAGTCCATTTTCTATACACTAGTTCCTAGTCGAGTCTTTTCCAATGCAGCATTTTTGGGTATTACTCATTTTTGAATATGTTCTAGTGACACATCCACTTATAGTATCTATTCAAAGAATTATTTTCTTTTTAGACCACTTAATCTATAATTTCCATAATTTATGTTGGTTTTCTTATACGTAGTATTATCCCTAATTATTTTTCTTAAGGTTTCTAATACTATTACAAAAAATAATTAAACATTTCCTCTTATACAATAAATAGAAACCATGGCCTTTATTAAACATTAATTTATGATTTATTACAACATATTACACTTAATACAACCCAAAATATTGATAAGTCTTATTTCATTCAGAATTTGGTACATTATATAACAACTCAAAATAGGAAATACACCATCTTTATTGAAAACATCATTAAAATGATCAAACATAAAATTTCATGGGATAACATATGAATAAACATAAGAAACATGTGATCTATAAATCCTAATAAGGGAATAAACATGGAAATAATTGAGTAAAGTAATACATGTTATACAATAGGCATATCAATGGTACATAATAGTGGTGAGATTCAAAAATATGAACAATGAGGAATGATATTACATGATAACATAATGGAAATAATTGAAATGTGTAAAAAATGAAAGACAATACATCATAAACAATGGTAAAAGACAAATTCCATATCAATTAATTAGAACACTCTATAATTTTGGGGGAACCCATCACATTCATTTCATTCTCATTCTTAAGTGTGCTACATAAGTACTAAGGAATAGAATTATTTATCCTCACATTTTAATTATTTATCATCGAGGTTAGAATAAGTACATATATTTTCTAGATAAATATGTATAATTTAATAAATTTGAACACCTCTGATAATAAATGGGTAGGGGTATTCACTACATAATTATTTGGCATTGAAAATCATGGTAGAATTTCAACATCATAACATTGTAAAATAGAAATTAATAAAATGGGTTGATGAGAGTGAAAGGGTTATCTCATCAATGAGATAGAAAATGGAAAATAATAAAGACATAGAGAAAAATATCCCAACAATATTAATTGTATGTAGAAGGAATAGGATAATTAAGAAATGTGAATTAAAAATATAAGAAAAAGATCTATTACCATGAGATTCAATCATTAAATTCTTGAGAGGTTCTTCTTAAGAGCCCGGGGCCACCATGGGAAGAATCTAGATTATGTATTGAATAGTAAATATGTGCTAAATGTATTATTAGTGAATATAAGTGGGATATTGGGTTTTTTATATTGGAAATGTGTAGAAATTCCTTTATATTTACTCAAACATTGGTCGTTTACTATATATAATAAAAGAACCAAAACAAAAAACCATCCCTTGGGGTTTTCCCAAAATTATTTCCTTAAGGAAGTGTATTTCATTATTTAATAAGACCATGGGAATAAATTAATAAATTAATACCCTTGATGATGTGGATGTGAGTCATATACTTTAGGAAATTATTTAAAAACCAGGAAATATATTAATGGTTATAGAGGATTCATAAAGGCTTTATAAAGTCAATAAAAAAATTTAAAATTACATTATGTTAAAGGGAAACATTTAATTGGTCATGGATACCCATTATAGTATATATTAAATCACTTGTTTAGCCATTATGATGTCATAGTACACACCGTATATTTATAAGGTATTTAGTTATTACCCGAATATTTGACTATCTGAGGAAAATATAAAAAAACAACAGTTTGATAATTTCAATGTTATGATTAAAAAAATAAAAATAAAAATAAAAATAAAATTTTATAATTATGTTTATTTTTACATTTAAAATAATAAATTAAATTTATTGAGAAGTGCTAAATTTTTTTGATGGTAACAATTTTTGGACCCCTATAAAATTTATATTTATCATTAGAAAAATATATGATCATTTATATTTTATAAAAATTATTCAGTAATATTATTTTATTAAAATATTTTTTATTTAAAAAATATATTATTTCTCCAAAAAACTATCTTAATTGAAATTGAACTAAAAATACATATTTGGTTTTATTATACCGAAATCAAAATCTTTTATAATGTAGTTAAAAATGTAAAATTTGAAATTTAATCTATTAAAAATATAATATATATATATATATTCATATTATTGTTATCATGATACATATCCTTTTAATATACCATCAATATTCTTATAGGTAAGGTGTGAGATGGTGAGACTTTCATGGGGTGGTTCGACAAACATTTTTTGGGTCATGATCTTGATGGTCATGAACTTCTCCAATAAGTGGTTTTGCTTATGCTTATGTTGTCAACTCTGAGAAAGGGCTTAGTCAATGCAAAAATCCAGTTACACTATCTTACATGTAATCTCCAAAAAATGGGCTTCATAGGGTATGAACCGTCTAGTTGAGGCAATCACTTACTTTTTCTTTATAAATTAGATTTATTAACAGACTATAGTTATACTAATCTCGTGATCACTATTAAATGAGTATGTTATCAATAATAATTATTTTTAATGGTCTTTCAAATCCAATAATACATTATAAAAGAAAATAAGTCTATTTTTTTTCTATATCCATAATATAAAATAAGACATTGGATTAAAATTCAAGGAGAGTTTTATTTATAAAAGTGTGGGTCTTCATAATATTTACATATAACCATCCAAGAAAAATGAAAATGGTAAAAAAAATTTGCATCAGTTCACGAGGAATTAGTCCTCTTTACATAAAAGAAATATTATCATTCTCCAAAGGGTTATAAGGTATGATGTTTTCTGTGATATTATACTTCCAAAAGTACAAAAATATCCAAAATATCATATATAAAATTTAAATCCATCATTATGTCCAGTTTTGGGAGGCGGTGATGGAAAATTAATAATATTGGTTCACGAGGATGTTTTATAATGTACAAATCATTGATGGTTTCATTTAAAATTTTATATAATTTGATATGGAAATTATTTATTTAATTAACATAATAAAATATCACTATAAAATATATGTTTTTTAAATAAGCATGGTTGAATGATATTAAACTAGGTGGATGAATAAATAAAACTAAAATGTTATTCTAATAATTTTACTTTTTTTTTTCAGATATAAAATTTAGAATTACACTAAAATACTTATAGAGATAGATTACTAACCAAAATATATCCTTTAGGATTAGTGGAAATAATTAAAAAATTTTGGTAGGTAATGGATGAAAATAGGGTTTCAAATGTGTAGATAAGTGTAACATCCCAGGTAAATAAAGGATATAACATTTTCATATTTATTAATATTTGGGAGTTAAATATTAATTTTACTTTAAAGGGTATTATATGTTCAATGGGATACACGATATGCAACAATAGGTTTCTTTGAAATCTTACGTTTCACAGAAGGTTGAGTTATACTGAAAAATAATGTAATAATAATATTATTTTAAATGGTAGTTAACACATAACTAATGTATTAATGAGAATTAATAGAACTAACTAAAATATAATTAAATATGTTTATAAAATGTTTTTACATTTACCAAATAAATTTTAGAGTCTTAAAATGATAATGAATATAATGTTAAGCATGAAACACTCTAATATTCTTTAAAAGGTTGTTTTACCGTCTTTTGATGAAAAACCATTTTTAAATATAGTTTTTCCCTTTTATATGTTCTATTTGACAAAATAAAATCCTTGTTTATAATTGGGATAAAAAAATTTACAATCAGTAAAATTTTGGTATTTTTCAGATAAAATTAATTTTTTAATGATTATTGAAAAATACATTATTTTAATTCAAAAATTCCTTTGAATATAATTTATTTATATGGTTATATTATTTTTTTAAATGGATCTAAAGTTTAATTATATTATATTTGTACCATTTAATATAATTTTGGTAATTGGAAGTAATTTCACTTTGAAATTGGGCATAAACAAGTGTCAATCTTTTGATAGTTAATATTTCTTAAAAACAAGATTTTTGTTTTGACAAAGGAAATTAATTTTCAATTAATTAATTGAATTTATTTTTTTTGAATTTTTTAAAATAGACATAATTTTTGAATTCTTATATCAAATATATCATAGGCTGAGTTTTTGGTATTTTTCTGAAAACCTTAAATTTTTGATGTATAGTGAGAATAGTGAGTAGTTGTTAAAATGATGATTGTTTCTTTTAAATGTAATTTTACCACTTCTATGAATTTAATTTCAAAAATATGACATACATGGTTGTTATCAGTAGGTAAAATGTGATTTAATAAGATGAAAATAATTTTCAATGAATGGTAACTTTGGATTTTTATTTTCCGCGGTTAAAGGTAAATGGGGAAATTCAAGGTAAAAATAATATTATAACAATATAAAATTTCCTTAACACTTGTCCTAACAATATTTTATGAGTCATGAGAGACCAAGAAAATCATTGGGTAAGACTTTTGGTCTTTTAAAGCCATTTGGGTAAGATAATGACTTTAATAACTTTTTATTTAATGTAAAAATAAAAATATCATAAATATGTATAGTTTTTCCTAAATAATATTAATGTGGGGTTATATAATTGATATATTTGACTATAAATATTCATTTTAAAGATAAAAATTTTTCCTACATCATGGTTTCTTTATAATTTTTAGACATCAAATAAATAATTTTATTTATGACATAATAATGATAAAATGTTTACCTCATTAATGAATGATTTAAATAAATAAAATTATAATGATTAAAAAAATATTAAAAACCTATCCAATTCTTTTTGGATGATTATATTTAGACCATGAGGAATCATAACTTCTACTTTAATATGTTTTGGACCTTTATAAACCGAAAATAATTATATAATAAAATAATATTTTAACACTTTTCTAAAGAGCCCCTCCTCCACCTTATAAAAAGACCTCAGCTCTAACACATTACTCACACCTCTCAAGAACATTGTCTTATCCAAAATATACCCAAATAAGGTCTCAATATCCCCATATTCCACTTAGAATCATTACCTTAGGCATAAGTCACTTTAAAAATCATTTGAGTTCAAACAAAAGTGAGTTACCCGATTTAAGTAATGTCTTCTCTTAATTTATTTTCTTTTATTTTTCTTATCCAACCCCCTAATATCATTTTATTCTATTACTTTATAACAAAACCAGTATCCTAAATATACTAGGTTGTTGTTATGATTAGGATTCAAACTACCCATACACACTCCTCCATCTAATAGGTAAAGAACATATTGTTTCTGTGGACAGTGAACTACTTACTCATGAAATAATGATTGTTAAATATTCTCCTAACACCTATTATGGTGGAAATTATGATGGATCTTCATTTATATATGATATATATTATGTTCATGTTTTCTCTATGATTATTTATTTAACATTTATATCATACCTTTATGGTTTCTACAATGGGTAAATATGATAATTTCATTTGAGGAAGTGCATACACCCGCCCCCTCAAAATGATATGACTCGTTCATGACATACATGGAACGTATAAAGGATGTATTTACTGATATTATATACGATATTATACTGGAATTAAAATATATCTTTTTATCATTGTGTTTTCACTCCATGAAAATCCTAAATAGAAATTAAAGTAGCGTTCATGCGTACGTATGGCTTACCGTCTCCACGAATGGTGCATTTCATTTCTTATCTATAAATGTTATGTAATGTTATGAATAAATATATATACTGGATATATATGATATATATGATATCCAAATCATTAATATCATTATAGAGATAACTTAATTTTCATCACATGAAAAACTTGTAATTATAAGAAGTTAATTTGTGACTCAAGTACCAAATATCGACCAAATGACCATTATTAACATAAATGATTGCATAATGTTTATAACATAGTAATAAGTGATATAAAAGAATAATAAACTTGAAAATTGTTCTTAAGCAATTAAAAATTAACTTTAGTTTATTATTCAGGATATTAAAGAACGAACGGGTCAAGTCAGATACAAGGTAAGGGGTTTCTTATCTCAGTTTTAATTTTGGGAGATTTCCATTGTTCACCACATACATATTGCATGTGGTGTATTGAGTACTTTCATTTGATATATATTATCATGATTATATTTATATTCATGGTATTATTTAATTCATTTGGTTGTTATTAACTTTTCATTATACGACTTTATTGATTAAAATGTGGTAAGAGGTTTTCATCTCACTTTTTATTCCTATGAGATTTATGCTATATTTTCCACTATTTCCATTTATGTGGTGTATGAAATGACCATGATTGTATTCATTTTGTAATATACATTAATTTATTGGTATTAAAATCTTCATCGTATGATCTTTCAATCATGTGATGTATGTTTTGTATGTTACCAAATTAGTGAGGGAATCCTTCACCCTCTTCATTTTAAAAGACTTCATTGATGTTACATCTTTTAATTTCCACTTTCTTATATCGAGATATAGTATTATATATCATTATTGATGTAAATTTTTTGTCAATGTGATGATAGAACCCTTTCCCTCTCATGAACTGTTTTTCTGAATTTTAAAGTGACGTTGTTAGACTGTCGAATTTCTATAAGGGAAATTTTTCACCCAATTTAAATTCTTTGGGTTAAACTTCTACTTCATGAATATGTCATGCTATGAATATGTGCTAATAGACGCTTATTGTTTTACAATTATTATACCCTTATATTGGATGTATTTATATTTTCTACACATAATTATTTCATTTATTTATCCTTAATCTAAGGATACCATCTTTATAATGGATTTCGTCTCAATTTACATTTCATTAAGACTTCATCTTTGTTATGCATCAATTCACTTTTATATGGTGTATATATCATCCTTTGTCAAATTATATCATGAATAACTTTATTCTCATGACATTATAATGTTCGTATTAAATGTTATTCCTTAATTATTGGTATTCAATCATTTTTCATTTGTTTAAGAACTCCTTAACTAAAATATTTTTTTAAAGATTTATTCTTATAAATATTTCTCATTAATGTTCATATTTTAAAAATGGTTTTAGGGATTTATTTATATTGATATGAATGTTTTAAAATTTTAATACCTTTAAAAGATAAAATGTGGTATGGGACACATTGATTCAAAAATATTTTTATTAAATTTTTTAAATGGGTTTTAAAATGGTTTGATAAAGCATTGATTATGTCAATTTATTGAAATGATATATTGTGATTATAATGTGGAAATTTTATATTTTCATTATTCTTGTTTTATGTTTTATGAATATGTTATGGTTATTGGGCATAGTTTATGTATACGGGTGGTTCCGTGATAAACCTAGGTCGGTTGATCCCAAGATAGCTCTCCAATGCATTAGCTAACATGAAGGAGGTAAACATTAATTTTTCTCCAAAGAGATTTAGGGAATATACTGTGATGTGTATTCCAACGTAACTCCCTATTTAGTTGTGATAACTAAAATTTAAGTATGTTATGAATGCCACAAGTTACCTTTATGATTTTTTTATTTCTATGTTTTATTCATAAATCTTATGATTTCATGAGGTATGTTATGATTGAAAAGTATAGTTTCAACGAGTTGTACTTATTGATGGGTTAATGCTTCATTTCCTTAATTTATAACCCTTACTGATATTTTTATGCTCATCCCATGTTTTGAAATGTTTTTCACTAGACATAATGTTGAATTGGTTCAAGGATGGGATTAAGGAAAAGTCGTACTGTCTAAAACATAGAACTAGACATGTTACTTTTTATAGAGTTTTTTCTATAAAAAATGGATACTATGTAGAAGTGTCTACTTTGTAATTTTTGAAATGTAATTTAATAATTATGGCCTAATTATCTAAAACTCTAAAACTGAAAAAATATTCAATGTGTATTGTTTACTTAAATCAAGATTATTTAATGTTTATGGCCGGGTCCTTATAATAAGATAGGTTGTGGGATGGAATTTTATAAGGGGGGGAGATGTCACACATGGATGATTTGGAAATAATAAAATGAAAAAAATCTTCTCAAATTCCACAAGAACCCAAAATAGGTTCTTCATTAACCTAGGTGACATGGTCAAAAGATTTCCAGATAATTATTTCTGGAAAAGTTACTATTCCATTCTATCCTTGATAGTTTTATTTTAACCACCCAGTAAACCCGTTTTAACCTTAATCGTAGTAATTAATTTCTATAATTTATAAAATTTATTATGCTCAAAATTAATTTTAAATTTTTTGATAATATTAATTATTATGATTCTAAATAATTTATCCATTAATATATGTTCAACTCATATAATTAGAAAAAGTTGTTTTAAAATTAATCCCAAAGATCTGATGAGAAAATTGTTTTCCAAAATAAAATGTTTAAATGATTAAAAAGTTCTTAAATCAAAATTCCACATAAAATAGATTCAAATGATCTAAGTCTAATTAATATATATATAATTCAACAAAATTTACATCTAATACCATATTAAAATATATTGGTTCCTTATAAATTCATCAAATGTAAAATATTTTTTCAAAACAAGTATCTTTCACCATTCATAAAAAATTTATATTCCTAACAAATCAACCGATGAAAATTTTGGCAATATGATTTCAAAAATTTATTTCAATTAATAAAATAATTTTTCTAATAGTGGAAAATAAAAAATTTAAAACCAAGTGTGTAAAAAATGATAAAACATTTTTTAAAAAGATACAACATTTGATTTTAAAATTGGATTTATTCTTATCTAATGAATTGAAACCACCAAATATGAATGCAAAAAATTTTATTGGAAGATATAATATTTATTAAATTATTTTAAATAATTATAAAATATTTATTTATTTTAAAATATTTAGATAAAAAGTATTAGTTTTTTTAGAAAATTATTTTCCTTATTTTAAAATTGTTATTATTTCCTTTTTTATTTTATTAGTAACCAAATAATTTATTTTATATTTATCTATTTATAATATATTTTCATAATATAGTTCATTATAGTCATAAATGAAATTCAAATGGCTTGTTGATATCAATTAATTTAATAATAATAAATTATTATATTACCATTTGTCAATAATCTGTGTTTCTTATAACAAAAGCTATTGAAAGAAAAATTATTCAGAAATATATTTAATAAGATATCATGATGTTCCATAGTTTACAATGGTATGCCTCTATGAAATATTCCATGGGTTATATAGGTTGATGCACTGAATTATATTCAAGGAAATCTGTTGTTGGATCAGAATCATGTAGTGGTAATCAAGAGAACAAATCATTTCGTGGACCTAAATTTGTTAGAAGTCTATAATTTAGTTGTTGAGGTAATTCCAAGAGGTTGATGGGAATGAGATATATCTCAAGAGATCATATGTGACCATACCCCAAACAATAATGGTAATAAGGATACCTTGTTTTTTTTGATTGATTTAACAAGATTGATCATATATTCATCTTCCAAGAAACACCTAATAATATCAAGAAATATTATATAGTGTTTAGACTCAATGGTCCTAGAAAGTGGTGGTGGGATCCCATGGTATCTGATGATAAGAACATAGTCTTGAGATAGAAGGGATTAAAGACCCTCAACATAGAGTAGATATATCTAGAGTCACCAGTGATGTCAATGACTCTAGAGTTCCACTCCTTACATTAGAGAGAGCATTTGGTGTCTCTGTAATCCAATTGATTCAAAGAGTTGATTCATTTCTCTTTATAGGTAGTGTAAAATAATAAACTAAATGCTCGAAATTACATGCATGGTTTTTTTATTATATGAAATTAAAGGTATTAATATTTTATATTTATTCCAATTAGGATATTATATATTAGGATATGGTGGAAGAAATGGATATCATTTTAATGATTCAAGATTCTTACCATTTTATGCAACCCAAATAAAACATCAAGGGAGAATAAGGAAAGAAGAGGAAGTGTAAAGAGCATCGTAGGAGTAGTGGATGTGGTTCTCAATAACAAGCCTCCTCTGCACCATCATTTACAACCATTAGTGTATCCTTGACATTCTATCAGTTCTAAATAGTCAAGAACACCCATATTTCTTATTACTCATTATGAAAGATGTCCAATAGTTTTGGAATCTACAACCCTTTATTGAGATTCTGTTAGGATATGTTTATTTCTTTTAATTTTTATGGATCATCATCTCCAAATGAAACCGTGGAATATTTTAATACCCGAAGTCTATGGATATCCATATAATAGCTTGAGATGTGAATCAAATTCTCATAGTGGATGATTTTTTGGGGAAGGTTGATGTGGATCTGATAATAGTGAGGGTTACAATCATTTCTACATATAAACTAGTAATGTTGTAATTTGATATTGTCACCTCCCACTCATTTTTATCTCGTAATTTATTGATATTTATAAAAATCCCACATGGATCATATTCTTTTTTATGGAACTACTAAAAACTGTTGGAATGAGGAATGCACATGGGTTTCATTATCCCTCTCATTCTTTATTGATAGCTAACGAAAAGAAGTCTAGAATTTCCTTATAATTGATCTAGATTTATTTACATCATCATCATGATGGGCTTTCTTGTCACTAATAAAATTCAAGTTGGTTTTTATCATTAGTGTTTCTGGTTCCTTACTATCTACGGGGACCCTCTGCTATTTCAAGGAGAATGGTTTCTGAGGTATGGTCATGAAAGACCTTGCATCCCATATCTCGTGAGTCTAACTCGTTTTTTTGAGTATGATGATATTTATTATATATATAATAATAATTTTTTTTGTTATTTATTTTACCAATGCTTTATTAGATAAATTCCTTGGTCTTCATCCAATGATAGAGGTGGATTTTTTGATTGATCTGGTGTCAGACAACCATACGATATCAATACCCTCTTATAGAATAGAACTAGATGATATAAAATAAATTTATATTCATTTTGATGAATTGATAGGAAAAATTGTTTTTATCCATATTGTTTCACCTTTGGAATCCTTAGATATGTTTTTCAATATGGTTGGTGGTTCACATTGATTTTTATTGGACTATCAGATGTTAAATCAGGTGAAAGTTAAGAATTATTACCCCTTTCCCCAAATGGATAATTTGTTTGACCTATTAAAGGGGGTATGTCATTTTAATAATCGATCTATGGTCAGGTTATCATTGTCTTAGAGTTAGGGAGTTTGATATACCAAAGATAGATTTTAGGACTATGTGTGGGTATAATTATTTTTTAATTCTATTTGTTTAACTTATTCTCATTAATATTTTTTGGATTTTATAAATCAAATATTATATTAGTATTTCAACACTTGTGTGGTAGAGTTCATGGTTGATATTCTGGATTACTTGAGATCTAAATATGATCATTAGAACCATTAGAATATCGTTTTTAGAATCTTAAGGAATCGCCATTTTAATAGAAATATTTATAAGTGAAATTACTTGATCTAAGAAGTTGAGTTCTTGAATAATGTGATTTCTAAACATAGATTATTAGTCGATCCTAAAAAGGTGAAGGTTGAATTTTCTTGGGAGGATTAAAATAATTTTTTTTAGAATAAATACATCTTTAGTCCCAATGGATACTATCAATAGTTTTTCAAGGATTTATAGAAGCTAGAATCACCATTGAAAACTATTACAAGTAATGGTTTAAAATTCATATGGTATATGAAGAGTCAATATGAATTTTTTGAGGTGAACTGGATTCTAACATTGAATCCTTTTTTTGATATTCCCTAAACTATGTAGGGTTCATGTGGCATATTTTGATTCTTCTAGTGAAATCTTGGATTGTGTTATCATGTTAATGATCATGTTCTGACTTACGAATCCCTTCATATTCAACTGAATAAGAATAACTACCCAACTCATGATTTTGACCTTTCTTACTCTATTCATGGACTTAATTATTAGAATAACTATCATTTTTTCGGAGATTAATATTATTTTATGAAATTAATAATGTTTGCGATATAGTTTCTAAAAAATAAATGAATCTCAAAAATAGGTGGTGTATGGAATACCATTATATTTTTGAATTTGACATCCCATACCACATAAGGAAGTGGAATGTAAATTTGGATTCTCTCAAATGGAAATTTCTATTACAGAATATCTTGGAATAACAAGAAGAGTGTAACCTTTAGGGGGATAATTTCTTATATTAATATTGACAATTAGGGTCTATTTTTTGTATAGTTCAAACCAGTGTTCAATTATCATCATCTATCGATGAGTCTATTATATCAGGTCAGATGTGGGATGATGTATTCGGGTTAATTTAAAAAAAAACATATATTTTGGGGAGACCATATCTAGCTAATTTCTCTCTTATAATTTTATTAATTATTTTGGGTATTAGTGTTTCACCCAACCATCTATGAGGAATTACGTTATTTTTTTACTCTCATACTTCATCTAGGATTGTTAATATATGAACTAAGAATTTGTATTGTGATATGAGATGATGTTTTTGGTGGTTGGGTATGATGTAAGGAATTAATTATTTTTTTTCAAACTATTAAACATACTAAAAATTGGGGAAGAAAATATGAAACCTTATGTTTTGTTAAAGCCTATTCTGATGCTGGTTTGTAAATTGGACAGGCTTTCCATTGGGTTTTTTGTTGGGTTACTAAAGAATCCCCAAGGGAAAAAATTATCTTGGTATTTTTTCTTTAGATGAAGAAATATTTCCCTTAAATTATAATCAGGGAAAACTCAAAATATAATGATCTAGATATGCTATTTGTGTAGGATGTTTTTAGGTAATATTATTTTTCAAATGGGGATCCTAGTTTTTTCTCCCTCTTTTTTAAGAGTCTCTAATTGGTGATGTGGACTCTATTTCTCCTGAGTACACCTTACCATCCACCGATAGAAGTTTATAAGGTGTATAATAATCATATAGTCAAGGATATGCATCCTTCCAGCGTCTTGGATTTTAGGGGATCATTAAATATCTATATGAGATTGTTCATGTTTTTGTAAAGCAATAGTTATCTATTTTCAATCATAATTGATCCCTTATAATATTTTTGTGATAACTCATGCATACCACCTCTCTTTGGGAAAATGTTGTAAAGGCATTCATTATAGTATTAGATCTCATTTTGGAATAATCAGTAAGGATTCAAGAAATATTTCAGTTTCTATTTATATCTTAGAGTTAGAAGATATCATATATGGTTCATCAATGTCTCCCTTAATAGTTTTCCATTAGTGATCAATTTTTATTCACAGTTTCTAATCGGTTGGGTCACCATCTGATTTGGAAATCAGGAATGATAGATATAAGATATGTTATACTATTTTTGGTAACTAATAAACATGGAATTATTACTTATCTGTTGGTATTACTAGATCATTTTGATTCAATTGATGAAACTTTCCACATATCTCAACTCAGGAAGTACCATCCTAATCCGTCTCATGATATGAGTTTATAAGAGAATGATTTAGAGATAAATTTTTTTAGTTATATAGAATCCAATCAAGAACATTAAACCTTATGTGAATGTTCTATATGGGATTTTTATAAAAAAATTTCAAAGTGTTATGGAGGTAGAAATCATATTTTCAGGAGATTTGGGAGTGGAAATCATATGTGAGGGAGCAGTAGCATTACCTCTTCTCTAAGAAACATTCTTCGACACAACATATCTGGTATGGAAATTATTATAGTGGATATATTGTAACATCCTAGATAAATAGGTACTGTATTTCTAATTCTTAAGAGGGTGATTTCAATTTCGGGGTGATTAAGATCCATTTGTGGGTGTTTTTTAGAACATAGGTTTGATATTTCTTTTACGAACATTTTACATCATAAATGTGCACTTTACATCAAAAATTTTCTCTTAACACAATCCATAATATTGGTTTATTGCAATAGTTTCATATAATTTATATTAATAAAATTGTTCCATAATTTCCATTTACATCATAAGTTCTTCATTTTCACCATAAAATAATTGACCACGGTAAATTTATGTCAAGGGGATGTTTTTTTAGAGTATACGAGTTATGGGATTTTTATTGCATAAATTAGGTGGTTACATCATAAATTCGATCATAATATTGTGTTTTATCTAGTAAAAACTAAAATCTTCCTTATTCATCCCACATACCTCTTCCATCGAACATATTGTGATTCCAGGTGTGATTTGGGTGTCTCTTATCTACCATAGTTCGTTTTTTAATGTTCAATATTTGAGGTAGTTGGGTGCTTCTACTAGGTAAGGGGAATTTCTTCTTCTTTATTTCCAATAGTTATGGAAGTAATTTTTTGTTGTGTTTTGGATTCATCAACCCTAAGTTAATGATATATTTTATCCATTCTAGATATGTTATGTTATCATCTCCAATGGATGTCCCTTGTGTTGGTTGTGGTGTGGTGTGTGGGTTCATTGAGGTAAGTGTTGTTTTATCTTCATCGCCAAACCATTTTATTGATTAAATTATTCTAAGATATATGAATTACTTTTAGGGCCTCTTTCATTGAATTTGGGTTCCATCTTATGTTGAAGTATCATATTACATGCGTGTTTCACCTAAGTTTGAGTTTGGTTGATTCATTTCTAGCCAATGTTGAATAGAAAATGTGTTATGCAGTCATTATAAATTGTTTTATATAGGATTTTTCATGTTATTTTTTATTTCTATGTGTCTAAAAAATTTCTTGAAAAGGTTAGGATCCCTTATTTTGGTAAAAGAAATGTGATTTTCAATGAATCACGAAATGAATTTATGAAATGGTTTTCAAATAATTATTTTGAAAAAATTAAATGGAAAATGTAGAATATAATAATTTATGGGTACTAAGGTCGAAGCTGTAGAAAAAGGACGCATCAAATTTTAGGGATCGGGGGATCACTTACCTTGGTTCCTATGCTCTAGAGGCCATGATTTCTAGGGAATTTTTAGAAATTGTATCGTGGTACAATTTTTGGGTTTTTCCTTTGCTCCTAAAATTTGATGGTTAAGTAATTGGGGCTTGATATGTGTGATTATATATGTTTGGGTATTAATGTTCAAGATATCATGAACTATAGTTATCCCTGGTGTGATGTACCAGTGATTTGTTTTTTACTAGTTATCATTCATTACCAAATTTAATATATGTGATATGACTCAAAATAGGTTACTATAATTATTTAAATATGTAAAAGCGGAATGTTTTACCATGATTTTGAAATAAAAAATGATTAATTAATTATCATTCCTTGTTTTCACGAAAGTTGATAATTTTTCTTTTCATTTCATATAGAGGCATATTATTAATCTCCTAGGTGTGATCTAATTGTGAATCTTTTGTCCACACCCTTCACACCACTTAGACAGTGTTTATTCCAAGTTATGTATTTTGATGTAGGGAAAGGAAAGTATCCATATTGAGATGATGATTTTTTCTGTCATCTAGGTTTAGAAACCGAGGGTGAGAATTTTTTTTTGTTTCCCATATATCACATGGAGCAGGGGTTGATGGTTTGGTTGTCCTTTTAGTTTTTTAGATACATAGTTTTTATTCATAGCTTTAAATTTGTATCACAACTAAATTTTTTTCCTTGGTTGTGGAATATATTTATTCTTATTCTCTTTTCTTTTATTTCCTTGTATTATGTATTTATATTAATTTTTTCTGCTTCTAGTTTGGGGGAATCATTCCATATAGTTATCATTGAGTCACGAGTTCTAGTCACAAGTCTGTGTGGATTGAGAACATCCTTTAGTATATGAAGTAACCTGATGGTTATAAGCTTTTGAGGGTATCTAGGGTTGGTTCATGACGTTCAATGATACTATCTAGGTTATTATTGAATGACATACCATGTTGGAACACTTTCATTCCATTTGGGTGAAAATTTATGTTTTGAGTTTGGGGAAGCTCTATGTATAAGAGAACATCTGATATTATGGATTTCCAATGAAAATAGTATATAGTCGCGATTCTCGGTTCACGTCACAATAATGAAGAGGCTTACAAGAGGATTTTGGGACCCAGTTACCAATAAGTGCATCCTTTCACTCCTAGAGGGATAGATATACAATGAATTCCATCCATGATTTGAAGTATATATTGATGGATTGTGTGTTGAATATTAGTAGGAGGTGGGAGGATTAATTTACATTAGTGTATTTTTCCTAGAGTGACATTTATCATAACACTATTAGTTTTGAACTTTTCATGGACATGTCCAGTATACCATACTTGCAACACCATAAGATTATACTAAATAATTTTTTAAATTAATTTATATTTTGTGATATTTTTCCTTACAAGTAACATAGATTTGTAATGAAATGATGTGTTCTATTTAAATATTATTATTTAACATCATAGTTGATCCCTAATAGTTAGAATGGTGGGATTCAATAAGATTAAACAAATTACATATATATATATATATATGGTTTATACATGTGTATAAAATCATTTCATTGGTTACCGATTATTTTTAGATGAAATTAATGACCATTTGAAAAAAATTACATCACTTCATAAGAAACTTTTTTAATGCAAAATACATATTTTATCTTTATGATAAAAAAAAATCACTTTTGGTGTATTATTTTAATGAAATAAATATTTTACATAATCTTTGATATTATTTAAAATTCATCTCATACGTGTTCTAATAATAATATAACAATAAATCAAAATTTACTTTTAAATTGTAACTTTCTAAAAAGTTATTTTTTCATATATTTTGATAAAAATTTAAAATTAAAATTTATCACATGTAGAAAATTTATTGAAAAATTAACATAATGTTTTAAATAATCATGAAATAATTAGCATAAAATTAATTTTGGAAAACTTTTTGAAAAGTTAATGTTTTCAATCAATAGTGAAAATTAGTGGGTTTTATTAAAAAATTACAACTCTATTTAAGAAATTTAAATGATTCCATTTATTGTAATATGTATTTTAATATATATATATATAACTAGTGAAATAGTGAAATTGTATACTTCATAAAAATTGCATTATATACAAGTAATCACATACTAAAGGACCAGATAGTTTAGTATCATTTGAAAACTAGATACATACATGAAATTCACATTAAATTTTAAAGAATAAAATATATATTTTATTTATAATAAGACCATTATTCCCCTTTGTGTATCCCTTTTTATCAGTCCGAAAACACATTCTAGTATACTGAGAAAACTAAATCATAATAATGGGGTGAACTCATATGAATATTAATAGTATGTGTATGATATAAGTTCTCATGAATAAATAATAATAATCAATATGGAAAAGATAATTACTGAAAAACATTCCATTAAATAAATTACTTGAGCGTAATATGGAAGGAATAAATAATGATGAAATAATTGAATAAAAATAATCATATGATCTTGAAATGTAACCACGGATATAATAAATAAATAAATAATCACATTGAATATAAATGTCTAATATCATAATGAGGTAATGTATAATTATCGTCATAAAAAGTCATTTTCAAGATCATCCACATGACAATTTTTATGTGCGTAAAAACCCTTCTATTTTATAAAATTGATTTATCTCATGAATCAAGGGGGTATATCAAGGGGCAATCTAAAATTGAGACCCACCCATCACATAAAAAATCCAACAAATTTCTCATATGAAAAGGGTTGAAACATAATCAACATAGACATTTATATTAAAAAACTAACATATGAAATGTTAATACATACCCAAATCAAATAAAAATAATCATAAACAATAAAGAGTAATATGGTGAATGGTAAATAAAAGTATAAATCCTTAGTCAAAATAATAATAAACCAATAAAATAAATAATAATTATTAAATCAATACAACATATATCCATTTTATTATAATTAAAATAAAGTCTTGATGTTATTTATGAATAGAAATACCATTAAATTTTCATTAGAAACATTTCAGAGGATAATAAGCATTTTTATTTGATGTTTTTTATAAATAAGTTTCACCAAATAATTTGAAATTTATTTTCATTGAAAATAATATTTTAAAACACATAAAATAATTCTTAAAACATTGGGTGGTCATGATGGTGGAATATTAAGTTCATTTCATACATGTCAAAACAATGATTATATTCTCATTTTTAGAAAAATCTAAATGGGCATTGTATGTAAAATGAAATAAATATTCCTCTAATAAAACATTTTTAAAATTAAAACGTGGGTAAAATGTATTCAGTAAATAATTTTTGGAATGTAAAAAATATTTTAGGAATCATTTTTAGAAAACACAGTTTAGGAAGAAAAATGATTTTTGATAGAAGAGATAAATAATGTTGTATTTTGTTGAAAAAAATTTCAAAATCATATCATTTACCAATTTATTGAATAATGGTCCTATTAAAAAAATAATTTCATGAATAAATATATTTTAATAAAATATATTTACTTTATAAAATAAATAGTAAATACATTCCCTAATAGACTTATAAAAAATATTCTTATATAATTAAAAGATTGTAAAATATACCCTTAGTACTTTGGTAACATTTGAATCCTTATCATCATGAACAAACCACTTCAAATAACAATTTTTACTATTAAGATAAATTGTTTCAAGATATAACATATTAAAAGGAGCATCATATACACCACACAAAAGTATAAGTGGTGAATATGGATATTGTCTCACGAAAGTAAAAGTGAGATGAGAAACTCATACCTCAAGTATGAATATGTTAAAATATGTTCAAAAAACCTATATAACAGTTCTAATAATTTTATTAATATTTTCTTGTACCATATTTTATATTTAAAATATCATACAATATCCTTTTTTTCTCAACTCGTTTTCTAATAATTTCCCATTATTTTTATTATTTCATTTTTATTTGTCTTGTTTCCACATTCATGTTTTGTTATGAAAATTCCAATTGTTATACATTAGATATATATCCACCATAATATAAATGATAATATTTTTATAAATATAATATTTACTCATTATATTCATTTTGATATTCTAGATTTAATTATATACATGGAAAATGAATTATATCACTACATGGAGACGGTAGGCCATAGGTACGCACTAGCGATGATGTCATTACCTTAATAGGTGAATAGATAATGAAATGTATGATATTTTAGTTATAAATGATACATATTATGTCATATATATCAAGTATATTTATTATATTTATCCTTATTACTTTCCATTTAATGTGTAAGTGAAAAATGATTCACATCACTTCACGAGGAGGTAGCCCACCATACACATGATTAATGTTAAAGTATTTTAGTCTAAATTGAATGTAAAAAAGTTATATGTGAAATTATAACACCAGATATATAAATATAACATAAATATTATATATATATATATATATTAATTCCATAATTATATCGAACAATTAATGTTTTTAATATAAATCAATTTACATTTTTTCGTGAGGTGGAAGTCTACCTTACACATGATTGATGATTTTATTTTCCATTTGATGGTAGTAGATATGGATAAATATTATTACATAAGAAGAATAACATAAAATTATATGCTGAATACTTATTTAATAGGGTTTTATGTTTTAATACAAAATTTATGATGAAAAAAGAAAGAATATATAGAGAGAGATCGTCGGTAATATGATTACCTTCTCTTAGAGAAACCGCCGGAAAATATATTCTTAAGAAAACTAGGTTGATATTTTGGAAGTAAAATAACCTCTATAATGCATATATGGATGTTTGGGAATTTATTTTTCATGTTTATTTCTAAATAAATGGTCTGGGAGTTTTTAATATGAGATAATTTGGGGACCTTTTATAATTGGGGTGGGACACATGTGAAATTTTTAAAATTGTAAACTGATACCCATGTATTTATCATTAAAAACCTAAAAAATTCTTAATTCTAGAACTATATAACGTATATTATCTAAATATGTCCATAAAATGTGTTTTGGATAAGTTTTTAGTCATTTTTTACCCTTTCCTTCTTAGTTCAACCCCCTATAAACCTATTTTTACATTGACCCTGATATTTAATTTTTACTATATTCACAATTTATTATACTAAAAAATTAATCTATCCTTATAAAATAATATAATTTATTCTAATTACAAATAAAAAATACATTTTTTCAAATACAGTTCATAGAAGATTCATAATTTATCTTAAAATTAAACCCACAAACTTATAAAAAATGACTTATCAATGAAAATAATTCAAAAGATTAAAATATTTTTCTGTTAGAATTGAATTTGAAATGGATTAATCTGAACTAAATTAGTTATGTTTTAATATAATTGTTTTTTTAATTTAAAACAAATTTCAAATATAAATTATCAATGTAAATGACATAAATTAAAATGTCGGTTTCAACAGAAATAAATATGTTTCACTATTCATCAAAAAATAATCTTTTCATAAAAATTCCAAAAGTTCCTCTAAAGGTAACCTTTTCAAGTTGATTTAAAAAAAAAATTATATTTTTCAAAAACAAAATTATAAACATTATAATAATTATTTTCTAATTATGAGAACAATGAGCGACTACACAATCTTTTAGAAACATATAATTTTTTATAAAACATTTCTTTATTCATTAAAATTGTTTTTATTTTATTTCTAATCAAGAGTTAAAAATTTAATAAATTATTTACATGGGTAAAACATATAATGTTAATATTTTTTTATTCTCGTTAATACTCACCAACTTAAAAATATGTTATAATGGTCATGTTTAAATAATAGTATTTAATAGAGAATCACATTTCATTTAAACCTGATGTTGCATGAATCACTTGGTTTCAAATAGACTGAATTTAAATAAATAGAATTATTTTTAAATGTCTTGGTGAATTATATTATTTAATAATATTTGTGATTTGTGTTATATATAAAATTGAACAAGTTGCTACATTTTTAAAATCATGGGATGTTACATTCTTCCCCATTAAATAAATTTCATCCTAAAAATATAATATTGATTATGATAATTATGGGTTTGATATGTGGAATTACTTTTATGGGAATACCATGTAACAAAAAGAATTAACAAAGAAATACCTTGATAAAATAGGAAGGGATATAAAATGGTCATCTGTAATGACACATAAATAGGTTTCTATGTAGGAAACCATTTGTGGAATGTGAAAATAACGACATGTAGGAAAATCATAAATATAATATAGAGAGTTGTAGTGGTCATAGATAAAAATAATTTGGGTGATCAAAAGAATGATATTTAACTGAAATTCATAATTATGTGAAGGTTTAAAATACCATCGTTTTACAAGAAATGAAGTTTTAAAGAAATCATATTTTGTTTCAAGATTATTTTCATGTAGATTTATAATTATTATAATATCTATAAATATATATGGATATATAATTACTTGATATTTTTATATATTATAATCATAATTATATCCTTTGGATGATATTTATTCAATTTTCTCTTCACATCTTACTCCATGAATAGAATATCCCAAAATTATAATTTTTTATTTCCAAATCAATTGAATTTACTTTTAAAGGATATTAAGATCCCTTAATGAGTAACAGTTATTCCTTTAGTCATTATGAAAACCAAAATTGTTAGAATAAGTAATCCAATATAATAAATTAATCACTAATACAACAATAGTGAAACTGAAAGTTTAACATAATAAATTTTATAAATGGTTTACCATATAAATCATCCTAAATATGTATTAAAAAATTCATAGTCAAAAAATTATAAACAAAATAACTAAATCATCATTATATTCCTTAGAAAATATAAACAAACTCCTAATTACACATTCCAAATACATAAATTCATTAATCTTCTGGAAAAACTGAAGAAAACATTCATTCTTCTAGAAATAAAATCTCATATTTTCGAATGTATTCCATAAATATAAACAATCCATAAACTCTTTTATAAACCATGAAATAAATAAAAACATTCAATGTCACAAATACGTTCCCAATATACATATCTTTATGATTATTTTCCCAAAATGAATCCCATATTAAGGTTAAAATTTTGTGTATCTTGTGTTTTATAAAATGAACAACATCCCACTGAATCACATTTCCTAGTCATTATTACCATTCAACTTATTCTCTAAAATACTTAGTGAAATAGTATTTCAGTACTATAATTATACATATTTGGATTGTTATAACAATAACATAATTGATTAAAAACTTCTTCAGTAAAATTATTCAACCCAAATACATAGGTAAATTATCCCACATTGTTCTTAGTTAAATCATTATCTTTTCTATGATTCATTTACTTATTTTGGGGTATATTCCCTTGATGCTTGGGCTATTGGTTTGTGTTGTAACATCCCAGGTAAATAAAGAATATGAAATTTACATATTTATTAATATTTTGTGAATAAAAATTTTAATATTACTTAAAAGATAATGCTATGTTCGATGGCGTACCCAATAGGCAACAACTAGTTTGTTTGAAATGTTACATTGCACACTAATAATAAAATAATATTATATTAAATGGTAGTTAATGCCTATCCATTGTAATGGAGGGAATGAATAGAAATATCTACAAAATGATTATATATGTTTGTTAAATATTTTAACAGTTACCCAATAAATGATAGAGGCTTAAAATGCGAATGAATCCAATTTTAAGCATATATATTCTAATATTCTTTAAAAGGTCGACTAACCTACTTTTGATGGAAAATAATTGTTAAATCCACTATTTTCACATTTATATGATCTATTTGACAAAATAAAATCCTTCTTTAGAATCATGACATGAAAATTTACTTTTTGTAAATTTTTTGTTTTTTTCGATAAAGATCATTTTTTAATGAATAGTGAAAAATGCTATATTTTAATTCAAAACCCCTTTTTAAAAATAATTTATTTATATGTTTAGATTATATTTTTAATTGGTTTAAAGTGTAGTTAAAATATATTTTTACCATTTAATATAATAGTTTTCATTGGAATTAATTTCACTTTGGAATTGGACATAAATTAGTGTCAATCTTTTGATAGATATTGTTTCTTAAAAACAAGCTATTTTTTTGACTGCGGGAATTAGTTATAAAATTAATTAAGGAAAATTATATGTTTTGAATTTGGAATATCAAATATAGATTAGGGTTAATTTTTGGTATTTTTCTGATAATGTTCATTTTTAATGAATAGTGAAAAATACAACATTTTAATTCAAAATTGCCTTTTCATCCAATTTATTTATATAGTTATATTGTCATTTTAATTTGTTTTAAGGTGTAATTTAATTATTTTTTTATCTTTTAATACAATTTTGGTAATTTTATGTAATTTCAATTTTAAATTGGAAGTAGAAACAAATCAATATTTTGATAGATTTTACATCTTAAAAACTCATCATTGGTTTTGACAACGAGAATTATTTATAATTTAATTTCTGCAATTTATGTGTTTGTAATTTGTTAAAATGGATTCCATATTTGGAATCAGAAGTTCCAAATTATTTAATTAAGAATCTTTTGTTTTTTGGACATTATGAATAGTAACGACGACAATTATCTTTAATTATCATGATTAATTAGTAATCGGGTAGTTATGAGTAATAAAAAACATCATAATAATATAAAATGACCCAAAAATGTGTCAAAATACTTTTTTTGAGTCATGGATGACCAAAGGGAATCTTTTTACCGAACATTAGGGCCCATGGAGTCACATGGGTGTAATAGTGACAATTATAACATTCTTTTTAAAATGAAGAGAAATATAAGAACAATTTGTATATCCTAAGTAAAAAAAAAATAATTCTGTATACATAAATGATATCTTAGACTTTAATTATTCACTGGAAATATTAATAGATTTCTTACATCATGGTATTTTTTTTATAATTTTTAGACATTAAGAAAAAAAATTTATTTATGACACCTTGATGATGCAGTGATTACCTCATTAATGAACGATTTAAATAAAATAAAAAGATATGCTAAAATATAAGACTTAAACATGCCCAAAACGTATTTTATGGGTGGATTTAGAACCTTGATCACCTTATCCACGAAAAATATCATTGTGGAACCTTTAAAATCTGAAAACCATTTTATAGTAAAGTAACATTTCAAGACTTTCCAAAAGTGACCCTTCTCCCTCTTATAAAGGCCCCCACCTTTACCCCCTTACCGACACCTCTAAATCCCTTGGCTCATCTAACCTCTTCTCATATTATCTGTCCATATCCCTATCTTACTCTTATAAGCCTCAATTTTGGCCAAAGTCATTCCAAGGAAGCCTTTGGCTCAAATCAAAAAGAGTTACCCGATTTAGAGGTAATGTCTTCTCTCAAGTTTCTTTCTTTTATTTTCCTTCTTTACTCACCACTAACTTCATATTATTTGATCCCATAATAAAAAAAGTATCCTCAATATACTAGGATTATGTTATGATAATTATTCTATGTTCACTTACACACACCTCCGTCTAATGGTCAAATAACATATTGTTTTAGTGGGTGGTGAATTACTGCCTCATGAAACGATGATTGTTCAATATTCATTTAACACCTTTCATGGTGTAAATTATTATGCCACTATATTTATATATGATATATATTATATATTTTTCCTTTATATTCTCCTGTATTTTATATTTAAAAAATACCTTTATGCATTTCATGTTGTGCAAATGCGATAATTTCATATGAGGAAGTGTGGACTACCGCCCCCTCAAGTGATGTGACTCGTTTATTCCAAACATGAAACTTAAAAATAATGTAATTAAAAAACTTATGTTACCTATATAAAATATATATTATACTGTAAATATAATATATCAATGTCTCATTTAGTTTTAAAGTCCATTAATATGACAAAAAAATGAAAGTAGCGTTCATGCGTACGTACGACTTACCATATCCATGAACGGTACATTTCATTTATTATCTAAAAACATTATGGAATATTATTAAATACAAATATACTAAATATATATTATATTTAAATCATGAACACCATTTTGAAGATGATTTACTTATAACTACATGGACAATTCTCTTCAAAAAAGTTCATTGTGGACTCATGTATTGAACATCGACAAAACGTATGATATGAACTCACATAATTAACTAATTATTATAACATGATAATATGTGATATTAATTGAATAATAAAATTTAATGGAAGGCCTTAAGAAATTATAAATTGACCAATTTTTATTATTCTAGAATATAAAAAAATGAACAAGACAAGTCATACTTGAGGTAAGGGGATTTCTTATCTCACGTTTAATTATGTGAGATTTCCATTGTTTTCCAATTATTTATTAAATGTGGTGTATTGTGTACTTTAATTTTATTTTTATTATAATTATTCTATTTATATTCATGTTATTATGTAATTCATTTGTTTCTTATTTTCTTTTGGTTATACGACTCGATTTATTACAATGAGGAAATGGGTTTTTATCTCACTATTTATTCCCATGAGATTCATTTGTCACTATCTCCTTTGAGTGGTGTATGTAGTGCCCATTATTATAATCTTTGTGTAATATAATTTTGTTTATGGGTATTTACATCAACTTCGTATAGTCCTTCTTTCATGGGGTGTACGTTTCGAAAGTTTCCCAAATCGGTAAGGGTACATTTCACCCTCCTCTTTTTAAAAGGATTCTTTTTGTTAGGTCTTTTAATTTACATCCTATTAACGTTGGGATATGTTATTATATGTCCTTATTGATATAAATTTTATGTCTAGTTGTTTAGATACCATTTTATCTCTCATCTTCCAATTTTTTAAAGTGACGTCATTAGGCAGTCGAATTTCTGTAAGGGAACTTCTTAACCCAATTTCAATTATTTCAGTTGAACCTATACTTGTTGATTATGTCGTACTATGAATATGTGTAGATGAACTCTAATTATTTTACACTTAATATCCACTTATATTTGAGTGTATTTATATTTGTCACAAATAATTATGTAATTAATTTATCCTTAATCTAAGGATGCCGTCTTTGTAAGGTACTTCGTCTCAATATCCTTTCATTGAGGAATAATTCAATTTATATATGACCTTTTTTTAGTAGTTGTATAATAAACCCATTTTAATTTTTATTTCATTCAAAAGGAATCTTTTTACAATATGTGTTTTACTAAACGTCAAAAGTAATGTTTTTGTCTTACATATGCGGCGACAATGACTTCTCCGCCGCCGTGACCATTATTTGAGTTTCGACTTCCTCTACAAGCCACAACTTTTTTTAAATGAAAAATAAATACCATGTTTTAATTTTCATTTTTTTGGTTTTGAAAATGGTTTTGATAATGTTTTAATTATATCAATGTGTAGTATTGATATCTTGTGACTGAAATATGGAAATTTTATGTTTCCTTTATGCATGTTTTATGTGATACGATCATGTTATGGTTCTTGGGAATTGTTTATGAAGTCGGGTGGTTTCATGATAAACTAAGGTAAGGTGAGCCCAAGATAGCTCTACAATGCATTGGGTAACGTGAAAGAGTTAAACACTAAGGATTCTATGAAGAGATTTAGGGAATATACTACGATGGGTATTCCAAATGTAACCATGAGGGTTACTCCCTACGTAAGAATGTTATGAATGCCTCAAGTTACCTTTATGTCTTATGATTTCTATGAGTTATTCATAAATATTATGATTTCTTGAGGGATGTTAAAGTGCATATGTTTTATGAGTAAAGTATGATTTCATTGATTCTTATGTATACATGGACTGATGTTCTCTTTCCTTATTTTTATATCCCTTACTGAGCTTTTTAGGCTCATCACAAGTTTATGAAATATTTTTCACAAGACATAAAGTGGAATAGGGTCAAGGATGGGATTATGGAAATGTCATGCTGTCTAAAACATGGAAATTGACATGACTTTTTTGTTCAAGAGTTTTTATTTTGTGAAAAATGGAAACTTAGTAGATGTGTCTACTTTGTAATCATTGAGATGTAATAGTTATAGCCTAATTATCTAAAAAAATAAACCTGAAAAGATCCTCAATTTTAATTATTCATTTAATTCAAGATTATGTAATGTTATACGGCCAGGTCCTTATAGTTGGTATCAAAGGTCGATTTAGATAACTTTAGAGGATTGGGTATTCTTTAAGCACAAGTGAAATTACCATAATGGATAGGATTTTATAAAGAGTCATAGTTATTTTTATAATGTGAATGAGTTTAAGATAACATGAATAATTATATTTTGGTATTATATGATGATTTTACTGATATATTCACACTGACTTTTTTGGTTTTAGTAAATGGTTGGATCTAGCAGGTACGAAAGTAATAGTGGATGTGAAGAAAACTGAGACAATTTTTTTAACAAGGAATTGATTGATATGGGAGCTGCTATAAGAAATCTTGTGGTTATTCTCAACCAACTATATAGAGTCATGATGGACCATCTGAACCTTAGTGATTTTTATAATGAATCATATATGCGAGAAACAAATCCCTAAAGAAGTTCAGGTAATAATCATAAAGGTAAGAATGTTAAAAAACATACGTGTCAAAGACGTGGAAATAAACACATTGGAAAATGTTTCAAAGGGACAGAAAGATTCTATAGATGTGGAAATGAAGGTCATAAAGCAAGAACCTTCCATCGAAAACGGAAGCATCTAGTTTCCTCTATGAAAGGGAAAAAAGTTCTTTTTAAAGGATCAATTAAATGTTTTAAATGTGGTGTGCATGGTCATTATACAAACACATGTCCTACGAAGAAGTTTTGGGAATGGGATTACCAAGATTGTACAAATATTTGTTTAACAACACCTAATTCCATTCCGATTGAGGATGAATAAACTGACAATGAACAATGAAAGGTATGGATTCTTTATTAACATATGATTTACAATTATAGAAATCTTAGGATATGATTCATGATTTTGTTTATAGGAAAAAATAATTTCAGAATAAGATGTAAAGGAATTGTTAATGGATCTTGATGAATTTTGAATGAGAAAGAAGTAAACATATAAAAGATTCAAGAGTTATGGTAGATTTTGGGATGGTGAAATTATTAAAAGTATTAAGGATATTTTGATTACGAGATTACCATAGAAGAATTTTTATAGTATCTGTAACCCTGATGTTTGATATATGAAAATTTTATTCAAGGAATATTTATATTTTCTTTTGTGGATATAGTTATAAAGAACCATTTTGGTTTATATGATCCTTGAATTTGAGGTAATTACCAGTTAATAAATTTTGGGATGAAAAGAGAAATTTATTAGATAACCTTTTTGGTTAAAATATGTTATGGTTATTTTTGATGAATTTATCTCTTTTTGGGAATGTTATAAAATTATGTAGTTTTTGATAAGGGACAACTCGCAGACCGTGTGACAACCCATCACGTCGGACAAAACTGTGGGAATTGAATCCACAACCAAAGTTTGATTGGTATTTATCACCTACCACAGTACTATGTAAAGTCCCTCATTAGTATGACTAAATCTATTTAGTTATATGATTTTATGAATCAAGTATAAGTTGATTTTGGGTTATCTATGGAAATGATAAACCTATCATGGAGGATATGTGATTAGGTTAATTACTTTTCAGTATGAGACTTTAAGAGTAACTGTTGTTATTTGGAGATAAATGTTAAGATTTATTTTCGAAGACTATGTGATTAAATCCTTTAGATATTTGGGTTTCAATCTTAGTTTAGATTGCTTTGAAGAATTTTATGGATAACTGTTTATTGAATGGTCTTTGTTGAACTTTGGGTATTGTTGGCCAAATTTTGGAGATTAAGGGTAGATTTTCTTTTTGTAAAAGATTGTCCTTTTGGGGATTATCTAATATTGTACTAACAATTTTGGTTTTTGTTAGGTTCTAAAGACATGAGAAATATATATCTCATCTTTTTTGGATTAGGTGATTCTCAAGAAGTTGATTATAGCACTCCTAAAGTGAACAAGTCATCCTAAATACTCATCCTTTAGAGAAAATATGAGTTTGTGTAAGAAATCTAGTAAGAGATGAAAGTATACATGACAAGTAAGTATTTTTACTTATAATTTAGTTAAGCTCATAAATAAATTCCTCAACGAAAAGTAACTTAAAACAAAAACATTGTCTGTTAACTTTTCCAACTGGGGAATCAAATACCGTTTAACCCATCACAACTTTATGATTTTCTCATAATCGTGTTTTCTATCACTATCCTTCAGAACATGACCCTTTGTTTCTCCTCCATATCCATTTTTTCATGGAATCCTATTATTTGTTATCTCAGGTGACCGTTGTACATATCTTTATTTCTTTCTTTTAAAGTGATAGTTTTATTTACTCCTTTCTTGACGTGGGGATTTCAATGATGTTTCTGAGCCCAATTTTAAAATTGCGAGGACGCAATTCTGAAATGGGGGGAAGGATGTAACATCCCAAGTAAATAAAAATATGAAATTTTCATATTTATTATATTTGTGAATAAAATTTTAATATTACTTAAAAGAGAATTCTATGTTCGATGGAATACCCAATATGCAACAAAGGGTTTCTTTGAAATCATACATTGCACAGTAATAATATAATAATATTATTTTAAATGGTAGTTAATGCCTAACTGTTGTAATGGTGAGAATGAACCGAACTAACTACAAAATAATTATATATGTTTGTTAAATATTTTAACAATTTCCCAATAAATTATAGAGGCTTAAAATGCGAATGATTCCAATTTTAAGCATAAATATTCTTATATTCATTAAAAGGATGATTAACCACCTTTTGATAACAAAACCTTTTTAAATATACTTTTTGTCACTTTTATATGTTATATTTGACAAAATAAAATCATTCTTTAGAATCAAGACATCCAAATTTACTTTGTGTAATTTTTTGGTATTTTTCCAATAAAGTTCATTTTTTAATGAATAGTGAAAAATGCTGTATTTTAATTCAAAACCCCCGTTTTAATATAACTTATTTATATATTTAAATTATATTTTTAATTGTTTTAATTTTTAGTTAAAATATATTTTTACCATTTAATCCAATGGTGGTCATTTGAATTAATTTCACTTTGAAATTGGACATAAACAAGTGTCAATCTTTTGATAGATATTGTTTATTAAAAACATGCTATTTTCTTGACAGCGGGAATTAATTATAAAATTAATTAATGAAACTTTTATGTTTTGAATTTGGTAAAATGTAAATAATTTTGTAATTTTAAATATCAAATATATCTTAGGGTGAATGTTTGGTATTTTTCTGATAATGTTCAATTTTTAATGAATAGTGAAAAATACAACATTTTAATTCAAAATTGCTTTTTCATCCAATTTATTTATATAGTTAGATAGTCATTTTAATGGGTTTTAAGGTTTAATTTAATTATGTTCTTATCATTTAATACAAATTTGGTCATTTTATGCAATTTCACTTTTAAATTCGATGTAAAAACAAATCAATCTTTTGATAGATTTTACATCTTAAAAACCCTTCTTTGGTTTGAACAACGAGAATTATTTTTAAATTAATTATTGTAATTCTTGTGTTTGGAATTTGGTAAAATGGAATCCATATTTTGAATCATAATGTCCAAATTATCTAATTAAGTCTCTTTTGTTTTTTGGACATTATGAATAGTAACGATGACAATTATCTTTAATTATCGTAATTAATTAGTAATCCGGTAGTTAAGGGTAATAAAGTAATATCATAAAAATATAAAATGACCCCAACATGTGTCCAAATTATATTTTTTGAGTCATGGACGACTATGGAAATATTTTTACCAAACATGAGGGCCCATGGAGTCACATGGGTGTAATAGTGACATTTTTGACATTCTTTTTAAAATGAAGAGAAATATAACAAAGGTTTGTATATCCTAAGTAAAACAATTTTAATTTTGTATAAATAAATGATCTCTTAGACTATAAATTTTCATCGGAAATCTAAAAATATTTCCTACAACATGGTATTTTTTTTATATTTTTTACACATTAAATATATAAATTTATTTATGACACCATGATGATGCAGTGATTACCTCATTAGTGAACGATTTAAATAAAATGAAAATATAATGTAAAATATAATACATACCCTTGTAAAAAACCTATTGTATGGGTGGATTTAGAATGCTTATCACCTTATCCTAGAAATATATCATTGTGGGACCTTTAAATTCCGAAAACTATTTTAAAATAAAGTAACATTTCAAGACTTTCCAAAAGTGACCCTCCTCCCTCTTATAAAAATCCCCCACCTATAACCCCTTACCAAAACCTCTCAAGCACTTGGATCATATAACCTCTGATCATATTATCTCTCCACATTCCTCTATTACTCCTAGAAGCCTCACTTTGGGCAGAAGTCTTTCCACGGAAGCTTTTGGCTCAAATCAAAAAGATTTACCCGATCTAGAGGTAATGTCTTCTCTCGAGTTTCATTATTTTATTTTTATTCTTAACTCACCAATATCTTATTATTATTTGATACCATAATAAAAATAGTATCTTACTTATACTATGATGATTTTTTGATAAGGATTCTACCCACACTTACACACACCTCCGTCTAATGGTCTGTGGGTGGCGAATTACTACCTCACGAAACGATGATTGTTCAATCTTCTTTTAACACCTTTCACGGTGGACATTATTATGGAACTATATTTATATATGATATATATTATATTTATTTCCTCTATATGATTCTGTATTTTATATTTAAAACATACCTTTACGCTTTTCATGTTATGAAAATGCGATAATTTCATATGAGGAAGTGTGGACTACCGCCCCCTCAAGTGATGTGACTCGTTCATTCCAATCATGGAATTTATAATGAATGTAATTAATGAACATATATTAACTATATAACATATGTATTATCCTGGAATTAGAATATATCTATGTCTCATTTTGTTTTAAAGTCCATTAATATGACAAAAAAATGAAAGTAGCGTTCATGCGTACGTACAGCTTACCATCTCCATGAACGGTACATTTAATTTTTTATCTCAAAAAATTAAGGAATATTATTAAATACATATATAGTGGATATATATGATATTTAAATCATTAACATCATTCTGGAGATGATGTACTTATAACAACATGGACAATTCTCTTCATTAAAATTCATTGCTGACTCATATACCGAACATCGACAAAACATATGATATGAACTAACATAATTAACTAATTGTTATAACATGATAATATGGGATATGATTTGAATAATAAACTTTAAATGATGTCCTTAAGAAATTATAAATTGAACAAATTTTATTATTCCGGAATAGAATGAAAAAAACAAGACAATTCAGACTTGAGGTAAAGGGAATTTTTATCTCACTTTTAATTCTGTGAGATTTCCATTATTTGCCAATTATTTATTGAATATGGTGTATTGTGTTCTTCCATTTGATATATATTATCATGATTCTATTTATATTTATATTATTTTCTGATTCATTTGGTTCTTATTATCTTTTGGTCATACGAGTCGATTTATTACAATGAGGTAAGGGGTTTTTATTTGGCTATTTATTTCCATGAGATTCTTTTGTCACTATATCCTTTGAGTGTTGTATGTAATACCCATTATTATACTCTTTGTGTAATATAATTTCGTTTATGGGTATTTAAATTTGCATTGTATAGTCCTTCTTTCATGGGGTGTACGTTTTGAAAGTTGCCCAAATCGGTAAGGGAACCTTTAACCCTCCTCTTTTTAAAAGACTTCTTTTTGATAGGTATTTTAATTTACACATTATTAATGTTGGGATATGTTCTTATATGGTATTATTGCTATAAATTTTATGTTCAAGTGATGAGATACCCTTTTATCTCTCATCAACACATTTTCTTAATTTTATAGTGACGTCGTTAGGCTGTCGAATTTCTGTAAGAGAACTTCTTAACCCAATTTCAATTCTTTGGGTTAAACCTCTACTTCTTGATTATGTCATACTATGAATATGTATGGATGACCTATGATTGTTTTAAACTTAATATCCACTTATATTGGGTGTATTTATATTTTTCGCTCATAATTATGTAATTTATTTATCCTTAACCTAAGGATACCGTCATTGTAAGGGAATTCTTCTCAATCTCCTTTCATTGAGGCATACGTCAATTTATATACAAACTTCTTTTATTAGTTGTATAATAAACCCTTTTAAATTTTAATTTCATTAAAAAGTAATATTTTTACATGAAGCATTTCAATCAACGACAAAAGGAATGTTTTTTTCTTACATATGCGGCGACAATGAATTATCTGCCACCATGACCATTATTTGAGTTTCGACTTCCTCTACATGCCATAACTTTTTTTAAATGAAAAATAAATACCATGTTTTACTTTTCTTTTATTTTGGTATTGAAAATGGTTTTGATAATGTTTTGACTATATCAATGTGTTGTATTGATAACTTGTGATTGAAATGTGGAAATGTTATGTTTCCATTATGCATGTTTTATGTGATACGATTATGTTATAGTTCTTGGGAATTATTTATGTAGTCGGGTGGTTTCGTGATAATCTAAGGGCGGGTGAGACCGAGATAGCGCTCCAAAGAAATAGGTAATGTGGAGGAGTTAAACACTAAGGTTTCTCTGAAGAGATTTAGGAAATATACTGCAATGGGTATTCCAAACATAACCATGATGGTTACTCCCTACTTAAGAATGTTATGAATTCCTCAAGTTACCTTTATGTCTTATGATTTCTATGAGTTATTTATAGATATTATGATTTCCTTAGGCATGTTAAAGTGCTTATGTTTTATGAGTAATGTATTATTTCATTGATTCTTATGTATACATTGACTAATGTTTTCTTTCTGTATTTTTATATCCCTTACTGTGCTTTTTTTATGCTCATCCTAAGTTTATGAAATGTTTTTCACAGGATATAAAGTGGAATAGGGTCAAGGATGGGATCATGGAAATGTCATGCTATCTAAAACATGGAACTAGACATGACTCTTTTGTTCAAGAGTTTTTATTTTGTGAAAAAATGGAAACTGAGTAGACGTGTCTACTTTGTAATCATTGAGATGTAATAGTTGTGTCCTAATTCTCTAAAACTATAAACCTGAAAAGATACTCATTATAAATTATTCATTTAATTGAAGATTATGTAATGTTCTAAGGACAGATCCTTATATGATTAGTGGTTCGTCTCTTTAAATCCAAATCCTTGAAAATTGGTAGATTTATTCTTTCCCTTGAAATCATTTTCATGGGGGACTTTATCTACAAAGTTTTGGTAAATTATAATTCTCTTCAATCATGTACTATGGTTATTCTTTCCATAATTATTAAATGTAAAAAAATACTTCATCCCCATCTACCCCTTGTTTATTTTTTTCATTTCCATCATCTTATTTACATTCATCCATTTAATACATAATAATTATAGAATTATTTATTTTCCTTGATAAAACATGGTACTGTGTCATCATATGATTAAAATGTTAGGTAAACAATATTAGATCATAAAATTATGAACAATAATTTATAATACCAAATCTAGTGAAACCGAAATCATCAATTTTTTTGGGTTATATCATAATCATAAACATTCTTTAATTTTTAATGTTTGGAATTCATATAAATATTTTCAAATCATTCATTATGGTTTGTGAATAAAATTGTGCATTATCCAAATAATATCCCCCGAGAGTGGGAAAACAAGGCGTGTATTAAGGCCTATTTCCATTTACTAGGAAATGCTTCAGTCAAGCCTGATTTGACTCTTTGGGAAATATTACCCAAATTACATCTATTCTAGAACCACATCTACTAGTATTATCCAGTGAGGGGTGAATTTCTATAAAAACCCACATAAATTATATCTTACCAAAACATTAGGATGTTATTCAATATATATAATCAATGTCTATACTAGGATTATCATTCTAAATAAATGTTTTCCAAAATATACTTCCGATGGTTTCTACTAAACAACCATTTATACCAACAATAATGATCCTGCCCATTATAATCTATATTTAGTGTATAATTTATTACAATGAAATTATATTGAAGGAATTGTGTCCTACTTGACTGAATAGTTTACGTGTATTATTATACTATATGCATAAATTAAATTCATATTACATTTAAAAACATAATATACCCAATGAATATTCTTAGAGAGCATCATTATTCCTCACATGATATCGAAAAATAATCCTGGATATTATATCTCAGCTAATAATAACAAGGAATATCAACAACTAATCCCATAATTAAGAAAATTAACAATTCAAAATATTTAAATCATACTTTATAAACATTTCCCAAACAGTTTAGATATGTGGGTAATACTCATCTAATTTGGAAAATTGATTTTTCTACTGAGTATTCTAAATAAATTGAGGGAATATCTATAATAATTTCCCACCGATCACTTATTATCTCCAATTCATTCCATATATGAAATGGGTGAATAATAATTGATATAAACATTCATATTGAATAACTAACATATGAAATATTAATACATACACCAATTAAATAAACTCAATCATAAACTGTCTAGAGTAGTATGGTAAATGGAAATAAAGTTGTACATACTTTTTCTAAATGATTATAAAACCTACAAATAAAGGATAATCATGATATCAATAAAAAATATCCATAATTGATAAAAACTACAAAAAATGTTTGTTGTCATAAATGAATTAAAATACACTTAAATTTTCATCAATTTTTTTTGATGAAAATACATTTTTCACTTTTCAAATATTCTAAAAAAAGGTCAAATAATATTAGAAAAATAATTGTATTTGAAATTAACATTTCAGAATTTTATAATAATTCATAAAATACTAACTGGTCAGGATGGTATAAAATTCTCTTCATGTTGTATGCATTAAAATAATGATTCGTTTCACATTTTTTTGTAAGTGTAAAACGAATATTTTTTTGTAAAATCCAATGAATATTAATTTCTAAAAAAATAAAAAGTATAACATGTGTAAAATATTAATAATTTTTTTGATAATGTTAAAAATATTTGTTATATTTTTTTTTGAAAACATGGATTTGGATGAAAAAATAATTTCAAATGAATAGAAAAATTAGTATGGATATACTTAAAAATTATCCATAATTTTATCTAAAAAAGAGTAAATAAATTTAAATTTACATGGAAATGTTCAATATAACAATATGATAAGAAAATATATATTTTTATAATAAAATATCATATTATTTCCCTAATAGATTCATAAACCAAGGAAAATTTTATATAATAATGAGATTGTGAAATAAATTCATACCACTTTGGTAGCATCAGAATCAAAATCCCATGAAATTAATAAAATCCAATGAAAAATTAAAAACCATGAATAGAAATACTTTTATTATATAAAATTTCAAAAATGGTGTTATATACACCACACAAATAAATAGACAGTGAATATTGGTTATGTCTCGCTAAAGGAAAAGTCAGATAAGTAACCAACACCTTTGGATCAACTTCCTTCATGTGTTTATGAATCTACTTTTATATCAATTTAATAGTATCATAAATTTATTAAAGAGTAATATTTCTTATTATTATATCATATATTATCCTCAAATCACATTTTACTGATCATTTTATCAAACATATTTAATTATTTTCATTGTTTGGGGTGTTAAATGCCTTATTTCGTCATGTCTAATTTCTAATGAAAGATCATGTTCATGTATATAGAATAAAAATAAAACATATACTTAATGATTTTAATTTTCTAAATATCCCATTAATTGATTAAATTTATTTTATAATCATTATTTCAGGTTGGACATTGTAAATGAATCACATCGTTTAATGGAGTTAGTATGCCATACGTACACACGAGCGATAATATCCTTCCTTTAATGGGTGAAAGTTTAAAGTAATATATGATATATTAATTTTAACAAATATATACCATGTAATATATATCACATATATTCACTAAATATATCATTATTCATTTCCATGTAAATTGAAAATGAAAATAAAATCACATTACTTTGAGAGGTGGTAGTATGCCATACACATGAGCAATGTTATCACATTTTAAAGATAATAAAAAATAAGAATTTTATGTGATATAATAAATATAAATGTATAAATTTAGTACCCCCGGTTTCTGGTAAGTAACCCTTGTTTTATTCTTTTTAAGTTCATAAAGCATATAAGAAATGTTAGGGAGAGTTGGAGACTTTTAAAGTGTCAAAGGGAAAAAGGTGGTGAAGCATGGGCTTCGCACGAGTTCCCAAACCATGTGGAAGACGTGTAGGTGGTGTCACTTTGGACAGAGGAGACTGCATGGTGTGCACACAGTTTGGGGAAACCATGCGAGGAGGCCGGGCGGAGGACCCCTTCTAACCAGTGACTAGCACACAGTTAGAGCATGATTTGACAAACCATGCGGACTAACCGTGCACATGGTCAACTTAGATCCTATTTTTAAGGATCTAATACATTTTATATTTAAACCCACATGTTTTTTCTCCTATATGGCTGTAACTCGGGATTTCTCTCTTGTGAAGGTGGTAGAACACTTACCAGGCGTTTTGGAAGCAATCTGGATGTTTTCCATGGCGTTTAGAGGCCGGTTGATTGAGGTAAGTCTTGTTTCTTTTAGTTTTCTTAGATCTCCTTCTACCCTCTTGATATATCCTTAGATCTATGCCCAAGGTGGGTAGATCTAAGGTAGTGGATGACTTTTATGTCAGTTTTTAGTTTTTTTGGCACTAGGGGAAGGAATCTAAGGAGGATTCAGGGGTAGTTGACTCGATGTTGTTGGTGTTCTTCATCCTTTGGTTGGTTTTGCCTATTTTTTTGAAGTAGGTGGCTTCACTCTTGACTCCTCTTGCTAGAATTTATTTTCTTAGATTCAAATTGGGTTATTTGAATGAAAATTATTGTAAAAAGCATGGAATAAATCTTCTTTAGTGATGATTTATGGTTTTGATGAAATTGTGAAATATTGGTGAATTGTTGTGCAATGTGATTTGGCTTCTTGAATTTAAAATATTTATTTTAAATTATAGATTTTCTGGAATGGTAAATGGTTTGATGAAAGATGGGGTTTCAATAAAAAGGGGTGTTTTATTGAAATGGTTTGGTATTGAAATGGCTTGATGAAATTGGTTCATTCTTTGGTTTTCAATAAAAGTATAGTTTTATTGAAATGATTTGAAATGGTTTAACACACATTATTTTGATGGAAATGGTTTTCAATAAAATGTGTTTTATTGAAAGGATGGTTTTGGCATGATTGTTGTGAATATGTAGTGTGTGTTCATGTTGCATATACAAGGCTTGGTTGAAATAGGACCTTGTGCTCAGTGCCAAACATTTAATGGCACATGGGACTTTTAAGTATGAGGTTTGGTTGGAATATGACCTTGTGATCAGTGCCAAAGGTGTAATGGAACATGTGAAACAATTAACTTGTGACGACTTGGTAGATCGGTGACAAACCGCTGATGAGTATGGAACTGTCACAACAAAGCATGCATGGTTGATTTCCCGGGTTGTGAAATGGTTGGGTATGCCAAAACGGGATGTTTGTGAAATGGTTCGAAAGCTTGTTTGGTTATTTTTTTGGAAAATTGATTTCACTTGAACTTGGATTCTTTTGAGTATGAATGGTTTTAGAGACTTGTTTATATTTTGTTATAAATTTCTTTTGAGAAAATGTTTTATATAAACTATTTTTATATAGAAGTGGCTAACTCTTCTATATTAGTGTAGTGATTGGGGATGTCATTGAGGAAAACCTACTGAGTTTTATACTCACCCCTGCTTTGGTAAATTTGTGATTTTTCAGATGTCGTGTTCCGGGATACAGGTAAAGGTAAAGAATCTAATTACTAGTGGCTCGTGGTGATTCTTGGGAGATGTTGTGGAGCTTGGAGCTTGTGGAGCACAGAGTCTTAGTGTATTTTGAGAGTCTTCAGTTGTTTATATGTTATGCACTTTGATACTTAGTTTGGCCTTCTACTGTTGTGTACTCTAATGTGGTTCGACATAAATGAAGTCTGTTTATTTGGTCTTTCTTTTGTTCATGCATCATATAGTTAATGTTTGGTAATGGTTGGTTTATGGGTTTATTTCTTAGAGGATAAATCGTCCCGAACATTTACTTGAAACCCTTCGGCATTTAATTCTAGCCTTTGTCACCTTGGGGATGTCTCTTAAGGCCAAATAATGACATTTTGTATTCTTAATCCAATAATGATAAGCGGGTCATTACAAATGGTATCAGCTTGTTCGGTCCTTGCCTAAAAAGTGGTCATCGATGTTCATTGTGTTGGAGTTGAAATTCATTCTTGTCTATTCCTTGGGTTGAAATTTTAGACAGGAGTAGGATTTTTAGAACTTGAAATTTATAGCATAAAAGGATGTAGCTAACCCTTTTATGCTGAACTTCATGTTACCAGGGAGTTGTGTAAATAAGTGTTTGGAGACACATCTTGGTTTTTGAAATCTCATTGTCATGTGTTTATCCAATGAGACTAGCATGACATGCATTGTAGAGGAATGACTTCCCACTAGGATTTCATATCTCATTGTGAGGAACAAGGATTTTGTGCAAGGTGCCAATTTTTGAAAAAAATGCAGAAATTTGTTTTAACTAAAAGACTTTGAGAACATGTTATTTGGTGTATATTGAAAATGGGTTGATTTTCAAAGAGTATATGGAATGTTTTCAAAAATGATTGACCATAGTAAAAAGGTTTTTTTGAAAAAAATATTGTGATAAATGATGTGATAGAATTTGAAATTCTAATCTATTAATAGCTAGAGAGTGAGATTGACAGAGGTTATTGATGGTTTAGAAAATGGCTCCTGGTAGGCATCATCGGAACCGACCCGAAGAAGCTACGGAGAATGTGCTTGCACTTGAACCACATGTGAACCAAGAGCTGGTTCAGAGTATCGTACAATATTTTCAAGATGTGCATATGGGGAACTGAAGGAAGGAACCAAGGAATGTGGATCATACCATTCAGTTCATAAAGAAGAATCCACCAACCTTTTGGGGTGATGCTGAACCCGAAAAGGCGGAGGTGTGGCTAAGTAGGATGAATCGTATCTTCGATTTCATCGGCACACCAGCAGAACTGAATGTAAAGTTGGCGACGTATATGCTGGAGGATCTTGAACGATAGTAGTGGGAGCTAGAGGTGTAGGCTAAGGTGGATCAAGGCCTGGGCTGGGAGTAATTTGATGAATTGTTCAATAATCTATTCTATCCGTACACATTCAAGATCCAGAGGACGAAAAACATTTTCAGCCTGAATTAGGAGAATTTCTCTGTCATGGAGTCTGTGGCCAAATTCATGAATTTTGTGCGCTTTTCACTGGAAGTTTCTTCAAGTTCGTCACTGAAGGCACACATCTTTGAATCAGGGTTGCGAAAAAAGTTTCGCTCGAAGATAGTTGTGGTCTGTATTAAGGATTATATGGAGATAATAAACAGAGAAACGATAGCTGAAAGAGACATCTCAGGAGTTATAGGAGGAGGAACAATGATGATAACCATGGGAATGGGTGGGAACTCTAATGCTAGGAACAAGTGAAAGAGGGACACCTACTTCCAAGGTGGGAGTGAGAATCCGAATCAGATGAATGGATCGGTGAATCTTCTTCCACGACCCATGATGATTGCCGAATGTTTCTAGTGTGGCGTGATTGATCACATGAAATGAGAATGAACAACACCACCAAGAGCCTTCCACAATTTCAACAAGATGGGGCATCTTCAACGATATTGTCGCAGTGCTCCACGGTCGGGTGTTTGTGACACTTCTCAGGTGTATCAAGCTTCTTTTGCTTCGACAGGGTGAGGAAAACAACATCAGTCTTGCAAACAGAATAGAGCTAGCCATGGTGATTCTCGAAATACCATTACTCCTCAACAAGGAAAGTCTCAAAAAGTAAATAAGGAGAACAGTGCATGCATGAAGCAATTGTATGGAGATGAGAAGATGATATTGGATGATCAGGCATGACTAAATACAGTGAGAGGAACCATTCTCTTGAATTCTACCCTTATGCAAGTGTTGTTTGATACTGGTGCATCACATTCCTTCATTGATTCTAATGTTGTTGACTTGCTATGTTTAACATTTGAAATGATGCCTTCTGTTTTGAAACTGAAAACTCTCCTTGGTGAAAGAGAATGTCAAGACTTTTTGTGTGGAGTATGTGCTATAACAGTTGATGGAGATGAGTTAGAATGTGACTTTTCGATGTTGGACGTGGATGTCTGTGATGTAATCCTAGGTATGGATTGGTTGACAATGTTTAAGGCTCACATCGACTGTTATAGGAGAAAGGTTAGTTTCACGACTGATGACCACATCAACCATCTCTTCATAGGGGAGTAGATGGTAACTAATAGTGCAAAGATCTTGTTGGAACCAATGATGGGAATGATATCTTAATAAATGGAAGTGTTGAATTTGGAATCAATAGAAGAAATTTAGGAGAATAGTTTTCCAGCTGTTGTGGATCTATTTCCATATGTCTTTCCCAACAACTTCTCAGGGTTATGACCTCTAAGGGAAGTGGAGTTTACGATTGATAACTTTCCGGGGACCAATTCCATTTCCCTTCTGTCTTATAGGATGGCACCAACAGAGTTACTGTAATTGAAATTGAAGTTAGAAAACATGGAAAGCAAGGGTTTCATTCATCCAAGTACATCTCCGTGGGCAGCATTGGTTTTGTTTGTGAAGAAGGCAGATAGAAATCTTCTTCTATTTGTTGATTATCGCATTCTTAACCAAGTTACAATAAAGAACATATATACACATCGACACATTGATGATCTGATTGATCAATTAAGGGGAGAACAGTGGTTCTCTAAGATTGACTTGTGATCATGATATCCCCAATTGCGAGTTCAGAAGGAGGATATTCCAAAGGTAGCTTCCAGATGTAGATATGACCACTACAAATATGTAGTCATACCTTTTGGTCTAACGAATGCACTAGCAGTATTCATGGATTTGATGAATCAAATATTTTAGCAATATCTGGATTCTTTTGTTGGTGTGTTTGTAGATGATATCTTGGTGTATTCAAAGACAATGGCTGATCATGAGGAGCACCTAGAAACATTGTTACAAATCTTGAGAGATCATCGTTTGTATGCCAAATTATCAATGTGTGATTTTTTGGATATCGAAAGTACGTTTCCTTGTCCATGTCATTTCTGATAAAGGCATTTTAGTTGATCTGGAAAAGATAGAAGCGATTATCTCTTGGCAACCACCGAAGAATGTGTTCGAGATACATAGTTTTCTTGTTCAAGTTGGTTACTACCAACGCTTAGTGCGTGATTTCTCACGACTAGTGTCACCAATGACAGCTTTGACAAAGAAGAATACTCCATTCCAATGGACATAAGAATGTCAGAAGTCTTTCCAAGAACAGAAGGTTCGTCTTACATCGACACTCATCTTGATCTTTCCTAAATCAGGACACGGGTATGTGGTGTATTATGATGCTTCAGGAAGAGGGTTGGGTTGTGTTCACATGCAGGGAGACCATGTGGTTTCTTATGGCTCAAGGTAGTTGAGGGAGCATGAGAAAAATTACCCAACACATGATATGGAGTTATCTGCAATCGTCCATCCTTTGCAAACATGGAGACATTATCTCTTTGATGAGAAATTTACTGTATTTATGGATCACAAAATCTTGAAACAAATTTTCTCACAGAAATATTTGAATTTGAGGCAAAAAGGTGGATGTAGTATCTCCAGATGCTTGACTTTGACTTGATGTACACACAAGGAAAAGGGAATTCGGTGGTATATGCATTGAGTAGAAAGTCATATGATCAGTTAGAGAAAGTATCATCAGATGAATGGTAGTTGATGTCGGTCTTAGCCAACATGGATGTGGAATGTGAAAACCGAGGTGATGTTGCCATTTTATTTTCAACTACACTTGTTCTTGATTTAGTAACGATGATCAAAGAGGCACAAACATCTGATACAGAATGTCTGGTTGTAAGTTCAAAAATCAATGGTGGGGAGACCATTGATGGCTGGAAAGTTGATGGGGGTTTAGTTTTGTGTTTTTGATATCGTATGGTTGTACCTATGGGTTTTCATGAACAACTCCTTCATGATTACCACCATTTAAGATGGGCTTTACACCCAGGTAAACAAAATATGTATAAGGCATTGAAGGCGTAGTTTTGGTGGAGCGGCATGAAATGGAAGGTGGCCGAGTTTGTCTCGCGGTGGTTAACTTGTCAGTAGGTAAAAGAAGAGTATCAGAGAACAACTAGTATGTTACAATAATTACCCATCGCAGTGTGGAAATGGGATCAGATAGAAATGGATTTTGTTACAAGCCTTCCAAGAATGGTCCAGAAACACGATGCCATTTGGGTGATAGTGGATCATCTAACCAAGTCGGCCCATTTTATCCCTATTCGTGGAACTAATATGGTGTATGATATTTCAAAAATCTATATCCAAGAAGTGTTAAAGAGACATGAGATACAAGTTTCAATCATGTCAGACAAAGATCTGAGGTTCACATCTCGTTTATCATGATCCTTACAGAAATCCCTGTGAACTTAGTTGAATATAAGTATGATGTATAATCCTTAGATGGATGGATAATTCAAAAGGATGATACAGACGTTGGAAGACATGTTGCAGGATTGTGTAATGGATTTTGGTGGCTCGTGGGAAGAGCACGTTCTTCAGTGGAGTTCTCATATAACAACAGTTATCAGGAATCCATACAGATGGATCCATTTGAAGCATTGTATGGGCGTCCTTTTCGTTCTCTACTTTGTTGGGAGGAAACAGGTGAGACTTCACTAGTTGGGCCATGCCTTGTCCGAGAAATAATGGAGAAGATTAAGATGATAAAAAGATTGTGGCGATGAAACAGAGTCGTCAGAAATCTTATTCAGGTCATCGCCGAAGACTGTTGTCGTTAGCGGTGAGTGATCATGTCTTTTTGAGAATCTCTCCAAGGCATGGACATCGTCTTTTTGGGAAGTAGGGAAAATTATCTCCCCGATATATAGTCCATTTTGAGACACTGGAATGGGTTGGCGAGGTGGCGTATCAGTTGTAATTACAACCACGATTCAGTGTAGTGCATAATGTGTTCCATGTATCTTCGTTGAAGAAGTATCATCCCAATCCTGACCCTGTGATCAGATGGGATCACATTAACCTAGATCCAGATGCTTAATTGGTACATATTCTAGTGTAGATTGTGGATAGGTAGGAGAATGTCTAGCGTGGAAAAAGCATCGGTCTAGTGCTTGTTTTGTGGCAACATGGTGAGATTCAGGAAGAGACTTGGGAACATGATAATGAAATGAAAGAGTAGTGTCTAGAAATCTTTCAGGAAAGCGATGGTTTTATAATTTCCGGGGATGGAATGGCCAATGGGGAGGAAAATGTAGTACCCCCGGTTTCTAGTAAGTAACCCTTGTTTTATGATTTTTATGTACATGAAGCATATGAGAAATGGTTGGAGAGAGTTTGGAGACTTTTAATGTGTCAAAGGGCAAAAGGTGGTGATGCACGGGCTTCGCATGAGTTGCCCAAACCATGCGGAAGCCATGCAGGTGGTGTCACATTGGACAGAGGAGACCACACACTGTGCGCACGGTTTGGGAAAACTGTGTGAGGAGGCCGTGCATATCACCCCTTCCAACCAGTGACTACCTCATGGTTAGCGCGTGATTTGAGTAACCGTGCAGAGGGATGACTTAGATACTATTTTTAAGGATTTAATCCCTTTAATCATTAAACCCACTATTTTTTCTTTTAGATGCCCCTAACTCGGTATTTCTCTCTGTTGAAGGTGGGAGAACACTTACCAGGTGTTTCAGAAGCGATTTGGAGGTTTGCCTTGGAATTTAGAGGCCGATTGAGTGACGTAAGTATCGTTTCCTTTAGTTTTCTTAGATCTCCTTCTTCCATCTTTATGGATCATTATATATACACCCACGGTGGGTAGATCTAAGTTAGTGGATGACTTTTAAGTCATGTTTTGGTTTCTTTGGCACTAGGGGAAGGAATCTAAGGATGATTCGGGGAGTAGTTGACTCGGTTTTGTTGGCGTTCTTCATCCATTGGTTGGTTTCTCCTATTTTGAGGAGGTAGGTGGCTTCACTCATGAATCTTATTGATAGAATTTATTGTCTTAGATTAAAATTGGGTTAATTGAATGAAATTGATTATGGAAAGCATGGAATAAATCTACTTTAGTGATGATTTATGGTTTTGTTGAAATTATGAAATCTTGGTGAATTGTTGTGCAAAGTGATTTGGCTTCTTAAATTTAAAATATTGATTTTAAATTCTGGATTTTCTGGAATGGTAAATGGTTTGATGAATGATGGGTTTTTAATAAAAAGGGGTGTTTTATTGAAATGGTTTGGTATTGAAATGGCTTGATGAAATTGGTTAATTATTTGGTTTTCAATAAAAGTATGGTTTTATTGAAGTGATTTGAAATGGTTGAACACACTTGGTTTTGATGGAAATAGTTTTCATTAAAAGGAGTTTCATGGAAATGATGGTCTTGGCATGATTTTTGTGAATATGTGGTGTGTGTTCATGTTGCATTTATGAGGCTTGGTTGAAATAGGACCTTGTGCTCCATGCCAAACGTTTAACGACACATGGGAATTTTAAGTACGAGGCTTGGTTGAAATATGACCTTGTGCTCATTGCCAAAGGTGTAATGGCACATGCGAAAAAATTACTTTGTGACGAATTGGAAGATCGATGAGAAACCTCTCATGAGTATGGAACTATCATAATGAAACATGCATGGTTGATTTAATAGGTTGTGAAATGGTTGGGTATGCCAAAATGGGATGTTTTTGAAATGGTTTGAAAGATTGTTTGGTTATTTTTCTGGAAAAATTAACTTGTTGGAAAGTTGATTTCACATGAACTTGGATGGTTTTGAGTATGAATGGTTTTGGAAACATGTTTATATTAATTTATAAATTGGTTTTGATAAAATTTTTAATATAAACTATTTTTAATAAATATGGCTAACTCTTCTATCTTAGTGGAACGAGTAGAGAAGTCATTGGGGAAAACCTACTGAGTTTTATACTCACCCCTACTTTGGCACGTTATTTATTTGGCAGATGTTTTGTTCTGGGACACAGGTAAAGGTAAAGCATCTTATTGCTAGTGGCTCATGGTGATTCTTGGGAGATGTTATGGAGCTTGGAACTTGTGGAGCAAGGAGTCTTAGTGTATTTTGAGACTCTTGAGTTGTTTATCTGTTGTTCACAATGATACTTAGTTTGTCCTTCCGTTGTTGTGTACTCTGATGTGGTTTGAGTTAAATGATGTTTGTTTAGTTGGTCTTTCTTTTGTTAATGCATCATATAGTGAATGTTTTGTTATGGTCAGTTTATGGGTTTGTTTCTTAAATGGTAAATCGTACCCCACTTGTACTTGAAACCCTTCGACATTTATTGCCAGCCTTTGGCACTTTGGGGATGTCGCCTATGGCCATGTAATGACTTGTTGTATTATTTAGTCAATCAGGATAAGTGGGTCATTACAATAAATATATCCTAAAAATTATATATAAATATTAAATTAATAATTATATCCATTGTTGATATATGTTGATGAAAGATTAATTACATCATTCTGGGAGCTTGTAGTCCTCCGTACACACGATTGACTATTTCATTTCCAAATTTATGGAAGTGGAGAAGGACTAATATTTTTCCATGAAAATAATAGAAAATAATTACATTTAATATAATGTTGTTATTATATTAGATATTTTAATGCATAATTTATGGTAGAAAAATAATATTGAAATAGAGAGATAGCTTCGTTAAGGAAATTACATTCTTTTTGAAAATATCATTTTATATATCTTATTAAGGAAACTAGGGTTGAAACTTGGTAAAACAATAACAATAGAATATGTATAATGATGTTGGGTAGTAGTTTTTTAGGTTTTTGTTCTAACAAAAGGGGTTTTGAAGTGGTAATATTGGAGGAAAGTGGGTGTTCTAATATAAGTTGGGGGAGGAAAAACAATGATTTCTTGAAAAGATAAAGTGATACCCACGTTTTCCTCATGGAAGAACCTCCAAAAGGGATAATTATTGATCCTTAGAGTATATAATTTTTATATTTGGTGATAAAATGAGTTTTGTATATAGTTTGGTTAATTATTTACACTTATCATCCTAGTCCCCCCTAGTAAACAAATTTTTATTTTATCCACATAAATTACTATTTTTAATATATTCAATATATTTTATAGGAAGAAAGTACTTTTACCTTATTTAATAATATTATTAGTAATGATTAAAAATTTTGGAATCCATTTTTTTCAACATAAATTCATAAAACTGAATTAATTAAATTTAAAATCAATCTGGTAGATGAATCGGGAAGAATGTTTTCCAATGAAAAACATTCAGAAGATTACAATGTTTTTTATCTTAAGTTACAATGAAATTGATTACAATTACCTAAATGATTAATATTTTAATATAATTGAACTTATTTTAAATTAACACCTATTTTAAATATAAATCAACCTCTTAAATAATTAAAAAGAAAAGGTAGTTTTAACGAATTTAGTAATTTTCTCTATTGATTAAAAATCAATATTTTTAAAAAATAACTATAAAATCCACATAAATATAATTTTTACATTTACATTTAAACAAATAAATGGTTTTTTTTCAAATTAATATTTTAAAATTGGTAAAAATTAACATTAAATTATGTGTGTAGAGGACGACTAAACTACCTTTTAAGAAAAAATTGTTTTTCAGAAATAATTTTTTATTATTTTAAATTGTTATTATTTAATTATATAAAATATAAGCAGTTAAATTTATTTTATACATGTTTAAACTGTATAAATTTCACAATTTAGTTAACCCAACTCATATTCACCAGCTTAATGACTAGGTAATAATGGTCATGATTGAATAATATTATTTTAACGATGTATCACATTTCATTTAAACCCAATTTTGTGTTCGTCGAAACCTATCGATGAGATTGAATTTATTTAAAGTGGTATATATCGTAAATTATTAGGGTGATACATTCTCATCTAAGGTTGATGTTTCATATAATATATACTATAGAATTTGATGTTTCTTTTTAAAAATATAATGGTGATACTATTTTTAATGTATCATTATTTATATTATATATATTTTAATCCAATTTATGTCATTTTAATAATTTTTATATTGAGATATGATATAATCACTTTTCAAATTTTTTTTGAAAAAAATTCATTTGAAAACTGATTTTCATGACATTTCCAAGGTTATTTTTAAATTACAATTTTCCACTTCTATGAATGTAATATAAATTTTTTTCAATACTTTGAATCACAATAAGTTATATTATATTATAATTTCAATTTATTCTTTAACCCTACAAAATAGTAAAAAAGTAAAAATTAATTATTATTGTTAAGGTTTAAATGAGACTACTATGGGTTAAAATAAAAATTGAAGTGGTAAAAGTACATAGAAACATTCCCAAAATTAACTTCCTCGACATATTTTTTCATTATAAACACTATGTTTTGATAATGGATCATTTTTATGATTTTTTTCATGTAAAAAATGTTTGTACACAGTATTCTTTTAAAAAATTCAGTGTGTGTCCTCTCCCCCACATTAAAAAGGATACCCCCACACTTCTCCACTTCATATTTCCAAAACTAATTGGATCAGAAGAGAACTAAAAAATTATATTTCTTAAAACTATATCCACATCCTAGAGTAATTAGTGATACAAGAAATCCAATCTAGAATAAAATTATATAAATCGTAAAAAGTTTTAAAATAGAGGAAATGTTCTAAATAATTCCCCTTTATTTTACATTTTTATACAAATAATTTAAAAACTAATTCTTTATTATAATATAATAATAATTGTATCTACCGTATAAATTTATTTCATAATGTTAATTTAATAACTTAAATACATCTACTCTTCCATAAAATTGGAAACAGAACTGTTGATTTTGTGTACAGTAGAGTACATGAGCCTTATCCCGGTTGGTAAGGACTCTGCAAGTGCATCCAAGAGACTAGGGATCAAAACCAGACGGAGGCAGAATTTCCGGTGGTACTGTAGCAGCACTGTAGCAGGAACTGTGCATTACTGTAGTAGGCACTGTAGTGGGAACTTTAGCAGGCACTGTTTGGCACTATAGCAGCCGAGAATATGCCCCCGGTTTGACCATCGGGCCACCAATTTGGTCCCTGATTCCTTTTAGTCCTTCGGGTCAGTAGGGCTTAGGGCCACCTCAAGGACATCGAACCACCTTAAGTGCTGATGCAAACCAGACAACCTACAAGGAACAAGCTCTACAAAGAGGATGAGAAATGAGCTTTCACCACTGCAGAATCTAAACGGATTGCAATAATGAGAAGGTATGACACCTTCCATCAGGACAAGCCTGTGAATGTATGGGAATGCCTAGCCGAACAGCCATGCTAAGGTGGAGAGCTGATTTCATGATGAAGATGTTGGGGAGGAGCAGTTCCTAGTAGTTAGTCTGGGTTGTATATAATGTTTGAAGCATATGGGAAATTAATTCCTCTAAGGCCTACGAGCCATGTAATACTTATGCCTACGTTCCTTGTAAGGGTTCCACCTCACCCCTTGAAAGTTGGATTATCAAAAATCAATAAAAAATGAAGGCCTTCGGGCCATTGGAGGAGTGTGTATAGTAGACTACATCCTTGCGAACCGATACTATTCTTTTTCCGTCACCACCTAAGAAGAATTGATATAATGATGGATTTATTAATATATATTAAATTTATAAAATTATTTTATTAATATATTTATAATTACACAACTAACATCTTTCCGACCAACCTATTGGAAAACAATAATGTCACTCATGTGTCTGGCGAAGGTCCACCAGATGAACTAATGTATTTTTCATTTTGATTTCGTGTGGATGGAAATGGGGATATATTAAATGAATATATCATATATTTCTAACATAATTATTCTTATATAATTATTTTATCACTTATATATTTTTAATTTATATTTAATGGGTGATACGACCACATCCTTTGGGTGTGCGGTGGACTATTTCCTCGCAAAATAATGTGATTCAATTTAAATAACTGTTTTTATTAAAGATAATTAGGGAAAATATAATGAATTTTTGTAATATATATGAAATAAAAATTATTATAAAATGACTATATGTTTTTTACCTTTCATTCATTTTATCAACTGATAGAATAGATATAGTGTTCATTCATATGTACGACCAACTGTTTCCATGAACAATGTACTTCATTTTATATCAATAAATTTTAAGGATTAATATAAAATCATATATAATTAAAATATATTATATTTATATTATTGTTAAAATTATGGATATAATTTCCCTATGATCAAATTAATAGGACTGAAAAAAACAATTCAAAAAATACGTGAGAAACAAAGTGGTTCATATCTGAAATGTGATTTTAACAATGAATTGTTAACAAACTAGTAATGAATGTTAATAAAAAAGTCATATATGGTATAATATATATATATAATTATTTATGGATATATTATAGTTTTATAGTAAAAAATTATTTATTATAGAATATTTTGAAACATGTACGAAGGAAGTCATGACTTAAGGTAACATATTTATCTATCATTATTATTATTTTATTGTGATAAAATTTCCATATAAACCAAATGTTTCATTTATGTAGTGTATATGATACCTATAAATTTATTTGATGACTATTATCATGAAAATTATGGGTATTTAAATAACAAATTTATGATATATATTTCATGGAGTATATGGTTTTAACATTTCTAAGGTGATAATGGATTTTTGTCCCTTTTTTTCAACATTGGGTCATACATTATTCTATAAACCTATATTAATTTAGGAGCTTTATATATATCTCCATTAACATGTAAAATCATGAAATTATTTATTCCCACGTTATTTTATGTTTCGATGAATTTTATTCAATCATGGTCCTTATTATTGAAAATTTCCATAGTGGTAAGGGTTTTAGGATACAATATTACGATTTATTATGATTATATATATATATATATATATGATAATACTGATGAATTTTTATGGTCAATATTTAAAGAAACTCTTGAAATTTCATCTCATATGGTTTTTTCTAAGGAATAAATTTTACAATTATTTCAACTCTTTATAACTCAAGATTCCAAGAGAATGTATTTAATGAAAAACAACTTTTTTTATTTTCATTCAAGACCATTTTCTCATATCAATGATTTAAAAAATGTTTCCAAAAATGTTCATTGTTCATATATAATTTTCTGAAGATAATTTGATCATTTTTTTCATTATTACAAATTTTTTTAACGGAATTTGTATCTGTTTTTCATGAGCAGAACTAGTTTGGATTATTCTAAAAATGTAGAAGGATTTTTTTTAACTTACCCAATTGTATAGAATTTCCCACTATTATTACCACTCTATGAGTTATTTCTTCCTTTATAAGAATAAAATTTATTTTCAAGGAAACTTTTTTCATTTAGATTTTTTAAATTTTTATATTTTAAATAAATTATTAAAAATTTAGAATTTCTTTTTACTCAATATGTATTTTATATGATTTTAAAATATCCTTTTTATATTTCCAAGGTTACTTTCTAAAAAATAATTTAGATAATGTGTTATGTTTTAAAAAGTATTTTTCAATGTGGAATGTAAGTTTTTCTCAAGAAATGTTCCAAGTGATATTTTAAAATAATTTTTCATCTAAGATGACATCTTATCATGTTACTTATACTTTACTTGGGATGTGATATCAGATATAAATATTATTTTTTCAATAGAATTTTTATTATTATAATGATGATATATTGAAGAAACTAATTTATTTTCTGTGAGTTATTCCATGAAATATATTTTTATGAATCCAAATTATTTTCATGGGTTCTAATATAAAGAGATTTTAAGGAGGTTCCTTTATTTTCATGGTTTCTAATATAATAAATGAGTTATGAAACATATTACATTTGAGGGGTTTTGAGATGATGATTTTCTATGACCTTGTGGGATAAAAATGTGTGGATTATTTGATCAGTGGTACCTATGTCTCTCTCTAATTAAATTGGTAATAATAATTGTTATATGAGATCAAATGGTAGGCATGACATTATCCAAAGGCTGAAATAGGGTACACATAAGGTTATCCTATGCCCAAACCATGGAACACCTGAAGATATCCCAAACCTGAAGAATGTACATTGTAGGTTATCCCAATCCTAACATGTTATGAATATCCTAGTAGATAGCCTTAGTATATATAAATATATATTGTACTTTTGTTTATAATAAAACTTTATGTTGTATTCCAATTTTATTCCCTAAATACTTATGTTCTTTGACTCTCTTATGATTCAGAACTTACGCACTACCTATCTTTATTCCATGAAATGTTGTTTTTCACTTTGATATGAAGGTTATGGTTTTAATCAGTAATACTCATGTTATAATGACCTTATGCTCAAATTATTTTATCATTTTTTCATTGTTTACCCCTAAATATAATATATCCTCATCCTTTCTTAAGATTCATTTCCCCGACTTATGATGATAGGTATTATGTGTGATTTGTCAAATAAGGGTGTTAGTGATAAGGAACTAAGTTTGAGTTAATATAAAACTATTATGAACCTTTTGTTTATAAATATATTCTTCTAATGTCAACACACCTTCATAATCTTCATGGGTGATCTTTTATCATCATATGGTGACTCCAAATTTTCAAGGATTTCCCTCAAGGACAATCCTTATTGATCCTCGAACTGCGTCTCTATAACCCATCCCAGAAGAGTGAAATCAACTTAAAAGGATGTTAGGTTTATCTATCCTTGGTTCTACTTAACCTCTATATGAATCATAGAAAACAAATAAAATACCTTGCTCTCCAAAATAGACTCTTGAATTTTGATATTCTGTATCTTTTCGTATAAATCATCAATAACACTATTTAATTATACTTTCATATAGGCCAAAATAAAATTGAATTATGGAAAATAATCGACGCATCCTCACTATTAGAGGTTCAAATATAATTGAAAAAATTTACACTATATACTATTACAGTCATTATACAGAATAAAGTTTTCTCCCAATAAGTAATCCCACCAGCACATTAGATCATAAAACACTGATCCAAGGAGGATATCATGTGTGTTGTAATTTTGTTTCTGTAGCCTCAACTTCTCAGCACATATTCTAGGAATTAATCTATGTAAATCAACACTAATCAATATATGGCACCATATACATAAAAAACATAGTACATTCCTAAATTGAATCTGGCATGATAAAAATTATTATGGTAGTGAACTGTTTTTTCAACATCATGAAGGTATTATAACATTATCTAGACCATCCTAACATAAAAACATTTTTGGCGAAGCCTAAAATTAGTTAATCGAATTGAGAATAGTCCATGATGAATCTTTGGTTATTTTCCTCGAACAAAAAATATATAACTTAAAAAAACTCCTAGGCTAACCGTAAGATACAACTTAATTCACATTATATGGGTCTACTGCCACACCTTCTTTAGAGATGAGGTGACACAATAAATGTACATTATTGACCATGAAACCACACATGGATTTCATTGTGAATAGTTGATGCTCTTTCAATGTACTAGTGAGGATTTCATGTTGTTTGGCATGATCATCATGATTACAGGAGTATTCCAATATTCCTTCTTTGAAAACTAACATAAAATTCTCCCAGAACAGCTTTATTTTCTCCAACAATTCAATAAGAATTTGTAAATATTTTTTCTACATAAATGGAATCACTATGAACTCATATTTACCATACCTTCTCCCAAAAGTGTTCATCAATATATTAAATGGAATCAACCTCAACTGATGATCAATAGAAATCAAATAGATCCGGGAAAATACACAAGCACCATTTATTTTTTTTAAAATTATCATTCATACACATAATAGTATAGAAATTCATAACATTCATCATGATTTACTTTTTATAATTGACATATAAGAAAATATATCAATCATATTTCTTTCAAAACAATATATGTGAACCTCAAAGTGACATAAATGTATGGATATATCCCTTACCCAAAAATACTCAAGGTATGTATTGACCTCTTGAATCTCTTTGTGTGAAATACACTTTAGAGGAATGGTGACTCGAAAAAATCCAAGAACTAAATAAATCATGGAATCAATATCTCTCTCAGGTAGAAGCCTTGATAAATCCATAAGAAACAGCTCAGGAAATTAATACACCATAGGAGTAATTAAATCACTCTCTTCCTCCCCATAATCAAGCACAAGGTATTCCAATTTTTCTATGATCTAACCTAACTACATAAAATCTGTCCCTTCATGGATTACATGGATATCCCACTCCCCACATTGAATGAATGTGTCACCATCTGGGGAATTTAATGTTACACTTACCCAGTATTAGTCTATATGGTCTTGATACATGTCCAACCAATAAATACCCAATATTAGGTCAAAACAAGATATCTTGAGAGAAATCAAGTCCCCTAGGAAATTTTACCCACCAACCTTGAGAGAACACCTATTATATTGCTAGATAAATTCTTTTCATACACCTAAATTTGTAACAATAGACATAAAACCACACATATGTTCCACTCGTAGACCAAAAACATTTAAAATATGAGAATATATAAAATATTGTGAGGATAATGTATCAAATAATGCACTAATATTCCTGAAATCAATTAGAATCATACCTCAAACAGTAGATGGTATTGCCTCACCATTACTATGTGCAAGATAAACTACATCAAGATAACATACACCTCTACCACGGGCTTCATTTGAGTTCTCGTTGATCACCAACCAACTCATATAGAAAATATTTTTCTGAAGTACCCCATCCTCTTCCTAGTCTAGTACTACAAGTGGAACTCAAACATCCAGACTAATATGGTGTTTTTGAATCCCTTTTAGTGCTATGTACTTCTATATATCATATTCCACAACCTTCATGTTTTGGGTTTTTATATAACCTCTATATATAACCCATACATCCACAATCTTTAATCTTCTCTTCCTGTCAAGAAAACTAACCATTCATGTTACTCAACCTGCCACAGTAATAGTAAATAACAAAATTACCACCCTGGGAGATAGTTAATATATCCTAACTACAATGTCCACCACTACTCTGTTGGAAATTATCATAATGGTGTTTCCTACTATGAAATCATTAAACACTATATTTCCCAACTATAGTGATACTTATATCAAAAAATAAAAAATTTAGGATCCCTTTTAAAATTATTTCATGATCCACCATATTATAAAACCTATACATGAGAAATATATTTACCTTGGACTTGGTCTCATGTTTAATCCCATCATGAAAATACCTATGTGTACTCACCACATCTCCCATCAATGTTGGAGATAAATTCAAAAAATCAATAAATTAGCTAGTATAGTATTTTACTGTTAGGATTACCTTAATCAAATGAATAAAGTCTTCATCCATCCTCTACTTCATGGTTTCAATCCAAATGTGTTCCAAGATCTTATCATATAAGTCCTTTGGTTCCATTCCCTCCATCTACTCTTTCTCAAACCCATATATCTCAAAAATGCTATGATGGTCCCTCTAACACAATTATTTCCATCTCAATACACTTCTTAGGTGGGGTATCTATGTGATCTGAAATCATCTAGCTAGGCTCAATCCAAAACACTATTCCCTCAGGTCCACCCTCCCCAAAAAATATTTTAGGTTATTTAAGTTGAAAATCTCTTGTAATTTTGAAAATACCTGACTTATCACTCCATCTGTCTACCTACATAAATGACATAAAATTGAAGAATTTATCATAGAATTTTTATACCTTCTATTAGCCAGAATCAAGGGGGATTATTCCCCCTATACTGTAGGTCTATTCCCTATAATGTACTCATATCACCCAACCTATAGAAATATTCATTGTAAATTCTTTATGCAATTAATAATTCACATATAAAAACAAATATTATAATATTTTCACATTTTTGATAAAGATATATTCCATTGAGTAAAATCATATCACCCTACAAACATTATCCAAATAGAAATAACCACTAACCCATCACTATTCTCAACCACCATTAACATGGTCCAATTCTAACAAGCGATAAACCAAATCCAAAATATTAAATTTTCATTAGAAATTATTTTTAAACCATTACACATCCATCTTTGCAATATATATTCAATGATAATATTTGTATTCGAAACATTTTCATTATAATTTACAATAGAATCAATATGCATTCTCAATTCCCATACCCGACCATAGCCCATTTTTTTAATGTGTTCATATCATGATATAGGTCACATGTATCCTCATGTTCATAAATTGACGTATTCATGTAAAAAAAACATTAACAACTAGGACACAATAAAAATATCAAAATATAATAACATTTCACTTCAAGTTCTTCTTAAATGGTGAAATAACATCCAACTATAATAGAAGAAAATAAGAAAAACAATTCCACCCTAGGTGCTTAGGTTTTCCCCCATACATGTGTTATCTAATCCCATGAATGAGAATATTTCCAATGACTAACACCTAATAGAATCATGTCAACATTCCCCAAATTAAAAAAAATCTAAATAACCTTATGATACCACTTTATAATGTCCCAAACTGGGTTCCACTAATATATGCCACAAGCTAGATCCCCACATAACCTCTTGCAAACCTCCCCACACACTAGAGGTTTTCAAATAGTGGCGAGGGTCTCATTAGACACATTGGGGGAAATAAATTTTATATCAATGTAATCCATATCAAAAACAATAATAACTAAGAGAAACAACACAAAAGATAATCATACTTTACCAAAACATTTTCCCAAAACTGGGTATGTTTCCCCAAACAAATAGAAAATAAACCATGTCATGTCATACAGTACCATGGGTAGTGAAACAATTAATGTAATTCCATGCATAGGAATCCCAAAAATTGATCCCAACATCATGTACAAACCCCTCCTATATAAACATCCTTAATTATACAATCAACCCTAAAAAATAATGCCTTTCCCATATCTTGAATTTCAACCACAAAGTCTTCTCTAGAACCCAATGGAGGCCTAAGAAGGGTGTGAGTTCAACTCATTAGGATTCCACCAACATTATTTATAAAATACCCAATCTAATAAAATGTATGATAATGTATTGAAAATAATGTATATAGAAAAATCAAATATGATTTTTTATTTTTTATTTTTTAGATCAATTTCATCCCTTATTAGTTCCATATTTTACCCATCCCATGAACTGTGGTTCAAACAATGCCAGTAATCAATACCATGTGTATATGGGTAAAAGGATGGAAAAAAATAGATCATCATTCGATGCATCTAATTGGGATTCAAAATATCATGTTTCTCCATCCCAAACATGACATGAAATTCCATGGTAGTATCATTGGGTTCAGGAGGACTAATAATTTCCCAAAAAATTATAATTCATATGGGTTCCTATAGAGTTTATATTTACCACCCATCAGAGTGGAGCATCAGTCCATCATCCTTCCAACCATTATTTCACATTACCAAGGAAAATCGTCATTAATCATTCTATCACAAAAAGAATAGTAAGGTCGCATCATTTCCATATAATTACATTTCTATTTTTTACTAAAACCATCATGTTATCAATTACCAAAAAAATACATTTTATCATATCAAAAACATATATCAAATTATTATCCATTCCAATCCATTTAACCTTATGTAAAACTCCATTATCTTAATGTCACATTCATACATTTAAAACACATAACTTAATTAACCCTTAAAGTTATGCCAATCACCGCATAAAGAAATATTATCATGTTAATCAAATTTAGAAATGGTTTAATATCCTAAACTGAAAAAAATTATCATTTAATATTCCAATATATAATGTTTATGTACTATTAACCCCCATGGGTTTCATTGGCTATGTTTATTCATCCCCATTAGATCCCACATGAACTATGAGTGGTCTAACATAATATTTGGCTACCTGAATAATAATTTCCTAAAAACAAAAAACAAAACATAACATAAAAAATAATTTTTCACAACCACATTGACATAAAAAACAACAAGAATATGAGACATATATAATTTAGAACACATACCTCATGTTTATATATATATTCTCACATAACATCATCCCTCAATTTGAACCCAAACAACCTTCAATTCCCAAACATAGAATCTGATAAAAAAAGGTTTTAGGGATTTAGATGGACATGAAAAATGATACAAGTACTTTTATAGAGAAATATAAGGAAGAGAGGTGTTAGACTCAATTAGATATTTGATTTTCACTAGTCTCACAACAAACAACCATGAATTGAGGAAGAATATTCCTTAGAGAATGAGGGAGGAAATGGTTCATCACTTGTGCTATTGGAAAATGAAATGGAAGAAAGTTTTGGTTACAACCATTAATTAAAAAAGGTGAAGATTGTTAATTTTTCTATTTTTATGGGAAACATGTTCTGGCCACATAGTTTTCCAAACCATGTGACACCCTATTTCCAAGGGAGGCCTGGGTTTCATGGTCTTTGGGGGTTCCTGAATGGTCTGGAAAACTATGTAGTGGCTATGTGGGATAGCTTAGTCCCACCCCTCCTGGTTATACCCTCCCATTTCATAGTCTGTCAAGCATTCACCCTTCACCTACAAAATTCACGGTTATGGATCATAATATTTACTAACCATGCACCATTCATGAGGCCTTCCAAGTATATCCTCTTTTCTTAGATTTTCAAGACCCAATCCACTAGGGCACCATCAAGACTCCACATATTCATGGGAAATATTTCATTAATAGTAAAAAAAATATTCTGACTAAATCATAAATGGAATATAAAAATTATTTCTTTAGGATCTTACATGATCATCACCTGGTATATAATAATGACCCTTAGTATGCACCTGATTTTACACTTCTGGGGGGATATTCTTAAATTAATACACATTTTATTTGGAAAAAATTATGATTTATTTGAGTAAATGATAATAATTAATGACAAAGAACAAATCAAATATTTCATATATTGAATGCAATGTGTAATAATTTATAATTACTATAACTTGTTATATGGGACTCCACTATGATTATTATTTCACACACTATAGTTGTTGGTTGTAGTCAATTTATGGAACCCAAAGGAATCATGTTAATATTGAATGTGAAGGAAAATATGGTGACTATGAGAAAACAAATGGGATAATGATTGGAGTGAAATATGTTGTGATTATTCCTAATTAGTAATCCATAAAAATTATTTCTAGGAAATAAATAAAACAACACTCGGACTCACAAGGGAATAGAAGGATGGAGCTCTCTAAGATCTCGAGTGATGGAGACCATGGAGGAAGGAAGTCCCTCTTTCAATCATGTAATAAGTGTGGAAGGATAAACTAGTTATTTTTTATCAATTTAATTGGAAAATTATTTATTTGTTGAATGTAATGGAATAATGAAAATAATTTCTGAGGGAAAATGTAGAGCATGTTAAAAAAAATCTTATACTAGGGATCCATTTATAGTTCATTGTCTTAAAATTATAGAACTAGGGAATTATTCATGATTATTCCCTCATCTGATGGTTAATAACTAGAACAGTGAAGGTAATATATTGAGATAAAATAGATGATGTATTTATTGGGATTTTAGGTTTATATTTTTGAATTATTTTTACCAATGGAATTTTGGTATAAAAATCCTAAAACATTTGAGAATTTTAGTAAATTTTATAAGCATATATATCTTCATTAACAAAATAAAAGTGTATAAAGTAATGAGTTATGATTTCAATGTATTAAACAAAATTTTAGTGTTATTTATGTTGGGAGTATAGAAATATTAATGAAATTTAGGATTAATATATGAAAGAAAGTTTTTGAGTGTAATTTTGTTTGAGGAATAAATCCTTTAGAATTATCGACTTAATTTTAATGGTATTAATAACCTTTTGGGTTTATAAGATCAATAATGAAAATTTAATAAAATTCAATTAAGATCATTACACTATATGGAATCAAATTTTACTTAAAACCACATTATAGAGGTTATTTAATGATAAATTTTATATCAAGGATTCCCATCATTTTTTTTTGGATTTTTATATGAATTGTATTAATATATTTTAGAAAATGGACAAACCTCATTCAGGGTGACAACCCATTATGTCCATAAATGTCATGGGGCTTCAACCCATGGTCGAAGGATGATAAGGGTTCTCCATCAACCATTGAACTTTGTGATTTCCTACAGTATATGTAATTGTTTTTTGTATATTTGTTTTGAAAAATAAATATTATCGATGAACTAGTGGTGTTTCTTTTTAGGTTTATAGATTAATTGATTATATTAGATAAATTTTTATAACCATATGTTTTTTTGAAAAGTAGTTAGATATAAGTGTAACAACTTGTCACTAATTAACAGATGTTAGGAACCATTAATAGTGAATTTTAGGTCTTCAGAAACTAAAAATTGATTTTGAATATTCATTTCATTGAGTAAGGGTTGAATTTTATTTTTATTAAAGCACAACCAAATGATAAAATTATTATTATGAAATAAAAACATGTAATTTTAGTATATTCCCTTATATTCTTTGTCAGTAAAATAATTTCCCATGTTTAGTAAATGGATCTAAAAAAGTAAATTTATCTTAACACATTTATATATGATAAATTAGAATCAATTTTAAATCATCATAGATTTATGGTTTTGATGCCCTTAACATTCAATTCATTTATAAATTTCTTGTGATTAGTGTCCTCAATCTCACTCTATAATTATTTATGCTTTTATTAAATTTTCATATCTTCACATAAAAAATTTATCTGCATTTGAGTATCTTACTTATGTCTTACTCCATATGACCCTTTTATATCCCAATATCACATATCTAGTGGATATTGTATTAAATATTTTTACAATGTGGGGTTTTCAATAAGGGTATTTTCAAATATCAAATCCATGATTACTTAGATGAAGTTTAAATTGTGAGGAACAAATTTATTTTAAGGTGGAGATAATGTAACACAACAAAATTATAAAACAAGAAAAGTTTTATTTATTATCATATGTGATATGAAACATTGATCGTAAAAACCCTATGAAATATATTTCATTAAATTTAATCTCTACAATAACATGGGGAACATACAACCCTAAGTGTAAATGAACCTTATTATAGTATATGGTTATAAATCATCCTTTAAATTTGAGGGTAATAATTTTTTAAAAAAATGAAAATTATTGTTATAAATTTATTATAAATAATGTAATAATCATTAACAATAAAAAGAAATAATTTTTTTTTAAAAAAAATCATTTTTTCTAAATGAAGATTTAGTCGCCCTTTATAGTCATAATTTAAATTTTTTTGTTTTAAAATATTATAAAATTATTTTTTAAAAAAAAATTTAGATCCTAATATAAAAATTATTTTAATATGAATTTTTTGGATTATTTTTAAAATATTTTTTTTCATATATAGTGAAATTACAGAATAATAATTTGAAAATAATTTTTTATTTAAATAATTTAAAAGGTAAAAATAAGTTTTGAAATTATTTTATATTAATTTTTTTTCAATTTTATGTCATTTAATATAATTTTTTTCACTGTAAAATTTTTCATACTGAATGTTGATATAAAATCCTTAGAAACATTTTCCATATTTTCTCTTTCCAAACTTAATTTCTCATCATGGAAATGGGATTAACAGTATATTTAATTCTTCAACATATATGAATTGAATTTTAAAAAATGTATTCTATATTTGTAATTATAAAAATTTATATTTTATAATAAGTTGAACATAATTTTGGACAAAATTGAAAATTAAAAATTGTAAAGAATAATTACCATAATTAAGGTAAAAATGGATTTACAGGGGGTTAAACTAAATTGATAGATTTTACAATGGCCTAGATAATTGTAAACAATATATTTTCAAACCATATTTAATCCTTATATATTTTATTATATATAATTGTCAAATATTGGAGCCATGTGACTTGAGAACAATATTGGGCAAATTTATTCATTTTAAAATTTTAATATATGCCACACACTTAACCTATAAAATGTCACCCCTCTCCTCTATTCTTATCACATTAATACATAATTAAATTCTAATTTCCCCACAAAAATAACTTCCAAAAATCACTAATATCACCATATAATAATTACATTTAGAATAAATCCACACTTTGATGGATTTTGGTTAAATCATAATGAATATACAAAAAATTAGAGATAATTTTCATGAACGAGTATTTTTATTTAATTTATTATTCTACCTCCTTCAATTCACATTAAACCATGGAAATATAGAAACCTCAAGAACATTAATATAATTAATTATTTTATGTTATGGTAATGAACTAAAAATCTTCCCAATTCCGTAAAATAGGTTTTGAAATTATGACACATGTGTATAGAGGACTACCGCCTCTATAATTGATGTCTTTTATTTTTCCAATACCACCTACTGAAGTTGGTCATGATGATGGATATAAATTATATATATGATATTTATATCATAAATATAAATTTTGTTTCGTTATATCATATATATATATATGTATATCTTTTTTATTTTCTATTCCATATGGGATATGTTAATGTCGCTCGTGTGTATGATAGACTACATCTCCATGAAGTAATGTGATTCATTATTCACTAACTCTTTACATGGATTAAAATAAGGATAAAATTAATTAATATATGTGACATAAATTATATAATTATGATATTAATGAACTATTTATAATTCTAAAAATGTAACATATCAATTTCATTCTCACCTTTTCACTCAAGTAAAGGTGATATGATTGTTAGTGTATGTATGGACTACCTCCTTCGCAAAGTGATATGACTCTCTTTTCACCACCAAAACAAATGAACGAAAAATATAAGTATATTTAAATAGATATTATTTTAATTATTATATAGTGATAATTATATAAACAAAAATATTACTTACATCATTTCCATAAGGATCGTTGAAAAATGGAAATGTTTCTCATGCGTACGTATGACCTACTATCTCTATGATTGTAAAATAGTCCATTTTTTCTGATAATATTTTAGGATGGGTTTAAAACTATAATTGATGAAACAAATATAATAATTATTTCATTATTATTATTATTTTATTATATAACTTTAAATAATGGAAAGAACAAAATCATTAATGATGAAACATGCATGAGAAAACAATGAATATAACATCCAAAACAATAAAAATAATGAATGATAATTAAATAACTAGTGATAAGATTTTATAAAAAAATCATATATAACATTATAAATGTTAATATGGTCATTTAAAAAGTTAATAACATATTTAAAACCACTATAAAAGAAGTCAAGTAACATTCAACCAAGAGGAAGTCTGAGTTAAGGGATTTTGTTTCAATTTAATTTAATTAAGTTTTATTTTAATATTATGTAGTTAGTTTATTTTATATGTTGTATATACATCACCTTCAAAATGAAATATAATGAACACATCACTCTTCATGTTATTTTACAGTTCAATTTTAATTATTTCATCCATGGGTGTTTTACATTAAAGTTAACAAGTTGTAAAGAAATTCATAACTCATTTTATTTTCGTTGGGTTTTATTATATCTTAATTGAAATTTAAATTTTAAAATTATGTGTAAAATCTATTTTAATAATATTTAATTATTTGAAAATATTTATTTTTATTTATAGTTGATACACATAATCATTACATTTATTAAATCACTCATGAATGTTATTATATTTTTGAGGTTTATTTACAATCTCATTCAAATGAAAATTGTTTTTAAATTTATAATATTGAAATTCAATTTTATTCTCATATATATTCAATATATTTTAATGTAATAGTACCATTTTTGAAATATTTGGTACTTAATTTTTTTATAAATTTATTTTTAGACAAAGATACTTCATTTTCTCTAGGGTTAGAAATCCATTTCCATTTAAAATATTTTATTAAAAAAACATTTAAAAAAGGTTTTTAACATCATAAAAATGACTTATTAATGTAATTTTAACCCATTTTTAATTTATTAAAAAATAAATTTAATGGTATATTCATTTACCAGACATGGAACTTTTCTTTCCTAATATAGTGAAAAAGGTATGTTCTATTTAACTTTTGTGACATGCATATAATTTCATTCTATACTGACCATAAATTCTTTGAATCCTGTTTTAATGTTTACACTGATGTTTTAAAATAACATTATTTTCCTAATATAATATAAATTATTATTTTTTAATATCTTTTTCCATATAATAGGGTTTAAAAAAAATTATGCTTAAAAATTGAATTTATAAATTACAAGGATATTTTTCCTTAATAAATTTTTAAATACTTTTTATGGTATTTCTATTCATCGATGAAAAAAACCATTTATTCATAATCCAATGGGTATATATTGATAAAATACATCTTCTTCCCTTGTATGTTCTATGATTATTTTTACCTAAGTTAATATGTACATTCATATAATTATTTTACCTTTTTATTCATTAACATTCCATTTAAATATTCACTTTCTTATGATCATTGGCCATTAAATACCCCCAAAAACTCTATATTATTTAGAATTTATGTTCTTCTTTCTTAGAACATATCTAATTTCTATATATAGTGTTTATATTAAAAGTTATTGGATTAACCTAGGAAATATTTATCAATTTGTATCCTTTACTCAGAATATATATTTGATGTTAAGACATATTGATTCATGAATTAAATCTATTATTTGACATATGAGTAATGTTTTGTATTTGTAGTGATGGTTTGGGAATAGTGTTATTTAGCCCATAGATGCATCAGTAGTATCATTAGGAAAATAAGTAAGCTACCATTAATGGTTTTTACCTATAGTTTAAAAAGTCTTGTGGAAGGTCATGCAGATAGAGGTGTCATCATTATTGAGATCATGGAATCTAATATTTAAGCATTACCATCATTATGAATTCACAAAACATTTTTCAGGGTATTTACACAATGATATCAACTCTGAATTCATTTCATTCTCAATTTATTTATTAAATGAAATATTTTTTTTAGTTATATAACTTGATATATGGATTATGACTTCTCCCTTAATGATAATCAGGTATTGATTAAATGTATTGTGATTTCAGATATTTACCCTTCCAAATTTATTGTCATCCATGTGTTTTCACATTGATATTATCTCTAGATTAACTTTCTTTATAGGTTATTCATTACATGGAATGTGTATTTTGTTATTTAATTTTCTATATTTATTATGTGTATTGATCCCCAATTCCATCTGTTGTACTTAACCAATATTAAAAATTTGATCTCACCCTTAATTTGATTCCTTTTCTTGGAATCCATGAAGTTTACTATGTTTGATATGTAATAATATGCAAGATGGAATGATTTATTATCATATTAAAAATTATGATCCAATTTGTGATTTTAAATTTAATTTAAGACTTGTGTATCAATCTAGTATACCAATACAACTAAACAATTTGGTCCTTCATAATACTATTCGTTTTATCGTATTCAAATGTCATCAAGAAGAAATTGGATATGGGATACAAGGGTTGGGTTCACTGCAGTAATGATTAATATTATTTGAGATCAAAGGTTACATGGGAGGTTATCCCAAGCCTAAAATAGGGTATATGGAATGTTATAAAAATCTCAATGTTGGTACATGGGTTGTTATCCCAAGCCTAACATGTTATGAGTGTATTTTTGGATATCCTCGACATATGATTTTTTGTTCTTATGTGTGTGCCTCAACTCTATATCCTAAAATAATGATATGGTATCATGGGTTATGTAATTTTATTTAATTTCTATTATTGTCTTATTCACATACAATACTTATAACATTACATGGGAATTTGGCCCTTGATTTGAAGGGCATGGTTTTTGTTTTTTATTTTAATGTTATTATACACTTATGATCAAGGTATGATAATGAATTTCTTGTGTATTACCTTACAGAGCATCTGACCCCCCTTCTTATATTTCTTTTCCCCTCATTCTAATGATAATTATAATGTGTTATATATATATATATTAAGGGTACAAGTTATGAGTAACAAAGTGTTAGACAATATAGAACTCTTATCAACAAGTTGTTGATGTATCCATTTTTTCAATGGAACTATAAATTTATGATCCTAAAGAATGATTTTTTAGTTTAATGACTATTTATCTAAAAAGTTGTAATATTTATGTATGTTAATTTTTTGTCTTTGCGCTATATGTTAAAATTTTATAGAACTCAAATTGGTGAGGCATCTCTTTTGGGGCCAGTACAGGTGGAGGTGATTACATTTATGATTTAGATGATACATGAGAGTTTGAGTTTGACTCATATTTAGTAGAAATATTGAATTTACTGATGTCATAGGCCTTTGAATTTCTCATAATGAGGATATATTTTCTTAAGAGTCTCTCTATGATATGAATTGTGACTATTTGGCTAGGGAAACAAGATTCCCCATGGTCTATATGGTTATTCCATATCATATAATGGGTTAGTGAGGTTGTTTACTATTTTTTCTTTATGCCCACTATCTGACCAAATTCAAAATATATTCTATGTGTTATAGTTGAGGAGACATGCATGGAAAAATTTTTATTTACAAGGGTGAGTTGGACATCAAGAATGGGGCCACCTTCTCATAGTACACTCAGGTAATCATGGATTGGTATGAGAGATAAAATGTGGAAATACCATTATTCTTGATTATGTTCTTTATAATTTTAGGATAATGTTTTAGAAATCATAGGATCATGATATCCAGATATGGGATCATTATGCCCATGTTTTCTCATAGCTTATGAATATTGGGGTGAATATCCTAAATAGACAAGGGAATGTAATCACTATGGTTTCTATTGTTTGATCCTTTATATATTTCTATATATATATATATCATTGGATTTTACCTCAAATTTGGTGATTTTATTATAACGATGGTCCCAATAGTTAATGAATTAAAAATATTATTACATATAAGCACACACACACTTCTTTTTAGAAAACATTGGTTTCCCTTTGATCTTATCCCCATATAATAAATCCAAGACTATGGTTGTATATAGAATGTAGGGTCTACCCGAGGGAAGACATTTTTCTGGTTGGTAATTGTGGTTTATTAGAATGAGGATGAAGGTGGGAATGTTAATTAATTATTTTTTTTCATTTTCTATAATTTTGAAAAACCTAATTTCACTATATAAATAGATCATTATTAAGAATCTATAGGCTTAGATACCAAACCCTCCTATAATAATGATATTGTTGGAGCTCCATTTCTATTTTCAAGATCAATATCATGGATCTAATATCAATTATAGATGGGATACATGATAAGAATAGAAAATTCATCTGTATCATTATCAAAATCACTAACATATGATTTCTAAAATGATGATTGATCCATTATTAAGTTAGGGATTCTATTTTTGTGGATTTTCACAATTTTATTTACCATTAATGAAAGGATTCTATATCTTCTTTTATTATCTATGACATTAATTCTTCCCCTGAACCAATAATTAATTATTTTCCTTGAACATAATTACTTATATCCTCTTTACCCTTAATTTTCACTTTTTTTCTACAACATGTAACTGTTTTTGAATATCACAGCATAAAATGATGATTCTCAATTAATTATTAAAATTTTATCTTTAACTATCACATTATTCATTATTGTTAGACAATGGAATCATGATTTGTAATTTTTGTATGGATTAGGTAACAATCCAACTCCTAGATTCATGAAAGATGTGTAAAAATATTAGATATTATTGATTTTGTGGATTGTATGAGAAGTATTTGTGGGTTATGGGTATGGATTGAAGGACTGAGATGTATAATGATGAATAGAGGTGTGGAGGTTACTACCAAGTTAACCGGTATCCCTTTTTCCATCCACCATAGGCCAAAAAATGATGTCCGAATATGATATTTATCAAATTCATCCTTTTTAGGAGAGAAAACAAGTGATAGTAGTGGAATAAAGCATGAATCTGGAATCCATGTGAATACTAGATCAACATTATATGAAAATTATGAGTAAATTCTATATAATCTAGAGTAATACATGTCATATTCATCATAATCTCACTGTGACTAGAGTTTCTCCCATTTTATGTATCACACAATGTGTGTCCAGCCCCGCATGTTGTGTGATCCCACCTGGGTAACCAAGAAATATAATAAGGGTACATGAATAAGACTGAGGGTGGATAGGGATTCTATGTCTCTCTAGGGATACACCATGTGGAACAACATGGGTATCTGAGTCACGTGTTGATAGGACATGCCCATGAACTTGAGTGGACAGACATTACATGATCTCATATGGATGTTTATTGTTGAACTACAAGGTTGTCCGTACCATTTACAAATACTAAAATGCCTGGGACATAGTCCAAATTATGATGAAAAATAACCCAAAATAAACAACATTTTTATTTATGAGAAAATTCATTCTGTCGTATATATTTCTTCAAAAATTGTATATGGTCTCGGGAGTAGCTTATCCTTATTAATTTTCATTGTATGATGAAAATGAAGAATTATTATTGGAATTATATATAGGAAATTATTTACATTGATTTTAATAATTCAACCCAGGATTCTTTACTAATATTAAGGATCAAGTTTGACCATCTGATAGTTGTATGTGTTGGTACATTTTTATTGTACAATGTCATGGGTCTGTTATACTCTTTATATTTGTATATTATGTACCCACACATTATAAAAATTGTTTGATTCCTAAAAATATATATTTTAATCCCCCATCATTGAGCTGTTAAAGGAGGAGGGCCCTCAAATCAAGATAGTTCTCTCTTTTCTATAGAGTTCTGTAGTGGGGAGTAGTCCCTACACTCTAATTACTATGAGGTTGTTCATGGTACTAGGTATCAAATATGGGACCCTTGGAGCTTCTTGTACATTCTTCATCATCCTCTATTTTCTATAGAGGCTGTGACTAACCTTATATTTCAATAGAGGATTTCTGTATGGTTATATATTATTATTATTTTGATAATCATCTATAGATCTAGGGTTAACCAACCCTTTCCATCATCGATTTATAAAATTTGGGTTCAAATCCGCTCAAAAATTACCACCATCAGGCCATCCATCACTGTGCTTTAAAAATAGCTTGAATAAATACTGAAAATATATTCTGATCCACCTCTAGTCAAGTGACATTGTCTTAGATGATCAGAAATATGGTTATATGGCAGCCTCGCGAGAGCTCTCAACGGCGACCTCGCGGATGCTAGGGTTCATCCTCATCAATCACGTGTGGTGTGTTGTTGAATTTTAATCCTCTATTCATATGTTGGGTTTCGTTCTAGACTAGGACTGGGAGAAAGCCTGTAAGAGAGGTTCCAAATTTGCGAGGAAGGATGATGATGTACTGAATGATAAACCTAAGCCGATCTCCTTCCTCGATGCTCTTAAATCTACAGATCTGTGCACAAACATCTCAAAAATATCCTTGCTCTGTAGAAAAATGGAGGATGGTCGATTTGTGGTTGAAGGAGACCCTGAGGCTTTACAACAATGCTCAAATATCTGTAAGATCTCTATTATGGGCCACATCTCATATTGGAAAGGTGATAAACCCTGGCTTTCCATGGAGCTCATGCCGCGGATCTCACATATCTAGGGTTTTAGCGATTGTAAACTTGTCCCTATCGGGTGTGGATATTTTCACATCCTCTTTAGCTCGCAGGATGAGGTGGATTGTGTCTGGAATCTTGGAAATGTCCAATTGAAGCCAGGGTTCCTTCGCTTATCCTAATGGGATTTCGCGTTCAACCCACATACCCCGAGAAATACGACGGAACAGATTTGGGTTAGATTCCATGGGATAAACTTCTTCTTCTGGAAACCTAAAATGTTAAGCGATATTGCCTCCTACATCGGCACCCCACAGAAGATTGACCACTGAACACTGAATTCATGATCTTGGACTATACGTGCGGGTGTTGGTCTAGATCATTTTGGAGCATAAAATGCCAGATGTTGTGACCTTTAACGCAATTGAATATAAAACTGAGGTACAATTTGAATATGAACACAATGCCCCCTTCTGTGATCTATGAAAAATCATGGGGTATTCTCTTATGAACTGCCACATCATGAAGAGCCAAGTGCAAAACCAGGAGGAGTCGCCGAAGGCTGATGACTGGACTCTGGTCCACATAAAGAAGAAACCTTCGGTTGCCTCCTCCGGTAAGACTGATGTTCCCCAGAAAAACACTGTGAAATGGGTGAAAAACCAACCCAATCGGGAGAGACCACTGGCGTCAAGTGGTCGGATATGGTGGGGGAATAGGAATCTGAAAATATTGTTATCACTTTAAGTGATGAGATTGGAAACATGGTGCTGGCCATCCTCGAACAGTCGAACATGGAACCTGAGCCCCTCAACTCGAGCCACCATGTATATTTGTGTGATGGATAGCAGGAAGAGACTTGTATTCATGTGGAAGTGGTTGTGGATGTAGGTAAGCAGATACTGGTGGTTGCAGGTTACTCCTCATCTCCCATTTGCTGTGATAATAAGGATCTTCTTACTGTAGTGGGTTTACAACCCACTGCCAAGGATGTTGTATGCTCACATGGACAACATGGCCGACTTGATCAGCTTGAGTCTCTCTCAAAGGATACCCCTTTGATTCATAACATGGAGACTAACTCTACCAAAATCACTAAAGACTCCCCCAGAGAAGGTGCTGTCTACCAATGAAATGCATTTCACCTCCATGGTGCCATGCTTAATTGATCAGACAGTGGAAGTGGGCCCTATGGACACTATGACTATCTTCACCAGCACCTCTGACATTCTCACACCTGAATCACCTCCAAAAGATTTCCCAATGACCCTCTATGGGTCCACAATATCTTTAGAGAAAAATCAGGGTGATGTTATTAAAAATGAATATAATATCTCTGCTGCTTCTTGCAAGAATAGATAGGGAAAACAATCCATCCCAACATCCTCTCAGGGACACAGAAGGTCAGCAAGGAAAAAGGGCTCAGATGGATAAAAAAAGGGAGTTCTAACTCCAAACATAGGTTCAAATGAATTTTTTATTTTGGAATTTTCAGGGTACAACAAACTCTGACACTTTTATTGTGCTTAAGAGAATTATCTTGACCCATAAACCAAATTTTTTTTCTATTACTGAGCCAAAAACTAATTTTTCTTCGAAATTTTTACAGTTGTTCTCTTTTGGTTACAATTTCCTTGGTGCGAACAAGGAAGGATCTTCTACTGAAACTCTTTGGATTTTCTATCACTCGTCTTTGCAGTCTGTTAATATTGTTAAAACTTCTAACCAACTATTTACTTTTGATTTTTCCCTTGATGGTATTCATACTTTCTGCACTATGATATATGCTATGAATATATATAAAGAGCGAAGATCCATTTGGAATGACCTCTTTAACCTATCTTGATCTATTTAGGATTCCTGGCTTGTGCTTTGTGATTTTAATTCCATTCTTCTTCCGAGTGAAAAGATTGGACCGACACACTCCCCTATCTCGACTAGATAATTTGAGGCCTCCATTGAGGATTGTGACCTTATGGAAATCAATCTCACTGGTGCTAAGTATACTTGTTATAGAAAATACCTCAATAGGGTAGTGGCTAGTTAAGTTGACACAGATTTTACTAATGCTACTACCCTTGATAAATGGAAATCCTTTACTAGTATCATCTTACCCATGATCAACTCTGACCATCACCCCAATCTTTTCAACCTCGATGCCACATGAATAAAATCTCCTAACCCTTTTAAATTTAACAATGCTTGGGCAGCAGACACAGAATGTTCTACAACAATAAAGACTTTCTGGGATGGCATGCATCGATAAAATGATTCTTTTTCTTGCATTGTTAAATTAAAACTTCTGAAACAACATCTCAAGGGTTGGTGCTTTTCTAAAACTAAACAACTTGATGCAGACATCTCCTCTTTGGAGAATGACCTCATTCACATTCAAAACTCCAATACCTGCTCTGACTTTTCTCTTGATCCTCAACCCGAAATCACAACTTATTTGAAGCTTAACTCTCTTTTGAAGATCAAAGACAACATGCGAAAACAAATCATTAAAACCAAATGGCTCTTGGACGGTGATATAAACTCTAAATTTTACAACTCCCTCTAAAGAATCATGAAAACCTGTAGGCCATTTTCTTTTCTTCAAGTTTATGATATTCTTCTTGACATCGAGGATGCCATTGCTAGCCATGTGGTGGATTACTTTTATAATTTGTTCAATTGTCTGGAAGCTGGCAAGGATATTCTCTATAAAATCATCCCTAATATGGTCACTACTGAGGACAATGATCACCTTTTAAGAATACCTATGGATCATGAAATTAAGGACACTGTGTTTAGTCTCAAACCTGATAGTGCCCCGGGACTTGATGGATTTGACAACAGTTTCTTCCAACATTATTGGACTCTCATTCAGGTGGATGTTTGTAAACTGGTTAAATCTTTCTTCTCCAATGGTGTTCTTACTCATGGGATAAATGGTAAATTTATTACTCTTATTACTAAAGTGGACAATGCCGCTGAGATCCACCTTTTCTGGCCTATTTCTCTCATCAACACCCTCTATAAAATTATCACCAAACTACTTGCTAACAGACTCACCACTATTGCTAATAAAATTGTTTCTTAGAACCAATTTGGATTTATCAAAGGACGGACAATTCAAGATTTTATTTTCCTTTCCTCGGAATGCATGAATCTACTGAATAAGGTCGCTAGAGGAGGCAGTGTGGCCATCAAATTAGACATTAGGAAAGCTTTTGACACCATGGATTGGGGTTTTATTTTAAAGGTGATCGAAGGATTTGAGTTCAATGATACTTTTACATCCATGATTCGCACCTTAATTAATTCGACTACCATTTCTGTTCTTGTCAATGGGACCCCAAAAGGATTCTTTAAATTCACCAAGGGAGTTACGCAAGGTGATCCTCTTTCTGCCACACTTTTTTCTATTACTGAAGACTATTTACGTAGACTTCTTACGTGCCTTGCGAATCAAAACAAGATTAATCACATTCATGATTCTATAAATTTAAATGTTCCTACCCATCTTTTATATACTGATGATATTATTTTATTTTTAAAGGTTGATAAAAGTAACATCCAAAACCTCAAAAGTGCCCTGGATCATTATGAAGACATTTCGGGTCAAGCAATAAGGTGGAACAAATACTTTGTTTTCTTTGGGAAGAACTTTTCCCCCACTAGAGAAAGTCACATCATTAATTATTTAGGAATCAAAGATGGATTTTTCCATTCACATACCTGGGTGTTCCCATCTTATGGGGAAGACCAAAATCTAGCTATTTTCACAACATTGTTGATCAAATTACCAATCAACTTTCAGATTGGAAGGGAAAAATCTCTTTCTATGGCTGGCAGAATATGTCTTGTTAAATCTAAGGTGGTCTCCAAGATGGTTTAATCGATGATGGTTTAAAATTGTTCTACCTACCTTCTGAAGAAAATCAATGTCTATATTAAAAATTTTGTTTGGTCTGGTAGTACGATTGAATGAAAACTTGTCACCATTACTTGGGTCACTTATTACAAACCTTTGTACAAGGGTGGTCGTGGTATTAAGAATATTAAGATTTTTAATGATTCTCTTCAAGTGAATATGACTTGGAATCTGATTCATAACAAATCTGATTCCTTGGAATTCCTCAAGAAAATATTTGTTACCAGTATTTGAAATATAAAATTTTGTCACATCACCTCTTACATATGGCCCTCCATTAGAAATTATTTTCTTAATATCATGGATAACTCTAGACGGACGGTTAGTGCTAATTCCTCCTTGAATTTCTGGATGGACAACTGGACTGGTGTCCCCTTAATCTTGATGTTGATGTCCAACACTTATCCTGGCAACACCAACTCCACCATCAGGGATGTTATTAACTCCCAAAACATCTCCCTTCCAAATCACATCAGTCACATCCTTGACAACTATCCTTTTTCTAACACGGACGATTTCCTCATTTGGGAACATGTTTTTAATGGATTCCTTGACTCGAAAAGTTTATACAAAAACAAATTCAACAATTTTGTTTCTAGTTTTGTTTGGTTGAAAGCCTTTAGTAATCCTTGGATCAAGACCTCGATACTTAATCTTATTTGGTGTGTTTCCCATAATAGGGTCCCCACCGATGTGTGCCTTCAATCCATTGGGATTCCTCCTTGCTCTAGATGTCATATGTGAAATCAACATCGTGAGGATGCTAACCTTTTGTTCTTGTCTTATGATACAGCTGCATCTCTTTGTAATTTCACTTTTGACATTTTTGGTTGCAGATGGTATATTCCCGATACTATCAACTGCCAATTACAGCTCCTTGTTAATTGTGACTCTTCGAAGAAAATCAAGAGTCTTTTTTTGAATGTAGTGGCTGAACTCCTGCATGTGATCTAGTATGACAGAAATAACATCATTTATAATAATTTATCTTTCAGTCTCAAAGCAGGTAAAATTCATATTCTCATTTCCATCAAGGACACTACTTCACTTCAGAAAGATCATTGTGACAACTCTATTGGTGATTTTGAGATCCTTCACTGTCTTCAGATTGCGGGATCTTATAGACAACCTTGACGCACCTTTGAGGTCTTATGGCAAGCTCCACTTCCAGGACAGATCAAAGCGAATGTCGACAGCACCTCTAGAAGAAACTTGGGTCAGGAAGGTTGTGGTGCCATTTTTAGATACATCCTTGGCAGATGCCTTGGTTTCTTCTTCGGTGGATGTGGTGCGACCTTAGCTTTGGAAGCGGAAATGATGGGTGTCATTCATGCGTTGAACTTTTCTGAACAAAAGGGTTGGCACAAGATATGGATTGAATCTGATTCAACCACTGTTGTTCAAGCTATCTCGAAGGGGGTGGTGCACCTTGCATGGCTGCTTACCACTCAATGGATGGAATGCCTTGCTTCGCTCATGGACCTCGACTACATTTCCACACATATGTTCCATGAAGCGAACATGGTTGCTGATAGTCTTTCCAACAAGGGGTTCAATCAAGATGTTACTGGGCTTGATGAGTTGCCTGATGTTTTCTCCCCTTTTACGATAAGGATTGTAATAAAATTCCGTCTTTCAGACTTTTGAAACTCCTTTTTTAGCAATAAATAGTGCCATGGTCTTTGACCGAGGCTCCACCTCTTAAAAAAATATATTCTTATTGGGTTTCTTCCACCTCTCTTTATAAGGGTTTATCTGAATACTATGTTAACATGTTGTTTCCTTTTTTTGGGTCTCCATACTGGATATGTTTATACTCAACCATGTATGGGTTATTTATTCATGTGTCATTCTTTATGTAGATGACAGTAATATCACTTATGACTTTTTTAGGCATAATATCAATAGATAAATGCAGTACTTGTAGGTGTTGGCCACGTCTGGTGGTCTTCCTTAGATATTATGAGAGAGACCCCCTTCATATTCCCATTATCTAGTTTATGTTAGGATGAGATATTATTAATGGTTGGGAATGTATTTCCAATTTATATAGTATATATTTCTTTTATATACACTGATTTATTTACTAATGGTTACTTCATTCATTTATTTCACTATATATGATTCATCAAATTATTTATCTCTCCACTATTTCATGGAGTGGGGGTGTGGATTTGTATATATATTAACAAAAGGGCTCCCATTTCGTTGATCTACCTACTCAATGACTATCTACAACCCAAATATTATTATAGGTGGGATTTTTGTGTATATCTTGAATTAAACTCAACCTTGGAGGGAACCCGATGGGTTAGTTCATGAAACTTATACATATCTAAAGCTCACTTATTATTAGATATTATTAAATCCTTTATTTAATCATACTGAGAATTTCAACCCACCCTTACAATTTTTTCACATATCTTAGTTCATACTAATTATAATAGATATGTTATCTATTTATGGTTATGATGTGTAGAGAAATATTATAGTATTTTTTTAAGACATATTATGAAATAAAAAAATCATGGTATAATGGGAAAAATTTCCCTTATATGAGAAAAATATGGATTTTTGTTTAGTAATTGGTCTTCCGAATTCTATAACACATTAATAATAAAATGTTTTTCCTATGCAAGTGACTGAATTGTTTAGTTTCATTTCTATAATGTAATTTCATATTTGGGCAATATAATTTGGTATCAAATACAGTATATAAAGAATATGTTTCAGCAAAAGATTCGGGTTCACAATTTGGAACATTATTGTGGGAATCATAAAAAGATTTAAAAACATTATAGGTTGGGAAGTTATCAATGGAAGATAATGGAAGAGTATTATATACAAATAGGGCTTATAATTATAAGGTAGGTTATAATTTTAAATTAAAATATTACTTTTGGTGGTTTCATGTGACGGGAGATTAAGATGAATATGGATATTTTTAAGCACATTTGTTGGGTTTTTGGATAAATTAGTGATTATGGTATATAAAACTCAATGAATTACCATGTTCATAACAATAAATATTATTTAAGAAGATTTTTATAATATAATGAATAATGTAAGTAAGTTAAACATGATCACAATGGTTAATGTGATCCTAAAATTTGATGTATTTATGGTTTATAGGGAAAACGTTTTATTAATATTTTTGGAAAATTTGTTTTATTATAAAGTTATCTATATGAATGAATATAGATTTGGGGATTAGGTGGGTAAAGACGTTTTGGAATTAGTTTATTAGATTTTTTGGAGAGTTATAGATATTACGGTAAATGGAAAATTATTAGATAATGTAGGATTTTATGTCAATGTGGATTACATTAAATGAGGAATAAAGATTGAGTTATCTGTTGGATGTATATATGATTATTTTGTGGTTTTATAAAATAGTTATTTAGGTTTTTTGGGAAAAAATAATTATATTTTTGAGAATTTATGATTATTGTTGATACATTTTTTGTATGTGATATAATGAGTGAATAATTTTTTTTGGAGATAAATGTTCAGTTGATTTTGGAAGAGTGTCTGATCGAATCAATATGATTTTTTTCTTTTGAATTTGACTATGAAAGATTTGAATAGTTTTTTGGGGTAATTATTTATTGAATGATTTAAGTTCAGCATTGAGTTTTTGTTTTTATATTCTAAAGAGTAGTGTATTATTTAATTTTCTTGATGGTTTATTCATAATACATTTGGTTTTATTATTACTTTTACAAACTATTTTTTAAATAAATATTTCAATATTGGAGGAAAAATTGGTCTACCCTTCTATATATATTATGATCTATTAAATGTTAATTTTAGTGCCTAAATAATGAAAAATACATCATGGTTAATTATCAGTTATAGTATGACGTGAAATAGTGATGAAAATATATAATAAACACAACCAATGATTATATTATTCTTATGAAATGGAAATAAATCAAATAGTACGTTTACTCATATTATCTATCTTATGTCTAAAATAATTCCTAAAAAGTTAAAAGAGGTACATAAATATATTGAGTCTTATCTGGGAAATATCGCTTGGCTATCAATGTATGTTTTTGGAAAATTATTCAAATTTATGAATCTTATAATGATACAAACATAGTTTTAGAAATACTTATATATGTAATTGTGAGATTCATAGTACTTGAATAGAAATTAAATATCAATATGAAATAAAAATTTGATTTTACTATTATTTCATGACATACACATTTTTCTAATAATAAATTCAAATTTCAAGGATACAGTTCTATTAAGGTAGGGGAGGGATGTAACAGCCTGAGATTTTATTATATGTTACATTAAATAAATATTTATCGAACACATTTTAATATAAAAAATAATTTTTTTTGATTAATAAATTTTTAAATATAAAGGAAAAAATAAATTCAGTATGAATAATAAATATGAAAATAGATAAATTGACATGCATTACTAATTTTTATGAAATAACATTAAGAAAACACAAAGTTTAAAAGGTTAACATTTCAATAATTTTTTTTTACACTTTCATTTAAAATATATATTTTTGTGGTTTATAATTTTAATTTTATGAAATTAATTCTATTTTTCAATTCATAATATAAAAACTTCTTGAGGTTGAATTTTTGATATTTTCCTAAAATTGTTTATTCTTAGGTGAATGTTTAAAAATAATATTTTTTACAAATATCATAAATTTTATTGCACCATCATGATTTAATATTGCCATAATATTTTATAAAATATTTTTCAAAACCAATTAGGAATTTTAGTAGAATAATAAAAAATTTAAAACTATTATGTTGAATACATAAACTCATTCTTAGCTTTTTATGACAAATGTTTTATTTTATTCCAATTAAAACTATTTTTGGATTATTTAATATTAAAGATTGGTTGGATGGTTCCATTAATCATTAGCATGGTTCAAATTCCACATAAAAATCATTTGATTAATGATAACAAAATAAATTTATTGGAATAATAGTTACCCAATATTCATCTTCCAAAATAAATATAAATTCTTTTTTACACAAAAAATGAAAATTTTCTAAAAATGGTGTTTATGAATTTGGTTCACTTATAATAGAATTATTTAATATCACTTCTAGAAACTAATTCTAGTAAATTGAATTAAATTTCTATAATTTATTTATTCATATTTTTAATAATATAATTTCTTTAAATGAATAGATACCATGGTTAAACTTTTACACCATTGAAAAAGATGAAAGGGGTAACCATGGTGTTAAACTATGTGATAAGACACCATTTATCTCAAAAACAAGTAGGAACATTATTTTATGAGTTTATGTATACCATAAAAATTAATATCATTTAAATTAAATTAATTGGAGCCACATTCCATTAGAAATCAATTTATTATATTTTAAAGTCCTTAATATTTATAATGGTGTCACTCCCCTCACATATAAAATGGTACCTACAATCAGAATTTCTCCACAACAAAATAAACTATTTAGTTCTTACCAAACATACAAAATTAAAATTAAAAAAATCCTTACTCACATATATTAGGTTCTCTCACTAAAATTAAATTTCTTGAGGGTATAATATGTAATCCAATGGAAGACATATAAAAAAATATGTATAAATATAAAATAAATTATTTCATGTTCACTTATTATTTTAACACCATATAATCTATTCTATAAATATTAATATAATTTAATATGTATTTTTAATATTCTGAAAATTTAATTATTATTATTGAACTTCTATTTTCTCCCTCCAATCTATTCTTTGAAAAATTAATGCATTGCTAGTGTGTTTGTGTGGACTACCACCTCTGTAAAGTAATGTTTTTATTTTTTATCACTTCCCACATAGTTAGTCATAAATTAGCCATTAAGGAACATATATCAGATATTTATGACATTATGAAAATTTTAAAAAAATGTAATATTTTTCTATATTATTTTGGTTCCTTCAAATAAAATTTAAAATTTTTACCTATGTATATGAACAATCCACTACCTCCAAGAAATAACATATTTCATTTTTCATTACATTCTTACATGAATGAATTTAAAAAAAGAATGAATAAAAACAAATAGAATATTAAAAACATTCTTTGTAATCACCCAAACCTTCCATACCACTACTTTACAAAACATATGATGATTTAGGTGTCTACGGGTAGTCCTTGTAGTTTTTGAGACATATAATTCATTCTGATGGACTGTCATTCAAACAGTATTCTAGAATTTTCTAATTTTCCAATAAAATTAATGATTTTCTCTATTTATATTTGTTTTGAAGAAAAATTAGTTTAATAAAGTAATTAATTGTTTTTAATCTTTATCAAATGCGACCAATCATATATTTAATTTTTTTAAAAGTTTGATATCCTTTTAAATGTATAAACATCTTGGATTTAGTGAAATTTAACTTAAATGGTAAAATAATCTGTCTCAACACTGTCATTTTTGTATCTCATCCTTCTAAAGAGAGAAATATTCCCCATTTTAAATCATTTTTCATTGTCTTCATATGGAAGGTCTTAAATCCATCTCCCTCAATGTCCTAGAAGGGGGTACTAAAGTTGGTACGAAGCCCCCCCATGAAGTAGTTCCCTCTTGTAAGAATTCCCCTGTGTTAGTGCAACATTTTTGGGGAAAAATGAATATTCCTTTGAGTTAGGATGTCCATTGAATTTATTTATTTTGTATCATACAGTATGGGTATATAAAATGTTTATACTTTTGGAGATAGTCGATTCTAAATTATGAAATACCAAGAATAGTTTTGAATCAAATATAAAGGTACGATGGAATATGATGTATTATCATACAAAATTTATTGATTTCATTTTATTTGAATTTCTATTATAATTGTATGGTCATGTTTCCATAAAAATATCATATCAGGTGATGTATTGACTTTTTTGTTGCAACCCCCTCATGAAACATCTGTTTTTCTAATTGTTTGATATCATCACGTATAATTGGGTAATTACGTATAATTGGTTAATGAGTTAAATGCACTTGAATATAATGGTTTGTGTTGTAATACCCATAATTATTGAAGTGATATTGAATAAACTACAATTTTCAATATTTTAATATCTTTTGGGTTTAGGTACGATATACTTTTTTGGGGGTTGTGGGAATGATATAGAAGTTCATAGGGGTTATAATGAATGGTGGTGGGGGATGTGGTTGTTGTGCTATTTCAATGTGTTTATGGATGTGTGTTTTTTAGGTAACAAGTTGGTATGGATGTTGAAAATAGATCATGTAATATTAATATATAGATGTTTTAGTGGAATGGTTTGGTAATAGAGAATCTATATAACAATTTAATATTAACTGAAAGACTGAAAACTAACATTTGATATCTTCCTTCTTGTGTGATGTTGTGCATTTTAGTATTGGAAGCAGACATGGGGGACTTATTAGTTGGTTGGTTATATTCTTTTAAACCCATACAATTTTATTTTCTAACTTTATATATATATATGTATATATTGTGTTTTACTTGTGATTTTAATACACACCCCACAATTATCAAGTAGTATGTGCTAACACCCACATAATCATATCAGAGGGTGTCTTTAAAAATAATAATGAATGAGGATGGATGGTTAGACACCTGATCTTACCTACTATTCCTTCTAGGAAATAGTGTCCCTTGTGTCTTCAGGTGAGTTGCCATATGGTGTCCCAGGTGTCTTTAAGATGAGTTGTGGTGTATTTTCCCTGGTGTCTTCAGGATGATATTTTTATGATAATCCAAGAGTCTTAATCATGAAATGTTTTGTGATATACCTTGTGTGTGGGGGTAGGATGTGATGTGAGGTATGGACTAAGTTTGGGTGGGAGGGATGTGTTGTGATATACTTAGAAGAGGTGCGAGCTCCAATACTTTTTCGTTGAGGTGTGAGAGTGGCTAATCAGTTGAAAAGTGGTGCGAGATACCCTATCATTGATGTGATTTATATTTAATTATATTACATGGATGCATTACATGGTTAGTGATCCTTGGTAAGGTTAGGGTTATGGTTTGTCTACCTATTATGTTTTGTTTGATTTGTCTGTTTTCTCAAGGGTATGTTAGTATGCTCCTTCCACTTGTGCACTAGAGCTGTTGGTTTGCCTACTGATTATACATGTCTACTCACCATACGTTTATAAAAACTATTTCCTAGTTTCTAGGAGGATTACATGGACAGTTCTATATTTGACTATCTCAGACATTATGTGATTTTTTGTGCTTCTCCTATATTTTTTTTGACTATTTGTTTTGGAGAATTTTATATAGGTCATTTCTATTTAAACATGCATTTTGTGTTGTTTTTTGTATTTCTTGTATATATTTCATGGATTTGATTTTGGTTGACACATATTATCTCCCAATAATGATTTATTATATTGGGCAATGTCTGACATATTTTGATATTTGTACAGCCTTGGTGGTATTTTTTGACCTGCAGCCTACTGGAGGTTGGACCTAGAGGGTTATTATCTCCCTTTATTCATTGCCACCCAAAGAGGGGTATATTTGGAGGGAGGTTTTTTTAAGAGAGGGATATAAGGTTTAAATAAGTAATGGATTGTTTTCCATTTCATAATTAGGGAATAGTGGAATTTTTAAAAATATCAAAAACTATTCAATAATTGTATATCACTCTCAACCCAAGTGCCTAATGAATTAATATATAATAGATATCAAAGAATTTTTGGTCGATCCACATGTCTAAGAAAAAGAAATAAAAAATTTATAAAAATTTTATTCCCTTATCGTCAATATTTAATTATTTTTACCATTTTATTTTTTACTATAATAATTACATTCTTTTTATTTACCATTTTAATTTATCCTTCCAGACGAAAAAAGATATATCCATACTAGATTTTTTACCAAATTATTATTAACATTAAATAAAATTTATCCAATATATTCCTATTATGGCCAAATATAAATTATTATTATTCCATAAATGGTATCCATTTTGAAAAAAATTGATTCATAGAGTTTCTAAAGTAGGATTTTTAATTATACACATAAGTGTGAGGAAAATATAGATTTTGGATGAAAGTTTTCATAATTGAAAATAGTTTTTATAAAAAAAATCAATATAAAAATGATTCAAATGACCTAAATTTGAATAATATTATTATAATTGAACTATTTTTACTTCTATAAAACCACAAAATAATTTAACTGTGTAAATTATTTTAAAAAAGTATTTTTTTAATAAAAATTAGTATTTTTCACTATGTATCGGGGAAACAATTTTCAATAAATTTTCATAAATCCACCCAAAGAAAATTTTGACATATTTATAAATAACATGAAGTTAATTTTTTAAAATATATTTTATAAAATTAGGAATATGTTATTTCAAAATTAGTGTACATTATGTGATAATCATTTTTTAGAAAAATACTCTTTCTAATAAAAAAATGATTTATTATTATCACATGATTAGATGGAATATGTTAGATGAATGAAAAAGTATTTTATTGAATAATTAAAAAAGTAATTTCCTCAAAATAAACCACCAATAGTGATTAATTTAATTTATTAAGATAAAAACAAATCATGTATAAAGACATTATTTCATAAAAACATTTCATTTACTTTAAAATGCATTTTTTCATTATTTATAATTGATTGATTACCAATGAATTAATTTTTTAAAATTGAAAAAAATATAATTTTTTATAATTCATTTAATCATATTCATAAATTCTAATTTAAGATGTATTTTATAAGGGTATAATATATTACAGTTCATTTAGACTAAGGGTTTCATATATTGCATGATATCCGAAATATTGAATTATTTAAAAAAAATCATACTATAAATTATATAGGTGTCACGTGCAATAACATACGGTGGTGGGAGAACTGTTTAATGTCTCCAAAATGGTATTTGTGGCTAGTAAGGTGTTCCCATTCGCTACCTCCTCTATATATGGGAAGGTTATATTAACTCATTTTTGGGTAGTCTCCCAAATTATTTTGTATTGGTAATAGAGGGAGGAACCATTCCCCAATGACACCTCAAATTGTGATTGTTATGTGAATATATATCTTCTAATACCTCTTAAGAAATATTTCTCCTAGGTGTAACCGCTTATTACTCGTAGTGGTGGATGAGGGAATTGATCTATGTCCTTTTTATAAGATTTAATGCAGAAATGAATCTAGGGAACCCAGGAGACTTAGAAGATATAATTATTTCCCCATCGGTATATGTATGAGAAATCATAGTGTGGGAAGTTCTCATTTCCCCAATATTACTTTTGGTGGTTATAATCATTCACTAATCATGATATTTGGACATAATTCTATAGAAAACATTTGAATTCATCCATAAATATATGTCTAAAGATAAGGATTCCCAATATTCCCAATGTTGGTGATGTATAAAAAGTATGAAACCAAATATTACTCAACCCCTCACTATTGAAGGAGAAGCGATTTACATCAGGTTCAACATTATATTTTCTAAATATTTTCATTGGGACCTAAATTAAATATCATTGGACCATAATTTTCATAATCATAACCATTTTATATCGCATTCATGTTTTCCAAAGGTGGATGTCATATCACCACTATTATTGATGATGTATTATCCTTTATTAGAATAGGATGATGGGATATTGGAATATCCTTTTATGGATTACTTCATCGAGTTAATTAACTAGACTATGTATCCCTTAGATATTTAATACTTTCTCAAGAATCTAATTCCTTACTCAATTATAATGTTAGCACTTATTAATTTCATCTATAGAAGCCTTAGCGTAGTGAACGCCTTATGTTGAAGAAGATGAGTCATCATGAACAATCACAAATTTTTGGTATTTTCATGAATATATTAATATCTTCCTTAGTATTGGGTATGAGTTATTGCTAGGTTTTTCATGTATGGAATCTTATTATTATGACCCAAATCATCCAATATTAGGCACAAATTGGAACTTATGCTAAACACATAAGGCATCATTACCCACTTTTTTAAAGAAAACTATGATTGTCACCTTTAAAATACCATATTCATATAATGATTCACCATGTACTCAATCCATATGCAATCTTATCTTTGAAACCATACACATCCAGGGAACATCATGAAATGTGTTTTATATTCATCACACAATGCATAATAAGTTCATCACACAGGGAAGTGCATGATCCTAGAAACAATGATCCAATTTTTAACACATAGTAATCTTATTCACATCAAAAAAATTATCTCAATAATCTAAAATGAGAAAATTATATTAGGCCCACACCAATGGATAAGATTAATAGATACTATGATCATCATATAGGCTTCTATTTCTCATCACATAGTCCATTTTTGAATTTTTCAACTGAGGTGACCTATCCTCATCACCTAGGGATATGATTTTGCATTATAATGATGCATTGTTATTTATAATAATATAAAACACCACCTACTAATGACATAATGAATTGATACACATAGTCATGTCATCTATATACGGTAATAGGTTAATTATCCTTGCAGACAAACAAGTACATGTTATTCATATAAGGGAACAAACATATTTAAGGTCATATAATATATTTACTATAGTGTTAATATATATGGAAAATTCTTGAAAATTTTTGTGTGAGTTTATGTATACTATATAAATATGATAACTATTCAAATACAACACCTTTAACAGGGGATATTGTATGGTGTGGATTCTATAATTAAACCTCATAGATGATTCTAACATATCATAGTAGAAAAATTAAATCAAAACCTATTCATTTTGAGTATCAATTTTTCTGGTCTTTTGATATGACCAAAGAATTCATTTTAAAATGAATTGATAAGTAATCTTATATCGTGGGAGGAGTGGGAACGAGGGATTTTGTGGGGGTTATGATTCAATCTTAGCAAATAATGTTCACTTAGAGAAGTGTTCCAAGTGAAGGTAATTTATTTTGTTTGGAGAGAATTATCTCATCACCAAAATTTCTCAAACCCATCAGAGTATCTAAAATCTACATAATTAGGAAAACAAATATGACTATCTCAATAAATCCACAAATAGGTAATCCAATATAAATATCATAAATCATAGTGGATTTCATTAGCATAATGTCATAAATAATATATAACCCATACAAAAAAGTATGTTTGGAGTTTGTTGATTTTTCTTAGTGTTCAGTGAAGGAAGTAGTGGGATTGGATTGATGGTGTAAGAATAAATCTCTTCATTTTTCTTTTTAGATGGTACCAAAGTGTAACTCCCATAGTATAGACCATCATGGTTGGTCTGGAACCCATGAAATGTCATGGGTCAACATGAACCTTTGTAAGAGACCTATGTGAAGAGTTACCCTAGCGAAGGAATAGATGAAGGTTTCCCCTTAGTATGGGTTATAGGTAAATTATCTCCTTATTATGGGGAATTGGATTAAGGTTCACTCTATTTGGTTTCTCGGGATAGTGGTTCTCCTTATATTTAATCATTAAAGATGACTAGGGTGCATGTAACCCTAGTGTATGACCCTCTATATGATAAGTATGCAATGTTACCTAGTGTGGGGGATCCAGAATAGGTAGGGATAAGATATCTTATACCTTTCTTCCACTATTTATCATCTATTTTGTCCATATAATTGGAGGAAAGGGGCCATTTTATAGACTTAGGGCCTCTTAGGTGAGCAAACCTAGACATACATACCTAGGAAAAAATGACCTGGGCATGTGGACATTGGAAAACAACACCTGAGTGAATGGACCAAAAAATGAAACATAGGAACATGGACTAGGGAATACATAACTACGTCAATTACACCTATGGACGTGGACCTAGGAAAATGGACCTAGTTTCTGAATCATTTTTTTCAAAACTCGTTCCAACATTAAATGTTCATAAACATTTATTTTTAAGTCCATTTTAAATTTACGAGTTGTGAATTAAATACCTTCAAAATTAAATATTCACATGGATACCATTTTGTTAAGTAGATTGTGTTTTCAGTGGCTAAATATTTTTTATAAATCCCCTCAAAATGAATTTTTTTCTTCAAAAAGTTTTTTTATCCTTTCTAAATTGATTTTTAGAATCAATAACATAGTTATCCCATATCAAATTCCAGATTCAAATAAAACAAATTACATATTTTAAATTCCATGCTTAACAGTTTTGGGATGATCATGGCTCCCAATCATCTTGTGGGATGTCATATCGTATCCCCTTTTTTTGTCAAAGAACCATGACCTTAAATTATATGAACCACCTTTTTTATATGATCTATAGTTTCATTTAGATATATAATATTTGTTGAGTTTTACCTTATCCGTTTTATATAGAATATCTCTATTTTTGTGTTAAATATTTCTAACTAGAAAAATTATCCATATTTTTCAACCAATTGTGACATTACAATATTTTTATCCCATTTTGAGATGAATTATACTATCATCTAGTTCCTAATTTACAATGGGTTTCATCATTTCCTCCTTTTTTAGACTATCATGCAACTTCTAGTCAATGATTTATGACCTAAAACTCATTTAACATTTGATAAAATATGTGTTCCATTGAAATATGTCCCCCAATGGTCCAAATTTGATGACCGTTAAACATAAACATGAATGTGAAATAAAACATATCAATTCAAAAAATACAATAAAGGAAGACTATGAAAGAGAAATGTCTCCACTCTGTTAGACATATTTTTTTTAACATTGGAAAAAATAGAGTAAAAACTAAAGGAAAATGAATAATTATTGTGGGTATGATCAATTAGCCTACAAAAAATTCAATTTATGCTAACTAGACCCACTATTCTAGGAAAAATTATATAAATTTATTATTATAACCCCTCAAATCGGATTTGTGTTCAATACCTAGGGGTGTAACTATCTGGATTCCTAAACCTGACTTATGTTATATTCCTTACACTATCCCACTCCATTCCAACCGTTTATTATCCTTATAAATAATTCATGTAAATTAGTAATAATTGAATCTATCTTCATGGAATATATCCATTTATAAATGGTAATCGATGGTTCCCTATTTGGCCCTGAAACTAGAGGTATATTTATCCTTACGAATAGACCCTCTAATATATTTATACCCAAAAAACATCAAAGTAGATGATTTTATTTGAATGTGATTAGTAGTTTTACCATATTTACCTAACCCACATCACTATATCATGATACTAATATCTTTATTTTTGATTTAACAAACTCATAATATAACAACTCAACTAGATTTGAATTCCACCAATATTACACATCTATGAATCATTCTCATTTTTTAAAAAATAATATGGTATTAATTTTTGAACCTTTATTTTTCCTTATCACATGAGCCTATATCACATAATATAATGGTTAATGAATTATTACAGTAAAAAATGTTCAACCACCATTTATATGATCCATACAAGCATAGTGATCACATTCATATTTGGATTCTCCACTACCATTCTAGAAACATTATCAAACCCTTTGATAAAGTATATTTATCCATAAACATAACCAACCTTTGGTCCATGTACTATAACCCTAAATTGCATTCAACATTCCATGGGGTCATCAGCATTCATGACATTGGGATCTTTATTGAATTTTGGTTAGTTTCAACCATGTTTCTATACTTTTTGACAAACTATTCAGTTATTGGTGTATGCCCATATACACCAGCTACATTAGACTTAAATTTATTAAATTAGAATTTCATGGAAAAAATACATAGCACTCTCCATGATGAAAACCCACAAAGGGAATTCTTTTAAAAAGTAGAGTCTCTTCTGGCTCAGAATTCAACCTATATGACCTAGAAATATTTTAGCATTTAAAGAGGAAAACCCTCAAAACACATAAGGCTAAAAACTCACATATGGTTGCCTATGAAAAAACTATGTTCCTTTCAACTAAGTCTCCCATATATGAGATTATGGTAAAATTTATGGGATAGAAAATATGATGACTAAAAAGGAGACTTATGAATTTTGGGGTCCACCATATTGTCCTAAAAAAATTCATTACATGCTCTTTAGCCCCCTAGTCTTGGAAAAAAATTGATAACCCTTTTATTCATGAAATATCAGTTCAGACATTTATTTATAGATCATGATTTTTTGATAAAATGGTACTTTATTATTTTGAGCATTGAAATATTAATTCTACAATTCACATTCATGATTCTGATCATTTTAATTAAATCATATTAAAAATCTTAATAGAATAAACCTATTGTAATTATGATATTATTCATTCCTGTAACTAACTATGATCACATGGCTTAAAAGAAATTATCTCGTATTAACATGGACCGACTCTATTGTTACTGTGATGGTGTAAAAGAATATACCAATCTATGAGATTGCACTTGTGATGAAATCATATCATGTATATATGGCCTGAATGGCCCGAAGGCCTTCATTTTTTATTGATTTTTAATGACCCCCCCTTTCGTAGCTAACTATGAAGTAATAATCACATTCATTATAGGTTTGGATAATTTATAAATTATGAAAATAAAATTGTTTTCCATAAATAAATTAGGGAATCCATAAGATCGAAGTATATATCTTCATATACGAATATGTTTTAAAAATATATTTCTGGAAAGTCCCAGTGATTGAAAATATATTTTTTGAATTCATGAAAATCTAGTTGAAGACAATAAAACGCCATAAAATCAACTTCTACATTAGGATATATATTTTCTCCATGATATTAGAACTAATATCTCTAGTTAGGTTCTTTATAAAGTAATTGATGATCACCCAGTCACTATTAAGAATTGTCTAGTTAATAAAGAATGTTGTCCACCTGAATGGATACTTACTTGCATGGATATAACTATTTATCTACTACCTCCACATGATGTGGCTAATCTTTGGGAACTACAACTTGATGATTAAATAATTTTTCTATTAATATAGCCTAGTAATCCTTTATTTATATTCTTTCTCTCATTATCACCTTAAATGGATGTACATTATGGTGTAGTGTATCAAAATATTATCAAATAAACTATAAAGAATCATTGTAAAGGTATGATGAATATTATATAGATTCATAGGTAAAACCTGCAAGGATGTATTCCATAATAACATTGATATGTATATATAGAAAAATCAATGGGTGTCTAATCATAAACTAAGGGACTTAAGGTTAGATTCAGAGCCACCATTAGAAGGAAAAATATACTGAAAGATGAGACTACTTTGAAAATTTGTATGTGCATCACCCATTAAACTTATGTGTCAATAAACAATATTAGTGTGTGTTTAATTTAGAGGTTGAAGACTGGGTACATTGCTTTAATCCATGAGATCCATCACCTGGGAAAGTAGAACTATAAATTATATGGGAAAGCACATGTTTCAAAAATATAATCTAAAAACAAACCTGGAAGTGCTAATGATACTCAGCTACTTTGGGGCATGTGACCCCATAGTTATTAATATCACTAGAAGAGGTGAACATTGGGATACTCTGGTAGTGGGTTCCCAACCCTACAATGGAGAAAGAACCAGTACCCTCAATAGTAATATATCATGTAAGTCTATAAAAGAATCATCATCTACCTCCATATATTGGTTAGAATATATATTCAGGTCATTCCTTAAAGTGGTTATTCTTTTAATCTGAGAGGTAGAATAATCTAAATAAGCAGGATCCTATGGATATCCTTGATGGTATACCTTCTATACATATTAGGATGGTGAATCCTCTATGTGAATTAATGCGATGACCATATTTTCCAAAAGATAGACTTTCATGGTGATGTTATCTGTAAATAAAGGTGTTTTTTGAATTATCTATAGTTAATATGAATCTTTAGGTATACATAAGATTATTAAGAGATATTATACTATTACATTAACATTGGGGAGAATGAAAATACATATCATATATATAAGTTTATTAGGGATGATATGATTCATTATGAATTTATTTAGTTGTCATACCTAAATCCTATACTTCTTCACCAGTAGAAATAGTTGGGGAAACTACCATACAAGCTCCCTCCACCACAGGTTCACATGAATGGATTGGGAGTTCACCAGGGTCTTCTCTCTCGACACTTCTAAAGCCTTTATCCATTGAGACTATATTTAGGAAGTGAGATTTTGTAGTCAATAATCCTAAATTATAGAATTTGGATGGACACACACAAACACATTAATATGTATATATATATGAAATAAATCCAGTGTATTGTTCATAATAACCTCCCATGATAAATTGGATATGTTTGACCAATATATTATCCCTCTGTTGGATTTATATTTTGGATAGTGATTCATCATTCCATACCTCTTTTTGGTTCGATATGGTAGGAGGGGAATGTGAGAGAGACACCCCCTCTTTATCAAGCATTAATTGTTATCATGGGGATATTTTACCTTTCCAAGAGAGTTCATATTTTCAATTTCTAGTGGACTATCAACAAAAATATTTTTTTTTCACTTTATATATTCTATTATTATCTCAAAAAATTATGAAATGATGTAAAAATTCATGTTAGAGTCATTTTCTCTCAATAATATTAATTGTTTAAGAGATTTATATCCCCAGTATTAAAAAATACATCCCAATAAATAGTAAATGTATTGAAAACCACATCAGTAGTTCCTTAAACTATAATATATCTCTCCATATCATGACATTGATATGTCATTTGGTGGCTTAAAAAATAATTTCCATATATTCATTCATTTCATCTTCTCCGTAGAGTTAGTTACAAAATTAAAATATAGTGAAAGCTATACAACCCATGGGTTGTGGAATATGTCATCCATCTGGAACAATTTTTAATTGGCCCATGATAATCATAGATGAGGGACCATATAGCTAAATTTTGCTGCCTCAGGATGGATATAGTTCAAGTAGTCTTAGTTTTTCCATGATGAAGACTCATTCCCATTTAACAATTATTGTTTATTTAGTCTATGTTCCTCAATTAGGGTATCTTCCAATCATCTCTAGCTAGATCATCTCATCCTAGAAATGCTTAATGTCAACTCTTATACTATAACACATAGTGAATATTATGTGTGAGGGTGTATAAATGACTCTTATTCATCAACACTATCATGTATCTTTGAAACATTATGGTATTCCACCTTCCCCCATCTAAGGTTGATTGACCCTAAAAAATATTGATAGTTTTCCCGGATGGTGCGAAGATATATATGAGCAGTAATAACCTAGTTTTATCCTAATAAGATCTCTTAATTGAGGTAGATTTATCATATCCAAAGTTGTTTCCTAGTCCAATATTATATACGGTTTTAATACCATTATAGTGTTTTATCTACTATGATGATCATTAGTATAACTATGGTAAGCTATTATAGGAAAAAAACAGGAATGAAAAACAATATGAAACATATGACTCATAGATGATGTATCCAAATACTAGTGTCACATGGGTGTAATCCATTAAATCCACATGTTTCAGTGAGCTTCTTACTCATTTTGTTCATTATAAATAGTCTTTTCAGTGTGATACTCACTATAGGAAAAGAAGTTGAATTCTTATTTTTGTAATATTATTTATGGAGTCACTTCACACATCAAAGATAGATTCCTGATGTAAAAATATTCTTAATGAAATAACATAAGCTTCACTCTAAATGTTTTATTATTCTATAGAGTGGAAGTGGATTAAAGTGTGTTTCACCCATCATCATATCACTTAAAATGATCGTGAATATATAACGAGGCCTTTCCATCATTGAAATGAAATATAAACAAAGGGATAATTTTCCACACAACTTCTAGGACGACATGATCTCATTATTATATCTTGTCTTCAATGAAAATTTATCATGGTTCGATTCCATTGTGGGAGTCATAAACTAGAGGTTGGTAACTGCTCAACCACACTTCAAAAAATCATACCAATATAGTCTTAAGAGGGATGTTAGGGTTAATTTTTTAACCCCATTCTTCTTAATGATGATTCAATAGTACATGAAAAGGGGAAATTGGGCCTCCCCATTTCTTCTTTTAACAGAATCCCATTTGATTCAAACAGATAGAACTATTAATATGAGGAAGAAAAAAGGACTTTATCAATGATTCTAAATTTAAATGAGCTCATGGATGAGGTTCCATGAACGTGACATCCCAATGAAATTTTAGTATTTCTTGATATTGAGATTTTAATCACTACAATTATTCCCATATATCCCTTAGTTTAATAAACTCATCATTCATAACCCAAAGGATGGGAAACCAATAGACAAGGTAGATTGTAACACCCCGCCCCTACCTAATTGTCTTGAGGAGGCGGTGAGGGTTACTTAGCCTTAAGTGACATTCCCAAGGTGCCAAAGGCAGACAATAAATGCTGAGGGCTTCACGAACAAGTTGGTGAATGAATCTCCCTTAATAAAAAACCATCCAACCATCCATTATAAAACACTATATGATTTGTGGACTTTCAATTACCCAACCATGCATTCCCCAATGACCACCAAGTTGTTCTATGATACAACCCAAAACCAATATATCCAACCATATCAGAGTACAAGCATAAACTCAACAACAACCACTTCAAGCCATGACACCACTATAGCTCCACACCATGCTCCAAGATCCAAGATGCACTGAGACATCACAATGCACCACTAGAGGAGGGAGATGCCTTACATTTTCCTGCATCATGATACACAACATCTGCAAAGACACCAACATGCCAAAGCAGTTGGTGAGTACTAAAACTTAGTAGGTTTTCCCCAAATGACTTTCCTACACACACCACTAGGATAAAACTGTTAGCACATTTATATAATAAAATTTATATAAATTAAATCACAAGTGCAACCATTTTTCATAATCCAAACATGCCCTTTCCAAGCCATCACACCCAAACCAAGAAACCAAGGGAAAGATAACCAAACATGCCACAATCCATCTCATCATTTACACGTTATCACAATAACTTCCATCTTGCAATGCAATTCATAACAAACAACCATAAAAACAAATGATAGAGCTTCTGTCCAACCTGTTCACCCATTCACAACTAGTGGCTCTTCCAGTCCACTTATCCTTTGATGGTGGCCCTTCCGTCCACTATCCATACCCTTTTTATAGTGGTACTTATCGCCACTCTCACACAACATTCATAAAATCCAATGCTAATCATATAACCCACCAAGGTGACAACCACATGCAATCAACCAATTCCATTGAATATCAATCCACTTCAATAAATCACCCACTTATAGAAAACCATTTTCCATTCCAATCAACATTTCAATAAAACAACCCTTTTATTAAAAACCATTTCAATCTATCATTTTCACAAATCAAACATAGCATCCCATTTTAAAATCTCTATTTTAAAATCCACAATAATATCATTTCACCACAAAACCCTCTTTTTCTCAAAAATCCCCAAAACATCACCCAGGGGATTTCCAACCAATTTTTCACAACAAATCACAATTAATTTTTCAGCACAAAAATTTAATTTTAAATAATGAACCACTAGTTATATCCAAGAGGAGTCAAGAGAGAATCCACCTACCTTTAGGGTTCTAGAGAAATCGACCCACGAACAACCACACCTCAAATCCGGCGAACACACCACCGAAACCTCTCTAGATACCTTTAACTAACATCCACAAGCCTTAAAATAATCATCCAAGGCAACCATAATCCTATATCTACACACAAAAAGTGTAGATCTAGAAAACCAAGAATGAGGGAAGAGGAGATTTAGGGGAAAACACAAAGAAACCCTGAGAGAAGACTTACTTGAGAGTAATCACCTTCAAAACACCAAGAAGCCTCTTCAAAAACCTTCCAAACTGAGTGGGAGAGCCCCTCCAACCCCTGAGAACCTGAAATATCGAGTGAGGATTGAGTGGGAGGAAGATTAGAGTGTTTTAGGTTAATCTCGAGGGATCCAGGAACTTATAACCCTATTTTTAAGTATCCGAACTGTAAGCTCACATTGTTTGGAAAGTCGTGTGCTAACCGTGCACGCACTACTACCTCGAGAGAATGGTTATGAATAGTTTCCTCGCATGGTTTGGTAAACAGTGCGTAGGCCGTGCGAAGCCTACTGTCTCCCCTTCACTTTTTCCTAGAGAACCCACACGGTTTCCACTAACCGTGCTCAAACCATGCACCCCTTTAAAAGTCTCCAAACACATCCAAAACCATTCCAAAATCCCCCAACATCTTCCCAACTCATCCCATGCACTTTTAACACATAAAAATTCATAAAAAAGGCCACATACCTCAAACCGTAAGTACTACATTCTCTCCACCATTGGAATTTCCATCCTTGGAATGTAGTGAACCTTCCCATTGCCGAAAGAGCTCGGGCCACTACTCGACCATCTCTTTCTCCCACTCCCAAGTCTCCTCTTGAATCTGACCATGTTACCACAAAACATGAACTAAACTGATGCTTTTACAATGAAAGACTTTCTCTTTCATATCCACAACCCGCACTAGCACATGCACTAATGAAGCATCCGGTTCTAGCTCAACATTATCCCATCGAATCACATGGTCACGATCCGGCTGATACTTTTTTAACTGCGACACATGAAAAATATTGTGCACCACACTGAACCTAGGTAAAAAATCTGAATGATAATACATCTCACTAACCCGCTCAAGAATCTCAAAAATCCCAATATACCTTGGAGATAACTTTCCCTGCTTTCCAAACTGACGATGACCCAACCTAGGAGAGATCCTCAAGAACACATGTTCACTCACCTTCAATGACAATGACCGTCGACGATGATCCACATATGATTTCTGATGACTCTAAGCTGTCTCAATTCTCTTCCTGATTAACTTGATCTTCTCCATAGTCTCCATGAAAAGTCTTGGTCCAAACATCGAGGACTCACCCGTTTCCACCAAACATTGTGGAGAACGACACAGCCGCCCATACAACGCTTCAAACATAGCCATCTGTATGGATGCCTGATAACTGTTATTGTAAGATAAATCATCCGACGACAAGTGATCCTCCAACGAGCCACCAAAATCTATGACAAAAGCCTGAAACATATCCTCTAGAGTTTGTATCATCCTCTTGGATTGACCATCTGTCTAAGGGTGATACGTCGTACTCATCGTCAACTGTGTCCCATGGGCTTTCTGCAAGGATTTACAGAAACGAGATGTAAACCTCAGATCTCTATCAGATACGATCGAAACTAGAACACCATGCCTCTTTAACACCTCCTTGATATAGATTTTGGATAGATCCTCCACTATATGAGATTCACAAATCGGGATGAAATGAGCCGACTTCATTAGCCGATCCACTATCACCCAAATGGCATCGTGCTTTCCAACTATTCTTGGGAGACCAGTGACAAAATCCATCACTATCTGCTTCCAATTATAAACAGGGATTGGTAAAGACTACAACATTCTTGCTGGCCTCTAATGCTCTGCCTTGACCTGCTTACTAGTCAAGCATCTAAAAACAAACTCATCCACACATCTTTTCATACCAGCCCACTAGAATTGCGCTTTCAACACTTTATACATTTTCTGAATTCCAGGATGAACAGCCCACCTGAAATGATGATACACCCTGAGAAGATCCTCCTGACAAGCAGCCAGTACAACCATCTGATTCTGAAAACACAAAACTGAATCTCCATTCAGTTTCCAACCCTCAATGGTCTCCCCACCATTGAGTCTCGACCCCATGGTCACACACTCAGAATTAGATATCTGTGCCTGTCTAACCAGGAAAATAAAGTTAGGAATCAACAAAACTGGAAAGAAGTCCTCTCTATCACCATGGTCCTCATATTCCAACCACATATCAGCTATAACCGACATCAACTGGCACTGGTATAATGCATGTTTCACCACCTGAGCATATGATTTTATACTTAATGCATCCTCCACCAAATTTCCCTTACCCGGTGTGTACTTCAAGTCAAAATCAAACATCTGGAGATATTTCATCCATCTCCTTTACCTCAAGTTTAAATCCCTTTGTGAGAAAATTTGTTTCAAGATCTTATGATCTGTATATATCGTGGATTTCTCAGGGAAGAGATAATGATGCCATACTTTCAAAGCATGGACCACTGCTACAAACTCCATATCATGAGTTGGGCATTTCTTTTCATGCACTCTCAACTACCGTGAGCCATATGCAACCACATGATTCCCTTGCACGAGAAGGCACATCAACCTTGATCCTTATGCATCACAATACACCATGTACCCTTTTCCTAGTTCTGAAAAACCCAAGACTGGAGCTGATGTAAGGTGACCCTTAAGCTCTTCAAAACACTACTGACACTATTCATTCCAATAGAATGGGACATTATTTCTTGTCAAAGCTGTCATCGGTGAAGCCAAATGTGAAAAATCATGAACAAAGCACCGATAATACACATCTAGACCAAGAAACATCCATATCTCAAAGACATTCTTTGGTGGTTTCCATGAGATAATCAACACATATCCTCAATTCGTGGAAGTGGATATCCATTCTTTATTATAAATTGGTTAAGTATACGATAATCAAAACATAGCCTCAAAGTTCCATCTGCCTTTTTGACAAACAACAATAGAACTGCTCACAGAGACATTCTAGGTCTGATAAAACCTTTGTTTTCTAGCTCTTCCAACTGGACTTTCAATTCCCGCAATTCAGCTGGTTCCATCTGGTAAGATGGAAGTGAGATTGGACTGGTGCTCGGAAAGAGATCAATCGTAAACTCCACTTCTCTTACAGGAGGTAACCCAGAGAAATTTTCAGGAAAAACATCCATGAACTGATCCACCACTACCGGAGGAACACTATGGTCAACACCCTCTACCGATTCCAATGACAAAACCACCAGCTGATATGATAATGTACCTACTGCTAGTTCCAACAAACCCATTGCACCCCACCTTTTATGCGTCTCTCCTCTAAAGAGATTTCTAATGCCATAGTGTGTCGTAAAATCCACTATTTGCACATCACAATCAAAGTGGGCCTTAAATGCCACCAGCCAATCCATACCCAAGATTACATCATACACATTCATGTCAAGCATTGAAAAATTTCACACTATCTCACCCTTTCCCACAACGATATAACATTATCTACACAAGAAGGCCCGACACTCTCTTCGACCCAGAGGTGTTTTATGTTTCAAAACCAAGGGCGTCATTTCTACCCTTAAACCCAGAAAATAAACCACATGTGAAGAAATAAAAGAGTTTGAAGAACTTGTATAAAACAACACTTGAATCATGGAAGAATTTAAAATAATAGTACCTCGCACCATGGATGTTCCCGACTGATCATCCACCATAACCTTCTCATCTCCAAACACATGTTTTCTTGCCACACTCTACTCATTATGGCTCTAATGGGGTGTCGTGGTATTCCTAGAATCATCATGACCCCCATTACTCTACTGACGAGGGGTATGTTGTTGTCCATGTCCTGTCAAAGCATATGACGTCAGTGATCCCTCAGGAGTGTCACATGCACCTGACCTTGGAGCATTCCAAAAATAACGCTGCAGATGCCCCATCTGCTTACAATTATGACATGCTCGAGTTTGTATCGTACAATCCCACTTGATGTGGCTCGTAGAACCACACTAAAAACATCCCAGCTTGCTCTGGGACTTCGGAGGAAGATTTACTGATCCTGCCGTTGGATTATATGCCATATTCGCGCCCTAGGAATAAGTTTCCCTCCTTCGTTTGAACCCAGCGTTAGAGTTCCCACTATTAGCCATGGGTACCACCATGCTTCCTCAACTTGGAGCTCCCAACAGATCCCGCTCAGCCACCGAGGCTCTATTCACCATCTCCAAGTAATCATCTATACACAACACCTCTATCTTTGAAAGGATTTATTGCCTTAACCCCACTTCAAAGATCCTTTTCTTTAATGATATTCTACCCGCCACCTCGGGTGAAAACAACAATAAGTTTATAAACTTAGTTGCATACTCCGTCACAGTCATAAGATCTTGCTTCAAACTGAATAAATCTGTCGTATGCTGAATTCTAAACGTATGTGGGTAGAATTGTTTATTAAAAAATTCATCAAAGCGTTCCCACATAATACCCTAGTTAGTCCTAGCTTGGACTACCAACTCCCACCACTAAAGAGAAATATCTTCCAACATATATATGGCCAACTTCACTTTTAACTCTACCAGTGTTCCCAAGAACTTGAAGATATTGTCGATTCTATTCAACCATGCTTTTTCCCTCTCCGGCTCTAAATCACCCCTGAATATAGGTTGATTCTGCATTTGAAACTGTACCGCATGATCCATATTCCTTGGTTCATCCATCTTATTTCCTCTTTCCACAACATGTAAAGCTTGCACTATTCTTTTCACTAACTTTTGGTTCACCTGAGGCTCATGTGAAACCACATTCTCAGCAGCCTGCTCCGGTTGGCCTCTACGACACCTACCTGGTGCCATTTCTATATATAGAAAACAAACAAACATGAGTCTCATTTCTGTAGACATCACGAAATCCCATTTTAAATCACATTACACAACACTATCACAACAAGGCTTTCCACCATTTTCCACATGTTCCATGTTTCACCATTTTGAAAACCAAACCATTTTCAAAATACCAATTTATTCACAATGAAATATCACACATTCATATCAAATTATGAATTATTATACCCAAATGAAATATTCATCCTAGTGGGAAGTCATTTCTACCACGCATGCCATGATCATATCATTAGATACACCCGTGACAATGAGATATGCAATGCCTATAAGTGTCTCCAAAACACTTATGTACTCAACTCCCTGGTAACTTGACTTTCAGCATATAAGGGTTAGCTACATCCTTTTGTCCTATACATTCCATGTTCAGACATTCCTACACCTTGATACCATCCCGACTCAAGGAATGTAACACAAAGAATGTCAACACCAAACCCGAGAATCAACTCCAAAGGACCGAACAAACTGATACCACTTGTAACACCCTTCCCCTACCTCATTGTATTGAGGAGGCGTTGAGGGTTACATGGCCTTAAGTGACATTCCCAAGGTGCCAAGGGCTGGAAATAAATGCTGAGGGCTTCAAGAATAAGTTAGGGAATGATTTTCCCTTAAGACAAAACCAACCATCCATCCATTATCAAACACTATATGATACATGCACTTTCAATTACCCAACCATGCATTCCCAATTGAAAACCAAGCTGTTCCACAATACAACCCAAAACCAATACAACCAACCATATCAGAGTACAAGAAGAAACTCAACAACAACCACTATGATCCACGACACCACCATAGCTCCACACCAAGATCCATGATCCAAGCTCCACCGATACATCATAATGCACCACTAAAGGAGGGAGATGTCTTACCTTCTCCCACATCTCGATACACAACATCTGAAAAGACACCTACGTTCCAAAGCAGGGGGTGAGTACTAAAACTCAGTAGGTTTTCCCCAAATTGCTTCCCTACACATGCCACTAGGATAAAACAGTTAGCAGATTTATATAAAACAGTTTATATAAATTAAATCACAAGTGCAACCATTTTTCATAGGCCAAACATGCCCTTACCACGCCATCAAACCCAAACCATGAAACCAAGGGAAATCAAACCAAACATGCCACAAGTCACCTCATCATTTACACATTAGCACCACAACTTCCATCTTGCAAAGCAATGCACAACAAACAACCATAACAAACAAACAGTGGAGCTTCCGTCCAACTCATTCACCCAGTCACAACTAGTGGCTCTTCCTGTCCACTTATCCTTTGATGGTGGCCCTTCCGTCCAATATCCATACCCTTTTTATAGTGGTAATTTTCCACTTCCACAGAACATTCATACCTGCCAATTTTAAGCATATAACCCACCAACGTCACAACCACATGAAATCAACCAATTCCATTTCATGTTAATCCACTTCAATAAATCACCCATTTATTGAAAACCATTTTCCATGCCAAAAAACATTTCAATAAAAAAACTCTTTTATTGAAAACCATTTCCATCAATAATTTTCATAAATCAACTATAGCATCCCATTTTAAAATCTCTATTTTAAAATCCACAACAATAGCATTTCACCACAAAACACTATTTTTCCAAAAAATCCCCAAAACATCACCCAAGGGATTTCCAACCAATTTCGCACAACAAATCACAATTAAATTTTCATCACAAAAAATTAATTGTAGACAAAGAACCACTAGTTCTAACTAAGTGGAGTCGAGAGAGAAGCCACCTACCTTTATTGTTCTCGAGAAATCGACCCACGAACAACCACACCTCAAATCTGGAAAACGCACCACCAAAACCTCTCTAGATCCCTTTAACTAATATACACATGCCATAAAATGATCATCCAAGGAAAACAGAACCCTAGATCTACACACAAAATGTGTAGATCTAGAAAACCAAGAAAGAGGGAAGAGCATATTTAGAGGAAACATAGAGAAACCCTAAGGGAAGACTTACCCGGGAGCAATCACCTTCAAAATGCCATGAACCCTCTTCAAAAACCGTCCAAACTGAGTGGGAGAGCCCCTCCAACCCCTAAGAACCCGAAATACTGAGTGAGACTTGAGTGAGAGGATGATTAGAGTGTTTTAGGTTATGCTCGAGGGACCACATAGCTTATAACCCTATTTTTAATTAGCCGCATGGTTAGCCCACACGGTTTGGAAAACCATGCGCTAACCTTGCACGTGCTACTTCTTCGAGATCAAGGGTCTGCATGGTTTCCTCGCACAGTTTGTCAAACCGTGCATAGGACTTACAAAGCCTACTGTCTCCCCTACACAGTTTTCTGGATAACCCTCACGGTTTCCACTGACCGTGCTCAAACCGTGCACCCCTTTAAAAGCCTCCAAACACATCCAAAACCATTCCAAACTCTCCCAACCTCTTCCCATCTCATCCCATGCACTTTAAACAAATAATAATGCATAAAAAAGGCCACATACCTCATACTGGAGGTACTACATAGATTCCATATATTCTAGTACCAAATTCACCATATGTTAGATTGAATGTGTTGGTTTTTTGGCATTATAATCATAGTATCAATAAGATTAATCTAGAACACCATAACAAATATATCTATGATATCTTAATAGGTTTTTAAATGCTTACAACCTTTATATGGCCTATAAATATAGTGCATGACACTTATACCCAATACACCTGTACCCCTTTATGCTTAAGTCCACCTTTAGTAGATATGTCTCAATAATTTTTCCACCATTCAGTTGATCAATGAAAAAATGATAGAATATATATGTGAAAAAATGGGTTTAAGGCTAAAATATTCTTAATTTTTTTCATGGGGTGTAATAGTATTGTATAACATTAATTCCTAGTTATATTACCCCTTATCGATAATGTAACATTTAGAAGAGGCATTTACCCTGCCGAATTTATTTTTGTCAGCAAAATATGAGTATGGAATAAAGTTATATAGTCCCGGAGTGTTGGAATTTATTAAAATAAAAATATTTTATTATTGGGGGAGCACAAATGATTGGTATTCTTTGTAATTTTTTTCATAAAATGTTTGTATAATGTAATAGGAAGTATTGAATCTTTAAGTGATAACCATATTAAATGCTCTCAACTATTTTTTGATTCTATAGGATGCCACAGCATCTTAAAAAATTATGTTATTATGGGAGATTCTATTTCTATAATAAATTTCAATGGTTTTTTTAGTAGGATAAAATTTGAATAAAATAAGAGATATATGAGACAATGATAATATAATCCTAGAACAACTGGGTGAAAATTTCTACAATGTTGATTTTTTTTACTAAATTCTATCAACCTGGTCCATCACCTAACTTTATCCACCCAACACGTTCACCTAACACATTTTCCTAGTAGCATCAAAAATATTATTTCTCCGAAATGATATATCTGGATGAATCCTTTGTGACCAATAATATTTTTCATTGCGTGAGGTAAAATTTGAGGGGATATCACTTAACTTAGGTAGTGTGGGTAACATGGGAACATAGATATCATGATGCTATGGTTACTCTCTAACATCATGAAAATGATATGGAAAAGGTGGAAATTATGATCTCAATTGGCATCACAATATTTTTATCTAGTTTCTAGCATGAGACAACTAATGAAAATATAGGTAATTAATAAACATAGATAAATTGTGAACCTACCGCAAACTTGATTAACTTAGGGACGAATATTCCCATTTTAAATGAATCATGTGTGTCAATGTCCATATTACATTAAAATAAGTTATTATATTTTCCAATAAGATCTAATTCTGAAAGGGGGATAATTATTTTGGATCCCCTTTTCTTAAAAGATGGACACCATGGAATGGTGAAAACAAAATTCTTGGGAAGAACCTAATGTTCAGCTGGGTCCAGTGAATTTTAATTTGACCATCTTTCCTGGACCTTAATATTGAACTCACGGTCATTATTCTAAGTGCACCTATTCACCCATCCCTACTCGACTAAGTCCACCTATTCACCTAATGTACTACAACCAAATCCACTAATGTGTCTATCCATCCATGTCTACATTCAATAAAATCGTGTTTGAGAATTTGTATATAAATATCACCTTAGGGGTTCTCATTTGGACCACTTTGGTGATGGAGAGACACCCCCAAGATCTAATCAATATAGTATCTTGATACTTTAATGTTTCATAATAACTATTCATATGTAGGTAAATGAAAAAAATGAGGGTAATTGAATTACCCAAATGTATAATACATTAAAAGCTTTTATGGGACACCACTACCACCCTAGTTCCCCAACACTAGGGTAAAGGATCATTTTTGTGAAACATAGAAGATATCCCTTAACATAAAGTCATATTGGGAGACAAATGAAAATTTGGGATAATCCTTGTCTAGATTTATTTAATATGGAAACACTACTCTCTATCATTTACAGGGAATCCAATTCACCCAAGTATATCTAAGAACACCACATCAATCTAGCCTCACTATGGGGGCCTCTTCTCCCACCCGTCAGTAGGGTGAACACATTCGCTCAATATAATTAGGGATACCACATAACCAAGAAATAATTAGGGAGAAAATATATACCTTCCATTAAAACAGATTCAAATTCACCCAATCATCACTAAGGAAATTAATTAACTCTCAAATCACTATTGAAACCACTTCTCCTTAGCCTCATTAGGGTGGCTACTTCATCCGATTATCAATAGAAAAACTGCTTTCACTAGGAAACACTAGAGAGACCAATTATCCATATCATTATTAGGGTGATAAATTATACATAGAATCACCATGGTTAACCTCCTTTACCCACAACCTATATGGGAGAACCAACTTTCCCATATACACTCTAGGGATAAATTTCACAAAGGTCATTCACTTGCGTTATCCCTCTCATTTTTCACTAATATTAGGGTAATGGGTCTAAAATAATTTCATTAATATAGTATCTCATCACCCAACTATTCTATTTAGTCACTCATCCATCCAGGAATCCTTTAAAAAAACTAGATGTGCATGATCATATTGGTAGGAAAGCAAGAATGCCTTGTTTTGATCATTAATTAGATTAATAAAAGGGTGATTAGGGATTATCCACCTAGTTTTTAAACCCTCTAGGTGATCAAAAAAATGTCTCCCCTTCATAATTATTATCTTTACTATGAGGAAATGGGATTAGTTTCTTCATTCTTAAGTTGCCTATATTTCTTTATATCAATATTTTTCGACCTGGTTCTACATAATGAGCCTCGGAAATCCATGAATTTGAAGTAATTACTCAAGAATAATACCTTCTTCATGATCTCCCAGATCTCTTTTAATATGTTGAGACTTATAATCAAGTGTAAGACCTATATAAGCCCTTATTAATTATCTTCTCCAAATATCTTATTATTTAGATATTTACAAGTGGGAACCCAATGTGTATGCTACAACCTCATTCCTATATAGCCATATCCCACGTTTGTATAGTCATATGTTTTTTCCAACCATGCATTAATAAAAAGGTACAAATTTGGTATATCTACTTTTTGTAACCCCCAACTTATTCCCTAATGTTGTAGAACTCTTATGAGTCATCATATTCATCAAAAGATTCATATTCCCATTAAATAATACCATATATGGATTTCTATGTGTAATACCCAGTAAAAACTATATTGTAACCCCTTTCACAACATGGTTATCCGAGTAACATACTATAAAACATCGTGATAATTTCATTACCACATTATGTTAAACTCCATAGTGTGGTCTAGTCACGTGACTTTAAAACAGTGAGAGTCAAACTTAATGAGATTTTCTTACTAATAATTGTGATACTATGAATTACTCCCAAAGCTTCCATCCCAAAATCTATGACCATAACTTCATAGGAAAATATTCTTCAATAAATTTCTTACATCCTTTATCATATGGTCATATTCCATGTAAACCATGATTCTCTTTTAGTAGGTCTTTATTTCATGGGAACATTTCCTTCATTTGGTTTCATTCTTGATGAAGTCATATTTTTCTTAGTGGGTTATATCACCATGATCCAATCCAACCACATATCTCATTGGGATATATAACCTATGAAACAAACTTATATTCCTTAAAACTCATTCCAATTGAAGATTACTAGATATGTATACTCATGTATATGTCCCACACTAATAGTTTATAGAAACCTATCAATTAAAATTTCACTCCGCATGAATTTAATGTATATTTAAATGGTAATATATTTACATCATTAAGAGTAACTACATGGTCCATGTAAAACTACCTTAAAGGGTATGATGATTACCATTATGTGGTATCAGACTTTGTGAGTTTAAATTCCATTCCTTAGGATATGTAAAAATCCTTTCTCAGGGGATTGGTCCTAAAATCATAAAACTTTTTTCATCCCATGATAGAAATTAATTTTAGGACACCATGCTATGTGTATTTAAACAAGAAATTTATCTAATTATGAATAGAAAGATATATAAATTTTAGATATATACAGTTTTACAAATAAATGTATTCATTTGATCGAGTCACTTGCACAGTGGTATCTAGTCACACCATGATATTTTTTGAAGGATTCATCAACATAAAGTAAATATATAAAAGAGTTTTATAGTATAAAATAGTTTCTAAAAATATGTTTAGATGAGACTAACCTCTCATGCAGTCCACCAAAAAATATTTACTTTTGTAAATAGTATGGTCTTAGTGATCACACAGTTTTTTAAAATGGGTTTGTGATATATCACAGTGTACATGCATGAGTGAACATTGAAGTTTATATCTGAAATAGTTGAAATTATTCATTGCAAAAAATAAAATTTCCCATTACCCTAAAGGATTTTATGATGTGATGGTAAATAATAATGTAAATATTTACATTATTTTTCATGGATAATATTTTGCAGAAATTGTTTCATGGATGATAAAGATATAAATATTAAATTTATAAACACATAACATATTATAACATTGTAAAAATAGACATTGTCTATTTAATGAGTTTTAATATTTTTAAATAGATGAATTTTAGGAATATTATTCAAAAATCTCACCAATATTCAAAATTTCATTCTTCAAAGATGTTACTCACTAAAGAGCTTAGTGGTAGGGTTTTCTCATATGGTGACATATACAAGTGGTAGGAATTTTATATATACATAAAGAGTTAATTAATCCTTTGAATATGCCTCAAACATTAGATTGATATACTAACTCATCATATATGATATGATATGACGTTTCATCTATAATGTTTTATTAATTTTTCTAAAAATAAATTTCGATTTATAAAATTTATTAAATAGAAGGAAATAATTATTTTATCATTATTTTAACTTTTTTCATTGTGTTTCTGTAGATATATATTTATTGAAATATCATTATAATTTAAATCTAAAAATTAAATATTTAGTTATCCCTTATTTATGATCATTAGGGTGTACTTTATGTTATAATGATATTCTATGTTCAGGGATGGTATTAAAATTATATGAGATACAATGTATTCTTAGTAGGTGAAAAGGTATTTTTTTATACTAGAAGACCCACTATGTATACCACAATATATGTTATACAATATGTCATCAAAATACAAGGGCTGAAACAATCATAAAATAATCCAAAGTACTTATGATTGGTTTGATACATAGAATGAGAAAATTCATACAATATTACCTTTCTTATAAAATCCACTAAGGATTAGCTTATAATGAGGTCATTGGGCATGTTGTGGATCATGTCATTGGTTGAAGCTCAAGAAATTTGGGATTTTTTCTCTTATATAATGTTTAAAATATATATTCCCTTTCAATAGAAAAAATAGGGATTGTGTGGAACTAACTAGATAGTACATATGATGGGATTATCTATCATTATAAGGAGAATGTTATGTACTCATTAAAAATGGTGAATAAATTGGGATCTATACAAAAATTAGGTCATTATAAGAATGGAGAGTTGAGAAAATATGAGTTGGATATATCGGATTGACATACTCTATTCCCCATCTTCACTCGATGTCTTAGAAAAATTGAACATAATATAAATCACACAAGGATGAGATGGTGATAGGGGAAACAAGTATAGAGATACATGTGTTTATGTACATGATGATGTAACCCTTTATATCTTGAGTAGAATTGATGATTTTTAGGTGTCCACACAATTGTTACATTTACTGATTTAGTGGTTAATATTTATTTTCACTGCCAAAGAATCCAATGGGGGCTCAATTTGGAGTTGGCTAAATGAGGATGGAATTTCTCATAAATAGCTACTCAAAAATTGATTTAGAGTTTATCCAAGAGAGTTTTGGATGGGTATTCAGAAGGTATTGAATATTTTGTGATACAAGGTATTGTTAATGATATCATTCAAACTGTGTTTTAGAATATATCCAAATGGGTTTTGGATATGATTTTAGGTGTTATTTCTTATTATATAGTGTATGGATAATTAACACAAAGTTCATTAGAACTTATTAAAAGATAGATATTGAATAAAATATATGACATAATTCCTTTATTTTGTCCTTCTTAGACTATATTCGTGAAAATGGTTTGGACATGTCATAATGGATTGAAAATTGTTTTCATTCTATTTTATTCATATTGTATCATACAACTGGATGATTTCATAAGGGATGAAATATGATTTTATGGAATTACTTGTTATAAATAATATTGTATGATGAGGGGATTTCAAATTCCGTGGTTACATGTCACATTACATGAAGTCTTATTATATAATTGAATCTCCATAAAAAAGAATTTATAAGATTTTATATATGACTATCTGGGAGGATTAACATTAAGAATTAGATTTTGAATAAACCATCCACATTTATTATCATTGAGTAAAGTGTTACGTAGGATGTAATATAAGGAAGTATGATACATGAGGTGTGTATGTTAGATGAAGAGCTAATTATAATAATATGACACATGAGTTATTGAATACACTGTTAATGATCATCCCCAATAGTTTTATAAATTTTTAACTCTCACATGATGGTGGTGTATATGATTTTCCATGATTAGGTCAAGAATCACTTTCCCAATGTTAAAATCTTCTACTTATTGTATGTCAGATGAAGATGTTTTTCATTATGGTTAGAAGGAAACCAATTTTATGATGTGTGATTCATATTAGACCATCAATACACCACTAAGATGGGATTATTTTGATTACCCTTTAGTGATCTTCACCATGAAATGAATAGGATAGATGTTTTTTGGGACTTCGGTGTGAGGAAAAAGTATTGGTTTCAAAGGATCTTATTTTCACATTTTTTAGATTTTATGTTTTTAAGCATAATGATCATGGGCTTGTAAATTTGAATATTCATACTTATTAAAATAATTGTTATTCGACCCTAAAAAATCCTAATAATATCATATATTTTAATTCATGGTTCTACCATGATATCTGTTATATTTTATGGAAGATAACAATAGGTTGTGATTTATATTTCAATACCTATGTTGTTATATGTTTTAATTTACAATTTATTATATATATGATAATAAAATCTATTTTTTCATATTTGTATTGATTATATCACCCCATATGATATCCCATGTCACACAGTATGATATATTACATTCCTAAGTATTTCAAATGAGTTACAAGTTATAATATAATACATCATATACAATGATAATATCTCAGATTAGGTGATCCAAAATCGTAATTCTAGCCATATAAAAAATAATAACCAACTTTAACAATAGTCATAATGACAAAAAATATTATAGATTCCTGATAATTATATATATATTATTACATTATTTTTGAACATAATTATCTAATATGTATAGTTTAAATATCTAGATTCCGTGTGACTTTGTAAGACTAGGTTCATAAACATAAAAAGAAATTGAATCATAGAATATTTATTTTTATTCCTTGTAATGTGATACTAAATCTCTTTGGGCTCTTAAAACATAATTGGTTAACCAGGGGAATATATAAAAGAAGTGGGTGGTAAAAAAATCTTAGTCAGGGATTATACATGACAAGGAAACATAAAATGTGAGTCAAGGCTATGAGATTATATCATAAAAGAAATGGATCATGAGTAATCTTATATAATCATATCATAATTAACATGCTATCATAAGATCATAGAAACATAAAAAATGTGGAAAAAAATATATCAAAATGTAAACAAGATTCAATTATAACATTCAACACAACATCACAGGGTGAAAAATATCCCATAATGTATTAGTTTTACTCCCTAATCCAATAAAAAATGTCTCATAACACAAAATAGTACACAATTCATTATAGAACTATCACAATTCAGCCATAATAACATGTACATGATTATGTGTTCCACAAAAATGAAATCAATAATAATTTATAAGCATAATAATTACCCATGGAATGAAATGTTTTATATAATTTCTTCTCATTTGGTGATCATATGAGATTTCCTAACGATGTTATTCGAAACATGGACTTAAGGCACGTATTACCACCACTAAAGGAAGGTATAATGATATATATATATATAAGAGACATATATATAGAATTTATAATATATCAATAACAAAAATGGTTTTTTTCCTTGATGAAAATTTCTTTATAATATCACATGGAATATTTCTGAAAGAAAATACCCATTTTACTTTGAAATCAATTATTTATCATTTTGAAATTTACAAAACATAATAGTTTAAATTTTCCTTAAAAATAACCATAGAAACATGTAATTTAATATTAAATTCATTATGTAGTCATGGTAGTGAAAATTTCAATTCATTCTGTATATGTTAAATTGAAAATTTTCATTTCACACTTTTCCAAAAAGTTTCAAAATGCACCTTATTTCTAAAGAGATTAAAATATTCCATTTAATTAATTTTGTAAAAAATAAAAAAATGGGTAATAACATGTTCATAAAATAATATAATAATATAAAATCCCCTATTTAAATTATTTTAAGGAAAATATATCCTTGGAAGAGAATTATTCTTGATCTAAATTATGATGCAAGACCAGAATTACGTATAACAATATGTCTTGATGATTATCCTATGAATAATGAAGGAAATGGAATCCAAACATATAAAAAAAATTAAGGACCATATATTAATAAAATAGATTGTGTTCAATAATGTAATTGTATAAATATTCCCAAAAATGATCCTTGAACAAAAATAATCAAGAAGCGAAATAAGATTATAACAGAAAGCCTTTAAATTTTCCGTATCATTTAAATCAAATCCCCTTGAATGAATTAAAATATATTGTATCTTGAATTATTGGTATTTTTTAATGATTAATGATATAATATGTAAAAGCTTCAGTATATATATAATATTAAATATTTTAGATGCATAAAATTAAAACATTTATTAATGATGTGAAATTGACATTGTATCAATTACCAAGATCATATCTTTGAATTGAGAAAAAATAAATGAAGTTGTTATGTGTGTAAAATTTAAATAGACATAAAATAATTGTATATATAACATTAAATAATAATATTTATTTTTAAAAAAATTAATCTTATTACATTAAATAAAATAAATAATTAATTTAACCCAATGTGAATAAATTGAGTTATAAAATCTCTTACATTGAGTTCAAATAATCATTGACATAATTTATCATCATGAAGAACAAAATAATGGTAATTATTAAATTTATAAAGAAAAAACTCCATATTTATTTTGTTTTATTTTATTTAATTCTATATTATATTTATTTATATGGTCAATTGTGTTCTCATTGGACGTTTTGATGATATTAAGTTCATATATCAAAAATAACTTGTGTAGGTTGGAAGTGGTAAAATTTCTCATTTTTCTATAATATTTATAATAACTATAACAGAATAAATAATATTTTATACACAAATTATTCTTTTAGAACTATCTATGAATTGTTTTTTTGAAAAATAAATTATGATACAATCTTGGAGATGGTAGGGCACACACACCCATTAGTAATATTTCCATTTTTCAATGATTATCGTGGGATGAAGGTAGGTACAATTTATTCTATTAGTAATTATAATCATAAAATAAATAAAATAGTATTTATTTAAATATACGTATATATATCATCAATGTTATGTGGTGAATAAAAATTAATTACATCACTTTGTGGATGTGGTCGTCCAAACGTACTCATGAATGACATTATCATTTTTTAATGAAAATAATGGTATGGAATTTAATGAAATATAATCATTTTGGAATGGTAAATATTTCATTAATATAATATATATTCATTAAATCCATAATTACAACAATCCATAAAAGTAGGTGATGGAAAACAAATTACATCAGTTCTCAAGGTAGTACTCCACCGTACACGCGATCAACGGTTTCATTTCTCATTTTATGGAAGAGAAGATATGTATAATGTATTATATTGACTAAAGAACATATTATTATATGTTGTAAACTGGTTTAAAAATATCATAATGGTATAAAATTTTTATTGAGGTGGAAAAATAAAGAAAAAAAACGCTTGATAAAGAACTATACCACTTCTTTGGAAAAACTCTTTTGGTTTACACAAAAATAATCCTTATATTTATTTTATAATCAAAATAAGGACTCTAAGAAACATTTAGAGATTTATTTATTGATTTTTTCTAGGTTTTTGGATCAAAAAATAGGATCTTCATTTGTGGGGAGGTGAGGATAAGAGGCTTCCTTTTATAAGTGGGGTAGAGGACCAATAAAGAAATTTCTTAAAGAAATACAAAATGGTAATGTTATTTAGAAGAAAAATGATTCAAAATGAAGATATATTTTATTATTGGAGATGATAGTGGTGTATTATTTCCATAAAATATTATTTATAAATATTTATTATTAAAAAATACCATTATCTATTGATTTACCGCCAGGAGAACCGATTTTACTATAACTATGATAAATAATTTTTAATGTTATTTTGGTTAATTATGAAAAAAAATTAAGGTCAATGTATTAAAAAAATTAATTATGATGATTTAAATTTTATAAAACTTTTTACTAGATTAAATATAATGAAACAGTAGAATTTAATTTAAAAATTAAAATTTAAAATGTTCCTAGAAACAGTTTTTATTGAATATATTTTCAAGCATACGATGATCTTATATTAACTATAAGACTATTAATAATCATTATATACATCTAAAATAATTTATAAATATATATAAAAAATATTTAACTAATTCATCATTATGTTTTATTTTAATTTAATAGAATGGAGATATTTTATTCCTATAAATACATATTTCAGACAAATGTGTTTTCAAGACTAAAAATAAACTTATGAAAAAAATCCTCAAAAATATTTATTAAAATTAAATTATTTAGATTATTATAAATTAAATTATATGTATATATATATATATCACTTTAATATAAATTAAAACATATAATTGTAATTTTTAATTACATGATTTAATGAAAATAAATTATATTATTTGAAATTTCGTTAATTTTCACTATTCATTAAGAAACAAAACATTTTAGAAAACATTAATAATTCCAACATAAGATAATTTTTATATGATTATTTGAAAAATAACCTTAATATTATTTAATAATAGTTTCAAAATTTGTAGAAATTAATTATAATATTTTGTCACAAAAAGAAAATATAAATACATTTTTCAAGAAAACCTATGTTTTAGAGTAAAATGAATTTTCTAAAAATGGAGTTCTTATTTACTAAGTCTCCATAAATAAATTTATATGGATTATGATCATTGAATATGATTAATCTATTTTTTATTTATTTTCATAAATTCCAATTTAATGGTTATTTTTTAGTATCTATATTTAAATAATAATATTTTATGGTCTGTCCAGGATCACTTTTGTGTGTCATCATTATATATAGTATATTTATCTTTCTATAATCTGTTGTTGTTAATTTGTTCCCACATAAAAATATTTATGACCTCATAATTTCAATTTGTTTTAGATAATCAAATGTCTTACATTAAAAAAATACGTTTCTTGAAATCCCATAGTATACCAAGGGTTAATAAAACATCATATTCATAAAGGGAAAGGAAAAAATGAAGTTACAATTCTAATAACGACTAAGTGGGTTTTTAAGTAGAAATAAATTAGTGGGAACTGAAAATATAATCATAGAAGAATGTTATAGTTCAAAAATATTTATGGGGAGGAAAAATATCATTGATCCTAATAAAGTGAATGATCAAGGGAAATAAAGGTAATAACATAACATTTTCATTTCATGATCTTTTTCCTAAAGTTAAAGAATTTGTTTCCATATAGACTATGAACAAAAGTAATTCATAATTACTTTAAAAATACAATTTCATAATTTGATCAATTTATACAACAATTTCATCTCTTAATCCAAATGATGAGTAGTCAATATTAAATAATTTTATTCCTAAAGCACGAAAATAAACATTTAATAGACCACATAATCCACAAAAGGATGAAAATATATTCCACAAATCTTTATACATTAACCAAAACCATCATTTTTGTTACAAGTTAAGATAATTCCCATAATTAATAATCCATCTTATGATGAAATAAAACATTAATCTATACAAACTCAAAAATAATAAACAAATTTAAAAATAGATCACTTGTAAAATAAATAACCTTAAAATTATTCAAAATTTTCCAAATTATGGTTGAAACCCAAATATTTGAATTATTTCATCACATATTCATCCATGATAATTTTACTAATTCTTCTCAAATAAAATTAATCCCTCTTAATGTATCCAACCAAAATTTATATACCATTATCATATATGATAATAATTTCTTTAAACATATTCAATCACTATAATTAAATAGTAATATAATATATGTTTCTAACAATTGACACATTTCATAGATGTTTCATGATTCTTATAAACAATAAACCAATTAAAAATACGTCTACAACATAATTCTTGATTCCTAATACCTAAATACTTTAATAATTTCACCACAATTTTTTGTATAAGATTTTCCCTACCTTGGTCTAGGTAAATCACAAAATCTCTTCCTTCCCAAAACATTTTGTTATTATACTGTAGATTGACTAATCCCCATGTTATTTTAAAACTTTATATAATAATAATCCTTAAATATAACTATAACTTTTTATGATACCAACTATAATAGCCTAATGATTTTATAGATTTTATTATATGAATTTTTAACATAAATATCCATTAAGAACCACCAAATGATCATGAGGCCTAGTTTATTTTGAATATTCGGTTCATAAAACATTATAAGAAAATAAAACACATCCATGTTATTTTTATTCTTCTTTGGGAGCTCCTAAATATATTTCAACACCTAAAACTACATAGGATAACCTATGTAATACAAAAATAATGGTTTGATCAAAAAATACTAGTAAGTGAATAAATATGATAAGTAAACATTATGTGTGAGTCAATGGTATAACAAAATAACATAAAAATAGAATGGTCATGTGTAATCACAAGGAAGAATAAGATAAAGAACATGTAATCATACAATCATAAAAACATTTGAAACATGGGGGAAACATATAACATAATGTAAGCATTAGATGAGGATAACGAACTAGACAATATCACATAGTGGAAAAAGTTCCATAATTGATTAGGTTTACTCTTTAATCCTATACATAACATATCATGACACATAAACATTACCCAATGCATCAGTTTGATATATAGGTGAACCCATCATAACATGTAAACACTTTTATTTTCCACAAAAAGGAAATACATTTTTATGAATAAATATAATAATTACCCATGGAATGAAATGGGTTTTATATTCTTTATGAATGTCGTAATCAATATATATATCATAAAGAATTAATTGTTAAAATGAATTTAAGGTATGTATAATGAAATTTAAAGAAGGGATATTTATATATATATATTTAAGAGACATATACATAGAACTTATAATCAATCTATAATATTTGAGGCTGTTATCATTGATTAATTTTTTTAAATGATAATATCGAATATTTATTGAGGAAAATACAATTTTCACATTAAAATAACTTCATTAAAATATAAAAAATCCTATAAATTATATAAATAATTTTATTTGAAAATATACACTGAAATTTTTTAATTTAGCCTGTAAATAATTGATTATTCATAATGAAGGTTATTTTTATCATGTTTTATAAGTTAAAAAAATATTACATTCAAACTTTTGTAAAAAGAGTCAAAAAGTACATTATATGAAAAGAGAAACAAACCACCTTTTAATAAAATTGAAAAAATATAACATGGGTAAAAATTAATTTGATAAATTATTGGATAATAATAAAATAATTATATAACATATTTTATGAAAATGTTGATATGGAAGAGAAATATTCCAAATCTAAAAAAGATATAACATTAGTAATAGATAAAAAAGAAATTCCTGATGATTATTTATTAAATAAGTGAAGAATAGGAATCAAAACAGGTAAAACACATTCGTGAATATAAGGGATTAAAATATATATGGTTCATGAAAATAATTGTATATGGTTTCTCCCATAGGAACAATGAATATAAACAATCATGTAAATAAATGACATTGTTACAAAAATCCATTCCACATTGGTATCATTAAAATTATAAATCATTTGATGAATTAAAATTAATTATAACATAAAATACCATGATTTATTTAAGATTAATGAAATAATATGTAAAAGGGGAATTAGATAAACCATATAAAATAAATTAGGTTCCTACCATTGATGTATGCCTCAATAAAGGGAAATTGGGATGAAATACTTTAAAAAGATTGTATCATTGAAGTGATAATAAATAAATGAAGTTATTATCTATTTAAAATGTGAATAAAAATGAAATAGTTATAAATACAACATAAAATATTCAAATTTAATTGCATACATAATCTTATCATATTATGTTAATAAAGAAGTAATTTAACCATATGAAAGTAAATTGAGATATAAAATCTCTTACCTAGAATTTGAATCACCAGGTATGTAACTAATCTTACTAAATAATAAAAAATGTTAATTAATTAATTTATTATTTAATTATTTATTTTTTATTATTCCATTTATTTTATTTATTAACATTTTATATTCACTTACATAATCAATATTGTTCACATCAGATGTTTTGATAATATTCAATTCTTATATACAAAATTATTTTGGAAGGTTGACACTGGTAAAAGGGGTCACTGTTCGATAATCTATAGAATCAAAATAATGAAATAATTATGATTTTTATATGTCAATTATACATTTAAAACCAGCCACAAAATGTGATTTTAAAAAATGAAAAATGTTGCAGTCTTGGAGATGGTAGGTCATTTATATGCAAGAGTAACATTTCCATTTGTTAATGATCATTATAAAAATTAGTTCTATATTATTTTAATGTTAAATAAATATAAAAATATCATAAATACCTTATTATTTATTAAAATATACTTATATTAATCATACTAATGATTTGGTAATGAATAATGAATCACATTGCCTCATGGTGGCTGTAATCCGAACCTACAGATAAAGGCCATTATCATTTTCTAGTGAATAGAAAGTTCATAAATTACATGATATATTATCTTTTAAAAATTATAAATGTTTAATTAATAACATATATATAAATTAAATCCATCAATAAAACTATAAATATTAAGAGGTGGTGGAAAAAAAATTACTACGTTTCATGAGGATTTAATACATCGTACACAGAAACGACGGATCTGTTTTCCATTTTATGGGAGAGGAGATAGATATAGGTTATGACATTATAATTGCATAATATCATTAAATGGTATATAATTATGTTATTATATCTTCATTATTTAATAATATTAGTTTTTGGTGGAATAATAAAAGATTAAAAAAACATGATTAAGAACTATACCTCTTCTTCAGACAACCCCTTATGATTTAAACTAAAAAAAATATAGAATGGTTTTATAATGAAAAAGGAACTATATGAAATTAGGATGGATATTATAAAGGTTTATAATTAGGGTTTTTTTAAACTAGAAGGATATTTTTTGTGTCTATATGAGAGGAGAGGATGTGTAACTTTATAAGGAGGTGAGAGAACCCCCTATGCAATTTCATAAAATAATAAAAATATATAAAATTTATTTACAAATAAAAGTTATAAAATAGATATAGATTATAAATTATGATAGGTTAAGTTATTTATAATTCAATAAAATAAATTTTTTACAATTTTAATAGGAAGACATACCTGTATATTTTGTTTTACCCTCCTGGTAAAGCCGTTTTAACCTTAACCGCCATAAATAATTTGGACTATTTATACTATTCATTACAAACCAAAAATTTTGTTTACCTTATTACATAATATTAATTTTTATAAATTAAAATAGGAATCCATTTATTAAATTAATTTCATATAATTTTAAGAATTTAATTTTAAAATGAACCTACTAAAAGCATTAAAAATGATTTTTTCAAGAAATGTATTTTTCAAGCATAAGATGATCTTAAATTATCTATTCAAATATTATTCATAATTATATGAATTTAAATTAATTAATATATAAAATTAGTATTAATTATTCCTCATTAGGGTTTGTTTTAAATAATTAAAATTGTAAAATGATTTAAATTTAAAAACTGTTTTAATAAAAATTCATTTTTAAGCCTTAACATAAACATATATTGAACTCATGTAGATTTATAATTAAAATTAACTATATTATATTTTCATATATTAAATTGATCATATCTTACTTTTTTATAAAATCAATAATATTGTTGTACTTTTATATAATTTTATTTAATGAAATAAAATTACTATATTTGGAAAAATAAGTAATTTTCATTAATCATTAACTAAACAAACATTTCAGAAAACTCAAAAAAACACCACAATATAATTTTCATATGATTATTTAAAAAATGAAGATATTTTTATACAAAAATATACACTTTACTACAATTAATGATAATATTTTCTATCAGCAGTTAGATAAAAACAATCTTGGAGGAAAATATATATTTTTAAGAATAAAATGACATTACCAAAAATTGAGTGATTATTTATTTAGAATTTATATATAAATTTACATTGAGTATGAAATTAATATATATTTTATAATATTTTTAATATTATTTCTATCATCCATTTTATTGGAAAGGAAATTTCAATCATGTTTAAATAATAATATTTCATGGTTTTTTGGGCTCAATGTTGTGTGTCGTATAAGATATTAATGTTATTTTTTGTTGAAAATATTAGTGTGTTAAATATATGATATAATCAGTATTCAAAAATTCGAGAATCAAAAAACATATAATGTATTTGGTACTAGTAATGTATTTCTAGGGATCAAATAAATCTTGTTCAAGGTACTGAGTGTCATTAGAATCCTCAAATCCCAATATTATCATCTTATGGAAACAGAACCCCATTAAATATAAAATAAAGAAAAATAAATATCATTAACCATATATTGATGTTGTCAATATCGTTATCTAAATTTATTATAAATATCACAAATAATATCTAACATAATCTCACCTTCGAGTTGTATCAATTGATTTACTAAATAACATGTTGCTTGTGTGGGATCATCCTCACAACCACTATATACTAGTATCACTCAGATGCGAAGGAATATGAGTTATGGGTTTTTTAAAAGAGTCAATTAATCAGTTGTTTTCCCAAATCAATGGTTCTGGCCTATTAATATAGGTCTTATTAATCTCTTGGAACTTTATGTTTATTCTCTCTTACGATATATGATGTATGATTAATTCTTCATATGTTCATGCATTTAATGTAAGAATGGGGTTTTGGTTATACAATGAATTTTATCCACTAATGAATGGTTTTTTAAAATTATAACCTCACATGGACGATATTTCAAATAAATTTTTTTTAAAATTATACTACCTTTTGTAAGTAGAAAATAATATATATATATATATATATATGCATTATAATATCAATATATTATATGGAATGATTCAGAATAGGTAGAAATGATATGATATCTCAATATAGTAAAGAATGATATTTCCAAAATACATAAAACATTACTTTTACATCACAAATATTAAACCATACAATATACACATATCATACCATAAAATTTAGTATAAAATGATATATATAATTTGAGCATATCTCTAGTATTAGTTAAAAAATATCCTATAAATGATACTATGTAATATAACCCCTTTATCAACTGACATCTCATAATGTTGGATTAATACGTTTGAAATGACCTATGATAAATAATTTATTTCTCTTGAAATTTATTAACTAACACATCTATAAGAAACCATGAACATGAACTTTGTTTAGAAATTTCATTCCAATTAATAGGCTATAGATATCTTATTCTATTAATATAGAATGAAAAAAATTATATATTGGTGAATTATTTAATGATATATCACTTTGGAGGAACCTAACATATATTAAGTCACCAATATTATATATCTTCATTGCTTTCATCTAAACATTAAAGTACAAGATTCATGATGCACATTAATAATTAGCTAATTTCCAAACTCTAATACAGAAGTTCCCTAATAAGATTTTACAATTACACATAAAACATTTTGATTACTTTTTGGGTTTATTATCCTTGTGATATCCTTTCTTATAGATCAACAAGTGAGAACTTCACCACAAGAAGGTTCAATTCTTATAATACCCCAACTTTTGAAGGTCATACACCCCCCTATGTCCCAAAAAGAATATATCTATAATATATGATACATTCTTTTTAGAATATTTTCATTGTATTAATGAGTTATGATTTTAGCGGGTAACTACCTATAACCTCTTAAAAAAAATTATTTTAAGTAAATTATTAAATCAAATTAACCCAAAATAATTATCAATTTGTGATAAGAATAAATATCTATTGTGAATTTAATGTAAAATGTTAGTTGGTTACAGGGAACTGGCTTCCACAATATATTCAATAATTGTTTTAAAAATTTATTTTTGGCAAAATGATATTCACATTACAAATTTTACTATTATAAATCATAATTTCAATAATTTCTAGTTGAAAACTATAGTTGATATCTATTTTAGAATAATAATATTATAGATATATTAATATTCACTATTTATATAAAAATAATAATATTTATTGATCATCTAGAAGAAATACATATTTTTTAGAATACCCTTCCAAAAGAATCACCTTCAAATTATTCTCAACATGCTAATAAAAATGTTTGTTTGAATCATAAGATGGATTTTATTTATATTAAACTTTCTTTACTCATTTCATTGGATATAATATTTCAAAAAACAATGACCATGTTTTCTATTTGTAAGTTATTAATAATATAATAGGAATGTATTATGAATATAATAATCCTTAATTAAATAGGTTTTTTAAAATAAATTTTTATTATATATTATTGGTCTTCCGTTTCAACTCTTATAGTCAATATGATTAGTTATGTTAATGATTTATAATGATAAATTTATCCTCTAAAATTGGATTGAGATAGTGAAATCAATATGATATTATATATAGAGATACAATTCCAATTAATTATTAATTTTAAAATTAATTTCATTTCTAATTTATTACACAATTTGATATATGTATTAGGGATTAATAATAAGAAAATGATCTATTTTGGAATAATAACATTAAAAATGGTATCAATGATAATAAACAAGTATTTACAGAACAAATATTTTAATGTAGAATCTATTAGAATTGTTGAACTCATAAATTTAAAATGGTGGTGCCTCTAAGTAGGTAAATACTTCCATTTTGTTCTGTCAACACATTGATATGTAACTACCAAAAATAGATTAAAGAGATTTAAAATAATTTTTTATAGTTTAAATCATGTATTTGTGTTCTATAGATAAGGTTATTTGATTATGATTTTTTTATGAAAGATAAAAATAATGAATTTTTCATTTTTCAATTGTATAGGTAATAAATGGTAAAGGGAATTTGGTGAAGATAGTTTATGTGTTTTAATAATTCAATATTGAATTCTAAATTGGTATGAGATTATAAAATCCAAAATAACTAAGTTATTTAATAGTTTTAAGAGAAATATAATATAATATATAACATAATGAAATAATAATGTCTTGGTAAGAGTATTAAGTTTCATTAATTAGTTTTATGTGGCAGTACTCATGCTTGGAATTTACTAATTTTTTTAAAATACTATGAAATCACTTCATAATTCAATCAGTTGGACCTTATTATTTCATATTGTGGTTGTTAACTATTTTTTTAATGGATTCTACTTTTCTAGGGACATTTTGATGTTTGTGGACCTCATGGGAATCTCCTACATTATGAAGGTGAGTGTCCTCTTGATCTCCATGGGTGGTGATGATTCAAATTAAAATACATGAGGTCAAATTATCACTTAAGGAGTCTTAATTTCAAGTTTGATACTCTATTATTTATTTTATACATTTTCATGAATTCTTACATGTAACAATACAAGTTACCCTTGAGTGAAATCTATTGAATAACAACCTATATTTAACAGGCCACTACATAAGGAATCTCTTATGTTTCTCAATTTACCAGTGTTTGTGTTCACTATATAGCTTAAACCCATATTCATGTGATATTAATAGTTTCTTTCCATACATGTTGATATTGGAATCCTCTAAAAGGAATTATGAGGTTTTATATATCTTGGATCAAGACCACTGAATGGTATTGCTATATATTCCTATGAAGATAATAAGAACCCTCATGGTTCGGTGCGACATAATAGGACATGCCATAGATTTTAAGATCAACTGACATGGACCATAGTGTTTCTGTTTTTGGATATGAATCTATGACTATTTTTAATATTATTCAAGTTATGTGTAGTTGAATATTTTTTTTGCTTTTTGTTTTACCTTTCCCATATTAATTTGAATAGGTATCATATTCTCATAAAATATGGGACCGTAAGGAAGTTGGGATTAAACCACAGAGATGCATCCAATGTATCCTACTAGAAAAAAATAATACCCAATATATCATGAGTTTTATATATTATGGTCATGTTACAAAACTAGATTATAATGATTAAAAAATTGTGGTAAGGAAAATATACTTTGTATTTTAAACTCATAAATCTAAGAATACTATATAAAAGGTGCCAGGAAATAGTTTGGCACAATACTTTAACAAAAGAGTCCCTTTATAGCTAACTTTGGTAGGTGCGCTAGGAGAAGGTGGTTTTTGGTAACCCATAAGAGAATATCAACTAGGGGAATATGAATATTCAAATGGAAGAATCCTTACTCAAGGATTATGAGGCAACCAAAAGGTATTTCTGGACCCAAGTTGTTACAAGACATAGGGAAGGTGGATTCCTAGTTAGGTGACCTAGGTTGGGTGGGAAATAATAGATGTTCCATGTAAAATGTGTTTCCCATTTAGGTAACATGGTAAAATGGGGTTCCCAAGCAGGATTCATGGTTAAATATTTTCACAGTTGGAATCCTAATAGAATTAAAAACAAGTTAGTATTCCCAGATAATGTGTAAACCCAAGTTAGATGAACCAACTCTTACTATCCAGACCTGCACATAATTTAGTCAGTCGAATGGTATGAATGTAATTCAAAATCCCCATTGGATAGAAACTAGTGTCTGAGAATCATGTATTCATTTATGGGAATTATTTCTCAAAAAATGATATTAGACATGTCACACAATTCTTACCAAAATTCCAACTAAGTGCATCTATACATTGGACATCCATACAAAAAATAGATAAATTGTTTTAAAAAAAATAATGGACAACATAATATAAAATTTCAACTCACATTACACATAATATAAGTGAGATCTAATAAATATTAATAAAATCCCTAAATACAGTAGGATCTGAAATGGTTGACACACACATGATTCAGAAATACTTGTAGGTTGATACAAGTAAAAAATAATAAATGAGTCCCAAAAAATACCCAAATTATGATTTATTCATGCCCCTTGGCCACTCTTTTAGAACACCACATTGATATTCTCTTTGAGAAATAGTAACAATTATCCAATGGAAGAAGCTTCCTGAAAACATGGAACTTAATCATGTATAATCCAATCAGCATACCAACACTATGTAGTATCAATATAGTGTGAGAAAACATTTCCCATTATTATTTACCAAATTATTCCATTCAATTAACTTTTCCAAACTTATAATAAATTATTGTTTTAAAATAATTTTTAATAGATTAATTCTTTCTAGTATATAAGTAAAACAAAACAGAAATGAAAATCCCAAATTCATTTCTCTAAACAGAGAACCAAGTTATTAAAAGTATAATGATTAGATATATAATTCTCAAATTAATACATTCTTAATGGAAATATAGAATTACTTTATGATGATGGGATTTTATATATTTTATTTTAAAATATTTTCGCCACCAATTCACCTCCCAATAATTTTTATAACTACATTTTAAATTAGTAATAGAAGGAAATATACCCGAAAACCACAAATTTAAACCCATATGAAATTAGATATATTATATATATATGTATATTATACACTGTTACATAAACATAACAACCAAATAGAGTTTAATGTTATTAATAACTGAATCTACTCAAACAATATGAGATAATTGGATGAAATAAACTTTAAAAAATAATAACCTTGGGGGAATCAATATGATAATTAAGTTCAAGTCACTCTAATGATAATTTTACTTTATAATGAGTAGAACCAATAATATATAATTGTGGATACTCCACTTTGTTAGATAACTTACATAATTATTGGCATGGTGAAGCCTATCAATTGTAACCATAAAAATATCATCCAAATACAAATATTATTTAGTTAGTTAGTATAGTAATCCAAAACTAGTAAGATCATACCACATGCCAAGTAGTACTTGTCACAGGCCCCTATATAATCTCTCATGTTTCACATTATATTAACTACTGGAGGAAGACTAATATTTATAACACATCAATATCATATAAATAACATAATTCAGTAAATATATCTCAACATAAACACGTAATACCTCCACCATACACCATTTTTAATAATATCCCTTATCAATATCCAATAAAATTAAAAAATAATGACCTTATATATCAATATAGAAAATCATATTAAATACATAAAACAATAAGGCTTAAGTTAAGGATGTACCACATTTTATAAGAACACTTCTTATAAAAGGTTCCAACTATGAATTTAACTTTTATTAACCAAAAGACCAATAATTTACGCTTCTTTAAAAAAAATATAAAACAACAAATTACGGGATAATATCATTTACAACAAAGGGAATCATTTAATTAATTAAATATTTCAAGACAAAATAAATTTATTCATTCAATTTGATTAAGAATTTTGGAAACAACATGAACATAAATCATATATATATAACATAATAACCTATCAAAGAAACACATAAATTCTTATAATAGTGAACTTTTAACAAATAAATACCAAAAAAACGTAAAAAAATATCATATAAAATTATTGAAAACCACATTGTAGTTTTAAAAGACCATTTAGATTACTAAATCATTCATAAAGAGCCTTATAAATATTTTAACAAACACATACCATAAAAAAATTTATCTTAAAAATTATGAATATATAAATCCACAAAAGCCATATTTTTTACCACACCATGAAAATATAACCATGATAAAAAAATTATTAATTTTCTATGGAATATAAAACTGGAATAATTTTTTCATATGAAATTATATTATAAAACATAATCATTGCAATATTTTATATGGAAAGGAAATCACATGGATACAAATACCTCAATAAAGAAATTATATAAAAATTAATGAAAAACACTATATATGGCCTCACGTTGTGATTCAAAATCAGTTGACATCAAAAATCAATACATTTAGTTAAGAAATCCTTCTAGGGATTCACAACCATGGCCCCTTGATGTATAAGAGGAAGAAGAAGAAAGGGGATAAGGGGAATTAAAACCTAATAAGGGCCTTACTAGGGATAAATTTATATGTAATCAATGATGGAGAAACAAAATTGAGGATACAGAATAAGGATTAACTCATTGGGATATCCTCTGACTATGTAAATTGAGTGGGAGGAAATAATTTCCAAGGAGATATTTATTTTTAATGTGGAAATATAAGAAATTCAATAAATTAAAATATGGGTAGAATATCTTCAAGAATAAAAAAAATAGGCCATGTTGTGGTTCCCCTCTCTAGGAACCGATAATAAAATGACCCTACTAGTCACAACATGGTACACTTATTCCATCCATAATTAATAATATATAGACCTAGGCTCCTAGGATGTTTTATCCACCACCATACCATTATGTACCTCTCCCAAATCAATCTTAAATCACATTCACTCTACCTTGGGTTACATCAGGGTGTGACCCCTCCATTCACCACACTAAAAACCCACATGCATAGGTCCTCAAGGGATGACTCTCACCTAGGAAACGCCCTATCATGTCCTGAAAAAGTGTCATAATGTCACATTATCTTCTCATGAAGTCTCATAAGGGAACCCAGTGACAACAAAATGTAAGAATTATTTCCATGAAGTCACATCCCTTACAATGATGAGACAACTGTTTACCATTTTTTATAAATCCTAGGAATAATATGTTTCAATGGAAATAATATTTCATAGGGGATTGCTTCACAAATCTGACCCTATCTGATACACACAATTTTGTGATTCCACTTGTCCAATGTGAGATCTTCAATCACCCAGAACTCATGGTTCACCTATATCCCATCACTCCCTATGTCTTAGAGCTAAATTTTAACTTAAAACTATTATAAAATCAATCATAAAATCATTACCTTTAATAAAAAAATTCTAATACTAGGGGTAATCTATGACACAATGAAAATTACATATATCAAAACTCCAAAACATGAAAAAATGAATAAAATCATAAAACACATCAATGAGAATGAAAAACATCCCTTATCATCCAATATTTGATCCCAAACACAAAATGTAAAGATTATTATGACTAAATAAATTAAATAATTTTTTTAAACCGAGGTAATTTTGTAAATAATATTTTTACCACACTAATTTCAACCCCTAGAAAGACCCAAAAGATTTAATTGAATGACACAATCATCATAAAACATAATTTGATATAAGATCGATCATGAGTGGAAATTGACCAAAAGAAAAAAACTTCAAGGACATTATAAAAATTAATAATTATCCCATCAAACATATTATACCCATAAAATTTAGTTTCAAATAAGAATAATCTTTATTTTTTTCTTACTATGCAATAAAAAGATTTAAAAGAACAAAGATATAATTAAAAATATTAATTTGTAAATGTGACCATTATAACCAAGTCATTAAATTAGTAGTTCCAATAAAAATAACCATGTTATAAGAAATATTTGTATATTTTTTTGTGCAATGAAAATATATTCATTAATGGTAAAAAAATAGTAACTAGATTTCAATAAAGTTTTTTATGCTTTAAAAAATATTTTCATCAATAATGTTTTATATTTTATTTACTTTATTGATAATATATTTTATATATTACAATTTTAATAATTTTATTTGAAAATAATAATAATTATTTTGAAATTATAAATATAAAATAGTCTTAGGATTTTTTTATGTTTTTCAAATAATATTTTTTAATGTAAATACTGAAAAATTCTAATATGGGTAAAACAACCATTTATTTTCAATAAATTAATTAATTTAAAATATAAACTATTTTGAATTATAATTTAACATAATTTAATATCATTTTTTAATATAAATAATTATATATTAATCTACATTATAGTTTATTTTGGTATAACATCATTTTTTGGTTAATAAGGAAATTTTTTAAAAATTGTTTTTTGTTTCATTTACATAATTTATATTAAATTTTATTTATAAAAGTTATAGTATTTGAATATCTAAAAATATTTCCCATTAATTGAATCTTTATTTAAACAATATGTAAATATGTCCCTTTTTTAAATCATCGAATTGTATGTGTGGTAAATATTTGTCATCTCTGTAAAGGTATCATGTGGTTAAAACTATGACATAAACCTAAAACTCATGATAAAACAATAATTTATCCTATTAAATGTTTTTTTCTAAATCCTATAAATACGAAATATGAAAATGTAGAACAGTTTTCCCACATACATTTGATTATAATAGTTTTATTATTTTAAGAAATGGATAAAATCAAAATTTTTCCTTCTTGATTTTAATTTGTATTATACATTTCCATTAAGGATAAAAATTTTATATGATTGAATATAAAATAAAATTTGAATATAGAAAATTTATTTATATGATATTATTTTAAATCTAATTTTTATATATGAAATTATCCCCTTCATTACTTACATAATGCTTATACAATGCTAGGTCATGGAGTAAAAAATGAAAATAATTGATATTAAAAACAATAAAATTATTAATTTTTGGATTATTTTTTATATTATAATAATTTAATACGAAAATATAATGTATAAATGATTGTAAATGTGTTAATATTTTTATTTAATTACTTTCTTTATGGATTTGAATTGAAATTAAATGAATACTCCCAAAAATAACATTAATGATATTTTCTGATAAAAAATATTTTATTATATGATTTAAAAATCACAAAAGTATTTAAACACGAATATTTGGATTATAAATTATATAAAATTTTAACCATATTCCATTTTTATCCACTTTTTACCTTAGAAGCTATTTTATGACCCTTAGAGGATAAAACAATGGGTAAGCACGGTTATGGTTAAAAAGGGTTAAATGGGGGGTTAAACCGAAACATTAGGTTTAAAATATATATTAAACATGTCTAAATTATATTATATTAATTTAGTTTTACCTTCTTGTGTACCCCATTTGATGTTATTTCCATTTGGTTCCACTCGACATAACTATGTGATATTTTATATTTAAATAATTTAAGTATTTCAAATTGTTTCCTTTACCTCACATATAAAATTGAACCTCTTATTCATGTTATTCATAAATATTGACCAGTTTATATGAGAAAATCCATATCCAAATACATTAATATATTTTTTTCTCAAATAAGTATTATTGTGTATACCATATGCGGTCTCTCAAAGAATATAAAAATCATCTTTATCTACTCCATCAACGTTTATTCCATTCTATACTTCCTATAAATTTTTTTGTCTCCATCCTAATGTAAAAACAAAAATATAATAAATATAATTAGATTATATTATTTTTATATTACAACCATTTTTTTGATTATCCATCTAATGTGAAATGAATGAATATCGCATGTGTACATCTGAACTACCCCCTCCACATAGTGACATGATTTAATTTCAATCACCATATTTAATGGTTAGTTATTATAATTTATTTAATTTTTTATATAATATTCATGAAATAATTACCCTTACTAAATTAGAATATATTTTATACCTTCACACATACCTATCTATTAGAAAATGATAATGTTACTCATGCGTACATGTGAACTACCACCTCCATGAAATGAAGTGATTTTTTTTCATTTAAAATTTACATTAATGGTAATAAGGATAAATTGAATTACTCTATATATGATATTTTTTGTCTAATTATTATTAAATAAATGGGATTTATTATTTAATCTTATATCATTTCATCCATCAAAAAGTTGAAATATAACTCTTGTATAAGTGCAGACAACTATTTCCACAAAATGATTTAATTACTTTTTCATCACCGCTGTATAAAATGGTAATAATATAATTTATAACGATTAAATATAACCCTTATGACATTATTAATGTTATATAAATTATTTAACTATGATCCTGATGTGAGGTCCAAAAATAACACACTAAAACATACATGAAAAACAAAATAGTTAACACATGGAAACAATTATTTTAATAATGTATTAATATTGAATGGGTGTTTAATGGTTATAATCGGATCATATAAGACATCATAAGTGTAAAAAAGGATAATTAATTTCTATATTTAATTTTGAAAATATAAGCTTTTCAATTTAGTGTTTGATACTGATAATTATAAAAAAATTTCAACCATCTATTAAATAAAACGTCAAAAGGAAATATGGAATCATGTACATACCCAAGGAAATTTTAGGATTATAGTTTTTATAATTGAGAAAGACAATCAATGTTTATAAATACACAGAGTATAAATTTTTCTAGAAGATAAGTTATTTTTAAAGATATAATAGTTTCATTCAAGATAATGTCCACATCTAGAACTATAAATTTATATACTTTTTTACTCATCTTCCATACCTATGAAAAAAACTAAAATCAGTTGATCCTAAAAAGAAAAATATGGGAAATATAATTTTAATAAAGAATAATATTATTCCCAGATTTAATACATTATATAATAAAGAAGAGTTTTCCATTAACATAAATACTTGGGGGTAAAATAATCTTTTACATACCCATGAAATATAAATCATGGATGAAAAATTTTCATAAAATAATTTATAAGAAAATATAATGTACGAAAATGTGGTTTTCCTTGAAAATTAAATAACTGATAAAAATTTATCCAAAACATACCTTCTTACACTAAAAGGGAATAAAAATTCCTTTAGAACAAAATATAAATCACCCACCTTCTGAAATAAAATTATTTACATATAAATAATAAGTAAGAAAAGAAAATCATGTTGATTCATATTTATAGAAACCCTAAAGAACTCTTACAAGTGGAATTACAAAAACAATCAAATTACAACATAATAAAATTGAGATCATTATCATCAACTAAGGTATTGGAGATATATATTGGGCTCATCCATCATCATGTGATATATTAGTCTCACTCATCATCATGAGGTAAATCATGATCACACATCATCATAAACAATTTACAAGAAAAATAAACTGCATAAAAATATAAAATATTTTATTTCAGCCAAAAAACACATAAAAATTTATATTTAAACCCATAATAAGTACATTTTTATGATATTGATATTTTCCTTTCCTTTAAAACATCATTTTAAAAACTATAATTCCATGAGAAAAAGGGAATGATGGGTATTTATTAAATAAGACATGGAATATTTTAAAGTAATTCAAAAAAAAACAAATAATGGTTTCATGAGTTGTAAAATACATTGATTAAATATATATATATATTAAAATATAACATTCCACTTTTCCTTTTCTAATAATAGTCATAACATCTTGTATAATATACTTAAAACAATTTCATTTTAAAACATTTTATACAATTTAAAAGGAGTCATGAAATGTACATTATAACTATAAATATCCATAAAAATACATTCATAAAATAATTTTAATAATATGGGTGTGGAAGATAAAAATATTAAATATATTATGAAACATTTAAAATGGTGTTTTTTAGAAAACTCATCCATTATTGAGATTTTGACTAATAACGTACATTATTTTTCTTCATGAATAATAAAATTATGTTAATTATTTACATAATTAATATCACTTTCCATATTTATTATTCATTTGTTTAATTTATTACCATATTATATACAATAATGTAATCCAATATGTTAACATCGTATGTTTTTACAATATTCGGCTCATATGCCCAAAATGAATTTGGGAGGTTGAATTTGATGAAAATGTTCATTATTAAATAATATCATGGATTATAATAATGAAATAATTATATTTTTTTATAATGAAATTATAATTTTAAATCAACAATGATATATTTTGATGAACAATTTACATTGTTACGATCATAAAGATTATGTGTAGTACGTATGCAAGAGTAATGTTTTCATCATTCCATGATCATGAAGGAAAGAAGGTAAATTCTATTTATATTTTATAAATTGTTATTATGTCATAAATATATTACTATTTCTTTAATCACACGGATATATATCATCTATTTTATTTTTTTATGAGAAAAAAATCCCATCTCTTTATGGAGATTGTAATCAATATGTACATAGGAATAACATTATTATTTCTTAATGGATGGAAATGTTATAAAATAGATCATTTATTATATTAATAGAAATATAATTATTTCATGAATATATATATATATATATTAAATCCATCACTATAAAAAAATCTATTATAGGATGTGATGGAAAATGAAACACATAGCTTTATGGTGGTAGTAGACCACATGTATGTACAAATGATGTTTCTATTCCCCATCATATAGAAAATTGGATTAAAATCAATTATACTAGAGTCATACTAAAATTACATATATAGGATTAAATTTTATTATTATATCATCATGGATTATGAATATTTGGAGAAGGTATAAGAATAAATAAATTCATAGTGGTCTGGTTGAATGATTACCTCTTCTTTAGTATACCCTTAAATTCCTCTTTAAGGACCCCTAAAATAATATTTTAAGAAGGAAAAAACATCTAATTCATGTATAAATAATTTTATAAGATAATTGGTATGGTATTTTCTAGAGAGATGGATCAAATTTTTGTAACGAAATGAGAAAATTTGTGTCTTTTTATAAGGGATTGAATTGGGAACTTTTGTAAATTTATAAAATATTATAATATAATATGTGCTTAAATCATGTAAAATTGTTAAAAATTAAATATATTTGTATTTTGTTTTATATGTTATTAAAATAATCAACCATATAAATGTATACAGGTTTAAATATCATTTAAATCCTTATCATTTTTTAGTCCCTTATTCAACCAATTTTTACCATAACCATAGTAATGAGTTTTTCAATATTAACTGGTTATAATATTACTTATATTATGGAAATGGACTCATCATTTTTAAGGGGATGAAATTTAGACAATATATCATCATAATTTTACTATGCCATGATATTTTTGATTTGTAAAAAATTTAATATAGTATTATTTCACATAAAATCTCATTAAAGTCATTTTAAACACTATTAATTTTGTTTGTCTTTCAAAACATTAATATTGAAATTTGTTTAATATATTATACATTAAAAATCCTAAAATATGTTATATTAATCTATAATATTTTTTTAATACTATAACTCAATAGAAAAATATTACATTTTGATTTTTTTAAAATCATTTACATGAATTTCATACTGCTTGCACATGCACTAAGTTGACAATGTGTAAGCATTTAAAAGAATGATATCACCACTAAAAATTAAAAATAATTTATTATGATAAAAATACATTATATTTAATTTAAATTTTTTTAATTTAATATAATTTGTTATTTTCCATTTAAAAATCTATTGTGAACACAAAACCCAATACAGTGACATTTTTTTCATTATAATTTACATAAAATATCATAAATTTTATAATCAGATATAAATTGAAAAAGGTCGTATTATAGAATATTGGATGATTATTGACAAATTACAAATATAAAATAAAATAAAATTAATTTTCATAATGAATTTTAAGCCTTATAATACTAGTTTGAACATCAATTATAAAACTATAAAATGATCCAACAATACCATTTCTGTAACACCCCAGGTAAATAAAGAATATGACATTTTCTTATTTATCCAAATTTGTGAATAAAATATTAATATGACTTTAAAGGGGACGCTATGCTCGATGGTGTACCCAACACGCAACAACGAGTTTCTTGGGAATCTTACGTTGCACTCTAATAATAAAATAATATTAATTTAAATGGTAGTTAACATGTAGCCATTGTATTGGCGGGAATGGATAGAAATAACTAAAATACGATTATATATGCTTTTAAATGTTTTTACATTTATCCAATAAAAGATAAAGGCATAAAATACGGAAAGAATTAAATTTTAGGCGTATATGCCCTGGTTTTCACTAAAGGGTCACTTATCGCCTTTTGATGGCGAACCGTCATTAAATATAGTTTTTTTTCACTCTTATACATTCAATTGGACCAAATAAAACTCTTCTTAAGAATTGGGACATCAAAATTTACTTTGTGTAAATTTTTGGTAACTTTCTGATAAAGTTCATTTTTTTAATGAATAGTGTAAAATGTTGTATTCAAAACCTCTTTTTAATCTAATTTATTTATATGATTAGAGTATCTTTTGAATTGGTTTTAAAGTGAAATTAGAAAATATTTTTACCATTAAATCCAATAGTGGTCGTTGGAATTAATTTCACTTTGAAATCATACTTAAACTAGTGTCAATCTTTTGATACTTATTGTTTCATAAAAACACGCTATTTGCTCTGACAGCGGGAATTAATTATTAAATTAATTAATGTGACTTATATATTTTGAATTTTTTAAAAGAGACTTCATTTTTTAATTCGTAATATCAAATATAGCTTAGGGTGAATTTTTGGTAATTTTCTGAAAAACTTCAATTTTTGATGAATAGTGAAACCACTAAGTGGTACTTATAAAAACTGATTTTTCCGTTTAAATGAAATTTTGCCATCATTGTGTTTTTATTTTAAAAAATCCGACATACATGGTTGTCATTAAGAAGTAAAATGTGGTTCAATGAGATTAAAATAATTTTTTGGTGAATAGTAACTTATTATGTTTTTAATCGCGATTAGTGGTAATTAGTGTATTTTAAGGTAAAAATAATATTTTAATAATATGAGATGACCTAGACACATGTCCTACCCTCATTGGATGTGTCATGGCCGACCAAGACAAGACATGGGTCAACATGGGGACCCCATGGAGCCACTTTGGTTGGAAAATGACATAAATACCTTTTATTTAATGTTAATGTAAAAAATGGCACAAACATGATATGTTTTACTAAAACCATTTTAAATGGGGTTATACAAGTCAGATTTTTGATTATAAATAGTAATTGGAAAGATAAAAAGATTTCCTACATCATAGTAGTTTTTTTATAATTTTCTGACATTAAATAAATTAAATTATATATGACATAATAATGATGCAGCGATGACATCATTATTTGACGATTTAAATAAAATGGAAAGATAATGTAAAATCTATGAACTACACATGTCCAAAACTTATTGGATGGGTGGATTTAGAACCCTTATCACCTTATCCACTAATTATATCAATGTGGGACCTTTTAAAACCGATACACATTTTCAAATAAAGTAATATTTTTTACTTTCCAAAAGTGCCCCTCCTCTCCTCTTATAAAAGGCCCCCACCTCTACCTCATTTCACACACTCATCAAGCCTTTGGCTCGGCAAAACCCTGCCCATTTACTCTCTCCACATCCCTCTCCTCATCCTAGAGGATTCCCTTTGGGAATAATCCTTTCAAAGGAAGCCTTTAGGCTCAAATCAATAGGAGTTAAACTTTTAAAGGTAATTCATTCTCTCATGTTCATTTGTTTTATTTTGCTTCTCCAACCCCCTAAACTCTTTTTATTTACTTCTTTTGTAACAACAACAGTATTTTCAATATAATAGGATGTTGTTATAAGATTTATTCGAGCTACACTCTCACAAAACTACATCAAATGGTTAAAGAACATACGGTTTCCGTGGATGGCGAAATTCTGCCTCCCGAAACGATGATTGTTCAATACTCATTTAACACCTTCAAAGGTGGCCATTATGATGTCACTATTTTTATATATGATATATAATATGTTTATTTTTTTACTTATTCTTCTGTATTTTTCATTTCTGTCTTACCTTTATGGCTTCCATTATGGGTATACGCGATATCTTCATTTTAGGAAGTGCAGACTACCGCCCCCTCAAAGTGATGTGATTCGTTAATGCCATACGTGGGACGTATAAAGGATGGATTTAATGTTATTATATATTATGTTATACTGGAATTATTATATACCTCTATATCATTATTATTTCTTTCCATTAAAGTATGAGATAGAAATGAAAGTAGCGTTCATGCGTACATACGGCTTACCGTCTCCATGAACGGTGCATTTCATTTCTTATCCCCAAATGTAATGTACTATTATAAGTACATGTATATAATGTATATATATGATTAATGATACATATAAATGATTAATATAATTCTGTAATTAAAATATACATACCTCTCATTTAGTTTTAATTCCATTAATATGACAAAGAAATGAAAGTAGCGTTCATGCGTACGTACGGCTTACCGTCTCCATGAACGTTGCATTTCATTTCTTACCTCTAAATGATTATGTAATATTATAAATACATGTATATGATGGATATATATGATATATATGATATCTAAATCAGGAATTTCATTCTGGATATAAAGAAACTTTTACCGCACGAACAACATGTAATTGTAAGAAGTCCACTTTCGACTTAAGAACCAAATACCGACAAAATGAACATTATTAACTTAAATGATTACATGATGTTTATAACATGGTGTAAAAGGAATAATGAACTTGAAAAAGGTTCTTAAGAAAGTAGAGATTAACTCAAGTTTATTATTCAGGACGTTAAAGAACAATCGAGTCAAGTCGGACCCGAGGTAAGGGATCCTACTCCTCTCTTTCTTTTTAAGTACACTCTTTTATGTCATTCCTTTTAAAGCTCATCTTTATTTTTATTGGGATGTTATTTTATATTAATATTACTGTAATTTTTATGTTCATGTGATGAGAGACCCTATTCTCTCTCATCAATCCATTTTGGAAGTTTTGAGTGGCGCCAATAGGCTGCCAAATTTTCGTAAGAGATCTAACCTCTCTCTTTCTTTTAAAGTACTCTCCTTTATGTCACTTCTTTTAAGCTCCTATTTATTATGTTGAAGGATGTTCTTTTATATTCCTCTTTCTGTAAACATTATGTTGATGTGATGAGAGACCCTATTTCCTCTCATCAATCCATATTTGAAGTTTTAAGTGGCGCCGTTAGGCTGCCTAGTTTTCGTAAGAGATTTTTCATCTCACTTTTATTCCCGTGAGATTTATGCTACATTTGCCACAATTTCCATTGAGTGGTTTATGTACATCCCACTATTACACTCCTTTTTTAATATAATTCCATTTATGGGTATTTACATATTCATTGTATGACACTTCTTCAATGGGGTGTACTTTTCGAAAGTTACCCAAGTTGGTAAGGGAAACTTTCACCCTCCTCTTTTTAAAAGACTTCTTTTGTTGGGTCTTTTAATTTACATATTGTTATTTTGGGATATGTTCTCATATATCCTTATTGATGTAAATTTTATGTCCTAGTGATGAGATACCTTTTTTTTATCGCTCATCAACTCATTTTGATGTGACGTCGTTAGGCTGTCAAGGGAACTTCTTAACCCAATTTCGATTTCTTTGGGTTCAACATGTTGTTATTGAATATGTCATCCTTTGAATATGTGTGAATGACCTTTGATTATTTTACACTCAATATCCACTTATATTTGGTGTATTCGTTTGTCACACATAATTATGCAATTGATTTATCCTTAAACCAAGGATACCATCTTTGTAAGGGACTTCGTCTCAATCTCCTTTCATTGAGGAATATTTCATTTTATACACAAATTTCTTTTATACGGTGTATAAACCCCTTTGACTTTGCCTTTTATATAAAAGAAATCTTTTTCTACGAAGCATTTTACTAAACGGAAAAAAGGAATGTTTTTTTAACGTATGCGGTGAAAATGACCTTTTTCGCCGCCGCGAGTATTATTTGGTCTTTGGATTCCTCAACAGGCCATAATGTTTTTAAAATAAAATAAATACTATATACACTTTTATGTATTTTGGTATTGAAAATGGTTTTGATAAAGGATTCTATTATGTCAATATATTTATGATATATTGTGATTGAAATGTGGTAATGTTATCATTCCTTTATATTGGTTTTATGTTTTATGATTTTATATTGATACTTGGACATTTTAACAGGTGGTTACGTTATACACCATATGAAGGGTGGTGCCGTGAATACCAGGACGGGTGGTTACGTTATAACCTCCAATGCATTGGGTATGGAAGTCGGCCGTATGGCTATTCCATTAAGTATGTATGGAAATTTGTCGTATGGCTATTCCATTAAGTGATATGTGTGGAAGTCGACCGTATGGTTATTCCACTTAAGTATGTTTATGTCCCAAGTTACCTTTATATATATTATGTGTTCTTTATATGGGTTTTATGGTAATCCTTTGGTTACAAAAAGGTAAGTAATGATACTTTTTTTTCAATGAAGAGTTTTTTCTACTTCATGAAGGTGAAAAGTATTACATTGATAAAGTATTCATGGTTTACTTGTTGTTTTGAAAAACTAACAGTTTTCATTCTTTGTGTATCCCTTAATGAGCTTCTTATGCTCATCCCAAGTTTTTGAAATGTTTTTCACAGGACTTAGCGTGGAATAGGGTCAAGGATGGGATCAAGGGAAAGTCATGCTACCTAAAACATGGAACTATACATGTTTTTTTTAAGAGTTTTTATTTTATGGAAATTTAGTCGAAGCGACTACATTGTAATCTTTTGAGATGTAATAGTTATGTACTAATTATCTAAAACTCTAAACCTGAAAGATCCTCAATGTGAATTACTCATTTAATTCAATATTAAGTAAGGTTTAAGGCTGGGGCCTTATAGTTTGTATCAAAGGTCGGTTTAGATAACTTTAGAGGTTAGGGTATTCTCTAAGCATAAGTGAAATTACCATAATGGTTAGGATTTAAGAAAGAGCCCTAGTTTTAGATAAAGTGAATGAGTAAGTATATCTTAGTGTTTACCTTCCTCATTTGTACATGATGGTTTTGTTGATATACTCACACTGAAATTTCTGTTTTTAGTGAATGGATGGATCTCGCAGGCACCAAAGTGACAATTGGTTTGAAGGAAACTGTGGTGGTTCTCTGATTAAGAGACTCGATGAAATGGGGTACTCAATGAGGAAACTAGTGGTTGTTCTAAACCAACTATCAAGGAGTCACGATCAACCACGTGAACCTTGGTATGTTCTATAATGCATCATGTACGATATGACCAATCGATGTGGATGTTCAAGTAATAATTAAAAAGGTAACCATTAGGTTTTATATGATCCTTACTTTTTAGGTAATTATGGGTTACTCTATGATATGAAGGAAAATGAAAGGAATGAGATAAAATTGAGGTTAAAATATGTTATGATTATTTTTGAAGATTTTATCTCATTTTGGGGAATGTTTTAAGAATTATATAGTTTTGGAAAAAGGACAACACGCAGACCGTGTGACAACCCATCACGTCGGACAAAGCTGTGGGAATCGAACCCACAACCAAAGTGCGACTGGTATTTATCGCCTACCACTGGACTACGTGAAGTCCCTGGATATTTTGACTGATTCATTCTAGTTATATGATTTTATGAATTAAGAGTAAGTTGATTTTGGGTTATTTATGAAAATGATTAACCTATCATGGAGGATATGTGATTAGGATAATTACTTTTCAATACGAGACTTTAGGAGCGAATGATGTTGTTTGGAGATAAATGTTACGATTTAACTTGGAAGACTATGTGACTAAATACTTCAAATATTTGGGTTTCAATCTTATTCTGGTTTACTTTGAATGATTTTATGGACAAATTGTTTATCTAATGGTCCTCGTTGAACTTTGGGTTTTGTTGGACAAATTTTGGAGGTTAAGAATAGATTTTCTTTTTATAAAGGGTTATCCTTTTCTAGATTATCTGATCTTGTACTAGCCTTATTGGTTTTGGTTTTGGTTAAAGTCTAAAGACATGGGATGTATATAGTTCTCTTTTGTGGATTAGGTGATTCTGTAGAAGTTTATTATAGTACTCTTAATGCGAACAAGTCTCCCTAAATACTCGTCTTTTGGAAAAAATATGAGTTTGATTAAGGAATCTAGTAAAAGTTGAAAGTCAACATGATAAGTGATTATGTTTACTTATGAATAAATTCCCCAATAAAAAGTATCATAAAACAAAAATGTTGTCTATTAACTTTTCCTACTGGGGAATCGAATACCGTTTAACCCATCACAAGATTGTGATTTTCTCATGGTTAACTTTCTCCTAAACATGTTTTCTATCACTCTCCATCAAAAAATGACCCTTTGATTTTTCTTCCATTTCCATGTTTTCCTACACGGAATCCTATTATGGGTTAAATCGGGTGACCTTTGTACTTATCTTTCTTTATTTTGAAGTGATTGTTTTACCGACTCTTGTTCTGATGTGGGACATTCAAGGATGTTTCCAAGATCAATTTTAAAAATTACGAGGACGCAATTCCCAAAAGGGGGGAAGGATGTAACACCCCAGGTAAATAAAGAATATGACATTTTCTTATTTATCCAAATTTGTGAATAAAATATTAATATGACTTTAAAGGCGACGCTATGCTCGATGGTGTACCCAACACGCAACAACGAGTTTCTTGGGAATCTTACATTGCACTCTAATAATAAAATAATATTATTTTAAATGGTAGTTAAAATGTAGCCATTGTATTGACGGGAATGGATATAAATAACTAAAATATGATTATATATGTTTTTAAATGTTTTTACATTTATCCAATAAAAGATAAAGGTATAAAATACGGAAAGAATTCAATTTTAGGCGTATATGCCCTGGTTTTCACTAAAGGGTCACTTATCGCCTTTTGATGGCGAACCGTCATTAAATATAGTTTTTTTTCACTCTTATACATTCAATTGGACCAAATAAAACTCTTCTTAATAATTGGGACATCAAAATTTACTTTGTGTAAATTTTTGGAATCTTTCTGATAAAGTTCATTTTTTTAATGAATAGTGTAAAATGTTGTATTCAAAACCTCTTTTTAATCTAATTTATTTATATGATTAGAGTATCTTTTAAATTGGTTTTAAAGTTAAATTAGAAAATATTTTTACCATTAAATCCAATAGTGGTCGTTGGAATTAATTTCACTTTGAAATCAGACTTAAACTAGTGTCAATCTTTGGATACTTATTGTTTCATAAAAACACGCTATTTGCTCTGACAGTGGGAATTAATTATTAAATTAATTAATGTGACTTATATATTTTTAATTTTGTAAAATTGACTTCATTTTTGAATACGTAATATCAAATATAGCTTAGGGTGAATTTTTGGTAATTTTCTGAAAAACTTCAATTTTTGATGAATAGTGAAACCACTAAGTGGTACTTATAAAAACTGATTTTTCCATTTAAATGAAATTTTGCCATCATTGTGTTTTGATTTTCAAAAATCCGACATACATGGTTTTCATTAAGATGTAAAATGTGGTTCAATGAGTCTAAATTTTTTTTGGTGAATAGTAACATATTAAGTTTTTAATCGCGATTAGTGGTAATTAGTGTAGTTTAAGGTAAAAATAATATTTTAATAATATGAAATGACCTAGACACATGTCCTACCCTAATTGGATGTGTCATGGACGACCAATAAAATCCATGGTTCAACTTGGGGACCCCATGGAGCCACTTTGGTTGGAAAATGACATAAATACCTTTTATTTAATGTTAATGTAAAAAATGGCACAAACATGATATGTTTTACTAAAACAATTTTAAATGGGGTTATACAAGTCAGATTTTTTATTATAAATAGTCATTGGAAATCTAAAAATATTTCCTACATCATAGTATTTTTTTTTAATTTTTATACATTAAATAAATTAAATTATATATGGTATAATAATGATGCAGCGATGACATCATTATTTGACGATTTAAATAAAATGGAAAGATAATGTAAAATATATGAACTACACATGTCCAAAACTTATTGGATGGGTGGATTTCGAACCCTTATCACCTTATCCACTAATTATATCAATTTGGGACCTTTTAAAACCGAAACACATTTTTAAATAAAGTAATATTTCTTACTTTCCAAAAGTGCCCCTCCTCTCCTCTTATAAAAGGCCCCCACCTCTACCTCATTTCACACACTCCTCAAGCCTTTGGCTCGGCCAAACCCTGCCCATTTACTCTCTCCAAATCCTTATACTCATCCTAGAGGATTCCCTTTGGGCAGAATCCTTTCAAAAAAAGCCTTTAGGCTCAAATCAAAAGGGGTTACACTTTTAAAGGTAATTCATTCTCTCATGTTCATTTGTTTTATTTTGCTTCTCCAACCCCCTAAACTCTTTTTATTTACTTCTTTTGTAACAAAAACAGTATATTCAATATACTAGGATGTTTTTATAATATTTATTCGAGCTACACTCTCACAAAATTACATCAAATGGTTAAAGAACATACGATTTCCGTGGATGGTGAAATTATGCCTCCCGAAACGATGATTGTTCAATACTCATTTAACACCTTCAAAGGTGGCCATTATGATGTAACTATTTTTATATATGATATATAATATGTTTATTTTTTTACTTGTGCTTCTGTATTTTTCATTTGTGTCTTACCTTTACGGCTTCCATTATGGGTATACACGATATCTTCATTTTAGGAAGTGCGGACTACCGCCCCCTCAAAGTGATGTGATTCGTTAATGCCATACATGGGAAGTATAAAGGATGTATTTAATGTTATTATATATTATGATATACTGGAATTATGATATACCTCTATATCATTATTATTTCTTTCCATTAAAGTATGAGATAGAAATGAAAGTAGCATTCATGCGTACGTACGGCTTACCGTCTCCATGAACTGTGCATTTCATTTCTTATCCCCAAATGTAATGTAATATTATAAGTACATGTATATAATGGATATATATGATGAATTATACATCTAAATGATGAATATAATTCTGTAATTAAAATATACATACCTCTCATTTAGTTTTAATTCCATTAATATGACAAAGAAATGAAAGTAGCATTCATGCGTACGTACGGCTTACCATCTCCATGAACGGTGCATTTCATTTCTTACCTCTAAATGATTACGTAATATTATAAATACATGTATATTCTGGATATATATGGTATATATGATATCCAAATCAGGAATGCCATTCTGGATATAAATAACCTTTGACCACACGAACAACATGTAATTGTAAGAAGTCCACTTTCGACTTAAGAACCAAATACCGACAAAATGAACATTATTAACTTAAATGATTACATGATGTTTATAACATGGTGTAAAAGGAATAATGAACTTGAAAAAGGTTCTTAAGCAAGTAGAGATTAACTCAAGTTTATTATTCAGGACGTTAAAGAACAATCGAGTCAAGTCAGACCCGAGGTAAGGGATCCTACTCCTCTCTTTCTTTTTAAGTACACTCTTTTATGTCATTCCTTTTAAAGCTCATATTTATTGTTATTGGGATGTTATTTTATATTAATCGTACTGTAATTTTTATGTTCATGTGATGAGAAACCCTATTCTCTCTCATCAATCCATTTTGGAAGTTTTGAGTGGCGCTGATAGGCTGCCGAATTTTCGTAAGAGATCTAACCTCTCTCTTTCTTTTAAAGTACTCTCCTTTATGTCACTTCTTTTAAGATACTATTTGTTATGTTGGGGGATTATATTTTATATTCCTATTTCTTTAAACATTATGTTTATGTGATGAGAGACCCTATTTCCTCTCATCAATCCATATTGGAAGTTTTAAGTGGCGCTGTTAGGCTGCCGAGTTTTTATAAGAGATTTTTCATCTCTCTTTTATTCCTGTGAGATTTATGCTACATTTGCCACAATTTCCATTGAGTAGTTTATGTACTGCCCACTATTACACTCCTTTTGTAATATAATTCCATTTATGGGTATTTACATATTCATTGTATGACACTTCTTCAATGGGGTGTATTTTTCGAAAGTTACCCAAGTTGGTAAGGGAACCTTTCACCCTCCTCTTTTTAAAAGACTTCTTTTGTTGGGTCTTTTAATTTACATATTGTTATTTTGGGATATGTTCTCATATATCCTTATTGATGTAAATTTTATGTCCAAGTGATGAGATACCATTTTTTTATCTCTCATCAACTCATTTTGATGTGACGCCGTTAGGCAGTCAAGGGAACTTCTTAACCCAATTTCGATTTCTTTGGGTTGAACATGTTGTTATTGAATATGTCATCATTTGAATATGTGTGAATGACCTTTGATTATTTTAAACTTAATATCCACTTATATTTGGTGTATTCGTTTGTCACACAAAATTATGCAATTGATTTATCCTTAAACCAAGGATACCATCTTTGTAAGGGACTTTGTCTCAATCTCCTTTCATTGAGGCATATTTCATTTTATACACAACTTTCTTTTATACGGTGTATAAACCCCTTTGACTTTGACTTTTATACAAAAGGAATCTTTTTCTACGAAGCGTTTTACTAAACGACAAAAAGGAATATTTTTTTAACGTACGCGGTGACAATGACCTTTTTCGCCGCTGCGAGTATTATTTGGTCTTTGGCTTCCTCAACAAGACATAATGTTTTTAAAATAAAATAAATACCATATAATCTTTTATGTATTTTGGTATTGAAAATGGTTTTCATAAAGGATTCTATTATGTCAATATATTTATGATATATTGTGATTGAAATGTGGAAATGTTATCATTCCTTTATATTGGTTTTATGTTTTATGATTTTATATTGATACATGGACATTTTAACGGGTGGTTACGTTATAAACCATATGACGGGTGGTGCCGTGAATACCAGGACGGGTGGTTACGTTATAACCTCCAATACATTGGGTATGGAAGTCGGCCGTATGGATATTCCATTAAGTATGTATGGAAATTTGTCGTATGGATATTCCATTAAGTGATATGTGTGGAAGTCGACCGTATGGTTATCCCACTTAAGTATTATTATGTCAAAAGTTACCTTTATATATGTTATGTGTTATTTATATGGGTTTTATGATAATCCTTTGGTTTCAAAAAGGTAAGTAATGATACTTTTTTTTCAATGAAGAGTTTTTTCTACTTCATGAAGGTGAAAATTATTACATTGATAAAGTATTCATGGTTTACTTGTTGTTTTGAAAAACTAACAGTTTTCATTCTTTGTGTATCCCTTACTGAGATTCTTATGCTCATCCCAAGATTTTGAAATGTTTTTCACAGGACTTAGCGTGGAATAGGATCAAGGATGGGATCAAGGGAAAGTCATGCTACCTAAAACATGGAACTATACATGCTTCGTTTTAAGAGTTTTTATTTTATGGAAATTTAGTCGAAGCGACTACTTTGTAATCTTTTGAGATGTAATAGTTATGTCCTAATTCTCTAAAACTCTAAACCTGAAAAGATACTCAATGTGAATTACTCATTTAATTCAATATTATGTAAGGTTTAAGGCTAGGGCCTTATAATTTCTATAGCCATGGTTTGTAAAACTACGGTTTTAAGCAGTCTAGCACTACGTTTTATGTAATCCATGGTTATAAAAAAACATATAGCCACTATTATATGAAACCACGATATTATATTATACGATAACCCCCAAAAAACATGAGAAATTTGTGGGAAATGGATACAGCCATGGCTTACTAAAGCATGGTCCTTTCCACCTAAGGTCGTAGTTAAAACCCATAGAAATAACCACATAATGTCGATGTTTCAAAATGTGTACATAGTCACATGATTTCATGATTTAAAACCATTGAAAAATACTCCTAAAGAAACAATTTCAAACCATTGGCATAACTACCTAAGGCCATAGTTTCAAACTATGTTCATAGACACATAAGGAACCAATTTCAAACCATGGCCATAACTTGCTATGGACCAAAAATTTAATTTCTTAAATTGTACAATAATTATTATATATAATTATATTAAAATTTATATATATATATATATACATAGATATAGTTTATTTTGGTGTAGTTGTAAAGTGTTGAAATGATTATAGAAGAGGTCAGAGAATCAAACCATGCTATCTATATTTATTTTTTCTAAGGCGAATTCCGCTATTTAGTAAACCATGGTTATATCCACCTAAGGTCATCGCTTAAAACCATGTAAATGACCACATAAAGACATATTTCAAAATATTTCAATAGCCACCTTGTTAGTAGTTTCAATTTGTGGATCAATACTCTTATGTCCAAGGTTTAAACGCCATGGTTTCAAACCATTTCCACAGCCACCTAAGGCCACTTCTTGAAAATGTGACTATAGGCTTTGAAAATAGGGATATAGGGTATACCTTTTATAATAGTAATAAGGAAAATGGCTCAAGTAAACCGTGGCCATAGTATATGGTCAATGATTTTCAGCCTTTTTCAAAATTTTAAAAAATTGAAATTGTCTTATTTTGTTGTTGTGTTGACCCATTTTTTCTTTTTTATCATAACGAAAAATTACTACAGTTACTATTCATGTTAATAAAAAATTAAGTTATCATTATTATCTAATATTATTTATTCTTATTCCAAATAACGAATCCATTTTTTATAATTTAATATCTATATGTGTATGAATTTAAATTTAAAATTAAATTGAAAAAAGGTGATGAAAATCAATTTCAACAAAAATAAATTAAGAAATATAAATTTTTTTCCCAAAGTTTAGTACAGTTTTTCTTATAAAATAATTTATTGTAATTTTTTAATAAAAATTAAAAAATTATATTTTAAAACTAATCCAAAATATATTTCATCATTTTAAATACTTATAAATAAAAGATTGTTTTGAAGAAAAATCAATTTTTTACTATTTAGTGAAAAAACTATCTTTTCATAAAATTCTCAAAAATTAATTCTATGATAATTTCAGCATTATGAAGTAAATATTGATATACCATTTATCAAAAAAATATAATTTCTCTAGGTATAAATTATAATATTATCTCACAAATATATATATAAATCATTTTTGAAAAAAACCTATTATTGATGTATAAAATGACTGTAGAGAAATTGAGCTCTTATTTTCAAATAATTAATCAATATATTTTTTTTGAAAAGAAACATTATGTACATTTCATAATCAATTTAATACTACTAATTCTTTTTAATTTAATGGCAAGGTTATAATTATAAAATTTAAATAATAATATGTCATAGTTTGTTTAATATTGGTGTTTTGTGATTTAAATGCTACCAAATATAGTGTTCTTTTTAAAATATCATGTTATTAAATTATCCCCACATTAATTAATTTCATCCAAGAAATTTCAAAATGATCCACGTTTCATGGTTTTGGAAATATGAAATAACATTTTTAGAAATCTGATTTTGTAAAAGGGTTAATAAAACAACATTTACAAAATTATGGATAGGGAAATAAAATGTTCATCTAGAAAAAAACCAAACTAGGTTTACGAATTTGATAAAATTAGTGGTAAGTGAAAATATGGACGTGGAGGAAATCATAATGTCCAAATAATGATGGGTAGAGATAAATAAAACTAATCACATTAAATTTAATTTCCCAAATAAGGTTAATGAATAAAAACTATATGTAAATATGGTATATAAAAGACTAATAACAAATAATAAATTAACATAATATGATAGGCTTTTGGTCTAAGAAAATTTTATTAGAGTGGAAGAATTTATTTATCATATGGACTAAAAAAATAAGAAAATAAACATATATTACACGTATAATTTCCTCCGTTACTCAATTTTAACTAAAATATCATATTTTATTCTAAATGGTGAGTTTTCAATATGGATTTTACATAACTGAATCACTAAAGTCAAATTCTAACAGATCACGTAATCTAAAAAATTATAAGAAGTTATTAATATTATATTTATATGTTATCAAAAACATAAATGGTTAGAATAATTTTATATAATATCTTAAATTAATAAATTATCCATTAATTGTAAAATCCTTAAAAAATATCACCAAATGATAAACATTAAACATTGAATAATTAAGTTACCAAATTACTACATGTTCAAAACCAAAAAATCAGATGGCATTGATCGCATATTTTTATAATAATATTCTAATTTTTATCCCAAAAAAATAGTAACTCATTATAAGGCTCAAACCTTAAACATTACTTATTCTTGAGTTATTTCAAGAATACACATTGAGGATCTTTTCAGGTTTAGAGTTATAGAGAATTAGATCATAAAACATGCATTACATTCCACATTTAAACAAAGTGGTCACATAAAAGATAGTATTCATTTTTCCCATCTACAGAAACATATTTAAAATAAAACATGTATTCTATCTTGACACTTCCTTTACACAGTCATCATATCATGTACCTTTCCCTTGACCTGTGAAAAACATTTCAAAAAAAACTTTGGATGAGCATAAAAATATCAGTAAGGGATATAAAAATATGGAAAGGAAACATGAGTGCATATATACATAAGAATGAAATCATACTTTTCCCATAAAACATAAGAACTTTAACATACCTCATCAAATCATGAATAAATTATAGAAATCATAAGACATAAAGGTTAGGTGAGGCATTCATAACATTCTTACGTAGGGAGTGACCCACTTCGTTACGTTTGGAATACCTATCATAGTATATTCCCTAAATCTCTTCAGAGAAACCTTAACGTTTAACCCCTTCGCATTACCGAATGCATTGGAGAGCTATATCGAGCTCACCCACCCTTAGTTTATCACGAAACCATCTGTCTTTATAACAATGACCAAGAACCATAACATAATCGCATCACATAAAACATGCATAAAGGAAACATAACATTTCCACTTTTCAATCACAAGATATCAATACAACACATTGATATAAAAACATTGTGAAAACCATTTTCAATAACAAAATAAAAGAAAAGTAAAACATGGTATATATTTTTATTTAAAAAAAGGTATGGCTTGTAGAGGAAGTCGAAACTCAAATAATGGTCATGGCGGTAGAGAAGTCATTGTCGCCGCATACGTACGAAAAAAACATTCCTTTTTGTCATTTAGTAAAACACTTCGTATAAAAATATTACTTTTGGATAAACATAAAGTTAAAAGGGTTTTATAAACCGTATAAAAGAAGGTTGTGTATAAATCAAAATATGCCTCAATGAAAGGAGATTGAGACGAAGTCCCATACCTCGGGTCCGACTTGACTCGATCATTCTTTCACCTCCTGAATAATAAACTTGAGTTAATTTATACTTGCTTAAAACCTTTTATAAGTTAATTATTCCTTTTATATCACTTATTACCATGTCATTAACACTATGTAATTATTTAATTTAATAACGGTCATTTTATCGATCATTGGTACTTGAGTCAAAAATAAACTCTTTATAATTACAATTTGTTCATGTGGTAAAATATACATTATATCCAAAATTATATTCAAGATGTAGATATCATATATGTAATATATATCCAGTATATACATGCATTTATAATATTACATAACATTTAGAGGTAAGAAATGAAATTCACCATTCATGGAGACGGTAAGCCGTACGTACGCATGAACGCTACTTCCATTTATATTTCATATTTAATGGAATTAAAACATAATGATACATTATAGTATTATAATTCCATTATTTTATCATATATAATGTCATTAAATAAATCCTTTATATGTCTCACATATGGCATTAACGAATCAAATCACTTTGAGGGGGCGGTAGTCCGCACTTCCTAAAATGAAGATATCGCGTTTACCCATAATGGAAACCATAAAGGTATGCCATAAATAAAAAATACATAGTATTAATTAAAACATAAACATATTATATATCATATATAAATATAGTGTCATCTTAATGGCCACCTTTGAAGGTGTTAAAATAATATTGAATAATCATCGTTTCGTGAGGCAGAAATTCGCCATCCATAGAAATAGTATGTTCTTTAACCATTAAATATAGGTGTGTGTAAGTCTAGATCGAATAATTCTTATAAAAAAATCCTAGTATATTTAATATACTGGTTTTGTTACAAAAGAAAGGAATAAAAAGAGTTTATAGGGTTGGAGAAGCAAAATAAAACATAAGAACACAAGAGAAAACACTACCTTTAAAACGGGTAACTCTTTTTGATTTGAGCTTGAAGGCTTCCTTGGGAAGTCTTCTGCCCAAAGTGATGCTTCTAAGAGTTATAGAGGGATGTGGAGAGACAAAATGGGTAGGTTTTGGCCAAGCCAAAGTCTTTGGAAGTGTGGGTAAGGTGGTAGAGGTGGGGGCCTTTTATAAGAGGAGAGGAGGGGCACTATTGGAAAGTTAAGAAAAGATACTTTGCTATAAAATGATTTTCAGATAAAAAAGGTCCCTAAATTATAAATTTCAAGGATAAGGTGATAAGGGTTCTAAATATATTCATCCAATAGGTCTTTTACAAATGTAAGTTATAGTTTTAGCATTATCTTTTCATTTTATTTAAATCCTTTTTTAATGAGGTAATCGTTGCATCATCATGATGTCATAAATAATTTAATTTATTCAATTTATAAAAATTATAAAAAAAATATCATGATTTAGGAAATATTTTTAGAATTCCAATGAATATTTATAGTAAAAAATATGACTTGTATAACCCCATTTAAAAATTGTTTTATTAAAACAACTCATGTTTGTGCCATTTTTACTTTTACTTTAAATAAAAGGCATTAATGTCTTTATATTACCCAAGTGGATCCATGGGGTCCCCAAAATCGACCCATGGGTTTTATTGTTCGTCCATAACACATCCAATAAGGGTAGGACATGTGTCTAGGTATTTTAATTTTATTATAATATCATTTTTTCCTTACATTTCCCTAATTACCTCTAATCGTGATTAAAAACTTAAAAGTTATGATTCACCAAAAAATTATTTTAATACCATTGAACCACATTTTACTTCTTAATGAAAATAATGTATGTAGGATTTTTTAAATTCAAAATAGAGAGGTGGTAAAATTTCATTTAAATGAAAAATCATTTTTTTAAGTACCACTTAGTGGTTTCACTATTCATCAAAAATTGAAGTTTTTCAGAAAAATACCAAAACTTCACCCTAAGATATATTTTATATTCTGAATTCAAAAATGATGTCTATTTCACAAAATTCAAAACATATAAGTTACATTAATTAATTTAATAATTAATTCCCGCTGTCAGAGCAAATAGCGTGTTTTTATAAAACAATATGTATCAAAAGATTGACACTAGTTTAAGTCGAATTTCAAAGTGAAATTCATTCCAATGACCACCATTGGATTAAATGGTAAAAATATATTCTAGTTTCACTTTAAAACAAATTAAAAAGATAATATATTCATATAAACAAATTAGATTAAAAAGTGGTTTTGAAGTAAAATACAACATTTTTCACTATTCATTAAAAAAAGAACATTATAAGAAAAATACCAGAAATTTATCCAAAGTAAATTTGAATGTCCCAATCATAATGAATAAGTTTATTTTGACAAATATAGCTTATAAAATTTTAAAAATATAGATTTAAAAAATTGTTTTCCATCAAAAGGCAGTAAAACAATCTTTTAAAAATATTAGTGTATTCCATGATTAAGATTGGATTTATTCTCATTTTAAGCCTTTAAAACACTATCTAATTCATTAATAGACATAGATAAAAATATCTATTATTCATTAATTACTTGGGATGTTACATCCTTCTCCCCTTTAGAAAATTGAGTCCCCGCAATTTATTTACTTATCGAATAAGTTTGGGTATTTATCCCTCATAGCATTTTTAGATTCCCACGTTGCCTCTTCAACCATATGGTTTTTCCACAAAACCTTTACCTGATGAATCACCTTATTACACAACACATGCTCCCTGTGGTCAAGAATCTGGACCAGTTGTTCCTCATAAGATAGGTTCTCTTCCAGCTGAACTACGTCTTGACTCAAAACATGAGATGGATCTGGCATATTCTTTCTCAACATCGAAACATGAAACACATCGTGTACCTGAGATAAACTTGGAGGTAAAGCCACTCGGTAAAAAACTGATTCAAATCTCTCCAGAATTTCATATGGTCTAATGAACCTTGGACTCATCTTTACTTTGTTACCAAATCGCATCACACTTTTCCATGGTGATACTTTGAGAAAAACATGATCACCTACCTCAAAAGATGGATCCTTCCTCCTATTGTCCGTATAACTCTTCTGCCTGCTCTGAGCTGTTCTCATGTGTTTCTGTATCAATTGAACTTTTTCTGCCAACTCTTCTACCAATTATGGTCCCATCAGCTTCCTTTCACCCACTTCATCCCATAAAGCTGGAGTTCGACATCACTTCCCATATAACGCCTCAAATGGTTCCATCTGTATACTGGAATGAAAACTGTTATTATATGAAAACTCAACCAAATAAAGATGTTGGTCCGAACTTCCCTGATAATCCACCGAACAAGCACGTAGCATATCTTCCGAAGTCTGAATTGTCCGTTCTGATTTCCCATCTGATTGAGGATGAAAAGCTGTAGTAAAATTTAATTTAGTACCCAACGACTTCTGAGGGCCTTTCCAAAAGCTAGAAGTAAACCTGGGATCACGATCAGATACAATGGAAAGAGGAACTCCATGTAACCTGATTATCTCTTTAAGATACAAACGGGAAAGTTGATCTAGTGAAAAACTATCCCGTATAGAAAGTAAATGAGAAGATTTAGTCAAGAGATCAATAATAACCCAGATTGCATTATTACCTCGAGGTGTCTTCTGAAATCCCACAATGAAGTCCATGGATATATTTTCCCATTTCCATTCTGGTACTGGTAAAGGATGAAGCATCCCTTTTGGTAACTGCCGCTCTGCTTTAACCTGTTGACAAGTCAAACACTTCACTGTAAAATCAGCAATATATCTTTTCATTTCATCCCACCAGTAATACTCCCACAGATCTCTGTACATCTTAGTACTGCCAGGATGAACTGAAAATGAAGAAATGAAAATGATGAACTATGAGCTTCACATAACAACTCTCTCTTCTACTATTAATCACAAGGCACACACAATCTCTTCCCAAATCTCAAAAAATAATCATTATCAATGTTGAATTCAGGAAACATACCCTTCTAAACCAGCTCTACCTTTTTCTGCAACTCACTATCTTGCTTCTGTGCTTTCTTGATTCTGCCTAATAGAGGAGATTTCACTCATACCTAGAACAAAACAGAAGAACATCCTGCACCAAAAAATTCTATTTCAAAGTGCATTAAATCCTTAATCAAAGGATCACGTTCCAAACACAACATTGTTAATAAAGCATTACTTTTTAGACTCAAAGCATCAGCCACTTTATTTGATTTTCCCGGATGGTAATGAATTGTACAATCATAATCATTGATTAATTCTAGCCATCTCCTCTGTCTCATGTTCAATTTTTTCTGAGTGAATATATACTTTAAACTTTTGGGATCGGTATATATTTCACACTTTACTCCATACAAATGATGCCTCCAAATTTTTAAAGCAAAAACTACATTAGCTAATTCCAAATCATGTGTAGGGTAATTTACCTCATGAGTTTTCAATTGTTGTGAATCATAAGCAATTACCTGATCATTCTGCATTAGGACACAACCATGTCCTTTCAATGAAGCATCACTGTAGATAACAAACTCACCATTCCTAGAAGGTAGTGCCAAAATTGGAGCATTCACTAATATTCATTTCAATTCCAGAAAAAAATCCTCACACTCTTTTTTCCTGATAAAATTAACACCCTTCCGAGTTAGCTTAGTCATTGGACTAGATAACCGTGAAAAATTTCTAACAAACCTTCGGTAATAGCCTGCCAAACCAAGGAAGCTACGAATCTCAGTTACATTTGTGGGTCTTGTCCATTCTTCCATGAACTTTGTTTTCGTAGGATCAACAGTTATCCCATCTTCAGAAACAATATGACCAAGGAAAGAAATTTGTTGCAACCAAAACTCACATTTCTTGAATTTCCTATACAATTTATTTTCTTTAAAGGTTTTCAAAAGAACCCTTAAATGTATTTCATGCTCCTCTTTACTTTTAGAAAACACCAAAATATCATCAATAAAAACAACCAACATTTTTCACCTGAGTCAACTGAGCCATCAATGCAACAAACTATTTAGTTCTGATTCTGACCATCTCAAGATACAGATTTGAAAGGCCATTTACCTCTATATGCCTTCCCAAAAAATCTGTTCCGTTCCTCTATGAAAAACCATTCTTAACACAGAAATATCTTAGGCGAAGCAACATGGTAATCTTCAAATTCTATATCATTTCAATTTGACCATAAAAAAATATTTTTGGATAATAATTTAATAGAATTCTAACTCCTAAAGCTATCTAAACGGACCTCTGATACCAACTATAAGTCCCCTGCCATAAACATTACTTCTTCTTGAGTTATTTCAAGAATACACGTTAAGGATCTTTTTAGGTTTAGAGTTTTAGATAATTAGATCATAAAACATGCATTACATTCCACATTTAAACAAAGTGGTCACATAAAATATAGTATTAATTTTTCCAATCTACGGAAACATATTTAAAATAAAACATGGATTCTATCTTGACACTTCCTTGATACAATCATCATATCATGTATCTTTCCCTTGACCTGTGAAAAACATTTCAAAAAAAACCTGGGATGAGCATAAAAAGCTCAGTAAGGGATATAAAAATATGGAAAGGAAACATGAGTGAATATATACATAAGAATGAAATCATACTTTACCCATAAAACATAATCACTTTAACATACCTCATCAAATCATGAATAAATAATATAAATCATAAAACATAAAGGTAATGTGAGGCATTCATAACATTCTTACGTAGGGAGTAACCCACTTGGTTATGTTTGGAATACCCATCACAGTATATTCCCTAAATCTCTTAGGAGAAACCTTAATGTTTAACCCCTTCGTGTTACCCTATGCATTGGACAGCTATATCGGGCTCGCCTGCCCTTAGTTTATCACAAAACCACCCGTCTTCATAACAATTCCCAAGAACCATAACATAATCATATCACATAAAACATGCATAAAGGAAACATAACATTTCCACATTTCAATCATGAGATATCAATACAATACATTGATATAAAAACATTATGAAAACCATTTTCAATAGCAAAATTAAATAAAAGTAAAACATGGTATTTATTTTTCTTTTTTAAAAATGGAATGGCTTGTAGAGGAAACTGAAACTCAAATAATGGTCACGGTGGTGGAGAAGTCATTATTGCCGCATACGTACGACAAAAACATTCCCTTTTGTCATTTAGTAAAATGCTTCGTATAAAAAAATACCTTTTGGATAAATGTAAAAGTCAAAGGGGTTTATAAACCGTATTAAAGAAGGTTGTGTATAAAACAAAATATGCCTCAATGAATGGAGATTGAGACGAAGTCCCTTACCTCGGGTCTGACTTGACTCGACCGTTCATTAACCTCCTGAATAATAAACTTGAGTTAATTTATACTTGCTTAAGAACCTTTTTCAGGTTAATTATTCCTTTTATATAACTTATTACCATATCATGACCTCTATGTAATTATTTAAGTTAATAACGGCCATTTTATCAATCATTGGTACTTGAGTCAAAAATAAGCTCTTTATAATTACAAGTTGTTCATGTGGTCAAATATCCATTATATCCAAAATTATATTCAATATGTAGATATCATATATGTCATATATATCCAGTATATACATGAATTTATAATATTACATAACATTTATAGGTAAGAAATGAAATGCACCGTTCATGGAGATGGTAAGCCGTACGTACACATGAACGCTACTTCCATTTCTATTTCATATTTAATGGAATTAAAAAATAATGATACATAATAGTATTATAATTCCAGTATTTTATCATATATAATATCATTAAATAAATCCTTTATACATCCAACATATGGCATTAACGAATCAAATCACATTGAGGGGGCGGTAGTCCGCACTTCCTAAAATGAAGATATCGCGTTTACCCATAATGGAAACCATAAAGGTATGCCATAAATGAAAAATACAGAAGCTTAAATAAATAATAAAAATATTATATATCATATATAAATATAGTGTCATCTTAATGGCCACCTTTGAAGGTGTTGAAATAATATTGAACAATCATCGTTTCGTGAGGCAGAAATTCGCCATCCACGGAAATAGTATGTTCTTTATCCATTAGATGTAGGTGTGTGTAAGTGTAGCTCGGATATTTCTTATAAAAACAACCTAGTATATTTAAGATACCGGTGTTTTTACAAAATAAAGGAATAAAAATAGTTTATGGGCTGGAGAAGCAAAATAAAACATAAGAACACAAGAGAAAACACTACCTTTTAAACGGGTAACTCTTTTTGATTTGAGCTCGGAGCCTTCCTTGGGAAGACTTCTTCCCAAAGTGAGGCTTCTAAGAGTTATAAAGGGATGTGGAGAGACAAAATGGGCAGGGGTTGGCCGAGGCAAAGTCTTTGGAAGTTTGGGTAAGGTGGTAGAGGTGGGGGCCTTTTATAAGAGGAGGGGAGGGGAACTCTTGGAAAGTTAAGAAAAGATACTTTGCTATAAAATGATTTTAGGATAAAAAAGGTCCCTCAATTATAAATTTAGAGGATAAGGTGATAAGGGTTCTAAATATACTCATCCAATAGGACTTTTACAAGTGTATGTTATAGTTTTAACATTATATTTTCATTTTATTTAAATCCATTATTAATGAGGTAATCGCTGCATCATCATGATGTCATAAATAATTTAATTTTTTTAATGTATAAAATTATAGAAAAAATATCATGATGTAGGAAATATTTTGATCAATCCAATGTATATTTATAGTCCAAATATTACTTTTATAACCCCATTTAAAAATTGTTTTATTAAAACAACTCATGTTTGTGTCATTTTTACTTCTAATTTAAATAAAAGGAATTAATGTCTTTTTATTATCGAAGTGGCTCCATGGGGTCCCCAAAATCGAACCATGGGTTGTCTGGGTCGGCCATTACACATCCAATAAGGGTAGGACATGTGTCTAGGTATTTTCATTTTATTATAATATCATTTTTCCTTAAATTTCACTAATTACCTCAAATCGCGATTAAAAACATAAAAGTTGCGATTCACCAAAAAATTATTTTAATCCCATTGAACCAAATTTTAATTTTTAATGACAACCATGTATGTAGGATTTTTGAAGTTGAAGACATAGAGGTGGTAAAATTTCATTTAAACGAAAAATCAGTTTTTTAAGTACCACTTAGTTGTTTCACTATTCATCAAAAATTGATGTTTTTCAGAAAAATACCTAAACTTCGCCCTAACATATATTTGATATTCCGAATTCAAAAATGATGTATATTTTAAAAAATTCAAAACATATAAGTTACATTAATTAATTTAATAATTAATTCCCCCTATCAGAGCAAATAGCGTGTTTTTATGAAACAATAAGTTTCAAAAGATTGACACTAGTTTAAGTCCAATTTCAAAGTGAAATTAATTCCAACGACCACCATTGGATTAAATTGTAAAAATATATTCTAAATTCAATTTCAAACCAATTAAAAATATAATATAATCATAGAAACACGTCAGATTAAAAATAGGTTTTGAATTAAAATACAACATTATTCACTATTCATTAAAAAAGAACATTATCAAAAAAATACCATAAAATTATCCAAAGTAAATTTTAATGTCCCAATCATAAATAATACGTTTATTTTGACAAATATAGCTTATAATATAGTCAAAAGATAGATTTAAATAAAAATTTTCCTTTAAAAGGCAGTAAAACAATCTTTTAAAAATATTAGTGTATTTCATGCTTAAGATTGGATTTATTCTCATTTTAAGCCTCTAAAACACTATCTAATTCATTAATAGACATAGATAAAAATATCTATTATTAATTACTTACGTGGTATGTTACAATCATAAATTCATATATCCAAAATTATATAACCCCTAGTCATATGAACTCCAAAACATGTTAATCTTTTCCATAAATATCCCCAATCACCATAATTATACATTAAAATAATATATGCTACTGAAAGATAATTCAACATATATTCCTCAAATAAAATGTCATCTTATCTAATTATATTTTTTACCTTGAACATATAATGTTCCCTAAAATTATATTGGTATTTTTAAAAAATAACAATAATCACATAGTCACCAAATCTCTTTTCAATCTCATGTTTATCTATAAAATAAAACATTTGTCCCCAAATTTTAATAAACAATAATTAATTCAAAATAATAGATCATATAAACACAAATGGTTATAGATAGATTTAAAATTATTGCAATAAAATATAGATTAATAATTCCTAAAAAAAATTCTTGTATTAATATTAAGGGGTATATATACCTCAAAAATCTATTTAAACTAAATAAATTTCTCCCAAATTATTACCATCACATAAAACATAAAATTGGGTAAATTTTTGAATAAAATTTTGGTTATCCTTAATATTATAATACCATGATGTAATATATAATTCTTAAGTAAACATCACTTGAAAACATCATTATCTCTAATGATTTTCAAACCATTCTTTTGTATCCAATAATAATAGCCCTAAACCAAAATTCTTGGATCTACTAATGAAACAAAATAGTTACATTTTTAGGCTTGATATCAATAATTGTGTCCAAATTTCATCCATCCAAAACAAATAACATTAAAATGAAATATTAGATAACTTATATAGTGATTCTCTCTTTACAAACATAGACATTACTTTACTTTTTCAGAATGTTTTAACATTATAAAAAAAGAAACTACAAGTCTAGATTCATTATAGCGCCTTCAGAAACATGGAAAAGAAAACACAGGTATATAAGTGAGCTACATCATCTACCCTGAGGATCTTATTGACTATCACCCTTCTTATATATATCAGAAATAATACATATCATCGTAACCTGGGGGAAAGGAAACATAAAAGGGGTGTTCCCAAATTATCAGTAAAGGTAAACATGGGAGACATGTATGGATAAACATGAACATAAGGGTATTAGAATGTGGTCATGAAAATAGAATATGATACCCTAAATCTTAAAGATCATATACCTGAATCATGGAATAAAGAATGGTAGTTCATTAGATATAAATCAAAAGTAATTACAGAATTAGATATGAAATCATAAAATATGAGTAATACATGGAATTGTGGAAAAACATAAGATTATAATGATTTACATAGTAGCTAAGTCATCAATTCCAAGACCATCTTCGTAGACAATATCCTTTACATAATCGGTTGAACCCCCATTCCACACCCGTATTATCAAACTGAGTGAACTTTCATTCCATCCTCGTATTACTAAACAGATTAAACCCTCATTCCAGCCATTTATTACTAAACTGAGTAAAACCTCATTCCATACCTATATTATTGAACAATGTAAACCCTCATTCCAGACCAGTATTACTGAACTTAGTAAACCCTCACTGAATCTCGGTCAATCCCAAGAGATATAAATCTTTACCCAATGAATTGGATGAAATCATAAATACAAGTTATATAAGAACATAAATGAATATATAATAACCCATCAAATTAAATGGGTATCATAAACAATCAAACATAATATAACCTATAGAAATAGATAGGCTTCATAATCATTTCATCATAAACATAACCTGTGAAAAGAATCGGGTTTCATAAACATATAACCTGTGAAAGAGAAATAAGTTTCATAACATCATGCCATAAAAACATAATCCATTAAAATAAAGAATATGAATATAAAATTTGAATAATTTTCCAATAAATGCTTAAGATACACCAATGCATCTTATCATAGATTTGAAATATTTTGGAAATATGTTTTAAAAAACTAATATTTTGGAAAATATTATGTCTACATTGATAAATGATTTTTATAACATAAAAACTTTTGAAAAACATTTTATTTGAAAATATCATTTAAAAATTAGAAAGGAAACATTTAAAATAAAGAAAATTGAAATCCTTTTTTCCCTGAGAATTTTCTTTAAGGATATTTTGAAATCATTTTTTGAAAACATTTTTTTTGAATACAATACATATCCTACAAAAAAGAGAGAGGTGATAGGATTTCACTAAATACATTATCATAAGTAAAAATGATTGGGAAAATGTCACAAAAAATGAGGATATATTGAATAGAAATTTTAGAATGAAAACCATCAATAAAACAAGAATTATGGATCATTTTATTTCATCAAAGGAATCATAAACATAAATAACCTCTAAAAAATAAAGAGACTGTCTCAACAATCTCTTAAAAATTGGTGACTAAGTTTCATACTCTCCATGTATTAAAATAAAATTTTCAAATAGCCTAAGATATAATGAAAATATATATATTCATTATATAACATGTAAATGTTGGTATATACAACTCAAAAAAGTGTATTGGGGCATAAAAACTATGAGTCTTCAAGAAGGAAAATTGAGACAAAACTAGTTTATCGGTTTGGTAACTTTTGAAAGTTAATCCCCATGAAAGAAACATCATAGATTGGATGTGTGATTAACAATAGATTTAAGTATATATATATAATTAAATCATGGGAAGTATACACACCACTCAGAAGGAAATTGTGGTGATCATCACATAAATCTCACATAAATTAAAAGTGAGATAAAATTCCCCATCTCTTGTTTCTTGATTATCTATATTCTCATAAAAGATTCATGTATAATAAATATAGGATTATTATAAGTCTTTTATAGAAGAATATTCTTATACATAATACAATATATGGTTTGATTATGACCTTATATTACCCTCTTGTTAATGATCCTATGTTAAAGTTTTACTTCGGGTAATCATTCGCTTTGTTCTTCGCATATGTTTTAATTTGTTATATTGTTGGTAATTATAATTATATCATGATTCCAGAATTTATATAATGTAATCAGTATCAGTTATATATAGTATCTATATATTATAATAATTTATTTAATAATTTAGTATGAAATGAAATACATTATTCATTAAGACGATAAGCCGTTCGTATACAAGAACATTGTTTTCATTTTTACTTTTGTTTTGAAAGAATTTCTGTAAATGAAATATGAGTTTATATTTATGGATATATATATATATAATTATTAAATTATCATTACTATATCATATATATCATATAATTTTATTTAACACATCACATCGCTTTGATGGGGCGGTAGTCCACACTTCAAAAATGATATTATCGTATAAAAAACAAATGGAAGGTAAAAAGATGTGTTTTGTAAAATTAATATAGAAGAATAAATGAATAATTAATAAAATATATTACATATATAAATAAATTTTCCATCATAATGGAATACATGGTTGGTGGTAGAGGAGAAATGAAAAATCATCACTTCGTGAGGCAGTAGTATTTCATACATAGAAACAATTTGTTCAACATCCATTAGATAGATGTGTGTGTATGTTTAAGTCAGAAAAATTTCATAAAAAACACCCTAGTATATGGAAGATACTGGTTTTCTCACAAAATATGGGAATAAAAAGTGTGTAAGGTTGGATAAGGAAAATATAGGAAAGGATCTTGAGAGAAGATGTTACCTCTTAATCATGTAACTCATTTTGGTTTGTGCCAAAAGGCTTCCTTAAGATTTTTTCTTCCAGAAAGGATGATTCAAGGTATAAGATAGAATATTTATGGATGAAACTTGTAAATATATAGGATTAACATAAATTTTTGGATAGGTGTGAGGAATGGGTAGTGGTGGTGTCCTTTTATAGGGATGGAAAGGGACTAACATTTAATTTTTAGAAACAAATTAGATGTGCACATGTTCTTACCTAAAATATGTATGAAAAACTAACCAAACTAAATAATTTAATTTTTTTGGATGATATATGATCATAAAATGGGTGTTACCCATGATTCAATATCATTTGGGTGCTTAATTTTAATGTTTAGTCCCTAATGAAGCTTAATTTGGCCATAACTACTATAAATAATTTTAATCACTTTTACAAATCATATTGGAAAAAATTTTACATTATATTATTAGATTCTAGATATTAGACTAAATACGATGGTGAATGTTTTATTTTTAAAATTTCTATCCTAGAAGCAGAAAAATTAATATTAGTGTTAATCCTGTAGATGGGACAAAATAACGGGTTTTTAAAAAGGAAATAGTTCAAATGTTTGTTACGATTATTTATTCACATTCAATTTTAATTTGATCCAAATTCATATCATTTTATTATTATATGTAATATTAATTATATTTTCCATTAAAACATATTTATAATAACACTTACCATTATTATTTAATTATAAAAAACACAGTTTTTAACAAAAAAGACATATTTTTCACTATTCATCAAAAAATGGATTTTCTAAAAAAATCATAAAAAAATCCACCCTAGGATAATTTGTACATTATGAATTAGAAAATGAAGTTTATTTTATGCAATTAAATATCTAAATGTGTCTAAAATTAAATTTATTATTAAATTTTATCCATTCGAGAAAGTAATATTTTTAACATAATGTCTTGTGAAATGAAAAAAATATTGAAATTATAAATTAATTCAAAAAAATAATATTTTTCAAAATCCCAGGGTGTCACATTCTAACCCCCTAATAATGAATTCCTCCCTTGAAATTAATCTTTTTTTCCAATGATTTTACTAAAAAGTTTCATTCATAGAAACCCACATCATAAAAATTAATACTAAAACATTCCTTAAAAATAGAAATTTGGAACAATAATAGTCAACCAAAGTAACATATAACTAGGTTTTGACAAAGGAGAACATGGGTTGGGTGTGAAGATTTGACAAAAATAAAAAACATTAATATTTATAAGTAGTGATTTATTTCATCAATCATATGAAATTTAATGATAAATAGAGAGTTAAGGGTTTCAAATTCATAAATATTTGGTGATTTAAAAGGTCATCGTCTCAAAAAAATGTATTTGGACAACAATTATTTTGGATCACTTTCAAAATGTTGGGTAATTATTGATAATATCAATAAAAAAAATGTACTTCTTGGATTGTGCTTTTGAATATTTTTAATACATCCATTACCTCATTTAATGAATGTTTAGAAATTAACATTGATGATTAATGCACTAAAATATGATTTTAATGGATTTTAAGGCCCATAAAAGAAAAAAAGTCTAATAATTTATCTCTTATAAACAACATGGATTAATCTATAAAAAGTAATACTAATAGTTCATCATAAATGTTTATTAATTATTAATAAAGATACATTAAACATGATTTTGTGTAAGCCAGTGGTAGGATTGAAACCCTTATCGTCCTTTGGTTATGAGTTCATGACCCGCGGCCTTACCTGACCTGATTTGTTGTCCCCCGACATACATGATGAAGTTTTTTTAAACCACACTTATATAATATATAATATGTACAATCTTGAAATATGTTTAATGTAAATACCTGAAAATTTCAAGGAATTTTCTTTTCTTAAATACTTTGGAATTTTACGAGTCTGTGGCTTCTAATGGCACATGATTCGGAGGCCCGGAGTGTCCGGAATCAATTTTCGAAGTTTATTTTGGGTAAGTTCAGTAAACGAATGGGAGGGGTTTTCTATCTTTTGAACTGGTGCTCGGAATCGAAATCTGAGGGCACCGATTAACTCGCAACACTGGTAATTTCTTAAGGGGACCTTAACCGTAGTTGCGTTTTCATGAGATGAGATGTTAAGATTGTGTATGAAATAAGAAGTGAATAAAAATTGTGGAACAATTTTTATTTTATATCTAAGGTGGTTATATCCTACAAGGGGGTGTTAGGGTGGGACCCACACGCACATAACTACCCATTTGAGGATATTTGTGAGGTGAGGCTCACAAGAGCCCCAACCTTTCACATTCCCTAAACTCCTTTAATCCATTAATTTAATTGTTAACACCCCATTTATTTGAGTAACTCTTCCTCTACCCTCTCTCCATCATTTATTCTTTCCAACACACACCTTAATTAATCTACATTTAATTAATTAAGGGGATTTGATTTTTGAATTTTGAAAAGCATGACAAGATTAAATAAAATAAGGAGAAGCATTATTTTATTTGGGGTTGGAAATTGTTGTGTGGGAGAATTTAGGGGATAACTCTAGAGTTTTGAAGAACATCATTCTCAATGAAGAACGGTTCTTCTCCGATGAAGACCTTTCCTATCGGTGAAGAATGCACCTGGTTCTTCCAATCTTTTCTTCAACCTCAGTGACAAGTGAGGAGATGTCGCTTTCTCCTCGAACGCTCTCCGTCGACATCTATGAATCCTCAACTCGTGACACCTTCAACCGTGAAGCCGATGTTCATCATCAATTGTTGAGGTAGGGTGAATTGTTTCAATTTTATTGAAAATAAAATTGTTTGGCTCTACTTTGTGAATCTTGATCATTCATAGCTATGTGTTACCGTCTAACACGGAGGGAACGGGCCGAATGAACATGGCCCGAAGACCCTCCGTTGGAACTGTATTACATTGGAATTGGAAACCGGAGGTGGGGAAAGAATGGCACTGTTTCACCATACCAGAAACATGAAGAAGGAAGTCTGTGCTGTCGCGCCAGCTGTGCGGGAGGAACCGCGGCCCCCATCGCGGGCCGCTTCACGAATGAATCGGTCGGCACGTCGGCCGGCCGGGTGGAGGTGAACCACAACGCTAGGAGAGCACCACGCTGAGGAACTGACTGGCCTGTTGGCTAGCCAGGCGGAGCTGTACCGCAGTACCAGGATGGCACCGCGCTGGGAGACCGGCGGTCAGCCCATGTGGGCCGCGTGCGCCAGAAGGCCGGTCGGCCTAGCTGGTCGGATTGGGAGGACGGTGCCCTAAGGTTCCCCCGGTTCGGTTAGCCGACCCCCCCCTCAAAACTGCTCGGCATAGGCCGAGCCAGCCGGGCCACCAGCCCCGCCGGCCGAGCAGGCCGGCCCGCACCGGGATGGGCCCCTCCAGGACGGGCCAGGCCACGCCAGGATGGGCTGGACCGTGCCCCTCCGGGCCAGGCTGCGCCTCTCCAGACCGGTCCAAGCACCTTTGGGCTGAGTTGCGTTTCCCTTTGAACCGGTCTGATACCCCTGCCGGGTCGGACCCCTCAAACAGGGTTAACCTAACCCGACGACCCACTGGGCTAAACGGGCCGGGCCCGTTATTCACTTGAACCTGAATAACATAAAGACCGCGCGTCCAATCGACGCGCCGTCTATGGCACTAGGATTCTTTCAAATAGATGTTCCTTTTGCGATACTCTAAGTGAGTTTTGGACAACTTTGGTAAACGACCTGGTGTGGAACGAGCATATTTCTAATCGTCCCCTGGAACGGAAAAGCCAATATCTCTCAGACCGGGGGTCCGTTTGATGCACAGTCTATCGCGTTGAGTTCCTTTTGATGAGACGGAACTTCGGGATACATCAACTCCAAAATTAAGGACATTTGATGTATCGACCCTCTTTTACTCGTAGAGCGGACCCTCCTAGAATCGAGTATGCTGTGTGCAGAAACCCTAGAGCTGGCTGAGACTGAGACGACGATGACGACTGTACTTGGATCATCCTTAGGTACGACAGCGAGGACGACTGTACTTGGATCCTCCATGGGTTTGGTAGCGATGAACACTGTACTTGGATTCTATGTGGGTTCAGTAGTGATGGTTACTGTACTTGGATCCTACGTGGGTTCGGCAGTGACGAATTCTGTACTTGGATACTACGTGGGTTCGGCAGAGGAGATGATTCAGAGGATACATCTAATCATCTCCACCCCTCTTCATGAGTATTATACCTGTGTGAGATGAGTCTTGACTTTCAATAATTATCATTGGTATTATTGACTTCTTTCCTGTGTGGACTGGTTGTGCATGGGCTCAGAAGTTGGAGCCGTACTCAGATTGATGACTTAGGTATATGTATGGGAATATACCTAAGTATAGTTGGTTGATACTTAATCTTTGTATCTTTCCTTTGTTGTTTAACCATTGTGGATTCTAAGAGACCTTTAGAGGTCTCAGGGTCCCTACTGAGTATCGTTATACTCACCCGTGCACGGGAAATGCTCGCACTACGTTGTGTTGGTTGCAGACAACAGAAATCACTAATCGTGGTCGAGGTTTGGAGAGCAGGACGGTATCTGGAGGTGGACCACTTGGCGGGATGTACACGGAGCGGACGAACGGACCTGAGGTACCGACGAGACTATCTGTACACACCCTTCGGGTGGGATTCCTGGAGGATGACTTGGTGGTTGCTGCTTTACTTTTCAGCTTTTGTACTTTCTTTCTCAGTTGTACTGTACTTTCAGTTGGGTTTGTATTCTGGACCATTTACTTTCCATCACTTACTTTTGTACTCAGTTTACATTGTGTTTACTCCATCTTGCGTACTCTATTTTGTTTGTTTACTTTTATAAAGTTAATGCCTTCCCTTTTTACAAAGATTTACGCCTTTGGTGCTAGTTACCAGCCCCTAGCCTATGGAAGGCGGGCTTGGGGTAGTCACGGCACGGGCCCCGAGGAAGGGTCGTGACAAATCGGTATCAGAGGAGTCAGTTCTACTGCAGAACCCAGGACTCTGATATTTCATTTCTTTGAAGCAATAGTGTTAACGGTATTGAGCGTGGTTATCAGTCAAGGGAGTCCAGTGTTGGTGCGGCGGCCGACGTATCCATACACGAGGACCCTGACTCCTGATTTCTGACTCAGTGCACAGAAACATTTATTGCATGTGTGTTTCAAAAGTTTTCGTTTTGATTAATTTGTGTCAGCTCACCAGGTATAATGTATTAACCGTGTAACAACTGTTAGTTTTCAGGATGGCCCCGTAAAGGTAGCCAGCTAGGGTTCCTAGTTACGTGAGGGATGACATCCCACAGAGCAATGAGGCTTTGTGCCAGGGCCCCATTACAGTAGAGGCACCAGTGGTACCTCTACCCACTGGGCCACCGATACCACCAGCCCCAGCTGGGGAGAGTTCACATTGCCTGAGTGCGCTGCAAAAGATTCAATAACAGAGGCCACCCAGGTTCTGTGGAGAGACGGACCCTCAGGTAGCCGAGGATTGGTTGGAGGCTATCATCCTAGTCTTCATATTGGTAGGGACCCCATCATACCTTATAGTGATCCTTACAACGAGTCTCTTTCACACAGTAGTAGGTAGATGGTAGATCATGATGTTCTAGGTGCACGACGAGGCATCAATACTTTGGACGGACTTCCAGACCCTCTTCCGCTCGGAGTTCATTCCAGCCACCCTCCATGCGGTGCACATCCTGGAGTTCTACAGCTGCGGCAGGGCAGCATGTCAGTATCCCAGTACTCGACAAGATTTACCGACCTCTCGTGCTACTCGACAGATAGGGTACGGGACCCATTCTTCTGGGACCGGACCGTTGAGCAGGGACTGAGGCATGAGATCAGGGCTTCGATAATCTCCCTTAGCATTATGACGTAGGAAGAATTACTGGAGTGATCCCTTCTTGTAGAGAGCTTTCTTACTGAGCCTACGCCAGCAGCGGGGCCTACCGCAGGGCAACACGTAGCGAAGTCTTCTACAGCCGGCAGTAGACAGATGTTGTAGAGGTCCAAGTAGACCAGGCAATCCGTGGGTGACCTCAGGATACTGTTTCGGATGAGTGGGGAACACGGAGCAGAGCCAACCATATGAGGGGAAGACAATGCTATGCATGCGGCAGGGAGGGCCACATGGCTCGTGACTACCCAACCCACCATGTGGAGGAGCATCAGACGGTTGAGGGACCACCTAGGCAGAGGAAGAGGTTTGACTGTGTCGGTCTGTAGGGAGCAGGCAGACGAGGCAGAGGAGCTGGCTGAGCAGTAGGTGGTGGACGACGCTTTGAGGCTCTATCACCACCACCACCAGGGGTGCCACCCCGACCACAGAGAGATGGAAAGCAGGGGTAGGCTCAGCTCTAGGCAGTCAAGGCCTATGATCACGGCGTAGTTGAGATGATTTGAGGTACTATCTGTGTCTACACCACCCTTGCTGCTGTTATTATAGACTCAAAAGCGATTCATTATTTTATTTTCGATGCCCTTGTTCAGAGCTCGGAGATTCTGAGGGATCTGTTGGCTCGATCCTTATGGCTAGAGACTCCTATGATAGTAGACTCGACTATTACACACTGGTTCCAGTAGTGTGAGCTTACTCTAGGAGGCGAGCGCTTCAGCTGGGATCTTCTTGTAGTGGCGTCAAGGCATTACGATGTCATCTTGGGTATGGACTGGTTATCTAAAGTCCATGCCCTGATCGACTGTATTAGGCGCAAAGTGTGGTATGTCCGCATAGATGGGAGCAGGTTCACCTTCACTGGGGAGAAGGGTGCCTTTGTAGTGCATGATGGACTTACACAGAGGAGAGTGTAGCAAATCACCCATCAATTGGCTAGTATCATCCTAGGAGCAGTTGATGTGTGAAGTCCAAGTTTTCCTGTTGTGGTGGATCAATATGCGGACGTTTACCCTGACGACGTTCCAGAACTACCTCCTCACATAGCGGTAGACTTCTATATTGACCTGTACCCTAGTACAACACAGATATCTACTACAGCATATCAGATGGCTCCTGCCGAGATTCGTGAGCTGTGGGTACATATAGAGGACTTACATGGAAAGGGATTCATCCGACCCAGTGTTTCACCCTGGGCTTCTCCGATTTTATTCGCCAAGAAGACGGATGAGAGCTTACGACTATGTGTCGACTACTGTCGCCTGAATCAGGTGACCGTAAAGAACAAGCACTTACTCCCGAGGATTGACGACCTCTTTGATCAGGTCAAGGGAGCACGATGGTTCTCGAAGATATACCTCATGTCAAGCTATCATTAGCTCAATGTTTGAGATGAGGATGTGCAGAAGATGACCTTCAGGTGTCGTTATGGCCACTAGGATTTCTTGTTTATGCCCTTCGGCATAACCAACGCACCACCAGTGTTCACGAATCTCATGAACAGGGTCTTCCAGCCTTACCTTGATCGTTTTGTCGTAGTCTTCATCGATGAAATACTGATTTACTCGACTACCGAGGAGGAGCACGCCAACAACTTGAGGGTTTTACTAGACACACTATGAGAGCACCGGCTTTATAGTAAGCTCTCGATGAGATAGTTCTAGATTTGATAGGTTCACTTCTTGGGGCACATTATCTCGGAGGTGGGTGTTGCCATGGATCCTGCAAAGATAGAGGCAGTACTAGCTTGGGAGCCACCTAAGAGTGTGACGGAGGTGCGGAGTTTCCTAGGTCTGGTTGGGTACCATCGGATATTTGTGCCAGACTTTTCTAGTGTTTCAGCACTACTTTCAGCTTTGATGAAGAAGAGGAAACCCTTTGTGTTGTTAGATATATGTCAGCAGAGCTTTCAAGAGCTGATACAGAGATTGACCATTGTGCCCATCTTGACGATACCAGAGGAGGGTGTAGGGTACGTATTTTACTGCGATGCATCAGGTACCAGACATGGGTGTATCCGGATGCAGGATCGAGTAGTGATTGCCTATGGTTCATGAAATTTGAGGCAGAACGAGCAGAACTACGCTACCCATTACCTGGAGTTAGATGCAGTGGTCTTCCCCTTGAAGATGTGGAGGCACTATCTGATGGGTGAGCGCTTTACAGTCTACTCTGGCCACCAGAGTCTCAGGTATATATTCTCAAAGAAGGACTTAAACCTGAGATAGCGGCGATGGCTCATGTTCCCCCAGGACTATGACATTGAGATACTCTATACTTATAGGAAGGAGAACGTTGTGGCTAATTCTCTCAGCAGAAGAATAGGTATTCGACTACTTGGAGAGGCGACCGAGTAGTTATCCGCGTTACAGATATCCTTCATGGACAGAGATGGGGAAGCCTTCCTAAAGTCTCTCAGAGTCACTCCTCCGCTAATTCAACGGGTCAGAGAGGCACAACGTGGGGACGTTGACTGTGAGACTCAATATGATCATATTTCCACAGGGTAGGCAGCTGATGTATTTTATGAAGAAGGAGAGAACATCATTCTCTTCAGGGGATGTACCATGGTACCAGTTGCACTGTAGGAGGATGTGCTAAGGGAGTTTTACACTTCCCCTCTTTTGGTACAACCATGAGTGGAAAAGATTTACCAAGAACTCAGACGACAACACTGGTGGCCAGGTATGAAGAAGGTTGTAGAAGAGTTCGTTCATGATTCCTCACTTTCCAACAAGTGAAGGCGGAGCACCAGGTACCAGAAGGCTTGGTACAACACTTAGAGGTTCCAGAGTGGAAGTGGGACAGGATATCCATGGATTTCGTGATGGGGTTCCCACATACCTCCAGAAGACATGACTCCATTTTGGTGATTGTAGACTGGATCACCAAGTGGACCCACTTACTTTCGATCGGAGAGTAGGGCTCAGTAGAGAGCTTGGGACACCTCTACGTTCAGGAGATCGTACGACAACAGGGCGTGCCATCGTCTATCATCTCCGATCGAGATTCTTGCTTTACTTCCCAGCTTTGGAAGGGGTTGCAAGAGGCGTTTGAGATACAGTTACGCCTGAGCACTACCTTTCACCCTCGGACTGATGGCCAGATGGAGAAGACCATTCAGACACTCAAGGACATGCTCCATGCATGTGTCCTTGACTTTGGTCACAGTTGGGAGGATCACCTACCCTTGGTGGAGTTTGCGTACAACAACAGCTACAACTCCACCATCGGGATGGTACCTTACGAGGCATTGTACGACCAACATTGTAGATCACCTCTATGATGGACTGACCCTGGGGAGTCTACACTCGTAGGACCAGAGATGGATCAGGCTATGACGGAGAAGGTGTAGGTCATCCAAGAGCGGATGAGAACTGCACAGAGCAGATAGAATTCCTATGATGATAGGAGGTGGAGATAAATTGAGTTCGAGGGTGGAAACCATGTTTTCTTACGCGTCTCACCTTGACATGGATTACGGAGATTTGGCTGGTGCGGAATGTTATCTCCGCGCTTCATCGGACCATTCCACGTCCTGAGAAGGGTAGGCGAGGTGGCTTACTGCCTGGCTCTTCCACCTCAGTTGCACCGGGTGCACAACATCTTCCATGTATCTCAGCTAAGGAGATACGTTCATGACCCAAATCACGTCATTGATAATGGAGAGCTGAACATCAATGATGGGGCAACATTTGCGGAGGTCCCGGTGGATATCAAGGATCGATAGGAGTGGGTCCTACGTGGATGGTCAATTCCTCTTTTGCGCATTCCTTTGTAGCATGGGAACCTCTAGGAGAGCACATGGGAGCAGGAGGCCCAAATTCATGCTCAAGACCCTCATTTGATTCCTTAGTTTATGTTGAAGATTTACAGGGACGTAAAGCCCTGAGGTGGGTGTAATGTAATGTCTTGAAAATTTCATGGAAATTTTTTTATCTTAAATACTTTGGAATTTTATGAGTCTGTGGCTTCTGAAGGAACTTGATTCTGAGGCACGGTGTGCCCAAAATCAATTTCCAATGTTTAGCTCGGGTACGTTCAGTAAACGAACGAGCAAGTTTTTCTATCTTTTGAACCGGTGATGGGAATCAAAATCCGAGGGCATCGATGAACTCGCAATGCTAGTAATTGCTTAAGGGGACCTTTTCTGCGCCCCTACGGGCTAGGCCGCACCCCTTCAGGCCGAGTTGTGTTTCCCTTCGGATTGGTCTGACACCCCTACCGGGTTGGACCCGTCAAACTGGGTTAACCCGACCCGATGGCCCACTAGGCTAAATGGGTCGGGCCCGTTATTCAGTTGAACGTGAATAACATAAAGACCGCACGTCCGATCGATGTGCCGTCTACGGCAATGGGATTAATTTGATGAGAAAGTCCTTTTATGATACTCTAAGTGAGTTTTAGACAGGTTTGGAAAATGTCTGGGTTTGGAACGAGCGTATTTCCAACCGGGCCCTTAGAACGAAAAAACCAATATCTCTCAGACCTAGCATCCGTTTGACGCACCGTCTGTCGCATTGATTTTCTTTTGAGGAGACAGAAATTTGGGATACATAAACTCTGGACTTCTTGAAATTTGATGTATCGAACCCCTTTTACTCACGGAGCTGACCCTCTTGGAATCAAGTACGCTGTGTGCGGGGATCCTAGAGTTGGTTGTGACTACGATGAAGATGATGATGGTACTTGGATCCTACGTGGGTTCAGCAGCAAGGATGACTATACTTGGATCCTCCGTGGGTTCGGCAGTCATGACGACTATACATGGATCCTACGTGGGTTCGATAGCGATGGTTAATATACTTGGATCCTACGTGGGTTCGGAAGCGATGGCTTTTGTACTTGGATCATACATGGGTTCGGTAGAGGAGATGAGTCAGAGGATACATCTAATCATCTCCACCCCTCTTCGTGGGTATTATACCTGTGTGAGCCGAGTCTTTACATTCAATCATTATCATTGGTATGATTGACTTCTTTCCTGTGTGGACTAGTTGTGCATGGGCTCGATAGTTGGAGCCCTACTGAGATTGATGACATAGGTATTTGTATGGGAATATACATAAGTAGAGTTGGTTGATACTTTGTGTTTGTATCATTCCATTGTGGTTTAACCATTGTGGATTCTAGGAGACCTTCGGGGGTCTCGGGGTCCCTACTGAGTATCGTTATACTCATCCCTGCATGAGAAATGCCAGTACTACGTTGTATTGGTTGCAAACGACGGACATCACTGATCGTGGTTGAGGCTTGTGGAGATGGACGGTATCCGGAGGTGGACCACCTGGCGGGACGTACACGGAGCAGACTGATGGACCCCAGGTACCAATGAGACTATCTGTACCCACCCCTTAGGTGGGATTCCTGGAGGATGACTCGGTGGTTGCTGCTTTACTTTTCAGTTGTTGTACTTTTTTCTCAGTTTTACTGTATTTTCAGTTGGGTTTGTATTTTGGCCCATTTACTTTCCAGCACTTACTTTTGTACTTGGTTTACTTTATGTTTTCTCTAGCTTGTGTACTCTGTTGTGTTTGTTTACTTTTATAAAGGAAATTACTTCCCTTTTTACCAATATTTACGCATTTGGTGCTAGTCGCGAGCCCCTGGCCTATGGAAGGCGGGCATGGGGTAGTCACGACACGGGCCCCGAGAACGGGTCGTTACATTTAATAACTAATTATCAATTTTACTATGTTTCTAAAGAAAAATATAGTTCATAAAAACAACCTATGAAGTTTAACATTAACATTTCATGAATGGTGAACTTTATAACCCTTTTCAAAGATGAAAATACAAAACCATTGAAAGAGAGTCCCAAAATCAGATTAAAATGGATTCTCATATATCAGAATGTATCTATTAGTTGTAACATTCCAAAAATGAGAATACCCATATTGTGTATTTCCTTGAAACACGGTAACAACATGAATTACGGTAAATCCCTTTGAAAAAAATCCATCCTTCCCCAATCCAAATTATATTGTATTTACTCATTAAATCCAAAAATTTGTATTCTTCATTGGTTGTAGCATAAACCACCTATAATCATGTCTTTATATAGTTACAAGTTAATAAATACTGTCAATTTTACTTATTCATACCCCATATATCATTATCCATACAACATAATCTTTTCATAAAGAACATATTAAGGGTTTCCATCCATTAGTCAAAATATTATCTTGTCATTAAATCACTTCACCAGTCCATTGGGAACATTATATATAATCATAAAAACACTAAGTAAATAAATATAAGTAGATAAATCCTTTTATATTTCATCATCTATAACCTTCAAATCCAAATACATAGATACTTATATTACATTATCCTTAACCCATTAACAATGTTACCTCATCCTATTACATAATACCTCTTTACTTTCACATTTCATATATACTCTCATCATCATTTTCAATGTAACCAATACACACAACACCCTGATAATTATCTTTAGGAACTTTTCTCTTGGGATATGGAGTTGTATAATGACCATTTATTACACACATGAAACACTTATCCTTCAATAATGGCTTCGGGAGGCAAACATTACCATTCATTTCATTAACCCAACTCTCCATTTTTTCCTTGCAGCAACTTGATTTGTATCCTTCTTTTCAAAATTCCAAACATCATCTAGTTCCTCTAAGATTTTCACATGGGTGATTATTTCAAAATTCCTTACATAAAGGAGTCTGAATCTTCTTCCCTCCATGGTCTCCATTACCTAAACACTTAGCGAACACCTTCTCTCTCTTCCGTGGTGAGTCTTAGAGTTGGTTAAGGTAAACTATGTTAATCATGTTATATGATACATTATTAGGCATGAACACGACATCTTTTAATCTATTAACCATCCCCCATTAACTGCCAATCAGAGGTTCTTCCATCACATTCAACAATAATCCATTTCATTCCAGTTCCCTCTATTGACTAAAACCAAATGGAGCAATACATATCATAGAATAAAACCAAGTAGTCATGAAATTAATTACAAATAGGATGTCAAAATATTAAAAACTTTTATAATATATAACACCTTGGGTTTACCCTTGGTTATTCACTGCTAACATATATCTAAATCATTCATGAAATTTTATGATGAGTTTGTGAATTCCCAAAGCATATACCTTGGGAGTGTCCGACCAGGTGTGTATCAAGGCTCGTTTTCATGCATCAAATTACCTTGGATCATACCCATAATATCTTGTTAGAGTGTTTACCCCTAAGTATATCTATGCCCATGAAAAATCCACATGTTTGTATCAAGACAAGGATGTATTTCATGGAAACTAGTCACTCTATCCTTTACCAAAATTATTGGACATTTTCATAAATGATAACCCATCCTTATACTTATCCTTAGAGACATACTTAGTCATATCCATAAAATAAACCTTGAGATCTTACTAAGGTTTTCTCATCCTTATTTCCAATGGTTTACTATTTTTTTACCGTGATACCAACTCTAGAGAACAACACTTTACAAACCTAGACATTGCATTACTTTTTCCAAATACTTGAACATTTTAAAAAAACTATTACCAAAGACCAAAGTTGTTATAGTTATTTGGATAAGATGAAAACATAAACACTGGTACATAATTGAGCTACATCGTCTCCCACTAGGTTCTTCTTGAATAGAACAATTCTTAGACATATCAAACGTAGTACATAACATCATAACTTGGGGGGAAAGGAAACAAAAAAGAGGTGATCTAAAATAATCAATAAGGTAAACAAGGGAGATTTGTAAAAAACCATGAATATAAGCATATGAGAATGTGATCATGAAAATAGAAGATCATACCCTGCATATCAAAGATCTTATACGTGTTTCATGGCATAAAGATTGGCAGTTCATAAGACATAAATCAAAAGGGAAAAAAGGAAAAAAGCCATGAAATCCTAACATAGGAGTAAGAAATAGAATTTTGGCAACAAATAAGATTACAATTATTTCCATAGTATCTAAGGCATCAATTCTATGACCATATTAGTGGACAGAGTCTATTACTAAACTGAGTGAACCCCCATTCAATCCTTGTATTGTTGAACTTAGTGAACCCTCATTTTATACCTATATTACTAAACATAGTAAACCCTCATTCCATCATTGTATCACTAAATAGAGTAAACCCTTATTCCAGCTCTATATTACAGAACCAAGTAAACCCTTATTCAATCTTACAATTACTGAACTAAGTAAACCCTCATTCTAGCCCTATCTATCCCATGATATATAAATCTTTTTCTAATGTATAGGAGGGAGATGTAGGTCCCACCCTTCACATGATGAAATCATACATACATGTTCCACAAGATCTAAAATAAACATATCATAACCCATCAAATGAAATGTGTATCATAAACATGTAAACAGATCATAAAATTTTGAAAGATTTTGGATTCATATTCATTTCACCATAAACATAACCCATGAAAAGAAGCAGGTTTCAAAAGCATATAACAAAGGAAAGAGAAACGTTTTCCTAACATCATTCTATAAAAACATAATACATTCAAATAAAAAAATGAATGTAAAACATGAATAATTTTCCCATAAATTAATGAGAAATTCCAATGGATGTTATCCTATATGGGAAATAATTTGTAATGAACTCTAAAAAAACTCTTCTGGAAGAAAATATATACTCTTATTTAAAAAAATATTTTCATTACATAATTTTTTTTTGAAAAACTCTTCCATTGATATCAAATTTGAAAAACTATAATTTAATCATTTAAAATAATAAAATATTTTTGAAATCCATTTTTCTTTGAAAATTATTTTCATGGATCATTTGAAATCATTTTTTGAAAACATGGTTTTTGAATACAATAGATTTTTAAACAAAGAGAGGTGTTCATATTTTATTAATAACCTTACATTAATTACTAAAGAGTGGAAAATGGTACTAAAAATGAGGATATATTGAATAAAAAAGGATAATTAAACTCATTAACTTTATTGAATGATGTATTATAAGATTTAATTAAATGAATCATAAACATCAGAAATCTCTAAAAAATAAGGATATAGTCTCAATAATCTCTTATAACAGGGTTTCTAAGGATTATACTCTCCATATACGAAATTGTAAATAAATTATGCTGAATATATTATGAGAAGAATTAAATTCAGGATAAAACATGTAAAATAGAGGTATATACACCTTGAAAAATAGTTTAGGTGCATAACAAAACATGAGTATCCAAGAAGTCAAATTGAGACAAAACTGTTTTACCGATATGGTAACTTTTGAAAGATATACCTTGTTAAAAAATGATCATAAGTTATTAAACATAAATTTTTATATAATATACATAAAATTAAAACATGTGAAGTACACACACCACACAAAAGGAAATAGTAGTGATCATAAAATTAATCTCACTGAAATTAAAAGTGAGATGAAATTCCCCTTACGTTGTGTCTTAAATATCTCTGTACTCATATGAGATTCCATTATAATAAATATATGTTTACTATAAATTATTTAATGAAATTTTTTTATACATAATACCAAATATTGTTATATTATGACCATATATTACCATCTTGTTAATGATCATATGCTAACATTTCTCTTCGGGTAGTCATTCGCTTTGTTCTTCGCATGTCTCTTAATTTTGTTATAGATTTAGTCCTTATACTTATTTCATGATTAAAAAATATATAAAATGATATAAATATAAATATTATAAATTATATGTATATTATTATAATTTATTTCATAATTATGTATGAAATGAAATACACCATTCCTGGAGACGGTAATCTATTCTTACGCATGAACGTTGTTTCCATTTTTATTATCTTATTGATAGAAAGTATGTAAATGAATTATGTATATATATGTTTGAATCATTATTATAGTATCATTAATGTATCATATATATCATGTAAGTTTATTAAAATCATCCTTAATACATCCCCTTTGGTGTGTGAATGATTCACATCGCTTTGAAGGGGAGGTAGTCTACACTTTTCAAATGAGATTATTATGTTAACACCGAATATAAGGTAAAACTATGTGTGATGTGAAAGTAATACATAATCATAAAGAAATAATAAATATAATATATTACATATATAAATTTTTTTTCCATAATATTGGCCACCATTATTGGTGGTAGTGGAGAAATGAACAATCCTCATTCCGTGAGGCAGTAGTTCACCACACCCAGAAACAATATGTTCAACATCCATTTGATAGAGGTGTCTGTAAGTGAATTTCATAACCATTGAATAAAAAAATCCTAGTATATGGAATATAATGGTGATTTCAAATAGTAATGAAATAAAGAGAGTGTATGGGATGGATAAAGAAAATAAAAGATATGACCTTGATAAAAGATGTTACCTCTTAATCGGGTAAATTCTTTTGGTTTGTAGCAAAAGGATTCTGTGAGAAGCATTCAACCCAAAGGGAGGATTAATTTTCTAAGGTTGGATTTTTTGGAGGCTACTTGGTAATATTTTTAGTGAGATTATACTATTTGGTAGGTTTGCGAAATGGGTATATGTTGTGGCCTTTTATAGGTAATGAAAAGGACTCACATAAGTGTGTAAATGATATTATCTAAAAAAGTATTACCAAACAAACCAAAATCAATATTGTAATATTTATGGCCTAAATATGGATATAAAATGGGTGTAATACAAGTTTATAGGTCTTTTGGGCTATTATTTTTAAGGTTTATTCCCAAATTAAGCATAATTTGTCTTTAACTACTGTGAATAATTTTATTCACGTTTACTATTCATTATGGTCAAAATTTTCTTGGTATTATTAGACAGTAAATAATATGTAAAAAATGATTTTTATAATATTTTTGAAATCGTATTCATATATGTATTAATATTAAGATTAGTGATAATCCCACAGACTGGATGAAATAACGAGGTTCAAAAGTTGGAAAAACATTAAAAGTTTGTTCTTCTTTTTTATTCAGTTTAAAATTGAAGTTGATCATAATGAATTTCATTATATTAGTATATTTAATATTCATATAATGTGACATTAAAACTTATTTATAATATCATTTATCATTAATAGTTCATTAAACAATGAAGTGGATTTAACAAAAAAGTAGTATTTTTCGCTATGAATATAAAATGATGTTTCTTAGAAAAATCAAACAAATTCACCCTAGGATAATTTTGACATTTTAAATTAAAAATTTAAGTTTATTTTATCAAAATTTAATTTATAAATGTGTCTAAAATTACTTTTAAAGGTGATACATTCAATAAAGAAATATTTTTATAATAAAATGACATTACCCAAAATATTATCTTTCGTTATAAATATGTTTTATTTTTTATAAATAAAAATATTTGAAAAGTATTTATTAATAAGTTTAATGGGTAGGTTATGATTATCATATTTAAATAATTAAAAAAATAAAAAGATATGTTACATAGAAACTCATTGTTGTGTGCATCATACACCGTGTCAGTGTTGCTTGTAGTATAAGACAAGTTGGTATTGTGTTTAGCACAAGCCAAGTTGGGATTCAATTAGAAAGGAATATTTCACTTAGTGTTTATATATATATATATGTATAAATATATATTTCAAGAAAAAATTCCACTTTCACATGAAATGAATGAAATATAGAAAAGATAAATTAATTTAAAAAAAATTCCCAAAATCATAGGGTGTTAAAACTTACATAACCAAAGTCTATTTTGGTTTTGAGTTTTATAAAATTAGGAAAAACTCCATCAATGTTGAAAATTCAACATATTATCTATTATTGTTCAACAAATATGTATTATATAAATACATTTTATCTTTATTCTAGGTAACATCGATATATAGAACTAAGGTGTTATTTACTTTTCTAATCATCCCTACCACCTGTAAAAAAACATTTTAAAACATGGGATGGAAATCATTATCTCAATAATAGAAATATAAATATATTTAAATTAAACTTTTATTCCATTTTAAATTAATTAGATCATTAAATAAAATCTTCTATTCACATAGTAAAAATAAATCTAAAATCATTGTTTTATCACTGATGAAAAATCTTCACTGTATAATGTTTTTTATAAAACACTTTATATGAAAACATAAAGGGAAAATCATTGGGATGATGGTTTTAGTATAAAATAAGAGAATATTTCAAAAATATTTTCTTAAAATCATACATTTTACTCTAAATCATCATAATTATTTCATTAAAAAAAATTATCAAAACTTATTAAATGAAATGATTTCCATGAAAATATATTAGTAATAACATAAAATTCAAGTGGGGTACTTGGAAAATACTCATAATATTACCTTTTAATTAATATTTTCATGTGTTATAACTACTATAGAAAACATTAAATATAATTCATTAGATTACATGATGATTACTTAATGCATTGTAGAGGTATATTGGGCTCACCCGTCATTGTGTGATATATAAGGCTTTCCCATCATCATGACCTATAGCAGGCTCAACCATCATTATAAAAAATTTCTGGGACTATAACAAGAATTAAATAAGTTAAATCATTTATTTACATTAGAAAACTCATACAAATATACTTTTTAAACCATAATAAAAACATTTTAAAATATTGATATATCCATTTTTTTTAAAAATCATATATTAAAAATAAAATCCTTAATCTAAGGGAAATGTGTTTTTCCTTTGAATAAAAATAAATGATCTTAAAGGAAGACAAAAATATCAAATAATGGGTTTTTTGGTAGAAAAATCCATTGATGTTATATATATTAATATATAATCCTCATTTTTCATTTTATAAACATATTCAAAAAATCTTATATAAAATATGTAAAAATAATCCTTTTAAAAAAATTAAATGAAAGTAAAAAATATAGGTAAAATTTCCATTGTAGTTTATTTATTTCTATTTAAATACATCAATAAAATAACTTTATTAATATGGATATGAATGAAAAATAATTATAAAATAAATATTTAACGTTTTAAAAACATGATTATTAATGTAATTTGTACCTTATGTCAAGTATGACTCATCATAGACATTATTTATCTTCTAGAATAAAACAATTTTGTTAGTTATTTACATTAATGAGAACCCTTTTAAATTTTATTATTCCTTTATTCATTAATTTCTATTTTATATACTATTACTTATTCAATTATGTTCATGTCGAATGTTTTTAGGATATTCATCTCTTATGTCCAAAATGACTTTGGTACATTGACTGTCATCGAAGGGATAATTATTAAATCATATCCTAAATAAAAATCATGATAATTTATCATTTATTATATATTAATTATAATTTCATAAAAAATAATGAAATATTTTTAAAAAAATTAACAATATTGAAATCATTGAGATGGTCTGCCTTACATATGAAAAAGTAATGCTTCCATTATTCGAAGAACAAGACGGATAAAAGGTATATATATTTTTTATATTTATAAATTTTTTATTATATCATAAATATGATATTACTTATTTAAATACACACATATATATTGAATACACTTTATACTGTTATGAAAAATGAATCACATCGACTCGTTCAGGTAGTAATCCGTACCTCCAGAAGAATGATGTTATCAATCATCAAAAGATGTAAAGGTGAAAAAATATATCTTTTATTATACATAAATAATTATAATTATTTGATGAATATTATATATATGTATTTATTTCAAATAAAAAATATAAATATCTAAGAGAGGTAGTAATGGAAAATGAAACACATCGCTTCATGAAGGCGGTAGTCCATTGGTATGTACAAACAATGTTTTTGATTCCCATAGAATAAAAAAGAAGATAAAAGTGGGTAAAAACATAGTCATAATAATATTTTATTATATATGAGATATTAATGTTAATATATCAATATGGTTTACGAATATTTTAAAAAGAAACAAGTAGAAATAAATTAAAACGTTCGTGTTGAACGATTACCTCTTATTCAAAAGACTTTATTAAAATCCCTTATTTTGGATCCCTTGAATAGTATTTTAAGAAGATAAAAAATATCATCTTCGTTGGTATTAATGTTATAAGTTCATTATTATGATTTATTTTATCTATGTGAATCAAAATGGAGTATAAGAAATAAATAGTTTGTATCCTTTCATTAGGGAGTTAAAGGGGGGATTTTGATAAAAAAATATATATTATAATATAATACGTGTCTAATGCATGTAAAATGGTCCAAAAATTACATTTACTATTGGATTAGTATTATATAGTATTTAAATAATAATATAAAAATTCATGTATGTTAATATATCATTTTTTAACTTATCAATTGGTTTAACCCCTCGGTTAATCAATTTTAACCTTAATCATGGTAATATTTTTAAATATTAATGTGTTAAAATATAAATTTTATGGTGTAAATTTGAACATAAAGGGATATGATAAATACTTGCAGAAAATTTACAATCATTATTGTATGATTTAAATATTTTCATGATTTTTCAATATTTTGACACTATATTATTTAATAGAAAAATTTTTAATGTAGTTTTTGACGCTATTTGTTTAATATAACTTAAAATTAAAGAATATAATAATTAATTTAGAATATAAAATATTTAAACATACAATAAAATTTTATATTAATTATTGAAATATTTGGTACACTATAACTAGATTAAAAAAAATTACTTTTAGAGATTGTTAAATCCATTACATAATTTTTCTAGTGCTTTTCCAAGAAATGTGTCGGCATTACATAAGAATTTAAGGTAATTATGTATTCCATAAAAATAAAAATAAATTAAAATGATTAAATTCCATTATTTATAATAATCATTTATAGAGTAACATATGATTATTCACCCATTAAATAAAATATAAAAAAATATTAAAAGTATGAGGTATCATTTTTGAGTTTATCCTTTACATTAAAATTATCAAGGTGAAATAAATACAAATTGAAAAATAAATGTTTTGTTACAAATTTGGATGATTATGGATGAAATATACTCATTCAATTATGTTAGGTCATGTTTTCTAATTAATTTTAAACTTTATGACATTAGTTTTAACCTTAAATAACCCATTTTGCATTTATTACGTAGACAAAAAATTTAGTATGGTTATTGTTCCTATTTTAAAAAAATTAGTTTATAAATATTAACTAAAATCATTTATTCCAATTACATTTATGAAATCCAATTTAACAATTTCAATTCACTGAATCATCATTATTTAATTTAGAATTAATCATGCAACATGTGTTGAAAAGAGCGTTTTTAGAAAAATGTTTTAATACCAAAGTCAAGTATAATTTTGATTCTAATAGAATAAATAGAATTATTATAGATAAAAAAGAACTAATTATATATTTAAAATGATATATTTTATAAATGTATTTAAAATAACATTAATTGAAAATACATTTTAAAGAATTCGTATATTTCACTATTCATTGAAAAATCAACCAATTCTGAAAAGGTTCAAAAAAATTTATAAGATAATTCTAAAATTAAAAAATTATATCGTGTTTATCAAATTCAATTACTATTAGTTACACATATTAATTTTTATATTTTTTTAGACAAATAAACCAAAACAATTTTTATGAAAAACATATTTTTGAAGCATAATATGACTATAGTGATTAATTGAAATCGTATTTCCTTATAAGTTAACAATTAGTTTGTGTTGAGTAGGAACATTATATATATTTATTTAATTATTTGTTTAATAAAATTGATTCCCCCCAATTTAAAGTCTATGATATAAATAAAACATTTAAATAATAATATTAGGTAGATCGTTTAAGTTCAGTGTTATGTGCAACATAAGATATTGAAAATAGAGTTTTTTAAAATATTTGGATATTAAAATAATTATTATATGATTCTCATATTGGAATATATTAAATATAAATTTATTCTATAATAGGTTAAAATGAATTTTGAGGAGATTTTATCTTTATGTTAGTTATTTTTTATCTCATTTTCTTTCTATTATGTTATGCGAACTCTATATTATCTATGTTATGATATGATTATATATGAAATGAAATATCAATATATAATGTTGTATTAAGACTTTTATTCTTTGTTTTTATTTTTTTATATATAATCCTTTTATGGATTAATTATAATTCCAATTTTAGGATTTTTGTAATTTATTTGTCTTTTCACTTTTGTTTATATGTAAAATATTCTATATTCACCACTTGTTTCTTTCATGTGGCTTATACACTACCCCTTTGATATGTTATATCAAAAATATTTTAATATTAATGTAAGTTATATTTTTATCTGATGTTATTTATTTCCTGAGGTTCATGATTCAAATATTAATACATTAATAAGGCATTATTTCACCATAGCATCCTTATAAAGGATTGTTTAGGTTTATGTTTCCATTTAGTGAATTATTTTATTTTTCGATCTTAATATCAAATATTTTTTTAGATTTTTTTGGGTTTCCAATTATTATTTCCATTTTTTTCTTCATTATCACTAAAAAGGACCAATTTTTTTTCATGATAAGTGGCTTTGTTTTTCTCATCCAACATGTTTAATTTTTTTCCATATACATATTTTATATAAAATACATTAAAGAATATTTTCAATACTTTTTTTAACTGATTAAATTAATTTTTACTAATTTTTTTCTTTTTATAAAAAAATTAATGGAACTATCAAACCCTTTTCTAAATGATGTACTTTTTCCAGTGGTGTTAATGAAATATTTGTTTCAAAATTTACACCATGAAAATTATTTATTATCAAAATTACTATTATCTACCTTGAAAATATTTTATAGGTTTCAAGGTTTACTCATAAATAAAATTATTTTCTTAATATTCTACAAATGTATTAGAGATTTAAAAATTAAAAGTGTATTTCCCCACACAAAAATGTAATGATCTTTGAATATAATTTTCATCTATATCATCATCCTTTATTTAATATTATGATTTATTAAGGATATAGTCAAATTATATCATCCACTGTATTATAATGGGTAGATTTGGATCATGTTGTTCTTTTTATTGACTATGGAAATATTATAATCTAATATTCTACTTTTACAATATGAATGTTTATTTAGATTGTGTACTGAATTTTTATTCATTTCATTTATATTATGAATTAATTGGACTTTTTATCTGTTAGGATAGGCTTCGTATAGCCCCTAAATTCATAGGTAGGTATCATGAGACAAACCTGATTTGGTATTTAGTTTATTTAATTTATATTTCTATCTGGTGTCTTGGAATAAGACCTTGATTATAAGATTATGATGTCTGGAATATAAATTATATCATTATAAAAATAATTATTAAAATACATTTTATTATTTATTATGCTATTTAATCCATGGACATGTTTTTATAATATTATTTTTATCAACTAATTGGTTATTATTAATCTCTTTTACTTTATCCATGCTTTATTTATTATATTATATTACATTATATTTATTCCATTACTAAGCATATGATCTCATCAATTATTATGTTTTCCATTACATATGATACCAAAAATATTATATTATTAATTTTAGGGATATACTAGAATATTTAAAAAAATTATCATAAGAATAATATTTTTTATTTCATGTCTTCATCTATAATTTTATAATAATTTATTTATCTAGTCTCTGAGGACTACTAAACTACTCAATCCATTTTAGTCAATATTAATGGAATATTCTAAATACCCTTGGGAACTACATTTTGGAAAACATATGTTATAAAAAATAACTATATCATAGATTCTAGTTATATTAATAAGTACATGGTAATGTCATAAATATTAAATAAAGTAGATATTGGGGGTTTTCAAAGAATACAAATCCATGTATGGATACTAGAAAGTGGATGTGGTTGTAGAAAATATTTTGTAAGGGTAAGAACATTAAAATGGTTGGGTTTCGTATTAATATGATCATCACCATTACACGATGAGTGGGCTTATAAATATGCTCTTGGATAGGCCCTCTTGGGGGATATGATTAAGTTAATTTGTATTTTATTTGTGTGCCATTATGGTGAATGAGAAGATATAACCTATTGAAACTAATGATATTCTTTATTGATATGGGATAAACCAAAAATAATCATGGTATGATAAGTCTAAGGTTGGTTATATGTATACAAGAATAGATACGACTTTTAACATTTTATGTGTTGGGTTTTTATGATGATTATGGATGTTTTAGGAGACTGCTATGAGAATACAATAATTTATTTTATTTTGTGGTTTCTGAAAATGTTATTTATAGAAAAATGATTTCATATATTATAGATTTAAGTAAAAAGAAATTTATATCTTTTTGGTTTAATATTATCATTTATTTTAGTGTGGTTTATTATAATAAAAGGGGTTTTGATCGTTGGGAACATATGTTTTATCATATAGGTAAATAATGGATTAAATATAGATTTGGTGACTATATGATTAATATTATTTTTAAATAATTTCATTATATTGTGAAATCTATTTGATTATGGTAAAAATTTAAGAAATATATATTATGTTAATTTATTGAAGCATAAAAGTTTTTATTCTGAATTTTTAGAGATTTGGGTTTTTCTGGAAAATATTGACTTATTTTATAGATTATATGTTTTGGGAACATGCATTTTTTATGTTTCATTATGATAAATTTATGATTTTTAGAGAAAAATTATAAGTTTATGTTGAAATAATATTTGAAAATATCATTATAATATTTATGTTTAAATTTGTTCTTTAATATTTTAAAAACATTTTTATTTAGTTATTTATGGAATTATTTAAGTTAAACTTTGGTTTTTATTTTAAATGCATTGGAGATCAACGTAGTATTTATTCATATAACGTATTATTCAATATGGACATTATCTCATCATGTGTCTACCATTTTGTTTTTGGTTATTATATAGAAATAAGAAGAATAATTTTTCATATGTACATATAAATTATGATCTTTAAGATGATAATTTTAGAGCTTCAGACATGAAAATTTAGTCAGGAATAACACATCATGGTATAAGAGATGAGGTAGAAGTGGAAAAACTTCTTAAATCTGAACCAAAGGATAAAATATTTCTTATGGAATTGAATGACCTTCAGTATGTTCATTTTATTTTCATCTCTTTCTTAATGGTAAAATAATCCTTCAATTCTTGAAAAAGGATATTGAATGAAAAAAAGTATCATTTTAAATCATTTTTATGAATTTATTATCATCTTCATCCTTTACAGATTTATTATTTTATGGTCATTAAATTTTTCATGATCATGTTATCTATAACTCTCTATTATTCCATTTAAATTATTATTCTCTTCCATGTCCATATTTTCATATTATCTCAGTTTTAAAATTATTTGGGAAACTATTTATGTGTAATTTTAGCTAACCATTTTGTTTCCCACTTCAAATTTACAAAGGAGGATATATTATTCATTTTTGTACAGTTGGATTTTAAAAACAATCACTGTAAATTATTGAAACCTTTATTATAATGAGAAAAATATGAGGATGCATTTTATTTAATATATAAATTTAACATATTTGAATTTTGTTTAAAATAATAAAAACCATAATGGATTCTTTACATGAAACAAAAATCATTAAGTGAAATATGATATAATTTAAAAAGATCACTATTTAAATGTGATAATTAAAACTTATCAATTAGATTGGTGGTGTGAATATGATTAAAATTATTCTAAAAAATATTTAATTTTTTATAAAATTAAAATTTAATGATTAATGATAATAAATAAGTACTATTGTTTGTAAATTCATTTTAGGCTTCAAAATGAATAGTTCTCAAAAATGGTTTCTATTACATTTTTTCATGGGTTTTTTAAAAAGTTTCATCCAATTTTATTAATTTTATTTTAATAAATTGATATAATTTTTAAAATAATCATTGCATAATAGGGTTAATATGATTTTTTTATTTTTTAAAAAATATAGATTTTTATGTGAATAGTGGAAATTATGTTTTTTGTAAAACTATCATTTGTTTTTTATTAAACTAATTTATTTAAAAGTATCATTATTTTTTTAATTTATTTTAACGTAGTATAACATCTATTTTATTCACCACATTATAAATAATTCCATATGAATCAATATTATATTTCATTTAGGTATATGTAATTTTTTTCATAACCATTTCTTTTTATAAAAATTATTTTTCATTGGTTTTACACATTTAAATTAAAAAATATTTCTGCACTTTTTAAAATTAAGTCATAACATTTGATTTATATATTAATAATGATGTGGTTAAACTTTTTATGTTTACCCCTTTTTTGGGTCATTATGAATAATAATCGTTGTAAATAGTTCTCACATATTTAAGGTTAAAATATGGAAAATGTGGGTATAATAGTGAGATAAGTCCTAATAATTTCCTTAAAAAATTAATTAAACCTATTGGTCGTTTATTTTACCAAAATAATAATAAAAATAAAATATATAAATTTATTAATACATTCAATTGATTACATCATTTATATTATTTTATGGAAAATATAAATAAAAATGTCACAATTTTGATTTTAATTTTCATTATATGTTTTTAAGGATAAAAAGAATTTAAAAATGAATATAGAAGGATAATTTTAACATGAATATTTTTTATGATATTATTTTTTTAATGTTTTAATGATATGCTCACATAAAATACTTATAAAATACAGATACATTTCCTGTGGTATTTTTTAGAAAAATAAAACTATATAATTTTAAAAATAATAAAACTATAATAACTAAGATAAATTATATTGTTATGTGAATTTTAAAAGTGAATACAAATTATAAATGATGGTTATTTTTTTATCCTATAATTATAATGTTTTTTGTCTTTGAATAAAAAATATATGAATAATACCAAAAAATACTTTGAAGGCATTTTATGTAATAAAATTATTTTATTAAATGATTTATAAATTATAAAAATATGTAAATAGAAAAAACGGAAATATAAATGATCAAATATTTCAACCATGGACCATTTTTAGCCACTTTTCCACTAAAAATTAAATTTATAGACCATAGAGGCAAAAAAATGTGTTACCTTCGTTAATGTTTAAAAAGGTTAAAGAGGGAGTAAAAAATATTAATTATTAAATTGAATGTTAGGAATATAAAAATATTATTTTATCAAGTTATATAAACCTTTTAATGTTTTTTATTTCAATTATTTATATTAATTCCATTTGGCCCGATTTTGATGTATATTATATGTAAATCATTTAAGTAATCTAATATGTGTTTGTTCCCTTAGTTATAAAAGGGTTAATTTATTCTTATTTATTACTAAATACTGAGAACTCTAGACCTGAATATCCCTATAATAATAACTTCTTATCTTCCTACCCTTAATTATTGAGATTATGTTCTTCTCCAAATACCATCCTGATAAGGCTTAAGGTGTTTGTGAAATGAGGTCTCTCAAAGAAGTGGCCATAATCTTTATCAAATAATTAATTAATTATTTCATATTATAATTATTATAAATCTTTGTTATGTATACTAAATTAAAAAATAAATTATCACAAATATACTTATATGACATTTTTATTATGGGATAACTGTGAGATTTTAAGAATTATTCTTTATAATTAATTTATCTTTTTAATATATTTTTCATTTCACATGAAACTAGAAATAATAATTTATATATGTGAGTGTCTTTGTATATATATATATATATATTAAAAGAATAATTCAAACATTCATTTCACATGCAATAACATCTTCTCTTATACTACAAACAATACCAATATGTCTTGCACTACTAGCAACACCGATATGGTGTACGATGCATGCAACAATGAGTTTCTACAAAACAAAGCTGTTTATTGTTTTAATTATTTTTATAAGATAATTATAACATATCCAATTATCTTATTAATAACGAGATTTCAAATATTTACATTTTAAATAAATAAAACATATTGATAATGAAGTATAATATTTTTGGTATAGCCCTTTTATATTTAAAATATTGTTTTCTCGAATGGATAACTTTTAATAAAAAATGTAATTTTAGAGACATTAAAAAATTTTATTGGATAAAATAAAGCTCACTTTTTAATTAATAACATTTAAATTATATTAGTGTTTATTTTGTGGGTTTTGTTCTGAGAAACATCATTTTTTGATGAATAATAAATAATACTGCATTTTTTCTAATTAACTATTAACGATACATTATACTATAAATATATATTAAGGTCACATTATATGAATATTATAACTCATTCTTAAATGAAATTCATTATCATAAACTTCACTATGTAATTGTATTACAAATCTCAACAAAATATTAAGCTTTCTCCTACTTTAAAACCCTGTTATTTCGTCTCATCTGCAGGATTAACACTAATATTAATTTTTACCCTTCAGGGATTGGAATTAAAAAATTGAACATACACAATTGAAATTAGTATAATATTTATATTATAATAAGACCATGTTAATTTTTTACCAAAATTATTAGTAAAAGTGATTAATTTAATCATAGTGGGTAAAGTCAAATTATGCTTGATTAAGGACTAAACTGTATAATTAAGGGCCCAAATGGCCTATAAACTTGTCGAACACCCATTTTTTTTAAATATTTCGGCCATTAACCATTAATTATTGAGTTTTTTGTTAGCTAATACTTTTTTTTGGAAAAAACATGTGCACGCCTAATTTGTTTTTATAAATTCCATGTTTGCCCTTTTCCTTCCCTATAAAAGGCAACCACCTCTTCCAAAACCTCAATCCTCTAATTTTTTTTTGTAAAAGATATGACCAATTAGCCTCCCAAAAATCCTCTATTATAAAATTAATCTTCACTTCAGGGAGAAATATTCTTAAGGAGGCATTTTGGCACAAAACAAAAAGATTTTCCTGATTAGGAGGTAACGTCTTCTCTCAAGCTCATTTCCTTTATTTTCATTATACCCCACCTTCACTATCATTATTACCTTATTGTGTGATTAAAATTGTATTATATGTATACTAGGATGTTTTTGTGCAATTTTTATGACCTATAATTACACACAAGTCCAACTAATCGATGTTGAACATACTATTTCTGTGTACGTGGAACTACAGCCTCACAAAACGATGATTTTTCATTTCCACATTACCACCAATCATAAAATCCATTATGATCGAAAATGTATTTATATGTGAAATATATTATATTTATTATGTATTTAATCTTATTTATTCCTTTTACAATACAAATTATTTTACCTTCTATTTTGTGTTAATGAGATATTATCGTTTGACGAAGTGTGAACTACCACCCCCTCAAAGTGATGTGATTCGTTCACACACCACATTGAATGTATTTAGAATCGGTTTAGTGAAATTTTATGACATAAAAAACATATTAATGATACATTAATAGTGATATATATATTTATATATATACATATATATATCTGTCTTTTGCATACATTCATTCAATACGATAATAAAAACAGAAACATTGTTTGCATGTACGTACAACATACCGTCTCCATGAAAAGTATCTTCCATTTAGTAATTATATATGGTATAAATTATTATAAAATAAATATACTGTAAATAAATGATATTTAAATAATGATATACATTATTTAATCCTGATATTAGTATATGGACCAACGATATAACAACTTAAGACACATGTGAAGAAGAAAGAGAATATTACCCGAAATGAAACTTTAACATAGGATTATTAATGAGTGTTTAATATTAGGTCATAATATAACCTTATGTGGTATTATTTATAATAATATGATTATGTAAAATATTCATAATAACCTTATATTTATTATACATGATGCTTGTTTGAGTACAGAGAAAATCAAGACACAATGTAATGGGATTTCATCTCACTTTTAGTTTATGTGAGATATAAGATATGTTAACCACTCTTTAATTTTGTGTGGTGTATGTAATAACCATGATTGTATTATATGTATCATGTACATAAATTTATTGGTATTAAAATAACCATTTTACTATCCTTATTTCATGGGTTTTATGTTTCAATGATTCCCAAATTGGTAAAAATATTTTTTTCACAATTTTCTTTCATTGAGACTCATGTTTTGTTATCTGCCTAAACAATTTTTTTTCATGGTCAATATACTTCCCTTTTAAATGAAATATCATTAATCTCAATATTTTAATGATATTATATGGCTCATGATATTACCTTTCATTACTTGTAGAGCATGATTGCAAGATACCATGTTACATGAGTTTGTTGAGACAATCTCATTTATTTGGGTGATTGATTATGTTTATGCTTCCTTTGATAAAATATTATGATATATAAATCAATAATATTCAAGATTTTCCATATCCTATGTTATTTATTGATATAATCATGAATTTTTACCAATATTTACTCTAAGGTACATAGGTTATTTATGATTTTTTTAAGGAAAACACGACTTTTTCCTCTCTTCGGTCAGAAATCTATGTTTTCTAAAAAGGGATTACAAGAATATTATACCATTCCCCTATAATATATAAAATCCACTTTAACCTTTCTTTCATTTACCAATCACTTTTTTAGAATCTTCTTTTCACTTTTGGAACTATGCACTTTTATATCCTTTTTACCCTGAAAAAGGAATGTTCTTTTGACCATGTACGAAATGTACAGATTTACCTATCAAATTTTTTTTGAATCTCCCAATGAAATTTTAAAACATTAATTATTAATAAATGTTTTCTTAAAAGTCAGTTTAAAATAAATTAAAATAATTTTTTTTTCAAGTCTTATTTATATGTTTCCAATGTGCTTTCAAATAAACAGTTTTCAAAACATTTTCAAACATCATAATATTTTTTTAAGAAAAATTTTATTCAAAACATTTTCAATCTTTTTTAATAAATTTTCAATTTATTTTCAATGAAATTTGTTTCAAAAAATTTATAGTTTTTCTTTAAACATATTCAATTTTTTCAAAGAAAAAAGGGTTTTAAAAAGTATTGAATCTTATTTTAAATGTTTTCATAGAAAAAGATTTTTCAAATCATTTCTTGTATTATTTATAAGTTGAAAATTAAATTTTTATTAAAATTATTTTCAAAATGTTTTATTTATTAAAAAAACTTTCTCAAGCAACAAATTATATTTTATTCAATAACTCTTTTAAAAAGATATTTAAAAAATTTTCACATCTAATATTAAATACACTAGTGCTGATCAATACTTTATGGGAAAGTTATTACATGATTTACTTCATATTATTTCATTGAATGAATTATGTTTTGATGGAGTGATATTCTGAAACATATTTCTCTTTAAAGGGTTATATTCTATTGAAACTCTATCCTTTTCATAGGTTATGTTTATTATGAAATAATTATAAAACATGTCTCTTTCCATGGGTTTTGATATGTTTACATATTTATGACACCGATTCCATTTCATGGGATATGATAAGTTATTTATGATCTATGGAACATGTATGTACGATTTAATTAAGTAATGGGTGTAAAATATTTATCCATCTAATGTATTGTGTAAAGATTTATATCTCATCAGAGAGAAAAGGATGGAATTAGGGTTTACTCAGTTCCTTAATACGGGGATGGAATGAGTGTTTACATGGTTTAGTAATATAGGTTTAGAATGAGGATTTAAAAAGATCAGTTATACAGTGTGGAAATGAGGGTTTACTTGGTTTTGTGATACAAGGATGTAATGAGGGATCACTCAATTCAGTAATACATGGCTATAATCGGGGTTCACCCGGTTCTGTAAAGGACTTTGAAAACTAATATGTTATTGAAATTGATACCATTGCTACTATAGATGTAATTATATGATTATGTTTTTTCTTAATTCCATGTATTACTCCTATGTTATTCTTTCATGTATTATGTCCTTTAAATCCAATTTATTTATGTCTTATAAACTTTTTACCTTTATTCCACAATTCATGTATATTATCTTTGATATGCGAGGTATGATCTTCTATTTTTATGATCACATTCTTGTACCATTATGATAATGTTTAGGCTTACATTTATCCCTTATTTTCCCTTACTAAGAATTTGATCTCACCCATTTTATGATTCCTTTCCCCCTTGTTATGATGATATATACTATGTTTGATATGTCTAAGAAGGGTTTTAGTCAAGAAGAACCTTGTGGGAGATGATGTATCTCACCTATGTACTGGTGTCTATGCTTCCATGTTTCCAAAGGCACTATACCAACTACAATATTTGGGTGTCTTTTTTTATAATGTTTAATTACTACCAAAAATATATGTAATATCAATGTTTGTAAAGATAGGGTCACTATAGTTGTTATTAGAGGAAAATGTATAGTTATCCTTCAGATACTAAGATAAAAAACCTTAGTTAGATCCCTAGGATTATTACAAAGTATATGCATAGAGATGTCACTAATGGTAAGTATAAGGATGAGTTATCATTTATGAAATGGTACATAATTTTGTTAAAGGATAGAGTGAGTGGTTTCTATAAAATATATCCATTTATAGATACTGAATGTTGATTTGGATATTGTATACATGTACCTAGGGGTAATAAATCTGACAAGATGTTAGGGGCTTTACATGGGGTAATCTGGTACATGGAAACAACCCTTGGTTCCTACCTGGTTTCACACTTTTAGGGGATATGAATTGGGAATTGAAAAACTCTTCATGGAAAATCATGATGGATTTATATTTAATTTATCTATGAATATCCTAATAAAAACCTAGTGTGTCATATATTATAGAAGGTGTCGTGATTTAGACATCTTATAAGTAATATTTTTCATTACTATGTGGTTTTCTACTATGATATGTAATGCTCACACTATGATTTTGGTTTTAGTAAATGGTAAAAATTGGAAGGAACAAGATTAATGTTGAACATGAGGGAAGAAATTATGATGGTATGTAAAGGGGGATGTTCATTAAAGTGAAAGATTTTGTGATCATGCCCAATCACTTTTCACAGAATATGATTAACAATATTTACCTTAACCAACTCTTGGACCCACCAAGGATGATAAAGGAGTGTTCTGAGAGATTGGGTATTATAGATGTTGGAGGGAAGAATATTCAGTTTCATTTTTGTAAGTAATGTTGAAATAATCACCTATGTGAATGTCTTAGAGAAACAAGACGGTGTTTTGACTATGGAAAAGAACAACATAATGCAAGTGACTGCAAGTGAAAATTGAAGAGTTCAGTTAATTAAATGGATGGGAATTTTTTTCCTTCATAAGTCTTAATCAAAGGTTTATTTTTTTATGTGTGGAATAAATGGTCATTATTCAACTCAATTCCCCAAGAGGAACGTTCCTTTAGAGAATTAACAATGTGGTGTGAGTAATGGTTAAATTATTAATGATGATGAGACAATAGATGAAATTTGAAAGTATAGAGGTATTATGTAATAGGATGAGGTAACATTGTTAATGTATTATGGATGATTTAATCAAAGAATTAATTTATTTGGATTAAAAAGTTATGGATGATTAGATATAAAAGGATTGTTCTAGTTATGTTTTTTACTCTGTATTTTCAGTTTTCTATAGTATGTTCACTATATACTGGTGAAGTGATTTAATGACAAGACGATTTTTTGACTAAGAGAAGGTAAACCTTAATATATTATTTAAGATAATATAATATTTTATGGATAAATATACATGGGATATGAATAATTATATTCGATAGTATTGAAGCATGCATGTTTTCCAAATGGATTTATAGTAATTCTGGTTGTTACCATGTTTCAAATGAATAAACAATAAGGTTATTCACATTTTAGGAATTTTACAACCAAGAGATAATTTTTGATACATGGGAATAAATATTATTATGATTTCTTGACTCTCATTATATGGGTTTTTATTTACATCTTTCATAAGGGTTAAAAGGTTAATCATTCCTGAAAAGTTAATGTTAAACTTGGGAGGAAGTATTTGGTCACTGAGATTTTCTTAGACACCTCTGTTTAAAGGATAATTAGTGATTAAACTTATTTCATGAATTTACATATTATATATTATATTAGTGAGGTTTTAAAAATGACATCAAATATGTCAGGTGACAACCAATCATGCCCGGAAACGCCACATGTATTGAACCCCTGGCGGAAGAAAGATTAGGGTTTCACACCTACCATTGGCCTAAACGATGTCCCGGTTAATGTATATATATTCTTATGTAATAAATATTTATTATGAAATATTATTTGTTTTTTTAATAGATTAATCCATGTGTTTTTTAATAGAAAAATAGTTAGACTTTTTATAATTTTTTGGGCCTTAAGATCCAATAAAAGCATATTTTAGTGGTTTAATCATCAAAAGTTAATTTATAGACATTCATTTAGTGAGGTAATGGATGTATAAAAAAAATTAAATGAAAAACCCATGAATTAATTTTTGTATTGACATTATCAATAATTTCCTAACATTCTGAATTTGATCAAAAAAAAATTGCTAACCTAATAGCATACTTTTTGCTGAGCTGATGACCATTTAAATCATCAAAAATTTATGACATTGATACCCTCAAAAATCGTTTGATCATTATATTTTTTGAGTTTGATTACATCGATAACTCCATATAAATATATACGTTTTTCCTTCCTGTTCAATCTTCACACCTATCCCATGTTCCCCAATGTGGAAAACCAGATATATGTTGCTTTGCGTAACTGTTATGGTTCCAATTTTTCCAATATTAAGGTGATTTTTAGTATTAATTGTTATGAACGAGATCTATATGAATAAAACATTAAAGTATTAATAATTTTGTAACCTAGATGCATTTTTAGGGAGAAATTCATTTTATGGGGGGTCGAAATATAATACCCTACGATTTTGAGAATTATTTTTTTCTAATTAATTTATCTTTTCAATATTTTTTTCTTTTCACAGGAAACTATAAATAGTAATATATATATATATATATATTAAAACAATAATAAAAAAATTCCTTCTACATGAAACACCAACTTTTCTTGTGCTCCATGCAATACCAACATGGCTTGCTCTACAAGCAACACCGACTGGGCGCACGATGCACACAACAATGAGTTTCTATGAAACAAGTCTTTTTATTATTTTAATTATTTAAAAAATATAATTATAACCTATATTTTAAACATATTAATAACTAATTATAAAATATTTTTGTTTTATATAAATAAAATATATTGATAAATGATTATAATATTATTGGAAAAATCCTTTTATTTTAAAAATATAGTTTTCTCGAATGAATCGCATTTAAAAATAAAAGTAATTTTAGACTAATATATAAGATTAATTGGATAAAATAAACATAATTAATGAATTCAAATTGTCGAAATTATCCTAGGGTGAATTTTTGGGATTTTTCTGATAAACATCATTTTTTGATGAACAGTGAAAAATACTGCATTTTTGTTAAAAACTACGTTTTTTCTAATTAACTATTAATGATGAATGATTTTATAAATTTTTTTAATGAAAAATTAGATAAATATTACATCTAATAATAAAATAAAATTAATTAGTTTCAACTTCACTTTGAAACTGAATAAAAATCATAACAAACTTTTAAACGTTTTCCAACTTTAAAACCCCATTATTTTGTCCCATCTACGAGATTAGAACTAATCATAATTTTTCTACTTCTTTGATTGGAATTTAAAAAATCAGGTATACACCATTTTATTAAATATAATATTTTTTATTCTAATAATACCATTTTAATGTTTGACAAAAAATATTTGTAAATGTGATTAAATTTAATCATAGTGGTTAAGGACAAATTAAGCTTAATTAGGTACCAATATTTAAAATTAACATCTCAAATGACCTAGAAACATGTATAAAATCCATTATATGAGCATATTTTGTCCATAGACCTTCCATTATATTTTGGTTTCTTCTTAAGACTTTTTTATGTAATAAAATCTTCACACATAATTTCTATCTAAAAATTCCATGCGAGTCGTTTTCCTTCCCTATAAAAGGCCACCACCTCTACCCATTCCTCACACCTCTAAAAACATTTAAGTTCATCCATGATTTTCCCAACTATCCTAACTAAAATCATAACTTATACCAATAATCCTCCCTTTGGGATGAAAGCTTCCCAATGATTACTTTTGGCACAAACCAAAAGGAGTTACCCAATTAAGAGGTAACATCTTCTCTCAAGATCTTTTCCTTTATTTTTCTTTTCAACCCATCCACTCTCTTTATTACATTATTGTGTAAAAAACCATTTTAATAAATATTCAAGGATATATTTTTATGAAAATGGTACGATCTTAAATTACACACACCTACATCTATTAGATGTTGAACATACTCTTTCTGTGTACGGAGAACTACTGCCTCACAAAATGATGACTGTTCATTTGTCCATCACCACCAATCATGATGGCCATTATGATGGAAAATATATTTATATATCTAATATATTATATTTATTATATATTTTATATTTTTATTCATTTTATAATACATAATTTTTTACCCTCTATTTGGTGTTAATTGGATAATCTTGTTTGAGGAAGTGTAGACTACCGCCCCCTCAAAGCAATGTGATTCATTCACACAACACATAGAATGTATAAAGGATGGGTTTAATGAAATTATAATATATATATTATATATTTTTGATAAATTATTAATTATCTATATACATATACATAGATATATATACATATACCATTCACATACATTATTTGAATTCGATAACAAAAACGAAAACAACATTCATTTGTCCGTACGACTTACCTTCTCCATGAACGGTGTATTCTATTTCATAAATATATATTAAATAAATTATTATAGTATGTATATAATATATATAAATAATATTATTTTTCTTTATCTAAATTCTGGAATCTTTATATATGTATAAGGATCAACAATATAACAAATTAAGACTCATGTCAAGAACAATGAAAATATTTCGCAAAGTGAAATTTTAACAAATGATCATTAACAATAGTGTAATATTAGGCCATAATCAAACAATATATGTTATTATGTATAAATATATTCTTTTTTAAAATACCTATATTAAACTTATATTTATTATATAGGAATATTCCACGAGTGTGGAGATAGTCAACATGCAAGGTAATGGTATTTCACCTCACATTTAATTTCTGTGAGATACAAGCTATGCTCGCCACTCTTTCCTTTTGTGTGCTGTATTTACTTACCATGATTATATATTATGTTAATTGTACTTGAATTTATGTTTATTAACATTCCAATTTAATTTTACGTATTATTTGTGGTTTATGTTTCTAAATATACCAAATTGGTAAAAATGTTTTTCTCTAAATTTTTCTTTATTTGAGACTCATGTTTTCTTATTCACCTAAACTATTTTTTCAGGGGGAATATACATCCATTTTAAATTAAATATGATGAATCTAAATATTTTATTGATAATATATGGTTCATGTAATTAAATTTCCATAAAGGGGAGCATGATGTTATGATACCAAGTTATAATAGTTTATTGAGACAATCTCATCGCTTTTCGAGATTTTTTCTATGTGTGCTTCCATTGATAAAATATTACGATTCATCCCTCAAGATTATTCATGAATTTCATTCACCTATGTTATTTTAGGATATAATCCTATATTATTACCACTTTATACTCTTAAGAATACATGTTATTTATGAAAGTGTTTTTAAGAAAACACGACTTTACCTTCTTTTTAGTCAGAAATCCATGTTATCTAGAAATTGTTTAAAAGAATATTTTACCATTCCCCTATAATATCTAAAATATATTTTTTCCCCTTTTTTATTTTACCAATATCATAAAGGTAATATCCTTGACACTTTCCCAATATGGTACTTTTCTACCCTTTTTACTATGCAAAAGGAATTTTCATTCGACCTCGTAAGACATGTACATATTTACCCGCCGCCATTTTTTTGAAGATCCCTTCACATTTTTTAAAGATTAACCATTATGAAAATGTTTTTTAAATTATTGTTTCAATGAAAATAATTTTCAAAATGTTTTTAAGTATTATTTACATATTTTCTCAGTAGTTTCAATGAAATGGATTTCAAAATGTTTTCAACAATATTTATAATTTTTCAGGAAAAATGAATTTGTGATACATTTTCATGATTTCTTTTTAAATTATCAAATTATTTTCAATGAAATTTATTTCAATTTATTTACTTGTTTTCCTTAAAATTGTTCATGTGTTTTTAATGAAAAAAGGTTTTCAAAAAGGATTTATTATTAATTAAAAAAATTTCAAGTAAAAATATTGTCAAAAAGATTTCATGTATTATTTATAAATTTTCCAGTTATTTTATAAGAAAATGATTTTAAACTGATTTTATGTATTAAAACATTATTTTCAAACAATAATGAATATATTAGTTATATAAATTTTTTCAAATATCTTTCAAAATTATTTTCCATCAAAGATAACATCCATCGTTGTTGCTCATGCCATTATCGGGAAATTATTTAATGTTTCCTATCAAATATTTTCTTTTAAAGTATTGTGTTTTGTTGGAATTATGTTATGAAACTCATTTATATTTCACGTGTTATATTATTTTGAAACCCACTCTTTTTCATGGGTTATGGTTATGATGAAATGATTATGAAACCTCTCTATTCCTATAGGTTATGATATGTTAACATGTGTATGACACCCATTTAATTTCATGGGATATGATAAATTATTTATGATCTTGTGGAACATGTTTTTATAATTTAATTATGTGATGGGTGAGACCTATATCTCTCACCAATGCCTTGGGTAATTATTTCTACCTCATGAGATAGATAGGGATAGAATTAGGGTTTACTCAGTTCAGTAATAAAGGGATTGAACGAGGGTTTACTAGGTTTAACAATATAGGGCTGGAATGAGGTTTCACTCAGTTCAGTCATAATGGGACAGAATGAGGGTTCACTCAATTCAGTAATACATGTCTAGAACGGGGGTTCACCTGATTCAATAAATGACCCTTTCCACAAATATGGTATTGGAATTCATGCCTTGGCTTCTTTGGAAATAATTATATTCTTATGTGTTTCCAAAATTCCATGTATTACTCATATGGTATGATTTCATAGATTATGTCATTTAATTTCTTTTGATTTATGTCTTCTTAATTTCCATGATTTATTCCACGATTCATGTATATTATCTTTGATATGCAGGGTATGATCTTCTATTTTCATGATCACATTCTCAATCCCTTATGCTCATGTTTGTGCTTATATTTCCCCCTTATTTACCCCTACTAGGCATTTTAGCTCACCCCTTTTATGTTTCCTTTCCCCCAACATATTATGATATGTACTTTATTTGATATGTATAAGAAGGGTTTTAGTTATGAAAAACCTTATTGGAGATGATGTAGCTCACTTATGTACCAGTTTTTGTGTTTCTATGTTTCTAGAGGAACTATACCAACTATGGCCTTTGTTTTTATTTTTGTATAATGTTTAAGTATTACACCAAAGTTGTGTAATTTCTATGTTTGTAAAGAGAGGGTCACTATAATAACCATCCTCTAGCACCATTTCATCAAATCTTAAATGAATGTATATATCATGTGTATATGTGGACTACCGCCTCTATATAGTGGTATGATTTATTTTCCATCACATTAATTCATAGTTGGTGGTAATCATGGATTTAATTTTTATATAAAATATTTTTGCAATTATTATGATTCTATGATTATAAACTTTTACCTACCTTCAACCATTCTCATCCATTGGGAAATTGTAACGTCCCTCATGAGTACATGTGGACTTCAACCTCAATGAATAATTTTATTTAACATTCATTTACTAATTACATGGATGGAAGTAAAGATGAATTTACTGAGAACATACTTTGATAAGGAAATAATTATGATTTAGGAAGAATTTATTTATTATTTACCTTTATTTAATTTCATCCATTGAAAAGTGGAAACATCACTCATGTGATAGAGCAGACTACTATCTCCATGGAATGATGTAATTATTTTTTTAATCACTACATTATATTAATGGTAATAAAATTGTATATAATTATTAAATATAAACCTTATAATAGGAATAAGGTTCTATCTAATATAGAACCATGATCAAGATTCAATAACAAAAACCACCAAACTAAGACCTATATGAAAAATAAAACATTTAGCACATATAAATGATGATTTTAATAATGAATTATTAAGAAAAATGATTAATTTTTATAGGTTAATCATATATAATATAATTAGTGTGAATATTTTTCAGTAATAATATAATAAAATGAAATATATTATGCATGAATTTAATATCACTTATGAGGAAATTTTTTCTTGTGGTAAGGGGTCTCTTAACTCAATTTCATTTTATTGGGATGCATTACTTCTACATTTTAAATGGTATTCCAAGTTTATGAGTATATTTACCCATTATTATTTTATTTTTTAGTTACACTTATTTTTTGTGTATTTTTATTTGTTACACAGAATCACTTCATTGATTAATTCTTACATAAATGTTAATATATTTGTTAATGTTTTCTCATCTAGCATCTGCATCCATGAGACAAATCACATATTCGTAACTTGTTTATTTTATGTGGTGTTTATGCAGATCATATGAAATGATATAACATGGTTATTTTTATTTTATTTGTATTTAATGTTTTATTTTATTTATTTCATTTATTATATTTATGATTCAATATTTACCAAAGTGGAAAGTGATTATTCGAAAATCTCTTCCTTATTTGAGGTTATTTTGTTTATGTTCTAATTAGAGGAAGTTTATAATCATTCAAATAAAAAAACTATTTTATTCTGATGTAGTTATTTCTGGGGTTTTAATTTATTAATTCCATTTTTACCTTTTTCACTGAAAAGTCTAAAAGAACTATTTTGGGAAATTCAAATATATTTTTTTATCTGGTTGAAAATATTGTTATTCCATGTACTAATTTTCTTCAAAATGTTTTCAATATTGTTTTTAATGTACACTAATAATATATTGAATTTAATTTTACCCTTTTTATTAAATTCTATATAATTTTTTAAAATAAAAATATTTTTTTCATTTATCGAACAACTCAATTATTATCCAAGGTGTAAAAAATCTTAATTTTTACTTATATAACATGGGTAAATTCTCCTATCATCATGAATATTCTTTACCTCGAGTCTTCATTTACAAGTTTCTATTATTCTTCTTAGTGTATTTTTTTCAATAATCTTATAAAACATTTTATATTTTAAATAAATGTTTCCTAATTAAATGGAATATTTTCCTCAAGAATGTTTGAGGGATATTTTAAAAAAATTCTGAACTATGTCAATATCCATTTATTTATATTATAATTTACTAATGATACAGTATAATGGTACCACCCTCTATATTACTATGTATATATTATGATCATGTTGTCCAATTTTTTTAATAGGAATAATATTTACATTATTCATGCAATTTTTTTAACAGAAATTTTTATACCAATTATGTATTTAATTTTGGTTCATTTATTTCATATTATTAAAAAATTGGACACATCATATGATATTATGGGCACATTTTATCCCCTCGATGCATAGGTAAGTCTCATGGGAAAATTAGCATTGCAATTTGGTATATATCATACTTTTTTTTGTATGTTGTCATGGCATAAATCATTAATGATGTGATTACGATGTATGACATATGAATTTTATAATAATAGAACTATTTATTGATATCCATATGATTATTTATGTTTTTATGTCATCAATGTATATATTCCCAGTTTATGAGATTCTTTATATTCTATAGATGATTCTTTTCCATTTATACTATGTTATTAATTATTTATTTATTGTATGATAGATATTACTTTACTATTTCCATTAATAAGTATCCAAGATCAACCTTTATTAGGTTTTCCCTTCCCCTTGATACCAAGAAGGAATCTATGAATGATTTCAAAGAAAATTTAGAATAAATAAAAGGTTATCAATAGAATATTAAGTTATATTTCATGTTTTCAATTGTAATTTTATGATCATGTATGTATATCATCCCCCAAGTATAGTCATATATTTTATCCATCTAGATGTGATCCCTTATATCATGTGTCAATGTAGTAAAATAACTACTTGCTTCACATTTTTTTGTGTAAAGAATTAAAAAAATACGTACGTAAATAGTTTAATGGCATTCATAAAATCCCAATGGATTACAAAACAAAAAATGGGAACAATTATGGTCAATAATAATAGTATATCTCCCAACCATTTAAGGTTTTCACTAACATAGATTGTCAAAAATATAAATCCATGATTGGAAAACCACCAAAAGGCATAGACATGCAACTAAAGATCTGAATCAATACAATTAGTTTATCCACACATCTTATATCATATGAAAAAACAAAAAAATTCCATACATTCCAAGATAAGACAATATAGTTTAAAAGACTAAAAATATTATGGAAACTATGAGTAGAGGAAGAAAAATAATGAAAAATTAGTGAAAGACCTACCCTGAATAAGATCCATCTGAATACAAACTACAACTGAAACATGATACATATTTCATCCCTTTTAATTATTTTAATTTATTTGGCTTCCAAATATGACTCAATCGAGAATAACATTCACATTTTACCAAAAACAATTAAACATTAGGATTTTAAAGTTCCATGGATGATGGAACCTGAAATATAAAAGTGGTTAGGACTACATAAAAGGAATAGTGATAAAAATAATATTCTTGTAGAACATATCAATTCACCAACCCAAGTCCAACCTTCTTACTATCCTCACATTATTGTCAATATTTTCTACCATCTACAAGGATTGTGGAACCACCCATTACATATTTCCATTTTGAGGTCAATTCTACAATCAAAATCATTTTTTCTATATCCTCAAGCAGAGTCTGACTAAAATAAATTCACCATTAAAATAATTACTAAATGAAGGGTTCCTTTAAGGACCACACATACAATGACTCCTCAACAACTTACTTCAGAAAAAAGGAACCATCTTAGTCAAATTTCAAATATTTCATAATAAAAAAATATCTGAAATTTTCTAAGGTCTGAGATAGGTTTAGAACTTCATATATATATAGAGTGAGTGTAGGATCTATTAATTAAGAAGATATAGTTGAAAAATAAAAAATATAAATCAGGTAGATGTCCCAAGATACAATCTTCCTATTATTCATTATTACATTTCGTATATGCATAATAAAAATAATATGGAACATGATTCCCAATTATAAACACTCAATATTCCATGTACTTTAATCCAAATAATTCATGGGTCAAAAAAATGTGCATCAGTAATGAATATAAATAACATATAAAAACCTCCATTCATTTAAACCAGATTGAAAAACCACCTCTCATTTAAAACATAATTTTGGAATGGTTCCACATATTATAAAACATCACTTTTAAAAAAAATTCAAATTTGTTAGCTCATTATAGAAATCACAAGGAACATCCAACTAATAATTTTTAACCAATGTTAATAAACATTATAGTTTATCTCAAACATTATATTTTACCATTTGAATATATTTTTCAAAATATAGTATTAAAAAATGCAACCATGTAACATCAGTGTTTCAAAAAAATATCCTTAATATGCCCCCAATAGTAAACATCCATAACCAAAAGAAAACCAAAAAATGGTTTAACTTTTTTTAAAACAATTAATGATGATTCAGTTTTTGGTCACACGGTTTAGAGGGATATTCATGTACCCTTTTTCAATGATTGAGAGAAACATTGAACTATTTTTGTGGGCTTCACAAAATTTTCCAGGTCATGTGAGCTAATTTTGAGCCTCTAGTTCAATTTTTATTTTTACCTAAAACTAAAAAGACTCAAAATATCTCATAAACTTTCAATATAATTCATTAAAAAATCAAACTATAAAACAATATAATAAAAAGCTATGAATAATTCAATATTCATAAAACATAAATCAAATTCCCATGGTAACCTGAGGATTTGAATGACGATGAGTTAGTAAGAGACTCTTAACATCTGCCACTAAAATCTCGACAATCCTATATCAAATATATTATAACTCCCCATTTAAAAATTTGTATTTGATACCATTTTATCATGAACCAACAAGGTATATATTTTCTTAACACATGAGTTTATATATGGTATAAACCAAAGGGATTTCTCAAATCCATTATACTAGTATCTAGCCCGTGGGCATCAAGAATACACTGTTTATTATGATTTCACCCAATAAATAATCTTATGCACAAAGAGTAATTATTACCAAAATTATTTCCTGGTACGTCGATACATTTTACATATATATGAAAACCAAATGAATAGTTTTAAAAATAAAAATATCAAACAATATATAACTGCAAAAAAAAAATTTAAAGTTGCATTCTATATATTACAAAAGAGGTACAACAATGCTACATGAAACCCCAAGATAAAATAAGGTAAAAATGGCTGATACATAAAGGATCCTGGAATATATAATGGTGAAATAGTGTACAAGATAACCCATGAGACCCAAAAATACCCAAATAGTGATCTCCTCATGAACTACAGTCACTCTCCAATTTCATCACATAGATCCACTCCATGAGTGACGATCAAAACATCCTAAAGGAATATTCTTCCCAAAAAAACCTAAAATAGAACACAGAAAAGATACTCTATATAAAAACTCTATGTGGTATAAGTAGGTTTTGATCAAAATACACCCTGCTAGATTACACTAATGTGTCCATGCATTTAATTTTTCAATACATAACATAAACACTAGTTTGAAAATAATGTTCATTTGTATAATCTATTCTAGTATTTATGTAATCCAAATGGCAAGTGGAAATCGCATATTTATTACATTTTAAAAAATAAAATCGACATTATTATGGGATGACCAAATAAGTCAAAAAATTTCCCTTAAATTGAATTTTAAATAAAATATAAATTTCCTTCAAAACCATGAGGGTTTAATTTTCTGTCTTTAAATTAATATCTTTATTGATTCACATACCAGATCATATTATATCCATAATTCAAATCACTAATATAAATAAATATAACTAAATTCACAATTTTTAAACCTATTAGAAAACCTAAAATTAAGAAATAAAAAAATGAAGTCACATAAAAAAACAACTATCTGAAGTCAAATATATATATTTAAGTAATGTCCATTCAAATAAAATTAATCAATAAAATGCAGTGAACATTTCAAAAAAATAATTATGGTACAATCCTTATGGTATCTAAATTGATGTTATTCTATATATCCTTGTACATTCTTATGAGCACAATAAATCAAATAAAACTAAATGTTGGCCACTAGGGAGAGCTATATCACATTCTTAATAGTGTGTTGACACCCATATAATGACATAATAATTTTATATTTTAAATCTTATTAGTTTATAGTTTGTTAGTGTCATAATACAAGTAAATGGGGAACATATATAATGCTAATCGATGCATATCCTATTCCCCTACCTATGGTGCTATGATTTCTATGATGATAGATATAAGAGGCAAGGCAAAATTTAACACATGTCAATCTAATATTAATAATGAAATTCATTTAAAATTAAAAAATATCTACTACTTATACCACCACATACACCCTTTTAAATAAGATCCCCTTCTCAATTAAAATAAAATTAATCAATAATCAGCTCATCTCTTAATATATGAAATCTTATCTAGCACATAAAACCCTTGGTCTCAAATCAAAAGTTTATCTCACTTAATGGAAAACATTTTTATACAATGTTCCAACATAGCCTTTTATATTTATTAAACCGGTAGTCCAACACATTAAACCCCATTTGAATACTATTTTGAAAACAAAGTATTACATAAAAAATCTCTTTTCAAAAAACGCATTCTTAATAAATAATTCCCAATGGATAATAAATATATGAATTCAACATCATAAAATGGGTAATAAAATCAACATAAATCATATATTTCTAATTTTTCAACTAATAAAATATACAAATTGAAATATGATTATAGTGAAATATTAATCATTAAATCCCTTAAAAGAAAAAAATACTATTAAAATTAATTTTAAATGACCATAGAGGTCTAAAAAATATTTATATTACCAAATATGTTAGAAAGTTTCTCTTAGTAATTTTAAAAAATATAAATAATACATAATTTTTATATTAAAATGAAAAAAATATTAAAATCAATTAATACCCCCTAACAACAATAAGACATTAAACTAAAACATTGATAAGAAATTATTAATTTACCAAGGAATGAAAATAAACACCATCTTTTCAGAGAATAATTGGATTATAAACTCATTCACTAGAAAGTTATTCAAGAAAATATTCACATGGAAAACCTTACGAAATAAAGGAACCATGTAATCTGTAATAAGAATTTATTTATTATAAAATATTTATAGATTCACTTGCCCAATAGACCTGTAATCATCATGTTTAGTAAAACCCGAAAACTAGAGTTCATAATCTATGTCATCTTGATGAGAGGGGGAATTTATAAAATGATAAAAAAGATAATAAACGAAAAAATGGAATCATTAGTGTTAATAAATTTATATGGAAGTGAATAATATGATAATAAATAGATGAGAATTTAAAGGGGTTCACTCCTAGGTGTTCCCTTTTGTTTTGTCAAGTGAGTGGGATGAAAGGATGGATAATGAAATATTTTTTTCCAATTGGGAAAAAAATTATAAAACTAAAAAATTGGTATAATGCTTCATTACATGGCTCTACATGTCATAGTATGGATTCCCTATCTAGATACCAATAATTACATGAATATAATATCCATTCCATACTACTACTACTCCTGAATGAACCAAGATTATTCATACAAGGTATATTTTGGAATAGAATCCTCTCTCAGAGTAAATCACTTCCCTTGAATCCAAAGTGAAATGAAATAATTTTCTCCATGTTCTTATCATAACATGACACTTACATTAATGATGTTCAATCCCAGGGATAGAAGGTCCTTGTGTAAAAAATCTCACCCAAGGTTCCACCACCACCATGTGATAAAAAGGTTCATGATGTAACCCAAAAATCTATTGAAATCCCATAAAAATAACCTAATAAGATTAAAATATAAGAGCTAGTTCCATGATGTGACAACCCTTACCATTTAATAACACCCCTTTTCAATATTTTTTTCATGCTCTATGACTCTTATACACTTATGGAAATACTATTACATAAGTGATTTATCCAAAATTTTGACTGCCCCACATTCCCATCAATTCATGGCTCCCCTTAACCATGGTGTGATCTTTGATCACCCGCAGAATAAAGATCACCTAAAACCCATAATTTCCTGAAACACCATAGCTATTGTGTGACCTACTACCAACCCAGAGTAACTTTTTCTTACATAGAACTTATCATACATGAAACCACTAGTCCATGGTGTGACATACAGAAAACCCAAATTTATAACAATACAAAATGCATAAAGAACCTATAAAAATTTAGTAAGATGTAAAATATATTTGGAACATATTATATTCAATCATAGAAAGTGAGATAAGGATATAAATAATTAAATAAAAATAAATAAATAAGAAAAAACAAGTCCAGCGTGTGACACAAGGTACTGTTCATATGAAAAGTGTCTCCCAAACATGGGGGCCTAAGAAAATGGAACACTATAAAGGCTCCTAGGATATGTTGAACCATGATATATAGAACTTGATATTTTTTCTCCTTTATATAGTGTTCCGGAAAACATGCCTCCCAAATTTGGGTAATATGTGAAGTGGTGACTAGCTGTGGAGGAATGGAAAAAGTGGCACCCTAGTTTGGAGGGGAAGGTGAAGAGGTGAAATAGTAAGGTGTTATGGGTGAATTGGTACTTTTGTAATAAGTTCCCTAAGTGTATCTATAAAAATTAAGATCTAGTTTCAATTTATATCCCTTATACATAGGGTAGGATTTTAAAATCCCTAGAATGAGGGTTATATGATCCCATGTTCTACCAAACTCCGGTCTCCCTTGGGAGTTCCCTTTCTGTACCAAAATGGGTAGGTCTATGGGTCATTTAAAAATAATCCCCTAGAATTGTATGTGCACAACATTATTTAAGAACACATCTGTAAACATATGATAACTCACATGGTTTGATTAGGGAACATGACAATAATGTGTGCGACAATTCACATGAGGTTTGGGTGTGAGTGGCTAGGATGAAAAAGGTTGAGAACTAAGTAGGTTGTGTATAGATGGGTACAAAAGGATATAAATGATGAGTTTTAGTACATATTTTTTGTTCACATGGCAATGATATACTGGATTTCTTCGGGGATTGAATTTACGTGAATTTTGTAATAATCCATCCAACTTCAAATGATAATAAATTTTGATCCATTGTATGTTCTATCCCAAATAACTGTCAAATTGAAAATTTTCAGAAAAACTAACCCACTAAATTTTAGATTCCCATATATAGTGTTTTTTAAAATAAAATAGTGTCTTTAATATATATAAAAAATTCATTTTATGGCTTCGACACTCCTTTTCATCAGAAATTGCTCACAAATATATATTTCTCTTTATTGGAGGATATCACCACCATGTCACTATATTAGGAAATAATTTTTATTAATATACATACCTTGGTGAAAAATCATGTGAATCATATACATTATATTTTTATCTCCTTCATGTATCAATATTATATTTTTTCCTACACTTGGAATGTATTATCATGGTGAGGATCATATCATGGGTTCAATAACATAGTGTGTGTCAGAATTTTTTTAGTTCCAACAATAATAAATAATTATTTTAATATAATAAATTAATAAATTCATGATAAAATATATTATATATGGATTTTTAAGGATTAAAATATGTCATATATAATTTTTCAAGTTTTAAAATCTTATGTACTATGTTCAGATTCATTAAAATGTTTTCCATAAATATAGTAAATTCTTGTTATAAATCCCTAGTAAATAAGTTGTATGTTTTTTTAAGTGAAAATTATTTTTCCACCTCAACTTGATACAATCCTAGAGATAAATTATAATTTCATATAAGATATTAAGATAAAATTTTATTGTAGTAAAATTAAAGGATTGAAGATAATAATTTTTTTCTAAGATAGGGTGGTTTAAATTCATATAATTTAAAAAACAATGAAATAAAAAAAAATCCTATGAAATTCACATGGATGTATTTTGATGTACCTAGAAACGAATCAAAAAGTGAGCATGATGCATGAAAATATGTTAAAATATGTTTTAATATTTTTCAAAAATTATTTTCTTATATCTATAGAGATAAATGAAGAAATAAATTAAAAGATTGTTTTTTTCTATATAATGGGTTGGAAATGTTCCAATTTGATATTATAATGATGATATATGATGCAACATTGAAATTTATTTTGTATATATTAAAAAATATTCATAATTAAAGATAACTTGTCTCTCTAATGTTCCAAATATATAATTTAAAACTTTTATCTCCTTTAAAGATTTAATGATTCAGGGTTTAAAAGGATAATTAGGTGGTTATATGTTACTTTAATAATAACATTGACAAAAATTCTTGTGTGGAAAAAATATGAAATTTAGGAAAATTATTTATGTAATGAAACATGGGGAACATGTTTTAATGTATATATTTTATTTTTCTATACAGGATTTGAAATGTTATATCAAATTATGTAATCCTTGGGTATGCATAATATATCATGATTTCAAAATTAATATACATATATAAATTATCATTCATTCATGTATACTACATTTATTATATACTATTTTAATAAAAAATAATCCATAGAAGAAAAAATAGTAAATATCCCTAATCAATTATCATGATGGAATCATATTGGTTTTGATGGTATTTAAATATTATTGAAGCTTAGTGATCATATGGGGATTCAAATATTAATCATGAGATAGAAGTATTGATTTTTTTTTTTGATTTTTCTTCTTTGAGTATACTACTTGAAATTTCATATATATATAAATATACATATATATATATATCATTATGACATTTATTATGTTTACTTTGTTGTTACCCCCAATACCTATGGTGGAAAAAGTACCCTACATATTAACCTTCATGATTTGATATTTTCAATTCCTTGATTTTAAATATCGATCTAGGAAAGAATGTTTTAGTATGTCATTAACTATATTTGGAGGTATTTTTAAATCAATATTATATTTTTTATCTTATAGAATGGGTATGACATTTAGGCTATTGATTAAGTAAGACTATGGAAGTTAATTTTCATTCTTAATTGAGTTACACATGATGTATTCATCAATATAAATGAATGAAATGTGATATTTTCATTTTTTTGGTTGGCTTACACATAAATAATAGAATGTATAAAAATTCATATACAATGTTGACATTTCCTTGTTATTCAATTGTACTATATTTTTTTGGAGAAATGGATTCAATGAGTAAAAATTTGGTGTATTGAGATACATCTAGAAGGACTTATTATATATAGATACATTTTTTATAGTTATAGTGTTAGATACCTTTATTTTAGTGATAATGTTTTTTTAGAGATTTATCTATTTTTTAGGATTATGAATTAGGAATTAATAATAATTTTCAATGTTATAAAGTTCTTCATTGTTACACATTATATTACGTTAATGTGGATTTATTTTGGTATAAAATTATTTTTCAACATTTTCATGTATATATGATAGATTGATACAAAGGAATTTTTTATTTATTTTCATGAAAAAAGTACAAAAAATATAATATTTGTGAGTCCTTTGTGGTAGAGGAAGATTAATATATATATATATATTCTATAAATCATGAATATCATTTATTTTGATATTCTCCAATCCATATTTGTTGATACTCTTGATAAGAATTGTGAAATGAGTTATTGTACTATTTATGGGTGTTATAACAATCCATTGGTTCTATCATCATTGTTAACAACACATCATATGATGATGTTTCATGGGAGTTTATAATTTGTTTCAATAAGTGTTAAAGAAATCAAGGAATTAAAGTTTTCTAGGGTTATTAAGTATTACATTATAATATATCAATTAATTGAGTCAAGAATAATAAATATATGTCTAATTAATACCTAAACTGTTGTATCTTTTTAAATTACTTATACATTTTTTATATAATGTTATTGAATTCATTTGGTAACATACTAATTATTTTTAAAATCCATAGATGAAATGTTTTAATATCTTTTTTTCCATTAATATAATGTTGTTTGAGTAAATGGTAGATTTGATAGAGGTCATGTGATATTACATAGTCATTTCATAGCTTCTGAATAAGATTTGATGATAAGAAAACATTAGGAGTTTCTTAGGGATATTTTTAAAACTCATTATGGATAAGGATACTAACATTGCGGTATGTTATTCATTTATATTTATAGTATACTTACAATTATAATTTTCTAAAGAATATTTAGAAAATATTATTGTTTTTTTAATCATTTGTATGTATTAAATTTATAACTAACACATTATTTATACCCCAATAAAAATCAAAATTTACAGATGATTGTAAGTGAATATAATGGGAAAATATAAATTTTTAGTGTTAATGAATAGTTTCCCACACAAAGACAATATTTTATAAGATGATTATAATGGTGTTTATGAGTTAAATCATCATCCCACCTCAAAATTATATCTCTATATCACACACTCTCTCCATTTCTCACTCAATTTTTCATTTATATTTTCCATTATTTATGTCACTCGATTTCTAACCACCACTATCCCTCACCTACACCCATCTCACTCCACATATATACCTCATCAACCTCTCTACATATTATTTTATTAGTGTCTCAAACCACCCAAAAGTCATTCTCATCACGTTCATTATACAAAAAATAATCATACAAATATTTAACCCCTCTTTTTCTTCTCCTAAATCTCACCTAGTTTTCACATTTCTTTTTCCATTTTCTATTTTACCATATTCACACCTACCCAACACAACTAAAATTATATCCACATTATCCATATAATCTTTAGACAAAGGGATTTTCCCCATTAATCTATGTTTCAACTTCACAATTACTCAATCAGACACCCTTTTTCATGACCCGTACTCGGGGCCCATGCTGTGATTACCCAAAGCCCGCCTTTAATTGGCCAGGGGCTAGAGACTAGCACCAAAGATGTAAATCCCTAAGCTGGGAAGGCATTGCCTTTATAAAAAGTAAACACACATAATCAGAGTACACAACTAGAAGAAAAACACTAAGAAATATTGTACGTAGAAGAAGTGTTGGAAAGTAAAAGGGGCCGGAAATACAAGACCAATAGTAAAGTATAGGTACAACTAAAATAAAGTACAACTAAAAACAAGTAATACATCTATTGGGTCATCCTCCGGGGTTCCTAACTGATGTGTAGGTACAGATGGCCTCCTCATCACTCCACGTCCGTACTTCCACACTGTGCACCATCACGCCAAGTGGTCCACCTCCGGGTACCATCCAGTCCTGCTACTCTCTGCCTCAGTCAGTGCTGTCCTTCATCTGCAACCAACACAACGTGGTGCAGGAATAGCCTGTGTAGGGGTGAGTATAATGATACTCAGTAGGGACCCCAAGACCCTCAAGGTCTCACAATATCCAACACGGATAACAACAGAGTAAAGAATCAACGGATAACCCTTACTTAGGTATATTCACATACATATACCTAAGTTATATAGTAACCTATCTCAATCATGAGGTAAACAAAAAAAGTTACTGACTCAGCTCAAAAAAGGATTTCATTCTTGGGGTAGTAGCAAGTAACATCCACAGTCAAACTATCATAATCTAGGATAATGGTGTACTCCTCCTCTAACGAGTATAGTGGGCGGGCCGCGTCACACAGATGTGCTTCCGATCTTCCTGGACTGCTGTGGTATTCCTCCTGTCGAGTACAGTGGGTCTGCTGCGTCACACAGAGGTGCTCCCCACTGTGGGTTTGCCCCGTCACACAGAGGCGCTCCCCCTCGTAGCCTGCAGAGGTACTCCTCCTGTCGAGTACCGTGGGTTTGCTACATCACAAAGAGGCACTCCCCACCGTGGGTCTGCCATGTCACACAGAGGTGCTTCCCACTGGGCTAGTCAAAACACTCCGAGTTAAAAGGTCACCAGTCGTCAGGTCTCATCAATCTACTAGGTCTCCGTACTCTGCTCTCTCGTCTCCAAGAGGATCTGGTATACGAGCTATGGGTCGATACTCCAACTATCACGAACTCCCATGTATAAGTATCTAAATGGTCCGCCTCATCATAGGGGTCTCAAGTCAATAGACGTTGCGTCAATCGGATGCCAGGTCTGTGAGTTATTGGCATTTCCATTCCGGGGGCCCGGTTGGGTTTTAGGTTTAAACCAACCCGAATGTTACCCAACCGTCTCCAAACCTCAATTGGGGTATGTCAAAAGAAATTTATCACTCTAAGCTTTCCATCTCAATAGACGGTTTGTTGATCAGACACTCGTAGCCCATGATATGGGTGAAAAGGTAAAAACAATCCCAAGAGGGTCCGAGTCCGTGCTGTGACTACCCCAAGCCCGCCTCTGATATTGATTTTTCATGACCTGTTCTTGGGGCCCGTGCCGTGACTATCCCAAGCCCACCTTCCATAGGCCAGGGGTGGAAAACAAAACTATTGGCGTAAATCCCTAAGCTGGGAAGGCATTGAATTTATAAATAGTAAACACACACAATCAGAGTACCAAACTGGAAGCAAAACACTAAGAAATTAAGTATACAGAATATGTACTAGAAATTAAATAGCGCCAGAAATACAAGACCAATAGTAAATTACATGTACAATTGAAAGAAACTACAACTAAAAACATGTAAAGAAGCTACTAGGTCATCCTATGGGGTTCCTACCTGAAGGGTAGGTACAGATGTCCTCCTTAGCACTCCACATCTGTCCATCCACACCGTGCACAGTCACGCCGAGTGGTCCACCTCCGGGTACCATCCAGTCCTGCTAATCTCTGCCTCAGTAAGCGATGTACGTCGTCTTCAACCAACACAACGAGGTTATGGAATATCCCGTGTAGGGGTGAGTATAATGATAATCAATAAGGACCCCGAGACCCTCAAGGTCTCACAATATCCAACAAGGACAACTACAAAGTAAATAATCAATTGATAACCCTTACTTAGGTATATCCCCATACATATACCTATGTTATCTAGTAACCCGTCTCAATAATGAGGTAAACACAAAAGTCACTGACTCAACTCAAACTAGGATTTCATTCTTGGGGTAGTAGAAAGTAACATCCACAGTCAAACTATCAGAATCTCAGATGATAGTGTAATATTCCTCTAATGAGTACAGTGGGCCTGCCACATCACACAGAGGTGCTTCCCACCTTTATGGACTGTTGTGATACTCCTCCTGTCGAGTACCGTGGGTCTGCTACGTCACACAGAGGCGCTCCCCCTCGTAGCCTACTAAGGTACTCCACCTGTCGAGTACCGTGGGTCTACGACGTCACATAGGGGTTCTCCTCACTATGGTTCTTCCACGTCACAGAGAGGTGCTTCCCATTTTGCTAGTCAAAACACTCCAAGTCTAATGGTCAGAAGTCGTTAGGTCTCAGCCAGCTACTAGGTATCTCAATGGTCCTCCTCGTCATAGGGGTCTCAACGCAACAAACGGTGCATCAATCGGACGCCCAGTCTGTGAGTTATTGGCATTTCTGTTCTAGGGACCCGATTGGTTTTTAGGTTCAAACCAACCCGATCGTAACCCAACTTTGTCCAAAAGTCAAGTGGGGTATTCAGAAAGATCCTTCTCGCTTTAAGATTTCCACTGTCGCAGACTGTTCTTTGATCAGACACTCATATCCCATGATATGGGTGAAAAGGTGAAAACATCCCAAAGCGGGTCTGGGTCCCGTCCGAGCCAGTCGGACTGACCCGGCCCAACCCGGGTCCAGTTCGAGCTACTCGGACTGAACCGGCCCGACCTGGGTCTGTGAGACCAGCCCGACCTAAGGGGGTAGCCCCGCCAGAGTGGGCAGCCCGACCTGAGCGGGCGGCCCGTCCCGAGTGGGCGGCCTGGCCCGAGGGAGGCCAGGCCTGAGGGGGCAACCCGTCCTGGGGGCGGCTCGGCCTAGGGGGCTGGCGGTCCGCGTGGCCTGGCTGGGTGGCCGCCCGAATGGCCTGGCAGGAGACCTGCATGGCCCACCAGGCTAGCCCGCGTGGCCCGCCTGGCGGCCCCATGGCCCAGCTCGCTAGCCCGCATTGCCCGGCTGGCCACACGTGTGGGGTGGGGGGGGGGGTGTCTCGCCCCCTACTTGTCGAATGGAACCAGCGCTAAGTAGCATTTCGGATGCCGCGAGACCCAGGGGGGTCCCTCCTTATCTGGCTGGCCGAGCGGCCATCCAGTTCCACACCACCAGTGTCTAGCCCGACGTCGGCTGCTCTTGGCTCCTCTGTCGAGGCGTGATGAAATCACGGTTTTGGTCCTCCGCGCGGCACGATGGTGTCGCGCCCCTCCATCTGAGTGCGCAGCCATACCACCCATGAGGCGCGATGACGACGCTCCCCTCTGGATTCCGTCTGGCCGCCTTTCTCCGATGCGGACCACGCTAGCCGCACCCCGGTTCTCCGTGCAGCGTGCCGGCGTCGCGCCCCTCCGGCGACCCAGCGGCCCTTGCGTCGATGGTTCCCTTCGCAGCCGAATTTATTCGTGGTCGGCCTAATGTCGAATGTCATTTCTCCTCCTCCATAGTCAACAAATGAGAACAATAAAGGGGAAGGGTTGGTCCATTATCATGCGGTCCGAGCCCTCCTCATTATCGTGATATCAATCGGCAATTCACATTCCATATTTTTGAACGTCATGGAACGGAAACAAAATCAACTCAAATCCCTTACCTCGTTTGTCGATGATCGTTGATGAAGTCGTGGGAAATGGGTGGACGTCAATTCGTTGACGTCAGAATTGAAGATTCCGAGTATGGTGTCATTGACGTTCTTCGAGGACGACACTCCCTCCTTTGTTCCAGTTGAAGAAGGAGGAAGGAGTTCGTTGTTATTCAGTGGAGAGGGGCATTCTAAATTGGAAGATGAAGTTCTCCAAGTGCTCCTCCTCTACTTAATTCTCCCCACAAAAAGTATGATGCTTTCCAACAAGATAATAGATGGATACATCGTCTATTATTTGTTGGCACAACAATTTAAATTGTTGTGATTAATTAAACGTGACAACCCATTTAATTAATGAGGGTGGAGTAGGCTCAATTAATTAGTAGAGAAGGTCAAGAGTCCTCTCCACTTAAATGGGGTGTTAAAGGGGGTTTAAAGACTGTGTGGGCCCCACCAAGGATATCATCCTAAGGGTGGTTATGTGCAGGTGGGCCCCACCACCATAACATCTCATGGGAGGTTATGGTGTGGTGGCCCCCAGCTCTAACCTCGTCTTAGAGGTTTTAACCACCACAAAATAAAAATAAGGTACACTTATTTTTATTTAACTTTATTCTTAGAAACTCCAAAAACTAATTTCCATTCCCGAATAACTACCGTCAAGGTGAAAGTCTTTTTAAGAGAATATCTACGCTGTGAGGTCAACGGTGCCCTTGGATTTCAATTACAAGCACCGGTACAAAAGTTATAAAATCCCTATCATACGTTTACTGAACGTACCCAAACAAAACATTAGAAATTGATTCCAGGCACATCAGGTCTCCGAATCAAGCGCCGTAAATTTTCACGGACTCATATAATTCCCGTGTATATAAGAAAAACATTTCCATGGAAATTCCTGGTCTTTACACCCTTATCCTATTTTATATATTTTTATTTTGTATATATTTTTTAATTCAGAGATTTATTAAATTTTTTAATTTATTTTTAATAATATTAAATATTTATTTAATAGTATAATTTTTTAGTTACCTATTTCCAAATATTTGTAAGTTAATATATAAAATTATAATGTACTTTATAAATTGGTGATAATTAGTATAAAAATATTATATTTAATAATGTTTTTCCTAATTATATTTTTTTATAATTTAATTTAATTTTGTAAATTAATATATTAATTTTTTCAATATTGTTGATAAATTTTATATTTTAATTTTAAAATTTTTTTCTCAATAATAACTACATATTAATTATAATTTGAAAATGGTTTTTTTAAATTGAAATAACAATTTTATAATTTTATGATTATATTTATATTTATATAACATATATTTTCAATACATATAATATATTATTATTTTAATAATTTTATTATATTATAAAATATTCTTCATTACCAAAATTTTAATAATATATGGAATAGTGATATATGGATCCACTAATTAACATACATCCTGTAAGGCCCAAAGTATAAATATATCCATTATTTTTGTTCAAATTCAAGGATGTTTTATGTGATAACAAGAAATAGGAAAAAATATATATCTATAATGGAACGAATAAGGTTGGGTAAACTACCCTAATCCCATATCTAATAGGATTAGGGATGTTGACTTTCACTTGGAGGGATCACACATAGAATGGGAATTATTTTCCCATTAAATCATTAATGAAATATCACTATAACATTACTAGTAAGAAAAGTTTGTAATGGAAACCCACAAGTTAGTTGAAATGCATGAAATTATATATGATATACAATTATTCATACATATTAAAATATTTAATCAATAACAATCAATATGTTAATAATTTAATAACTAGAACATGACCTAATCTTTTTAAAAAATACAAAACAAATGTAAATTCTCGAATCAAAAAATTAAAACTCTCACAAAAATACAACATTGATGATCAAGTCATTGTCCACCTTTATATACTGAAACTAGTCAGTTCACACCTTTTTTTACACCCATATATAATTAATCATCTCTGTATCCACTTTAACGGCGTCACATAGGTTTTCATTCAAGTGTGTGTATGTTGAACGTGTTAAAAATCACAGTTGTTGATTATTTCCATAGGCATGCACATGAATTCATAATAATAAAATCATATAAAATCATAATTTATGGTCATTCCTTTAGTACTCATTTTCATATATGGGTAATCAATGTTAAATAGTGGTTCATAGACTATATAATTATCAAGGTCTAATAGAACACACCTTACATGTCTAGATTACTCAAATATTTGTGAGTAACTATTCATAAATTTGTCTCATCCTATAATCGCATTTGAAATCTCACAACATGCATCGCTCCCTAAAAAATGCTCAAATTTATAAATTCCCTAACATTGGGGCATAAAAAACATATCTAGGAATCTTAATCGATTTCCATGAATAAAAAAACATTAACAATTGAAATTTATCAGTTCTAGAGGAATCAAACCCCATGAATGGTAGGTATCAATTTATGGAGAACCTTAGCTCACAAAATGGAGACCCACACCCCTCTTGAAAAAACAAAATATTCCTTAGGAATACATGAATTAATATCTCATTAGTGGGATCTATTTCTCTTTTATTTTAGTATTTATCAGGGGATATATAACCCCATATGTCTTCATATGTCCTAAATTGTGGTTATAATGACTCTCATCATGTTATTTGTTTCACCACATAAATAATCTCCTGGAAGTTTTCCACTATTTAATTATTGTTGAAATAATTATAAATAAATAAATAACATACTAACACATTGTAGAAATAGAAATTGAGAGGATCAATCTTACATCATCATATCAATCATCTCAAGTACAAGTAAACAAGTTTTATTTTAATCACATCATCCCCATCATGAACAAGGATTATAGTATCACATCATGGGTAATTTGGATTATAAGTAATTAGAATCATCATTAATATGAACATATAAGGTTACTGACCTCACTAGGGTATGAAATATTGTCAAACAAGTTGGAAAATGTAATTAAATGTAACACTTATCTCATTTGATAATTAGTAATACCTACATGGGTGTGTAAATAAAAAATGTGTAACTCTAACCTAGTATGATTTATGGTTTCTAACACACTCGACACCTATTTTTATTAATTATGGAGATGTGTGTATCCTAAAAATTAGTATTATATCTAATAATGGCATCCAGTTCTGAAATCCATAATGATCATTCCTTGGCTTGTAACACTTCGTTATTATTCACATATTAATGTACAATTTAAGAGTACATCTCTTAATTCATTACAAATAAAATCACTTAAACCCTTATATTGTAATAAATTACTAATAAAAGTTCATTTCTATATTGAAAAAAATTATGTTGAGTATATTGGATTATTCATTTTTATCAAATAAATGTATGGAAAAAAATTATATATTTTATATTCTCTAGGAAAATGAAAAAAGGGTTGGATCTCACACTTACCAGACCTATATAATGAACGAAATCAACTTATATTGAGAGGATTCCTTGAACTGTAGTCTTATAAAGTTGCAACAATAATGTTTTGACCTACATAGATCAATACATAGAAGAAACTACTACCTGGAATGAGGGGTCTAATCCCAACCACTCATTAATAATCTCAAAACTGGGCCTACTCTCCCTCTAGCTAAGAGGTCAGTAACCAATGTTTCACCGATAGTGGTTTCCATTGTCAAACAATGGTGTATCAAGACATATTAGATATTTTCATCAATGGATACAGGTTAAATAATTTGTCTTAGATTTCATCAAAAATAATATGCTTGTGATTCGGAATATTTCTGGATAATTTGTAATGAAAAAATATTCTAGATCCTTTAGAAGATATAATATGTTATATCACATGTGTCACATGATAGAAACAATATAAATAAACCAAAAAATATTATGAATACATTAATAATGAACCTAAAATAAATAGTAACATGGTAAACCATTAACAGTTATTTCCCATATATGTAAATGAATTAATATAGAATTGATTGTCTTTGGAAACTGTTTTTTATATTATAAAATTTTTAATACATAATGAAATTTTAACTTTAATTTTATTTTAAATTACATTAACTATTTTTTTTTGAATTACATCAACTCTGCATTGGCATGCATCGACTCCAAGTGACTCGGATTCGAGATCTCGGCTCGGTTACGGTTCCACTACTTTCAGGTCTAGGTTTTCTTTGCGGATATTGGTGCGTGGTGGTTGTTCTTATGTGTCGGTGTTGGATTTGGCTCGCCCCTGGTGTTGGGATCTCGTCGCAGCTTCGGATCAGCATTGGCTCGGTGCACTTGTCGTCGGCTTCGTTTGCCTTGATTGTTCGGTTTTCAGTAACAGCGGCGGTGTGCTCAGCGTTGACATGCTCTGCACCGGCAGATCTGGCTCCTTGCTTGGATTCATCCCGGATCAACATTGGTCATGGCATGCTCCACTCTGCTCGGGGTTGGTCCAGTGGATTGGAGGGGGGAGGACTCTTGTTTTGTTGGTTCATGGTGCTGTGGGAAGCTACTTCAAGGTTCTGATTTGTTGAAGGTGGATTTGTGTTTGATCCGATTTGAATTTTCATTCTTGACGAATCTGCTACTCTTTTTTCATTTTCTATGCGAGAGTATGATGCATTTTAGGTATTGGTATGGAATGTTCGATGGTTGGGATGTGAGGGATGGTTATGCGATGATGGTGAATGAGGATTGTGGTTTAAGGGAAAGGTGGATCTTCTGAGTTTTCTGCGGATCAGGGTGCTAACAAAATTAGGATCTGGTCATCTTTACTATGGTTTCTTTGACATCCTTTGTGGATGTATTCTTCCTAGAGGTCCATTTCATTTCACATGAAGGGTGAGTGAACTCTGCTGGAATATTCTGATGGGAGGATTTGGGCCTGTGTCGATGGTCGCACAATGGGACGTTCAAGGTAACCCTTCCTGAGGTTTGGCCATCTTTTCTGATGTTCTTGTGCCCTGTTTCGTGGTTTCTTGGAAATTTCCATCATTTATGATGTTTTTTTGTGTATGGTGAAAGTAGTTTTTTTGAAATCGTGTAGTGGGGTACCGGGAACCCATAAACTAGCTTTTGAAAATGAAAAAATTGATTAGCAGTCAGAATTTTTTTTGTTATTCCTTTAAATACTTTCTTATATTATGAGAAACAATTTTAGGTATGTTTAGAAGTTGATATATATGATGGCTGACTGAATTAAATGTGACCATAAATGAAATGGTTAGTATTTGGGCCTATGAAGATTCATATTTCTATGCCAAGAGTAAGAGATGAGCTCATATTAGTATCACCATAAATTGAATCCATGGGCCTAAATAATTAAATTATTATAATGAAATATTTATTATGAGACATGGGTGACACATTGGTTCTCATATTAACATCGTGGAGGAAAACACTTAAAACCATGATTATATACTCTTGAGTGAAACTTGGACTCCCTATGTAGACATCCAATGACATGCTCAATGGGTTGATTACTATTGTTCCATGAGTAATACATTGACTACCTATGTGGACTTCCAAAGATAGACTTAGATATTATATTATTTAATAATCCATGAGGTACATATAGAGATCCCTTTGTAGATTATTGTGGACAAACTCTAAGTGCGGTGCATTTATACCACACCTAGTTAAATACTAGGGTAACTATAATTAATTTGTATTATCATCCTCTATGTTGATTATATCATTTTATTCCTAGAATGATACCGGGGTTACAAATTACAAACTCTAATGAAAGGATATGATTTCTTCCGAATTAAATAACAAATTGATTATATAAAGCATCTTCCCAGTAAAATCAAAATCATGGAATTGGTTGCATCCTTCATTTATGATGGTATTATTATACATTTATTAATATACATACATTATGGGGTACACATGAACTATGAGATAAGTCCTAAGTCCTTATTATAATAATTTCCTAATAAAATCTTATTCAGATATATTCTATCCTGGTCCGAAGCAGGTTGGAGAGGAAGGATATTCCCTAGTAAACCTAACCTATGTGGGTTATTTAATACCACATAACACTTCAATAATTTAATATTTTCAACAAAAAATTTATTATATATTCACATAATGAATGTAATTAAACCTCAATGGTGGTGGACAACTAATTTAATCTCACAACCTACTCAAGAAGTGATTTGGGACCCTAATAGACTTCATAGATGTCGGTAGGGATAGAGGAAAGTAAATGATTGTTTATGCATAATATATATATTCTATCCTGGTAGTACGAGAGAAAAGTTTTGAGTTGAGTATTTTGATTCAATATGTTGATAATGTTTTAGACTTTTGGGTACTTTTGGTAAACCTGTATGTATGTGTTTATTCTTCCTGTATATATGTATTCATTTTTTATAGCTAGCCATGATCATCATTTTTTATATGAAATTAATGTATGTGACTACTTGGTTATTTATATGATGGATTTTTATTCTTAATATGCAATGTTTTTTTATGATTCATATAATTTTATATTATAATACCAATGTTCTATACTCTTATCGTGAGGGTATACTCTCCCCAATATTCCAACATGGACTTTGGAAACTAGATAGAAGCCTTTGTCATATGAGGTGGTTCTCTTATTTTAATGTGGCCATTTGGGATTGATTAATATTTAGTGTACATGGTCTAATATGTTATAAGGTGGTATTATATATTTATTTTATTTTCCTTTGAATTTGGGGTGGTAGAAATGAGGAACATGATGTTTCAGGACTTTTACAAGAGCTAGTTCTTGAGAGTAGGTGACCAAAGTATAGTAAAAATATAAATTAACTTAAATAATATATGTTTTTCTTTATTGTGGTTATTATAGTTTTCTTGATTTCAACATTAGGGGATGAACATGATGTTTTCTGTCACTTAAGATTATATATTTTACCATTGGATGATATGGAAATGTAGTAATTAATAGTGAAACCTCATGGGGACTTCAAGATTTTTATGTCATTCATATTCCATGACTTGTTCATATTATTTCTTGCATTACCTACAACATATTCTATTTTCTTTATTTCAATGTCTATAAAATTTTTCAAAAATTTTACCCATGGACTTGAAAAATAATTGGATGTTATTAAATGGACTCCAGACTTCATTTTATAATTTTATGGGCCTTTATAATTTAGAAGCGGTGATCCAAAAAATTAACCATTTAAAGTGATTTACTATATATGTATGTATGAACATAAAATGATACATAATTTTGAAACTATCTGTCATCACTAAATGGGGATTAGAATTGAAATTTAAATTGGTGATTCCTCTATAACTTGTAATTTACACTCTATATACTGGGACATTTGACTTATTATAGAGAATATAACCCTAAACCGACTGTATAATTGGGTATTAGGAAGTCAGTCATTATTTTTTTATGATCTATATGTTTCCTAGACTTATCATTAGGTGTAGGCCGAGGGCTGTGACTCTTATATAAGAAGCCTTGTACTTATTCTATTTATATCTCTTCTATTTTAGTGGTTATCCATTATTGTACTTAATTATGTGCGTGTAATTTTATAAAAATTCTACCCTGGCAGCCTCGAGTCATCAACAAGGAGTGTGAAAATAACCTTTCTCTAATGGTGGTGGTCCCTAGTCCAGTCGTAGAAACTCTAGTAGTTCCACTTTAGGAAAGGTTAGTGAATCCTAATATGGGCATGATGTCCAGTTTTGCGCGGGTTTGCTAAATTTTATTTAGACTACCTAGGGATCTGACTGAACAACCCCTAATAAGGATGATTTGACATGTGAATTTCATAAATAGAATCTACTCACATTTTCTGGGGATGTTAGACCATAGGCCATAGAATCATAGATAGAGTACATGTTTTCAATTATTGAGAACATAGAGACACTTCTTAAGAGGAGAGTGAATCATACTACATATATGCTTCAGGATTACACCTAGAGATGATGGGAATGTATTATTAAAATATACCATTATTAGGATATATATTGGAGGTATTTTTAGATACCCTTCTATGATTATATCCATCCCTAGATTTTGAGGGGTGATAAAGCCAACTAATTTATGAACATTGAGATGGTCACATTATAAATCATGGACTATTCTTCCCATTTCACAGAGCTCTAGTGTTTCTCACATATTATATCCGGTGATAAGTTAACTAAATATATTTCATTTGAGTGTGGTCTCAATATTTACATCTAATCAAAGAACAATTTTATTCGACTTACTACCATATATGGTATAATGAATCTGGAGTTTCCCATTGGGCATAACCTGAGAGAGGCTTGGCTGCGAGCATGGGTGGATCAACACCTAGATATCAAACTAAATTGAAAAATAGTAAGAATCATCATTTGGAACTTACATGTGGTGATATTTGTAGATAAGGAATTTACTTATGTAACATGTTGATGTTCCATCAGTGTCGTATATTGAGACATAAAACCCTCAACTTACTAGGGAAATAGTCAAGTGTCAGTGCTTGCAAAAATGGGCCAACTAATATAATTTTTCAGACCTTTTCCTCTATTATATAATGGAGATGGTATGCACCAACTACATGCATATTAGTATTGTTAAAATATTTTAATCAGGTAGGGGGTGGAGTTACGGTGGTTGATGATGACAATGTTGTGGTTGTGGATTCAGTAGCTTGACAACAAAAATAATGTGACATAAAACTGGACCTACTGAGGGTATCTAGGATATATATCAGTGTCATGGATTATTCGAAATGTATATATTACAGTGGATACCTAAGGATAAGAGTGTCAAACCTTATATAGTGAGATGTATTATCTTGGTGGCATATAATGTAGTATAATCTATTTTCGATATAGGTGCATCCCATTTAATTAAATATGTTTTTATTATGGAGATTCTTGGCCTTTGTGTTCATTTTTCCTATAGTGTGATAAAACATGATACGCTATTCGGGATACAATCAGAGAGTGCATGGCATTTCATGAATTCCCCCTCAAAATATGTATATGTTGCTTTATTTGGGACCTCTTTTTTCATAGAGATGAGACGTTTTGATATTATTCTTAGGATGAACATTTTGATTCCCAATCATGTATAGATTTAATCTTATAATCGAAGGGTGAATTTCACATCAACATATGGAAGGGTTTTTCTTTATAAGGGAGAATTAGATGTCTAGGAAATCTGATTTCAGACTGAGCCTCATGGGATGGATGGTATGAAAGATTTTACTTCTAGATTATATCTGGATGACTAGGGAATGTGTCATGAAGATTTCCATCTAGTAGTAGATCATTTCAGGGAAATATTTCAAGAAAACTTTTATGCACTATCTCCCAAGAGATGCGTATAGTTTTCCATCAGACTTGAACTAATAGATTCACTTGTTTCCATTCCTATTTACTAGATGGATACTAATAATTTGTGGGAACACAATATACATGTAGTGGATTTTAATGCTAAGGGTTTTATTTGAACCCACCCTTCTACCTAGTTTTTTTCAGTCCTTTTATCCATGAAGAAGATTTTAGCCCTCGGGCGCTAGTTGGATTTACATATATAAAAACTATTTACAGTTAAGATCCAATATCCATTTACTCATATAGATGATATTTTCGACCAGCTCCTTGGAGCTATGTTTTTTATATGATTGATCTAATATTGGGTTATCATCAAGTGTGTTTTAGAACAATACATTTATCATGTTGAAAATTTTATATTGGATATGTCATGTATGTGTTTTTTTCATGTTGTTTGATCTCACAATCTTCCTTGATATTTTTATGGCATTGAGGAACTGAGTTTTCCATTTGTATGTAGATTCATTTTTTTATTTATTGATGATAGAATGGTGTATTCTCACACTCAAAACAAACATACCAATCATATTAAGATCAAATTGAATACACTAATAGAGTATTTTTTATTTTATTATCTCATAAAGTTCCACTTTTAGATATATAAATATCATTTCTAGGGCTATATTATATTAGATATAGGAGTTTCAATTGACCTAGAGCAGGGATAGTTGTAGTTTCTTGGGAGGTTCCCATGAATGTATTTGATATATACAGTTTCTTGGGGACAAATGGTTATTATAGGTGATTCATTGAAGAATTATCAAACCTTGAAGAATCATATACAGGCCTCATTAAGAAAGGTGTTAATTTCTTGTTGATTTAAGGATAAGTGAAATAATTTAATGAGCTGAAAGGTAAGATAACATCAATACCAATCTTGATTCTTATAGAGACAAGTAGAATATATAGTTTTTATTGTGATGCCTCAAGAATATTTGTAGGAGTAGTTTTGATATAAGAGGAGAGATTCATTTCATATATGTCTCATAAGTTGAGGAAACAGTTGAGGAACCACCTGATGCATGATAATGAATTAGCCATTATTTTTCTCCCCTTGCACTATTTGAGGAATTTTTTTCTAGGAGAGAATTTTGCGGTGTATATAGACCATAAAATCCTAATGTAAATCATTACAAATTATGGCCTGAATATCATGTAATGAATGTGGGTTGAATAAATAATTTCCTTTTAAATTTAGCTTAACTATATTCCATGTAAGGGTAATACAGTATTCAATTATCTGAGCAAGAGGAATCAGAGACAAGTAGGTCAACAGGAAAGTAGTGAGTGGTAGATTAGGATTATATTTTTTGAGAGGCACAATGAGCTTCAGGACCATCATGTATTGTCGTTAATGGAATAGTTATTAGTAAAATCATCAATTTAGTAGAGAGTGATGATGAGGAATCTATGATATTTTGAGGGCTTCTCATATGGGATATAATTGAAGGTTCCAAACCACCACATAGTGGGATTGTTGTAGAGGATAAGATTATTTACATCCATGGATGTTCCAGGGTTCCTACATACATCTACGTGTAGTTTATGTGAGAGTATCATGCCTAGATATGGGAAGTTCATCCCTATCTTACCATGATTTATCCATAATTAAGTCTCCAATAATGGTGGATAAGGATAGAAGTGGAGATAGCTGGGTCTGTTACATAGTGTTCAACATATAATATTGTGAAGGCTGAATACCTCTAACTAGTGGGGATTTTACAACTATAACCAATTCGTGAGTATAAATGGGTTGAAATCACCCATTGATTTCATGATGATATTTCCCAAATCACTATGGGTCAGTGACATCATAAGAGTGATCATAGATAGGTTGACAAAGGTTACCCATTTATTACTTATTGGGGAGTCTTTTTCTGTGGATGATATCAATATTCTCTCTATTTTTGATATAATATACGTCTATGGAGTTCCAAATTCTATCGTATCAGACATAGTTTCTCACATCACATTGATTTTCTGGTGGGATGTAGAAGGAATTGGGTTTACAACTATGGCTGAGTACAACCTAACACCCATAGAATAATGGTCTATATGAGAATATTGAATAGTTTTTAGAAGATATTCGCATAAAATTTGTCCTTGATTCCAAATTTTCTTTCAAATAAACACTTACCTATCATTGATTTCACTTATAATAACAACAATCATGCAACCGTACATATGGTTCCTTATGAGTCCCAATACAGTACGAGATGCTTCCCACCCCTATTCCAACTAGATGCAAGATAATAAATTCTACTAGGATTACATCCTATTAATTATAATTTAGAGTAGGTTCACCATATTACAGTGAGAGTTTTTTTACCACTCATTCTATGTATAATTCGTACACTGATTATCGTAGTATACCATTAAAGTTTGAGGCGGGGAGTCGATTTTTTGTAAATGTTTCACATAGACTATGGCATAGAAGTATTCATAAACTAGGGATGTGATCTCATCATTATATAAGGCACATAAAGATTCTAGATAGAGTCAGGATGGAATCCTATATGTTGTAGTTAACATAGATCTACTATGATAATAAATGCATCTTCAATGTAGATAAGCTTCACTGATATCATTCTGACTCATCTCTTATTATCTCTAACCAGGATGTTGAATAGAAGTTGATGGATCCTTTGAGGGAGCATCCACTTCATGTTTTTGATCAAGTCATGAAGTTTTTTGGAGTACAAAAAGTTCTTTTGGTATGGGTGTTATTGTAGAACAACAATGTAAATGATGAGATTTGGTAGAAGGAGGTTGACATGCATGCCAAGATGCCAGAGTTATTCATAGATAATGTTTTATCTCCCTTCAAAGGGAAATTTAAGGATGAATTTTTTAGTGGGTGGGGGTTGTAAGAACCTAAATTATCATCGAGTTATAAAAACATTTAGTTTTAGCTTAATTATTTATTTTATTCTTATGGGAGTGAATAATGAGGTTATGGTATTTATGAGGGTGTTTGGGGATTGTACAAAGTATGACCTCCTAGATTTTGGAAGAAAAATATGGGTCTAAAAATTTGTAGAAACTATGCAGGGTGTTTCACCACACAATAGTAGGACACATGGTTTGGATCCCCAGTGTGACCCAGGGTGCATGGTGATGGGACCTGCCTCAGACAAGGGGTAGATGGGTTTTTCAAAGCCTATACAAAAGTAATCAAACTTTGAGTATTGACTAACTAGGTGTCATCAGACAATGTTAGGCACATAGTTGGTTCATTGTTAGGCCTATTGTGCATCCAAACCATCCCACACAATAAAATAGATGAAATGATTATTTTCCATCAATTTATTTAAAGATGATGAAGTTCATTTTTATTTAGCTTATATAATAGATAGTAGCACCTCCCTATCATTACAAGGTATCTCCTCTAAACCTAAACATAGGATTTTGGATATCTTCTCACTCTAAAATTTGATTAATCCATTCATAGTTGTGACTTTTACATACTAGAAATATCTATATGAATCATTAACCTATAATAACTTCAATTTCTATAGAATGAGTTATTTTTGTGTGAGATAGTATGCCCTATTTTCAGGTAGATTGTATTTTTGATTCCTTTCATCCCTTTTTTTCTGGATTATAGGCTAACATAGAATGAGGAGTCGATTACCAAGATGAGGTATGTGGTCTTGTACTTTTTCCCTAAAACTCTTCATATTTATATATGGTTTTGTTTTACACATTGGACTTTCTAATAATTTATTATTAAATGGATTTATTCAAAAATTAAATTTGTAGGTTTGACTGTTATAAACTGGGATAACAATTTATAAATCATTAGATGTTAAGAAACCTAAATTAAACAACCACATTGGGTTTATTTATAAATCCTATAAATCCAAAATGGGTGTCCAATGGTTTGATTCACCATTTATGGTGTTTTATTTTACCTATGGATAATGTGATTCTAAATAAATATAATGACATATAAAGTTCATTAAATAAAATATGGAATGGAATACCTTATCTCTATTACTTTATCCATTATTTTACCCTCTCAATTAGGTATGAAATTTTACTGAAATTAAAAGTACAAAATTGATGTGGATGAGAGAATTTGTGGGATGTTATGCCTTCCAGGACTATGCAATATTTTGAGACACCTTTTGAGTTGAGTTTAATATTTCATATATATGATACCCTACTAAATTTTTGGTGATATTAAATGGTATGGTTAATATTTATTCCACTGACCAATCATATTTATATACCAAGAGTGAGAGATGGGTTCTGAAAAAAATACAATCAATGGACTCCTTGGGAATAATTAATTAAATTATTGTAATAAAATTAATTTTATGCACCTTAGGTGACACATGGTTTCTCATATGAATTCCACAAACAAACTCACTTGAAATCTAGATTATATACGATATATTGATACTTATACTCTATATGTAGAATTATAAGGATGGACATAGATTCATGATCATTTTTATTTCATTAATGATACATGGACTCCCAATGTGGACTATCAAGCACGCACATAGAGAGGATATTATTTTATACACCATGAGTAACACATGGGTTCCCTTTGCGAACCACTATGGATAGACATAGAGGGGAGTGAATTTATAGAAATCCTAGAGTGATATCAGGGTTCCAATAATGAATTATAAGGATGGGATTGAAATGTGTTGGGTTCATGTTACTCTCGGAATGATGCACGGGTTCCAATTTAGGAATGACAAGGATGGGATCAGATTGAATTTTAATTAGGTATTAAATTGATTATATTATTTATCTGTTAAGATAAATAAAAATCTTGGTTTTAGTCAAAGCCCCAGATTATTATATCCCAATTATACATATCTTTCATGATATTATTTATTGAGGACGATTGGGATAAAATCTAGGTTTTGATAATTTATTATAACGAAATCAATAATGAATATTATTCAAAGATATTTAGGCTTTGGACGATGTTGGTACTATAGGATAGGTGTTCCATGGGAAGTCGAACAAATGTGGGTTATTTGTTAACACATATCATTGGCATATTTTATGGTTATTTAGAGATATTTTATTGTATATTCATAGAATATATGGAATTAGGCACCATTCATAGTTCCCTAATGATTTTCACACAAACCCATCTTAGGCCAATTGTTTTGTACCAAAACAACCATCATGGTTATAGTTAGGGATGGTGGCTAGTTTCCCATTTCATGTGCTTGATATATATACTATAGCATGGTAGTGGGGAAGAAATACACCAATATGAGGTTTGTAATGAAATTAGAATATACTCTTGGTTTTTTTGGTTCTTTCGGTATACATGTATGTTTGTGTACCTAATTCCATGTCTTCTTATATTCCCTTTTTTATATAATTCCCTTATTATTATTTTGTATATGAAATTTATGGTTGTGACAACATGGTTATTTATATGAGGGATGTATATTATTCATATTTTTAGTTACCTTTTTGTTTCCACAATTGTTTTTATGATTCTACCAATGAGTTACACTCTTACCATGAGGGTATAGTCTCCCCACCATTCCACCATGGAGCCCTATTACTAGTTGAAAGCCTCTTGCTTATAGGGATGTGCTTTTGAGTTCATGTGGCCAACAGGGATCAGTTACTATTGAATGAATTGGGTCCAGGATATCACATTGCTAATACAATCACATTTATATGACATTGAAGTATTGGTAACATTTTTAACATATTTAATTTATATTATAGAGTATAATAAATCATTTTTTAATACTAAATTGAGTTTTTAAACCCATTTTTTGCCTTATAAAAATTAATGAAGTGATTTAATGAAAACAATTTTTTGACTCTTTGGTTTAATTAATCATAACATGATGAAATGATGTATTCAATTTATTTTATTATTAGATAAATATAATTTTAATAATACTTAATATTCTAAATTAATTGGAATTAATTTCATTGAAAATTTTATACTAATAATAAATCATTTTACTTAAAAATAATCGTTTTCACAAAATAGTTTTTCTGTGTTCCATAAGAAAATGTTAAGATTAATTTTTCTATAGATAGAGAGTTAATTTGATAGAGTGAATCTAATTTTTAGATAATAATTTACACACCATTTAACATGTTCAATTTCATATTTTTTTTTCTAAAATTTTTATTATTAGTTGTAATGTTAATTTCAACGATAATGGTCGAAGAATTATTATAAAATTATTATTTTGTTATGATTAGGAATCTATATCTATTCAATTAAATATAGAAAAACAGAAATGTATATATTTTTATGTGTAAACACATGTATAAATATCTTAACACTCATAAAATTGGAAATAAATACTAAATAATATTAAAAATTCATAATGGCCAAAAAGTCCTTTTTTATTCAAACTGTTTGTATACACATTATTTGTTTTAATTTAAAAGATAATTTTAAGGCATATAAAAATTTCATTATATTAAATATAGTTTAAATTCTGTTTCATCACACCCAAAAAAATTCAGTTATATAGTATGTTTAATAAAAATGAAATCACATAGTTTAAATCATGTTCACTAGTTTGAAATTACACAAATAATGTAAAAACTTAATAGTGAAAACAGTATAAAATTTTAAAAACACATGTGAAATTTTTTTTGTGACTTTATTCACAAAAATACACCACAAACTAAATAATTTTGAATATTTGGATACATTGACCTTACAATGGTGTCATGGAATTATTAAATTTCAAGGGCTATTTCCAATAGTTATTTCTCTCAACTATAAAATAAGATCACATAAACCCTTTACAAAACTCACCTATATTTTTAATTAATCCATGAGAAATTGAAATTACACTCTCCCTAGAACCATCTACCAAAAAAATAATCCCATGTTCTCTCATAGTTATCATAATCAATTCAATTTCATGGGATCTTCCAAGAGAAAAATCAAGTCTCCAACATAAGTGATATCTGTACTTAATATTTTATTATTAATGTTACTATAAACAATATATTCTGACTATAATATAATGAATTATGTATAATTATTATATTTTTTTTGTTTCTATTTGTGGTAAAACCCTATTTATTAATTGTAATCCACCTCAAATAATCGAACAACATTGTTAGTGTGTTGCGCAGACCACTGCCTCTTCGAATTAAGGTAATTGTTTTTTTACTTTTAATCATGGATTATATTAATTGTTTGAATTATGAAAAAAATATATTATATATATTTTTATTATTATTCTTAAATTTAAATTTAATATCTACTTTTACCATATCTCACGCATTGGGAAACAGTAACAAAAATATAGAGATTATCACCTCCCCAGTGAAACATTTTTCTTTTTTCATTTTGATTTTCATAAATTATATAGAAATATTAAAAAAATTAAAACCTTAAATAATATAAATAATATAAATATTTTACTATTATAATGATATTAATTCACAACTTTATTCATACTCACCAATCGAGTTTATATGTGTTCATGTTTGGGCCTGTTTAACTACCTACATGAACAATGTTTTAAAATCAGAATAATGATAAAAATTGTAAAATGGTAACATATTATGTCATAAAATATTTTATGAATCCCTATTATTATTTAGTTTTATAAATATTATACTATGGATTTGACTAATTGTTAATTTAACATTTTCGTTATCTAAAATTAACTAAAGAAGTGATTATCAATTTGGTTTTCACATAACATAACCAAAAAACATATTTAATGAAATAAGAACATATTAAAAAAATAAATCTTTTATTTGTTAGAAACATAGACTATATAAAAATAATTAAAATCATTTAATATGATGTTTAATTATTTCAAAATTATCAAACGTGAAAAAATTAGTTAATGTTTTTATCACATCATGGACATAATAATCAATAATAAATTAATATACTCATGAATAATAATTATAATAGGGCTTATAAAAGGATATTTTTATGAATAATGTTATGAAATAGAATATTATGTTAGGTTAGCATTTTTAATGGAGGTTATAATATCATTAACTAAACAGGGAAACAATGTAATGTATTTCTTCTAAATTTTCCTTCATTGATACATAATTAATGTTTGTGTAACATTTATTATTTTAGTGATTTATATACTACCTATTTGATATAAAATTTTATGAATTTTATTTCATCATGTGATTTGATCAATAATTCCATTATATCCTCTTTTATGTGGGTTTTTATTCAACTTTTTCCAAGGTTATAAGGGTTTCTTTGACTCAAATTTGAATCCCTTGAGCTATGATTAATCCATTACCCATGTTTCATTTTTAATGGTGTGAAACATCACAATTATCATTATATATCACGATAAACATATATTTCATGATATTAAATATTCTATTAAATGTTCTATCTCTCATGGGGTTTTCATTTATTTGTTATAAATATTGATAGGAGTTTTCATTACTCGGTTCTTTTCATAGAGTCATACCCCTTCATATAAGAAAATATTTTAAAGACCTATAATATCATACCCATTCCCTAGATTTATTTTTTATTTCATTTTTTCTCTTGGGAAGCTACATATATTTATTAAAATTTAAATTTTTTATGAACTTTTTTCCAAATTAAAAGTGTTCCATTCCTAAGAACAACTCTAAATCATACCAAAGGATCATTTATTTGATATTTATATTTACCTTTATAAAAATATTCACCTCCCTTTTTCAAAATCTGTAATGAATTATTTGATATGATTTTCTTATAAGAACACATTTTTTCACTTTTTTAATGATCCTTTAATATTCTGTCTAAATCATTCTTGTCTACCTAATATGGACACCTAATGACTTAGTAATAGTTCCATTGGTGGTTGGGGCTTGTTCGGAGTCTAAAACCGATCTTTTTGGGGGAAATTTTCATTGTTCAAGGTTTAGGGTAAACTATGCGGGAATTACCCATGGATTACCTAAATTTGCAAATGGTGTTGTTTTGGACTGATCCATCTCACACGGTTGGTGCACGACCACTAGTGGAAATCCCACCTATACCAACAGTTATTTCCCAGCGGTTTGAAAAAACCATTAGAATAAAGAGGCGATACAAACAGTTCTGTGAAACCGTTGGTATACATTAATATAATTTTCTTTTAATAACGGTTTTAGTGGACTGTTGAAAAAAACTGGCTCAATTTCCAACAGTACTTATGAACCATTGGATAAGCCTACCTAAAATGCGACCCTCCTCCCATCCTGATTTCCCCTCGCGCCACGCCACCACTTCTCTAATGAAAAACTCTCATCTCTATCTTGACATCCCCTTGATGTTGCTCCCATACCGACTCCCCCTCATTTCCGCTCACATATCGACTCCCCCTCACTGACTCTCCCATCCCGAATCCCCCTCACCACTGCTCGCAGCTCGCCGCGCACTCCCCTCCTCCCATTTAAACTCCCCATCACCTCTCAGCACTCGTCGTCACTCACACATACCCATCCTCGTACTTCCCTAGAAGATCATCCCCTATGAGGTCACACATCCCCCATAGGTTGATATTTCCCTCGCCGGATGCTAATCCCCCTAGATCGATCTTTCCCTCACCCGACACGAACCCCCTAGGTCAAGAAGGTCATGCATGCCCTCTGTTGTTCAGGCATCCCACCTAGAACGAGGATCCCCTCTGTTTGAGAATCCCCTTATATGTTTCTCATATTCTTTGGCAGTATGTCCCAAATCATCTTTTGGTATGATTAATTGATTCATTGTTTAGTTTGAGTTTTGTTGATTCAATTTGTATCATTTCATATTGTTTCATTCATCTGTGATATATGATTGATTGTTGTTTTCATAGAACATAAAAATAGTCATAATTGTAGTTTTTATAGATATAAATAATTGGAAGTTCACATAGAAGATACCATGGGAACATTATTTATTTTCGATTTAGGTTTTGATGTATTTCTAGTTTCATAAATAATAACTTGTTCTATGTGAAATTATTTGGATATCATAAAAATGTTAAGAATATTTTATGTGTAGAATTATTCATACCATTGATGGTTTTTTGAATTCATTGTCATGTGAATGGAGTGTTGTAATTTGAAAATAAAATTGTTATCGAATGCGTAATATTTTAATATGTACATGATGCTTGTGTTGGAAAATTGGTTTGTGGATAAATGTGTTGTTATTTTTGGATTCACATACATTTGAATGGGTAAGAATATGTTATTAAATTATAAATTGTTATCTAGATGCAACGTTCCCTATAAATATATAATTAACTCATTGTAAATGTGTTGAAACTTTTTTTAGAGATACGATTAACATGAATGTATCTTCATATTTTCTCCATGTTGATTTTTTCCATAGAATAACAACACTATATGAAGGATTGATTTTGTAAAATTATTTACTTTGAAAAAATATATATGTGAAGTGTGTGTTATGTGACATTTCCATTCGAGTGTTGTTTTATATCCACATGTATGGTAATAAGGTGGGTTTATCCACTTCAAAGTTGTAACACTGATTACAGCATTTTCCTACTGATGCACTTTTCATTGTAGCTCAAAACTGTTTGATTTTCCTTGTGCTTTCTTATTTCTCACGTTCTAAATATGTTTATGCAGAAGGGGTGGGGTTGTCCAGGGGGTGGGGGCTGTCCATGGGATGGGGGGGGGGGGTTGTACAATGGGGTTGGGGATGTCCTGTGGGGGGGGGGCTGTCCAGGTGGTGGGGGCTGTCCAAGGGGGTTGGGGGTGTTCATGTGGGTGGGTGGGGGTGTCCATGTGGGTGGGGGGTCCAGGTGGGTGGCGGTGTCCAAGTGGGTGGTGGGGGTGTCTAGGGGGTTGGGGGAGCTGTCAAATGGTTTTGGGGGTGTCTAGGGGGGGTTGTCCATGGGGATGGGGTGTCTAGGGTGGTTTGGGGGGTTTTCAGGGGGTGGGGGTCTCCAGGGGGTGGGGGTGTTCAGGGTGTGGGGTGGTGTCCAGGGTGTAACATCCCCGGTAAATAAAGAATAAAGAATTTTCATATTTATTAATATTTACGAATTAAATATTAATTTTAATTAAAAGGGGTTTCTACATTCGATAGCGTACTCGATACGCAACAATGAGTTTCTTTGAAAACTTACGTTGCACACAAGTAATAAAATGATATTATTTTAAATGTTAGTTAACGAGTAGCCATTGTACTGGAGGGAATGGATAGAAATAACTAAAATATGATTATATATGTTTTTAAATGTTTTTACATTTACCCAATAAAAGATAAAGGCTTAAAATACAGAAAGAGTTCAATTTTAGGCATTTATACCCTAATTTTCACGAAAGGTCCACTTATCACCTTTTGAGGGAGAACCGTCATTAAATATAGTTTTGATCGATCTTATAAATTCTATTGGACCAAATATAACTCTTCTTTAGAATCGGGACATCAAAATTTACTTTGTGTAAATTTTTGGTACCTTTCTGATAAAGTTCATTTTTTTAATGAATAGTGTAAAATGTTGTATTTTAATTCAAAAACTCTTTTTAATCTAATTTATTTATATGACTAGATTATATTTTGAATTGGTTTTAAAGTGAAATTAGAAAATATTTTTACCATTAAATCCAATAGTGGTCATTGGAATTAATTTCACTTTCAAATCGGACTTAAACTAGTGTCAATCTTTTGATACTTATTGTTTCATAAAAACACGCTATTTGCTCTGACAACGAGAATTAATTATTAAATTAATTAATGTGACTTATATGTTTTGAATTTTGTAAAATAGACTTCATTTTTGAATTCTTAATATCAAATATAGCTTAGGGTGAATTTTTGGTAATTTTCTGAAAAACATCAATTTTTGATGAATAGTGAAACCACTAAGTGGTACTTATAAAGACTGATTTTCCGTTTAAATGAAATTTTGCCATCATTGTGTTTTGAATTTCAAAAATCCGACATACATGGTTGTCATTAAGAAGTAAAATATGGTTCAATGAGATTATAATAATTTTTTGGTGAATAGTAACTTATTAAGTTCTTAATCGCGATTAGTGGTAATTAGTGTAGTTTAAGGTAAAAATAATGCTTTTATAAAATAAGATGAGTTTTACACATGTCCTAACCTCATTGGTTGTGTCATGGCCGACCAAGACAAGCCATGGGTCAACTTGGGGACCCCATGGAGACACTTTGGTTGGGAAATGACATAAATAACTTTTTATTTAATGTAAAATTAAAAATGACACAAACATGATATGTTTTACTAAAACAATTTTTACATGGGGTTATAAAGATCAGATTTTTGATTATAAATATTCATTGGAAAGATAAAAAGGTTTAATACATCATAGTATTTTTTTTATAATTTTTAGACATTAAATAAATTAAATTATTTATGAAATAATAATGATGCAGCGATGACATCATTATTTGACGATTTAAATAAAATGGAAAGATAATGAAACATCTATGAACTACACATGTCAAAAACCAATTGGATGAGTGGATTTCGAACCCTTATCACCTTATCCACGAATTATATCAATGTGGGACCTTTTAAAACCGAAACACATTTTCAAATAAAGTAATATTTCTTTACTTTCCAAAAGTGCCCCTCCTCTCCTCTTATAAAAGGCCCCCACCTCTACCTCATTACACACACTCCTCAAGCCTTTGGCTCGGCCAACCCCTGCCCATTTACTCTCTCCAAATCCCTCTCCTCATCCTAGAGGATTCCCTTTGGGCAGAAGCCTTTCAAACAAAGCCTTTAGGCTCAAATCAAAAGGAGTTACACTTTTAAAGGTAAATCATTGTCTCTTGTTCATTTGTTTTATTTTGCTTCTCCAACACTCTAAACTCTTTTTATTTACTTATTTTGTAACAACACCAGTATCTTCAATATACTAGGATGTTGTTATAATATTTATTCGAGCTACACTCTCACACAACTACATCAAATGGTTAAAGAACATACGGTTTCCGTGGATGGTGAAATTCTGCCTCCCGAAACGATGATTGTTCAATACTCATTTAACACCTTCAAAGGTAGCCATTATGATGTCACTATTTTTATATATGATATATAATATGTTTATTTTTTCTTTAAGCTTCTGTATTTTTCATTTTGGGCATACCTTTATGGTTTCCATTATGGGTAAACATGATATCTTCATTTAAGGAAGTGCGGACTACCGCCCCCTCAAAGTGATGTGATTCGTTAATGCCATATGTGGGACGTGTAAAGGATAGATTTAAAGTTATTATATATGATGTTATAATAGAATTATAATATACCTCTTTATCATTATTATTTCTTTCCATTAAAGTATGATATAGAAATGAAAGTAGCGTTCATGCGTACGTACGGCTTACCGTCTCCATGAACGGTGCATTTCATTTCTTATCCCCAAATGTAATGTACTATTAAATGTATATGTATATAATGGATATATATAATGAATGATACATATAATTGATTAATATAATTTTAGAATTAAAATATACATACCTCTCATTTAATTTTAATTCCATTAATATGAGAAAGAAATGAAAGTAGCGTTCATGCGTACGTACGGCTTACCATCTCCCTGAACGGTGCATTTCATTTATTACCTCTAAATGATTATGTGATATTATAAATACATGTATATTATGGATATATATGATATATATGATATCCACATCAGGAATTTCATTCTGGATATAAAGAACCTTTGACCACACGAACAACATGTAATTGTAAAAAGTCCACTTTCGACTTAAGAACCAAATATCGACAAAACAAACATTATTAAATTAACTAGTTACATAATGTTTATAACATGGAAATAAGTGATATAAAAGGAATAATGAACTCTAAAAAGGTTCTTAATCAAGTATAAATTTACTCAAGATTATTATTCAGGACGTTAAAGAACGATCGAGTCAAGTCGGACCTGAGGTAAGGGACTTCGTCTCAATCACCTTTCATTGAGGCATATTTCATTTTATACACAACTTTCTTTTATACAGTGTATAAACCCCTTTGAATTTTACTTTTATACAAAAGGAATCTTTTTCTACGAATCGTTTTACTAAACGAAAAAAAGGAATGTTTTTTTTACGTACGCGGTGAAAACGACCTTTTCCGCCGCCGCGAGTATTATTTGGTCTTTGGCTTTCTCAACAAGCTGTAATGTTTTTAGAATAAAATAAATACCATATACTCTTTTATGTATTTTGGTATTGAAAATAGTTTTGAAAAAGGATTCTATTATGTCAATATATTTATGATATATTGTGATTGAAATGTGGAAATGTTATCATTCCTTTATATTGGTTTTATGTTTTATGATTTTATACTGGTACTTGGAGATTTTAACGGGTGGTTACGTTATAAACCATATGACGGGTGGTGCCGTGAATACCAGGACGGGTGGTTACATTATAACCTCCAATTCATTGGGTATGGAAGTCGGCCGTATGGCTATTCCATTAAGTATGTATGGAAATTGCCTGTATGGCTATTCCATTTAAGTGATATGTGTGGAAGTCGACCGTATGGTTATTCCACTTAAGTATGTTTATGTCCCAAGTTACCTTTATTTATGTTATGTGTTCTTTTTATGGATTTTATGGTAATCCTTTGGTTACAAAAAGGTAAGTAATGATACTTTATTCAGTGAAGAGTTTTTACTACTTCATGAAGGTGAAGGTATTACTTTTATAGAATATATATGGTTTATTTGATGTTTGAAAAACTAACAGTTTTCATTCTTTCTGTATCCCTTACTGAGCTTTTTATGCTCACCCCATGTTTTTTTTGAAATGTTTTCACAGGACATAATGTGGAATAAGGTCAAGGATGGGATCAAGGGAATGCCATCCTATATAAAACATGGAACTAGACACGTTTCTTTTTAAGAGTTTTTTTTATTATGGAAACTTAGTAGAAGTGACTACTTTGTAATCTTTTGAGATGTAATAGTTATGTTCTAATTCTCTAAAACTCTAAACCTGAAAAGATTTTCAACGTGAATTGTTCATTTAATTCAATATTAAGTAAGGTTTAAGGTCGGGGCCTTATAGTTGGTATCAAAGGTCGGTTTAGACAACTTTAGGAGTTAGAAAAGTGTTAAATTATAATATGATTGAAATGATATAGCATTTACGGATTACCATGTTGCTTCACCTAAGATATTTCTGTGTTCAGCATGGTTTTCCGCAGAGGAAACAGAGCAGCTATGTTGGGATGACATCAGGAGGAAGATAACCTTCCAAATCAGCAACCTGAGATGGTCGGAATCGGAACTGAACAGTTTGTTGCAGTGATGGCACAGTTGAATCAGGCTATAAATGGTGGTGGTATCCATGCACGAGATCAGCCAGATCAACCGCAGAGGAACATGTCAGTGGTGGAACATTTCATGAGGCAACATCCCCCATCATTCAGAGGATCATCTGACCCTGTGCAAGCTGAAGGGTGGATTAACGCACTGGAATTTTTTTTTGATGTCATGGGGTGTTCAGACAATCAAAAGGTTAGTCTTTCTGTTTACCGTTTTGAAGGTGAAGCTGATCAGTGGTGGTTGATGGTGAAAAATGTAAGGGATATTGATGAGATTGAGGATCTTCACTGGGATGAATTCAAAGGTATGTTTCTTGAGAAATATTTTCCTAAGGTGGTTCGTCTTAGGATGGAAAAATAGTTCCTAGAATTGAGGCAGGAGGATGATTCAGTGGCTGCTTATGAAGAAAAGTTCACTCAATTGGCAAGGTAGGCTCCAAACTTCATATGAGATCTTGATAGTAAAATCAATCGTTTTTACTCAGGATTAAAGCCAAAATATCGAAGGGCTTTAGCTTCTCGTGAGTTCAAAAGTTATGAAAAACTTGTTCGATGTGCGGAGAAGGTGGAAATGGAGTTTGCTGATGATCAGGTGTTCTATGACAAACAACAGAATAAGAGGTCTAGTTGGCAGGCAAAGGGGAAGAATTCATCAAAGAAGCAAGGAGGTAAGAAAACCAAATATCCATCCTGTGAGAAGTGTGGTAAAATTCATCCTGGAGAATGTTTATCCAAGTCTGGTAAGTGCTTTCGGTGTGGTAAGTCTGGTCATATTGCTCGTAACTGTAAGGAAGATGATCAAGCAGGAAATGAAAAGCCAACGGTAAGATGTTTTAAGTGTAATGAAATGGGTCATTATGCAAACGAGTGTTCAATGAAGAACTCAACTGGGGGAATGCAGCCAGACTACAAGCAGAAAGGGGTGGTAAAATCCTTTGCAACAACTTCAGCAGATGTTGGGCCATCGAATGAAGTGGTATCAGCTCCAGGGAGCTCAGTATTTTTCGAAGATTGACTTGAGGTCGGGGTACCATCAGTTGAAAGTAAAAGAAGCAGACGTTCCGAAGACTGCGTTATGTACTAGATATGGCCATTATGAATTTGTAATTATGCTTTTTGGGTTAACCAGTGCACCTGCTGTATTCATGGACCTTATGAATAAAATTTTCCATGAGTTCTTGGATAAGTTTTTGTTTGTGTTTTGAGGTTTGGGAAGAGGTTATGTGTGCCTTGTGATTCACAGTTGAAGAATGAGTTGTTATGTGAAGCTCATAGTTCTCCGTTTTCAGTTCATCCTGGCAGTACTAAGATGTATAGAGATCTGCGGGAGTATTACTGGTGGGATGGAATGAAAAGAGATATTGCTGATTTTACTGTGAAGTGTTTGACATGTCAACAGGTTAAAGCAGAGCGGCAGTTACCGAAAGGGATGCTTCAGCCTTTACCAGTGCCAGAGTGGAAAGGGGAGAATATTTCCATGGACTTTGTTGTTGTATTACCGAAGACATCTCGAGGTAATAATGCAATCTGGGTTATTGTTGATCGCTTGACCAAGTCTGCTCATTTCCTTGCTATACGAGATACTTTCTCTCCTGATCAACTTTCCCGTTTGTATCTTAAAGAGATAGTCAGGTTACATGGAGTTCCCATCTCCATTGTATCGGATCGTGATCCCAGGTTTACTTCTAACTTTTGGAAAGGCCTTCAAAAGTCGTTGGGTACTGAATTAAATTTTAGTACAGCTTTTCATCCTCAATCAGATGGGCAGTCAGAACGAACAATTCAGACCTTGGAGGATATGCTACGAGCTTGTTTGATGGATTATCAGGGAAGTTGGGACCAACATTTTTCTTTGGTTGATTTTTCTTATAATAACAGTTTTCATTTCAGTATACAGATGGCACCATTTGAGGCATTATATGGGAAGCGGCGTCGAACTCCAACATTTTGGGATGAAGTGGGTGAAAGGAAGCTGATGGGACCAGAATTGGTAGAAGAGATGGCAGAAAAAGTTCAGCTGATTCAGAAAGACATGAGAACAGCTCAGAGCAGGAAGAAGAGTTATGCGGATAACCGGAGTAAGGATCTATCTTTCGAGGTAGGTGATCATGTTTTTCTCAAGGTTTCTCCTTGGAAAAGTGTGATGAGATTTGGTAAGAAAGGAAAGCCGAGTCCAAGGTTTATTGGACCATATGAAATTCTGGAGAGAGTTGGATCAGTTGCATTCCGAGTGGCTTTACCTCCATGTTTATCTCAGGTACACAATGTTTTTCACGTTTCGATGTTGAGAAAGTATATGCCAGATCCATCTCATGTTTTGAGTCCAGAGGTAGTTCAGCTGGAAGAGAACCTATCTTATGAGGAACAACCGGTCTAGATTCTTGACCACAGGGAGCAAGTGTTACGGAATAAGGTGATTCACCAGGTAAAGGTTTTGTGGAAAAACCACATGATTGAAGAGGCAACATGGGAATCTAAAAATGCTATGAGGGATAAATACCCCCACTTATTTTGATAAGTGAATAAAATTGTGAGGACGCAATTCCCAAAAGGGGGGAAGGATTTAACATCCCAGGTAAATAAAGAATAAATAATTTTCATATTTATTAATATTGACGAATTAAATATTAATTTTAATTAAAAGTGGTTTCTACATTCGATAGCGTACTCGATACGCAACGATGAGTTTCTTTGAAAACTTAGGTTGCACACAAGTAATAAAATGATATTATTTTAAATGTTAGTTAACGAGTAGCCGTTGTACTGGTGAGAGTGGATAGAAATAACTAAAATATGATTATATATGTTTTTAAATGTTTTTAAATTTACCCAATAAAAGATAAAGGCTTAAAATACGGAAAGAGTTCAATTTTAGGCATTTATACCCTAATTTTCACGAAAGGTCCACTTATCACCTTTTGAGGGAGAACCGTCATTAAATATAGTTTTGATCGATCTTATAAATTCTATTGGACCAAATATAACTCTTATTTAGAATCGGGACATCAAAATTTACTTTGTGTAAATTTTTGGTACCTTTCTGATAAAGTTCATTTTTTTTAATGAATAGTCTAAAATGTTGTATTTTAATTCAAAAACTCTTTTTAATCTAATTTATTTATATGATTAGATTATCTTTTGAATTGGTTTAAAAGTGAAATTAGAAAATATTTTTATTAAATCCAATAGTGGTTGTTGGAATTAATTTCACTTTGAAATCAGACTTAAACTAGTGTCAATCTTTTGATACTTATTGTTTCATAAAAACACGCTATTTGCTCTGACAGCGGGAATTAATTATTAAATTAATTAATGTGACTTATATGTTTTTAATTTTGTAAAATAGACTTCATTTTTGAATTCGGAATATCAAATATAGCTTAGGGTGAATTTTTGGTAATTTTCTGAAAAACTTCAATTTTTGATGAATAGTGAAACCACTAAGTGGTACTTATAAAGACTGATTTTCCGTTTAAATGAAATTTTGCCATCATTGTGTTTTGAATTTCAAAAATCCGACATACATGGTTGTCATTAAGAAGTAAAATGTTGTTCAATGAGATTTTAATAATTTTTTGGTGAATAGTAACTTATTAAGTTCTTAATCGCGATTAGTGGTAATTAGTGTAGTTTAAGGTAAAAATAATGCATTAATAAAATAAGATGAGCTTGACACATGTCCTACCCTCATTGGTTGTGTCATGGCCGACAAAGACAAGCCATGGGTCAACTTGGGGACCCCATGGAGACACTTTGGTTGGGAAATGACATAAATAACTTTTTATTTAATGTAAAAGTAAAAATGACACAAACATGATATGTTTTACTAAAACAATTTTTACATGGGGTTATAAAGATCAGAGTTTTGATTATAAATAGTCATTGGAAAGATAAAAAGATTTCCTACATCATAGTAATTTTTTTATAATTTTTAGACATTAAATAAATTAAATTATTTATGAAATAATAATGATACAGCGATGACATCATTATTTGACGATTTAAATAAAATGGAAAGATAATGAAAAATCTATGAACTACACATGTCAAAAACCAATTATATGAGTGGATTGCGAACCCTTATCACCTTATCCACGAATTCTATCAATGTGGGACCTTTTAAAACCGAAACACATTTTTAAATAAAGTAATATTTCTTTACTTTCCAAAAGTGCCCTCCTCTCCTCTTATAAAAGGCCCCCACCTCTACCTCATTACACACACTCCTCAAGCCTTTGCCTCGGCCAACCCCTGCCCATTTACTCTCTCCACATCCCTCTCCTCATCCTAGAGGATTACCTTTGGGCAGAATCCTTTCAAACGAAGTCTTTAGGCTCAAATCAAAAGGAGTTACACTTTTAAAGGTAATTCATTCTGTCTTGTTCATTTGTTTTATTTTGCTTCTCCAACCCTATAAACTCTTTTTATTTAATTATTTTGTAACAACACCAGTATCTTCAATATACTAGGATGTTGTTATAAGATTTATTCAAGCTACACTCTCACAAAACTACATCAAATGGTTAAAGAACATACGGTTTCCGTGGATGCTGAAATTCTGCCTCCCGAAACGATGATTGTTCAATACTCATTTAACACCTTCAAAGGTAGCCATTATGATGTCACTATTTTTATATATGATATATAATATGTTTATTTTTTCTTTAAGCTTCTGTATTTTTCATTTTTGGCATACCTTTATGGTTTCCATTATGGGTAAACACGATATCTTCATTTAAGGAAGTGCGGACTACCGCCCCCTCAAAGTGATGTGATTCGTTAATGCCATATGTGGGACGTGTAAAGGATAGATTTAAAGTCATTATATATGATGTTATACTGTAATTATAATATACCTCTATATCATTATTAATTCTTTCCATTAAAGTATGAGATAGAAATGAAAGTAGCGTTCATGCGTACGTACGGCTTACCGTCTCCATGAACGGTGCATTTCATTTCTTATCCCCAAATGTAATATACTATTAAAAGTATATGTATATAATGGATATATATAATGAATGATACATCTAATTGATTAATATAATTCTGGAATTAAAATATACATACCTCTCATTTAATTTTAATTCCATTAATATGAGAAAGAAATGAAAGTAGCGTTCATGTGTACGTAAGGCTTACCGTCTCCATGAACGGTGCATTTCATTTCTTACCTCTAAATGATTATGTGATATTATAAATACATGTATATTCTGGACATATATGATATATATGATATCCAAATCAGGAATGTCATTTTGGATATAAAGAACCTTTGACCACACGAACAACATGTAATTGTAAGAAGTCCACTTTCGACTTAAGAACCAAATATCGACAAAACAAACATTTTTAACTTAACTGGTTACATAATGTTTATAACATGGAAATAAGTGATATAAAAGGAATAATGAACTCTAAAAAGGTTATTAATCAAGTATAAATTAACTCAAGTTTATTATTCAGGACGTTAAAGAACGATCGAGTCAAGTCGGACCTGAGGTAAGGGACTTCGTCTCAATCTCCTTTCATTGAGGCATATTTCATTTTATACACAACTTTCTTTGATACGGTGTATAAACCCCTTTGACTTTTACTTTTATACAAAAGGAATCTTTTTCTATGAATCGTTTTACTAAACGACAAAAAGGAATGTTTTTTTAACGTACGTGGTGACAACGACCTTTTCCGCCGCCGCGAGTATTATTTGGTCTTTGGCTTTCTCAACAAGCTGTAATGTTTTTAGAATAAAATAAATACCATATACTCTTTTATGTATTTTGGTATTGAAAATAGTTTTGAAAAAGGATTCTATTATGTCAATATATTTATGATATATTGTGATTGAAATGTGGAAATGTTATCATTCCTTTATATTGGTTTTATGTTTTATGATTTTATACTGGTACTTGGACATTTTAACGGGTGGTTACATTATAAACCATATGAAGGGTGGTGCCGTGAATACCAGGACGGGTGGTTACGTTATAACCTCCAATGCATTGGGTATGGAAGTCGGCCGTATGGCTATTCCATTAAGTATGTATGGAAATTGGCTGTATGACTATTCCATTTAAGTGATATGTGTGGAAGTCGACCGTATGGTTATTCCACTTAAGTATGTTTATGTCCCAAGTTACCTTTATATATGTTATGTGTTCTTTTTATGGATTTTATGGTAATCCTTTGGTTACAAAAAGGTAAGTAATGATACTTTATTCAGTGAAGAGTTTTTACTACTTCATGAAGGTGAAGGTATTACTTTTATAGAATATATATAGTTTATTTGATGTTAGAAAAACTAACAGTTTTCATTCATTCTGTATCCCTTACTGAGCTTTTTATGCTCACCCCAAGTTTTTTTTTGAAATGTTTTCACAGGACTTAATGTGGAATAAGGTCAAGGATGGTATCAAGGGAATGTCATCCTATATAAAACATGGAACTAGACACGTTTCTTTTTAAGATTTTTTTTATTATGGAAACTTAGTAGAAGTGACTACTTTCTAATCTTTTGAGATGTAATAGTTATGTTCTAATTCTCTAAAACTATAAACCTGAAAAGATCCTCGACGTGAATTATTCATTTAATTCAATATTATGTAAGGTTTAAGGCCGGGGCCTTATACAGGGGAGGTGGGGGGCTGTCCAGGGGGTTGCGGGGCTGTCCAAGGGGGTTGGGGGTGTAGGTGGATGTGGGGATGTCAATGGGGGTGGGGGTGTCCAAGGGGGGTGGGGGTGTCCGGGTGGTGGGGATGTCCTGGGGTTTGGGGGAGCTGTCCAAGGGGTGGGGGTGGGGTGTCCAAGGGGATTTGAGGTTGGTTTATTCTACCCATTTTGTTTGACCCAATTTCATTGGGGATTTTGGTGATTTATGTGCCCATGAAAAATCTATATTAGGTACGAATTGCATGAATAAGACTAATTTCATGATCGACTTGATTCCAAATGAATGAAATTGTCTAAGATAGTATAAACAAAAACAAGACAAACTAAATCCAATAGAAATTTCCCAAACAAACTTATATCGAACAAAATCAAACTATGTTGAATCTTGATCCAAACTAATTATATACCATTAATAGGAAGAGTAATTGTTAATTAATATGAATATACTATTTGATATTATTATTTTGAAACATGGATCAATTTCCCCCTTACTACAGAAAAATGATTTTACCCATGGGGTTTTTTGGTTCTTATATGTTGGTCGGTGACGCGTATAGTCATAAGAGACAGGTATATTTTAGTTTAGTTTTTATTTTATTTTATTAATTGCATTGGCTACTTAGGTCTTTTACCTCTTTCTATGGGAAAAGAGTAGTTATATTATATGAAGGGGACAAAAGGGGTTCAGATTAATTCAGTCCGCCAGCTTTGATCTGAGATAAGATTTAATTGTTACTACTTGTCTCACACCTCATGTATTTGGGAATTTCAGGGTTTTTGAATCCATATTATGGTTTCTATAGGGTGTTGGATTGTTTCATGTTTGTTTGGGTGGATTTGGTTTTCTTATTCCAATCAAGGTAAGGCTTTAATGTCGTTTGTTGGTTTCTCACTGGTTATTTAGCGCCCTTTATGTGTTTTAAGGTTCCTAACATCCTTTGTGTAGTGCATTCATCCATGCTCATTGTTTTCAAGTCACCAAGTCAAGGGAAACTCGTCTGTGTGTGCATAGGTAAGTAAGTATATGTATGTGGGTTCCCCCGTTATGTGTATAGTCACCCATGGAAGTGATTATGCATGTATAGGGATAGGTGTGCCCATGTATATATATATATGTGCATATGCAGGTTAGTGGAGACTGGTATATGCATATAAGCATATGTGCAAGGATTCCCTTGGACATGCTCATGGATATGCGAGTGTGTGCATTGGGGTTATGTTTCCTTGCACGCGTGTGAAGGTGCGTATAACCAGTGGTGGAGAAGTAGCTTTTAGTTAGAAAGCTCCAAGAGCTGAAGTGGACGGCTTGGTTCCACCTTGAGGTAAGGTCCCTCTCTTGGCCTCTTTAATTCAAGAATTATTTAATTTAAATTTTGCTTCTCTCCTAATTATGCTTAATTATATTGAATTGAATATCTTGAATAACTGTTGTTTAATATAATTGTTATATTTTACAAATAAATTCATGTGTTTATAATAAAACTCCTCCAACAGAGGTGTGCTTTCTGTGAAAACTCATGGTGAAAGTTATATTGATCTAGTGGCTTAACTTATTGAATTTGATTTGTGATGAATGAGTTTTAGAATAAATGTTAAATATACTTAAATGAATTGTGTGATAAAGAAACACCATGTTTTTATAATAAAACCCCTCCAAAGGAGGTGAATTGTCTTCTAAACCAAAGAATAGCGATGATCATCACTTTGATATTATTCCATGAGTCTTGTGATCAATGTTGAGACTGAATAATCACAATTTTTATCAGCAGGGCAATGGCCGGAATGTTTCCTCACCTCCTCTCACTCCCTTTTCTCTTGGCTGGAACATGCTGCCCCATGGATTTCGCTAGACCAGGACAACATGCTGCAGTCACGCCGCAGTCACGCCGCAGTCACCCTACGATCATGCTGCGGTCACACACCGCGGTCAAGCCAGGGTCACACTGCAGTCATGCCCCGAAAATTCTATGATTTGGCCCTGCTCCAGGATGACACCCCGCGACGGTTCGCAGTCCTGTCAGAATCTGATGTATGATACCTAGATAGAGTTTTAAATACATTACCCACCCATAGTTAATGGGTAGGGTGGCCATCAGGTAGAAAATCTTTAGATTGAGTCTGTCATGAAAATATTTAGTCACCTGCAGACAACATTAGAGATGAAGGTGAAGCTTACTAATTTTATTCTACAAGGACCATCTAAGTGCTTGGGGGACATCATAGTAAATGTTGGACAATAAGAAGACTTGTGAATAAATTTATAATAATATTTTTATTTGGAAAAGTGTCCTTCAGAGTTTGATATTTTTATGATACGGATGATCTGATGAGCGTTTTGAACCTTGAATAGAAAATTCTTCTACATTATCTTTTTTTTCTGTGTGAGAATTGTAAACAACACACACCTCATATAGTGTTGTTGGATATATCGACAGCAATGGGAAATCTGATGGATGATTAGCTCTGTGGTTGTATTCCATGAGTCTTGTGATCAATGTTGAGACTGACTAATCACAGTTTCTGTCGGCGGGGTGATGACCAGAATGTTGCCCCGCCCCCTCCCACTCCCTTTGCTACTGGCCGGATGATGCTGCCCCATGGATGTCGCTAGACTCGGCCAACTGACTGTGGTCATGCCGCGGTCACGCTGCAGTAATGCCGTGATTTAGCCCTGATTCAAGACAACACCCCGCGGTGGTTCACATTCCTGTGGGAATTTTATGTATGATACCTAGATAAAGTTTTACATACATTACCCACCCATAGTTAATGGGGAGGGAGGCCCTCAGGTAGAAAATCTCTTGATTGAGTATCTCATGAAAATATTTAGTCACTTGTAGAAAACATTTGAGATTTGGGTGAAGCATGCTACTTGTATTCTACAAAGACCATCTAAGTGCTCGAGGGACGTCATAGTACATGTTGGATAATAAAAAGACTTGAGAAATCATTTCTAATGCTATTTTTATTTAGAAAAATTTCCTTCAGAGTTTGATATTTGTATGATCCCAATGATCTGATGTGTTTTTTGACCCGTGTAGAGAAAATGCTACTACATTATCTTTTTTTCTATATGAGAACAGTAAAAAACACACACCTCATATAGTGTAGTTAGATATTTCTACAACAATGGGGAATCTAATGGATTATTAGCTCTGTGATAGTATTCTAAGAGTCTTCTGATCAATGTTGAGATAGACTAATCATAATTCCTCTTGGTGGGGCGATGACCGGAATGTTGCCTCGCCTTCCCCCGCTCCATTCACTCCTGGCGGGAAGATACTACCCCACAGATGTTGCTGGACCGGGCCAACACGCTGCGGTCACACACCATCCACCTGAAATCCAGCCCACACCAGCCACCACACTAGCCACCACACCAGCCACCACCCCCATCCTCCTGCAAAACACTCATGCCTGCCCTCTGCCACCTGCAAAATAGCCCGAGCCACTAGTTCCAGCCCTCACCAGCCCCCCCCAACCTTCTATATCCTAGCCCACACCAGCCCCTGCCACATGCCCAATAGCCCCATCCTCTTGAAAGCTAGCCCACACCAGCCCCCTCCCACCTATTCCATCCCACACCATCCCCCTTCCATCCCCCTGCCGCCTACCTTCCCACCCGCAACAACCACTCCAGCCCGCACCATCCACTGCACCAGCCCCCAGCCTCCTGCATTCCAGACCACTCCAACCCCCTCCCACCTACAAAACAACCCCATATAACCTGTTCCATCCTACACCATCCCTTTTCCAACCCCCTACCACCTGCATTCCAACATGCACCATCCACTCCAGCCCAAACCAGCCACAGACACCAACCCCAGCGGCCAAAAACCCCATCCCCTACACACCACTAGCCTGAAACCAACTCCACAACAAACCAACACCCCATCAACCAGAAAACCACTACCACTACATATAGCCAAAACAACCAGCCTGAATAACTAGTACTCCATCCCCCATACAAACCACACCTTCTGTACATAAAAAATAGCAGGCCACCCCTAGAGGAAGCCAGTGAAGGACCATTCCAAAGAAAATTGTTAAGGGTGGATTCAATGTATTTGACCACTCTCTTGGGTAAAATTAATTGATAACACCAATAATCTTGCATACTAAAAGGAACCTATTGAACAATCTATAACCTCCTAGAATAGGAGAGACAATTATTAGACTAATCATTAACTCTTCGAACAATTTTCTCTTCAAAGTCCACACAATCAGAAGATTTATGCTTGGAAGTGATGAGGGGAACTCCCAGATAAGAAATAGGAAGATACCCCTTTATATCCCTCATAATAGCCTCAATAGAATAAAAAAATCAGGATAGATACCATCTGCAAACATTAGGGACTTTGAATGATTAATAACCAATCCAAACATGGATGAAAAAAGATCCAAAGCATGCAGTTGAAGGCAATTTTCACTGGAGTACCATGGTTCTCCTTTTTCCCTAGGGAGATTACATTTCAGTCATTGTGATGTGGTTTATAATAAAATAACAAGTCATATTACTCACTACCAAAACATCTTTTTAGCCTTAGGTGGAAGAATTATGCTAGTGAATTTCATCCTTAGATCCATTACGATTCATGTGTTATCATCTCTAATGTCTTCAAAAGTGTTGTTGGGGAATATTGAAAAGATAATGACTTCTTTCATATTGTATTCTCCTGGGGTGGGAATATTTTCCTTGGGATGTGTGGATGAGGATGACCATAATAGTGGTAAATGGTGGTATAAACTTATGCAGTGTCGAGGGATCAATTAACATTCTTCAACTAAGTTTTCTTGGGAGGTTCTTGAAGGTCGTTATGTTTGGGAAAATTTCATATTTGTCAAAGTATTGACCTGAACTTGAGGATATAGGGGGAAAGTCTCATGGATGTGGATGGAGTTGCATGAGAACATTCTACATCTCAAGAAGCAGTCTCAGTTGATTGTGGAATGAGGAATCATAAACATCTGGTTCGACAACTGGGCAGGTTCCCCTCTTGGCTTTCCAGGCTGTCCGACTCCCAAATTGTTTTTTCCAATGCATGTTGTTACCTCTATTTTATATAGGTTTTTCATAATCACCATAAATGTGAATTTTCTAATAACATTATTATATTTCCTAAATAGAAATTTGAGTCTTCATGAAGTCTCCCATGGGGGTTTTCCTAGACAAGATTTATAGGTAAAACATCAGATTCCAAATGGTATCACTGGTGGTGAAAATCTGTATTGGTGTAAAGAAATACCTATTAAATGTAACTTGTTGGTCTGGTGGATCAATAACCATTGTATTCCTATGAATGAAACTATCAAGATCAGGGGGGAGGGTGTAGGTGGGGTGTCTTGGAGGGGCAGTCCAAGGGTTGTCTGGGGGGGGGGGGTTCAGGAGGTCTGTAGGGAAGGGGGAAGGGTGCAAGTGTGGTGTCTAGGGGGGATGTCCAGGGGTTGTCGAAGGGCTGTCAGGGGGAGTTCTGCGGGTTAGGGGGAGGGTTTAGTTGGGGTGACTAAGAGGGGGTGTCCAGGGTCAGTCAAGGGGGGGGGGTGTCTAGGGGGGCTGTCCAGGAGGAAAATCTAGGGGGCATAGGGGTGTTTAAGGAAGGTGTAAGGGGGCTGTCCAGGGGGTATTGGGGTGTAGGGGGTGTCTATACCTTCTGAGTATTTAAAAAAAATAAAAATCCACTTTATTATATCAAATTCCTTTAATATATCAAGAACTTAATCAAAGTTCCCATGTTTATCCTTTTGTTTCGTGATGTTAACACTTTCAGATGTAGTTTTGAATATTTATACTAGGGATAAATCCAAACCGATTTGATGAGATAAACCCACAATCAATGAGACCTAACCTCATAGATATAATTTTGATAATTATTTTTGGAATGGTATTCCCAATAGAAATAGGTCTGAAATAGTTTACATCCATAGAATCATTCTTCTTTTGGATCAAGGAAATAAAATTTGAGTTGATTCCATAGGGAATTTAGGCATGGTTAACGAACTCCATCATAGCGTTAAGGAGCTCATCACAAACTATGTCCCAGTAGAACATAAAGAATTTATTTGTGAACCCATCAGTACCAGCCACACTCTCAAGATTTACATAAAAAGGGCACTCTTAACCTCCTTCTCATCAAGGGATGCAACAAGGGATATTGTTGGATTTGTGTAGCCCGGTCGGGTTGGGCCGAATGCTTGTGGCCCACAACATTGACCAATATAGGAGTGCAGACTTTGGAGTCCACTTTACTGTTTCACATTTGACTTCTATCTGACAGCCACTAGAGTATTGGTTACATATATTAAAGTATTCATAATATTTAAAAAGCCTATAATATTATTTCCTCATCTCTCCATACCACTAAAGAAATCATTCTTCTCATCCATGAATAGCTTGAGTAGAGTTGTCATCACTTTCAACTAGTAAATCTATTCCTTGAAAACCCATTCCAAAAAATCTTCCTCAATTAATCATGATAAGTTGAATTCACATCACCTATAACAACATGTTGATACTATTTGTCTATAGACTAGATCGAATCATCATCAACTAAAGCTGAGGGAGGTCGATCACTAGATGTAGATGCAACAATAAGAGGTTCCTGATAACTCAAAATTCCCCTAAAATATAAAATAAGTATTTCCCTAAAATATTATAAATATTTTGTGGATACAAAATCTAATGTCATTGGGGAAACAACTCTCTCAGAAATACGTAAAGAAGCCTCTACATGTTTTAATTTGGTAGGTACATCTATGGGAAAAGCCTGCAGATCACCTGCTTGGTCAATCTACTTAACTAAGGATCCCTTAGGATATGTCCAAAATACAAATGAGACAATTGTTCCCCCATGCTCTAGTGGAATACTGTTTTCATCACCATCACTAAGTCCATATGAGTCTGGATATGATAGTCCCAGATATTTGGAACTAGAGGAGGGATCCCCCTTACATGACACCTCATCCTCTACCAAGGTAAAACAACCCTATGCATCTCTATGATCCCCATCATCTTCTTCAACATTTTTAGACACTGAATAGTATAAAACAAGATAGAAAAAACCTTGTGACTTTTCCCACTCATCATGTGAAGCTACATCCATATGAGGTGCATGATGGTCCAAGTTTACAGGTGCTTTTGAAGACTGTTAGAGGTCCAGGTTTACAGTTACAGGTACGGGTTTATATGTGTAAAGTGGTCTTCGTATGACTGTTATAGGTGCAGGTTTATAGGTTAATGTTTTATATGTTTAGAGGTGTAGGTTTTACAGTTTTAGAGGTGGGGTTTTACTACTCAAAGTGGGTTTACAGGTCTTGTTTATGTCCTCTTCCCAGCTTTGATGTTAGCTAGGGAGTAGAAGATATACCAATGGTTCACAGAACCATTTGTATTCAATATCCTGGAAAAAATATTCCAATGGTTCATAGAACTATTGGTATTCAAATGCTGGAAAACATATACCAATGGTTCAAATAACCGTTGGTATTCAGTCTGGACGACATATATTCCAATGGTTTCAATGAAACTGTTGGGATAGAATATATACCAATGGTTCGAAAACCCATTGGTATATATGCTAGATTGTATTTATACCAACGGTTCTTGAACCGTTGGTACACATATATACCAACAATTTTACATAAACTGTTGGGAAAAATTAATTTTAGACCACCTATACCAAATGGTTCACCATAAACTGTTGGTATAGAGATACTGCAATACCCAACATACCAACGGTTCCTAAAACCGTTAGGATATGCTATCCTAACTATTGCAAGGGCTATTCCAATGGTTTTAAACTATTGGAATAGGTAAAATTTACAGTAGTGGGTCGTGCGACCTAACCATGTGGACACCCCTTTTTCCTAGGTATCCGTGCATGGATTGCACTCAGTTTGATCAAACCGTGCGGAAAAACCGCACACATGCTAATTTTCTGGATAAATTTCCAGTTTTTCCCTTAATGATCTATTAATTATCCCCCTTCTTCCTATTCATAGAAATAACAGTATTAATCACTTTTTCTCCAATTTTGGAGATTTTTGAAGGCCAAATCTAGGGATCAAGAGATATCCTTCATCTGGAATCCAATCGAGCTTTTGATCATCATATTGGATGTGAAGCACTAAGTACTCGAGTCCTCATAATCTGTTTTTATTCCTTTTTTCTCTCGACCTAGACATCATCAAGTGATCATTTTTCACGTTTTCATATATCTACATAAATCCTTGGTAAATCAAGGGATGATACCAGAGAATGATCGCAAAACCCTAAGGTGGGTGGTATATAACTTATCCCTAAAATTTTTTGATTTTGGAATATTTGTGTGGGTCCTACCAATTTCATTAGAGCCATTTTTTAAATTCACATGCCATGATTATAATTGTTAGAATTTTATGTTTATTCTGTTTCCAAATATGTGAATAGTTTTTAGTGATTACACCCACAACTCAATCCATCCAAGTCATATTTAATTTGGGACCCTTATATCTCCCATGATATAATGTGAAGGTTTAATTTGGTGACTATGGTTAATCCATTAGCAATAAAATAATTTATAACACTATTTAACCTAATTCATGTAATTTAAGTTAATAAAATAAAGAATATGGAACATAATATATGGAACATGGCCTAGGTCATAAGGGAATAAATAATAAGCATAAGACATATGACATTAGGCATACTGGTATAACTCTTGACCTAGAATTACCTTTGATTTATATACATATTTAATTTATTACTAAAATTTAAATTCACTCCCCTAATGTGATCTATAAATTTTGGGAAATCTCTTTATGGGTATTTAAGTAAGGTCACACCCAAAATGGTGGATCACATCATAAAAACCACATAGAAGTTTGATTTTCTTCTAGTTGGGATAACATAGTAAAAGGTACACCAATAAATTCAAGTAATAATGTATTTTAGAGGTGTCTCAAGAAATTATGGTGTATTGAATGGAGAATTTCAATATAGAATGAAATGAAACGTAAATAAATAAGCTGGATGACCTAACATGGGATTATGTGGCTATAATTGTCTAGTGTTGTCCCTTGAATCGAGCTAGAAAAGGAAACACTGTAAAAATTATAAAATTACATGAAAATAAGTAAAATAATCACACAATAAAATAAAGAAATAGGTTTGAATATAAACTAGATAAATATTGAATATGAGGGGAGAGATATCCAAGAGGGATCCAATGCACCAAACGGTGAAAAAATATGAGGTCAGATATGGGAGATAACTAAAAAACGAACTTGGATTGGGAGATGATCTCTCACGTGTCAGCGGCTAAAGAAGAGTTAAATAGGATGCATTATTGAGGGAATAAATAAATTTCAGGGGAAAAATAAAATTCTATTGGTAATTGGGTATGAATTAATTGGCCGCATGGTGCCTCAAACCATGCGCCAATAATGCGGTATCTACTATCAAAAGAACCCCCTTCCATGGGTTGTTTATACGGTTTGAATAAATGAGTGTAGGCAATGAAAAAGGGATATGATACTTGTTTGATACTAGTCAAACATTATTTTACTCCTTACCATATAGTTTTAGAAAAACTGTGTAGCTTCCTCTGTGCACTAGGTGGCCTGCATGGTTTAGTCGCACAACTAGCACTAACTATGCTCAAAATTATGTGGCTAGGTCTACCTCATTCAATTCCAATGATCTGGGATATGATTAATCTATGAACTCTCCCAGACCCCTCATTAGAAAATATACCCCATAATTAGCATAATACAATAGTTTTTGAATAATAACTTAAAATTATATACCTATTATATAAGAAGGGATGTCACACCCTCACCTCCTTACAAAACTCAACCCTGAGTTTCCCTTATCATAGTGCGAAAAGATAATCTGAGAAATTTTATGGCCACTAGGACTGTACATTGAGATATTTCTCTAAGGCCATGTCTTGTACATAGTGGTTATTCCATAGAACTCAGACGATTGGAACTATCCTCCCTCACAAATCCTTCATTTTCTGATCAATGATACATATTAGACGATCATCAAAGGGTGTATCTGCCTCCGTCACAATATCCTCAGGGTCAAACGAATGATATGGAGAATAATGATACCATTGATGCTGTAATGCATGGGAGATGTCATTCATCACTCGGTACCTCTGAGGTAACTTCAACTAATATGCTACCATCCTGGCACTCTCTACTATCTCAAAAGGCATGACATAGCAAAACTATAGACTGTCGAGTCTTTAAAAATGTATATTACCCAACCATGGAATGACTCATAAAAATAGATGATTTTCCACCTCCTACTCTAGAGATCGATGGGAATGATCATTTTAAGACTTATTATTTAAATGATAAATATCCATAAACTCTTAAACCAATTTTACTTTTTCTAAATTCTCCAGAATGAGATGAGGACTCAGAAGTGCAGCCACACCTACCTTTAACCCGCATAGAGGGCATCAACACAACCTACCAAAAAGGGACTCATATGGATCAATCTAAATCCTTTCCAAAAATATATTTTGTAGAATAAATACATAATAGGTATAGGGTTATCCCATGACACACCATAATTATGGAAACAAACCTGGACCATGTCCTCTAACAATTGAATTGTCTTCTTGGATTTCCTATCGGTCTGAGCGTGATATATTGTACTAAAGAGAAATTTTTAACCCATTTACATATAATACACCTAAAAAAACTATGATTTAAAGCATGAATATTAATATATAAATATAGAATTTGGAAAACCATAATGTTTACAATCTATTTTATAAAAATCCCCCAAGATCATCAACTGAGAAGGTCTCCTCGATGGATAAAAAATGTGTAACCTTTTTCAACCCACTGAAGATCACAAATCCTACACCATTTCCTCAATGGGACCTCATAAATTACATCATGAAATTCATGGTTACATAGTTCCTTTCCCACTCAAGAATCGATATAGTTTGTAGATTTCAATTAGGGCACTGGTGCTTAGCCTTCACCGACTAGCAGGTGGGCACTGAGTGATGAAATCATGTAATTTTCCTCTTCATACCTAGAAACCAATACTAATGATCTATATATCAAAACATATTGGTAATCCCAAGGTTTAATTCCCAGAATTGGCTTGATATTTCCACATCAAATCTATTTTCATGTCTGCAGGAACCAAGAAATGTCTATAGAAGTGAAGGATCTCATTCTCTAAAATTAACAAACAAGGTAGTTGTTTCCACCAGAGACACTTTACTTAAGGATGAGACCATTGGGATCTAAATTTTTTCTCATCCACACACACTCTATAAGAGAATAAATCCCTGATAAGGAGAAGAGAACAAGCTACTCATTTTTTTCATCTAGGTCCAAGTGAATCTTATAAAACAAATCCATAAACTACCACTCAGTTATGGATTCCTCTCATCCTTATGTCTAATTCATCTATCTCAGGTATTTGGCTACTGAATTACACTTATAAGGTGTCTAGGAAAGCATTAAATTGAACAAATAAAGGTACTCCACCCAAAAATTCTTCTTGATAGTAAAATATAGCTATGTGGAGATGTATTTGATACTTTTTTGATATTTCTAAACAAATAATCACTCGTCCAAATGATAAATCCCCCAACAGTGTAGATCATGAACCATGACTTCTAGATTAAAGATGTTTTGAGGTAATTTTTCTCATGAGGCCTCACCTGGCATGGACCATACACTACAACATGATCACCCTGCATTATAAACACTCCCATACCGACTCTAAAATCATCACACTAAACAGTATAGCTTCTTCCCATATCTAGAATAATCAAGAGCGGGGTTGAATTAATTATCCAGGTCAAGCCTTCAAATATTTTCACACACGACTAAGAACTGATGAATTTAACACCCTCATTAGTTAGGCACATAAGAGGGAATTCCATGTGTGAAAAATATTGAATGAATCACCTGTAATATACCGATATCCTTGGGAAGTTTTGTATCTGAATACAATTTTCAGAATGATCCCAATAAACCAAAGAACTATCCTTCTTTCAGTTAATAGATATGACTATCACTAAAATAATATGACCCAGGATGTGAAACATATTTATACAATATTTTAATTTTATAATCATAGTATATAGATGATGGACTCTTGGTGTATTCATTAGGATCTCAAGTTGTTTTTTGAGGTCATTTCTAGTGTGAGAATACACAATTATTCCATTTATGAATTCCACCACAAATGAATATAGATACTGGTGTAAAATTAGATTCATCATGGACATAATTATGTTCAGATTATTTATAAGGTTGAAAAACATGACAAAATAGGTGTACAAGACATTTCTACTTCGGTATATTGTATGTGTTATGTTTGATTGTCTAACACACACCTGATGGTAGCTCCACCTCGGATCGATCTTAATGGAAAAAACGACCCCTATGAGGTGGTATAAGAGTTTTCCTATGAATGGTAGTTGATACTATTTTTTAAATGTTAAATGGTTTAGTTTGGGATATTTTATGAATAAATAGAGGGTTATATCATGCTTCTTTTCAAAAATGATTTTTGAACCCCATGGTAAATAACTGGATCAAGTAAAAACCTTTTCCATAAGATCATCCTACAAGTACTTGAGTTCTTGGATCTCTATAAATTCCATCCTATAAGGGGGAATGAGAACTGATGTTACATATTACACAAGATCAATGGTGATATATACCTCTCTCTCCAATGGTAATCTCGAGAAATCATCATGGAATATTTCCTTGAAACAATCCATAACTGGATAGAATTCTACAAGATGAATCCCCTAATTACTCATGATGTTTCTATCCATATGGGTCATTACATTAACCATCCCAAAAATTTTGAAACCCCCCATTTCTTGTAAGTATCCCATAATTTATTATTTTTATTCATGAATAGTGTTTGGGTGCTGTTTGGGAGGGGTTGAAACCCTTTTAGAATGTTTTTGGGTCTTTTTTATAGTTGAACGTTTTCACCATAGTCTTTCAAAACCATGAAACTCATAAAAGAAAACAAGACCAATAAGACATGGTCTAAAGGGAAGGCCTACGAAAAGGCACATATTTTTTCAATCCCATGCATCTACCTTGGATGAACCGTGATGAGCTTGAAATTAGATTTTACACAGTTGGTGCCTGGTTTTTTTAACAGTGTGATCCTTCCATGCGAGGTCCCCCATGAGGTAGTTTTCAGTACATGGTTAATGCACGCTATTCCTAACTATACGAAAAACCAAGAACTGTTTAAAAAAATTATATCTATGTTGAAATAATGTTTAACCAATTTTTTCACTAAAATAGTGCTTACTCAATATTTTCTCCTAGCAAAGTCAGTAGAGGCTTCCCCTGTCAATTTGTAGTGAATCCAATGGATTCTTTTGGTGTGTTGAAGCAGGATTAACATGGTAAGTATTTTTTATGGTATATTTTAATCATTTTACTTATATATACTTCTCTCCCTCTCCTAGATTCATATATTTAGTTACTTTTGGATATATATAAGGTTTTTTATGACTAATATGCCACACCCCGACCATGATTTCCTTTTTATTTCTAATTATTTCTTGGTACATGGTATTTTCGTCGAGGTTCATGATGGGTTCCCTATGAAAGTTTATGAATTTTAAAGTCTTTAGTTGGTTTTTTTCCTATGATTTTTTTGAACACGATTTGGCCAAATCAATGAAAGGCGCAAAAGATACAGTTCTGCCTACCAAATTATCAAAACAAAATTAAAAAAAATAAGAAAAAAAATAAAATCAAAAGAAAATATTTTAATATTAATAATAGTATTATTATTATTATGAATATTATTATTATTATTATGATTATTATATTTATTTTTTTACCCTATTAGAGTATCCCACCCCCTTTCACCATGCAAAACACCCCCTTCCATACTCTCATGTGACACCCAATCAAAATGATCCTCCTCACAGCATGCCACTACCTCCTCCCCTATCCCTCTAGTGATTGTTCCTCCTCCATCACCTTCCTTGGTTCCCTCTCCATTCCATCCTACCTCTTCATGTAATGCACGACCAAGATCCCCATCTATGTGACCCCTCTTAGTCAGACCTCAATATCTCATAGTATTTACTTTCAATTTAGTGTGTGATCATCCTATGTAAGTGTTTCTCCTACTCCATCTTCATCTTCTTCCATTTTAATTCCTCATCTGATTTCCCCCATTGTGTGTCATGAGTAAGAAGAACACTATGGTATTGGTTTGGTTTATTTTTTATTTGTTTCATTTGGGATCCATTCCTAGGGTGTGTACAATCCTTTTAGGACCATCCACTTGTTATTCTCAAAGTCATTCACTATTTAAAAATGTTCTAGAAAGTCTTTCCACATTATTGTCCCATTAATATTGAAGATTTTTATTTCATGGATTTAAAATAGAAATTTTTGATATCTAATATCATTTTTATGAGTATCTATGAAATCATCATTGATGAAATATTATTTCAACAAGAATTTTGATTGGTTTTCTCCATTGGATCATTCATATTTTTAAAATTTTGTTATTCCTTTTTCTAGAAAATAAATTATATTTATTTTAAATTTACATTGGGTATTTTTAATGTAATATTATTTATTGGTAATTTATATATGGATTTCTAAATGAATTTTTGTAAACTAGCACCTGTTCTTAATTTATAATTATTATAGCATTTTTATGTCCACGTTGGTGTGGATTCAATCCTCCATTGTCAAAGGATTATCTTTGAATGAATAGATAGAAATATATTTGTATAAGTTTCCACTATATGTACTCACTCATGGAAAGATGAAAATATATAATGGAACTAGGTGTGCTTACACAGACACACAGATATATATATATATATATATATATATGTGAAAATTCATACATGTGTAGGTGTAAATGAGTATATGAAAGTATAATTATGTATGTCAATATCCATATGTACAAATTTCTCCATGAAAATACATACATTGGGGATAGGTGTCCTAGAATATAAGAAAAGTTGAATCTATGTTCATGCGGTAAATGGAAGGTTAGAATTTTTCATCATCATTACCAGCACACCATGAATTTGAGGTACGTCACCCTATTTTTGATCCTTCAAATTGAAAAAAATAAATTATTATATGTTTAAGTAGGTGTTTCCATTATATTATAAACGTATTTTTTGTTAAAGTATATAATTTTTGACACAATTGGTTTATTTCATGTTTTTAGCACATTCCACAGGTTTCACTATGAGTTTTTCTTATCAAAAAAATGTTCTCCATGTTGGTTTTTTAATTCTAGGATTCTTGAGTGCTTTAAACTTCTCTAGATTATTTATATTCAGTGAATTGTAAATTTATAAAGGTATTTTCCCTTTCTTCTAGTTTTTTATAAAGGTTTAATGGCATTTTTGACATTCCAATGATCTCTAATGTGGTTTCCAAAAATTGGTTTGGGTGAGTAATGGGTATTTCCAAGGATTTTTTGTATCTCTAGAATAGATATGAGATATGACTTGAATTATAACATTTTTTTTGAGGCATTAAAATTTTAAAATTTAATTTCTTGCAATGTATTGGAATCTGAATGGGTTTTGTTATAAATTTGATGTTAAATATCGAATTTCCCTTCTAAAATGGGTTGATTCAACATAGTCTTGATTTCAAGATTGTTTCTAAATGTGTGGTACCTATTTTTTTAAATGGGATTCAAAATGATATTTTTAATTAAATTTGTTTGCTAATTAGGTTTTATAAAGTGAAGATATTCATTATAAAGTAATGAGGCCCATTTTTCACATTTATAGTGGTTTTTGTTAATGGGAAACCTCTATAGAGGCGTGCCCCTTGTTTTAGACATTTGATTTATATATTAAATTTTTGATTTGTGATATGTTTCTAGTGAAAAATTTTATTCTTTATTATGTGATTAAAAGGGGGTATTTACTAAAGGAGGGAGATTGATGGTGAGAAGTCGGATGAGTTTTTGAGTAAACACATTGACATGTTCATGTTATACTAGTTTGATAAAAACTAACCATAGTTTTAAATGGAGCACATGGAAAAATAGGGAACCTAGGTAGAAAAACTATAACTACTATTCTATTGGATTAGGAAGTGGATGAATCCCTAATTCATCTTGAATGATTGATTATTACAACACTAAAAAACATGTGATATGATCAGATACCACTAGACCTTTGAGATAGGTTACCCTCTAGTGGATAACACATGATAACTCTATTTTTATTGGATTATGAAATGCATACCACTGAACTATGGGATGTGTTCCCCACAATTGGATCATGCTGGGGAATTTTTTTTGTTAGCTGAGTTGGTGAATTTTCATCACCAAGGTATGAGATTCAAATTATCTCCCTTATGCAAGTTACCTATAGGGATTTCACAGGGTTCCATCTTGTGGCGTGTTTCTTTAGGATGTTGTTATCCCTTGTGACATGGTTGTTTATGATTTTATTCTCTCTTTTGAAATGTTTCTTTATGAGGTGGTTCACACTGTTGGTATGTGGTGGACCATGTGTTCATAGTGCTTGTGATCTGATTTCAATTTTAGTTGTTTACAGATTGTTTTATCATTGGTGAAAACCATGTTTTTGTCTAAATTGTATTCCTTCCATTTTAAATGTATGTGAATTTCTGAAAACTAATTTGGATTTTTTAGGGAATGAAATGGTTTTTCTTTAAAATGACTACTTTTGATTATAATTTGAATAGAATATAAAATCTTATTTTTATAGGGTTGTATTTTTTAAATCTTGCATGACATGGATATGTTTTTAAGTGTATGACATAGGGAATAGTTGAGGCTTCGGCCCCAACCTTTAAAAAAAACATAGGGAATATTTTATATGGGCATGCCAACTAAGTTTTAATACTCATGCCTATTTTTTCATTTCTATTTTTGGAATTGGTGAAACTTACTATTCTGTTTTGGTCACTGTGGGGTGATGTTGGTTTAGTGGTTAGTATTGAGCCACAAGGTCACATAAAGGTATGTGAATTTTTTTTTTATTTTCACTTCTTATGTTTATAATTTTATTTATCACATTATAATTATTTAAATATTTTTTAGGGGCCAAATGTTTCCTAATTTTATTATTTTTTTTACAGACACTAGTTTCATCCCATGGGTATTGGGGACAAACATAGGGTCTTCTCATGGACTAGGTTGGGTGACTAGTTGGGTTCGATCTAGGTTGGCTCATGAATAAATTATATTAGAGTATGCCCTTGTTATTTTCATTTTTAGTAAGCTTGTAGATGGATACTTTCTATAATCTATAGGTAGGTGTGTGAAGGATTTCAAGAACACTTTTACATCATGATCCTCTAGTTTCTAGGGGTAGTTTAAGATTTAAGACTTTTATTTGTGGTATGTGGATAGGGGTGACAATGGGATGGATTCCATGTTACGTAGTGGAATTTCATAGAGTATCGACCCATTTGTAGATCGATTTAATGGTTCAAGATAATTTTTGTGGTTGACACTTGATTTTATCATGGTATACTAAGCCATGTTGTGATGTTCAGAATATAAACTAGTTCATTACTCTTATATTTTTTTCATGTATTTAGTTTTTGGATTATTTTTGGTTGGCATGAGTGGATATCAACAAAATAAAAATACTTCTTGAAATTGAATTAGTTTCTAGAAATGGGGTTTCTTTAAAATTGATTGGATTTAATGGGATAAATAGAAGCTAATTTATAAATTTTTTGGGGATTTTTGAAATAATATTTTGAATGTGAAATAAATGTTTCTTCAGAATTTGGAAACCTATTTCTTTAATGATTAGTGGTGACATAAAATTGGCTGTGTATTATTGAGTTAGGTTGATTGACCTATTTTTTAAATTTGAAATTTTTTGAACTGGACATTGGTGTTTCTATAAGTGATCATATGTATTGATGTACACATGTGTCAAGTGGGTAATTGGTGGTATGTGTGGATGGGTTCTTAATATATAAAATGTATATGTATATATATATATATACATATATGAGACTTAATGGAATACCAATGGTGTGTATTTATTTTTTTTTCTTTGATGAAAAACAATTTTCAAAAAAGGGGATTTCAATATTTTGACTACTGAGTGAACAATTATTTAGTGTTTTTCCTTTTTTTGGAATCCTTTTTATGGGCTCATGGTTTTAACATGTTTAAATTAATGTTAGAATGTTTAATTACGTTTTGGATCTGGTTTATTATTGAAATTTTATTTTTCCATTTATAATGCATTTTGATTCGGCATTATGCCCCTTGTTTTTTAGTAAGCTGCATAAATGTCCTAGTAAGGAGTTAATAGTCAGAATTTAGGATGCCTTACTCTATGATATGGTGAAGATCAGTTTTAGAAATTAGTTTTTTACGTTATTTATTGGTTTTTACTTCTTTGAACTTGGTTTTTTAGGGTTTTTGATGAAATTGAAAATAATTGTTTCTGTGATTATTCTCATTGAACACAATACCTGGAATCAGAATTGAGTGGTCGATATGGAATATTTCAAGACATTGGGCCACATATGAGTCTTTTTGGTTTTTTCCCATAGATTCTAGCTGAAAAACTAAAGAATTTATCATTATTAATGGCTTATAAAAAAATGTTTCATTCAACATTGTAACTTTAGTCATATGATAGAGTTCTAAAATACGCACTACCAAAAGAGGGAGTTTCAGTTCAAGACCATCAACTCCTGAAAATGAGGTAGTATATGATTTATGAAATTAGAGTACCAACCATAGTTTTCGGAAGGATGATTTTCATGTAGTTATGAATCATTTGGTGATGGAGATCTTGTTCTAGGATTTTTCTCCAGTGCTGTAATGTTGATGGTTCAAGATTATATATTGTATCTTTCTTCATTTCTGATGGTTCCTTTTTTCTAAAACATGTAGAGGACTCATTTCCTTGTTTTAGTCTTCCTTTATTGAATGTTCATCTCATGGAGTTTTCGTGGTTCTTGGATGTTCCCATTTTGATTTCAAAGGCTTGGTGGAATTATATCCTTGGAAACCATATTAATTATAATTGTGCATTATGGAATTGAACTATTGAATAGAGGATTTTTTGCGGATTGTTTTTATTTATGGGTTTCCCCGATTTTGAAGATTATTGTTCCCATTTGTAAGTGATGAATTGTTGTTTAGTTTGATACTCAATTGGAGGTTCTCATCGGGGGACCCTTGTGGTAGGGGGTTGGTCAATACAAGGAGTCCTTTAGTTGGTCTTTTTTCCATGTTCCTACTTTGGTTCTCATTAGTAGTTTTAGAGATTTCCCATGCAGGGAGTTTAAATATTAGTTATACTAGTTGGGTTCTTTTTTGGGGAGAACCATCCCCTACTTTCCCCAAGGTTCCTCCTACTACGTTTCACTATAGAGCTATTGGGTGTGACTTTTAGAGTTAAATGGTTACACCGAGGTGTGTGGTTTTTTTGACATCAAGTGGTTTTCAATTATAGTCTAATTATATGTCTTGGTTAGTGAATTTTGGAGGGGAGATTTTATTTTGTGGTGGGGGGAATTGTCAAACACCCACCATGGTTTCCTTTATTTTTATTTCTTAGTGATCATTCTTCTAGTCTAGGTTTGGGTTGGGGTCCTCGTTATGATTTTTGATTTATAGAGTCTTTGAGTTGTTTTTAGCCCTATGTACAATCTGGGCATAGTTTGTCCCAAACTATGTGATGCACATTAGTGATCTTGTGGCCTACCTAGTGTTCAAAAAATTAAATAAAAATAAAATAATAATTTTTTATTAAAAAAAGAAAAAAGTTTATATAGTAATAATTAAAAAATTATTTTTTTGAATAATAATAATAATAATAATAATAATAATAATTTTACTATTATATTTAGTTTTTTTACCCTAAAGGTGTATCTACCCATTTATCCATGGGAATGAACCCTCTCCCCTTATCCTCTCTCAATGACACTCTTTCAAGATGACCTTCTCTATGGTATGGCACTACCTCCTCCCCTCTCCCTCTAGTGAATGTTCATGCTCCCTCACCTCACATGGAACCCTCTCCCTTCATGCCTCCCATTTCACTCGACACATGGAAGGGATCCCCAGGTGTGAAATACTTCAAGATCTGACCTCCATATCTCATGGTTTTTTCCTTCTAATTTATTTTTCAATGTTCTTACGTAATATTTTACCCTCCTTTAAATTCCTATTATTTGATTTTCATTCCTCCTCCAATTTCTCCCTTGGTGTGTCACATATAGAAAGAATGCTATGGTATGGGGTTGGCCTATTTTTGATTTGTTTCTTTTTTATTCCTTTCTTAAGGTTTGTGGATTCCTTCCAATACCCTCCTCATTCCGTTCTCAAAGGGTTTGACTATTTAAACATCTTCCATGTAGGTATTCCTCATGCCTTCCAATTAAATGTTTGGTATTTATATTGAATGTATTTTAAATTTAAATTTTTGATATCTAATAATTTTATTATGAGAAAAAAATGAAATTTTAATTGATGAAATAATTTTTCAACTTAGATTTTAATTAGTTTTCTCCTTTTGTTCATTCTTCTTTTTGAAAATGAGTGAGTCCATTATCCTGAAGATACCTTTGATGATTTGTAAATTGACATTGGTTAATTTTAATGTATTGTGTGTTATTTATAATTTATATATGGACTGTTAAATAAATTTTATTATACTCATTTGGGTTCTTCCATTCTTATTGCTGTAGTAATTCTTGGTCTTCATTGGGGTAGATTAAAGCAACCATTGTCGAATGCTTATATGCTTATGCATACATAGGAATAAAGTCTTTTTATTTCCCCCTTTGTATATATTCACCAATGTAAGTATGAATATATATATTGGATGTATGTTTTCTTATATATATATATATATATATATATGCATACACGTGTAAGTGAAAATGGGTATATGCACATATAATAATTTATGTGACGATCCCCTTGTACTTATTTGTCTATGAAAATATGTTCATATGTACTTGGTATCCTTTCATATAGGATAAGGTGCATATGCATGAAAGTGGTAAATGGAAGGTTCAAGTTGTCATCGTGTTTAGAAACATTCCTTGACATTAATGTTTATCTCACTATGTATAAGGCATTAAATTTAAATCTATAATTTCTTGTGTGTTTTATTGGATGCTTTCATTAAAGTATAAAATTAGGAAATTGTGTAAAAATAAAATCTTGAACACGATTGGTTTATTTAATGTCCTTTAGCACATTATGTATGTTTCACAATGAGTTTATCTTATTAAATCATGTCCTTCATGATGAATTAATAATTCTAGGATTGCTGAAAGATTGATTGGTTTTCAGAATGATTTATATTTCGAGAATTGAAAATTTCAACAGATATTTTTCTTTTCATCCAATTATGCTATAAAAGTGTAATGACATGTTAGAGTTTACAAACATCTTCAATGTGGTTTCCAAAATTGTATTGGGTGTGTAATGGATATTTTAAAATATATTTAGTATGTGTAAATAAATTTTAAATTTGACTTAATTTATAATCATTTTGTCTGTGATGTTAAAATGAATAAATTTCAAGTTTTGGTATGTTTCGGAATGATCATGTGTTTTGGAGTAAATTTGATGTTAAATAGTGAATTCCCCTTCAGAAATGGTTTTCTTAAACTTAAGAGTATTTTCATGTTTTTTGAAATGAGAGGTGGATTTTTTGTTTAATTAAAATTTGAAATTGTTTTTGAACTTAAAACCATTGGGTGAATTTTTTTTTCTAAAGTTAATATATTCTTTGTAACGCAATGATGCTGGTCTGGAACTATGATAATGGATTGGTATAGTGGTGACCTCTTCTAGGGGATTTCTCAATTGTTTAATAAATATGATTTGTATTTTAAATGTGTGATTCTTATTATGTTCTTAGGGAAGAGACATTTGATTTGTTGTGAGACTAAAAAGGGGGTTGAGCTCAAGGAGGGAGATCATTAGTGAGAAGTTGGATGAGTTTCTGTGTAAATAAAATTATACCTTCATGTTAATATTAGTTTGATAAAAAAAATTCCCAAAATTTAAAATAGAGTACATGGGAAACCTATAAACATAGGTGGTAAACTAGAACTAGTACACTAGTTTATTTTGAAGGGGACGAGGCACAAATTCATCTTACATGATTGAAGATTAAAACACTAACTAAACATGTGGTATGATTAGAGGCCACTAGATAAATAGGGTGGTATCCTATCAAGTGGATCATGCATAGAAATGTTGTTGGTATTATATTATTATTTTGATACCACTGAACATTGGGATGTGTTCCCCTTTAGTTGCTCATGCATTTGAACACTGTTGTTAGTTGAGTTGGATGATTTTCATCACCATGGTACGAGGTCCACGGTGTCCCACTTGTGCTGGTTACTTTTAAAGATTTACTATGGTACCCTATTGTGAAATGGTTTTTATAATGTGGTTCTCTCTAGTGACATGGTTCTTTATGATGTGGTTCTCACTATCGTTATATAGTGGACCCTGTGTGTACGGTTCTTATGATGTGATTTCCATTTCAGTTGTTTTTCATTTCCTATTATCTTTAGTGAAAAAAAATGTTTTAATTTGAATTTTTTCCCATCCATTTGAAAATTTAAAAAAATTCATGTGAAATCTTTTGGATATTTGATGGAATGAAAATGGGTTTTCATGAAAATCAAAACTTGTTATTTGAATTTGAAGTGAACCGAAATCCATATTTTAATTTGGTTTTATTTTTACAAACTAGTATGACTTAGATTACTTTTTAATTTAAATTTATAGGTAATAGTCTATCTGATCACGAAAATTATGTTTTAAAACTCACTCATATAGTTTCATTTTTATTTTGTTGGGTAATTCTTCCCACTCAGTTTCGGTTGCCTAGGAAGACATTGGTTTAGTGTTCAGTTTTGACCTTTAGGGCTACATGGAGGTATTTTTAGTATATTATATTTTCACTACTAGTGTTTATCATTTTATTTATAATTTTATAATAGTTTTTCTTGTATTATTATTTTATCCACATAATTTTTTATTTATATATTTTGATTCGATTCACCATTTTCTAACCAGTGGAGATCAAGAACTCCCTTTGGGCCTTCACACAGGTTGACTCGGGTGATCAGTTTGGGGTCAACCTTGGTTGGTTCATGAAAAAATATGATTTGATTTGGGTTTTTTGATGATAGATGAAAAAACATATAGTTGTTTTTTGGAGATTAAACCTAGTTTTGTGTTGTTTTCATGTAATTCCTTATTATACTAAAAAAGTTCAATGGTATGTGGCTTCAATATCAATTCCTCTGTCTATAAATTCTAGTTTTCATTTGAAATTTCTTTTTCTTGAAACTGGTTGTGAAATTGATAGGAATTCCTTTTTAGACACACTCTTTAGTTTAATGTTACTACATTATAGAAATTGATATTTTTTTAGGAAATTGAAGTTGATAAGATGATTTTAAAATGTTTTTTAAAATGTTTTATTGATTTTTATACATGGAAAAAGGTTTTTAATCAACTAGCAATTTTATTAATATGGTTTTTTGAATGTTTTTTAATAAATGTATACTTTTATTGAAATGTTTGAAATTATTATTTTGGAATTTTTTTTCTATAGTGGTTGTGTAGGTTCATGTGAATTCCGGATGGATATTGGTTTTAAGTCACCCACACCATTAGTTGGATAAATAAGGGTATCGACATTCCCCTATAAAATGGTTCCTTAAGTGATGAATTAGTACAAGGATGAAACATCACTTGTGAGTATTTGGAGTTCTAGGTAACATGCATGGTTGGATTTTTGGATATGTTAAATAGAATTAGTTATGAAAAAAATGTAACTTTTATAATGTTTTGAAGGTATTGGTTGGTTAATTTCCTTGGAAATTGGCTGGTTTTGAGAACACCCTTTTAGTATGGCAGTTTTTTTATATTCTGATATAAAATATTTAAAATAATTTTATATAATTTTTTTTATCTAAATGGGATAACATGATCAATCATAGTGGTATGATTAGGGAAGTAATTTTGGGAAAGACTACTGAGTTTCACTACTCACCCCTGCTTTATAACTTTGGTGCCTTTTCAGGTATCGTTTATCAAGATACATGAAAATGTATAGTTTCAATGTAACCTAGTGGTGCATATTGATACTTATAATGTAGTTTAGAGTAGAGTTTGGATCATTGTTGGAGCTTGGGTCATGTTTTGGAGTATTCGGGTTTTGTTAGTTGCCTCATGTTGTGTAGGTTGATGTTTTTTAGTCTTCCATTGTAGTTATATTTTTTATTTTTTATTTGATATAATGGTAATTCATTAAGTTATCTTTCACTCATATCATGCATCAAATAGTGTTTTATTTTGTTATTAAATTTTGGGTGGGTCATTATTTTTAAGGGAAAATTATACACCAATTGATAATGAATATGTTGGCATTTATTTCCATCTTTTGGAATATTGGGGATGTCTCTTACAAGAAAGAATCTAGAACCTTATCAAGCCAATGATGAGGGGTGGGATGTTACAATTGCTATCATTCTTGATCCTAACAATTATCATTATCGAACAACTTGTATCAATCATGTTCCTTCCAATTATCTTTTTGAAACATTTAGTCATCAGTTCTGTTAGTCTTGGGGTTGAAATTAATTATTGTTTATTCCTAGAGTAGTGATGGTAGAAATGTTTAGTATTTACAGTAAATGAAAGATAGTATATAAAAATATAAATCTAAACTTTTTATTCTAAGCATCATTTTACTCGGTGTTGGGTACATAAGTTTTTTGGAGACACTATAGGATTTGGAACCTCATTTTCATGGGTTTATCCAATGAGACAAACATGACATATATTGTAGAAATGGATTCCCACTATGATTTAATATTTCATTTTGAGTTATTATTTGGTTACATGTGTAGATATTTGAAAAATGATGAAATTGTTTTCAAATGTTACATTTTTAAAAAGATCATGATTGTGGTTTATTGAAAATGGTTGATCTTCTAAAATAATTTTATATTTTCTAAAATGTTTGAATATGGAGATGTTGAATTATGGGAATATCTCATGTGATAATTTCTATGTGGTATAATTGTATGTTTTTAATCCTTAAGTTTATAGAGAGTGCGACCTGTGGAATTTGTTGATTTTTTTATAAAATTTAACCTGGTATGTGTCTTAGGAACCAACTAGATGAATATAAAAAGAATTTGATTTCACTTGATCCACATGAAAACTAAAATATGGTTTACAGTATAGTCCAATGCTTTACAGCTATGGATATAGGAGAAAAGAGGTATGAACCAAGGTAAGTGGATCATTCCTTCTAATTCTAGAATCAGAATCCACCCATATTTTTTGGGTGATTCTGAACTAGAAATTGTAGAGGTGTGGCTGAATAGGGTGAATTGTATCTTTGATTTCCATGGCACACTAGTGGGGAATAATTTCAATCTAGTTATATATATTCTAGAATACATCACATGAAACAGGTGGGATTTAGCTGTTTTGGATAAATAAGACCAAGGACTTTCATTTTAGGATTTTGAAGAATTCTTCAGCAAAAAATTTAATTCAAATGTGATTAGAATTCAAAGAAAAGTGTAATTATTTATCCTCAAGCTATAAAATATTTATATCACTATATATGAGGATAATGTTATGAATTTAGTGATACTTTAACACCAATTTTATGGTAGTGCATCATTGATGGAACACACCATTGAATTAGGGATGATATTGGATGTTCGCACAATGATTGTTGTGTTCTATATATTGATTAATATAAAGATGTTCAATATAGATATGATTGATAAAAGTTATATCATAGAAGATATGGATACATGAAGTTAGTTGATACCTATAGATAATGGTGGGAACTCCAATACTGGGAGGAAGTAGATTAGGGACACCTTATTCCAAGGTTTATGTATGGATCAAAATCCAATGGTTGGATTAGTGAATCTCCTTCCAAAACCAATGATACATAATGTATGTTTTAAATGTTGTTCAGTATACCACATAAAGTTATAGTGTACAAAACAACCTAGATCATTCTATAATTACAATCATATGGAGAATATTATATGGTATTGTCACAGAGCTCTAACACCGGGTTTTTCAGAACACTTCTCATGTGTCACAAGCATCGTTTTCTTTGACATGATGTGGGTAGAAGAATAAATATCATCAGTAGAACAGAACTACCCATGAAGATTCTAGTAATACCATGAATCCTCATACAGTGCAATCTAAATAGTTCAATAGAATTTTTTTTTGGTGAGAATGTAATTATATAGAGTTGGGCAGGTGATTTTAGATGATCAGTTTGGACCATATATGGTGTGAGGAATATTTTTATAATTATAAACATATATAATCATTGTTTGATACAGGTGCATCCCAATACTTTATTTCCTATTTTTCTATTTATTTTCTATGTTGAAAAGATGAGATAATGCATTCCATGTAAAAACTAAAAACTCTTCATGGTCAAAGTGAATGTTGAGCCTTCATGTGTAGATAATGTTCTATAGATATTGATAGAGTATATCTAAATTGGAATTTCCCTATAATTGAGATGGATGTCTATGACCAAATCATGGTTATGGATTAGTTTAAAATGTTCATGTCTCACATCGAATATTATATAAGAAACATCATTTTTAAAATTAAAGACAGTGTCAAGAATCTCATTTAGGGTGACTGGAATGTAATGGTAGGTGAAAATGGTTTTTGGGAACCATTAGTTGGAATGATATCAAACTAGTTGTAATTGTTAAATTTGGATTTAATGGAAGAAAACAATAATAGTAGTTTTCTAGCATTTGGTGAATAGTTTCCTAATATTTTTCCATGAATTTCTTAGGGTTTCCAACTCTGATAAAAGCTTACTTTAAAATTAATATCTTTTTGGGGACCAGCCATATTTCCCTTATGTCTTATTAGATGAAATGAACTAAATTAAGGGAATTGAAGGTTTCAATTGATGTGCTAGAAATGTAAGGTTTTCATTATCCAATCACAACTTCTTGGGCTGCACTAGTCTTGTTTGTACAAAATGTTAATGTAAGTCTTCTGTTTTATGTGGTTTATTGTAATATTAACCAACTTATTATAAAGAATAGGTATCATATTCCACACTTTTATGTTTGGTTAAATATCTTAGTGGAAAAAATGGTTCATCAATATTTAGATATGATCAGGATATGACATTTTTCGAGTTTGGAAGGAAGATATATCAAAAACAACTTTAAAGAGAAGATATGGCCATTTTTAGTATGTTCTAATGCCTTTTATTTTATGAATGAACCTGCAGTCTTTATGGAATTGATAAATTAGATATTTCATAGGTAACTATATTATTTTTTGGTCATGTTTGTGGATGACATACTGTTGTGTTCAAGGACAAGGGAAGATCATGGACAACGCATAGAGAAAGTATTGGGAATCTTGAAGGATCATTGCCTTTATGAAAAATTCTCAATGTTTAATTTTTAGAGATAGGAGGTATGTTTTCTTGGACATGTATTTCTAAAATATGTGTTTATATGGATCCAGATACGGTTGAAGTTGTTATATCATAGATACCGCCAAATAAAGTATTTGTGATATTGAGTGTCCTTATTCTATTTGGTTATTACTAACAATATTTTCATGATATTTCATTACTTGATTTGTCTATGAAAAAATTGAAAAATAATAATTTTAAATTATAATAGAATAAAGAATTTTTGAAATATTTTAAATATATTAATGGTCTTTTTATGTCAACACAAATCTAGATTTTTCTGGAATCATGAAAATGCTACGTGGGGTATTGTGATGCTTTATGATCAGGGTTGGGATGTGTTCTCATGCAAGGATATCATGTTGTTTCTTAAGGATCATGAAAATTGTGGTTTCATGAGAATAACATACCAACACATGGTTTGTATTTATTTTTATTAATCCACTAATTTAAGACTTGGTGTCATTACCTCATTGGTGAGATATTTACTATGTTTACAAATCATATGATATTGAGACATATATTCCAATAGGTATATTTGAATCTGATATAAAGAATATAGATGGAGTATCTCAAAAATTTTCACATTGACTTGATGTATACACTGGGAATGGGAAATTCATTACAAATTCATTAAGAAGATATTCTTATGATCAGTTAGAAAAAGGAAGATTCAGATGAGAGGAAATTGATGTTAGTCCTATACAACATTCACTTTGAATCTGAACACCAATGTAAATATGTGGATTTCGTTAAAGAATCATTTTATTAAGATTTTTTAAAGATGGTAATAGAGTTATAGAAATTTGATGAAGAATATGTGACTATTAGGTCAAAACTCAATGTTGGGGAGACTATTTAGGGCTCGATGCTGGATGGGAGTTCAGTATTGTGGTATAGAAATCATATGGTCGTACTTGTGGATTTTTGGAAACATATTTTTCATTTTTACAACTATTTAATATGGATTTTTCATAATATAATATGAAATATCTATAAGTCATTGAAGCATTTTTTTTATGGATCATTATAAAAATAGAAGGTAGCTAAGATTGTTTTGTGATTCAAAAATGGTCATCAAGTTAAGATAGAAAATCTGTGACCAGTAGGTATGTTATAGTCTTCACCAATTCCAGTTTAGAAATATGAGCATATAACTATAGGTTTTGAAATAGTTCTCCTACGATTTGTTCGGAAACAGGTTGAAATATGGGATATAGTATATAGGCTCACAAATTTATCCCATTTCAACCCTATTCATGAATGACATATGGTGGAGGATTTTATCATAATCTATATCTGAGAAGGGTTAAAAATACATGAAATACAAGTTTCAATAGTTTTTGAAAGAGATCCAAGGTTTACATATCTTTTATGTAAATACTAATAAAAATACCTTCGAAAATAGTTGATAGTGAGCTCAGAATATCATCATCAGATGGATGAGTAATGTGAAAGGACAATACAACCATTAAATGAATTGTTGTGGTATTATGTAATGGATTTTGGTGGCTCATTGGTAGAGAGTGTGTGATTATTGAATTTCTCATATTATAAAAGTTATCAGGCCAAGATAAATGTTTCTTAATTTGAAGCATTGTATGGGTTTCCTCACTAGTTTCTACATTGTAGGGTGGAAACTGGTGAAAATTCAATGGATGGGTTGAGCCTTGTCCATGAAACATCGAAAAAGATTCATCTAATTAGGTTGTGGATCAAGATGGCTCAGGGTAAGAAAAAATTGTATGTGGATCATCATCGATGGCCATTGTTATAAGAGGTGAGTGATCATGTTTTTTTATGATATCATCAAGTCTTATATATCATTTTTTTGGAGATATGGTAAGTTATATCATTGATACATTATCCACTTTTGAGATACTTGAATGTGTTAATGATGTGAGATATAGGTTGAATTTTCCACCATGGTTCAGTGTTGTGCATAATTTTTTTCACGTAACATAGTTGAAAAAGTATTATCCTAATATTTAGAAAGTGATTCGATGGGATTATCATGAAATAAAGTTAGATGATTCATTGGTATAAACCATAGAGTGTATTTTGGATTGGAAAGAGAAAATATTATGTGGAAAAATCATCGATCTTGTGAAGGTTTTGTGAAGACAAATACATATTCAGGAATAGACATGGAATGTGATAATTAAATGATCAGGAAGTGGCCCAAATTATTTCATGATACCATTTAATTTTTACATTCTTGGGATGGAATAAACAATTAAGTGAAGAATGTGGCACCCTCGGTTTCATGTAAGTATCCCTTTAATTTAGATTTTTATTCATAAATAGTGTTTGGGTGCTGTTTGGGAGGGTTTTTAATCCTTTTGGAATGTTTTTAGGGATTTATATAGGTTCATGATTTGTGCAAGGTTTTTTGGAATTTTTATAAACCTATAGTAAATCGTCCACAATGAAACTAGGGCTAAAGGGAAGAAGCATGGGAAGGTTCACGGTTTTTCTAAACTATGTTACCACCTAGGAGAAATCATGAAAATTTGGAGAGTGGTATTTTTTATTGTTGGTGCATGTATTTTAAAAACATTCATGCCAAAATGTGTGTTCCCCATTGAAATAGTGGTTGGAACATGGTTAGTGCACAATTTGGCTAAACATACAACTAACTGTGCACTGTTTAAAATCAAGATCCATAAATATTGGATCTAATTTTATATTATGATTTAAACCTTGGATTCTCCCCTAAATAGACCAAACTCAATATTTCCCCTCCCAATGGTTGTAGAGGCTTCCCCCAATCCTTTGGGAGGTGATTTGAAGGCCTCTCTTTGTGATTTATAGCTTTATTCCCATGGTAAGTCACCAATTATGGATTTTTTTCTTGGTTTTACTTTGATATACTTCTATCCCTCTTTTAGTTTCATAGATATAGTTCCTAACTGGATAGATCTATAGATTTTGATTCAAAATATGTATATATACATGTTTTCTGATGATATGGTATCAGATCTAAGGTGTCATTTTGGTGATTCATCCCATTTTGTGGTATTTTAATGTCGTTCTCCATTGTAATCATAAATTTACTAGATATTTGGTTTCACATTTGAATCCTCTATCTAGAACATGAAGGATTTATTTAAAATTTATTTTTATTCATGAATTTGGTTGTAAAATTGATGTGAATTTTTATTTGGATACCCACTTTAGTGGCATTTTATAACATTGTAGAAATTGGGCCTTTATCGAAAGTGATATTTTTGAATTGATTTTAAAATGATTGTTTTAAAATAATTGTCTAGTTTTTATGAATGTTAAATGGTTTTAAATATAACTTTGGATTCATTGAAATGGTTGTTGGAATGGTTTTCAAAAAAATTATGGTTTTATTGAAATGGATGAAAGGGTTGTTTTTTCATTAGATTTTAGCATAATGGTTGTGCATGTTCATGTGCATCCAGGATAGATAAGGGTACGAATGATCCCCCGTCATTAGTTGGATAGATAAGGGATTGTTCTTTCCCCCATAATATGGTTCATTATATGAGGACATAGTGAACGTATGACTCACCACTCATGATTATAGGGAGGACTATGTTACATGAATTATTTTATTATGGATATGTGGAATGGAATTATTTATAAAAAATGGAACTTATAAAATGGATTTAATGTATTTTTTGGATTCATTACATCGAAATTGGTTGGTTCTGAGAATAATGTTTTCATATGGGAATTGTTTTATAATATGATATAAATTGTTTTAATTTTTTTAATCTAAAATATTTCATATAAATTTTCAAACATGTTCTATATTAGGGTCATGGGTTGGGAAGTCATTTGGGGACACCCTTTTGTTTTTCATTACTCACCCCTACATTATCACTTTGTTGATTTTGAATATATCATATATTACGATATAAGAAAAAGTAATGTATCATGGTTATCTAGTGGTGCATAGTGATAGTTGTAATGTTGTGTGTTGTGGAGCATGAAGCATTTTTGGAGCATGGAGTCATGTTTTGGAATCATTGGGTTTTTTTGGTAATCTTCTACTATGTACATTGACGTTATGTATTCTTCCATTGTGTTAATATTTTTTTGATTAATTTGACATAAGGTTAATGATTTCTATTTTATTTCACAGATATCATTCATCATCTTGTGGTGTATTTAGTTATATAATATATGGTTGGTCATTTTATTTTTAAGGGGGAAATCATCCCTCAAATGTTTCTGAAGTTCATGGAAATTATTTTCACCCTATGGCGTGTTGTGGAGGTCGTATAAGGCTATGTAACATTCCACCTCCATCTCAAGTCAATGAGGAGGGGAAGGATGTTACAAATATTCTTAGGTAAATCTTTTCTAGCCTATATAACCCACTCACCCTTATGAACTTTTGTGTTACCCTCGGGTATGTTTGTAGCACCCTGGCCTCAGAAGCCCGAAGTTACTGACTATTACCATTACAATTTCATGATTAAAAGGAGTCAAATCGCAAAATATTGAAGATTTTATTAGTTTTTAAAACCATATTGATATGTTATTATTATTTTACAAATTAATTTACTAATTAAAAATAGTTTTTTTATTTTGAGGAAGACATTATTCATACATAGACTATTATTTCATACCTCTATTATTAAACTTCATGGATTCCTAGGTAAAGGATGGAAAATAAGGGTTCTCTCAACTTCTCAATAAGTTTTTAGTACATTGGAAATAATAATTAATCAATGAACATAATCAAAATAAAATTGTATAGAACTAAACAAACATTCCATGTAATCAATAAACTAATAGGGGGAGAGTAATCAATATGGGAAGGTAAATAACTGAAAACACATGCCACTTAAATTACTATATAAGTCACAATCAATATAGAAGGGTAAGAAATTGAAAAAATCCATTAAATGAATAAACTGATAATTAAATAAATCAATAGTTATTTATCATATTGGAAATCTCTTTTATTATAAATAATAAATTAAAATAAATAAAATACATAATTATTCGTCAACATGTTTGAATTATATAAAGAACTTTTCCATCAATACCATTCAAAAGTTGGTTTAAAAATATAGTTACAAACCCATTTAATTAGTGAAACTAATTTGTCTAATGATATCCTATCAATGATTCAAGGGGTTATATAATTTCTTAGTCCTACCCATCACTATCTGTACTAATCATTCTTCATATATCGAATAATAGATTTAATTAATGAACAATGAGACTTGTCATCATAAATCATTATTGATTAGAAGATACAGATTTATCATTATTTCCCCAGTTAATAAAATAACATTAAAAGTATGAAATCTATGTGATAATGGTATATATTTTAAGATCTAATAATATCAATGATAAAGACTTTGTATATTAAGTGGAAATTTAATGTTCAATGCTCACTAGAAAGTGAATATTGTTTTGGGTATATGAAAGTGAATCAAGGAAATGAATATCAATAATATACTTAGAAAACTAAATATAAAATACAAATTAAGAATAATGATAGTATAAATAAATCATATTTTCTATGGAGTAAAAATAAAGTGTTTTTTTATTCATGAATAAAAATAATATAATTTTTTTTGAAAAAACATTCTGGAGGGAAATAACCTTTTTTTTAAATATTTTTAATATCATTTTCTTTGAAAATAAATTTTAATGTAATTTTCATTACAAATTAATGATTTCATCATGAAAATGAATCCTCATTGAAATGGTGGTGGTTGATTCTTGACATGACATACAAGGTCAAATAACATTCCTTTTACTATATTAAAAGAATATAAAAGTTAAATATTCATTAATTGATAACAAGGTAACTTTTTAAAAAAAAATTCAAAATAAAATAATGGTAAATATATTTAATAAATTATTATGGAATTGTTAAAATAATTTTTTGAAACTATTTCATAAAATTTGGTTATTATTAGAAAACAGCTTATCCGACAAAGAGAGAAGTGTTGTTGGGTTTTGTTAAAAACATTTTCTAAAACATGTTCATTACCAAAGAGTGAAAAATGTGACTATTACTTGAAAAAGTCCATGAATTAATATAGTAGAGTAAAATGAAATGATTTATTGTACAATTTTAATATAATTTCATTTAAAAAAATTCATGAATAATCAATCATAATTAGACTGAGATTGTGGAATAAACCCATAAACATATCATAACATTGAAGTGGGAATTAATAAATGAATTGATTATGTGTGTCAAATGTAAATCCAATTATAAAAAGTGTAAATAAATCAGTAGATATTCAAAGTCATTAATATAATATTAATGACAATGAGCAAGTATTATAAACCAATTAAAAGGAAATGAGTTATGATATTTCTATACCACTTACTAACAATAATTTTAAATATATTTAGTTCAAAAACAAATTTTGAAACTAAAAATACCATTAATAATGAAGTATTAACAGTATTAAATGTAAATGGGATAGTATATCCATCATATAAGATAATCTAGGTGCATATAAAAATAATATAACTCAATGAAATGAAATTGATACAAAATCCCTATATTGCATTTCTTATTGGGTGGAAATCCTTAAACCTCCAGTATAATGGTTTAAAAAATGTTAATAACTTCTAAGACAACCATAATCACATTTATAATATCATATATTATCTTGTTATAATATCTTATTACCCATTTATTAAGAGTCATTCATTATTTTCACTATTTCGGGTGTTAATTGCCTTGTTTTTCTAGTATGTATTGACTTATTATTTTTTTATTCTTATTTAGATCATGATTTCATAAAATAAGTAATTTAAAAAATGATTTAATTATCATATACATTCAGTATATGTGTATTTATAATAATGAATAACATTCAGAGATAGGAAATATAATGCACCATTCATTGAGATGTAGGTCATACGTACGCATGAATGCTACTTCCATTCCCTTATCATATTTTAAAAAATTATAATTAAATGACACATATATATGTATTTATATTATAATTTCTGTATCATATTTATTTCATACATGTTAGGTATTTTTATTAAACCCATTCTTAATACATTCCATGTAAAGTGTGAACGAATCACGTTTCATTGAGTAGGAAGCAGTCCACACATCCCCTAATGATGTTATCATATTCCCAAAAAAAATTTAAGGCGTGAAGGTTTGATTGTATAAAAATTTATAGAAGTAAAAATATATTATAAATACAATATATATCATATATAAATTACAAATAAAAGAATGATAATTGAATATCATAATTTCCAACCTTGAAAGGTGGTTAATAGAATAATTAATTACATCTGTTTATGAGGTACATGTCCTCCATATACACAAATGATAATTGGATATCACATTTGATGAATGTTTGTAAATGTGTAGGTATAACTCATATTGTAAAAAATTTATTATAAATTTAATATATTTAGGTTATTTTATAAGCAAGATTTAAAAAGAATTGAATGGGTGGAGAAGTAAAAGATTCAAATGAGGTTGTTGAATAATATTGCCTCTTATTCAGGGAAACTCATTTTGGTTTGTTCCAAAATACATTATTGGTTTGATTTATATCCAAATCACAGCTTCTAGGAAGAGTGGAGGAATTTTTGGAGCTTATTTGGGCCATGTATGAGTGATCCAAATGGCATTAGAGGTTTGAATATGTGTGAGGGGAGAGTGCTTTCATATAGTGGACTAGGAGTGGAATTATTATAAATATAAAAAGGTAAATTGAGTTCGGAGGTCTATCATACATAATTAAAAATGTCTCTAGCCTTTTAAACATATTATTACATGATTTTGAGCATAATTAAGCATAAAATTTGAATACAAGGATCGTAATGTCTAGTGTCTTTGAAATTATAAAATACATAACTAAAAATCAAGAAAACATGTTTTATTTAATCTCCAAAAAGAGATCTTAACTTCCATTTATCTCCAATAACTTCATAGGATATCATCAGGAATACATGAACAAAATGTATGATCAAAAAATCCTAGTAATGAAATAATCATAGGAATGAATCATAACACATGGGTTAGAAATCCAAACATGTTGACATAAAAGGCATGAAACATAAATAAAAAAATGGATGAATAACATGTATAACATGAGAAAATATAATCATGGAATAAAATGAATGTGTAAATAAACATATAACATGACATAAACATGAGTCAAGGATAACCATCAAGACACAGTGGACAATTTCCCATAAAGGAATTGTGTTCCCTCATTGTCCCAACATGACATCTCATGAGACTAATCATTATCTAATGAAATGGATTGCTATCTCGGATCACCAATCATCAAAAATTCATAAATATGTTTTACATATTAATAAAAATACATTATTAATTAAACATTAACATAGCGGTTACCCATTCTAATAATTCGGTGTCATAATCTTGTAAAAATAAATATCATAAAGGAATATTATAATGTATTCAATATAAAAAATGATTTAAACCATATATGAAAATTGATAAGGGAGAAAATCATATATCATGATATGTGATGTCAACTGAATTTAATACATGTAAAAAAGGTGTTTAAGAAACATTATAAATAACCATTTTGGTACGGTTTAAGCAAAATATTAATGATTCATTAAAATAAAAAAAGTCATAATTTTTTATATGAAAATAGAAATTAATGAAGATATATTTTCACGGTAAAATGAGTGATTCTATGAAAAATAATTTTTTTCTAAAATATATTATGGGGTGCACTTGAAAATGTGTAATAAATTGAGACATTCCCTAGACTTGGGCTAGTTTATCAGGAAGCATTGAGAAGGAAAAATTTTTAAACCATGTATTTCACATCAAAGAAGGATAATATGATTTGGATATTTAATTTTAGAACATATAAAAATAATTTATAATAATTGAAAAAATAAATAATCATTAAATTATATTAAATAGAAATAAATAGTATCTCAAATGAAAAATTCATTTTTTGGTAGAATCCCCGACCTTATATCTGAAATAGTTATAGAATTGATCTTAATGTCCCAGATAATCAATTTAGATTAATTAATTAATAATTCAAAAATTATTTATACTTTTTTTTGATATATTATAATTTTATTATGTTCATTTGTAACCTTTTTTATGTGATATAATGTTCAATTTCATCGCTGGGAAGTGTTTGTTTTCTTAGTTTTCATGATCGGTTCACTTTCATATGAGTACGGAAGTTCATGTAAAATGGAAATAGGAATACAAATTGAATTTATAATTTATCAATGAACATACATGATTTTATATGATCATATAATTCATTTGGTTATTTTGGGTGAGGATGAATCATTAGATATTACATTCGTGATTATCTTTTCTATTAGTTTGGGCGGTTCTCGCTCAAAATGAACTTGTTTTCTTTTAATTTTTAACATCATGGGTATATAATGATTCAAAAACATTAAAAAAGAAATAATAATTATTTAATAATTATTTTTAACCACAAAAATGGTTTTTTGACCAACATTTAAATAATTAATGGAAAATCAACATTTTTCATCCTTAAAGAACGTAAATTAGCTCATCATGAATGTCATTTTTAATTTTAGAATAAAAGGTAGGTTTAGGGGTTTAATGATAGATTATTAAAAGAGTATAATAATATTATAGTATATTTGAATTCCTTGTGGCATCATTCAATTTTTTTGAGAGGAGGTGACAAGGGAATAAGAAAATAACCTGAAAATAAATTATGAGAAAAGGAAAGATGAATTTAGCTCTTGAGTTTCTCCTCCTTTAGAACCTCCTTAGGGAGATTTTTTTGTCAATTTGAAGAGAACAAGAGATCATAAAATTGGGGTAGGTTTTTCGATGAGTATTGGGAATAATTTTTATAAGTATAAACATTTGGATGGTTTGAGGAGAAGAGGTCATTAGGGGTGGTATTTATTATGGAGGATAAGGGTGTCCTTTCATTATTTTATTCATTGGTTTATAATTTTGTTCAGTACAAGAAATAGTGTTGACTATTAGAACAAAATATAGTAATTATATCTTGTGAGTTCAAATTAATGGTTCTTAAATCATTCATGACTCATGGAAAAGTGTATTTTACTTATACTGTATATATAATGTAAATTACTATATTTTATTATTCCACAAAAATTCAAGTATTTCAAAAATTTACAAAAAAAATCAACATAAGCATTTTTTGACATGAAATATTATAGAAGGGACGTCATTTTATAAAAATAATTTTCTAAATATAAAAAATTAATGTTTTAATTAAAATCATCATTTATATTTACAATACAAATTTTACAATTATAACTGATTTTATAACACTTTGGAAATTTAATTATACTCTGATAAAATAATCATAAAGTCAAAAGACAAAAAACTATTAATTTTTGAATTCTTTTTATGGAAGTAAATTTTCTATTAAATTATTAAATTAATCATTAAATTGGAATTGAGTATTTATGACTTATAAAATAAAATCACTTAGTTAATCTTTTTAATAAACATTTATTTACATAAAATATAATATAATTATATCATATTTTCATTTATAAGACACCCAGATTTTATCAATACATACATAGGTAAGGATAATCTTCGATTGGATGGTTTGTTATTCATAAGGGTCAAATTAAAATTCTATAGGTTAAGTAGCTATTTCATCTGTATAGGTTCCTCAAATTTTATAAATACATCTTATTTAATTAATTATTCATTTATAAATTTTTATTGTGTTGTTAATGTGATTTTATTACATTTATACTTTATAACATAACTATAAGAAGGTAATTTCCACTGATAAAATTTCGAGTCATTACATTCTTCCCCCTTATGAAATTTCAACCATGAAATTTTATTTTACATTCCATGTAAAAAAATTTTGTGGGTACTTATCCTTCATCACTTCCTCTGGTTCCCGTATTTCTTCGTCATACTTATGGTACGACAATTTTACATTAACGAGGTGATTAGTCTTATTTTGTAGAACTTTATCTCTACAATTCAAGATCTTCAAAAATTTCCCCTCGTATCAGAGATCATTTTATAATAGTACCTCCTCTGAATTTTGTACATTTTAAGGATCATTTATGTAATTATTTAGGATGGTTATGTGGAATAAATATTGTATTTGAGACATTTTTGGTGGATGTTCTAGTCGATAGGCCATAGCTCCGTCACGATCATGAATCTCGAGGGGGGTGACATACCAGGGGCAAACCTTTAGTATCTTCTCAAATCTTATTATCCACTTCGAAGAAGATGTTTAGAGGAATACCATGTCTCTAACCTTAAACTCTAGGTCTCTTTGATGATAATGTGCATATATCTTTTTTCATCTTTGGGATTCCCTGATGTGTTGATGAATGACTTTCACCTTCACCACCATTTTTTCAACCATTTCATGTCCATGAATCTTACGTTCACTGACGTCATCCGAACATGCTAGTGTTCAACATATTTTCCAATAAAGTTCTTTGTATGGATCAATTTGGATGATATAGTGGAAAATATTATTGTAAGAGAATTCGAAAAAAGGAAAATTGTTGTCCCATCCTCCTTTGATTTCCATATAACACACTCTCAAAATTTCTTCCAAGGTTTTAATAGTTCACTAAGATTGACCATCAGTTTGAGGCAGATAGGTTGTAGTGAAGATCAGATCAGTTCTTAGACCATTAGGGGGACTACTCCAGAAGTATCAAATTCATCTCTGATCTTAATCGGATCCAAACAAAAGTGGTACTCCATGTAGTCATACCACTTACTAGAAAAACTCAGTGATATGAAATCTTGTGACAATTTATTAATATAAATGAAATGTACAGTAAGAAAGTACATTAAATAAAACTACAGATCATAAAAATCATACACATCACCACATCCCTGAAATATTTTTTCCTCCATAGTAGGTTATTCCCTCTCTGATATTTCATATTTCTTCATAATCATGGCATACTACATTCTAAGATTCAATTTCTCTAAAGATAGAAACTCCATATAAGATTGCATACCCATTTTCAAACCAGATAAATCCATCCCTTTCTTTCTGACAAAATACCTAGTGGGCACTAGATTTGGTAGATAATAATAGTCCCCCATCATCCTTCTTCTTACTGGAGAAGTCATGACGTCCTCATTTCCAAACACATTCTTCATCCCACCATGAAACATGTCACTATTTTAAAGCCCCGACCCTAGTTACCCAGAGTCGTTGCATTATTAGAAAATATTGGAATGATCACAAAAGATCAATTCTCGAAAGACCGATTAGTTTAGTATCCTTGGAATAACTAGATACATTCATAAAGTTTACATTACATTATAAAGGAACAACTACTACTACAACATCTTGTCTTTATATCCACTCATACTATCTCTGAAGAACATTCATAAAATACTTCTTCACATCTTAGAAAAAATAAAACATTTAAAGGGGTGAGCTCAGATGCTCAATAAGGATAACAATATAGCAGAAACTTTCATAAATAAGAATAAACATTTAGGGCAATGCATAACTATAACAAAAGCCTTTTAAACTTTAACTTCAGCATAATATGGCAAAGATAAAATAAAATAATTCCATTTACATATTCACATGGATATTCTACTAGTCGAATAATCACATGAAATATCAATAACCACTTTCATAATGATGGAATGCATAATGCCAAACTATCATAACCACATAGTCAAGGCCTCGTGCCAAGACTACAAATAAGATTTAGTCAAGGCCCTGGTCCAAACACTAGTTTGTCTCATTAGACCTACAGATTCATAAAGGAGCTATAGCGGGCTCCACCCATCACATATTAAGTCCAATACATTCCTCATATGAACAGGTTTAAACATAACATAAACAATCGTATTAAAACTAGCATACGAAATGTCAATAATTTCTCCATAAAACATGAATTGTATAAAAATAACACATCCACAGTCAAACATATCACAAAACCTTCAATACAATATAGAAGTTTTTTATCATAATAATAAAATTCAAATAATATTAATATCCATCAAAGGATGTTGACATAGATGAAGTCAAAACTATTGGAGAGAAATATCTCATTTTTTGAAATCATTTAAAAGTCTCATAATTATAAAATAAAACATTAAATTTTAAAATATTCTTATAAGATTTTAAGGGAAGCTTCGACGATCACATAACGGTGGAAAATAGCCGCACCCTAAGTATAAGTTAAAAAATACATTCTTACCTTAATTATGTCGAGAAGGTTAAAAAGGACCTTGTTTGAAAAACGACAGAAAGATTCCTTTATAAATGTCTCATAAAAATTCAACAAGGGTATAAATGAATTTATCCCATATTCTTTAAAAAATTAAGAGTTATTTTAAATAAATTTTTAAGAAACATGGATGTGGATGATAAAGAGGTCCCAGTATATAATTAGGTATAAACAACCACGGATAATGAAGAGATTGTGAAATAAACCCTTACCAATTTGGTAACTTACGAAACATACACCCCATGAAAGAGGTATCATACAATGAATTTGTAAATAAACATAAATTAAAGTTTATTACACAAATAATACAATTATGGGCAGTACATACACCACAGAAAAGTTAATAGTGGCAATATGGAATGAATCTCACAGGAATAAGGAGTGAGATGAAAACCCCTTACCTTGTACTATTCCTTGGTTGAGGGTATGTTATCATCCTGTATAATGGTGAAATAATTGTTATTAAATTATAAAAGAATCATATACATTAATATGATATCTTATATGATCATTTAACATTTCTTTGTTAATAATATCTTAGTATTATCGTTGTTTCGGGTGTTAACTTACTCATTTTCTTTTATATGTTTTGTTACATAAGCCATGTTTATTATGGATAGGTTGTATCTTATTAATATCCATAATTATATCAAGTCCTTACACATTTTTTATAATCATCAAATGAGAATTAGACTTGAATGGATACAATGGGAAATGAATCTTATCACGTTCATGGAGACAGTAGTCCGTACGTACGCACGAGCGACAATATCACTCTTTTGATATTAAAATAATATATAATTGGATGATATATCATATATACAGAATAATTATCATGTTATATTTTTTATTTACATGAATTACTCATCATTATTATACCCATCCAAATAATAGTGTATTGAATAACAATTACACCATGATGTGGAAACGGAAGGCCGTACGTACGCACGTATGGTGACATGTCATTCAAAAGATGGGTAGAACCCTGAATATGGTTGTAACATATTTATAATTACATAATAGTATATAGATGATACTGTAGTTATTATTTTATAATGTAAATAACAAAGGAAGAAGAAGTTGAAGAAGAAAGGAACTTGAAAAAGGGTGGTGAAAACATTACCTCTTCTTTGGTTTCTTCCTTTTGATTTGATCAAAACGGCTCCATAGGTGGGCTTTATGATCAAAATAATGCCTCTAGGTTGAAGTAAGGGAAGTTGAGAGAATATTTGTTCAGGGGTTGGCTGAACTAAAAGGCTTCGAAGGATTGAATAATTGGTTAGAAGTGGTGTCATTTTATAAGGGGGAGGAGTGGCTCTTTAAAAAAAACTTAAAGTATTATTTTATAATAAATTCATATTCGATTTATAATGGATCCAAAGTTGATTATTAAAATTATAAGGTGGGTATGAGTCTAAATCCTTTCAACCAATACATTTTAGATAGGTTTGGGTCATTATATTAACCTTATCTTTTAGTTTTATCTATTAGTTAATTAGTTTGACATTTACCATGTCAACTTGCATTTTTATATTATATAGTTAATAAACTTACTATATAAATCCAAGAGACCCCAAAGTGGTCAATTAATGATAAAACTATCATGATATAAGTCTCTTGTCCGAACCTCATATTTTTAGGAATTGAATATCAATTAATAATATAATATTTGTTTTAAATATTCTTTTATGTTAATTTTGACACTATTTGGTATTTGATTTTTGTCAAAATCAAAATAGCATGATTATTTCGAGAAAACATAATAAATAAATACTAACACGTAATATTAACCTATAAAAATAGTGGAATTCATAAAAAGTCTAAATTAAATTTATTTTGATATTTATAATACCAATTATTTTAATATTTCATTAATTAGGTAATTACAATATCACCATTGTGTCATAAATAAATTAAATCATTTAATGTATAAAATATATAAATAAAATACCATTTAGTAGGGAATTGTTTTATATTTCTAATGAATATTTACAATAGAATTTATCTTATGTATATCCCTATATAAAAATTATAGGGCTCCGGCCTTAAACCTTACTTAATATTGAATTAAATGAATAATTCACATTGAGGATCTTTTCAGGTTTAGAGTTTTAGAGAATTAGAACATAACTATTACATCTCAAAATATTACACAGTAGACACTTCTACTAAGTTTCCATAATAAAAAAAACTCTTAAAAAGAAACATGTCTAGTTCCATGTTTTATATAGAATGACATTACCTTGATCCCATATTTGACCTTATTCCACATTAAGTCCTATGAAAAACATTTCAAAAACTTGGGGTGAGCATAAAAAGCTCAGTAAGGGATACAGAAAGAATGAAAATTGTTAGTTTTTCAAACATCAAATAAACCATATATACTCTATCAAAGTAATACCTTCACCTTCATGAAGTAGTAAAAACTCTTCACTGAATAAAGTATCATTACTTACCTTTTTGTAACCAAAGTATTAACCATAAAATCCATAAAAAGAACACATAAAATATATAAAGGTAACTTGGGACATAAACATACTTAAGTGGAATAACCATATGGTCGACTTCCACACATATCACTTAATGGAATAGCCATACGACCAATTTCCATACATACTTAATGGAATAGCCATACGGTCGACTTCCATACCCAATGCATTGGAGGTTATAACGTAACCACCCATCCTGGTATTCACGGCACCACCCGTCATATGGTTTATAACGTAACCACCCGTTAAAATGTCCAAGTACCAATATAAAATCATAAAACATAAAACCAATATAAAGGAATGATAACATTCCCACATTTCAATCACAATATATCATAAATATATTGACATAATAGAATCCTTTTTCAAAACCATTTTCAATACCAAAATACATAAAATAGTATATGGTATGTATTTTTTTTCAAAAACATTACGGCTTGTTGAGGAAGCCAAAGACCAAATAATACTCGCGGCGGCGGAAAAGGTCATTGTCACCGCGTACGTTAAAAGAAACATTCCTTTTTGTCGTTTTGTAAAACGCTTCGTAGAAAAAGATTCCTTTTGTATAAAATTAAAATTCAAAGGGGTTTATACACCGTATAAAAGAAAGTTGTGTATAAAACGAAATATGCCTCAATGAAAGGAGATTGAGACGAAGTCCCTTACCTCGGGTCCGACTTGACTCGATCGTTCTTTAACGTCCTAAATAATAAAATTGAGTTAATTTATACTTGATTAAGAACCTTTTTAAAGTTCATTATTCTTTTTATATCACTTATTGCCATGTTATAAACATTATGTATCCATTTAAGTTAATAATGTTTGTTTTGTCAATATTTGGTTCTAAAGTCGAAAGTGGACTTCTTACAATTACATGTTGTTCGTGTGGTCAAAGGTTCCTTATATCCAGAATGAAATTCCCGATTTGGATATAATATGTATCATATATATCCAGCATATACATTTATTTATAATATTACATAATCATTTAGAGGTAATAAATGAAATGCACTGTTCATGGAGACGGTAAGCCGTACATACGCATGAACGCTACTTTCATTTCTTTGTCATATTAATGGATTTAAAACAAAATGAGAGGTATGTATATTTTAATTCCAGAATTATATTCATCATTTAGGTATATCATTAATTATATATATCCATTATATACATGTACTTTTAATAGTAAATTACATTTGGGGATAAGAAATGAAATGCACCATTCATGGAGACGGTAAGCCGTACGTACGCATGAACGCTACTTTCATTTCTATCTCATACTTTAATGGAAAGAAATAATAATGATATAGAGGTATATTATAATTCCAGTATAAAATCATATATAATAACTTTAAATCCATCCTTTACACGTCCCACATATGTCATTAACGAATCACATCACTTTGAGGGGGCGGTAGTCCGCACTTCCTTAAATGAAGATATCGTGTTTACCCATAATGGAAACCATAAAGGTATGCCCAAAATGAAAAATACAGAAGTTTAAAGAAAAAATAAACATATTATATATCATATATATAAATAGTGACATCATAATGGCCACATTTGAAGGTGTTAAATGAGTATTGAACAATCATCGTTTCGGGAGGCAGAATTTCCCCATCCACGGAAACCGTATGTTCTTTAACCATTTTATGTAGTTGTGTGAGAGTGTAGCTCGAATAAATATTATAAAAACATCTTAGTATATTGAAGATACTGGTGTTGTTAAAAAATAAGTAAATAAAAAGAGTTTAGGGGGTTTGGAGAAGCAAAATATAACAAATGAACATGAGAGAATGAATTACCTTTAAAAGTGTAACTCCTTTTGATTTGAGCCTAAAGGCTTCCTTTGAAAGGATTCTTCCCAAAGGGAATCCTCTAGGATGAGGAGAGGGATGTGGAGAGAGTAAATGGGTAGGGGTTGGCCGAGCCAAAGGCTTGAGGAGTGTGTGAAATGAGGTAGAGGTGGGGGCCTTTTATAAGAGGAGAGGAGGGGCACTTTTGGAAAGTAAAGAAATATTACTTTATTTGAAAATGTGTTTCGGTTTAAAAAGCTCCCACATTGATATAATTCGTGGATAAGGTGATAAGGGTTCTAAATACACTCATCCAATTGGTTTTGGACATGTGTAGTTCATAGATTTTACAATATCTTTCCATTTTATTTAAATCGTCAAATAATGATGTCATCGCTTCATCATTATTCTATCATAAATAATTTAATTTATATAATGTCTAAAAATTATAAAAAAACTACTATGATGTAGGAAATCTTTTTATATTTCCAATGACTATTTATAATAAAAAATATTATCTTTATGACCCCATGTAAAAATTGTTTTCGCAAAACATATTATGTTTGTGTCATTTTTACTTTTACATTGAATAAAAAGTAATTTATGTCATTTCCCAACCAAAGTGGATCCATGGGGTCCCCAAGTTGACCCATGGCTTTTCTTGGTCGGCCATGACACAACCAATGAGGGTAGGACATGTGTAAAGCTCATCTTATTTTATTAAAGCATTATTTTTACCTTAAACTACACTAATTACCACTAATCGCGATTAAGAACTTAATAAGTTACTTTTCACCAAAAAATTATTATAATATCATTGAACCACATTTTACTTCTTAATGACAACCATGTATGTCAGATTTTTGAAATTCAAAACACAATGATGACAAAATTTCATTTAAACGGAAAATCAGTCTTTATAAGTACCACTTAGTGGTTTCACTATTCATCAAAAATTGATGTTTTTCAGAAAATTACCAAAAATTCACCCTAAGCTATATTTGATATTACGAATTCAAAAATGAAGTCTATTTTAAAAAACTCAAAATATATAAGTCACATTAATTAATTTAATAATTAATTCCCGCTGCCAGAGCAAATAGCGTGTTTTTATGAAACAATAAGTATCAAAAGATTGTCACTAGTTTAAGTTCAATTTCAAAGTGAAATTGATTCCAATGACCACCATTGGATTCAATGGTAAAAATATATTTATATTACACATTAAGACCAATTCAAAATATAATCTAATCATATAAATAAATTATATTAAAAAGCAGTTTTGATGTAAAATGCAGTATTTTTCACTATTCATTAAAAAATGAACATTGTCAGAAAAATACCAAAAATTCACACAAAGTAAATTTTGATGTCCCAATCATAAAGAATAAGTTTATTTTGACAAACATAGTTTATAAAATTGTCAAAAGATAGATTTAAGAAGGGTTTTCCATCATAAGGCAGTAAAACAATCTTTTAAGAATATTAGTGTATTCCATGCTTAAGATTGGATTTATTTTCATTTTAAGCCTCTAAAACACTATCTTAATCCTTAATAGACCTAGATAAAAATATCTTTTATTCATTACTTACTTGGGATGTTACATCCTTCCCACCTTTAGAAAATTGCGTCCCCGTAATTTATTTACTTATCGAATAAATGGGGGTACTTATCCCTCATTGCATTTTCAGATTCCCATGTTGCCTCTTCAATCATGTGGTTTTTCCACAAAACCTTTACATGGTGAATCACCTTATTCCGTAACACTTGCTCCCTGTGGTCAAGAATTTGGACCGGTTGTTCCTCATAAGATAGGTTCTCTTCCAGCTGAACTACCTCTGGACTCAAAACAAGAGATGGATCTGACATATACTTTCTCAACATTGAAACATGAAAAACATTGTGTACCTGAGATAAACTCGGAGGTAAAGCCACCCGGTATGCAACTGATCCAACTCTCTCCAGAATTTCATATGGTCAAATAAACCTTGGACTCAACTTTCCTTTCTTACCAAATCTCATCATACTTTTCTACGGAGAAACCTTGAGAAAAACATGATCACCTACCTCAAAAGATAGATCCTTCCTCCGCTTATCCGCATAACTCTTCTTCCTGCTCTGAGCTGTTCTCATGTGTTTCTGAATCAACTGAACCTTTTCTGCCATATCTTTTACCAATTCTGGTCCCATCAACTTCCTTTCACCCACTTCATCCCAGAAAGCTGGAGTTTGACACCGCTACCCATATAATTCCTGAAATGGTGCCATCTGTATACTGGAATGAAAACTGTTATTATAAGAAAATTCAACCAAAGAAAGATGTTGGTCCCAACTTCCCTGATAATTCATAGAACAAACTCGTAGCATATCCTCCAATTTCTGGATTGTTCGTTCTGACTGCCCATCTGATTGAGGATGAAAATCTATACTAAATTTTAATTTAGTACCCAACGACTTCTGAAGGCCTTTCCAAAAGTTAGAAGTAAACCTGGGATCACGATCCGATACAATGGAGAGAGGAACTCCATGTAACCTGACTATCTCTTTAAGATACAAACAGGAAAGTTGATCAAGAGAGAAAGTATCTCTTATAGCAAGGAAATGAGCAGATTTGGTCAAGCGATCAACAATAAACCAGATTGCATTATTACCTTGAGATGTCTTCGGTAATCCCACAACAAAGTCCATGGATATATTCTCCCATTTCCACTCTGACACTGGTAAAGGCTGGAGCATCCCTTTCGTTAACTGCCACTCTTCTTTAACCTGTTGACATGTCAAACACTTCACAGTAAAATCAGCAATGTCTCTTTTCATTCCATCCCACCAGTAATACTCCCGCAGATCTATATACATCTTAGTACTGCCCGGATGAACTGAAAATGGAGAACTATGAGCTTCACATAACAACTCTCTCTTCAACTGTGAATCACAAGGCACACACAATCTCTTCCCAAATCTCAAAACACAATCATTATAAATGTTGAATTCAGGAAACTTACCTTTCTGAACCAGCTCTACCTTTTTCTTCAACTCACTGTCTCGCTTCTGTGCTTGCTTGATTCTGTCTGATAGAGAAGATTTCACTGATACCTGAAACAAAACAGAAGAACATCCTGTACCAAAAACTTCTATGCCAAAGTTCATCAAATATTTAACCAAAGGATCACATTCCAAATGCAACATTGATAATGAATCATTACTTTTTCGACTCAAAGCATCAGCCACTTTATTTTCTTTTCCTGGATGGTAATGAATTTTTCAATCATAATCCTTGATTAATTCCATCCATCTCCTCTGTCTCATGTTCAATTCTTTTTGAGTGAATATATACTTTAAACTTTTGTGATCAGTATATATTTCACACTTTACTCCATACAAATGATGCCTCCAAATTTTTAAAGTAAAGACAACAGAAACTAATTCCAAATCATGTGCAGGGTAATTTACCTCATGAGTTTTCAACTGACATGAAGCATAAGCAATTACCTGATCATTCTGAATTAGGACACAACCAAGTCCCTTCAACAAAGTATCACTGTATATAACAAACTCACCATTCCTGGAAGGAAGTGCCAAAACTGGAGCATTCACCAATCTTCATTTCAACTCCTGAAAACAATCATCACATTCTTTTGTCCAAATGAACTTAAAACCCTTACGAGTTAGCTTAGTCATTGGACTAGATAACCGTGAAAAATTTTCAACAAACCTTCGGTAGTAACCTGCCAAACCAAGAAAACTACGAATCTCGGTTACATTTGTGGGTCTCGGCCATTATTCAACAACTTTTGTTTTAGTAGGATCAACAGTTATGCCATCATTTGAAATAATGTGACCTAGGAAAGAAATTTGTTGTAACCAAAACTCACACTTGCTGAATTTCCCATATAGTTTCTTTTCTTTTAAGGTTTTAAAGATAACACTTAAATGACTTTCATGCTCCTCTTTACTTTTAGAAAACACCAAAATATCATCAATAAACACAACCACCATTTATCACCTGATTCAACTGAGTCATCACTACAGTAAACTGCTCAATTCTGATTCCGACCATCTCTGGTTGCTGATTCAGAAAGTCATTCAACTCTGTATGACTTCCCAGAAAAGATGCTCTATTTCCTTTATGTAAAACCATTCTTATCACAAAAATACCTTAGGTGAAGAAACATGGTAATCCGTAAATGCTATATCATTTCAATCATATTATATTTTAACACTTTTCTAACTCCTAAAGTTGTCTAAACCGACCTTTGATACCAACTATAAGGCCCCGGCCTTAAACCTTACTTAATATTGAATTAAATTAATAATTCACATTGAGGATCTTTTCAGGTTTAGAGTTTTAGAGAATTAGAACATAACTATTACATCTCAAAAGATTACACAGTAGACACTTATACTAAGTTTCCATAATAAAAAAAACTCTTAAAAAGAAACATGTCTAGTTCCATGTTTTATATAGAATGACATTCCCTTGATCCCATCCTTGACCTTATTCCACATTAAGTCCTATGAAAAACATTTAAAAAACTTGGGGTGAGCATAAAAAGCTCAGTAAGGGATACAGAAAGAATGAAAACTGTTAGTTTTTCAAATATCAAATAAACCATATATACTCTATCAAAGTAATACCTTCTGCTTCATGAAGTAGTAAAAACTATCCACTGAATAAATTATCATTACATACCTTTTTGTAACCAAAGGATTACCATAAAATCCATAAAAAGAACACATAAAATATATAAAGGTAACTTGGGACATAAACATACTTAAGTGGAATAACCATACGGTCGACTTCCACACATATCACTTAATGGAATAGCCATACGGCCAATTTCCATACATACTTAATGGAATATCCATACGGCCGACTTCCATACCCAATGAATTGGAGGTTATAATGTAACCACCTGTCCTGGTATTCACAACACCACCCGTCATATGGTTTATAATGTAACCACCCGTTAAAATGTCCAAGTACCAATATAAAATCATAAAACATAAAACCAATATAAAGGAATGATAACATTTCCACATTTCAATCACAATATATCATAAATATATTGACATAATAGAATCCTTTTTCAAATCCATTTTCAATACCAAAATACATAAAAGAGTATATGGTATTTATTTTATTTCAAAAACATTACGGCTTGTTGAGGAAGCCAATGACCAAATAATACTCGCGGCGGCGGAAAAGGTTGTTGTCGCCGCGTACGTTAAAAAAAACATTCCTTTTTGTCATTTTGTAAAACGCTTCGTAGAAAAAGATTCCTTTTGTATAAATGTAAAATTCAAAGGGGTTTATACACCATATAAAAGAAAGTTGTGTATAAAACGAAATATGCCTCATTGAAAGGAGATTGAGACGAAGTCCCTTACATCGGGTCCGACTTGACTCGATCGTTCTTTAACGCCCTGAATAATAAACATGAGTTAATTTATACTTGATTAAGAACATTTTTAAAGTTCATTATTCATTTTATATCACTTATTGCCATGTTATAAACATTATGTAACCATTTAAGTTAATAATGTTTGTTTTGTCAATATTTGGTTCTTAAGTCGAAAGTGGACTTCTTACAATTACATGTTGTTCGTGTGGTCAAAGGTTCTTTATATCCAGAATGAAATTCACGATTTGGATATAATATGTATCATATATATCCAGAATATACATGTATTTATAATATTACATAATCATTTAGAGGTAAGAAATGAAATGCACCGTTCATGGAGACGGTAAGCCGTACGTACGCATGAACGCTACTTTCATATCTTTGTCATATTAATGGATTTAAAACTAAATGAGAGGTATGTATATTTTAATTCCAGAATTATATTCATCATTTAGGTATATCATTAATTATATATATCCATTATATACATGTACTTTTAATAGTACATTACATTTGTGGATAAGAAATGAAATGCACCATTCATGGAGACGGTAAGTCGTACGTACGCATGAACGCTACTTTCATTTCTATCTCATACTTTAATGGAAAGAAATAATAATGATATAGAGGTATATTATAAATCTAGTATAAAATCATATATAATAACTTTAAATCCATCCTTTACACGTCCCACATATGGCATTAACGAATCACATCACTTTGAGGGGGCGGTAGTCCGAACATCCTTAAATAAAGATATCGTGTTTACCCATAATGGAAACCATAAAGGTATGCCCAAAATGAAAAATACAGAAGCTTAAAGAAAAAATAAACATATTATATATCATATATAAAAATAGTGACATCATAATGGCCACCTTTGAAGTTGTTAAATGAGTATTGAACAATCATCGTTTCGGGAGGCAGAATTTCGCCATCCACGGAAACCATATGTTCTTTAACAATTTGATGTAGTTGTGTGAGAGTGTAGCTCGTATAAATCTTATAAAAACATCCTAGTATATTGAAGATACTGGTTTTGTTACAAAATAAGTAAATAAAAAGAGTTTAGGGGGTTTGGAGAAGCAAAATAAAACAAATGAACATGAGAGAATGAATTACCTTTAAAAGTGTAACTCCTTTTGATTTGAGCCTAAAGGATTCCTTTGAAAGGATTATGCCCAAAGTGAATCCTCTAGGATGAGTAGAGGGATGTGCAGAGAGTAAATGGACAGGTTTTTGCCGAGCCAAAGGCTTGAGGAGTGTGTGAAATGAGGTAGAGGTGGGGTCCTTTTATAAGAGGAGAGGAGGGGCACTTTTGAAATGTAAAGAAATATTACTTTATTTGAAAATGTGTATCGGTTTAAAAAGGTCCCACATTGATATAATTCGTGGATAAGGTGATAAGGGTTCGAAATCCACCTATCCAATTGGTTTTGGACAAGTGTAGTTCATAGATTTTACATTATCTTTCCATTTTATTTAAATCGTCAAATAATGATGTCATCGCTGCATCATTATTATGTCATAAATAATTTAATTAATTTAATGTCTAAAAATTATAAAAAAATACTATGATGTAGGAAATCTTTTTATATTTCCAATGACAGCTTATAATCAAAAATCTGATCTTTATAACCCCATGTAAAAATTGTTTTCGTAAAACATATTATGTTTGTGTCATTTTTACTTTTACATTAAATAAAAAGTAATTTATGTCATTTCCCAACCAAAGTAGATCCATGGGGTCCCCAAGATGACCCATGGCTTTTCTTGGTCGGCTATGACACAACCAATGAGGGTAGGACATGTGTCAAGCTCATATTATTTTATTAAAGCATTATTTTTACCTTCAACTACACTAATTACCACTAATCGCGATTAAGAACTTAATAAGTTACTATTCACCAAAAAATTATTATAATCTCATTGAACCATATTTTACTTCTTAATGACAACCATGTATGTCGGATTTTTGAAATTCAAAACACAATGATGGCAAAATTTCATTTAAACGGAAAATCAGTCTTTATAAGTACCACTTAGTGGTTTCACTATTCATCAAAAATTGAAGTTTTTCAGAAAATTACCAAAAATTCACCCTAAGCTATATTTGATATTAAGAATTCAAAAATTAAGTCTATTTTACAAAATTGAAAATATATAAGTCACATTAAATAATTTAATAATTAATTCCCGTTGTCAGAGCAAATAGCGTGTTTTTATGAAACAATAAGTATCAGAAAATTGACACTAGTTTAAGTCCAATTTCAAAGTGAAATTGATTACAATGACCACCATTGGATTAAATGGTAAAAATATATTCATATTACACATTAATACAAATTCAAAAGATAATATAATCATATAAATAAATTAGATTAAAAAGCAGTTTTGATGTAAAATGCAGTATTTTTCACTATTCATTAAAAAATGAACATTGTCAGAAAAATACCAAAAATTCACACAAAGTAAATTTTGATGTCCCAATCATAAATAATAAGTTTATTTTGACAAACATAGTTTATAAAATTGTCAAAAGATAGATTTAAAAAGGGTTTTCCATCATAAGGCATTAAAACAATCTTTTAAGAATATTAGTGTATTCCATGCTTAAGATTGGATTTATTTTCATTTTAAGCCTCTAAAACACTATCTTAATCATTAATAGACATAGATAAAAATATATATTATTCATTACTTACTTGGGAAGTTACAAAAATTGTTTTTCTAAAATATATATGCTTAAGACATTTTTTTATTTACTTTAACTTAATTAATATAAAGTGTCCCTATCACCAATAAGTGGCTCCATGGGGTCCCAAAATCTACCCAATGACCCCCATGGTTGGACATGTATCCACCAATAATGTTAGAATACGTTTTAGTGTAATTTATTATAATTATAATATTATTTGTTTACCCTTATTTACCGGATTTACCCTTTAACCATGGTAAATAAAATATTTACCGAAGTAATTAATCAAAATGTATAAAAATAGAAGATACCTATTTACACAATCTAGACATCCAGATTCTAAATATGGAATCTATTTTTTTAAATTCAAAACACAGAAGTGGCAGAAATTAATTTAAAATTAATTCTCGTTGTTAAAACAAAAAGCGTGTTTTTAAGAGATAATAACTATCAAAAGACTGACACTTGTTTATGTCCGGTTTAAATGTTAAATTATGTCTAATGACCGACATTGAATTATATGGTAAAAATATATTCTAAATATACTTTAAAACAACTCAAATTCATAATTTATCACTATTAATTATTTTGATTAAAAAAGTTGTTTTTAATTAAAATTTAGTAATTTTCACTATTCATGAAAATATAAAATTTATCCGAAAAGTAGAAAAATTTCACCATAGGATAAATTCAATATTCCAAATCAAAAAACTAATTCCATTTTCAGAGATAAAATTTATAAAATTTCAAAAAATGGGTATTACTATTCATAACGGCTAGTTTGATTAGTCACGGTGTGTTAGAATCTCGAAGTTGCATACACCACACGCTACTATATTATTCAAAGAGAATCATACCATGGAAGATTGGGGTGTTAAATTATCCCCTCTTTCAAATAATTTTGTTCTCCAAATTTCTAGAATACTACTGCATGAAAATACTCAGGTGTTTCTTCATCATAAGTTCCTCGGGTTCACATGTTGCCTCTTCCATCATATGGTTCCTCCATAGAAATTTTACCAGATGAGTCGTCCAATTTCTCAGCACTTGGTCTCTCGTATCAAGAATCCTGACGCGCTCTTTGTGATAAGATAGATAGATTTCTAGTTCTAATTCATCATAAGTGAGTACATGCGTTGGGTCGGGCATGTATTTTCTCAATAGTGATACGTGGAACACATCGTGAACTTTGGAGAGATTTGGAGGCATTTCCAAACGATAAGCTAAATCCCCAATTCTTTCTACAATTTAAAAATGTCCGATGTACCTGTGACTCAATTTACCCTTCTTATCGAAATGTATAACTCCCTTCCATGGATATACCTTCAAGAAAACATGATCTCCTACCAGAAATTCCAAATCCTTCCTTCGATTATCAGTATAGAACTTTTTCCTACTTTGAGCTGATTTGATGTGGTTTTGGATTACCATCACCTTTACCATTGTTTCCTCCACCATTTATGGGCATACAAGTTTTCTTTCACCAAATTCATCCAAACAGGTCAGTGTACAACATCTATTTCCATATAACGCTTCATATGGTTCCATCCGAATACTTGAGTGGAAGCTATTGTTATAGGAAAATTCTACCATAGGTAATTATTGATCCCACATACCATAAAAGTAAAGTCAGCATGATCTCAACTTGTCTTCTAAGGTATGAATAGTCCATTCTGATTGTCCATCTATTTGAGGGTGGTAGGCAGTGCTCAAATGATGTTCAGTATCCAAGGCCTTCTGAAGACTCATCCAGAATCTTGAAGTAAAATAGGGATCATGATCAGAAACAATCAATAGGGGTACTTCATGAAGTCTCACAACTTCATTAATATATAGCCTTGCTAGGCGTTCAAGTATTAAATCCTCACTTATAGTAAGAAAATGTGCCTAATTGGTAAGACGATCAACAATAACCCATATTTCATCGTTCCTTCTAGGGGTCTTTGGTATCCCCATGACAAAGTCCATCGTAACATTGTCCCATTTCCACTCTGGTATGGGAAGAGGTTTAATGACTCCTCTAAGCTGTTGCCTTCCAGCATTCACTTGTTGACAAACCATACATCTTGACACAAAATCATCAATCTCCCTTTTCGTGTTATCCAACCAAAAATGTTCCTTCAAATATCTATACATTTTGGTGCTCCCAAGGTGTATAGAGAAATTGGAACTAGGAGCATCACCCACCAATTCCCTTTTTAGATCAGCTATATTGGGAACACAAAGTCTCTTCCCAAATTTCAAAATTCTAACTTCATACACAACGTCACCCAATCTCCCATCATTCACAGCTTTAATCTTCTTTTGGAATTCTTCATCATTGGTCTGATAACTCTTAATCCTTTCTTGTAAATATGGTTTGAAAACCATTTGAAAAAACATTGATGTTTAACCTTCCATGGTGATTCCCATATCCAACTTTACTAGAAACATGAAAATGGGATCCCATTCAATTCTCATCATGTTCAAAACACCATGACCTTTTCTGTTCAAAGCATCTGCCACCATATTTTCCTTCACTGGGTGGTAGTTTATCGTGCAATCATAATCCTTGAGTAGTTCAATCCATCTCCTTTGCCTCATGTTGAGTTCTTTCTGTGATAATATATATTTCAAACTCTTGTGATCAGTATAAATCTCACATTTTTTACCATAGAGATAGTTTCTCCAAATATTCAAATCAAATATTACAGTTTCTAAATCAAGATCATGAGTACGATAGTTCTGATTATGAATTTTCAGCTGCCTTGATGCATAGGCAGTAACCCTATCATTCTGCATAAGGACACAACCAAGTCCTTTCATCGATGCATCACTATAAATAATGAACCCATGATTCCTCGATGGTAGAGTCAATATATGTGAATCGACTAATATTCTCTTCCGTTCTTCAAAACATTCTTCAGACTCTTTTGTCCAAAAAAATTTAACCCCTTTATATGTGAGCTTCGTTAATGGGTAAGCCAATCTGGAAAATTCTGGACGAAACACTGATAATAACCTGCTAAACCAATAAAACTGTGTACCTCAGTTATACTTGTCGATGCAGGTCATTCTTGGATTTCCTTGGTCTTACGAGGATTGACAGAGACTCCATCTTTAGAGACAATATGGACATGAAAATAAATCTCCTGAAGCCAGAATTCTCACTTTCTAAACTTCCCATATAATTCATGTCTTTTCAGAGTCTTCAGGATGATGCACAAGTGATTTTCATGATCTTCATCGCTTTTTGAGTATACCAAGATATTATTAATAAATTCCACCATGAAATCATTGATATGTTCCTCGAAAACTCTATTCATTAGATACATGAATACAGAGGGTGCATTAGTTATCCCAAAAGGAATTACTGTAAACTCGTAATGCTCATACCTGGTTCTAAATGCTGACTTCGGAATGTATTCCTTCTTCACACACAAATGATGGTATCTAGATTGAAGGTTAATATTTGAAAAGTATTGAGCTCTGTGTAGTTGATTAAAGAAATCATCAATGCGAGGAATGAGATACTTGTTCTTTATTTTTATAGCGTTGATTTCCCTGTAGTCGATACATAACCTCATAGATCCATCTTTCTTCTTAACAAAAAGGACAGGGGCTCCCCTTGGAGAAAAACTAGGGCAACCAAATCCCTTATTACTCAATTCCTATAATTTTTTATTTAGTTCAACTAATTCCACAACGGCCATTTTATAAGGGGTCTTTGATATAGGCCTTGAACCAAGAATAAAATCAATGGAAAACTCAACTTCTCATTCAGGAGGATGTCTAGGTAAATCTTATTAAAACACATCTACATATACTTTCACAATAGGTATATCCTCTATATGAACATTCCATTCCTCACCCACATTCATTTCATTTTCTTACTCCCCAATAATTGAATTTAGTTGACCTACTAGGTGTGGATCTAGATAAGAATTAAGTGGTGATGATTCTACTATAAAGATAAGGTGTTCCTTATCATCATCATCAAAAATTGTAACCTCCTTCTTCTTAAAATAAATCTTTTGATCATGGTCCAAAATCAAATCCATACCAAGGATTATATCAAACTCAATCATAGGTATGACGATGAGATCAGTGGATAAAAAACATTTATGTTCTCTAATGGATACTGATTCACAAAAATTTGTTGTAATGATACTTCCCTTAGGTGTTTTAACTGACAAATCCCTTGTTAAATCAAATTGGAAATATCTATGTTTCTTAGAAAACTGTGAAGATATGAAACAATTCGATGATCCAGAATCAAATATTGCATTTGCTAAACATGAGGAAACCATTAAATTACATGCCACAACGTCTTTCAGATCTTCTACCTCAGCAGTAGTGATAGCATAAGTTTGGCCTTGATACCTTGGCCTTTTCTGAGGTAAGTTCCCCGGACGCTTAGGACATTAATTTGCATAATGTCCCATATACCTTTAGTTGTAGCATTGAACATCAGTAGCTTCTTTCTTCCCCTTGAAATCACTAGCTTGGTGGCCTTTTTCACCACACTTATAAGAGACTCTCATTCCCTTCAAGAAAGTACCAGGGTGTTTCTTCCCACATTTACTGAAGGATGGATATTCAAGTTTTCCCTTATTCCACTTATTTCCATTCCCAGATTGATCAGAGGATCTCTTCTTCTTTTCCTTTGCTTTAAAGTCATAAGACTTATAGAATTCCTTTTATCTCTTGCTAGCACATGAGACAATGTCTTCGTACGACGAGAAGGATTGTGAGACTAATGCTCGATGGAGAAATGGTTTTAACCCATCAAAGAAAATATCAATCTTACTTCTTGGGTTATGTATATAATCTCCAACATACCTTGCTAACCTTGTAATGTTAGCCTCATACTTTGCGACATTCTCATCCTCTTTTTGTCTCAGACTCAAAAATTTCCTTTCCATATCTGCTCGATGGTCATGAGGAAAGTATTATTCAAAAACAGATATTTGAACTCCATCCATTACATATTTGATACTTTATCATCTTCCTTCGTGTTTTGAATCAATGACCACCATTGATCAGTATCTCTAGTGAGGCGGTAAATTACCATGATAACTTTTTCCCTTTCACTAGTCCCCAAAGCCTAAAATATTTTCTCTAGGGAACTTATCCATTGCTCAGCTACCAATGGATTTTTACTCCCATTGAATGTTGGAGATTTTCACCTCATGAAGTGATCTAACATTGATTCTCCCCGATGTAGATCAGGGTTCTCCATACGGGTAAGGTTATTATTCATAACCCGAGTGAGTTGTCCCAGAATGGGGATAAGCTGATCAGAACTAGTTTCATCACCAGCTCCAATATAATTATCTTGATCAGGCGTGAAATCCCTACATTGAGTGCGTGCATTGATGTAGTTTCCATTTCTTCCACTAGGTTCCATTTCTTAACAATGGAATAAACTAGACAAGTTTATGAATCAAAATACATAATTCCATACTTGTTAATCACTTAACATAAATTGAACTATTTATGGATATAATCCATAATCAAAAAAAAAATTCTCTTAGGAAGTATATACTCATAAACCCTTCATAATGGTTTGTAATGAAAATGAGAATTATCCTAAGCATATCCCCCGAGAGTGTCGTAACCAAGAGTGCAGCAAGGCCCGTTGTCGTGCACCAGTTCCTGTTCGAGTCTAGCTCAAAGTGGTGTTTTCAGGTTTTACCCCTAGGAACATCTGTACCAGATCCGCCTCTACCTGCTCGTATCTAGAAATTGATTTATTTATTTAAAAACTCACAAAATATCTACAATACAAAAATTCTAGGAAGTTCTTCTATAATCATCCTCAAAGTATATCTTAGTGCTATGTGATCTAATCAGTGTTTATCTAAATCTATCTTCCACGGTTTTTACTAAACTTCATCTAATACCAACTATAACGCCCCGACCTCAGTTACTAGAGTCGTTGAATTATTACATAATATTGGCATGATCACAAAAGATCAATTCTCAAAAGACCGATTAGTTTAGTAGCCTTGGAATAACTAGATACATTCATAATGTTTACATTACATTATGAAGTGAAAACTGCTAAAATGACATCTTGTCTTCATATCCCCTCATACTATCCCTACCAGTCATTCATAAATTACTTCTTCACATCCTGGGAAAAAATAAAACATTGAAAGGGGTGAGCTCAGATGCTCAGTAAGGATAACAATGTAGCAGAAACTTTCATAAATAAGAATAAACATTTAAATAAATGTATAACTAAAACAAAATCCTTTTAAACATGAACTTCAGCATAATATGGAAAAGATAAAATTGAATAATTCCATTTAATTATTCACATGGATATTAAAATAGTCTAATAATCACATGCAATATCAATAACAACTTTTATAATGATGGAATGCATAATGCCAGACTATCATAATCACATAGTCAAGGCCTCGCACCAATATTACAAATATGGTTTTATCAAGGCCTTGTTCCAAGACACTAGTTTTTCTCATGAGACCTACCAATGCATCGAGGAGCTATAGCAGGTTCCACCTGTCCCATATTTAGTCCAATGAATTCCTCATATGAACATGTTTAAACATAACATAAACATTCGTATTAAAACTAGCATACGAAATGTCAATAAATTCTCCATAAAACATGAATGGTATAAAAATAACACATCCACATTCAAAAATATCTCAAGACCTTTAATACAATATCTAGGTTTTGTATCATAATAATAAACTTCAAATAATCTTAAAATCCATCAAAGGATGTTGACATAGATGAAATCAAAACTATTTGAGAGAAATATATCTTTTATTGAAATCATTTAAAAGTCTCATAATTATAAAATAAAACATTTACTTTGAAAATATTTTTATAAGCATGTAAGGGATTATTAGATGATTTTATAACAGCGGAAAATAGCCGCACCTGCCTTATAAGTTAAAAAAGACATTCCTACCTTAATTCTCTCGAAAAGGTTAAAAAAGACTTTGTTTGGAAAACGACAGAAAGATTCCTTTATAAACTTCATATAAAACATCAAAAAGGTTATAAATGAATTTATCCCATAGTCTTTAAAATATTAAGAGTGATTTGAAATACATTTTTATGAAACATGGATGTGGATAATAAAGAGGTCCCGGTAGATAATTACGTATAAACAACCTCAGATAATGAAGAGATTGTGAAATAAACCCTTACCAATTTGGTAACATACGAAACATACACCCCATGAAATATTTATCATACAATGAATATGTAAATATACATAAATTAAACTATATTACACAGATAATATAATTATGGTCAGCACATACAACACACAAGAGGTAATAGGGGAAATATGACATGAATCTCACAGGAATAAGGTGTGAGATGAAAACCCCTTACCGTGTACTTTTCCTTGGTTGAGGGTTGTTTAACCTACTGTATAATGGTGAAGTAATTGTTATTAAATTATACAATAATCATATGTATTAATATGATATCATATTTGATCTTTTAACATGGCTTTGTTAATAATATCTTAGTATTATCATCGTTTCGGGTGTTAACATACTCATTTTCTTTTATATGTTTTTTGACATAAGTCATGTTTGTTAGGGATAGTTTGTATCTTATTAATATCCAAAATTATATCATGTCCTTGACCATTATTTTTAATCATCAAATAGTAATTAGACTTGAATTGATTCGATGGAGAATGAATCTCATCGCGTTCGTGGAGACGGTAGTCCGTACGTACGCACCAGCGACAATATCACTCTTTTGATATTAAAATAACATATAATTGGATGTTATATCATATATATAGAATCATTATCGTGTTATATTTATTATTTACATGAATTACACATCATTATTATACCAATCCTAATAATAGTGTATTTAATAATGATTATACCATGATGTGGAGACGGTAGGCCGTACGCACGTACGTATGGTGACAAGTCATTCAAAAGATGGATAGAATACTGAATATGGTTGTACCATATTTATAATAACATCACAGTATATACAATATATTTTAGTTATTATTTTAGAAAGGAAACAACAAAGGATGAAGAAGTTGAAGAAGAAATGAATTTTTAAAGGGGTGGTGAAAACATTACCTCTTCTTCGGGTTCTTCCTTTTGAATTGATCAATAGGGCTCTATAGGTGGGCTTTATCATCAAAATAAGGCCTCTAGGATTAAGTGAGAGATGTTTAGAGAAAATCTGGGTAGGGTTTGGATGAACCAAAATGATTTTATGGTGTGAAGAATTGGTTAGAAGTGGTGTCTTTTTATAAGAGGGAGGAGGGTCTCTTTAGAAAAAACTTAAAGTATTATTTTATAATAAATTCATATTCGGTTTCTAATGCCTCCAAAGTAGATTATTAAAATTCTAAGGTGTGGATGGGTCTAAATCCTTTCAAAAAATAGATTTTAGACTGGTTTTGGTTATTATATTAACCTTATATTTTAGTTTTAACTCTTAGTTAATTAGTTTGACATTTACAATGTCACCTTGTATTTTTATATTATATAGTTAATAAACATACTATATACATCCAAGAGACATTAATGATACAAATATAATGATATAATTCTCTTGGCCGAACCTTAGATTTTTAAGAATTGAATATTAATTATTAATATAATATTTTATTTAAATATTATTTTATGTCAATTTTGACACTATTTGGTATTTGATTTTCATGAAAATCATAACAGCATGATAACTTCAATTAAACATAATTAAATGAATAATAACATGTTGTAGTAACCCATAAAAATAGTTTAACTCATAAAAAGTCTCAAATTAAATTTATTTGGATATTTATAATATCAATTATTATAATATTTCATTAATTAGGTAATTACTCCATCACCATTGTGTCATAAATAAATTAAATTATTTAAGGTCTAAAAATTATAAATAAAATAAAATTATGTAGGAAATATGTTTATATTAATAATGAATATTTACAATAGAATTTATCTTATGTATAACCCTATATAAAAATTGTTTTTTAAAAGATATATGCTTAAGTCATTTTTGTTTTTACGTTAACATAATTAATATAAAGTGTCCCTATCACCAACAAGTGGCTCCATGGGGTCCCAAAATCGAAAAATGATGCCCATGGTCAGACATGTATCCACAAATAAGATAATGACACGTTTTGGGGTAATTTATTATTATTATAATATTATAGTTTTACCCTTATTTACCAGATTTACCCTTTAACCATTGTAAATGAAATATTTACCGAAGTAATTATTCAAAATGTATAAAAATAAAAGTTATCTATTTACACAATTTGGAACTTTGGATTCTCAATATGGAATCCATTTTGCTAAATTCAAAACACATAAGTGTAAGATATTAATTTAAAATTAATTCCCGTTGTTAAAACAAAATGCCTGTTTTTAAGAGATAATAACTATCAAAAGATTGACACTTGTTTATGTTCAGTTTAAATGTGAAATTATGTCTAATGACCAAAATTGTATTATATGGTAAAAAAATATTCTAAATATACTTTAAAACCATTCAAATTAATAATTTATCACTATTAATTATTTTGATTAAAAAAGATGTTTTTAATTAAAATTTAGTAATTTTCACTATTCGTCAAAATATAAAAGTTATCCGAAAAGTACCAAAATTTCACCCTAGGATGAATTCGATATTCCGAATCCAAAAATGAATTCAATTTTGAGAGATAAAATTTATAAAATTTTAAAAATTGGGTATTACTATTTATAACGGCTAGTTTGATTGGTTGCGGTGTGTTAGAATCTCAAAGTTGCGTACAACACACGCTGATGTATTATTCAAAGAGAATAGTATTGTGGAAGCTTGGGGTGTTACAACTATAGGAAGTTCTGACCATGCCACTATAATTTTAATTGTCCCTATCAGAGATATCCCCCCATTTTCTGAGAATATGCACGTCAGGATAACGATCACTCACTACCTAGTCCTGCTGAATGTTTCTATTAGTATCTATCATGGTAAAACAAAGTGGTTGCCCCACAGAATTATGGTCATCGTCTATCTAATTCCTCATTTCACAGTCTCAAAATACTGCTTTCTGAGATGGAAAATCAAGCTGCATACTGACGCCTTCATTCATTTGAGTATCCTCATACACATGAGAGATGTCTGATTGCTTTATTTCTTGAAAGTGATTACAATTAGAGACTTTTATCTTCAAGCCTCTACCAATATTAGCCCAAACTTAAAAAATTACAACGCAAATAAACTGGGAACATTGATGAATAATCATTGATTTCTATTTTCATATTGACCCACTAATAATTCTCTAAGATACATTTATACATATTTTTTCTCCCTGGGTGAATATAGAAGGATAAGATATGTGCACATTTCTGAAGATTCTTATTTATCTTTGGATCGTGAGGTACAAATTTTCATGTCCCAAATCATACAAATCATTACTCATCAATTTTAAACTTTTGGGATATCCCCAATATCATATCTTCCACCTTAATCTAGATTTAAACATCATCTCTTTGACTATCCTTTATTTTCTCCACAATGGATGGTTTAGAAATAATTTGAAAAATGAATGATGATGTTCCTTATGTAACGATTCCCATGACCATACATTGTAGGAATAAGAAGAATGAATCCTTATCAATTCTAATCATTGATAAATATGAAGTAACTTTCTACTTAGATCTTATTCTACATTATGTTCCTTACCATGATCCTAGTGGATTGAGCCGTCATAATCCTTGATGATCTCTAACCATTATCAGTGGATCATAATGAGATCATTCTATGTGAAAATATTATTTTTACTCTTTTGATCAATATATATCTCATAGTTCTCCATGTAGAGATAATGCTGCCATATTTTCAATGAAAAAGCGGTAAACTCCTAATTTTGCATGGAATAGTATTTATCATGAATTTTCAGCTGCCTTGAGGTGTGTTATATCACCTTAAAAATTTTCATCAGTATAAAGAATAATCCCTTATTTGAAGAATTTTTGTACACCATAAAGATTTCACCACATATTTGAAGTGTCAGTACTAGTTCAGTGATATCGTCTTCTTCAACACTATGAGTTATTCTTCATATTCAATAGTCCAGAAAATTATTACTCCCTTATGAGTTGGCTTCGTTAGTTGGTTTAAAAATCATGAGAAGTTCTCTATAGATCATCTTTAAATACCCTATTACACCAAGGAAATAGTGGATATTTGGTATGGATCTTTTCCATAAGAAATCTTTGATTGACTTTATCTTGTAAGGGTCTACAGATATCTATTTGGTGGTGATTACATGCCCCCAAACTGCTACATACTCCATCCAAAACAGACATTTACTATACATTGAATAACTTTTCACCCTTCTTAAATTATTTTTCATATTATTAAAATTATGCTCATGTTCTTCTTTCATCTTGGATTATAACATAATATCACCAATAAATGCTACCGAAAATTTGTCGAGGTAATCTCTAAAGACTCGATTCATTAAGTCCATGAAAATTGTTGGATCATTTGTGAGTATGAAGGGCAGAAATATAAAGTTGTAGTGCCCATAACTTATTCCAAATACATTATTTTGAATATTGTCCTTCCTCACCATTAATTGGTGAAATCCTAACTAAAGGTCCACCATAGTGAAATAACTGACCCCTTGTCACTGATTGAAGAATTCATGTATTTTTTGAAAGGGATACTTGTTCATTATCATGATTTTGTTGAGATCAAAAAAATAAATGTAGGATTAATTGATTTATCATTCTTCTTGATAAAGAGTACTAGTTCTTGCCATTGTGAATCATGAGGTAATATAAAACTCTTTTCCAAATTCTCATGTTACAAATTCATTAGTTCTTCCCTCATAATGATGGATATTATATAAGGTTTCTTTGATATAATAAAGGATCTAGGAATAAGATCAATTGATAACTAAACCTCACAATAAGAGGAATGACTAAGAAATCAATTAGGGAACACATTAGTGTAGTACCTCACAATGGGAATTAATTCATGCATGATTTTCTCCTTGGTCACAAGCTGTTGAGCTAGATATGCTTTCTCAAAAGGAAACATTATCCACAAGTGGAATGATGATTCTAAATTAGATTCATATTACCTCTTACACATGTACATAATTCAATGATACTTTGGGATTTGGAGAGTCATATACATTTCCCGACTGTTAGTGTTGGCTTTTTATAAAGATATCCAATCCATTCCAACAATAGCATCAAACTCTAACAAAGGTAGTATAAAATTATTTTATGGGAGGTTCATTCCACATAAATTATATGGGGAGGAGTTATAAACATTATATGTAGTAATTTCAAAATTTTAAATTCTCATAAATTACTAAACCTCTAATGTTTTTGGTGGTTTTTGAATATTTCTACTAAACGTGAAAGATATGAATGAATGTGTAGAACCTAAATAAAAAATTAGGTTCTCTAAAATTATATGAATTAATTATAAATCATTCACCAAAACATTTACAAGATCCACATCAGCATTAATGATTGTATATGACTTTCCTATCTCACTTGGAGGATGTTTTTATATTTCCTCAAAGAGCCCTAGTCTTAAGGAAATGGTTTTCATAATTCTTATGTTCCTTATAGTTGAAACACTACACTACAGAATGAGTTTTTATCTTAAACATCCTTTGTTCTTTATTATTAATGAGATTTATCATATATTATTGGATGTTATTATCCATATCCACAACTCTTTTAGATTTGGAGAATCTCTTGGTTCCTTTTAATCAGTTTCAAGGATGCTTCATCAAACTCTTTTGACATGTCAGATGTAGGGTGTTCATTCCATCATATGACATATCACCCATATTAAAATCCATTTTACACTTCTTTTCTCTGAGCTCAAAAGACCACATAGAGTCTCTGATCTCCATTTCAAAATTTACGGCACAATAAAAAATATCCTCTGAATTTTTGAAGTCTCTAATTTACAATGATTTTTATAGAATCAGCTATAGTTTAGTAATGAAGTTATCCACCTTTATTACGGTGTTAATGACAAATCTAGATGTGTAACTTGCAAGACATGTGAATCTTTCCACGTATTCCCAAATAATCATATATTCCCTTTTCTTCAGTTTGAGGAATTCCCTTTCCATCTTGAGATGATGGGTTATAAGAAATATTTATTGAAAATATTTTCTTGAAAACAACCCATTCAATGGAATCGATTTCTTCCATTGACATTGTATCCTTGGTCAGCGTTCACCATTGATCAACTTCCACATCAAAATGATATATTGATAGCAAAAAGTTCACATCTTATGAGCACTGAAGGACAGATAATATCTTTTCAATCATGTTAATCCATTTTTATGTGGGGAGGGGATTGAAATATCCAATAAACATGGTAGGTATTTTCCATGTAAATGATTCTATGAAAAATTTCTCTCTCTTAGGAGAAGGAGGGTGTTCCAGGGGATTCAAGTTACTATTCATAACTTGATCCAATTTAACAATTATTATCATGATGTTTTAAGAACTTTTCTTATCATATTTAGAATATAATTAGAATAATCATCAGATTGCCTATCACATAGATTTTTGGCATGATTTCTACAGTTTAAATCCATTATCTAAGAAAAATAAATTACTTTTATGGGGATTCAATAAATAGATAATAAGAATATAAAAAAGAAAACATTTAAAATGTAAGGTTAAACAGTAAATAAAAGGCATATCCTAACTTGTGATTCCATTGGTATTAATCTAGGTTATCTATGATATATTTCCTAACATATATTCTTATGGTATTTTTTTGTTCCCTTATCAATGTTTCATAATGAGATTATGAATTTACCAAAGAATATAACCTAGGAGTGTCAAACCAAGTTCATAGTAAGGCCTATTGTTGTATACCAGGTTACCCAAAGGTAGGCCTGAATCACCTTTTAAGAGCTGTTACTCCTAGTTATATATGTTCAAGAACCACATGAAATTACTATTTCTAGATAGGGATGTCTTTTCTTGATAAACCACATAAAGTATACATACCAAAATTGAAGAATGTTTTCTTATACTTAGTTTTATACCTCTGTATTTATCTAGAGTTTTCTCATCATCATCCCAAAAATTACTAGACCATCCTCTTATAAGGCAACCTTGACTCTAGCCTTTTACAAATATTATTACATGATTTTATGTACAATTAAATATCAAATTACATGTTATGGATCGTAAATCCTAGTGTATTTGGGTGTATTAGGAATATAATTAAGCCTCAAGAAAGAAAATTTAATTTAATCTAAATAATGAGATACTAACTCCATTGATATCCTATAACTGTATCGAGTAACCAAGTTAGTACATTAACAATAGAGATGAGCTAAAAAGCCGAGTAAAGAAATAATAAAAGGGATAAAACATAAAACATGGGTTAAAAAGCAAAAAATTATAAAATAAAAGGCATATAACATAAAAAAACATGAGGAATAATAATATATATAACATGGAAACATATAATCATGCCATAATATGGAAGTGAAAACAACACATAAGATGACTTAAAAATGAGTCAAGGCTAACCGCCAGGACATGGTGGACAATGTCCCATAAAGGAATCAGATTCACTCTATTTCCCAACATGACATCCCAGGTGATTAAACATTACCCAATTAATTGGAGAGATATCTAGAAACACCCATCATAAAATGTTCATGAATATGTGTGAAACATGGAGAATCATAGATAATGTATCAAACATAAACATAAGGGTTACCCAATGTAAGAATTTTATATAATAATTATGTCAAAAGTTATATTATAAAAGAATATCAGAATGGGATCCAAGAATAAAAAAGGATTTAAACCATAATGTAACATTCATAATTTAATATATGAATGGATCATCATATGTAGTGTGAAACATAACTATAAACATGTTAAATTAGTGTTTATGAAAATTTAGAAATAAAACTTTTTAGTGTGGTTTAAATAAAAAATTAATGATTATTTAAAACATAAAATGAATAATTTTTTGTATAAAATGAGAAATGAACCATGTTATATTTTTTGGATAAAATTAATAAATCTAGAAAAAAATTATTTCGTAAAATATATTATATTGTGAACTTAGAAACGGGTAAGAAAATGTGATGTTCACTTGAATCGGGCTTGTTTACCAGGAAGAATTGAGAAATGAAACATTTTAAAACATGTATTTCAAATAAAATTAAGATAATTTGATCTGGATAAATGGGTTTGGAACACATAAACATAATTTATAAGAATTAAAAAAAATCCTTACTTTGTATAAAATAGAGAGAAAGTGTTAATCAAAGTATGAATTGTGGTTCGGGTAGAATCCCTTACCTTTTGTCTGAAACAGTTCGACACTTGATCTTACTATCCTGAATAATAAAATTACATTCATTAATTAATATTTTTGAACATTTTTTAAATTTAATTCATTTATTATAATTTTATTGATTTCATTTATGAGTTCTTTTATGAGTTATAATTTTTTATATTTAATCCTTTCAAAGAGTTCGTTTTCTTAGTTTTCATGATCAGTTCTCTTGTATAAGAGTATGGAAGTTAATTTAAAAAGGAAAAAAGTAGAGAATTGAAGATTAAATTAATGAATGAAAATATATATGTTTAAATGATCATATAATTCATTTGGTTATTTTTAGTGAGGATGAATCGATAGATAATATGTTGGTGATAATCTATTGGATTATTTTGGATGGTTTTTTCTCACAATGAACGTGTTTTTTTTTATTATTTAACTTCATTTTTATATAATAATTCTAGAAAATTTCATAGGATATAATACATATATAATATTTATTTTAGTTGTAAATTTTTTTAGGAAATTATTTGTTGGCGTTAAGGGAAAATGAAATATTATCATCCTTGATGGCGATGAAATAACACCCCATGAACAACATTTTCATTTTCATAATAAAATAGAGATGTGGGGTGTTTAATTATGGAATATTAGATTATAATAATGAAAATATTGTATATGTGAGGCACTAGAGTTATTATACAACTTTTTTGAGAGTAGGTGAAGAGATTATAAGAAAATAACATGAAATGAAATTAAAAGATAAGGAAAAAGGAATTTAACTTTTGACATTTTCCTCCTTGAGAACCTCCTTAGGAAGAAGGTTTTAGTAATTTTATGAGAGAAAGAGTTCATATACATAGAGGAGGGATTTTTTAAGAGTATTAGTTAGAATTTGGTCATGTCCAAAATCATGGAAAGTGAGGGAGAAGAGGTGGTGAGGGTTGGTTTTTATAGTGGTAAAGAGGGGTGTTTTCTCATTAGTTTATTAATTAATTTATTATTTTTCTCAAGACAATAAATAGAATTAATTCTTGATAAAAAATACTATAATTATATCATGTAAATTCGAACCAATGGTTCTTACATCATCCATGACTAATGTAATAGTGTATTTAATTAATAATGCATATACATCGTAAATTACCGTGTTTTACTATTTAATAAAAAATCAATTTTCTCATAAAAATCTAAAAAATCACCCAAAACATTTTCATAAGTGTAGAAATTAAAAATAAACTTATTTTTATAATATTATTTTTCTAAATATGATAAATAAAATTTTTAATTAAAATCATCATTTACTTGGAAAATATATATTTTAAAATTATAACTAATTTTATAACACCCTGGAAAATTAATTTAGTTCAAAAAATATTCACTTACAATAAAAATAAAACAAAATATTTATTTATTAATTCATTTTATGAAAATTAATTTTTTAAAAAATAAAATTAATGAAAAAATTGTAATTAATTATTTATGAGTTATAAAATACCTACACTTAATTAATCATTTTTAAAACCATTAATTTATTGAAATTATGATTAAATTATATAAAATTTTCAATTATAGGATGCCAAATTTTATTTATACTTTCATATATAAGGAAACTATTCTACTGGTCAGTTTACTATTCCAATGGGTCACAATAATATTTGAATGTTCATGATAATATTTCATTAGTATAGGTTCCTTATATTCTAGGAATGCATTTTATTTCATTCATTTATCATTTATAAAGTTTGTATTTTGTTTTTAATGTGGTTTTATATGATTTATAATATATAACCTAATTATAATAATAGAATTTCCTTTGATAATTTTTTTTGGTCTTTATATCATGTTCTTCAAATAATTAACAAAATTCGACAAAAATTGTGTATGGGGTTGAAAAATGCCCTTAAAATTTGATTTGGATGAGTTTTTATATCATTTTGTCCTTTATTTTTAATTTTTATACCATTTTCAATATTAACTTTTCCATATTCATTATAATTAATTTTAATTATATTCCTTACTATTTTGGGGAAAAAACTAATTTGACCGTACTAGACATTATAAATTATTCTTATTCCCAGTATGGAATCCATTTTCCCAAATTCTAATCATAAATGTGGTATAAATTAAATTATTTTTAATCTCACAGACTAGATGAAAATATGGGGTTTTAAAGTAAAATATTCAAAAGTATGAAATGTTTTTATATCCTATTTCAATTTGAAATTATTCCAAATTACATAAATTGGATTTATTGATATATATATATACATATATGTTAACTAAATATACTAAATAACCTTTTAAAACATAATTTCTCACTGTAAACTATTTACATTAAAACGATGATTTCTATCATAATTATGTATTTTTAACTATTCATTAAAAACGAAAGATCTCAAAAAAATACAACAAATTAACCCTATGCTAATTTTTATTTTATAATTTCGAAAATGGAGTTTATTTTTACTTATAAAATTTGTTATAGTGAAAAAGGTGTATTTAAATTAAGTTATCCATAAAAAATAGGTAAATCTATCTTTAGAAAAGTACAATTTTAAGCATAAAACGGGATTTATTCTTAGGTTATTCTTATCAAATCTATTGGATTAATATCTATAATATTTGATTAAATATATAATATATATATTTAATTAAATTCATTAAATAATAGTAATTAATATAATTTATTAAGACAAAAAGCCTTTAGAGGCATAAAAGTAGTTCTTTTCAAAAACATTTCCTCTATTTTGAATTGGTTTTGAAATTCATTTACATTTAATTTTACACCAATGAATTCAAAAATATATTTAAATAATTTATTTAATCTTATTTATAACCAATAAATTAATTGATAGGTTTTATATTATTATAATAATAATTTTATAATAAATTATTGATCGGTAAAACTCGGCATTGTGTGTAACAAAAGCTATTGAAGAAAATAATTATTTCCTTCAATGAAAGATAACTCAGTATTTTGTGCATTGCAAACTAATGAATATATTAAATTTATATAAAATATTAAATATACCATAATGTCTCAATAGGTTATATTATTTTCTTTGTTGGATGTTGTGTTTAATACACTTTATCAAATATAATGTTCTTACATTAAGAATTTTTTGAATTACATTCTCCCCACCTTAATAAAATTTCATCCCCACAATTTAAACATGACCATGATAATTAATTTTCTGATATTTGAAAATTAATCTATTGAAATTGAAAATCATGGGAGGAGTTAATTAAATACCACCTTAATAATAGATACAGATAAGTACAAAGTTCACCTGAAATTACATATAACTAGGTCTCTAAATAGAATAAAATTAGAGGAATGTGGAGATGCAAACATGGAGGAAATATATAAATATTTAAGGGGAGGGATTATGGTCATCTATCACAAATAACTTTTTGATCAATAAAAATATGAGGGCCTCAAATTCATAAATATATTTTGATTTAAAAGGCCATCGGTTCAACAAAAATAATGGTATTAGTATAACAATTTTGTTTTAAGATACATTAACTAATGTTGAGGAATTATATTATTGAACAATAATATAATGAAATATATTTTCTTCAAAGGTTTCATTTTTATAATAATAATTTCACCATTTGTTTATGCCTCTATAAAATTCTAATTAATATCTTACTCCAGGGAATGGATATCCTAAAATGAATAATTTTTTGTTTACAAAGAACTAAAATTTACTTTTTCCAAATAGCAATATCTATTAAACAAGTCATTATGTTTTTCACTAACAATTTATCAAAACTAATATTGTTAATACAATAATCTCTAATCCTAAAAGTATATTATATAGTTATATGAGTAATATTTATTCATTAAATTATTTAACAAAATAAAATAAAATATTAACCATGATATTTCATAGGCCAATGGTAGGCATGAAACCCTTATTGACCTTCAGGCATGGGCTTAAGCCCCACCACCTCAGCAGATACAACAGGTTGACACCGTGTATTTGATTTTTCATTTTTCTGAAATATATTAATATAATTCCTATGACATTCGCAAAAATTTGATAGACATCCTAGAAAAAATGATAATCACTAAATATCTTTTTATCTATGATTTTCAATACAACATTAGAAGATAAAAACTTCTTCCATTTTATTTCAACATAGGTCCTTCCTTGGTCAATGTATTAACCTAGGTAATTAATTATCATTGTCTATTTGTATCCTCTATAAGGGTTTGTATAGAAAATTATAATTAACCTAAGAGTATCATTTGAGAGTTTTAACCTAGGTGCACAGTAAGGATTATTGTCATGTACTAGGTTATGTTCATGTAAAGCACGAAATTCCTTTTTTGATATTTTACCCCTAGGTAAATCTATAATATATCCATGCCCACATGTATTATCTGATAAAGGATGCATTTCACAGAAAACCACAAAATATTAATCCAACTGAATATTTAGGATTTTCTTAAATACACATCCTAAAATTATTCTTTATGGTTAGGTTCTCTAGTCTATGTTTTCATAAATCTAGTTTCTACGCTTTATACTAAATTTCCTCTAGTACCAACTATATTTCTCCAAACCCAGAAGCCCAAATCCAATGATTAATTTCATTACATTATCATTATTACAAAGAGTCAAATTCCCAGGCGCCAAAGTGTTTATTTGTCTTGGAAGGATATATACATACATGAGTCTTCTTTTACAAATGAACACAATAATTAAAATATATTTTTTTCATTTGAGGATAACTTAATTCCCACATATAATATCCATTAATCTCTTTATTAGTATACTTTTTGGATTTCTGGGGAAAGGAAACAATATAAGGGTGAGGTAAAATTCATAGAAAGGTATAACTAAAATAGAAACAATAATGAATTAATGAACAAAATCAGCATGGAAAGGTAAATAAATGAACACACATGCCATGTAATTAATAAACTGATATGGAGTGAGAAAAAATATAGAATGTTAAATAACTCAAAACATATTCCAATTAAATAATTGGATAATGTATAATCAATATAGTAAGGTAAGAAACCGAAATTACCTTCCATTGAATAAGTAAACTAATAATGAAACACAACCATATAACTTTTCTTAGTAAAAATATCATTGATTAAAATAACTAAATCAGATTGATGGAAATTCATAATTATTGTACATCATTTCTGAGGCACATGGAAACCTGCACATTCAATACCTTTCAAAAAATGGTTTAAAACAATATGTAAAAAATTGTTTAATCTATGAAACTAATTTTTCTCATGATAAAATTTTGACACATCGAGGGGATATATAAATTCTGACCCCCACCCATTACTACAATTACAAATCATTTTTCATTTATTTAATAATAGATTTAATTAAGGAAATATAATCATTATAAAAAAATGTCTATGTTCAGTGAAAGTTATGAATTTATCAATACTTCCATAGTTAATCAAATATCATTCAATATAAAGACCATCTATGAAATTGGAATATGGTTTAAGAAATAATTATATTTATGATAAATAATTTGGATATTTTGGAGAAATTTATTTTTCAATGGTCACTGAAAATTGAATATTTCATAGGGACATAAAAAATGAATCATAGATGTGAATATCAATAATATCCTCAGAAAAAAATCAAAACCCATAATAGGAATAATAATTATGGTATCAATATGACATATTCTATGTGGTTAAAAAAATAGGATTTTTCGTCACTGAATATAAATACTATAACAGCTATTTTTAAAATATTTTTGATTAAAATTTAAATGTATTTTGAAAAAAAATTGAAAATAATTTTCATTGAAAGTAAATTCTTAAAAAAATTTCATTAATAATTATAATTTTAAAATTACTAAGAAATCCTCAAATAAATGACAATGGGTAATTCTATACATCGTATACAATTTAAAAAGAACATTACTATTTCAATATAAAAAGGTTAAAAAGGTTACATGTTACAAATATTTTTATATGCTTCCATTCAAAAATAATTTAATAGAAAAGAAGGGAATATCATTAATTAATCATTTTTTAAAGATAAAAAAAATTATAAAGCCTTTTAAAAAGCATTATTTTTAGAATAAAACAAGTTCTCAGAATAATGAGAGAAACTATGTTGGGTTTTCCTAAATATATTTTCTAAAACATATTTAGTAGAAAAGTTTTGGAAAATGGTAATATTACATGAAACTGGCCATTAAAAACCATAATTTAATAAAACTAAAGGTTTTACTGAATAATTAAAGTATAAATTCATTTTTAATATCAAAAAATAAACAATATCAATTAGAATTAGATTATAAAATAACCCCTTACAAATGATTACACCTATGAAGTAATAACTAATCCATGAATTGATTATGTGTATCAAATATAAATAAAAATATATTAGGTTCTAATACATAAATAGATATTCAAATTCATTATAGATATAATTATACAATTTTAATGACCATAACTAGGTATTCTACGTCAATGAAATTTAATTGAGTTAGGAAATTTTTTCAGCACTTGGTAGCTTTAAGATGAAATACCCATAGATGAACTATTAAAATTAAAACTAAAAATACCATGATAAATTAAATATTCATGATAAAAATTTTAAAATTATATGTATATACACCATATAAATTAAACTAATCGTATGACATTACAATATGCCTCAATGAAATAAAATTGAAATGAAATGGTACTACCTGTGTTTTTTGGTTGAAAATCATTGAACCACATTTTTAAGGGTTTTAAAAATTCTAATAACTTATAAAATAACAATAATAATATTTAAATTAACATATATTACCTTATTATAATATATTATTACACTTTTTTTAAAAAAAAATCATTATTTTCACTATTTCTGATGTTAAGTATCCTATTTTTAGACTGTATTTTGACATTTTTTATTCTTATAATGTAGATGATGATTTCATAATCTCAATAATGTAAACCATAATTTAATTATCTTATATATTTATTATATATTTATTTATAATTATCCATAATATTTCGATATAAGAAATGAAATGCATTATTCATAAAGACGGTAGGCCGTAAGTATGCATGAACACTACTTCCATTTATATGTCATATTTAAATGAGTGAAATTTAAATGATGTATATATATATATATATTATAATTAATGTGTAATATTTATTTAATATAGGTCACATATAATTATAAAACTCATCCTTAATTAATTCCTTCTAAAGTTTGTATGAATCACATTGCTTTAAGGAGGCGGTAGTCCAAACATCCTCAAATGATGTTATCGTATTCTCAAAAAATTGAAGATATGAAGGTATAGTAATATAAAAAGTTACATAAGAATAAATAAATATTAAATAATACATATATTGTGTATAAAATATAAATATATCATTATTTAAAACCATTAAAGGTGGTAAATGAAAGAATGAATGGCATTGGTTTGCTAGGCGGTAATGCCTCAAACACACCAATGATAATTACAAATCCCATTTGATGGATGTGTGTGAAAGAATTATTCAAAATATTATGATAAAAGATATAAATATATTTAATATACTTATGTTTTAAAATTAACCATTATTTAAGAATAATTTATTGGGTGGAGAAGTAAATGAAAAAAAAGTGATTGTTGAAAAATGTTACCTATTTTTCGGGTAACTCCTTTTGGTTTCTACAAAAATACTTTCTTGGTTTACTTTCAAAAAAAATTGTGTATTCTAATATGAGGTAAGATATATTGGGAGAATATTTGGGTATATGTTATCTAGAATATGTTCTTGATAGGTGTTAATAAGTTGGATGGTTTAGTGCCTTATTATAATAGAAGAGGAGTGTCATTCTTATAGAAATAAAAAGGTAAATTCAACTGAGAGGAATCCCCTAAATTATTTCCCTAAAATAATGAATATTTGTTTATAAAGTGGATGATATGGTTCAACTATGGCTACAATTTATGATTTGGGCATGTGTCTAGGTTATTTTCTTCTTTAAGATCATGGTTTAGTCATTTGTGAAGATTATTTTTACCTTATTCATTGTAATTAATTTTAATTACCTTCACTAATATTTTTGGTCCAAAAATATTTTTAACATACAATAAATTTTAATTATTTATAATTAAAAATATTGAATCTATTTCACCAAATTAGATTCATATACGTGTTTTAAATTAATTTACATTTAATACCATAGATGGGGAGATAATGTAGGGTTTTAATGAAAAAAGTGTTCTAATGTTTGAAATGTTTTTATATACATTTTTATTGTGAAATTGAATAAAATTTCTTAAATTGGATTAATTTATGTATAATTGAACAAAATATAATTTAAGACCAATTTAAAATATAATTTAACACAATAAATTATTCACAAGAAAAACAATTGAATTAAAATTTTGTATTTTTCAACTATTCGTCAAAACATGAAACTTCTCAGAAACTACCAAAAATAAAACCTAATACAATTTTTATGTTCCCATTTAATAATTCAATTATTTTTTACGTATAAATTTTCTAAAATTCCCATGTATTTAATTTAAAATATTTTCACCATTAAAATGAGCTAAATCCGCCTTTATAAAAATACAAATTTTAAGCATAAAACTGGATTTATTCTTATCATATGATTTTCAACTATATTGGATGAATGTAAAAAATAATTTTTTTAATATATAAAATAAATATATTTCATTAATATTATTCAATAATAGTAATTATTTTAAATTATTATGAAAAAACATCTTTGGAACCATAAAAATAGTTCTTTATAAAAACATGTCCTATATTTTCAATTTGTTTTGATATTATGTTCTATTTATTTATAAACCAATAAATTTTGAAAATACATTCTCATAATTTAGTTAATACTATTTATAACCTATTATTTGATATCTAGTTTATATCTTATAATAATAATATTTTACTAATATATCACTGTACTGTAAAACTCAACCTCGTGTGTAATGAAAGCTATTGAAAAAAATATGTGATCGACACAATGAAGTCCAAAGAAGTATTTCATGCATTAAAAAATAAATAATATATTAAATTTATATGAAATATTGAATATTTCATATATTCTTGAGGGGTTATATTCCATTCAAAAAATGATGTTGTGTGTCATACACGCTATCAAATAAAATGTTTTTACAATATAATGTTGGGATGTTACAATGTGAATTTCACCTTATAGATATAAAAATAAACATTGTAGTGGTGAGGTAATATCCTATATATACCAATAATGACATAAAACCCAGTAATCTCAATAATAAATAAACTCCCTGGGAATCATGTTTACAATAATCTTAAGGGTAAATCCTTACACTAGTGTATACCCTCTGATAGGACCCCTTACAGTGTGTTGTAAGTGATAATGCCACTGAAGTACTCTTTTGAGAGGGGAATAAATTCCATAATTAAATCATTTATTATGGAAGGTGATAAAACAATATCAAATAGGTATGAAACTTAAGTAGATGCTACCATAATAATACCTTATACTATAAAAGGCATGGGACTATACTCCTTGGGCATATGCTGCACTATATATATATATCCCAATCAATGGCCTAAAGATGAGTCTTGACTTGCCAGGGTAGGTCCACATTGTTGGTATTAAAATTCTAAGGTCTGACTACCTTATTCGTGGTATCACCCTTGACCTGATGGGACTGTAAAAAACCAACTTCTAGTTTGGTGGGGAGTTGATGATCCAGTACTTAATTGTGATGTTGGTACAGATACCCTTTCACAAAGCACTAGGGTTAAATTTTCGTATATGCTATAAAGGGAACCTATCTTACCACAATCTTGTTACTTTATTAGTTTTCTCATGATAAAGCTATTTTTATTACATGCCCTACTAAATAGGCGACACAGTACATAGATTTCCATGTTTTCAACTTTCATGTACTTCCCACACATAAACAATCCAAATGACATTTCCCATTACTAGATAAAACACCTCCCTGATAGAAATATAGACCTACTTGTCTAACATTTCAATATTCCCTCATGTTTTTCTATTTAATGAGGTTTTGGGTCACAATCAATAAATCAGTGGTCAACTAGAAGTAGTTTAGCTATGACCGGATGGTGTATGAAATCCCATCCTGAAACTGCCTCATTTTTGTGATCTCATAACATGTGAAGATATAAGAAACATTTTGTAATTTGGTGAAGTGAACAGAATAATCCATCACTAACATGTCACTATGCTATAGGTGGATAAAATCTTAAAGTGTGGCCTTTTCTCATCATCTGTGAGAAGAAGTAGTCAACAAAGTATGTCTGAAAGTCTATCCAGACCACACACTGATGATGACTTTCATGAGAGAGAATACACCATAAATAATTAGAATATTCATGATTCATATAGGTAGATACTTGAACATTTATTCATTGGGTATCTCTATATACTCCATGACAGACAACATGTCTTCTTAACATGACTCAACAGCCTTAGGTCTTCCATCCCCCGAGAAGGTGGCTAGATAATTCTACTTCAAATCCCTCATCAACTATACTATATTATGTTAATGTTGGGGATCACCATATAAAAATATCATAAAATAGAATAATATGTCATGGAACTAATCATTACTGCCCAATGAATGATAAATAGGAGGATCCTAATATAGAATTATAGTTGGTAGTATGTGTGGATTAGGTCCCACATGCCCCAGAGCAAGATCATTGCCCTTTTTTTGTATGATCCAAGTAATTTACCATATAATAACTCTAGTATTTTCAATTTAATTCCTCAAGATAATATTTAACAGTTGATTGGAAAAGTGAAAACATGAATAAATAGGTACAAGGCCTTCCTATAAGACAGATGCACCCCTCAATATTACCATAATGTCGGGTATATGTGATAAGAATGATTAGAAAAAATCATGGGATACATATCCTACCACCCACCACTAAGGTCTATTAAGTGTCATGGTCTCATATAACAAAACATTGGTCATGGTATTTAGAGTGTAAAAAAAGGTATATAGAAATACACCCTTTAATTTTCACTTGGAATCTGCATATAGTGGAAACATTTTCACATTAAAACATTAACATAATATAATTTATTATTATTTATTTAGATATTTATATCTTAATATTTTTAATTTCATCATGATGTACCAATATATAAGTAACTATACTTTTTATAAACTGAAATTAGTACGTCAAGTAATTATGACATGGCCTTTATATCTGATATCCAAATGTAACTGTCCATGAATTGTGATCAAATTGAATGACTATCCTTCCAAATTAATATAATTAATCCCTATTAAAACTCCCTTGGAAATAATAAATCAAATCAACTAACATTATCTCATGTAGAACCAGAGGTCGATGGTCTAATTGTTTCATAATTGCTTTATTAAGGTGTTATCATCAATATATACAAAAAACACCATTTATACTATTGTAGGTGCAATAATAAATCTTATTATGACATTTATGCAAAAAAACATGCACACTACAATACATAACAATATTTTTACATGAAAAGAATACATGAAATATTTGAAATTCATGCATAAATATAGATATGGAATCCAATAATGAATTACATTTATGTCTAATGTTTCCTAGTATGATTCACGATTTGATACACCCTCATTTCCTTGTGATATTGGTAGAATAATTCACATCATAGTAAGATACAAATTATTAATAGTAATAAAAAAGTGTATTACCCAATCATGAAATTCGTAAGACAACAACTAGAACAACAAATAATAGTACTTACCCATCATAGGTATTTTTGGGTTTTCCAATTACATGGTTTGGATACTACCAAGAAGAGGCTACTTAATAAATAACATTACATCATAATCCCATGTATAATGCTAAAAAATAGGAAAAAATAAAAAATAAACCCACGGATACCACTTTGTATAATCCCTTATAGGATTCCACTTAAGTGTGCTCTGAGATGGGGGGACAAATGAAATCAAGCACACCTCCCCATACATCAGAGGATTCCAACTACCAGTGGTGTACATGGGTGTGTTTGTGGTGATATTATGTCCCCTTCAGACATAATATAGCATAGTGGTAATCATTTTAGATATTTAGTGGAACCATATATGAACATGAAACCAAAAAATAATAAATATTAATCATAGAGGATAAATAAAATGGGGGAATTTGAATCATAATTGGATACAAATGATGATGATGATCATTTCACGTAGATACCAAAAATATATTTCATAGGATATAGATGAATATGAATATATAAAATTCTATAAGAAATACCAAAAATACCCAAAAAATCTAAAACTATCATCGCGATCATAGGATCAGTCCTCTTATCCCATAATCCATCCTAGAATTAGAATTGAAGAATCAGAAGAAGGTCATATACCATTTTCTATACATTAAATCAAGAAGCCTACATTGGTAACAAAGGTTCCCAAAGTAGTGTATGAGATATAATTTTTAATCCACCACCAATAGTGTCTAGATCCATCAAGTAAGTTCATATAAGTGAGATGTTTGGTAATAATAGTGAACGCAATGCAATAGATACATAAAATCTGGTTGTCCAGGTTCCTCTTGGATACCTGACCCACACTACCTACTTCATCCTTAAACAAATGTATGATCAATGTGATACTTGTTCAAGCATAATATGAGACATAATAAAACAATTTTCAAAAGTTTACCAACCCCAAGAAATTGAATTGACTTTGTGGATGCATCCCAAGAATTACAATCACACATTTCAATAATTAATAAAAAGGTATCATTTTAATTTTACATAGGGAAACATGATCCCATACAAGGTTATCCATATATAGAATCCCAAGTATCAATCTAGGTTAAATTTTTATACCTAATTCCTTGGGATTCATTCCAAGGTGATCCACAAATGGGTTCCTAAGTATCACTGTCGCCATAGTCTGAATTTAACAATTACCTGTGTGTTTGTCCTTTATATCTGACATAGTTGTCTAAGTGTCTCTCATCGAATGGGAAAACCATATAACCACTGATCCAATCCACATGGTTACCTCAAGGTAACATGTATCTCTCTTATATATGTAAAGGATATTAAGAGTTATTATATTGAAGGAAAACCTGGAATCTCCCCCAAAAAATTTTTATTTCTTTGAAAAATTCTAACAAAAAATAATGATGATCCCATCCAAGGAATCCTTATGTCGGGGCCCTTGTATCATCCTCAGCATAAAGTGAGGATAAAATTTTAATACCAATTTCATTCTATTTGAAAAGAATTAATTTGTAAAATTATAAACAAATTTTCCAATTCATGTGATTATGTTAACTCAAATTAGGCACAATGAACATGGAATAAGGGAAAGTGTAATAAAGTAAAATAATATGACATAAGACATTAGGTATAAGGTCCTAACTATTGGAAATGAATTATCTAGGGATCAATATACCACTAGAGCATATTATTACAAGGGAAACATGTACCTCTAAATAATTTTATCAACTTAAGGAAATGGATTTATGGGAATATAAGGAAGGGATCACCCAAAGGGATGTATCACATCAAAGAGACCACGTAGAAGTCTGATTCACCATTATTTGGGATCACATAAGGAAATAGACACACATTAATTGATTTAATTAATAATTTTTTTTCTTCTCTAGTATGTATAGAATGTAGAACAATGGATAAAAATATAAATTGCAAGGAAACATAGGAGAAGAATCTAGAACACCTACCTTAAGTTTTCATTTCTATCCTAATCTAATGTCGGCCCCTAAATCTATCTATAATAGGATAAATAAAAATAATAATTAAATTATATAAAATAGAGAAAATTATATTGTAGTAAAATAGAACAAAAGGAAAGAATATAAACTAAGAAAATATGGTAGAGGATTGGAGAGTTTAGTGAGTAGAATCAAACACAGCTGACGGTGAATGAATCAAAGGTCAGATGAGGGAGATAACAAAATTCCTCTCTTATTTAGGAAGGAGAGATCTCTCATGGTTGCAGTTGGGGAAGAATACATGAAGAAAAATGATTGATAGTCTAAAAACATTTGTAGGGGAAAAAACAATTCACATTTCAAATTTTGGTGCACAGTTTGGCCACATGGTTCCCCACAATGTTCTTTAAATATATGACATATGCTACAAAATAACCACCCTCACATGGGCTATCTAAAGAGTTTAACTAAACATGCACATCCATGTAAAATTATAATATGAATGTTTTGATACTATTAACATGGTCATTCACCTTGGACTACATGTTTGTAGACAAACCATGTAGCCTCCCATATACACAAGCAGACCTTCATGATTGAGTCACATGATTATCCCAAACCATGCGCTAAACAATTTATATCATTCTACATCTTTATGTTCTACAAATTTAGGATTCGAACAATCTAAAGACTCTCCCAAATAATCTTAATCCATTAGAGCCCATAAATGACATAAAAAAAGAGGTTTTGAAGAGTAATATAAAAGTACATACCCCAAAAAAATTGGGTCATTAAATATTTATTCGTATGTAGGGTTGAGAAGTGTTCTCAAGGATAAGTATCTAGAGCCCCCAAATGTGAATTGTATAGGGGAAAATTTCACCAACTCTCACTCATGGTTAATAGACTCACAGTGTGAATCACACATTTAGGTTGATAAATATAGACATAAGTATAATGGATTATTGATGAAGGGTGAATATCATATTTGATTCTATAATAAGGAAAGAGTTTTTAAATTATGTCTTTCCATTTGAGATATAATTTTATCATGTGAATTAATACAATAAATAAAAAAAATATTATTATTCTCCTTCCGTAATCAAGATTTTTATTTATTTATTTTGTTTGGAAAATATGGGATTTTCTTTATCAATTAATATAAAAGATATTCTATATATAGGTATTAACTTTTTTATGGAATTTTGAATATACTAAAGGATTTATACATACAATAAAATGGATAATTTTTTTATAACATTTAGAATAATAAGTTTTTGAATGAATATAAACACATCTTGATTTGGAATTGTTTCCAAGGACATATAAAAAACAAATACCTTTCAATAATCCATAAATATTTATTATTGTAACCATTTTATTATGAATCATTTGAGAATTGGGGATTTTTTTATTAGAAAAAATGAAAAGGAAACTATTTTATAGAATAGGTGAAATGGATAGTGCACTATTGTATCATATACATAATGATGTATGTGGACCAATAATCACCCAATAAATTTGTGGAATTGGGTATCTTGATAATTTTACTAGCGACTTTAGTCAGTATAGATATGTTTTTCTAACAAGACACTTGTTCAAAACATTGGAAAATTATAGATAGTTCTGGTAATATGGAAAAAATGAAATTGGAGATTGTTTTATGATTATATATAAAGATAAATGAGGTGAATAGTTGAGTCAATAATTCATTGATGACAAGAGGTATTTTTGAACTATTTGAGAAATAACTCCTCCTAAAATTACATAATTTAATGTTGTGTTGGAAATGATAAAATAAAACATCTTAGACATGGTTGCATCAATGATGAGTCCATGTGACCTTGTTATTCAATTCTATGTTTACGTAATAAAGGATTCATTTAGACTAAATTATGTTCCATCTAAAGCAACTATAAAGACACCATGTGAGGTTAAAACTGGGAAACAACACAATATGTCTTTTATTAATTTTTTGGGATGTAATTAATCCATGTTATTATTATATTTAGATAATATTACCTGAGATCCAATAGATTGTTATTTAATTATCAACCTAATGAAATTAAGGGATATTTATTTATATAATTATACTAAATAGAATGTGTTATTGTCTGATTTTATATATTAATTTGGAAGTAATTTATTCATAATAGAGTTAGTATGTATAATTTTTAGAGGATTAAAATAAATATAAAAAAAAATGATGTCTTATGGTGGTTCTAGTTAAGTTGATTCCAAAAAGACTACTAAATGATGATCTGAATCAAATTACACAAGAACCTAGAAGGTATGGAAGGATTCATGAATAACATGAAAAATATGGCTTTATCATAGAAACTAATAATTAATAAACCATTATAGGATATAAACCACTAATTTTCAAGAAGCCCTTATGTGTTCCAATTCAAATAAATTTTCAAAATCCATAGATTTGAAAATGGAATCCATGTACACTAACAATGTTTGGAACATTTTGTATGAACCTAAAGGAGGGAAACCCATATGGTGAAAGTTTTTTTTCATAAGAAAGAAGATATTTATGGTAGAATATTTACCAATAAATAAATATTGGTTTCAAATGTTTCTATGAAAACCAAGAGTGTTGATTATGATGAAAACTTCTCACATATTGTTATGATAAATTCCATTCAAATATTTCTCAACGTAGAAGCTCACATTGATTATGAGATGTAAAAAAATTATCTAAAAACCAATATATTAATTGAAAGTTCTTCTATGATGTTTATATGATATAGAAAAAGGTTTTCAAGTGAAAATACTTATTTTTAAGTTATGTTAGCTATAACCGTATATTTATGTGATTAAGCAAGTTTGTTAGAGTAAGAATATTTGGTTTGATGAGGAATTATAAGGGTTTTGTTTCATCAAGAAAATGGAAATTTCCTATAAATAAGTGGATTAGGAATAATATAGTATTGTTCCAAATATTATATGTGGATTAAATAATTATTATTATAAATAATATCCCTACACTTCACTCAAGGAAGATGTGTCTAGGTAAATTCTTCTGGACAAAACACATTGGTGAAGAATATTATATACTAGGTATGGGTATCTATAGATATTCATCTAAAAGGATATTTTGAGTTAGTCATAAAACAAAAATTTTTTATTGTTAAATTTTTTTAGCATGGGGAATTCAATAATGGGGATTTTACCAGTGGTACGTGGAATAGTTCTTAGGAAGGTCCAAAGTCCTTCTGAAAAGTTTTCAAGGATAGAAAAATTTCATTATACATAAATTATAGTTTCTATCATATAATTCATGTAATGTACTCAACCTAATGTCTATAATGATATTATCTAAACCAGTAGATACAAATACAATCCTACTGACTGATATAGAAATACAATGAAGAATGTTTTTAATTACTTAAGAAGTCATAGGAATATATTACAGATATTGAGAATAGAGAATGAGATATATTTAAAATTTTACATATATGGTAGATTTTAATTCGATAGAAATTATATGAGATAATAGTTAGTTTATGTTTCCCTATATTGTATATCTATCACTTGGAAGAGTTTTGAACAAACCACCATAGCAGAATAGATAATATAGGTACATTACATCATTTCATCAGATTGCATGAAAGAAGACCTTAGGATTAGGAAGTTAATCTATAACCATGAAATGGTTCTTAGATTCCAAGGATTAATTTATATTTATTATTATAACAATGTATTTATCACTTGGGATAAGGAACAATGGTCTCACCATTGTATTAAACACATACTTTTAAAAAAATATCATATGTGAGATTGTGGATAAGGGTGGTTGTTTTGTAGTTCCTTGAAACATGTGTTCTAGTTTATGAATCATTGCTTCCAGGAGGTATCCATAGGATTTATTCATGGAACTGAAAACATCCAATAGTTCCTTATCCAGAATAGGCCCGCTTTGCAATGGCAGACATTCATTATGTTTTCTCTTTATGATACTTAAGAACATGCATTAGTCAAGATGATGGGAGGTCGGACTCATCACACCATTTTAGGGGGAATTATTTTCTACTCTAGGGCTTTATTTATAAATTTAAGATATATTCATGAGTCCATATCGATTCACCAAGTATATCATAGGATTATTCTAAAATTTAGAATCACTTACTAACATATGTAAAATTTATGATAAACCATATGTAATCAAGGTTCTGCATTACTGGAGATATCAATGAGTGTTCGAGGTTATCCATCAATGGTATGTTCTCATATACTATTTAGATATTATTTTAATCATCGTTATGATGATATTGGTTTTTAAGCCACTCATTGGGGCACTTTGGATATTATTGTCATCAAGGGAGAAGAAGTCTTGTTTTGATATTGGGATCATACCCATAAAATTGGCTGCCTACGTATCCTTAAAAAAGGAATCATAACCCTTGTAAATTGGTGCCGTTTAACGGGACACTTCATACCTTTTAAGGTCATGAGATAAGGTCCTAGCCATATATTTTAATGTCATGTGGTAACTAAATCTAAGAAAAAGGTTCCTATTCAATGTTTGGTGTGGGAATTATACTGAAGCATCCCAAGGAACATAGAATGAATATGGGTATCCAAGTAATATAAAAGAATATTTGGAATATCTCCTTGTAAAAACTGGGTTGATTTTAACTGTTGTGTTTGAACATCGAGGAAGTTTCATACGTATCCCATGTGGATGGGAATCAAAGATCACATAGTTCGATGGGTCTCATAAGAGTGTATAGTCCTTTGAGAGAACTAATTTTGTGCTTAAATCCTGAAAAGGATGCCTTGGTGATTTGGTGGATTAATTTAAGGCTTACTCCTAAGGAAGATACCCAGATTAGGGGAATTAAGGTTGGATTTTTGAAGAGGATATCCAATGAGATCAGGCCCTGAGATGGATTCCTACGTATCCTTGTTTTAATAAAAATCATAATTCTCATTGTTAATGTGTTTGTGAAAATGTTATGATCCTGAAAAATCTCTAAGCCCACGTGAGTGATGCTCGGTGTGAGAAACAAGAGGATGTAAAATATTCAACAAAGGCACCCACTCTTTTCCTCCTCCACTGGTCGAAGAGGGCATGCCTATGGTGGAGGGGGTGGATGGGGTCAAGGTGACTGGGGAAGAGGGTGAGCCGACGAGACTTCTCTTTGTTCACTATACATTGGACAAGGGTATAGTGTAAGGAAGGAATGAAGGTTAAGGAAGTAGAGAGGAGAAATATTGTAACCTCTTACTTGAAAGGTTAGGGTCTTACACCATGATGGATTCCCTCAAGGATATAGGTATAGGAGGAAGAATTCTTATTTTCTTTCATGTAAAAACAAGCAGGAACTATACCTTCCCTACAAGAGACTTGAGGTTTCGGGTCTTAAAAACGAGAAGGGGAGGTCAGAACCCAAAACCTAATCTTCCAAACTGAGAATGTTCCAACAGTTTTCTTGGGAGAATGATCCATGTGATTGTGGGTATAAGAATCCAAAGGCACTCCATGAATCTTAAACCCATTTTGAACGAAATTTATAAAACCTCTTTCTACAGATATACAAACCCAAATATGAGACACACTAATTTTCCTTTCCCAATGGTTTGATAAGTCATGAGGTTTTTATGGAGTTCTCAATAGAATCCTTTTCAAATAATTGAGCCAATGATGAAGAATTAATTCCATGAATGGATTTTAAGAGAACTTAATTTCTTGTAGACAAAAGAATGTTGGTGAATCAAATAAGGGCACCAAAGTTAGAATTGGAACGCAAGTATGGGCACACAAGTATGATTTGGAAACCTGATGTTCACTTAAGTGTTTAAAAACCTGGATGTTAATTCTTGGGTGAGACATGACTCAAACCATTAAGAGTATTCACAAGTATTACCAGAAGTGGGGTGATCAAGTTCATTTCAGATGAATAGGTGGCACACAAGTGTTTCTGGTTTAGGGAGGTTAGGAGCTTTAGGCGTGCAAGTGTTATTGATTTCAAATTTTAAAAGGACTTATGTATTATGATCCTCCTTTAATTACTCTACTTTAGGTGTAAAAAATAACCTTGAATGTTTCTAAAGTCATTGGATAAGAACTAGTAATACCATAGCAGCAATTGGGATTTAAGGAAATTCATTCATATAAATGAAGGCCCCAAGGGTATATTTATAGGCAAAAATAGGACCCTGGTCATAAACATTATCGGGCACACATGTGTGTTTCATTAAAACATTGTGGAATGCCAATGTTTGTGCACTCGATTGGTGGCGCCCATGTAGGATTGAACACCACCGGTGATTTGCCTAACTAGGGAGTCGCTCTTAGGACTTGTCCAAAATGATAGCTCCATTCAACTCTAGCATGGTTGTGGGTAGGTGTTTCCACACAGGTAACATGGGCTCCCCTTTGGGGACTTCACCAAATATATTGTTCCATACCATAGGGGATGCACATTCACACCAGTACTTGGGATCACTGTCATGCTATGGTCCCGACCCATAGACCCAGTTCTTTCTCTACCATCACCGACCGCCATGAAAAATGCAGAGTCCGACCACTAACTTTTCGAGCCCGATTGAGGTCATTTTGAATCGTGTCACATGGAAATACATCCTAAATTGTGGATAAGTTCATGAAACATATTTCATGGTGTCTACAAAACCCCCCATAGAATTTTATTCTTTCAAAATGAAAATATTATTATTTTAAGGTGAAAGTATGTAAATTTGACACATTCTAACATCATTTCAATAGATTTGGATCTATGTCATGTTTTGAAGGTTTCTTTAATTTCTTCCAAAGCCAAGGGACCTAGAGAGAATAGTTTGATTATTTCTAGGTTCATATGGAAAACCCTACAAACTATGTGCCTTTTGACTTTTTTTCTCAATATTACCTAAGCCATAAAAATGTATGTTTAGTGAGATGGGACTCGACCTTTGTCAAGAATTCCATTTGTAGGTTTAAAATCTGGTCAGTAACATGTCTCTGGTTGTTGGATGTTTAGGTTCATGTATGTTAAACTATAAAGGGCTAGTGTTTAAGGTCGAACAACATTGACCTTAATTTTTTAAACTAGATCCCACGAAAGACTCAGTGGCTATGAATTTATCTAATATTCATTAAATATTTTTACAGGGGATCTTAAGTCATTATTTTATTATGTTCTCCAAATCTGAAATTTGTATAAACATAAAATAATTCATTTCAAAGAAAGAGGTTCCCATTATTTGACAAACCCATCATGGGGGTTGTGTTATGTAGGGCCAACTAAGGCATATGATGTATGACCAAATAGTGGAATCTTTTGATAGACATTCATGTTATGTGGTAAAAGTATAAACAAGGCCACCTAAGGGCACATACAACAAAGTCATGCAAATGATCTCTTAGGAATTTGACATTTTATTGTTGATAGTCAAAGAAAAATAATATTTGGGTGACTCAAGACAACATTGGGTGGGTTTTACAAGAAAATGGGTTTTAAGAATAAAGGGATATCTATGGTGACATATTTTATGAATTGGAAAACCACTTCTACACGAATTTGGTGTATGAAGAATGGTCATAACTTTTCAAGAAGTAGAATTTTTGATATCATGTCATGCGGTTTTATTTCATACAGTGAGGACATTATACTAGGCAGTTTTAAGTCATGCAGTGAGAAAATTTTATTTGTGAGGTTTTATGTAATGTAGTGGGGACAATGTGTATCTTTTATTAAATGTCTTTATCTTTCATCAATAGTATGAGACTCTCCCAATTTCTTGATAATTTTGTTGGAAACATACAACAATATTCTGGTATGGAAGGGAAGAATAGTAAACTATGATTTAAGAATTTTTGAATTATAAGAATGATATGGGAACAAAAGAGATAAAGGCATTAGAGGAATATTCTTCCATGAACGAAGATACCATTATTTGTCCAACCTGTTATGGGCACTATATTATGTAGGTCCAACTTGGGAATATTCTATATACCCAAAGAGTGGATTCTTTTGACTACCAATCCTATTATGTTGGAAAATTATGCATGTCCACCTAAGGGCACATACAACATAGTTAGTCAAAATAGCTCTCAAAAGTTTGAAATTCTATTTCTAGAACCCGAAGAAAGTTTATAGGGAATAAAATTTTCCAATTCATAGAGTTTTGTTTATGAATAAAGGTTCATGAATATGTAGAGAGTATATAAAATCATGCTTTCCAATGAATCAGAGGAATAATATTTCAATTAATTTCTGAATAATACATAGGAAGTATGTTATTTGTTGTTTTAGGTCATACAATTAGCACCAAAAATAGAAATAGTATATCATATAGGGTTAAGTGATCCAATGTTATTTAAAATTGATTTGAACAAATAGAGAGGGAAATGTGTAATCTGTGGTCTTGATAACTTTATTATTAAGATAAAGAAAATGGGACAAATATAGATGAATGACTACATTAAAATACAGATTCTTGTATATTGTATTAGTGTTTGAATGGGACAAAAGGAAAATTAACCAAGAATGAAATTACCATTATTTGACAAACCCGTTATGGGGGCTATCTTATGAAGGGAAAACTAGGGCATATGATGCATAGCTAAATAATGGTATTCTTTGACTGATAGACCCATTATATAGGTAACTTATGCAAGGCCACCTAAGAGAACGTACTGCATATTTATGAAAAGGAGTTCTTAGATATTAGAATCTCTATCCCCAAAAACTGTATAAACGATTATGAAGATATGAAAATATTCAAGATTAAGAGTGTGAAATATGGAAGGGGTAATTCCTAATTCACATGAGAAATATTTGAATAAATATATAGCCATTAGTTTGAAGTCCTTTTCATAGATCTTAATTACAATTTAAATGGAGACATTCGTTGTATCCTTTAAATAAATATTATGCTTCATTTTTTAGATTCACGCAGCGATGACAAGAAGTGATCAATATGTAAAAAATAATATTGTGGATGGACCATGGAATTAAACCCAAGTGTCACTACATATCTCATATGGATAATAATGAAGCTATACGTTGTTAATTAAACATTCCCTATGCAGGTTTAACTCTTAAATAGGGAATAAACGGGGTTTTTTGTCATGGTTTGGCCCAAGACTGGAGATCTAATAATCTCTATGTAGCTAATATGGATGAGAATCAAAACAAATGTAGTTCTTGAACAATAATTTCTCACATGAATTGAGTTTCATGTGGGAGACAGAGGATTAAAATACATTCTAGAAGAACTATTTAAATTTAAGATACAATATGGTATGAAAATAAAGTCATGTATCCTAAAATATCACTCTGTATATATTGGGTTCATACATAGGAAGAGGAGAAGGGAAATAAATAATTAAATTGTGGCTGCAGCTGGGCCAAAGATTTGAGATCCATGTGACTCTACATATCTCATATGTATTAGAATCAAGCCATGTGAAGTTATTGAAATGAGGTCCCTATAATGATCTGATTCTGAATTAGGGAAGAATAGGACTCATGTACTACTAAGCAGTAGTAATGATGTCAATGATGCTTGCATATTGAAGCTCTTAACATATATTAGAGAATACATTGACCATAAAGTTTATTTTCGTGTAATGAGGACAAATGATGAAACATTTTTTATAATCATACAGTATGGACATTTATTTTTGGTATGTAGTTTAATGTATTGCGACTAGGGACTTTTGTGGTGAAGTTTAGATTCATGAATCTATGACATAAATTTCAGTTACACAATATATTTCGTCAAGAATCTCGCATGGTTTGGAGTTGTAATAGTCTCTCCATCCATTAAGATTAGGTAATAAGCTCCATTTGAGTAAACCTTATGTATAGAATAAGGTCTTTCCCACTTTGGTTCAAGATTTGGAGGTTTATTTCTTGGTATTATTGGATTCTTGAGGAAAAATACCAATTTTCCTTGATGAAACGAACGTAAGTGAACTTTCTTGTTAAAGGCTCACACTATTCTATTTTGACAGAGTTATAAATGATTCAAAGTATGCAATTCGTTTTCTTCTAATTATTCAAGTTCATCAACTAATTTTTGAGACCTTTCATTTATAAGAAACTAATCATAGATTTCAAATCTGAGTGAAGATAATTGAATTTCAATTGGAAAAATTTCTTCTGTGTCGTGTACTAATAAATATGGGGTTGCCTATGTTGTAGTACAGGTAGTAGTCTGGTGAGCCCATAAAACATGAAAAAGTTTATCAGGCTATGATTTCTTATCATTATCCAACATCATTTAAAATATACTTGATAGGGTCTTATTAAAGGCTTATAACTATCTATTGGACACTGCATGATAGTGAGAAGAATTGTTTTACTTTATATTGTGATCTTGACATTACTTCTTTACCTCAACATAACAGAAATAGATGAAATTTAATGTCAATATAGTTTGAGGGACACCAAATATGGTGATGATGTTAGTTTTGACAAAACTAACAATGCTTTTGGCTAGAATATCTTTGATAGGTATTACCTTATCCCATTTTTAGAAGATGTATGTAGAAGTAAGAATATAATTGAACTTTTTATCCATAGCTGGTTCTTATGTTCCTACGACATCCATTACCTTTGTGGAAAATGGCAAGATGTTTTTAGGTGTATGTAGAAACTCTGGGGTTGATTAATGAAATTGGCATGCACTTGGAAGGGATGAAATTTCTTAGAAAAATATGTGAAATCCTACGTCATTGAAGGCCAAAAGTATCCAAGCCTTTAGATTTGATCAGAAATCCTATGCCCATACTAGTGACCACCACAAGCTCTTGAATGTACTTCTTCATGAGCGCTGTAGTTTCTTATCCATCAATACCCCTGAATAAAGTTCCATCAATTCTTGGTTTATAGAGGATATTCTGGTGATTTGGACTATCATAAAGAGTTAAATTGTCCACTCGTCATCAGATATGTTCTTCTCCAGCTCTATCTAGTGAAAGTACTCCATTTTGATGGTATTCTTTGATAGGTGTAATCCATCATGTGGAATGACCATATGGATCAGAAATATAAAATTTTTAATAATTTCCTCCAATCTAGTTTGAAAAAATCTGATACCACATGATGATGGTCTATAATGATAATTGTCTCAACTCGATTCAGATCTTCCAGGGTTGTGGATGCATTAGCCAATCCATCAACTTAGGCATTTTGTGATCGAGGGACATAAGACAATGTCAACACTACGAGAAATTATGCCATTATCCCTATGATGTAATAAACAAAGGGATTAACTCTTCTTTTCTAATGGCATAATCTCCATTTATTTACCTTATTACCTACTACTAATTGACATTCACTTTAAAGTGGTTCACTTATACCAGAAGTGCCAAATCTAGGCCTATGATAAGAGCTTGATATTCTGTTTCATAGTTGGTACTACCTTATGACAATAAGAAATAATATAAAAACACTTCATTCTCTAGGGAGATAAGTACAATTCCTCACCCAAGATTGTTGAGTTTAGGTTTTTCTATTCTCTTCCCTTCCAGACTTATGGAGGAACCGTCAAATTACATTTCCCATGTTTGGGGATTATCTTGAATAAATAATACCACTTTATCAAGAAGTTCATCATTCAATGATGTATCTTCTGCGGATAGAATTTCATCAAGGAAATCTTCCAAATATTTACCTCTTATTTACTTTTGAGGTATAGAATATATATCAAACTATTGAAAAATAACTACCCACAGTGTCAAATTTCATATAATCCTAGGAAAAGTAAGGATAAATTTAGGTAGGTTATTACTAGAAACCAATTGGACAGCATGATGTTGCAGGTAGTGCCTCAATTTATGAACTGGAAGATTAATGTCGGGTAGCACTTATTGATACATTTATATTGAGTTTCTGTGTCATGCATAGTTTGACTGAGATAGTAAAGGATTTTTTCATTCCCAACATCGTTCTTTTGGGCTTGGAAATCACCCAGTGAACACTCAAAAGATGTCACATACAGAATAAGTGGTCTTCCATTAACATGTGGCATTAATACCAGTGAGATCAATAGATATTTCTTAAGGGTATCAAATGTTTCTTGGATGTTATCAGTCCATTGATAGGAGACTCCCTTCTTCATTAATATAGTGAATGGAAAACCCTTGCCTACCAAATTCATGATGAAGTGCCAAATATTGGCCAATTTTCCTTAAAGTTTCCTCAATTCATCCAAATTTTGAGGAGGTGAATTTCCAAGAATTTTTTTTATTTTATTAGGATCTACGTCGATTCAATGATGGTGTACAACGATGTCGAGGAACTTTCCTAAGGTTACCCCTAAAGCACATTTCAAGGGGTTCATCTTCAAATTGTGTTTCCTTTGTTTTTTGAATATGGTCTCCATATTATCCATGTGATCAGAACTTTGTCTATATATAACCACCGAATAAACCACATAACATTCGAAAAATTTCCCGAAGAAGGGTTAGATGATATGGTGCATGGAACATTGATATGTTGCACCTTTATTGTAATGCCCTGACCCCAGTTACCTTGAGTCGATGCATTATTACAAAACATTGGAATGGTCATAAGAGATCAAGTCTCGAAAGACCGATTAGTTTAGTATCATTGGAATTACTAGATACATACATAAGTTTTACATTACATCATAAAAAACAACCACAATGTGTCCCCTTTGAACACACTCATATCCCTTAACCTATCCCTATAGGTTAAGCATAATATATTTCTTCACATCCTGGGAAAAAGAAAACATAAGAAAGGGGTGAGCTCAGATGCTCAGTAAGGATAACGATATATCAGAAACTATCATAAATAAGCATAAACATTTAATGCATTGTATAAAACTAAAACACAATCCATTTATACATAAAATTCCGAATAATCTGGCAATGATAAATCAAATAGTGTCATTTATTTATTCGAATCGGTATTCTTTTAGTCAAATATTCACATGTAATATCAATATCTAATTTCATTATTATGTAATGAATAATGTCGGACAACATAAGCACATAGTCACAGACTCATTCCAAGAATAAAAATAAGATTTCATCAAGGCCTTGTACCAAGACACTAGTTTGTCTCATGATACCTACTGATGCATCAAAGATCTATAGAGGACCCCACACATCACATACATTGTCCAATTCATTCCTTATATGAAAATGTTGAAACATAATCTAAAAATTCGTATAAAAACATAGCTATGAAATTTCAATATTTTCTCCAAAAATGATGAATGGTAAAGAAATATCACATCCATGGTCAAACATAACTCATTCAATATAATATAGAAGATTTTATAATGGAACCTCAATCAATAATAATGAAAAAATTTAACATAGATTAAAATAATTAGTAAAACTATTTGAGAGAAATATACCCATTTTTTGAAAATATTTTAAAGTATTACTATTTATCAAGAAGCTATTAAAAATTATATTTTTGAATCAATGTTTCTCAAACCACATTGAATCACTGAAAGAAATTTTAATTATAAAACATTCATGTCTATATAAATAAATCCTTAAAACATTTTCAAAACATGGATATCAATGAGAATGATTTAGAAGAATAATTTTTTAAAATGTTTAAAATGTTATTTTAGTTAGAGTTCCTAAACAATTGAGTGGCGCTTAATTAAAAATAATTGAGGGAATAAAAACATAATAATATCAGAAGAATATAGTGATTCAGGATATACTATGTCAAAGTACATTATATACACCATATAAAATTGAATTGGCCCATAAAAACAAAGAAGTCTCAATGGATTGTAAATTGCGATGAAATACCTTATAAAGAGAATATCCTTAGGTTAAGGATAAATCAATGACATAATTATGTTTAAAAAATATAAACACAATCAATATGATTATGTATTTAGTGTAAATCAATCGTAGTTCATTCACACGTAATCTTTTAAAAACAACACCAATGGCTTGGATGTTTAACTCCATGAATGGAAATTGAGTTCAGATTACTCTTATCAAGTTCATGTCGATGACTTGATATTTTATCAATGGAGTGATTATGTGTATCGAATGTATATCCACCGAAAGGGGAGTATAAATTACTACATAAATAAATAAATAGTTATTACAAACATAATCTTGGAGTAAAATAATCAATGAAGTATGCGTAAATCCCAATAAGTGAGAATTGAAATTCGAAATTCCATTAACGGTATTGTAACTTAAGATACATACACCCAATGAAAGAAGAATTATACAATGAAGTTGTAAATACCCATAAATTAAAGTATATTACAATAATAATACAATCATGGGAAGTACATACACCACACAAAAGGAAATAGTGGCCACTATAGCATGAATCTCCTGGGAATAAAAAGTGAGATGAAAATATCTTACCTTATAATTTTCCTTATTAGATGGTAGGTTAGACTCTTGTATAATGGTGAAGTAATTGTTATTAAATTATGAAATAACTACATACATAAATATGATCTTCTAATATTTCTTTGTTAATAATATTTCAGTAGTATCATTGTTTCGGGTGTTAACAGATTCATTTACCTTTATATATTTTGTTATATAAGTTATGTTTGATATGGGTAGGATGTATTGGATTTATATCTAGAGTGAAATTAAGTTGTTAAACATTTTTGTAATCATAAAATTGAAATTATTATAGAATGGTTACGATGGCGAGTGAATCTCATCACGTTCGTGGAGACGATAATCTTTAAGTACACACGAGCGACAATAACATTTTATTAATGGTGAAATCGTATGTAATTGGATGTTATATCATTTATAAAGAATCATTAACATGTTTTATTTATTATTTAAATTTATTGTACTGATTATTATTCCCATCCAAATAATGATGTGTTGAATAACAAATTATGCCAGGACGTGGAGACGGTAAGCCATATGTACGCACGTATGGTGACTTTGTCATTAATAGGATGGATAGAATAATGAATATGGTTGCGCCATATTTATAATAACATCAAATTATGTAAAAGGTACTATATTTATTATTTTTTTATAGAAACATCAAAAAAGGGGAAGTGAAAGAAAAAGACAACTTTGAAAGAGGTGATAAATTATGACGACTTCTTCAGGTGCTTTCTTTTGATTTGATCAGAATGGCTACATACGTTGGCTTTCTGACCAAAGGAATCCTTCTAGGATTAATTGAGGGTAGTATGGAAGATATTTGGGTATGGTTTGGCTAAGCCAAACGTATTTTGAGGTGTTATTTTGAGAGAAGGGGAAGTACCTTTTTTTAAGAGAGGTGAGTGTCACTTTAGTAAAAGCTGAAAATATTAATTTATTATATAATCATATTTCGTTTATAATGGATCCAAATAGATTTATTTCGATGATATGGTGTGGATGGGTCGAAAATCTCTCAACCAATCAGTTTTAGACAGGTTTAGGTCCCCATATTAAACTTATCTTTTAGATTTAACTCTTAGTTAAATAGTTTAACTTTTACCTTATATTCTTGTATTATTATAATAAATGGTTAATAAAAATACAATAAAAATATCAGATAAACCCTTATGTTTAATAATTGATATATAAAACCTTATTTATTTCCTTTGGGGGAAACATAGATTTTTATAAATATTATATCAATTAATAATATAGTATTTTTTTTAAAAACTCATTTTATTTCAATTTTGACACTATTTAGTATTTGGTTTTTGTGAAATTCAAAACAACATTATCATTTAGAAATTTTTTTAATCAACCATAACATGTCATATTATACTATAAAATTCATGGAATACATAAAAAGTCTCAATTTACAATTATTTTAGTATTTATAATGTCAGTTATTTTAATCTTCCAATAATAAGGGACTTGCTACATCATCATTGTGTCATAAATAAATTTAATTATTTAACATCTAAAAATTATAAATAAAATACAAATAGGTAGGAAATCCATTTTTCTTTATAATGAATATTTATAGTCAAATTTCTATTATGTATAACCTTATATTAAAAATGACTTAGTGATTAAATCTTGAATTTAACACTTTTAACTCTTCTTTAAATAAAATAGTAATAAATGTCATAATCTAATCCAAATGCATGAAAGGATCATATTTTATTTATAAGTTTGATTTGGGTCGAAATAAACTTATCTAATATAATTAGGACATGTGTAATGGTAGTTATAATATCATTTTTACCTTTAATTACCCTATTTAAATTTAATCGCGGTAAATAAACATCAAAAGTTACTATTAACGAAAAATTATTTTAATCTTATTAAACTAAATTTTACATAAAAATGTCAACCGCGTCACTAGTATTTTTGAAATTAAATTCATATAAGTGGTAAAATTATGTTTTATGAAAATTTGCAAATGTACCTAGAAAGTGCGTAAAAGACGTTAAAAAGTTTAATAAAATTTTATACATCTAATTTTATTATAAAATGAGTCTAATGAATGAAATCCAACTTATATCAGTACTATGTATCAATTTTGACTTAAATTAAATTTAAATCAAATAAATAATTTTTTCAATAAAAATTAGGATTTTAACAATAACGTAGTATTTGTCACTATTCATCAAAAATTGAAAGTTTTTAGAAAAATACAAAAAATTATCTCAAAGATAATTTTGATATTCCAAATACAAAAATTATGTCTATTTTACCAAATTAAAACCATATAAGTTCTATTAATTAATTTAAAAAAATACTCTCATTGTCAAAACCAGATAGCGGGTCTTTGAGAAGTAAAAATTATCAAAGGATTGATATGTGATTATGTCCAATTTAAATTTAAAATTTCTTCCAATGACCAAAATTGGATTAAATGATAAAAATATAATATAATTATACTTAAAAACCATTCAAATGTATAGTTTAACACTATATATTATTTTGATTAAAAAAGTTTTTTCAATTAAAATTTAGTATTTTTCACTATTCATCTAAATATTTAAGTTTTCATAAAAGCACTAAAAATTTATCAAAACTAAAGTTTTATGCCCCAATTCTATAGAAGAAGTTTATTTTGTAAAATTTAATATATATAAAAGTTCCAAATATTTGATTTAAAAAAGGTTCTCCATTAAATGGCAGTAAAATTTTATATTTTGAAAAATATTTATTTTATTTGAAAATTTGAATTTTTTCATATATTTTGTCTAAGAAACGAATAATATATAACATAGAATGATATAGAGTATATAAAATTTAGTTTATTTATAACTATTAATAATTTATTTCTAAACGTATAGTTCGATAGGTCGTAGTGCAATTGAAGTTGGTTATGCGTACTTCCAACACTATCATATTATTTAAATAGAAACGTATTGGGGATTCATGGGGTGTTACATTCTTCCCTTATTAAATTAATTTATTCCTCACAATTTTAAAGTGTTCTTCATTAATTAAAGGTTAAAAATAGAATATACCTTTGTGGAAAACCCACATCTAAAATAGGGTTAATAAAATTTAGCCTTAATAAGAGGGAAACGAGAATTGAAAAATTCAACACCAAATTAGGATTTAGAATAGGAGAAAATTGATGGAAGATATAATTGGAGGAAAATTTAAATATTTATAATGAGTGATTGGGGTCATCAATAATAAACAATTGAAGTGAAAATTGAGGGTCTCAAAACCTTAAATCAATGATGATTGCAAATATCGTCAGTTCAACAAAATATAAGGTATTAGGATAACACTTTTTAAATTTTAAGATCATTCCTCTAATGTTTATGAATTAATTTATTCATAAAACAAGAAAAATAATACTTGACAAGTAGAGTTATATCTATTAACTAATTTCTAACACATACTCATATCACACTAAAAAAGATAAGTATTCAAGATGACCTAGTCACACTAGAAGTGTAAGAATCAACTTCAAGAGAATCACATAATCCACAATGGATAAACTTTATATTTCCCATGCCTTTAGAGATTAACAAAAAATGGTTAGTACAAGATCAGATGATCCCAGAAATGGATAATTCATTATAGAAATAAATACTACTCCTAATCTCCAATATTAAACAAACAATACCCAAAGTTCAATAAAGACCTTTAAATAAACAATTGTCCATAAAATCGTTCAATATAATCCAAATTAAGATTGAAACCCAAAACACAAAAGAATTTAATCCCATAGTTCTTCATAGTAAATTTTAACATTTATCTTCAAATTACATCAACTACTCTTAATGTCTCATATAAATGTGTAATTAACCAAATCACATATTCTCTATAATACGTTAATCATTTAAATTAAAAACCTGAATCCCTATAAAAACATAGATTATTTCAAATTAAAAATAATCCAACATTACTCCTCAAATGAAATCCCATAGTATTCTATTTTCCGTAGGCATATAGTGTTCCCAATAGAGAAAACATCTTCCAAAATAATATTTATCACTTAATCACCAAATCATTTTCCTATACTAAGGATAAATAATAATTTCTAAAAATCAACATATTCTGGATCCCAAAAATAATTTAACTAAATAGAATTAGTTAGACTAACCTGGGACTTCACATATTCTAGTGGTAGGTGATAAATCTCGGTCGCACTTTGGTTGTGGGTTTGATTCTCGTAGAATTATCTGCTGTGACGGGTTTTCACACAGTCTGTGTGTTGTCCTTTTTCAAAAACCATATAATTTTATAAATTCCCAAAAATGATATAAATTCCTCAAAAATAACCATAACATATTTTAACCAAAAATTTTATCTCATTCCGTGCATTTTCTTTCCAAAAGGTAATAACCTATGATTGACTCAAATTCAAGGATCATATAATCCCAAATGGTTCTTTATAACTATATCAACAAAATAAAATATAATTCTTCCTCAAATAGAATTTTCACATAACAAGTTGTAGGGTTACACATACAAGATAAAAGTCTTCTATAGTAATCCCCTCAACAAAGAGCATTATTACTTTTAAACATTTTTCCATCCATTTATTTCCACAAAAGTTCTTCCTTGAATTAGAGGTTATCCTATAGAATAGGAAATTGAATCAGGTAATGCCTAGGTCACCTACATTTATATAAATTGACTGTAAATGGATTCTTATGATCATTTTTATTTTCTTCCATAGTACTCTTCAATTTCTCTCGGTAATTATTTACATTATGCCCTTCTTTCCCATAGATAATGAATTTCTTTGTTCTATTGAGAAACCTTTCCAGGGTGTCTCCTTCCACATTTTTGGCATGATTGAAATTGAGCTTTCTTCTCTCCGAGTTCTCAAATACTAGATCTCTTATCATTATTCACTTTTCTCTTCTTTGTTGAGTTTGGTATTTGGTTAATTTATATATTGTTGATAATATTTTTTTAAACCTACTTAAGTATTAACAAGATATATTTTATCCCTATCAAAATTATATTTAGTTCATCATATCCACTATTGTACCCACCTCTTACATCATGTTAATTATTACTATGACTTCCTTGAAATCCAGCCATTGACTAAAACCAGAAAGCATAGTGTGAGTAACAATAGTCATAACATCATATAGAGAATATCATGACACCATATTTTTAATCTAAAACACCTTAGGATTAAACAAGGTTCATTATTCTCATCTTATTTTAAAATACTTCTAATAGGTATGTAAATAAAATGTGAATTATCCTAAACAGATCCTCCGAGAGTGTCGTATCCAAGAGTGTAGCAATGCATGTTATCGTGCACCAGTTCATATTCGAGTGTAGCTCAAAAAGGGGTTTTCATGTTTTATCCTTAGGTATATCTATGACATAACTGTCTCTACCTGCTCGTATCCAGAGAGTGATGTATTTCTTGGAAAACCCACATAATATTTACATTACCAAATTTTTTGGATGTTCTTATATACTAATCATCAAAGTCTATATTAGGGTAGGTTTTTCTAATCAGATTTTTTCTAATTGTAGCTTCCAAGGTTTGTACAAAACTTCCTATGATACCAACTGTAATTCCCCAACCCCAGTTACCCATAGTCAATGTATTATTACATAACATTTCCATGATAATAAGATATTATGTCTCGATATACCAATTAGTTTATTTTCCCAATAAGTACTACATATATACATAAGTTTCACAATACATCATAAAAAACAACAATGTGTCCCCTTTAAACACACTCATATCCCTTAACTTTCCCCTATAGGTCAAACATAATATACTTCTTCACATCTGAGGGAAAAAGAAAAAAATAAGAAAGGGGTGAGCTTAGATTCTCAGTGAGGATAACTATATAGTGGAGACTATCATAAATAAGAATAAACATTTAAGAAAATGTATAAGACAAAAACAGAATCCTTTTTAACTTAAACTTTAGTATAATATGGGAAAGATAAATAAAATAGTGTCATTTACTTATTAACATGGTTATTCTACTAGACGAATAATATCATGTAATATCAATAGCTAATTTTCTAATGATTGAATTCATAATGCTAGATACCATAACCACATAGTCAAGGCCTCATGCCAAGACTACAAATAATATTTTGTCAAGGACTTGTGCGAAGACACTAGTTTGTCTCATGAGACCTACCGATGAATCGAGTTGCTATAGAGGAATCCACCTGTCACATATTAAGTCCAATTTATTTTACATATTAAAAGTATGAAACCTAATATAATCATTTGTATAAAAACTTTCATATGAAACATCAATATTTTAACCACAAACGATAAATGGTATAAAAATATCACATCCACAGTCAAACATAACTCATTCAATACAATATTAAAAATTGTATAAATCACCCTCAATCAAGAATAATTAAGGATGTTGATATAGATTAAAATAATTAGTAAAACTATTTGAGAAAAATATCCCATTTCTTGAAAATATTCAAAAGTCGCACTATTTATCAAGAAGATGCTAAAAATTAGACTTTTTAATCAAAGTGTCTCATAACACATTGATTCTTTTAAGGTAATTTTAATGAAAAAACATTCATGTCTTTATATATAAATCCTTAAAACCATCATTAAAACATGGGCATCAATGAGAAATATTTAGAAGAATAGATCTTTAAAACATTTAAAATGATATTTTAGTTAGAGTTCCTAACCAAATGAGAGATTCTTGAATACAAATAATTGAAGTAATAAAAACCTGATAATATCATGAGAATATATGGATTCATGTTATACTATGTCAATGTACAGTATATACTCGATAAAAAAGTGAATCGGTGCATAACAACAAAGAAGTCTCAATGGAATAAAATTTGAGATGAAATCCCTTATAAAGACTGTACCCTTAGGTTAAGGATAAATCAATGACCTAATTATATGTGAAAAATATAAATACAATCAATAATATTGGATATTTAGTGTAAATAATTCAGAGTACTTTAACACATATTCTTTTAAAAACAACACCAGTGGCTTGGATGTTTAACACACTGAATGAAAATTGAGTTAGGATTACTCTTATCGAGTTCGTATCGATGACATGAGTATTTATGAATGGAATTGTTATGTATTTCAAAAATTATATCCAAAAAAATGGGAGTGGAAGTTAATACATAAATAAATAAATAGTGATTACGCACATAATCTTTGAGTAAAACAATCAATGAAGTATGTGTAATACCCAATAAGTGGAAATTGAAATTTGAAATTCCCTTACTGATTTGGTAACTTATGAAGCATTCAGCCCGTGAAAGAAGGATCATACAATGAATATGTAAATACCCATAAATTAAAGTATATTACACCAATAATACAATCATGGGCAGTACATACACCATACAAAATAAAATAGTGACCAATATAGCATGAATCTCATGGGTATACAAAGTGAGTTGAAAACCCATTACCTTGTACATTTCCTTAGTAGAGGGTAGGCTAACCTCCTGTATAATGTTGAAATAATTGTTATTAAATTATAAAATAACCACATATATAAATATTATACCATATATGATCTTCTAATATTTCTTGGTTAATATTATTTTAGTTGTATCTTTTTTTCGGGTGTTAACTTATTCATTTTCTTTTATATGTTTTGTTATGTAAGTCATGTTTGATATGTATATAATGTATTTGATTAAAATATAGAATTATAATAAGTTCTTAAATTTTATTTTTAATCATAAAATAAAAATTATTCTTGAATGGTTATGATGGGGAATGAATCTAATCGTGTTCGTGGAGACAATAATCTGTTCGTACGCACGAGCGACAATACCATTCTATTAATGGTGAAATTGTATGTAATTGGATGGTATATCATATATACATAATCATTAACATGATATATTTATTATTTACATCAATTATACTCATTGGTATACCCATACAAATAATTAATAGTTGAATAACAAACCACACCACAATGTGGAGACGGTAAGTCGTACATACACATGTATGGTGACTTTGTCATTCATAGGATGGATAGAATAATGATTATGGTTGTAACATATTTATAATAACATCAAAGTATGTAGAGGTACTTGATTAAGTATTTTGGTTTGGAAAAAACTTTGGAAGAGGAAGTGGAAGAAGAAGATAACTTTGGTTTGGGTAGGGGTTGGATGAGACAACTGGCTTTGGAAGTGTGATTTTGAGAGAAGGGGAAGTACCCTTTAATAAGAGAGGTGAGGGTCATTTTAGGAAAATCATAAAATATTAATTTATTATAAAATTATATTCAGTTTATAATGGATCCAAAAGGATTTATTTAGAGTCTAAGGTGGGGATGGTTAAAAAAAATCTCAAACAATAAGTTTTATATAGGTTTAGGTCTTATATTAACCTTATCTTTTAGATTTAACTCTTAGTTAAATAGTTTAACTTTTACCATGTATTATTGTATTATTATAGTAAATGGATAATAATAATACAATAAAAATCCAAGAGAAAACCAAGTGGTTCATTATTAATATATCTAATGTTATTTACATCCTTTGTCTAATATTTATATTTTTAAAAATATTATATCAATTAATAATATAGTATTTGTTTTTAAAACTCCTTTATGTCAATTTTGACACTATTTAGTATTGGGGTATTTTGAAACTCATAAAAACATTTTCATTTTGAAATAAATTTATTTAATAAACCCTAACATGTCATATTAATCTTGAAAATTCATGAAATACATAATAAGTCTCAATTTTCAATTATTTTAATATTTATAATAACAATTCTTTTAATCGTTCAATAATAAGGTAATTACTGCATCATCATTGTGTCATAAATAAATTTTATTATTTAATATCTAAAAATTATAAATAAAATACTAATATGTAGGAAATATTTTCATATTTTTAAGGAATATTCATTGTTGAATTTATCTTATGTATAAACCAATATTTAAAATGTTTTTTTATTAAAATTTTAAGTTACCACTTTTGAATCTTCTTTAAATAAAATAATAATAAATTTCCTAATCTAATCCATGTAGACCAAAAGGATAATATTTTTTCCTAAGTTTGATTTTGGCTGAAATACACTTATCTAATAGAATTAGGACATGTGTTAGTATAATTATGATTTCATTTTTCCCTTTAATTACCATATTTACTTTTAAGTGTGGTAAATAATATTCAGAAGTTACAATTCAACAAAAAATATTTTCATGCTATTGAACCAGCTTTTACTTATTGATTACAACCATGTCCCTTGGATATTTGAAATTCAATTCATATAATCTGTATAAATTTGTTTTATGCAAATTTGCAAATGTGTATAGAAGGTGAGTAAAAGACGTTTAAAAGTTCAATAGAATTTTATACATTTAATTTTATTATAAAATGACTCTAATTAATAAAATTGAACTTATATTGGTATTATGTATCTATTTTAACATAATGTAAATTTTATTAAAATAAATAATTATTTAAACAAAAAGTATGTTTTAAACAATAACATAGTGTTGTAAACTATTCATCAAAAATTTAAAGTCTTCATAAAAATACCACAAATTCACCCAAAGCTATTTTTGATATTCCAAATTCAATAATGATGTCTATTTTAACAAATTAAAACATAGAAGTTGTATTAATTAATTTAAAAAAATATTCATGTTGTCAAAACTAGAAAGTGGGTTTTTGAGAAGTAAAATCTACCAAAAGATTGACATGTTTCTATGTCCAATGTAAATGTAAAATTACTTCCAATAACTAAAATTGGATTAAAATATGAAAATATTATCTAATTATACTTCAAAACCATTCAAATTAATAATTTAACACTATAAATTTTTTTGATTAAAAAAGTTGTTTTCAATTAAAATTTAGTATTTTTCACTATTCATCAAAATATGAAAGTTATCAGAAAGGAACCGAAAATTTATCCAAAATAAATTTTTATGTCCCACTTCTAAATATGATGTTTATTTTTTCAACTTTAATATATATAAGTTTCATATATTGTATTTAAAAAGGGTTCTTAATTTGAAGGAAGTTAAATTGCAATTTTTGAATAATACTTCTTTTATCAGAAAAATGAATTTGTTCTTATATTATATCAATGAAACACATAATATTGATGTTAAAATTATATGGAGTATATAAAATTCGAAATTTGTTCATTACAATTCATAACCACTTTTTAATATTCTAGTTTGATAGGTCGTGGTGCACTTGAACTCGGTGTTGCATACTTCACACGCAATCGTATTATTCAAAGAGAAAATATCGTGGAAGCTTGGGACGTTACATGAATTATTTAATCCAAAGGGAATTACCTAATAGAAAAACACACCATGAGGGGATATGAAGGTTGTAGTTTCTTCATCCTCTGGGGCCATACAGATTTGATTGTACCTAGAGTAGCCATGCATGATGGAAAGAGCTTCATAGTCAGATGTTGCATCAATTAAAAGTTCTGTGATCAGAAATGGAATGTCATATTTAGGACAATGTTGGGTAAGATCCTTGAAATCAATGAGGACTCTAATTTTCTGATTATTATTTATATCTGGGATAATGTAGGCCATCCATTTTGGTTATTGAACCTCCCTGATAAAGTTATTCTTTATAAGCTTATTGACTTCAACATCAATTTCAGAGGTCAGAGTCATGTATGTTCTTCTTACTGCCTTCTTGGATTCTCAGTGTTCCTCTATAAAACCTAAATGATGAGTGTAAATATATGGATTAATACTTGGAATTTCTGTATATTTCCAATAAAATATAACTCGATGTTTCTTTAGAAATGAGGTATATATATCTTGCTATTCATAAGTCATGGTTGCACTAATTACAGGGGGATGTTGATCTTCTTTTGTACCCAAATTTATTTCTCTGAGCTCATCCACAGTGGTAGTAACACCTTCCTAAAATTCAACAAGAGTATCCATGAGATATTCATATTATTCTTCCTCACGTGTCACTTCTTCTATTTCTATTCTTAGAGTAGGCGATGACACAAAACATTCAACTCTAGGGAATGAGTCAGTATTTGGACATACTGAAGAAGAGGACACTGTTTCTGACCCTACTAATGAAGAAGTGTATTCCTTGAGTAATAAAGAGGAGTGTATGGGTTGGGAATCCACATGCTTTTCTTCCTTCAGTATTTATACAACTTCTTCTAGTCTTATAGGTGAAGCATAGGCTTGATGAAGTTCAGTGGAAGAAATGAGGACATATCTATTTAATCATCCATCGCTTCTTGGTAAATCAATAATTTCTCCTATTCTGTCAGACTCAATATCCTTAATTGACATTATGTAATTCACTTGATGTGTGTTCAGATTTGGTTTTATCCTTTGAATTTTATTGATATGAAACACATAATCTATACTTAAATTTATGAATGGTATTTCTGAGATATTTTCCAATCCATTCAGAGAATTGATTCAGGTTGCCTCCATTGTCCTGAATCATGTTCCCTTCATGTGATAATATTAGGCCTCAACATACTGAGGTTCACACATTTTTAATAAATCATATTCACCATAAAATGACCCAATTTGACCATTGAAACAGTACTTGAGACATTGGTGGTATGATGAAGGAATGGTTTCATGTTGATGTAGCCAAAGACTACCAAGAAAAAATGTAAAGGATGTATCCTAATGGAAATCCATAAAATCAGAATTAGACACAAGATCTCTAAACTAAGTTCTAAGTGTAATCATTCCCAAAGTTTCTTTCTCATTACTATCATAACCTTACAACATTATAGTGGAAGTGTATAAGTCAAATTCACTGAGGCCCAATTGACGAAGAGTATGAATATGAATAAGGTTGACTCCGGAGCCATCATCAATGAAGGATCATTGGATGTCTATGTCATTAAACCTTCTATATAGATACAAGGGCCTGATATATCCATTTATAACATCATTTTATATTTCATTCTTAAAATATATAAGTGTGTGAAATTCTTGTAGAATCATTCTCTATACGATAAACCTCACCAGCAACGAATTTATTTTCAAACTCTTGACAATTTAACAAATCCTCAATAAGTGCTTCATGAAGATACTTTTACAGATTCATGGCATCCAAAAATTGACAACTTTGCCGATAATTGGTCCATCTATTTAAAAAAATCATACTTTTGGTCTATAGGTCTGCATTTCCAAACATAAAGATGTAGTTTTCTAGGCGACTTGGATGTTGACGCTCCTGGTGTCGATGTACCCTGTGTCGGAGAAAAAAAGGGAAATACTCCTTGCTTTAGTAGATTACAATTACTAGGTTTATCTACATTCTAAAAGATAGATTATGCAACCTCTAATCCGCCCTCCAAAATAATCATTTCAGGACTGAAATTGTCTTGCATGGTAGAATCTCATTGTTCTTTTTTGATCCCACTGAAGGTCTCTTCCACAAGTTTCTGCTGCAAATACAGTTCGATCAGAGGTAGAGTTAAAATAATGGATTCTATAATACCCTTATCTTCCCATGTATCCTCGACCTTGGATTCTTCCACTAGTTCCCCAATTACATATAGAGAACATAGAAAATTGTAACCAGAATCACCATTGGAATAGGGATCGATTAACTGAATAATGTTAATGGAACCGAAGACCAATTATTTGTCTGAAGAAGATTATACTTGATAGGTCAGGTCTAATTATGTCATTGGTTGGGTGGTGCTCGTGCTTTTGAAACAGATGGCATGACATATTCCAGATTCAAATATAACTTTGTCCTTGACATGAACTCGTCTTCTTATAACTTCACATTTTCCTTCTGATCACGTAGCTTCATTGATTATTGAATTTTAGAGGAATTGTCTTTTGATGAAAATGGTTTTGATGTGGAGGGAGTGGCGGAAGACACAATATGTGTTTTTAACTATGTCTGTAGAATGGCATGAGTTCAATTGATCATTTTCCTGATAATCTAATGATCATTTTTCTGGGGATTTTTAACTTTGACATCCTTTTATTGGATTTTTCCCTCTATATTAGTAGCAGTAACTCTTACTATTTGGGATGATGAACTTTTCAGTTTCACTTATCCAAAGTTTATCTTTTTTACAAGAGGTCCTTAAAATCAAAACACTCCTAAATGGAATTTTGCAACAGTTGATGAATGGGACAATAATTCAGAAGATTTGTATCTCTTTCATTATTTGGTTTTTTTGGCCTTGGAAACTAAACCAAACTATTTTCTAGATTTTAGATGAAGTATTTGAGAACTTTTTCATTCCAGAAAGAATAAACATTAATCTTTAACTCCTTAAACTATTTTCTCCTTTTATGTCTTCGATCATCTTGATGAGGAGGTCATTTCTGATGATTCTTGTGAGGCTGAGCCCTTTGATATGATGATGGTTTTGAAGTGGAAGTAGGTATAGGTGCGTGCTTGAGTGTGACTATAGTAGCCTCTCCATTCCCTATTCTTCTCCTCACAACTGATGGAATTACATAAGGTTTATCTTTAGTTTCCCCAATGGAATCCTCCACCTATTGGGAAATTGAACCAAGGTCTAAAAACCCTCCTATGTATTTCATTGGTATTAGTGGTGTGAGTAACTCATCATGCAGATTTACCACAAAAATTGGAAGCAACTCTTCTTGAGGGAGTGCCAGTGTTAAGGAATATGTTAATCATTTCCATAGAGTAAGGAAATCTGAAACACTTTCATTTAACACTTGTTTACAATTTGTAAGATCAAAAACTATTGTATGTGGCAATGTTGAGATGAATTGAAGAATAAATTTATGACAAGTATCATATCCAGTAATTGATTGAGATTTTAAACTTTTATACCAGACAAAATATGGTCCCTGTAATGACTACACAAAGCACATATTCTTCAATTCTTCTTTTTATTTTGGAGTCCCCATCATGGGATCACGAAGAAAAACAAAATGTGTTAAGTTTTTTTCTAGTCCTCCCAAACCATTATAGATTGCGAATGTATTATTCACAATGTTTGGTGGGGGAGGAATCAGATCCAACCACTCTAGGTAATCTCTGTTTTCTGACTAAATAGGTGCACGTCATTCTTCCAGATCTTCTAATTGGGTTGTTAATGCATCATTTATTCCCATAAAAATTTGGGGAATTTCTGGATGAGCTGAAATCTGTACAGGTTGAGTAGTTGGACTTGAACTAGTTCAATAACTGGAAAAAACACTGGTGGTGGTGTTGCAGGTATTTGTCTAGGATAACCCATGACAACAGACCTATAGAGTGGTGTTTGATCCTAACCTGGATATGTACCAAATGGAAGAATTTCATTATTTGTATCTTTATTTACCACATATCCTCTTTTATAAGGATCTCTTACAGGATGTTCATGTTGAGGATCATCCTAGGGAGTAGGTCTAATATAAATGCTACATCAAAGTAACTCTTTGTTGAGTCATTTTAGCTCTTTTATCTATTCTTCTTGTTGTGCCAATATTTTGTCAAGTGAATGAGATTGACCATCTACAGTGGAAGAGTAAGATGTGATCTAACTTTTAACTTTCCCCTTGTTAGATACCATACAAAGTGATGGGAGTTGATTATTTAATGGTATGCCTAGATTTTGGGTAAGCCTCTGATTTTAGGTACGCACAACTCCTTAATTTTTTTCCACTATGTATCATATTATGGATAAGAACTTCATCTTCCAATTTTCCTTATCTAGAATCATTCTCTAGTGGATCTTCTACAATTTTGTTAATTAAATTTACTAACACATAATGCATTGATGGAATTCTATCAGTATCATTGTAGGATTGTAACCTTCTTTATCTTCCATGAGACTCTCATCTCTTATATTATGAATTCTCAGGAATAGTTTGACGAACAATTAACTAAAGGGAAACCTTGTATAGTTTAGTTTTGTGCTCTTTTTTGGCTTCTTCCCTAATCAAGAGAAAACTGACTTCAGTTGAGGAGGGGATTGTAGATGTCAAAAATATCCCAACCCTGTAGGTTGGGGATGTTCATATTCTTCTCCATCAAACCTTCAAACATTTTTTATTGAATTAAATGGATGAATTAAATAATAACCTAGCTTTATAGGCTGGGGTTGCTTTTTAACTGCTATAGGTGAGATTCCTGCATATTCTCTTCTGCTTTTTAGAATTTCTGTTCTGAAATTTGCAAGGTGCATTATTCGAAAACCACTCAAATCACATATATTGAAATATTTTTGTGCTATTTTAGACATTTGTACCATCTAATGGCTGAAATCATCTAAGCAGAAGGCATGCTGAAGATTCTAAGATGCTTGGTGAAAAACTAGCTCAACATCTATCTTTCTTTGGGCATGGCTCTGATGAGAGATATTTGTGGCCTATTCTTGATCATATACTTGATTATATACAAAATCTGTTGATTGTAGCTGATCGTGGGAAATAACATTCCATGAGACCACTTTTTTACGGCTTTGCTGATTTGAGAGAGCATTTAAATTAAATTCTCCATGTGAACCCCATCCTCTAATATGAACACATGATGGGGTATCAGAAACCTTTTAGTGTATCCTCTTATATCACTGAGGCATGCATGCTGAAGGGTTATCAACTGCTTTTAAACCTTTGGATATCGGGAAACTGAGAGCGATGCCAAGTCAATTTGGCATTACAACCCTTCTATTAACTTTACATAATTTTGATATTCATCATATGGTAATAATTTGGTTTTTAAATAACAAATATTCTTCCATAGGTTGAGGTGAACATCATGAATGAAATATTCTCCCATCAATTTCAGAATGTTGTATTGAATATTTTCCGAAGGCCATAACATGACTGATACTTATTCTTTATCCAATTTATTTTTCATGTTTAACATATCATTATCATCTTTCACTAGAGGTTTCTCCACTTGGTCTGACCAAAGTAGACGCTTCTCAATTTTTTTATTAAAAATAATGGAATTAGACACTTTTTCCTCTGCTGTATTAGAAGAAAAATGACCCCAGGGAGATTTGTAGAATGAATGTTCTCTTAAGATGTATTCTAATTGAGAAAGTATTTCACCCATTAATGACAAGGTATTAGACAAGAATCGATTTGTATTGGAATTTTCATTGAGATAAGAGGGCTTTCTCATTACTACATTTTAAAATATAGAATTATCTTGATAATGAAAGATACTACTACAGAGAGAACTTTTGCAGTGAATTCCATCATGAGGAGGACCACGATGGTAGATTAAAACAAGGTAAAATCCTATTTCTCCATGGTCTTTTGGCCACACTTTTGGTTGTCGTTGCACTCACCCAGAGATAGGCTCTCTGGATTTATAAAATTTTCATGATGCAAACCTTCATGATAATGTGTTTTATGGGGAACTTCATAATTACTACAACTACTCCCATACTTTGATAATGAGAGGGTAGAATCTTGAGCTTCAATAGATAAATGTCTGAGGGCTTCAAGAACTCCAGCATTAAGAGGAGCCAGATTGAATCTTGGCCCTTGATTTTCCAACAGTGTTTGGAGATACTTTCTCTTAGATGGTCTCTTATAGTTATTTGGGGCCACTTATAGTGATAAGTGGTTATCATGGGTATGTGTATGTTCCTACCTTGGAGTGGGTATTAGAAAGGACTGATTACCTCTTCATGGAAAGGGTGTATGCTTCAGATACTGTAGTCTGTATGATATGGGGGAATATTACCTATAACCCTCGTGGAAAGGAGAAGTTGTATTTTTCTTCTATGGGATGGGACGTCGATGTGTCATATAATGTGTGGGAATAGATTTATGTGTATGTTCACCTGGTACAGTTGTTGTTGTTTTTATAATATTCTAGCATGCTTCCAAAACATGGGAATGATTCTGTGTCTACTCTTTCACCATTTATAAGATTTGATTTGTGACTTTAGTGGATGGAATAAAAATATAAGTCCATTTCGTATCTAGAGTAGGTGTTTTTTCCTACTCCTACCCTCCTTTTACTATCATTGGTTACTGATAGTAATCATGTATGGGGGCAGAGAATTTAGTCTTCCCTAGGTTTTTCATCAGATCTTTTCCACTGACTTCTCCTGGTGCTGCCAAATGAGACTGTCGGGAGGCTTGATGAATGTTGGTTGTTGTATGTGCATGATGGATGTTCTCCATCAATCATGGTTGAAGAACATCCTTCTATACTGGAAGACGAATTGGTATCATAATTGGGGAGTGTAAACAGGTTTATGTTCTTGTTTACTAGTTGAAACCACATTTGATTGGAATCATTCCTTGAATACAGTCAAACGAGCCTACTGACTGGATGATAATTTGTAAACTTGTGTATGTGCATGTTCACATTACTCCACCAAATTTCCCCGATGGGATTGGCAGGTTGCATCCAGATGATTCTGCTCGGCAATGGAATTAGGATGGATGGGTTTATGTGCCCCCTCATTATTTTCCATCAAGATAGGTTGATAAACTTCTATAGAGGGGGAATGGAAAGAACCTGCTTTCTATTAACCCAACATTTTCCCTAGTAGTTCTTCATGCATTCTCTGATCTAGGGGACATGGTCCGAAGGTCATGAGGCAACACCCCCATCTTGTTGGGGGTTCACTTCTGCATGATTCTGTTGCCGACAATTATTGGTGGAAGTCCTCAGGAAGGACCCCTACATCTTTGAATTGAGTCTATGAATGAACTCTTAATCTTCCTCCCTATAGTATGGGAGGGACTAGTTATTGAATTCTGTGGATTAAGACCTGAAATGGTTGAGGACGGTGGTTGGAATCATCTGATTCTTGACAATCGGTCGTCGTTGACTAGATTATCGACAATTGTTATTAACCTAAAGAGCCTATCGGGTAGCCTCCAAGGCTGGGATAGTACCACGATGATGGTACTCCCTTAACAGCACATTGGATACCCAACATTTTGAACAAGTGGAAGATGAATTACTTCTCATGGATACAGATCCAACTTGAGTAGTGACCGTGAAATCCACTGGTGTAATCTTAAAGATATCCTTTCTTAGTGAAGGTAATTATGATAAAAAAATGAGAAAAATAATAAAATCCATTAAAGAAACATATTTTAGATGGACACATGCATGATTTATTCCTTTCTTTATTCTACATTTATCAATTTATAGGGGCTTAAGAGGTGGGTAACATTATTATCTTGGTTAAAGATTCACATCAGGGTTATCATTTTTATTTCGTAGTTCCTTGAAATGTGTGTTCATGTTTGAGAATCAATGATTTCAGGTGGTTTCCATTGGATTTATTCATGGAACTAGAAACCTCCAATTGTTCTTTATCCAAAAGGGACCTAAATTCAAAAGGAAGATATTCTTTAAGATTGAACATTACAATACTTAAGAACATTCATTGGTGGAGAGGATGGGAGGTTGGACACATCAAACCCTTTTTGGGGGAATTATTGTCTAATCTGAGACTCTATTTATATATTAAAGATATTTATATGAATCCTTATTAATTCCCCATGTATAACATAGGTTTACCTTGTAATTTAAAATCACTTTTTACATGTTTGAATTTTATAATAATCTGTTTGTATTCATGGTTCCTTATTAAAAGAGATATCAATATGCATTCGAGGTTCCCATTCAGTGGTATCCTCTAATATACTAATTATAGATTATTTTATTCATCAATATGATGATACTGGATTTTAAGACACTCAATGGGAAGTTTGGAGTTTATTGTCATCGAGGGAGATGAAGGTTTGTTTTGATATTGGGATCAAACCCATAAAATGGGCTACCTATGTATCCTTGTGAAAGGAATCAGAACCCTCATCATTTAGTGCCACGTAAAGGGACCCATCATACCTTTTAACGTCATGTGATAAGGACATAGCCATATATTTTAATTTTATGTGGTAAGGAAATCTAAGATAAAGGTACTTGGTGAATTTTTGGTGTAGTAATTATCCCGAAGAAGCCCAAGGAACATGTAAAGAATATGGAGTTCCATGTGAGATTAGTCCATGTTGGGAATATCTCCCAGGAAGAACATAGTTGATTTGAACTGATAGGTTTGAACCTCATGGATACCACCTACATATCCCATGCCGATGGAAATCAAAGCCCACATAGTTCTATGTGTCTCATAAGAGAGGATATCCCTTTAAGAGAAATTAGTTTAGGATTAGTTCCTAAAATGGATGCCTTGGTGATATAGGGGTTTAATTTGAGGATTACTCCTACGGAAATACCCAAATTAAGGGAATTAGGGTTGGATTAGTGGAGAGGATATCCAATGAGGTAAGGCCCTAAGAAGGATTCCTATATATCTTGGTTTGAATAGGAATCAAGGATCTTGTAGTTCAAGTGTTTGTGAAAATCTTGTGATCATGACAAATATTGTAATGACCCGACCCCAGTTGCCTGGAGTTGGTGCCTTATTTGATTGTTTTGGAATAAAAACAAGGAATATGAGTCCCAAAGGACCAAGTAGTTTAGTATTATTGGAAACAAGATACATACATAAGTTCAACATTACATAAGGAATGTAAAAAACAACACTAATTTATTCCACGAGAGTCATCCCATCTCCTAGATTATGCTTGCAGGTCATTCATAAAATACTTCTTCATGTCCTGAGAAAATGAAACATAAAGAAAGGGGTGAGCTCAAACGCTCAGTAAGAGTAAGAAATATAGTGGAAGATAATATAGACATTAGACATGGATAATAATTTAAAGCATATGCCTTTAATAATAAACATGAACACATTATGGCAGGAATATGAGCTGAGTAAATAATGCCATAATAAATCATACTCATGGGTGTTCTAATAGTCGAATAACCACATAAAATATCAATATCTTAACTCATAATGATGGAATTCATAATTTTAGACATTTTTATACATTTTGTCAAGGCCTCGGCCAAGACATCTAATGATTAAGGCCTCGGCCAAAATCTATAACACATTCGGAAAGGCCTCAGCCAATTCTTCATATAGTTGTCTCATGAGACCTACCGATGCATCGATGGGCTATAGACAGCCCCACCGGTCAAATAATAAGTCCAATTAATTCCTCATATGAGCGGGGATAAACATAAACAACATATATATTCATATTGAAACAATCATATGAAATGTAACAAACCTTCCCCAATTATTAAACATAAACACAAACAATTTGGAATAATATGGTGAATGGTTTTAGGACAGATCATCCACATTAGAGTTAGTCATAAACCATTAAATAAAATATGGTAGATGACTTCATAAATTATTAAACCCAATAATACCATGGAATCAACAAGTGTGTTGAATTAGACGAAAACACTCTTATAAAATCATTAAGCAATTCTTGAGATAAATACTCTTTTATTTTGAAAAGAATAGTTCTTTTGGAAAAATCATTGTATAAAAACAAAAGTGAGGTAATATAGTATTTTCATAACAAAATGTGTGATTTTATAAAGATAAAGGATTTAAAAAACAGATCATAGATTGCCCTTGAAAATAGGAATGAATTTTAGAAATTCCCTTGGATCGGGATAGTATTTTGGAAATAACAATGAAAGTTACATTAAAAATGTGTAACTATCCATAAAATAATGAAGGGTTATAGTTTGTACCCATATATATTATACTCTCACAGAATATATGATGAGTACATAACAATAAATAATAATTTCATTAAGGTAATAAGACAATGATAGTATCCCGAATGAAAATTGAAGTTCGGGTGGGAAACCCTTACCACTTTGTAATCAAACGATTCGTATGTCCCAAAAATTAATAATAATAATAATATAGATTTAATACCATGAAGATAAAGATATTATTGATATGTGAAGAAATGGTCAGTATACATACAACATACAAAAGTATTAGTAGTGAATATGGAAAATCTCACGAAAATGGAAGTGAGATGAAGAAACCTGTACCTTAACTCCAAATGTGTTCCGCTCTTGAATTTATGATCCTATAATATGAAAATATAATTTTTAATAACTTATTTAAGAACATATTATACATGTATTTAGTTTACCATACTTCTGGTTAGTACATTTATATCTTTATTGATAGGTTATTGTATTGAATTTCGTCGTTCTGGTGTGTTCGTTTCTCTAATTTTCATATTCAGTTCACTTGTTTTTAAGTAATGAAGTGGAATTGATGTAAATATCCATAATTGAAATTATATATTATTTATGAACATAAATAGGTGTTATTTTTCATTTATATAACATTTTTTACATGTAATGAGGATGAATTATCATATTGATCTTTAATGATATTAGTTTCGGTTAATTTGTGGGTTTTGATTAAAACGTACTCATTTTTCTTTATAATCTAAAACCATTTGAACAAAAGGATTACAGAATCTTAAAGAGGGTGTATTATTAATCTGGTTCAACCATAACAAGAATGGTTTCATGACCAGAATTTATAATGATAAAAAAAATCGATAGTCGGTCGTCCTTGAATGTGTAAAATTGACACATCTCGGATGGTGTTCTTGCTACTAGTATAAAAGAAGGTAAAAATGAAGAGATGATGATAACTTATTCCACTATCATGAATAAATTCTAGTATATATAAGGTACTGGAGACATAATAAAATTTGGATAATGAGGGGTAATAGAAAATGAAAAGAAACAAACTTGAATGGAAAGTCAATGAATTGAAAAGAGGAATTTACCTCTTGAACCAAACTTCCATGAGAACATATTTAAAGGAGAGGTTTTTGTCTTTTAATGAGACCAGAGATTTCTAAACGTGGGATAGGAGGTTGGGATGGTATTTCTCTAGAATTTGGAGATGGAACAAGTCATGAGAGGAGTGATTGGAAGAGGGGGTGAGAGGGGGTTTTTTAGAGTGGAGGAGAGATGGTATCTCTTAATATAAAACTCATTAATATATTATTTCTTCACAAGACAAGGAATAGTAAGTATTCCATGACCAATAATAGTAATTTTATCATGTGAATTAGGATCAAGAGTTTTGACATCATCCATGATGCTAGGAATAGTCTATTTAACTTATAATGAATATATACGGTAAATTACCATATTTTACTATTCATAAAAAAATCAAGTATTTTAGAAAAATCCCAAAAATTCACCCTAACCATTTTTCAACGTGTAGAATCCAAATCTGAAGTCCATTTTTCAAAAATAATTTTTTAAATATTATTAATTAAATATTTAATTAAAATTATAATTTATTATCAAAAACAGTTTTTAAAACATTCATTAACTTATTCTAAAATATAGGTATATTGTACTTTCAACATTAATATTATTTATATATTATCATAGTTAAGGTTACTATTCATTAGGGTATATCACTATTCATAAGGGTATGTTACTATTCATAAGGTTACATTACTATTCACCAAAAATTATGTTTTTATTATTAGACTCTAAATAACATACTAATCACGACTGTGTATGTCAGATTTTTGAAATTTACATCACAGAAGTGAAAAACTTATGTTTTAAGGGTCCCATAGCACTTAGTAGTAAATGTGATTATGACATATTTATAAGAAAGTAATTTATTTAAAAAAATATCGGGTCGTTACATTCTCCCCTCCTTACAATAATTTCATCCTCGAATGTCACAAAATATTTCCAAAAAAGATTTGGATATGTCTTTAACATAAGTTCCTCAGGCTCCCATGTTGCTTTCTCCATCTTATGGTTCCTCCATAGAACCTTTACCAGACGAGTCATCTGATTTTTCAATACTTGTTCTCTAGTATCAAGAATCTAGATAGGCTCTTCACAATAAGATAGATTGGGATCAAGTTCCACTTCTTCAAAAGTGAGTACATGTGTTGGTTATGGCATGTAATTTCTTAACATTGACATGTAGAACACATTGTGAACCTTGGAGAGACTTGGCGGCATTTCGAAATAGTATGCTACATCTCCAATTCGGTCTAGCATTTCAAAATGCCCGATGTACCTAGGATTTAACTTTACCTTCTTACTGAATCATATAATACCCTTCCCTGGAGATACCTTTAAGAAAACGTGATCACCTTCTTGAAACTCCAAATCCTTCCTTCGGTTATCTATATACCTCTTTTTCCAACTATGCACAATTTTGATATGGTTCTAGATAATATTCACCTTTTCCATTGTTTCTTCAACATGTTCTGGGCCCACGAACATTCTTTCAGCAACATCATCCTAGCAAGTTGGTGTACGACATAGCCTTTCATATAATGCTACATAGGGTGCCATCTGTATACTTGAATGGAAGCTATTGTTGTAGGAAAATTCTATGAGAGGTAAATACTGATCCCACATGCATTGAAAATCAAGTGACCAAGACCTCAACATGTCTTCCAATGTTTGAATAGTTCATTCTGATTGTCCATCAGTTTTTGGGTGGTAGGCAGTGCTCAAACGAAGATCAGTATATAGGGCCTTCTGAAGACTTTTCTAGAATCTTGATGCCAAACGTGGATCACGACCAGAAACGGTTGATAAGGGTACTCCATGAAGTCTCAAAACTTCATTAATATATAGTCTTGCAAGACGTTCCAGTATTTGATCTTCTATTATAGAAAGAAAATGTGCTGACTTGGTAAGACGATCAATAATGACCCATATTGCATCGTTCCTTCTAGGAGTCTTTGGTAGTCCCATAACAAAGACCGTCGTTATATTATCCCATTTCTACTTGGGTATGGGAATAGGTTTCAATACTCCTACAGGATATTCCCTTCCAGCTTTCACTTGTTGAAAAACTATACATCTTGACAAAAAATCAGCAAAATCCCTCTTCATGTTGTCCCACCAAAAATGTTCCTTAAAATCACTATACATCTTCGTGATACTAGGGTGTATAGAGAAATTGGAACTATGATCATCATCCAACAATTCTCTTTTTAGATCCAGTATATCAAGAAAACAAATTATCTTCCCAAATTTTAAAATCCCATCTTCATATACGAAGTCACTCAATCTCCCATCATTCACAACTATAATCTTCGTTTGAAACTCCTCATCATCAGCCTGATAACTTTTTATCCATTCTAGTAAAGATGGTTTTCCAAAATTTGAAAAATCATTGATGCTTCACCTTCCGTGGTTATTCCCATATCCATCATTACTAGATCCATGAAATAGGATCTCTTTCAACTATCATCTTGCTAAAAACTCCATGATCTTTTCTTCTCAAGGCATCTTCCACCTTATTTTCCTTCCCCGGGTGGTAGTGTATCGTGAAATCATAATCCTTGAGTAGTTCAAGACATCTCCTTTGCCTCATGTTTAGTTCTTTCTGTGAGAAAATATACTTCAAACTCTTATGATCAGTATAAATCTCACATTTTCACCATATAGATAATGTCTCTTTATCTTCAAAGCAAATATTACCGCATCTAACTCAAGATAATGAGTAGGATAGTTTTTCTCATGAATTTTTAGTTGTTGTGATGCATAATTAATAACCCTATCATTTTTCATAAGGACACAACCAAGTCCTTTCTTTGAAAAATCACTATAAATAACAAACCCATCATTCCTCGATGGTAGAGTCAATATAGAGGCATTGAAAAATCTTCCATTTAGTTTTTTGAAACATTATTCACAATCTTTTGTCCAAACAAATTTTACCTCTTTATGTGTGAGCATCATTAGCGGGTTAGCCTGTCGGGAAAAAGTATGCACAAAACGCTGATAATAACCTTCTAAGCCAATAAAACTGCATACCTTAGTTATGTTTGTCGTTGTGACCCAATCTTGAATTTCATTTGTCTTCGCAAGATCTACTAGGATTCCATCCGTAGAGACAATAAGCCAAGAAAAGAAATCTCTTGAAGCCAGAATTCACACTTGCTAAACTTCCCATATAATACATGTCTCTTAAGAGTCTTCAGGATACTGCGCAGGTGATATTCATGATCTTCATAGATTTTAGAGTATACCAAGATATCATCAATAAATACCACTACAAAATCATCGAGATATTACTTGAAAAATATGTTCATTAGATCAATGAAGACATAGGGTGCATTAGTCTATCCAAAAGGCATTACTGTAAACACGTAATGCCCATACCTGGTCTGAAATGATTTCATTGGAATATCTTCCTTCCTCACACACAACTGATGATATCCAGATCGAAGGTAAATCTTTGAAAATTCTTGATCTCCATGCAGTTGGTCAAATAAATCATCAATGTGAGCTAGGGGATACTTGTTATTTATTGTTATATCATTGATCCCCCTGTAGTCGATAAATAACCTCATAGATCTATCTTTCTTCTTAACAAAAAGGACAGGGGCTCCCTATGGAGAAACACTAGGGGGGATATACCCCTTATTACTCAATTCCTCTAGTTGTTTCTTTAGTTGCACTAATTTCAAAGTGGCCATTCTATAAGGGGTCTTCGATATGGGCTTTGAACCAGGAATTAAATCAATGGAAAACTAATTTTCTCGTTCTGGAGGATGTCCAGGTAAGCCTTTGGGAAACACATCAACATATTCTCTCACAATAGGTACATCCTCTATTTGAACATTCCTCTCCTCAACCACAATTATTTCATTCTCTTCCTCCCCAATAAATTAATTTAGTTGAGCTACTGGGGGTGTATATAGAGAAGAATCATGTGGTGATGATTCTTCTCTAATGATATGTTGTTCTTTATCATCGCCATAAAAAATCGTAACATCCTTCTTCTTACAATAAATTTTTGCATCCTGGTCTGAATGCCAATCCATACTAAGGATTATATCAAATTCAATCATGGGTATGACGATTAGATTGGCAGATAAAGAACATTTATATTCCTTAATCGGAACTTATTCACAGATCATTGTAGCAATTATACTTCCCTAAGGAGTTTTTACTGACAATTACATTGTTAAATCAAATTGTAAATATCTAATTTTCTTAGAAAACTGGGAAGATATGAAACAATGCGATGTCCCAGAATAAAATAAAGCATTGGATAAACATTGGGAAACAATTAAATTACCTTCCACTACGTCATTAGAAACTTCAACCTTTGCAGTTGTGATCGCATATGCTTGTCCTTGCTCCTTTGGCCTCTTCTGTTGCATATTACATTAACGTTTTTGACAATTATTAGCATAGTTCCCCATCTCCTGACAATTATAGCATCGAACATCATTGTCTTCCTTCTTTCCTTTTCAATCACCAACAATATGGACTCTCTAACCACATTTTTGGCATACTTCTTTTCCTTTTTAGCACACACTGGGGTGTTTCCTTCCACAATTGTCACATGGTGGAAATTCAACCCTTCCCTTCTTCCCTGTTTCCTTATTTCCTTTCCCATGGTTTTCAGTAGCCCTCTTCTTTTCTTGATTTCTATTAAAGTCATAAGACTTATAGAATTTATTTTCTGTCTTGATAGCACATGAAACAATGTCCTCATATGATGAAAACTTTCGGGAGACCAGTGCCCGCTGGAGGAATGGATTTAGGCCATCAAAGAATCAATAAATTTTTCTCCTTGGATTTCGTATGTAGTCTACAACATGTCTTGATAATCTTGTGAATTTAGCTTCATACCTTGCAACATTCTCATCTTCTTTTTTCCTCAAATTCAATAATTGTTTCTCCATATCTACTCACTGCTAACGGGGGAAATATTTTCTAAGAATATTTCCTTAAAATCCCTCCATTCCATCTCTTATATCTCTTCATCCTTTGTGTTTTGGATTAATGACCACCACTAATTCGCATCTCCCGATAGACGATATACAATCATAACAACCTTTTCTCTTTCATTACATCCCAAGGCAATAAATATCATCTCAAGGGAACATATCCACTTCTGTGCTACAAACGGGTTTGTAGTCCCATTGAATGATGGAGGATGTTGTCACATATATCGATCTAGCATGGCTCCTCCACGTGGTGGATCCCGATGGTCCATATAGGTAAGGTTATTATTTATAACATGAGTAAGTTGTCCCAGTATATTTATGAGTTTCTCAGCACCAGTCACATCAGCAGAGCCAACATCATTATCATGCGTCGTAGGAAAATCCCTACATGGGACATGTGCATTCGTGCGATTTCCATTTTGTCCACTAGGTGCCATATCTAGATAACGGCATACACTAGATATGGTTATGAATCATAATTTATAATCATAACTTAAAAATACTCATAAAAATTGAGATCCTATGCATGGATAATCCCATTTCGCAAATATGGTTTCTTTGAGGAATATTTTACATTTCAATCCTTCATATTGGCTTGTAACGAAAATGTGAATTATCCTAATCATATCCCCCGGGAGTGTTGTAATTAATAGTGCATCAAGGGACATTGTTATGCACCAGTTCCTGTTTGAGTCTAGCTCAAAGCAGTGTTTTTGGGTTTAACCATAGATACATTTATGCCAGAGCCGCCTCTATCGGCTCGTATTGAGATAGGCATGTATTGCTTTAAAGATCCACATAATATATTCCTTAACAAAGTACCAGGATGTTATTTTATGTATATTTTCAAAGACTAAATTAGGTAATCTTCCCTAATTATACGTTTTCTAAATCTAGTTTCCATGTATTCTAATAAACCTGCCACTGATACCAACTATAAAGACCTGACCCCAGTTTCCCAGAGTTGGTGCCTTATTTGATTAGGTTGGCATACATACACGGAATACGAGTCCCAATGGACCAAGTAGTTTAGTATTATTGGAAACAATACATATACATAAGTTCAACTTTACATAAGTAAAGGAAAAAAAAACACTAATTTATTCCACTAGAGTCATCACATCTCCTAGATTATGCTTGCAAGTCATTCATAAAATACTTCTTCATGTCCTGAGAAAATGAAACATAATAAGGGGGTGAGCTAAAACGCTCAGTAAGAGTAAGCAATACTGCGGAAGATAATATGAACATTAGACATGGTGAATAACTGAAAACATATGCCTTTAATAATAAACATGAACTCATTATGGCAGGAATATGAGCTGAGTAAATAATGCCATAATAAAACATAATCAGGGGTATTCTACTACTTGAATAACCACATGAAATATCAATAGTTGAACTCATAATGATGTAATGAATAATACTAGACATTCTGAAACATTTTCTCAAGGCCTCAGCCAAGACGCCTAATGATCAAGGCCTCGTCCATAATCTATAACACATTGGGAATGTCATCGTCCAATTCCTCATCTATTTGTCTCATAAGACCTATTGATGCATCGAGGGGCTATCACGGGCCCCACCCATCAGATAATAAGTCAAATGCATTCCTCATATGAGTGGTGATAAACATAAACAACATATACATTCATATTGAAACTATCATATGAAATGTAACAAAATTTCCCCAATTATTAAACATAAACACTAACCATTTTGAATAATATGGTGAATGGTTTTAGGGATGATCATCCACAATAGAGTTAGTCATAAAATGTTAAATAAAATATGGTAGATGACTTCATAAATTATTAAACCCAATAATACAAAGGAATCAACAAGAGTGTTTAATTAGAAAAAAACACTCTTATAAAATCATTAAGCAATTCTTTAGATAAATAGTCTTTTATTTTGAAAAGAATAGTTTTTCTGGAAAAATCTTCGTATAAAACCATAAGTTAGGTAAGATAATATTTTCATAATAGAATGATTGATTTTATAAAGATAAAGGTTTCCAAAAACAGATCATATATTTTCCTTGAAAATAGGAAAGAATTTGAGAAATTCCTTTGGATCAGGCTAGTATTTTGGAAACAACATTGAATATTCCTTTAAAAATGTGTAACTATCCATAAAATAAGGAAAGGTTCTGTTTTGTACACATATATATGATACTCACTCAGAATATATGATGATTACATGACAATACATAATAATATCATTGAGGTAATTAGACAATGAAAGTATCCCGAATGAAAATGGAAGTTCGGGTGGAAAACCCTTACCCCTTTGTAATCAAACGATTCGTATGCCCCATTAATTAATAATAAAAAAATTATAGATTTAATACCGTGAAGATAAATATATTCATTATATATGAATCAATGGTCAGTATAAATAAACCATACAAAAGTATTAGTAGTGAATATGGAAAATCTCACAAAAATGGTAGTGAGATGAAAAAACCCTTACCTTAACTCCAAAGGTGTTCTGCTGTTGTACTTAAGCTCTTGTAATATGAAATTATAATTTTTAATAACATATTTCAGAACCTATTAGACATGTATTTAGTGTACCATTATTATTTTCAGTTCATTTATGTCATTATTGACAAGTTATTGTATTGAATTTCGTCCTTCTGGAGTGTTCGTTTCTCTTATTTTCATATTTGGTTCACTTGTTTTTAAGTAATGAAGTGGAATGGATGTAAGTCTATAGAATTGAAATTATATATTATTTATGAACATAAATAGGTGTTATTGTTTATTTATATAACTTGGTTAGATGGAACGAGGATGAGTTATCATATATAACTTTAATGATAATTGTTTCGGTTAATTTGTGGGTTTTGATTACAACGAACTCATTTTTCTTTATAACCTAACACCATTCGAACTAAGGGATTACAGAATCATAAATAGGTTATATTATTAATCTGGTTCAACCATAAAAGGAATGGTTTCATGAACAAAATTTATAATGATAAAAGAAATTGAAAGTCCATCGTCCTTGAATGTGTAAAATTGACACATCTCGGATGGTGTTCTTGCTACTAGTAGAAAAGAAGGTAAAAAGGGGGATATGATGATAACTTATTCCACTATAATGACAAAATTCCATTACATATAAGGTACTAATGTCATCACGAAATTTGGATAAAGAGGGGTAATAGAAAAATAAAACAAATGAACTTGAAAGGAAAGACAAAGAATTGAAAAGAGGAATTTACCTCTTGAACCAAACTTCCTTGAGAACCTCGTTAAGGGAAAGTTTTTGGTCTTTTAATGAGAACAAAGCTTTATGGATGTGGAAGAGGAGGTTGGGAGGGTATTTTTCCAGAATTTGGAGAAGGCACAAGGCTTGAGAGGAGTGATTGGAAGAGGGGGTGAGATGGGGGTTTTTATAGTGGAGGAGAGAGTGGATTTCATAAAATAAAATTCATTAATTTATTATTTTATCACAAGAAAAGTAATAGTAAGTATTACATGAACAATAATAGTAATTTTATCATGTGAATTCGGATTAAGGGTGGTGACATCAGCCAGGATCCTAGGAATAGTCTAGTTAACTTATTATGTATATATACGGTAAATTATCGTATTTTACTATTCATCAAAAAATCAAGTATTTCAGAAAAATCCTAAAAATTCACCCTACCCATTTATTGACATGTAGAATCCAAAAATGAAGTCCATTTTTCAAAAATTATTTTCTAAATATTATTAATTTAATATGTAATTAAAATCATAATTTATTATCAAAAACCAGTTTTAAAACATTCAATAACTGATTCTAAAATATAGGTATATTGTAAATTCAACTTGAATACTATTTATATATTATCATAGGTAAGGTTACTATTCATTAGGTTATATCATTATTCATAAGGTTATGCTACTATTCATAAGGGTAGGTTACTATTCAGTAAAATTATGTTTTTCTTATTGTACTCTAAATAACTTAATGATCGCGATCGTGTATGTCGGATTTTAGAAATTCATATCACAGAAGTGAGAAAATTATGTTTTATGGGTCCCAAAGCACTTAGTAGTTAATGTGATTATGACCTATTTATATGAAAGTAATTTCCTTTAAAAAAATATTGTGTCTTTACAAATATATATGCACACGTGAGTAATTCTTGGTGTGAGAAACAAGAGGATGTCAAAGATTCAACAAAGGCACACACACTTCTCCTCCACTTCTAGTGGAAGATGGCGTGCATACCACGATAAAGGTGGATGAGGTTGAGGTGATCAGGGAATAGGGTGAGGCGATAAGACCTCCCTCTGTTCACTTTACAATGGAAAAGGGTCCAATGTATAGAATAAGTGATGGTGAAGGAAGTACAGAGGAGAAAGACTAAAACCTCCTACTTGAATGGTTAGGGGCTTACACCAGGAAGCCTATCCTAGTGAATCTGAGTTGGGGAGGTAGACATTTCCATTTCTTTCATGGGAAAACATGTGTGAATTATACCTTCCATACTATAGACCGGAGTTTCTAGGTTATAGAGGTAAGAAGGGGAGGTCAGAACCCAAACCCCAATCCTTCAAACTGGGAACATCCCAAAACTGTGCCTAGGAGAAAGGTACATGTGGCTATGGATATTCAAACCCAAAACCACTCCATGAATCCTAACCCCATTGAGAAACCAATGTGTTAAACCGCTAACTTCGGATATACAAACCCAAATAGAAGACATGCTAATGTTACTTTACCAAAGGATTGATAAGTCAGGAGGTTTTGGTGGAGGTCTCAATAGAATCCCTTTCAAACAAGGGTACCAACTAAGAATAATCCTTACCATGAATGGCTTTGAAGATGGCATAATGTATTGTAGACTAAAGATAGTAGGTTAATCAAAGAAGGGAACCCAAGTATGAACTGGCGCACAAGTATGGGTGCACAAGTATGCCTGGGAAACCTGATGTTCAGTTATGTGATGAACAACCTCAATGTTAATACTTGGGTGAGACCTAACTCAAGCCTTCAAGAGTATTCATAGGTATTCCCAAAAGTGGGTGCTCATGTTCCTATGAGAGGAATATGTGGCATGCAAGTGTTTCTAATTTTGGGAGGTTGGTCACTTTAGGCACACATGTGTTGTATATTTCAAACACTAAAATTACTTAAGTCCTATGATCCTCCTTCAATTCCCCCACTTTAGGTGTTACCAAAATACCTTGAAAGGATTAGAAATCTTGCGAGATGCACTAGGGAGACCAGAGAAGAAATTAGGCTTCAATAAAATTTGTTTGTACAAATGAAGGCCCTAATGGTATACTTACAGGAAAAGATAGGACCTTGGGTGAAAAAGGATTGGGAGCACAAGTGGGTTGTAGACCAACTTTTTTGCACATAGGTGGTTGTGTGCCGGATGGGTGGAGACCATTTAGGCTTGTGCGCCGCTGGTGATTTGGCCTAACTAGGGTGATTCTTTGAGGACTTATCAAAAATAACATCTTCATTCAACTCTTTCATGGTGGAGGGAATGTGATTACACATAGGTACCTTGGGTGCCTCTTTGGGGAATTAAACACATTTATTGTTCCATACCGTAAGCGATGCGCCCCACACCTCTTCTTCGGATCACTATCAGGCTATGGTCCCAGTCCTTTGGGCTGGTTCTTTCTCTACAATCGTTGACCCCCAGAAAAATGTAGAGCTTCACCATAATATTTTCGAGCCCGGTTGAGGTCATTTTGAGCAAAGGAATAAGGAAATACATCTCCAATTGCGGTGAAGTGAATGAAACACATTTCATCATGCCTATAGTGATGTAATGGTTTTTTTAGTAGTTACATTGTATAATGAAGTAGATATATTAATGAATTCATTACTATATAAATACTATGTGGGCTATGTTAGGTATCTTTCTATTTTTTACATGGGATATCAATTTAATGGATATATAATGTACCATTATTTTATAATTATGTAAATATTTATGAACCATCCATTCACGTGTGTTTCGTTTTGCTTTACTTTAATGGTAGAATGATTATATACCCTCAATGTAATACTTGAGTTATCCATAATCAATGATCATCACAAATTCATATATCTCTTGATGATACACTAAAATTAGCATGAATATAATATTGTACACATTATTAAGGGATGTATATAAGGTATGAAGATTGGAATCATTATCTAATACTTAGAAAAAAATTATATAGAATAACCTAGAAACAAATATCTCATGTAATGTCATACGATCATTGATATACCTAGGGTGTATGATTATTTTAAATCATTAGTACCTATTATTGGTGAGATAACTAGTATAATAAACATAATAATTTTATAATTTTCTTATAAAATTCAGTTTGGCTTAAATAATTAGGATTTGTTGGGTCTGATGATGATCATGACATTAGTTGGACCACAAATAAGATGGGATTTATCCACTTACATAGAGAGTACACAAATCTAGATCATGATTTAATAAGACTGATGCGATGAAAGGATATTATTATTTGAGTTATATATTATGAATTAAACTACATGGAATTGGACTATATGATTTTTTTTCATATGTTATATGAATGAAATTTGATGAATTTATTGACCTAGTTGGTCTATTTCTGAGAATTAAGCAAAGGTGAGTTTACTTATACTGTATTAACATATTTTGGGTTTAGTGGTAAGTTTCTTTAATGTAATAATATATTTTATAGTTATGTATATTATTTTTATGATACTTTATTTGGTTCACATACTTATATCCAGATAAGGTTATGTTTGATAGAGTTCACAACAAATACATTATTAGATTTAGTAGAAATGTTGCTTTTCTAGAGGCCTCTATTACATATATCTTTGAAAGACAGATTTCATATTTTATAAATTATATTAATTCCCACATGTTCCAAAAGATAGTATTTTGGATACAGATTTGTTTTTGAAAAAATTCATCCAAAATAATGAGACTTCGATGAAATTGTTTCTAGAAAAAAGTATTGGATGTATTTACAGAGAGTTAATATGTTTAGCATAATGTAATTATTAATTTTACTGTAAGTGAGATATTGTTGAATGAGTAATAAAATAATATGAAGGTGATATATATGACTTATAGATACATCTAAGTTAATTAATCCTTAATCACAGGTTTGATATTACATGATACACAATATATTGTAGGTTGAAAATATGTTTCATCGACACTGTAATTTGATTTCATGCATGTAACACCGCAATCACTTGTGGATTATTTCAGTTACTAATCCATTATTATTTTATTAAGTAATAGATTTCATGTCATTTGAATGTGATCAATGGATTTTTTATTATAAGTAATACACTGGATGACACCTTATTCATTACATATGGTTGATACATTTTATTTAAATGGGTAACACTCACAATGACCTCTAACTATGAAAAAGTTCCCTCATTGTTGGCATGTGATCATTAGTTTCATCATAATATTATCTATTTACACAATATAATCTCGATATATATGCATAAAATTTCTAAAAAGGAATTTTCAAAACATTTATTATTATCCGAATCTTCATGTTATAAACATGGATCCATTAGCTGATGTTCCCTCCTAATAGATGGAAGGATTCGTGTAACTACATTGTGAAATTATTCTAAATTTCTCCCATAAAAATAGAAGATTAAGTTTGTTGTTATAATATTTTATTTATTTTTTCCTTTATGTACATATTCATGTTTGGTTCAAGAAGATAGATCAAGAAAATATATGGGTTTTTCATACTGGGTATAATCATAAAATGTCCCCAAAACCCCATCAATTATTCATGGGATTCATTTTCAAATACCAACATTACTAGATTATCTAATTTTTAGCATCTTTCATCATTAACGTTACCCTTTTTATAGAAAGATATCATCATCATACATATAAAACCATAACACTCTTCATTTTGATGAATCCACTTCTACAAAGTATCTTCATATTGTACTTCTATTTATGAGGATTTTAATCTTAAATCCATACATTATGAAACCCACCCAAATGATATGTTCATATTCAAATGTGAGGACTTATTCAATGGGTTTATTCTCTCATGATGGGTATAGATATCCCACCACAACCCCTTAGGTTGGTGAATCACGGGATTTTGAGGCCAACATGGTCAAAAGGATACTAAACTAGATATTTAATATAGTTATTACCCTCGTGAAAATGTTTTTCATCTGATAGAATATTTAGAAGAGCCCAACCATTCCTATTTTTTATAATAAAATAGTAATAATTTTATTAATCTTAATTTAAACTAGAGATTATGAAATCAATACATTAATTAATTTTTATTAATTTTTTTTTGATAATCCTTACATTAAGGGACCACTATCAACATCTTTGGAATCCCCTGATGTTATTTCCTTGAATTTCATGTCAATTGATTACAACCTATATAAAGAAAAAATGACACCACTGTGGTTCTGAATTCCAAAAATTACAAAACTCGTCCCTATGTAAAAACATTTATCACAAATAATACTAAACTATGGAAATTTCAAACCATGGCCACCTTCAAAAGAGATTTTCATTTTTTCGTTAGGGGAACTAATTTTTTTAAAAAAATTATTATTCATATATTCACGAAAAATTTATCATGGTGTATTAGTAATGAATCTAATATCATAATTCTGTAAATATATATAAAAATGTAAAATGGAATCAAATAAATGTTGAAATGTTATGATCAAAAACTAATTCACTAGAAAATAAAACCTAAGGCATTCCATTCATCCTAATATTAATGCTTCTAGTCATGACTAAAATTAATCATTAGAGAAACTAATAGGATAATGTATAAACTAATAATAGTCCAAAAATATGGACCAAATTTCATCATGATTCCTCAAAATCTCACCAAGTATTCATATATTTATGAATATCCCTCCACCTGTATAATTAAAACATACATTCATCCACATTTGAATCATCTTATTTTATGGCACAAAATTTTCCAAACAATAACCAATGGAGTTTCAATTATTAGAAATTTTCATTCATTAATCCATAATTGATTTTCATTACAAATAATAAGACACCAAATATGTATTGTTAATATTTGAAACCATTTAGGGAAGTTTAGAGTGAATTTTCAGAACTGACTATGTTTTATTGTTCGACAACATACATAGATGACTAGTATTTTCAGATTTCATATGAAATTTTATGTGAAGGGTTGTTTTTCATATATGAATACATAACTAGAAAAAAATTTCAGCACACCCATCTCTAAGAATAATATCACGTTTGAACATAGACGATTTTCCCATATTATTTTTAGATAAAATATATCTAAGAACTGAAACTAGTATGTAAATAAAAGATAATTACTAATATCACTCTATGAAAAATTTTAATTTCTTCTACATGAAACCACATAAAAATTACTATAGATCCTATCTTAAGAATATTCCCAAAATATTTATATTTTATTGAAAACTTAATGACCACAAAGATGGTTCCATGAAAATTAACAAAGAACTAATTATTTTATAATGAAATTAATCAATATATCAATTCACATATACCACTTGGAAAAAAAGGGTTGATTCAAAATATTTTCAAAATATAATCATTTTTTCTTCACCTAACATCAACTAGGTAATCAAACCACAAACACAATGATATCTTATATGCCCATGTGACAATATTTATGAAAAACATTTGGTATATACTCTCAAAAATAAAATTTAGTATTAGTAATGTGATAATGATCGCCAACCATATTTTATTTTATATATCAAAAAGTTACACCATTAAGAACATTCATAGGGAATCATGATTCCCAACCTATAGAGAAATATTTAGAAAGTGAATAAAATGATGAACTAGAGATATCAATGATTTTATTTAATTGTATCATTCTTGATTGAAAAGTGTAAAAGCCACCGATATCATTCTCTAACACTAAACATATTGTTTATTCACAATAGCCAGGTCAATAAGTAAAATATTTTTCATGATTTCTCTTGAGTGTTTAAAATCAATTTCACTAGTTCAACTAATTCACTAACCATATTTAAATCATTGAAGTGAAATTTCTCATATCAGAAAACAATTGTAAATGAACATAGCATCAAATATGATAATAATTAATGATTGAAAATTATTTATTGATGATTTTGGGAAAATAATACCATAAAATTATATATTTCAATGTTTATAATACTCCATAATCTCAAATAACTATTATTTTAACACAAATTTATGGGTTCATGTCAATCAATAAAACTATTAGTATGAGGAAACATCAACCAAATCATTTTTATTACTTTTTTATTTCTAATATTATATTGGTGAACATATTATCATAATTTAATTTAAAACAGTAAATGATAAAAATTAATAATGATCTATCCTTAGTCAATATTTTATTTCATAGAAGGTCTATCATGGTTACTGACCTAGAAATTTTTTTATCTGCTGTAGGAAAGGAGAGTAAATTTATGATATGTGGAATAATATTCTATCGAATTGGAATCATTCTTCATGTAACTATATTTTCTATATGTTTAGAAATAAAATACAAGGGGCCCAAAGATATAGATATTCATTTTCACAACCATATGTGAATAGTTATCTTCTTTGAACATTAAGATAAAAACTACCATGAAAAAAACTATAATAGTAAATGGAACTAATAAAACCATCTAACCTCTGATGATCAATAACCATTATACATAGGGAATTTTTAAAAGAAAAATAAAATCAGTAATACAATTAAATAATAATCATTTCTCACTACTTAAATTATTTCTTAACACCAATAACTCTCCCTATGAATGCATCATCAGGATATCCATCTATGAGATAAAAATTTGTCAAAACAAACTTCTTTTAGAATATGTCAATATCACAAACACGAATATAACCCTATTAGGTTTTAATGTAATAATTATCGAATAATGTATCATGGTTTATGAAAAATATTGGAATACATATATCTGAAAAAATCAATCATTATCACCACTAAATATGTATGATTCTAATATAAACAAATTACAATTTATAATAAATATGAAAATAACTCATGATTATTAGAATGGTTGATGTTAGAAGATAATTTCCATCTATAAAAATGTAAATAGTCTCTAAATTTCACTCTAACTCTAAATATTCCATTGATACAATATGTCCAATGTAGCTAATGTTTCTTCCCACTATATATTGATATCCATTAAAAAAATACATTCTCACAATGATGGTAAACGACTCCACTCTATTTTTCACACACTACCACTAATTCTGGTAATGTTTAAAGATCAAATCATCTCATCTCAGTCTCAAACCCCTACAATATAATTGAGGTAAACACTAATGAAAAACTAGTTTTAATATCCATTTAAAACAAAACATGGAAACATTTATAGTTTTAATCTATACTACATTAAGATCATATTAATTATGTTCTCCCATTATGACACAATTAATTCTAGAGGTGATATCTTGGAGTATGTATCCTATTTAAATATTTTCTTATATTGATGATTCCTCAAAAACAAATCACTGAACATCTTGAGAGGGATAAGAAACAATAACTCGAATAAATACTCATTCTCATGAAGTCTCAAAAAATGTTGTCTCAAATTTTATAGCTCCTTTAATCCATTCACCATCACTGTTTAGTAAAAAAATCTCCCATAAGAAAAGTACAAGAGTCTCCAAGACAGATCTAAACTATTAAAAATAAAAAATTATTATCATCAACAACCTTATTAACAACCCTAAAACAATATTTGCATAAATATTACCATTAAACATATATATTTTATTATGATGGAAAAAAACATTCTAATATCATTCACCTGTGGATCTTCCATGATACATTGGACTCACCCTGACACACTGGTTTGATCAAAAATAGAAATTCTTATAGCATCTCAATGAAGCAAGATTCCCTAAAATATCTAGTAACCTCAATCGTTAGTATGTGTAAGACCACAATATGTTATGAAATATTTTTTTCAAATAAATTTATATATTTGATATCATTCCTTATAAGATGCACCAACATCAAATGGACTATGATATAATACTAAAATATTATTATTTAAATTGATATTTATTATCGATCAATTATATTAGAGGGTATGAATATGAATAAAAAAATTAAATAAATGTATAGTTATATATGTATAAAATAAATTCATTGATTATAAATTGATTATAAATGAAAAGAATAATCAATTTAAAGAATAATATATATATTTGTGAAAAATATTGTTTATGCACATAATGTATTTTTTTAATTAATCAATAATGGTGAATAATTTTAAGGATATTTATAAAATATATATTCAATAAAAGGTTTTAATATTTATTTATAGTTTCATATATATTGGATAATATTAAATTGGGTTTTATTCCTATAATATTATTTTTTATAAAAAGAACATTTTTTTCAAATTTTGTGCACATACATAAAAATTGATTTTTTTCACTTTTAGAAATTGATTATGGTAAAATATATTTCATATTTGGAATCAAGATGTTAAATTTTTTATATAGTTCATTTTTATTTTTGGCTAATATGAATAGAAACTTTTGATAAATTTTTCACCTTGGTAAAAAGAAAATCTGTTTAATATAAGTCAAAAGAAGTGATAATGTAACACCTTTGGTTTTCAGAGGAGGTAAAATTCCACACCCTTTTTGATTTTTTATAGTTCAGTGGGTGTGATATCCCTTTGATTGATCATTTAATCATAACTATAATATTTTCCTGAACATAATTCATTTTTTTTGGATTGGTTAAGAGGTTTTTTGGGGGTTTTAGAAGAGTCCAATGTTCAAACCCCAAGTTTATAGGGTGCACATTCTGGGTAGCATTGTTTTAAAAATCTATGAATCCTCTCATGAAAAACCATGCATCCCTCCAAGTCTACTAAAAATGGTTTGGGAAACCTTGATGGAAGGGTAATATAGCCTTACAACACATCTTTTGTTTTTAATAGAGGTGATTCACATGTTTTTGGATTGGTTAGGGGAAATATTTAGGTCCACTATGTGGTATTCTCATTTGGGTATTGGTTGGTTCACGATTGGAACATGGTTACCAAACTATGCAAGCCCATCATGATCCTTGTTGAAGAGGAAAAATTGGTTTTTTCCCTATCCTCTATTTACCTCTTATACTCCTTTTCTTCGTCTCCAAGGCACACAAAATAGAGGGGAGTTAATTCTATCTTCCTCCCCTAGGTTTTAAGACAAGATCAATGTTCAGGATCCATTATTCAAGCCATAAGGTGCATTTGAACTACATCAGTAAGGGATTTAATCCTCTCAGTTCACTTTTCCTTTGCTCTCACAATATGGTGTGCTAAATTTATGCAATCCGATTTACAAATTTTTAGAAAATTCATTGAAAATAACTATTTATTTAAAATCCTCTAGCGCTAGAGGTTATGATCATATGTGGGGTAGAATACCACCTTTAGTTAGGCATTGATTATAGTACTTTGGGATTTAGTGGTTGATTTATGGGGTGCGATCAATATGTTTCATATTGGTTGACCAAATGAGACCCTAATAAATAGAATTATTTTTTATAAATTAATTATATGATATTGTGGGATGTCATTGGGAATTATCTAACCATGTTTGTTTATGTGAGTATTGGTTAAAGGTCATAGACCACTTGGTAATGTTAGGTAAAGTACATTAAATTAGTTAAATTTAAAATTAATATGTTGCGGTTATGCATTACTGAATTCCATGGGAACATGATGGACTCAACCAAATGATTGAGATTGCACTGACCATTTGTTATGAGGTTAAGTATTTTTCATGTTGGGTGGGGAGTAAATTTAATGAGTGATGTTGATCATAGTTTGGACAACATGATCATCATTGTGTGGTAGTGATTTCATCAAGTTGTATGCATTTCATGATTAATTTTAGAGAGTGTTTACCATTAGGTTGAGTGATATGGTTTTAGGGGAATGCAGTGTCTTATGATGTGTCTTAGAGATTAATTTGGGGATTTCCAATCACCCATGTTAGCCAATGCATCATTTAGAGTTATTTATAGATAGTATGACTCAGATTATGATGTGTCCTTGACCCCTCATGTGTGTAAAGGCCTCCGTTAGATGTAAATTAGAATGATGATTGGTGGTGACTTCCATAGAATGACACATATATGGTGAGGATCCATTGTTTTAAATTTTGAGATTATGGGGTGGAGACTATGGCTCATTGTTTTTTAGGCCAATAGCACCAGATTATATGGGAGGCTAGATATAATTTTTATTAGGATATAATCTATTGAGAAGATGATGTTATTAATTATATGACATGTATCTATGTTCCTCACAACATCAAGATTCAGAAAGATGGGATATTTTGAGATGGGGTCTATGGGACCGATTACTAATATTGTGGCATGCCTTTGGTAATTATATTCCCTGAAATGGATACATGGTGATAGTTGGAACATCGTTTCGGGATACTATTATTGGTGGTGCATGAGGGATCTCTAGCTTATTAAACATTATAGAATGTCTTGGGCTATATTTTAAGGATCCAATACACTACTATTATACTGGTTATGCCCAAAGTATGAGATTGATTCCTATGTTTATTGATGAAAAGGGAATTAAAATTATTTATTTTATGTTCATCTGATTATTGGTTTATTTTTACTACACCAACAAGATCACACATGTAGGATATCAATACATTGGTGGTGGCCTACTATGATTCTTTCCTCAACCATACAAATCACCTTCAGGATGCCTGTAGACTTTATGTATTGGAATTTAGGAAAAGTTTTGGAAAAAGAGATGGATTATATTGATTAAGTTAGCATGGGATATAAGTCAATGGACTATGGGTTCTTTCCTCAGCTGGAGTTCCATATTATTATTTTTGTATCATCATGTTATTATTTATATGTATTGGTGTTCAACCATGTGAGAAATTTCTACTAAATGTTTGTATGACCAGTTTTTTTTAAGAAATATCTATAAATGGTTTCATGTAATGTTTTATTATATAATTGGTATTAAGCCTATTTATTATAATTGTTGCTTTTATTGTTTCTTTTTCTTTTTTCCATGGGAGGGTTTCTGTTCATGTTTTTATTATTTATTTTATAATACATTATATTTATATATACCACTAATATATCACCATCAAATGGTATAGTCTCCCCTCTATTATATCTCTACACCCTCGTAGCACTTCGGCAGCCCTTGGCATATGGGGAGGTGCACATAAGGCCAAGTGGTACTCGTCCCAATGCACTGTTTGGGTGGAAAACTTGTTCGGGGAACTAAAAATTGTATTATATGTACTGTATTTTACCTCTTTTGTTTATTAATATTTGGGAAATTGTATGTTAGAGATTATGATAGGGCCAGAAATGTGTTATTAGATCGTTTTTGGGTCCCTTTAGCCCTATGCATGAGGGAATGATGAAGTTTTCCTGGGTTGGAATTATTGATAATATTTTTAAATTTTATAGTTGATATGATTTACATATTCAGTGGTGGACCAAGGTGTTATTTTTATCATTTCTATTATGATACCCTTGGCCTAAAAAATTAGGGGGTGATTTGGGACACTTGGCCTAGTATGGAAAGGGGGATTTGTTTATTCCTTCTGATTAGTCACAAAGGACGTTTTATATACACATTCATGTTCATGTGATACACTTATTTATAATATGTGATACCTATATGTATTGATTTGTCTTTCATATGTTTAGTAAGGGACGATCATATGGGGTTATTTTGATCACCAGGTTTGGGGAAGAAGCCATCATATTTAGGTGACATATTTCCTTTGTATTGGAAGGCCCGAGGGATATAGGGGATGAGCTGAATAAAATGTTTAATAATGAATATAAGCGGAGTATCCATACATATATAAACTTTTTTGGAAATTTACCCAGTTACCTTGTACTCAAACATGATTCTCAACACAAATTTGGGTAGGAAAGAGGCCATGAGGATAGAATTATTTGTGATACATGGCTTTGATACATGCGGGTAAGGGGCCAAGAGGCCAGATGTCATGAGACATGGTTGTAGTAGGGAAGGGTAAGGGTGTTGATATTGTGAAAATTTTTACTATTTTACCTATCTATATTATATATATATATTAAGGAAGTCTAAAAATTATATTATTATTCAACATGATTCCACCTAGGCGGGATCCAATGGAGCATCATGCAGGTGATGGTTTGGTGTTATTTGATTGAGAATAGTTTGAGATCCCTGAGGGTTAGGATGAGGCCTCATTTGGTTAGGAAGAGAATTATCTACATGTTTATGCTCAAGTATTTTCTCTATAATTGGTGATATTTCTACCATATTTTCAATTTCTAGGTTGTGTCTTACTAAGCTGCACAAAGAAATCCTAGTATGTGTAATATTGGATATTGACATGGGTGATCATAAACAAGATCCGTCCATGGAATACCTAACATGAGATTTCCAACCATAGCACCCATATCTATTTCAGGGTGATAGAAACAACATGTATTAGAGAACTATGTCGATTTAATATATATGATCATTGAATAGGTTGAGACACCTCTAGGGGAGGAGGGTGAAACTGGATAGGTACATGCTCAAAGGGCTGAATAAGCAATGGTGAGATGTGCAGGTTCATGCGGGAAAACATGAGGGACTATCTGGTATTAATTTTGAGGTTAGGTTCTTCAATAAATTCTTTCTAGATACACTGAACAAAGAGATATCTTGGGATTTATTGAGCCTACAGAAGGGAGATATGTCTATCATGGACTATACAACTACATTCACTGATTTGTAGCTTTTCACACTAGGTATGGTGGAAGATAAAACCTCGAGGGTGAGGACATTCAATGATGGTTTATGGAAACCAATTTGAGTATATGTAAACATATTTAGATTGTATTTATTGTCAGAGGTTGTGAATCAAGTTATTCATAAATGATGGAAATTATTATAACTGATAAAACTCGAGTCAGTTGATGGAGTGATGAGATGTTTGTGGTGATTATTTCGATTTCAAGAAGCATGGTCGATAGAAGTTCTAGTAAGGCAATAAATCTTGGGGCCCTAGTATACCTCCATGGTATGGGAATTTGATAGTGTGTTTCTAGTGTGGGAAGCCTATTCATGTGTGGATTCCTTGAGATCAGGCGTTCAGGGAGTCCAAATCTTACAGACAGATCCGACATCTCTAGATGTTCTATAGGAATCCTTCATGGTTAGCAGGTAATCAAGGAATGAAGAAAACTCAATTAAATGAGGTAATATCGAGATCGATATCAATGGATGGTGGCCATGTTTAAGCTATGTGTGGGGATTATAGAAGAGATAGCTAGACCCATCATTGGGGTGAGTGGATAGTGGTTGGTGTAGCACTATAGGGAGGCCACTCATAAGGTAGTCAGGCTTTATTCCTGGTGCACACAATGGAGCATATAGGTGTAGAGAAGGAGAAGGATTTGGTTGTCATCATAGGTATATTGTGGGTTTGGTTGGGGAAATTTTTATCATTTTTTTGTATCCCCTTGTGTGGGTATGTCTGTTATTAGGGTACGAGTGGAACAAGATGTATCAATGGACTAACCAGACACTAGTTAGTTGGTTTTCATTGGGTTGGATGTATCATGTATATATCTACATCCATATATATGATGTGTGTTGAATTGAGATTTATATGTGATCATTGTAGGGTATATGGATTTTGAGGATTGATGGCATTAGGGCATCGTTGGGATGCGGGAAATGTTTGAGGTGTGAGACACCAGGATTGATTTTGGGAATTTTATGAGATTTTATTCCTCATAGGTTCTATGTGAAACATAGACATGAGGTAGTCACTGATTATAATTGGTGCTTTATCTGTGTTTGATGAGATAGGGGTATGAAGCGAGAACTTGATTGTGTGAAATATTGATGATGTGTCATGATATGACATTGAGTCTGGGGATAGTTAGTAGACGATATATTTTATTATTTTTGGGTTGGGAAGTGACTGAGGTAGCTAACTCCTAAGGTGTGGATCCTTTGAGGTAGTTGACATGTTCTTTATTGACCGGGGTAGACCATAGTGTTTTTAATTGATGTATATGTTTGGAACTATCTCTTGTATTTACATTATATCGTGGGGATGTGATTTTTTAATGGTGGGATACCATAACATCCCATATTTTTAGTGGGTTGATTTCCCTTACAAATTTAAATTTTTTGGAGGTTGGTGGGTGTTCCAACTCTATCATTAATTTTTGAAATAAAAATATGACTGTTCCCTTAACCCAATTCCTTTTTGTTGAATGGTTTTAGAGGCATGGAAATATCATCATTGTTTTTTTTGGGTTTCAAATTATTTAGAGGATAAAAAACTGTGTTCCTATTGTGTTCAGACTAGGGGACATGGTTCGAACAAACCATGCTGCTTCCCAGAGGATGTCACGTATCCCTCAAGCTCTACCAGATATGAATTAAAAAACAATATTAAAAGGGGTTCTCGGTCATACATAATCTCTGTAGTTTTTAGAAGATGGGATCTCTATATATTATACACGGTTTGGAAAACCATGTGATTCAAAAACATGGGTTTCCCCATTAGATAATGGGTGTCACACTATTGGAACATGGTTAGCTGCACCATAAGGTCCATTCATGAACCTCATTAAATAGGAAAATTTACCTTTTACCCCTTGCATGTATTTACATATTCTACTCATTTTTTCTTTTACACCACACTCACAATATATGAGAGTACCTTTTTTCTTCCTCCCACATGTATTGAGGCATTTTATTCATCCATGACTAGTTTTTCAAGACATTAGTTCTGTCAGAACCATGTCGGTACTAGTTTTAATCCTCTTCCTTATCTTTTTTCTCTATCACTATAAGATTTGCTAAATCCATGAATGGTGACTGACCTTGTTTTCAAGGCATTTATTAAAAAAACTGATTTATTCCAAATCATCTTGAGTTAAAGTCAATTATTGGACATGAAATTATATAAAAACTCAATTCATGTAGTGATTATCTTTCTCCATGATTTAGTATTTTTTCAAGGGTGCAGTCTATAGGTGTCTTGTGGGTTGAAAAAGTGATACCAAAATAAATTGAATGCTTGTTTATAAATTATTTGCTTGATATAATATGATAATTTTCAGAATTATATTAAAATTTTAATTTAAATGAGGCTAGGTTAGAGGTTATAGAATGCTTGGTATGGTTTATAACGACCCTGTTTTCATACATTACTATTATATAAATTTAAACATAAACAATATAATATTTTTATGGAACTAGGATTAAACTGTTTATTGTATTGGGAAAATTAGGACCAAGCATTACATATATATAATAAAACATAAAAATTATTTAATTACTTCTTCTATATCTTCTGAATGGCCCTTTTTTCTAATTACTATAGGTAATCACCAGATGATATACATTATTGAAAGGGGTGAGATAAAAGGAAAAAAAGAGGATAGACAATAACATGAATCAATATAACAGGGGTAAGGATAATCATCATAATCATAAAATAATTGTGGTATCATTATCATAATCCTGATAAGAGGAATTATATAAAATTTTTAAATGTGGAAATTCATCAAAATGAATCATCATATCTTAGGGGCCAGCTACCACACATAGTTGTGAACAAAGATAGTATCATGTTCAAACATAACATATGTGAATAATCATAAAATCATATTTGTGAATATATATAGAATAATTTTTATGAATATTTCACATTGTGTCATGAGATACATCACATTATCCAATGTATGGGAGAGATATAGAATTCTTGGATCCACCCATCACATCATATAATTTACATAATCTTTCTTTCTATATAGAATGTATACCTATCATGGACAAAAAATATCCCATGGCAAGGAATGGGTTTCATGATCACATAATAAGTCATAAATTCATAATAAAAATTGGTTTTTCTGAAAGATTAATGGAATAAAATACTTGATATAAGAATCATCGGTCCTAAGTGAAGAAGAAACATTCCCAAGATAAGTAAAAATTATGTTTTTCTATTATAAAGAATATTTCTTTTGGAAAATCATTGCATTTATCATAAAATAATATTAGAATAATTTATATCCCAGAATGGAAAATGGAAGGACAATGAAAAAATATTTTAGAATATTAATGTAATATCCAAACAATAATATTTGACAAAAGATGACTAACCCAAAGAAAGAAAATTTGGTTCGAGAATCCACTTATCTTACGTATGATTGATTTCGTCACATTAATGTCCACCATAATAAAATTATAATCATTAATTAATAAATATAGAAACTAACAAACATCTATTTTATTGGTTTTATTTTTAATATGTTCATTTTTTGGTCATTTTTAAGGGTTATATTGATCAATTTCATAGTTCATGAGTGTTTCTTTTCATGATTTTCAGGATCCGTTCACTTTTATACATGTGTGGAAAATCATATAAAATGTGGGTAATTATCTAGAATTTATATTTTATTTTATTAATAAATTTATAAAATTTTAATTGGGGTATATATTATTTTGTTCTTACATATGAGGATGATTCATTAGATTAAATTTTAATGGTAATATCTTAGATTAATTTTGTAGTTTTTGATCATAATTAACTCGTTTTTTTTATCGTTTCATATTATGTATATAAGTCTATTCCAAAAAAAAATGGTCATAAAATACATTTTATAATTTATAACAACAATTATAATATTTTTTTACCAACCTTGAGGGTGTTAAAATAAAATTTAAATGAATCATCCATGATGGCGGTAAATCAACACACCACGAATGATAATAACATTTTTGAATAAAATAGAGACGGGAAAAGGTTTGATGATGAATTTTTTACCTTAAAATAACAAGATTTTAGCATATATAAGCTATTTTAGTCTCCGTTACTCTTGGATAAGTGGATTTTATGACATAATAATAGAATAAAATAAATTTTATAAAATTAAAATGAAAGAGGATTTTACAACTTCAATTTTTATCCTTGATAACCTACTTAGGGAGATGATTTTTTTGATTTTGTTGGGTCCAGAGGCTAATGGACATTAATGAGGATCTTGGAAACTGTATTGGAATTAAATTGGGAAAAATTAAAGTCTTTTAATGTGTAATTAAAATATGTGTTGATGGATGATATTTATAGTGGAGGAGAGTGGTGTTCTTTCTATAAATTATCCATTATTTCATTATTTTGGCTCAAAACTATGATTTGTATTAACCATATCAAATAATATATTAACATAATTTATGATTTCTATATTATTTTGATTACATCATAAATTAACCATGTAATTGTTAATTTAAATTATATAGTACATATATACAGCAAATTGTGTTATTTTACTATTCATCAAAATATCAACTATTTTAGAAAAATCATAAAAATGAACCCTACACATTTTTAAATATGTATAAAAAAATAATAATCTTCATTTTATGAAAATAATTTCTTAAATTTGAGAAATTTAATTTTTATTTAAAATCATCATTTTTTAAATACCGATTTTAAAATTATCATCGATTTTAAGAAAAATTAAAAAAGTAATTACGACATCATAAATTTATCTTATAATCATAAGAAAAAAAGATAATAACATATAAATTAAGTTTATGAAAGTACTTTTTCATTTGAATTACTAAAATAATTATAAAATTTTAATTAAATATTAATAACTTACAAAAATGCCAACACTTAATTTATCATTTCTAAAATTTTTATAGCATATACCATGAAATAAATATATAATTTTTTCATTGAAAAGATACCTAAATTTTAATTATAAATTTATAGGTAATTTTTCTATTTTATAGGTTGGATTACTATCCCTAATGGTAATATTACTATTCCAAAATCCAAGTTATTATTCTATTGGTATAGGTTCCTTAAATTCTATAAATACCTCTAATTACATTAATTATTCATTTATATGGTTTATATTATGTACTCTATGCAATTTTATGTGATTTATACTATATGAAATAATTATAAGAAGGGAATTTCATTTGAGAAATTTTGGGTCATTTCATTTTTTCTTATTATGAAATTTCACCCTCTAAAGTTCATTTTACATAAAATGATGGAAATAGTTGAGGGAAAATCTTCTTAATCACTTCTTAGGTTCCCATTTTCCCTAATAGTAATTATGGTTTCTCCTAAGTACTTTGACGAGGTGAATAGTCTAGTTGCCTAGAAATTTATCTCTATGGTCCACGATCTTCACTGACTGCTCCACATAAGATATAAAATTTTAAAACATTATAGCCTATGGATTCTATAAATCTAAGGGATCTAGTATGTACATCCTCAAGAGTGATATGTGGAATAAATCCTATACATGTGACAAGGTTATTGGAAGTGCTATCTTATATTTCACAACTCTAAAACATCCAGAACTTAGAAGGGGCCGATATAACTAGGACATAATGTTTCCCTTTTTTCCAAAATATCATGATCCTAATCCATGAAGATATGTTGAATAATACAATTTATCCAACCTCAAACACTAGGTATCATCTACAATTTTTTATACAGCTATTTGGTCTATTTTGGGATGCCATGATGTGATGCTGAATGTTTTTTACATTTTCTACATTTCTTTGACCATTTCATGTCCCAATAGCTTATGTTCATTGACTTCATCCCAACATGCTGGTGTTAGGAATATTTTTTTCATAAATGGATTTATATGGAGCAATTGAGATTCTCTAGTGAGAACTATTGTTTTAGGGAACTCATCAGCGTTAGATGTTGGTCCCATCCACATTCGAAGTCCATAGAACATGCACTCAACATTTCTTTGGGAATCTGAATAGTCCACACATATTATACATCAGTTTGGGGAAGATAATATATAATAAATTTTGGTTTAGTGTTTAGTGCGTGTTCAATATTTTTTTATTAACGTGGAGGTAAATATCAGATCTCAATGGGATAAAATTGATTGTGGGACTCCATGAAGTATGACCACATTAGTAATATATATTCATGTAATTTTATCTTGTTATATGTACTCTCAAATTGCTATAAAGTGATATTTCATTATGAGATGATCCATAATATCCCAAATAGCATTTTTTTCCTCTATATGTCTTCTTATGTCCCGTGACAAAGTCCACAGTGATAATTGAACATTTCCATACTGGTATGGGTAATGGTTGCATCATCCCCTTAGAAAGTTTTCTATCATCCTTCACCTAAAAACATACAAGGCACTTTTATATATATTCATTGATCCAATTTTTTGTTTTTTACCTTTAATAGATATATTTTACAACTTAATACATCTTAGTTCTCCCTAGGTGAATTGAGAAGTTTGATTTATGCTCATCACTTAGAAGCTCTTTCATTATATCTAGATTGTATGGTGAACTTATTCTTCACCCAAATATTACAACTCCATCCTAATCAATTTTGAACTTTTAGGATTTCCCTTTTATAACAACTTCCAACTTTATCTTAATTTCCACACCATTCCATTAAGAATCCTTTGTTTTCTCTCTTATTGACTTTTGGGAAATAACTTGAGAAAGGATTAAAGATGTTTCTTCTTTATTCATTCAAGTGTCTATCATTTTAAAATCTAATAATATTTGATCCTTCTCAATTCTCATCATTGATAATGTTGTAGGATCCTTACTACTTAGAGCATCTATCACTTTATTATCTTTTCCATGATGGTAGTGGATTGAGAAGTAACAATCCATGATAATCTCTAACCATCTCCAACAGCGCATATTAAGCTCCTTCTATGTGAATATATATTTGGGGATCTTATGAATAGTATATATGCCACACATCTCCCCATAGAGATTATGCTCCCATATTTTCAACGTGAAGATCATAGCCACCAACTCCAGATCATGTGTAGGACAGTTTTTCTCATTAATTTTCATATTACATGATGATTAGGATATCACATTATAATTTTTCATATGTGAACATCCTAATATATAAATTTATGCATCACCATATACCATAAAATATTCCCCAATTATCAGATGTGTGAGTGTGGCCATGGTGATAAGCCTCCTTTTAAACACTATGAATCAGTCTTCATAGCCCTTGGTATAGAAAAACATTTCTCCCTTCCATGTCATCTTTGTTATTGGGTTTGAAAATCATGAGAAGTTCTTCACAAATAACCTATAATACCAAGAAATACCAGGTATACTATGGATCTCCATTATATATGTTGGTATGGAACAATAGTCAATAGAATTTATCTTTGAATAGTCTATGGATATTTCTTTGCGGGTGATAACATACAAAAATAATGATACTTCCTCTATCTAGAAATCAAATTTACTATACTTTTCATATAAATTATCTCTTCTCATAGTATTTAGCATAGTATTACAATTCTCCACATATTCCTCTTTACTCTTGGAATATATCAGAATATAATATATAAAGACTGCCACAAACATGTCATGGTAATCTATAAATATTATATTCAGTAAATCCATTAATATTGATATAGAATTAGTGAGTCCAAAAGAAATCACTATGAAATTATAGTGTTCATACCTCATTCGAAAGTCCATCTTAAGAATATATTAATTACAAACCATTAATTAGTGACATTCCAAATGAAGGACCCCTTAGATAAATAATTGGATCCATTTAGTTGATCGAAAAAGTCATCTATCCATGGAATGGTATACTTTTCCCTTATTTTGATTCTATTGTGATCAGAATAATCAGTTTAGAGGTGAATCAATCTATCCTTTGTCTTAATAAATGGGACTGCTACACCCAATGGAGAAGAACTCTTGAATATGAAAACCTCATGTAGATTCTCTTATAATTGATTCTTTATTTCTTCCAAGTAAATTTTCCCCATTAATTAAGGTTCCTTTGATACAGGAAATTATTTAAGAATTTTTTCATATTGAGAAATCAACCTCCCAATCATGAGGAATACCAAGTAATTCATCATGGAATACATCAATGTAGTCCCTCATAATGGGCATGTCAACAATCATTAATCTATAATTTATATGAATAAATTTATATAGATATGATTTTTCCTAAAAAAATAATATCCACTCATGAGATAGTGATTCTAAAGGATATTCATCGTCCACCTTACACAATTATTGAATTTTAGGATTCCTCTCGATGTGATGATTAATCTCTATTTTTTTATAGTTGATGTCTTATTTTCCTAATGATAGGTAATTCATGCCCAATATAACATAAAACTCCTTATATAGATGTAGTACAATTTTTTATGGGAGGTTTACTCCATAAAAATTGACTAAGGAAGAGTTATATACTTTGGATGAAATATTTTCCCCTTTTGTTGTTCTCATAGATAACCCAACCTCAATATTCTTAGGTGGGGTTTTAATTGATCTACTAAACTTGTATGATGTGAAATATTGTTTAGAACTATAATCAAATAGTACATTCACTATTTCTAAATGCATAACTGGAGTACTTGTCAACATGTCATTTTCAGGATCTAACCTAGTAGTAGTGATGGAATAATATTTCCCTTACTCCTTTGGATTTTGTGGTTTCTGATGTTGATTATGCACAAGGACATGATGTTTAGTGAAATGGAATTCATAGTTCCCATTCTCCCTATATTTGAAGCAATGAACCATGGTTTTGTCTCTTCTCTCCTCCACCACATTTTACTACTTCCTTATGTCCCATCTACAATCAAGATATTGGTGTCCTTCTCTCCCACACTTGAATCATTTCCCTATCACATTGAGGAAATTACCACGATTATCTTTACCACATTTTTGACATGTGAGTGGTTTAGTATTAATTAATCCAATTTCATTTGATCCAACAACATGAAAATATGTCATTCATTTCTTATCTCTACATCCATGGGATGATTCTCTGAACTTTATCTCCTCTTTTAGAGAACATAAAACAACTTCTTCATTGCTCCCAAATTCTCAAAATGATAGATCCTTTTGAAGGTTTGGTTTAGAATAAATAAACAATCTATATATTTTTATATATTTATTGATAACAAAACCCAAGGAATACCATTAAATCCCTAAGAATATATATTCATAATAAATGATAGATTCACTTTCCTTTTTCTTCAGTTACATGAATTCTCTCTCAATATTTTTATGACTATTTTGAGGGAAATGAATGTTGATTAATATTTTATTAAAGTCATCACACTACATATCCTCTATTTTTTACTTTATCTTGGTGTTATTAATCAACACCCACCATTGATAAACCTCCCAATCGAAATGATAAATAGCTAGGTCACCATCTTTATATCAAAATAGTTAATCACATAAAAGATATTCTCTCTTGAGTTAATCTGCTATATGAAAACTAGCGGTTAAGAATATCCACTAAACATTTGTTTTCATTTCATATAAAAGACCCGATATCCAATTTCTACCACTTCCTTGGTGGTGGGAGTTCAAAATATTTCTATTCATTTTTTATATCCTGAGACATATGGTTAATCATCACCATTTTATTTTTAACTCCACCTCCCAAGGCATTAGGGATGTCATTTGAGATATATTTGCATTGTCCATGATATGGGTTTTTATCAAAATTTCTCCTAGCTACCACCATTTTTTAAAATAGAAAAGGTTTGAACGAAACATAAGACAAAAAACATGAACAAGTAATTTATTACTTTTTTTAAATGAACTCCAAAGTTATATCATATTAGATCCCAATGATTTTCATTTTTAAAAAAAATGAATATAGGATGCTTACTAATACTTAGTCTCATACATAGGGTTTTCACAAATGATCTCTAATCGTAATTACCATATTAACTAAACTAGTCTATTATACAAACATTAGTCAACCTACTTTTCATATAATACATATTACATCAATTTAATGATAAACAATATATTGGTGTTATAAAACTAGGATCCAAATGATTAAGGCCTTGGAAAAAGTGGACAAAGGATAAAATATTCAAAATAAAACATAATAATTATTTAATTCATTTTTATCTAGATTCTTAGTGATGACTTTTTACCCATTGAAAATGTAATCACTTGGAGATATACATCAAAAAAATAGGTGAGATAAAATCATAGTAAGAATATAGATAAGAACAAGAATATATATAACTTGGGTGATCAAATTTATCATCATCATAATAGAAGCATGGTATCATCATCATAATAATATGAGGAATCATTAGATAAAATTTGGGAATGTGAAAATTCATAAAAATGAACCATCATGTCTTAGTGGTTAACTACCGTGAATAGTTATTAATAAAGTGGAATAATGTTCATAGATAACATATGTGAATCATCGTAAAATAATCTTTGTGAAAAAATCTAGGTTCATGTTCAAATATATTTTTCATTATCTCTAGAGATATATCACATTACCCAATCAATTTCAGTGATAAAAAATTTTGGGTACACCAACCACATCATAAAACTCACATAATCATGATTCCCAAAAATAATGCATATTTATCACGAACATAAAATAACCCAGCGAATGGAATGGGTTTCATGATAATTTCCTAAATAATTCATTACTAAAGAAAATATGGTGTTCCCAAAAAAATGGACCAAATACATGGTATAAAAATCATTAATCTTCAGTGAAGAAGATACAATCACAAAAGATGTAATAAATGGTCTGTTTCTTTAAGAATGAATAGTTCTACTCAAAAAATATTCATATTTATCAAAAATTATTATTGGAAGCATATATATAATAGAAATTAAAATTCAGGGATAATTAATTGATATGGGAAAAATATTAAAAGATCATCCATACAAAATTTCAAAATGAAATAGGTATAACCAAGACTAATGAATTGGGTCTAAGAATCCCCTGACCTTATATAAGAATTATTTATTAAATTTAATGGCCTTGATTATAACGACCCATTCTTTACATACATTGTTAATACTTCAAAATTGAAGCACACTTATTACAACATATGACAAAACCACAAAGGACCGTATAGGTATATTGTCTTTAGAAACTGGGAAACATAAACAACTGGTTCATAAATCTTCTACAGTGTCTCCCATTTATTTCATCATATCTAGGGTCCCTTTTAGAATATTCTACTTAATATCCATCTTCCTGACCTGGGGAAAAGAAAACATAAAAGGGTGAGCTCAAATGCTCAGCAAGGGCAAATAAAGGAAATAAAAATCATATCATATCTTTTTGAAAATCAAAACCTGCAAAAGAGATCATAATATCTTAACATGGAATAAATTATATAAGGGAAAATGAGATCCCCATAATCATAACATAAAACTTGAAACTTTGTGGCATGCACACATAATCATGGAAAATCATTTCTTGTTAGTCATGACTCATTGCCAAGACTATCTTAGTGGACAAAGTCCCTTTCTGAACTGAGTTCACTCCTCGTTTCAGTCCTGTATCACTAAACCGAAATAACCTTCCGTTCCAGCCATGTCTATCTCATGAGATATAAAATCTTTACCCAATGCATTGGAGGGAGATATAGGTCCCACCCATCTTATAATGAATCCTTTCTTATTTGTGCCACATAATCATAAACCATACATCATAGCGTAACCCATGTAATAAAAATGGGATTCTTAAACAACATGACATCATAAAACAATTCATATAAGATAAAGGAATTCATAAAAATGTTTCCATCACAACATAATCAAATCCATGTAATAATAGGGATAAAAACAGAACCCTTTTATTATCTTAGATGGAAAATAATTATAATAAAATACTTGAACTTCATTCTTGAGGAAAATATACTTTCTACTTCAAAAACACTTTTCCTTTCTTAACATGTCATACAATTTTAAAATAAAAGAAGTTGATTAAAAATAAAATTGAATACTTGTAAAGGAAGCTTCTTGGAAATAATTTTTTAGAAATCCATTCATGCCGTATAAGTTAAAAAAACATTCTTCGTACTTTTGTCGGAAAAGTCAAAAAGTACCTCGTACGACAAAAGATTCCTTTCATATATATTACTAAAAAGTCACCGAAGGGTGAAAATGGATTTAAACAATTGTAGGTGGATGGAAATAATATTACATTTTTATGAAACATGGATGTGGATGATAAAATACACCCCAGTAAATACTTACGAATAAACAATCTCGGATAAAAATGAGATTCTGATATTTCCCTTACCTTAGGTCTGATTTGCTTTGTACGTGTCCGAAGCTCCTGTATAATGGTTTAAATAATGTTATTGACTTATTCCTGAATCATACATATTGATATGATATCATATATGGTCATATTCTTAGCTTCTTGTCAGTAATATTTCATTGTTACTTGTTACTCGGGTCTTTATTGCCTTTTGTTCTTATGCATGTTTTGCCGAATACATTTTTATTCTTCTTTTAAGGTTATAGATACCTTATATAAAGAATGGTATTAGTGTAACATATATCATATTTATTCATTCAATTCATTTATATAATTACTATGTAATGATGATCATGTAGAACGAGTCGCATCACATCGTGGAGACGGTATTCCGTACGTACGCACGAGTGATGATATCGTTCCTATGATCGTGAAACTGAATTGGAGTATATATATATTATTTCAGTATCAATATTACTTTATAATAATCATAAATAGTTACTCATTACACCATTATACCCATCCTTGTAAAGTGATGGTGGAAAAATAGATTACACCACGGCGTGGAGACGGTATTCCGTACGTACGCACGCGCGGTGATTTCATTTTTCTGTGGGATGGATAGAAGGTGAATTAGGGTTGTTTCATATTTATAATAACATATCATTATGTAATTAATACTGATGTTATTACTTTATAATTAAACAACTAAATAAGAAGAAGTTGAAGAAGAAAGAAATTGAAAAGATCGGTAATGGATATTACCTCTTCTTTGGAACGCCTCTTTGAATCCTCCACTTAGGGAACTAAGATTGGTCTTTGAAGAAGACCAGGACCTCTAGGATTATTCTAGGGAACTGGAGAGGAGAAAATGGCAGGGGTTGGCCGAGCTTGAGAGCTCAAATTGGTGTGAGGAGGAGGGGGAGGAGGTGCCCTTTTATAAGGGAGGAGAGGGGCACCTTAGGAATATCTCAAAATATTATTTTATATTAAAGTCAAAATCGGTTTATAATGGTTCCAAAGGGTATTATTTCAAAGATAAAGTGGGGATGGGTCTAAATCCTATCAACAAATAGGATTTAGACAAGTTTAGGGTATTATTTTAACCTTATCAATTAGATTTAACTCTAAGTTAAATAATTTAACTTTTACCATGTCTTTTTGTTTTCTTTCACTATATGGTTAATACACTTACTATAACATCCCAAACGAACCCCAAATTGTTTATTATTAATATATATATCCTTATCTAAGACATTTGTCAGAACCTTAGATTTTTAGGAATAAAATAACAATTAATAATATAATATTTTATTTAAAAACTATTTTGTGTCAATTTTGAAACTATTTGATATATGATTTTTGTGAAAGTCATAACAGAATTATATGTTAGAAAAAAGTTTATTAAATCAACACTAATATATCATAGTAACTTAGAAAATTAGTGGAATTCATAAAAAGTCTTAAATTACATTTATCTTGGTATTTATATTATCAATTATGTCAATATTTCATTAATAAGATAATTACTGCATCATCTTTGTGTCATAAATAAATTAACTTATTTGATGTCTAAAAATTACAAATAAAATACCATAATGTAGGCAATCTTTTTATCTTTCTAATGAATATTTACAATCGAATTTATCTTATGTATAACCCCATATTACAAATTATTTACTTATTAAACTTTGATTTTAACTATTTTAACCCTTCTTTAAATAAATTAATAATAAATGTCCTAATCTAATCCAAGTGGGCCTAAATGGTCATATTTTATTCCTAAGTTTGTTTTTGGTTGAATTAAACTTGTCCAATATAATTAGGACATGTTTTAGGGTAATATTAATATCATATTTACCCTTAGTTACCCTATTTACTATTAAATGCGGTAAAAATAGTAAAAAGGTACTATTCACCAAAAAATTATTTTTATCTCATTGAACCAAATTTTACTTACTGATATCAACCGTGTTTGTCGGATTTTTGAAATTCCATTCACAGAAGCGGTAAAATTATGTTTTATGCAAAATTCAGTTTTTAACCTACCACTTAGTGGTTTCACTATTCATCAAAAATTGAAAGTTTTCAGAAAAATACCAAAATTTCACCCTAGGATAATTTCGATATTCTGAGTCCAAAAATGAAGTCCATTTTGAAAAATAAAATTTATAAAATTTCAAAAAGTGGTTATTACTATTCATAACGGCTAGTTTTAATAGCATATTGTTGTTTAGTGAAACTCGGTATTCCGTACGACGCAAGCTATCGAGGAAGGTCGCGATTGCGTGTAAAGCAATCCAAGCAAGTGTTGTGTAGAAAAAGATTCCTTTGATGATTTATATAACATAAAAGTCTCGGGTGTTACATTCTACCCCCCTTAAAAATAATTTCGCCCTCGAAATTCGTCACTTTGTAACAAACAGATGAGGATACTTCTCCCTTATCATATCCTCAAGCTCCCATGTGGCTTCTTCAAGTTGGTGGTTCCTCCATAAAACTTTCACCAATCGAGTGGTCTTGTTTCGTAGGACTTTTTCGCTACGATCCAGAATCTCTATCGGCTGTTCTTCATAAGAAAGATCTTGCTCCAGCGGTACAACTTCTGAGCTGAGTACATGTGAAGGATCTGGTATGTACTTTCTCAGGAGAGATACATGGAACATATCGTGAACTTGAGAGAGATTCGGTGGAAGCGCTAATCGGTAAGCTACCTTCCCAACACGATCCAGTATTTCGAAAGGACCGATATATCTAGGGCTCAACTTCCCCTTCTTTCCAAATCTCATAACCCTCTTCCAGGGAGATATTCGTAAGAACACTTTATCACCCACTTCAAACTCTAGGTCTTTTTTTCGGTTGTCGGCATAACTTTTCTGTCGACTCTGAGCTGCGCTTATGTGCTGTTGAATAGATCTGACCTTTTCTGCCATTTAATCAACGAGATCAGGTCCTAATAGCTTTCTTTCCCCAACTTCATCCCAGCAAGTTGGAGTCCTGCATTTATTTCCATAGAGAGCTTCATAAGGAGCCATCTGAATACTGGAGTAAAAGCTATTATTATAAGAAAATTCGACCAAAGGTAGGTGTTGATCCCAACCTCCTTTGATATCCATAGAGCAAGCTCTCAACATATCTTCTAGGGTTTGAATTGTTCTCTCAGACTGACCGTCTGTCTGGGGATGATAAGCAGTGCTGAAACTCAAATCTGTATCCAGAGTATGCTGAAGACTTCGCCAGAACATCGAGGTAAATATCGGATCCTGATCAGATATAAGAGAAAGTGGTACTCCATGCAATCTTACCACTTCCTTTACATATATCCTGGCAAGCTGATCTAGAGAGAAATCCTCTCTAATAGCAATGAAGTGTGCAGACTTTGTAAGACGATCAACTATGACCCAGATAGCATTATTGCCTTTGGATGTTTTAGGAAGTCCTGTGACAAAGTCCATAGTGATGTTTTCCCATTTCCATTCGGGTATGGGTAATGGTTGTAACATCCCCTTAGACTTTTGTCTCTCAGCTTTAACTTGTTGAAAAACCAAGCATCGAGAGACATATTCAGCAACATCTCTTTTCATGCCATCCCACCAGAAGTACTATTTCAGGTCCCTATACATATTCGTGCTTCCAGGATGAATAGAGAATGAAGAACTATGAGCCTCATTCAGCAGCTCCTTCTTTAATTCGGGGATGGAAGGAACACAAACCCGATTCCTGAACTTTATTATCCCATCACAAACAAGGTTGAATTCAGGAACATTTCTCACCTTCTTTTGTAACTCGACATCTTCTTTCTGTGCCTCTTTAATCTTCACATGTATAGATGGTTGAACATTCATTTGAGAAAGATAAGATTTTTCCCCTTCCATTATAATTCCAAGATCCATCCTTTGTAAATCCATAATATTGGATCTTTTGTGATCCTCATCATGGATAAACTAGCATGGTCTTGTCGACTTAATGCATCTGCCACCTTCTTTGCTTTCCCAGGGTGGTAATGGATTGAGCAGTCATAATCCTTAATCAGCTCCAACCATCTTCTTTGACGCATATTTAACTCCTTTTGTGTGAAAATATACTTTAAACTTTTATGATCAGTATAAATATCACACCTTTCACCATAAAGGTAATGCCTTCAAATCTTTAATGCAAATATTACCGCAGCCAACTCCAAATCATGTGTTGGGTAATTTTGCTCATGGATTTTCAACTGTCGTGAGGCATAAGCTATCACCATATCATTTTGCATAAGAACACACCCCAATCCCTTCTTGGATGCATCACTGTAGATCACAAACCTTTCTCCACTACAAGGCAGTGTGAGCACAGATGCACTGGATAACCTTCTTTTCAACTCCTTGAAATTCTCTTCACATTCCTCTGTCCAGACAAACTTAACTCCTTTCCGAGTCATCTTGGTGAGTGGATTAGATAATCGTGAAAAATCTTTTACAAAACGTCGATAATATCCAGCCAAACCAAGAAAACTTCGGATCTCAGTTACTGTTGTTGGTCTCGACCATCTTTTGATAACCTCTGTTTTTGCTGGATCCACAGATATCCCCTCTTTTGAGATTATGTGACCCAAAAATGCAACTTTTTGAAGCCAAAATTCACACTTGGTAAATTTGGCATAAAGCTTATCCATTCTCAGGGTCTTCAATATAATTCTCAAGTGATCTTCATGCTCTTCCTTGCTCTTTGAATAGACAAGAATATCGTCTATAAAGACTGCCACAAATTGATCAAGATAGTCTCTAAAGACTCTATTCATTAGATCCATGAAGATAGCAGGGGCATTAGTAAGACCAAATGGCATCACTATAAATTCATAGTGTCCATACCTTGTACTGAAAGCCGTCTTTGGTATATCCTCCCTTTTGACCCTTAATTGATGATACCCTGAACGAAGATCAATCTTGGAAAAGTATTGAGCTCCGCGTAGTTGGTCAAATAAGTCATCAATGCGTGGGAGAGGATATTTGTTCTTGATAGTGATCTTGTTAAGTTCTCGATAATCAATGCAGAGTCTCATTGATCCATCTTTCTTCTTAACAAATAGAACAGGTGCTCCCCAAGGTGACGCACTAGGGCGTATGAATCCCTTATCAAGATTCTCTTGGAGTTGCTTCTTCAATTCCTGCAACTCAATTGGGGCCATTCTATAAGGTGTCTTTGAAATAGGCAAAGCACCCGGTACGAGTTCTATTGAAAACTCAACTTCACGATTTGGTGGAAGACCCGGTAATTCCTCCGAAAAGACATCATCAAACTCCCGTACGATGGGCATATTCTTAATCAAAAGTTTCTCACCAACCATTTGAGATAAATAACCTTCATTTAGTGGAATCAACACCCATAAGATGGAAGGAATTTCCACTGGAAGGTTATATTCATCCTTGCATCGATAGACGATCGTAGATTGATCTGGAATATAAAATGTGACTTCCCTTCTTTGGCAATTGATATGAGCTCCATGTAGAGAAAGCCAATCCATGCCAAGAATCACATCAAATTCCACTAAAGGAAGGATCACAAGATTTGCAGGAATCACTTTCCCACAAACTTCGATCGGAGAAGAATTATAAACTTTTGATGCGACTGTTGTGCCATTAGGTGTTGTCACAGCTAACTCAACATCTAATTGTTGAGGTAATACGGTGATACCCTTAGAAAATTTTTCAGAAATAAAAGAGTGGGTGGATCCAGAATCAAATAAAACATTTGCTACTTTAGAGTGGATGGTAAGTGTACCTTTCACCACTTCGTTATCGTACTCCACATCGCTGATAGAAATTGCATGTGACTTTCCTTTGTCTTTAACCTTAAGATTTTGTTGACGTCGACCATCATCATCAACCCTTGGATTTGGGCATTGATTGTCATAATGCCCCATCTCCTTGCACTTGAACCATTGAAGTGTAGTAGGTTCATTCTGTGTATCCCTTCCTTTGTTTGCGTCATTAGACATCTTCTTCCCATTATCACAGCATTCAAATGCCCGATGACCTTACTTTCCACATTTAAAACATTTACTTGTCCCTTTAAGACAACTCCCTCCATGTTTCTTTCCACACTTTGAGCATAAGGAAAAGCTCATCTTTTTTTCCGTGTGCTCTTTAGATTTTTCTTTGAATTCCATCTTCCTCTTCTTATCAAACCCATGTGACTGATGGGTTATTCCAATCTCCATCTCGACTTTGAGAGCACATTGAACGATTTCCTCATAGATATTGAAGTCCCTTATGGCTAACGCCCTTCGAAGACTTGGTTTTAAGCCACTAAAGAATCGATCGATCTTACTCTCAGGTTGGATAATAATACCAGAAGCGTACCTTGCAAGTCTTGTAAAATTTGCTTCAAAGGTACCAACAGATTCATCATCCCTTTGCTTCAGTTCAAGGAACTCTTTCTCCATATTTGTTCGGAGAATACGAGGGAAGTACTTATTGAAAAATAAGTTCTTGAACTCGTCCCATTCCATAGACTCAATTTCATCCCTTTGCCTCATATTATTAATAATATTCCACCATTGATCAGCATCTCCTTCCAAACGATAAACTGCTAGGATGACTTTATCATGTTCAGAACATTGAAGAACTGAAAATATCTTTTCAGTAGTACTAATCCATTGTTCAGCAACTAATGGATCAGTAGACCCACTGAAAAAGGTGGACGCTGCCTCATGAAGGATTCAACAGAATGTTGCTCCTTCCTTTGCTCGTCTGGAAGTCCTGCATGATTCATATCTTGAGAATGTTGTGTGAGCTTGACTACAAGATTTTTCATTCCAGCTCCCATATCGTTTGGTTGCTCAGGGGGACAATCATTGCATTGCCCATCGCATTCCGCATTAACACGGTTCCTTTGGGTTCCAGCCATTGACTAAAACCAAGAAGAATAGTGGGAGCAACACTAATTATAATAGGAAAACCACATAATTCAACAATAAAATTTTCATGCTTAAGGTCTTATCCTAGGTTATTCAAGGCCATTTCTAAAACACTAAGATTGTGTTCTATGCTTAGACTTATCCTTAGGGTTCTTACTAAGGCTTTCACATCCTAGTTTCCAAAGGTTGACTATACCTTTCCTCTGATACCAACTATAACGACCCACACTTTACATACATTGTTAATACTTCAAAATTGAAGCACACTTATTACAACATATGACAAAACCACAAAGGAGCGTATAGGTATAGTGTCTTTAGAAACTGGGAAACATAAACAACGGGTTCATAAATCTTCTACAGTGTCTCCCATTTATTTCATCATATCTAGGGTCCCTTTTAGAATATTCTACTTAATATCCATCTTCCTGACCTGGGGAAAAGAAAACATAAAAGGGTGATCTCAAATGCTCAGCAAGGGCAAATAAAGGAAATAAAAATCATATCATATCTTTTTGAAAATCAAAACCTGAAAAAGAGATCATAATATCTTAACATGGAATAAATCATAGAAGTGAAAATGAGATCCCCATAATCATAACATAAAACTTGAAACTTTGTGGCATGCACACATAATCATGGAAAATCATTTCTTGTTAGTCATGACTCATTGCCAAGACTATCTTAGTGGACAAAGTCCCTTTCTGAACCGAGTTCACTCCTCGTTTCAGTCCTGTATCACTGAACCGAAATAACCTTCCTTTCCAGCCATGTCTATCTCATGAGATATAAAATCTTTACCCAATGCATTGGAGGGAGATATAGGTCCCACCCATCTTATAATTAATCCTTTCTTATGTGTGCCACATAATCATAAACCATACATCATAGCGTAACCCATGTAATAAAAATGGGATTCTTAAAAAACATGACATCATAAAACAATTCATATAAGATAAAGGAATTCATAAAAATGTTTCCATCACAACATAATCAAATCCATGTAATAATAGGGATAAAAACAGAACCCTTTTATTATCTTATATGGAAAATAATTTTGATAAAATACTTGAACTTCATTCTTGAGGAAAATATCCTTTCTACTTCAAAAACACTTTTCCTTTCTTAACATGTCATACAATTTTAAAATAAAAGAATTTTATTAAAAATAAACTTGAATACTTGTAAAGTAAGCTTCTTGGAAATAATTTTTTAGAAATCCATTCATGCCGTATAAGTTAAAAAAACATTCTTCGTACTTTTGTCAGAAAAGTCAAAAAGTACCTCGTACGACAAAAGATTCCTTTCATACATATTACTAAAAACTCACCGAAGGGTGAAAATGGATTTAAAAAATTGTATGTGGATGGAAATAATATTACATTTTGATGAAACATGGATGTGGATGATAAAATACACCCCAGTAAATACTTACGAATAAACAATCTCGGATAAAAATGAGATTGTGATATTTCCCTTACCTTAGGTCCGATTTGCTTTGTACGTGTCCGAAGCTCCTCTATAATGGTTTAAATAATGTTATTGACTTATTACAGAATCATACATATTGATATGATATCATATATGGTCATATTCTTAGATTCTTGTTAGTAATATTTCATTGTTACTTGTTACTCGGGTCTTTATTGCCTTTTGTTCTTATGCGTGTTTTGCCGAATACATTCTTATTCTTCTTTTAAGGTTATAGATAACTTATATCCAGAATGGTATTAGTTTAACATATATCATATTTATTCATTCAATTCATTTATATAATTACTATGTAATGATGATCGTGTAGAACAAGTCGCATCACATCGTGGAGACGGTATTCCGTACGTACGCACGAGTGATGATATCGTTCCTATGATCGTGGAACTGAATTGGAGTATATATATATTATTTCAGTATCAAAATTAATTTATAATAATAATAAATAGTTACTCATTACACCATTATACCCATCCTTGTAAAGTGATGGTGGAAAAATAGATTACACCACGGTGTGGAGACGGTATTCCGTACGTACGCACGCGCGGTGATTTCATTTTTCTGTGGGATGGATAGAAGGTGAATTAGGGTTGTTTCATATTTATAATAACATATCAGTATGTAAGTAATACTGATGTTATTACTTTATAATGAAACAACTAAAGAATAAGAAGTTGAAGAAGAAAGAAATTGAAAAGATCGGTAATGGATATTACCTCTTCTTTGGAACGCCTCTTTGAATCCTCCACTTAGGGAACTAAGATTGGTCTTTGAAGAAGACCAGGACCTCTATGATTATTCTAGGGAAGTGGAGAGGAGAAAATGGCAGGGGTTGGCCGAGCTTGAGTGCTCAAATTGGTGTGAGGAGGAGGGGGAGGAGGTGCCCTTTTATAAGGGAGGAGAGGGGCACCTTAGGAATATCTCAAAATATTATTTTATATTAAAGTCAAAATCGGTTTATAATGGTTCCAAAGGGTATTATTTCGAAGCTAAAGTGGGGATGGGTCGAAATCCTATCAACCAATAGGATTTATATAAGTTTAGGGTATTATTTTAACCTTATCAATTAGATTTAACTCTAAGTTAAATAATTTAACTTTTACCATGTCTTTTTGTTTTCTTTCACTATATGGTTAATACACTTACTATAACATGCCAAACGAACCCCAAATTGTTTATTATTAATATATATATCCTTATCTAAGTCATTTGGCCTAACCTTAGATTTTTAGGAATAAAATAACAATTAATAATATAATATTTGATTTAAAAACTATTTTGTGTCAATTTTGACACTATTTGATATATGATTTTTTTGAAAGTCATAACAGAATTATATGTTCGAACCAAGTTGATTAAATCAACACTAATATATCATAGTAACCTAGAAAATTAGTGGAATTCATAAAAAGTCTTAAATTAAATTTATTTTGGTATTTATATTATCAATTATGTCAATATTTCATTAATAAGATAATTACTGCATCATCTTTGTGTCATAAATAAATTAACTTATTTGATGTATAAAAATTACAAATAAAATACCATCATGTAGGAAATCTTTTTAGCTTTCTAATTAATATTTACAATCGAATTTATCTTCTGTATAACCCCATATTAAAAATTATTTACTTATTAAACTTTGATTTTAACTATTTTAACCTTTCTTTAAATAAATTAATAATAAATGTCCTAATCTAATCCAAGTGGGCCTAAATGGTCATATTTTATTCCTAAGTTTGTTTTTGGTCGAATTACACTTGTCCAATAGAATTATGACATGTGTTAGGGTAATATTAATATCATATTTACCCTTAGTTACCCTATTTACTATTAACTGCGGTAAAAATAGTAAAAAGTTACTATTCACCAAAAAATTATTTTTATCTCATTGAACCACATTTTACTTACTGATACTAACCGTGTCTGTCGGATTTTTTAAATTCCATTCACAGAAGCGGTAAAATTAAGTTTTATGCAAATTTCAGTTTTTAACCTACCACTTAGTGGTTTCACTATTCATCAAAAATTGAAAGTTTTCAGAAAAATACCAAAATTTCACCCTAGGCTAATTTCGATATTCTGAGTCCAAAAATGAAGTCCATGTTGAAAAATAAAATTTATAAAATTTCAAAAAGTGGTTATTACTATTCATAACGGCTAGTTTTAATAGCATATTGTTGTTTAGTGAAACTCGGTATTGCGTACGACGCAAGCTATCGAGGAAGGTCGCGATTGCGTGTAAAGCAAGCCAAGCAAGTGTTGTGTAGAAAAATATTCCTTTGATGATTTATATAACATAAAAGTCTCGGGTGTTACATTCTACCCCCCTTAAAAAGAATTTCGCCCTCGAAATTCGTCACTTTGTAACAAATAGATGAGGATACTTCTCCCTCATCATATCCTCAAGCTCCCATGTAGCTTCTTCAAGTTGGTGGTTCCTCCATAAAACTTTCACCAATCGAGTGGTCTTGTTTCGTAGGACTTTTTCGCTATGATCCAGAATCTCTATCGGCTGTTCTTCATAAGAAAGATCTTGCTCCAGCGGTACAACTTCTGAGCTGAGTACATGTGAAGGATCTGGTATGTACTTTCTCAGGAGAGATACATGGAACACATCGTGAACTTGAGAGAGATTCGGTGGAAGCGCCAATCGGTAAGCTGCCTTCCCAACACGATCCAGTATTTCGAAAGGACCGATATATCTAGGGCTCAACTTCCCCTTCTTTCCAAATCTCTTAACCCTCTTCCAGGGAGATATTCGTAAGAACACTTTATCACCCACTTCAAACTCTAGGTCTTTTCTTCGGTTGTCGGCATAACTTTTCTGTCGACTCTGAGCTGCGCTTATGTGCTGTTGAATAGATCTGACCTTTTCTGCCATTTCATCAACGAGATAAGGTCCTAATAGCTTTCTTTCCCCAACTTCATCCCAGCAAGTTGGAGTCCTGCATTTCTTTCCATAGAGAGCTTCATAAGGAGCCATCTGAATACTGGAGTAAAAGCTATTATTATAAGAAAATTCAACCAAAGGTAGGTGTTGATCCCAACCTCCTTTGAAATCCCTAGAGCAATCTCTCAACATATCTTCTAGGGTTTGAATTTTTCTCTCAGACTGACCGTCTGTCTGGGGATGATAAGCAGTGCTGAAACTCAACTCTGTATCCAGAGTATGCTGAAGACTTCGCCAGAACTTCGAGGTAAATCTCGGATCCTGATCAGATATAACAGAAAGTGGTACTCCATGCAATCTTACCACTTCCTTTACATATGTCTTGGAAAGATGATCTAGAGAGAAATCCTCTCTAATAGCAATGAAGTGTGCAGAGTTTATAAGACGATCAACTATGACCCAGATAGCATTATTGCCTTTGGATGTTTTAGGAAGTCCTGTGACAAAGTCCATAGTGATGTTTTCCCATTTCCATTCGGGTATGGGTAATGGTTGTAACATCCCCTTAGACTTTTGTCTCTCAGCTTTAACTTTTTGACAAGCCAAGCATCGAGAGACATATTCAGCAACATCTCTTTTCATGCCATCCCACCAGAAGTACTCTTTCAGGTCCCTATAAATCTTCGTGCTTCCAGGATGAATAGAGAATGAAGAACTATGAGCCTCATCCAGCAGCTCCTTCTTTAATTCGGGGATGGAAGGAACACAAACCCGATTCCTGAACTTTATTATCCCATCACAAAAAAGGTTGAATTCAGGAACATTTATCACCTTCTTTTGTAACTCGGCATCTTCTTTCTGTGCCTCTTTAATCTTCACATGTATAGATGGTTGAACATTCATTTGAGAAAGATAAGATTTTTCCCCTTCCATTATAATTCCAAGATCCATCCTTTGTAAATCCATAAATATTGGATCTTTTGTGATCCTCATCATGGATAAACTAGCATGGTCTTGTCGACTTAATGCATCTGCCACCTTGTTTGCTTTCCCAGGGTGGTAATGGATTGAGCAGTCATAATCCTTAATCAGCTCCAACCATCTTCTTTGACGCATATTCAACTCCTTTTGTGTGAAAATATACTTTAAACTTTTACGATCAGTATAAATATCACACCTTTCACCATAAAGGTAATGCCTCCAAATCTTTAATGCAAAGATTACCGCAGCCAACTCCAAATCATGTGTTGGGTAATTTTGCTCATGGATTTTCAACTGTCGTGAGGCATAAGCTATCACCATATCATTTTGCATAAGAACACACCCCAATCCCTTCTTGGATGCATCACTGTAGATCACAAACCTTTCTCCACTACAAGGCAGTGTGAGCACAGGTGCACTGGATAACCTTCTTTTCAACTCCTTGAAATTCTCTTCACATTCCTCTGTCCAGACAAACTTAACTCCTTTCCGAGTCAACTTGGTGAGTGGATTAGATAATCGTGAAAAATCTTTTACAAAACGTCGATAATATCCAGCCAAACCAAGAAAACTTCGGATCTCAGTTACTGTTGTTGGTCTCGACCATCTTTCGATAACCTCTGTTTTTTCTGGATCCACATATATCCCCTCTTTTGAGATTATGTGACCCAAAAATGCAACTTTTTGAAGCCAAAATTCACACTTGGTAAATTTGGCATAAAGCTTCTCCTTTCTCAGGGTCTTCAATATAATTATCAAGTGATCTTCATGCTCTTCCTTGCTCTTTGAATAGACAAGAATATCGTCTATAAAGACTGCCACAAATTGATCAAGATAGTCTCTAAAGACTCTATTCATTAGATCCATGAAGATAGCAGGGGCATTAGTAAGACCAAATGGCATCACTATAAATTCATAGTGTCCATACCTTGTACGGAAAGACGTCTTTGGTATATCCTCCCTTTTGACCCTTAATTGATGATACCCTGAACGAAGATCAATCTTGGAAAAGTATTGAGCTCCGCGTAGTTGGTCAAATAAGTCATCAATGCATGGGAGAGGATATTTGTTCTTGATAGTGATCTTGTTAAGTTCTCGATAATCAATGCAGAGTCTCATTGATTCATCTTTCTTCTTAACAAATAGAACAAGTGCTCCCCAAGGTAACACACTAGGGCGTATGAATCCCTTATCAAGATTCTCTTGGAGTTGCTTCTTCAATTCCTGCAACTCAATTGGGGCCATTCTATAAGGTGTCTTTGAAATAGGCAAAGAACCCGGTACGAGTTCTATTGAAAACTCAACTTCACGATTTGGTGGAAGACCCGGTAATTCCTCCGGAAAGACATCATCAAACTCCCGTACGATGGGCACATTCTTAATCGAAAGTTTCTCACCAACCATTTGAGATAAATAACCTTCATTTAGTGGAATCAACACCCATAAGATGGAAGTAATTTCCACTGGAAGGTTATATTCATCCTTGCATCGATAGACGATCGTAGATTGATCTGGAATATAAAATGTGACTTCCCTTATTTGGCAATTGATATGAGCTCCATGTAGAGAAAGCCAATCCATGCCAAGAATCACATCAAATTCCACTAAAGGAAGGATCACCAGATTTGCAGGAAGCACTTTCCCACAAACTTCGATCGGAGAAGAATTATAAACTTTTGATGCGACTGTTGTGCCATTAGGTGTTGTCACAACTAACTCAACATCTAATTGTTGAGGTAATACGGTGATACCATTAGAAAATTTTTCAGAAATAAAAGAGTGGGTGGATCCAGAATCAAATAAAACATTTTCTACTTTAGAGTGGGTGGTAAGTGTACCTTTCACCACTTCGTTATCGTACTCCACATCGCTGATAGAAATTGCATGTGACTTTCCTTTGTCTTTAGCCTTAGGATTTTGTTGACTTCGACCATCATCATCAACCCTTGGATTTGGGCATTGATTTTCATAATGCCCCATCTCATTTCACTTGAAACATTGAAGTGTAGTAGGTTCATTCTGTGTATCCCTTCCTTTGTTTGCGTCATTAGACATCTTCTTCCCATTATCACAGCATTCAAATGCCCGATGACCTTCCTTTCCACATTTAAAACATTTACTTGTCCCTTTAAGACAACTCCCTCCATGTTTCTTTCCACACTTTGAGCATAAGGAAAAGCTCATCTTCTTTTCCATCTGCTCTTTAGATTTTTCTTTGAATTCCATCTTCCTCTTCTTATCAAACCCATGTGACTGATGGGTTATTCCAATCTCCATCTCGACTTTGAGAGCACATTGAATGATTTCCTCATAGCTATTGAAGTCCCTTATGGCTAACGCCCTTTGAAGACTTGGTTTTAAGCCACTAAAGAATCGATCGATCTTACTCTCAGGTTGGATAATAATACCAGAAGCGTACCTTGCAAGTCTTGTAAAATTTGCTTCATAGGTACCAACAGATTCATCATCCCTTTGCTTCAGTTCAAGGAACTCTTTCTCCATCTTTGTTCGGAGAATACGAGGGAAGTACTTATTGAAAAATAAGTTCTTGAACTCGTCCCATTCCATAGACTCAATTTCTTCCCTTTGCCTCGTATTCTTAATAATATTCCACCATTGATCAGCATCTCCTTCCAAACGATACACTGCTAGGATGACTTTATCATGTTCATAACATTGAAGAACTGAAAATATCTTTTCAGTAGTACTAATCCATTGTTCAGCAACTAATGGATCAGTAGACCCACTGAAAGAAGGTGGACGCTGCCTCATGAAGGATTCAACAGAATTTTGCTCCTTCCTTTGCTCGTTTGGAAGTCCTGCATGATTCATAGCTTGAGAAAGTTGTGTGAGCATGGCTACAAGATTTTTCATTCCAGCTCCCATATCGTTTGGTTGCTCAGGGGGACAATCATTGCATTGCCCGTCGCATTCCGCATTAACACGGTTCCTTCGGGTTCCAGCCATTGACTAAAACCAAGAAGAATAGTGCGAGAAACACTAATTATAATAGGAAAACCACATTATTCAAGAATAAAATTTTCATGCTTAAGGTCTTATCCTAGGTTATTCAAGGCCATTTCTAAAACACTAAGATTGTGTTCTATGCTTAGACTTATCCTTAGGGTTCTTACTAAGGCTTTCACATCCTAGTTTCTGAAGGTTGACTATACCTTTCCTCTGATACCAACTATAACGACCCATACTTTACATACATTGTTAATACTTCAAAATTGAAGCACACTTATTACAACATATGAAAAAACCACAAAGTACCGTATAGGTATAGTGTCTTTAGAAACTGGGAAACATAAACAACTGGTTCATAAATCTTCTACAGTGTCTCCCATTTATTTCATCATATCTAGGGTCCCTTTTAGCATATTCTACTTAATATCCATCTTCTTGACCTGGGGAAAATAAAACATAAAAGGATGAGCTCAAATGCTCAGCAAGGGCAAATAAAGGAAATAAAAATCATATCATATCTTTTTGAAAATCAAAACCTGCAAAAGAGATCATAATATCTTAACATGGAATAAATCATAGAAGTGAAAATGAGATCCCCATAATCATAACATAAAACTTGAAACTTTGTGTCATGCACACATAATCATGGAAAATCATTTCTTGTTAGTCATGACTCATTTCCAAGACTATCTTAGTGGACAAAGTCCCTTTCTGAACCGAGTTCACTCCTCGTTTCAGTCCTGTATCACTGAACCGAAATAACCTTCCTTTCCAGCCATGTCTATCTCATGAGATATAAAATCATTACCCAATGCATTGGAAGGAGATATAGGTCCCACCCATCTTATAATTAATCCTTTCTTATGTGTGCCACATAATCATAAACCATACATCATAGCGTAACCCATGTAATAAAAATGGGATTCTTAAACAACATGACATCATAAAACAATTCATATAAGATAAAGGAATTCATAAAAATGTTTCCATAACAACATAATCAAATCCATGTAATAATAGGGATAAAAATAGAACCCTTGTATTATCTTATATGGAAAATAATTTTGATAAAATACTTGAACTTCATTCTTGAGGAAAATATCCTTTCTACTTCAAAAACACGTTTCCTTTCTTAACATGTCATACAATTTTAAAATAAAATAAGTTTATTAAAAATAAACTTGAATACTTGTAAATTAATCTTCTTTCAAATAATTTTTTAGAAATCCATTCATGCCGTATAAGTTAAAAAAAACATTCTTCGTACTTTTGTCAGAAAAGTCAAAAAGTACCTCGTACGACAAAAGATTCCTTTCATACATATTACTAAAAACACACCGAAGGGTGAAAATGGATTTAAAAAATTGTAGGTGGATGGAAATAATATTACATTTTGAGGAAACATGGATGTGGATGATAAAATACACCCCAGTAAATACTTACGAATAAACAATCCCGGATAAAAATGAGATTGTGATATTTCCCTTACCTTAGGTCTGATTTGCTTTGTATGTGTCCGAAGCTCTTGTATAATGGTTTAAATAATGTTATTGACTTATTCCAGAATCATATATATTGATATGATATCATATATGGTCATATTCTTAGCTTATTGTTAGTAATATTTCATTGTTACTTGTTACTCGGGTCTTTATTGCCTTTTGTTCTTATGCGTGTTTTGCCGAATACATTCTTATTCTTCTTTTAAGGTTATAGATACCTTATATCCAGAATGGTATTAGTGTAACATATATCATATTTATTCATTAAATTCATTTATATAATTACTATGTAATGATGATCGTGTAGAACGAGTCGCATCACATCGTGGAGACGGTATTCCGTACGTACGCACGAGTGATGATATCGTTCCTATGATCGTGGAACTGAATTGGAGTATATATATATTATTTCAGTATCAATATCACTTTATAATAATCATAAATAGTTACTCATTACACCATTATACCCATCCTTGTAAAGTGATGGTGGAAAAATAGATTACACCACGGCGTGGAGACGGTATTCCGTACGTACGCACGCGCGGTGATTTCATTTTTCCGTGGGATGGATAGAAGGTGAATTAGGGTTGTTTCATATTTATAATAACATATCAGTATGTAATTAATACTGATGTTATTACTTTATAATTAAACAAATAAAGAATAAGAAGTTGAAGAAGAAAGAAATTGAAAAGATCGGTAATGAATATTTCCTCTTCTTTGGAACACCTCTTTGAATCCTCCACTTAGGGAACTAAGATTGGTCTTTGAAGAAGACCAGGACCTCTAGTATTATTCTAGGGAAGTGGAGAGGAGAAAATGGCAGGGGTTGGCCGATCTTGAGTGCTCAAATTGGTGTGAGGAGGGGGAGGAGGTGCCCTTTTATAAGGGAGGAGAGGGGCACCTTAGGAATATCTCAAAATATTATTTTATATTAAAGTCAAAATCGGTTTATAATGGTTCCAAAGGGTCTTATTTCGAAGCTAAAGTGGGGATGGGTCGAAATCCTATCAACCAATAGGATTTAGACAAGTTTAGGGTATTATTTTAACCTTATCAATTAGATTTAACTCTAAGTTAAATAATTTAACTTTTACCATGTCTTTTTGTTTTCTTTCACTATATGGTTAATACACTTACTATAACATGCCAAACGAACCCCAAATTGTTTATTATTAATATATATATCCTTATCTAAGTCATTTGGCCGAACCTTATATTTTTAGGAATAAAATAACAATTAATAATATAATATTTGATTTAAAAACTATTTTGTGTCAGTTTTGACACTATTTGATATATGATTTTTGTGAAAGTCATAACAGAATTATATGTTCAAAACAAGTTGATTAAATCAACACTAATATATCATAGTAACCTATAAAATTAGTTTAATTCCTAAAAAGTCTTAAATTACATTTATTTTGGTATTTATATTATCAATTATGTCAATATTTCATTAATAAGATAATTACTCCATCATCTTTGTGTCATATATAAATTATATTATTTGATGTCTAAAAATTAAAAATAAAATACCATCATGTAGGAAATCTTTTTAGCTTTCTAATGAATATTTACAATCGAATTTATCTTATGTATAACCCCATATTAAAAATTATTTACTTATTAAACTGTGATTTTAACTATTTTAACCCTTCTTTAAATAAATTAATAATAAATGTCCTAATCTAATCCAAGTGGGCCTAAATGGTCATATTTTATTCCTAAGTATGTTTTTGGTCGAATTACCCTTTTACAATAGAATTAAGACATGTGTTAGGTTAAATTTAATATCATATTTACCCTTATTTACCCTATTTACTATTAACTGCGGTAAAAATAGTAAAAAGTTATTATTCACCAAAAAATTATTTTTATCTCATTGAACCACATTTTACTTACTGATATCAACCGTGTCTGTCGGATTTTTGAAATTCCATTCACAGAAGCGGTAAAATTAAGTTTTATGCAAAATTCAGTTTTTAACCTACCACTTAGTGGTTTCACTATTCATCAAAAATTGAATGTTTTCAGAAAAATACCAAAATTTCACCCTAGGCTAATTTCGATATTCTGAGTCCAAAAATGAAGTCCATTTTGAAAAATAAAATTTATAAAATTTCAAAAAGTGGTTATTACTATTCATAACGGCTAGTTTTAATAGCATATTGTTGTTTAGTGAAACTCGGTATTGCGTACGACGCAAGCTATCGTGGAAGGTCGTGATTGCGTGTAAAGCAAGCCGAGCAAGTGTTGTGTAGAAAAAGATTCCGTTGATGATTTATATAACATAAAAGTCTCGGGTGTTACATTGATAATAAAATTTTATTAATAAATTTATAAATAAATAAACTATTTTACATGTATTTTATTCATTATAATTTTTTTACATTCTTTTATGGACATTTTAATGAGTTATAGTGTTCAATTTCATCATTTGAGAGTGTTCATTTTCTTTTTTTTCCGGATCAGTTCAGTTGTATACATGTATAGAAGATACTATAAAATAGAGATAATTATAAATAATTGATACTAAATTTCATTAATGAACTATAATAATTTTAATTGGTCTTATATATTATTTTATTTCTAGTTATGAGGATGATTTATTTGATAAAATGTTAATGATAATCGTTTAGATTCATTTGGTGGTTTTTGATCACAATGAACTTGTTTTGTTTTATTATTGAATATTATGTATATAAGTAAATTCCCGATCCTAAAAAAGTTATAACATACTTTTTACAATTGTTATAAACCATTATAATGGTTTTATGACCATCATTGAATATAGTAAAATAAAATGTAAACACATCGTCCACGATGGTGGTAAATAGACACATCACGAATGATGATGTCATTTTCATAATGAAAATGATTGGAGAAGTAATTTGATGATGAAATTTTCCATTAATATAATAAAATTAGAGTATACTATTATGTAGTTATAATTCCACATGTATAATGGGAGGTGATAATAAATTAAGAAAAATATTTTGAAATGAAATTAAAAGAAAATGATAGGGGATTTTCCTCCAGAATTCTTGTCATTGAGAACCTCCTTAGGGATTTTGTTTTGTGTATTTTGTTGATACCAAAGTCTTTGTGACATGTGGGAGGGCCTTGTAAATGTTATTAGGTAGAAACTAGATAATCTTCATTGATTTGAAGATGTATGTATATGAGGTGGTGATTGGTGGTATTTATAGGGGATGAGTGAAGAGTTTTTTGACTATTTTATTCATTCGTTAATTTGATTGGCTCAAGACATTGAATATATTGAAACATATAAGTAAATATAAATATACAATTAAAATTAGTTCTAAATTATCATGGATACATCATAAATTATACAAATAATGGAGTATTTAACTTATAATGTGTATATTTCATTAATTGTAGTATTTTACTATTCACAAAAAGTAACTATTTATGAAAAGTTCCAAAAATTCAGCATAATGATTTTTCAAAATTATATTTAAAAAAATGAACTCAATTTTATGAAAATAATTTTATAAATATGTGAAATTAATCTTTTTCTTAAAATCTTCATTTATTAGAAAAATACGGGTAAAAAAACTGAATTTATGACACTTTGAAAAATTACATAATGTATTATAAAAATATCTTATAATCATTAGTCAACAAAGAAATAATTTAAAATTAATTTTATGAAATTAATTTTCTTTTAAATATTTATGTCAATTATAAAATATAAATAGATATTTATTACTTACAAAAATACTAACACTTAATTTTTAGTTTCTAAAATGTTTGATTACTTATACCATGAAATAAATATATCGTTTCATTATTAAAAATATTTAATGAATCATATTTTCCTTGTTTTTATTTTTATAAATTAATTTTAATAATTAGGAGACTAAAATATAAGATGGAATGAGATTCTAGAGCCCGATGTTCCTGAAATGATAGAGTAAAGAATGATATGTTTTTAATAAAGTGTGTGGGTGGTTTCTTATTTAAATGAGAATAAATTATAAACACTTTTCTCAACGAGATATCCAAGGGAATAATTTCATTCAGAGAAGTAGATTTAGCTAAGGTGGGACCTATCATCAATCATCGTGGGTCGACTGTGAAAGTCCAAAATTGGATGAAACAGTTATTAAATTATTTTAATAAATTATTTTATTTTATTCTATATTGGGTTCCATTAATTAACACATATTTTCCAAAATACAGGGTTATCACCGTATCCCTAGAAATTCTTCTGAGGCAAGGATATAGAAACTTCTCTGATGAATGATGAAGAATGATAATAGATCGAGGAACGACAATGAAACAGAATCCCATTCATCATCAATGAATAATCCCACATGGAGATAAGGTTTCTATCTAATTATTATTTCATTCCTCTTCTTAGATTAAAATGAAAAACATGGAAAAACCCATAAACATTTGGATCCATGGTTCGATCATTCTTACTGGGTATATAATTGTTACGGGTTTAAAAAGGGGATTAAATCTTTTTGATTTATATGTTGTTGTTTCTTCATGATCCTGCTAACATGAATGATTCATGTCCAACACGAACATGGAAAATATCCATTATTTGGGTTCACTTTTTCTTAATCTCTCCCCTAAATCTATCACGCTATACATTCATTATTATCCCTTTGAAACCATATGTGAACGATCAATTGTTGCACCCACAATCTATGGTGATATGATCGGAGACCAATAGTTTTTTCCCATGAAGGAATTGTAGATGTGCGATGGTAGTGCAAAAGGTAGGAGGTAGCTTACAGTAGAGGGCACGATTAATGGAGGACTTCCAGTAGGGTGTCTGGTGGTGAGGGCAGCAAGCGGCATGGGGAGAGGCTAGGTTCTAGTGAGGTGTGCATCTGCAGTCTAGGTAGGACCGCGACAGAACCCATGGGGTAGGTGATGCGGTGGCTGACCAAATTGAACATAGTGGACGACCTTTTTGATAGGGGAATATGTATGTCCATGGGGTCAAGAGATTGTGTGGACCAGAGGGATGTGGCATGGGTGAGCCGCGTCCTGTGGAGAAAGGTCGACCTGCATGACACCGATCGAGCTGGAGAACCATGATGCTTCGGTGGCCCAGTGGGTTGGACCGTGCATCTTATATGGCCACAGTCCAACATGTCATTGGTCTAGTCCAGTTTTGGCCGGCCCAGACCGATCGCGTCATGTTGGGTCAGCCTGACCGGACCCTTTTTACTAAACTGGAAATATCATTCAAACCATGATTCCTTTTGAAAAGTCGTTTGTGGTATTGAAACCCTTTAGACCAGATGGAATATTTGATATCCTCTAATTGAGTTTTTTAGAATGTTGGTTTATGACCTAATGGATTGTGGAGTATGTCATCCTAGAACAAGTGCGCTATGAGCGAATCCTATAGATGGCTATGACTATGCATTATTTCTGACTATGTGATCTTAGTGACTATGTGAAATTGGTGACTATGTGACTTCGGGGTTGTATGACCAATTAACAATCTATGAACCATCGATGTTATGTGCACCTTCGATGCTCCATGCACCATCGATGCTCCGTACTCCACCGATGCCCTAGGCGATATCACCACTCCGACCACCAATGACGCTTTGTGCACCATTGACTCTCCAAGTTCCATCGATTATCTATGCTCCTTCGACAACTCTAATTTCATAGATATTGGATGATTTGTGGACTATAAATGGAAATATTTCACTTCATGCTTTAGACTTAGACCTATGTGAGATGACGATATTGACTATAATTTGGGTGTCTCCTTTGTCGTGTATTTTGTGTGATTCCTGTGTGGTATAATTCATATATTTCTTATTGTTATTTACTTTGTGGTTTTAGGGTTTCCTACTAATTATTGTTTTATTCACCCCTACACAATCATTAACTGGATGTTTCGTGTAATTTACAGACAATCAAATCAATGATGAAGTCCTAGGTTAACCATGACCAGGTGGGTCCAAGTGTGATCTGACAGGAAAGGTGCGCTCCTACAACTTTAGAAAGCTATCCTACTCCTACCCCTCAAGTAGGGTTTTTTCTGGATGATATTCAAAAACTCATGCATTTACATTGGTTTACTTCCTATTGTGGGACTTGTATTCATGCCTCGTTTAATATGCAATTTTCCTACTATCATACTCTTTGCTTTGAATCTTAGTGTATGCATGCCTTATTTATTTAATTTTTTTAACATTTCAACATTTTTTGGGCTTGGATATTGGTGTGTGTATACAAGTACATAAGAAAATTCCTCTCATTTGAGGAATATGCCTACTCGGTGCATGTTTCCAGCCCTTGGCCTATCGAAGGCAGGCATAGGGTAGTCTCGACATGAGCCCTAATGTGACGGGGTGTGACATAGTGGTATCAGAGGAGATTAGTTCTACCTAAAGAACCAAGACTCTAGGAGATTGGTGTGGGGAAATGGTGTTATGTATTTTTAGTATGGATTTCAGATGAGGGACTCAGGTGTTACTGTGGCGTCCAATGTATCCACATAACAGGACACTGAAGTCCATTTTTTGAATCGGTAAAAGAAAACACTAGATAATGGGACAATAAATTGTACATGAATCATATTATATTTTTATTATGTTCTCATATAATTCTTGAGTCATCACACCAAGTATAATTTATTGACTATGGTATATCTTGATCTATTTTTAGATGCCTAACTAAAAAAATTTATCCAGGATTCTGATGCATGATCATGAGGATGATACACCACGTGGTGATGCATCGGTACATGGACCAATACCAGAGATAGTACCCATGGGTGGTGTACTCGGGATACCACCACCTGGAGAGAAATAGTTTATACTAGCCTTATTAGTATATGATGCACGCAAGCTGAGTGTGTTTCATGAGTTCTTGAGGTAGAGACCTCCCATGATTAGGGGTGAGATAGACCTCCAGGTAGATGAGAATTTGATGGAGGTGGTAACATAAGTTTTCTACCTTGAGAGGATGCCTTTTGACCATATTGCAGTTTTAGCCGCAATCCTTCATTAGGGATCAGTGGGCGATGGTGGAGCATAGTAATCCAGATACATGATGAGAAGACTCTCTATTAGGTATAAATGGAGAACCTCTTCAGGGATTATTTTTTTTAGTGAAATTACACTAAGTGAGCATACATGAGCTCCTACATCCGCAGTTGGAAAGTCAGACAGCAGAAAAGTACTCGACGATATTTTTGGATATTCCTCGCAACTATAAAGATATGGTGTGAGACCAAGTCATTAGGTCTCAGACCATTGATAAGGTAATATTCCATTGGATCAAGGAATCTTGGATATATCTTATCATCCCTTCATATGTTTGGGTACTAGAGTGAGCCCTACTAGTGGAGAGATTTCTGGCAGAGCATACGCCAACAATGAGATCTACCTGTAGGCACCAGGTAGCTGATTCTTTAGTAATGGGTAGCCGACAGTAGACATAGGGACCCATCAGGGTCAAGACCTCTAAGGGACGACCCTAGGACATGGGATCAACGGTGCAGGGATCATATGGAATAGTGAGTCAAATGAAGGGCATTATGTGATACCTGGGTGGCAGTCAGGGACACATGGATCCAGATTTCTTGATTCTCCATGTAGATGATCAGAATATGGTATAGGGACCACTAAGGCAGAGTTATTGGTAAGATTATGGTGGTATGAAGTGCAGAACACATGGTAGTGGAGTAGGCAGAGTAGCAGGCGGAGGGTGGAGGTTTGATGTACCAAAACCACCACCCCAGGAGGTCCACCATGGGCATAGGGAGGTAGTGGACAGGGATGATGCCTATTCTGATGATGGAGGCTTACAACCCAGTACTTTATACATTATTATAGGTGTGATTTATATTATTTTCACCCTATATATAGTTTTTATAAACAAAATTATGAGTCACTCTTTTCTAGCCACAAACCATGTTTGAGACTTAGAGATTCCAGTTAAAACGTTGACTTGATACCTATGCTTAGAGACTCATATGTTGGGATATTTGATGATCACATAATAGTTCCAATATTATTACCTTATTCTAGGGGTTAATATTTTCAGTTAGGTTTACTTGGTGGGAGCATAAATACCTTTTGACATCATTCTCTGTATGGACAAGTTACCCAGAGTTCATACCTAGATTGACTACTTTAGGTTTAGAGTGTGGTGTGTACAATGATATGAGGCCATGATTTCCTTTTTTTAGTGAAAATAAAATACATGAAGTGTTTAATGGACTTACTCATAAAAGGGTGTAACCAATTATGCATCAGTTGTCCAAACTGACCCCCGACACAGTAGACGAGATGGGTCCTCAGTTTCCAATAGTGGTGGTAGAGTATAAGAACATATTTCTTAAGGACGTATCTAGATTACCTCCTTATAGGTAGGTAAAATTTTTCACTGATCTATACCCTGTGATGTAACCGATATCTACACCTACATATCGAATATCTTCAATGGAGCTTCAATAGTTAATGGTATTGCTGGTAGACTTATAGAGGGAGGGATTATTGAGATACAATGTTTCACCTTGCGCATCCCCAGTTTAATTTTCCAATAATATAGATGGGGGATTGGTATTATATGTGGTCTTACAGTAGCTGAACTAGGTGGACATAAAGAATAAGTATCCACAACCGAAGATTGAAAACCTCTTCGATAATCTGAATGGATTGAGGTGGTTCTCGAAGATAGACCTTATATTTGGCTATCACCAGCTTCGTGTATGGGATGAAGACTTCTCGAAGAGGGCCTTAAAATATTTGTATGGCTAGTGTGAGTACATAGTAATGTCGTTTGTTGGGAATAATGCCCGACAGTGTTCATGGAACTCATGAATAGGATCATCCGGCCATACTAATAGCAGTTTTACATTATCATCATTGATGAAATCATTATATACTTGACGTCTAAGGAGGATCACACGATACACAGTAGGATCATACTGGACACAATCTAAGAGCCCCATAGTTATCATAATCTCTCAAAGTGTTAGATCAAGATTCAGGAAGTCCACATTTTAGGAAAGATCATTTAAAAGGCTGTAGTTGTAGTAGATCTGGTGAAGATTGAAGTGGTGATTTCATGGGAGCCACTCAGGAGTGTTATCTAGGTGAAGAGTTTCTTTGGATTGTCTATCTACTATTGGAGGATTTTAACCAACATTTCAAGAGTAGAATCACCCTTGACAACCTTGACATGGAAGGGGAATCCTTTCAAGTGGATAGAGAAGTGACCGCAGTTCTTTCATGAGCTGAGGTATATTTGGAAAAGTTCCCATGTATTGAAATTACCATATGAGGGTGTTGAGTACATGGTGTTCTATGATACATTAGGGGCCAGTCATAGTTGTTTACTAATGTAGTGGAAGGTGATAATTTACTATGGTTCATTCAAGTTGAGTAAAAATGAGTATAACTATGAAATCCATGATCATAAGAATGAAGTGGTAGTCTAAGAACTTAAAATGTTGCAACACTACCTGATGTGTTAGTAGTTTACCATCTACTATGACCAAAAGAGTGTCAATTATATCTTCTCTCACAAAGATAAGAATATTTTATAGAGACAATGGATAGAGTTCCTCTAGGACTATGACTTTGAGATATTTTATACTACTGGAAAGGGGGGCATAGCAGAAGATGCTCATAGAAGTAGATCCATCTTCTAGTTTCTGAGTGAGGATTCTAAGAAGTTGTCCATGTTTCATATATCCATTGTTGATAAAGATAGATTATATTACCTTATGTTCATGGTTATCACCCCTCCACTCATACAAAAAAGTTATAGAGCCATAACAAAAAGAAACCAGATGTGGTAATTTTTGTGGTCAAATGTCCAATGTGAATTTCCCTGATGGATATTCAAAAGTTCATGAGGACATCATTCTCTTTATAGGACACACAATAGTACTAGTAAAATTGAGGGAGGAGGTTTTGTGAGAGATTCATACATCCCCTTAGTGGGAAATCCAGGAGTGGAAAATATGTATTAGTACCTCCAATGTCAGTATTGGTAGCTAGGGATGAAGAAGGAGGTGGAATTTTTTTTTCCAGATGCCTTACTTTCCAAAAAGTAAATTCTACGCACCGGGTGTTAGCAGTCTTAACCCAATGACTTGAGGTTCAAGAGTAGAAGTGGGATGGGATATTGATGGAATTTGTGACTATTTTACCACACATGTCCAGGGGGCATGATACCATCTTGTTGATCATTGACCGACTCACCATGTCGTCCCAATTTCTACCGATCTATGAGAAATGTTCAGTAGAGAGCTTGGGACTTCTCTATGTGCAATGGATAGTTCGAATTCGGGGAGTTCCATCTACAATCATTTCAGACCGTGAGGCTTTTTTCACATCCCAATTACGGAAGGGAGTACATGATGCATTTGGGACTCAATTTTTCTTAAGAAATAAATTTCATCCAAATATGGATAGCCAGATAGAGAGAATGATCTAGGTTCTAGAGGAAATTCTATGTGCTTAAATCTTACACTTTGGCTGCAGTAGGGAGGACCACCTACCTATGAATGAGTTTGTGTATAACAATAACTACCACCTTCTCCAAATCCATTTTTTATATTTTATAAAATCCACTTTATGGATAAGTGGTAACTGTACATAAAAATATTCAAAAACATCCCCACATTACAAAAACTCCACCACATTCCAACATCCCACCTTCATCTGAACAAAAGAGCACAAAGTTTTCAATTTTAAATATTAAAAAAATGGTGGTCGGACCACATGACAACTGTCATCATTATCAAAGATCCCAGATCCACCTCTATTAGCATAACACCTACATTCAAGTGGTTTCAAATCCCCTATACAGTCACCTCCATTATCATCTATCTTCGGTACCGCCATTGTCGTTGTCACCGAAGCTTCCATCACCATGTTCACTATCCACATAGCTCAACACCAAAGTCCACTTCGTTGACATCTACCACCAAAATCACCCTTCACCTTCACCTTCCACTCCACACACATCATAGGAGAATACAAATCTTCACACAATAAATCATTGAAATCTCAATAACACTCTATCAGAATAAAAAAGAACGCTCCTGTAATCGAATGAAACTGAACAAAGGTATTACTAGTCGTGGCTCCATGGAAACCTATCCCGTCAATCAAAAAAAGACCAAAGCCTCCATGGAAGCAAACACACCCAACCGACATGGGAGGGAGTGAATAAACTAGAAACCAGAGTAGAGCACAAGCACCGAGACATCCATGGAAAACCGTGGTGAGGCCAACATCATCAACACTGCTAAAAATTCCAATCTCAAAACTGAAGGACCGGAGACCAACACTAACCAATAACACACTAACACAGCTGCCATCCCACCTCGAAAAACATCCCAAGGAGTCCTAAAATATACATCGATTTCGACCATGTTGGGGTTGAGTCTTATTGATTGGACAACAAGAGCATAAAAGAGGAGGAACACCGAAAACCACCACCAACGATGAGCGAGACCACCTGAGATGCCTGCAAATAGACCCAACTTGGAGGTCCGATTCAAAGGGTAAGGCAGAATGAGATGAGGAGAAAGGATTCAACATCCCACCAGCGAGCCCCATATGACAACAGGGGAAGGGTAATGTAGAGTGGTAAGAAAGTAACTGAGAGAGAAGAAAAAGAAATGCACCCATGAAGAGCCAGCCGACAAAGTAGGGAGAAGGCAGAGGAGGAAAAAGAGAGAATAAAATGAGGAGTGGAATCATTGTATGTTCACAGAGAAAGGTATTAGATAGAAACCCTATTACTTGTACGAGTTACCATGTAGGTCATCATAATGTTAGATATAACTATGAGAGTTTGCACTCATCGGTCGAGTGTTGGTGCAGGCTACCACCGAGAAGGTATATTTCATCCAAGATCAGATGAGGGGTACACTGATCTGGTAGAAATTGTATGATGATAGTAGATGGGGGCCTCTGGAGTAAGAGGAGGGAGTCCATGTGTTTCATTGGGTCTCACTATAAAAATATTGCTGATATTTGGATAGGGTGAAAGGTTATCTTTGAGATACATATGCCCTTTTCAGATTCTATGTAGATTTGGTAGGGTTACATACCACCTAGCTCTACCCCCATAGTTGTAAAAAGTGAATTATTTCTTCCATGTATCTTATCTTTGGAGTTATGTGACTAATCTAACACACAACATTGAGTACATAGAGTCAAAAATTGATTATGGGAAGGCTTTTTTAGACAACTTAGTAGAGATCACGGAATAACATGAGTGGATATTCAATGGGTGGTTGATTCCTCTTTTGTGCATTCTACGGTAGCATGGGAATATCCATGAGAGTATTTTGTAATGGGAAAAGTATATTTGTGATTATTACCTTCATATTTCAGTTAACTATACCTTGTTTTGGCTTTTAGGAATGTAAATAAATAAGGTTGGGAGAATGTAATGACTGATATTTTCTATAGTTTTATTATTATAAATCAATTAGGAAAATTCTCAGACTAGGCCCTAAGATGGAATGAGATTTCAAGACCAAGTGTGCCTAAAATAATACATTTAGAAATATTAAGTTTTTAATAAAGTTTGTGGGGTGTTAATTCATTAAATTGGAATAATTACTAAATAGGTTCCCAGATTAGAAATTCTAGGGCACCGTTACATTTAGTGAAGTTTCTTTACCCTAGGCGGGGCCTAACATCGACCAACGCGGGTCGACTGTGAATGTTCAAAATTGGACGTAACCATAATTAAAATATTTTAAAAAAAATATTTAATTTAATGGTGCTTTGGTATCCTTTAATTATGTCCTTTTTCATGAATCTTGGGTTATTTCCATAACCTAGGAAATTATTCTAAGGCAAGGAGATGGAATCCTCTCTGATGAATGATGAAGAACATCAGTGGATCGAGGATGAACAATGACACAAAACACTATTCTTTATCAATGAGTAATACAAACTTAAGGAAATGTATGGATCTATTTATGATTTCTATCCAATTTATAGATTCAAATGATGAACACGAACCATCCCATGAATAGGTCTATTTACAGTTTGATCAATTTTATAGGGTAATAATTGTTCAGGTTTAAAATGGGGGATTAAAACATGGTGATTTATTTGTTGATGTTTGTTTGTGATAATGATGGCATGAATGAATCAAATCTGATATGAATAATGAAAATATATAATCTTTAGGTGTTCATGTTCCCAATCTCCCTTCGATAAATGTATCATGTTCTTCATTTATTCTACTCCATTTGAAACCATATGTGAATGATCGATCATTTCACTACCGATTCATGGAACTACGATCCGAGATTGATGGTTTTAATCCATGATAGAATTTCAGAGGTATGATGGGAGTGTAGAAGGTAGGTGATGGATAAGGGTGGAGGGCATGATGAACAGTAGCATACTAACAAGGCAGATGGTTGCGTGGACAACACGCAGCCCGATGGGAGGCCGAGTTTTGATAGGGCATGTAGTGTCGGTCTATGTGGGACCATGTCGAAGGAGGATCCCACTATGGAGGATGCCATAGGCAGTGAAATGGGACATGGTCTAGGAATGACTGTGGTAGAACCTATGGAGGAAATCACTAGGTAGGTGAAATGGTGTCCAAGCACATTGAACGTGGTGGTTGGCTACATTGACTAGGGGAACTAGCTGGCCTCTCAATCGGGAATCCATGTAGACCAGTGGGACATGTCTAGGGTGGGTTGTGTCTAGTGGAGCAAGGATGGCCAACATGACATGGTCTAGGCTTGATAATTGGATTGTGGTCCAATGGTCCATCAGGACAGGCTAGTTCGGTCCGTGCTACATCAGGCTAGCCCAAACTGACTAGGTCGGGTCAGATGGTCCATCAAGGGTCTGTTCAGACCAAACCAGAGCATTTTAACTAAACTGGCCATATATTCCGAACTGTGTGTCTTTTTGATTTGTCATTTGTGGCATTGGTAACCTTGAGAGGATGTGGTAATATTTATATACTCTAAGTTAGTTGTTGTGGATTTAGTTTTATGACCTTATATCTTGAGGAGTAAGTTCTCTCGAAACAAGTTCACTATGAGTGGAATCCTATGGCTGGATGTGGCTATGTGATCTTTATAAATATGTGATATTTTTAACTATGTGATCATGGTTACTATGTTATCTTGGTAACTATGTGACTTGGGGATGTATGACTAGTTGATTCTTAGTGCACCATCAATGCTCTATGCACCATTGATTATTTGTGCACCATCGATGCTCTACGTGCCATCAATATGCCAGGTTCAATCACCGCTTCAATAACCATTGATGATATGTTCTCCATTGAATCTCTAGGTGCCATCGAATCTCCATTCCCCTTCAATGCTTCATTCATCATAGAAACATATATTTTCATGGAGACTAGGAGAACCTTGAACTACAACTCGAAATATTTATCTTCATACTTCTGGATTATACCTATATGAGATGGCCATATTTAATGCACTTCATGTGTTACCTTTGTGGTGTAATTCGTGTGTTTCCATTGCGGTACACTCCATGTATTTTTTAGGAGTATTTACTATGTGGTTTTATGGGGTCTTACTCATTATTTTTTACTCACCGTTGTTGGGTCTTTTCCCGCATGTGTCGTGTATTTTTTATATGATCGATATTTTTATCGAGTCCTTGGTGTACCAGGACCAGGTGGTACCTAGAGTGATCAGACAAGTGAGGTGTGATACAAAGGTTTCAGAAATATATCATACTCCTACCCCTCATGTATAGTTTTCTAAATATGATTTTCAGGAACTCATGGACTCACTTTGGTAGACTTTTCTTTTGGGGGACTTGTATTCTGGCCTAATTTACTTTCCAGTTTTCTTACTATCATACTCTATGGTTGGTATCTTAGTGTATTCATTCATTTATTTCATAGTCTTTCTAAATATGAAAATTTTTTGGGCATAGACATGTGTACATATGTATAGGTACAAAGGAAAATGCATCACATTTTTTGGATAAGCCGACTTAGTGCTAGTCGTCATCACCTAGCCTATTGGAGGTGGGCTTGGGGTAGTCACAACACAAGACCCTCTAGGAAGGGTCATGAAAAAAATTAACTAAAATGTATTTAAAATTTCATAGGTGATGTTACTATTATAATGGTCATAATAGTAATCCTAGTGGTCACATAACCACTCCAAAGGTCAAGATATTATTCTATTGGTATAGGTTCCTTAACTTCATGAAATTCTTCTTATTCCCTGATTCTTAATTTATAAATTTTAAATTTCTTCCTTTATCTAATTTTATATGATTTCGACTATATTGAATAATTATAAGAAGAATACTTCCATTTATAAAATTTTGGGGTATTTCATGGTTAGGTCGGGTGATTTAATTGTATTAAATTGAATTGTAGTATGTTATTATTATAAATTACAGAATTACATAAAAATGTGATGGGATCTTCTAGAGGAATGAAATGAAATTATAAATATGGTATGAGGTGTTTTGATCTTCATGTTTGGAGAGGCCTAAATTCAATGATTGATCTTTATTGTAGGTTAATAGAATTGGTCGTCAGAGTGAGGGGTGAGGTCGTCAGGTTGTGGGAATGGCTCATGTGATTCATGGTATTATTGACCATCAGGTTGAGCAACATGTTCATATTAGAATAAGGTTTTATGTTGTAGAGACCCAAAGCTTGACGTACATGGACATTACAATACTTTTGTGGAATACTTAGTACATAACAAAAACAGACACACAAGGACCGTAATAGTTTAGTGTCATTGGAAACATGGAACATAATCTTCTAATCATGGTGAATGATCTTCATCATCTCCCATAAAGATCTTACCCTTTTTATTCTTACCTAAAACCTTTCTTCATATCCTGGGGAAATGAAAACATAAAAAGGGTGAGCTCAAATGCTCAGTAAGGGTATGAATGGAGAAAATAAACCAAACCATATACATTTGAACATAAAAACATGAACATAATGTTTAAACATCGAAATCATGAGCAATGACATAAAAAATTGTAGTACGTAAGCCATGGATCAAAATAGAACATCAATCATGATAAAATAGATTGTAAATAAAACTTGTAATCGTGTAAAAACATTAAGCACATGATATGATTTACATAGTAGCCAAGGCATTGCTGCCAAGACCATCTTAGTGGAAAAAGTCCCTTTCTGAATCATGTTCACTTCTCGTTCTAGTCCAGTATTACTAAACCAGATTAACTTACCGTTCCAGCCATATCAATCTCATGAGATATAAATCATTACCCAATGAATTAGAGGGGGATATAGGTCCCACCCATCTCATAATGATATCATTCTTACTTGTGCCACAAAATAAACATACATCACTCATAAAAACCCAATAAATAAAATGGGTTTCATAAACATCATTTCATCATCACATAATACATATAAAAGAAATGGATATCATTTCATAATAAGAAAAGTGAAACCATGTAAATCCTAGAGACATTATACATGAAACATACACATATGAAATAATGTCATCTTAGATGAAAAATGGTTTTGATAAAACACTTGAAATGAATTCTTGAGGAAAATATCCTTTAATCTTTAAACTCATTTTCTTTTCACAAAATGTAATGCAATTTTAAATGAAAATGATTTTGTTGAAATTAGTCATGAAATCTTTTGGACAAAGCTTCATGAAAATAAGGCTTTATGAAATAGTAAAAATCCATTCATGCCGTATAAGTTAAAAAAATATTCTTCTCGTAGTTTTTTTGGAAATGTCAAAAGTACCTCCTATGGAAAACAAAAGAAAGATTCCTTCCATACGATGTGGTAAAAGTAAAAAAGGGTAAAAATGACTTTAAACATACATGAATGAAAAGTAAAAATTTTATGAAAACATTTTGAGAACATATAGACATGGATTATAATCATAACCCCGGTAAATAATTATGAATAAACAATCTCAGATAAGAATGATATTGGAATAATTTTCCCTAACCTTAGGTCCGATATGCTTCGTATGTATCTGAACCTCCTCTTCTTTGAAGCGCCTCTTCTTAACCTCCTCTTAGGGCACTAAAGATGGTCTTTTAAGAAGACAAAAACCTATAATATGTTTCTAGGGAAGTGGAGAAGAAAAATTGGCAGGGGTTGGCTGAGCATCAAGGCTCAAAATGGTGTGATGAAAAGAGGGAATGGGTGCCCTTTTATAAGGGAGGAGAGGGGCACCTTTGGAAAAACTAAAAATAATATTTTATTATAAAGTCATATTCGTTTTTTAATGGCTCCAAATTGATTTATATTGAAGCTAAGGTGGGTATGGGTCGAAATCCTATCATCCAATAGAATTTAGACAAGTTTAGGTTTCTATTTAAACCTTATCATTTAGATTTTACTTTGTGTTAAATAATTTCACTTTTACCGTGTCTTCATGTTTTCTTACACTATTACATTAATAAACTTACTATAACAAGCCAAAGGAACCCCAAGTTGTTAATTATTAACATATATAACCGTATCTAAGCCATTTTTCCAATCCTTAGATTTTTAGGAATAAAATAACAATTAATAATATAATATTTGTTTTAAAAACTATTTTTTGTCAATTTTGACACTATTTGGTAATTGATTTTTGTGAAAATCGTAACAGAATGATTAGTTCTAAAACATTTAATTACATAAATTCTAACATCTAATATTAACCTAAATAATTATTGGAATTCATAAAAAGTCTCAAATTACATTTATTTCTGTATTTATAATATCAATTATTTTAATATTTTATTATTTTGGTAATTAATGCATCACCATTGTGTCATCATTAACGTAAATTATTTAATGTCTAAAAAATATAAATAAAATACAATTAGGTAGGAAATATTTTTATATTTCTAATGAATATTTATAGTCTAATTTGTCTTATGTATAACCCTATATTAAAAATGAATTAGTTATTAAACATTGATTTTAACTATTTTAACCCTTCTTTAAATAAATTTATAATAATTGTCCTAATCTAATCCAAATGGACCTAAATGGTCATATTATATTCCTAAGGTTGTTTTTGGTCGAATAATATTTATCCAATAGAATTAGGACATGTGTTAGGGTAATATTAATATCATTTTTACCCTTAATTACCCTATTTACTTTTAACCGTGGTAAATAAAAGTAAAAAGTTATTATTCACCAAAAATTATTTTCATCTCAATGAACCACATTTAAGTCCTTGAACCTAACCATGAATCTCGGATTTTTTAAATTCAATTCACAGAAGTGGTAAAATTTCATTTAAATGAAGAAGTCAGTTTTTTAACTACCACTAAGTGGTTTTAGAATTCATCGAAAATTGAAGCTTTTCAGAAAAATACCAAAAATTAAGCCTAAGAATAATTTGATATTCCGTATTAAAAATTGATGTCTATTTTTTCAAATTAAAAACATAGAAGTGGCATTAATTAATTTTAAAATTAATTCCCGTTATCAAAACAAATAGCGTGTTTTTAAGAAACAAAAACTATCAAAAGATTGATACTTGTTTATATCCAATTTCAAAGTGAAATAAATTACAATAAACAACATTAGATTTAATGGTAAAAATATATTCTAATTACACTTTAAAACCAATTAAAAAGATAATCTACACATATAAATTATTGCGATGAAAAAAGTTGTTTTTAATTAAAATATAGCGTGTTTTTAATATTCATTAAAATATGAAAGTTATCAGAATAATATGAAAAATTAATCCAAAGTAAATTTTTATATCCAGATTCCAAATAATAATTTAATTTTGTCAAATTGAACTTATAGACATGTCAAAAACAAGATTTAAAGTGGGTTCTCCATCAAAAGGTTGGAAAACTCTAATTTTTTAAAAATACATATTTTAAATGAAAAATTTATTTTGTTCTCATACAATATTCTAGTAAATGTGTAAGATGAATAATAATTTAATAAAATTAAAATTTTAGTTAATACTATTTGATTCTCTCTCAAATTTAACAAAGAGATGAAGGTAGAACTGTCCTTGTAGTCTAGATTGGGTTATCGAATCCTCAGAGACCTAACAAGTAACCTAATGACACGTACATTCTGTAGATTGTTTTTGGCTATGAAGTGTAAAAAATAGGTTTATTTAATATGGTTTTAAAGTAACTCTAAGAAACATAAGTGAATTCAATTTAAAATAATGAGTTGATCCTATGTTATCGCTCGGGGTGGATTGGACGTATTTCCTTTTTAATGATTTCAATTTCTTATATTTGAGATGGGTTCATTTAAGGAGATAAAACAACATCATCACTTACTAGTTTAATGCCTACACCCTTTAATACTAATCACATATACACTTTAAGGATCAATGATTTGACCACTTCAAGGTAAAGGTTCGTATTAGCACTTGAAGTGTGTGGCCTTAAAATTCAACAAGGATGATTGAGTTTAAAAATCATGAAATAAAAATCTCAATTAAAGAAGTGATTATACATTAATTAGGTGATGAATAACATCCAATAAATACCCTCTATACTGCCTTGGATAAAACCATAAGTGGGTTAGTCCTCCATTGATCTCATGGTTTCAATGGAAGCAGAAAGTGGACTCATGAGGGAGGGAATGGAGAAGTAAAGAAAACAACAAAAATAAAATGATCACTCCACTATTGTCTGAATAATTTCACAAGGTTTGCTGTGAATAAATTTACATCTTGATCTAACGGTATAAAAGTGATATGGATAAAAATAGAATAGGAGTAGAAGAAGAGATTTTATTAAGAAACTAAAGTGAATTGAACAACTTACATGTGATAGACAAATTTGATACAGCAAAATTGCAGCATAACATTATAATTGAACAAAGCATCCAAATATTCTCAACTCCTCCACCACCACTGACTTAAATAGTAATTTTTTAAGCCTTGGGTAGAGAATCCAATAGTCCAAGTCTTCTCAATTGATTGTTGTAGGCCATAGGTGGGTCGAATGTTGAGGGAGAGTTGATTTTCCACCCTTGACCCGAGGTGGCAGCGAACGTTCATCCACCGAACAGACGCGCATGTAAGAACTTATAGATGGCCGAATATGAGTGGTCCATAGATTAAGAAAATGGATCCCAGGATGTCTTATAAAAGACTGTAAAATATGGGACCATTTGGAGTTGTATATTCGGAGATATGATTATATTAGTGGGATGTTTTTCTAGGCCGCAGAATCTGGCCCAGAGTTTTATCTCTAATTTGGGTCACCTAAATGACCACAATGGAAGAAACATTAGCACTATCTCTTGAAGAATGATTTGTTCCCATACATGTATTCTACCATCCCACGAAATTTGGGCTTCATTGGGCCTGTATGTTGGGCCCCAAAGTCTCATCAGTGGGATGGGGTCCAATCTGACTTCTCCAGAATTGGTTCCTTTCATCACAAAATATCCCCATCTTCATCCATGAATTCTCCATTGATCACTAAATAAAACATGATAATATTGAAGTTTAGAACAATTTAGCAAAATATAAAACTGAAATATGGGTAATTACATTCCTCATCATTAGATGAATCATTGGGTACTTTAAATTATGTTAAAAAATGTACCACATAAAAGTGCAATTTAAGAAAGAATTACAATCATAATGTGAAATGATGTTCAAAGTTTGAAATGAACTATAATTGTGTTTATGAATAATAAATAACGTGAATATTATGTATATTAAAAATGAATATTATCCTCATTTAGTGTCTATTCACACCCCCCAACTTGAGTTTTTCTAGTCCCAAGAAAAATATATCTCCACAATATGAAATTCGAATTCCCTTTTCCAAAAACATTTTAATAAACAATGACCATCAGAAACCCATATACCAAAAAATCATGATCCCATCAAAATATTTTAATACAATATAGTTTCATAAGCAGATCTCAATCCCAAGCCCATTCCTTTGATCAAATTCATTGCAATATTTATCCAATATCAATTAAGTATGAGGATGTGTTGTGCATCATAGTAGACATGGGTGTTCATATTTATTCAAGGTGAAAATTAAGGAAGTGCTAGGTGGAATCACATTTCCATATTAAGATGAGAAATCAATTTTTTATTGTTTTTCCTGTTTTGTTTTTTTTAGTTTTTTTTGCAGTTTTGCCATGGTAATTGAAATTGCACTCAAAAGAGTCAACCCTTGTAGTGAGACTTTGCCGATGAATCCTAGGCTCAATGACCATAGGGCACCAAGTGAAGTCCACATACTCGGGCATCATCTCGAGTTAACTCAGTCAAAAAGAAATTCAAATTTCCAAAAATAGGGATAAAATTACTAACTCTGGGCCAGGCAACTATGATGTCACGATCCCCAAGTGCCGGAAGCCACGCATTAGGTCATTTCATTGCTCTATGCGCATTTTTTTAATTTTTTTTAAATACTCATATTAAACTAAAATGATCACCAAACCTATGATATTTATTTAGGGGACCCATGAAATTAAAATAATACCCCACTATCCAAAGGACGTGCATTGTGATCTTTTTTTATTTGGATGAAAATATAAACGATGAAATATCACATTGGACAGCAACACTTTCCAAAATCTATGCTCATGAAATTATACAAGGATTAAAATCAGAATCAGGGCATGCTAAATTATTTTATCTTTAGTTTCAAAGTGTGCAATGTGTATTACCATGTTCAAAGTTAAAGGAAATTTTCCTTCCATTTACACATTTTTTTTAAATCATTCATATTTTTGACACAAAATCATTTTTTTATTTTATCTCCCCCCAACTTAAAACAACATTATCCCCAGTGTTTGAAGAAATGAAAATTTAGAAGGAGTAGAGGCAGATAATGGATGTTCAAAAAGAAAATTGAAACTAAGGATCATGGAATGAAATCACCTGGTGGTTGAAGTTGAAGTTCTTGTTTCTCCAAATTAGTCCTTTGATCTCTTGGGGGATGTAGGCACCTCCTTTATTGAACATGTATCACCCAAAATAGTACTTGAACTATAAAAAGAAGAACAAACTAGACAAAACAAACAACACAATGACATATTTAATTCCAAGTATCATCATTTTTATGGTTTTTCTTGTTTTTCTTTTTTTTAATCAAACTAATGATACATTTCCTTCTTTTAATTTTTTGGGTAAGGTATTACTTAGGGATCACACCGCGTTACACGAATGAATACATTGCTCCCCTTTCATACCCATCCATACTCATAATAGAAGAACATGTCAAAAGTCAATTTTTTTAAAAAAAATTATTAATTAATCCCATTTAAAATATTAATTTTATTAAAACAACCAAATTATAGGAAACTTAAAAACCATGGGTTTCCTCCCATGAAGTGCTTTGTTTAACGTCGTTATCCAAACATGGACCCTAAATATATCAATTTTTCCTGGTTCATAGGTTGGATCAGTTAACTCAACCTCTATTTCCTATTTATTGAATGATTCAATGAATGGTTTTACCCTTTGACCATTGACCTTGAAAATGTATCCACTTATGGGATCTTGAATCTCTACTGCCCCATCGGTGAATACATGATGCACTATGAAAGTTCCTGACTATCTAGACCTTAACTTTCCTGGGTGTAAATGACGTTTTGAACTATAAAAGAGCACAAGTTTTCCTGGTACAAATTTTTTGACCTTGATATTCTTATATTGGTAGGCTTGAACTCTAGCTTTATTGATCCTTGAATTTTCATAAGCCTCCATCCTAAGTTCCTCTAGTTCATTGAGATCTATTTTTCTTTTTGTTCCGGCCAATGAGAGGTCATAATCCATTTTCTTAATTGCCCAAAAGGCCTTATGATAAATTTCAACAGGTAAATGCCATGCTTTTCCATAAACCAAACTATATGGGGACATTCCTAAAATGGTTTTTTATGCGGTTTGATAGGCCCAAAGAGCATCTATGAGTTTCTAAGACCAATCATTCCTAGAGGGGTTGACAGTTTTTTCAGGAATTTGCTTAATCTCCCTATTCGCTAACTCAGCTTGACCATTAGTTTTAGGATGATATGATGTGGACACTTTGTGATAAATACCATACATAGACATGAGTGAAGAGAATGGGTGGTTGCATAAATGGGTTTCTTGATCACTGATTATAGCCCTAGGAATTCCAAATCGAGAAAATATGTTCCCTTTTAGAAATCGAATCACAAATTGATGATCGTTGGACTTAGTGGGAATGGCCTCAACCCATTTTGAGACATAATCAACATCTAAGAGTATGTAGAGGTATCCCCTAGGGTTTGGGAAAGTACCCATGAAATCAATTCCCCAACCGTCAAATATTTCAACCACTGATATGGGAGTGAGTGGAATTTAATTTCTTTTTGTGATGGACCCTACTTGTTGACACCTAGGAAAAATTTGACAAAAGGTGTAAGTGTCTCTTGAGAGGGTGGTCCAGAAGAGACCACATTGAAGAATATTAGAAGATGTTTTCTCAGAATAAAAGTGACCTCCACATGCCTCACTATGAAAAAATTTAAGGATGGACTCTTATTCAGATTCTAGGACACACCTCATAATGACATGGTCAGGTCAGAACTTATAGAGGTATGGATCATCAAACACATAGTGTCTAACATAATAAAGGAGTTTCCTTTGAGCTTGAGTCCCTAACAATTTTGGAATGACTTCTGTAACTAAGAATTTGGCTATGTCGGCATGCCCAGGGCTATCACTCACAGAGTATAGGTGTTCATTAGGAAATGAATCCGACACAGAAATGTGATTTCAGTTGTCTTTGAATTCCATCCTAGAGAAGTGATCAACTACAAAATTTTCAATGCCCTTTTTATTCTTGATTGTGATCTCAAATTCTTGTAAGAGAAGGACCCACCTAATCAGTCTAGCCTTAGCATCTTATTTTTTGAAGAGGTATTTTAGTGCAGAATGGTCAGTGAACATAGTGATGGTGGATCCTAAGAGGTAGGACCTAAACTTCTCTAAAGAAAACACAATATCAAGTAACTCCTTTTCAGTAGTGGTTTAGTTGATTTGGGAATCCTTTAAGGATTTTCTTTCATAAGAAATGACATAAAGTGTTCTATCATAACTTTGTCTTAACACAGATCCTACAGAAAACTCACTGGAATCACACATATGTTCAAAAGGAAGGTTCCAATTTAAAGATTTCATAATGGGAGGAGAGGTGAGAGAGGATTTGAGGGTTGAGAATGAACCCTCACAACTTTTTGTCCAAAAAAATGGGGCATCCTTTACTAGAAGTGTACAAAGGGGATGGTAGATTGAACTAAAGTCTTTGATGAATCTTCTATATAAACCAGCATGTCGTAAGAATGTCCTCACTTCCTTGACAGTTTTGGGTGATAGAAGGTGACGAATGATGTCAACCTTGGCTTTGTCAACTTCAATCTCCCTACCTGAGACCAGATGGCCTAAAACTAGTCCCTCTTTAACCATGAAATGGAATTTTTCCCTATTTAGGACTATATTCATTTCTTCACATCTTGACAAGACTCTCTCTACATTCCTCAGACATCCCTTAAATGTATTCCCAAACATAGGGTAGTCATCCATGAAGACCTCTAGAAAATCCCCTACCATGTCTGATAAGATTCCCATCATGCACCGTTGGAAGGTTCTAGGGGCATTGCATAAACCGAAGGCCATGCGTTTGAAAGAAAAGGTTCTGAATAGACATGTTAATGTAGTATTCCATTGATCCTCTAGGGAGACCTCAATTTGATTATACCCTGAGTACCCATCTAAGAAACAGTAGAACGTAGGACCTTCCACTCTCTCAAGGACTCGGTCAATGAATGGTAAGGGGAAATGGTCCTTCTTGGTGAATGTGTTTAGCTTCCAATAGTCAATGCAGACCCTCCATCCACTACTCACCCTTGTTAGAAGAATCTCTCCATCCTCATTGGTTATCACTGTGATTCTAGCCTTTTTTGGAACCACTTGTATTGGTCTCACCCATTCACTCTCAACTATGGGATATATGATACCAGCCTTTAGAAATTTCAGGAGTTCTTTTCATACTACCTCCATGAGATTAGGATTGAGTCGCCGTTAAGTTTGACGACATGGCTTTGAATCAGATTCCAGAACAATCCTATGATTACCAATATGTGGGCTAATCCCAGGAATATCAGAAAGGGTCCAACCAATGGCTTTATTATGCTTCTTAAGGACATCTAGAATCACTCTCTCATGATTGAATTCAAGAGAAGAAGAAATGACAACATGATGTGTTTTTTCCCCTTGGAAAGCATATTTGAGTGTATTGGGAAGTTCCTTCAATTCAAGATTAGTTTGGTTCGGAATTTCAACAGAATAATGAGACATTGGATCGTGTTCAATTTCTTTTTTTAGAGTTTCAGATAGGATTGATTCCACCACATGTAGAAGTTCCAGCTACTAGATTGGATTGATCAGATTTAGGGAAGGAATTTTGAGTGGTCTCCATGAAAGTGGTTTTTTGAAAGGTTTCACTGGTTGTTGGACCTAATACATCATCATAAGAGCAATTTAAAAATTATTCAAGCCAAGGAGATAAACTTCCTTCATATGAACAAAGGAAATCAATCTCATCCTAACATAAACATTCATCAAATATTCATTGATGTTCCATGGATTCATTATCAATTCTTCCTATCATTTTTACTTCCTAAATGTCCTCGTCATCCCCTATTTGTGAGCTTTCATTATAGATTTTAAAGTCATGACTCATGTTCCCAAAGGTGATGGTCATGTTTCCATTTTGAACTCGGATAACAGAGTTGATTATTGCAAGGAAAGGACAACCAAGGATGATTGGGGTTTATTCCTTATTTCCTATGTTTGGATGGTTGTCAAGAACAATGAAATCACCAGGTTAGATGAATTTTTCAAACTTTACCAGAAAGTCCTTCAAAATCCCCTTTGGAACCCGTATTCTACGATCAGCAAGCTAAAGTGTGACAGATGTGGTTTGGAGTTCTTCTAGGCCTAACTAGCAGTATACATCTTATGGGATGAGATTGACACTAGCACCTAGGTCACACAAGGCCTTGATAACTTTTCTCTCTCCTAGTTCAACATTGATGTAAGGGCAACCCGGGTCTTTCAACTTAGGATGAATGGTCCCTTGAATGGTAATACTCACATTAGCAGCCAAAAGGACTTGGATTTTATGTGAAAATTTTCTTTTAAAAGTGGACATGTCCTTAAGGTACTTTGAGTAGGAAGGTATGGTTTGGATTGCATCGAGAAGGGGTATGTTCAAATTGACTTGTGAAAATATTTCCCTCAATGTTTCACTCAATTCAGGATTGGATTTCCCCCTCATGCGTTGAGGAAATGGTGCAGGTTGTGGGGTTGTTTGTTGAAGAGTTGTTTCTTTCACATTGTTATCAGTTTCCTCAGTTTGATCTCGTGGTTCATTTGAATTTTCAACCAAGTTTGAATCTTCAGGTTGGTTCTGAATTAGTTGTTCAGGTTTCTCAATTGATTTCCCATTTCTTAAAACAGTCACAACCTTTAGTTTTTCTTGATATGTTTGAGTGAAACTTGACTCTCCCCTTGAAGTTGAGGATGGAACCGCCTGAGTAGGCATGGGTGAGTTTCCTGTTTTAATGGTTTGAAGTTCATGTTTTAGGGAAGAGACCTCCGATTTCATCCCCTCCAATTGTTTTCCCAGTTGTTCTACTAGGCTTTGTGGAACATTTTGGGTTGGTTCTTGAGAAGAATGGTTTATCCTAGGGGGATATTTTGGAGGTGGGATGGTTTGTTGAAAATGGACCGGTGGCTATTAGTATTGGATAGGATGGGTTTGGAACTGGTTATGGGTTTGGTAGTTCTGATGGGGGTAAGGATTTTGTCCTTGTGGTTGGCTAGGTTGTTGGTTTTGTTTCCAGCGGAAGCTGGGGTGGTCATTATACCTTGGGTTGAATTTGTTTTGGTATTGAGGCTTTTGAAAGTTCAAATAATTTACCTCTGCTTGGGTTCCTCCTAAAAGAACATCCTTGATGGATGGAATGGTTGGGTAGTTGTCTATCTTATGGTCATGTTTATCACAAATTCTGCAAATAGGGTCAACAGTATGGATTTCATGGACTTTCCTAAGGTCTATCTCTTCAACCTTCCTAGAGAGTGATGCGATTTAAGCCCTATGGCTTTTCTCTTCTCTATGTGTATGAATTCCAGTAGTTCATTATGGCTTTTCCAAATAATTTGAAGTTCCACATGTTTTGTTTCGTTCATAAAGGATTTCTAGACACTCGTAAGCATCATTTGGGGTTTTGTTTTTAAAGGTTCCATTACACATCATGTCAATTAACTGTTTGTTCCCCATACCCAACCCTTCATAAAAAATTATCACTTGTTCTGGAATAGAAAAACCATGATGTGGAACCATGTTTAGAGTGTCTTTTAACCTCTCCCATGTTTCATAGAATTACTCTCCCTCTTTTTCATAAACTATTTGGATACTCTTTTTAAGTGCAATTGTTTTGTGGTGAGGAAAGTATTTATTGTAGAATTATCTTTGTAGTTGTTCCCAGGAGTTTATGGATAATGGTCTCAAATTTTTTAGCTAATTTTTAGTTCGATCCTTTAAATAAAAAAGGAAATACCCTCATCTTAGATGATTCTAGTTGATGTGGGGGACACGTGGTTTCTACACGGTCATTGGACTCCTTAATGTGCAGGTATGGAATATTGGACTCCATTCCATGTGATGTGGGAAGGTGGTTTAGAAAATGGGGTTTAAATATGTAGTTGGAATATCATAGGGAATTGTGTCTAATGCATGAGGGGGCATTGGTCCAGGAAGGTGTGAGGTAGTCATTCATGGTTTGATCAATTGTATTCCCCAAGTTTGGGGCTGCCTCATTTGGGATTCCATTTTGGTTCCCACCCGGGTTTATGAGTTGGTTTATTTGAAGAACTTCCATTAAAATTGGCTCAATTTTAGACTCCAGAGTATTAGGAAGATTATAATCTAAGGGAAAGAGTTCCCTTGGTGTACTTCACTCCCCAACCCCAGGACTATCCACCCTAACTAGACTATTTGATTGATCGCGGGTGTAGACAGACATGCACCAAAAGAAAACAAACGAGAAATGAATTAGACAAGAGATTTTGGATGAGAAAAGAGAAAATGGGGGATAATAGAATGAATTTTTAGATGACTTACTTGGGTCCCTGGAAACGGTGCCAAAATTTGATTCTCGCTAAAATTTACCAAAGAGATGAAGGTAGAACGGTCCTTGTAGTCTTTCTTGGGTTATCGAATCCTCAGAGACCTAAGAAGTAACCTAAAGACACGTACATTATATAGATTGTTTTTGGCTATGAATTGGCCAAATTAGGTTGATTTAAGATGGTTTTAAAGGAACTCTAAGAGACTTATTTGAATTAAATTTAAAATAATGAGTTGATCCTAGGTTATCGCTCGGGGTGGATTGGACATATATCTATTTCTTATATTTGAGATGGGTTCATTTAAGGAGATAAAACAACATCATCACTTACTGGTTTAATTCCTACACCCTTTAATACTAATCACATATACACTTGAAGGATCAAATTTTTGAGCACTTCAATGTAAAGTTTCATATTAGCACTTGAAGTGTGTGGCCTTAAATTCTACAAGGACGAAGGAGTTTAAAAATAATCAAATAAAAATCTCAATTAAAGATGTGATTATACAATAATGAGGTGATAAATAATATCCAATCCATCTTCTATCTACTCCCTTAGATCAACCCATAGGTGGGTTAGCCGTCCATTGATCACATGGTTTCAATGGAAGCGGAATGTAAACTCATGAGGGAGGAAATGGAGAAGTAATGAAAACAAAAAATAAAATAAAATGATCACTCCACCATTGTGTGAATAATTTCACAAGGTTTGGTGTGAATAAATTCACACCTTTATCCAAAGGTATCAAAGTCATAATAATAACAACATAATAAGTGTATAAGAATAACTATTATTAAGAAACTAAAGTTAATTGAACAACTTTCATGTGAAAGACAAATTTGAGACAACAAAATTCCAACATAACATTACAATTGAACAAAGCATCCCATGATTCTCAACTCCTCTACCCCCACTGCCATGAATAGTCATTTTTGAATCCTTGGGTCGATCCTCCAATAGTCCAAGTCTTCTAAATTAAGTTTGGTAGGCCATAGGTTGTTGGAAAGTTGAGGGAGAGTTGATTTTCCACCCTTGACCCGAGGTGGCAGCCAACTTTCATCCACCGAGAAGATGCGCTTGGAAAGCCTTCTAGATTACCGAATCAGAGTGGTCCATAGAAAAAGAAAATGTATCCTAGGATGTCTTATAGAATCCTGACAAATATGGGCCCATTTGGAGTTTTATATTCGGAGATATGATTATATTCGTGGGCTGTTGTTCGAGGCCGCAGAATCTGACCCTGTATTTTATCTCTAACTTGGGCCACCTAAATGACCACAATGGAGGCAGAATTTAAACAGGATCATGATGAATGATTTGTTCATCTACATGTGTTATATCATCCCACGAAATTTGGTCTTCATTGGGCCTGGATGTTGGGCCCCACAATCTCATCAGTGGGCTGGTGTCCAATCTGACTTCTCTAGAATTGTTTCCTTTCATCACAAAATATCCCCATCTTCATTCCTAAATTATCCATTGATCCCTAAGTTAAACATGATAATATTGAAGTGTAGATCAATTTCCCAAAATATAAAATTGAAATATGGATAATTAAATTCCTCAAGATCAGATGAATCATTGGGTACTTTAAATGATGTTAAAAAATGTACCACATAAAAGTGCATTTTAAGAAATAATTATAATCATAATGTGAAATGATGTTCAAAGTGTAAAATGCACTAAAATGGTGTTTATGAATAATAAAGAACATGAATATTATTTATATTAACAATGAATATTATCCTCATTTAGTGGATAATCACTATTTATAACGACTATTTCATAATAATATTATAACAATATATCGTTGTTTAGTGAAACTCAGTATTGCGTACTACACACGCTATCGAGGTAGGTCATGATTGCGTGTAATGCAAGCCAAGAATAGTGTTGTGTATACTGCAATCTAATGCGGTGTTGCATATAGTACAATCCAATCTTGGTGTAGAGTATAATAGAATATAAAAGAAATTAAAAATAATATATCTCATAAAATCTCGGGGTGTTACATTCTACCCCCCTTAAAATGAATTTCGTCCTCGAAATTCATCGGGGTTATAAATAGTTTACTATTCATAGAAACCCACATCGTAAAAAGGAATAATAAAACATAATTTTATAAACTAAAGTATGAAATGTAATGATTACCCAAATTAACTCATCGCTGGGTTTCCATATAGGAGAACATTGGTAAAAATATGGATATGGAAGAAAAATCTAACCATCAAGTTCTGATGGAGAGTGGTAGAGAACATGGATATCAAAAATCCATCAATCACAAAGCCATAAATTTGAGATGATCTAATGTAACATCTGATTCATCAGATATAAGATCACTTGGACAACATTTTTGGTTTTCAATATCATTTCCCTAAAGTTAAAAAATTTGAATTAGAAGAAATACTTGTTGATTTTGGTACAATCTCACTATTGTTCGTGCTTTGAACAATTTACACTTCATCTCTTAAAGAAATGAAGTTGAATTTGTTATTCGTGAAGTGTTAACAGATCATATGATTGAATGATGGGTCATTCCATCTATTTCAAACAAAAGGTTAGAAAAAGCTATCAAATATACAAAAGTCCATCTACAGTGAGGTTAATCATATACGATTACAAAAATGAACTTATACTTCATATATCATACCGCTTAATAAAATAAAACTAGTTTTTAATAACCAGAGACTTCCTATAGTCCATTGGTAGGTGATAAAGGCCGGTTGCACTTCAGTTGTGGGTTTGATTCCTACAGCCTTGTGCGACGTGATGGGTTGTCTCCTGTCCTGCAGGTTGTCCTTTTTCTAAAAATAAATTACTATAACATCCCATCAATAATATAGAAAAATGTTCTATCCTTAAACAATACTAACATATGTCCAACATAATCCATTCCAAAATATAGGCTTATCTAAAATACATTGGTCCATGATCATAGTATAAAGAAAATTATTACTTGAAATGTCACATAACAATCACGTGAATGGCATCATTTATCCCCCAAATATCATAAGATATATCATGTTGGTCAAATTACAATAACTTGAATACCTTAATAATTTATTCTCTTGAAGAATGAATACCCATTGAACCTTAGTGAAAACATGAATGTTGTTAAATTTTAACACTTTCCACATACCAAAATCCCAAAAATTCTATATACTCAAACCATAATATCCCATAGCCCTTATATCAGTCATGAGATCATGAATACAATCAAACATATCATTATCTTCTTATCCCTTCATTAGGTGTATATCATCTACTTTCCAAAAATATCTGAAAAACCTTTCATGGTTACTGTTACCATTCAACATATACTTTCAAATACATTAGGAAAAACAATAGTGTAACAATCCTTAGATGATTATTTATTCCATAGTACCATTAACTATACAAAATAACTCTTGATAAACATACAATCATTCCCCTAACTTCTTAAACAACTGACTGAGCTTCAACACTTCTTTCATCTCATATATCATTTGTAGTCTCCTCATCATCATCCACATAAATACTACCCATATGACCATGCTGATTCTCTTCATGATATTTTACCTTAGGTAATTGGTTTTCATAATGCCCGTACATTCCACATTTAAAACATTTAACCATTGTTGATGTCTTAGAAATACCATTATCCTTGTCCATGGTGTTAACTAAACCTTTTACTTTGCAATTACTGGCTTTGTGTCCTTCTTTTACACACCCAAAGCATCTTCCAGTTTCTTTGAAACATTCTCCCTGATGCCTCTTCCCACATGATTTACATGAGGGGAATTGAAATTTTGTTCCTCTATGATCATCATGAAACTCCATCATTCTCTTATTAGCTGATTCAGGAAACATACCAAAGTTGAGATTATTGATCATAGTATGAGATTTCTGATTAGGAATAATAACTATATGTGGACCACCAGATCCAATTTCATTTGGTTTCTCATGAAGAATATCATTCCATTGTCCATCATATCCTACATTATCGTGAATCTTCCTATTTCCATCTATTTTCTAAAACCCAAAAAGATTAGTGTGAGAGGAAAAAATCATTCTAGGAAAAACAACATAGTAAAGGGGGAGTGCCGTCAATATTTAACATCTTAGGTTAAATTAGAATATCGTTACCGTAGTTCTAGGACTATATGATATATGTATACTTATCCTTAGGTACATCCCTAGACATACCTTAGAAATATCTCTAGGGATCTCACTAACGTTTTCGAATCCTAGTTTCCAAAGGTTAACTAAACCTTTCCTCTGATACCAACTTTGGAGACCCAAAGCTTGACGTACATGGGAATTACATTACTTTTGTGGAATACTTAGTACATAAAAAAACAGACACACACGGACCATAATAGTTTAGTGTCTTTGGAAACTTGGAACGTAATCTTCTAATCATGGTGAAAGATCTTCAACATCTGCCATAAATATCTTCCCCTTTTTTCCTAACCTAAAAACTTTCTTTATATCTTCGGGAAAAGAAAACATAAAAAGGGTGAGATCAAATTCTCAGTAAGGGTAATCATGGAGAAAATAAAACCAACCATATACATTTGAACATAAAAACATGAACATAATCTTTAAACATCAAAATCTGGAGCAATGACATAAAATATGGCAGTACGCAAGGCATAGATCAAAATATAACATCAATCATGATAAATTAGGTTGTAAATAAAACTTGTAATTGTGTCAAAAAATTAAGCAAATGATATGATTTCCATTGTAGCAATGGAATTGCTTCCAAGACCATCTTAGTGGAAAAAGTTTCTTTCTGAATCGAGTTCACTCCTCGTTTCAATCCTGTATTACTGAACTAGATTAACTTACCATTCCAGCGATGTATATCTCATGATATATAAATCATTACCCATTGCATTGGAGGAAGATATAGGTCCCATCCATCTCATAATGAAATCATTCTTACATGTGACACAAAATAAACATAAATCAATCATAATAACCCAATAAATAAAATGGGTTTCATAAACATCATCGCATCATCACGTAATCCATATAAAATAAATTGATATCATTTTATAATAAGAAAAGTGAAACCACGAAAATCATAGAGACATTATACTTGAAACATACACATATGAAATAATGTCATCTTATATGAAAAATGGTTTTGATAAAACAATTGAAATAAATTCTTGAAGAAAACATCTGTTCTTCTTCAAAATCAATTTTTTTCACAAAATGTCATACAATTTTAAAAGAAAATGATTTTGTTGAAAATAGTCATGTAATCTTTTGGAGGAAGCTTCATGAAAATAAGGGTTTATAAAACCGTAAAAATAATTTCATGCTGTATAAGTTTAAAAAACATTCTTCTCGTACTTTTGTCGAAAAAGTCACAAAGTACCTCATATGGTAAACAATAGAAAGATTCCATCCATACGATGTGGTAAAAGTAGAAAAGGGTAAAAATGGATTTAAACATACACGGAAGAAAAGTAAACATTTTATGAAAATATTTTGAGAACATATGGACATGTATTATAATCTTTACCCCATTAAATAATTACGAATAAAAAATATCAGATAGAAATGAGTTTGGAATAATTATCCCCTACCTTAGGTCCGATATGCTTCATATGTATCCGAACCTTCTCTTCTTTGAAGCCAATCTTCTTTAACCACCTCTTAGGGAACTAAATATGGTCTTTTAAGAAGACCAGAACCTCTAGGATGTTTATAGGGAAGTGGAGAAGAGAAATTATCAGGGTTTGGCCGAGCATCAAGGCTCCAAATTGTGTGAAGAGAAGAGGGAAGGGGTGCCCTTTTATAAGGGAGGAGAGGGGCACCTTTGGAAAAACTAAAAATATAATATTATTATAAAGTCATATTAAGTTTTTAATAGATCCAAATTGATTTATTTCGAAGCTAAGTTGTGGATTGGTCGAAATACTATCATCCAAATGATTTTAGATAAGTTTAGGTTTCTATTTTAACCTTATCATTTAGATTTAACTTTATGTTAAATAATTTTACTTTTACCATGTCTTCTTGTTTTCTTACACTACAAGGTTAATAAACATACTATAACAAGCCAAACAAACCCCAGATTATTTATTATTTATACATATAACCTTATCTAATTCATTTGGCCGAACCTTAGATTTTGAGAAATAAAATAACAATTAATAATATAATATTTGTTTTAAAAACAATTTTTGTCAATTTTGACACTATTTGGTAATTTATTTTTGTGAAACTCATAACAGAATGATTAGCTCGAAAAAAGTTAATTAAATAAATACTAACATGTCATATTAACCGATAAAATTAGTGAAATTCTTAAAAAGTCTCAAATTACATTTATTTAGGTATTTATAATATCAATTATTTTAATATTTCATTATTTAGGTAATTACTGCATCACCATTGTGTCATTAATAACTTCAATTATTTAAGGTCTAAAAATTATAAATAAAATACCATTAGGTAGGAAATCTTATTAGATTTATAATGAATATTTATAGTCAAATTTATCTTATAGATAACCCTATATTAAAAATGAGTTAGTTATTAAACATTGATTTTAACTATTTTAACCCTTCTTTAAATAAATTAATAAAAAATGTCCTAATCGAATTCAAGTGGTCCAAAATGGTCATATTTTATTCCTAAGGTTTGTTTTGGTCGAATTATATTTATAAAATAAAATTAGGACATGTTTTAGGGTAATATTAATATCATTTTTACCCTTAATTACACTATTTACTTTTAACCGTGGTAAATAAAAGTAAAAAGTTACAATTCACCAAAAATTAGTTTCATCTCATTGAACCAAATTTTAGTCCTTGATATTAACCGTGTTTCTCGGATTTTCGAAATTCAATTCACAGATGTGGTAAAATTTCATTTAAATGAGAAAGTCAGTTTTTAACTACCACTAAGTGGTTTCACTATTCATCGAAAATTGATGTTTTCAGAAAATTAGAAAAAATTCATCCTAATAATTATTTGATATTCCGAATGAAAAATTGATTTCTAATTTTACAAATTCAAAACATAGAAGTGGAATTAATTAATTTTAAAATTAATTCCCGTTATCAAAACAGATAGTGTTTTTAAGAAACAAAAACTATCAAAAGATTGATACTTGTTTATATCCAACTTCAAAGTGAAATTAATTTCAATGAACAAAATTGGATTAAATGGTAAAAATATATTCTTATTACACTTAAAAACCAATTAAAAAGATAATATAACTGTATCAATTATTACGATGAAAAAAGTTGTTTTTAATTAAAATATAGCGTGTTTTTTCAATTCATTAAAATATGAAAGTTATCAGAATAATATGAAATTATCCAAAGTAAATTTTTATATCCTGATTCCAAAAAAGAATTTTATTTAGTCAAATTTAACTTATAGACATGTCAAAAACAATATTTAAAGTGGGTGCGCCATCAAAAGGCAGGAAAACTGCAATTTTTGAAAAATACATATTTTACATGAAAAATTTATTTTGTTCTCATACCATATTCTAGAAAATGTTTAAGATGAATAGTAATGTTATAAAATTAAAAATTTAGTTAATACTATTCATAACGGCTAGTCCATAATAATATTATAACAATATATCATTGTTTAGTGAAACTCGTTATGCATACTACACACGTTATCGAGGTAGGTCGCGATTGTGTGTAATGAAAGACAAGAATAATGTTGTGTATACTGCAAGCTAATGTGGTGTTGCATATAGTACAGGATAATCTTGGTGTAGTGTATAATATAAGATCAAAGAAATTAAAAATAATATATGTCATAAAATCTCGGGGTATTACATAAGTGATGTGGATTATGGATTTATTTGGTGTTTTCTTCTCACCTGTGGTGTCTAATATTCTATTTGGAGTCGTGTTCACAAAGTATGACTCATATTATGAGGTGGTGTTGACCACCCATGTGAGTAGAATCATTCATTTGATGTGGATTAAGATGAGTATTGGATGTGACTTCTACATAAATCCATAGGGATAGTGATTATCCATTGGTTGATAGTGTTGAGACTGTTGATTGGGGGATGAGGATCACCGTGCATGAGGATGTTGGTCTTGGATTATATGGGAGAATGGACATCGCTATTTCTCAAAGTTTTTTTTGTTTTTTCAACAATGTTATTATTTGGAGGACATATATTTATGTGCCTAGTGATATTAGGTTTAGAGTAGAAGGGAGATTTCGAGCTGGGGTCTATGGGACTAAGTACTAATTATTAAGTGTAGATTTGAGATGTCGGTTACTAGAATTGGATATGAGGTGTCAGTTGGCACATTGTGAAAATATTCTATTACAAGTGATGTCTAATAGATCTCCATATTTTTATAAATAATGCAATTCCTTATTCTATATTTTATGGATCTTCTCTACTACTATTGTATTGATAATGGAAAAAAATGTGATTTATTCCTTATTCATGTTGAGCATAAGGGAATAAGTTTTATTTATATGATGTGCATTTTCTACTTTACTTATTTCAAGAAAAAATTATATATTAAAGATATAGAAAAGAAAAATATTAGTGGTGTCCTACTATGATTTTTTCTCACACCAAAAATGGGATATTTAGGAATCTTGTAGATTTTTTAATTTTAGTTTCATGTAAATATTTAGTCTAAGAAGCTAGATTACAGTGAATGAGTTTGAATGTGATAGAAGGAAATGGACCATTGTTTCTTTCCTCAACTAGAGTTCCTTTTTATTTTGAAATAATAATTTTATTATATATACATGCTTATGGTCGTCCATGGTATACCAATCTACTTATTATCTATATGACATGTTTTTTATTCATTCTCTCCACATTGATTTACGTACTATTTTATTTTAGCAATTGGTATTGACCTTGTTTATTATTTTTTCTTCTACTGCTATTTCCTGTTCTTCCTATATAGGATGTTTACAAGTCATGTGCTTGGTATTTATTTTCCAATGAGTTATATTTATATATAACATTATTATATACCAAAAAGATGGTATATTATCCCCACTATTACCTATTTACACCCATGTTGCTAGTTGAATGTCTTTGATGAACGGGGAGAAGAACCTAAGGCCTAGTGGAACTCAACTGAGAGCACTCTTATGGTAGAAATTCAAATCCAAGTACTACATATATGGACATAAGTTTTTTTTTCTGAAAATGAGTTATTTATTATTTAAATCAAAAAGTTTTACAATATGTCACAATATTATATTTAAATATACATTTGGGGTGCAAATATGGAAAAAATTATGAACCAGTATTATTAGTAATTTTTTTCATAATAAAATAATATTCATGATGATGATATATTTATAATTTGTAGGTATTATATAATTATATTAAATAGTTAATCATTTCTAAAGTACTATTTAATCAATTAAATGAAAAATAAAATAAATGATATTTAAAATTGTAAAGGTGATATATTTTTTAAACGTTTTTATCTTAAAGGAATATTATCGGTAAATATTATATTATATTATAATTAAAACCTATTTTTTATTTTCTTCCAGTAAATTTAAATTAATAATGTGAAAATTTACTGTAATGAAATTTTATCAAAATAATATTTTATTAATTTTTTAGAAAATAAAAAATATTTCATAATAATACAAGGTGCATATGATTTCTTCTAAAATGTCACAAATTATCCATTTTCTGGAAAATTTTCACCATATACATAAATATTATATGCCCTTAATTTTGAAAATTCTCTTATTGTAGTTGAAATTAATATTGCTTAACTTTTAGTTTACCAAAGTGATAATGTTTAAAATGACACAAAAACATGTCTATATACTATTTGTTGATGGGATTAAAACCATATCCAAAATTATATTTTAATATAGAGAAATTATGTGGTTGTTTTTATGAAAATTAATTGATTATAATTTAATATTTTTTGAAATTCCAAGTGTTCCCCTCACGTCAATTATAAGAGGGCACCTACTTGCTCACTTATTTACAACACATTGAGCCTTATATCTTAACCAAACTCTACCAATTCATCATATTAACACCCCTATAAAAATATATAGATTTTTCATCAGAAAATACATACCCTAGGACACTTTAGAGGAGATCTAAAGGATTTATTTCAAAGAATATGTAATATCCTTAATCGATCAATATCTTTTCTATAGTTCTTTAACTCGTATAAATATATTGTGTTTATAATAAAATAATAAATTTAGTATCATAAATCTTATGGAATTATATTATGATTCTATGAAAACTATTATACACACTATTTCTCATCAAATGAAAAGTGAAAGTATCCATCATGTGTACGTATGGATTTCTATCTCTACGCAATGATAAAATTCATTTATCATACCCATATTTTATTGATGGGAATAATGATGTGTTTAATTTATATATATGATATTTATGATATAATTTTACATTTGGAATAATAATATAATGAATAACTTATACCATACAATCCTTTGGGAAACCATAATGTTGTTCATGTGGAAATGTCGACCACCTCTTCCACAAAGCGATGTGATTTGTTTTTTCGTTTATATTTTACTTGGATGGTAATGAAGAATAATTTAATGAATATATAGGATATATATAAAATAATAAAATACCAATAAATTTAATTTAATATTTACCTTTCTATCATTCTATCAGACTTAAAATGTAAATAATGTTCACCTATACGTACATCCTAACATCTCCATGAATGGGGTAATTCCTTTTTCTCTATCTATATTTTATGGATGACTCTAAATATGTATATAATGAATAAATAATATTTTTATTTCTCGATTACTATTATGGATATCAAAATAACAGTATAAATCTACATGTACCAGAGGTACTCAACTAAAATAATCACTATAAAAGAAATAAGTAACTCCTCAAACTGACAATTTTTATGAAGAATTATTGATAAAATGGTGTGTTTAATTGTTTTAAAGAGATCAGATATGATATTATAAAAATTAAAATGACTATTTTATATAATTATAATAAATTTAAATTTATTATACATTATTTTAGATTGGATTCACATCAAATAGAACATGAGGTAAGGGTTTTATGTTATAATCTCATTTTTATCAGGATTGTTTCTGTTGACATTTTGAATGGTCAAATATTATGATTTATCTCTAATGAAACCCATGAATTTTATTTTAATTTTTAATTTCATAAAAAATCTAGTTTCAATTTTCTTTCCCTCACTATAAATATGTTTTAATGGAAAATCAACTTTATTTATCGCTTCGATCGAAAAAACATCTGCTTCCATATCCATGATTTTTAAAAATATTTCAGTAAATGTTTTTTATCTTCTGTTAATATTGTTTAAATTATTTTTTACCCATATATTAATTTTTAATATAAAATTAGAGGTCTATTTTTTCACTTTCTATATGAGGTACTTTGTGACTTTTCCAACAAAATAATGGAAGTAATTTTTTAATATATATATCTTGAATGGATTTTCCTTCCACCATGACTAATTATTTTCCTTGAAACTTCCCATACATGTTTAAATGTTTATTTTCATATATATTTTTCATTTATATTTTTACATAAATTTTTATAAAATAAGTGATTTCAAAATGGAAGAACTATTTTCCTCAAGATGGTTTTGATTAATTTTTAATAATATTTCTATTCCTAAAATACGAAAACCCTTTATTTCAATTATGATTTACTAGGGATATAATCTAATTATACTATCCTTATTCATTCTATTAATGGTTTAATTTTTTTAATGATTAGATATTTTTGAAACTGATTTCTTTTCCATGGTTTTTTTCTTATGATGAAATGATGTGATATTTATAAAATAAATTTATTTTCTATGGGTTGTGCTATGATGAAATTTTTATCAAACCCATTTCATTTTATGAGTTCTTGTAAGATAATGGATTTATAATCTTATGAAACACACATGATTTATTTTCATTAATTTTTCAAAGGGACCTATATCAACCTACAATTCATTGGTAAAATATTTACATCTTATGATATTAAAAGTGAAATAATGGTGAGTGATCCTAGATTAGTAAGGTTCCAAGTCTAGTATGGTAATATTGGGAGTGTAACTTTACTACAATGATTGGTTGGGGAGTGAACCCATTCTTCTATAATATCCTTGGAAATTAGCCTTTACTACTAAGTAAATTAATTTATACGATTATGTATATTCCACAAACCAATGTATTATACCATTTTTATGATTTTAGGGTTCGTTTTCATTGACTCCATTATGATTCATATCATATAAAAATTATTTATTTTTGACACATATTATGATTATGATCTTTTATATGCATTTATGGATTTTTATATTTTAATATCTTGTTCCTATACACTTATTCTCATGTTATGATTCACTGATTATTGATATCTTCATTCTTTACCCTTACTAGGCATATGAGGTCGCCCATTTCATAATTAATCTTTACCGAGGTTATAAATAAAGGTATTATGTATGATATTTCTAACAAGGGTTCTACTTATGATGAAATAAGTGGGAGTTGATATATATAATTTATCCATAATTTGATTATTCATACATGTTTCCAAGGATATTGAACCAAGAAAATTCTAGAATGGATTCTTATATTATGTAAATAATATTCGTCTATATATATATTTAATATAAACATATGTAATGTATGAGTCACTATAGATTCAATAAGAGAATGGTTTAATAAATAATTAGAAACTATGATGATAATTGATTAGTAAGAACCCTAGGGAATGTCCTATGTATTGGATAAAAACATGAAGTTTAGTTAATGATCATAAATGAACTAGGTTAAACCTACAATGTCAAAAATAAAGGTGATGTGATTTTGGAATCCTATAAATTATTTTTCAGGATTTTGTTTATTCCCATTCTAATTATTTTTTCTCATGAAATGATTTGTTTATTTCACTCAATGGATGGAAACCAAAGAAATTATGTTAATGCTAAATGTTATTGATAGTGAAATGATTATCCTTTGTGGGAACCTAATGCTATAGGAGATGTAATTGAAATTATTTTATATAATGACACATATTTCTTAACAATAAATCATTTTGTGCTTCCAAATATGAAATATTTGTTGCAATGTTATATTGAGTCCTTTATAAGGAAACATAAAATGTTTTTTAGTGGGTTAACATAACCAAAAGTCACTAAAAATGGATCACAATCACAAAAAAAATATTTTTACTTCTTCATTATATGATGAATAATAAACTTATTCTAGTTCTTTATCATTTGAATGGAAAAGTAGATTAGTAGAGGAATCTGGTATAGAACATGATGAAATTAGAAGAAATTTAATCTCTGTAGTGGGATTAATTTATTAGAATTTTTTATTAATTAAATTCATCATATTATTCTTAAAAAACTGGATAATTAATTCCTTTAATTTAAGAATATGCATGATGATTTTATTAGTACATGTGAGGAAAATTTAAAAAGAATTGTGAGGTAATTTCCTAATATTATTATCCAAAATTAGAGTAAGGTTGATTTGATCTTTAGTGAAGTAAAGTCATGTCTCAGAAGATAGTTATATATAAAGGACTTTAATATCTATAATGAAATTGTTTGATGTGATCTCATGTTTGAGATAGAAATTGGAGTTACCCATAAATATCATGGTTTTGAAAATTAATGGAAATTGGAATTCAAAGGATGTTCTAAGAAACATTGAGAAAAGAATATGATTTCTTATTTATTCTTAATTTTTTTAAATAAAAAATGGGGAAATTTTATTAATTGAATGAATAAATGATTTATGTAAGGAAAAAAAGGTAACAAGGAAATGAAATTGTGAAGAGATAAAAAGACTTTTTCTAGTGATATTAATGGAGAGAAATCACAACATAATAGACCACCCACACCTTAATTTTTTAAATTATTGTTGTATGGGAAATATCCTAACCATTGACCAAATCTAAAGACTATTGATGATGATCAATGTCAATAACCACATAAGCCCATAGACAAAGGTAAATCTAATGTGAACATATTTTTTATGAAGGGTATAATAAAAATATGGTGAGTGGTAAACTTACCATAATCTCTAGAACTTCATATATATTATTTCTTTTTTTTATCTTCCCAATATTTAAAAAATAAATACTTTTCTAAGGGTATCACAACACCAAATAAAAAATAAGATGTTGATTTTTCAGTACAAACATCTAATGGTATAATGATCGCATCCCAAGGCTTTGATTCTCCTCTAATTGTAGTTTTTGGGAATGTGTTTCTAAAAAATCATATTATTTTTACAATAGTTGAATTTGATGTAACATTTTCAATGGCTAGGATTTCTTTATGTAAACCCCAAATCAATTATTGAGGATGGAGAGGTACATTTAATATTCTAAAAAACCTACTATCTTCTATTAGTGTGATGAATAAAATGAACATCCAATGGATATTAAATCCATCATAGGGTCATTATTTCTATTAATCAGTTAAAATTATTTCATATATCTTTGGATAAAATCAACATTGAATATATGACTACTATCTGGGAGGTTCTTTACCTTTCTAAAAGAGATTTCTGGTGTTCTAATGAATTTTGAAGTTGAGTTTTCAATAGAGATCATACAATGTACAACACCTATTTACAAGACTATATGTTCAATGTTCTCAATTAAGTTCTAGAATTAAAGAAGAAACTCCAAGATAATGTTGATAAGGAATTAATTCATCCAAGTGTGTCACCTTGGGGAGAACCAATTTTTATTAAGAAGATAGATGGATCAATTTTAACATTCATTGAATTTCAAGAAATTTAATGGATAAATTTAAAGAAAAAATATCCTCTAAGCTATATTGATAAATTGTTTGATGAACTGCACATATCTAAATATTTTCCAAGATTTATCATTGTTTTAGAAATCATCAATTGAGTGTCAAGAAGTAGGATATACGCAATATGTCATTTATTACAAGGTATAAAAATAATGAATTTATAGTTATTCTCTTTTCCCTTATGTAATTCACTCATTATGTATATGTATTTAAGGAATATGGTCTTTAGTGATTATATTTATCAGTTTTTGGTAGATTTTATATATGATATATTTATTTATTTGGAGGGAATGGAAGATTAAGAAGATATATTGATGATTGTCCTGAAGACCCTATGGAAGGACAATTTTTTTGTAAAATTTATCATATAAGAATTCTAGAATCATATAGTTTCATTATGGGTTCATATAATTTCATTTGATGGAACATTAGTAGACCCATAAAAGACAAAAGTTATTAAAAATTGTCCTAGATTACCCAATGTAACTAAGATCCATAGTTTTATTGGTTTTTCTGGATATTTTTGGTGATTTTGTATAATAGTTCACATCTATAAAATCCACTAACCATGTAAATTCTGAATGGATCTATTTTCCTTTCGATGGATGAATTTGAGGAATTTTTTAAGTAATTTGATAAAATTACAGTCAATGAACCTATTAGTACACTACTCGGTAGTGGAGAAGGGTTCTTAATATATAGTGATGTATCAATGAAGGGACTAGGATTCCGCCACATGAATAATGAAATTGTTATATGTTATGCATCATGATAATTGATGGTCCATGAAAAAAGTTACACAACATTTTATTTGGATTTATATGGAGTAATTTTTTAAAGTATAGATATAGAGGAATTATATCTATATAGAAATATGTGACAAATATACTAATCACATCAGTTAAAAGTATATTTTCACTCCGAAAAACTAAACATGCACCATATAATATGGTCACATCGAACTTATTATTTTGAATTCTCAATACATTATCACACAGGCAAAGTGAACAAGGTAGAATATTCTCTGATCCAGGAGGATCATTCTAGCATATCAATTATTAAGAAACAAACATACTATTTTTATATACATGCAAGGTATGGATCTATAAATATTGATTTAAGGGAATAAATATTATCTTTATCAAAATGATTGTTTTTTTATATGTCCATGTGAAAATTAAATAATCATAAATTGTAGATTTATAGCTACAAAATATAGTGAGAAATTTTCCTAAGTTCAACCTTGATTGGGAAAGAATAATAAGCTTTAGTAACCATGTATGTGTCCCTGAACTAACATATATGAAGAACTAATTGTTGTATAAAGCTCATACTTATTTGTTATATATTCATACAAGATATATGAAGATGTATAGATATTTTAATGAGTATTTTTTTGTGTGTTGGAATAATGAGAGATACTATAGAGTATATGTGTCTATGACTATTATGTTAGTAAGTGATGGATTAGAGGAAAAATTATAAGGATATTATATAACTATTAACCATAGAGAAATGGAAATGGGAAAACATCACAATGCATTTTATCATATAACTCCCCCAAAAATATAAAGGGGATTATAATCTACGGGTTTTAGTAAATCACCTTATGAATTTATCACACATAATAGCTATCAAGTAAAATTTATATCTCAATAAACAAACTCACATATATATTAAGGTAGTGGTAAGATTTTATGGTGTAACACTATCAATTGTGTATGGTCAGGATCTAAGGTTTACCTCGATGTTTTGAACAATTCTTCAGTGTGATCTAGATATGGAGGTATGTTTCAGTAAATTTAATATACTTGGAAAGATTATAAATATTATAGGATCATTAAAATATTATAATAGGTTTTTATAGATTTTTTTGTTTATTTCAATGGTTTTTTCCAGATCAACACATTCCTTTGGTTGAATTTACATTTTGTAATATATTTCACTCCAGCATTCATATGGCTCATTATGAATCACTCTATGGATGAAATTGGATAAATTAAACATGATATAATAAAAATAGAAAAACAAATCTATTGGGAACTCATTTTGGTGAGTAAATGGAATATATGAATGGAGATATTCATCAACATATAAGAGAAGTTATAAGTTAATAGAAATTTTATGCTGAAAATCATAAAAAATATCTAGAGATTGAAGTTGATGACAAGGTACTCCTATAAATATCTCCTTGGAATAGATTAATGAGATTTTGAAGGAAATTAAAGTTTACCCTATGTATATAATCCCATTTAAAATTATTGATTATATTGGGATGCTATCTTATATATTGTTTCTTCCACAAAACCTCCATGATGTTCATGATGTGTTCCACATATATATCCCAAGGAAGTACATACCTAATTTTTACATGTATAGACCCAATAGTTCATACCACTAGAGAAATATATTTTTATAAAGTAAAATAGGTATATATTTTGGATCATAGAGTGAAATTTCAATGAAACAAGGCCACTCAGCAAGTCAATGTTTTGTGACGAAATCACCAATTTGAGGAAGCTACATGGGAACGTGAGGATATGATAAGGTAGAAGTGTCCTCACCTTTTTGTATAAAAGTGATTAATTTTTAAGGTAAAAGTATTTCAATGGGGGGTTAAATTTAATAACTCAATATTTTATCCAATATTTCATCAAATAAATTTAATTTCTTTGATAGTTTGTGTTATACCCTACAATGTGTTTAAACGAACCACGATATATAGTTAAAATATTATTATTTAAAATGATACTTATTTCATAGAAATTATATTGGAGGTTATGAATAGGATGGAATAAATTTGGAAAAAATTATTGTTACAAATGTATAAAATTAATTCATTGATTATCAACTCATAAAAAATGAAAATAAATATCATATTAATGAAAAAAAAATATTTTCCTAAAAAAAATGTTTATCCATGAAATGTATTATTAACATAATTTAACACTATTAGTGAATGATTTTAATTAATTTTATACATTATATATTTAATAAAATGTTTTTATATTAAACTGAATCTTTTTTTAGTATAGGAAGATAATATATCAAGATTAATTATTTTAATGTGTTTTTTTTCTAAAAAAGACATTTTCTGTCAAATTTGGTGTACTTACATTAAAATTAATTACATCTAAATTTAGGAATTGAATTTTATAAAATGAATTCCATATTTGGAATCAGATGGGTTTAATTTTGTAAATATATTTTTTAATATGAATAGTAATTGTGGTAAAATTTATCTCCTCAGAAAAAAGTAAATCTGGTTAATCTATGCAAAAAAATTGATAGGGAAATAATTTTTTCATCAAAATTATAATTGGATGAATTAAAATCATCCCTTATCACCATATGATAAAAATGGAGTTTTTTATGGAATGTTGTCCATGAAAATTATTTATATATTATATAAATCAGATAACGTTACAAAATTCCATTCTCTTAGTGGAGAATTAGATGACTATTTTCGGAGGGTGTAATTTTATTTTAACAATAGTTACCAATCCATAATCTAGATGGATCCTTTTGAGGCCTTGTATCCCTAACCTTATAAATATCTATTATGTTCGTCAGATATTGGAAAATTTTCTTTTGTTTGACCAGGATTGGTGAAAGATACCACATGAATATATATGTTGATTTTACAAATAATTTTGATGATATAGGTGTGATATATGTCTTATGTCGATCATCCTTGTATACCATTTGAGTACTTAGTTGCAGACCAGGTGTTCCTGAATTATTCCCCTTGATTGGGTCATCGATGGATTGGGTGGTAAGGGAAGCATTATCTTCATTTTGTTGGACCTTTAGTAGTCTTTGAGATGGTGGGGGAAAGTTTCATACTATTTAGCACTACCACTAAAGTTGATTTTGATACAAAATGTTCTTAATGTATCTCTACCATAGAAGTATTTTTCTTATCCATCTCATGTACTTAGTTAGAGAGATCATGATGTTGAACCTGATTTATCTATGACTGAATGGAATGTTATTATATTGTTTCTGAAACCAAGGTTCATCTGGGATTAAAATACTTTAGTTATTGTTCAATTTTATCATGGCTCTAATTCTTATTTGGCATAGGAGAAGGAGGCACTGATGAGAGAGATATGGACTCATCCTTTTGTAATGAAAGCTTCTTCTTAGGCTTTCTAGGGATAGAATGTTTTTATAGTCGGGTAGTCATAAAGTCCCATTACCTGTATATCGAGTAATTCTAAACCTTATTCTGTTTTTCCTTTTTTTGATGTCTTGTTAGGGTTGATAATGTATTGGTAGGATACTTGTAATTGTGAAGTTAGAGATTTGTTGGGGTTTTAGCTTTAACCATCCATTTCCATAGTATGGTGAACAAATTAATGGTGTGTAAAATAGTCACACTTCATATAATTCCTAAAATAAATTCAAATTAATTTTATGTAAGAGGTAATATTTTTTCGGTAGATTCAAGAGTCAATAATTACACGATGTGTTATTTGGTTTCACATCAAGTAAAAGCCCAACTACTATTTGAAAATAATAAACACTGATGAATCCTCATTGTCTTTCCACTCTAGTGTCATTTATCTAAACCAAAATCCTTCCCAAGGTGATTTGGGATCCCTCCAACCCTTCCTAGCCCTTTCATTTAGGGGGTTATCCTCATTACGTTTTCTATATGAATTCTTGAGTAAGTATTCTCCCTTTTTTATTCTTATCCTTGTCCTTCTAATCTTTGGGGCTTAATAGATAATCTTGAAATTATTGGATCTAAATTTGAGTTATTAGATCTTGATTCTCAATTGAGTTCCAATACCATATATGCATTCATTCTTGTAGGTGGGTTTTATTGTGGGTGTTGATTTTCCATGATAAAGGTACGCGGTGTCCTGAAAATTCCCAATTTATATTAACCCTGATTTCTGAGATTAAATTTAAACTTTTTGAATTTTAATGAAAATATTGGATTTGAATCATATGAATTTCAATATTTTTGTTGGAAAAATTCAATTCTGGTTTTTTTGGGTTTTTAGAGAAATGTGTTTTTGGCATGAAATTGGAAGTTGGTGACATTTACATTGTTTAATTTAAGTTATTATTTTGATGAAAATTGAATCATTTAAGTTGTTGATTTTAAATTTTATAAATTGATTTCATGGAATATTTAGAAAACCCTAATTCCAATGAATATGGGTTTGTGATGAAATTGATGGAATTGTTGGAAAATTTAAATGTGTTGAATTTAATTGGGAAATGGATTGTGAAATTTTCATGTAATGGTTTCAAATAATTATTTGTGAAAAATGGCATTAAAAAGTTTTGATATAAACATTAGGGTTTCATCTTGATGAAAATGCATATTTTTTAATAAAAACACATTACAGATTTTAAAGATGAAAATTGGAATATTTGAAATGGGGGTGGGATTTAATTTTATTTTTGGAAGTCTTATAAAAATTGCACCTCACTGTTTGAACATGATCATATGCAATCCATAAGTAGTTAGTGTGTTATATTGGACTGCAATTTATGATTTACAATGTTCTAAAACAACATATTAGAACATCTCATTCCTTAGGATATAGTGAGGAGTCCCCTTTGCCTTAAGCCCAAAGGGGAATATGTAAATATTTTTTATTTCACAGTGTTGGGTCCCTATATCCTGGAACTATCATACCAATTGGAACATGACCATGTTTCCTTCTTGTTTTTATTTCAAATGTATATATTCCATTTTTTTAATTTTTTTTAAAATTATTGAGAATTTATATAAATTATTTAATAAAAATATTCTTATTTAATTCATTTTGTGAAAAGATCTATTTGTGTAAAGAACCCTTTGATTAAAGGTAAATTATATCTTTTCAAAATGACTTTACATAATATTAAATTTTAAATATTAATTGATAATGCATTTTCATATTTTAAATTTAAATGCATGATTTTTTTAAATATGCTTTTATAAATACAAAACCTGTTTATTTGAAAATTGAATTAAATTTTTTTATTAATTTGATTTCAGAATCATTTCATGGAATATTTGATAAAATCCTATTGAGATTAGGCTCACACTGTACTTGTTCCTTTAGATTTCTCTATATTGTCTCTATCCAATTTCAATAATGGGGAAATGTTCTCTTGGAGGAGGATCTGGTGGTTGATCCTTAGGCTTGTTGTGTTGTCTTATTCGGGACATGGGTTGTATCCAATATTTGGTACTTGGGTTGTAGTGCATTGGGATTATTTATGCCGTGTATACATCTGGAACATTACTACCAATGGATTTTCTTTTGATATGAATATTTTATTGTTTATTTTTCATCTAAACTATTAGTGGCCAAATCATTCACACTTTCAATTTGTACGATATTAGGTGCTAGTATCATGCCCATGGGGATCAAAAATGCCCCTCGAGCTATGTTAGGACTAGCTCGGATATTTGGTTACCATGGTACCCATGTTGGTTCGTGATAGATAATTAAGTGGTTATATGGAATCTAAGTCATCACTAAATATTTATGTATGTATTATATCATGTATGTATTTAATAATTATTAGTTGTTAAAATAAAAACACATAGTGAAATAATTATTTGATCCATGGTATTTGAATCATCTTCATGGATTATTGGATAATGATTCATGCAAGTCTTATTATTCTTCTTTTGGATATATTTGATGCGATTTTTGGAAATGGATTTGTTCTCTATATATAGGGAACAAAAAATTTATAGAGTAAGGAACTATCATTTCATATCAACATATAATATTATATTAATTGAAGGATGATTATGAACACCCTTTAGATGTAAATTTTATAATATCGATATTGATTCTAATTAATAATAAAATATATCCTCAAATAGTTGAAGAAAAACTCAATATTATGGACAATCATATTCTATAGAAAAATATTTGTTCCCAACTTTTGAATTTTAATATCTCTCTATAAATTATATCATATGTCATGTCTATCATTTATATACACTTATCTATTTTAATAACTAGGTAATAATTAAAATTGTAAGATCAAAATTTATTCAAGGAGGATATTGTAAAACCCCATGATTTTATTATATCATTTTCCATTCGTAGTTGGGGGTTTACCCGAGTTGTAATGGCTCCCATATTCCTATATTAATGTAGGTTTCAAATATAGCTGGGTGAGAATTTCCACATGAAATATTGTAGTACTGTAGCATATGATAATGTAGGAAGGTAGTGATGTAGGAATTACACATGATGTTGGAGGAGGTGAGGTATAAATGATGTAATAAGTCCGATATTTTCATGAAATTACGTTGTTCCTTCTGTCTAGTTAGTGGGCATTTCAGTCATTGAATGGGCTTCATTCCCACTAGTCCTCTCAGCCATGAAATGAATAAATGTGGCTTTATGGGTGAGTAATATATTTTGTGGGTTGTGGCCTTCATTTATATCCTATGTGTGTGGTGTGTGTGTAATTTAATTTTATTCCTAAGAACATAATATATATAATTTTACTTTAAATAAACACTGTGTTGATAGAATTTTTCACATGAAACTCAAAAAGAAAATGATCCATAAAACATTATTTAACCATTTAATTGTTGTTGGTTAATTGGTAGGTAAAAATAGTTTTAACTAAACAATGAAATCAATTTATAATTTTCATAAACATTATTTTTTATATAAAAACATTGATAACATTTTTCTTAAATAACTAATAAGATCAATTTATACTAGAATTATAATTTCTTATAAAATTTTATTTTTATTCTCATTAACTAGAGAAAATAAATATATTATAGATAATTTATATTTTTTATATGAATGACTCCCATAAATTTATATTAAAAATATATTAAAAATGTTTTTATTATTAATTAATTCTAAATAAGAATATGAATGGTCAATACTTTGAGAAGTAATTTGCCTAATAAAATGTATTTTTTATATTATTTTATTTATTCTAAATAAATTATTTTAAATTATAAAAAATGAACAAAATTATTTGGTATCGTTATAATAATATTATCTTTGGATTATTTTTGTATATTTTTCTAAAATATAGATTTTTCATGTGAATAGTTAAAATATTATTTTCACTAAAACTGTAACATTAAAATTATATAATAATTACCTTGAAGATTATAAATTATAAAATATGTGTTTATGGATTGAAAATAATTATTTTTATATAAAATTATTAATTTATAAAAGCAATGTTTAACATTTTAAAAACTTAAGTAAAATTTTCCAATAAAAACTTGTATTTGAATTTTATTTAACTAAATGATATTTTAGAAAATTTTGGATTTGGATTTCTTTTAAATAAAAAACATTTATTATTATGATAATAAAATGATTTATATCATTAAAATAAAATACGTTAACAAGTTTACCCAATAAAAAAATTTGATTCCTAAAATGAACTTTTTCAAAAAAAAAAGATTTTGACATGGTAGGTATGCTAATCTTCAAATTAATTTGTATAACCATTCAAAATATTATTTTATAAAATTATTTTAATATTTTAATTAATTATTATAAATTTAAAACATAATTTCAATTTAATTTAGGTCATTGAAATTAGTTTCTTATCATAAAAATTGAGTTACCATGGTAAGGGTATATTTGGGTAAATGGGGCTTAGACATATGAAAAAAGTATAATATATGTCAAAAACAAATGTTATGATGTGTGGTTTAGGGATACTAAAAATTTTATCTTATCCACTCCATTATTTTCCTTTCATAGAGCCTTTATTCTTGAATAATGGTATGATATTTTGGAAAAGTAATGTGATTTTTCCAAAATTCCCCTCTTTTTACTTATGAAATGAGCTAACCAAATCTCTATTTATCCACTAATTAAAAATATATTGGTAAACCAAAACTCTACCCTATTTTCCCCTTAACTCGATCCCCAATTCCAGAAATCATTATACAACGTCATAATCCACGATACTATGCATTAAGAAGTCATTTAAGGGAGAACTTCAAAAGGGAGGTGTAATTATCCTTACACAACTCTCCTTGTTCATTTCCCCTTCTACAACAATCAAGCTCCCCCCATAAGTGAGGGTAAGAAAGTAAAATAACTTTTAATTTTCTGAAATTTTATTCTACAACTTTAATTTCTATTTTATACCTTCCTCAAATGTTTTTATAAATAATAATAATAATAATAGTGTTGCCATGCGTTTGTGTGGGCTACAACCTCGATGAATGACATGTTCAATTATTAATAAACTCATTACATAAATATTGCCAAATAATTATTTAATTAAAAATATAATAATTATAACTTGATAAGTATTATTATACGATAATTATTTTATCCTTTTACCCCATCCAAATTAAATGAAAATAAGATTGAAAAATTTTGTGTATGTATGAACTACTAACATCAAAAAACAACATACCTCATGTTTCTATAACTTCCAAACATTGATTATTTTAAAAATGTATATGATTTATAAAAATTATATTTAATAATAAATTAATTTTCTATGATATTAATATCATACAATAATTTTTCAATATTAATAATAAACAGTTACAGTAACATTAACTGCCTAAAATTAATTGATCAAGGTTTATTTCTCAATTTTGGTCTGTTTTCAAGTAATATATGGAACTGAATAAATATTTTCATAATATAATATTAATGTACTTAATACACAAACCATTTGGATTTAATGTATTTATTTTATAACAATAGTTAAAATTATAAAAAGTGTTATGGATAAATAAACTGAACTACCCCAAGTAACTGATATTTGAGGAAATAATATTATTACCAAATAACCATTGTTTATAATTGCACCATAGAAAATTATAAATATATGAATATGGTTCTTTTTATATATTTAATATACTTTGTGATAATTTTTTATGGAGTCAATATCACATTTATAGAGAATTGGTACATGATTTGAGGGAGCTTATGAACATCCCTTGTTACTTTCAGATTACAAATTCTTCTTCTTTTTATCCATATATCTCTGTTTTTTAATAATTATTTTAATTGACAACATTTATATATGACCCTTCCATATATATTATATTTAATTATCCATTATTTGTTTTAATTCTTGTTTTACATTCCTTTCCAAATTTCCACTTTTAATTCAACTTTAGGGAACATTAAAATTTGTTATTTCATTACAAGTGTCACCTACACAGAAAAATAAATCATGAATTTCTTATAAAAAACTCTTTATTTTATTTAAAATATTATTTTTAAAATTATGGTTTAGAAGAAAATTATAAACCATTTTCCATCCTTAAAGTATAAATTTCTTATTTTTAAAGTCATTATCATTGTTGTTCGTTTTTATTCATACTTCTCTATAATCCTTCACACGAAATATTCTATATTGTAATTCAATGTTCAAGGACAATGTTTCTTTATTAAAACATTAGAAACTAATATTTTCTATAATTTCATATTCTCTTGGTAAAACTTATGATATAAATTTTGGTTATTCATTGAGACAAGATTATTAAACTCAATTATTTCTTATGTGTTTTATAATTCATATGAAATATATGTGCTTTATATTCTTTATGCATCACATGTAAGAATTTACATATTATTATATTAATTATGTGACTGGTGGGAACATACTTATATATCCCTTCAATTCATTTGGTAGGTTTTTCATCACCTATGAAACCATGTATTGTTCACCTATGTTTATCCTAAAACACATTGTTATGTGACATGTTGGACACAAATTATAAGGCCTCCCAATAAATTGGGTAAATATGTAGATCTAATGAGATAATATTAAATGGAATCTGGAGTAAACCAAAACCACCATAGAACTATGTCCAAAATTTTTATGGTAATGGTTGGTAAACTCAATCCACTATAGGAATTTTTCCACTGTGATAGTCTTGGTAATTATCCCTGACTTATGATTATTATGTCATGTTTTATATTGTTTCTACATATTTATGATTCCATGATCCTATGATATAATTTCCTTCTTCTATGTTTCCATTATTATCTCACACTTTTATTTCATGGTACATGATTTTTCTATTGTGATTACATGTCCACCATTCATGATTTATGTATAAGTCTTATTTTCCAATGTTATTTTAATAGGAAAGTTATCCGTAGTAATGTTTTCACATATTTTTATGATCTTACCCTTGAAAAGATGTAATTTTTTTTACCTTACCCAACATTTTAGATATCCTAATTCCTGTGTTTCTATAAACTAGGTTATGAAGATATGTATTACATATGATATGTCTCAAATAGGGTCTAGAATAGTATGATTATGATTAAAAGTTCACATCACTATAAAATAAGTTTTATAGGTAACAGATCCTTAAAGAAACTTAACCAAAAGGTTACTTGGGATATATGATATTATTGTGGGATTTAATGGTTAAATTTTTTTAATGATTTAAGAACTATAAGTATTTAGTTTCTGTTATTGTAATTCCCAAGGAAAAAGTAATCCTTCAAATTAGAATCTATCTTTTCCTTATCATAATAAGAAATAATCACATGCACCAAAAATTATGTGACTCTTAGTTGGTGAAATGATTGTATCTTTATATATAATAAATCTTTTAGATTTTAATATCCAATATGTGATGGTGGAAATATATTAACTTGAAATAGATATTTTTAGTTTCCACAACAATTCCCTTTTAGATTCTATAATGAATCCTCATAAATTGATACATCTCTATAAACTTCTAACTTATTTTTTCAGGTAATCCATTGTATTATAGAGTTTTGTAAACCATATTCTAATGAATTTTCCATTTATTCTTTTAGAATTTCTCAATGATTTATGTTTTTTGTTCATGAATTTTTTTTGAAATGTGGGAACAACATATTCTTACCACATTCCCTTTCCACTATAGATTTCCATCGAATAGATTATTAAAGCACATCGGGATTATTCTTGATAAATTAGATCTAAAATTTACTTATAGAATCAATAATTAATTATAAAAATAAAACTAATACTCAAAATTAATAAATAATTATAGGTTCCCAAACATTACTATGACCAATTTTTAACATATTTTCCATAAGATTCCATCCATTTAAATTGAATGAAAACCTCCATTATTTCCCAAACACAAAACATTCCCATCATTTTATGTATATATGATCTATATTTAGTAATCCATTAGTATTTATAAATTTTATTTTATTCTCACTGAGAATTTGAAAATATTAGTAATAAAACATATGATTTTACTCATGTCCATCCAATGAAATTATATGTGTGATTCTGATCCAATAAAATGTCTCATCTTTACCCTTTATATAAATAACTTGGATACTTGAATAAACTCTCATAATTCATTATAAATGTTCATTCCATAGCCTTACTTATCCATTTATCCATCTAAAATAAAGAGCCTATATAGCACAGGGATATTTATAACATATTTCAATTATAATACTTCAATATTCATTAATTTGATATTCACATTTTCTTTTCCAATGACTTATATTGTTTCATCATCCGCTGAATGTACATTGAAAAAATTTCAAGATAAATGATTTTAAATAAATTTTATATCAACCACTAAAAAGAATTTTTTTCCTCATTAAACCACCCATGATACATCATAGTGTTGAAATTATAAAAACATTTACTACCTTGTTTTATATTACCAACAGAATTTGAGGTTCCAAAATTTGGTGTTCTTGTAGATATTTCATATTGACTCCTATAGTCCTTCTTGAAGATCCCACATTTTTCAAACTTCCAATACGTAGGACCATGCCTGGTCGATTTTTATGGGCTCTAATATCATGGAATATCATTCAATTATTTCTTCTAGTGTATTTTGTTCGTTTTTTTGAATGTTTATGTCTATATATATTAAGAGTGTTACTGAATGGTACTAGGACATCCCTATGATGAATTTATATGTTGAGAATCATATTTTGCATATCATTGGATAAAAAATATATCACATAGATATAGTAACTAATGGAATTAAACATCATATCCCAACTCTCTAGTAGTTATGAAAGTATTTAGTTTTCCCAAACATCTTTCATGAACATTATTTTCACTGATATAAGTTTCTCTTGGATTATGCAGATTTCATTCATGTGATTTTTCAATGTTATTCCTTTTTATAATCTTAGTCCAATCATCCAATACATCATGGAGACTTTTTTCAATGTCATAGGCCTCTCATACATTTTGGATTGTCCTGTAATTAACTCTTTCATTTTAATTATTTCATGTATTTTAAAGGAAATATCCATCAATAAAGAAATACACACTATTCACAAAAATTTTATATCTATGTGGTCCAATTCATCTTATTCTATCTTATTTGGATAATCCCTCTTAAATGGATATATAAGGATCCTATAAATAAAATGATCTTAAATATGTATTCTACATTATATAAAATTCATTCCATCAAACCTTTATACTCATAACATATTATCATATGATTCCATGTATTTTGATAATAGTGAACTCCTAATGAAATCAAGATACAATCATAGGAAATAGAGAATCTAATATGTGGAACAATGTTCTTTGATACCACTTGTTGGATGAACTAGAAAACATTATTCTTATGAAACCACTAGGGGAAGGATTTTTAGTACAACAAAACATCATGAAATTATGCTCTATGTAGTGGGAATAAAACCTATGGAAGATCCCTTAAACATGAATGATTTAACTAGAGGTAGGTATACATAGCACCCTTCTCACCACAGAAAGTATACATTTTAATACATAATCATGCTATATAAAATCATCAAAATTAAAATAAATTCTACAGAAATATAAAAATGATTAAGGGATATAGTTGCATTAATTTTCATTAAAATATGATTCATATGTTCATGGGGAATCACTATTGAAGAATTTTTCAATTGATGAAAAATATCTAGACCAACCTCTAGTAAGTACATTGATTACCATTAAAAGCATATAATTTCCAATATATATTTGTTTATTTTTAGCATTGCATAATTGTGTTGATAGGAGTTCAAGGCATGGGAAGCCCCACCTGAGGGTTCATCATATTTCCATGATGTAATAAATATTAATAGATAAATAAATTAATTTTATTAAAATTAATAAAAGTTTTTATTTAAATTATTCATTCATAGTATTCACAAGTTGTTCAGTGAATACGAACAAAATGATTTTATAAAAAAATTATTAATATTTAAAATTTGTCTAATCATTATGAGATAAGCGAGTTGAGTTAGTGACTATTATTTTTTCACGTTACATTTATATTCTGTTACAAGTACGTGATAAAATATAAATATCATTTATGACATGGTTAATAGCCCAAAATATTTCATTTAAGGATTATTGTTGGGGGTAAACATATTTTTGTTTTAATGAATAGTTTTAATAAGTTTAACCTATCTATATGTGAAAATAGAATCCAAAATTCATATTACTATTCACTAATTCACATTTGGGAGCTTATCCCTATTCTTTATCTCATCCTAGAGTGATATTTAGTCACTATGAGCACATCAATTAAAATATTCCTTTGTTGATCAAAGAATTAATTTTGCAGTGATCATCGAGATGTTGAAATATTTAATAATTATTCAAGCTATCACCTAGAATCCAATGATCAAAATTTTTAAATACCCTTGAAGCAAGTCTAGATGTTATAGAGGTATCCACATTTGGTTCCTTCAAGAATAATTTTTGAATGATGATCCGAACATACCTGAATCATCAAATTGAATAAGTAAATGATTTAATTAAAAAAATTCAAAATTATATTTAGACAATATCCATGAGTTTTAACTAGGAATAATATATCATTAGAGATGATTTCATAACATCACTCTAGTGAATAAAATTTAAAATACCTAGGTTTCATGCTTCTATTTCATGACAAATAAAAAAGAAGTTTCGGGGGATATTGTGTGTGAAATTAATTCATGTTTAAATTATATTTGTATGAATTCTGGTATAGGGTGTAGATATAGTCCAAACTCCCCTAGAAATGTTTCGATCTGAGCTTGGATGACCAAGTTATGGTCATCCAAGTATCAAAGAAATGAATTTTGTGTTAACAATTAATTGAAGAAAAATTAATATCAACATAGTATTTAGGTGAATAGTACCATAGTTACTCTCCACATGAATAGACCTCAGGGAAGTTGGATTGTTTAATAGTGGAGGTTGAGGAGTTATCCATGGATTTCCAAAAATAATTTTTTTATATTTATATGTTTTAAAACAATTATATTTGTTTACATATAAAATTTTCTATTAATATTAACTTGATTAGATTTCATGTGGTTAGTACATGTGGGATACTATACACATGAATAATTATTGTGGTTACTATTCAACTATGAGTGTAAAATACTTTAAAGCCCTCTAGTTTTTTTAAAATTCATTATAGATAAAAAACTCAAGAAAAATAAAAAAAAATATTACCAAATATTTGTAATTTTATAAAATAATTTTCAATACCATCTGAAACAACTATTATTAATTAAAGGTAGTTAGTATAGTTTAAATTCATAATATATTCCCTCAAGAGAAATTATAATCAATTTATTTCATGATGTTTGATTATGAGTGATATGGATTGATTCATGTCTAGTATTTGTATAAATTTACTTAATTATTACAATTCCTGTGATGTTTGTAGTATTTATTTAATAAATTATTTTATATGCATTGCCTTTCAAACCTCGTTAAATGTATAAGGCCTATGTGTCTAAAATTGAATTCTTCCTTATGTAATTCAAAGTCATGAGTCCCACTCACCTTTTCATTATTATTTTTGTTTAATGAAAAGGATGAAACTAGACATTTACTTCTTTGAGATGTGGAACAATACCGGATTTGAGTTATGTTCATTGGGCAGGGTTTGTGTTGCCACTTTAGTCCATCGCGACTTCAAGAATTTCCCCTACATTATTAGATGATACTCTATCCATTGAATGTATCCCCCATTTGAAATCTATCACGATCAGTTGATTTATTAATTTTTTATGGATTACAATCTAATTTTTGTTTGTATTTACATGATCATATAGAATAATAAATGAGCACCCAAAGATAAAGATATGTTATACTTTGTAACAGATCTCAATTATGCATTATTAATTTTTTTATAACCTTAATATAAAAGATCAATGTTAAATAAAAACTGCTTTCCTTCACCATGGAAAATTAAAATCCTTTAAAGAATATTAAATCATAACGCCTTCGATCACATCAGTTTGAACAAAACCATATATTTAGGTGATTATTAGACCATGTTGAGTGTTATAATTACTACTAGGGAATTATTATGAAAGTGATGGGTAAACATATATATATTTTTAAGTAATTTAGTAGAAGTAGTTATATTGTAGAATGTATTGAGGTATATTTTTAATTATGTTAAGGATATGGATTTCAAAAGATGAGATATCACTCAACAGGTCTAAGAACAATGAGTTAATATGGTTATCTATCCATAAGCTATCATTGAAGCTCTCTAAGTAGCTGTGTAACCAGAGCATAAACTATAATAAGAGTATTTAAGGATCATTTACACTAGAATAATCAAGATATTGAGTATTCTAAATCTAGTTGTGAAGTATGTTGGGATTCATTAAATTAGTGGGAGACATTTTGTGATTAAATAATCAGTAATGTGTATCTATAATCAAGATAAGTATTAACCTAAAAAATATTGTTTTGTGAATAAAAAATAAAAATTCCCACGACCAATTAAATCTCACTGTGATAAATATTTTTTAATGAAATTATAATGAATTGACATTACTTCCAGGAGTAGTATAGGCACTTTTTCATTTTTACTACTATAAGAGAAAAGGTTTATATGTTGGAATGCAGAATTCATACTGAGCTCCCAGTAGAAGAAATAATAGAAGATAAATACCTATATAATAGAATCTAGATAATTCACTAGATGAATAATACTACATGTTGTCAATTATATCATGATATATAAAAAAATACAGTGGACAAAAATTCCAAAAATTCTATCTCATATCTAAGAGTTATACCAAGAGGGAACTTGGTAATAAAGATATGAGGTATAATGTTCATTTTATAGGTTAAATCTAGCCAAATAGAGTTAATTATGAAAATTTGTACTGAAAATTATAGGTTATATTGAGAGATAAGACTCCCTGTGGATTAATATGAACCAATAAATAGTTTTCTATCTCATTATTTCTTCTTTAATGCCTAGATTACTGAAATTCATTATTAATTATAACATGAATAACATGATGATGCCAGAAAAACACATTGTGTCTAGTTCACCAAGATAATAAGGACATGTAAAACTAAAAATAATCATTCGTTATGGGTAAAAATGGAGGATGGGAAATACAAAGGGGTCCATGGCTAATTCTATGGCCAATACACTAATACACTACCCCTTAGTGAAACTAAATATAGAGATGGAAGGAAACATGTAGGAGGGTGGATGATAGTTTTTGGAAAGAAGGGTCGCTGGACCAAGAATTATATAGTTAATAAGTTGAATTAAGGATATTATTCAATGTTGGTTATATTTCTTGTTGAATTCAATCTATACATATATATAAGTTTGTTATGTTATATTTCACGTCGTTGAAAAATATTTATTGAAACACATGAACAATGTAAATTCTAGGATATTTCGACGGGTGAGGTGGATCGCCCGGTTGTAAATGGTGTGAGACTGTAATTATTAGAAGTTAGTTGTTAAAGTCTTAATTTTCAACGTGGTATGGTTATTGTATTAAATAGTTGATAATAGGTACCTTCTATTACCTTGTCTAGTTTAGACACTAAGTGGTTTTATTTAATGTATATAAATAAATGGGGTGTTTTTTATAAGGATAACATATGATATTTTATGGTGCATCCTAACAATAAAATATATATATTTGAACTCTAAAAACATGTTATTGAAATCAATTAAGATTCCCGAGAAAATTAATCATAGACTACCCATCTTAGAAAATTTATAATTGGTAATATAAATGAGAAGCATTTATATAAGTTAAATCAAGTTTGGTTTTTAGAAACTATAGAGATAAAACCCTCAAATGTATGTTATGCTTGATTATAAGGTAAAATTACTAAAGCTCACTTTACTGGGAAAATAGAAAGAGCTACATAACTACAGTATTTTTTTCATACTAATGTTTGTGGTTCATTACTAGTATAGCAAATGCGTGTGAATTCATACATAATTGAATTTAAAAAAGTTTTTATGGGTATGGTAATATCTAATTAGTGGGGTATAATTACAATTCAATTAAAATTATTAAGGACTATATATATAAAGTATAACACCATAAAGTTAAAATTATAATAAAAACAATCTCAAACTATTTAAGATAATATCTAAAATAAGAATTCATCAATCACTAAATGGACTATGGGATAGTCTCCCAAATCACTCCTATTTATAAACCATTGTGTAATTGCGTATGTGGAAGGAGGAATCTGGCCTTTCTTGACATGGACATAACAATGATGAGTTAAGATACTCTATTGTTATGTTTTGTGGATTTTTTCTATATAAAACATCTTATACACTAAACCAAGTACCAAATAAATAAACATAATGGATTTTTAATGAGTAATGGTGTGGAAAGAAAAATTATTTTTCTCAAATACATATTTATGGATGTGATACATTTAAAAAGGAAAAATATGATAACAAACTATCTTCATGTAGATGGAAGTGCTTCTTTATATGTTATACTATTGAAACTGAAGGATATTACCTATGCATCCCATAAGGTAAATGAGTGATTATGGTGATATTTTACATATTTTTAGATTGGTAACATATATACATTTGAAATATTGGGATAAATATTTATGTTTATGATGTTTAACCTATAAATACACTTGTTTGGGTTCGGGAATAAGCATCAAAAGAGAATATGGGGAAAAAGGGTGTTGTCGAGACATAACTATAACATAATTCATCTTGAGAGGTTTGATAATTATAGAGATATGGTTTTATTATCCCTATGTAATGTGAAATTTTATTCCATTAGAATGATGAATCTCTAACCAACAAATATGCATTAAATATATAGGAGGCTTCTAAATTGAATCAGACCATGCATTCTGAGATGGAGGCTGTGTACCAAGATTATGTTTGCGTTTTTGTAGACCCTATAGATGATGTAAACCCCATTATTTATTATTGTAAAATTAATAAAAATATAAAATTGTATGATAATATTAAAACCAATAAAGAATTACTTTTTGTGAATAATTTCAATAAACATCAAGGTATGGACAATGGAGAAACATTATCACCAGTTGTGACACTAAAATCCATCTAAATATTAAATACAATATCATACTTCCATTGTTATCAAATTTGTAAAATGGATATCAAAATTGATTTTCTAAAAAAGAATTTTTTTAATGATTTCCATATGAAACACCCAAGGGGTTTATTATGTAATATAGTAAAAATAATATATGGAATCTATAGATTTTCATTTACGAATTGAAGTAGGCTTCACAATCATGGAATGATCATTTTAATGAAGCCATAACAGAATTTTATTTAATCAAGAATGAAATGAAGTCATGTTTCTATAGTATGGTTAATGGGAGTGCCATCATTTTCCTAGTATTATATATTGACGACATATTAATTATATTAAATGATTTTCAAGTCATAATGTCGGAGAATTCTTGGTTAAATTAATTAATACGCATAAAAACCATAGTGAACCTACCTATATTGTTGGGATAAATATCTTACATGATAGATCTTAGTGGATTATTGGGAAAATTCAAAATATATATGTACTGACAATTTACTCAAAATGTTCAAAATGGACAAATAAATGATACAATTGTTTACAATGTCACATGGAAGAAATCTCTCTAGAAAAATCTATCCAAAAACCTAAGAGGATATTGATAAGATGATTATAGTATGTTATTATTTAGTAGTGGAATCTATCATTTATTCCATGATATATGGTAGCTCTAATGTTTAATTTTATTTAATTTTGGTGGGAAAATATCAAACTAGTCTAAGAGTGTAGTATTGAGTTGTTATAAAAATATCCTATATAAATTAAGACATGTGAAGGGTATGTTTTGGGAGTATATAATATATAAGGAGATAATATTGAGGAGATATATTAATTATAGCTTCCAAATAAGTCACGATGATCTAAATTCACAGTTAGATGCATGTATAGTGGTGTTGTGGGATAGAGAATCTCATAATTGTTTATGTTCCCTAATTATAAATTAGAATACAATTATATAGATATTTATAATGAATCTAATTAAGAAGTTATGACATTATGCTTTGAATCTAATATTTCTGTTTTACCTAGAATTAGAGACCCTATTATAGTATATTTTAATAATATTGTAGCAGTGGCACATTAAAAATATGTTAATTACCATCGAAGGACAACGAATATAGTTCATTAGTTTGATCTGTTAACATATTTCACTCAAAGTATTCAATAAGTGGTTATTGAATTTTCTAAAGAGGATAATTTTTAAGTCATCCTAAATAAATACATATCTTATCAGAAGCATTATTCTCATATGCAATCTTGTGAGTTGAGAGTTGTTAGTAGTTATCTCTTGTAAAGGTGGAAGTCTTGTGAGTGTGTTCCCTAGCCTCAACTATTTTATGTAATTTGATTACTATTATGTGTATATAGTTATATATATATATATATATATAGGTTTTTATTGTAACATAATATTTTTAATAATTTGTTATCCACTATTTACATGGTAATTTCTATATATATATTTTTTAAAAGGTTATAGTAGCTCCCATATATACGGTAAACCTCGACAAACCATGATAGTAAACTTTATTATTTTTCATATACTAAATATATATTATTGATATGATGAATATTATGTCTGAATATTAGGTGTGGGGGTCATTAACATTGAGACTTCCTTTTGCGAATTTCTCACTTGGTGATCTATAGTAGATGATGTCATGATAACTGAACTATGAATTGGAACACCACATGTCTCTAGTATCATTGATTGTTTCTATCTAAAATCATGAGTATTTCTCTATTGCATATGATTGTAAATGTGTACCATTTGATCTTATGCATTAATGAAAGATTAAAAATATGAAAATTATTTTTTAGGTTTGGTTTCTTTTGTTGGGTATTTCATTGATGGTATAACACTTATTGAATGATAAATATCATATTTTTTACATATATAGTGGTGAAGAGATATTTTGGGTACATTTGATCATGATAGTAGTACCATTTTTAAATAAATGATCATGGAAGAAAAATTTAATCTTTTCCAATGAGGTTATAAAATAGAAGTGTAATAACAGATTATGACCCAATGTGTGCATATGAATTTAGGATATATCACATGGTAATGAGATTATATTACATGGTGTGGGTTTACGGGAATGGTTTTCATTATTATGATTAAAATTTATTTCCTTTGGTGTGTTGTTGGTTTTCTAGAATCCACTCATAGTTTTTGAGTAACTCTTAGTTCTATCTAGTTAATTCCCTAGAGGGTCACACAATAAGAATATTCAAAAAATTTCCCTATTCTATTGAATTGGAGTTTTGGACGTGGTGGGACCCATGTATGTGTTTGGCATATGTATGAGAATGAATCATCACAAAGAGATAAATAAATTCAAGTTAATTGAGTTACGAATAATAAGTGTTAAATTTATTTATTCATGACATTCAAGAGTTATTTAGTGAATTTGAGGGAAAATATTTTAAAAGTGAATAATTAATATTCAATTTTCATTAAATATTTATTAATTAATATAATCATGTTAGGGACTTTTATTTTATCAAATTACATTTATATTATGATATAATTAATTCAAAAAATAATAATGAAATTTATAACTAGGTTAATAGGAAATAACTTGTCATTTAGGGATTATTCAAAGAGTTAAACATATTTTGGGTCTAATGTGAAATTTCATCAGTTTTAACATGTCTATATAAGTCATTTGATGACTAAATTTGATTGACTATTCAGTCATTAAAATTTTGGTGACTCTATAGTTTATTTCACGTCTAGTAGTGAGAAAGAGTCCCTATTGGAAATACAATCCATGTTTTCTTTCATGGATCAAAGATTCTATTCTGTGGTGATTTATAGGATGATTAAAGACTCATTAGATATTCATGTTAGCAGAAAAAAATATGAAAATATAAATTCATAAGGAATCTTGTAGTGTGTGCAGATGATCTAGGTTGCTTTTAAGTAATTTCCTTCAATTAGTTATACATGGAAATGAGATGAATGATCTTGTGTATTTAAATCTAAATGAGGAAATAGATTTATTACAATTTTTTCTTATTTAATTAATATATGATCTTCTTGTTGAAATCGGTAATTTTGTATCACTAAATATGACATCACAACATCATTATAGTGAAGGAAAATAAAATACCAATTCTTCGTTCATTCATTGTGCACCATGTGCAATAATATATACTAAGAATTATCCTATTAAATTATAATACATTCTCTAATAAAATCATGAATCACTAAGTTTGACTAGTAAAATTTGGCTACCAACAATGATCCCCATAAGAGTTACCAAAACATCTTGATATTTAACGTTTTATCATAACCCAATTGAAATGTGATAACAATCGTGTAATGGCCCATTGTTTTTTCATTGGATATCCCTTCTTATAATTATTTATTATAGTATAATCACATTTTAAATCATAATGAAGTATCCTAATACTAAATACTATGTTATCATTAATCATAATTTTTCCACTTCTAACTGTTGAATTTCAAAAATTTGACATACATGATTGCGATCAGTATGTTTTTTGAAGTCCAATAAAACAAACATAATTTTTGGTGAATATTAACATACCGTTATGAATAGAAATGTTACCCTTATGAATAGTAATAGAACATTATAAATAGAAACTCACCTTGGATAGTATATGTGTAGGATTTTAGTGAAATCATGATGTACCAATGTTTTGGAATAAGTAAACAAGTGTTTTAAAAACTGTATTTTTCATGTAAATTATGATTTTAATTAAAATTATAGTAATCATGTTTAGAAAATTATTTTTGAAATATTGACTTCATTATTTGATTCTATATGTTAATAAATCATTGTTGTGAATTTTTGGTATTTTTATAAAATACATGAATTTTCAATGAATAGTAATATACATTAATTTACCGTATAAATGCATTATAACTTAAACCCAATATTCCTGACATCACAAGTGATGTAAGGAAAACAAATCATGAACTGAATAGCCCTATTTATATTTCTTGGTAATGAAATCATCATTATTTCTTATCTTGGTTGATATTAATGAACTAATGAATAAAATATTAAGAAAACCCCTCTCCCCTACACTATAAATATCACCCTTCACACCCTCATTCCCTCACACCTCTCAAGATTCAAGACTTGTCTAAAATATAACCATGAATATTCCCTATCCCCTTTTCCACTTCTGAGAGCTTTTTGTATCATCAAAATTCCAATCCTAGGTTCCATAAAGAGGATCTCATGAGGAGGATTCAAGAGGTAATTTCCCTCTCTCTATTTTCCTTTAATTTCCTTTCAATTTCATGTTATTTTCTTAATCTATCCCCACCTATCCTCATCCACATGGTATGTTAACTCCATTATCTCACATATACTTGAATGTTATTATACTTATGGGATAATATATCATCCAAATCCTTCTCCCCTTCTTTTTATAATAGAAAAGAAAACATTGTTCGTGATGTGTTAATTTATCACCTTCAAGAACGACATGTTTTCTTTTTTTCCATTACCTCATTTAGATCTGGTCATGATACCATTTTTATTTTTGAAAAAGATGTATTATATTTATTATATAATATTTCATGTTTTTGATCTAACTTATGTACATATTACTAAATGATTAAACAAAACAAATTTGTAGAAAAATCACCTCCATTAACTCAAACGATCAACATTAAATTTTAACTAATGATTCATCCACATGGTATATAAAATAATTCATTATAAGATCATTTAGACTTATGAAATATCACTAATAACATGTAATATGCATTCTGGATTTTTACCCATGTTTTACACAAACATTCATTTATGAATACAGGTGAACTGTTCAAGAAAACCATAAAAATGAACATTCCCAAAAAATGGATTTAAACCATATAACTCATAAAAAAGATCATAAAAAACCTAATGAAACCATAATTAACCATATTCTTGCACACATGGTTCTATAAGTTTTAATTAATTAATCTAAAGTGGTTATATAGGGATTTTAAGTGAATAATGCATTCATATACAAGGTAAGGGGAAATTCTAAGAAAAACATTCTTTCCTTAGGTTCTCCCTGTTTCACTCCATTTTTGGTAATTTCACTCCTAAGAAATTATTTTCATATAATTAGATTACCTTTTCAGGGATATAAATGTTTTCCACTAGATTTTATGTCAATCAAATGTTTTCCAAAACAACTCTCCTTTCTAAAACACACATTTTATTTGTTACTCAAGGTTGATGGTTATTGTATCAAGTATGTTATTCTTGATTTCATTCAAGAACCCAATGTTTATGATTCTATTCTTATGATTTGAAACCTATATCATTCCATGGGTTAGTTATGTTCATTTTTTGTATATCTTCAATGTGGAATTCATGATAATAACAATTTTATGATGTGACGGGTGTGGTTGGAATTATATAGCGCAATATGAATGTTGGAATGTGATGGGTACCCCTGTAATTATACAGCACCCCAATGCATTGCATAAAGAGATTAATATCAAGAGTTAAAGTGATATTACATGAGAAAAATATTCTAGTTTTTTTCACACTTATGAGTGGTAGTTGACCACTACAACATGATGTTTCATTTTTTATGCATTTCCACATTTCATGTTGCCGCTCATCCTTAAAGAGGATTTTGAAGATCAAATAAATAGAGAATTTTCAGTCAGTCATGTTCATGATCCTTTGCTTATTTTAAGATTATTCTCGCCCATTGTTATATTTTTCATATATATCCTCTTAATGGTCTTTTAGCTCACTCATTTTTTTGATTTATATCCTCAGGTGGCTACATGTACTAAGGAGAGGTTAAGATCCTATAAAAAGTTGGAGAATAAGGAATTAAATAGATGTTTATGCTTGATGTTGTAAAATTTATGTGCGGTCCTTGTTTTCCCAAAACAGAAAACATATAGATCCTCATGGTGTAAAACTATTATGTTGTTTATCTTTATAATGATGTAATATTAATTTAAGAAAAGTTAGGGTATCTATAAATCGATGGTCCTATTACCACTAGAGAAACTATTAATCGTTTCTTTCATGCAGAGTTGCTTAACCTTATATTTACCATTTTCTATCTATATGAAGTCCCAATGAATAAACTTCCCATGATATAAAATAGATTTTACTACCCAAAATGTCTTTTATATATTCAATCCTTCATTAAAGAAGACTACATTATGTAATAAAATCTTTCCAATCATAAAATATATAATGGAGAAAATTTCTGAGTATTTAGAGAGATTTAAGGAGTTGTTTCGAAGTTGTCCACACCATAAGATATAATAAAATTACATACTAGTGTTATTATATAATGTATTGTTTAATAATGATATAAAACCACTTGATGTAACATTATAAGTATTAATAATTGAAAATTTAACATTTTACATTGTGGTTTTGATAAAAAGTATTTCACAAAACTCACAAACATTTAGAACTAGAGGTTATTCAACTAGAGTATTCATAGTTGTAATTTAATATATTCACCTCTAATTGGAAGAGATTAAAACTAAATTAAAATAAATAGATCATATAAATCTATTAAACAACCTTATCCTATATACAAATGTGGTCATTTTTTCACCGATTAATATCCATAATCTGTTTATTGAAGTGCAGGATACAACCTTTTTTATAGATATATATCAATGGAGACCTTTCCAAAAATCAAATCAAGTTTTGAGAGACAATTTACAAGGTTATTATATTTAATAAATTGATAAAACCAAGCCAAACCACATTTTTAAAAATATTATCTAAAAACTCTTCCATTTCAACAGAATATCATGCTAGGAATCAAACCACAACATTAGAAACCATCCCCATTCCAATAGGGAAAACTCATTGGTAAAAATTACACTTATTTTCAATCTCATAATTATAACAAAAAAACTCCAAGAATAGAGAATTTGAAAAGGAAATTGAATGAAATTTAAAGATAACCATGTATTCTAGTTACAATAATGACTATGAACCTTGGGATCCTTCCTCCCCAAAAACTACCTAATTTTGAGAGTAATGTAAGCATCGTAACTACATGAGTGTAAATTAAATCAATCATGAATGAACACCAAAATTGGATCAGCACATTGGAACTAATAAAAAAGAAGAATCAAATCATAAAAATATAAGAAATTAACTATAAACTAAATTAACCAACCATTAAAAGGTAAGGAAATATTTCATTTCCTTCCCCTAAAGAGGATGACTAAATCAAATACAATTCATGAAGAAAAAAATAAAAAGAAATATTTGGACAAATTCAAAAGATGAAATAAATTTACTACATCTAGAAGACTTTAAAATAATTACTATATAAAATAATATAATAAAGGATCTATTGACCAAAAATAGTTTTTTATAACAAAATAAAATATTTATATTTGGAATAAAAATGTTTCAGCCTTAATAAAACTTAAACTACCCGCATTAATACCTGACCCATTAACCTTATCTTTCTATATTATATTGGATTATGTTCATTCATAGATTAATTATACGGTTTTGGATCATACATAAATTATAGACCTTATTCTAACTTTTCCACTATGTGTTTAGGATAAATAGATCATATAAAAGAGGAATTCCAACTAGAAAACTTAACCAAAACATTTCTCGGAGGAGTGCCCAAATATATACTGGTAAGAGTACATAACTGAATTTATTAAATGAATTATATATACTAAATGTATTGGAATGAATAGAAACTTCTCAATCCCCAATAATTGTACACAAAAAAATCAATGTTTGTCTTGACTATTGTCAATATTTATAAAGGATCTCTCCCTATTTATTTTGGAGAAAACATAGAACATTTCAATATTTTTGATGCCATGAAATTAACTTAAGAGGAACATTCACCTTCCAAATTAACACATACTATGTAACAATGTTCTTATATGAAAAATAATTTTTTAAATGATATTATAAATCTTGATAACCAGATGAGTATTGAAAAACCCATAAAGAATATTTTCGGGAAACATTTTACCACTAAAAAACTATCTAAAGAATAGTTAACATATGGATTTTATAATGAATTTGACAGTTTATTTTTAATTTATGAAACAAGATTCGGGAATTTTAATATAGGAAATAAACATGGCTACGGTAAGTGAACCTAAAATTATTCTATCTCTAATTAAAATACCAAATATAGTAGTGAAAATCCACAAAAAGAATTTAAATATGTGTATCTTGTGGGTAAATATATGTGTCTGGTGATCATTACTAGTAACTTATCATCTTATCAAGAGTTAAAACTAAAAGATAATTTTAGAAATAATTTGAAATATATAGGATTTATTCTACAAATTAATCCTAGAATAATACTTATAATCTATTAACACATAAACTTGTTTTAATAGTGTTCTAAACCTCTTAAATTACTGTATAAGAGACTAAATACTACTATAGTTGAAGAAGTGAAAACAATATCGATAAATTACCAAAATAATACATTATATACCCCATTTTATACTCACAATGGTTAATTATTATACACATTATTACTTCGAGGATTGGACTCACAACTATTAAGAACAAAAAAATGGTCTCATCACTATGTGATTATCGAATATTTAGATATTTTTCATTGACTTAAATTATATAAATAAAGTGACAAGGAAATTTTTTTTCCCAATATCATTCATACATTATAAGTTAAATGTCATTTTATAAATGACCCCTTATTATATCGTGGATGATATTTATGATTTTTTAAACTGCCCATTACATATAATGACTATAAAAAAATTTATCTACCCTTTTAGAAAAAATTCTTATAAGTGGATAACATTTTTATTGAGAAATTAAAATAGTATATTCTAAATATGTTTTCTAGGCATCTTATCTTACTTTACTTAGGATTTTCCTAATGTGTTTTTAGATGAATTAATATATTTGGAAATTCAATTTATCATTTCATATCTAATTTGGAAAATGTATTAAAGATAGTAATTGAAAAGGTGAATGTTCTCAATTTTAAAAAAATCATTTCATGATTGAAAAAGAATTGTTCTAGGAGATGTAACTTTAAATAATATAATTATAATTTGATAAATAAAAATTGAAATCATCACACCTTCCCAAAAACCATGTGTATAGAACATGTTTGGTTATTCTTAGGGAATAAGATCTATTATATGAGGTTCATAATGGATTTTAGTGATATATTTTTCTATTATCCAATAATATTAAAAGTGTAACTAATTATTTCATGATTTATAGAGAAAATATTTTCATGAATTAAATAGAATGCTAATGACACCACTAGTGATACAACTACCAAATTGGGAGAACCCTTTTGGACTACATTATGATTCCTCAAATAATGTTTTGGGATTAGTCTTATCATAATGAATTGAATTAATAATGATATGTGACAAATTATACGTCAAAAAGATTTTAATATTTCAAGATAAACTACACAACCACATCAAATAATATTCATTCGATTGTTTATGATTTATATAAATTCATATAATATATTTTATGAAATAAAGTACATATATTTTCAAATCATGTTTATATTAGATATATGAGGAATAATGTATAATCTAAATGAAGGACTCTGAGATTCATTATATTTATTCCCAATTTTATTGTTACAATAAATTAAAGTAGTGGAACTAAAAACCAAGTAGAATATCAAAACATTAGACTACCACACACTGAAAAGGTGGGAGTCACAAACTATGAAACCATCAATGATCACAAGTTTGTTGAATTTTTTTTTATTTGTGGTGAAGGGTATGGTTTGATGAAATTGATAAATTTATTATTATTTTTCAAATCATACAACACATTAACTCTCTATATTTCACGACTTAAGGCTGAATCAACGTTCTATATATATTTCACGACTTAAGGCTGAACCAACGTTCTATATGTGGGATGATCAATACCATTGATGTATATATGGTGACCAACAAATTTGAAGTTGGGTACCTAATAATGATGTTACCTCTATAATTAACTTTTTTCACATGATCAAATGTAGGTCAAATTGGAACCCAAAGAACCTATATAAATGTGTTAGAATTATGGTTTTATTTTCCTACAATGTTCAATTATACTCATGAATTTAGTAAAATATTTCAAAAAATACAATTCACTAGTAATGTCGTCAATAGAATAGAAATTCCTTCAATACACGTGTATTTTATGAAATAATTGGTCTATAAAAAATAGAAATTATAGGACCATTTCCAATGTACTTTGTGTATTCCTTCATATTACAAGTTTTTCATTATGATTCAAAAAATAGTGGAATCTAAATCCACTAATACTGTTGATTAATTTATGTTCTGTTATTTTATCATATCTAACATGTTATGTATATTTAGAATACCCAAAGTCCTCACCATTGACTAAGGGACACAATTCTGAAATAATAATCCTTTAAGATTTGATGAAATGATAGCTAGTAAACTATAAAACCCCAACATCATACAACTACTAGATAAATTTTCTTTTTGAGGTTACCAATATATACGTAAAATGGATTATTAAGAATAAATTTACCCTAAATAAAAAAATTTATTTCCAAAAACATTAAGGCACCTTTTAGGCTTATAGAATAACTTATAAGTCACGTATTAAAATTTATATGATTATAATTATATTTTAACAATTAATATAATATAAAAATTAATTAATAAACCTATATCTACGAATAACCATGTTGGTTAAAATAAAGTATCATTATTAATAAATTGAATATTATTTCAGGAGTACCTTACACCATAGCTTTACTGAATTAACCTTTGAATAGTATGGGATTCATGAATATCACTGGTAGGTTTCCAAAAGACATCCTTATTCTTCAGTGTATCCATGGGATTTATTAAATCACTCTATATTCTCATACATGAATCTCTTTGAATCTATGATATATTAGTATCTCTCAAGTATAAGGATTGAAGTATATAAAGATAATTTAGTAGGAGAATAATTCAATCATAGATTTGGATGTTTTTATACCTAATTTCTATGCTAGTATGATCATTTTACATTCTCTGAGGTTAATCATCAATAATCCATGGATTAACTAATATTTTATGAAATTTATGATCTATTAATTTTGTTAAAAACAATTTCTAACCTCATATAAGAACCAAATCCCACTTTTTTATTATAGAAAGCTTTATTAGATATATCCAACATGAGGTAGCTCTGATAATTATACCCTTTAACAGTCCACTTCAATGTATAGGATTTACATGCAATGGTAGTGGATGTGATATCAATATATCATTTCCAAGGATATATATATATATGGTACCCTACATATGATATAGAACTATTCCTTTTAATTTTAGGCTTTAAGGATATCAATATCAATCTCTCTCTTCCACTAATTCTACAGATACTATGTGTAATTTAACCTTGATTTATATCATATACAATAACTTTTGAAATAATATCCAAAAATATACATATATATCATCCAAAACACATTTTTGGAAATACCTAATTAATTTCACCTGGTATTAATTAGATGTAATACCTTGGGAATAATCCTCAAAATAATATTTTGGATTAACTACAAGCCACTTTTAGAGTAGATTTATGAGTTAAAATAAATCCTCATACAAGAAAACGAAAAGTGATACCCTATGGAACTTTGTAGCATTAAAAATATGAATTCATGTGTACATAAATGTAAGAAAAGAACTATATATACTAATTCACAAGTTATAATCAATCTATAATGTGATATACAATGATCCCTATCAAGGACATGTACGTCTATAATTGTGTCCACCAGTTGAGTCAAAGAAAAGAATACATTCACATATAATCCTTTTTCATGATACATTGAATAACTATGAAACATGAATTTTTTCAATCCTATATAGATAGTCATATTTAATATATAGGTATATAACTAAATTTCCCTGGTATATCTCAATTCAAAACCGATATTTCATTCTCATAATTTCATAGGAAAACTCTTATCCTGGCTAAGCTCCAACTAATGCCATAATCACTTACATAACCAACCACATGTGATTAACTAAGACTCAAGGTTTTTATAAAAATGTATCAAAGTATAATGGTTCTCATGCTATGTATCATGCCAATACCAGGTAGTGGAAACTCCATGTATGATTGATGAAACATTTGTATACCAAAGACCAAATTATTATAACTCAATGTGTTGTACATCATTGTTCATCTACAGAACATAACTTTTTTTGTTCCTTATGAGAATATTTTGTGTCTTGTTATATGAATCAAACTCAATATAACCTTAAATTTTCTATATAACCTATAATACATCATAAAAACGTCAATTAGGAAAGAATCAAAGTATACATTGCGTAGTCAATTATCATTTCACTTCATAATACATATATTAACATATATATATAGCCAATGTAAAAGAATGATGAAGTGAATATTTAATTTAATATAACATGATGAATTTTATTTTCTCTTATCCTTGTCAGTGTGGCCCCTTATGGGGATCCTCCACCTTATATATTTTGCATCTTATCCACGCCTGTTCGGCTTCCATTTTGGTTTCATCTTTGGAAGCTATCTTAGTGTACACTCAGATGATTTTTTTTCTTGTTTTTTGTTTTAGTTATCTTTAATGGTTGGTTTTGTGGCCCTGTCAAAGGTTTTTACTAATGAGGCTTCAAGATGATCATATTTTACTCTGATCTCTCATACCTTTTTGACACTCCATGTCAAAGCTCATGTAGTGGAAACATTAAGGTTATGGGATTTCTGGCTTGGAATTTGATGGTTTTCAGGTGCTTCCCAAGTCTGTATGCCACTATTTTTCTCCATCATGGTTGTTACTATGGTCAGAGCCCTTGAAAAGTCCTTACCTATTGTGATCCCATGCTCCGTTTCACCTCTCTAAATAATAATGGAGGTAGTGCTAAAGTTGTGCTTTTGGGATGTGCATATTGCTGGTCCCCTGTGTTCCTGGAAGGGGCTCTGGATGAATACATTGATCTGTATTTGAAATGACTTCGCCGTGTTTATGGTGTTGGGTCGAAAAATTCATTGTGAGTTTGGTTTTAATGGATTCAGGCTTGTTCATTCTGTTATGGGTTTGGATGGTCTATAATGAACTCTGTTGTACTCCAGTGTGTGTTTGGATGGATACAAAGAAAGTATTGATTGGGGTAGTGGTGAAGGACTCTGGTGACAGTTCTCACTGGTAGTCTTGTTATGTCATGTGTAGGGTGTGTCATATTTTGCATAATGAGGTGCCTCAGGGACTAAAACATGAATAATTATAGTTTTTCAATCTTCAAATTTTGATATCAATTTTGTAATCCCATCGTTAGATGTCTTTGATGCTGATGAGGCAGAAACATTGACAGTTATGGTAGATTTTATTCAGGAGTGTGTTTTTTAATATGGTCATGGTGGTTTTATGTCTATTGAATCATTTGTTTTGTAATTTTGTAATATTTCTATTTTCATTATGATATCTTTTGTACCAAATTACACACAAAGTGGTTTTTTTAAAATTTAAAAAAAAATTCATTTGGAGACCCATTAATTTTTTTAAAAAAATATAACCCTCCCTCTAAACTCTTTTATGAGTAAAATATAAAATGTAAATTAGTTTGATTAATGGTAGGACATTGGATTCAAATTCATAATGATCAAATCATTGAACATATTAAAAATCCTTAAATTCGAAACATTAAATTTTATAAGGTTAATAAATATTGATTTATTCCAAAAAAATATTTATATGCACGTTATCATAATTCATAGAACCCTCTCTATCAATTTTTTTTCTAGAAAATTGTGGATAACTAATGAAACTCTTTGAATTAATTCATTGACAACACGTTGTATACACTTAAATTTATTGATGTTCACTTTGAAATTTTACTATTATCATCCATTATTTGTTACCCATGAACTTTTATAAGTCCAACCATACGCCTACAAGACACATAGAAACTATATTCACTCCATAATACCTTGCAATGATATAAAAATTATTTTGTGTTATGAATCAATAGTTATATACTTTTAATGGGAATATTTATCAAATTTTTTTAATGAAATATCTTATATGGTTTTCTATTTATTTAGGTCATTTATTAAAATAAAATTTTATTCCTTAAAAATTTCCACTAATGGTGTGGGGATCTCTATACATCATATTTAAAAAAAATCTATATAAAATCTTTAAACCTCGTTAAATTTTTTTAACCGGTCCTTATCAAATATGTTATAGAATATGAGGAATCATAAACAAGGTATATCATTTTATATGAGGAATTTAATAAAGATACAAAAACATTAATTAGATCCATTTTACCAAGATATCTTCCTTTTCATTCAATCGCATGATTTAAAAACCCTTTTCTTTTCCATTTAAAAACAAAACTCAAATTCTATTAAGTAATTCCCTGATTCTGAACCCATTTTCCCACCACATTTGTAAATTACACATTTGGTATTACATGCACTTCAAAAGTATATAATTAGTATCTATAACATTGATACATAACATGAAAATTCTCTATAGATTCTTAAACCCCTTCGATTATTTTGAATAATTACATAATATAGACTTATTTATTCTCCTTTCTGAAAATGAATTTGGGTTTTAATGACATTGACTACATACTCGAGGTAACATTATTGAAATTTACATCTAACGTTTCTTCTTATGTTTCATCTTTTACACAATTGTACTATAATAACTACACTAGAAGCTCAATGTCATATTCCTAGTTCATCTACACACAACACTTTATGAATATTTAATGAAATTTTATTATGCTTATTAAAATTTGAATATGTTTTAAATATTGAAAATATAATGAATTCCATAATAATAAAAATCCATAATAAAACCTCTAATTACTAGAACATAAAAAATTTTATATGATGTTATTATAATGTCATTTTTAACAAATGTTTGAAATCAATGTTTATGTCATTAAATTTTAAAATTATGTAATAAATCATTGTTATTTATCTTTCACATTAGTTATATAATAATGAATGTGAATGTTATATTTTTTACATTCAGTACTTCTTTAAAATAAATAAAATAGTTTGAAACCCACCATTTTATATGTATTATGTTCAATTATAACTTTTTATTGCCTTATTTTCGTCTCTCAAACTCTGGGTTATAGTATTTTACCCTCTTTCTTCTTCATTATCCCAACCCTCATTCACGGTCAATATTTTCATCATCGACTTCATCATGATTTACACCATATCATTCTTTCACCTCCTATTTCTTCACATTCCATTTATATATCATTGTGGTTGGTAGTTATTAATCCAATTTTCCATGAATCTAAGGTATTTTTTATTTTTTTAATGACTATTTTGGTGTTTTTGTTTTATTAAATGGTATATTTCGTAGCTTCTCTTTGATATTTCTATCTGTCTTTTATTTTTAGTTAAATTCTTCATGAATCTAAGGAATTTTTAAATTTATGAATGTATTTTTTATAGTTTTTTTTTAATGATTATTTATTTAATTCCGTTTCAAAGAAGTTTCAATTTACAGATAATTGGGTGTCTATAGGATATAGTTTTCTTTTACAGTGAATTTGTATTTTAAATGTGTAGTGGATTATAGAGTTTTAGTATGTAGTAATTGTAATATATATTTAGGTGATCATTGTGATCTCACGTTCATATTGTGATAAAAAACATTAGAACTTCCACATAATAATGTCACCATTATCATAATGACTTCATTATCATATTTATTATAGGGTTATAATTTTATTTTAAAATAATATTTTTTAAACCCCCTTAGTATGAATATAGATTAACTTAGGATGAACATTTTATTGAATTAAAAAAAATTCTATTTATATAATTTATCATGTTTTGTAATCACATTTTTCTGTAATATCTAATATTTATCCCTTTATATTATTATATTTATTTATTTTATATTAAAATAGTAAAAACATAATTATGAAATTGTATAAAAAATTGTGTCATACTTGTGGTCAATGTTTTAAAATAAATTCAAATGACTCTATTACATTATTTTTTTATTTTTTATTTTTTTGATAATGTGATAATTGAAGATGTTCAAAGTGATATTTATTTTTATAGGAAATATTTTATTTATTTTATTTGTGACATATTTTATATTTATTTTTTATTTTTATTTATAAAATTATATTTAAAATTAAATTCAACATATAATTACATATTCTCAATTCTTCAAATTCATTATAGATAATAGTGAGTCATAGTTGGGTTATAGAAATATGAAAAAATGATGAATATGAGGATGGTATGATTTTTAGTAATTTATTAAATGAAATTTTCAGAATAAAGATATATTTTTATATTCATGCTTGGACTTTTTAAATATGAAAATGTTAAAAAGGAAAAAATAAAATATCATTTAATTTTTCATGTTTTAATATGAGTTACAAACTTTGGATCTTCAATTGTGAATTTGGGAGAATCCCATATCTCTTGGGGATAAGTTTTTTCAAGATGATAAATCTGATAAAATTGATGAAACGATTCATGATATTGATGGAGTGTTAATTAGAAAAGAACCAATAATAATTCATCTATATTGTGATGCTGAAAACCCATTGTATACAAATTTTATAAATTTATGATTTTAGGAGGAGTGTTAATATTGATTAACAAGATTTCTAAAAATGGATAGAATGGAAAGGGTTTTATTGAGATGCAACTGTTGTGGAAAGACATACTTCCTAAAAAACAATCTTCATGATTCATAATATGATGTTAAGATAATTTTATGAAATATGGGTATGGGGTATATGAAAATAAATATCTTTTCAAAAGACTGTATTATATATATTAATAATTATGAAGGCCTATAATACTATCCTAAATGTGAGAAATCATATAATATGTTAACATAAAATCCAAAAGATGATTAATCATTTACAAAGAATCCTTAAAAAAAATATAGTATCTTCCTATAATTCCTCATTTATAATTTTAATTTTAAAATTAAATTGATATGAAAAGGTTAAGATGATATGAAGATTTTTGAATATATGATGTCAAATTACATCATCCAACCGATTTTCCAAAGTGGAAGAAAATTGATCAATAGTTCCCTACATTTGTAATGGAAGTTAGAAATATTTAATAGATTGTGTAAAGATTGAATGATTCCATTTTAGAACCATATGACAAAATAAAGTACATAGACTATTTTATTGGAAATTTAAAACTTATCTCGATATTTTGTATGAACCAAAAATATATCAACATGAGTTTAATAATTTTTTGGAGAAAATATCCTAGAAATGATATTGATGTTTTATTTTCACCATTAATTGATGATTTGAATGATTTATGGGTAGATTGTATCAGTGTGTCATTTTTATAATATGGAACATTTTCAATTGCATTAAATGATTATATTTACTATAATATCATACATGTATATGGATGTTTTATAGATGTGGTGTTAAAGGGAATAAATACTGTCCAAATTGTGAAAAAAGAACAACAAATTATCAACTAAAATACGGGATAAAAATAGTATACATGGGTAATCCATGGTTTTTGTCTATGAATCACTTTTATCAATGATTAAAAGGATATTTAAGTGATCATAAATGTTTGAAATTTCTCTGAAACCTTTTTCTACAGATCAATATTTTGATAGGGTGAAAAACATTTATATCAAATTTGAAAAGACAGAATTATATAGTGATAATAAAAATATTTTGAAGAAACATTATTTTTTTATGATTTTATATTGGATATAACATGATGTCAAACATAACATTTATATCATGAAAGTTGAGAAGAATATATGGAATAGTTTTATAGGAATGATGTTGGATATTAAAAGGAAGACTAAGGATGGGTTGAATTCAAAATTAGACTTATAATCAATGTGAATACGTTTGGATGATGAGCATACCTCCCTATATCATATCGTACTTTATCCAAAAGTCATAAAATTATTTTATTCAATTATTCTAGGGTATTAAAGGAATATTAGGATATTGTGTAAGGTAATAGATTTTCTATGAGGTATGGATCCTTTTAACATCTAGATAAATAATTTTTGCAACCCTTTTCTTATATTAGATCCAGAATCTAATACCTTAGGTTTGTTGGTATGTTTTGGAAATAAGGTATCTTATTGATGAAGGATATATATAGGCTAATTACATGAAATTTAATTAGAATACATTTCTTGTATTAAATATATGATGTGTATTTTCTTAGGGGATCAAATTCTTAGTGTCTAAAAAACATTCCTCAGATGGGAAATCTAGATAATTACATAACATGTAATGAATTTACACACTGTGTATCTATAGTGTAATTTTTTAAAAGGGAGGAACCCATTTTATGTTTCCTTTCTCCTCATTTATCTTTTTATCTCCCATGCATAGGAGGTCCATAGTAAGAACTATCCTTTATTCTCAAGCTAGGTTATTTGGATTAATCATCATATGGACTCTGATTCAGGTTCCATCAGTCATATTAGATAAACACTAGTGAGTTCTCAATTCCCACTATGCCTTTATTCATACTTATTCCTATCGATGAAACTATTTTAGAGCGATATATTATTATCTATTTTTTCATTCATACATTTTCAATCACTGAAAGATCCACTAAGGGACAATACATAATCAGGAGATTACTTCATTCATAAGTTAGGTGTTTTATGCCTTATTGCTAGATTTATCTTGTTTTTTTAAAATATCATCATTTTTCACAGGCCGATATAACTATGTGTTTCCCATTAAAATTCATACACTTCATTTTATTTTATTCAGAATGTATTCTTTTCCCATAATAACATCACTCTACATTGTTGGAAGTTGATACCTCAACATAGACCACCCCATGTAGTGTGAGTTCTTCATTATTTTATTGGTGAACCATGTTGGGTATATATGCAACACCTTTTGAGTGTGTTTGACTTTTCATTTGATCAGGCAAGTGCTCTTAAAAATAAATGACTCTCTAAATGCATGTTATATTCTATATATGTGTCAGGATATCACTTTCCATTATCAATTAAAATTAAATTGATTTTGAGTTCATTTCCATAACTAACCTTATAATTCTTGATTAAAGTTAATTGAATGAACATAATAAAAAATGATGTAATTAAATTTTTAAATGGTTCCATGTCATTAACATACCATTTCATGTATGATGAAGGGTAATAGAATGAACCTAATGAAAATTTTATTTTGAATATGTATTACATGGGAAATAACTAAATTTTTATATAAATTAAATGAGTATAAGGTTCCTACATACATTGGGCCTTTTTCATCTTTATAGAAGTGTCCAGACTTGATCCAGCCTTGGATTCCCAATTGAATTTATTAAGCAATCAGAGGAATCCATTTTAATTCATTGGTTTAATTTCCATTGGAGATACCCACAATGAAATCTGGTCTTTTATAATTATTTTAATTCCCATACATTATACCAATTACTCACATGACATCAATAACTGATATAAGAATTCATTGGATACACTCCTTGGATATAGGTTAATTTATGAGGACACATCGTACCATGGATGCACCCCATTAGAACCAATCAAGCTTAGCCTAGGATTAATATGGATAAGCTATATAGAATTAGTTGTACACTTTTATATTATATTTCCTTTGGGATTCCTCTTGGCTTACACTCATTCCCCTTATTTCTAGACATCCCGAGTTTCTATTATGAGTTGACCTAACCCCTAAGTTCAAGGATTACTTAGTTTTAGCTTAGATCCTAAGGTATTATTATGATTACTTACATCAGTGTTGTTGACTCTTTCACATGTTCTGTCAATAAAAACTTTATTTTAATTAATTTATTAAAGGGGTACGTGTTTAGACTCTAGGTAAGGCTGAAGAAGGTATGGGATGTTCATTTTTTATTTTGTTAGTTTTATACATATACATGAAAAACATTTCAGTTTATATTCATATAATATAATTGTATAGATTTCATTGGGGTTGGATGACTGAGATTTACCTCACACCCTATCTAAGACTCCATTGTTACCCAGGAAGATTATATGATCATAGGTGTGGACAAGGGGAAGCGTACCTCATTAGACACTCGACATGATTTATTTAGAATGAGATATATTTTGCATGTGACTAGTCTAGTTCTCATGATTCTTTGATAGATTTTCACATATTTTTTGTTTTTATATAATTTATTTTATTGTCTCCATGACTCCGCGTATGCATTATTTTATTTTTCATAGATATATGCCATCATCATTTTTTATATGATATATTTTACTTCTTTTGATATGACTATTATTTCATATATGTTTATGCTTTTTTTTCACCCTTACTTATTTATTAAACTACTTCTATTGTTTATTCAACCATTGTATCTCTGATGTGATCTACTATGACATGAGGGCATAGTATCCCAAATTACACACTTTAGTCCTTCACTATTAGTTGGCATCCTATGGAATATGGGGAGGAACCCTTGAGGCCATGTAGCCAATATGAATTTGTTACTCATGAGTGAACTAGGTTTGAAATGTCACATATTATTCAAATATAAATGAAAATTCACTAAATTATTTAAATTTAATAAAAAATAAATCTTTTTATAATCACATCATGATGCAACAACTCCTTCAAATTTCATTTCATCGAATACATTACATTAATGTCATAATGAATACCATGAAGGTGTGTAATTTTTTCGTTTCAATATATTCCAAAGTGATTATTCTTAATTCGTTAAATAGTTTAGAGAATATTGTAGCTTTTATATATTTTCAACAAGAAATATATATTCCTCCACCATTTTTTATATTATCTTGTATTTAATAGCTCATTTTGAATAAGATATAAATATTTTTAGACTTTAATATCTTTGTTCAATGTGTCCTTATGAATTTTATATGAAGATATTAAAGGGATATGTTAATAATACATATCAACCAAAAGCCTCCATTATTGACAAGTACATTTTTGGAGAGGTTTTAGAGTTTTTTTTTATAAACTACATGCCTACAGTGGAGAAAAATAGTTTTCCAATATCTCTCTATTAATGATACAGTTTTAATGGAAATGGGTATTATTGAGTGAAAGTGAAATTTTTGGCATGTAAAAAAATATATAAGGTAGTTGTATACCTCTTTAATATCATTAATTCTAATAATAAATATAGAAAATATAAAATTAATATGAGAAAACAATGTTATCAAAATAAGAATGATATTTTTATATTTAATAATCATAGAAAAACTTATCTTCCAGGATTAGATTGATAGTGAAGGACATATCAGATGTATTATAATAAAATGGGTAGTTAGTGGGAACCCAGTTTTAAATTTGATAACACGGTTCTGGTATGAAATTAATTACTATAAAATTTATACAAATTTCCTGGATAATAAATGTACAGTTTAGAATAGTAGTTTATTAGTGTTTGTAAAAGCAATGTATTTTTCAAGTTCAATATAAAAATCTCAATATATATGTCTGAAACTTATTATGAAGATTTTTAGGAAATATTGGATATTCATTACATTTAATTTGGAGTTCAATTGTTTTACTGTAAATGGATTATCAAGAAAAATATTTTCAGGAATAATGAATTTAGTATTCCACTAGTTAATTTGAATAGAACAAAATACATAGTTAATCATTTTGTTATGAAACACATAAAAAAAGGTGATTATATTCACCCATCAAATGTGTTGGGGTATATCCATTTACATGGAAAAAATATTATTTTAGTGTTGAAAACGTTGACCACAATGATAATTTAAATGAGATAACAACTTCCATAGAATGATTCTTCGAGAATATTTATGGCCACATACGAGACATGGTCTATGTCCTACTTAAGAATCATGGGGTATGCATATGGGAAAATAATACTTTATTAATTTCATAATATGACATGTAACATAAATTTATTTATTATTTTCCTTTTTAAATATAAAAAAAATTCTAAATAAATAAGTTTTTTTATATAAAAATATTTTATCAAATATAATAATGTTTTTATTTATATTAAATATGTTTTATTTGTGTCATTTTACAATTATTTAACTTTATATGTTACTGTTGGATTTTTTAAAATTATTACTTGATCATTTTTTCATTATTTATATATTATTTTTTGTTTTTAAATTATTTTTAGTATTATTTTAACATTCTTATATAATAATGAATAAGATAAAAAAAATTGATCTTTATTTTTTAAATATTTGTTACAAACTCTAATAAATATGATAAAGAGAGGATTCTATTGTGAATTTTTTATTAGTTACATTTTAAAATTGTTATATGATATTTTACATAATTTTTTTCCATTATTTATTTAATTTAATTTATTATTACTATTATTATAATTTTCTATGACTACATTATGAATAGAAATAAAAATGTGTTTAGTTTAGTTTAAATTTTTTTGATTATTTTTAATTTCATTAAAATTTTATTAATAACAGTTTTATTTTTTGTTTTTTTAATAATTATTTGTTAATTTGAATTATAGGGTATTATCAAGTCAAATAGATAATTCACCTTCATATTTTAAGGAGGAACATACACATACATCTACCTAGGATCCTACTAATCCTTCAACATTGGATCCTTCCACTTCCATGTCGGTAGATTCTGCTTCTAGGGACGTTAAACATGGTAGACCATGTTTTAAAAAATTATCAATTTCTCAGAGATAAGCTTATATGATATACGATGATATTAATGATAATTATAATACTATGGGTAAAATTACCAAAATATCTTATAACTTTTTTTGTAATAAAATTATTGTAAAAAGATAGTATTTTGATTTGTTATTAGAAAGGTATCGAAAAAGGGATAATATCTAAATTATAATATTCATTTTAGCAAGATAATTTATTATTATTATTTCTATCATGGAATGTTTTTACTAATTTTTCTTTGCTTCTTAAATGATGAAATTTCATATAAATAATAATGTAGAATTTAAAAAGATAAATTTTACTTTGGAAACTACCAGATAGAGGGGTTTCAAACCAACCAACACATCAACATGATTTTTTGGCCCAAGAAAAAATAACAAACCATGTCATATATATCCTTCGAAAAATGATGATACGTGGAATCTTCTTGTAGAATTTTGTTGAGAAGAATCACTTTTTAACTAAAATGATATATTTTAAATGTTTCTTATAATAATAATAATAATAATTATATTATTTATCCAAAATTTATAAAAACTGATGATATGTCTTCAGGATATCCAATCCAAAATTCATAACCCAATATGTTATATTAAAGATGACATACATTATTGGAAGAAAAAATTATGGAAGAGAGTTTTCAAAAATAGAGCATAGAATTTTCAGGATCCACTGAGTTTCAGCATATACCCCTAATTTGATAGGAAAAATGGAAGAGGGGTTTAATAAGAGAAATGGGATGACATATTATATATGATTCAAGGGATGTATCTTAAACACTTTTAAGGATTTATTTATGTTATATAAGTTATTTTAATTCATTATTTATTATGATTCACTAGTTAATTTTTCAAATATACTATATCAGAATCCCTTGAGGAGAATACCACACAAGAATCCATCATACATTAGGGTAGGAAATACATTTTCATCACAACACTGGGAACACCTGAACACCCAGGTAATGAATGAGGATATATGTTGGGTGTATAATTTAAAAAAGTGTTTCGTCATTCATGAGATTCATCAAAATAGGTTTCATTTAATGAAAAATATAATCATTATATGATAATATTAAAGACTTTATTGAGATGAAGGAAGATAGGATTAGATCGTTAGTACGTTAGTTATTTATAGAAATGAAATGTTTTTTTTAGGATACATATCTCACTCCTCCACCATTGGTTGTAAATCCTTCTCCTCCACCTATGCTTCTATATCCAACTCATTCACCTCCTCTTCTAAATTGTCTCATATATTATTAGTTGTATATAGATGATCCCTAATATAGTATTATTTTATATGGGATTATATATTATTTTTCAAAAGTTGTTTATAATCAAAATATATAAATGGTTTATCATTGTGTCATAGTATTGGATATTATAGAAAGGATATAAAGTGTACAATTTTATATAGATAAGGTCACTATATTTGGATAATGTATCAGCCAATTTTTTGTCTTCCATCTAGAATTATACAACAAATCCTACCAAGTTGTGTAAAGATAATATCATTTATATTAGATAGGTTTTAAATTTATTTAACATTTTCATATTAATTTATTTCAATATATATTTTTATATGAATAATTTAAAGGATAAAAATGGTGGTTAGATAGCAAAATTTATAGGCTTTCATGGCTTTATATAGTAATTAATCTATACTTTATAAATTATCAACATATTCTACTTTTTTTGAGTTTATAAGATTCTAATGGTTTATAATAGGTTGGGGTGTGAAATCACTGCCATGATTTTAAAGAGATATATCATGGAGCTTTTAATTTGATATTTTTTTAATCCACATGTGAAAATTATTTTTTATGTATGTCAATTATCATATTCATTTCAATTATTTTAATTCAATGAAACTTAACAAATACATTTTTTTGTATTATATTTCATTATACACTTGGTATTATATAAGATATGGAATTAGTATATTGTTATTTGGACCAAAATTTATTTCACCAATAGAAATGAAAATTAATGATTTATAAAAAATAATATATTTTTGTGAAAAATATAAAATAATGAAATTCTATTTTGGATTCATCTTTATCTTGAAGGGTATGGAAAATTAATTTATTGAAGTGTTATTTCGCTTTACTGAATAAAAAACTTGCATTATATTTTTTATATGTTATAGGCATTTGGATTTTTAGTGTTCCTTCTAAAATAGTAGATAACTTGCTGGTTATGCTCTATACATTGTGTTGTGTGAGAAAATATTCACAAGGTATTAGACAAGTGAATTTGATTATTTATATAATTTTATATTATAATTTCTTTTAATTTTATTTAATGCATATCATATTCAAACAGGGCATGATATTATATTAAAGATACAATAGGAAAGAGGAAAGTGATAATCAAATATGTTTTGGAAAAAATTAATTATCATTTTTAATTACTACATTTTGGGTGCATGTACATCAAATGTTATTTTTAATTAATAAATCATTCAAAACATAAATTTAATTATCAACAAAGAGTAGAGGATTGTTGATGTTATATTCTAATATTTTTTTCGAAATAATTTCCACTATAACAGTTAAAAAATTATACAAGGTTTAATTTAACCAAAAACATTACATCAATTTTTCTTATAATTGTACTCATAATACATGTAAAATGTGTTTATTTCAATTTTTGGACTTTTAATGACCCTCAGCCTACTTTTAAAGAAACGTTAAATCACATAGAAAATGAATTTGTAGATTATTTAATATGTTTTATTTAGTTTTAGTTTAATTTTAATATATATATATATATATATTAATGTTTAAATTTAAAACTGTAACTTTAAAATGATATTAATTTAAATTCTTTTTTGTACTTCTATTTACACTACTTTTTCTAATTTTTTTGTACTATTGTACTAGTGGTCCATTGTATTTAATTTTAATTTTTTGTGAAAAAATATTTTCCATATCAGTTATTGTATAATTGATGTAAAAAAAACCCTTTATCACATCAGTTATTGTAAATAACTCATGTGAAAATTGGTATTTAACATGGATTATACAATAACTAACACAAAACAAATTTTCCCATTTTTTGTTTTTCACTAATTCTTTGACATTTTATTAAATAAATGATTTTGAACAACAATTTAAAATATAAATTGAAATAACCTCACTAGGTAATCAATATAAAAACAAAAAAAATAATGTAAAAAACCATAATTTCACTATAAAGTCTTTCTATGTAAACAACACTCAATCCGATTCAGTATATGAGTGGAGAAAAAAAGTTAATTTGGTAATTTTTCATCTAAATCCTTTGAAACATTTAATATAATCATGTATACCTTTTATAATCCTCTAGGTTCACATAAAAAACAAATATTATAGATTATTTATTCAACGTTTCATTTATTTAGGATATTGATACTCTTACACATAGATTTTCTTTACATAAAAACTACTATTTATATTCTATTCATTCGACATCGTAATATTGATTTAATCCTTTTAAATTATTAATATTAATGCTAAGGTTAACAATGGTGATTTAATTCATCTAAAATAGTACATTTTAACAATTGAGTTTTGTGATTTACAAATATTCAATAACTAAGAACTGTGGGTTTGATATTGTAATGTTGTTGTACTTTTCAACAATATTTTCTATATGAATTTTTTTTATTTTAGGTAATGAAAAAATGTAAGGAAAATATTCTGGATGAAGGTTGGTGTGGATTATTTTTTAGTGACATCTAAAAGATGGATGGTGTTTTGGATAATTTTATGAAATAATAAATGTAAAATAGGAACGATAGTATGTTTTTTTATGTTGAAATTACTTTGGTAGAATTTTTCACATTATAACCTAAAGTATTTGAATATGATTGAGTTGCTAAATTATTTTAAGAACATTGAGTTACATCTAATTTGGGATAATATGTGATGTAATTTTTATGTACATCGGAAGTAGAGTTCATGAGAATATATAATGGATAGTAAATATAAAATAATTGAATTGGGAAAAAAATAAAAGATAAAAATTAGAAGAATAATGATCAGAATTAATTGTAAATTGAATGATACAAAATAGAAAGGAAGAAATAGAAGAAGTATGTTCATGAATACATACAAATATGAGGAAAATAATATTTTATCTGAGTAAAATTAGAGGTATAATGAGAATATTTGTATATAAAATTTAAATTTTCAATTTTTTCTATATCATAAGAACTATCACTAGAAAATTCCAGATAAACATTGTATTTTGTTGAATTTAATTAATCGTAATGATTCTAAGTTTAATGATCATATTTCAATATTCGTGAAACAGGTTCATGATTGTATCCTAGTTTTGAGTATGATTTATGGAGAAGAGTTGAACTTTTATTTTATTTATATTTATGTTTAATTTTAGGTTTTTGATATTTTTTGATGTGCTTAAGCAAAGTTATGAACCAGTGACTTTTAATGAAATAAAAATATATATATCTTCTGTTGTTTAGAATGTACATGAGTATATGAATAGTTTTGTTTCTTTATTCCATTTGGATGAGTTATTTATATTATTGAGTTATGAGAACCTAATGTCTAGGCGAACTAAATTTATTAAAAAAATTAAAATTGGTGAATAATCGGTTTTATTTCACAAATATTTCTATTCAGATGAGTGTTCTTGCTTCCAAAGGTGCACATATTTGAGAGGTCATAAACATAACTTCATGTAAAAGTGGTTTTATAAATGTTATTCCAAAAAGCATACGAAGTGATCTAAATTTCATGTTCTTAATTTATTATGTATACGAAGAAGTATCAAATATTTTTACATGTGGGGACCAGTAATATTACCTATCATGGGAAAAGAAGAACTATGAGAGTTGTCTCATTTATAATAAAATTTGTTATATAGCTGGTATCAACAAATCGAAGAGTGTCATCATGTAAAGGACAATGTGGAACATTGTTACTAAACCATTTAAAAATTGTTTTTCTAGAATTATTTTCATTACCATGGGATGTGAAGTGAGGTTGAGTTATAAATTTTAGAGGATCCAAACATTAACATGTTCTAATGGTTAATTTCAATGAAGGAAGTTGGAAATTCTAACCACTGATTCAACCCATACCTATCCCTAACACCCCCTAGTAGATATCCTTATATTCCTTGGGACTTCAATTTGTATTAGGGGTTTTGTTACCTGTATAATATCCTTATATTATTTATCATGGATAAACACAAAATTTATAATAGTATAGGCATTCCAACCTTCAATGAAAAAAATTATTGTGGATAAAACATCATAATGATTCCCTTTATTCTATCTATTAGCATTGAGTTGATTTATGTAGCTATTTTTGTGTTTAAACACATAGGTAGAGAATCACCTATGTTATTAATAGATAAAATGAATATCAGGGATGATAGAAAATCTTAGAATTCTAATCTAATTCCATTATCTATTAATGTTTATAGAAAGGTGATGGGTCTACAAATAGTTTAGTAAAAGTGGGAATAAAATAAAATAATATTTAATTAAAATTAAGAAAATATTTAAATTTTATGAAAATGATTAACTATATTTTAAAGGTGAAAAAATAAGATATTGATTATTATTTCACGTAAGTTAATTAATTTTTCTTAATCATTATAGGATTTAAGGATATATTATAATATTCAAGTACTATTAAAATTATGGTGAGAAAATTTCCCAACAAGGTTATTTCTAAATTATAAACATTTGAAGATAATGATAATTTTTTTCTTTATGAAAAAAAAACATCCTTATTACTTATGAGATGAGGAAATATCCATTAATCAAAAAGAATATTAAGGAAGGGATGGATTTTGTAGCTTTAAGGATGACAAAAATATAAGAATTGGATGATGAGGTAATGGGATATATTGAATCATAATATGATAATGAATAGAATACTAAGATTTTATCCCTTATCTCTATGAATTTATTTAAAGATATAGTCAGTTACCAAAGAAAACTCTCACTCAAGTGTTTTAGGGGTTGGGGTATCAAACATTGTTCAATAAACTGTCTGATGTAGAAAGAGGGAGTATATTAAATGTATTATTCTGATGAAAATTTTAAAATATGGGGAAAAAATATATTGAATTTAAGCCCTTCATTGGAGGCAATAAATTTTTTTCCAAAAGGAAAATAATAATTATCATGAGTAAAATAATAATAATAATATTATACTAATAATAGTTAATTGAATTATGATATTCCAGATAATTTCAGAACCTTCATGGATCATATTAAATTAAATGAATATTCTTCTACTCTAATAGATGAAGAAGATATAGAAACTTATATGTAATATTTTCTGAGATTATATAATTATTAATTACATGAGAAAAATGTGAAACACAAGAAAGAGTCTTGAAATTAAAATATGGGAACTGAAAATAATATTTATGTAAAATAGTAATTCTTAAAAAGGGGGTGATTCAAGAATAGATTAAATTAAAAACATCAATATAAACGTTTTATAAAATGGTTCAATGGTGAATTAACTTCCTGAAAAACGTATTTCTAAGTAATAATATATACAGAAAAATTAATTAAGATTTATTGTGGTTCAAAATTCTCAATCAAATGAATGATAATTTCAAAAACTACTTGGATGTGGAGGATGAAATATCTCATTATTTTAGATAAACTCATCATGTGAGATCTATATCAAAAAAGTTTTAGTAGTCATATTATTTTACTAATCATATAAATTTAATAACCAAAAATGGTATATCTTTGTTTAATAAATGATATGAGAAAAATTTCACATCAACAGAAGAAAGAAATAACTAACAGACAAATAATTCAACAGGCAAAAGGAAGTCAAATGTTGTAACACAAGTTGAATATCAAAAAAAATAATCCAAAGGAAAAACCAAAAAAGTATAGAATGTTGAGATTCAATAGATATTGATGATGTTTGGAGACATCCAGACAAAAATAATATAATTTTTGGCACAACGTTTATATCCCTTTGAATATGAATTAATTGAGGTTAAACAAAAATAGATGAAATGGAATCAATTTCATGAAGTTAAAGGAAGATATAAACGAAAAGTCATCAAATAGTTAAAACCCCTGAAGGAAAAATAAATTTAACTGTATATAATAAATTTTCAAAATATGTGACCAGGTAGATGATTATGCTGAAGTTTTATTACAATAATTTTGTGGCAAGTAAATTATATGAAAAATTAATAGTAGAATAAAAAATTGTTGCTAGAAGATAAATCTTTTGTTATTAAAATTGATCTGATATATAGAAAAAATCATCAAACATGGATACTTCAAATTGGTTCTTACTCACATTTGAAAGGAAATGTGAAATTGTTAGAAAACAATGAAGAACATGATGGAAGAGTATTCACTATTGGAAATGATAGTTCCATAAAAATAGGAGGAATTGGTATGGTTCAAATTTAAGATCAAAAGTCAAGATAAAAGGATATTATGTTTAATTATAGACTTAAATAGAACCTTTTATTTTTATCCAACTCTATAATAATGGAAAATGTATTATCTTCAAAAAATATTCCTACATCCTCATATTTTTAAAAGATGGGGGATTTATTACTAAAGAAATAATGAATAGTGGTAATATATATTCCACATTGGAGATCCTTCTAACTATTTATATTTTTTTACTAAAGATAAAATCTCATTGTGGAATAAAATACATTAAAATCATTTTTAGAAATTGTGATAACAATTTCATACGAATGTATCATAAAAAATTTACCACAACTGATTAGGATAGATGGTGTTATTTTCATAACTTTCTTAAAAGGAATGGTGGTTAGTAGATTTTATTAGATAATTAACATTTAGTCTTCCATCCCATATAATATAATATATTCTGAAAAATTTGGGTCAATGAGATATCAATAAACAAAAGGTGATTTTTTTACCTTATTGCATCTATCGGTGATACCACTCAGGTGAAAAAATTAATGGTCATGAAACATAAATCCGAGGATATGAAGTTATATAAAATTTTATGAAAATAATTGGAGAAGAGGATTAGTATATATTTCTAAATGTTGAGAATTGAAAATAGATAGGAGAGAACAAGAAGATCGTTCGAGTATAACCTAAAAAAATGATATTAAAAACCAGTAAAATGCATCCAACGCTCCTCAAAAGAAAAGGGTATAAAAATTGAAATCGAGTAGATATAGTAAGAATCCTTCTCACTAAATATAGATATTCAATGTTTTTCTAGTCAAAATATCTATGAAAAACTATACATGTTAAAAATATATGTTTTCTTTGACAGGAATAAAAACAGACCCCCTATGAGAAGTGGTATAATAAGAATCCAATAATGAAATACTTTTATGATTTTTAGTGTCATTTGATAAAGAAAATAAAAAATAACAATTTTGGAATGTTTAATGAGATGAAAGAAGAAGATGTTTTTATAGGACTTTCAACCAATGTGTGATGTTACAAATGTTGTAATAAATAGATACATAATTTGGTTGAATTCATTGATGTAAAATCATATGAAAATTAGTCTACCTTAACATACATTCTTGTGGATTTTATAATGGAATATAGAATGGTAAATACTAGACAAATTAATGAGATGTTCAATGATTGTTAGATTACCCTTTTACATGTAGATTTTGATCACTGTAGTGGTGAGTTTAGTAAGACAGAGATAAAAATCCATAAATTATAAATTTCAAAAAACCAAGGTAAATATGATAATAACCAAAGAATTTTGGATTCCCCAATTCATGAAAGACATAAATTGAGGTTTGAGAACCAAAAATCGCATATTTCACCAGTCGAACAACATTATGATTCAGAATAAGTTGAGAGAAAATAATTTCTAAATGCAATGAATGATGAATTGGATCATATAGAAAAAACTTACACCTATAATCTTGTTCCTTTATCATAAGGAATGAATATTATAGGAAAAAGATGGTTGTTCAAAAATAACTTCAATGAACATGGAGCATTTTCATAGAATAAATCTTAGTTAGATTACATAGGTTATTCGCATGTCAATAGTTTTGATTCTAAATAATCATTTTCCCCTGTTGTAATACTTGAATCCATTGGATGAAATATTATTCATAACAGTCATTAAATTATAATAAATTATCAGATGGATCTTAAGTCATCTTTCATGAATGTAAAAATTTATTAAGTATATGTTGAATAACTGATGGGTTCATACTTCATAATTATGCGCCCATGGTTTGATAACTAATGAAATTTTTCTATGTTTGAAATGGGCCCCTTATTCCCGATATTCAAAATATGATAGTTTCTTGATGAAGTATAATTTTTTTATATTAAAATTGTATATAAAATTATATATGAAATAGATGACTTCAGGTAAAATAATTTTTACTCATTACATTGATGATATATTTTTTTGTGAAATGGAAAAATATTTTAAATTCTTTTTGGAAATATGTGGAGAGGAACTTTGAGGTTTTAATGCTCAGATATTTTAATTTATTTCTTAGAAAACAATTTAAATAGAATGGAATATAAATCTTCCTTTCACAAGAAAATTATTATTTTAGGTAACTAAAGAATATTTTAATTGAATAATCAATTAAATTTAGCACATGCATTATAGTTGTTGTAAAAATAAGAATGGATGAAACTAAGAAAAGACTAATTTAGAAGGACAATCAGAATATAATTGGAAGATTTATTTATCTGGTTGCATCTGGACTAGGACTGGAATATGTTGTAACATTGTGTGAAATATGTTAGAGGTATCCAATGGAATTTCACATAAAGGAAATAAAAATAATCCTTAGTAATTTTAAGGAACACCAAATTATTTTCAAATGTATATATGAATTAATGAGTTGTGATTACTTGTGTTCTCTATATTTTATTGGGTTAGAGATTAAAATGATCAAAAATCAACATCAAGATGAAAATAATTCTTATGATAAAGTTTTGTTTAGTTCTAATAGTAAAAAAAGTTACGTTTCTTAGAGTATAGTGGAAGTAGAATATGTTTCCACTTCCCATGCCTGAGATATAAAGATGCATAAGAAATATCAGGTAATATATTTTAGGGCGAATTTCGGAAATTCATTAAAGATTATCTATGGTAATCATTATTTAATTGACCTATCCAAACTTCTGAGGAAACAGTCTTGCTATTTGTAAATTTATATTAAATATCATTTCAGCAAAGAATTATTTTCTATCGGATATATAAATATTTATTTTATTTCAATAAAATATAAAATTTATGATGTATTCATCAATGTTATTTCATAGGAAATATTTGAGGAATTAGTGTATAAACTAAATGTTCAGCCATTATTATTAAATTCATAAATTTATTCAATTACACCCTTTTAAAATTTTATTTTTTAATCAAAGGTAGAGAAGAGTAAATATCTATACCTTATAAATTGTGAATCTAAATCATGGGTGATAATAGAATAGATTTGTAAATGTTTTGGATGTTTCAATTTTTATTGATGATTACGGAGGATTATATCAATATCTGGTACAAAAAATATCTTGTTACTAAGGATTGGAATTTCTACAAAATTTATTAATCTATCTTTGTAGTTTTAAGATACAACTCTACACGAAATGTTTTGTTTCCATAAAAAATCATAAGAGTTATTGACAGTGTTTCCAACAATATTAATGGTTGATATTGAAGAACCTCTGGTTTCATGTTGTAATGTTTTTGTATTTATTATCAACATTTTTTCTATAAATAATTTAAATTTGTTTAAATATTATAATTTTAAAAAGGATTATTTTATTGGAGAAATATTGTTCTGATTCTATTTCAAGATAACAAAATTTGTATGAGAATTTGGGAAGAAGAATGATGTTGTATATGATTTTTTGTAATAAGTAAAATGATTTTGTCACTATGGTGTTTGATATTGAAAAGAAATCAAAAAAAATAATGCACACCAGAAACTAAAGTATTCTAAAATTAATGATTTTATTCATTTCCATAATAATATCATGATAACATTATTTAAAAAATTTATTTGATGTAACATGTTATATTCATCGGAAGTAGAGTACACAAGAATAAATACTGGATTGTGAAACAGAAGTAAATGTAGAGGAAAAATGATTCAAAAGATAAAAATCAGAAGAATAATGATCAAAAAGAAGATTAAATTGAATGAAAAAAATTAAAATAAGTAAATTTAATAATTAAATTCATGAATAATTACCAATTTTTGTGAATTAATAAATTTTTTTGGGATAAATGAGACATATATATCGAATAAGTATTAAAAATTACTCAAAATAAATTTTTTATACATTAAAAGAACATTTAATATAATATTCAAACTAAAAATTACATTTTTTTCAAAGTCAATTAATTATGAAAATACTTAAATGGATGATCTATGTTCAATAATTATGAATCAATTTCATGATTACAGCTGGGTTTTGAGGAAGATTTGATAATATGATTGGACTCAGTATATCTCCAAAATTTTAATTTGAATCTAATGTTTTAAGACAATTTGAATGTGATCAAATATATTGATTATTCTAATAAGCTCTTATTTATTTGTTATTTATATGAGTATGTAAAGATTAGTATTCTTTTGTGACTCATAGTTAATGTTTTGAAATTTTTGAGTTAATAAACCCTAAACGTAAGGTCATTCCTCTTTAATCAAAAAATCATATCGGTCATAGAAGATTTATCTTTCTAGAAATATTTTTACTATGAATAAAGTTCCATAATTCAAAATAATTTCATGTTAAGAGGTTTTAACCATAAGTTTTCGTAAAATATGTTCCATAAAATTAATTATTTATATATTAAAATGTAAGAAAAATTTTAGGTTCTTGTATTTCGTTAGCACAAAATATGTATCTGATCATATAATTGGTGGGAACCAATAATATTACATCTCAGGATGCATATGTATCTTAATAAGAGTGTTTTAATTTTAATTCTCTTCGGTTATATAGTGGATCTATGTGGATCTATGTGAATTTACAAAATAAGGACTAGGTAGCCACAAAGGTACTAAACTTTACAAACGTGTATGTTCCTTCGATTATTTTAAAAATAATTTCAAGATAATTTAAGTGGAATAATAAATTTGAGTGGATCAAAACGTTAACAAGTTATATAGATTAATTTCATTGAATTAAATTTTACAATATTACCACTAATTCACCACCATCCTATCGCATTCTTAGTGGCCCTTTCATTCCTAGGAACATAAATATTGTTTTTTAAGGTTCTCTAACTAAATTGATGACCCATTTTGAAATCAGTATATCCATTATTGGTAAAAGATCAATATTTCATTAAAAAATATGTCTAATTTTACATTTCATTCACCACATGGATTTTTAGCAATTGGACCATCCTAATCATACCATATTTTACTCTTGGATAGTTGGGTGGATAAATCATTATCCAATAGAACATATAGATAAACTAAACTATATTCTTCTTGTAACCTAAACATGTTAGTGTATCTAAACTAATTTTAACACACAAATATCCGAACAACATACTCATAGACTTATGTGGGTCACCAATTACATACATTACATGTACTAGATAATCCATGGAACCCAACTTTGGCATGAACTACATAGTTGGATGAATGACTTCTTGAACAGTACTACTTTAGAGGGAATGTAAGACTTAGTGTTTTGAAGTTAATTTAATCTTATTTTCTTTTCACATGTTATGACCTTTTCATATAGTCATGATTCTAATGATATATTTTTTAATCACATTCCTTACAACAAGTCAATGTTTTTGAACTATATTGATGTGCATCTCTTTATAAAATTCATACCTCATGTTGTTATACCAAATTAAAATCTAAATATATTCATACGTATTGAAACATATCCCATGTATAAGGTACATGAATAAATTAAATTTAATTGTTTATAATTATATGAAATTAATAATCCTCACAAGAGTATTCTTTGAGCCATATATAGTCGACCCTCAGTATTCTATAAAAGTTACAAGTCTATATGTCAATGAGCATTTTTACCCAGATTCCATCAACCAAGGAATATTTCTCTCAATAATGATCTTAAATCCTTAATAACACTAATAATTAATATTTTTAAATAATTGTTAAAAAAATAATTCAAGCTCATGGATCAATACAAGGCATAGGTAGGGTAGAAGAAAACTAAATCTACTATCATACATAGCAAGCAACTTCATAAATGCATGTATGATAACATAATTTTTTTTATCAATTGAAACTAAAGAATGTGTAACAAATTTTAATATATCATTTATAACTATGAATAAAAATGGAATACCGTTTTAACTAAGGATAAATTTACATATTTAAACATGAGATAAATTTTTAAAAAAAGCATAAATAAATATCTTTTTAAACATTTTATTAATTTTCCACTCATTATTAAATTTACATTATTTTTAATTAAAACACTTTATATCCAATCCCAATATGAAATCCTTCATATTATAATTCTTTAAATGAAATTTACAGAAATAAATTATTTTACATGAAATATAAATATTTTCTATTTGGGTTCTATTTTCAACAATTTAAGCAATCTAAATATGACATATTAATATTCTTAAAAAATTTAATTAATTGTTCATAAAACTCTTTATAAAGAGTTTTAAATATATATTTTTTTTCCAAAAAATGACTTTAATTTAAAATTTTCAAATTAATTAATTATTATCAATTAATAAATTAAATATAAAAAATATATTTTGGCCTTATTTTTTAATTTATCAAAACATTTTAAATCACTCTTATAATTACTAAATAAAAACAATATTTTTAAATTATTCAAAATTCTATATAAATGGTAAAATGTATTTCAATATTAATATTTAATATCATATAGATATTAATTTGTTAACTCTTTCATAAACATTTAATGAAATTAGTTATAAACTTTTAATTATTATTTCATTTATAATCATATTTATAAATTATTAAATATCTCAAAAAACATCATTCCCTAATATATAAATAATTTATAAATTATTAACTACAATTCATAATTGAATTGTAGGAGAAAAAATTTCCCTCATTTTTTAACCCTATGTATGATTAAAATAAAAACAAGTTGGATTTCATAACAATGAAAAAAATTGTTGTATAAACTATTATTATGTGATAATCATCTAATTATATAGTATCTAACATTAACTTTAATCTTTGTTCCTAAATCCTACATTATATTTACTCAACTCATGCATTAGCTGAGATACTATAACAACCAATGGATATATTGTTCATTTATTTCAGAGGTAATTTTACATTTTTTTATCCTATAGAAGAGGAGTTTAGATAATTGGGACTTATATTTGTATTATAAATGTTTAGAAATCTCAGTGAGGAGATTTTTGATGTGTTTATAGACCACAGAGCTGTCTTGGGTTCTTAGTGAGTGTTAATGTATGGTCAGGTTGGAATTTACTTTGAATTTTATTTGCTGAAGCCTCTTTATTCTATAATTGGTAAGCGACACATCATGATGAAGGATAATAATGTGAATATCATGACTTATGGTAGGAATTGTGATATGTATCCCAATTACAAGGGTAAACCCTTATATATGCCTTTTTGATTTTTCACATTGAGATGTTGGCCACGCCGTTACTCGTAGGTCATATTGTGATGGCTTTCCATGGAGAGGCAGCATGCATTGGGTTAAAATTAACACATCCATGAAGGATAGGTTCATATAAAGGTATTATTAAATTATTTTGAGGTCCAAACCATGTAGGGAGAAGTTTATACCTTGAAAGGGGTTGTCTCACTTTATAGGCCTGGCTATGAGGATTTTGTCCCAACATATAAAGGGTGTGCCACACTATGACCAAATAGGTCCCACCGTTATGAGTAGGCCTTGTGGATTTCGGTTATGGATAAGGGATCAATTCCGCATCATGTTGGGTGACCTCCATAGGGCATCACACCCTAACCCACATAGGACATGTCATGATGAGACCATTTTTTAGTTTTTATAAATTAGTGGAAGGCTATTATTTTCTAGGTCACCTGATCATAATTATCTGTAATGGGGAGTATCAAAAGAGGGATGTTTTGCTTATTCATCCATCATTTATTCCAACATTTTTCCCCCATGGTGAGGGGATACTATGGGGAATTTTTGGGTTATTTGAGGTGAGTTATTACTCATTATCATTTGATTCTCATTCAAATTCACTAACCACTAACTTTAATGTCTTAGGGGAGGGTTTTAGGAATGATTTTACCAAATCGTGTTGTAAATTAACTAGAATTATGGGTATATTCCTTATCATGGATAGATGATATCTAAAAGGGTATAACATACTTGGTTATGTAAATTTTTACTGATTCAACACTACATGGTGTATTATTATATATTAATTCACATGTAATTATATTAAATAAATAATAATAAAATGTTATAATTAATAATTTTCCTTGTTTTATGTTGATATATGAGGTAAAATGATGGTATTAACATGGAAGAGGCACAGACAGGGTTGTAGAATATGGTAACAACTATATATACATAGGTGGTCCCTATAATTCAAATCCATATACTTGTTGATGCATGAGTGTGCATGGTGGTATAAAAATGTGGACCTAGGTAAAAGGGATACGTAAAAAGAGAACATTAACTAAAAATATTGGGTATCTTTGATCCTCCATGATTTATATAAATCCCTCTAGTGATGGTTATGGAAAATGAATTTGCTTAATGACTATGTGTACAAAAGTGGAGAAGAAGTTGGTTGACTTCTTTAGAAACTCAGGGTAGGTCTCAAGGTTAAAAATCAAAATTGGATATCCTAGGTGGGTTTCCTAGAGAAATTAAGTATGTGTGTGAGGATTAAGCCTTATAATAATGGGTTAGATAGTCTTAAATCTCAGGAAAACTATAGAATTACATCATGTGGGTGTAGTATAATTTTAGGGTATATTATGATCATCATATTCACAATAGTGCCATATTATGTTTGATATGGTGTGTTTCTTCTAAATGATGATGATCTTGACAGATCTCTAAGGGAGATGTGAAATATGAATAAATTATTGGTCTATTAATGACCTAACCCTTTAAAATGAAATTTCCTTTTTAAATATTTAAATACCTTACATGAAAATGTTGATATAAAAAATACATTAACATCTGTGGTTATTTGGTATAGATATAGCTTATTACTGTTAAAATAATATTATGTATCATAATTATTGATGATATAGTTGTTATAAATTGACCATTATTATTAGTATATATTAAGGGTTTGGATAAAATACAATTTTCAAAGAAGTTATGGCCTCAACATCTAGGATAATACCCTATGAAGCCCATTTATCAGAGATTCTGAGAGATATGGAATTATTGGGATCATCCATTGATTAATATTAATCCTCGATTTTCTAACTAAATCATGATCAAAACATTTATGGAAAATTTTCATTATTATCTAGATCATGGCCCAAACCATGTTCATTGAACAATCCCATGAAAAGTGTCACAATCTCACACCATAACCAAAGAGACTATGATGATTTAATAAGTAGTTATCTTCCTAAACCATGACAATATAAATTTTGTCATTTTCTTTTTAAATGATATAAATATTTTATTTATTTCTTTTAATTATTAATCTATAATTTAGTAAATAATAAGTTTGATAAAAAAAATTGACATGAAGAAACTCAAACTGTATTTCTTGGAAATATATAGTTTTCTTTAAGACACTCTTTTTGGGAGATTAATGTATTTTTTTAATTAATTTATTTTATAAAATATTTTTACTAAATATTATTTTTAAAATTTTAAATGATAGTATAATTTAATAACGTCAAATAAAATTATTATAATGATTATGAATTTTGTTGGTTCCTTAAAAACTAGTATTTTTTATTAAATTCCAATATTTTTTAAAACTGAAAAATATAATATATTAAAAAATTATTTTCATAAAATTATATTTTTTAATCTTTGTGTTGGAATTATCCAATGCTTAATTTTTATAATTTACTCATAGATATGAATTATTAGGTAAAAATTATATACTCTATAAATATACAGACTATATTATGACAGCATAACAACCCAAAAGTGATTTAATAAATTATATAAAAGGAATAAATGACCAAATAGAGATTTAAGCTTAAAATTAATTGGTTTTTCAACTTATTTAATTATCTTTATAATAATTTATTAAATCTTTAAAAGACTATATTATATTATATGGTTTTGAAATCAATTCATTATGAATGAGAATCACCTTCACAACACCAATAGAATAATTTTAATATTTTTATTTATTATCCTCATAAAATATTGAAAACCAATTTTATATGGAAGAAACCATAGTAAAAAAACAGTGGAAGGATTTTGGTTCTGATTATTTTATTATATAGAGTCTAAAACAGTAGTTTGAAAATTAATAATGAATTCCCATTACTTTTTCTATAAATATTGAACCAACCTCCCACTACTATTAAATAAAACCCCATTGATCGTCAATTTATTATCCCTATCCCTATATAAATCACTCCAAAGGTGTTAATAGTCTCTTAATAAAATCCTTCCAATCTTTTATATGTTCATTCTCAAAGTAATGGACTCTATCCACCCCCTCTTTATTCAAAACCATTTTTTGTATTATGACTATTTAGTTCTAAATTTTCATGTTGGAATATGTTTTTATGGATACATTTTACTATAATTAGAAATTAGAGACCCCCTTTAACTCCCATTAAACTATTACATGATTCATTATGTACACATGTTACACTGTAAGTTTTATCCAGTGACTTTTCGGGCCGGGGATTTGTAAAGTGAATGCCAATCCTCATTTCCACTAAAGGGTATTCACCTAGACACCCCTATCATTCATTGATTAGGGACATAAATTTATGTAACCCAAACTCCTAAATTACGGGGTTAAAATTGATATCCATATGTTCTATGATCTATTTGGAACATAAATACATTTACATGATATGAATATGATGGGTGGGCCCATAATTATATATCCCTCCAATGAATTTGGTAATGATTTTATCTCATGAGGTACCATGTGTTGTGCATGGTAGGATATCCTATGAGAGAAAATTTATGATTCACAATGGTTATCCATTACTTATATTATCATGTAATTTTATATTTTGTTGTCACATTTTTTTCTTGACGTTATCATCTTATCTCATTCTTCTATGTTTTGGTCTATGAATCTCACCCCTTTTATATCACCTTGATATAACTATTAACTCACATGTGTTATGTTCATCAGGTTATTCATTTATTATTCCATCACTAGGATATATAGGTCACCCATTTTTATGTGCCTTCCTAGGTTATCCCTTGTTGTTTTAGAAGAGTGATGAAATTTTAAAAGCATGTTAATGAGTTTTAATTAACTCATTATGTAACCATTTAATGTTATTGTTATATATAACTAGTTTCACAAAAATTATTGGCCTCTCAATATTCTATGAATATATTAAAATTATTTGATGAAATAAATCATGGTTTTTCATAGTTGTTATTAGAGGGAAGTGTAGTTATTTTCGGTATTGGGATTAGAAAACCAAAGTGAAGACCTTATGGATAAAACTGATCATAGGAAAACACCCCTAAATTTCTTTAAAGTATATAGTGAGTAGTTTCCATAAAAAAAGATAATTTTATAAATACTACAAGTGTGTGGATCTGGAAAAGTAATTCATATGAGTAATTACCCTAAAAAGATTTTATTATGTATGAAATTTATTGTAACCTGGAATACGATAGATATTCCTTATTGTACACAAGGTTTGAAACTACCTGGGGATATTCCTTATTAAATTCAGAATATCATTACAAACCATTATAAATGGAACTGACATGACCATGAATTTTATACTATGGAAGGATACCATGTATAACTTACATATAAACCTATAAATTCATTAGATAAATAATGTATTTACTTCAATACCCCTAGTATCCCATTTATGTGTTTAATAGTTTGAAAATTTTCCACTAAAAGTTTTTTTATTTAATGAAATTATTATAACCATAATGAAATATTGAAGGTGGGGAATATCTCCAATTCTTAAACATAAAATATAATACGTGACTATGATTCAATGTATTCATTCGTATGACCAATGTATATTAGATTTATTCAAACACCCTCTAAAAACATGCAAGTGGAGCACTCTATGAAAATAAAAGATAGAAAAATTATTGTATCCTAGGGATATAAATTATCCCTTATCTATATTTTTTTGGATAATATCCAAGAACATTGTGATACTCCTTTTAGAAGAATTCAATTCTATTATGGGTATGGATTGTCTATCCTTATATATAGACAAAATAATTTATTGAGGGAATGATATCAGCATCCATATTGTAAATGAACCTATGATTCTATAAAATTTTAAAAAGGAGGATGAATCTAAATTGAAATAATTATCTAAAACATAGATATTAACTTATTATGAGAAGTCATATCTAGATCATATTATTCAGATAAAGTAAATTTCCATCCTTGATGACATTCCCATTATGAGATAATTCACCGATATGTTTCTTGAAGAATTTCATGCTCTTACTCTTATCAGATATGTTCAGTTCTCTATTGAACTTATAGCCTGTGATTTTTTGATATAAATTATTCCATATAATATATACAAAATTTAAATTTAGAAGATGAATAATTAACTACTTGAAATTTTAAATAAATTGTTTATACTCTCAAGTTGTTCACCATGGGTTGAACCAATCATTTTCTTCATGAAGAAGGATTGGTCAATGAGATTTTTCATTGACTATCATGAGCTCATTAAGATCACGATAGAGAAAGAGTATCCTTTTCAAATAATTTTTGAATTATTAAATATTTTATGTGTAGAATTGTTTTATCCATCATATATATTCATTTAGGATATTATTATGTTATGATGAAAGAGGATGATATCCCAAGGAAATATTTTCATACATTTTACAGGCACAAAGATTTTATAAATATTCCATTGGGACTCAATAAATCTCTCTCTATATTTTTAGATTTAATGAAAATATAACTTAGGGATTACATCATCAAATTTATGGTAGTCTTTATATGTGATAATCTTATCTACTCTAAAAGAAAGTAAGAACCTAAGGATAATATGGATGTTGAAATTAAGACCATTAAAAAGGAAAGATTACATGAAACATATAGAAAAATCGTGTTTTGGATGGATTGTGTAACATTATTATGTAATGTTATCAATATTAAAGAGATAACTATGGATCCTTAAAATATATATGTAATTGAAAGATAGAATAGAACAAAACCTATGATGCAGATCTATAGTTTACATGGAATAACTGGGTACTATCATCACTCTTTGGGGAGTTTTTTTTATATACATTTTTTTTTTAAAAAAATTTGAAAATACATCTAGGTTAAAAAAAATTATTTTTTTACTCCCCAAAGGCGGCACCTGGTGTGCCGCATTTGGGGAATTTTTCTCCCCAGGCAAGGCGGCACACGGTGTGCCGCCTTTGCCCAAAAAATAACCGCAAAGACGGCACACCAGGTGTCGCCTTTGACTAATTTTTTTTAATTTTTTTTTAATTTTTTTGTTTGATATATATATATATATATATAAAAAAGAAAACTTTTCAGCAGAATTTCTCTGTTATTTAATATCCAGCGGTTCTTCCATTACAGCAGTCTGGATTCTGACTGATACCCTCACTCAAGTCTCCCTTTTATAAGGGGGTTTGCCCTGAAAACAATACTGCATTTCCGATGTGGGATTCTGGTTCTCATTTTCCTGCACAGTACATTCTGCGTTTCCGATGTGTGATTCTGTTTCAAGTACGCGACTTTGAAAGACTATAAAAGATAAACTATACGACCAATACAAATGAAACTTTAAACACTGATTAAACATATAAGAAATAGTTGAAAACAAAAATAATTTCATAAAAAATGTTGATACTGATTAATTTATAAGCTTTCAAAACCACCTACTTGAAACTTAATCATATTTCAAGTACGTGACTTTGAAAGCTTATAAAAGATAAATTATAAGACCAATACAAATGAAACATTAAACATTGATTAAACATATAAGAAATAGTTGAAACAAAAATAATTTCATAAAATATATTCACCAAAAACAATTTATATGCTTTTAAAACCATCAACATGAAACATAAAAATGTTTCAAGTTCCTGACTTTGAAAGACTATAAAACATAAACTATAATACCAATAGAAATGAAACATTAAAAATTGATTAAACATATAAGAAATAGTTGAAAACAACGAAACCTTTCTAAAAAATTTCCATAAAAATTAATTTATAATCTTTCAAAATATTCTACTTGAAACTTAAAAATGTTTCAAGTACTCGAATTTAAAAGACTATAAAACATAAACTATAAGACCAAGATAAATGAAACTTTAAACATTGATTAAATATATAAGAAATTAATAAATTTTTTAATTTTAACATAGTCCTTCTAACTTTGTCGTAGTATTTAGATGCATTCCAAAAATGAAAACCTCAACTAGCTTATGTGCTTTACACACAATAGAAACATCTTTGCAATTTTGTCATGCCCCTGAGTATAAATCAACCTCAAAAGATCTAGTTAATTTTTCTTGGTAAGGTGAGATGAGAATTGAGGTATTATACCATCAAGAAGAGGGATTCTAGAAATGTGCAATGCTATGACAATCCTTTAGATGAAATTTGTCAGTTACCCACTAGATTTGCATGTTCCTTCAAAATTTTCATGCTGGAGATAATCCACCTTAAGTTCCACATAGCCCTATGTCTTCCATGGATTAATGTCAAACACTTCAACCAATTTGTTTACTTTATGGGGAAGTAAAACCTCATTCTTTTGAATATGAACATTACCAGGAACATATAAAATCATCATTTTGCAAGAAAAACTACTAATATCATGTTCACTGAAATACCCCTTAACGTAAGAATGATACAAATAGTGTAAGTACCCAATAGCAAGATTCCAATCCATTTTGACTGGGCTATGTGGAATCATTTGTGTTTTCATCTGATTAATAATTTAAAATGTTTCAAAACCACCTTTCTGAAACTCAATAATGTTTCAAGTAAGTGACTTTGAAAGCCTATAAAATATAAACCATAAGATCTATTGAAATGAAACTTAAAACATGGATTAAACATATAATATGTAATTGAAAATAAAAACCATTTCTTAAAAATTGCTGATAAAATACAATTATAATCTTTCAAAAACACTTCTTTCAACTCAAAAATATTTCAAATATGAGACTTTGAAAGACTATAAAATATAAACTTAATGAATCATATAAATGAAGCTTAGAACATAGATTAAACATATAAGAAGTAGTAGAAAAGTAATTAGTTAATTATGGTGAGGGGGAAAACTGTTAGACCCTGGAATTGAAGGATAATGAAGATGATAAGGAAACATCAACCCCCACGCCCACCCCTTCCACCCATTCAACCAACTTCGGTAACTCCTATAGAAGTAGCTTTTAAAATGCACTGAATCATTTCTCATCCCTCAAAGCATTTTGTATTATTGAGGAGGGGGTTGAAAAGTGATGGTTTAATGGTGCATCATTGACTTTGGTTAAAATGGGGGTTGTCCACATTTAATGAAACTGAATTGGGGGGTTAATATGGATGTAGGAAGCTGTGGTGGTGTGTCATTTCATTTTTTTTTGAAAATCTACTTCTATAGGAGTTACCGAAGTTGGTTGAATGGGTGGAAGGGGTGGGCATGGGGGTTGTTGTTTCCTTGTCATCCTCATTATCCTTCAATTCCAAAGTCTAACAGTTTTCCCCTTCACCAGAATTAACTAATTACTTTTCTAATACTTATTATATGTTTAATCTATGTTCTAAGTTTCATTTATATGAGTCATTAAGTTTATATTTTATAGGCTTTCAAAGTCTCATATATGAAATATTTTTGAGTTGCAAGAATTGTTTTTGAAAGCTTATAATTGTATTTAATCAACAATTTTTATGTAATGGTTTTTATTTTCAATTACTTATTATATGTTTAATCCATGTTTTAAGTTTCATTTCAATAGATCTTATGGTTTATATTTTATAGGCTTTCAAAGTCACTTACTTGAAACATTTTTGAGTTTCAGAAAGGGGGTTTTGAAACATTTTAAATTATTAATTAGATGAAAACACCAATGATTCCACATAGCCCAGTAAAAATGGATTGGAATCTTGCTATTGGGTACTTACACTATTTGTATCATTCTTACATTAAGGGGTATTTTAGTGAACATGAGATTAGTAGTTTTTCTTGAAAAATGATGATTTTATATGTTCATGGTAATGTGCATATTCAAAGGAATGAGGTTTTACTTCCCCATAAAGTAAACAAATTGGTTGAAGTGTTTGAAATTAATACATGGAAGGCATAAGGCTATATGGAACTTAAGGTGTATTATCTCCAGCCTAAAAATTTTGAAGGAACATGCACATCTAGTGGGGAACTGACACATTTCATCTAAAGGTTTGTCATAGAATTGCACATTTCTAGAATCTCTCTTCCTGATGGTATAATACCTCCCTTCTCATCTCACCTTACATGAAGAGGTAATGTCAGTTTCTATGGTGAGGCTCTGTCCCACAAGGTGGTGTGCGAATGGTACGTCCATATCTAGAGCAACGTGTTCCATGCTGGGATGGAGTATGATTACCTGGTGAGGGATGATCTTCGGGCACTGGAACATCAATCATGGGATCCTCTGTCATAGTATGCATTGAAGGAGGTGTCAGAGGGATGTCATCATGTGCACGAGATCCTTCTCCCACTACGTAAGTAGAAGGGGCTGTCATCATACCCTCGGGAAACCATATAGGCTGTGAAGGATATGGTATGAAAGATGGCGTCATGGGAGATGACCCCTGATAAATCCCTGGAAAATAAATATCTGGCGAATACTGTGGATATCCGGTCAAAAAAGATGGATCCCATGTTGCATCCTACTGCACAAACCCAGACGGGTCAGGCTGGACTGATAGAGCACTGACCTGTGCCTCTGGAACAGGTGAGGGCTCACGTGCAGGAGGATGCGGTCTCTGTTGCCGTTGTTGTCACTGGGGAACAGCACCAACTACTGCTGTAGGTTCCTGAGTAGGACCCTCATCTCCTGGGATAGGAGAATCATGTTCCTGAGCAGGAACATCATGTCTCTGGGGTCTAGGATGGATGATACTTTCATTAATAGATCGACAGATCAGCATCATCTCCTCCAAAGCAGCATGGACCACAGATAAACTAGAAACCTCCTCCTCCTCTGGATCAGTCATGCAACATAGTCGTCGTAGTCTGGTATGTTGTACAGAGATTCAAAATGAATTATAAAATAGCGTAATAAATATATTATGTGAAATTTATTGACTTACCAGATACTGAATCCCTCTCCCATGCTGAGTCAGATACAATATAGACTTCATTCTATACCATGTCTCATACTCTACCTGATCTGATAGGTAGAATCGCATCGTACGTACACCTGTGATACGATGCTCTGCTCGATTGTCCCAAAGGGAGACATATTGGGAATGTCGTCGTCGCCAATCGAAATGTTGTCTCCCTGTGAGCTTCATGCCATGAAGCGCTGGTAACTGTCGTGGTGCAGGTGGAATCAGCTGAACACATCAAAATTGACGCATAACTCTCTCGGGCTGGTGCCACTCAATAATATGAAAGTGAATGAGTGGCACTACAGCCATAACCTCATGAAGTCCAACAGTACAGTATGTAGGTAAGTCCTGAACCAGACTCCAGTATGGAATCCAATGAATCTGTAATGACATGTGACATTTCATCAGAGAAATTTGTTAACAAAAAACAAAAATGATGATATATACTTACGCTCTCAGGTAATAAATTGTCCAACATGAGACGATATGCAGCAAAATTGCGGGTCGGACCATCGATGAAACGATGTGCCTGACTCCACCTATCAAATACAACATTGAATGTGATAAATAGTCAGAAATTAAATATAATAAATCATAATACAATCAGAAACAAATAAATATGACGGATCATACCATCGTCCACGTGGAGAGTCATGTAGCACATCTATAGGAAGCCTCTGACCAACAGCAACAGGGGCGAGGACAAGGATGTGCTCCCATGCCCACAACTGTATAACGGCGACACATCCCCCGAGATTTGTGTGATCTGAGCGGCATGTCGTACATAATGCTCTATAAGTGTAGGCCAAACATGAAGATCCCCAACTGTATCTCCCGATCCGATCAAAGTCCTCCAGTAAACTAAGATACATCATGTGCACATGCACACCCGAGTGATCTGAACACAATGTACCTCTAATAAGTCGTAAAATATATGCCCGAGCATATCACATGATGGTCTGCTCATCAGCATCAGCAGGTAAATGTGAAAACTGCAAAGCAAGCCAAGGCATAGATATGGACCCACCATCTGTAGCAGTATGATCATCCAAAATATCGACACCTAATAATCTCTGTGCCTGCTCAGCCCAATCCCCACTAGTGGGTCCAATAACTTTATCTCCCTGAATAGGAAGACCGAGTAGCACTACCACATCCTCTAAGGTTATAGTCATCTCTCCCTATGGAAAGTGGAATGTGTGAGTCTCTCGTCTCCATCTCTCGACCAAGGCAGCAAGAAGGGGATGATCAGTGTAAGTGAAATCAGAAACGACAATGCCGTAGAAGCCAGCACGACGTAAGTATGGTATAATAGCAGTTGGAGGCGCCATGTGTCGAAAATGGTGTGCTCGCCGCACCCTAATCCATCGAACATCCCGACCCTCTATCACATCATGAGATACATGCCTATGCTTCTCGGTGAGGAGTGGAATATCATCCATCTGGAAGCCAGAAAAGGAAATTAGTCTTCACTATAAAATATAAATATAATGTTAAATTTAATAGAATGTTATTATTGTTATAATGATCAATATGTAATGGTTTTTAGAAAACGTTAAGGGAATGTCGTCATATTTTGGAGAACATTTATCAATCGTGTCTTTATATATATTTTTTGCCATGAAAATTATGTTTTTTAAGATATGGTGTCATACATTTATATATATAAACATTTTATCCCGGTTATGTATAATTTATGAAGATCCTTTATGATAAATGTTTTAATAATTTTTTGTCTTCGATGACAAATAACCTTTTTTTAATAACGTTTTTTGTTCTCTAAGATTACGTTCAGATTAATGGATTTAAAAGTATTGAATACAGAGGTTCGTTATTGGAAGGAGAGAAGTTGCTTATTGGAAATGTGAAACAATTCTTAAAAAGTTCATCTCTGATATTAACAACATATAACTGACTTCATTAAAAGATCATGTTGGATACAACACATCATTGTGGCTGAGTGTGTGAACTCGATCCAGCAATGTTAGGACATTGTTTCCAGTTATTCCCTTCTTGATGACAAAGATGACATCTCAACCTTTTCCATTGTTCTTCAGGAAATTCCATCTCATTTCGTATCCTGTTGGTCTTCGGTCTTCCCCGTGGTCGTAATCTACTGATGTCAGGAATCAGTATGGGCTGGTCTTCAGGCATTGTGAAATATCGAAACTCCCCAAAAGGACTCCATGGCGCATCAAAAGAGTTAGCAATGGCCTCCAATCGGTATACTGGATCAACACAAGCTTCCCATGATATGTTCACAGACGCACATGTTGCGATGGCATGTGCGCATGGAAACCTTAATGCTTGAAACTTTCCACACTGATATTGTTTTTCTTCTAGAAGTACCACTAAATTTTCACCGTTGTTACCTGTAATGGGGTTACAATACTCTTGAACTTCAAATGCCGAGTCTTCCCGACGGAATAGACACACTCGATAACTGGAAGCTTCGTCAATGTTCTTGTCAATATCTCGTTGAATGTTTTTTCCAAATATTATCCCCTGTTGAATCCCATCTGAGGCCAGTTTTTGTCTATCAACGAAGTACTTGACACAATGATAAAATGTGTCCTGAACTATGGCAGCAATTGGTAGCTTGCGAAGCCCTTTGAAGACACCATTTATACACTCCACAATGTTTGTGGTCATGTGTCCATACCTCTTCCCCCCTTCATAGGCCAGTGTCCATTTCTCTTTTGGAATCTTCATTATATAATCATACACTTCTTGGTTAGCCTTGCGGATTTCATCGTAACGCGACTCAAAACTTCATTGATCTGGCTCATATGATACATAAATATGATCACAGGTCATAGAAAATATATTTTTATTTACAGTAAAATAGTAAACATCAATGACAACATTTCTTACCAAGCCTCGTGATTGCATTCCTCATAGCGTCATTATGGAAGGTTTTGCACATGTTACTAGAAATGTGTCTGATTTAGTATCGATGATGTGAATTTGGGGGCCTCCATGAATCAAGATCCGCATTGATTGCCTCATTGATTGCCCTATGTCGATCAGATATCAAACAGACACCTCGAATGCGTGTGAAATGGTTGATTATGCATGCCAAAAACCAACTCCAAGATTCATAGTTTTCCATCTCCACTATTGCAAATGCAAGCAGAAGTGGTGAACGGTTCCCATCTTGGGTTTCCGTAATAAAAAATACGCCCTTATACTTTCCAGATAGAAATGTTCCATCAATTTGTACGAACTGTTTACTGAAACAAAATGAGGAAATAAATGGGAGGAATTCCCAGAATAAGCGATGAAATTGAACACGAGATTGATCCAATCGATTATCTTCAAACACATGTTCCTTCATACTTATATGGTAGACAACTTGGTTGTTGTGGCTCAGCATGGCTAATAATTGCGGCAACACCCGATACGAGTCATCCCAATCACCGTAGACCTTTACAATTGCCTTCTGTTTCGCTATCCATGCCTTGTTATAAGAAATCTTATAACCGAATGTTTGAAGTATCCTATCTTGCACAAGGGATATAGGAACATCTTGAAAGGTCCTAATCATCTCAACGATAACAATTGACACAAATTCGGAATCCAAAGCAGTGTGATCTTGTGTCAAGTTTCGCTGAACACAAGAATGAGCTACCTCAATCTTTGAAATTCTCCATCCACCAAATGCAATGTCTGGAATCGCCCTCAACCGGAATCTAAAGTCTTCATCAAATTTATCACACCGTATAACGTATTTTTTCGACATGATGCCTCAACTACATATCTACAATGCCTCTCAATATGAAATCTTTTTAAGAAGCTCTTCAACGCATCCTTAATTGGAAAATCCCTTCCATTATATAATGTTTTGTCCAACTCACTAAACATGTCCACTATAACTCCAGGAAACATTGTTGCAGGTGTCAGAAAATTGTTTTCAAATTCAGGTACACATTCCATTGCTTCGGACCAAGATTCAAAGGGTGGTGGATGATTTAATGTTGGTCGAGAATGTTCTTGAACTACTCTACTTCGAGAAACTACTACCTTATCTTCTCCAGCTCCCTCCCCATCTCCTGCTCCCTCCCCATCATCATTGTCTTCTCCGTCTGTTCCATCATTATTAAATTCCTCATCTGAAGAATGATTTATATGTAAATATGGCAGATCATCTAAGTTGTCCTCCTCCACAACAGGGCGAACATCCTCAATTTATTAGGATGAAGCTTCTTCAACAACTATTTGTTCATGTCTACGACTTCGAACATTTTGATGTTGTTGTACATTAGAAACTTCAACATATAACTCCATCATTGCACCATCAGACCGTTGGGAAAATAAAGTTCCCGCTTGGACCCAGTGCTCATCAGTAGCCAATGGACAAGCAAGATTCCATAACGTGGCAGGGAATTGCAAATTTTTATAACTAATAGACTTTATCTCTTGATGAGGACCGAGATTTAAGCAACAAAAAATTCTATCTTGAAGATCCGTTATGGTAACACAATCAGATGTGTTAACCATAGATTTTGGCTGTATACTATAAGAATCTCCTTGCTCGGTTTGAATAAACTGTCCATAGTAGTAAACACAAGCAAACATGTCTCTCTACATGAAAATTGTTTACTGATCACTGAATATGTCAATAATGTTTTTTTACGTGTTAAATAACATTTTTTATCTTATTAAAGGAATTTTAGTATTTCATGAAGTAAATATCAATCTTCTAAAACATATCCCTCGGGAGTGTCAAACCAGGAGTACAGCAAGGCCCGTTGTTGTGTACCAGGATACCCCAGGTCAGGCTCGAAACTCCTTGTCGGGGCTTTCACCCCTAGGTACAGCTGTGCCAGAGCCACATCCACTTGTAGTATCTAGACAGGGATTTAATTGCTTAGATAACGACATAAACTTTCATGACACCAAAATTTTAAAACCTTCCTAAATTAAGCCACTAATGTTTTATAGAACAATTATTAACTTTCCTAAAGATATGTTCAATGATCTCTAAAAAATAAGATTCATTACAGTTCTGGTTAATCACTACTTAAGTGTCAGTCACTACTTAAGTGCTGGTTAATCACTACTTAAGTGTTGGTTAATCACTACTTAAGTGCTGGTTAATCAGTTAGGAGTTGGTCATTTACCACTTAATCATCCCTTAATATTTACATAATGACCCCTTACTCATCCGTTAATCGTTCGTTAATGACCCCTTAATCGTTAGTTAATGAACCCTTAATCATCCCCTAATCATCCCTAGTTAATCACCCCTTATTCACCCATTAATCGTTAGTTAATCACCCATTAAACATTCCTTAATTACCCCTTAATCATCCCCTAATTATTCCTTAATCTTTAGTTAGTCACCCCTTAAACATTCCTTAATTACCCCATAATCATCACGTAAACATTCCTTAATTACCCCTTAACCATCCCCTAATCATTCCTTAATCATTAGTTAATGACTCCTTAATCACCCCTTAATCGTTAGTTAATCACCCCTTAATCATTACTTAATAACCCCTAATACATTCCTTAATTACCCCTTAATCACCCCTTAATCACTCCTTAATCATTAGTTAATGACCCCTTAATGAACCCTTAATCACTCCTTAATTACCCCTTAATCACCCCCTTAATCATTAGTTAATCACCCCTTAAACATTCCTTTATTACCCCTTAATCACCCCTTAAACATTCCTTAATTACCCCTAAATCATCACTTAATCATTCCTTAATTACCCCTTAATCATCCCCTTAACCCCTTAATCACTCCTTAATTACCCCTTCATTCCTTAATTACCCCTTAGTTAGTTAATGACCCCTTAATCACCCCCTCAATCGTTAGTTAATCACCCCTTAAACATTCCTTAATTAATGACCCCTTAATCACCCCCTTAATCGTTAGTTAATCACCCCTTAAACATTCCTTAATTACCCCTTACCCATTCCCTAATCATTCCTTAATCATTAGTTAATGACAACTTAATCACCCCATAATCGTTAGTTAATCACCCCTTAATCGTTACTTAATCACCCCTAAAACATTCCTTAATTACCCCTCAATCACCCCTTAATCACTCCTTAATTACCCCTTAATCATCACTTAATCATTCTTTAATTACCCTGTAATGACCCCTTAATCATCAATTAATCATTCTTTAATTACCTTAATGACCCCTTAATCATCCCTTAATCATCACTTAATCACCCCTTAAACATTCCTTAATTAATCATCCACGGTAAATTACCCCTTTAATCGTGACTTAATTATTCCTTAATCATCATTTAATTAGTCTATGATTATCTCTAAAATATTAATAAATTATTATTATCCCTAATTATCAATAATTAATAATATTATATTATACATACTTTAATCTAACATTAAATAATTTATCCCTCATCATCATTCATTAATAATATTAAATTACATATACCTTAATCTAACATTAAATATTATCTAATTAAAACATTAATAATATAACTATTTATTTCATTTCTTTGAATAACTACTACTACATCCTTAAATATTTAAAATTATCTAATTACAATTAAATAAATAAATAACTTTAAAATAAATGAAAATACCTCTAAATGAATCTTGACACAATAATCTTGTACTCCTTGCGTCTCCGGAAGCACCACGAAGGAAAACTCAACTTAGAGAGATGAGATCTCAACATTTTATAGAGAAGAGGGATTTGTGAGTGAGGAAGGATGGGTGGGGCGGCTTCCTTTTATAGGCATATTTTTGGCGAAGGTGGAAACTGGGAAGCCGCCTTCGGCCATTTAAAACACAAAAGGCGGCTCTTCCAAAGCCGCCTTTCGCAGAAAAAATATCGAAAGGCGGGCACTGGTGTGCCGCCTTTCATTTCCCCAATGGCGCAAGGCGGTTTCTGGAGAACCGCCTTTGGCCCGGCGGAAACTAAACTGAAGGCGGCACATGGTGTGCCGCCTTTAGGATGTAAAAAAAAGAAAAATATCCCAATTTTTAATACCAATAACAAAAAAAACTCTTAAGGGAGTGAATTTTGTATGGATTAATGAATGTGAGAAGATATTTAATTATTTAAAGAAGAGGTTAATAACATACCCTTTTATCACATTATCCACTAGTGGTTATGGATGTATGATATATAGTGCTGCTTCCATAAATTTTTTGGGTGGTGTAATCCTGAAATATTAATTAATGATAGCATATAGATCCCTCCTAGTAATGATCCATGTGCATAATCACCAAACTCATGTTCTAGAATTAGATGTAGTGATCTTCACACTAACAATTCAGTGAAATTATCTCTATAGTGAGAAGTGTAACATATATATGGATTATAAAAACCTAAAGTATATATCCATATAAAATGACCTAAATATACTATAACAAAGGGGGTTAGGGAAAATAAAGGATTATCATTTTTCAACACATTACCATCCTGGGAAGGGGAAGAATGTGTTAGATGATCTTAGTAGAAAGGATCCTAAAACCCTATCCATAATGAGGATTGAAAGTGATCTAATTTTATTATAAATTATAAAGGATGTAAATTGAAATAATATAAGTATCTTAATCATACATTCCTCAAATAAATACTCAAATGTACACTATTAAGAGGATCAAGGAGGCCCAAAACATTGATGAGGTGCTATAGAAAAATATAGCGAATATTTAAAAGATTAACTATGCTAAAGATGGACTTATAAGGTTTAGAACCCATATGAATGTCACATAAAAATCATAACTAAAAAAGTAAAATTCTGGATGATGAGAATAACTCATCCATCTGTATTCATCTAGGTATCTCTAAGATATTTATATATCCAATGGAAAACATCTGGAAAGAAAACATGAATAAGCAGACTGTAAACATTTTTCTTGATTCTTGGTTTTCCAAAAATTCAGGGATGAATGATAAAAGTCTAAGGGTATTATGAAACCATTACCCATACCACTATCGATATGGGAACACATAACCATTTATTTTATTATGGTACTCCCCAGGACATTTAGAGGCAATAATACTGTATGGATTGTAGTCGATCGTTATATAAGTTTAGTGAATTTCATTGTTATCAAGGATGGTTTCTCTCTTCACCAACTCACCAAGATGTACATAAGCAAATTTTGTATGAATTCATGGTGTATCATTGTCTATCCTATCTGATCAGGATTCAAGGATTACCTTGAGGTTATAGTGAAGCCTTTAGTAACTATTGGATTTAGATATGAGTTTCAGTGCTTCTTATCACCCTCCTAAGAATTGTCAGTTTTATAGAATCATTCAAACTCTAGAGGATATGTAGAGATAATATTAAACAGATTCCAAAATATGGTGGGATAAAAACCTTACCCAAGTGTAGTTCCCATATGACAATACTTTCAATTCAATTATTCAAATGGCGCCTTATTAGGCTCTGTAAGGGAAGATATTTTTGACTCTGATGTGATAGGATGATGTTAGAGGGAAGAAGATGATATGACACGATCATATCAAATAGATTATAGAAAATTTTCAAACCATTAAACATCATATAAAATCAAAAAAAAATCAATAGAAAATATATGAAGTCAATAATTGATGATACATAGATATTAATGTTTTAGAAAAAGTGCTACTTCAAATATCATTGTTCAAGAAGGTGATACGGTATTTCAGGATGTAGAGTCTCATTTCCAGTTATATCAACCACTTTGAGATCCATGATTGTATTAGAGTGGTGGATTATTTACTAAAACTCCAACCAAAACTATCTCAATTACATGATCTTTTCCATGAATCCCAATTACATAAATATATACTAGACGCCTTCTGGGTACTAAAGATATTAAATTTTATAGATAAATATTTAGAAATTAATAAAACTTGCATAGTCAAATTATTATTGATGAACGAAATGTTTGAGGAGGAAATGTGGGATCCAAAAGAGAAAATTAAATATAAGTAACAAGCTCTTTTTTAATGAATGAAATTAAATTTGGAGAGATGTTTTTTGAAGGGGTGATAATGTAATGAACCTATATTTTTATAAATGAAATTCCCTTTTTAAATGAATAAATTAATTATTATGTAATTTTGTCATATAAACACATGGACGACCTTGGTTATTTTTCAATGATATAGCTTATTGTATTTACATGATAATTAATCATTATAATAATTGATGATAAATACATATTATAGTGACTGTTATGATTATTATATATTAAGGGTTATGATACAATCCAATTGACATAGATGAAAGAAGTGATTTCTCAAACCAATATAATCATACCCTATGAAACTAATTTGTACGAACATATAATAGAGATAGAATCACTAAAATTTACCCTTGAACAACAACAAGATATGTTTCAAAAATTGAAGCCTTATTAAATCCATTTATTGAATAATTTAATGATTATAGATATTTCATCTAAAACAATGTTCCTCAATCTTCCCCAAGAATGTTTCATCATCATACACCTTAAGCATTGGGTTTCTTCTAGTGTAATAAAATTATATATATCTAAAACCTAATAGTATGAATTTATTTTTATTTTTATTTAAATAATCAGTATATTTTTTCATTTTTATTGTTTCTTAATAAATGATTAAATAATGAGTTTCATAAAATTTATATTTTGATACGATGAAAACTAAATTATATTTTTTGAAAATATATTGTTTCAATTAATACAATATTTATGATAAATTATTTAATTTATTAATTAAATTTCTATTTAAAAAATATTCTTATTAAATAATATTTATTTATATATAAACGATTTCCTAGTCTAATGAGGTAAAATGTAATTTTTATAAGGGTCATAATGATGATAGTCTTGCAAAAACAAGAATCTTCAGTAAATACACATTTTTATATAATAGTGAAATTTATAATATTTATAAAATTAATTTAGTAAAATGAATATTATTTTTTAACTCGTCATTTCAAAATTAGAAAATTATTAATTATTCATTATTTTCTAAGACAATTTAATTTTTAGGATTAAATTAAATAGAGTATAAATATATTTATTTTATTGTTACATAATAATATCACATAAGTTTTGTAAAAAATTTTATAAAATGAATCCACAAAAAAATATAGAGTTATACTTTAAAATAATATTTTTTAATTATATTTCATTACACTTATAATCCTTTAATTAGTAATCAAAAACATAAATTATATTTTTTGGTTTTGAAATAAATTCTTTATTATCATGACTAACCATCACATGACCAATGATATTATTTTAATGTTTTTGGTACTTGTGCTTATAAAATATTGATAACCATTTCTCTTTGTTAAATAAATATGGGAAAAAATAGGACAAAATCATGGGAAGGATTGTGGATTTTATTATTTTATTTTATAGAGTCCAAAAACCAACCATTAGAATATAATAATGAATTCCCATATATTTTTATATAATTATCCATTAAAAATCTAACTCATATTCACTCAAAAGACTTTGAGAATTAATTTCTTCTCCCTCTCCCACTCAAAATCACTACCAAGGTGTTCAAAATTGTTTAGAAGTTCCCTCTCAACGTTAGGGACCCTCTCCTCCACCTCTTTTTTCAAAAAATCCCCTTGTATTATTAAACATTATTTTCAATTATTCACATTGTAATATGCTTTTACATATCCCTTTTTCTATTATTAGTATTGAGATACCCCCATTCACTTTTATTAAACAGTTATATGAATCTTAATGTACACCTATTATGCTACAGAAATTATCCATCCATTTTCTAGGGTAATATTTTTTTTGAAAATACCCAGATACATTTTCCACTCAAGGGTATTCACCTATAAATATGTATCCTTTATTGATTGTGAAAATGCATGTTTATAACTCACACACTATAAAAGTGGGGTTAGAATTTATATTCATATATTGAATTATATTTGTGGGAAAAAGATTCATATACATGATTTGAATGTGACATGTGGGCCCATAATTATATAGCCCTCTAATGCATTGGGTAATGTTTTTATCTAACGAGATTCCATTTATAGTTAATGGGAGGTTATCCTAAAAAACTATGTTATGATGTATCAGTGGTTATCCATTACATATGTTAAGGAGTTCATATTTTATGTTGTTTCCACATTCTTATGGTTCCATGATTTTATCATCTTAGCTCATGCTTCGATTATAATTTTTATGATTATCGCCCTTTTTATGTCACATTGATATATCTCTTGATTATATGTATTACTTTAATCATGTTATTCTTTGATGATTCCATTACTGTGATTTAAAACTCACCCCTTTCTAATCTATTTCCCTAGGATACATCTTACTATTGTATAAGAGTGATGTGATTTCAAAATAATGTTAAAGAGTATTAATTGATGTCATTTTATACAAGTTTTATGTTATTATTTGATGTATCTAATTTTCAAAAGTCACTAGGCCTATCAATATTCTATGATTCTATTACATGTGTTTGTATGTAATAATTATTAATTAAAATTTATAAAATATATGAGTTTTCATAGGTAAATCACATTGTTTGGATGACTGGGAATTAGGATTCAAATAGGTTTAGTTTGGGTTATCTTGGGATAAACATTGGTTAGTGGGACCGAGTATGATAATGAATTTGAAGAGGATATGGTCAATCCTCTTGGTGCCAGGGTCTGGTAGAGACTACTGGCTGTGACAATGTTTTGGGAGTTGGATATGAGATGGAACTGATGATAAGAGATCAAGATGGGTTTTGATAACTAAATATATTTTCTTACAGGTCTAGTGAGGATGATGATAGGATGACCATATTGAGCTAGTGAATCCAATATGGTCTTGTAAAGATTATAACATGAGGATATGTGGATGATGAATCATGAATTAAGATATGGGGTTGGGTCTTGAGTGACTATAGTCCAGGAAATGATATGGTGATAACATGAAATGAAATTTTATTCCCTATTCTTTATGTCTATATGCCAGTGGATAGTCATGGGAACCACCTTGTTATGTTGTGGTTTGGAATATACTGTGGGTTGGTTATTTAGAATTGCTCCTTATATCTTTCAGATGTGTTATCATACATGGTAATACATATTGATGGTATGGTTCATCTCAATTGAGAGTTTGGATATTTTGATACCCTGTGTGAATCACATTTTTTAGTTGAATTGAAATGGGTTATATCCATAAGACCTACCTAGCCATAGATGCTTAATATTTTGAGAGAGTCAGATTAATTTTATTCCCTCCTAATATCGTTTGTTTTATGTGACAAGACACATACATGGAACCTTTCCCAAAAATTGTGGTTAATATTTTGTGAGAGGTTAGCTATCAAGATTAACCCCTTATATTAGTTTATGCATCTGAGTTGATACAAGGACACAACATTGTTATGAATGTGTTGGAAGGGCCCCTACCATTAATCTTGATGTTGTGTCCAAGAATCGACAAGACACCCTACCTTGTATCTTCAGGTATGGTTTGGAATTTGGTATGAAAAATCAACAATATTGTTTGGGTATTTGTTGGTATTATACCATGAGGATATTTATTTATTGTATTATCTGAGTAGGTATAATCAGATATCATTGTGTCAAAGTACATGATGACCCAAATCACATTCTTATATGTTTGTTATTTTAATGTATACACAAGGTCATGATATCTTATATTAAGGAAATTTAGTGATACCCTACTAGGAAGTATTTCTCACACCCCACACGGACACCTTCATGTGCGTGTAGACATTAAAAATAGTTACAAGTTGATCACAAGATATGTCTTAGAATATATTGGGAAACACCAATGGGTAATTGTAGTATGGGATTTACCTTAGGATTAGGGATGGAATTAAACCCTCTTGTATATTTTTTCCCCTTTTCAAATATTTTATTTTTGATATTCCCTTTGGGAAATTAGTTAGAATGTTTTCTTATATGAATTGATTTTTTATAGTAAGGATGTTTTGTTTATTTATGAATACATTGATTGTATATATGGATGTGGTTTTGTTTTTTTATTAATGGTGATTATATGAAGGGTATAGTCCTCCCACCCAAAATTTTTGATTTAAACCCTTTCATCTAGTCAGTAACCTCTGGAATCGGGGGAAGTGTGCCTATGGCCAAATGACACTCAATTAAAGAAATTGATGAGTGGTATGAAGTTAGGGAGTCACCATGTGTAATTAGAGTGTCCATTCATTTTTTCTATAGTTTATAATATAGTGGAGAGGTAACGGGGACATATTGGGTAATTTGATTTTCCTTAGACCAAGAATACATAAACACCATTTGTGTTAGAAGTTTATATACTAGGGTTATGATTTTATGTTTTTTTAATATTAACATTGAGATATTGATTAATGTATTATGTTTTTAACTAGGATTGATATTTTTTGTTTCAGTTCTAGGAACATAGTGTGAATAGGCTTGTACGTATGCATTATTATTAGAACTTATGATTCACATGGTATTCATATACTTTCAAGTCATTAACTTCTATGGTGATAATGGGTTTATCTTTGAAATTTTTTAATTAAAAAATATAAATTCTTTTCCTATATAACTTGTGGTTGGAATTTTAATCATCTAAACCTTAGTTTATTTTTTCTAAAAATATTTCACTTGGATATTAAAGATGAATGTTTTCCTTTGATGGATATATAGTCCCTCCATGAAATGGATTTATACTGACCCATGGTGGGTTGGTACATGTATTTGATGTCTTGAAAATTATTTTAGGATGGGTAGGAGTTCTATCAGGTTATGGATACCCTTCAGAGGGTAGAGTAAAATTATGAGAGATACAATGTGATTTTGAGATGTAATGTGATGATTGTGATTTGGGTTATCATGTTTGTTTATGGATACCCTTGAGAGTGTAGAGTATAATTTTGTGAGATACAATGTTCTTTTGAGATGTCATGTGATGATTCTGATTTTGGGTATCAAGTTTGGTATTGGTATGGTATGATTTTTTTTGGGGAATAACCTTATATATCATGACCCTAGGTGGTTAGATCTAGGATGAAAAGGGCATGAGTATAATCTTTTTATTTTGGCATGAATCTTTAGTGGTGGGTGATCATGAAGTGAAACATAAAATGAATGAAATTCCTCATGATTGTTGGAAAATTACTTTCATAAAGATGTGATTGATATGTTAAGGAAGAATGGTGAGATTTTTAGGTTCATGAGTCTATGTTTGATGGGATATGACTCATTAGTTCATGATTATGGTTGTGTGATTGGGTAGTATGGTGTTTTACACCAATTATGTTCAAATGATATTGAGTTGGATAGTGTATAATATCCTATAATAAGTTCATTTGGTGTTTTACTATTCCATCAGAAAGAGAGTGATTCTTAGGATAATGTTTTTAGGTAGACTTTTGACACAAGCGAGAAAGTGAACCCTTGTTACACTTGGTGCCATCTGATTTATGTATTAGTGAGATTTTGTGTGTGTGTAAAGTACCAATGGTATTGAAGATACAAAAAAACATTTGGTTTATTAGAGTTATATTGAGGATGGTGGTGTCCCTATATTGTAATAAATGATATCAGTAATGGATTGAATTGTTGTAGCGTATTGGATTCAAGATTATTCTTTGACATCAGTTGTTAGGGATAAGATGAGCATGGATATGGAATAGTGAAATGCATGTTATGTTGGGACCCATTTGGGTCAGTTCTCAAGGATTGGATTACGGAAAGACATATAGTGGGTAGTTCGCTATTGGATGTTGAAGGGTGTGACCCCCATTATGGGTCAGTTTTGGTTAATGTCAAGGATATCATTCTCAAAAATATTAGAATGAATGGTGATATATGTATCATGCTAGAAATTGAGTATAATTTTATTACTCATGACTAGTAAATACATTCATTAATGTATAAAATAGGAGTTTTTAAAATTGGGTGTTATGTTTATCAGAAAGATATAAAGGATACTCTTATGATGGGGAGCATGGAATAATTTGTGGAGTTATGACCCTCATGTTGGAAGCATCATGGATGTGGTGAGACAGATTAGTGGATAGTCAATATGTCCCCATGCTATTTTTGTGTAGGGGTCTAATTTTATCTACTTCTATTATAAATTTGATGATTTATGGTTCATATATGGTGATGGATGGAGTCTTTGTGTTAGAATCTATCTTAATATTGAATTGGATTTAATCTATGAGTGAGTTAGATAAGATGTACACAGGTTATTACAAAGTTAGTATGATGACTATAGTGTATGTTTGTGGATTTTACAACGATATTACGTTTAATTTTTCTGTCAGACTTAAATTAGAAAATTAAAGTGATTTTTTAAATTCCTATAGAAAATTAAGCCATCATGATCAGGAGATCTGATGATGTATCGTTGGGTGAGACCAAGAATTTATGGGATAAGTCATATAGAGGAGGATTGGCCAGTTTTTTTTTTGAATGAAATTTTGTACGGTGATGTGGAAACCACATTTATGGGGCTGAAGGACTACTGGAAGTGAGTTTTCAATAGGTAATTACTATGTTTGGGAGACCCATGATCCTAAATATGTTCTTATGATAAGATTCTTATGGTGTCGAGAACCATAAACTTATGGATGAATTTATTGAGGAAATTTGATTTATCCAAAAATATTTTTATAATTGAGTGTTGTGTTTGTGTTGGTGAAGGTGATGGGTGGGTAGTTTAAATCATGGATAATAGTTTCCCTTAGTGTGTGGAGTTTTACACTGTAAGTGGATTTGCTGTTAAGGTATCGAATGTGGTGAGTTAGAAATGGATTTATTACTAAGGTGTGTCATTAAAAATGACTAAAGGGCCATGGTGGATTCATGATGATTATAAGTGTTATAGTGGAGAGTACTCAATGATCCATGGAAATATGGGTTATTTATATTAGAGGAAATTTGAATCTTTTATCTTAAAGTATAGGATATTTGATGAAATATGACTCGAGTTTAGATTTTGATCATTAAAACATCTCAAGGATATGTTATTAGATTCCCCACAAATTATTTGAGTTCTTGAGGTATTTTTATAGTAGGGTTAGGTGACCAACATATAGAATTCGGGTTGTAATTAGAAAATATGTCATGACTCGTCCTAATGGGGCACGCGTCGTGACTCCCCAAGCCCACCTCCAATAGACAAGAGGCTGGTGACTAGCACGGATTTGACATATTACTATCATGGGAGGAATTGACTAAGTACATGTACACACTCACACATCTTCAAGCCCACAAATGCTGAAATTTAAAAAAAAAATTAAGGAACAAAATGCATTCATACAACTAAACCCAACCAATAGTGTACGACGGGAAGTAATGTACTGAATGTAATATGGGTCAGAATACAAGACCACCAAAAAACAAGAGTCTGAAAACTAAATAGTCCAACCTATAAACACCAATAGGTACTTGGACTAATTCTTGTAGCTGTAGGAACACCTCATCCTGTAGGGAACTCAGAAAGCTTGATCCTGTCCTGGTCCACCCTAGAGTCGGTCAAAAGGATGCTCGTTTGCAAAAGAGAAGACATGTGTGGGAAAATCCCAAATAGGGGTGTGTATAACAATACTCAGTAGAGGACCCTGAAACCCATAATGAAGCACACAAAGGAAAGGTACAATCAGCTCTACAAAATATATGTATATTGAACATATAATAGAAGAACACAATCTAGATATACTCAAAAACCAGATCCATAGTCTAGAGATAAGTCACACAACTGCATAACCCCTCTAGGGATTCAGTTTGAATATTCCACAAAGTATTCATATGAGAGAACTCACTATATGAGCCTGATATATCTTATGATGTCTCTTTAAGAAGTATTGTTTGTTTGAAAAAGTCACGAGAGATAGATACACTCATTCTGGGAGAACACAATACTGAGTGGAGAAAGATCAAGATGCACATATTAGGATCACTGTCAGGGCCTAGGTGCATACCACGACTCATCTGGATTCATATACTAAGTAGAGGATCAACACCCAATTAGGATACTCACATCGATACCTGACTCAACCTAGGTTCAAGAAAGGATAGAGGATCCCGCTCTGGGCCTCTTGGATGGATACCAGACTCTATCCCAGAATGTCCTGCTGAAGGGATCATACTACTGAAAAAGTAAATGATACTTAAACATCAAGGGAATGAGAAAAATGGGAACTAACCCAAAAAAAAATTTCCATGATATGGTGGAAAAAAAGATCAATCCATGTATAGATAAGTACACAGCATGTTAAAGTGTCACCCACCGTGTCTTTTAACAGTGGGTATTGCCCGTGTACAATGACCAGTGTCGTAAGTCTGGTCATGTAGAATAAGTTATAAACAGCATGTAATAGAGTGACATTTCATGGTCCTCTATCTAGGGAGGACTCTGTGCACGCTGTCCATGTGCCCGTACATAGTATCAACCGATGTGTCACAACCCGTGTGACCAGTACATGGGGTAACCCATGCAGCCGGCCTGGTTTGGTCATGTGGTGGAGTACACGACTATATACCACACCCTGTGTCCGTATATCCCCAGGATACACACCGAGTCACATGTAAGGACCCACACGTCATGTTATTTAGAGAACATGGCTTGTCAACGCTTCACGCACTGTGGAACCCTAGCCACCACTTATCAGGACCTACATGCCGTGTTCTTTGGGAAACATGCCGTGTGTTTTTGAAATTCCTTGAATTTCAAACCTATGTTTGCGCGCCTCGGGTGGAGCTCTAATATTCAATATGGACTTTTTTTCATGAAACATGAATATTAATGTATTATTAATGCCCTGAAGGTTTCTCCATTGTTTTTGGGCCTCTGATAGACCCCAAAAATGCATATCGATCCACCCATGTAAAGAACTCTTGAAGAAAAATCTCTCCCGATCCAAGCCAATTCGTTGTCTTACACTGCTGTCGCACCTTTGTTGAGTCACCATGTTTTCAGGTCTTCAGTTTCTGATTGTTTCATTGTGAAATAGGCATGAAATGATCTGTTGTTCACCACCCCACAAAGAACACTAAGAACACAAAGAAAAGAAGATGAAAAAAATCCAACAAAACAAATTGAGGAACGAACCTCCACCGTCATTTGTCATGGTGTTGATCTGATCTTGATAGAAGGATTAAACAGGGAGAAACAAACAATAATCCCACAATTATCACAATCATATTCCAAATTCAAACCCCAAAGAAATGAAAAATAACACCCTCCCGAAAGAACACATGATCTGTGGATCATCATGTTCATGGGTTCATCTACATTCTTCGGTTATTCCAAAAATGGGGAAAAGAAGAATTGAAACAATGACCCCTACCTCGAAGAGTGATTGGTCGCTTGAGAAGGGATTGCGCTGTCATCATCGTCGCGTTCCTTCAACTCTGTTTCCATAGAGAATAACACTTTTGATTTGTAATCATTCGTCGTTGGGAGTTCTATCCAAAGTTCCAAGAATTCACCTGAGTTTCGGTCAATCATCTTTCAATGAACAATATTCGATTAAACCATTAATAAGTGAAAACATATCTTTATGTTGTGTTGGGATGTGGCATTAATGAGTCAACATTGCTGTTTCTGTGTCATTATGGTGCGATATTAATTATAGAAATATAATCCCAATCATTATGTTGTAGTGGTTGTTTCCAAATAAAATAAAATCAAATAAGCCATTTGAATTATTTTATTTTATTTTATTTTACTAAATATGTCTGAAAATTACCTTTTTCCCTCGACTCGCACTGGTCGAGGATAGGCATGTTTTTAGATAAAGTCGTCGTCCTGGATGCAACAATGACCTCAAAATTTTATTTTGGGCATCTATTTTTAAATTTCCACAACTGTGCACAACCACCAACTTACTTAGCTTTAAAAAGTTCAAAACACCATTCCGGATCATTGGGACTCTAAATGATGTTTCGTATCCATGCATGGTCTCATAATAATTCTATATAATATTTAAAAATAATACATGAATAATAAGAGACATTACATTCCCCCACCTTGGGGATTTGTGTCCCCAAAAAACAAAAACAAATACTACTAAAAAAGATGTGGGTACTAGGCAGGGATCTGAGCCTCCTACTCCCACGTGTTCTTTTGAATATTCCCGTGCTGCCACCAGATGTGAACCAAGGGAATCGATCGAGCACAGAGGATCCTCTACAGCCGATCCTCTATCTCCACCGGGTACCCAGCAAAGGTCACTCCATTCTCAATGTCCAACTCGCCCCAGTCGATGACGTGTGATGGGTCATGCACGTAACTCCATAGGTATGAAATGTGGATTACATCATGTACCCGATGCAACTGTGGAAGTAGAGCTATGTAGTACGCCACCTCACCAACTCTGCATATTATCTGGAAAGGTTTGATGAATCTCAGAGATAGATTTCCAGTCCAACCAAATCTCTACAACCCTGGTTGAGGTGGGACCTGAATAAAGAAGTAGTCTCTCTCCTCTAACACTATAGGTCTCCATATTCTGTCAGCATAATACTTCTGCCAGCTTTGTGCAATCTTCATCCAGTCTTACATGATCTGCACCTTCTTAGTGGTAGTTTGCACCAACTCTGGACCCATGAGTGCTGATTCTCCGGGGTCGGTCCAACAAAGTGGTGACCCGAACGGACTGCCATATAATGCCTCAAATGGTGCCATACCAATGGTGGAGTGGTATATATTATTGTATGAAAACTCCACCTATGGTAGGTGGTCCTCCCAATTGTGACCAAAGTCCATGATACATGCCCGCAACAGATCCTCTCGAACCTGAATGGTCCTCTTTGTCTGACCATCGGTCTGGGGATGTAACGTTATGCTCATGCATAGTTGAGTTCCAAAATCCTCCTACAATCATTCAACAATTGGGATGTGAAGTGGGCTTTGAAATTTGAGACTATCATCAAAGGGACAACATGAATCCTAAAAATATCTTACATGTACAGGTGTCCCAATCTCTCTACAGAACTCTAATCTCTGATAGCTAGGATGTGGGTCATCTTAGTGAGTCTGTCAATGATCACCCAGATGGAATTGTTCCCCTTGAACATATGTGGAAATCCAATCATGAAGTCCATCGATATTCCATCCCACTAGCACTCGGGAACTTCTAGGGGTGAGATAATCCCACTAGAACCAGAACAATCATCCCACTAGCACGTAAGGCATTGAGAAATGAACTTTTATACTGCCTTCTTCATTCTTGATAACCATAACCATCATCGTAGATCCTGGTACATCTTCTCCACTCCAGGATGTACCACCAATGGGTATGTATAAAACTCCATCAGGACCTCCAACCGCGATGCAACCGGTACAGCAGTGCTTACTCTAAAAAGAATTATGTCATACCCACCCAGCGAATATCCTTCAGGTGCATGTCATGTGGATAACTGAGCACGTAAATCCTCATAGTCAACATCCCAAAGATACTCCTCTCTATCTCACTGTATGAATGGAGGGGTGAAAACTATCGACTAAGGTATGTTGCATCCTCTCTGTCTGTGGAGGAAAACTATAACATGGCTAACTGCTCTGTTGACTTGGTCAACAGTTGCGAGCTCAACCATCTGCTATGTGAATCTACCACCTTGTTCTCCTTCCCATGAGTATATATGATCTTGAAATCATATACCTTGAGGAACTCTATCTAATTCCTCTATCTCAGATTTATATCCTTCTACGAGAATATGTACTTGAGGTTCTTGTGGTCAGAGTAGACAATGAACCACTCACACATAAGGTAGTGTCGCCACATCTTTAACGCGAAGACTACCACTTCCAACTCGAGATAATGGGTATCATAGTTCTAATCATGTGGTCTATGCTATTGTGAACCATAAGAAATCACTACCTATCTCTAAATAAGGACACAGCCATGCTCGGTCCCCGATGTCTCACAGAAAACAATGTACTCGACACCCTCCTCCGGTAATCTCAAGATTAGGGTGCTTATCAAACTACCTCAACTCCTCGAAAGCCTACTGACACTTCCACATAAACATGAAGGGTTACCCCTTCCTTTTCAAGGCTGTCATCAACACTGATATTGAGGAGAAATTAGGAATGAATCTCTAGTATTATTCTATGAACCCAAGGTAGCTTCATACCTCCATCACACTCTGAGGTGGCTCCCATGCTGACACTGCCTCCACCTTGGCTAGGTTCACAGCTACTCTATCTACTAAAATGACATGTCCCAGAAAGTAGTCCTCCCAAATCCATAACTGGCACTACGAGAGAATCCCATAAAGTTGGTGCTCTCGGAGTAAGTCCAGAACCATCTGCAGGTGTCTCATGTGCTCCTCCTCTAATGTCGAGTACATAAGGATGTCTTCGATAAAGACTACTACGAACCAGTTCAAGTATGGATGGAAGATCATGTTCATAAGTCCCATGAACACTATTTGGGCGTTTTACTACTGAAAATGAGGTTTTCACCCATAGATCTTTACCAATGGTTTTCTTAAACTGTTGGTAAAGAAGGTTTAGGGAAGCCTTTCCCAACAGTTCATTATAACCATTGGGAAAGGGTACCCCTTTGCCAACGGTTTTACCCTTTCCCAACAATTTTATGAAACCATTGGAAAATGGTACCCCTTTGCCAACAGTTCTGTTGAACCGTTGGGAAATGGTACCCTGAAAACCCCTTTTCCAATGGTTTTTAAAAACTGTTGTCATATATTTTCCCCAAATACAAATGGGATGATGCTCTCCCCCATTCGCGATAGAACCCTAAAATCAATCCGGCGCTCTGCTCCTCTCGCGAACTCTCCCATCCGAACTGGTGAAAACCCATATGAATAATCTAAAATCAGGTATTTTATTCTTTATACTCATATGCTACCAGGTTTTTATTGTTATTGATCTAATATTTTTGTTTTAAGTTTGGAGTTTGATGTGATTTCACAATGAAAAATAAGAAAACGAACGAATATTTTGTTAATTAATTAGTTTCCCACGGAATATCATTTGTGTTATAATGTCCATGCTAAATAAAGGGGTAATGTAATAAAAGATCTTGAATAAATTGTGGAAGTTGGGGTATTTTTCTTCTATGAGAGGTTTTTTGTTGTGTTTCATTGTATGTTGTAGGCTGTTGTATGGTGATTGAGGTGACCAGTTGGGCTTTGGATATGTGGGGTTGTAATGTGATGGTTAGTGGGAATGGATGTGACATGTGAAGTTGTGTGACAGTGATGATGTGTGGTGGTGTTTTGCCATGTCGCGGTGTTGTGTGATGAGGTTGTGGTGTATGATGTGGTGAGGTGGTTTTGGTTGTGCGGTGGTTTGTGATGTGCAATATTTTTGTTGTGATATGTCGTTGTTTTGGTGAGATGGTTGGCCGATGTAACATGGCGAAGATGGTTATTGTGTTATGGTGAGTTGTTGTGTGGTGGTTTTATTATTTTCTTGGTTATCTATGAAATAAATTATTCTGTTAAAACAAGAAAACAAGACATTGAATAAATGAGATGGAATATAAATGGATGTGTGGTAAATTGATTTAATTAATTTAACCTTAAATGAATGGACAATGTATGTGTGAATGAAGTGGCTTATAAATGAATGTGGGAAATTCCATGTGTCTTGTGTGGTGGGGGTGTGGTGTGTCGCATATAGTGGTGAAATTGCCTGTGATGTTTTATGTGTTGTATGGTAGTAGTGAAGTGTGTGATTATGTAGTTAATGTGAACCCATAGGTTGGGTATTTTGTGCTATCTTTATATCATGTATTTTATGTTATTTCTACACATTCCCAACCAGAGTTGGATAATCTTACCAACGATCAGAGGTTTTGAGTTATGGGTATTTTTTCTAATATCTAGGATGGTGGTTATATGGTTGGATTGATACCATGTCTTCCCTACTCTTCCTTAATAAGTGATTGACCATGTGTTTTTAGGCAAGATGCTATGTGATTGTCCATGTGCCTTCAATGATATGTAAAATGATTTCCCTAGTGTTTTCAGGTGAGGTGCGATGTGATAAGGCTGTAATAAGATGTGGCATGTGGTTGGGGTCATGTAGGGTAGGAGGATGGCACAAGGTTGATGTTATTCATGTTCATGATACCCTACTAATATGGTTATGGGATGAGGCATGCTGTGATGTGATAACACATTAAGTTCTTGTTGGTTTTACATTTTTTCAATAACACATTAGTATGTTTTTTTCACATGTATAGTTGATACCTTGATTATTTTATTCCTTAATCATTTACTTAAATGTATTTTCTATTAATGTTCAATCCTATTGAATTGTTTATGACAAAATGACTTATATAAATTCTTTTTACAGAATGGACAGAAGTTGGATGTATGAAACCGATAGGATCTCAAGCGATTTTCAAAACAATTTGGAGAGATTTATAGATTTTTCATTTCATAATGCTTCAGATAGTGGTCGCATACACTGCCCATGTTCCAATTGTGTAGGTAGACCCTGGTTTATCCATGAAGAAGCCAACTACCACATAACCAAAAATGGTTTTCAAGAAAACTACATTGTGTGGTATCAGAATGAGGAGAAAATGAGATATCAAATTGGTGATGATTGAAATGAAATCACTGGAATGGAGAATTTGTTAGATGATTGGTTTCCATTTATTCGTCATCATGAAAATGAACGGGTTTCGACTCAAGAAGACTTCGATATGAGGACAGTTGATTCATCTAGTGAAAATGATGATATTGATAGGGTGAAAAAATTTAATGATGCTTCCACGACTCTATTATATCGACAATGCGATAAAATGAAAAAGCTGGAATTTTTAATCTGATTGTTTGATGGGAAAAATATGTGTGGTATTTCTCATACAGCAATCGATTACATTCTTCCCCTCTTCAAGGATTTACTTCCAGATGATGCAGATATTCCCTCAATTCACTATATGGCATGGAATTTAGTTGAGGAACTTGGATTTTAAAAAAATCATTCTTGCCCAAAAGATTTCAGTTTATTCTGGGAGGAAACCGCTGAACGAAATGATTATATAAAATGTGGCACATCCTGCTAGAAGTCAAAATCTGATGGAACACCATCCCACATTCCACATAAAGTAATGTGGTACTTTCCATGGATCCCCAGACTCCAGAATCATTTTATGTCTCACGAAATATCAATAAAAATGAGATGGAATGATACTGAGAGAAATAAGACTAATGATGAGTTGGTTCATCCTGTAGATGAATTTGCATGGCAGCGATTTGATGCTCGACATCCTGATTTTTCAACTGATGTGCGTAATGTGAGGCTGGATCTTTCATGTGACGGTTTTAATCCATTTGGGCAGATGCTTACATCACACAACACATGGACAGTCTTTATACACATTTTATAATATTCCCACATGGTTGTGTATGAAAAAACCTTTCACTTTCATGAGTATACTCATATCTGGTTCTTCTGATCCCGGCATGGATATTAATGTATACATGGAACCATTAATAAAAGAGTTGAAACTTCTTTAGGATGTGGGTGTGCGCACATACAATGCATGTTCGAAAGACGTATTTCAGATACGTGTTGTGCTTATGTGGACGATCAATGATTTTCCGGCTCATGCAATGATGTATGGATGGAGCACGAAGGGAAAACTGTCATGTCCAGTTTGTATGAAGAATACATGATCTAGAACACTGAATCATCTTTGTAGTTTCAGTTTTATGGGACATTGATGATTCTTTCCCAAGGATCATCCATATAGAATGAATCATTGAAGATTTGATAATTCCATAAAGACCGATTATCCACCTCAGCGTATGTCTGGAACTGATGTGCTTAATGAATTGAAAGATTTCAGTTTTTCGTTCGAAAGGGTCAAATGAAATCTGGAAAGAGAAAGAACGTTTCCACTGAAACCTATTACAATTAGAGGAAGAGGAGTATTTTTTATGATTTGCCTTATTGGTCAACCAATTTGTTACATCATTTCTTAGACCTAATTCATATTGAAAAAAATATATTCAAAATGTTTCTTTCGATTCTTTTAAATGTTAAGGGGAAGGCAAAATATGATTTACGTTCTCGGCGTGACTTGGTGGATTGGGGCATCAGACCAGAATTTCATCTTATGCGTATCGGTGAAAATAAATGGAAACTTCCAATTGATTCTTATGTGATGACAGATATGAAAAAAAAAATTCTGGAAGTATTATAGACTATTAGAGTTCCTGATTGTTATTCAAGCAACATATCTAAACGGGTCAACAGAAGAGAGTTGAATCTAAAATCATTGAAGACTCATGATTATCAGGTTCTACTGCATGAGTTTCTTCCAATATCAATCCATAATCTTTTGTCCAATAATGTAAGGGTGGATGTTATTCGGTTGTTCCATTTGTTTAGAGATATTTGTTCTAAGATGTTTTCCAAGTCATTCTTGTAAAAAATGATGACAGATGCCCCATTAGTTTTGTGTGAGTTGGAGAAAATATTTCCTCCATCATTTTTCACATGCATACTACATCTGACTGTCCATATTCCCACTTAAATACATCTTGGAGGACATGTTTCTTTTCGTTGGTTGTATCCAACTGAAATAAATATGATCACATTAAAGTATTATGCCCGAAACAGATATCATCACAAAGGTTCTATCGTGAACAGTTACCTGGCTCAAGAATGTATGGATTTCTAATCGATGTATTTTTCTGATCTTACTACAAGATTGAACAGACCAATGAGAAATGAAGAAGAATAGTATAAGAAAATTGAACCCAGTTTTCCATCACTTCCTCAAACAGGAGGAATTCCTAAATCATATACATTGAAGACATTAAGTCATGAAGAGCGGGAGATGTCACATAGCACAGTTTTGTTCAACTGTGATTTGTTCGATGACTATATCAGGTAAATAAATTGATTATGTATATCTTATATATATATATCTGTTAAACTATTCATATTTTTTATCTACAGGGAACATAAAACAATGATAAATAGGATGTATCATTCTTTATCTTTGATAAGGAGAGATAATTTTCATAGTAAAGAGTTTTCTGCTTGGTTAAAATTGAAGGTAAATATTTTACTATTTAGATTAATTATTTCTATATTTAATTAATTTTAACAGTCATTTATATTATATGTATTGAGTTTTTCTACCGACTCTGTCTCTGAGGAAATAAGAGCTTTGGCATTTGGTCCTAATATCATGGTTCGTGACTGTAAATTAATTGTTATCAATGGGTACAAATTTATTGTCACTGAACGAGAAAAGAACATGATAACACAACATGATGGTGTTATGGTTACTGCCACAACAGATTTTTATGCCATTGCATTAGATAGAAGACCACGATTTGAAAATGTTGGTTATTATGGAGTCATTGATAAAAAAATAATAATATTGGATTATTACTCTCATGGACGAGTCATAATGATTAAATTCCATTAGTTTTATTCTATGAGGAGACATGGAACATTTATTGATGATTGTGGATTTCTAGTAATTAATATGACTCGTACTCTTTCTACCAAAGAACCATATGTGTTGGCATCAATGGCTAAACAAGTTTTTTATGTCAAATACCAACTTCGACCTGAATTTTGTGTCATAGTTGAAGTAATTCTGAGACATATTTTTGATGATGGTGATGATGGAATTGACACTATCCCTATTTCCATTAGAACCAATTCATTTATTTATTTTGATGACTCCAATAGCTCAATTGTCAAAGTTTATTGTGAACCTGAAGTTGTGGTTGAAAATATATAGAATCATTCATCCATGTTCTCAATTATTTTGTTTTACCTCGAGTTGGGTTGTTAAGGTTGGTAATATTCAAATTGATTTAGTATTGATAAAAAATATGTTTTAGCTGACTTGACCATTATGGGAATTTTCAAGGTTTATTGGTTACTGTTTTATTTGAATTGGATTTTCTAATTTGGAATTGATCTGTATTCAAACCTAGTCAAAAAATATTTCTAACTTAGTGAAAATTACAACTTGTATGATTTATTAAATTCATTCAAGCTCTTATAAAACAATTGATAGCTAAATTACCAATGAATCCCCTTATTCCCACATATATTTATTTTTTTGGTTTACACATTAGTTTCCTTTTTCTAATTAATTACATATTTGTTTCCAAAAGTAGAAAATGTAGCCAATTGAAGAGAGACGAAGGACAAAAATGATGGAGAACAGTCATTGGATGGCAAAGATGGGCGTTCCACCATTAGTTCCTAAAATGAGTAATTTATTTCTAATATATATATATTTAAAGAATATATAATGTCATGTGATTAATTTTTTTGTAAAAGTTTTTTTATGATCCACCTATACGTCGAAAATTATTCGACGAGGAGCCTAGTAATGGTCCTAGTACTCAGGTCGGTGGTATGAGAAGGGTTCGTACTAGAGGTGGATGTTCAGCTGCGCGTGCCCAACTAGACCATTCCCCTCCCACTGACATGTAATCCTTTCCACATTCTGATCCCGGTGTGTCGTTAGGGACAAACGGGAAATTTAGGCCTCCCATTTTTTCGCTACCTTCTACATCTTTTACCCCATCATTTTCACATCCCATGATGATTCCCACTCCCCATTCAGAATCCTATCATACTACTATCCCATAATCTTTTCCTTCTACTTATTTCTCTCCGAGCTTCTATATTCGATCGTCTTAGACTCCTGTTCCACCACAGGGTGTTCCATCAGTTTCTGTGGATCCGTCGATGCTCAGCGATCAGAATGGCACATGTATATTTATAAAACCCTAACAAATTTTTATGCAATATTTATTTTCATTATAACATGTTTTGATAAAATATTTGTTTTTATTTCATGACAGATACATCTACTGACAGGAGGCGGGGGAGGGGGCATACACGCATGCATTTGGTGTGGAACCACCGCACACAGGTTATGGTGGATTAAAATGAAGACAACCAAATGGTTGAGAAATCAGGGCAGCAATGTCGGAGTTTTTTGGCAACGCTTGACAAATACTATGACATCATTCCCATTAGCCCACTATTGTGGAGACATTTTCCACATGAGGTCAAGGATAGAGCTTGGGCAGAGATATTGGTAAAAAAAATCTCTTGTATTTAATGCCATGAATTATTTATGTATTTATATGAATTAATATTTTGATGTCAGCTTCGATTTAATTTTCCCGATGGTGAGGGTGCTCGAGCAGAACATCTAAAAGATTTAGGCGAGCATTGGATAGCCTCCAAGATTGAGTTGTATATTGGCTGGCGTGCAAGAGTTGGAACTGAGTGAGAGGTCATACCAGTCGTGGATTATTGTCCTATAGAGCTGTATCGTCAGATGATTACTCATTGGATGAGTTCCAAGTTTAAGGTATGAATTATATTTAAGGTATTTAAATAATAACTTTCATGTTTTTCATTAATATTATCCTTTTCATTATCGAATTTTATTTATGAATCATCTGGAAAAAATTCAAAAAACATTTATGCAAAAAAATACGTCCACACACTAGGACGTACGACGATGCCGGATCATGAGAGGAAGCAGGTATGATTTTTTTTTAAGTTTTCTATACGACTTAAATTTTATTTTGTTTTCTCAATTATTTAATAGTTTTATAAAGTTTTCATATAAATTTAGTTTTCAACGTCATTGTTGAGGAAAATACAGAATATTGAAGGATGTGTGCCTCAGGAAAAACTGTTTTTCTCGAGTAGACGGAAAAAGGATGAAAGTGCCATCAATGAAGCGACTCAGCAGTAGATTGTAAATTTTAATCTGCTGATTTTATACTTTAATATATATTTTGTAACATAATAATATATTTATATTTGTAACTAGTTTCTTTATAGGCCATCGATGCCCAAGAACGAGAAAATTTTGGGCCAACAGATCACTTAAATCAGGTGTTGGGAGAGGAGCATCCTGGCAGAGTACACTGCCGACCTAGGATAGCCCCGACGAGGTATTGGCCCTTCTCATGTATGAGCTGTAGTGCCACCGATCTATAGAAAGTCAGTTCACAGGAAGAACAGGCTTAGAAAAGGTCCACAGAGATGGCAGAACAGTCTATTAGGGAAAACAATGCGTTTATAAGATTTATTGAAGCTCTACATCCAGCACTTCCAGTAGAGGCCAGCCTAGATTTTGATGAGTATATGTCGTTGATAAGTTCTATATATGGTGCACCAAGTGGAAGTTCTAGTGGTGGTCAGGAAGATTTCCAGCTTGATGATGATGATGGCGAGGAGTCTGATACGGAATAGGAGGGAGAGGAGGAGGGTGAGGCGGGTGGCGAGGGCGAGGAGGAGGTCGAGGGATAGGAGGAGGGCTCTGAGGAGGGAGAGGACGATGGTTGGGATAAGGATGAGGGTGACGATGATGGTGATGATGGTGATGGTGATGTGGGAAAAATTGATCCATTACATTTTTGACTAATATTACTGTGATTTGATATTAAATTTATTCTAGTTGTTGGTTTTATCTAGACTCGTAGTATAGTATTGGAGTTGAGTTATTTTTATATATTATCTATTTTAATGGATGTTGTTGTCTTTTAGTGGTTGTGTGTTTGGGAACCCCCCTTTTTCCTAGACCATGGAAAACCCCCCACCATCCTCCTTGGACCCCAGACACCCCCCGGACAGCCCCCGGACGGCCCCCCGAACAGCCCCTTAGACAGCCCCCCCACCCTCCTCCCTGGACACCGGACAGCCCCCCACCTTCCTCCTTGTACCCCGGACAACCCCCCAGACAACCCCCCGCACTGCCCTCCCACCCTCCTCCTTGGACCCCAGACAACCCCCCGGACAGCCCCCCGCACGGCCCCCCCACCCTCCTCCCTGGTCCCCGGATAGCCCCCTGGACACCCACCGGACAGCCCCCCGGACAGCCCCGCCGGACAGCCCCCCACCCTCTATTTCATTTACTACTATGAAATCTATAATATATATATTATTTATTTTCATCATGATAATCAATGTAAATCACATTTACACATCTGATCAATATCATAGATTCTTGGTATGTTATAAAAGAGAAGTATTCATTGGGAATGACATTGCTACCTCCAAAATGATTCATAGCATGATAAACTAAAATCTAATCCATACTAAGAATGATATAAAATATTTTATATAAATGTCCACAAGATTTTAAGTAAATACCATTCCACTAATAGACACATGAGGATTCTCATATAATGGACAACATTTTATGTATTGACGGAAAACTGACCAAACGCATTTGGTTTCCATTGAAACATTCGGAGAATAATCCATGGGTCATATGTGACATATATGAATCAACCCCTCCTCAATATGAGACGCGGTGTGGCCGGCACCACTCAAAGTGTCTGTCTTTTGTTTCAAAAGGACGTCATTTTAATTGAAATACATCAACTGACATAAGGAAAACTGACCAAACTCATTCGGATTGTGTCGATACATTAGCACAAAGATCCATGGGTAATATGTGATGTGTACGAGTCAAACCTTCCCCAATCTGAGGCATGGTGTGGCCTACACCATTCACAGTGTCTCTCTTTTTTTTAAATGGACAGGATTATAAGTGAAAAGAACAACTAACATACGAAAAACTGACCAAATGCATTCGAAATGTGTTGATTCATTAGGAAAACGATACATGGGTCATTTGTGACGTGTACGAGTCAAATCGGGCTCAATCTGAGGCACAGTGTGGCCAGGGTCACTCTAAGTGGATCCCTTTTGTTTAAAATGGACAACATTTTAAGTACATACGGAAAACCAACCAAACGCATTTGGTTTTCATTGAAACATTAGGAGAACGATCCATGGGTCATATGGGACGTGTAAAAATCAACCTTGCCACAATCTGAGATGTGGTGTGGCCGAAACCACTCAAAGTGTCTGTCTTTTGATTCAAAAGGACGTCATTTTAAGTGAACAACATCAACTGGCATATGAAAAACTGACCAAACACATTCGGATAGTGTCAATACATTAGCACAGTGATACATTGGTCATATGTGATGTGTACTAGTCAACCCCGCCTCAATCTGAGGCGTGGTGGGGCCGAAACCATTCACAGTGTCTCTCTTTTGTTTAAAATGGATAGGATTATAAGTTAAAAGAACAACTGATATACGGAAAACTGACCAAACGCATTCGAAATGTGTTGATGCTTTAGGAAAACGATCCATGGGTCATATGTGACATGTACGTGTCATCCCAGGCTCAATCCGAGGCACGGAGTGGCCGAGATCACTCTAAGTGTCTCCCTTTTGTTTAAAATGGACAACATTTTAAGTACATATGGAAAACTGACCAAACGCATTAGGTTTCCTTTAAAACATTAGGAGAACGATCCATCGGTTATATGTGACATGTAAGAATCAACACCTCTACAATATGAGACTCAGTGTGGCCGTCACCACTCAAAGTGTCTGTTATTTGTTTCAAAAGGACGTCATTTTAATTGAACAACATCAACTGGCATACATAAAACCAACCCAACACATTTGGACTGTGTTGATAGTTTAGCTCAATGATCCATGGGTCATTTGTGACGTGTACGAGTCAACACCTCCTCAGTACGAGGCGTGGTGTTGCCGACACCATTCACAATGTCTCTTTTTTGTTTAAAATGTACTAGATTATAAGTGAAAAGAACAACTCACATACGAAAAATCGGCCAAATGCATTCGAAATGTGTTGATGCTTTAGGACCACGATCCATGGGTCATATGTGATGTGTACGAGTCAGCCCGAGCATAATCTGAGGCACGGTGTGGCTAGGATCACTCTAAGTGGCTCCCTTTTGTTTAAAATGGACAACATTTTAAGTACATACAGAAAATAGAACAAACACATTCGGTTTCCGTTTGAACATTAGTAGAACAATCCATGAGTCATATGTGACGTGTACGAATCAACCCCTCCTCAATCTGAGAGGCCATGTGGCCAGAACCACTCAAAGTGTCTGTCATTTGTTTCAAAAGGAAGTCATTTTAATTGAAAAACATCAACTGGCATATGGAAAATAGACCGAACCCATTCGGATTGTGTCGATAATTTTTTAAAATGATCCATGGGTCATATGTGACATGTACGAGTCAACCCCGCCTCAATCCGAGGCGCGGTGTGGCCGACACCATTCATAGTGCCTCTCTTTTGTTTAAAATGGACATGATTATAAGTGAAAAGAACAACTGACACATGAAAAACTGACCAAACACATTCGAAATGTGTTGATGCATTAGGAAAACGATCCATGGGTCATATGTGACGTGTACGAGTCAACCCAGGCTCAATCAGAGGCACGGTGTGGCCGGGATCACTCTAAGTGGCTCTCTTTTGTTTAAAATGAACAACATTTTAAGTACATACGAAAAAATGACCAAACGTATTTGGTTTCCATTGAATCATTAGAAGAAAAATACATGGGTCATATGTGACGTGTATGAATCAACCCTGCTTCAATCTGAGACGTGGTGTGGCCGACACCACTATAAGTGTCTGTCTTTTGTTTCAAAAGGACATCATTTTAATTGTAAAACATCAACTGGCATACGGAAAACTACCCAAACGCATTCATATTGTGTCTATAATTTAGCACAACGATACATGGGTCATATGTGATGTCTAAAAGTAAACCATGATTCAATACGAGGTGCGGTGTGGCCGACACCATTCACAGTGTCTCTCTTTTGTTTAAAATAGACAGGATTATAAGTGAAAAGAATAACTGACATACGAAAAACTGACCAAACACATTCAAAATGTTTTGATGCTTTAGTAAAACGATTCATTGGTAATATGTGACGTGTACGAGTCAACCCGGGATCAATCTGAGGCATGGTGTGGCCAGGATCACTCTATGTGGCTCTATTTTGTTTAAAATGGACAACATTTTAAGTACATACGGAAAACAGACCAAACACATTCATTTTCCATTTAAACATTAGAAGAAAGATCCATGGGTCATATTTGACATGTAAAAATCAACTCCGACTCAATCTGAGATGTAGTGTGGCTGGCACTACTCAAAGTGTATAACTTTTGTTTCAAAAAGATGTCATTTTAATTGAAAAACAAAACTTGCATACGGAAAACTGACCAAACGAATTCAGATTGTGTCGATACTTTAGAAAAACAATCCATGGGTCATATGTGATGTGTACGAGTCAACCCCACCTCAATTTGAGGCACGGTGTGGCCGACACCATTCACAGTGTCTCTTTTTTGTTTATAATGGACACGATTATATGTGAAAAGAACAACTGACATACGAAAAACTGACCAAATTCATTCTAAATGTGTTGATGCTTTAGGGAAATGATTCATGGGTCATATGTGACATGTAAGATTAAACCTAGTCTCAATAAGAGGCACGGTGTGGCCTATATCACTCTATGTGGCTCCCTTTTGTTTAAAATGGACAATATTTATGTACATACGGAAAACTGACCAAAAACATTCGGTTTCCATTGAAACTTTAGGAGAACGATCCATGGGTCATATGTGACGTTTACGAATCAACTCCGCCTCAATATGAGACACTGTGTGGCCGGAACCACTCAAAGTGTTTGTCTTTTGTTTCAAAAGGACGTCATTTTAATTGAAAAACGTTAACTGGAATACGAAAAACCGACCAAATGCATTCGGATTATGTCGATACATTATCACAACAATCCATGGGTCATATGTGATTTGTACGGGTCAACCCCTCCTCAATCTGAGGCGTGGTGTGGCCGACACCATTCACTGTGTCTCTCTTTTTTTTAAAATGTACTGGATTATTAGTGAAAAGAAAAACTGACCTACGATAAACCAACCAAACACATTCTAAATGTGTTTATGCTTTTGGAAAATGATCCATGGGTCATATGTGATGTGTACGAGTCATCCCGGGCTCAATCCTAGGCATGGTGTGGTCGGGATCACTCTAAGTGGCTCCCTTTTGTTTAGAATGGACAAAATTTTATGTAAAAACGGGAAACTGACCAAACACATTCGGTTTCCATTGAAACTTTAGGAGAACGATCCGTGAGTCATATGTGACATGTACGAATCAACCCCACCTCAATCTAAGATTTGATGTGGCCAACACCACTCAAATTTTCTGTCTTTTGTTTCAAAAGGACGTCATTTTAATTTAAAAACATCAACTAGAATACAAAAAACTGACTAAATGCATTCGGATTGTGTCTATACATTATAAAAACAATCCACGGGTCATATGTGACGTGTAAGAGTCAACCCCGCCTCAATCTGAGGCGTGGTGTGGCTGAAACCAATCACAGTATCTCTCTTTTGTTTAAAATGGTCAGGATTATAAGTGAAAAGAACAACTGACATATGAAAAACCGACCAAACGCATTCAAAATGTGTTGATGATTTAGGGAAACGATACATGGGTCATATGTGACGTCTACGAGTCAACCCGGGCTCAATCCGAGGCAAAGTGGGTCCTGGATCACTCTAAGTGTCTCCCTTTAGTTTAAAATGGACAACATTTTAAGTACATATAGAAAACCGACCAAACGCATTCGGTTTCCATTGAAACATTAGGAGAACGATCCATGGGTCATATGTGATGTGTACAAATCATCACCACCTCAATATAAGACATGGTGTGTCTGGAACCACTAATAGTGTCTATATTTTGTTTCAAAAGGATGTCATTTTAAAGTGAAAAACATCAACTGGAATACGAAAAACTGACCAAACACATTAGGATTGTGTCGATACATTATCACAACAATCCATGGGTAATATGTGATGTGTACGAGTCAACGTTTCCTCAATCCAAGGCGTAGTGCGGCCGACACCATTCTGAGTGTGTCTCTTTTGTTTAAAATGGACAGGATTATAAGTGAAAAGAAAAATTGACATACGGAAAACTGACCAAATGCATTCGAAATGCGTTCTTGATTTAGGAAAACAATCCATGGGTCATATGTGACATGTAAGAGTAAACCCCGGCTTCATCCGAGGCACGGTGTGGCTGAGATCACTCTAAGTGACTCTCTTTTGTTTAAAATGGACAACATTTTAAGTACATACGGAAAACAGACAAAACACATTAGGTTTCCGTTGAAACATTAGAAGAATGATCCATGGGCCATATGTGACGTGTACGACTCAACCCCACCTCAATATGAGATGCGGTGTGGCCGGAACCACTCAAAGTGTCTACCTTTTGTTTCAAAAGGACGCCATTTTAAAAGAAAAACATCAACTGGCATATGGAAAACCGATCAAACGCTTTTGGAATATGTTGATACTTTTGGACAATGATCGATGGGTAATTTTTGATGTGTACGAGTTAACCACGCCTCAATCCGTGGAACAATGTTTCCGGTATCACTCCAGGTGTATGTATTTTGTTTAAAATGGACATCATTTCATGTAAAAATATTTGGTATACAAAAACCGATTAAATTATGAATTGAATTTTGGATTCCACATATAATTGTCATTTAAATTTTAAATTTAATTTTAAATGAATTATGTATGTTTATAACTACGTTATGAATTCTAATTTAATTATGGATGTGTATAGTTCTTGGATGGATTATATGTTAAATGTGTATGAATTTTTTCTCTATATGTACGTGTTAGTTGGTTATTGTAAGTAAAATAATTTTATATGTATGTGTTAGTTTATTTCAGGTACAATAATTGGATTGAAAATGAGAGGGAATGAACAATATGAGACCTGGTGGGACAATAGCAGAGCTGCTGTGAAAATTGCAAGATGCTGTGCAATTTGCACAGTATATGCTATGCCAACGGTTTCAAGCAGTTGGCATAGCATCTCTGGGTTATTTTTTTACCAACGGTTCTATGAACCATTGGTAATAAAGTTTTTCCAATGGTTTGGCATTCCCAATGGGCGAAAACTTTGGGATAGGTTAATTTTTCCCCACCTTATCCTAACGGTTCACTGTAAACTGTTGGGAAAAGCTTTTCCCATCGGCTTACTTCCCTACGGTTTGCAGAACTATTGGTATAACATATACCAACAGTTCTGCAGCCTTTCCCAATGGTTTAGAACCATCAGGAAAGATTTTATTTCTAGTAGTGTTTGTCACAGCAAAAGGCATCACGAAGTACTCATAGTGACCGTAGTGGCATCTGAAAGTTGTCCTCGGTATATCCTTGTCCCGTAGTTGTAACCGGTGGTAACCTGAGAAAATTTCAACCTTCAAGAACCATAGTTCCCATCTCATCTGGTCGAAGAGGTCGTCGATCCTTGGTATTGGATACATGTTCTTCATTGTCACCTAGTTCAGGTGCCTATAATCCATGCACAACCTCAAACTCTCATTTTCCTTCTTGGAAAACAAAACTAGGGCCACCCAAGGTGAAACGTTGGGCCTCACGAAACCCTTTCTCTGCAAATCATCCAACTGCACCCTCAGCTCACGAATCTCTACGAGAGCCACCCGATATGCTGATGAATAAATTCGTGTCTTCCTGAGGTGTAATTCGATGCAGAAGTCAATTTATCAGCGGGGAGGTTTTCCTGGAACATCTTTGGGAAAGACTCCCTTGTACTCTGCCACTAATACTTGGATCTGGAGGCTCACAATAACTACTGCCCTGAGGGTAATTATAGACAACTCATGAGTGATCGACTATACCCACCTATGAATGAGCACATTCTATGCCGCCTGAGTCTCCCTTTCATGAGCAAAGGAAAAACTTGTCCCATCGTTGCAGACACACCACACTCGTTGCCTAAGGCAGTCTATCCGGGCAAGGACCGTGGATGGCCAATCCATACCAAGAATGAGTTCATAAGGACTCGACGCTGCAACCAATAGGTTCCAACCGAAACTCTCACCTCCGAGGGTAAGATCACACTATCTACAAAGGTATGTGATTATTGAGCCTCCTCATATAGATGTCTCCAAGTGTAAGGATCGAGTCAACATCTCTACCTGAATCTCAAGGTTTTTCACAAGACCTGTGGCGAGGAAGGAATGACTGGAACCCATGTCTATAAGTACAATAGATAAGGTAGAAAAGACATAGATCATACATCGGATCATCCCTGGAGTCACTGGGTCGTATGCCTCGACTGTAAGTAGCTACCCCCACCCCTATCCTATAGCACCATGATCTTGGTGCGGACCTCCTAGGGGTTGTGGAGGAAGTAGATCGAAGTGTCATCCACCACCTGCATCTCTCCCTACTCCTCTGCCTCGTCCACATCCTAGCGGGTCTATCTTCTCCACTCTCTGCATCCGCCTCAGTGGTCTGTCCACCACCTCCCTGTCAGCATCTCAACGGGTCAAACAATCTCTAGTGATATTTGCCCTACCATCACAAGAGTAGCATCTCCTCTCCCTAGGCTAACATGATCTATCCTAAGATCCCTGGACTGCCAAACCCCAATCCTTGGTCCTCCTGTGACATCTACCATGTCAAGATCCTTGTGTCTAATGTCAGTTCCCTGCTACCGAGGTCTCTGCACATGTCTTCCTATTGCGACTACTGTCAGTTACCTCTGCTCTACCAAGAATCTCTCAATCACCAAGTCCAACTCAAGAACTCCAACATAAGTTGGAATGAAAAGAGGCAGAACACTATCTCGGATGTCCTGTTGTAGACCTCACACGATCGTCCGACCTCTGAAGTATTGATCCTTGGAAATATCCATTAAGTACCCAGCAAGGTTGGTGAAATTTGATGAATATTCATCCACCATAAAACTTCCCTTTGAGAGAAGAAGAAGCTCTGGGATATGAAATACTATTAGCGTAATCGGTGAGAACTCCTCCATAAAGAGTCTCTCAAACTATGTCCATGAAAGTGTCTCCTCGTCGTCAATCTTTGTGGTCAGACTCCACCATCGTCATGCCGATCCCTGAAGAAGGACCACTCCTAGGATCACCATCACGTCTATCAATGTCCCCATGAGATGGAAAACTCTGGTCACCACATCAAGCCAGTCCTAAACCACTTGAGGGTCGGGCTCACCTCATAACCTGAGGGGTCTCTGTCTCTAGAACTCATGGAGCACGCTTAGCCTGCACCCTTTTTGGTCGGTACTGCAAGTACCATGGGATTCTCCACTAGTTGTGGTATAACAGGTGCACCACCTAGAGGCAATGCCTAGGTAAATGGGCCATGTATCAAATCCTCGTCACTGAGGGGGTCATCCTCGGGATCATGCTGCTGAATCCCAGTAGGTATGCGTCATAGAGGCATCCTGTAAGGAACAAGATGTACCACATTCAAAGAGTATATCTGGATAAATAACACAAAGGACATGGAAAAAACAACCCATTCCTATATGATGCATGTACCAATCTCTTATTTCCCCGCAACTAGTGTTTTATTGTACTGATTCGAAAAGCATGTTATCAAAATCCTGGTGTATGGATACATCGGCCGCCCGCACCAACACTAGAGTCTCTGTCCTAAAATTTGAGCTCAAAACACTTAGCATGGTTTCCCCAAACCAATCTCAAAGACTCTGGGTTCTAAATTTGAACTGACCACATCTGGTACCACTCTGTCCCACCCGTCCCAGTGGGGCCTATGTTGCAACTCCCCAAGAACCGCCTCCAATAGGCCAAGGGTTAGTGACTAGCACTGAGTAGGCATATTACTAACATGAGAGGCATTGCCTAAGTACCTGTACACATGCACACATCTACATGCCCCCAGATGATGAAATGTAAAAAACACTAAGGAATAAAATAAATGCATACAACTTAACCCAAACAAAAGATTATGATTGGAAGTAAAGTACTGAATGTAGACTGGGCCAGAATACAAGCCCACCAAAAAAACCAGTGTCTGAAAACTAAATAGTCCAACTTGTAAGAACAAAGAGGTGCTGGGACTACTGCTCATAGCTGTAGGAACACCTCAGCCTATAGGGAACTCCAAAATCTCAGTCTTATCCTGGTCTTCCCAGGACTCTATAAAAAGGTTTCTCATTTTCACAAGACATGACATCTGTGGGCAAAGCCCTTGCAGGGGTCAGTATGACAATACTTAGTAGAGGACCCCAAAATCCACAAATCAATATGAAATGGAAAGGTTCATTCATATCTATATAGTATATGTCTACTAAACATATAATAGGTGAACAAAATCCAAATATACTCAAAAACCAGACCCATAGTCTAGAGACACATCCCACAACTGCATACCCCCGCTAGGGATTCAGTTTGAAGATTCCAATAAACACTCATCTAGGAGAACTCACTCCATGAGTCTGATAGCTCTGATGACATCCGTCTGAGATGTATTGTCCATCAGGAAAAGTCACAAGAGATAGATACACTCATTTTGGTAGAACACACACTTGAGTGGGGGTAGAACATGTTACACAGATGAGGATAAATTCTAGGGCCTTGGCGGATACAATGACTCATCCGGATTTGCCTACAAAATAAAGGATTAGCACCCTCTGGGGATAGTAACATCAATACTTGACTCTACTTAGGGTCAAAAAATGTATAGAGGATCTCACTCCAAGCCTCTAGGAGGTATACCTGACTCTATACAGGAATGTCTTGCTGTAGGGATCATACTCTTGAAAAAGAAAACGATTCCTGACGATTAGGGGAATGAGAAAAAGGGGAACCAACCAAAATGAAACATGTCCAAGATACGGTGGAAAAGAATATAAATCCATGTACTAAGAAGTACACGGTGTCTAGATGTGCCACATTCCATGTCTTCGGACCCCAGGTACTACCCGAGTACAACGACCCTTTTCGTAAGGCTGGTCGTATAGAAGAAGGTATGCACGGCGTGTAAGAGAGTGACACACCGTGTTCCTCTATCCGGGGAAGACTCCGTGTACACTGGACATGTTCTCGTGAGTGGATTTGACTCGTGTGTCACAACCCCTGTGACCGGTACACAGGGTAACCGATGTAGCAGGCCTTTTATGAACATGTAGTGGAGTACACGACTGTATACCCCACCCTGTGTTCGTGTATCCCTTGGATACACAACGAGTCCCGTGTAAGGACCCACACACTGTCTTCCTTAGAGAACACGCCGGGTCATTACTTCATGCACCGCAAAACCCAAGCTACAATTTAGTTGGACCTACATGCCATGTTCATTAAGAAACACGCCGTGTGTTCTGGAAATTCCCATAATTGCGAACCTCCACTATCATGCCTCGTTTGGATCTCCAATCATCGATCTAGCCATCCATTTTCCAAGAAATATGATTATTATGGTCCCCCAACATCCTTTAGTTGTCTTCATTGTTTTTGAGCCTCTGATCGACCATGAAAATTTGTATCGACTGACCCGCGTGAAGAACGCTCGATGAATGGCCTCTCCCGATTCAAGTCAATTCGTCGTCTGTCATTGTCGTTGCACCTCCATTGAGTCATCGCAATGTACAGTCTTCAGTTTTGGATCGTTACATTGAGAAATAGTTGTGCAATGATCCATTTTTCATCACCCCTCAAAGTACACTAAGAACACAATGAAAATAGAAATGAAAAAAAAATCCAACCAACCGAATTGAGGAACGAACCTCCACTGTTGTTCATCATGGAATTGATATGCTCCCATTATAAGAATTAAATAGGTAGAAACAAGAAATAATCAAATAATTATCACAATCATATTCTTGATTCAAACTCCAATTAAATGGAAAATAACAACCTCCCACAATAATGAGCGATTCAAGGATCAACATGTTTGTGGGTTGATTTGTGTTCATCTTTAAATCCAAGAATGGGGAAAAGAAGAATATAAATTACAACCCCTACCTCGAGGAGGGATCAGTTGTTGATGAAGGGATTTCCTTTTCATCATCATCAAGATCCTTCAACTCTATTAGTGTAGAAATTCTAACTTTAGATTCACAGTCAATCTTCGTCGAGATTTCTCTCAAAATTTACATGAATTCACTAGAGTTTATCTCAATCATCTGCCAATGACCAACATTCCATTAACCCATTAAAAGGAGGAAACACATTTCTGTGTCACTTGTGTTGTGGAATTAATGTGTCAGTGTTGCTGTTTCTGAGTCATTATAGAGAGATATTAATTATCGAAAAAAATTACTCATCATTATGTTGTAGTGAATGTTTCTAAATAAAATAAAATAAAATAATCTTTTTGAATTATTTTATTTTATTTGATGTTACTGAAAACATTTGAAAATAAACTTTTTCCCTTGACTCGTGTTAGTCGAGGTTAGGCCAGGTCTTAGGTAAATTCATCATCTCAGATGGAATGGTGCCCTTGAATTTTTATTCCAAACATCCGTTTTAAACTACCAAAACCACGCACACCCACCAACTTACATAGCTTAAAAAAAGATCAATCCACCATTCTGGGCTCATTGGACCTCATAATGACATTCCATATCTGTTCTTGGTCTCGTAATAATTCCATATAATATTTGAAAATAATACACAAAAAATTTGAGACATTAAATAATCACTCCCTAATATGTAAGGATCACATGGTGATGATAATTTATTGGGGTATGTTCACAACATGTTAGTGGGTGTCAAATCATGTAGGTCATGCATAAGGGTAAACCCTTATATATGACATTGTGTATTTTTATGGTGAATGGTTGGTAACATGGTGACCTATATATCACAATGTGATAGATTTTCAGGAGGTGGTATTACAGACGAATGTAGTATGGTGAAAACCATTAAAGGGAGGGTCATGAAGAGGTTCTATAACATGAATGAGAGAGGTACATTTGTTGAAGGGTGAAGGACACATTTTGGAGGATGGGTTCATGTTTTTATGGTCTTAACAGGAGTATTTTGGTTCATTATATAAGGGGTGTGCCATACTATGACCATAGGGGCCAGGTCATTGGGGGAAGATCATGGGGATATAGATTCCGGATAAGGGAGAATCATCACACTATTACCCAAGGGGTTATGCTATGACCGGTGATCTCAGGAAGGTGTCATGGCATGACACATATATGTCCTTTAATAATGGTGTCATTTCTTGTGTTAAAAAATGAGTTGTAGACTCATTTATTATAGGCCAACTACATAGGATTTCGGGAAATGGGAGCATCATTTAAGGGATATTTTAATTGGATCTCCACATTTTCTTCCTACCATCAACACTGCATGGTAATGAGACATTATTAGGTTTTTCCATAGTTTTTTATGGTTTCTTATTCATTATATTCTTTTATTTCATACTAACCACTCTTATTCCCTGACATTAGTGTCTTGGACTAGTGTATCAATGGTGATATCATTAAAATATGTTGGAATGTTAACCTGAATAAAGTGGATTTTTCTATTATTGGATAAATAGTATACTATAAAGATAAACACTCTAGGTTATGTGTTGTTTTGGTTATATGGATTTTCCAGATGAATTTTTAGTGATTATGCCTCTTTGAATTACGTAAAGTAATTATTTGAAAAAAATTATAATTAATTATTGTGAATTATTTGAATTGAGATAGGATCCTTATAGTTGTTACTAGCTTATAAGAGTCATGAAAGGAATTAGAAAGGATGGTAACTCTTATATAGAGGTATTTTATCACTTAAATTCAAAAACATATTCATGTTGATGCGTGAGTGTGCTTTTCAGCATGAAAATAGAAACATGGGTAGCTGTTATAAATACTAATAAAACCTAAGGTAAAAAAGAAATGTTCTGTTTGAGACTCCTAGGATCAAAAAATTCCCTCAAATAATGGTTACATAAAATGGATTCTCTTGGAGACTATATATCCAATGGGGAGAAGATGTTAGTTGAGAACAATTGAAATCTAGGGTAGGTCTCGAAGTTTTAAATCAAATGTGGAATTTTCATATGGGTTTCCTAGGGCTAACTTGGAAGGTCTGAGAGGTTTAGATCTATGAAGAATGGGTGAGATGGTTATACATATCATGCATGATGGTGAACACTAACATATGTGTGGAGTGGAGTTTTGGTTCACACTATGAGTTGGACAATCCCTATGGTGATATATGAGTTGTGATGGTGAGGGATTCCTCTAAATGATGATGAAATTGAGAGATGTCCAAAGGAGAGGTCAAATAGGACCCAATTATTACAATGTCTAAAATTGTATTTCTATAATTAGTAAAAGAAATCATGTTAAAAAATGTCATTTTTATTATGTTTTAGAATATAATAACATAGAGTGACTAATACATTTCATAGAAACATAACACATCACCAAATAATATTGACCATAATAGCTAGAAATATTACATGGAGATGAACACCAAATAATAGTGCACAAAAAAAAGTTAAACTCCATAGTTTTATATTAACCCATGACGATCACTCATTCCATTAAGACTATAATAATATAGTGATTTAATTATAATATGATTAATAAAAAAATAGATGACTTTTGGTGACCATTTTGTTAAAATAATGATACGTAAAAAAGGATTCAAATTGGTTTAGAAAAATCCAAGCAACCCTGATCCAAAAAAATGTGAGAGGAAATAGAAAAGTAATGATCTAATATCATAGTCTAACTAATTATAAGAATCACAGTCCCCATTAAATTTATAATCTTAATTAAAAGAAATATAATAGTTCATTAGAGCTAACCTGTTTTAAATGGTTTTTGATCTAGTAACATAGTTAGCTTTAGCATGTAATAATTCTTCACGGGTCTTGATTTATTATTTATAATAGTTGTAAATACCTATTCATCATTCTTTTTTCATTTTTAATTTACATCTCAATAGTCATTAAAGATCTCTAGAGATTTTCCTCCACCATTACCATCATCAGTATAAGATATATCCCCCCCAGAAACACACATCTCCATAGGTTTTCATAACATCCTATTGTAGTGAATATGACAAACATTTTTAGGGAAAGACTAGCACCATTAAAAGATAAATATTGAATGACGATCTATGCGGATAGTAGAGTATATATAGGGTGTAAAGGGTTATATGACCATTAGGATCGGATTTTTACATGACTATTAGCTAACAATTATAATGTTACCATTATATGAGTGTTGTAAAAGTAAAAATACCCAATATAGTAATTAAATAAAGTATTTAAATATAATTTAAAAGTATTATATATAATAATTAAATTTAAAATATTTTATTATAAATTTATAATCTCTTTAATAATTAATATGTATAATATTAAAAATTATAGAACTCTCTAAATTGAATAAATATTTTTTTCACTTTAAAACTAGTATTTTATAATAAATTTTTACTTTTTTTAAAAAACAATTATTCCTCATACATAAGTATTTATTATCATAAAATAGAAATTTTATTTTAAATAATCACATAAACATTATTTTATTGTAAATTATTAAAAAAAAATTAAAAAACATTATTTTTCAAAATAGAGAAAAAATATAGTTTTTAGTTTTCATTATATTTTATGAATCCATAAATATGTAATAAAATATATTATGTATTTTATTTACATAAATATTTTTGAAATATTATTTTATTAATTTAGAACTATAAAATATCTTTTTAAAATCAAAAATAAAATTCAAAAATCTAAAATATGCTTTTGACTTTTAAAAGTCAATTTTAATCAATAAAGGATCATTTTATTGTCAAATTAAAATATAGAAAAGTAATTCAGTTTTCAAATATTAATTTCTTAAATCTATATAATAAATTTCATGAAATATGTTCCCAAATAATGAGTGTACCATTGAAAATCTATTTTAGAAAACATATAATTACAAAGGCTCTATTTGAAAAATAATAAACAATTCTCCTCATTTTTCTATAAATATCTACATCCCTACCCAATTTTATTCCATTTTAATATAATTATCACATACCTACTTTATTTTAGTATTTACATTGGTATTTTATAGAATCCCTCATGGTCTCAGGTTATCATCCCTTAAAACATAGGAAGTGGTACATAAAGTAAGGGGTTATATGCCACTTTCATTATTTTGATTTAAGTTCTTCCTTTATAGTTTTTCCTTTTCACAAATTATTATTTTTTATGTATTTATAAATAGTATATTTGTATATAAATGATGTAATATCATTGATAAATTATCACTATCGCTCATCCATAAACAATTTTTATGCCTTTTATTTCATCATAATTGTCTGTTTATTTTTCATTACATACTATTATCCTGTGAATACATGGCATAATTTTTCATTAAAGGGTGTTCGTATAGATATAAATATACTTCAATTATTTGTTATTTCCATATTTTAATCATAAATTACATACTCATGTGTTGATGTTGAAGAAAATTTTATGTATTTATTCTCTTTCCAACACAATGATTAAATTTAAAACCAGTTCCTTATTGCCTAATGGTTATAGATTAAAATCGTTATTAGGATATATGATCTATTTGGCCCCCCAAAATTTAGTCTTATTAAGGGTACTCCATAACATTGCTTCAATGCATTGAGTAAATAATTAATCTCTAGAGATAATTTTTTTTTGATACCTTCATAGAGCACATTGGTAATATTTTGTGATAAATTAGTAAATAACATTGGTAATATGTTTTATGACCCCTTGGGGAAGAACCTTATGGATATTCTAATCAATGTATCACTTTTATGTTATATCCATATTTTCACCATATGATTCATATACTTATGATCATCATCTTATGTTATGCCACACGATTTATCCACAGTGATCACATGCCTCTAATTTTTTTTGTTTGTCCCCTTGCAAAGGTTTATGCTCACACTTTACTTTGTATATATGTCCCCAAAAAAACATATCCAGTTAGCTGACATTGGATGAAATTACAAAGGAGTATTTTAGGAGTATTAAATAAAGACTATTTTTAATTTATATGATCTATTTAATTCGATTGTTATATTCCTTATGTCCAAGACACTAAACCATAAAAATCCAATGGAATTTATCAAATAAATATTTGATAAGGAATTATGTTAAATATAATGTATATGAAATGGGGTTCATCACTATTAGTAATAAATAATTTTTTACTTTTCTATGTAATTTCAAATAATATATGTTTAGATATAGGAAACAAACCAAGTAATTTTTAAGTTATAGAGTGTGTTTTTACATATCAATGAAAACACTTTCTGCATATTGCAAGAGGACACATGAATTGATTGAAATTAAATTAAGGTTAATAACTATAAAAAAGGTTAGTGGGAATTCTCTTGAACTTCACCTGCTAGAAAAATAATCATCCTGACATCACACATTGTTTTACACTCCCAAGGTATATTATTTGGTTGATCATATGATCTTTATTAACTATTATAATCGATATATTGATAAAATAATTATTTATTTTCTAAATGTGAGAAAATATTTAAATATATGATTATAGAAGCATATATTTAGAAAATTTATGGATTAAAAAACCCTTTATGATTATTATCTATGTTTGTTAATCGTACAATTTTTTTATTTTTGATTCCTTATTTTATAAAAATGTTGGGAAATAGAATGACCTAAGTAAATAGAGGATATGATTGAAAATGAAATAACCACCTTCTAGGCATAATGGATGTTGGAGATTAAAAATTCTAGATGATGTTGAACAAGTTATCTCATGTTGTGAATAATAACATAAACAATGTTGTGTATCTGGATTCACAAAGGACGCAATAACTAGATGTTGGATCCTTCAGGAATCAATGATTGTCTTTTTTAGTAGATCCTCTAATCCATCAATTACAGAAAAACTGTTTGACATTGTGGAAAATATATATTCTATACGTGATTGTTTAAATATATAGAGGGTCATGCTGATACTAAACCACTTAAATTTAGAATCCTATAATTTATTATACTAACAAAAAACAAAAACAAAATGGTTAAAATTAAATCTATATAGTGTAAAGAGTTCAAAAACCAATTTTAACAAGTATTTTGTTAATTTTTTTTGAGATAAAATAAAATAGAAGTTCCAATATTTCAATAAAAATAAGAATGAATATGTGGTAAGTTATAAAATAAAAATTAAAGGTGTATGTGATATGATTCAAGATTTTCCATTGACTAAGATTTAAACATCTATTTATTCATATGTTGACTAATAACTCATCTTCTAGATGGTTTGGAAATACGATCCTTTGAATGTTATGAAGAGATATTTCAATATTCTTTCAAATAGGAAGTAGTGTTTGTAGATATATTATATTATAATGGACTGAATGATAATAAGATATAGATGGAACTAAATTTTAGGAAGGATTTTGACCATGAATGATATGGGAAGAAGTTACAACTAACCATGTGTAACACTTTTAGGAGGAAAGAATTGGGGAATTGTATGAAATAAAGTGGAATGTTTTACAGATGTAGTAAGGATAACAATATACTTTGAAAAATTTTCGGATACTTAAATGAGCGACATCTAAATGTAAATAATAATGAAATATTGTTACATGAATAAACTATAGTGTAATTCTTTGAGTATTGAGATCATGGGAACATTTCTAAAAAATTATAAAATTTTAATAAAATGAACCAAAATTGACATTAACCTTTATAAAGGATATGGGATCCGGGATGTACTTTTGAACTCATGACTTCTAAATCCAAGGATATTCAAATGTATTAACAGGGACACTTATTTTGAAATAAAAACTATAATGTATATTGTTTGATTCTGGGTCTATAAATTCATTTCTTTCCTTCTTTTTCTCAAAGATAATAGAATTTTATCCCCCAAAATACTATAAGTGGATTTATCAGTTAAAAATATAGGATACACTAATCTTTTTTCAAGGGTATATAAATATTCCATCATTAAATTTGGAGAGTAAACTCTCACTAAAACTCATTTTTCATTCTAATTAATGAATTTTGAATAATACTGGGGATGTATTGGCTCACAATATATAATTAAAAGAACAACTACTAAATAAAGATAACTTATGTTATCATTATGTAACCATAAATTATTTTCAAACGAGATATATCATTACTTGAATTTTTTCAAAGTCACCATCCCTTTACTTTATTTATTGGAATGGTTAGTGAATAAGTGGAAAAAGTGAATGTAAAAAACAAATAAAATCAACCCATTTTTTAGGAGTACATAAATTTATATATTGAATATTTATATGGGCTTCCCCATAAAAGAGAGGAATAATTCTCAGTTAAAATCATACCAAGATAATATAAAATATCAAAGACCCCATAAATAATGGAATATATGGAGTTAAATAAATTAAAGAGAAAATAAAACGACCTTTTAGGGAATTGTTTTTTCTAACCAGTCATATCTCATTGGGATGTGCATATACACTTTGTGAGGAAGAAATATGGGTTAATTTAGATATGCATTGATTATAGAGAATTGAATGAGATCACAATGAAGAAAAAATATTCCCTCATCTAATGATTGATGATTTGTTCAACTAGAATCATGGGTAACAATTATTCTCCATGACTAACATCTGACCAAGGTATCCTTAATTGATGATGAAGAAAGAGTACATCCAACATAATGAGTTTCATATTATATATAGATATAATGATTTTTTTTCTTCCCTTTGGATTAATTAATTATCATGCTACATTTTTTGATTTTATGGATAAAATATTTAGATACCACCATGATAAATATTCCGGGATATTTAATGATGATATTTTCATATATTCCAAAACCCAAGAGAAATATGAGTAATATATAAGATTCATAATGAAAAATTTGAAGAAAGATAGGATTTTTGATAAATTAATAAAATGTGATTTTTGTTTAAATAAAATTAAATTCTTGGGAATCATTTTACCTAGTTAAGAAATATTGACAAATATAATTAAAATAAATTCCTTGGAGGAGTCCTTTTTTTAAAATAGTGATTGATATTTTTAGTTTCCTTGGTCTATCAAATTATTTAGAGTGTTTGTGAAAAACATTTCGAGGAATTTTAATACACAAAAAATGTTAAATCAATGTCTTATAAGTTCATATATAGAAAATACTATCAATAATGTTTCCATGAACTAAATATGAGGCTGGATAGTGAAACCATATGATCTTTACCCTTACATAGAGAAGGATTTATCATCAATAGTTATGCATCCTTGAAAAACACTGATGATTACTCTTACAAAAAGAAAAAATTATTTCTTATTCATCTTGATAACTAATGCATCAGGAGAATAATTATTTTATCCCTAATTTTCAGTTAGTTATTGTTATTTTGAATTATTGATCTGGAGAAAATATCATCATGGATATATTTTTTATATAAACAAAGTCCACCAATGTCAAAATTAAAATATCACACAAATTTGACTAAACCTAAGTTAAAAGAGATTATTATAGATTCTAAAGAACAATTATTATTATATTCATTATAATTGGGAAAAAGAAAAAAATCCATTGATTCCTTAAGTAGGAATGAACCCAGTATTCTTGTAATTAAGATCATTTACTAAAATCCATTATTCAAGAACATGGTAAAGATAGAATTGGAATTCATCTGGTATAGTATATCACCAATCCCTTTACAAATTATTTTTCAACTATTATTAATTGGGAAAATAAATAAAGTACAAGGAAATGATCCTATGTTGAAAAATAATATAGAAGAAATATAAAATGATAATTTTTTTGAGTTCAATTTTGATCAAGAGAGAGTAGTTCGGTTTAGTACAATGGTATGTATCCCATCTATTCCCGAGTTAAATAAAGAGAAGATGAATAAATATTATAACTCTTCATTATATATATATATAATTAATGAATAAAAATATATTAATATCAATGGGATCATTATTTTTGGATAATATAAAGAGGGACATTTTTTATTATTTGAAAAGATGTTTGGTATGCCAAAAAGTGAAGGAAAAATGACAACTTCCAAAAGCTGTAATTCAAAAAAAAGGCATACATATATTGTAGTGGAGAAATAACACTATTGAATTATTTGTGGGCCATCGTAACAAGTATAAGTGAATCAATTACATATTGGTAATGATTTATATATTAATAATGTTTTTACATTTTATTGTTATATTAGATGGTTTCTCCCATGCATGAAATTCTCTATTATATATTCAAGAAGTGGCATACTTCATGGAGAACCACAATCAATTATTTAAAACAATTATCCAATATATAATTCTATGTTCCAGAAGATAATTTAAATTCTATGACAATATAAGTATTCCAAATAACAACATATCACCCTCAAACTAATTGGTAATCTAATAGAATTATTCAAATATTAGAAGACATGTTAATGGAAAACCCAATTTATTTTCAGGTGATTTTTGGAAAAACTACTTATATTATTGGATTATTTTATAACAATTGTTTCCAATCAAGCATTAAAATGGATCCTTATGGAGAAATATATAGAAAAAATCATATTACTCCAACATGTTATGAAAAAGTTAGAGAAGGAAAATTGTTGGGACTAGAAAATGTGAAAGAGTCTATAGAGAAGATATATTTGATCTAAAAATATATCAAGGCTACCCATTATTAAAAAAAATTGTGTTGAGAATCAAAGGACGTGTCAGGTCCACTTGGTCAAATACCCTAAGGGGGGGGGGTGAATCAGGGTATAGAAGATTAAAATATTCTCCCATTCAGATCTTGTTTCATTTTTAGACAAAACTCAATTTTCTCTTCCTCTTATAGCTATATACAAATAGATATGAAATCATGCACATGACACAATTAATTTTACATGGTTCACCCTCAGTAAGATATGTCAAAGGGGAATACAACAGCTATGTGCTTATTATACCAAATTCAATAAGTCTAAAATACAATAATGGGTACAATGTTTAGGATAGATCTTCTTTTCCCGAGCTCACTGGATTTACAATGATTAGGGTATGCTCCCTTCATTCCTAAGGGTCACTCCTTAGGCCTCTTTCTCTAGCTCACTATAGGTGGAAAGGGTCATCGTCTTCCTCTTCCATCGATCACTACTCTTAGATATGAATCCACTCACAATTTAAATACCTGTATGCCAATCACAGTTTATGGACATATAGTTCCATTAATTTTCATTAATTCATGTATCCTCAACTATAGGTAGATACTCTGTTGAAGTTCCTTTTTCACTCACTGATGAAGTCCACCTTCAAGGGTACTATTAGGTACCAGAATAATAATTTCCAAACTAAATTGAATATTTTTAAAAATTCTTTTCGAAAACTATGAACCTCCTTGATCCTCTACATACTATGTTCCGGGTTTGGTACATAGTCACCTCCTCCGTGTACTACTGCTATCGATGTGAACCTCCCTTTGTTTGTGATCTGCCTATGCCTTTGTGATCGTGTACCGCCACTACATACTGATTCTGTGAACCTCCTCTGCAAAACCCATCATGTCTGCAAACTATTCTCTATTCGTGGACTTTCTTCACTTTAGTGCACCAGAGCTCTCCCTCCTCATACCGCATGTAGAATTCTCCCTCTCGCATATCGGGGATTTCTCTTCCACATACCAAGGAAACTACCTCCACATACCAGACTTCCTTATCCATGTATTGTACTTCCGTTGTTGGTTAAGAATCCTCACAAATTCCATCAGTGAGAACCACTTTCGTACTTTTCCAAATTCCAGATGAAAATATTTTCTCTAGTGATGTGAAATCTCTATAGTAATCAGTGGGATTAATGATTCATATATAGGGAAAGATACATGCAAAATCTATTAATCCAAGATTTACCAAATCTTTGATCCATCCTTCACCGCATATCAATCATTCTACCACCGCGTACTACATGACACCCATGAAATTTCATTCATACGCACTCTACATACCGCCTATACTCCTACATGATCGATCTCTTCCACCGAAAACAATCCATCCGCTTACCGCACCTCCACTCAGCCATGAACTATTTTTAGTTTTTGAACCACTCTAGCATAACATTCTTTGTGCTCTGTGTACCATTCCCAGAACATGGTACACGACCCATGAATTGTGGTACAAGGTTCTCACCATTTTCCGTTTTTCTTCAACATTATTCATACCATTCTCTCCTATGAAGAAACCCATCCTTTTCCAAAATCAAGCTCTCGATATTGAGGCCCCAAAATATGGAAATCATAGGAAAAATACATGACCTAAAAAACCTATCTTCATCAAACATCAAATATACTCATTTGCGATCATATGGAATTGTAAACAAACACAACCACACCCAAAACATACCGAGGGGACACCTTGAGGTATTTTTTTCAATTATATCCCCCTTTGTGTTTGTTGAAAACTATTCTCAAAATAATTATTTGATTTTTAATATCTCGTTAGATCTCCTTCCATCTTCAACCATCATTTTCTTCATGTGATCAAGATAGTGATCAAGGATTTACTCAACACGTGCTCCAAGCCAACAGGAGCCATGCTCGGAGTGAGAAATAAGAGTATGATGAAAAGTTAATCAATGAATCACTTCATTGATAGTGACCAATTACTGATAAAATATTGATACATTGATACCAATAAACTGATTTTATAATGAACTTTGGCCATCATGATATATGATAATTGATTGATCACTTCTAGCATCATCTGAATTAATGATCCCCCTAAGTTATAGCTCTTCCAATAGCTTCAGATCATCTTCAACTCCCCCTATCTCCATGCTCCTCTGAACAGCTTCTCCCCATGTCTTTTATCCCCCTATAATAGTCACACTTTCTCCCCCTTTGTCAACGAACCTAAAGGTAACCTCAAGGTTTTCTGCAACAGGGTAAAGATCATATATTAGCACATTAGGGAAAAAATCATACCACAGGGGGGTCCCACATCCACACTTCTTTGTGTAAGGACATTATAAGAATATATGTATCTTGGTGTTTTGAAGGCACATACTCTAATGTCAAAATCTCTTTCTCCACTTTCTCTTTGATAAAGTGATATTTGATTTCAATGTGCTTTGACCTTGAGTGATGGAATGTATTTTTTTCATATTTATAGCACTTGAATTATCACAATGGATTCTGATCAGATATTTCACTACAATTCCCATATCATCAATTACTACTTCATCCACAATAGTTTCATGAAATCTTGAGTAGCCGCAATGTATTAATCTTCTATGGTTTTAAGTGAAATTAAATCTTGTTTCTTTCTTAGCAAAGAAATACACAACCCTCCAAGATAAAAGGATCCTCCTGATGTTGACATCTTATCATCTGCTGAACCAACCCAATCTACATCTGTATGCCTCAATAACTCTGGATGAGATTTTTCATTATACATTATGCCAAAATTCATTATTCCCTTGATATAAAAAAGTATTATTTTTACTACAATGATGTGGATATCTTTGGGATATCTTTTATACATCACTTCTTGTCTAATAGAAAATTAAATGTTATGCCTTTTCAGTGTTAGATACAATAGACTTCCAATGATTTTCCTATATTCTATGATATTAATTACCTTTTCTTCATCATCCTGTGATAGTTTCAGTTGGGTAGCAACCATATTTTTCACCCCTTTGGAGTTATCCATTCCATATCTTCTCAAAACCTCCATGGTATATTTATATTGAGAGATAAAAGGACATTACTTCCTTGTGTCACCTGTAAACAAAGGGAAAATGTCATCTCACCAATCATCGACATCTCTAATAATCTATTCATGAAATCAACAACAATTCTGCATTCTGCTTCATCGTATCCGCCAATGATTATTTCAGCGACAAAAACTTGCACCACCATCCTTTGACTATTTCCATTATTGAAATATCGATTGTACTAAACACTAGCATGCTTGAAATCGAGATTCATTAGAAACTAATGAAGCCTTGAATATGATGCTCTTGGTACTAGCTTAAATCCATATAAAGCATTATTCAGCTGATAGACTCTATTCTCTTCATCATGAATGAGAATACTATGAGGCTACTCAATGTAAACTTCTTCTTCTATAACTCCATTTAAAAATGACGACTTGAAATCAACATGGGAACATTAAACTTTTTTGCACAACATTGGAGAAGAATATTTAGATAGTCTCCAGCCTTAAAATAGTTGAAAATGTCTCATCAACATCAATACCCTCTATCTGACTAGGTATTCCTTGTTTCAAATCACAACACCATATTCATTCATGTTGTTGGTAAATACCCATTGTATCCCTTTGGAAATCATCTCCATTGGACTCAAAACAATTTCCAATGTCAGATTCATCTCAATTTGGTCAAGCTCTTTATTTATTACCTAAACCCCTTTCTCATATCCAATTTCTTCATCAAGAAATTTAGGCTCAACTTGTTGTTAGTATGTTTCTTGTTGTAGAGACTTCATCCTCCTTGTATGCACTGGTGTTTTCTGAACACCAATTAGGTTTCGCCTATCAATATCATCTCTTCTCACTGGTCTCTGAAAAGATAGTGATTAGTTATCAACATCTGATTCTTCTTTTGAATCAACCTCTAGAGCTAGATAATCTCTTGATCTTCTCATCTATTCATCACTATCCTCCTGATTCTGATTATGTATTTGCTGAATATTCTATTCATTCTCCATTATAGTTACATCATGACTTTAAAAAAAAATTTCTATCCTTATATTGATTCATTTATATGATTTTCTCTTCATTGAGTATCCTATAAATATTACTTCATCTCCACAGGATTAAAATTTCTTGTGTTTATCCTTATTGAGAATGAAAAATTTACTTCTGAATATTCAAAAGTTATTAAATGATGGATTCTTCCCATACCATAACTCATATAGATCCATCTCTTCTTTTTGACAAAGAGAAGATATATATTAAGAATATACTACTTTCATCACCACTTCTTTCCAAAATTTCTCTGGGAGGTCTCTCTCGATGAGAATTGTTCTATCCAAGTTGTTGGAAATCTGATTTATTCTCTCAACTAATCCATTCTGTTGTAGAGTTCTTACTGCTGAAACTTGATGTCTTATCCCATGTTTTTCGACATAATCTTCCACTTGGATATTTATGAACTCTATTCCATTATAACATTGAATTTTCTAGAATTTTTAACCTACCATTTTTTCACATTCATGTTGATATCTTCTAATGCAACTGAACACTTCAGATTGTGGGTAATTATTGAAACTCTTTCCATTGTGATATAATCATAAAAAAAGTGGACATAGTATATCATCCCATAAATTTAACTTAGTGAAATTTTCCAATACACATCAATATGAACCAACTCAATCCATCTCATTGAAATTTTCTCCTTAAACTTATATGTGTTTCGAATGTTCTTCCCCTATTGGCATGCATCGCACGTTTCAGTATAATCAACTGATAATCTTGGGAGATTTTGGGCTGTATAATATTTCACTAGATCTTCCATGGAACCTTGGATTTTGTAGCCAAGATTCTTATTCCATAGATTTTTTTTCATCCTTGGACATAAATCACATATATTCTTCTCCACTCACAGGGTAGATATTTCCTTACTTACTCTTTCCTTACAAAACAGCATCACCATCCTTTTCCATGATGATACATTATTTATTTGAAAAACATATGGCATGTTTGGAGCAACACAACTGACTAAAAATAATAAAATTGTTACTAAGACCCTCACAAACCAAGACATCTACTCGTCTCGTTTATTTTCTTCCAAACATGGTTTTCCATGAACTAATAATTTTTTGGCCCTTATCATTACCGAATCTTACAATACCTTCTTTATCGTACTTGATTTCAGTAACTATATTCTTATTTCCTATCATATGGGAAGTGTATCCACTACCAATTATCCATATCCCCGTGCGATATTATTCCATGAACGCAATTTATACATGCAAGACCTACTCAGACCTTTTTATTTTTAATCCAACGCTTTGAATTCATACCATATATAGAATGATAATATTAATCTTCCTCAGTATATTATGAGTTAGCTTCAACCTACAGAGTTGCAAATTGATTTTGAATTTTCATCTCACTTGAAGATCCTTTTGGTTTCTTTTTAGGAACAAATTCTATTTTCCACAACACATTCCTCTACATTGTTGATGTGAAATATCATTTCATATGTCCGATTCCTTTACACCTAAAACAATGACCATCAAATTATGACCTATAATTTTGAGATCTAAACGACCATATCAATTGGCCTTGTTCGCATTGGTAACTCTTTTATATGGAATATACATTTTGAGAGTTTCCCATCTTACCCCAACAATAGCATCATATGTGAGGTACATTGCTATGTGGAAATGATGCACTAATAGTTGTGAATTGGGTTTTCTGAATCTTCAAATTCTTCTTCATGCCCAAATCAATCCTTAATCTTATACTGGGTTCATATGGTCTGAATTAAACCATAACTACTTCTGTTTTAGATCAAGCCTCATACCAGCCTTATCGTTCAGATAGATTTGAGCTTCTGTTTAGACGAACCACTTTACTCAAATCTCATCTTCTTTGTTTCCTGTATGATATTCATTTCTAGAAGTTTCTTCTGATCATAAATTGATTGTCTCAAACTGACGACTTCTTCTTCTAGATTTTCGATATGCTCGATTTGATATTTTCTACTTTTAGTCAAACTATCAATTTCAATTTTCTGTTCATCAATTTCAGTTTTTAGTCAGCCACCTTTTCGGTGCTTTCTGGCATTGAAGACCTAAACATTTCAATTTCTTCATTCATCATAGAATTCTCTTCTTCCTATTACTGCATAAAGATTTTGGAATCATGAAAAACTTTATTAGATTTCTTCTCTTTTTATTTCAAAATATCTACCTCTTCATGTGAAGCTTCTAATTTAGCATAAAGATCAAATCATCCTTAAATTTATCCTTTTTAATTTTTACTTTCTTCTCTTAAAAAATAATTTCTAGCAACTTCCACCAAAGGATCTACATTATGATCTATGTAGTCCTCCAAGTCTTCTGCCTTGTATTCTCTTGCACACTCATCCTCTATTAAAAGGAGAATCTTTTTTTTGATAAATTTTTTTCAAGTACTTCACCTCCCTTTCTCATTTGATGAATATTCATTTTATATATTTTCATCATTTTTATCATCAAACTTCATAGGACACTTGGCTGCAAAATCCCCAACATTTATGCTTTGAAATAATTCAAATTAAAGATTAACTCTGACCCTCCCTTTTCCCCTTTTCATATTAGAGGAGAGAAATGACATGAAATCATCTATATTGTCCTTCTCATGATTATCTTTAATAAAGATATTCTTCATGGCGTTCAATACGACTTCCTTAGGATTCCATTTTTCAAATGCATCATTATCATCATTTCTCTTTTCATATGATACATGGGTACTATATAGGATATATAATATTAGCTCTTTTGGGTCTTTTTCTTCTAACACTAAAACTTTTGGATTGAACTGTGGTGGTAGTTTCCTCAAAATTCGTTTCACAATATTTATATCCTCAAAGACTTATCCAAGCCCATACATGTCTTGCACAATAATATTTATCCTATAAAAGAATGCATCAATAGTCTCATTTGGATTCATTATGATATCCTAATATATTTCCACATAACCAATAGCTTTTCTTATCGGACTTTTGTATCATCCTCAGAAATGTTTAACAATTTTTTTGCACATTACATGTGATGTTTTAAAAGAAATCACCTTCGTATAAATTGAATTTGATAGTGCTCCCCCTAAGGAATTGATCCCTTTAACATAAAAATCCAATTCTCTTCATTCATCTTCTGAAAAAGAGACAATATTATTGTCATCTAATATTCCATGCATAGCTGCAGTGAAGACATTCATCCCTACTGATCGGAAGTAGTGCTGCATCTGATTCTACCATAGTTGAAAATTATTTCCATAAAATATCAGAATTACATTGGGATTGATCACCTTTATTTCCTCTTCTTTAGAGAAAAATACTGACTTTCAACCTTTCCCTCTGATATCGATTATTAGGTCCACTTGGTCGAATACCCTGAGAGGGGGGTTGATCAGGGTATGACAGATTCAATCATTCTCCCATTCGGATCTTGTTTCATTGTAAGACCAAAATTAATTATCTCTTCCCCCCATAGTAATATACTAACAGATATTAAATCATGCACATGAAACAATGATTTTTACCTAGTTCACCATTACTGGGGTAAATCCAAGAAATATAAAACGACGATGTGCCGATGTACCAAATTCACTAAGTCTCAAAGAAAATAATGAGTATGATGTTCAGGTTAGATATTATATGCACGGGCTCACTACCTATAGAATGTTTATGTTATGCTCACTAAATTCCCAAGGATCTCTCCCATGTCCACTTTCTCTGGCTCCCTACCGGTGGGAAGGTTCGTCGTCTTCCTCTTCCTTTTCTCATTGCTCTTGGAGAGGAATCCAATCACAGTTTGTAGACTTATAGGTCAAACAAAGTGTATGGACATGTAGGTCCCTTAATTTTTATAACTTCCTACATCATCAACTATTTTTATATGCTATGTTGATATTATTTGTTCACCCACAGATGAAGTCGACCATCCTGGGTACTGTTAGGTGCCTAAAAAATACTTTCTCAAACTGAATTGAATCTTTTTCAAGCTTCCTTCTGAAAACTGTGAACTTCCTTTCTCCTCCGAGTACTGTGTACCGTGTTAGGTATGTGGTCACATCCTCTACATAATACTACCATCGACGTGACCTCCCTTCATTTGAATACTTCCTCCACCTTCATAATTGTGTACTGCTAACACATACTGATTTCGTGAACCTCCTATGTGAAACCCCTCCTTTCCATGAACTGCTCTCTATTTCAGACTATCTTTGCTTCAGTGCACCAGAGCCTTACCCCGCGTATTGCTTGCAGAATTCTTCCTCTCATGTACAAGAGATCTCACCTCCATGTACCAAAACAACTCCTTATGAGTACCAGGATTCCTTCTCTGTGTACTGGACTTCCCTTGCGGGTTAAGAATCCTCTCAAAATTTTTCTGCACGACCCACTTTTGTACATTTTCTAATTCTTGGAGAAAAATGTGTTCATTAATTATTTTCAATCACCATAGTAATTGGTGGGATTAGTGATTATTATATAGGCAAAGATACCCGCAAAATTCAATTATCCAAGATTTACCAAATCATAGATCCAGCCTTCACTATATACCGATCATTCTGCCGCTGCAAACCACATGCCACCCAGAAACTATTTTTCATATGTGCTACATTTAATTCCTATACTCCTATATGATTAATCTCTTCTTCTGATGAAAATACATTTGTGTAATGCACCACCACTCAGACATGAACCATTTTTGGTTTCGCGGACCGCTCCAGTGTACGGTTCACAGCACTCCACATACCATTCCCAAAACATGGTATACAGCCCAGGAATTATGGTACGTGGTTCTCACCATTTTCCAATTTTCATCAATATTCTCAATATAATTTTCTACTTTGAATAAATCCTTCCATTTCTAATAACAAAATATTAATTTTAGGGCCCCTAAATTTAGAAAACACTAGGAAACTTCACCAACTTAAAAACTTGTCTTCAAAAAACACCAACAATACACATTTGTGGTCATCTGGATTTGTCAAAAAACACAACCACACCCAAAACATACCGATAGGACACCTTGAGGGATTTTTTCCCAAAATAAAGGAATCAAAATTTCAAGTTGGGGATTATTTAATCTTTAAAATATAACTTTGGAAAGGAGTTATGAGATTTTTAAATAAAGGAAAATTAAGTATAATGAATATATGACCCCTTTACAATATAGATAATAAAAACGATGTTTTATTTCAATTAATAATACCTATATGTCTATAAAATTCCCATAAAATATTAAATGTGTTTCTATTAACAAAGTTTATCTCAATCGCAACAAATATACTTGACATTAATTGTAAAGAATTATAAAATGAAATTTCATATGTTAAATAACCAATCTAGATTAAAGATGAAAGTGTAAATGGTCTATGGAAGAAGAAAACATGACTCGTGACTGTCTTACAGGGAAATAAAAAGTTCGAATAAGTGACCTTGGAGCCTAAATAATCGATGAAGTGAAATTTCTCCATTTATTTTGAGGATAGAAAAAAAATCTTAATGGTGAAATGTTTTCAGGGGGGGTATGTAATGACGCAAAATTTCATTAAATTAATAGTAAAAGAATTCATGTTCCATAATTATTGTTCTATATTGTGTTATAATAGAATCACATAGAAAGAATCTTTCATTTAATATGAAAAATATACATCATGATATAATATTAACCATAACAACTAGGAATAGTAGTTGAAGATATAAACCATTGTATAGTGTGAACACAATGGAATTCTCTAGAGTATTGAATTCTTTAATGGAGATCACTCATACAATAATGACTATAGAAAGAAAGTGAAGAATTATGTATATGAAATCTATTATCGAGGAATGTATAGAACCTTTATAAGTGAATTAGTTGATGAGTAACTATGATAAATCTTGAGTAATTAAAGGGTGTGAAAGGAAATGTTACCATTAAGACCAGACCATGACATGACTGTTTCCTGAATATTGCAATGTTACCATTATATTATCATTGTAATTCTAAAAACACCCCAAATAATAGAAGAATAATAGTTTAAAATGAAATTGAAAATTATTATATAAAAAATTTAAATATTAAATAACTTATTATATGTTCATAATCTTTTTAAGAATCAATATTTATTATGTTATAAAATTTATTATTTTTTAAATTAAATAAATAATGTGTTTCCATTTAAAAATATTTTTTTATGAAGAACATGAATTTTTTTCAGACAATAATTTCCCATAATCAATAATTTATTTTCATAAATCAAACATTACTTTTTAAATCAACATATTTAAATTCTTTTAGGGTGAATTTATATAAAATTTCTAAAAACATTATTTTCTAGTGAAAGGTTAAAATATAGTTTTGTGTTTTTGATATATTTATGATTATCTATATATTTAATAATTACATGGTAATATATATAAGTTTTTTTAAAATCCTGATTGTGTTTAACTAATAATGTGATTGTTTTATATGTATTAAAATAATGTTTGAAATCCATAATGAAATTCCATCATCTAAAAAGTAATTTTTGACATTTAAGAATCTTTTTTATTGGAAAAAGGATATTTTTTATTCAAATTAATATAGATATATAATATAAATTAGGAATTAAAATTTAAATATTTCATAAAAAAAATTCTTAACTTCATCAACCATGATCCAAAACCATGTTTGGTCCCAATAAAAGGTATTTTAAAAAACATAGAATTCCAAAGTATATGTTTAAAAAAACAACATTTTGAAATAAATACACACCTCTCTAGCCCATTTGATCCACTCCGAATCTCATTATCATGATCCTAAATCTCTTAGTCTGTCATTAATTAATTTTGAGAATCCCTCATGCTCTCATGGAACACACCTCTATGCTTAGAAAGTGGTACTTAAAGTAAGGGGTTTTATTCCTCTTTCCATCATTCATTAAAGTACATCGTTTGTAGTAAGTCCTTTCATTATCAAATATTTATGTTTCAATTTGTTTATAATAATTATATTTTTTCTAAATGGTGTTCTATTAAGGATATAATACTATTCTCTGGTAATAAACTAATTCCATATTCAATTTTGTGTACACATTATGTCTCCACAAACATTCTTTAATTTTTTAATCCATAGTTTAATTTTGGGGATAACCAACCATTTTTTTATTTAAGGTTATTCAAATAGATATAATCATACACCATTTATTTGTTATTTCCATGCATAAACAACATATTCCTAGATTATGGGTTAAAAGTGAAGAAATTTTCAAGTCATTAAACTCTTATAAGAATAATGATTTTATATGAAATGAATTTTTATTAACCACAAGTTATATATGAAATAAAATATTTTATTATATGATCGATGTGGAACATATAAATTTAGAAATATTATTGGATTTACTTTATATCTATCCATTTTATTGGGTAAATAATTATTCTATAAATAAAACATGTTTATGATACCCTGTCAGCATGTTGAGGTAATGTTTCATGATACCTTGGTGAATAACCTTAGAAATATGTTTTACAAAACCTTGGTGATGAACCATGGTGATATTCTCATGATTGTATTGTTTTTATGTTGTATTCATATTTCCAAAATTTTTCATATATATTTATTTTCATGACTTTATTTTGTGCCTCATCATTTATCCCCAATGATCACATACCATTAATTTCATTTATTTAACACCAAACTCGGATTTATGCTCACAATTTATTTTTATTGTGTTTCCTCAAGAAATATTTTTAATTCAATTGACCTATGATGGAATTAAATGTGGTTTTCAAGATGATGAAATAAATTTATTATATTTATTAATGTGTTCTATATAATTATTGAAATATGTACCTAGTTTCCAAGACACTAAATCGTAAAAAATCTTACAGAATTTTGTAATGAAATATTTTGATAACAAATTATGTTAAAAATCATTAATAAAAAATTAATACCGTGTATATTTTTGTATAACTTCGAATCATAATTTCATGAGTTTTATTATGGATTAGAATGATATACTCACTAGTTAGTGGGGTCATGTGTGATATGAAATTGGAATAAGGTACAGATTGTACTCATAATGCAAGGGTCAGGTGGAGCATATGGGATATGAAAACACTATAGGATGTCAGATGCGAGTTGGAAAAAATAATCAAAGATCAAGATTGATTTAGATATCCCATTATATTCTCTTACAATAAATATGAGGATTCCTAAATTTCCATCCGAGTGTGTTCATGTGAGCATGATAAACTTGTGAAGACTAACCTATGAGGCAAGGTGGATGATGAGGTATTCTTCAAGATGTGTAGATAGGTTTTGAGTAAATAGAACCTTATTAATGAAATAGAGAGATAATGATATGGTTTGTGATAATTTTTTATGGTAACATATGGGTGAAAATTAATGGGACCTGCCTAGGGATGTTGTGGTTTATTTTGTGTGAGAGGTTTGATATTGGTATTCTATCCACATATCACTAAGTAGTTTAATTATCCATGTGACCTTCTTATTTATAAAATTTTCTAAATTATAATAGAGTTTTTTATTATTATTCGCTTCTCAAATATATTATTTTGTGTACTATGAATGGAAATGTATATATGGTTCCTACCTAGTCACATATGGTTTGTATTTTATGATAGGTTGGTGATTGTGATTCTCTCATCGGATTGATTATTACATGTGATGATATGTGGCGATGGGAATTTACCATAAAAGGATGGTTCAAATTTTATTTTTGAAATGAATTTATTTTTTCTATATAATACATTAGAATATTATAATGAATATTTTCATAGTAAGGAATGGAATCAAAATGGAATTTTGAGATCCATGTAATCTTTTATTAACATGTTAAAAATATTAAATATAATATATCACATGTTCATTGTTTTTCAAATATAAGGTAATATCTCCCAAAAATAGTCTCTGATGATAAAACTGAGACCTTAATTAGATCCGTAATATATGTTTGATGCTACAGATGATATATTATTTTTTGGTGTTGGGGGTTTTTATAATTTGCGGTTAATAATAGATAAAATATAAAATAAATAAAATAAAATAATGATTTTTTTTATGATTAAATTAATTTATAAACCTAGAAAAAACTCTATTTAAAACACCATTATGAAAATATATTGGGCGATCCACATAACCCTAGAGATTAAAGGAGAACTGTAATGGAGAGAAACATCGAGCGTGATTAGAGGGATTTATGGGGACAATAAATGAAACAGATTCTTTAATAGCTAGTCATTTAAGAAAACAATTCTCACTGATCAACCCAATCTGGGGTACCAATTTGATTCTTATGTTTTAATTCATTATTCATAATTTTTTTTGAAAATGAATTACATAATTTAGTAATTATTTCATATTTTTTTATTATTTTAAATTTGATTCCTATAAGTAGGAATTATTGACTATTTTTAATCCCCAATGAGAAACTATCTTTTATCGATGATGTTGTGAATGACTAACAAAACCAAAATTGAATTTTTACTTTTGTGTTTTTGGGATTTCTCCCTCCATTATTCATGTTTCAAACATAAATATTCAATTGACCAGTGGTTGTACCATATTTGGGAACCAAATTCATTTCTTGATGAATTATCGGTTATGGTAATTGGGGATGATGGTTTGGGATTGAGGATTACAGGGTGGTCGATATTAATGGAATAAATATGTGAACATATCAAGGATGACTGTTCTGTAGACTGTTTGTGTACCGGATGATAGGAGGTGACAACTATCATTTCATCCAACAATGAAGGGCTAAAATCCAAGTTAAGGTTAGTTCAAGATGATATTTTACTCGATTATAGAGATTTATAGCATGATAAGGAGTAAAAAAATGTAGTGATGGATTCATGAATGAAGATGCATGTGGAATCTAGAATTTTTAGAAAATTATGATATACATGATGTCTAGTTAGGAAGAAAAAACGTTATATGGACCTATACATATGGATTTAGGTTTAATATTTAGTAAAAATAACATATGTTCATGTGCTTAGTATACATACCATGTGACACCTAATCTAGAATCTCAGTGTGTACCATCCAAGGTATGTGTGTAGGGAAATTGGTAGTTTACATGGGCATAGGTAGGTGGGTCCCCTATGGGTTGGATCAGAACATATTATTATCATAGCCTAGTTTATATTTGGATCAGACATTGGATTTATAATAGTTTTTATGATTGTATATGAAACTAATTGGGAATTAGTGCTAAATTATGTCAAGTTTGAATCTTAGTCTAGGGATCCTAATAACTGTGTGGTGAATGAAGTATCCATTCACTATGACACTGATAAATTTAATGTGTACCTAATACATATAGATACTAGTTATAGGTAAAACATCTTCATATGCATTATATAGTAATGGTTTATGGTTTCCATATCTTTCTTGAGTTATCTCCCCAGATATTAAATTTTTACCATGTTGTGTCTTGCCCATAGCATAATGTCTCCAAAATTAATGTCATCTAGGATTATAGTATAGGACCGGGATGATGATCCTCTTAGTTATGTTGCCTTATTCAAGGAATATATTCACATGGTGGTTTCAAAATGTGGATTATGGATAGAACCTCCACCTATTGAGAAGCATGTTTTTCTGGTAGTACTAGAAAATGATTCATGTAGGTTGGTCATACTTCACGATTTATATTGGTAGGAACTAATATGTTTATAGGGTGATCCGAACACCTACGTAGTATAGGAATAGAAAGAGGTAGTAGAGTGAGTTCTCTATATTTTCAGGACCCCTCCCAATCAGATATTTGTCCTAGATGCATTCCATCTTTATGACCTAATAGGGCGATGGTGGAACTTGACTATGGAGACACACATTCAAGAGACTCTATCTTAGATAGATTTAAATTTCATTTTAGATAGGAGTTTTATTCATCAACAATTTAGTTTGTATGTATCCAATATATTGTAGATCTCTAGTACGGTAGTATAATAGTCCAAGAGTATGGGTCGTGGATCACCAACCACTCATGGTTTTTCATGGATATGGTTTATGGAGTATACTTTTGATTAGATATCACTGAGGGTGACCTTTCCAAGGTGTCCAAGATAGAGTTCTAACTCTTTATGTCCCTTATTACTTATGAGGTGTAGACTATGCCTTTGTTGTTGAGTGATTTTTGAAGAGAAGTTGTCTATCATTACTTGAGGAAGTGTGTAACCATGAGTTATGTTCTCATTTACAGGAATTGACAATATATTTAAGGATACAGTCACAAGATATAGATTTGGAAGAAATATCAGGACAAATGAACAGCCCCTATGGGATATCAAGAAGTTTCTAGTAAACTAATGGTGAGGCATTGATGATTCTATGATGGGTGAAGTCATATAATGCAAGATTTTCTCACCCACCATATAGAATATTGGGTAATGGTTGTTGGGCTACTAAGGTTGATGCATCATCTTGATAAGAGTGTTTTTATGGAGGTTTAATTGATTTAGTTTCTATGAAATATGTGGTAGGGGGTCAATGTTATGATATATTTTTACCATTACCACCAATGGGTAGTCATTTCCAGTCTTAGAGACCTATTGGTATAGAATGTGGATTGTTGTAGGGAGTAAAAGATTATAACTCAGAGTCTCTATGTATGTTTTGAGGAATGTTATATGTATTTTTTTAATTTTGATATATTTTCTATATAACTATAAATGAGCCACTATTTCCATTCCACATCCCTTATTCGAGACTTAGAGATTTTGGTGGAGCATCTATCTGAAACTTTGTGATTTGAAACTCCATCCAAGGGAGATTTAGTGATTATATTCTTCTACTGATAGTGTGACCAAACTAATATAGGATAGTGATTTATAGGGTATATCATTATGGTCCCACTGAGAACATAATATTATATTGTAGTATTGGACATTATCTTTGATGTATATCCACATATTTAATTTTTAGGATGAAAATATAGTGCATCTTGGAATATAGGGTGAGATTTTACTTAATTGGAGAAAAATAATCCCATATAAATTAGAATGAACTAATATGTTGGAGGATATATATGATTTATCAATTGTTTTAATGTATGACTCTTGGAGCAGTAGATGCACTGAGTTTTCAGTTCCCAACAGTAGTGTAAGATTATAAGGATGGCATTACTATGCATGTATCAGGATTACCTCCCCACTGAGAGATCGAATTCATTATAAACCTTCAACCAATTAATACCCCAATATTTTCACAAGAAAATTATATATCCCTTGTGGAGAATTGAGAGGTGAAGGTTAACTTGGAGGATCTATAGAGGAATGAGTTTGGAAGACCATGGGTGTCCCCCTAGGTAGAACCAGTGTAATTTTCCATGATTGTAGATATTAGATTGAGGTTATGAATGGATAATCATTTCCTAAATTATATTTTTATCATGAATAAGTATACGTTGACATGAATATAATATATATTCAAAAAATTATAATAGATGATGGTTTTCCCAAATATTTTTCTCGGGTTGAGTTATCACCAGATCTAAGATCAAGAGAAGAATATATCAAAGATTTCATGGATTGGAATTTGATGCATTTGAGGATAGTCATTGACATAATTAGACAAAAAAAAAATATATTGGAATATTTAAATGTTTCGGTTCAATATTTGATAGGTCTTATTATTAGGACATGAAATCTTCGATGATGGAGTATAATTGGACCCAATGAAGGTTGAGAGAGTACAATCTTGGGATACACCAAACAGTATGATAGAGGTAGATATCAACCTTAGGTTGGATGGATATTACATGAGATTCCTTCTTGATTAATCATGTTTCATGAAACCCATAATAACCTTGAACTAAAAGGGGTATTCATTTGTGTGGATGAGAAACTTTATTTATTATTTTTAGGTTTTGTGTCATAGGTTGGTCATCATCCCCATATTGAGATTTCTATAGGAGGGTATTGAGTACCTAGTGTTATTTTGTTCTTTTAAACATGGGTTTGGATACATTTTAATGTAGTTATTGGTGGTGATTTCTTATGGGTCCCAAAATCTAACATCCCATAAGAATAACAATATGACTAAATATTTATAGCTAACAATAGTTATATTCACCTGAAAAAAGGTGATAGTATCATATGGGAGGGATATTATATATCAATTTGGATCATAAGAGCCTCTTTTATGTCATATCCTAAAAGGATCATTAAACTGGGAAGAGGGTATGGGTATAGTTCTTGTCAGATTTTGACTTTTAGATAGTTTATGATCTTGGGGAATAGAATGTGGTGGTAGATTTTCTAAGAAGAAAATCATGTTCATTGTTATTGATCAAGGCCTCAAATTAGCTGGATTGATTGATGTTGTCCCTTATGGATGATGATGGTGTATTATACCTCCTGTTGATGGTTTTTTCCACTCAACATCTCTAGTGCATCAGGGAAGGACATATTAGAAATATTTATTATGATGTATTATGTGATCAAATATCCATAGTATATGCTTGTAATAGATTTTTTGAAGGTGGGGAGAACATCATCCTTTATTAAGGATAGATGGTGTTAGTAATAATTCTATTAGAGGTGGTTCTAAGGAAGTTCTCTACATCACCCCTAGTGGTACATCTATATGGGGTAATGATTTACCAAGACATACAATGTAATTTTTGGTAACTTGAAATGGAGAAAAGTGTTACTTATTTTCTCTTTTGATGTCTCTCCATTCAATAGTTTATGGTCGAATATTATGAAATAGTAGGTTTAGACCAACCCCTTGAGGTGTTGGAGTGGATGTGTGATGGTATATCCATTGAATTTGTGGAATGAATTCCAGGATCACCTAGAGTTACTGACCATATTTTGGTGTTTGTCAACTGACTAACCATGTTTGTTTTCTTTCTTATCCATATTGTGGAAAATTTTAGTAGATAGAATGGGATTCGTGTATATAAAATATATTTTAAATATTAATGAAGTTAACTCATTAATATTCTTGTACTTGGTTCTCACATTACATAATGATTTTAGATAGGCTTACATGAGGCTTTTGGGACATCATTTTGGATGAGCATGTCTTTACACTCACAAATAGGAATCCAAATAATGTGAACCATTCAATTTATAGGATAAATATTGTGGCTTTTCATGATTAATTTTGGCAATATTTTGGAGGATCACCTTCCCTTGGTCTAATTTTCATATAAAAATATTTTTCATTTCCCCATTGGAATACCAAAATTTTAGGTGTTGTATGGTATACCCTAAAATTCATCGTTGTTTTGGACAGAACTATGAGAGATATCATTTACAGTCCCATATTTGGTACAATAGTTGTCAGAGAAGGTTTTGATCCTCTATAAGTTGATATGTAATATCCGAATACATCATATTCCAAAGGTGGACTAATAACATAGTCATTTGTAGTTAGATGAGGGAAACCATGTGTTCCAGAAGATGTCACCTTCGTGAGGATAATTGAAATTTGTCCAAGGTAGTAATCTATCTTTGAGATTCAATTTCTTTTTCTAGATAATAAAATGTGTTTAAAAGGTGGTATAACACTTAGCCAAACCATCGTAATTACACTAGGTGCATGATTTTTTCAATGTCTCATAGTAGAGAATATATGTGCCTAATATATCACATATTATTTACTAGTAAAAGTTGGATACTATGAATAGAGTTTCACTTTTAGAGTAAGAAGTTTCCACTGAGTATTGGTAGGATAATATCCATCATGGGTGAGAAATTCTCTTCGTGTGTTTTTATTGGAAGTATGAGAATCTTTAAGAGAGAACCTAGGAGTAGGAGAACTAGATGCAGGCTATGTACCCTCACCTGTTTGAGTATGGTTTTTTGGGGATGAAATTTCCTAAAGTAATGGAGAATTTAATGAATTTATTTTTTCTACATGATACATAGAAATATTTTAAGTAATATTTTTTGAGTAAGGAATTGATCCAATATAGAATTCCAAGCACTGTGGATCCTTAGTATTGATATATTAAATTTTTTAACTATAATATATTACAAACACAATGTTTTTAAAAAATAATGCATTATCTCCCAAACAGATTCGTTCATATAGAAAATGAGACAATTGTTAGGTATGAAACATGGGTTTTACCTTAGGTATGAGATGTGTTTGGTCGTCATTTGATGTAATGGAACAGTGTTGTTTCTAGTGGATATTATAAAAAAAATTAAATTCAACTAATGAATTTATTAAAATATAATTATTCTCTACACTTAGATAAAAATATAGTTATTACCCTATTAGAAAAATATTTAGAGTGATGAAAATAACATTATAACTTGTGGGAGAGCTACTATGGGTTTAAATCTTCGGTGTGACGAGGGAGATTTGTAGAGAAAAATTATTCAATAGATTCATGGACATCCTTTTGTATGAGACTTTATTAATCAAGGATCACTCCAATATGAGTTAGGGATCTGATTCTTGTAGTACAATTCCCCATTCTTGATTTTGGTGATGAAAAATAAATAATAAATTTAATAATTAATTCATTTATCATTCTTAATTTATTGTTTAAATTTTAATTCCTAGAATTTATAATAGTTGATTGTTTCAAAGAAATAATGATCTATAGTCATTTGTAAAAAATGTTGGATAAGACTACCATAGAAAATATCCATTTTTTATTTTTATGATTCTTATATTTTCACTATTTTTTCATCATTCATTCACAATCAGTGTTCATTTTACAAGTGGTTTAACAGTTTCCAAGAGATTAATTCCTCGAGTGACTGGTTATGAGTTACACTAATTCTTGTTTCGGGTGTGGGATCGAGGACCATGGTGTGATGGTAGAGAAATATTAATGTTATAAATCTGAGGATGGATCGAAGATGATTGTTTTGTGCACTATACATGCATATGATTATAAGAGGTGATGATGATTGTTTATTTCGATAAGAAACTGTTTTAATACGACTTATTTCTAGGAATTGATGATGAATTACTTAGTTTGTGAGAGTTTTGGTGTGATTAGTAGCCTAAGAGAAGGTAAATGTATCAGGATTAAAGATTCATGAAAAATTGTTAATTTTTAAAGTTACAATATACACAATTTCTATTTTTGAAGAACACATTTCTTGTATACCCCTCTACCAAACACTAAATGTTGTACCCTGACCATGTAATTACCTTTATTTTATTATCTTATTGGCCTTGTATTCTAAGGTTTGAGTTGAGTTCCCAGTATTAATTTTTGACTTTTGGTTGTTTTTGGGAGAGTCTTTTGTGGATAGCGGATATTTTGGGCTTGATAGATTATGGCACATGGTTAGTGCATGGTTAGGGGAAATTGATTGCCCTCACCCGGGGAACTATGCAGAAAATGTGAATTTTAGAAAGTGGTGATCACATAGTTGGTAAACAGTTTTGAAAACCATGCATGAAAACCATGTGGCATGTCCCTCTTGGACAGTGTGGGGTGCACAGTTGGCACAATGATTGGAAAATCATGGGGCCAAACCGTGTGAGTAGGTCATTAAAATTTGTAAATAACCTATTTTCTCCTCCAAAATTTTAACCTTATTTCTGGTTTCTTCTCCGTTTCTCAACCCTAGTGTACCATGGGAGCACCAAAGCTTGCCGTTTTTTTATTTTTCTTATTGATGCATTTTGATGTTTATAAGGTGAGTTATTCATGGTTTTTTTATTTCATATTCTTTTATATTTATTCTCTTGATTTTTTAGTATCCATTAGTGCAGTTTCCAATTAGATACTCTCTAAGATTTAGGGATGATTTTTGGGTCGTTTTCCTTGCACGTTAGGGTATGTGTATTTGGTCTTTGGGTTTAGTATTCCTTCTCTCGATGTTTGTTTTCATTCTTTCATCATTGAGTTAGGTGCTTCAATCTATTTCGTTTAACACACATTCTGGTGACGTTTCAACATTACATGAATGCTTTAAAAATAGTATAGTCATTATTTTTAAATGTTAGAATAATTTTTTGGTATTTATATGATAAAAAATTTAAGTGAAATGGGATTCAAATGGATTAAAAAACCATTTTTTTCACACATGGTGTTTGATAAAATGTCAATTGATCTTTTAAAGTGAAATTGGGTTCATTAATGTGGTGTTTGACCTTGTTTTTGTTTTTTAAATGTTCTTAGTCAATGAGATGGGTGTTATATGAAAAAATTAGCAACATTATGGTGTAAATATTATGTGTGTATTGTTGCGTTGGTTTAAATGTACCTTATTTTTCTTTAAAAATGAGTTTTCAATGTGATTTGAAGTACTCATGTATTGGAAGATGGTTTTTTAAATGAAACCGATTTTGAATCAATTATGCCTCTTCATTGTGTTTTATAGATGAGTTTTATGCCTTGTTTTAATGGTGATAAATTTTTTTCAAAGGAATTTTATGGTTTGAATGTGTGCAAAGATGGTTTTCCAAAAGAGATGGGTTTTTTGGCACATGAAATTCTTTAGTGTGAACCAAAAATGTATTTGTAAAATATAAAGGTAATGTGATGATAATTAAAACAAATTTGTTTTCTGTGAGAATTTAAAAAGTGGATTCTCCCAAGGAAATGGTTGGATTTAATAATATATTTTCTCAATGGTTTCTTAAGGCCCATTTTCTGGATGGAGAAAATAGGTTCTTCCTTGAACCTTGGTTTTCAAAACACACTTCCTCTGATCCATAATTCATTTCCCAAAATTGTTCCTTTATTTATAAATGGTGAATTAGTGCTTTATATAACATTAAATGTGGTTTTAAATATTTCTTTTAAACCTTTTCCTATTTAGAACTTGTGTTATGTTTTTTTAAATAATTGGAATAAAGGTTTATTGGGAATTTTTTAATCTGCCTTAATTTCTATAAAATATATAATGGATTTTTTTTCACATATCATGTTTTTCTATGTTTTTACTTGTCTTGGAAAGATTTTTGGATTTGAATTTTGAGGGCCGATTTTTTATTGTGCATGAAAAAGTAGTTTTTAATACTGTCTTTTGAAATTTTGTGGAAATGGATTTCAAAATTTATTAGATTGGAAATGTTAATGTCCTGGGTTGGAACATTATGATCCCTTTGAAATGTTGGTTTTTATGTGATGAATTGAGATGGCCTGATTGGAACCATGTAAAGTAATGGAAATTAGTTTTGGAACTCAGGTAAAGTATGGTCCTGGTGGGCATTTTGGCATGTTTTAGAAAATTGGTTGAAAACCAGGGTAGCGTGAGGCATGATTGGTATTTAAAATTTATTGAGAAATTGGTTTTTAAATCTAAAAGGAGGTGATGGACCAATTGTTTACTTGTGAAAGAAATGGTTTTTCATGTGTGTTCGCAATGACATGGATTATGATTGGAGACCATTATATTTTTTGAATGGGATCCCCTGTAGTGGCTCGTGCATAGGAACACTGTATGAAATAAGACTACTAGAATTTTGGGATGTGTTCCCCTCTAGTGGATATTTCATGTGAATGATGTGGGTAATGGTTGTTTTACCATGATTCACTATGTATTATTATCATGGGATTCCTAAAAACCATCTAGTGGGTTGATCGACAGTTTCTTATCAACCTCTATCAGATGGGTTGTATCCCCTTGGATTTTCTAAGAGTTCAGGTTGGACATTCCACTGGTTAGGCTAGTTTAGTACATTTTGTTAGTTATAGACCATAGAGCTTGACCAAATTCGGGTAGGTGAGTTTTAACTAAGTACATCGTGGGTTACCTATAAATATTTTTAGGAACTAGCCTATATTAATATCTGTGTGTTCTATTTATATCTACTATTTATTTGGATTTTATCACTACTATTTTTGGATAGTTGGTTTTGTTTCCTCCACATTCTTCTTGTCCCCTATTGATTACTTTGTATATATTTTTACTTCAGGTTTGGTTTTTAAATTGTTAGTGAAAAGTGGATCTATTTTTGGAAAGGATATTTGCATGTGTTTTTGTAAATAATAAATTGATGAAAGAAATGTTTACAATATGGAAATGATATAAATAACTATTTTATAAATGTCTTCCAAACCAGTGCTTTCTGGACTATTTCTTAAAGGGAAATTTATGTACATTATGGTGATTACATACTAAGATATCTATTATCACACCCTACTTTTTCCACTCTATGTTGGTATACCTAAGGTATTTTTCAGTTTTATGTTTCTTGGTTTGGTTGTACCTTTAGAGTATCTTAGTCTTGTGGTTGGTCATGATCAAGAGGTACCATGGAGATCGTTTCATCATGGTTTAGCCTCGATTTTTTTTGTGTTTCTATTTTTTAATAGTTTTTTTATCATGACTAGTTTTTTATTTATTGATATTCAATTATTTGTGTTTATTTTGTATGCCTAGTTTTTTTATTTAATTCTATTTTTTTTTGGGGAATATAATTCTCATTGTGATTAAGTTGCTGCTAGGTACTAGTTTCTGACCTCTGGGGATCCTGAATGTCTTTTAGGCCATGTCAGAAATTGGGTTGGGTGTCAGGTTGGATGTAATCTCGGTCTGGTTCATGGAAAAATGGTATCAAAGTTCGCTCTTATTGTTTAGGGTGTTAGATTGGAGATTGTGGTTTTCGGGACTCGTGAGGTAGGTATGGGAAGGATAACATAAACCCTTTCCCATTTTGATCCTCAAGTTTACATGTGTATTCTTGGATTTGATGATTTTTCATTGGTTTTTGGGTTATGTATGTGGAATGAAAATGAAGGCGATCTGATGTCATGTTGTGAACTCACATGCAGTAGTGACCCATGTGAAGTCTGGGTGTACTGTTCATGGTAAAATTAGTTTTTTTATTCTTATTTGGGACATGGAACACTAACCATTTCACTAGTTTATGAATGGATTCTAGTTCCTCATTCCAATTGTTTGGTTTGAGTTGATATTTGGATTGATTTTAATTGTTGTGGGATGATTTGGAAAGGAAAATTGACATGGAAAAATAGTTTTCAAATGGGAAATGGTTTGGGAAAAAGAAGTTTTCAAAATTGGAAATGATTTATATAAATGTGTTTTTTATTAAAGAATATATTTATGATTATGTAGGATATGAAAAAAATGGTGTTTAGAATTTGGAAAGTTTCCATGGATGAAGGAAGTGTGGAATTGGAATAAAATGGTGATTTATTTAAATAGTATTATGGTTCTGTTTGTATTGATTGGATTATGATCCTTTTCTTTTGGTTAGTGATGTTATTTTTTGTTATGTTTTATGTTTGTTTTTATTTTTTAAATGTGTTATTATTCTATTTAGAATATTTCACAGAGAAAGTTCCCTAATGTTTCTGGTGAATTTTCTCTATTTTTTGGCTTTTCCTAGACTCCTAGTAGAGTTGAAGAGTCAAGACCTTCCCTATTTTTGCTTATTGTTCAGGGTGATCAGGGTCTGTAAGAGGATTTATAAATGATTTAAGAAATTTATATTGTCTTTAGATCATTGGGAACTCCTGAAGTGACAAGGGTTCGAGCTGTCATGGGTTCATTTGATGGTTCAACTATTGAAATGTAGAAGGTGATTATTCTATCACATTACAAGTTTGGATTATATGGGAGGTGTTAAAGAACAAATTTTTCTGCTGTTTTTAGTAGATGAGGTGAATAAAGATAAACTTGATGAGATCATGAGTATTTTGCAAGGACAGGGGCTAGTGAAGGCCTATATTGACCACTTTGAAGAGCTGGTTTCCTTTTCCATGGAAGTACCATCGCAGGATAAGTTGAAGGGTCCTATTTTTATTTATGGGTCTTTTCATAGAGATCAATGAGGAAACCTACTCCTCCAATGATTTATGTTTCAGAATTTGGTGGATAAATTACTCTTAGATGAGTTGGTTTCTAGAGTGCAGGTAGTTGGAAAAAAGATATCCCTTGATTCTCATGAAGGCACCCCATCTGACATGAGGTGTGTACCAGAGAAACTTGTTTATGAAAATCCTCTTTTATTAGATCTGGATTTCCACTTTTTAGGCTATTCACTCATTTGTTTTATGATGGTCGTTTTTGTTATTCGAAGACATCTTATCACAATATTCCAAACACCTATCATCATTATGACCATTTGGTTCTTCTGAATATGTTTTATAGGAATAATTTTCTATAGAATAAGTATTGATTAGAGGATGTTAGTATTTCCAAGGGTATTCTTGGATTTGATTATTTTCCTTTGCTTTTTGTGTTATGGATGAGGAATGAAAATGAAGGCGATATGATGTCATGTTGTGGAATCACATAGAGTAGTGACCCATGTGTCATCTGGGTGTACATTTTAAGGACAAATTAGTTATTGATGCTTATATGGGACATAGACCACTAACCATGTCCCTAGGTTATGCATAGATTCTAGTTATTTATTCTATTAGTTTAATGTGAGTTGTGATTTGGATTGATTTCAGTTTGTTTGGGATGACTTTGAAAGGAAAATTGACTTGGAACAACAGTTTTCAAATGGTAAATGGTTTGGGAAAAAAGAAGTTTTGAAAATTGAAAATGATTTATGTACATTGGTTTTGTTATTAAAGGAGATATTTATGATTATATAGGATATGAAAAAAATGATTTTTGGCATTTATAAACAATCCTTGGAAAAAGGAAGTGTGGAATTGGAATGAAATGGTGGTTTTTGAAAATATTATTATGGTTTTGTTTGTATTTTTTTCTTCATGATGCTTTTCTTTTTGTTAGTGAAATTATTTTTGGTTACGTTTTAATTTTATGTTGATTTGGTATACGTGGATTTATTCGGTTCAAAATATTCCACCGAGAAAGGTCCCTAATGTTTTCGATGAATTTTATCAAGTTGCTGGCTTTTCTTAGACTCCTAGTAGAGTTGAAGAGTGATGACCTTCCCACTTTTTGCTTATTTGTAGGGTGATCATGGTCTTTTAGAGGCTTCATAATGGCTTGAGGAAGTTCATATTGTCTTCATATCATTGGAAACTCTAGAATTGGTGAGGGTTAAAGCTGTCGTGGGATCATTTGATGGTTCTTATTTAGAAATGTGGAAAGTGATTATTCAGACATCATTACATGTTGGGATGATATGGGAGGAGTTAAAGAACAAATTTTGTGGGTGTTTTGTACCAGATAGGGTGAAGAAAGATAAAGTGGAAGATATCATGAGTATTCACCAAGGACAGGGGATATTGAAGGCCTATTTTGACAACATTAAAGAGCTGGTTTCCTTTTCCATGGATGTACCATTGCATGATTAGTTGATGTGTCCTATTTTTATTTTTGGGTCAATTTATAGAGATCAGGGAGTGAACCTAATCCTCTAATGAAAAATGTTTCAAGATGTTGGTGGATAAATTACTCGTGTCTGAGTTGGTTTCTGGAGAATAGGTAGTTGGAAATATGATATCCCTTGATTATCAAGAGGTCTCCCCATCTGACAAGAGGTGTGTACTAGAGAAACATGTTTTTGGAAATCCTCTTTTATTAGATCTAGATTTTCACTTTTTAGTATATTCACCCATTTGTTTTAGTGTGGTTAGTTTTGTTATTCGAAGACATCATAACATAATCCTCCAAAAAATATATCATCATTATGGCCATTTGGTTTATCCAGATAAGTTTTATTGGAATCATTTACTATAGAAGAAGTGTTTATTATAGGATATTATCTTTTGACTTTGATGGAGTGTATACTTCAGACATTAGAGATCCAGCTGCATGCCCCAATGTGAATCTAGAACGCAATTAGGAATCATCTGGAGTGTGCGGAAGCTTGGCCAATTCTTATCACTAGTGATGGAGTGGAGATATTTTTGGTTTCCTATTGTAGTTCCCTGATTGATATGAGTTATCCATAAGATACTCAGTGGTCATGATTTCTTATAGTCCCATTTTTTGTACCATGGATGTGGTTATTTAAAAGTTTATCCTTACAAGAATCATTTTTTGTTTTTTATAGCACTTTTTCAGAGATATATATGCTTATGGAAATTGATTATTGTAGATTATTTTTTCATTCTCTTATTGGTTAAGGTTCCTTTTTTGGTTTTCCTCTTTTTTTGGGGTTTTTCTTTATATTATGATTTTCCAGTTCTAGTGGTATTTTTTTAGTTTATGTGGAGAAATTTTCGTTAGTTCTTATATGGAGTTCCCACATAAGGCTGATCTAATGTCATGACATGGTGTTAGTTAGATTCATGTGGTGGGTAGAACCAACTTTTGTTCTATCATTGTTCTTCATGCTTTGCTTCACTCTAAAAATGGTTGGTTGTGGCTTTTTATGTAAAATATCACCCTGAGGTTCATGGTTATTTTCCAATTTATTATGTTTTTTGATTGGGTTTTTTAATCATTTAGTTGTGTGATTTTTTTTTGGATAGAAATAATTTATGGTGGGGAGGATTTTCACACCACGACCTTGGAATTTCTTTTATTTTTTCTATTCTTGTCCTTTTAGAATTTGTTTATGGTTTGGTTTGATATCATGGTATGAATATTTGTGTTTTGGAAGTTTTTGAGAAATCCATGGGTGGAATGCAGTTATTTTGGTATTAACAGCATGTGGCACACAGTTGAAGTACAGTTAGGGTAACTTCTGCACCCACACCTAAGAAACAATGTTGAAAATATACATTTTGGATAGCGGAGAATGCACAGTTGGAACATGGTTTGAAAAACCATGCATGATAACCATGGGACATTCCCTTATTAGATAGATATGGGTTAATTTCTGGTGCACGGTATAGAAAACCATGCGGCCAAACCATGCAAGTTACTCATTCCATTAAAAGATGAAAATTTCATCTTTTCCCCTCTAATATTTCAACCCTATTTTGGTTTTCTTTTCAGTTTCTCGACCTAGGTGCACCATGGGAGCTCCCAATATTCCCTCCATTGACCCACCTTTTCCCGTTGAATCATTTTGAAGGTTATAAGTTGAGTTATTCAGGGATTTTGTTGGATTTACTCTTCTTTTATATTTTATCTCTTGATTTATTGGTTTCCCTTTAGTGGGGTTTCATCTTTGATAAATCCTACATGTTTAGGATGATGTGTTTGTTTTTTTCCTTGGATTTCATGTTGTGTGTATTGTCTCTTGGGTTTTATTCTTCTTTGTCTCAAATATTGGTTGAGTTATATTGTTGTAAATAAAGATATAACACAAAAGTGAGACAGTGATTAAAATATACCTAAGGTTCTTCCCCAAGGGGTTATAACACATGTTACCTATTTTATTTACTAATTTATTATACAATATTACTAATGTTCCTAATGAAGGTATCAAAAAAATGTTATCTCTTGAGATTAATAATTTACCCAATGCATTGAATCACTTTTAGGGGTAACCCTTCATAAGAATAAATTTTGGTGGGCCACATAGATCATATATCATAATAACTTTTTTCTTCTATAACAACTACGCAATAAAGAAATGGTTTTACATAAAATCATTGAGTTCAAAATAGCTTAAATACATGAACTTTTATTCACCATTAACACATGAGTATGTTATATGGGTTTCAAATATGGAAGTAACAAATCATTGAAGTATAATTATATCTATATGAACTGCCTTTAATGAAAAATTAGGACATGTATTCACAACATAAAAGTATGTATTGAAAAATACATGGGCAATTCTAATGAAATAAAAGGCATAGATTTTTTTATGGATGAGTGATAATGATAATTTCTCAATGATATTACATCATTTAGATAAAAATATAATATTTATCAATATATAAAAAATAATAATTTTTAAAAAGGAAAAAACTACAAATGAAGCACATAAATCAAAAGAAGGAAAGTGGCATATAACCCCTTAGTTTATGTTCCACTTCAAAAGTATTAAGGGATGATAACCTGAGACCATGAGGGATTCTATGAAATACTTACAGATGTACTAATATAGGAATGTATGTGATGATGATATAGAGACTGAATGAAATTTCATTAGGGATGATGGTATTTATTGAAAACTGAAGAAAATGGTTTATTATTTTTCATATAAAGCCTTTGGAATTATATATTTTTGAAAATATATTTTCAATAGGAAAATCATGGTTTTGGAATGTAGTTCATAAAAATTGTTATATAGTTTTAAAAAATCAATATTGCAAAACTGAATTACTTTTCTATATATTAATTAGACAGTAAAATGATCCTTTATTGATTAAAACTGATTTTTAAAAGTCAAAATCTCATTTTAGATATTAAATTTCATTGTTGATTTTAAAAATGCATTTCATACTTCTTAAATAATCAAATAATATATCAAACATATTTATGTTTATTAAATAAAAAATATATATTATTAAATAATTATTACATATTTATGAATTCATAAAATAAAATGAAAACTAAAAACCATATTGTTATTCATCAATGAAAAATAAAGCATTTTAGAAAATTATAAATGATTCAGAATAACCTAATGTTGATGTGATGATTAAAAATAAAATGGTTATTTTATGAAAATAAATTCCAATGTATGAGAAATATATTTTTAGAAATAATTTACACCTTTATTATAAATTACTAGTTTTAAAGTGAAAAAAAGTAAATATTCAATTTAGCTTGTTCTATGTTTTTTAATATCATACATATTATTTATGAAATATAATATAAATTTATAATAAAAAATTTTAAATTTAATTATTATAAATAATACTTTTAAATTAAATTTAAATCTTTTATTTAATTACTATATTGAGAAATTTTAATTTTACAACGCTCAAATAATGGTTACATTACAATGGTTAGCTAATAGTCAAGTAAAAATCAGATCCTTGTGGTCACATAACCCTTTTTAACCTATATATACTACACCATCCACATACTTCATCATTCACTATTTATCTTTTAATGGTTCTAATCTTCCCCTAAAAAATTTTATCATATTCACTACATCTGGATGATATGAATGGCTAGGGAGATGTGGGATTCTAGGGGGATATATATGATACTGATGATGGTAATGGTGGAGGAAATATCTAGAGAACTCTAATTACTATAGAGATGTAAATTAAAAATGGAAAAACAAGGATGAAGAGGTATTTATTGCTATTATAAATAATAAATCAAGACCCATGAAGAATTATTACATGCTAAAGCTAAATATGTTCACTAGATCTAAAATCGGTCAAAATAGGTTAGCTCTAAATAACTATTATAATTTATTTAATTATGATTCTAAATATAATGGGAACAATGATTCTTATAATTAGTTGGACTATGATATTATAGCTTTACTTTTCTATTTCCTCTCATATTTTTTTGGATAAGGGCAGTTTGGATTTTTCTAAACCCATTTGAATCCTTTTTTGAATGATGATTTTAATAATAAGGTCCCCAAAAGTCATCCATATTTTATTTATCATATTCTAATTACTTCACTATATTATTATAGTCCTAATGGAATGAGTGATCTTCATGGGTTAATATGAAACTATGGAGTTTAACTTTTTTGTGTGCACTATTATTTTGTGTTTATCTCCATGTAATATTTGTATCTATTATGTTCAATATTATTTGGTGATGTGTTATGTTTTTATGAAATGTAATAGTCATTATATGTTATTATATTCTAAATAATAATAAAAATGACATTTGGTAATGTTATTTCATTTACAAATTATAGAAATAAAATTTAAGACATTATAATAATTCGGTCATGTTTGACATATTTTTTTTGATATCTCTCTTTCTCGTCATCATTTTGAAGAAAACCTGCCCCTCACAACTCATTTATCGCCAAAGGGATTTTCCTACTCATAGTGTGAAACAAAAATCTACTCCACAAATAAGTCGGTGTTCACCATCATGCATGACATGTATAACCATCTCACTCATTTTTCATTGATATAAGCCTCTTAGACCTTCAAAATTAGCCCAAGGAAACCCATATGGGAAATCCACATTTGATTTCAAACATCGAGACCTACACCAGATTTATATTCTTCTCAACTGACATCTTCTCCCCATTGGTGACACAGTCTCCAAGAGAATCCATTTTACATAACCATTATTTGAGCTCCTTACCTAATCCTAGGACTCTCAGACACAATATTTCTCTTTACCTTAGGTTCTCTCAGTCCTTATCTCATCTACCCATGTACCTATTTTCATGCTTTCATGCACACTCATGCATCATCATGAATATGTTTTTGTATTAAAGTGATCAAATTCCTCTATAAAAGAGTTACCATTATTTCTAATCCCATTCATGCCTCTTAAAAGCTAGTACCAACTCCAAATATCCTATCTCAATCCAAAAAATTAAAAAAAATTAATTATAATTTTTTTCAATTAATTAGATTACTTACTTCAAAGATGCATAATCACTAAAAATTCATTGGGAAATTCCATATAACCAAAACCACACATAACCTATAGAATTTATATTTATTCTATATTCTATAAACAATCATAGAAAAATACACTTTATTCGGGTTGATATTCGAACATATTTTAATAAAATCGTCATTAAAACACTAGTCCAAGTCACTAATGTTAGTGAATAACAGTGGGTGGTGTGAAATAAAAGAATATAAGAAAGTTGAAACATTAAAACACTATGGAAAAAACCTAATATCATCTTCCTACCATGCAGTGTGGATGGTAGGAAGAAAAGATAGTGATCCAATTGAAATATCCCTTAAATGATGCTCCCATTTCCCTAAATCCTAAGTAGCTGACCAATAAAAGATGACTCTACCCATCATTTTTAACACAGTAAATGACCCCATTATTAAAGGACTTATATGTTTCATTACATGACACCTTCTCAACATCACCAGGCATAGCATGACCCCTTGAGTAATAGTGTGATGATTCTCCCTTATCTAGAATCTAAATCCCCATGATCTTCACCTAATGAAATGACCCCTATGGTCACAGTATGTCACACACCTTATATAATGAACCAAAATACTCCTGTTAAGACCATAAAAACATGATCCCATCCTTTATAATGTGTCCTTCACCCTTCACCAAATGTACCTATCTCCCATGTTATATAACCCCTTCATGACCCTCCGGTTCATGATTGTCACCATACTACAGGCTTCTGTAATACCACCTCATTAAAATCCATCACATTGCGACATATAGGTCACCATGTGACCAACCATTCTCTATAAAAATTCATTAAGTCATATATAAGGGTTTACTATTATGCATGGCCTATATGATTTGACTCCCACTACCATGATGTGAAAATCCCCCAATAAATTCTCATCACCATATGATCCTTAAAAAAATGGAGTAATTATGTAATGTATCAAATTTTCCATGTATTAATTTTAAATAATATATAGAATTATTATGAGACTAAGTGCGGAGGCAGAACTTCATTCTAAGGCCAGATGAGCCCGGAATGGTGGTTTGAAATTGTTTTAAGCTAACTATGTTGGTGGGTGGGCATGGTTGTCGAATATTACAAACGAATGCACTGAATAAAAATCTGAGGGATCCATTGCGTACAAGATGATGACTTTACCTAAGAAGAGGCCTAAACTCGACCGACGCGAGATGTGGGAAAAGGTTAATTTTCGTACGTTTTTAGTTAAATAAAATAAAATAAAATAATTTGAAAGGTTTATTTTATTTGGAAACGTCTACTGTAGCATAATTATGGGGTATCTGTTTTGATAATTAATACCGCTCCATAATGACTAAGTATCAACAATGGTGAATCATTAATTACACAGCACAACAAGACACATAAACATGTTTCATCCTTTTAATGGGTTAATCAAATGTTTTTTGTTGGCAGAAGATTGAGAGGAACTCTGGTGAATTCATGGAACTTTGGAGAGAACTCTCAACAATGAACGATTGTGAATAAAAAGAGATAATCACTATGCCAACATATTTGAAGGATCTTGACGATGATAACTGTAAAATCCCTTCATCAATGAACTATCCCTCCTAGAGGTAGTGGTTTTTATTTTGATTATTCTTTTCCCCATTTTTGGATTTAATGGCGAACACGGATCAACCCACAAACATGTTGACCCCTGAATCCCACTTTCTTGTGGGAGGGTGTTATTTTCCATTTCTCTAGGGTTTTAATTGTTAATATTATTGTTGTAATTGTGGTATTATCATTTGTATCACCCTATTTAATCCGTCTAACGAGAGAGGATCAACGTCCGGATGAACGACGGTGGAGGTTCGTTCCTCAATTTGGTTTGTGGAATTTTTTTCCTTCCTCTTTTCTTTGTGTTCTTCAAGTTCTTCGTGGGGTGAAAAAAAAACAGATCGCTACACATTTGTTTCTCAATGCAACGATTCAAAACATAAGATCTGGAATCGCGACGACTAAACGGAGGTTCAACAACAGTGGCAGATGACAAATTAGCTCTGATCAGAGAGAACGTTCTTCGAGCATTATTCACAATGGTGGATCGATACACATTTTCGGGGCCGATTGGAGGCCTGAGAACAATGGAGACAACATTGGGACATCAGGGGAGACATTAATAATCAATGTTAATTGAAAATGGAGGCTGAATCAAAGATCAAAGCTCCAAACTAGGCGAGATGGTAGAGGTTCACAATTCTAGGAATTTCTAGAACACACGCCATGTTTCTTGAAGAACAAGCTGTGTAGGTCTTGATAAGTGGAATATAGGGTTCCAAGGTGTGTGAAGTGATGGCATGGAGTGTTATCCAAATAACAAGTCATGTGGGTCCTTAAACGGGACTCGACGTGTATCTAGGGGATACACGAACACGGGGTGGGGTACATGGTCGTGTACTCCACCACATGGCCAGACCAAGCCGGATCCATGGGTTACCCCATGAACCGGTCACAGGAGTTGTGATACATGGTTTGAAGCCATGTATTGGCACATGCACATTGTACACAAAGTCCTACCTGGATACAGGAACACATCCAGTCACTCTCTTACATGCCGTGTATACCTTCTTCTACATGACAAGCCTTACGACATGGAAAGTTGTACGCTGGCAGTACCCGGGGTCATAATACATGGCGTGTGACACTTCTACATGACGTGTACTTCTTAGTACATGGATTGATCTTATTCTACACCGTATCTTGGACATGTTTCGTTTAGGTTAGTGCCCATTTTTCTTGTTCTCGTGAAGGTTAGGTATCATTTTCTTTTTCAAGAGTATGATCCCTCCAGCAGGACTTTCTGAGATAGAGTCAGGTATCCCTATGAGAGGCCTAGTGTGCGATCCTCTATCCATTATTGACCCAAGTTAGAGTCAGGTGTTGACATGGCTATCCCCACTGGTTGTCGATCGTCTACAAAACATGTGAATCTTGATGAGTCATGGAATCATCCAAGGCCCTGACAGTGATCCTCATCTATGTATCGTTATCTTTAACCACTACAGAGTGTGTTATCCTGGAATGAGGGTATCTATCTCTTGTGACTTTTCCCGACGGATAGTACATCTCGGATGTACGTCATCAAAGATATCATACTTTTGGACTGATTTATCCCCGATGAGTGCTTCATGGAATCTTCAAACTAAATGCCTAGCGGGGTTGTGCGTTTGTTTGACTTTTCTCTAGACTACGGGTTTGCGTTTTGAGTATATCTGGATTGTTTTCACCTATTATATGTTAAGTATACATATACTGTGAAGAGATGATAGTACATTTCCTTGGTGTATTTATTTGTGGTTTTCGAGGTCCACTACTATGTATTTTTATACTCACCCCTGCACGGGCTTTGCCTGCACGTGTCATGTCTTGTGTAGATGAGCAACCTTTTGACAGAGTCCAGGATGGACCAGAATAGGGCCAATATTTTTTAGTTCCCTATAGGCCGAAGAGTTCCTACGACTATGAGCATCATTCCCAGAACCTCTTTATGTTTATAGGTTGAACTTTATTGTTTTCAGACTCCTGTTTTTTTGTTGGGCTTGTATTATGGCCCAATTTACATTATGTACTTTACATCTCATCGTACTCTATTGGTTTTTGTTTAGTTGTATTCATGCATTTTGTTCCATAGAGTTTTTTTACATTTCAGCATTTGTGGGCATGGAGATGTCTGTGTGTGTATAGGTACTTAGGAAATGCCTCTCATTTTAGTAATATGCATACTCGGTGCTAGTCACTGTCCCCTGGCCTATTGGAGGTTATGTTGGGGAGTCACGGCACGGGCCCCACTGGGATGGGTCGTGATAGAGTGGTAACAGAGGAGGTCGGTTCTACCGTAGATCCAAGATTCTATGAGATTGGTTTGGGGAAATAGTGTTAAGTGTTTCAAGCTTGGATTTCAGGCCAGAGACTCTTGTGTTGGTGCAGGCGGCTGATGTATCCATACACCAGGACTCTGATAACCTTTTTTTCATCTTGGTACAAGAAACCACTAGTTGCGGGGAAATAATAGATTGGTATATGCATCATATAGGAATTGGTTGTGTTTTCCATGTCCTTTATGTCATATATCTAGATATATCTTGGAATGTGGTACATCTTTTTCCTTAGAGGACGCCTCGGCGACGCATACCTACTAGGATTTAGCAGCACGATGACGAGGATGACCCCCTCAGTGACGAGGATTCGATACTGGGACTGATTCCCAAGGCGTTGCCTCTAGGTGGTGCACCTGTTATACCACAACCTGTAGAGTAGCCCATGGTACCTGAAGTACCAACTGATGAGGGGTGAAGATTGAGCTCACTCCATGAGTTCCAGAGACAGATACCCCTCAGTTTCTATGGTGAGACCAACCCTTAGGCTACTGAGGACTGGCTTGAGGTGGTGACTAGAGTTTTCCATCTCGTGAGGACACTGGCAGACCAGATGGTGATCCTAGGAGCGAGCCTTCTTCAGGATTCGTCGAGATGATGATGGAGTTTTACCACATGACTCACGATGAAGAGACACTTTTTTGGACAGAGTTTGAGTTACTCCTTAGGGATGAGTTCTCACTGGTTATGCTGAGAGAATTTCATATCCAGGAGATTCTTCAACTCTAGTAGTGTAGTTTGATGGTGGATGACTATTCATCAAGGTTCACCAACCATGCTAGGTACTCGATGGATATGGTCAGGGATCATTACTTCCGAGATGAGACATTTGAGCAAGGTCAACTACAGGAAATCTGAGCTAGTTTCATGCCTCTTTGCATTCCAACTTATAGTTGAGTGCTCAAGCATGCCATGGTGATCGAGAGCTTCTTAGAAGAATAGAGGCACCCAATGGAAGTGAGAAGTAGGTGGAGAGTTTCCAAGACCTTACTCGTAGGGAGCCGACATAAGGTACTGGGATCAGGATATGGGAGAAATCACATGAGGTCCCGTGATAGGGTTTTGGCAGTCGAGGGCTCTCAGGATAGATCCATTCAGCCTTGGGAGATGCGATGATACTCGTGGGATAGTTAGAGACATCTCAGTAGACAATTTTTGACCTATCAAGTAGCTGATAGGCAGGTGGTGGATGGACTACTGAGGAAGAGGAAAAGAGCTGAGAAGATAGACCCTCCAAGTGGCGGATATGGAAGAGGAGTAGGGAGAGCTATTGGTGGTGGAAGATGCTTCAATCTACTTCCACCACCACCCCCAGGAGGTCTACACTAGGCTCAAGGAACTGGCGGAATAGGGTGGGGATAACTACACGCAGTCGAGGTGTATGACCTGAGGTCTCTCGAGATGATATTAGGAATGATCTATGTCTTCTCTAGCTTTGATGTCGTACATATAAACATAGGTTTTAGTCATTCTATCCTCACCAAATATCTTTTGTAGAACCTTAATATTCTGGTGGAGCCATTTACTAAATACATATTCTTGGAGACACCTACGGGATGAGACTCGATGATCATTCACCTTTTCATACAGTGTAATGTTACCCTTTGAGGAGAGAGTTTCATTTGGGACCTCTTGGTGGCAGGGTTGAGGCCTTATGATGTCATTTTCTGTATGGATTGGTTATCCTCTGTTGATACCCAGATTGACTGCTTTAGGCGAAGAGTATGGTGTATTTGCAGCGATGGAATAAGGTTTTCCTTTGTGGGTGAAAGGGATACTCATGAGGCCTAGAATGGGATCATGCATTGCAGGGTACAACTGATCACTCATAAGTTGTATAGCCTTACCCTCAGAGTAGTAGATATTATGAGCCTCCAATTCCCAACATTAGAGGTGGAGTACAATGACATCTTTCTTGAAGATGTTCCTAGGCTATCTCCCTACTAGGAGATCAACTTCTACATCTACTTACACCTCGGGAAGACAATAGTTTCTTTATCAGCATATCTGATGGTTCCCATAGAGCTTCGTGAGATGAGGGTACAGTTAGAGGATTTACAGAGCAAGGGTTTTCTGTGACCTAGTGTTTCACCCTAGTTGGACCCAGTTTTATTTTCAAAAAAGGAAGATGAGAGTTTGAGGTTGTGTGTGGATTACCAGATCCTGAACCAGGTGATGATGAAGAACAATTATCCACTACTGAGGATCAACAACCTCTTCGACTTCTTGAGGAGGGAATAGCGGTTCTCAAAGGTTGAACTTTGGTTAGATTACCACCAGTTACTTGTACGAGATAAGGATATACCGAATATGGATTTCAGAAGCTGATACAGTCACTATGAGTTGTTGGTGATGCCTTTCAGTGTGACGAATTCCCCCGAAGTGTTCATGGTACTTATAAACCGGATCATCCATCCATACTTGTACTGGTTTATATTAGTCTTCATAGATTACATCCTAGTGTACTCGGTGACAGAGGAGGAGCACATGAGACACCTGAGGATGATTTGGGATGGACTCTGAGAGAACCAACATTATGGGAAGCTCTCAATGTTCTAGTTATGGATTTGGGACGTCCACTTTCTGGGAAATGTCATTTCAGCAGATGGAGTAGTTGTGGACCCATCCAAGGTAGAGGCTGTGTATGAATGGGATCCACCTCAGAGCGTGAAGGAGGTATGGAGCTTTCTTGGGTTAGCAGGATATTTCCAGAGATGCGTTCATGATTTCTCTCGAAAATCATCCATGATGACAACATTGACCAAGAAGGGGAAACCCTTCATGTGGATAGAGAAGTGCCAGTAGACTTTTCAGAAGTTAAGGAAGAGTTTGACATGAAACCTGATCTTTAGATTACCAGAGGAGGGTGCCGAGTATGTTCTTTTCTGCGACACATTGGGGACCGGTCTTGGCTATGTCCTGATGTAGAGATAGGAAGTTATTGCTTATATTTTGTGTCATCTTAGTCCATATGAGCATAACTATGTGACCCATGATCTCAAGTTGGCAGTGGTATTCTTCACGTTGAAGATGTGGCGACATTACCGTATGGGAGAGGGGTTCGTCACCAACTCTAACCACAAGAGCCTCATGTGCATCTTCTTTCAGAGCTTCTAACTCAGTAGCAGTGATAACATAAGCTTTTCCTTGATCCCTTGGCCTTTTCTGAGGTAATTTCCCCTGATGCTAAGGACATTCATTTTCATAATGTCCCATCTCCCTAACGTTGTAGCATTGAACATTAGTAGCTTCGTTCTTCCCCTTGTAATCACGAGCTTGGTGGCATTTTCACCACACTTGTAACAGACTCAAATTCCTTTTAAGAAAGTACCGAGGTGTTTATTCCCAAATTTACTGCGGGACAGATATTAAACTTTTCCCTTCTTCCCCTTATTTACATTTCCAGATTGATCAGTAGATCTCTTCTGCTCTTGCTTTGCTTTAAAGGCATAAGACTTTGAGAATTCCTTTTCTATCTTGATAGCACTTGATACAATGTCTTCGTATGATGAGAAGGGTTGTGAGACGAATGCTCGATGAAGAAATGGTTTTACCTATCAAAGAAACAATCAATCCTACTTCTTGGGTTACGTATATAATCTCCAGCATACCTTGCTATCCTTGTAAATTTAGCCTCATACTTTGCAACATTCTTATCCTCCTTTTTCCTCAGACTCAGAAATTTCCTTTCCATATCTGCTCGATGGTCACGAGGAATGTATTTTTATAAGAAAGGCTCCTTGAACTCCCTCCATTACATATTTGATACTTCATCATCTTCCTTCGTGTTTTGAATCAATGACCACCATTGATAAGAATATCCAGTGAGGCGGTAAACTGCCATGATAACTTTTTCCCATTCAATACTCCCCAAGGCATGGAATATTTTCTCTAGGGAACTTATCCATTGTTCAGCTACTAATGGATTTTTACTTCAATTGAATATTGGTGGTTGCTTCCTGATGAAGCGATCTAACATTGATCCTCCACGATGCGGATCAGGGTGCTCCATATGGGTAAGGTTATTATTCATAACCTAAGTGAGTTGTCCCAGTATGGTGATTAGATGATCATCACCAGTTTCATCACTGACTACACTATAATTATCTTGAGCAGGATAGAAATCCATACATGGAGTGTGTGCATTGATACAGTTTTCATTCCTTCCACTAGGAACCATTTCTAAACAATGGCTCAAACTAGATCAGTTTATGAATCACAATACATAAATCTAACTTGTAAAACACTTAACATAAATTGAACTATTTATGGATATAATCCATAATCATAAAAAAATGTTTTCTTTGAGAAATTATATACTCCTAAACCCTTAATAATGGTTTTTAATGCAAATGAGAATTATCCTAAGCATATCCCTCGGGAGTGTCGTAACCAAGAATGTAGCAAAGCCCATTTTCGTGCACCAGTTCTCGTTCAAGTATAGCTCAAAGCGGTGTTTTTGGGTTTTACCCCTAGGTACATCAGTGCCAGAGCCACCTCTACCTACTCGTATCCAGACAGGGATGTATTTCTCGGAAAACTGACAAAATCACTACAATACCAAAACTTTTGGAAATTATTCTATATTAATCCTCAACGTATGTCTTAGGTCTATGTGATCTAATTAGATTTTATCTAAATCTAGATTTCATGGTTTGTACTAAACATCCTCTAATAACAACTATAATGCCCGACCCCAGTTTTCCAGAGTCGGTGCATTATTACATAACATTGGCATGATCACAAAAGATCATGTCTTGAAAGACCGATAAGTTTAATAGCCTTGGAATAACTAGATATATTCATAAGTATTTCATTACATAATAAAGTGAAAAGAACAAAAACAACATCTTGTCTTCATATCCCCTCATACATTCCCTACAGGTCATTCATAAATTACTTCTTCACATCCTAGGAAAAATTTAAAACATTCAAAGGGGTGAGCTCAGATGCTCAGTAAGGATAAAAATATAGCAGAAACATTCATAAATAAACAAAAACATTTATGGCAATGTATAACTAAAACCAAATCATTTTAAACATGAACTTAGACATAATATTGAAAAGATAAAATGAAATAATTCCATTTACTTATTCACATGGATATTCTACTAGTCGAATAATCACATGCAGTATCAATAACCACTTTCATAATGAAGGAATGCATAATTCTAGACTATCTTAACCACATAGTCAAGGCCTTGTGCCAAGACTACAAATAATATTTTTTCAAGGCCTCATTCCAAGTCAATAGTTTGTCTCATGAGACCTACCGATACATCTAGGAGCTATATCTTGCTCCACCCGTCACCTATTAAGTCCAATTCATTCCTTATATGAACAGGTTTAAACATAACATAAACATTCGTATTAAAACAAGCATATGAAATGTCAATACTTTCTCCATAAACCATGAATGGTATAAAAATCACACATCCACATTCAAACATATCACAAAAACATCAATACAATATTGAAGTTTTGTTTTATGATAAATCAACATCAAATAAACTTAAAATCTATCAAAGTATGTTGACATAGATGAAATCACAACTATTTGAGAGAAAAATATATTTTTTGAAATAATTTAAAATTCAAATAAATATAAAAGAAAACATTTACATTAAAAATATTCTTATAAGCTTGTGAGGGAAGATTCAAAGATTTTATAATGGTGCAAGACAGCTGCACCCGCCGTATAAGTTAAGAAGGCACTCTTACCTTAATTTTTTCAAAATGGTTAAAAAGGACCTTGTTTGGAAAACCACGGAAAGATTCCTTTATGAACTTCTTATAAAAATTTAAACAAGGGTATAAATGACTTTAACCCATATTTTTTAAAATAGTAAGAATGTTTTGAAATTAATTTTTAAGAAACATGGATGTGGATGATAAAGAGGTCCCAGTAGATAATTATGTGTAAACAACCTCAGATAATAAAGAGATTGTGAAGTAAACCCTTACCTTGTACTTTTCCTTGGTTGAGGGTAGGGTAACCTTTTGTATAATGGTGAAATAATTGTTATTAAATTATACAAGAATCATATACATTAATATGATATCATATATGATCTTTTAACATTTCTTTGTTAATAATATCTTAGTATTATCGTCGTTTCGGGTGTTAACTTACCCATTTTATTTTATATATTTTGTTACATAAGCCATGTTTGTAATAGATAGGTTGTATATTATTCATGTGCAGAATTATATTAAGTCTTTAAAAATTATTTTTAATCGTCCTATGAAATTTAGTATTCAATGGATACAATGGGGAATGAATCTCATCGCCTTCGTGGAAACGGTAGTCCGTATGTACGAATGAGCGATAATATCATTCATTTGATATTAAAATAATATATAATTGGATATTATATCATATATACAGAATAATTATCATGTTATATTTTTTATTTAAATTAATTATACATCATTATCATACCCATCCAAATAATAATGTATTGAATAATAATTACACCACGACTCGGAGACAGTAAGCCATACGTACGCACGTATGGTGACATGTAATTCAAATGATGGGTGGAATACGGAATATGGTTGTACCATATTTATAATAACATCACAGTATATAGGAGACACTAGAGTTATTATTTTATAATTGAAATAAAAATGAATGAAGAAGTTGAAGAAGAAAGGAACTTGAAAGAGGGTGGTGAAAATATTACCTCTTCTTCGGGTTCTTACTTTTGATTTGATCAAAAGGGATTTTTAGGATGGCTTTATGATCAAACTAAGGCCTCTAGTTTGAAGTGAGGGAAGTTGAGAGAATATTTGGGCAGGTTTTGGCCGAGTAAAAAGGCTTTTATGGTGTGAATAATTGGTTAGAAATGGTGTCCTTTTATAAGGCGGAGGAGGGACTCTTTATGAAAAAACATAAATTATTAATTTATAATAAATTCATATTAGGTTTATAATGGATCAAAAGTGTATTATTCAAAGGATAAGGTCGGTATGGGTATAAATCTTTTAAACCAATAAATATTATATAGGTTTGGGTATTTATATTAACCTTATATTTTAGTTTTAACACTTAGTTAATTAGTTTGACACTTACCATGTAACTTTGTATTTTTATATTATATAGTTAACAAACATACAAAATACATCCAAGAGACCCCCAATTGTTCCATTTATAAAACACCTACAATTATATAACTCTCTTGGCTGAACATTAGATTTTTAGGAATTGAATATCAAATAATAATATAATATTTATTTTAAAAACTCTATTCTGTCAATTTTGACACTATTGGGTATTTTGTTTTTGATAAATTCATAACAGCATTGTCACTTCGAAAAAAAATTCATATAACCAATCTTACAATGTCATATTAACCTATAAAATTAATTTAATTCATAAAAAGTCTCAAATTACATTTATTTGGATATTTATAATATTAATTATTTTAATATTTCATTAATTAGGTAATTACTGCATCACCATTGTGTCATAGATAAATTAAATTATTTAATGTCTAACAATTATAAATAAAATACAATTATGTAGGAAAGTTTTTTTATCTTTCTAATTAATATTTATAATCTTATTTATCTTATGTATAACCCTATATTAAAAATGTTTTAGTTATTAAACACTGATTTTAACTCATTTAACTCTTCTTTGAATTAAATAATAATAAATGTCCTAATCTAATCCAAGTGGACCTAAATGATAATATTTTATTCCTAATGTTTTTTTTGGTCGAGATACACTTGTCCAATAGAATTAGGACATGTGTTAGGGTAATATAAATAATATTTTTACCTTTAATTACCCTATTTACTTTTTACCCCGGTAAATAAAAGTAAAAAGTTACTATTCACCAAAAATTGTTTTTATATTATTGAACCACATTTTACTCCTTGATATTAACCATGCCTCTCAAATTTCTAAATTCCACTCACAGAAGCGTTAAAATTATGTTTTACGTGAATTTCCAAATTCTCCTAGGAGGTGGGTATAAGACAGTGAAAAGTTCAATAAGATTTTTATATATAAAAAATTACTATAATATAACTCCAATGAATTAAAATGAACATAGATAGGTATTATGTATCTATTTTGACCTTAATTAAATTTATATAAAATAAATAATTCTTTAAATAAAAATTCGTTTTTAAACTATAACTGAGTGTTTTTTTCACTATTCCTATAAAATTGAATGTTTTTAGAAAAATACCAAAAACTCACCCTAGGATAATTTCGATATTCCGAATCCAAAGATGAATCCCATTTTGAATGATAAAATTTATAAAATTTTAAAAAGGGGGTATTACTATTCCTAATGGAATGGTTGACTCGTTGTGGTGTGTGTTAGAACTCGAAGTTGCATACAACACACGCTACTGTATTATTCAAAGGGAAGCAAATCGTGGAAGCTTGGGGTGTTACAGTTCTAGTGGTCATGCATGATGAAGGTAGTAGAAGATTTTTTTTCTCAATGCCTTAAATGCCAGCAAGTGAAGTTTGAGCACCAGGATCTAGCAAGATTATCTCCCCCTGGACGTTCCATAGTGGAAGTGGGATAGAATATCGATGGACTTCGTGAAATTATTACTACAACAGTACAAGGGGAACGATTCCATCTGGGTGATTGTTGACCGACTCACCAAGTTGGCCCACTACATAGCTATTAGAGAGCAGAGTTACGTAGAGAGCTTGGGTCACCTCTACATGTAGGGGATAGTTTGGCCTTAGGGCGTCCCTTCAACGATAGTCTTAGATCGCGATACCCGCTTCAAATCTCGGTTGTGGAATGTGTTGCAGGAGGCTTTTGGAACTTATCTATGCTTGAGAACAGCATTCCATCTGTCAAACAATGGGTTATATGGAGAGGACCATTCAGGTTCTATAGGATATGTTGCGGGCCTGTATCATGGAATTTGGTCGCATTTGGGAGGACCACCTACCACTGGTGGAGTTTGCGTACAATAATAGCTACCACTCCACCATTGGTATGATACTGTTCGAGGCCTTATATGAGAGACCCTTCCAGTCACCGCTTTAATGGACCGAACCGAGAGATTCATCACTCATGGGTCCAGAGTTGGTGCAAGCTACCCCCAAGAAGGTGCAAATCAACCAGGAGTAGATAAAGAATGCACAAAGCCTGCTGATGTCTTATCTTGACAAACAATGGAGACCACTGGAATTTGATAAGGGAGACCACATCTTCTATCGGGTCTCACCTCGATGAGGGTTGCAGAGATTTTTCTAGGCTGTCAAGCTATATCTATGATTTATCTGACCATTCTAGATAATTCGTAGAGTTGGTGAGGTGGCATACCACATATCTCTACCACCATAGTTGCATCGGGTACATGATGTCTTCCACGTGTTGCAGCTGAAGAGGTACGTGCATTACCCATCCCACGTCATCGACTAGGGTGAGCTGGAGATCGAGGATGGAGGGACCATTGCTAAGTACCCAGTGGAGATCGAGGATTGGACGGAGAGGATTCTCTTTGGGTGATCGATTACATTGGTGTGTGTCCGGTGGCGGCACGAGGATATTCAACAGTGCACGTGGGAGCAGGAGGCTCAATTTTGTGCCCAGTACCCACATCTTTTTGAGTAGCCTTTGTTTTGTATTTTCAGGGACAAAAATCCTTAAGGTGGGGAGAATTTAATTTTTCTTATTTTCTGTGTATTATTTTTAAATATTATAAGGAATTATTACGGGACCAAGTGCAGAGACGACACGTCATTCCGAGGCCTGATGACCTCAGAATGGTGGTTTGAACTTTTTTTATGCTATATATTTTTGTGGGTGTGTGTGATTGTGGAAGTTTAGAAATGAATGCTCGGAATAAGAATTCAAGGGCATCATTGTGTTTGGGACGATGACTTTACCTATGAACAAGACTAACCTCGACCAGTATTAGTTGAGAGAAAATGCTAATATTCAGACATTTTTAGAAAAATCAAATATAATAAAATAATTAGAAAGGTTTATTTTATTTTATTTTATATGTAAACATCAACTACAACATAACAATGGGGAAACTATTTCAAAAATTAATATTTCACCATAATGACTCAGAAACAACAACCCGGACTCATTAATACCACAACACAATGGAACACAGAATTGTGTTTCCTCCTTTTAATGGGTTAATTTAATTTTGGTCATTGTTAGATGATTTAGAGAAACACTGTTGAATTCTTGGAATAATGGAGAGAACTGATAGAGCACTGTCATGGGCTCCCCCAAATGATTAGTGTGATTTTGGGGTACTTAGGTGCAGCAGAGTGGCTGACCACGGTTGTCTCTCAAAGGAGGAAGTGAATTAAAACAACTTTTCAGAGGTATTCTAGAAACAAAATAAAAGGGAATAAAAATAGTACATGAAATTATGGGGGTGTTTTTTTATAGTTTATAAATCTATAAGAAGTTTTCTGGAAGAAGATTGCATTTTGTTTTTTAATTTTGAAATGAAGTTCTATTAAAATGACACAACAAAAAGATGTTTTTTTAGACAATATTTAAAAGGCGTAATCGATCTAACTCTACCTATTCATTCACTTATTAATCATTATCACTTAAATCAATATCCACTTAATTATGATCCCCTAATTTGTTATCCCTCGAACCCTACGAGAGTTAACTTAACCACAAAGATGAAATTACTTAAACCCTAGGCTAGCTTCGGAACACACAATCGCATCACCCTGCATTGATTGTTATTCTAAGGTTAGCTTATGGTCAGTGGTTAATTAGGGCACATATCTATTCTGGAAATGAGGACTAATTGTGTTTAGGAATTATATTTGAACTCTACAAATTTATCCCGTGTGGTCTTGTATTACGGATTAAGATTACGCTCTCACAATTTACACAAAATCCCGACCTCGCGTGTTTTTGTGTTCATTGTTCAATTGCTTTCTTAGTTTCATGTAATTTAAAAACACAATTCATGGATCATTTTATGTGAATTACCGTATCTCATTTATTCAAAATAATTAAATGAAGAGGGTAGAAGATAGATCGATTACTAAAAGACTACTCTTCCATGGGTGGCGTAATCATCGTAGAAGCGTTTTGCATGTGCAAAGGTTTATAATGGGAATAACCCAATAACGCTTCTGATAAAGAATTCCAGCCCAAAGAGGAAGATTAAGAGAAGAAGAAATTTAAACAAACCCGAAGAAAATAGAAGAAATAAAAGAAGAACAACGATGTTTATTACACAAACAAAATCATTACAACATGAAGGAGAAGAAGAAGGCTTCGTCGAAGGGATCCTTGCTTCAAGAGCTACCCTTATTGAAATGGTTGTATAATTGGAGTGTATCCACTTCTCCTCTTCCCTCAACTTCCCAAAGCACGTCCCAACCCCTCCAAATTAGAAAAACTCCAATTTATAGAGGTGAGGGGAGGAGAGGTTAGAAGTGGTTTCAAGTGTGAATGTGGAAATTCGGCCAAATATTTTATTCCAACTTTCACCACCCATTTTACCACAAAACCGCGTGAATTGACTAGCATTAAAGAAGGATGATTTGTGCAAAATCATGTCCCCCATCTTTCCACAAAATTTGGGCTCCATACAATTTCGGATGAAGAAGATATGGCCCAAATACAGAACCCATGTCCATTCTGCCGAGTCCAGCCCACCAATGGATTAATGTCCCATTTAATCCATCCCGATGCACTCTTTAGCTCTAGTGTCCTTAATGAAAGTTGTATAAACATAAGTTAGTAACACTTTTAGAAAATTTAGGATTCAAATAATAAATATTAAAATATTTATCTTCAAAATACTACAGTGCACTATTAATGGTAAAACTGGAATTTTCACCAAATTTTCAAATGAATGATCAAATCCCAAATATTTTATAAATAAACTTATTTAACACAAAGTGAGGAAATTATATCATTTATTATCAATAAAATATTCATCAAAATAGTGTTTTATCAACTCCCCCACACATACCCTTTTTCACTCCTAAGCAAAACCTCATATCAAGTGAACATCAATATCAAATCAAAACCAATTTTAAAACACATATCTTTGAGATCAATCAATTACAAACCAAGAAACAAAAGATATCATGCCTCATAAAAACCATTATTTCACGTTTTTCATTTATATCATTCAATATATTTCCACTTTATTTATTCTCTCATCCACAAAACACTTTCCTCGCTTGAATTTTCTCTCATCACTCAAATATCAATTTTTTTTGCAATGTCTTTCTCATCCAAACTCATACAAGGGTCAACATAGGCTTGATAGATTCCTACATCTCCACCCTATGTGAGTCAAGGACATATGTTTATCATGAAGAATTTTCACGATTGTTCTGTGGCTTCCGGTTGGTTGGATTTAGATGTGAAAAAATCTGAGGCTGAATGAGGAGGGATTGACTCTTTTTGAAGCAAAATTGCATTAATCTAATTTTCACATAAATATGGTATTCTCCTCAATCCTCATAGTATCAATTCAGCTCCATCATCATGAAAAGTCATGAAAGGTTTACACCATTCATCATTCCAGCATCAAAAATTTCAATCTTCTCAAACATGATTTTCTTGAAAGCTCTAGATGGGCACAACTTTCCACCTCAATTAGAAGCTCCAGAAAAGGCACAGCTTCACTTTGTCATGAAAGCTCCAGAAAAGGCACAAATTTCAATATAATTACTTTCTTTAGTAGAAAACAAATCTCTTCAGAATTTAATTTTCCACCCAATGTATCATAGAATGTGGTGGCACAACACAAGACAGCTTCCCCCACACTTAAGCTCAACTAGATTATGAAATTTCACTTTAAGAGTTGGTTGGATAGGGAAAATTGGCTTGTAATGTGGCTAACCTAACAGGCTGTGCATGGATTCTAAGGGCTACAAGGATTAAATATTCATGGTAGGCCATTAAAAAAGGATTCTTTGAAATAGGGGCTTTAATACCAAAAAAATGCCTCAATCATTTAAACATAAGTACCTCAAACTCTCAAATTTTGACAGGAATAAATCAAATTCTGGTTAAATCAAGTATGGTTTGGTTCTCTCAAGAAGTTAGTTGAATGTAAATAATATGAAAATAATGGTTCAGAAGCCTCACAGGAAAGTGATTTCAAATATAAAGACAGTGAGATGTAGCATGGGATTCAAAATTCAGTGTACTTTTCATGAAATTACTAAAAATTTGAACTTGAAACAAAGTCATTTTCAGTATTCATTTAAGATTAGTTTCATGGGATAAATAATTTCACTCATTGATATGCATTTTAAAATTGTGATGAGAATCATTTCAGCTCAAAAATTTCAAAAACACAATGAAAATTGAAAAATAAACACACAAATTTGAAAAAACACACAATATTTTTTTTAATCAGGAAAACAATTGAAATTACTAAACTAAAAGGTTCCCTCCCCCACAATTAAAATATTTCATTGTCCTAAATGTGAACCCATGAGATGATATATGCACATGTAATGCAGAATTTTTAAATAGGACAAATAATATAAAAGTGAAAGGGTTAGGAACAGCCTGATGTGATCAAGCGATGATGGGGTCATGCAGTGTGATAAAATCCACTGCATCAGTAGGAAGTCCCTCAATGTATCTCTTAAAATGTTGCCCATTTTCTGTAAATCTCCTCCCAGTGTCCTCTTGTGTGATCTCCACTGCACCATAAGGAAAAATATTAGATACATTATAATGACCTAACCATCTGGAACGCAACTTACCAGGCATCAGCTTCAGTCGTGAACTATAGAGAAGGACTTTCTCTCCAACATGAAACTCCCTTTGTTGGATCATTTTGTCATGAGCTGCTTTTGATCTTTCCTTGTAGAGCCTTGAGTTCTCATATGACGATAGTCGAATCTCTTCAAGCTCTTGAATTTGAAACTTCCTTTGAATTCCAGCTTGGGCCAAATCCATGTTGCATTTATTTATAGCCCAATATGCCCGATGCTCGATATCCACTGGGAGATGACATGATTTCCCAAAAACAATCCTAAATGGGGATATACTAATGGGTGTCTTGTATGCTGTCCTATAAGCCCACAATGCATCATCCAAGTGCTTGCTCCAATCCTTCCTATTTGGTTGCACTATTTTCTCCAATATTTGTTTCAACTCACGATTTGAAACCTCAGCATGGCCATTTGTTTGGGGGTGGTATGGTGTTGATATTTTTTGTGTCACCCCATACTTTCGAAGGAGGGAAGAAAAATTCCTATTGCAAAAGAGTGTCCCTTGGTCACTGATGATGGCCTTTGGTACTCCAAACCTGCAAAAAATCTGTGCTTTGACAAAGTCCACAACAACATGAGAATCATCAGTCCTGGTGGACTTAGCCTCCACCCATTTACTCACAGAATCAACAGCAACCAAAATGTACAAAAATCCAAATGAACTTGGAAAAGGACCCATAAAATCAATGCCCCACAAATCAAAAATCTCACAGAATAGTATGGGTTGTTGGAGCATCTCATGTATCCTAGAAATATTCCCACTGTGTTGGAAATGAGAGCATGACTTACAAAACACATGTGCATCATGGAATAAACTAGGCCAATGTAATCCAGAGTCCAAAACTTTCCTAGCTGTCCTTTGGGGTCCAAAGTGTCCACCACAAGCAAGTGTATGACAAAAATTCAAAACAGACTCAAACTCATGATCAGGAACAACCCTCCTAATGACTTGGTCACTACACATGCACCAGAGGTAAGGATCATCCCACACATAATACCTAGACTCACTTTTTAATTTTTGGACTTGATATTTCTTTAAATTTGCAGGGATTTCAGAGGAAACAATGTAGTTCACTAAATCAGCATACCAAGGATGCGCACCTGAGATGGAATAATGATGCTCATCGGGAAAAGTGTCCCGATGTGGTACCTGTTCCAAGTTGTCATCCTCTAGTGTGTGAGTAAGCCTACTCATGTGGTCCGCCACCAAATTCTTTGACCCCTTCTTTTCCTTTATCTCAAGGTAAAACTCTTGAAGAAGGAGCATCCAACGGATAAGTCGTGGCTTTGCATCTGGCTTCTTCAGATTAGAGTTTGTATTTCTGTTATAAAATTTGTGAAATCAAAATATTTTTTTTTTCGATTCGTAGTTTCTGTCTCATTATAAAATATTAATAATATTATATTTTTAAATAAAAATATTAATATGAATAATAATATTATTTATATTTTATAATATTAAATTTTATATATATATTAAAATTATATATATATATTAAAATTGTATATATATATTAAAATTTTATAATATTATAATTTAATTATTATTTTTTGTAATACTTGAATTATTTTAATATTTGAATGTAAAATAATTATATTATTTTTATATTAATTAAAATAACATATTAATATTTTTTTTTATTTATGAATTATAATTTTAATATTATTATATTAATTAAATTATTTATTAATATTCTATTATTTTTATTTTTGAATTATAATTCTACTATTATTATAGTAATTAAAATAATTTATTATTTTCATTTGTAAATTATAATTCTATAATTATATTAATTAAAATAATTTATTAATAATTTATTTTTTTTATTTTTTTTATAGTATTTGCGACGGGATACTATGCCCGTCGCAAATACTAGTATTATTAATAGTTTTTTATTTTTTTTTAAAAAAGTATTTGCGACGGGTCCCGACTCCCCTCGCAAATACTAGTATTATTAATTTTTTTTTTATTTTTTTAAAAAAGAGTTTTTGCGACGGAACCGTCGAAAAAGCCATTTGCGACGGGTCCCGTCGCAAAAACTGTTTTAAAAGTTTTTTACAAAAATACGGAATACTATTTGCGACGGAGAGAATGCCCGTCGCAAAAAAAGTCTTTAGCGACGGGCCCGTCGCAAATAAGTGTAGTTGAGACGGCGTTTTCAGCAACGGGCTATTTGCGACGGGACCCCGTCGCAAATGGCTATTTGGGACGGGATCCCGTCGCAAATAGCCCGTCGCAAATACCTGTTTTTCTAGTAGTGCAATAAATATGAACGGAATTTATCTAAGGAAAATATGACAGCAATAAACTCCTTTTCTGTAGTTGTGTAAATTTATTGGGCTGAATCCAGTGTCCTTGATGCATAGGCGATCACATGTGAACGTCCCTCCACCTTCTGAGATAAGACAGCTCCAACCGCGAAGTTAGAGGCGTCACACATAAGCTCAAATGGAAGGTCCCACTGTGGGGGCCGTATGATCTGTGGAGTGGTCATACACTTCTTTAGCTCATAAAATGATACCCTGCATGAATCGTCAAAATTGAAGTCAATATCTTTTTGATGCAATCGAGATAAGGGTAGAGTGATCTTACTAAAATCTCTGATGAAGCGTCGATAAAATCCAGCATGTCCAAGGGATGATCGAACATCATGCACACATGTAGGATATGGAAGGGATGAAATAATGTCTACCTTAGATTTATCAACTTCAATTCCATTTTGTGAGACTATATGACCTAAGACAATTCCCTTTTCGACCATGAAATGACAATTTTCAAAATTTAAGACCAGATTCTTCTCAGTACAACGATGCAACACATCACTCAAACTAGAGAGACATTCATCAAATGAGGATCCATAAACTGTAAAATCATCCAGAAATACCTCGATGCAGGTCTCAATGAAATATGAGAAAATACTCACCATGCATCTCTGGAAGGTACCCAGGGCATTGAAAAGTCCAAATGGCATCCTCCGATAGTAAAATGTGCCAAAGGGACAGGTGAATGTAGTCTTCTCCTGATCCTTTGGAGCTATAGGAACCTGAAAATATCCAGAAAATCCATCCAAGAAACAATAGTGTGTCTTCCCAGCTAGTATCTCAAGCATCTGATCAATAAATGGGAGGGGGAAATGGTCTTTGCAAGTGGACTGATTATGTTTCCTATAATCAATACACACATGCCAACTGTTTTTCACCCTCATTGGAACTAACTCATATTTCTCATTTTTAAAAAAAGTAACACCACTTTTCTTAGGCACAACCTGAATAGGACTTACCCACTGAGAATCTGAAATGGGAAAGATTATACCTGCCTCGAGAAATTTCTCACCTTCTTTTTTAACAACTTCTAGGAGGGTGGGATTGAGTCTTCTTTGTGTTTGTCTCACCGGTTTAGCCCCATCCTCCGAGAGAATCCTATGCATGAAAATGGAGGGGCTAATACCTGATATGTCAGTGAAGGTCCACCCAATCACCCTGATGTTCTCCCTCAAAATATTCAAAATCTTTTCTTCATGTTCAAAAGGGATATTGTTAGCAATGATAACAGGTAATATCTCACCACTCAACAAGTATGAGTATTTCAGATTTGTTGGCAATGGCTTGAGTTCTAATGAATGATGGTGTAGTATAGATGGAGACATTAAAGGAATTGAAATATGTGCACAAAGAGCATCAGTATCAGAATAGACATCATCAAAATCAGAGAATAAAGCATCAAATCCATCAGCATACTCAATAGCCATGTCATAATCAGAGTTCACATGATCAAAATCAGAATATGATTCCATTTCAAAATCAAATCTTAGAGAGTCGTGTTTTTTAAAAACGGGTGTAGAAGTACTCTTAGACATCAAACTAGATCCAATACTCATAATCTCCCTAAGAATAGGACAATCCAATTCCATGGGGTTTTTATTTGGTGGTTTAAAATGGGAGATAACAAAAGCAGAATGGTCCTCTGAGGGGTACTTCATAGAATCCATAACATTAAATATCACAACTTCATCTCCAAATTCCATGGAAAGTGTACCCTCATTGACATTTATGATAGTTTTTGCAGTTTTGGGGAAGGTCCTACCTAAGATAATGGGGTAATGAGAACTTACCTGATCATCCTCCATGTTAAGCACATAGAAGTTTGCTGGAAAGATCATGTCTCTTACCCGGACAAGTACATCCTCAAGGACTCCTGCTGGATATGTCATAGCTCTATTCGCCAATTGCACCACTACTCTTGTTGTCTTCAAATCACCAACCTGCAAGGAAGAGAATACAGAGTGAGGCATCACATTTATTGAAGCTTCTAAATCAAAAAGAGCATCAGAGAAGTGCAACTCCCCTATGGTACATGGGATGGTGAATTTCCCGGGATCCTTTCACTTTGTTGGCATTGCTATAGTTGGTGTAATGAGTGCTGATACATTCCTTCCAAGGATGATCCTCTCATTTCCCTTGATCCCTCCTCGATTGGTACAAAGTTCTTTTAAGAATTTCTCATACCTTGGAATTTGCTTAATGGCTTCAAGTAGAGGAATGTTGATCTCCACACGCTTGAATGTGTCCAAAACCTCCTTTTTCATTTCTTCTTCAGCCATCTTCTTGGTTTGAACAACCCTGTTTGGAAAAGGAAGGGGTTTAGGAGGAACATCATCAATATTTTTCTTACCTTTATCTTTCTCTTTGGATTTCTCATTAGTTGGTATGGAATGCGGCTTCGTTGGAGTTGAGGTGAACCCGGTGGAATGGTAGGTACAGATGTATCGTTCATTTGCTTCCCACTTCTCATTGTGATGGCACTAACATTCCCCTTTGGATTTGGAGTGGGTTTGGAAGGTAGATTTCTGGAATTCTTACTTACAAGTTCATGGAGGGCGGTGGAAATCTGGCTCATTTGAGTCTTTAACTCCTGGAGCTCCGAAATTTGACTCTTCAGCTCATTCTGTTGATTAAGAACAATTTGCTTTAAAATATCATCAGTATTAGAATCTAACTTTGGTGGGGGATTCCCTTGTTGTTGGCTTGTTGATGCTTGGGCTTCAAATCTCCTTTGGGGTTGTTGGAAACCCTGCTGGTAAGGCGGAGGCTGCTGGAAGTTTTGTTGAAAGGGTGGCCTTTGTTGTTGTCCAGAGACATACCTCATTTCCGGTTGATCTTTCCACACTTGGTTGTTTGTTGGAGCAAATGAATCAAACTTCTTTTTGGGATATGGTTGTTGTTACTACTGAAATGTTCTCCCAGGGAATACTATTGCGCAATCCTCTGTCTCTTGTAGTTGTGGGGAATAGTCAGTTGGGTGGATTGTCTGAGTGAAAATGACACAAGTCCTTGAAGGAGGGGGTAGAGATATCTTTTGTGCCAAAGCAATTTGCCTCACCATAGTTATAAATTCTTTTAACTTGGTATCAATCAAATGACTCTCAAGAGAAGAAGGACTTACCTGATGTACTCCCCTGATATGTGGTATACCTCGATCACCAAATTGTTGGGAGTTTTGGGCCATCTTTTAGATCAACGCACGTGCAGCTTCTGGTGTCTTGTCCACCAATACTCCTCCAATAGAAGAATCTACCATGCTCCTCTCCATGGGTGTGATTCCTTCATATAAGTACTGAATGAGGAGTTTCTCACTGATTTGGTGATGCTGACAGCTTGCACATAACTTCTTGAATCTCTCCCAATACTCATACATTGACTCCCCTTGTTCTTGCATGATCCCCGAGATCTTCTTATTAATGGAAGTGGTCCTTGATGCTGGAGAAAATCTCTGCAAGAAAAGACATTTCAAATCGTTCCAACAAGTTACATCATCGGGTTGTAAATAATACATCCAGTCTTTTGCATCTCCATCAAGTGAGAATGGGAATGATCTTAATTTGTTTTGATCTTCAGAAAAATTTCTTGGTTTAAGGGTTGAGAAAACCAAATTAAATTCTTTCAAATGTTTATTAGTATCCTCACCAGAGAGGCCATGAAACTTTTGAAGTAAGTGAATTATCCCAAATTTCAGTTCAAAGTCTGATTCGAGATTTGGGTATGCAATACAATTTGGTTGATAGTTAATATCAGGTGCAGCCAATTATCGAATGGTTATATTAAGTTCATTTCGATTATTTCCAGCCATTGGTTCCTCTTTTATGTTTGAATTTGAATTTCTTCCAATTTCAATGTTTCTAGAAGGGAGGAATTCACCAACTGGTTGAATATTGAAACTTCCCATAGACTGAGAGTGTCTGATTCGTGCCCTAAGGCTGCGTTCAATCTCAGAGTCAAGATCTAAGAGATCTTCGGGATTACTTCGTGTCATATATCAAATAAAGATGAAATGAAAGAATGTAGACCATAGTAAAATAAAAATGAGAAGTCTGAGTTGATGGTCCAAAAAGAAGTAGAAGAAAATAAAAGAAGCAGAAGAAAAATCAGATTGGGTAAAGAAGGAAGAAAGAAGAGAGGAAGAGAATAAAATGCAAAATAAAATAAATACCTCTAATCGGTGGAAATAATTACTTGCCTCTCCGGCAATGGCACCAATTTGATTGAGCGCTGTCATGGGCGCCCTCAAATGATTTGTGTGATTTTGGGGTACTTAGGTGCAGCAGAGTGGCTGACCAAGGTCATCTCTCAAAGGAGGAAGTGAATTAATAAAACATTTCAGAGGTATTCTAGAAACAAAATAAAAGGGAATAAAAACAATACTTGAAATTATGGGGGTGGTTATTTATAGTTTATAAATCTAGAAGAAGTTTTCTGGAAGAAGATTGCATTTTTTTTGTTTTTAATTTTGAAATGAAGTTCGATTAAAATGACACAACAAAAAGATGTTTTTTAGAAATTATTTAAAAGGTGTAATCGATCTAACTCTACCTATTTATTCACTTAATAATAATTATCATTTAAATCAATATCCAATTAATTATTATCCCCTAATTTGTTATCCCTCGAACCCTACGAGAGTTAACTTAACCACAAAGATGAAATTACTTAAACCCTAGGCTAGCTTCGGAACACGCAATCGCATCACCCTGCTTTGATTGTTTTTCTAAGGTTAGATTATGGTCAGTGGTTAATTAGGGAACATATCCATTCTAGAAATTATGATGAATTGTGTTTAGGTATTATATTTGAACTCTACAAATTTATCCCGTGTGGTCTTGTATTACCGATTAAGATTACGCTCTCACAATTTACACAAAATCCCGACCTCACGTGTTTTTGTGTTAATTGTTCAATTGCTTGCTTAGATTCTTGGAATTTGAAAACACAATTCATGGATCATTTTATGTGAATTATAATATCTCATTTATTAAAAATAATTAAATGAATAGGGTAGAAGATAGATCGATTACTAAAAGACTACTCTTCCTTGGGTGGCGTAATCACCTTAGAAGCGTTTTGCATGTTCAAAGGTTTATAATGGGTATAACCCAATAAAGCTTCTACTCAAGAATTCCAGACCAAAGAGGAAGATTAAGATTAGAAGAAATTTAAAAAAATCAGAAAAAAAGAGAAGAAATAAATGAAGAACAAATATGTTTATTACACAAAAAAAAAATCATTACAACATGAAGGAGAAGAAGAAGGCTTCGTTGAAGGGATCCTTGCTTCAAGAGCTACCCTTATTGAAATTGTTGGAGAATTGGAGTGGATCCACTTATCCGCTTCCCTCAACTTCTCAAAGCACGTCCCAACCCCTCCAAATGAGAAAAAACTCCAATTTATAGAGGGGAGGGGAGGAGAGGTTACAAGTGGTTTCATGTGTGAATGTGGAAATTCGGCCAAATATTTTATTCCAACTTGCACCGCCCATTTGACCTCCAAAACGCATGAATTGACCGGCCTTCCAGAATGATGATTTGTGAAAAATCATGTCCTCGAGCTTTCCTCAAATTTTGGTCTCAATAAAATCCCGAATGAAGAATATATTGCCCAAATACAGAACCCATGTCCATTCTGCCAAGTCCATCCCACCATTGGATTAATGTCCCATTTACTCCATCCAGATGCACTCTTTAGCTATAGTTTCATTATTTAATGTTGTAGAACATTAACATAGGAACACTGTTACAAAATTTCAAATTCAAATAATAAATATTAAAATATTTATCTTTGAAATACTACAGTGCACTATTAAGGGTAAAACTAGAATTTTCACCAAATTTTCAAATGAGTGATCAAATCACAAATATTTTATAAATAAACATATTTAACACAATGTGAGGAAATTATATCATTTATTATCCATTAAATATTCAACAAAATAGTGTTTTATCAAGAACTCTCAATGACGAACGACTATGAATCAAAAGTGTGAATTTCTACACCAACTTAGTTGAAGGATCTCGATGATGATAATAGCTCAATCCCATCATCAGTGATCGATCCCTCCTCAAGGTAGTGGTTGTTATTTTGATTCTTTTTTATCCCATTTTTGGATTAAAAAATTAACACAGATCAACCCACTATCAAGTGGATCTGTTGATCACACATTCTTACAGGAGGGTGTTATTTTCTATTTCTTTAGGCTTTGAATCAGAAATATGTATGTGATAATTGGGGGATTATCATTTGTTTCACCCTGTTTAATCCTTCTAATGGAATCAGATCAATTCCATGACAAACCACAGTGGAGGTTCATTCCTCAATTTGTTTTGTTGAATTTATTTTGTCCTTCCACTTTTCTTTGTGTTCTTCTTGTTCTTCATGGGGTGATGAACAATGGATCGTTTCTCATTCGTTTAGTAACGCATTGATCCGAAACTATAGACCTGATATCAAAATGAATCAAAGTAGGTGTGACGGAAATGGAGGATGAAAAATCGGCTTTGATCGAGAGAGACAGTTCTTCGAGAGTTCTTCATGCGGGTGGATCAATAAGCATTTTCATGGTGAATCGGAAGCCTGAAAACAATAGAGACAACTTCAGGATGTTAGAGCGGCCTAAATCTTCATATTTCATGGAAAAAAGATGGCCGGATTGAATATTAGAGCCCCAACTATGGAATAATGGTGGAGGTTTTTGTTTCTGGGAATTTCTAGAACACATGGAGTGTTTTCATAAGAACACAACATATATTTCTAAAAATGTGGCGTCTAGAGTTCTTCAGTGTGTTAAGATGTTAAGCAATTTGTTCTCTAAAGAACACAACTTGTGGGTCCTTAAAATTTACTCGACGTGTTTTCGGGGGATACACATATACGGGGTGGGGTACACGGCCATGTACTCCACCACACGGCCAGACCAGGCTGGCTGCGTTGGTTACCTGGTGTACTGGTCACACGGGTTGTGACACATGGGTTGAAGCCATGTACGGGAACCTGGCCAGTGTACATGGAGTCCACCCCAAATAGAGTAACACGACGTTTCAATCTCTTACATGTCGTGTATATGTTCTTCTACACGACCAGCCCTAAAACATGGGCCATTGTACATTGGCAGAACTCGGGGTCAGAAGACACATTGTGTGACAATTATACATGCTGTATACATCCCAGTACATGTCTTTATCTTCTTTTCAACCGTATCTTGGATAAATTTTGTTTGTGTTATTTCCCCTTTTACTAATTCCCATGAAGGTCAGGTATCATTTCCTTTTTCAAGAGTATGATCCCTTTAGCAGTAATTTCTGTGATAGATTTAGGTATCCCTATGAGAAGCCCAAATCCAGATCCTTTATCCATTATTGACCCTAGGTTGTGTCAGGTATTAATGTGACTATCCTAATAGGGTGCCGGTACTCTACTTTGTAGGTGAATCTGGATGAGTCGTGGTATCCTCCATGGCCCTGGTAGTGATCCTCATCTGTGTATCGTGATTTTCCCCCACTCAAGAGTGTGTTCCCCCAGAATGAGTGTATTTATCTCTCATGATGTTTCCTAAAAAACAATACTTCTTCAAAGGACATTATCAGTGCAATAATACTCATGGAGTGAGTTCTCCAAGACAAGTGCTTCATGGAATATTCAAACTGAATCTCTAGCGGGGGTATGCGGTTGTGTGACTTGTCTCTGGACTACGAGTCTGGGTTTTGAGTATATCTAGATTGTGTTCACCTACTGTATTTTCAGTTGAAATATAATATGTAGAGATGAATACACTTTTCCTTTGTGTATTGCTTTGTGTTTTTCTAGGTCCTCTACTAAGTGTTGTTATACTCACCATTGCACGGGCTTTTCCTGCATGTGTCGTGTCTTTTGCAGACGAGCAACCTTTTGACAGAGTCTAGGGAGGACCATATATTCATCTCCCCCTCACCTATATCATGTAATGTCCTTAATGAATTATATTATATGTGATCGTGTTTAATATATAATAAAATAATAAAACATTAAACTAATTAAATGGGAGGGATGACCTGATGAATTCAATTGTAGAATGGATGGAGGTTTTCAATCCACTCTAGCAGCACTTCTGAGTAACTCTTTTAGAATGTTTTCACTCTCAGGCCATTCAAATTGAAGAGTTTTCCCACTCCTCCTCAAGTGAGTTCATCTTCACCAAATGGAATATCTTTATAAATAATAAATGTTATTTCCAATATGTAATATGTATTAAATAACATGAATTTAGTTTTATAATTTTATAGTGACACTTTGTTTCTGGGATATAATTATTTCTTATGTATCACCTTGTAAGGAATCATCCTTATTTTCTCTATAATAATTCCATCATTCTCAAAGTATACAGCTTTAATTTCATCTAACCCAGGTATCTAAATTTTTTATTGATATGTGACTTCCTTCAAGTAAATGTTCATCTTTTCACGGCTTAGTAGGATTTATTGTCAACATATTCTAGTTCATGAATCATTTTACCTTAAAAGAATCTGTAGGGGATAATTCCTAAAGAAGATATGCTGTAAATTATTAGGATTATATAATGATTTTTAGCCCAATAATACAGTATGATTTAGGAATATCATTGGAAATGATATATTAATATCACATCCACTTCCATTTAATGGAATTGTATTTTATGGAAGTTAGCCATTAATAGAATTAACATTTGAATCCCTTCATGTTGGATATCATTAAGGATGAGTTTTATAATGAAACATATGGGAGTTGTTTTGACTATGGGGTTTCAAATAGTTTTTGACCACATGAATGACTCCAAAATTTCATAACATATGAGTTAATTGATGGTTGAATTAGTATTGGAACTAGATAATATAAAATAATCCTACTACTATAATTTGGGGTATGTGAACTACCCAATCCATAAACAAATAAATATTTTCATTTAGGTTCTCTATCTTCTATCATGCTTAACATAGAGAGATACAAGCATATCTTAGATGGAGTGAGTGTCTGGGTCGATAATTTCAATGATTCAATAATTTTTCTGGATAAACAATAGAGTATGGGCATATATTTCATACATATTGGTGATATTAATCATGCCCATACTGGTTGAATTTTGGGTTAACAATGTTATGGCTTAAGGGACCCATAAAATATTCTTAACTTTATAAATAACATTGTTTCTTTATTTTACCCATTTTATTTATAGATTTGGGTTTATTAATCACTTGGAGATATAGTTTAATTGTTAAACTCCAATGTCCTGAAGGCCTTTTTTTATTGATTTGGATAATCCACCTTTCAAGGGGTGAGGTGGAACCCTTACAAGGCCCGTAGGCATAAGTATAACATGGCTCATTGGCCTTAGAAGAATTCATTGCCCGTAGGATTCAAACATTACATAAAACCTAGACTAACTACTTTGAACTGCTCCTCCCCAGCACCTTCATCGTGAAATCACCTCTCCACTATTGCATGGCTACTCGGTTAGGCATTACCATTCATGCACAAGCTTGTCCCGATGACATTTTTCATACCCTCTCATTCTTGCAATTCGTTTAGCTTGTGCTATGGTGAATGCCCCTTGCTCTACCTCCTTCTAAAGATTGTTCCTTGTAGGTTGTCTGGTTTGCATCTGCACTTAAGGTGGCCTGAGGACCTTGAGGTGGCCCGAAGGACTTACTGAGCTAAAGGCTTGGGTGGCCCGAAGGCCGTAGAGGACATGGTGACCAAATCTGTGGCCCAAATGGGGGAATATTCATGGGTGCTATAGTGCCAAATGGTGCCCGCTACAGTTTTGTATAGTTCTTGCTACAGTACTACTACAGTACCTGTTGTAGTGCTTCTATAGTTCCCTGGAAATTAACCTCCACCTGGATTTGATCTCGGGTCTCCTAGATGCACTTAAGGAGTCCTCACCAACTGGGATGAGTCTCATATACGTTTAATTGTTTAAAAAAGCATAAAAATCTATAAATAGTATTAGAGCATGACAATGATATTTGGAACAAGAAATAATTCTTTAGTGGAAAGAGTTTGTGTTTCCGAAAAAAAATTCCTCATGAATAATTTATAATGTAATGATATAATAATGTGTTGTAAGAATTAACACCATGTATGCCTAGTGTGATGAATGATTCTTACAAAATATAGTAATACTCAAACTCATTATCTGTATGGTTAATTATAATATGATCTCGAGGCTTAATCTCATGAAAACTATTGTGGTGTTTTTTTTAAATGGATGCTATATCATAATTACACAGTCAATAGTAGGGCTCAATTATTCCTATTTAGGTGAAATGTTATTCAAATAAAACGAATGTTTTAATTATACATAGCTATTGGATTATTCTTATTCAAGCATGAAACATGAAATAATTACTTTTTTTAATGTCATCAAACACAATTTTAATGGAATGTGAGCCATTCTGCTTGATGCTAATCCTATGTAGGTCTTACTACACACAAGTTTCACCTTAGTCCCCATTATGTGTTGGGTTATTGCAATGTAGATAATATTGTAAGTCCTCAAACAACTCATCACTATATCTATTAGAGTTCCACATGACTTCATGTGTGATTCCCTTTATTCTATAGGTTTCAAGCTAGTGATAAGGGAATGAATCATACATCAGGGATACACTAACCTTGATATACTAATCATCAATAGAAAAGAAAATAACCAAACTCCATCCACATAATTAATAAGAGTACATAAAAATAATCAACACATTCATGCTATAATTAAATTTAAATAAATAATACAATAATACATCTTATGTGATTTCCAATAGGGAGGATAAACCATATGAAAAATAAAAAAATTACACAAGAGGCTCTATTTACATCCATGAACCTCACTTCAATTATAATCTCCAATTAAGAATACATTTTCCCCAACTCAATTCAAGAAACATCTTGTTCTCAACATGAATCTATACATGAGTTCTGCACATGTATGAGAGTACCCATAATGGGTGTAAATAATAAATTTATGTATGTTCTAACCAATTAAACCAAATATACATCATCATATACATGTGTATATATGGGGAAAATAGATGATGGGAATCAAACATGAAATCATGAATGTATAGTCATCATGTGATGACTAGGATATTATGACACCTTCCCATACCTAATCAACCTATAATGGAATGAACTCAAGTCATGTCATAATACCAACTTGTACCTAAAATATTTGGGTATAGTTCGACACTACATCCCAACACATACCCAAAGATTCAAGGTAGGGTGAATTATTCAATCCTAACCACTACCCAATAATGAAGGGTGTGGTACATTCCAACACCTTCTCATTCAAGGTGAGGCCTCATCTCAAGAAACATCTAACAAATGATATGTATATAAAATATGAATATATAATATCTTATATGTCAGGTCCTGACCCGCTGAGTGCCTACCTGGCTAGTTGTAATCATACAGTCACACCCAATGACCTCCACCAATAGGCCATGGGCTAGTGACTAGTTTTGATTAGAAATTTTACACACATGAGATCCCATATCCAAAAGTACATGTACACACACACATATCCATGTGACAATATAATGTGGAATAATAATTAACATATTATATAAATACATGTATGAAACCCAAACCCACATTGGAGTATGAAAAGTGAGTACACAAAGGCATAATGTCTAAATAAGATCCCAACCAAGCGATAAAAAAGTCTGATCGACACAAAAATGGGGATACTATCAAACTACAACTCTAGAATCTACCCACGGTCAGTCTATCCCAATTAATATCCACCTACTATATGTCCACCTAGGACTTCGTAAAAATGATTATTGTTAGTATAATATATGACACGTTCGGGTATTTCCCATGTAGGGGTGATTATAAACATACCTAGTACGACACCCTGAAATCAACAAACAAAAGTATCAAAGAGTAAGTCAGTTTTATATCACCAAATGAAGGGTTAAAAATATACAAGACAACCTATATTTTCTCAAGGAAGGTTCTATGTGTCAAGGAGAGGCCATAAACTCACTCTCATCCTTGGATTATACTCATGGCTCAAAGTTCACACTCATATGGTCGAACTAAGTCATCTATTCTTGTTAAAACTAATGGAGATCGTATGATATATATTACTCATTAGGAATTACTATGTTAAATTTCACAATTTAACTCATAATATTTTGAAACTGTGGCATGTGATCACACCCAGGGCCTATGGGGGATTCATAACCATATCTGGAATTACCCACTAGAAAGTGAATCATACAACCAGGGTATTGGGATTGGGATACATTACCCAACCTAGAGAAGAAAGGGATAGAAGATCTACCCCAATCCTTTTTGAGGGATTTGTGACCACATCTTAAACTAGACTAAAAAGAGGATTTCTTATTGGGTTCTCAAGATGGGATTTCACTCTGAACCCTCATTGGGATAGACTGAGAGAAATTACAAAAACTAAATCTATTTAAGGTAACATACCCATTATAATTATGAAAATGGATTGAGGGAATAAAAGGATAAAACCTACCTTTTAAGGAGTAAATGATATGTACTTTGGACACACATTGTGTCCCACCGTGTCTTGTTTACTTATGTTATTATACTCTGGTCATGCTAATATATAATACCTATTCCCATATATACTACCCATTTTCATTCCCATGTACCCCAAACGAAACACATCATGATGTTGTATTAGGAGTCACACAACATGTAGAACCAGTACCAAGACATGTGATATTTTTCTAAAAATAATACTTTAGTGTCATGAACCAGGTCATGATGCCATCCTACCTGACACCCGACTAGGTCCGGGACATGGACCGAAGGGAATTCCCAATCCCCATAGGATTGAAACTAATGTTGTGCAATAAATTAATAAAAATGGGAATTATTATAGTCAAACATACCAGGATCAAATAAACAAATTTCTCATCCAACGTAACCAAAAATAGAATACTGATAAATGAAAAACTGATCCATTTACAAAAACATCTACAAAAAATAGAACTAAATAAAAAATGAGATTGAACAATGCCGACATGATCTCCACATGACCTCCTAGTCACCACCAACTACAAGACCATCCTAATCCAAAGGTACAACCGAACTAGAAACCTAAATCATTAAAATATATTGGGTCTACCGATACTGAGTGGAACAAATAGTGTGTAAGATTAAACATCACATCATGTAATCACCATAGAGTCCGTGAAATTCCATTCTCAAAACATTCTACATGCACTAGATTTAAATACATTTCAAGAATATTATTTTAAATCATTTCCATCATGTAAACATATATTTACAGAATTTTTTTTTAAACAACACAAACAACATTCCTTTTCAAAATCAAATCCACTTTTCACAGCACCATTCAAATCCAATACCCATGTTCAAATCCGTAAAATTTAATCAAAATGGGGTAAAAATAAATTGAAGGAAACACAACTAATTAGAATAATCTAGCATGGATAAAATCCAAACAACTTGTAGAAATAAATAGAACACACAGAGAGTAATCATAGAAATTTCCTAAACACATCTAAAGGAAATCATTGGACATACTCAGTTAAGACTCATCTTCCAACATATAGTGAATCGAGGTAGGCTATAATATATTGGATTATCTAACCTATCCTCACGAGTTGCATGTACATCCTGGACTCTTAGAAAATTAAGGGGGATACAACCTATCTCATCGGCATTGATAAGAAACCATCACTCGACCCTCTAGTTAAATCCCTGGAATCCGAAGAAAATAATACATAGTGAAACATGGTAGAGAAACAAATTTCCACAACATTCTCATCCATGGTCCACTAGAGTGGAAAACAACCCAAAATCCAAGTGGTCTGGATACTGATATCATTCTGCTGCATGATGCACTATAAGAGATCCTATCTAAAAATTATAGTGGTCTTCAATAAAAATACAAATCATCATGAAAAAACACGAAAACACATTTCTTTTGGAATATTCAATCCGACTATCACCTTTTTTGAGATTCAAAAAGAACTTTCTCAATCATTTTTAAATAAAAACAGAGACTCATGCAACCCATGTTTTCCACTGATTTTCCAAAACATTCAAACATTCGGACTAGTCTCATACATTACATATGTTCCAAAACCAATTTATGTTACATTATAAGGTTAAAATTGGGCCTTCTCATCACATCAAATCAAAAAAAAAAATTATATACAACACATTGTTCCAACACAATAATTTAACATTTCCAAAATAATACTTTTAAAAATCCATTTCCACACCATTTCCAATGTCAATATGCTGAAAATTATTATTTTATTATAACACCATAAACCCACAGATACACATCACGGAGGACGGAAGAAGTGGAGTCCAAGAGAGTCCTTCCGGATTACATTGACACACTCAGGCGGTAAAGAGTTAAGTCTATCATAAACAATCAAGGTCTCCTCCGGTCTTCCACCACGAGCCATAGCATCTGCCGCATAGTTGGATTCCCGAACACTATGATGAACCATCCTACCCTGGTTGGTCTCATCTTTGCATCTCCTACCAATGTACACCAGATTCCAAGCAATGTCACAAGCCCCCTGAAGCGACTTGACCAGAACCTCGGAATCAAATCCAAAACTCCTCACAAGTTAATTGAAAAACATGCTCCATGAGAAGCAAGAAACAAAAATTTATATCATTTTTAGAAACCAAACCACATCATAAAATTCCAAAAGGGCCTTTATACCACTTATTCACTAAAACATATTTCAAAATTAAAAATGATCCAAGCTTTTCAAGTCACAATTGAAATAAAATTTAATGTCACATATAGCACCCACAGACTATTTACAAACCATGAAACCATTTTGAAAAAAATACATATGGGAGGAAGACCTTTTGGAAAACCAGAGATAAAGGAAGAACACATTTTCATCCAAGTGGGAAGTGGGCCTCAAGTAACCGTTAAGATAAATATTAGGAAATCCAAATATTTCTATAGGATAAAAACTTTCCAAATTCACACACACACCAAATACATTTTAAAACATTCCTCAAAATAAATTTACTACTTACGAACACATTTGAGGTGAACAGTAAGGATGTTTATGTTCCAAAAAACCCATTTCTTTTAGAAAACAATCTTTCAATACATTCACACCTTCAAACCCCTTTGAAATCACATTTTTGATTTTTTGTACAAGGAATAAAACACATATATAAAGTAAAATGAAGAGGAATATTCGAATTAAAATAAATATATTTTATTAACCCATCTTAGAACACATTTTTTACTTCAAATAACATGGAAAAACCTTTCTAAATAAACATCACTTTCTTTTAAACCAAAAAACAATCCACAGATAAGTTTAAAACCATATAAGTCACCAATTTTCACATATTACACCCAACACACAACCCAAAAACATATCCAAAACATTACCAAGGGAAAATACCACCCCAAAGAATCCAATTACACTTTAAAAGATTAATTAACATTCTATCAAACACCTTGTGTTCACATAAAATATAAAATAATTAATTAAGACCATGAAAACCATTTACCACAAATTTAACATCATGTGAATACAAAAAAAAATTAATCTAACACATCACAAGAAATATTATAACATTTTGAAATCAATCAAGGAATGATCAAGCATCATCAGAATGTGTCAAAAATGAAATTGATGGAAACACCTACCTCACAAGACTCTAATTTCATTTGTTTATCCCCTTGAAAGGATTTATGCTCACACTTTACTTTTTATTTGATTCCCCCAAAAAAACATATCAAGCTTGGTGACCTAGGATGAAATTACAAAGGTTAATTTTATGAGTGTTAAATAAAGTTTTTGTTTTTATTTACACAATTTATGTAATTCAATTATTTCATTCCTCATGTCCAATACACTAATCCATAAAAATCTAGTAGAATTTATCATATAAATATATGATATGGAATTATGTTAAATATAATGTATCTAAAAAGCAGTTCGTAGCTATTTTTATTAAAGAATAGTTTAGTTTTCTATGTAAATTAAGATAATATATCTTTAAATATATGAAAACAACCAAATATTTATTACGTTATAGAGTTGGTTTCTCTATATCAATGAAAACACTTTCTGCATTTGCAAGAGGATGCGGGGTCTTGATGAAATTCACTTAAGGGTTATAAATATCAAAAAGGTTGGTGGGTAATTCTCTTTAACTTCACCTACTGAACAAAAAATCATCCTAACATCACACATAGTTTCACACTCTCAAGGTATATTATTTGGTTGATCACATGCTATTTATTAACTATTACAATCGATATATAGATAAAATAATTATTTATTTTCTTAATGTGAGAAAATATTTAAGTATATGATTATAGAAGTATGTTATTAGAAATTTTATGGATTAAACAACCCTTTAGAATTATTATCAATAACTGTTAATAGTATAATTTTTTTTTAATTTATGTTTCCTTATTTTATAAAAATTTTGGGAAATAGAATGACCTATGTAAATAGAGGATGTGATTGAAAATAAAACAACTACCTTCCTTGTATAATGGAATTTGGTGATTGAAAATTATAGATGATGTTGAACAAGTTATATCATGTTGTGAATAATAACATAAACCATGTTGTGTGTCTGGATTTTCTAAGGAAGGAATAACTAGATATTTGATCCTTTAGGTATCAATGACTATCTTATTTAGTAGACCCTCTGATTTGTAAATTACAGAATAATTGTTCAACACTACCGAAAATATATATTCTATACATTATTGTTTTGAGAAATAGAGGGTCAAATTGATAGTAAACCACTTATATGAGGAGTCTGATAATTTTTTATACTAATCAAAAAACATAAATTAAATGGTTTAAATTAAATTCTTAGAGTGTGAAGAGTTAAAAAATACCTTTTCAATAAGTATTTTTATAATATCCTTTGAGAAAAAATAAAAACAAAGTTTCGAGATTTGAATAAAAATAAGAACAAATTAGTAGAATGTTATAAAATGAACATTAAAACTATATGTGATATGATTAATGATTTTTCATTGACTAAGATTGAAATATATATTTATTCTTTGGTAGAATAAGACCTCATATACTAGATGATATAGAAATACGATCCTTTGAAATTTATGAAGAGATATTATAATATTCTTTCAAATTTGAAGTTTAGTTTGTAGATATATTATATTATAATGGAATGAATGATGAAAATATATAGATGGAACTAAATTTTAGAAAAGATTTTGACCATGAAAGTGATGGGAAGAAACTAAAACTAACTAGGTGTAACAATTCTGGGAATAAATATTCGGGGAATTTTATGAAATAAAGTGGAATATTGGGCATATGCAGTACGGTTAATCATATACCTTGACACTATTATCGATACCTAAAGGCGTTATATCTAAATAAAAATGATAATGAAATTTATTTACTTGAATAAACTATTGTGTAATGATTTGAGTTTCGAGATCATGGGAACATTTCTAAAAAATTATAAAATCATAATAAAATGAACTAACATTGACATTAACCCTTGTAGAGGATATGGGATCAAGGATATTCTTTTGAAATCCTGACAGCTAAAGCCATGGATATTATAATGTATTAACAGGGACACTTATTTCGTAATAAAAACTAGAATTTATATTGTTTGATTCTTAGTCTATAAATTTATTTCTTTCATCCAAGTTCTCAAATATAATATAATTTTCACCACTAAACTACTATAAATAGATTTATCAGTTAAAAATATATGATACAATATTCATTTATCAAGGGTATATAATGATTCCATTATTATATTTGGTGAGTAAAATCTCACTACAACTCAATGGTTATTCCAATTAAGGAATTTAGAATAATACTAGGGATGGATTGGCTCACAAAGTATAATATAAAGATCAAATACTAAATAAAAATTATTTAATTTATCATGAATTAAAAAACATTAATTATTTTCATTGGAGATATATCAGTACTTGAATTTTTTCAAAGATCCCATCGTATTACCTTATTTATTGGAATGGTTAGTGAATAAGAGGGAAAAGTGAATATAAAAACATATAAAATCAACCCATTTTTTAGGAATACATAAATTTATATCATGAATATTTATATGGGACTCTCTGTGAAAGAGAGGTAGAATTATCAATTAAAGTCATACCTAGATAAAATACAATATCAAAGACCCCATAAATAATAGAATCTATGGAGTTAAAGGAATTAAAGAGATAATAAAATGGACTTTTGGAGAATAGTTTTTTATAACCAGTTGTATCTCATTGGGGTGTTCATATACTATTTGTTATGAAAAATATGGATTAATTTAGATATGCATTGATTATAGAGAATAGAATGGGATCACAATGAATAAAAAAATTCCCTCATCTAATGATTGATGATTTAATAAACTAGCATCATGGGGAACAATTATTCTCCCTCACTAACATCTGACCAAGGAATCCTTAATTTATGATGAAGAAAGTGGACATAAAAAATAGTGAGTTTCATATAATATATGGATATTATTTTTTGGTTGTTATTACCTTTGTATTAATTAATTATCAGGCTACATTTTTAGATTTTACAGATTGAATATTTGGAGACTACCATGATAAATATTCAGTGATCTTTAATGATTATATTTTCATATATTCTAAAATCCAAGAGAATTATTTAGACCATATATGATTAATATTGCGAAATTTAAAAAAAGATAGGATTTTTGATAGATTAATTAAATGTGTGTTATTTTTAAACCAAATTGAATTCCTGGGAATCATTTTAATTTGTTAAGGAAAATCGACTAATATAAATAATATAAATTCCATGGAGGAGTCCTTTTCATAAAATAATGATTGATATTTATAGTTTCCTTGGTCTATCAAATTATTTAGAGTGTTTGTGAAAACAATTTTAAGTATTTTTAATACACAAACAATGTTAACTCAATGTTTTATAAGTTCATATTGAAAAATGACATTCAATATTGTATCCATGAAAAAAAAATATGAGGGTGGATAGTGAGCATATACTATCCTTCCCCTTACACAGAGAAGGATTTATCATCTATGGTTATGTATCCTTGAAAGACACTGATGTTTACCCTTACCAAATGAAAAAATTATTTTATATTCTTCTTGATAGTTGATACATCAGGAGAATAAATATTTTATCGATGATTTTCAGTTAGCTATTGTTATTTTTTAATTATTGATTTGGAGAAAATATCATTTTGGGCAGAAGTTTGATATAAACATAGAACACCAATGTCAAAATTAAAATATCACACAAATTTGACTAAACTAATGTTAAAATAGGTCATTATATATTTTTAAGGACTATTATTATTTGATTCATTATCATCAGGAAAATGAAAACAATAACTTTGATTCCTTATGTAGGAAGGAACCGAGTTTTTGTTTGAATTAATATAATTTATTGAAATCCATTGTTCATGAATTGGATAAAGATATAATTGGAAGTCATCAGGTATAGCATATCATCAATCCTCCTACAAATTATTTTTCAACTATTATTAATGGGGAAAATAAATAAATTACAAGTAATTGATCCAATATTGAAAAATATTATAGAAGCTATATATAATGATAATTTTCATGAGTTCAATGTTGATCAAGAGAGAGTAGTTAGGTTTAGTAAATTTATATGTATCTCATGTATTCTATAGTTAATGAAAGAGATGATGAATAAATAGTATATCTGTTCTTTTTTGCTATATAAATAATGAATAAAAATGTATTAAAATCAATGTGGTCATTATTTTAGGATAACATAATGAGGGAAATTTTTATTATATGAAATGATGTTTGGTAGGCCAATAAGTGAAGGAAAATTGACAACTTCCAAAAGATGTAATTCAAAAAAAGTCATATATATATTGTAGTAGGGAAACATCACTATTGAATTGTTTATGGTCCATCCTAACATGTATAAGGGAATCAATTCCATATGGGTAATTGATTATATTTTAATAATGATTGTACATTTTACTATTATATTTGATGGTTTCTCCCATGAATGAAATTCTCTATTATATATTCAAGAAGTCATGTACTTAATAGAGCACCACATTCAATTATTTACAACAATTATCCAATATGTAATTCAATGTTTTAGAAGATAATTTAATGTCTATGAATATATATGTATTCCAAAGAACTACCTATCATCCTCAAGCTAATTAGTAATCAAATAGTACTATTCAAATATTGGAAGACATTTTAATTGAAAACTCAATTTATATTCAATTTACTTTTGGAAGAAAATATTTAACATATTAAATTATTTTATAACAATGGTTTCCACTCAAGCATTAAAATGGATACTTATAAAGAAATATATGGAAAAAATTATATAACTCCAACATGTTATGATGAAGTTAGAGAATGAAAACTATTGGGACTTGAAAATGTGAATGTGAATATGGAGAAGATATAAGTGATATAAAAATATATCAAGGCTACCCATTGTCAATAGAAAATTGAGTTGAAATCAAAGGAATTGTTTTATCCACTAGTTCGAATACCTTGAGATAGGGGAAAATTAGGGTATGACAGATTAAACCATTCTCCCATTAGTATTCTATTTCATTATTAGACAAAACTCAATTCTCTCTTCCTTCCATAGAAATATATAAATAGATATGAAATCATGCACATGACACAATTTTTTTATTTGGTTCACCCTCACCGGGCTACATCCATGGAGAATACAATGACAATGTGCTGATGTACCAAATTCACTAAGGCTCAAAGACAATAATGAGTGAAACATTTTGGCTAGATCTTCTATGCCTAGGCTTACTTCCTTTTAAATGTTTAGGGTCTTCTCACTTCATTCCCATGGGTCACTCCCTAGGCCTCTTTCTCTGGCTCCCTGTAGGTGGAAAGGGTCACCATCTTCCTCTTCCATCACTCCCTTCCCTTGGAGAAAAATACACTCACAATTTATAGACATGTACGTCAAACACAGTATATGTATATGTAGGTCCCTTAATTTTTATGAATTCATGTATCCTAAGTTTTAGGTAGATATACTGTTAAAGTTCTTTTTCACCCGAAGATGATGTTCACCTTCGAGGGTACTATTAGGTACTGAAAAAAATACATTTTCAAAAAAAAAATGAGCTTTTTCAAAACTCCTTGTGAAAACTATGAAACCCCATGATCCTCTACATACTATGTACTGGGTTTGGTGCACAGTCACCTCTTCCATGAACTACTAATGCTGATGAAAACCCCCATTTTTTGTTCTTCCTCTGCCTTCGTGATCACATACCATTATCAGGTACTAATTCTGTGAACCTCCTCTATGAAACCCCTCATATCCGTGAACTATTCTCTATTCATAGACATTATTCGCTTCATTGAACCAGAGCTCTCCCACCGCGTACCTCTTGTGTAATTCTCCCTCTCACATACTGTAGATTTCTACTCTACATACCAAGAAAACTAATTCTATGTACCAGACTTCCTTCTCCATGTAATAGACTTTTGTTGCAGGTTAAAAATCCTCACAAATTCCATCAAAGAGAATCGCTTTTCGATATTTCTGAATTCCTGGAGAAAATATGTTCCTAATTATATTCAATCTCCATAGTAACCAGTGGGATTAATGATTCTTATATACTCAAAGATACCTGCAAAATCTGGTAATCCAAGATTTACCAAATCTTCGATTCAACCTTCACCACATACCAATCATTCTACCGCAGTGAACCGCAAGCCACCCATGAAACATTTTTCATACGTGATCGGTGAACCTCCTACACTTGTACATGATCTATCTCTTCCACCAATGACAATACATCCGTGTACCACACCACCACTCAGTCACGAACCATTTTTGGTTTCACTAACTGCTCCAGCTGACCATTCTCAGTTCTCCATGTACCGTTCCCAGAACATGGTATGTGACACATGAATTGTGCTACGCAGTTCTCACCCTTTATCTATTTTCATCAACATTATTCATACCGTTCACTCCTATGAATAAATCCATCCTTTTTTCAATTTAAAACTCTTTATTTTGAGGCCCCAAAATTGAAAAAACGTAGGGAAACTACACCACCCTAAAAACATGCCTTCAGCAAACACCAATGATACTCATTTTCAGTCATTCGGATTTGTAAAAACACACAACCACAACCAAAACCTACCGAGATGACACCTTGAAGGGATATTTTTTCTATCATATCCTCCACTGGGTTTGTTGAAAACTATTCTCAAAACAATTCATTGTTTTTTAATATCTCGTTAGATCTCCTTCCATATTCAACCATCATTTTCTTCATGAGATCAAAATAGTGATCAAGGATTTAATCAACACATGCTCCATGAAAACATGAGCCATTCACAGAGTGTGAAATAAGAGTATGATGAAAATTTTATCAATGAATCACTTAATTGATATTCACCAATAGTTGATACCATTCTAATACACTAATACCAATGAACTACTTTTATCACTAACCTCATCCATCATGATATCTAATCATTGATCAATCACTTATTGCATCATAATTTTTAATGCTCCCCCTATGTTATATATCATATAATAGCTTCAACTTAGCTTCAACTCCCCCTATCTCCTTGTTCCGCTGAAGAGCTTCTCCCCGTGTCCTTTGTCCCACTAGAATAGTCACACATTCTCCCCGTTTTTCAACAAAACTGAAGGGCACATCAATGTTGTCTGTAATAGGGTAAAGAACACATATAAGTACATTAGAAAAAAAGCACATCATACCTTTGGGAGGGGGTCCAACATCCACACTTTTTCATGTTTGGGAATCCTAATATACTCCTCATTCATTTTATTCCTTTCAAAGGATTCTTAGGGTATGGAAATTGTAAGAATATTAAAAACATGGTGTTATGTTGGAACATACTCCAACTATACAAGCCCAAGATCCACATTCAATTTGATAAAATGATATTTTATTTCAATGTTCTTTGTCCTTGAGTGATGGACTAGATTTTTTCTTTGATTTATTTCACTTAAATTATCACAATAGATTCTAATTGGATATTTCACTTCAATTCCCATAACTTCAAATTTTGTCTTCATCCACAATAGTTGTGTGCAAGATTGTGTAGTCGTAATGTATTCAGCTTTTGTGGTGCTCAGTGAAATGTAATCTTTCTTCCTGCTTAACAAAGAAATACACAACCCTACAAGATAATATGCACCTCATGATGTTGACTTCATATCATCTGCTAAACCATTCCAATACGTACATTTCTACCCTAAAAACATTGGATGAGAATTTTTATTATACATTAGGCCAAAATCCATTGTTCCCTTGATATTTTGATGTATAATTTTTACAACAATCATGTGTCTATCCTTGGGATTTCTTAGATACCTCACTTCTTCTCATGTGCAAAATAAAATATCATTCCTTGTTATTGTCAAATACAATGGACTTCCAATGATTTTACTATATTCTGTGATATTAACTACCTTGCCTTCATCATCCCATGATAGTTTCATCTGGGTAGCAACCAGTGCCTTTACCTCTTTGGAGTTATCCATTACATATCTTCTCAGAACCTCCATGGAATATTTAAATTTGAAGATAAAAGTTCCATTACTTCCTTATGTCACATGTAATCCAAGGAAAAATTAAATCTCAACAATCATCGACATTTCTAACTCTCTATTCATGAATTCAGAAAATTGTCTGCATTTTTCTTTATCAGATCCACCAAAGATTAATTGAGGGACATAAACTAGCAACAAAATCCTTTGACTATTTCCATTATTGAAATATAGATTTTAATCAACTCCAGTACAATGGAAACCGAGTTTTATTAGAAACTGATCAAGCCATCAATACCATGATCTTGGTGCTTGCATCAAGCAATATAAATACTTATTCAGCTGACAGACTCTGTTCTCATCATCATGATTGAGAAAACTGTCAGGATAACCAATATAAACTTCTTCTTCTATAAATCCATTTAAAATTTCTCACTTGACATTCAACTGGAAAACTTTAATCATTTTTTTTCACAACTATTTCCAAGAATAATCTGATTGTCTCTAGCCTTGAAATAGGTGAAAACGCCTCATCAACATCAATACCCTCTATCTGAGTGTACCCTTTTCACACCAGGCATGCTTTTTTTTCGAATAAAAACACTATATTTATTCATGTTGTTGTGAAATTCCCATTTTATCCATATGACATTCTGGTCCCCTGGCATCGAAATAATTTCCCATTTCTGATTGTTCTAGTTGGTTGGATTGGACACACAATAGGGGGCTGAATTGAGTTCCAATTAAAATTTATTTTTAAAAATATTTCTATTAAAATCCCCTAATTTATAACACAAGTTAAACTATGGTGAATTTGTAAAACTGTAAAGGTTCAATTAGGTTCTCAAAGATTGATTAGTTCTTAGTTAATTTAATCAAAAGATTAAATTAGCTTTTGAAACTAATCTACTGATTTACAATAGTTACAAACACTTTCTATATTAACTATCAAAGTAACATGAAAATAAATTTCAATTTCAATGTAATTAGAAGTGGAATATAAATTAGATATTGTACACTTTAAACTTAAATGAAAATGCACAATATATATAACAAAGAGGTTCAGTCTCAAGCCGAGACATAGTCCTCTCAAATTTAAATAAATTTGATCTACACCCTAGATCTGGGTTAAAAATAGTTCAAAAACTATCCAGGTACTCATACCTCTACCATATTTATTCATGGGAGAACAAATCAACAGCACACAGGATGTCTACATCTCACTAGACCTCTACCACTATCCACAGTGGGAAACACAAGAGATAAAACATATGTGAGTGAGGATTAAGAAATCCTCCAGTTCAGTACAGGAGACAATGTGTGTGTAAAATAAATAGGGTACACACACTGATCGAATGTAAACCAAAGAATCACTGAGAGTATGTATGAATGAGTTTAGAAAAGCTCTAGTGATTAGAAATGTAGCTCTGGACTCCTTGGATTCAGCAGAAATTTGTCTGAGTCCTTTCCTGGTTTTTCTGTTGAAAACAGAGTGTCGTGGTTCAGCTTGGTGTTCTTCACAAGTGAATATGTCCTCTTGATTCTTCATGTGTTATTCAGTTGATTTGGATTGAATGTATGAGACAATGCTCTCTTTGAAGATCTTGCAATCTCTTCTTCATGGTCGTGCTCAAGATTGGTGTTGTATTCAGTATAGTGCACTCGTGTTTCTTGATCGTGTACGTATGCCCTTATTTTCTATACTACAGCTCAGCCTTCCTTATATTCCATGAGCTTCAGAAATAGAATGATTTCCTTTTCATAGGTACGAGGTATGGTTTCCTGAAAGACCAAAAACTATCATTAAATATCATTAATTTCATTAAAAACATTAAATATGACCGTTAGCAATATTTAAATAATATTGAAAAAATGTTAAAAAATGGTATCACAATAGTTATGCAAACGACATCTCCTTCATGGTATGTCGTTCACAGTGTGTCACTCACGATGTCTTGCTTATGGTGTGTCCTTCATGGTGTCTTTCTCACGGTGTGTATGAGTCATGTTGTCTGGATGACTGTGTCTGGCTAACTGTGTCACGATGTCTCATTGGTCACGGTGTCTAAGGCTTAGGCTTCCCGGTGTCTGCTTCAGTGTTTCTGTTCACGGGGTCTATTTCTTTCTCACAGTGTCTGACATACTGTGTCAAGCTTCACGATGTCTTTTACTTATACAATTAAATGTATTTAGACATAAATACTAATATACATAAGATAGATTGAGATTAACCATTATAAAGTATAAGATAACTTGAAACATAAATACACATGAGTAATAAGATATGTGAGATTTGTGATCATTAATAATATTTGTAAATACAAAGGAGATTTGTAAATATAAAGTTGATTTGTAATAATAAAGAAGATTTTCGATAATTAAAACATGGTTAATACATGAGGAGTCCAACAATCTACCCCTTTTGATGATCACAAATCATGTATAGTTAAATAATAAATTAAATGCAACTGCAGAGAATGTGACATAGATAATAACACATAACTTGGAATAATTTTCTCACCCTTTTGGGATTATCAAAAAGTTTAACAAAGAGAGGGAAAATAGTGTATATTACATTAAAAATGTTGATAATACACCATACAGTATAAATACAAACAATAAACAATTAAAGACATTCCCATCAAAAAGAAATTAGTCATTGGGCTTCTTCAGGGATTAGCCTTCTCTTTGCCTTTATAAGTTGCTGATGTGGAAGAAGGCATAGAGTTGGTAGACAAAGAATGTAAAGGTAGACTAGCAAAGACATAGGGAGCCAAAGATGGAGCTAAAGAAGATCGATTATGTGGCTGATCAAGAATTACTGGCCTGATCTCAGTTAGAGCTTGGAAAATTGACATGGAAGTTGAGGCTAATGTAGGTAGTCCAAGTCTAAGAGGGGTAGCCGTTGGAGCAACTATTGCAGTACTTTGGACATGTAGATAGGGATTTAGAATATTGATGATGTCTGTGCTAATTTCTCCTCCATATTGCATATCTTTTTCAAAATCTTATTTTTTCTCTACGAATTTATCTAATAGTCTGGTAAACTTAGTGAGTTTCTGAACTTCAGTTTTGAAAGCCTGAGTCACAGGAGGTATCATCAAATTTTCCACAAGATGCTTAAAGTTATTTGACATATCAGATTTGGAGAAAATCTGGATGAGATAGAAATATATCATCTTAGTGATCTCCTGCTGAGCATCATTGGCAATCTTGGAATGAATTTGAACCATGTAAAGTGCTCGATCACTATTCTAAACAACTTCAGATAAAGGATACAAAACAAAACCACTTAAGGAATTATGAATTTCATCCTTGATTTAATATCTAAGCAAATAATCATCCAAAGAAGGTGTGGAGGTATCACTAGAGGAAGGAGAAGCCTTGATAGCTATGGTTAGATCTTTGAGCCATTTCAATACCTTTTGAAGACAACCAGTGTATTCATCTGTAAGCTTATTCAAGTTCTCCTCCAGTTCTCTCATGTGTCGCATCATCTTTGTGTGCCTTTCACTAATATTTTCATCAAAAGATAAAATATAGGGATGAATTTGGGACCCAATGTCTCAAGAAATGTTGGAAACCATAGGGTCAGGAGAAGTAACAATAGGTGCAGGAGTAGGAGCAGACTCTGATCATAAAGACAGTTCTTTCTGCATGTCTTCTACCATACTTTTAAAAGTTGCAACATCAACACTAAGAAACTTATTTTCAACTCCTACTTCTTGAATATCATGGATCATCCTGGGTTGAATATGAAGAATAATATTTTCCAAAAGAATAGAGGCATCTTCTTGAGTTAGTTGAGTCACATGATGAGGTTGAGAGGACATAATATTCTCCACTCCAGCTAAGATATTCTCTCCAAAGACTTTAAAATATTCTTTACATACAAAATATTTCTGATTAGGTAAGGGTTCTGGTGAAGGTGGAGGTATAAGTGCTAGTTCTGGTTGAGGTTCAGATTCAGTTTCAGGATCAATTTCAGATTCAGTTTCAGGTTGAGGTTCAAGGTGTGATACTGACTTCAAACGAAACAAAGAAGAAAGGTCAATCCTTGATGCAGTCACTTCTTCTGATTCACTCACATCATAAAAACTAGGGAATTCATACCGAGTATACACAGTGTATGACTCAGTGGAAGGAGGTACATCACCAAGCATAGCTTCATCAACCTCAAGATTTTGAGGTTCCTCCCCCTCAAAATGTGCATCCATTTCAGATTCTTGAGGCTCGGAAACTGGGTTAAGATTCACAGGATCATCTCTAATATCCTCCGTCATTTCATGCCTTGCCAAATGAAAGGAAATTTCCATCCTTTCTTCAGCAGAGGGTATGTACTTAGGAACAGACTGTTCCTTAGGTAGAGCTTCCAGACTTGCTTTATTTTCAGTAGGGAGTTATTCTACAATAGGATCTGTCTATTCCATGGATTGCTTCTCAGATTCAGAAACAAATAACTATCTTGTAGCTTCATATTGGGTTTTCTGATTAACATGGGAAGGAGGTAATTCTTCTTCAAGAACATCATATATACCAACAGTCCTTTCCTTTTCAACAACAACCGCTTCTCTTGAAACATCAACAGGAACAACAGTCCATTCTTTCTCAACAGGAGCTGCTTCCTCATGAGGTATTTCTACCTCTTCTCTATGAGTTACTCTAGCTACCTCTTCTTCTTCTTCTTCTTCCACTTTAGGATACTCATCCACCTCATCTGGTTCCAAACTATGTTCAGTAATGTTTTTAGGCCTTGTAGGATAATCCACATGATTGAACTTTTCATAAACCTTTTCATTATCTTAAACCCACAGCTTCTTCCAGGGGTATCTAGTTTATTTTCATCCTTCTCATGGAAGGCTTGGATAAATAGTACTCAAAATCCACAAGATTTTCTTCATTTGGTCCAACTACTCCCTTGGAAACTAACATAGCCGAAATCATCCTTGAGTAAAACAGGGAAGTGGATTTGGAAGTGACCTTAATCAATTCACACATGTGGTGAATGATATATTTTCCCAGATTTATATTATGGCCATTCCTCATCAGATGAATCATAAAGAAATTATGATACTTCAAAATAGAAAAGTCTCCTTTCCTTGGGCTAATCAAATTTTTAAGAAACTTAAACAATAACCTTGTCCCCCATCCAATTCAACTGCTATGGCTCTTCTCCTGGTTCCATTTCCAATTATGATTTCTAGAGCATTCTACAGATCAACGATGTCAGATGTAGGTGGAGGGTATCTCTGGTAATCATCACAAATCCCTTCATGAGGAATCCTTATGCATGCATCCCATAACCTCAAAGATAATGAGCATTTTTTTCCATTGATCTTGCTTGTTGCCATAAAGCTTTCTACAACATAAAAGGAAAACATTACATACTGATAGAACTGTGCAACCAACCTCAGGTAAATAGGTCTTTCCTTCCTCGAGAACCATTCGATCCATCCTTGTTCTCTGAATACTTTTAGGACTAAAGACGGGCTGGACAAAAGCCACTCAGGGCATATTTCCTTCCCAGGAGAAACAATATGGCTTACTAGGTTAGGATTTAGGGGTCCTTATGGAGCTATTCTCGGAGCTATCTTCTTCTTCTTTGAGTTGTGATTCTTAGGGGTAGATGAAGAAGAATGCTTCATCCTTGGAATCCAATTAAGATTCACGTGAGAGAGAAGAATAGAAGATTTTCACGGTTGGGAAGGTTCAGAAGAGAGCTCTAGTGAGTAATCGAGTGAAACCCTTATGTTTTATCATTTGGGAATGTCAAATGTCACAAAAATAAAAACACGGGAAAGGAAATAGCGGTGAAATAAGAATTACTGTGATACGGGTTAAAATAAATACATAAATAATCTTCACGATGAGACCATGAGTATTCGTTATGGTGTGAGGATAAGAGGTCATCATGGTGAGACAGTTAGTGGTCGTCACGGTGAGACAGTGAGTGAACTGTTTAGTCACGGTTAGATAGGGATAGACCGTGAACAGAGTGTTAACTATGAGAACGTAAACATGAGACAGTAACCAAGAAATAGTGACCATGAAACAGTAAAGTAATTTATAGCACAATATTAAACAATAGGACTAGTAAGATATCTATTTTCGATTGACCGTTCCAATATCATGTATGATGTTGTCTAATCTCTCAAAATTTAATGGTTTAGTGAATATATCAACAAGATGATTTTCAGTACCAATGAATTCCAAAGTGATATCACCTTTTTGATAATGATCCCTCAAAAAGTGAAGTCTAACATCAATATATTTTGTCCTAGAATGTGAAACATGATTTTTTGAAATGTTAATAGCACTTGTGTTGTCACAATTTATTTGTACATGTCTGAATTGATATCCATAGTCTAGTAATGTGTGTTTCATCCACAAAATTTGTGCACAACAACTTCCCGAAGCTATGTATTTCGCTTTTTTAGTAGATAATGAAACAAAATATTGTTTCTTACTACACCATGATACTAGTGACTTGCCTAAAAGGTGACATGTTCCAGAGGTACTTTTTCTATCTATCTTACATCTAGAAAAATAAGCATCAGAATAACTAATTAGTTCAAATGATTGTCCATTTGGATAAAACAATCCTAGATTGCGTGTATGATTGACGTATTTACAAATTCACTTTACAACATTTAAATGTGATTCTTTAGGGTTTTGTTGAAAAAAATCACACATACACACAATAAACATGATATCAGGATGGGTATCAGTTAAGTAGAGTATACTTCCAATCATTCCTCTATAAGTGGTTTGATCAACATATTTACCATCTTCATCAAAATCCAACTTACAAGTGGTACTCATTGGAGTGTCACTAATTTTAGTGCTATCCAATCCAAAATGTTTAGAAGATCACTAGTATATTTACTTTGAGTTAAAGTAATTACATCATTATTTTGAAAGTTTTGAAATCCAAAAAAGAATTTTCATTCACCAATTAAACTCCTTTCAAATTCGTTTTGCATCATTTTAGAAAAATCAGTACATAATGAATTTTTTGAAAATCCAAAAATAATACCATCTACATAGATTTGAACAACTAAAACATCTTTAGAAATTATTTTTATAAAAAGAGTAGGATCGGCTATTCCTTTTGTAAAACCTTTAGAAATAAGAAAAGTACTTAATCTCTCATACCAAGGTCTTGGAGCTTGCATTAAACCATATAATGCTTTTGATAATTTGAAAATATGATTTTGAAAATGAGGGTTTGTAAATCCAGGGGGTTGTTCAACAAAAACATCATCAGCTATATACCAATTTAAGAATGTACTCTTGACATCGATTTGATATAGTATGAAATTCAGATGTGCATCATAAGAAAGTAGAATTCTAATGGATTCATGTCTGGATACTGGAGAAAAGGTTTCCTCATAGTCAATTCCCTCTTCTTGACTATAGCCTTGTTCAACTAACCTAGACTTGTTTCTAACTATGTTTCCAGCTTCATCTACTTTATTTCTAAATACCCATTTAGTTCCTATGAAAAAAGTGTCCTTGGGAACTCAAGTAATGTTTTGTTTAGCTAAATAATTCAAATCAACTACATAAACATTTTAATTTCTCAAAGAAGAAAATACTAAAACATTCTTACAATTAAAAACATTACAAGAATCATTTTCAAACTTAACATTAAAGCCATCATCACATAACAGAGAAATACTTAACAGATTATATTTAAGTCCATTAAAAAAATAAAACTTTTGAAATTAAAAATGAGTTATTGTTACCAATTTGGACTAGGCCGATGATCTTTTCTTTAGAATTATCACCAACGGTGACATAGCCAACATCAACCTTTATTAAGCTATTGATGAAAGAATAAACTATAGACATGTGTCTTGAAAATCCATGATCCAAGTACCATATCTTCTTATGGGAACTCTTCAAATAGGTTTCCTCAGAGGTGTTTTTCATAAAACACATGTTTACTTTATAAGAATCTTCATCATTAGTAGAATCAGAATCACTTGAAGTTTCTTCTGAAGCACTCCAAGCTGCTTTCATTTATTTCTTATACTTTTTATCCTTATAGTCATGTTTGTTCTTCAACTTCAATTTTTTCAGTCTACATTACTGTTACCTTTTCTTTTACATTCATAGAAAACAACCTCATCACACTTATCAGATTTCTTCCAATATTTCTTCTAGTTCCCTATGTTGTCATATTCACATTTCTGGTTTGATTTTCTGAAAAATTTATTCTTCCAATATAATTTCAAAAATCTCTTGTCCATCTGATCCATGTTTGCATCACTATCAGATTCTGAACTTTCACTTTTTGATCTTTCAGTAGGTACGTGAGATTTTTCTTTGTCCTTGCTCTTTGAGGTAGTAGACTTAAATGTCACTCACTTCCTTTTAGGTTCATCATATTCCTCCTTATTCACCTTGGGTTCTCCGCATACATAATAATCTTACCAATAAGATCTTTAACAGGAAGAGCACGAATGTCACATGATTATCTGATTGAAACAAAAGTACCTCTCCATCGGTCTGGTAGACATCTTAATATTCTCATGATTTGTTCCTTTGCTGGAACAACCTTTCCAAGTGACCTCATAGTGTTGAAAATATCATTGAACATGAGATACATGTTAGAGATAATTTCATCAGTCTTCATTTTAAAATTATCCTATTTAATAGTATAAGTGTTTGATTACATTTCCTTAACATTGGTTGTTCCTTCATGAGAAACACCCAAGGTATCAAAAATTTCATAATGTGTTTTACAAGCAGATATTCTATTGAATTACTCATCTCCTAGACCACGGTACAGGGCATTCATAGCATTACAATTATTATTATAATTCGTATTTTTAGGTTCATCTCAAGTTTTTCTTTCAGTTTCTGGAAATTTTATATTGAGTTTCTATAGCAGTCTAGATATCAACAACCATACTTTATAAATGAATTTTCATTTTATGTTTCCACTGTGAATAATTTGTACCACTAAAGAAAGGTGGCCTATTGATAGTAGAACCTTCTAGTATATTATCCATAAATTGAATTTAGAAAATAAATTTAAAGAGATAAAAATTTGAATTAACAAAAATTTAAGATCTTTTAAGATGCAACTAAAATCACAGTTTAAAAACAGAATTTTCTGAAAACTTTTTAAAACAAAAATAAACATCTGATACCAAATGTTGGTCAGAGTAGACACGATTGAGGGGGGTGAATTGAGTTCCAATTAAAATTTTTATTTAAAAATATTTCTATTAAAATCCCATAATTTATAACACAAGTTAAACTGTAGTGAATTTGTAAAATTGTCAAGGTTCAATGAGGTTCTCAAAGATTGATTAGTTCTAAGTTAATTTAATCAGGAGATTAAATTAAATTTTGAAACTAATCTACTGATTTACAATAGTTAAAAACACTTTCTATATTAACTATTAAAGTAACTTGAAAATAGTTTTGTATTTCTAAGTAATTAGCAGCGGAATATAAATTAGATATTGTTTACTTTAAACTTAAACAAAAATGCATAGCAGATATAACAAAGAGGTTTAGTCTCTAGAAGAGACTTAGTTCTCTCAAATTTATATAAATTTGATCCACACCCTGGATCTAGGTTAACAACAGTTTACAAATAGTCGAGGTACTCAGACCTCTACCATAGTTATTCGTGGGAAAACAACTCAACAACACACAAGATTTCCAGGTCTCAATTGACCTCTACCACTATCCATAGTGGGAAACATAAGAGATAAAATAGATGTGAGTGATGATTTAGAAATCCTCCAGTTCAGTACAGGAGAAAGTGTGTGTGTGTAAAATAAACAGGGTACACACAATGCTCAAAAAAACCAAAGAATCCCTGAGAGTAAGTATGAATGAGTTTAGAAAATATATAGTGATTGGAAGTGAAGCTCTGGACTCCTTGGATTCAACAGAAATGTGTCTGAGTCCTTTTCTGGTTTTTTGTTGAAAAACAGAGTGTCGTGGTTCACCTTGGTGTTATTCACATGTGAAGATGTTCTCTTGATTCTTAATGTGTTCTTTAGTTGAGTTGGATTTAATGTGTGAGACAATGCTCTCTTTTAAGATCTTGCAATCTCTTATTTGTGGTCCTGATCAGGATTGGTGTTCTATTCAGTATAGTGCACTCTTGTTTCTTGCTCGCGTACGTATGTTCTTCTTTTCTCTACTGCAGCTAAATCATCCTTATATTCCATGAGCTCCAGCAATAGAATGATTTCATTTTCATAGGTACGAGGTATGGTTTCCAGACAGAACAAAAACTATCATTAAATCTCATTAATTGCATTAAAAACATCAAATAAGACTGTTAATGATATTTAAATAATATTGAAAAAAAGGTTAAGAAATGGTGTCACAATAGTTATGAAAACGGTGTCTCCTTAACGGTATGTCCTTCACGGTGTGTCTCTCACGGCGTCTTTCTCACAGTGTGTCCTTCATGGTGTTTTTCTCATGGTGTTCCTGAGTCACGGTGTCTGGATGACTATGTCTGGATAACTGTGTCACGGTGTCTCATTGTTCACGGTGTCTGAGGCTTAGGCTTCGTAGTGTCTACTTCAATGTTTCTGTTCAAGGTGTATGTTTCTTGCTCACAGTGTCTGACTTACTGTGTCAAGCTTCACGGTGTCTTGTACTTTGACAAATAACTATATTTAGGCATAAAAATTAATATTCATAAAATGTATTGAGCTTAACCATTATAAAGTATAACATAACTAGAAACATAAATAAACATGAGTAATAAGATATGTGAGATTTGTGATTAGTAATAAGATTTGTAAATATAAAGTAGAAGCAGCGGAGCCAGAGCTCGTGATGATGGTCGTCTAACCCTAATGGGGTCGGCGGCTCTCCCCCCTCTGCTACAAGCCGGAGGGGGGGTGGATGAGAAGGAGGTCACGCGACGGAATCGTTTCACCCGATTTTCTGACCCTAATTTATACCATCCTTTTCCTGAGATTCAGATCATGCCGAAGGTTCATGGCTTTCAGAACGGAGACCCCGCGGTGCCTCTCTCGGTTCTGGAGATCTCGGAAGATGAGGGTCTCCTTGATCTGACTTTGATTGTTCGCTTCAGGAGGTCTCGACCTTCAGTGGACGATTTCGACAGGTTCATCACCAAATCATGGGGACTTCAGCTTTAGCCGGTTGTTGGTTTGCTAGATAAACGGAGTTTGATGGTCGGCTGATCTTCCTCATAGGACATGGTTCATGCACTGGCGTTTGCTCCCAGGAAGTGAAGAAGGTATGAGTTCCATTTAAGCAGATGGTCCTACGATTTTCATATGAATGACGATTCCCCCCCATTCCGGTCTGGATTAGCTTTCCCCTGCTTCCCCTTTCTTTTCAAAACCCAGCTATCATGTGTGTGTTGGGGAACATGGTTGGACGATTTCTGTGCATTGATTCCCGTACTGCCTCGGTGAGCCACCCGATCAACCCAAGGATGTGCGTGGAGGTTTATACCTCAAGAGCGTCGGTGGAGACGATTTGGATCGATGCTGCTGAGGGGATCCGATGCGAGCAACCAGTGATCTTTGATCATTGGATGGATTTTTGTTCAATTTTCCGTAGACTGGGTCACACCAGGGCCTTCTGCTGATGCGATGGCCACCAGAAATATGATACTGTGAAGACCAGAGATGTTTCGAAGGTTAGCAATGGATGAGATAACTGGCCTAGTGGAAACTGGCTCAGTCTTGCTGAACACTCCTCACCTGCTGCAAAGTAGGGTGTAAACCCATCATTGTCTAGTGTTTTTAGCAGGCTTAAGGATGATATCAGGGTGAATACCTTTGACACTAATGTTGGTAGGGAGGCAATGGAGCCCTCCTTGAAGACTCAAGCTCATGCTAGCAGTGGTGGACACCAATTCATGGGACGCGGTTTCGACCATGCAAAAAATACAAAGGTTGCTGAGCAGCCCCTACTGATCAGCACTGAACTGGTCAGCGCTAATCCATGATCCTTGAACCGCTTCTCAGCACTGGAGGAGGAGGAGAATGAGGAATTTAATTCAGGGGGAAATGATGGGAAGATAGTGGCCTCCTTTGGTGACCAGCTTCAGAATCTGGAAGGGGTGGCGATCAATCCAGACTCCCCCTTCAACCGGCTGAAGGCAGACCGCGCGGGAACTCCCTGCGTTAGGATGCAAGAGAAATGTAAATCCAAGCATATGGAAGTGGAAGGCAAGTTGGATGGGGGCCAGTTATTGGTCCACACGTCCACCAGTGAGCATGTGGAGTCACTTGGTTTGGATACTGTGAAAGAAAGGAAGGGCGGGGAAGATGTCAGTAAGGGGAGGCAAGGGAGTGTGGGCTACTCAACTCAGACCCCAATCCCCCTGGGTAATAGGTTTGACAGTTTAGCGGAGGTAGGATTGGGAGATGTATCACAGGTTGCGGTTGAGGGAGAGGAGACAAGCAGGAATAATCTTGATGGCTTTGGGGTGGAGGAACAAATTGAAAACAGCAAGCGTTTATCTGCTGGGGAGTCCAGTCCGAGGAGCAATAAGAGAAATAGGAGGAGGACGGGCAGAAAGGATCACACATCTTTACCACCCCCCATGAAGACTCGGTCAGTAAAAAAGAAATTGGATGGGGAGTTGAACAGTGTGGTCAAGGGTCAATTGGAACCTCCTGGCCATTCTGCACTTCCCTTGGAGTTGATTTTATGCTCGGACGATGAGGTGACAGAGCAGGTGTTACTTCTCAATGCGTCGGAAGAGGAAGCGGCCAAGATGATGGGTTGGGACATTGAAGTGAAGCTTAATGAAGAATAATATTTTTGGGTCGACAAACAGGACACAATCCTGTTTTGGGGCTTCAATAAGGGGATAATTAGGTTGGAGGAGTATATACAGGTCTGGGACAAATTGACCTCATCGCTTGAAGCCCTGGTAAGGGGAGACCCACACACCCAGGTATCCGCTATATCCTAGAGGTTATTTAGAGATACAGTTATAGGTAGAGTTGAGATGTTTTTCAACAAATATGCTTTACAATCATTTGACTAATGCTTGGGTGCTCTCTTCTTCTTGAGATGTTTGGATAGGTGGTAGTGCTTCATCAGTTTGTGTGTATCGTGGTGTTTTCAGGATTTTCCAACAAGCTTTATGGTCTTGACATAGATGAGGTTTAAAGCACAAGGTCGTCGCCTCTGCATGTCACTTGGAGTGGAAGACTGAGAGGGTATGGCTTGGCCTTTGGTACCATGCCCGTGCATCCCTGCATGGGACTGTTTGCCGAGTCCCATGCTTTGGTGGAGGCCTTTCAATGCTGAGCTGCTGGGTAGAGGCAGGACCAGTTCTTGTTTGGAGTTTTTTGTTGTTGTTTGTTTTTGATGGACTTGGGGTTTCTCACTTTCCCTTAAAGTGATTTGATAATAAAATAAAAAATAATTTTCAGGTAAATATAAAGTAGATTTGTAAATATAAAGGACATTTGTAAATATAAAGGATATTTCTAATCATTAAAACATGTTTAATACATGAGGAGTCCAACAGTTCTCAATTTGTTCTAGATCTTCAGTTATTACCTTAACCCAATTCTCATCTCCAATTGCTTTATCAATGAATTTAGGCTTAACTTGTGATTAGTATGATGATTTATATAGAGACTTCATCTTCCATGTATACATTAGTACTATCTAATCACCAATTATGTTTTGCCTATCAATATCATATATTCTCACCAGTCTCATAGAAGAATCATGATTTATTCTCAACATCAAATTCTTCTTCTAAATCAACCTCTATATCTAGAGAATCTCCTGACCTACTCATCTCTTCATCCCTATCCTCTTGATTCTGATCATGTATTTGCTAAATATTCTATTCATTCTCTATTATAGTTGCATCATGACATTCATATATTTTTACTAGACTCTTATTGAATCATTTATATGCTCATATATTCTTTGAGTATCCAATAAATATTCCTTCATCTCCACGAGATTCAAATTTATTGTGTTTCTCCTATTTGAGAATGAAAATTTTACTTCCGATTTTTGAAAGTACTTCAATGATGGATTATTCCCGTACCATAACTCATATAGAGTCTTCTATTATTTTGGAAAAAAAATTCTTTTCGATGTATATAGTATAGTGATCATTGCTTCTTTACAAAATTTCTCTTGGAGGTCTTTCTTTACGAGTATTGTTCTATCCAAGTTATTGAAAAAATGATTTTTTCTCTCAACTACTCCATTCTGCTGTGGAGTTCTTACAACTGAAACATGATGTCATATACTATGTTCTTAGAGATAATCCTGCACTTGGATATTTTGGAAATCTATTCCATTATCAGTTTGAATCATCCGGATTTTCTGACCTAGCATCTTTTCACATTCTCGTCGATATCTTGTAATGCAACTGACCACTTCAGATTATGGGGAATTATTGAAACTCATTCCATTGTGCTAGAATTGTCATTGAATATGCCATAGTATATCATCCCATGAAATTCCTTTAGTGAAATTAACCCATACACTTTAATACAAACCAACTCAAGCCGTCTCATTGACCTTTTCTCCTTATACTTATATGTCTTTCAGACGATCTTCCCTTATTGGAATGCATCTCATGTTTGAGTATAATCACATGATAATCTAGGGAGATTTTGAGCTGCATCAAATTTCACCAAATCTTATAAATAATATTTAATTATTTAGACAATATTCTTATTCCATAGCTTGTTTTCTTCATCCTTGGATAGAAATCCCATATCTTTTTCTCCACTCACAATGTAGAGATTTCCTTTCGTACGCTTTCCTTGCAACACAACATCACCATAATTTTCCATGATGATACATAATTTATTTGAAAAACTTATGGCATATCCTGAGTCACACAATTGACTAACTCTAATCAAGTTGTGACTGAGCCCCTCAATAACCAAGACATCTACTCATCTCATATCATTTCCTTCAAACATGGCTTTTCCTGAACTAATAATTTCTAGGCCATAATCATTAACAAATATTACAAAACCTTCTTTATCGTACCAGATTCTGGTTACTAGATTCTTATTTCTCATCACATGGGAAGTGCATCTACTATTAGTTATCCATATCCCTCTGCGATCTATTTCCTTGAATGCATTTTCTACAACCATGACCTGCTCAACCCTTTTTATTTTTTATCCAAAACATTGAATTCATACCCGACATAGAATGATAATGTTGATCTTACTTGGTATATTATGGGTTAGATTCAACCTACAGAGCTGCAAATCAATTTTTAATTGTCATCTATCTTAACAATTCCTTTGGATTCATCTTAGGATAAAATTCAGTTTTCCTCGGCACATTCCTCTATATTGTTTATGTGAAATGTCTTGTCATATATACATGTCATTTACACCGGAAACTGTGACCATAAAATGATTACCTATAATTTTGAGATCTATACTATCAACTATGTTGGTCTTGTTACCTTTGGTACCTCTTTTCTATGGAATATACATTTTGAGAGTTTCCCATCTTACCACAACAATAGCATCATATGTGAGGTACCTTCTTATGTGGAAATGATGCACCACTTGTTTTGATTTGGATTCTATAAATATTCTAATTCTTCTTCATGCCCAAATAAATCTTTAATCTTAGATTGGGTACTTGTGGTTTGAATTGAACCGTATCTACTTTCTATTTTAGATCAAGCCTCCTACCAACCTTATCATTGAGAGTGAATTTGTGATTCTATTCTGATAGACCACTATGCTCAAATCTCATATTATTTGCTTCCTGTATGATATTGTTTCCAAGAAATTTTTCTTGATCATCAATTTTTCATCTCATACCAAATACTTCTTATTCTAGTTGTTAGATATTCTTGATTTGATATTTTCTATTTTTAGTCAAACTATCAATTTAAGTTTTCTATTATTCAATTTTTAGTTTGTACTCAACCACCTTTTCTGAGATTTCTGGCATTGAAGACCTCAGCTTTTAAATTTCTTCATTAAACTCATAATTCTCTTCTTCCTGCTACTGCATAAATATTTTGACATCACAAACAACTTTATTAGCTTTCTTCATTTTGGATTTCAAAATTTATACCAAATCAAGGGAAAATTCTAATTTATCTATAAGATCAAACCTTCCTTCTATTTCTCCTTCTTCATTTTCACTTTCTTCTCTAGTTAAATAATTTTTAGCTATTACCACCAAAGAATCTACTTTATGATCTCTGTAGTCCTCCAACTCTTCTTCCACGTATTATTCTGAACATTAAACTTTTATTGAAAGAATATTCTTATTTTTGATGAACATTCTCCTAGTACTTATCCTACCTTTCTCATTTGACGAATACATATTTTGGATAATTTCATCATATTATTCATTTTCATCATCAAATATCTTAGGAAACTTGGATGAAAAATTCCCAATCTTTCGGCCTTGAAATCATGCAAACGAATATTTACCTTTTGAATCTCCCTTTTCCCCTTGGAAGATTGGAGGTGTTAAATGACATGAAATCATCTATATTGTCCTCCTCAAGACTATCTTCGATAAAGAGATTCTTCATGTTCTTCAATGCCACATCCTTAGGATTCCCTTTTTACACTGCATATTTATCATCATTTTTCATTTTATATGCTACAAGGGTACTATGTTGGTTATTTAGGGTCTTCTCTTTTGGGTCATTGTCTTCAAACACTGAAACTTTTGGATTGAACTGTGGTGGAAGTTTCCACAAAATTCATTTCACATTATTTATATCTTTGATGACTTCTCCAAGACCTCGCATGTCTTCAACAATAATATTTATCCTATCAAATAATGCATCAATAGTCTCATTGGGATTCATTTTGATATCCTTATACTTGTACCATAGAACCAGCATCCTTGCCTCTCGAACATTTGTATCAACCTTAGAAATGTTTAAAAAATATTCCCATATTACACGTGATGTTTTACAAGACATCACCTTCATATATATTGAATTTTACACTGCTCCCCCTAAGTAATTGACCCTTTTTTCATTATCATTCAATTATATTCTTTCATCTTCTGATAAAGAGCCACTATTTTTGTCAGCTAATATTCCATGCATAGCTACTGTGAACGCATCCATCCCTACTAATCAAAAGTAGTTCTGCATCTGATTCTTCCATAGTTGAAAATTATTTCTGTCATATATCAAAATTCCTTTATGATTTACCACCTCTATTTATTATTCTTGAGAGAAAACCACTGACTTTCAACCATTCCCTCTAATACCAATTATTAGGTCTACTTGGTCGATTACCCTGAGGGGGGGGGGTGAATCAGGGTATGATAGATAAAATCATTCTCCTGTTCAGATCTTATTTCATTATAAGGAAAAACATAATTATCTCTTTATTCCATATAAATATACAAAAAATATGAAATCATGCACATGACACAACAATTTTTACTTGGTTCACCCTCACTAGGATACGTCCAAGGAGCATACAACGACGATGTGCTGATATACCAAATTCAGTTAGGGTCAAGGAAAATAATGAGTACAATGTTCAAGGTAGATATTCTATGACTAGGGTCCCAGCCTTTACAAAGTTTTAGGTATGTTCAATGTATTCCCAAGGGTCACTCCCTAGGCCACTTTCTCTGGCTCACTACATGTGTAAAGGGTCGACATATTCCTCTTCCTTCACTCACTTCTCTTGGAGAGGAATCCACTCATATTTTATAGACATATAGGTCAAACACAATGTTTGGAAATGTAGGTCCTTTAATTATCATGAATTCATATAATCTCAACTATAGGTAGATTATCTATTGAGGTTCCTTTTTCACTATCAGAGGAATTCCACATTCCCTGGTACTATTAGGCACCGTAAAAATACTTTTTCAAACTGAATTGAAGCTTTTTAATGATTCCTTGTAAAAACCATGAATTTATTTGATCCACTGGGTATTGTGTACTAGTCTTGGTATGTGGTAACCTCATCTTAATACTACTACCGTCGATGCGAACCACCCTTCGTTTGTGTACTTCCTCCACCTTCGGAATTGTGTACCTCTACCGCATACTGATTCCTAGAACCTCCTCTGTGAAACCCCTCATATCCGCAAATTGTTCTCTATTTGGGGATTGTCTTCGCTTCAATGCCACAAAGCTCTCCCCCCCATGTACTGCTTGCCAAATTCTCTCTCTCTAATAATGAAAATTTCGTCTCCGCGTACCGAGGTAACTCCTTCCGCGTACTAGACTTCCTTCTCTGCGTACCAGAATTCTCTTGTGAGTTAATTATCATCGCAAATTCATTTAGTAGAAACCACTTTTGGACTTTGTCAAATTCCTGGGAGAAAAATATGTTCAACAATGATGTTCAATATCCATAGTAATCTGTGGGATTATCTATTTTCATATAGGAAAAGATACCCACAAAATCCTCTAATCCATGATTTACTAAATCTTCAATCCATCCTTCACTATATATTGAACATTCTGCTGCCGAAAATCACAAGCCACCCGCAACCCATTTTTCATATTTTCTCCGCGTATTGCCTATTCTCCTACACGATCGATCTCTTCCACCAATGACAATATATCTTCATACCACACCACCACTCTTCCATGAACTGTTTTTGGTTTCGCGAACCATTCCGGTGTACTGTTCCCAGCGCTCTGCATACCTTTCCCAGAGCATGGTATATGGCCCATGAATTCTGGTACACGATTCTCACCCTTTTCCAATTTTCATCAACATTCTCCATACCATTCTCTCCTTTGAATAAATCTATCTTTTATAATAACAAACACTTGATTTTGAAGCCCCTAAATTTGGAAAAAACAAGGAAACTGTGCGACATTAAATATAGTTCTTCAACAAACCCCAACGATACACATTTGCGGTCATTTAGATTTGTCAAAAAACACAACCACACCCAAAACATACCGATAGGACACCTTGAAATATTTTTTTACCAAAATGAAGGAATTAATATTTCAAGTTGGGGATCATTTATTCTTTAAAATATAACTATGGAAATGAGTTATGAAATTTTTAAATAATGTAAAATTAAGTATAATGAAAATTGGACCCTTTTACGTTATATATAATGTTAAAGATGTTTTCTTTCAATTAATAATTTCTATAAGACTTTATGATTCCCACATTATATTAAATGTGTTTCTATTAAAAATGTATATCTCAATCACAAAAAATATACTTGACATTAATTGTATAGAATTAGAACATGATATTTCATATGATGTATAACCAATCTAGATTATTTATTAAAGGGTAAATGTTTTAAAGAACAAGAAAACATCACTCGAGAATGTCCTATAGAGAAATCAAAAGATTGAATAAATGACCAGGGTGCCTAAAGAACCGATGAAGGGAAATATCCCCATTTATTATTAGGAATGAAAAAAATATTTATGGTGAACTTTTGGGGGGGGAATGTAATGACACAAAATTTCAGGAAATTATTAGTATAAGAATTAATGCTCCACAATGACTATCTTATCTTGTGTTATAGTAGAATCACACTGATAGTCTCTTTCATTTAATATGAATAGTATACATCATGATATAATATTTACCATAACAACTAGGACTAGTACATGAAGATATAAACCAATTAATAGTGCACACACAATGGAAAATAGTATAGTATTGAATTATATATAGAGATCACTCATGCTATAATTTCTATCGAATGAAAGAGATGAATTATGGATATAAAAGATATTATCTATGAATGTATAGAACCTTTATGAGTGAATTTGTTAATGATTAATTATGATAAATCTGGAGTATATTAAGGGTGTGATAAGAAATGTTATCATTAAGACCAGACCATGGCACGACTATTACCTGAATATTGCAACGTAACCATTATATGACCATTGGAATTGAAAAAATACACAAAATAATAGAAAAATACTAGTTTAAAAGGAAATTAACAATTATTATAAATAATAATTATATTTTAAATAACTTATTATATGCTTATATACTCATTACGAATCAATATTTATTATGTTATAAAATTTATTATTCTTTAAATTGAATAAATAATATGTTTCCATTTGAATATATTATTTTATTTAGAACATGAAATTTCTTCATAAAATAATTTCTCATAATTAATAATTTATTTTCATAAAGAAAACATTACATTTTAAATCAACATGTTTAAATTTAATTAGGTTGGATTGATATAAAATTTCTAAAAACATTATATTCTGGTGAAAAGTTAACATATAGTTTTGTGTTTTTGATATATTTATAATTATCTATATATGTAATAATTACTTGTTAAGATATATAAACCTTTTTAAAACCTTGATTATGTTTAATTAATTATTTGTTATGTTTTATAAGTATTAAAATTATTTCTGAAATCCTATGTGATATTTCAATGTCTAAAAATTACTTTTGGACATTGAAGAATCTATTTTAATTGAAAAATGGCAGTTTTTATTAAAATTAATATATACATATAATATATATTATTATTTAAAATATAAATATTTCATAAACCCTATTCTTAATTTCATCAACCATGATCCAAAACCATGGGTGACCCCTGGAAAAGGTATTTTACAAAACATAGAATTTCAAAGGTTATATTCATAAAAACCAAATTTTAAAATAAATACACACCTCTCTACCCCATTTGATTCACTTCTAATCTCATAATCATGATCCTAAATCACTCAGAATCTCATTAATTACTTGTGAGAATACCACACTCTCTCACGGAACACACATCTATTCTTAGTAAGTGGTACTTAAAGTAATGGGTTCTATTCGTCTTTTCTTATTTCATTCATGTACATCCTTTGTAGTAAGTCTTTTCATTATCAAATTATTATGTTCTAATTTATGTATAATAATTCCATTTTTTCCAAATAGTGGTCTATTAAAGAAAAACTATTATTCTCTCTCAATAAAATAAATCCATATTCTATTTTTTGTACCCATTTTGTCTCCACAAACATTCATCATTTTTTAAGTCGTACATTAATGATGGGAATAACCAACCATTTTTTCATTTACGGTTATTCATATAGATATAATTATACACCATTTTTTGGTTATTTCCATGTATAGAACACTTATTCCCATATTATGGGATAAAAGTGAAGAAATTTTTAAGTCTATAAACTCTTATGAGAACAATGATTTTTTACGAAACTCATATTTATTATCCATTAGTTATAAATGAAATAATTTCTTTTATTGTATGATTTATTTGGAACACAGATATTTAAGAATATGAATGGTATTTCATTAAATATATACATTTCATTGGGTAGAGAAATAATCTATAAATAAAACCTATTTATGATACCTTAGCAGCACGTTGTGGTAATGTTTCATGATACCTTGGAGAATAACCACGGAAATATGTTTTACAAAACCTTGGTGATGAACGTTGGTGATATTCTCATGATTTTCCTGTTTTTATGTTATATTAATATTTCCATATTATTCCTTATATATTAATTGTCATGATATTATTTTGTGCCTCATGATTTATCCCTAATGATCACATACCTTTAATTTAATTTATTTAACACTTTACTAGGATTTATGCTCACAATTACTTCTTAATTTGTGTCCATGAGAAATATTTTTAATTCAAGTGACCTATGATGGAATTAAATGCGTTTTTCAAGATGATAAAATAAATTTAATATATTATTTAATGTGTTCTAAATAATTATTCAAATACTTACTTAGTTTACAAGACACTAAATCATAAAAAATCTTGAATTATTTATTAATGAAATATTTTGATAACGAATTATGTTAAAAATAAGGAATGATAAATGAATGCCATGGATATAGTTTGGATAAAATAGAATCATAATTCCAATAGTTCTAGTATAAATTAGAATGATATAATCACTAGTTAGTGGGTCCATGTGGGATATGAATTTGGAATATGATATAGATTGTAATCATAATACAAGGGTCAGGTGGAGCATATGGGATATTAAAACACTATAGGGTGTTAGATGCGAGTTGGAAAAAACAATAAAATATCAAGATGGGTTTAGATATCCCATTATATTCTCTAACAGTATATTTTAGGATGCCAAAATTTCAATTAGGGTGTATTCATGATACCAAGATGGACTTTTGAAAATTAACTTATGGGATCAAGATGTCTTTCCTATGATGCCATAGACTTTTGAAGGTTTACCTGAGTTTTCAGTTTCTAGCAGTATTTTCGGAATATGAGGATAGATTTCTTATGGATTTATCAGAATTAACTCCCCATTGAGAGGTGAAATTCTTTATAGACCTTTAACCAGTGACTAACCCAATATTTACACAAGAAAATTAGATATCCCATGTGGTGAATTGAGAGAGGAAGGTGCTCTTGGAGGATCAGTACAGGAAGGAGTTTTGAAGACCATGTGTGTCCCCCTAGGTATCACAAATTTATTTTTCCAAGATTGTGGATATTACATTAATGTTATGAATGGATAATCATTTTCTAAATCATATTTTTCTCAGGAATAAGTATACATTGACATGAATTTAATATATATTATTAACAAATTGGAATGGATGAAGTTTTTCTCAATGATTTTCCTCGGGTTGAGTTATCACCAGATCTGAGATCGAGAGGGGAATATATAGAAGAATTCATGTAGGTTAATTTGATGCATTTGAGGATGGTCATTGACATAATTTTAAACCACCAGATTTATTAGAATATTTCAATATTCCAGTTATATATTTGATAGGTCTAATTATTAAGACATGAAATCTTTGAGGATGATGTATAATTGGACTCAGTGAAGGTTGAGACAATACAATATTGGGATACACCTAAGAGTATTACAGGGGTGGATATCTACCATAGGTTGGAAGGATATTACTTGAGATTCATTTCTGATTTATATCGTTTTAATAATCCAATAATATCCTTGAACAATAAGGTGTATCCATTTGTGTGGATGAGAAATTTTCCTTATGATTTTTAGGATTTGTGACATAGGATGGCGATCATCCTCATATTGAGAATTCTATAAGAGTGTATTGAGTACCTTCTGTTCTTTGATTCCTCTAAACATGGGTTTGGATAAATTTTAATGTAGTTATTGGTGGTGATTTTTTATGGGTCCTGACATCTATCATACCATTAGAATAATAATATGAATAAAAATTTAGAGCTAACAATAGTTATATTCACTCGAAAAACATTGTGATAGTATCTTATAGGAGGGATATTCAATGTCAATTTGGATCATAGGATACTCAGGTATATCCTATCATAGATGGATCTTAACACTGGGAAGACGATATGGGTATCCTTCTTGTCATATGTGGACTTTGAGATAGTTTATGATCTTGGAAAATATAATGTGATGGTAGATTTTCTTAGAAATAAATCCTATTCATTGTTATTGAAGAAGGACACAAAGTAGATAAACTGATTGATGTATTCCCTTATGGATTTTGGTGGTATTTTATACCTATAATTAATAGTTGTTCCAACTCAACTTCTCTAGTGTATTAGGGAAGAACATTTTAGAAATATTTATTATGAGGTATTATGTGATCAAATATCTACAGTATATGATTCTAATAGATTTTTTGAATGCGGGGAGAACATAATCCTTTATTAATGATAGATGGATTTATTATTAATTCTATGAGAGGTGGTTCTAAGGAATCTTTACACATCACCCATAGTGGTACATATAGAAGTGGTGATGATTTACCAAGACATACAATGTAATTTCTGGTATCTTACGACGGAGAGAAGTGTTACATATTATATCTTTTGATGTCTCACCATTCAACAGTTGATGGTCGAATATTATGAAATAGTGGGTTTAGACCTACCCCTTGAGGTGTTGGGGTTGAAGTGTGATGTTATATCCATTGAATATTTAGAATTTATTCCAAGACCACCTAGAGTTCATGACCATGTTTTGTTATTCGTATACTGACTAACCATGTTGGATCTCTTCCAAGCCATACTTTAGAAAGTTTTATAACATAGATTGGCATGCCTGTATAAAAAATATTTATTTTCCATCTTAATGATGTTAACTCATTAATATTTTTCTACATGATCCTCACATTACATAATGATTTTAGATAGTCTTAAAGGAGGATTTTTGTAGATCATTTTGGATTATCATGTCTTTACACACACAAATTGGAATCCAAATAATGTAAACAATTAAATTTCTGGAATAAAAATTTTGGGTTTTCATGTGTAATTTTGGCCAAATTTCGGAGGATCACCTACCCTTGGTGTATTTTGAAAGTAAAAATATTTTTCATTTCACCATTGGTATTCAAATATTTTAGGCCTTGAATGGTATAACATAAAATTCATCATTGTGGTGGATAGAACTACGAGAGATATCATTTATTGACCCTGATTTGGTACAAAAGATGAAAGTGAAAGTTTTTATCATCCATAAGTGGATAAAGAATATCCAAATTCATCAGATGCCCAAGGTGGACTAATAACAAAGGCCATTGATGTTTTATGAGGGAGACTATGTTTTTCTAAATGTATCACCTTGGTGAGGACAATGTAATTTTTACCAAGTTATTAATTTATCATTAAGATTAATTTTCCCTATCTTGATAATACAAAGTGTTTAAAAGTTGGTATAACACTTATCCAAACTACTATAATTACCCTGGGTGCATGATTTTTTCAATGTCTCATAGATGAGAACATATGTGAATAATCTATCACATGTTATTTACTAGGGAATGTTTGATAATATGTATAGAGTTACTCTCTTAGAGTACCTAGTTTCCACTGAGTATATGTAGGATAATATCCATCATGGTAGAGAAATTAGCTTTGTGTGTTTTTGTTGGAAGTATGGGAATCATTAAGAGAGATCATGGGAGTGGGTGAACTATATGTAGTCTCTGTACCCTCACCTATTTGAGAAGGGTTTTTCATTTTGGGATGAAAATTCTTAAAGGTATGGACAATTTAATAAATCAATTTTTTCTACAAGAAACATTGAAATATTTAAAAAAATTAAAGGAATATAACTACTGTAGAATTCCAAGCACTGATGATCCTTAGTGTTGATATATTAAAAAGATCAACCATTAATATATTATGAACACAATGTTTTTCAAAAATAATAAAATATCTCAGAAATATATTCTTTTATATAGAAAATGAGACATTTTTTAGGTATGGAACATGGGTTTTACCCTAGGTATGACATATGTTTGGTCATCATTGGTTGTATTGGAAGGGTGTTGTTGCTAGTGGATATTGGACAAAATAATTAAATTCAACTAATGAATTTATTATTATCTAATTATGCTCTACACATAGAGAAAAATTTATTTATAACCCTATAAAGAAAATATTTAGAGTGATCCAAATAACATTAAAAAAATTTGGAGAGCAAGTGTGAGATTAAAACATCGGTGTGGTGAGGGTGATTTGTAAAGAAACATTATCCAACAGATTCACTAACATACTCTTGTATGAGAAAGTATTCATCAAGGATCACTCCAATATGTGTTTGGAATTTGATTCTTATAGTTCAATTCCCTATTCTTTATTTTGGTGATAAAAAATAAATATTAAATTTAATTATTAATTAAATGATCTTTCTTCATTTATTGTTAAAATTTTAATTCCTGGAATTTGGAATTTTAGATTGTTTCAAATAACAATCTTTTAAAAAAAATGATGGATAAGACTAACTTATAAAATATCCATTTATTATTTTTATTTTTCTTATATTTTATATATCTTTTCATCATTCATTCACAATCAGTTTTCATTTTACGGGTGTTTTAACAGTTTCAAAGAGATTATTTCCTTGAGTGACTGATTTTGAGTTCCAGTAATTTTTATTCCAGGTTTGGGATTGAGGATCATGGTGTGATGAAGGAGAAATATTAATGGAGGATATCTGCTGATAGATTGAAGGTGATTTTTTTGTGGACTATGATTGCATTTGATTATAAGAGGTGATGATGATTGTTTCTTTCGACACGAAACTGTTGTAATATGACTTCTTTCTTTCCGTGATGATGATTGACTCAGTTTGTGTGAGTTGTGGTGTGATTAGTAGCCTAAGAGAAGGTAAAGGTTTAAGGAATAAATATTCATGAAAAATCAAAAAAAATTAAAGCTACAATATACACAATTTATATTTTAGAAGATCAAATTTCATGTATACCCCTCTATCAAACACAATATGTTGCACCCTAACTATGTAAATACCTTTATTTTATTATCCAATTGTCCTTGGATAATTTTTTTAAGGTTTGAGTTGAGTTCCCAGTTTTAATTTTCATGTTTTGGATGTTTTTGGGTTAGTCTTTTGTGGATACTAGATATTTTGGGCTTGAGAGCAGGTGGAACATGGTTAGTGCATGGTTATGGGAAATTGTATACCCTCACCTAGGTAACCATGTAGAAAATGTGAGTTTTGAAAATTGGTGATCACATAGTTGGTGCATGGTTTGGAAAACCCAGCATGATAACCATGTGTCATGTCCCTCTTGGCTAATGTGGGGTGCATGGTTGGCACACAGTATGGAAAGTTGTGCAGCCAAACCGTGTGATTAGGTCATCAAAATTTGTAAATAACCTATTTTATCCTCCAAATGTTTAACCAAATTTCTAGTTTCTTTTCCCTTTCTCAACATCGGCACTCGGGGGGAGCTCCTAGGCTTCCCTTATTTATCCCTCCATTTCGCATTGATTCATTTTGATGGTAATAATGTGATTTATTCATGGGTTTTTATCAATTTATTATTCTTTTCTCTTTTTTCCCTTGATTTATTGGTTTCCATTAGTGGGGTTTCCTATTAGATACTCTGTAAGAGTTAGGGATGATGTTTGGGTCATTTTCATTGCATGTTAGGGTGTGTGGATTCGATCATTGGGTATAGTATTCTTTCTCTCGATGTTTTTCATTAAGGTAGGGGTTTCCGTCCATTTCTTTTCCAACACATTCTGGTGATGTTTCAACATTACATGAATGCTTCAAAAATGGTATATTCATTATTTTTATATGTTAGATTAATGTTTTTTGGTTTTTAATTGATTGAAAATTAGTGTCAAATGATTTTCAAATAGACTCTTTAACTATTTTTTCTTTTTTTTTCACACATGGTGATTGATAAAATTTCAATTAATCTTTTAAACTGAAATTGGGTTCATTAGTGTGGTGTTTTAATTTGTTTATATTTTGTAAATTTTCTAAGTCAATGTGATGGGTGTTACACGCTAAAATTAACGACTTTATGGTTTGAAGCTTATGTGTGGCATGTTGTGTTGGTTTAAAATTTTGTGATGTTTCTTTAAAAATGATTTTTCAATGTGATTTGATGCACGCATGTGTTGGAATATGAATTTTTAAATGAAATATATTTTGATTCAAGTATTCCACTTCATTGTGTTTTATAGATGTTTTTTATTCCTTGTATTAAATGTGTTAATTTATTTTCAATGGAATTTTAAGGTGTGAATTATTGGAAAGATGGTTTTATAAAATAAATGGATTTTTGGAAAATTAAATTAATTAGTGTGAATAAAAAATGTGTTTGTAAATTATAAAGGTAATGTAAATCATAATTAAAATATTTTTTTTGTGTGAGAAATTTTAAAGTGGGTTTTCCCAAGTAGATGGTTTTATTTAATAATATGTTTTCTTAATGGTTTCTTTAGTCCCATTTTCCACATAGATGAAAATAGGTTCTCCCTTAAACCATGGTTTTACATAAAAAACTTCCACTGATCACTTTTTCCTTTCCCAAAATGGGTTCTTTCTTTATAAAAGGTGAATTAGAGCTTTATGTGACATTAAATGTGGTTTTAAATTTGATTTTTAACCCTTGTCCTATTTGGAATTTTCAATACGTTTTTTTGGATAATTTGAATAAAGGTTTATTTTTAATTTTATAATGTTTCTTGGTTTCTATAAAATATATGAAGGGGTTTTTTGTACTTATCATGTTTTTACATGTTTTTAACTTGTCTTGGAAAGATTTTTGGATTTGAAATGTGAAGACCAATTTTTTATTATGCATGATAAGAGGTGTTTTATATTAACTTTGTAAATTTTGTGGAAATTGATTTCAAAATATATTGGATTATAATTATCAATGTTCTGGGTTGGCAATTTGTGATATATTTGAAATTTTGGTTTTTATGTGATTTAATGAGATGGACTGATTGGAACCATGTAATGTAAAGGAAATTAGTTTTGGAACTCAGGTAAAGTATGGTCCCGGTGGGAATTTTGGCATGTTTTAGAAAATGGGTTGAAAACCTGGGTAGCATGCGGCCCAGTTGGTATTTAAAAATTATTAAGAAATTTGTTTTTAAATAGGAAAGAGGTGATGGATAATTTTTTACTTGTGAAAGAAATGGTTTTTTCAAGTGTGTTTGTGATGACTAGGATTGTGATTGGAGACCATTAGAATTTTTGAATGGGATCACATGTAGTGGCTCATGCACATGAGCACTGTTTTTAATGAGACCACTACAATTTTTGGATGTGTTCCCTTCTAGTGGATATTTTATGAGAATGATGTGGGATATGGTTTTTATCCCATGTTTCACTGTGTATTATTCTGATGGGATTCCTAAACACCATCTAGTTGGTTGAGTGATGGTTTCTTATCAACCTCAATCATATGGGTTGTATCCTCTTGGATTTTATGAGAGGTTAGGTTGGACATTCCACTGGTGAGGCTAGTTACATCCAGTTAGTATAAAGCTTCAACATATTATGGTAGGTGATTTTTAGCTATGTACATCTAGGGATTACCTCTAGATATTTTTACTAAATAGCCTTCATTACTACCTGTATGTTCTATTTATTTCTACTCCATATTTGGATTTTATAACTAATAGTTTAGGTTAGTTAGTTTGGTTTTAATTCACATTCTTCTTATCCCCTATTGATTACATTGTATAGATTTGTACTTGGGTTTTGGATTTGAAATGGTTAGTGAAATTTGGATATATTTTTTAATAGGATATTTGTGTGTGTTTTTCTAAAAAATAAATTGTTGCAAGATATTTTTACATGATGGAAATGATATAAAAGATTATTTTCCAAATGTAATTCAAACTAGTGTTTATGGATTGTTTCTTGAAGGGAAATTTATGAACACTTTGGTGATTACCTACTGTGCTATTTAATATCACACCCTACTTGTGCCACTCTATGTTAGTATACCTGAGGTATTCTTCAGTTTTATGTCTCCATATTGGTTTAAACATTGGAGTTTTTTAGTATTTTTGTTGGTTGTGATCAAGAGGTCCCATGGATATCGTTTTATCATGGTTTAGTCTCAGTATATTTTTTAGATATATTTTTTTAGTAGTTGTTGTATCATGACTAGTTTTGTATTTATTGATATTAAATTATTTGTGTTTATGTTGTACGACTAGTTTTTTTATTTGATTCTATTTTTTTGGGAATGTAATTCTCATTGTGATTACATTATTTCCAGGTACAAGTTGTCGACCTATGGGGATCGAGAATGTTCTTCAGGCCATGTCTCAAATTTGGCCAGGTGTTTGGTTGGATGTAATCATATCCTAGTTCATGGAAAAACGTTATTAGAGTAGGCTCTTAATATTTAGGGTGTTAGTTATTTTGGAGACTGGGGTTGTCGGGACTCGTGAGGTAGGTATGGGAAGGATGACATAAACTCTTTCCCATTCTGATCCTCAAATTTCCTACGATACACTTGTAGTTGAGGATTTTATTTGGTTTTTGGGATATAGATTTGGAATGAAAGTGAAGGCAATCTGATCTCAGGTTGTGAACTCACATAGAGTAGTGACCCATGCGAAGTCTGGATGCACTGTTAAAGGTAAAATTAGTTATTTATGCTTACATGGGACATGTCCCACTAACCATGTCACTAGGTTATTCATGGACTCTAGTTCCTTATTCCAATAGTTTTGTTTGAGTTGTGATTTGGATTGATTTCAGTTAGTGTGGGTTTATATTGAAAAGAAATTTGACTTGGAAGAATTGTTTTCAAATGTAAGATGGTATGGGAAAAATATTTTTTCAAAATTAAAAATAATTTATTTACATGGGTTTTGTTATTAAAGAAGATATTTATGATTAATTTGGATATGAAAAAATGGTGTCTTGCATTTGGAAAGTTTCCTTGGAAGAAGGGAGTTTGGAACTGGAATGAAATGGTGGTTTTTTAAATGATTATTATGGTTCTCTTTGTAATATTTGGATTATTATCCTTTTATTTGGGTTAGTGATGTTATTTTTTATTATGTTTTAATTTTATGTTGATTGGGTCCATGTGTTTTTATTCAATTCAGAATATTCCACCGATTAAGGTTCCTAATGTTTCTGGTGGATTTCAACTAGTTGTTGGATTTTACTAGACTCCTAGTGGAGTTGAAGAGTCAAGACCATCCATGTTTATTGTCACACCCATGACTTATTTTAAAGGTAAATTTCATTTAATTTCCATTCATACTTTATTTTGGGGGGGTTCCCAATCTTTTATGGAGGAATGAGAGAGTGTTCATTAATTGGGCCAAACCGTGAGCCCAATTCCAGATTTAAAAACCAATTTTGTTTCTTTTATAACTTTTTCATTTATTAATATTTTTCACCCATTCAACTTCCCAAATTACCTCCTCTGACCTATTAACACCACCATTTCAATTTGGAGCTTTTATAAATCTATACCCAGGGTTTATTTTGGTTTTTATCTAAGGGGTTGGGCCAGCCCGAAAGCCCAATTCCTGTTTTAAAAATAAATTTTTATTTTGTTATAACATATTCAATTGTTGGGATTTTTCGGTGATTCCAAGTGGAGCCCAACCCCAATGAACCCAGCCGCGCGACCATTCCCTCTCCCACCTCTTGGAAGCTCTGGAAAATCGCGATTTGAGGCCGAACTTCAGAGGGTTCCTCAAATCGCCCAGATTTGAAGAGGTAAAGTCTTTCTTTCATAACTCTCTCAATTCTCAATATTTTTCCCCCATTCAAGTTTATAAATGACCTAATACATCTTTTGAGTACGAAACCTAAATTTCGGATCTTTTCAATTTCATCTACTGGTGTTTTGTAGTGATTACTTCAAGATACTTCAAGTAAATGAGCCATTTCCTTTCCTCTTTCAAATTACTTTGGGTCTAACTCATTGTTATTTGGGTATCATTGGTTATAATTGAGTTTAATAATGTCCAGAAACTAGGTTTTCGAACCTAGGGTTTAACTTTGGGCTTTCTTGGCCAATTTATGTGGTTTTAGGTTTGATCTAGTTGTCTCTTGGTGCGGCGGGGGTGCGATTTGATTTTCGCACGGAGATTCAAGGGTTTCCTTGGTTTTGGTAGGTGATTCCATTGTGTGTGCAATTTTTGTGAATTAGCTTGCTGTTTTAATGGTAACTTAATGTTTATTTCACTTGAATGTTTCTGTAAAAATTTGTTTTAGTTGCATTTATAATGCAAATGAATTTTAAGTTCCATTTTTGGTGAGATTGGGGGTTTTTCATTAAAATATTTTATTGGTTCATTTTGGGCTGACCTATAAGTAATTAGTTGATTTTAATGAACTGTAATAGGATTTAAAATACTGTTTTGATGATTGTCCCATGTGTTTGATTCTGTGAAAGTTGGTTTTAATGGTGTCTGTGAAACACATGAATTTCTAAGAGCCATGTTGTGTAAAAATGGAGGTTTTACAATGATGTCACTTCTTGAACCATATGAGGCTTCCCAGAAAATGATTTTTTGTTTTAATTTAAATTTATTGGGATTCCATTTATGTTTTGGTAATTCACAAATGTGCCCATAGTGTGCAATTGGTGTTCTCAAGGTGTTTTTTGTGCAAGACACTACATGATTTTGAAGAATTGTTTTATTACAAATCAAAGTGTTTTATTGTGTGTTTTAAGTGGTATAAAAATGTGATAGATACTGTATTGATTGTGTGTGACCAGTATTGGTGTTTTATTTGAAAATGGATTTATGTTGCATGCTGAAATTGTTTGAGCACAAAAGGGGAAGCCCGGGTACTTAGGTGGGCGGATTTGTACTAGTACGGCTAGTGGACCGGATGGGTGTTGTCCCTGTTTCACTTAGCATTTGGATAACGACAACTCTAACTAAACTATGTGGATGATGATTGTAAACCACTAGGTTATGGGTATGATCCCTACTAGTGGCTCGTGCACGAGAGTGGATTTTACTATGGATGCTTTACACTGAGGTACGAGGTACATAGGGCCCGAGACAACCTAGTGCCTAGGGGTGTTCCTGGTTTGTTGCTCACTGGATTTTTAGTATTTACCCATGTATTTGGGTGTTTTTTTTAGTAATTTACAGTATCTATCATTTCCATTTAGATATGTTAACATTCTGGAAATTCTAGTTTGAAAACTTTTCTTTTAAATGAAAGTTGTATTTCTTGGAATTTCATCATCGTTTTTCTTTACAAATTAAAAATGTTTGCTTCTTCACCTTATATTGAATGCACTTTGGAATCATTGGGTGGTATCCTATTGGGCTTAGGCTCACACCCTACTTACACCCCTTGGGTGTAAGTAGAATTTGTTATGCTTGACTCAGGTAAAGGGAAGGATATGGGCGATGGCAGTTCAGGGTGTTAGTCCTCATCGTTGGGGCGGAGTTGCGGAGAAGGTTTGTGGGTGATGACCCCCTTGTCGTGTGGAGTCCATGGGGATTTCATTATGTTGTCCTTATTTGTTTGTAGACCACTTTTAGTGTCTTTAACCATATGTATTCAGTTCTGGTTTTTGTGTAAACATCGTTTGGTTTACATTTTTCAGATTCAGTTTATTGATTGTTTTTATTGTTTTATGCCTTCATATTCGGGTAAATCGTTCCCAAACAAAAATAAATGATACCCGGGCACTTGTGCCAGCCCGTGGGGATAGGGAACGCCCTTCGGGTCATGTCACGGGCTGGGTTTGGTGCCAGTTTTGGTGGTGACCAGATTCGGTTCGTGACAAAATGGTATCAGAGGGAGGTTCACTCCTTGGGTCATGTTATTTGGGGAAGAGTCAGGATAGTCTGGAGCTAGGATTGTCGGGACTTGACATTTCAGTCATGGGTAGTGTGCTTGGCCAGCACACCTCAGGACGAGATTCAATTCCCTAGGGGATTTATGGATTTATCTGATTCATTTGGTTTTCTTGGTTTAATGATGACTATGGGAAATGAAAAGAGAGTTGGGCGAATAATCTCAGTGAGCTCGCAGGGCCTGGCAAGCCATGTGGAGCCGTGGATATTTCCCTAGAATACTCTCTGTGACGGAGAAGTGATTGGAATATGGCTGCCAACCATATGTCCAAGTCACCCACCGAAACTAGTTTCCTCTCACATTGTCTTGTGTCTCTTTGTTTTGGAATCTTGGAAACATTTATTTTAAGAAAAAAAATGACTTCGCATTAAGGACTGTGAATTTTTGTGAAGTTATTTTCTAGTAAAGTGAAAATGGTTTTTTTTAAGCCTATAAATGAAATTTTAGAATTATTTCAAAAGGTTAAATTATATGTTTTTACCTCTTTTGAAAGTATGAACTATGTTAATTGGGGTTTTGAAAATATGTTTCTAGTGGAATTTTTTTTAAACCGTGGAAAAGTGTTTTGGATTAAATTAAGTGTTCTAGAATTTTTGTGTGGGGGTTGAATATGGATTTTGGGTTTGGTTACTACTGAACAAAAAAGATTATGAACTTTTAGAACCTTGTCTTGAAATGAGAAGAGTTGAGTTCTTAATTAAATGGAGATTTATGAAATGGTGTTTTTCATGAAATTAGAATTGTTTTGAAATGGGTTGAAATGTTTTGAAATGATTGTTAAAGGCATGAATATGTGCTTTTATTTAATTATTCATTCTTTTCTAAATTGTTTTGTGAGATTAAAAATTTTGTATTGATATTATGGTTAGTGTTTTTGAGAAAGGAAAATTGTGGTTAAAGTTTTTATTTTAAAAAGAGGAAAGGTTTGATTTTTGGTAATTGGTGCTCTCATGGGTGACCACATGCATAGGTTTATTTGGGAATATGGATGGATATGAGGTGGGTTCCTAGTGTGGAATTTAAACATGCATGTGTGAGGCTCATGAGATACCATTGGTAAATGTGCAACCCACCAACACTGTTTTTTTTTAAATAATTTTTTTTTTGAAGGAAAGTGTTGTGTTTTGATAATGTATGGTTGGGAGGTATGGATTATGTGTTTTCAGGATTATTATTGTGGGATGTTTCGAGTTCAATAACCCCTCTTTTTTGAACGATGTTTTGGTTTGGTGTTACATTGATAAGTTGGAATGAAGTGTCGGTCAGTGGTCTCTTTTGAGGAAAAGTTTGGGAGGCCAATGTGGTGGCTCCCATCATGTGTTCGGTTCAGGTTTGTGGTATTTGTGACCAAATGACCAGTTTGGTTTTGTCATTGGGTTTTCCTGTTGGCCAGGGTATTCCCCCATAAAGTGTTAATGTATGATTCATGTTTAGCCTATGGTCATTCACCGTTGGATGATCCTCCAGTTGATCAACAAAAGGACATTATTCTTGAGGTTTGGAGATTGTGTTTACCCCTATTCTTTTTCAATTATGCAGATCCCCCTATAGTGGGAGAGTGTTTGTGGGAGGTTGAAATAGACCTTAGTTTCTTATGTTTCCTAAGTTGTCTAAGGTCAATGAAGTTCAGAGTTGTCAGTGTAGAATGATGTCTTAAAGGGCCTCTGGGTCTTTCGTCAGTCTCATTGAATCAAGAGTTCATGTTAGGCCACCGGTATGCAAGATCTGGCCAAGAGTGGCTATTATGGACACTTGATGGAATCATGTGCTATTTTGGACTTAGTACAAGGTCCCTCTCTTTTTGTTTTCTTTTATCCACAATGGTTATGTTCGGTGATTCCTTGCGATGTCATGTGTTCATTTGACTATAAGGGTGAAAATTGTGAAATCTTATGAGAGTCACTATTTTTTTTGTTGGATGTGTGTCTCCCTATAAGGAATTCTAAATCCTATGTTCCAGAGGAATGTGTTTCTATATGTCCTTTCATTCCGCTATTTAGCATCCGAAGAAAAAAATGGGCGATGTGTGTGCATCCTCTAAGTTCTTGTTTTGGTAAAATGATGGGTTGTGGAAAAGCGGGTTTGAAGTGTGTCATGTCTCAATGAGACCATATGATATTACAGTATAATTGTTTTTGGCACTGGAAGAAGATGTTAAGTTTAGGGGTTTCCAAATCCTAACTTCAAGGCCGAAGATGCTTCAATGCATTGAGCTCCAGCCATAGGCCTCGGAGAGAAGCTGGCGCGTAGTTAGGGGAAATCCTAGAGTCGTTCAAACTTTTGGTCAAGGTCATATCCTCAATATGAAAGATATTAATAGTTTAAACCTCTGGTGTCGTCGTCTTATTCCAATTTCTCACATTTGGTGGAAAGAGGTGTGAGTACCTTGTTCCCATGTCGTACCCTGAGTTGTTTTTTCCCCTTTGGGGTCCCTTGTGTTTTTGGAGAAAAGTTTAAAATTTGGGTTAGGTAGGTTGAAGTGCATAGTTTGTACGTGGTTAGAAGTATCCATGTGCCAACCCAGGGGACCGTGTGATAAGAGACAGTAGCTAATGCATGGTCTCCGCACGTCCATGATCCTTGGACAAGGAAACTGTGTGAAGTTTCCTCTTTGGATAGAATGATCCGCACAGTTAACTTGCGGTTTCCCAAACCGTGTGAACCAACTATGCAGCCATGCCAGCTCCTTAAAATTATATTGTTTTTGTTGTTGTTATCCCATAATATTTAGTTAATATGGTTGGGTTTTGTTTGGGGTATACCCACAATGGGACTCATTTAAGTTTTATTGGAATAATTCTGATATTAATCTACCCCTAATATTGGGAATTCCGTCCGAGGCCCCCTGTTAGTGTCTTGATTTTTTCTTAAGGAAAGTTGTGTTCATTATTATGGTGGGGAGACCCATCATGGGTATCGTGTATGTTCTCTTGAAAAAGGAGTAATTTTAGTTTAACCCTTATTATGGGGAGACCGTTCGTTCCTTCCCCAATTGTTATCCTTATTCTATCTAAGAAAATTGAGTTGTCCCTGGTGGTGGGATGTCCTGATTGGGTCACCCCGTACTAGTGACTCAGTTTTCTCCTTGGTGTATTCTAGGTAGGAGGTAGTATCGTTCAAGTCTATCTATCCAAAAATTTGTTAGTTGGGTAATTTTGGGGTTGGAGAACACCCAATGGTTTTATTTATGTAATTTTGTGGTAGCGTTATTCGAGTTCGTTGTTCGTTTCAAGTGGATTGCTTGAGCGTGGTCTTGTAGTATTTGAGGTGTTTTGTTTTGGGATGTGTTTTTAGTTTTTTTCATAATTTTATGTAAGTGGGGTACTTTTTTGTTGGTGATAGTATTATCTTCCTTCATTTGATCAACTGGAGATGTTCGTCCTTTTTGAAGCGGGTGAAAACGTGATAAGGAAGTCTGTCTTGGTCTATCGTTTGGGCTTTGCTTTTGCATCTGGTGTTGTTGTGGAATTCCGGGGGCGGAATGCTTTATGGTGGGGAGAATTGTCACACCCATGACTTATTTTAAAGGTAAATTTCATTTAATTTCCATTCATACTTTATTTTGGGGGGGTTCCCAATCTTTTATGGAGGAATGAGAGAGTGTTCATTAATTGGGCCAAACCGTGAGCCCAATTCCAGATTTAAAAACCAATTTTGTTTCTTTTATAACTTTTTCATTTATTAATATTTTTCACCCATTCAACTTCCCAAATTACCTCCTCTGACCTATTAACACCACCATTTCAATTTGGAGCTTTTATAAATCTATACCCAGGGTTTATTTTGGTTTTTATCTAAGGGGTTGGGCCAGCCCGAAAGCCCAATTCCTGTTTTAAAAATAAATTTTTATTTTGTTATAACATATTCAATTGTTGGGATTTTTCGGTGATTCCAAGTGGAGCCCAACCCCAATGAACCCAGCCGCGCGACCATTCCCTCTCCCACCTCTTGGAAGCTCTGGAAAATCGCGATTTGAGGCCGAACTTCAGAGGGTTCCTCAAATCGCCCAGATTTGAAGAGGTAAAGTCTTTCTTTCATAACTCTCTCAATTCTCAATATTTTTCCCCCATTCAAGTTTATAAATGACCTAATACATCTTTTGAGTACGAAACCTAAATTTCGGATCTTTTCAATTTCATCTACTGGTGTTTTGTAGTGATTACTTCAAGATACTTCAAGTAAATGAGCCATTTCCTTTCCTCTTTCAAATTACTTTGGGTCTAACTCATTGTTATTTGGGTATCATTGGTTATAATTGAGTTTAATAATGTCCAGAAACTAGGTTTTCGAACCTAGGGTTTAACTTTGGGCTTTCTTGGCCAATTTATGTGGTTTTAGGTTTGATCTAGTTGTCTCTTGGTGCGGCGGGGGTGCGATTTGATTTTCGCACGGAGATTCAAGGGTTTCCTTGGTTTTGGTAGGTGATTCCATTGTGTGTGCAATTTTTGTGAATTAGCTTGCTGTTTTAATGGTAACTTAATGTTTATTTCACTTGAATGTTTCTGTAAAAATTTGTTTTAGTTGCATTTATAATGCAAATGAATTTTAAGTTCCATTTTTGGTGAGATTGGGGGTTTTTCATTAAAATATTTTATTGGTTCATTTTGGGCTGACCTATAAGTAATTAGTTGATTTTAATGAACTGTAATAGGATTTAAAATACTGTTTTGATGATTGTCCCATGTGTTTGATTCTGTGAAAGTTGGTTTTAATGGTGTCTGTGAAACACATGAATTTCTAAGAGCCATGTTGTGTAAAAATGGAGGTTTTACAATGATGTCACTTCTTGAACCATATGAGGCTTCCCAGAAAATGATTTTTTGTTTTAATTTAAATTTATTGGGATTCCATTTATGTTTTGGTAATTCACAAATGTGCCCATAGTGTGCAATTGGTGTTCTCAAGGTGTTTTTTGTGCAAGACACTACATGATTTTGAAGAATTGTTTTATTACAAATCAAAGTGTTTTATTGTGTGTTTTAAGTGGTATAAAAATGTGATAGATACTGTATTGATTGTGTGTGACCAGTATTGGTGTTTTATTTGAAAATGGATTTATGTTGCATGCTGAAATTGTTTGAGCACAAAAGGGGAAGCCCGGGTACTTAGGTGGGCGGATTTGTACTAGTACGGCTAGTGGACCGGATGGGTGTTGTCCCTGTTTCACTTAGCATTTGGATAACGACAACTCTAACTAAACTATGTGGATGATGATTGTAAACCACTAGGTTATGGGTATGATCCCTACTAGTGGCTCGTGCACGAGAGTGGATTTTACTATGGATGCTTTACACTGAGGTACGAGGTACATAGGGCCCGAGACAACCTAGTGCCTAGGGGTGTTCCTGGTTTGTTGCTCACTGGATTTTTAGTATTTACCCATGTATTTGGGTGTTTTTTTTAGTAATTTACAGTATCTATCATTTCCATTTAGATATGTTAACATTCTGGAAATTCTAGTTTGAAAACTTTTCTTTTAAATGAAAGTTGTATTTCTTGGAATTTCATCATCGTTTTTCTTTACAAATTAAAAATGTTTGCTTCTTCACCTTATATTGAATGCACTTTGGAATCATTGGGTGGTATCCTATTGGGCTTAGGCTCACACCCTACTTACACCCCTTGGGTGTAAGTAGAATTTGTTATGCTTGACTCAGGTAAAGGGAAGGATATGGGCGATGGCAGTTCAGGGTGTTAGTCCTCATCGTTGGGGCGGAGTTGCGGAGAAGGTTTGTGGGTGATGACCCCCTTGTCGTGTGGAGTCCATGGGGATTTCATTATGTTGTCCTTATTTGTTTGTAGACCACTTTTAGTGTCTTTAACCATATGTATTCAGTTCTGGTTTTTGTGTAAACATCGTTTGGTTTACATTTTTCAGATTCAGTTTATTGATTGTTTTTATTGTTTTATGCCTTCATATTCGGGTAAATCGTTCCCAAACAAAAATAAATGATACCCGGGCACTTGTGCCAGCCCGTGGGGATAGGGAACGCCCTTCGGGTCATGTCACGGGCTGGGTTTGGTGCCAGTTTTGGTGGTGACCAGATTCGGTTCGTGACATTTATGCTTATTTTCAGGGCGATCTTGGTCTGTTATAGGATTCATAATGGACTGAGGATGTTTATATTGTCTTCAGATCATTGGGAACTCCTGAAGTGGTGAGGTTTCAAGCTGTATTTGGTTCAAATGACAGTTCATATTTGGAAATGTGGAAGGTGATTTTTCTATTATCATTACAAGTTGGGATGATATGGTAGGTTTTAAAGAACAAATTTTTATGTTGTTTTGAATCGGATGGGGTGATGAAAGATAAATTGGAAGAGATCATGAGTATTCAGAAAGGAAAGGGGAGAGTGAAGGCCTATGTTGACCACATTAAAGATCTAGTTCCCTTTTCTGTGGAAGTACAATCACAATATTAGTTTAAGGGTCCTATTTTAATTTTTTGGTCTTTTTATAGAGATAAAGGAGAGAACCTAAACCTCCAATGTTCTATGTTTCAAGATGTTTGAGGATAAATTACTCTAAATATAGTTGGTTTGCAGAGCATAGGTAGTTAGAAATATTATATCCCTTGATTCTCATAAAGGCTCTCCATCTAAAAAGAGGTGTGTACCATAGTAACATGTTTATGAATATCCTAATTTATTAGATCCAGATTCTCACTTTTTTTGACTATTCAATCATTTTTTTAGTGTGGTCAGTTTTGTTATTTGAATACATCTTATCACAATCCTCCAAAAACCTATCATCATTATGTCCATTTGGTTCATCTGGATAAGTTTTATATGATTAATTTAATATAGAATAAGTATTGATTAGATGATGTTAACTTTTGACTTTGATGGAGTGTATGCTTCAGATATCCAAGCTCTAGCTGCAGGCCCCAACGTGCATCTAGAACACCATTGGGAATCATCCGGGGTGTGGAGAACCATGGCCTAATTCTTGTCTCCAACGTTAGATTAGAGATAGTTTTAGATTATTATTGTGGTTCCCTTCTTGATATGATTTATTCATATAATACTCAACGGTCCTGTTTTCTTATAGTCTCGTTTTTGTACCATGGATGTGGTTAATTAAATGGTTACCATTTCATGAATCATTTTTTGTTTTCTGTAGAACTTGTTTGGAGATATCTATGCTTGTGGAAATTGATTATTTTATCTTGTTTTCACATTCAATGATTGGTTCATGTTCCTTTTTTGGGTTTCCCCTTATGTTGGGGGTTTTCTTTATATTATGATTTTCCAGTTCAAGTGGCATTGTTTTTAGTTTATGTGGAGAAATTTAGATTATTTCTTGTTGGGAGTTCCCTCATTGGGCTGATCTGAAGTTGTGACATCGTGTAAGTCATATTATAATGGTGGGTAGAACCAACTTGTGTTCTCCCATTGTTCCTCATGCATTGGTTTAATCTAAAAATCATAGGGTGTGAATTTTTAAGTAAAATATCACCCTGAGGTTCATGGTTTTGTTCCACATTATTTAGTTTTTTACATCTTTTTTTTATCATATAGTTGTGTGAATTTTTGGGGATAGAAATTATTTGTGGTGGGGAGAATTTTCACACCATAACCTTGGAATTTTTTTTATTTTTTCTATTCTTATCCTTTTATAATTTTTTTAAGGGTTGGTTTTAGTTCTTAGTATGAATTTTTTTGTTTTGGAATTTTTTGAGAAATCCTCTGGTGGAATGTAGATATTTTGGTATTAACAGCATGTGGAAAAAAGTTTAAATACTATTAGGGTAAATTGTACACCCTATGCTAAGAAACTATACTGAAAATGAACATTTTTGATAGTGGATAATGAATAGTTGGCACATGGTTTGGAAAACCATGCAGGATAACCCTACGACATGTCCATATTAGATAGAGATGGGTGCATTTCTGGAAAATAGTTTAGAAAACCATGTGCCAAACCATAGAATTTAATTGTGTCATTAAAATATAAAAATTTCCTATTTTCCCTATGTTATTTTAACCCTATTTTAGGTTTCTTGTGTAACACCACAAGCTTTCACGATACTCTTCTCTTTCAATAATACAATAGATTGCATTGTACGCAAGTTTGAGATCCTAACACACTGCGACCAATCAAAGTAGCTATTATGAATAGTAATACCCACTTTTTGAAATTATATAAATTTTATATTTCAAAATGGACTTCATTTTTGTATTCGGAAAATCGAAATTATCCTAAGTTGAATTTTTTGTAATTTTCTGAGAACATCCAATTTTCTATGAAGAGAAAAATACATAAAAACAAATTTTTTAATCAAAATAATTTATATCGATAAATTATAATATTGAGTGATTTTATATTATAATTATAATTTATTTTTACCATTTTATCCAATGGTGGTCATTATAATTAATTTCCCTTTGAAATTTGACATAAACAATTGTCAATCATTTGATTGATATTGTTTCTTAAAAACATGCTATTTGTTTTGACAGTGGGAATTAATTATTAAATTAATTAATTCAACTTATATGTTTTGAATTATTTAAAAAAGACATCATTTTTGAATTTGGAATATCACATATATCTTATAGTTAATTTTTGGTATTTTTCGGAAAAACATCAACTTTTGATGAATAGTGAAACCACTAAGTGGTAGTTTAAAAACTAATTTTTTGTGCAAATGAATCATTACCACTTCTATGTAATGAATTTAAAAATTATAAATACATGGTTTTCATTAGTAAGTAAAATGTGGTTCAATGGGATTAAAATAATTTTTTGGTGAATAGTAACCTTTACGTTTTATTAATCGCGATTAATGGTAATTAGTGTAACTTAAGGTAAATATAATGTTATAATAATATGAAATTACCTTTACAAATGTCCTACCCTTATTGGATGAGTCATGTCCGACCAAGACAATCCATGGGTCAACTTGGGGACCCCATGCAGCCACTTGGGTAAGAAAATGACATTAATAACTTTTTATTTAAAGTAGAAATAAAATTGTCACAAACATGTGTTCTTTTACTAAAATAATTATTACATGGGGTTATACAAGTTAAATTTTAGAGTATAAATATTCATTGGAAATATAAAAATATTTCCTACATCATGGTAATTTATTTATAATTTTTAGTAATTAAATAAAGTTAAATTATTTATGACTCTATGATGATGCAGCGATTACCTCATTAATTAACGATTTAAATAAAATGTAACGATAATGTAAAATATAAGACTTACACGTGTAAAGAACCTATTGGATGAGTATATTTTGAACCCTTATCACCTTATCCTAGAAATATATCATTGTGGGACCTTTAAAATACGAAAATTATTTCATAATAATGTAACATTTCATGACTTTCCAAGAGTGCCCATCCTCTCCTCTTATAAAAGGCCCCCACCTCTACCACCTTATTCAAAACATCAATCCATTTGGATTGGCCATCCTCTGCCCAAATACTATCTCAACTTCCCTCTATTACTTTAAGAAGCCTCACTTTGGGCATATTTCTTCCCATGTAAGCCTTTGTCTCAAATCAAAAAAGAGTTACCCGATTTTAAGGTAATGTCTTCTATTATGTTATTTTGTTTTATTTTTCTTCTCCAACCCATTAAACCCTTTTTATTAATTTATTTTGTAACAACACAAGTATCTTAAATATACTAGGATTTTCTTAAGAGAATTATTTGATTTAAACTTACACACACCTTCGTCTAATGATTAAAGAACATACTATTTCTGTGGTTGGCGAATTTCTGCCTCACGAAATGATGATTGTTCAATCTTCTTATAACACCACTCATGGTGGCCATTATGATGTCACTATATTTATATATGATATATATTATGTTAATGTTTTCTTTATTATTATTTATTTCTCATTTATGGAATAACTTTATGATTTGCATTATGCGTAAACGCGATAATCTCAATTTAGGAAGTGCAAACTATCGCCCCCTCAAAATGATTTGAATCGTTAATGCCATATGTGGGATGTATAAAGGATGGAGTAAATTATATTATATATGATATTATACTGGAATTATAATATGCCTTTATATAATTATGATTTCATTCCATTAAATACGAAATAGAAATAAAAGTAGCGTTTATGCGTACGTATGGATTACCGTCTCCATGAACGGTGCATTTCCTTTCTTACCTTTAAATGTTAAGTAATATTATGAATGAATGTATATACTAGATATATAGGACATATATGATATCTAAATCATGAATATAATTCTGGAGATAATGGATATTCTACCAGATAAACAATTTGTAATTATAAGAAGTTTATTGTTGACTCAAGTACCAAAGATCGACAAAACGACCGTTATTAACTTAAATGACTACATAATTTTTGTAACATTGTAATAAGTGATATAAAAGGGATAATGAACTTGAAAAATTTTCTTAATAAAGTAGAGATTAACTCTATTTTATTATTCAGGAGATTAAAGAACGGTCGAGTGAAGTCGGACACGAGGTAAGGGAACTTTTAACCCAATTTTTATTCTTTGGGTTGATCTCCAACTTTAAAAATTATGTCATGATATTATTATGTCTTATCTTGTATTTTTAATTTAGTTATGAGTAATTATAGTGAATACACATAATAGATCTATTTTATTCAAAAAATGTTCTTTGTATGGAACTTCGTCTCAATCTCCTTTCATTGAGGCATATTTTATTTTATACACAACATTCTTTTATATGGTGTATAAACAGCTTTTACATTTACATTTATTCAAAAGGAATCTTTTTATACAAAGCATTTTACTAAATGACAAAAGGGAATGTTTTTTTTGTTGTGCGTATGCGGCGACAACGACTTCTTCGCCGCCGTGACCACTATTTGGGTTTCAGATTCCTCTACAAGCCATAACTTTTTTTAAAAATGAATAATAATTACCATGTTTTAATTTTCGTTTATTTTTTTATTGAAAATGGTTTTGAAAGTGTTTTTTATATCAATGTGTTGTATTGATATCTTGTTATTGAAATGTGGAAATGTTATTTTTCCTTTATGCATGTTTTATGTGATACGATTATGTTAGGGATTATGTTATTTTTAAACCTGTTCATGTGAGAAATGAAATGGACTTAATAAGTGACGGGTGGAGCCTGATATAGATCCTCTATGCATAGGTAGGTCTCATGAGAAAAACTATTGTCTTGGCACGAGGCCTTGACAATATCTTATTTTTTTCTTGGTGCGAGGCCTTGCCTACGTTGTTATGATAGTATGGTATTATGCATTCCATCATTATGAAAGTGGTTATTGATATTGTATGTGATTATTCGACCATTAGAATATCCATGTGAATAAGTAAATTGCATTATTTAATTTTATTTTTCCATATTATGCTGATGTTCATGTTTAAAATGCTTTTGTTTAGTTATACATTTCCTTAAATGTTTATGTTTATTTATGAAAGATTCTTCTATATTGTTATCCTTACTGAGAATCTGAGATCACCCCTTTCAATGGTTTAATATTTTCCAGGATGTGGAGAAGTATTTTATTAATGACCTGCAGGGATAGTCAGAAGGGGATATGAGTGTGGACTATAGAGACCATGTTATTGTAGTATTTCACTTTATGATGTAATGTAACTTTTATGAATGTATCCAGTGTTTCCAAGGCTACTAAACTAATCGGTGTTTTGAGACTTGATCTTTTGTGATCATGCCAATGTTACGCCATAATGCACCGACTCTGGGTAACTGGGGTTATGGCGTTACAGTTGGTATCTGAGGCAGTGTAGTACTACCCTTGGAAGCTATATTTAGATAAACTCTTATCAGAGCACATAGCCCTCAGATAGACATTGAGGATTAGTATAAAAGAACATCCTAAAATTTTGGTATTATAGAGATTTTGTGATTTTTCCGAGCAATACATCCCTGTCTGGATACGAGCAGGTTGAGGCGGCTCTAGCACAGATGTACCTTGGGGTAAAACCCGAAAACACCGCTTTGATCTAGACTCGAACGGAAACTGGTTCACGAAAATGGGCCTTGCTTCACTCTTGGTTACGACACTCCCAGGGGATATGCTTAGGATAATTATCATTTTCTTTACAAACCTTTATGAAGGGTTTATGAGTATATACTTCCTCAATGAAAACATTTTTATGATTATGGATTATATCCATAAATAGTTCAATTTATGTTAAGTGTTTTACAAGTATGTAATTATGTATTTTGATTCATAAACTAATCTAGTTTATTCCATTGTTTAGAAATGGCACCTAGTGGGAGGAATGGAAACCGTATCAATGCACGCACTCCTTGTAGGGATCTCCCTCCTGCTCAAGATAATTTTTGTGGAGATGTAGATACAACTGGTGCTGATCAAATTATTACAATACTAGGAAAAGGCACTCAGGTTATGAATAATAACCTTACTCGTATGGATCACCCTGATTCGCAATGTGGAGGATCAATGTTAGACAGCTTCATGGGGCAACAACCGCCAACATTTAATGGGGGTAAAAATCCATTAGTAGCTGAGTAATGGATAAAATCCTTAGAGAAAATACTCCACGCCTTGGGGAGTAGTGGAAGGGAGAAGGTTTTCATGGATGTTTACGCCTCGCTGGAGATGTCGATCAATGTTGGTCGCTGATTGAAAACAAAAAGGAAGATGAAGAAGTATCAAGTATGGAATGGAGGGAGTTCAATGGAATTTTCTTATAAAAATACTTTCCTCGTGACCGTCGAGCAGATATGGAAAGGCAATTTCTGAGTCTGAGGTAGAAAGAATATGAGAATATCACAAAGTATGAGGCTAACATTACAAGGATAGCGAGGCATGCTGCAGATTATTAATGTAACCCAAGAAGTAATATTGATCGTTTCTTTGATGGGTTAAAACCATTTCTCTGTCGAGGTTTAGTATCACAATCTTTCTCAATATACGAAGATATAGTCTCATGTGCTATCAAGATAGAAAAGGAATTCTCTAAGTCTTATGAAAACAAATTAAAGCAATAGAAGAAAAGAACGGTGGAACAAGAGATCGATAAAGAGAAAAAGGGAAAGAAGGATTTTCCATTATGCGATAATTGTGGGAAGAATCATCCAGGTACTTGCTTAAAAGGAATTGGAGTTTGTTATAAATGTGGAGAAAAAGGTCACCAGGATCGTGATTGCCAGGGAAAAAAGAGGCTATCAATGTTGAATACTGCAATTTTAGAGAAATGGGGCATTATGAAAATGAATGTTCTAAGCGTCAGGGAAACATACCTCAGAAAAGGCCAAGGGATCAAGGACAATCTTATACTGGTACTACAGTTGAAGTGGAATAATTAATGTATTGGTGCTTTTGGACTCAAGGATTATATTCTGGTTATAAGAATAATGTGATATATATAAGGATTGTACTGAAGCACTTGTTGTTTTCATTAAGGTTTTAATATGATGAAGGTAATCATATTTTTAGTATGTGAAAATAAGAGAAACTTTACTTTGTTTGGGGGATCCAATGTTAGAATTGATTTTGGAATTTAATGTCCTTTCAGAGAATGTCTGGAAGGAGGTATTTTGGATAACTATAAAGGTTGGAATGGATTAAGTTGAACTTTGGATAGTATTGTTTAAGGTTAAAACATTTATGACGATTATTTTTGGAATATTATAATACTATAGTTTTAGGAAAAGGACAACCTACAGGATGGGGGATAACCCATTGCATCGGAAAAAGCTGAAGGAATCGAACCCACAACCATAGTGCGACAGGCCTTTATTACCTTCCACTAGCCTACAAGAAGTCCCTGGTTATTACAAAATAGTTCTCATAATCTAAATGGTATGTGGTAATATTTGGAACCTTATACAATTAGGATAAATAGAATATTTTTGAGTTCTGTTACCATTTGGAGTGAAAGACGGGTTTGTGGTAAAAATTTATTAAAGAATGAAAGTCTACATGACAAGTAAGTATATTTCCTTACGTTAATATTAAATCTCTTAAATAAATTCTTTAACTTTATGAAAGGTAACTTAAAACAAAAACGTTGTCGGTTAATTTTTCCAACTGGGGATTCTATGAACGTTTTACAAATCAAAAGTTCGTGGTTTTCTTATGGTTAATATTCTCCTAATCTTGTTTTCTACAAGTATCCATCAGACCTTGATGGTTTGTTTTTCCTCTATATCCATATTTTCAATGAATCCAAGAATGGGCTATCTCCGGTGACCTTTGTACTTCTCTTTCTTTCTATTAAAGATATATTTTTATTAACCTTATTTTAGATGTGGGATTTCCACAAAGGTATTTTTTATTTTCATCCTTTTATTTTCTAAGAACATTTTCAAATTGCGAGGATGTAATTTATTGAAGAAGGGAGAATGTGACACCCCAAGCATTAACGATACGCTTCTCTTCCAATAATAAATAGCTTGCATTGTACGCAAGTTCGAGATCCTAACACACCGCGACCAATCAAAGTAGTCGTTATGAATAGTAATACCCACTTTTTGATATTATATAAATTTTATATTTCAAAATGGACTTCATTTTTGTATTCATAATATCTAAATTATCCTACGTTGATTTTTTTTTTGTAATTTTCTGAGAACTTCCAATTTTCTATGAATAGAAAAATACTTAAAAAACCTTTTTTAATCAGAATAATTTAAAGTGATAAATTATACTATTGAGTGGTTTTAATGTATAATTAGAATATATTTTTACCATTTTATCCAATTCTGGTCATTATAATTAATTTCACTTTGAAATTTCACATAAACAATTGTCAATGTTTTGATTGATATTGTTTCTTAAAAACACGCTATTTGTTGTGAAAGTGGGAATTAATTATTAAATTAATTAATTAAACATATATGTTTTGAATTTTGTTAAAAATACATCATTTTTTAATTTTGAATATCAAATATAGCTTAGAGTAAATTTTTGGTATTTTTCTGAAAAACCTCAATTTTTGATGAATATTGAAACCACGAAGTGGTAGTTTAAAAATTAATTTTTCGTGTAAATGAAACATTACCACTTCTATGTAATTAATTTAAAAAATCCAACATACATGGTTATCATTAGGAAGTAAAATGTGGTTCAACGGGATTAAAATAATTTTTTGGTGAATAGTAACTTTTATGTTTTATTAATCACGATTGAAGTTAATTAGTGTAACTTAAGATAAATATAATGTTATAATATTATGAAATTACCTTTACACTTGTCCTACACTTATTGGATGAGTCATTTCCGACCAAGACAATCTATGGGTCATCTTGGGGACCCCATGGAGCCACATGGGTAAGAAAATGACATTAATAACTTTTTATTTAAAGTAAAAATAAAATTGTCACAAACATGTGTTGTTTTACTAAAACAATTATTACATGGGGTTATACAAGTTAACTTTTAGACTATAAATATTCATTGGAAATCTAAAAATATTTCCTACATCATGGTAATATTTATATAATTTGTAGACATTAAATAAATTTATTTATTTATGACACCATGATGATGCAGCGATTACCACATTAAATAACGATTTAAATAAAATGAAAAGATAATGTAAAATATAAGAATTAAACGTGTAAAAAACCTATTGGATGAATATATTTCGAACCCTTATCACCTTATCCTTGAAATATATCATTCTGGGAAATTTAAAATCCAAGAAGCATTTCATAATAATGTAACATTTTATGACTTTCCAAGAGTGCCCCTCCTCTCCTCTTATAAAAGGCCCCCACCTCTACCACCATATTCACACCATCAAGCCATTTGGCTCGGCCAAACTCTGCCTATAAACACTATCAACATCCCTCTCTTACTCCTAGAAGCCTCACTTTGGGCCTAATTCTTACCAAGGAAGCCTTTGGATCAAATGAAAAAAGAGTTATCTAATTTTAAGGTAATGTATTCTCTTATGTTATTTTGTTTTATTTTGATTCTTCAACCCATTAAATTCTTTTTATTCCATTATTTTGTAAAAATTCCAGTATATTAAATATAATAAGATGTTTTTATGAGATGTATTTGATTTACACTTACACACCTTCGTCTAATGGTTAAAGAACATACTGCTTCTGTGGTTGGCGAATTTATGCCTCACGAATTGATGATTGTTCAATCTTCGTTTAACACCTCTCATGCTAGCCATTATGATGTAACTATATTTATATATGATATATATTATGTTTATTTTTTCCTTATGCTTATTTATTTATCATTTATGACATACCTTTATGATTTCCAATATGGGTAAATGCGATAATTTCATTTTAGGAAGTGTGGACTACCGCCCCCTCAAAGTGATTTGAATCATTAATGTCATATGTGGGATGTATAAAGGATGGTGTAAATGATATTATATATGATATTATATATGATATTATACTGGAATTATAATATACCTTTATATCATTTTGATTTAATTCCATTAAATACGAAAGAGAAATGAAATTAGCATTCATGCATACGTAAGGCTTATCGTCTCCATGAACGGTGCATTTCATTTCATACCTCTAAATGTTACGTAATATTATGAATGAATTTATATACTGGATATATAGGATATATATTATATCTACATCCTGCATATAATTCTGGAGATAATGGATATTCTACCACATAAACAATTTGTAATTATAAGAAGTTTATTTTTGACTCAAGTACCAAAGATCGACAAAACGACCGTTATTAACTAAAATGACTACATAATTTTCATAACATTGTAATAAGTGATATAAAAGGGATAATGAACTTGAAAAAGGTTCTTAAGAAATTATATATTAACTATATTATATTATTTAGGAGATTAAAGAATGGTCGAGTGATGTCGGACACGAGGTAAGGGAACTTCTTAACCCAATTTCCATTCTTTGGGTTAATCTCCTACTTTAAAATTATGCCATGATATTATTATGTCCTATATTTTATTTGTAATTTCTTTATGAGTACTTATAGTGCATACACATAATTGATCAATTTTATTAAAAAATCTTCTTTTGAATGAACTTCTTCTCAATATCCTTTCATTGAGGCATATTTTATTTTATACAGAACATTCTTTTATATGGTGTATAAACACCTTTGACTTTTACATTTATTCAAAAGGAATATTTTTATACCAAGCGTTTTACTAAACGAAAAAAGGAAATGTTTTTTTGTCGTACGTATGCGGCGACAACAACTTCTCTGCCGCCGTGACCATTATTTGGGTTTCGGCTTCCTCTATAAGCCATAGCTTTTTTTTAAAGTGAAAAATAATTACAAAGTTTTAATTTTCTTTTATTTTGGTATTGAAAATGGTTTTGAAAGTGATTTTTATATCAATGTGTTGTATTGATATCTTGTGATTGAAATGTGGAAATCTTATGTTTACTTTATGCATGTTTTATGTGATACGATTATGTTATGGATTATTATATGTTTAATCCTGTTCATATGAGGAATGCATTGGACTTAATAAGTGACGGGTGGAGCCCGCTATAGCTCCTTGATGCATCGTTAGGTCTCATGAGACAAACTAGTGTCTTGGCCCGAGGCCTTGACAAAATCTTATATTTAGTCTTGGCACGAGGCCTTGACTTTGTGGTTATGATAGTCTGGCATTATGAATTCCATCATTATGAAAGTGGTTATTGATATTACATGTGATTATTCGACCAGTAGAATATCCATGTGAATAATTAAATGGAATTATTTCATTTTATTTTTCCATATTATGCTGAAGTTCATATTTAAAATGATTTTGTTTAGTTATACATTTCCCTAAATGTTTATTTTTATTTATGAAATCTTCTGTTATATTGTTATCCTTAATGAGCATTTGAGCTCACCACTTTCAATGTTTTAATATTTTCCAAGATGTGAAGAAGTATTTTATGAATGACCTGCAGGGATAGTCAGAAGGGGATATGAGTGTGGACTATGGAGACCATGTTATTTTAGTTTTTCACTTTATGATGTAATGTTACTTTTATGAATGTATCTAGTGGTTCCATGGCTTCTAAACTATTCGTTTTTTTGAGACATGATCTTTTGTGATCATGCCAATGTTACGCAATAATGCACCGACTATGGGTATCTGGGGTCGGGGCGTTACATATTTTCAGTTTCTCAACCTAGGTGCACCATGGGATCCCCCAATATTCCCTCTTTTGACCAACCTTTTCCCATGGATTCATTTTGATGGTACTAAGGTCTGTTCTTCGTGGATTTTGGTCGATTTCCTCTTCTTTTATATTTTATCTCTTTATTTAATGGTTTTCCATTTTGGGGTTTCATCTTGGATGAATTATATGTGTTTAGGATGATGTTTCATGTTTTTCCATGGATGTCATGATGTGTGTATTGTCTCTATGGTTGTATTCATCTTTCTCTAAAAGTTTGGTTGAGTACTCATGTTGTTGAGTAAATTGATTCTATTGATTTCATTTCTAACACTTTATGATAATGCTTGAGAATAACTTGAATGCTGTCAAAATGTAATAATATTTCTTGTGATGTGTTATAATAAATTGGTTTTGTATTCACATAATGTAAAAATTTGTGTTAAATGGTTTCCAAGGTCTTCTTTAACTATTTTTACTTTTATGTGAACACATGGTGTTTGATAGAATGTTAATTGATCATTTAAAGTGTAATTGGATTCTTTGGGGTGGTACATTCTCTTTGTGATGTTTTGGATATGTTTTTGGGTTTTTAGTTGGGTGAAATATGTGAAAATTAGTGACTTTTATGTTTTTAAAATTATGTGTGCCCTGTTGTGTTGGTTTAAAATAAAGTGAATATTCTTTTAAAATGTTTTTCAAAGTTTTTTGAAGTGAAAAATGTGTTTTAAGATGTGATTATAAATTAAATTTATTTTTATTCAAGTATTCATCTTCATTGTACTTTACATATGTGTTGTATTCATTGTATGAAAAATGAGAAATGTGATTTAAAAGGGATTTGAAGGTGTGAATGTATTGAATGTTAGTTTTTCAAAAGAAATGGGTTTTTTGGAACATGAACATCCTTAGTGTTCACCTAAAATGTGTTTGTAAATTGTAAATTTATTTTGGGGAATATTTTAAAATGGATTTGGTGTCTGTTTGTGAATTTGGATAGTTTTTCTCCTATGTAAATAGTGGTATTTCGTCATATTTTTCTTAATGGTTACATGAGGCCCACTTCCCACATGGATGAAAATGGGTTATTCCTTTAATAGTTGTTTTCCAAAGGCTCTTCCTCCCATATGTATTTTTTTGAAATGGTTTCTTGGTTTCAAAAAAGTGTCTTGGTGCTTTATGAGACATTAAATGTTGTTTCAAGAGTGTCTTCAAAATCTTGTATCAATTAGAATTTTGAAATATTATTTAGTAAATAAGTGGTATAAAGGTCGGTTTAGAATTTAGTGATGTGGTTTGGTTTCTAAAAAAGTTATAAGGTTTTTTCGGTGCATCTCATGAATCATTTTTTTCAATTATCTTGGGATGAGTTCTAGATTTGAGGTGTGAAGGCCTATAATGTTTTGTGCACGTGAAAGTGATGTTTTATATTGGCATTAAAAGTGGTGTGGAAATGGAATTTTAAATGTATTGGATTGGAAATGTTACATTCATGGGTTGGAACATTGTGTTTTATATAAAAAGTTGTTTTTGATTTGATGTTATGAGATGGACCGATTTTCCCCGTGTAAGGTAACCGAAATTGATTTTTGAACATATGTGATGTGTGGGCCCAGTGGGAATGATGGCATGTTTTGGAAAATGGGTAGAAAACATGGGTAGTGTGAGGCCCAAATGTTATTTAAAAATAATTGAGAAAGTACTTTTTGAATCTCAAAAGAGGTGAAATCCTGATTTAATATTCTAAAAGAAAAGGGTTTTCATATGTTTTCATGAGGATTTTTATTATTATTTAAGAAGACAAGAGTATTTAGATAGGATCCCTTATAGTGTATTATATAGAAAAATGCTGTCAGTATCCATACAACTTGAATTTTGGGGTGCTTTCTCCTCAAGTGGATCATCAATGAGAATGTTGTGACAAATGGTTTCTCTACCATGTTTCACTATGTATTATTTTCTTGGGATTATAGGGCATCAACTAGAGGGTCAAATGATGGTTTCTTATCGAACCTAATGAGATAGGTTGTATGCCACTTGATTTTCTAGGAGGTCAGGTCATACATAAAACTGGTGACGATTGTTCAGAGAATCCAATCTATTATAGACTATAAAGATGCACCATATATCGGTAGATAAATCTGAATTGAGTATGTCCAATCATTTCCTTGGAATATGTTTAGGAAATGTCCATGACTACTCTCTGTATGTTTTTTTTATTTCTACTGCTTGTTGGGATTTTAACCAAGATAGTTTATTCCAATTAAATTTGTTTCCTTTACTTTATTTTTATCCCATTTTGATTACATTGTATGGATTTGAACACGGGATTTTGCATTTAATGGTTCTGCGAAAAATGGATTTTTTTTGAAAAGGTAAGATGATTGTGTTGTTTAAAAAATAAATTTGTGTAATGTTAGGTTTACTTGATGGAAATTATTTGAAATCATATTTTTATAAATGAATTCAAATTCAGTGCTTGTAGAATGTTTTGAGAAAAAAAATTCACAAACAGTATGATGATTACATGCTGAGATGTTTAAGAATACACACTACTTGTTCCACTCAGCATCGATAAACCAAATATATTTTAAATATTTTGGTTTCTAGTTCAGTTGTACATTTGGAGTAGGATGGTATTGTGGTTGGTGGTGACTAAGAGGTGAGGTGGAGATCATGTCAGCATGGTTCAATCTCAATTTTTTATATAGTTATATTTTTTGAAGATGTTTTTGTAACTGGATCAGTTTTCTATTTATCGATATTCTATTTTTGGTTAAGTTACGTGATCAGTTTGTTTATTTAATGCTGGTCTATTTGACTAGAATCATTCCAATTATGATTAATTTGTTTCACAACATTAGTTTCAATCCTATGGCGATTGGGAATACCCTTCGGTGTAACGCCCAAACCCCAGTTACCCAGAGTTGGTGCTTTATTACATAACATTTAAATTATATAAGGAATCATGTCCTGAAATACCGGCCAGTTCAGTATTATTGGAAACAAGATACATACATAAGTTCAACATTACAACCTGAAAAGAAACACTAGAATAATTTATTCCATTAGAAACATCAAATCCTCCTAGATTATGCCTGAAAGTCACTCATAACTAACTTCTTAATATCCTAGGAAAATGAAACATAAGAAAGGGTTGAGCTCAAACGCCCAGTAAGGGTAATCGATACAACGGAAGATAACATAAACATTATCCATGATGAATAAATCAAAACACATGCCTTTATAAATAAGAAACAAGAACATTTTGTGGCAGGAATATGAGCTGAGTAAATAATGCCCTAATGAAACATAGTCATGGGTATTCAACTAGTCTAATAACCACATGAACCATCATTTTTATTTTCATAATGAGGGAATGTATAATGCAAGACATTCTGAAACATTTTTTAAAGGCCTCACCCAAGACCTATAAAAATGATTAAGGCCTCGGCCAAAACCATATATCCAATTGGGAAAGGCCTTGTCCGATTATACAACAAATTGTCTAATAAGACCTACCGATGCACTGAGAAGATATAGTGGGCTCTACCCCTCACATACTAAGTCCAATACATTGCTCATATGAAAAGATTGAAACATAACATAAACATTCAAATTAAAACTGGTAAAATAAATGTCAATATTTTAACCATAATCCATGAATGGTATAAACATAACACATCCACACTCAAACATATCACAAAACATTCAATATAATATGGAATATTTGTATCATAATAAATCAACTTCAATCATGTTATAAATTCATCAAAGGATGTTGAGTTAGATGAAATTAAAACTATTTGAAAGAAATACCTCTTTCTATTTTGAAACCATTTAAGATTAAAATAATTATAAAAGAAAACATTTATTTTGAAATATTATTATAATCTTGTAAGGGAAGTTTTTATGATGTTATAATGGAAGAAAATAGCCGCACCCGCCGTATAAATTAAAAAAACATTCTTACCATAATTTTGTTTAAAAGGTCATAAAGTACCTTGTTTGGAAAATGACATAACGATTCATTTCAAAACATATAATGTTAAATAAGGGGATAAATTACTTTAACCCATGGTCTAGTAAATAGTAAAAATGTTTTGAAATATATTTTCATGAGAACTTGGATGTGGATACTAAAGAGGTCACAATAGATACATATGTAAAAACATCCTCGGATAATAAAGAGATTGTGAAATTAACCCTTACCTTGTAATTTTACTTATTATATTGTATGTTAAACTCTGGTATAATAGTTAAAACATTTATATTAAATTACATAATACCTATATAAATAAATATGATATCATATATGATCCTCTAATATTTCTTTTTTATTGATATTTCAGTAGTATCATCATTTCGGGTGTTAAATGATTATTTTTCCTTTATATGATTGGTTATGTAAGACATGTTTTTTATGGATATGATATGTTTGATTCATATAAATAATGATATTGTTGTCAAAAATAATATTTTTAATAATAAAATGAATATTATTTTTGAATGATTACGATGGGTAATGAATCTCGTCGCGTTCGTGGAGACGGTAATCCGTACGTACACACGAGCAAAAATATCATTATATTGATGGTGAAATAATATTTAATTGGATGGTATATCATCTATATAGACTCAAAAACATGTTATAGTTATTATTTACATCATTTATACTCATTATTATACCCATACAAATAATTATGTGTTTCAATAACAAACTACACCAAGACGTGGAGACAGTAAGCCGTACGTACGCACATACGGTAACTTTGTCATTCATATGATAGATATATTAATTAAAATTATTGTACCATTTTTTAATAACATCACAGTATATAGAAGATACTGGAGTAATTATTTTTTAATGAAAAAATAAAGAAATAGGAAGTGGAAGAAGAAAAGAACAAGGAAGATGTGATGAAATATTTATCTCTTCTTCGGGTTCTTCATTTTGATTTGAACAAAAGGGATCATTAGGGTGGCTTTCTGACCAAATGAATGACTCTAGGATGTAAATAGAAAAGTTGGGAGGATATTTGGGCATGGGTTGGCCGATAAAAATGGATTTTGAGGTGTTAAATTAAGAGAAGGAGAAGTGCCCTTTTATAAGAGAGGTGAGAGTCACTTTTGGAAAAGCTTGAAATTTTATTTTATTATAAAATAATTATTGATTTATAATGGATAAAAATGATTTATTTAGAGTCTAAAGTGGGGAGGGGTAGAAAAAAGTTCAACCAATAGATTTTAGACTGGTTTAGGTCACCATATTAACCTTATCTTTTAGATTTAACTCTTAGTTAAATAGTTTGACATTTACCATGTCTCTTTTTTATATATATTAAATTGTTAATAAACTAACTATAAAATACTAATAGAACCTCATGTAGTTTATTATTAATATATATAACCTTATCTAAGTCCTTTTTCTGAACATTATATTTTTATGAATATTATATCAGTTAACAATATAGTATTTGTTTTCAAACTAAATTATGTCAATTTTGACACTATTTTGTATTTTAATTTTGTTTTGAAAGACATTGAAACATTATCACTTAGAATAAAATTTATTTAACCAACATTAAAATGTCATATTATCCTATTAATTAATGTAATTCATCAGAAGTCTCAATTTACATTTATATAGATATTTATAATATTAATTATTTTAATATTTCATTAGTAAGGTAATTACTGCATCATCATTGTGACATAAATAAATTAAATTATTTTATGTATAAAAATTAAAAATAAAATAACATTTTTTGGGAAATATTATTATCTTTCTATATAATATTTATAGTCGAATTTATATTGTCTGTAACCCTATATTTAAAATAATTTATTTATTAAACATTGAATTTAACTCTTTTAACTATTCTTTAAATAAAATATTAAAAAATGTTCTAATCTAATCCAAGGGGACCAAAGGGGGTCAAATTTTATTCCTAAGATTGTATTTCGTCGAATTACACTTATCCAATCGAATTATAATACGTGTTAAGGTAATTATGATATCATTTTTGCCCTTAATTACCCTATTTACTTTTAACTACGGTAAATAAAAGTCAAAAGTTACTATTCGCCAAAAATTATTTTAATTTTATTTAACCTTATTTTATTTACTGATATTAACTGTGTCTCTCATATTTTTAAAATTCAACTCACAGATGCTGTAAAATTATATTTTATGCAAATTTGAAATTTCTCCTAGGAAGTGGGTTGAAGATGGTAAAAAGTTCAACAAATTTTTTATATATCTAAACTTATTGTAAATTGAATCTAATGAATTAAATTGAAATTATATAGGTATTATGTTTCTCTTTTGATATAAAGAAATTTATGTCAAATATATAGCTATTTAAATACAAATTCGTTTTTAACAAATAACTCATTGTTTTTCACTATTCATAAAAAATTGAAAGTATTCAGGAAAATAAAAAAAATTCAAAATAAGATAATTTCAATATTCCAAATTCAAAAATGAAGTCCATTTTAAAAAATAAAATTTATAAAATCTAGAAATTTTTGTATTACTATTCATAACAGCTAGTTTGATTGGTCATAGTGTGTTAGAATCTCAATGTTGCGTACAATGCAAGATATAGCATTATTCAAAGTGAAACGTACCGTGGAAGCTTGGGGTGTTACACTTTACCCTAATTTAAAAACATTCATCCTCAAAATTTCTAGAATACTACCGCATAAAATGAATTGGGTGGTTCTTCATCAAAAGTTTCACTAGTTCCCATGTTGCGATTTCCATCTTATGATTTCTTTATAGAACTTTTACCAGAGGAGTTTTTCGGTTTCTCAACACTTGTTATATAGTGTCAAGAATCATGGTAGGCTCTTTACAATAAGACAAATCAGGTTCCAGTTCAATTTCCTCATAGGTGAGTACATGCGTTGGGTTAGACATGTATTTTCTCAATAGTGATACATGGAACACATCGTGAACTTTGGAGAGACTTCGTGGCATTTCCAAATGGTAAGATGCATCCCCAAATCATTCAAAAAATTCAAAAGGTCTGATGTACCTGGGACACAATTTACCCTTCTTACTGAATCATATAACTCCCTTCCATGGAGATACCTTCAAGAAAACTTGATCTCATACCTAAAATTCCAAATCCTTCCTTCGGTTATTGGAATATCTCTTCTACCTCATTTGAGCTTCATTGATGTGGGTTTGGATAATCTTTAATTTTTTCATTGTTTCCTTAACATGTTCTGGGCCTACGTGTTTTCTTTCACCAACATTATCCCAACAATTTGGTGTGAGACATCTCATTCCATATAATGCTTCATATGGTGCCATTTGAATACATGAATGGACGCTATTATTATAGGAAAAATATACCAAAGGTAAATAATGATCCCATATTCCTTGAAAGTAAAGTGGGAAAGATCTCAACATGTCTTATAAGGTTTGAATAGTCAATTCTGATTGTCCATCAGTTTGAGGGTGGTAGGCAGTACTGAAACGAAGATCAGTATCCAGTGATTTCTGATGACTTTTCTAGAATCCTGATGTAAAACGGGGATCATGATCAGAAACAATCGATAGTGGTACTCCATGAAGTCGTACAACATCATTAATATACAATCTTGTTAAATGTTCAACTGGTAAATCTTTTCTTTTAGTAATAAAATGTGATGACTTGGTATGATGATCAACAATGACCAATATTGCATCATTCCTTATTGGATTTTATGGTAGCCCCATGACAAAGTCCATCGTAATATCATCACATTTCCACTCAGGTATGGGAGAGGTTTCATGAATCTTCTTGGATGTTTTCTTCCATCTCTTGCGTGTTGGAAAGTAATACATCTTGACACAAAATCACAATCTCTCTTTTCATGTTATCCCACCAAAATTATTCCTTCAAATCTCTATATATCTTGGTGCTCTCAGAGTGTATAAAGAAATTGGAGCTAATAGCATCATCCAACAATTCCCTTTTTAGATCAGGTGTATCATGAACTCAATGTTTCTTACAAAATTTCAAATTTATATCTTCATATAAGAAGTCATCCAATCTCCCATCATTTACAGCTTTAATCATTTTTTGAAACTCTTTATCATCAATCTGAGAACTCTTTATCCTTTCTAGTAAAGATGGTTTAGCAACCAGTTGAAAAAGTATTGATGTTTCAACTTCCATGGTTATTCCCATATCCATATTTACTAGATCCATTATAATATGATTCCTTTCAACACTCATCTTGTTTAAAAACCACCTGATCCTTTTTTCTTAATGCATTTAAACCTTATTTTCCTTCCCCGAGTGGAAGTGTATTGTGCAATCATAATCCTTAAGTAGTTCATGCCATCTCCTTTGCCTCATGTTTAGTTTTTTTGTGGGAAAATATACTTCAAACACTAGTAATCAATATAAATCTCACATTTTTCACCATAGGGATAATGTGTCTATATCTTCAAAGTGAAGATTACAACTACTAACTCAAGATCCTGGGTAGGATAGTTTTGATCATGAATTTTTAGCTGTCATGATGAATAGGAAATAACTCTATCATTCTACATAAGAACACAACCAATTCCTTTTTTTGAAGCGTCACTATAAATAACAAACCCATCATTCCCCGATGGTAGAGTAAAGATAGGAGAATTAACTAATCTTTTCTTTGGTTATTCCAAACATTCTCCACACTCTTTTTCCCAAACATATTTAACCCCTTTATGTCTGATATTCATTAATGGGTTTTCCAACTATAAATAATTCTAGACGAAATGTCGATAATAACCTGCTAAACCAATAAAAATACGTACCTTACTTATACTCGTTGGTGCTTTCAATTCATGGAATTGCATTGGTCTTTGAAGGATCAACAGAGATTCCATCCTTAGAGACAATATGTCTAAGAAAAGAAATCTATTGAAGCCAGAATTCACACTTGTTAAACATCCCATATAATTCATGTCTTTTCAGAGTCTTTAGTATAATGCGTAGGTGATTTTCATGATCTTCATAGATTTTGGAGTATACCAATATATCAACAACAAATACCACTACAAAGTCATAAAGATATTCCATGAAAACATTGTTCATTAGATCCATGAAAACAGAGGGTGCATTAGTCATCCCAAAAGGAATTACTATGAACTGGTAATGCTCATACCTGGTTTGAAATTTTGTCTTCAGAATGTCTTCCTTCTTCACACACAACTGATGATATCCATATTGAAGGTCAATCTTTGAAAAATATTGAGCTTCATAAAGTTGGTTGAATAAATCATCAATGCGAGGTAGTGGATTCATGTTTATTATTGTTATAAAATTGATCTTCCGGTATTCAATGCAAAAAAATCCAAGATCTATCTTTCTTCTTTAAAAAAAGGATGGGGCTCCCCAGGGAGAAACACTAGGGTGAATAAATCCTTTATTACTCAATTCAACTAGTTGTAACTTTAGTTCCCCTAATTCCACAGCGTATATTCTATATGTGGTTTTCGATATGTTCCATGAACTAGGAATTAAATCAATGAAAATATCAATTTCCCATTCTGGAGGATGTCTAGAAAATCTTCTGGAAACACATCAACATATTCTTGCACAATAGGTATGTCCTCTATTCGAAATTTTTTCACTCACCCATAATTATTTCATTCTTATCCTCCCCAATAATTAAATTTAGTATAGCTACTGGGTGGATCTAGATAAGAATCAGATGGTGACGTTTCTACTCTAAAGATAAGGTACTCTTTATCATAATTGATAATTGTAAGCTCCTTCCTCTCACAATAAATTTTCGCATCATGGTCCATAATCCAATCCATAATGAGTATTATATAAAATTCAATCATGTGTGTGACAATTAGATCAGAAAATAAATATTGTTTATATGATTTAATGGGGGACGATTCCCAATACTTTGTTGCAATAATACTTCCCTTAAAAGTTTTGACTGAAAACTCCCTTGTTAAATCAAATCAGAAAAATATGATTTTCTTAGAAAACTGGGAATATATGAAACAATGTGATGATCCATAATCAAATAATACATTGGATAATCTTGAGGAAATAGTTAAATTACCTACCACTACGTCTTTAAGGGCTTCAAACTGATCCATTGGCCTTTTCTTAGATAAGATTTCATGATGATTAGGATATTCATTTTCATAATGTACCATCTCCATGAAATTGTATCATTAAACATTGGTAGCTTTTTTTCCTTTTACAATCACTAGTAAAATGGCCTCTCTTTCTATATTTGAAGCATAATAATTTTCCATCTAGACAGGAACTAGGGTACTTCCTTCCAAAATTATCATAGGGTTGAAATTCAAATCTTCCCTTCTACCTTGTTTTTCTTCCTTTCACATAGTGTTTATCATATCTCTTCTTCTCTTTCTTTGCTTTAAAGTCGTAAGACATAAGGAATTCCTTTTATGTCTTGACAGCGCATGAGACAATATCATCATATGATCGGAAGGATTGAGAGACTAATGATCGACACAGAAATAGTTTTAACACATCAAAGAAATGATCAATATTACTTCTTGTGTTACGTATATAATCTACAACATGCCTTACTAACCTTGTAATGTTAGCTTCATACTTTGCGACATTATCATCCACCTCTTTTCTCAGACTCATAAATTATTTTTCTATATCCGCTCAATGGTAACAAGGAATGTATTTTTATATGAAAATAACTTTAAACTCCCTCCATTACATACTTGATACTTCTTTATCCTCCTTTGTGTTTTGAATTAATGTCCACCATTGATCTGCATCTCTGGTGAGGTGATAAACTTCCATGACAACTTTTTACCTTTAGTTACTCCCCAAATCACGAAATATTTTCTCTAAGGAACATATCCATTATTCAGCTACAAAAGGATGTGTAGACCCATTGAATGTTGGTGGTTTTTTCCCGATGAAGCGATCTAACATTGATCCTCCGCATTGTGGATTAGGGTGCTTCATATGGGTAAGGTTATTATTCATAAATTGTGTGAGTTGTCCTAGTATGGTGACAAGATGATCAGCAATAGTTGCATCACCAACTCCACTATAATTATCATGAGTATGATGGAAATCCCTACATGGATTATGTGCATTGATATAGTTTCTGTTCTTTATACTAGGAGCCATTTCTAAACAATGGCATATAGTAGACTAGTTTATGAACCACAATACATAATTCTGAACTTGTAAAACACTAAACATAAATTGAATAGTTTATGGATATAATCCATATTCATAAAGATGTTTTCTCTGAGGATTTATATACTCATAAATCCTTTGTAATGGTTTTTAAAGAAAATTGTAAATATCTTAAGCATATCCCCCGATAGTGTCATAACCAAGAGTGCAGCAATGCCCATTTTCGTGCACCATTTCCCATTCGACTCTAGATCAAAGCGTTGTTTTTGGGTTTTACCCCTAGGTACATATATGTCTGAGCTGCTTCTACCTGTTTGTATCCAAACATGGATGTATTTCTTGGAAACCTTTCAAAATATCTACATTACCAAAATTCTGGGATGTTCTTCTATACTAATCCTCAAAGTCTATCTTAGGGTAATGTTCTCTAATCAATGGTTTTCTAAATCTTGTTTCCATGGTTTGTAAAAAAAATTATCTGATACAAACTGTAATACCCTAGCCATAGTTACCCAGAGTTGATGATTTATTACATAACATTGGAATGATAAAAGGAATCATGTCCTATAATACTGATTAGTTAAGTATTGTTGGAAACAAGATACATACCTATGTTCAACATTACAACTTGAAAAGAAATAAAACACTAATATATTCCATTAGAAACATCCAAACCTCCCATATTTTTCATGCAAGTCACTCATAACTGACTTCTTCATATCCTGGGAAAATGAAACATAAGAATAGGGTGAACTAAAATGATTAGTAAGGGTAAGAAATACAGTTTAAGATAACATAAACATTAGGCATGACAAATAATTCAAAACACATGGCTTTATAAATAATAAAAATGAACACTTTATGGCATGAATATGAGCTAAGTAAATAATATCATAATAAAACATAGCCATGCGTATTCTACTACTCGAATAACCACATGAACAATCACTATTATTTTCATAATGAGGGAATGTATAATGCCAGACATTCTAAATCATTTTGTCAAGGTCTCGGCCAAGATGTGTAAAAATGATTAAGGGCTCGACCAAAACCATATAACCAATTGGGAAAGCCCTCGACCAATTCCACATCTAATTTTACCATGAGACCTACCGATGCACTGAGGAGCTATAGTGGGATCCACCCATAACATACTAAGTCCAATACATTCTTCCTATGAAAATGTTGAAACATAACATAAACATTAGTAATAAAACTAGCAAACGAAATGTCAATACTTTAACCATAAATAATTAATGGTATATAAATAAAAAATCGACCGTCAAACATATCACAAAACATTCAATACAATATGTAAGATTTTTATCACAATAAATCAACATCAAACATGTCCAAAATTAATCAAAGGATATTGACATAGATGAAATGAAAACTATTTGAAAGAAATACCTCTTTATATTTTGATACCATTTAAGAGTCACAAAATTATAATAGAAAACATTTAGTTTGAAATATTCTTATAATCTTATAAGGGAAGTTTTTATGATGTTAAAATGGCGGAATATAACCGCACCCACCATATAAGTGAAAAATACATTCTTACATTCATTTTTTTGAAATGGTCATAAAGTACCTTGTTTGGAAAATGATAGAAATGTTCATTTCAAAACATATAAGGTCAAATAAGGGTATAAATGACTTTAAAACATAGTTTAGTAAATACTAAAAATGTTTTGAAATACATTATTTATAAAACATGGATGTGGATGATAAAGAGGTCCGAGTAGATACTTATATAAAAACAACCTCGAATTATAATGTTATTGTGAAATTAACCCTCACCATGTATGTTTCATTAGTCAATGGTATGTTAACCTCCTGTATAATAGTTAAAACATTGTTATTAAATTATTCAATAAATATATACATAAATATGATATCATATATGATCCTCTAATAATTCTTTGTTAATAATATTTTAGTAGTATCATCATTTCGGGTGTTAACTGATTCAATTTCCTTTATATTATTGGTTACGTAAGCCATGTTTGTTATGATAGGATGTATTTGATTCATATACAAAAAGATATTGTTTTCATAAAAATTATTTTTAATCATAAAATTAAAATTATTCTTGAATGGTTGTGATGGGGAATGAATCTAATCGCGTTCATGGAGACGGTAATCCATACGTACGCACGAGCGACAATATCGTTATATTGATGGTGAAATTGTATGTAATTAGATGGTATATCACATATATATAATAATTAAAATGTTATATTTATTATTTAAATCAGATATACTCATTATTATACCTATCCAAATAATTAAGTGTTTGAATAAAAAACTACAACACGACGTGGAAACGGTAAGTCGTACGTACGTACGTATGGTGAATTTGTCATTCATATGATGGATAGAATAATGAATATGGTCGTAAAATTTTTATAATAACATCACAGAATATATAAGATACTAGAGTTGTTATTTTGGAATGGAAAAAACAAAGAAAGAGGAATTGGAAGAAGAAAAGAACATGAAAGAGGTGATGAAATATTTACCTCTTCTTCAAGTTCTTCTATTTGATTTGATCAAAAGGTCTCCTTAAGTTGGCTCTATGAACAAAGAAGTGCCTCTAGGATTAGGGGTAGAATGTTGGGAGGATATTTGGGTAGGTGTTGGCCGAGACAAATGGATTTTGAGGTGTGAAATTATGAGAAGGGGAAGTTCCCTTTTTTATGAGAGTTGAGGGTCACTTTTGGAAATGTTTTAAATATTATTTTATAATAAAATAAATTTCGTTTTCTAATGGCACAAAAATGATTTATTTTGAGGATAAAGAGGGTATGCGTCGAAAATATTTCAACCAATAGGTTTTACACCTGTTTAGTTCACCATATTAACCTTATATTTTAGATTTATCTCTTAGTTAAATTGTTTTTCATTTACCATGTCTCTTTGTATTTTTATATTATATGGGTAATAAACATACTATAAATAGAAAAGAGAACCCAAATTGGTTAATTATTAATATATATAACCTTATCTAATTCCTTTGGCTAAACCTTAGATTTTATGAATGTTATATCAATTAATAATATAGTATTTGTTTTAAAAACGTATTTTTTTCAATTTTGACATTATTTTGTATTTGATTTTTTTTTGAAAGCCACTAAAACTATATCACTCTGAATAAAATTTATTTAACCAACCCTAATATGTCATATAAACCTATAAAATTAGTTTAATACATCAGATGTATCAATTTACATTTATTTGGATATTTATAATATCAATTATTTTAATATTTCATTAATAAAGTAATCACTACTTCATCATTGTATCATAAATAAATTAAATTATTAATGCCTAAAAATTATAAATAATATACCATTATGTAGGGAATATTTTTAGATTTCTAAAGAATATTTATTGTCTAATTTATATTGTGTGTTACCCCATATTAAAAATGGTTTAGTTATTAAAATTTGAATATAACTCTTTTAACTCTTCTTTAAATAAAATAATAATAAATTTCCTAATCTAATCCAAGTGGAACAAAGGGTATCATATTTTATTCATAAGGTTATTTTTGGTCAAATTACACTTATACAATAGAATTAGAACATGTGTTAGTTTAATTATGATATCATTTTTACCCTTAATTGCCCTATTTATTTTTAACTGTGGTAAATAATAGTCAACAGTTACTATTCACCAAAAATTATTTTCATCTTATTGAACCAAATTTTATTTACTAATATTAATTATGTTTCTCCGATTTTCGAAATTCAAATCACAGAAGTGGTAAAATTATGTTTTATGGAAATTTTCAAATGCTCTTAGGATGTGGGTAAAAGACGATAAAAACATCAATAAAATTTCTATATATCCAAAATTTTAATAAAATAACTCCAATAAATTGCATTGAACTTATATTGGTATGTTGTATATATTTTGACATAAAATAAATTTAAATAAAATAAATAATTATTTAAAAAAAATTGGTTTTAACCATTAACCTAGTGTTTTTCACTATTAATCAAAAATTGAATGTTTTTAGAAAAATACAAAAAATCCATCCTAAGATAATTTCGACACTTTGAATATAAAAATTAAGTCCTTTTTCAAAAAAAAATTAACATCTCTAAATGTGGGTATTACTATTCATAACGGGCAATTTGTTTGGTCGCAGTGTGTTAGAATCTTGAAGTTGCGTACAATGAAATCTATTGCATTATTCAAAGGGAAAAGTACCGTGGAAGCATGGGGTGTTACATTTAGTCCATGTCTCGGACCTAGTTGGGTGTCGAGTAGGATGGAATCCTGTCCTGGTTCTTGACACTAAAGTATTATTTTTAGAAAAATATCTCATGTATATGTACTGGTTTTACATGTTTTGTGAGTCCTAATACAACATATTGATGTGTATAATTCGAGGTACATGGGCATGAAAATGGGTAGTCAACATGGGAATAAGTAGTATACATTAGCATGACAAGAGTATAATAACATCAGAAAACCGGACTCAATGCGACACAATGTGTGTCCAAAGTACGTATCATTTACTCCTTAAAGGGTAGGTTTGACCCTTTATCCCTGCAATCCATTTTCATAATTAGTGTGGGTATGTTAACTTAATCTGATTTAGTTTTTGTATGTTCTCTCAGTCTATCCCAATTAGGGTTCACTGTAAAATCCCATCTTCTGAACATTATAATAAATCCTAGTTTTAGTCTAGTTTAAGATATGGTCATGAATAAATCAATATAGAATAGTGATGATCTTTTATCCCTTACATCTCAAGGTTGGGTAATGTATCTCATTTCCAATACCCCGGTTGTATGATTCCCTTTCTAGTGGGTAATTCCAGATATGTTTATGAATCCCCCATAGGCCCTGGGAGTGATCACATTCCACGGTTTCAAAATATTATGAGTCAAAATGTGTAATTTAATGTAGTAATTATTTAATGTGTAATATATATCATATGATCTCCATTAGTTTTAACAAGACTAGAGGACTTAGTTCAACCATATGAGTGTGACCTTTGAGCCTTGAGTATAATCCAAGGATGACAGTGAGTTTATGTACTCTCCTTGATACATGGAACCTTACTTGAGAAAATATAGGCAGTCTTGTCTATTTTTCACCCTTCTTTTTGTGATCTACTACTGACTTACTCTTTGATATATTTTTTTTGATTTCAGGGTGTCCTTCGAGGTATGATTTACTCACCCCTACATGGGCTATACCCGAACATGTCATATATTATACTGAAAATATGAGTTTCTATATAGTCCTGGGTGGACCAATAGTAGGTGGAGATTAGTTGAGATATACTGACCGTAGGTTGGTCTAGAGTTGTAGTTTGACAGAAGCCCCATTTTGTTATCCGATCAGACTCTATTATAGCTTGGTTGAGATCTTATTTGTACATTATGCTTTTATGTACTCTATTTTCATACTCCAATGTGGGTTGGGGTTTTATACATGTATTTATATTATCTGTTAATTATTTTCCACATTATATTGCTACATGGATATGTGTGTGTTTACATATTCTTTTGGATATGGGATCTCATGTGTGTAATATTCCTAATCAGAACTGGTAAGTACACCATGGCCTATTGGGGGTGGTCTTGGGGTGTCAATATATGATTACAACTGGCCATGTTGGCCCTTGGTGGGTCTGGTCTAGACATATATGATATTATATATTCATATTTTCTATAAAAATCATTTTTTAGATGTGACTTGAGATGAAGCACAAACCTTAAATAAGAAGGTGTTGGCAGGGACCACACCCTTCTTTACTAGATATTGGTAATGACTGAATAAGAAACCCTACACTAAATCTTTGGGTATGGGTAGGGATGTAGTGTGGAAACCTACCAAAATTATTTAGGTTTGACTTGGTATTATGACATGAGTTGAGTTCATTCCATCATAGGTTGATTAGGTATGGGAAGGTGTCATAATATACTAGTCATATCATGATGACTATAGATTCATGATTTCATGTTTGATTCCTATAATTTATTTTCCTCATATAAACACATGTATATGATGATGTATATTTGGTTTAATTGGCTAGACCATGCATAATTTTATTATTTACACCTATTATTGGTACTCTAGTACGTGTACAGATCTCATGTATAGATAAATGATGACCATAAGATGTGTCACAAATCGAGTTGAGGTAACTAGTTTCTTAATTGGAATTTTTAATTTAACTGAGGCTCATGGATGAAAATAGAGCCTCATGTGTAATTTTTTTATTTTTCTTATTATTTATCTTCTCTGTTGGAAATCACTTAAGATGTATTATTGTATTATTTATTTAATTTTTATTATATCATTGATGTGTTGTTTATTTTTATGTACACTTATTATAGATGTGGATGGGGTTTTGTTATTTTACTTTCTATTGATGGTTATGATATCAAGGTTAATGTATCCCTAAGGTATGATTTCGTCCCTTATCACTAGATTGAAACCTATGGAATACAGGGAAGAACACATGATGTCATGTGAAACTCTAATAGAGATAGTGACGAGTAGTCTATGCCATAGAATCTTATCTACATTGGAATAACACCACACCTAATGGGGGATAAGGTGAAACATGTGTGTAGTAAGACCTACATAGGATTAACATGATTCAGAATGGCTCAAAAACCATTAAAATTGTGTTGGATGACATTAAAAAAATAATTATTTCACGTTTCACGATTGAATAAGAATAACCAAATTACTATGTATAATTAATACTATCACTTCATATGATTAACATTTCACCAACATGGGAAATTTTTTTCCCTACCATTGATTCTGTAATTATGATATAGAGTCCATATAAAAATAAAAACACTACAATGGTTTGCAAGAGATTAAAACTTGACAGCTTCTTATAATTAATCATATAGTTAATGAGTTTGAGTATTACTAAATATTGTAAAAATCATCCATCACAATAGGCCTATGTGGTCTTAATTTTCACAACACATAATGTTATCATTACATTATAAATTATTCATGATGATTTTTTTCAGAAACATAAACTCATTCGATTAAAGAATGATTTCTTGTTCCAAAGATCATTGTCATGATCTAATACTATTTATAGGTTTTTAAGGATTGTTTAAAAATTAAAATATATCTCGAATTTATTAATACACCCAAATCTATAAATAAACTTGGGTAAAATAATGAAACAATGTTGTTTATAAAATGAAGAATATTCCATGGGTCCCTTAAACCATAGCATTGTTAACCCAAAATGCAGCCAGTATGAGCATGATTAATATCACCAATATGTATGAAATATATTCCCATGCTCCATGCATTAACCAAAAAAATTATTAAGTCATTGAAATTATTGATACAAACACACAGTCCATTTAAGATATGCTAGTATCTGTCTATATTAAGGATGGTAGAAGGTATATAACCTCAATGTGAAGATTTATTTGTTCATGGATTGGGTAGTTCACATACCCCAAAAATATAGTAGTAGGATTATTTAATATTCTCTTGTTCCAGTAAAATGTCAACAATCAATTAACTCATTTGTTATGAAATGTTGGAGTCGTTCATGTGGTTAAAATCTTCTTTGTAACCCCATAGTCAAAACAACTCCCATATGTTTCATTATAAAACCCATCCTTAATGATGTCCAATATGATGGGATTCAAATTTTAATCCTTTTAATGGTTAACTTACATAAAATATAATTCCATTAAATGGAAGTAAATGTGATATTAATATATCATAGCCAATGAGATTCCTAAATCATACCATATTATTGGGCCAGAACTCATTATATAATATTAATAATTTATAAGATATCTTCTTTAAGAGTTATCCCCTATATATTTTTTTAAGGTAAAACGATTCATGAACTAGAATATGTTGAGAATAAATCCTAATAGGCCATGAAAAGGTGAAAATAGACTTGATGGAAGTCATATATCGAAGGAAACATCAGATAACCGAGTTAGATGAAATTTCTCTCAGATTTTTTATGAATGATGGAATTATTAATGATAGAATACGGATTATTCTTTACAAGGTGATACATAAGAAATAATTATATCCCAAGAAAAAGTGTCACTATACAACTCAAAAATTAAATTTATATTATTTAATCCATATTACATATTGGAAAGAACCTTTATTGTTTCTAAAGTTATACCATTTGGTGAAGTTGAAATCACTTTAGGAGGAGTGAGAAAATTATTCAATGTGAATAGACAGAGAGTCAAAATGTACTAAAAGAGTTACTCAGAAGAGGTACTGGAGAGGATTGAAAACCTCCACCCATTCTATAAGTGAATTCACCAGGTCATCCCTCCCATTTAATTAGTTTAATGATTTGTTATTTTATTATATATTAAACATGATCACATATAATAAAATTCACTAAGGACATTACATGAAATATTTAAGGGGATAAGAATATCTTGTACATTAGGAATATTAATTTTTGCAATTTTTTTATGATTTATGCTTTTTTTGTGTGTTTGAATATATTTTGAGCTAAATTGGGAACCCATTTTAAGGACTATAGATGGAGACACATTTGAAAAAATTTATCTTTTTTTGGGACTAGGTACACCAATTTTAAGAGGATAAAATTACTGGTAAATCAAATATCGACAAGAATAAATTTGAAGGATGAACTCTAACATAAGTATCTTGTCTTTCATACAAAATTAACAGATCAATTAGCCATGCTAAATGGAATTACAAAACATTATTTATTATAATTAAAATTAAGGTATTATAAATGATGTTGGAACCTATATTAGATAATCTATCATGGTGTTTCTTTGATTTAAATCCATCAATAAGAGTTAGAGATACCAAATATCCAGGAATACAAACCATTCTTATGAGGTTCCCCAAACCTTTACTCCCATGTCTGGTTCTATAAACACATAATTTACACATAGGATTTGATACTAAGTAAGATGGTCCAAGAAAATCCTTTTTTTAGTTTACATAATTTCCATAAGATAACATTTTCATCTCATAATAATCTCACATTCCCAAAAACAGAAGGTTTGGGTCATATGGGATCAACTACATAAGAAAATTATTTGACGATATGTTTAAACATTTCTCCGTATTTGAACCACACTATAACCATTCTATAAACCTCATCAATTATACTCATCTTCATGACCAGGGGAATGGAAAAAAAGAAAGGGGTGAGATCAAATGATTAGAAAGGTAAAACATAAAAAATTTCATTATGGTTTAGGTTATAATAATATGAGAAAACAAGGGTATGTGATAATTTTATTATTGAAGAAAAATATAATGATAATATTTTTCCATTTTTTATTATAGATGAACATATAATTACAAGTTAAAAAATATTCACTGTGAAATTATAATTTTAGATAATAAACATGAATCATTGGGAATAATCAGAGGAATATAACATAGGAATATATAATTTCCTTAAAACATAGAAAGAAAAAATAATTATGGAACAAACACAAGAATATAGATTTATAAAACTGTGGGAAAACACGTGATATTCATGATTTATGTTTTGATAAAAAATGTGGTTCCCCTACTTTATATTCTGTATAAACCCATTATGTACATGCTTTATGCTATGAGAAACCCCATGATTCCTATGCCATAAGTTGTGAGTATAACCATGATGTCCATGCTCAGAATGGCCCGATGACCTTTATTTTTTTATTTTTATAATCTAAATTTCATGTGGTGAGGTGTACCCATTACAAGGCCTAAATTCTTAGATACAATTACATAACCCATAAGTCTTAGAGGGAATCATGCAGACAAGACAACTTGGAACTACTCCTCCCTAGCATATGTCATGATATCATCACTCCACTTTCAATGATGGCCATGATATATTAAATGATATAAATGAAAATTTGAAAAATGAAATTCTATTTTCAATAAAAAATTATCGTAATAAGTAATAAATTTATAAAAAACACACGCACTATATAGGTTATTTTGGAATATTATAAAATATATCATGTCAAACATAAAATACAATTAGGCATCATAGTTATTGATAATATAGATGTTGTTATATATTGAACATTAAGATTAATATATAATGAGGGTTATAATAATATCTAATTATTATATAAGGAATAATTGATGGAATTGACCTGTAGAATCATACCCTATGAATCACATTTATCGAATCTTCTAAGGGAGATAAAATCATTAGGATTTACCCTTAACCAATACCAATTTTTGATTCAACAACTAAAACTTGGGTGAAAAAATTTATAATATAATTTCAAGCTTATTGTGATCACTTACCAAAAAAAATTCAATGAACCACCCTAAACAAGTACAATCGTCCCAAACCATACCCTTATGGTGTGTGTTGGTGTAATTAGGGGTTTGGTAATTAGAACTAAGTATTATGAATTTAAATGTTAACTTTTTAATAAAATAATGACTATATTTAACCCTCATAATTATATATATATAATTATATGATTATATAATGAATTGGGAAAGATTACAGACCCTTATGTGAGCTGTGTAAGGCTAAATTTGATTTACCCTTATGAGTGTTGGATATGTAAAGTTAGTAACCTTGCACATAAGGTCTATATAACAGTAAAATATATATTCCCTTTACCGAATTTTTTTTTTAAAGGTAGTACCATTATAAATGGATTTCATGGTTTTATCACCTTACCCATATGTGTAATGGGTTTTGGGATGCTATGTAATTATCCTTGATTTTTTACTTTAAACAATATAAGAAATTTTTGGATTACCTATATAGAAAGGATTTGTGTGAAGTTAATTGATTTATCTATAGATTCTTCATAAAGATAATATTCATATTACCTTTATGAAATGGTTTTTAAATGAAGACATACCCTTTGATGAAGTATTTATGTAAGGGTAATTTCATATGTACCCTTATGCACAATGACCCACATAGAGGTAATTTGTGTATTACCATTACACAAAGCAATAAATTTTCATCACATAAATGTAAGGATTGACGTAGCATTACGTATAGTATTTTAGATGACCTATGTTAGAGTAATAGGTATGATAACCTTATGCAGAATATGGAATCAATGAAAGGGTAAGCAGAATATTGTTAAAAAAATTACATATTAAACATTTTTAAGGGTATATAAATGTTTTATAAATCATGTAAAAATGTTTTTTGGGAATATTTCATTTAAATTTATTTTATAAATTAATTTATTAATTATAAATTATTTTTAATTAATTAAATAAATTATTAGGAATCATTTTTCTCTCATATTAATGATTAAATTTTTTAAATTCCTTTTGAAAATTTAATTTCCCTTCCTTATGATCAAGAAATAAATGTTTTATTTCGAAATCATAAGAGGATATTTATATAGTATTTATAAATTAAAAATGCTCTAATATTTATATTGTACAAAATGTTTATTGAATATATATTAAATTATAAAAAGATTATAATTCATGAAATATCATATAAATTTAATTTAATTGAAAATATGAATGAGTTCATACTAAAATAAATATAAAATGGTTATATTCATTCTAAATTATTAATTTTTTTGAATTTTAATTTATTTATGAATTGTTCATAAATGTCCCATGTTATGGAAAATAAATAAATTATATATTTTTTTGTTATTTTTTTATATTCAAGTTTAGTAAAAAAAATTGAAATATAAATATTATGTGTACCCATTTATATATAAATTTCATTTAATAAAACGAATAACCTATAACCGTATGGTTGATATCAAAAAATTTCGTTTTCAATTACCTTGACCTCACTTTTTATTTTTAGTTTTGAGATTTAGAATAGTGTTTGGGAATAGTTTATGCATATTAGGTGTACGTGTTTTAATAATTAAGTCATACCTTGAGTAATGTATCCCTTGGTAGAGAGACTAGGGCTCAGACAACCTACTTTCTTATCAAATTTCCTTTTTTGGTAAATTCAACAAGTTCAGCTATCTATTTCGATTGACATAACCATGTAAATAATTTTTATCTCATATAACTCGATTCCTTTACATGAAGTGTTCTTGTAACTTATGAATATGATGAATTAGGATATGTATGAATATACTTGGATGCTATTTTTGGGTGGTAAAAATAGACTTGTGGGTTCTGTAAATATATACACATTAATGTAGTTTATAGACATTAAATTATTGTTTGTAATCGGGATTACAAACCTAAAGCATTATGAAAAAATGCATACAAAATAAGGGAATAAAACGTGAGAAGATAATTATTATATAGATTCTAATAGTTATGAATTTAATATGACTATGATTCATATTAAATGGGTGTTACCTTAAAATATAACCCCAAAAATAATAAGTGTGTGATTCATTCTAAAGAAACACTTATCAAGACCTATATCATCTGACTAGGTAGTTTTGTACCAAATTTGGGTGCCCCTTGATTATCTTGCTTAAGGAAAGAAAATAATAACTAACACTAGATTGTATTGTTAGGCAGTTTCATGCCAATGCAGGTTCCCCTAGATTTTCCTTGTTTATCTTGTTTTTTGGTTTTTTATAACTTCTCGATATTTTATTCATTATTTAAATTTTATGATAGTTTGTGTTACACACAATAATGATTTTCTTCAAGATCATGCATGAATAGAAACACTGATCTTCAGTAATACATGAAATTATATTATTGTATCCTAGTCTTTGTGTAGGTGGGTAGGAATATTATTAACTACTTTACAAAAAAATGATAAATTTCTGACTCAATATAAATTTGTTTATATATAATGAGTAAATAATGATTCAATTTTTAGTAAAGCGATTATACTCATTAAAAATATGTGTTCATTAAGAAACATTCTTAATTATTTTTATGAGAAAATATTATATGGTTTTTTTAAAATATTCTTTAAAATGAATTTTTTAACTCATCAAATCAAAATTATATTCTATTAAAATTTTGGGATTTTTTTTGAAAATATTGATTTTTTAGAGAATATTGAAAAATAAATATTTTCGCAATGCTGTCATTTCATTTAAAAAATATAAGTAATTTCAATTAACAATTATTTTTTAATGTAATAAATGTATAATATTTTTATATTTGTCTAACATAACTTCTTTTCTATCAAATTTATATTGTATTTTAGAATAGGTTTTTTTGGGATTAAAAAATTGTTTTCAAAAAACTATTTTAAAGTTCATAATGTTTCTATATTTTAATTAATTAAAGTAACAGATAATGAGGAATTTATAAACTAATATTTATGGGTTATATATTAATAAATTTTAATTTATATTCATACAATGATTATTCATATGCATATAGTTCATATAAAATCACCATTTCCTTGAAAAATACTCCTCTCGAAAAATTGTTCTTTCATCACGTTGAAGGGTTTAATTTTAAATTTAATTTTTAAAACTATTAGAAAATTAATTTTAATAATTAAAATAAATTTTCATATTCATAATTTATAAATTATTTTAGGGTAATTTTTATATTTAAATTTTTTGGGAAAGATTAATTTTTTATATGAATAGTGAAAAATAATGAATTTCAATTGAAAAAAATCAATTTTGTGTAAATTATATATAATGTATAATTATATTTTAAATTATTTTTAAAGTAAAATTAGTTCAAAATTATATATATTAATCAAATTTAGAAAAAGTATTTCAATTTTATAATTATTTTTTATATAAAAAGTTTGCAATCTTTTGAACATTTTCGGTTTGAAAAGCCACATTCTCATCACATCTGTGGGATTTATTTTAAATTATAATATTCCACATACATAAATGGAATTAATAAAAATGAATTAAATTTTTTTAATCATAATAATATATATTATAAAATATTTTAAACTTAATTTTTTACCAAAATAAATAGAAAACATCGTATAAATTATTGACTATTAAGGTAAAATTGTGTTCATCGGGGGTTAAAATAAAATGATATGGGTTAAAAATAACCAAAAAATTATACAAAACCCATTTTATTTCCATATTTATATATTTTACCTTATTATACAAATAATTATCTATTTTGGAACCTTTTGATAAGATAAAATTAGCGGTATACTTTTTAATATTTATAATATTACAATTGTGATACTCATCTAACTTATAGAAGGTCACCCCTATCCTATATTATTCACAATATCAAACCATTTTTCATGGTACAATAACCACCAAAATAAATTAAAAAATTCACTACTATCATCCTAGAATCATTATTTAGCACATAAATATGAACAAGGATGGATTTTGGTGAAAACCTTCGGATGATACACGAAGAAGAAATAATGTTCATCAACAAATGTTTTTTTCATACTCCACATAATTAAATTATTATTATACCATTATGATATAATAAACTCATTATACTCCATAGAAATAGGTTTTCTATTTTAATTTCATGACCTACAACCATATTCACATCCATCAAATGGGTTATGAAATTGTCATTCGTGTCTACGGAGGACTACCACCTCGCGAACCATTGTCATTCGTTTTTAGATTAACGTCGTTCATGGTTTGGTTTGATGATAGATATAAAGTATATATATTATATTTATAACATAATTATTCATATAGAGTCATTATATCATATATACCTTTCTAATTTTCATTCCATAGGTGATAACATAACGTTGTTTTTGAGTAAAGTGGACTATCGCCTCATGAAGTGACGCGATTTGTTTTTAATCATGCATTATATGGAAGATAATAAGGATTAAGATAATAAATATAAATGATATAAATTGTATTAATATTATATTAATGATATATTTATCATTATTAAAATATAATATATCATTTTTTTCTATCCACTTCACCCATTGAATGATGATAATGTCGTTCGTGTATGTGTGGACTACCATCATCACAAAACAATGTGACTCTCTATTTTCATCACTATACAAAATGGACTATATTTATAATTATATTTAGATAAATAATATGTTAATTATTATATTATTATCATTAATTATATATAATATATTACTTAAATTATTTCTATAATGACCATTAAAAAATGGAAACGTTACTCTTGCATACGTACGACCTTCCGTCTCCATGATCGTACCATTCGTCTTTTGTCAAAAAATATTTCATGGTTAGTATTTATATTATAATTGATTTATAAATAATAAAATTATTCTATGACTGTTATTCATTATATTATTGAACCTTGATTAATGTAAGAGAACCAAAACTAACAAATCAATACATATATGAAAAACAAAGCGGTTATTACCCCAAATGTTACATTAACATGGAATTGTTAATAAAAGGTTCATAAAAGGGCATAATTAAATCATATATGTTATGATTTATATAATTTTTATTAATTAATACATTTATAGTGAACATATATTTATTAAACTGTTGGTACTAATGAGTACTTAGGAATTATAGACTTTCGGTAAGGGGTTTCTTGTTGTATCTCAGGTAAATGAAGAATAACATATTTTCATATTTATTAATATTTGTGATTTAAATATTAATTTTACTTGAAAGGGGTTTCTATGTTCGATAGCATACCTGATACGCAACAACAGGTTTCATTGAAATCTTACATTGTACAATAATAATATATTATTATTATTTTAAATGGTAGTTAACTCCTAGCCTTTTTATTGGAGGGAATGAACAAAACAAACTAAAGTTTTATTATACATGATTGTTAAATGTATTTACATTTATCGAATAAAAAGTTAGAGTCTTAAAATGTGAATGAATCTAATTTAAAGCATAATTTACATTTAATGGTCGATTTACTGCCTTTTAATGGTGAACCCTCTTTAAATATAGTTTTGGTCACTTTAATACAATCTATTTTACCAAATAAAATTCTTATTTATAATGGGGACATCAAAATTTACTTTGTGCAAAATTTTGGAATTTTTCCGATAAATTTTATTTTTTTATGAATAGTGAAAATACTGTATTTTAATTCAAAACTACGTTTTTAATCTAATTTATTTATATGGATATATTATCTTTTTAATATGTTTAAAAGTGTAAATAGGATATATTTTTAACATTTAATCCAATTTTGGTCAGTGGAATTAATTTTACTTTGAAATTGGACATAAACAAATATCAATCTTTTTATAGTTATTGTTTCTTAAAAACACTCTATTTGTTTTGAAAACGAGAATTAATTTTAAAATTAATTAATGCCACACCTATATTTTGAATTTTAAAAAATTGATATAATTTTGAATTCATAATATAAAATATATCTTAGTATGAAATTTTGGTATTTTTCTAAAAAACATTAATTTTTGATTAATAGTGAAATCACTAAGTAGGAGTTAAAAAACTAACTCTTTTCATTTAAATGAACTTTTACCACTTCTGTGAATTGAATTTTAAAAATTTGAAATACATGGTTGTTATAAATAGGTAAAATTTGGTTCAATAAGATGATTTTTTTTGCTGAATAGTAACTTTTGACTTTTATTTATCGCAGTTAAAGGTTAATAAGGTAAATCAAGGTAAAAAGAATATTATAATAATTCAAAGTTACCTTAACACTTGTACAAACCTTATTTGTTGAGTCATGGACAACCATGGGAATCTTTGGGTGGATTTTGGGACCCCATTGAGCCACTTGGGAGTGATAATGACAATTTAGATTAATTAACTTAAAGTAAAGGAAAAAATTTCAAAAGAAAATATCTTTTAGTAAATTAATTTTTACAAGAGGTTATATAAATAATCTTCTTGACTATTAATATTCACTGGAAATATAAAAATATTTCCTATATCATGGTATTTTTTTTATAATTTTTATATATCAAATAATTTAAATTATTTATGAAACAATAATGATGCAGTGTTTTCCTCATTAATATATAATTTAAATAAATAAGATTTTAATGATTAAAATATTATCCAAAACCAGTCCAATTCCTATTGGATAATTTTATCACGACATTGAGTCATATTATCTACGACTATAATGATGTTTTGACCATTTGAAACCAAATATCATTATATAATAAAATAATGTTTTCACACTTTCCTAATTGCCCCTCCTCCCCCTTATAAAAAGAGACCATTGCTAACTAATTCCTCACACCTCTCAAGAATTTTACCTCATCCAAACTCTTCCCAATTAATCTCCCAGCATCCCTCTCCTCCTCCTAGAAGTATTAGATTAGGCATAAGGCACTTAAAGAAGTCCTTTGGTTCAAACCAAAGGGAGTTACCCAAATTAATGGAGATTAAAGAATGAATGGGTCATGTTAGACACGGGGTAAGGAACTTCATCTCAATCTCCTTTCATTGAGGCATATTTTGTTTTAATACATGAATTTATTTTATACGCTGTATAAACACCATTGAATTTTCAAATGGAATATTTTTCTATGAAGGGTTTTAGTAAACGAAAAAAAGGAATGTTTCTTTTAACGTAAGCAGTGACAATGACATTTTCTGCCGCCGTGAGTATTATTTGATCTTTATATTCCTCAAAAATCCATAATGTTTTTAAAAGAAATTAAATACCATATACACTTTTATGTTTTTTGGTATTGAAAATGGTTTTGATAATGGATTTGTTATGTTAATATATTTAAGTGATATATTGTGATTGAAATTAGGAAATTCTTTCTTTCCTTTATATTTGTTTTATGTCTTATGATTTTATAATGGTACATGGACATTTGACGGGTGGTTACGTGATAAACCAAATGATGGGTGGTACCATGAATACCAGGATGGGTGGTTACGTTATAACCTCCAATGCATTGGGTATGGAAGTCGGTCGTATGGCTGTTCCATATAGCGATATCCATGGAAGTCGACGGTATGGTTATTCCATTTATGAATGTTTATGTCCCAAGATACCTTTATATGTTATGTGTTCTTTATTTCGTTTTTATGGTAATATTTTGGTTACAAAAGGGTATGTAATGATCTTTTCTTCAGTGAACAGTATTTACTACGTCATAATGGTAAAAAGTATTACTTATGATAAAGTATTCATGGTTTACCTGTTGTCTTGAAAAACTAACAGTTTTCACTCTTTGTGTGTCCCTTAATGAGCTTTTTATGCTCATCCTATGTTTTTGAAATGTTTTTCACAGTACATAAAGTGGAATAGGGCCATGTACGAGATCAATGAAAAGTCATGCTCTTTTAAACATGGAATTATACATGATTCTTTTTTTCAAGAATTTTTATTTTTTGAAAAAAAATGGAAACTGAGTAGGAGTATCTACTTTGTATTTTTGAGATGTAATATTTTGCAATGTAATAGTCATGGTCTAACTCTATAAAAATCTAAATCAGAAAAGATCCTCAATGTGAATTATTCATTTAATTCAAGATTAAGTAATTTTTTAATGCATATTACTTATATTTGTTATCAGAGGTTGCTTTAGACAACTTTACGAGTTAGGGTATTGTTAAATTAATTTCCATAAAGTAATTTATGTTAATATTGAAATCATATAGAATTTACAGATTACCATGTTGCATCACCTAGGATATTTCTATGTTTAGAATGGTTTTTCACAGAAGAAACAAGGTAGCTATATTAGGATGACATCAGGAGGAAGACAACCTTCCAAATCTTCAACCTGAGATGGTCGGAATCGGAGCGGAATAGTTTGTTGTAGTAGTGGCACATTTGACTCAGGCTATAAATGGTGGTGGAATCCAAGCACGAGATCAACCATAGAGGAACATGTCATTAGTGGACCATTTCATTAGGAAATAACCCCCATCTTCTAGAAGATCATCTAACCATGTGCTAGCAGAAGGGTTGATTAAAGCACTGGAAAATATTTTTGATGTTATGGGTTGTTCAAAACATCAAAATGTTAGTTTTTCTGTTTACCATTTTGAAGGTAGAGCTGATCAGTGGTGGTCGATGGTGAAAAATATCATGGATAGTGAGGAGATTGATGCTCTTTATTGGAATGAATCCAAAGGTATGTTTCTTGAGAAATTTTTTCCTAAGGTGGTTCATCTAAGGATGGAAAAAAATTCCTATAATTGAGGTAGGAGGATGACTCAATGGCTGCTAATGAAGAAAAGTTCCCTCGACTGGCATGGTATGCACCAAAATTCATCCGAGATCTTCATAGTGAGATAAATAGATTTTACTCAAGACTGAAGCCACGATATCGAAGAGAGTTAGCCTCTTATGAGTTAAAAAGTTATGAAAAACATGTACGATGTGCGGAGAAGTTGGAAATGGAGATTACCGATGATGAAGTATTCTTTGAAAAACAACAGAATAAGAGGATGAGTTGGCAAGAAAAGGGGAAGAATTCGTCAAAGAAACCTGGAGGTAAGAAAACTAAATATCCATCTCATGTGAAGTGTGGTAAAAAGAATCCCGGAGAATGTTTATCAAAGTATCGAAAGTTCTTCTAGTGTGGTAAGCCTGGGAAAATTGCTCATAACTATAAGGAATATGATCCAGAAGGGAATGAAAATCCATCGGTAAAATGGTTTAAGTGTAACGAAATGGGTCATTATGGAAGTGAGTGTTCAACGAAGAACTCAACTGAGGGAAATCAGGCGGACTATAAGAAGAAAGGGGTGGTGAAATCCATCATAACTACTTCAGTAGATGTTGGGCCATCAAAGAATTAGTAAAATCTCCAGGGAATCAGTATTTTTTGAAGATTGACTTGAGGTCGAGGTACCATCAGTTGAAAGTAAAGTAAGAAGACATTTTGAAGACCACGTTTCATACTAGATATGGACATTATGAATTTGTATTTATGCCTTTTGGGTTAACCAATGCACCTGATGTATTCATGGATCTTATGAATAGAATTTTCCATGAGTTATTGGATAAGTTTGTGGTTGTGTTCATTGATTATATTTTGGTTTATTCCAAAAGTAAGGAGGTTCATGAAAGTCATTTAAGGGGTTTCTTGAAAACCTTAAAAGAAAAGAAACTATTTGGGAAATTCATCATGTGTGAGTTTTGGTTGCAAAAAATTTCGTTCCTTGGTCACATTATTCCAAAGAATGGTATAACTGTTGATCCATCTAAAATAAATGTCTTTGAAGAATGGCCAAGACCCAAAAATATAACTAAGATTCATAGTTTTCTTGGTATGCAGGTTATTACCAGAGGTTTGTTGAACTATTTTCATGGTTATCTAGTCCAATGACTAAGTTAACTCGAAAAGGTGTTAAGTTCATCTGGACAAAAGAATGTGATGATCATTTTTAGGAATTGAAAAGATGATTGGTGAATGCTCTAGTTTTGGAACTGCCATCCAGAAATGGTGAGTTTGTTATATATAGTGATTCTTCGTTGAAAGGACTGGGTTGTGTTCTAATGTATAATGATCAGGTAATTTCTTATGCTTTACGTCAGTTGAAACCACATGAGTTAAATTACCCTACACAAGATTTGGAATGAGATTCTATTGTTTTTGCTTTAAAAATTTGAAGGCATCATTTGTATGGAGTGAAGTGTGAAATATATACCGATCACAAAAGTATAAATTATATATTCACTCAAAAATAATTGAACATGAGACATAGAAAATTGTTGTAATTAATCAAGGATTATGATTTCACAATCCATTACCATTCGGGAAAATCAAATAAATTGGTTAATGCTTTGAGTCAAAAAAGTAATAATTCATTAACTATGTTATGTTTGGAACAAGATCCTTTGGTTTTTGATTTGATGAACTCTGGCAGAGAAGTTTTTGGTGCAATAAATTCTTCTGTTTTGTTTCAGGTGTCAGTGAAATCATCTCAATCAGACAGAATTATGCAAGCACAGAAGGAAGACAGTGAGTTGCAGAAAAAGGAAGAGTTGGTTCAGAAGGGTAAGTTTCCAGACTTTAACGTTGATAATGATTGTGTTTTGAGATTTGGGAAGATATTATGTGTGCCTTGTGATTCACAGTTTAAGAATGAGTTGTTATTTGAAGCTCATAGTTCTTCGTTTTCAGTTCATCCTGGATGTACGAAGATGTAAAGAGGACTTCGAGAGTATTACTGGTGGGATGGAATGAAAAAAGATATTGCTGATTTTAATTTGATGTGTTTGAATTGTAAGTATGTTAAAACAGAGCGGCAGTTACCGAAAGGGATACCTCAGCCTCTACCATTGCCATAGTGTAAATAGAAAAATATACCAATGGAATTTGTTGTGGGATTACCAAAGAAATCTAGTGGTAATAATGCAATTTGGGTTATTGTTGATCGATTGACTAAATCTACTCATTTCCTTCCTATTAAAGATAATTTATCTCAAGATCAACTGTCTCGGTTGTATATTAAAGAGATATTCAGGTTGCATGGAGTTCCCCTCCCCATTGTATCTGATCGTGATCCCTGGTTTACTTCTATCTTTTGGAATGACCTTTAGAAGTCGTCGGGTACTGAATTAAATTTTAGTACAGATTTTCATCCTCAATCAGATGGGTAGTTAGAATGAAAAATTTAGACATTGGAAGATATTTTACGTTATTGTTCGATGGATTACTAGGGAAGTTAGGGCCAACATCTTTCTTTGGTTGAATTTTCATATAAAAACAGTTTTCATTCTAGTATACATATGGCTGCATTGGAGACATTATATGGAAAGCGTTTTCGAACTCCAGATTTTTGGGATGAAGTATGTGAATGGAAGCTGATGGGACCAGAATTGGTAGAAGAAATGGCAGAGAAAGTTCAGTTGATTCTGAAGCACATGAGAATAGCTCAGAGCAGACAGAAAATTTATGCAGATAACAGGAGGAAGGATATTTCTTTTGAGGTAGGTGATCATGTCTTTCTCAAAGATTCTCCATGGAAAAGTGTGATGTGTTTTGGTAAGATGGGAATGTTGAGTTAGAGGTTCATTTTACCTTATGAAATTCTTGATAAAGTTGGACTAGTTGTGTTAAAGAGTGGCTTTACCAACAATTTTATCCTAGGTACACAATGATTTTCATGTTTCTATGTTCAGAAAGTATATGCTAGATCCATCTCATGTTTTGAGCTCGGAGGTAGTTCACATAGAAGAAAATATCTCTTTTGAAGAACAACCAGTCCAGATTATTGACCATAGAGAGAAAGTGTTGTGGAATAAGGTAATTCACCTGGTAAAGGATTTTTGGAAAAACCATATGGTTGAAGAGGCAACATGGGAATCTGAAAATGCTATGAGGGATAAATACCCCCACTTATTTTGATAAGTGAATAAAAATTTTGAGGGTGAAATTTCCACAAGGGGGGAAGGATTTAACATCCCAGGTAAATGAAGAATAAGATATTTTAATATTTATTAATATTTGTGAATTAAATATTAATTTTACATTAAAGGGGTTCCTATGTTCAATAGCGTACCCGATACACAACAACATGTTTCTATTAAATCTTATGTTGCACACTAATAATATAATATTATTATTTTAAATGGTATTTAACTTCTATCACTTTTATTGGTGGGAATGAATAAAATAAACTAAAATTTGATTATACAATATTGTTAAATGTATTACATTTATCCAATAAAAAGTTAGAGGCTTAAAATGTGAATGAATCTAATTTTAAGAATAATTTACATTAAAAGGTCGATTTACCGCCTATTAATGTCGAACCATATTTAAATGTAGTTTTGGTCACTTTATTACATTCATTTTACCAAATAAAATCCTTCTTTATAATGGGTACATCAATATTTACTTTGTGCAAATTTTTGTAATTTTTCCGATAAAGTTTTTTTTGAATAGTGAAAATATTGTATTTTAATTCAAAACAACAGTTTAATCTATTTTATTTATATGGTTATATTATCTTTATAATTTGTTTTAAAGTATAATTAGATTATATTTTTACCATTTAATCCAATTTTGGTCATTGGAATTAATTTCACTTTGAAATTGGACATTAACAAGTATCTATCTTTTGATAGTTATTATTTCTTAAAAACACGCTATTTGTTTTGATAATGGGAATTAATTTTAAAATTAATTAATTCTACTCTCATGTTTTGAATTTTAAAAATAGAAATAATATTGAATTTATAATATCAAATAAATCCTAGGATGAATTTTTGGTATTTTTCTGAAAAACTTCAATTTTTGATGAATAGTGAAATCACTTAGTAGTAGTTAAAAAACTGACACTTTTCATTTAAATAAAATTTTACCACTTCTATGAATTGAAATTTAAAAATTCTACATACATGGTTGCTATCAAGAAGTAAAATGTGGTTCAATAAGATAAAAATAATTTTTGGTGAATAGTAATTTTTTACTTTTATTTATAGCAGTTAAAGTTAAATAAGGTAATTCAAGGTAAAAAGAATATTATAATAATTCAAAATTACCTTAACACTTGTACAAACCTTAATGGATGATCCATGGCCGACCATGGGAATATTGGGGTCTATTTGGGACCCCATTGAGCCACTTGGGTGTGATAATGACAATTTAGATTAATTTACTTAAAGTAAATGCAAAAATGACAAAAGAAAATATATTTTAGTAAATTGAATTTTAAAAGTGGTTATATAAATTATAGTTTAGACTATAAATATTCATTGTAAAGATAAAAATATTTCCTATATCATGATAATTTTTTTATAATTTATAGACATAAAATAATTTAAATTATTTATGACATAATAATGATGTAATGTTTACCTCATTAATAAATCATTTAAATAAATAAGATTATAATGATTAAAATATTATTCAACTATAAGGCCCCAGCCTTAAACCTTACTTAATCTTGAGTTATTACAAGATTACAAATTGAGGATCTTTTCGAGTTTAGAGTTTTAGAGAATTAGATCATAAAACTTGCATTACATTCCACATATAAACAAAGTGGTTACATAAAGATAGTATTCTTCTTTCCCATCAATAGAAACATATTTAAAATAAAACATGGATTCTTTCTTGACACTTCCTTGACACTATCATCATATCATTTACCTTTCCCTTGACCTGTGAAAAACATTTCAAAAAAGCATGGGATGAGCATAAAAAGCTCAGTAAGGGATATAAAAATATGGAAAGGAAACATGGGTACATATATACATAAGAATGAAATCATACTTTACCCATAAAACATAAGCACATTAACATAACTCATCAAATCGTGAATAAATCATAGAAATCATAAGACATAAAGGTAAATTGAGGCATTCATAACATTCTTACGTAGGGAGTAACCCTCTTGGTTACGTTTGGAATACCCATCACAGTATATTTCCTAAATATCTTCGGAGAAACCTTAACGTTTCACTCCTTCCCATTACCCAATTCATTGGAGAGCTATATCGGGCTCACCCGCCCTTAGTCTATCACGGAACCACCAGTCTTCATAATAATGCCCAAGAACCTCAACATAATCGTATCACATAAAACATGCATAAAGGAAACATTACATTTCAACCTTTCAATCACAAGATATCAATACAACACATTTATATAAAAACATTATGAAAACAATTTTCAATACCAAAATAAAAGAAAAGTAAAATATGGTAATTATTTTTCTTTTTTAAAAAAAGGTATGGCTTGTAGAGGAAGCCGAAACTCAAATAATGGTCACGGCGGCGGAGAAGTCGTTGTCGCTGCATACGTACGACAAAAACATTCCCTTTTGTAGTTTAGTAAACTCTTAGTATAAAAAAGATTCATTTTGAATAAACTTAAAAGTCAAAGGGGTTTATACACGGTATAAAAGAAGGTTGTGTATAAAACAAAATATGCCTCAATGAAAGGAGATTGAGACGAAGTCCCATACCTTGGGTCCGACTTGACACGGCCGTTCTTTAATCTCCTGTATAATAAACTTGAGTTAATTTATACATGTTTAAGAACCTTTTTCAAGTTCATTATTCCTTTTATATCACTTATTTCCATGTCATGAACACTATGTAATTATTTAAGTTTATAACGGTCGTTTTAACGATCATTGGTACTTGAGTCAAAAATAAGCCCTTTATAATTACAAGTTTCTTCATGTACCCATTATATCCAGAATGGTATTAATGATTTAGATAACATATATGTCATATATATCCAGTACATTCATGCATTTATAATATTACATAATCATTTAGAGGTAAGAAATGAAATGCACCATTCATGGAGACGGTAAGTCGTACGTACGCATGAACGCTACTTTAATTTCTATTTCGTATTTTAAAGAATGGAATCATAATGATATAAAGGTATATTATAATTCTAGTATAATATCATATATAATATCATAGTTCCAACCTTTATACATCCCACATATGGTATTTAACGAATCAAATCACTTTGAGGGGGCGGTAGTCCGCACTTCCTTAAATGAAGATATCGCGTTTAGCCATAATGGAAACCATAAAGGTATGCCCAAATTTAAAAATACAGAAGCTTAACGAAAACATAAACATATTTTATATCATATATAAATATAGTGACATCTTAATGGCCACCTTTGAAGGTGTTAAAAGAATGTTGAACAATCATCGTTTTGGGAGGCATAAATTTACCATCCACGGAAACAGTATGTTCTTTAACCATTAGATGTAGGTGTCTGTAAGTGTATCTAGAATACTTATTAAAACAACATCCTAGTATATTGAAGATACTAGAGTTGTTACAAAAGAAATGAATAAAAATAGTTCAGGGGGTTGGAGAAGAAAAATAATACAAAAGGACTCAAGTGAAGACATTACCTTAAAATCGGGTAACTCCCTTTGGTGTGAGCTCAAAGGCTTCCTTGGGAAGACTTCTTCCCAATGTGAGGCTTCAAGGAGTAATAGAGGGATGTGTAGAGACAAAATGGGCAGGGTTTGGCCGAGCCAAAGGCTTTGGGAGTGTGGGTAAGGAGGTAGAGGTGGGGGCCTTTTATAAGAGGAGAGGAGGGGCACTCTTGCAAAGTAAAGAAATGATATTTTATTTTAAAATGAGTTTCAGATTCAAAAGGTCCCACATTGATATAATTCAAGGGTAAGGTGATAAGGGTTCTAAATACACCCATAAAATAGGTTTTGGACATGTGTAGTTCATAGATTTTACATTATCATTTCATTTTATTTAAATCCTTTATTAATGAGGTAATCGCTGCATCATCATGATGTCATAAATAATTTAATTTATTTAAAGTCTAAAAATTATAAAAAAATACTATGATGTAGGAAATAGTTTTATCTTTCCAATTACTATATATAAACAAAAATCTGACTTGTATAACCCCATGTAAATTTTTTTTAGTAAAACATCTCTTGTTTGTGTCATTTTTACTTTAACATTAAATAAAAAGTTATTTATGTGATTTTCCAACCAAAGTGGCCCCATTGGGTCACCAAGATTACCCATGGATTTTCATGGTCGGTCATGACACATCCAATGAGGGTAGGACATGTTTCAATCTCATCTCATATTATTAAAACATTATTTTTATCCTAAACTACACTAATTACCACTAATCGCGATTAAGAACTTAAAAGTTACTATTCACCAAAAAATTATTTTATTCTAATTGAACCACATTTTACTTATTAATGACAACCATGTATGTCAGATTTTTGAAAATAAAGTCACAGAAGTGGCAAAGTTTCATTTAAATGAAAAATCAGTCTCTTTAACTACCACTTATTGGTTTCACTATTCATCAAAAATTGATGTTTTTCAGAAAGATACCAAAACATCACCCTAAGCTATATTTGATATTCCGAATTAAAAAATGATGTCTATTTTACAAAATTCAAAACATGTAAGTTTCATTAATTAATTTAATAACTAATTCCCGTTGTCATGACAAATAGCGCGTTTTTATGAAACAATAAGTATCAAAAGATTGACACTAGTTTAAGTCCAATTTCAAAGTGAAGTTGATTCAAATGACCACCATTGGATAAAATGGTAAAAATATATTCTAATTTCACTTCAAAACCAATTCAAAAGATAATCTAATCATATAAATAAATTAGATTAAAAAGAGGTTTTGAATTAAAATACAACATTTTCCACTATTCATTAAAAAATGAACTTTATCGGAAAAATACCAAAAATTCACACAGAGTAAATTTTGATGTCCCAATAATAAATAAGAAGTTTATTTTGAAAAAAATAGCTTATAAAATTGTAAAAAGATAGATTTAAAAAGGGTTTGCCATCAAAAGGCAGTAAAACAATCTTTTCTAGAATTTTAGTGTATTCCGTGCATAAGATTGTATTTATTTTCATTTTAATCCTCTAAAACACTATCTTAATCATTAATAGACATAGATAAAATATCTATTATTCATTACTTACATGGGATGTTACATCCTTCCCCCCTTTAGAAAATTGCGTCCCCACAATTTATTTACTTATCGAATAAATGGGGGTACTTATTCCTTATTGCATTTTCAGATTCCCATGTTGTCTCTTCCATCATGTGGTTTTTCTACAAAACCTTTACCTCATTAATAACCTTATTCCGTAACACTTGCTCCCTGTGGTCAAGAATCTGGACCGATTGTTCCTCATAAGATAGGTTCTCTTCTAGCTGAACTACCTCTGGACTCAAAACATGAGACGAATCTGTTATATACTTTCTCAACATCGAAACGTGAAAAACATTGTGTATCTAAGATAAAATCGGAGGTAAAGCCACCCAGTATACAACTGATCCAACTCTCTCCAGAATTTCATATGGTCCAATGAACCTTGGTCTCAGCTTTCCTTTCTTTCCAAATCGCATCACACTTTTCCATGGTGATACTTTGAGAAAAACATGATCACCTACCTCAAAAGAGAGATTCTTCCTCCTGTTGTCCGCATAACTCTTCTGCCTACTCTAAACTGTTCTCATGTGTTTCTGTATCTGCTGAAATTTTCTGCCAACTCTTCTACCAATTCTGGTCCCATAAACTTCCTTTCACCCACTTCATCCCAGAAATCTAGAGTTCGACACCACTTCCCATATAATGCCTGAAATGGTTCCATCTGTATACTAGAATGAAAACTGTTATTATATGAAAATTCAACCAAAGAAATATGTTGGTCCCAACTTCCCTGATAATCCATCGAACAAGCTCGTAGCATATCCTCCAAGGTCTGAATTGTTCATTCTGACTGCCCATCTGATTGAGGATGAGATGCTGTACTAAAATTTAATTCAGTACCCAACGACTTCTGGAGGCCTTTCCAAAAGTTAGAAGTGATCCCGGGATCACGATCAGATACAATGGAGAGGGGAACTCCATGTAACCTGACTATCTCTTTAATATACAAACAAGAAAGTTGATCTAGGGAAAAAGTATCTCATATAGCAAGGGAATGAGCAGATTTAGTCAAGCGATCAACAATAACCCAGATTGCATTATTACCTTGAGATGTCTTCGGTAATCCCACAACAAAGTCCATGGATATATTCTCCAATTTCCACTCGGGCACTGGTAAAGGCTGGAGCACCACTTTCGGTAACTGCCACTCTGCTTTAACCTGTTGACATGTCAAACACTTCATAATAAAATCAGCAATATCTCTTTTCATTCCATCCCACCAGTAATACTCCCGCAGATCTCTGTACATCTTAGTACTCCCAGGATGAACTAAAAATGGAGAACTATGAGCTTCACATAACAACTCTCTCTTCAACTGTGAATCACAAGGCACACACAATCTCTTCCCAAATCTCAAAACACAATCATTATCAATGTTGAATTCAGGCAACATACCTTTCTGAACCAGCTCTACCTTTTTCTGCAACTCACTATCTTGCTTCTGTGCTTGCTTGATTCTATCTGATAGAGATGATCTCACTGATACCTGAAACAAAACAGAAGAACATCCTACGACAAAAACATCTATGCAAAAGTTCATCAAATCCTTAACCAAAGGATCACGTTCCAAACTCAACATTGTTAATGAAGCATTACTTTTTTGACTCAAAGTATCATCCACTTTATTTTCTTTTCCCAGATGGTAATGAATTGTACAATAATAATCCTTGATTAATTCCAGTCGTCTCCTCTGTCTCATGTTTAACACTTTTTGAGTGAATATATACTTTAAAATTTTGTGATCAGTATATATTTCACACTTTACTCCATACAAATGATGTCTCCAAATTTTTAAAGCGAAAACAACATTAGCTAATTCCAAATCATGTGTAGGGTAATTTACCTCATGAGTTTTCAACTGTCGTAAATCATAAGCAATTACCTGATCATTCTACATTAGGACGCAACCAAGTCCTTTCAATGAATCATCACTGTAGATAAAAAACTCACCATTCCTGGAAGGTAGTGCCAAAACTAGAGCTTTCACCAATCTTATTTTCAATTCCTGAAAACAATCATCACATTCTTTTATCCAGATAAACTTAACACCCTTCCGAGTTAGCTTAGTCATTGGACTAGATAACCGTGAAAAATTTCTAACAAACCTTCTGTAATAGCCTGCCAAACCAAGGAAGCTACGAATCTTAGTTACATTTGTGGGTCTTGGCTAGTCTTCCACAACTTTTGTTTTTGCAGGATCAACAGTTATCCCCTCTTTAGAAACAATGTGACCAAGGAAAGAAATTTGTTGCAACCAAAACTCACACTTGCTGAATTTCCCATACAATTTCTTTTCTTTTAAGGATTTCAAGATAACCCTTAAATGTCTTTCATGCTCCTATTTACTTTTAGAGAACACCAAAATATCATCAATGAAAACCACCACAAACTTATCCAAGAACTCATGGAAAATTCTATCCATTATGTCCATGAATACAGCAGGTGCATTGGTTAGCCCAAAAGGCATTACTACAAATTCATAATGGCCATATCTTGTACGAAACACAGTCTTCGGAACATCTTCTTACTTTACCTTCAGCTGATGGTACCCCGATCTCAAGTCAATCTTTGAAAAATACTGATCTCCATGGAGCTGATCAAACAAATCATCGATATGAGGCAAAGGATATTTGTTCTTAACAGTGATGTTATTCAAGGCTCTATAATCAATGAAAAGTCTCATTGAACCATTTTTCTTTTTAACAAATAAAACAGGATCACCCCATGGTGATGTTCTAGGTCGAATGAAACCTTTCTCTAATAAATCTTGCAATTTCTCCTTCAACTCTAAAAGTTTAATTTGAGCCATTCGATAAGGGGGTTTTGAAATTGGCTTAGCATCAGGAACTAAGTCAACAGTAAATTCAACTTCTCGATCTGGTATTATTCCAGGAAACTCATCAGGAAAAACATCAGGATACTCATTTACCACTGGCACATCATTAATCTGAACAGTTCCCTTGTTTTCAACAATATGTGCAAGGTAACATTCATTTCGATCTTTTACAAGTTTCTCGGCCTCTTGATAAGTTATCAACAGTAAGGGTTCATTCTTTTACACAAACTGAAAGTCATTATGAAAATAAACTTCTTTAGATCTATAGTAAATCTTAGCATGGTAAATAGAGAGCCAATCCATACCCAGGATAACATCAAACTCTACTAGAGGTAGAACAATAAGGTTTGCAAGTTGGTTGTTTCCACAGATAAGGATAGGAAGATTCTTATAAATTCTTTTTTCCTCAACATTTCCCCCAAGTGTTTTTACCAAAATTTTAGGAGTCATTTCTTGAGATGGTATTCCCATTTTACTAGAAAAGGTTTCAGAGATGAAAGAATTTGTAGACCCTGAATTAAACAACACATTGTAATAATCTTAAAAAAACAAACAAAGTACCTGATGCAACTTCATTTAATGGTCCGACATCTACTGAAGTAGTTGCAAAGGATTTCACCACCCCTTTATGCTTGTATTCTAACTGCTTCCCATCACTCAAGCTCTTTGTCGGACACTCATTTGCATAGTGACCCATCTCATTGCACTTATAACATTTCACTAACTGTAAATCAAATTTGGTCTTACCATCACCCTGATCATTTTCAGTGCAATCACGAGCCTTATGTCCCATCCTACCACATCGGTAGCTCTTTCCAGAATTCAGAAGACATTCCCCAGCATGCCTTTTCCACATTTATTACAAACTGGAAACTTAGTTTTCTTACCGTCAGACCTTTTGGAAGAATTCTTACCTTTCTCCTGCCACCTCAGTCTCTTCTTCTGTTGGTTGTTATAGAACAACTGATCATCGGAAAACTCCATTTCCACCTTCTCAGCACATCGAACAAGCTTTTCATAACTTTTAAACTCAAGAAAATCTAATGCCCTTCGATATTTTGGCTTTAATCCTTAGTAAAAATGATTGATTTTACTGTCAAGGTCTCGGATAAAATTTGGAGCATACCTTGCCAAAAGAGTGAACCTTTATTCATAGGTAGCCACTGAGTCTTCCTCTTGCATCAATTCCAAGAATTGTTTTTCCATCCTAAGTCGAAGAGCCTTAGGAAAATACTTCTCAAGAAACATACCTTTGAATTCATCCCAGTCGAGAGCATCAATCTCATCAGCATCCCTGATATTTTTAACCATCGACCACCACTGATCTGCTTCACCCTCCAAACGGTAAATAGCAAGACTAACCTTTTGATTGTCTGAACACCCCATGACATTGAAAATCTTCTCCATTTCTTTAATCCACCCTTCAGCTAGCATAGGGTGAGATGATCCTCTGAATTATGGGGGATGTTGCATCATGAAATGTTCCACCACTGACATGTTCCTCTGCGGTTGATCTGGCTGATCTCGTGCATGGATACCACCACCATTTATCGCTTGATTCAACTCTGCCATTACTGCAACAAACTGTTCAGTTCCAATTCCGACCATCTCAGGATGCTGATTCAGAAGTTTATTTCCTTCTGCATGCCTTCCTAGCACTGCTTCCCTGTTTCCTCTGCGGAAAACCATTCTGAACAAACATGTCTTAGATGAAGCAACATGGTAATCTTCAAATACTATATCACTTCAATTTGTCCATAAAAAAATATTTTTGGATAATAATTTAATATAATTCTAACTCCTAATGTTATCTAAACCGACCTCTAATACCAACTATAAGGCCCCAACCTTAAACCTTACTTAATCTTGAGTTATTACAAGATTACACATTGAGGATATTTTCGGGTTTAGAGTTTTAGAGAATTAGATCATAAAACTTTCATTACATTCCACATATAAACAAAGTGGTTACATAAAGATAGTATTCTTCTTTCCCATCAATGGAAACATATTTAAAATAAAACATGGATTCTTTCTTGACATTTCCTTGACACTATCATCATATCATGTACCTTTCCCTTGACCTGCGAAAAACATTTCAAAAAAACATGGGGGAGCATAAAAAGCTCAGTAAGGGATATAAAAATACGGAAAGGAAACATGGGTACATATATACATAAGAATGAAATCATAATTTACCCATAAAACATAAGCACTTTAACATACCTCATCAAATCATGAATAAATCATAGAAATCATAAGACATAAAGGTAACTTGAGGCATTCATAACATTCTTACATATGGAGTAACCCTCTTGGTTGCGTTTGGAATACCCATCACAGTATATTCCTTAAATCTCTTTGGAGAAACCTTAACGTTTCACTCCTTTGCGTTACCCAATGCATTGGAGAGCTATATCGGGCTCACCTGCCCTTAGTCTATCACAGAACCACCCATCTTCATAATAATTCCCAAGAACCTCAACATAATCGTATCACATAAAACATGCATAAAGGAAAAATAACATTTCCACCTTTCAATCACAAGATATCAATACAAAACATTGATATAAAAACATTATGAAAACAATTTTCAATACCAAAATAAATGAAAAGTAAAACATGGTATTTATTTTTCTTTTTTAAAAAAAGGTATGGCTTGTAGAGGAAGCCGAAACTCAAATAATGGTCATGGAGGTGGAGAAGTCATTGTCGCCGCATACGTACGACAAAAACATTCCCTTTTGTCATTTAGTAAACGCTTAGTAATAAAAAGATTCCATTTGAATAAACATAAAAGTCAAAGGGGTTTATACACCGTATAAAATAAGGTTGTGTATAAAACAAAATATTCCTCAATGAAAGGAGATTGAGACGAAGTCCCATACCTCGGGTCCGACATGACTCGGTCATTCTTTAATCCCCCGAATAATAAACATGAATTAATTTATACTTGTTTAATAACCTCTTTCATGTTCATTATTCCTTTTATATCACTTATTTCCATGTCATGAACACTATGTAATTATTTAAGTTAATAACGGTCATTTTAACGATCATTGGTACTTGTGTCAAAAATAATCCCTTTATAATTACAAGTTGTTCATGTACCCATTATATCTAGAATGGTATTCATGATGTAGATATCATATATGTCATATATATCAAGTACATGCATGCATTTATAATATTACATAATCATTTAGAGGTAATAAATGAAATGCACCGTTCATGGAGACGGTAAGCCGTACGTACACATAAACGCTACTTTCATTTCTATTTCGTATTTTATAGAATGGAATCATAATGATATAAAGGTATATTATAATTCCAGTATAATATCATATATAATATCATAGTTCCATCCTTTATACGTCCCACATATGGTATTTAACGAATCAAATCACTTTGAGGGGGCGGTAGTCCGCACTTCCTTAAATGAAGATATCGCGTTTACCCATAATACAAACCATAAAGGTATTCCAAAAATGAAAAATACAGAAGCTTAAGGAAAACATAAACATATTATATATCATATATAAATATAGTTACATCTTAATGGCCACCTTTGAAGGTTTTAAAATAATTTTGAACAATCATCGTTTCGGGAGGCATAAATTTACCATCCACAGAAACAGTATGTTATTTAACCATTAGATGTAGGTGTGTGTAAGTGTAGCTCGAATAATTCTTATAAAAACATCCTAGTATATTTAGGATACTTTATTTGTTACAAAATAAATGAATAAAAAGAGTTTAGGGGGTTGGAAAAGCAAAATAATACAAAAGGACTCAAGTGAAGACATTACCTTAAAATTGGGTAACTCCCTTTGGTTTGAGCTCAAAGGCTTCCTTGGGAAGACTTATTCTCAATGTGAGGCTTCAAGGAGTAATATAGGGATGTGGAGAGACAAAATGGGCAGGGGATGGCCGAGCCAAAGGCTTTGGGAGTGTGGGTAAGGAGGTAGAGGTGGGGGCCTTTTATAAGAGGAGAGGATGGGCACTCTTGGAATGTAAAGAAATGTTACTTTATTTTAAAATGAGTTTCGGATTAAAAAGGTACCACATTGATATAATTCAAGGGTAAGGTGATAAGGGTTCTAATTCCACCCATAAAATAGGTTTTGGACATGTGTAGGTCATATATTTTACATTATCATTTCATTTTATTTAAATCCTTTATTAATGAGGTAATCGCTGTATCATCATGATGTCATAAATAATTTAATTTATATAAAGTATAAAAATTATAAAAAAAATACTATGATTTAGGAAATCGTTTTATATTTCCAATGACTATTTATAATCAAAAATATGACTTTTATAACCCCAGGTAAGAATTGTTTTAGTAAAACATCTCTTGTTTGTGTCATTTTTACTTTAACATTAAATAAAAAGTTATTTATGTCATTTCCCAAACAAAGTGGCTCCATGGGGTCCCCAAGTTGATCCATGGATTGTCGTGGTCATAGAAGACACATCCAATGAGGGTAGTACATGTTTCAAGCTCATCTCATATTATTAAAATATTATTTTTACCTTAAACTACACTAATTACCACTAATCGTGATTAAGAACATTAAAGTTACTATTCACCAAAAAAATTATTTTAATCTCATTGAACCAAATTTTATTTCTTAATTACAACCATGTATGTCAGATTTTTTAAAATCAAATCATAGAAGTGGAAAAGTTTCATTTAAACGAAAAATCAGTTTCTTTAACTACCACTTTGTGGTTTCACTATTCATCGAAAAATTTTAAGTTTTTCAGAAAGATACCAAAACTTCACCCTAAGCTATATTTGATATTCCGAATTCAAAAATGAGGTCTATTTTAAAAAATTCAAAACATTTATGTTTAATTAATTATTTTAATAACTAATTCGCGATGTCATGACAAATAGCTTGTTTTTATGAAACAATAAGTATCAAAAGATTGACACTAGTTTAAGTCCAATTTCAAAGTAAAATTGATTCCAATGACCACCATTGGATAAAATGGTAAAAATATATTCTAATTTCACTTCAAAACCAATTAAAAAGATAATCTAATCATATAAATAAATTATATTAAAAAGTGTTTTTGAATTAAAATACAATAGTTTTCACTATTCATTAAAAAATGAACTTTATCGGAAAAATACCAAAAATTCACACAGAGTAAATTTTGATGTCCCAATCATAAATAATAAGTTTATTTTGAAAAACATAGCTTATAAAATTGTCAAAAGATAGATTTAAAAATGGTTTTCCATCAAAAGGCAGTAAAACAATCTTTTAAGAATATTAGTGTATTCCATGCATAAGATTGTATTTATTTTCATTTTAAGCCTCTAAAACACTATGTTAATCATTAATAGGCATAGATAAAAATATCTATTATTCATTACATACTTGGGATGTTACATAAACACCTATCTAATTCCTATTGGATGAATTTATTTTGACCATGAGTTTTCTTTTCTTCGACGATAATAATTTTTGGACCATTAGAAACCGAATATCATTATATAAAAAATAATGTTTTCACACATTCCTAAAGAGCCCCTCCTCCCCCTTATAAAAGGATACCATTTCTAACCAATTACACACACCTCTCAACCCTTTTGTCTCATCCAAACTCTACCCAATTAAGCTCTATAAATCCTTATCATCCTCCTTTAAGCCTTACCTTAGACATAAGGAACTTCCATAAGTCCTTTGGCTCAATCCAAAGGGAGATACCCTAATTAAAGGAGATTAAAGAACGAACGGGACAAGTCTGACACGCGGTAAGGGACATCCTCTCAATCTCCTTTCATTAAGGCATGTTTTTTAATTCAAAACATTATTTTATATGTAGTAGAAACACCCTTGAATTTTCAATGGGAATCGTTTTCTACGAAGCGTTTTAATAAACGGCAAAAAAGGAATGTTACTTTTAACGTAAGTGGTGACAACGACCTTTTCTGCTGCTCTGAGTATTATTTGATCTTATGATTTCTCAAAAAGACAAAATGTTTTTAAAAGAAAAAAAATACCATATAATCTTTTGTGTATTTTGGTATTGAAAATGGTTTTGATATTGGATTTTTTATGTCAATATATTTAATTGATATATTTTGATTGAAATGTGGAAATGTTTTCCTTCCATTATATTAGTTTTATGTCCTATGATTTTATAATGGTACTTGGAAATTTTATGGGTGGTTACATGATAAACCAAATGACGGGTGGTGTTGTGAATACCTGGATTGGTGTTTACATTATAACCTCCAATGCATTGGATATGGAAGTCGGCCGTATGGCTATTCCATTTAGTGATATGCGTGGAATTCGACTGTATGGTTATTCCATTTATGTATGCTTATGTCCCAAGTTACCTTTATATGTTATGTGTTTTTATATGGGTTTTATGGTAATATTTTTGTTAAATAATTTAATTAATGATCTTTTATTCATTTAAGAGTATTTATTACTTCATAATGGTGAAAGGTATTACTTATGATAAATTATTCATGGTTTACCTGTTGTCTTGAAAAACTAACAACTTTTCTTCTTTGTGTATCCCGTACTGAGCTTTTTATGCCCATCCCATGTTTTTGAAATGTTTTTCATAGGACATAAAGTAGAATAGGGCCAAGTATGGGATCATGGAAAATTCATGCTCTCTTAAACATGGAATTAGACATGACTCTTTTTTTCACGTGTTTTTATTTTGTGAAAAAAATGTAAACCGAGTAATAGTGTCTACTTTGAATTAATCATTTAATTCAAGATTAAGTAATGTTTTAAGGCTGGGTCCTTATATTTCATGTCTCTTTTATTTTTGGGAGACGTATGAAAAACCAATACTTGTTTATTTTTTTTGTGTTGTATATACTTCCCATGTAGCATTATATATCATAAATCACAGTCTTTTCATCAAATTTAAAATTTATTTTGATGTTATTCTTTATTGTTTCTTACAATTCAAAATATTACTATATTTGTAAGGCATTTCCACCTAACTTTTACTTTTCTATGAGACACCTGACCTATTAACCGCGTGTTTCTTTGAGGTGATTTATAAAATTTCCATGAATGTATTTTATTATTATTTTACTTAAATATTTTTTATTTATATATCCATTTTATGATCTCTGTTTCATGTGATTTATGGTTCTAATGTTAATAAACTAGTAAGGTATTTTTTCATCAATTTTTCTTTTTGAGATGTACGTTATGTAATGCTATTAATTATTTCAAGTGGAGTATATATAGAACCATTGATAGGTAATATATTGAATATATTTATCCACTTTATATTTTATTTTTCATTTAATGTTCATCCTTCTTTGGTATTTTGATTTAATGTTACCGACATGTTAATGATTTTATGATACAATGTCATTGTTTATCGGGAATGTTTAGGTTTATGTTTCCGATTATAAAAAAATATTATAAAAATCTCAATGAACTCATGAATTTTTTTCTCCTATGTTTATTTATGATATTAATATTATAATTTTCCAATCATTGGTACTTCAAATAAATTTTAAAATGTTTTTATAAAAATATGGTTTTATCTCTCTCTTTAGTTAAAGTTCTATTTTCTTTAAAAAAATGTTTTTCAAAAACGTTTTTACATTTTTAAATATGTTCATAATATTTTAGAAATAATATTTTATCATTGTTTCACTTTTTTTAAATATTGAATGTAATTTTCAAGACATTTACAAACAATTCCTGTTTGGAAATTGTCGAAAATGTCAAAATATTCATTGTTTTAAAATATAAGAATGAATGAAATGTTCCATCATAATAGAAATTAATTTAATTGAATATTAACTTATATATTTTCATGGTTATATTCAAAAAATAATACATTAAAAAATATGTTTTGAATGGGTTTTTTAAATTGGAATGTTTATTTTCTTCTAGAAATTTTTTCAAATGATTTTAAAGCATCCTTTATAATATTTCGTGGTAATTTTCTCTGAAATTGATATTAAAAAGGTTTTATGTGTTAAAAATGAATTTAATTGAAAATTTATCTTCAATAAGAAATATTTTAAATGATATTTGAAAATCATTTTCCATGTAAGATGACTTCCATTGATGTTACTTATTCTCTATTGAAGATGTGAATGAAGGATACCATTAAAATTATTTCTATGAATGATTTTAATGAAAATATGTGTATGAAATGCATTTATTTTCTAGGGGTATGTCATGACATAATTCTTATGAAACATACTTTTTTCATGGGTTATTCTATAATTAAATGATGAAATGATTGTGAAAATTTTCTATTTTCCAAAGATTATGATAAGATGAAATGTTTACTAAACCAAATTCATTTCATGGGTTATGATATAATGAATAGCCTATGATCTTCGGGTACACACACATATGATTTTCATTATATATTGGGTGGGACATATATCTCCCACCAATACACCGGTTAATGATTAATGTTAGATGAGATCAATGGGTGCTGGAAAGGTCATACCAAGCCTGAAATGGATACAAGGGAGGTCATACAAATCCCAAAGTATATACAATGATGGTTATCGAAAGCCTAATATATTATGAATGTCATGGTTGGTAGACTTTGTTACATCCTGGAACTAGATTCCACTGAATGGTGCCCCAAGCCTAGTTGTCCACATATAGTCAAGTGAATCTCCCCAAATAGAAGAGGATAGAAACTAGTATTTAGGGCCTAGGGTGTGGGGGGGAGACTATTCCCTCTTATTAGAGTGTGACATAGTAGAATTGAACAAATAAATCAATAGTGGAATCGGTAAATCAATTTTATAATAGATAAACATCTAGATGACAGGTATTTAAAAAAAATTATAAAATTAATCTCATATACAATGACTATTGCATCATGTGTCTACAAAGTATCCAAAATAGGTATACATGGAAATAGTATAATACATGTATCAAAATACCAAAAAGAGAAAAATGAATTATCTCCCAATATCATCATGAGCCTTAGCTCTATCTCATGATCCCCTACTCCTCAACATTATACAAAGTCAAGAATCCTATTCTGGGTGATTTTCCTAGTCCCTACCTGCATCCATAAATTAAATATATGTACCCCATGATAACTTGAATAGGTTTTGAGATACAATCCCAGTAGGTAAACACACAACATGTTTAAAATGAGAATTCCTTGGGAAATATAATCTAAGAAGAGTTCAATTAGTATCATTGTTGAGTTGTAAATAAATGTAAAGTTATCATGTCATATATAATGAAAAATAAGTGATACTGTATTGCCTAACCAGGGTCCCCAAAAAATTTGGGCCAAGATCCTGTAACAAGGTAGTAGTAAGCATAAGTAAACACCACATCCATGTCGTACACAAAGTATATCATATCACCCACAACATTTCCATATAATATTCATATAAAAACAACCACAACCATGTCTTATAACAAAAATTGACACACTTTCCATGGTCAAGATGTATAATCAATCATATCAGATTTACCATGAGGCTTCCATATAATCAGAAATGCAAGACCCCTCAATTTTGTATCCAATGTGTAGTGAATCCAATAATACTTTTCGATTCCTAGGGTCATCTATATGGAAAATTAGTTGGGATTGAATTGGGTTCCAAGTGGAATATCATCATACTATGTCCACTATGAGCCAAAACAAACCAAATCCAAGGAGTAGCAAGGCCCAATTAAACCCAAGGAATGAGTATCCAAGGAACATATAGGTCAAAGGCATTCTCTACCAGTATCACAAACAATGTTGTAGCACCTTCATGGAATCCCATGTAGTCATTCGAAATTAAAATAATTTCTCATTTTCACAAACTAAATTCAATTTTTTACCCACTCATATAACAATTCACATTCAATTTCATTACTTAACATTACCAACAAATATAATAATTCAATATAAACCATTGATAATATATATCAACATGAAAAGGGGTAAAACCATCTCCTATGTAGCCAATTCAATTCAGTTCATTTATTAGCATGATTCCTCTATGTAGCAAAACACTAACTCACCCCCTGGGTGGTTTAACAAAGGAATGGAAATAATAATTCATATGGAATGTTTCATGGGTGGCCGTTGTTAGAGAAAAAACCTCCAACACATCCCAATGGAAATAAAGGTATCCATAACATGTTCCAATTAATTTAATTCAATTATTTAATTCATTTCGAGGGCCACATCAGAAATTATAATGGGATTCACAATGGAAACAATCTCTATTAAGAATCAAATAAATCTTGAAAAGTTTATACCACCTACCATAGGCATGTAGTAGTGCTCTAAACCAGTATCAACTTCTAATTTGAAATAGATCTGAAGAAAAATGAATAAAGGACGACGAACCTATAAATAGGTAATATTATCTATCACCTAGATAAATTAATCAATAAAAAGTTAAATTAATATTGGCATAAATGGAATTGATTACTCCATATCATTGAACCAACAAGCTGAATAGATCTTGATTCTGAGTCTAGATAATGAATTTGGTGAAAATCCAAGAATTTGGATCAAGGATGTTCTTCTAACATTAAGTGGCTTTCCATTAAATAAATTAAATATGAATGCATTTTTTTATCATTATGTAAATTAATGATGGTGATTTTCCTAAAACTTCCTAGACCACATAGTTTGGCTACGCGGTTATCCAAACCATGCAGAAACTATGTGCTCTGTACTATATCTTGGGGCACCTCACATGGTTTTTGTGCAAGATTTGACAAACCGTGTGAAAATAATAGAAAAAACCACTTTCAAAACTGAAGGTGCTCCCAGAGAGGTGTGTACCTCCATCCACACTGTTCCCTCAAACCATGTGATCTCTTAAAAACCATTATCCAACTCTGAATGGTTTAATCATACTGGGTGGATTGGATCTCATGATTACTACTAACCATGTAGCCCAGCTATTTTCCTCTAAGGGGATGTTTTTGGGCTCCGAACATGTATCAGACACCCCTGATACCCCTATTTCATCAAAGTATATTCATATTAGTCCATAAAAATTTATATAAACTGAAATATAAATATATATACCTTATGAGAAAACCCGGGATCTTACAATATTACCCAATTAAATAAACTTTTTCCCTAATTTCCCTCCCATTGGTGGTTAAGATTCGTTTGGGAGTAACTCTGGCCATTGGGCATGTATGTCTTCCTCCCAATCACATGTCTCATCTTACAAAAAGTCGGGCTACCACAACACCCATACAAGAGGAACTGGCTGACTTCGATGAACCAGTGTGCTCCTATCAATGATAAAATTAGGATGCTCCTCAAAGAACACATAGACAAGTAACTCGACCTCATCCGATTGTATATTGTGAGATGGTTCGAAGTTATAACAACCTAGTTTAGATACATGGAAGACATTTTGAATTGATCAGCACCTCATAGGTAACTGAATCTGATAGGCCTTCTATTTGAATCTCCCCAAAATAATTAATGGCCTAAAATATCATAGTGAAATCATAAATTTTCTCCCGATTCACCTGTGTCTCGGCCTTAGTGAGATATGTAAAAATATTAGATCCTTGAACATGAACTCTAGAGGTCATCTGTTGTAATCAGAATAAAATTTATGTGGAGACTCTATGGAAGACATCCACTTATAGATCAACTGGACCTTCTCATAAGTCTCTTTAATGAGATGTAGTCCCAATAAAGCTTCCTCACATTCTTCCAACCAGAGTAGGGGTGATTTACATATCCTATCATACAAAGCCTCATAAGGTGCCACTTTTATAGTTTCCTGATATATATTGATGTATGAAAACTCAACTGGGGGTATATGTCACTCATAAGACCCCCCCCCCAATCCTAGACACATGCTTGTAACATGTACTCAAGAACCTATATCGTACACTCTAACTAACCCTCAGCCTGAGGGTGGTGTTATATGCTCAAAATCACTTGTGTACCTAGTTTCCATTGCAAAATCTTCCAAAAACAATATCTAAACTGAGAATGCCTATCTTATATGATAGTGTATGGGACATCATAAATTCATACTATATCATGGATATATAACCATCAAATATCATCTATAATGACGTTTTTCCTTAGTCGGTAGAAAATGATAAACATTTTTGAGCCTTTCAACAATAACTTGAAACAACATCTCAACCTCTATGTGACCTCAGTATGATTTTCATAAAATTCATCATGAAAACATCCCATTTCCACTCTGGAATAGGTAACTACTGTAAAAGGCTTGAATGTTTCTTATATTATATATTCTCTTACTGGTAGGTGTAACACCTCATAAAAATCCATAGGCCTCATGCTTCAAATTTTTCCACTAGTACGAATGGATTAAGTTATGATAAAATGTAGGAATTTCAGGATTCATTGCACAAATTGAGGAATGAAACTCCAACATAATCTCCTCAAGTATGTTAAATAGAACCCATAGAGTTCATAAATATAAAGTATATCATCTAATCCCACAGTCTATCCAAATGGTAGTTCCTCACCTACCACACTCTTCCGTAGTAATAGGCCTTCAGAATCTAATACCTTCCTCATCCTCACTCTATCTATATTGATAGTGGTCAGAACTAAGGATGAATGAAAATTTTGCCCCAGATTATCCTTTATCTCCCAATGCATCTCATTGAACAAATTCATATGGTTCCACTCACTACTGGCCTTAGGAACACCATGTATCTTGATTTTCCATCTCTGTGCATCGACTACTGCATTTCCACTTCCAGTCATATAGGCAAGCTCAATGTCGAATAACTAAAGGTATTCCACCCACCTTCATGGTCTCATATTCAGATCACATTGTGTAAATATGTACTTGAGTATTTTTTGTTATTTATGCAGCACAAAATTATCTCCACGTAAAAAATACCTCTGACAGATAAAATCAAGAATGACTACATCCAACTTTAGGTCTTCTGTTGGGTAGTTCTTCTTGGGTGTCCTCAACCGCCATGAACATTATGCCACAATTCTGCCCCCTTTCATCAGAACTACTCCTTGAATGATAATCGATGCATCAAAATACAATATGTACCTCCTCCCTTACTTTGGAAGAATTAGGTTTGGTTCTGATGTCATTCTCTCACTCAACTCCCAAGAGACTATCTCATAGGTTTTGGTCCATACAAAAAACAAATGCTCCTTATTCAAGAATGCGAGTGGAACTTCTAGACGTGATAATTCCTTTATTAAATCATGGTAATATCTTGATATCCCTAAGAAACTATATATTTTAAAGATGTTCTTGGGATGCTCTAAATAAACTACAGTTCTCAACTTCTCTAGTTTAATTGATACTCTAGTCTCTATGATTATGTGACCCAGTAAATTAATTTCATCCATCAATTAGTGTCACTTTCTATGCTTATCATATAAATATTTCTCAATCCTTTTATCACAAAATATATCAAGATATTTTTCATGTTCACTTTGGTTATGTAAATATACCATGATAGCATCAATGAAAACCACCACAGGAGATTCCACATAAGGATGGAAATCTTTGTTCAATAGCGCCATGAAAATTGTAGGATTGATCATGAGACCGAACAGAATTACAAGATACTCGTATAGAACATACCTTCTATAAATGTTTTCAGAAGGAATGTATATATATTGAACATGTAGAAGATGGTATCTAGATATAAAATAAAATTTCGATAACACCTTAGCTCTATGGACCAGATCAAATTGGTACTGTATCCATGGCAAGGGATACATGTTCTTAAGCATAAGCCAGTTCTATAATTGGTCATCCGTACACTACATAGAGGTTTCAAACTCCTTTTAATCAAAAAGGTCCATCAAACCGTATGAATAATAATTGTGTCATCTAAACCCATTTTCCTCAAAATTCATTAGCTACCTCTTCAGCTCCTAGAAGTCTATTGTATCCATCCTGGAAGGAAGGACTAATAAAGCTGCCTCTCCACACACTAGGTAGACGGAGAACTCCATCACAATATCTTAGGAGGGAAACCATAAAATTAGTCTAGGAAACCATCCCTGAAATGATCAACCTCTAGAGAAAAAGACACTTGACACACTACTTGTTCATGTAGATACAAATTCTAAATTTTGGTTGTCACCCTACCCAGTCCATGATGATCTAGTCTATATCAGGTTACATAGACATCCCATTCACCCATGTGAGAATAAGGTTCACGCTCTAGTGATGTGAAAGTCACTCTATGGTGATAGAAATCAATGAAAACATGATAATACACTGTCTATTCCATCCCGATTATGACATCACACCATGTCATCTCAAGGAAATTGATTTCATATGAAGTGATTCCCATATAACTAAAGGGGAAAAATCATTACTGATGTACATGCACCATTAGGATCCTCCAAAGAATTTCTAGCATCATTATACCCTTACAAAACTAACTCATGATCCCATGGATCTCCAAAACATTTACTGATATAAAACTATGTGAGGTACCAATGTTAAAAATATAAGATACAAAATATGAGCCTACTAAGATCATACCCATCACTCTAGATGGTCTAGAACCTCGATTCTTGGGGTCAGGAAGTACATAATATATCTGGGATAAACTATAGACCATTGAAACAACCACACTACCTAATACTGGCCCACATTGTTGTCTTGGGTTAACTAGTGTATGGATGGCTCGACCAAGACCACCACCACCTCAGTATGATCAACTGGTACTGCTCTATCTCCCAAACTGACATTGAGCTGTGAAACCTACTACTGAAATTGGTGTGGGAGATAACTCACTACCACTCTATGTTAGAGGTAATTTCCTACATAAATTTTTCATGTGATCCATCCTTCTATAATATCAACAGGTGAATATGATGTGATCGCACTGAATCATTAAGTGCCCCCATCTTCCACACAGATGAATGAAAATTTAGATATCGTTACTCATAGATTGGATGGTTCTCATCTTCTATGAACTTGTAAAATGGTGATTCCTACATAAAGACACCGAACCACTTGGTTGAAAGACTGCACTTCTCTACTCCCCCCCCCCCAATTTCCCTCAATTTCATCTCTATGATTTGAACCTCAGTTAGAATATAAATAATATTGGTTAACTTGAACAATTTGACTTGAGATCAAATGAAATTTGAGAGACCTTTATCAAATAATATTTCCCTTGATAACACATCATCAAGTTACATCGGCGTAAAACTCTATAACTTTATAAAGTGTGTTATGTACTCTGCCACCGTCATAGCACCCTACTCTAGAAAAAAGTACTCACTTTCCCACTCTAGTATTATTTTCTTATGGTAAAATTAGTTGTATAATTAGTTTTTAAAATCCCATAAAACCATATCATGCACCCTATCATACCAGTTTAGTACATCCCCCCAGTGTTGTGCTGCTCCCCAAAGCAAATATGTCGCGAGATTCACAGTCCTCTCAGGAGGTCTCTCTTGAAGCTCAAGGATTGATATAATAATCTCAAGCCACATATTATAATCCTATGTAATGACATCCCCTGAAAAAATTAGTGTATTCTACTTCTAGTACACACATTTTAGATCATCTATAAATTGGGTGGGTATTAAAGATCACTAAAATGACTGTATAAATTAGAAAAAACCTTCATGAAATTGTTCCTCCACACTTGTGTCTAGTAAAGTTACTAGTACTATAGCTAGCACAATTTAAGCATTCAACATATTTCCATGGCCTACCACCACTAGAGAATGGTCATCGTTGCCCTACATTTGTATGACTTGAGTTTTTCGTGGTGATAAGTATCTATAATTCAAAATGCATTCCTCAAAAAATAAAGATATGAAATTTCATAGCTAAAAGAATTGGATAGGTCAAAACCTTCATATAAGCAGGTTATTCCACACATAATTCTCTTAAATATAGGAATTTATAAAAATAATTATACTATGCATCACTAATGATAATTCCTACTAGCCAATCAAAATCTATGTCTAGGTCTTGTTCACTATTTTATAGTTCTTAATTTCTATTTGAATTCATTTATAGTTCGAATTTCATTTTAGATAGTTGAAAAAATGGTTCTCTAATTATGATTCATAAGGGTGCATACTACTCATGAACATAAATATGTAATCCACATATTCTACACCATAACATATTCTAGTTCATGTGACTCATGATTAATGATTCAATGTGCCACAATTGGCTTCTTAGGGTGTCTGTTTTAGCTTGATTAGAAAAAAAACACAACCCTGGTTATGACAATATTTCTAAGTAATAACAATATTTATCAATTCACCACACAAATATTTTATCAAAATAAGAGGTATAATTATAATGACACCTATCTGAACATTATGGAAACATGCAATGAATCCTATATGGAATGGCATAATTCATGATAAATGAATTTTAATATGTGCGTAAAATGATGCATGAGATGGAATACCATTATCTCATTCGGTTCCAAAAAAATAGAACCCTAAATCATATCAATAATCACATAAAATTCAAGTACATAAACCAATAGTGAAATATAATTAACTATAGTATCAAAAATTAATAAAACATCAATTTTAATGTAAGGAAATTTGGAATTTTCCTATACATGGGTTAGATATTCCTAGGAAAAGATTATTACCACATTCATATTTCATCTTATCTATTTCTATTATATCAAAATAGAAAAGAAAATAAGAAAAGAATTACTTTGATGCCACTTTGTAATGTCCCAGACTCAGATTCCATGGAAGGGTTCCCCGAGCTCAGTTGGCCACCAGTCCTCAAGACCATCACCCTAAATTCAATCAGTTGGCGACTACGAGTGAGGGCCTCGATTTTTTCTATTGGGATGTTATTCCGTATTTTTAAGATTTTAACATAGATGTATCAAATATACATATCAATAGTAGAATAATTAAATCAATATGACAATAGATAAACATCCAGATTATATATATATATGTACACAAATGATGAAAAAAATAATATCATATAATATGATGATTGGATCATGTGTCTACACAATATCCAAAATAGGTATACATGGCATAAATATATTACATGTATCAAAATATCAAAATGACTAAAATGATCTATCTCCTGATTATAATTATTTTCATCAGCTCACTCTCGTTCTCCCCTACTCTAAATCGTGGCACAATGCCTACCACCATACTATGTATTCTTGCCCCGGTGCCAACCTACATCCATGAATCATTTTTTGTTACCCAGTGGTAGCTCGAATTGGGTGTGAGATAAAATACTAGTAGTTCAATATAAATTTTTTCTATAATATGTCACAGATATTAAATATAGTCTAAGAATAACTCAATCTATATCATAGTTAATCAGTAAATAAATGTAGAGTTCTTATGGAATATATATTACAAAACAAGTGATACTATATAGCCCAAAAGGGCACCCAAAAAACATGGGTTGGGATCCTATAATAACTAAGATATAAGAATATGTAAAGGCCATTTCCATGACATACACCAGGCCTATCATATCACCCATATCTTTATTGTATAATCTCTATATCAAAACAACCAAAACCACATCATATAACAAGAAGTATTATATTTACCTCGATTGATATATATATATAATCAATCATGTCACATTTACCTAGGTCATTCCATATAATCAGAAATTTCAAACCCCTTGGGGTCAGATCCAATGATAAATTAATAATGTAATTATCATCGAGTCCTAGGATAAACTCGATGGATACATGGTTAGGCTAGAATTGGGGTCCTAGGAGAATTTCATCAGACTATATCCAACACAATCCCCAAAAACCTATATGTTAGGGGTTGCATGGACCAACACATCCAGTGCAATCTTAATCTAAGGAGAATACCATTCCAAGTCATTATCTATCGCTATTATGACATATGATGTAGAAAACTCTTCGAATCATATAAAATAATTCAACATTAAAATCATTTATCATTTTGACAATCCAAATTCAATGATGTTACTCAATCATATCAAAATTCACATTCTATTTCCTTCCATGAGTTTACTGACTCATATATAAATTCTATACAAACCATTAATCAAAATAATCAATGTGAAAAGGGGGGAAATCATATCCTATATATCCAATTTACATCAGTTAATTTATTAACAGGATTCCTCTAACTAGGGAAAAACTAACTCACCCCATGGTATTTTTAACAAAAGCAAGTCATGGTAAATTCATATGGAACACCCCAAGGGTGGCCTTGGTTGGAGAATTAACCACCAAAAAATATCAAAGGAAATAAAATAATCCCTAACATATTCTATTTCATTTTAATAAATTATTCAATTCATTGATATTTTTGTACTATAATTTATGATGGGATGAACAATGGAAACAAGCTCTATAAAAAACAAACCACTAATGAAAGGTATGAAACACATACCATAGGTTTGTAGTATATTCTTCATCTAGAATAAACATATAATTAGACTAAGATAATAGGACAAATGAACAACATATGAAAAACCACGAAATATAACATGTTATCTTGTAACTAAGTTACTCTGTTGATCCCAAGTAAAATAAATAAAAACACAAAATAAATTGAGTACTCACCGATGTGGGTCTGACAAGATGAATGGATCCAGAATCCAAGTTTTTATAAATAATCTATGGAATAGACTAGACTTTGGATAATGGAGGATCATATTACATCAAGAATATTTTCATGAAATAAATGAAATAAGAAATTTAGTTTTTAACATTAATTAATGGAAAAATAATCATTTCCCCAAAATCTCTTAGGCCTAATGATTGGCCAAACCATGCACCCTCTTCTGTATCGATGGGAACCTCACAAGGTCAATATGCATGGTATTACTAACCATGTGTAAACCACACAAAAAACCTCTATCAAAACTATAGGTGATCCCACACATGCATGTACACCTATCAACACTATTCCCTCAAACTTTGAGGGCTCCCCAATGCCACTCTCCAACTCCGTATGGTTTCATATAACCAAGCGGTTTTGGTCACATTATTACTACTAACCATGTATCCTAGTTTTTTTCATCCCAGAGTCGAGTTTTTTTCTCTAAATAAGAGTCAAAAACACCCCAATACACCCATGACCACAATGTGTATTCACATTAGGTCATAAATAAGCAATTAAACCTAAATTGAATGATCTGTACCTTGTAGTAGAACCTAGGATCTTACATCCTTGATATAATATGTTATATGTTTAAGTGTGTTCCATATGTATTTTCCTTATTAATATGTTATTCTCCAATGTATCATGTTATTTTACTCCCTTATGATTCATGTCCTAGGAAATTAAAATCAGTATTCCATGACTAAAGATAATGATCTTTTATATTCATTGTATGTTTTTCAAATGTTATTCTCGAGATCTCAAATACTTATTTTATTGTTATGATTATTTGTCCACGTTATTTACCATTACAAATCATTTGATATCACCCATTTTTTCATTTCCCCAAACTATGAAGAATGGTTTTATGTAGGGTATGATTATGAAGATAACTGAAGTGGAATATCTTTATTGGAGACATTAAAGATCATTCATGAATGAAAAATATTTTGGTCCTTGTTTCCTTTGGAACTAAACTATTATGTTCCTTATGTTTCTTTTTTTAGTGTAATTAATATTCATTTAAAATATATAATATCCATATATGAGAAACCTAGGTTGTAATAGGTTGTATAAGTGGAATGGTTTAGTTATCCATTACAACTATGATGATACAACTTTAGTGATGTCCCTATAAATATTTATAAGAATATATCTATGGATTCTTGTAAGGAAAACTCTATCCATGAGTTAAAGTGTTGGAAATTGTACTAAAATTTTGGTAAAGGATAGATTGTGTTGTTTCTATGAAATTACATCATTTCGTAGATACTAAATGTGGATTTTCATATAACACAAAGATACTTAGGGGTAATAACTCTAAAAAAGTTTCATTGATCTGGACTTGATCATCACATGTTGCAGGACAACATGCCTTATTGGACACTTGGTTTGACACTCTCAAGGAATATTATTTAGAAATCCACAAGATCTTTTTGAAACATCATGATAGGTTTAGATTATATGATGATTATGAATGACATAGGATAAACCAAAGGTTTCATAGATTAAAATTATGTTTTCAAAATTTAAACATCCTATAAGTTGTTTTTCATGATGATTTGGTTCCCTGTTATGATTATTTTTGTGCATGTTATATATTTTTAGTTAATGGCTCTAACTAAAATGAATCAATTTAACATTTAATCATATGTAAAATTTAGTGACTATGAGAAACTGTATTAAATAGTGAATATAAAGAAATATGGTATAATTATGATAAATTAGTTATCATGATAAATGATTAAAAAGGTAGAATTATGTGATTTTCATATCACATTGAATCAGAGGAAGATTAATTTTTTTGAAATTTTATTTTCTAATTAATATATAAAAATGAATTTTCATCTTCATACATGTTATATAGTGGGAATAATAACCTTGGGGAATATCTCTAATGGAGGGTAAAATGTTATCTATGTGTAAAAGAATTTAATAGAGTGAGAAAATGTTGAGTATTTCAATGTATTATGTGTGGGGAACAAGGGAATTACCCAACTAATTGTACTTACCCAGGAATTAAATTTTAGGCCATGGAAGGATAGATACCTTGTCAACATTTTAATTGGAAGGATATAAGTATTTGCTTACTTTGATTCAAGAATTATGTTTTATAAATCGTAAAATATATAAGGTTTCATATATATAAGTTATTTGTTAAGGATTTGAAAAAATATGGGGAAATATGTCGATGATCGAGAAATGTGATTTAATGGATACCTGGTATTCATGGAAACACATGATTAAGGGAAAGATGACCCTTAAATTGTTCTTGATGTTGAGATAATTGTGTTGTGGTAAATGGATTATTGAATTATATAAAGTAAATTGGATACTATTGATGATCTTGGAATTAATTAACGATTAGTGGAAAAGTGGTTTATTCTATCATTGATGGACTTTACAATATTACCAGATCTATGGAATATATTTAATAATCTATGGCTTTAGTTGAGGAATGGGGAAACTTGAATGTTTTCATTGAGGTTCTATTGTAATTCTAGTTATTGTCATGGATCAAGATAATATATGATAAAGTTATTCACATATTTGGTATGAAAAAATTAGGATATAAATTATGATATATGGGGAACTAATGATAAGTTGATTTTGAGAAATTTAGTGAACTTATTAATAAATTTTATGTTTTTGAAGGGTTATATGGTTAACTATTTATAGAATGGTTTAAGTTAAATTTTGGATGAGATTTTAGGGATTAACATATTACTTCACCGTATGAATATTTATCCTTATTGGATACCCATTGTTAACTTTTATTAAGTAATGACTTATCTTTATTTTATGGATTTTTTTAGTTCTTCATACACGAAAAAAAGTCATCACTTAGAATAAAATATAAAGTTTGAATTTATCAATAAAAAAAATTGTTCCTATGAAATTAAAAAATATATCAAGTAAGTAAATTTTATTATGTTATTAGTCTATATTAAAAAGGAATTCCCCTATATTATGAAAATTATCATAAAAATTAGGGTCTTATTATCATCATTTTTGATGATATCAATGACCTTCTTCACAACAATTTGATTTATAGAAATGAGATTTTTTACCATATATAGATCACCAACTTTCTTCTGATCAATTTTCTATATCACTCTACATAAGTGGTTTGGTGTTTTTTTCCCTTGTATGTCTCTGTTTTGACATCCCATCAATGTTATCCTATTTGGATACCTATTATGTTTTATTTTATATGACTTTCATACATCCTTTTTTTTCAAGAGGATGTTTTTTGAACCCTTTTTAGGATGTGGGTCTCTATAATAGAATTTTTAAATGTTAAACCTCTGATGACCAAGATAAATTTTGAGGGCGAAATACATTTTAAGGGATGTTTAATGTAACATCAAAAGAGTTTATAATTTTTTCATATTAATTTATATTCTTAGACTGTTTGGGTTCCACGCAACAATGAGTTTCTTCGATAGTATTCTTGACACATGACATAAAGATTCAGTGAACCATGAAATAACATTTTCATACCTAGAAATTGTGAATGCAGTAATGAATAGTATTAACTATTTTATAAAACATTCATAATAATTTCCTACTCAATATGAATTTATATATCACTACTTGGTAAAAAATAAATCAATTTTCTGAAATGTTAATATATTATACAAAATATAATTTCCTCAAAAATGATTTTCATTTATTTGTATTGGAAAATATTAGAGATAATATGGAAAATATAACTGATTAAATAAACTTTAGTTTTGAAAAAACGATATCAAAATTAACTTATAGTGAATGTTTTGGATTTTTTGGAAAATATTGATTTTTTATGAATAATGAAAAATAATGATCATTGAAAAAAATTATTTTATTTTAAACATATTATGTTATTTAAATTATCAATTATTTTATAAAGTAACATATTTATTCTATAATAAAATTAAACCCACTTAATTCATTTTGAATCAATATTATATGGTATTTTATAATAATCATATTTTTTAGTTTAAAAAATTGTTTTTAATGAAAACTTATTAAAGTGAAGAATGTTTCCCAATTTTAATTAACTAAAATAATCCTCAATTAGGAATCTTTAAAATAAATTTTATAAATTATAAGTCAATAAATTTTAATTTAATTTCATATAAATATTATTCTTATACAAAGAGATAATATAAAATCATGTTCAACTTGAAATATAAACTTCTCAAAAACATGATTTTTCAACACATCTATGGGTTTTATTATAAATGTAATTTTTTATAATTTTATAATATTTATTTTATAAAATAAAATTCATTTTTAATACCATGTTTCCAATATAATATTAGAGTTATTTTTTTATATTTTTATGGAAAGAATATTGTTTTGATGAACATTGAAAAATATTGGATTTTAATTGAAATCAACCTTTTTGATTAAATTATTTATAATGTTAGATTATATTTTATAGTTATTTTATAGTAAAATAAGTACAATTATATATCTATTAATCCAATTTAGGAAAATTGAAAATATTTTATATTAAATTTGGATATAAAATCTTTTTAAAATTATGATCATTTTCTATTTTAGAACATCTTTAGTAACAGGTCTGCGAGATTAATATAAAATTAAATATTTCCTGTTATGTGATTTTATTTCAAAAAAATGATTCCATATTTTGGATGATAATGATTTATATTATCTAATATGTTCAACATAATTTTTTACCAAAATTAAAAGTTACAAGAGTAAAAATTATTTTCCATGGTCATTGTAAAAAATTGTTTACTAGGGGGTTATATTAAAATGATAAGGGTTAAAAAAAACAAAAAACATATAAAACCCCATTTTATAGAAATTTATAGAACTTATATCTTTTATTTTTGATAATGGTACCTTTTGGAACCTTGTGTCAGGATAAACATGTGGGTGCAACTTTTTCTTTTCAAAAAATTACAAGTGTGCCACTCACCTCACATATATATTTACACCCCTCTCCTCTCTTCATCACACATTAAATCCCATTTAGTTTATAAAATACCTACCAAAATAACTTAAAAAATTCCATAATATCATATTTTAATCCTAATTATGTATCAAAATCCAACCAAGGAATTATTTTGTTACAAACAAAAGAGGGATACCTGAAGAAGAGGTAATGTTCATTTACGAGAATTTTGGTTATATATCTTCTACCACCTCATTCAATTATTATTATAAAATTCCATTATAATAAACACAATATATTAAATAAAATTTAAATTTTTATTCTATTTTCATGATCTACAACCATCTTCACTTTCATAATATTGGATGCAAAATCATCGTTCTTTTGTATAGTGGACTACCGCCTCGCAAACCGATGTCATTAGTTTTTCTATTACCTCCTCTCAAAGTTGGGTATGATGATGCATATAAAGTATATATAAATATATATATGATATTTATAATTAATTATACCTATGGATAAATTATATCAAATATACCTTTTTTTATTTTTGTTCCTTAGGGGAAACGATGATGTTTCTCATATGTACAGCAGACTACTCCCTCACAAAGCAATGTGGTTCGTTTTCACTAATTCTTGACATGGAAGATAAAACAAATAATTTTAATAATTTTATATGATATAAATGAAATAATTATTATATTTATTAAATGTTTTTCATTATTAAAGGATATTGTATCATTTTCTTCTTAACCACTTCCCCCTTAAAATATGATAACATTGTTCATGTATGTGTGGACTACCACCTTCATAAACAAATGTGACTCTTTTCATCACCAAAACACATAGATGATACATAAAAGTATATTTAAATAAATAATATGATATTTATGATATTTATGATATAATTATAATTATTTAAAGATAATATATTTCATACCTTATTTCACTAATTATCATTGAAAAATTGAATTCTTACTCATGTATACATACAGTCTAACGTCTCCATGATCATAATGTACTTCATTTATCAAAATAAACTCTCATTATTGGTCATAAAAGTGAAAATAATGTATAAATAAGATAATAATTTACTTATTATTATTCATTAAATAATTAAACCATGATCAAATTAAGTGAAAAAAATAACAAATCAATATATAAATGAAAAACAAAAGGTTAATAACAAAAATGTGAAATTTAGATGGAATTGCTAATAAAATTGGAAAATAACAGGACATAAGTAAATAATATATGGTATGAAATATATAAATATGTTTCTATAATATATGTATAATAAATTATATTTATTATACATTAGGTTTAAATGAGTACATAGACGTTGAGACTTATGGAACAAGATTTCTAGTCTCACTTTTATTGCTGGGAGGCATATGATTTTTCACTACTCATTTATTTTTTGTGGTGTATAAAATCATAATATTTTATGTTATATAATTAATATAATTGTTTAATGATATATAATTTTACATTTTATTTTAATATTTATTGGGTCTTATGATTCAAAAATAATACTAAAGACGTAAGGTATTTTCTTCTCACTTTTATTTTTCTATGAGACCCATGCCATATTAACTATGTGTATTTATGTGGTGTATATAAATAGAATGAATGTATTTTATTAATAATTTCCTTAATTTTTTTTATTATTTAAAAATCCATTTTAGGATCTCTATTTTGTGAGGTTTACCATTTAAAAGATAACAAACCAGTGAGGGATGTTTTATTCAATTTTTATTATTTGAGACAAACTGTATGTTATGCTCCTAAATTCATTCACAGGATGTATATATAGATCCATTGACAAGTAATATCATGATTTTTTTATATTCATGATATTTTAAGTTTCATTTAATGTTATTCATTCATGGGTATTACGATTTAATGTTTCCAAAGTCATAATGATTTTTTGTTACAATCTCATCATTTATCAGAATAGTTTATTATTATGTTTCCAATGATAAATTATTACAATCCATATGTCAATAAACCCATGAATTTTATTATACGTTGTCAATTCATGAAAATAATATTACCATTTTCCCACTATTTGGTAAATAAAATTTTGAGAAATTGTTTTTTTAATCTGATTTAAACTCTCTCATTAGTCAGAAATCTGTTTTCCTCCAATAACATGCTTTCCTAAAAAAATTTAAATATTATCCATTTATTTTAAAAAAATTGAGTATCCATGTTTTATTTATTTTTAAAATAAAATAATATTCAATTTCTTTTTGAAAAATTTATCCTTTGGATTTTATCGATAATGTAAATGGAATATTTGATTCAACATGTAAAATATGTATGAAACATACCATCTTAATGAAAATTATTTTATTTGAATATTCCTTTATATTTTTTCAAGGTTATTTTCAAATAAAATTATTTTCAATATGTTTTATATTTTTAAAAATTATTCTTGACAGGATATTTTCTTCTTGAGATGTTTTAAATGATGTTTATGCTTCCTTTATAAGATTTCAGGGTAATCTTAAAAGAAATGGATTATAAAAAGATTTATGTTATATAAAAATTGTTTTTCAATGAAACTTTATTTTCCTCATGAAATTATTTAAATGAACTTTCAAAATAAATTTTTATCTAATCCATGATCTGATGATGTTATATATTCTTTAATAGAGATAAAAACCAAATATACCATTTGTATTATTTCTCAAAATAGTTTATTATGGAAATATGTTTATGAAAGAAATTTATCTTGAACGGGTTATAATAAGATATATTTATAATGCAACCCACTTATCTTCCATGGGATATGATATGATAAAATTTTGAAATGATTATTAAACCTATCTCACTTCCATAGGTTGTAATATGATGACATGTTTATGAAATCCATTTCATTTCATGGGTTCTGATATAATGAATGTTTTATGTTCATGTGGAACAAATATATATGGTTTTTATTACATGAAGGGTGGTATATATATCTTCATCCAATTAATTAGGTAATGATTAATGTTTGATGAACTTAATGGGTATATAAGAGGTTATCACATGCCTAAAAAATTGTACACAAGAGGTCATCTCAAACCAAATGTAGGTATACAGTTGGTTAGTTCAAGCCTAACATGATATGAATTTCATGGTGGGTAGACTTGACATAATATATTCTATGATTATACGTATTATACAAATATATTCCATATGAAAATGTTATTCTCTCAGGGATAATTTTCTCTGATTCCATTAAGATTCATGTTATATGAACATCCAATATTTTTTCCATGAATCAATATTATAATATTTGATATATACGGTATGGATTTATAATGTTATTCTCATGTTCTCATATCCTTTTGTTAATGTTATCCTCAATTATCTCCCTTATTTACCCTTATTGAGAATATAACATCACCCTTTCTTATGTCTCATTTACCTAGGTTATGAATAATGGTTATAAGGAGGGTATGTTTAGGATGAGTAGTAAATGGGAATGTCATTATGAGAGATAATGAATATATTTCATGAATTAAGAATATTGTGTTCCAAGATTCCAATGGAACTAAAGTATTTTGGTTCTCAGTCGTGTGTCTGTATAATGTAATGAATATTATTCTTAAAAGATGTATTTTCCATGTATCACAATCTTGGGTTATTATATTTTTATTTAGGTTAAACAAGTAGGGAATCTCTAAATATTAAGATAATAAGGGATGAGAGTTGATTGAATACATGTGATGGATTTGGATAAATAGTTATCCACTAAAATATCCAAGAGTAATAGGTTTTTGTGATTGGGATGATTCCCTAGCTAATTAATTTTTGTACTAAGATGAACAATAAAGTGAAATAATATCTAGTGAAATGTGGATCTTGGCTAAATAAATGTACATAATGAATCGGGTCATAATTTTCTGATGGATAACATTAATTTATACTCCTTGATGAAAATATATAAAAAATATATTATTGTGACAAAAGTTACTATTTCACATAAATTAAACATAATCATTAAATTAAACTTTTTATTATTCCTTGAAATGGAAAACTTAAAGTAAGAATCTTCTAAAAATGGTATCTTAAGATATGTTCTTAAGCAATATAAATTTTCAATATGGGGGAATACATTTTTCTCATGTAACCATGTATTTATGTTGTTGAATAAAAAAATTAATGTTCTTATATAAGCATAAGATGATTCATTTATGGTTTAAAAGGAATTTTGATGCTAATTAACCTAAGGAATTGTTGTCAGATATACTCAATATGATTGGTTATGTCAATAATATTCAATATGATTATGTTTTGAGAGACTTAAAGATTCATACAATGATTATTATACTTAATGAATATATTATATTATATTCTGTGGAAGTTTTTATTTCATGATGTTTGAATTCATTTAATTATTACATAATTTTATAAAGTGTTGAGAATAAAAGAACTACACATGGAATTTTAATGTTAAATAAATATATATAGAGTAAGATAAGGTAAAACCACAAAACCAATAGAGGATAATAGATAAAAGTAAATAATATTTTATGAAGAATCCAATTACATTTATTTTTTAAAATGATGGTATTATCCAGAAAGTGTAATGATTTTAAATAATAGGATTATCTAGAATACCTAAAGTGGTTTTGGGTACATTGTTGAATTTTTATTTTATGCATTAATGTAATATAAATTTATTCTTTTATTTTGAAATGTATGAAATACTAAGTCTATGTTTTACAAGTGTTTTATGTATAGAGTAGTTCAAAATCATTTGAAGAATTGATCGAGCATATATTTTTCATTCAAGTGATGGATTAAATAGTTTTTACATTAGAAATTGAAATTTAATTATGATTATAAAGTATTTATTAATCTTATAGATGAATTTTATCTTAATATCACTTCTCTTATATAATAAGAGGTGTTAAAAAATATTTATGATAAACAATATGAGTTGATTAACTGAATACATTACATTTATAATTTATAGGATTTTATAACAAGTTTTGAGAGAGTTTGTGGATAAATTTTCTTATATAGAATTATATTTTTATCAATATATACTATAAACACCTAAAATGACATATGAGATATAGAAATAATAGATTATTTTTTAGATAATCCTAAAAAATAAAATAAATTATATTTCCCAAAACAATTTTTTTATATTGTGCGTCAGAATGATATTCCAAATATAATATAGTTTCTAAGAGGCTATTGAAAGTATGTTTGGACTTAGAGAGGTTCAATGTTAATAAATAAAAAAATTTAAAAAATTTATTTTATATTTTTATTTAAATTATATCCTAATGAGTAAGGATATGAAATAATAAAAAAAATTAATAAATAGTTGCATTTATGTACTGAGAGAATGTGATTTTAACTAATAACTAAAGAATTATACAATTATATTATTATATTGAATATTCACTTAATATCTAAAATAATTTTAGGATATGTGATGGAAAATACAAATAAAGAGCATCTCATTTAGTTATGACAACAAGTGAACATCACTATTCCTTAAAGGTTTATACCAGCCAAGATACAATGTGTGTCACTTGATATCCCAAAAATTATAGGTTATGGTGCTAAATATAAATTTAAAGAGTTACATTGGTTAATATAAAAAAGTTTATTTATCTTTTTCCTAAAATATATTATAATGTATTAATAAAGTGGTAATTTAAATAGTTACATTATTTATAGAACATTTCCTAGAATAAAATTAATTTAAAGGGTTCTGAGGATGATGATGATGCACATAGAAATATTTTTGAGTCAAAAATAGAAGATAACATTATTTCATTTGAAGTTATAAAGGTAATAAGTTCGACTATAAGTTAAAGTAATTGACCAAAAGAAATATGATTCTAATTTATCTTCCTTATTTAAAATGGATTTATTCATAAATTTTACTCACTGGTTGTTCAGTGGAATTATTTTATCAGAGAGTCACATAGGTTATGATATGAATTACATATAGATGAAATGTTTGAAAACCGTTATTCCAAAAACAATATTAGAGTTGTTTATAATCACTATATATTAAACTCTAATGAGAATGGTTGTAATTTTTTTAAACATATAAATTAATTATAATATTGGAAACCTCTACTTATCATTTAATCATGTGTGTTGTAACTTTAACTTTACATGAATCGTCAGATGTTAAATAGCCCCTAAAAGTTTAAACATGGAGTTATCCCTAATTAATGATAACAATAGAGTGTAATAAGTAGTGATGATATGTAAAGGTTAGAGTCAATAGATTATTGTACATGTAAGAAATGGTTGTATATGGGATATGAATAATATATTATTAAGGTAATATGTAGAGACTTATTACCTAGACTAGTCTGTGAAAGTATATCTCTAAGAATATCTTACCTTTATAGATATAATTAGGGGTTTATTATTTTTATCAATATATATTACCAAATGTTGGAGAGATGAAAAACATGAGAACCTTCATACTTTTATTCCATACTTAATCAAATCAACATATGAACATTACTAATATGAAGGGGGATGTGTGTGTTGCTATCATGTCACCGGTTGGAGTGAAACTGAAATGATATTTGTCCACTTGTATTAAATGTTAAATACATATTTCTTTTGACTGAATTGGATCATGGAAATTCACGATAATTATTATTAGTTTAACATATGATGTGTTCAACTACTTGGATAAGTAACATGTGATGTACTTATAAGATAAATGAATGGCATGTGATGTATTCATTAACTTGGACAATCTTTTTGGAGAATCAATATATGATTATTGGCTATATTATATTGAAATATTTTATGTCTAGTGGTCACTATATGTCTAAGAAAAATGGATTTTATAGGCATAAATATGATATATATTATATATCATATGGTATAAATTTTCATATAGAGATATGAGAATGTTTGGTGGAGATCACACCCAACTACTTAGTAGAATGATTAACACTAATATATTGTTAGAGGTTTCTCTTTGATTACATCTATAAGATTAATATTTTACTATAGTTTTCAACACTATAATGGCCCTCGTAGTAAAAATGTTTGACCCATGGATAAGGATAAAATTTAGAAATATTTTTTTTCAAATGAATATATTTTGATGAAAACTATATCCAAAAGACTTTGTATGGATTAACAAAGAGTTGTGAATTATTGTATAAGGTCCTTATGGGATTTTAGTACAAGTGAATGATTATTGAATGTTCAGTAAAATGTACATGAATTAGATTCATGCACAAATACTTATGATTCATGAAATATATTTATATGTGATATGATAATATATATAGTTTACATTAAATATATTCATATTATGCATGGATTTTTCTTACATGTGATACATGATGATTAAATATATATATATGATATATATATTATTCATTTCTCATAAATGTTTTATTCATCATTTACATACCTTTATGAATGTATTAAATTATTTTTATTAAATTCATTGAAAATATTCTAGTAATTATACACTAACATTAAGAAATAAATATGACATGATATGATTCATGCTTGAAATGCATAATAGGATAAGAGACTCTCCTATTGGGTATGTGTGTGTGATGAAAATAAACTATTATTGAAATATAATCTTTTAAATTCCTTTTTTATCTTATTTTAGAAAGAACTAAAACTAATTTAGATATCTTATATCAAAAAATATTTTCCATGGATCGATTAGTTGATATACTCCCTCATAGTTAGGGTTCTTTCATTCACTTCCCCATGTGAACTTTCTCAAAAATTATCTATGAGGAAGAAATTTGGAAACTATTGATGTTCATGAATTATAGTTACTCAATTTTTTATAATTAATTAAACATTAATTATTTATGATATACTTCCACAGTTTTTTTTATTCCACTATAAATGGTAATTAGATGATCATAAAAACCCATTAAGATTATCTAGTTCAAATGATTGACACAAATGAAAATATTATCCTTTAATACATTCTCATTTTAGGATAATATTATAATGTGTTTCCAAAATAGTTGTATGATCTTCCTGATGACCAAGTGGTTTGGTTCTCAATTGAATGTATACCTAAATATTTTCCAATATCAAACACTCAGTGTAGAATAGATACTATAAAAATTTAATAAATAAAGAAGGAACAATATACAAATATTGATGATTGGTTTATACACTCAAGTACTTCTCCATGGGTTGCACCAATCCTTTTAATCAATAATAAGGATGGGTCCAAAAATATCTATATTGATAATAATTATTTCAGAAATATCATGATAATTAACATGTGCCCTCATCCATAGATTTATGACTTGTTTGATTTACTTTATAGTGCCTGATACATCTTGAAGGTAGATCTTGGGTTATGGTATTATCAAGTAAAGGTGAAGAATAAGGATATCCCCAAGAATAATTTTCATATAAGGTAAAAGGATAGTGAGTTAATAGTAAGGAAATTTTGTATCATTGATGCTCTAGTTATCTTCATTGAATTAATTAAAATTGTCATTTGGGATTTCCTAAAAAAATGGAAATAATTATAAATTTTTTCCTTGTATAATCCAAAAAAATGGAGGAAAATTATGATCATTTGAATGGTTTATTCAATACATTACAAAATAAATATTTTTAATGGAAGTATATTATATTTAATATTTAAAGAGATAAATTATCATTCTTTGGGAATGTTATCCCTAATAATGAATTTTTTGGATCATTTATTGACAGAGGTAATTTAAGGATGGGACGAACCGAGATATATGCATGATATTTTTAGTTTACATTGATTGATTATGTATTATAATTGATTTTTGAGAAACTTATCATGATTAACAATCCTAATAACCAAGATAAATTAGAAGGGATTGATGTTATTACAGACTGATGAATATTAGGATGGAATTAAATAGTTAAATAATAGGAAAATAACTACACATGTACCCACATTACCCACTAGTGGGGTAGGATTAAGATCTATAATGATGCATATAAGAATTATTAGGTTGTGTAATCTTGAAAAAAATATAAATTAATATCCTATGTCACCTAATAATTGCATATCCATGAGCAAAACTATCTTACACACGATCTGGAATAGGATTTAGTGATCTTTTTAGGAAATATTTGGTGACATTATATATATGGGGAGATGTGTGACATTTATATGGATCATAAAAGCCTCAAGTATATATTCAAAGAATCGCATATCAATAATAAATAACTAAGGTGGATAGATTTGATTATGTTTGATGATTTTTTAATATGTTATCATCTCAAGAAGGTGGTAAAAGTGAAAGATGTTCTTAGTACAATGAATCGTAAAAGTCTATCCTTGATGAGGATAAAAATAGATATAATCTTCTTGGACATGCAATGGTTGGACATGGTAATTATAAAACAAAACTAATCATACCTTAATCAAATAACTACTCAACCATTCATTCCTGAAAGGATCAATGAGGGCCAAAAAGATGATGACGTGCTGCAAAGAAGGGTAGAAAATATTCTGATGTTAAACTTCACTAAATCTAGATTTATAAGTTTTTGAACTTGGATAAATGTCCCATAAAATCCAAAACTCAAGAGGGAACTTCTAGATGATTTGAATACCTCATCATCATATATTCATATAGTATGAACTAATATTTATAAAGATATGAGTAAACAATTTTTGTGGGATAAATTGAAGATGAGTGTTGAAGAATTTGAATCTTGATGCTTGGGTTGTCAAAAATTGAATGATAAATGATAAAATTCTAATGTTATGATAAATCAATTTACTATTAATTTACTTAAATAGGAAAATATATCCATGGATTTCACCATAAGACTCCCTAGGAAATCTTAAGTCAATAACTCCATTTGGTTTGTAGTCAATTATGAGAAAACACTACTTCACACTAAAAAATAGCAGATTCATGGTATTTTTTAGAAGGGGTTATGAATAAACCCTTATAAATTAATATTAGAGGGTTTTATACACAACCCCTATAATCATTTAATTTAGAGGGGGTTCACAACCCAATCTAATTTTTTTAACATTATTTCTTTTTAATTTTGGTTGGATTTTAGATGAGGTTATGTCAAAACCACCGCTAATTTAATATTTAGTAGTGCTGTATGTTTTTTTATTTTAGAGTCACTATAAATATATATATTCATTTGGATGATTGAGGGAGTTTTGAAACCCGTATAGTATAAAAAATTGCAGGGTTTCATGAATCACTGCTAATCCATTAGATTATATGGGATATTGACGCCTGTCTAACTGAAGAAATTATAGTGGGATTCGAACCCCCTCTAATTTATCACATTAGAGGGGGGTTTGGACCCCCTATAATTTAATAAATTAGAGTGAGTTGTGAACACCCTCTAGTTTATAACACTAGAGGGTGGGGAGGTTCAACTCCCTCTAATTTAAGAAATTAGAGGGTGGTTGCGAACCCCCTTTACTTTTAGAAATTATAGGCGGTTGTGAACCCCCCCTCTAATTCAAGAAATTAAAAGGGGCTCATGAACCATGAAAAAATCCATTTGATTAGAGGGGTTTTTAACTACACTTAATTTTTATTTATTTTTTACATTATGTCTCATATAAATTCAATTTTTATAATATATAGGTGTGTGTGTTCATGTGTCTGTGTATATATATATATATTACATATGAACATTTTATAAATGTATTTAAATGAATTATAAATATATATATATATATAATTCAATTAAATACATACACAAATAAACAAAACATTTAGTCATATATAAATATTGGAATATATAATATAAATGTAATTATAAATATATTAATAAAAATATATAATATTTATACATGGTTTTATAAAGACAATACATTTATATTATAATTTTTATTATATTAAATACATTTTTATAGTATATTTATGTATAAATACATTTATATTATATTATGTGTACAAATATTTGTAATGTCAACAAAATTAAATATAAATATAAATATTATATATTATATATTTAAATTATATTTATATATATTTGGAAGGGTAGAATTGAACATTTGTAGAAAATAGAGATGTATTGGATGAACGTGTGAACTTATGTATGTTATTTATGACTGCACATATTATTATCCCAAAGGGTGAGAAACCTTGGAAATTTAATGAGATGATATGTAAAATTGATGGGACTCAAGTTTTTGATGAGTGGTCGATTATGGATGTGGGTCGTGGGTTCCCCCACATTTTTTCTTTTAAATGAATTCAAGAGGAGGAAATAGAGCTTGGGTTTGTGTCATTGAAGCCTCAGGTGTTGCAAATTCAAGAATGGGATCGGAATATCAACCCTGATAATGTTAAATGTAATCATGCCTAGGTTTGTATTCAGGTATGAAAATTTAATTGGATATATTGGCACCCAAAAACTCTCTAGGATATTCCATTCATTGTAAGTAATCCAATTAGTTAAGATAAAAAAACAAAAAATCCATACTATCAACATTATGCAAGAATACATTTTGAGGTTGATATGGCCTCTACTCATGTTGAAGAAGTTTTTATGAATTCTCGAGATAATAGACTAAATATAGAAAAAATTTATTAAAGAAAAAAAATTGTGTTAATTTTCAATTCTTTAGACATGTCTTTGTTGACTAAAATATGAATAAAATCTATATTTTTTGTAAGTTCAGGGGACATGATGATGTCATCTACCAGAGGAAAATTGTAAGGATTTGGATGCTTCTATTCCTAAGGATCGAGCCTATACACCCACTGGTCAGCATGAAACATCTAACGTTGTTGGTATGATTCAACCTCTGGATACATATCAAATTGTAGTGGTTGGATGTGAGGATAATTATATTAATGAACATGTGATTGTGAGAAAAGGAATCAATTATATGCTTCCCTCCACAAATATCATTACTATCACCTCTCCTAATGATGATTCAACTGTTGATGCTACTGCTTGAGCTGGGTAGGATACAGATGTTTTGGTATTGTCAGAATCATAAGTTTCAAATCTAGGTAACTTGCAAGCTATCACACAAAATAATCTCTCAGCATATATTGGAGTTGTGATTTCTGATTCTATGCAAGATTTCACTCCATTTCAACCATGATCTGGTCTCTAAACTAGTGTTTTGGTTGGTGAAATGTATGTTGATGTTCCAGATATAGGTGGTGTTGTGTAGGTTTCTAGTACATTGAATTATTCTTGTATAGAATATGATTAAATACATGCCACTTTATCTATGAATCGACCTATTTTCATGCCCGACCAGTATATAGAAATTTTTACCAAGGACTCCTCATATCCGGTGGCTAGTGAAAATGTACATGATGTTGATACTCAGTATAATGATTCTTCACAGATACCCCCTTCTAAATCTGCAAGGAGGAAGCATCCTAATAGTTTTAATCATCCTTCAAATTAATCCTCTAATAAATTTGATGCCTTAAAGGTTGATTCATTAGCTAAGAATCAGAAGTAATCTAGTCTCTCTAAAGATGATATTCTATCTGCACATGATGATCCATCCACCTCACTAGTTGATATTTGTCTTGACCGGGCTCAAATTTATGAAGGTCCTACCACTATGCTCAGGTCCCATCATCAATGAATATATTATTTTGGAATTTCCAAGGTCTTGGGAAAACACCCACAATCAAGGACCCTAGGCATTTTATAATGACCACTAAAAACTTTCTTATTGTTTTTTACGAAACACCAATGTCTTCTAAGAACTGGAAGGATTTTAAGTGGACTAACATAGGATATTCCTTTGTTGATAGTAACCAATTTGAAGGTGTTATATAATCTCTATGGGTTATCATGCAAGACAGTGTTTTTATTATCTCTTGTAATGTTGAAATTAAATCTTTGACTATTTCATTAGATTTGAATGAAACTATTATTTCTACCACCTTTCTTTATGCCTACAATCTATACACAAGAAGAAGGGATATTTGGAACAAATCAAATGTTATATCTGAGAATATGTGTCAAAGTGGTGTTATTTATTGCGATTTTAACACTATTATGAGTCTATATAAAAAAACTTGTCTTAAATTCAGTATAATATTAGCTTATGATTTCTCCACCTACATTGATAATTGAAAATTGAGTGAAGTCCCCATGGTTGGAGCTGATATTACATATACTAGATGTATTGTTAATGGAATAAAGGCTAGTAAATTAGACAAATGAATAGTATATTATGATGAAAGAAACTCTACCGTTGATATTTCTAGGATCACTCTCACATGAATACATTCTGATCAAAATCCAATCTTGATTGATATTTGTGATTATAGTACAATTCCCGTCCCTTTTCACTTTAAATTCAATCATGCTTTGCTTATTGGTCTTAGTTTTAGAGGGATTATTATAGATACTTGGAAGGTTTATTTCTTGGGAAGCCTGATGAACATTATTTCTTGTTAGTTAAATATTTTAAAAGCTAGACTTAAGGGATGGTGTAAATATTCTTTATCTCAACATGATCATAATGTCCAAGATCCGGAATCTTGTTTGATCATTTTTCATCTATGTAATGAATGTTATTATGTGCCCTCTCAAATAGATATTAAGTCCCTCTTGGACTATTATGGCATTCTAAAACATAAGGAAAATCTTTCTCGTAATCAATATAAAATTAAGAGGCTCATGGAGGGAGATGGTAATTCAAGATTATTCCATTATATGCACTGGGAAAAAAGGAAAAGAGGAACATCAATGCTCTGTAAATTGATTGGACTTTATTTAGCTCTGAAAATTAGATAGTGAATAGTGTCACATGTTACTTTAAAAATTTTTATTCAGATAATGGGGAGAAAAAAACTCAAAAAATGTCTAATTTTATTGATCCTTGTGTTTATATCGTGAAAAATGGATGGTTGGTTGTGTTACCTAATCATTCGGAAATACATGCAGTTATTTTATCACTAAATATTGATAGCACTGCTACTTCTGACAGTTTCACCAACAAATTTTTTATGTTCTATTGGGACATTGTTCATCTTGAAGTTATTAATCCAGTTATATAATTTTTTACTCATTCATCTATGACTTTTTGTTATGAATTCCAATATTATTGATTTGATTCCCAAAAAATATAATTACTTGGATATTATGTATTTCGTGATGGTTGCTTTTGGGAAAACTATCCCAAAGGTTTTTAGCATGATTTTGACTCAGAGATTGGGAAATATTGCCAAATTATTTATCTCACCAAGTCAATTTGGATTTTTTCGTGAATGGGATATACATAATTGTCTATACATTACTTTATAATGTCTGAATATCATGAGGAAATTGGTGAAGGGGATAAATATGGCCATAAATATTGACTTATCTAAATCTTTTCATTTTATGATATGTGATTTCATCTTTTTTGTTCATAAAATTCATGGAATTTCTCTGATAATTGTTAATCTGATTTTCTCTATTCTCAAGTGTTCTAGGTTATCCAACCTTATTAATGGGTCACAAAAGGGTTTCTTCCAGTTTTCTAGGGGGTCAGGCAGGGGGATCCTCTATATGCGATCCTCTTTACCATAGCTGAGGCCTATTTGAGTCATTGCATCAGTTATCCTGTTAATATTGGCCTCTGTCAACAAGTGAGAGTTTGAAGGGTTATTTTTTCTCCCTCAAATCTTTTTTATGCAGATGACATTCTTTTATTTGGGAAGGATAAAAGAGTTACAATATCTCATATCAAAAGAATTTGTTGTCATTATGAAGACTTTTTTGGGTAGGTTATTAACTGGAAAAAGGCATCAGTTATGTTTGGATAGGGAGTGATTATTTCAAAAAAATAACATGGTGGATCAACTTCTTCGTGTGAGTAGAGGTTCATTTACTTTTGTATATATTTGGGATCCACTGTTTTTGGGCATGTAGAAAATTTTTTATCTGGAAAGTATATCCACAAAATTTCTTAATCAGATGGAAAAATAGAAGGGGAAATCTATGTCTCAGGAAGGTTGAGTTTTCTTGGTCAATTATGTAATAATTTCAATGTGTTTGTTTGCTTTCTATGTGTATATATGGCCTAAAGGCCTTGTCAAGGAACTCCAAGGCATGATTCTCAATTTTATTTGAACTTGTTCAGTCCATGAGAGGAAGTTGGTTACTTTTTCTTAGAAGTAGAGTGTGAAGCTTGTGATCTTAGGGTGTCAAGGAGTTAAGGAACATATGATCTTCAATGATAAATTTCATAAAAAACATCACATGGAGACTTACTTCCATCACTGACCCATCCCTAGGATTTCTCATGCCCGTGTTTGTTAATAAACATCACAATGGGTATGTCATGTATCTTTCATCATCGATTTGGGCTGATGTTAAGAAGAGTTACTATGAGATTATGATATGCTTGAGATGGATGGTTTGTAATATGGCACAATTTATTTGTTATCCAAACCCTTGGATTTCAAACCCCATTATTGATGTGGATTTTATTCCTTCATATAGGAATAATTCAATTATTTATGAGTTTCAAGTTGATAGTTGATTGTGTGGTCTACTTCCTACTCAACTTTTTGATGAATTCTCTAGGTTTTTGTATGCAGACTATGAAACTCTGTTAACAATTCATACCTTGGATGGCGGTATTAGAACTAGATCTTGTTGTATACATATATGTGGGGATCCACAGTGTTACATTCATGGATATCTTGCTTTCAGAATCCCTTTATTCACCCTTTTAATTTCCTATATATCTATAAATTTTGAAAATTAGGCTTCCCACTCAAAACCTTTTTCATAATAAAGGAATTTAAATTTCCTAATCATTTATGTTATGTCTCTAAGATGAGGAATCCCTCTCTCATCTATTAGGGAACTAATCTATTACTCACATGATTTTTAGGTATTTTCAAGATATTTTTCAATGTTGTTATGATTTTCAGAAATTGGAGGGTTTTTTGTGCACTATATGTTGCATGTAATGTAGCAAACAGATTCCTTCATTACATTTAGATGCTTCTTCCATGTTGATATATTTCATTTGGATATCTCTTAATGATTTGATATTCAATAATCATGTACCTTTTTTAGTGTGTTTCCTATAATCCAAGTAGAATTATTCTTTATCCAATAGACAGACTATAGAAATGAATAATAAATTCAATGATTTTGTTACGTTGTGGTCTCTTGGTGTTACTGGTTGGGAGAGGAAGCGTGTTGTTTCCAAATCTATTCACTGGATACCCCCAATATCCGGATGGTTAAGAGTTAATGTTGATGGTGTGGCATTAGGTACACTAAGGGATTAGGTTTGGGGTGGTATTTTTTCACCCATTAGGGTCTTGTTAATGGATGATTCTTCAATGTCATTGGGAATGGAGTTGCAATTGAGGCTGATTTTTTGGGCGATGATAATGGAAATTCACTATGCTATCCATTTATGAAAGTGTATGTTGTGATTGGAATTTGACTCTATTGTGACTGTGAAAATTATTAAGTTTCATTCTAGAAATTTCCTATAGAGAATGTTTCTTCCCTGGATTGATTGTCTTCATCTTTTTGATTCCATATCTCTTTATGTTACGCACATCTACAGGGAGGAAAATCAGGTCGCTGAGGATTTATCAAAGAAGGCCATCATGGAGGAGAGTTTGTTTTGGTCCTGTATTTTACCAGAATTTTGTTTTGGTTTAGTTGAGGCTGATTTCCCTAGATATTGGAATACCCAACATTGTAAAACCTCCATGTGATGTTTCTTCTATCACATTATGTTTTTAATATAATTTCTAAGGAGCAGGTTATCCTACCTTCTGGACCTTTTGGCTATTTATAAAAAGTATATAAATACATTAATATTCACACACAAACCCACAAATATATATTTATAAATAAATATTTATATACATTATATGTACATCAAAATAATATAAATATAAATATATTATACAAAAAATATATATTATATAATATTTTTATAAAAAATATATATTATATAAAACTAAATATATTATATTATGTAAATTTATATTCACAAAAAATTATATATATATATATATATTAACTTTTTATGTTATTAAATATAACATTAAATACGTATATAAATATAATATATTGTATTTATTATAATAGAAAGTTTCATCCTTTTTTTTAGGTGTCTTGCTTCCTTAGAGATGATACCAACTTCTAACCTCAATAGAAGGTATTTTTTCAGCTTTTATCTGGTGAATGTAGGGTACAGTCACACTGGCATGCGCGCATCGGAGGGGTTGTCCCGAGTCTTCTCATTAGGGTGTGTCTCTCTACACAGGGTGTCAATAGTGTGTCTCGTGGTGTGGTTGGTTCTCTAAGGGGTGTCAAGGTGTTGTCTGTGGAGGTTCCAGTGGGTGGAAAAGGGTGTTTTCAGGGGGTGTCAAGGTTGTTTAGCGGTACCAGGGGGTCAAGGGTGTATGTTGGGGTTCCATGGGTACTAGGCAGTGTCAAGGGTGTTATATGTGGGGGTAATAGGAAGGTGTTAAGCGTGTCCTAGGGGGGGGGGTACTAGTTGGGTGTTATAGTTTTTTTCTGGGGGTGTAAAGGGTGTGTCCATGGGGTTCCATGCGTTTTTTGTGGGTGTTGGGTAAAAAATAAAAAAAATGGTAGATTAAGGGAAGACATAGTATAACATCCCCAAAAAATTAAAACATTGAGACAATTTAGGGGAATTTTTAACCACCCCTAAATGAATTCAAGAATTATGGGCCTCAGAACACCCCATATGTGATCGGTTTATAGTGCATTCAAATAAATATTAGAGTGTGTTAAAACCTATTCTAATCTATCTGCCTCTAAACACTGACCCATTTTACCATCTTTCATCCAAATGTTTCTCTAATCACAATCTATGGGAAAATTAATGTTGTTTATGAATTATTATAAGTTTTTATAATCCCTTCCATATAAAAAATAAACACCTTCTAATTGCCCACTTTTTTTAGTGTCATTTCATTTCTATCATGGAAAATTTCTCCCTTGACCAACAAGCTATGATATTCATAATACAAGTAATTGTACTACATGGAGCACCACTTTCTATTGTATCTAATTGAGATATGAGGTTCACCTAAAGATTTTTTAGAAGCCTTTAAAAAGAATTAGATGGAGATATATGTTTTAGTAGTGTATATCATATTTAGATGGATAGTAAGTCTAAGAGAAACATTAAAAAAATAGAGAATATCCTGAGGTTTTTTAATGCATTTCCATGTATTGTGGTATCAAAACCTTCCCATAATAGAGTACCCATATAACAATTTTTTATATTCAATCATTCAAATGGAACATTATGAGGCTCTGTATTAGAAGAGGTGTTAAAATACAACATATTTGGTTGAATTTGGAGAGTGAAACCTGAGGGGACTTCATCTTATATGAGAGATGATAGAGAAGGTTCAATCTATTCATTGTCATATTGAATCTGCACAAATTCAAAAAGAACTACAAAAAAAATTGTCGATGATTCCTATATTTTTAGGTATGGGTTAAGTGGTTCCTTTATATATCACCATGAAATAAATTCATGAGTTTTTTAGTATAATGGAAATCTTAAACCAAGATACATCAGTCTTGTTTATATCCTAGATTCTATCAAAGTTTTAGTCTATCATCTAGCACTCCCACCAAACATATATCATGTAAATGATGAGTTTCCTATATATCCATTCATGAAGTATATACTAGGACCCTCACATTCACTACATTATCTATTTTGAAACGTTAGATTATATAGTATGATGGACATAAAAACCCATTATGAATCGTAACAATTGATAATATAGTTGTTATACAGGTACTATTATGATTTTTATATATTAAAGGTTATAATAATATCTAATTGAAACAAAAAGATGAAGTGATGTCCTAAGCTGGTATGATGGTGCCCTATGAATCCCATTTTTATGAACATTCAAGGGTGATGGAATATCTATGCTTATCCCTTGACCAAGCCTAATATGATATTCAAGAACTGAAAAAAGTGTGAAACCATTTATAAAATCATTTCAAGCTTATTGATATCATCTCCCAAACCATCTTCATCGAACCACCCCAAGAAAGTAACACCATCGCACGCCTTACCCTTAGTACAGACACTAGTGTTATAACATGTTATATATATAGACCCTAGTAAAATTAATTTATTTACATTATTTCCAGTAAATAAATAATAATATTTATCACTTTTCAATATTAATATAGTTATATATACACGATTCTATAATGTTGCCGGGAAAAAAATTAGATTTTCATATGAACAAACAAAAATTTTATTTTTAGAAAAAAAATATATAGTTTCTATTAAAACACTATTTTTGATAAATTTAATAATATTGAAGTAAAATTATTTTCATTAAATATTTTTATTAAATGATATTTACTTAAATATAAATTGTAATACAATTTAAAGAAGTCTATTGTAATTTTTATGAGGTTCAAAAAGTTATTAGTTTCATAAAAACTAGTATTTCCCTAAAAATAATTATTTTTATTGAAAAGTGTAAATTAATCTATTTAGAAAATTATATTGGTAAAATAAATATTATTTTTAAAATCATTGTGTCTACATTTTGAAATGGTGACTGTTTCATAATTTTATGACAAAATAATTTTTTTCATAAAATATAAATATATTCTAAATATATAGTATGTATTACAACATCATAATTTCCCTAATGTAATGTACTAAATACTAGAAATTTAATATATAGAAAAAAATAACCTTTTAAATAATTTGTTCTTTTTATTTAATTAATTTGACAAGCCTATAGTGAATCCTCTAAATCATATATTATAATTTAATGGTTTGACAGTTATTCTTTATAAAAATGACTCACTTACACATAATGAATGGTATTATTTCAATGATTTAAGTTCTTAGAATAATAAAATATTTAATGGCACTCCCCATTGGTAGAAAACACTAGCATAAATCCAAGTAATGTTTATATTTATGATTATTTTACCACATAGTGTAAAAAACCTATGTTTATAAATAAATAAATAATTACCATCACTTTTTCTATAAATCCCATCAAACCTCCCATTACTCTCCACTAAAAATACATTGGGAATACATTTACTCTCCCTATACCACACTAAATTACTCCAAATATGTTCCCATGTTCTTAAGAAGCTCCTCCAAATCTTTTATAAGAACTCTTTCATGGTAGGGGATTCTCTCGTCTTCTTTTTTGTTCATGTACTTCCTTTATACAAAGCCTTTTTATTTTAAATTATTTATGTTTCACTATTTTTTAAAAATCTATTTACCATCCTTATGATTCCCAAGCTATGATATAACACATTCTTATATCATTAATCCCTTCCATGAAGCTTTATATACACATATTATGGTTATGAAATTATCCAATGAATTTTCTTGTGAGATATTTTTTTTCATTAAAACCAATCTCTATTTCCACTCAAGGGTATTAACCTATATTAACCTATCAGTCATTGATTTAAAACGTCCATTTATTTTACCATAAATCATTAATTTTGGGATTAAAATTGATGAAATACATTCTCACAATGTACAATCTATGTGGAATAAAAATACATGTACATAATATGAATGGTAAAGATGGGACATGAACTATATAGTTATCCAATGTATTGGGTAATGTTCTTATCTCATGATATACCATGTATGGTTCATGGGTGGTTGTCCTAAGAACATTATGCTTTGATTCCTCATCTACTATCCAATACTTATGGTAATGATTCCAAGTTTTATATTTTTTCCACATTCCTATGATTGATTAGTGTTATAATCTTATATAGTGATTTTATGTTCATGATTATGATTCTGCCCTTTCTATGTCATCATGTTATGCATCTTGACTAATATGTATTACTTTAATTTATTATATTATTTTTACTAGTACCTTATTAGGATTTTTAGCTCACCTCGTTATTATCTATTTCCCTAGTCTATACCACGAAGTATTAAATTATCAATTAAATTTAAGGGAATGTTATGGTATTTTAAATAATTTCATTGTATCTATGTCTCAAGTTTTTTTGATATATATCTAATCACACAAATAGAATAGGACTCAAAATCGTTTTGGATTGAATTATATATATAATTATATAATGAATTATTAAATAATGTGTATAAATAATTGTGTTTTTATATGTTAAGAGAAAAACCATGATCCCTAAACCTTATGTTGTTAGAAAACTCATGATTTCAATTCATTGTGTTTTGATCAAACCCATTGTCCCCACAATTTCTGTTGTAACTAAATCCATGATTTACACACATAATTATCTCATGAGATATAAAACCATAACCAATGAATTGGAGGGTGATATAGGACCCCACCCATCATTATCCATACAAATGTGTGCCACTTAAACTCAATCATTAATAATATCATAAATAAACCATGTAAATAAAGTTGGTGTCATATCATATAAAAATGGAATCACATAATGTGATATCAAAAGTACATTAGTTGACCCATAAAATTAAACAACCCTAAATGAGTATTTCATATGGGTATTTAAATGGTTATCATGAAATATAATTCTAGGGGATATAGCTATTTTTGGAGATCAATATGATAATGGAATTGGATGAATAAAAAATGGTTTTCATAGATAAACTTAATAACATATTTAAAAAGAGATAATACTATGAATCACTTTCAAAAAATTTATTCAAGATGTTAATGTATAATTCATTTTTATAACCCATTTTAAAAGAAATACAATGAATATATATATAAAAAATACGTTAATGTTTATATAGGTATTGTGTCGTGGAAGATAAAAATATGACTTTAAAATGGAAATCATTTTTAATGATTTAAAATACCTTTATTGAAAACCCAAATCAAAAAAATAGTGATAAATTATCCTTTTTAAAATTTTAAAAATTATTTTTCATATAACTATAAATAAGACATATTTTGATTTAAAAAACACAGAAGGGTAATATTTGGAGGAAGAGTGAATATGGATATGGAAAAAGAGATTTCATTTGGTGATCGTGATAATTATTCTAAACATCATAAACTTTTATGATGAAATAAATCTATCAATGTAATTTACCTAAAAGGAGTAAATTCATTATAATTTCCTCATAATATATATTAATCCTATACTGTAAAACCATAGTAAAATAGTAATATTTGTGACTCAACAAAATAAGTTGAGTCATATAAAACCACTTAAAAACATCAAATTTAAAATATATGAGATGTTTTAAATGGACTTTATAATATAGAAATTTAAATACTATGAAAAAATATTAAATACATCACAACACAATCATATGGAAGACTATACCAAACATATAATAATAAAATTCCAAAGGAATCATTATTACTCAAATAAAGGATGTTGAGTTAAGAAACACCATTATATTTACTCTTTAATTTTGAGAAATTGATTCAATATCTTGTAATATATACCAAAAAATATTGATCAAATATTTTAAATAATTATTCAGATATATTACCATTTTTAATTTATAATTATAATCAATCATTATATGTTAATTAGCTAGTTCATGATAATTTTCACTATCTAGTGTTACAAGTTCTTATCATTTCATAAGTGTTTTATAACAGAGATGTAAATACAAATTTATTGATACCAATTTTCTATAATATTGATTTTAAAATATATTAAATTAATTTTATTTAATTGATTTAATCATCACCATCTTCATTTTTTAGAAAATATAGATATGGTTCATAAGAATGGAATCCATGATTAACATGTTTCGGGTAATTGTTTACTAAAAATACGTGTTATATTAATAATAAGTTAGACATTAATATAACAATTCAGTAACCTTAAACAATTTTTTCCATTAATATCATATAATTATATTATTTAAGTTTCTATACTCATCAATGATTTAAATTTATATTTTCCTTCATGTATATTGTTAAACTAACTCAAAGAATAACATTCTATATTTATAGGGTGAATATGGTTTTGAAAGTGATTCTTTTGGAATAATATAATTATTAAAGAACTATGATATTATTATTTATATTTTTTTCAATGTATTTAATTTAATTTTAAGATATTTGGGTAAATATGAATATTCTATATGAAAAAATAAATATGTTTCTATGTGGATGAGTCTATTCAAAATGTATATATGAGCGATGCTCTCATTTTCCAAAGAAATAAAAGAATTTATGAATGTGATTAAATTTATAAAAAATTATAAATTTTAAAATATAATATTTATACATTAAATTACCCATTTTTTCCATAAATTTAATGACGTTATGATAAAGAGATAATTTCACATTTAGATGTGGTAGTCTGCACGTAACACAAGAAATGATTCATTTTTTTAATGGTTTGGAGGAAGGAATAAATTTTTTGTACTATAAACAAAAAAACATTTAATTATAGTTATTATACATTTTAAATTATTTTGAAAATAATTATATTATATTTGGAGTAAGTTGAATATTAAAGAATGGAAATGTAATAAAAAAATATTAATTGATAATTTTACCTTAATCCTTAGAAGAGATCCATTAATTTTTTTAATAGATTTGATAGATGATCTTGTGAGAAGAAAAGAACTAATAAGATGTGACTATGAGTTATTATTAATTTATTTTGGAAGTGTTTGTTTTAATCAATGAGTATATGGGTGTTTGATGAAGTGGTGTGTTGATAGATTATTTTATAAAGGAGAGGAGTTGCATTATTGTAATAATATAAAAAGAAGAATCAATATTTAAAGGTAAAGTGATCAAAAACTGGACAATACTTGAGTTAGAGAAAGGTTATGGTCAAGAAATTCTCAAGCATGTATTTTCACACATTTTTTAATCCTTTTATATCATATTTTTTTACTTTTACCATTTTTAGTTCTTACCCTAGAATCAAATTTTTACCAATGTAAATTATTTTTATTTCCAAAAATAAAATTTTATTTTTTACTTATTTTGGAATTATTTATTAAAAATTTTAAATCCAATTTTCAAAAATGAAATTATTTGTGATGTAAATTAATTTTTATATTAGCACACATAATTCATTAAAACCATTTTTAGAAGAAAATAAATGTATTTCTAGGCATAAAATTATGATGAAGATAAAAATATAATTTTTTTAAATTTATATGAAATTGGTTAATTTATTATTAACAAAATAATTTTTATTATTCTATAAAAAAAAATTTTAGAAATCTACCATGTTAATACTATGTAAAAAAATGGAGGAATAATATTTTTTTAGTAAAATATTACTTAAGCTTCCAACATGTTAAATATGGGTCTTATAAAATCAATAGTATAATTTTAAATGATTTATTTTAATTTATATATAAATATAATATTTATATATAAAAAGTTTCATAACCATTTGAGTCATTATTATATTATGTCAATGTCATAAAAGTGAAAGTACTTTCAAAATTGGTATTTTCACAATATACACCAAAATATAAAATTTTCAAAAATAAATCACAAAATTTTAAATCTGAAATACTTTTTTCAAGATTAATTCAAAACTAAATTTATTTTAAAGAAATTAAAATTCTTATATTTATAAATTTAAATTTGAAATGGAAATAACAATTTTAAAGATAATTTATGTTTAAATAAAAATAAACATTTAAACTCTTAATGTTATTAATATTATTTAATATCAATAAAAAATAAAATAATTGATAATTCATTAGTATTTGAATATTACATATTATCAAAATTATAATTTTAAACAGATAAATTTAATCTATTATTTAAAATAATTTTTAAATTAAAAAGTTCTTTGAAAAATATCAATTTTTTTATTTAATATTTTTCATCAAACATTATTAATTATATATCTTCTAACCATTAAATTTAGTCAATAAATAAATAATTTTTTTCAATTTAATAACAATATAAAAATAATTTTTATTTTTATTTTTATAAAAACAATTTTATTATCTATATTTTACTTCAGATTTTTTTTTATTCTAAGTTTCATAATGATGTTTCACATTATGTTACATTATTTTAATTAGGTGTGTAACAATTAATTTTATTTTGTGTTTTTGGGTAAAATAATCTATTTAATATAATATAAAATTAAAGAAAATTATATTCAAAAGACATAGGGTGTTACATTCTCCCCTATTAAATAAATTTTTTCACATTAATGAATATAGCTAAGGGGTCCATAAGAAACTCAAGATATAATTTATACTTAGCTATAAACCTCATAATATTATATACTAGGAGAATTTAATTTCTATCCTAATATAAATTTATTGATATTTTTTTATCTCTAAAATTAATACCATATATGCTACTTTTGTTGGTTATAGGAGTTTTTATAGACGCACCATTTAGTCCTTCATTTTCATGATCTGATTTCAAAAAAATAGTAAATCAAAACAAGATATGATAATATTAAATATAATTAGATTAAATGGTCTTATGAATAAGAAAAATAAATCTTAAAATGTATTCTATAATGAAACCATCAATTGAACCTATAATACTTTTTATTCCACTATGATATAATTGGATCAACATATAACATTTTCATTTTAACCTGTGATGTGAAATTTTATTTTCTTATTAGGTTCTCTAACCTTACTAGGAATATATTACATCCAAAAATTCCACTAAAATCCATCATAATGGTTCATAAATAGGATTCTAATTAACCAAAGCATATCCCTGGGGAATATCAAACTTGGTGTGTAGTTAACCCTTTTTTCCATACACTGAGTGACAATTGAGTTAATACCCAATATTTCTCTTCCAGTGTTACTAACCCCAATTACATCTATTTAAAATCAATTATCCACAAATAATAATCATAGAGTAATTTCAATGCTATGATTCCATAAAATCTTGGATTTACCAAAACTTTAGTATTATATCCTATACTTAAACATATCACTATAGTTCTCACTAATGTTTCTCATCCAAATCTTTAAAATAACTAGAGTAATCCCAAAAAAATAAAAAATCAAAACACAAAAATAATAAAACCCATATTTGATGCCAACTCAGGTTCCCCAAACCCATGATCCCAAGTATGAGGCTAAAAACATACATTACACATATTCTTTGATAATAAGTGATATTATCCTTGTTAAACACATTTTTATATTATATAATTTCAATATGTTGAAAACTAGATATCATAATAATCACAAAATTCAAAGAATGTATGTTTTAGTGTCTTTGAAGATGAGGTACATACGCAACATATTTTATAATTCTTGTGAACATTTCTCCATAATCAAACCACACTAGACACCTCAAAGGTTATTATCAACTCAATGGACCAAAAATAGAACCACAACAAATATATTAACTAGAATTATTGTTATGGTAAAACTTAATAACATTTCATGAAGAATTAGATTAAAATAATTTGAATGATCATGATAGTAGGAGAAATATCTTATTAAAAATATCATGGAACAATAATAGTTGCAAATAATTCATGATGGTGGGATATTTAATCTCAAATAAACTAACATGTATCATCACATAAGAGTTTTAGGTAACAAAAATGAATAATGAATCATAATAAAAGGTATATAACAAAGAAATATTTACTTTTATTGAAACTATTACATCCCAGAACCCACACTCCTAGATACAATGCTGAAATCCATAAGTATTCATTTTTTACTATAATGATAATAATTATGATCGATTTTTTTCATCAGAACATTACATAATAAAAAAAGAAATACTAGATCACTAGAAGCATATTGGACCATTTATATTTAGAGTTTTATATGATTTGGAAAATCTCTAACATAAATAATTCACAAGTCATCAAAAGAGAAATTATCCCATTTAACCCAACATTTCTTATTTCACAATAGGCCATCAACATCATCCTTGTGATTTTTTTTATAAATATAAATAACTCATCATCATTATTTAAACCCAATAGAAATGGAAACATAATAAGGGTGAGCACAAATTCTATGTAAGGAAAATGTAACAATTAATAAATGAATGTTATTAATGATCATAAGAGTGAATAAGGATAAGGTGACATAATCAAAGTGCATGAGAAAATCATAAAATAACTAAGCCTAATCAATACCTAGATCATAAAAATTTATAAAAAAGGAAGGTAAATAGTAATCAAAAAATAATCAAAATCCATGTGATATCAATATCGATAATTATTATCATTATAAACTCATAACAATAAATTAATACTCTTTTTGGTATCATGGATAATCACCTTCATAAAACCCTTTCAAAATCCTTTTAATTGGAATAACCATATTTCATACTCCTAATATTATTATTACCCAATGTATTGGAGAGTTATAATATGTATTACCCTTTGTAGAAGATATATTGGGCTCACCTGTTCTTCCTGAGCTATAATAGCGATCAACACTTCATATAAGCTATATAGAGGTCACCTGTGAGATATAATGGGATTTAAATATTTTTATAAGTTTTATTGGGATCACACATTTTGTATAATTCTCAAGTTATATATTAATAATAAAACACTTTCATCATAATACTCATAGAAATAGTCTTTATTCAATTATAACTGGATAAACTGATGGAAAATAATTTAGTTTAATGTTAATCCCTTACAAACATGATTAAACCTTGAAAAAAATGGTTTGATAAATAATATCATTGAAACATGATTAACCCATGTAATATAAATGGGTTCCATAACAAATACATTTCACACATGAGTTACCCATGGAAAAGAAATTGGTTCTAAAACAAGCTCTTTGAAACAATATTGACCTATGGAAAAGAAGCGAGTTCCATAAAAATATCATTGAAACAATAAAAATAAAAATAAATAATTAGGATGGTATCAATAAAAAATATCCAAAATGGAGGATAATTAATGGCACGTCTTTTTACATTGATGAATATAAATTCCCTTAAAATATCTTTAAAAAAATTCTTGAGGAAAATTATCATTAAATATTCAAAGTGTATCATACCACTTAGAAAATTTTATAGTTATAATACAATGAAGGAATAAAATTTAAAAAAATTAAATAAAATTACCATTAATAAATTCATTATATGACATGTAAAATTGTTTTTATATACACCACACAAAAGAAATGATTGATATATGTGACCTAAGTCTCAAAAAAATAAAACTGAGACAAGAAATCTCCTTAAAATTGTGTGAACATCTAAATTAGAATCCCCAAAAGTAATAATAATCGAATGTAACATTTATATACCATGGATATAGAACAATTCTTGATATAATATGTAACACCCCAAGATTCCATTGTACGCTTCACTTTGAATAATATAGCAACGTGTGTTGAATGCAACCTCGAGTTCTAACATACCGCGACCAATCAAAGTTGCCGTTATGAATATTAATACCCAATTTTTGAAATTATATAAATTTTATATTTCAGAATGGATTTAATTTTTGGATTCGGAATATCGAAATTAGAATATGTTGAATTTTTGGTATTTTTCCGAGAACTTCCAATTTTCCATGAATAGTGATAAATACTTAAAAACAACATTTTTAATAGAAATAATTTATAGTGATAAAGTATACTATTGGGTGGTTTTATAGTATAATTAGAATATAATTTTACCATTTTATCCAATGGTGGTCATTATAATTAATTTCACTTTGAAATTGGACATAATAAATTGTCAATCTTTTGATTGATATTGTTTCTTAAAAACATGCTATTTGTTTTGAAAATGGGAATTAATTATAAAATTAATTAATTAAAATTATATGTTTGGAATTTTTTAAAATATACATAATTTTTTAATTCAAATATCAATTATATCTTAGTGGGAATTTTTGGTGTAGTTCTGAGAAACTTCAATTTTTGATGAATTGTGAAACCACTATGTGGTAGTTAAAAACTAATATTTCATTTAAATGAAATTTTACCGCTTCTATGAATTTAATTTCAAAAATCCAACATACATGGTTGTCACTAGGAAGTAAAATTTGGTTCAATGGGATTAAAATAATTTTGGTGAATAGTAACTTTTATGTTTTATTAATCACGCATAAAGGTAATTAGTGTAATTTAAGGTAAATATAAGGATATAATAATATTAAATTACCTTTACACTTATCCAAAACTTATTGGATGAGTCATGGCCGACCAAGACAATCCAAGTGTCAACTTGGGGTCCCCATGGAGCCACTTGTGTAAGAAAATGACAATAATAACTTTTTATTTAAAGTAAAAATAAAAGTGTCACAAACATGTATTATTTTACTAAAACAATTTTGTACATGGGGTTATACAAGTCATATGTTTTATAATAAATTTTCATTGGAAAGATAAAAATATTTCCTACATCATAGTATTTTTTTTATAATTTTTAGTCATTAAATAAATTTAATTTTGTGTGACACTATAATGATGCAACGATTACCTCATTAATTAAGGATTTAAATAAAATGAAAAGATAATGTCAAATCTAATACTTACACTTGTCAAAAACCTATTGTATGAGTAGATTTAGAACCCTTATCACCTTATACACGAAATATATAATTTTGGGACCTTTAAAATCCAAAACTCATTATATAATAATGTAACATTTCGTGACTTTCCAAGAGTTCCCCTCCTCTCCTCTTATAAAAGGCCCCCACCTCTACCAACTTATTCACACCTTAATGACAGTTTTCTCAGCCATACTCTGCCCAAATACTCTCTCAACTTCCCTATCCTATATCTAGAATCCTCAATTTGGGAAGAAGTCTTCCAAAGGAAGCCTTTGGCTCAAATCAAAAAGAGTTACCCGATTTTAAGGTAATGTTTTCTCTTATGTTCTTTTGTTTTATTTTCCTTCTCCAACCCGTTAAACTCTTTTTATTACTTTCTTTTGTCACAAAACCAGTATCTAAAATATAATAGGATTTTTTTTATGAGAATTATTTTATTTAAACATACACACACCTTTGTCTAATGGTTAAAGAACATATTGTTTCTATGGGTGGTGAATTACTGCCTCACGAAACCATGATTGTTCAATCTTCTTTTAACACCTATCATGGTGGTCATTAAGATGTAACTATATTAATATATGATATATATTATGTTTATGTCTTCCTTATGCTTCTATATTTTTCATTTATCGCATACCTTTATGATTTCCATTATGGGTAAACGCGATAATTTCATTTTAGGAAGTGCGGACTACCGCCCCCTCAAAGTGATTTGAATCGTTAATGCCATATGTGAGACGTATAAAGGATGGAGTAAATGAAATTATATATGATATTATACTGGTATTATAATATAACTTTATATCATTAATATTTCACTCCATTAAATACAAAATATAAATGAAAGTAGCGTTCATGCGTACGTACGGCTTACCGTCTCCATGAACGAGGCATTAAATTTCTTACCTCTAAATGTTATATAATATTATAAATGCATATATATACTAGATATATATGATATATTTGATATATTCATCATGAATATAATTCTTGATATAATGGATTATTTACCACATGAACAACTTGTAATTATAAGAAGTTTTTTTTTGACTCAAGTTCCAAAGATCGACAAAACGACCGTTATTAACATAAATAATTACATAATGTTCATAACATGGTAATAAGTGATATAAAAGGAATAATTAACTTGAAAAAGGTTCTTAAGAAATTATAAGTTAACTCTAGTTTATTATTCAGGAGGTTAAAGAACGGTCGAGTCAAGTCGGACACGAGGTAAGGGACTTCGTACCAATCTCCTTTCATTGAGCCATATTTTGTTTTACACACAACTTTCTTTTATACGGTGTATAAACCCCTTCGACTTTTACGTTTATTCAAAAGGAATATTTATTATATGAATCATTTTACTAGATGACAAAAGGGAATGTTTGTTTTTGTCATACGTATGCGGCGACAACGACTTCTCCACCGCCGGGACCATTATTTGAGCTTCGGCTTCCACTATAAGCAATATTTTTTTTAAAAAAATGAAAAATATATACCATGTTTTAATTTTCGATTATTTTGGTTTTGAAAATGGTTTTGATTATGTTTTTATTATATCAATGTGTTGTATTGATATCTTGTGATTGAAATGTGTAAATTTTATGTTTCTTTTATGCATGTTTTATGTGATATAATTATGTTATGGTTTGTGATATGTTTAAACCTTTTCATATAAGGAATGCATTGGACTTAGTATGTGACGGGTGGAGCCCGCTATAGCTCCTCAATGCATCGGTAGGGCTCATGAGACAAACTAGTGTCTTGGCATGGGGCCTTGAAAGAATCTTATTTGTATTCTTGGCATGAGTCCTTGGATACATGGTTATGATAGTCTGGAATTATGCATTCCAACATTATGAAAGTGGTTATTGATATTGCATGTGATTATTCGACTAGTAGAATATCCATGTGAATAAGTAAATGACATTATTTCATTTTATTTTTCCATATTAGGCTGAAGTTCAAGTTTAAAAGGCTTTTCTTTCAGTTATACATTGCCTTAAATGTTTATGTTTATTTATGAATGTTTCCGCTATATTGTTATCCTTACTAAGCATTTGAGCTCACCCATTTCAATGTTTTAATTTTTCCAGGATGTGAAGAAGTATTTTATGAATGACCTACAGGGATAGTCGGAAGGGGATATGAGTGTTGACTATGGAGACCATGTTATTGTAGTTTTTCACTTTATGATGTAATGTAACGTTTAAGAATGTATCTAGTGTTTCGAAGGCTACTAAACTAATCGGTCATTCGAGACTTGATCTTTTGTGATCATGCCAATGTTACGTAATAATGCACTGACTCTAGGTAACTGGGGTCGGGGCATTACAGTTGTTATCAGAGGCAGTTTAGTACTATCCTTAGAAGCTAGATTTAGATAAACTCTGATTAGAGCACATATCCCTAAGATAGACTTTGAGGATTAGTATAGAAGAACTTCCTAGAATTTGGGTATTATAGAGATTTTGTGAATTTTCTGAGCAACACATCCCTGTCTGGATACGAGTAGGTAGATGCAGCTCTGGCATAGTGGTACATAGGGGTAAAACCCAAAAATTCTGCTTTGAGTTAGACTCGAATGGGAACTGGTGCACGACAACAAGCCTTGCTTCACTCTTGGTTATGACACTCCCAGGGGATATGCTTAGTGTAATTCTCATTTTCTTTATAAACAATTATGAAGGGTTTATGAGTATATACTTCCTCAATGATTTTTTTTTATGATTATGGATTATATCCATAAATAGTTCAATTTATTTTAAGTGGTTTGGAAGTTTGTTATTATGTATTTCGATTAAAAAACTAATCTAGTTTATGACATTGTTTAGAAATGGTGCCTAGTGGACGGAATGGAAACCATATCAATGTGCGCAATCCATGTAGGGATTTACCTCTTGCTCAAGATAATTATAGTGGAGCTGGTGATACAACTGGTGCTGATCAACTTATCACCATACTGAGAAAACTCACTCAGGTTATGAATAATAACCTTACTCGTATGAAGCACCTTGATCCGCAACGCGGAAGATCAATGTTACACCACTTCATGAGGCTACAACCACCAAAATTCAATGGGAGTAAAAAACCCTTCGTACCTGAGCAATGGATAAATTCCTTAGAGAAAATATTCTATTCCTTAGGAAGTAGTGAAAGGGAAAATGTTATCATGGCAGTTTACCGCCTCAGTGGAGATGCTGATCAATGGTGGTCATTGATTTAAAATAAGAAGGAAGATGAAGAAGTATCAAGTATGTAATGGAGAGAGTTCAAAGATATTTTCTTAGAAAAATACTTTCCTCATGACCATCAAGCTGATATGGAAAGGAAATTTCTGAGTCTGAGACAAAAGGAGGATAAAAATGTCGCAATGAATGAGGCCAACATTACAAGGTTAGCGAGGTATGCTACAGATTATATATGTATCCCAATAAGTAAATCAATCGTTTCTTTGATGGGTTAAAACCGTTTCTCCATCGAGCATTAATATCACAATCTTTCTCAATGTATGAAGATATAGTCTCATGTGCTATCAAGCCAGAAAAGTCATTCTCTAAATCTTATGACAATAAAGTAATGAAAGAGAAGAAGAGAATGGTGGAATAATAGATAGATAAAGGGAAAATGGGAAAGAAGGATTTTCCATTATGCGATAATTGTGGGAAGAATCACCACGTTACTTGGATAAAGGGAATGGTATTTTGTTATAAATGTGGAGAAAAAGGTCATCAGGATCGTGATTATAAGGGAAAGAAAGAGGCTATCAATGTTGAAAGCTATAATTTTAGGGAAATGGGGCATTATTTAAATGAATGTCTTATGCGTTAGGGAAACTTACCTCAGAAAAGGCCAAGGTACCAAAGCCAGGCTTATGTTGTTACTATAGATGAAGTTGAATAATTATTGTATTTGTGTTTTGGGACTCAAGGATTATATTCTAGTTATATGAATAATGTGATATATATAAGGATTGTACTTCTGTACTTTTTGTTTTCATTAATTTTTTAATATGATGAAGGTAATCATATTTTTTGTATGTGACAATAAGAGAAACTGTACTTTGTTTTGGGAATCTGATGTTACAATTGATTTCGGAATTTAGAGACCTTTTAGAGAAAGTATGGACAGAGGTATTTTGGATAACTATAAAGGTTGGAATGGATTAAGTTGAACTTTGGACAGTATATTTTAAGGTTAAAATATTTCTAAAGATTATTTTTGGAATATTATAATACTATAATTCTAGGAAAAGGACAACCTGCAGGTTGGGGGATAACATTTCGCTTCGGACAAAGCTGCAGAAATTGAACCCACAAACATAGTGAGACATGCCTTTATTACCTACCACTAGCCTACAAGAAGTCCATGGTTATTAAAAAATAGTTTTCCTAATCCAAATGGTATGTGATAATATTTAGAGCCTTGTACGATTAGGATAAATATAATATTTTTTAGTTCTATTACCTTTTGGATTGATAGATGGGTTTGTGGTAAAAATTTATTAATGAATGAAAGTCTACATGAAAAGTAAGTATATTTCCTTAAGTTCTTAGTAAATCTCCTAATTAATTCTTCATCTTTATGAAAGGTAACTTAAAACAAAAATGTTATCGGTTAACTTTTCTAACTGGGGAATCGATGAAAATTTAACCAATCACAAGTTTGTGATTTTCTTGTAGTTATCTTTATCCTAAGGTTGTCTTCTAAAACTCTCCATCAGACCTTGATGGTTTGTTTCTCCTCCATATCCATGTTTTCATAGAATCCTAGTATGGGCTATCTTGGGTGACCTTTGTACTTCTCTTTCATTATTTTAAAGTTATATTTTTTCTATCACTATTTCCGATATGGGTTTTAAACAAAGGTATTTTCTATTTTCAACCTTTTATTTTTGAAGAACATTTTCAAATTTCGAGGACTCAATTTATTGATGGAGAGGAGAATGTAACACCCCAAGCATCCATGGTACTCTTCTCTTTGAATAATAGACCAGCATGTGTTGAACGCAACCTCGAGTTCTAACACACCGCGACCAATCAAAGTAGCCATTATGAATAGTAATACCAAATTATTGAATTTATATAAATTTTATATTTCAAAATGGAATTCATTTTTGGATTTTGAATATCAAAATTATCCTATGTTGAATTTTTGGTATTTTTCTGAGAACATCCAATTTTCAATGAATAGTGAAAAATAATTAAAAACAAAATTTTTAATCAAAATAGTTTATAGTGATAAATTATGCAATTGAGTGGTTTTAAAGTATTATTATAATATAATTTTACCATTTTATCCAATGGGGGTCATTAGAATTAATTTCACTTTGAAATTGGACATAAACAATTGTCAATGTTTTGATTGATATTGTTTCTTAAAAACACGGTATTTGATTTGATAACTGGAATAAATTATAAAATTAATTAATGAAACTTATTTTTTTGGAATTTTTTAAAATAGACATAATTTTTCAATTCGGAATATCAATTATATCTTAGGGTGAATTTTTTTCTATAGTTCTGAGAAACTTCTATTTTTGATTAATAGTGAAACCACTAAGTGGTAGTTAAATAACTAATTTTTCGTTTAAATGAAATTTTACCACTTTTGTGAATTTAATTTCAAAAATCTTACATCCATGGTCTTCATTATGAAGTAAAATGTGGTTCAATGGGATTAATATAATTTTTGGTGAATAGTAACTTTTAAGTTTTATTAATCGTGATTAAAGGTAATTAGTTAAATTTAAGGTAAATATCATGATATAATAATATGAAATTACCTTTACACTTGTACTACAATTATTTTATGATTCATGGACAACCAATAAAATCCATGGGTCAACTTGGGAGCCCCATGGAGCCACTTGGGTAAGAAAATGACATTAATAACTTTTTATTTAAAGTAAAAATAAATGTGTCACAAACATGTATTGTTTTACTAAAACAATTTTTACATGGGGTAATACAAGTCATATTTTTGACTATAAATATTAATTGTAAATATAAAAATATTTCCTACATCATATTATTCTTTTATAAATTTTGGACATTAAATAAATTTAATTTTTTATGACACTATGATGATGCAGTGATTACCCCATTAATTAACGATTTAAATAAAATGAAAAGATAATGTAAAATCTAAGACTTAGGCTTTTCAAAAACCTATTGGATGAGTATATATGGAACCCTTATCACCTTATCCACGAAATATATAATTTTTGGACCTTTAAATTCCAAAAATCATTATATAATAATGTAACATTTTAATAACTTTCGAAGAGTGCGCCTCCTCTCCCCCTATAAAAGGCCCCCACCTTTACCACCTTATTAACACCTTCATGCCATTTTTCTCGGCCAACCTCTACCAAAATACTCTCTCAACTTACGTTTATTACACCTAGAAGCCTCATTTTGGGCATAATTCTTCCCAAGTAAGCCTTTGGCTCAAATAAAAAAGAGATACCTGATTTTAACGTAATGTATTCTCTTATGTTCTTTTGTTTTATTTTGATTCTCCAACCCATTAAACTCTTTTTATTCATTTATTTGGTAACAAAAACAGTATATCCAATATACTAGGATGTTTTTAAGATAATAATTTTATTTACACTTACACACACCTTCGTCTAATGGTTAAAGAACATACTGTTTCTGTGGGTGGTGAATTACTGCCTCACGAAAAGATGATGGTTCAATATTCTTTTAACACCTCTCATAGTGGCCCTTAAGATTACACTATATTTATATATGATATATACTATGTTTATGTTTTCCTTATGCTTCAGTATTTTCTATTTATCTCCTAAATTTAAGATTTCCATTATGGGTAAACGTGATAATTTCATTTTAGGAAGTGCGGACTACCGCCCCCTCAATGTTATTTGAATCGTCAATACCAAATGTGGGATGTATAAAGGAGCGAGTAAATGATATTATATATATGATATTATACTGGAATTTTAATATATCTTTATATAATTATGATTTCACTCCATTAAATACGAAATATAATTGAAAGTAGCGTTCATGCGTACGTACGGCTTACCGTCTCCAAGAAAGGTGCATTTTATTTCTTACCTCTAAGTGTTATGTAATATTATAAATGCATATATATGCTATATATATAAGATATATATGATATCTACATCATGAATATAATTCTGGATATAATGGATATTTTACCACATGAACAACTTGTAATTATAAGAAGTTTATTTTTGACTCATGTACCGATGATCAACAAAACGATCGTTATTAACTTGAATAATTACATAATGTTTATAACATGGTAATAAGTGATATAAAAGGAATAATGAACTTGAAAAATGTTATTAATCAATTATAAATTAACTCTAGTTTATTATTCAGGAGGTTAAAGAACGGTCGAGTCAAGTCGGGCATGAGGTAATGGACTTCATCTCAATCTCCTTTCATTGAGGCATATTTTGTTTTATACACAACTTTATTTTATACGGTGTATAAACCCCTTTGACTTTTATGTTTATTCAAAAGGAATCTTTTTTATACAAATCTTTTTACTAAATGACAAAAGGGAATGTTTTTTTGTCGTACGTATGCAGTGACAAAGACTTCTCCGCCGCCGTGACCATTATTTGAGCTTCGGCTTCCTCTACAAGCCATAACTTTTTTTAAAAAAATGAAAAATAAATACCTTGTTTTAATTTTATTTTATTTTGGTTTTGAAAATGGTTTTGATAAGATTTTTTATATAAATGTGTTGTATTTATATCTTGTGATTGAAATGTGGAAATGTTATGTTTCCTTTATGCATATTTTATGTGATACGATTATGTTATGGTTTATGATATGTTTAAACGTTTTCATAAAAGGAATGCATTGGACTTAGTATGTGATGGGTGGAGCCCGCTATAGCTCCTCGATGCATCGGTAGGTCTCATGAGACAAACTAGTGTCTTGGCATGAGGCCTTGACAAAATCTTATTTGTAGTCTTGGCACGAGGCCTTGGCTATGTGGTTATGATAGTCTGTCATTATGAATTCCATCATTATGAAAGTGGTTATTGATATTGCATGTGATTATTCGACTAGTAGAATATCCATGTGAATAAGTAAATGGAATTATTTCATTTTATTTTTCCATATAATGCTGAATTTCAAGTTTAAAAGGATTTTGTTTCAGTTATACATTGCCTTAAATGTTTATGTTTATTTATGAATGTTTCCACAATATTGTTATCCTTACTAAGAATCTGAGATCACCCCTTTCAATGTTTTAATCTTTCCAGGATGTGAAGAAGTATTTTATGAATGACCTGCAGGGACAGTCGGAAGGGGATATGATTTTGGACTATGGATACCACGTTATTGTAGTTTTTCACTTTATGATGTAATGTAACGTTTATGAATGTATCATTTGTTTCCAAGGCTACTAAACTAATAGGAATTTCGAGACTTGATCTTTTGTGATCATGACAATGTTACGTAATAATGCATTGAATCTAGGTAACTGGGGTCGGGGTGTTACATAATATATCAAAATTGGTATTATATACACAACACAAAAGAAGTAAGTAGTGAATATAACATTTATCTCACGGATATAAAAAGTAACATGAAAATCCCTTACAAAGATCATATCATTAGAGTGAGAATAAATAAATGAAGTAGTTATGTGTGAAAATTTTAATTCCACACAATAAAATTTAATGTACATAATAATATTGTAATATGTAATTTCACCCATATTCATGGAATAACATTACCAATGAAATAAAATTTTAACCCACTGAAATGAAATTAATTTATGAAATCTCAAACATTGAGTTCGATTTTTTTCCCTTTTTCATATCTCCATAAATAATATACTTATGATAATTATTTCATTACATAATAAAATTTTTCAAGTTTATTATTATATTTATATCACTTATAATGATGTTATTTACAATTACATAATCAATAATGTTTAAGTATGATGTTTTGACCACATTTGGCCTATATATCATAAATGAGTTTGATATATTGAAAATATTCACTGATTAAACATCTCCAGAATAATTACCATGATATAATTATAAAATTGTTTACACATATTTACATTTAAAATAAATCAATAATTATGGTTTGGATAAATGAACCAACGTTATGATCATCGGGATAGTAGACCGTATGTACGCATGAGTAACATTCCCATTTTTAAATGATAAAATAAAAATAAATTAAGAAAGGTTTAACTTTATATAAATAAAATTATTTAATAAATATCATATTATTTAATTATTTTTAATTGGTGACAAAAAATGATGAATCACATCGCTTTGAGGAGGCATTAGTCGACAGGTCCATGAAAGACATTATAACTTTTTCCAATGTGTGAAATGAAAGAAGAAAATGATTTTTTATGTCCTGATAGATAATTGTTTCATTAATATAATAAATATTTTATTTTTATCACATATTTTTTATACCAATCCTTAATACATTCCATGTAATGTGTGAATGTATCCCAATGATTTGAGGAGGCAATAGTCCACACATCCACAAATAATGTTATCATAACCCCACAAAATTGAAAGCATAAAGTTAAATGTTATATAATTATTATAGAACTATTATTTAAATATAAATATAATTAACATCACATAAAAATATTTTGTCAAACATAATTCTCAACCATGAGAGGTGGTAAAGAAAAAATGAACGACATCGTTTTTTGAGGTGGTTGTTCTCTTTACACACGAACAGTAATTTAGTTACGTGTTTTATTGATGTGAGTGTATGAATTGGTTAAAACCATAACAAAACAACATATTAGTATCTTTTGGATACTTAGGATGTTATATAATAATGTAATATGAATAATTTATGGAGTGGATAAAGAAATGAAACAAAAGTGCTTGTTAAAGAATGTTACTTCTTCTACAGGTAACTCCTTTTGGTTTTCGCCAAATGAAAAGATGTGTTTGATTTATTCTCAAATTGAATTTTATAGTATTAATTTATGCATTTTAATCTTTTTTTAGCTTGTTTTGGATGACACAAAATAGCTTTTGAGGTTTCAATAAGTGTGGAGGTGAGTGACTTTTTATTATGGAGGAGGAGTGGCATTCCTGTAAATATAAAAAGTTAAACACTATTAGGTGGTATCCATTACATAATGTGCCTATAATAATGAAACAAATGTCATAAAAAGTTGTTATATGGTCTAAAACATTCCATAAAATAGGTTTTTAACAACTATCTTGGTAATTTTCCCCCTTAAGATTAAAATTTAACCACCATGTAAACTCATTTTTACCTTAATTTCTATAATTAATTTCAATTGTATTCACTAATATTTTTTTGGAAAAAACTAGTTTGGATATAATATAAAATATATGTTCATTTAATTAAAAATATTTAATTCCTTTTTCTTGATCCAATCATAGAAGCATCTGAATTAAATTTAAAATTAATCTTGCATATAGAATGAGAAAGCGGGTTTTTGAGTAAAAAGTTCAAATGTTTGAAATGTTTTTATATCCAATTTCAATGTAAAATTGATTAAAATTATATAAATTGTATTAAAATTGTATTTAATTTATCAAATTATAATTTAATTTGAATTCAAAATCTAATTTTACTCTAAAAATTAATTAGATGAAAACGATGTTTTCAATTAAAATTTTGTTTCATTCACTATTCCTAAAAATATAATTGTTCTTAGAAGAATACTAAAAATGCACCCATACTAAATTTTGATATTAATATTTCAAGAATGTATTTTATTTTTATGAATAAAATTTATAAAAGTGTCAAAATTTATTTTTGAAAAAATTCTTCCAGTAAAAGACGAAAAAATTGTCTTCTATAAAAATATATATTTTTATGCTTAAATTTGGATTTTCTTCTTATTTTATGCTTATAAAAAATATTGGATGAATATAAAAATATATTATTCTATATATCAAATATAAATTTAATTAATATTGTTCTCTTATAGTGAATAACTTTATTTTTTACGATAAAACATCATTTAATTAATAAGAATAGTTTTTCTTAAAAACATTCTTTATATTCAATTAATCTATATTTTAATTTATAATTAATTTTTAGAACATTAATTGATATTATAAACATTTTTAGACTATATTTTTATAATTTACATAATCTCATTCATTCCCTCTATTCTAATGTCTTGTTGATAAGTATCTTATTAAATAATACTGTTAATAGTTTATTATTGTCTGGTTTGACTCAAACTTGTGTATAACATAAGTCATAAAAGAAACAAGATGTTCCATGAAACTCAACATATGAAAGTTTTTGGCTGTTATGAAATATACAATAGTAATTATGTATAACTCAATATATCAAAAAATATAAATTAATTTGAAATTTGTTATGTCAAAAAATCTCAGGATGTCACATCATGCTCCCCTTAAAATGAATTTCACTATCGAAATTCATCTTGGTTATTAAATGATTTTTAGAATTGATCTTTTCAAAACCACATCATACAAATTAAATATTGACAAAATTCTTTAAAAGGGTATATAAGAAACATAATGGTCACCTAATGTTAGGAATAACTATGATTCGTTAAAGGGAGAACATTGGTTAGAAATTAAATGATTGATATGGAAGGTAATTTTAATTCCTACGGACTAATAAATTGTGATAGGGAACTTGGTCAAGGGGGGACAATTAAATAAAAAACATAGCCCAAAATGTGTGTAAAATCTCATTTATATCATTAAAGAAATATTGTAATAGGATGACATTTTATTTCAAGAACATTTCTCTAAATATTAAGTATTTATTTTACCATCTACAATGAAAACATAAAGAAATATACATAATTGACAAGTGAATTTCATATTTTAATCAATTTCCTCCATAATATCATCTTTTTCTATAGAATATAAACATTAATGTTTGATTTCTCACACTTGAAGCACTAAAATCAAATTATTAATATCATGTATGAATAAAAGGAATAGTCATAATATTCCACCATTCATTATACATTAACCAAAACAAAAATGATTATCACATGGTAATTTAATTCCATAAATGAATAAACCTTCATCTAATAAACTATTATTCATAATTAAAAAGTAATTCCCAAAGATCAAAACCAAATAATCATATAAATAACTATGCTTAAAATTCTTCAAACATTTGATGACTATGTTTGAAACCCAAACATTAGAAGGATTTCATCCCATATTCTTCAAATATAAATCGACCATTATTCCTGAAATAAAATCTCATATGTTTCCAAAATAATATTAATCTATACCAAATAAAACTTTTATGCTATATAGGATATCATATAGGATATTTATATTGTGTAAAATCCTTATCATCGTTTGGTCATGAGTTTAAGCCCCGCCGCATAACCGGATGTAATGAGTTGTCACTCAAAATATGGGTTGTACCCCTTTTTCATTAATCCTAAAAAATAAATAATCTCTAATAAACTTCATTTTTGTCTTGGGGATTACAAATACCTCAACCCAAAAAAATATCTCCAAAAATTTCATTGATAACCATAAAATTTTTACTACATAAAAATCTCAAGTGGGATATCTTAATACATTAAAATTATAATAAAACAAAATCTTATATTCCTATTATTGTATAATTAACTCCTAATATAACCTCATATGAAAATATCATATTCTAAAAATTTATCTAAAATAATCTATAATGTCCCAAAACATGTACTATCAAATACTATGATATAATCCAAAACATTATATTTTTTGATATGATGTTGATAAATATGAAGAATTTTTTTCTATCAAAACATTATAAACTCAAAATTTAAACTTGAATCACTTAAATTTATAAGTACATTTTAGGTTTATAGGTTTAAATTGTTAGGAAAAACTTCTACATAAAAAATCACTAGTTATCAAAATAACTTTAATCCCATTTAACCATGCTTTTTTTATTTCCCAATAGGCCATTAACATCATCCTTGTGAAATCCTTTATAGAAATAAACCATTTAACATCATTCTTCAAAACTAGGGGTTTAGGATGTATAATAACGGAGTTCTCAAATTCATAATAATTTATAAAGTTATCATTAACAAATAAATGCCATCAATGAGCATAAAAGTAAAAAAGTGTGTGATGAAATAATAAAAGTTCATGAGAGAATAATAAATGAACTAAAACCTATAAATACCTATATCCTAAAATTTTAAACCATGTAAAATAAATGAATTATCAAAATAATAATCAAAATCCATGTGATATCAATGTCAATCATTGGAAACATTATAAACTCAAAGAAACATATTAAAACTCTTTTTGGTATCATGGACCATTACTTTAATAAAACCCATTCAAAACCCTTTTAATTAGAATTACCATATAGCTAAATTACAATATTATCAATTCATAATGAATTTAATATAAATAATAGGTTTAACCATTAATAAATGATGTTTTGGAAACACCCATAATTCATTAGATATAATGGGGCTCAACCATTTATATAAGCTATATTGGGGTCACCGGTGAGCTATAATGGTTATCAACCCTTCATTTAAGAAATATCGAGCTAAACTATTTCATAAAATTTTCAATTATCATATCAATAATAAAACAATTTCGTCATAAAACTCATAGAAATAATATTTATTCATTTAAACCCTAATAAACCCAAGATAAATGAACGGGTTTAATTTAAGTCTATATGAAACCTGATTAACCCATCGAAAAAATGGGTCCCATAAAAATGTCATTTAAACATAATTAACCCATGGAAAATAATTTTGTTCCATAATAAATTTCTTTAAAACATGTGTAACCCATGTAAAAGAAATGGGTTTTATAAAAATCTCTTTGAAACAATATTTACTCATTGAAAAGAAACATGTTCCTTAATAATATCATTAAAACCATAATAATCCATCTAAGGAAATACTAAGGAGGCTATCAATAAAAAAATATCCCTAGTTAAGGATAAGTAACAATAAGGGATTTTGATGTGGATTAATTTAAATTCCCATATAAGATCATAAAATACATTATTGGGGAAAATAATCATTAAGCATTCAATGTGTCTCATACCACATTCAAATGTTTTCAATCATAATCCCCATGAATGAGTGACATAAAAAATAATAAATAACAATATGATAAATAAATTCATTATATGACATATAATAGGGTTTGCATATACACCACACAAAAGAAACTAGTGGTGAATAGGACATAAGTCTCGTATAAATAAAAGTGAGACTAGAAATCCCCTTACAATTATAGTAAAATAATATTTTAAAACCTAAAAATTAGTTATAATCAAAAGAAACAATTAAATTCCATGAATATAAAATAATTAATTATATAATATATCAAAATGGTTATTTGATACAGAAAAGAAAATTTGTAAGTGGTGAATATAATATTTATCTCAAATTTGTAAAAAGTGAGATGAAAATACCTTACAAAGATCATATCATTCGAGTGAGAATAAATAAATGAAATAATTATGTATAAAAATTTAAAATTAAAAAAATAAAATTGTATATAAAATATAATCTAATCATAGGTTATTTCACACATATTCTTTGAATAACATAACCAATGATATATAAGTTTAACCCCAAGAATGGAAATTGAGTTAAAAAATCCATTACCTTTAGCTAGATTTTTCATGCATGTCCTATATCTTCACTAATACTAAATATATTTTAATTAATTTCTCACTTCATAACCTTTTACAAGTTTATTATTACTTTTATTTCACTTATAAACATGTTATATATAGTGACTTAATCAATAATGTTTTAGTCGGATGTTTTGACCATATTCAGCTTATGTGTAAACACGACCTTTGATAGGGAAAAATCATCAGTGAGGTCATTATTTAACAATATCTATAATAATAAACACGACATAATTTTTATATTTTTACATAAATTATTATTTTAAAATAAAATAGGAATTATGGTTATAAAAAATGAACCAATACTATAATTATTGAGATGGTAGGTTGTACGTACGCATGAGTAACATTTCCATTTTTTAATGATCATTATGGAAAGAAGGTATGTAAATTTTCTTTTTCCATAATGTCCATTATATCATAAATAACATATTATTTAGTTATATATACTGATATATATCATTCTTGTGATGTTGTTATGGAAAAAGAACAATCACATAACTTTGAGGATGCAGTAGTCCACAAATCCAAAAACGATGTTATCACTATTTTCAATGTGTGAAACGAAAAGAAGAAAATCATATGTTATATTTACATATATATAATTACTTCATGAATATAATAAAGATGTTATTTATATCACATATTTTTTTAATCCAATTATTAATACATTCCATGTACTGTGTGAATGTATCACATCAATTTGAGGAGGTTGTAGTTGTAGAGACCTGGTTTTTGGCCTTATAAGACTTTGAAATATTTATAACAATATTTCTAGTGCTGGGAACTGAGACGACATAAAATTACAAGGCTCAGTGTGCCAGGAATTTATTTTATAAAAATATTATGTGTTTTTATATTACGCATGTGTGCTTAACTAAAGAAAATGAGATATCTCTTAAAAGGATGATTGGATCGGAAATCTGGCACAATGGTTGGATCTGGAATGCAGAGTTTCCCCTAGGCATGACATAAATTAATTCAGGGCGGGTATGTTTAGACCCCTCGCTCGTTGGCAGTGAATTAAATGCATAAATTTAATTATTAATTTATTCATTTAATAGCTCAAACCCGAATGTCTCTCGAACTTGGAGTCAAATGAAAAATTTGAGACCACCAATGAATTCAGAACGTAGGTTTTACCCAAAGAAATGTATAACCTTTATATGCATTGGGGGTTCATCATATACGCCATCATGAGAGAATAATTAAATAATTTTTTAATTTTTTAATTAATTAATTAATTAATTTCATTTTACCTGATGAGAGGTTATAAAATCATGGTTATGAGATCTTGGACTCGTAACCCTTTTTTACAACTCCTCCTCCTCCTCTCCTCTCCTATCCTCTCTGTTGACGAACGACGATGAAGCCTTAGATCCAGGCTGTTCGAAGCACGAAAAATGCAACACCTTCTTCTTATCATTGTGCAAGTGAAATCTTCGTCAACACTGAATGGATCTTGATTAATGTAATCTTTAACAATGATCAATCCAAACCTGAGGTAGGATTTATCTTTGTGGATTCCTTACCCCAGTTGAATTTTCATGACGAACAAAAATTAAATGAATTAATTCACAGATCTAAAAAAAAGGTTTCGAATAAATTTTTTTTCTCCTTTATCGTGATATTGAGAATACTGATGTGTGATAACTATATATTTTTCAATTCCTCATTTTCGTGATTTTCAATGACGATTTCCAAAAAAACACGACCATCAATCCGCTTGTATACCATGCCCTTTCTATTTTATTCTATGTGCGTTCTTCGGCATGCCAAATAATTATTCATGAAAAAAACAAAATGTTTCGTTGAGCGTGGAATACAGAAACGAAGATTTCAAACAAAGTATCACATATCTATGATCATTAAAAAAAATTTCCATTGAACGAAGGTGTACTTTCTTGTGGAAGGGGTGACACAGTGGTGGTCTGGCCCAGTTGGGGTTGGCATCTAGCGAGGCGATTTGGATAAGCAGCAGTAAAGGTGGCTCGCAGCGGTGTGAGCGGGAGGCTGGGAAAGCGGTAGGATGAAGGGGCTCGACTCACAAGTGGCATGGTGGCCTGGTGGACCGCAGGTGTAGATCGTGCGAAGCAGTAGCGTGAGGTAGCAGGTGTGGCTGGCGGAAGGCGGCAGCGGTGGAAACCCAGAGGGCGACATCCAAGCGGTGAAGGGGTAGCTTGTTTATTTATTTTCTAGGATGCAGTTAAGAGGTAAAATATTTGGTGGCTATAATTAGGGTGAAGCGTGAGTGAATTTGTGGGATAGAGAATAGATTTGAGAGAGAAGATGTTTTGAAAAGAAATAAAATCAAATCAAAATAAATAATAAGATAATATATATAGGAGGGGTGTGGTGGGAATGAAAGAAACACAAAGGGAATCTATAATTTGAGGTTTGATCATGGATTTTAGATGTGATATTTTAAGTAATTTAATTAAATTAAAAAAATAATAATATAATAGAGTTATAATTATTTTCTTTGGGAAAACCGTATTTTTAAGTTATCTTCTTTGTGTGACATCAGTTTCACGAACCATCAGTGGAAGTACGACCCCAACTTCGAGACAAAATTTATGAGTCCAATATTGGATGTCGTTTTAAGGTTTTTTGATTGAGTAGAAAAAATTATCTTGAATTAATGGATTTAATATTATTATTAAATCTTCGACCCGCCATAACTCCCGCGTGCGACGTTCGATTGACTTGTCGTTAGTGGCGACGTTATCATGTAATTAGTACGGTAAATTCAAGTCCAATGTTGGATTCTAAATTCTAGTTCATGGATCTTGTCAATGAAACACCAAATATTATTATTATTATTATTATTATTATTATTATATCTTGAATCTGTCATATCTTCTTCATATGGTGTCGAAATGGTGAAAAGTATGTGACGTCACGACGCTGAAATTAAGTCAGATGTTTCAAGACCAATTTTGGATATTTTATGTCGAGGTCAATGTGTGGACCCCACATGGCCCAATTTGCGTGTGTGGTGGTGAAATGAAAACTTTAACCGAGTATCCATTTTGGAAAAATGGGTAGTCCATCTTGTTTTTTTTTTCATGTGGATCACAATGGTGTGAACAGTTTGGTTATCTAGTGTCACTTGATGTACAGTTGGGTTGTATCGAACATGAATCCAACTGATCCCTCAGTACTAAAATTCCTATAACTTACAGACTGGGCGTCTAATTAACACATTGTCTTTGTGTTGGAACCCTTATGACATGGAATTCTTACAGGTTACACCCTTGTGGAACTTTGTAGTGGTTGAGTTATGACCAATAACCTAAGGAGAAGAACTTGGGTGTTTATTTTAGAGAGAGTTAGGATGGATACTCTTTTGATGGCTCAAGGATCTATTATTCCTTACTCCTCTGCACCGGTAGAGACGGGACTCCCCACGTCATGAGTACGAGTTTGTTTTCCTCTGAGAGGGTTTTCCTAGCTTTAGAGTCGGTACTCCACCACACAGCCAGACTAGGATGACTGCATGGCTCACCCTGTGAATCGATTACACGGGTTGGAATGCATGGGTAGAGGCCGTGTATGGGCACATAGAAAGCATACACAGAGCGGACCCCAGATACTTTGACATGATGAGTGATTCTTTATACACATCGTGTAGTTGTGTTTTTCATGACTAGCATTATGAAATGGGTCGTTGTACACAGGAAATACCCAGGGTCAGAAGACCCAGCGTGTGACACTTCTACACACCGTGTGAGTCTCAGTACATAGATTGATCATATTGTCCACCATATCTTGTACATGATTAATTTGGTTTAGTACCCAATTTTCTCATTCCCCTAGAGATCAGGTATCATTTCTTTAACAGGAGTATGATCCATTCTGCAGCAATTTCCAAGATATAGTTAGGTATCTCTCAAAGAAGCCAGGAGCGAGATCCTCTATCCATTATTTACCCTTGGTAGAGTCAGGTACCGACATGACTATTCCCACAGGGCTTCTATCCTCTACCTAGTAGGTGAAACTAGAATAGTCGCGGTATCCGCCAAGGCCCCAGAAGTGATCCTCATCTGTGTATCCTAATCTCTCCCTTCATCTATAATTTCTGAGATAGAGTCAGTTATCCCTTCGAGAGGCCCGGAGCGAGATCCTCTATCCATTATTGAACCTAGGTAGAGTCAGGTATTGACATAACTACTCCCCCAGGGAATCGATCCTCTACCTAGTAGGTGAATCCGTATGAGTCGCAGTTTCCACCAAGGCCCTAGCATTGATCCTCATCTATGTATCGTGAAATTTACCCACTCAGGATTGATTTATCCAAGAATTAGTTTATCTATCTCTCATTACCTTTCCCAATGAACGGTACTTATCAGACAGATGTTATCAAAGCTATCAGACTCGAGGAGTGATTTCTCCCGGACAAGTACATCATGGAATCTTCGAATTGGATCCCTAGCATGGGGATGTGGTTCTGTTACTTGTCTCTAGACTACGGTTCTGAGTTACGAGTATATCTAGATGCCATGGGTATATATATGGGAATATAATTAGTGTGAGATATGATATGGAGATCACCTTACTCTTTCATTTGGTTTCCTTTTTATTGTAGTGTGGAACCATGCTTTCTTTTTCTCTGTACTTTTGCATTGAGTTAGCTGCACGTGTGTGTGTATAGGTTCTTAGGAAAAGGCCTCACTGAGTTTGTTTTTCCCTCAACAATAGTCACCAGCCCCTGTCATATGGAGGCAGGCTTAGGGTAGTTGCTACTTGGGCCTTGGTACGGGTCAGTTTGTTACAGTCGTCTGCACATCCACAAATGATGTTATCGTATTCCTACGAAAAGGAAAGAATGAAGGAATGTGTTATATAATAATTCAAGAAGTATATCAAAATTATAATTATCATAAATATCCTATAAAATATCATTTTTAGTGTATTTTTTCAACCATTAGAGGAGGTAATGTAAAAACATAAAGTCATCATTTCATGATGTGGAAGTTGACCATACACATAAACGATGATTTTTTCACCCATTTTATTGATGTTTTTATATGTGTAGGTCAAACCATTTATATAAGGACTTATTATTAAATTTATTATAAATTATATATAACATAATCACGTAATAATAATAATTTAGTGGTAGAGAAAAAAATAAAACCAATGTTCTCATTGAAGAATGTTACATCTTCTTCGAGTACCTATTTTTTGTTTTCACCAAAGGATTTACTTGGTTTTATTTGTAACCTAATGTAGAATTTTATTATTAGGAAATTGTTTTTGGGAGATTACTTTTTCAGATTTTGTATGATTCAAAAGCTCATTATATGTGTGAATAAATGGGGGTGAGTGTCTTTTTATAGAGGAGGAGTAGTGGCATTCTTGTAAATATAAAAAGGTAAACACTCTTGGGAGGTATCTCTTACATAATTTTCATCTAATAATGAATCCAACTCATGAAGATTATGTATATGTTAGAAATATGGCAGTAAAATGTGTTTTAGATAACCTTATAGGTCATTTTACCCCTTAATATTTAATTTTAACCACTAAGTTAACTCTTTATTACCTTAATCATTATAATTAATATTAATTGATTTAACTAATAATTTTTGTCAAAACTATTTATACCACAATATATATTATAACTTATTATTGTTATAAATATTTAATATATTTTTCCAAATTCAAATTACATCTATGGTAGAAATTAATTTAAAATTAATCCCATAGATTTAATGATAATGATGGGTTTTGATCTAAAACATTTCAAAAGTTTGAAATGTTTTTATTTCCATTTTCCATGTGAAAGTGACTTAAATGACATAAATTGGATAAAATTATATAAAATTGATATAATTATACATTAATATTAATTTAATAATATAATTTACTGTTATAAATTATTTATATTGTAAATTTGTTTTCAATTAAAATTCTGTGTCATTCACTATTCATCAAAATAGGAATGTTCTTAGAAAAATACCAAAAAATTCACCCAAATAAAATTTTTATATTCCTATGACAAAAACTGATTTTATTTTTTAAAATAAAATTTATAAATTTTCCCAAATCTCCTTTTTAAGAAAAATCATGTCCTCAAAAGGCGGGAAAACCATCTTTTAGAAAAATAATGTTTTTTATGCTTAGAATTTGATTTTGTTCTTATTCAATGTTTTTAAAAAATATTTTATGAATTTAAATTTATTTTATGGAATATATAATATATAAATGTTATTTATATATTTCTATAATAGTTATTAATTTTATTTTTTATGATAAAATGACATTCTATTCATAAAAATATTTTTTTATAATAATATATCCTTTATATTCAACAGGTCTTTATTTTCATTTTTAATTAATTGGTTACCAAGGAATTAATTTTATAAAGATGTGTAAAATATATTTTCATAATTTAGTTAAGCACATTCACTACATTTAGTACAAAATCTATGTGATAAAAATCATGTTAAATAATAGTATTAATAGTATATCAATGTATAGTAAGGTGCATGCTTTTATGTGACACAAGCCATCAAAGAAAGTTGATATTGCATGAAATTTAAGGTAAATATGGTATTATTTGGGATGAAATATATATTTTTCATGGTGTGTAACTAAAGATATCAAAAAATTTAAATTAATTTGATAGATGATATTTCACAAAAACTCACGATGTTACATAAACAAAGCATAAAAAGGAATTATTGGAAAAAACATATGTATAGGGATTTATAAAATTTTTATAAAAACCATGATTCCAAGGGTTTAAGATTTTATAAGACCCATGTCAAATATGCTTTAATTTGTGATCAAACTAGTGATGGTATTGCTTTGTGTTGTGAGAAAACCCATGATTCACATGGCTTAAGAAGTAGAAAACCCACTGATTATTATGATTTTTGTTGTCATCAAAACATTGGTTTCCAAAACATATGTTTTGAAAATACCATTTATTTGTACACAATATGTTTTGATGAAACAGATAATGGAAATCATTTAGGTTGTGAAAAAAAATATATTTTCACATTTCATTAACTCTTGAGATACAAAACCATAGCCAATGCATTTTAGGGTGATACATGACCCAACACATTTCATCCATATATATGTGTACCACTTGAAATCAATAATTTTTTATAAAATAAATATCTTATTGGAATAAAACATATTTCATTTAATTTATAAATGTTATTGAACAACATGGTATGAAAATTAGATCACTGGATACCAAAAACTCAATTTCCCAAAAAGGCTATATCAAAATGGAATATAGAGGGTAATTTATGACCAATAATTTTATGGGATATAAATTTTTTTGTATATCAAGAGTAAAATAGAACCAAATCCATAATAAAGTGTTTTTAGAAAATATATCTTAACATTTTAATAAATAGATGGAATTATTAATTCCATTAAAATATAATTTTCATGAAGGAAACGTTAAAAACCATTTTAAAAAATCATATTAAATCAAATCCAAATAATAGAGTCTTTAAAAATACGATAATAGTTTCTATAAGGAAGTTGTTGTGGAAGATATAAATATTTACAAGAAAGTAAAATCCATTTTAATATTTAGTATAGATTTATTGAAAACCCATATCATTATAAAATTTGATAAATTGTCCTTTGGAAAATAGGTAAATATAATTTTTAATATCACCAAAAAATTCTCTATCAAAAATAAGAAAGGATAACTATAGTAGGAAGATTGAATATAGATATCGAAGAATGATAACTCGTTTAGGGAGAAAGGGAATTGTTCTTATAATCATAAAAAAATTTAATGAAATAAATATATAAAATTAATTCCCTATAAAATAATGAGGAAATGAAATATATTATTATAAAATCATATAAAAAACAATCATGAAAACCCATAGTTAAATATGAGTAATTATGAATATACAAAAGAATTTGAATTAAGAAAAACCCCTTTCAAACATCATGTTTTTGTAGTTATAATCATTTTAAAGAGATATTATAAGATAAGTATGTAAATACCTAGAAATAAATATGAAATAAGACACTATAAAATCATATTTCATAATTTACACAACATATAACAGTGAATCTTAAGAATAACAATTATAAATTAATGAAATGATATTAAGGTAAGAAACAATCTTATCATTACTCTCAACGTTTTAGGAAGTTATTTAATATCACATGTAATAAAACTAACCATAAAACACCTATTTTATAAACTTATTCATGTCTATTTCCATTTACACTCTTTAATTATAATAATTCATTGTAAATTCAATATATTTCTAATGTTATTTTCAGTATCATGTGTTACTAATTTTGATCATTTAGCAAGTGTTTTATATTTTTGACATATAAACCCATTATTTGGAACCAAGTTAAACATTAATATATTATTAAATTTACTTACATAAATTTATTTCAATGATTTATGCATCCCCGTGTTCATTTTATGGATACAATAGGAATGGACCATGAAAACAAAATACAAAATGATCTTGTTTTGTGTACTTTTTAATAAAAAAGGTGGTATGTAAAGAAAAATATAAATATTAAAATAAAATCTCTATAAAATAAAACAAAATATTATTTTATAATTAATTTCAAATAATTATTACTCATAGTAATCCATTATATAATTTTTATCATTTTTATATAGGTGGTTAAACGAACTCAAACAAGAACATGATATAATTAATGGGTGAGTATGGTTAAGAATGTGATACTTTTTAAATTAAAGTAATAATAAAAATCATAATTATATAAATTATATTTTTTTATTTTGTTTAATAGAACATTAAAATATTTTTATCAAGAATAATTTTCAAGATGAAAAATTGAAATTTGTTGTTTCGTAGAGGTAGTAGTCTGCACGTACACACATGTGACGTTCTCATTTCCCACAGAATAGAAAGAATCTCGGAATTGATTTATATTTTTGAATAATAATAATGTTTTAAATATAATATTTATTCCTTAAATTCCCTATTTTAACCATCCATGTAAAGAGGTTATGAAAATGGATCACGCTGATTTTGGAGGTTGTAATTCGCACATAACACAGGAAACATTTTCATTTTTCAAATGTTTGGGAGAAAATAATAAAATCATTATCCAATAAATATAAAAACATTTCTGTATATTTGTTATATTTATATAACTATTTCAACATGGGTATATTATATTTAGATAAGGTGGAAGAAGCAATTAAAGAATGAAATGAAATATGGGTAATTGTGATTTTTACCTTACTCCTTGGAAGTGATCATTCTAGAATTGGATTAAGGATTTAATAGGAGTTATTTGAGAAGAAAATAACCTATATGAAATTTATATGAGTTTTTCTAATTTATTTTTTCAGATTTCTGTTGAATATAAGAGGTTAGGGGTGTGATTACAGGTATGATGGTGGCAGATCCCATTATAAGGGATATAAGTTGTATTCTGGAAATAATTTAAAAGGAAAAGTCACTATTTAAAGGTAAAGAAGATAAAATAATAGAAATTAATGTACTAGGGGAAGGTATATTTTTGATAAAGGCATAATCATATATTTCCACACATGTTTATAACATGTTTTCAAGTCTTTTACTTCTAATGTTTTCACTTTTACAATTTCTGTTTCTTACCAATGTAAATAATTTTTTCCAAAGTGAATTAATTTTAATGATGATAATAAAATTATACATATTACATTATTTGGAACAATTTATTAAAAATATTAAATTCATTTTTCAAAAATAAAAATTTTATTAGTGATAAAAATTAATTACAATAATAGTGCACATGACATTCCATAACCATCTCTTGAACAAGTTTATTTTTATATTAAATTTTTTTTAATGATAAAATTATCCATATTGATTATTTATATGTAATTAATTGGATTATTATTAACCAAATAAGAGTTTTTTCCTTTAAAAAAATCCAAAAAATGCATTCCACCTTGTAGATACATAGTAAAAATAGACAGACCAAAAAAGTATTTTATAAGTGTAATATATTACTTTAGATTCCAAAATGATAAACCTGGGTTCTCTAAATTCAACATAGTATTTTTAAATAATTTAACTTAATTTTTATATATAAATTTTTATATCAAAATTTTTTGTAAAATTTTAATTCATTATTATATTGTGAAAATGTCATAAAAGTGACAGTATTTGTAAAATTGTTATTTTTCAATATTCACCTTAAAACATCAAAATTTCTTGAAAAATATCAAACATCCATCCGCATCTAGTTTTTGAATTTTGAATTCAAAAAATTATGTTTGTTTCATAAAATATAAATTCACAATTTTATAAATTTATCTTTTAAATGAGAATTAAAAATATTAAGAAACGCTATTTTTATAGTGAAAAAAAAACGTTTAATCAATAGTTTTATTAATATTATTTCATATAAATTTATACTTATATGAGTTACAATATAACAATTTAAATTATTACATATTATCATAAACATTTTTACATGTGGTAAATATTTTTTATTACGTATAATACACATCATATAAAAAATAACTCTTTTAAAAAATGATTTTTATCATTTAATAGTTTCAATCACAACTATTTAATTATTTATCTTATAGCCCCTAAATTGAATAAATAATTCATTCATTCATTAAAAAATAATGAAAATATGTATGTAATTTAAATATTTTCTTTTATAATAAATCATTTTATTTACATGTGGCTTTATTGTAATTGTAAATTTCTTATTGATGTTTCACATCATATTAAAATATTTCAATAACATGTGTGATATATTATTTGTTAGTGTTTCATGGGAATGAATATATTACAAATTTTATTTAATTAAAGGTAAATATATACAAAATTCTCTAATAAGTACATATTCGATTCTTCATGTATCACAAATAACATTTGGGGTATCTTTTATTTGGGATGGTTTAGTTCTGGGTATGATGAACTCATCCAACAAGTGTTTTTCAGAAACATGTATCAATAAAATTAATTAGGTACCTAATTTTCAAAGGATATATATATTTATTTATTTAGAGATTTATGAACTCAAATTAATAATGGGAATATGATTTATTATAATTCCGTATAGAAATACTCAAGGAAATGTGTAATTGGATAGTGGATATGGAGTTTGAAAAGAATAGTTTTTAAAGGTATTATTTATTGAGAATATGAGTCAAATGATTTATTTTGACTTAATATTAAATCACATAGGCCTAGGATATGACCGGGAAAAGAATATATGTTGATCCAATTGAATGAAATTATATAGGGGCATGTGATAGTTAAATGAAGGGAGAAGTTATTTATGAAAATTATTCTCAATATTTCATTTAATATTATTTAATTTTATTCTATCACGTTCATTAGACTAACATCAAATTTCATGGAATTTTATAAATATTTCTTAAATAATAAAAATTAAGAACATTATTGGATTAATAATGTTTTCAGAATAAATTTAATTCCCTTGTAAGAATAATAATTTAATATTTTTATTTTCATATATAGGTTAGATCCTTAGAAGAAATTAAGGAGGACGTAAGTTTAAAATATTGCTATGATATTATGGTTATGTTATGTAATGCACATTTAATTACCAAGACAAACTTTCCCACATCAAGTCCTAAGAGGTTGTTAATCCGTAGAAAAAGATATTAATTTGTGTTATTGATACTACTTTCTATGAAAAAACTACATCCCATTCTAACCTAAGAATACATCATCCAAATAACTGAATCATTCATTGGTTCTTAAAATTTTCTCTGAAGGGAAAATTTTAATCTCACTATAACTTCATGGTATTCCATGTCCAATGGAAACTTGTTTCTTATCCCTAGAATACACTGGAACCATAACATAGTCATTTTTTCTACATCATGAGGTTGTTTACACTTCCCAATAGATGATGTGTTGACTTATCAAGACTACAACAGTATCAACATATCATGGGGGAAACATCCAACATTTCATTCTTTCCAATAATTTCATATGGGATCCAATATAATAACACACCTTACTCAAAGTAAAGTAATGATATTAATGACATTAAAAAGTCAACGTAATCCTATCTATGTTGTGATACCTTATTTGGAAGACTCAAACAAGTTAGTAAAATGAGAATATATTCACAGGCCATCACAACCTATGTTGTATATTAAATCTAAATCTGAGGAAATATGACTTTTTTCACCTCCCAGTGATGCGTTTTCCATAAAATTAAATATCAAGTCCTAATTAGTGTTAATATATAATCCTAACTAAATAAATAGAAGTCCAGAAATATTTTAAATTATATAAAATATTTAATATTAGGATCTAATATCAGAAATTTCACATCCAATATATTCGTAGGGTTCGATTTAAAAAAATAATTCAGTTCAACTAGTGTAACATAAGAATTAATTTTTAGTTGTTCATGTGATTTTAAAACACTTTTGAAGTGTCTTAAATGGTCAAATAAGAAAGTATAAATCATTGTGATCCATATATGAATTTTGTGGTTTTGTGAAGTACATGTAACAAGTGTTGATACAAAATGAATTTCTATTCAATCCATCTATCCAAATTGATAAATGTGGAAACAAATTATATAGGTTGTTTATAATATTTAACAGAGATAAATCCATTGAGATAATGAAAAGTTTGTCCTTAATTCATTAATTAAAGTAAATACCTTACATTCCTTCTATAATTCATCCAAATAACATTAATTATTTATGAAAATATCTTTGATGAAGGAGAAACATATAAATCATGTATTGACATTTTCAATTAAGGATTTAGGCTAGTTTTATAAATACTATAATTTTTTCCTTATAAAATCAATTTCAAAGGATTTTATCCTTCATATAGAGGGATAAACATCTCATCCGTGATTGATCTAGTGGGTTAGATCCTTTCACATTCTTTAGTTCTAATATATATTTAATTCCTCTATGTTTTTCACCTCATTTTCATCTATGTGTACACAGTTGTTTGTGATTGAAATAAATTGGTATTTCATGTTTTTGTGTCTACAATTTTTAATATTTAATTCATTTCATCCACTCAATAAAACCTATATACTATGGAAAAAGATTAATTGAGTGGTGAATTTAATTTTATTATAGGTATGTATGTGAATGTAATAATCTCATCATCAGCTTCTTGGGAACAATATCACTTGGTTAGAAGCTGCATAAAAATTAGTTCATGAGTTCTTTATTGGAGGTTTGGGTAATTTAACTCTCCTCCCCCATGTATATAGGAAGAATTATCAGCCTATAGTAATAAGTGTAGTGTTGAAAATCACCAAACCCAATAGAAAAGGATGTGAATTACAAGATTGTGGATATCTCATTGATAATCAATAGAATATAGATGCATAGAATTTGTAACTATGATAGATATAAAATTTCATTGATACCCTCTAATACATCAATAATCCCTTATTTGGATATGTTATATTAGTTATACACTTATTTACATTTATATATATATCATTCAAAAAAATCCCTTATTAACACTTGACACTATGAAACAAAAATTATACCATCCCATATAGACATTATAAGTTAGCACTCACCGGTTTGGGCTTGGCGTCCTTAAGGCATTCAGGACACCCATGCCTTTAGGTTAGTAGGGCTTTCGATCCACCTTTAAGGCCTTCTGGCCACCTCAAGGCCTTCAGCCCTCAAGTAGTTTCCCCAAACACACTTCAAAAAATGAGCATCCCTAGAAGAGGGTTCAGAGAAGGTGCACTCACCAGAGCAGATCCAAATGGATTTGTCAGAATGAGAGGGTATGGCTATGCCATCAGTATTAGCATGTGCTTTCACGGGAAGCCTAGACAGATGACCTTACGAAGGTGGAGAGCTACTATCATGTTGCTGATGCTTGGGAGGGTAGTTCTTTGTAGATAGTCTGGTTGAATTCCCTAAGATCTTTGGGTCATGTAATCTCCTAAACCTACTGGCCATGTATTCTCTGATTCTATGGGCCTTGTAAGGGTTCCACCTCATCCCTTTAACGGGGGGTTATAAAAAATCAATAAAAATGAAGGACTTCGGGCCATTCGGGCACTACAAAACCATAACATGGGTTAAAAAATGAACTTCATATATAAATGGTGAAGAGAAAATCCATATTAAAATCCTTAATTCAATACTAAACTCTTAGAAAATATTGATTATTAATTGACTCCCAACATATAAATACCAAATTATTTATATAAAAATGGAATGTTTAGTTTTTATAAATTATCAACATGAATTCATTTTCATGGTAGAAATATTCTCAACTGATTATTTTCAGGAACCACCTAATTTTATATACAATATAAAAATTATTAGTGAGGAAATGGAGATAAGTGAAGATGTTGATATATAATAAATCACAAACAAATAATAATATTTTATAGTATTATTTGAAATACTCCAACGAATTCCCCAAAAATTATTGGTATATTTATCAATCGATATCATGTCAGTGAAAACCCCATATCGAAAAATCCCAATATAATAACATTAGTAGTTATAGAAAAATTAAAAATACAATTACAATATCTTCTTGAAATTAGTTTTATATAACCTTATGTATCACCATGGGGTGAACATGTCCTCTTTGTTAAAATATAATGACATATCAATGTCTTTATGCATTGACTATATAGAAAACAATGAAATATATATATATTGAAAGTATCATCTCTCAATGATTGGTGATTTATTTGATCAACTTTATATATAGACCTTTGATCCATATGTCATTAGTTAAAGGTGAAGAATTATATTCGAAAACCACCTTTCAAGAAAGTTATAGATAATATATTTTTTTCCTTATTTTTATGTTAACAAATTACACTATTTTATTCATTTATTTAATAAATATAATCATCAAATATTACCCAAATAAATTTCCAGATGATCATATTAATAATATTCTAATATATTTTTAAATATATGAAGATAATGGGAATCATGTAAGGGTTAAATAAAAAACTCAAAAAAGTGATTTCATCTTCTAACTTAAATAAATATGAGCTTTAGTAATAAAAAAAGGAATTCATGGGGCATATTATAACAAGATAAGGAATTCTAATTGGTCATATTATGAAAAAACGAGTATTGTTATCATTAAACAATAGTAATAGAGATCAAAATTTTTATTATCTTAGCTAGGTGATATTGAATTTATTAAGAAAACCTTTTTATTAACCAACCCAATAACCATGTCAGTATGAAGGTGGGTAAAATTAATATGGACCATGGAGTGTGAGAAAAAATTCAAAGATATAAATAAGAGACTATTTAGTCCACATTTTTTAATATTACCTTCAAAGGTGAAGTATTTATTTTCCATATTTATGCCTAAAATAATGGAATTAGATGAATGTTAATGGTAAATAAAAAAATATTGACTTTTGATTTTTAATAATTAAATACTCATTATTATAATTATCACACTCCAAACATAGAGAATTTTTTATTGATATTTACTTTCAATATATTATGACATTACCTTTTTTGAGGAAATGTTTGATATATATATTATACATGATTCTTATATATATATTCACTTTTGATGAATTGAACATGTGGTAGAGTATAAAAATGAATATTATTAAATATTATGATTACTACATATATTTTCATTTATGATGGTTAATGAGCTATAAATTTTGAAAAAAAAATAACATCATGTCATTATGATGAAAATTATTTAAAAAATCATTATTTAATTTCCTAGTAAAGATAAATATGGAATTCATAATTAAATGGAATATACCATTCCTTCCCCAAATTATTTCTTAACTATTATTTATATAGAATAACAGAGAATCAAAATGAGATGAACACATGCTATAAAAGAGTAGATATATAGTAAATAGAGACATGTTTTTTAATTTATCATTTCTTGAAATGGTCTATTGAGGTTTGGTACTATGTTATGTTTACATTTATTATAGATATAAAGAAGGATTTTTTTTGTGTAAGGCAACAACTAATCATTACCTATATAGTTTAGGGGAACCAAAATGTAAAGAGTTTTTTGGAGAACCATTGGTGAGATAACATGAATAGAGATATTTTTTAATATAGGAATTATGATTTGGCATCATATTAAATAAATTCTGAATAAATACTAACAAAAGGACGAATCTAAAAAATTACATGATATTAGGTAGTGGGATAACATAATTATTATTACACCTCGAATCTAGTAACCTAGAGCATGTGGTTATCTTTATTACTTTATAAAAGGATACAATAAATTGCATCTCAATGTATAAAATTATAAGACCTAGTATATATTGATGGATTTGGTTTTCATGGGAATTGTGGATTTTGACTACTTGATGGATTTATTTTTTATCAAAGACTTGATATCGAATTACAAACAATTGGATATAACAAATTAATGTTTTTAGATATAGTTTGAGGCTTCGTAGGTTCATCGATTTCTCAAGTGAGTCTTTGAGGATTCATGTTATGTTTTTGAGGATTTTGGAGAATTTCAGATAGGGTGCATAGTTTTGGTTGCATGGTTTAGATAAAAACATGTTGTTACTCTTCTATAGGGTTAGTTATAGTTAAATATATATATATATATCTTGAATGTATGGTATTGTTTACATAATGGCTTAAAGGAAACCATGTGAGTTCAAGAAATTTTTTTTTGGCATGGATTGGGAAAGATGTGTAGCATACGATTTGTGAATGGTTGAAGAAAAATATGGGAATTTTTGATGACCAATGTAGGTGAATGGTTTGGAAAACTATTGTCTCAACTATGTTAGTTATATGTACTTATATAGTTCCTACCACACAATTAAACAAACCATCTATCCAAACTGTGTGCCTTATTAAAATTGGAAAAGGTCAAATTGTCCCATTTTTGATTTCATTCCTAACCCCCCCCCTCTTTCCCTTATCCTTTCAAATTTGAAATAGACAACCATAAAAACCCCTCCTAATGTTCTTTATTTCCCTATATTTTGGGTTATTAGAAGTGAATTATTCAATTTATTATGTGAGTATCCTCCCTCTGGTGGCTTTCTCTCCACTTCTTAATCCACTATGTTACTTTTGGAGTTCATTTTTCCTGGATTTCTATGTTGATTTCACCAAATAATGGTGAAATAATCCATGTATCATGGGGATTTATGTTTTATTTCATATTGGATATACTAAGAAAGCTTATTAATGTCATTTCATATAATTCTAATAAAGGTCTGTGGTATTGCCAATTTTATAGAGGGTTTTCCTTAAATCTGAAAAAGTTGGTGTTTTACATTGTGTTTCATGTTATCTATTTATTTTCAAATATGATATGGGGCACTTCATGGGTCTTCAACACATGGTGGGTTTTTATTTCAACATTCAGAAAGAATCCTATATGTTCTTTATGATTTATTCCTTTTGTAAATTTTTTTTAATTATAATCATTGATTATAATTATTTTATGTTGTGTTGTAGCGTGAGTTAAGAACCCAGTTTTTTATGTGATCTTGAATGGGCCTTGGATATGTTTTTGACCCTTGTAATTATTATGTAAATCAATGAAAATGTATATTTTCTAAATGGTTTCCCGTAAATTGTATACCTTTTTGTATATTTGTCATGTGTTCTTGCCTAAACTCTTTAGTTTTTTTCCTCAAAAATTAAATGGAATGGTTTGTTTTCATTATTGATTACATGTATCCTCTTGGACATAGGATGGAAGGTTTTTTAGTGGAGCATTATTGATCTATTTAAAGAGGTGAGTTTATTTTTTGGATTTATTTTTTGTGATCTAATGGGGTAGTTTGGGGTTTTCCTTATAGAAACATTGGTTTTAAATGGAAATTAGGTTTCCTGGATGACCCCTAAAACCACTTAGTGATTATGGACATGGGATACAAAATATAATTTTTAATTGAATTAAATCAGGGATTTGGATATCTGTAATAAAATTATATGAAAAATGAACTATGTTTTGAAACATTTTTAGTGTTCTTTAATTGTTTTATGTTAAATTTAATGTATTTGATTATTTTATATTTTTGGAAATGTATGTGAGTATTTAATTACATGTAATCTTTCATTAGATTCCTTATGATAATTTCTTAGTTTAATTCTAAGGTTGAACCTAAAATTAAATTACGGGATGTAAGTGAATATGGAGGAGTGAATATTCATTAGGATTAAATGGGGTCCAATGATATGGAATGCCTCGAGCGAGTTTGTGGTTTCTATAAAGAATCATTATCATTAATGATATGGGGTAGATCATCCATTAATTTGAGTAATGTCTAAGTTTTTTGAATTCTGTATATTAATGTTGTAGATTCTTGAGCATTCCCCTTATTGGATGTCACATGATGAGATCCCAATATTTGACTCAATTAGTATTGTCATGGAATTCCTTCTATGTGAACCCTGATTATAATTAATTCATACTTCTAAATGTCAAGGGTGGTCCATTCATTTTAGAAGAGTCATATGTTTATTCTTTAGAATGGTTGGGAGGGGATGCCCAATTGATCTATGTGGACTCCACTTATGATACATTATTTATGGTTTCCTCAATGATGCACCTTGTAAATGAGATGATATATTTTTACATCCAAAATGTTGAGAGAAAATTGTTTGTCATAGAAATTAGAGTCATCTTGGGTTGTCTCCTTGAGAATCAAGACTCAAATTGGCTCATTTGGTTTTTGTAGCCTATTATTATTCTTATGCATGTTTCTTATATTGTACCCCATTATGAATTATATATAAAAAATTTATTTTTGTTAGACACCATAGCTAGTGGCCTACTATGTTTTACTCAGTCATTTTGTAATTCACCATGTAACATGGGTACCCGAGAATATTCTCCTTTGGTTGTGGGTAACAAATTCATGGTACAACCAGATGAGGTTCATGATGGTTGTTTTCTTATTTGGGAATTAAATATGGTAGCTATGATAAAGCTTTATACTTCCTAGTTTGATGTTTTATTTGGTACATTATTCATTTATTTAGGTTTTGGTTTTCTATTTTTGTTGATTTTTATGTATTTCCCAAACTATTTTGTACGTAGCATCATCATATTATCACATTGGTTGTGACTTGGTATTTTTAGAACCCATTTATTATTTCAGCTGGATGTATGTAATTTTTCTTTTATTTAAATTATTTTGGACTATAACTATAGTTTATAATATCCTCAATTTACCAAATAATTACCCTCACTGTTTGTCGACAACCTCTAGAATGCAGGGAGTCATTCTTAAGCTCTTATAGTGAACTAGCTCAGAGCACTAGTTTAGTAGCTTCTGGTTCTAAACATTAGGAAGTGCTATAATTACCATGTTTTTATTATTATTCCTATTGTGGAATGGTATATAATAATCTATTATTTTTTCATGGATTTATAGTTAGTTCATTTCTAGGAGTTACATGCCCACATACATGGGGGGATCCATGTTTACAAGGGTGGTAATTGTTATTCTTGCATTATGATTTTACATTTTATTGATTCCCACATCAAGTGGCACATATTGGTGTGGTTTTTGTTTGTTTTATTGTATTAATATAACCTCTAACACTATGGGAATATTATTTGTGTGTGTTCATGTGTTATTTTAGGCACATCAGATTTATATTCTATCTATGTGTTTCTTAAGATTGACAGTTTCATGGTATTATTATATATTTTGGTATTTTTATTACTATTAAAAATTTATTCTACTAATAACTTATATATTCCCATGGTTATAAATAATTTAGACGGATTCTTCATTTAATGTTTTCATCCATTTATATGGTATTTCTCACTTATAAGGGTATGGTTTTATTCTAGTAAGACATATCCTAGAGAAACAACCTATAAATTAGAGGTAGATATAAAAAATTTATTATTATATTGATTTTGGTTAAATAAGGTTCCAATAAAAACTTGTAAAGTGCTATCCTTTATAACTTTTTAATGACATAATATCTAACAAAACATGGGGATATGATATCTTAATAAATGATGAATGGTTAAATAATGAAATTTCAATGAAAATGAAATGGATTAAAATGGTAATCATATGGAATGGTGGTACATGATTTCATAATTTTTAATTTATATCATTGTTTGTTAAATTTGGTTCCAATAAAAACATGATGAGTGTTTTCCTATATAATTTTTTTTAAAACTTCATATAATGGCACCAATGTGACAGGATTGTAAATAGTAAAGATCTAAAACCATGTGTACTTATTAATATCATAATAATTTGGTTGATTCTCTAGGATTAATAAATAGTAATAAACACATGAGTTATTTTAAATCATATCTTGTGAAAGGAACCATATCAAACAAATCTTTAAAACATGGTTCTTTAATAAAAGAAATTATATATCATTGTGTAGTTGCTATTTTTAAGAGGTGTTCTTATGTGATGACTCGGTAGGTTTTATCATGACCATTTTATAGGTGGTTAGAACATTGAGATTGGTCATGTTTGGGAATTGTCCTTGGGTTTGTGATATGTGTTTGGGTTTTAAAGTCCAAATGATAGCCTTGTTGGTGAGGCCTTAATGATGGTGTCTGTGGTGGATAAAGGGAGGTTCATATATTATTGTGATCATTATGGTTATTGTGTACCTTGAAATATTTTTTGGACCGAGAGTAACTGGTATTCCCTTAGATCAATTAGATGTCATGTGTTTTGTGTTGTTGGTTGGAGTATTAACCATGAGCAGTAGATTGTGTGGGACATGAACTAAAGGGGTTGGTGTGGGAGGCCAATAATCATATGATTATGAATTGAGTTTGTGCTCTTGAGTTGGTGAGTATGGTGTTCAATAGAGATAATGAGAGGGATTAGCTTGAATATTAGATGATTGATATGTAAGGCATGGGTAAATGTTTCATCATGTAGAGTTGATGTCTGGGTGGTTTTGTCATGGTTTTGAGAAATTTTTCTTTATTCCATGGTTTATTTATATAGAATTCACCTTGTGTTGTTTTTTTGGTTTTATGGTTTGTTTCCAAAGGAGAATAATAATTTGGATGCATGACCTAGTAGCCCTAACATTGTTTTGATGTAGTAATGGATGTTAACCAATGATGTTGGTATAGGATAGATAGAGTGTTGGTAGATGATTTATATCATAGAATAATGATCAAGATGATATTTTTTCATGTGGTTAAACATGACTTATAAGGAAATTCAATATTATGAGTTTTAAGAATCAAACATGTCTTGAGCCAAATATTTCTGATGACCTAGGAGGGATTTTCATATTCTTGAGTGGTAATTAAGAATTTTTATAGTAATTGGTAACTCTTTCGACATTGAGTCAGGTTGGGGAAATTGTTGAAAATGAGCATGAGGCCCTAAGGTTTTTTGAGGTTAGGGTTTAAGATTCATGTTACATATTTCTGATCCTGCTCGGGTTATGTGATCCTATTTCTCAGGGGTAAAAACCAATTGCTTTTTAAAGAATTCAAGGTGATAAATCTTGTATCTATATGGGACTTGTTTGCTTTTGGTTTCTTGTAAAATAGACCATCTAATTTCGGTTAAAGAGATTTATGGTATTTTAAAATCTCAAGAAATGTGTTGGTGATACTTCCATGGTATATGCTTATTCATGACTATATTTTAAGGAGTCGTGAGGGCTATAGTGGGACTTAGTTAATAAGTCTCTCTTAGAGTGTGGTAACTGAGAGTGTTTGAGCTGCATGTGAACACTAAGTCATAGGGACACAGAATGGGTTTTTTTTTATGCCTCTATAATGAAGGGATACATTAAGGTTAGAGTGAATTTTGGTTTCACAAATGATCTGGTCCATCCAGATAGAAAAACGAGGTGTTGTTAGAGTGCATTGAGTATGGATTATGTGGCACACATGTTCTTAATGGTGTGACCATTGTAGTTTTTATTCATCAGCGTTTTATGGGAATATTTATGGATTTATTGAATCATCCATCATCGGGAGGTGATCCCATCATTACGGATGGGGTTTCAGTGAATGTAATAGGTTCCATTTTTCGAATCCAGGAATGGGTGGTATTCGAGTATTTATTTTGTGACTCAGGTGTGAGAGAGTCGGTAACATCTAATAAATCAATATGGTATTAAATTGATGTTTTTTGTGAATATTATATATTATTTAAGTGAATATATGATAATTTCACTCATATGGTGGAGATTAATGTGTCAGTAATGGGTGCATGACCCTTAAATTCGAATGGTCATGGGAATATAGAACTAATTGTGAAATGGTCATGGTGGCATCTAGATTTCTATGGGGAACTAATGAGGTGCATCCCTGAATTTTGCTGGGAATTAAAAACAAGTTATTATATGTAATTGCATATAAAGACTGAGAGATGGATTCCAGATCAAGTAATTTTATTATGATCAAAGGGTTATTGGATTATAAGGTACATCAGTGAGTATGGAAAGGAATGCCAAAAGATTTAGATCATTTAGGATCTATCCAAAGGAACTAATCTAGAGTTGGGAAAGGACTTTGGATATCATGTTCAAGTGGACATAGGATACCTCTAAGTATGAATTCATCATAACCAATTTATTTTTTGATGCATCGGAAGTTTGGTCATGTTATTTTTAAAAGAGTTAAACAAGAATAGTTTTTATTGTGTTCACAAATAATCTTGTATGTGTAAGTTTTTCAATCACATATGAAAACTTTTCCTAAGAATTATAGAATTATTTTTGGAATAAAATTATGCCTTTTCAAGGAAAATATAGTGTATTACTAGTTCATGTATAGATAATGGTTATGAATCTACCTATTTATTTTTCATTGACAAGGAAAAGTAATGATGGTTGGAATTTTTTTATTATTTTTTAAATTATAGAGTGTTGTAAAATGCATCCGAAATATATCTGGAATGTTAAAATAATGTATTGATCCTTATGCAAGAAATGCCAAAGTGTTGGAGTTTGGACACGTTGTAAACCATGTGGTGGGGAGATCTATATTATAATCGGGTGTTTGGAAAAGATCAATATCATTGTTTTAGGATAGACAGACTTACGTGATCTCTATCATGGAATTTTAGTGTTAGTTTTGGGTGTTGGATCAGATCTTGTTAGTTGGAGTGATGTAGGTTTAATGATTTTTCCCTAGTGATGTTCTTGGATTTCATAATTATTGTGAGATTGATTGACCTTGAGAGATGAAAATCTAGATTGGTTAGAATATGTTCATAGATAACCATTGAGAATTATTAGGGATTATATTGTAATTGTGGGGAGTTTGGGACACCCTATGTGTACAAACAAATTTGGTTTTAAGGGTATGTTTAAATTTTTTGACTACTAGATGGTTAAAATTTTGATCGAAGACTCAGAATAGAATTCTTAATGATTGGATATCCTAATGTAATGTTTTGAGACATGGTTTGAGGCTTAATAGGTTCCTCATGTTCCCAAGAGGATCATGAAATCTTTGGGTTATGTTTAATATTTTTTTGGAATTCACACTAGGAAGATAAATTTAAAGACTATTATGAAGTTACTCTTACCCAGGGATACTTTCAAATCAATTTCTATAGATAATGTTTCTCCAGAAAAATTAGTGCATGGTTTTTTCCTGGTTGCAAGAAATTCACCCGGTTTGGAGAACCATGAGGCCAAACTATGTTAGAGGTATGTACCAGGGTAGTTCCTACCATAAGGTTGGATAATTGTTTCGAATAAAATGTGGCTTATTAAATGTGGAAAATAGCATTTATTCTTATTCAATATTATGATTATTCCTCATATTTCCCTTCTCCTCAAGCATGAACACCTCATAAATGACTAAGCCCCTCTAACCTCTATTTTTTCCCCTCATTTTTGTGTGATTAAAAAGGTTTTCTTCAGCATTTAAGGTTTGTAACCTTTTTTAAGTGTCTTCCTCTCCACTTATATTTCATATTACCTATTTTTGGAGATATTAATTATGTTTTTTTATTCCAATTCCATTGATTCATGGTGGAATCATCCAAGTATCATAGGGATTTCAGTTGACTTTTATATAAGAGATCATGAGAAAACTTCCTCACATTATTGTATGGAATTTCAAAGAGGGTATGTGGGGACACCAATTTTATTAATTTTTTTCCTTAATTTTAATTCAATTAGTGTTTTTATGTGGGTATTTAGTAAGTGGTAGGTCCTGATTCCGATGCATTGAGTGAATTAAGTAAGTCCTTTTTGATTTATTCCTTTGGTTAATTATTAAATTTTTTATAATTATTGATTATAATTAATTGATGGGGTTTTTTGGCATGTTATAGGTACCCATTTGTTTGATGCAAGCTTGAGTGTGCCTTTACAATGTTATTATCCCATTGAATTAATGTAGAAATCCAAGATAAGGTATGTGGTCTAAATGATTTCCCTTATAGTCTAGGGATTTTATGGTATCTTTTGCTGGTATAGTCATGCCAAATCTCTTGTGTTTGGTCTATGTAATTAAATTGAATGGTTTATTTTTCCTATTGATAAAATGGATCCTATTATATATAGGAAGGTGGGATTATTTGATAAACCCTTATTAAACTATTTAAATACATTATTTTATGTTGTTCCATTCTTTTGTAGTGAGATATTATAGTAGTATTGATATACACTTAGATACAAATAACTTTTATATGGAAATTGGATTTCCGATGATGTCCTTTATCACCCCTTAGAGATTATGACTATGGTATACTTAAAAAAATTGTGAATTGAATTAAATGGATTGGTTGGCTTAATTTGTAAAAAATATTTATGAGAAATGAACAATGTAGTGATCCTTGGCATGAGGAGTTTAAATTTTTATGTCAAATTTGATGTATTATCTTATTTTATATTTTTGGAAATGTTTGTGGGTACTAAATTCTTTGTATTACCATTTTGGATTCCTTATGATGATGTTAAAGTGGAATTACATAGTTGATCCCAGGATTCTATAAGGGGATGCATGTGAATGATGTGGTGTGAGGAAACATTTGGATTCAATATGGACCAATGTAATGGAATTCTTTGATAGAGCTAATGGATTCTACATATATTTATTACTATGAATTTCATTGGATGATTCCCCCTTAGATTTGGGTAATGTATGATTTTTCTAGAATCCCTGAATTAATGTCTTGGATTATTAAGGGTGTATCTTGTTGAATATATCAGGATGAGAGCCCTATATTTGTCTCAATTAGTATTGGTATGGAATTCCTTGGGTGTGATTCGAGATTCTAATCAATCCATGATTCTAAATATCAATGTTTGTACCTTGATTTTTAACCAGATAGATGTTTATTATTTAGAATGGTGGGGATGGAATTCTTGTTTGAGACACATGGATTCCACTTAGGAAACTTACTTATGTTTTACATTATGATTCTCCATGGAAACTGGTTGCGATATGATTTGATCCACCATTTTCAATGACTATCATTGTCCATAGTAGGTAATGATAACTCGGGTTTTCTTCTTGATACCTAATTCTTAACTGTTTTCCTTTTGTTTTCATAGCCTATTATTATTCATACAAATTTTTTATATATTTCACACAATTATTTATTACACATATGGGTTTTATTTACATTAAACACCATTTTTGGTTTCCTAATATGTTTTAATGAAACCATTATTTGGCCTCCATTTGACTTTGGTACCCAAAAAGATACCTCTTGGTCATAGGTTCCAAGCTCCAAGAATGGCCTAAGGTGGTGGTTGATGGTTGTTGTATTAGTATGATCTTGGGATCTAGAATATAGGCTAGAGCTTGGGACATCCTTGGGGGATGTTATATTTGGTTCTGTTTACTTTTATTTATGTTTTGGGTTCTTTTTTTGTTGGATATTATATAATTCTCTTCCTATTCTGTATCGAGTATCAATATCTTATCACCTAATATATGACATTTTATTTTCAGTAACTATTTTTTCTTGTAGACATGTATGATTTATTTCATTTATTTTTTATGTTTGACTCTAAACATCAAATATAGTCTCCTCAATGTTCCACATATAGCGCCTCACTACTAGTTGGAAGCATCTAGTTTGTGAGGAGATGATGTAGAGGCCTTGTGTGCACCATAATGAGTCATAAGATCAGTTTATTCTAAGTTGAGGATTTATTTTAATATTTTAATGTTCTTTGGAGAGAAGATACATACAGTATTAGACCATTACATATTAAAGCCTGAAATAAAACTTAAAATTCCAGTGATACCTTTATTTTTTTCTTATCATATATCCATATAATAATTCATAGATACCTTCATAAAATCATGGTAAAAATAAAATTTTACAATGATGATATCATATTCTCAATAAGAGAATGAGTATGAAATTTTTTCACCTAGAATAAATAAAAAAAATAAATAAAATGGAAGAGGTAAAAAATAATAAAATATGACAAATAACTAATATCCTGAAATGGGATTATATCAAAGGATTACCTAGAAATATTAATAATTTCATGGATAAGAATAAATATTTCCATAATTTTAGAATTCATATTTCATGCATCATAATATTACCATCAAGAATTTGTTCAAACACACAATACATAAGTAGGTATATCATACACCTAATACCCTAACTAGTTTATCTCATTAGACTTACTGATGCCTTGAGTTTCTATAACAGAACATTCCCATTGATTACAATTTCAACGATATTCATCATATGAAATAAATGAATAAAATTTAATCACATGATAAACACAAACATTCATTTTGAAAAACTAACACATAAAATGTTAATATTTTCCCTATTAAATAACTATACAAACATTATCATAATCCATTATTAGTAGTTTTTTTAATGTTATTTTAACAACCGAACCCTAGAAGTCCGGGGCTGATGCATTATTACCATACATTGGCATTATTACATTGAAGTAAATCACTAAGGACCATTGAATTTATAAATCTTTGAAAGAAAATTTACATAATTGATACCCACAATACATTAGTAAATAGAAAATACAAACATGGTATATAATAAAAATAAATAAACTATATCCTAGAATGCTTAGTCAATGATCTCTTCTTCATAACCTGGGGAAAGTAATATAATAAGGCTGAGATCAAATGCTCAGTAAGGTAAAATAAAACAGAAGAAATAATGAATCAATATATATGGAAAGATAAAAAATTGAATTAATTTTCCATACATACAACTAGAAAATGGATAATCTAAATGAAAATGTAGGAAACTAAAAACTTGTTCCATTAATCAACAAACTACAAAAAAAACCATTGAATTTTCGATGTAAAATCTCATGGATAAATAATAACTGAGGAAAATTATTAATTATTAGATGACAAGTTTCCTAGGTACATGGAACCAGTACTATCAATACCTTTTACAATATAGTTTATCTATACTGTAAAAACCCATCTAATTTGGATATACAACTATTTCTTCTCGTGAGACTACCGATGTATCGAGGGTCTTTCATTCACCAGTCCCCAACCAGTATGGGTTTCCTTAAACTGTCCCCAACCCATGCCTTACAATCCAAATAATTACCCATATTGAATAGTAAAATAAATAATATGCCTTATAAAGTATCCATATTGAATAAAGAATATGTACTTATCAATAATACCTCAAAGGAGGATAAATAACAATAAGGGGTGCTGACTTTAAAACATTACTGATGAAATATAATATTTAAACATTCCAATGTGTCTCATACCATATTGAATAATTTAAATCATAATTACCAATGAATTAACTGAAGCATATAATTTCATAATAATAATTTTATTCATGATATAACATGAAAAGTTTCAGTATACATGCCAAATAAAAGTTAATTGATTCATAACAAAAATTATTCTCAATAAAAATTAAATTGAGCGGAAATCCCTTACCTTGTTTTTTTGTTATGTGGAATTTATCCTAATGTATGGTGGTTTAAAATATGTCACTAACTAATACCAGAACGACACTCATGTTTATAATACAATATATTAACTTTTTAAAATATTTTATTACTAGTTTGTCAACACTGTTTTATTATTTTTAATATTTTGGGTGTTAACTGCCTAGTTTTCTCAAGTATGTTTTGACCTGTAATTTTTTACTCTTATTAATTAGAAAATTATTTCATCATATAAAAAATTTATGAAATGAAAAAACTATCTTATATATTCATTAAATATGTATTTATAAAAGTCTATAATATTTGGAGATTATAAATTTTGTTCACTATTCATGCAGACTATAGGTTATTCGTACACATGAACACTATTTTCATTGCTTTGTTGTATTAAAAGAATTAAAAATAAATGATAAATATTTATATTATAATTCCAGTTTTATATATATGTTATATATGTTACATAGGTATATTAAAACCATCTTTTATTCATTCCACGTATGGCATGACCGAGTCATATCGATTTGAGGGGGCGGTAGTCCACAATTCCTCAAACGAAATTAACATACTAAATCAACATAGAAAGAATAAAGTTATGTTATAAACAAAATTACAATAGAATAATACATTTTAAATAACATATATATAATATATAAATATGTTTTCCATCATAATGTCCACCATGAGAGGAGGTATGGGAAAATTGAACAATCATCGTTTCACGAGGCAGTAGTTCGTCGTACCTATAAATAGTGTGTTTGTTGCCCATTAGATGGAGGTGTGAGTAAGTGTAGTTAAAAAACATAGAATAACTACATCCTAGTATATTTAGGATACATTTTTTATGTAATCATATAATAATAAGAGTATAGGTCTTGGAAAATTTAAATGAAACTAGAAAATTTGAGTGAACGTGTTACCTCTTAATTGGGTAAATTATTTTGTTTTGTACCGAAAGATTTCTTGGATGGTTTAATGCCCAAGTGGAGGCTTCCATGGATAGGTTAGTGAAATTGGGATACTATTTTAACAGAGTTTTGATGAGCCAATCTGGCCTAAGAGGTTTTAGTATGGGGTATAGTGCTTTCTTTTTTATAGTGGAGGGGGAGTGGCACTTTTGTAAATACCAAAAGGAATTCAATAATGGGTGGTCTACCATAACTAATGTGACTAAAAATGAATCAATAAGGTTTAAAAGGATAATAATTTTCATGGAAATCCTCATCCAGACAATAATATGTACATTTTAATAAGTTGGTTGCTTAACTTCAAAGATTCCAAAATTTTATCATTTTTGTTTTTATTAAAGCATCTAGTTTTCTAATCTAATTGATTTAACCATTAAGAATAAATTCAAATTAGATTTGTTATAAAATTTCGAGAAACTGAATTATTATTATTATATATAATTTATAAAATAAAATTCCCATGTGTATTAAAAATTAATTTTAAAACAAGTGCATGTGACGCGATAAAACCTTGCTTGAACACGGACCGTGTCAACAACGTTTTTACAATATATTAGTCAATATGTTAACTATAAAATATTAATTTGACCATTAATATATCATGTTTAATATTTATTAACACATTAAAAGAAAATTTCATAATATATTAATTTTATTAATTTTAATTCATTTAATAAGATTCATTTTTTGTAAAAAAAAATAATGTCAATTTTGAGATTATTTATTTTAATATAAATTTTAAAATACCAATATTATTTTGGAATTTAAATATATTAGGTTTACATGTGTTTATAAAAATATATTCATCTACATAAATAAATAAAGACAATAATTAAATCAATTAACATCACTTTTAATATTTATATTATAATTTCTTTTAGTTAATTATTATGTAAATAATCTCTACATTGACGTTTCTTATGATTTTTAAGTAACTGAACCATCTCTGAAAATTATTAATAACTTATTATCATCAAAATTACCCATATATCTTACAAAATTATATGAATAACTGAAAAAATTAGTATTTTTATATATCTCAAAATTTTATAAATGTCAAATGCAAGGAAATTTCCATTTTTGTCCTTTTCCTTATATACCCATTTATATAGGGTACTTCCATTTAATAATATCCTAATATTGCATAAATTTTGATCCAATATGATACATGGTCAAATTATTAGTTGCTAATTGTTTTTGAACAAGTTTAAAATTTATTTTGATCACTAATATTAAGGTTTAGTCCCCTAATAATCTTAATCATACCTTAATCACCGTAATTCATTTCAGTCACATTCACTAATCATTTTATTCATAAAAATTATCTTATTAGAACAAAAATATATTACTAATTAATTCATTGTATGTTTGATTTTTAAAATTCCAATCACAAAAGAGGGAAAATTAAGATTAACACTAATCCTGCAGATGGAGAGAAATAATAGGTTTTTAAATTTGAAAAATCCTTAAATGTTTGATAATTTTCTATATTCAATTTCAAAGTAAAATTGATTTTAATTAATTTAATTAGATAAATAGATGTATAATCGATCTAATGTGACTGTAAGAAAATCTAAAATATAATTTATCATTAACAATTATTTAAAATAAAAGGTTATTTTTAACTAAATTATAGTAATTTTAAATATTCATCAAAAAATGATGTTTCTCAGAAAAATCAAAAAAATTCACGCAAAGATAATTTCCTCATTCTGAATTCCAAAATGATATTTTTTTACAAACATAAAATTCATAAAATTTTAAACATTTACTTTTAAAATAGGTTCTCTATTAAAATGTTGCAACACTCGGTCTTGCGTGTAACACAAGTTAATTTAGTTTCGTATGTACCATAAGTTTAACATTGTGTATAAAGAATTAAAAATACAAAAGTATATTTAATCTAAATGAAAAATAGTTTAAAGTCTTGGTGTTTCTCATTCTCCGCACATTAATTAAATTCTGTCCTCGCAATTTAAACATGATTTAATTAATCAATGGATTTAAAATAAAATATTGTTAAAAGTACCACATCATTAAAATGGTAAATACCACATATTAATAATTAGAGAGAAAGGAATGCACAATGGTCAGATTACTAGGTTCCCTTGTATGAGAACATAGTTAAATAAATTGAAACATGGATATGGAAGAAAAATCCATCAATCATGTTATAATAGAGACTGCTAGAGAACATGTTCTGATGAAAGATATAGCAAACAAGACCATAAACCATAGGTGTGAATGTTCAATGATATCATCAAGAATGATGATAACAAGAAAAAAAATTGTTTCAAAACCATCTTATTCTATTGTTAAGGAATTATTTTACTCTAAAAGAATATAAGTAATTATTCATTTCTATAAACATAGTTTTTTATTCTGTCTTGAACTTTTTCAACGTCATCTCTTAGCACATAGTACAACATATATAAATGTTTTTACACTACCATCTAAAATATCATCCAATTATCTCCTTAAACCACTTTATAAACAGTTAACTTTTCCATCATATTATGATCCAATCACTTCAGAATGAATTCCACTGAACATCCAAAGTAATTTTTTCATTAGCATTTAATTAACCTAGAGAAGCTTTTAATTTTCAATTCTTAAACATGTGAATAACTAAATCATGTATCATTTTGAAATATGTTAATAAATCTAATTACCATAAACTATTATTGAAAACATTCATTATTTCTTATTTCATAAGTAAAACAGTTGTTATTTGATATATGCCTTAAATCCATAAGTGTTGTAAACTCTGTTAATGATACAATAAACCACCTGTCAAAAATTCAATAATAAGATCCAAGGTATTAAGTACTTATCCAAATAAAACATTTATTCATCAGTATATCAACATGAGGAACAGATTAAAGGTTTTATTTACCTCAATCGTCTATTTTCAAAAAGAAATAACTTTTTACTAGTTGTCTTTTCTCGGTACTATTCAATATATGGTCTCAATTTCTTAAAAAATAAGTACTAGAGTACAATCCTCACATATTACATAATTCATATACCTTTTATATTTGTCGTAAAATATTCAAATGACATAATTATTGAAAAATCATATTAATCATTCCTCTTCATTTGTGTTATTATCATAACTTCATCACTATCTAATAACATCATCTTGTGTATATTCCTTTGACTCTTGGGACATTGATTCTCATAGTGTCCCATATCCCTATTGTAGAAGCACTAAACATTGGAAACCTTTTTATTACCCTTGAAATCATGAACTTGGTGTACTTTTTCTATACACTTATAACAAACTCCAATTTCCTATAAGAATTTACTAGGGTGATTCTTTCTATAGTAATCACATGTGGGAAAATCATTATTTCCCCTCTTCCCTTTATCCATATTTTTCTCTTCCATCCTCTTCTTCCCTTCAAATCCACAAGACTCATATAATTATATACTTATATTTTTTACACATGATAAAATTTCTTTATATGATAATAACACATGGTATACTATTTATCATTGAAATATTGGATTAAGACAATGAATAATATGATCCTTCTCATTATTTTCATCACTTTCATTTGTGGAGTTCTCATTTCTTATTGCGAGGTTTAATTTCAAAACATTTCCATATACTATATTAGCTCATAAAATTTTTAATTTCCTATAACTATAAATATGGTATAGTACAAAACATGAATTTATACATCCCAAATCCTAGAACCATAAACTTCGGCTACTTTGGGGAAATCATTACTTATAAATCCTTCATAATGGTTGGCAAATAAAATGTGAATTGTATAAGGATATCACCCATGAGTGTAAAAATTGGTGCATATTAAGTCCCATTGTCATGTACTAGGTCACCCTGAATCAGGACAGGAATACCTTGTCAGATTTGTAACTCCTACATACATATGTTCTCGAACCACATCCACTTGTAGTATCTGGATTGGGATGTATGGCTAGAAATTACCACATAATCATTACTCCACCAAAATTCTAGGATGATCTTATACAATTATAAACAATGTATATCACATGGGTTTTCTCCTTAATCTATGTTTTCTGAAGCTAGTTTCCAATGTTGTTTCGAACTTCCTTTGATACCAACTATAATGCAATGACCCTAGAATCTCGAAGCCAGTGCATTAATACATTACATTGGCATTATTACAAGGATGAAGATCATGAAGGACCATTAAATTTTACAGTCTTAGAAATCTAGATTATATTCATGATACGCATAATACATTGGTACGTAGGAAATACAAATATTACACACAATAAAATGAACTAAACTGCATCCTTGAATGGTTATTCAATGATTTCTTCTTCATAACCTGATTAATGAAACATAATAAGGGTGACCTCAAATGGTCGATAAGGTTAAATACAATGGAATAAATAATGAATCAATATATATGGAAATTTAAACAACAGAATAAACATTCCATTAATACAAATAAATAAGGCATAATCTATATGGAAATGTTAGTAACTAAAAATGCTTTCCATTTATCATGAAACTATGAATAAAATAAATCGATAGATATATTGAAGAAAAATATAATGGATAAATATTAACTGAAGAAAATGATTAATTTTTTGATGCCATGTTTCCTAGGTACATGGAATTAGTATCGTCCATAATTTTCACAATATTGTTTATCTATAGGTTAAAGACCCATCTATGGAATCTAGCTAACTATTTCTTTTCATGTGACTACTGATGCATTGAGGGGATTTCATTCACCAGTCCCCAACCCATAGGGACTTCTTAAAATAGTCCCCAACTTAGCTATACCAGTCCAAATAATTCCAAATATTGAATAATAAAATATATAATATGCCTTATAAAATATACATATTGAATAAATAATATGTATTTATTAGTAATACCTCAATAGAGGATAAGTAACAATAATGGTTGTTGACATTAAAACATTTTGGGGGAAATAATTTTTAAACATTCCTATTTGTCCATTACCACATTGAACCATTTAAATCATAATTCCCAATGAATTAAATAAAACTTATAATTTCATGATAATAATTATATTCATGATATAACCTGGAAAAATGGCAGTATATACACTAAATAATTTTGAATTTATGGATAACAAAAATAAGTCTCAATGAAATGTAAATTGAGACGAAATATCTTGCCTTATTCTTCATTTTTATTCTATGGTTCCTATAATCGTATATAGTTGTTTAAAATTTGGTAATAACTAATAAAATATGAACACACATGTTTATAATATCTTATATTATATTCTTAAAATATTTTATAACCCATTTGACAAAACTCTTTCATTATTTTAACTATTTCGGGAGTTAACTGTCTAGTATTCTCATGTACGTTTTAACTTGTGATTTGTTGTTACTATTAATAAGATCATTATTTCATCATCTCCTGAATTTAAACCATGACTAAATCATCATATATGTTTAGTAAATATTTATTTATAATATTCCATATTTTTTGGAGATTATAAATTAATTGCACCATTCAGGGAGACGGTAGGTCGTACGTATGCATGATCGCTACATTCATTTCATTGTTGTATTAAAATAATTAAAAATAAATGATACATATTTATATTAAAACTCATGAAAATTAAATATTTTATATATGATAAATATTTATATTATAACCATCCTTTATAATTTTCTTGTATGGAATGAACGTGTCATATCGTTGTTAGGGGGTGGTAGTCCGCACTTCCAAAAATGAAATTATCTTATTTACTCAACCGGGAAAGCATAAAGGTATGTTTTTAATAAAAATTAATTAATAATAATAAATTTTTAATAACATATATATAATATATAAATACTTTTTTTATTATAATGTCTACCATGAGAGGTGGTAGGTAAAAATTCAACAATCATCATTCTGTGATGTAGTAGTTTGTCGTACATAGAAACAGTGTTCGTTACCTATTAGATAGAAATGTATATAAATTTACATAAAAAACTTACAAAAAAACATCCTAGTATATTTATTATGATTTTTTTTAATAATATAATAATTAGAGGTTAGGGAGTGGAGAATGGAAATTAAACTATAAATTATGAAAGAAGGTGTTACCATTTAATCGGGTAAATTCTTTTGCATTGTAAAAAAGGATTCCTTGTTTGGTTTTCTGTCCAATGGGAGGCTTCTATATAGAGGTTAGTGATGTTGGGTGACTATTTTTATAGATTTTAGACGAGCCAATATGTCTTGAGAGGTGTGAGGAAGGTGTGGGATGCTTTCCTTTTTATAGTGGAGGGGGAGTGGCCCTTTTGTAAATACTAAAAGGTATTCAATAATGGGTGGCCTACCTTACCTAAAGTGCATAAAAAATTGAATATTAATGAGTTAAAGTAGAATTAATGTTTGTAAAAACCTCATAATCACAAAATTTTGTTCCTTGACTTCTATGATATTCATATTTTATCATTTTCATTTTTATTAAATCATCTAGTTTACTAATCTAATTAATTTTCCAATTATTACTAAATTCATGAAAGATTTATTGGAAAATATAAATCCAATGAATTATTTAAATTATATGTAATTTATAAAATATAATTTCCATATATTTTGGAAATCAATTTTAAAACAAGTACATGGGATGCATAATAACGCTTCTTAAACTCGGACCATGTTAACAACATTTTTACATAATATAAGTCAATATGTTAATTATAAAATAAAAATTGGTACATTAATTTAAAATATTTAATATTTATTAAAACTAAAAATGATCTAGAAGAATATTTAATTTTTTATTAATTTTAATTCAATTAATAAAATTCAAATATCATAAATTAATAATAATGTAAATTTTGACATTATTTATTTAATGTTATTTTTAAAATATCAATATTATATTTTAATTAAAATATTATAGGTTAATAGGTGTGTAAAATGATATATTCATCTAAAAAATAAATAAATTCAATATTTCAATCAATTAACTTCACTTTTAATATTTATAGTATCATTTATTTAAGTTAATTATTAACTAAACAATCTGTATATTGACATTTCTTATTAATTTTAACTAACTATACCATCTCTAAAAATTATTGATAAACTATTATGATAAAAATATCAGATATATCCTACAAAAGTGTATTTATAACAATAAACATTATGTTTCTAACATACCTCAAAATTTTATAAATGTTAATAGTATGGAAATTTCTCTAATTTCATTTTTCCTTACTTACCAATTTATGTAAGGCACTTCAACTTAATAATATCCTAATAACCCATAAATTTTGATCCAGGTGGAAACATTATCAATTTATTGTCATACAATGGCTTTTGGAAAAGTTTACCCATCATTTTGGTCCTTAGTATTATGGTTCAGTCTGTCGTTAAGCTTAATCATACCATAATCAGCATAAATAATTTGAATCACTTTAAGTAATCATTATTTTCGAAAAAAATTATGTTTATCTTATTGGACCAAAAATATCAGAATAATTAAATCTGTATATGTTGGATTGTCAAAATTAAAGTCAAATATGTAGTAAAATTAAGATTCACGCTAACCCCGTAGACAGGGCGAAATAAAAGGTTTTTAAAGTAGAAAATCGTTCAATAGTTTGTTATGTATTTATATTCAAATTCAAAGTAAAATTGATTCTAATGAATTTAATTGTATAAATAGATTTATTATTGATATAATTTTTCTCTAAAAAAAATATAATTTATAATTTATTATTAATAATTATTTAAATGAAAAGTTTGTTTTCAACTAAATTCCTATAGTATTCATTATTCATCAAAAAATGATGTTTATTATAAAAATCCCAAAACATCACCCTAAGATAATTTTGAAATTATTAATTCAAAAATGATGTTTATTTCTAAAAATAAAATTCATAAAAGGTTAAAAATGTAGTTTCAATGTAGGTTCTCGATTAAAAGGTGGAAGAACACGATCTTGTATGTAACAGAAGTTAATTTAGTGTCGTATGTAGTGTAAGTTTGACATTGTGTATAAATAATGACAACAAAAAAATATATCTATTCTAAAATAAAATTCTTTTATTGTCTTCGACTTTCACAGGTATCATTAGATTATATCTCCAAAAAATCATAAGATTCATCAAACATTTTTTATATAGATTAAAATAATTTTACAAGAAAACTATAATATATCATGAAAAAAATTCCTTTTCTTTTTGAGATCACTTATTTAAAATCTGGAAAAGTAAATAATTTTAAGAAAAAAATATTTTAAAAAAATATTGAAACCATAAATGAAGATTCAAGTTAAATAATAGTCATGAAAGTGGGAAAATTCATTTGTGCTGTATGTTTAAAATAATTTTGTTCCCACCTTCGATAAAAAGTGTATTATTTGGATATAAAAAAAGAGGATTACTTTTCAAGGTTTTCATATAATGTAAAACTTGGGTAAAATTAATTTAATCAATTTCTAAATATTATTAATAACATTTTTTAAAATATTTTAATGAAAATATGCACATATAAGAAAAATATTCTCGATGAGATAGAAGAATAATGTCGGTTTTATATACACACATTATATTAATATTTTCAATACTTACAAAGTGAAAAATAAAATAAAAACACGTAATTTTTTGAAATAAATATAGGATAATAAAATATTTTTTTAAGTTGAAAATATCATATAATTCCTCTAACAAAAACTTAACCCTAAAAAAACTTGAATGAGGATATGATTATGAAATAAACACTTACTGATTTGATATCTTTTAAATAATAACCCAAATAAAAGAAATAAAAAAATGTAAATTTATTTGAAATTAATATCAAGGGACTAATTATCTATAATATCAATTTTTTATTATAAACCACTCATTAAAGAAAAAATTTCTGAATTTGGAATATGTTTCATGAAAACAATAGTGAGGTGAGAGACAATTAAAATGATCGTAACATTGAGGTAATAATTAATAAATTTAGTGATTATATGAAACAAATTTAAATCAATATAAAATAGTTTAATAAAAAATAAGAGTTTATTACACACAAAATCTTCGAATAACATAGTTAACGAAGAAGTGATACATCAAAATGAAAATAAATTGAGTTAGGAAACCCTTTACATCAAGTTTGACTTTCATTGTATGATATTTTTACTGAATATATAAATTTAAATTTATTATATTTATATAATATAACCATATTAATACTTATGATATTATATATAATCTACTTATAATTTATTATAATTCATTTTAATAAAATTTTATTATTAAAATAAATATTTTGTGTAACAATTGTTTCATTTTTCATTCAAGTTTCTTTTTATGTTCCATGAATATTGATAATAGTTATATTATCTAGAGAATATTAATCATGATATTAATATAATATATATCATTATCTAAATTTTTATAATCATATAATAAATAAGAATATGGAAAATGAACTACATCACTTCGTGGAGGCAATAACCCACGCGTACACATGAGAGAAATTATTCTTTTTTATAGGGGAAGGGTAACAAGTTAAATGAAATATTATATTTATATAATAATAATTATGTAAATATTAACATATATATATTCTATAGTTCCATATTTATAATCACCCATGAAAAGTAGTGATAAAGAACGATTTACAACATTATGTGGTGACACTAGGTAGTAGATATGCATGAGAGTTGTTTTCAGTTTCTATAGGATGGAAAGGAGGATGAAAATGGTTGTCCCATAATTATAATAACATCTTAATATATTTTTAATAATATATTAACTATTTAAGTATGGGTATAATATATTTGGACAGTTTAGAAGAAGAAAAAAACATTATCAGAGTTGCAAAATATTATTACCTCTTCTTTGGGATACTACATTTGGTTTACAACTTAATACTGACTAGGATAGTCTTTGGAGAAGATCATAAGAATAGTAAATAAGTAAAGGAATATATGCATTTATTAGTGTTGGTAATGGTAGATATATGGAACTCTATATTTGTGAAAAATTAGAAGTGTATGTTCCATTTTAAAAGTGGGGTAAAGGACACACATGGACTTACATAAATTATTTATATATAATATACATATTAGTCATGTAAAGTAGAAAAAATTTATATATTATTTAAGGTATTACATGATAAGTTAAAAATTACATCAAAAAATAAAATCTAGAAATGTTTAAGTTATATTTTAAACATTACATTTTGGTTTAATCCCCACATTAACCCTTTTAACCTTAACTATGGTAACCCATTTCTTTACCAATAAGTGTCAAAAATTTACTTTTATGGGAAATGTTTCTAAAAAATGGTTCATTGATGAAATTTTTAAACATTTATCATTATAATTGCCTTGTTTCGTTATTTTTTTAATCTATTACTAAATTAATTTTAATCATAAAATATCACAAAAATTAATTTTCTAGACTATTTATTTAATTTGACTTCAAATATATTAATATTGAAATAGAATTTAAATCTAATGACATTTACCATAAACTATAAATTAAAATTACATATGAAATTTTTGGTATACCACAAATAAACCAAAATATATTAATTTTATTATTTTTAAAATTAATTAGATTCATTTTTATAACTACTTACAAAAGTGTTGAATCGAAATTACATAATCATTTATGTTAGTTATGTGCTTGTTAAAAATTAAAAATAAAATATTATCAAAAAAAATATCATTCGACATAAAAATAACCATTTTTAAATGAAATTAAAATCATTATATCCCTATGATAATCTGATAGATAAAATAAAATAATGATAGTGAAATTTTTTATTTATTCTTTTCATACATTAATATATAGGTCACTATCATGGAAAAATGGAACCAATTTTTCATATCCTTGAATAGTGAATATAGGTTTTCAATGTAACATCTAGTAACCTTATTTTAGGTATTTATCATCTATCTTTTCATTTCCCTATTTTTCGGAATGTTTTTGGGACTCCAAGGACATTGAGAGTGTTCTAGGAAAAATGACCTATTGTTAGGGGATGTATTTTTTTAATTAATGGGGTCTGGTTATAAATGTGAAAAGGTCTTAAGAGGATGAAATTTGGGGATAGGGTTGACCTAGTGGGGGTTTCTAAGTGTTTTTATAGAATCATTCTATTGAAGAATTTAATGTCACGAATATGTTACATGACATAAATCTATTTCATGGATGATGTCATCAAATTGTTCATAGTGTGAAAATTTTACATTTCATGAAACAAATTCATGTCATGAGAGGGTCAGTTGAAGTTATTTTTAGTATAAGGCGACACCTTTTTTAATATATCTTATAAATCATGAAATTCACATGATTAAAGGCCTTCAAATCATTAATGTCTTGGAATTATTGGTTTTAAAAACACTTTATATATGTTTTTATCTTTATTTGACTGGAGGCTCCTCTCTCAAAATCTAGGATCTCTCCCATGAAATTTTTGGTATCTCTACATTTTTGGAAAATTTATTTTTATAATTGATCTTATTTTTGGATAGGTTTAATCTCTCTAGGTATGTGATATTTATACTTATTCATTGTCATTGTTCTAGAAGTATTATTGTGGTAATTTTTCAAATCTACTGCTCTTGTCGTGTTGATTTTCTAGATCTTTTCTATATGTGTTGTGTGATCTTCCTTTGGTGGTAAACCTTTTTATTGATTGTGGTGTAGACTGCTAGCTTTTTATGGTTTATGTTGTTTTATCTTAACCACTGACTATTTTATTTGCACTACCCGAAATTCGGGCTTTAGACACGGTTTAAAACTGTGGCTCTAGGTCCTCAAACCGTGGCTATAGGTAATATCAACGGTTTGAGAAACCGTGTCTATGCTTGGAATGGCTATAGGCCTGGACATATAGCCATGGTTTGGAACCATGGCTATATGTCTAGAGCCACAGTTCAATTATGGCTACAGGTCTAGATCCACGGTTCTTACTATGGCTCTAGGTATACAAACACGGTTCAAACCATGGTAATATCTCAATTTCCATGGATTAAAACCATGGCTATACTAGAGGAGGGACACAATTTATTTCCACGGTTAGAAACCATGGCATTAGAACTACAACCATGGTTAGAAACTGTGGCAATAGACCAATAGCCACAATTAAAAACTGTGCCAATCGACCTATATCCAAATTTAGAAACTGTGGTTATAGGGTCTGAAAAACATAAAAAAACCCCACCCCATGCACCCCCACCCCCCGCAGTATCCCACCCCCCTTGAAGACCCCTCCCTCCAAGACAGTGGAAACCCCCACCCTACATAACCCCCCCCCCCCCCCGAACAGCCCCCCTATAAAGCCCCCCTCTCAGACATACCATAGACACCCCCCCCCCATACAGACCCAAGACACCTCCCCCCAGACCCTGGATACCCCCCCAGACAGACCCCAGACACCCTCTAGATAGACCCTGGACACCCCCTAGATAGAACTAGGACACCACCCCCTAGACCCTGAACACCCCCCAGAACATGGGCAGATCCCCTAGGACAACCCAGACCTCCACTCCCCTGGACATCCACCCGCATCCTGGAAAGTCCCTAAACCCCCCCCCCCCCCACCCCAAACCCTATACACCCCCAAACCCTAGACAGATCCCCCTGGATAGCCCAGACCTCCACTCCCTTAGACAACCACCCCCCACCCTCATAGACAGACCCTAGAACCCCCCCCCCCAAACCTGGACACCCCCCACCGAACCCCAGTCCTGCCCCCCTTCCTGTTTCCCCTCTCCCTACACCTGCTAGCCCCCACTTTCACCCCCTACCAGCCCCCACTTACACCCCCTGTCAGCCCCCTACCCCCTACCAGTTTCCCTCCTACCCCCTGCCAGTCCCCTCCAAATTAAATTATACATGAAAGATACTTACATAATATTAATTAAACAAATCCAAATATTTAAAAAAACGCATAACTGCACTTACATGAGTCTCCCTATAAGACAAACTATAAAAGAAGTCTAGAACCAGTTCAAAAGTACCTAAAACACAAGGTAGAACATATTAGTTCTAATCCCCTAAAATTATGATAAAACAAAACATCTTAGAATATTAACAAAGAATATAACTCAATAAATAAGAATAGTAGATCCCCCCCCTACTGGACCCCCTTGACAGCAGACCCCCCCCCCCCTGTTGGACCCCCCTGGACTACAGCCCCCCCTACTAGACCCCCTGGACAGCAGCCCCCCTACAGGACCCCCCTTGCAACACCACTGCTGGTCACCCCCCCCCCTTACACCCCTGCTAGACACCCCCTACACAGCAGCCACCCCCCCCCCCCCCCCCACAGACACACACACCCACATTCCTTGCACACCCCTTACCCCCTGCTAGACACCCTAGACACCCCCACCCCCTACTGGACCCCCCTGGACCGAAACCCCAGCCCCCCTGGACAGCTGCCCCCCCCCCCCCCCCGCTGGACCCCCTAGAAAGAAGCCCCCCCTGCTGGACCCCCTGGAAATCTCCCTACTAGACAACACACCCCCCACATCCCTTGCACATATCCTGGAGTAGATCAGGCGCTCTCATCATGTTAAAAAGAAAATATCACACGAGGGAAGAAATAAATCCATTCTACCCAAGGCTGCTTCAAAATATAGAAGTGCATGCACGTAGAGTCAATACAGACATGGAGCTAAATTGGAAAGCACAAACTGGTTGAGAAAATTTTCTCAACCCAACAGCTCACATTGATGAGCAAGGACATCCACCTTAATCCATAATTATTTTTTATTTTTTGTAATTAGTCTGTCATGCAATTCAGGGAATTGAAGGTGAAACTAGTTATCAAGAGGAGATCAACTGAAGGGAAGTAAGCTATAATAACTATTCCAGATCTGAAAAAAAAAAGTCACCATATTGGTATGAATTATCAAATGGTATTCAAAAGAACATCAAAAGGAAATATATTCCTTTATGGAGTGGAGATAGTGTGTATCCTTTATGGAGATATGAGTGGAGAAGACCCTTGAGAAGCTTCCAGACGTATTTATTCCATGCAAAACTGGAATTTCTGGAAGGTTCTTGAAACAATAATTGATGATGTAGGTATTTCTCTTTTCCCTGTTAATGACTGAATAAAGTTTGATATTAAGGGGGAGAAATTGAATAAATCAATGACAATAAGTTGAGAAAATTTGAGATCTCATGGATGATTTCTAAAACAAACTACATGTACATGAATGTTTTCAACATGTGTATTGAGATGAGTGTAAGATCTCAGGTTGTAATTACAAAAAGAATGAAGATATCAATTGGAATCATTTGGTTTCAACTTGAGGATACCTGAACAGCCCCTAAATGATTCATGGGAATTAGAATCATTTGGTATCATGGTCAAACCCCTGCCCCCCCCCCCCCCACCCCCCCACCCCCCCCCCCCCCCGCACACCCAACCCCTGCCCCCCGTGCACACACCCCTGGACCCCCTACACACCCCACCCCTACCCCCCTGCACACCCCACCCCTTCTCCCTGAACATATTGGTTTGATTTATCAATGGTATTCCAAATAAAATTATAAAGAATGATATGCCTTGATGAAGTGAAGATATTGTGTCTCCTTGATGGGGAGATTAGTGGAGAAGACCCTGAAAAAGCTACCAGACATATATATTCCATGAAAATCTGGAATTTCTGGAAAGTTCTTGAAAAAATAATTAATGTGGTATACATTTATCTCATCCCTATTAATGAACAAATAAATTTTGATATTAAGGGGGATAAATTCAATTAATCAATGATAAGAAGTTGAGAAAATTTTAGATATCAATGATGATTTCTAAAACCTTTTACACATACTTTAATGTTTTCAAAATTTGTATTGAGATGAGTGAAATATCTCAGGTTGTAATTCCTAAAAGAATGAAGATATCAAATGGCATCATTTGGTTTCAAATTGAGGACATATGAAAATCCTCTAAATGACTCATGGGAATTAAAATCAGTTGGTATCATGTCCACACCCCAGCCCCCCCCCCCCCCTGCACTCCCCACCTATGCCCCCCCTGCACACCGCACCCCTGCCCCCCATGCCCATCTTGGTATGATTTATCAAATGGTATTCCAAAGAACATCAGAAGAAAATATCTACCTTGATGGAGTGAAGATAGTGTGTCTCCTGGAAGGGGAGATGAGTGGAAAAGACCCTTGAGAAGCTCTTAGACTTATTTATTCCATGAAAATATGTAATTTCTGGAAAGTTATTGAAAAAATAATTGAGGAGGTTTGCATTTCTCTCATCCCTGTTAATTACTGAATAATGTTTGATATTAAGGGGGATAAATTGAATTAATAAATGAATATAATTTTCGGAAATTTGAGATCTCAAGGATGATTTCTAAAACCTGCTACATGTACTTGAATGTTTTCAACATGTGTATTGAGATGAGTACAAGATCTCAGGTTGTAATTCCATAAATAATGAACAAATAAATTGGCATCTTTTGGTTTCAACTTGAGTACATCTGAACAGCCCCTAAATGAGTCATGGGAATTAGAATCAGTTGGTATCAGGTTCACACCCCTACCCCCCCTGCGCACCCAACCCCTGCACCTCGTGCACACACACCCTTCCCCCCTGCACACTCCACCATGGCCCCCCTGCACACCCCACCCGTTCCCATATCACATCTTGGTATGATTTACCAATGGTATTCTAAAAAAATCATAAGGAATGATTTTCCTTGATGGAGTGAATATAGTGTGTCTCCTTGATGGGGAGATGAGTGGAGAAGACCCTTGAGAAGCTTTAAGACTTATTTATTTGATGAAAATCTGGAATATCTAGAAAGTGTTTGAAAAAATCATTGATGAGGTATACATTTATCTCATCTGTGTTGATGACCAAATAAATACTAATATTAAGAGGGAGAAATTGAATTAATAAATGACAATATGTTGATAAAATTTGAGATCTCATGGCTAATTTCTAAATCCTCCGACATGTACTTGAATGTTTTCAACATGTGTATTGAGATGAGTGCGAGATCTAAGGTTGTAATTACAAAAATAATGAAGATATCAATTGGAATCATTTGGATTCAACATGAGGACATCTAAACATCCCCTAAATGAGTGATAGGAATTAGAATCAATTGGTATCATGGTCACACCCATGCCCCCCTACACACTTCATCCCTGCCCACCGTCCACACACCCCCTACCCCCACCTACACACCCCACCCCTGCCCCTTTGCACACCCCACCCCTTTCACCCTACACATATTGGTTAGAATTATCAAATGGTATTCAAATAACATTATAAGGGAAGATCTTCTTTGATAGAGTGAAGATAGTGTGTCTCCTCGATAGGGAGATGAGTGGAAAAGACCCTTGAGAAGCACCCAGACTTATTTATTCCATAGAGATATGTAATTTATGGAATGTTCTTGAAAAAATCATTAATGAGGTATGCATTTATCTCATCCCTGTTAGTGACCAAATAATGTATGATATTAAGGGGGTGAAATTGAATTAATCAATGAAAAAAGATGAGGAAATTTTAGATCTCAAGGCTGATTTCTAAAACCTGCTACATGTACTTGAATGTTTTCAACATGTGTATTGAGATGAGTGCATGATATCAGGTTGTAATTTCAAAAAAAATGAAGATATAAATTTTCATCATTTGGTTTCAACATGAGGACATCTGAGTAGCCCCTAAATGAGTCATGGGAATTAGAATCAGTTGGTATCATCATCACACCCATTCCGCCCCTACACACCCCACCCCTGCACCCCGTGCACACACACCCTGCCCCATGCACATCCCCCTATACACCCCACCCCTACCCCCTACACATCTTGGTATGATTTATCATATTGTATTCCAAAGAACATTAGAAGGAATGATCTTCATTGATGGAGTTAAGATAGTGTGTCTCCTCGATGGGGAGATGAGTAGAGAAGACCCTTGAGAAGGTTCCAGATTTATCTATTCCATGAAAATATGGAATTTCTGGAAGGTGCGTGAAAAAATCATTGATGAGGTATGCATTTATCCCATACCTATTAATGAAAAACTATAGTCTGATATTAAGGGGTAGAAATTCAATTAATCAATGAAAAGAAGTTGAGGAAATTTGAGATCTCAAGGCTGATTTATAAAACCTGCTACATGTATGTAAATGTTTTCATCATGTGTACTAAGATGAGTGCAAGATCTCAGGTTATAATTCCAAAAAGAATTAATATATCAATTGGAATCATTTGGTTTCAACTTGAGGACATCTGAGCAACCCCTAAATGAGTCATGGGAATTAGAATCAGTTGGTATCATGTACACACCCCTACCCCCTTGCACACCCCACCCCTGCCCCCCGTGCACACAACCCCTTCCCCCCTATACACCTCACCCCTGCCCCCCTGCACACCCCACCCCTAACCCCTTCACATCTTGTTATTATTTATCAAATTTTATTCCACATAACATAATAAGGAAAGATCTCCCTTGATAGATTTAATTTAGTGTGTCTCCTTGATGGGGAGATGAGTAGTGAAGACCCTTGAGAAGCTGTCAGACTTATTTATTCCATGAAAATATGTAATTTCTGGAGAGTACTTGAAACAATAATTGATGAGGTATGCATTTATCTCATCCCTAATAATGACTAAATAAAGTATGATATTAAGGGGGAGAAATTTAATTAATCAATGACAATAAGATGAGGAAATTTGAGATCTCATGGCTAATTTCTATAACCTGCTACATGTACTTGAATGTTTTCAACTTGTGTATTGAGATGAGTGCAACATATTAGGTTGTAATTCCAAAAAAAATTAAGATATCAATTGGAATCATTTGGTTTTAACATGAGGACATCAAAAGAGACCCTAAATGATTCATGGGAATTAGAATCAGTTGGTATAATGCACACACCCTCTTCCCACCTACACACCCCACCCCTTCCCCCCTTGCACACACCCCATGCCCCCTGCACACCCAACCCCTTCCCCCCTATACACCCCACCACCCTGCACACCCCACCTATGAAAATAACATCAAAATGAAAGATCATACTTGATGGAGTGAATATAGTGGGTCTCCTCGATGGGGAGATGAGTAGAGAAGACCATTGTGAAGCTGCCAGACTTATTTATTCCATGAAAATCTAGAATTTCTGGAATGTTCTTGAAAAAATCATTGATGAGGAATGCATTTCTCTCATCCCTGTTAATGACCAAATAAAGTCTGATATTAAGGGGGATAAATTGAATTTATCAATTACATGAAGTTGATGAAATTTGAGATCTCATGTCTGATTTTAAAAACCTACTACATGTACTTGAATGTTTTCAACATGTGTATTGCGATGAGTGAAAGATCTCTGTTTGTAATTCCAAAAAGAATGAAAACATAAATTGGCATCATTTTGTTTCAACATGGGGACATCTGAACATCCACTAAATAAGTCATGGGAATTAAAATCAGTTGTTATCATTCACACACCTCCTTCCCCCCTTTCACACCCCAACGCTCCCCCCCCCCGGGCACACACCCCCTTCCCCCCTGCACACCCCACCCCTGCCCCCTTGAAAACCCCACCCCTACCCCCTTCACAACCCACCCCTGCAAATAACATCATAAGGAATGATCTTCCTTGATGTAGTGAAGATAGTGTGTCTCCTCGAAGGGGAGATGAGTGGAGAAGACCCTTGAGAAGCTTCCAGACTTATTTATTCCATGAAAATCTGGAATTTCTGGAAGGTGCTTGAAAAAATCATTGAGAAGGTATGAATTTCTCTCGTCCCTGTTAATTACTGAATATCATCTGATATTAAGTGGATAAATTTAATTAATCAATGAAAATAAGTTGAGGAAATTTAATATCTAAATGGTTATTTCTAAAACCTGTTACACGTACTTGAATGTTTTACACATATGTATTGAGATGAGTGAAATATCTCAGGTTGTAATTCCTAAAAGAATGAAGATATCAATTGGAATAATTTGAATTAAATATGAGGACATCTGAACAGCCCCTAACCGAGTCATGTGAATTATAATCAGTTGGTATCATGCACACACACCCTGCCTCCCTCCACACCCCACCCTTTCCCCCTTCACACCCCACCCCTGCCCCCCCCACCCCCACCCCCGCACACCCCACCCCTGAAAAAAAATATCAGAAGGAATGATCTGATTTAATGGAGTGAAGATAGTGTGTCTCCTCGATGGGGAGATGATTAGAGAAGACCCTTGAGATGATGCTAGACTTATTTATTACATGACTACTTTTCAGGGAAAATAGGGCTCCGGCAAGGGGATCCTATTTAGCCATCCATTTTTGTGATTTACATTGATTTTTTCTCACGCATCCTGGAATGCAGGAGGCTGGGGCTAGTGCGGTGGCTGGTTCGGGCTTGATTGGCTGGTGTGGGAAGGAAGGAAGGTGGTAGGGGGATGGTAGGGGGCTAGTGCGGGCTGGAATAGGTGGCAGTGGGATGGTGTGGGCTGGATTAAAGGTGGTTGGGGCTATTGGGTATGTAGAAGGGACTGGTGCGGGCTGGGACGTAGGAGGCCAGAGGCTGGTGAATGATGTAACTAGGGGTTGGGGCATTTTGCAGTTGGAAGAGGGCTGGAATTAGTGTTTTGGAGGAGGTTGGGGGTGGTGACTGGTGTGGTTGCTGGTGCGAGCTGGATTGCAGGTGGCTGGGGGATGGTGCAGGCTTGAATGTAGGTGGAAGAGGCTGGAATTCTGTTGGAAGGGTGATGGTTGCAGGTGTTGGGGGGATGGTGCGGGATGATTCCAAGGTGGAAGGGGGGGGGGCGCTGTTGCAGGCTGTATTCTAGTGGCATCAGGCTGAAATGAAGGTGGAAGGGGGCTGGCGTGGGTTTGATGTGGATGGAGCAGGACCAAATCACGACATTACCAAGGCGTGATAGTGGCATGACCGCGGCGTGACCACGACGTCTTGGCCCGATCCAATGACATCCATGGGGCAGCATCTTCCAGCCAGGAGCGAAGGTAGCGGGAGGAGGTGGGGAAACATTCTGGTCGTCACCCTGCTGGTAGAAATTGTGATTAGTCATTCTCAACAATTATCACAATACTCATGGAATATTATCACTATGAACCACCACGGGGTGTCGTCCTGGACCCGGGCCAAATCATGGCATTACCGCGGCGTGACCGCGGCATGTTGGCCCGGTCCAACGATATCTGCGGTGTAACACCCCGTGATTTTACGATAAATATTCTTTTTAATTTCATTGATATCTTGTGTTGTACGCTACACCAAAAGGATTTTTCACTACACGCATCCCTGACATGGAGTACTTTACATGCAATCGTGACCTTCCATGATAGCGTGTGTTGTACGCAATATCGAGTTTCACTAAACAATGTTATGTTATTAAAATATTATATAAACTAGACGTTATGAATAGTAACACCCACTTTTTGAAATTTTATAAATTTTATCATTCAAAATGGACTTCATTTTTGGATTCAGAATATCGAAATTAACCTAGGGTGAATTTTTGGTATTTTTCTAAAAACTTTCAATTTTTTATAAATAGTGAAAACACTAGGTTACTATTTAAAAACCGACTTTTTATTTAAATAATTATTTATTTTATTTAAATTTATTTTAGGTAAAAATTGATACATAATACCTATATAAGTTCAATGAAATTAATTGGAGTCATTTTATAGTAATTATAGATATGAAAAAATTTTATTGAACTTTTCTCCGTCTTTTACCCATATCCTAGGAGAATTTGGAAATTCACATAAAACTTAATTTTATCACTTCTTTGAGTGGAATTTCTAAAATCTTAGGGACACGGTTAAAATAAAAGGACTAAAATGTGGTTCAATGAGATGAAAATAATTTTGGGTGAATTGTAAATGTTCTTCTTTTATTTACCACGGTTAAAAGTAAATAGGGTAATTAAGAGTAAAAATCATATTATTATTACCATAAAATATGTCCTAATTATATTGGATAAATGTAACTAGACAGAAAACAACCTTAGGAATAAAATATGACCATTGAGGTCCACTTCGATTAGATTAGGACATTTATTATTAATTTATTTAAAGAAGGGTTAAAATAGTGAAAATCAAAGATTAATAACTAAATAATTTTTAATATAAGGTTATATATAAGATAAATTAGAATATAAATATTCATTAGAAAGATAAATATATTTCATACCTAAAGGTATTTTATTTATAATTTTTAGACATTAAATAATTTATGTTATTTATGACACAATGGTGATAAAGTAATTACCTAAATAATGAAATATTTAAATAATTGATGTTATAAATACCCAAATAAATTTAATTTGAGACTTTTTATGAATTCCACTACTTTTATTGGTTAATATAACATGTTATTATTTAATTAATTAACTTTTTTCGAACTAATAATGCTTTTATGATTTTCACAAAAATCCATTACAAAATAGTGTCAAAATTAACATAAAATAGTTTTTAAAACAAATATTATATTATTAATTGTTATTATATTCCTAAAAATATATCGTTTGGCCAAGATACTAATATCTTGATAGTTTTATCATTAGTGGACCACTTGGGAGTCTCTTGGATGTATATGGTATGTTTATTAACTATATAATATAAAAATACAAGGTGACATGGTAAATGTAAATCTAATTAACTAAGAATTAAAACTAAAAGATAAGGTTAATATAATGACCCATAGCTGTCTAAAATCTATTGTCTGAGAGGATTTCGATCCATACCCACCTTATATTTGAAATAAATCATTTTTTAGCTATTAAAAACCTTATATTACTTTATTACAAAATAATATTTTATGTTTTTCCAAAGGTGCCCCCCTCCTCCCTTATAAAAAGGGCACCCCTTACCACTTCTCTTGACACCCTTTTGATCCTTGAAGCTCGTCCAAAACCTGGCCATTTCTCTTCCCCACTTCCCTAAAAACATTCTGGAGGTTCTGGTCTTCTCAAAAGACCAACTCTACTTCCTTAAGAGGAAGCTTAAAGGAGGTGCGTCGAAGAAGAGGTAATCTCTTCTTCCAATTATCTCATGTCTCTTTCTTCTTCTACATATTCTTATTTAGTTGTCTCATTATGAAGTAAAAACATCAGTATTACGTATATACTGATATGTTATTATAAATATGAAACAACCCTATTTCACCTTCTATCCATCCTATGGAAAATGAAATCACCGCGCTTGCGTAAGTACGGAATACCGTCTCCATGTCGTTGTGTAATCTGTTTTCCACCACCACCTTACATGGATGGGTATAATGTTGTAAAGAATAACTATATATTATTATTTTAAACTGATATTCATTATTAAATAGTATACATACACTTTAATACAATTCCACGATCAAGGGAATGATATCATTGCTCGTGCGTATGTACGAACGATTGTCTCCACGACGCGATGAGATTCATTCTCCATGTTAACCATTCATGAATGATTATAAAGTATATATAATGAATAATAATGAAATATATGACATAATAATGATACTGGATTTATGTATATATATTTGTATTTCATCTACTTAATTCCATTCAATTCAATAAGGAAACGAAAACAGCGTTCATGCGTATGTACGACCTACTGTCTCCCTGAACGGTGTATTTCATTCCATTTATCGATCTACCATATATATATGTATATGATGAATATATATTATATATAATTAATTTTTACATTCTGGAATTATTTAAATCAGTATTTATGTAATAATATCAAGAACAACATGTCGAAACACGTATGATAAATGAAATGATTTAACCCAAAATGCTTCTTTAACATGGAATTTACAAAAGAACGGGTAATATAAAGTCATAAATGAACCTTATATGATTTCATAAAAAAGAATATGATTTTTTAATATGTCAATGTCATTATTTAAATCATTATATAGGAGGTTCGAATACATACGAATCATATCAGACGTAAGGTAAGGGATAACTATTCCAATCTCGTTCTTATCTGAGATTTTTAATTCGTAAGTATTTACTGGGGTTATTGTTATCATCCATGTCCATGTTTCCAAAAAATGATTTCATGTATGTTTAAAGTCATTTTTAACCATTTTATACTTTTACAACACGGTATGTAAGGAATCTTTGTTTTACCATACGATGTACTTTTTGACTTTTCTGACATAAGTACAAGGAGAATGTTATTTTTAACTTAAACGGCATGAACGGATTTTTAAGGATTCATAATGACACATTTTAATGAAGCTTACTCTACAAGATTGCATGATTATTTTCAACAAAACCCTTTTCTTTTAAAATTTCATGGCATTTTTTTAAAAGAAAATGATTTTGAAGAATAAAGGATATTTTCCTCAAAAATTCATTTTAAGTGTTTTATTAGAACTATTTTCCATCTAAAATGACATTATTTAATATGTTTATGTTTGAAGTATAATGTCTACATTATTTACATGGTTTGATTCTTCTTATGATGAAATGATATCCATTTTTTATATGGATTATGTTATGATGGCATGATGTTTAATAATCCCATTCTATTACATGGGTTATGCTATGATGTATGATTTATGATTTTGTGGCACATGAAAGAATGATTTCATTATGAGATAGGTGGGACCTATAGCTCCCTCCAATTCATTGGGTAATGATTTATATCTCATGAGATATACATGGTTGGAATGGTAAGTTAATCTGGTTCAGTAATACAGGACTGGAACGAGGAGTGAACTCGATTCAGAAAGGGAATTTGTCCACTAATATGGTCTTGGAAGCAATTCCTTGGCTACCATGAAAATAATATCATGTGCTTAATGGTTGCCACAATAACATGTTTTATTTCCATTCTATTTTATCATGATTAATGTTTTTTATGATCTATTCCTTATGTACTGCCTTGTTTTATGTCTTTGCCCAAGATTTTGATGTTTAAAAATTATGTTCATATTTTTAAGTTCAAATGTATATGATTTTCATTATTTCATGCATGCTTACCCTTACTGAGAATTTAAGCTCACCCTATATATGTTTTCTTTTCCCCATGATTTAAAGAATGTTTTTACGTAAGAAAACCAAAAGGGGGAGATCTTTATGGAAGATGTTGAAGATCTTTCACCACGATTAGAGGATTACATTCTGAGTTTCCAAAGACACCAATCTATTACAGTCCTTGTGTGTATATTTTTTTATATATTAAGTATTCCACAAAAGTAATTTAATTTCAACATATGTCAAGATTCGGGTCTCTACAATTGGGATTAGAGGAAAGGTTTAGTTACCCTTTGGAAACTAGGATGCAAAAACTTTAGTGAGATCCCTAGAGATATTTCTATCATATATCTAGGTATTTCCCTAAGGATAAGTATAAGTATAGCTTATAGTCCTAGAAATATGGTATTGATATTATAATTAAACCTAAGATGTTTGATATCTAAGGTACTCCCCCTTTATTTTGTTGTTTTCCCTAGCATTATTTTTGCCTCTCACACTATTCTTTTTGGGTTTTAGACGATGGATGGAACCCGAAGGAACCATGTTGATCAATGTAATGGAAAATGCAATGATTTTTCTCTTGAACAAACCATTTTTATGGGAGATGGAGTGAAAAATCTTATTTATATACTTACGCAAGCTATGAATCATTCTGGAATTCTGAATGAGCAGAGAAGGGAACAATATTCTATTTAGTCCTTCATGAGGCAATGTCCACCTTCTTTAAATGGGTCTTCTGATCCAATTGTTGATGAACAATGGATCAGTACCATTGAAAATATATTTTCCATACTTCTCTGTTGAGAACATGATAAAGTCATTCTAGTTGTTTATCGTGTAGAAGGTGAAGAAGACCAGTGGTGGACTCTAATTAAGAATACAAGGCCCCAAGATGAAATTGAATCCATGGAATGGGATGAGTTCAATAACTTGTTTTTCAGTAAGTACTTCCCTCGTATTATTCAAAAAAAGATGTAAAATGAGTTCCTTGAACTTAAGCAAAATGATGATGAATCTGTTGGTATATACGAATAAAATTTTACATGGCCTACAAGGTATGCATCTGGCATTATCATCCAACCTGAAAGTAAAGTTGATCGATTCTTCAGTGGCATAAAACCAAGTCTTTGAAGGGCATTAGCTATAAGAGACTTCAGTATCTATAACGAAATTGTGCGTGTTCTATCAAGGTAGAAATGGAAGTTGGTGTTACATATCCATCTCAGGGATTAGACAAGAAACGAAAGATGGTGTTAAAGGAGAAATCTCAGAACAATGGTGAAAATAAGATGAATGTTTCTTTATGCTCAAAGTGTGGAAAGAAGCATGGTGGAGATTGTCTTAAAGGGACTAGAAAATGTTTTAAGTGTGTAAAAGAAGGTCATCAAGCAGCTGAGTGTCAATGTAATGGAAAAAGGGTTGCTAAAGATGTGAATAAAGAAAAGACTGCAGAGAACGCGCCACCAACACTTCAATGCTTCAAGTGAAATGAAATGGGGCATTATGATAATAAATACCCTAATCCAAGGGTTAACGATGATCGACATGAGAAACCACTTAAGGCCAACGACAAAGGGAAGTCACATGCGATCACTATTGGAGATGTTGAATATGAAAATGATGTGGTGTAATGATTAAGTGTTTATGTAATGGGATTCCAAAATAATGTTGTATATAGTATCATGGAATATTGGAATATTTGTGTATTGGTCTATTGTGGTTTTCAATAATTTTATGGTACCAGTAACCATTGAAAGTGATTGAGATAGTTTTGGAAGGAATATGATATGCGCATAATGAAAGGATAAAGAGAAAATGAAATGTTTGATAGTATTCATGAGCTCATGGATGATATAAGGAAAAATTTATATCATGGTTTGAGTATATAGAATTTTTTTATTTTGGTATGTGGAAAGAGTTAACTTTTGACAGCATTCATGTTTTCACTAAGGTTAAATGGGTATTCATTCTTCAAGAGAATACATGATTAAGGTATTCAAATGTTTGGAATGTGACCAACAACCAGATATATCTTATGATATATGGGGGACAAATGAAGGAATTCAGATACTCAGTAGATGACATTTCTAGTAATCAGACATAAGTATTTTGGATAAGCCTAAAGATTTGAAATGGATTATGTTGGACATAAGTTAGTATTGTTTAAGCATAGAACATTTTTAAATATTATTAATGGAATGTTATAATTATGTAGTTTTAGAAAAAGGACAACCTACAGGATGAGCGACAACCCGTCACGTCGGACAAAGTTGTGGGAATCAAACCCACAACTGAAGTGTCACATGCCTTTATCACCTACCACTGGCCTACAAAAAGTACATGGTTAGTAGAAACTAGTTTTATTTTAAGCGTTGTGATAGATGAAGTATAAGTCCATTTTAGCAACCATATACGATTAATCTCAGCATAAATGGACTTATGTATATTTAATAAATTGTGATAAACTTTTTGCGATAGAAATAGATGGAATGACCTATAATTCTATCGCATAATCTACTAAAACTTCACAGAATACAAATTCAAAATCATTGTTTTAAGAGATGAAGTAGAAATTGTTCAAGACATGAGCAACGGTGAGATGATACCAAAATAAAGTAACTATTTATTCTTAATTAAATTCTTCTACTTTAGGAAAGTGATCTTAAAAACAAAAAAATGTTGTCCAAGTGCTCTCATATCTGATGAATCGGATGGTCCCTTAGATCATCACAAATTTATGGCTTTGTTATTGTAGGCTTTTTCATAGCCATGTACTCTACCACTCTTCATCAGAAGTTGATGGTTATATTTCTCTTCCATATCCATATATTCCCCTATGTTCTCCTATGTGGAAACCCAGTGATTAGTTAATTTGGGTAACTGTTACGTTTCATACTTTAATTTTTAAAGTATTTTTTTGGTATTCCTTTTTACAATGTGGATATATATGAAAGAAACTTTCATGGAGTAAACAGTTTATAACTCTGATGAATTTCGAGGGTGAAATTAATTTTAAGGGGGTAGAATGTAACACCCAGAGATTTTATGAAAAATATTCTTTTTAATCTCAATAATAACTTGTGTTGTACGCTACACCAAAAAGAGCTTGCACTACACGCATCCCTGACTTGGATTACTTTACACGCAATCACAACCTTCCACAATAGCGTGTGTTGTACGCAATATCGAGTTTCACTAAACAATGATATGTTATTAAAATATTATATAAACTAGCCGTTATGAATTGTAATACCCACTTTTTGAAATTTTATAAATTATATCTGTCAAAATGAACTTCATTTTTGGATTCGGAATATCGAATTTAGCCTAGGGTGAATTTTTAGTATTTTTCTGAAAACATTTAATTTTTGATGAATAGTGAAAACACTAGGATACTATTTAAAAACTGACTTTTTATTTAAATAATTATTTATTTTATCTAAATTTATTTTAGGTAAAAATTGATACATAATACCTATATAAGTTCAATGTAATTAATTGAAGTCATTTTATAGTAATTATAGATATATAAATATTTTATTGAACTTTTCACCGTCAATTACCCATCTCCAAGGAGAATTTGGAAATTCACATAAAACAAAATTTTACCACTTCTGTGAGTGAAATTTCAAAAATACCAGAGACACGGTTAATATTAAGGACTAAAATGTGGTTCAATGAGATGAAAATATTTTTTTCTAAATAGTAATTGTTTTATTTTTATTTACCACGGTTAAAAGTAAATAGGGCAATTAAGGGTAAAAATGATATTATTATTACCCTAAAACATGTCCTAATTCTATTCAATAAATTTAATTCGACCAAAAACTACCTTAGGAATAAAATAAGACCATTTAGGTCCACTTGGATTAGATTGGGACATTTAATATTAATTTATTTAAAGAAGGGTTAAAATAGTTAAAATCAAATTTTAATAACTAAATAATTTTTAATATAGGGTTATAAATAAGATAAATTAGACTATAAATATTTATTAGAAAGATAAAAATATTTCATACCTAATGGTATTTTATTTATAATTTTTAAACTTTAAATAATTTATATTATTGATGACACAATGGTGATGCGATAATTACGTAAATAATGAAATATTAAAATAATTCATGTTATAAATTACAAAATAAATGTAATTTGAGACATTTTATGAATTACACTAGTTTTTTAGCTTAATATGACAGGTTATTATATGAATTAATTAACATTTTTCGAACTAATCATGCTGTTATGATTTTCACAAAAATCCCTTACCAAATAGTGTCAAAATTGACATAAAATAGTTTTAAAAAAAAATATAATATTATTAATTGTTATTATATTCCTAAAAATCTATGGTTCTGCCATGATACTTATATCATGATAGTTTTATCATTAATGGACCACTTTTGGGTCTCTTAGATGTATATGGTAATTTTATTAACTATATAATATAAAAATACAAGGTGACATGGTAAATGTCAATCTAATTAACTAAGAGTTAAAACTAAAAGATAAGGTTAATAAAATGACCCAAACCTGTCTAAAATCTATTGGTTGAAAGGATTTAGACCCCTACCAACCTTATCTACGAAATAAATTAATTTGGAGCTATTAAAAACCGAATATGACTTTATTATAAAATAATATTTTAAGTTTTTCCAAAGGTGCCCCTCTCCTCCCTTATAAAAAGGGAACCCCTTCCCTCTTCTCTTCACACCCTTTGATCCTTTAATCTCGTCCAACCCTAAGATATTTCACTTCTACACATCCCTAGAAAAATTCTGGAGTTTCTATTCTTCTCAAAAGACCAACTCTACTTCCTTAAGAGGAAGCTTAAAGGAGGTGCGTCGAAGAAGAGGTAATCTTTTATTCCAATTCTCTCAACTTTCATTCTTCTTATACTTCTTCTTCTTTTTTTGTATCATTATGAAGTAATAACATCAGTATTAATTATATACTAATATGTAATTATAAATATGAAACAACCCTATTTCACCTTCTATCCATCATACGGAAAACGAAATCACCGTGTGTGTGTACGTATGGAATACTGTCTCTATGCTGTGGTGTAATCTGTTTTCCACCACCACCTTACATGGATGGGTATAATGGTGTAAATAATAACTATATATGATTATTGAAAAGTGATATTGATTCTGAAATAGTATACATACACTTCAATACAATTCCACGATCATGGGAATGATATCATTGCTCGAGCGTACGTACGGACTACCGTCTCGACGACACGATGAGATTCATTCTCCATGTTAACCATTCATGAATGATTATAAAGTATATATAATAAATAATAATGAAATATATGACATAATAATGATAATGGATTTATGTATATATATATATATATATATATATTTATATATATGTATGTCATCTACTTAATTCCATTCAATTCAATAAGGAAACGAAAACAACGTTCATGCGTACGTACGGCCTACCGTCTCTATGAACGGTGTATTTCATTCCATTTATCAATCTATCATATATATATGTATATGATGAATATATATTATATATAATTCATTTTTTACATTCTGGAATTATTTAAATCATTATATAAGTAATAATATCAAGAAAAACAAGTCGAAACACGTACGATAAATGAAGTGATTTTACCTAAAATGATGCTTTAACATTGAATTTACAAAAGAACAGGTAATATAATGTCATAAGTGAACCATGTATTATATAATAACAATAAATATTATTCTGTAATATGTTAATGACATTATTTAAATCATTATACAAGAGGTTCGGATACATAAGAAGCATATCAGACATAAGGTAAGGGATAACAATTCCAATCTCGTTCTTATCCGATATTTTTTATTCGTAAGTATTTACTGGGGTTATTGTTATCATCCATTTCCATGTTTCCTAAAAATCATTTCATGTATGTTTAAAGTCCTTTTTTACCATTTTTTCTTTTACTACATGGTATGTAAGGAATCTTTTTTTACCATATGAGGTACTTTTTGACTTTTCTGACAAAAGTACGAGGAGAATGTTATTTTTAACTTATACAGCGTGAACGGATTTTTACGGTTTCATAACGCCTCATTTTCATGAAGCTTCCTCTAAAATATTACATGATTATTTTCAACAAAACACTTTTCTTTTAAAATTTCATGGCATTTTGTGAAAATAAAATGATTTTGAAGAAGAAAGGATATTTTCCTCAAAAATTCATTTCAAGTGTTTTATCAGAACTATTTTCCATCTAAAATGACATTATTTAATATGTTTATGTTTCAAGTATAATGTCTCCATTATTTACATGGTTTTATTCTTCTTATTATGAAATGATATCGATTTTTTATATGGATTATGTTATGATGGCATGATGTTTAAGAATCCCATTCTATTACATGGGTTATGCTATGATGTATGGTTTATGATTTTGTGGCACACGAAAGAATGATTTTATTATGAGATGGGTGGGACCTATATATCCCTCCAATGCATTGGGTAAAGATTTATATCTCATGAGATATACATGGCTGGAATGGTATGTTAATCCGGTTCAGTAAGACAGGACTGGAATGAGGAGTGAACTCGGTTCAGAAAGGGACTTTGTCCACTAAGATGGTCTTCGCAGCAATGCCTTGGCTACCATGGAAATCATATCATGTGCTTAATGGTTTCCACAATCACTTTTTTTATTCCCATGCTATTTTATCATGATTAATGTTTCTTTATGATCTATGACTTATGTAATACCATGTTTTATGTCTTTGCCCATGATTTTGATGTTTAAACACTATGTTCATGTTTTTAAGATCAAATGTATATAATTTGCATTATTTTATCTATGCTTACCCTTGCTGAGAATTTGAGTTCAACCTTTATATGTTTTCTTTTCCCTAGGATTTAATGAATTTTTTTATGTAAGAAACCCAAAAGGGGAAGATCTTTATGGGAGATGTTGAAGATATTTCACCACTATTAGAAGATTACGTTCCGAGTTTCCAAAGACACTAAACTATTATGGTCCTTGTGTGTCTGTTTTTGTTATGTATTAATTATTCCACAAAAGTAATGTAATTTCCATGTACGTCAAGATTCGGGTCTCTACACGTGGGACATCATCTTTCGGCTTGAATCAAAGGGAGTGGGAGGAGTCGGGGCAACATTCCGACTGTCACCCCACTGGTAGAAATTGTGATTAGTCAATCTCAGCATTGATCACAAGACTCATGGAATACTATCACTAAAAACTAACGTGGGTTGCCGTCCTGGAGCAGGACCAAATAATTGTGTGACCATGGCATGACCGCAGCATGAATGCGGTGTGACCGCAGCGTGACCGCGGCGTGATTGCGGCGTGACCGCGGAGTGACCTTGACTTGATTGTGGCGTGTTGGCATGCTCCAGTGACATCCGCAAGGCAGCATCTTCCGTCCAAGAGTGAAGGGAGAAGGAGGAGGCAGGGAAACATTCCGGCCATCACCCCGCCCGTAGAAATTGTGATTTCTTAGTCTCAACACTGATCACAAGAATCACGGAATACCATCACTGCGAACTGCCACAAGGTGTTGTCCTGAAGCAGGTCCAAATCACGGCGTGACTGCAGCGTGACTGCGACGTGATCACGGTGTGTCGGTCTGGTCTAGCGACATCCGCGGGGTAGCATCTTCCGACCAAGAGCAAAGGGAGTTGGAGGAGGTAGGGAAACATTCCGGACATCGCCCTGCTGGCAAGAAATTGTGATTAGTCAGTCATAACATTGATCAGAAGACTCATGCAATATTAACACTGCGAACTGCCTTGGGTTGTCGTGCTAGAGCGGGCCAAATCACAACGTGACTGTGGCATGACTACGACGTGTTGGCTCGGTCCAGTGACATCCATGGGGCTGCATCTTCCAGCCAGGAGAAAAGGGAGCGGGAGGAGGTGGGGTAACATTCCAGCCATCACCCCGCAGACATAAATTGTGAGTAGTCAGTCTCAACATTGTTCACAAGACTCGTGGAATACTATCATTGTGAACCGCCGCGTTCTGTCATCCTGGATCAGGGCCAAATCACGGCGTGACCGAGGCGTGACTGTGGCGTGACCGCAGCGTGACAGCGACGTGACCGCGGCATGACCGCGGTGTGACCACAGCGTGACCGTGGAGTTACCGCAGCATGACCGCGGAATGTCGGCCCAGTCCAGCGACATCCACGTGGCCGCATCTTTCATCCATGAGTGAAGGGAGCGGGAGGAGGCAGGGCAACATTCTGGTCATCACCCCACCAGTAGAAATTGTGATTATTCAATCTCAACATTGATCACAAGATTCATGGAATACTATCACTATAAACTGTTGCAGGTTGTCGTCCTCGAGAAGGGCCAAATCACGGCCTGACCGTGGGTGATTACGGTGTGACCGCGTCTTGACCGTGGCATGACCACGGAATGTTGGCCCGGTCCAACGACATCCGTGGGGTAGCATCTTTTGGCCAGGAGAGAATGGAGCGTGAGGAGGCGGGGAAACATTCTGGTCATCACCCTGCCTACAGAAATTGTGATTTTTCAATCTCAACATTGATCACAAGACTCATAAAATACTATCACTGTGAACCACCGTGGGGTGTCATCCTATAGCAGGGCCAAATCATGGCATGACCGCGGCGTGACCTCTGTGTGACCACGGTGTGACCGCAGCGTGATCGCGGTGTGATCGCATCATGACCGCGACGTCGCAGTGTCGTGACCGCGGCATGACCGCGTCATGACCACGGCGTGACCGTGTCGTGACCGCACCCTGACCGCATCTTGACTATGGCGTGATCGCAGCGTTTTTGGCCAGTCCAGCGACATCCGTGAGGCAGCATCTACTGGCCAAGAGCGAAGGGAGCAGGAGGAGGTGGGGCAACATTCCGACTGTCTCCCTGCTGGAAGATGATAGAACAGATAAACAATTTAATATTCTATAACAAGGGATCTCCAAACAAGGTTGTAGTGAGTAACAAAATGACGCAACGTCTAAAGGGTAACAAAAAGACAGAAAAGAATAATACACCATACACAAACCATTTACAAATTCATTCACTTTTCCTAAAAAAGGAAATTTTATTTATAATATTCAAAGCGTGAAAAGGAAAGTGTCATGGTCAAGGTATATTCCTACTCGGGAAATGTCATTTGAGTTAAACGAGTATGATAAGCCAATTTATATTATTCAATGAAAACAAAAACTAACTAGCCACAAAACAAACACCAACAAGAGGCATATGAAAGACTCAAACCAAATCTAAACATGATACAAATAACTATCACTACTCTTTGGTTTAGAAGACAGCAGACCTCCGTTAGAGGAGTTTTATTATAAAATAATGGCATTTATTTATCACAAAATTCATTTAATTATATTTAACATTTATTCTAAAAATCATTCAGCACAAATCAAATGCAATAATTTAAGCAAATAGATCAACATAACTATCACTGTGAGTTTTCGTAGACAGTGCACCTCTGTTGGAGGGGTTTTATTATAAAAACATGACTTTATTTATCAAATGAAACAATTATATTAATGAACACTTATTCAAGATATGAAATTCAATATAATTTAGATTGGTGATGTTTTATTATTATTTATTTTTATTAAAAATTTGGAACCATTGAAATTTTATTAATGGAAAGTTTTATTTTTTAATTAAACACCATACCAAGGGGAGATATAAACAGGAAAACAGAAAAAAAAACAAACTGAAATCTACTACAAAAACACAAGGTAACCATACATCCTCGCTATTCTTATTCTTTTCAATATTGTTTTCAGAATTAAATTCGTAGTGCAATATATATTACATCAGATAGAGTACAGACAGTTCATTTAAAATGTATTCTGCTACTCATTTCCTATTTTGATATTATTAGTGTATCCTGTGTCATGGAAAATACCATTGCACCTGAAAATTTTCAATTATTAATGAAATTCAATGTTATTTTTCTATCTGTTAGGATGTATCAGTTTTTTTTCACTTATATCATATATCAGTTGATGGTTCAATTATCCATTAAACTATTAGGTTGTAGGAAATATAGCCTATTGTATTAAAGAAAGGACTCTGTTTCTTTTAAAAAATTCATCAAAAATTAATACATTGTTGTTTTTCATAAAATATAACTCCATTTTTTACATTTTATTAACTATAGGAGCTACATAATACACCCTATTTGAAATCAATAGTTAGTAGTTGAACATGTAACATTACATCCACAAAACATCTTCTTTTTCATTATCATGCCCACCTATCTTTGTTTTAATTTTTTGGTTATTTTGTTTTATTTTCCATCTTATTTTTTTTATATACCATAATCCTTTTTTAAACCTCACTTATTTTCCATTTTGTTTGCCACTTTTCCATGAAACACCTCTTTCCCTTCCATTGAAAGCACTTCTAATATTTTGAATGAGGCATTAGTTTTGATATCTTAATATATAATGTTCTAAAAACCATTACAACAAGTTTTTTGATATTTTACTGATCGAACACCTATACCAATTCTTGAAAATAATGAAACCTCAGTTGTTTGGCGATTCAAGTATATAGGTACAGCTAAAAATTGTCTCGGATTCTCATTTAAACATTCAGCTTGACTCATCACCCCACTCACATTTTTTTTTCTTTTTTCAAAGCAGATTCTGAATTTGGAAGGATTCAAGCATGGGATGTTTTTCAACATCTCTGGACATGCCCAATCTCAAATGCATCAATTGAAGTTGTTCGGGGAAACCAGTGTATTGAGGTGAAACCATTGAGTGTTACGAAGGTTGTTGGACTTACTCAAAAATGATATTTAGTTGTTTAATGGTTTATTTTAACTACTTGCATTGGTGAGCCACTACTTAAAATCATAATCTTTCAATTAATGTGAAACTCAATTTCTCTCCAAGAACACTTCATGTTAAAACTATAAATTTTTTATTTAATAATGCTAAATTGAAATAAAAAACAATGTATTTTTTCAAGACTAAATGGGCTTAGCATTTCACTATGAAATATTCATTGTTTTTTCTTTTGAATGTATGTTATGTAGGGTGCAATGACTGATTGCATATTGGGAGAAATAGTTCACAACAACATGATGAACATACCAATTGACTATGTCTTATGCATTGGGAATTTCATTGAGAAGGTATAACTTTCCATTTATCACAACTATAATTAGTTATAAACCCGTAAATAAAGTCAGCTATAATTAGTCATGGTAGTGATTATGCACATATGGGGCTATGTCTGCCCACGTATATATATAAATGTATACACAGGTGAGTGGATACTGGTATATGAATATAAGCATATGTGCAAGGATCCCCTTGCACATGCTCATGGCCATGCAAGTGTGTGCATAGGGGCTAGGTGTACTTACATGTGTGTGAAGGTGCATATATCCAGCGGGGGAGAAAAAAAATTTAGTTAGAAATCTCCAAGAGCCGAAGTGGTGGTTTGGTTCCACATTGAGGTAGGATCCCTCTTCTAGCCTCTTTAATTCAATAATGCTTTAAATTGAATTTATCTGCATTCTTAAATATTACAAGCGAACACATGTCACAGTAACCTCCTCTGTAAACATAGTAGGCTATCTCACATTGTGATAACAATATAGATCTATATCCAAAGAACTATTTTCTAGTCTCTTAGCAGCAATTACATATTACAGGCGAACACATGTCGTAGTAAGTCAACTATGCATTATCTTCATAAATGAAACAATAAAAATTATGTATTAAATGAAACCATGTAGGAATAACAAAACTGCATGACACTCAGATGCAGTACTGGAATTATATAACATTATTGGTAAAAAATATATATGAAGTAACATTGGCCAAACAAAATAAGGACACAATGTAATATTCAAAAAAAATTAATATTCAACCAAAATTCATAATTCATGGAGAGAAGTGAATAAATTTCCAAAATTATGAAGAACACACCTTTTTCTTACCTCTAGATCTGTAGAAGAAAACATGTTTGTTCTGGACATAAATGGAGTACATAGAAAATTGTTTATTGAAAATACATGCTAGAGGATCAATGTGAAAGTAGGGTAAACTAGGCAGCAATAAAGGCAATAAAAAATAAAACATTCATGTAGTCAATAACTTAGACAATCTAATGCAATGCACAAGGATATAAATACTCCATAGTTTCCTCACCCAGAGAATAAAAAAAGAAGTTGTAGGATATGAAAGGTTGTTCAAAGTATATATTTTACTAAGACTAACCTGAGCATGTCAAGTATCAACCCAAGATTTGCCTATGTGGGGATATTGATTCATGAATGTATAAAAAACTATATCAAAAGCATACAAATGGATGAAATTATATCGAATACTGTAGAACAGTTGTACATTTTAAAAAGAGGTAAATAAAACCTCATAAAGATATATTCGAAATGAGTTATACTAATAAAAGGGTTGAGAAGAATGTCTCAGGAGGAAGATGTTTCAAAAGTACCATCTGTATTTGAGAAATAATATTGTAAAAACGAGGTACAATGGAAATGTACTCAAAATGCATGTACTAAAAATAATAACAGTGTGGTTATCGAACAAAAGGACCAAAAGTAGTCTTGCCTAGAAATTGATTGTAATTACCTCTCAATGTAATCAAGGATTATGATGCATAATTGTGAGTTATAGGTATCCTCAAATACCACAAAAGAATAGGTGAAAAAAACGACTAAAAGTTTTTATTATACAAGTTGAAAATTCAATAAGCATAAACAAATATAAACGAAGTTGATTTTAAACCTTGAAAATTTTTGGACATTTACTGGACTCACTCACCCCAGTCATTAATTCAGCTGAAACATAGTCATATAGAACCCAAAAAAACTTGAAAACACAAATAGATGCAGGTGCATGCATGCGAGAACGAAAGGAAACAATGAGAATTATTAAAATGCACATACAATCTTAACATATGTGAAATAACATTCAATACCAATGGTGCCTGCACAACCCCTACCCCATTGCATAGTCCCCCCCCCCCTCAGCCCTCACTGCCCCCTTGCACACCCCCCTCCCACCCCCTGGACAACACCCCCTCTCCTCCCCCCTTCCCCTTTCCCTCTTGTAATGGAATTGAGTATTATAACCCAAAAAAACAATTTATCACAAGATTATCATGAAACACCAAAAAAAACACAACAAATGGTTTCTAATGTCTTGCAAAAATTGGTATAAAATAACCATTACCTCTTGAATTTTATATTCACATCAATCCCGATTACATGTCGTGGGAGAAAATCAATTCCATCTGCTATGTTTTCTTGTTGGTTCTCTGTATATCATGCATCCAAATTCGGCACACCAATACAAGTCATCAAACTCACAATATGATCAGTAAATCTAATAGAGGGGATGCATCAAATAAATAATGGGAAATTGGACTACATACCGTCAGAGGTGTGCCATAGAAGATAGAGGGGCTGCCTTAGAGCGGTGCCATCGAGGAGGTATGATGGTCGCATCAGAGGAGGATACAATTTAGTATAATAATAATAAAACTTAACTACTACATAAAAAATATGTAGAAACAGTCAGAAACACCACAATTTAATTTAGTATTACAATAATAAAACCCCATGGCATTATAAAATTACACATATTAACAATCTAAAAATACAATTCACATCAATATTGGGACTCAATATCAGTATCATCAGATTCATGATAACCCTCATCCATGCCTCATACAAAAACACCATCATCACCTCTCATGCCACCAGCATCATCATCAACATCAGCATCGGTACTGACACCAACACTGGGATCGGCTCCGGCTACAGCTCCAGCTCCGGCTCTGGCTATGGCTACAACTCCAGCTCTATCTACAACTCTGGATCCACCCGCAAAACTCATAGACATCAAACATGCGTCAAGTTATTCAGCTTCTTCTGGTGAAATTTAGAAGAAATGGCATACATAACTTTCTTCGTATTTTCAAATATCTCTTTTTCTAGTTTTTGAGTTGCTTCTTGGATTACATAATTCATCTGTTCCACTGTGACCAAACCAAAACCGGTACTCAAAGAAACATTGTTAGAAGACCAATATCGAGATTTTACAATCTTCTTCCTAGGTCGACAACACACTCTGCCTGGATTCTCATCTCTTAATACCTGATGTAGATGATCGTTCAGGCCCACATTTTCAGGATCCTTTTATGCCAATGTCTCCAAAGCATTATGTGGATTTATATATAACATAAATTAAAATGATAAAATAATATAAGGAATTAAATTTAGTCAAAATAAAAGAAATTGAACTCTACTTACAATTGCCTTCTCGGTGTCAATATTTGGCACTGTACCATATTTCTTTTCTCTGCTTATACAAAAAAATTATTGCGAGGAACGCGACCATCGATATTAAATTCTTTTTTCTTGAAAAAACAAAGAAATAAATCAAAATTTGAAGTCAAAAATATTACACTAAATGAAGCCAAATATTTTAAATATTAAATTACCTATGTTTTCTCAAGATCTAGGAGTTAAGTGTGTCCACGAGTATAATCATGTTTCATTCCGCCCTTATTTCTTTTATTTCTGTCTAATTTATCCTATAAATAAATAATTATATAATTTCATTAACATCAATAAAATTCTGTTTCAAATAAATAAATGAATATATATATATATATATAATTCCTTGAACTCTTGACTCTTCCAATAGCCGATCATCTTGTTGTATTATGATATTGGGCAATCATGAATCATTGGTACTTCATTAAGCTCCATGACAACTCTCTTTTTCAAACCAAGACATAACTCATACTTTTAACCTCTCCACATTTCACCTAAATCCATTAACCTTGCAGCCTTGGTATTTTTTCCATCAGTAAAATTATATCGGAGCTACAATGTACATAATATTTTTTAATAAAATATTATAAATTAATATATATAAAAGGTGATTAACATTACTTACCCAGATCTCTGCCCAAGAATAGTACATTATTTGTTCTCCAAATTCCCACCATCTTATTGGTTGAACCGAAATGATATTGTTGTGTCTAGATAGTTTTCCCATAATGATTTTGCATTCTATAGAATTTTTCTAATTATAGATTTGTCCTCATTGTATTCAACCATGACTTGAGTGTGTCGATTCCAAACCTCTCACATTTTTGTGTGGCATCATCATCTAGTAAAGACTATAGATAATCATGAAAAAAGGTAAAAAGGATAAATATATATATGAATTTATCATTAATCACTAATAATAATGTTTAAACAAATACCAGTAGATGGGGGATCTGTTTACACCTGAGGTGTAGTGTCTAGAGGGGGAGTAGCCTCTGTGGTAGGTGGGATATGTACAGTAGGATTACTCTATACAGTAAATGGATAACCTTGTACAGATGAGGGTGGATATGGATATGGATATGGCGGTGGGATATATAGGGGCATAGTTCCTTGTACAGTGGATGGTGGGAATGAAAAAGAAAGTGGGATTGGAGTCTGAGAACTACCATCCGATGTGGGTGCGGGCCGAAAGCGATATGGAAAATGTGGGTATGGATAATATGGAGTTGGAATAATGGGAGGATGACCTTCTGGTGACTCAAGCAGCATAGTAGTAGGCTGAAATGTAGAATCAATACCCATCGCCATACTATCGGCTTCGGTAATATAATCCAACCGTCTCCTCAATGAAGTAGCCTAAAATATCATATATGATAAAATTACACGAACAATAATAAGATAAATAATATGAAATACCATAATATTTAAACATAAATTGCACTTACAGTGTTGGCCATATGAGACATATGTTGTTCATTTCTTTGTATTCTTTTATTTCTTCTAATATCATCATATTCAGAAATTTTGAGATAGAAATTTAAAATAATATTCTCAAATAAATAGAAATAATGAAAAATGTTAAATAATACAATTGTATTATAAAACAATGAGATAAATTTTCCATGTGATATTTATACTGATAAAATATACTAGTTAATTTGATATCATTAATGAATGTTTAAAAAACACATACAATATTACGATAATGTGAGGTAAATACTTACAAATGTATAAACGTTCTGTGTGGTCTGTGACGATTTCTGGTTCACAATTTGTTCTAGAAAATGATTCATTTGTGTCATCAAATGCAATATTCGAATAAATACTGGTAGGTTCATCCACAACATCATTTTCATCCATGTCTTCATCAAAAATACGTCTTCGAATGACATCAACAATAACACCAAATTGTTTTTCATACAAGTCAGTTACATAAAACACATATCGAGCCTATGATGCTAGAATACAAGGTTCATTGGTGTGAAGCTGGAGATTCATATGAATCACTCTAAATCCACATTTATCAATATGCATTCCTTGTCGTGTCAATGATCCAAATGACTTACATTTCATCATTGCGACGCGACCATGTGTATAGTAATCTAAAAAAATGATTCTTTCAACAACACCATTATATGATATATTTTATGATCGATGTTTTCTATCTAAGGAACTCGGATAACAATCTATTGTGGCACATATCATGACATTGTTGTGTTGTGTCACCATTTTTTTTGCACAACTATTTATAACAAATTTAAATCCATTGACTACTATTTCTTTAAAATCACACACCACATCATTTGGACCAAAGGATAATGCTCTTACATCATCTAATACTTCATTCATTGGTAGAGTTAAAACCTAAAAGATACCAACATTGAATATTAAATAGAGACATATGATTATGTTATAAGAGGAAAAAAATATATTACCTTTGACATTAACCTTGTAGAAAATTCTTTGCTGTGAAACAGTTCCTTCTTCTTAATAAATTGGGAGTGATGTCTCTTTCTTATAATTTGTAAATGTTCTTTACAAATAAGAAAGATCAAAAATGTCAGAAGATATTAAGAAATAACATAATGAAAAAAATGCATATTTATTATTTTACTTACTTGATTTAATCATCATGCACACCATAGTTGAATAATACTGTACGATGAGCCATTTCCCACTCTTCCTTGCTTTAAGTGCACAACGAGTATGATCCAGATATCCCCCTTGTTTGGGGTAGTGAAGGGAATGCAGGCTCAATGGGATCATATTTCTCATCTTCAGTTCTCATAAGTCTATTAGACCTTGTGGTGACGTTAGCCAAGTACGATAAATAGAAATCCATGATTTCTTGTTCTAAATAACATTTCACAATATATCCTACGGGTTGATATTTATTTCTCACATATGATTTCAATGAAAACATCATTCTTTCTGTAGGATACATCCACTGACTCGAAACAGGACCACAAAAAAGAACTTCTGTGTGAAGATGCACAGTAAGATGTAACATACATCTGAAAAATGACAGTGGGAAAATTTTCTCCAAGTCGCAAAGAATAATCAGTGCATCTCTCAGTATTTTTTGAACAACACTTCTGCTTAGTCTTTTGGAACAAAGGTCTTGATAAAAATGACAGAAATTAATCACAACAACTCTAACATTATGTGAAAGTAAATTTCAAATGGAAATAGAAATCAACTCATGTAACAAGACATGGTAATCATGGGTTTTAATATATTTAGGTTTCACATCTTGTGTATTCACCCTTTTCAAAATATTACTTGAACAAAAATCTATAACCTTCAAAGTTTCCAAGACTTGAAGAAATAGTTTCTTCACCACATTTGTCATTGAATAACATGCAATAGGGACTTTCCACTTATTTTGACCAATTAACTCAGGATGAAGTTTTACTCTTATACCCCAATCTATCAAATCATGACGAGACTGAAAATCTTCTTTTGTTTTGCCTTTGACATTTAAAATAGTATCAAGTAACATCTCACAAATGTTCTTCTCGATATGAATTACATCCAAAAATTGAAGCAACAATTTGATGACTAATACATCAACTCAAAGAATATTCTTTTCTTTCTCCAAATTTTATTTGGAATTCGAATTAACATGTTTTCACTTTCTGATATTTGATTGAATTTTTCCAAGAACATAATTCAAATCATCAAGTTATTTAACAATATCATTCCCTGACATTCGTTGAGGTGTCTCATATATCTCGATGGAATTATCAAACTATATTCAATTTTTCCTGTATGGTTGATCCATCGATAGAAATCATTGATGCCCTATGATGCTGAAATTTCATCGAAACTTTAATCTTCAGAAACGTGTATTTTTTATACAAATAGGACAAGATTATTTCCCTTTAGTACTCCAACCATAAATCATTTTTTAGGTAGGTAAATCATTTATCATCTATAATAAAGTTGTACGAAACATAAAGAACTCCTTCCTGAATGCATTGTATGCTTGTGCACCAATAATCCAAAGATCCTTTAACTCCTCTATGAATGGTTTCAAGTATATATCAATATCATTTCTAGGATCAGTAGGTCTAGATATCAATATACTCATGATAGTAAATTTATTCTTCATACACATCCATGAAGGAATGTTATAAATGTGAATGAAAACAGGCCAAGTATGGTGTGAAGTTTGCATTTGGAGAAATGGGTTGAAACCATCCCAGGATAATCCCAATCTAAAATTTCGTGGGTCAGCTGCAAAATCAGGTTTTAACCTATCATATTTCTTCCAAGCCAACCCAACTATAGGATGCACTATTTCATCATTCACTTTATTTCTTTCATCCTCATGCCATCTCATATTCATTGCCATTTTTTTGACATAAAAAGTTTTTGAAGTCTGGGAATTAAAGAAAAGTTCCACATCACTTTCTCTGGTACGTGAGATTACGTTATGTCTTTGTTAGTCTTCCACATGCCACACTATTTTCATTGACTTAACTCTGCATTTTCCATCTATAAGAAACAAAAATCTTTGGGGAATGAATGAATCTTAATAGATGAAAATACAAATTTGTCAACCAAATTTGATGACATGTAATTATTTTCTAAAATACATGCTTCAATAGGAAGTAAATCTTTAATAAATGTAAGGAGATAGTCAACTGCAGTATTATTAAATCCATAAATTTGTTTTCTATGATATAATCGCACTAAAAACTAATGTTTTCTCATTTTTTTTCACATGCCTAATATACTGAAGTATTTGCAGCTTCTATAAGCTTTCTAACACTCTCAATGTCATCATCCTTATTAATAGATGAAAACTATGTTCCGGTATTCATTTCCTCTTGCACTGGTCTACATGAGGAGATAGCTTCAGAAACAAAAGGAAACCAATCAGAAATCAGATTTTTCATACCAATTATTTCTACAGAATCGATGTCATTAACCACTTGTGATTTTTCTACATTGTGATACCACACATGATATTTTTTTTGGAAACCTTTTTTAGTAATATGATAACTCACTTCCTCATGAGTTAACCATGGTCTTCCAACATAATCAAAACACGGGATTCGAATAAATCCTCCATCTGAATAATTAGTGAATACAAAGTCCAAGAAATGTCGAAACTCTTTCTAAAATTCATCAATGATCCGATCAACATTGTACATCAAGTATCTATCCATTCTGAGGAATATAAACATACATTAAATATACAATCAAGAAAATGACTTAGCATTGTATGTATTGTTTCGTAAGATAATAAGTAACAATAAATAACATGTCAATAAAAATTCATAACAAATACTTTGGTTAAGGGAATTCATAAATGTTTCAAATTATAAAAAACCATGAATAGTCGAACCATTCTATGACCACATATGATTATTTTTGCGTACCTAAAACACCCACATTAAAAGCTAGATTCTTTAAAAATCCCCTATTATGTTTTCTATAGAATTAACTAATGGGAACCCTCCCTCCTGGACACCCCTCCCCCTCCCTCTTGTATGCCCCCCCCCCTCGAACACCCCCTCCCTCCAAAACAGCCTCCCAACCCCCCAATACAGCCCCCATACCCCTGCACAACCACACCCTATGCACACTGCTCCCCCAAACCCCTCAACCCCCCCCCCTCTTGGACAGATCCCCCTCCCCTTGAACCCCCTACCCCTCATTGTCAAGAAGGTTTTCACTATCCTTTAAAAAGGTTAACAACCTACAAGCCTTCCTGGTTCTTTGAAGAGATTTGTAGAATTTGGTATTTTCTTCACCGTCGGTTAACCATTTAAATTTAAATGCTTGTTTTCTCATATTTTCTTTTAATATGAGAAATGAGTTTAGTTTTACTATAGTGTTTAGTTCTTGAGTGGGATCAGTGATGAGTTCGGAGCTGGCGTTTTTGTTTTTCAGATCATTGAGGACTTTCTCAATAAACATGATTTCATTGTTAACTTGTTTGGATTTTGATTTGCACCATGATTTTAGAGTCTGTTTGAGATGTTTCAATTTGAGGTTTTAGGAAAAGGCATCATTGTTATGATACATTGATTACCAATAGTTCGAGATGATATGGGGGAAATCATCATTAGAGATCTATGCATTGGTAAAAATAAATGGTAATTGGGGTTTCATGACATTAGAGGAGACATTGACCAAGATGGTATGATGATAAAAATTCATATTGTGAAGAGTGGTTCCGGAGATAGTGTCCCATAAATCTATAGCAGGGACATTCATGAAGTATCTAATCAATTTAGAGGCAACCACTTTGTTATAATTCCTTCTATACCAAGTTTATTTCACACTAGTGAGATTAATTTTAATGATATTAATGTATTCAATTAGGGATTTAAATTATTTCATTGAAATGGATGCATGAGAAGGTCCAATTTTCTCAATTGAGTTAATAATGGAATTAAAGTCTCCAATTAGAAACCAAGGGTAGTTATGTTAGTGCTTGGGGATGAGAGATCACTACAAATAGTTCTTCTTTTGTGGTATCTATTTTTATAGTTCACAAAGGAGCATAAAGTATGTGTTCCATAAATGTTAAAGTTGAAAGTAAATATCTTGATAGAGATATTAAAAACACTCTAATTGTGTAAATAAGAGTGTGAAAAAATCAATAAAGAATCAGCATTGAGTGTATTATTTATTGAACCAGTGAAAACATAATTCTTTTGGCATAAATGTGATTATATAGAGGAGAACAAAATTTTTGGTTTAGCGATGGAAAATAACACAGGATGATGGTTGTTAACCATTATTTTTAAATAAATGAACATGTCATAGTTAGCGATACCCTGAAAATTCCAAAAGGGGGTCATCATTTAAACCTGAATTTGGAGTTAGAACACTATTTTCTCTTTATTCCATAGCCTTTTTTTCTAGTAGTCCTTCTAACCTCTAGGTTATTTTTAGTGGCATGTTCTTGTTCATTCCTAGATGTGACTAGAATCTTCATTTTAGGATTCTTAATTTGACCTTTCATAGGTGAGTCTATAGAATTCTTAGAACAGATCGATGAAGAATTGATATTATGATTAGAATTCAAGTTTCCATATTTCATAGAGAAATCATCATTAATTATAGATGTAGAAATAGGAGTACCTGAAAACATTGATATATCCACTATCTATTGTTCGGCAGTATCTAGATCTGTTGGATGGTATGGATTCAATGGAAATGAAATATTACATGCCTAAATATGTTTAGGTTCCTGTACCGGGGATTTGAATATTGGTTTGATAGGTTATACATAATTTTTAATATTTTTAGAAGTCATGGTATGTGTCTCAATTGAAACAACCTTAAAAATACTCATCTGACTCCCTGATTCTATGTAACTGGTAATAGATTTAGAGTGTGCAAGGGGAGAAAGAGCTAAATCCTTCTCTAAATTTTTGGTTTCCAACTTCATTTCAAGAGTAGTATTATTATTATATATGATAGAGAAGTTATTAATAAATATCATAGTAGCATGAGTTAATGAAGTTTTAATGGTTGGTTCTATATGATTCAAATTACAAAGCATGAGAGAACTAATGACCTAAAAAATATTAGCAGGTTGTGAACTATAAAAAGAGTATAAAGTAGAAGAAGATGTTATAACCATGTCCTTTTTTTCTCCACCCCGGTATCCTCCATGGGCTAAATATTCCTAATGGATCCAATGAGATCCTACATTTTAGTCACCTATACCAAGGGTGTACTTACCTTCACTGATTTAACAGTTTCCAAATCCATGGAAATAGTTGCAGTCATACTACAAGTATGTGTGATATCTTGAGTAGATTTTGGGATAGACAATAGATTCCGAAAATCTATAGAATGTCTAGTTGAATATATATTTTTAGAGAAATTATCAGGTAAATTTGTTTTACTATTGGTCTGAATCTTTGTCCCTAATGAAATAGTGGCATTTAATAGGGAGGGGTCCTCGAATTTTTAAGTACATAAATATTAGGAGTGATCATCCACAGATTGAATAGGAAATGATCTCGTGCACACATAGTTATGAGGGGTGTAGTGTTTGAATTGCATTCATTGCACTTCAAGTTTTTACCTGGGCTATGTTCAGAATTTTGGTTATATTCTAAAATTTGTTTGGATGAGCATATATTAGATTCGTCCTTATTATATATCCTAATATTTTCTAACACAAAAAATTAAATTTCTTCTAAGAGGACTTTATATTTAATGGTGTTTTCTTCTTATTCATCCATATTAGCCTTGTTAGAACTTGAGTTATCCCCTATGTGTATAACTTAGTTTGAATATTTCACCCAATTTTTAGATTTCATTGATGGGGGTACAGGTATATCTATCATAGGGGATTTACCATTTTTATTTCTCATAATCTCCTTCCAATAATTTTCTACTAGTTGTGTTACTTGTTTTCTAATTACTCTAATATTGAAAAGTGTATGACCAATTATTTAACAGTGTTTGAAAATGGGAGGTTTCCTCTCATATTCAATTCTAATTTCAGTTTTGTAGTCATTTGAATTGAAATTAATTGTGGTGGGCAGCATTTAATCATGTTTAATTTCCACAATAACTCTAACAAGGAGGCATAAGTCAGGATTTAATGTTCTTTGATCAATTTTGAGGGGATTTCCTATGGAGGAGACAATATCATTTAGAATTTTTGGGTGCCAAAAGATCCAATTAAGACTATGTATTTTGACGCAATCTTTTCCCAATGCATTCCTATGTGTGTGCGGATTGAAGTTACATTCCCAATTTGAAATTATGAGTTAACTGAGTTTATGATTGAAGCTTCCAGTCCTCCAAAATACGTATATATCCCCTTGTGATTTCAAAAATATATGAAATAGCCTTTTCCTATTGGAATTAATTTCTATTTTAATGAATTCCAACAGTGATAAATATGTGAATGTAATTTAGATAAAGGACATGGGAGATAAAATTTGACGTACGAGAGGTGAGATGTTACCACAAAGGAGACTGATTTGCCTCATTCAATGGCAGTGACGTGCAGAATCGTGAGGGGGATAATGATGGGGCAGTGTCGTGAAGGATATCTGGGAACTGTTGGAGGATAAGGATTGGGGAGAGGAGAGGTCACCAAGGCCGTCAGGGAAGAAGGGTTGCCACCGGGAGGAGAGTTCGCCGCTAAGCGGAGAGGTTGCCACCGAGAGTAGAGGTCGTCACCGAGAGAGGAGAAGTCACGAGGGTGGAGGTGGACAGTCGAGAGGATAAGTCACACTGAGAATAGAGGGCCACGGTCGCAGGAATAAGGTGGGTTGTGAGGGGTTGGGGGAAGAGAGGAATCACGATAGTGGGGAGGAGGAGCCCGATAGATGGATAAAAAAACATAGATACGGAATTTTTTAAGCGTGGCTATAAACAATTATTTAGCCACAATATTAATAAAAGTGTGGATATAAACTAAGCTATACCCATGGACTTATAAAACCATTGCTATAGGTCCATGTCTATAGACTTGTTTTCTAGAAGTGTTGTTTAATTCATTTTGATATGTATAGATTGATTCTGAGGCCTCCATTTTTTCTTATTGTTCTTCCATTTTGGTGGATACAATTATTGGAATTTTCAACCTGAGTTTGTAGTTGGATGTTATGTCTCTAGTATATATTTTATTAAATATATTAATCTATTTTAAAAAAAATATAAATAATTGGCATGATTGATTTTTTTGTGGAAATTGGTTTCTGAGAAAAGGTGGTTTTCCACTTGTTTTGGTAAATGTAAATTTATTTTTAGAGTATTTTCATATGAAATTATGAAATTGTTTCCATTAAAAAAAATTAAGAATTGGTTTCAAAAATGTTTCTCATGGGTATCATTGGGTACTTAAGTGTATGATGTTGTAATAGGAATCTCTTGTTGCTACTGTCAGGGGGTTTACTCATGGGGTGTTTCTCTACCCCTGGTCTCATTGATGCTCTAGTGCTTGTGGTCAGCCCATGGGGATTGATAACTCCATTGGGTATGTGATGGTTTGGGATAGGTACTATTTTTACAGTGTTTCTAGATCTAGTTCATCATGTTTGGTATCAGAGAAGGTTGTGCTCAATTTTGAGATGTTGGTAGACCATGGATAGGATTGTCATGACTTGATAGGTAGGTTGTTGTGAGTTTCTATCCATCTTTTTCGGTGACAATACTGAAGTTACCTTAGGATTTTGGGGTGTGTGTATCAATTTTATGTTCTTGATTTTAATACCATTTTTCCCTATGGTATTCTATTTTAAACTAATATTATTCTATTGTCCGGTCATTTCATCTTCTTTTTTTGCAATTGTATACCTCAAATACATCTTCCATGGGTTCCTTAGAAGGGTGAAGCCGATTCTACTCAAGGTAATATTACTCTAGATCAAAAAATTAACAAGGATATCATGAGCGATGTTATTGATATTGTCCAAAAGGTATTGAAAATCCAAAATGTATTTGTTGAGGGATATCCAAGATTTACAGGAGAATGAGATCGATCACTGGTGTTCCTACATCAGAAGTATATGTAATTTAATTATATGAATGAACCTTAAGAACTAAAGTAAATTCTAGAAAATATTTTTTATATATTAAACATCCTAGATACAACTGAGAATATCAAGGTAAAGTGTATGGTGTTCAGACTCAAGGTTCCCAGTAAGCGATGGTGGGATTCGAGGGTACAAGGCGGAATTCTGGTGAGATTAGACTATAAAAATTTCCAAACCCACTTATTTTAGTATCTTTTTTCCATATTTGGTGATAATGATAATGTATTTAGAGTTTATATCCTTGAATTTTGAAGATTTTTCAATGTTCACATACACTAGTCGGTTCATGGAGAAGCTTAATTTTTCACTAGAGGTAATAATGAATGATAAAATGAAGCCTCAGAAGTAACTTCAGGGTTTACAAATAGATATCAAATCATATGTAATTATGTTGAATCATTCAATTATTTGAAGATATTACATAGGGTAATGATGGTATAGACATATTTGGAAGCCAAGTTCAGTTTTTCTACCCCTTATCTTCCACATAGTAGAAGAATCGGTGGTGTTCATGGGAGGAAGATGAAGTAGAATGACCATTGTAGGGGTGATGGGGATGATTCACCTTAGTGGTCCTCCACAAAACCTTTAGTTATATCAATTATTGTGTCCCTGACATGCTATTAGTGTTGTATGGTTAGGCACACCTAGCATTTTTGTTCTCCATGTTTGAAAATGGGTAATAGTTTTGGACTCTATAGTCATCTACATCATTTCTATCATGTTATGTATATGCCTCATTATGGAAAAACACCATAAAATCCAAACGGTATTGATGTGATACTAGATTCTTCAAAGTATTCAAGGATCAATCCATATCCCTCATGATTGAAGAACCATCACACTGTGGATGAGTTCCTAGTGGTGGTAGATGTGGGTCTAGGGACTGTGATACATACTATATTTATTCTATATTCAGTACATATTATTGTATTTTATACATGTTCCTCCCACTCATTTATATATACCTTTTTTTTAGATTCATAAACATCCAATGGAACACTTGTCCTTTTATATAGATTTAGAAACACCACATGGTGTGAGAGAAGTGTAGGAATTTTGGTATCTTTTTTGTTCATTATCGACAGTCAATGCAGAGTTAGTGTAGGATTTCCTCGTTCATGATATAGATTGACTTAACTCTCATCAAGTTGTGTTTGATTATTATCATCAATGTGATTCATTAATTATTGTTGATTTGTTCTATCAGGTGTTTCAAGGAGATTTGGAATTGAGGTATGTTCTTGCAAGACTTTACCTCCTAGAGCAAACGAGTCTGTTATCTGCTATTGCAATACATAATGATGACATTTATTTTTTTGGTAGTGTTACTTTGGGTTGTATTGATTTTTTAAAAAATTTACCAGATTATTTCTCATGTCTTCTTTTAGATAGAGAGGTATAGTTTATGACTGATCTGGTGTTAGATACATAAATGATTTCGATACCCTCTTATCATAGGTAATTATAAGAGTTTAAAGAGCTCAAGAATAAATTTGATGATATAATGGGGAAAGGTATCACTAACCTTAGTATTTTTACTTGGGTATCCCATTTTTTATCTTCCAAGAATGTAGATAGTTAATTCTAATTGTGTGTAGACTATTGTAATTTTAATCTACCAATTATTAAGAATAGGTATCCTTTAAACCATTTGAAGGATTTTTTTTAACAATTAAAGGGGGAAAGTGGGGTTTTTAGATCTATATTTGGTGGGGTTATAATCAGATTATAGTTTGAGAGTCTAATATCTCCAAAATGGATTCCAGGTGTAGGTATGACCATTAAAAATATCTTGTGCTGCAGTTTGTTTTGACTAAATATCATGTAGTATTTACGGATTTGATGAATCAGATATTCCATGAGTATCTCAACACTATTATAGTAGTTCTTGTAGATGATATTTTGGTTTATTTGAGATCCATGCACGAGCATGAGCACCATTCTTGTTTGTTTATTGAAATCCTAAGAAGTCACCATTTGTCTTAAGAGCTTTTGAAATGTGGTTTCTATATCCAATAAGTGTGATTCTTGGCGAACATGATTTATGATTATGGCTCATCATTTTATCCTATGAAGGTGAAGGATACCTTTTCATGGAAAGATCCATGGAACAAATTTATTATTTTAAGATTCATTGGTCTCAATAGGTACTATGAATGGTTCTTCAAGGATTGCATGAAGTTGGTGTCACCTTTGACAACTCTTGTGAAGAAAAGGGTGAATTTTTAATTAGATGCAAATTGACAGTATTATTTCAATGAGATGAAATGTCTATTTTCATCAACTCTTATTCAAATCTTAAATGATCCCAGAAAAGGGTTATTTGATTTTCTATGATTATTATTGTTTTATTTTGTTTCTTATACTTATTTAGGACAATCATGTGGTGTCTTATGGATCTCACCTGCTTCGACCCCATAATAATAATTTCCCTAATAATGATTTTGATCTTTCCTTGGTTATGAAAGTGATTAAATGTTGTAAATGGTTTATTTTTTGGATAATTATCATGGTATAATCTGAATATAAGTGTCTAAAATATATATTTTCTCAGAGATACCTGAATATCATTAAGAGTTGGGTGGTTTAATACCATCATATTTTTGAATTTGACATCACTAACAACCTGAGGAAGGGGAATTTCATTGAATATTCTCCCTGTATGAAAGTAACAGTGCTTGTTGTTCCAAAATAGAATGAGTGGAACCTATTGGGGATCTTAGTGCAGTTCCACCTAGATCTTCTAGGAGATGTTTTAGGTATGCTTCTAAAAAATATTTAGCTATCATAATCTCTCCTCATATCTATTATACAGTATCAGTGCCAGGATTATGAGTTCAAGGGAATATGAGAATCCCAATATGGTGGGGACACTATTTCTAGTTTGTATCTCTTTATAGAAGGTATTATTTGATTTGGGGAATAGTTTTTCATCCTCGTATTTGTGAGGATCTTAGTTTTTATGAATATCATAGTTCTTCAGGGTTTGTTCATTTAGAAACTACGAAGATGTATTAAGAAATCAGATAGTGATTTTGGTTTTTAGTTTTTAAGAGAGACATTATAGATTACGTGTCTCACTTTTACACATTTTAATAGGTAAAGATAGAGGATCTGAAATCATTTGGGATTCTCTATCCTATTCTGCTACCAGTTTATAAATGGGATAGGTTTTCTATGTAATTTTTTGTTGGATAAACATGGAGCCCAAAAGTTAGGAATGATATCATGGGGGTGACTGATTATTTGAGAAAGTCACCTCACTTCATTCAGATCTGAGACACCACTAAAGTTGAAGATATAGGAATGTTGTATATACCAGATGTTGTGAGAATACATGGAGTTTTCTCAACCATTATTTCATATAGGGATCCTAGGTTCATGTTAGGGATTTGGAAAATTATCTAATAGGGGATTATGACTCTGGTAATTTATAGTAAAAGTTACCATCCATAAATGATAGCCATATGAAGCATTCTATTAAGATATTGGAGGATATAAATCGTTCCTACATCTTTTATTTTTATGGATCATGAGATATTAATCTAATAATTATTAATTATTTATATAATAATAGTTTACATTAATTGAAAATAATGGATCCCTCCAAGGCTTTTCATGGTTTTTATGTAGGTTACCTCATTTTTGAAAAGAGGTGGGTACGACCAACATGGTAGGAAGGATTCTCATTCAGGAGACATTAGTGAGGATTTGGGATATATGACACCATCTGTTTCCAGATCAATTTTGGAAAAAATAGTATGCATATAATCAACATCATCCTTTAGATATTTTCATTGTTTGTCAGGTGTTCATGAAATTTTTATCTTCATTTGGGTCACTGTTGTCATTGAAAATAGTTGAATTTGGATCTACGATATATTGGACCATTAATGTTAGTATGTTTCTAGGTAAGTTTTTTTAGTTGTAATTTAGAGTTTAGTTAATTGATATTCATTATGTTTTATACATATCTCAGATTATGATTTATCAACCTGATCCTTCTTTCATTCTATGTTGGGAAGAAATAGAGCTTGATCTAGATGTTTCAGTTTTAGAGAAACTATTGCAGTTCATTATATCTCATGTAAAAGTACTACATAAAAACCAGCCATTTATTATATTATTATCAAAGAATTAGTAAAATTCTCATGAGACATGGGTGTGTGAGTCATTGATGATGGATTAGTGGCCTCACCTCTCTCAGGGCACTAATCATACACATGATTTCCTGAAGATCAAAAGATTTATAGTGAGTATTTTATAACATCCCATTACCATATTTGAAGTATTTCTCATATATTTTATAATTTCCCTCTTTGTTATTGTGCATTTTTGGACTTCTGAGTATAGAGAACGTTTTCTTGGGAAAATAAACTAATTTTTAGGGATGTATGTTTGTTTGAATTAATATATTCCAGGTATAAATTTCAAAAAGGCATAAGAGGATTTATTTTGGGGTCCATGTTGACCCGAGGGATTTTTCTAGTTCTTTTTATAGAATTTTTATTTCAAAAATTATTTAACACCATGAATGGGTTACATGAAAAGAATATATTTATAGGATAATGTTTTGAACTGGTTTAAATAATTATACATTTACACCACAAAAAAAGTTCATTTCATGAAAATATCAATCAAATTTGTTTCTAAGTTAATGCCTTTATCATCATATCTTATAAATCATGGAATTCACATCCCGAAAGGACTTCAAGTCATGAATATTTTTATATTAGTGGTTTTAACCAAAATGTTTGTATGATGTTATTTTCATTCAACCACATGCTCCTCTCTTGAATCCTAGGAGATCTCACAGGTGATTTTGGGGATCTCCACTTCAGTAAGATCATTTTTTAGTGATTTATCTTCATTTTGGTTTTAATACATCTCTCTAGGTAAGTTATCATTTTATTTATTCATTTACATTAGTTGGATCATCACCAATGGATTTCTAAGAAAACATGGTTTTCCCCATTTTTAGTTAAATAATTTTTTATGAATTGTGAAATGTATTTATAAAATGGGTTTTGAAGAATGGTTTTGAATAATTGGTTTAGAAAATTTAGCACAAGGGAAACCTTGGTTAATTTGGTGTATGGTGTGTTAATAGGTTTCATCTGTTGATACTATCAAGGTTTTACTCATGGGGTTTTCCTCTTCCCCATAGACTCATTGTTTTGGGTTCTAATTAGACCTATTGGAACATTCACCGGTAGGGGTGTTCCTATGATCTCTTGATTTCATGAATATATCTTGAGACTTGATGTGCATGATTTTCTATATTAGGGTATGATTGCTCTCACTAGAAAAACTTTTAGTTATCCTAGGTGTGATTTTCCTAGGCTTTGGTTATTATTTCTTATGTTTGATATAATATATGATATATGTTGTGAACTACATTGATATATGTAATAATATTTGAACTATTTTACCAAGATTATTTAGATCTTTGGGAAAATGGTGAAATGTTTTTCCATGCTTTTGATATAAAAATTGTTTAACTGATTATCATGCATTTTTTCATTAATGTTGATCATGTATAATTTTTTGTAATGATAATTCATATGGATTATTTGTGTGGGGTCCTACTAATACTATTTAGCTCACAACATATGCACCCTTTAAGTGTTGTGTATACCTTGTTATGGATTTAGATACATGGAATGTAAAGGCATCAAAGTGATCCAGTGAGGTTTCTTAAAGCTATGTCTGGGTAGTTGGTGTTTAGATGGTTGTAGTTTTCCATTTTATCACATGGATTTGTTTTTCATTTTTTATTTATACTTTTGTTTTGATTTGAACCGTTGATATTTTTTAGCTACGCATGAGTTACATTTCTTGTTTTGTTTCCTTTTTTAATTTGAAATATATTTACTTTTTATAGTTCTACTATTCCTTTCCATGATGTTTTTATATATTTCACTTTTTCCTTCTTCAATTTAGTATAAACTGTTCCCTCTAGTTTTCGATTATTGGGTTCTATTTTCCAACCCATCAGGATCAAGAATGCCCTTCAGGTATGTGATTGTTCGGTTCAGTTATCAGTTTTTGAGGGTATACAATTTAGGTTTGTGATAGTAAGACTAAATTTATAAAATATAAATAATGAAAGTGTAAGATTTATATTTATGGACTCATCAAATTATTTTTAACCTTATTTAACTAATTTACCCTTTACTATGGTGAAAAATATTTACCATGGTAACGATGAAAAATTAAAAAAATTGAAAATGGTCTTATTATAAAATTGGAACATGATGATTCCAACTATTAATTAAAATTTCCAAGATTATATTTTTTGAAAATTTAGTCACAACATTTAATATAAGTGTGTAAAATTAAATGAAAAAATTATTTATAAAAATTGGTTTTTCGGCATAAAAATGATCTTATATAAAATAAAATAGAATATAAATTCTTATGGAATTGATTAGATTATGTTTATAAAATAGGATATTATATAACTTTAAAAAAGATAATATATAATGGAACATTTAAAAAGTCATTTCCAAGATTTTTGAAAATAGACTTGATACAATTACTAATAAAATTGTTTTTCAGAATGAGTTTTTCTTTGTTAGGGGTATAACGATTCAAAATTGTATTTTACTATCAATTTAATGCACCAATAATCTAAATGAATTTAATAGAGGTATGATATTTCTATTAAACATTATATTATAATGGATTTTGATACTATGTATTAGAGTTTCATATATAATTTTCATTATTTATTTGATTCAATGCACTTTTTTCTTATAGTATTAAAAATATTTTTAGACATCTTCATATTTATTTTCCTCTTAACATCTATCCTATGGGTTATTTTAATTTCAAAAAATATTTTAGATAGGGTGACCCCCTTTCTTCTATTGTCTTTTCTCTTTATGAGGATTATTTATGTGAGATTCTCATTATTTTGGTAGATAAAGTTAAACTTAATCCTATCCTTAACTCAAAAAATTTGGATGTTCTATATCACCTCTTTATACAGATAAAATAATCTTATTTTTATTATTTGGAAAAAGAAACATTAAAAATCATCAAGTATCTCTCTCACATTATGAATTTGTTTCTCCCTAAGCTATAAAACAGGAGTAAATCCATGATTTTCTATGGAAGAAGTTTTTAGTTTCCAGAAAATTAATATTATTAATGATTTTGTATCAAAGTGGTGTATTTTCCATTCACCTTCCTTGGTGTAATTATTTTTATGGTAATTTCAAAAAGAAGTTACTTTTCTAAAATAGTTGACCAGATAAAAAATCTTCCTTCCTCTTAGAAAGTTAAATTGTTATCTATGGTTGGAATAATTCTACTTTTCAAAACCACCATTTTTTTCTAAAATAGTCAATTATTTTATGGTTTATAAAGGGCATATTAAACATTTTAAAAAGATAAATTTACCCATTAAAATTTTCTTTTAGAGTGGGAGAACTCATTAAAGAATGTAAATTATTATCCCTTTGAGTTGTTGGTGCAAGCTTATTTCTAATGGTTATCTCAGAATAAAGAATCTCATGTTATTTAATGATTCATTAAAGGTTAGGTTCCCTTGTAATCTCCTAAATAATATTTTTGTGGCTCTTAAATTCGGTAGAAGCTAGTTTCTCGGCAAACTAAAGAAAGGAAGCATGCTTTATATGGACTCCTCGATTTGGACTTCTATAAAATATTATTTCTCTAACATTATGTATCACTCTATATGGATGGCTAATAGGGATTATTCTCTTAATTTATTCTTGGTTAACCGAACTATCTCTCGCATTTTTTGAATAGTGGATCCACTGCATTTGTTTGTTGGGGCTAATGTTTCTATAAAAGATTTTTGGAACTCTCTAGAGAAGTAATTACCTGATGAGATTAAATGTATAATGATAAGTTACTATTTTTCTAATAATGTAGTTTTTCTAATACGGAAACCTACTTATAATGGCATTCTGGATCTGAAATTTTTTACAATCACAGTTTTATTGGCTTGAATAATGATCTTTCTTGACAGAATAACTTTTATAAACCTTAGATGAGGCCTTCCATATTAATGATTGTTTAGATAACTATTCATAAAATAATTCCAAATAAAAAATTTCTTCAATTATTTAGTCTTCAATTATGTTCTAAATGGGACTTGGACAATAGCACAAAGAAGTTATTGACCACCGATTTTTTCATTTGTTGTTACATTTATTTTATGGAAATACATATATGAATTTTTTGATTTCAGATGCCTGTAAATGGGATCTATCCAACCACATCTCTATTATTGTACTATTGTGGAAACATATCTTCAATGTATGAACCTCTTTAATACTATAGTGTATAAACTTCTTCATTTGATCAGGAATTGATGGGGATGTTTCTATTCATCATAATAACACTATCATTTCCATGAATTCCATGTTGATATACTTATCGTAGTCAAAGAGGATGGATCTATTTAGTAGGATATTTTACAAAACTCTATTAGTAATTTTTCTATACACAATTTCATAGTAATTTCCAGATGAATAATACTAGCCTATAGGCACCTTCAAATTTTTTGGGAATGTCCCTCTTTCTGGTTGTATAATGGGCAATGTATATGGAGCATTAAAGGCCATCTTAGGCCCCTTGGGTTTTGGAGTGTTGTACCGAGACCATAATGGGAAAATCCTTGGGTGATTTAATGGTGCATGTGGTATTACATCTTCTTCGGAATCTAAAATTTTCAGTTTTATAACTACGGTTATTTTTACTTGGAGAAAGTATTTGACCAACATATGGATTGAAAGTGATTCAACGACCAGTTTGCAAGCGGACCAGAATGGTGTAGAGGATCATTCAGAGCCTCTTGCAACACAATTGATGGACTAATTGAACTCTCTTTTGAGGATCAACCATATTATCACAAAATAATTTCTAGATTTGAGCTCCATGGAGGAGTGGATTTCTATCAATGGAGTCAATAAAGACATCCTTTGGATAGACAACCTTCATATATAATTGCTTCCTTTTTAAAAAGATTGTAAAACATCCCCTGTTTTATAATTTTCTTAATTTTTATCTTTTAAATAAATGTTCATAGGTATTTTAGGACAATGAATCACCATTATAAAAATGAATCTTTTAAATTACGTGATATAATGAAAATAAATGAATTTTTTTTGTAAAAATTGGTATTTTCAGTAATGAATCAAAAAAATATTTTTAGAAAAAACGCAAAAACGCATCTTAAGAAATAAATGAAATGATAATTTAAAAGATATACATTTATTCAAATAAAATATATAAATATGTTGCGAATTAAATATAATATCTGTAAAAAAATAATAAAAACCATTTTAGAAGGAAATGTTTTTTGAAGAATAAAACATATTTATTCTTATTAAATTTATAATAAATAAAATTAGATGAGTAGTAATTCATTAAATTAAATATACAATCTACTTATTTAATTATAATGATTTATAAATAATTATTAATTAAATCTATTGATATAAAAATAAATTACACACCTTGAAAAAGTTTTATTAACAATATATCTTTTATCTTTGAAATATTTTATCTTCATTTCCAAAAAGTTAATAATCTATATATTATTGAGTATTAAATTAATTATGAAAAATATTTCTACATATATTTAATAATATAGTTGTTTCTATTCATACTCTTTAAATAAATGACTTCATTACAATGGTCCAATTTAAATAATAATTTTTCTATCATTGTTTTTTAAGAACAATGTTGTGTATACAACATGAAATCAAATATATTACTTAATAAAAAATCTAAAATAATTAGGTGTTATAGACTATGTCCACTATAGAAATTTCATCCATGGAATTTTGTCTTTAGTTCAAGAAAAATGGATTTGAACTTTTTTTATAAGATCAATTCAAAATCGATTAAGATAAAACATATGATCATGAGAGGAAAAACAATTTAATTTTTTAATTTTTTTTTAAAAACACTCATCATAAAGAGATATAATAAAAAATCAATTTTCAACTGGGAAATTTTAATGTTAATGTCACCTAGAATAATAGGTAATTTTCTTCCAATATAAATATATCATTGGTGGGAATTGAAAATATGGACATCGAGGATAAAAATATCATCCAAGGAATAATAGGGTGTGATGGAGAACTTGAGCATGAAAAATTAAATGACCAAAAAATCACAAATCATAAATGGATACTTAATATCATAAATTTATCATAAATTAAGGTAAAATGATATCATTTTAATTTCAAGATCATTTTCCTACAGTTTAGGGATTCATTTACAATCATGATAGATAATATGAGAAAATATACTTGATTTATTTGATTATATTTAATAATCACAATTTTACACTTCGGTTGTGATTTTATTTATATCCTATTGTATATAATATCATTATATATGAAATAAATATTCAATATGATTTTTTTATGGATGAATAAATCAAATTATGTTTTAGTTTATCATAAAATCCATAAAAAGATAAAAACAATATTCATCATGTTAATCTTAATTAAATAAAACCAATGTAATTATAATACGATGATATTATATATAATATTAATAAACCATCATACATTAATCTTGAAAACATTAATAATAACACCCAAAGTACAACTTATATTATTCAATAAATTGTTGACCTTAAAACTTTTCAAAATATTCCACACCATAGTGAAACCAAAATATTAGAATGATTTGATGACATATTATTCTAAGAAAAACATAACATTTATCTCCACAAAAAATTAATTACTCATAATGTTGTATACCAAAAATGAATACCCCTTATTCCTATAATCTATAAAATATGATAATTTTTTCTATAAATAACCTGAACCAGTATAACAGAATAATAAGATCATACATCATCCCATATATTAACTCAATATTTATTCCTCAAGATTTTTTTACCACAATCATATAATTTCCCCAATATAGTGTACTTTTTCAAAAAAAAATTAATCACTTATTCACTAAATAAATTTTTGATCTCATGGTTATCTAATGTGTTCAAACATATTTTCCCAAAATTTGATAACCCTTTTATCCAAATTAACCATATTAAAATCAATGATCTTATTAGACATATATATTATCAATACCTTGAATATTTAGTTAATAAAATATAAAATTATCCTTTTAAATTAATATTTTCACTATGATAAATTCTAATATAAAGGGTTTTATTCCTATAAATGTCTCCCAAAATTTCCTTAATAATATTCAACTCCAATCACATAAACCTAAAAAGGGGTATATTTTCCTTAAAAATTATGATCAGCCATATAATTATCAACCCAAGAATATTTAGGTATATCCCAAATCACTATGGAATGTCATATGTCTTCATAGTCTCTATCCTTTCATTCATCATTATGGTTCATAAAGAAAAGTTTAATTAACCCAGGAATTTCCCCTAGGAGTGCATATCCTAGTGTCCACTCATAGGCCCACTTATCATGACCCAGTGATGATTGAGATGATACTCACACATTTCATATTTTCTACCCCTAGGTAAATTTTTCCATAGTCGCATCCACATTCCAGTATCCGTACCTGGATTTATATTCAAACAAAATCATAAAATCTCTACATTACCAATGATTTATGATATTTTCCAATACATAGACTTATCTATTGAATCTATCATAATATTATGATCTCTAATATATATTTTCCCCATATCTAATTCCCATGGGTCCAACTAAACATGCATTAATACAAAGTGAAATTCCCTCAATATAGTAACCATGAGTTAGTGGTTATTTAATTATATTTTCATAGAATATAAGAGATCACTTCCTGAAGGATTGAATAGTTGAGAAGTATTACAAGACTAGATACATACCTAATTCTCAAATTACATTTGAAAACATGAAATAAAAAATAAAATATTGTGAAACCATTATTAGTTCATCTATTTTATACATTAAACCCTTTATATGTCCCTTCTTGATTCCATAGGTAATGGAAAACATTTTAAATGGTGAGATGGTATTCTCAAAATGTTAAACTATACAATAATATCAACTAAAAAATACATAAAGAATGAATAATTTTGTAGGGATAATGAATATAAAAATATTCCATATAAATAATATCATGAAAGGGTAATATATCTAAGGATGACATGGAAACATAAGTAATCACATGTCTAATAATAACTAGTTTAAAAATGATAGAATTAATATACTAAAGATCATAATATGATAAAGAAGTCTTCTTACCAAGACACTATATTTAATTTTGTATGGAATATACCAACTACACATACAAGTTTTTCTAATGATACCTATTGATACATCAATGGTCTACAAGAGGCCCTTCCCATCACTTAATATGTCTAATAAATTCATCATATGAAATAAGTGAATAAAAATTCAATACATAATCAACATAAACATTCATATTTAAAAAATAGCTTATGATATTTTGATGTATTCCCAAGTTAAATATTATATGAATATTATCATAATATATCTAGTGTAATATGGTGTATGGTATCACTAGATTGTATCCCCAATAAAGAATAAGATTCATGAAATTATTTTGAAATATATTAGAAAAAATTTATATGATCTCTAAAACATTTCTTGAGAAAAATAATCGTTTAATTTTTAAATTAATTATTTAAAATTTAATGAATTCTAAAATATCAGGGAAACAAATTTCATTGTTGGGAACCAAAAAAAATGTATTTTAAGAATCAAGAAAAATAATATTAGTGATAGTGGGAAATTTATTTCAGTAATAATTAATATAAAAAAATATTTTTTTCACATATATGGTAAAATATTCCCCATTCTTAAAACTACAAGAATATTCCGTTCAATGTTTTTTATAGAAATTTAAACATGGGTAAAAATTAATTTAATTAATATATGAAAAGGTATGGAACGATACTCTCTCATGAATTCTCCTCTCAGTTGGCTCTCTCATCCTCATAGAGCTCCAGCTTCCTATGAATCTCATATGATGAATTCTTTCCCTCTAAGAATCAATTTTTCCTGGATCACCCTTCAACCTGTTAGGTCGAACAACTTTAGTGTTGTTGTTTTCTATAGGGTATCATGTTCAATTTTAGGGTTTATTCTTAGTCTTTCCCAACGTTATTTTGTAGGGTTGTGTTCCAATGGTTTCATGCAATTGAAGCCCCAATTTTCCTTCCACCTTACTCTTTTTTCTTAACCCATCATGTTCAACAACATTTTTGGTTGGGAAGGATTGGGGTCCTCGAAGCTTGGATCAGTCTTAGTGGAGGAATTTTGTGCATAATATCCCAATATATTTTCTATTTTATTTTTTATTCTTTTTTAGTTGTAATTTCATCCCTAGATCTGTTTCCTGTGTTTTTCATCTTTTCGTCTTCTATTATCCTTAGAACCATCGTGTTTGAACCCATTTTGGTCTTTAATGATGATTATTGTGGTGGATTGAGAAAGGGATGGAAGAGAAATTTTCCACACTATTTTTGGTTCTTAGTGGAGTTTTATATTCCCATATCCACTCTCTATTTCATTTTGAGTTTGGGATCCTTAGGTATATTTACATTGGCTTGTAATTTTATTTTATGGATTTATGATACAATCTTGTTGTTGGCCTTCTTTTTTGGATATCTGGTAATGAAATTTTTATTGTATATATTACTCAATAGTGTTCCCTATTTTTGTTATTCAATTTTTTTTATGGGGATGATGTTGATTTATCATCAAAATATGATAGTGATGAGGGTGGAGGATGAGTTTAGATTGAGGGAAAGAGGCTTGACATCATGTATTTGAAGTTCTTATTATGGTTTTCCTCTGATGGTGGGTCATGGTGGTTCATGAATTTCATGAGGATTCTGTATTTCTAGTGTGGGTTACCTGATGGTGCTTCTAATTCAATGAAGAAGGTAGCTAGTATATTAGGGTGCATTCACTATGCGAGATCTTGGGTGACTTAGCTATTGTGGGTTTTTTATTTTTATTTTTGAACTTTATAAATTTCAATTTGTATTGGGTGGTGTGATTTATGATGTTTGTGGAGTTTAGTGATGATTTGAAAGTTAAATGTTGGTGTTTTTTTGGGATAGTGTCATTTTGTAAGGGTTCCCACATAATCCATAAAATTAATATTTTTAAAAATAAAAATATTTAATTTAGATAAAATTCAAAAATAATTGAGTAATGGTAAAAATAGTTTTTAAATCATTTTAATGAAAGTATGGACATGCAAGAAAATTATTCTGACGGAATAAAAAAACAAAGTCAGTTTTCTTTAAAAACATTATTTCAATCATTTAAGTACTTAGAGACAAAATATTAATGGGAAGATTTTTAATTTCTAGAAATAAAAATATTATAAGAAAATTTATGGGGCTTAACATAGAAATATAATAAAATTACCATAATGAAAAATAAAATATAAACAATCTAAAACTAGGATGAGATTGTGAAATAAACTCTAAGCTCTTTGGTATTTTTTATATCATAACCCCAATGAAATAAATAAAATCAAATGAAACCTTAAATTTCATGAATATAAATGGATTCATGATATATCATATCAAAGGTGAAATATATACACTAAATTAATGAAATAAGTTTTGAATATAGAATATGTCTGATGGAAACAACAGTGATATGAGAAAACCTAAGAAAGATTGTAACTCTAAAGTGAGAGTTAACCAATGTAGTGATTATGTGTAAAACAAATCCCCTTTAAAACAAGTGTAAGTATAATATAAAATAATCATATTACATTACGATCATAATCTTGAAATAAACTATTCAATTAATTAATTATTTAGCTCAATGAAAATATATTGAGTTATGAAACCCCATACCTTAAGTCTGAATTTCGTTATAAGTGATTTTAACCACTTGAATACATTTAAATTTAATATGTTTAGATTCAAAAACCATATTGGTACTTATAATTTAAAATATAATCCAATTCTTACATCTTATCATTATTTAATTTATATTTATTTATTAAAATCAATTTTCTTAGTGTTAACTATTTTGTTTTTCACACATTTTTCGGTTTGGTGGTTATGGTTCTTGAATAATGATCATGGTTCTAGAGTATCAATATTTGTATTCATGATATAATTTTAATTATTTAAATATTTAGACTTATATATAAAATTTGGACATGAAAACTGAATAAAATCATTTCATGGTGGTGGTAACTGACATATACGCATGAATGAAGATATCAATTTATCGGGTGGATATGTAAAAAATATAAATAATACATTATATTTAAAAAATAATGATAATTTATTGTAAAAAATACAAATTAGTTAGTTATATATTCGTAACCATCCGTGTAAATTAGTGATGAAAATCAAATTACATTGTTATGTGTATACAGTAGGTTGTACTTATTCATGAACGATGTTTTAATTTTACATCGGATGGAATGGTGGTGGAAAATGGGTGTACGATAATCATAATAAATTATTAGTATATTTATTATATTGGACGGCTTTTTTTAGGATGGATAAAGTGTAGGATCGAAAATTTCTCATTCCGAACTTTTTGATTACGAATCTTTTGCTATTAACAAGTTTGTTTCCAAGTTATTTTCAAGTATGGCAGGAATGAATGATGGATCTATTGACAATCTGAATCCTACAAGACCACCTATCTTTGATGCTAATGATTATGAATACTGGAGAGATCGTATGAAGACTTTTGTTATCAATACTGGAGTAGACAACTTTGTGATGCTTACTGGTGACTATAAAATTCCTGACAAGGAAGTCAGAACCTTTACTAACCAGGAAAAGCAAGAATATCAACTCAACTATAAGGTACCGAATACTTTACTGTGTTCAATGACAAGAAATATATATAGCCAAATTTCTTCTTGTGAAGCAGCTAACTGTATATGGAAGAAGTTAGAGGTTACACACTTTGGAACTTCTAAGGTGATAGAGACTGATGAGCAACGGATGGATGAAGAATTTGGACTTTGTGCATACATGCTGTTGAAGTGATTTCTAGAGAGAGAGTCTCTTATAAACTCTCAAAGCTTTGTGCGACTCCGAATGTTGGTGATTACATTCGAGGGCTTCCGAGGATAGGAAGACAGAGGTGCCGACTACCTTAAAGATCGAGGGCTTTCTTGCTGAGAAAGACAGAGGTTGCCGACTACCTTAAAGATCGAGGACTTCCTTGCTGAGGAAGACAGAGGTTGCCAACTACCTTAAAGTTGAGGGCTTGCGGGGATAGCAAGACAGAGACACCGATCTTCGTATCGAGGGCTTACCCTGGTGTGGGTAAGACAGACTTGCTTGAAAGTATAAATCAAGGGACCTTTATCCAAGGTTGTTGGATACCCTTTTCTTTGGGTTAAAAGACTATTATCTTGTTACTAGTAGTTTTACTACTTGTCTTTATTCCGCTGCAATTTGTATCTTAAGGAAAGTATAACTTTCTTATACTTCCTTACTTACTCTGATTAGTTTAGATTCTATACGCTTTAAGGTAGAATCTTATATTGTAACTTTTGTTAAGTTTCAATTTCCGGAACCATATTTCCGGAATCTGCTTTTGGAATCTCTTTCCAAGTTTAGTTCGGTGTTAGAGGTGTTGTGAATTTACTTAGTTTAACTTTGTTAAACTTAGCCTTTCCTTTTCTTAAGGAAACTCTAGTTATTCATAACTAACTTTAAAGGTTCCAAAGGAATTTTTTAAAGTATACAATTCACCCCCCTCTTGTATATTGAGCATCTCATATTTTATTTCGATCCTACAATTGGTATCAAAGGTTGGAAACCTCTTACTCTATACCATTCTTACATTTGGTATCAGAGCCAAGGTTACTGAAATACTTGTACTCACATACAAGTTTTTCTTGCTCAACTTTTTCATTCCGAACTTTGTCATTCCGATTTTTCCATTCCGAACTTTTTCTCATTCCGAACTTTTTGATTACGAATCTTTTGCTATTAACAAGTTTGTTTCCAAGTTATTTTCAAGTATGGCAGGAATGAATGTTGGATCTATTGACAATATGAATCCTACAAGACCACCTATCTTTGATGGTAATGATTATGAATACTGGAGAGATCGTATGAAGACTTTTGTTATCAATACTGGAGTAGACAACTTTGTGATGCTTACTGGTGACTATAAAATTCCTGACAAGGAAGTCAGAACCTTTACTAACCAGGAAAATCAAGAATATCAACTCAACTATAAGGTACGCAATACTTTACTGTGTTCAATGACCATAAATATATATAGCCAAATTTCTTCTTGTGAAGCAGCTAACTGTATATGGAAGAAGTTAGAGGTTACACACTTTGGAACTTCTAAGGTGATAGAGACTGATGAGCAACGGATGGATGAACAATTTGGACTTTGTGCATACATGCTGTTGAAGTGATTTCTAGAGAGAGAGTCTCTTATAAACTCTCAAAGCTTCGTGCGACTCCGAATGTTGGTGATTACATTCGAGGGCTTCCGAGGATAGGAAGACAGAGGTGCCGACTACCTTAAAGATCGAGGGCTTTCTTGCTGAGAAAGACAGAGGTTGCCGACTACCTTAAAGATCGAGGACTTCCTTGCTGAGGAAGACAGAGGTTGCCAACTACCTTAAAGTTGAGGGCTTGCGGGGATAGCAAGACAGAGACACCGATCTTCGTATCGAGGGCTTACCCTGGTGTGGGTAAGACAGACTTGCTTGAAAGTATAAATCAAGGGACCTTTATCCAAGGTTGTTGGATACCCTTTTCTTTGGGTTAAAAGACTATTATCTTGTTACTAGTAGTTTTACTACTTGTCTTTATTCCGCTGCAATTTGTATCTTAAGGAAAGTATAACTTTCTTATACTTCCTTACTTACTCTGATTAGTTTAGATTCTATACGCTTTAAGGTAGAATCTTATATTGTAACTTTTGTTAAGTTTCAATTTCCGGAACCATATTTCCGGAATCTGCTTTTGGAATCTCTTTCCAAGTTTAGTTCGGTGTTAGAGGTGTTGTGAATTTACTTAGTTTAACTTTGTTAAACTTAGCCTTTCCTTTTCTTAAGGAAACTCTAGTTATTCATAACTAACTTTAAAGGTTCCAAAGGAATTTTTTAAAGTATACAATTCACCCCCCCTCTTGTATATTGAGCATCTCATATTTTATTTCAATCCTACATAAAGAATATTTAGAGTAAAATTAAGAGGAGATTAAATTGGAAATGGTTGGTAAAGATGATTACCTTACCTTTGAGAGGCCTCCTTTGTCTAACAACATAATCTTTCTTAGGATGGTATTATGATAAAAAATAATATCAATAACATATATAAGTATTATAGTCAGGTATTTTTTTATGTATTTGATGATCTAGAGTGATAAAAAAATGAAAAATAATAGTGAAGTGGAGGTTCCCTTTTATATGTGAGGTAAATGGCACACTTCAATTACAAAAAATATTTAAATATAATATATATCATGATCATTTGAAGTGGAAAAAAATGAAATAATTTCTAATTTAGAACATGATAATGTTTAAATAAGTTCAATAAATAATGATTCTATATATTTATGTATCATTTAAATACATACATTTTGTTTTAACCATCTAATTTACACTTTTCATCCACAACCCTAGTAATACATTGTTTTACCATTTAAGGATTATAAATATACTTAAAATGTGACAAGGGGATAAAAAATGGTCCATGGATTAATTTTTTTAACATTTTCCCATCTCACTTCCATTATTAAATATTTTTTAGATTTTAAAATAATAAAATAAATTATTTTTTATCATAAAATAATATTGAATTCATTTTTTTGATTATTAATTTAATTTAAAACAAAAACATTAAGATAGAAATCGAATTAAAATATAAAAAAAATTACAGTCAATTATACATGATAATTAAATATAAAAAATTTTGAATACCATAATTCTTAAAAAATATATTAATTTTATGGTGTGTAGAATCATTTACCTTTATTTTTCTACAACTTTCACAAGTGTTGTATAGGAACATTGTAATAATTTAAGGTAATTATAAAATCACTAAAAATTAAAAATAAATTAATATCATAAAAAATTATTCATCTTTAAAATAACCATTTGTAACCTATATTATCTTATTTTTATCCCTATGCTGATATGTTGGAAAATTTAAAAGAAAGATAGAACCGTTTTGCATTAATTCTATACATAAAATTATATATATGTCGTTATCAAAGAAAAATGGAACCATAAAAAAAATAATATATATGTTATCATCAAATAAAAATGAAGCCTATAACAACCCTAAACTCGTACTCCAAGACTCTATGTAGAAAAAAATATTCTTTGAATTTAATGATTTGATATCAATAAATTTGACCCAGTTTTAACCATCTAATAAAATTGATATTAAATGAAAATATTGGATCACTTACATACTTATAAACCATTCATGTTTATAGTTTCACAAAATTAGTAAATACTCTTAATAAATAATACTAATATATTTAAGTGATAATTCTTCCATTATATCTATATTTTCTTATTCCACATTAGGTTCTCAGCATCACCAACATGAAAAACATCTAGTAATATCTTACATTACTTATTTATTTATTACCTAGAGAAAATAAACATAAGAACGGTGAACTCAAATGATTACCAATAGTAAACATATTAATTAATTAATAAATAAAATTAATGGAACAAGATTACTATAGGGGTATGAGAATATATTCTAATTTCATGAGAATTACATAAAAGAATCCATTCCCATAAAAACATCAATAATTAAAAATGTGTCATAGAATAAATCTTTGAAAAGGAAAGAGTCATGAGAATCAACACTCAAAATTCATTTGATGTAAATCTTGATCAGAGGAACCATTAAAAACACATATAAACAATAGAGAAAATATTTTGGTTTCTTGGAACATTATCTTTATAACCCATGTTCATTTATGTCAAAAATAACTAGAACCTAGTTAAATTCATAATATAAACCTATCTACATAACTCCCACCTTCAATCCTTTAAATAGAATGATCATTTCCCAATGCATTAGAGATATATATCAGGATCACCCATCATATAATAAATATCTATCTCACCAGCCATCATGATATATATTGGGATAATCCATCATCAATAATTTCAGTGTACCATACATGAATATAACATATGTAGCCTTTCATTTTCACCTTTAAACATTTAAAAAAACATGCATTCATTTATAGATTTATTTAACAATATAAAATTAAAGATTATTGTGATAATATCTTTAAAACAATCATTGTAATTCATTGATAGAAAGAATATGGATGGTGTTATAAGATCATATTTCTTATGAAGTAGAGTAGTCATTAAATAATGCCAACATATATAAAAATTCCATTAAAATAACATTTATTTTTTTTCAATTTTCAGAAAAATAATTTTCTTTGGGTACCATCAAAAACAAAAAAAATCGCAAAATATTGAGAAAATTATTTTCCTCAAAAATAAATGTGGAAACTTTTAATGTAATTTTAAAAGAAAATAATAGTTATAATAGTTGAAAAATATTTGTATGTTATAAATATTAAAAATAAAAATTCTTTTCAAACTATTGCAATGAGATTAAAAAGTGACCCATATAGAAAATGTTAAGAAATTTCATTTTAAAACCATTAGAAATGGTAAATTATCATAGAAAATAAATTTAGGATATCAATTATTATTATTAAATAATATTATTTAATTGAGATAAAGATAATTGAAGAATATTTTTGCTAAAATACTTTAAAACCATTAAGGATTTTTTTTATGAAAACCTATTTACGGACATTTCAAAAAACCATTGAATAAAATAATAAAAAATAACATGACAATAAAAAGTACCATGATATTTTATTTTATTATTAATTATTTAAGCTATATAAATGAATATAGGTGCATCAATCGAAACACGTCCTAGATAAAGAAGTTCGAAATGATAAACCTGTTGAAAATTAGCTAATGCTTGAATAAAAAATACATTGAATGAAGTAAATTAACATGATTTGGTAAAATAAATAATTTAAATGAAATAATTTCTGAAAAAATGTTTATATTGTATTTAGAACACCATATAACATAATACATGGTTCATAACATGATTTTTGCCTCAATTAATTGAAATTGTGACCATAAAACCCCCTTCATCATTTATAACATTTTTATCACTATCTCATGAAAGATAAAAATTAAAAATAACAATAAATATCATGATAAAATATTCTTTCATTATATAATATGTTAAAAGGTATAATATACACCTTATAAAAGAAACTAGGTTCATAATACAAGATATGTCTCAAAGAAACGTTATTGAGATGAATAATTCTTAAAAAGATCGTATCATTGAAGATAGAAAAAATAATTGAATTCATATTGTGTAAATAAATTAAAACCAAAAAAATGTAAATACCATATAATTGAATCATATATCATTTCACACATAATTTTGTCATAACATAGTTAAATAAGTGAAAGTATAAACTAATGAATGGAAACTGAGTTAAGAAACCCCTTGCCTTAAGTAGAGTCTTACTATGTATGTCCTTCAACCCATATATAATAAAATTTAATACCTTTTTTACTTGTCTAATTAAAATTTATAGGTTTTTTATCTTATAATTTAACTATTTATTTAATTTACTTCAATGAAATATTAAATTACTAAATCGTTTAACTTCATATCAGGTGTTTTGAGGACTTTCAGCTCATAATTTCAAAACAAATTTAGTAGGATAATTGTGGAAAAAGGGGTTGTTACTGTATTATATCTAGATTAATAATCATTAAATAATTATAATATTTATATATAAAATAAAATTTTATACTCAGTCATGAAAATTAGTTATGAAAAAAATACAATGGCTTGGGATATTATACTTAACATGTGCACATGAGGGATATTTTTACATTTTGTTAGAAGACTAATAAATAAGGAAAATAATATGTTTTTGGTAAAGAATAAATATTATGTTTTCAACATAAAATTTCATCATTAAATCCATTTCCATGACCATCCATGATATGTGGTATTGAAAAAAACTGTATCGCCATGTGGATATGACCGTCCGTATGTACACACATCGACGATACCATTTATATTGATTGGAATGATATGATGTTAGATTATATATTATTTTTGTTATAATAATAATAACTAATGTAATATATTTATATGTATAAAATCAATCATAACAAATATCCATGAAAGAAAGTGATAAGAAAAGAAATATGTCGGTTAATGGGGCTATAGTCTGCACGTACAAATGAACGATGGTTTTATTTCCCATTTGATGAAAAATAAGATGACTAAGAGTATTAAATTAACATAATAACATCAAAGTATATGGGAGATAATTATGGAATTATACTAGAACATTTATTGTGACTCCCCGATATTTTATTAAATATTTTTTAAAAAATTTCATCGATAGCTAGTGTTACACGCAACACCTAACCTAAATGAACAATAAAATATTATTATTTAAATATAGACATTATAACCTAGTCCCTAAATTTAATGGTATAAGTATGATTAACTAAATTTTAATATATAAATATATATATATATATATATATATATATATATATATCTTAATCAATTCAAATTTATTGACAAATTCTTAATAATTGAAAATTCACTTTTTAAGAAAGATATTTTATTCTTTAAAAATAAATTCTCTTCAAAAATTATATTATTACATTTTTTACAGAATATTATAATTAATTTATAAAAAATTAAGAAATGTTATTTTAAAAAAATTATTTCATTTTTTATATCGTCGTATCAACATTATCATATGGTAAAATATTAATATTTTTCTAAAAAAATTGATTCTTTAATGAATATTGAAAATACTGATTTTTATTGAAATATGCATTTTTTATTAAAGTATATATAAAGTAAAAAATATATTTTATATTTGTTTTAAAATTTAATTTTCTCATTTTTATTAATAATAATACAATTATAGTATTTCAAAATAATTCAATACATGATTTAGTATAAATATATTTTTTATCTTAAAAGTGAATTTTTCTAAAAACTATTTTCACCATGTTTTCCACGCTTATATTAATATTAATTTTCTACACATATATGTATTAAATTTGATAATATTGATTCCATATTTATAATTAGAAGGACTAAATTTGGAAAATATTCCACTTTTATTTTTTGTACGATATGAATAGTAACTGTGGTAAAAATTCTCACCTCGGTAAAGGGTAAATCATGTTAATCTTGGTCAAAACTGAGTAATAAATCCATATTTGTATTCTTAGTTATTATAGGATGAACAGAATTACATTATTATCACCTTAGGTTAGGAATTTATTTTTTTAATGGATACTTGTCAGTGAAAATGTACTATACAATACATAATCAAAGAATCTTACAAAATGTCACTCTCTTAGTTTAAAATAATTTTTATGTTTTCTTAAAAAAAAGTTTAAATTAATATAATAGTTCATTTTGTTCATAATGAAATTATATTAATAATGGTTATTTATTTATAATTATTAGTAATTAAATAATTACCTTAGATTGTTGTACAGCGCTAATATAGTATTTATTAATTTCATAGAAAAATAAAATAAATGATTTTAAAAATATTAAAAGTATTATAATTTTATTTATTTTTAATATTCCAAAAATAATGAAAATTAATATAATATATTAATGGTGTTTTAAAGGATTATATTCAAATTATAACATTTCCATTGTGTGTTTTAAGTCAATTTAAATGAATAGTGTCAAAATTGACATTAATGATATTTTATCAAAATAATATATTGTTAAATTATTTAAAAATAATAAAAATATTGATATTGAACATGGAGGATAATATATGGTCTAAAATTTCATAAATTGGGATTTAACAGGCCATTTTTCACCTTATATGAAAGATTATAAACCTTTAAGTGTGAAAAAGATGTTATATGGCATAATGTTAAAAATAATAAATTAAGGCTTTAAATTAAAAAGTAAGGTTAAAAAAACTAAAACCTCTCCAAATTTTATTATTTGGTTTTATTAAAACCCCATCCAACCTTATTTTATAATACCTATCCATTTGGAATCATTTTTTCAAAGAATATATTTATTATATTTAAATGTTTTAAAAAATTCCAAGAGTGTCTCTCCCCTGACTTATAAACGGGATCCCCTCTTTTGTCTTCCTTAAACAAATTTTTTCCATTGAGATTGACCAAACCCTATAAAATTCACTTACCAACTCCCCTATACTCATTCTATAAATGGTGTTCTTACAAAAAGACTATCCCTTGGATCCTTAAGTGAAAATATAAAGGATTTATTTCCAAAAAAGAAGAGGTTTGAACATGTACAAAGGTAGTCAGATTTAAGGTAAGTCATTTTCATCTCACTTATATTTTTTTGATACACTTTCCATATTCAGCACTTATTTATTTTATATGGTTTATATAATACCCAAGAATTCATTTTATGATCCTTCTTGTGAATGTTATTAGTGAATTACATATCCATCTAAGGATATTTCTTTTGTGGGGTATATAATTCGAACGTTTCCATAGCGATAAGGGTTTTTTATTATAATTTCATTGTTATTGATATTGTTTATGAATTAATTTAAAATGATGAGATATTAATATATAATATTCATAAAACTCATGAATTTTATTATCCTATTGTGATTTCTGTAAAATACATGTTTTATTTTAATTTTCATCGCCTTAGGTACTCAAGAGACCAAAAATATATTTTTAAAGAAAATATACTTTATTTCTCTATTTCGTAAAAAAAACCTTTTTTTCCAAATTTAGTTTTTCTTAAAATGTTTTAAATAATTTTTTCAAAATTCTATTATTTTTTTAAGTAATTTTAACCTATGTTTTAATTTTCACAATATTATTTAATAGGAATATTCTTTTCAATTCTTGAATTAGATACATTTTTAATTTTTATAAAATTTTGGAAATAATGTTTTTCTTTTGAATTATATACCATGAACATAATTTCCCACCTCCATGATCATTAAATTCTATGAAGATTAATTTATAAGAATCCATGTCTCTTTTAAATGAATATTTTTTCTATAATATTTTGTAAATTTATAGACTTTAATGAAATGATTTCAAAATGAAAAGGGTATTTTACTCAAAAAAATGTCCCATGATATTTTAAAGAAAATTTTCGTCCATGAAAAAATATTTTGATGTTAATAATTCTTTACTTGGTTATTTATTCAATGATACCATATTTATTGTTTCTCTAGGTGGCTTTTGATTGTAATGAGAAGTTGTTTACAAAATCCATTTATCTTCTTATTGGTTATGTTATAATGACATGATTTTGAACCATGTAGTGTTTATATGAATGAATTATAATTATTTAATTGTTCAGTATGTTAAATTCCACGCATGCCTTGATTTTAGATGAATAACTCTGAAGTTAATTATGTAATGTGTAAACCTAATTTCATGTTCACAATTTTACACATTTAATCTTCCTTCTTGTCAAAAAGTTTATATGTGTACCTAGATTTCATTTCGATAATATTATGTGTGGAACTAGATTCATGTCTATAAGCTTATGTGAGGTCTGGATTTATTGTCCTTAACTTATTTAATGAAATTATTTCTCTTTATACATTTTTACAATGTTGTGAGAATATATGTATGCCATAAAATCATGTATTATGAAAATGTTTTTATATAATGACTCATATTATTTGATTCATTTATGATATATGCCTTCCAAATTTTCTAACATTGTTCTATAACTCAAGATTATTATCTATGATATGAAGGGTGTTGTTTTCAAATGTAATCACATGTTTGCATACCCTTATGATCATGTATTTCTCATATGATCATTAATATCTCCATATTTTACCAAACTAGTAATTTGACTTCATCCTTTTTTCTTTCCCCAAGTAATGAAAAAATAATAATTATGATGTGTCTAAGAAGGATTCTATTAATGAAAAAATAAGTGGGTGATGATTTAGATATTTTTTGAACAATTTTTTTTTCCATGTTTCTAAATGTGCTAGAACTATACAATTATTTCATGGATCATTATGTTATGTAATGAATATTCAACTATTAATATTTAATATATATATATATAAAGTGTGGGTCATTATAGTTGGCATCAGAGCAAGTTTTAATTAAACATTGGGATCTAGGATTAGAAAACATTTCTGATAATAAAGGGGATACATCTATGTAGAGGATAACATCCTAAAAATTTTATAATTACCATGGATGAACTACGATAATCCTAAGGGGTCTTAAATTTAAGATAAGTTGTCTTTATTTAGACATCTAAAAATATTTTTCATGATTATGTGGTTTTCCAATATAATTATCGTTGCTTGAAATATTATTTTTAGATTTATTCAATAACTAGAGCCTAAAAGAATCATGTTAATAATTATTCTGATGGAAAATTCAATTAAAATAATATGGATAAACCAAACTGATTAAGATATGGGATGTAATATCATATTACTATGCACACTCAAATATCTCAAGCTATTGGTGTTTACACAAATCATGTTAAACTTATGAATGCACAAAGTATGGAGAATCATATTATTGAATATTTTATATGATAACATCCTCCCTCCTAACATTTCCATTTTGATCCACTGTTTAATATGAAATGGATGAATATGATAGAAAAAATACTTTCCATTCCTTGGGGTTCAGACCTTGAAAAAATTGACCTATATTTTGTTTTTGAGTCATTAAGGTCTTTTTATGACTTTTCCATTCCTTTATCTTTTGAAAATCACATAAAACTAATTAAAATAATAATTAATTTTTTCTTGATATGGGAAATTTTCCTTCATTAAAGATATTTTTCCTTCCTCAAAGAAACTTTTCTACTTACCCAGTTTTTCTTTCATAAAGAAAATTTATCCTTAACATGTAATCATTATTCATATCAAAATATCCAAAACCTCATAATCCTATAATTACCTAGATATAAAGAATTCTGTTTTAGGATCTGAATTATCTGAATTCAGACTACGAACTCTTCTGAGTTCTGACTCCATGTTCTCTAAATTCATACTCTGAACTCTTCTGAGTTCTGACTCCAAGTTCTGAATCCGAATTCTCATGAATTTTGACTCTAAACATTGTATTTTCTCACGCCAAATTCTCATTAATTCTAACTCTGAACATTGTAATTTCAGGTTCCGAATTCATGTGAATCTAGATTCCAAATTTCCTTGAAATTTAGACTTCATAATTCTATAGTGTTTATGTTCCGAATTCCATAGAAAACAGAATCTGAATATCCTTATATTATAGACACCAAATATTATTTTTGTTTGAATCCGAACATTTATTTTCTTATAAAATAAATATTTTATTTTGTTTATGTGACCATATTTTTTATTATACTTGTTTTTTTTATAAATTGATTTCATACATTCAATTACTTACTAACCTTTTTTTGAGTGACACATGTACAGGTACCTATGAAATTCAAGGAAAAATATGACTGTTGAAGGAGGTAGCCGACCACTGAATTCGTGCCTATAATTAGAATCTCATTTGAAAGAGCTCGATACTATTCTATGACTCAAAAGATTACATGTTGTTGATGTGATTTCAAGAGAGAGACTCTCATGCTTAGTGTGTACTAAACATCTTGTTCAGATTTTCTTCGTGTGACTCTGAATGTTGCTGATTAAATTCAAGGGCTTCCAGGGATATGAAGACAGAGGTGCTGACAACCTTGAAGTTGAGGTCTTCCATGCGGAGGAAGACAAAGGTGCCGACTACCTTGAAGTTTAGGGCTTGCGGGGATAGAAAAACAGACTCTGATCTTTGTATCGAGGGCTTACCCAGGTGTGGGTAAGAAATACATTCTTGAAAGTATAAATCAAGGGACCTTTATCCAAGGTTGTTGGATACCCTTCTCTTTGGGTTAAATGACTAACTACTTGTTACTACTTTGATTCATGTTTTCCAAAGTATTTTGTTTGTTGAGGAATGTATTACTATCTTATACTTCCTTATACTTTTATAATCTGATTTAGTAAGATTCTATATGATTTAAGGTATAATCATTATATTTTTAAACTTTTATTAAGCTTCATTTTCTGTAACCATCTTTTCCGGATTCACTTTCTCGGAATCATATTTCAATAATCTAGAACGTGTGTAGAACTAGATGTTTTTTGAATTACCTTGTTTAACATTGTTAAATATTAAAATATTTAAAAGTTCTAAAGGAATTTTTAAAGTAAAAAATCCACCCACCTCTTGTATTTTCAGCATTAATAGATACTTAATACAGTATCTATATTATTTTGATATTATATTTGGTAATATAGAGTATATCATACTTTACATACCATCTCAACAATTTGTATCAGAGCATTGGTTCAATCTGAATTAATCTCACGATTAGATTCAGAAGATAATTCAACTTATTCTTATTTTTCGAAATCAGATTTTTGGACCCATAAATTTTCGGATTCATATTTTTCTTAGAGATACTCTTGATCTATATTTTTCTTGATGAGGAATATTTTCCTTGTTTACAAACTTTTATTGCTAACAAGTTTGTGTGGAATGTTTTCTTCTTTAAGATGGAAAGAATCAATGTTGGTTCTACAGACAATCTAAATCCAACAAGACCACCTATTTTTGATGGAATGATTATTAATATTAGAAGCATCCCATGAAGATATTCAGTATCAATACTATATTGGAAAAAAAAATTATGCTTACTGGAGGTTATAAAATCCATGACAAGGAAGTTAGTACTTTAACTAATCAAGAAAAGCATGAATATCAACTGAATTATAAGGCATACAATACTTTTCTTTATTCCATTACTAGAAATATATATAGCCAAATTTCATCTTGTGAAATAGAAAATTGTACCTGGAAGAAACTTAAAGTTACACACTTTTGAACATCAAAAGTTATTGAGACAAGAAGAACCATGATCCGAGCTAAATATCATTGTTTTTTCTTTCCTTATGGAGAACTCGTATTTAAGGTGAAACAAAGATTCAGGACTATTTTAAATAGTTTACAATCTATGGGTGAGAAAGTATTAGATGATGATGCTTTTGTTGATAAGATCATAGACATCATGCCAACTGAGTGGGAGTCTAAGTGGATAGCTATTGATGATAACAGAAAGGTTACTCAGATTTCTATTGATGAACTTTTTGGAACTCTTCTACAACACGAGACTAGAATGAAGAGAGATGATGATAACATAAAGAAACATAATGGGAATGGAAGTGTTACTTTTACTACAACTACAAATCAGATGAAATCAAGGACTCTTGAGAGAGTGACTAGATCCAAATCAAATAATATTGTCATTAAATCCAAATCTAGTGGAAGTGAATCTTCCAAAATATGAACTAGCCAATATTGCTTGAATGATAAACAAGATTTTTGGGCAAAAGAACATTCAATCTAGATATAAGAAGAATGAAAGGAAAGATAAGAAAGATTCAGATTTTACTTATTACGAATGCAAGAGAGCTGGACATATAAGACCTCATTGTCATATGCTTAAGAGAAAAGAAATAAAGGAAAAGTATTCTGAAAGAATCATAAAGATGTACTAAAAATATAAATCTATGAATTTCATAAAAGAAAATGACACCTAGAGTGCCAATAGTGGAGATCCGTTAGATGAATCATCAGATTAAGAATCTTCTAGACCAAAAAATCTTTGTCTAATTAACCGACTACTTATTGATAATCATTGCTTAATGGATAAGGTACACAATACTGAATCAATGACTAATGTTTCTTTAAATACAAATTATAGTGATAGTAAATACTATGAATCTTTGGATGAAGAATCTTATTCTGATGAGGATAGTACTTTACCTACCTATGAATAAGTTTCTAGGTTTTCCAAATTTTTGAGATTGAGAATTCAAAAATCATGAAAAATATTGTTAAGGAATATTCTAGGAATACTATTCTTACTAATGAAATATTATATCTTTATAAAGATCATCATCAGATAATTGTTAATTTTGAAAGTATTTCAAATAATCTAGATTAAGTAAATTCTGAGAAGGATAATCTTTTTAAATATCTAGAAAACATAATTTTTATGAAATTTTTTTTCGAGCCTAACTCTAGTTCAAAATCAAATGTTTTGGAAGACAAGAATTTAGTTATCAAACTAAAATCAAATTTTTTTTCTTGAGGATTTTTTCTCAAACGTTACCTTAGGTGTGAATTTTTTTGATAAAATGTATTCTCAAATCCAACCTCTAAGGAATAGTTCTGGTTTTGGTTATACTTGTTCTAAACCAATTTTTAGTAACAATTATTTTGTTCCTAAAAGTGCTCCATTATGCACTAAGTATCAGTGTGGTGAACACTGGGAAAAAAGTTATTCCTTAAACCAATCGCAGTCTTTAGGATTTCATAGAGCATATTTTTCTAAGAAAATGTGGGTGCCTAAGATTTTGCATTCTGAAATTTTCAAATCCAAGAAACTTTGGGTTCCAAAAGTCTGACATTCTTATTTTCAGAAAAACAAGTAAGGTACCAACAACAATACATGGTACATGGATACTGGATGTTCCTAGCATATGACTCGTAACAAAAACTACTTTGAAAATATTATCAAGACGAAAGGAGGAAATGTAACTTTCAGAGATAAAGATAAGGGAGAAATTATTGGTATAATTAACATCATTCTTCTTGTAAAAACATTTATTTCAAATGTTTTATTTGTTAAGGGTCTTAAGCGCAACCGCATTAGCATAAGTAAATTATGTTATGAAGGTTAACTTGTGAATTTTAGGAATGATAATTTCTTAGTACACAATTCCAAGTAAGAGTTTATTCTTTCTGCCAATAGGAAAGAGAATTTTTACACATTAAAAATAGAAGACCTTAGGAGCCAAGACTTACATTACCATAGTGCAATAGAAGACCACTATTGGTTGTGGCATAGATGTTTTGGATATAGTAACCTTAGAAACCTATGAAAAATTCCTAAGAAATGATTAGTTAAGGATCAACTGGATCTTATATTTGATTCTTAAAAAGTTTTGGATCCTTGTCAATATGGAAAGCAACATAAATCTAGTTTTAAATCAATCAGTGAAGTCTCAACTACTGATGAATTATTGATAGTTCATATGGATCGTTTTGACCCAACAAAAACTGGAAGCATTAGTGGAAAATATTATGTATTTTTCCTAGCTGATGACTACATAAGATTTAAGTGGGACTATTTTCTAGAAATGAAGTCTTAAGATTTTTCTTATTTCAAAAGTTTTAGAGTCCATGTTAAAAATGTGAAAATCCTTCCTTATATAACAATTCATAGTGATCATGGAGGAAAATTTCAAAATTATGATTTTGAAACTTTTTGCATTAGAAAAGGCATTACTCATAACATCTCAGCACCCAGAACACCTCAACAAAATGGTGTTGTTGAAAGAATAAATAGAATTATTGAAGAGATAATAAGAACCATGTTGAGTGAGTATTCTATAGACAAACATTTTTAGGATGAAGCTATAAGTACTTCTTTTTATATTATAAATCAATTTTTAATTAGATATTTTTCTAATAAAACTCTTTATGAGTTATGGAATGGTAAAAATACTAGACTTTTCTACTTTACGGTTTTTGGTTTCAAGGTATTCGTCCTGAATACTAAAGATAATCTTCACAAATTCTCACTAAAATTTGATGAAGGAATTTTCATAGGTTACTCCACATCTTCCAAGGCTTACAGAGTATTCAATAAAAACACTTGTATTGTTGAAGAGACAGTACATGTCAAATTTTATGAAACTGATCCTTTTGTTTTTAAACAAACCAAACCTATATCTTCATATGTGTTTTCAAAAACTGATTACCAACTCATGATAGAACATCATTTTGACATGAAAATGTCCAAGAAGATAATTCTGAAACATTTACCCCAGAATATTTCCTACCCTATATTGAAGAACATGTTTTACAAAACCCAAATCAGTTGTTTCTAAAGAATGATCCTAGTTATAGTATCACTGGTGATGTGAATAAACCTATAAGGACTAGAATTTCCTTAAGGAATGAAGTATAGAATCTTGCATTTCTTTCCTAATTAGAACCAAAAAGCACTGATGAAGCTTTAGGTGATGATGATTGCATAAAATCCATGCAAGATAAACTAAATGAATTCAAAAGGAATAATGTCTGGACCTTGGTAGAAAGACATATGGAAACATTTATTATTTGAGTAAAATGGGTTTTCAGAAATAAGTGTGATGAAAATGAAATCATAGTAAGAAATACAGCTAGATAAGTTACTAAAGGCTATAATCAACGAGAAGGAATATACAATTAAGAAACCTATAAACCAGTATTTATACTTGAATCTGTTCATATTTTACTTTCCTTTGTAACATTCTTCAATTTTAGACTTTTTTAAATGGATGTGAAATGTGCTTTCATTAATGGTTTTGTACAAGAGGAAGTTTTTATTGAACAACCTCCAAGTTTTGAAGATACAAAAAATCCTAAACATGTTTTCAGACTTACCAAAGTTTTTTATGGACTTATGAAAGCCAATTGAGCTTAGTATGATAGACTTATAAGTTTTTTTTTCTTCAGAATAATTATGTTTTGGGAAATGTAGATCCAACCCCGTTTATAAATAAAGATAATAATAATGTTATGATTGTTCAAATATATGTTGATGACATTATATTTGGTTCAACATAGAAATCTTTAACTGATTCCTTTGTGGATCTAATGAAATCTATGTTTGAAATGAGTATTATGGGTGAGTTAACATTTTTCCTTGGTTTTCAAGTTTCTCAAAAACCCGAAGGAACCTATATATCTCAACATAAGTATATTAAAGATCTTCTTAAAAAGTATGGATATGATAACACTAAGAGTATTAGTACTCCCATTGGTACCTCAAACACACTTGATCTTGATGAAGCTTGGAAACCTGTAGATCAAACGTCTTTTAGAGGTATGATAGGAAGTTTAATTTACTTGACAACTAGTTGTCCAGACATAATGTTTTCTATATTCTTATGTACAAGATATTAATCTAATCCTAATGAATATCATTTAAATGTAGTGAATATAATTTTTCGCTAATTAAAGGTAACCATGGATTTATGAATATTTTATACTTATGGAAATTATTTTCTTCTAAAACATTTTTCGGATGCTGACTTTGGTGGATGTATAATGGATAGAAAGAGAAAATCTGGAAATTTTCATTTCTTAAGAGATTCATTAGTATATTGGTCATGTAAGAAGAAACACTCAGTAGAACTTTCCACTACTGAAGCTAAATATGTAGCAGCTGAAAGTTGTTGTGCTCAAGTGTTTTGGATGCAACACACACTCACAGACTATGGTAAGATTTTTACTGAAACAAAAATTTTGTGTGATAATACTAGTGTCATTGCTTTAAGTAAAAACACTACAAATCACTCTCGTGTGAAACACATAGATATTAGGCATCACATTCTTAGGGATCAAACACAAAAAAGATATATCATTCTTCAATTCAACAGAGTGTAGGATCAACATGTTGTTATTTTCACAAAATATTTACCCTCCGATAAATTTTAATACATTAAATAGAAGTTATGAATGATAATCGTAAGGTAATACTCCTTGTTAACATCCTGTTAAACCAATATCTTTAAAGAAATAAACTCCTTTCTATAGGGGGAGTACATTTTCTTGTTAGTTTTTCATATGTTTCTTAATGATGTTTTTCTTATTTTTCATAATGATGATTTTCATAGTTTTCGTGATGATGTTTTTCATATTTTTCGTAATGAATTTTTTCATACTTTTTGAAATAAAGTTTTTCATATTTTTCGTATTGAAGTTTTTCATATTTTTCGTAATGAGGTTTTTCATATTTTTCATAATGAGGTTTTCGATATTTTCTGTAATGAAGTATTTCATATTTTTCATAATGAAGTTTTTCATATTTTTCGTAATGATGATTTTTGTACTTGAAATTTTCATAAGGATGATTTTCGTGCTTGAAAGTTTTGTAATAAAATTTTTCGTACTTTTTTTGGAGATTTTCGTAGTCAATTTTTTTCGGAATATAAATTTCTTCATGAATAATTTTTCCTCAATACGAATAATCTTCCTAGAAATTTGAAAGTTATGTCTTCTTTATTATGTTTTCGTAATCATATTTTACTTGTTGGTAATTTCATTTGTTTTATTTTCTAAATTTTTTTCGATTCTCTTTTCCTTAAATCTGAATGTTTTTCTTAAAAAACCTCAAAAGATTAGATTCTATCGAGTTCTCCTTGCAGTTACCATATCAACTATCAAATCTAATCAGATAGTTTTTCAGCCATTGGATTGAATTTGGAAATTCAATCATCTCTTCCAACACCTATATAAAGGACCCCCCCCCCCCCCGATGGTGATACCACATAGGATTTCAAGATCTCATGTGCTAATGTTCTGACCCTCTAATTAATCTATTTTAAACTTCTCAGCGTTTTCTCAATTCCGAATGTCTGAAGAAGAATCATCTCAGAAAGATATGTCTACTGTCAAGCCAATTCTATAATGGCAGGTATATAGAGAAAGGTGGGTGCATCTAATGTTTTCAACATGTATGATTATATAATCTCAAATAATATCAAACTCAATGGATGGGAGACAGTCTATATATCAAAGCTTGGTGTTCAAGATTAGGTGTATCCAGATCTGCTTATTGTGTTTTACGAATCAGTCAGTTTCCTTAAGTAAGAATACAAAGAGAATTTTTCATTTAAATCTATGGAAAAACCTATTCTCTATCATATACAAAGGCAGCTATTTTGATTAGTGTTCCATTTGAAGGGGAAGCTGAGTTTTGTTCCCATAAGTTACCGGATTTTCAAGGAAGTTTTTTCACGGTGAAATCTATGGAGGGTCTCAGTCTTACTGATTTCAAGACTCTGAAAATTGATCACCTCTCTACCAATAATTGGATCCTTGAATTTTGGGTTCAAGTTTTTATCATTCCGAGAAAAGTTGATAAGGACACCATAAAGAAAAGTGATATGTACATTCTTGATTTTCTATTAAACCAAAGGAAGATCAACATGATGAAGCATATTCTCATCACGATTGAGAATATTAAGAGTGTGAACTTGAATGTATAGATAATCATGTATCTAGCTATCCTCTCTAATCTAATTATTCGATGCCTTGAGCCTTTCAAGATTCTTTGCATCTCCAAGCTAATGAATTTCAAAGTCATGTTAATAAGTGATGATACATTGAAGAGAATGAATATTGGGTTTTCTAAGGACTCGGGAGAGTTTTATGATCTACCATAGGATGAAGCTGTATCTGTTCTGAAAAATCAAAATGTGGCTGAACCATCGAAAAATACTGGAAAGAAGAGGAAATTGAAGGAATTGGAAGAAGAAGGAAAAATACCAAAATCTAAGGAAGCTCAATACGTACCACCGAAACCTAAGAAGAAAAAAGCTTATCCAGATGAGGTTGTTGTAAAGTTGAGGGAAGAAAAGAATAATCGGAAGGAAGAAGAGCCATAGTTTGGGTTTTACCCTGCAAAAGGAAAGGCTCTGAAAGAGAAGACAACTGATGAGCATGAGAAGCAAGGTAAAGAGAACAAACAAAATAAGAAGATGTATGAGGATGAAATTATCCAATCCCTTTTGAGAAATACTGTGAAAGGATCTGAGAATATCCCAGTACCAAATTATTTCTCGATAGAGCCCTTAACTGATACTCTGTGAAAGAATTTCATGACTCTAGAAAAATCCCAATAAAAGGTTGTTGAAGAATAGGAATCTATCAAAGGAGTAGAAAAAGAATCTGAAATCAGTGGTGATATAAAGGATTTGATTAAGCAAGTAGAGGACTTTCATAGAAAGGATTTCCCATTTGAGAAATTGTCAATCTGGACCTCTCAAGCCGGATCTTCAAAAATTTCTACTCCTGGGTTAGATGAGAATGCTGAAGAAGAAGTGAATAAAACCTCTGAGGAAGAAAGTTATAATCATCATTTCATTCACCATGAAGATTTTGAGGCAGAATCTGAGAAGGAGAAGATAGATGAAGATAGAATTGTTCAGTTGTATGACAGTGAACATAAAGCTCCAGATGTGAAAGTTTTTCTGAGAAATGATAAGGGGAAATAGGTAATTATTGATACACCTACAAAAGATGTTTTAAAGAAGAAGGAAGGTGGTGGATCTTCTAAGAGAAAACATGTTGGCCTTGAGAAAGATCCTTCTCCTAGAAAAGTCTCAGATTCAGAATCATAATCACTTTGACATGATTTTCTTGTGCAATCATTAAAGAAGGTGGTTGGAACCATTCCGATTTTCCCTAGCATAGACTCTAGATGTCAGATGCTTCAACGTAGCTTGAATCAGAAAACAGATTCAGTGTCCATGGTGATGGACATGTGTGTAAATCTTGAGGCTGACCTCAATAATTTCTTCATCCACTATGAATTACATAAATGATCTTGTAAAAAAATGGTTGTCTAGTCAAAGAAGATAGTAATGTATTTGAGAGAACTTGATGAGTTTCAAGATGGTGTCAAAGAGGCTTTTGACATTAAAGATGGTAGGATCAAAGATCTTACAACTAGTGTTGATGAAAAACTAACTCTTGAGAAGAATACTCAGATGCAAGAGGTAAAGGATCTGAATGGAAAGATATATTTTGTTTACCAAAGTTGGAAGAGGTAAAGAGATCTTCATATCAAGATTGAAGAGAACCTAGGTAAGAAATATGAGTTGATGAAGGCTCCGGCAGAATCCCTCAAGGATCATGAAGAAAAGATCAAATCTTTAGAGAAGAAATCAAAATATTGGGATCATCTCCTAATGCAAGAAGAGGAAGATCACAAGGAACTCAAAAATCTGAAAACCATAGTGAAGAAATTGATACCCAAGGAGACTGAAGGAAAATAGATCTAATCTGATCATTTTTTGTATTTTCCTTCTTGTACAAATTCTTTCCAAACCTAATGAAATTTTTCATACTCTCTTGTATTTTGTGTTGTCTTGTACTAATCTTTAAGGTACCATAATTTCCTTTTCCATTCCCTATATTTCTTTTTGAAAATCAAAAATTGGGAGAAGGAATTTAAAAAAGAATACTAAGTGTACGAGACTTTTCCCTATCGAAGGGGGATTTTATCTAAGGGGGAGCTTTTCATCTTAAATATTTCTGTACAAAAGATAAGGTAAAATTCCATTTCGGACAACAGAATACGATCCTTAGTGGTTCCAAAGCCTAAGGGTGAGTTAGTTGTATTCACTCTAATTCATAAGTAAAGGGAGATAAGTTTTATTTTTATGATCATAAAAAATCTAAGTCCTTATCTTCTTTTTCATAATGATATTTGTGCTTTCCAAATAGGGGGAGATTGTTGACTCAATAAGGTATTCTTGTGACTTTTCCAGTACCTCATGTTTTGAAAATCAAAAACACATATTTTAAGTCAAAATGAATATTATCGTGATAAAGGAAATTTTCCTTCATTAAGGAAATTTTTCCTTCTTAAAAGAAAATTTCTTCCTTACCCTGTTTTTATTTAATAAAGAAAATTTATCCTTACCATGTTTTAATTATTCATATCAGAATATCCAAAACATCCTAATCCTATAATTACCTAGATAGGAAGATTCTATTTTAGGATCCAAATTATCTGATATCAGACACCTAACTCTTCTGAGATCTGACTTCGAGTTCTCTGAATTTAGACTCCGAACTCTTATGAGTTCTGACTCTGAATTCAGAATCCAAATTCTCATGAATTCTGACATCTAACTTTGTATGTTCTGACTCTGAATTCTCACGAATTATGACTCTGAACTTTTTAAGTTTAGGTTCTGAATTATTGTGAATCTAGATTCCGAATTTCCTTGAAATTCAGACACTGGGATTATATAGTGTTTATGTTATGCATTCCTTAGAAAACAGAATCTGAATATCTTTGAATTATAGAAACTGAATATATTTTAGGTGAGAATCCAAACTTTTATTTACTTAAATTTCAAGTATTTGATTTTGGTTATGTGAACATATTGTTTCTTACACTTTTTTTTATAAAATGATGTCGTACATTCAGTTACATACTAACCATTGTTTGAGTGACACTGAACAGGTCCCATCGAAAATTCATGGAAAAATATGAATGTTGGAGGAAGGAGACGACCGTTGAAGTCGTTCCTATAAATATGTTCCCATTTGAAAGTGCTCGATACTGTTCTAAGACCCCAGAGATTACATGCTATTGAAGTGATTTCTAAAGAGAGACTTTCATGCTTAGTGTGTACTAAACCTCTTGTTCAGATTTGCTTCATGTGACTCCGAATGTTGTTGATTACATTTGAGGGATTCTGGGGATAGAATGACAGATGTGACGACTACCTTGAAGTTGAGGGCTTCATTACTGGGGAAGACAGAGGTGTTGACTACCATAAAGTTGAGAGATTTTGGGGATAACAAGAAACACTCTGATCTTCATATCGAGGGATTACCCTGGTGTGGGTAAAATAGACATTCTTGAAAGTATAAATCAAGAGACCTTTATCAAAGGTTTTTGGATACCCTTCTCTTTGGGTTAAAAGACTTAATACTTGTTACTTATTTGTTTCAATTTTTCCACTGTATTTTGTTTTTTGAGGAAATTTTAACTATATTATAATTACTTATACTTGTATACATTGATTTAGTAAGATTATATATGCTTTAAGGTAGAATATTTGTCTTTGTAAACTTTCATTAAGTTTCATTTTTCTGAACCATCTTTTCCAGATTCACTTTCTCAGAATCATATTTTCATAATCTAGCAACTGTGTTTAACAAGAGTTTTTGTGAATTAAGTTGTTTAACTTTTTTAAACATAACTATCATTAAAATTTCCAAAGGAATTTTTAATGTATACAATTCACCCCCCCCCCCTCTTGTATTTTGAGCATTAATAGATACTTCATTTAGTATCAATATTATTTAGATCCTAAATTTTGTATTATAGATTATATCATACTGCACATACCATCTCAAAATATTTATCATTTCAAAGTCGAAGTAGATAAATGGTGGAATATTATTATGAATACAAGAAAAATGATGAAATTGAACATATGGTATGGGATGAGTTTATGGGAATATTTTTTAGTAATTAATTCCCGTATATACTACATACAAAAATTGAGAAGGAATTATATGCGCTTGAGGAGAAGGATGATGAATCCCTTGGTACCTTAGAGGTAAATTTTCCATGTGATGCAAGGTATGCATAAATTTCCATCATTATCCTTAAAATAAAAATTTATCTATTATTTAGGGGTTTGAAACAAAGTATTCAAAATTAATTTTCCATAATGGACTTTGGAAGATATTAATAGATCATCTGATGTGCATAGAATGTGGAAATGGAGGCTAAAAACACTCAAAGTTATGGAGAAAAGAAAAGGAAGATTATTCTTCATGGAAGATCTATTAGTTTTCCACGTAGAGGGAAGACAAATTTTCAATTACCCATATTCCAAAAATATGGGAAGTATCACCCATGTGAATGGATGAAAGTATGAAGATTATGTTTTAACTATAGGAAGCTTGTCCATCAAGAAAAATAATTTCTACGTGATGTGTAGAGTCTAGTTAATGAAATGAATGGAGTGATTTCTCAATAGAATAAAATATTCACACTTTAGTTTTATAAATGATATCTGTTTTGGAATCATGTGGATAAATTCCCTAATCCATGGGCTAATAGAGATAATAAGACATAAAAACTTTTGAAGCCAAAGTAAACAAGGTAAATATTATGAAATTACATTCATCATCCAATTGCTCGAAGGCCTTTATTTTTTATTGATTTTGATAATCCACCTTTCAAAGGGTGAGGTGGAACCCTTACAAGGCCCATAAGTGTATGTATTACATGGCTCGTAGGCCTTAGAGGAATTAATTACCTGTAGGCTTAAAAAATTACAAAAAACCCAAACTAACCACTTGGAACTTCTCCTCCCAAGTATCTTTATCATGTAATCATCTCTCCACCTTCGCATGACTCTTCGGTTAGGCTATCCAATGCAAGCACATGCTTGTCTCGATGGTAGGTGTCATACCCTCTCATTCTTGTAATCGGTGTAGCTTCTGCTATAGGTAAGGCTCCTTGCTCATCCTCATTATAGAGCTTGTTCATTGTTGGTTTTCTAGTTTGCATATGCACTTTTTATAGTGGCCCGAAGGCTATGAGGTGTCCTGAAGGCCTTACTGGCCCAAAGGCTTGGGTGGGTCGAAGGGCTTAAGGACTTGGGGACCAAATCTGTGGCTTGAAGGCCCAAACAGGGGCCAATTCCCTACTGCTACAGTACCAAACAATGCCTGCTACAGTTTCCACTACAGTAACTACTACAAAACTACACAGCTCTCACTACAGAACCGACAACAGTACTCAGAAATTAGGCCACTGCCTGGATCTGATTCCGGGTCTCCTGAATGCACTTAAGAGTACTCACAAACCGGGATGAGTCTCATGTGCGTTATGAAATTACAATAGTTGATGTGAATCATGATAGTTAGAAAATAATTTTCCTCCACTTTAGAAATGGTTATTTCATAATTATTTTTGTATAAATATGAACATGAAAAATATTAACCTTTTTTGATTTCTTGTGTGATTAAAATCCTTAATTAACTATCCCTACAGAGATTCCATATATTTTTTTAATAAGGAAAAAATATTTGATATATTTATTCAACCTCTTATCATATAACAATGAAAGGATTAACCCTAACCTCTAATGGAATATTTTTTTTCTAAGATTAGTGATTATTTAAGTAATAAGGTGTGAAATATCTTTTAAAATAATATATGATTTTATTGTTAATTTATTTTTGAAAAATATTATTATATATTAGATAATATATGATTAATATCTGTACATTTTGGTATGAGAATATATGAGTGATTGGAATTATTGTTAAGTTGATATTTGAAGTATATGAGTGTAAATAATGTTCTAGTTTCCATCTTTTTCCGACAAATTTTGGAGCATTCTTATGGTTAACTATTTATGAATTGGATTATAGTGAAATTTAGATGTTATTATTTGAAGTTAAATTATGATATATCATATTGAATACCCATCACTAATCATTTTATTTTTAGTAATTATACATACAAAAGGAATTAATTATCATTATTTTGTCAATATTATTATCCATTTTATGTTAGTTTCAATACTTTAGGCATGAACTATTCATCTTGAGTATTCATTTATTTTAGTAAGAGACAAACTGGAAACATATCAAATAATAACCAAAGGATGAAATTTATATTTTGGAATGAAAATAAATTAAGTAGGCATATTTTAGTGTGTTCTCTATCATAATCCCTAAATGTTAGGAAAATAATTTTTAATATATAATGGTACACTTTTACCAATATTTGCAGTGAATTGGTGGTATTTTCACCTATCAGATTTGCCTATTTTTTATTAAAATTATCCTAAACATGTTTTCAATCACTCTTTATTAGTTCTTGGGAATTATTTTTTTCTTCCATGTCCATATTTTCACTTCTTTTTAATGTTCTTCAATTTAGAAACTTATATGACCTCTGTATTTCACATTCATTTTCAGAGGAAGTTTTATTAATTTTTTTTTCACAATGTGGGTTTCCAAAATGGACTTTTTGAATACGAAACCATTGATAACCATAAAAAAATTAGAATTATAAGGATACAATTTATAAAATGGGGTAGAATGTATCACCCTGTGATTTTATGAAATATTTTTTAATTTCAATAACATCTTCTTTTACAAACAACACAGATCCTAAATGAAAAATGAAATATTATTATTTAAATATACACTATATAACCAAGGCATTAAATTAGAGGTTATAGATAGGGTTAAAGACATTAGAATATATATATAGACATTGATAAAAACTATTTTTTATTAACTTATAAATTAAACATAAATACTTTAGAAAATATATTTTATTCTTTTGAAATACATCTTCTTCAAAAATGGTATTCTATTTATTAAGAATGAATATTATGATTAATTTCCAAAATTTTCAGAAATTTTATATGATAAATAGTATATAATTATTTATATCATTATATAAGAATTATATTATGTTTAAATTTTTATATTTTTCTAGAAAAATATTTTTCAATGAATAGTGAAAAATAATTATTTTTATTGATAACTGAATTTTATGTTATACTATTAATAAAGTAAAAAATTAATTTTGGTTTAGTTTTAAATTTTAATTATATTTTTTATTAAACATAACCCAATTGTTTCCTTTGTAAAGAATTTTATACTTGGGTTTACTATAAAATCATTTTTTTAATTAAAAATGAATTTTCTTGAAAAGTTGTTACCGTCATGTCATTACACTAATTTTAAAAATAAATTTTGAAACTTATGGATATTCAATTTGTCAAAATTTATTCTATATTTTGAATCAAGAGTTTAAATTTGTTTAAATATTCCCCTTTTCTTTTTTATTAATATGAATAGTAACCATGGTAAAAATTTGTCGCCTCGGTAAAGGATAACATTGGTTAATCTTTGTTAAAAAAGGTCATAGAGCCCTAATTTTCATATTAATTCTTGTCGAATAAATTTAATTACACCCTTATCAACTTATTATCTAGATTTATGTATTTAATGGATAGTTTTTTATATAAATATCCAATATAATATTAAACAAAAAAACATAACAAAATTTAACTCTCGTGGTTTTAAATATCTTTTATGTGTTCACATATGGAAATAAGAAAGTTATGAAAAATTATAAATGAATATTTTTTTAATAATGGAATTATATTCCATGGGTAATTTATTTATAATTTTCATAAATAAAATAATTACCTTTAATTCTTGAGTAATGAAAATATAGTATTTCTTATAAAAATATAAAATATTAGTTATGTGTAAAAATATTATATTCTAATTCTAACTTTTTCAATATGTGTTTTATGTCAAATTAAATAAATAGTGTAAAAATTGACATTTATGATATTTTATCAAAATAATATAATATTAAATTATTTAAAAATCATAAAAATATTGAAATAGGACAGGCTAAATAATATATGGTAAAAAACATTTGTCTTTTGACCATTGATGAGAAAATTTTCACCGTATATGAAAAATTATAACCCATTAGGACTAAAAATTATGTTACCATTGTCAGTGTTAAAATAGATTATCTATGTGGTTAAACCAAAATATAAGGTTTAAAACACAGCTTAAAATTATCCGAATTTTATTGATTGATTAGATTTAAAACCCATCCTAAATTTTCTTCCAATCACTAACAATATTAAGGAATTTTACTATATAATGAATTTATTATATTTAAATCTTTTATGTAAATCCAAGAGTACCATCCCCACACTTATAATAGGGAACCCCTTATTTCTCTTCTTCACACCACTTTGAGCTTCCAAGATTGACCATACCATATTAAATTATCTTCCTAACTCCCCTATTCACATTCTATTGGTGATGGTATACAAAAAATACCAACCCTATAGACATTAAGATGAAAAATATACGAGTTCTTTCATTGAATAAGAGGTTTGAACATGTACAAAAGATGTCAGACCAGTGGTAAGGGATTTTTTAGCACTTTTATTTTTATAAGAAACATGTAATATTCAATAATTTTTTTATGTAGTGTATACAATTCTGATGAATTTATATTATAATGATTCTTAAAAAATTTGTGGGGAATTAAATATCTATATATGGTTCTTTCTTTCATTGGTATTTTGAATAAAATATTACCTAAATTATAAGGGTTTTATGTTACAATATTATTATTTATGAATATGGTTTATGATTATATTTATGATGATTAAATTATAAGATCTATTTCGAAATAAAGACATGATTTTTATTCTCCTTTGGTTATTTCTGAACAATACATTTTTTCCTTTTATTTACCTCACCTTAAGTACTCAAGAGGCTGAGAATACATTTTTAAGGAAAATTAACCTTATTTACCTATTCAATCAATAAACCATTTTCTTCCATATCAATACATACTAAAAATAACTTAAATATATTTTTAATATTATTCTGTAATTTTTTAAAGTCATTTTTATCAATGTTTTAATTTAAATAAATGGTTTGAAATGATTCTTTTTATCTTTTTATGGACAAGTTACTTTATAAGTTTCTAGATAAGTGTGAAAAGAACGTTTTTATTTTATCTTATATGAAAGGAATGTAATTTTCATTCCATTATGACCACTCAATTTTTTGAAACTTCATTGATATTTTTCTATTTTTCTTTTAAATTAAAATTTTTTTAATAATATTTTTGAAATTTTCAGATCTTATTGAAATTTTTTCTATAAGAAAATGTAGTTTTACTCAAGAAATAATTCAATTATCTTATATAGAAATTATTTATCCATGATAAAATCTAATTATGTTATTTTTTTTTACAATGGATAGGATCCAATGATACCATACTTAATGCTTCTTTATGTGGTTAATGATTATGATGATGGTATGTTTATAAAACTTATTTATTTTCCATGGTTATATTATAATGTTATGATTTTTGAATTTCGGGAATTTATATGAATGAATTATGATTATTGGATAGTTTATTCTTTTACAACCCTCTGTTTTATTGGGTAAATATGTAAAACACATAAGTTAATTTTTTAATGTGTGAACCCAGTTTCATATTCACTATTTTATGTATAGACCTGGATTTAATATTTATAACTTTACGCATGGGTCTAGATTTCTTGATCATAAGTTTATTTGTAGAACTGATTTCTTGTCTATAAATTTATGTGAGGGAATAATTTCATTTCCTTAACATAATGAGTGAATAAGTTTCTATTTATACATTTTTACAATGTTATAATCTTATGTTTATGCCAAAAAATCATGTCTTCTAATAATGTTATGTTCTTAAGAATCTTGTTTTTTTATTCCTTTATCATTCATTTCTTATAAATTATCCTGATTTATGCCATGAAACAATATTGTGATCTATGGTATGCAAGGTATGATTTTCAAATGTTCTTCTCATTTTCTCATACCCTTATTCACATGTTATACTCATATGATCATTGATATGTCCTTTGTTTACACTTATTGAGAATATGATCTCACCCTTTATTATATTTTCTTTCATATAGTTATGAATAATGTTTTTAAGTGTGATGTTTCTAATAATGATGCATGTTATGAAATACTATGTGGGAGATAATTTAGATCTTTTATGAACTATATTTTTATGTATCCAAATATCCAAAGACACCTGAATGATACGATTCTAGTGAGTATCATTATGTTCTATAATTAATATTAATTTATTTACATGTAATATTTATATATACAAATTATTGGTAATTATAGTTAGGATATAATTGAATTAGGTAAAATAATAAATAAAATGAATATGTTTAATTATGATAATAACCTCTTCTTTTAAAAACCTTATTTTTCTTATACCATAAGATATCTTAGTTGGTCTTTTTATGAGATCCTGACCTTAAGGAAGTGGGGAGAAATTTTGGGAAGTGATTTGGGTATAGATTAGTTTATCTAAATGACTCAAAATTTTGATGAAGATAGAAGGTGTGGGGTTCATATATAAGAGAGGACAAGGGTACCCTTACAATTATAAAAAATTTTATATTAATATACACATTTTCCATGTTTATGTGGAACATAGTTGATATATTTATAAAATAGTGTGAATATGAGTATAAATCCTCTCATACAAGGATATTTATAATGTTTTAGGTTATTCTTTTACAGTTGTCTCCTAGTCGAAACATTATATTAACGCTTATAACAATTACCCCCATAACAATATTTTATACTTTTAAAGGATATGAAAGTTAAAATAAAATAAAATTTTACCCTTCAGTAGAAAATTGTTGATATGATCATCCATATTTCATTAAATTATACAATGATAATATTTTTTGGAATTTTAAATAATTTACTAAAATTTTATTTAACATAAGATACTGTTAGAGTCATCTTCAAGACAATTCACACAATTTGACTTTAGGAAATATTAATTGAATAAAGTAATTAAAATATATACTTTAAAAATTTAATAATATATTGTATTTATCTAATAATATTCTAACACCATAACTCACCCAAAAAAATATTAATTTTAGTGTTTTCAAAATCATTTACTTGATTCCTCTACAGCTTGCATGAACACAATGTCAGTATCACCTAAGCATTTCAGCAAATTATTTCATCACAAAAAATGAAATTAAAATATCATAATAAAAACAATTATTCATATTAAAATTTAATTCTTATAACAATTAATGAATTTATTTACCCTTATCAAAAATTATTATTGATGATTAAAGTAATAAAAACATATTTGGAATTTTCTATCTATTAAAATAATTATATGAACTTTATTTGAGGATAATGGAACAAAATTTAAATGTTTTGATAATATTTCAAGGTTTTGGTCAAATTAAAATAATCAAATTATATATATTCGACTTTATAGATTATTTTAAATCATTATTCTATAGTTTTAACCTTGATTATTCCATTTTACAGTTTACCGATATGATATATTTTACCATGGTTACTATAGATTATGATTGAAAAGAAAGCTGAAATATTTACCAAATTTCTACATAATGAATAAAAATATTGTATCAATTGTTTCAAATTAAAATCCAATAATTGGAATAAATCATTTTCAAAATTAACCCAAAAAACGCGATGAAAATGGTTTTTGAGAATAGGTTATTTTTAAGTATAATAATGTTTTGGTTTCCAAATTCAGAATATTTTCTATTAAAAAAACATTAAAATTATTTTTTTAATCAATATAAAATAATAATATTTTAAAACCAATTAAAAACAAATTTTTAATCTTTAAATATGTGAAATAAAGAGACAACACTCAATAAAATCAATATTTTACACTATTCTCTAAAAATTTATTTTTTTCTAAATATCGAATAATTTCATTTTAACTTAATTTAGATGTGGTGATCTAAAAATTAATAACTTTTTTATGAAATAAAATTTATATTATTGTTTGAAATTAATTATATTATTTTCTCATAAAAATAATTTAAAATTATTTTTGAATAATAAGTATTTTTGAAGAATAAAAGGACTTCAATGAAAATTTAGATCTTATTTTGAAAAAAATAATAAAAATATGTGTATTATTAAGATAACTTTTATATATACACGAATCAAAAATTATTTATTCATTTTCATACAGTTCAATTAAATGGTTTTTCTATTATTTTCATATTTAAATAATAATATTTCATTACTTTTTTATGCTCGATATTTTGTGGCTGGTACACTATCGAATATATTATTCCTTTTAAAATAATAGTTTATTAAATTTATCATATATTTAATAAGTTTTTTCCTTAAAATATGATCTTGACCTCTATAATTAGATGGTTTAATATTTAAAAATTCTTTTTTTGAAAACCCCCCATCATAAAAAGGATGATCGTGGGAAATCTAGTTGTAACGCCCTGACCATAGTAACCCAGAATCGGTGCATTATTACATAACAATGGAATGATCACAATAAATCAAGTCTCGAAAGACAGATTAGTTTAGTAGATTTGGAAGTAGTAGATACATACCTAAGTATTACATTTCATGATGAAATAACAAAAAACAAAATTTTTCCCCCTCGCTAATATCCTTTGGCATATCCCTGCAGGTTAGTCATAATATACATCATCGCATCCTAGGAAAATGAAAACATAAGAAAGGGGTGAGCTCAGATACTAAGTAGGGATAACAATATAGCGGAAATTGTCGTAATTAAGTATTGACATTTAAGGCAATGAATAATAATAATTCACAATCCTTTTAAACTTAAACATCATCATAATATAGAAAAGGTAAATCAAATAATTCTATTTTCTTATTCACATGTATATTCTACTAGTCGAATAATCACATGTAATATCAATAGCTAATTTCATAATAATGGAATGTATAATGCAAGACATCATAACCACATAGTCAAGGCCTCTTCCAAGACTACAAATTATATTTTGTTAAGGCCTTGGGCTGAGACACTAGTTTGTCTCATGAGACATACTGATGCATCGAGGAGCTATAGAAGGCTTCACCCATCACTTACTAATTACAATTCATTCCTCATATGAAATGTTTGGAACATAATCTAAACATTCATATTAAAACTAGCATACAAAATTTCAATATTTTAACCAAAAACCATGAATGGTATAAAGATATCACATCCACAGTTAAACATAACTCATTCAATAATATATAGAATATTTTATTATAATAAATCATCCTCAATAAAGAATAAATATGGATATTGATATAGATGAATATAATCAGTAAAACTATTTGAGAGAAATATCTATTTTTTCTTGAAAACATTTTAAATTATCATTATTTAACAAGAAGCCGTTTAAAAGAGATTTTTGAATCTGAGTGTCCCATACCACTTTGATACTTTTAAAAGAAATTTTAATTTTAAAACATACATGTCCATATAAATAAATTCTTAAAGTCATTTTTAAAACAGGGACATTAATGAGATTGATTTATAAGAATAAATCATTAACACATTTAAAATGATATTTTAGTTAGAGTTTTTAACCAAATGAGAGATGATTGAATACAAATAATTGAGCTAATAAAAACCTTATAATATTATGAGAAGAAATGGATTCATGATATACTATGTTAAATTTTATTATATACATCATATAGAAGTGAATTGGTGCATAACAATAAAGAAGTCTCAATGAAATGTAAATTAAGAAGAAATCCCTTATAAAGAAAGTATCCTTAGGTTAAGGATAAATCAATGAAATAATTATGTATGAAAAATATAAATAAACTCAATATTATTGGATATTTAGTGAAAATTAATCAGATTACATTCACACATATTATTGTAAAAACAACACCAATGACATGGATGTTTGACTCAATTAATGGAAATTCAGTTATTATTACTCTTATCAAGTTCAAATCGTTGACATGAGAATTTTAAAATAGAGTTATTATGTGTATCAAAAGTATATCCACACAAAGGTGAGTGTAAATTAATACATAAATAAATAAATAGTGATTACACACATTATCTTGGAGTAAAATAATCAATGAAGTTTGTGTAAAACCCAATGAGTGGAAATATGTAACGACCCAAAGTTTCATTAATGGAAATCCCTCTTGATCTAATTAAATGTCTCTTTATGTTTATATAAAATGTCAACTTCATTGGTTTTATGTTAAGAATTTTGACTGTTGCTAATATAGTCGTTTAACAGTGATCACATGATTAGTATAAATATAGTGCTTTAACACATCTAATTTTACGTAGAGAAAAAAAGAGATCACCTCGTCTAGTAGAATTTCTCCATACGAAGCCCATTTTTCGGATCTCAGAAAAGTGGTGGTGTCTTTGGCCTTCTCCATTGACTAAGCCCAAGATGATCTTCATCTTGTCAAGCTCGAATGCGACTGTCTACTGGAAAAGTGGAAGTTGATTGAAATTACCACTCGAGTGATGCTATCCAAGCCACCCCAAGAGTTTGTCACCATCGCACACCTTACCCTTAGTTCTTATGCAGCTGTTTCAAGGGGTTATGTAAAAAATAAGTAGTACTATGTTCATGTAACTTATTTTTTTGTATATAATAATGAATATAATTTCTAGTCATTTTTGATACATTGTAAATAGTTTTTAAAGTACAAATACTGTTTTTTGTTATTATTTAACTAAGAATAATATTTATTAAATTAAGGGATTTTTGAATTAAATAATATTTTAATAAAATACTATTACTATTTTTAAATTAATTTTTATTAAATATAATGATCTTATAATTTTATGAATGCAATTATAATTTTTATTAAGGTTTGAAATCCATTTATGTACAAACCTCTGAATTTTTGATAAATGTCGGTGTTTATTTTAAAAGTGGAAATTAACATATTTATAAAATTATTTAGATAAAATAAATGTTATTTTTGGAATCAGGACGTCAAAATTATCTAACGGTAAATTTTTCATAATTTACTGAGACAGTCAAATTTTTGAGTAAAAATTAAATACCATTTAAATAAATAATGTGTTTTATGACATCATAATGACCTAATAGTGATGTGATAAAATACTAAAATCTTTATGTTCGGCCAATTTATGTTTTAAAATTAAAATAATGTGATTTTGGGTTTGTTTAACTTACTTTTCAAAGCATTAATGGACCCCTCAAGACATATTCAACACCTTTCCTTTTAAAATTAATTTCCATGGGAGTGTGACTCACCTCCACATAAGCAAACCTAATATTTTAAGAAGTTATGAATTTTGCCTTATAAAATACTTTATTCTTCTTCCCTTTTCCAAAAACCATGGGCAGAAAACATGGGATGGTTTGTGGTTTTGATTAAGTTAATATAAGGGGTCCCGAACCTAAATTATAAAGAATTCCCACACCTTTCCTATATAAACCCACCCAAGCTCTCACTTCCTCCTCACTCAAAGCCTTTGGAGTTCGTCCAACCTCTCCCCAACTCTCTCTAGAATCCTCCCAAGGTTCCCCAAGCACCCAAGAAGCCTCTCACAATCCTCTCTTTGGCCTTTGGAAGTACACTTCCATGTAAAGGTTTTTTCTTCCTTTCTCATTTTTGTCAATTTTATTTAAGCTGTATTACCCTTTTAATTTCAATTATGAATGTTTGAGTATGGTTTAGCACCTCCCACATACTTCCCTATTATATTTTTAATGATGGTAGACTCCTTTCTCTCTCATTAAATGCCTCCCATGTACACCCGTTACTATGACGAAATTCCGAAAGGAACTTCTCTCTCTTCTTTTACATTCAAGAAATAATTTTGTATCATGAATCTACATTACATTAAAATTGTTGGGAAATTTATCTATATGACCTCCTTACTTTCCATTACTTGTAAATATGATGAGGAACCCCTTTCTCTCTCATCAACCATTTTTTATGAATTCTTATGTCATGTCGTTACACTGCCGAAATCGCACCGATTTTCTAAGCCAATGCAATTGTGTAGTGGATACCATGCCCATTTCTCCATCAAGGGTATCCACCTTTATGCACCTTTACTTATTGATTACAATGTTTCATGTATTAATTCCACATTCCATTATCTTGGAATAAATTATTATGTTTTATGAATCCATGTTTTATGATCCATGTGGCACACTTATGCATGAAATGAAATGTTTAAGAAGGGTGAGCCCTTATAGCGCTCCAATGCATTGGGTAAAGTATAGTATCATGATACGTCTTGTGCAATGAGTGTTGACTCATGCTAATTAAAGTTAAATGAGGGTTTACTCGTGCTTTATGTGCAATGAGGATTTACTCATTCTCCATATGCAATGAGCCTTGGCTCATGCTAATTCCATGTTAAGTGTTGTTGCCACATTTCCATGTTATGATTATTATGCTTTACCATGCCTTTATGATCATGTTTCTTATATGCTCTGTTTGTATGCCTATTATCTAAAATGTATTGTACTCCTCATGTTATTCCATGTGTACTCCCTTACAGGGCTTTATAGCTCACCCTTTTCTTATGCATGTCATCAGGTTATCCCATGAATGTTTTGTACGAGGGAATGTAGTGGTCATGTAAAGGATGTTTTCAATAAAGATGTTGTATTTCATGTTTTAAGTTTTTATGTAATGGTCCTAAACCCCAAAGACACTAAACCTCTCTATATTGTTTATTTTATCAAGTGAAGTTTTATCTAATAAATCATGATTAAGTTGGTAATAAAAGAAGGGTTGTCATAGTTGGTATCAGATGATAGGTTTAGTTCTTTTTGGGATTAGGAAACCCTTGTAAAGCCTTAGATAAAAGACTATGTATAATAAAAACATCCCTATGTTTTAGTAAGTACTGATTAAGTGGTTTATCAGACAAATACATCCTTTTCTAGATACGAGCAGGTAGAGGCGGCTCTAGCACAGATGTATCCTAGGGGTAAAACCCGAAAACACCGCTTTGAGCTAGACTCAAACATGAACTGGTGCACAACAATGGGCCTTACTGCACTCTTGGTTACGACACTCCCGGGGGATATGTTTTGATAAATTCAAAATCTTAGTATGAACCCTTATTAAGGAAAATAAAAAAATGCCCATAAGAATATATGTTAGAAAGTAGATCACGAAAAGCCTAGATTGAAGCCTATAGACTCATGAGTTAAGGAAATGAATGTTTATTTATAATTCATCAACTTTTGTCTTTGGATTACTCTATATGTGTTATCCCTAACTTTCCTTTTATTCCAGCCAAAGGCCGGTAATTGGAGGACTCGGGCGAACAACCGTTGTGAAGATCAATGTGATGACTGTACTAATGAGATTTCCAATCCAATGGGAGCGAGAATCGCAAACTTTGTCACCTTGTTTCTCTCAACTAACTCAAGTTTTGAATAGAAACACGATTCAAGTGGAATGTTCAAACCCCCCTAATAAATAACAAGTCTCTATCGAGATCTTCATGAGACAAAGGCCTCTTACTTTTAGTGGATCATCTGATCCCACGATCGCTGAACAATGGATCAACTCCATTGAAAAGATATTCTCCATCCTTCAATGTTATGAACAAGAGAAGGTTCACCTGGCTGCTTATCATATGGATGGTGAAGCTGATCAATGGTGGACGTTGAACAAAAATACGAAGCCTGAGGAGGAGATCGAGGCGTTTGAATGGAAGGATTTCCTGAAGATGTTTTTTGATAAATATTTTCCGCACACCCTTCGGCTTCAGATGGAAAGGTACTTCCTTTCCCTCAAGAAAAAAGATGAAGAATCTGTTGGAGCGTACGAGGAAAACTTCACAAGGCTTGCACGATACGCTTTCAGCTTTTTTGTTACCCCCGAATTCAAGGTTGACCGCTTCTTTGGTGGGCTGAAGACTAACTTGCGGAAAGCATTAGCGATCCGTGACTTCGACAGCTATGAGGAAATTGTCTGATGTGCCCTCAAGGTCGAAATGGAGATCGGGGAATCATAGGGGTATCATGGGGACAAGAAGCATAAGGTGGAATTCAATGCTGGTGGTCCAATGGATAAATACAACGGTGCTAAGAAGATCCAGCACCCCACTTGCCAAATGTTCGGAAAGAAGCACCCTAGAAATTGCCTTAAGTGGATGAGAAAATGCTTCAAGTGTGGAAGAGAAGGGCACCTAGCTATTAACTATCAGAAAGAAAGACCCATGATTGCGACAGAGGAGAGGAACACTTCGTTCGATCCTCAACACGTTGTTCAATGCAACAAATTCAACGAACCAGGTCATTTTTGAAAATCAGTTCCCTAATCCAAGGGTTTTTGAAGGCGACCAACAATCTTCAAGGAAACAAGGAAGAGATTTTGCCATCACTTCTGTTGAAGTGAACCCCAACAAAGAAGTAGTGACATGTACGCTAGTTATTCATTCAATAATAGAGAACGTAATTTTTGATTCAGGTTCTGCGCATTATTTTATATCTCGAAAGTTTAGTAGAACAATCCCAGCACCACCAAAAATCATGGAAGTAAAGATGTTGGTGAGTATGAAAAATGGGGAAATCATTACATCCCATGAATATAAGTCCCCCCTGTTATAATAAGTGGATTGAATTTCCCAGAGAACCTCATCATACTCCCTCTAGTGTAATTTGATGTAATTCATGGCATGGATTGGCTTTCCTTATATAGATCCAATATAAAATTTCGGGAGAGGGAAATCACCCTCCATATGGAGAATCGAACCATGATTCTTTACAAGTTTCAGGAAGAAGATGAATCTCTTTTAGATCCATCATCTCAAGCATAGATATTACTGCCTTATGAGCACGCGTATCTGGCTCAAATGATTGAGTCCATGGTAGAAACCATCCTTGAAGAAATTCCTATTGTGAGGGAATTCGTTGAAGTGTTTCCCGAGGAACTTCCTAGTCTTCCTCCCAGAAGAGATGTTGAGTTCTCAATTTAACTTATACCTGGGGTGCTACCAATATCCAAGAATCCATATGGAATGGTTGTTATTGAGCTTGAAGGGCTAAAGAAAAAACTACAGGAGAATCTGGATAAAGGGTTTATATGCCCAAGTGTTTCACCATGGGGTGCACTAGTCCTCTTCGTCAAGAAGAAGGATGGGTCAATGTGGCTTTGCATCGATTATCGTGAACTTAACAAAATCACGATAAAGAAAAAATATCTTCTCCCAAGAATCGATGACTTGTTTGATCAGCTGCGTGGAGCAGAATACTTCTCCAAGGTGGACTTGCGGTCGGGATATTATCAAATAAGGGTGAAGAAGGAAGGTTTCCCCTAGACTGCTTTTCGTAAAAGATATGGGCACTATGAATTCATAGTAATGCCTTTCGGACTCACCAATGCTCCAGAAATCTTCATGGACTTAATTAATAGACTCTTTAGAGATTACCTAGACAAATTATTGGTAGTCTTTATAGATGATTTTCTAATATACTCCAAAATCAAGGAGGATCATGATGAGCATTTAAGAACTGTACTGGAGACTTTGCGCAAGGAGAAGCTCTATGCAAAGTACCGAAAGTGGGTGTTCTGGTTGAAGGAAGTCTCATTCATGGTCCATGTCATCACAAGCAATAGGATATCTATGGATCCCTCCAAAATAGATGCAATTGGGGGATGGCTGAGGCCAACATCGGTAACAGATATCCGTAGCTTCTTGGGGTTAGCTGGATATTATCGACGATTTTTGAGAAATTTCTCACGATTGTACAACCCTCTTACCAAGATAACTTGGAAGGGAGTAAAGTTTTCTTGGAGTGATTATTGTGAAGAATGCTTCAAGGAGTTGAAAAGGAGGCTTATCACTGCGCTCGTTCTCACTTTACCCACAAGTGGGGAACTTTTTGTGGTATTCAGTGATGCATCAAAGAAGGGCTTAGGCTGTGTGCTAATGGAAAATGATAAAGTGATATCCTATTCCTCAAGGAAGTTGAAAATCCATGATTGAAACTATCCAACGCATGATCTAGAGTTGGCAGCTGTGATCTTTGCCTTGAAAATCTGGCGGCATTATCTCTATGGAGAGAAATGTGAGATATATACTGACCACAAGAGTCTTAAATATATATTCCCACAGAAAGATCTTAATATGCGCCAGAGAAGATGGATAGAGCTCATCAAGGATTATGATTGTTCAATACATTACCACCCTGGGAAAGAGAACAAGGTGGCATATGCCCTAAGTAGAAAGGATCCATCGATTCTATCAATTGATGAGAATTGAGAAGGATCTAATCTTCTTAGACTTGATGAAGATGGACATGGGAATCATAGAGAAGGGAACATCATCAATCCTTTCACAAATGACTGCTCAACCATATCTTTTAGAAATATTAAAGGATGCTCAAAAGGATGATCTGGGAATTTAGGAAAAAGTGGAAGCTATCAAAAAGGGGAAATCCTCAGATTTTAATGTTAATGAAGAAGGAATTGTGCGGTTTGGGATAAGACTATGTGTTCCATCAAGTCTGGAGCTGAAGAAGGAACTTTTGGATGATGCACATAGTTCAAATTTCTCTATTCACCTAGGGAGCACAAAGATGTATCGAGATCGCTGAGAAAACTTTTGGTGGGATAATATGATGAAGGAGATTGCTGAATATACATCAAAGTTCCTGGTGTGTCAGTAAGTGAAGGCAGAGAGGCAGAAGTCTAAGGGGATCATGCAACCATTTCCCATACCAGAATGGAAATGGGATAACATCACCATAGACTTTGTCACCGAACTTCCAAGGACATCCAAAGGCAACAATGCAATCTGGGTTGGTGTGGATTGTCTTACAAAGACTGCACACTTCATTGCTATTTGGGAGGATTTCACATTAGATCAACTCGAACAGATATATATGAGGGAAGTGGTAAGGTTGCATGGAGTACCACTATCTATTGTGTCTGACCGAGATCCAAGATTCACCTCTATGTTTTTGGAAGAGTCTTCAACATGCTCTGAATACTGAACTGAACTTCAGTACGGCCTATCATCCTCAAACTGATGGCCAATCCGATCGGACTATCAAAACACTTGAGGATATATTTAGAGCCTGCTCAATGGACTTTAATGGAGGATGGGATCAACATCTTCCTCTTGTTTAGTTCTCTTATAATAATAGTTTCCACTCAAGCATCCAAATAGCACCATATAAAGCCCTATATGGGAAATGGTGTAGAACACCGGAATTTTGGGATGAGGTCAGTGAACGTAAGCTACTTGGACCAGAAATGGTTGAGGAAATGGTGGAGAATATGAAAACCATTCAGCAGCATATCAAGCCATCTCAGAGTCGACAGAAGAGTGATGCAGATAACCGTCGATGAGACCTTGAGTTTAAAGTTGGAGACATGGGTTTTCTATGCATATCTCCATGGAATAAGGTCATGAGGTTTGGAAAGAAAGGTATGTTAAGTCCAAGGTACATCAGCCCCTTCGCGATTCATGATCGTGTCGGGCCTGTGGCCTATCGACTAGCACTTCCACCTACTATAGCCAAAGTACATGATGTCTTTCATCTATCCCTCTTGAGGAAGTACATACCGGACCCTTCACATGTACTCTCTTCTGAGGTGGTACAATTGGAAGATGATCTTTCTTATGAAGAGTAACCTGTGAAGATCTTAGATCGTAGAGAGAAAGTTCTAAAAAATAAGACAATGCCCCTCATCAAGGTGTTGTGGAGAAACCCCAAGTTTGAAGAAGCGACTTGGGAATCAGAAGATATGATGAAGCGGAGTTACCTACATTTGTTTTAGTGTGAGAAAAGGAAAATTTTGAGGGCGAAATTTCTTAATGGGGGAATATTGTAACGACCCAAAGTTTCATTAATGGAAATCCTTCATGATCTAATTAATTGTCTCTTTATGTTTATATAAAATGTCAACTTTATTGGTTTTATGTTAAGAATTTTGACCGTTGCTAATATAGTTGTTGAACAGTGATCACATTATTTGGATAAATATATAGCTTTAACACATCCAATTTTACATAGAAAAAAGAATCGATGGCCTCGTCCAGTAGAATTGCTCCATACGAAGCCCATTTGTCAGAGCTCAGAAAATAGGTGGCGTCTTTGGGCTTCACCCTTGACCAAGCCCAAGATGAGATTCATCTTGTCAACCTCTAACGTGACCGTCTATGGGAAAAGTGGAAGTTGAATGAAATTGCCACTCGAGCGATGCTATCTGAGCCACCCCAAGAGTCTGTCACCATCGCACACCTTACCCTTAGGTCTTATGCAGCTGTTTTAAGGGCTTATGTAACAAATAAATAGTACTATGTTCATGTACATTATTTTTTTTTATATAATAATGAATATAATTTCTAGTCATTTTTTATACATTGTAAATTGTTTTTAAATTACAAATAGTGTTTTTTGTTATTATTTAACTAAGAATAATATTTTATTAAATTAAGGGATTTTTGAATTAAATAATATTTTAATAAAATATTATTATTATGAAATTAATTTTTACTAAATATAAATGATCTTATAATTTTATGAATGCAATTATAATTTTTCTTAAGGTTTGAATGTCATTTCTGTCCAAACATGTGAATTTTCGATAAATGCCAGTTTTTATTTTAAAATTGAAAATTAACATATTTAGAAAATTAGTTAGATAAAATAAATGTTATTTTTGGATTCAGGATGTCGAAATTATCCAGCGGTGAATTTTTCATAATTTTTTGAAACAGTTAAATTTTTGAGTAAAAATTAAACACCGTTTAAATATATAATGTGTTTTATGACATCATAATGACCCAATAGTGATGTAATATTATACTTTAATCTTTATTTTCTGCCAATATATGTATTAAAATTAAAATAATGTGATTTTGGGTTTGTTTAATTTACTTTTCAAAGCATTAATGGACCCCTCAAGACTTATTCAACACCTTGCCTTTCTAAATTAATTTTCATGGGAGTGTAACTCACCTTCACATAAGCAACCCTAATATTTTAAGAAGTTTGGACTTTGGACTTATACAATATTTTTTCCCCTTACTTTTCCAAAAACCATGGTAAAAAACCATGGGATGGTTTGTGGTTTGGATTAATTTAATATAAGGGGTCCCAAACCTAAATAATAATGAATTCCCTCACCTTTTCTATATAAACCCACCCAAACTCCCAATTCCTCCTCACTCAAATCCTTTTTAGTTCGTCCAAACTCTGCCCAACTCTCTTTAGAATCCTCTAAAGGTTCCCCAAGCACCAAATAAGCCTCTCACAATCCTCTCTCTAGCCTTTGGATTCACACTTCTAAGTAAGGGTTTTTTCTTCCTTTCTCATTTTTGTCAATTTTATTTACGCTGTATTACCCTTTTAATTTCAATTATGAAAGTTGGGGTATGGTTTCTCACCTCCCCCATACTGCCCTATTATTGTTTGAATGATGGGAGACCCCTTTCTCTCTCATTAAATGCCTCCCATGTACACCCGTTACTATGCAGAAATTACGAAAGGAACTTCTCTCTCTTCTTTTACATTCAAGCAATAATTTTGTATCATGAATCTAAATTCCATTACAATTGATGGTAAATGTATCTATATGACCTCCTTACTATCCATTACATGTAAATATAATTAGTAACCCCTTTCTCTCTCATCAACCATTTTTTATGAATTCTTATGTCATGTCGTTACGCTGCCGAAATCGCACCGATTTTCTAAGCCAATGCCATTGTGTAGTGGATACCATGCCCATTTCTCTATCAAGGGTATCCACATTTATGCACCTTTAATTATCGATTACAAAGATTCATGTATCAATTACACATTCCTTTATCATGGAATAAATGATTATGTTTTATGAATCCATGTTTTATGATCCATGTGGCACACTTATGCATGAAATGAAATGTTTAAGAAGGGTGCGCCCTTATAGCACTCCAATGAATTGGGTAAAGTATAGTATCATGATAAATCTTGTGCAATGAGTGTTGACTCATGCTATTTCAAGTGCAAATAGGGTTTACTCATGATTTATGTGCAATGAGGATTTACTCATGCTCCATGTGCAATGAGCCTTGGCTCATGCTAATTCCATGTTAAGTGGTGTTGCCACATTTCCATTTTATGATTATCATGCTTTATCATGCCTTTGTGTTCATTTTTCTTATATGAACTGTTGATATTCCTATTGTCTAACATGTATTATACTCCTCTTATTATTCCATGTGTACTCCCTTACTGGGCTTTATAGCTCACCCTTTTCTTATGCATGTCCTTAGGTTATCCCATGCAATGCTAAGTACAAGGGAATGTAGTGGTCATGTAAAGGACGTTTTCAATAAAGTTGTTGTATTTCATGTTTTAAGTTTTTATGTAATGGTCCTAATCACCAAAGACACTAAACCTCTCGATCTTATTTCTTGTATCAAGTGAATTTTTATGTAATAAATCATGATTAAGTTTGAAATAAAAGAAGGGTTGTTATTAAATGCAAATTTGAAATTACATTACCGAATTGCTAAAATATAAAACATACACCCAATGGAAGAAGGATATAACAATTAAGATGTAAATACCCATAAATTAATTAATATTACCCAAAAATCACAATCATGGTTAGTACATACACCACACAAAAAGAAATAGTGTCAATATAGCATGAATCTCACGGGAATAAGAAGTGAGATGAAAACCCTTACCTTGTACTTTTACTTAGTCAATGGTATGTTAAACCCATGTATAATAGTTAAATAATTTTTATCAAATTATACAAGAATCATATACATAAATATTATATCATATACGATCTTATAACATTTATTTTTTAATAATATTTCAGTAGTATCATTGTTTTGGGTGTTAACTAATTCGTTTCTCTTTATACGTTTTGTGACATAAGTCATGTTTGTTATGGATAGGATATATTTTATACATATACATAATTATATTAAGTTCCTAAAAATTATTTTAAATAATTAAATGAAAATTATTCTTGAATGGTTACAGTGGGAAATGAAACTCATCTTGTTCGTGGAGATGGTAATCTGTACGTACGCACGAGCGATAATATCATTATACTGATTGTGAAATCATATGTAATTGGATGTTATATCATATATACATAATATTTAACATGTTATATTTATTATTTATATAAATTAAACTCCTCATTATACCCATCCAAATAAGGATGTTTTGAATAATAAATTACACCACGACGTTGAGATAGTAAGCCGTACGTACGCACGTATGGTGACTTTGTCATTCGTAGGATGGATAGAATAATGAATATGGTTTTACCATATTTATAATAAAAGTAAATTATGTAAAAGGTACTAGATTTATTATTTTGGTATTGAAACAACAAAGAAAGATAATGTGGAATAAGAAAAGAACTTTGAAATAGGTGGTGAAATTATTACCTCTTCATTGGGTTCTTCCTTTTGATTTGATCAAAAGGGATCCTTAGGTTGTCTTTCTGATCAAATTATGGCCTCTAGAATAAAGTTATGGTATTTGGGAGGATATTTGATTTGGTTTTGGCCAAGACAAATGGATTTGGATTTGTGAATTTGAGATAAGGGGAATTACCCTTTTATTAGAGAGGCGTGGGTCACTTTAGGAAAATATTGAAATATTATTTTATTATAAAATCATTTTTGGTTTAAAATGGGTCCAGAATGATTTTTTTAGAGGATAAGTTGGGTCTGAGTCTATATTTTTTAAAACAATAGGTTTTAGAAAATTTTATGTTACCATATTAACCTTATCATTTTTATTTAATTCGTAGTTAAATAGTTTAACTTTTACAATCTCTTCTTGTATTTTTATATTAAATTGTTAAAAAACATACTATAAAATTTCAATAAAACCTAAAGTGGTTCATTAAAAAAAATTATATCATTATATATTTCCTTTTTCTAAAACATATATTTTTAGAAATATTATATCTTTTAACAATATAGTATTTTTTTTTAAACTCATTTATGTCAATTTTGACACTATTTAGTATTTGGTATTTGTGAAATTCAACAAAAATTGAATACATAGAAAAAATTACATTAAATAAACCCTATCCTATTATATTATCCTATAAAATTAGTTTAATTCATAAAAAGTTTCAATTTAAATTATTTTAATATTTATAACATCAATTATTTTAGACTTTCATAAATAAGATAATTACTACATCATCATTGTGTCATAAATAAATTTAATTATATAATGTACAAAAATAATAAATAAAATACTATTATGTAGTAAATATTTTAATATTACTAATGAATATTTATATTCATATTTATCTTATGTGTAACCCTATATTAAAAAAATTTAGTTTTTAAACATTGAATGTTACACTTGTAACTCTTCCTTAAATAAAATAATAATAATTGTTATAATCTAATAAAAGGGGATAAAAAGAATCATATTTTTTTATTATGGTTGATTTTGATCGAAATAAACTTATCCAATATAATTAGGATATGTTTGGGGGTAATTATAATATCATTTTTACCTTTACTTACCCTATTTACTTTTAACAGTGCTAAATAGAATTCAAAAATTACTATTCACCAAAAATTATTTTAATCATATTGAACAACATTTTACATACTTTTTTCAACTCAGTCTCTAGGATTTTTTGAATTCAATTCATAGAATCGGTAAAATTATGATTTATGCAAAATATTCAAATGAGCCTAAAAGGTGGGTAAAAGAAGGTAAAGAGTTCAATAAAATTCTATATATCTAATATTAATATAAAATGACTTCAATTAATTATATTGGACTAATATAGGTATTATGTATCTAATTTGACTTTAAAATAAATTTAAATTAAAAATAATAATTAAAATAAAAAGATGGCTTTAAAAAATAACTTAGTATTTTCACTATTCATTAAAAATTGAATGTTTTTTGAAAATAACAAAAATTTACCCAAATATTATTTTGATATTCCAAATAAAAAAATGAAGTCTATTTTTAAAAATTTAAATCATATAAGTTCTATTAATTTATTTAAAAAAATATTCCTGTTGCCAAACCAGAAAACGGGTTTTTAAGAAGTAAAAACCATCAAAAGATTGATATGTGTTTATTTCAAATTTAAATGTAAAATTACTTCCAATGAAAAAAATGGATTAAATGATTAAAATATAATCTAATTATACTTCAAACCCAATAAATTTTATAATTTGACACTATAATAAATTTGATTAAAAAATTTGTTTTCAATTAAAATTTAGTATTTTTCAGTCTTCATCAAAATATGCAAGTCATCAGAAAAGCACCAAAAATTTATCCAAACTGAATTTTTCTATCTCTATTATAAATAAAATGTTTAGTTTTTTATATTGAATATATAAAAGTTTCAAATATTGGATTTAAAATGGGTTCTCCATTAAAAGGCGGTAAATTTTCATTTTATGAAAAATACTTCGTTTATCTGAAAAAATTTAATATGTTCTTATATTTTGTCTAAGAAACATAAAATATGGATGTTAAAATTATATAGAGTATATAAAATTCAAAAATTAATTAATATTATTCCAAACCATTTTTTGAACAACTAGTCTGTTAAGTCGTGGTGCGCTCGAACTCGTTGATGCATGTAGTTCAAACTATTGAATTACTTTAAATAAAAAAACATGCTATGAAATAATAGGTTGTTAAATTCTTCCCCAATTTTTGAAATTGTGTCCTAACAATTTTAAAATTGTTCTTGGGAACTTCATTGAAAGTACCAAATCAAAAAAATAGTCAATAAAACTATCATTTTAAAAAGAATGAAAAATAAGTAAAAAGTCACAAGAGATAAACCATACTAGGACTCCATGTATAAAAACATGGATATGAAAGATAAAATAAGTGTCATGTTATGATAGTGAGTGTTAGAAAAAATTAACTGGAGATATTTATCAAAAAACCCCATAAACTTGTGATAGGTTAAACGGTCATTAGTTTCCCTGTAGGAAAAGTAACCAGGAAATATTTTTTTGTTTTAAGTACCATTTCATAATGTTGAGGAATTTATTTATGAGATAGAAAAAAAACATAAATATAAAAACTTACTTTTTATGTATAGTTTCATCATTTAATAAATTTATACCACAAACCCATCTTTTCCCCAAACAATGAGTATTCAGGATGACTTGGTCACACCCGAAGAGCTAGAATCAACTTCTAGAGAATCACATAATCCGAAAAGGATGAACTATATATTTCCAATTTATTTAGAGATTATCCAAATAAAAATTGTTAGTAAATGATTAGATTATCCCCAAACAGGGTAATCCTTTATAGAATTAAATATTGATCTTAATTTCCAAAATAATTAAACAATACCCAAATTTGAATAAAGACCATTCAATAAACAATTGTCCTTAAAATACTTAAATATAATCTAAACTAATATTGAAACCCAAAACTCATAAAAATTTAATCACATAGTATTTCATATTAAATATTAATATTTATCTCTAAATAAAATCAACTACTCTTAAAGACTCTTACAAAATTTTAATTAATCAAATCACATATTCTCTATGATAGGTTATTCATTTCCATTAATAACCTGAATCTATATTAAAAAAACATATATTCTTCCAAAATAAAAATATCCACCATTATTCTTGAAATGTAATTCCATAGTATTCTATTTTCCTTCGACATATTTTGTTCTCAACAAAGTAAACTTCTTCAAAAATAACATTTACCACATAATCACCAAATCATTTTCCTATACTAAATATATCCATTTTATAAAACATAAGATCCAAAATAAACTTATTATTGATCAATAAAATCATTTAACTAAAAAGAATTAGTCACACTGGCCAGGGACTTCATTTAGTCTAGTGGTAAGCGATAAATCCCAGTTGCACTTTTCTTGTGGCTTCAATTCCTACATCTTTTTCCAACACGATGGGTTGTCACACGGTCTGTGTGTTGTCCTTTTTTAAAAACTATATTTTATAACATTCCCAAAATGAGATAAACTCCTCATAATAATTATAACATAATTTAACCACAAATTTTATCTCGTTCCATTCATTTTCATCTCAAAAATAAATAACATATAATTGCCTCGAATTCAATGAACATATAAACCCAAATGGTTCTTTATAACTATATCCACAAAAGAAAAGATAATTCATCCTCAAATAGAATTTTCACATAAAAAATACAGGGTTACACTTACAAGAGAAAAGTCTTCCACATAGGTTCTTCCTTCACCTAGTGGTTATCTTATAGAATAGGTCATTTACTAGGTTAATTCCTTGGTCCCCTACGTTTACGAAAAATGATTTTAAATGGTTTCTTAGGACCATTTTTATTTTCTTCCATAGTACTCTTCATTTTTCATCATCAATTATTTACATTATATAATTCTTTCCCATTCATAAATCATTTCTGTGTTCCATTGAGACACTTTCCTGGGTGTATCATTGCACGCTTCATACGTGATGGAAATTGAGATTTATTTTCTCCCCAGTCTCTACTGTTGGAGCTCTTATCATTATCTTCCATTCTCTTCTTTGTTGAGTTTGGGAGTTAGTTAATGTATATGTTGTTGATCATATTTTTGGAAACCAGCTTCGGCATGAACACAATATCTTTTACACCTCTCAACATTTCATTTAGTTTCTCATTTCCACCATTGTTTCCACCATGTACATCATTTTTAATGTTACCATGACTTCCTTAGAATCCAGACATTGAGTAAAACCTAAAATCATAGTGTTAGTCATAAAATCATTTAGAGAACGTCATGACACCTTATTTTCAATAAAAATTAACTTAGTATTAACTGAGGTAATTTATTCACATCTTATATTAAAATCCTTCAAATTGGTTTGTAAATAAAATGTGAATTAGACGAAACATATCCCCAAGAGTTTCATAACAAGGAATATAGAAAGGCCCATTGTCGTGCACTAGTTCTTGTTTGATTCTAGCTCAATGATGTGTTTTTAGGTTTTATCCCTAGATACATATGTGCTAGAGCTGTCTCTACCTGCTCATATCTAGACATGGATGTATTTCTTGGAAAATTCACAAAATATCTATATTACAAAACTTCTAAGAAGTTCTTCAATACAAATCCTGAAAGTCTATTTTAGGGTAATGTTCTCTAATTTGAGATTTTCTAAATCTAGTTTCCTTGGTTTGTACTAAACTTCCTATGATACTAACTATAATTTTGCGACCCTAGTTACCCAGAGTCATAGCGTTATTAGATAAAATTTTCATGATCATAAGAGATCATGTCTCAAAAAATAGATTAGTTTAGTAGCCTTGTAAGTACTAGATGCATACATAAGTTTTACATTACATGTTAAAATAAAGGAAAAAATTGTATCCCCTTTTAACACACTCATATCCTTTATCCTATCCATGAATGTTAATAATAATATACTTCATCACATCTTGTAAAAATGAAAACATAATAAAGGGGTGATATCAGATTCTCTGTAGGGATAACAATATAGCGAAAACTATAATAAATATGCAAAAACAATTATGGTAAAGTATATGACTAAATCACAATCCTTTTAAAGATAAAACATAGTGTAATATTAAAAGGTTAAATAAAATAATTATTCTTAATTGATCACATGGATATTATACTAGTGAAATAATCACATCTAATATCAATATCTAATTTCATATGGATGGAATACATAATTTTGGACATCATAACAACATAGTCAAGGCCACGTGCCCAGACTACAAATAAGATTTTGTCAAGGCTTTGTGAAAAGAAACTAATTTGTATTATGAGACCTACCAATTCATCATGGAGCTATAACAGGCTCCACCCATCACTTACTATGTCCAATTCATTCCCTATATGAAAAGGTTGTGACATAATCTAAAAATTCGTATTAAAAATAACATACATAATGTCAATATTTTAACCACAAACCATGAATGGTATAAAAATATCACATCCACAGTCAATCATAACTCATTTAATAGAATATGGAAGATTTTTTATAATAGATCAACCACAATCAATAATAAAAAAGGATATTGACATAGATGAAAATAATCGGTAAAACTATTTAAGAGATATATCCGTTTTTTATGAAAGCATTTAAAAGTATCACTATTTATAAAAAATCTGTTTAAAATAGATTTTTGAATCAAAGTGTCCCATAACTCTATGAAACTTTTAAAATAAATTTTAATATTAAAACATTCATTCCATATAAATAAATCCTTAAAACAATTTTTAAAACGTGGACATTAATGATAAATATTTAGAAGAATAAATCTTTAAAACATTTAAGTTGATATTTTAGTTAGAGTTCCAAACTAAATGAGAGACATATGAATATAAAACATTGAGGTAATAATAACTTTATAATATTATGTGAATAAAGGAATTCAGGATATACTATGTCAAAGTACAGTATATACACCATATAAAGTTAAATTGGCGCATAACAATAATGAAGTCTCAATGGAATGTAAATTGAGATGAAATCCCCTGTAAAGACTATATCCTCAGGTTAAGGATAAATCAATGAAATAATTATGTGTGAAAAATATAAATACACTCAATGTGATAGGATATTCAGTGTAAATCAATCAGAGTATATTCGCACATATTTTGGTAAAAACAACACCATTGACTTGGACGTTTAACTCAATGAATTGAAAATGAGTCAAGATTAATCCTCTCAAGTTCATATAGATGACTTGAGAATTTACCAATAAAGTGATTTTGTGTACCAAAATTCTATCCACACAATGGGTAGTGTAAATTACTACATAAATTAATGAATAGTGATTTGATATATAATCTTGGAGTAAAATAATCAATGAAGTTTGCGTAAAACCTAATGGGTAGAAATAAAAATTAAAATTACCTTACTGATTTGGTAACATATAAAACATACACCCTATGAAAGATGGATCATAAAATAAATATTTAAATACCCATAAATTAAATTATATTAGAAAAATAATACAATCATGGTAATTACATATTCTACACAAAAGGAAATAGTGGTAATATAGTATGAATCTCATGGGAATAAGAAGTGAGATGAAAACCCCTTACCTTGTACTTTTCCATACTCGAGGTTACATTAACCTCTTGTATAATATTTAAATAATTTTTATTAATTTATATAAGAACCACATACATAAATATGATATCATATACGATCTTTTAATTTTTCTTTTTAATAATATTTCTGTAGTATCATTATTTCGGGTGTAAACTGATTCATTTTCCTGTATATGTTTTGTTACGCAAGTCGTGTTTGTTATATATAGGATGTATTGGATTCATATGAAGAATGATATTACGTTCTTAAAAATTATTTTAACTCATAAAATAAAATTATTCGTTAATGTTTATGGTGGTAAATGAATATCAACTCGTTCTTCGTGACGATAATCTGTACATACGAACGAGAAATAATATCATTCTATTAATGGTTAAATTGTATGAAATTTGATGGTATATAATATATAAAAATCATTAAAATGTTATATTTATTTTTTATATAAATTATAATCATTATTATACCCATCCAAATAATGAAGTTTTTAATAACAAACTACACCACGATGTGGATACGATGAGTTGTACGTACGCACATATGGTGACTTTGTGATTCATAAGATAGATAGATTAAGGAATATGGTTTTACAATATTTATAAAAACATAACAGTATGTGTAAGGTACTGGATAAATTATTTTGGTATGGAAACATCAAAGAATGAGAAAGTGGGAGAAGAAAATAAGTTTGAAAGAGATGGTGAAATTATTACCTCTTCTTCTGGTGCTTCCTTTTTATTTGATCAAAAGAGATCCTTAGGCCATATTTCTGGTCAATTTAAGGCCTCTAGGTTCAATTTAGGGTAGTTCGGAGGATATTTCAGTAGTTTTTTGCCGATCCAAATGTATGTGGATGTGTGAATTTGAGAGATGGGGAAGTACCCATTTATAAGAGAGGTGAGGGTAACTTTAAGAAAAGCTTAAAATATTATTTTATTATAAAATATTTTTCAATTTATAATGGATCCAAATAGAATTATTTCGATGATGATGTGGGGATGGGTCGAAATATTCTAAACCAACAGGTTTTATACAAGTTTTGGTGACCATATTAACCTTATCGTTTAGATTTAATTCTTAGTTAAATAGTTTAACTTTTATCATGTCTTCTTGTATTTTTATATTACATGATTAATAAACAAAATATAAAATGACAATAGAACCTAAATTGGTTAATTAATGACATATATATCATTATATAAGTTCTTTGCCCGGACCTTATATTTTTAAGAATATTATATCATTTAATATTATAGTATTAATTTGAAAAACGAATTTATGTCAATTTTGACACTATTTAGTATTTGGTTTTTGTCAAAGTCAACAATAAATGATTAATTCAAAAAAAAATACATTAAATCAACCCTAAAATGTCATATTATCCTTAAAAATTAGTGTAATACATCAAAAGTTTCAATTTACATTTATTTTAATATTTAGAACATCAACTATTTTTTTATTTCATTATTAAGGTAATTTCTACATCATCATTGTGTCGTAAATAAATTTAATTATTTAAAGTCTAAAAATTATAAATAAAATACTAATATTTAGATATAATTTTATATTTCTAATGACTATTTATAGTCAAATTTATCTTATTTGTAGCCCTCTTTTAAATATATTTTAGTTATTAAACATTGAATTTAACACTTTTAATCTTCTTTAAATAAAATAATAATAAATGTTCTAACATAATCCATGTGAATCAAAAAGGATAATATTTTATTCCTAAGGTTTATTTTCATCGAAATACCGTTATTTAATCAAATTAGGACATGTTTTGGGGTAATTATAATATCATTTTAACATTTACATACCCTATTTACTTTTAACCATGGTAAATAAAATTCAAAAGTTACTATTCACAAAAAAAATTTATTTTCATCCTATAGAACGATAGTTTACATATTGAGATCAATTTTTTATCTCGGTTTTCTAAAATTCAATTCAATAAAATGGTAAAATTATCTTTTCTGCAAATTTGCAAATGTGTCTAGAAGGTGGGTAAAAGATAGTAAAACGTTAAATAAAATTTTATATATCTAATATTATTATTAAATGACTTCATGGACTTAAATTAGAATAATATATGTATTATGTATCTATTTTGACTTTAAAATAAATTTATTTTAAAAATAATTAATTAAATAAAAAAGTTGACTTTAAACAATAACACATTGTTTTTCACTATTCACAAAAAAAATCGAATGTTTTTCAAAAAATACCAAAAAATCACCCAAATATAATTTTTATATTATAAATTAAAAAATGATGTCTAATTTACCAAATTAAAAAAATGGAAGTTGTATTAATTAATTTTAAAAAATATTTATGTTGTCAAAACCCGAAAATAGGTTTTTGATAAGTAAAAACTATTAAAACATTGATATGTTTTTATGTCCAAATTAAATGTAAAATTACTTTTAATGGAAAATTTAACGCCCTGACCCTAGTTACCTAGAGTCGGTGCCTTATTACATAACATTGGCATGATCACAAGAAAGATCAAATCTCGAAAGACAGATTGGTTTAGTAGCCTTGGAAACACTAGATATATTCATAAAGTTTTACATTACATTACAAAGTGAAAAAATACTACAACAACATAGTCTCCATATTCCACACTCATATACCCACATACTATCCCTGCAGGTCATTCATAACTTACTTCTTCTCATCCTTGGAAAAATAAAACATAGAAAAGGGGTGAGCTCAAATTCCCAGTAAGGATAACAATATAGCGGAAGCTTTCAAAAATAAGCATAAACATTTAAGGCAATGTGTAACTAAAACAAAAGCCTTTTAAACTTGAACTTCAACATAGTATGGCAAAAGAAAAATGAAATAATTCGATTTACTTATTCACATGGATATTCTACTAATCGAATAATCACATGCAATATCAATAACCACTTTCATAATGATGGAATGCATAATGCCAGACTATCATAACCACAAAGCCAAGGCCTCGTGCCAAGACTACAAATAAGATTTTGCCAAGGCCTTGTGCCAAGACACTAGTTTGTCTCATGAGACCTACCGATGCATCGAGGAGCTATAGCGGGCTCCACCCATCACATATTAAGTCTAATGCATTCCCATATAAAAAGGTTTAAACATAACGTAAGCATTCATATTAAAACTAGCATACGAAATGTCAATACATTCATCATAAACTATAAATGGTATAAAAATAGAACATCCATAGTCAAACATATCACATCACCTTCAATACAATATAGAAGTTTTGTATCTTAATAAATCATCTACAAATAAGCATAAGATCCATCAAAGGATATTGACATAGATGAAATCAAAAATGTTTTTAGAGAAATATCTCTTTCTATTTTTGAAATCATTTAAGAGTCATATATTTATAAAATAAAACATTTTCTTTGAAAATATTATTATAATCTTGTAAGGGATGCTTCGACTATTTTATAACGGCGGAAAATAGCCGCACCCGTCGAATTAGTTAAAAAAACATTCTCACCTTAATTTTGTCGAAAAGGTTAAAAAACACCTTGTTTGGAAAACGATGGAAAGATTCCTTCATAAACCTCTTATAAAAAGTCAAAAAAGGGTATAAATGAATTTAACCCATATTCTTGTAAATAGTAAAAATGTTTTGAAATACATTTTTAAAAAACATGGATATGGATGATAAAGAGATCCCAGTAGATTATTACGTATAAACAACCTCGGATAATGAAGAGATTGTGAAATAACCTTTACCTTGTAATTTTCCTTGGATGAGGTAGGTTAACCTCCTGTATAATGGTGAAATAATTGTTATTAAATTATACAAGAATCATATACATTAATATGATATCATATATGATCTTTTAATATTGATTTGATAATAATATCTTAGTATTATCGTTGTTTCGGGTGTTAACTTACTTGTTTTCTTTTATATGTTTTGTTACATAAGCCATGTTTGTAATGGATAGTTTGTATATTATTCATATCCAGAATGATATCAAGTCCTTAAACATCATTTTTAAATCGTCAAATGATAATTATACTTGAATGGATACGATGGAGAATGAATCGCATCGCGTTCGTGGAGACGGTAGTCCGTACGTACGCACGAGCGACAATATCATTCTTTTGATATTAAAATAATATATAAATGGTTGTTATATTATATATACAGAATCATTAAAATGTTATATTTATTATTTAAATGAGTTACATATCATTATTATACCCATCAAAATAATAATATATTGAATAACAATTACACCACGACGTGGAGACGGTAAGTCGTACGTACGCGCGTATGGTGACATGTTATTCAAAGGGTGGATAAAATACGGAATATGGTTGTACCATATTTATAATAACATCACAGTATATATATGATACTGGAGTTATTATTTTAGAATGGTAAAAACAACGTAAGAATATGTGGAAGAAGAAAGGAACTTGGAAAAGGGTGGTGAAATCATTGCCTCTTCTTCGGGTTCTTCCTCTCGATTTGATCAAAAGGGATCCTTAGGTTGGCTTTCTGATCAAAATAAGTCCTCTAGGTTGTAGTGAGGGATTTTGGGAGAGTATTTGGGCAGAGTTTTGCCGAACCAAAAGGCTTTGAAGGTTTGAAGAAATGAGAATGAGGAGTGCCCTTTTATAAGAGTGGTGAGGGGCACCTTTGGAAAAGCTAGAAATATTAATTTATAATAAATTCATATTCGGTTTATAATGGCTCCAAAGTTGATTATTAAAGGTATAAGGTGGGGATAGGTAGAAAAACACTCAACCAATAGAATTTAAACAGGTTTGGGTACTTATATTAACCTTATCTTTAAGTATTAACTCTAAGTTAATTCGTTTCACTTTTACAATGTCTCATTGTATTTTTATATTATATGGTTAATAAACATACCATATACATCCAATAGACCCCCAAGTGGTCCATTAATGATGAAACTATAATGATATATGTTTCTTGGCCGAACATTATATTTTTAGGAATTTAATATCAATTAATAATATAATATTTGTTTTAAAAACTCTTTTATGTCAATTTTGACACTATTCAATAGTTGATTTTTGTGAAACTCATAACAGAATGATTACTTAGAAAAAAATTAATTAAATCAATCCCAATATGTCATAGTATCTTAGAAAATTATTGTAATTCATAAAAAGTTTAAATTATATTTATTTGGGTATTTATAATATCAATTATTTTAGTTTTTCACTATTGTGGTAATTACTGCATCATCATTGTGTCATAAATAAATTAAATTATTTAATCTCTAAAAATTATAAATTAAATATAATTATGTATTAAATCTTTTTATCTTTATAATTAATATTTATAGTTGAAAATCAAACATATATAAACCTATGTAAAAATTGTTTTTCTAAAAGATATATGATTGTGTCATTTTTATATTCATTTTAACTTAATTAAAATAAAGTGTCCCTATCACCTACAAGTGGCACTATGGGGTCCCAAAATCTACCCAAATATGCTTATGGTCGAACCTGTATCAACCAATAAGGCTAGGACACATTTTAGGATAATTTATTATTATTATAATATTATTTTTTAACCCTTATTTACCGGATTTACCCTTAACCATGGTAAATAAAATATTTACCGCAGTAATTATTCAAAATGTCTAAAAATAAAAGTTACCTATTTACACAATTTGAACATCCAGATTCCAAATATTGAATCCATTTTTCTAAATTCAAAACACATAAGTGGCAGAAATTAATTTAAAATTAATTCCCGCTGTTAAAACAAAAACCTTGTTTTTAAGAGATAATAACTATCAAAAGATTGACACTTGTTTATGTTCGGTTTAATTGTAAAATTATGTCCAATGACCAACATTATATTAAATGGTAAAAATATATTCTAACTATAATTTAAAACCACTCAAATTCAGAATTTATCACTATTAATTATTTTGATTAAAAAGGTTGTTTTTAATTAATATTTAGTAATTTTCACTATTCATCAAAATATGGAAGTTATCCGAAAAGTACCAAAATTTCACCTTAGGCTAAATTCGATATTCCGAATCCAAAAATGAAGTCCATTTTAAAATATAAAATATATATAATTTCAAAAATTAGGTATTACTATTCATAACGGCTAGTTTGATTGGTTATGGTGTGTTAGAACTCGGTGTTGCGTACAACACACGCTATCACATTATTCAAAGTGAAGCGTACCGTAGAAGCTTGGGGTGTTACATTCTCCCCTCCTTCAAATAATTTCGTCCTCGAAATTTCTAGAATACTACCTCATGAAAAGACTCGGGTGGTTCTTCATCATAAGTTCCTTGGGTTCCCACGTTGCCTCTTCCATCTTATGGTTTCTCCACAAAACTTTTACCAGACACGTCGTCTGGTTTCTCAGCACTTGTTCTCTCGTATCAAGAATCTTGACGGGCTCTTCGCAATAAGATAGATCGGGTTCCAATTCTAATTCCTCTTAGGTGAGTACATGCATTGGGTCAGGAATGTATTTCCTCAACAGAGATACGTGGAACACTTCAGGAACTTTGGAGAGACTTGGCGGCATTTCCAATCAGTAAGCCACAGCCCGAATTCATTCTAGAATTTCGAAGGGTCCGATGTACATGGGACTCAATTTACCTTTCTTACCAAAACGTATGTCTCCCTTCCATGGAGATACCTTCAGGAAAACATGATCACCGACTTGAAATTCCAAATCCTTCCTTCGATTATCGGCATAGCTCTTCTGCCTACTTTGAGATGCTTTGATGTGATTTTGGATTACCTTCACCTTTTCCATCGTTTCCTCCACCAGTTCTGGGCATACAAGTTTTCTTTCACCAACGTCATCCCAACAGGTTGGTGTACGACATCTCTTTCCATATAACGCTTCATATGGTTCCATCTATGTACTCGAATGGAAGCTATTGTTATAAGAAAATTCTGCTAGAGGTAAGTATTGATCTCACATACCCTGAAAGTCAAGTGAGAAAGATCTCAACATGTCTTCTAATGTTTGAATAGTCCATTCTGATTGTCCATCTGTTTGAGGGTGGTAAGCAGTGCTCAAATGAAGTTCAGTATCCAATGATTTCTGAAGACTTTTCCAAAATCTTGAAGTAAAACGGGGATCACTATCAGAAAAAATCGATAGGGGTACTCCGTGAAGTCTCACAAATTCATTTATATATAGTCTTGCTAGACGTTACAGGGCTAGATCTTCTCTTATAGCAAGAAAATGTGCTGACTTGGTAAGACGATCAACAATAACCCATATTGCATCATTCCTTATAGGAGTCTTTGGTATCCCCATGACAAAGTCCATCGTAATATTGTCCCATTTCCACTCCAGTATGGGAAGAGGTTGCATGACTCCTCCAGGCTGTTGCCTTCCAGCTTTCACTTGTTGACTAACCATACATCTTGACACAAAATCAGCAATCTCCCTCTTCATTTTGTCCCACCAAAAATGTTCCTTCAAATCTCGATACATTTTGGTGCTCCCAGGGTGTATAGAGAAATTGGAACTATGAGCATCATCTAGCAATTCCCTTTTTAGATCAGGTATATCGGGAACAGAAAGTCTTTTCCCGAATTTCAAAATTCCATCTTCATATACAAAGTCTCTCAATCTCCCATCATTCACAGCTTTAATCTTCTTTTTAAATTCTTCATCATCAGTCTGAGAACTCTTAATCCTTTCTAGTAAAGATGGTTTGGCAACCATTTGAAAAAGAATTGATGTTTCGCCTTCACTAGTTATTCTCATGTCCATCTTTACTAGATCCATGAAAATTGGATCCCTTTCAATTCTCATATTGTTCAAAACTCCATGGTCTTTTCTGCTCAAAGCATCTGCTACCCTGTTTGCCTTCCCCGGGTGGTAGTGTATCGTACAATCATAATCCTTGAGTAATTCAAGCCATATCCTTTGCCTCATGTTGAGTTCTTTTTGTGAGAAAATATACTTCAAACTCTTGTGATCAGTATAAATCTCACATTTTTCACAATAGAGGTAGTGCCTCCATATCTTCAAAGCAAAGATCACATCTGCTAACTCGAGATCATGAGTAGGATAGTTTTGTTCATGAATTTTCAACTATCTTGATGCGTAGGCAATAACTCTATCATTCTGCATAAGGACACAACAAAGTCCTTTCTTTGATGCATCACTATAAATAACGAACCCATCATTCCCCAATGGTAGAGTCAATATAAGAGCATTGACTAATCTTCTATTCAGTTCTTCGAAACATTCTTCACACTCTCTTGTCCAAAAACAATTAACCCCTTTACGTGTGATCTTCGTTAATGGGTTAGCCAATCAGGCAAAATTCTGGATGAAACGTCGATAATAACCTGCCAAACCAATAAAACTGCGTACCTCAGTTATACTCGTAGGTGCTGGCCATTCTTGGATTGCCTTGGTCTTAGAAGGATCAACAGAGATTCCATCTTTAGAGACAATATGGCCAAGAAAAGAAATCTCATGAAGCCAGAATTCACACTTGCTAATCTTCCCATATAATTCATGCCTCCTCAGAGTCTTCAAGATAATGCGCAAGTGATTTTCATGATCTTCGTAGGTTTTGGAGTATACCAATATATCATCAATAAATACCACCACAAATTCATCGAGATACTCCTTGAAAACTCTATTCATCAAATCCATGAATACAGAGGGTGCATTAGTCAATCCAAAAGGCATTACAGTAAACTCATAATTCACGTACCTGGTTCGAAATGCTGTCTTCGGAATGTCTTCCTTCTTTACACACAACTGATGGTATCCAGATCAAAGTTCAATCTTTGAAAAGTATTGAGCTCCATGTAGTTGGTCAAATAAATCATCAATGCGAGGTAGGGGATACTTGTTATTTATCGTTATAGCATTGATCTCCCTGTAGTCGATACATAACCTCATAGATCCATCTTTCTTTTTAACAAAAAGAACAGGGGCTCCCCATGGAGAAACACTAGGGCGAATAAATCCTTTATTACTCAATTACTCTAGTTTTTTATTTAGTTCAACTAATTCTACAGTGGCCATTCTATAAGGGGTCTTCGATATAGGCCTTGATCCAGGAATTAAATCAATGGAAAACTCAACTTCTTGTTCTGGAGGATGTCCAGGTAAATCTTCCGGAAATACATCTACAAATTCATTCACAACAGGTACATCCTATATTTGAACATTCCTTTCCTCACCAATAGTTATTTAATTCTCTTCCTCCCCAATAATTGAATTTAATTGAGCTATTGAGGGTGGATCTAAATAAGAATTAGGTGGTGATGATTCTGCTCTAGAGATAAGGTGTTCCTTATCATTATCATCAAGAATCGTAACCTCATTCTTCTTACAATAAAACTTCACATCATAGTCTGAATGCCAGTCCATACCGAGGATTATATCAAACTCAATCATAGGTATGATGATGAGATCAGCAGATAACGAACATTTATGTGCTCTAATGGGGATTGATTCACAAAACATTGCTGTAATGATACTTCCCTTAGGAGTTTTAACTGAAAACTCCCTTGTTAAATCAAATTGGAAATATCTAATTTTCTTAGAAAACTGGGAAGATATGAAACAATGCGATGATCCAGAATCAAATAATGCATTTTCTAAACTTGGGGAAACAATTAAATTATCTGCCACCACGTCTTTTAGAACTTCTACCTCAGCAGTTGTGATAGCATAAGCCTGGCCTTGATCCCTTGGCCTTTTCTGAGGTAAGTTTTCATGACGCTTAGAACATTCATTTGCATAATGTCCCATCTCCCTACAATTGTAGCACTGAACGTTGGTGGCTTCCTTCTTCCCTTTGAAATCATGAGCTTGGTGGCCTTTTTCACCACACTTGTAACAGACTCTCATTCCCTTCAAGCAAGTACCGGGGTGTTTCTTCCCACATTTACCACAGGATGGATATTCAACCTTTCCTTTATTCCCCTTATTTCCATTCCCAGATTGATTAGCAGGCCTCTTCTTCTCTTGATTTACTTTAAAGTCATAAGACTTAGAGAATTCCTTTTCGGTCTTAATAGCACATGAGACAATGTCTTCGTATGATGAAAAGTATTGTGAGACTAATGCTCGACGGAGAAATGGTTTTAACCCATCAAAGAAACAATCAATATTACTTCTTGGGGTACGTATATAATCACCAGCATACCTTGCTAACCATGTAAAGTTAGCCTCATACTTTGTGACAATCTCATCTTCCTTCTGTCTCAAACTTAGAAATTGCCTTTCCATAACTACTCGATGGTCGCGAGGAAAGTATTTTTCTAAAAATAGATCTTTGAACTCCCTCCATTCCATATTTGATACTTCATCATCTTCTTTCGTGTTTTGAATCAATGACCACCATTGATCAGCATCTCTAGTGAGGCGGTAAACTGCCATGATAACTTTTTCCCTTTCACTACTCCCCAAAGCCTGAAATATTTTCTCTAGGGAAAATATCCATTGCTCAACTTCTAAGGGATTTGTACTCCCATTGAACGTTGGTGGTTGTTGCCTTATGAATCGATCTAACATTGATCCTCCACGCTGTGGATCAGGGTGCTCCATACGGGTAAGGTTATTATTCATAACCTGAGTGAGTTGTCCCAGTATGGTGATTAGCTGATCGGAACCAGTTGCATCACCAGCTCCACTATAATTATCTTGAGTAGGAGGGAAATCCCTACATGGAGTGCATGCATTGATACAGTTTCCATTTCTTCCACTAGGCACCATTTCTAAACAATGGCATAAACTATATCAGTTTATGTATCAAAATACATAATCCCATACTTATAAATCACTTAACATAAATTGAACTATTTATTGATATAATCAATAATCATAAAAATATTTTCTTTGAGGAATTATATACTCATAAACCCTACATAATGATTTGTAAAGAAAATGAGAGTTATCCTAAGCATATCCCTCGGGAGTGTCGTAACCAAGAGTGCAGCAAGGCCCGTTGTCGTGCACTAGTTCCCGTTCGAGTCTAGCTCAAAGAGGTGTTTTCGGGTTTTACCGCTAAGTACATCTGTTCCAGAGCCACCTCTACCTGCTCGTATCCAGACAGGGATGTATTTCATAGAAAACTCACAAAATCTTTACAATACTAAAATTCTAGGAAGTTCTTCTATACTAATCCTCAAAGTTCATCTTAGGTCTACGTACTCTAATCGGAGTTTATCTAAATCTATCTTTCAAGGTTTGTACTAAACTTCCTCTGATACCAACTGTAACGACCTGACCACAGTTACCTAGAGTCGGTGCATTATTACATAACATTGGAATGATCACAATAAAGATAAAATCTCGAAATACCGATTGGTTTAGTAGCCTTGGAAACACTAGATATATTCATAAAGTTTTACATTACATTACAAAGTGAAAAACTACTACAACAATATAGTCTCAATATTCCACACTCATATCCCCACATACTATCCCTGCAGGTCATTCATAACTTACTTTTTCACATCCTGGGAAAAATAAAACATAGAAAAGGGGTGAGCTCAAATGCCCAGTAAGGATAACAATATAGCGGAAACTTTCAAAAATAAGCATAAACATTTAAGGAAATGTATAACTAAAACAAAAGCCTTTTAAACTTGAACTTCAACATAGTATGGCAAAAGAAAAATGAAATTATGCCATTTACTTATTCACATGGATATTCTACTAATCGACTAATCACATGCAATATCAATAACCACTTTAATAATGATGGAATGCATAATGCTAGACTATCATAACCACATAGCCAAGGCCTCGTGCCAAGACTACAAATAAGATTCTTCCAAGGCCTTGTGCCAAGACACTAGTTTGTCTCATGAGACCTACCGATGCATCGAGAAGCTATAACGGGCTCCACCCATCACATGTTAAGTCCAATGCATTCCCATATGAAAAGTTTTAAACATAACATAAACATTCGTATCAAAACTAGCATACGAAATGTCAATACTTTCATCATAAACTATGAATGGTATAAAAATAGAACATCCACAGTCAAACATATCACAAAACCTTCAATACAATATATAAGTTTTGTATCTTAATAAATCAACTACAAATAAGCATAAGATCCATCAAAGGATGTTGACATAGATGAAATGAAAAATCTTTTTAGAGAAATATCTCTTTCTATTTTTGAAATCATTTAAGAGTCATATATTTATAAAATAAAACATTTTCTTTGAAAATACTTTTATAATCTTTTAAGGGAAGCTTCGATGATTTTATAACGGCAGAAAATAGCCGCACCCGCCGTATAAGTTAAAAAAACATTCTTACCTTAATTTTGTCGAAAAGGTTAAAAAACACCTTGTTTGGAAAACAACGGAAAGATTCCTTCATAAACCTCTTATAAAAAGTCAAAAAATGGTATAAATGACTTTAACCCATATTCTTGTAAATAGTAAAAATGTTTTGAAATAAATTTTTAAGAAACATGGATGTGGATGATAAAGAGATCCTAGTAGATTATTACGTATAAACAACCTCAGATAATGAAGAGATTGTGAAATAACCCTTACCTTGTACTTTTCCTTGGTTGGGGTAGGTTAACCTCCTGTATAATGGTGAAATAATTTTTATTAAATTATACAAGAATCATATACATTAATATGATATCATATAAGATGTTTTAATATTGATTTGATAATAATATCTTAGTATTATCGTTGTTTCGGGTGTTAACTTACTTGTTTTATTTTATATGTTTTGTTACGTAATCCATGTTTGTAATGGATAGGTTGTATATTATTAATATCCAGAATGATATCAAGTCCTTAAACATCATTTTTAAATCATAAAATGATAATTATACTTGAATGGATAAGATGGAGAATGAATCTCATCGCGTTCGTGGAGACGGTAGTCCGTACGTACGCACGAGCGACAATATCACTCTTTTGATATTAAAATAATATATAAATGGTTGTTATATTATATATAAAGAATAATTAACATGTTATATTTATTATTTACATGAGTTACATATCATTATTATACCCATCGAAATAATAATATATTGAATAACAATTACACCACGACGTGGAGACGGTAAGTCGTACGTACGCACGTATGGTGACATGTTATTCAAAGGGTGGATAGAATACTGAATATGGTTGTACCATATTTATAATAACATCAAAATATATATATGATACTAGAGTTATTATTTTAGAATGGTAAAAACAACAGAAGAAGAAGTGGAAGAAGAAAGGAACTTGGAAAAGGGTGGTGAAATCATTGCCTCTTCTTCGGGTTCTTCCTCTCGATTTGATCAAAAGGGATCCTTAGGTTGGCTTTCTGATCAAAATAAGTCCTCTAGGTTGTAGTGAGGGATTTTGGGAGAGTATTTGGGCAGAGTTTTGCCGAACCAAAAGGCTTTGAAGGTTTGAAGAAATGAGAATGAGGAGTGCCCTTTTATAAGAGTGGTGAGGGGCACCTTTGGAAAAGCTAGAAATATTAATTTATAATAAATTCATATTCGGTTTATAATGGCTCCAAAGTTGATTATTAAAGGTATAATGTGGGGATAGGTAGAAAAACACTCAACCAATAGAATTTAAACAGGTTTGGGTACTTATATTAACCTTATCTTTAAGTATTAACTCTAAGTTAATTCGTTTCACTTTTACAATGTCTCATTGTATTTTTATATTATATGGTTAATAAACATACCATATACATCCAAGCGACCCCAAAGTGGTCCATTAATGATGAAACTATCATGATATATGTATCTTGGCCGAAACTTATATTTTTAGGAATTTAATATCAATTAATAATATAATATTTGTTTTAAAAACTCTTTTATGTCAATTTTGACACTATTCAATAGTTGATTTTTGTGAAACTCATAACAGAATTATTACTTCGAAAAAATTTAATTAAATCAATCCGAATAATCCATATTATCCTAGAAAATTATTTTAATTCATTAAAAGTTTCAGATTATATTTATTTGGGTATTTATAATATCAATTATTTTAATTTTTCACTATTATGGTAATTACTACATCTTCATTGTGTCATAAATAAATTAATATATTTAATCTCTAAAAATTATAAATTAAATATAATTATGTAGGAAATATTTGTATATTTATAATTAATATTTATAGTTGAAAATCCAACATATATAACCCTATGTAAAAATTGTTTTTCTAAAAGATATATGCTTGTGTCTTTTTTGTATTCATTTTAACTTAATTAAAATAAAGTGACCCTATCACCTACAAGTGGCACCATGGGGTCCCAAAATCGACCCAAAGATGCCTATGGTCGAACATGAATCAACCAATAAGGATAGGACACGTTTTAGGGTAATTTAGTATTATTATAATATTATTTTTTTAACTCTTATTTACAGGATTTACCCTTAACCATTGTAAATAAAATATTTACCGCAGTAACTATTCAAAATGTATAAAAATAAAAGTTACCTATTTACACAATTTAAACGTCCTGATTCCAAATATGGAATCAATTTTTCTAAATTCAAAACACATAAGTGGCAGAAATTAATTTAAAATTAATTCCCGCTGTTAAAACAAAAAAGCGTGTTTTTAAGAGATAATAACTATCAAAAGATTGACACTTGTTTATGTTCAGTTTAATTGTAAAATTATGTTCAATGACCAAAATTATATTAAATGGTAAAAATATATTCTAAATATACTTTAAAACAACTCAAATTCATAATTTATCACTATTAATTATTTTGATTAAAAAGGTTGTTTTTAATTAAAATTTATTAATTTTCACTATTCATCAAAATAAGAAAGTTATCCGAAAAGTACCAAAATTTCACCTTAGGCTAAATTCGATATTCCAAATCCAAAAATAAAGTCCATTTTAAAATATAAAATATATATAATTTCAAAAAGTAGGTATTACTATTCATAATGGCTAGTTTGATTGGTTATGGTGTGTTAGAACTCGGTGTTGCGTACAACACACGCTATCACATTATTCAAAGAGAAGCGTACTGTAGAAGCTTGGGGTGTTACGGAAAAGATTGTATTAAATGATGAAATTATAATTTATTTATACTTCAATACCATTCAAATATATAATTTAGCACTATAAATTACTTTGATTGAAAATTTTTTTCTCTATCAAAATTTAGTATTTTCATTATTAATCAAAATATGAATGTTATTAGAAAAGCACCAACAATTTATCCAAAATAAATTTTTATGTACCTCTTCTAAATAAGAAGTTTAATTTGTCAAATTTAATATATATAAGTATCAAATATTGGATTTAAAAAGGGTTCTCCATTAAATGGCTGTAAAATTACATTTTTTTTAAAATATTTCTTTTATATGAAAAATTTAATTTTTTCTTATATTATGTCCAATAAACACATAATATAGATGTTAAAATTATATGTATTATATAAAATTCAAAATGTAGTTAATACTATTCATAACCATTTTTAACAGATAGTTTGGTAAGTTGTGGTGCACTCGAATTCGGTGTTGCGTGTAGTTCAAGTTATTGAATTACCTTAAAGAAAATAACTTACTATGAAAACATGGGGTGTTACACAAGTGGCCATAAAAACATAAAATAGTTTCATATGAAATATACAATCAATCATAAAAAATTATTGAATCAATGGAAAAAATTATAATTTCTAAGATCATTTATCAAAATGATAGAGGTTATTTACCAACTAAGATAGAGAACATGAGAAATATAATTACCTGAGTTCATAAAATTTATATATTAAATTATATCCTTTGGATTCATTTTTCAATCAGTTTCCACCTATATCTCATACCATATTCCAAATAATGAATATCCAAAATAAATTTTTATTATTCATAATGATTTAAAATTATCTTCTAATATATCATGATATTTATAAATGAATGAAAATTTATTCCTCCTTCCATTACTAAAACTAAAATATTTATAACAAGATAAGATAATAACCAAAATTAATAATCCTTAATTTGAAGAAATAATACATTTATCTCCAAATTTTCGGCAATAACACCCAAGTTTAAACTCAGATTTTTCCATGTATAAATAAATCTAAGTCCCAATTAACCTTAATAACCTCAACATTGAATTTTTTTAACATCATGGGTTGTCTCAATCCTACTAAAATAAATCCTCAAAAATTTAATAGAATTATATCAAAAATATAATTCATGTCAATCCTAAGAGTTATAAATACCACAAAATAATAAATAATATCCCAAAAATATAATTAATCATATATAAATATTAGCACTCAAATCCTGAAAATGGGTGTCTATGAATTAGAACTTATGATTAGCCATAAAAATATAAACCTATGATGGTATCCGTAACTCGTAATTTAACCTCATATTAAAAAATCCCAATCAAAAATGTTTTCTAAACCCTACTCTAATACCAACTAAAACAACCCCAATCCCTCACTCTTTAATCCGGTGTTAAACAAATTACCTTTATATTTATTGATTTGATACCTATAAACCTGGCCCAATTTTATCCATCCAAATTATATAACATTTAATAGAAAAATTTAATCACTAACATAACCATATACCTTTTAGGTATATAGTTTTTGAGAATTGGGACAACTCTTGCAGAACAATACCCCTGTCTTTAATTGAAAATTTTCCCAATATATCTAGCTTCTCTTATTAAACATATATTATTCATCATCACCAACTGGAAACCCTTTTACAAATATCATAATTAACATTTTAATTTATTTCCTAGGGAAAATAATCATAATAAGGGTGTCCTGAAATAATTATTAAGGGTAAAAAAATGAATTAACAATTGAAAGTCTTCAGTGTGAACAAGATGAGAATAAGAGTATGAGAACAAATTCAAAGTGAATGACCCTTACATAATTTAATCCATATAAAAAAATTTCCATCACTAAAAATGTTCCATGGAATAATGGTTTAACAAAGTAATGAGTCATAAGAATCAACAAACATGAGCCATGTGATGTCAATCTTGATCAAAGTAACCATTGAAACTCGAATCAATCACAGATAAAATGGGTTCTTATCTTGGATCATTATCTTCATCATCCATGTTAAATTATTTCAAAAATAATTAGATCCCAGTTAAATCCATAAGATTACCATTAAAGAAAAGGATCATTACCCAATGCATTAGAGAGTTATATCATGCTCACACTTCATTTAAACTATATAAGGATCACCCATCATCTTTAACTACATTAGGATCACTAATACTCAACAAAATTATCTGAGTACCATACATTTATATAACATATTAAATCATTCATTTTAATCATCAAACATTCATAGAAAACATTCATCCATTATTATTTTTATTTACCCATGGAAATGAAACGAGCTTCTTGAAAATCTCTTTAAAACAAAAATTATAATACATATAAAGAAATAATATTTATTTTATCTTTATATCATAATCTTAGTTAAGTGTAAGAATCATTAAAGGATGTCAAAATATAGGAAAATACCTTTAATATAACATTTAAAACATTTTTTTGAAATCAAGGGAAATACCCTTTTTAATAAATTTAAAAACTAAAAAATCATAAAAATTTTATAAAATTAAATTCATTGAAAATAAACATATAAACATTTAAATTAATCTTCAAAAAAATATTTATGTTGTGAGGAAAATACTTTTTTTCTTAAAAATTAAAAATTATATTTCATTTCAAACTTTTTTACAGAAAGTCAAAAGTCACCCATGTGGATAATGTTGTAAAATTTCATTGTAAAACATTTTAAAATAAGTTCAAAGATCATGTAAAATAACATTAAAAAATTAATATTGTTTAGTGAAGAACATTATTTGAATAATATAAAAAACAAGGTGGAATAGTTTTCTTAGAATTCCAACCACATTTATGAAATGTTTTTTTTAAAAACCCATTTCGGATCTCTAAAAAACCCCCCGTTGGAAGAATGAATGTAAAAAATGAAAATGAAAAACAATATCTATAAAAAGATTCATTATATTATATTTCAAGATTCATTATATACATCATAGAAAGTAATATAGGTGAATCAATCCAAACATGTCCAAAATAAGGAAGTTTGAGTTGAGAAACCCTTCAACATGGGTATTTCTTGAATCAAAAATCAATTTAATTAAATAACATAACAAAATTAAGTAAAATTAATAATTTACATGGATTTATATATGAAAAACTATTCATTATATAATAATTCAATATATGAAATAAAACATGGTGCATAGCATGTACCATGTATCAATGAATTTAAATTAAGACCATGAAAACCCTTGCCACATTCATAACATTTTCATCATTATCTCGTGAAAGAAAGAAATTCAAAGGAACATTAAATATCATGACCAAAGATTAATTCATGATATAATATCACAATAGTTTTCATATATACCTTATAAGATTAATTATCTACATAATATAATATATTTCTCAATGAAACAATATTGATACGAATCATCCTTAACGAAATTATATCATTGATGTTAGGATTAATCAATTATATGATTATGTGTAACAGTTGTAAAATCAGTTAAATATTTAGAAATGAAACAAAATACAATAATATTTCATTTCCATATTATATTTTCATAATATATTCATTTAAGTAGAAGTACAACCCAATGAATAGAAATAGAGTTAAGAAACCACCTATCATGATTCCAAACATGGTATATATGTCCTTTAACTCTTGTATAATAAGATTATATGAATTATTTACTAATTTAATAAGATTTTATAGGTTTATTACTTTATAATTAAACCATTAATTTAATTTATTTTAATTATAAATTTAATCACTAAATCAGTTCATTTCACATTGGGTATTTTTAGGATGTCCAGTTCAAAATTTCCGAATGACTTCGGTTAGTTGATCATCGTCAACGGGGTCATTATTCCATTATCTATAGAATAATAATCATGTTACAATTATAATTTGTATACATAACATACAATTTTATAGTCTGTTATGAAAATAGGTTATAAAAAACACATTAGAACATGATGTCGTACTCCACACATATGCATGAGCAATGATTTTACATTTTATTCGATGGAAAATAAAGAAATTAAATTCAAAAAATTATTTCTAGAATCATTATAATTTTATAAAAAATAAATTATTTTCTTAAATACATCCCCATTAATATCTATGAGAATAATCTTTTAAAAAATTAGGTTTATTGCTACGTGAAGATTGTAATATGTACATATGCACATGCAATGATTCTGTTTTTAATTATTTTAATTGTATGAATATAGATGATATATTATATTTGTATAAAAATAATTACATAATAGATATATTATATATAAATAAAATCCTTCAACCATCCTTGAATTTTTCTGATGGGAAATGAAATACATTGGTTCACGAGATAGTAGTCTGGACATATATGTGAACGATGGTTTAGTTTCCAATTTGATGGAAGAGGGGATAAATAGGGATATGAAATTAAAATAATAAAGTATCAGTATATGGTATATACTAATTTTATTATAATGTAATGGTTATATCATAATATAATAAGGAATTAGAATATGTAAAATGAAAATGCTCTGTTAAGATGGAAACCTCATATTTGAAAAACCTCCTTTCATATACACCTTAAGTCATATAGGTTGGTGTTTGTTAGAGCCTGGGACCTCTAAGAAGTATGGAGGAATGCTTAAAAGTGATTTGTGTATATCTTGATTGATCTAAATAGCTAATGAAGTGTGGAGAATAGGGGATGGTTCATGCCCTTGTATAATATAAAAGATGGTAACCCATGAAATTAAAAAAATGTAAAATTAAAATTACGTAATTCTCATGTTCAAGTTGAAATATAGATATATTTGGAATGTATGGTTAATATTTTTCTAAATACTCTAATACCATAAAATTTGTATAAGTTTATGTGATTTATTAACACATTTATATTATTTTTAACCTCCCTTTAATCATTGTAAAGATTACCATGATGACAATGCATTTTACACACTATGGGTCTAGTAAGTTAAAATAAAATGAAAAGTGAACCATAAGTGTAAAATGGAAGATATGATAGAAAATTGTAATTTAAAATTTCCCAAGAAAATAATTTTATGAATTTTAAATCATTTAATAAAACAATTCTTAACATAAAATGTAATAACAATCACTTTGTAAACTATTAACATAATTTGACATTATAAAATAGTAATGTAGTAATTTAATTAAAATATAAACTTGTAAAATATTAATAATACATTATATTTAAATAAACAATTCAGGTAACACCATAACTTATAAAAAAATGTTAATTTTGGAGTTTTTAAAATCATTTACTTGTTTTCTCAACAATTTTCACAAGCATTGTGATGACATCACGTAAGCATTTAATGTAATTATTTCACCACTAAATACGAAAAAATAAAATAATAAATATTTATTTATATTTAAAATCAATTCTTATAATAATTCATAACTTATTTATCACACTTACAAAATATAATGGATATTAAAATCATAAAAGATACATTTTTGAATTTTTCATTACATAAAACAATATTATGGTCATTATTAAAGATAAGGGAAACTGAAATTCTATATTTATGAGTATTTGAAGGTTTTAGTTGAATTAAAATAATAAAATTAAATATACATTATTCTATAGTTTTAACCTTGTTTATCCCATTTTATCAATTAACTATGTGATAAATTTTACAATCGTTATTATTCATTATAAAAAAAAATAAACTCGATCTATTTATAAAATTTGGATATTATAATTCTGATTAAAAAATATATTTTATAAAATTCAATATAATTAATTAGTAAAAATTAATTTTAAATTAAACATAAAAAATTTTAATTTTTTTTGAGAAAATGTACTTTTTATGTATAAAAAAGTTTTTATATCAATAATTTGAATAATTTATAATACAATGAATTTAATTAGATTATTTTTTATAAAAAATCACTGATTAAATTTTAAAATAAATTCCAAAAAAAATGTGGCTTTTTAAATAAATGAAATTAAAAGATAGTTTTTTTATAAAATTGATAATTTTAACTATTCAGTAAAATATTAATCATTTCCTAAAAAAATCATAATATAATTTTGATATTATGATTTAAAAAAATGTAGTTTTTATAAAATATAATTTATAATTTTATCTGAAATTGATTATAATATTTTCCCATAATAAGCAATAAAACCCATTTTTGATGAAAAATTTGAAGCAAAAATGACTTCATTAAATACTTAGTACTTATTTTCTAAAAATTAATCAATATATTCATGTTAATAAATTATATTTTCAATATATATATATATATATATATTTAATCTTTTCTATACCAATCATTTTAGAACCTTGGTTATAAATGTGTTGTTTAGATAATAGTATTACCCAGTCGTTTAAGCTCAGTGTTGTGTATCATGTATAACATCTAACATGGTATTATTTCTAACATATTGTGGTATTACACACAAAGTTTCCATATAATTGAATATTTTATGATGATGGTCAAACAAAACTAACCAGAAAAAATAAAATCATTAGAAATATTTTTAAATCCTTATCATTTAATTTTTAACCTTATTTTCCAGATTTACCCTTTACTACGGGGATAAATATTTACCATGGTTACTAATGATTATTACCAAATATGAATGGCCATATTACTAAATTATTAAGTTTTTATTTTGAATATGAAATCTAATTTTCAAGATTAAATTTATATAAATAGATTAAAATTCATTAAATATATGTGCGCAATATGCAATAATTTTTTTTAAAGATATGTTTTTAAGGATAAATATGAAATTATAACAAAATAAAATAAAATATATATTATTATAGAATTAATTAGAATATTTTTATTCAAAGGGATGTTATTTTACATTAAAAATAATTTCAAAATATAATGGATACTTTAAATAAATTTATTAAAAGAAAATAAATGATAATTTTGAAAAAATAGGCATTTTTCAATATTCATTTAAAAATAAATATTTTTAGAAAAATACTAAATCATCATCATAATACACTCATGAAATGATTATTTAAAAAATTATATAATTTTTTTGAATATTATTTATAATGGTCTTACAAATGTTTTATAATATTCTTATACAAAATGAAATAAAACCAATTGTTGATGGAAATACATTTTTAAGGAATAATATTACTTTATTTTCATTGAATATATAATTTATATAAATAAATTAATGTTAACCCATTCATTTGTATATATATAATTCTCATTTTATTCGAATACATTTTCAATAGTGATTAATTTAATCCATTAAGATTAAAATATATTTCACACATAAAAAGAGGTTTATCAAAAACATCTCATTTACCATTAACAAATTTTATATTCATTACCATCTAATTAATAATAAATATATGGTTGATTATTTTTTTTGTTAAGAAAAATATTTCTAAATATATTTCATAATATTCTTATTCTTATTAATACTTCCCAAATCAATGACTTAGTTACAACAGTTATATTTATATAATAACAAACCAATTTTTGTTTTTTATGCTTGATGTTGCGTATACCACATGCTATAAAATATATTACATAAATAAGTTATATTTTAAAGTCATGTGGTGTTAAAATATATCCCCCTTATATAAATTTCATCATCTATATTTTATCCTAACTCCAATAAAAAGGGGTAAAACATTACTTTGTGAAAAGAGATCAATTCCAGGGAGTGGAAGATAAAACATAGAGTCTTAAAAAGAATAAATTTTATAATATTTCAAAAAATCCTTTTTGAAAACCTACATTATAAAAATAAATAATAAAAACCCCTTTTAAAAATATGATAATGGAAATATGAAGGTCACCTGGAAGAAAACATAATTAGATTCCCACATATAGAGAAAATTAGACTGAAGTGATAATCTAGACATAGAGAAGAAAAAATAATATCTAAGGAATAAGTGGGAGTGTTAGAGAACATGATATTGATAAAGTTAAGGATCAAAAAACCATAAATCAGTAATGGATTGTGAATATCATCAATTCATCAAAAATAAATGTAAAATGATAATATTTTTATTTCAAGTTAATTTTTCTAGAGTTAAAGGATTATTTTAATATCAATATAGAGGAAATAAGAAAATATAATTACATGATTTATTCCTATTTCAAAATAACAATTTCATTATTTAGTTATTATTTGATCAATTTCCACTTCTATACAATCACTTACTCCCTGAAATAAATATTGTTGTTGAATTTTTAATTTTTTAGGCACTATAATTTTTTTTTAGTGGGTCATCATATCAACAAAAAGATGAAAATTTATTCATATTGTTTCTCTCCATTATTGAAATCCAAAATGGTTTACAAATGATGATATAATATATATTGTGAATAAGCTTCTATAATTCAATATCCAAAACACCAATAGTAAAACCTACATTTCAACATAAATCATTCCATAAGTAAATAAAATTATAAATCATAAAAATATATCATACCAAATTGAAACCAAAAAATTTAAATGATTTTATCACATATTATTAAAAGGAAAACATAACATTTATCTCTAAACAACATCAATCACTCATAATGTAATATTCCAAAAATGTTAATTTCCTCATCATATAATCTCTAACATATGCTTAAATATTCCATAAATAACCTGAATCAACAAAAAGACACAATAAAATCATATATTCTTCCATTAATTATATCAATTTTTATTACACATATTTTGTTTACCGTAATTGCGTAATGATACCTATATAGTGTGATTATTCTAAAACAAGATTAACTACAAAGTCACCAATTCACATTTTAATATCATGGTAATCTATAGGATAAAACATATGAACCCAAAATTTAATAACCCTATTATTCATGTTTACTATATTAACATCAATGATTATATTAAATCTAAATGTTATAATTATTTTTCATCTTACATTGACAAAATATAAATTTACTCTTCCCCAAATTTCCTTTTCACTAAAATTCATACTAAACTAAAATGTTATATTTCTACAAATTTTTTCAAAAATTATTATAAATCATTTTAATCTCCTATCATGTCATGACATGACCCTAACCAGGGCTCGATCCACAACTACCCAAAACCCAGCTCTATAGGCTAGGGTTCGCGACCAGTTTTGAAAGGAATATACTAAATGGGAGTTCATTTCCTAATGTACCTTTATAGAGAAATATGATTATATCAATGTACATGTTCACATGAATAATAATATTATTATGAAACAACTATAAAGTAAAACAAGCATGAAAAACCTTTAGGGTGTAAAAGTCTATGAAAGTAAAAAATTAAAATTAAATGGTAAAAATACACACCCAACCAAAAAAGGTGTCCCATCCTGAAAAAACTAGAATGTTATATACTAAAAAATTCTTCTTCTAATATTTATGTTGCAACCACTGTGTGTGGCCCAAAGAACCCAGTTTCTCTAAGCTCTTCTAAAGTATTCATCGACCTGTATACCGTCTTTATAAGACACAAAATGTTTGGGAAAATCCAATAAATGTGTGATTATATAAAAAAAATCAGTAGGACACCAATAAATCTAAAAGGAGGTAATTTTATACATTGTAATAATCAAAATATAGTATACATTTAATAGTGAAAAACTCAACCCAATGTAAGATGGTAACCTCATCCAACCAGAAGAATCTCAACACGTCATATAAGTGGACTACACATCTCCCATCAGAGTAAAAAATACATCAACATGTCTATATATATATATATAATATAAAATCAAAGATAATAAAATTATATAAATATGGATCTCCATCTCCCAAACCATCCCTGGAAAGAGTCAATAATTATTCCAAGAGTCCATCATGGATGCCCAGTGTCTCATATGTCTTCCCATTAGAAAACACCAAAATCAAGTCTCACCTCACCAATATACCACATAGTTGTAGGGTAAAAATATCTAGGTATAGGACCCATTCCCTGGTACATCATGAGGGTGAAAATCTAATAGTTGAGGACCCATTCCTAAAAAAGTTGGAGGATTCCAATCTAGTCATCGAGGACCCATGCCTAGCCCAGATCAATTGTTCCACTCAAGAGATTGAGGACTCTTACCCTATCTTTATAGGAAGGTGAGAATCTATGAATCAAGGCCCCATTCCTTGCTTGACTGGAGGGTGAAACCAGATTTTTAAGAACCCATGCCCTATCTCCATAGTATAGTGCCACTCTTGTCATCGAGGACTCAGGCCCTACCCGGTTGGAGGGTGCCACTCAGAAGTTCGGGGACCATTGGGCTATCTAATTGGAGGGTTTCACTTGAAATGTTATGGACACATTCTTTATATCTGTAGTAGGGTTCCACTCTAGTCATCACAGACCCTTTCCCAGCCCGGCTAGAGGGTTCCACTTGGGAGGCCTCTAGTGATCCATCCTGATAACTGTCGTCATTAAGCATCACCTTAGAAAGAACCATGCCCAAAACATATATCAAAATCCATGATGGAGAGAACCATCACATTATACACAAAATATAATCCTTATAGTATAATAATGGTAAAAATATAATTCCAAACAAAGAATATATTAGAGGATGCATTTTCCTTAAAGGGGAATTAGGGGTACACGGTGTGTAGGGGACCCACACAATGTGTGGTCCCACTCTTTTTTCTAGCCATGCCATCTCTATCACATAGCTTCCTACACATGTAGAAGTACAATATTTTCAGTTGTACTATCTGGATTTTCCACGATACCCTATCTATATTTCTGTTCTCCAGATCATTTCCATATACCTTGGTTCATGGCATGACTCTTCAAACGGGGTGTCACCCATGTCTTTGTTCGTGCTGATCTACATTGATGCATAGAGTGTAACGGGTCAACAACACTCTTGTGCACCCCTATAGTACACTTTAATTTCACTAAAACAAGGTCACATGGTGTTTGAGGGCCCCATATTTCATGTGATACATAAAAATAATTGAAACCCTAGCCCCCATATCTAGGGTTGGAAAGTCCATGTGTTATTCAGAATACATGTTGTGTAGTTAGAATTTTTCCATAACCTTAGATCCATTATATTCATGCTAGATCTAGGGTTTCTGCCTTCATATTCATCCTCATTCACAAAAATTGTGGATATATCTTCGTTCATTGTTTCAAGCCATTTAGTGGTTGGAAATCGACATCCATTCTCCACAGTTTTTCATCACTCAACCTGGACATCTCCATCAATCTACCGCTTGGTCTTAGATCTCAAATCCATAATAGGAAAAACTGGTTATTTAAAGACTCATCCACAAACCCCTATTTTATCATATAACCCTTCATCACAAATGAAATGTTTGTGAATATAGGGATCTATGCAGGCATGGTCCGTCTCAGCAATGTCGAATCGTGACCTAATGTTCCAAAGATAAATAAGATGAAAAAAATTGTGGAAAATGAATAAAAACAAGGTATTAAATATCATTGATAATAACTCTTATAAATGTATCATGGATAGAGATACATGGGTAAGAAAAAAATTAAAAATCAATTAATTTTCTACACGTGGTGGCATGTGATTGTCCACAATTGGGGATGATCAAAGAAAGTGATTGATTTTACTAAAAAAAATTAACCAATTTATTTTTAATCCATAGATGAAGAGTCTTACCTATATATTGGATAGTTTTCTATTTAATAACATTCTCACTACTTATTATCAAGATTTTTTGTGTTCACTACACTTTGGTCTGCTTCAATCTAGAGATTCTTCATTGTTAGATCTTGATTTTGAAACAAAAGGAGGAATAACAATGCTCAATTATCCTGGGTTTTATGCATCTAACCCAAGGATATTATCTATAAATTTTTATTTAAAAAACCAATTAATAAATATAATTAAATAAATTAATTAATAATTTAATTTATCCACTAAACATAATTCCAACGACTAGATTATCTAAACGTCTTGTGCTGACCTATTTTAGGCCACACCTAGGGTAAACATCACATTTGAGACTCAAATGTGATATTGTATTTCTGATCCAAAATTCCATTTAAGAGTCATATCATATTATTTACGAAACTATGTTCTCAAAATATAAAATATTTTTAAATTTTTTATAAAATTAATCTTGTGCACCTCTGACCTCAGAATCTCCCATCATCTTAAAATTTATATCTAAAAATATATGTAAAAATATTTCAAATTTCTAAAACTAAAAAAACTCGGTCTCCACATCATTCTCTCCTTCAATATTTTCAACCCCAAAAAGTAAAAATACATTAAAATATTGGGATTTAGAGATTTAAAATAGCATAACATCTTCCAAGAACTTGTATGAACATTCTCAGGTTTCTCCAATATGCAAACCAAGGTGATGGACCATCCACACAAGTTCATCTCCTATCGATCCTCGATCGCCACCAGGTGCTCTGAAAAAGTGGCACCATTATCGACATCTAGATTTCCCCATTTTATGATGTGAATAAGTTAATGAACATATCTCCTCAACTATGGCACATGGAAGATCTCATGCACCTACTCCAACTTTCAGGGTAAGGTGAGGCGGTAAGAAACCACACCAACCCTATTCTTGATTTCGAACAGCCTGATAAAACTCATTGATATATTTCCTCGCCATATGAATCACTAAAATCCTCAAAATGGATAGACTCTTAAGAAAATGTGGTCTCCCTGATCGAACTCCAAGTTCATGTGATTGCTATATATATAGGATTTTGGTCTTCTCTAGGCTGTCTTCATCTACTCACAGATAACCTAGACCTTCACCAACATTATCTACACCAACTCTAGATTCCCATGATATGATTCTCTAATACATATATGGAAAAATGGTGACTTTCAGGGTTTCCCTTACAGGGACATAGAAGGTGACATGTTTATAGTACAAGTGTATCTATTTTTGTACAAAAACTCTACTAAGGGAATGTGATCCTACCTGCATCAACTAAAGTCTAACACACAAACCGTCAGCATATCCTCCAACACCAGGATAAGATCTCAGTATTCCAATATTTTTAGTGGTAAAAGGCTGTATTGTTCCTCACCTAGGTCTAAAATGCCTCTTACATTCCTCTCCATAATTGTTACATGAACTGCATATCAAGATTAGAGATAATCATTAAGGGAACCCCATGAAGGCCAACAATATCCCATACATACATTTCCCACAAACTCTCAAGCGAACTATGCTCCCTAATAGAAAGGAAGTGTGTCGAATTCATGATCAAGTAAAATTTAACCTAGATATATTCATGGACCTTTTATATCCATGAAATCCTTTACAAAAAATATAGGGATATTTCATCCCACTTCTACTCTAGGATGTCAAGGGGCTGCAACAAACCTGTTGGGACATGGTTCTATTCCTTCCCTTACTGATAGGTGGTACAACTAGAGATGAAATAAAACACACTCTATCTCATATAAAAACACAAAACCAGTCATTTAATGTCTCTTTACATCTTCCTTACACTGGGAATTATAGACAAGTGAAAAGTGTGCAATTCTCTCATCACCTCCTCTAGCATCGTGATTGGGGACACTATCCATCTCTAGAAAAAGATAACATGATTACCTATTTAAAAATATCCATTTAGTGAATTTAATAGGTATATATGGTCAATAAAGACCAAAAATATTATCTATCTTATCTGGGACTCTCTCACACAATTGGGTATTAGAGGATTCAACAACATCGACTGATGGAAAACTGCACCCTCCTTCTCCAATAGGGTCAATTAAAAGGACGCCAACTGCTTTAGATCCTCCTTCACTAAGAAAGCCTCGAAATTCCTACTAATGGAATATACTACCATTTTTTATTTCCCTATATTATATAATATCTCACATTCATATATTTTTAGGAGCTCCCAACAATGTCGTTGTCTCAGGTTCAAGTCTCTCTACATGAAGACATACCTGAGACATTGATTATCTGAGTAAACCATGAATAAATCTTCAAGAAGGTAGTGCCTACCCATAAATAGGGTGAAGACTATAGATTCTATATATAGGTCTTGAGTCATGTAGTTCTATTTTTGGGTTCTTAACTATCTCAACTCATATGCGATAACTTCCTTCAGCTGCATCAAGACGCAGCCAAACCCCACTCCTGAGGAATTGTAATACACTACATACACCATTCCCCCCTCTGGTATTTTCATCATAGAATCACACATTATCAACATCTTAAAAATCTATAATTCACTTTGGAACTAGTTATTCTAGGTAAGATTATACCCATTCATTTTTTGGGCGGTCAAAGTGGCTACAATCCTGGAGAAGTCTGCCACCAACCCCATGTGGTTCCTCACCAAACCAAAAAAAAACATTACAACTCTGAAATGCTCTTGGGTGTATCCCAAGAAACCAATACATAAATAAATGTTGGTTTTATGGAAAAACCATGAGAATAAATTATATTTTCGAGAAAGTAAACCACGTGAAACTAGAATGTCACTTTGAGAGTTTACCCTGAATATGATTTTTTAGAGCATAGCTAAGACTATCCTCGTGTTCTCTGCATGCTCCACCATTGATTCATAGTGGATGAGTATGGAATAGATTAAGAAAACTAAAAAATGTTCTAATTATAGCTGGAGAGCCTATTTCATCAAATCTATAAACAGATATTGGGATTTCTTCACACTAAAAGGCATCATGAAGAACACATAATGTTCATAGCAACATTGGAATTCCAGATTTGGAATATTGTCCAGAAAAACCCTCAAATGGTGGAATCTAGGACTGATATCAATCTTAAAGGGCCATATTACACCTTTAAACTAGTCATATAGGTAATAAGTCCTTATAAAAGGGGTGATTTTTCTTTATCGTGGCCTAGTTCAGGCAATGATAATCCACAGAAAGCAACAATCATCCATCTTCCTTTTTCATCAATAACACATTGGTGTCACAAGGGGTCTCACTGGTCCAAATGAAAACCTTCTCTTGAAGGCCCTTTAAATAAAATAGTAGCTCTCATAGATTGGTAGGGTCCATCTGATATGTTTCTGAAGATATTGGAGTTGTCCTAGAATAAATGTCGATACAAAACTCCACCCCCATGGAGGTAGTCCTGGAACATTCTCAGAGAATATTTCCAAATAATACTCCATGAATGAAGTAATACCAATGTGTAAAGATACTAAAAATCAAATGAATACACTCCTTAACATATGGGTGAAGGGTTTTAGCCTCCATCTCATAGAACCCACCTGTCCTTCCATTATATCTCCCTCACCCTTAAAGGTGAATCTCATCGCACCAATATGATGGAATATGACTCTTCTAAGGTGATAGTCAATCTATGATAGATCCATGGTAAACCAATACCCACCCATTATAAAATCACAGGGTTCCATCATGATGACCAAAAATTCCAATTTGGACCTCTCTCCACCAAGAGATATCCCACACTGGCAGTAGATAAAAGATATAGAAGAAGTATTCATTTTAAGAACCGTATGAAACAAAATGATGGGATGGTGCCTCAATTGGGAGCTCTAGGCATCAGTAATATAGAGAATAATGACTTAATAGAATATGTGTTCGATAATAAAAAATAAATAGTAGAAAATACAAATATTGTACCTCTAATAATATCTTGGGCAGAAAGGTTATAACTCTCCATAGCCTACAACTGTTTGTGACCCCAACTTATCTCTCCTTAAGCTTAACACGGGCCACCTGGTGGTGGTGGTAGAAGGTTCTCATAGCATCATCCACCTCCAATATCTCTTCCTACCCCATTTATAACTCCACCTCCTTAGGGTCCACCCTACCCTTTCCTATGAGATCCCTGATCATGCTTCTCAATTCTATGTTTGTTTTTCTACAATCTATTTTCTCTCTTTCTCATGTGTAGTCATAAAATATTTTACTTTATGGAATGTATCATTAGAAACATAGAAACTAACCTATTTTGGATTCAAAGTTCCTATGTTCCCCCCTAATGACGTGCCTGAGCATAATCCAAGGATGAACTCTTATGCTCACAAACTATTGACTGAGTTCTGCTAGCTCATACAGATGACTCAGCACTATGATGTCTAGTGCAAGCTTCAGTTTCATGGAATCTCTCTAACAAGAATCTCTCAATAACTAGTTCATTATCCAAAATGTAACACCCCAATATTCCATGGTACATTTCTATTTTAATAATGCAGTAGTTTGTGTTGTACGTAACTTGGAGATTTAACACACCCCGACCAATCAAACTTTCTGTTATGAATAGTAATACACACTTTATGAAATTTTATAAATTTTAATTTTCAAAATGGAATTATTTTTTGGATTAAGAATATCAAAATTATCTTGGGGTAAATTTTTGGTATTTTTCTACGAACTTTCAATTTTTGATGAATAGTGAAAAACACTACGTTATTGTTTAAAAACAAATTTTTATTTAAATAATTTGTTATCTCATTTTAATTTATTTTAGGAAAAAATAGATCCATAATACCTATATATGTTCAATAGAGTCATTTTATAATTAGTTTAGATATATAAAATTTTATTAAAGTTTTTACCGTCTTTTGCCCACCTTTTAGGAGCATTTGCAAATTTTCATAAAACATAATTTTACTACTTCTATGAATTATATTTCAAAAATACGAGAGAAATGGTTGACATCAATAAGTAAAATGTGGTTCACAATGAATAAAATAATTATTTTGAATAGAAACTTTTGACTTTTATTTTCCATTGTTAAAGGTAAATAGGGTAATTAATGGTAAAAATGATATTATAATTACCCTAAGACATGTCCTGATTCTATTGGATACTTTTAATTCGACCAAAAAACCTTTGGAATAAAATATTATCTTATTTGGTCCACTTTTATTATATTAGGACATTTATGATTATTTTATTTAAAGATGAGTTAAAAGAGTTAAATTAAAAGTTTAATAACTAAACCATTTTTAATATAGAGTAAAACACAATATAAAATAGAATATAAATATTAATTATAAACTAAAAAATATTTAATATATAATGGTATTTTATTTATTATTTTTAGACATCATATAATTTAATTTATTTATGACACACTGATGATTCAGTAATTACCTTATTAATGAAAGATTAAAATAATTGATATTATAAATATCTAAATAAATATAATTTGATAATTTTAATGAATTATACTAATATTATAAGTTAATATGAAATTTTTGGGTTTATTAAATACTTTTTTTCGAAGCAATCATGTTGTTATGATTTTCACAAAAACCAAATACTAAATATTTTCAAAATTGACATAATTGAGTTTTGAAAACACATACTATATTATTAGTTGATATAATATTCCTAAAAATATAAGGATTAGAAAAAGGAATTAGATAAGGTTATATATATTATTAATTCACCACTTGGGGTTCGATTTTCTTGTTATTGTATGTTTATTAACCATATAATATAAAAATACAAAGAGACATGGTAAATGTCAAACTATTTACCTAAAAGTTAAATCTAAAAGATAAGGTTAATATGGTGACCAAAACCTATCTAAAACCATTTGGTTGATATTTTTTCAACCAATACCCACCTTATCCTATAAATAAATTATTTTTTAGCCATTAAAAACCTAAAATTATTTTATTATAAAATAATATTTCATGCTTTTCCTAGAGTGACCCTCACCTCTCTTATAAAAGGGTACTTCCCCTTTTCATAAATTCACACCTCCAAATCCATTTTCCTCGGCCAAAACCTACCCAAATATCATATAAAATATCCTCCCTTTGACCTATAGGACTTAATTTGATCAGAAATCCAACCTATGGAGGTCTTCTGATCAACTGAAAAGGAAACACTCGAAGAAGAGGTAATAATTTCACCACCTTCTATCAGGTTATTTTCTTTTTCCACTTCCTATTTCTTTGCCTTTTCCATACCAAAATAGTAAATACATTTCCATATACATAATTTTATATTATTATAAATATTCCACATCCATATTCATTATTCTATCCATCCTATAAGTTACAAAGTTACCATACGTGCATACGTACGGCTTACCATCTTCAAGTCATGGTGTTGTTTGTTATTCAAACAATTCATTATTAGGATGCATATAATATTGAGTATAACTGAGGTAAATAATAAATATAACATGTTAATGATTATTTATTTGTGATATACCATCCAATTACATATTATTTGACCATCAATATAATTATATTGTCGCTCGTGCGTACGTACAGATTACCCTCTCCACGAATGCGATGAGATTCATTCCCCATCGTAATAATTAAAGAATAATTTTCATTTTATGATTAAAAATAATGTTCAAGAACATAATATCATTATTTATTTGAATAAAATACATCCTATCCATATTAAACATGGATTACGTAATCAAGTATATAAAGGAAAACATACCAGTTAACACCCGAAATGATGATACTACTAAAATATTATTAACCAAGCAATATTAGAGGATCATATATGATATCATATTTATTTATATATTTCTTGTATAATTTAATAAAAATGATTTAACTATTATACTAGAGGTTAACATACCCTCGACCAAGGAAAAGTTCAAGTTAAGGGTTAATTCAACAATATCTTTACTTATCTGAGGTTGTTAATATGTACGTACTTACTAGGACATCTTTATCATCCACATCCATGTTTTATTAAAAATTTAATTCAAAACATTATTTCTATTTACTATAATATGGGTTAAATTAATTTATACCCTTATTTGACCATATATGTTTTGAAATGAATCTTTTTGTCGTTTTCCAAAGAAGGTACTTTATGACCTTTTCAACAAAATTAAGGTAGGAATGTCTTTTTTTAGACGGCGGGTGCAGCTATTTGACACCGTTTTAACATCGTCAAAGCCTCCCATACAAGATTATAAGAATATTTTCAAAATAAATGTTTTCTTTTATTATTATATTACTTTTAAATTATTTCAGAATAGGAAGTGATATTTCCCGAAATAATTTTCGATTTCATCTATGTCAATAACCTTTGATGGATTTTAAGCTTGTTTGAACATGATTTATTATGATACAAAACTTCCTTATTTTATTTAAGGTTTTGTGATATGTTTGACTGTGGATGTGTTATTTTTAAACCATTCATGGTTTATGGATGAAGTATTGAAATTTTGTATGCTATTTTTAATAATGAGGGTTTACGTTATGGTTAAAACTTTTCCTATGAGGAATGTATTGGACTTAGTAAGTGATGGGTGAAACCCGCTATAGATCCTCAATGAATCGGTAGGTCTCATGAGACAAACTAGTGTCTTGGCACAAGGCCTTGAAAAAATATTATTTTTATTCTTGGAATAAGGCCTTGACTGTGTGGTTATGAATTCTGGCATTATGCATTCCATCATTATGAAATTGGTTGTTGATATTACATGTGATTATTCGACTAGTGGAATATCCTTGTGAAAAATTAAATGGAATTATTTTATCTATATTGTCCATATTTTGTAGAATTATATGTTTAAAATGATTTTTTTAGCTTTATACATAGCCTTAATTGTTTTTTCTTATTTTTTAAAGTTTCTTCTATATTTTTATCTTTACTGGGCATCTGAGCTCACCCTTTTCTATGTTTTATTTTACCCAGGATGTGAAGAAATATTTTATGGTTGACTTGTAGAGATTGGATAAGGATATAAGTGTGGTCAATGGGGAAAAAATGTTGTTGATTTTTTTATTTCATGAGGTAATGTAAAACTTATGAATGTATCTATTACTTCCAAGGCTACTAAATTGATCAGTCTTTCAGGATTTGATCCCTTGTGATCATTCTAATGTATTTAAATAATGCTTCGACTTCGGGATTCGGGGGTCGTGGTGTTATAGTTAGTATTATATGAAGTTTATTACAAACCTTGGAAGCTAGATTTAGAAAAACAATTATTAGAGAACATTACCCTAAGATAAACTTTGAGGATTAGTAGAGAATAACTTCATAGAATTTTGGTAATGTAGAGATTTTGTGTGTTTTCCATGAGATACATTCCTATCTAGATACGAGCAGGTAGAGGTGGATCTGGCATAGATTAACCTAGGGGTAAAACCCAAAAACACTTCTTTGAGCTAGACTCAAACGGGAACTGGTGCATGACAACGGGCCTCGTTGCACTGTTGGTTACGACACTCCCGGGTATGTGCTTAGGATAATTATCATTTTTCTTACAAACCATTATAAAGGGTTTATGAGTATATACTTCCTCATAGAAAACATTTTTATGATTATGGATTATATCCATAAACTATTCAATTTATGTTAACTGTTTTACAACTTCAGAATTATTTATTGCGATTCATAAACTATTCTAGAGTATTTAATTGTTTAGAAATGGAGCCTAGTGGAAGTAATGTAAACCGTATTGGTACACTTAATCCATTTAGAGATTTCCATCCCACTCAATATAATTATAGTTTAGATGGTGATGCCATTGGTGTTGAGCATATTATCACCATACTGGGACAACTCACTCAAGTTATGAATCATAACCATACTCTTATGGATCACCCAAATCCATAGCGTGGAGGATCAATGTTAGAAAGCTTCATGAGTTAGAAACCACCAACATTCAATGGGAGTACAAATCCATTAGTATCTGAGTAATGAACAAGTTCTTAGAGAAAATATTTCATGCATGGGGAGTAGAAAAAGGGAAAAAGTTTTCATGGTTGTTTATCGCCTCACGGGAGATGCAGATCAATGGTGGTCATTAATCTAAGTAAAAATGGAAGATGAAGAAGTATCATGTTTTTAATGGAGGTATTTTAAAGATATTTTCTTAGAAAAATACTTTCCTCATGACCATGGATTATATATGGAAAGATAATTTCTGAGTGTGAGAAAAAATGAGGATGAGAATGTCACAAAGTATAAGGATAACTTTACAATGTTAGAAAGGCATGCAGCAGATTATATACGTAACCCAAAGAGTAATATTGATCAATTATTTGATGGGTTAAAACCATTTCTCCATTGAGAATTAGTCTCACAATCCTTCTCATCGTACAAATATATTATCTAATGCTCTATCAAGACAGAAAAAGAATTCTCTAAGTCTTATGACTTAAAAAAAAGAGAAAAATATATCTATTGAACACTCAGAAATAGGAATAATGGGAATAAGGGAAAATTTGGATATCCATACTATGGAAAATGTGGGAAGAAACACCCTGGTACTTGCCAGGAAGGAATGAGATCCAGTTACATGTGTGGTGGAAAATGCCACCAAGATCGTGATTGCAAGTGGAAGAAAGTGGTTGTCAATGTTGAATGCTAAAATTATAGAGAAAAGGGACATTATTAAAATGATTTTCCTAAGACCCAAGGGAACCTACCTCAGAAATGTCTTAGGGAGAAATTCCAAGCATATGTGAATATTACTGCTGAGGTTGAGGCTCCGAAATTCTTGGTGGCTGATAATTTAATGGTTTCCTCAAGTTTAGTCAATGAGTTATTTGATTCTGGATCATCACATTATTTCATATCTTCCCATTTTTCTAAGAAAATTAGATATTTTTTATTTTAATTAACAAGGGATTTGTCAGTCAAAACAGCTAATGGAAATATCATTGCAACAAAGCTTTGTGAATCATTTCCCATTAGGGCATATAAATGTTCTTTAACTTCTGATCTCATTGTCATACACATTATTGAATTAGATATAATTCTCGGAATGGATTGGCTTTCAGACCATGATGCGAAAATTTATTATAAGAAGATGGAGGTTAAAATTTTCTATGATGATAAGGAGTACCATATCTTTAGAGTACAAACATCACCACCTAATTCATATCTAGATCTACCCCAAATAGCTCTACTAAATTAAATTATTGCAGAAGAAGAGAATGAAATAACTATGGGTGAGGAAAATAATGTTTGAATACAGGATGTAACTATTGTGCAAGAATATGTTGATGTGTTTCCATAGTATTTACATGGACATACTCCAGAACAAGAAATTGAGTTCTCCATTGATTTAATTCTAGTTTAAAGGCCCATATCGAAGACCCCTTATAGAATGGCCATTATGGTATTAGTGGAACTAAAGAAACAACTAGAGGAATTGAGTAATAAGGGATTTATTTTCCCCAGTGTTTCTTCATGGGGAGCCCCTATCCTTTTTGTTAAGAAGAATAATGGATCTGTGTGCTTGTACTTTGACTAAAGGGATATTAATGTAATAACAATAACGAAAACGCATCCCCTACCTAACATTGATGATTTATTCGACCAAATTCATGCATCTCAATATTTTTTAAAGTCTATACTTTGATCCGGATATCATCAGTTTTGTGTGAAGAAGGAAGAAATTTTGAAAATAGCATTTCAAACCAGGTATGGGCATTATGAGTTTACAGTAATGCCTTTTGTATTGACGAATAAACCCTATGTTTTCATGAATCTAATGAATAGTGTTCTCAATGAATATATTGTTGAATTTGTAGTGGTATTTATTAATGATATATTATTATACTAAAAATGAAATGAATATCGTAAAAATCACTTGGGCAGTATTCTGAAAACTCTCAGAAGAAATGAATTATATTTTATGTTTTTCAAGTGTGAATTCTGGCTTCAAGAGATATCTTTTCTTGTCCATATTATATCTAAGGTTGGAATCCCTATTTATCCTTCAAAGACCAAGGAAATTCAACAATGGCCAACACCGATGATTATAATTGAGGTACACAGCCTTATTGGTTTAGCAGGTTATTATCGAAGTTTCGTCCAAAATTTTGCCCAGTTGACTAACCCATTAATTAAGCTCACTCGTAAATGGGTTAAATTTGTTTGGAAAAAAGTGTGTGAAGAATTCTTTGAAAAACTGAAGAGAAGATTATTCAATTCACCTATCTTGACTCTTTCACCAGGGAATGATAAGTTTGTTTTTTATAGTGATGCTTCAAATAAAGGACATGGTTGTGTCTTTATTCATAATGATAGAGTTATTTCCTATACATCACGAAAGCTAAAAATTCATGAGAAAAACTATCATACTCATGATCTTGAGTTAGAAGCTGTAATCCTTGCTCTGAAATATGGATACACAATCTCTATGGTGAAAAATGTGAGATTTATACTGATCAAAAGAGTATGAAGTAAATTTTCTCATAGAAAGAACTCAACATGAGGTAAAGACGATGGCTTGAACACCTCAAGGATTATGATTTCACTATACACTACCACCTAGGGAATGAAAATAAGGTGTAAGATTCTTTGAGTAGAAATGATTATGGAGTTTTGAACAATATGAGAGTTGAAAGGGATCCTATTTTCATGGATCTTGTATAGATGGATATGGGAATTACCATGGAAAGTGATACATAAATACTTTTTTAAATGTATGCCAACCATCTTTACTATAAAGGATAAAGAGTTATCATATTGATGATGAAGAGTTTCAAAAGAATATTAATGTTGTGGATGATGGAAAATTGAGTTACTTCATATATGAAGATGGAATTTTGAAATTTGGGAAGTGACTTTGTGTTCCTAACATACCTGATCTAAAAATGGAATTGCTGGATGATGCTCATAAATCCAATTTCTCTATACACCCTAGGCGCACCAAGATGTAGAGATATTTGAAGCATCATTTTTGGTGGGACAACATGAAGAGAGAGATTTCTGATTTTGTGTCAAGATGAATGTTGTGTCAATAAGTGAAAGCTGGAATGCAATAACCTGGAGGATTTGTGCAACCTCTTCCCATAACTGATTGGAAATGGGATGATAATACAATGGTATTTGTCATGGTACTACCAAATACTAATAGAAGAAATGATGCAATATGGTTCATTGTTGATCACCTTACCAAGTCAGCACATTTTCTTGCTATAAGAGAAGATTTAAAACTTGAACATTTTGAAAGACTATATATTAATGAAGTTGTAAGACTTCATGGAGTATCCTTGTCGATTGTTTCTGACCATGATCCCCATTTTACATTACGATTCTGGAAAAGTCTTCAGAGGGCCCTGGATACCAAACATCATTTGAGAACTGCATACCACATTCTAACTGATGGAAATCAGAATAGACTATTCAAACCTTAGAAGAAATGTTGAGATCTTTCTCACATGACTTTAAAGGTATGTGGGATCAATATTTTCCTCTGGTAAAATTTTCATATAAAAATAGATTTAATTAAAGTATTTAGATGGAACCATATGAAGTGTTATAAGGAAAGCAATTTCTCATGCCAACTTGTTGGGATGATGTTGGTGAAGGAAAACTCATAGGCCCAAAACTTGTTGAGGAAACAACGGAAAAGGTGAAGGTTATCCAAACTCACATCAAAGTAGCCTAAAGAAGGAAAAAGATATATGCCAATAACCAAAGGAAGGATTTGTAATTTCAAGTAAGAGACTATGTATTCATGAATGTATCTCCATGGAATGGTGTTATACGTTTCAGTAAGAAGGGTAAATTGAGTCCTAGGTACATCGTACCTTTCAAAATTCTAGAATGAATTGGAGTTGTAGCTTATCGTCTGTAAATGCCTCCAAGTCTCTTCAAAGTTCATGATGTGTTACTCATATCACTATTGTGAAAATACATTCCTAACCCAACGCATGTACTCACCTATGAGGAAATCGAACTAGAACCTGATTTATCTTATTGTGAAGAGCCTGTAAAAATTCTTGATACAAGAGAACAAGTGCTGAGAAACCGGATGACTCATCTGGTAAAAGTTCTATAAAGAAACCATAAGATGGAAGAGGCAATGTGGGGACCTGAAAACTTATGATGAAGAACCACCAAAATATTTTTATGCAGTAATATATTAGAAATTTTTAGGACGAAATTAATTTATGGTGCGGAGAATGTAACACCCCAAGCTTCCATAGTACGTTTCCCTTTGAATAATGTAGTAGCTTGCGTTGTATGCAACTTGGAGATTTAACACACCACGACTAATCAAACTAGACATTATGAATAGTAAAACCCACTTTTTGAAATTGTATAAATTTTAGTTTTCAAAATGGACTTCAGTTTTGGATTCGGAATATCAAAATTAGCTTAGGGTGAATTTTTGGTATTTTTCGAAGAACTTTCAATTTTTGATTAATAGTGGAAAACACGGTGTTATTGTTTAAAACTGAATTTTTATTTAAATAATTATTTATTGTAATTTATTTTATTTTAGGTCAAAATAGATACATAATACCTATATATTTTTAATAGAGTCGTTTTACAATAAGTTCAGATATATAAAATTTTACTGAAATTTTTACCGTCTTTTACCCACATTCTAGGAGCATTTTTAAATTTGCATAAAACATAATTTTAGCGCTTCTATGAATTAAATTTCAAAAATCTGAGAGACACAGTTGGAATCAGTAAGTAAAATGTGCTTTAATAAGATGAAAATAATTTTTGGTTAATAGTATATTTTGACTTTTATTTACCACGGTTAAAGGTAAATAGGGTAATTAAGGGTAAAAATGGTATTATAATTACCCTAACACATGTCCAAATTCTATTGTATAATTTTAATTTGACCAAAAACAACCTTAGGAATAAAATATGACCCCCTTTGGTCCACTTAAATTAGATTTGGACATTTATTATTATTTTATTTAAAGAAGAGTTAAAAGAGTTAAATTCAATGTTTATTAACTAAACTATTTTCAATATAGGATTAAACACAATATAAATTTGAATATAAATATTCATCAGAAAGATAAAAAATTTCATACATGATGGAATTTTATTTATAATATAAATACTTTAAAATATATAATTTATTTATGACACAATGATGATGCAGTAATTACCTTATTAATGAAAGATAGAAATAATTGATATTACAAATAACCAAATAAATGTAATTTGAGACGTTTGATGAATTACACTAATTTTATCTGTTAACATGACATTTTAAGATTTATTAAATAAATTTTTTTCTTAGTAATCATATTGTTATGATTTTCACAAAAACCAAATACTAAATAGTTTCAAAATTGACATAATTGAGTTTTTAAAACAAATAATGTATTATTAATTAATATAATATTCTAAAAAATCTAAGGTCAGGCCAATGGACTCAGATAAGGTTATACATATTAATAATGAACAACTTGGGTTTCGATTGGCTTGTTATAGTTATTCTATTTACCAAATAATATAAAAATACAAAGAGACATGATAAATGTCAAACTATTTAACTAAGAGTAAAATCTAAAAGATAAGGTTAATTTGCTGACCTAAACCTGTATAAGACCTATTGGTTGATAGTTCTTCAACCCATACCCAAATTATCTTCTAATTAAATCATTTTTGAGCCATTATAAACCGAAAATTATTTTATTATAAAATAATATTTCAAGCTTTTCTTAAAGTGACCCTCACCTCTCTTATAAAAGGTTACTTCCCCTTCTCATAAATTCACACCTCCAAAGCCATTTAGATCAGCCAACCACTAACTAAATATCCTCTAAAATATCCTCCCTTTGACCTAGAGGCCCTACTTTGATCTGAAAGCCAACCTATGGAGACCTTTTGATCAACTCAAAAGCAAATACCCGAAGAAGATGTAATAGTTTCACTACCCTCTTTCAAGTTCTTTACTTCTTCCACTTCCTATTTATTTGTTGTTTCCATACCAAAATAATAAATCCATTACCTCATACATAAAATTATGTTATTATAAATATTGTAAAACCATATTCGTTATTCTATCCATCCTATAAATGAAAAAGTCACGATACGTGCGTATGTACGGCTTACCATCTCCACATCATGGTGTAGTTTGTTATTCAAAGACTTCATTATTTGGATGGGTATAATAATGAGTATAACGGATTTAAATAATAAATATAACATATTAATCATTCTTTATATATGATATTCAATCCAATTATTTACAATTTCACTATCAATATATTGATATTGTCACACGTACGTTTGTACGGATTACTGTCCCCACAAACACGATGAGATTCATTCCCCATCATAATAATTCAAGAATTATTATCATTTTATGATTAAAAATAATATTTAATAACTTAATATCATTCTTGATATGAATAAAATACATCCTATCCATAACAAACATGGCTTACGTAACTGATCATATAAAGGAAAACGGATCAGTAAACACCTGAAACCATGATACTACTAAAATATTATTAATGAAGAAATATTAGAGGATCATATATGATATCATATTTCTGTATATAGTTCTTGAATAATTTAATATCAATTATTAAACTATTAAACATGAGGTTAATGTACCCTCTACCAATGAAAATAACAAGTTAAGGGTTAATTCTATAATTTCATTACTTATCTGATGTTGTTAATACCTATGTATTTACTAGTACCTCTTTATCATCCACATCCACGTTTTCATAAAAATATAATTCAAGACATTTTAAATATTTAGTAAACTATGGGTTAAAGTCATTTATACCCTTATTTGACCATATATGTTTTGAAATGTATCTTTCTTTTGTTTTCTAAACAAGGTACTTATTGACCTTTTCGACAAAATTAATGTAAGAATGTCTTTTTTATACGGCGGGTGCAGCTATTTTTCATCATTATAACATCTTCAAAGCTTCCCATACAATCTTATAAGAATATTTTCAAAATATATGTTCTCTTTCATAATTATATGACTTGTAAATTATTTAAAAATAGAAAGATATATTTCTCTAAAAAAGTTTAGATTTCATCTATGTCAACATCCTTTGATTGATTTTAAGCTTGTTTGATGTTGATTTATTAGGATACAAAACTTCCATATTGTATTGAAGTTTTTGTGATACGTTTGACTGTGGGTGTGTTATTTTTATACCATTCAGGGTTTATGGAAAAAGTATGGACATTTCATATGCTATTTTTAATACGAATGTTTTTGTTATGATTAAACCCTTTCATATGAGGAATGCATTGGACTTAGTAAATGATGGGGGAACCTGTTATAGATCCTCGATGCATCGGTAGGTCTCATGAGGCAAACTAGTGTCTTGGCACAAGGCCTTGACAAAATATTATTGTTATTCTTGGTACGAGGCCTTGACTATGTGGTTATCAAGTTTGGCATTATCCATTCCATAATTATGAAAATTGGCTATTGATTTTGAATGTGATTATTAAACTAGTAGAATATCCATATGAATAAGTAAATGGGATTGTTTGATTCATATTGGCCATATTATGTAGAATTTTATGTTTAAAAATATTTTATTTAGTTTTATTCATTGCCTTAATTGTTTATGCTTATTTATGAATGTTTCTGCTATATTGTTCTCCTTACTGAGCATCTGAGCTCACCCAATTGTATGTTTTATTTTTTCCAGGATGTGAAGAAATATTTTATGGTTGACTTACAGGGATAAGATAAGGATATATGTGTGTTCAATGGGGACAAAAATTTGATGATGATTTTATTTCATGATGTAATGTAAAACTTATGAATGCATCTAGTACTTCCAAGTCTACTAAACTGATTTGTCTTTCAGGATTTGATCCCTTGTGATAATGCCAATGTATTAAAATAATGCACCGACTCTGGGATTCTGAGATTGGGGCATTACAAAAATCACCTTCATAGGCTAGAATTCAAAAGGTTACTATGCTACACAGATCTCTTGGTGAAGTCCTTACTCAAACTTCCATGCTCTAAAGTAGCTATCCAAAATCATGTTAACAGAGTGCCTCTTAAGGTCTATAGAACACATAGTGTACTCAACCACTATCCTACCACTATAATACATATCTATAAGATCCTAAATATGAACTAAGATCAAACATGATGGTTATAACTTCTCAAGTAACAACTTCTAGAAGTTAAAACATGAGAGTGTCAACTCATCATGAATCTGGGTAACAAGACTCCACTGGCACCGAGTTACTCCATGTAAAACCCTAGCTTATAACACAACCACTTAATCTATTAGTGTATAGATAAGACTAAAGATATGGGCCACTTAATCTAGCCAATCCATCACTATATTGGGATCTATCTCACTACATACCTCAGCGTCCTTTTGTGTTGTAAATCATGGAGTACGTTAATCCTGTGTGCATCATTAGCTTGTTCTTCATGTATGATATACTGCTCAATAGGTTGGTGTGATTCTACCAGAAAACCATGAGGAAGAATCTAATGGGATTCACCTTGAACCGAGGCTTTATCACTCATCAGATGATCTTCATGATCCAAATTGGTATCCTAGATGGTTGTCATTGCAAAGGAATCCTAAAAATTCAATCAAGATATACCATGGGAAGATGAGAATATATATATATATATATGTATATGTGTATTTATAATGGGGATATGACTCTATAAGGATAGTTAAAGACTCAACCCAATATTATTCATGTACTATTTGTTCCCTATAATTAATTTCCTTGTGTGTGGAGTTGATAAGCAGGTAGTCAAGGTCCAGTTGAATGGATACATTGGCTGCCAGTACCATCAATGGATTCCCTAGCCTAAGAAACACACTCGAGACACTTTGGAATTTTTTCTCTAAGTCCTAAAAAATCATCATAAAGGGACTACACCAAACGTCAACTTAGGGAACAAAATCCTCTCATACCAATCGATCATGACTCGACCCTAATCGAGGCTCAAGACACAGCAACCCAAAACTCGTCTACATAGCCCAAGGGGGTGAGAAGATCCAAAAGGAATATCCTAAATGGGATGTTTTTTCCTAATGTATCATTAAACATACACCTAACCATATAACTATATTATTTTAGAGTAATAATAATAAAAATACACAATATATAGAAAGTAAACCAAACATGGAAAACCACTCATGTTTACAAGAGTATGATATTTAAAAATGAAAAGTAAATTAAAAAATAACACCCTACTAAAAATATATACTAACTTGAAAAAACTGGAAAGTAAAAATATGAGAGATCCCAACTCTTTATCTAAATGCTATGACCATTATATAAGTTCCAAAGAACCCAGTATCCCTAAATTCCTTTGAAGACACCATTGACCTATTTTCATCTTCCTAAGACAGGACACATGCGGGAAAATCCCATGTAGGGGTGAGTATATACATACTCATTATGATTCCCTAAAAGCTTAAATGGGATGTGTAAGAGACACAATAGGAATAGAAATAGAGTAGATCATAAATAGTTAACTGCTCAACCCAAAGTAAGAAGGTAACATCATCCAACCATAGGGATCTCAACATGTCGTATTGGTGGAATATATTTCTAGTATCTGCCACCCATAGACATAGAGTAGAAAAATAAATCAACATGGGTATATATGCATATATGATCAAACCAAATAAACCCAAATGGTAGAGAAGTGGATTTCCATGTCTCATCCTAGTCTAGAAAAAAGTCTCTAATAGTTCTCAGAGTCCATAAATGATTCCCAACATCTCGTGCATATACACAACAGAAAACATCCAAGTAAATCCTCACCTAGATAGTATGTTTCACAGTCGAGGGGCCAAAATCACTAGGTAGATAAACTATTCTTTGGTGAAACATGAGAGTGACAATCTAATCATTGGGGACCCATGCCTATCCCAGGAGAAGGTTTCCACAAAAGTCATTGAGGACCCATGCACATCCCATAAAAAAGGTTCCACTGAGAAGGTCGAGGAACAATTCCCTTTCTCCATAGAAGTTTTACACTCTAGTAATTTAGGATCCATGCCCAGAATTATCAAGAACCAATTCCCTATATCTGCAAGAGGGTTCCACTCTAGTCATTAAGGACCCATGACCATCCTCATTGGAGGGTTCCACTCAGAAGTTCAAGGAACTATTTTGTGTCTCTATAAGAGGGTGAAACTCTATCCTTCAAGGAACCATTCCCTACTGAGATAAAGGCTTCCACTCAAAATTCCTCTACTAATCTTGTCTGATCACTTTCATCATTGATCTTTTCTGGAGAAAGTTTCATGCTCGAAACATCTTCTATCATATCTGAAATTCACATTGGAGGGAACCATCACATGCTATGAAGAAAAATACTTAGTATAGGCTACTCACTTGATAAAATCCAAGTCTAAATGAAGGAGAGGTTAGAGTATGAAGTTTTCTCAAAAGGGAACTAGGGTTGCGTGGTGTCTAGGGGACCCACACAGTATGTTTTCCCACTCTTTATCATGTTCATGTCATTTTCAACCCATGGATTCCTTCCCATGTAGAAGAACATAACACGCAGGTGGACTACATGGAATTTCAGAGCTACCCAGGTTTAAGTCATGTTCTTTTGGTTGTGTCCACATACTTTGGTACATGGAATGCCTGTTCACATAGGGTGATGCATGTATCCTCTATTGGGGTTGTTTAATTTGGAACACGTCTTATGTCTGGAAATTCTCATTCCTATGTACTCTTGGATTAAATTCCATGTCTTCCAGTAAGAGGTCACACGGTGTTTCAGGGTCCCACATGGCATGTGATACTTATAAATCACTAAAACCCTAGTGGTTGTAGTAAAGGCCTAATACACCATGTTTTCTTCAGACTACATAGGTTGTACTAAATATTTATCTATAACCATAGATTTATTCATTACACACCATATTTAGGGTATCATTTTTCTTATCAAGAATTTTTTTCTTCATAAAAATAGTGTATTTTTCTTCTTCATCATTTTCATCCATCCAATGGTTGGAAATATGCATCCATTTGCAATGGTGGTTCACCAGTCAACCCATTCCCATATTTTTATCTCTCACTCAGTCATGAATCTATATTCCACTAGAAAAAAATGTTAATTCTATGATGCATCCTAAAATACTTTATTTATTTATTATCTGTAATTCGCACACAAAACTATTGAGAATCTAAGGGGTTTGAGAAAGCTCAATCCCACACTACATTGTTGAATCGCATCTATGTTTTCTAATGATGACTAACACAAATAAATTTGGGGAGAATCACATAAAAAATAATTGTTTATAAATTTTTACAATCTTTTATTGAAAATGATCATGAATGGAGATATCTTGTGTGAGAAGCAAAAAATATTAAATCAAATTCCAATACATGGGTGAATGAAATTTTCCATAATCGGTGCTGATCAAAGAAAGGGGTTTATCTTTCTCAACAATTTAATCATATGATGTCAAATCCATAGATGATGAGTCTTACCTGGATGTTGGATCTTATTTTTCAAAGAGCATTCTTTGTAATGATTAATAATAGTATTCTGTTTTCTATTTGCTTCGATCTACTTCAATTCAGAGATTCATTATCATAGGATCTCAGTTCACCAATAGACGGTGGTAGAATGATGCCTGATTATCTCAGGTTTTATGCATATAACCCTAAAAAAAATTAGCATAACTATTTATTTAAAGGAATTAAATTGCATTAATTTAATGAATTAATTAAATTAATAATTTAATTAATCCTTTAAATGTACTGCAAATAATCGGATAATCTGAACGCCCCATTTGATATATTTTAAGTTCCTCCTAGGGTAAACATCATGTTCCATACTTAACTTTCCTATCATATATTTTTTCCCAGATACCATAATTTTTTTTTCTATTTTTCTTTTAAAACCTCTTCATGTGTAATATAAAATATATTTAATATTTTTATATAAATAATTACAAGCACCCAAGGCCTTGGAATTTCATGTCGTCTGAGAATATATATTTAGAAATATATATAGAAATATTTCATAGTTTTCCTAGGAAAAACTGGGTCTCTACACATCACATATACATAAAAATTGTATGTGTCACATTAAATGTATAATCAACCTTAGACTTATCACCCCATAACACTTTAGATATGTCCCATATCACTATGAAATGTCAGAGCTTTCCATAGGTTCTATCATTTAATTTATCATAATGTTTAATTAATATTACATTAATTAACTCAATCATATACCTTTAGAGTGTCTTTCCATGTGGGTAGTATTAGTCCCACTCATCATCCACCAGTGATGATTCAATTTAAAAACAATCTAATCCATTCATATTTTTTTACCTCTAGGAGAATCTATTAGATAGCTATATCCTCTTTCCAATATCCAAATATAGATGAATTTTCTTGGAAAACTACATAATCACAACGTCACCAAATAATTATGATATTACCCTATACTTAGACTCATGATTAGATTCTATCATAGTGATATGTTCTTTAATTTATGTTTTCTTAAATCTAGTTCCCAAGGGTCTTAATAAACTTATTTTGATACTAATAAAACACCTTTACTCATATAACCCACTTCTCATGGTTATATTTCTGCATTGGAAGAAGAAAGAAGTGATTTTATCCCATAGGATCAAATAGTTTAGTAGGTAGGGGAGACTAGATACATACATAATTTTCATATTACACTTGAAAATATAAATATAGATAAATGACATTTTTAGTGAATTTTTTTTGGAAAAAAATATATTTTTCTGAAATTGTGTTAAATATTTTTGTTTATTTAATTTTTTCAATGATATCATTCATTTGAAAATTTGATCCAAATCCCAGTTTTTGACCCATTAAAGTGCCCTATAGTATTTTGGCCATAAATTTTTTTGTGTGGATTATATTTATATAATGTTTTGTAATATAATTATTCACTCAATGGGATTAAACTTTTATTTATAACATCCAATTTACAAAGTTCATTTAATTTGAATAATGTGACATGAATTCAAAGCTAGACTTGGCTAATCGGATGGGAAAACAATTTACCATTTGGAACATATCTTCTACATCTGAGATTTTAATTGGATAAAATTTAGATAGTGGATAGAAGATCCAGTTACTCACATATAATCCTGCTAGAAGGATTGATGGTTCAATTGTTTTGGAGGTTAACAATTTGGTGTAATTTGGATCTAAATATTTGTAATAATTTTCCAATTCACACTTGTAAACTATTGGAACCCTAGATTACCCAAATCTCTATGAATGTGTTTATTCACATTTGGAGGTGTTTGGACGTGAATTAATATATTTATGGAAGAGGGTATGTGGTTTCACACTATTTCTATAAGTATTTAAATAGGTAGATCTCTTGAAGGAAGGATCCCTTCATTGAATCCTTCTTATTCTTCTTTGCACTGTAATGTTTGTTTTTTTTGTAGTATAATATCTATTTATCTTCCATTTATTATGTTATTTTCAGTTTCCTTATTTTTTAATTTTCGTATATTGGATTTAAATCATAATTATAAATGATATTGGGTTATACATTTTATATACATTTCCACATGAAAAAAATTTATATGATGACTACATCAGACAAGTAATAATAGTTTTTCATAGAAATAACACTAATTATAACCATATTAATTTATTTATTTTAATTCAATGAGATTATATAATTCACATAATATTGTATATGAATTAATATTTCTATGTAAAATAAACCATGAATGAAATTGAAAAATTAACACAAACAGGATAGGTTGTGTAATGTGTGAATTTTTAGAGAATAATCTTAATCAGTAAAACAAATAAACAGAACATAAATTTATAGAGTTAAAAATGAAATCCCAATACTCAATTAATCATTGTTTGTATAATTAGTATGTTCTTTAATTTACCAATAACTATAATCTAGACTTATAACATAAATCAAATCAGGGTGTTTTGGTTGCACATTTCGATGTTATACTAGAGTTTAACTTATTTCATCTTTCTCATCAAGATAATTATCATAAGGTTCTGAGGTTAAAAAATAAAGAGATCATAATTAAGAGGATTTTAATTTAAAAGGTAATGAACATTACATAACATAATAGGTATAGTTTGATTTATTTATCCTTCTAAAAAAATATTTTAAGCCAATATTCTCATTGTGTTTAATTAATTAAAAAAATAAAATCATCTTCCAACATACATCTTATTTTCATATAAAACTTGAACAAACCCCCCATAATTTTTATTATTGATTTTATTTTATTTTTTTAAAAAAACCATTAATATTTTGTACTTCCTCTTTAGTCAATGACCATGGTAATCCACTCTATTTCACCTTACTACCCAAAAAAACATCACTTGAGAGCACCCACAACATCACCTTTTAAATTGGTACTAAGTTTGGGATTAAATTAATTTATTCAATCAATTATGGCTATTTTTTAGTTTAATTATATTATATTATTATACTATTTATTACATATTTCCTATTTCAAAATTGTTTTATTTTATTTGGGGCCATCAATTAATACTTCTTAACTTTTTATTATAGAACATTTTTTATTACTTTTTCATTGATTTATGACATAAAATGGTCCTAATGATCACATTGATCTTAACTGTAAGAGTAAATGCAAACATAGGGATCAAATCAAATAGTATTAGCCTCTGGTAAGTTTCAACATTCCCCTATTTGGGGAATTCCTCCATTCTAATAACAATAAAATTTGAAGCACTTTTAAATAAAACATAAAACCAAAACCAATGGTTGAAAATAATAACAATGAAATTGATATAAAATTTTGAGAATTGGATTAAGTATACATTAATTATAAACCAAATTATATATCATACCTAACCCTATATTATGAATTTTAATTAAAATATGGATTGATAAACCTTATTCTAAAATTTCATTTCCTCTCTAACAAGGATACTAAAAATATGAATGAATTTAATGTTTGTTTCTCAACCATAAAACCATTGAAGGTATCTAAATACAAAACTACACTAATAAAATTACCATTCTCAATTTATAGAAATAAATAATATTTCATGTATTATTTATAACCAAAATATGTATCATGTTTCAATTATTTGAAATTTCTTCTCTCGTATATATTTTTTCCTACTTCACCATTTAAATTCACAAAGAGATATCATGGATCATGAAATCAAAATGGGAGTCAATTTATAAGTATTGGGATAGAATCATGAAGTTGTATTTATGTTTCCCACATAACCATGTCAATGAGAAAATTTCCATCCAACAATTCTAAGAATTCCATAAAAATATGAAGAGGATCATAGTGGATGTCAAAACTGGTGAAGCACTGGCTGATAAATAATTGATTACTAGATGGGAATTCATTGAATAGATGGAAAAAAACTCTCAACAATTTTATGATTGAGGTACCCCACATGTTAGAGGAGTGCATCAGGTGAGTCGTTTTTCTTTTGAAAATCATTCAATTTATAATAAGTAGGTTGAATTAACCAACATTGTGAGACAAATTGCTTTGGATCAAAAGACAACCCAACCCACTCTTATAAGGCATGGTGTAATTTTCACTGATACAAACTATCCTACTGACTATTTCCCCCAATTACAAGATGTTGGGTATTAGACAATAGTTTTACCTAAGAGAACATATCAATATTAGTAAGCATATAATCCTCAAAAAAGTATCATTCCTTCACACTAACATATAACCATGGGTGGAAGTATCACTTAGACATAAGGTATAGATCTTGATAAAAAAAGGTGTCATGAACAATCCTGGGTCAACCTTGAACTAGTCACTTGAGATGACTCACGATAAGGCTTGAGAGGTGTTCTTGATCCTCCCAGGCTGGCAACTAGTGATGGGCATACAATATAATGTAATTAAGAAATATTTATCCCATATAATATAAAATAAATATACCTGAATAGGATTAATAAAATAAAATAAAAAATTTGATAATGTAAAATCGGATAAAAAAATATTGCATGACTCCATGTGACTATTGGGTCACTACCACACACAAGACTATCCCACTCCATAGGGAAACATGGATGAGAATCTAAACCCAAAAACAAGCTCAGGTCAACCAATTTTATGTGTAAAAAGTAGGCTATGAGCATAAATAGCTTAGTAAGTAAGTACCATAGAATCTATACCTAACCTATCCTATAATAAACAATTAATTCAAGTTTGAAAATACATTTATAAACATACAATTTTCAATATTTGGAAGTAAATATAATTTTTAATTTTAAAATCCAATTTTCGAAACTAAAATTCAAGTAGAAAAAAATTTATATAACTGATAAAAGAAATAAAAACATGGTCAAAGAACATGTAAAAATGTATATCTAATAAAAAAAATATAAAGGAAACAATACTAAGTAGGTAAAATAATTACTAACAAAACAACAAACCAAAGTGATGAAAAATAAATCAAGAACAAATAAATATGTAATAATGGGATATTCCTAAACATCCCTATAATTAATCCCTAGACGCACTCAGTTTGGACCCACCTATTGGAATATGGTGCACCTCCATAGTAAATATCCAAAAATATTTTTTCTAAACTACCATCACTAGTGGAAAATCCTACCAAGCCTATCCTATATCTAAGGGGTTCTATAACATCAAATTAGGACTATAATAAATTATTAACTCAAACATCCAGATGACATCTAGGAATCCCCTAATAATAGTATAAAATATATTGAGGAGTTTATCACACACTTACCATTAAAAATAACTCAAAAATTCCACCATGAATGCTTTAGACAATCCCTGACAATGTCTATGTGATGGCCCCCTCATCTAAAGGACACGAATAGTGGTTCCCACCATACATAGTACCATTCAAAGTGCTTTCCAAGCCTTCATCTCATAATAGTTTCAAACCAATTTACAAAACATATAAATGTACAAATCGAGCCTTAACATGTAATAATCCAAAACAATAGTGAAAACAATATTTATTCATGGAAGGTTCAAAACATTCCTTTCAAGTTATGAGGTTACCAATCCATATTTCATCATTTCAAATGGGCCATAATATATAAAAAATTGAAATCCAATGTTGGATTTGTATGGAGGCCATGTATAAATTTAGATAAAAAATCAAATTTTTAGTCAAAATCATTTAGGGTGGAGAGGAGAAATAAAACTGGAAAAGGGGGTTTCAAAAACCAGGTTTCAAAATTGAAATTCATATGGAATTCCCTTTATTTTTGTCTATTACTATACATAAGTTCCCCTATGAACATATGGATATTCCCATACCCTAGTTAAATATTAATAGAATACCATAAAACCACATGGATTCAACTTAATGTGTCATAAGAAGATTCAAAATCAAATTCAAGGATCCACAACCAAACTATAAAGAGTAATTACAACCACAAACAAATCCCAATTCACAATATAACTAAACTACCAAATAATAACTAAGGTCAAACAAAACACCAATGTTCCCAATTCCATTTCCAATGTCCATTTTTCATTTTATCAAACACATTGAATGCATATAAATATAGGCATAATAAAAAGATTCATTTAAAAACGCATTTTTATCGAATTTTCAACTATAATTCCACCTAATAAAACAAAATTACAAACTAAAACTAGTAATAACATATTTTTAAAAAAATTATGAATCATCAAGCATCAAATAGAATTATTCATAAATGAAATGGATAGAGAAACAACCCTCAATGATGTGGGGTTGTGATGATTCTCCAAACATGGTGTGACGAGAACCCAAGGACCAATCCACACACCCTTAATACAAATAACACATGATATATAGGAATATACCCCTCTTAAAATTTTATATTCCCTATGTTGTGAGGTAAAATATAAAAAGTGGATATATATATATATATATATTTATATATATACAAACTTGTGTATGTCTATGTGTGTGGGTCACACCCAAGAAGACAGAAGTAGCTATCTTCAACGAACGCTACAAGAATGAACCTCAATCGAACCCCACAAACTCTAAGAACCAAAAATTGACCAAAAAGAGTCCCTAAATCAAATTAGGGTCCACCCTAAGTCATTTTAACCACAATAGAGAAAATAACCCAAAAAAGAGAGAGAAAATAATAAGAGGAGAGTGAGATGACCCTTCATGAAATGATCTCACCACAAATAATCCGAGAAAATGGTGACTAGAGGGAGGGGAGGGGGATGTCATGTGTGTGAGGGGTAGGGGAAAGGGATGGGTGATCTTTATCTTTAGGAGAAGAGGGAGGTGTCTTGATTTCATAGTGGTAAAGTGGGGGGGAAGTCCACTTTAGGGATTAATAAAAATACTAATATTTATAATCATAATCATTATAATAATAATAATAATATTTATTTTTTTATTTTTTTATGTTATTATTTATTTTATTTATATTTTAGTCTTATTATTAATTTATTTTTATGATTTTTATTTATGCATAAATTTTTTTTTAGTCACACGGTTTTCTAGACCATGTGCCAACTGTGTCATGAACCAACCCAATACAGGGCTTGAGCCCGAACTACTCCAAGCCTGAGTCTATAGTCTAGGGTGTGGAGACCAGTGCTGATGAAATATCTAACATGGGGAGGCCTTTTCCAAATTACCTTTAGGAACACATTCAATTGTCTTAATGAAAATGTGTGGAGGGAAAGAGAAATTGATGCACCGCAGCTAGAATTTAACCCAATAATGAATAAACTCAAAGGTGTAAAAGAGTACACTAGTGAAAAGTGAAAAGTAAAAGGGAAAATAGACACTCAACCCAAAATATTTCCCAACATAGAATAACTGGAAAAGTAAGCTATTGAGAGAGCCTAGTTCCTAAATCCCAAACTACGACCACGATACACTGTCCAAAGTACTAGGTCTCCCTAAGCTCTGGTGATGTCACCACTAACTATCCTATCATATTTATAATACACAACACGTATAGGAAGATCCCATTAAGGGGTGAGTATATACATACCCATTAGGTGTCCGGAAAGATAAAGGGGGAGAAGTATGAGATGAAATATTAATAGAAAGACAGTAGATGGAAGATACAATCAAAGATAATTACTCAACAAAAACCAAGAGTGAAATTTTCCTCATCCAAGAAAAATGGTCTCGACATGTTGAGTATATGAACTAAGATTAATTTATTTTACACATATATTAGGATAGTATACTCATCCATCCATGAGAATCTAAACACAGAAAGCACGTGGCATACCTCACGCATCTTCGACTCTCATGGAAGACGAGTAACCAAATACATGGTGTGGATATAAGAGAAATTATATATATATATATATATATGATCAGTCAAAATAATTCCAAATGATATAGTAAGGGGGTTTTCATATCATAGCTCATCCCAAGAAGAAGAGTCACCAATAGTTTCAATAATCTATCAATGATACCCAGAATCCCACATGTTTCCCCAAAAGTAACTATCCATGTCTAGTCACACGTATTCATTGGGTCGTAAATTTGAGGGGCCACAAACTCTTGGTAGGGAAAACATTATATAGTAAAACAGGGTTACCACTCTGATAGTTGTTATGGGATGCTAGTTCCCAGCTCTGTTGGATGGTACCACTCAGAAAGTTTCAATAGAGGATCCACATCTATCCCAATGGGGGGACCACTCTATTAATTGTTGTGGACTCCACTACCTATCTCAAATTGAGGATAAATTCGGTAATCATAATGGAACTACACCTCCCTACCATTTTAGAGGGTACCACTTGTGAAGCATCAACGAACTCCACTACCCAGACTAGCTAGAGGGTACCACTTGGAAAGGTCATTGAGGAACTCCACTTCCCATCCCTACTAGAGTGTATTGCTCAATAGTCATCTAGGAACTCCACTAACCACACTTTTGGAGGGTCAAATATATATTCATAGTGGAATAGAAATCCTAGTTTTACTAGAGGATCAACTCAGTGGTCTTTAAGGACTCCACTTCCATGATGTACTTGAGGGTCAACTCGGTAGTCTCTAGTTATCCTACGTGATCACTATCATCATCGATCATCCCATAACCAAGATCTATGAAAAAAAATCCACATCATATATTAAAATCAAAATAATATGGAACCATTACATTCTACATGGAAAAAACTTAGTATAGGTTACTTACGGAAAAAATATGAGTTCAAATGAAATAGATATGATGATTCTGGTTTCTTTTAAAGGAGTAAAACAATGTGTATATGACCCACAGTGTGTGTGGTCTCACCCTACCTCCTGATCATGTCCTCATCATCTCATATATTTCTATTCATGTAGTGTTATACGATGTGTAAGTGTGTCATACAATGTGTCTCATCCATACTTAATGAACATACGAGGATCATCATCAATCTGAAGGGAAAAAATAATTCAGCTAATATAACACTACAAATGGACATGGATGTCCAAAAATTCACACCATTATGATCCTCATGAAAGAATTACTAGGGTAGCCTATTCACATGACCATATCAAAAACCCTCTAAAAAAATTACATTTTACCACATAACACATAAATGGTGCTTTATGGGTGTAATCCATGAGTCTAAATTCAATACATGTTGTTGGTATTGATATGTCGGTATCAATTACAAGATCACGTTCTTGCAGGTGGTTCATCAATCTGATACCATATGAAAAAGATACGTCAGATACAATATTCTACAACAATAATAATTTTACTATTATTGATTGTTTCATTGACCCTATGCATGATCCCAAAAAAGGTATCCAATTTCAGTCCTAAAATGACTGTCTCAATTCTAGGGTCATGTTGTCAGTTAAGATTCATCAATAAGATATCACAGGGAGAATTTACTACCAATACAGTGTTTTGACAATAAAAAATATAAATATTATTATATTATTATATTATTATTATTAATCCTTTTTTTCCTAAAAATATTGCAATTTCACAGGGATTGTTGTGCGCCACCAATGAGAGACTCTTCTTTCATATTTCATTTTTTAAATTTAATAATATTATTATTATATAATAATAAATTCAAACATAATGGGGGCTCCACTTCAACATCCAAGGATCTCTCATCCACATGCTGTAGGAATGACCACTCTACCAATGGTGTCTTCTCCATACATTCCGCTAATAATAACAATTATGATATAATTTTATTATCATAACATCAAAATAATTATTTCATAATAATCTCAAGATAAAAAAGGATTCAAATTCCGTCACCCCATTTCTCACCCATATAATTAAAATTAAATCGCATTTAATTTCTATCAAATCATCACCTTTATTATTATTATTATTATTATTCACCCTTATTATTATTATTATAATCATTATTATAATTAAGTCTCACGGTGTTGACCAAATTCGACCACCATGTTGAAGATCTATGTTTGGACACCGTTTTGTCCACACTGATCAGCCTTTTAAATGAGATTTCTCGCAAAAACTCCACACATAATCAATCCCATAATGTCGCACATCATCGCCACATGCCAACTAGGAAAACGAGGATCACTGATCTAATCCCAAAACACCTCTGAACAAAAACCCACACCCATGTTATCGATCTGATCTATTCAAAAAACATCATCCATATCATTTAAATTCTGTCCAAAAACATTTGATTTGTGTGTCATTTGTTCCACCACAACAAATTTGGGGGTTTTTTCACTCAAATCCACCTTGACAATGTCGAATCATGACCTTGTGGTCCATCAATGAATAACATGGCGAACAGAAGGGTAAAATCACCAATAAAACTAGTGATAAACATCATTTTAATAACGTTATTGACCAAGTATTTCATAGTGGGAAAACTGGAGTGAGAAACATTGAATGAACAAGAAATAAATTGAGGGAATATTTTATTTTGAAACGTGGTCTCATATAAGGGTTTATTTAAACTCAAATCAAGGGAAAAAATTATTATTCTCAGTATTTTAGTAAAAATGGGTGGAAACTAAAATTTATGTGTCCTACCTCAATTATGGATTGATATTTGGTGAATAATGAATCCACTAGTGATAGAGATGTTTATTGCGTCCACCACTTATTGATTAACCTTAATCTGATCACTGGTCGTCGTCTGGCCTCAAATCCACAATGAAAAAAATGAGTTGAAGATCCTATCAATGATCACAGGGTTATGCATCTAAATCTAGATATTCTCCATAGCATCTAATTTATATAAATAAATGGATTATGTTAGATAATTCAAAATAAATAAATTATTTATTTATTTTAATCAGACGCACCCACAAACAGTAGCTTTTACCGGACATCATACATTGGCCAACATTTGGTCACTCTTAGGTTAAACGTCATGTTCTAAACTCAATATTTGTCTTTAATTTACCATCTAATTATTCTTTTGTGAGTTATTTTGGTTTGGGTTATTAATAAAAATAATTAATTTATCCTATGCACCCACCAAAAGTTACCCCATCCAAACATCCCAGGATATAAAACATTAGGTCATTCTTAGGGTAAACCCCACACTATGAATTCAACTTTTCTCTCATACTTTTTATCAGAGACTTCTTTCTAGAGATATTTTAAATTTTAATAAAATATCACATTCATAATATAAAATATATTTAGTATTTTAATAAAATTAATCTTTTGCTCACCCATCCTTGGAATCGTGCATCGTCTCAGTGCATGTCTTCAAAAATATTAACAATAATATAAACAAGTATTACATTGAAAAAAGTCCCTAAATTATTTACATCATCAAATATTTTCAACATAGAAATTTAGAAACTAAGGAAAATGTAGGGATACTAAGTGAGCATCAAGGTCTCCCATAATTCTTTCATACACTAGGATATACATCCAAATGAGTAGTGGGAACCACCCTCACAACCTCCTCTTGTAATGTGAACATAACCACCATCATTTATTTAAAAAAAATAACATGATTCCATTCTTCAGAAAATCCATCTGGTGGATCTCTTAATCACATCTAGTCACATAGGATCTCTCAGTCAATATCCCCAATTTGTTCCTCTCTAACTCGCAGAGGAAGCAGAGGGGTATCAACAATCGACTAGGGGTATGATTAACCATCCTCACCCACACGGGTAAAATGAAAAGAGGTACATGACTCTATCAGCTTTCTCGATAATATCAGATATTAAACCTTATTGTGAGCATCCTCTTACACGTACATGCTCTATTTGGCCCTCAATCTCATGTCACATCAACCTTTGTATGTTCCACTATCACTCTTATGTCTGAGAAGACGTCTCCCAAGAAGTGGACCTTTGAATCTATAACTGACCCCAAAAAAGCTACAATACGACTAGTACTCCCATATCATGTCTAGAAATATCCTCTTATGTCTCATGTACTCTAACACTAACATTGAGAACAAAATGGTTCCATCAAAAAATACTACAATAAACCAACCTAATAATTTTTAAGGATTCATCTCATGGGTCTTTTGATTTATAATGTGGTGTTAAACATGCCAAAGGGTATCACCAAAAAGTAAAAGAAATAATGTGTCTCTAGGAAGACAAGCATAGTATATCTACCTATCAAACCAGGAGCTAGTGATAACCCATCCTAAGGTTAAACTCTGAGATCCACTTCACCCCACACCATTGGTCAAATAACTCAATAATTCTCATGGGGTGCATACTCTTCCACATGTCACCTAGATTAGGTGACACCAACCAACACATGATCTCAAGATATCATATTGCTCTAAGAAAAACACCACAGGGGTGCCCAGGTTAACACAGTTGGCCTTACAATTCTCTACCTTTTTATACACTCTAGCCACACCAATAGCTCTCACAGCCTCACTGGGTCATCCGATATTCTAGAACAAACATCAGGTCATCCCTGGTGTGAGTCAAAACAGAGTTCTATCTCACACTGGGGAGGTTAACCTGAATCATCCTTATGAAATATTTTATAAAAAACCTCCACCATTTCAAGAAACTGAAATAACATAGAATTCATTTATCTATGAGTAATATTATCCAAATTATAAGTCGGTTGTAAAATCATATGAATGACCTCATAATCCATTTCCTTTTACCAATCCTCATCAAAAGAGGGAAAATATGTCCCATAACCTGGAAGCTCTACCATACTCACTTGAAGCAATTGTTTGAGCATGGATTGTTGAAGACTAGTCTATACTGAGGAAAACATTGTTGGGTCTCTCAACTTCTATAGAAATATTTGGTGTGAATCTCTCTACCCTCACAAAGTAATATCATTACATTAGTAGGAATGTGGGACCATCAAACCTCTTTGTAGGGACTCTAACATAAGGGTCAAGAAAAAGTGCCTCATCTAGTATTTATATGTATCAAATAGGTTCTACACACAAGAAATTTTGGCTTTGAACTCTGTTAAAACAACTGCAACTGAAGCAGTAGTGGAATAATTCAAACCCAAAACCTTACTCAAGCCTCCCGGCCAGAAGATCCATCTACAAAGAGATCATTCCTTACCTTTCCTTCCTAATATACTCAACCAGACCCTTCTCTGAAACCCCATCACATTTTCACATCTATGTCAAAGGAACTCCTCCACCACACCTCAATATTATCCTTCATGGGACACCGCTATCTCACCTGAATAGCTTTGAATTACCCCAAAAAGAAGCATCTCAATGGGGGAAGTGTCCCTTTTCCTTACTTGTCTGATGTCATGATAAAACATCTCTATCAAAGGACCCTAATGACGCCCATTATTTTCCTAGAGATGCCTCACCATGAGTATAACCATAAAAAGAGATCCTAACTGAGTAGGATAACCAAACCATAGGATCAGTCCTAACCTTAACCACTTGATAAGGGAGTCCGGCTCAAAAAAACCTAGGTCATCCCTATTTTTGGGACCTTCTATGCACAATCATTATTGATGTGTCATCTTCTAGTACCTCTATAACCAACTACTACTCAATGAAGAGAACTGTTTGCAGTGAAACTATATGATTGATCGGGATATACGTATGTTTGAAAACTCATATCACTGACTCAAGTAAAACCCCCACTTCCTAGGGAACTAGATCATTTAATATCCTCATCGGACTCTAACACTACAACTCATGGAATGCTCTAAGAATGTGCCCATACTCAACATACAATGATTGTACCAACTACTTATCAATAAGTTGGGGGAACTACTACATTTCTTCATGGGGTTAAAATCCCATGCAATGGACCTTGAACTGATGCCTCATCACTTATTGGATCTTTATCATGATCGAGAATTGGTATCCTAGTTGGGTGGTGCGACAGAGGAATCTAGAAAGTGATCTAGATGCACAACATTAAAATAATATATATATATATATGTGTGTAAAACAATAATAGGGGTATGTATCAATAAGCACAGTCAATGACCCAATCCTATACGATTCACATACCATTGATCCATGAAACCAATTTCACATTATGTCGAGTCAAAAAGCATATATTCATGGTCCTGGTGAATGGATATGTCAGCTGCCCACACCATCATTGGATTCCCTGGACTAAGTGGCACACTCGAGACACTTTGACATTGTTTCCCTATTTTCTAACCAAATAATCATAAGGGGTGTAGTCTGAATAACATCCCAAGGGACAAACAAGATATGATACCAATCTATCATGACTAGACCCAAGTCGAGGATCGAGATGAAACTACCCCAAGCCACCTCCATAGTCTAAGGGAGGGATACTAGCGCCAAATTCATATCTAACATAGGGATTCTTTTTAAAATGTATATGTATGCACACAAACAACCATCTCTATGAACAATTGAAGAGGGGAAGAGTAAAATATGCACCATGTCTTGGAAGTAAACCAAGCATGCATAACCTATAAGGTGTAAAATAGTATGATAGTGAAAACTGAAAATTAAAAAGGCACAATAAATGACCATCTAGAATCAAGTCCCAACCTAATAGAACTAGAAAATTAAACTACTAAGAGTCTATATCCTGAATCCCATGTTGCGACCACTGTATGATTTCTAAAGTAACTGGTATCCCTAAGCTCTTATGAAGTCACTGTCAAACTATATATGATCCTCGTAATACACAACATGTGTGGGAAAATATAATTAAGGTGTGAGTATATACATACCCGATAGGGTTCCCCAAAAGCTAAAGGTGGATTATTAAGATATTCAGTAGGAATAGAAATATAGTAGATGCAACATATAGTCAAATAGAATATCTCAAACCAAAAAAAGAGTGAATGTTTCCTCATCCAAGTACAAGGTCCTCTAAATTGTGAGTACATGAACTAAACATCAAGTCTTCACCAACTATAGAAGGATAGTAGACTCATCCAACCACGAGAAGCTAAAAAAAGCGCATGGAATATCCCATGCATCCTCATTTATCCTGGAAGGAGAGTAACAAAATACCTAGTGTGGATACAGAAGAGACTATATATATATTATTAGTAAAAAGAATCCCAAATGAGAGAGTAAGGGGATCTCTATCTCATATATCATTCCAAAAAAGAGTCTCTAATAGTTCCAAAAGGTACATTAACGATGACTAGAATCTCATGCATCTTCCCAAAAGTAACCATCCATGTCCAGCCACACCTTATCTCTATAACGCATATTCAAGGGGCCACGAAATATATTTATAGATCTCAGGACCTGGTATAATAGGATGTTTCCACTCTAATTTTCATTAAGGAACACCACTCCCCAGCTCTAATAGAGGGTTAAACATGGAAAGTATCTAAGGTGGACTCAGTACCATGTTGATGGGGGGTCACAATCCAATAATCGTTGAAGAATCCACTACCCAGCTCTACTGGAGGTTCAAATCAGAGTCTTTGGGTAACTCCATTTTCAATACGTACTGGATGGTCAACATGGTAGTCATCAATGACTCCACCGCCCAATTCTATTTGAGGGTCAACTTGGTATTCCTTGAGGAATCCACCTCCCAACTCTACTGGTGGTTCAACTCAGTAGTATCTGATGATACTATGTGATCACTGCCATTATTGTGAATTTCCTAACCGAGCACCATGCCGTAATGATTCCAAATCATATCTAAAAATCCACAACTAATGGCATCATCACATTATACATGGAAAAAAGTCATGATAGAATACTTACGGGAAAAAATCTGAGTTCAAATGAATGATATATGAAATATTGATGTTTACATAAATGGATGTACATTGAATGTGTGAGACCCACATGGATTGTGGTCAGGCTCTACCATCTGGCAATGTCTTGGCTATCTCATGGCTTTTTGGCCATGTAGTATTACATAGTGTTTAAGTGCACTACATAATGTGTCACAACCAATCTCGGGGAATGTACAAGGATCATCATCATTCTGAAGGGAAAATTCATAATTCTTCTAATATTCCCCTATAAATGACCCCATATGGTCAAATAGATCACACCGCTATCAGACTCAAATAAAAATTCATAGGATAGGCTATTCACTTTCAAAAATCAAAAAACTAGTGAAAAATTCACATTTCACCTCATAATGCATCAATGGGGATTCATTAGCTTGAGCTAGGAGCCTAAATTAAATGGTTTTTATTGGTCTTGAAATGTTTGACTCAATTTCAGGATCATGTTTCTGTAGATGGTTCAGCAATATGAAACCGTATGATAAAGATATTCTAGATAAAAGATCTTACTGCAATAATATTGTTATTATTATTGGGAGTTTCGTTGACTCAAGGCATTAGTACGAAAAAGGTATCTAATATCGGTAAAAAATGACTATCTCCATTCTAGGTTCTTCCTATTGGTGAAGATTCTTCAATCAGATATCGTGCAGAGAAGGTATTTCCAATATAGTGTTTTGGAATGAAAAATAACAATAACAATAATAATAATAATAATAATAATAATAATCCATTTTATTCTTCAAAGGATTGACTGCTCAAATAGATTATTATGTGACACCAAGGAGCGACTCCTCTATCATATTTCCTTTTCATTTCTTTTCTATTAATTCAATATTATTATTATTATTATATAATAATAGATCCAAATATATGGGGGGCCTCCCCTTCCATGTCCAAGTATCTCTCATCCACCTATTGTATGCATGACCTCTCCACAAAAAGTGGAGCCTCCAGTCCTTCCTCCAATACAAACAATAATGATATAAATTTATTATTATAATATCATAATAATTATTACATAATAACCTCAAGCTGGTAATGGATTTAAATTACAGTTCCCCATTTTTAACCTCTATAATTAGAATTAAATCCCATTTTATTTTTATTAACTCAACAACTTTATTCTTATTGTTATTTCTATTAATATACCATATTATAATAATATTAACATTAATGATCATAATGTTGACTACGTCCAAAGACATCATTGAAGGTCTGAGTCTGTCCACCATCACTTCCATGCTGATCAACCTCCACTGTAATATTTCATACACGACAACCACACTAAATCAATCCCATCACACTACTTGATGTTGCCACACACTGACTGGAAAATGGGGATCGTCAATCCAATCCTAAAACACCTCTGATCTCAAAACCACACCTATGATATTAATCTAATCAGTTCATAAAACCCCATCCCTTCCGTTTATCATTTTGTCCATGAATTGTTGATCTATGTGTCCTTCATACCACCACAAAAAATCCAAGGGGTTCAATCAGAAACTAACCCACCCAAACAATTTTGAATTGTGAACCCATGGTCAAATGATGAATAATGTGAAAATGGTTGGGAAAATGAATCAATAATAAAATTGATAAACATCATTGGACAAGTATTCTAGGAAAAAAATTTCATAACAGGAAATCTAGAGTGAGAACATGGCCTGAATAAGAAATAAATTGAAAGAATAATTTATTTTGATACAAGGGCTCATGTGAAGGTTTATTTAAACATAAATCAAGATAAATTGTATTATCATTCTCAATGTTTTTGTCAAAAGGTTTGGAAATGAAGATAGATGATTCCTACCATGATTATGGATTGATCTTTGGTGAAGAACCCATCTACTAGCGATAAAATGTATTTTTTGTGTCTTCCACCTATTCGTTAAGCTTGATCTGATCATTTTTCTTCATCCGATCACAAATCCTCCAATGAATAATGTATGGAAGCTCTTATCAATGATCCTAACGTTATGAAGCTGACCTTAGAGATTCTCTATAGCATCTTACATATAGGGAAAACCTATGACAACCCTGCTTTTATTACAAATTTAAACATGATTTATTACATAAAACTTCACTTGATATAACAAAGAATATCGAGAGGTTTAGTGTCTTTGGGGATTAGGACCATTACATAAAAACATAAAACATGAAATACAACATCTTTATTGAAAACTTCCTTTACATGACCACTACATTCCCTCGTACTTAGCATTGCATGGGATAACTTGAGGACATGCATAAGAAAAGGGTGAGCTATAAAGCCCAGTAAGGGAGTACACATGGAATAACATGAGGAGTACAATACATGTTAAACAACAGGCATATCAATAGAGAATATAAGAAACATGATCATAAAGGCATGATAAAGCATGATAATCATAACATGGAAATGTGGCAACAACAATTAACATGGAATTAGCATGAGCCAAGGCTCATTGCACATGGAGCATGAGTAAATCCTCATTGCACATAAAGAACGACTAAAACCTAGTTTCACTTGAATTAGCATGAGTCAACACTCATTTCACATGACGTATCATGATACTATACTTTATCCAATGCATTGGAGCGCTATAAGGGCGCACCCTTCTTAAACATTTCATTTCATGCATAAGTGTGCCACATGGATCATAAAACATGGATACATAAAACATAATCATTTATTCCATGATAAAGGAATGTGGAATTCATACATGAAACATTTTAATAAATAAGTAAAGGTGCATAAATGTGGATACCCTTGATGGGTAAATGGGCATGGTATCCACTACACAATGGCATCGGCTTAGAAAATCGGTGTGATTTCGGCAGCGTAACAACATGACATAAGAATTCATAAAAAATGGTTGATGAGAGAGAAAGGGGTTACTCATCATATTTACATGTAATGGACAGTAAGGAGTTAATATAGATACATTTACCAACAATTTTAATGGAATTTAGATTCATGATACAAAATTATTGCTTGAATGTAAAAGAAGAGAGAGATGTTCCTTTCAGAATTTCAGCATAGTAACAGCTGTACATGGGAGGCATTTAATGAGAGAGAAAGGGGTATCCAATCATTCAAAAAAAATAGGGAAGTATGGGGGAGGTGAGAAACCATACCCCAACATTCATAATTTAAATTAAAAGGGTAATACAGCTTAAAGAAAATTGACAAAAATGAGAAAGGAATAAAAAACCTTACTTGGAAGTGTGCTTCCAAAGGCTAGAGAGAGGCTTGTGAGTGGCTTCTTGGGAGCTTGGGGCACCATGGGAGGATTCTAGAGAGAATAGGTCATAGGTTGGACGAACTCCAAAGACTTTGAGTGAGGAGGAAGTGGGAGCTTGGGTGGGTTTAAATAGGAAAGGTGAGGGAATTCTTTATTATTTAGGTTTGGGACCCCTTATATTAAATTAATCCAAACCACAAACCATCCCATAGTTTTTTCCCATGTTTTTTGGAAAAGGTAAGAGGAGAAAAATATTTTATAAGGCCAAAGTCCGAACTTCTTAAAATATTAGGGTTGCTTATGTGGAGGTGAGTCACACTCCCATGGAAATTAATTTAAAAAGGCATGGTGTTGAATAAGTCTTGAGGGGTCCATTAATGCTTTGACAAGTAAGTTAAACAAACCCAAAATCACATAATTATAATGCTAAAACATATATTGGCCGAACATAATGATTATATTATTTTATTACATCACTATTGGGTCATTATGATGTCATAAAACACAATATATATTTAGACATTATTTAATTTTTACTCAAAAATTTGACTATCTCAGAAAATTATGAAAAATTCACCATTGGATAATTTGGACGTCCTGATTCCAAAAATAACATTTATTTTATCTAAATCATTTTCTAAATATGTTAATTTTCACTTTTAAAATAAAAACCGACATTTATCGAAAATTCACAGGTTTGGACAGAAATGGCTTTCAAACCTTAATAAAAATTGTAATTGCATTCATAAAATTATAAGATCATTTATATATAATAAAAATTAATTTAATAATAATAATAATATTTTTTTTAAAATATTATTTAATTCAAAAATCCCTTAATTTAATAAAATAGAATTCTTAGTAAAATAATAACTAAAAACACTATTTGTACTTTAAAAACTATTTACAATGTATCAAAAATGAATAGAAATTATATTCATTATTATATACAAAAAAATAACATACATTAACATATTACTACTTATTTTTTACATAACCCCTTAAAACAGCTGCATAAGACCTAAGGGTAAGGTGTGCGATGGTGACAGACTCATGGGGTGGCTCGGATAGCATCGCTTGAGTGGTAATTTCAATCAACTTCAACTTTTCTCGTAGACGGTCATGTTCGAGCATGAAAAGATGAAGCTCATCTTGGGCTTAGTCAAGGGTGAAGCGCAAAGACGCCACCTCTTTTCCGAACTCCGACAAATGGGCTTCGTACGGAGAAATTCTACAGGACGAGGTCATCACTTCTTTTGTCTAAGTAAAATTGGATGTGTTAAAGCACTATATTTATACTAATCACGTGATCACTGTTAAATGGCTATATTAGAAATGCTCAAAAATCTTGACATAAAACCAATTAAGTTAACATTTTATATAAACATAAAGAGACATTTAATTAGATCTAGAGGGATTTCCATTAATGAAACTTTGGGTCGTTACAATATTTCCCCCTTAAGAAATTTCATCCTCGAAATTTTCCTTTTCCCACACTAATAAAAATGTGGGTAACTCAGCATTATCATTGTAACACCCCGAGCTTCCACGATACGCTTCTCATTCAATAATGCAATAGCTTGCATTGTACGCAAGTTCGAGTTCTAACACACCGCAACTAATCAAAATAGCCGTTATGAATAGTAATAACCACTTTTTAAAATTATAGAAATTTTATATTTCAAAATGGACTTCATTTTTGTATTCGTAATATCTAAATTAGCCTATGTTGAATTTTTGGTATTTTTCTGAGAACTTCTAATTTTTTATGAATAGTGAAAAATACTTAAAACAACTTTTTTAATAAAAATAATTCATAGTGATAAATTATACTATTGAGTGGTTTTAGAGTATAATTAGAATATATTTTTACCATTTTATCCAATGGTGGTCATTAGAATTAATTTAACATTGAAATTGGACATAAACAACTGCCAATCTTTTGATATAAATTGTTTCTTAAAAACACGCTATTTGTTGTGACAGCGGGAATTAATTATAAAATTAATTAATGCAACTAATATGTTTGTAATTTTTTAAAATAGACATAATTTTTGAATTCGTAATATCAATTATAGCTTAGGGTGAAATTTTGGCCTTTTTCTGAAAAACTTCAATTTTTGATGAATAGTGAAACCACTAAGTGGTAGTTAAATAACTGATTCTTCGTTTAAATGAAATATTACCACTTCTGTGATTTGATTTTTAAAAATACGACATACATGGTTGTCATTAAGAAGTAAAATGTGGTTCAATAAGATTAAAATAATTTTTTGGTGAATAGTAACTTTTAAGTTCTTTAACGCGATTAGAGGTAATTAGTGTAGTTTAAGGTAAAAACAATGTTTTAATAATATTATATGAGCTTGACACTTGTCCTACTCCTATTGGATGAGTCATGGCCGACCAAGACAACCCATGGGTCAACTTGGGGACCCCATGGAGCCACTTTAGTTGGAAAATGACATTAATATATATTTATTTAATGTTAAAATTAAATTGACACAAACATGAGTTGTTTTACTAAAATAGTTTTTAAGTGGGGTTAAAAAAGTCCAAATTTTGACTATAAATATTCATTAGAAAGCTAAAAAGATTTCCTACATCATATTATTTTTTTATAATTTTTATACATTAAATAAATTAAATTATTTATGACATCATTATGATGCAGCGATGACCTCATTATTTAATGATTTAAATAAAATGGGAAGATAATGCAACATCCAAGGCTTACACTTGTCCAAAGCCAATTGGATGAGGATATTTCGAACCCTTATCACCTTAGCCTCGAATTATATAAGTGTGGGACCTTTATAATCCGAAAAGCATTGTGAAATAATGTAACATTTCAATCTTTCCAAAAGTGCCCCTCCTCTCCACTTATAAAAGGCCCCCACCTCTCCCACCTCATTTACACTTTCAAGCCATTTGGCTCAGCCAACCTCTGCCCAAATACTCTCCCAACATTCCTCCATTACTCATAGAAGCCTCACATTGGGCAGAACTCTTCCCAAGGAAGCCTTTGGCTCAAATCAAAAAGAGTTACCCGATTTTGAGGTAATGTCTTTTCTAATGTTGTTTTGTTTTATTTTTCTTCTCCAACCCCCTAAACTCTTTTTATTCATTTATTTTGTGACAACACCAGTATCCTCAATATACTAGGATGTTGTTATAAGAAGTATTAGAGCTACACTTACACACACCTACATCTAATGGTTAAAGAACATACGGTTTCTGTGGATGGCGAATTTCTGCCTCACGAAACGATGATTGTTCAACACTCATATAACACCTTCAAAGGTGGCCATTAAGATGTCACTATATTTATATATGATATATAATGTGTTTATGTTTTACTTATGCTTCTGTATTTCTCATTTATGGCTTACTTTATGATTTCCATTATGGGTAAAACGCGATAATTTCATTTTAGGAAGTTCGGACTACTGCCCCCTCAAAGTGATTTGAATCGTTAATGCCATATGTGGGATGTATAAAGGATGGAGTAAATGGTATTATACACTATATTATACTGGAATTATATTATACATTTATATCATTATGATTTAGTTCCATTAAATATGAAATTGAAATGAAAGTAGCGTTCATGCGTACGTACGGCTTACCGTCTCCATGAACGGTGCATTTCATTTCTCACCTCTAAATGTTACGTAATATTATAAATGAATGTATATACTGGATATATAATATATATATGACATCTAAATCATGAATATAATTCTGGATATAATGGATATTTCACCACATAAACAACTTGTAATTATAAGAAGCTTATTGTTGACTCAAGTACCAAAGATCGACAAAACGACCGTTATTAACTTAAATAATTATATAATGTTCATATCATTGTAATAAGTGATATAATAAGGATAATGAAATTGAAAATGGTTCTTAAAAAGGTATATATTAACTCTAGTTTATTATTCAGGAGGTTAAAGAATGGTTGAGTCAAGTCAGACACGAGGTAAGGGAACTTCTTAACCCAATTTTCGTTCTTTGGGTTAATATCCTACTTTCAAATTATGTCATGATATTATTATGTCATATCCTGTATTTGTACATTATTTATGTGTACTTGTAGTGAATACACATAATAGATCTATTTTATTTTAAAAATGATCTTTGTAAGGGAACTTCTTAACCCAATTTCTATTCTTTGGGTTAATCTCCTACTTTCAAATTATGTCATGATATTGTTATGTCATATCTTGTATTTGTACTTTCTTTATGTGTAATTATAGTGAATACACATAATAGATATATTTTATTTAAAAGATATTTGTAAGGGAATTTCTTAACCCAACTTCCATTCTTTGGGTTAATCTCCTACTTTCAAATTATGTCATGATATTATTATGTCCTATTTTGTATTTTTACTTTCTTTATGTGTACCTATAGTGAATACACATAATAGATCTATTTTATTTTAAAAATGATCTTTTTAAGGACTTTGTCTCAATCTCCTTTCATTGAGGCATATTTGGCTTCATACACAACTTTCTTTTATATGGTGTATAAACCCCTTTGACTTTTACGGTTATTCAAAAGGAATCTTTTTATACAAAGCGTTTTGCTAAACGACAAAAGGGAATGTTTTTCTTTCCGTACTTATGCGGCGACAACGACTTCTCCGCCGCCGTGACCATTATTTGAGTTTCGGCTTCCTCTATAAGCCATCTTTTTTTAATGAAAAATAAATACAAAGTTTTAACTTTCTTTTATTTTGGTATTGAAAATGGTTTTGAAAGCATTTTTATTATATCAATGTGCTGTATTGATATCTTGTGATTGAAATGTGGAAATGTTATGTTTCCTTTATGCATGTTTTATGTGATACAATTATGTTATGGTTTATGATATGTTTAAACCTATTCATATGAGGAATGCATTGGACTTAATATGTGACGGGTGGAGCCCGCTATAGCTCCTCGATGCATCGGTAGGTCTCATGAGACAACTAGACATGGAATTGGTCGAGGCCCTTTCCCAATTTGATTTATGGTTTTGGCCGAGGCCTTAATCATTTTAGACATCTTGGCCGAGGCCTTGACAAAATGTTTCAGAATGTCCGGCATTATACATTCCCTCATTATGAAAGTGGTTATTGATATTGCATGTGATTATTCGACCAGTAGAATATCCATGTGAAGAAGTGAATGGCATTATCTCATTTTACTTATGCCATATTATGTTGATGATCAAGTTTAAAAGGCTTCTGTTTTTGTTATACATTGCCTTAAATGTTAATGTTTATTTATGAAAGCTTCCGCAATATTGTTATCCTTACTGAGCATCTAAGCTCACCCCTTTCAATGTTTTAATATTTTCCAGGATGTGAAGAAGTATTTTATGAATGACCTGCAGGGATAGTCAGAAGAGGATATGAGTGTGGACTATGGAGACTTTGTTATTGTAGTTTTTCACTTTATGATGTAATGTAACGTTTACGAATGTATCTAGTGTTTCCAAGGCTACTAAACTAATCGGTCTTTCGAGACTTGATCTTTTGTGATCATGCCAATGTTACGAAGTAATGCACCGACTCTGGGTAGCTGGGGTCGGGGCGTTACAGTTGGTATCAGAGGCAGTTTAGTACTAACCTTGGAAGCTAGATTTAGATAAACTCTGATTAGAGCACATAGCCCAAAGATAGACTTTGAGGATTAGTATAGAAGAACTTCCTAGAATTTTGGTATTATAGAGATGTTATGAGTTTTCCGAGAAATACATCCCTGTCTGGATACGAGCAGGTAGAGGCGGCTCTGGCACAGATGTACCTAGGGGTAAAACCCGAAAACACCGCTTTGAGCTAGACTCGAACGGGAACTGGTGCACGACAACGGGCCTTGCTGCACTCTTGGTTACGACACTCCTGGGGGATATGCTTAGGATAATTCTCATTTTATTTACAAACCACTATGAAGGGTTATGAGTATATACTTTCTCAAAGAAAACATTTCTTTTTATGATTATGGATTATATCCATAAATAGTTCAATTTATGTTAAGTGTTTTATAAGTATGGAATTATGTATTTTGATTCATAAACTAATCTAGTTTATGCCATTGTATAAAAATGGCACCCAGTAGAAGGAATGTGAACTCCAGCAGTACGTATGATCCAAAGAGTAAGAAGGATCGTATCTTTCACGGTATTAAGTCAACATTTCGAAGGGAAATAGTCTCCCATGTGTTCTCAACATATGAAGAAATAGTATCATGTGTTAATAAGATAAGTAAAGAATTCTCTGAGTCCTATGGCTTTGAAGCGAAGTAAGAGACGAAAGGGATGGAAGAGAGAATGATGGATAAAGGGATGAGGGGAAAGAAGAATTTTCAAATATGTGGTAATTGTGGGAAGAAACATCATGGAACTTGCCTAAAGGGAATGGGAGTTTGTTATAAGTGTAGAGAGAAAGGACACAAAGTGCGGTACTGCAAGGGTAAGAAAATGGTTTCAAATGTACAATGCTTCTTCTGCAAGGATTGGGGACACTACGCAAACCAATGTCCAAATCATCAGAGTATGCCCCAAATGATGTTATTGGATAATAATCAAGTTATGATACTACCACAGATGAGGAGTAATGATTAGAGTTCTTATGTTGTTATTAAATAATTTTGTAATTTGAGTGTTGTATCAATGATGTACTGGTTATAATAATTATGGAGTATATAAGGATTGTACTGCAGTACTATTTCATCAAGGACTTGAGATTGTGTGGAACCAAGAAAAGTGACTCCACAGTAGGATTAAATTTTTGGAAAATATATGGTTGAGAGAAAGATAGACCATAATATGGTTCTGATACTGAGATTGTGATTTTGGAATAAGACGTGATTGATTTGGATAAATTATATTGGATATACTTAACTTCCTTGAAACTGATTGATGTTTTGTATACATTTTTGGATATAAGAAGTATATCTAGTATTCTATAAGGAATAAGGGATCATGGTAATTCAGTATGTTTAAAAAGAATACATGATGAAGGTATTCACATGTTGTTACGTGGGAAAAAGGATCTTCATTATGTTTACCTTCCTTATAAAATTTGGACTGTGAGTTGGACAGAAGTATTTTGGATAACTATAAAGGTTGGAATGGATTAAGTTGATCTTTGGATAGTATTGTTTAAGGTTAAATAATTTTTGAATATTATTTTTGGAATATTATAATACTATAGTTTTAGGAAAAGGACAACCTGCAGGGTGGGGCATAACCCGTTGCGTCGGACAAAGCTGCAGGAATCGAACCCACAATCATAGTGCGACAGGCCTTTATTTCCTACCACTAGCCTACAGGAAGTCCCTGGTTATTACAAAATAATTTTACTAATCTAAATGGTATGTGTTAACATTTGGAACATTATACAATTAGTATAAGTATAATATTTTTGTGTTCTATTATCTTTTTGAGTGAAAGATGAGTTGAAGGTTGAAACTCTAATTGTCAAGCATAAATATATATATACCTATCTCTTATTCAATGAATAAATTAATTCTTAAACTTTAGTAAAGGGATATTAAAACAAAAAAATGTGTTATCCTAATACCTTATGTCTTGTTGAACTGATGATATTTTAAATCAACATAGATTGAAGGCTTTGAGGCCCTCAATTTGACAGTTGATTGTGATTGATGACCCCAATCGCTCCCTACAAATATTTACGTTTTTCCTCTAATTATATGTCTCTAATTGCCACCAATGTTCTCCTAATCGAGATCATAATTGGGTGGTGACTTGTTCATTTCCCTTTCCCTCTTATTAAGGCTAAATTTTATTAATCTTATTTCCGATGTGGGTTTTCCACAAAGGTATTTTCTATTTTTAGCCTTTTATTATCAAAGAAAAATTTCAAATTGCGAGGACGCAATTTATTGAAGGAGGGGAGAATGTAACACCCCGAGCTTCCACGATACGCTTCTCATTCAATAATGCAATAGCTTGCATTGTACGGAAGTTCGAGTTCTAACACACCGCAACTAATCAAAATAGCCGTTATGAATAGTAATAACCACTTTTTAAAATTATAGAAATTTTATATTTCAAAATGGACTTCATTTTTGTATTCGTAATATCGAAATTTTCCTATGTTGAATTTTTGGTATTTTTCTGAGAACTTCTAATTTTTTATGAATAGTGAAAAATACTTAAAACAACTTTTTTAATCAAAATAATTCATAGTGATAAATTATACTATTGAGTGGTTTTAGAGTATAATTAGAATATATTTTTACCATTTTATCCAATGGTGGTCATTAGAATTAATTTAACATTGAAATTGGACATAAACAATTGCCAATCTTTTGATATAAATTGTTTCTTAAAAACACGCTATTTGTTGTGACAGCGGGAATTAATTATAAAATTAATTAATGCAACTAATATGTTTGGAATTTTTTAAAATAGACATCATTTTTGAATTCGTAATATCAATTATAGCTTAGGGTGAAATTTTGGCCTTTTTCTGAAAAACTTCAATTTTTGATGAATAGTGAAACCACTAAGTGGTAGTTAAATAACTGATTCTTCGTTTAAATGAAATATTACCACTTCTGTGATTTGATTTTCAAAAATCCGACATACATGGTTGTCATTAAGAAGTAAAATGTGGTTAAATAAGATTAAAATAATTTTTTGGTGAATAGTAACTTTTAAGTTCTTAAACGCGATTAGAGGTAATTAGTGTAGTTTAAGGTAAAAACAATGTTTTAATAATATTATATGAGCTTGACACTTGTCCTACTCCTATTGGATGAGTCATGGCCGACCAAGACAACCCATGGGTCAACTTGGGGACCCCATGGAGCCACTTTAGTTGGAAAATGACATTAATATATATTTATTTAATGTTAAAATTAAATTGACACAAACATGAGTTGTTTTACTAAAATAGTTTTTAAGTGGGGTTAAAAAAGTCCAAATTTTGACTATAAATATTAATTAGAAAGCTAAAAAGATTTCCTACATCATAGTATTTTTTTTATAATTTTTAGACATTAAATAAATTAAATTATTTATGACATCATTATGATGCAGCGATGACCTCATTATTTAATGATTTAAATAAAATGGAAAGATAATGCAACATCCAAGGCTTACACTTGTCCAAAGCCAATTGGATGAGGATATTTCGAACCCTTATCACCTTAGCCTAGAATTATATAAGTGTGGGACCTTTAGAATCCGAAAAGCATTGTGAAATAATGTAACATTTCAATCTTTCCAAAAGTGCCCCTCCTCTCCACTTATAAAAGGCCCCCACCTCTCCCACCTCATTTACACTTTCAAGCCATTTGGCTCGGCCAACCTCTGCCCAAATACTCTCCCAACATTCCTCCCTTACTCATAGAAGCCTCACATTGGGCAGAACTCTTCCCAAGGAAGCCTTTGGCTCAAATCAAAAAGAGTTACCCGATTTTGAGGTAATGTCTTTTCTAATGTTGTTTTGTTTTATTTTTCTTCTCCAACCCCCTAAACTCTTTTTATTCATTTATTTTGTGACAACACCAGTATCCTCAATATACTAGGATGTTGTTATAAGAAGGATTCGAGCTACACTTACACACACCTACATCTAATGGTTAAAGAACATACGGTTTCTGTGGATGGCGAATTTCTGCCTCACGAAACGATGATTGTTCAACACTCATATAACACCTTCAAAGGTGGCCATTAAGATGTCACTATATTTATATATGATATATAATGTGTTTATGTTTTACTTATGCTTCTGTATTTCTCATTTATGGCTTACTTTATGATTTCCATTATGGGTAAAACGCGATAATTTCATTTTAGGAAGTGCGGACTACCGCCCCCTCAAAGTGATTTGAATCGTTAATGCCATATGTGGGATGTATAAAGGATGGAGTAAATGGTATTATACACTATATTATACTGGAATTATATTATACATTTATATCATTGTGATTTAGTTCCATTAAATATGAAATTGAAATGAAAGTAGCGTTCATGCGTACGTACGGCGTACCGTCTCCATGAACGGTGCATTTCATTTCTCACCTCTAAATGTTACGTAATATTATAAATGAATGTATATACTGGATATATAATATAAATATGACATCTAAATCATGAATATAATTCTGGATATAATGGATATTTCACCACATAAACAACTTGTAATTATAAGAAGCTTATTGTTGACTCAAGTACCAAAGATCGACAAAACGACCGTTATTAACTTAAATAATTATATAATGTTCATATCATTGTAATAAGTGATATAATAAGGATAATGAAATTGAAAATGGTTCTTAATAAGGTATATATTAACTCTAATTTATTATTTAGGAGGTTAAAGAACGGTTGAGTCAAGTCATACACGAGGTAAGGGAACTTCTTAACCCAATTTTCGTTCTTTGGGTTAATATCCTACTTTCAAATTATGTCATGATATTATTATGTCATATCCTGTATTTTTACATTATTTATGTGTACTTGTAGTGAATACACATAATAGATCTATTTTATTTTAAAAATGCTCTTTGTAAGGGAACTTCTTAACCCAATTTCTATTCTTTGGGTTAATCTCCTACTTTCAAATTATGTCATGATATTGTTATGTCATATCTTGTATTTGTACTTTCTTTATGTGTAATTATAGTGAATACACATAATAGATATATTTTATTTAAATGATATTTGTAAGGGAATTTCTTAACCCAACTTCCATTCTTTGGGTTAATCTCCTACTTTCAAATTATGTCATGATATTATTATGTCCTATTTTGTATTTTTACTTTCTTTATGTGTACCTATAGTGAATACACATAATAGATCTATTTTATTTTAAAAATGATCTTTTTAAGGACTTTGTCTCAATATCCTTTCATTGAGGCATATTTGGCTTTATACACAACTTTCTTTTATACGGTGTATAAACCCCTTTGACTTTTACGGTTATTCAAAAGGAATCTTTTTATACAAAGCGTTTTGCTAAACGACAAAAGGGAATGTTTTTCTTTCCGTACTTATGCGGCGACAACGACTTCTCCGCCGCCGTGACCATTATTTGAGTTTCGGCTTCCTCTATAAGCCATCTTTTTTTTAATGAAAAATAAATACAAAGTTTTAACTTTCTTTTATTTTGGTATTGAAAATGGTTTTGAAAGCATTTTTATTATATCAATGTGCTGTATTGATATCTTGTGATTGAAATGTGGAAATGTTATGTTTCCTTTATGCATGTTTTATGTGATACAATTATGTTATGGTTTATGATATGTTTAAACCTATTCATATGAGGAATGCATTGGACTTAATATGTGACGGGTGGAGCCCGCTATAGCTCCTCGATGCATCGGTAGGTCTCATGAGACAACTAGACATGGAATTGGCCGAGGCCCTTTTCCAATTTGATTTATGGTTTTGGCCGAGGCCTTAATCATTTTAGACGTCTTGGCCGAGGCCTTGACAAAATGTTTCAGAATGTCCGGCATTATACATTCCCTCATTATGAAAGTGGTTATTGATATTGCATGTGATTATTCGACCAGTAGAATATCCATGTGAAGAAGTGAATGGCATTATCTCATTTTACTTATGCCATATTATGTTGATGATCAAGTTTAAAAGGCTTCTGTTTTTGTTATACATTGCCTTAAGTGTTAATGTTTATTTATGAAAGCTTCCGCAATATTGTTATCCTTACTGAGCATCTGAGCTCACCCCTTTCAATGTTTTAATATTTTCCAGGATGTGAAGAAGTATTTTATGAATGACCTGCAGGGATAGTCAGAAGAGGATATGAGTGTGGACTATGGAGACTTTGTTATTGTAGTTTTTCACTTTATGATGTAATGTAACGTTTACGAATGTAGCTAGTGTTTCCAAGGCTACTAAACTAATCGGTCTTTCGAGACTTGATCTTTTGTGATCATGCCAATGTTACGAAGTAAGGCACCGACTCTGGGTAGCTGGGGTCGGGGCGTTACAATCATATCCTCTAATTCCCAAGTTTCTTCTTCATACTTTTGGTTTCTCCACAACACCTTGATGAGGGGAATTGTCTTATTTCGTAGAACTTTTTCTCTCCGATCTAATATCTTCACTAGTTTCTCCTCATAAGAAAGATCATCTTCCAATTGTACCACCTCAGAAGAGAGTACATGTGAAGGGTCCAATATGTAATTACTTAAGAGGGATACATGAAAGTCATCATGTACTTTGGCCATAGTAGGTGGAAGTGCTAGTCGATAGGCCATATCCCTGACACGATCAAGAATCTTGAAGGGGCCAATGTACCTTGGACTTAACTTCCCTTTCCTTCCAGACCTCATGACATTCTTCCACGGAGATATGCGTAGAAGCACAATGTCTCCAACTTTAAACTCAAGGTCTCATCGAAGATTATCTGCATAACTCTTCTGTCGACTCTAGGATGCCTTGATATGCTGTTGGATGGTTTTCACCTTCTCCACCATTTCTTCGACCATTTCTGGTCCAAGAATCTTACGTTCAACAACCTCATCCCAACATGCCAGTGTTCTTCACCTTTTCCCATACAGGGCTTCATATGGTGCCATTTGGATACTCAATTGGAAAATGTTATTATAAGAGAACTCAACCAGAGGAAGATGTTGATCCCATCCTCCTTTAAAGTCCATTGAGCACGCTCTCAACATATCCCCAAGTGTTTGGATATTCCGCTCATATTGACCATCAGTTTGAGGATGATAGGTCGTACTAAAGTTCAGTTTAGTATTCAAATCATGTTGAAGACTCTTCCAAAACGTAGAGGTGAATCTTGGATCTTGGTCAGACACAATATATAGTGGTACTCCATGAATCCTTACCACTTCCCTGATATATATTTGTGCCAGTTGATCCAATGAGAAATCCTCCCGAGTAAGAATGAAGTGTGCAGTCATTGTAAGATGATCCACAACAACCAAGATTGCATTGTTTCCTTTGGATGTCCTTAGAAGTCCGGTGACAAAGTCCATGGTGATGTTCTCCCATTTCCATTCTGGTATGGGAAATGGTTGCATCATCCCCTTAGACTTCTGTCTCTCTACCATCACTTGCTGACACACCCGGAACTTTGATGTATATTTGGCGATCTCCTTCTTCATATTATCCCACCAAAAGTTTTCTCGGAGATCTCAATACATCTTTGTGCTCCCTGGGTGAATAGATAAATTTGAACTGTGTGCATCATCCAAAAGTTCCTTCTTCAGCTCCAGACTTTATGGAACACATATTCTTTTCCCAAACCGCACAATTCCTTGTTCATTAACATTAAACTCTGAGGATCTACCCTTTTTGATTGCTTCCACTTTTTCTTGAATTCGCATATCATCATTTTGTGCATCCTTTAACCTTTCCAAAAGTGAGGGATGAGCAATTATTTTTGAAAGGATTGATGATGTTCCCTTCTCTATGATTCCCATGTCTATCTTCATCAAGTCTAAGAAGATTGTATCCTTCTCAATTCTCATCATTGATAGAATCGTCAGATCCTTTCTACATAGGGAATCTTCCACCTTGTTTGCTTTCCCAGGGTGGTAATGTATTGAACATTCATAATCCTTGATGAGCTCTATCCATCTTCTCTGGTGCATATTAAGATATTTCTGCGTGAATGTATATTTAAGACACTTGTGGTCAGTATATATCTCACATTTCTCTCCATAGAGATAATGCCGCCAGATTTTCAAGGAAAATATAACAGCCGCCAACTCCAGATCATGTGTTGGATAGTTTTTCTCAGGGATTTTCAACTACCTTGAGGCATAAGATATCACTTTATCATTCTGCATTAGCACACATCCTATACCCTTCTTTGAAGCATCACTGAATACCACAAAAAGTTCCCCACTTGTGGGTAAAGTGAGTACAAGCGCAGTGATAAGCCTCCTTTTCAACTCCTTGAAGAATTATTTGCATTAATCACTCCAATAAAACTTTACTCCCTTCCAAGTTAGCTTGGTAAGAGGGTTGGAAAATCATGAGAAATTTCTCACAAGTTGTCGATAATATCCATCTAACCCCAAGAAGCTACGGATATCTGTTACCAATGTTGGCCTGAGTCATCCCTCAATTGCATCTGTTTTGGAGGGGTCCACAGATATCCCATTTCTTGTGATTATATGGACCAAGAATGAGACCTCCTTCAACCAAATCTCACACTTGATGTACTTTGCATAGAGATTTTCCTTGCACAAAGTATCTAGTACAGTTTTTAAATGCTCCTCATGATCCTCCTTGGTTTTGGAGTATATTAGAATATCATCTATAAAGACTACCAAAAATTTGTCAAGGTAATATCTAAAGACCCTATTCATTAAGTCAATGAATATTTCTGGAGCATTGGTGAGTCCGAAAGGCATTACTATGAATTCATAGTGCCCGTATCTTGTATGAAAAGCAGTCTTGGGGACAACTTCTTTCTTCACCCTTACTTGATAATATCCCGACCACAAATCCACCTTGGAGAAGTATTGTGCTCCACACAGCTGATCAAATAAGTCATCGATTCTTGGGAGAGTATACTTGTTCTTTATCATGATTTTTTTAAGTTCACGATAATCGATGCAAAGCCACATTGACCCATCCTTCTTCTTGATGAAGTGGACTGGTGCACCCCATGGTGAAGCACTTGGGCGTATAAACCCTTTATCCAGATTGTCCTGTAGTTGTTTCTTTAGCTCTTCAAGCTCTACAACAACCATTCTATATGGAGTCTTGGATATTGGTAGCGCCCCAGGTATAAGTTCAATTGAGAACTCAACATCTCTTCTTGGAGGAAGACCAGGCAGTTCCTTGGGAAACACTTCAGCGAATTCCCTCACAATAGGAATTTCTTTAGGGATGGTTTCTTCCTTGGACTCAATAATCTGAGCCAGATATGCATGCTCATAAGGCAGTAATATCCATGCATGAGATGATGGATCTAAAGGAGATTCATCTTCTTCCTGACACTTATAAAGAATCGTGGGTTGATTCTCCATATGGAGTGTGATTTCCCTCTTCTGACAATTTATGTTGGCTCTATATAAGGAAAGTCAATCCATGCCAAGAATTGCATCAAATTCCACCAGAGGGAGTATGACGAGCTTCACCGGGAAATTCAATCCACAGATTATAACAAGGGAGGACTTATACTCATGGGATGTAATGATTTCCCCATTTTCCGTACTCACCTACATCTTTACTTCCATGATTTTTGGTGGTGCTGGGATTGTTCTACTAAACTTTTGAGATATAAAAGAATGCATAGAAACTGAATAAAAAAGTATGTTCTCTATTCTTGAATGAAAAACTATCGTACTTGTCACCACTTCATTGTCGGGGTTCACTTCGGCAGAAGTGATGGAAAAATATCTTCCTTGCTGCTTTGGAGGTTGTTGGTCGCCTCCGAAAACCCTTGGATTAGGGCACTAATTTGCAAAATGACACGGTTATTTGCATTTGTATCATTGAACAATGCGTTGAGGTTCGAACGGAGCGTTCCTCTCCTCTGTCACAACCGTGGGTCTTTCTTTCCGATAGTTAACAGCTAGGTTCCCTTCTCTTCCACACCTGAAGCATGTTCTCGTCCCCTTAAGGCAATTTCTAGGGTGCTTCTTTCTGCACTTTTGGCAAGTGAGGTGCTGGATCTTCTTATCACCGTTGGATTTATCCATCAGACCACCAGCATTGATGTCTAACTTACGCTTCTTGTCCCCATGATACCCCTATGATTCCCCGATCTCCATTTCGACCTTGAGGGCACATCGGACAATTTCCTCATAGCTGTCGAAGTCATGGATCGCTAATTCTTTCTGCAAGCTAGGCTTCATCCAACCAAAGAAGCGGCCAACCTTGTATTCGAGGGTAACGACAAATCTGGAAGCATATCATGCAAGCCTTCTGAAGTTTTCCTAATACGCTCCAACAAATTCTTCATCTTTTTTCCTGAGGGAAAGGAAGTACCTTTCCATCTTAAGCCGGAGGGTGCGCAAGAAGTATTTATCAAAAAACATCTTCCGGAAATCCTTCCATTCCAACGCCTCAATCTCCTCCTCAGGATTCATATTTTTGATCAACGTCCACCATTGATCAGCTTCACCCTCCATACAATAGGCATCCAGGAGAACCTTCACTTCTTCAGAACATTGAAGGATGGAGAAGATCTTTTCAATATAGTTGATCCATTGTTCAGAGATCATGGGATCGGATGACCCACTAAAAGTTGGAGGCCTTTGCCTCATGAAGCTCTTGATAGCGACTTGTCCTTTCTTAGGGGGGTTGAAAGTTCCTCTCGACCCGTGTTTCTATTCAATTCTTGAGTTATCTGACAGAGAAGCGTGACAAAGTTCTCGATTCCCACTCCCATTGGATTTGGCATCTCATTAGTACAGTCATCACACTGATCTTCACATCGATTGTTAGCCCGAGTCCTCCTATTACCGGCCATTAGCTGGAATAAAAGGAATGTTAGAGGTAACACATAAAGATTAATCCAAAGACAAAAGTTGATGACTTATAAATAAAATTTAATTTCCTTAACTCATGAGTCTATAGGCTTCAATATATTATTTTCATGATCTACTTTCTAACATATATTCTTAGGGTCATTTTTTTCCCTTAAAAGGGGTTCATACTAAGATTGTGAATTTATCAAAACATATCCCCTAGGAGTTTCGTAACCAAGAGTACAGCAAGGCTCGTGGTCGTGCACCAGTTCCTGTTTGAGTCTAGCTCAAAGCGGTGTTTTTAGGTTTTACCCCTTGGGTACATCTGTGCCAGTGCCACCTCTACCAGCTCGTATCCAGAGATGGATGTATTTGTCTGATAAACCACTTACTCAGTACTTACCAAAACTTAGGGATGTTTTTATTATACTTAGTCTTGTCTCTAAGGCTTTACAAGGGGTTCCTAATAGCAAAAATAACTAAACCTATCCTCTGATACCAACTATGACAACACTGCTTTTATTACAAACTTAAACATGATTTATTACATAAAACATCACTTGATACAACAAAGATGATCGATAGGTTTAGAGTCTTTGGGACTTAGGACCATTACATAAAAACTTAAAACATGAAATACAATATCTTTATTGAAATCATCATTTACATGACCACTACATTCCCTCGTACTTAGCATTTCATGGGATAACCTGAGGACATGCATAAGAAATGGGTGAGCTACAAACCCCATTAAGGGAGTACACATGGAATAACATGAGGAGTACAATACATGTTAGACAATAGGAATATCAATATATCATATAATAAACATGAACATAAAGGCATAATAAATCATGATAATCATAACATGGAAATGTGGCAACAACACTTAACATGGAATTAGCATGAGCCAAGGCTCATTGCACATGGAGCATGAGTAAATCCTCATTGCACATAAAGAAAGAGTAAACCCTAGTTGAACTTGAATTAGCATGATTCGACATTCATTGCACATGACGTATCATGATACTATACTTTACCCAATGCATTAGAGCTCTATAAGGGCGCACCCTTCGTAAACATTTCATTTCATGCATAAGTGTTCCACATGGATCATAAAACATGGATTCATAAAACATAATAATTTATTCCACGATAAAGGAATGTGGAATTCATACATGAAAATTTGTAATCAATAAGTAATGTAGCATAAATCTGGATACCCTTTATGGGGAAATGGGCATGGTATCCACTACACAATGGCATTGGCTTAGAAAATCGGTGCGATTTCGGCAGTGTAACGACATGACAAAAGAATTCATAACAAATGGTTGATGAGAGAGAAAGGGGTTACTCATCATATATACATGTAATGGACAGTAAGGAGTTAATATAGATACATGTCCCAACAATTTTAATGGAATTTAGATTCTTGATACAAAATTATTGCTTGAATGTAAATGAAGAGAGAGAAGTTCCTTTCAGAATTTCGGCATAGTAACGCGTGTACATTGGAGGCATTTAATGAAAGATAAAGGGGTATCCCATCATTAAAACAATAAGAGGGTTTTATGGGGGAGGTTAGAAACCATACCCCAACATTCATAATTGAAATTAAAAGGGTAATATAGCTTAAATAAAATTGACAAAAATGAGAAAGGAAGAAAAAACTCATACTTGGATGTGTGCTTCCAAAGGCTAGAGAGAGGCTTGTGAGAGGCTACTTGGGATCTTGGGGCACCTTGGGATGATTATAGAGAGATTAGGGTAGAGGTTGGACGAAATAAAAAGGCTTTGAGTGAGGAGGAAGTGGGAACATGGGTGGGTTTATATAGGAAAGGTGAGGGAATTCTTTATTATTTAAGTTTGGGACCCCTTATAATAAATTAATCCAAACCACAAACCAACCCATGGTTTTTGCCCATGGTTTTTGGAAAAGGGAAGAGGAAAAAAATATTTTATATGGCCAAAGTCCGAACTTCTTAAAATATTAGGGTTTCTTATGTGGAGGTGAGTCACACTCCCATGGAAATTAATTTATAAAGGCAAGGTGTGGAATAACTCTTGAGGGGTCCATTAATGCTTTGAAAAGTAAGTTAAACAAACCCAAAATCACATTATTTTAATGTTAAAACATATATTGGCTGAAAATAAAGATTATATTATTTTATTACATCACTATTTGGTCATTATGATGTCATAAAACACAATATAAATTTAAACGGTATTTAATTTTTACTCAAAAATTTGACTGTCTCAGAAAATTATGAAAAATCCACCATTGGATAATTTAGACATCCTGATTCCAAAAATAACATTTATTTTATCTAAATAATTTTCTAAATATGTTAATTTTATCTTTTAAAATAAAAACTGACATTTATCAAAAATTCACAGGTTTGGACAGAAATGGCTTTCAAACATTAATAAAAAATTTAATTGCATTCATAAAATTATAAGATCATTTATATTTAATAAAAATTAATTTAATAATAATAATAATATTTTATTAAAATATTATTTAATTCAAAAATACCTTAATTCAATAAAATAGAATTCTTAGTTAAATAATAACTAAAAACACTATTTGTACTTTAAAAACTATTTACAATGTATCAAAAATGACTAGAAATTATATTAATTATTATATAAAAAAATATTGTACATGAACATAGTACTACTTATTTTGTACATAACCCCTTAAAACAGCTGCATAAGACCTAAGGGTAAGGTGTGCGATGGTGACATACTCTTGGGGTGGCTCGGATAGCATCGCTCGAGTGGTAATTTCAATCAACATCCACTTTTCCCATAGACGGTCACGTTCGAGCTTGACAAGATGAAGCTCAGCTTGGGCTTGGTCAAGGGAAAAGCCCAAAGACACCACCTCTTTTCCTAGCTATGACAAATGGGCTTCGTATGGATCAATTCTACTGGATGAGGCCATCACTTCTTTTGTCTATGTAAAATTGGATGTGTTAAGGCCCTATATTTATACTAAACATGTGATCACTGTTCAACGTCTATATTAGCAATGGTCAAAATTCTTAACATAAAACCAATGAAGTTGACATTTTATATAAACATAAAGAGACATTTAATTAGATCTAGAGGGATTTCCATTAATGAAACTTTGGGTCGTTACAAAACCCATTTAGGTCATTTAATAAAAAATAAACAAATAAATTATTTATTTTATTTAAATGCACCCACGAGCAGCTTCCTTTACTAGATGTATCATGCCGACCAACTTTATTTCTCCCTTAGGGTAAAATCCATGTTCCTAAGTTAATGGTGGTCTTGAATTTCCCATAAGAGTTACTATTTTTTGAATAATTTGGGTCAGGGTTATTCAATAAATAAATAAATTTAATTTATTTATCTGATGCCCCGGCCAATGGTTTCAATATCTGAACATCTAGATCTGACCATCTTTAGGTAGTGCTTATGTTAAACCCGACACTACAGATTCCACGGTGGTCTCAAATTTCTGATCTGATATTACATTCCGGAGATATTCCACCTTTTTAAGAAAACCAAAATTGCATAATATAAAATATTTTTAATATTTTTATAAAATTAATTCTAGGATCAGCAGGCCTTATAATCACATTTTGTTTCAGCACCTGGCTTGAAAAATATTCATAAGAATTTTACAAAGTCATACAAAAAAAATTAGACTCTCTACAAACCATGAGGTCACCACTTTTTGGGGTCGCACGGGCTCATAGGGTTGGAAAATAGTTGCGATCCTAACCATGAATCCGAGAAATAATAATTACTTAGGCCACATGGTTTTCCCTAGTTTAGTGCATAGTTTTCGCTGACAGTGCGCCACCCTCCTTTCTTTCAAAAATTACCAAAAAAATAAAATCTTACTTAGAAAATGACTTAAAACCCAATTTTAAGATGAATAATAATTAAATAAATTACGTAAAAATAAAAATCATGGTTGTGGTGTGATATTTATCTCAACTGTTAAAACATTATTAACTAGAAATTATCAACCGAACTGAGGAATAAAACTAGAACTTCAAACCAATGAATGTCAAAACAACATAGGTGTGAAGTTTTAACTCCACAAGTCACATCTAACTAGCTCAAGAGAGAACACTAGAAAATAAAACCATAGGAGGGATGAGAGGGGACTCCCCGATATTATGAACCAACCATAATAGACCAACCCCCAACCCAAGGGGGTCCAATGATAGAAACCCAAATCAAGAATTGAGCACAACAATGATTCACCATTTCCACAAGACATGATAATCAACAAGAAGGAAAAAATATTAACCAATACCATTCCTAGAGATTTATAATTTTTAAAAAACAACCAAGACATGAGACTCTCCCTACCATTAACACAAAAAATTAGAATTAGTTGAAAATGAGGACACAAAGATATTCAAACAATAAGGATTACAAAAAAAAGATACCCATAACTAGGAAAACATAAACCATTACAACTCTAACCTTAGAGTCAAAATCTCAGCTAAGGTACACCATACCTTGAAATTTCTAACTTTGTGAAGAGATACACTCTGGGGATATGGCTAGAGACCTGGTGCATTAAGGAATCTTCTTCCCTACTGTAAGGATCTGAAAACATCAGATTAATATTTCATCTTCTTATGATGAAACATACAAAACTCTTCTAGATGACATAAATGGGAACATCATCCATAAGCCTTTGGAGGGTTATGGGAAAATGACTTTGAATTACCAAACCTACCACACTATAAGCACATGAGTAGTCATTCCTTCAAACAAAAATGAGGAATTGAGGGAGGATAATTTTTAGAAATGGATTCTTTTGGTTCAGACTTCTTACTATATGGGGAACCATCACAATCACCAAGGAGAGATTCATTTCTACCTACTACATATTCCCCTTTAAAAAAGCTCATTTAAGATGCTTGACACCATCCTTCACCTCGCATTGACCTTGCTAACCACCCCTGAGCTTTGCCACTCTACTGCCTGTAACAAACATCTACCACCACATAATATTAGAAAAAAATGAAAATTACTCAACCCAACCACTACATTGGTTGTCTAGAAAAAACAAAAAAAATAGAATAAAATCGTTAGAAATCTTTTGGTTCTTTCAAGATAGAAATATCTAAAAAAATAAAATATAAAATAATATCAAAATCAAATTAAATCTCAACCAAAGAATCACATTAGCACAAAAAAACCATGTTCATATTCCAAAATACCATAAAATAAACCAAAAAATCCTCTTTTAAAATCATCATTTTATAAATTCTCTCATTTCCATAACCAATTCCCCATTTCAAAATTAAAAAAATTACAACATAACCACTTTAAATCCAAATACAACTTCCAACTACTCTTTTAATGATAAAACTCCATTAAAAACAGAAAACCATTCAATTAATTTAAATTTCCAAAACCCATTTTATCACACCATAAACCAATTTCCCAAAAAATTATTCCATTTTTAATAATTCTACTCATTCCAACAAAAATCAAACCAAAAAATAACCAACATCAAAACATTTCAAGCAAGAAACTAGAGATCATGTGTAACCCAACCACATGGTTTACCAGACCATGTGCTAGGATTTAACCATCCATGTAACTCATTGTCAAAACCAATAGTATAATCAATAAGCAATAATTAAATAAAATTAAAAATAAAAATCATGGTCAACATGTGAAAAAAGGCCCTCAATTAAATAAAATTTTGAGTATATGTCACCTTAGAAGCATGGTTTTAAACAACCCCCATGTATATTTGATTCCCAAGCATAAAAAGGTCGACAAAAATAAAGGAATTATCAAAAATTGTGTATTATAAAATTCATGACCTTTTGAAAAAAATTCTTAATCAACATAATGAGCGGATGAGTCAGGGTATGAAGTTGAGGGAGCTAGAAATGTAAATGAGACACTTTGTCACTTCCCTCTAAGAACTTTTGGTAATGAACTCAACAAATCTTTTTTCCCAACCTAAAAAAAATAATAATGGGTATGTTTTTTCTATCACAATGAAAAGTGGCATGAAAATAGTTGAGACATATACTCCTATGAATCAACTGGGATTCACCTCAACCTTGGAAAAGCCTTATTCAATACTAAATGATGAAAATCTAAGGGAGAAAGATAATAGTAAGAAAATTACTGATGATGTTCCTTATAAACCCATTCTATGTCCAAATATAGTTAAACTAACAAAAAATATGGTCGAATATGTGATGAAAAAATAGGTTTTGGATATATTCAAGTGCATTGATGTCAACATACCTCTACATGTGGAAATCAATAAAACATTTCATATTTATAGCTTTTAAAAAAACTATAAACAAATAGAAGAGGGATAAAAGGAAATGAGAAAATCAATAAAGGGAGGAATTTATATAAACTCAACACACAGACCTTATTGATGCCAATAAAGTGGAATTCCCTTAGAACATTCATCATTCCATGCATTCACTAGTAAAAAAATAATATTTAACATTGATTTTTTTAATTATTAACCTCAGTTTTTAACTGAAATCTTTTATGTTGAAGTAAAAAATAACTTTTTGGAAATGTTTTTTTAAAAACTGGTGTCAAAAAATATCCAGTCCTCGATTTTTGGGGCCGGTTTTCATTAAAACTGACGCCTAAATTTTCACTTTGGCATCAATTTTTATGAATAGCAGCACCGAAAACTAACCATCTCATGATTTTTGGTGTTGGTTTTTCATGAAAATAGATGCTGAAAAATCAAGATTCTATGTCGGTTTTTATGAAAATCGAAACCAAAACCCACATGGGGTCACTTTTCGGTGTTCGTTTTCATAAAAACCTACTTTGAAATCCTAATTGTATTTTTTTATGTGTCAGTGTCAATTTTTATGAAAACTGATGATGAAAGTGAAAAAATAGAAAATTTAAAATATTTCACATCCTAAATAATCATAATCCATGTAATAAAAACATATTATTGAATAATCAAACAATAGTAATCATTAAATAAAAATCTACAAAAAATTACATCCATTTATCTAGTTAACAAAAAAATTATCTACGCATTTTATTATAAAGTAGATTTCAAATATACAGACATAAAATTTATAGCATGCTCATTATTTTTTTTGTTGAATAATTCATTCGATATCATTATTTTAAAAAACTTATTATAAAAAAATAATTATATTTTTTAACACATTTTATTAGAAAAATGTAATATATTATTCCTGAACATTAGAATATTCAAACATCAAATCATAATCAGACTCAATAAATAGTTCACAAATAAATATTGAAGATGGTTGTGTTCAGTTTGCCTATAAAAATCTGTATCAATGAATGTATACAATAACATTATATAATATTAGATTAAAAATAGAATACTTTGAAAGTGAATATAAAAAAAATTAATAAAACCAACCTTATGATATTTGGTGGTTACCCCAGTTGTGATTATCTAGTACATGAATCGTAGAACAAAATACCCACATTGAACATGTCATTGTTAACGATGAATATATGGTTATTAACCATTAAATTGATAATTAAAACATATATATATATATATCAAAAGTCAATATCTAATATAAAAATAATAATTACCATTACATTCACATAATTGATTGCATTTAGTTTCTTTATCGACATGTGTTCTTCGTTAAATTCTTCCCATGAAGTTTTTTTCCATATATATTAACTAATAATACATGTATAAAAAATTATAATTAAACATAATGTTCTTAGGAAAAAAACATACATGTATAATAAGGTGGAAAAACATTTACAAACATTGTCTCATAAAGAGAAACCCCAATATAAGGTGAACTCACTTGGGAAAAATACTCCTAACATCCAATAACCCCTATAGTAGAAAAAATTTCACAATTAATGAAATTATAATGTTCATTAGATCATAATTATTATTTTTATCACTTATCAATAAATATCAAAAATTAACATCCAATCTCTGTATGTGATAATCTCTCACATATAAATGTTACTCTCCTAGGATTCGCCACATGTTGCACTTTTATGGAAATGTATTCTGGATCTATAAATCTATAAATGGTTATACTATCACTTTGTTCAATATGTGTGTGTAAATACCTAATTTAAAAAGGAAATATAGTTATTCTAATTAAAACATTTTTTATTAAAAAAATAAATATCCAAACATCAATTTACATACATGGAAAAAACAGCAACACATTCAGGTTATGCTCTTCAAATTCAACTAGATACATGATATCTCCTTGGAGTAATCTCAATGGATAATATATTACACATATATCAGATGTAATACAAAAGAAGTATATATTATTCAATTAATAATATAACTGAGATAATCTTTATATCCTATAAGAAATATTGGAAGTATCTATAGTCGATTATTCCAAAACATTTTGTTTCAATTTTGAAATTTCTTCTGCTTCTATATAATCGTATAAAAGATAAATATATGAAAAAATATATAACTAATATTCAATCATATGTAATTAACATTTAAAGAAACTCATACCTAATATGAAATATAATGAAGAAGACCAGTTGGAAAAACTAAAAAATGACTCAGACAATCCCCAACTCTGAAAATATCTGTAGTTGTAAATTGTAGTAGAGCATTAGGATCAATAATATCAATTACTGATACCCTAAACCAACCAATATACAAAGGATGGTAATGTATAGAATCCCATAAAAATATATGAGTCCTAATGAAACAACAGATATATGAGGATCTCTAGAAAAAACAACTCATAGTTTATGGTTTGGTCTGAGTGAGGATGTGGAGGATCGAAGTGGGAAGGGTGGGTAGGGTAGTCTGGATAGGATGGAGATAGAGGATCAATATAAACAGGTTTTTCTGGGTAGTTTTGCTTGGATGGAGGTGGAGGATCAAATTAAGTAGGATGGTTAGGTCGGGCAAGGTAGTCCGGCTGAGATGGAGGTCGAGGATCAAAGTAAGCAAGTTGGGCATGCTGGGAAGGCTGTGAAGATTTTGACTATATTGTTAAGTTTTCTAATAAATACTACTGCATGGATGGTTAAATTTTATCACCCATATATTATTTCATCTCAATTATCTTGTCTTTCAAGGATTCTATTTCTGGGTCTTTTGATTTCTTACTCAGACGAAAAACTTTTTGAATACTAACACCCACCTGATTTCATCTAACACAGTCGGGGTGTTCTGTCTTTCCAAAAGTAGTGGCTAGGATATCCATCCTACACTTAGTGATAAAAGAGCCCAGTGTCTCTTCCTCCTGAATTTCATCCTGAAATTAAAAATATAAAATATATATTAGTGTTTATAGTTTATAAAATAGAAAAATTCATGTAAAATAAATAATATTTACTAACAATTTTATCATCAACTTACTGAGCTTCTTCTATAAAATACTTTTAATTTTTCTTTCGTCTCACTCATTTCCATTTTTCATGGAGAGTTTTAAGAGATTTAGGGCCAAACTAGACCTCTTCTGAACCACTACTATATCGAGCTCTTAATTATTCAAATTTTTCTTTAATCATTTTCAGCTCCATATATGGATTACCTCCACATGATAATGTATGAGGGTATACATTTTTCAACTGGATATTTTGATGAGATCTCATGGAGTAATATTATATAAAAATAAACTAATAAGTAATTAGATAAATATATAATTAATCTTACAAAAAAAATAATTAACATACATGAAATATTTCTTCATGACGGGTGTCATCAAATTTCCTCCATGCACCTACATTCATATATGGATACTTAAGGCATGGGTTTTCAATATTTTTCATTCCAAAAACATAATTTCTTTCATATATGTTTGAAAATATCTCCATAGAACACCCACTAAATAGAGATGAATTTTTATTAAAATTTATTTTCATTCCTAAAAATTGAATGTTTTATGTAATTGAATAAATGAAATTTGTCATTTTGAATATTCAATATTCAAAAAATGAGATAAACTAATTAAATTGAGATATTTTTCCATCAAAGCCTCCAAAATCTGTTGTTTTCAAATCTTTTCCATCGACTTCCAATTAGGATAAAAATTAATAATCCTATAATGATTCTACGTTGATATATAGTTGACAAAATGAACTACATTTGGGATAGTTTCATTATTATTATCATCAAAATGAATGTGTAATCTTTCATCTCCATGAGGAAGTGATAGTTTTGGTAAAATTGAAATACCTCATTTTCTAACTTGAGAACTTGATTTATCTGTAGTAACAGTATATGTATTCTCCACTGAGGATGCATATGTAGTCTTGCAAAAAAATTATAAATTAAAAGTTTTCATTCATTAAAAAGGTATATTACTGAATATTTTACAATATGAAAAAATAGATTTACCTAAGTAACTACTCCTTATTCTTTGTATATAACATTTCCACAATAATTTGTAATGAAATTTTGTGTAACTACATATCATTATAAAAAAAATATTTAGAAACAAGAGTGAAAAATTAATTAAAAAAGGGGATTACAATTTTTGTTTCAAAAAAAGATACAAAATATAAATAATTTCCATAAAAATTATGATAATAATTTAGTGTTTTCCCATATTCCCTTGTTAGATCATTACATACTACATAAACTATGTATGCCTTGTAGTCATTATAATCATCCAAAAATCACATAATAGATTAATAAGACTCATGTAAATAAATAACATCATCAGCATCATTCTCATCACCCAAATGGTATATTGTTTCTTGAAAAATGACAAACCACTGATCATTCAATGGATCAATGACATAAAATATATTCTTTTCATGTGTCACCATGATAAATGGATCATCATTGGAAGTAAATCATTTCAAATCAACATGTGTAAATCCACAATCATCATGATTCACACCACTATTGTTATCAACCCAATTACACGTAAACACAGTGACTTAAAAATTTTGTATAATCAATTTCCCATATATCCTTAAGATCTCAAAAATATTCTAATAAAGTAGAAATTAGGTTTTTATCTTTTTCACGTGAAAAATGCATTTCTTCAGTGATAGATATCACACCACTATTTGGAATGGTGCTCTTGTCATCCAACTTTTTTGTTAAAATTTGTACCCATAAATATCGATACCAGAACATGTTATCACATTAAGAGATGGTCCCTCTTCCATCCTTTTAAACATTTATGGTGTAGATATATCTATTATCACATTATCTTTAAACCATGAAATAAATTTCTTTTTACGATCAATCATCAACAACTTTTTATTTATTTTTAGATGACGTCTCTTTAATTCAACAATATATGATGATATATATGATTGAACATCATTTTTTTGTTCAAAATATATAAATGTGCATGCATAACTTCATCACATGGAATTATATTTACCATTAATCCTTGAATCCCTCTACCTTCACTATCAACTATCAAATGTCGAGATATATGGAGAATAATATGCTCCATGTCATACAAATATTCAGTACAGAACTGAATCACCTCATCTGATAAATATTTTGGAAAAATAGTGGCCTCCAATCAATAAAGACTTTTAAAATAACCCTTAAATATTTTCATATACCTTTCAATAGGATACATCCCACATAAACAAACTGGTATGCATATTTTTATCTCATACACTAGATGAATTACTAGATAAACCATTATATCAAAAAATGAAGGTGGAAAATAAATATCTATTTGAAAAATTATAAGGCCTGCTTCATTATCTAACACATATAAAAAATTTGGTTCAATAACTTTGATTCAAATGGAGTTGAAAAAATTACATAACCCGATGATAGTCTTTGTGATAGTTGACTACAATAAACCACGTAGTGCGACTGATAGCAGTTGTTTCATCAATACATGACAATCATGAGATTTCATACCTATTAAATTTCAATCCTTCACTAACCTAAAATTCTTCACATTTGAAAAATATCCACTGGGTACTTTTATACCATACAAACACTAATAAAAATTCAACTTCTCACTCTTTCTTAATGTGTGACAAGCCAGCGGTAAATGTGGTCCCTTTCCTTTCATAGTGGGAGATAACTCCAAATGTATTCCCATTACTATCAAGTTCAATCTATAATTTTGTCCATATTTATTATACTTCTATGTATAATAAAGCTCCAATAAAACTTTCACATATATTTTTATTAACATATATAACATCATTGTTATGTTTTATCTCTAAATATTTCCAATAAGGTAGTTCAAAAAAATATATTGTTTCTTCAAGATATTTTTTTGAAAACTGGAACTAGTTTTCTTTCCAAATGTAAAGTTAGTATTTTTCACCCTATTGTAATATTCTTCAATTGAAAATGGTTTTGGGGGAACATTTTATTCCTATAAACCATTAAATTACTTTTTCAATCTACGATAAGGATGATCAATTTTAAAAAATCGTTGATGCCCCATCTACACAATATTTCATTCATTCTTAAATTGGTAATATGAAGTCTATTCTTCACAAATTGAAAAAGATTTATGTCCCTTAACACTGTATCCAGAAAAGTTTCCATATGCAGGAAATTAATTTATACTAAACATTATTAAATCATGCAAAAGATAATAATCTTTCTTTTATGTATCAAAAACACTAACACCTACTTCTAATAGAAGTTTCAAATCATCAATCAATGGTGAAAGATACATATCAATATTGTTTCATAGCTATTTTGGTCCAAAAATCATCAATATTATCATAATATATTTTTTATTCATACATATCTATGGGGATAAGTTGTAAACTTCCAACAAAATAGGCCACAAACTCTGTTTTCTACTTAAGCTCCGATATGGATTCGTTCCATCTGTACACACTCCCATTCTCAGATTTCTTACTTCACTTCCAAAATCAAAAAATTAGTTATATAATCTATTCATTTGTGATGATTCATCATGGTGATGTAATTTAGAATCATAGATACATTCATTTGAATTCCATCTCAACCTTTTTTCATCAATTGAATATGAAAATCGATGCTTCAAATGAGGTATTATTGGAAGGTACGAAATTTATTTAGTAAGAGCTTTGATTTAAATACCAAAAAATGAATCAAAGTTAATATATCAAAATTATATGAAAGGATTATTGGAATAAATAATTTTATTTATCATGAGGTTATATTTCAATACAAGAAAATGATTCTGAATTGACTTTTTCATTTATCTTATTACATAATGTTCAACAAGTATGCTAGTTTGCTAAAAATTCTCATTATTTCCTATATAACACTAAATAATTGGGGCATGTATGTATCTTTTTATACCCCAATACCATTGGAAATAATATTTTATTTTCCACATAATTGGAATCTGGAAGCCTGTTTCCTTCAGTAAGTAGATCTTTTAAAAGATAAAGTAAGTTAGACGAATAGTTATCACTCCAACCATTAGTTTCCTTCAAGTTAACCAATCTCCAAATAGCTGATAACATTGTATATTTACTACAACCTAAGAACAATGGTTTCTCATAAACTCCATACAAACATTCAACACTTGTGGTTTTTCAAATATTTCAACACCTTAATCATGAATTAATTCTTTGATACGATCCTCTGTCACCTTATAAATATTTTCATAAACATTATCTTTTCAATTTATAGTTATTTCACCATGTCAAATCCAATATGTATAATTGAGATTAAAATCATAACAAATTAGATGATCCTTCATTTATATAGAGATTAAATTTCTCATATTTAAACACTTTAAACATGGACATAAAATCAAATCAATGTTTTGAAGATTTTGTTTAGTAAATTCCAAGAATTCATAAACTCCTTTTTCATATTCATAAGTGGTTCATTCTAAATTTTTCCAATTATGATCCATTAAATTCCTGATATCGAAATATAATTGGTGAATATATTAAAACATATAATCATTTAAATATATATATATATATATATATATACTGATAAATTGTAAACAGAAACACATTTAATAAAATTTATTTATAATCAAATTGAAAATATCAGATATGAAACCCAATTACAAATATTAAACTTTTTATTTTCATATTATAAACATTTGTTTTATTGATATTAGAATTTAATTATTTTCAATCATCTAACATTTATTATTTCATTGTACATAGTTTTTACATTAGTTCGGTGTTGTGTGTGTCAAAAATATTAAAGATTGCATTAATTTTTTAGTTTATTTTTCATAGTTGTTATTGAAGAGTGGGGTATGTTACAAGTGAAACTCACTGGTCATAAAAGATATTGAATTATCACATATCAGCACTATACATCCAATAGAATGAAAAACATCCATAATATTCTCACATAGCTACTGATTAGAATGATGTAATATTATAAAAATAAGATCTATATCAACATATTATGTTACACACTCATTCAATCCATTTGGGTTCTCAACCGGAGTTCATTGAAGTAGAATTTTGTTACAATAAAAATTTCATTAGTTTAGTCTACCTGACATTACATTATTTGATAACATAATGTGTGATTGTAGTCAGAGGTTATGACATATTGGTATCATATAGTGAGATAAATATAATAAAATAGTATTATTGAATGTCATAATCTCTAATATATGTGATATCATTAGATATGACTAAATATTGTCTTGAAAAAAAATATTTTATTGAATCATATTAGAGATATATTTTATATCATCGATTATCATTGGCCCATGCATAAGGTATTTTCAAATATATATATATAATATTTTCTATATTTATTTATTTTCTACTCTGTGATGTATTCATCCATTTAAGGGTTACTCTATATGTATGGTTTATTCCTTTGCGTGATAAATTCCCTTATATATTGGTTACTCAAAAATGAATACATTTTATTAAACTATAAATATAAAAACTAATATATATATATATGTGTGTGTGTGTGTGTTTTGATTCTATTATTCTTATAGTGACTTAATTTTAATAATCCTTGTGCATCTATCAAAAATTAAAATAAAATATAAAATTAAAAAATTAAAAAATTTGGATTGTATTTTTATAGTTTATAAATTGGTCACAAATAATAAGGGTTGTGAATTAAAAAATGACTTAAAAAATTCAGAGTTCATCTTCCCATTGATCCATAATCTGGACTTCAACCCTTAAATATTTTGAAAGAATAAACACTAACTGAAAGATCTATATAAAATTTATTATAAAAAATAACATTAAATATAACCAAAAAACAAAAATCAAACCACGGTTGGGACCTCAAATATATTTTCGAGTATAAATAATTTATTTTCCAAATTAAAAAAACAACTTAAAAATTCGAAGTTCAAATTTCCCTTGATCCTTAATCCAAACTTTTTTCATTGAATTTGTGTGCAATAATAAACATTGATTTGAAGATATACACAAAATTTATTGTAAAAATGAACATTAAATATGAACAACAAACTAAAATCAAACAATAGTTTTGGTTGGAAATAGGTTTTCGAGAAGCAAATAATGCGGAGATGAAGATATAATCGAAGAATATGTAGAACGGATTCTGAAGATCATACAAATCAAATAAAATCAACAACAATGGCATTATAGATCACTGGGTCTCCATTGATGTCATTGTGATTTGAAAGGGATTCGTCATGAGTGGGAGGGTTTCGTAAAACTAGAAAATGAGGGTTTTCCGATCCTGAATGTGTAACACCCCAGGTAAATAAAGAATATGACATTTTCATATTTATCTATATTTTTGAATAAAATATTAATAATACTTTAAATGGAATGCTATGCTCGAGGGCGTACCCAATACGCAACAACGAGTTTCTTTGAAATCTTACGTTGCACACTAATAATAAAATAATATTATTTTAAAAGGTAGTTAATGCCTAGCCGTTGTAATGGAGGGACTGAATGGAACTAACTAAAAAATTATTATATATGTTTGTCAAATATTTTTTCTTTTATCCAATAAATGTTGGAGGCTTAAAATGCAAATGAATCCAATTTTAAGCATAAATCTTCTAATATTCTTTAAATGGTCGATTAACCGCCTTTTGATGGAGAACCCTTTTTAAATATAATTTTGAAAATTTTATATTTTTTATTTGAGAAAATAAAATCCTTCTTTAGAATCTAGAAATCAAAATTTACTTTGTGTAAAGTTTTGGTATTTTTCCGATAAAGTGCATTTTATTAATGAATAGTGAAAAATGTTGTATTTTAATTCAAAACCTCCTTTTAATATAATTTATTTATATGATTAGATTATCTTTTGAATTGGTTTTAAATTGAAATTAGAATATATTTTTACCATTTAATCCAACAGAGGACGTTGGAATTAATTTCGTTTTGAAATTGGACTTAAACTAGTGTCAATCTTTTAATAGATATTTTTTCTTAAAAACACGCTATTTGTTTTGACAGCGGGAATTAATTATTAAATTAATTAATGAAACTTATATGTTTTGAATTTTGTAAAATAGACATCATTTTTGAATTCAAAATATCAAATATAGCTTAGGGTGAATTTTTTGTATTTTTCTGAAAAACATCAATTTTTGATTAATAGTGAAACCACTAAGTGGTAGTTTAAAAAATGATTTTTCGTTTAAATGAAACATTACCACTTCTGTGATTTGAATTTCAAAAATCCGACATACATGGTTGACATTAGGATGTAAAATTTGGTTCAATGAGATTAAAATAATTTTTTGGTGAATAGTAACTTTTATGTTTTTAATCGTGATTAGAGGTGATTAGTGTAATTTAAGATAAAAATAGTGTTTTAATAATATGAAATGACCTAGACACATGTCCTAACATCATTGGATGTGTCACGGACGACCAATACAATACATGGGTCAACATGGGGACCCCATGAAGCCACTTTGGTTGGAAAATGACATAAATAACTTTTTATTTAAAGTTAAAATAAAAATGTCACAAGCATGAGTTGTTTTACTAAAAAATTTTAAATGGGTTTATACAAGTCATATTTTTGACTATAAATATTCATTAGAAAAAAAAATTTCATACATCATGATATTTTTTTTATAATTTTTAGACATTAAATTAATTAAATTATTTGTGACATCATGATGATGCAGCGATTACAACATTAATAAAGGATTTAAATAAAATGAAAATATAATGTTAAAACTATAAATTAAACTTGTAAAAGACCTATTGGATGAGTATATTTTTAACCCTTACCACCTTATCCTCAAAATACATCAGTGTGGGACCTTTAAAATTCGAAACACATTTGAAAATAAAGTAACATTTTGTAACTTTCCAAGAGTGCCCCTCCTCTCCTCTTATAAAAGGCCCCCACCTCTACCACCTTACCCACACCTCTCAAGCCTTTGGATCGGCCAACCCCTACTCATTTTATCTCTCCACATCCCTCTCTTACTCCTAGAAGCCTCAATTTGGGCAGAATTCTTCCCAAGGAAGCCATTGAGCTCAAATCAAAGAGAGGTACCCGATTTTAAGGTAATGTCTTCACTTGTGTTCTTTTGTTTTATTTTGTTTCTACAACCCCATAAACTCTTTTTATTCATTTCTTTTGTAAAAAATCCAGTATCTTAAATATACTAGGATTTTGTTATAAGAATTATTCGAGGTAAACTTACACACACCTACATATAATGGTTAAAGAACATACTGTTTTTGTGGATGGTGAATTTCTGCCTCATGAAACGATGATTGTTCAATATTCTTTTAACATCCTAAAAGGTGGCCATGAAGATGTCACTATATTTATATATGATATATAATATGTTTATTTTTTACTTAAGAATCTGTATTTTTCATTTATGGAATACCTTTATGGTTTCCATTATGATTAAACGCGATATCTTCATTTTAGGAAGTGCGGACTACCGCCCCCTCAAAGTGATTTGATTCGTTAATACCATATGTGGTACGTATAAAGGATAGATTTAATGATATTATATATGATACCATACTGGAATTATAATACTATTATGTATCATTATGTTTTAATTCCATTAAATAAGAAATAGAAATGGAAGTTGTGTTCATGCGTACGTACGGCTTACCGTCTCCATGAACGGTGCATTTCATTTCTTACCGCTAAATGTTATGTAATATTATAAATGCATGTATATAATGTATATCTATGATATATATGATATCTACATAATGAATATAATTATTGATATAATATATATTTTACCACATGAACAACTTGTAATTATAAAGAGTTTATTTTTGACTCAAGTAGCAATGATCTACAAAACGACCATTATTAACTTAAATAATTACATAGTGTTCATAGCATGGTAGTAAGTGATATAAAAGTAATAATTAACTTGAAAAAGGTTCTTAAGAAAGTAGAAATTAACTCATGTTTATTATTCAGGACGTTAAAGAACGATCGAGTCAAGTCGGACCCAAGGTAAGGGATCCTACCTCTCTTTCTTTTTAAGTACACTCTTTTATGTCATTCCTTTTAAGCTCAAATTTTTATGATTGGGATATTCTCTTATATTACTCTTACTTTACTTTTTATTTTAATTTGATTAGATACCCTATTTTCTATCATCAATCCATTTTGGAAGTTTTAATTGTCACAGTTAGGCTGCCGAAATTTCGTAAGGGGCTTTTTTATCTCACTTTGCGTTTTCGTGAGATTCATGCTACATTTGCCAATATTTCCTTTTGAGTTGTGTAGGTATTTTCCATTAATCTAATCTTTGTGTAACATAATTTCGTTTAATATTATTTACATCAATGTTGTATAGTCCTTCTTTTATGGGGTGTACATTTCGAAAGTTACCCAAATCAGTAAGGGAACCTTTCACCCTCCTCTTTTTAAAAGACTTATTTTGTTATGTCTTTTAATTTTCATCTTATTATGTGGGGATATGTTCTTATATATCCTTATTGTCATAAATTTTTTGTCCAAGTGATGAGATACCCTTTATCTCTCTCATCAACTCTTTTTCAAAAATTTGATGTGATGTCGTTAGGCTGTTAAGGGAACTTCTTAACCCAATTTCGATTTCTTTGGGTTCAACATGTAGTTATTGAATATGTCATCCTTTGAATATGTGTGAATGACCTTTTAATATTTTAAACTTAATATCCACTTATATTGGGTGTATTTATATTTTTCACAAATAGTTATGAGATTTATTTATCCTCAATTTAAGGATACCTTCTTTATAATGGATTTCATCTCATTTTACATTTCTATTGAGACTTCATTGTTGTTATGCACCAGTTCGGTCTTATATGGTGTATATACTATCCTTTGGAATATTATATCATGAATCCCTTTATTCTCATGATATTATAATGTTTTGATTAAATGTTATTTCTCAATTATTGTATTCAAGTGTCTCTCATTTTGTTAAAAACCCTTTAACTAAAATATCGTTTTAAATGTTTTAATGATTTAATCTTATAAATATTTCTCATTTAATATTCATGTTTTCAAAATGGTTTTACTGATTTATTTATATGGTTATTAATGGTTTAAAATTTTAAAATCTTCAATGTGGTATGAGAAACTTTGATTTAAAAATCTCTTTATTAAATGTTTTAAATGGTTTTGAAAATGGTTTTTAGAATGGATTCATTATTTCAATATCTTAAAATGTTATATTGTTATTGAAATGTGGGAATATTATCTTTCCTTTATCATTAAGTCATGTGATATGATTCTGTTATGGTTCTTGGGAATTTTTATGAAGATGGGTCGTTCCGTGATAAACTAAGGGCAGGTGAGCCCGATATAGCTCTCCAATGCATTGGGTAACACGAAGGAGTTAAACGTTAAGGTTTCTCCGAAGAGATTTTGGGAATATACTATGATGGGTATTCCAAACGTAACCAAGAGGGTTACTCCCTACGTAAGAATGTTATGAATTTCTCAAGTTACCTTTATGCATTATGATTTCTATGATTTATTCGTGATTTGATGAGGTATGTTAAAATGATTATTTTTTATGAGTAAATAATGATTTCATACATGGACTAATGTTTTCTTTTCATACTTTTATATCCCTTACTGAGCTTTGTATGCTCATCCCAAGTTTTTGAAATGTTTTTCACGGGTCAAGGGAGTGGTACATGATATGATTATAATGTCAAAGAAGTGTCAAGAAATAATCCATGTTTTATTTTAAATACGTTTCCATTGATGGGAAAAATGAATACTATCTTTTATATAACCACTTCATTTAAATGTGGAATGTAATGCAAGTTTTATGATCTAATTCTCTAAAACTCTAAACCTGAAAAGATCCTCAATGAGTAATCTTGTAATAACTCAATATTAAGTAAGGTTTAAGGTTGGGGCCTTATAAAATGATTTTTAAAGATTTATAGCATTGGTTATTACAAAACCAACGTTGAAGAGTCCATGAAATAAAATTTTCATTAGTTTCAATAAAAACCTACATGAAATATATTATTTTTTGAGTTGATTTTTTATAAAAACGACCCCAAATATAAATTCTTTAGATATTTTTGGTGTCAGTTATACTAAAAACTGATGCCAAAAAAACATGTATAAAAAATATTCAGCCTCAGTTTTTAGTAAAAACAAGACAAAAAATCTCTCACACATAATTTTTACATTGTTTTAAGAAATTTGACATCATTTCTCCGATGTTAAGAATACTTTTTCCACTAGTGATTATTGAAGAGTCTCACTTGTTTATGCTTTATTTTATTCGGGACATTCAATAAACTTATTTCCTCACTATATTTTCACTTGTTTATAGTTTGGTGAGTTTAATCCAATAATAGTAGTGGTACAATTGGTGTGTATATCAATGATAGATTCGTCAATAGACCTTGAAGATATACTTGTTTGGGTAAGGAAAATGATCTTTCTTATGGATTTCTATGTGATGAATATAAAGAATGATCTATTAAATTCCCATGCTCCAATAATTCATGGAATAACCTTCCTTATAACTTCCAATAAAATCATAAACGTCCATAAGGGTACACATTCTATAGATTTTGTAAATTAGTTCTTAATCTTTGACATTTTAGACTATCTGAAGTACCCCTTAGAAGACTATTTCTCTCACTCCATTTCCCATTCTGACCCATCTAGTTATGATTCTCTAAATATTTATTTTGAATATTTTTCAAATGAGGATCACTCGATTATTATAGAGATCTTTAGTATTGGTTCTAGTCTGAGGTTGAAAATTACATTCACCCTTATTTATCATGATTAAACCACACTCTTTTTTTGTTCTTTTGATGACTTTTTTCTAATTATGAGCCTGTAATTTCTAATTATAACATGGATATTGATTTTTTATATAGATTTGATAAATCATTCCCTAATATTGATGTTGTACATTTATCTCCAAAAATTCAATGTGCACATCTTTCAATTCCCATATCATTTCCATCAATACAGAACATACCAAAACTAGAACTCACACTATTTCCAACAAACTTAAAATATTTATACCTATTTAATGATGAACAAATATCAATAATAATTGTTAATAATATCTTATATGAACAGTAAACAAAACAATTTAATATTTTAAGGAATAATATTAGGGAAATTGGGTGGACCTTAGTAGACATATTATGAATTATAAATTTTATTTTAATAAAAACATATCCATTCATAGGATGAGAATAAATTGCTTAGATAGCCACAAAAGAGACTTAACCACGTGTTATTAGAAGTAGTAAAGGAAGAAGCTAAAAAATTTCTTGAGGAAGGTATTATCAACCCAATATTGGACTCCCATTTGGTCAAACCAATCCAGGTTGTACTAAATAAAAATAGGTTCACTTCTATAAACTTTGAAAATGATTATTTAGTTCTAGTGGGAATACAAACCCATTAGATAGTGTGCATATATCTTATAATACTGAATCAAAACACTTATAATGATTGTTTACCCCTTCCATTCATTGACCATATGGTTTAGAGACTTTCCAAGAGGACACACTACTGTTACTTGGATAGTTTTTCTGGTTATTTTTAGGTTCCCATTGCAGTATAGAACTAGGAGAATATGACATTCACTTTCTTGTTTGATATATTTTCTTACTTAAGGATACCATTTGGACTATGTAATTCCCCAGTTACCATCTAAAGATGCATGGTTGGTATCTTTGGTAATTTAAATAATATTTCCATGGAGGATTTATAGATGGTTTTACTATTTATGGTTCTTCATTTAATGAGTGTCTCTTGAGTTTCGGTAATGTGTTACATCATTTTGTTGAGAAAAATCTATTTTTATATTTTTAAAAATTCCATTTCATTATAGAGAGTAGAATAATCCTAGGTCATGTAAGTATCAAAACATGGAATAGATGTTGATAGATCTAATATTAAAATTATTTCCCATTTCCATGTCCTATATGTGTGAGTGATGTTTAAAATTCTTATGAAATGCATGTTTTTATCAATGATTCGTGTGATATTTTTGTATGATTTCTCTTCCACTATCAAAATATCATCAAAAAGATTTTAATTTTCTATATGATGATTATGTAGGTATTCAATTGAGTATCTAAATAAAATACTCAAAAAACTACTAATCATTATTCTTTTTCCATGAGAGCTTCCATTAGAGCTTATATGTGACACTTCCAACTTTACAGTTGGAGTAGTCATATCGCAATGGGTGTAGGGATTTTCAGATGTGATTTTCTGTGCATCAAGGGCCTTGTATTCATCCTAAGAAAACTGAAAAACCATATAAAATGAGTTTCTAACAATCATATTTTCTGTAGATAAATTTCATACTTATTTATGAGGCTTTAAATTGGTTGTTTTCTTTTGATCATGAAGCTTTGAGGTACCTCTAAGATAAGATAGATGCAAATCCCACATTTATATGTTGGACTCTCCTTTTTCAAGATTTCAATATTGAGAAAAAAATAACTGTTTGTAGGAAAAGGTGGTAGAACACATGATTAGGATCAATTACACACTTGATGATGACACTAGGGATTGAGTACCACTTTGAGAAACATTTTCCTATTAGAATATTTATGCACTCTCATATACACATCATTGGTATGTGGATTTATTAAACTATCTTTTTTACCCTGGAATGCATGAAAATATAAAGAAACTTGGTGACCAAAAATTTAAAAAATGAGTATAGGTATTATGTATGTGATGATCCTTACCTCTAGTTCATGTGTAGTGACCACGTTTTTAGAAGGTGTGTTCCTAGTCATGAGTTTGATTCTTTTATTAATTTTTGTCATAAACTTTTAGGTGGTGGAAGCATCGTATCAAAAAAACATCTTGGAAATTATTATTAAATGGATTATATTTTTCTAGTTTATTTATTTATCCCAATGTGTTTTTTAATTCATTTTAACATTTACAACACAATATTAACATTTTAAGGAGTCAAATGATTCCTCAATAATCAATATTATTTAATGAGTTTTGTTATGAATGGGGAATTGATTATATGGGTCTATTTCTTATCTCATTCAGTTTATTTTATACCCTTTCTGTTGTTTATTATGTTATAAATTGGGTGGAGGCAAATGCCACCCATACTATTGATTATAATGGTGTATTTGAGTTTTTCAGGACACATATTTTTTTGTAGGTTTGGAATATTGAAGTGTATCATTAGTTTTCGAGTAAATTTTTGGGTTACTGAAGAAGTATTGTAGCAGTTACTGTTTAGTATAGTTGAAGTCAACATTATTTCTCTAATATGGGCCTTCGGGCCATTGGTTTTGGCCTATGGGTCTCAGGGCCTCCAGGACACCAATGGCCTTTAGAAGACTGGTCCTTCGGGGTAAAAGGGCCTTCAGGTCAGCAATAGCCTTTGGGTAATAGGGCTTTTAAGCCACAGAAAAAGACCCAGAAGAAACATGGGTAGACAACACAAGAGGATACCAAGACAAGGATTCAGAGAAAAAATAGCAAACACTATAGTTGAGCTAACCAGATTGGAAGAATAAAAGGGTATAACAACTACCATCATGACCAGGAAACATGCAGCTTTGCATGGGGTAATGCTAAAAGATCATCCATGTGATGTGGGGAGCTAAGCACCTCAATGATGAATATTCTAGGGAGGGGATGTTTCATGTGTGTTATGTCTTGGGCCTTTAAGGTCATGTATAGGGTCATGTATGGGCCTTGTGACATGGGCCTATATGTCATGTAAGGTTTCACCTTCATCCCTTAAAAGAGGGATTATCCAAAAATAAATAAATAAAAGGTCATCAGGACATTTGGGTAAGGTTATCATGAAATACCAAGGGTCACACTTCTGCAACCGTAATTTAGATTCCCTCCTTCAAAAATATGGGGACACACACAAAGAAATCTACTCCATACCACCCTTAAACTAATGGTCAGAATAAAGTTTCAAATCTGGACATTAAGTAGATATTAGTGAAAACTATAAAGTTGAATAGAAAGTAATGGATATTGTTATTTGATAATGTTCCATGGGATTATAGGTTTGATTATAATACTTCCATTAGTAAGTCCCCATTTCGTACTATTTTCTAGAAATTCTATCATCTCTATGTGTGTCATGAACTAGCCTGAATACCCTGGTACAATGAAAATCGATTGAGTGATAATATGAACCAAAGGGAATTCCCAATCCCCATGGATTTGTGACTAGTAGTTGGCATCAACAATAAGTCAAAGGGAACAATTTTTTCCACAAGTATGATAAAACTAAAAAAGATAAATATATAAAAAATTGGTATGACAGTAATTGGTTAGGTATGAGGGTACTATAAACATATGGATATCCCAATTAATTTTTCAACCAACAAAAGTCATATAATCATCAAGAAAGGGTCTCACAACTCCATGAAGTGAGTGGATCACATCTCCACAACTAACAACCATCACCCATGTCCTGTTATCAAGTATAACTTCCACCTCCTAGTGGTTATCTCCATTTTCCTAGACATATAATAAAAAAAAATTACAAATTCCTAAAGGAAAAGGTAGGGTTTTATAAAAATAACCTAGTAGGATTCCACCAAAATTTTCATAAGTATTTGGAATAAATACAAACCAAGTATGATTAAATTTTAAATAAACAAGGAATGAAAATACATTTTTCACATTTTCATCCAAATCATATTTCAACTCAAATTAATGGAAAATATATCAATATAGGATTTAATGAACTTTTTTCATAAAATTGAAGGGACAAGAATAAAGTAGTTCTATTATCACTGGCATGTAATAATCAAATCAAACCCAAGAAACATGTTCATAAGCCCAGCCTTTAGTTTTTACAAGCTAAAGAATCCTCACACTTCTCAGTCAATAATCATGGTCCTTCTTTTTCACTTTTCCCTAAGGATCGGTCCATTAGTATAGAATCAATCAACACCACTTCTGGGGTAATCATTTTGAAGTGAATTTAGTTATATTTTTCATTCTTAATCAAATTTTAAATAATTATGGTCCTAATTTTCTTATCATAATCACCAACCAACTTTAAAATATCATATATGCTTCAATCAATTAATCAATCGTGGTGAGATAATTTAGTTAAATTCAATTTATTATTCATAATTAAAATTTCCCATTTCATTTTCATCTTGTCAACTCAATTTCCAAACCAAACTAGTTTGTCCCATTATGTCCATGCCTTTAAAAATCATCTTTAATTTTAAGCCATTTTTCACATGAATAAACATCAAGTCATTTCATGCCATTATTTCCCAAATGATATAATATTTTCAAATCCTATTAAAATGGGATTTATTTTAAAATATTTGACTCCCTATAGGCCACTTGAAAAATAGTATGTGAATCGGGGATCCCTATTAGAAACTATAACAAATAGAATTCCATGAAATCTAAAAAACTCTTTGGTGTATGTTTCCAAATTCCTCAACTTGGTTCATATCATGAATGCAAATAATGTGAGATGATTTTGTATGTAGTTTGATCCCTACAGATATCACATTCTTCCATGGCGGGTTACAAGGTATCCCAACCATTAAATACATAGAAATATCATCTCACTTCCAGGTCATCCTGGGAAGGGGATAAATTTAACTTTAAGGGTTCTAGTGATCGTCCTTAACGTTTTAGGATAGTATAACAATGAACAAAAAAATTAAATGATGTCTTATCACATACATGGCCACTAAAAGAATCATCTCATATCATAGAAAAAATTCATAATGCAAGGGTTCACTGAACAATGGGATCAATAAAAGACCCCCATCAAATACTTTATCACATTAAAAGCTATGACCTACCAACATTGAAAACATAAAATTACCTCATAGGATAATGAACACTTGTTGATGGGATCACCACTATAATGAGAGTACCCAATACCAGAAAACTAATTTTCATCATGTTTTTTTCTTTGAAGAATTATCTCAAAAAGATATTAGGTCAACTGAACACATTCTTGAATATTCTCAGTCTCATCCTCTAAAACTCCAAAATGCATATGATCAAAGAGATCCATCAATTTATAGTCTATTTATAATTATTTCAATTCATAAGTCATAAGTTTCATTGTTAAGGAATCAATGATGATATTCCCCTTACTAGGGGTGTAGGAAATATTGAAATCAAAGGAACGTAGGTACTCCACTCATAGCCTCTAATTGATATTCAATTATTTATTAGATAAGATTAAACTCATACATTTATTATCATAAAAAATGGTAAAACATTAATTTAAAATTTAATTCCAAAAACTATTAAATGAATGAATTATAGTAATGAGTTTGAGATCATGTATAGGATAGTTTTTCTCATATGGCCTAAGCATTAGTGAATTGTAGGCCACCACGTGATCTCCCAGCATGATAAAATACCCCAAACCCAAAACTGATGTGTTTTAAAGTCCACATAAACCTTTATACCCTCTAGAATAGTCGACACTAGTACATAATTCAAAAAAATATTCAATGCATAAAAATATATTTAATATTTCTCATTCCAAAAAACATCACTCTTTTCTAAGTGAGATAATTCATTTAAGAAGATAAAATTGGGAAATCATTGATGAAATAGTTGTAATACCCCACTAAAACAAAAAATCTTTGAATCTTAAAAACATTCCATTGGTGATCCTATATAACAAAAACTTTCACCTTCTCCATATCAACTAAAATACTACGTTATTAAACCATGTGTCCCCGGAATATCACTTCATGAATCCTGAAATCGCATTTTGATAGCTTGGAATAATTAGGTGATTCATAAACATTTCCAAAAATTCAATAAAATGAAACCCATGGTCCTCTACAATCTTATATTAAATCAAAATTTTTTCCATAAACACCACCATGAATGAATCGAGATGCTTTTGGAATATCTTTTTCATCAATTCAAAAAAACTATAAGAGAATTGGTTAGACCAAATGGCATAAAAAGTTACTCATAATGCACATAACTAATCTTAATTATAGTATTATAAATCTTAGATTATATAATTCTCAACAGGTTATAACCAAATTGACGATCAATCTTCAATAAACACCTCTCCAATTTCTATTGATCAAACAAATTATTGATCAGAGGTAATAGATACACGTTATTTACTATGACTCGATTGAGTTTTCAGTAATCATTACAGAGGTGAAATGTACCATTAAAATTATTTTAGAAAAGAAAAATAATTTCCCAAGGTAACATAATTGGGCATATAAATTGTAACACCAAAATATTTTTGAAAAGAAAACTATGGTTGATAGTGTATTCAACACACAACACCAATCTTAAATAAACTGAGATATATAAAATAGTTTAAACCGTGACATTAAATTAGTGGGTATGAATAATATTAACTACATTAGGATACATATATATGGCCTACTCAAAATAAATTACTTATAATCTATTAATAAATAATCAATTAGTTTTTAGTAGAGTAATTTTATTCTTCAAAAATATGATTTCATAAAAAATGTTTCTTATTTATTTTCCTGAAAAAATGTTATAATTAAATTTTGTAACTATTATAAAATGTATTAAATAACATAAATTTAATTTTTTTTAAATCATCATAACAATATTTACTATGGGTAAAATTTTAGGATTTTTCAGAAAATAATGATTTTTTAGTGAATAGTGAATAATACTGGTTTTTATACAATTGTCATTTATTTTCAAAAAATTAAGAAGTTTAAAAGTAAAATTATTTTATAATGTGATTTCAAGTAATATATATATTATTTAGTTATATTTAATCTAATTAATTTATTTTTAATCAACTTTATAGAGGATTTTATTATGAGTTTGTCATTGTGTTTAAAAACAATATTTTTATGAAAACTACTTTAAAGTGTATCATGTTTATCCTTTTTAATTTAATAAACATCTCATAATTATGAATTAAATAAATTAAATGTATACTTTATATATTAATAAATATTAATTTTTATTAAGAAAATTATTATTATCATCTATAGAGTTAATATAAAATCATCTTTGGATAAAAATTGCACTCCTTAAAAAGTCATTTTTTCATCATGTCTGTGGGTTTTATTTTTAACTATATATTTCTATATATATGAATTGGATTTGGTAAAATTGATTCAATATTTGGAATCATAAAAAATAATATTATCTAATATGGCCAACTTAAATTTTTACCATAATGAATCGTGAAAACATAAAAAATTAATTACCACGGCTAAGGTAAAAAACGAATTTATCGGGGGTTAAACTAAAAAAATCAGGGTAAAAATGAACTAAAATTACATAAAATCTATTTATTTCCATATTTAGATCATAAAATTTGCATGTATCTATAATGATCAATTTTTTATCCTTTTCCATGTGAAAAATATGGTCACCCCTTTTTATTTTCAAAAAAGATAAGTGTGTCACTCACCTTACTTATAAAAGGAAACCCCCTATATTCTCTACTTAACCCCTTAAAACCCATTTGGTTTGACCAATACCTACCCAAATCACTTCATAAATTCCAAAAGATAATCTTGAAAGCCTTTTTTGATCATAAATATAAGTTCCCAAATACTGTACTTTATTACTAATAGGGGGTGGGGTGAATTAGTTATAGTAGTATTTTATTTTATGTTTCCTTTAAAATAAAACTACATTTGTATAATATTAAATATTTAAATTCTTTTCTGAAAACAAATCCAACACACATCCATAGGAACAAAAATATTTAAATGGTTCTTTATTCAATAAGAATGGCTACATCCCTAGTGTGGTTTAAAAATGGTCCAATTCCATACAATCCAATAGAGATCATTCCTTGTATTTTAATGTGTATGATATATCCTTTTACTCATATAGATAATTCTAAATAATCCACAAGTTCATGTGCACCGTCATAGAAGAAATAGGGTAATTCAAATGTTTTTTTAACAACTCATGTTACCTCTACTTATTTTTAATTCAATAAATATATTCTAATAAAATACAATTTTTCAATTCCTTACCTATAAGAAAGGTAAGAACCTCCTAGATTTTGTTATGAAATAATAGTCCAATTTTATTGGTTTCTATTTTCTCATTTTGATTCTTCCATGTACAATTCTCCCCAATACGATTCTTCGAGTTTTATTTTCTTTCAAAATTCAATAGAAATGAAATGACACCACATAAGTCTCTGAGTATGATGAAACATAGTATCGTTCTTCCTCAGTCTGAGAAACCCAGTATGGAAATTCTAAATCCGATTAATCCAGCCCGATATGATGATAATCAGAATTTAAATTTCACTTCTCCATCAAAAACCGTTTCAATAAAAGATCAGTATGAAGACTTATTCTTCTCTCACAAAACTAAATGCTTCTCTCTCTACAGTATTTAACAATACTTCACCATCATAAAAGTATGATTTATTTTTTCCTTTTGTAAGTAACCCTCAATACCTTTGTCAGGAATCCCAAACCACTCACACAAATTCACTCAAATTTCAATTTCCCCTGAAATATTAGGATGCATTTTTTACTTCATAAACTCTTCTCAAAAATTCTTGATTCTTATTCAAAAATAATAACATTATTTATTCATTTATTTGAATCATCATTATGATTTCAATACATGAGTTCAATTTTTCTCAATCTGATTTCTTCAATATAAAGTTATGTATCTATAAAAAATGTATGGAGAAATGGATACCATTATCATAGTCTGAAAAAGAATATTAGAATCGATTTCAATCAAAATCCGTAATTTAAATATATATATCCCCATGAAAATTAGTTTCGCAATCTCTTTCTCTTTTTATCATGACTCAATTGAGATTCAACACTTCATCTTCTCCTCGTCTCTTGACCAAGTTGGAAACCTACAAAGCAATTAAACCATTTTAAAGTGGTTGACTATATTTTTGATCTCATTCTCTCTTTCTCTTATATTAAAGCACATAAATACATTAATTCAAAATCCTATGCTAGTATCATGGATTTATTCATGACTTTATATTAATTTGAGAATAGCTTAAGAATTTTTGGACTTTAGATGGAAGGTATTACAACCTTCCATTCATTCCAGATTTATTATTGTTTTCTCAACCTGAGTAAAATCTTTTCTGAATAAAATAGGTCTAGATATGATAATTCTGGGTATGATCAACCTGGGTACGAAATTTTTATATCCTTCCCAATGGACAATAGGATTATATAGTAAATTGAGACCACCTCTTACTCTTCTTTCAACCAGATATGATTACTCTAAAAAACAATCGATATCCCTTCTTTATCTCTTTCACCTAGTTTGTATTTAGCTAGGTATAATAACTTTTTGTTCATCATCATCTCTTTTAATACCCTTTTATTCCACATGATTATATCATATTTTTCCAATTCAACTATGGGATTTAAGATAATTCCAAAACAGTAAAGCATCATCACAATTAGTTAATCTTAGTCATAGAGACTCCAATTTTTTACCCTAAAAATTATATCTACCACATCAGATCTAGAGTTATACTGATGACTGATTCATGTCCAATCAACACCTTTTCATCCAAATATTCTCTTTACAAAGGAATTTTTTAGGGAGCCCAATTCTTTTGAATACAAAGTTCAGTCCAATTATTTCTAGAAAAAATAGATTTGATTTTAAAAAACCATTCCTTGAAAAGAATAAGACACTTGAATTGAAAATGCCTTCATCATCAGCTTAGAACTAAAAATATACCCATTTGGTTTTTTTTCATCCATGTTTCATAAATCACTAAACATTGTGTCCTCAAGAAATGGATTACATGTCAATGATTATAATCCAATTTGAGTTAACTCATTGTAGGAAACAAGAATCATTGATAGCAAAGGCATGATGTCCAAAAGTAGTTATTATGATAACCATTCACTTTTTCATTCTTTATATATTCTTCAATCTTCCTAGAATACAAAAAAAATCATTTCTGACAACCACTCCAACAAAAATTTAGAATAGTTCACTCACAAAACAATTTTGAATTCACAGAAACTCACAACTCTCTCTTTTATTAAATAGATTTATGGAACAATAAAATTTCCACCTTGATAATAAAATCTAAAGGTAAGATGTTATAGAAGGAATAAACACATAAATTATTATTTAAGATAAAGAGTTTGGTTCTCTATGTTCAATCTCAATTTTGATAAGGACGTCTTCAGTAAAAGTTTTTATAATATGTTTTCCACTTGTTCCACTGTTTGAAAATACTCCAACTTCAATTAATTATTTTCCACATGATCTTTAAGGAAATGATATTTTATATAAATATGTTTTAATTGATAATTTTTAACTAGATTCCTGGTGATATTGAATGTACTTTAATTATGATAGTCAAAGATCAAGGGTAAATTCACTCAACCAGTATCTTCTAATTAAGTTTTCATCCAAAATAGTTGAGTAACATATTTAGTGGTAGCAACATAATCAACTTCATTCATAATGAGAGATAATGAATTCGGTGTCTATGAATATTAAATAACATAATTATTTACCATTAATTATACACCACCAGATGTGGATCTTCTATTATCAACACTTCCATCCAAATATGCATCCAAATACCCAAAAAATCAATATTATCATAGATGAAATACCTGATTCCGATTTCTATTGTGCCTCTATTGTATATGAGAATAGTTTTTCTAGAAAGTAAATGGGTTTCTTTTGGATAACTCAGAAATATATGAAATAATTTAATATCATACATAATGTTGGGTGTTGAGGTAGTCAAATACAATAGACTTTCAATTGACTTTTGATGTTATTTTAGATCAATTTCTTTTCATTCTCCATCTTTATTCATCTTTGTTTTAGTTGAAATAGGTGTGGAAAAAAGTTTTGAGTTTTTTGTGCCAATCCACTTAATAAGTTCCTTAAAATAATTTTCATGGGAAATAAAAATGAATTATTTACTTTTCAATATTTTTATCCTTAAAAATTATTTTATTTCCCCCCAGCATGGACATTTCATGCACCTTCTTCATTTCTTCAAAAAATTGTTCACAAATTCTTTCATCATTCACAATAAATATAAAATCATAAATATAAACAATAAAAATAAGGTAATACTCTCTACATTCTATATCAGAAATATGGTTGTCAACTCTTCCATTTCTGATACTCATCTTCCTTAAGAATGTGTCCAATTTAGAATACCATGATCTTGGATGTTTTTTTATACCATACAAGGCTTTATTCAATCTACACACATAGCTTTAATCTTTTACAAAAATAATAGTGAAAGGTTTTGAAATGTAGACTTCCTCTTCAAGATCACCACTCAGGAATGCAGATTTAACATCCATTCCAAAGATCATGTATCCTTTTTATGTAGAAATAGAAAGAATGATTCTAATTGTTTCTAATATGGCCGCCAGAGAAAAGGATTCATAAAAATAAATTCCTTCAATAAGTTAATAACCTTTGTAAACCAATATTATTTTGTTTCTTATAACTTCCCTTCTTCATTCATTTTGTTCTGAAAGATCCACATTGTTCTGGTCATGTTTTTGTTCTTAGGCTTGGGTACGGGTTCTTATGCATCATTCATTCAAATTAGATCTAATTCTTCATTCATAGCTTGAACCCATTATGTATGCTCAAAAGCCTCTTTCACATCATTCATTTCCACTTCTCAATACAAAGAAGTATGTGTAATGACACTTTTTTTCTTCATGTTTAAACCTTCTTGTGTTGATCACCAATTATATTCTAAGATTCCACTTTTTTACTCATCCTGGTTTGAGAATTCCAATTTTCTTCCTCATAAATGCAAATAGATAAGTTTGTTTCTTCTTTTTTATAAGTATAACAATTATATAAATCCTCATCATAATTTTTTTTCAAATTTCACAACTTCCTTATCTGTCTGAGTATGTTTCTCTTTCTCAAATACTTCTATTACTTTCACATAAACTAAATCAACAATTCTTCTGGTTTCTTTTTTGAAACATTTATATCATCTTCTTTCCAGAGAATGGCCAATAAATATTCCATCTTCACCTTTCTTTTCAATATTTCCACAGTATTCACCTTTCTTATTTATAATGTATGGACTCCTAAAAACCCTAATGTGTTTCAAACATCGATTTTTTTCATAAAAAAATAAATATAGAGCCATAACTGATTGAGGCTTGTATAAAAAATGGTTCTGAATATAAATATAAGTGGTCATGGATTTTCTCCTAAAGCAATGAGAAAGGACGTGTTCAAGTAACATAGTTCTTCCCATTTCTACTATGCTTCTATTCCTTCTTTAAGAAACCTCATTTTTTGGGGGAATGTATGGGAAACTGTACTCATGATAAATTCAATGATTCTCAACACAGTATTCAAACTCTTCACTTCAATACTAACCACCATTATCTATTTTCAACTTTTTTACTGAATACCCACATTCAATTCCTTCTTTTCTTATTAAAATTTTAAATATTTTAAAATAATCTAATTTATGTTTCATATACATGAAATAAGTAATGTGAGTAAAATCATCTATAAATTTAATGAAGTACTTCTGTTTATATGTTTATTGTTTTCTCATTGGCCCACAAATATCAAAATATATTAGCTCCATAGGTTTTTCTTGAAACAATATCAACATTCTTAAACAAAAAATTTGTAATATTTCTTTTCTAGAAAATAGTGCAATGGAAATCTCTTCCTCTTGGAAAAGAAGGAATCTCTAGAACACTTTCTCTTTTAGATAATATTCCCATGTTTATTTGACACATTTTCCTTAACCCTTTATGCCACAATTCATTCTCTTCTACCATACTCGTGTAGTTAGTGTTTTGTGTATCACCAACTTGAAACAAATTTCCTTTTGAACATTGGATCCTTGTAACAATCCTCCTATCTTCTTCAATCTTCACAGCAAACCCATCTTTCTTGAAGATAAATTTTCTACCCAATTTTAAAACACTTAACAGGTTGTGTTTCATATAATTAATAATCAATTCTTTCTTGGATTTCATCTTTTTTTTCAATAAAGGATTAACAAACACCTTTTATTTTCATATATTCATCATTTCCAAATGTCATTGTACCTTCTTTAAATTATTTTACATTTTCAACAACTTCAAGTCTCATATAATTTGATATGAACACCCACTAGTAAGTGTCCAAGGATATTCTCCTTTTTCCCTTTCAATATAGTTTCAACAACAACATTTTTTGGCATTCTATTTTTTCTTCACTTTCATCTTGTGAGAATTGTTAATAATATTCTATTTTGAAGGTAAAAAAACCTCAAATCCTTTTTCAAGGTTTCTAGGTTTTTTAAATATTTCAAAAATAGTTTCTAGGGGCTGGAACATATTTTCAATCTTTATTCCAATCTTTTCAGACTTCTTTACTACAACTTCCTCAACCTTCATTATTTATGGTTATTGAATCCCCCTCAATATTTTCCTTTTATAACTTGTGTAATAATAGTAATGTTGTTAGTTGAACCAAAACATATTTTTCATATATATGAATCCTCCACAATACTAGAAATATCCATAAAATGAGTATTTTTTTCTAAAACCTCCACAATGACTAGAATTATGAATTCATTTTTTAGTTGCATTATTTTCATTTTCAATTGGATTCTTCTTATTATTTTCAACCATAATTGAGTTATACATATTTAAATTTTTTTTGGATTTAGATAAATCTTTTTTCGGATTTTCATTTTTTATAACTTATATATTCTTTACTTTGGTCATATACATAACTTTCACTGCATTATTCTTTCTGGAAAAATTCCTTAATTCTTATCACCCTTTGAAGGTAAGTTTTGTTGAAATTTTATAGATTTATCCTTATGATAACATTCACCAAATTCGGTGATAGATTTTTCAAATATTTTACTTTTCTCTTAAACTTCATAAATATTTTATTGGACAAGGTCTAACTCCTATTATTTCTCTTTCAATTTCACTTCTAGATACTCATTATGACTCGTTTCATCTTCAATAGATTTATTCAAGTCAACAATATCATTCGCCATCTTTTCATTCCCAACAGAAAAAAAATCTTGATTTATCATTGAAGAAAATTCATCTTCCATATATTTGCATTCCTTTTCAATAATTTTGATATTTATCATAAATTATTTCAATTCTTATTTAAAATTTATTTCATGATGATTTTTTTCTTCTTCAAAACTATTGATTCTGGGTTCTTCATCATTCACTATTGCAATAAAATCTTTTTCAATACCATGCTCAACTGATATTTCAGAATCAACATCACTGACTTCTTCTTATTTATCTTTTAATAAGATACTTCTTATTTGGATATGAATAATTAATTTTTTTTCCCTATGGATTTAAATTTTTATTTGTTTTGATACTTCTTACACTATCTTCGGTTGATTATATCCTCAATATCACTATCCTCTTCATTCTTTAGTCATGTAAATATATCCAAAAAATGACCAGTGAAACCACATTAAAAACATTTCAATGGATGTTTCTCTTTTTATTTACTTGTACCACTTTTAACATTTTTATAAAACAAGGATAAAATATCATTAATGTTTTCATATACCTCATTTACAAAGATAAAATCACCATATTATTCTTCAATAATTGTATTATCAGAGAATTGAGATTTCAATATATAAGGATGAGAAATGAAAAAAAGTGTATGTTGGTACACCTCAAAAATTTTATGAGAAAATTGATGTTAATTCACCAATAAAAGTTTCTATTTCAGAATCTTTATCTTCAATCAGTGGGGATTTTGTGGTTCAATCCCAAAATATGATTATAATCTTCATTACATTCTTTCCAACCATAGACCCAAGGTGTAAAATAATTCAAGAATCAATTATTCAGAGGAAATAATCAATAAACCTTATTCTGGAAAAATTCATCAAACTCAAGGCTGATTTCAAGATTTTCTCAACAACATTGGTGCTTATATAAAGTCATGAAAATTGATAACCAAATGGTCAAAATCTATCATTGATGATCTCAATATCACTGATGACTTCAGTGACTCACTCAAGGATGATTCTGATATATTTTATGGAAAACTCTAGAATCTATTAAGATGTATTTATGAGAAACTAAAGGAATAACAAGATGCCTGCTAACAAGAATATTAGGATCTGAATGGAAAACTGAACTCTAATGCTTTCAATATAAAAAACGGATATAGAAATCATTGAATATTTGTCTAAGAAACTTAAAACTCTAGAGGATTTAATTAAGTCTCAAGATGACTCAGTTATGTCTGAGGAATAAAGGATCAAAAACCTTGAGAATAAAAATCATTATCAGAAAGAGTTGATCAATAAATTTTAAGAATATCACATGGAGTTGAAGAAGCTGAAATCCATCATGAAAAATATGATCTTAGAAAAGAATAAGGATGAATAATATTTTTTTTCAAATCTGATATTTTATTGTAATAAAAATTTTGTAACAATTTTGTTATCTAATAAAAAAATTTCTTTTCATTTTTTTTCTTTTATGGTTACTAAACTTTTAATTAAAATATATATCTTTGGATTCCATTTTGAAATTCACAAAGGGATAGAAAAGAATATTAAACTAAGGGGGGATTTTTATGAAAGGGGGTTATTAGTTAATGGATAAATCCTTAAGTAAAGGGGTAATAATTTCTTTAAGAAAGACAGATAGACTCAAAGATAACAATACAATCCTTAAGGGGATTTCATAACCTAATAAGGAGTTATTCGTATTCATTATGATTTATAAACAAAAAGGGAGATAAGTATTCATTTTAAAGATCAAAAATGAAAACCTTATATATGTATATTATTTTATGAAAACTTTTTTGTGCTTTCCAAAAAGGGGGATATTGTTGACTCAAAAGGTTCCTTATAAGTATTCCATTACATTATATTTTGAAGATCACAAACACATCAATTTAAAGAATAAAAAGACATTTCCTAAGGATTATTATATTCTATAACATGTTATATCTTACCGTAGGTATTCATCATTATTTTACCATTTGTGAGATAGTTGTTTTAATAATAACAACTCATGTCATTTTACAGATCACGATAATTATTACATTATATTTTATATACATTTAATCATGTCACAAAATATTTATAAATGAATAACTTTTTTCACCTGGTATAATAAGTCAATAACTTATGGATAATTATGTTTCAATAAACTTACAAGTGTATATTCACATGTAATTATCAATCTCACTTAATCTGGTGTTGTTCCGTATAAGACAAACACTTTGTAAGTTTTTTAGATTCCCTAACACAGTTTGTTTTAAGGAGTCACTGATGGATGACTCAATGATGAGGACTCACTAATCAAAGAATTTTCTGATTGAAGAATTCACTGATCGAAGAAGACACCGAGGTAGGACTCACTAATGGGTGACACACCGATAGTACAAGTGACTCAACATTGGATGACTCACCAATGAACAACACACTGATATTTCGAATTGAGTCACCAATGACGAATCACCATTGCTCAGATAGATTGATAATACAAATGATTCACCGATTCCTAGAGTCACCGATACTGATGGAAAGGACTTTCCAATGCAGAGAGTCACCGATGCTTACATCCTGATGCTAATAGACTGATGCCAATGACACACCTATTCTTATGACTCATCGATAGTCATAAAAACTCTTTTAAATTTAATAATTCAAATTTATATATAATGGTCATATTTAGAAAAATTAATGTTTCTAAAATTATTTAATGTTTTCTGTTGTGTATTCAGTAGACAATATGAGGTACATACATGTGGGGAGATCGTTGTGTCTTCTGGACCTTGAAGTATAAAAGAATCACAATCTAGATCATTAGAGATATGAAAAAATTGTATAATTATAGAAAGAAAAGAAAGGCAAATGAAATCCTACAACTCTTGACCACACTTCCAAAAGCTCAAGAACTCAATGGAAGAATAAATGGGGATATCAGAAAGTGATCCCAAACCTACTAAGATGATGTCAACAGAAGCTAAACATTAAACTATCGGAATCCATCCCACAGAGACTATGACACACTATTTTGGATCCAACTTCCAGAAGATGACACACACATCATTTCCACTACATCTAATGAGTCCATATATTCACTACATAACTCACATAGACTCATAAAACATTCTCTACATCAATAAATCTATTATGTTCCTTTATTTAGATTTCTGAGCGGTGTTTGTATTTTTGTGTTACACACACACACTAACTCCTGTTCATAACTGGAGGATACTAGATATCCTAACACTCTCACTCTATTTATCCTTTGTATCCCACATAGAATTGTGGAAGAGGTCATGTGTGACCTGTTTTTTGTTTTCCCTTGAATAACTATGGTAGAGGTCAAGTGTGACCTCGATTGCCTTGTGTGTTGTTTTGAACCCCAATATAGGGTGTGAATCGAAACATTTTTATTCATTTAAATTGTTTGGTGTTTGGTGATCACCAAGTGGAGAGGGATAAGTCTCATCTTGAGAATGAAGATTTTGTTTTAATTATTACTATGTTTATTTCAATTTTCTTCTACTTTTTATATAAAAAATTTCATTCAAATCAAATCATACATTGATAGTTAGTTTAGAATGTCTTTATAATAGTTTTGAACTAGTAGATTAGTTTCAAAAGTTATGATAAACATAATATTACTATAGCTGGGAAATAATCAATTTTTTGAGAAATTAATTGAACATTCAAGACACTTAAAAATTCACAACAAACTAACTTTTTTTATAGTTTTATTTTGGGGAAATTTTCAAAGAACAAATTTATAATAAATTTTTTTATAGATACTCAATTCATCCACCATCTTCAGTAGTCTACTATGACCAACATTTGTTATTAGAGGTATTTCTATATTTTTTCAGTTTTCAAGGATTTTTTAAACATTTTCAACTGTGATTGTAGTTATATTTCAAAGATATTAAAATTTCTATTATTAGTAAATTTTTATCTCTTTAAAATCTTGTTTTTAAATTTTATTATGGATAATAGACTAGAAGGTGTTTCTTCCAATATACCTCCTTTCTTTAATGGAACTAATTATTCATAATGGAAAATTCAAATGATAATTCACATAGAGAGTATGAGTTTGGAAATTTGGTCTTCAAATTTAGATGAATTTGAGATTCCTTCTACTACTAGAACTACTTCGGATGACCCAACTATGAATACTTACAACAAGAATTGTAAAGCCCTGAATTCCTTATATTTTTCATTAGGAGATGAGTAATTTAATAGAATTTTTTCATGTAATACATCCCAAGAAATTTAGGTTACATTGTCTATTTCACATGAAGAAACTTCTAGTGTTAAGGAATTGGGTATTAACACATATACTATTAAATATGATATATTTAGTATGATGCCTGATGAGCCTATTTCTGACATGTATCTTAGGTTTAGTGAAATAGAGAACATTATGATCTCTATGGGAGGAGATGTTACAGACAAAGAAAAAATTATGTGGATTCTTAGATTCCTACCTGATAGATGGAGAGGAACCTCTATCACTATTAAATAATCATGTGACATCAGAAAATTACATGTCAAAGAACTCATTGGAAAACTGATGATGTTTGAAGAAGAGATGAAAGTAAAAAAATATGGAGAGGATGAACCTAAGAGATTTTTTTTACCTTTCAAGACTACTACTTCTGAGAATAATTATAATGATAATGTAGTAGCCTATGTTGAAATCCCCAATAATGATGATTCAACAATAGATAGTTATGATGGGATGGCTCAACTGGACAGAAGATTTAAGAAATTTTATAGAAAGAAGATATTTTCCAGAAAGCCCAATTATAAAGGAAGAGACGATAACAAGGGAAATTGAAAAGACGACGGGAAAATAAATTTCAAATCAATGGAAATTTTCTAATATGAGTACAAGAGTAGAGGACATTTCAAAGGTGACTATCCAAAGATAAAATACAAAAAAGAAGTATGAAAAAAATACATGAAGTACAAGAAAGTTATGAAAGACAAATGGAGTTCATATGAGGATAGCTCTAGTGAATTATTATCATCTAATGATGATAAATATGACATGGAAAATATGTTTTTTATGAATAAAAAAATTTGGGATAACCTTATATTCACCTGCACACAATTCTTATCATTTTAAAAATGAATATGAGTCTGAGAATATGACAAATGATGAACAATTTGAATATTGTAACATGATAGAAGAAACATGTAATGAACTAAAATATAAATATAAATTTTTAAAGAAACATCATGCTCTTACTATAACTATTATGTCTAAACATACTATTTAAAAGGAAAATAATGCTCAAATTCCCAAGGAAAACAATGAATTCAAAATGTCTAATGAGAAAATGAAGAAGGATTTAGAGATGTTTACCAATGGAAAAGATACTCTTACTCAAATTCTTTTTAAACAGATAGCTCCTAAGCACACTTCTGCTATAGTATATCAACCTAAACAAAAAAAATATCAAAAACAAATTTTATGACTAACTCTATAAAATATGATTCTTTTCTAGAAAGTCACAATTTTACTAAAAGTTTTAATTCTCTAAAATCTTTTACTAGATTGATCTTTTTAGGATCAAACTAAGATTATTTTTTAAATACATTATATTCTATATATAAGAAAACCATAAAAAATTGTGGGTTCCTAAAGCTTTTACTACTAATGTTACTCGACCCTGACAAATATGGGTACCAAAATTGTTTCATAGATGAATTGTTTTCTAGGTAAATTGACTAAAGAGTGCCAATAGAAAAATTTTGTAATTGGATAGTGGTTGTTTAAGACCCATGATAGGGGACTACTCAAGCTTAAAGAAGCTCATCAAAATTGATGGAGCGCATATCACATTTGGTGACAATGGTAAACAAATCATAGGCTTAGGCCTGATTGGTAACCCTAGATCTATTTCAATTTACAATGTACTTTATGTTGATGGATTAAAGTATAAAATTCTTAGAATATGACAACTATGGGATGAAGGTTTTAATGTAAAATTTAAAAATGACTCATGCCATGTTTTTTATTCCAAGAATAACATCATATTTACTACTCTTAGAAATGATAATGTATATGCTCTAAACATAGGAAAACTAGCATCATAGAATGTTTCTTGTCTAAATGCATTTCACAAAGAGTATTGGATCTTGAACAGAAGACTAGGACATTGTAATGTGCATTCCCTTATGAAATTAATCAGAAAAGGTTCAGTTAAAGACCTTCCGAAATTAGAGTTTCTAGAAAGTAGATCGTTCAATCCTTGTCAAAAAAGCTACATAAAATATCTTTCAAACAAAAGAAAGAAGTTACAACTTCTCAACATCTCGAGTTGGTTCACATGGACTTGTTCAGACCATCTAGAGTTTAAAGTCTCAATGGGAAGAATTATGTTTATTTTATTGTAGATGACTTCTCTAGGTATACTTGGAACTTTTTCATAGATCAAAAAAGTGAATCTTTCTATAATTTTACCAAGTATGATTAGACTATAGAAAATTTTAGTGGACATAAAATTAAATCCTTAAGAAGTGGAAATGGCTATAAGTTTGAAAATCACGACTTTTAATCTTTTTGGTAGAAAAATGGCTATAATCATAACTTCTCATCCCCTAGGACATCTCAACATAATAGTGTAGTTGAAAGAAGAAAAATAACCTTAAAGGAAATTTCCCAAACTATTCTCAATGAATATGACCCACCAATTTATTTTTGGGCTGAAGTTGTAAATAAATATTCTTATATAATAAATCAAGTCTTAATCTAACCTACCCTTATGAAAACTCTGTATGAGTTGTGGAATAATAGGAAACCAAGGTAAATTATTTTAAAGTGTTTGGATGCAAATTTTATATTCTTAACACAAAAAATAAACTAGAAAATTTTCCTCCAAAAGTGAAGAAGGAATATTCTCTGGATATTCAACATTAAGAAAGGCTTATAGAGTCTTTAATAAGAGAACCAAATGGGTGGAAGAATCTGTACAAGTCAAGTTTTATGAAACAAATCAACATGAACCAACGTCTTAAGTAGGTAATATTGAAGAGAAAATGTCTAATATAGACATTAATTCTAAACCTTCTGACCATCCTATAAAGGAATCTATTAAAAGTTCTAGTTCTTGAAATTCTATATAATCTATCGATATTGAATCGGAACCAAGTTGTCAACTTGAAATAACTAGCCCTACATTTTCTAGACCAACTAAGACCATTAAAAACCATCCCTTAGATGTCATAGTTGGATATTTAGTCAAAAGAACACAAAATATAGCTTCTTAGAGAAATCAAGTGAACATCAAGCATTATTCTCACAACATGAACCCAAAAATTCCAATGATTCAATAAAATATGAATTTTTTGTGATAGCTTTGTAAGAAGAGTTTAATCAGTTTAAGAGAAATAATTCCTAGAAGATTATTGATATTCAAAAAGATACCTTAACCATAAGAACTAAATGGTTTTTAGGAATAAATTATTTGAAGATGAAAATATAATTGGAAAAAAAGCCTGATTGGTTGCACAAATCTGTAATCCAGAAGAGGGAATTTATTATGAGGAGAATTTTTCACTAGTAGATAGTATTGAAGCAATTAGAATTATACTTGCATATGAAACACTCTTAGATTTTAATCTTTCTTAAATTTATTTCCAAAGTACATCCGTAAATGGTTATATAATTAGGGATGTTTTTTTGAACAACCCCCAGGTTTTACAAATCCACATTTTCCAAATCATGTTTTCAAAGTATATAAATCATTATATTGTTTGAAACAAGCTCCAGGAGCATGGTATGATAGGTAAAGTAACATTATTATTTCTAAAGGTTTTACAAAAAGTGTTTAAGATCCTAATTTGTTTATAAAAATATTTTCTAAAGAAGTTTTAATATATCAAATAAATGTAGATGATACTATCATTGGACCTTATAAAAATTCATTGTGTAATGATTTTTCAAAAATGATTCAAAGTGAGTTTGAAATGTGATTGATGGGTGAACTTAAATATTTTCTTGGATTTCAAATATTTCAAAACAAAAAATGTATTATTATATATCAAATTAAATATACTAAAGATATTTTGATAATATAAAGATTTGATGGAATTAATAGTAGTGAACCACCTATGATCTCTACATGTATGTTAGATATGGATGAAAATGTGAAATATTTTTATCAAACTACTTACAGAGGAATAATTGGGAGTTTTTTTTACTTAACTGCATATAGGCTAGACATCATGTTTATTGTGTTTATCTATACTAGATTTCATGAAAACCCTAAAGAGTCACATTTAAATGTTGTTAAATGAGTTTTCAAATACCTCAAATATACAACTAACATAGGTTAATTATACCCAAGAGGACAACCATTTAATTTGGTCAATTATTCTTATGCTGACATTGGTGGGTGTATGTTAGATAGAAATAGCACCTCTAGAACATGGAACTTTTTGGGAAACTCTCTAATATCATGGTGTAGTAAAAAATAAAAGTTTCATTTCATTATAAATTGTTGAAGTAGAGTACATTGTTTCTACTATTTGTTGTACACAAATGTTGTGGACATAACACACTTTATTAGATAATGAATTTCAATTCAGACATATCTACATAAATTGTTTCAATATAAGTGTTATTAACATCTCTAAGAATCAAATTTCTCATTCTAGAAAAAAAACATATTGATGTAAGACATAACTTTTTGTGACATAACTATCAAAAAGGAGATATAACTCTTGAGTTTATTGGGACTGAGCATCAATTTGTTTACATTTTCACTAAACCATTAAACTATGAGAGAATGAGATACATCATACCTGGCCTAGGAATGATAAATCTACAAAGAATATCCGACCTTATCCTTTTATAAAGATCTGTTGTCCCATCAAACCGGTCAGGTGAAACTAATTAGTCAAATCGATCAGGTGAAACCAATCCACTAAAACTGATTAGTCAAACCAATCAAGTCAAAATAATCAGGTGAAATGGATTAGTCAAACCAATCCGTCAAATCGATCTAGTGAAACTTATCAGTCAAACCATCCAAGTCAAACCGATCAAGTGAAACCAATCAGTCAAACTGACCAGGTGAAACTGCTCACTAAAGCTGATCAAGTAAAACCATTCATTTGATATCATTCATGTGAAACCAATCAGATTAATCCTATCAGGTGAAATAGATACTGATAGGGTCTTTTTAATAATTCTTTTTATCAATTTTATTTTATGTAAAATGACACAATTTCATTTTCTTTATTTTATTGTTACTATATTTTATATTTTTACAAAGTAAAATCCCTAAATTATATATTTAATTTGATCCTCAAACCTTCACTAACATCACTACCTTTGAACCTTCTACCCTTAAAAACTATACCTCTTTACCTTCGACCTTTTGACTGCCTCTCTAAAACAAAATTTTCTGAATATAGAGAACAAAACATGTGATGCAAGGACCAAGTGAATCATTGCCGACCAAGAATCATTAAGGGGAATCTAGTAGTGACTTAGGTTCTGTGAATCCAGGTTTTGGAATCCATGTGGTAACTGCTGGTAAGGAAGTATTAGTCGAGTGGTTGTTGTTAAGAAAATCTTTACTGCTGAAAGTATTGGAATCTCAAGGGTGGATCAGCTAGTTTGCTAACAACGATAGGTTGTTCTATCCCTATTTGTTACATGAGTTCTATCTTAACATGAATGTATCATTTTATGGATTTAAGGAAGCTAGGATAAAGTTAGTGTTGAGTGGAAAATAAATTTTGTTTTCTTTAAAGGAGTGGACCAATTGCTTAGAGATGCCTCATGTGGGAATATTTGGTGATTACTAGGGTAGTATTCCTCCAACTTTAGATTTATTTTCATATGATAATACTATGAAAGATTTGACTGGGAATGAAGATTCAAGGATAGGTACTTCCACTGAGTTAAATGGATACGTAATGTTACTTTTCATGTTCATTCAAAACTAAATGATCCCATGGAATAGAGATCCTGCTACTATGAAGTATCATGACTTTTATATGATTTATTTGTTGAAAAATTGGGTGAAGGTGTATCTGTGTCAGTAACTCATTGTACAAATTTATGATATGATCAAATCATCCAAGAAGGAAAATTTTTTGTACAATCCAAGTATAATCTCATCAATTTTGAAGAGGATCAGATGTATAGAGGATGGAGATGAGATGATCACTACCTGCGGTGGATTCTGCCTACACAAGGAAATCTTTAAGAGGATGAAGATATTTTTGAAACCATGGAAGAGGATGTGGGTATAAGATGAAGAAAATATATATTAGGATTAAAATCCCCTAGATCATCCTACCAGACTAAGGGATCAACCTAATCCAGGTCATAAACTAGGTGACCATGTGGTTTATTCTGATGAGGAACAAGTTGAGGATGAGGTACCAAGAGAAGAGGGGTCTCTTATAGATTATAGGAGTTACCTAGATGTAGCTGAAAGTCATAAGGACATTTCATATAGACTTTCTAGTCCACCATTAGAATTACCCTCTCGAGAACCTTTTTTGTGTGATGAAGATGAGGAAGAGACTGAAGTATATGGAGTGGAAGGATATGTGAGGGAAAATTGATGGTTACGATGATGATAATAATGATTATGGTGATGACGATGATGAAAATAGTGAGCATGTTAGTGGATGACTAAAATTAAGTCAAGAAGATGTTATTTTTTTTGAGGAGTATATTCATATAGAAGATGGTGGGGATGATAGATCGGAGGATGCAGATCTTGTTGGATAGGATGATGTTGATAATGCTGCTGAAGATGATGGAAATGGGGACAGAACTGACCAACATTAGGATAATCAATTCATCATCTAGTAACATAATGAAATTATGGATGGAGATCAAAAGGAAGAGGATGAATCTCATAATTCACCTATGACTCAGATTGAGGAATATCCTCAAGTAACGAGAATGGCTAGAGTTCAACAAAAACCTGAAGTTTAGATAGTACCAATGCCTTAGAATGTTGCTTTAGCTAGAGCACATGATGAAGATGAAGTTGATGATGAGGAAGAGCCTCATGGAAGAAGAGTAAAGATTTACATAGTGGAACCTAGATATTTGACATGTTTGGGTGAGTGGAATAGAAATCCAGGATATATCTTATTTGGTTTGGATTATGACTTAGATGAGGATATGGTTTCTCCTCCTACTCCAAAAGCTTAAGTGGAACCGATTGCTCCGGATTCACCTGTCTTACCTATTGATCCGCCTGTTGTATAGCCAGTTCCTAGTGACTATGTCAATAAGGATGATTTTGAGCAATTAAAAGATGGTATATGTGAGTTAGTGAGAGTCTCTATTGGAGTCAAAAATGAATCTTCTTCATCTGGGAGTATTCTAGAGTCCAATTCTAATAGGACTGAAATAATGGTGATTCATGAGATTAATCCTGACCTAATTACTACAGCATAGACTATTATCATATTAATACAATTCTGAGAGAATAAGTGAAGATAATGAGTAATGAATTGGAGTTTCTAAACACTGATTTCAATACCACAATTTGTGGTGTTACAGAGGTTCTTAAGAACTTTGTTACCCATATCATGAGTGAATATTTGAATAAGTTAAAGGAGGATCTTGGAAAGATGATTTTTGGTGAATATAGTTCTAAAGGTACCAGGTCTGTTGCTGATGATGTGGAGTCTCTCAGGATTGTGATGAAGGAATAACTCAAGGGTATTCAGAGTTATTCTGATAAGAAGACCCTTTCCAAAGATCATAGAAACACTGATCTTGTTTATAACATGGTGAGATATTCTACCAATGAAGTGTCAGCTGCTAAGAAGGGAATCAAAGAAATGGTGGAAAAATATTTCTCTAAAATATATATCAAGTATGACATGAATAATAACATTAAGTACTTGGATAAGAATATCAAAATCCCTCTAGTGATAATATCCTTCAAGAGGTATGTGCTTAAGTTAAAGGAGTTTACTCTTACTTTGGAAGAGTTTATTAAAAACAAGGAGGATTTTAAAAAGATAATGCAGTATGATGGTCACATAATCAGTGAATTTATAAAGATTTTGAAGATATACTTCCAAGTGGAAGATGAGGCAATAGTGGTCCAAGTAGTTTCTTCTATTAGAACTAGTTCCACGCATCCTGATCAAATGTCTGTATCTGAAGCCAAATCTCAAATCCATCCAGTAATCTAAGAGTAGCCTCAAAGTCATGTTTTTTCAAAGAGGATACCAAGACATGTAGCTAATGTTCCTACAGGCTTTGCCTTACCTGGTGTTTTCATTCAACCACCCCTTCCTATAGCCACACCAACACCTCCTGCACTTATATTTGACCCTTCAGACAAAAGGGAATCCACCCAAAAGTGCAAGCCTTAAGATATGGATCATTTTTGATATGGTTTTGTACATGACTTTATGATGAATATATTTTCATGGCTTTACTCATTTTACATTAATTAATATCAATTTGACTTTGATATGTTTCATGTTTCTCTATGTTCTTTTTTTCTTTATTCTTTTGGTTTCTTTTCACCTTTTTCCTAATCCCAAAAGGTGGAGAAAGATATAGATGGACTATAAATATATGTATGGAAAAATATTTTAACATAAGGTGGATAATTATAGCATAGGAGAGATGGTATGTAATCAATAAAGTATATATATATATATATATCCCACCTCTGATTCAAATCACTCAGACTACTCTAATTAAACTTACTAAGGGGAGCATGAAAATACTCTGATATTCCCCTTTTAAATGGAAAATTCTATATATATCCTCTGATACAATAATTTAGGGGGAGAAAAAACAGAAATACCTGAGTTATATTGAGAATTCACATTCACTGTTGATATGCTAAGTCAAGTAATTTCAATTCCTTAACATCTTGTATAAATCATTAAAGCCATAATTTTGGATTATCAAAAAGGGAGAGATTGTTGGACCCTTGTGATATAGTTTTTTTAATAACCAAAACTACTCACATTTTATAGATCATGATAATTCATGAATTATATTTTAACTACTACTAATCATATCACTAATTACATATAAATTAATAAATTTTTCCCCTAATATAATAATTCAATAACTTATGGATATTTATGTTATAATATACTTAAAAGTGTATATTTACATGTAATTATGAATATAACTTTATTTGGTGTTATTCTGTATAATAAAAAAACATTGAAATTTTTTTAGAGTCCCTGAAACCGTTTGGTTTAAGGAGACACTGATGGATGACTTACTGATGTGGACTCGCTGATTGAAGAAGTAACGGTTTGAAGAAGTCACTGATCGAAGAAGACACTGATGCATAACTCTTCGATAGTTTAGAAAACTCACTGATGGGTGACACACCGATAGTTCAAGTGACTCACCATTGGATGACTCACTGATTGGAGACATAGTGATATTTCAAAATGAGTCACCGATGATGAATCACCAATGTTCGGAAATACTAATAGCACAAATGATTCACTGATGACCAGAGGCACTGATACCGTTTGAAAGGACTTGTCGATGCAGTGAGTCACCGATGTTGATTGATTGATGTTTCCAGACCGAGGCCAATGACTCATCGATACTTATGAATCACTAAAAGTCAAAAAAATATGTTTAATTTTTTAATTAAAATTTATATCTAATAGTAATATTTAGAAAAGTTAATGTTTCAGAAAGTATTTAATGTTTTCTGACGTATATTCAAGAGATTATATAAGGTACATGCACGTGTGGAGATATTCATGTCTTCAAGACCTCAAAGTATAAAATAATCACATGATGGATCATTAGAGATATGAAAAAAGTGTATAAGTATATCAATAAAAGAAAGGCATATGAACTCCTACAACTCTTGTGCACACTTCAGAAATCCCAAGAACTCAAAGGAAGAATATATGGGTAGAACAAGAAGGGAACCAAAACCTACAGAGCTGATCATAACATCTTACCAGTAGAAGCTGAACATTTCAGTACCAGAAGCCGTAATGTAGAAACTACAAAACTCTATTTTTTAGACAACTTCCCAACGTGGAATCAAACTTCATTTCCACTACATTAAAAAATTCTAGTACTGCACTACATAACTCACAGATACTTCTAAACCTTTTTCTATATCCTCAACTCTATTGTGTTCCTTTATTTACATTTCTAAGAAGTGTCTGTATCTGTCTGTTACACACACCGACTCATTTTCATCCCGGGAGGATACTTCATATCCTCCCACTCTCACTCTATTTATCCTTTTAATCCCATATATAATTGTGGAAGAGATCAAGTTTCACATGTTTTCTATTTTCCCATGAATAACTGTGGGTAGAGGATATGTGTGACCTGGACAACCTTGTGTACGGTTCTGAACCATAATTGATAGTGTGGATCAAAACATTTTTATTAATTTAAACTTCTTGGTGGAAATTGATCTCTAATTGGAGAGGAATAAGTCTCATCTTGAGATTGAACCTTTTTTTAATTTCAGAAGTGTTTATTACTATTGTATTTTAATGTTTTATAACAAATTTCATTCAAACAAATTCATACTCCGATAGTTAGTTTAGAATGTTTTTATAACAGTTTTGAACTAGTATATTAGTTTCAAAAGTTATATTAATCATTATAATAGTATAGTTAAGAACAAATCAATCTTTTGAGAAATTAATTAAACATTCAGAACTCTTATAAATTCACTACAAACTGACATTGATTATATTTTTATTGGGGAAAATTTTCAAGGAACTAATTTATAATAGAAATTTTTATAGATACTAAATTCACCACCTATTGAGTACTCTACTCCACCCAAAAAAAATATTAACCATGTGATTTATTAAAAAATTCTAACCATATTCTTTAAGTAAATTTTTGTATGTTAAATCAGATCCTTATTTTTAAATTTGATTTCCTATAATTGTGATTCTGATTTATTCTAAAATTAGACACCGATTTATTTTTAAATATGAATCCAATTACCTCAGAAGTCAAACTCTGATTTCATCTAAAATCATATTCCTATTTCCTCAAATATTAGACTTTAAATTCTTCTAAAATCAGACTCTAAATTCTTCTGAAAACAGACTCTGATATCTCTTGAAATTAGACTATGATTTATCTTAAAAACATACTCTAATTTCTTATGAAATCATATTCCGATTTCTTTTGAAATAATAATCTGATTTATTCTAAAATAAGAATCTTATTTCTTATGAAATTAGATTATGATATCCTCATGAATAAGACTATTATTTCATCATAAATCAAAATTTGACTTTTAAAATTTTTAGAATCTAATTATTGGGTTTTCTTATAGTTACAGAATTTCTTTAATGTAAAGTTATATTTTATCAGATCCAAAATGTGATAATTTTTCTCATATTTTTTTCTAAAAAATAATTTCAGAAAATTGTTTCTCTTAACTTTTTATTTAAAAAATTTGTCCAATTTGTATTAATATGACCATTTTATGAGTTCCACCTCTACATGTCCCTCTAAAATTTTTGGGAAATATGACTGTTGGAGGAGAATGTGACCATTGGATATCTCACCTATAAATACCCAATCATTTGAAGGTGATTGATGTTGTGAACTTTTTAGAGAAATAATACTTTCTAAGTGCTCTTCATGATTTTCTTCATGTCAATGACATGAAGAGTTTATGTTTTGAATAACATGTTCTACTTACTTAAATCTTCAACATGCTTTTTTCTGCCTAGTGTGATTCTGATTGTTGTTGTATGTAATCAAGGGATTCCAAGATGAAGGTAGATAGAGGTTTCGATCACCTTACAGATCGAGGGATTGCGGGGATAGCAAGACAGATTTTGATCTTCATATTGAGGGCTTACCCTAGTGTGGGTAAGATACAATTACTTGAAAGTATAAATCAAGGGACCCTTATCCAAGGTTGTTAGGTACACTTATCTTTGGTTTAAAATATTTTATTACACTAGTTTTACTTTTTTAAATACAAGTTCTTGTATTCCACTTCATTTAGTTATAGTTTGAATGTGTAAATTTCTTACACTTTCTTATTCCTGTACAAAATCTAATATATTAGATTCTATACGCTTTAAGGTAGAATAATTACTTAAGTAGACATGTTTAAGTTTATTTATCGGTTCAACGTTATTAGATCCTAAGCAAGTTACTTTTTTTGTTCATAACTAAAGGGGGTTTGTGAATTCATATTTTTTAACATTGTTAAACATTGACTTTCTTAAGGTTAAAATAAAAAGTTTTTAAAGCCTACAATTCACCCCCTCTGGAAATAGAGAAATATACATCTAAATTTTTTTCATATATTTTTCTTAGACTCCACATTGTTCTATACTCTAAGTGAGATCAAAAAATGACATTTTCTCACCTCCATCATCATTCCTCATCCATACAAACCAAAACAAAACAAGGGCTCAAATCTTGGAATACCCCTAGAAACTCAAGGATCAGAACAAGAAAGGGTTCATGATGTTTTTTATGTACCTACCTACCAAGTCCTGATAATACTATTCTCTAATCTACCTGACACCCAAAATAACAAGGGTTTTCTCTGATACCATCTTTTCACAAACCAAGCTAGGATGAAATCCAACCCGACACCCGACCTGATCTGAGACTTGGCCCGAAGGGTGTTCCTAATCCCCATAGCCTGGAAGATAGTTCTGGGAATCAATGTAATCGCAATAGAAATGGTATTTACCTTACAAAATAGGATTAAATAAAAAATTGAGCACAAAAAATAACCAAAAATAAATGAAAATCAATAAATACAAATCTGATCTAGATACAAAGCATCTATAAAATATAAATAAATAAAAAACTGAGACTGAACCACAATGACAGGATATCTATGTGTCATCTTGGTCACCACTAACGACAAGACCAACTGGCTCCAAAGGTACAACTAAACTAGAAACCTGAACCTACAAAATAGTTTGGGCCCACTAACACCGAGTGGCATAAGTAGGGTGTGATCTTAAACAGCTCGGTTGGAAATCACAATAGAGTCCATGCATTTCCTTTCCTAAAATAGGTCATAAACCATGGATTGTAATACTTTTAGAAAACATGCTTTTAAATCATTTCCAGTAAGTAAGCATTACTTTCCACAAATATTTTTTTAAACAACACAGATATCATTCTTTTTCAAAAACATATCCACTTTTCACAACCAATTTCAACGCCAAAATCCAAGTACAAATCTGTATCAAGTAATCAAAAAGTTATTAGTAAAAATTTATGGAAATAAAACTATCTAGCATAAATTAGTAGGGATAAAATATAACCAAGTAACAAAAATAAATAAAATGTACATATAGTAATCTTAGGAAATTTCAAAACATATCTAGTGGAAATCTATGGACAAACTTAGTTTGGACTCACCTGTGGGCATATGGTGTTGCTCTATTGTCTATAACCAACTGGCTGCTCTAAATTAGCCTCACTAGTGGCACCCCCCACCTAGCCTCACCACTAATCCAGGGGGATATAACCTATCTAATTAGGGATGATAATAAAGCTTCACTTGACCCTCTAAATGATTCTTAGGAATCCCATTAAAAAAATACATATTGAAACATGGTATAAAAACCATAAACCATACCGTTCTCATGTAAGATAAACTATAAGGGGAAAATCCAAAAACTCTCATGGTCTCAATACCATCAACATTCCCATGAATGAGCCATTAGAAGGGATCCTATACAAAAATTCAAGAGGTCTCCAATAATAATCCAAATCATTATTAGCACACATAAAAAACCATTTCTTTCATAACTGCAAATCAGGCCATCACCTCATTTGATATGCAAAAACCACTTTATCAATGATTTTTTAATACCAAAATGGCCTCACGCTACCCATGTTCTCAACTCATTTTCCAAAACATGCCACTATTCCCACCAGGACCATACATCACTTGAGTTACTAAACACATTTATTTTACATTACAGGGTGTCAATCAGGCCTTCTCATCATGTCACATAAAAACCATCTTTTCAAAGAAAACACAAAGTGCTAAACCCGACCTTTAATATTTCTAATTATATACATTTACAAATACATTTACACATTGTATCTAAATTTAATATAAAACACCACTTTCACATGCACAATTCCAAAAATTCCTTCAAATTTTAAATCCAAAACTCTTCCAAAGAAAAGTGAAAAACATGCAAAAAAAGAGAATCACCAAATCAGCCTTTATATCTTTTTTTGAAACCATGCCACATCTCAAAATTTAAAATGTGACATTATTCAAATTATTAACTAAAACATACTTAAAAGTTTCAAATGGGACAAGAATTTAGCGTCACATTTAAAAAAAATTAATGTCACATTAAGCAACAATGCACCATTTAGAAATCAAGCAAACATTTTAGAAAAAGAATTAAGGGTTGGAGGAGGATACTTTGAATAAAATGGTTCAAGGAAGATCCCATTTTCATCCTAGTGAAAAATAGGCCTCAAACAACCATTACGAAAACATATTATAAAATCAAAACATTCCCATGGGAAAATCCCCTTTCCAAATTCACACACACACCAAATCTATTTTAAAATATGATTCACATTTGCTTCACAATTTAAAAACTAATTTGTGGTGAACACCAAGGAATTTCATGTTCTAAAAGACCCATTTCTTTTGTATAACAAACCTTCAGCACATTCACACCTTCAAATCCCTTTGAAAACACATTTCACAATTTTCAGAAAAGGAATAAAAACATATATAAACCACAATATAGATACATACTTGAATAACAATCAATTTCATTTAGAAAATCATATTACAATAGATGTGTACACAAAATAAATTTTAAAATACATTTTTAAAGTAACATTATTTGATTTTAAACCAACAAAACAAGCCAAATGTAAGAATCACAACATAAAATTCACCAATATCCATATATAATACCCAACTCACAACCCAACAACATTTGAAAATCATTACCAAGGAAAAAAACCACCCTAAATAACCCAATTTTACTATAAAATATCAATTGTCATTTAAAAAACACCCCATCTTCACATAAAAGAAAACATAGTAGGAAAGTCCCTTTAAAACCCATTTATCACCAATTTTACATCCCCTAAATACCCAAAAAATTAAGATAACACATTATAAGAAATATTATAACATTTTGAAACCATTTAAGGAAATATCATAAATAATCTAAACGTTATGAAATGTAAATGGATAAAAACACCTACCTTAACAAAATGTAAAGGAAAGAAAACTCTAAGAGAAAGAAGAATATACCCCAAGAGGAGATATGAACACCCTAACATCCAAGGAAAACAATCCACACATCATTCCTAAGTCTTAGGGTATAACCAAGAAAAACCCCAACTAAGGGAAACCAAGAAATCAAGAGTGAAAAGTGAGAGAAAGAGGAAATAGACGAAAAACTAGGAAGAAATAACCTTAAAACGTTCAAAATTAATCCATCAGAAAAAGAGGGAAACTGGAGGAAAGTTTCGGAGATCCTATGGTGCACCTTTGTCGAGAAAGGTTGGAGAAACATAAAATAGGGTAAAAAATTAGAGGGGAAATATGTAATTTCAAATTTTTAATGATCTGGGCAACTCACATGGTTTGGATGCATGTTTTTCCAAACCGTGTGCCAATTGTGTGCCACTGACTATCCAAGAGGAACATTCCGCTTGGTTATCTTGCATTATTTTCCAAAATGTACAGTCACCACTATCCATAATTCAATTTTTCCATACAGTTTCTTAGTTGAGGGTGCATATTTTCCCCTAATAATGCGCCAATCGTGCACCACCTACTTTCAAGCCCAAAATCTTCATTTTCCCCCAACGTCTCACCAAAAAACATCCAAAACTCAAAACATCATACCAGGAACTCAACTTGAACCTTAACCAAATGATACAAGACCAAGAAGAGAACAAAATAAATGAAATTCCAACATCGGGGTGAAAAATTAGTCAATTCTCATCCCCTAGGATATCCAAATCCCCATTATCTAGCTATCTTATCGAAGCTCCAAAAGTTAGTTTTCTTATCTGATGAATTTAACTTTTGTAGACGTATCCTTGTATTAGTAAGTCCATGATTCCCCATAATTGTATTTCTCATTCGACCATTGTTAAGTTATCATCCTCCTTAATTTCACTAATTTTTTTATTAGTTTATTTATTTTTTTGAAAAATAATAATGAATCAATCTATAATAATGGATGAGTTAACTATAATTAGCCTGAGGTTGGTGGTCTATATCTTCCTCGGTCATTTTATATGAATTTTCACATATTATATGATTGTGTTATTATTTAATTAGGCATGATAGACTATAATTGGGGTTGATAGGCCTTGGGTTCTCATGGGGAATGATTGAGGCTCTTTAGAATTATGATATGTATACTACACTAAGATTTCATTGATTTTAGAAATATTTAATTATTTGTTTGACTTTAAGGTATTTCATATAATAGAACGAGTTACCTATAAAGGGTGTCTAACTTTGAGAATGGACTCAAGTTACATTATGACTTCCAATGTGATGATGTTTTATATTCCTCCAAGAGTGGTGTGACATTTATATGCAATAATACAAGTTAATTTTAGTGGCCCTAACTAAAGTAAGTTCATCTAAAGGTACAACTCACATACTTAGAGGGTTATATTAATCAGAAGCCTCATGAAACATCATTCATTTTTTATTAAGATTCTATAAAATATAAATCTATTGATAGATGAATGAGTAGTTCACATATAGGGATTGATTATAGGAAGGGTTGGAATGGGCCTAGAGGTTTAAGTCACCACTTATATGTGATATTGAGTATACGTTATGAATGGTTCTTGATGGAAGTATAACCCAAGAAAGGGTAGTGTTTCAAAGGATTATATAAAGGGTTATCAAAGTAGTAATAAAAAATCCGTGAAAATAAATTTAATATATTTTCATATATAATAACATAATGAAAATTTAAAAATATTATGTAAATAATTCTCAATAAAACTATCCAATTATCAAAGGCTTGATTCTTTTCAATTAAAAAACTACTCCCAAATGTATTTGTAAAGAATGAATCAAGTATACTTGAAATCACATGTTCACAAATACTCTTCCTAGGTTATACATAAAAATCATACCATATTTATATAATTATACAAAGATGGATTAAAAAATAGCTAATAGAGAATATAAGATCTAAATGAAGTGAAAACAAGTTACTATTTACAGCTATGGTGAGTGGTATTTTTAGTAAAAAGAACATATTAAATTATTATTAAAACTAAATTATGAATTCAACTATAATCATTAATGATTATATTTTTCCAAGGGAACTATACATATCTAATGGGATAAAATTTTGTCATATTTTTATGTTGGGTGATGTAATTTTTCCATGCATACCATGTTGTGTTATTTTCATTTTATATCACATGTTAAGTAAAAATTTAAGGTTTCACCCTTTTCATTATTTTAATATATTGATTCAAAATTTTAAAAATATTATATAAAATTTATTTTTTAGTTAGGAAAAAATATATATTTTAACTAAAAATATTAAATTTCATACAAAATCAATCATTTTAGTGGAAAACACTTATTACTAAAAGAACTTATAAATAATCATCATCTTAACCCCAAGATACATAAACCCTTATTTCGCCAATATATTCCCTAAGGATAAGATGTAAAATGATGGTACTTTCATATTGTGGTTTGACTAATAAAAAACTCATAATGATTTACACATTCATTAAATTTTTTCAAAAATGATTTTGTTTATGAGTCACTTATTGGAGTTTATCTTGAGTTTAGTACAGTGAGAACAATATTGGTACTACCACCTTCCCAATATCATACAGGATCACTTATTATCATAAATTTATAAAAATTTACGTCCTTATTCCTCCCCTTTTCACAAATTTCACTACGTAATTACAATAATTTATACATGATCCATCCAATGATCACCAGAATTGATTAATTTTTTAATAGTCATATAATTGATAATTTATCATATCCCAATGTTATGAAATATCTAATTTAACCTAATAAATATCATTAAATGTTCTAAAAAACTCTCTAAAATATACTTCTCAATGTGCTGACCAATTCCACTACATTCAAAACATTTCAATAGATGTTTCAATTTTTATTTACTTGTACCTATTTTCCCATTTTTATAAAACAAGGGTAAAATATCATTGTTGTTTTTATATACCTCATTTTTAAAGGTAGAATCACTATATTCTTCTTCAATAATAATATTCATTCTGTTTTCATTCTTTACAGCCTCGAAAGACATTTCTCTATAAACATTTTATTACCTTCATAGATTTATCTCTTATTAATTCATAAGTAATAAGAGTGTTATGAAAATCCTAAAGTGTTAATGTTTTAAGATCTCTAGACTCCAATAAAGAAACGTTTTCATCAAATTTTCCTGGTAGAATTCTCAAGATATTTTAAAAAACTATAGATTCATCCATCTTTTGACCAAGACATCTAAAAATACTCACATTATCATTCACCCAGGAAAATAAGTCCCCAACAGATTCATACTCACTCATCTTCAACTCTTCATACTTCAATCTCCTTATTTCATGTTTTTTATTTCTTGAATTTTGTATTGCCTTCATATATGTTTTTTTAATTATTCCATATATCTATCACTATAGAAACACCTTTAACTATCAAGAAATCACTTTTAAAAAGGGATGATAATATATAGTTCTTTTCCCTTCTATCATCCTAAAGATTATTCTTATCAATAGGTGTTAGTGGAGAATTATCATCAATGGGTGGAAACAAAATTATTGTAGCATAAAGAATATCATAACTGATTGAAATAAGATAAGGAAACATTATATCCTTAAACATATGATAATTATTTTGATCATAGACTATAATACATTTACTGATCACACAGTTCATATTCTCTATCAGCAAGGAATAACGAAGGGAACCAACACTCTAATACCAGTTGTAAGTGCCAAGAAAGTGTATTGTATCAATGAAAGGGGGAGGGGTGAATTAATGATATTATTCTTTTAATTTATGTTTCCTTTATATTGAAACAAATTTTGACTCTTATTAAATATTTTAATTCCCTACTAAAGATAAATCAAAAACACATACATATGAACACAAAGATTTACAAGGTTTGCTATTCAATAATAATAGATACCTCCTTGGTATGGTTTATAAATGATTCAATACCACAAAATCCACTATAAATCAGTACTTGTATTACAATGAGTAGGGTATACCCTTTCACTCATGTAGCACTTTTTAAATAGTCCACAATTGGGTTTACACCTTCTTAGCACAAATAGGGAAATTTAAATTCATGTGTAATAACTCGTGTTACCTATGATTCCTTTCAATTAAACAAATGTATTCATTTGAAATAAAATTCTTCAATTAATTACCCAGAAGAAATGTATGAACCTCTAGACTTTGTTATAAAATATCAGTCCGATTTTCCTAGTTCCAATTTTCTCAGTCTGATTCCTCCGAGTACAATTCTCCCTAGTTTTATTATTACAGTCTGCTTTTCTTTCATAATTCAATAGATATGAAATGGAAACACTTCAATCCCTAAGTACGATAAAACCATGTATGATTCTTCATTAGTCTGACAAACCCAATATGAAAATACTAAAGCTGATTAATCCATCCTGATATAATGTTTATCCAAATACAAATTTCACCTCTCTATCAAACACCACTTCAAAAAAAGATCGATTTGAAGACTTCTTATTCTCTATAGAAACTATAATAATATCTCTATACTTTCGTTAATAGTACTTAATCATTAGAAAATTTCAATTTACTTTTTCACCTTTTATAGGTGAACCTCGATACTTTGGGCAGGAATCCCAAAATTCATTCATGTCCACACAAATTCACCCAATTTACAATTTCCCTAGAAATCTTGAGATGCATTTTGACTTCATCAACTCTTCTTGAAGCTTATTTATTCCAATTAAAACTTCATCTCCTTATTCATAATTTCATTTGAATCATCAGTATGATTTTAGTACTTGATTTTTATTTTTATCATTCTTATTTCTTTAATAGAAAGAATTTTATCAACTGAAAACAATTATATGAAGAAATAGATACCAATATTATTTTCTGAAAATTATTCTCAGAACCTATTTGAATCAAAATATTTCATTTGAATGTATAACTCCCCCTTTAAAATTCATTCATCAATATTCTTTTCTTTTTCTCTTGAATCACTTGAGATTCAAAACATCATATTCTCCACTTCTCATGACCTAGTTAAAAACATACAATGTAATTCAACACTTTTGTAATGGTTGAATACATTATTGATCCCATTCTCTATTTCTCTTTTCTTAACCCACTTAAAAACATTCATTCACAATCTGGTGCTCTTATAATGGTTTTCTTCATAACATTAAATTAATTTGATAATAATGTAATCATAGTCATACTTCAGATGGAATGTATAGAAACTTTCATTCATTCCATATTCTTTCTTTTCTTCTCAGACAGAGTATAGTCTTTTTTGAATAAAATAGATCTAGTTACAATATTTTTGGGTATGATCAACCTAGTTAAAAATGTTATATAGACTTTCTAATAGATAATAATATTATATAGTGAATCGGCACCACCTCTTACTCTTCTTTCTCCCGAATACGATTGTTTTTTAAAACAATCACAATCACCTCTTTCTCTACTTCACCCAATTATGATTAAATTGGGTACAATGCCTTTTCGGTTATAATAATTTCTTCTACTCCCATTTTCATTCATCACAGTTGTATAACAAGTTCTCAATTCAACTTTGTGATATAAGAGAATTCCAAAACAACAATACATCATCACAATTAGTTCATCATAGTCTAGAGACTTAGATTTTTCACTATAAAAATTACATCTCCCACATCATATTCAAAGTGATACCTATGACTGAGTCGAGTCTGATCAACACCATTTCTTCTAAATAGCTTCTTTTCAATGGACTTTCATAGTGTTTCCGGTTGTTTTGAAAATAATGGTTAGCCTGATTATTTCCAGAAATAAAGTGAGGTGATTTTCAAAAAAATATTCCTTGACAATAAAAGACAACAGTTGAATACAAAACACCTTCATCATAAGCTTGTTTATAACAATAAATAAGTTTTACTATTACTTTTGGTACAATCATAAAGGGGTGGTATGAGAAGAGATAAAATTCCTATCTGTGATTTTTTTTATTTCTTCGTCCACATCTTAAAAATATTTATCAAATAGGATAATATAATTAAACCAGTATCTCATATATACTATGATTTAATAAAATTAATTTAATAACCTAAATATATCTCCAATTCCATAAATTGGGATATGAAATTATCATTTGTGTGTATGGTGGACAATTGCCTCTTGCACTGATGTCATTCATTTTCCATCATCGCCTCTCACGGCTTGTTATAATGATGGATTTAAAGTACATATATGTTATTTTTAATATATTTATACTCATTTATTAATTTTATAACCTATAAAATTTTTAAATTACATTCTATGAGGGATAACATAAGGTCATTCGTATGAATTTTGGACTTTCACCTTGTGAAGTGATGTGATTTGTTTTTCACAAATGCTTTACATAGAAGGTAATAAGGATAATTTTAATGAACATATGTGATATAAATGAAAAAATAATTATATTTATAACATATTTATTATTATAAATATATAATATACTATTTAATTTTATACAGAGAAAAATGATAATGTTGTTCATGTACGTGTGGACAACCACCTTCACGATGTGATGTGATCATTTTTTTCACCACCACATCAAAAAAAATGACATATAAATATATAAGTATATTTAATGAAATAATATGGTATTTATAATTTTAGGATCATTAATTAAATTAAAAATGATACATACCTTCTTTCCATAATGATCATTGAAGAATGGATACTTACTTATGAATATGTTTGGCTTTCCCTCTCCATGATGGTAACACGGTTAATTCTTCATATAAATTTTTCATGATTGGTTTTAAATTTATAATTTATGAATAAATATTATAATTATATCATGATTTTTATTTTGGATATGTTTAAATAATGGCATATTTTACCATGGTCAACACACCAAATCCATTTTGAAACAATGAACTAAACGTCCTCGAAACACCCCACATAGAATTAACTGATTAAGTTTTCAAATATTTCATTATAAAAAAATAAAATAAATGATTTAATTATAAATTATTAAACCTATAAAAGGATATTAATAAATAAAAAAATTGTAATCTTATTATATATTATTTAAAAGAAAATACAATAAAATTATGGAATCGAGGTTAGGGTTTTTATCATCTCATTTATAATTATTTGAGATATATGCCATATTCTCCCCTTATTTACATTTTGTGGAATATATACTACCAATTATACTTTTAATTTTATTAATACTTCAAATATAATAGTTTCTTATGATTAAATTTGAATTATTTTTCCCTATGGGATTTTACTTGAATGTTTCCAAGTGATAATAATATTTTATAACTCAGTTTATTTTCAATGGGTTGTATTACTTATTCATTGTCTTTAATATTCTAAGATTATGTGTGTAATGACTTTTGATTATATTATGTTATATTTCCACTTATTTTTTGTGTATTTATATTTGATTCCCATAATTGATTCATTGATTAAATATCAAATTCAATGGTATGATTTTTATAAGGGGTATTCATCTGAAATTATATTTCTATTAGATATACGTTTATGATATGCACCTATATACATTTTATAGGTTTATATACTTACCATAGATATTTTATATATGTAAAATACTTATCTCCATGATATTTAATGTATCATTTTATTTTATTATTTAATGGGTATTGTGATTGAAAAGTTACCAAAGTATAAAATGAATTATGTTACAATCCCCATTAATTTGGAATTGTTTATGTTCAAAGTTCCATTGGAGGAAATAATATTCTCTTTTCTTATTGAACCATATATCTTTTGTTATACTATGGTATTTAATGTGGTTTCAATGTTTAATTTTAATTTCATCTCTTATTGGTTGAATAAATATAATGAAATGTTTTTAAGTGATGCCATTCTTTTATCTTCGTCTAGATAAGTAATATTTCTTTTCCGAAATCATTTATTATAAAAGAATTTCTGAAAATATTAATAAAATTATAAAAATGATATATGAAAGGCATTTTTACCAATGTTTTAATTTTTAAAAAATTCTTTGAATGTAATCTTCATTTCATTTTTCAAATGATGCATGTTTGGATATTATCAAAAATGTAAAAAGATTCTTTATTTTAACTTTTAAAACATGAACATAATTTCCTTCCACTATGACCATTTTTTCTTTGAATACTACTTTATATGTTTTCAAGGTTATTATCAAAGAAAATAATTTTTAAATTGTTTTTTGTTTTTTAACAGTTTTTAAAAGAAATTATTTTTTCATAAATAAATGTTTAAATGATTTTTAAAGCTACATTTATATGTTTAAAAAATTAGTTTCAATAATGTTTATTTCCAAAATATTTTATGAATTTCTAAATTTTAAAAAATATTTTAAAATAAATTTTACTTTCTTAAAGAAATTTTTTAAATTATCTTTCAAAATCATTTTCTATCTAGCATGATATCCTTTGATGTTACCATTACCATACTAAGGATATGATCCTGAAATAACATTATTATTGTCTCTCTAAATTTTTTTTTTTATGATGGAATGATTTTTATGAATCTTTTTTCACTTCCATGGGTTAATCATGTTTTAGATAGATTTTAATGGTACCGTGTATGATTGAATTTGGATTAAAAAAGGCAAGAAAATATATTTTTAATTTTTTTTAAATCGTCGTTAAAGTCAAATAGATGGAAAATATATCAAAACATGATTAAATAAAACTTTTCATAAAATGTAATTAGAATGAATAAAATAGTTATATAATCCTTGGAATGTAATAATCAAAGAAAAACCAATAACTATGTTCACAATCCCTGTGGTTAGTTAGTTATAATAAAAATGACCCTTGCACTTCTCAGCCATTCATCATGGCTTATTGTATGTGCACATTTATTTATGGCTCAAACCATTGGGATATAATCATTCAAAACCCCATTAGTATAAATCATATCAAACAATATTTAGTTATTGTTTCCATTTTCAATCTCTTACTAGGGAATCAAATACCCAGAGTACTTTTCCAACTCACCCACTAACTACTCAGGATCACTTATGCATCAATAAATCAATAAATCAGGGTAAAAATAGTTAATTTCAATACAATTCATCATTAATAGTTCAAATTTACAATTTCTAGTTCAAAATTCCATTATAATTTCAAAAAAAATGTTTCTCATCAAGTTCATGCCTTTCAAAATCATCTATCATTTTAATCTAGTTTTCTCAAGAATCAAAATCAATTCATTTGAAGCCATATTTTCTCAAATAAAAAAAAATTTAAAACCGTTGAATATAGGTTTTATTTCATAAATATCATGCCTTATAAATCAACCACCAAATCAACAAAATTTGAGGTTAATAAAATAGTTCAATAATAATTTCCAGTCAACTAATAAATAAGGTTTTCAATTTTACTGAAAATTATTATGAAACCACCTACCTATAATCACCATATCAAGAGATCAATCACCCAAAATACGAAGTGCCCAAAAATATTTGAAGGAAAATAATTTCAAAGAGGATCCCTGGAATCAAAATCCATCTAAACAAGTATCTATTCCAACAATAACATGTGGATTCATCATTATCAATTAATGTGAGTGAATCATGAAATAGTGTTCACAACCAAAGAGATATTTATTAACCATAGTGGAATAAGTCACATACACTGGTAATTCGATATGAGAATAAGAGAGGTTGGATGAGCCAAAACACAACTTGAGAGCCTCCAAAAAGATAAAGGTTTGGGTTAATGTCAAATATATGGAAAGTTAGGATTTGAAATGTGGTTTCTGGATTTTTAAATTTTGGAAAAGATTAACCATGAAGCATACCATAAAACCATATCATAGATACACTAAAAAAAGACCAAACCATGACACAGTATAAGAGACCACACTATACTAACCCCCGGTCTAACTTTTTAACAGAATATATGTCGCAGACCTCTCCAAAATCGGCAATACCTGGGATAATTTTAGGGTGTACCCCACACACCATCTTGTTAAAACCCTAAAAATTGAATAGGCACCCCAAAATCTCCACGCCGCAGTTTTAGTTACTCACTATAGTTGTTTCAATAAAGGTATACACATCAAAAAATGCATCCTAGTGATACATGTCATAGAAAATCCCTCTGTTGTAGCCCTTCCCAATTTGGAATAGGCACTAGAATCCACTATGTTACATCTGAATCACCCGTAGCGCAACTGACATCACTCCATATTAAAAGCCTTATCCTCTACAGTGAGATCCACTATTGAAAAACACACAAAAATTTATAGAATCAATTTTCAATGAAACGAAAACAAAAATTGGGAAACAAGGGATAAGTGGTACCTAAAATATACTAATGGTATGTTAAAACATGAAAGTTTAGAATTTGGTATTTTGGGTAATAAATAAATGAAATGTTGATTTTTCACAAGCAGGCAAACTGAGGAAGATGAAAATCAAGATCTTGATGAGATCTTCATATCATAATATGGTAACAAAACGATCTATAAAGAGTGTGAAAAAGAAATTAATAACAAGATGATCCAAAATATATATTTTAATGAGGGGTAAAAAGTTCTTTACAATTTATAACTAATGTTCATTTCGGGTAAGTTGTCTTTCATATGAATTGGTACTTATATTGTGTCTATTATTTTTACTTATAGTTAATTGGAGATCAAACAAGAGGAGACGTGAAGGATATTTTCAGTAAATGGGAAATAATTGATGAAATACATTGAGGGACTTCCCTCCCATGTAGTTGATTTAATCACACTATATGACCCCATTATCAATTAAGTACATCAATTTTTCCCTAACACATTATCATTTAAATTATTTTTTCAATGTAAAATTCTATATTTAATGTGGATATATAATCTCATATGTTCAGATTTAGAACAATGTAATATTTTAAGTCTGGGTGTGGGGCCACATTTTGGGTTATCTTATTCAAAAAAAATTATTTTTGTGTTTTGTGTTATCTTTGAAAAAACTAAAACAACCAAAAAAACAAAAAAAGTAATGATATAAAAAAATTACATAATGTAACATGCTCATTTACATGTTGATAAAATGGGAAATTAATGTCTAGATTTTAAAAAATCATTAATACGAGGACAATAATGCACATGGTTTCATCATTATGTGTTTATTTTTATAAAAAAGTAAATCATTAATGAAATTATTGGTTGTCTCATTATAATTTTTTTTTGATTTTGACACCATTATTTGTGATATTTTTTCATGGTAAATTATGTCATTGATTTCTCTACATTATTAACAAACGAACATGAGCTGTGCAATTTTTCCTTCCCAATTGTTGGTATAACCAAGTTAGGTACTTTTTTGAGCTTAAATCAATGGTTGGTATATAAATTTTTTAATCTTCTGATCAATTTCATTAATGTACCGAATTGAACTACATGAGTGTAACTAATATTTGATAATTTTACACTCTAAAAAATAAAATAAAAAATACACACACACACACAAATATATATATATATATACATTGTCTTAATAAATATAGGGTGATGAAATGTACAATATATAGGCATATCAATATTGAGATCTTATGGTTTGACTTTTGGGAATGCTTAAGTGAGTGGGTATTGAAATTTGATTTTAAAGGAATAATAAACAGGTTTAATGGAATTAAACAATGTAAGAAGAAATTTTTTACATAACCTAAATATAATGAATAAATTTATATGATTGTGAAATTATTAGCACGCACATATTGAAAATTAATGGCACGGTATACCCATAATTTGTTTCTATATATTAGTTCCATTAATATCATTAGTTTTTTAGATATAACTAATGAGACAATGACATTAAAATTTATTTATTTTGACTACTTGATGAGATTATTACTTTGTCTATGTTTCCACAAAGTATTGAGAAATAACAACAATCTTATCTTATTTAAATTCTATAGAAACAACACTTGGGACTTTTCCTAGGAGTGCCATAGGGTAAGTGTGGGGGTGTTAATAAAACACATTTTTGTTGAATATTATTTTGATAGTATGACATAATTTCCTCAAATTTGGTTAAATGTGTTTATTTATGAAATATATGAGACTGGATCATTAATCTAAATATTTCATAAAAATCCTAGTCTTAACCCTTTGAAGTGAACTATTAAATTTTTTATATAAATATTTTCTTTTGGATTATTTGAACATAAAATTTTGAAATATAATGCCTTTATCAATGTGATAAAACATTATTTTAGACCATTATAGGGTTATCTTTCATTTAATTGGAGTAAATTGTCGATAAATTTCATGATTCACATGACTTGTCGGATTTGACACCACTTCACCATTTGAACCATAAATTATACAAACAGAATTGTACAAGACTAAAATTTGGGTAATAGATAGAAAACCCAATTACTCAAAAATAATCCTTCTATAATTATATCTATTTCAAACATTTTATATGTCAAAAAATTTCTTCAATTAGGAATATGATATTTGTATTAGTTTTCCCTTTCATACTTGTATCCTCTTGAAACCCTAGCCTCCCCTTCACACTACAAATGTGTGTTTTCCCATTTTCAGGGTTTTTATGTGTATTATGACATTTACTGAATAATGTATGTGTTTTAAATCCATTTATCAAAGAATTTCATAATGGGTATCTCTTGAATAAATGACCCCTTCATCAAATCCATCTTCTTCTTCTTCGTGTTGTAATTTTCATGTTTTTTCATGTAATTTACATTTCTCTTAAATTTATTATATTATTTTAAATTTCATTATTATTTCATTTACTTATTTGGGATATAAATAATAAGTATAAACAATATTATATTATAACCTTTATATACCTTTTCACATGTAAAACATTCCTACAATGACTACATCACCCATAAAAAGTTGTTTTCTTAGTAATCAATCTAATTCTCATGTTCTTATATTATTTGATTTAATAAATGATATAATAAATGTCACTTAATGTGATATATTAATTGAGTATATATATTAAAATAAACTATGAAATTAATTTCACAATTAGCATATTACACACAAGGTTTAGTAATGTGGGAATTATTAGAGCATGATCATAATCAGTAAAAAAGCAACACTGGATTAATTCTTAGAGTTCAAAAACTATCCAAAAACCAAATTAATAATTATTTATAAAAATAGTATGATCCTTAATATACCAATTAACATAATATAAACATATAACATATATCAAATTATGGTTTTTTGATTGCATTTTCTCAATCCATGTTGGGGTTTAATTCATTTCAACTTTGTGGTTAAGTAAAATATTCTCCTAGGGTTTAGGGGTTAAAATATTATGGGATCATAATTATGTCAATTTCAATTTGAAAAATAATGAATAATAAATTTGTGAATATGTATAGTTATATTTATTATTTACTCTCAAAATATTTTCCAAAAAATATTCTCGTTTTTTTATTAATCAAATAAAAAAAATAAAAAAAAGCAATAATCTTCCAACATACATATTATTACATTATATTCCTTGAACAAACCCCATCCTCATCATTTAGAGTGTTTACTTTAGTGTATTTATTTTTTAGAATACCTTTAATATGATGTTTTATGTTCTTTATCCTTAGAGAACGACCATGGTCAGCTACTTTGCTACACTTAAGTACACAAAAACCACACATTGTTTGAGAGCGCCCACGACAACACCGTTCAAATACAACATAAAATTATAGTGACAAATTTATTATTTCATATATAATATATATAGAATAGTTCATAGGTACCTTATTAGTATATTTAGGAATGGAAAACATAATAAAGGGATAGATCATATGCTCAGTAAATGAAATTGTATGACAGAAGATATCACATAATAAATAAAGTATGAATAATATGGTATAGATAAACAATAATCAAATATTATATATAAATAATAAGGTAAAATGGTAATATTTCCAATAATTAAATGGGAATATAAATAATTCCATGGTTAAATATAACTAGCTTCATAATTATATAATGTATATATCGAACATTATAATCTTACCATCAGGGCATCATGTCAAGGCATCATACATAAATAAGTATGGAATAAACCAAATTCACAAACCAGTTTGCCTCGTTATACCTATCAATTAATATGTGGTCTATAAATATCCCCTTAAATATATTATTATATCCAATTTATTCTTTATATCAATGAAATTAATAACAATTCAATAAATAACAAACACAAAAATTCATATTAAAAAACTTGCATATGAAATGTTATTACATTCCCTAGTAAATCACTATAGAAACATGATCTAAATAAATCAGAACTAATATGGTGGATAGTATCATAATATAATATCCCCAATAATGAATAATATTCATTAATGAATGTTGACATAGATTAAAATACAGTTACCAGATCAATAAAACATTTGTTGTGGAAAATAACCTTTTCATTTTCAATTCATTAATTTAAAATATAAAATATTATAAAATATTATAAAAAATAATTTAAAAGAACCATAGAAACATGTAATTTAATCTTCAAAGAAAATAATATTTATGATGGAGGGAATAATAATTCACGTGGTAACTGTTAAAACACATATTTAGTTCCCACCTTCGGTAGATATTTCCTCATTCAGAATTTAAAAATCATTAAATAATATTCAAAAAATTATTGAGAACATTATAATGAAAATATAAACATGGAAGAAAAATATTATCAACCAAATTGAAATATAATGTTATTTTTCCTTAAAAACATTCTGTCAACCATTTGATTACTTTGAGAGTGAAATGAATGTAAAAAATTTAAATTTTCTGATGTAAAAATAGGATAATTAAATATATGGGGTTTAACATAGAAATTTCATATAATTTTACTAATGGAAACATAAACATAAATATCTTGAATAAAGATGATATTGTGAAATGAACCCTTAAAACTTTGGTAACGTTTGAATCACAACCTCAATGAATGAAATAACTTCAAATGAAAATTTAATTCCATGAATATAAAGGTATTCATGATATATCATATAAAATGGGTAGTATATACACCATATGAAGGAAACAAGTGGTGAATATGGCATATGTCTCATGGAAACAAAAGTAAGATAAGAAACCATTATAGAGATTGTAACACTAAAGTGAGAATTAATCAATATACTGATTATGTGTACAAAAATCAAATTTTCATCATAAATTTGGAAACAAAACATAAAATAATCATAGTTTATCACACACATAATCTTGGAATAACAATGTCCGTGAATATGTGATATTTTCAAATGAAAAAAATGGGTTAAGAAACCTCTTACCTTAAGTATGAATTGCCTTCTATGTGATTTAAACAACTTATTTGAATTTTAATTTATTTTAATTTTATAATATAACCATATTCATGCCTATAATATCATATATTATCTATATATAATATCTTATCATTTTTTGGTTAATAATTATTTATTAAAATCACTATTTTAGGTTATAACTATTCTGTTTTACTTTCATGTTTTGGTCTGGAAATTATGGTCATTTAATCTTGATCAGGATTCCATAATGTCAAGAATTTTAATAATGATAAAAATATATTATTTATTAATTATATAATTATTTCAAATCATCAATTAATGTTTCAAATTATAAATGAATCACATCACTTCATGATTTCGGTAACCCCCATGTATGCATGAGTGACATTATAATTTTTTACGGGTGTAAGGGTAATAATATAAATGATATATTCTGTTTTAAAAATAATAGTTACTTCATCAATAACATACATATTAATTATTTAAATATTTATAACCATCCATGTACAGTGGTGGTGAAAAATGAATTACACAGTTATGTAGAGATGGTAGGTCGTATATATACACAAGAAATGTTTTCATTAATCATATGATGGATAGGAGGTGGAAATGGTAGTATAATAATCATAATCAGATATCAGTATATTTATTATCTTATATGAATTATTTTATAATGGGTATAATAGATTTATAGTAATTATAAGAAAAAAAATTAAAAGAGTTGGTAGGGATGATTACCTCTTCTATGATAGACCTCCTTTGGATTACACCTTAATCCATCTTAGGATAGTCATAGGAGTAGAAACAAAAAAGATGAAGAAATTTGGGAATGGATATCAGAATGTATTAGGGTAGGCCGAATTTTAGGTACAGTTCTCAGTATTTGAGAATAAAGAAGAAGAGTAGGATCCCCTTTATATTCCAAGTAAATAACATACTTATAATTACGTCATAGATTTAAATATAATATAAATCATAATCCTGTAAAGAGGAACAAAATGGCATTAATTTTTATGTTATGAAATTATAAGGTCTAAATAACATCAACCAACAAAATTTATACTTTTTTAAATATTATATTTTGGTTTTACCCCTGCATTAACCCTTTTTGACCTTAACAATGGTACCAAATTTTAATAGATTTTAATGGTCAAAATATTACTTCTAAGGTGAAAATTGGCTCAAAAATAATCCATGGGGGATATTTTAGAAATTTTTCTGACCAAATTTTACCATTAAAATATATTTTTTTTATTTTTAAAATATTTAATAAAAATATATATTTCGTAGATTATAAATAAAATCATTTTTAAGAAATTTCATTTAATTTGACTAAAAAGAAAACAATACAAAAATGGAATTAAAATCTAAACATATTTACCAAATATTATATTTTATAATTACTTATTAAATTCATGGAATACCAAAATTAATCCCAAACATGTTAATTTTATTGTTTTTAAATATTTTAACTTTATTTTTTCAATTGTTTTCATAAATTTTGTGTCGGCATTGCCCAAGCATTTAATATAATTATAGAATATATAAAAAATAAAAATAAATTTATACCATAAAAAAATTCGAGTATTAAAAAAACATTTAAAATTATTCTAAAATTTTTTTATACCTATGATAATATGTTTTTGAAGATAAAATAAAGATAATGATATTTTTTATTTATCCTGAAAAATTATATGTAGGTCATTAAAAAATAAAAATTAAAAAAAGTTTGAATTTCATCGAATATTAGATGATTATATTCAAAATAAACTCATACAATATATATAATGCATGTTTTAGATAGATTTTAAAACCCTTCTAACATAATTCTTATCCTTATTTGCTTGATTTACCTTTTATGGTGCTGAAAAATAATTATCATGGTTACTATTAATAATAACCAAAACTGAAATTGTCATTATTACTAAATTTAAAGATTTTGATTTTAAATGATACATTTAATTTTAAATATTAAATTTTTAGTGATTTTTGAACATAATTTAACATATGTTCATAAATCGCAATGAAAAACACTTAAGAAAAATGTATTGTTATTAATAAAAATCAACTTATACCAAAATAAAATTTATTATTTATTACTAATGAATTAAATAGATTATGTTTACTCATATGGATAATACATTAATTTAAAACTAATTCTAATATATAATGAAAATTATAAATTACTTGATTTAAATAAAAATAATGAGAATTTTTTTAAAATTTTTGTTTTTCGTTATTCACTCATAAATTAATTTTTTAGAGAATATAAGAAAAATAATTCTAATACTATCAGAAAATTATGATTTAAAAATGATACACATTTTTAAAAGAAATTATAATGTTGATAAAAATTAATTAAAATATCCTAGAACAAAATATATAAAATCTTTTTTGAATGAAATTTATTTTTAAATAAAAAAATTTGTAACATCCTGACTCGTGGTCTACTTAACAAGTTCCCCAAGCCGGTGGGTCACATGGCCTCAAGTGCGCCTCCCCATATACCAAAGGATTCCAACTAGCATTGAAGGTGTAATGGTGTTAGAGTTGACAGATTATACCATCATACCAGAGTGGTAGAGCAGATAAAAATATATACAATCAATAGTGGATGCATAATATGAAAAGTCAGACTCTATAAATTGTGGAAGCGTAAATAGATATGAAATAAAATCAATACCTACATAAAGGTAGTATTATCGTTTATCAGAGGCATCTTGAGTAGGGTGTGAGATTAAAATATCATTGAGCCACCACCAATGGTGTCTATACATAATTTGAGTAGTGCTCATAACTAAATATTGTGTAGGTATAAAAAATGAATAAAATCAATTCTAAATAAATAATAACCACTCTCTATGGTTCCTAAAGGACACCTAGAAGGTTTACCTGCTTCATCTCATGGCTATAATGAATGTTTGATTATGTCACAATATATATATATATAAAGTAATAATATGTATTTATATATAGTTTTGTTCTATATTTCATCCTCCTATATGAACCAAGTGCATGTGGATGGCTAATACTCATATACTTAGAATACTAGTGCTTGTTTGACTGGGGCATAACTCACAAATCTAGGACCAGTCACAAAAGCTTAATGGCTCATGTAATAGGGTACTTTACCTATATCCTAAGAAGGGAAAAATACTTCATGAAATAACACTTGGGATGGAGAGTGGACCTCTATGAAAACACTCTATCATGGTACGTGGTGCATAAATCCCATCACCCATATCGTATCACTCATGAGAGACACCGTACTCCCCACCTGATTTAAGGGATCATGGTAGAGACAAGTTCAATAATTCCCTTAGAAATGTGTGTCAGCCTTTATAATGTCATATTAAAATATATCTAGAAAGGGTAATTACCTCCCATCCATTATATTTATTTATCCCACAAATATATATATATATAAGAGAGGCATGTCCATCTATAAATCAGTACATAAGGAAATACCTCTTATGAATTTTGATTAGAATAGATTAATTACAATTAAATCATTATAATGAATAAAAAAGTCATGGTAATATATATAATTAAATATATGAAGAAAATACATCTCATGAAGTTTAGGAATCCAGTGGAAAATGGATGCTTATGGCCTTATTCTCTAATATGGACATTGAGGATCAAGAGGACCATGTTCAAACTATACTCTCATCCATAGTAGTGACTTCTAATCTTATGGAACGAGTATGCATGAGACAGCTATCCGATCCCAAATTCATTATACTACTTGAATGTGTATCAGATGAAGTTACATATTAATGTTAGAATATGGGTGGGGATGATACCTTTTGTTCCATGAGCATGTATAGGTCCCATCAGACATCAGAGAGGAGCTGATACCCGAATTTCATGCCTTGTCGTAGGTGGTTCACCCCAATGTCACCAAAATGTAATGAGGTCTATGATTCCGATATTAGAGGTCTAGTATGAAATGAGATATTGTCGGTTTCATCCCTCGATGTTCCACCTGTCAGTAGGTTACGGCGAAACATCAGCATCTGGTATGGCTTCTACATCCGTTGACCATTCCGGAGTGCAAATGGGATGATGTTTCAATGGATCCCATGAAAAATCTCCCCAAATCACCTCATGGAAATGATAAAATGTGGGTTTTCATTGACCATCTGACAAAGGTCACACATTTCATACCTATGCGGGAGACATTCAAGGTAGATGAACAAGGAAGGTTGTATGAAAGATAGGTTGTACATCTTCATGGAGATCCTTTATTTATCATATATGACATAGATGATCGATTCACATCATGGTTCTAGCTAGGTTTTTATAAGGCCTTGGGTATGTAGGTTCATCTGAGCATGACCTATCAACTACAAACTGATGAGAATTTTGATTGTATGATTCAGGTTCGGGAAAAAATTCTTTTTGTTTTCATTCTCAACATTAGTGGTTCTTAGGAGAAATAGATTTCCCACATTGATTTTTCTTATAACAATATATTTTGGGCTACCATTGAGATGGATCCTTATGAATCCTTATATGATAGGCCTTTTTGTTTACTTCTTTGCTGGCTAGAGACAGGGGAAGAAGATATGCTTGGACCATGTCTCGTGTAAGAGACTATAGAGTAGGTTCCGCTGATTAGAAATTTCATGTTGAAAACTTAGTATAGATGGTTGTTTATGTCAATGGATGCGGATGAAATCTTGAGTTTTTGGTTAGATACAAGGTTTTGTTATGAGTCTCACCCATATTGGGGAATATATGTATCAGTAAGCAAGTTAAGCTCTCACCGAAGTTATTTGGACACTTAGAGGTTGTGATACAAGTTCGACTATTTGATTACCAGTCGTAACTCACTCAAAGATACTATTCCATTCATGATGTATTTAATGTATCCTAATTTAGCTGATACTATCCCGACCTGACTCACATATTTCAATCTAATGATGTCGAATTTGATATGGATGATTTCTTCAAGGTGATTCCATTTGTATTGTTTATTAGATCATGAAGAAACTTATAGAAATTTTTGTTCAACTGGTATGTGTGATAGAGAATCACGAACACTTAATGGATTATACCTGGGAGTAAGAAGCTGATATATATTGTCAATGGCCATAACTCTTTCCTGACAGAACCACTTTACCTATAGGAGGGAAACTCGGGGATGAGTTTCTTTAAAGAGGGGAGGTTGTAATGACTCATATTTTCAATGAAGGTATGGATCATTAGTTTTTATTTTTTTTAGTACCTTAAATGGCCCTAATATTGTTTCCCATGAAATCCAAGTAGATCTGAGGATCATATGGGGCTCATTCAAAGATTGGAGTTCTGAAATGTGAAAAATATATTGGGCTGCATAGTTTTTCTGCAATTGTGTAGCCCAGGGTTCGTGGATGAGTTTTTGGTTAATGACATGGTATACATCCCATTTCCATAGTATATTAATGTGTATTCAAACCATGAATGAAACAAGGAATTATACACATTCTCTATAGACAATATTGCATGTTTGGTGCATAGTTTGACAAATTGGGAGCCTAAACTATGCAACCCAAATCTTGGGGGTGAAATGGCCATTTTTTCTACCAAACAAACTCCATGATTTAATTCCTTATATTCCTCCCTCCATAATCCTAAACCTATTATATTTCTCCTCCTTTGATCTCAAATTCTCCCATGTCATGGAGTCCAAGTATTTTGTGCCTCCATTGTCCGTTCCTCGGTCAGTCGAAAGCTACTAGTGCATCTCGCTAAGCTCCCCTAGTCACTCAACTCTTATCAAGGTTTTTCTTCACATACATTATGATATTTAAATGTAGGATAATTTGACATATTTTTTAGTTCATTGAACTACTTCTTGTATATATTCCAATATACTTTGAATCTGAGGCTGATATTAAGTGATTCATTGTCTATATCCACGAGGTAGGTGGTCAGATCATTTTCTATTTGAGTTTTGGTTGTTTCTTAATTTTTCCATCATGCCATCTATCGACCTTTTCATATATTTCCCATTAAATTGATACCTTCATGTATAACTTACCATTGCACCTGTATACATGCTTATTGAGTCTTGTTATGTTGGTTAGAGATTATATATATCATGCATGGTCACCCCATGTGTGTTCTAAGTGAAATTGTCCATTTTGGCCAATTGGTTCAAAATACACGAAACTCATTTTAGATTTTAGACCACTTAGATCTGGAATTCCCCAAGTATCCAATTGCCTTATTAGCTATTTCACTTTCTAAAGATTCATTGAGCCTTATAAATGATTTTTCAATGTATTAGTGCATTTAATGAATTGGTTAGGGTGAATAGATTGTGTAGGATAGCTTATCAATTATGGTGGAATCATTAAAATAAATTGACCACGAACCTGTCATTTTACACTTGAGTCTATTTGACCCACCATCTAGGGCCACATGTTAAGAGGACCTAAGGTTCATACATTACAAAAATGACTTTAATCTTATTACATGTCTAATAATTATAATTCAATGAACATTTATTCATTAAATTTGATATATAATATACATTTTTAATTGGAATCATTTTTAAGTAGTGATTAATTTAATATATTAAGATCAAAATACATTGCATACATAAATACTTTCTATTAAAAATATCTCTTTTACCATTAAAATATTTTATATTCTTTTACAACCAATTAATAATTAATATATAATTTATTATTAATTTTATTAATGAAAATATTTCTACATATATTTCATAATATTTTTATTCCTATTCATACTCATCAAATCAACAATGAGGTTATAACGATCATATTTAAAAAAATATATTTATATACTGGTTCATTTCAAGTAGGTGTTGTGTATACCAAATTATATAAAATATATTACCTAAATAAAATAAATTCTAAAATATTGTGGTGTTACCGTGATTTATTTTTCATTGGTTTCCAAAATAAATCAAATGGAAACAATTATATGTTGGTTATTATTAATTAGTTGAATAATTTTTCTCATTTCTTATTTATATAAAAATATGTATCCCCTGATTTTTTAAGGGATTTATATAACTTAAGTACTAAGACATTATGGTTTTCATATATCAATTATTTCATATCATTATTGAGGATTTAGGTAAAAATTTTGAAGAGGTTTTTAATTACTCTAAGAAAAATAATAAATCTTCTACTAAATTATTATCCTTAAATAGATAGCTATTAAAAATATTAGAGCTTATGATAAGAACCGATTATCATGAATTACAAGGGTTTTTGAAGTAAAATTTCTATTTTAACCTTTAAATGAGACAATATTAGTCTATATATAAAAATAATTTTTTTTTAAATCCTACTCGGAAAATTTTACTAAAGGAATTTTTTGGGACTGGAACTAGTCTATGGAATTATAAAAACATTACATGATATAAAATGATAGGTAAAAAAACATAGAGTCTATAAAAGTCTTATAAAATTGAAAAATGAAATTATTTGGATTTAAAATTTTGGAATGTTTAAGGATCACTTCATAAAAATACATCATGAGATTTTTTGAAATGGAAATATAATATCAATGTATAATGGTATATTTAAAATATATGAGAATATTAGTTTTTGGAATATAAATTTAATTTTTCACCTAACATTGTCATGTTCACAACATATTCCATGTATCTATGGTGAAGAAGTACATGTATACCTAATGCTTGTTCTTAGTTAAAACATATTGTAATTGGATCCCATAAAATTACATATGGAATAACTAGTCCTAATCCTTAACTAGTGAGATAATATTTTATGTAATTTAATGACTCAGATAGTTATGGTACTATGGTGGAACCATAATGTTGTGGAGGTAATATGAAAGCTAAAGGTCAAAATAAATTAAAAATATTTTAGTTTATTTTAAAATTGTGAAAATTTTAAAATTTTAAGGGATGAATTCTTTTAATAATGAAGATTGAAGTTCCCAAACTAAAATTACTTAACTAAATAAGTAAATATAAATAATAACATTATTTTATTTCATAGAATAATAAAATAATTAAAAGTCCACATTCATCATAATTTTTAAAAACAAAAGTGAACAATGAATAAAAAATTGCATGATTAAGATATAAAGATTTATTGGATTCTATTCACTATAAAACCACATTGATATCAGAATCATAGTTTCAAGGGGAAATAATATTTGTGCTGAAATAAACATTTTGAAGAACATATAAAAAATAGAAGCTTAATCAGAAACTTGATCTATTATATCATTATCTTTTTCAAAAACATTAGAAGATTTTCCTTCAACTTGTTTTACAATATCATCATTTTCACTTTCATCATTTGATATAATTTTATTAACTTCCACATGAGCAACATAATCCTTCTGAAAAGTTTTTCCTTCTAAAATTATCATAGTAGAGGAGTCTTGGGATGTTATTATTAACAACATCTCTGAATGAATTTCATTTAGAAGTTCATCAATAATATAGATTTCATCTTAACTTTTCTATTCTTCATGGGTTTATACTTCATTTTGGGATTTTTATTCAATTATTGGAGTTGGAACTGAAAAAATATTCTTTCCATTAACTGTTATCGAAGTATCAATTGTTACTGGTGTCAGAGGGACCTTTTGTTCTTGTAAGAAATATTCTGGTACTTGAATTTTTTAGAGACTTCTTGTTTTGTCTCATCAACAATTGGATAATTTAAGCTCCCGACACTTTCTTCTTCAACTACTTCTCTTTTACTTGTTTCGGAATCTCTTCAAGAGTTCAGATTTTTATGGCCTTGTCCATAGAAAGATCATATCCAAAATTGGATCTCCTTCTTTTCTTTTTGTATTTTAATCTCTCCATATAGAATCCACTTCTTCTGAGAAGGCTTTCAATTTCATAGTATTTGAAGAAGCTAATCTGTTTTTAGATACTCGGGGTGGTTTATGAGGTTCTACTACTTATTTTTCTAATTCCTAAACTTTTATTTTCTTGGGGTTTGTCTTTAAACTTTCAGTGACTTGGTCTTCTTTTCCATTAAGATCAACAAACTCAGATGTCTCAATATAAAAGCCAAACTTTATTATCCTGAGAGTTTCATAACTCAACAACATGATTCTAAATATCATAGGCTTCAACTTGAAAGTAACTTTACATGTTCTTAGGTAGATAATGACGAGTTTTGATAAACATCTTGATATATTAAAATCTAAGACTTGATCATTCCATTATTTATGTTCTTGATGGTGAGGAAGATATACTTCATCAAGTTAATCATTCTTATATTAACAATAAAATCCATCATTAAGATGTCTAATGTATTTAAGGTGTTCCTATACCTTTTTTTCAAAATTAGGAGTCATTTCATCCAAAGAGATACTATCTTGTGGTTTTCATAGAGATTAGAGATCTTAGGTTTATTCAATATTAGAAGTCCAAAGCATTCAATTTTCTCAACATTATTAATAAAACCTTCTCTATATGGAAACCTATGCTAACAAAGTCGTGCCTATCCATCATAAGGTATCTCAAGAACAATAGTGGATTTCTTTGTAGGATAAAGAGTATTTATTTTAATAACTCGTAAATTGAAACATATCTTTTCCTTCATGTTCATAAAAATGAATTGTTTCATAAAATTCTATTATAAGATCTAGATAAACCAGATCTTGATGTTCTTCCATTGCAATAGTAAAACGTTCCCATCTATTGAGTATGATAATTTTCCTTATGATTGAATCATACATGGAAATGAAATTATGATGAACTAACATTTCTCTAAAGATTATCCACTCTTTGGTTTCCTTTTGAGAAGACATTGGAGTTTAGGAAGTGATTTCCAGTCACATTTAGAACATAATGGAAGGATTCGAGAATCAGATTGGTGGCTCTTAAGGGCAAAAAATATTGGGTGAAAAATATGTGGAAATTGATGTGGAATGAAAAGGTGGGTCCCTTTATATAGGAATCGTGGTGACAGTTCAACTTCTTAGTTAAATCCAATGGTTAAAATTATCTTAATTTGATCTAATAGTTGATACTAATGCTAAGAAGGGTATATATTTTCATTCTTTAAGGTTTTAAGAAAATATTCATATTAATGAAAATATGAATCAGATAAAATTTTCTAAAAAATGAAATACCCACAAATAGAAATGTAATTAAGAGAGTATATGTAAGAAAATGTACCTTCCAGATCTCTATGAAAGTTTTGTCAGTATTGATAAGATTCATATTAGAAAACTTAGGTTCCAAAAAAATTTAGGTTCTGAAATATTTTATATTGCAAAATATTTTAGGATATGAAAACTTTTAGGTTCCAAAAATATTTCAATTATGAAAAAAATTGTAATGTAATTTTAAAATAATGAATCAGATGTATCCCCCTATGAAAATTAGTATCTTAATGATAAAAGATTGCTTCAAAAAAAGGGGGATATGAATTATTTCTTAGTAGTTAGCATTCCTAAATTTTGTTTAATGTATTCTAATATATCAATAGATAATTATTTTGTAAAAATATCAATAATTTGTTCTTACATTCCACTAAATTGTAAAATAATATCTTCTTTAAGTGATTGATCCCTTATAATTTGATGCCTAATATCTATGTGCTTTTCATGAGAGTGATGTGATGGGTTTCTTGATTAAGGCTATAGAACTAGTGTTGTCACATAGTATCTATGTTTTAGTAAATCCGATGCCATAAAATGTGAGTGTGTGTTAAATCCACAACACATGAGCACAACAACATCAGGATTCCTCATATTCTACTTTAAAAGTGGAAAGTGATATAGAATATTGTTTCTTACAGGACCAAGAAACTAACGAATATCCTAAGAAATGAAAAGTTCCATATGTACTTTTCTTATCCATTCTATAACCACTAAAGTCAGTATTCAAGAATATTTTTAAAATAAAATCATTTCCAGATAAATAGAAAAGTCTTATGTTCAAAGTTACCTTTAAATAGAAAAAAATTATTTTCACAGCTTTTAAATGTGATACTTTTGAATTGGATTGATATCTTGCACATAATCAAAGTGAAAATGTTAAGTCTAGATGACTGGATGTTAAGTATTGTAAAATACCGATCATACCTCTAAAATATGTTTGATCTATTGGTTTCCCATCTTCATCAACATCAAGAGTATTTGAGTTACCAATTGGAGTACTTATACTATTAGTGTTGTCATATCTGTAATTTTCAGGAATATCTTTAATATACTTATGTTGGGATATATATGTTCCCTCTAGTTTTTTAAAAATTTGAAAACCGAGAAAAGATGTTTACTCACCCATCAAAATCATCTGAAACTCAGATTTCATATGATTTTAAAAAGAATTAGTTAAGGATTATTGAGTTGATCTAAAAATGATTTCATAAACATATATTTAAACAACTAAAACATTTTTATTTTCATTCTTTATAATGAGAGTTGGATCAAAATTTCCCTTAACATATATTTTTGTAAAGAAAATCATGTAGGTCTATCATACAAGGCTCTAGGTGTAACACCCCAGGTAAATAATGAATATGACATTTTAATATTTATCCATATTTTTGAATAAAATATTGATATAACTATGAAGGGGACGCTATGCTCGATGGCGTACCAAACACGCAACAACGAGTTTCTTGGGAATCTTACGTTGCACTCTAATAATAAAATAATATTATTTTAAATGGTAGTTAACATGTAGTCGTTGTAATGGAGGGAATGGATAGAAATATAAGGCCCCAGCCTTAAAACTTACTTAATCTTGAGTTATTACAAGATTACACATTGAGGATCTTTTCAGGTTTAGAGTTTTAGAGAATTAGATCATGAAGCTTGCATTACATTCCACATTTAAACAAAGTGGATTACATAAAAGACAATATTCATTCTTCCCATCAACGAGAACATATTTAAAATAAAACATGGATTCTCTCTTAACACATCCTTGACTCTATCGTCTTATCATGTACCTTTCCTCTTGACCTGAAAAACATTTCAGAAACTTGGGATGAGCATAAAAAGCTCAGTAAGGGACATAAAAATATGGAAAGGAAACATGAGTTCGTTTATACGTAAAGATGAAATCATAATTTACCCATAAAACATAAGCACTTTAACCTAACTCATCAAAACATGAATAAATCATAGAAATCATAAGACATAAAGGTAACTTGAGGCATTCATAACATTCTTACGTAGGGAGTAACCCTCTTGGTTACGTTTGGAATACCCATCACAGTATATTCCCTAAAATCTCTTCGGAGAAAACTTAACGTTTCACTCCTTCGCGTTACCCAATGCATTGGAGAGCTATAACGGGCTCACCCGCCCTTAGTTTATCACGGAACCACCCGTTCTTCATAACAATGCCCAAGAACCATAACATACACGTATCACATAAAATATTCATAAGGAAACAAAACATTTCCACATTTCAAACACAACATAACATTTTAGTATTTTGAAATAATGAATCCATATAAAAAGAAACCATTTCCAAAACCATTTAAAACATTTAATAAAGATATTTTTGAATCAAAGTGTCCCATACCACCTTGAAGCTTTTAAAATTTTAAACCATTAATATCCATATAAATAAATTCTTAAAACCACTTTGAAAACATGGATATTAATAAGAAAGAATAATTAAAACATTTAAAATGATATTTTGGTTAAAGGGGTTTTACCAAAATTAGAGACACTTGAATACAATAATTGAGGAATAACGTTTAGTCAGAACTTTATAATATCATGAGAATAAATGGATTCATGATATAATACTCCAAAGGACAGTATATACACCATATAAGAGTGAATTGGTGCATAACAACAATGAACCCTCAATAGAAATGTCAAATGTGATGAAATCCCTTATAAAGAAGGTATCCTTAAATTAAGGACAAATCAATCTCAAAAATATGTGTGAAGAATATAAATACACCCAATATAAGTGGATATTAAGTGTAAAACAATAAAATGTCATTCACACATATTGAATGGATGACATATTCAATGACTACATGTCGAACCCAAAGAAATCGAAATTGGGTTAAGAAGTTCCCTTGACAGCCTAACGGCGTCACATCAAAATGAGTTGATGAGAGATAAAAAGAGTATCTCATCACTTGGACACAAAATTTACATCATTAAGGATACATGAGAACATATCCCAATGTAACAATATGTAAATTAAAAGACCCAATAAAAGAAGTCTTTTAAAAAGAGGGGGGGGTGAAAGGTTCCCTTACCGACTTGGGTATCTTTCAAAAAATACACCCCATGAAAGAGGGACAATAGATCATTTATGTAAATACTCATAAACGAAAGTATTTTACACAAAGTGTAGAATAATGGGCAGTACATACACCACTCAATGAAATTTGTGGCAAAAGTAACGTAAATCTCACGAGAATAAAAGTGAGATGAAAAATCCCTTACGAGAACTCGGCAGCCTAACGGCGCCACATAAAACTTCCAAAATGGATTGATGAGAGAGAATAGGGTCCCTCATCACACGAACATAAAAATTACAGTAGGATTAATATAAAATAACATCCCAATCATCAGAAAGATGAGCTTAAAAGAAATGACATAAAAGAGTGTACTTAAAGAGAAAGAGAGTTGCAGGATCCGTTACCTCGGGTCCGACTTGACTCGATCATTCTTTAATCTCCTGAATAATAAACTTGAGTTAATTTCTAATTCCTTAAGAACCCTTTTCAAGTTCATTATTACTTTTATACCACTTATTACCTTGTCATAAACATTATGTAATCATTTAAGTTAATAATATTTGTTTTGCCGATATTTGGTTCTTAAGTCGAAAGTGGTCTTCTTACAATTACATGTTGTTCGTGTGGCCAAATGTTTATTATATCCAGAATTGTATTCATTATGTAGATATCATATATTTCATATATATCCAGTACATGCATGCATTTATAACATTACATAATCATTTAGAGGTAAGAAATGAAATGCACCGTTCATGGAGACGGTAAGCCGTACGTACGCATGAACGCTACTTTCATTTCTATTTCGTATTTTATAGAATGGAATAATAATGATATAAAGGTATATTATAATTCCAGTATAATATCATATATAATATCATATTTCCATCCTTTATACATCCCACATATGGTATTTAACGAATCAAATCACTTTGAGGGGGCGGTAGTCCGCACTTCCTTAAATGAAGATATCGCGTATACCCATAATGGAAGCCACAAAGGTAAGACAAAAATGAAAAATACAGAAGCATAAATAAAACATAAACATATTATATATCATATATAAAAATAGTGACATCATAATGGCCACCTTTGAAGGTGTTAAATGAGTATTGAACAATCATCGTTTCGGGAGGCAGAATTTCACCGTCCACGGAAACCGTATGTTCTTTAACCATTTGATGTAGTTGTGTGAGAGTGTAGCTAAAATAAATCTTGTAACAACATCCTAGTATATTGAAGATACTGGTGTTGTTACAAAAGAAGTAAATAAAAAGAGATTATAGGTTTGGAGAAGCAAAATAAAACAAATGAACAAGAGAGAATGAGTTACCTTTAAAAGTGTAATCTCCTTTTGATTTGAGCCTAAAGGCTTCCTTTGAAAGGATTCTGCCCAAAGGGGATCCTCTAGGATGAGGAGAGGGATGTTGAGAGAGTAAATGGGCAGGGGTTGGCCGAGCCAAAGGCTTGAGGGGTGTGGGAAAAGAGGTAGAGGTGGGGGCCTTTTATAAGAGGAGAGGAGGGGCACTTTTGGAAAGCAATGAAATATTACATTATTTGAAAATGCTTTTCGGTTCTAAAGGGTCCCACATTGATAGAATTCGTGGATAAGGTGATAAGGCATCGAAATCCACTCATCCAATTGGTTTTGTCCATGTGTATATTGTATATTTTTCATTATCTTTCCATTTTAATTAAATTGTCAAATAATGATGTCATCGCTGCATCATTATTATGTCATAAATAATTTAATTTCTTTAATGTCTAAAAATTATAAAAAAAAATACTATGATATAGGAAATCTTTTTATCTTTCCAATGACTATTTATAATCAAAATTTGGACTTGTATAACCCCACTTAAAAATTGTTTTAGTAAAACATACTATGTTAGTGTCATTTTCACTTTAACATTAAATAAAAAGTATTTTATGTTATTTCCCAACAAAAGTGGATCCATGGGGTCCCCAAGTTAGGCCATGGCTTGTCTTGGTCGGCCATGACACAACCAATAGGGTTGTGACATGTGTCTAGGTCATTTCATTTTTTTAAAGTATTATTTATACCTTAAACTACACTAATTATCACTAATCGCGATTAAAAACTTAATAAGTTACTATTCACCAAAAAATTATTATAATCTCATTGAACCAAATTTTACTTCTTAATGACAACCATGTATGTCGGATTTTCAAAATTCAATACACATTAGTGGTAAACTTTCATTTAACTGAAAAATCAGTTTGCTTGATTATCACTTAGTGGTTTCACTATTCATCAAAAATTGAAGTTTTTCAGAAAATTACCAAAAATTCACTCTAAGATATATTTGATATTCTGAATTCAAAAATGAAGTCCGTTTTACAAAATTCAAAACATATTAGTCACATTAATTAATTTAATAATTAATTCCCGCTGTCAGAGCAAATAGCGTGTTTTTATAAAACAATAAGTATCAAAAGATTGACACCAGTTTAAGTCCGATTTCAAAGTGAAATTAATTCCAACCACCACTATTGGATTAAATGGTAAAAATATTTCCTAATTTCACTTTAAAACCAATTCAAAAGATAATCTAATCATATAAATAAATTAGATTAAAAAGTGGTTTTGAATTAAAATACAACATTTTACACTATTCCTTAAAAAAATGAACTTTATCGGAAAGATACCAAAAATTTACACAAAGTAAATTTTGATGTCCCGATTCTTAATAAGAGTTTTATTTGGTCCAAAAGAATGTTTAAGAGTGAACAAAACTATATTTAATGATGGTTCAACATCAAAAGGTGATACGTGAACCTTTAGTGAAAACTAGGGCATATACGCCTAAAATTGAATTCTTTCCGTATTTTAAGCCTCTATTCTTTATTGGATAAATGTAAAAACAATTAAAAACATATGAAATCATATTTTAGTTATTTCTATCCATTCCCGCCAATACAACGGCTACATGTTAACTACCATTTAAAATAATATTATTTTATTATTAGAGTGCAACGTAAGATTCCCAAGAAACTCGTTGTTGCGTGTTGGGTACGCCATCGAGCATAGCGTCCCCTTTAAAGTCATTTAAATATTTTATTCACAAATATGGATAAATATGAAATGTCATATTCTTTATTTACCTGGGATGTTACATCCTTCCCCCCTTTTGGGAATTGCGTCCTCGCAATTTTAAAATTGCGCTTGGAAACATCCTTGAAAGTCCCACATCGGAACAAGAGTCGGTAAAACAATCACTTTAAAATAAAGAAAGATAAGTACAAAGGTCACCCGAGTTAACCCATACTAGGACTCCAAGTATGAAAATATGGACATGGAGGAAAAAAACAAAGGGTCATGTTCTGATGGAGAGTGTTAGAAAACATGTTTAGGAGAAAGTTAACCACGAGAAAATCACAAACTTGTGATGGGTTAGACGGTATTCGATTCCCTAGTAGGAAAAGTTAATAGTCAACATTTTTGTTTTAAGTTACTTTTTATTGAGGAATTTTATTCATAAGGAAACATAATCACTTATCATGTTGACCTTCAATATTTACTAGATTCCTTAATCAAACTCATATTTTTTTCAAAAGACGAGTATTTAGGGAGACTTGTTCGCATTAAGAGTACCATAATCAACTTCTAGAGAATCACCTAATCCACAAAAGAGAGCTATATACTTCCCATGTCTTTAGACATTATCCAAAAACAAAACCAAAAAGGCTAGTACAAGATCGGATAATCCAGAAAAGGATAACCCTTTATAAAAATAAAATCTATTCTTAACATCCAAAATTTGTCAAACAAAACCCAATGTTCAACAAGGATCATTCGATAAACAATTTGTCCATAAAATTCTTCAAAGTAAACCAATCTAAGATTGAAACCCAAATATTTGTAGGATTTAGTCACATAGTCCTCCAAGTTAAATCGTAACATTTATCTCCAAACAACATTAGTCACTCCTAAAGTCTCACATTGAAAAGTAATTATCCCAATCACATATCCTCCATGATAGGGTAATCATTTTAATAAATAACCCAAAATCAACATACTCTTAATTCATAAAATCATATAACCAAAAGAATCAGTCAAACTAACCAGGGACTTCACGTAGTCCAGTGGTAGGCGATAAATACCAGTCGCACTTTGGTTGTGGGTTCGATTCCCGCAGCTTTGTCCGACGCGACGGGATGTCACACGGTCTGCGTGTTGTCCTTTTTCCAAAACTATATAATTCTCAAAACATTCCCCAAAATGAGATAAAATCTTCAAAAATATTCATAACATATTTTAACCTCAAGTTTATCTCATTCCTTTCCTTTTCCATCATATCATAGAGTAACCCATAATTACCTAAAAAGTAAGGATCATATAAACCCAAATGGTTCTTTATAACTATGTCCACAAAAGAAAAGGTAACTATTCCTTGGATAAAATTTGCCTATATTAATCATCAGGGTTACACATAATATAAAAAGTCTTCTAATGTAACCCCATCATCAAAAGAGACATAATACTCTGAAGAATTTCACCATAACTCTTGAAGCCCTTATATGTTGACATCTTACTCATTCAACATTCTTCATGATCCATTATCCATTCCTTTCCAACCTATTCCGAAATACCTCTTTCCTACAAACAAAATCATGAATCATATCCTAAGATTTCAAAATAGGAAAACAACAGTCATGAAATAGTACATACCTTTGATTGGTCATTGTCAGTTTCTTCATCCTCAATAGGAATGGCATTAGGTATTGGTAAACGAACATTTGTACGCTCTTGGTGACCCCATTCACGATACTTCTTCATAGAACATGTGTTTGCATAATGACCATGCATACCACATTTAAAACATTCAATTGATCCCTCAGAAAGAACTTCTTTCCCTTTTCTCGAGTCAACGGGATGCTTCCTTTTTCCATTGCAGGTTCTTGCTTTATGTCCTTCATTTCCACATCTATAGCATATTTCTGTCCCTTTGAAACATTTCCCTAGGTGTTTCTTTCCACATCTCTGACACATAGGTTTTTGAACACACATACCTTTATGATTATTACCTGCACTTCCGTAGGGATTTGTTTCTTGAATATATGATGCCTTAGAGAAAACTCCAAGGTTTAGGTGGTCAATCATGACTCCAGATAGTTGGTTGAGGATAATCAGAAGAGTTCTCATTGCAGCTCCCATATCATTCAGTTGCTTGCTCAAAAAACTATCACAGTTTCCTTCACATCCACTGTTACTTTGGTGCCTGCTAGATCCAGCCATTTACTAAAACCAAAAAGGTCAGTGTGAGTATATCAACAAAACCATTATGTACTAATGAGGAAGGTAGACTCTAAGATATACTTACTCATTCACATTATCTAAAATTAGGACTCTTTCTGAAATTCTAACCATTATGGTAATGTCACTTATGCTTAAAGAATACCCTAACCTCTAAAGTTATCTAAACCTCCCTCTGATACCAACTATAAGGCCCCAGCCTTAAAACTTACTTAATCTTGAGTTATTACAAGATTACACATTGAGGATCTTTTCAGGTTTAGAGTTTTAGAGAATTAGATCATGAAGCTTGCATTACATTCCACATTTAAACAAAGTGGATTACATAAAAGACAATATTCATTCTTCCCATCAACGAGAACATATTTAAAATAAAACATGGATTCTCTCTTAACACATCCTTGACTCTATCGTCTTATCATGTACCTTTCCTCTTGACCTGAAAAACATTTCAGAAACTTGGGATGAGCATAAAAAGCTCAGTAAGGGACATAAAAATATGGAAAGGAAACATGAGTTCGTGTATACGTAAAGATGAAATCATAATTTACCCATAAAACATAGGCACTTTAACCTAACTCATCAAAACATGAATAAATCATAGAAATCATAAGACATAAAGGTAACTTGAGGAATTCATAACATTCTTACGTAGGGAGTAACCCTCTTGGTTACGTTTGGAATACCCATCACAGTATATTCCCTAAAATCTCTTCGGAGAAAACTTAACGTTTCACTCCTTCGCGTTACCCAATGCATTGGAGAGCTATAACGGGCTCACCCGCCCTTAGTTTATCACGGAACCACCCGTTCTTCATAACAATGCCCAAGAACCATAACATACACGTATCACATAAAATATTCATAAGGAAACAAAACATTTCCACATTTCAAACACAACATAACATTTTAGTATTTTGAAATAATGAATCCATATAAAAAGAAACCATTTCCAAAACCATTTAAAACATTTAATAAAGATATTTTTGAATCAAAGTGTCCCATACCACCTTGAAGCTTTTAAAATTTTAAACCATTAATATCCATATAAATAAATTCTTAAAACCACTTTGAAAACATGGATATTAATAAGAACGAATAATTAAAACATTTAAAATGATATTTTGGTTAAAGGGGTTTTACCAAAATTAGAGACACTTGAATACAATAATTGAGGAATAACGTTTAGTCAGAACTTTATAATATCATGAGAATAAATGGATTCATGATATAATACTCCAAAGGACAGTATATACACCATATAAGAGTGAATTGGTGCATAACAACAATGAACCCTCAATAGAAATGTCAAATGTGATGAAATCCCTTATAAAGAAGGTATCCTTAAATTAAGGACAAATCAATCTCAAAAATATGTGTGAAGAATATAAATACACCCAATATAAGTGGATATTAAGTGTAAAACAATAAAATGTCATTCACACATATTGAATGGATGACATATTCAATGACTACATGTCGAACCCAAAGAAATCGAAATTGGGTTAAGAAGTTCCCTTGACAGCCTAACGGCGTCACATCAAAATGAGTTGATGAGAGATAAAAAGAGTATCTCATCACTTGGACACAAAATTTACATCATTAAGGATACATGAGAACATATCCCAATGTAACAATATGTAAATTAAAAGACCCAATAAAAGAAGTCTTTTAAAAAGAGGGGGGGTGAAAGGTTCCCTTACCGACTTGGGTATCTTTCAAAAAATACACCCCATGAAAGAGGGACAATAGATCATTTATGTAAATACTCATAAACGAAAGTATTTTACACAAAGTGTAGAATAATGGGCAGTACATACACCACTCAATAAAATTTGTGGCAAAAGTAACGTAAATCTCACGAGAATAAAAGTGAGATGAAAAATCCCTTACGAGAACTCGGCAGCCTAACGGCGCCACATAAAACTTCCAAAATGGATTGATGAGAGAGAATAGGGTCCCTCATCACACGAACATAAAAATTACAGTAGGATTAATATAAAATAACATCCCAATCATCAGAAAGATGAGCTTAAAAGAAATGACATAAAAGAGTGTACTTAAAGAGAAAGAGAGTTGCAGGATCCCTTACCTCGGGTCCGACTTGACTCGATCATTCTTTAATCTCCTGAATAATAAACTTGAGTTAATTTCTAATTCCTTAAGAACCCTTTTCAAGTTCATTATTACTTTTATACCACTTATTACCTTGTCATAAACATTATGTAATCATTTAAGTTAATAATATTTGTTTTGCCGATATTTGGTTCTTAAGTCGAAAGTGGTCTTCTTACAATTACATGTTGTTCGTGTGGCCAAATGTTTATTATATCCAGAATTGTATTCATTATGTAGATATCATATATTTCATATATATCCAGTACATGCATGCATTTATAACATTACATAATCATTTAGAGGTAAGAAATGAAATGCACCGTTCATGGAGACGGTAAGCCGTACGTACGCATGAACGCTACTTTCATTTCTATTTCGTATTTTATAGAATGGAATAATAATGATATAAAGGTATATTATAATTCCAGTATAATATCATATATAATATCATATTTCCATCCTTTATACATCCCACATATGGTATTTAACGAATCAAATCACTTTGAGGGGGCGGTAGTCCGCACTTCCTTAAATGAAGATATCGCGTATACCCATAATGGAAGCCACAAAGGTAAGACAAAAATGAAAAATACAGAAGCATAAATAAAACATAAACATATTATATATCATATATAAAAATAGTGACATCATAATGGCCACCTTTGAAGGTGTTAAATGAGTATTGAACAATCATCGTTTCGGGAGGCAGAATTTCACCGTCCACGGAAACCGTATGTTCTTTAACCATTTGATGTAGTTGTGTGAGAGTGTAGCTAAAATAAATCTTGTAACAACATCCTAGTATATTGAAGATACTGGTGTTGTTACAAAAGAAGTAAATAAAAAGAGATTATAGGTTTGGAGAAGCAAAATAAAACAAATGAACAAGAGAGAATGAGTTACCTTTAAAAGTGTAATCTCCTTTTGATTTGAGCCTAAAGGCTTCCTTTGAAAGGATTATGCCCAAAGGGGATCCTCTAGGATGAGGAGAGGGATGTTGAGAGAGTAAATGGGCAGGGGTTGGCCGAGCCAAAGGCTTGAGGGGTGTGGGAAAAGAGGTAGAGGTGGGGGCCTTTTATAAGAGGAGAGGAGGGGCACTTTTGGAAAGCAATGAAATATTACATTATTTGAAAATGCTTTTCGGTTCTAAAGGGTCCCACATTGATATAATTCGTGGATAAGGTGATAAGGCATCGAAATCCACTCATCCAATTGGTTTTGTCCATGTGTATATTGTAGATTTTTCATTATCTTTCCATTTTAATTAAATTGTCAAATAATGATGTCATCGCTGCATCATTATTATGTCATAAATAATTTAATTTCTTTAATGTCTAAAAATTATAAAAAAAATACTATGATATAGGAAATCTTTTTATCTTTCCAATTACTATTTATAATCAAAATTTGGACTTGTATAACCCTACTTAAAAATTGTTTTAGTAAAACATACTTTGTTAGTGTCATTTTCACTTTAACATTAAATAAAAAGTATTTTATGTTATTTCCCAACAAAAGTGGATCCATGGGGTCCCCAAGTTAGGCCATGGCTTGTCTTGGTCGGCCATGACACAACCAATAGGGTTGTGACATGTGTCTAGGTCATTTCATTTTTTTAAAGTATTATTTATACCTTAAACTACACTAATTATCACTAATCGCGATTAAAAACTTAATAAGTTACTATTCACCAAAAAATTATTATAATCTCATTGAACCAAATTTTACTTCTTAATGACAACCATGTATGTCGGATTTTCAAAATTCAATACACATTAGTGGTAAACTTTCATTTAACTGAAAAATCAGTTTGCTTGATTATCACTTAGTGGTTTCACTATTCATCAAAAATTGAAGTTTTTCAGAAAATTACCAAAAATTCACTCTAAGCTATATTTGATATTCTGAATTCAAAAATGAAGTCCGTTTTACAAAATTCAAAACATATTAGTCACATTAATTAATTTAATAATTAATTCCCGCTGTCAGAGCAAATAGCGTGTTTTTATAAAACAATAAGTATCAAAAGATTGACACCAGTTTAAGTCCGATTTCAAAGTGAAATTAATTCCAACCACCACTATTGGATTAAATGGTAAAAATATTTCCTAATTTCACTTTAAAACCAATTCAAAAGATAATCTAATCATATAAATAAATTAGATTAAAAAGTGGTTTTGAATTAAAATACAACATTTTACACTATTCCTTAAAAAAATGAACTTTATCGGAAAGATACCAAAAATTTACACAAAGTAAATTTTGATGTCCCGATTCTTAATAAGAGTTTTATTTGGTCCAAAAGAATGTTTAAGAGTGAACAAAACTATATTTAATGATGGTTCAACATCAAAAGGTGATACGTGAACCTTTAGTGAAAACTAGGGCATATACGCCTAAAATTGAATTCTTTCCGTATTTTAAGCCTCTATTCTTTATTGGATAAATGTAAAAACAATTAAAAACATATGAAATCATATTTTAGTTATTTCTATCCATTCCCGCCAATACAACGGCTACATGTTAACTACCATTTAAAATAATATTATTTTATTATTAGAGTGCAACGTAAGATTCCCAAGAAACTCGTTGTTGCGTGTTGGGTACGCCATCGAGCATAGCGTCCCCTTTAAAGTCATTTAAATATTTTATTCACAAATATGGATAAATATGAAATGTCATATTCTTTATTTACCTGGGATGTTACAAGAAATAACTAATATATGATTATATATGTTTTAAATGTTTTTACATTTATCCAATAAAGGATAGAGGCTTAAAATACGGAAAGAATTCAATTTTAGGCGTATATGCCCTAGTTTTCACTAAAGGTTCACTTATCACCTTTTGATGTTGAACCATCATTAAATATAGTTTTGTTCAATCTTAAACATTATTTTGGACCAAATAAAACTCTTATTAAGAATTGGGACATCAAAATTTACTTTGTGTAAATTTTTGGTATCTTTCCGATAAAGTTCATTTTTTAATGAATAGTGTAAAATGTTGTATTTTAATTCAAAACCTATTTTTAATCTAATTTATTTATATGATTAGATTATCTTTTGAATTGATTTTAAAGTGAAATTAGAATATATTTTTACCATTAAATCAAATAGTGGTCGTTGGAATTAGTTTCACTTTGAAATCAGACTTAAACCAGTGTCAATCTTTTGATACTTATTGTTTCATAAAAACACGGTATTTTCTCTGACAGCGGGAATTAATTATTAAATTAATTAACATGACTTATATGTTTTGAATTTTGTAAAATAGACTTCATTTTTGAATTCAGAATATCTAATATATCTTAGGGTGAATTTTTGGGATTTTTCTGAAAAACATCAATTTTTGATGAATAGTGACACCACTAAGTGGTACTTATAAAAACTGATTTTTCCGTTTAATTGAAATTTTTCCATATTTCTGTTTTTAATTTCAAAAATACAACATACATGGTTTTCATTAAGAAGTAAAATTTGGTTCAATGGGATAAAAATAATTTTTTGGTGAATAGTAACTTATTAAGTTTTTAATCGCGATTAGAGGTAATTAGTGTAGTTTAAGGTAAAAATAATGTTTTAATAACATGAAATGTACTTGACACATGTCCTAACCTCATTGGATGTGTAATGGCCGACCAAGTCAAGCCATGGGTCAACTTGGGGACCCCATGGAGCCACTTTGTTTGGGAAATGACATAAATAACTTTTTATTTAATGTAAAAGTAAAAATGACACAAACATGATATGTTTTACTAAAAAAAATTTAAGTGGGGTTATACAAGTCAGATTTTTTATTTTAAATAGTAATTGGAAAAATAAAAAGATTTCCTACATCATAGTAATTTTTTTATAATTTTTAGACATTAAATAAATTAAATTATTTATGACATCATAATGATGCACAGATGACATCATTATCTGACGATTTAAATAAAATGAGAAGATAATGTAAACTCTATGACCTACACATGTCCAAAACTTGTTGTATGGGTGTATTTCGAACCCTTATCACCTTATCCACAAATAATATCAATGTGGTACCTTTTAAAACCGAAACACATTTTCAAATAAAGTAATATTTCTTACTTTCCAAAAGTGCCCCTCCTCTCCTCTTATAAAAGGCCCCCACCTCTACCTCATTTCACACACTCCTAAAGCCTTTGGCTCGGCCAACCCCTGACCATTTACTCTCTCCACATCCCTCTCCTCATCCTAGAGGATTCCCTTTGGGAAGAATCTTTTCAAAGGAATCCTTTAGTCTCAAATCAAAAGGAGTTACACTTTTAAAGGTAATTCATTCTCTCATGTTCATTTGTTTTATTTTGCTTTTCCAACCCCCTAAACTCTTTTTATTAACTTCTTTTGTAACAACACCAGTATCGTAAATATAATAGGATGCTGTTATAAGATTTATTCGAGCTACACTCTCACACAAATACATCAAATGGTTAAAGAACATACGGTTTCCGTTGATGGAAAAATTCTGCCTCCCGAAACGATGATTGTTCGATACTCATTTAACACCTTCAAAAGGTGGACATTATGATGTCACTATTTTTATATATGATATATAATATGTTTATGTTTTTCTTTAATCTTCTTTTTTTCATTTTTGGCATACCTTTATGGTTTCCATTATGGGTAAACGTGATATCTTCATTTAAGGAAGTGCGGACTACCGCCCCCTCAAAGTGATTTGATTCGTTAAATACCATATGTGGGACGTATAAAGGATGTAACTATGATATTATATATGATATTATACTGGAATTATAATATACCTTTATATAATTATGATTCTATTCTATAAAATACGAAATAGAAATGAAAGTGGCGTTCATGCGTACGTACGGCTTACCGTCTCCATGAACGGTGCATTTCATTTCTTACCTCTAAATGATTATGTAATGTTATAAATGCAAGAATGTACTGGATATATATGACATATATGATATCTAAATCATGAATACAATTCTGGATATAATAAACATTTGGCCACACGAACAATATGTAATTGTAAGAAGTCCACTTTCGAATTAAGAACCAAATATCAGCAAAACAAATATTATTAACTTAAATGATTACATAATGTTTATGAAATGGTAATACGTGATATAAATGGAATAATGAACTTGAAAAAGGTTCTTAAAGAAGTATAAATTAACTCAAGTTTATTATTCAGGAGATTAAGGAACGATCAAGTCAAGTCGGACCCGAGGTAAGGGATCCTACTCCTCTCTTTCTTTTTATGTACACACTTTTATATCATTCCTTTTAAAGCTCATCTTTCTTGTTATTGGGATGATATTTTATATTACACTTACTGTAATTTTTATGTTCATGTGATGATAGTCCCTATTCACTCTCATCAATCCATTTTGGAAGTTTTGAGTGGCGCTGTTAGGCTGCCGAACTTTCGTAAGAGATCTAACCCCTCTCTTTCTTTTTAAGTACTCTCCTTTATGCCACTTCTTTTAAGCTCCTTTTTGTAATGTTGGGGGATGTTATTTTATATTCCTCTTTCTGTAAATTTTATTTTAATGTGATGAGATACCCTATTTGATCTAATCAATCCATATTCGGATGTTTTATGTGGCGCCATTAGGCTGCCGAGTTTTCGTAAGTGATTTTTCATCTCACTTTTATTCACGTGAGATTTATGCTACATTTGCCATAAATTCCATTGAGTGGTGTATGTACTTCCCATTATTCTACTCTTTGTATAATATAATTTCGTTTATGAGTATTTACATCAATGATCTATTGTCCTTCTTTCATGGGGTGTATGTTTTGAAAGATACCCAAGTCGGTAAGGGAACCATTCACCCTCCTCTTTTTTAAAAGACTTCTTTTGTTGGGTCTTTTAATTTACATATTGTTATGTTGGGATATGTACTCATATATCCTTATTGATGTAAATTTTATTTCCAAGTGATGAGATACACTTTTTTATCTCTCATCAACTCATTTTGATGTGATGCCGTTAGGCTGTCAAGGGAACTTTTTAACCCAATTTCGATTTCTTTGGGTTCAACATGTAGTCATTGAATATGTCATCCATTAAATATGTGTGAATGAAATTTTATTATTTTACACTTAATATCCACTTATATTGGGTGTATTTATATTTGTCACACATATTTTTGAGATTGATTTCTCCCTAATTTAAGGATACCTTCTTTATAAGGGATTTCATCACATTTGACATTTCTATTGAGAGTTCATTGTTTTTATGCACCAATTCACTCTTATATGGTGTATATACTGTCCTTTGGAGTATTATATCCTGAATCCATTTATTATCATGATATTATAAAGTTCTGACTAAATGTTATTCCTCAATTATTGTATTCGAGTGTCTCTAATTTTGGTAAAAACCCTTTGACCAAAATATCGCTTTAAATGTTTAAATGACTTGTTCTTATTAATATACCTATTTTCAAAATGGTTTTAAAGATTTATTTATATGGATATTAATGGTTTAAAATGTTAAAAGCTTCAAGGTGGTATGGGACACTTTGATTCAAAATTCTCCTTATTAAATGTTTTTAAATGGATTTGGAAATGGTTTCTTTTTGTATGGATTCGTTATTTCAAAATTCTAAAATGTTATATTTTGATTGAAATGTGGAAATGTTTTGTTTCCTTTATACATGTTTTATGTGATACGTTTATGTTATGGTTCTTGGTAATTGTTATGAAAATGGGTGGTTCCGTGATAAACTAAGGGAGGGTGAGCCCGGTATAGCTCTCCAATGCATTGGGTAACGCAAAGGACTGAAACGTTAAGGTTTCTCCGAAGAGATTTAGGGAATATACTTTGATGGGTATTCCAAACGTAACCAAGAGGGTTACTCCCTACGTAAGAATGTTATGAATTCCTCAAGTTACCTTTATGTCTTATGATTTCTATGATTTATTCATGGTTTGATGAGGTATGTTAAAGTGCCTTTGTTTTATGGGTAAAGTATGATTTCATTCTTATGTATATATGAACTCATGTTTCCTTTCCATATTTTTTATAACCCTTACTGAGCTTTTTATGCTCATCCCATGTTTTTGAAATGTTTTTCACGGGTCAAGGGAAAGGTACATGATGTGATGATAGTGTCAAGGATGTGTCAAGAAAGAATCCATGTTTTATTTTTCAATATGTTTCCATTGATGGGATGAATGAATACTGTCTTTTAAGTAACCACTTTGTTTAAATGTGGAATGTAATGCAAGTTTCATGATCTAATTCTCTAAAACTCTAAACCAGAAAAGATCCTCAACGTGTAATCTTGTGATAACTCAAGATTATGTAAGGTTTAATGCTGGGGCCTTATAGTTGGTATCAACGGTCGGTTTAGATAACTTTAGAGGTTAGGGTATTCTTTAAGCATAAGTGACATTAACATAATGGTTAGGATTTCAGAAAGAGTCCTAGTTTTAGATAAAGTGAATGAGTAAGTATATCTTAGTGTTTATCTTACTCAATAGTACATGATGGTTTTGTTGATATACTCACACTGACCTTTTTGGTTTTAGTAAATGGCTGGATCTAGCAGGCACAAAAGTAACAGTGGATGTGAAGGAAACTGTGACAGTTTTTTGAGCAAGCAACTGAATGATATGGGAGCTGCAATGAGAACTCTTGTGATTATCCTCAACCAACTATATGGAGTCATGATTGACCACCTAAACCTTGGAGATTTCTCTAAGGCATCATTTATGCAAGGAACAAATACCTACGGAAGTATAGGTAATAATCACAAAGGTAAGTGTGTTCAAAAACCTATGTGTCAAAGATGTGGAACGAAACACCTAGGAAATTGTTTCAAAGGGACAGAAATATTCTATAGATGTGGAAATGAAGGTCATAAAGCAAGAACCTTCCATAGAAAAAGGAAGCATCCAGTTGACTCGAGGAAAGGGAAAGAAGTTCTTTATGAGGGATCAATTGAATGTTTTAAATGTGGTGTGCGTGGTCATTATACAAACACATGTCGTATGAAGAAGTTTCGTGAATGGGGTCACCTAGAGTGTACCAATATTCGTTTACCAATACATAATTCCATTCCGATTGAGGATAAAGAAACTGACAATGACCAATCAAAGGTATGTACTATTTCATGACTATTGTTTTCCTATTTTGGAATCTTAGGATATGATTCATGATTTGGTTTGTAGGAAAAAGGTATTTCGGAATAAGTTGGAAATGAATGGATAATGGATCATGAAGAATGTTGAATGAGTAAGATGTCAACATATAAGGGCTTCAAGAGTTATGGTGAAATTCTTAAGAGTATTAAGTCTCTTTTGATGATGGGGTTACATTAGAAGACTTTTTATATTATGTGTAACCCTGATGTTTAATATAGGAAAATTTTATTCAAGTAATAGTTATCTTTTCTTTTGTGGACATAGTTATAAAGAACCATTTGGGTTTATATGATCCTTACTTTTGAGGTAATTATGGGTTACTATATGTTATGATTGAAGTAAAAGGCATGAGATAAAATTGAGGTTAAATTGTGTTATGGTTATTTTTGATGATTTTATCCCTTTTTGGGGAATGATTTGAGAATTATATAGTTTTGGAAAAAGGACAACACGTAGACCGTGTGACTACCCGTCGCGTCAGACAAAGCTGCGGGAATCGAACCCACAATCAAAGTGCAACTGGTATTTATCTCCTACCACTGGACTACGTGAAGTCCCTGGTTAGTTTGACTGATTCCTTTTAGTTATATGATTTTATGAATTAAGAATAAGTTGATTTTGGGTTATTTATGAAAATGATTAACCTATCATATAGGATATGTGATTAGGTTAATTACTTTTCAATACGAGACTTTAGGAGCAACTGATGTTGTTTGGAGATAAATGTTACGATTTAACTTGGAAGACTATGTGACTAAATCCTTCAAATATTTGGGTTTCAATCTTATATTGGTTTAATTTGAATAATTTTATAGACAAATTGTTTATAGGATGGTCCTCGTTGAACTTTGGGTTTTGTTGGACAAATTTTGGAGATTAAGCATGGATTTTCTTTTTAATGGGCTATCCCTTTCTGGATTATCTGACCTTGTACTAACCTTTTTTGGTTTTGGTTTTGGTTAAAGTCTAATGAAATGGGATGTATATAGTTCTATTTTGAGGATTAGGTGATTCTCTGGAAGTTGATTATAGTACTCTTAATGCGAACAAGTCTCCCTAAATACTCTCCTTTTGGAGAACATATGAGTTTGTGTAAGGAATCTAATAAAAAGTCAACATGATAAGTGATTATGTTTTCTTATGAATAAATTCCCCAATAAAAAGTATCTTAAAACAAAAATGTTGTCAATTAACTTTTCCTACTGGGGAACCCAACATCGTTTAACCCATCACAAGTTTGTGATTTTCTTATTGTTAACTTTCTCCTAAACATGTTTTCTATCACTCTCCATCAGAACATGACCCTATGTTTTCTCCTCCATGTCCATATTTTCATACTTGGAATCCCAGTATGGGTTAACTCGGGTGACCTCTGTGCTTATCTTTATTTATTTTAAAGTGATTGTTTTACCGACTCTTGTTCTAATGTGGGACTTTCAAGGATGTTTCCAAGCTCAATTTTAAAAATTGTGAGGACGCAATTCCCAAAAGGGGGGAAGGATGTAACACCCCAGGTAAATAATGAATATGACATTTTCATATTTATCCATATTTGTGAATAAAATATTGATATGACTTTGAAGGGGACTCTATGCTCGATGGCGTACCCAACACGCAACAATGAGTTTCTTGGGAATCTTACGTTGCACTCTAATAATAAAATAATATTATTTTAAATGGTAGTTAACATGTAGCCGTTGTAATGGAGGGAATGGATAGAAATAACTAAAATATGATTATATATGTTTTTAAATGTTTTTACATTTATCCAATAAATGATAGAGGCTTAAAATACGGAAAGAATTCAATTTTAGGCGTATATGCCCTAGTTTTCACTAAAGGTTCACTTATCACCTTTTGATGTTGAACCATCATTAAATATAGTTTTGTTCAATATTAAACATTATTTTGGACCAAATAAAACTCTTATTAAGAATCAGGACATCAAAATTTACTTTTTGTAAATTTTTGGTATCTTTCCGATAAAGTTCATTTTTTTAATGAATAGTGTAAAATGTTGTATTTTAATTCAAAACCTATTTTTAATATAATTTATTTATATGATTATATTATATTTTTAATTGGTTTTAAAGTGAAATTAGAATATATTTTTACCATTAAATTCAATAGTGGTCGTTGGAATTAGTTTCAATTTGAAATCAGACTTAAACCAGTGTCAATCTTTTGATACTTATTGTTTCATAAAAACACGCTATTTGCTCTGTCAGCGGGAATTAATTATTACATTAATTAATGTGACTTATATGTTTTGAATTTTGTAAAATAGACTTCATTTTTGAATTCATAATATCAAATATATCTTAGGGTGAATTTTTGGGATTTTTCTGAAAAACATCAATTTTTTGATGAATAGTGACACCACTAAGTGGTAATTATAAAAACTGATTTTTCCGTTTAATTGAAATTTTGCCATATTTGTGTTTTTAATTTCAAAAATCCAACATACATGATTTTCATTAAGAAGTAAATGTGGTTCAATGGGATAAAAATAATTTTTTGGTGAATAGTAACTTATTAAGTTTTTAATCGCGATTAGAGGTAATTAGTGTAGCTTAAGGTAAAAATAATGTTTTAATAATATGAAATGAACTTGACACATGTACTAACCTCATTGGATGTGTAATGGCAGACCAAGTCAATCCATGGGTCAACTTTGGGACCCCATGGATCCACTTTGGTTGGGAAATGACATAAATAACTTTTTATTTAATGTAAAAGTAAAAATGACACAAACATGATATGTTTTACTAAAACAATTTTTAAGTGGGGTTATACAAGTCAGATTTTTTATTTTAAATATTCATTGGAATAATAAAAAGATTTCCTACATCATAGTAATTTGTTTATAATTTTTAGTCATTAAATAAATTAAATTATTTATGACATCATAATGATGCTGTGATGACATCATTATCTGACGATTTAAATAAAATGAGAAGATAATGTAAACTCTATGACCTACAAATGTCCAAAACTTATTGTATGGGTGGATTTTGAACCCTTATCACCATATACACGAATTATATCAATGTGGGACCTTTTAAAACCGAAACACATTTTCAAATAAAGTAATATTTCTTACTTTCCAAAAGTGCCCCTCCTCTCCTCTTATAAAAGGCCCCCACCTCTACCTCATTTCACACACTCCTCAAGCCTTTGGCTCGGCCAAACCCTTCCCATTTACTCTCTCCACATACCTCTCCTCATCCTAGAGGATTCCCTTTTGGCAGAATCCATTCAAAGGAAGCCTTTAGTCTCTAATCAAAAGAAGTTACACTTTTAAAGGTAATTCATTCTCTCATGTTCATTTGTTTTATTTTGCTTCTCCAACCCCCTAAAATCTTTTTATTTACTTATTTTGTAACAAACCCAGTATCTTAAATATAATAGGATGTTGTTATAAGATTTATTCGAGCTAAACTCTCACACAACTACATCAAATGGTTAAAGAACGTACGGTTTCCGTGGATGGAAAAATTCTTCCTCCCGAAACGATGATTGTTCAATACTCATTTAACACCTTCAAAAGGTGTTCATTATGATGTCACTATTTTTATATATGATATATAATATGTTTATGTTTTCCTTAAGCTTCTGTTTTTTTTCATTTTGGGCATACCTTTTTGTTTTCCATTATGGGTAAACGCGATATCTTCATTTAAGGAAGTGCGGACTACCGCCCCCTCAAAGTGATTTGATTCGTTAAATACCATATGTAGGACGTATAAAGGATTGAACTATGATATTATATATGATATTATACTGTAATTATAATATACCTTTATATCATTATGATTCCATTCAATAAAATACGAAATATAAATGAAAGTGGCGTTCATGCGTACGTACGGCTTACCGTCTCCATGAACGGTGCATTTCATTTCTTACCTCTAAATGATTATGTAATGTTATAAATGCAAGCATGTACTGGATATATATGACATATATGATATCTACATAATGAATACAATTCTGTATATAATAAACATTTGGCCACATGAACAACATGTAATTGTAAGAAGTCCACTTTCGACTTAAGAACCAAATATCGGCAAAACAAATATTATTAACTTAAATGATTACATAATGTTTATGACATGGTAATAAGTGATATAAAAGTAATAATGAACTTGAAAAAGGTTCTTAAGGAAGTATAAATTAACTCAAGTTTATTATTCAGGATATTAAAGAACGATCGAGTCAAGTCGGACCCGAGGTAAGGGATCCTACTCCTCTCTTTCTTTTTAAGTACACACTTTTATGTCATTTCTTTTAAATATCATATTTCTTGTTATTGGGATGATCTTTTATATTAAAACTACTTTAATTTTTATGTTCATGTGATGAGAGTCCCTATTCTACCTCATCAATCCATTTTTGAAAGTTTTGAGTGGCACCGTTAGGCTGCCGAACTTTCGTAAGGGATCTAACCCCTCTCTTTCTTTTTAAGTACTCTCCTTTATGCCACTTCTTTTAAGCTCCTCTTTGTAATGTTGGGGGATGTTATTTTATTTTTATCTTTCTGTACATTTTATTGTAATGTGATGAGATACACTATTTGATCTCATCAATCCATATTCGGAAGTTTTATGTGGCACCGTTAGGCTGCCATGTTTTCGTAAGGGATTTTTCATCTCACTTTTATTCACGTGAGATTTATGCTACATTTGCCAAAAATTCCATTGAGTGGTGTATGTACTTCCCATTATTCTAATCTTTGTATAATATAATTTCGTTTAAGAGTATTTACATCAATGATCTATTGTCCTTCTTTCATGGGGTGTATGTTTTGAAAGATACCCAAGTCGGTAAGAGAACCTTTCACCCTCCTCTTTTTTAAAAGACTTCTTTTATTGGGTCTTTTAATTTACATATTGTTATGTTGGTATATGTTCTCATATATCCTTATTGACGTAAATTTTATGTCCAAGTGATGAGATACACTTTTTTATCTCTCATCAACTCATTTTGATGTGATGTCGTTTGGTTGTCAAGGGAACTTTTTAACCCAATTTCGATTTCTTTGGGTTCAACATGTAGTCATTGAATATGTCATCCATTAAATATGTGTGAATGACCTTTTATTATTGTACACTTAATATCCACTTATGTTGGGTGTATTTATATTTGTCAGACATATTTTTGAGATTGATTTCTCCTTAATTTAAGGATACCTTCTTTATAAGGGATTTCATCACATTTGACATTTCTATTGAGAGTTCATTGTTTTTATGAACCAATTCACTCTTATATGGTGTATATACTATCCTTTGGAGTATTATATCATGAATCCATTTATTCTCATGATATTATAACGTTCTGACTAAATTTTATTCCTCAATTATTGTATTCGAGTGTCTCTAATTTTGGTAACAACCCTTTGACCAAAATATCGCTTTAAATGTTTAAATGACTTGTTCTTATTAATATCCCTATTTTCAAAATGGTGTTAAAGATTTATTTATATGGATATTAATGGTTTAAAATTTTAAAAGCTTCAAGGTGGTATGGGACACTTTTATTCAAAATTCTCCTTATTAAATGTTTTTAAATGGTTTTGGAAATGGTTTCTTTTTGTATGGATTCATTATTTCAAAATACTAAAATGTTATATTGTGATTGAAATGTGGAGATGTTTTTCTTCCTTTATACATGTTTTATGTGATACGTTTGTGTTGTGGTTCTTGGGCATTGTTATGAAAACAGGTGGTTTCGTGATAAACTAAGGGCGGGTGATCCCGATATAGCTCTCCAATGCATTGGGTAACGCGAAGGAGTGAAACGTTAAGGTTTCTCCGAAGAGATTTAGGGAATATACTGTGATGGGTATTCCAAACGTAACCAAGAGGGTTAACCCTACGTAAGAATGTTATGAATGCCTCAAGTTACCTTTATGTCTTATGATTTCTATGATTGATTCAGGGTTTGATGAGGTATGTTAAAGTTCCTTTGTTTTATGGGTAAATTATGATTTCATTCTTAGGTATATATGAACTCATGTTTCCTTTCCATAATTTTTATAACCCTTACTGAGGTTTTTATGCTCATCCCATGTTTTTGAAATGTTTTTCACAGGTCAAGGGAAAGGTACATGATGTGATGATAGTATCAAGGATGTGTCAAGAAAGAATCCTTGTTTTATTTTTCAATATGTTTCCGTTGATGGGAAGAATGAATACTGTCTTTTAAGTAACCACTTTGTTTAAATGTGGAATGTAATGCAAGTTTCATGATCTAATTCTCTAAAATTCTAAACCTGAAATGATCCTCAACGTGTAATCTTGTAATAACTCAAGATTATGTAAGTTTTAAGGCTGGGGCCTTATACTAGGGGCTTGTTTAAGACCATATAAAGCTTTGGTAAGTTTCGAAACGTGTTTAGGATGTTTTGCATCTTCAAAACTAGTAGGTTGTTAAACATAAGAATTCTATTAAACATATCTGTTAAGTAAAGATCACTTCACATCCATTTTAAAAAATTTGAAATTAAAGAATGTTGTAAAGGATAACAGAATTCGGATAGATTCAAGTTTATCTACAAGAGTATAGATTTATTCATATTCTTTTCCTTCTTTTTGATTATATCCTTTTTTCACTAATAATACTTACTATTATTCCATTTTTATCACATTTATTTTTGAAGACCCACTTTACTTCAATTAAAGATTTTTCTTTATGTCTTTCAACTATGGTCCAGACTTTATTCCTTTTAAATTCATTTAGTTCATCTTGCTTAGATTTAATCCAATCTTCATCACTTAAATCTTCATCAGATGTTTTATGTTCTAATTTTGAAAAAAATGAAAGATTATCTACATTATTTCTTAAAGAACTTCTAGTCCTTAGCGGTTTATTTACATCAAAAATGGTACTATCACTAGGATAATTCTTAAGAAACAACTGACATAGTTTTTGTAAAACCTATGCATCAACATAAGGTATAAAATCTTCTATATTGAATACATCAGAAACATTTTCTTGAGTATTCTCTTGATTAGAAGAATATTCCATCAAAGGTTGATATTTAGTTTTTGAAAACACATCTAAAGATGTAGGTTAGGGTTGTTTCAAAAAAGGATCAGTTTTATAAAATTTTACATGTAACGTTTACTCAATAGTAAAAGATTTTTTTTTCAAAAACTCAATATGCCTAAGTAGTTGTGGAAAAGAATCAAAAAATTCCTTCATCAGATTTGGGTGAAAATTGTTTAATTTCTCTTTAGTATTAAAGATGAATAATTTTCATACAAATTCATTGAATTATAAAACTATAGTTTTTTGACTAGTTCATAACTCATAAAGTGTTTTATTATGAAATAGTCTAATTAAAACTCGATTTATAGTATAATAAGAAATACTTACAGCTTCATCTTAAAAAATTTAGAAATTGAGTATTCACTCAAAATTTTTCTTGTTATTTATTGAAGAATTATGTTTCTTCATTAAACAAAACCATTTTTCAGAGGAGTTATAAAGGCTGAGAAGTTATGAGCAATTCCTTTATTACTACGAAAAGTTTCAAAATATGAATTTTTAAATTCTCTACCATGATCACTATGAATATTTATCAATGGAAAATTATTCTCATTTTTGACTTTTTCTGAAAAATATTTAAAATAAGAAAAGGCTTTATATTTATTTTCTATAAAATAGGACCATGAAAATATAGTTTAATCATCAACTAGAACAAATATGTAGTATTTTCCTCTAATACATCCAGTTTTTGTTAGACCGAAATGATCAATTTTCACTATCTGTAATGCATCAGAAGTTGTGACTTCACTTATATATTTAAACCTTAGATTAGGATTCCTTCCATATTGAAAATGATCACAAAATTTTGAAAAATAAAATCTAATATATGGTAGATCCTTAACAAGTCATTTATTATATAGTTTGCATTTGTTCCTAAGGTTAAATTGTCTTAATCTTCTATTAAATAACCAAGATTGATCTTAGATATCACTATGGCAAGGTAAGTCGTCACTCCTATGATCTTCTATGTTAATTTTGTAAACATTATCATGTTGATGGGCAGATAGAATGAACTCATCCATTTAATTCTGTACTAGGAATTTATCATTCCTAAAATTCACAAGGTCATCTTCATCACATAATTGACTTATGCTTATAAGGTTTTCCTTAATACCTTTAAAAAATAAACCATTTTAATTAAGTATTTTCAAAGAAGTACAATGTCACCTATTGTAATAATTTCTCCTTGAGCATTGTCTCCTAAAGTTACTTTTCCACCTGTCATCTTCAAAATCCTTTCAACGAACTTTTGTTACCAGTCACATGCTAAGAATATCTACTATCCTTGTATGATGAATTTTTTTGGTAACTCCTTTATCTTTGTGAAAATGAAACAATTAGACTTTTGGAATCCAAACATGTTTGGATCCAGAATTGTTTGAAATTAAAATATTAGGTATCCAAATTTGTTTATAAAATTGAAATTTATGAAAAAATAATTATTGAATTTTGTTTAAAGAACAATTTTTCACCTAATGTCTACTACTTTGACACTTTTTCAAGAAAATGGGATCTTTGAGAAATAAAATAATTTTGACTAAAAACTAGTTTGGAGTGAGAATAACCAAATCTAGAACTATTCCTTAGAGGACAACGTTGTCAATTAATTTTATCAAAACCTTCCTTTCCATAAGTAAAGATTGAAAAACGTTTCTTTGGGTAAAATATTTCATATTTTGGTATAATTTATAAATTCTTATCCATATAGTCATTAGTCGTAGAATTTGAGTTAGTCTCTAAAGCATGTTTTGTAGAAGTAACATTTTCATGATCCTTAGAAATTATATCTTACTAATAATTAAATTACTCAAGATTTTTTGAAATAGAATCAATTTCAAATGATTTTTCATCAATATCTTTAGAAATACATGGTAATTATTTTGTTAAAATATAGATTCTATAATTTTCTTTATCAGGTTTCTATTTTATATTACTATTTAAATTTTCAAGAAACTTGGAAAACCTAGATACTTCGTCAAAAAAGGTAATGAATTATCTTCTTCTAAGGAAAATTATTCATAAAAATATTCATAATAAATTTAATCAGGGAAATTATAATTCAAAGATACATTCATTAAGGATTTTTTTTGTGTACCTTATCCATGAAACATTGAATTTCAATGGGTATTATGGATAAAAGACCAATATTCTTTTGTCCAAAATATTCAATATCTGAAGATTAATTGGATCAATATCTACTACCTGTACTCCAAGAATCATTATCCTTTAAGACTTTTTTATATTAGGTTTATAATATTTTTTCTGATTCCATTTACATTGTATATATTTCATATCCTTTCTCTTAATCCTTGGAAAATTAGGCCTAATATTTACATATTTATTTCATTTATATCATGTGACTTAAGAATCATTCTTATCATTTATTTTCATGTTCTTATATCTATACTTAATGTCCTTATTAACAATAATATTCTTTATCCTTCAAGAAATATTGGCTTTCAAATTCTCTTAATATTTATATTCACTTGATTCTAACTGAAAAACATATTTCTAGGACTATTTTTTCTTAAGAAACTTTCTAAGGAGTCTTGGATTTCATCTAATTTAAAGTAATTGTAAATTAAACAACTCATTCTTCTTATTTATATTATATGTATCTCTCTTATGTCTATTCTCATATTGTAAGAGAGTCTCAAATATCTCATCAATATTAACTATTTTAGCATTCTTAGATTCATCAATTGTTGTTCATTTATATTCCCACTCATTGGTCATGATATCAATTAATTTTTCAAAAATTATCTAATCATTTAGACAATTTCACCCATTGATTGTAGACTATTAACAATTTTCATGAATCATTTTAGAACTTTACATATGGGTTCACTATAGGGGAAAAAATCCATGGTATTCAACTCTTAACATCTCTCTTATTGTTTCAATAACCTTAGATGTGCCAAAATTTGTTACTTATCGCTTATTACATATGATATTAGCAGCTTCACATGATGAAATATGGATATCAATTTTCCCGGTCATAGAACATAATAAAGTATTGTGTACCCTAAAGTTAAGTTGATAATCATTTTTTATAATTTGTAAAGGTTATGACTTCCTTGTTAGGAATATTTTTGTCTCCAGTAAGAATAATGAATTTTTCAACTTCGGTATTGATGAAAAAGTATTCATTATATCTCTTCAATATTTATAGTCATTCACATAATATATTGGAGGTATGGTAGGATTTAGTTATATTTTGATCCAATGTTCATTCCTTTCATTCTTAAAACAATTATCTTCCACTAAACAGATTAGAAGAAAATGTTTCTAAACAACGTTTTTATAAATAAAATTTTAAGAAAAACATGAACAATTATATTTAAGCAAGAAAAGTTTAGAAAGAAAACATATATGTATGTATAAGTATTTCATATAACTCCTATGTTACCAATTATTGGATCTAAATGTAGATGTATATTTCTCAATTACAATAGGGGGTTAATTGTAGGTTTTAAAAACTATTGTTTTTAACCATCAAAAATTCTATGTTTAACAAAGTTAAACAATATAAATTCACAATACCTATTTAGTTCGTAACACAGAAACTATCTTTCTTAGTATCTGATAATGTGGATCCGATAATGAAACTTAAACAAGTTTACTTAAGGAATGATTCTACATTAAAGGTTATAGAATATAATATGTGATAGTTCGTACAAGGATAAGAAAGTGTAAGAAAGTCACACATTCTATCTATAACTAAATTAATCAGAATACAATAACATGTAAATAAACAAGTAATAAAAGTGTAACGAAATATTTTAACCTAAAGAGAAGGGTATCCAATAACCTTGGATAACTTTTCTTTGATATATACTTTCAAGAAATTTTTTCTTACCCACACTAGGGTATTCCTATTATATAAAGATCAGAATATGTCTCTCTATCCCTGAAATCCCATTATCTGTAAGGTGATTTGGTCCTTTTTCTTCCTTTAGCTTGTAAGCCCTCAATTTTATACACCAAAAATCGAAATTTCACTAGTATGGACAAATCTTGTTAAAGATTTAAGTAATTAGAATAGGCTAATCACAACTTAAACTCTTCAAGTCTTTCACACAAATAAAATATGGAAGATCTCTCGTAGATTATCAGTTCTACAAAAAGATTATAGAATCAATCATGTACAAATGATTGGGTATTTATAGTAGATATCTCCAATGGTCACATTCTCCTCCAATGGTCATATTTCCATGAAATTTGGGAGGGAACTGTATAGGTGGAACTCATGCAATGATTATATTATAAAAAATTGGGCGTCATCATATTATATAAGAATCTAAGATAAACAATGTGGTGAAATCATTTTGTATAACACAATATGAGAAATATTATAATATTTAGGAATTGATAAAATAGACCATTACATTAAATAAATTTGGTAACTGTATGAAAAAATAATCATATTTTAAAAATATTTAATGTCAGATTCTAATTTCGGAAGAAATATGAGTCTAATTTCTGAAGAAATCAGAATCTCATTTTAGAAGAAATTGAATTCTGATTTAATAATAAATTAATGTCTTATATTAGAATAAATCATGGTCGGATTTCAAAAGAAATCAAAGTTGGATTTTAAAATAAATCAGAGTCTGATTTTAGAAGAAATCAGAGTCTGATTTCATAAGAAATAGAAGTCTCATATCAGGATAAATCAAAGTCTGATTTCAAGAGAAATCAATGTCCTATTTATGATGAAATCAGAATATTGTTTTTAATGAAATATGAATCATATTTCAGATTAAATCGAAGAATAATTTATAAGTAAATTAGTGTTTTATTTCAGATGAAATCACAGTCTGATTTTAGAAGAAATCGAATTCATAATTTTAGAAAAATTGGATTTACAAATAAAGATCTAATTTAACTTAAGGAAACATTAATTAATGAAAATATTTAGGCTTTTTTAATAAAAAATTTGGTTAATATGATGAAGACCATGGGTAAGGTATAACATGTTCTAGAATATAATCATCCTTAGGAAAAGAAAAACTCTCTTTAAGAATATGTGTTTGTGATGTTCAAAACATAAAGCAATTGAAAATTAATTAAGAAAATATTTACTCAACATACACAGTTCAAGGTCTTATTAGTTGGTAATGATTACTTGGGTCCTAGACCACTACCCATGTCGTTGGGTTAGGCATGGCCACTAGGTCCTCATTACATTTGTTTGTTGTGAGTTTTTTTTATGGTTTCAATTGGTGTGAGTGGACTTTTAAAATTAATATTATGTTTGAAATAGAAATGGTTTATTTAAGGTGTTTTTGGAATGAAAATAATGGGTTTTAGAAGATAAATATATTTATATTTAAAATTGAGTGAATTCTTTTGTTTGATGAAGAAATGGTATATGTAACCCTTGGTATTCCTAATGAATGTTTGAAAATGTGTGGGTATCTGTGGAAAGTGCATGGTGGCGTGTCTTCATGGATGATACTAGAGAAAGTGGGATGAATAAATATATGATAGTTCATTGGATTCTGTCAGTGAGTATTTGAAATAAGAGGTTTGACTTGTTTTCCTTTTCAAAATGGTTTTAAAAATTAATATGATTTTGGGGTTGAATTTTCATTAAAAAGTGGATTATTGTTTTATGAAAAAAGGATTTTGGTATTTGGATCATGTCCTTCGTAGTGGAATGTTTAGGAAATTTGACAAAATTATATTTTTGAAAAGATGATTTTTGGTTGTGCTTGTATTTTTTGGCTTGTGAGCCTATTGTTTTAGATTTAGATGTTATTTTCGATTGTATTTCTAGTTGATGTTGATTTTGGTTTTTTCCATGTGTTGTTCCAAATATGCCTCCAAGAAAGGTCCCTAATGTTTCTATTGGGTCATGTCCATTATCTAGTTCATCACTATTTTTACCTAACATTCATGATGATCATAGTATGTTATATGTAGTGGAATTGATTTAAGATGTTGATTGTATCATCAGATTAATGGAAACTCTTGATTCTTTGAGAGTTTTTTCGATTATAGGATTGTATGGGGGTCAATATTTGGATAAGTGGAAAGTTATTTCTCCCTCATCAATGCAATTTGGGATGATGTGAAAGGTGTCCAAGACCTCTTACATCTAATTTTTTCACTTGAGGAGGTGAAGATGAAGAAATTGGAAGAGCTCGTGAGTATACATCAAGGTCAGCTGATAGTGAGGTCCTATATTAACCACTTCAATGAGCTGGTATCATTTTCCCAGGTGGTAGAATCATAGGATCTATTGAAGGCTCCACGTTTTATTAGGTTTTTTATGTAGAGATCAATGAGTGAACCCTCCACTCCATGGATCTACATTTCTAGAAGTTGGTGGATAAATCATTTTTAATTGAGTTGGTTTTCAGAGCACATGCAGTTGTAAATTCAATATCCCTTTCAACTCATGAAGGTTCCCCATCTAAATAGATTTATGTTCCAGATGAACTTGTTTCTAAAAATAAAGTTTAATTGCTTCTATATTCTTGTTATTTATACCATTTTCTCATATGTTTTTTGTGTGGTTGGTTTGAGAATTTAAAGCCATCTTGTCTTGATCCTTTCAAGGCCTATCACCATTAGAGTCATTGGTTTCATCTGGGGAAGTTTTGTAAGATGCATTACCCAAAGAAGGTGTCTTGATTTTAGGAGGTCAGCTTTAGACTGTGAGGTAGTGGATGCTTTAGAAATTAAAGCTCCATCCAAAGGCCCTAGAGTGAATCTATCACACTATTGGGAATTTCTAGGAGTGTGGGGAACCTTTTCCCAATTCTTGTCTCTATTGTTGGAGTGGATGTGGTTTAGGTTTCCTATTGTAGTTTCTCAATTGTTATGAGTTTTTTGTAAGATCCTAGGTGGTCCTTCTTTATTATAGTCCATTTTTTGTTACATGGATGTGGATATATAAATGGTTAACCTTTCAGGAATCCATTTTGGTCTTCTATTAAACTTTTTTAGAGATAATTATTCTTTTGGAAATGAATTATTGTATCTTATATTCTGGTTTTCTACTTGGTTCGAGATCATTTCATGGGATTACCCATGTGTTTGGGTTTTTCTATATATGGGGAATTTCTTATTCTAGGTGTGGTGTTGTTTGTCTTATGTAGATAAATTTGGTTTAGTTTATGTTAGGATTTCTTATTTGGGGGTGATTTAAAGTCATTAAGTTGTGCTATTCAGGTTCTTATGGTGGGGAGAACCCTTTCTATTTTATTATTTTTCTTCATGTAGTGGATTCCACTATAAATGGTTGGGTGTGACGTTTTGAGATAATGTTCACCATGAGGTTGGTGGGTTTTTTGGATTTATTCTATTTTGGGATAGAGTTTTGTTTAACATATGGCTTGGTGACTTTCATAGGATAGAAAATGTTTTTGGTTCGAAGAATAGTCACACCCCGACCTTGGAATTTCTTCTATTTTATTCTCTTTTCATCCTTAAATAATTTGGTTAAGTATTGGGTTGAGTTCCCTATTTAAATTATTGGGTTTGGAAGTTTTTGAGTGAGTCTTTGATAGAATGTAATGATTTTTAGCTTCACATCAGATAGCGCATAGTTGGTACATGGTTAGGTTAAACTGTGAACCCTCCCTCAAGAAATCATGTGAAACAATTTCGTTTTAGATAGTGGTGACTACATGTTAGGCACATGATTTGGAAAAATGTGTAAGATAACCATGTGGAAAGTCCCTCCTAGACAATGAGGGGTTCACAGTTGACACAATATTTGGAATACCGTGCAACCAAGCAATGAGATTTTCTCAGGTCATTAAATGTTGGAAATTTCCTCTTTTCCCCTCTAACGTTTTAACCCTATTTCAGGTTTCTCCTCCCTATATAAACCTAAAATCATCATTGGATCTCACAATATTCCCTCCCCCCTTCTTATGGATTCATATTTAAGGTTCTAAGGTGAGTTCTTCAGGGGTTTTTTATATATTTCCTCCTCTTTTCTCTTTTCTCTCTTGATTTATTGGTTTCTCCTTGTGGGGTTCATCTTATCCAAACCCTAATAGTTAGGGATGGTGTGTGGGTTGTTTTCCTATGATGTTAGGGTTTTTCAATTGTCTCTTGGGGTGTATTCATTATTTACTCAAAGTTTATTTGTGTTCACACATTGTTGAGGTAGGTGTTTCTGTCCATTTCATTTTTGGAACATTCTGATGATTTATGATCTTTCCTTGGATTCCATAAAAATGTTATAATATTTTGTTATGCTTAGCATAATTTTTTTTGGTATATACATGATGTAAAATTATTGTGAAATAGTTTTGAAATGGTTTATTTAACTATGTTTCCTATTATGTTCACACAATTTTTTTAATAAAATGTCAATTGATCTTTTAATATGAAATTGGGTGCTTTGGGGTGGTTTTTTTCCGTGGTTTTGTTTTGAAAATTTTATTGGGTTATGATTTTGGTGTTATATGCAGAAATCAATGAGTTTTATTGTGTGACACATTTGTGTGGCCTTCTATGTCGATTTAAAAGTAGGTGATGTTTCTTTAAAAATGTGTTTTAGAAGTGATTTATCGTATGAATGTGTTGGACAATGGTTTTCTAAAATAAATTGATAATAATTCACATATTTCACTTCTTAGTGGTTTATATATGTGTTTTTTGCCTTGTGTGAAAAGTGTAAATTGGTTTTTCAGAGGTATTTGAAGGTGGAAATGTGTTGAGTGTAGGTTTTTCAAACTTATTGGGTCTTTCGGCATATAAACTTCAATGGTGTGCACCTCAAATGTGTTTGTAACTTGTAAATGTGGTGTGAATAATGTGTTAAAATGGATTTGGTGTGTTTGTGAATATGGAAAGGTTTTTTCCCATGAAAATGGTTGGATTTCATAATATGTTTTCTTAATGGTATCTTGAGGCCAGTTTGGATCTTGGATGAAAATGGATTCTACCTAGAATTGTGGGTTTTCAAAGGCTCTTCCTCCAAGACATCTTTCTTTTTCAAAATTAGTAACTTGATTCCTAAAAGGTGTTTTGTTTATTCATGTCACTTTAAATTTGGTTTCAAATCTGTCTCTTAAGTCTTATTTTGTTTGTTATTTTGAGGTATGTTTTGGTCAATAATTTTCATAAAGGACGATATGTAAATTTTTTATGTGAGTTGGTTTCTAGAAAAGATATAAATCATCTTTTGGTGCTTCTTATTTGGTTTCATGTTTTTTTTCAATTTGATTGGGAATAGTTTTGGATTTGAAATGTGAAGGCTCGTTTATAATTTTTCATGTGAAATTGGTGTTTTATATTATCTTTGGAAATAGAGTGGAAATTTTTTTTTATATTTATTGAATTATAACTGTTAAAGGAAGGGATTGGGACTTTATGTTGTCTTTGAATATAATTTTTTTTTATTTTTTTTAGGATAAGGCATGATTATCACCATGAAATGTAATGGAAATTAGTTTTGTAACACTTGTAATATATGTTCCCTGTGTAAATATTGGTAGGTTTTGGAAAATGGGTTGAAAACCAAGGAAGATTTAGGCATAGTTGGTATTCAAAAATGTATTAAGGAAGTGGTTTTTGAGTCCCCAATGATGTGATAGCCTGATTGAATCTTTTCAATGAAATGGTTTTTCAGGTGTGTTCATGATGATTTGGATTATGATTAGAGACCACAAAAATTTTGGGATGGGATCAGCTCTAGTGGATCATACATGGGAAAACTTTTGGTAATGAGACCACTAGAATTTTGGAATGCATTCCCCTCTAATGTATCATGCATGAGAACATTGTGGGTTATGGATTATGTAACTTGTTTCACTATTTATTATTTTCATGGGATTACTGGGCATAATCTAGTTGGTTGAGTGACAGTTTCTTTTCAACCCTGATTATATGGTTTGTATCCCCCTAGATTTTAGGAGATGACAGGTGGTACATGCTACTAGTGAGGCTTGTTTAGAGAATCCATCAATTTATAAACTATGTATTTTCACCATATATCAATAGTTGAGTCTAAACTAAGTACATCTAGGTATTTCCACATCATTTGTTTATGAATTTCCCATGATTACTATATGTATGATCTATTAATTTTTTCTTCTTGTTTAGTTTTTATACCTTATATTTTATGCAAGATAGTTTTGTTTCCTTCACTTTATTCATATCCCTTTTTTATTACATGGCATGGATTTTTACATGGAGGTTTTCTTTGAAAAGGGTTGTGAAAAGTGTAACTTTTTTTTGAAAATGAATGTTATATGTGTTGTTTAAAAAATAAATTTATTATAAGTTATGTTTACTTGATGTAAATTATTTAAAAGAATATTTTATAAATTTATTTAAAACCAAAGTGTTTATAATTTTTTAGGAAAGGAAATGCATGGAATTTTTGTTGATTTCATACTGAGATGTTTAAGATCACACCTCATTTATTCTAGTCAACATTGGTAGACCAGATATTCTTTATAGGTTCAATTTTTTTGGTTCGGTTATACCTTTGGAGCTAGATGATCTTGTAGTTTTTGGAGACCAAAAGGACATGTGGAGATCATATCAGCGTGGTTCGGTCTCATTTTGGTATTTTGTTCTTCTTTGTTTATATGTTTTTGTATCTATATCATTTTTATATTTATTGGCATTTAGTTATTGTTTTTTATGTTGTGTGATAATTTTTTTTATTTGATCCTGGTGTTTCTAGGAAAAAACATTCCCATTGTTATCACTTTGATGTCCAACACTAGTTTCCAGCCCATGGGGATCTGGAGTGGCCTTCCAGTCGTATCTAAGACTGGTTTAGGTGTTGGGTTGGATTGGATCCTAGCCTGGTTTGTGACAACCAAGATAATGGATAAAGGATACCTAATATGTTTTAAAAAAATTATAATTTAAAATAGTTAAAAAAACATGATATAAGGAAACCAGGTACCCAATGTATGGAAACCAACAACCCCAAAGTCAACAAAGATCCTTCCCCTCCCCAATGGACATTTCACTAGGTACCACTTATACTTCCATCAAGTAACCAATGGTACCTAATATACTTATCAACAACACCACATTCGTCATAGACTACCCAATATACCTGAACTATGTACTCATAGATTTATGCTACACTTTATTATTAATAGAACCAACCCCTCATTTGTCATAATATTTAAAGTTATCATAAAATTAATAAGATCCCTTAAAATTTATCAAAAAATCAAATAATTTCACACCAAAACCTGAACCCAAAATTTGAAACCATTATATTTTAAAAGAACAATATGTTTTATAGTTTATATAATATTCATTTCCAAGCATAAAATAACCATATAATTTTATTATGACTACTATAACATAGTTCTCAAACTAGTGGGTATGAATATGATTAACCAAATTAAGATATATATATATATATACATTTTATATTCAATAAAAAGTTACTGATAAATTCTAAATAAATAGGTACTCATGTTTTAGTAATTTCTTTATATGCTTCAAAAACACATTTTCCTAAAAATTATTTTCCTTGAGTGAATATTATAATTGATTTTTCAAATTTTAGAAATTTTATTTGGGAAAAGAATATTAATTTTCAAATTGGTATATAAAAATTATCATAGGGTGAAATTTTGATATTTTTAGGAATTATTAATTTTCTAGTGAATGATGAAAAATACTGATTTTAAGTTAAAATTATGTTTTTCTGCAACATTTTAAATTTAATTTTTTTAAAAAACTTTAATGTAAAATTATCTATATTATGTTATTAATAATATAATTAAGTTAATTTAAATAAATTATATGGTTTTATTTTAAAAAAACACTTTTTTACTTAATAAAACATTTTTCTGAAAAAAGAATTCATTACATTCTATGTTTTTATTTTAGATTAATTTCTACCAATTTTATAATTTTAAATTTGAAAAAAAGATTCCATATTTTGAATCTAGAGGTCCAAATTTGGTAAATATGTCTCATTTATTTTGGTTCAATATTTTTTTAAAGGATGGGGCCAAAACCTCATTTATTATTTAAAGCAAAGTAATGAGAAAGTAAAAAATGACGCTTTCTTATTTTTAATAATTATAATATTTTATGAAAAAGATAAAAAAACATATGATTAGTTATGAATGGTTATTTGAACAAAATTATTTTTTTTATCAAGGTAATTTATTTAAAATCTTTAGTAAATGAATAATTAACTTAAATGATTACACAACACTGCTGTAGTAGTTATTCAATTAGTTGAAAAATAAAATAAAAGGTTTAAAATAGCAAAAGTAATAAAATTTCAGTGATTTATTGTATTCGACAAAATTTCTAGATAAAAATAACAAATTATTGGGGTTTTTAAGGTTTATATTCGAATTCATTTTCTATTATGTTGTCTTTAAATTCAAATTAAATTAATAGTGTCAAAAAAGAAAATAATGATATTTTATGTTATAAAATATTTTATTTAATTATTTAAAAATAATTAAAATATTTCAAGATGACAATTAGGATGAAAAATGTATAACATATCAGCCATTTCCCATTTAGAATCCTATTTCCACCTTATAAGTAAATTTATAACCCTTTATTAGTGAAAAAATCATTATCATGGTTAAGGTTAAAATTGGTTAATTAATCGGATAAACTGGAAGATAACACCTCCCAAATTAGTCCATGTTTTATTTTTCTGTGGTATTTAATCCTCATAATACATTATATTCTAATTTAATTACATTTTGAAACATTTTTATGGATAATGAAATAATTATATTTTAATATTTTTTGTAATTCCAAGTGTGTCCTCTCCCCCATATATAAAAGAAAACACCTCTTTTCTCTTCTTTGAAACAAATTTAGCCTTATATTTTGACCAATACCTAGAAAATTATCTTCTAAAACTTTAATATACATTAATTAATGGTTCTAGTCTTCCAAAAAGATAAACTCTTGGGTCCTTAAGAGGAAATCTAAAGGAGCTCTTTCAAAGAAGAAGTAATCATCTTAACTAATTATTTTCATTCCACTTATTATTTTACCCACTAAAAATATATGGTATTTATCATAAAATATTAAATTAATTATTAAAAATATAATTATATTATATTATGATTATTTAATCACAAATATACATACTCTATTCTATGAAATGGTAAGTGAAAGTATCACTTTTTCGTACCTGTGGGATTCCGCCTCCATATAACGATACAATTCATTTTACGTAATAATATTAAATGGATAGTTATTATGATGGGTTAAATGTTTATATATTATATTTATGATATAAATATTTTTCTAGAATTATAATTCCATATCTCCCTTCTTACCTTCATATTTCTTAGAAAATGATAATTTCACTCATGCGCTTGTGTGGACTACCACCTCCACAAATAGATTTGATTTGTTATCCATTACTATTTTAATATTGATAGTGAAAAGTAAATATTAAATTTATATATATTATATAATAATTATTCCTTAGTGTTTAATTACTATTTACCTTTCTTTTGTTCTATTTGTTTAAATGTGAAAACAGCGTTCATGTGATTGTACGACTTATAGTCTCCATGAATGGTATAATTCATTTTTCCCTCTATATATTTTATGAATGAATAGACATCTATATACAATATTTATATGATATTTATATCTTGTTTAATTTTATTATACAGGAGGTTATAATGCCTTCCAAGAAATCTGAACTTGAGTAAAGGGTTTACCATTTCAAATTGTCTTTTTTAGGATATATGTTATGTTATGAACCTATCATATTTTATAAGGTGTATATACATACCCTTTTACATTTTATTTCATTAATATACTTATTTTAATTATATTTAGATCGTTATTTGAAATTACTATTTCATGGGGAATACTATTCAAAAGATACCAAATCTATAATGGTTTTAGGTTACAATATCATTTTGTGTTGAGACTATTTATGATTCAGTATCCAATGATAAAATTTGAAAATATACCTCTCAAAAGATTCATTAATTTTATTCTCCCATGAAATTTTTTTAAATTACATATGTTCTAGTCATTTTATTCTCTTCTATAACTCGTGATACTGAAAAAGATTTTTAATAAAACACGACATTATTTATCTCTTCAAAAAACAATTCCTCCATATCCATGTTTTCTGTAAATTTTTTTAATATTATAATAAAATAATTCATTTTTAACCCTTTTTTAATTTTTTTAAGAAAAAAAATTAAAGATATTCTTATATTCATTTCCTAAAAAGAGGTACATTTTACTTTATTCAAAAATGTGAAGTGATTTTTTGTTTTAACAAACACAGAATGAACAGAATTTCCCAACATCATGATCACTAAATTATTTATAGAATTATTTAGAAGTTCAAATGGTTATTTTCAAAGAAAATATTTTCCATAATATTTTTAATAAAATTATATTTTAAATAAATTATTTTTTTTATAAAAAGGGTATTTTCCATAAGATATATTCCAAGTGATACATTAAGGTTTTTATCAAAAGTGACTTCTTTTGGTGTAACTTATTCTTTAATATGGATATAATCCAATGATACCGTCCACTTTCATTCTTTGTACGTCTTATGATGATGAGGATTTAGATATGATTCTATGAAACATGTTTCTTTCTTTTGGGTTAATTATGTTATGAAACTCATTTCTTTTCTATATGTTATGATATGATAAAATAATGATATATTTATGAAACCAATTTCTTTTTAAAGACTTATAATATAATTAATATTTTATGATATTTTATAAAACATATATATGATTTTAATTATGTTATGGGTGGGAATATAATTATATATCCCTATAATACATTTGGTAATGATGGATATATCATGTGATAATAAAGACTTTAATATGGAGTGAACCTAGTTTAGTAAGTAACTCTATCCACTACGATAGTCCTGGTAGTGAACTTTGACTAAGGGTATTATGATTTAGGGAGTAAAACCAGTCCACTATGATATTCTTGGAAGTGATACTTGGATACTAATGAAATTATTTTTATTCTTATATATATTCTACAAACTTATATCTTATGACAATGTTATACTTTCATGGATAAATTTATTTTATTAAATTATTATTTATGTCCTATTATATTACATTATTTATTCCATGATTTCAACATTATGATATGTAATATGTTGGTAATGGTCTTGAAATGTTAATTTAATCTTCTCGTAACTTTACTCTCATGATATGCTTCACTAATCATTGATATCTCCATCTTTTACCCATAATGAGAATCTAAATTCACCCTTTATTATGTTTTATTTTCCCTAGGATATAAAGAATGGTTTTAAGTATTATTTTATAATAAGGGTTCTAGTTATGGATAACGTAGTGAGAGAATATGTAAATATTTTATGAACCTGTTGTTTATGTATCCAAGTTTCTGAAGACACTAAACCTATATGGTTTTTTCATGGATCATAATGTTATGTAATGAATATTCATTTAATAACATTTAATATTTACTTATGAAATTTTTGGGCTTCTATTGTTGGTATCAGAAAAAGGTTTAGGTACCTTTAGAAAGTAGGATGAGAAAAAATTATTGAGAACCTTTAAGATAATCAGAAATATATACGAATGTAATAAGTTTTGGTAGTGAAAAGGAAATAGGTTTTCCTAGAAGAACCTCTATTTATGGATATTTTAATTGTATGTGGATTATCGAAAACGTATCTAGGGGTAATAATTTTTTAAAGAGTTGGTTGAGTATATCTCGACCATCATTCTAGTGCATAGTGATTGTTACCTTACTATGCACCTAGTCTGACACTCTCAGGGGATATGCTTGGGTTAATTCACATTTCGTTTATAAACCATTATTATGGAATAAAATAAATGAAAACAATAAAAGTCCTAGGTTAATCCTAAGGTGGAATATATTATAAAAATATTTCATGATTTATACATTCTATAAATGATTTTTTCCATTATATCTCAATATAATTATTTTTTATCATGATTTGGTTTTAGGTTTTAGAAAATGGATAGAATCATGAGATTTCATCTTAATTCTGAATGTGATAAACAATGGAATTATTGTACTCATGAGGAAATAAATTAAATTGGTACTAAAAGGTGAAAACATTTGATTATACCTAATCATCTATAAAGATGTGTTCTCAAAAATATAAATGTTGGTCAGTTTCCTAATATGTAAAATAAGAGTAATATGGACTTTTATTAAAGTTCATGTGGTTATGACCATAGAGGAAAGAAAGATAAATTTTATTCATTTCAAGAATTTGGGAACAAATAGTTAGGTAAATGTCGTTGAGGAATGAAAGTATATTTTAGGCATGTAAAATAATGGCATATAATGAGTAATAGTTTAATATAAATGAAAACATTGATGGATATGTTTAATTTTCATCATAAGGTTCCATTTATAGTTTTATTTATTACATGTGGGGAACATGTTCATTATCTGAGTAAATTCATTAATCCATGGTTTAACTATTGACCAAGGATGACATATGATTTTCAAATAATTTAATTAAAATGATTAAATTATAAATGTATTTTGATTTAATAATGATGTATTATAACTGTTAAAACAATGATATTTTCGATATAAGAATCATGGCACATCTAAGGATAATTTAATAACCATTTTTATTTAAGGATTTGAAAACATATGAAGAATGGTACTAATAACAAAGAAAATTGACTTAGTGGTAATTTTATAATGTTTAGTTTGGATAAAGTGATTATTCAAATTGATTATATAAATGGGATATTATTAGAGACCTTTAAATTTGTTAGATATTTGATGAAAAAGTGATTTTGGTCATCTTTAATGAAGTTTATTTAATTTTGGGATTTATAGAATATATTAAATAGTATATGATTTTATTTGAGGTATTGTGATTGTGTCAACTTTTAGAGGAATATATGTTTTAATATGTGGCTGAATTAAGATTTATGGATACTTTCATGGGTTTATAAGTTTAAGGTTTATCATAAGTTTAAAGGGATAGATGCCACATTTGAGGTTTTAAGTGGTGGGATTTTGAGGTTATTAGAAAATTTTACTTTGTTTTAGGAAGAATAATCTATTAAGGTTTAAATAATCCTTTGGGTTAGTATATAATTTCATGTTAAGTAAATTATGGTCTATTGGAAAGTTGTTTATATACAATATTTATTGTTGAAAAGTGATTCATTGAAAAGGTGGTATTTCGATATATTTATTGTCAAGCTAAAGATCACCATAAAAGTTATTATATAAATTTAATTCCTGATATTTTAGTGATTTTCACAACATTATAATATTACATTATTATTTATAATGTGATTAATGATATTTTAGTATATGCTTCATTGGGTTGAGGTTTATGAAAAATTTAGTTTTAGCATATTATTAAACGTCAAAAAATTATTTTGGAAGAATGTAATAAAAATTTATGATGATGTGAGATAAGGCATGAGATCACATTTGAGATTAAATTTTTTTTAATGATGACATTATTGATTCCATTAGGGATGTATGGTTATTTATTTATTGAATTATCTAAGTTGAACCTTTGTTGTTTTTGTAAAATTTTGGATTTAAATGTATTATTTCATCATATGAAGGATTATACATTTTTTTGATATTATCTTACCTTAAGGTAAGAGTTTCAGTTTTGGATAATATTTAAAGATATTAGTAATAGATATGTATCATTTTTTGTAGAGAAAAGTTGATTTTAGTTCTTTTTGCATGATAAATTCTTCTTGAATACTCATTATTTTGAAAAATATGAGATTGTGATGGAAATTGATAAAAGGATAAAATTATAATTGTCATTAAGTATATTTCCTTATTTTATTAGTATATATGGTGAATACTTTACTCAAATATTGTAAAAGGGGTATTGAATAAAATAGTTCCTATTATGATCATTTCTGATGAATCAATGTTCCTTTGGACACCTCTTTGGTTTACGGTTTTGTGGTCGTTAAATTCCTCATGATCATTCACTTTTTATGATCAATGATCTATGTCACTCTACATATTATTTCTATATTAATTTTCCAAAATGTGTATGTTTTAACTTCCCACTAATGTTCTCATATTTAGATACATAGACATGTGTTATTCAATATTACCTTTGCATTTCCCTTTCCCACTTTTCAAGAGAAAGTTTTATTAACCCTTTTTATGATATGGGTTATCAAAAAAGGAAAATTAAAATATCATAATTTTAATTTCTAAAAAAAATTCAAATTGAAAGGAATAATTTATTAAAATTTTTAGAATATAAAACTTATATATTTTAAAATTACACTATATTTGATAACATATACAACATGAAACACCAATATTAATCAAACCACTAAATATTATTAGAATTTTTATAAAATAATCATTAAATATGTGGGTATAAATATCAGTACACTAATTATTGAATATATATATATATATATGTATATGTCACAATCAATAAAAATTTATTGATAAATAATTTGGAAATATGTACTCAATTTTTTAGTGATGCCTTTATATGCTTCAAATATACATTTTCCTCAAAAATGGTATTTATTGAAAAAATATTTTATTTTGTTTTAGGAAATATAAAACAAATATATGATAAAAATGATATAATTTTTGAAATATGATTTGCAAAATTATCTTATGGTTAATTTAAATTATTTTTCTTCAAATATTAGTTTCCTAGTGAATAGTAAAAAATAATGATATTTATTAAAAACTATATTTTTGTTTCAAGAATTTAAAATTTTATTTTATTTAATATTTTTAATGTAAAATTATATCTATTATATTTTTAATAATCCAATTTAGTTCATTAGAATCTGTTTTATTGTTTAATTTGGAAAAAATATTTTTATACTTAAAATTCATTTTTCTAAAAAACGTATTTTTTCACTTTGAATTTTTATTTAAAACTAATTTATACCACCTCTAGAAATTAATCTTGATAAATTGATTACATATTTGTAACAATGGGGTCCAAATTCCTAAAATAGTTTGCCATTATTTTTTTCAATATTAATAGTGAACAATGTATATTTTTGTAATCATAGTAAAGGAAAAATGGGCTAATTGAGGTTAAAACTAATGTTATAAGGCTTAAAATTCATTAAAACATACATTAATTTCATTGGATTTGTCTATATTAACCATAATCATTTATAATTCAAAGATATGATCATTTTTTCATTTATCTATGATTTTTACCTTTATAATATTTACGTAAAACATAAAGGAAAAAATGTCACTTTCTAATTTTAATATCTATAACATTTTATGACAGGGATAAATAAATATTTTTTTCTTCTATGTATTTATTTTATATATGAATGAAATTTTTTTATCATATAAATTTATTTCTAATTTTCAGTAAATTATTCATTGCCTTAAATTCATACACAACACTGACATAGTATTTATTCTATTAATTAAAAAATAAAATAAATGATTTTAACAATAATAAAAATAAAAAAATTTGATTAATTATTGTTTTATATAAAATTTATAGATAAATAAAACACATTACAGAATTTTTAAAGGTTTATATTAGAAATATTTTTTTTCATGTTGTCTTTAATGTCAAATTAAATGAATACTTTCAAAAAGACATTAATGATATTTTATGTTATATAATATTTATTAAATTGTTAAATATAATAAAAATTGGAAAATTAGGATGGTTAGTGGTATAAAATAACATCCCTTCTCTATTTATTATCCAATTTTCACTATATATGTCAAATTATAACCCTTTAAGCATGAAAATGGTGTTATCGCAATTAAGGTTAAAATTGGATAACTAATGGGTTAAACCATAAAAATAGGGTGTAAAATACCATATAAACATGTCCAAAAATTTTTATGGTATTTCAACCGAATAATACCTTATCATAGAATATATTTCTATTTTTATGAATTTTCCTTGATAATTACTTAATTATATTTGAATATTTTTTGTAATTCCAAGGGTGACCTCTCCGCCACTTATAAAATGACTCCTCTATTTTCAATTATTTACACCACATTGATCCTTATAGATCAATAAAAACATAAATATTTTTCTTATAAAATTCTTTATCCATGATTTGAAGGGGTTTTTATTCCAAAAACAACAACTCTATGGTCCTTGTGAGGATATCTAAAATAGATCTTTCAAAGAAGTGGTAATCACCTTAACCGATCACTATCGTATTTACTTATTATTTAACCAATACTAAATATATGTTATTAATCATAAAATTATAAATTATGTTTCATGAATATAAATAAATTTTATAATGAATATGGAACCACCATTATCCACCAACTATTCTATCAAATGGGAAGTTGAAGTATCATTAATGCGTACGTGTTTACTGCCACCTCCACTTAGCGATACAATTATATTTCCATAAATGTATTTTATGGATAGTTATTATCATGGGTTTAATTTTTTATATAATATTTATGATATACTTATTTTTCTATATTTATGATACCATATCTTCATTCATAGCTTCCAATCTATTATAAAGTGATAATTTTTCTCTTGTGTATGTGTATACCTCCATCTCCACGATGCAATGTGATTTTTTTCCCATTTATATTTTACTTTGATAGGGAAAATAACTTATTAAATGAATATATATAATATATATGATAAAAATAATTCTTCATAAAATATGAACTAGTATTTACCTTTCTTTTGTTTCATCTGTCAAAAAGTGGAAACAACGTTCATTCATATGTATGGCATATCTTCTCCATAAATGATGTAATTCATGTTTACCTATATTATATATATATATAGTGGATATATATTATATTTATATCATTGTTACAATTTTTTATAAGTTTTAATGATGATAAATGTACAAGTACCAGAACTATTGTACCAAAACTCTTATAAAAACAAAACAGTTAACACCCGGGAATAATGATTTTAATAAATAATTATTAATAAATGGTTGTGGAAATGTTATAAGTTGATAATATATGATATTTTATGTATATAATTATTATTTTATATAGTTATAATAAATTGTAATTTATTATAAATGAGGTTATAACACCTTCAATGAAATTCGAACTTGAGGTCAAGGTTTATTGTCCCAAATTTTCTTCTATGGGACAAATGTAATTTTAGGCACCTATATTCTTTTATGTGGTGTATATAAATCAAATTTTACTTTTTATTTCATGAGTCTCATTATTTTCATGATTATTAAATTTTTATTTGAATTTATTATTTCGTTGGTATTACAATTCAAAAGTTACAAAGTTTTAAGGGTTTTATGTTGCATTCTCATTTTTTACCATTATTTTTTTATGTTCATGTTTTTTATGATGAATTATTATGATCAACCACTCAATAATATCATTAATTTTTTTATCCTATGGTTATTTAAATATATTAAATGATTTATTCTCATTTTATTCTTTTTAAGAACTCAATATATTAAAAGAACATTTTTCAGAAAAAATGATTACATTTCTTCCTTCGGTTGAAAATACTTTTTACTCTATATACATGTTTTCTAAAAATATTTCCGATGATGTTTTTAATATTATACTATTATATGTTTAAATTCATTTTTATTCATGTTTTAATTTTTATTAAATGTAATAAAAGAGATCTTCTTTTCGTTTTCCAAATGAGTTATTCTTTTATTTCAACTGGAAATGTGAAAGGAATCATTGTTTTAACATATAAGGCATGAAAGGAATTTCAGGATTTCATAACTTCCAAATGATTTAAAGCTATCTTTATATGTTTCTATGGTACTTTTTAGTTAAAATTTTACCATATTATTTTGTAAATTATTATATTTCAAAAAATTAATTTCTAAATTAACAGGGTAATCTCCACAAAAAATATTCAAAGTTATCTTTTAAATAATTCTTATCTATTGTGACACTATATTATGTTACTTATAATTTACTTGCAATATGATCTGGTTATACTATTAGTTTTCATTATTTGGATATATTATTATTAATTTAATTTTATGATGATTCTACAAAACCCATTTCTTTCCCACAAATCAATTATGTAACATCTTTCCCCTCACTCATTCTCTTGGAAATAAGTGGTGGTAGTAATAACCTTAAGTAACTCCTTAGGACACTAATGGTTAGAAATAAATTCCAAGAGACTAGTAAATTATATGGGAGTAATTTTACCTAAATAATTCATGCCCAACTAAAAATAAAGAATATGGTAAATCCAAACTACATGATGCATGACTGAATAATCCCATAACTAAATGAAATACTAATTCAAAAGAACATCATATTGATAGTGGATAAAATGATATAAAAGTGTAAGGATTACACTGCAAATTGATTTCTATTGTAAATAAAGTGGCACTATCCAAGATCAATATGAAAACACTCCTTCGATCCATCATCAGCAACCAAACTATGAGAACAAGGATCACCAATGGAAAAGTATGAAACATGACCCTTGCATGTATCTGAGTAGATAAAATTTTCAAATGCATCAAAAGTTCCCAAGAAGTGGGTGGCTATATAACTCATTAGTGTTTCTTAAAAATATCTCATCACATTCCACTAGGATAAGAAAAAATGTACACATAATATATAAATCAGAGGGTGATAATTTAAAAATATTTTATCAAAGTAAAATAGTTAAAGAAATTAAATTAACAAAATATATCATTTCTCTTTCTCTTTCACTTCCCACATGGCATACCCATTACAAGTATCATACTCACAAAAACATGCATGTTGATTTAAAATCAAAACACTCAGGAGTAGAAATACATCTTTAATGAAGTCATCAGTATGTGATATACCCTTGTGCCTTTACGTTCGATGCTTAGACACATGTCTATTTCCATAATTCTTCATACAAGACAATATGAATACATTTTTTATGGGGTCTCCAAGGATTGGTTTATGTCAAGTTGAGCTTGTTTCTAGGCTCAACCCGACCAAAAAAATGGTTCGGGTCATGTCTGATGACATGCTTCATGAGTAGCTAACCCGACCCAACCGAACCTATTAGAGGTCAGGTTAAGTGATGCATGGCCAAAGGGCCCAACCAAAACTGACATGTTGTGGGTTAGGTTAGTTAATCTTGGGTTAAGATGTTTATATGTATCAAACCTGACCCAAACCAGTGAATCCAAACCCAGACTTACAATAAAATAATAAAAGAATGTTTCAATGGACAAAAAATTGAAAAAAACATCAATAGTTTCAAACAAAGAAATGGGAAGTGGAATCCAAATACTGTAAAATATAACAACTCCTAAAAATAAAAAATGTAATAGTAAGGTGAAAAAGTAAATTACTGTTGAATCAAAATGTAAATAAGTAGGAAGGCCACAAAACCATAAATTTTAGCATAAAATTTTAAAAAATAAAACAACCAAATAAATAATTAAATAGAATTCCAAACACAATAAATAAGGGGAAGAAAATAAGTAAATATGCATTATAATGTGGGAAAGGTTAGCCAACCTAAGAAACAGAATTCAGAAAAACACTTTTGGGTTCCCTACATGAAAGGGCTCTATTTGATCTCCCCAAATTTCTATTAATACAATCGTGTTCTCTCCCTTACACTTCAAGTAATCGGTGCAGTTAAACATGGTATATCCTAACTTACTTTTGAAAAATAGAAAATATTCTGATGTAAACTATGGAATCTTATGAGTAGTATAAAATTAATGAACTCCTACCAAATTATTAGAAAAAAACCCATTTATTCTAATTGAATCAGAAATTATAACACTAAAAAATTTTATCTACATAATTAAAGAACAAGAAATGGAAATCATTGTTTTTAATTCTTTTATTAATGGGTTTGGAAAAAATACTGGTTTACCTAGGGAAGATGTGGTTAATCTAATGAAAAATCCGAAATCTAAATTAAAACATGTTCTAAAAGGAATATATAGTTTCAGAATTTTTTTGAATAGAAACATGGATAGATTTGAAAGAGGTATGATGAGGTTTAAAAATTATTTTGATGATCAAAGACCCAATTAAATCATAACTAGAAAATTCATAAAGATGAACTAGTTTCATCACATATTGTCACATAATTAAAAAAATGCAACACTAAAATTGATGTGATATGCATATAATACCATGTAACATCACCCACCACCCATTTAATTTTTTCTATAATGAGAAAATCCAAGAGTAAAAAACCGCATACCTTTAATATGAAATATTTTGTGTACATAATCCTCAATAAATATCTATTTTGGTTCAAAAGAGGTGATTCAGATGAAAATTATTTAATCAAAAACATGAGGACATGTGACGACTCTATAAAAATAAATAGGTTTAGTGAAAATCTATTTTAGAATTTCTAAATATGACCAAATTTTTTATTTTTAAAAGGAATTGAAAAAAAAATCCAAATTCAATTTAAAAGTTTAAAATGAAATCTAGTTAAAATTTAAAATATCATGATCTCAATTATTTAAAATAAATATAGATTCAATTTAAAAATTTAAAATGAAAGGCTAATCATCAAAATGTGGATGATGTATTTTAATATTAAATGTTCAGAAATATTTTCAATTTTAGTATTAATATGTGTGCATAGTATGACCATAATTTATCTTAAAATATCATGAATGTTATTAACAAATATCTTAGAATAAAAATTCATAGTTCATATAAAATAAATTCAATTAAATGGTAAAAAAATATTCAATTATTGACTAAATTTATCATGTAAATCACCCAATTAAGTAAACAACTAACAAATATCAATGAGAATAAATAGCCTTAGCTAGTTGGCAGAATAACAGGTTTATCATTCATAACATGAAGTGTAAAAGTTTTTCATCTAACATAGAATCAAAAGTCCCTTGTAGAATAAACACGTCAATTTTTTCAAATATCTTGAGAGGGGAATCTTCACAAGTCCATTATATTTGTGGCATATAGGGAATGATTCAATGAATTTCATAAATAGTGTAGACTGAACATGCATATTAATTCCATTTATTTTTCATGTAATAACTATTATATTGAGAACATGTGATCCTATAAATTTATCTATAAGACGTAAACAAACATTTGAATTCAAAAAATTTATTTTTAGGATCAAAACTAATTATAATTGTAACTGTGATTAGTGAAAAAAAATAATATGAAAATTTGCCTTCCTAGGGAATCATCTAATACACAAAACTGTCAACTAGTGAGAAAATTTGACCCATTAAAAAGATACAACAAGAAATTTATTCTCTAAAAATTTGTAAAACTGTCAAAAATTTATACATTAATGGAGAGTGACTATTATCCTAAATTTTTTTATTTTAGTTAGTGAAACATTTATCATGAATCATGGAGGATGAAATTTCTTAAAAAGACAATAAAAGGAAGAACCAGTTAGTATTTTTTCAAACAGAGTTTTATAATTGTTAAATGTCTAATGATAAAAAAACATAATATTTTCAATGGTATCTAAATAAATAACTTCTACTTATTCTAGTTACTTTTGAATTTCAATTGTTTTTGACTTTATAACCCAATTTGGGGATCAAATTAATGCCTCGATGGTATTGGGATTCAAAAAAACTATGAAAGGGATTAAGGAATCATCTTCCTATACTAAATGTGGGCTTTGAAGATATTGTAGTTAGTGGAATAACAATAATATCTCTAGAAATTCACAATATAACATGAAAATTTCGTTCCATTACTTTCCACCATCTTAAAATAACAAATCCATTGAAATCATCCTCAAAATCATCAATCTATAGATATATTTATAATTCATCCATTTGATGTTTTAATAGTATTTTCGTTTTCTTTTATCTATATGCATCTTTCCCATTTTCATCATCCTCACTACCATTATTAGCATAAAAAATATGAGAATATTTATAAGAACTTGACTAACATTGATCAATAGGTATGGGGTATTTTTATTTGTAAAACTCAATGAGATTATTCATAAACTCTATTACCTATCAACTCATTATCTTCTTTACCATCAAAAATAATTTCAAAAAAATCCATAAAAAATTCTATTTTATATCAGGGATCAAGAAAACCTGCCACAAGTAAGAGAGAACTAAAATTATAACCAATACCTTAATACTTTTCAAACATAACATTTTTTACAATATCCATTTCACTCATAGTAATATCATTACTCTTCATCAATTTATAGATTTTTCTATTTATATCCAAATAGTATGAAAACATTGTGACATGTAACATGCATAGAACCATAAAATTAAATAATTCTATCATAAAATATTTTTAGAAACATCATAAATACATGAGTGTGGTTCCAATAAAATGTTGCAGGCCCCCCACCCTCATAGATAAGGGCAATCCTAAAACGTGAATCCTCCTTAAAGATAGTAAATACATTCTCATACTTCTCTAAAACGTCCATCATAAAGTAACCAAAATTTCACTTATAAGGCACATTAGTAATTATGGCCTATTTACTAGGAATTTAGTTCTCCATTAAAATTCTATTGAAATGATATAATCTAAAATATTAACAACTCATAAACCAACAAGAAACTCTGATTTTACCTGTTGATGTTGATAATTAATTTACACCATCACTAATAATACGGTTTCAAATATGTACACAACATCTCATATACATATGTTTTTCTTTCTGAAAAAACCCGTTCTAGTCATTAACCCTCCTGACCAAATAACATATCATTTTATTGTTAGAACTTGAATTTTCTACGATAATAGTATTATTCCTTTATACAACCCATTTTTTTTTACTATATCTTCTATTACTCATTTAATTTTTTTCCCATTTATGATTTTAAACAAGACAAAACTATATTATGTTTTATTCAAGATCCAATTATCAAAACTAAATGGTGCAATCACACACACATAACTTATATTTTGAATTTAGTTCTATATTTCGGTGGTAAGACATACCATATGAGTGGAGATATCCAACATAGAATTAAATTTTTCTTTCTCAGTCAAATATAACAGAAATCAACTTATAGAAACTTTTTTCTAAAGGGAACATTAAATTAAGGTTGAAAAACTTCAGTAAATTCTTTAAATTATTCATTATCAACATATTAAAATAATAATTCATCAATGATTATCATTTTAGAAAGAGATATTCTAAACTCTTCATGGTTAAATTGAGCTACTGAAATTTTAACCATACCATCATCCTCATTTTCACACTTCTTTCTAAGAATAGTTGGGGTTTGAATTATCTCAATATTTTGTTGATACTTTTAATTTAATATTGTCAAATTTCTATTCAAATTACTAGTTCAATAATATCCATACATTCATGCATAATCTTTACACCAATATTTACAAAAAACCCCTATATTTTTATAATAAAAATGATTCATTATTGATAAATTATAGAAGTGGTAGTATACTTAAGAATTATTACCTTTTTAGGAGGCTTCTTACCCTCAGGTTCATCAATTGTTTTATACTACCCAACCTATTTTTAAAATTTAATAAGTAGTTATTGTGAAACCCATCTAAATTTGGGTTCCTGTAGAAACTATAGGATGGGAACCACTTGTTGTAAAAAATTCCATTAATTTCTAGCTATCTAAGTTGGTTGTCTACAAAATACTCCCATTAGTGACCCACTAGTGAGTATCTGGTTGTGGAACAGCCCTAGAAGAAGAAGAAGAAATATTTTTTCAGTGATATGGGGCTTATCAACACCACAAAATTTAAGGGGTAAAATAAGAAGAAAGAATATGATAAAAAAAAGAAATAGCCATGTACCATAGAGTATGCATGAAAATAGGAGGAGGTGAATCGAGCAATTAGAGTATCTCCTGATTAGTCATGAGGGAATTTCTGGGGTGGGGGAATGTGATGAGGGAATATTTGGCTGGGTGGGAAAATTAATTTGGGTTTTAAAGGAGATAGTATTGTAGGAAGAGGGAGAATTTGGGTGTATGGCTTTCGTATGATAGTAGGGGAAGAGAGAAGGTGAGTTAGGGTTTTCTCATGAGGTAAGGTTAGGGAAGGAGGACGGAGGAGGAGAAGATAATGTGAGTAGGATAGGAGGTTACTCATGTAGAGATTATGGTTTCTCCATCCATGAGGGAAGGTTAGGGTCAGACAAGGAAGAGGAAGAGGAGGAGGAGGAGGAGGAGGATGCAAGGTAAAATAGAGGATACCGCTAGATGTGGGTATGGAGATCATGAAATATTTTTTCACACACCCATGAGGTCATTGGGTCAGGATGGTTCTATATTTATCCAACCCAAGACCCAACCTGACCCATGCATGGGTCAACCCAACATATCCCAACCCAGGTATTTCCTTCACATAACCTAACTGAACCAGTTAGGTTAGGTCAAACCCATCGGGTCAGGTCAAGTCTAGACACCCCTACATGTCTCCATGTATGCCAAGACCATAATCAATATTAAATATTTTTCACACAAAACAATTATTTTAAAGACCAAAACCTTTATAAAAATTTAATTAAAATATCTCAAGAGAATCTTTAAAGGTAATCTTTTGAAATCACATCAAAACAAGGTCTTTCCACAGAAACTACTTGAGATATTTCTAATACAATAATCAGAATAATTTATCAAGATTTATGAAAAGAGGTTCTTCAATAGTCATGTTGGAGATAAGACACCTACCTCGATTGTAATTACCAAAAAGGATCTGAGATGATTCCATAGATCAACCTCTTCTTCTCATTCCCATTACAGAACCCAAAAAAAATCTCATCAACCTAATTTCAAACCCATAAAACTTGTATTACACACCGATATATGGTTATTTGAGATAAAATAAAAGGATATCTGAAATGATAAAAAAATAAGGTTATTATAACCATTTATTATACACAAAAAAAACTCAAAGATTCATTGTCTAGGGATTAAGGATGTTGAATATCACTGAAAATAACCTAATATGTTCCTAGGAGTCAGGAGAAGAAAATAAAAAACACTTGTGAAAATATAGGTGATGGCCAGTGAAAACCCAGCTAGACCCAAATTATTTTATGGAATAAATTAATACTTTATGTCATTTTTTGATCATGGGTCACTTACACTGACATTCCCATCCCCTTAGTTATTTTTCTAGAACACCCAATTTAATGGTGTAAAGGAATATTTTATAGTGTAAATAGTTTTTAATATCCTAAAATTTTCATATGGAACATGGTCCAAATTTTTTTGTCATAAAACCCCTATTTATAGAAAAAATTATTACTATAAAATTTTCTAGGATCTAGATTCAAGGATCTTCCATTTTTAAGCCTGTAGATAGTTTCAACAGCTAACACAAAGAATCCAAATACATGATAAAAAAATAAAATAATGGAATTAATAAAAATGGGGTGGGGGTGAAAAAAATTAAGTTATGAAAACAATTTCTATTCCATGTATTATTGTATGATAAAATGATGATATGTTTATGAAACCCATTTACCTTTCATGGGTTATGATATGATAATTTTTTATGATCATGTGGTACACATATGTTTGATTTTAAAAATGTGTTTGGTGGGACCAAATTTATATATCCCTCTAATTAATTATGTAAATATATATATCTCATGAGATAACATGTATTGTAATGGGGAGTACACTCATTTTTATAAATGGATCTATCCACTATGGTAATCTTGGGAAGGAACCTTGACTAAGGATATGATTCTTTTTGGAGTGAACCCAATCAACTTTGATAGTATAGGTAGTAATCCTTGAATACTAATGAAATTATTTTCTATAATTATGTGTATTCCACACAGATTAATCTTATGGTAATATTATTCTCTCATAGATCATGTTCTTTGATTACTTTATGATTCATTTCTTATAAACTTCCATGATTTATTCAATAATTTCAAGATTATGATATATGATTTGTTGGTTTTGGTTTTTAAATGATAATACCATGTTTTCATACCCTTATGTTTATGATATGATTAAGTGATCATTGATAACTCCCTTTTTCCCTTACTGGACATATGAGCTGACCCTTTATTATGTTTTAATTTCACCGGGATATGAAAAATTGTTGTAATTATGACATGTCCATAAAGGGTGATAAATATCAAGAACTAAGTGGGAGGTGATGTATACCTTTTATGAACTGATTGTTTATGTATCCATATTTCCAAATACACTAATCCTTTATGGTTATGGATTGGATTGTAATGTTATGTAATTAAAATTCATCTAATAAGATTTGATATTTATGTATGGAAATCTTAAGATACTATACAAATTATCCTTAAAAATAAAGTTCATTGAAAAATCCTAATGAGACCACGTCTCATTATCAAGATATGTCACTAAGAATCCTTACTAAAAACAAGTTATTAGAACTAGATTAAAGGTTCTGTGAGTCCTGCACATCTAGATTTGGTTCTAAATATGCATAATTTTATGCATTGCATGAACATTAAACCTAAAATGTGAATCTAAATTTCAATTTATTTTGTAACTATATACACAATACCTCATCAAACTATACTTATACTATATAATTTAAAAATAGAATTCATAAAATACCACTTATGAATATAAAAAAAATCTCTGTATCACCTAACATCAAATAGATAAAAAGAGAAAAATAAAAAAAAATTGAGATAAAATTCTTAGAAAGGTGTAAAACATTATTAATGAGACGTAGAGGAATTATCAATATATCATAATAAATTGAGATACAATGTCATTGGAGAAAAGGAATGGTTAATGTAATAATATCATGAAGTTATAAAAATGATTGTGAGGAATAATAAATTAATCATAATTCATGGTATAGATAATTATAACTATAATGAATGATCATAAAATCGTAATACACTCCATGGTATAGGAATTTGAAGTTACTGGAAAATTGGAATGATCTATGGGGACATATATTTGCAATGTGTCACGTTCATAATCAGAGAAAATCATAACATATGTCAACACTCTCGACCAATACCATCATAGAAAAGTAGATTGGTTTCACTATATGATCTCATAAATATAGTTGATTATGTTTACTTTTTGATCCCAAAATAATAGTGGATTCAGTTTACACATAAGTTATTTAAACCTAATATATTGGGTTTACTCCCTATTCTCATAAACATGATTATCTCACTAGGATTAAATATTTAATTAAAGCATTGTAGAACTATATAATTTATGTTTCACATACTGCATACTGATATATCAATACATATTTTTGATGTGAATATAAAAACAATCATAAATCCTTCAAAATAAAATCATGATTAACCTATTGAAATAAAATGTGAATCTAAATAAATATAGTACCTAATTAGGTAAATATCCTTTAATCAATAATATGATGTTTAGGGTATTCATGGTATATATAATATTGGTTATATGGTCAAAATTATGATTTCCATAATCATTTAAATATATTTTAATATAGAAAAACACCACTCAATCAAAAGAATTTATTATATGGTACTATCAAAGTAAGTGCATTGGAAGAAAGGATATATTTATGCATAATTTATGATAATGAAATAAAAAGTTAGTGATGGATTATTTATATCTTAGAGATTGAATTTTTTTCACATTTCACATACATAGTAAATTATATAATGAATCATATGATTATTTTTAAAATGTATATTTTTATGAAAAAAGATACCCTTCAATGTAATAAAACATGATAAATGGTAAAAGGGTGGAATATTAAAGAGTATTGTGATAAATTAAAAATAATTTAAAAGAATATAATAAATTATAGAAGTTTTATAAAAATAAATTCGTAGTTTTTAACCAAAGTTAAAATAAATATGGGAAATTTTTATTTTTAATTATGGACATAAATGTAATATATTTTACAAAATTATATTTTAATAATGAATAATGAATAGAACATATAATTTAATTAATGTATTTAAAAAAATTTCATGACAATAATAAAAAGTAAAATGGATGATAATTCTTGATAATAATTTTTATAATGTTTGGTAAAATCATTGCAAAAATATAAAAATAAGTGAGGTGAACCGAAAAAAACATGTGTAAATATTATATCATTTTTTGATGAAAAAATAATATAATACACAATAATTCAGGATGGGTTGTGTGTATTTGGAGACTAGTTACATAATCAACTTATTTCATGAATGATCCTCAATATCCCCCACAAATTTATTCTCTCATTCTACCAATAATAGACATATCCAACTTAAATCCTTTATAAATTGGGGGAAATAGAAACTTAATAAAGAATGATCCTTGATGCTCAAAAAGGGTGAACATGGAAAATATAAATAGATAAACACATGAAAGAATAATTTAATTATAATTTTATTATATAATGATCATAAATTATGAATTTCATACCCAATAATTCAAAGATCCTAAACCATGTTTCATGGAATAAATATTTAGTATTTCAAAATATATGAGTCATAAAAGTGAGGAATCATCATTAATCAATCATGAGCCATGAGATCAAATAATAAGCTTAATAAAATGTAATAGGAATTATGGAACAATAATAATTATGTAATATTATTTAATTAGTCATGGATCAATGCCAAGACCATTTTTATATAGTGTAAAATTTTCATAATGGATTGGGTTCACTCCCCAACCTCTATCCAACCATATAATGGGTTCAATCCCTATAATCATTATATTACCTCATCAAATATAAATCATTATCCAATACATTGTACTAATATATCATTATAGTACCACCCATAACATAATTAAAACCATACAAAAGTTTGGAATAAGATCGTAAAAAATCCATCATAGTATAACATATTGAAAAGAAATTAGTTTCATAAAGACCTCAGTGTAAATTAAATAACATGTGGTAAAGTAATGGGTTTAATAGAATTATCCTTAAAACATAATCATCATAATCAATACATAGGAATAATTTTTATAGTCTTATAAGATCATATCCCTAGTTAAGTATTAAATTTCATAAAGGATGTTCACATAGATGAGAAATTACATTTATAAAAGCATTAAAATTATTCTTTAAAATTTCAAGAAAACGTCCTTTTTTAGGTACATATAAAAATTAAAAATTTGTAGAATATTGAAAAAATATATTTTATTTTAAAATAACTATTTAAATAATTAAATTAATCTTCAAATTAACTTATGGTCATGACTGTGGTAAAAATATATTCATATGGTAAATGTTAAAAAAAAGATTTCTTTTACACTTTTTGTAAAAAGTCATAAATAACATGTTTAGAAAACATTATAAAATTTATTTTTAATATTTTCAAAGGAAAGTAAAATATTGTTTAAAATGAATTTAAATAATAATTAAATCATAGAAAATAATATTCTTCAAAACATTTTATAGAATGTTTTCATGGAAGAATAGTTTCACAAACCAAAGATGAAATAAGGTCAACTTTTCTCAAAAACATTTTCTTGATATTTTGATGTTTAAAAGAGAGAACCATGAATGGAAAAAATTAAAATACTATAAAATAAATAGTATATGGAAATATATATGGTGTAACTGATAAATACTTAATAATTCCCCCAAATGATATTCAATCATAAATAATATCGAATAAAAATGAGATTCAAATATAAACTTTTACATGTGGTCATGAATTTCTCCAAAAACAATATTTTATTAATATATAAGGAATTTAAATTTAATATAAATATATAAAAAACCATATTCATAATCATATTATAATGTATCATTCCCATATAATTTTTTATTATCCATTTATTGACAATTCCTTATTAAAAACAACATTTGGGCTGTTAACTGTTCTGTTTTTCATCCATGATTTGGTTCAAATGTTCCTATCATTACATTGCGGTAGTGGTTTAATCATATATAAAATATTTATAATTTTTATATTTTTATATTTATTAATTATAAAAAAATCATAATAATTTATATAAGGTGCTGGTGAAAAATAAATTTCATCAATTCATGGATATGGTAGTCTGTATGTACACCTAAGTCATGTTTTCATTTTCCAATGAGTGGAAATAATGAATGTAAAATAATAATATATAATTCAAAAAAATTAATAATATCATAAATATTATATATATATATATATTCATTAAGTCCATTTGTAACACCCCAAGATTTCATAGTGTGTTACTTCTTCAAAATAATTCAATAACTTTCACTACATGCAACACCAAGTTCAAGCACACCATGACTTACCAAACAAGCCGTTCAAAAGAGGTTATGAATAGTATTAGATAAATTTTAATGTTTATATAATCCTTATAATTTTAGAATCCATATTATGAGTTTCTTAGATATAATGCAAGAACAAATTCATTTTCAGTATTGCACTTTTATCAACTTTAATAGTGAACCCTTTTTAAATACTATATTTTAAACTTTTTCACTAAATGGGGACATCAAAAATTTAAAATGAAACATCCCAAGCTTCTACGGTACGCTTCTCTTTGAATAATGTGATAGCGTGTGTTGTACGCAACACCGAGTTCTAACACACCATAACTAATAAAACTAGTCGTTATGAATAGTAATACCTACTTTTTGAAATTATATATATTTTATATTTGAAAATGGACTTCATTTTTGGATTCAGAATATCGAATTTAGCCTAAGGTGAAATTTTGGTACATTTCGGATAACTTTTATATTTTGATGAATAGTGAAAATTACTAAATTTTAATTAAAAACAACTTTTTTAATCAAAATAATTAATAGTGATAAATTATGAATTTGAGTGGTTTTAAAGTATATTTAGAATATATTTTTACCATTTAATATAATGTTGGTCATTGGACATAATTTTACAATTAAACCGAACATAAACGAGTGTCAATCTTTTGATAGTTATTATCTCTTAAAAACACGCTTTTTGTTTTGACAGCGGGAATTAATTTTAAATTAATTTCTGCCACTTCTGTGTTTTGAATTTAGGAAAATGGATTCCATATTTGGAATCAGGATGTTCAAATTGTGTAAATAGGTAACTTTTATTTTTAGACATTTTGAATAATTACTGCGGTAAATATTTTATTTACCATGGTTAAGGGTAAATCCGTTAAATAAGGGTTAAACAAATAATATTATAATAATAATAAATTACCCTAAAACGTGTCTTAAACCTATTGGTTGATACATGGTCGACCATGGGCATCTTTGGGTCGATTTTGGGACCCCATGGATCCACTTGTAAGTGATAATGACACTTTATTTTAATTAAGTCAAAATGAATACAAAAATGACACAAGCATATATCTTTTAGAAAAACAATTGTTACATAGGGTTATATAAGTTGGATTTTAGATTATAAATATTCATTAGAAAGCTAAAACGATTTCCTACATAATGATATTTTATTTATAATTTTTAGACATTAAATAATATATTTTATTTATGACACAATGATGATGCAGTAATTACTATAATAGTAAAAAATTAAAATAATTGATATTATAAATACCCAAAAAAATATAATATGAAACTTTTAATGAATTAAAATAATTTTCTAGGATAATATGATATATTAGGATTGATTTAATTTACTTTTTTCGAAGTAATCAATCTGTTATGAGTTTCACAAAAATCAACTATTGAATAGTGTCAAAATTGACATAAAAGAGTTCTTAAAACAAATATTATATTATTAATTGATATTAAATTTCTAAAAATCTAAGGTTCGGCCAAGAGACTTATATCATGATAGGTTCATCATTAATGGATCACTTGGGGGTCGCTTGGATGTATATAGTAAGTTTATTAACCATATTATATAAAAATACAAAGAGACATTGTAAAAGTGAAACTAATTAACTTAGAGTTAATACTTAAAGATAAGGTTAATATAAGTACACAAACCTGTCTAACTTCTATTGGTTGAGTGGTTTTCGACCTATCCCCACCTTAACCTTTGAATAATCAACTTTGGAGCCTTTATAAACCGAATATGAATTTAATATAAATTAATATTTCTAGCTTTTCCAAAGGTGCCCCTCACCCCTCTTATAAAAGGGCACTCCTACTTCTCATTTCTTCACACCTCTAAAGCCTTTTGGTTCGGCTAAACTCTGCCCAAATACTCTCCCAACATCCCTCACTACAACCTAGAGGTCTTAGTTTGATCATAAAGCCAACCTAAGGATCCCTTTTGATCAAATCAAAAGGAAGAACCCGAAGAAGAGGTAATGATTTCACCACCCTTTTCTAAGTTCCTTTCTTCTTCCACTTCCTCTTTCTTTGTTCTTACCATTCTAAAATAATAACTCCAGTATCTTACATATACTGTGATGTTATTATAAATATGGTACAACCATATTCATTATTCTATCCACCCTTTTAATAACATGTCACCATACGTGCGTACGTACGGCTTACCGTCTCCACGTCGTGGTGTAATTGTTATTCAATATATTATTATTTGGATGGGTATAATAATGATGTGTAACTCATGTAAATAATAAATATAACATGTTAATGATTCTGTATATATGATATACCATCCATTTATATATTATTTTAATATCAAAAGAATGATATTGTCGCTCGTGCGTACGTACGGACTACCGTCTCCACGAACGCGATGAGATTCATTCTCCATCGTATCCATTTAAGTATAATTATCATTTGATGATTTAAAAATGATGTTTAAGGACTTGATATCATTCTGGATATGAATAATATACAACCTATCCTTTACAAACATGTCTTACGTAACAAAACATATAAAAGAAAACAAGTAAGTTAACACCCGATATAATGATAATACTAAGATATTATTAACAAATCAATGTTAAAAGATCATATATGATATCATATTATTATATATGATTCTTGTATAATTTAATAACAACTATTTCACCATTATACAGGAGGTTAACCTACCCCAACCAAGGAAAAGTACAAGGTAAGGGTTATTTCACAATCTCTTCATTATCCGAGGTTGTTTATACGTAATAATCTACTGGGATTTCTTTATCATCCACATCCATGTTTCTTCGAAATGTATTTCAAAACATATTTATTATTTACAAGAATATGGGTTAAAGTCATTTATACCCTTGTTTGAATTTTTATAAGAGGTTTATAAAGGAATCTTTCCGTAGTTTTCAAAACAAGGTCATTTTTAACCTTTTCGACAGAATTAAGGTAAGAATGTTTTTTTTTAACTTATACGGCGGGTGCGGCTAATTTCCGCCATTATAAAATCTTCAAAACTTCCCTTACAAGCTTATAAGTTTATTTTCAAAGTAAATGTTTTATTTTATAATTATGTGACTTTTAAATGATTTCAAAATGAATAATTTAAGAATTTCATAAAGGTACTCTTTATCAAAATCAGAATTTTAAATGTTTTAAAGATTTATCTTTATAAATCTTTTTAATTAATGTCTTCAAAATGGTTTTTAAGGATTTATTTATATGGACATGAATGTTTTTAAATATTTTAATTCCTTTCAAAAGTTTCAAAGTGGTATGGGACACTTTGATTCAAAAATCTCTTTTTAATTACTTCCTTTATAAATGTGTGACTTTTAAATGATTTCAAAAAAGGAGATATTTCTCTCAAATAGTTTTGATTTAATCTATGTCAACATCCTTTGATGGATTTTAAGCTTATTTGAAGTTGATTTATTATGATACAAAACTTCTATATTGTATTGAAGGTTTTGTGATATGTTTGACTGTGGATGTGCTATTTTTATACCATTCATAGTTTATGGTGAAATTATTGACATTTCGTATGCTAGTTTTAATACGAATGTTTATGTTATGTTTAAACCTTTTCATATGGGAATGCATTGGACTTAGTAAGTGACGGGTGGAGCCCGCTATAGCTCCTCGATGCATCGGTAGGTCTCATGAGACAAACTAGTGTCTTGGCACAAGGCCTTGACAAAATCTTATTTGTAGTCCTGGAACGAGGCCTTGACTATGTGGTTATGATAGTCTGGCATTATGCATTCCAACATTATGAAAGTGGTTATTGATTTTTTCATGTGATTATTCGGTTAGTAGAATATCCATGTGAATAAGTAAATGGAATTATTTCATTTTATTTATGCCATACCATGTTGAAAGTTCATGTTTGAAAGGCTTTTGTTTTAGTTATACATTGCCTTAAATGTTTATTCTTATTTATGAAAGTTTCCGCTATATTGTTATCCTTACTGGGCATTTGAGCTCACCCCTTTTCTATGTTTTACTTTTCCCAGGATGTGAAGAAGTAAGTTATGAATGACCTTCAGGGATATTATGAGGGGATTATAGTGTGGACTGTGGAAACATTATGTTGTTGTAGTAGTTTTTCATTTTATGATGTAATGTAAAACTTATGATTATATCTAGTGTTTCCAAGGCTACTAAACCAATCGGTCTTTCGAGATTTGATCTTTCTTGTGATCATGCCAATGTTATGTAATAATGCACCGACTCTGGGTAACTGGGGTCGGGGCGTTACAGTTGGTATCAGAGAAAGTTTAGTACAAACCTTGGAAGCTAGATTTAGATAAACTCTGATTAGAGCACGTAGACCTAAGATGAACTTTGAGGATTAGTATAGAATAACTTCCTAGAATTTTGGTATTGTAGAGATTTTGTGATTTTTCCGAGCAATACATCCCTGTCTGGATACGAGCAGGTAGAGGCGGCTCTGGCACAGATGTACCTAGGGGTAAAACCCGAAAACACCGCTTTGAGCTTGAATCGAACGGGAACTGGTGAACGACAACGGGCCTTGCTGTACTCTTGGTTACGACACTCCCGGGGGATATGCTTAGGATAACTCTCATTTTCTTTACATATCATTTTGAAGGGATTATGATTATATACATCCTCAAAGAAAACATTCTTATGATTATGGATTATATCCATAAATAGTTCAATTTATGTTAAGTGTTTTATAAGTATGGGATTATGTATTTTGATTCATAAACTGATCTAGTTTATGCCATTGTTTAGAAATGGCGCCCAGTAGAAGGAATGAGAACTCCAGAAATGCACATGATCCAAAGAGAAGGAAGGATCATATCTTTCATGGTCTTAAGCTAGAATTGATAAGAGAAATAGTCTCCCATTTATTATCATCATATGAAGAAATAATATCATGTGTTGATAAGATAAGTAAAGAGTTTACTGAGTCCTATGGCTTTGAAGGGAAGCAAGAGAAGAAAAGGATGGAAGAGAGAAAGATGGATAAAGGGAAGAGGGAAAAGAAGAATTTTCCCATATGTGGTAACTGTGGAAAGAAACACCCTGGAACTTGCCTGAAAGGAATGGGAGTTTGTTATAAGTGTGGAGTAAAAGGGCACAAAGTACGTGACTGCAAGGGTAAGAAAATGGTTTTAAATGTACAATGCTTCATTTGCAAGGAGTTTGGACACTACGCGAACCTATGTCCCAGTCATCAGACTATGCCGCAAATGATGTTATTGGATAATAACCAAGTTATGATACTACCACAGATGAAGAGGAATGATTAGAGTTCTTATGTTGATTATGTTAATTGAGTGTTGTATCAACAATGTACTTGTTATAATAATTATGGAGTATATAAGGATTTTACTGCAGTACTATTTCATTAAGGACTTGAGATTATGTGGAACAAAGAAAAGTGACTCAATAGCAGGATAAATTTTTGGAAAATATATGGTTGAGAGAATGATAAATCATAATATAGTTCTGATACTGAGGTAGTGATTTTGGAATAATACATGATTGATTTGGATAAATTATATTGGATATTCTTGACTACCTTGAAGCTGGTTAATGATTTGTCTATTCCATCATTTTTGGGGTTTAAAACATTTTTGGATTGATGAAGTATATCCAGCATTTTATATGGAATAAGGGAGCATGAATGTAATCAATAAAGATTATGGTAAATCAGGATGTTTCAGTGTATTAAAAGAATACAAGATGAAGGTATTCATATGCTATTGCGGGGTAAAAAGGATCTATATTATGTTTACCTTCCTTATAAATGTTGGACTGTGAGTTTGGACAGAAGTATTTTGGATAGTTCTAGTTTGGATTATTTTGGATTACCATAAAAGGAAAACCCGGAGGTTGGGCGGCAACCCGTCGCGTCCGGCAAGGCTGCGAGACTTGAACCCGCAACTGAAGGGCGACAAGGGTGTATCACCTACCACTGGCCCATGAGATATCCTGGATTAAATAATGTTGTTTTTTTTAAGATCTGGTAGATGAATTATAAATTCGTTTATTTTGGAACCCTCTATGAATAGTATAAATAGAATTTTTTTTTACGAGTGAATGATGAGTTTTTGGTAGAAATTTATTAAGGGATAAAACTCTAATTTTAAAGTAAGTATATCTCCTTGTGATCTTAGCCAATATCATAAATAAATTCCTCATCATTAAGAAAAGGAACTTAGAACAAAAATGTTGTCCTAGATGGTACCTTAAATCATCACTAATTTATGGCTTTGGGATTGTTGGCCTTTTCATAGCCATGTTCTCTACCACTCTCCATCAGATAATTGATGGTTAGATTTCTCCTCCATATCCATATTTTCCTACATGGAACCCTAGTATGTGTTATTTTCGGTAATCTTCATACTTTCCACTCTTTATTTTAAATAGAGGCCTCATTAATTCATTTTTCGATGTGGGATTTCAACTAAGATATTTTGAAACGTCAAAAATGTGTTATCCCAATACCCTATATTTTGTTGAACCGATGGTACTTCAAATCATCATAGATTGATGAGTTTAAGGACCTCAATTATACACTTATTTGTGATTGATGACCTCAATCACTACCTATAAATATTTACGTTTTTCCTCCAATTATATGTCTCTAATTTCCACCAATGTTCTCCTAATCAAGATCATAATTTGGTAGTGACCCTTTCATTTCTCTTTTCCTCATATTAAGACTAAATTTTAGTAACCCAATTTCCGATGTGGGTTTTCCCACAAATATATTTTCTATTTTCAACCTTTTATTTTCGAAAACAATTTCAAATTGCGAGGACGCAATTTATTTAAGGAGGGGAGAATGTAACACCCCAAGATTTCATAGTGTGTTACTTCTTCAAAATAATTCAATAACTTTCACTACATGCAACACCAAGTTCAAGCACACCATGACTTACCAAACAAGCCGTTCAAAAGAGGTTATGAATAGTATTAGATAAATTTTAATGTTTATATAATCCTTATAATTTTAGAATCCATATTATGAGTTTCTTAGATATAATGCAAGAACAAATTCATTTTCAGTATTGCACTTTTATCAACTTTAATAGTGAACCCTTTTTAAATACTATATTTTAAACTTTTTGACTAAATGGGGACATCAAAAATTTAAAATGAAACATCCCAAGCTTCTACGGTACGCTTCTCTTTGAATAATGTGATAGTGTGTGTTGTACGCAACACCGAGTTCTAACACACCATAACTAATCAAACTAGTCGTTATGAATAGTAATACCTACTTTTTGAAATTATATATATTTTATATTTGAAAATGGACTTCATTTTTGGATTCAGAATATCGAATTTAGCCTAAGGTGAAATTTTGGTACATTTCGGATAACTTTTATATTTTGATGAATAGTGAAAATTACTAAATTTTAATTAAAAACAACTTTTTTAATCAAAATAATTAATAGTGATAAATTATGAATTTGAGTGGTTTTAAAGTATATTTAGAATATATTTTTACCATTTAATATAATGTTGTTCATTGGACATAATTTTACAATTAAACCGAACATAAACGAGTGTCAATCTTTTGATAGTTATTATCTCTTAAAAACACGATTTTTGTTTTGACAGCGGGAATTAATTTTAATTTAATTTCTGCCACTTCTGTGTTTTGAATTTAGGAAAATGGATTCCATATTTGGAATCAGGATGTTCAAATTGTGTAAATAGGTAACTTTTATTTTTAGACATTTTGAATAATTACTGCGGTAAATATTTTATTTACCATGGTTAAGGGTAAATCCGGTAAATAAGGGTTAAACAAATAATATTATAATAATACTAAATTACCCTAAAACGTGTCTTAACCCTATTGGTTGATACATGGTCGACCATGGGCATCTTTGGGTCGATTTTGGGACCCCATGGATCCACTTGTAAGTGATAATGACACTTTATTTTAATTAAGTCAAAATGAATACAAAAATGACACAAGCATATATCTTTTAGAAAAACAATTGTTAAATAGGTTTATATAAGTTGGATTTTAGATTATAAATATTCATTAGAAAGCTAAAAAGATTTACTACATAATTATATTTTATTTATAATTTTTAGACATTAAATAATTTATTTTATTTATGACACAATGATGATGCAGTAATTACTATAATAGTAAAAATTTAAAATAATTGATATTATAAATACCCAAAAAAATATAATATGAAACTTTTAATGAATTAAACTAATTTTCTAGGATAATATGATATATTAGGATTTATTTAATTGACTTTGTTCGAAGTAATCAATCTGTTATGAGTTTCACAAAAATCAACTATTGAATAGTGTCAAAATTGACATAAAAGAGTTCTTAAAACAAATATTATATTATTAATTGATATTAAATTCCTAAAAATCTAAGGTTCGGCCAAGAGACTTATATCATGATATTTTCATCATTAATGGACCACTTGGGGGTCGCTTGGATGTATATAGTAAGTTTATTAACCATATTATATAAAAATACAAAGAGACATTGTAAAAGTGAAACTAATTAACTTAGAGTTAATACTTCAAGATAAGGTTAATATAAGTACCCAAACCTGTATAAATTATATTGGTTGAGTGGTTTTCGACCTATCCCCACCTTAACCTTTGAATAATCAACTTTGGAGCCTTTAGAAACCGAATATGAATTTAATATAAATTAATATTTCTAGCTTTTCCAAAGGTGCCCCTCACCCCTCTTATAAAAGGGCACTCCTCCTTCTCATTTCTTCACACATCTAAAGCCTTTTGGTTCGGCCAAACTCTGCCCAAATACTCTCCCAAAATCTCTCACTACAACTCAGAGGCCTTAGTTTGATCAGAAAGCCAACCTAAGGAGCCCTTTTGATCAAATCAAAAGGAAGAACCCGAAGAAGAGGTAATGATTTCACCACCCTTTTCTAAGTTCCTTTCTTCTTCCACTTCCTCTTTCTTTGTTCTTACCATTCTAAAATAATAACTCCAGTATCTTACATATACTGTGATGTTATTATAAATATGGTACAACCATATTCAGTATTATATCCACCCTTTTAATAACATGTCACCATACGTGCGTACGTACGGCTTACCGTCTCCACGTCGTGGTGTAATTGTTATTAAATATATTATTATTTGGATGGGTATAATAATGATGTGTAACTCATGTAAATAATAAATATAACATGTTAATTATTCTGTATATATGATATACCATCCATTTATATATTATTTTAATATCAAAATAATGATATTGTCGCTCGTGCGTACGTACGGACTACCGTCTCCACGAACGCGATGAGATTCATTCTCCATCGTATCCATTTAAGTATAATTATCATTTGATGATTTAAAAATGATGTTTAAGGACTTGATATCATTCTGGATATGAATAATATACAACCTATCCTTTACAAACATGTCTTACGTAACAAAACATATAAAAGAAAACAAGTAAGTTAACACCCGATATAATGATAATACTAAGATATTATTAACAAATCAATGTTAAAAGATCATATATGATATCATATTATTATATATGATTCTTGTATAATTTAATAACAACTATTTCACCATTATACAGGAGGTTAACCTACCCCATCCAAGGAAAAGTACAAGGTAAGGTTTATTTCACAATCTCTTCATTATCCGAGGTTGTTTATACGTAATAATCTACTGGGATTTCTTTATCATCCACATCCATGTTTCTTCGAAATGTATTTCAAAACATATTTATTATTTACAAGAATATGGGTTAAAGTCATTTATACCCTTGTTTGACTTTTTATAAGAGGTTTATAAGGGAATCTTTCCGTAGTTTTCAAAACAAGGTCATTTTTAACCTTTTCGACAGAATTAAGGTAAGAATGTTTTTTTAACTTATACGGCGGGTGCGGCTAATTTCCGCCATTATAAAATCTTCAAAACTTCCCTTACAAGCTTATAAGTTTATTTTCAAAGTAAATGTTTTATTTTATAATTATGTGACTTTTAAATGATTTCAAAATGAATAATTTAAGAATTTCATAAAGGTACTCTTTATCAAAATCAGAATTTTAAATGTTTTAAAGATTTATCTTTATAAATATTTTTAATTAATGTCTTCAAAATAGTTTTTAAGGATTTATTTATATGGACATGAATGTTTTTAAATATTTTAATTCCTTTCAAAAGTTTCAAAGTGGTATGGGACACTTTGATTCAAAAATCTCTTTTTAATTACTTCCTTTATAAATGTGTGACTTTTAAATGATTTCAAAAAAGGAGATATTTCTCTCAAATAGTTTTGATTTCATCTATGTCAACATCCTTTGATGGATTTTAAGCTTATTTGAAGTTGATTTATTATGATACAAAACTTCTATATTGTATTGAAGGTTTTGTGATATGTTTGACTGTGGATGTGCTATTTTTATACCATTCATAGTTTATGGTGAAATTATTGACATTTCGTATGCTAGTTTTAATACGAATGTTTATGTTATGTTTAAACCTTTTCATATGGGAATGCATTGGACTTAGTAAGTGACGGGTGGAGCCCGCTATAGCTCCTCGATGCATCGGTAGGTCTCATGAGACAAACTAGTGTCTTGGCACAAGGCCTTGACAAAATCTTATTTGTAGTCCTGGCACGAGGCCTTGACTATGTGGTTATGATAGTCTGGCATTATGCATTCCAACATTATGAAAGTGGTTATTGATTTTTTCATGTGATTATTCGGTTAGTAGAATATCCATGTGAATAAGTAAATGGCATTATTTCATTTTATTTATGCCATAACATGTTGAAAGTTCATGTTTGAAAGGCTTTTGTTTTAGTTATACATTGCCTTAAATGTTTATTCTTATTTATGAAAGTTTCCGCTATATTGTTATCCTTACTGGGCATTTGAGCTCACCCCTTTTCTATGTTTTACTTTTCCCAGGATGTGAAGAAGTAAGTTATGAATGACCTTCAGGGATATTATGAGGGGATTATAGTGTGGACTGTGGAAACATTATGTTGTTGTAGTAGTTTTTCATTTTATGATGTAATGTAAAACTTATGATTATATCTAGTGTTTACAAGGCTACTAAACCAATCGGTCTTTCGATATTTGATCTTTCTTGTGATCATGCCAATGTTATGTAATAATGCACCGACTCTGGGTAACTGGGGTCGGGGCGTTACACCATTCATATGACCTATCATTTAAGGAAAACATGAAAGATAAATCGTATCGTTATGTAGAAGTGGTAGTCCCCATGTACGCATGAACAACATTATCATTTCTAATTGGATGGAAGGGAGTGAGAAAATGGTTGTAAAATTAATATAAAAATAACTAATTATATTATTAATAAATATTTAATTCTGTTAAGATGATTATAGAAGATTTATAGTATGTTAATAAATAAATAAAGTCGAAATAGATTGATAAATACAATTACCTCTTCTTTCGGGAACCTCCTTTGGATTTCAACATAAGCCTTAAAAGGTTGATCCTTTTAGAAGAAAAGAAGATCTAGGAAATTTATAGGGAATTTAGGAATATATTTGGGTAGTAATTGGATGAAATATAGGCCTTAAAGTGTATGAATAAGTAAAGGGATGGGGTATCCATTTATAAGTGACATGGTGGAACTATTGTAAATACTTAAAATATTAAAATATAATAAGGTCATATTCAAGAGAAAGTTTTACCAATGAACTCAAATTATAGTATAATATAATGGTGGGTCTAAATCTATTAAAATAATAAAAGTTTCCACGTTTTGGATATATATTATAACTTATCATTTAATTTAACTACCCTGTTAAACCATTATAACCTTAACTAACGTAATAAATTTTTAACATGGTTACAATTAATTATAACCAAAAATAAAAAAAATACTTGAAATTATTGCGGATTGTTTCCTATCGACTGGTCAAGATTCTGGTACTCTGCTAATGTGTATATCATCACTCTAGTAGAATCCTCGACAACGATACTTTTTAATAGTCGATTGTTTTAAGTTGATTGTATTCTGATTGGAGGGTTTGTTTAAAGGGTTTAGGAAATTATTAATTGATTAATATTTCTTTAACAAATTCTTAAATATTGGAGTGAGTTCATTATTAGGGATTTAATCTTCTGATATCCTTGATCTTTTCTTTATATTTCTTTTAAATTAACACCCACATCACAAGATAACGTTGATTGGAATTTCTATGTGTTAAGGCTTTAATCCAAGTATTAACTTATCTTAGGGTTCTAATATCAATTATTTTTTGTTGATGGTAGTGTATTTATTGTTCCAATAATCCCTGAAAACCGCACATTATCCAAATCATGTCATTAATCCATGAAATTCCAAGTTTAACACACACAATGTTAATTTAAAGAATATCCAGCGAGGAAATTCTCTCAATCACTTAACATACTGAAATTATAACTCACCCTAATAAAAGATTTACTCAGCCATTATTTTGGTTAATAATCTGGTTGTAATGATTATGAAGATGAATTATAAAAAAAGAAAAATAAAGGGATAAGAAAAAAGAGTTGTGCGTCGAACACACACACACAAACAGTGATGGGAATTAAATACTAACCTTAGATTGAATGAGAAAGAACAATAAGGGAAGGGGAATAAAATTTATTTAAACTATTTTAAGACCACTAATATTTTTTTAATAGAAGGTGTAAGAGAATAATATATTAATAAGAAGAAACATTCATGAAAATAGAATTACAAAAACAAAGACATATAAGATTACAACAAAGAAGAACACAAAAGTAAATGAAAAAAAGAGAAGCAGAAGGGTATCTCATGTGAAAACTTGAGTATGGTAGGTCCTCCCAAGACTTTATCAAGGCTTTTGTCATGCTAATGGATTCTCTTCTTTTCTGAAATGCCAATTCTTTTGAAAGGAGAGGAGGGGATGTATTTATAGCCCAAGGTGGTGGACTGTTTGCATTTCAAAGCCACCCCTCCACTTGGCTCGATGATTTGGACATTCAGACAGGTGAATGTTGAGATATCTTTTTCTTCAAAGTTTTAGATAATGATTTTAGCCAGAAAATATAAAAATTTGAAGGCATTTGGACTTATAGAGACAAAGTTATGGTCATTTGATTAAACAATGTTAATCTATCCATTTCAATCAATACTTTTTAGAAGGCTGACATGTGAATGGGTTTATCAATAGGAATATACCCTCAAATCTGAACACTTTCTTCAAAAAAGTAGGCCAAAAATATCTCCTCTTTCACACTTCAAAAATCTCATCTTGATTTGATGATTACATCATGAGCTATTCCATGAATAGTTTCCAGATTTTAATTTCCGACCATAATGGTAGGTTGGACATAAAATCATAATTTGTGCCCCTTTTTCATGTATTTGTAGCTTAAAATCTGTATCCATGATTCTTTTGGATAATCACAAACATATGGTGGAGTTTTATAAAATTTGGGCTTCGGGATTGAGACTAGTAACTCAATCATCATGGCTGGTCCAGTTTCCTCGCAGTTTCTTTGGGTCTTCTGGTGGGGATCATATGACCCTCCAAATGGATGATTTATCCAAATATTCCTTATATGGAAATGTTTTAATTTGATTAAGAAACCCTTAAAAACAAGAATCATTCAATTTGGATAAGTATAATGAGATATATTATTAAAAAATTAAACATTCTTGAATCTGGAAGGATTCAAATAGTGCTCAAAATTATAATTAATATTTAAACATTAATATTTCACCCAAATAATGCAAATTTCATATAAAATAAGTAAAAGGAGTATATAAAAATTTATGAAAATATTAATAACATGAACTCCCCTGCACTTAGTCATGTACATGACCTCATGTGAAACAAATATATAAAACATTACAAAATCATTTTCACTCACCAATAAATATTGAAATTTGGTTTTCCCCAATCAGGGGAGGTTTAGACAATTTCACTCATCCATATTGAATTTCACCACAATTTGTTATGGAAACAATGTTCCAAAAACAATTCATTTTTTCAAAATCATTTTTAAAAATGTAAAATAGTGGCACACAAAACTTACTCATCTCAAGATGATAAAATTAATTTATGGAGTTTCACTCATTCACCAACCAAAAATGAAAATCTCAAAGTTTGTAAGAGTTCTCATCTTCTACTCCCTATCCAAAGTGCATAAGAATCAATATGTATTTTTAAGGGGTTTTTCTATAGCTATGGGATGGTAGGAATATAATGTCCAAGAGAGAGAAGAAGATCGGTAAAACACCAACATGAAAAAAACAATGCCCATTTTTTTTGAAATGAGACATGAAAGGAAATGGAAACACATATTTACGTGAGAAAGAAAATATGAAATATGCAAAAAAAAACGAAGTAAATATGAAGGGAAGGATAAGATATAATATTTACAAAACACGAAACATATTCTAATGACATAATAATATAATTAAAGTGTTCTTTTTACCTTTTTATTCTTTTTTGTATTTTTTTGAAAGCTAAACATGAAACTGATCTCACACTCATTTTCCAACCCATGATTGATCTCCTTAGAACACTAATTTTAATAGTTATAAAAAGATCAAAGGTTGAGGAAGAGTGATTTTTGACCTGCCCATTACACAACCAACTTTTGTTTCATTTTTTTATGATTTTTTTAACACATGTGAGTAACATTTACAAAATTACATAAATGAAGGTACATTACATTCCCCAAAACTCACTGAATGAAAACCTCTCCCCCATACTGAAAATGGATTCTTTCCCTCAAGCATATGATAACTCGTTGAAAATCAAAAAAGGGCACCCAAAAAATGAAATCCATTCCCCCCACACATAAATTTAAAAAATTTATTGAATGAAAATCCATGTTGATGTGGGATAAGGTATTGGGATTTTGATGTCGTTAACAAAGAAAATATTTTCCTAGGCTCGAAGGGGCTTTCAAAAATAGGATTAATTTATGGTTAATGGGAGGCTATTTGGATATTATAATTCTCATGGGGTTCATAAAATGCCACTATCATATTAATGAAAACTAAAAAAGGAAATTCAACTCGAAGGTCCATAAACTCAAGACTCAAAAATGGGGGTGAAAAACACACATTTTGAAAAGATGGCCATAGTTATCCTTTTCATGAAAGCTAATGTTGTTCCCCGTGGTTGGAGAAAATAATTTTCCAAATAAAAAAGTGATCATTCAAAAATTTTGGTTTTGACACAAGATTCTTTATCCAAAATTTATGAAGAAACCACATAATTTTTTAGATGAAACCATGTCTTTTGACTCCCCTAATTTTGGTTGGAAAAAATATGAAAATTTGAAGGTGAGTAAGCATGACTCTTCATTTTTCATACTATTTTTTTTTCTAGGTTTTTTTTAGTTTTTTATAAAGACAAACCCACAAAAAGAGAAAGATTAAATAAAAAAAGTCTGATGAAGAATGTGGTAAAAACAAAATGATAATGATGGAGGAAGAAGAATAAATAGAGAGAGAGAGATGAGTTAAAGGGAAAGAGGTTCCCCTGGTTTAGATTTGGTGGGTTGTCATCTCCATCCAGTGGTGAGTTCACTATATAAGTTATGGATCCAATAGAAGTTGATGTGGTTCTAGGATTATGGGATGTTACCTCAAAAATAAAAATCATTATTCCTCTAATAAAAAACTAAAACGAAATTAAAATTTCATAAAAGTAAAAGAAAACATGGTTTTCCTCCCATGAAGTGCTGTATTTATTTGTCTATAGCTAGACAGTTGTATTGGACTACCCATGGTCTGACGGTGGCCATCATATTTTCTCAAATTGAGTGTGGTTCCAGAAAAACTATTTCTTGGGAGGCCTAATGATTAATTGGATAATTTAATCCCTTATTTTTTGTTTCAACTAAAATTCAATGGGGTGGAAAGAGAATATGACTATCCTCTCTTTGGTCTTCAACGTGATGAATGATTTTATCCACAAAGTGTGGATTTTCTATTCTTGTAAATTCATGAAGATGTCTCAATTTTGGTGGTTCATTTTTGTATGTTTCAGATAACATGAAACCAAAGTATGAGATCCTAATTTTTTTGACTTATTTATTTCATCACTTACCGATGTAGATTAATGAGAATTGGTGGAGTCATAAGACTGAATAAAATTATCAATATCCTTTATATGAATGTTTTTCTCCAATGAATGGTCAATTTCAACATCACCAATGATCACTGTATTAATTAAGGAACACATATCACAAGCATCACTACCATCATCACAATATAAACACATTGGTTCAGGGTTCACCTCACAAATAATAGAATTTTCAGAATCATCGATATGAAATGATGAATGTTGGATAATCATATTTGAATCAAAAAATGAACATGTATTTTTATTTTCTCCATTTCCATCCATGTTGGAGATGTGGATGTTAGAGGTGATATGGGATTCTAAAGAGTTATCAAGATCCTTTAGATTAATGGATTTTCCATTTGTAATGTCAACATCCACTTCTCCATTTTTGACATGGTAAATGAGGATACAATATTCAGAAAATACTTTATCATTAGAACCTGATGAACATTATCACGACCCATCCCTTGGGGCCCGTGTCATGACTACCCCAATCTCACCTTCCATAGGTTAGGGGCCGATGATTAGCACCAAAGGCGTAAATCCATAAATTGGGAAGTCATTGCCTTTATAACTTGAAAACACACACAACAGAGTATGAGCTGGAAACAAAACACTAAATAAAACTGTATACAAAAGGAGTGTTAAAAATTAAAAGGGGGTCCGGAAATACAATCCCAATAGTATAGTACAAGGAAACTAAAAGTTCAAGTATTGGAAAAAGGAAAAACGGCTCTTGGATCGTCAACTAAGAAATACTACCTAAAGGGCTGGTACATATGGCCTCCATAGCACTCCACGTCCGTCCGTCTCCTCCATGTACCATCACGTCAATTGGTCCGCCTTCGGGTACCTTCCAATCCTAGTACACTCAGCCTCGGTCAGTGTTTTCTATCTTCTGCATCCAACACAACTAGGTGTGGGCATAGCCTATGCAGGATTGAGTATAAGGATACTCTGTGGGGACCCTGAGACCCTCAAGGTCTCACAAAAACCACAAGGATAAACCATAATGTTTGAAATAAAAAGATAACCCCACATAGGTATATTCTCATACATATACCTAAGTTATCAAGTAATCCATCTCAATAATGAGGTAAACAAAAACGTTACTAACTCGGATCACAACAGGATTTATTTTATGGGCAGTATCAAGTAACATTTCCAAACACAACGTCGAACACCTCAGCTGCTATAGAACTCCTCCTCTATCGAGTACAATGGTCCTGTCACTTCACAAAGAGGCGCTTCCCACTAACATTGTACTACTGAGGTACTCCTCTTATAGAGTATCGTGGGTCTGTCGCATCACACAGAGGTGCTCCCCACTATGGGTCTACTATGTCACACAGAGGCACTCCCCATCGTAGCCTACTTAGGTACTCCTCCTGTAGAGAACCATGGGTCTTCTGTGACACCAAGGTGCTCCCCACTATGGGTCTGATGTGACACCAAGGCGCTCCCCACTGGTCTAGTTGAGTCACTCCGAGTCTAATCAATCAGCAGTCATCAGGTCTCAGCCAGCTACTAGGTCTCTGCACTATGCTCTCTCATCTCCGTAAGGATCCACTCCATGATCTACAGGTAAATACTCCAACTATAATAAAATACTATGAAGAAGTATCACAAAGGTCCTCCACATCATAGGGGTCTCACCACAAGATATGGCATGTCAATCAGACTCCTAGCCCGTGAGTTATTATCCTTTTAGTCCTGGTGGCCCGGTTGGATTCGTGCTCGATCCAACTTGAGAGTATCTCAACTATACCCAAAACTCCGATGGGGTATACACAAGGGACCTTCATTCTCCCTAAATACTAGCGTCGTTGATGGTTCGTCAAATGGTCATCTGGTACCAAAGATATGTCCAATGAATGTAAAGGGTCGGTAGTGGGCCTAGGTCCGGTCCGACCTGGTCGGACCGATGAGTCTGGCCCAGCCCATTGGGTGGGCTAGCCTGTTCAGTTCGGCTCGGCCCACTGGGCCCAGCCCAGTGTGTCGTGTGGTGGTTTTGGCCTGGAGCTCCACGAGGGTGCGGCTCGGGCGGCACGGGGTGCGCGGGGCGTGCGGGCTGGCGTGGTTCGGTCAGGCGCACAGGAGGCGTCTGGTCAGGTCGGGCAGGCTGGAACTTGGCCGGGTAGGGTGCGGCCAGGGCAGAAGGTGGTTGTCCAGGGATCAAGAATCCTAGAAGGCGTCCAGGTAGGCCGGCAGTTGGTCGTGGGGTGGTCGGGCTGGCCAGTGGGATGCAGGCCGGCTCGGGGCAGCGGCTTGGCTCTACGAGCGGCGCGACTGGCGGGGCTCGGCTGTGGTCGGTTCAGTCGGTGGTGGTGCGGGATGCCGTAGGGGGGTTGTGTATCACAGAGGCCATGGGTAGTGCGACCTTTGTCTTTGCCAACTACATTTCATCATCACCATGCTGAAGAATATCACAAAATATAATGACGGAGGGAGTCGGGCCATGTTAGTTTGGCCCGGACCCTTCGTGATTAGGTTGATAAAAAATGGTTCATCAAGGTTGGATAATGATGAAAAAAAACTAACTTGTCAAAGGAAACATACCCTCGTTCATCGTTTTGAAAGAAAAAAAAAACATGGCACATAAAAGAAAACAACCCCTACATTTGTTCGTTGATCGTCGATGAAGTTGGAAAAAGAAGATGAAGGAGATCATAGTTCGTCACGTCTGCCACACACTTCCAATCTTGAGCTGTGTAGGCTCGTTGATGACTATGTGGAGGGTAGGTCGGTTGAAGATGTCCCATGTCATTAGGATCCGAGGAAGGAAGTCGAAGTCGCTCCTCACCAGTGTTCTTCGTTGGGAGCTTTCTCCCAATAATCCTCCTCTCAAAGCTACCACCAAAATGAACAATGCCAACCAAAATAATAATAGACTGTGTTAATCTTTTATTTAATTTGTCAGAAAAAAATTTAAAAGGGTGAATTAATTAACTTGGCTCCCCCTTAATTAATGTGGACTATTTGGTAGGATTAAATTAGGGGAGTTGGCACCAATAAAGGAGGGGGTGTAGAGAGACTCTCCCTTATTAATGAGGGTATTTGAGAGGTTTTCATCTCCCACCATTAATAGGGGGTTTAGTCTCGTGTAGTCCCCATGTCGTAACCTCTCGTGAGAGATTAGGTTCAGGTGGGTCCCACCACCATAACCTCTCATAGAAGGTTCAAGTGTGGTAGTCCAACCTCCAACTTCCATGAGGAGGTTTCAACCAACAAATAAAAATTAAGCCACACACTTTATTTTTATTTAATTCATTCCCTAAAAACCCAAAAACTATCTTTTAACCTTGACCCACTACCATTGAGGTGATAGTCTTCTTAAGAAAATATTGGCACTACAAGTTCAATGGTGTCCTCATATTTCAATTCTGAGCACAAGTTCAAATGTTATAAAAATCCACCTGTACGTTTACTGGACATACCTAAACAAAACATCAGAAATTGATTCCAGGCACACTGGGCCTCAGAATCATGCACCGTCAATTTTTGCAGACTTATAAAATTTCCATGTATTTAAGGAAAAAAATTCCACAGAATTTTTGGGTCTTTACATTCTCCCCACCTCATGGCTTTACATCCCCATAATCTACAACTCGAACTAAGAGAACAAGTGGGGGTACTCAGCACACATCTATGCCTCCCACTCCCATGTGCTCTCCAGGAGGTTTCCATGTCGTGACTACCTCATGCTCAACATCCACAAGCCAGGGGCTGGGGACTAGCACCAAAGGCATAAATCCCTAAACTGGGAAGGCATTGCCATTATAACTTGAAAACGCACACAACAGAGTATGAGCTGGAACAAAAAAATAAATAAAACCGTATACAAAAGGAGTGCTGAAATGTAAAAGGGGGCCATAAATACAAGATAAACTGTAGAGTACAAGGAAACTGAAAGTACAAGAACTGGAAAAAGGAAAAACGGACCCTGGATCATCCACTGGGAAATCCTGCCTGAAGGGTAGGTACAAATATCCTCCACAGCACTCCATGTCTGTCCATCTCCTCCATGTACTATTATGTCGTGTGGTCTGCCTCCAGGTATTGTCCAGTCTGGGTACACTCAACCTCGGTCTTTTCTATCCATATTCTTCATCCAACAAAATGAGGTGCGGGCATATCCCGTACAGGGGTGAGTATAATGATACTCAGTAGGGACCCTGAGACCCTCAAGGTCTCACAAAACCAATAAGGACAAACCACAATGTATGAAATCAAAAGATAATCTAACTTAGTTATATGCTCATACATATACATAAGTTATCATGTAATCCATCTCAATCATGAGGTAAACACAAATGTTACTGACTCAGCTCACACCATGATTTATTCTAGGGGTAGTATCAAGTAACACTTCCTAGAACAACATTTAACACCTCGGCTATTGGAGAACTCCTCCTCTATCGAGTATAGTGGGCATGCCGTGTCGCACAGAGGCGCTTCCCACTAACCTTGGACTACTGAGGTACTCCTCTTGTCGAGTACCATGGGTCTGTCACTTCACACAGAGGCTCTCCCCACTGTGGTTCTGCTGCATCACAAAGGGGCACTCCCCTGCATAGCCTGCTGAGGTACTCCTCCTGTCGGGTACCGTGGGTCTATAGAGACACCAAGGCTCTCCCCACTGTGGTTCTGTCATGACACCAAGGAGCTCCCCATTGGGCATGTCGAGTCACTCCGAGGTGAATCGGTCAGCAGCTGTCAGGTCTCATCTAGCTACTAGGTCTCCCCACTATGCTCACTCGTCTCCAGAAGGATCCACTCCATGAGCTACATGTCAATACTCTAACTATCAAAAAGTTCCATAAATAAGTATCCCAAGGGACCTCCACATCATAGGGGTATCAATGCAATAGACAGAGTGTCAATTGGACACTCGGTCCTTGAGTTATTATCCTTTTAGTACTGGAGGCTAGGTTGGATTCATGCTCGATCCAACATGACTGTATCTCAACAATACCCAAAACTCTGATGGGGTATACACAAGGTACCGTCACGCTTCATGAATACTCATGACATTGACAGTTCATCAAATGGTCATCCGGTACCAACGATATAGCCAAAGAAATTAAAGGGTCAGTAGTGGGGTTGGGTACGGTCCAACCTGGTCGGACCCACCCGGTCTGACCCGGTTTGGGTCAACCCGATCAGACTGATGGGACTGGCCCAGCCCATTTGGCAGGAAAGACTTTTAGGTTTGGCCTGGCCTGCTGGTGTAATTTCCCGGTTCCAGAAGCCACCTAGAGGTGCCCCGTGCCCGGTTCTCCACATGACCTCAAGCGCATTTCCCCAAACGCTAGAGGTTGCCGACTAGCAGCGAGGGCCTTGGTAAGTTATTGGGGAAACTATTACCTCGTTTGGTAAGTTATACAAAGAAAAGAAATTAATAGTAAATAGCGGAATCAGTAAACAATAAGCAACAACTGAAACCAACAGCAGAAGCAATGAATATATAGTAATGATGATAATGATGCAGCAGGTACAAGTATATAAGGAACGCAGCAGACACAACAATGTGCTGAAATACAAGTAAAAAATGTACTAAAATAATAGAAACTCCTACAGCATCGCAAGCCTAGGCTTGGTCCCTTCCTCTCCAGCTCCAAGCAATCAAGTACCAGAAGTCGAAGAGCGCTTTCCCTTATCTATACCTGCAACAACAAAGTCTTCTTGGGCCCAAAATCATGGCCCAAACAGGGTGTGAAATAAAATCCCAGTAGGCAATCACCCAAATATCTGTGCCTAAGAGTCAATGAATACAAGGAATGTAAAAATGCAGGAAGCAGTAAGCAGAAAATCACACAGTAGCTACAATCCACAGTTTTAGCATATAAAGTAAACAAGTAAACAACCAACAACAAGTAGAAAATAGGTAACCCTATGGGTAGCTATCATAGCCTAACCTCTATGGTTCATCCAACAAGTACTAGAAACCCTCTAGGAGGCACACACAGTCTCACCCCTCTGGTTCATCTAAGAGTAGACATTCTGAGGAAGCACTCACCATCAATTCCCCCTATAGTATCATATCGTTCTAAAGGATCTCTGGGGAAGCACTCAACATCTCATTCCCCATGTGGCCCGCGTCGAGGAACTACAGAATCTATGAGGAAGCACTCATCATCAATTCCCCATGTGGTCTCGCATAGTATTAAAAGACACTCTGGAGAAGCGCTTACATCCATTCTCTCTAAGGACTACTAAACTAGGTTCTCACCATCCTGTCTGAAATAAACATGCTCAGCGCACGTGTATCATTCCAAGTAAACTTCAAAAACTACTTGTCTATAATTCTAAGGCACAACATCATAATAGTATAAATTGTCCAAATTCACAAGCAATGATATTTATTTAAGAAATCAAGCAATGCATTCAAAAAACAAGGGCAAAATAGGAAACCCACAATTCCCCGTTCAAGGGAATTGGTGGAATTTTTACAAAATACTCAAAGACTTTGTAAAGAAAGGCACAAACCACCTAGCTCGATCCTAGGAGATTTCTATACGTGAACCATGATGACTTCTTCTCCTTAGAACGTCGATGATCTGAGAAAACGCCCAAAACTCTGAAACCACGATAACCTGAGAAAGAGGAAGAATTAGAAAACAAGGCTCAAGAATAAGGGAGAAATCACTACTGCGATTCCAACGCAATCGACAATTCTCGAATCGGAGAATGGGCGGAGGAAAGGTGGCTCGTCGATGATCTGCGGATTCCCGGAGCTATCAGATGAATAGGACCTAGAAGAAGATGTTTATGGCGATCATGTGCGACCCCGGTCCATTTAATGAAAAAAAGTACACGGTGTGAACTTTTAGAGTACACGACATGTAGTGGGTTTTTCTGTACTGCACTTAAATCGGCCTCTGCCTCACCCCTACACACTGTGTGTGTGGCCCGGACACGACCAGCACATGGATTCAAGTGGGAAAATAGTACACGACGTGTACTCCGAAAGTACATGGCGTGTACTTCAAAAATTTCCATAAACTCCATTTTTCTCCAAAACTCCCAAAAAAGGAAAGTTATAACTCAACCTAAGATCTGGGTTCTTACAAAATTCCCCCCTTAAAGAAATTTTTCCCCGAATTTCCCTAACGAGGCATGGAAGAAGAAACCCCGAACATCTCTGGCCACTGCGATTGTACATCGGCCTCCCTTTCCCAGGTCTCATCCTATACTCGTCCATGCTGCCATAGCACCCGTACTAGGGGAATATAATTCCCACGAAGAACCTTCGTACTACAATCGACAATACGAATAGGATGATCCTCAAACGATGCATCTGTTTCGAGCTCAACCTCCTTGGGATGAAAGACATGTGATGGGTCTGAAAAGTAACGACGGAGTTGAGAGACGTGGAAGATGTCATGTATATCCCACTACCTCTGAGGTAACTAAAACTGATAGGCAATTGTCCCAACTCTTTCCAAAACCTCAAACGGTCCGACGTAGCGTGGTGAAAGTTTACCCTGTCTCTAAATCCTCTTGTGTCCCAACCATGATGTGACACGCAGGAAAACCTGATCCCCGACCTCGAACTCCAGAGGTCATCTCCATTGATCATCATAAGGCTTCTGTCAAGACTATGTTGTATCCATCCTCTTCCGAATCAACTCTATCTCCTCTGAGGTCTCCTGAACAAGACGAGGTCCCAGAAAAGCTACCTCTCCTGCCTCCACCCAGCATAAGGGTGATCGGTATGGCCAAATGTACAAAGCCTCATAAGGTTCCATCTAAATAGTCGCCTGAAAACTATTGTTGTAGGGGAACTCCGCCAGAGGAACATGCTTCTCCCAAGAACCGCCAAAGTCTAGAATGCAAGCTCGGAGCATATCCTCAAGCACCTGGATCGTATGCTTGGACTGGCCATCTATCATGGGATGGTATGTTGTACTCAAAAGTACATGTGTACCCAAGGACTTCTGAAGCCCCTTCCAGAACTGAGAAGTAAAGCGCGCATCTCTGTTTGAAACAATGGAGTGTGGGATCCCATCCAAACGTAAAATCTCTTGGATGTACAGTGGTCCCAGATTATCAACACTAAAGGTCTCCTTGATCGGTAAGATGTGGGAAACCTTCGTAAGCCTGTCGATGACAACCCAAACGGCATCGTTCCCTCAAGGGAACCTCGGCAATCTAGTCACAAATTCCATCGCGACATCGTTCCACTTCCAATCCGAAATGGGTAATTGCTGTAAAAGGCATGCTGGTTGTTGATGCTCCGCCTTCACCTACTGAAAAGTAGAACACCGCAAGACGAAACCAGAAACATCCCTCTTCATACCTGGCCACCAATAATGTTGATGAAGGTCCCAATACATCTTGGTGACTCCAGGATGAACTTCCCAAACTGAAGAATGAAAATCCCGCATCAGCTCTTCGTGTATGTTTGTTGCCAACAATACGCGTCGTTGGAAACACAAAATCTCATCCTCACCCACTGTCCATCGAGGAAGAGGGTCCTCTCCTAACACACTCTCCTACAGGACTAAGACTTCTGAGATAAAATGTCCCAAGAAGTGAATCTAATCCATCCAAAAGTGGCACTTCGAGAGTTTAGCATAAATTCGATGCTCTCTAAGTGTACTCAAAATGATCTCAAGATGGGTAGAATGGTTGTGTTGAGTGTGAGAGTACATCAAGATATCATCCATGAATACCACGACAAAGGATTACAGGTAAAGATGGAACAATCGGTTCATTAGTTCCATGAAAACTGCTGGCATATTTGTTAGACCGAACGGCATGACTGTATACTCATAGAGACCATACCTGCTCTTGAAGGCTATCAGAGGTATATCTGATGGTCTAACAAGAAACTGATGATAAGCGGACACCAAATAGATCTTAGAGAACACTTGGGCTCCATGAAGATGATCGAAGGGATCATCAATCCTTGGCAAGGGATATCGGTTCTTGACCGTCAACAGGTTCAGCTTCCAATAATCCACACAGAGCCTAAGGGTACCGTCTACCTTCTTGGCAAACAAGACAGGTGAACCCCAAGGATAAGTACTGGGTCAGAAGAAACCCTTTTCCTGCAAAACCTCCACCTTCTTCTTGAGCTCCTGCAACTCAGGTGTAGTCATCCTATAAGGAGTAATGGATACTGGTGCCTCTCCTAGAACGAGCTCAATTGAGAAGTCTACCTCACGCTTTGGTGGAAATCTTGAAAAGTCCTCTGGAAAGACATCTCTGAAACGATCATCCACTATAGGAAAGTCCAACTATGAAGTCCCCTGATCATCTAGATAAAGACTAGCAATCTGGTTCGTCACCCTTCCTAGCCCATGATGCTCGAGTCCTGCTCAACTCGCCTGAGCATCTCACTTGCCTCTATGAAGAAAAGATTCACCCTCTGGTGAAATGAAACTCACCCTGCGGCGATAATAGTTGACGACTGCCTGGAAGGGAACCAACTAGTCCATCCTGAGAATGAAATCATAGATTGTCATCTCTAGGATGTAGAGATCCCATAAGAAATGATACCCTGCAACCTTGAGGGGGAACTCTCTGAACTGACGTACACTAGATGTCCTCGTCCCCAAAGGTGTGTCTAGTGTCATGAAGTCGACAAAAGAAAAGATATAGATCCCAAGGATCTCCATGACAGAAAAAGAGATAAAGTTATGCATAGCACCAGTATAGAAAGGAGTTGAAGATAAAACTAAGGCTACTAAAATTGTACCTCGAATGGTAGAAGGTCTGGGATCCTACTCTTGATAGGTCTGCTCCACCGCAAAAGTTTGGCATGTCTCGCGGCCCTGTGACCCTACCTGGTCGCTCTGAGCTGATCCACCCTACTGAGGCTGAAAGACTGGTGGCTGACCATCACAGCCTCGACCTACACCATGGCCCGAACGGCCGGAAGAACTCTGGTTCCCTGACAGGTGAGAAACTGTTGGTGCTGCTCCTGAACGAGGAGTCATAGAAGAACTCCCGTCACCAGTTTCTGGTGAGAAAACCTAGCAGAAATGCTGAAGTTGACCCATCTTGACACAAGATCCGCACTCCACGTGGTCACTCTGGCACTGCGGACTCGTGTTCCCGGACTGGACACACTGGTAGCGTATCACCTGGATGCCTGAATATGCATCTCGCTTCCGTAGATCACCGCGCGTAGACTCCCTATAGTGCTTCCTACTGTCATCTGGAGGAATACTAGCTCTGGAAGCAGAACCTCCCTAGCTCACCGCTTCGGAGTCTCTATTATTGTGCTCCGCAATCAGTGTCTGGTTGAAGATGGAAGTGATGGAAGTCAACTGGAAGAGATTCACGTAATAGCGGATCTCCCTCCTGAGACCATCCTAAAACTTCCTCGCTAAGAACATCCCATCCCCACCCTGGAGGGGTGTGAAATGCTACAGGTTTGTGAAACGAGAGGAGTACTCTATAACAGAAAAATTACCCTGCTCTATGCTCATGAACTCTCGGGCTCGGTTGACCCTCAGGGTCTCCGAGTAGAATTAGTCATAAAAGACACGCTGAAACTCCTCTCAAGCCATAACCTACTAATGAACCTCCTGTGAGATCACATCCCCCCACCTCTTGGAAGAGTCTTGTAGCATATAGGTAGCGATCTTGACCCACCTCTATAGAGGCGTCTCCAGATGCTCAATGATGGTCAACATGGCTTCCATCCATGACTTTGTAGCATGTGGTCTCCCTTCCCCCGAGAGGGTGGGAGGATGCTGCTACTGGAAAACCCATTTCAAGTCTTCTATAGTCGTGGTAGGAGGTGGTGCTCACTAAAAGGTCTCCATAATCCTCATATAACCTTCCCTGAACTGTGCATCAGCTCCTGCAACTGTTATGATAGCCGGTGCCAAGGCTGGCCTGACTGGAGGATCGGAAAGAAGTCCCTGATCAGCCATATTTGGCGTCTGATCACTGCTTGACAACTGACGTACAACCGAAGGACGTCTCAGAGGCATAGCTCTGGAAGATCAAACATATATTAGATTAGGAAAAAATTATATAGAACTAAGGAGTACAAAATGAAAATAGGACAAGGAAACACACAATCTTTACAAAACAAGGCTACACGAAATGTATAAACTATACACAGCGTGTACTTAACTCCAATCCTCTGCCCATGTCTCCTTGCACGGCTAACCCACAGGGTCTTTATGACAACCCTTCTTTTATTACAAACTTAAACATGATTTATTACATAAAACTTCACTTGATAGAACAAATAAGATCGAGAGGTTTAGTGTCTTTGGGGCTTAAGATCATTACATAAAAACTTAAAAAATGAAATACAACATCTTTATTGAAAACTTCCTTTACATGACCAGTATATTCCCTCATACATAGCATTGCATGGGATAACTTGTGGACATGCATAAGAAAAGGGTGAGTTATAAAGCCCAGTAAGGGAGTACACATGGAATAACATGAGGAGTACAATACATGTTAGAAAATAGGCATATCAATAGAGAATAAAAGAAACATGAACATAATGGAATGATAAGGCATGATACTCATATGATGGAAATGTGGAAACAACACTTAACATGGAATTAGCATGATCCAAGGCTCATTACACATGGAGCATGAGTAAATCCTCATTGCACATAAAGCACGAGTAAACCCTCATTGCACTTGAATTAGCATGAGTCAACACTCATTGAACATGACATATCATGATACTATACTTTACCCAAATCATTGGAGCTCTATAAGGGCGCACCCTTCTTAAACATTTCATTTCACGCATAAGTGTGCCACATGGATCATAAAACATGGATTCATAAAACATAATCATTTATTCCATGATAAAGGAATGTGGAATTCATACATGAAACTTTATGATCAATAATTAAATGTTCATAAAGTTGAATACCCTTGATGGTGAAATGGGCATGGTATTCACTACACAATGGCATTGGCTTAGAAAATCTGTGCGATTTCGCCAGCGTAACGGTGTGACATAAGAATTCATAAAAATGGTTGATGAGAGAGAAAGGGGTTCCTCATAATATTTACATTTAATGGACAGTAAGGAGGCCATATATATACATGTCCCAACAATTTTAATGGAACTTATATTCATGATACAAAATTATTGCTTGTATGTAAAAGAAGAGAGAGAAGTTCCTTTCAGAATTTCGGCATAGTAACGGGTGTACAAGGGAGGCATTTAATGAGAGAGAAATGGGTCTACCATCATTCAAACAATAAGAGGACAGTATGGGGGAGGTTCGAAACCATACCGCAACATTCATAATTGAAATTAAAAGGGAAAAACAACTTAAAGAAAATTGGACAAAAAAGAGAAAGGAAGAAAAACCCTTACTTGGAAGTGTGCTTCCAAAGGATAGAGAGAGGCTTGTGAGAGGCTTCTTGGAAGCTTGGGGCACCTTGGGAGGATTCTAGAGAGAGTAGGGAAGAGATTGGAAAAACTCCAAAGGTTTTGTGTGAGGAGGAAGTGGGATCTTGGGTGGGTTTATATAGGAATGGTGAGGGAATTCATTATTATTTATGTTTGGGACCCCTTATATTAAATTAATCCGAACCACAAACCATCCCATTGTTTTTGCCCATGGTTTTTGTCAAAGGGAAGACAAAAACAATATTTTATAAGGCCAAAGTCCGAACTTCTTAAAATAATGAGGTTGCTTATGTGGAGGTGAGTCACACTCCCATGGAAATTAATTTAAAAAACAAGGTGTTTAATAAGTCTTCAGGGGTCCATTAATGCTTGGAAAAGTAAGTCAAACAAACACAAAATCACATTATTTTAATCTTAAAACATATATTAGCTGAACATAAATATTATAGTATTTTATTACATCACTATTGGTTCATTATGATGTCATAAAACACATTATATATTTAAACGGTATTTAATTTTTACCCAAAAATTTGACTGTCTCAGAAAATTATGAAAATTCACCGTTGGATAATTTCGACATCCTGATTCCAGAAATTACATTTATTTTATCTATATAATTTTCTAAATATGTCAATTTTCACTTTTAAAATAAAAACTGTCGTTTATCGAAAATTCACGGGTTTTGACAGAAATGGATTTCAAACCTTAATAAAAATTATAATTACATTCATAAAATTATAAGATTATTAATATTTAATAAATATTAATTTAATAATAATAATAATATTTTATTAAAATATTATTTAATTCAAAAATACCTTAATTTAATAAAATATATGTCTTAATTAAATAATAACTAAAAACAATATTTGTACTTTAAAAACTATTTACAATGTATCAAAAATGACTAGAAATTATATTCATTATTATATACAAGTATAATGTACATGAACATAGTACTACTTATTTGTTACATAACCCCTTAAAATAGCCACATAAGACCTAAGGGTAAGGTGTGCGATGGTGACAGACTCTTGGGGTGGCTCGGATAACATCGCTCGAGTGGTAATTTCTATCAACTTCCACTTCTCCCATAGAAGGTCCCATTTGAGCTTGACATGGTGAAGCTCAGCTTGGGATTGGTCAAGATTGAAGCCCAAGGATGCCACCTCTTTTCCGAGCTCTGATAAATGGGCTTCGTATGGGGAAATTCTACTGGATGAGGCCATCGCTTCTTTTGTCTGAGTAAATTGGATTTGTTAAAGCCCTATATTTATAATAATCATGTGATCACTGTTCAACGGCTATATTAGCAATGGTCATAATACATAACATAAAAGCAAAGAATTTGACATTTTATATAATCATAAAGAGACATTTAATTAGATCAAGAGAGATTTCCATTAATGAATCTTTGGTTCGTTACAGTCTTCTTAAATTGAGACTACACGACATGTTCCTGGTGGACATGGCGTGTGGTAGACAAGGTTTTGACGACCCGTGTTGCTAGCTACATGTCCAGCTACACGGCTGAGACTACATGGAATGTTCTGAAAAAAAACACTTCAGGTTCTTGAAGATTTTCCCGACTGTGTTGTTGGCGACACAGCCAAGTACACGGCTGACCCTTACACAGCGTGTTCCGAACAAACACGGTGTGTATAGAAGAAGATAACACCAACCCATGTTACTCGTGTCACGGTTGGGTACCTGGAACAAGACTACACAGAGTGTTGCTATCCAACACGACGTGTTCCACTCGAGCTTCCCTAACTCGTGTTGTTAGATACATGTCCGAGTACACGCTCACAACGACACGGCGTGTACCTCCCATACACGGCGTGTTCCTGGCGATTTTCACAACCCTTGTTTCTGCTCACACAGTCAAAGACATGATTTAAAACTATAAGACATGTATATATAAAGTACACACCATGTATTGTGCGTTTTTCTGGGTAGTAGCTCTGAAACTGCACTGAAGCCCTTAAAACAATGAAAAACGAGAAAGAAGGTGCCAATTTCCGATTTGTGAGGGCATATACTCCCCACAAATCAAATCTTGGAATCCATTTAAGCAAAGTACGATACAAACAATCCTCTAACAATCAGCAAATATTCTAACAAATCATTTATCACAACAGCATGCATAATCTACACAAGGTCTATCACAACAACATGCAATTGCTTATACACCCTAGATGGCATGACAAGAATGTATGGCATGTGATTTATAACAAGTACCTATATGATGCAAGATATGGCATACCCTCATCTCATCAGGTTGTGATAGAAATAGAACCATAATAGCGATAACAATAACAACAAAAATCATGTGAATCACCCTCGGTGAAATCATATCAACCGTAAAATATTAAAACCAGAAAACTACAATAATCGAGGTAGTATGGATTTTTCCTGTACACAGGTTAGCTACTCCTGAACACAGCTTAACACCAAGTACCGAATCCATCCTATCCCTGGCTAAAGGCTCCAAACTGTAAATCAAGAGAAAAAAACTCCTCTTATACCACTTTGTAATGTCCCGGTTCCGGAAACCCCCAAGAGGTGCCCCGTGCCCGGTTCGCCACATGACCTCAAGCACATTTCCCCAAATGCCAGAGGCTTCCGACTAGCAGTGAGGGCCTTGGTAAGTTATTGGAGAAACTATGCCCTCATTTGGTAAGGTATACAAAGAAAAAAAGTTAATAGTAAATAGCGGAAGCAGTAAACAATAAGCAACAACTGAAACCAACAGCAGAAGCAATGAATATATAGTAATGATGATAATGATGCAGCCAGTACAAGTATTTAAGGAACGCAGCAAACCCACCAACATGCTAAAATACAATTCAAAACAAAGTACTAAAATAACATCAACTCTTGCAGCATCGCAAGCCTAAGCTTGGTCCCTTGCCCTCCAGCTTCATGCAATCAAGTACCAGAAGTCGAAGGGCGCTTTCCCTTATCTATACCTAAAACAAAAAATTCTACTTAGACCCAAAATCATAGCCCATATAGGGCGTGAGAAACAATCCCAGTAGGAAATCACCCAAAGATCTGTGCCTAACAGTCAATGAATACAAGGCCAGTAAAAATGCTGGAAATAGAAAACAGAAAAGCAAACAGCAGCTTCAATCCATAGTTCTAGCATATAAAGTACACAAGTAAACAACTAACAAAAAGTATAAAACAGGTAACCCTCTGGGTAGATCTCATAGCCTAACCTCTATGGTTCAACCTACAAGTACTAGAAACCCTCTATGAGGCACTCACGGTCTCACCCCTCTGGTTCATCTAAGAGTTGACTTTCTGAGGAAGCACTCACCGTCAATTCTCCCTATAGTCTCGTATCGTACTAAAGGCTCTTTGGGGAAGCACTCAACCTCTCATTCACCCTGTGGCCCATGTCAAGGAACTACAGACTCTTTGAGGAAGCACTCATCGTTAATTCCCCCAATGGTCTCACATCATATTAAAAGACACTGTGGAGAAGCCCTTATGTCCATTCCCCCTATGGTCTACTACACTAGGTTCTCACAATCCTTTGTGAAATAAACATGATCAGCGCGCGCATATCATCCCAAGTAAACCTCAAGAACTACTTTTATATCATTCTGAGGCACAACAGCATAACAGTACAAATTATCCAAATTCACAAGCAATGATCTCTACTCAAGAAATCAAGAAAATAAGTCAAACAGTAGGGGAAAAACAGAAAACCCATAATTCCCTGTTCAAGGGAATTGGTGGAATTGGCACAAAATACTCAAATAATTTCTACATAAAGGCACAAACCACCTACCTCAATCCCAAGAGATATCTATATGTTAACCACGACGACTGATTCTCCTTAGAATGTTGAATATCTGAGAAAACACCCAAAATGCTCAAACCACGATAACTTGAGAAAGACGAAGAATTAGAAAACAAGGCTCAAGAAGAAGGGAGAACTCTCCACTATGATTGCAATGCAATCGACAGTGCTCGAATCAGAGAATGGATGGAGGAAAGGTGGCTCATCGAAGATCCATGGATTCCCGGTGCTCTCAGACGAACATGACCTAGAAGAAGACATTTATGGTGATCAGGCACGACCCCGGTCCATTTAATGAAAAAAAGAAAGTACACAACATGTACTTTTAGAGTACACGGCGTGTAGTGGGTTTTTCCATACTTCACTTAAATCATCCTTCACCTCACCCCTACACACCATTTGTGTGGCCCGGACACGGCCAGCACACGGCTTTGAGCGGGAAAAGAGTACACGACGTGTGCTCAGAAAGTACATGGCGTGTACTTAAAAAATTTCAAGAAACTCCATTTTTCTCAAAAACTCCCAAAATAAGAAAATACATACCTCAAACGAAGATCCGGGTTCTTACAGCTGGGCCCAGCCCAACAAGACATGTGGGCAGTTCGGCCCGAGCTCGGGGCAGGTTTGGCCCGGAGCACCGCGAGGGGGCGTCTCGGGTGGCACGGGGCGCTCGTGGCTAGCGGGCCAGCGCGGTTCGGTCGGGGGCACTGGATGTGGTCGGGCAGGCTGGGAGGCAGTCGGGCCGGCCGTAAGTTGGGACGGAGGGCGACCGGGTAGGGTGCCAAGCGGGACGGCGTGCAGTCGGGCAGGCCGGCGGGGCACGAGGCGGCTCGGGGCAACGGCTCGGCTCTACGAGCGGCGCAGTAGGTGGGGTGCGGCCAGGGACGGTTCAGATAGTGGCAGTGCGGGACGCCGCAGGGGCGGCGCGTATCATGGAGGCCACGAGTAGCATGGCCTTTTTCTTCTCCACCTTCATTGCTTCATCGCCACGCCGAAGAATATTACAAAAGAGATCGATGGAGGGAGTCAGGCCATGTTAGTTTGGCCCGCAGCCTCCACGATTAGGGTGATAAAAAACGGTTCATCAAGGTAGGAGAACAATGAATAGAAACCCACCCATCAAAGGAAAAATACCCTCTTTATTTGTTTTTAAAGAAAAGAAAAACATGACACATAAAAGAAAACAACCCCTACCTTTGTTTATTGATCGCTAATAAAGTCGTGGAAAGAAGACGATGGAGATCATCATTCGTCACGTCTGCCGCACACTTCCAATCCCGAGCTTTGTCGTATTGTTGACAACGATGCGGAGGGTAGGTCGGTTGAAGACGTCCCACATCGGTAAGATCCGAGGAAGGAAGTCAAAGTCACTCCTCACCGGCATTCCTCATAGTTGAAGGCTTTCTTTATTGGGAGCTTTCTCTCAATAATCATACTCTCAAAGATTCCACCAAAATGACAATGCCAACCAAAATAATAATTGGTTGTGCTAATATATTATTTAATTTGTTGGCACAAAATTCAAAATGGTTAATTAATTAACTTGGCTCCCCCTTAATTAATGTGGAGGATTTGGCACCATTAAATTAGGGGAGTTGTCACCAATAAAGGAGGGGTGTGGATAGACTCTCCCTCATTAATAAGGGGAGTTGAGAGGTTTTCCTCTCTCACCATTAATAGGGGGTTTAGTCCCATGTGGTCCCCACGTTGTAACCTCTCGCGAGAGGTTAGGTTTGAGTGCATCCCACCACCATAACCTCTCATGGGAGGTTAAGGTGTGGTGGTCCCACCTCAAACTTTCAGGAGGAGGTTTTAACCAAAAAATAAAAATTAAGCAACACACTTTATTTTAATTTAATTCATTCTCTAAAAACCCAAAAATTATCTTTTAACCTCGACCCACTATCATCGAGGCGATAGTCTTCTTAAACGAATACTGGCGCTACAAGTTCAAATGTGTCCTCAGATTTCAATTCCGAGCACCGGTTCAAAAGTTATAAAAACCTGCTCATATGTTTATTGACTATACATGAACAAAACTTTAAAATTTGATTTTTGGCACATCGGGCCTCAGAATCGTGCACTGTCATTTTTTACGGACTCGTAAAATTACCATGTATTTAAGAAAAACATTTCCATATAATTTCTCAGTCCTTAAATTCTCCCCACCTCAGGTATTTACATCCCCATAGGCTACATCTCGAACTAATGGAACAAGTGGGGGTACTGGGAATGCATCTGATCCTCCATCTCCCATGTGCTCTCCTGGAGGTTCTTGTGCCGTGACTACCCCAAGCTCGCCTCTCATAGGCCAGGGGCTAGCGACTGGAACCAAAGGTGTAAATCCCTAAACTATGAAGGCATTTCCTCTATAACTTTAAAACGCACAAAATAGAGTACGAGTTGTAAAAAAACTAAAAAAAACTGTACACAAAAGGAGTGATGAAAAGTAAAATGGGGTCGAAAATACAAGCCCAGCTATAGAGTATAAGAAATCTGAAAGTAAAAGTATTGGAAAAATGAAAAATGACTCCTTGATCATCCATAGGGAAATCCTATCTGAATGGTAGGTACAGATGGCCACCACATCACTCCACATCAGTCTGTATCCTTTGTGTACCGTCACATTGTGTGGTCCACCTCCAGGTACTGTCCAGTCTTGGTACACTCAGCCTCGGTCAGTGTTGTTTGTCATCTGCATCCAACACAACTATGTGCGGGCATAACCCGTGCAGGGGTGAGTATAACGATACTCAATAGGGACCCTGAGACCCTCAAGGTCTCACAAACCCAAAAAGGATAATCCAAAAAGTATGAAATCAACAAATAACCCCACTTAGGTATATGCCCATACATATACCTAAGTTATCATGTAATCCATCTCAATCATGAGGTAAAAAAAATGTTACTGACTCAGCTCACACCAGGATTTATTCTAGGGGTAGTATCAAGTAAAATTTCCAAGCACAACGTCTAACACCTCAGCTGCTGGAGAACACCTCCCCTATTGAGTATAGTGGTCCTACCGCATCACATAGAGGTTCTTCCCACTAATCTTGGACTGCTGAGGTACTCCTCTTATCGAGTACCGTGGGTCTTCCATGTCACACAGAGGCGCTCCCCACCATGGGTCTACCACGTCACACAGAGGCTCTCTCCCTCGTAGCCTGTTGAGGTACTCCTCCTATCGAGTACTGTGGGTCTGCCGCAACACCAAGTCACTCCCCACTGTGGGTCTTCCGCGACACCAAGGCACTCCCCACTGGGATAGTCAAGTCACTCCGAGTTGAATCGGTCAGCATTCATCAGGTCTCAGCCACCTAATAGGTCTCCGTACTATGCTCACTCTTCTCTAAAAGTATCCACTCCATGAGCTATAGGTAGATACTACAACTATAAAAAATTCCCACAAAGAAGTATCCCAATGGTCTTCCATGTCATAGGGGTCTCAACTTAATAGATGACGCATCAATCGGATGCTCGATCCCTGAGTTATTATCCATTTAGTCATGGGGACCTGGTTGGATTCGTGCTCGATCCAACCTGACCATATCTCAACTATTCCCAAAACTCTGGTGGGGTATACAAAAGGGACCATCATGCTCCATGAATATCAGCACCGTTGACGGTTCGTCAAACGGTTGTCCAGTACCAAAGATATGGCCAAAGAAAGTAAAGGATCGGTAGTGGGCCCAAGTCCAGTCAGAACCGTTCGGACCAACCTGGTCCATCCCAGTTTGGGCCGACCCGGTATGGGTCGACGGGGTCCAACCGATGGGTCTGGCCCAGCGCATTGGGTGGGATAGCCTGTTGGGTTCGGTCTTGCCCGATGGGCCCAGCCCAACAGGCCGCATGGGCAGTTCGTCCTAGGCTCGGGGCTGGTTTATCCTGGAGAACCGCGAGGGTGCGGCTCGTGCAGCACGGGGTGTGCAGGGAATGCAGGGAAGTGCAGTTAGGGGGGGCACACGGCAGGCGGCCGGGTAGGCCGGCAGGCAGGCCGGCGGGTAGTCGGGCAGGGCGTGGCCAGGCCGGTAGACGGCCGGGCAGGTCGCCAGGCGGGCGAACTGGCAAGCGGGCAGGGCACCAGGTCTTCCAGCCGACAGGCGGCCGGGGGGACGGCCGGGCATGCCGGTGTGGCACAGGCCGACTCGGGGCAGCATCTTGGCTCAGCGAGCTGTGTGGCCGACGGGGCTCGGCCAAGGCTTGTTTGGCCGGTGGCAGTGCGGGACACTGTGGGGACGGCGCGTATCACAGAGGACGCAGGTAGCGCATCCTTTGTCATTTCCGCCTTCGTTTCTTTGTCTCCACACCGAAGAATATCACAAAAGACATCGACGGAGGGAGTCGGGCCTTGTTAGTTTGGTCTGCACCCTCCGCGGTTAGGGTGATAACAAACAGTTCATCAAGGTAGGAGAACGATGAACAACAACTCACCCGTCAAAGGAAAAATACCCTCGTTCTTCATTTTGAAAGAAAATAAGAACATGGAACATAAAAGAAAACAACCCATACCTTTGTTCATTGATCGTCGATGAATTCACTAGATCGTCGTTCATCGCGTCTACCACACACTTCCAATCCTGATCTGCATCAACTCATTGACGACGATGCGGAGGGTAGGTCAGTTGAAGAAGTCCCACATTGGTAGGATCCGAGGATGGAATTCGAAGTCTCTCCTTGTCGGCGTTCTTCGTAGTCGAAGGCGTTATTGGTTGGTAGCTTTCTCCCAATAATCCTCTTCTCAAAACTACCACCAAAATGAACAATGCCAACCAAAATAATAATAGATTGTGTTAATATATTATTTAATTTGTTGGGACAAAATTCAAAATGTTGAATTAATTAACATGGCTCTCCATTAATTAATGTGGAGAATTTGGAACCATTAAATTAGGGGAGTTTTCACCAATAAAGGAGGGGGTGTGGAGATACTCTCCCTCATTAATGAGGGGAGTTGAGAGGTTTTCCTCTCCCACCATTAATAGGGGGTTTAGTCCTGTGTGGTCACCATGTCGTAACCTCTCATGCGAGGTTAGGTTCGGGTGGGTCCCACCACCATAACATCTCATGGGAGGTTAAGGTGTGGTGGTCCCACCTCTAACTTCCATGAGGAGGTTTTAACAAACAAATATAAAATAATCCACACACTTTATTTTTATTTAATTCATTCTCTAAAAACCCAAAAACTATCTTTTAACCTCGACCCACTACCATCGAGGAGATAGTCTTCCTAAGAGAATATCAGCACTGCGATTTCAACTGTGTCCTTGGATTTAAATTCTGAGAACTACATAAAAAGTTATAAAAACCTGCTTGTACATTTACTGAACGTACCCTAAGAAAACATCTGAAATTGATTCCAGGCACACCAGGCCTCGGAATCATGCACTGTCAATTCTTTCGGACTTGTAAAATTCCCATGTATTTAAGAAAAAAATAATGGAATTTTTGGGTCTTTATAAACAAGTTGTAATGGATTTCAATTGACTCTCATAAGTTTCCTCGGAAGCATGGGTTTGGAATGCAATGTGATCCTCAGATGGGTATCGCATGGCTTGGAAAATGATGAACTTGACCAGTTGGTCCCCAAATTCCCTAGACAAGATTCCTGAATGGAAATCAATCATGGTTCTCACTTTCATTAGGAATGTTCTTCCTATAATTAGGTGATATCGAGAAGATTTCATCTCACCTTCCATGTCAAGGACATAAAAATCAGTAGGGAAGTTGAGATCATTCACACGAACAAGGACATCCTCAATTGTACCCTTAGGACAAGCAGTGCATTGACTGGATAACTGAATGAAAAAACCTATTAGATATAAGGGACCAAGACCAAGGTTAGATAAGATGGATTTTGGCATGACATTAACTAAGGATCCCAGGTCTATGAGTGCATCATTGATGTTGGAACTTCCAATTTGGCATGGAACCGTAAAGGTCCCTAGATCTTTGTACATTATTGGAATAGACTACTCTGTGGAAACTTTTTTGAAGGTCCTAAGATGCCTCTTATGGGTACACAACTCCTTGATAAGCTTGGAATACTTAGGGATTTCTTTTATGGAATATAAGAGGGGAATGTTGACTTCAACACGTCTAAACATGTCGATCATTTTAGGATCATGTTCAAAGAACTTATTTTTCAAAGAAATGGCTTGAGGAAAAGGAATAGAGTTCCTAAGTGGAACGGAAGGAGGTGATGGAATGTCTTCATATTCCGTTACATGTTTCTTTTTCTTTTCATTTTTTAGGTCAATATTCAAATGAGTTTTGGAGGTCTTATCTTGATGCCTAGAAATTTACTTCCCCCATCTAAGTGCAATTTCACTTACATTACCCTTGGGTTTGTGTAATATTTGAGCTGGGAGTTGGGAAGAATTTTATTATTGTTGCTAGCTCATGTGGGATTCAAGTTAACCAATTTGTGTTTCAATGTTTTTGAGGCTGGAACGGGTGAATGAGGAAAGATATTCCACTTCACTTTCCCATGGTTTCTTGTAATATGAGTCTTGTCCCTAATTGGTATTACCTTGATTTTAGTTCTTGCGAAAGCAATTATATTGGTTCGGGAATTGGGGAGGCTCACTAGGATAGTGGAATCCAGGAGGAGGAATAGGAGGATTGATCCTTTGAGATTGTGGAATAAAATGATAAGGTTGTTGGAAGTTACCACCACCTTGACCATATTGGAATTGGTTTTGGTATTGGTGAGAGTATTAAGGGGGATGGGAAATGAGATTACCATATCTCAAGTTAGGGTTATAGGTAGAAGAATAGGGCTTAGAATGGGGTTGGTCGAAGTTTCTTACAAAGTGACCTTATTGTTTAGGGTTGGGGTTCCATTGAGAATATGCTGCATTGAGCTCCACTGGTCTAGATGAATCAGATTGATCCTCTTAAAGTTGCTGACATGTGTTAGTTGGATGAGATTGGGAGCTGCAGATTCCATAGTTTGATATAGGTTCAGGGAATATAGATTGTGTAGAGGATGAGGTTGGGGACTTGGAAGCCTTAGGTAGTTGTTGCACTAGACCTGTAAGTTCACGCATCCACCCAGTCATCTTGTTGGGCTCTATGGATTGATTCTCTTGGGCCTGTTCCCATGAGCATGTGCTCGAGTATGGAATTTTTGTGTTTTTGCATCCCTATTGCTTATGAGATCTCTAGAAACTACAGGAGTTTTATCAACAAGATCACTTCCCCTTGTGGCATCAATGAGAGTTCTCTATATAGCCAATAACCCCTCATATAACTATTGGATATAGAGTTAGTTAGGGATTTAGTGGTGTGTGCTGGTTGCAACAAGATTTTTGATCATCTCTCAGCACTAATAGAGTGATTCATTTGAGAATTTACAGATACAACTTATTTCCTTTTGGATTGAAGCAGTAGAAGAAGCATGAACGAATTTATCTAAGAAGAGTCTCTTCAGGCCATTCCATGTGGTTTTGGAACCAGGAGGGATGTAGTAGAGGCATGACTTAACAGTGTTAGATAGGGAGAAATGGAATGCTCAGAGATTTATTTTTTCCTCCAAAACCCTTTGAGGCTTCATGGTAGAGCACACCACTTAGAACTCTTTAAGGTAGATATGTGGATCCTCACCAGCTAGCCTATGGAAACGAGGTAGAAGATGAATCACACCCGTTTTGAGTTCAAAGTTAGCCTCTATGTTTGGATATTAAATACCAAGAGGTTGGTAATTAATATTAGGGCCAACAAGTTTTTTAAGTGTTTTTTCCCTTGGATTGTCCATATCTAATTCAACTGGTTGGACAAGTACAGTTTCATGAATTATTTGATTATCCCTAAAGTTCCTCCAAAGTTGGTAAAGATTTCACTCAATTTCAGGGTCAAAAAATCCAAGTAACTATTTGGGAGGATACGTGGCATTCAGATAGATTTTTGAAGAAAGAGGAAGATGAGTTTTTAATTGTGTTTTTTCATTTTATGAGTTTTATGAGAAGTTGGGTTTTTTTTTGTGTTTTTTTTCAATTTTATTCAATTTTGTGTTTTTTTTTGTTTTTTTTTAATAACCAAAAACTAACAACTAATTAATTGCACCATCCCTGGAAATGGTTCCATTTGAAAGTGCGGTCGATTTTTGCCTATTGACTTGTCAAGGTTCCAGTGCTTTGCTAATGTGTATAGCAGCACTCGGGCCGAATCCTCTGTGATGATACTTTTCAATAGTCAATTGTTTTTAGTTGATTGTATTCTGATTGGGTGGTTTTTTTACAGAGCTTATGAAATCATTGATTGATTAATATTTATTTAGCACATTGATAATGATTGGGGTGAGATCATTATTAGTGAGTTAAGATTGTGATATCCATAATCTTTTCTTTATAATGCATTTAAATTAACACCCACTTCACAAGATAACATTGATTATAATTCCTAAGTGTTAAGGATTTAATCCAAGACTTAACCTATCTTTGGTTTATAATCTCAATCAGATCTTGTTGATCATTGTGTATTTATGGTTCCAATAATCCATGGAAATCACACGTTAAACAAATCATGTCATTAATCCATGAAATTCTAAGTTTAATATACACAATGTTAATTTAAAGAATATACACCGAGAAAATGCTCTCAATCACTTAACTTCCCCAAATTATAACTCACCCCAATGGTAGATTTACTCAAACATTTTTTTGGTTAATAATATGGTTGTAAATTTTATTATTACTAATTATAAATAGAAGAAAAACAAAGGGATAAGAAAAGAGTTGTGTGTCGAATACACACACATAAACAATGATGTGAATTAAATATTGACTTTAGATTGAATGAGAAATAAGAATAAGGGAAGGGTATTAAAATGTATTTAAACTATTTTGAAACCATTAATATTATTTAACATAAGTTTGGATAAGAATAATATATGAAGAAAAATAAACATTCATTAAAATAGAATTACAAAAACAAATATTTACAAGATTACAACAAAGAAGAACACAGAAGTAAATGAAAACTAAGAGAAGAGGAATTGAATCTCAAGTGATAACATGAGTATGGAAGGTACTCCCAAGACTTTGAAAAGGATTTTATCATTCTAATTAATTCTCCTCTCTTCTGAAATTCCAACTCTTTTGATTTGATAGGAGGAGGTGTATTTATATCCCAAGGTGGTGGACTGTTTTCATTCCAAAAGTACCCCTCTACCTGGATCAATGATTTAGACATACAGATAGTTGAATCGTAAGATATATCCTTCTAAAAATTTCTAGATAATAATTTTTTCTGACTAATCTAAAAATATGGTGACATTTGGACTTATGGAGCCAATTTTAGGGCCATTTGATTAAACAATGTTAATTTATCCATTTGAATCCATACTTTTTAGAAGGCTGAAATGTGAATGGGATTATCAATAAAAATATTCCTTCAACATCACACACTTTATTCAATAAATTAGTCCAACTATATCTTCTATTTCACACTACAAAATCTCATCATGATTTGATGAGTACATCATGAGCTATGTCAAAAATAGTGTCCGGATTTTAATTTCTGTCCAGAATGGTGGGCGGGACATCAAAGTATTAGTTGGGCCCCTTTTTCAAATATTTGGACCTTAAAATTTTTATAATTTATTCTTGTGGATAATCACGAACATATGGTCTAGATTCATAAAATTTAGACTTCTCTATTTAGACTAGTGACTCAATCATCATGGCTAGTCCATTTTCTTCATAGTTTCATTGGGTCTTCTTGTGTGGACCATATGAACCTACAAATAGACTATTTTTCCAAATATTCCTTCAAATGAAATGTTTTAATTTGAGAATGGAACCCTATACAAAAGTAATCTTGAAATTTGGATATGTAGGATGATATTTATTATTAAAATATTAAATAAACATGAATCTGGATGAATTCAAATAGTGCTCAAAATTTATAATTAAAATTTAAACATTAATATTTCACACAAATTATGTATATTTAATATAAAATCATTAAATGGGTTATATAAAAAGTTGTGAAAAATTTTGAGGGGATGTATTTATATCCCAAGGTGGTAGACTGCTTGCACTCCAAAACTACCCCTCCACCTGGATCGACGATTTGGATATCCAGACAGTTGAATCTCGAGATATCTCCTTCTTAAAAGTTGTATATAATAATGTTTTCTGACTAATAAAAAAATTTGGAGGCATTTGGACTTATGTATCCAATGATATGGACGTTTCATTAGACAATGTTAATCTATCCATTTCAATCCATACTTTTTAGAAGGCCAAAATGTGAATGGGTTTATCAATAGAAGGATGCCTTCAAATCTGGAAACTTTATTTAACAAAGTCATCTGCCTATATACCGTCTTTCACACTGAAAAATCTCCACTTGATTTTATTATTACATCATGAAATATTTCATGAATAGTGTCCTGATTTTAATTTATAGCCAGAATGGTGGGCTGGAATTCCAAGAATTATTTGGTCCCCTTTTTAGTGTAGTTGGACCTTCAAATTTTAATCCATGATTATTTTAGATAATCACGACCATATGGGGGTGTTTCATAAAATTTGGGCTTCTGGATTTAGACCAGTAACTCAATCATCATATAAGGTATAGTTTCTTCACAGTTTCGTTGGGTCTTCTTGTGTGGACCATATGACCCTCCAAATGGACGATTTGGCCCAAGGTTCCTTCTAATGAAATGTTGGTATTTTAGTAAGGAACCCTAAAAAACAAGAATCGTAAAATTTGTATTTGTAGGGTGAGATTTATTATTAAAACATTAAATAGACTTGAATCTGGATGAATTCAAATAGTGCTAAAAAATTATAATTAATATTTAAATATTAATATTTCACACAAATTATGCACATTTCATATAAAATCAGTAAAGCGAGTATATAAAAAGTTATGAAAATATTAACAACATCAATACTCTTTAAGAAATTTGGAAATTTTGACATCAAATATTAAAACCTATTTTTAAAATTAAATTTCTATATGTAGTACAAACTAATTTTGAAATAATTTATCCAAATCAAATAAATATTGTTTTAATAAAAAATGAATTTATGGGGATAAATTGAATATATTCACATTCCTTACCTAGTAAAAATAATTAAATAAATGTTAAAATAATAATTAATATTTTATCTAAAAAATTAACTAAAATATTGTATAAATAGTTATTAATTTAATTTATTGGTATAAAATGACATTGCAAGTATAAACCAAATTTTTAGAAAAACACCTCTTTTACCTTCAAATGATTTTATTATATTTTCTAAAGAATTTTTAACAAATTAATTTATATTAATCATGTGGAGAAAATAATTTATTATAAGATTTATACTCTAAATTAATTTTTAAATAAATTAAATAAGACAAAAACAATTCACATAAAAAATTATTGTAAAACAATTTTTTAGGATCAATAGAATTTCCTAGGTGATTTAAAAATTATTTTTGATAATTATATTTATTTTAAATACCATATAACGTTATTCTTTTTATAATGTAGGAGCACCATTCACATAATTTTTTGGTTTTTTATTTCATAATATATTTATTGTGTTTTAAAATATTTAGGTGTTACATTATACCCATTTATAATAATTTTATACTTTAAATTTTACCACTCCAACACAAAAAATAGAGCACACCTTTTCCAAATCATATAACTGCTTTCCTACTTTACTTTTATGATTTTTTTATTCCTCTAGAGAACCATAACTAGGTGACTAGTCTTATTCTATGATACATTATCCCTATGATCTATGATTTATGTAAGTTATTATTTATATGAGAGATCTTTCCCTGGTGATATGACCTCTGAGTTCAGTACATGTGAAGGATCTGGTATGTACCATTTCAGAATAAATATGTAGAAAAATCCATTAACTTGGGAGGGGTTTAGAGGATGTTCTATGTGAAAAGATATAATATCTATATGACCAATAATCTTACAGGGATTGATATATATATGGGTCTTAGATTTCACTTATTTACAAATCTCATAACATTATTCCATATAGATATTTATAGGAATACTTTATCACTAAATTTTAACTCAAAATATCATTAGAAACTATTGAAATAATTATTTTTTCAACTTTTAACAACCTTTTTTTCTTGACTAATGGTTGTAGCATTATCTTCCATTTCCTTAGCTAGCTTAGGTCCCAATAGCTTTTTTCCCAACTTCATCCTAACACAATTGAGTTCTACACTTCTTTACATATAAGGCTTCATAAGGATACATCATGATTACTGATTTAAAGTTATTTCTATAAGAAAATTCTATTATATGAAGGTGTTTACCCAAATCTCCTTTGAAATCCATAACTAAATCTCCTATCACATTTTCTATGGTTTGAATAGTCCTATCAGACTAATCATCTATCTGAAAATGATATGTAGTGATAAAGATAAACTCAATATTCATATATTTATTAAGACTTCACAAAACATTGATGTAAACCTAATATATAAATTAGATATGATTTAGAGTGGTACTTCATACATCCTTGACACGTTATTAATTTATAACCTTGTGATTTTGAAAATACAGAAACCTTCTTTGGTAAAAATTAAATGTGATTATTTTTATGATGATCAAATATAACCCAAATATAATTGATCCGTTTAGTTTTATTTAGGATAAACATCATTAAATAAAAGTGTTATTTTTCCATTTCCACTCAGGTTTGGGTAATGGTTTTAACATCCCCTTAGACTTATGTCTCTCATCCTTAACATAATGGTATACCCAGCAATAAGTTACATAATATGCAATATCTGCCTTCATGTTGTCCAACAAAAAATACTCTCTAATATATCTAGACATATTTCTACCACTAGTATGAATAGAGAATGATGAACTATGATTTATATCTAACAACTTCGACATTAACTCTGGTATCAATAGGACCAATACCCAATTATTGAATATTATCATTCCATCATATTCATGATTGAACTCAAGAACAATTCTTACCTTCATTTATAACACCACATCTTTCTTCTACACATCTTTAATATTCACATGAATTTATGGGTGATAATTTATCTGAGAAAGATAAAATTTATCTGCTTCCATCATGATTTATTTATCCATCCTATACAAATAATTAATTATTGGATCTATTTTTATCTTCATCATCGAAAAGCTATCATTTTCCTTCTAACTCTCAACATCATCCACCATGTTCGCCTTCTAAGGTTATTAATTTATTTAGAATTAATAGTCTTGAATTAGGTACAAGAATATCCTTTCCCATATATTCAACTCTTTCTATATGAATATATGCTTCAAGATTCTATGATTGATATATATGTCCCACCTTTCACCACAAAGATAATTATTCAAAATCATAAATGAAAAAGTTATCTCTTCTAAATTCAAATCTTGATTTGGGTAATTTTTCTCATGAACCTTCAATAGGAAAGATTCAAAATCTAATACCTTTTCTTTAAATAATATTACACATTATAGATCCTTATTTGATACATCCCTATAGATCGTAAACCCTTCTCTACCACAAGGTAGTTTGATAAAAGGTACACTAACCAACCTTCTATTTAGCCCCTTGAAATTTTCATAAAATCCATCTATCTAAAGTAAACTTTCTCCCATTCATGTTTACATGGTTAGTGGATTTTAATGAGAAATTTTTCAAAATGTTTCGGTTTTATCCATCCAACCTAAGAAAACAATAGAGTTTGATCACCAATGTTATCCTATAAAATTTTTAATTATATCAATATTTGATGGATCCACTGATATACCCTAGCTTGTAATTATGTGACCTAAGAATGATAATTTATTTAACCACAATTCACATTTACTAAATTTGGGAAAAAAATATTATTTCTCAATGTATTCATTCCAGTAATAAATTGATCTTCATTCTCTTTATTTCACTTAGAATATATAAAAATATTATCTATAAAAAATTATGAAAACTGATCAAGGTAATCTATAAAGACTCTATTCATTAGATATATGAATATATTAAGGAAATTTGTATGTCCAAATGGAATCACTATAAATTCACAATAACCATACCTCGTATAGAAGGTTTTATTGGATATGTCTTCCTTGTTGACCCTCAACTAATGATATATGTATCAAAGGTCAATCTTTGAAAATATTTACCTCCTCATAATTGATCAAAAAATTCATCACTATGGAGTAGATTATACATGTTCTTGATAACAATATTATTAATTTCCTGATAATAAATGAAAATATACATCGATACATCTTTCTTCTTAATAAAAAGAACTGGTTAACCCCATGGTGATGCACCGAGCTAAATGAATTATTTATCAAGATTATCCTAGGGTTTCTTCTTCAATTATTGTAACTTAATCAAGGCTATTCTACAAGGATTATTGGAAATAACTGTAACACCAAATATGACATCTATTGAAAACTCAACTTCTTGATTTGGGGAAAGACTAGGAAACTATTTAGGAAATACATCAGCATATTCCCTCATAATAAGAATATCATAAATGTTTAGTTCCTCCCAAATAATTTGAGATAGATACTCCTAATTAATAGGTAATAAGACCAATATAATGGAATTAATTTTTATTGGATGTTCTTATTCATCCTCACATAGATAGATAATCACTTGTTCATTCAGAATATGAAATGTGACTTCCCTTCCTCAGCAATTGATATGGTATCTACATAAATAATGATAATCTACACCGAAAATCACATAAAATTCAATTAGAAAAAGATTACCCAAATTTATAGAAATAAAATTCCCATAAACCAACATTATTGAGGTGTTGTAGAATTAAGATTCAATCATTATACCATTTAGATTTTTCATTGATAATTCAACATCTAATAATTTATGTGGTGATATGATACCTTCGTAAAGTTATCTAGATATAAAATAGCATGTATAACTAGAATCAAATAATACATTTATAGTAATAGATTGTATGATAGGTGTACCTTTCCCCACTTAATTCTTATGACCCACTTTGATAGTTGTTATTGCATGATCCTTCCATTTTTATCTTGTATTAAGATGTTACTAATGGTTATTTTAATCATTAAGCCTTTGATTTCTACACTGGTTCACATAATTCTCATACTCATTATAGTTTTAGAATTTGATGGTGGGAGTGAATTTGGCTGAGTTCTCCCTATATTCATTTCTTTGGATTTTCACTTACTATTCAAAAATCACTTTCCTGATAGCCTTATTTTCCATACTTAATATATTTACCAATTCCCTTATGATAATTCCCCCCATTCGAGGAAGATTTAGGTAATTTTCTCAAAACTCCACCTTTCTATTCTTTTCAAAACCATGAGAATGATGGGAATCCTCAAACACCATTTCCACCTTGAGATAACATTCATTAATTTCTTCATGGCTCTTTAATCCCCTTATGGAAAAAAACTTTTAGAGACTTGTTTTTAATCCATATAAGAATCAAAAAATTTTATTTTATGATCAATTTGAAAACCATATGTTTACCTCACAAGTCATGTAATTTTTTTTCACTGATATTAATAGATTCATCAACCTTTAATTTAAGATCAATTAATTCCCTTTACATTTTTCTGTGAAGTGTTTATGGAAATTAATTACTAAAATATACCCTCTTAAACTCATCCCATTCCATATAATCAATTTCTTACTTTTTCCTCCTAATCTAAATAAGATTCCACCATTGCCCTGCTTCTCCTTTTAAATGATACACTGTCAGGAAAAATATTTCATTTTCTAAGCCCTAGAGAAAAGAAAAATTATTTTCAGTGGTAATGATCAAATTTCTGAGAAATTAATTGATCATAGGGCCCACTAAATTAATATTTATGTGTCCTCATGAAAGTCTCAAATGTGAGTTGTTACCTCCTTTTCACATTTGGAAGCTCGGTATGATTTATATATTGGATAAAGAGAGTTTCATGAGCATAAAAATAAGATATTTTATTCTAGTTCCCATGTCATTTAATTGCTAAAGAGAAAAATAAATTCATTGTTTCAATATTCATTATTATCATGATTCCTCTTACTTCCTACCATTGACTAAAACCAGAAATAATAGTGTAGTCATGATGCTAAAATAATCAACGTGTTCAATATAATCATGAAAATAATTCCTGATATTTCCTAAATTATGACACCTTCTTAAAAACTTATGACACTTTTAGGTTCATTCTATATCAGTTTAAATTAATCATAGGTAATATTATGTTCTACCCACATATTATTCATAACAAAATCTTCAAACATATCTAATCCCTACTCTAATATCAACTACAGAAACCCTAGTAGAATGTATATAAATATTACTTCATTTTAAGTAAAAACATGATATATTATATAATAATTCATTCCTTCAAATAGTAAAGGGGAAGTATATTTGGAGACTATATAAATAATAAACTTATCTCATGACTCATCTTAAATATCACCCACATATATATTCTTATATTCTACCCTTGTTAGGTATATCCCAATTATTAACTTTCTTTATAAATTGGGGAAAATGGAAACACAATAAATGGTCAGCTCAAATTCTTAGTAAGTGTAAACATGGGATATTTAAATTTATGATCATATCTAATAATAAGATAATAATAAGAGTATGATATCATGATCATATATAACATCCCTAAACCTAAACTCCTTAGTGTAATTATAAAAACATAAATTTTACATTTCTGTCATTAATATGGATAAATGTGAAATAAAAAATACATCCAAACCTTAAAACCTAAAAGAAAAATATTTGATCACATACATACCCAATGAAAATTTAGGTTTAGAGTTTTAGATAATTAGGAAAGACAATTAATAACTTGGATTCATAAAAAAACTAGTTCATAAATATTAACATTATCTCCCAATATACCAAGCTTTTCATATTCCATATTAAGTCATCAAAAACTCCCATAAAATGCTTCACATATGAAACATTTATAGATATAAATCATTATTAATAAACAGAGGGAAAGGGAAGATAATAATGGCAATCTCAAATTCTTTATAAGGGTAAATATAATAATCAACCATTTAATGTCTTGAGAAATAATAATATGAGCATAATGGTATGGTGACATTATCAATGTACATGAGAAAAACATAAAGAATTTATACCCTTTAATACCTGGATCATGAAACATTAAGTATGGAAAAAACATATATCAAAGGAAATAGTCATAGGAATAAAAAAAGATCCATTTTATGTCAAACTTGATCAAAGTAATAATTATAGAATAATATTTTTTCATCCATAAGAAGTATAAAATATTTATATTTAAATTAAAAATCATTATCTAACCTTATAAAATCATAATACTTCTATAAAAATGATAGAAAGAATTGATAAAACATGTAATAAATTGGGGCATAATTTCTATATCACTCTTAAAATAAAACTTATAAAACGAATAATAATACATTTTACTTTTATAACCAATTCTTTATAAAGATATCATAGAACCACCCATCCTTATATTAGTATGAAACCACCCATCATTGGTTAATAATGTTACCACATGACCTTGGTTTATAAAAGAAAAATCTATCCTTGGTTTATAATGAAACCACCCATCATCATTAGCAATTACCAAGAACAATATTCTAAATAAATAATATAAATATTTCATCTCACTATAAATCTAAAAGAAACATCCGTTATTTCTTTCAATACTTGATTAACCCATGGAAAAGTAATAGGCCCAATACAATATCTTTAAAATAGTCATTATACATATAAATAAATAATATGGATGGTATCAATGAAAAATATACATAATTTAGTATAATTATATTCAAGGTTTTTTTATGTGGATGAATGGAAATACCATTAAAATATCATTAAAATCATTCTTGAGTAAAATAACATTTTTACATTTGAAAATATCATTTGAAAACTATAAATTCATAAAATATTATGAAAACCATTTTATTTAAAAATGAAAAATGTATTTTAAAATAAATTAATGGTTATAATGTTTTTAAAATCCATTCAAGATATAAATGTTACAAATAAACACTCTTTTCAAACATTATGTAAAAGGAAATCAAAACTAATCCATTTATAAAACATTAAAAAATTTACCTTTTAAAACCATTTTAAAATAAGTAAAAAAGATTCTGAAAAACATAATTATGAAATATATTATTTTTATAAAATTATATTTTAGAAACAAAATTAGAAAACATGGAAATGGAAGAGAAAGATTCATGGCCTAAAATAAGATACAATATCGGTATCGCTTATAAATTTCTTTTGATGATTATTTAATAAATAATAAGGGAAATGGAAATTAAAAAAGGGAATCAAATTAATGACCATATTAAATGAAAATATATTCGGTTTAATAAAATAATATCATATGATTTCCTCCAAAATAACCTTCAACATAAATAGTCTCATAAATAAATTGATAATGTAATATAAGCCCTTTTCCACTTTGCTAACATTTCAATCATAATCTGATGAAATAATAAAATAAAATAAAACATTACATATTATTAATATGTGATTATTCATGATATATCATGTCAAAGGGGTAGTATATACATCTCTTAGAAGAGTATAGGTGCATATAAAAAACATATGTCCCAAGGAATGGTAATTTGAGATGTTTAACCTTTATGAAGATTATATAATTGAATTGAGAATTAAAAAATGAATTAATTATGTGTAAAAAATATGAATCCACATAAAAAGAAGTTTAAATATATAATAAGTCAATTTATAGATCAATTTGAACATAATAATGGCATAACAAAGTCAATTAAGAATAGTTATAACCCAACGAATAGAAATTGAGATAAAAAACCTTTCACCACTAAGTCACATTCTATTCAAATAACCTTAGATTAAATTATTTAAATTTAAACTTAAAATACCATTAATTATGATGTAATTATGATATAACATTAAAATGGGTAATCATATACTCGAAATAAAATAAATTCTTTGAATAACAATAAAATATTCCTCAATAAATGGAAATTGGGATGAAATCTCTTACCTTGTGTCTAGACTTTCCATATATCTGCTTTAAATCCTATAAAATAAACATAGATAAATTATATAAATTTTAAGAATTTTTTTTCTTGTTTATTAAATTATTATTAAATAATTTTTTTCATTTATTAAAATCGCATACTTAATTACATAATTAGTTAATTCTAATTCTTTTATTTTTAGAATGTTTGATCCATAATTTCAAAACAGTTTTAGAGTGTTGACATTGGTCGAAGGGGTTATTGTTCACTTATATAAATAATAATAATTCTTAAATAATTATATTTTTTATAAATTAATTATATTCTTAAATCCAGCCATTAAATATGTTTATGAAAATTGAACAGCATTACTATTACGGAGATGGTAGGTCATACGTACATGTGAATAACACTTCCATTTTTCAAAAATCATTATGGGAAAAAGTTAATTATTATTTTACCTCTCAATAGTGATCATAATATCATAAATATAATATTAATTCTTTAAATATACCTATATATATCATTTGTGTGATGTGGTGATGAATCACATCGCATCGTGGAATTGGTAGTCTAGATATACGCACGAATACCATTATCCTTCTTCATTGAATGGAAATGTAAGAAACTAAATGACATATTATATTCATATAATTTTAAATATTCTATAATTATAATATATTAATATTAATTACATTATTATTACTATAATTTAGAAATTGTGATGGGAGATGACATTAGTCTGTGAGGCAGTAGTCCACTATACTCATGGACGATAAATTCATTTCCCATTTTATAGATGTTTGAGATGGATATAGATTTTTTATTTAACATAATGAAATATTATTATATGTTATATACATAATTTATTGTACTATCATGGTAAAGTATGATTTGAGGGTGGAATAATAAATAGAAAAACCATTTAGTTAAACACCATACCTCTTCATTGGATAATCTCCTTTTCTTTACACCTTAACATCTCTATGATTGGAATTATGCCAAAAATAAAGACTATGTTATGTGTTTATAGATGTCATTAATATATTTGGGTAGGTATTTTCTAAACAAAATGGATCTTTTACTATGAATAAATGAGAAGAAGAGTTGTTGTTTTATAAGAGAGGGGAGTGGCACTCTTTTAAATTCATAAAATATTAATTTAATATAAATTAATTTCGAATTCCAAATGGATCCATATTTTTAACGCCCCATGCTTGATGAACTTGAATAATATTATATTTCACCTTGTATTCCCTTGTTTTATGATGGTTTATTTACAGTGCGAGTAAAAGAGTTCAAATTAAGTGAATAAGAAAACAAAAAGGATAAAGAAGGTTGCACTCGTTAAAATATTACATTACAACAGATAAAACATTAAAATGAAATGAAAGATCACAGCTAACCTAAAATACCAACCAACAACCCGATTAAGATTACTGGGAGACCACTCAAAAAAATCGAGAACCCTGAGTAAACGATAGGGGTCTTTAGCATCCGCTATAACAAACAAAAGAACGGACAAGGCCACTACGACCACACTAAGCACCAAAGGTATGACGCGCACCATCTTCTTCTCCTCCTTCTCCTTCAATCACCTTGGTTTTAAGACACCCCAAGACCAGGTTTTATATAGCACCAATCTGACTGTTACCTCGTATAACCATTGGAAACTCAACGGCTATAATTATAGCTGTTAGCCATATGGTATTTAATTAAATAACAATTAAGTACTCGTCGACCTGGTAAAATTAATTAAATATATTTTGAGAATTATGTTATATATATAATTGTATATATAATTTTGGATTATTATCATCATAAAATATGATTAAATTAATTTGTTATAAAATTATTAATAAAACTAATATTATTATAAAATTATAATTTTATATGTCAATTTAAAATTGTTATATGACATTATTTAGAGAAATACATTATGAAAACGAATCAAAAATTATGTAGGTTTCGTACGCTTTCAAAAAATAATATATATATATATATATGAAATTATAATTTTTGTTAGCATTTTTTAAATTATTAATAATATGTATTTAACCATTTATAAAATTAGTTTATAATTTTCTTTATAAAATTTTATTCAGTAAAAATAATATTACATATTTATTTTTTAACAAAATAAATAAATCTAATAAAATTGTTGTTTTGAAATTCTATGTATATAGAAATAAACATATTAATAATAATAAAAAATTTATTTTGTTTCAAATTAATCCTAATGTTATTTAATAAATCAAAATTATATTATGATTTATAAATATGTATTTAATTATAAATGTATATACTTATATATAATTGGTTTCTTTTAATAAAACAATTTATGTTCTGATATATTTTTATAATTTTCAATAAATAAAAACATCATATTCATTATTCAAAACCTTTATTAAATTATTAACATTTTATTATAAAAACTTTTGACCGTGTATAATAATTATAATAATATAATAGTAAAAGATATATGAAAGTGGGGAAATCATGGGATGGGGAGGGATGGTTTCACGGGTTGGATAATCAATTAAAAAAAGAAATTAATATAATAATGATATTTGATAAAATAATAAAAATAATATAAAAATAATATAATAAAAACAAAATAAAGAAACCCCATGTGGTGGTTTGAGATCCGTGAAAGGAGGGGGACAAATGAGCAGAAATAAGTAATAAAAAAGAGAAAGGAATACCGTGAAGGGATTGGTGTTTCCTGTATGAACATCCTCGGTGTGGTGGGTACATCGCGTCGCACTCTGGTGCAGGCTATGAACAGAAGTCCCCATGTGTGTTAGCGAGGAGGGTGGATGGCCGTGCGAAGTAAATCGAGTAGGATAGGCTGCTGTGTGAGCCACACGTGTCGAGGGTGGCCCGAGTCTGGTTCATGCGAGCTTGTGGGTTTTTTTCGGGTGTTTGTGCAGGTGTGGCGGGAGCAGGGTGCTGGTCTGAGTCTGAGACCGGGGAGGCATAGCGTGTGCTGCTGCAACTGTGCGCCACGAGACGAGGTGACGGTTCCGAACCATGTAGGTTAGGTTTGTAGGTTTTGATTTTCTTATTCCTTAAGATCTGGTTTGGATCTCTTCGATGTACTATTTTTTTTTTATCTTTTTTTGGCAATTTATGAATATAGGACCACTGGTTTTGGTCCGCAAATGTCTTTCTCGCTGCAATTTTCTTTTAAACCTATCAATCTTATGTTGCGTTTTCGCTACCCTTCACTTTCACACAATTTCCACAAGGGATATCTATCCCGTTTTTTTATTTTGCAAGTGGCCACGGATTTGTTCCTCGTTCATTGTAGATATAGTTTATAAAATCTATCCATAGCATCCACAAGACCTCCCAGCTCCTTCGTCAAGTTTTTAGTGGACATCCAATCATCCTCCAAGCTTTTCTGAAGACTTTCATTATTCACCTCTTCTTCCTAACATTCCAATGTCACCTTCTCCTCCTCAAGTTAACGTAAACCTTTACATTAAATTAGTTTTATTATAAAAAACCACTAATATATATACATTTGTATATATGAAGTTTGAATATATATATATATATATATATATATATATCACCTTGCTTTATGCAATTCTAGAAATAATTTACAAGTTTCACAAAGAATGTTCTATATATATATATGGGATGTTTTGAATATGTTGTAATCCTACAAAACCTCTTTTTATATATAATTTGTATATGCAGTTATTTATATATGTAGGTATATAGTTCAAAACAAGTTTGTTTATAGATTTTAAAAGATTATTTACAAATCCTACATAACGGTCTAGATGAGAATTATATTTTGGGTTCAATTAGAATTGTTCTTAGTACGCAAAACCCAATATATACTTATATGGATATTCGAGTATGTACATGAATACCCTAGACTCAATCTAAACCAGAATTATAAATTTTAAAGTACGATTTCCAATCTTCAAATAATGTTTTAGTTGCGAATTATGTTTCGGATGAAATTAGATTTGTACTTCTTATAAAACCCAATAAATACCTATGTGTATATTCGGGTATATATATATATATATATATTTACATGTGGTTCAAATCCAAACTAACCTATATATTCAAAGGTTGAAATTTGTGTTTACAATGATGTCAGGGTATTATTTTTAATTGTTTTACTAAATCAAAACTAAATATACACTTTCATACTTTCGGGTATGCATGAGTAATTAATTAAAAATCTGGTTATTATTTTTAAAAGGATGAATACCACTCTTTAAATAATGGATTTGATGTGAAATAAGTTTTGAATTCAATCGGATTTATACTTGGTATGCAAAACCCTAATTCCAAGTATTAAATATTAGAATGGATTGATGCAATTAATGTTTGAAGTCTTGCTAGTAAATTTTAATTTGGTGTTCGCTAAACTAATATGCACTTATATGTATGCGTATACAATAATAAGTTTAACATGTCAGGTTTAATTTAATTTAATTTAAGTAGATTAAATAACATTATCCACGTATTAGTTAAAAGAATATATTTTAACTTAACCGAAAATAAATTAGAGAATAAATGGGTTTTTTTAAAAATCATGATATGTTACATATCATGTGTGCTCATATATAGTCTTATTACTTAATAAACCCCCTGTAGATATGGTCATTAGTTGTGAATTGGTCTAATTTCAGGCTCATTAGAACGTAATTAAATGTGCATGAAATAGGGCCCTTAAACTAATAAGTTATCATTTCATGTGGCAAACCCCATTCATTAATTATTTTATGTACTTTTATTATTATTACATGTGCAAAAGATATTTAACTTATCCATGCCTGCCTTGGGAAATGGTTATCATCAAACTTTATATGTTTATTGTCATATCATGTATTTCTACTATAAATGTACAATAGTTTCATTATCCATTTTATTTATTGTTTTATTCGATAATGCATAATAAATGAAATTAAATTACCCAAAGTAGTATGAGACACTTTGGGAAATATATAATAAAGTTAAATTAAATAAATCAAGGTGGTATGTGCACCTTGATTTTAGAGGTATGGGGATGAATTGGACTTATTATGTGACAGTTGGGGCCCGATATATCTCCTTGATTCATAGGTAGGTCTCACGAGACAAAACAATGTCACATCACAAGGCCTGACAACGGTTACGGTTCAGCTGAAATTCTTGCACATAGACGGTTCTGGTGAAATTCCTGGACATAGACGGTTCAGGTGAAATTCCTGGACATAGATAATTATGGTCTTGGAACGAGGCCTTGACACAGTCAAGCATATGCATTTTCCTCATTATGACTATGTATTTAATTGACTAGAAAAATATTTGATTATTAAAATATTGATTAAAGAGCTTATGAATTAAGGTCGAGGCCTTAATCAATAGACGTCTTGGCCGAGGCCTCAACAATATGTTTACAGAAGGTTATGTTTTCTAATCATGAACCATTACATATTAGTATGAGGTTATGTTCATATGATATGTAATGCATGATCAGTTTTCTTCCCCAGATTATTAATTCAAATGCTAGCATTACATTTATTATGTCATCATGTGCATTTAAATAAGTTGTAGTGAGATTAATTATGCGCAAATCTGATAATTGTTTTTTCTGGTAGTATTGGCACACCTTTCATGCTATGTTGTTCTTACTTAGTATTTTTTATGTACCTCCATTCAAGCATGATTATTTTGATAGTTCAGTAAATTTCAGTGGTATGTTCAAATACTTGTGAATGTCTTGCTCTAAATGTTTTATATATACCATTGAGGTGTTGTGATGTTTTCTTAAAAGGAATTATTTTATGTATGTGAAAGTATTTTTTTTTCAAGGGTAGTTTTCATAAATTGTATTAAGCATTTTCAAAACCCCTTTACTGAGTATTTCAATGCTCGCCCTGCGTTTTTGATTAAAAAATTTCAGGTATGGGTTTTTACTAAAGAAGTTTTGCAGAAGCAGCTGGTTTCTAGAACCTAAACCTTGCAATCCTATGTAATAATGGGACATGATGTAATACTTTTAAATGTTTGAAATGTAATTTTGATAAATTATGTCTCACGGGCACCGGCTCCGGGCACTCGGAGGCCGGGTCCTTACAGTTGGTATCAGTGGATAGGTTCAGATATCTCTGGAAAACCAGGTAGTATAAATATATGACTGATCATCACTACGTAATTATATTTTAATTTCAGATGGTAGATGGAAACGTACCTAATAATATTCTGTTACTTCTCACTGAGGCCCTAGAGACCATTGTGTCTCTAACTAGCAGAGAGAACTTCCTTAATTATGCCCATATCTGCATGTCATGCAAGCACCTATACGATGTGTCAAACTCACCTCGGGTGCTTAGTCTACATCGGGGTTTGGGAATAGATTACCTCTTAATGATGATGACCCAATTCCCCTTATATACACATTGGGGAAGGTACTATGAGATAATTTTCCAAGTATTCATGGCTGGTGAATAATTTGGCACTATGATCCTTAACCCTTTTCAAGAATCTGCTGCTGCCAGAGACCTCTGAGTGGCCTACCTTTGTCAGATTTTTAACTATGGATTCTAGGGCCAATTGTTGGACTTCGGGATGTTAGAAGATGGGTCCACCTGACTGTCTTACAGGCAACAAGTGTATGTCGATATTTCCCAACTTCATACACCTCATGCTACACTCAGGAGATGTCATAGGTGTCTCTATGAATTTAACCCTGAATGCTAAGCCTGTTTTTGGTTTGAGGAGTTAGAGAGTATTTCTTCTCTATGTGGAGTTCATGTAGTAAATCATTAAGGAAACTCAAGCACCGATATATAAAATTTTGTGTTATTAAAGTATTACTTGTTCTTTTTCCTATCTCTACCTTATCTGTACTATTAAGTGAATTCTCATGAATGTATTTTTTCAGATGGCTGGTCAAGAAAACATCTTGTCTCTACCTGATGAGATAGTAGAGGATATTTTTATCAAAACATGCACTGTGGACTATCCATATTTCCTCAACCTGTGAGGATCTTGTCAACTCTTGTTGGACTTGTTGAACAGCCCTGAAATCCTTCGATCATTTCGGGGGAATGACTAGGTATTCTATCTCATTGCCACTACCCAGCTCCCCTTCTATAGGAGAAGGGGGAGATAATACGAAGGCCTTTTTCATTGTTTTACTCTAGCGTAAAACTTTTCTGCTAGAGCATGCTTCCTTATAGCTGCCCAAGATGGCCACCTTAGGGAAGCCTTTATGTTCCAGATCTTAAATCTTAGTCTACTCAATCGCATCATCCTCCTTGAATATCTCGAGCGTGATGTATTCTGGAGGGTCATAAGGGGATTTGTCCACTCTAACATTTCCGAGCTTTTTACCTCACGAGCCTCCCTATGGAATCCTATGTGTAGAACACATTAGTAGGGGTTCCAGAAATACTACTGAAGATGTATCTGGGCTAGTGAAGTGGAGGAACTATGTATGAACTTGGGTATCCCATTGACTGCGCCAAATCTCCCATTTTGGTGATGTTGATCGTGTGGGGGATTTCTTTTTTATGAATGGAATTATGAGGACACAATTATTTGTAGGGGGAATAATGTAATTCCCCAAGCATGATGAACTTGAATAATATTATATTTCACCTTGTATTCCCTTGTTTTAAGATGGTTTATTTATAGTGTGAGTAAAAGAGTTCAAATTACCTAAATGAAAACATAAAAAGGATAAAGAAGGTCTTCCACTCGTTGAGATATTACATTACAATAGATAATACTTTACAATGAAACGAAAGATCACAACTAACCTAAAATACCCACTAACAACCCTTTTAAGATTACAGGGAGACCACTCAAAACAACGAGAACCCCGAGTAAACGATAGGGGTCTTTAGAATCCGCCATAAAAACATAAGAACAACCAAGGCCACTACGACCACACTAAGCACCAAAGGTTTGATGTGCACTATATTCTTCTCCTATTTCTCCTTCAATCAACTTTGTTTTAAGACACCACGAGACATGGTTTTATATAGCACCAATCTGACCGTTACCTCATATAACCGTTGGAAACTCAACGGCTATAATTATAGCCATTAGCCATATGGTGTTTAATTTAAGAAAAATTAAGTACTCGTCAACGTGGAAAAATTAATTAAATATATTTAGCGATGTATGTTATATATATAATTATATATATAATTTTGGATTATTATCATCATAAAATATGATTAAATTAATTTTTTATAAAATTATTAATAAAACTAATATTATTATAAAATTATAATTTTATATGTCAATTTGAAATTATTATATGACATTATTGAGAGAAATACATTATGTAAACGAATGAAAATTTATGTAGGTTTTATATGCTTTCCAAAAATAATATATATATATATATATATATATATAAAATTATAATTATTGTTATCATTTTATAAATTATTAAAAATTTATATTTAACTATTTATAAAATTAGTTTATAATTTTCTTTATAAAATTTTATTAAGTAAAAATAATATTACATATTTATGTTTTATCAAAATAAATAAATCTAATAAAATTGTTGTTTTGAAATTATATGTATATAAAAATAAACTTGTTAATAATAAACACATTTTTTATTTGTTTCAAATTAATCTAAATGTTATTTAATAAATTAAAATTATATTATGATTTATAAATATGTATTTTATTATAAATGTATATACTTATATATAATTGGTTTCTTTTAATAAAACCATTTATGTTATGATATATATTTATAATTTTCAACAAATAAAAACATCATATTGTTTTTTCAAAAACTTTATTAAAGTATTAAAAAAATTTATAAAAACTTTTGACCTTGTATAATAATTATAATAATATAATAATAAAAGATATATAAAAGCGGGGAGAATCGTGGGATGGGGAGGGATGGTTTCACGGGTTGGCTAATCAATCAAAAAAAGAAATTAATATAATAATGATATTGGATAAAATAATAAAGATAATATAAAAAAATATAATAAAAACAAAATAAAGAAACCACATGCGGGGGATTGAGATCCATGAAAGGAGGGGGACAAATGGACATAAATAAGTAATAAAAAAAGAGAAAGGAATCTCGTGAAGGGATTGGTGTTTCCTGTATGAACTGCCTTGGTGTGGCGGGTATGTCACGTCGCACTCTGGTGCAGGCCGCAGACAGAAGTCCGCATGTGTGTTAGCGAGGAGGGTGGTCGGATGTGCGAAGGAACTCGAGCAGGATAGGCCGTGGTGTGAGCCGCATGCGTCGACGGTGGTCCGAGTCTAGTTCAGGCGAGCTTGTGGGTTTTTTTCCAAGAGTCTGCGCAGGCGTAGCCGGAGTAGGGTGCTGGTCCGAGTCCGAGACCGGGAAGACGCGGCCTGCGCTGCTGCAACCGTGCACCACGAGCCAAGGTGAGGGGTCTCAGCCATGCGGGTTGGGGTTGTAGGTTTTGATTTTCTTATTACTTAAGATCCGTTTTGGATCTCTTTAGATGTACTATTCCGTTTTAATCTTGTTTTGTCAATTTATGAACAGCGGACCACTGGTTTCCGTCCAAAAATGTCTTTCTTGCTACAATTGTATTTTAAACTTGTCAATTTTATTTTGTGTTTTGTCTACCCTTCACTTTCACAAAATTTCCACAAGAGATCTCTATCCCATTTTTTTATTTTGCAAGTGGCCATGGATCTGTTCCTCATTCATTGTAGATATAGTTTATAAAATCTATCTATAGCATTCACAAGATCTCCCAGATCCTTGCTCATGTTTTCAGCGGACCTCCAATAATCCTCTAAGCTTTCCAGAAGTCTCTCGTGATTCACCTCCTCTTCCTAGCATTCCAACGTTACCTTCCCCTCCTCAAGTTAACGTAAGGGTTTATTTTCAATTAGTTTTATTATACAAAACCACTAATATATATAAATTTCTGTATATGCAGTTTTCAAATATATATATATATATATTTATATTCTGTATATACGGTTATATATATATATCACCTTGCTTTATGAAATTTCAGAAATAATTAACAAGTTTCACAAGGAATGTTCTATATATATATATGGGATGTTTTGAATATGATGTAATCCTGAAAAACCTCTTTTTATATATACTTTGTATATGTAGTTGTTTATATATGTAGGTATATAGTTCAAAACAAGTCCATTTATAGATTTTAGAAGATTATTTACAAATCCTACATAACGGTCTAGATGAGAATTATATTTTTGGGTTCAATTAGAATTGTTCATATTATGAAAAACCAAATATATACTTATATGCATATTCGAGTATGTACATGTATACCCTAGACTCAATCTAAACCAGAATAATAAATTTTAAATGATGATTTCCAATCTTCAAATAATGTTTTAGTTGTGAATTATATTTCTGATGAAATTAGATTTGTACTTCTTATAAAACCCAATAAATACCTAAGTGTATATTCGGGTATATATATATATATATATATATTTACATGTGTTTCAAATCCAAACTAACCTATATATTCAAAGTTTGAAAGCTGTGTTTACAATGATGTCAGGGTTTTATTTTGAATTGTTTTACAATATCAAAATCAAATATACAGTTTCGTACTTTCGGGTATGCATGAGTAATTAATTAAAAATCTGGTTATTATTTTTAAAAGGATGAATACCACTATTTAAATAATGGATTGGATGCGAAATATGTTTCTAATTCAATCAGATTTATACTTGGTATACAAAACCATAATTTCCAGTATTAAATATTATAATGGTTTCATGCAATTAATGTTTGAAGGGTTTCTAGTAAATGTTAATTTGGTGTTCGCTAAACTAATATGCACTTATGTGTATGGTAATACAATAATACGTTTAACATGTCAGATTTAATTTAATTTAATTAAATAATATTTAATAACATTATCCATGTATTATTTAAAAGAATATATTTTGACTTAACCCAAAATATATTAGAGAATAAATGGGTTTTTTAAAAAAATCATGATATATTACATATCATGTGTGCTCATATATAGAATTATTACTTAATAACCCCCCTGTAGAGATAGTCATTAGTTGTGAATTGGTCTAATTGCATGCTCACAAGAATTTTTATCAGTATGCACATAATTAAATGTGCATGAAATAGAGACCTTAAACTAAGAAGTTATTATTTCATGTGGCAAACCCCATTAATTCATAATTTGATGTACTTTTATTATTATTACATGTGAAAAAGATATTTCACTTATCCATGCCTACCTTGGGAAATGGTTATCATCAAACGTTATATATTTATTGTCATATCATGTATTTCTACCATAAATGTACAATAGTTTCATTATCCATTTTATATATTGTTGTATTCGATAATTCATGAGAAATGAAATTAAATTACCCAAAGTAGTATGATACACTTTGGGAAGTATCTAATAAAGTTAAATTAAATAAATAAAATTGGTATGTGCACATTGATTTATGAAGTATGAGGATGCATTAGACTTATTATGTGACAGTTGGGGCCTGCTATAGCCCCTCGATGCATCAGTAAGTTTCATGAGACAAAACAGTGTCATGGCACAAGGCCTGACAACAGTTACGGTTTAGGTGAAATTCCTGGACATAAATGGTTCTGGTGAAATTATTGGACATAGATGGTTCAGGTGAAATTCTTGGTCATAGATGATTATGGTCTTGGCACGAGGCCTTGACACAATCTGGAATATGCATTTTTTTCATTATGACAATGTAATTTAATTAACCAGAAAAATATTATATTAGTAGAATATTGGTTAAAGATCTTATAGATTAAGGCCGAGTCCTTAATCAATAGACGTCTTGGCCGAGGCCTCGACAATATTTTTACATAAGGTTCTGCATTCTAATAATGAACCATTACTTGTGAGTATGAGTTTAAGTGCATATGACATGTAATGTGTGATCATTTTTCCTTCCCAGATTATTAATTCAAATTCTATCATTACATTTATTATGTCATCATGTGCATTTAATTAAGTTGTAGTGAGATTAATTATGCGCTACTCTGATAATTCTCTTGTCTAGTATTATTGGCACACCTTGTATGAAATGTTGTTCTTACATAGTAGTTTTTATGTACCTCCATGCAAGCATGCTTATTTTGATAGTTCAGTAACTTTTAGTGGTATGTTCAAATACTTGTGAATGTCTTGCTCTAACTGTTTTATAGGTACCATGGAGGTGTTGTGATGGTTTCTTAAAAGGAATTATTTTATGTATGTGAAATAATTTTTTTTTCAAGGGTAGTTTTCATAAACTATATTGATTATTTTCAAAACCCCCTTACTAAGTATTTCAATGCTCACCCAACGTTTTTTATTAAAAAAATTCAGCTATGGGTTTTTACTAAAGAATTTTTTCAGAAGCTGCTGGTTTCCCAGAACCTGAACCTCGTGATCCTCGGTAATAATGGGAAATGATGTAATATTTGTAAATGTTTGAAATGTAATTTTGATACATCATGTCTCACTAGCACCAGCTTTGGGCACTCGAAGGCTGGGTCCTTACAGTATTGATATTATTATAATATAATATTATTATGGGTAAAATAAATCTCCTATAATATTTTTTCAAAAATTTATACCACATTTTAACTTCATCTTTTGGTTTTAACCTCCCATTAACCCTTTTCACACTTACCATGATAACGAGGTTTTTTTACTCCTTGAGGGTGAAGATAGTTACCATAAATAGAAAAATGGTGCATAACTAGACTATGGTTGCTATTTTAAACCATATCATAATAACTTAGATTATTATAATATTTATATGAATTTTATATCATTTAATATATTATTATTTTCATAAAATATCAATAATGTACATTTTAGAACTATTAATTTATATTAACTTTTATAACACCCAGAAAAAAAATTAAATTATAATAATAATATTAATACATCCCAAACATGGTAGTTTTTTCCATAATATTTTTTGGGTCATGTTAATTATTTCAAATTATATTATTTTTTATATTTTAATATTATTTACTTAATTTTTTCATTAATTGAATAATTATTACGTCAGTGTTGTGTAAGAATATAAGGTATCTATTTATTCACTAAAAATTATAAAAAAATTTACTAGGATTAATATAAATAATTTATATTTAAAATTACTATTTATAACCAAATGTATCCTCTTATTTACCCCCATTTTAAAAATATTACAGTTAGTAAAAATTAAAGTGTGACATCTTTTACTTCTTTTATATAAAACACTATAAACGTAATAATTACATAAATACAAAAAAATAAGAACATATATTTGAAATTTGGATGATTATGGATAGGGTATATATAATAAAATAAAATTGATTCAAATTTTAGGGTTATGTTTCTATTCAATATCTTTTTTTACATTAATTAGGCGATTTACCCTTTACGTTGTTAATAAACTTACTAAAGTTACTATTACAAATTTCAACAAATAAAATGGACCTATTAAAAAAATTATAACCCTTAATTATTAATATTAAATAAAATTTTAAAGATTTAATTTCTATAACTTTCATGAATTATTTTTAATATAAATGCGTAAAAAGCAAAGAAACCACATTTTTAATGAAATGTATTTTTAATCCCAAAACATTACTTACACCAAATTACGGTATAATGATGATTTAAGTGAATTTAATTAGATGATAAATGATTAAATAATTATTATGTTACTATGATATCAAATTAAAATCATAATGATATCTTTTTAACGAAATGAAATGATAGTTTTTATAAAATGTGGTATTTTTCACTATTCACTGAAAAATGAATATTTTCATGAAATTATAAAAAAATTCAACAAATTATAATTTTGGTATTGTTATTTAAAAATGTTATAATTTTTAACAAATAAAATTTAGAAAAATTTAAAAAATTAATTATAATTATTTACTCACTAAATTATTAAAACCCATTTTTGAAGAAGATGTGTTTTTGAAGAATGAAATGGATCTAATAAAAATTTGAATTATTATTTCCTAAGTATTAATAAATAAATTTATACTTAGTAGTACCTTTATAAGTATTTCATAATTTGGATATTCTTATTTATACCCACTAATTCAATATCTAGGTTATAACAGTCATTTTAAAATAATAATATTCTGCGGTTCATTTAAGTTCAGTGTTGTGTTTCTTGTACACTATCATGCATAATATTTAATATAAATTATTTGGATATTACATAATTACATAAAAAGTTCTTACTAAATTATTCATATCTAATAAATCATGAGTCACTTTATAAAGCTTAATCATTTCAAAATACATGAGTCATAAGAGTAAGGAATCATCATTAATTAATCTTGAGCTGTGATAGCATATCATAATCATAAGAACATGTCAAAAAATTTATGGGATAATAATATGGATAGAAAATAATTTAATTATTAATTTCTCACTACCAATACTAACATCAGATAATGGATAAAGTCTGATGATGGATTTGATTCACTCCCCAACCCCTTTTCATCCCTGGAATGGGTTTATTCTCCATCCTCTTCATATTATATCATTATATGTAAATAATTACCTAATTAATTCTAGGGACATATAATTATAATCCCTCTTAATTAATACCATAAATAATATCCCCATAATATCATAAAAACATTCATCATAGAATAACCTATGGAAAAGATACAGGTTTCATAAATATTTCATCATAAATTAATTACCTTGTGGAAAATTTACGGGTTTCATCAAATCATCCTTAAAATAAAATAATCATAATTCATCCAAATAAATATGGGAAAGAATCATAAGAATATATATCTTTTCATGAATAAAAATTCTAAAAATAGTTCAAAATATAAGTAAAATATCTTTTATAAAATAATTAAAAATGTGATTTGAAAATTTGAGAAAACATCGTTCTATTTTAGTGAATTTCAAAAAATAAATTTTATAAAAATTTATAAAACATATTTCTATTTAAAATAACCCTGGTAAATTATAAAGTATTATTTAAATCAAAAAATCTTTATGTCTAAGGTAAAATCCATTTTTTTAATAAATGTTAAAATAAATATTTATTTTTTACTTTTTTTTTAAATTAAAAATTAAAAAATAACATGTTTAAAAACCATTGTAGAAATTACCTTTAATTACATTAAAAATAAAGTCACATATATTTTAATTTATTTTTATATAATAATTTCTTATATAAATGTAACATTCTTGAAAGTATTTTAATGAATATTGACATGGGAAAGAAAGATTGTCAACTAAAGAGGAAATTAGGTCAAATTTTCTCAAAAAATGTCCTAAATCTTTTTTAGTACCATAGAGAATAGAATTAATATAAAACCTGAAAACCCAATAAATATCCATAATATATGAAAATATTTGGGTTTTAATATAAAAATAGAAAATAACTCCCCTAGATGAGATTCAACCAAAAATATTCCCGATTAAAAATGAAATTGCAATATAAACCCTTAAATCATGTCTTAACATTCATCATACTTATACTTAAGATCTTGTATAAAAATTTTAGATATATTATTAATTTATAAAATATCCATATAAATAATTATATTATAATATATAATTCCCTTATATTTTTCAATTATCCATTTATTTAAAATGCTTCATGAAAATCAATATTTCAGTTGTTAACTTTTATGTTTCCCATTCATGTTTTGGTTTCACGGTGTCGATACATAAACCTTGTTAATTATTTAATCATATATATAATATAATTAATGTTATATGTATCATATTTATTCATTATATATAATTGTATAATCATTCATATAAATTGGATGTGGAAAATGAATTACATAACATTATGGAGATGGTAGTGTGTACATCGCATGAGTAATGTTATCCTTTAAAAAAATGGAAGAAAAGAAATTTGAATAAAAATATATATTTAAAAATAATAATAATATCATATATATCATATATATTCATTAAATACATCAATATGACCATTCATGTATGGTGGATATGAGAAATGAATCGCATCGCTTCATGGAGGTGCTAGCCCACACATACGCATGAACGACACAATCATTACTCATAAGAATTAAATGAGGGATAAATGGATATATAATTAACATCAAAAAACATAAATATATTAATTATACTAACTTTATCATGTGAATATAGTTATAGAGTTTTTATAGGGGGTTAAGGAAGAAAGAAACTCATAATACATCGATAAATAAAAGTACCTCTTATTCAAGAAACCTCCTTTGGATGACACATTATGACATTAAAGGTTGGTATTTAAGGAAGAAAATAATATATATGATATGGGTATTGAAGTTATAAATATATTTTGGTAGTAATATTACATACTATAGAGATGAAATTGTGTGAATAAGTGAAGGAATGTAAACCCCTTTTATAATAAACGTGGTTGTCACTGTTATAAATACTTAAGAGAATAAAATATAATTAAGTAATATTCAAATGAGAGTGAAAAAAAGGTAACCAAAATTAGAATATAATATAATTTTGGGTAAAAATTCATTCCTCTAATCACATTATCCATGTTTTATAGATATTTGAAACAATATTTGTAGTTTAACCATCTTGTTAACCCTTTTTAACATTAACTGCAGTTACAAATCATTTCCATTATTACTATGAATTATGATCAAAAATTAGTGTGGGATAATTACATAATTTGGAAAAAATGATTCCATATATTTAAGCCATTTTATTAAATTTAATTTCCATAAGTGGAAAAAATAATTTCAAAATAAGCATGAAAAATGAAATGAATTGTTTTTTGAAAAATGAATTTTTAATTATAAATCCAAATTAATTATCATTCTGTTCCTAGTAAAATCTATTAAATTAATGTTAAAATTATTGAATATATTATCTAACATTTTCATTAATATCATTCATGAATAGTTATTAATTTAATTTATTATAATAAAAATACATTATCTCCATAAAATTCATTTTTCAAAAAAAACATCACTTTTTACCTTGAAATGATTTTATTTTAATTTATAAAAAAATATTACTAATGAATAAATTTTAGACATGTGAAAAGAATAATTTTCATAATTTTTATTCTCTGAATTAATTTTTAAATAAAACATATATGATAAAGACAATGCTCAAAAATAAAATATTTAAAAATAATTCTATAGGATCAACAGTATTTTATAAGTGAATGAGAAAGTATTTTCAATAATTATATTACATTTAAATACCATATAATATGATTAGTTTTATAATTTATTAGGCTTATTCACATAAATTTAGAGTTGTGTACTTCACAAGCTACTAAATATATTATAAAATACCATGGTGTTACAATAAGTCACATTGAAAAATAATTTTCAAAAGTTAATAAAAATAATTTTAAAACACTATTAAAATAATAAAAATTCTAAATAATTGAACCTTTAAATGAAATATATTTTGAAATAAAGATACTTGTATAAGAGTATAGTAAATGGAAAAAAATTTCCTTATAGAATTCATTGGGTTTGAATTAATGATATAATATCAAGAAAACTACAAGGACATGAACATATCTAAACTAATGAAGAAAAATGAGGAATAAATAAATAAATAAATCATATTATATATTGGGAAATATGAATAGATATAGAGATTTATTGAAAGCATAACCACAGTAATTCAAACAATATTAAAAGTATCCTTCCTAACAAGGTATGAACTATAAATACCTAAGTGAGTAAAGAGGTTATAAATATATAAAAAATAATGCATGGAAAGTAATTTATAAATTCAATACCCTATATATGTATAATTAAAGAGAAATAAAAAATATATTAATGATAATCTAAAATAATGGAAATTGGGAAACAAACACTTAACTTGAGTCTCTGTTTTCTTTTTATGTCCTCTAACATCTTTAATAGTAAAGTTATATTAATTATTTACTAGATTAAGAAAACTTTTTCATATTTATTTAATTATTATTTTTAATTTTTAAACATTTATTATTATTTATTATTCATTTATTGGATTATTGTTTCTAGTATAAATCATTTTTTTGTATAGTTCATAGTTCTAGAACTACATCAATATAATGGTAGTGGTAATAGGTTCTTGTATAATGGTTCTATAATCTATAGAAGTATTTTGTTATAGTTTTAATGTATTTAAAAAAGAAGTATTGTTGAATAGTCTGAAATATTCTATAATATAGTTCCAAATATATAAGTTTTTCTTGATAATATTATTTTAATGGTTAAAATGGATTGTATTATTTACTTTTAATGTCATCTTTATCAGGATTAATTTATCATTAGAGAATAAAAAATATGAAATTAATTGATAACTAATGTTTTATTCTTACTTTAAATCCATTTTTTAGAATATATAAAAAATGATTATGAATTTATCAAGTAGTAATTTCATTTAGTTTCAATGTATTGATATATTTTTAGTAAATGTGATGATTAAGACTGCAGGGTTGTTATGGATTACATACTAAAGAATATATATGAGGATTATAGAGTTGTTATTAATGTAAATGACATGATCTAATGGTGTTCAGAAAATAAACATTGTTTATAACATGAAAAATATGTTGATATTTTAAAATGAAGTTAATAATAAGTACCTGTAAAAATTTATTATTATTTCTTTAGGTGTATTTGATGAGAAGGGTTTTTCAGAAGAGGTGTTAGATTAGTTTAGAAATTAATTTTTATGGGATTACTTTAAAAATGGGCCAACGATAGGCCAAACAATGAACCACCTCAACCATACATGTGGGAATAGGTGGACCACATGGGATCCAATTCTAACTAGATATACCATAGATGTATATGGGTGAGATAGAATCCAAGCTTATGCACAAGTAGTTAGGGGTTTATTCATTGAACGTATGTGGTTAGGCAGGCACTCATGAAGGAGGATATTAGTCTCTCACATGTAGGGAGGTACGGGAGGCTAGAGTGCAGCATCCAATGTTCATCGTACTTGTTTTGTCCATCTAAGGATACATTATGGTTTATTAAGTAGAGGAATAATTAGAATAATTCTGATGTCAAAACCAGTATTATACGGGAAATAATCCTATATCATTTAAGTATACATAAATAACATAATTGTGTCATGTTTCCTTCCCAAGTTTAATTCCTCATTAAACAAATTATAACATGTTGTGCACGAGATCTATAAGATCATCCTACCATGAGTTTTTCACCTACCATATGATGATGAACTAGGTGACCATGTGATGAATGAGTGATCATGAGGATTTATATTAGTTAGACATGTTGATATTTTTGGAAGTTATCACATGACCATTTCATAATAGATTCTAAGAGAGCCTCTATGGTAGCTCAGCCTACCATTGTTTACCTACTATAAGAAGCTACCACATGAAAATTAATCTTCTATGAGAATCGAAAATGAATTTTTTTGATTGATCACAAGTGAGCATCGAAAAAATTTCTACACTGACTACATGAATAAAAAAGAGAATCAACCATGCAATATAATTTTGAGTTGGATTGTAAGCTACCATGATTGTGTTATTCCTATTTAAAATTAAAACTATTATCTTCCACAAGAAACATTAGAGAATATAAAACTTTTATTCGAAGAATAGAGTGGTCATGCCACAACCTACCATGAGATGAACCTATCGCATGAATAATTGATTGACCATGTTTCTGAAGATCATACATGAAAGGTCATTGTAAAATTAAAAAAAGTTCATGAAAATATTGGGGAAAAGTGAGACGTGTGCATAAATGAGAGAGAGAAATCATGTGTGTTCATATATTCAATCCAAGGTAAGAAGGTACGTGTTAACCTAGAACTAGTTGATTCTTCTTCTAGGTATGATAATCTAATGACATGTGATAATTTTATGAAAACATCCATGCATGATTTAAGGGAAATAAACAAAATCTAAATCTATTTCAATTGATATTCATGAAATATTTCATTCATTAATATAAGTAAATATACCATGCATGATTAAATATTGAATCCACATGACTGTAGAGTTATAATGGAAAAAATGATATCATAATTCCTTAGTGTGTTTAAATGAGGATGTGATTATTTCCAAACAACATGAAGAATATAATGAGAGACCAAGTATTTATAGTATTTAAAATGAGATTAAATTATTATTAATAATTTTAGATTCATCGACCAAATAAAAATTAAAAATAGAATCATATAGTTATATGCAGTTATGAAGAAGACATCACGCTAGAATTAATCTGAATCTTCTAGGATTTTAATGAAAAAATTTTATAATTATTTTATTATATTTTTTAAAGATAATTATAAAAAAAATATTGTCAGATTATATATTATTTTAAATTAATAAAACAAATGTGTTTGGTCCTTGAGAATATTTTTGATAGAACTCACCAAGCACTTTTTAAGAATTTTGAGAGCAGTTAAAACATCTTTATCAACTAAATATAAGTAATAGGAGGAATAGAATTAATCAATTTCATGTGAAGTGTTTTAAAACAAATATTACAACTAATGTTATTAAATATTTTACAAAATCAAATCTTTTGATTTAGCATACTTGTGGAGGATAATCAAATTGTAATTGGAAGAGATGAAACCTAGAGAATATCAAGGTCTTTTTATTATTGGATCAAAAGTACATGATTTTTTCACTTTGGTGTATAACTAGTTGATGGGGGATTTTATTTCGGTGTATAAAAAACAAATATTGTAGTAAGATTAGAGGTTATAACTAGTTCATATTGTGGCCACATGAATATTTAGTTGAGATTCAAAATTGGAGTTCATAACCAACATGGGAAGGAGTATAATTTTATGTTTATCCTTGTAAATATCTTGTGTTATGTTCTATATTTTATTAAATCATATAAAGTGATATTTTTAGATCATATGAGTTGATTGAGAACTCTAATAAGCTTAATATGTTGAATTCAAAATAAGTAGAATTCATAATTTAAGAACACTAATTCACGCCCACCCCATCAGTAGAAATCTGAACAGGGGATATAAAATGTTTATCAGAGCGATGGTCTACACTAAATATCCCACAAAAATTTTAAGACATAGAAAATATTAACCCAGTCAATAGCTGATGTGTTCCCATATTCGATAGAAATAATTATCATAGCTACAAGAATAATATGCTACCCTATCTCTTATCACTTGTCATGGAGGTGAGATAAGAGACAACATTTGGGTTTAAATTCATATCTTAAGGTGTTTCTCTTACTCAAGTTGATAATAAAAATATAGATTTAGATGTAAAGGGTCAAAATCCCAATTTAATATCTCTATCAAAAAAGGTATATACTAAGTCCAGGGGTCTTCAAACTAGAAAGAAAATATAGGAAAATAAAAAATTGGTTATTAAGGTATTGTGAAATTCAATGAAGATAAGATACATGTTAGGGGATCCATTCTAAAGACATAAATATATATTATTATGAGATTATTTATTACTAATTTATATAGTTTAATTAAATTATGAGAAATATCTGGGGTTCTGGTTAGCATCTATATGATTCCATCATTGTTCAAAAATTGAGTATGAATTTTCTAGATCAATGTGATTCCAAAATATAAACCCTAAAAGAAATATATGATTCAAAACTATATAAATTACACAACATACTCATATATTATGATATGAGGAAAATTAAAATTTTCAAGAATAAATAAAAATATGATATAACATTTGAAGCAATGTGAAAATGAAAAGTTAATTAGGAATTGATTGTTGATATAAGATATTATAATAATGAGAGTGGTAAAGGGCCTAACAATATTATCAACCTTATATAAATAGGGTTAAAAATGAGAAAGTGTAAAGGAAAATTAAAACAATTATTAAAATTATGGAATTATGAAGGCATTGGGAATGTTTCCTATATTTTTTAGAGGAAAACATCTACCAAATATTAATCTATTGAGGAAGGTGAGAATGTTTGAGATCAAAAATAGGATAAGAAGAATAATAATGATACTAGCTATAAGAAAATGAAATTTATGAGAAATCATGGGAAACCTGAATCATCTTCAAATATATCTTAAGATGATCAAGTTTATTTCCTTTCGAAATTTGAAAATGGGTTTGATTCATCATGTAGTGATGGTGATAGATAATATATAACAGATATGGAATGGATATTGAAACATGTGTAAGAATTATTTATTGAGGAGATTATAAATCTCAAGAAAGAAAATGAAAAATACTAGAGGATAAAAAAAAGTTTAATGAACATAATTAGTAGATAATAATGAAGGAATCATCCTATGTTGATGAGATCAAAACTAAAAAATTGAAGTTGGTTGAGTAAGAAAATATAGTATATGATCATAATAAAAAATTTACTCATATTGAAGATGTGTTATTTGACACACAAGACATATGTTTTTCAATTCAGAACTAGTTGAAAATTTTCATGGAAGAGTTCATCTAATCAATGGAGTTTAATAGAGAATCATCTCAATCATTCTGGATGAAGTGTTCCAACAATTAGGTAAAATCTATTGCTTATAAGTCACAATACAGGTCTACTATAACTAAAAATATAGGTATTAGAAACAAAATTGTACTACGTTATTAAAATAATGATGTTGAGAAACCCTCTTTCTCATCAAAGGAAGAAAGGATTCCAAAAGGGTGACTTCCCCTAATTAAGAATCACATCAACAAAATAATATTGTATAGTTCTCGAAAAAATCTAGAATATCATAATTATGAGGATATTATTTGTTTTTTGAATGGTATGGGAATAAAGCCTAATATTATTAGTATAATATGTCTCTTCCAAGAATTAGTCAAGAACCAAGGGGTTTGGTGAGAAAATGAGACGAAAATTAAAAGGAATAATGCTTAAAAATATTCCTCAAATCTGTTCACCCAAAATAGATTTCTTTCATTAAAATATGTGTTTGGAAGATGTAGACTGGAGCGTCACTAATAAGAGGTATGGCAGACAAGGATATCTAGAGAGTTTCTCCATTTTTGGATTCATAAAACTAATCAAAAAATGAATTAATTCGAACCAATTCATGTTAAAGATGTAAGTTAGTCAAATTAGATTCCTAAGAAAATTTAGGAAGTCAAGAAATATTGTTTAATTTTTTTGGCATAAACAATTGGCCAAGGATAAAAAGATAGAGCAAGTATAATCAAGTATCTATTATAATGGAAATCAAGTTATAGATGGAGAAAAAAGATAAATATATTGATAAGTCATCCATAGGTGGTGACATAAAATATCCAAAAGTGGATATGTGAAAGATGTTAGTATACTAAACATAATATGAAGAATTGTATTACTAATATTTTTACCTAAAAGAAATTGATTAAATTTTAATTGAAATTAAAAGAAGATAAGGTTACATTATTTTCTATGAAAATTAATATTTTCTCACAAATGAATAAATTTCATGGTGAGATATGGAGTTTACAATATATTAAGACTATTAATAGGATAAGAAGTATATTGGAATGAGATAATATCCTAGATTGGGAGTAATGTATCACCCTGAGTGTCACTTTGGAGGAAACAAAGAGTTCCATCCTTATTCCATGTTACTCTTGTTAATTTTTTCCAATACGTATAGAATTGGAGGATATATTTTTGGTTTTAACTATTTTAAATAATGATGGATTCATCCTTCGTATAGTCTATATACCACCATGAAATTGAAAAGGGAAAGTGAATATCTTGAGGGGACATGCTTGAGGATAATATTCCATCATACTAAATTATAGTGAATCTGGAAATTCTATAAAAGTTTCAAGACTAAAGGGTTGAGGTATTCCAATCATTCTCACAATAATTATTCAAAATTGTTTCAAAGATATTTTATAGGGGGTATTAATTGATTAAAGTATGACAAAATAGGGAGTTTACAACCTATAATTTAATTATTTTGATGTGTCTATTGATGTCTGTGAGGGATTTTTATTTTTATTGGAATAATTATTTTGATTATACCATGTGTTTAGATTATAATCATGATATCTCATGAATGGTAATGTTTGGAAAACATAGATAATATTGGTTATATCTCTCTTATTTTATACACTAGGATAGACCATGTCGACATATAGTAGACCAAAAAAAGGATCCTTACTAAGAGAACCATGTGTTATCACCCATGTCTAATATAAAAAAAATGAGGAAGATAGTTTTTCATGAGTTATTTTTGAGAAGATGAATTTTTTAGATGAGTTGTTGGTTTATTTTTTAAATGTCATTTTATGGGAACAGTTTGAAAAATAGTCAAACCATAGTGTCACGACCCGTCCTCAGGGCCCGTGTCGTGACTACCCCAAGCCCGCCTTCCATAGGCCAGGGGCTGGCGACTAGCACCAAGGCGTAAATCCCGGTAAAAAGAGAAGGCATTGCCTTTGTAAAGTAAACAAGCACCATAGAGTAAGCAAGCGGAAAAGTAAACACTAAGTAAAAACAGAGTATAACTGAAAGTGTGGAAAAGTAAAAGGGGCTGGAAATATAAGCCCAACTGTAAAGTACAACTCGAAAGGGAAAACAGAAACTGAAAAGTAAAGCCGCTACACCACTCTGTCCACTGGAGATCCCACCTGAATGGTGGGTACAGATAGCTCCACTGCTCCTCGGGTCACTCTGTCCACTCCGAGTACGTCCTGCCCAGTGGTCTACCTCCAGGTACTGTCCTGCTCTGCACGCCTCAACCATGATCAACGTTGTCCGTTGTATGTAACCAACACAACATAGTGCGGGCATAGCTCATGCAGGGGTGAGAATAAACTACTCAGTAGGGTCCCCGAGACCCCCGATGGTCTCCAAAAATCCACAAAGGATAAACCACAACGGAAAGTTACAATCATGAAGTAACAACCGACACTGCTTAGGTATATGCCCATACATATACCTAAGTCATCATTTCAATACGCTCCAACCTCCGAGCCCAAGTACAACTCAATCCACACAGGAAAGTATACGTATTTCACACAGGAAAGAAAAATGTAATCCACAGAGGATAGCACAACACAATCCACACAGGAAGGTAAACAGGATTAAGCTCACATAGGTATACTTCTTCGAGGACGATAGAGATGATCACTGATCCATCTAAGTCGTCGGACCTACAAAGGATCGATAGGTACTAACCCCCGCAAAGACCCACACAGGATCTGTAGGCGCTGGTTCATTCAGGACCGCTGAGCGCTGACCCACACAGGATCGGACCCACACAGGATCGGTAGCACTTATCCACACAGGATCGCTGAGTGCTGTAGTCGTCGTCGTCGAATCCACTAAGGATCTCTGCACAGTCGTAATTGCAGTCACAGTAGCAGTCGCAGCCAACTCTAGGGTTCCCGCACACAGCAAGCTCGTTCGGGAGGGTCCACTCCACGAGCCGAGAGGCTGATACATCAACTATCACATAGTCCAGAGTTGATGTATCCGAAAGTTCCGTATCGTCATCAGGAACTCAACGCAACAGACGGCGCGTCAATCGGACGCCCGGTCTGAGAGTTATTGGCTTTTTCGTTCCAGGGGCCCGGTTGGTTTTTAAGGAAAAACCAACCCGACCGTACTCCACCTGCGTCCAAACCTCGGGCGGAGAATGCCAAAATATCCGTCTCACTAAGAGGAACTCAACAAAGCTGATGGCACGTCAAACGGACATCCGTAGCTCAAGATATGAGCATTTCCGCTCCGAGGGCCCGGTTGGTTTCGTCTACGAACCAACCTGGACGAACTCAAAGTATTCCAAAACTTTGAGTACAATATACCGAAATGACCGCCTTGATCCAAGTATCGCATCTCCGCTAACGGCGCGTTGTTTGGAGGTCCGTATCCCGAGTTATGGGCATTTGAATCCAAACCGCTCGGTAACGGGGGTTTCGGGCCCGGGCCGTCCCGGCCCGAGACCCCCCGGTTGGCCCGAACCGGGTCGACCCACCCCGGACAGGGTCGACCCTCCCCGGACAGGGTCGACCTGGCCCGGAACGGCCCGACCCGGCCCGGCGCGGCTGAAGGCCGAGCTGCTGGAAAAACGGGGGGCGCTTGCCCCCCACTTGTGAAGCCGCAGCCCCCCCTCATTATGGGGGGCCGTTTTGCTGGCTGGGGGAATTAAATTCCCCCAGTTTTTCTCCCATCTGGCCGGCCCGACTTGGCCGGCCGGTTCTTACTCAACGGGACCGGCAAAGGCCGGACCCCTTCCGGCTTCCGACACCGGCGGCCTGGCTGGCCGCCGGTCACAAAGCTCCGCCGCGGCCCGGAACCGGCCACGGCCCTTGTCGTCTGGCGCGGCGCGATGGCGTCGCGCCCTTCCACCACGGCCCTGCTCCGGCCGCGGTGTCTTCGACTTTCTTCGACGCGGCGCGACGGCGTCGCGTCCTTGCATTATTTCACGACGCAGCGCGACGACGTCGCGCGTTTCTTGCCGTATGATCCTGCGTGGTGCGACGGCACCACGCCACACCCATTTCAATCCACAATAGAATCAATATGAAAAAGGAGGAGAGTCGGCCGTGTTCGTGCGGTCCGGCCTCCTCGCGTTATTCGCTAACAATTGGACAAATTTCATGAAGAAATAAAATCATGGGTATAAATCATGAACAAAAGAATAATAAAATAAACCCCTATGTGATAAAAGATGTCGCATGTCGGGCATCGCGGAAACGGCGTCGTTCCGTCAATGTTGGTGGAAGAAGCACTCGGTGAAGTCGAGTCGAGTCGAGTCGACACTCTCAGAATACTTTGTGGGTGGTGGTGCTTCCCTTCCTTGCTCCAGTTGAAGAAGGTAGAAGGTGCTGCTTCACGTTCTTCGGAGACGTGGAACGTTCTTCTTCGAGAGGTTGAAGTTCTTCCAAAAGTTCTTCTCCTCTCCTTAGTTCTCCCCACAAAGATTATTCCAACCCAAAGAGAAGAATAGAATCTCTCATTTTAATGTTGGAAAAATGATTTCAAAATAAATCAAACACTCAAAACAATTAATTAAGTTGGTTAAATTAATTAAATGCAAAGTGTTGGCAATAATTTAAAAAGATTGAAATTCAATTAAACCACACTTAACTCACCTCATTAATTAAACAGGTTGTCAACATTAAAGTTGGAGTTGTGGGGGGGGGGGTTTAGAGGATATGAAGGGGTGTGGTTCGTGTCGGCCCCACCACCCTCATAACCTCCCAAAGGAGGTTGGGTGGTTACCCAAATTCCATTAATAACTAAACACTTAGAGAAAAATAATAAAAATTGTAGTGTCATTATATAAAAAAAACTTCCACAATTTTTATTATCAACACTCGTGTAAACGCAAATCCGGAACAGGAGTTCCTAAGCAATTACCGGGGTTATGAGTTCATCGGTGCCCTCGGAATTCGATTATGGGCACCAGTTCAAAAGATAGAAATTCCCGCTTGTTCGTTCACTGAACGTACCCGAGCCAAACTTCGGAAATTGATTCCGGGAACACCGGGCCTCGGAATCAGGTGCCGTCAGAAACCGCGTTCTTTTAAAATTCCAAAGAAAATTAAGAAAAAATTTCCCTTGAATTTTACTGGTCTTTACATTACTCCCACCTCAGGGCTTTACGTACCCGTAAAGATACATCAAAACTAGGGAAACAAATGAGGGTACTGAGCACGCATATGAGCCTCCCGCTCCGAAGTGCTCTCCTGGAGATTCCCGTGCTGCAATCTGTTGCGCACTAAAGGAATCGACGATCCACGTAGGACCCATTCCTGTCAATCCTCGATCTCCACCAAAACCTCCATAAAAGTCTCCCCATTCTCAACGTCAATCTCCCCATGATCAATGATGTGCATCGGGTCGTGCACGTATCTCCTCAGCTGAGACACGTGGAAGACGTCGTGCACTCGGTGCAACTGAGGTGGTAGAGCCAGGCGATAAGCCACCTCGCCAGTCCTGCTGGGGACCTGGAAGGGTCCGATGAAGCGCAGAGATAACTTACCGCCTCGGCCAAATCTCCGTATACCACGTCAAGGTGAGACCCGCAAGAAGAAGTGGTTGCCATCCTCGAACTCTAGTGGCCTCCGCCTCCTGTCAGCGTAAGACTTCTGCCGGCTCTGAGCTATCCTCATCCGCTCCTGGATGACTTGGACCTTCTCTGTCGTGGCCTGGACCATCTTTGGTCCCACAAGTACTGACTCCCCAGGGTCTATCCAGCACAAAGGAGATCTACAAGGTCAGTCGTAGAACGCCTCGTACGGTTCCATCACGATGGTGGAGTGGTAGGTGTTGTTGTACGCAAACTCCACCAAGGGTAGGTGGTCCTCCCAGCTACGACCAAAGTCGAGGACACATGCGCGGAGCATGTCCTCAAGAGTCTGAATGGTCCTCTCCGTCTGACCATCCGTCTGAGGGTGAAAGGCTGTTCTCAGACGTAGTTGCGTCCCGAACGCCTGCTGCAACCCCTTCCAAAGCCGGGAAGTAAAGCGAGCATCTCTATCAGAGATGATAGATGATGGCACACCGTGAAGCCGCACAATCTCCTGAACATAAATTCGTCCCATGCTCTCCACTGAGCCCGGCTCTCTGATGGGTAAGAAGTGTGCCGACTTGGTGAGTCGGTCGACAATCACCCAGATGGAGTCGTGACCTATGGAAGTGCGTGGAAGTCCAGTCATGAAGTCCATAGATATTCTGTCCCACTTCCACTTCAGAACCTCCAAGGGCTGTTCCAAGCCTGCTGGTACCTGATGCTCTGCCTTCACCTGCTGGCAGGTGAGGCATCGAGAAACGAACTCTGCTATAGCCTTCTTCATGCCCGGCCACCAGTGCTGTCGTCTGAGATCCCGGTACATCTTCGCCACTCCGGGATGTACCGCCAAAGAAGAAGTGTGAAACTCTCTCAGAACCTCCTCCCGTAAAGCGACTGGTACCATGGTATGTCCTCTGAAAAGGATGGCGTGCCCTACTCCAAGGGAGAAACCATCAGGTGCCTGTCCTGAGGATATCTGTGCATGCCGTGTCTCACAGTCAGCTTCCCCACGTTGTGACTCTCTGACCCACTGTAGAAGTGCAGGAGAGACTGTGAGAGACTGAAGGAAGGCTGCTACATCTCTATCCACAAAGGATATCTGCAAAGAGGATAGCTGCTCCGTCACCTCCTCAAGTAGATGAATGCCCATCCTCCTGCTGAGGGCATCGGCTACTACGTTCCCCTTCCCAGGAGTATAGACTATCTCAAATTCATAGTCCTGGAGGAACTCGAGCCATCACCGCTATCTCAGGTTCAGGTCCTTCTGCGAGAAGATATACCTGAGACTCTGATGATCAGAAAAGACTGTAAAGCGCTCGCCCATCAGGTAGTGTCGCCATGTCTTCAGAGCGAAGACCACTGCTGCTAACTCCAGGTCATGGGTAGCATAGTTCTGCTCATGAGGCCTCAACAGACGTGATCCATAGGCGATCACTGCCCGCTCCTGCATCAGGACACAACCGAGTCTGGTCCCTGATGCATCGCAGTAGACTACATACCCTACTCCCTCCTCAGGAAACCTCAAGATAGGTGCACTGGTCAATCTCTGTCTCAGCTCTTGGAAGCTCTGCTGACATCTATCTGACCATACAAAGGGTTTTCCCTTCTTCGTCATAGCTGATAGTGGTTCTGCAACTCTAGAGAATTCTGGCACGAATCTCTGATAGAATCCAGCTAGTCCCAAGAAACTCCGCACCTACGTCACGCTCCTAGGTGGCTCCCAAGCTAACACAGCCTCGATCTTCGCAGGATCCACTGCAACTCCCGCATCAGAGATAACGTGTCCCAAAAAGTGGACCTCATGTATCCAGAACTGGCACTTCGAGAGCTTACTATAAAGCTGGTGCTCTTGGAGTGTGTCTAGTACAACCTGTATGTGGTAGGCGTGCTCCTCCTCAGTCATCGAGTAGATCAAAATGTCGTCGATGAAGACCATGACAAATCGATCGAGGTATGGCTGAAAGATCCTGTCCATGAGGGCCATGAACACTGCTGGAGCATTGTTTACGCTGAAAGGCATAACTAAGAACTCATAGTGGCCATACCGACATCTGAAGGTCGTCTTCTACACGTCCTCATCTCTGACTCTGAGATGATGATAGCCTGACCTGAGGTCTATCTTCGAGAACCACCGTGCTCCCTTAAGCTGATCAAAGAGGTCATCAATCCTCAGTAGAGGATACTTGTTCCTCACTGTAACCTGGTTTAGGTGACGATAATCGACACACAGTCACAAGCTCCCATCCGCCTTCTTGGCGAACAATATCGGGGAAGCCCAGGGTGAAACACTGGGTCGGATGAACCCCTTGCCCTGCAAGTCCTCCAACTGTACCCGTAGCTCTCGAAGCTCGGCGAGGGCCATCCGATATGCTGGAGTTGATATCGGAGTTTTCCCGGGGTACATGTCAATATAAAAGTCTACCTATCTACAAGGAGGTAACCCTGGAACGTCGTCGGGAAAAACGTCTGTAAACTGATCCACCACTGCAGGAAAACCAGGACTCCGCACGTCAACTGCTCCTAGTATGAGGCTAGCCAACTGATGAGTGATGGGTTGTCCTCTCCTCCACGGAAGTCCATCCTGTGCTGCAAAGGCTCCCTTCTCGCCGGTGAAGGTGAACCTGCTCCCATCGGTGCGTACGCATCGCACCTTGCGCCTAAAACAGTCAATCTGAGCATGGACGGAAGATAACCAATCCATGCCCAAGATGACGTCGTAAGGCCTCGACGCTGCTACAAGAAGATCCCAGCCGAAGCTCTCGCCTCCTAGAGTAAGATCACACTGCCGGCACCAGTGCGTAATCGTCGAGTCTGCTCCCGTAGGAGTCTCTAGCCGTAAGGATCGAGCCAACGGCTCTGTCGGAATCTCCGAGCTCCGAACAAGGGAAGCGGCTATGAAAGAGTGACTCGCTCCTGTGTCTATAAGTACTGCAGCAAGGGTGGAATAGACACAGATAGTACCTCGAATCATCTCGGGTGCGTCGTGGTCGTAGGCCTCTACTACCTGGAGTTGTACCTGTCTCTGCCCGCCAGCTCCCTGTGGTCGGGGTGGACCTCCTGGTGGTGGTGGTGGTAGACCCCCAAAGCGTTTCCCACCACCTACTGCTCAGCCAGCTCCTCTGCCTCATCCGACTCCTCCCTGCGGACCGCCACGGTCGACCCTCTGCCTCTGCCTCGGTGGTCCATCAACCGTCTGCTGCTCCTCGGCACGGCGAGTCGGGCAGTCATGAGCCATGTGGCCTTTCCCGCTCCATGAGTAGCACTGTCTGCCTCTCAAAAGACTGGCTCTGCGCTGTGTGCCCCACACTTCTGAGCCAGTGTCCTGAGGTCGTCTTCCTGAGGGTCTGGTCTGTCTAGACCCCTGAGTCATCCATCGACTGCCTGCTGCAGAAGACTCTGCTACGTGCCACCCTGCGGTGGGTCTCGGTGCTGGTGTAGACTCAGCAAGAAAGCTCTCGATCAAAACGGCCCGCTCCAGTACTCCTGTCTGAGTCGGTATGCTGAGGGAGATCAGCGATGCCCTGATCTCGTGTCTCAAACCCTGCTCAAAGGTCCAGGCCCAGAAGAATGGGTCTCGTACCATGTCGGTTGAGTAGCACGAGAGATCGGTAAATCTCGACGAGTACTGAGCGACCCTCATGCTGCCCTGCCGCAGCTGAAGAAGCTCCTGAATGCGCACCGCACGGAGGGTGGCTGGGACGAACTTCGAGCGGAAGAGGATCTCAAAGTCCGTCCAAAGTAGAGATACCTCATCGTGCACCTGGAGCATCAAGCTCCACCATCAGCCCGCTGCTGCGTGCAGTAGGCTCGCAGCGAGGATCACCATGAGGTCTGCTGGTGTCCTCACTAGCCTGAAAACTCGTACGACTGCCTCCAGCCAGTCCTCGACTACCTGGGGGTCCGTCTCCCCATGAAACTTGGGCAGTCGCAGGCGCTAAAACTCATGCAGTGCGCTGAGGCGACGTGCATCGTCAGCGGCTAGTGCTGGAAGCATCGGTGGCTCGGCGGGTAGTGCTACCGCCGGTGCCACTGCTGACAAAGGGCCCTGCACTGAGGCCTCGTCGCTCGGTGGGCTGTCGTCACGCTCGACTCTCGGAACCCTAGCTGGCTACCGTCGTTGGGCCATCCTGAAAAGGAAACAGGTGCGTCACGGTCAGAACAGTATACCTGGTGAACTTATATAAAGTAATCACAAACAAAACTTGAAACACACACGCAATCAATGTTTTCGTGCATTTAGTCAGAAATCAGAAGTCAGGGTCCTGGTGTACGGATACGTCGGTCGCCGCACCAACACTGGACTCCCTGAACTGATAACCACACCCAATACTCTAAACATTATTTTTTCACATAGAAAAGATCAGAGTTCGCGGTAGAACCGAACTCCTTTGATACCAATTAGTCACGACCCGTCCTCGGGGGCCGTGTCCTGACTACCCCAAGCCCACCTTCCATAGGCCAGGGGCTGGCGACTAGCACCAAGGCATAAATCATGGTAAGAAGGGAAGGAATTGCCTTTGTAAAGTAAACAAGCACCATAGAGTAAGCAAGCGGAAAAGTAAACACTAAGTAAAAACAGAGTACAACAGAAAGTGCGGAAAAGTAAAAGGGGCCGGAAGTACAAGCCCAACTGTAAAGTATAACTCGAAAGGGAAAACAACAACTGAAAAGTAAAGCCGCTACACCGCGCTGTCCACTGGAGATCCCACCTGAAGGGTGGGTACAGATATCTCCACTGCTCCTCGGGTCCCGTCGTCCACTCCGAGTACGTCCCGCCTAGTGGTCCACCTCCAGGTACTGTCCTGCTCTGAACGCCTCAACCATGATCAAAGCTGTCTGTCGTCTGCAACCAACACAACGTATTACAGGCATAGCCCATGCAGGGGTGAGTATAAGCTACTCAGTAGGGTCCCCGAGACCCCCGAAGGTCTCCCAAAATCCACAAAGGATAAACCACAAAGGAAAGTTACAATCACGAAGTAACAACCGGCACTTCTTAGGTATATGCGCATACATATACCTAAGTCGTCATTTCAATACGCTCCAACCTCTGAGCCCATGTACAACTCAGTCCACACAGGAAAGTATACGTATTCCACACAGGAAAGCAAAATGTAATCCACACAGGATAGCACAACACAATCCACACAGGAAGGTAAACAGGATTCAGCTCACACTGGTATACTTCTTCAAGGACGATAGAGATGATCACTGATCCATCTAAGTCGTCGGACCCACAAAGGATCGATAGGTACTAACCCCCGCAAAGACCCACACAGGATCGGACCCACACAGGATCTGTAGGCGCTGGTTCACATAGGACCCCTGAGCGCTGACACACACAGGATCGGACCCACACAGGATCGGTAGCACTGATCCACACAGGATCGCTGAGTGTTGTAGTCGTCGTCGTCAAATCCACTAAGGATCTCTGCACAGTCGTCTTCGCAGTCACAGTAGCAATCGCAGCCATCTCTAGGGTTCCCGCACACAGCAAGCTCGTTCGGGAGGGTCCGCTGCACGAGCCGAGAGGCTGATACATCAACTGTCACATAGTCTAGATTTGATGTATCCAAAAGTTCCGTATCTTCATCAGTAACTCAACGCAACAGACGGCGCGTCAATCGGACGCCCGGTCTGAGAGTTATTGGCTTTTTAGTTCTTGGGGCCCGGTTGGCTTTTAAGGAAAAACCAACCCGACCGTACTCCACCTGCTTCCAAACCTTGGGCGGAGTATTCCAAAAGATCCGTTTTACTAAGAGGAACTCAGCAAAGCTGACGGCACGTCAAACAGACGTCCGTAGCTCAAGATATGAGCGTTTCTGCTCCGAGGGCCCGGTTGGTTTCGTGTAAAAACCAACCTGGTTGAACTCAAAGTATTCCGAAACTTTGAGTGTGATATACCGAAACGACCGCCTCGATCCAAGGATCGCATCGCCGCTGACGGCGTGTCGTTTGGAGGTCCGTAGCCCGAGTTATGGGCATTTGAATCCAAACCGCTCGGTAACGGGGGTATCGGGCATGGGTCGTCCCGGCCCGAGACCCCTTGGTTGGCCCGAACCGGGTCGACCCACCCCGAACTGAGTCGACCCGGTTCGACACGGCCCGGCTGGGAGCCGGTCTGGCACAGCGCGCTGGGCGCGCTGCCAGCTCTGCCGAAGGCCGAGCTCTTGGAAAAACGTGGGGTGCTTCCCCCCCCCCCCCCCCCCTTGTGAAGCCGCAACCCCCCCTCATTATGGGGGGCCGTTTTGCTGGCCGGGGGAATTAAATTCCCCCGGTTTTTCTCCCTTCCGGCCGGCCCGACCTTCCTGGCCGGTTCTTCCTCAACGGGACCGGCAAAGGCCGGTCCCCTTCCGGCTTCCGACACCGGCGGCCCGGAACCGGCCGTGGCCCTTGTCGTCCGGCGCGGCGCGACGTCATTGCGCCCTTCCGCCGCGGCCCCGCTCCGGCCACAGTGTCTTCAACTTTCTTCGACGCGGCGTGACAGCGTCGCATCCTTGCATTATTTCAAGATGCGGCGCGACGGCGCCGCGCGTTTCTTGTCGTATGATCCTGCGCGGTGTGACGGCACCGCGCCACACCCGTTTCAATCCACAATAGAATCAACATGAAAAAGTTGGAGGGTCGGCCGTGTTCATGCGGTCCGGCCCCCTCGCGTTGTTCTCTAACAATTGGACAAATTTCACAAAGAAATAAAATCACGGGTATAAATCATGAACAAAAGAATAATAAAATAAACCTCTACGTGATAAAAAATGTTGCACTTCGGGCATCGTGGAAACGGCGTCGTTCCGTCAACGTTGGTGGAAGAATCACTCAGTGAATTCGAGTCGAGTCGAGTCGAAACTCTCAGAATACTTTGTGGGAGGCAGTGCTTCCCTTCCTTGCTCCGGCTGAAGAAGGTAGAAGGTGCTGCTTCACGTTCTTCGGAGACGTGGAACGTTCTTCTTCGAGAGGTTGAAGGTCTTCCCAAAGTTCTTCCCCTCTCCTTAGTTCTCCCCACAAAGTTTATGCCAACCCAAAGAGAAGAATAGAATCTCTCATTTTAATGTTGGCAAAATGATTTCAAAAGAAATCAAACACTCAAAATAATTAATTAAATTCAAAGTGTTGGCAAGAATTTTAAAAGATTGAAATTCAATTAAACCACACTTAACTCACCTCATTAATTAAACAAGTTGTCAACATTAAAGTGGGAGTTGTGGGGGGTTTAGAGAATATGAAGGGGTGTGGTTCGTGTGGGACCCACCACCCTCATAATCTCCCAATGGAGGTTGGGTGGTTACCCAACTTCCATTCAGAACTAAACACTTAGAGAAAAATAATAAAAATTGTAGTGTCATTATATAAAAAAAACTTCCACAATTTTTATTATCAACACTCGTGTAAACGCAACTTCGGAACAGGAGTTCCTAAGCAATTACCGGAGATGCGAGTTCATCGGTGCCCTCGGAATTTGATTTTGGGCACCGGTTCAAAAGTTACAAATTCCCGCTCGTTCGTTCACTGAACGTACACGATCCAAACTTCGGAAATTGATTCTGGGCACACCGGGCCACGGAATCAGGTGCCATCAGAAACCGCGTTCTTGTAAAATTTCAAAGAAAATTAATAAAAAAATTCCCTTGAATTTTACGGGTCTTTACACATAGGCCAACCAATGAACCAGATCAATCACATAGGTCAGAATACGTAGAACATGGGGGAGCCAATTAAACCTGGATATACCATGGTGGAATATGGGTTAGATAAAAAAATAGAATCTAGATAGAAATGTAGGCTTGTATTCATAGTGTGCTTGTGAGTAGGTACGTAGGAGTGAAGGAGGAATTTAATCTATCATGTGTAGAGTGGAATGGGAGTCTAGATTGAGGTGTCTAGAACCCCTAACATTTGTTCTACCTAGCTTAAGATGCATGATGAATTATTAAGGAAAATCAGAACAAGTAGAAGTTTTATATGGGAATAGATGATATGTGGCACTACATATGCATCTTTTAAATAAACAGAAATAATATTAATTTTTCATGTGTCCTTTCCGAGTTTTTTTCCTCTTCAAAAATCCATAGTTCCTACTACACACCAGATATGTGAGATTCACCAATATTTAGGTGCACACTAACTATTTGATGATTAATCAAGGAATCATACAATGAATGAGTGACTGTGATACTTTATGATAGCTGTAATTCTTTTGAGTTAAGGAAGATACCGCATGACCATTTTACAATAAACTGTAAGTGAGCCTTCATGGTATTACTAGTATAAAAATGGTTTTTAATATTATATTTTTTATTTTTTTATTGTTGTTTTTCTAGAGAACATTAATGTACGATATGTATAAAATATATTTTTAACATGGGTTATTAAAACCAATACCAAAATTATTATTTAGAAATAATTGTAATGTTTTTTTTCCAATTACTGATGATAAAACTCAATTTTAATGTTTTATTTTTTATTATCGATGTTAAAAGTGGATAATTTTTCAAAATATTTCATTTTTTATTAGTACCTTTGATGAAAATATAAAATTTATAAAGTAGAAAATTAAACTAATTGAACCTAGGAAAAAAAACTTAAATCTTAGACATAATATAATTTCTTATCACGGTCTCCATTAATATAATTTTCTTTTCAAGAAAGAACTCACGAGGAAACCAATGTTGTGGTGATTATGAGATTTTTAAAATTATTATATAAAATTGTATTAAGATGTCATATATTTTTATATTGGTTTAAAAAAATAATTCTTCGTTACTGAAGAAAATGAATCATGAATAGGTATATTGATTAATAAGACTAATCCAAAATAAATTAAATAACAAGAGAATAATTATAAATATCATATTGAAATCCTTGAATAATGAACTAGTGGAATGAATATGGAATGAAGATGGAAATCAAAAGATTATATTTGAAATAAATAAATATGTATGGTGAAAACATATATATCATGATTTAAAATATGAAACATGATATTAAAAATTTTATATTGTAATTTAAAAGTTGAAAGATGCACTATGAAAAATTAAAAATAAATTTTTTTTACTGATTTGAAATTTTATTTTTAATGACAATTTTTTAAAAATTGTCTTTAAAAATCCCAAAAAATAAGTTTTAAATGTTTTTTTCAAAAATATATGTTCAAAGTTGTTTTTTAACATCTATTTTAAAAAAATAAACATTAAAACTCATTTTGACGTATTTTTTTAAAAAAAAATCTACAGTTCCATGAAAAATGGTTTTAGATAATGTTTATAAAAACATGATTTTAGAAATCTTCTGGGGGAAGGTTTCTAACATTGGGTATTACAATAACTAAGGTTTAAACCCCAAAATGGAAGCTATTTTTTGTACTAGTGTATCTTGACCAACCACATAGTACATACCAAATGAACGTACCACACGAAGATTAAGCTACAATGATCACCTACCATGAGGTTTTTTGTTCAACCATAATTAAGAAAAGTTTTGTATCTACACCAGCCACATGAACAAAAGAGAATCAACTATGTGATCAAAAGATAAAGGGGAATGAATGATATTTTGAGTGTATTAGGCCTTCTATAAATTCAAACCAATAAATACAATGAGAATCCTCATAAAATATCTTTATAGACCCAATTTTTTCCCTGTAAGACTTTGTAAAATATCTAGAAATATTTTCAGAGCTATAAAATGAGGTGTCATGTGGTTCTGATGCCCAATGTTACCAGAATTAATTTAATAAAAATATTAAATATATTGTATATCACACTCAAACTATTTGTTAAATAAAATAATATAACTCTTAAATGGATTTTTATATAGAATATATGGAAACATGTTTGAGTCTGTAACACAAGGTTCACCCTAGGCATGGCTTAAAATGGGTATGTGTGGGGCGTTTAGATAAAATAGTCATTGGAGGTATGTTCGTTGGGTTAATTAAATAATTAATTTAATTATATTTTTATTTTACCTAAACAGAAATACTATTTATAAGTCACATTATAGAGGATCTACAAAGTAATTTTCATAACCCTATGATCGTTGAGGGGATTTTTATCCAACCTCTCATTAGCATATTAGAAACAGATGATGAAGAAACTCTAGATCTGGTTATAACAAGTCATAACAAATGAAAAAACATCTTTTATTCATTATCAATTGTGTTATTCATCAATGAATGATCCAATATACATTTAGGGATATTAAATTTTTGTATTCTTCCCCAATTGATTAAATATATTGAGTATGATCATCATTTTCCTTTGATATGAGTCAATTTAAAGCTTTTTCATGCACCCATGTACTAATTTTATAGTAATTATTCAATTTTCTCACCCTAAGAACTCCAATTTGGCCATTAATGCTTCAAAAAATATTGTTACACCATTTTTGGTTCTTCTCCCCCATCCATTCTTTGTGTTCTAAACCATTGGGACATGGGGCCATGGTTTAACATTACCGAGCGGTATTGAGATTGACCGATTCCATAAATTCAAGGAGAAATCACGTGTAGTGAATGCATTGCTGAATTAGGGATGTATTCAGATGGATTTTGGGATACAAGTGATTTTATAGAAGAAAATATTACCATTGAGGTGATGAGAGACATATGTAGTTGTAGCGATAGGAGGCAGCCTCATGCGGGATTCATGCGGATCAATGTGAATTTTATTTTTCGACCAAAGGACAGTCGAAAATTGTGAATGAAGGCTTTCTATTTGAGTTCATATATCCTAGAGGAAATATTCGTTGTGGCGGACATGGATTTGGAACACCCGGAGTAGATCTATGTTTTTGTGAAAACCCTAACTACATGTCATGTAGTTTGAAGAAAAAATAGCGTGTATCCCCGTAGTTGTGGTGGATAGCGTTTCAGGTGAGTTAAATATCACACAGCATGTGGATCCCCCACACACCATGTGACATGGTACTAGAGACCGACCATATACTACTGGAGTATAGGGACCCGGGCATGACCAATTACATTTCGTGTATTGGGACACAACTAGAGTAGACAAACACAACTTGAAGGACATGGGTCGAACCCTATGCAGGAGGACACATCATGTACCAGAGTAACTAGACATGATAAGGTTTACATGGACATATCTTGAAGCCTGAGTAGAACTAGGGTGGCTAATCTACACCATGAAGTCCCATTACATGTTGTGTAAGGATAAATTTGTTGTGATCCATGTACTTGTAGAGTCATGAAATGTTTTAGGAGTAGGAACACACACTGTGTGGGTCCCCTTACATGTAATTTACCACTTATTCCTTTTCAAGGAACCTTTTACCACTTTTATCTCCTTCGTTTGGACCCATATTTTGTCCCATGAGTAGCTTATCTTGAGTGTTATTTCATATAATAAAATGGTTTCCATAATGGTGGATTTTTAGATATGATGTAATACATTCTGTGTGTGAGACTTCCTTAAGAAATGGTCAACGATGGTAGTGATCGGGTAGGATCAACAGAGAGATCCGATTGGAACCCAACTATATGGTATGACATGGGTCATTTATCAATCATTAGAGTGTAACCCTCCTATTTGGAGAGGGATTGGTTCCAATACCAATACACTAACAGGAACCCTCCAGTTGGGTAGGGCATGTTTCCTCAATCGACCACTAGAGTGGAGCACTTATGCTAGGTTGGGAATTGGTCCTTGATCAACCAATATAGGGGTACCCTCCTATTAGGTAGGGTGTGGATCCTTTATCTTCTATCTGATTGGAACCCTCCTCTAGTATTAGGACATGGGTCCTCATCCACTATAATGTAACCCTCCCATCAGGTTGGGCACAGATCCTCTAGCACTTACTATAGTGGAACCCTCCTACCTGGAAGGGCATGGGTCGTCTACCAATTTCTATAGTAGAACCCTCATTCAAGGATTTTTCATGGGTCCTCTATCCAATATTGAGTGGCACAATTTTTAGAAGTCAGTGAATGTTTCATCAACCATCTAAGTGGAACCCTTATATTGGGATATTTCATGGTTTCTATAGCTATCTAATGAGTGGAACCCTCTACGAAGTCTGAGTGTGGGTACTCTATTAATTAAGTTACACCTCTTATTTTACCAGCGCATGGTTCCTCCACCTATATATTATTCCCCTAGACTATGTGTCACATTGAAAAGTTATGGCTTCACTTAGATATTTCTTCTTGGAAAAGGCGCGTGATGCGGGGCATCATTGATGGTCCTTTGGAACTGTTGGATATCTTATTTTGTGTTAGTATATGAGATATAGATTCCATTTCTCTCTTGTTTGTGATTAATTTTCTGAGAATATATATATATATATATATATATATTCATGTTGTTTTATTTTTTTACTCTCTTTATTTGGGTTGAGTTGTCTATTCCTATTGTGTCTATTATTACTTTTTTGTTATCTTTCAGGGCATCCAATTAGGTATGCATATACTCACCCATGCATGGTATTTTCCCACATGTGTCATCTCTTATACTGATGATGGATAGGTCAGTGGTCATTATAGAGGAAAATTGGGATACATAGTGCATTTGGAAATGTATGGTGGTAAGATATTAGAGATTTATAGATGTCCTCTCTTATAATTTAATTATTCTAGTTTTTTTCATGTTAAAACATCTTTCTGGTTGGGAATGTATTTTTCCCCTTCACTTTTCTATTTAAACTTTCACACTCTTTTTTATTCCATGGAGGTATTCCATGTATGGTTATTACTCTAGATATTGCATAATTTTCATTTATTACTATGAAATTATACATTGATATGGTCAGTTATGTGCATATAGGTATATTAGGAAAAATTTTCCCATTATATTTATGCCTTTCAGTGCTTGTATCCAAGACATGTCCTATGGAGGTGGGATTGGGGTAGATTCGGCTTGTGCCTCATTGGGTTGGTTCATGACAGATTGGTATTAATGGTGGTTCATTCCTTGAAATCCTGTTTTGAGTAGTCCACTAATGAGTATTTAGTTGGTATATTTGAAAATAGTTTTGATTTTTCTCAAGTGCAGATTTCAGTCGAGGGAACTCAATGTTGGTGCGGAGGCCGACGTATCCATACATAAACACTCTGACCACATGCTTGTTGTCTCGGTATACCGAGAAATTGTTTACATGGAACTTTGGTGCATGAATCATATATGATTTAGTCTTTGGTTATCCTTCTTAATCTGGCCCCACATCTTATATTTATCCTCATCTAATTATTGAATGTATTGATTAAATTTTCAGGATTACCCTATGACGACATTCGGCCAGGTTATCGATTCTGGATTGTGATGATGATCCGATGAGTAATGAGGGTTTAGTTAAGTGTCCATCCCAAGAGATTATTCATTTATGTGGATAGTTATTATCACCCTCACATATAGATACATAGATCATACTATCAAAGTAGGTTTCGAATATGATAATGATTATCACACTATGTGAATTCCATCACCATAGGTTGCTGAGGTTCCATGGTGAGTCAAATCCCCAAGTATTGAAGGATTGGCTAGAGTAAGTTATATGTGTATTTTTCCTTATCTGAACATTGACTAATCAGGTGGTTTCACTGGAAACCATACATTTTTATAGAGAATTTGGGAGCCAGTGGAGTCTATTTATATAGATTCATGAAGAGTTGAAACTGTCATCACCCAATTTATAGCAGATGTTCCATAAAGAGTACTACCTCTCATGTTTGTTCTCGGATCATAATCAAGAGCTTATGAAGATATATAAGATAGTGATGAAAATGTATATGTATGATTTGATGTTCACAAACATCATATGGTACTCCCTTGACATGATTCTGGAAAGATACTTCATGGTGTGAAATTTTGAGTAGGGTATCCACAGTGATATCCTTGTCAGTGTGGTACGCTTGTGAATTCCCACATATGATGGGGTGTTGGAGAGAGTGATAGTGATGGAGAGCCTCCTGTAAGAGGGGTTCTAGGAAGTTAGATCTGGAAATGCGGATTATAATGCTTATTAGTCTCCAATATCTAAAAGATGGTAGTTGATAGGATCTTGGTATAGGTTATCTTCTCAAGATCAAGTTTGGAGACATTATCATCACAGAGGACCAGGACAGCTCAGAGTGGGGCGGTTCAATGAATGTGATGGGTGAGGTCACATGGTGTGGGATTTACCGACCTTATGCATCAAGGTGCATAAAAAGATAGTAAACATACCACCATGGATAAGGAAGAATTGTGATCACAGATCTACCAGATGAGGGTAGGGTGTCCCCCATGGAGGTGGGGTGGGAAATGGATGATGCTATGATATCCTTCCACCACCACCATCAAGCGACCCATTCCAGGTTTAGGGAGCTGGTGGTCGGGGCCACGTACAGCTTTAGGATGTTGAGGTGTTTGACCCAGCGGCACACAATATGGTTAGAGGTATAATATTTTTTTATTCTAATCCTTCTTAGGTATGAGTATACCTAGGTTTGAGTCTTTAATTAATATCTTTACTCCCAGTATGAGAGATGGAGCTCCCAATCGATTCCTTAGCCTAGTAAATATGTCTTGATATTTCTATGAGTAATTCTTTTTCTATATATTTTATCTACCGGCAGTCCAAGGGATCACATGGTGGAAATATTTTCTAGTGGGACCTTTTGGTCATCATGATGGAACCTTATGATGTCATATTGTGTATGGATTCTTTTCTGTGGTCTGATCCTAGAATTACTCTCACCACAAATGAATCAGATTCCTTTCCACTGGTGGGTTGAGATTATCCTTTATGGGTGAGAAGTATTTCATCGAAAGATGAGTGGGTTTTTCAAGCAGAAGGTATCATCCGTTCACCCATAAGTTAGATAGCGTATCCCCGGGTGTAGTAGTCCCTTAATGCATCCATATTCATTTATTATTTGAGTATTTTATGTATGTATTCCCTAAGTAAATTATATGACTACCTCTAAGGAAGGAGATTGAGTTTTTTGTTCACTTTCATCGCAAGACCACTCTGAAATCTTCATAAGTATATTGGATGGCCCCTACCAAGGTCTGGAAGGTGAAATTAGAGTTGTAGGACCTTCTAGAGAAGTTTTTTATTAGAACCAGTGTGTCCCTATGGGCATCTCCAGTAATGTTCATGAAAAAGGAAGACTGGATATTGAGGATTTGTAAAGATTATATTAACCTATACAAGACCATGATAAATAATAGGTACCTATTATTGATTATTTATGACCTCTTGGATCAGTTGAAAGGTGAAAGATAGTTCTCAAAGATTGATCTTTGGTCTGGCTACCACCATTTGAGATTTTGTGATGCAGATATTCTAAATCAAGCATTCCAATGTCTTTAAAGACAATATGTGTTCATAGTGTTGAATTTTTGTGTGATGAATTCTCCTATTGGATTTATGGATTTGATGATTCATATCTTCTATATGTACTTTTACTAGTTTCTAGTTGTATTTATTAAAGACATACTCATATAATCTATGTAGGAGGAGGATAATGATGATCACTTGAGTATGGTTCTATATTTTCTTTGGGAACACAAGCATTATAGAATTCTCTGGAAGATCCATTTTTGTAATAATGTTCTTCACTTTATAGGTAATTTCATCTCTAGGTAGAAATTATATATAGACCTTGTGTAGATCGATGTAGTGCCTTATTGGGATCCACATAAAAGTGTGTCAAAGGTGTTGAGTTTTATTAGAATGACAGGGTACTATTAGATGATTTTTGTAGACATATCTAGGATTCCATCCCATTTGATCACCCTTACATGTAATGAGAATACATTTTCCTAGATTGAGTAGTGACAAATAGTCATCAAGGATTTGAGGATAAGGTTGATGAGTGATCTTGTTCTGAGACTACTAGAGGAGGTCATGGAGTACATAGTGAATTGTGATTCCTCGAGAACTGAGATTAGTAATGTGTTGATGTAGAGACATGACGTCATCACATATAGGCCAAGGAAGTTGAGTCATTATGACCATAACTACATGACTAACAACATATAGCGAGAAGAGGTTTTATTATCTCTAAGGATGTGAAGGAACTATCTTTTGGGAGAGTACTTTTTGGTTTACTCATATCATCATAATCTCAAGTATTTCTCCACAAAAAGAAACTGGAACTTCAGATAGAGGTTTTGGGTTGGTGTTCCTATAAGACAATGACTTTGATATATTCTATACTCTGAGGAAGGGAAACATGGTGGAAAATTCCCTTATTAGAAAGTCCCAGACTTGTTTGGGGTAGGAGGATTCAGAGTAGTTTTCCTTCTTATAGCTGGCCCTGATTGAGCAAGAGGGTGAAAATTTTCTTAAATTTATGGTGTTGACTCTTATGCTTCTCGAGTGTGTGATAAATTCCCAATTTGGAGACATTGACTATAATTTCATTGGTGACCATATATCCTTGAGTGATTTATTCGATGGATTTTCTGATGGAGGGAATCAAATCATCCATTTCTAGAGACAAGTTGTGGCCACACTCACGATGTGGGAAGAGTTGATGAGAAATTTTCACACATATCCTCTTTATGTACATCCTAGTGTGGGGAATTTGAATAGACACCATCAACGATAGTTTTGGTGGGATGACATAAGACTAATCGTGGATGAGTTCATCTCTTGGTGCCACACCGATCAGTAGGTGAAGGCTAAGCACCAAGATCAGACATGTTTCTTAAAGCCACATGATATCCTATAGTGGAAATTAGAAGACATATCCATGAAATTTGTAACTAGTCATCTACAGATAGAGAGATTTCATGATTCCATCTGAGTGATAGTTGATCGACTCACGATGTTGATGCACTTCCTTGCTGCCATTGAGCTGAGTTTAGTGGAGAGTTTTTGGAAGTTTTACATATAACATATTTTTCTACTTCGTGGGGTTCTCTTGACTACATTATACACCCATGATGTGTTATTCACATTATGGTTGTGGAGAGGCCTACATGAGGCATTTGGGACCCAGATGAGGATGAGTACATACTTTTACCCCCAAATAGATGGGAAGACTGAGCGCATTGTCCATGTGCTAGAGAATATACTGAGTACTATAAACTTATACCTTTGTCAGAGATGGGAGGATCACTTTCCATTCGTATAGTTTTCATAAAATAATATCTACCACTCTACAGTCGGTATGAAACCTTTTTTAGGCCCTATGTGGGAGACCCTTTAGGTCACCATATATGGGAATGAAATCATTTAGGAATCTCTTGATGGGTTAGAGATGGTGCAGGTGAAGATGGATAAATTATCAGTTATCCATGAACATGTTAGGAAATCTCATATCATGTAGAAATATTATGCAAATAAAAATTGTATTCCCTTGGATTTCGAGTAGGGAAACCATGTTTTCCTGAGAGTCTCCCACACAATGAGGATTGTAGAGGTTAGATTGATAATTAAATCTATCCTATAGGTTCATCAGGTTTTTTGAGATCTTGTATAAGGTTGGTGAGTTTGATTACTACCTCACCCTACCCCCATAGTTGGAGTGGGTGAATGATGTCTTACTTGTGTCACAGCTGAAGAGATACATGCATGACCCTATGCACATTATTGATTGGGGAAATCTATACATTAATGATAGATACACTTTTTTCAGAGAACCCAGTGTAAATTGAGGATCATTAGAAGAGGAACCTATTTAGAAAAATCATTCCACTGGTTCATGTATTGTGGAATCACAAGATCATGAGGTAGATCTCTTGGGAGTGGAAGAGGGAGATAAGGGCTCAATATCCTAATATTTTTGTTTAGTTTTTTTTATAGAAAAAACATAAAGAATGTAATAATTTAGAGACCATGTTTTTTTCTTTAAAGCATTAGAATATATATAGAAATATTTTGGGATCTAGTAACTAAGACATCTTGTGATTTTGAGGCCTGGTATTCTCAGAATTAATTTTATAAAAATATTAAATATATTTTATATCATGAGTGCAATATTTGTAACACCCCAAGATTCCATTATATAAATTTTATATTTAAGAATGGATTTCATTTTTGGATTCATAATATCGAAATTATCCTATGTTGAATTTTGGGTGTTTTTCTGAGAACTTCCAATTTTCGATGAATAGTGAAACATACTTAAAAACAACATTTTTAATCAAAATAATTTATAGTGAGAAATTATAAAATTGAGTGGTTTTAAAGTATAATTAGAATATAATTTTACCATTTTATCTAATGGTGGTCATTAGAATTAATTTCACTTTGAAATTGGACATAAACAATTGTCAATCTTTTGATTGATATTGTTTCTTAAAAACACGCTATTTGTTTTGACAACGGGAATTAATTATAAAATTAATTAATGCAACTTATATGTTTGGAATTTTTTAAAATAGAAATCATTTTTTAATTTGGAATATCAATTATATCTTAGGGTGAATTTTTCGTATAGTTCTGAGAAACATCAATTTTTGATGAATAGTGAAACCACTAAGTGGTAGTTAAAAAACTAATTTTTCATTTAAATGAAATTTTACGACTTTTGTGAATTTAATTTCAAAAATCCAGCATACATGGTTGTCATTAGGAAGTAAAATGTGGTTCAATGGGATTAAAATAATTTTTGGTGAATAGTAACTTTTAAGTTTTATTAATCGCGATTAAAGGTAATTAGTGTAATTTAAGGTAAATATAATGATATAATAATATGAAATTACCTTTACACTTGTCCTACACTTATTGTATGAGTCATGGCCGACCAGGAAAATACATTGGTCAACTTGGGATCCCCATGGAGCCACTTGGGTAAGAAAATGACATTAATAACTTTTTATTTAAAGTAAAAATAAAAGTGTCACAAACATGTATTGTTTTACTAAAACAATTTTTATATGGGGTTATAAAAGTCATATTTTTTACTATAAATATTAATTGTAAAGCTGAAAATATTTCCTACATCATAGTATTTGTTTTATAATTTTTAGACATTAAAAAAATTAAATTTTTATGACACTATGATGATGCAGCGATTACCTCATTAATTAATGAGTTAAATAAAATGAAAATATAATGTAAACTCTAAGACATACACTTGTCAAAAACCTATTAGATGAGTATATTTATAACCCTTATCATCTTATACACTAAATATATAATTGTGGGACCTTTAAAATCCGAAACTCAATATATAATAATGTAACATTTCATGACTTTCCAAGAGTGCCCCTCCTATCCTCTTATAAAAGACCCCACATCTACCACCTTATTCACACCTTCATGCCATTTTTCTCGGCCAACCTCTGCCCAAATACTCTCTAAACATTCCTATATTACACCTAGAAGCCTCACTTTGGGCATAAGTCTTCCCAAGGAAGCCTTTGTCTCAAATCTAAAAGAGTTACCTGATTTTAAGGTAATGTCTTCTCTTATGTTCTTTTGTTTTATTTTGCTTCTCCAACCCATTAAACTCTTTTTATTCCTTACTTTTTTAACAAAAACAGTATATCCAATATACTAGGATGTTTTTATGAGAATTATTTTATTTAAAATTACACACACTTTCGTCTAATGGTTAAAGAACATACTGTCTCTATGGGTAGTGAATTACTGTCTCATGAAACTATGATTGTTCAATATTCTTTTAAAACCTCTCATGGTGGCCATTAATATGTCACTATATTTATATATGATATATATTATGTTTATGTTTTCCTTATGCTTCTGTATTTTTCATTTATCGCATACCTTTATGATTTCCATTATGGGTAAACGCGATAACTTCATTTTAGGAAGTGCGAACTACCGCCCCCTCAAAGTGATTTGAATCGTTAATGCCATATGTGGGATTTATAATGGATGGATTAAATGATATTATATATGATATTATACTGTAATTATAATAAAACTTTATATCATTATGATTTCACTCCATTAAATACGAAATAGAAATGAAAGTAGTGTTCATGCGCATGTACGGCTTACCGTCTCCATGAACGGTGCATTTCATTTCTTACCTCTAAATGTTATGTAATATTATAAATTCATATATATAATGGTTATATATGATATATATGATATATACATCATTAATATAATTATGGATATAATTTATATTTTACCACATGAACAACTTGTAATTATAAGAAGTTTATTTTTGACTCAAGTACCAAAGATCAACAAAACGACCGTTATTACCTTAAATAATTACATAATGTTCATAACATGGTAATAAGTGATATAAAAGGAATAATGAACTTGAAAAAGGTTCTTAAGAAATTATAAATTAACTCTAGTTTATTATTCAAGAGGTTAAAGAACGGTCGAGTCAAGTCGGACACGAGGTAAGGGACTTCGTCTCAATCTCCTTTCATTGAGGCATATTTTGTTTTATACACAACTTTCATTTATACGGTGTATAAAACTTTTTGAATTTTATGTTTATTCAAAAGGAATATTTTTTATAAAAAGCGTTTTACTAAACGACAAAAGGTAATGTTTTTTTGTCGTACGTATGCGGCGACAATGACTTCTCCACCGTCGTGACCATTATTTGAGTTTTGGATTCCTCCACAAGACATAACCTTTATTCAAAATGAAAAATAAATACCAAGTTTTACTTTTATTTTATTTTGGTATTGAAATTGGTTTTATTATATCAATGTGTTGTATTGATATCTTATGATTGAAATGTGGAAATGTTATGTTTCTTCTATACATGTTTTATGTGATATGATTATGTTATGGTTTATGATATGTTTAAACCTTTTCATATAAGGAATGCATTGGACTTATTAAGTTATGGGTGGAGCCCGATATAGCTCCTCGATGCATCGGTAGGTCTCATGAGACAAACTAGTGTCTTGGCATGAGTCCTTGAAAAAATCATATTTGTAGTCTTGTCACGAGGCCTTGGCTACGTGGTTATGATAGTATGTCATTATGCATTCCATCATTATGAAAGTGGTTATTGATATTGAATTTGATTATTCAACTAGTAGAATATCCATGTGAATAAGTAAATGGCATTATATCATTTTATTTTTCCATATTATGTTGAAGTTCAAGTTTAAAAGGATTTTGTTTTAGTTATACATTGCCTTAAATGTTTATGTTTATTTATGAATGTTTCCACTATATTGTTATCCGTACTGAGCATTTAAGCTCACCCCTTTCAATGTTTTAATTTTTCCAGGATGTGAAGAAGTATTTTATGAATGACTTGCAGGGATAGTAGGAAGGGGATATGAGTGTGGACTATGGACACCACATTATTGTAGTTTTTCACTTTATGATGTAATGTAACATTTATGAATGTATCTAGTGTTTCCAAGGCTACTAAACTAATTGGTATTTCAGGACCTGATCTTTTATGATCATGCCAATGTTACTTAATAATGCACCGACTCTAGGTAACTGGGGTTGGGGTGTTACAGTTGGTATCAGAGGCAGTTTAGTACTAACCTTGGAAGCTAGATTTAGATAAACTCTGATTAGAGAACATAGCCCTAAGATAGACTTTGAGGATTAGTATAGAAGAATTTCCTAGAATTTTGGTATTATATAGATTTTGTGAGTTTTCTGAGCAATACATCCCTGTCTGGATACAATCAGGTAGAGGTGGCTCTGGCACAAATGTGCCTAGGGGTAAAACCTGAAAACACAGCTTTGAGCTAGACTCGAACGGGAACTGGTGCATGACAACGGGCCTTGCTGCACTCTTGGTTACGACACTCATGGGGGATATGCTTAGGATAATTCTCATTTTCTTTATAAACCATTATGAAGGGTTTATGAGTATATACTTCCTCAAAGAAAACATTTTTATGATTATGGATTATATCCATAAATAGTTCAATTTATCTTAAGTGTTTTGAAAGTTTTTTATTATGTATTTCGATTCATAAACTAATCTAGTTTACGACATTGTTTAGAAATGGCTCCTAGTGGAAGGAATGGAAACATTATCAATTCATGCACTCCATGTATGGATTTCCCTCTTGCTCAAGATAATTATAGTGGAGTTGGTGATGCAACTGGTGCTGATCAACTTATCATCATACTGGGACAACTCACCCAGGTTATGAATAATAACCTTACTCGTATAGAGCACCCTGATATGCAATGCGGAGGATCAATGTTAAACCACTTCATGAGGCAACAACCACAAACATTAAATGGGATAACAAAACCCTTAGTAGCTGAACAATGGATAAATTCCTTAGAGAAAATATTCCATGCCTTGGGGAGTAGTGAAAGGGAAAAGGTTATCATGGTAGTTTACCGCCTCACTGGAGATGCTGATCAATGGTAGTCATTGATTCAAAATACAAAGGAAGATGAAGAAGTATCAGGTATGGAATTTAGAGAGTTCAAAGATCTTTTCTTAGAAAAATACTTTCCTCGTGACCATCGAGCAGATATGGAAAGGCAATTTATGAGTCTGAGACAAAAGTAGGATGAGAATGTCGTAAAGTATGAGGCCAACTTTACAAGGCTAGCAAGGTATGCTGCATATTATATATGTAACCCAAGAAGTAAGATCGATCGTTTCATTTATGGGTTAAAATAGTTTCTCCATCAACCATTAGTATCAAAATCTTTCTCAACGTATGAAGATATAGTCTCGTGTGCTATCAAGACAGAAAAGGAATTCTCTAAATCTTATGACAATAAAGTAAAGAAAGAGATGAAGAGAATGGTGGAACAAGAGACAGATAAAGGGAAAAAGGGAAAGAAGGATTTTCCATTATACGATAATTGTGGGAATAATAACCCTGGTACTTGCCTAAAAGGAAGGGGAGTTTTTATAAATGTGGAGAAAAAGGTCACCAGGCTCGTGATTGTAAGGGAAAGAAAGAGTTTATCAATGTTGAATGCTATAATTGTAGGTAAATGGGGAATTATGAAAATGAATGTCATATTCATCAGGGAAACATACCTCATAAAAGGCAAAGGGATTAAGGCCAATCTTATGTTGTTACTACAATTGAAGAGGAATAATTAATGTATTGGTGCTTTTGGACTCAAGGATTATATTCTATTTATAAGAATAATGTGATATATATAAGGATTATACAGCAGTACTTGTTGTTTTCATTAAGGTTTTAATATGATGAATGTAATAATATTTTTAGTATGTGAAAATAAGAGAAAAATTACTTTAATGGGGAATCTAATGAATTGATTTTGGAATTTGAAGACATTTTAAAGAAAGTCTGGATAGAGGTATTTTGGATAACTATAAAGGTTGGAATAGATTAAGTTGAACTTTGGACAATATTGTTTAAGGTTAAAACATTTCTGAATATTATTTTTGGAATATTATAATAATATAGTTTTAGGAAAAGGAGAACCTGTAGGTTGGGGGATAACCCGTCGCGTCGGACAAAGCTACAGGAATTAAACCCACAACCATAGTGTGAAAGGCCTTTATTACCTACCACTAGCCTATAGGAAGTCCCTGGTTATTAAAAAATATTTTTCCTAATCTAAATGGTATGTGTTAATATTTGGAACCTTATACAATTATGAAAAATAGAATATTTTTTAGTTCTATTACCTTTTAGAGTGAATGATGGGTTTGTAGTAAAAACTTATTAAAGAATGAAAGTCTACATGATAAGTAAGTATATTTCCTTACGTTCTTATTAAATCTCCTAAATAAATTCCTCAACCTTATGAAAGGTAACTTAAAACAAAAATATTGTCGGTTAACTTTTCCAAATGGGGAATCAATGACTGTTTAACCAATCAAAAGTTTGTGATTTTCTTGTAGTTAACTTTCTCCTAATCTTGTTTTCTACAACTCTCCATCATACCATGATGGTTTGTTTCACCTCCATATCCATGTTTTCATATAATCCTAGTATGGGCTATCTCGGGTGACCTTTGTACTTCTCTTTCTTTCTTTTAAAGTTATATTTTTATTAACCCTATTTCTGATATGGGTTTTCCACAAAGGTATTTTCTATTTTCAACCATTTATTTTTGAAGAACATTTTCAAATTGTGAGGACACAATTTATTGAATGAGGGGAGAATGTGACACCCCAAGATTCCATGGTACGCTTCTCTTTGAATAATAGAGCAGCGTGTGTTGAACGCAACCTCAAGTTCTAACACACCGCAACCAATCAATGTAGTCATTATGAATAGTAATACAAACTTTTGGAAATTATATAGATTTTATATTTCATAATGGACTTAATTTTTGGATTTATAATATCGAAATTATCCTATGTTGAATTTTTGGAATTTTTCCGAGAACTTCCAATTTTCAATGAATAGTGAAAAATACTTAAAAACAACATTTTTAATCAAAATAATTTATAGTGATAAATTATACTATTGAGTGGTTTTAAAGTATAATTAGAATATAATTTTACCATTTTATCCAATGGTGGTCATTAGAATTAATTTCACTTTGAAATTGGACATAAACAATTGCCAATCTTTTGATTGATATTATTTCTTAAAAACACGCTATTTGTTTTGACAACGGGAATTAATTATAAAATTAATTAATGCAACTTATATGTTTGGAATTTGGTAAAATAGACATCATTTTTTGAATTCGGAATATCAATTATAGCTTAGGGTGAATTTTTGGTATAGTTCTGAGAAACTTTAATTTTTTGATCAATAGTGAAACCACTAAGTGGTAGTTAAAAAACTAATTTTTCATTTAAATAAAATTTTACCGCTTATGCGAATTTAATTTCAAAAATTCAAAATACATGGTTTTCATTAGGAAGTAAAATTTCATTCAATGGGATTAAAATAATTTTTGGTGAATAGTAACTTTTAAGTTTTATTAATCGCGAGTAAAGGTAATTAGTATAATTTAAGGTTAATATAATTATATAATAATATGAAATTACCTTTACACTTGTTTTACACTTATTTCATGAGTTATGGCCAAAAAAGACAATCCATGGGTCAACTTGGTGGCCCCATGGAGCCACTTGGGTAAGAAAATGACATTAATAACTTTTTATTAAAAGTAAAAATAAAAGTGTCACAAACATGTATTATTTTACTAAAACAATTTTTACATGGGGTTATACAAGTCATATTTTTTACTATAAATATTCATTGGAAAGATAAAAGTATTTCATACGTCATAGTATTTTTTTTATAATTTTTAGACATTAAATAAATTAAATTTGGTATAACACTATGTTGACGCAACGATTACCTCATTAATTAATGATTTAAATAAAATGAAAAGATAATGTAAAATCTAAGACATAATCTTGTCAAAAACCTATTATATGAGTATATTTAGAACCCTTATCACCTTATCCACTAAAAATATAATTTTGGGACCTTTAAAATCCGAAATTCATTATATAATAATGTAACATTTCATGACTTTCCAAGAGTGCCCCTCCTCTCCTATTATAAATGGCCCCCACCTCTACCACCTTATTCAAACCTTCATTTTATTTTTATTGGCCAACCTTTGCCCAAATACTCTCTCAAAATCCCTCTATTACACATAGAAGCCTCACTTTAGGCAGAAGTCTTCCCAAATAATCCTTTGGCTCAAATCAAAAAGATTACCCGATTTTAAGGTAATGTATTCTCTTATGTTCTTTTGTTTTATTTTGCTTCTCAAACCCCTTAAACTATTTTTATTCCTTTATTTTGTAACAAAACAAGTATCTCCAATATACTATGATGTTGTTATGAGAAGGATTTTATTTATACTTACACACACCTTCGTCTAATGGTTAAAGAACATACTGTTTCTGTGGGTTGCGAATTACTCCCTAACGAAACGATGATTGTTCAATCATCATTTAACACCTATCATGGTGGCCATTAAGATGTCACTATATTTATATATGATATATATTATGTTTATGTTTTCCTTATTCTTCTTTATTTTTAATTTATCGCATACCTTTATGATTTCCATTATGGGTAAACGTGATAATTTCATTTTAGGAAGTGCAGACTACCGCCCCCTCAAAGTGATTTGAATCGTTAATGCCATATGTGGGACATATAAAGGATGGATTAAATGATATTATATATGATATTATACTGTAATTATAATATAATTGTATATCATTATTATTTCACTCCATTAAATACGAAATAGAAATGAAAGTAGCGTTCATGAGTACGTACGGCTTACTGTCTCCATGAATGGTGCATTTCATTTCTTACCTCTAAATGTTATGTAATATTATAAATGCATATATGTACTGGATATATATTATATATATGATATCTATATCATGAATATAATTCTAGATATAATTTATATTTTACCACATGAACAACTTGTAATTATAAGAAGTTTATTTTTGACTCAAATACCAAAGATCGAAAAAACGACCGTTATTAACATAAATAATTAAATAATGTTCATAACATGGTAATAAGTGATATAAAAGGAAGAATGAACTTGAAAATGGTTATTAAGCAATTATAAATTAACTCTAGTTTATTATTCAAGAGGTTAAATAACGGTCGAGTCAAGTCGGACACGAGGTAAGGGACTTTGTCTCAATCTTCTTTCATTGAGGCATATTTTGTTTTAAACACAACTTTATTTTATATGGTGTATAAACCCCTTTGACTTTTATGTTTATTCAAAAGGGATCTTTTTTATATGAAGCGTTTTATTAAACAACAAAAGGGACTGTTTTTTTTCGTACGTATGCGGTGACAATGACTTCTCCGCCACCATGACCATTATTTGGGTTTTGGCTTCGTCTACAAGCCATAACCTTTTTAAAAAAATGAAAAATAAAAACCAAGTTTTACTATTATTTTATTTTTCTATTGAAAATGGTTTTCTTATATCAATGTGTTGTATTGATATCTTGTAATTGAAATATGGAAATGTTATGTTTCCTTTATGCATGTTTTATGTGATACGATTATGTTATGGTTTATGATTTGTTTAAACATTTTCATATAAGGAATGAATTGGAGTTAATAAGTGATGAGTTGAGCCCGCTATAGCTCCTCGATGCATCGGTAGGTCTCATGAGACAAATTAGTGTCTTGGCACGAGTCCTTGACAAAATCTTATTTGTAGTCTTGGCACGAGGCCTTCGCTATGTGGTTATGATAGTCTGGCATTATGCATTCCATCATTATGAAAGTTTTTTTTGATATTGCATGTGATTATTCGACTAGTTGAATATCCTTGTGAATAAGTAAATGGAATTATTTCATTTTATTTTGCCATATTATGCTGAATTTCAAGTTTAAAATGCTTTTGTTTCAGTTATACATTGCCTTAAATGTTTATGTTTATTTATAAAAGTTTCTGCTATATTATTATCCTTACTGAGCATCTGAACTCACCCCTTTCAGTGTTTTAATTTTTCCAAGATGTGAAGATGTATTTTATGAATGACCTGCAGGGATAGTCGGAAGGGGATAGAAGTGTGGACTATGGAGACCACGTTATTGTAGTTTTCACTTTATGATGTAATGTAACATTTATGAATGTATCTAGTATTTCCAAGGCTACTAAACTAATTGGTCTTTCGAGACTTGATCTTTTGTGATCATGCCAATGTTACATAATAATGCACAGACTCTAGGTATCTGGGGTTGGGGAAATACAAGATTTCTTAATTAAAATTGGATAATTATTGAATGGAGACTCAAATCAAAAATATGAGACCACAGTTGAGTTTATAATTTGATTTTTAAACTAGGTGGGATCTAAAATGGTTTCATGTGGGGTGTTTATATAAAACAGTAGTTAGCTACACGTTCATTGGGTTATTTAAATAATTAATTTATTTTATTTTTTATTTGAACTAAATTGAAATCCTATTTATAAACGGTGTAATAGATGATTTATAGGTTTATCCACATTACCCTTGTATTTAATAGAGAATCCTTCTTCGGCCTCTCATTGGTGGACTAGAATCAGACGACAATGAAACTCTGGATCGAGGAAGATCAAGGTGCATCGAACGCAATGACTTCTTTTATTCAATGGCGAGTTCATTCTTCATCGATGAACTATCCAATCTATAGGTAGGGCTCATAATTTTTTATTTTCCCCAATTGATTAAATATATTGGTTATGTTCATACTTTTTCATTGAAATGTGTTAATTTCAAGACTTTAGGTGTTCCCATGTACCAATTTTAAAGTGATTATTTAGTTTTATCACCCCAGGCAACCCAATTTGTAATTTTGGACAAGAATTCATGGACAATGATTTTTTAAAAAAAATTCTGCTTTCCCATCATCCATTCTTTTCTTTATTTTCAATTGGTCCATGGGACTATAGTCTGACATTACTGAGTGGAATCGAGCTTGATTGAACCCCCAAATTCACAATGGAATCAGGTGTGACAAATGGATTAGAGAATCTAAGATGGATTCTGATGGACTATGGGATACATGTGATTCCATAAAAGGCAATATTACTAGTGAGTCAATGGTAGATGAAAAAATGAATAGAAGTGCATGAATTCACCATGTGGGATTTATATGAATCAATGGATAATCTATTTTCTATTATACTAATGGCCAAAAATAGTGATGAAGGCTTCCCCTTTGATTTTGGGTGGCCTAGAGGAGAGATTTGACATGGGGGGCATGGATTTGGAATTCTCGAAATAGATCTAGTTTTCTATGAAAACCCCAACTACATGCCATGTAGTTTGATGAATACACAGTGTGTGTCACCTGGCTATGGTCACTTGGGTTTTAAGTGAGTTAAATACCACACACCATGTGGGACCCCAACACACAAAGTGACATGGTATCGGCAACCCAGCATGTACTCCTGGAGTACAAGGACATGAGAATGGATAGGTACTTGTCAAGTACCATCACATGTCTATAGTAGAAAAACATGGCCCAAAGGAAATGGGTGGAACCCTGTATGGGAGGACACTCTATGTTCCATAGTACACAGACAGGGGAAGGATTACATGGACATGGATATGAGCACGGGTAGGAACTCTGAAGGATAAGGCATGTATTAATCCACATACATGTCATATAGGTAATCATGGGAAGTGATATATATACCAGAAGGGACATGGCTAGGTGGAGGAGTGGGACCATATGTCATGTGGGTCCCCTTACACAATGTGTACCCTTTTTTATTTCTATAAGAACCTTCTACGTCTTTCATATCATTCATTGGGACTAGGATTTGGGCATGTGAGTATCTATACTGATTGTTTTCAATAGAGAACGTGATGGTGGCATATGTGATGGATATTGAGATATGATTTGAGATTTTACAAGTGTGATGATTTTTTAGTAAATTCTCGACGATGGTAGTAATTAGGAAGGATCACCCAAGAGATCTTAGTGAAACCCTTCTACATAGTAAGGTATGAGTCCTTTATCTAACGTTATAGTGGTTCCCTATTTCTAGGCCATGTCATTGCTCCTCTACCTATCCACTGAGTGTAACCGTCTTACTGGAAAGGGAATTGTTCCTTGATTGACCAACAGAGTGTAACCCTCTAACTAGGTAGGGAATGGGTCCTCAATCAAAAACTAGAGTGGCACCCTCATACTGGGCAAGGATTGGGTCCTCTACCTATCCACTTAGTGGAACCCTCATGTTGGGCGGGGAATGGGTCCTTGATCAACCACTAGAGTAGAAACCTCCTTCTGGGTAGGGATTGGTTCTTTTAACTACTATCCAAGTGGAACCCTCTTGTGGTATCCGGGCATGGTTCCTCTCCCACCAGAGTTCCACCCTCGTTCTGAGCAGGGCATGGGTCTTCTACTGATTACTAGAGTGGAACCTTCCCGTCAGGGAGAGCATGGGTACTCTACCAATTACTAGAGTCGAACCATCCTACTAGGATAGGGAATTCATTCTAAATAAACTATTTATTGGAACCCTTCTTTAGAGTTAAGGCTTGGGTCCTCAACTATCGAAGTCGCACCCTCCTATCAGGATAATGAATGGGTTCTCTAGCTATCTACTAAGTGGCATCCTCCTATGAAGTCAGTGTATGGGTCCTTTATCTATTGAGTGGTTCCCTCCTATTGTACCATGGAATGGGTTCTAATCCAAAATATTTTACCCCTTGACTATGTGTCACAATAAAAAAGTGTGTATTGACTTGGATATTTCTTCTAGGTAGACTTAGGAGATGTTGAGCATCATTGATGGTCCTTTGGAATTGTTGGATCTCTTTCTTGGGATGGGATGTGATATAGAGATCACTTCTCTCCCTCATTTGGGATTATTTTTTGATCATATATATATATATATCCATTTCATTATATTTTATTACTCTCTTACTATGGGTAGAGATTTCTATTCATATCAGGTCTCTCACTACTTCCACCTGAACCTTCAGGGAATCCTACTGGTTGTGTTTATACTCACCCATGAATGGGATTTTCTTTCACATGTATTGTCTTATGAAGAAAACATATTGGGGTTTTGGGTTTATAGAAGATCAAATAGATACATGGTTCATTTGATAGCATACAGTGCTCAGTTCTCGGATATTCAGAGCTTGTCTCTCTCATTATTTACTATTGTAGTTTTGTTAGGGTGGGAAATATTTCTGGTTGGGTATGTACTTTTCAATTTACTTTTCTATTTACATTATTGAAATATTTTTATTCCCTATAGGATTTTTATATATGGTTATTACTCTATAAGTTTCATGTTTTTATTTTTATTCCTCTATACGTATGCATTAAGATGGTCAGATGTGTGTGTACAGGTGCCTTATGTAAAGGCCACCCATACTAGATATGCCTTTTGGCACTTGTCACTAGCCCCTAGACTATGGATTTAGTCCTGGGGTATTTTAGGATCTAGAATCATCAGGACAAGTCTATAAAATATTAACATATCGTATGAATAAAAGTGTAATCATTCAACAACCTACCATGAGATAAACCTTCCGCATAAAGAACTTAGTGACACCATGTCTGATGATTGATCATGAAATGTCTCTATAAATAAAATATAAACATTAAAAAATAGAGGAGGTGAATGAGATCTATTCATGCATGAGATATTGGGATTGTCTCTCTGTGTGTGTGTGCGCGCACATGTACGTGCCTATATAAAATGTTTTAATGCCTCTCATCCATATATATCTTTAGAATTCAAGAAAAATTTTGAACTTTTGAAATAGAAGATGGTTTGGATTTTCAACTAATAGTTGAATTTGATTTCTTAGGTTTAAAACCACAAAAATGGGACATTGTATATATAGAATGAAATTATATAGTTGGTTTTTAGGTCTTGTGTGAGTTTAGGAAGGTTGAGTGGTGGTCGAGGCATGCAACTAAAGGGGATGCAGTACTACTAGCTACTCATCCAGAGGCCACCAGCTAGTCTATGACCTTAAAATAGGGAATAGGTTCTATCAGGGATCACTAGCTAACCAGTGAGACCAAAAATATCCATCCATTAGTATTTTAATTTATATTTTTAAAAGGTAAAAAAATCATTCCCCACCTTCTTTTTAACCCAAAAAGTTTTCGTTCAAGGCCATTTTTAGGCATGTAGGAGCTCCATTCCCCCTATCCTTTTATATGGTATATATCATCTAGATATTTTATATTTACCTTATCATTGGATTTATTATAAGGTAATAGGTGAGTCTAATATTTTTCTTGCTACATTTTCTTATTTCATTCACTATCAAGTGTTTTATCATCATTTCTATGGGTTATTCCCTACTTTTAGTTTTTTTATGGTTCTTAATTTTCTATCATTTTACCTCAAACTAAAGGATGATATTAGATGAGTGGGTATCTTTAAGGTTATAGTAGTCATTCCCTTTAATCTGACCCATTGTCTTTCCTTTTTTCTATGTGTGTGTGTGTGGTGTTTCTAACATGGAATCACCATGATTTGATACATATAAAATAAAATTCTAAATTTTATGTTTTATTTAGTTAAATATCAAGTTTTCCATGCATTGGATTTTAGTGAATGGTAAATTAAAGTGGAATTATTATAGAGGGAGATAACCATGGAGTGGATAAATGTAATTAAATGCCTATTTATGTTTAAAATGGTATAAGAGTAATCATGGATGGAATAAATGGTCGTGAAATTGAATTTCATAACCATTGATTATTAATAATGGGTTAAAATTTAAGTTAGAATGAAATTAGAGGAATTGAATGTGTGATCTGGTTAAGGGTGGCTTGTGTAATGGTATGTTATTAAATAATGATTTTGGAATTTAAAAACTTATAAAATATAATTTAATGTTATAAAGTGGAATGAAAAATATCTACATAATATGTCTCAAATAAAAACTATTATTTCTAACAGCATTGGTGACAAAAAAAATTGAACTTACTTTTACTAATACTATTAGTTATTGAATATCTATTTCATCAATGGGGGAGAAAGAAATGTGTCAAAAAAATCAATTCCCCTTATTATAAAGAAGTCTTAATTCAAAGAAGTACAAAAATAATTGGTGTCTAGATAAAATAATGGTCATGGTGGATGATCTAGGATTATAGGTTTTTTTATTGTGGAAGGTATGAGAATAAATCCTAATACTACTATTATAACATATCATTTCTGGAGATAATGAATGAATAAAGAGGGGGTATGGAGAGAATATGGGAACAAGTTCTCAAAGAAAAAAAATTGATAAAAAATCTTATTAATCTTCCAACAGAATAAAGGTATCAATTCTTTTAGAATATTTTTGGTTGATGTGATAATGAGGTACCCAAAGATAATTAATTCATGACAATACTTCATATAGTTATTCCCGATGTTGTGAAAGGGAATAAAGTATAGAAATATAAATTATACGAGTCATGTAATATTAATCCTTTCAAAAGGACATATGAGAATCCCAAATAATCTGATAGAGTTAAGAAAGAATTCTTAGAGATCTGGATAGATCTATTGAATGTGACCAAGAGGATAGAGAAATAATAGATGGATACTAAAGATAACGTAAAACAATTTTTCACCCATAAAGTAGTTGGAATTTATGAAATTTTTTTTAAAAATTATGATCTGAAAATACATGTGGAATATATAATAATTATTGACTTTGAGAATAAAAATAAGATGTGTGAAAGGTATGAAAAAACTATACATGATATAAAGAGTTTTATGATATTCTTTGTAGCTTCAGAAGATATTATGTAAGAAAAGGGTAATGAAGTTTCCTTGTGTGCTAAGGATAAGAAAACTAATTTATAAAAAGAATAAATTTATGAGGATAAGATGAAAAATAAACCTATTAATGCAATTGATAGGAAAATAATTGATGAGTTTATAAGAAAAGAGATGTCTTGGTTGATAGAAAATTATCATCCTTAGTGCTACTTATAAGTAATTTAAGAGGTATAAACTTATTCCATTATATATATTTTTTTCTAGTATGTATGGATTTGAAAGAGATGAATTAATCCCTTGAGGAGAATCAAAGAAAAGTTGAAGTTTTCATGTATTCCCTGTATAGTGGATTTGGAATTTTTTAATATCTATGTAAAATTAAAAGATAATATAAGAAAATAAATTCCATATCATTATTATGAATGAATTTAAAAAATATATATATGGGGTTGATATTTAGATAATAATGTGGATATATCGGTTTTTCATTTGAGCATTCTTATGTATTTTTTCATGTGAGTGTTGGATGGATATCTATCATGATTTCATGTTTTTGAGTAGCCCTAAAATATGAAGCAGTGTGTTATCTATGTTTCATATCATACACTTAAAAATTTATGGGTATAATTGATCACCTTGGTTATACACTATTATTTTCAACTGAGTTTTTTTCCCATGACGTATTAGATTTTTCTATCCAAACTCGCTTTTCTATAGAAAAAACGTGATTTCATCTTTCTCCCACAAGTGGCTAAGTCTGAGGCTTTAGATGATTGGATTATAAGAGGGTGTAATTATAGAATATTAAGGTGACTAACGAAATGATAATAACCCTATTTTAAATTTTCATTTATTATCAATATAGGGGATAATAAAATTTACTTTATAATGTGAAGAAGCATAGTTGAAAACAAATTCAAAGAGGAGATTAAAGATCCCAACTGAATGGTTGAAGAATGAATGTTTTATTATTTCAGTGTATCATAATGTTAATGTATAAGAAATATAAAAATGGGGATCTGTTGACTCTCAATGGATAGTAATGTATTTATGAGTTGGTATTGGATGTCATTCTGGATAGTGTATCCAAGTCCATAAGTTGTTTAAGGAAACTAGTTTGAAGTTATCTTGTTTAGAACATTAAATAAAACATGGAATTGCATTTAATGATTAATAATTCATTAAATTTCATAAGTTTTCTATGGTTACAATCTAAAAGTGTTGTTTCTTATAACATTTAATAAAATGTGTTATTTTATTTTTTTTATTTATAATTTATCCATGGTAATTCATTTGATTATAAACCTAGTATTAATGTCTAAAACATGTTCTATGATGTTTTCAAAGAGCACATTGTTTACAAAAAGAATAAAGTAAACTTTTTAAAGTTCAATGATGAAATATATATTGAGTATTGTAAAAAAGAAGAATTTGTTGATGATCATACATGAAGAAGTATTGAGGAAAATTAAGAAAAAATTTGAGAAGGAATTTTATATGGTGGCATCGGCTTATGTGGATTTCACAATTAATACTTATTTAACTTAATGTGAAGTTGGAGTTTACAGAAAAATCAGCCAAGATAGGTTGTTCGAACAAATCCTAGCTTGTCCTCTCAAGGAAGGTAGACCAAGCTCAATGGCCAATCAGACTCACCAACATAGTTATATATTGTGAGAGGTAACCCATGGATAAAACATAAATGGCTTAGAATATTCATATTTATGTGGGCGAGGGAATGTCAAAGAGTGAATGTAGGCCAATGTTAGGAGGTGGAACCCATGAACCATGGGTGTGAGTGTTTTTGGGAGCCAATCCCGATGTCATGGTTGAGTAGTGTTTAATGTGGGTTATCCTATTAAATAGATTTCATCCATTATGAATGTCAATGTAGGATAGATGATGTGTGGAGCACTATTATTCCATATTAAATACTTATAAAAATTACATTTGTTTCTTGACATGAAGATTCATTATTATACAATCAAATCAGGTATCGTATTTAACCTTCGATTATTTTTTTCATGACACCAACCAAATATGAACTCAAACAATATGTGGTATTTTCATAAGCTCGATAATAGTTGAAAACCAATTTAAGTGACAAATTTCACATACCACAAATAGGATTTTATGAAGCTTCAAAGATAGTAGTTGAGGACACTTTATAAACTAATAATAGTATGTGAACTTGTAAATAATTACTATCATTTGAGTGATTGTGAGGTCATTAGTTCATTGTCACAAAGTTATTATATGGTTAACATATGTGAAATGATGTAGAGATATAATCATGTATGGAAGTGGATAAGTAAATAATTACATATACTCCTTAAATAAGTTCATGAAAATTCCATGCGAAAATTTTTGGGAACACATATGCCATAAGAATTGAGATAATTCCATGAAAAGGAGAATTATACATGAATTAATAAATTTTATTAAGTATTGTTTTTAAATAATACAATGTGGAAATTCATTGAGATAATCACATGTGGTGAATGCATCATAAAAATAGAAAGAGTTTTGTGAAACACAGATCATGTATTTTTTTGATGTCACATGAGATGGATGGTTAACCATATTTTTTAAGATTTTCATGTGATAATCATGTGTATTCTAGCCTATAAGTACTTGTTTAACACTTGTCTAAGTGTTTTGAAAAAATATATAGTAGTGGTTATCAAGGGTAAAAGTGTTTTTATCTTGATGAGTTATAAAAAATTGTTTTCATATGTGAAGAATTAAATTTGAGAACCTCTATTTATTCATAAATCATTAGTATTATACAAACCTATATCATAATATGAGGTGAGTTCTTGTATGAAGTGCTTGATTAAAGTATGTGTTATATGAGTCAAGTGTTATGAGAAGTTCATGTGTGTGATAATATGTCTTTCAAGTGATGTTCCTTGAAAAATTAAATGTGATATTATTACATGAAGAAAGGTCCACATACCATTTTTTACTTTTATAAGAATTAAATATTTTTATTTACTATGAATAAGTGGTACAAAAAGCACCAAAAAATTGAAGAAACAATATGTGGTGAGATATATATGCTATTTTATGATCTTGTGATGTTTGTATATACAATTTCTTGTACTATTTGAGAAACATATAGTGGGGAAGTAAATTAATTTTCATAAATAATGCAGTTAAGAAGTACATAAAATACTTATGGTCACATAAAGAATCTAAGTTGTAAGAATTATATAAAAATGGGGAAACCATTATACCATTATGGTGATGATAGGTAATAGATTAAAATTGGATGATTTTTGTAGAATAAGACCTGAATGTTTTAGTTTTCAGTAAGATGAGAATATCTTGTTTATCTATAATCTAGAGTAAGTTTCATTACTATCAGACCTATTCAAGGTGTTTTTTATGTTATTAAAGATTATACAATATTAAGACATGTTGATTTGTCATGCTTGTGGAGGGAAATCAATTTAAAAGTGGTTTTAATGTAATTGAGAGGATATCGATATCTTTTGATCATTAGATCTAATCTTAAGAAGGAGTTTGTGATTGGGGTTTATAACAAGCCACTAAAGATAAGATTTCAATTGGGTTATATAACTAATTGTTGGGGAATTATAGTTAGTGTGTCAGACTAACTACTATTGTAATTACTTGTGACTATAGTAGATAATCAATGTTGGGGCATCTAACAAACATGGAAAGGACAGGGATTTTATATTGAAAATAATAAATACTATGTGTTTTGGTCTCTATTATTGTTTCTTTATATGATGTTTTACTATGAAATATTATTGAGAGGATCAATAACCTTAACATGTTGAAGCGGTTGAATTAAAAAGAAAATAATTCATAAAAATAATCCACTCATTTACCCCCCCCCAGTAGTCATTCCAACTTAACGATTTACATTAGTTGGAATCATGATAGTTGTTAATTATTTTTGGTAATTATTAAAGAAAAAACACAAGAGAAAATATTATGTGTTATATAACTTGTTCAAATATAGTTTTAAAACAATTTTTAAACATATAAGTATATAAATTTGTATGTTGTTGGACATATTGCCTAAAATAATTATATTTTTGAAATATAAATACATAATTTAATGAATAATTTTTTTGGTATATGGTTAGAATTAGGATATATGAAAATAAGAGAAATAACCAATATAATGTAAATAATAAATGTGGGGACTAGATAAATGTATAACCTAATTTCATGGGTATAGAGGTCATCATAGATATTTTGACTTAGATGAATTGAATATTGTCTAATAATTACAATCAGTTTGAGTAGATAGAATCTATATATCATGGATGATATGAGGTGGACAAATTGAAAAGGTATATTACACCATTATTTAGTAACTTCATGGATCTATTGTTTTTTGGATGATGGATAAAACCTCTAGAAGGTTTTATTGGAAGTCTATTTCCTTAAAGGTGAGGTGGGTCAGTATTAGTCACTAATCATAAACATAAATTTGGAGGTATGAATTTAATAAAGGTAATAAGAAACCTCTAAAAATTATTTATCAAAAACAAATTCCCCACACACTTCAAGGAAATATTTAAAGAAAGTACCTGAAATATAAGTAGAGGTAGGATGAGATATTGGGAACATAAAAACTAACTTAATTTATTTTTTTAAGTAAACCTATACTTTAGTATTTAAAACTAAAATTAATATTTATTAATCCATTTATGTTTTGAAGGAAAATATTCTAAAACATTTATCAATCTAATAATTTTAATGGTTATTTAATACACTCATGTAAATATTTCTTTAAAAAGTGAAGGGATTATTGTCTATAATGATTCTTAAAATAATCAACATGGATACATCCTATCATATAATGAAAAATTATTAAAACATTAATCTCAATAATTAAATATTCATTAGTAAAAGGATCTCAATCATTACTTAGATCTTTTTGTGCTGTTATTTTCTTGCAAGATATAGAGACATTACCTTTATAAGAAAATGTATGATATATATAAATTAAAAAAGTTAAATTTTTATATTCACCAAAAAATAATTAATTATATGGTAAAGTATATGAATTTATCTTCGTAAATATTATGATTACACTATCCATTATAACCAAGAAATGTAAATTGGTTAGAAAATAAACTATGGAAAACATGACCCTCATTTCATTATGATGATAAGGATTAAAAAGCCAATTGATTAAGGACCTTGGGAATATGGATTTTAAAATAATAATATAAGGGAATAATCATACCTAACTGGAATTATTTGTAACACCCCAAGATTTCATAGTACATTATTTCTTCAAAGTAATTTAATAACTTGCATTACACACAACACTGAGTTCAAGGGCACCACGACTTACCAAACTTTTCGTTCAAAAGAAGTTATGAATATTATTAACTGAATTTTGAACTACATATAATCCTTATAATTTTGGAATCCATATTATGAGTTTATTAGACATAATGTAACAAAAAATTCATTTTTTTCAGATGAAAGAAGTAATTTTTTAAAAATGCGATTTTTCCACCTTTTAATGGAGAACCTTTTTTAAAACAAATATTTGAAACTTTTATATATTCAATTTGAAAAAATAAACTTCTTCTTTAGAATCGGGACATAAGAATTTAGTTTTATTAAATTTTTGGTGTTTTTCTGATAACTTACATATTTGGGTGAATAGTGAAAAATACTATATTTTAACTATGAAATTTTTTTTGATCAAAATAATTTATATTGATGAATTATACTTTTAAATTGTTTGAAAGTATAATTATACTATATTTTTACCATTTAATCCAATGATGACCATTGTAATCAATTTCACTTTGAAATTGGACATAAACAAGTGTCAATATTTTGATAGTTATTATATCTTAAAAATATGCCTTTTGGTTGTGATGACAATAATTAATTTTAAATTAATTAATGCAACTAATATGTTTTTAAATTGGTAAAATAGAATTGATTTTTGAATTCGTAATATCAAAATTAGCTTAGGGTAAATTTTTGGTATTTTTTTGAAAACATTCAATTTTTGAAGAATAGTGAAAACACTAAGTTATTGTTTAAAACCAAATTTTTATTTAAATAATTATTTGTTTCATTTAAATTTATTTTAGGTAAAAATAGATACATAATACCTTTATAAATTCAATTTAATTTTGTAACGCCCCGACCCCAGTTACCCAGAGTCGGTGCATTATTACATAACATTGGTATGATCACAAGAAAGATCAAATCTCGAAAAACTGATTGGTTTAGTAGCCTTGGAAACACTAGATATATTCATAAGTTTTACATTACATCATAAAATGAAAAACTACTACAACAACATAATGTCTCCATAATCCACACTCATATCCCCACATAATATCCATACAGGTCATTCATAATTTACTTCTTCACTTCCTGGGAAAAATAAAACATAGAAAAGGGGTGAGCTCAAATGCCCAGTAAGGATAACAATATAGCAGAAACTTTCATAAATAAGAATAAACATTTAAGGCAATGTATAAATAAAACAAAAGCCTTTCAAACTTGAACTTTCAATATGGTAAGGCATAAATAAAATGAAATAATTCCATTTATTTATTCACATGGATATTCTACTAATCGAATAATCACATGCAAATATCAATAACTACTTTCATAATGTTGGAATGCATAATGCCAGACTATCATAACCACATAGTCAAGGCCTCGTGCCAAGACTACAAATAAGATTTTGCCAAGGCCTTGTGCCAAGACACTAGTTTGTCTCATGAGACCTACCGATGCATCGAGGATCTATAGCGGGCTCCACCCGTCACATATTAAGTCCAATGCATTCCCACATGAAAAGGTTTAAACATAACATAAACATTCGTATTAAAAATAGCATACGAAATATCAATACTTTCACCATAAACTATGAATGGTATAAAAATAGCACATCCACAGTCAAACATATCACAAAACCTTCAATACAATATAGAAGTTTTGTATCATAATAAATCAACTTCAAATAATCTTAAAATCCATCAAAGGATGTTGACATAGATGAAATCAAAATTCTTTTTAAAGAAATATCTCCTTTTATTTTGAAATCATTTAAGATCCATATAAAATAAAACATTTTCTTTGAAAATAATCTTATAAGCTTGTAAGGGAAGCTTTGAAGATTTTATAACAGCGGAAAATAGCCTCACCCGCCATATAAGTTAAAAAAAACATTCTTACCTTAATTCTGTCGAAAAGGTTAAAAAGGACCTTGTTTTGAAAACGACAGAAAGATTCCTTTATAAACCTCTTAAAAAAAGTCAAACAAGGGTATAAATGACTTTAACCCATATTCTTGTAAATAATAAATATGTTTTGAAATACATTTCGAAGAAACATTGATGTGGATGATAAAGAAATCCCAGTAGATTATTACGTATAAACAACCTCGGATAATGAAGAGATTGTGAAATAACCCTTACCTTGTAATTTTACTTGGTTGGGGTAGGTTAAACTCCTGTATAATGGTGAAATAATTGTTATTAAATTATACAATAATCATAAACATTAATATGATATCATATATGATCTTTTAATATTGATTTGATAATAATATCTTAGTATTATCGTTGTTTCGGGTGTTAACTTACTTGTTTTCTTTTATATGTTTTGTTACGTAAGACATGTTTGTAAAGGATAGGTTTTATATTATTAATATCCAGAATGATATCAAGTCCTTAAACATCAGTTTTTAAATCATCAAATGATAATTATACTTGAATGGATACGATGGAGAATGAATCTCATCGCATTCGTGGAGACGGTAGTCCGTACGTACGCACGAGCGACAATATCATTCTTTTGATATTAAAATAATATATAAATGGATGTTATATCATATATACAGAATCATTAACATGTCATATTTATTATTTACATGAGTCACACATCATTATTATACCAATCAAAATAATATTATATTGAATAACAATTACACCACGACGTGGAGACGGTAACCCGTACGTACGCACGTATGGTGACATGTTATTAAAAGGGTGGATAGAATACTGAATATGGATGTAACATATTTATAATAAAATCACAGTATATATATGATACTGGATTTATTATTTTAGAATGGTAACAACAAAGGAAGAAGAAGTGGGAAGAAGAAATGAACTTAGAAAAGGGTGGTGAAATCATTACCTCTTCTTCGGGTTCTTCTTTTTGATTTGATCAAAAGGGCTCCTTAGGTTGGATTTCTGATCAAACTAATGCCCCTAGGTTGTAGTGAGGGAAGTTGGGAGAGTATTTGGGAAGATTTTGGCCGAACCAAAAGGCTTTGAAGGTGTAAAGAAATGAGAAGGAGGAGTTCCCTTTTATAAGAGGGGTGAGGGGCACCTTTGGAAAAGCTAGAAATATTAATTTATAATAAATTCATATTCGGTTTCTAATGGATCCAAAGTTGATTATTCATAGGTTAAGGTGGGTATGGGTCGAAAACAACTCAACCAATATAATTTAGACAGGTTTGGGTACTTATATTAACCTTATCTTTAAGTATTAACTCTAAGTTAATTAGTTTCACTTTTACAATGTCTCTTTGTATTTTTATATAATATGGTGAATAAAATTACTACATACATCCAAGAGACCCCCAAGTGGTCCATTAATGATGAACCTATCATGATATAAGTCTCTTTTCCTAACATTAGATTTTTAGGAATTTAATATCAATTAATAATATAATATTTTTTTTAAGAACTCTTTTATGTCAATTTTGACACTATTCAATAGTTGATTTTTGTGAAACTCATAACAGATTGATTACTTTGAACAAAGTCAATTAAATAAATCCTAATATATCATATTATCCTATAAAATTAGTTTAATTCATTAAAAGTTTCATATTATATTTATTTGGGTATTTATAATATCAATTATTTTAATTTTTCACTATTATAGTAATTACTGCATCATCATTGTGTCATAAATAAAATAAATTATTTAATGTCTAAAAATTATAAATAAAATATAGTTATGTAGGAAATATTTTTATCTTTCTAATGAATATTTATAATCTAAAATCCAACATATATAACCCTATGTAACAATTGTTTTTCTAAAAGATATATGCTTGTGTCATTTTTGTATTCATTTTAACTTAATTAAAATAGTGTCCTTATCACCTACAAGTGGCACCATGGGGTCCCAAAATCGACCCAAAGATGCCTATGATCGAACATGTATCAACCAATATGGCTAGGACACGTTTTAGGGTAATTTAGTATTATTATAATATTATTTTTAACCCTTATTTACCGGATTTACCCTTAACCATGGTAAATAAAATATTTACCGCAGTAATTATTCAAAATTTATAAAAATAAAAGTTACCTATTTACACAATTTGAACATCCTGATTCCAAATATGGAATCCATTTTTCTAAATTCAAAACACAGAAGTGGAAGAAATTAATTTAAAATTAATTCCCGCTGTCAAAACAAAAAGCGTGTTTTTAAGAGATAATAACTATCAAAAGATTGACACTTGTTTATGTTCGGTTTAATTGTAAAATTATGTCCAATGACCAAAATTATATTAAATGGTAAAAATATATTCTAAATATAATTTAAAACCACTCAAATTCATAATTTATCACTATTAATTATTTTGATTAAAAAAGTTGTTTTTAATTAAAATTTAGTAATTTTCACTATTCATCAAAATATGAATGTTATCCGAAATGTACAAAAATCTCACCTTAGGGTAAATTAGATATTCAGAATCCAAAAATGAAGTCCATTTTGAAATATAAAATATATATAATTTTAAAAAGTAGGTATTACTATTCATAACAGCTAGTTTGATTGGTTGTTAGAACTCGGTGTTGCGTACAACACACGCTATCGCATTATTCAAAGAGAAGCGTACCGTAGAAGCTTGGGGTGTTACATTCTACCCTCCTTCAAATAATTTCATCCTCAAAATTTCTAGAATACTATCGCATGAAAAGACTCGGGTGGTTCTTCATCATAAGTTCCTCGGGTTCCCACGTTGCCTCTTCCATCTTATGGTTTCTCCACAAAACTTTTACCAGACGCGTCGTCCGGTTTCTCAGTACTTGTTCTCTCGTATCAAGAATCCTGACGGGCTCTTCACAATAGGAGAGATCGGGTTCCAGTTCTAATTCCTCATAGGTGAGTACATGCGTTGGATCAGGCATGTATTTCCTCAACAGAGATACGTGGAACACATCGTGAACTTTGGAGAGACTTGGCGGCATTGCCAATCGGTAAGCTACAACCCCAATTCGTTCTAGAATTTCGAAAGGTCCGATGTACCTGGGACTCAATTTACCTTTCTTACCAAAACGTATGACTCCCTTCCACGGAGATACCTTCAGGAAAACATGACCACCAACTTGAAATTCCAAATCCTTCCTTCGATTATCGGCATAGCTCTTCTGCCTACTTTGAGCTGCTTTGATGTGATTTTGGATTACTTTCACCTTTTCCACCGTTTCCTCCACCAGTTCTGGGCCTACAAGTTTTCTTTCACCAACGTCATCCCAACAGGTTGGTGTATGACATCTCTTTCCATATAACGCTTCATATGGTGCCATCTGAATACTCGAATGGAAGCTATTGTTATAGGAAAATTCTACCAGTGGTAAATATTGATCCCACATACCCTGAAAGTCAAGTGAGCAAGATCTCAACATGTCTTCTAAGGTATGAATAGTCCATTCTGATTGTCCATCTGTCTGTGGGTGGTAAGCAGTGCTCAAATGAAGTTCAGTATCCAGGGATTTCTAAAGACTTTTCCAAAATCTTGAAGTAAAACGGGGATCCCGATCAGAAACAATCGATAGGGGTACTCCATGAAGTCTCACAACTTCATTAATATATAGTCTTGCTAGACGTTCCAGGGTTAGATCTTCTCTTATAGCAAGAAAATGTGCTGACTTCGTAAGACGATCAACAATAACCCATATTGCATCGTTCCTTCTAGGAGTCTTTGGTAGCCCCATGACAAAGTCCATCGTAATATTGTCCCATTTCCACTCCGGTATGGGAAGAGGTTGCATGACTCCTCCAGGCTGTTGCCTTCCAGCTTTCACTTGTTGACAAACCATACATCTTGACACAAAATCAGCAATCTCCCTCTTCATGTTGTCCCACCAAAAATGTTCCTTCAAATCTCTATACATTTTTATTCTCCCAGTGTGTATAGAGAAATTGGAAGTATGAGCATCATCCAGCAATTCCCGTTTTAGATCAGGTAAATCGGGAACACAAAGTCTCTTCCTGAATTTCAAAATTCCATCTTCATACACAAAGTCTCTCAATCTCCCATCATTCAAAGCTTTAATCTTCTTTTGGAATTCTTCATCATCGGTCTGAGAACTCTTAATCCTTTCTAGTAAAGATGGTTTGGCAACCATTTGAAAAAGCATTGATGTTTCACCTTCCCTGGTTATTCCCATGTCCATCTTCACTAGATCAATGAAAATTGGATCCCTTTCAATTCTCATATTGTTCAAAACTTCATGGTCTTTTCTACTCAAAGCATCTTCCACCTTGTTTTCCTTCCCCGGGTGGTAGTGTATCGTACAATCATAATCCTTGAGTAATTCAAGCCATCTCCTTTGCCTCATGTTGAGTTCTTTTTGTGAGAAAATATACTTCAAACTCTTGTGATCAGTATAAATCTCACATTTTTCACCATAGAGGTAGTGACTCCATATCTTCAAAGCAAAGATCACAGCTGCTAACTCGAGATCAAGAGTAGGATAGTTTTGTTCATGAATTTTCAACTGTCGTGATGCATAGGCAATAACTCTATCATTCTGCATAAGGACACAGCCAAGTCCTTTCTTTGATGCATCACTATAAATAACGAACCCATCATTCCCCGATGGTAGAGTCAATATAGGAACATTGACTAATCTTTTCTTCAGTTCTTCAAAACATTCTTCACACTCTTTTGTCCAAACAAATTTAACCCCTTTGCGTGTGAGCTTCGTTAATGGGTTATCCAATCGGGCAAAATTCTGGACGAAACGTCGATAATAACATGCCAAACCAATAAAACTGTGTACCTCAGTTATACTCGTAGGTGCTGGTCATTCTTGGATTGCCTTGGTCTTAGAAGGATTAACAGAGATTCCATCTTTAGAGACAATACAGCCAAGAAAATAAATCTCATGAAGCCAGAATTCACACTTGCTAAACTTCCCATATAATTCATGCCTCCTCAGAGTCTTCAAGATAATGCGCAAGTGATTTTCATGATCTTAGTAGGTTTTGGAGTATACCAAGATATCATCAATAAATACCACCACAAATTAATCGAGATACTCCTTGAAAACTCTATTCATCAGATCCAAGAATACAGAGGGTGCATTAGTCAATCCAAACGGCGTTACAGTAAACTCGTAATGCCCGTACCTGGTTCGAAATGCTGTCTTCGGAATGTCTTCCTTCTTCACACACAAATGATGGTATCCAGATCGAAGGTCAATCCTTGAAAAGTATTTAGCTCCATGCAGTTGGTCAAATAAATCATCAATACGAGGTAGGGGATACTTGTTCTTTATCGTTATAGCATTTATCTCCCTGTAGTCGATACACAACCTCATAGATCCATCTTTCTTTTTAACAAAAAGAACAGGGTCTCCCCATGGAGAAACACTAGGGAGAATAAATCCCTTATTACTCAATTCCTCTAGTTGTTTCTTTAGTTCGAATAACTCTACAGTAGCCATTCTATAAGGGGTCTTCGATATAGGCCTTGATCCAGGAATCAAATCAATGGAAAACTCAACTTCTCGTTCTGGAGGATGTCCAGGTAAATCTTCCGGAAATACATCTACAAATTCTTTCACAACAGGTACATCCTCTATTTGAACATTCCTTTCCTCACCGACAATTATTTCATCCTCTTCCTCCCCAATAATTGAATTAAGTTGAGCTACTGGGGGTGGATCTAAATAAGAATTAGGTGGTGACGATTCTGCTCTAAAGATAAGGTGTTCCTTATCATTATCATCAAGAATCGTAACCTCTTTCTTCTTACAATAAATCTTCGCATCATAGTCCGAAAGCCAGTCCATATCGAGGATTATATCAAACTCAATCATAGGTATGACGATGAGATCAGCAGATAAAGAAAATTTATTTGCTCTAATGGGGACTGATTCACAAAACATTGTTGCAATGATACTTCCCTTAGGAGTTTTAACTGACAACTCCCTTATTAAATCAAATTGGAAATATCTAATTTTCTTAGCAAACTGGGAATATATGAAACAATGCGACGATCCAGAGTCAAATAATGCATTTGCTAAACTTGAGGAAACCATTAAATTACCTGCCACCGCGTCTTTTGGAGCTTCTACCTCTGCAGTGGTGATAGCATAAGCCTGGCCTTGATCCCTTGGCCTTTTCTGAGGTAAGATCTCCTGACGCTTAGGACATGCATTTGGATAATGCCCCATCTCCCTGCAATTGTAGCACTGAACGTTGGTAGATTCCTTCTTCCCCTTGCAATCACGAGCTTGGTGGCCTTTTTCACCACACTTGTAACAGACTCTCATTCCCTTCAAGCAAGTACCAGGATGTTTCTTCCCGCATTTACCACAAGATGGATATTCAACCTTTCCCTTCTTCCCCTTATTTCCATTCCCAGATTGATCAGCAGGTCTCTTCTTCTCTTTCTTTTCTTTAAAGTCATAAGACTTAGAGAATTCCTTTTCGGTCTTGATAGCACATGAGACAATGTCTTCGTACGAAGAAAAGGATTGTGAGACTAATGCTCGACGGAGAAATGGTTTTAACCCATCAAAGAAACGATCAATCTTACTTCTTGGGTTGCGAATATAATCTGCAGAATACCTCGCTAACCTTGTAAAGTTAGCCTCATACTTTGTGACATTCTCATCCTCCTTTTGCCTCAGACTCAGAAATTGCCTTTCCATATCTGCTCGATGGTCGCGAGAAAGTATTTTTCTAAAAACAGATCTTTGAACTCCCTCCATTCCATATTTGATACTTCATCATCTTCCTTCATGTTTTGAATCAATGACCACCATTGATCAGCATCTCCAGTGAGGCGGTAAACTGCCATGATAACTTTTTCCCTTTCACTGCTCCCCAAAGCCTGAAATATTTTCTCTAGGGAATTTATCCACTGCTCGGCTACTAAGGGATTTGTATTCCCATTTAACGTTGGTGGTTGTTGCCTCATGAATCGATCTAACATTGATCCTCCACGCTGCGGATCAGGGTGCTCCATACGGGTAAGGTTATTATTCATAACCTGAGTAAGTTGTCCCAGTATGGTGATTAGCTGATCGGCACCAGTTGCATCACCAGCCCCACTATAATTATCTTGAGCAGGAGGGAAATCCCTACATGGAGTGCGTGCATTGATACAGTTTCCATTTCTTCCACTAGGCGCCATTTCTAAACAATGGCATAAACTAGATCAGTTTATGAATCAAAATACATAATCCCATACTTATAAAACACTTAACATAAATTGAACTATTTATGGATATAATCCATAATCATAAAAATGTTTTCTTTGAGGAAGTATATACTCATAAACCCTTCATAATGATTTGTCAAGAAAATGAGAGTTATCCTAAGCATATCCCCCGGGAGTGTCGTATCCAAGAGTGCAGCAAGGCCTGTTGTCGTGCACCAGTTCCCGTTCGAGTCTAGCTCAAAGTGGTGTTTTTGGGTTTTACCCCAAGGTACATCTGTGCCAGAGCCGCCTCTACCTGCTCGTATCCAGACAGGGATATATTGCTCGGAAAACTCACAAAATCTCTACAATACCAAAATTCTAGGAAGTTCTTATATACTAATCCTCAAAGTTCATCTTAGGTCTACGTGCTCTAATCAGAGTTTATCTAAATCTAGCTTCCAAGGTTTGTACTAAACTTCCTCTGATACCAACTGTAACGCCCCGACCCCAGTTACCCAGAGTCGGTGTATTATTACATAACATTGGTATGATCACAATAAAGATCAAATCTCTAAAGACCGATTGGTTTAGTAGCTTTGTAAACACTAGATATATTCATAAGTTTTACATTACATCATAAAATGAAAAACTACTACAACAACATAATGTCTCCATAATCCACACTCATATCCCCACATAATATCCCTGCAGGTCATTCATAATTTACTTCTTCACTTCCTGGGAAAAATAAAACATAGAAAAGGGGTGAGCTCAAATGCCAAGTAAGGATAACAATATAGCGGAAACTTTCATAAATAAGAATAAACATTTAAGGCAATGTATAACTAAAACAAAAGCCTTTCAAACTTGAACATTCAATATGGTAAGTCATAAATAAAATGAAATAATGCCATTTATTTATTCACATGGATATTCTACTAATCGAATAATCACATGCAAAAATCAATAACTACTTTCATAATGTTGGAATGCATAATGCCAGACTATCATAACCACATAGTCAAGGCCTCGGGCCAAGACTACAAATAAGATTTTTCCAAGGCCTTGTGCCAAGACACTAGTTTGTCTCATGAGACCTACCGATGCATCGAGGAGCTATAGCGGGCTCCACCCGTCACATATTAAGTCCAATGCATTCCCACATGAAAAGGTTTAAACATAACATAAACATTCGTATTAAAACTAGCATACGAAATGTCAATACTTTCACCATAAACTATGAATGGTATAAAAATAGCACATCCACAGTCAAACATATCACAAAACCTTCAATACAATATAGAAGTTTTGTATCATAATAAATCAACTTCAAATAATCTTAAAATCCATCAAAGGATGTTGACATAGATGAAATCAAAATTCTTTTTAAAGAAATATCTCCTTTTATTTTGAAATCATTTAAGATCCATATAAAATAAAAAAATTTCTTTGAAAATAATCTTATAAGCTTGTAAGGGAATCTTTTAAGATTTTATAACAGCGGAAAATAGCCGCACCCGCCGTATAAGTTAAAAAAAACATTCTTACCTTAATTCTGTCGAAAAAGGTAAAAAGGACCTTGTTTTGAAAATGACAGAAAGATTCCTTTATAAACCTCTTATAAAAAGTCAAACAAGGGTATAAATGACTTTAACCCATATTCTTGTAAATAATAAATATGTTTTGAAATACATTTCGAAGAAACCTGGATGTGGATGATAAAGAAATCCCAGTAGATTATTACGTATAAACAACCTCGGATAATGAAGAGATTGTGAAATAACCCTTACCTTGTACTTTTCCTTGGTTGGGGTAGGTTAACCTCATGTATAATGGTGAAATAATTGTTATTAAATTATACAATAATCATATACATTAATATGATATCATATATGATCTTTTAATATTGATTTGATAATAATATCTTAGTATTATCGTTGTTTCGGGTGTTAACTTACTTGTTTTCTTTTATATGTTTTGTTACGTAACACATGTTTGTAAAGGATAGGTTTTATATTATTCTTATCCAGAATGATATCAAGTCCTTAAACATCATTTTTTAAATCATCAAATGATAATTATACTTGAATGGATACGATGGAGAATGAATCTCATCGCGTTCGTGGAGACGATAGTCCGTACGTACGCACGAGCGACAATATCATTCTTTTGATATTAAAATAATATATAAATGGATGGTATATCATATATAAAGAATCATTAACATGTTATATTTATTATTTACATGAGTTACACATCATTATTATACCAATCCAAATAATATTATATTGAATAACAATTACACCACGACGTGGAGACGGTAAGCCGTACATACGCACGTATGGTGACATGTTATTCAAAGGGTGGATAGAATACTGAATATGGTTGTACCATATTTATAATAAAATCACAGTATATATATGATACTGGATTTATTATTTTAGAATGGTAACAACAAAGGAAGAAGAAGTGGAAGAAGAAATGAACTTAGAAAAGGGTGGTGAAATCATTACCTCTTCTTCGGGTTCTTCCTTTTGATTTGATCACAAGGGCTCCTTAGGTTGGATTTATGATCAAACTAAGGCCCCTAGGTTGTAGTTAGGGAAGTTGGGAGAGTATTTGGGCAGAGTTTGGCCGAACCAAAAGGCTTTGAAGGTGTGAAGAAATGAGAAGGAGGAGTGCCTTTTTATAAGAGGGGTGAGGGGCACCTTTTGAAAAGCTAGAAATATTAATTTATAATAAATTCATATTCGGTTTCTAATGGATCAAAAGTTGATTATTCAAAGGTTAAGGTGGGGATGGGTCGAAAAAAACTCAACCAATAGAATTTATACTGGTTTTGGTACTTATATTAACCTTATCTTTAAGTATTAACTCTATGTTAATTAGTTTCACTTTTACAATGTCTCTTTGTATTTTTATATAATATGGTTAATAAACTTACTAAATACATCCAAGAGACCCCCAAGTGGTCCATTAATGATGAACCTATAATTATATAAGTCTCTTGGCCGAACCATAGATTTTTAGAAATTTAATATCAATTAATAATATAATATTTGTTTTAAGAACTCTTTTATGTCAATTTTGACACTATTCAATAGTTGATTTTTGTGAAACTCATAACAGATTTATTACTTCAAAAAAAGTCAATTAAATCAATCCTAATATATCTTATTATCCTATAAAATTAGTTTAATTCATTAAAAGTTTCATATTATATTTATTTGGGTTTTTATAATATCAATTATTTGAATTTTTCACTATTATAGTAATTATTGCATCATCATTGTGTCATATATAAAATACATTATTTAATGTCTAAAAATTATAAATAAAATATCATTACGTATGAAATCTTTTTATCTTTCTAATGAATATTTATAATCTAAAATCCAACAGATATAACCCTATGTAAGAATTGTTTTGCTAAAAGATATATGCTTGTGTCATTTTTGTATTCATTTTAACTTAATTAAAATAAAGTGTCCTTATCACCTAAAAGTGGCACCATGGGGTCCCAAAATCGACCCAAAGATGCCTATGGTCGAACATGTATCAACCAATAAGGCTAGGACACGTTTTAGGGTAATTTAGTATTATTATAATATTATTTTTTAACCCTTATTTACCAGATTTACCCTTAACTATGGTAAATAAAATATTTACCGCAGTAATTATTCAAAATGTCTAAAAATAAAAGTTACCTATTTACACAATTTAAACATCCTGATTCCAAATATGGAATCCATTTTTCTAAATTCAAAACACAGAAGTGGCAGAAATTAATTTAAAATAATTCCCGCTGTCAAAACAAAAAGCGTGTTTTTAAGAGATAATAACTATCAAAAGATTGACACTTGTTTATGTTCGGTTTAATTGTAAAATTATGTCCAATGACCAAAATTATATTAAATGGTAGAAATATATTCTAAATATACTTTAAAACCACTCAAATTCATAATTTATCACTATTAATTATTTTGATTAAAAAAGTTGTTTTTAATTAAAATTTAGTAATTTTCACTATTCATCAAAATATGAAAGTTATCCGAAATGTACCAAAATTTCACCTTAGGATAAATTAGATATTCCGAATCCAAAAATGAAGTCCATTTTGAAATATAAAATATATATAATTTTAAAAAGTAGGTATTACTATCCATAACGGCTAGTTTGATTGGATGTTAGAACTCGGTGTTGCGTACAACACACGCTATCGCATTATTCAAAGAGAAGCGTACCGTAGAAGCTTGGGGTGTTACAAATTTATTAGAGTTAGTTTATAGTAATTTTTTATATATAAAACTTTTATCGAACTTTTTACTGTCATTTACCCACCTCCTAGGAGCATTTACAAATTTATATAAAAATTAATTTTACCGCTTCTATGAGTTGAATTTCAAAACTCCAAGAGACATGGTTGATATCATTAAGTAAAATTTTGTTCAATATGATGAAAATAAGTTTTGGTGAATAATAATTTTTACTTTTATTTACCACGGTTAAAAAGTAAATAGGGTAATTAAGGGTAAAAATGATATTATTATTACCTTAACACATGCTCTAATTCTATGGGTTAACTATAATTCGAAAAAAAAACCTTAGGAATAAAATATGAAACTATTTGGTCCACTTGGATTATATTAAGACATTTATTATTATTTAATTCAAATAATAGTTAAAAGTGTTAAATTCAAAGTTTAATAACTAAAACATTTTTAATACAGGGTTATAAATAAGATAAATTCGACCATAAATTTTCATTAGAAATATAAAAATATTTCCTACATAATGGTTTTTTATTTATAATTTTTAGACATTAAATAATAAAATTTATTTGTGACACAAGATGATGCAGTAATTACTGTATTAATGAAACATTAAAATAATTGACATTAAAAATATCCAAATAAATGTAATTTGAGATATTTTATTAATTCCACTAATTTTATAAGTTAATAGTACATTTTAGAGTTGGTTAGATGAATTTTCTTTGAAGTTATAATGCTGTTATAAATTTAGAAAAAATAAAATACCAAATAGTTTCAAAATTGACATAAAAGATTTTGTAAAACAAATATTATATTATTAATTGATATTCTATTCCTATAAATATATGGTTCAGCCAAAAGACTTATATAATGATATTTTTATCTTTAATGAACCACTTGGGGTTCTCTTGGAAGTTTATAATAAATTTATTTACCATATAATATAAAAATACAAAGAGACATGGTAATTGTCAAACTATTTAACTAAGAGTTAAATCTAAAAGATAAAGTTAATATAGTGACCCAAACCTGTATAAAAGCTATTGGTTGAGTGGTGTTCGACCCATACCCACCTTATACTTTAAATAATTCATTTTGGAGCCATTATAAAACGAAAATTATTTTATTATAAAATAATATTTCTAGCTTTTCCTAAGGTGCCCCTCACCCCTCTTATAAAAGGGAACTCCCCCTTCTCTCTAATTAACACCATAAAAGCCATTTGTATCATCCAAACCCTGCCCAAATACCCTCTCAAATGTCCTACCTTCGTCCTAGAGGCCTTAAATTAGTCATAAATCCAACCTATGGATCCCTTTTGATCAAATAAAAAGGAAGAACCCAAGTAATTGTTAAATATTCCATCACCTCTTTCAAGTTCCTTTCTTCTTCCAGTTCCTCTTTCTTTGTTGATTCCATTATAAAATAATAACTCCAGTATCTTTTATATACTGTGATGTTATTATAAATATAGTAAAACCATATTCATTATTTTATCCATCCTTTGAATGACATGTCACCATACATGCGTACGTACGGCTTACCGTCTCCACGTCGTGGTGTAATTGTTATTAAATATATTATTATTTGGATGGGTATAATAATGATGTGTAATTCATGTAAATAATAAATATAACATGATAATGATTCAGTATATATGATATACCATCCAGTTATATATTATTTTAATATCCAAATAATGATATTGTCGCTCGTTCGTACGTACGGATTACCGTCTCCACGAACGTGATGAGATTCATTCCCCATCGTATCCATTCAAGACTAATTTTCATTAGATGATTAAAAATAATTTTTAAAGACTAAATATAATTATGAATATGAATAAGATACATCCTATGCATAAAAACATTACTTATGTAACAAATAATATAAAGGAAAACGAATCAGTTAACACCCGAAAAAACGATAATACTAAGATATTATTAACAAAGAAATGTTAAAAGATCATATATGATATCATAATAATATATATGATCCTTGTATAATTTAATACCAATTATTTCACCATTATACTGGAGGTTAACCTACCCTAAACCAAGGAAAAGTACAAGGTAATGGTTAATTTCACAATCTCTTTATTATCTGAGGTTGTTTTTACGTAAGTATCTACTCGGACCTCTTTATCCTCCACATCCGAGTTTTCATAAAAAATGTATTTCAAAACTTTTTTACTATTTAATACACTATGGGATAAAGTCATTTATAACCTTTTTTGAATTTTATAATATTTTTTTAAAGGAATCTTTTCATCATTTTCCAAATAATGTACTTTATGACCTTTTTGATAAAATTGAGGTAAGAATGTTTTTTTTGACTTATACGGCAGGTGAGGCTATTTTCCACTATTATAACATCGTCGAAGATTCCCTTACAAGATTATAAGAATATTTTCAAATGCAAATGTTTTATTTTATAATTCTGTGTCCTTTAAATGATTTTAAAATAAAAATAGATATTTCTCTAAAAGGTTTTTGATTTCAACTTTGTCAACATCCTTTGATGGATTTTATGTTTGTTTGAAGTTTATTTATTATTATACAAAACTTCAATATTGAATTCAAGGTTTTGTGATATTTTTGACTATGGATGTGTTAGTTCATACCATTCATGGTTTATGGATAAATTATTGACATTTCTTATACCAGTTTTAATACAAATGTTTATGTTATGTGTAAACCTTTTCATATGGGGAATAAATTGGACTTAGTAAGTGACGGGTGGAGCCTATTTTATCTCCTCGATGCATAGGTTGGTTTCATGAGAAAAACTAGTGTCTTAGCACAACGTCTTGAAAAAATATAATTTTTATTCTTGGAACAAGTACTTGAATATGTGGTTATGAAGTCTAGTGTTATCCATTACATCATTATAAAAGTGGCTATTGATATTGCATGTGATTATTCGACTAGTAGAATATCCATGTAAGTAAGTAAATGGAATTATTTTGGATTTATATTTTCCATATTACGATGATGTTTATGTTGAAAATTCTTTTTTTAGTTCAATACATTTCCTTAAATGTTTTTTCTTCTTTATGAAAGTTTCTGCTATATTGTTATCCTTACTGAGAATCTGAGATCACCCCTTTATATGTTTTATTTTTTCCAGGATGCAAAGAAGTATATTGTGACAGACCAGCAGGGATAGTCTATGGGATCTCAGTGTTGTCTATGGAAATAATTTTTTTGTAATTTTTCATTTTATGAGGTAATGTAAACCTTATTAATGTATCTATTACTTACAAGGATACTAAACTTATCGGTCTTTTTGGACTTGATCTTTTGTGATCATGCCAATGATACGTAATAATACACCGACTCTGGGCTTCTAGGGTCGGGGCGTTATAGTTGGTATTAGAGGATGTTTAGTATAATCCTTGGAAACTAGATTTAGATAAACTCTGATTAGATCACATATCCCTAAGATAGACTTTGAGGATTACTATAGAAGAACTTACTAGAATTTTGGTACTGTAGAGATTTTGTGAGTTTTCCAAGAAAATACATCCCTGTCTAGATACGAGCATGTAGAGGCGGCTCTGACATAGATGTACCTAGGGGTGAAACCTGAAAACACTTCTTTGAGAATGACTCAAATGGGAACTGGTGCACGACAATGGGCCTTGCTGCACTCTTGGTTACGACACTCTCGGAGGATATGCTTAGGATAATTCTCATTTTATTTACAAATCATTATGAAGGATTTCTAAGTATATACCTCCTCAAAGAAAATATTTTAATCATTATGGATTATATCCATGAACTGTTCAATTTATGTTAGGTATTTCACAAGTTTGGAATTATTCATTGCAACACATAAACTGACCTAGTGTATGCCATTGTATAAAAATGGTGCCCAGTAGAAGGAATTTGAACTCTGACAATACGTATGATCTAAAGAGTAAGAATGATCATTTCATTCACTGTATTAATCCAACATTTAGAAAGGAAATAGTCTCCCATGTATTCCCAACTTATGAATAAATAGTATCATTTGTTAATAAGATAAATAAATAATTATATGAGTCTTATGTCTTTGAAGGGAAGCAAGAGAAGAAAAGGATAACAGAGATAAATATGGATAACGGGAAGAGGGAAAAGAAAATTTTTCCCATATGTGGTAACTGTGGAAAGAATAACCTTGGTAAAATCTTGAAGGGAATGAGAGTTTGTTATAAGTGTGGAGAAAAAGGACACCAAGTACGATATTGCAAGGGTAATAAAAAAGTTCCAAATGTACAATGCTTCATTTGTAAGTAGTTGGGACACTACGCTTATCAATGTCCAAATCATTATATTATACCCCAAATGATACTATTGGATAATAATAAAGTTATAATACTACCAATTATGAAGATGAATGATTAGATTTCTTACCTTTTTATTAAAGTATTGTTTCATTTGAGTATTTTATTAATTATGTACATGTTATAATAATTATAGAGTATATAAGGATTGTACTGCAGTACTATTTCATTAAGGAATTGAGATTGTGTGGAACAAAAAAAAGTGACTCATTAGCAGGTTAAATTTTTGGAAAATATATGGTTGAGAGAAAGATAAAACATAATATGGTTCTGATACCAAGGTAAGGGCTTTTTAGAATAATACATGATTGATTTGGATAAATTATATTGGATATTCTTGACTACCTTGAAACTGATTAATGATTTGTATATTCCATTTTTCTTAGAGTTTACAACATTTTTGGATAGAAGGAGTATATCCAGTATTATATAAGGAATAATGGAGCATGAATGTAATCAATAAGGATTTATAGTAATTAAAGATGTTACAGTGTTTTAAAAGAATACTTTATGAAGTTGTTCACATGTTATTATGTGGAAAAAATATCTTCATTTTGTTTACCTTTCTTATAAACTTTGGACTATGAGTTTGGACAAAAATATTTTAGATAATTATAGTTTGAGATTATTTTTGGATTGCCATAAAAAGGACAACCCAGAGGTCAGGTGGCAACCCATTGCATCCAGAAAGGTCGCAAGACTTGAACCTGCAACTGAAGGGCGACAAGGGTGTATCACCTACCACTAGCCCATGTGATGTCCTGGATTGAATAATGTAGTTTTTTTAATGTTCTGGTAGATGAATTATAAATTAATTTTTTTTGAACCCTATATGAATAGAATAAATAAAATATTTTTTTAAGTTCTGTTAACTTTTAGAGTGAAAGATGTGTTTGTGGTAGAAATTAGTTAAAGGATAGAACTCTACTTTCCAAGTATATATATTTTTATTCTCTTATTCTATGAAGAAATTAATTCTTTACTTTAGGAAAGGGTCTTAAAACTAAAATGTTTTATCCTAATACCTTACGTTTTTTTGAACCGATGATATTTTAAATCATCATAGATTGATGGCTTTGAGGCCCTCAATTCAACAATTTTTTGTGACTGATGACCTCAATAACTCCCTATAAATATTTACGGTTTTTCTCTAATTATTTGTCTCTAATTTCCACCAATGTTCTCCTAATCAATATCATAATTTGGTGGTGACTTTTTCGTACCCCTTTTCCTCTTATTAAGACTAAATTTTATTAATCCAATTTCTGATGTGGGTTTTCCCACAAAGGTATTTTTTATTTTCAACCTTTTATTTTCGAAGAATAATTTCAAATTGTGAGGATGCAATTTATTGAATGTGGGAAGAATATAACACCCTAATATTTCATAGTATGTTATTTCTTCAAAGTAATCCAATAACTTGCACTATACGCAACCCTGAGTTCAAGCGCACCACGACTTACCAAACTAGCCGTTCAAAAGTGGTTATGAGTAGTATTAAATGAATTTTGAACATTATATAATCCTTTTAATTTTAGAATCCATATTATGAGTTTCTTAGACATAATGTAAGAACAAATTCATTTTTTCAGATGAAGGAAGTATTTTTTCCCAAAATTAAATTTTACCGCATTTTAATGGAGAACCTTTTTTATTTCCAATATTTGAAACTTTTATATACTCAATTTGATAAAATAAACTTCTACTTTAGAATAGAGACATAATAATTTAGTTTCAATACATTTTTGGTGTTTTTATGATAACTTTCATATTTGGGTGAATAATGAAAAATACTATATTTTAACTTAAAAAAACTTTTTTAATAAAAATAATTTATAGTGTTGAATTATAAATTTTAATGGTTTGGAAGTACAATTAGATTATATTTTTACCATTTAATCAAATGATGGCCATTGTAAGTAATTTCACTTTGAAATTGGACATTAAAAAGTGTCAATCTTTTGAAATTTATTATTTCTTCAAAATACACTTTTTGGTGTTGACAACGGGAATTAATTTAAAATTAATTAATTCAACTTCTATGTTTTTAAATTGGTAAAATAGAATTCATTTTTGAATTCATAATATCAAAATTATCTTAGGGTGGATTTTTGGTATTTTTTCTGAAAACTTTCAATTTTTGATGAATAGTGAAAAACACTAAGTTATTGTTTAAAACCGAATTTTTATTTAAATAATTATTTATTTTATTTAAATTTATTTTAGGTAAAAATAGATACATAATACCTATATAAATTCAATTTAATTAATTGGAGTCAATTTATAAAGATTTTAGATATATAAAAAATTTATCGAACTTTTTACTATTTTTTACCCACCTCCTAAGAGCATTTGCAAATTAACGTAAAACATAATTTTACTGCTTTTGTGAGTTGAATTTCAAAAATCCGATAGACACGGTTGATATAAGTAAGTAAAATTTGGTTCAATAAGATGAAAATAATTTTTGGTGAATAGTAACTTTTTACTTTTATTTGCACCGGTTAAAAGTAAATAGGGTAATTAAGGGTAAAAATGATATTATTATTACCCTAAAACATGTCCTAATTCTCTTGGATAAGTATAATTCGACCCAAAAACCACAGGAATAAAATATGAACCTCTTTGGTCCACTTGGATTAGATTAGAACATTTATTATTATTTAATTCAAAGAAGAGTTAAAAGTGATAAATTAAATGTTTAATAAATAAAAAAAATTAATATAGGGTTATACAAAAGATAAATTCGACTATAAATATTCATTATAAAGCTAAAAATATTTACCCCATAATGTTATTTTATTTATTATTTTTAGATATTATATATTTAAATTTATTTATGACACAATGATGATGTAGTAATTACTGTATTAATGAAAGATTAAAATAATTGACATTATAAATATCCATATAAATGTAATTTGAGACTTTATATGAATTAAAATAATTTTATAGGTTAATATGACATATTAGGGTTAGTTAGATGTATTTTTGTATAAGTAATAATGTTTTTATGAATTTAGAAAAAACAAAATACCAAATAGTGTCAAAATTGACAGAAAAGAGTTTTTAAAACAAATATTATATTATTAATTGATATTCTATTCCTAAAAATCTAAGGTTCGGCCAAATGACTTATTTAATTATTTTTGTATCATTAATTAACATCTTGGGGTTCTGTTGGAAGTTTATAATAAGTTTATTAACCATATAATATAAAAATACAAAGAGACATGCTAAATCTCAAACTATTTATCTAAGAGTTAAATCTAAAAGATAAAGTTAATATAGTGACCCAAACCAGTCTAAAACCTATTTTTTGAGTCTTTTTAGACCCATCCCCACATTATCATTTAAATAATTCATTTTTTAGCCATTATAAACCGAATATTATTTAATTATAAAATAATATTTCTTGCTTTTCTTAAGGTTCCCCTCACCCCTCTAATAAATGGGCACTCCCCCATCTCTCTAATTCATACCTTCAAAGCCATTTGGATCAGCCAACCCATGCCCAAATACCCTTTAAACTATCCTCCCTTCATCCTAGAGGCTTTCCTTTAGTCAGAAATACAACCTACAGAGCCCTTTTGATCAAATCAAAAGGAAGAATCCAAAGAAGAGGTAAATATTTCATCACCTCTTTCAAGTTCCTTTCTTCTTCCACTTCCACTTTATTTGTTGTTTCCTTTATAAATTAATAACTCCAGAATCCTCTATATACTATTATGTTTTTATAAATATGGTACAACCATATTCATTATTCTATCCATCCTTTGAACGACATGTCACCATACTTGCGTATGTATGACTTACCATCTCCATGTCGTGGTGTAATTGTTATTCAATACATTATTATTTGGATGGGTATAATAATGATGTGTGGTTGATTTAAATAAAAAATATAACATGATAATTATTCTGTATATATGATATACCATCCAATTATATATTATTTTAATATCAAAATAATTATATTGTCACTCGTGCGTACGTATGGATTACCGTCTCCATGAACGTGATGAGATTCATTCCTCATCGTATCCATTCAAGACTAATTTTAATTACATGATTAAAAATAATGTTTAAAGAATTAATACCATTATTAATATGAATAAGATACATCCTATCCATAACAAACATTACTTATGTAATAAAGTATATAAATGAAAATGAACGAGTTAACACCCGAAACGACGATAATACTAAGATATTATTAAGAAATCAATGTTAAAAGATCAAATATGATATCATATTAATATATATTATTCTTGTATAGTTTAATAACAATAATATCACCATTATACATGAGGTTAACCTACCCTCGACCAAGGAAAAGTACAAGGTAAGGGTTAATTTCACAATCTCTTTATTATCTGAGGTTATTTTCATGTAAGTATCTACTGGGACCTCTTTATCATCCACATCCGTGTTTTCTTAAAAAATGTATTTCAAAACATTTTTAATATTTACAAGACTATGGGATAAAGTGATTTATATCATTTTTTGACTTTTTATAATATTTTTATAAAGTAATATTTCCGTCGTTTTCCAAACAAGGTACTTTATGACCTTTTCGACAAAATTAAGGTAATAATGTTTTTTTAACTTATACGGCGGGTGAGGCTAATTTCTGCCATTATAAATTCATAGAAGCTTCACTTAAAAGATTATAAGAAAATTTTCATATATTAATTTTTTCTTTTATAATTATGTAACCTTTAAATGATTTCAAAATAGAAAGTTATATTTCTATAAAAAGGTTTTGATTTCATCTATATCAACACCCTTTGATAGATTTTAAGTCTGTTTGAAGTTGATTTATTTTGATACAAAACTTCCATATTGTATTGAATTTTTTGTGATATGTTTGAATGTGGATGTGTTATTTCATAACATTCATGGTTTATGGATAAATTATTGACATTTCGTATTCCAGTTTTAATACGAATGTTTATGTTATGTTTAAACCATTTCATATGGGGAATGCATTGGACTTAGTAAGTGACGGGTGGAGCCTTCTATAGATCCTCAATGCATCGGTAGGTCTCATGAGACAAACTAGTATCTTAGAACAAGGCCTTGACGAAATCTTATTTTTAGTCCTGTAAAAATGCCTTGATTGTGTGGTTATAAAGTCTGGCATTATGCATTCCATTATTATTAAGTGGCTATTGATATTGCATGTGATTATTTGACTAGTATAATATACATGTGAGTAAGTAAATGGAATTATTTTGATTTAAATTTTCCATATTATGATGAAGTTTATGTTGAAAAGAATTTTTGTTAGTTCTATACATTTCCTTAAATGTTTATGCTTATTTATTAATGTTTCTGCTAGATTGTTATCCTTACTGAGCATCTGAGATCACCCCTTTCTATGTTTTATTTTTTCCAGGATGCAAAGAAGTATGTTATGAATGATCTGTAGGGATGGTCTATCGGATCTCAGTGTTTTCTATGAAATCAATTTTGTTGTATTTTTTCATTTTATGATGTAATGTAAACCTTATGAATGTATCTAGTACTTCCAAGCCTACTAAACTAATCGGTCTTTTGATATTTGATCATTTTTATCATACCAATGATATGTAATAATGCACCGAATCTGGGCTTCTGGGGTCAGGGAGTTACATTATTTCTCAACCATAATTTCTAAATAAGATTAAGGAATCCCAATGATATGACTACTTCCTACCAAAGTATATGATTCATTAAAGAAAAAAAGTTTTCAGGGTTCATCATTGATTAAGATGGTGTGTCGAAATTTTCTATTTACCTTAGATTTTATATTTAAATTTATAATTATTCAAAAAAGGGAATAACTTGTCATAATTTAAATATTTATATATCACTAAATTTATAAATATTTATAAGAGAACCATTGGTGAGATAACATTAATAGATATATTTTTGAAGATATGAAACGTTTTTTGGTATGGTATTATGTAAAACATGAAAAAATATTAACCCAAGAGTGATGAAATTTATTATTACAATGGAATAAAAGTGGGAAAACATCCAAATGTATTTTTCACTAGTATACCAAAGTCATTAAATTTAAATAATTATATATGTGTTTTTTTCCCATTTTCTATATATAAGAAATTATTTATTTCTTGGTAGATTTTTCATGATTTCTATCAATGAAGTAGTAATATTTTGTAACATTTATCTATAAAAATTATATCATATCATGATTTGAGATTCACATCAAAAAATTGGAATATTTTTTTTAAATTCTATGATCAAAATATTAAATTTTATCATCACTTTTCATCCCCAAATGAATGTTCAATAAAAATATTATTAAGTATTCTAAGGTCCCATTTGAGTAAATTAAATGGGTGTTTATATTAAAAAACATCATTTGAAAATTTAAAATGGAACCATATGAGGCTATATATAAAATTAAATTCTATTCCCAAACCAATTAGGATGAGGTTTCTTAAAAATGCTTGGAATTTCATAAAACCTTTAAATTTTTAGGCATTGGAACAGGTGAGATAAAGTTTGGTTCGTTAGGTGGATGTTTGGATATGTTTTAAACTATAATGATATACAAAGTTTTGATAATTGTGGTTGTGGTGTAGTCTGATGGTTTGTGGAGAGGAACTATTTCATTTTAGTCAATTGTGATGTAATGGTTAAAATTTAGTGTGGTGATGGTGATCTTGAGTGGGGTTGAGGTCGAGATTTTTAGGTTCCTTTGGATAGACATGGACAAGTATGTTATTACATGGTGTTAATAATTATAATGTTGGAAGATTTAGGATAATATTATTAAGGTTTGTTGCATCATGGAGGTGGGAATCCTCCCATGGGGGTCTTGAGAGAAAAATTCATTGGTTCAACCCTTTTTAGTAACTTCTTGATATGATGGTGTTATCATACTATAATGGTTGTTTAGGGTTGATCGAGTCTGAGGTTGAAGTCCAAGAATTACACTGTGATTATTAAATATTTAGGTGTTTTGGTATGAGTAAACACATTCTGATTTGACACTTATTATTTCCATTTATTTAAGGTGTATTGACTCTCAAGTATTTGCGGTATATAATTTCATGAATTCTGGATCATTACATAATTGTGTTGTGATCTCACAATCATGTTTTGATATAGTGTTTTCCAGTTTTAATATAAATTTGAGCACCCATTGACATTATTTCAAAATCCTTCAAATTTTATCAAACCCTTGACACTTAGAGGCTTTTTATTACTAATATTTAGTCGTCTTTGGGTGGATTTTGATCCTAAAATTACAGAGAACAACACCTTTTGAACCAAGATTATTTCCTCTCCCCTTGTCCATTCTATACTTATTATTTCTTCTTGGGGTGCCTATGAAAGTAGTGTTGATTCTATTTTCAGATTTTTTTCATCATGGATTTGATATTGGTGGTTGTTTATGGGATTTTTCAACTATCTATGTGAGTTTTGTGATGTTTTATCATAGTTTAACTATCATTTATGTGCTGAAGTTTTTAAAGCATCCTTTAAGGTAAGGGATAAAAGACTTATCCTTCATTAATTATGCATAAATGTATATCAATCATGATATTTATATAATTGTTAGGATTATTTAATTAACCTAAATAATATATTTAATAAAAATAAAGTAATTAAAGGTTAAACGGGTTATTTGAATGTGATTTTTAGAATTTTATGATACTTATTATAAGTTGGTGATTTTTAGTTGATATTTCTACAATGAAATTAAAGTTAGTTTTTGTGTAATTATTATTTTCTATTATTTGAATTATTTGAATCATTTTACACTAAATATTAACCATTTTAAGATGTTAATTAAAATTTATCCTAAAAATATAGATCTATGAAATAAATTTTTAATGATTAACATATTACATAATATGTACGAATGATAAATAAGAAGTAGTTTCATGTGAATTTATTAAATATTTATATTATTTCTTATTGTATATAGAGTAATTATTTTGGTGATTATAATGGTTTTATCTAGTTGTGGTGGATGGTTGAGATGATGAAATAACGTTTTTTGGGGTATTGGAGGACGTGTTATAACATGATCATTATTGTGGTTTCATGGATGGTTATATGGAAAGGGAATGGTTGTGGATGTTACATTAATATAGAATGGTTATGGTGTTTTTTGGAAGGGGATAGTGTGGTGGTTGATGTAATCTAAAATGAGGTATATGTGGTGTGTTTTATAGTTTCCTAGTAATATATTTTCTATGGTGATATAAATAAATAAATAAGTGAAGATTTGATTTAAACATGTAATGGATGGATTAAATATAGAAATTGAAATTGTAACTGGTTTGATGTAACAAGTGGTTAAATGAATGTAATGTGGTTGGTAATGTTAAAAATATAATTTAACAATTATGCTTTTAGAAGGGATGTTGTTTGTATGATGTGCATTTATTTAGTGTGGTTGGGTATGGTTTTTTAGTAGTGTGGAAGCATCTGTTTGTGTGAGGTAGTAAGTGATATATAGTTAGAGAATGTTTTAGTTGAAAATGAAACACATTTTTAGTGGACCCTTAAATTGGTCTTGTGAAGATTATTATATAATTTTTATTTTCTTTTTATTTTATATGTTCCGTCACCTAATTAAAGTAACCTTACCAATTATTATATGGGTATACTGGTTTCAAGTGTCTTCCCCAACATCCAGGTTGTAGATGGAATTGATGGCCAACTACTCCCTCTTCCCTTATCTCCCATGAATCATAGTGTTGTCTATAATACCTCAATTTATGTATATATATATGGGATATAATGTCTCAAGAAAATCGTCTATATACACCATTTTCCTTGGTTATGTTGTTTTGATGTTAATTCAGGGTAGTGAATATCCATGGAAGGATAAGGGAAATAGAAATATATCCTTTCAGTTCATGTTACCCTACTATGATGACGATTTTTTGTATGGTTTAGATTTAGTGATATAATAACAAGAAGTAATTATGGTATGTGTGTGACATCCTGACCCAGGTGCTGTATGTCGGTGCCCCAATCTGGCTAGTTACATGACCTTAGGTGCACCTCCCCATATGCAAGAGGCTGTTGACTAGCATTTATGGTATAATATGCAATGTGGGGAGACTATACCCTCTTTATTAAATCATCATGATAGTATAAATAAATAAATAGTATCCAAAATTATAACAACTAATAACCAGGATAATACCATAATCAATAAAGAACAACATCACGTGGTAATCAAAAATTTGAACAAACGACTATAATAAAAACTAATAGATATGTCAAGTCGTATAAGTTTCAAGTGTCAAATGAAAACCCAAAATAAATACACACTAAAAACTACCCAAGTGTGTCGGGAAAACATGTCCAGTTCCCTTATCATGCTCTATCCCACATCCCAACTCATCCATCTAACATAGGGATTTTCCTCTTATACTCTCCTACAAACATTAAGTCTATTATGGTACCAATTAGTAAGCACAAGTAGGGTGTGAGTAAAACATAGTAGTCTACCACAAATGGAATCTAAATCAAAATTCAATCTATTTCATTTTATTTAATTTTATAAATAATAAAATACAAATGATAAAGTAAATAGTTTCCATATTTAAATTATTCTTTGATTAACCATAAAAAATTCTAGGGTTCATGGTGACTTTCAAACCAATAATACTTGCTTTATCCCATGCCATAGTCTAAAATCACTACTGGAAATAAACTATTTCCCAACGGTTCAGAACCGTTGGGAAAGCCCCTCAAACCGTTGGGAAAGGTTTTCCCAACGGTTCTCATAACCGTTGGGAAGTAAGCCGTTGGGAAAGGTTTTCCCAACGGTTTACTTGCAACCGTTGCAATAGGCCCATAGAAGTTACCCTACCCCAACGGTTTGGGTGAACCGTTGGGATAGTTTTTCCCAACGGTTCTCCTAAAACCGTTGGGAAAACCAAATCCCAACGGTTCCAAACCGTTGGGATATACCATGTGGAACAGTTTCCCAACGGTTTTAAACCATTGGGAATTGGTGAAGTCTTTCCCAACGGTTTAGAACCGTTGGGAAAAGACATGCTAAAACTTATATGCCAACGGTTTGAAACCGTTGGCATACCCTATGCTGCAAATTGCAGCACCCTGCAATTTGCACAGCCCCTGTCCCCTGTCTATCACCACCCTCATTTTCACCTCATTTTCACCTCATTTTCACCTCATTTTCGATCCAACTATTGTACCAGTAATAAAATAAAACATACATATTCAATTACGAACAAATTCATACACATTTAACATATAATGGATCCTGAAACTATACAAATCCATAATTAAATTACAATTCATAAACATACATAATTCATATAGAATTCAATTTAAAATTTAGATGACAATTATACGTGGAATCTGAAATTCAATTCATAATATGATCGGTTTTTTCTATACCATATATTTTTACCTCAAATGATGTCCATTTTAAACAAAATACATACACCTGAAGTGATACCGGCCACACCGCACCTCAGATTGAGGCGGGGTTAACTCGTACACGTCACATTTGACTCATGGATCGTTGTGCTAAAGTATCGACAAAATCCTAATGCGTTTGGTCGGTTTTCCGTATGCCAGTTGATGTTTTTCACTTAAAATGGCGTCCTTTTGAAACAAAAGACGGACACTATGAGTGGTGCCGACCACACCGCGTCTCCAATTGAGGCGGGGTTGATTCGTACACGTCACATATGACTCATGGATCGTTCTCCTAAAGTTTAAATGGAAACCGAATGCGTTTGGTCGGTTTTCCGTATGTACCTAAAATGTTGTCCATTTTAAACAAAAGAGTGACACTTAGACTCATCCCGACCACACCGCGACTCAGATTCATCCCGGGTTGGCTCGTACATGTCACATATGACCCATGGATCATTGTGATAAATTATAAAAAGATTCCGAATGTGTTTGGTCGGTTTTGCGTATGCCAGTTGTTCTTTTCATTTATAATCATGTCCATTTTAAACAAAAGAGACATAGTTAGAGCGGTGTCGGCCACACCACATCTCAGATTAAGACGGGGTTGACTTGTACACGTCACATATGACCCATGGATCGTTGTGCTAAAGTATCGATAGAATCCGAATGCGTTTGGTCGGTCTTCCGTATGTCAGTTGATGTTTTTCACTTAAAATGACGTCCTTTTGAAACAAAAGACGGACACTTTGAGTGGTGTCAGCCGCACCGCATGTCGGATTGAGGCGGGATGATTCGTACACGTCACATAGGACCCATGGATCGTTCTCCTAAAGTTACAATGGAAACCGAATGCGTTTGGTCGGTTTTCCGTATGTACTTAAAATGGTGTACATTTTAAACAAAAGAGAGCCATTTAGACTGATCCCGGTCACACCGCGACTCGGATTGACCCGGGTTGGCTCGTACACGTCACATATGACCCATGGATCGTTGTGATAAATTATCAAAAGATTCTGAATGCGTTTGGTCGGTTTTGCGTATGCCAGTTGTTCTTTTCACTTATAATCCTGTCCATTTTAAACAAAACAGACACAGTTAGAGCGGTGTCGGCCACACCGCGGCTCGGATTGAGGCGGGGATGATTCGTACACGTCACATATGACTCATGGATCGTTCTCCTAAAGTTTCAATGGAAACCGAATGCGTTTGGTCGGTTTTCCGTATGTACTTAAAATGGTGTCCATTTTAAACAAAAGAGAGCCACTTAGACTGATCTCGGCCACACCGCGACTCGGATTGAACCCGGGTTGCCTCGTACAGGTCACATATGACCCATGGATTGTTGTGATAAATGATCAAAAGATTCGGAATGCGTTTGGTCGGTTTTGCGTATGCCAGTTGTTCTTTTTCACTTATAATCATGCCCATTTTAAACAGAAGAGACATAGTTAGAGCGGTGTCGGCCACACCGCGTCTCGGATTGAGACGGGGATGATTGGTACACGTCACATATGACCCATGGATCGTTCTCCTAAAGTTTCAATGGAAACCGAATGCGTTTGGTCGGTTTTGCGTATGCCAGTTCTTTTCACTTATAATCCTACCCATTTTAAACAAAACAGACACAGTTAGAGCAGTGTTGACCACACCGCGCCTCAGATTGTGGCGGGGATGATTTGTACACCTCACATATGACCCATGAATCGTTCTCCTAAAGTTTCAATGGAAACCGAATGCGTTTGGTCGGTTTTCCGTATGTACTTAAAATGATGTCCATTTTAAACAAAAGAGAGCCACTTAGACTGATCCCGGCCACACCGCGACTCGGATTGAGCCCGAGTGGGCTCGTACATGTCACATATGACTGATGGATGTTGGGTCGGAGGTGATGGCAAGAGGGGGGGTGAATTGCCTTTTTAAAATTAATTAACAATTTAAAACAAATTTAAATGCAGCGGAAAGTAAAATGGCAAGACACAATTGATAACGGAGTTCGGCTTTAAACTCAAGCCTACGTCTCCGCTCCCAACTCAACCGTTAGGAGATTTATACGACCGCTTGCTTTTTAATGGTTATAGCAAGAAACCCACTAGCCGTTTTAAGGTAGGCTAGATCACCTTCTTACAGCTTGCTTTTTTATTATGGTTGTAGCAAGAAACCCAAATTGAAAGAAGAAAAAGGGTGGTTTGTTTTAATACAAACCCAATTAAGAACTAAACAATTGAAGTAAATAATTTAGAACAAACTAGAGGAAGCCTTGAGCGCCAAGAGGTGAGTGTAGTTGATGTAGAGGCAGCCCAAGCTTCAAGGATGGCAATTGGATCTCAAGTAGCCTTTGAGAATTGTCGTAGGAGCCTCAAATGATTAAAATAGCTTTGGTATGCTTCGGTATATGATCGGTAGTGTTCCCGGCATCCATGGATGTCTATTTATAGGAGAAATGCTCCCAAATACTTCAAAATAGCCGTTGGAGGGTTTTCGGAGCCGTTGGGGATCAAGTGGGCAAGCCTGGTCAGTTTGACTGAGCACACCGGCTGGCCGGTGCTGATCCACCGGCTGGCCGGTGCACCAGACAGAAGCAAGGGATTTCTCTGGCTCCACCGTGGAACATTTTAATTATTATTCGTGACGTGTACGCGCAGACGGCACCTCAATCGGACGTGCGGTTTGCGCGGTACGGCTCAATATTCGTGTTTTAAGTGATGCGCGCGCTTCGTAAACGCGCGTGAGGGGGGTCCAAACGGGCCGAACGATGTCGGAATGGCCTGAAATCAGACGACAAATACGGGCGACTGATTAAAATAATTCAACTCCAATACTATACTACGAGTCTAGATAAAACCAACAACTAGAATAGATTAAACATCACATGTCAAGTCAAAAATGTAACGGATCTATATGTCCCACATCAGCATCACCATCTCCATCATCATCATCATCATCGCCCTCGTCATCGTCCTCCTCATCGTCATCACCCTCCTCAACGCCTTCCTCCTCGCCTTCTCCCTCCTCCTCGCCCTCCTCATCTCCATCCTCTTCCGAATCAGACTGCTCGCCATCATCATCTTCAAGCTCGACATCGGCCTGACCACCACTGGAACTGCCACCTGGTGCACCATATATAGAATGTATCGACGACATGTATTCATCAATCGCTGGGCTGGCCTCTGCTGGAAGTGTTGGACGTAGAACTTCAATAAATTTCATAAATGCACTGTTTGCCCTTGCAGACTGTTCTGCCGTCTCTGTGGCCCTTTTCTCAGCCTGTTCTGCCTGTTCCCTAACTTGCTGCAGCTCGGTGGCACTACAACTCGTACCTGAGGCAGGCCAATACCTCGTCGGGGCTATCCTAGGTCGGCAGCGTACTCTGCCAGAATGATCATCTCCCAACACCTGATGTAAGTGATCAGATGGCCCAAAATTGTCTGCTTCTTGGGCATCGAGGGCCTCTAAAGCATCCTGTTACAAATATAAATATATTGTTAAGTTACGAAATAGATATTAAAATATAAAATCAACAGATTAAAACTTACAATCTGCTGCTGAGTCGCTTCGTTGACAGCACGTCCATCCTTTTTTCGTCTACTCGAGCAAAACAGTTTTGCTCGAGGCACACGTCCTTCAATATTTTGTACTTTCCTCTACAATGACATTGAAAACAAAATTTATATAAAGACTTCAGCAAATAATTAAATAATTGAGGAAAAAAAAGAAAATGTAAGTCGTAAAGAAAACTTATAAACAATTGTCATACCTGCTGCCTCTCATGATCCGGCATCGTCGTGCGTCCTAGTGTATGGAGGTATTTTTTTGCATCAATGTTTTTTTTATTTTTACCAGATGATTCCTAAATAAAATTCGATAATGCAAAGGATAATATTAATGCAAAACTTGAAAGTTATTATTTAAATACCTCAAATGTAATTCATACCTTAAACTGGGTACTCGTCCAATGAGTAATCATCTGACGATACTGCTCTATAGGACAATCATCCACGACTGGTACCGCCTCTAACTCAGTGCCAACTCTAGCACGCCAGCCAATATACAGCTCATGCTTGTAGGCTCTCCAAAGCTCGCCTAAATCCTTTAGACGTTCCATTCGTGCACCCTCACCATCAGGAAAATTAAATCGAAGCTGAAATGAAAATATTAATTTATATAAATACAAAAAAAATTCATGGCATTAAATACAGCAGATTTTTTTACCCATATCTCTGCCCAAGCTCTATCTTTGACCTCATGTGGTAAATGTCTCCACGACAGCGGGCTGACGGGAATGATGTCGGAGTATTTGGCAAGCGTCGCCATAAAACTCCGACATTGCTGCCCTGTTTTCTCAACCATCTGATTGTCTTCATTATATTCCACCATAACCTGTGTGCGACGGTTCCACACCGAACGCATGCGTGTACGGCCCCGCCCCCGCCTCCTTTCAGTAGATGTATCTGTCATGAAAGAAAAACAAATATTTTATCAAAACATGTTATAATGAAAATAAATATTACTATAAAAATTTGATAGGGTTTTATAAATATACCTGTGCTAGTCTGATCAATGAGTGGCGCCGGATCCACAGAACCTGATGGAACACCCTCTGGTGGAACGGGAGTCGAAGACGATGGAATATAAAAGCTCGGAGAGACAGAAGTAGAAGGAAAAGAAGATGGAACAACTGTATGACCTGATGCTGACTGGGGAGTGGGAATCATCATGGGATGTGAAAATGATGGGGCAGAAGATGCAGAAGGTAGCGAAAACATGGGAGGTCTAAATATCCCGTGTGTCCCTAACGACACACCGGGATCAGAATGTGGGAAGGCTGAAATGTCAGTGGGAGGGGCAGGGTCTAGTCGGGCACGCGTAGCTCTATGTCCACCTCTGGTACGAACCCTCCTCGTACCACCGGCCTGAGTACTCGGACCAGTACTAGGCTCCTCGTCGAATAACTGTCGACGTAATGGTGGATCCTACAAAAAAGTTTACAAAAAAAATTAATCACATGACATTATATATTCTGTAAATATATATATATATATTTGAAATAAAGTACTCACTGTAGGCACTAATGGTGGAATGCCCAGCTCCTCCATCCGACGATTGTTCTCCGCCATTTTTTTTCTTCGTCTCTCTTCAATTGGCTTCATTTCCTGCATTGGAAAACAAATATGTAATTAATTAGAAAAAGAAAATTAATGTGTAAACCAAAAAACTAAATATATGAGGGAATGAGGGGATTCATTGGTAATTTAGCTATCAATTGTTTTAGAAGAGCTTGAATGAATTTAATAAAACATACAAGTTGTAATGTTCACCAAGTTTGAAATATTGTTTGATTTGGTTTGAATACAGTTCAATTCCAAATTAGAAAATGCAATTCAAATAAAACAGCAACCAATAAACATTGAAAATTCACATAACGGTCAAGTCAGCTAAAACATATTTGTGATCAATACTAAATAAATATGAATATTACCAACCTTAACAACCCAACTCGAGGTAAACCAAAAGAATTGAGAACATGGATGAATGATTCTATATATTTCCAACCACAACTTCAGGTTCACAATCAACTCTGACAATTGAGCTATTGGAGTCATCAAAAGAAATAAATGGATTGGTTCCAATGGCAATAGGGACAGTGTCAATTCCATCATCAGCATCATCAAAAATATGTCTTGGAATTACTTCAACTACGACACCAAATTCAGGTTGAAGTTGATCTTTGACATAAAAAACTTGTTTAGCCATTGATGCCAACACATATGGTTCTTCGGTTGCAAGAGTGCGGGTCATATTAATTACTCGAAATCCACAATCATCAATAAATGTGCCATGTCTCGTCATCGAATCAAACCAATGGCATTTCATCATTGTGACTCGTCCATGAGAGTAATAATCCAATATTATTATTTTCTCAACGACTCCATAATAACCCACATTTTCAAGTCGCGGTCTACTATCTGATGCGCTGGCATAACAATCTGTTGTGGCAGTAACCATAATACCATCATGTTGTGTTCTCATGTTTTTGGCTCGTTCAGTGACAATAAATCTGTACCCATTGATAACAATTGATTTACAGTCACGAACCACGGTATTAGGACCAAAATCCAAAGCTCTTATTTCCTCAGAGACAGAGTCAGCAGACAAACTCAATACCTGCAATATAAATGACAGCTAAACTTAAGTAAATATTGAAATAATTAATTTAAACAGTAATATTTTTACCTTCAATTTTAACCAAGCAGAAAACTCTTTGCTATGCAAAGTCTCTCTCCTTCTCAAAGATAAAGAACGATGCTTCCTATTTATCATTGTTTTATGTTCCCTGTAGATAAAAAAATATGAATAGTTTAACAGATATATATGTAAGATATACATATTCAATTTTGTTACCTGATATAGTCATCGAACAAATCACAGTTGAACAAAACTGTGCGATGTGCCATCTCCCGCTCTTCATTGCTTAATGTCTTCAATGTATATGATCCAGGAATTCCTCCTGTTTGAGGAAGTGATGGAAAACTGGGTTCAATTTGCTCATATTGTTCTTCTTCATTTCTCATTGGTCTGCTCATTCTTGTAGTAAGATCAGACAAATACATTGAACAGAAATCCATACATTCTTGAGCTAAGTAACCGTTCACGATAGAACCTTCGGGATGATTCTTGTTTCGAACATAAGACTTTAATGTGAACATATTTCTTTCAGTTGGATACATCCAACGAAAAGAAACAGGTCCTCCGAGAAGTATTTCAGTTGGAATATGGACAGTCAGATGCAGCATGCATGTGAAAAATGATGGGGGAAATATTTTCTCCAACTCACACAAAATTAATGGGGCATCTGTCAACATTTTTTGCAAGAAAGACTTCGACAACTTCTTAGCACAAAGATCTCTAAACAAATGGCACAACCGAATAACACCCACCCTTACATTATTGGACAAAAGATGACGGATTGCTATTGGAAGCAACTCATGCAGTAGAACGTGATAATCATGAGTCTTCAAAGATTTTAGCTTCAACTCTCTTCTGTTGACCCGTTTAGATATGTTGCTTGAATAGCCATCAGGAACTCTAATAGTCTCTAATACTTCCAAAAATTTTTTTTTTCAGTAGGTGTCATCACATAAGAAGCACATGGAAGTTGCCATTTATTTTCACTGATACGCACAGGATGCAATTCTGGTCTGATGCCCCAATCCACCAAGTCACGTCAAGATCGTAAATCATCTTTTGTCTTCCCCTTGACATTTAGAAGAACTGAAAGCAACATTTCACATATATTCTTTTCAATATGCATTACGTCTAAGCAATGACGTAGCAAATTGGTTGACCAATAAGGCAAATCAAAAAAGATACTCCTCTTCCTCCAATTGTAACAGGTTTCTGTGGAAACATTCTTTCTCTTTCCAGATTTCATTTGACCCTTCCCGAACGAAAAACTGAAATCTTTCAATTCATTAAGCACATCAGTTCCAGACATACGCTGAGGTGGATCATCGGTCTCTATAGTATTATCAAATCTTCGACGATTCATTCTATATGGATGATCCTTTGGCAAAAATCATCGATGTCCCATAAAACTGAAACTACAACGATGTTTCAGTCTTCTGGATCGTGTATTCTTCATACAAACTGGACATGACAGTTTCCCCTTCGTGCTCCATCCAGACATCATTGCATAAGCCGGAAAATCATTGATTGTCCACATAAGCGCAGCGCGCATCTGAAATATGTCTTTCGAACATGCATCGTATGTGCGCACACCCACATCCCAAAGAAGCTTCAACTCTTTTATTAAAGGTTGCATGTATACATCAATATCAATGCCAGGATCAGAAGGACCAGATATGAGTATACTCATGAAAGTGAAAGGTTTTTTCATACACAACCATGGGGGAAGATTATAAATGTGTATAAAAACTGGCCATGTGCTGTGCGAAGTAAGCATCTGCCCAAACGGATTAAAACCGTCGCATGAAAGACCCAGCCTCACATTACGCACGTCAGCTGCAAAATCAGGATGTCGAGCATCAAATCTCTTCCATGCAAATCCATCTGCAGGATGAACCAACTCATCATCAGTCTTCTTTCTCTCGGTATCATGCCATCTCATTTTTATTGATATGTCATCAGACATAAAAAGATTCTGGAGTCTGGGAATCAATGGAAAGTGCCACATTACTTTCTGTGGAACGCGGGATGGTGTTCCATCAGATTTTGACTTCCAGCGGGATGTGCCACATTTTATACAATCATTTCGTTCAGCGGTTTCCTCCCAGAATAAACTGCAATCTTTCGGGCAAGCATGAATTTTGTTTCTTGAAAATCCAAGTTCCTCAACTAACTTCCATGCCATATAGTGGTTTGAGGGAATATCTGCATCATCTGGAAGTAAATCCTTCAAGAGGGTAAGAATGTAATCGATTGCTGTATTAGAAATCCCATACATAGTTTTCCCATGAAATAATCGGATTAAAAATTCCAGCTTTTTCATTTTATCGCATTGCCGATATACTGGAGTCGTGGCAGCATCATTCAATTTTTTCACCCTATCAATATCATCATTTTCACTAGATGCATCAGCTGTCCTCATATCGAAGTCTTCTTGAGTCGAAATCCTTTCTTTTTCATGATGACGAATAAACGGAAACCGATCATCTAACAAATTCTCTATTCCAGTCTTTTCATTTCGATCATCACCAATTTGAGATTTCGTTTTCTCCCCATTGTGATACCACAGAAAGTAGTTTGCTTGAAACCCATTTTTGGTTATGTGGTAGCTGACTTCTTCACGGCTCAACCAAGGTCTACCAACACAATTGGAACATGGGCAGTGTATGCGACCACTATCTGAAGCATTGTCAAATGCAAAATCTATAAAGCTCTCCAAATTGTTTTGAAAATCATCTGAGATCCGATCGGTTTCATACATCCAACTTCTGTCCATTCTGTAAAAAGAATTTATATAAGTCATTTTGTCATAAACAATTCAATAGGCAGTAACTATAATAGAATATACATTTAAGTAAACGATAAAGGAAGAAAATAATCAAGGTATCAACTACACATGTCAAAAAAACATACAAATGTGTTATTGAAAAAATGTAAAACCAACAAGAACTTAATGTGTTATATCACATAACAGCATGACTCATCCCATAACCATATTAGTAGGGTATCATGAACATGAATAACATCAACCTTGTGCCATCCTCCTACCCTACATGACCCCAACCACATGCCACATCTTATTATAGCCTTATCACATCACACCTCATCGAAAAACACTAGGGAAATCATAGTACATCTCACCTGAAGACACATGGACAATCACATCGCATCTTGCCTAAAAACACATGGTCAATCACTTTTGAAGGAAGAGTAGGGAATGTTGTACCCCACTCTCTTGGATTTTAATGATCACAATCAGTCTCATAGTGATCTAATGTTGTTTCAAGTGTTCTTGTTAATAGGCATGATTTCAGGAGCAAGAAGTGGCAAAAAAAAGGAAAAGTGGACTTTTTTCAAGTCCACCGGCCAGCCGGTGTAGGACCACCGGCCAGCCGGTAAGGGCACCGGCCAGCCGGATCCAGCCCATCGGCCAGCCGGTGGACAAGGCAGAAGGGCTTGCCCTCTGCCAGGTGCCACCGGTCAGCCGGTGTCTGGCCACCGGCCAACCGGTGGGCCCAGACAGAATGGGATGTCTTCTGTCCAGACCACCGGCCAGCCGGTGGCCTCCTCACCGGCCAGCCGGTGGAACTCTTCGGAATAGTGAGACCTACTGTCTCACCACCGGCCAGCCGGTGGCCTTCCCACCGGCCAGCCGGTGGCTCCTGGGCAGAAGCTCTCTCCACCTTCCAAGGCACCGGCCAGCCGGTGGGCAAGCACCGGTCAGCCGGTAAGCAAAGTCAAACTAGCCGTTAGAGCTTGACCAGACTTGCCCACTTGATCCCCAACGGCTCCAAGAACCGTTGGCAAAACCTCTCAAATACCAACGGTTATACTAAACCGTTGGTATGTAAGTGTTGGGAAAACTCCAGTTTCCAGTAGTGAGGATCTTACATACTAGGATACACATCATGGATCACTATCAAAACCATAAAAACATTGACAGATCTCAAAAAATGAGTGCATGCCATCATTACCTCATAGAATTGAAAAAAGGTAAGTAACAAGCAATATATCTCACTACTCCATACTCACCCCACAACATAAGGGTCTCACATTACTAGGGAATAATTCTATCCAATACTAAATGATCTTGATCCATTTTTCATATACATATATGATTCACCTCACCAATTACTAAATATTAATAACATACAAAATTATGATTCCATTTAACTAGAGTTAAACCATCAGGTTTTACAAGGAAATTCTATATAAGTATTTGTTTACACTTTAAATAAAGAACATGAATGTCATGTTAACACTCAACATTGATTCATTAATAAATTGTATTCGAATTTTATGGAAATACCAAAATAAATTAGTGAATCAATGTACCTATAGTGGTGCACATGACCACCATGAAACCTTATTTATAAGAAAACAACCATTTAGAGGCAGGTACTAGATAACCTATAAGAAAACAACCATTTCAAGATGATTTTGACTTTAATTATTTAAAATAACATTTCATTTTTCATAATTATTGACTTAAATCCATGCCCTCTAGGCATAATCCAACCTCTTCCATGATTCCTCAATATTTATCTTTATTACAAAAGTCTGTTAAGCATCCAACCCCATGGGTTAAATTATTTAGCATTACCATTCCATAATTCCAGGTACTCTAGGTCTCACCCTAAGCTACTATAAAACATGCATAACCATGCACAACCAGATATGTTATTTAGTGGGGATAAGAAGTGAAGAAACAAGAAACTCAACTATCAGAACATTAAATAAGATTCATTAATAAGAAAGAATAACAACTCTTAGCACAAAAAATATTGGAAAATCCTAGTTTCAACCTTCTCCACTAGTCCTGGTTCTATCCCCGACACCACTATGTATATCACAATCCATCCTACCATCACAGACTCCAAACACTACCAAAAACCCTAAAATACCCACCCATTTCTTTGTAAACCATCATACATCTTAGGAACACATAACACAACAAGCCTCCCCAACAAGAGTAATCACACAAGTAAGGAATATGACAAAAAATATTTAATAGGGAATTTAGCTTTATAACCAAGGAATTTAGTCTTCATAAGAAAATGGGCTCACTAAACTGAAAAAAAATTTATTCAATAAATAATTATTTACCATCATGAATTAACCAATTAATTTATCATAGGTCATAACCATAGGAAACCTATGTAATTAACTATAAATAATTATAATTTAAACTTGATTCAAGTATCACTTTGATTTCCATCAAATATAACGAATAACGCTAAGAATTAAACATGATTATTTATTATTTAGTCATAAATAATTACTATATTTACACTACTTATCTAGTTTACAAATATAAAAAAATGATAAACCATAAAATAAAAAAATATAGCACACTATCTAGCAAATTATGAGGTAAACTGTTAACACATAATAAGCACATGAAATCTCTACAACCCAAAACCAACTCTTTATTTGTTTATGGTTTAATATTAATTAAATTTAATTCCACCATTACCCAATGGGATAAATCTTAATAACTTCGAAAATGAACTTTAATATGGTAGAATTAATGAATACCTTACATCAAGTCTTTCAATTTTATTTGAACAAGAATGGAATAACAAGAACAGTTCCTTGATCACATCTCCCACAAGGAACCGATGGTCCCTATGGACACCATACCATGAAAACATATTTAAACATCAAAATAATTCCCCTAATAATGAATAATTTGAAACAAAATAACATTAAAATATTGCACAAAAGAAAATAGAACCAAACATATAAGAAACCACAAGAGAAAGAGTTAAAAATTACCTCAGATCATCATAGATCTATCTCTAGAATAAGAGTGTTGAATCCTATCAAAGGGGATTCAAATTCCTTAAAAAAAACTCTACTAGATTCCTAGGTTTCAGGATTTTTTTGAGGATGAAAAGTTCAAAGAGGGTTCAGAAATTTTTAGGAAAACTAGAAATTAGAAGACCACAACATAACACCCTACACCATGAGGCAAGGAGGGAGAAACATGAAAAAAACTATGGAATAATGGAAGAGTTTACACTATATCACTCATGGTCAATTTTGTATCCAAGAAACATGGCATGGTCTATGTTGAAGATCCTTTAAATTAGGATAAGGAATATGACCCAAAGGAATCACTATGCTGTATAATCCTAATAGCTAATGCATGAGGCTAAACCACATCTCAACTCTATGATGTAGTGACACTGAAAAAGGTAGAACCACTAAAACTTACCTCCCCATATTTTACTTGACATCCTATCCCCACTCCTTTGTGTTTAAATAATTGGAATAACCACAAAAGACTCTCCTTTTAAGCCTGTACGCCACATCTTTTAATCCACACCACAACCTATTCTCCCGACTAGACTCTATGGAATAACATAACTCACCATGCTAAAATCCTACTCTAAAGCTGAAATTTCAACTTAACTTCCCTTATTCCTCCTATAATCCTCCCTTGGAACCTCCAACACATAAAATACATAATAAACATGTTGTATGGATTTGGGCCCTTACAACACCCTTAACTATTTTGTAACTTTTGAATCATAACCCCCATGAAAGAAATAAATTCAAATGAAAATTTAAATAAAATAAATATAAATTGATTCATGATATGTTATATCAAAGTTTTTGTATATACATTGCATGAAATAAACTTGTGTTGAATATGAAATGTATCTTAGAAACCAACGTGAGATGAGAAACCCTTACCTCAAGTTCTCATTGCCTCGTAATTGTATTTAACCTCATGTTAATAAATTTTAATTAGTTTTAAATCTACAAAAGAATCATATTTATACATACTAGGATACACATCATGGATCACTATCAAAACCATAAAAACATTGACAGATCTCAAAAAATGAGTGCATGCCATCATTACCTCATAGAATTGAAAAAAGGTAAGTAACAAGCAATATATCTCACTACTCCATACTCACCCCACAACATAAGGGTCTCACATTACTAGGGAATAATTCTATCCAATACTAAATGATCTTGATCCATTTTTCATATACATATATGATTCACCTCACCAATTACTAAATATTAATAACATACAAAATTATGATTCCATTTAACTAGAGTTAAACCATCAGGTTTTACAAGGAAATTCTATATAAGTATTTGTTTACACTTTAAATAAAGAACATGAATGTCATGTTAACACTCAACATTGATTCATTAATAAATTGTATTCGAATTTTATGGAAATACCAAAATAAATTAGTGAATCAATGTACCTATAGTGGTGCACATGACCACCATGAAACAATCATAAATTTTTACAAAAACCCTAATAATTGGGAATAACGAAATCAAGAATAGAAGTATATGATTTATAAGAGCTGGAACTATATCGTTGATAAAATATAGGAGTCTAACCTGGTAGGTGCTGATCTGATGGAAGATGTGGGGATTGGGAGGTCCTTCTCCAAGGAATCGCTCCAGGAGGACATGAACTGAATGCTTCTGGAATGTGGGGAGGCCGCTGGCTCGATTTGGTATTTGGGGCTTTTTTTTCCCAACGGTTATTAAAAACCGTTGGGAATGACCAACATTTCCCAACGGTTCCATAGAACCGTTGGGAAAACAAGATTTTTCACCACTTTTCCCAACGGTTCTTAGGAACCGTTGGGAAAAACCTATCTTTCCCAATGGTTGTATGAAACCGTTGGGAAAACTATGCATTGAGGGGTTTTTCCCAACGGTTTCTATAAACCGTTGGGAAAAACAAGATATGCCAACGGTTCATTGAACCGTTGGTACACAACTGTTGGGAAAGGTCCCTTTTCCAGTAGTGAATACACACCAAAGGGATATAAAATTTCATTCTATCATGGTATTCATTAATCATTTATCATTCAATCCACATCTATACAATGGGGTCCATGAGAAACAGTTTATCACCCCGTAGTTATTTCGAGTATCAATCCCTATCCCATAACTCATTGATCAAATACAATACATATATATATTGGTTCCCTTAATAAGAATTCTAAAACATCTTGGTTCTATAGATAAGTATTATATATCTCGAAATTCATTCACAAACATCACATATCAAGGTTCCACATTCACAACCCATTTATTAACCACTTCCATAACTAATTATTAAACCCATTTCAAAAATTAATTTATCAATTATGAATAATTTATAATTCATGATTTCAATAATATCATCACACCCCATTGGTTTCCATAAATTTTATAATCCCATTAATCAATAAAATTTATAATCCCATTTATCTGTAAATTTTTTAATCCCATTAGTCAATAATTAATTACTTCAATTCACAATTTGTTTCCCCAAAATGGAAATTTTAATTGACCAATTAAATAAAATCAAGAATATGGGGATTGAAAATTAGTCCACCTACCTCAAGATTTTTTATGATCATTTTACAAACCAAAATCCCCACTTTGGTGCAGAATGACTGAAATAACAATGTATGAAGTGATCTACCATCAAAACTCTGGAGAAGAAAGTACTTGAATCAGATCTTTGATTCATCAAGAAATAGGTTTTTGTAGCCTAGAAATCCTTTCTAGGACCTCCAATAATAAAGGGAACAATTTTATATTGAGTGGGGGAAAATGGTTTTAAAAACTGGGGGGTTAAATAATTTTAATAAAACATTTAGGGGAATTAAAACATGCATGCACATTTTTCTAGAAGGATATACATGGTTTTGCAATCCTTGCACCTTAATTGAGAACCTATACTCACGAGAACACGATTTCTCCTAAGTGGTTCATGGTTTAACAAAAAGTGCACCAACTGTGAAAATTTCTTCTATTCATGGGTAAACTATTTGGGAAGTAAGGCTTCATAATTTATCCAAACCATGCACCAATAGTGCACCACCGCCCGTTCCTCCAAAATAGGGCACACGATTTCCTAGGGAAACCGCACAATTTTCCCTAACCATGCACCAACCATGCACTATCCTATAGGATTAAAAAAATTCCAATTTCACCCAAAATAACCCAAGACCAAAACCCAAAGAATGAATAACCAAAAAAGTGTAAAATAGTTCCATAAAATGAGAAAAAGGTATCTATAAATAAGTTTGGATCTTACAATATCCCCACCATATTTCAGTTTTTCCATGAGTTGTACTCCTAATAATCTCTATGAATATGAGGTAAAAAAATTCGGGCCACTGAGCCCACATATAATCTTCTCACTTCCGTGTATCCTCCTAAACATTGCCATGTTTCCACAATACTCGTGTTATTAGCGCAGGATTTCCCCACACCACTTTTAGACTACGATCCACAACATGAATAGGATGTACGTGAAAGGAATCATTATCCTCAATCTTATCATCATCATTGTCGATCACATGAGAAGGCTTGGAGTTATACTACTAAAGCAGTGACACTTGAAAAAAATCATGCATTTCACTATATCTCTATATAAATTCCAATCAGTATGCCACTAGTCTGATTATCTCCATAATCTCAAAAGGTCTAACAATCCTAGAATATAACTTTTTGTGCCTCTAAATCCAATGGTGACTTAATCTAGGAAACACATGATCACCAATCATAAACTCAAGGGGTTGTCAATGTCGATCATCATTCGACTTTTGTCTACTCTGAGCCATGGCCATACATTTCCAAATTTACCAGACCTACTCTGATTTCTTCTATATGAGACTCAGTCCCAACAAATCAGACTCACTAGCAACCATCCAGTATATAGGTGATCTTCATGGCCTACCATAAAGTGCATCATATTGTAAAATCTATATTATCACTTGATAAATGTCGTTATAAGTGAACTCAATGAGCATTAAGTGTTTCTCCCAATACAAACCAATGTCTAGGATCCACACCCATGACAAATTCTCTAATACATGTATAGTATGTTCTGACTACCCATATATCTGTGGGTGGGAATCCATACTCATAAATACCTAGGCACCCAACTCCTTTTGTAAGCCCTACTAGAAGCATGATGTTAGGCATGAATCATGATCTAAAACAATACTCTATGGTACCCCATGTAAACATACTATATCTTCAACATACATATCACCCAACTAATCCACTATGAAATTCTCCCAAATAGGAAATAAATGGGATAATTTTTTTAATGGGTCTGTAACCACCAATATAGCATCATTATTCTTAGGCATCCTTGGAAGACCCAGCATGAAGTCCATGGTAATGTCATCTCACATCAATTTTGGGATGGGAAAAAGCTATATTAATCCACCTGGAAATTGGTAGTCAACCTTCACCTGTTGATAAGTGGAGTATCATGTTAAAAAACGTACAATCTATCCCCCAATTCCTGGCCACCAATATTTTCGACATATGTCATAGTAGATTTTGGTCAAACTAGAATGAACCAACCACTTTGAGGCATAAAACTTATGAATCAACTCTTCTCCCATACTCATAGGCATAACTACATAGATCTGGACATAGATTATTTTATCCTCATATATAGAAAAATCATAAGGTGACTCTCCATCTTCAAGACATTTCCTCAAAGAAAAACACTTCGAATCCTCATATTACCTCTCCCTGATCCATCATAGAAGTTCAGGATCAGGTAACAATGATATAAAGGTTATCTTCTTCTAGCCCTCTTAAACCACAATATTCATCTCATCTAATAAGGTCATAATCTTTTTCTCATAACTGGACTCCTGAACTTCTTGAGTCTATGTTTTCCTGCTCAAATCGTTATCAACACTTTTTACCTTTTTGAGCATATATGATATCTCAAAATGAAAATATTTCATATAATCAAACCACCTTCACTACTGGAGATTAAAATATCACTGTGAAAATAGGTATTTCCAGATCTTGTGATCAGTATACATAGTAAACTTATTTCTTAATAGGTAATGTCACTAACACTTTAAGCCACAACCCACTATAACTAACTTGAGATCCGGCATTGGGTAATTCTGTTCATGTGGACTCAACTATCATGACCAATACACCACAACACAATCACTCTACATCAACACCACTCCAAGTCTGATCCCAGATCCATCAAAAAACACTGTATACTCTTCCCCCAGCTTGGGTAGGATCAAAATTGGTTTGGTACTCAAACTTTTCTTCAAATCCTAGAAAAAATTATCAAATTATCTAGATCATTCAGACTTGATACCCCTCTTGTTCAAACCTAAATTTTGTTCTTAACAATGGGAAAAGTATTGGATATAAAAAAATTCTTGGGATGCTCCCAGGAAACCATTTCCTACACCTTCTTTGGGTATATTGACACACCTTCCTCATAGATGATGTGACCTAATAAATGTACCATGTTTATCCATAATTGTCACTATTTTATCTTTACATATAGATGAGTCTCTCTAAGTTTAATTAGGATGATTTCAAGATTATGTGATTGGTCATCATGAGTCTTGGATTTTCCTATGAATTCATCCACAAACCAATCCAGATATGGGTGGATGATTCAGTTCATCAAGGAAAAAAACACATCTGCAGTGTTCTTCTACCCAAATGGTTTCAAGAAAAACTCATATAGGCCATACCATCTTTAGAATGTAGTTTGTGGTATATCATATGGTCAACTCTAAACTGGTGATACCCCAACCTCAACTCAATCTTGGAGAATATTGAAGCTCCTCTCATCTAGTCAAAGTGATGGTTGATATGTGAAAGAGGATACTGGTTCTTCACTGTCTTCCAGTTTAGCTTTCAGTAATCAACATATAAACACAATGTCCCATAATAATTATTAGAAAAAAAGACTAGAGAACCCCATGGTGATATATTTAGTCAGATAAATCCATTATCCATTTGTTCCATAATAAATGGTGGGATAGAAACTGGATCATCTCTAGGAATGTGATAAATTTTAAACTCAACACCCCTCTTAGGTGGTATCCTGGATAATTAATCTATAAATATGTCCTAGAACAATTACACTAAGGGTAGAAAGGAGTCTTACCTCACACCCCAGTCATCTAGAAAAAGACTTTCAACCTAGGTGTTGAGCTTTCCCGGTTTCTAATGAGCAAGCCCTGTATGTCCAGTTTGGATATCCCACTCTCCATGATGAACCTAACTATTAGTATTAGGAGATGTAAATTTCACTCTCCTTCAGTAATAATCAATTTTGGCTCAATACACTACCAACCAATCCATACCCAAAATCATGTCAAATCATGACATGTCAAGTATGTATGTTTCCCAATATTAATAATACTCACCAACCTCAATAGAACACCCCTTGCATAAATAGACTCCCTTGAAAAACACACCTAATGGTGTGTCAATCAAAAAAACTCCACTCGAAAACACCATTGTAAGACTCAAACCATTCACCAATTGTACGTATATAATCTGATCTTCTTGAATCAAATAAGACATTATAATGCATAGAATATACAAAAATAGTACTTATATCTATCGATATCCCAAACATACTATCCACAAGTGAAGACTGAACTACATGAAACTGTCCCACCCCTATACCCTGTATTATATTCTGAGTCCCCTATGTTGTACTACTCTACTGATACAAACACTCTTTTTCGAACATACCACGTCCATCACATCAACCACTATGGCCAGTAGAACCCCAACTGCTAAACTGATATGGGTCAGAATAACCCCTTTCATGAATCTAATTCATCTTGGTTCCTTCATCACTACACATCAGTATAGGGTTCATGAAATACCTATATAATTGACCCATCCATCCATATTCACATAAATTAACTGGCGGTTGGGGACATTGAATATGAATGTATCCCAACATACAACATGGGTGGTAGTATATTTGGTTACATCTCTAAGTAATTGATCCTTCTCTCGGGCCACCCAAATTTCAATTTACCTGGATGACATTCTCATATTTAATTCTCCTACTATCTAAAGACATACCTCCTAGTTTTTTAGTATAAACAACCAACATTTCACTAGAATACTCTTTTAGTATCCCCTCAGAAATGAGATCCTGGTTCACCACCTCATAAAACATTTTCAGATGAAAGATGTTCAGTTGGGAAATAATATCATATTTAAGTCCATATTGAAATTTGTTTTCCATATTTATCTCATATCCAGCTAATGTTAGAACAAAGGAATAAAAATTAGTGAATAAAACAGCATAGTCCATCATATACATACTCCCCTTAGTCAACTACAAGAAATATTCTTCCCTCTCCTGTCTAAGCATCTCAGGGTAAAAGTTCTATAGAAACATATCTTAGAATTATTTTCATTCAAAATTATCTATATTATCATCTTGAGTCTGAATGGACCACCAATTATTCACTAGACCACGTAACATATAATCCTCAATCTTGACCTTCTTTTCAGAAAGATTCTCTAAATGATCAAGGAGGATCATCTAGATAGACAAAATCTATAACTCATTTGCCTCAGGTCCACTCTCTCCACTAAATGTCAGAGGGTGATGTAACTATAATTATCATGTTGGTATTAATTTATTTTTCAACGTCCTCCCTAGGTCTCTATACATAAACTATATAATGAAAGCTATGTTCTCGTGGGACTACTCTCTGGCTGTTTCACCCAGAACTATTGGAGAATATGGATCCACACTTGGAGGCACATTTCTATCCATTTCCTCCTTTTTTTTCTATCAATAAGCATCATTGTAGTGGTAAATCACTAAATTTTAAAATACATGTCTTAGGAAACATAACAGGTCATTAACACATTTTATTGAGAGGAGTTGACATAAATCCATAACAATTTATTCCCTCCTACCCAACCACATGATTATAACTGAGGCATTATCACTACCCCAACCATCCCTCACTTGGGTCATGGAAAATATAGGCTAAAAAAATTTCATATTTCATAGTTTCCCATTTTACACCAACTTCATCCATTTTCCAATTATCAAATTTCTCATCATTTTCAATTATCTATTTCTTATTAGGAAAAATTTCATTTTTTAAACAAACTCAAGGAAGGATAATTATCTTCATTATAATAGTTACCCAAATCCTTATTTTCTATGATTTCATAAAATGATACATGTAACATAAAAAATCATAAGTTCCTTTAATGATGCATGTATACATAACTTATGTGTCATGCGAGGCCATGAGTAAAATATCAGTAAATAATTACATTTCCCAACAATTGCATAACCCAATGTGAAATAACATCAAACTTTAATATAAAACATTAGTAACAACAATCCCACCCTGGGTACTTGGTTTTCACCCCTTAAATGGGTTAGATACTATCATGAAAGATCTCATGAACACAAACTGAATCATATTTGTCCCCGATCTATATTTTCCAAGTAGTAATACAAAATAAAATAAATCTAATTTGATTATACTTTGTAATGTCCTGAACTGGGTACCACATGTTGGTGCCCTAATCTAATTGGTTACATGGTCTCAGTCATTCCTCCCCATATTCCAGAGGGTGCCGACTAATAGTGAGGTTCTAATATGCAATGTGTGGAGACAATACCCTCTTTATTGAAGTAGAAAAGTAGTGAAAATAAATAAACAATATCCAAATAATAACAATCAATATCCAAGATAAAAACATAATCAATAAGGTCCAACATCACAAGATAATCCTAAAACATGGATAAATTACCATAAAGAAAATTTTTAGATATGTCATGCCATGTAAGTATCAATTGTCAAACAAAAACCCAAAATATAAAGACACTAACAACTCTCCAAGAGAGTCCTGACATCATGTCTAGTTTCCTAATCCATGATTTATCTTGTATCCCCACTCATCCATTTAACATAGGGCTCTTACCCTTATCTTGTCCTTAAAACATGAATTCTATTTCGGTATCGATCAGGCAGCCTGAGTAGGGTGTGAGTATAGCTCAGCAAGCCACCACCAATGGTGTGTAAGTCAATATCCAGTATATAGAAATGTATTAAATTTTATAAAGAAGAAAATACAAATTATAAAGTAAAAATTTTCAACATTTTAATTATTTTTTGATTAACCATACAAAAATCCTCGGGTTCATAGTGACACCCAAACCTATAGTACCTGCTTCGGCCCATACTGAAGTATGGACCATCCACCAAAGGGATATCACATTTCATTCTATCCTGGTATTCATTAATCATTTAACATTAAATTCATATTCATGAAATGGGGCTCTAGAGCAGCATTCTCTCACACCATGGGTATTTATAGTGGAAGTAACTATCCTGAAACTCGGTGATCACATGAAATACACATATATATTGGTGACCTAGAGTGGTATTATATAACTCCATGGGTATTTGGAGTAGCAGTACCTATCCCAAAACTCAATCACAAGCATCAAATTTCGAGGTTCCACATTCACATCCCATTTATCAACAACTTTCATGGTTAATTATTCAACCCATTTCATAAATTCATTTATCCACAATGAATAATTTATAATTCGTCATTTCAATCAGATCATCTCACCTAATGGGTTTCCATCCGTTTTTTAATCCCATTAACCAATAAATTCTATAATCCCATTAATCTAGAAATTTCATAATTCCATTAATCAACTAATTCATTAATTAAATTAAAAATGCATTTTCCCAAAGTGGTAATTACATTTTCACAATCACATACACAAATAAAATCCATACTATGGGAATTGAAAATTAGATCACCTACCTCATGATTTTGGATGAACATTTTCCAAACCAAAACCCCCAATTTGAGGTAGTATGATTGAAATAACAATTGAGGAAGAGATTTATGACTAAAACCCTAGAGGACATAATACATCAATTTGAACTTTGATTCTATGAGAAATAGGTTTTTGGTGCCTTTGAATCCTCTCTCGGTCCTCCAAAAATGAAGGAAATCCTTTTAGGTCAACTGAGTGTGAAAGTGGACAAAATCCAAGGGTTTAGGTAATTTTAATAAAACATTGTGGAATTAAAACTCATGTTCATGGTTTGTTGGGAAGAGGTGCACATTTTTTCAAACCGTACACCTTAACCATGCACCTCTAATTATGGGGTGCAAGTATTCTCCTAAGTGATGTATGTTTTGACAAGCTGTGTTTCAATCATGAAAATACCCTCTATTGAAGGGTACATCGTTTGGGGAGGGAGGCTGCATGGTTTGTCCAAACCATGCACCAACCATGCACCGCCTCTTATGCCTCCAAAAATGTGGTGCACAGTTTCCTGGGGAAAATCATGTGGTTTTCCCTAACCATGTTCCAGTTTTGCACTACCCCATGGGAATTCTAATTTCTCCAATTTCTCCCAAAACAACCCCAAACAAAAATCTTAACCAAGTAATAACCAAACAAGGGTAAAGAGTACCTAAAAATGAGCACAAGTCATCTCCAGAAAGGTCATGATCTAACAATGTTGGTATGGACATATGGTTGTGGTTGTGGATATGATGTGGTAATATAGATATATAAGGCATTGAATAATAGTAAATATGTTGTTGGGTTGTGGGAGTAACCAAATCAACATAAAAATTGTTTTGGGTTACCCGATTGATGTACACATATATAGATATATTATTTTGGTATTATGTTACAATACCTTGTATGAGGATTTGGTGAGTGATTCCTATGAGGTTGGTTGGTAATTTCCATAATATAGGAAATGATTTGAATATTTTGTTTATTTATTGTGGAATTACTATGATTCTTCAACATTTTCAAGATAATATTTAGGGATTATTCTACTATTTATATATATTTTCTCACCCCTTTATATATATAGATATATATATATATATATAATATTTACATGAGGGAGTTGATGACTGGGCAAGACATTACTAGATTTTGATGTTTATGAATGGTCATGTGGTTTTTTTAAATAGGAGTTATTGTTAGTATTTTATTTTAGAGATTATTTTATATATGAAATTACATGAATTAATGGGTTATTAGTTTATTTTATATTATAGAATTAATTTTGTTGATTTTGTCGTATGTTCATGGGATTTATGAGGTTAATGCCTCTCATAGGTGTGCTAATATACCGTCGATGCTTATTGTCAACCCATTGACTATTGAATGTGAGATTTTAGGGATCATAATTTTCGTCAAGTATATGCCAATAGGGTTTCCAATGGGGGAGGTTCCTGATAGAGTGGTATTATATCTGTGGATGAGAGTTAGTTTTCAGTATCATGTTAGGCTCTAGTGAGGACTTCATTGGTATGGTAGGTAAATAGTAACAAAAAAAAGTATCACGTGATGTAGCAAGGGAGACTAGCTAGAGAAAAGTTGTTTATATCCCCATATATTCCAATTTAAAGACCTTAATCATACTAAAAATACTAGGTGGTATTATTTTTATTATAGGGTAAAGGCCTATGAGGGGTTTATACATCATTTTTTGTTCCTATTTTTTAATTGGGATGATTCTATAAAATTTTAAGTTGAAATTTTAATGGCCTAAATGATATCCATGTTTTGGGAATATGGGTTCATTACATGATTTTGAACTATGTTAGACTCTTAAGGATATTAATGGGGGTATTGGGATTCTTATTTTCATTGTTTTTTTTTCAGGATGTTTCTAATGTTTATTTGGTGTAGTTTTTCTTTATGTTATGCGTTAATTATTGTATATATTTAATTATGAATGTGATAACTCTATTTTTATTGATATGTTTACAATTTTTATATTCCTATATTGTTTAAAGGTATATGAAACTAATGCTAATTTTTAACTCAAATAGTAAATATATATTATTAATTTTAAATTGTTAATGTTAAATGAAAACTCCGATAATGGTGGGACTATCCCCATGATTTCTTGATTCTTTTAGAAAATATTCAATTTTATATACTTAAATTGGTTCATTCTTAAAAAATAATGATATTTTAATAACATGAAGGACCTTCAAATTTTATAAGATGATCTTTTTTAACCTCATAATTTAATATTTTATAAATTCTTGTAAGATAGTTTAGAATTGTTGATTAAGAATTATATCATATGGGTTTAAACTAAAAAAATATAATTAAAGGATTTTTTAATTTGAAAATAAATATTGAACACATTTGATTTTTTTCCTGATGTGTAATTTATTAACCAAACATGTTCAAAATTATGTTGTTATTATCTTGTTTAATAGGTTTTGAAATTTATTAACATTGTTAAGTAATTTGATGAATAATTTTATTAAAATATGTGACATATATATTTTAATACCATGAATTAAAAACTTTTGATGATATCCTATTATACATGATAATTTAATCAATCTTGATTAGAAAATAGGATGTTCTATAAATGTTTTAGTTTAATAATATGAAGAATTGAATAAATATGTTAATCATGTGTTAAACAGATTTGTTTACTTGCTAGTTAAAATCATGTTTGGTAAGATGCAGGTAAAATAATTATATTTATATCGGAATAATATAATAATTTAAATATTAATCAGTTGTATTGATAACTTATATATCTTATGAACTAATAAATTATGTAGTTAATAATAAACATTGAGGGTAAATGGGGTCTATCATAGAATAACTACCTTGGATAGAAAACTAATACTGGTTATAGGTTTTTCTTGCTACATGACTTTTAAAACTCTTGTTTTTCATTATGATGATGTGTGTATATTGTTGGAATATATTTTGTTGATGTTTTTTTAATTTTTAAAAAATAATTTTTTTTTAATAATCGGTTTCCTTAAATCAAATAACTATTATGCAGTGTTTTTAATGGAATTTATGTTAATTTTGTAAAGGGGTTTTTAAAAAATAGGATTTTGTAATTTTTTACAAGTATTTTTACTAATATCTTATTTTAAAAGAAAATATTTAATAGGTTCTTTTGAATATATTAAAGGAAAGATATTTTTTAAAATAATATCCTATAAATAATATTAAATATAAAGTTTTACTTGTGGGATTTTTATGGAATTATATTATTCCTTAAGTTAATGTTTTCATCTTAATATTTATTTTACAAAGTGTTCTTTAAAATAATGGAATTTATATAAGAAAGATTTTCTTTCCTTGGAAATTATTGTTCATGTTTTCCTTGATGGGTATAGTAGTGTTTACTGTGTGGTAGACATGATTATTGGGAACAAGAATGTGGATGTTTTAAATATATGATGGTTTATAAGTTGGTTGTGTAGAAAGTAATAAGTATGTTATGTTATTAGAGGAGAGGATAATTTTATCTGGTAATATGATGGGATTTTTCATAGAGGATGAGTTAGTATTGTGATTTAGTGCTTTAAGTGTGAATATATTTTAAGTTGGTGAAATTCTTTCTCTTATATTATACTCTAATTTTATTTAATAATATTCTCGAGAAACTCAGTTTAAATTATTTGTTAGCATATTCACACTCTACTCCTCTTATAATGGTTTTGAAATACAATCTTGGTTTTTAATAGTTTTTTTACCATCGATTAATTTAATAAGTTAAAATAAAAGTAAAATTAATTTTTGGTTTTACTTAAATCATAAATGGTTTTTTCAATGCATGATTGTTTTGAGAAATTAAAATCCACATTTATTAAAATAAACTTTTTTTGAATCCTAATTTCATGAAAAAAAATCATTATGAAAGGATTAAAGATTAGTAAGAGGGTGAAGTTTTGGTATGAATTGATTGTTCTTGTATTCTTCCCCCTTTATGGTGAGATTCATGTTTGATATATATCGTATGTGGTAGTTATATTTTAGGGAATTTCTTATAAGGGAAGATATTATGTTTTAATATATTTCTTAATTAAAGGGTTTTATATGTGTTGAAGGTGTTTCCCTTAGGTGTGATCATCCTTAGGAGTTAATGTATAGCTTACCTGAGGTGTATTGTTCTTTTTTGGGTTCAAAGATAAGATAATTTGGATATTATGAGTCATGTTTGAGAAGAATATCCCATGGTGGTTATGTTTTAAGATTTTCCTTCCATTAAGACTATTTTTGATTCTTGGGGATGAGAATCATTTGAGAGGTATCAAATATAAAGACCAAAAATTTCCTAGAACCATACTTTACATTTTTTGAGAATTAAAGGATTTGGGAGGAAGTTTGGAGGTGGATTTAAGGCTTGGATAAGTTTTTCAACTATCATCATAGATCACATCATGTTCATTGAGTTTATGTAATAGTCTAATGTCTAGTAGAGAATAGATTTTATAGTCTAGTGTGTTTCAATATAGTGGTTTGAGATGAGGTGTGAGAATGATATTTTGGTTTGGGGATGAGGATTTGAGTTTTAGGTATCCCAATATCTGAATGAGATAAGTATGTTGTAGTGCATTTTCATTTATTTTTTCATGGGGATCTCTCGTTGAATTTCACATAATGTTAATTATGTTGTAAAGGTTAGTGTTTTACCACGGGGATTTTGAGGGTTGAATTCTTTGGTTCTTCTATTTTAAACAGTATTATTTTGTGGAGGTGTTTTTTCACCATGATGGTTGTTTAGGGATGATCATGTCTAAGGTGAAAGGTAAATAATTTGACCATTATTATCAAAGGTTAGTTTTTTCACTATAAGGTACCCCATAGTTATTAGAGGCATGTCTTTGGTATTTTTTGGTTCTCTATGGGAGACTTTTGATCCTTGGATTCAAGTGATCATAATTTTGTAATACAATGTCATTTTGTCCTCTTATTCTTTATTCTCTCTATCTTATTATTTTATTGATATTTTATGGAAGTTGTTTTTATTAAGTTTGGCACCTTTTGGTAATGTTTTTATTGTGAAATGGTTGTGTGTAGGATTTTTGGTGGATCCTCAAATGTTAGGAAATGTTTGATTGTAATTTTCCAATTATTCTTATGCAGAAAATATTTAAGAATACTTTAATGAAGGAGATTAAATTATTATATATTTTTTAATTATATTTAAATTTTGATAAATTATTATTTTTAAATAATTATGGGGTATGTTTGATTTAAACTAAAGAACATAATGAATGAAAATAAATAAATTGAATAGGGGAAGGTTGATTTTCATGTGTTCATGGAATTTCAGAATATTTCTAAAAATCATATACTCTTTAGTTGATATTTATGATTATAAATTAATGTTTTACACTATTGAATTCATGTTTTTTACTGAATTAAATGTTTGACTCACTTTCCATTAAAGGTCAAACACTAAAAAATGGAAGTTAAATAGTATTCTGTAAATCTAGAATTGTGATACTGTTATTTATATAAGAAATTGTGGCCTAATATGAAAATTGATTAATAAGGGTTTATTACATGAGATGTATTTTTATTATTTATATTATTTTGTTCTATTTTTAGATTAATTACTGATGTGATTATAGTGGTATTGGTTGGTTGTGCTGGTTGGTCAGGAGGATTGAGTTTGTTTGTTTTTTGTTCCACTACGGGATTTATGGGTTGTTTCATGATTATTATAGTGATGGTATAGATGGTATCATGGAAATGGGGTGGTTATGGAAATTATGGGGTATATTTAATGGTTATGGTGGCATTTGGAATGGGATAGTTTGGCATTTGATGTGGTATCAGGAGGGGTTGATGTGTCATGTGTTGTAGTTTCCTGATTACATGGTTTTATACTGAAATGCATAATTAAATGAGTAACTAAATGAAAGTGGAACATGGATATAATTATTGTAATTGGTAAAGGGTAATGGTCTTTAAATTTATGGGAAGTATGTTAATTTATGATTTAATATGTATGTAAAGGTTGTATTGAAGCATGTAATAGCAGGATTAATTGTTGAATGTGATGTTTTGACCAGTTAGAAGTTAAAAAGAGTGGTTAAATGAATTTAATGTGGATTTTCATAGTAAATATATAGTTTAATAATTATGTGATTAAATTTTAAACAATTTATATGTTCTGATAATATTTGATGTGTTTAGGTATGGTTGTTTAAAAGTGGTTTTTGGGGCAAGGTAGTCGGTGAAATATAGTTAAACTATGTTATAAGTGTATACAAAACCAATATTTTTTTTAACCTTATGTTAGTCATGTTTTTATTATTATATCATTTATATATTCTTTTGATTTTATAGTTATCACTATCCAATTTGGGTAACCTTACTGATGCCCATATATGGGCATTGGTTTTCGGTGTTTTCTGCGACATCTAGATTATAGAGGGAATGAGTGGTTGAATGCTCCTTCTTCCATGCTCTCCCTTAATATATAGTATGGGATGTAACAGATCAAGGTAGGTATGTATATAAATGTTTTAATGGATCATGGTCATAGTGTTTATATATATATATATATATATACTAACAAGGTAATGTGGTTGTGATGTGGATGCATGGTGGGGGTTGTTCATTGAAGTAGGAGGGAACAAGGTTGATGTCCTCCATGATCATGTTACCCTACTATGATGATGCATTGTTTCATTATTATGATGTGGTGATATTTCATGTGGTATGTTTTGTGATATGTGTTTATTTATATGTGGTTATTCACTTGTGGAAATAGCGGATTTCACAATAGAAAAATGACGTGGGTTTTTAATAAACTGATCAAAAAATTATGTGCGCGAGGTTTTTTGCATCATTTTTACAGATTAGCTACCAGGGAAATATTTTATATATGGTTTTCAAAATCATTTTTACTAAAAACCTATGAAAACAACTGCTTAAGAATCTCTTTATGGTGTCAGTTTTCTAAAAAACCGACATCATAAATAAACAAAATTGCCAGTTTTCCCAAAAACCAACGCCAAAACTTTTTTCTCTTAGACTCTTCATGATTTGTTTTTATAATAACCAATTACAAAAATATTTTGATATTATTTGGGATAGGTAAACCTAAATTTTTTTGGATCTATGATACCTCTCTCCTGAATCATGATGACACCCTCCCGACTCGCGACGACTCTGAAGGTGACATGGTGACCCTGAATGGTCATTGTGGTTCATTTTCTACGATTTTCACAATCTGTGGTCTCAAATATTCATCCTATACCATTATTTCATCTTACAAAAAATTATTTATTCCTTGGAAACCTATTTTCATCTAACATTCAACTGTGGTTTGATTTTATTTTTCTATTCATCATTATTATTAGTTTTTAAAATCATTCTTTATATAGATCTTACGGTGTTTATTCTTCCAAAAACATTCACGGGAGTGAATTTCATATTAAGGGTCCATTTTCCTTATTTAACACTGAATTTTTTTTTGTTTTATATATATTTTTAAGATAAATTATTTATCATTTAATTTTATTTTTGAGTTGTTTCTATTATTAGTTTATAGTTTATTGTGATTTATATATGTTGTTGTAAATTTTGTTTATTTTGAAACAAAAAATATTTATTGAAATTATAAAATGGTATTGATGATATTATATAATTAAAAATTATATATGGTGTCATATTTCATTAATAAAATGGGAATCATATGTAATGACTCCATATCATTCACTCGTTTAATTAATGTAATCTTTAATACATTTAACACAGGCAACACTGAACTAATTTAACAACTATGTAAAATTAACTAATAAATATTATATGATTGAAAATAATTAAATTTTAATATCAATAAAACAAATGTATATAATATCAAAAAAAAAATACTATTTGTAAATGTGTTTCATATCTAATGCTTCCTATCTAATTAATAATAGTTTTTATTAAATTTGTTTCTATTTATAATTTATCTATATATATATATATATTTAAATGTTTATATGTTTATATGTTATTATAAATTCATTAATTGTATTGAAATATTCATTAATTTAATTGATTGTAATTGGATAAATTTTAGAAGAACCACTAGTGAATATTAAGGATTTGATGAATTCTTAGAATTGTCTCAACAATATCTTCAAAACTATGATTTGGTTTTTTTCATGTGTGAAGTGTCTGGATATGATAAAGTTAAACTCTAGAGAAAGTAGGGATCGCCTCATTTGTTATGGTTTTAGCCTTAATTATACAAGTTGGATCTGGCATTGTGAAAGAACTGAAAATTCAATATCCAATGTTGATGAAAATATTCATAATGAAGAAGAGATCCGTATTGAAGAATTAATTCATGATTTAGGTGTTGAAAACATCAACAAAAATACAATTGTCGAACAATTTTATAGATATTTTGGGAAACCATTATTCTTAGGTTGTATTAAATATATAGTGTTATCATTTGTTTTAAGATTAGTTAACATGTACTAAAGAAATGGGTGGAGTGATAAATGTTTCTACAACTTACTTGACCATTTAAAATAGCTACTTCCACATGGAAACAGGCTTCCAGATTCCAATTATAAGGAAAATAAAATATTATTTCGAATAGGATTATGGTATAAAAATATACATTCTTTCCCAAATGATGGTATGTTGTATAGGAAAGAATATGAATATTTATCAATATTTCCTACATGTGGGAAATCAGGATATAAGATTGATGAAATGGTCAACTCAGATTCATTCTCATGTACTGAAATGTAACCTCATGAAAAATAAATTTTTTACTTTATAATTATATTATCCAATAATTCTTTCTTAAAATTCTGATAATTTGACTATGATTTATTCTTAGGTACTATAATCATAGCTCCTGCTAAATAAATTTGGTACCTTCCAATAATTCCTTGTTTAAATCATATATTTTAAAATTCAATTGACACAAAAAGGTTAAGATGACATTTAGATGACTACATGTCAGATGGTAACTTACATCACCCTGCTGATTCACCACAGTGGAATAGATTAGTTAAAAAAAATTGTGATTTTTGAAGTGAAGTTATAATTCATAGAGTGGGATTGTGTACTGATGGAATGAATCAAAATTAGTGTCTAAGTTTCCAATATAGTTCATAGCCTATTTTGTTAGTAGTTTACAACATATACCCACATCTAGGTATGATGAAAAAATATGTTATTGTGATCTTGATGATTCCTCGAACAAAATATCTGATAAATGATATTGATTTGTATCTTTCACCATTGATTGATGACTTGAAACTACTATAAGAAACAAGTGTTAATTTTTTCAATTCATACAAGAAATTATTTTCTTTTTCATGATATGATAATGTTCACAATAAACAACTTTTATACATATGGAAACTTATCTTGATATTTTTTAAGTGACATAAATCATGTCCAATTTGTGAAGAGTAGACTTTATATTATCAATTATAGAATGGTATAAAGATATTGTACATAGGATATAAAATATTTTCTCCAATTTATTATCCTTATTATAGATCTAAAAGGCCATTAAATGGTTTATAGGAATAAAACATCCCCCCTCAACCATTTTCATTTGAATAATATTACAACACAATGAAAAATATTAAATTGACATTTGGAAAGAAAGGAAGTTCTGGTCTTCAAAAAAATATATAGAAGAAACAATCTATCTTTTTCAAGGTAAAACGTACCATTGATGTTATGCATGTTGAGAAAAACATATTTGACTATTTGATTAGAAATATTTTAGAAATAAAATGAAATAAAAAATATGGACTACATGATTGATTATACTTGATATCAATGGGAATACATTTGGTGTTAGCTCCCACATTGAAAGGAAACATGACATATTTACCTCCGGATTGTCACACGTTGAAAAAGATTGAGAAGATGAATTTTTTTTCAGTATCTCCATGGTATTAAAGTACCCAATGGTTATTCTTAAAATTTGAATAATTTGGTGTCATTAAAGGATTTTAAATTAATATGTATGATCTCATGACTGTCATTTATTGATACAACAACTCTTACAAGTCGTACTGCATAGTATATTTCCGATAGCAGTTAGAAATACTATAATCAGGTTATGTAATTTTCTCAAATACAGTTGTAGATAATTAATTGATCAAAATTTTTTATATGTCTCAGAGAACGAATCATATCTTATTCTTTGTCAACTATAAATGTATCTCCCACCTATGTTTTTTGATATAATGGTTCATTTGGTGATTCATTTAGTTTGTGAAATAAGAATATGTGGGCCTCTTTATTTATGATGGTTGTATTATTTTGAAAGGTATATGAAAATTTATAAGGGATATGTTGAAATAATTTTCTACCAGAGGCCTATATTGTTTAGAAATATTTATTAGAAGGGGTTATTGAGTTCTGTACTGATTATTTGAATTAACTAAAGCATATTGGTCTCCCTATATCCTGACATATGACAGTTGGTAGTGAAGGTAGAGGGATTAGAGGCTTAAAGGGAAAGATCATTCCATGTGATGAAGTGATGTAGGTACATTTATACATTTTGAACAACACATATGAGGTTCAATCATATATATCACTACATATTATATAACTAAATCTATGATATCCAAAAATAAATGAAAAGTGGTTGATGATTGAGCATAAAAAGAAATTTATTTCATGGTTTAAAGATAAATTCATCATAGATATATCTCTATCAAAAACAATTAAATGGTTTTAAGGGGGTCCATATCTTAATTTTATCACATGAAACAATTTTTATATTTATGGGTACACATTTTACACAAAGAATAAGGATGATAAGACTACCGTTCAAAATAGTGGTGTGATGGTCATCATTAAAGCACTATATTTTTAGAGTGCAGAAGATAAAAACCCAATATCTATATCAATTCCATATTTTGGACTTCTTTAAGACATATGTGAAATTGATTATATTAAATTTTGATTCATCATGTTTAAGTGTATTTTGGTTTCAAGCAATAGTGATGTTCAAAATGATGAATATGGATTTGAACTAGTTGATTTAAAAATATATAATTGCAATGAAGAACCATTTATCATGGACACACATGAAAAGAAAATATTCTATGTCATTGATCAATCGAATGACCAATGGTCCATTTTTTAAGGGAAAATAATCTATTTGGAAGACGAAGATGATGATTATGTTATTGATTTATATAGGGCTTCTTCATCTATTACACAATTTTCATATAACAGTGAATATAACGCAGATATTGTGCGTGAAATATGAAATGATCATGCTGATGGGATATGGAAAAATACTGAATTACTCTCCTAACTAATCTGATAATTATTTACTTTATATTTTTTTGAAATTTACATGTGTAAAAACTGTATTAAATAATAACTATTTGATATTCAATTATAAATATTTGATTTTTTTATCTGATTTTTTAGGTTAAAATTTGATATTATACAGTTATGGATAAACGTTTTTTCAATGAAACACCTAATGTTCAATGTTATATTTTGATTTAATTTATGCATATGAGAAAACCTTTTCAAAATTTAATATTGAATTTTTCAATGTTTAGGTATTTTTAGAATTAATGTTTATATTTCGTAGTTCACCTTGTATATTTTTTTGGTCATGAATCATAAAATTATTTTTTTTTAAAAAATTATACCGGCGTTCCACTTTTTTTAATTACATATTTTTATTTTTCATGCTTTTTAATTATTGACTTGTTAAATAATATTCAGGTACACAAGAATTTCACTAAATTTTCCCATTACAATGACAAATATATATATAGAGATAGATGAACATCTACCAGGGTATTTTTATTTTTCTATATTATTAAATATATACTAATATAATTTACTAATGAAATCTAGCTTTAAATTTACAAAAAACAATTATGGGACTACTGATGAGACTATAGCTGGGGAGTCTTCTTCATTTAGTATTCAGAAATTGAATCCTCGAGTTGGTAAATGTGGTATTGCATGTTTACCAAATTGTCACATTATCTTGGATAAAAGTGATTATATATTCATTTTGATGATAATAATAATATGTCTTGTCCAAATTCAATGCAATTTATTACCTATATCAGCATGAAGATCCGTTGTAGGATAAGCATTTTATATCCTGATTGGAAGTTTGTTGAAAATATTGTGATAGATCATATTTGGGAGGCTGTGTAGTTAAAATATCTCAATTGATTTATTTTATCTCATTTTTTGAATATTATATATATTAAATCACTAATATTTATGTTATGAAACAATCGATGATTTTCAATTATAAAGAAAAAAAGTAGTTTAGAAAATATGTCGTACTTTAGTGGTAGTTCGATGGAGGGATTTCCAAATGAGGTTGACAGAAAATTATGTGTTTAGAAAGAGAAAAAATGAAATATCATTACTCAAGTATCTATTTTTAGATTAAGATACATGGAAGAAATTTATTTCCACCCGACATGATGAAACATTTAAGTTATGATAATTATATTTTATTGTATTTTAAAAATTCTTATATATGTATATAATTACTTATTAGTTTACCTTTTATATAATAGGCCTCTAGGAAATACCATCTAGACATTTAGTTGTAGAATGTTTACACTCATACTTTATCAAGTAGAGAGTTTCATTTATTGTAGTAAAAAATGTTTGATGAAATGTTTGAAGCATTTAGAGCTCACTCCACCAGTGGTTCTAATGAGGTCCAATTCGGTCTTCCATCTCCACCCTCCCACAATGAGAAATGGAAAAGTGTGAGAAGAATAAAAATTGATAAGTATCTTACATATAGATATAAGGAAGTAGATGAAAGAATTATAAGTAAATTATTATTATTTTTCATGAATTTGTGTAATTTATAAATAAACAACTATAATATTCATTTTTCATTTTTCATTTTAGGATGAAATTCAGGATCAATCGACAAAGGGAACATTTATCCCTGATTGTTGGATGGACATCCTACCCAATACATTAGGAAATCCAAAACACCCCAGCCGTAAAAGAGGATATGAGGTGAGTATTAGTATTCAAAAAAATTTTGGTCATAAAAGTAAAAAATCAAGAGACACACAAATTGAATCCCTAAACCCTTAGCCGAAATATATGAAAGAGTCCATATGTGGTCAAATTCATGAAGGTGTGTAGTAGGCTTTGTTAGAACAAATTAAGAGACATTAATAGTTTTTCCAACCCTCCCAGCCTACCCAACCTTCCCATTCTACCTACTGAGATTTTCCACCACCTCACTCGGACCGAACCTTATAATGTATTTTATATATAGGATATCCTAATGTACATAATTTAGAATTTGTATCTATTCATTTTTTTGAAAGATTTTTTACATCATCAACCTATTCAGATGGGTTAGTTTAGAGTATTGATACATGATACTATTGATCATAATTCTTTACTATCATTCCCTGCTGTGGAGATTACCAGAGTTGGGGACTGTATGGATCATTTTTTACTTTGTCCATCTATCCATATTCATCATATTTCATATGTCCTTTTTTTTAAATATTAATTACATCTGATTTAAATTCACTTATAATGCTTTATGACATTTAAATTATATAGGAGTATCTGAAATCCAAAGAAATGGAACAAATAAAACAAAAGGTTTGGGAAAAAACAACTGTAGATGCTTCAAATATTTCTGATGGGATAGAAATATTATCTGAGGTTTCTTCTTCATTTGATAATATCCATGAGTTTTGGATTCCATTTGTTATATGTGGAAGATACCATCCACTGAGAATACTCCATAAAGATATTATCAATCCAATTGATTTTAAGGAGCCCAGCTTGAATGTGTTGTCGTTGTATTCCATGTACGTAAATTGACCATTTAGTTTTTATTTTCTTAATTAAATTTGATTTAAATTGACTAAATCTATCACTTTTTTATTTGGTATCGAATCACAATAATTGTTTAAAATAGAAACACAGGTGTTTATGGTTTCATAGATCTAGAATAAATTTCAACGGATGTGCAATATGTGTAACTGAAAATAGAATGGCATATATATGTGATAGGTTATCAACGACGAATATTGGGTGTTGGTTTATTCCATTTCATAATGGATAATAGATAAAATAAAATTATGAACTAATGTTCATTATAATTTCATTAAATGTGAACTTTTTTGTATTATAGGGGGAATTGGATGTTAGGAATATTCTACCCAAGTGAAAACACATTATATTGATTTTTCTATTTATTAGGTGGTGTTTATAAAAAAATTCCCACCTTGTTAGAAAAGTATGTTTTTGGTTTTTTATATGATCATTATGTTTAATTATAATTGTTTATACATCTATTATTAGTTTCTATATATATAAATTTAGGTCATGGAAAAAATCTAAAAAAGATCACTCATCAATACAAAAGCCAAATATAATCAAATATGTGAAAGTAAATGTAATTATTTTTTATATTAGATATTATTTTGATATTGGGATATATTTTTATATATATACGCATATATATTGATTTTTATTATCAAGTTACTATTTTATTAACTATATTGTCATCGTCAACAAAGATATGTCGAATGTAGTTATAATATTCTATGATTTATTTATGAGATAATCACAACTAGGGTAATGACTGATTATTATGGGGTTAGTCATATTAATTATTTAATATTTTCTATCATATTATTATATTTTTTTAATCTTGTATCATTCAACATCATTATAGATGTTCAATGGTATTGATTCATACATGCAAGAATATCTTACCCATCTTTGATCTTTGTTAGCAAACTACCTGGTCAGTATGATTAGTATTTAAGGTATATATATTCTTATGTTTCTGATTACTATTACATTTTCTTAATAAAATATATTCTAAAACATACAGCTATTTTTTTTATAGTAGGTGTTTGAACATAATGATATCAAATGAATTCTTACACAATAACTAATAATCACCATGTTATAAATTTCTGGTATATATTTTTCATTATACTTTATAATACAAATGTGTAGATAATTTTTTGATTAAATAAATAAAATTTTGAATTATTTGTAGATTTTTAGTCTATGTTACATGATATTTGATTGATGATTACTAGTTTTTTTATTACCAGAATTTTAATTATTATGGGGATGTGAAGTTCAAATATTTCTAAAAAAGTAACTTTATATATTCATTATTATAGAAACCTATGTGAAATCATTAAAATAAAATAACACGGTTTTCTTCATCAGTTTTCATGAAAACTAACTCCTAAAACCAAACTAAAAACACTTTTTGACATCAGTTTATGTATAAACTGACACCAAAAACTAAGCAAACTATCATTTTCAGCATCGGTTTATAGAAAACCGATTATAAAAACCTTATTTTTTACATGACTTGTATTGAAGTTGGTTAAAAACCAACGTCTAATTTTAAAAAATAACATTAAATCATCTATTTTCACTAGTGAAAGTTATGGATATGATATGGTTATATGGATATGGAAGTGATTAAAACACATGATATAATTCATTGGAGCATGAGGGTGAACAGATCAGTAGGGAAGTGGTTTCTGGTAACCATCATGATATATATATATATATACTATTTTTTAATTGTGTAATTATACCTTGTAAATGGATTTTTTTTGAGTGGGCCTTAGTGATATTGGATTGTAGTTTACTTGATATAGGTAATGATTTTGTTCTAGTGTTTTTTCACTGAGGCATTAGTATTATTCTTTCACATTTTCATGCGAATATTTGGGGTTGATCTTATTTTTTATATTTGTATTCTCATCCTATTATATAGATATATGTTTTTCAAAGTTATAGGATGTATTTAGTGATCAAGATTGATATTAAAAGCTTACGGAGTTTGTGGCTGGTGTTGAAAATTGATACTATAAGAATTTTTCTTAGTATTCTATTTTAGATTTTATTTTATATATTACATTTCATGAATTTCTGGGTTATTGGATTTATTTGATATTATAGCATTTATTACTATCTTTTTTCTTATTTTCTTGGGATTTATGAGGGTAATTCCTCCCATATGTGTGCTTATATACCCTCAGTGATTGTTTCCAACCCATGTATTATTGTAGGTTGACTTTTGGGGTTACACATGTCTTCATTTACATGATAAGTGGATTTCCATTGGGGGAACATCTTGATATCAATGAAATAATTTTTTTACAGTGGAAATAGTTTAGAAAATGACAAATAATTTGTAAGTTATTTATTGTGGGATAAAAAATCATAGATTCTAAAACCAATTTGTTATAATAATCAAAGAAATTATTTGGATTTAAATTCTTGTTATTATGTATTTATAAGGATATATTCATTAAATGAATCCTTATATTTGGTAAAAAAGTGAAATTTAAGTTAAAGGTATATTATTATATTTGAAATATTATAATAAATTAGTTTTTTTGAATATAAATTATTTCTAATCTTTACAAGTTCACAATATATTCCAAATATGATAAATGAAGAATTTGATAATGGAAATATATTTGAATATATTTTTAAGATGAGGAAATTTTAAAATATTAAGGTTGAAATTATTTTAAGGAGATAGAATAAAATGACTAATAAAAGACCCATATATTAAAAAATAGATTTGAAAAAATAAACATTATTTTATTTCATTCTATAATAATACAATTAAATATACAAAATCATTATAATTTCTAGAAATAAATGTAAAAAATAAAAAAAAAATTATTAGGAACTACAATTTTATTCGCTATTATTCCCTAGAAAAAATATAGATAAAAAAATCATAGTCTCAAGTAGAAATTATTTTAATAATTAAATAAATATATAATCAAGATAACTAAAAACAAATGAATGAAAATTGTGTTTTAGAAAATATATTTTCTAGAATTTAATGAAATTTATTAGGGTAAACTAGCTATTACATGACCATTATAAGATAATGTCTTGTCTCTTATATGATCATTAATAATGTAACCATTACAGGTGATCTTTGGAATCAATGTACATAAATGATAGTAATGACATGTTTATATTTTTGTAAAATAGAGGAACCATGACCTTAAGTAGTATAAAAATCCAAAATTAAGTACACGTTCCTGGTATTTGGAAGGAAGTATCCTCACTATGGATTTTTTGAGACTAATCCCAAGATAAAATCTAATGATTTGGTCTTGAATGAAATAATATATAGAAAAAAATAAAGCTACTGTAATTCACTAAGAGGTTTATATTTATGAAACCATTATATTAAAGTACTACTATTTTCCACCTTTTCCTTAGGGAATATGTTTGTGTCAAAATTGGTTAAGTATGGAGCTAGGATGATATATATTTGCATGTTATTTTAATAATAAAACATCATCCATCCAAATACTTGATTTCTGATGAAATTTAATATTTTTAATTAAAATAACAATTTTTCATAATTATGAGTACAATTTGATATAATTCTTTGAAAATTTAGGATCAATGAATCTAAATTAAGTAAATGGTAAAATATTGAATTTCTAGGTGAAAAGGGTAGAATATAATGAAAATAGAAGAATATAGTATGTGTGTGAATAATGACATCACTAAACATGTAAATATGGAATATGTTTATATAATTAGACCTAGAAAGTTCCATTTTCCTAATATGGATAATATATTTTTTAGTGCAATTATTGAGGTAGAGGTAATAATAATTTATTTTGTTATTTTAACCAAACAATTCACCCTCTATACCTATAAATTCCCAGTAAATTTTCACTTCATTTAGGTTTTCTATTCCTGATACTTATTTTATATTACCTATGAATATGTTTATATACCTATGGAATGATGTCTATGGAAAATATAAGAGAAATATTTTTAAAATTATAATGATAATTATACCATATATGACCCTTATCTTAACCTATGGGGGTAAATTTTATATTGAAAAAAGTAAAGGTTTGATATCTAAATTGTTTACTGGGAATAATTCTATGAAGGATTATATATATCATTATGTTATTATATGTATAAATACATTCAAATTCCTTTTGAGATATTTTTTTGAAGCTACTTGAAAATCCATTATATAAACTTTTGAAAAAATAAACTTTCATGGGGTATACTTTCATCAAGAACTATTTATTTTTTAAACTCTATATTTTATTTGATTAAAAGATATGAATCTTTTTTCCTATAAATATCAATTGATTTGAAAAATTGTTAACCAGATTGAAAATTCCTCTATTCTATAAGAGTTAACATTATAAGTCATTCATTTCTGAAAAAAAAAAATTATTTTTCTTCAATTATTTATGAGCTGAATTTTCTTGATAAATAATCTCCCCCATATAATACTACTCCTTAATTTTGGATTCCACATATTTACACTCACTTCCTTAATTCATGGGATAACTATAATAACTTATCACATTCCATAAAAAGTTTTACATTATTCACTCTGGTAAATAGTTTTTTTTATATTCAATTAAACTTTATAAATGTTACATGATATGTAATATCCTAATAATATACCTTCCAATGCATTATGAGAATGTTAGGTATGAGGTATTGGTAGATAGACTTTACAAAGTGGTAAGGTGTATTTTTTTGGTATCATTGGCCATTGAAAATCTTTTATTAACATGATAATATGTATATGATATTCACATTCATGAATTATGTATCTTTCTAATATACTAATAATTTTTCTCATGAGTTATGAATCTCTATTAAAAAAATTATTCCAAATTGAGAATTTTTTCTTTACACACTATTCATATTTATGTTTAGTTGTTTTTATGATTAATTAATCCCTTTATCTATTATTTTATATAAAATAAAATAAAACCAAATTTTTTATGAGTTTTAGGACGATCAAGTATCTTCTCTGAGTCAGGGAATTACATTTTGTGATTTTAAAAAAAATGATTTTTATATCTTTTGTAATCATTTTAGTTCCCAAATATGATAGAATTATAACTCTATGGCTTGGATAAATATAATAGTGTTTATCTTATTTTATGAAAAAAATTCTATTATCACACCAAATTAGAGAGAATGGGTGTGGGTTGTTTTAAATATCAATGAATTACAATTAATTTCATTGTTAAATAATGAAAAATAAATTGTAATTATAATTTATTTAAATACATTGAGATTTATTATATTTAAAATTAATTTGAAATTTAATTATAGGAAGTGTTATACTAGTGAAATTTATATAGATATTGTTTTCCATCACTTTAGAAAATTTAGTTTACTATAATGATAAGCTTTATAATTTAAAAATTAAATTAGTGATACCTATCCTAGATGAATTATTTCACATTAATTATTGTGATCTTTCTTTATAATAAATTAAAGATGTATATATATGTGATTATTATATTAAAATAATTTAAAACTATTACTAAAATTATTTCTTTAATTATTAATAAAAAAATTATAAAATCAAGTATTAATAAGAAAATATCAAAATACCTAATTTATATAACAATTTTGACACTCAATGAAATTTAATTTTTTATTTATATAAATTTTCATTAAAATGAGGAAAAGTGGGTGAGTTATTATTATAAAAAATTGATTTATTCAAGTAAATGATCATTCCAAGAACTCACAATTGTGGTAAAATAAAACTATAAAAGTTTTTTTAATGTTTTTAAAAAACTAACAAAACATTTTTTAAGTTAATTCACTCACTATACACCTATATTTTATATAAATCCATGAACATACTAAATGGTTTTCTAAAATAAATTACTATGGTTTTTTATAGTATTATCATCATCATAATAAAATAAAATTTAAATTAACAATAAGAACTACTTCCACACATTTGACATTTTTCTATTATATATGGTCCTAGAGAAAAGGTGATGGTTTATAATAGTTTTTATATAATATTAATTCTAATTATAATACATAATTTAGTGAAATAATTTTTGTATTGTATTTGGTTTTTATTAGAAATATAAATCAGGTAAAACTGCAAAAACTTACACAACTATGACCACATCAACTAAGTCATGTTCATAATTGAAAGAAAATAATATATGTATTATATTAAAAATTTTGAGAATGTTTTATTTTCTAAAATTCAAATAATCACAAGTTCCAATTTATTTTCTATTTATATAAAATTTAACTAGATTTTCTTATATATTAGATTGGTATAATGAAAATAAATATCATTTACTCATATTTCAGACTCAATCCAATAGATATATTGGTTTCAACTACTAAATATTGTTGAGATAAAACAGAAAATAAATAACAACTTGTTGTATTTAATTTAGAAGTAATTACTTTTATCATTAAAACGCAAATATTCATTCATTTCAATGAAACAAATGTTCAAAATATTACTAGTTCCCAATATATTTCATGCCAAATTTGAAAACTTCTCACCTCTGCTATAGGAAACAATGTTTAATAGCTAAACACACTCAAGGCTATAATACCCAAAAGGGAACCATATAGTAGTGCTTTAAAAACATTATGGAAATGAAATATCCAAAAACCATCACATTATTTTAAATATGATATGATATGAGGCAATATTTGGTAGAAATATATATAATTTTCAAATTACAATCATATTTTTTATTTCCATTATCATTAATTTTTCTCTTTCCCATTTATTTTAATTTTCCCATCCCATTATATACATCCCATATGAGTAATAGGAATCCTTGGTGAGTTCAGTTTATAATTTATATTATTTAAATTCACTTTGTGTTGAAAGTTTTTTCATGGGTTTATTATATCATTCAAATGAAAACAATTATATATGGGTCATTATCAATCAGGTTAATTTTTCATTTTCTACTCACATGAGAATATTTCTCCCTTGAAAAAATTCCTAAGACTGATATAAATGAATTGGTAATGCTTCAATTCTTTCCTCTATCAATCGTATCATATCATGATTCATGATTCTCATTAAAGATTTAATGTTGTTTTATAAAGCTCTAAGAATAAAGGAAAATCCTATCATCACTTTTCATCCTCAAGGGGTTGGGTGATATGAAATGGATATTCGAACATTGAAGGATATACAAAGATTATAGTCACTTGAATTCCAATGTTTGGGAGTTAAACATATTTCATTCCAACATCCAAGTGTAACTATTTGTGGTTATATATTTTAAAAAAATTCAAAACCCAACTTTCTATGAGAAGGTGTGTGAAAAAAAAATATTAGGATTGGAATTATTCTAAGAAATGCAAATATAGTATAGGGGATTTAGTAACAAGACATAATATAATGATTTTTAGAAAATTGTTATAATGATACTTGATAAAAGTATTTTATTTAAAAATTTTAGGATCATGTATTTCTAAATATATATTCATGATAATATATTAGTAAATTTAGTAATAAGGTAAATTTAAACTCAAGGTATATTGGTATATTTGAAATATTCAAGAACATTGAAGTTATGGAATATCAACTATCTTTTTCACACAATAATATAAAATTTCATGATATATTCCATATATCACTTATGAGTGCATATATTTTTTATCTAACTCATATGATCAATAATAATGGAGTGCAATTAGATTCTAACTTATTGAATAATGAATAATTAATCATGATTCTTGACCAAAAAGAGAAATATTTATAGAATTGTATGACTTCAATGATGAAGGTTCAATGGTAGAAGCACAAATTATTGAAGGAATTGTGGGACACTGATGATTCAATAATAAAAAAAAGTTACATTTATTTGTTTATTTTAGTTAAATTTTAAATTTGGAGAAAGAAATTCTTATAAGGATGGGGATGTAATAACCAATAAAAATTCCATAAAAAATATTTCACAAAATAGAGATAAAAATAAAAGGCATGAGAATAATTATTTTAAAAAATGTTTTTGGGAGAATTTAGATAATGTTATAGCGGTAAAATAGTTATTACATGACCTTGTAAGGAGTATGAGGTATTTGTTAGATGAATATTAACAACGTAACCATTGTGATTCATCATTGGAAGAAATGTGTATAAATAAGAGCAATTACTTGGTGAATTTTTTTATTAAGGGAGGGATCGTGACTTCAAGTGGTAGAAATAGCTCATTTTAAGTTAATAAACCTGAGATTGGGAATGTGGTGTCATCATAATGGATTTCTATTGACCAAGACCATGCTAAACTTTTAATAAATAAGGCATGATTGAAATCAACTTTAAGATAAATTGAAGCCATTGTAGATCATTACAAGGTTCATATTGGAAAACCCACTACATGAAATTACTATTATTTTCATTTTATCCTATAGATAATAAATTGGTTTAATAATAGGTTATGTATTTATGAGTTAGGATGATATTAGGTGTAAACTAGTTTAATAATAAAAATTTTCCATCTAAATACTTGATTTCTATTTAGATACAATATTTTAAATTAAAAGTTATTTTTTTTATAAATATAAATTTAATTTGATAAAATAGTATGAAAATTTGTAATTGGGATACCAAAATAGTTTAAGTGGTGAAATGTAGATTTTTTTTATGAAAAACGAAAAATATGGAAAAATTAGTAAAATATATCATGTATGTGAATAACGAAAGCACCTAACATGTAAATGTAATATAGTTTTATCTCATTTGACATGGATATTTTCCTTGACATAATATATGAACTAAATATTATAGTGGAATTCTTAAGACTATTCTAATAATAATTTATTCACACTATTGAAAATTACATTTTTTTCATTTTCAAAAACAACTTTAAGGATTAGAGGTAACCATATAGAAACAAGAATCTAAAATAAACATTGGAAATTCAAATTTCAAAAGGGACACAGAACATAAGAAAACATAGGTTTCGTGTGCTAACATTTGCATCAATTTCTGACAAATCAAAAACACATCTCCATCATATTGTAATAGAATGTTGTAATCATCATCCCTCTTGAAAAAACAACCATCATCATCACCACACTTTCATCATCATTGTCGGTGACCAGAAAAAAAAAGAAATGTAGAAGACCTCTTCAACAACATAAACATCCCAAAATCACTCACCCACATCATATTCATGATTCGACAAAATTAACCAGAATATTAACCTACATTGGTATCAAAGGAATAACCACACACACAAGGGTAAACCAATATAGGAACAATACGACCCCAGAAGCACCTTAAATGTCATTGATCGCCTCCCCATGAACCCAAAAAATCATAGATTCTATTGCTTTCAAATCTGACTTGGAGAGGATCTGCATAAAAAGACATCAGATCTAGGGAAAAAGATACAGAGGCTTCTCCAGTAAACCACCTTCGTCACCACCGCTGAAACTACCTCGTGGAAGAGTCAGCGGAAAAAATACACCATCTGGAAATTTCCAATTGAAAAGGTTGAAGCACAACCTGAATTGAACCCAGCATAGAAATATTCTCTCAAAACACTGATGTTTTATCAGACAACACATCTCAAAGCCTTCATGAATCCATCGTCATGGACCAACTATGAGAGAAATGTAGGAACTGGAAGCCAGAGCAGTGATAATCAGGTAGGGTCGAAATAGAGATGTACATCCATGACTGAGCTGCCAACCTGGGTCGAAGAAACCACAACCATTGGAAAACATACCTAAAACAACAACACAAGAGACACACCTCTAGGATGAGAGCATAAAGATATGGAGGGTCTAGGATGAAGGAGGAAAGGGGGAGACAAAGCTAAATAAGTGGTGCATCGGACTCCCCCCATCAAGGCACCACCTATGAACCCTAGAGGAAAGTGTAGAGGGATATATACCCATCATAGGCTCAGATAGTGACAAAAAACGTAGCTAATACATTCTTAAAATCATCATAGGGCATCACTAGCTAGTCTAACTATTTTTTATTATTATTTTCATCCTATACTGACAACAGGAATATACTCGGTGAGACTCGAACCTGAGACCTCTCCAAGACCCCGCAAGGGCTACTACCATTGAGCTATACTCTGGGAGAATTTATTCACATTTATTTAAAAAATATCACTCATCATACCTGTAAATATTTTCACATCATCTTATTTCTTCTCGTAATAAATTATAACTATATTTTGATTAATTTATATAAACCAAGGTTTATTTTTAAATATTTTAAGTGAAACAAAGTTAAGGGTCTTTTATCTCCCTTCTCTTTTTATAATTTTTTACAAGTTATTTTATTCCCATAACATTTTATTTTAATTTTAATTTTATATTCTTTATTACTTTTTTTATAATCCCAATGTGTGTGTTTTTTTATATACCTAAGGTATGGTTTTTATTAAAAAATTAATGAGAAAGCTCTAAAAAAATAAAATGTTAGGTTTATATGATTCATCCATTACTATTATATTCAATATTACTTTTTCATATTGAAAAGATTTGATCCTTTGGCTTGTGAATAACTATATTGAGAGAAATTCCTTAAATAATTTTTATATTTTATAATGTTAATATATGTTTGAAAATGGATAATTTTATCTTAAGAATTTTTTTTTGATTACTACCTTGATAAAATTCTTTTAAAAACTCTTGAAAAAACACCATTTCATGGGGTATACTTCCATTAATCACCAAAAATTATTTACAATCTATCTTCTATTTGATTTAAGATTATTGTTTTCTTGATCCATACATTTTTTATTACTATGAATTTATTTAAATAAAAATTTCTCTATTCCATAAGAGGTAACATTATAAATGAATCATTATCGATAGATGAATTTTGTGTCAAATATTCATTATACCAATTATATTGATAGATAATATCATCTATATTATATTATTCATTTATTTTCTATTCTATATTTGGACACCCACTTCCATATTTATTATTAAGTTTTTAGTTTATTTTTAAACAAGTTCTTTGATGTGTGGGACCAAAATTATATATCCCATTGAATTAATTAGGTAATAATTAATATATAGATATTTTTTTCATGATGTGTTGTGTGGATTCAACTATGATTTTACCGCCACTAAGAGAGGGGTGAATCAATGTTATCTAAAACACCAGGTCTTGAAACAATTCCCAATACCTATTAATTCATAGGATAATGAATGAAATAAAATAATTGTGCAATATATATTGAGATAAAACAAGCTTGACACGTTATTTTTTACAAGGTTCACTCACTCTTATTATAAAATGGCTAATCCTTGGTGTCCAATGGTTATGATCCTACTCTACATGATCTTATATTATTATCAACAACAATAAGACATATAAGAAGGAATGCTATTTTTAACTCGAAGTATATGAAATATTTAGATGAGTGTTAACAATTATATTGATCACACATAGCATTCACAAGTTTCTATAGACTTTAGATCATGTGTGAACACTTTTTATTATCTTTAATCTAAGAAAAAACCTCCTCAGAATGATCTTTGGAAAGTATGGATATTTATCTCAATGTTTTTTCATCCCATGATAGTGGGAAAAAACCAAAATTGAAAGTCTTCACATGCATCATGACATGAAGACACGTGTTAAAATGTTATCCTTATATTCGAAATACTTGGATATATCTCTTTCTAAATTCTCAAGAAAATCCTTAATATTTATATTAACATCATGGTGTGATCATATAGATTTTATCATAATCTCTATCACCACATATCTAAATTATTAATGTTGTAGTATGAAAAATATGAATTATTGAATGATGGATCTTTCCTTCAAAAAATATTTTTTGAATGGAAACATTGTGCCCGATTTTTGAATGTCACGCAATCGTTTTTTTTATGGAATAAGGATTCCAAGTCAATAGTTTTTTTCAAAGTTTGATTGGAATGTTCTCATTTTGAGTGAACATGAACTTGATTCCCAAATACAGTTGGTCATTGGGGCTTTACCAATGACACATTGGGTAAGAATTAGTAAATAGTATAATAGGTCGAGCTCATCTCACCCTTTAAGGGAGAATTATTTCCTAGTTCAGGACTCTCTTCTATATTTAAGATATATTAAATAATTATTAACAAATCATAGTTCTATATTTATTACCATAGTGAAAGTGATTTATCAAAACCAAGTCTTTACATAAATTTATATATTATAAGTTTTCTATCAGCCTCTTGTTGTTTGACTATGTTGTGTTTAAAGTTGTGTAGTTGGGTGACCTAGAATTTATCTCTATCAAGGGAGGTAGTAGGTATTATGTTTTTGGGATCAGACCCATGATAGGGGCTTCCCATATATCCCTACGAATGGAATTAAAATCCATATAGTCGAGTTCCACTTAATGAGACACATTGTACCATTTAGGGTTGTTTGATATAGACCAATGTGGTGTATTTTAAGTTCATGAACCCATAACCATGTGATGTTCCTTTTAAGGTCATGAATCCAGGACCTATGGGGTCGTGGGACCAATGGGTCATTGGGTAATACATCTTACATAACATATTTAATAAGAATAAAAGTACACATATTTCAAATTATATGGTTTTAAGGTCAAGTGAAAGGTCCATACCATAGAGTTTATCATCATGTGATGCGGAATTATGTTATGTACTTTAAATTAATTAATGTATGAATTCTTAGAGAAAGGTTCCTAGAAAATATTGGTGTGGGAATTATATATATAATACCCATTATAGTTTATCCTATTTATTTGTAATGAAACATTATAGGAAATTATTTTATATAGGAAATATGGTACATTTAGGATAGTTTCATTAGGGATATGTTCAAGTGATGATATAGTTTAATTGGGAATATAACCAGTTATGATGGTTGTATCACCTAGAATGTAGACCTTTAAGGATGATTCACTCATATGGAATATTACCATTTGAGGGGTGATTTAATAGGGGATACAACCTCATGAGGATACGATTTCCTAGAGAATATGTTCTAGTGAGGATGATAGGATATTAGGTAATATATCCCTTTGAGGGGTGATTTCATGGGGATATGGCCTCATGAGAAATATTTTGGGATTACGCATGGGCTACACTTAATATGGGTGTTCACATCCTTTATTTTAGTAACTAAATGAGGAAACAAAACTGGTATCATGATAAATATATCCTATAATAGAAGAAGTTAGTTATGTCACATAGTAAGATTCCCATGTGATACTAGGAAAGGGGAAAGGATATTTTTAGAGATTTTGTGTATGACACCTGAAAGTTCCTGCATTTTAATGACTTGGGTGAAGGGGGGATTTCAGAGCTTACACTTAGTAGGATTCTCTTTCTCTCTCATTGACCCATTGACTAGATTAAAGAGATCCAATAGCTACTCAGGCTTACCAAATATAGGATATGTGTCAGCCAATTTGAGAAATGTGATTTGATGGAGGATTCACTAGTATACTGATGATAGGAGCCATCATTATCAATAGAACACATGAAAATGAGTACCCTGAGGGTCCTATTGGCCAAGTAGGAAAACTCTAAAGATACCTTTTATCAAGGGAATACACAATCAACAGGATTCATGATGGTTTCCATGTCCTAACCATTTATTTTAAGAGGCGTCGAATAGATCCTTGGTATGTTGGATCCCAGGTAGGTGACAAGGTTTAGGTAACAATCATTGAAGGGATAGGGGAGTTATGTACCCTAATATAGGGACCAGGGTGAAGGCACTCTCTAGTTGAGGTTCTGGGAGAAGGATCTCTCTAGTATGAGGTAGGGAGAAAACTGAACCCTAATAAGGGTACTTTGATTATGGTTCTCTATTTAAGGTAGGGTGAATATGGTGCCTAAATAAGGGTAAGGAAAAGAGTCCAGCATAATGACGGTAGGTTAAAGTGGTTACCCTAATAAGGTTAGGGGAAATTAGTTTCCCTAGTAAGGGTTGGGAAAATTGGTCACCCTAATATTGGGTAGGGTGATGTGGTCACCCTAATGAGGAGTCTGGGGTGATGGTTCTCTCTATTATAGTGTCCACTATGTATGATTTAATCATTTTTCACCCAAGTGTATCATTAGGTAATGGTTTATTTCACCCAAGTCTTATTAAAATAAGAAATAAGTGGTATCCTATAAATTTTTGATGTGTTAAGACTTTATCCAATTCAATTTCCCTTATTTTTGGATAATTACATTTGGTTTTTGGCATAATTAAGCTATTTGAATGGTTTTAAAGACTTGTGAATATGGAACTATTCTCTCTTAGGGTGTTATGTTATCTTATTCTATGTATCTATAAGTGAGGACCCATTTAGTATATTTATTTAAAATTATGATGAGCATGGTGTATAAAGGATAGATTTGGAAGGTGGTTCATATGGGTATTAGGAAGAGAGACATTGACCAGTAAGTTCACTCATGAAAGTATATTTCACAAAATATTTCATTAAGCTAGTGAACTCAAGCATGTTAGTTTTACTAAAGAGGTTGGTACACTCATATAAGTGAATATGAGTGTTCTCACTATAGAAAATAGTGATACATAGGTAAATTTATTTGGATACACACCTAGGGACCTAGGCATGTGATTAAGGTCCTGGGTGAAGTGATAGATCTCTTACTAGGTCTTTTTCCACCATATAAAGTTTTTTATCATTCTCTAAAAAATAGAGCTAATAAACCCCCTAAACCCCTGAATTGGATCTGATTTGAACAATGAGGATCTAATTCTGAGATAAATATAACTCTAGTGTAAAATTTTATTATAAGGGAGAATATATGAGATCAGGTATAACTATATCACATTAGGCACATACAAATCTTAGTTTGTTCATTTCATGTGCTGGTTGTTAGGTGATGCACTCCAGGGATACTCATTAGCACCTGGTTGAATGATGCATGCTAAAACATTCTTATGAGGTTAAACTTCTATATAAAGAGTTGATCCCCCACCCCCACACCCTCCCCTGGACTTTCTTGAACTCATATGACCTAATAGAACCCTAAAGTTTCATAGCCTCTATTTTTTAAATCCATTTGTGTTACCCGACATAAGCATGATAACCTTTCTCTCCACTTTGTACTAATTTCACTAAGTTGGGCATTTCTAGGATTTTCATGAACCTTCACCTATGATAAATGACATGGGAGAATAAGGTTAAAATCAGTTACTTTTAAAAATGTCTCTAAGTGAATAGGCCTAAGAAAAATTCCAACCTTTTTCAAATTTATACATTATGTTCCTCTTATTCGGATCATCTTTTCTTATGAGCATTTTCATACCACTCTCTATCAATTCAACTAATACGTTTTTAGTCTTATCTTGCATAAATATAGTTGGGACATCAAAAAAAGTATCTAATTTTGAATTTACTTTCTATATATATAATATGGTCGTGGATGTTGACCTCAACTCATATAATGTTACCATACCATGCCACCAAGCCCTAAAAATTATCCTTCAACTGGATTCTCTCAACTACCCACTTTCAAAAAAGGCTACTTATATATGGTTTTATCCTTTGTATTAAAAAACTTATTATATAACCTAATATTTACCTTCTTATCATTCATACCATTTTTCCATGAGATGTCTCTATGAATAATATATCCCTTTACCAATGTATCATCTATGAGGATAAAAATGAGGTAATGTACTATCAATACCATTCTATGGAGGCGATGAGTAATGATCCATAAGTATACCCCAGCATCAAAAAAATATTTCTCATTGGGTTAATGGAAAGGATATATCCTTCAATGGTACCTATTTCTTAATGAAAATTTATTTTAGGAGTGTTCATGTCCCTATTGGGTATACAAAAGTTATGCCAAAATTGAGGACTATTTGAGTGATATCAAATAGTATGAAGACCTTTAGTATTCATAATTTTTAGTTTATTATCATCTTGGCCTCATTCATAAGTCGATTAGATGAAGGTTCTTCAAGACTAAAACCTTTAATTTTCTACATGGAGAGGTTGGTGGCAGTCTTTGGGACATTTATCAGATCATTGGAATACCTCTCCTTGGTTACATGTGTGATGAATTTCTCCCACATCGCGGTACATGGGGTCGTGTTAGGTGAAATACTACCATGGAAAGAAACTTACTAAGGATAGTTGAATATGATATGAAGAAATAATTTATCCAACATCTCCACATCCCTTTTAGTACATGGATCAAGACATTCTTATTCCCTCATGGATCGATTCCATGGGTTAAAGGGCCACACACCTATCTGACCCCAAATACCAGTGGGTCCCAAAACACCTACTTTACTATTATTCATAATGGTTGGTACACAACATGTTGTTATATAGTTAGTTAAAATATATGTTTGGAACTTTTATTGGTAGTAATTATAGTAATGCTTTATGGTGGGTGGTTGCTACCCGCTGGAGATTCATGTATTGGGATGAGGGTAATACATTTGGTGTGGTTTTATAACTAGCCTAAAGGGAACTGATGAATCTTATTATTCTATCCTTTAGGATTCTATGTCAAGTTTTAGGAAATTTTCATCGAGATGAGACACCTCATAGGACCCACATCCCCATAAAATTTTTTCATGACTAGATAACAGCACATCTTGGTGGATACATATCTATGAGCACAGACTTGTCTCCTTAAATTTTCTGCAAAACAACACTGTTGGACATTATGGGAATATAACCAATAATCACGGAGGCCCAAATTCTAGACCACCTCTTGGGAAACCACTATAAATTCATATTCATTACCCATGATTATTGTAGAGACCCAAATCTTGATGTACATAGACATTACATTACTTTTTCGGAATACTTAATATATAACAAAAACAAACACACAAGGACCGTAATAGTTTAGTGTATTTAGAAACTCGGAAAAATAATATTCTAATCATGGTGAAAGATCTTCAACATCTCCCATAAAGATCTTCCCATTTTTTCCTACTTAAAACCTTTCTTTATATCCTGGGGAAAAGAAAACATAAAAAGGGTTAGCTCAAATGCTCAGTAAGGGTAAATATAGAGAACATAAAACAATCCATAAACATTTCAATGCAAAAAACATGATCATAAAATCTAAACATCAAAATCTTGGGAAAAGACATAAATCTTGGAAGTATGTAAGGAATATATCAAAAAGGAATAGAAATCACGATAAAATTTCATGGGAATAAAACATGTAACTATGGAAAACAATTAATCACATGATATTATTTCCATAGTATCCAAGGCATTGCTGCCAAGACCATCTTACTGGACAAAGTCCCTTTCTGAATTGAGTTCACTCCTCATTCCAGTCATGTATCACTGAACCGGATTAACGTACCATTCCAGCCATGTCTATCTCATGAGATATAAATATTTACTCAATGCATTGGAGGGAGATATAGGTCCGACCCATATCATATTCAAATCATTCTTATGTGTTCCACAAAACAATCATAAATCATTCATCATAACCCAAAGAATAAAATGGGTTTCATAAACATAATCCCATCATGAAATAATCCATATAAAACCAATGGATATAATTTCATCATAATAAAATAAAACCATGTAAATAAGAGAAACATTATACTTGAAACATAAACATGATAAATAATGTCATCTTATGTGGAAAATAGTTTTGATAAAACATTTGAAATGAATTCTTGATGAAAATATCCTTTCTTCTTCAAAAAAATTTTCTTCTCACAAAATGCCATGTAATTTTAAAAGAAAATTATTTTTTGGAAAATATTCAAGAAATATTTTAGAGGAAGCTTTATGAAAATTAGGTGTTATGAAACCATAAAAATCCATTCACACCATATAAGTTAAAAAACATTATCCTTGTACTTTTTTCGGAAAAGTCAAAAAGTTCCTCGTGTGGTAAAAAAAATTAAGATTCCTTTCATAACATGTGGTAAATTTCAAAAATGAGTAAAAAGGACTTTAGACATACATGAAACCATTTTTAGAAAACGTGGGCATAGATGATAACAATTACCCCTATAAATACTTACTAATAAACAATCTTGGATAAAAAACGAGATTGGAAAAGTTATCTCATACCTTAGGTCTGATATGCTTCGTACATATCCGAACCTCATGTATAATGATTTAAATAATGTCATTGACTTATTACAGAATCATATTTATTATTATGATATCATATATGATTCACTTATGACTTTATATTACCAGTTATTTTGTAAATTCTATGTTAAAGCAACGTTTTGGGTAAAATCATTTTATTTATCATACGTGTTTGGACTTGTTGTTCTTGATATTATTATTACTTATATCACAATTTACTTACTTCCATAATGTAAATCATGATTTATATATCATATATATTCAGTATATATATATATATAATATAGATAAATGAAATGAAATACATCATTCATAGAGACGGTAGGCCGTACGTATGCATGAACGTTGTTTTCCATTCCTTATTGACTTCCATGGAAGTAAGTAGATGACATATATATATATACATAAATCCAGTAGATTTATCATGTCATATATTTTATTATTATTAATTATATATACTTTATAATAATTCTTTAATGGTTAACATGGAGAATGAATCTCATCGCGTCGTGGAGACGGTAATCCGTACGTACGCACGAGCGATGATATCATTACCATAATTATTGAATTGAATTGTATTGGATGATATAATATCTCGGAATCAGAATGATATTATAATAACTATATATAGTTATTATTTACACCATTATACCCATCCATGTAAGGTGGTGGTGGAAAAACAGATTACACCACGGCGTGGAGACGGTATTCCGTACGTACGCATGTGTGGTGATTTCGTTTTCTATAGGATGGATAGAAGGTGAAATGGGGTTGTTTCATATTTATAATAAAATATCAGTATATTAGTGATACTGATATTATTACTTTATAATGAAACAATAAAATAAGAAAAAGTTGAAGAAGAAATAAAACTTGAAAAAATCGGTAGACGAGATTACCTCTTCTTCGATGCACCTCATTTAAGCTTCCTCTTAAGACACTAGAGTTGTAATTTTGAGGATACCAAAACCTCTATAATGCCTCTAAGGAAGTTGAGAAGGGAAATTGTTAGGGGTTGGCTGAGCTTGAAATCTCAAAATTGTGTAAAGAGAAGAGGGAGGAGGTGCCCTTTTATAGGGGAGGAGAGGGGCGCCTTAGGAAAAAAATAAAATATTATTTTATAATAAAGTCATATTCGGTTTATAATATCTCCAAATTGATTAATTTATAAGATAAAGTGGGGATGGGTATAAATTATCTCAACCAATAGGTTTTAGACAAGTTTAGGTTACTATTTTAACCTTATTATTTAGATTTAACTCTAAGTTAAATAATTTAACTTTTACCATGCCTTCTTGTTTCCTTACACTTTATGGTTAATAAACATACTATATGTAGAGACCCGAAGCTAGACGTACATGGACATTACATTACATTTGCGGAATACTTAGTACATAACAAAAACACACACACAAGGACCGTAATAGTTTAGTGTCTTTGGAAACTCGGAATATAATCTTCTAATCGTGGTGGAAGATCTTCAACATCTCCCATAAAGATCTTCTTTTTTTTATACCTAAAACCTTTCATTATATCCTGGGGAAAAGAAAACATAAAAGGGTGAGCTCAAATGCTCAGTAAGGGTAAACAAAAGAAATATCAATCACATCATATACATAAGCACATAACTTTTGGAAATCTTAACCTGCAAAAGAGATCATAATTTCATAACATGGGGTAAATCATGGCAGTGAAATGTAATCACAATAATCATAACATAAAACATGAAACTTTGTGGCATTCACACATAATCATAGAGAATCATTTCTTGTTAGTCAAGACTCATTGCCAAGACTATCTTAGTGGAAAAAGTCCCTTTCTGAATCGAGTAACCCTCATTTCAGTCCTGTTTCACTGAACCGGTATAACCTACCATTCCAGCCATGTCTATCTCATGAGATATAAAATCATTACCCAATGCATTGGAGGGAGATATAGGTCCCACCCATCTCATAATGATACCATTCTTATGTGTGCCACAAAATCATAAATCATACACCATTTCATAACCCATGTAATAAAAATGGGATTCTTAAACAACATGACATCATAAAACAATTCATATAAGATAAAGGAATTCATAAAAATGTTTCCATAACAACATAATCAAATCCATGTAATAATAGGGATAAAAACATAACCCTTTTATTATCTTATATGGAAAATAATTTTGATAAAATACTTGAACTCCATTCTTGAGGAAAATATCCTTTCTACTTCAAAAACATTTTTCCTTTCATAACATGTCATACGAATTTAAAATAAAAGAAGTTGATTAAAAATAAACTTGAAAACTTGTAAAGGAAGCTTCTTGGAAATAATGTTTTAAAAATCCATTCATGCCGTATAAGTTTAAAAAAAACATTCTTCGTACTTTTGTCAGAAACGTCAAAAAGTACCTCGTACGAAAAACGACAAAAGATTCTTTTCATTTCATTTACTAAAAACTCACCGAAGGGTAAAAATGGATTTAAAAAATTGTAGGTGGATGGAAGTAATATTACATATTGATGAAACATGGATGTGGATGATAAAATACACCCCAGTAAATACTTACGAATAAACAATCTCTGATAAAAATGAGATTGTGATATTTCCCTTACCTTATGTCTGACTTGCTTTGTAAGTGTCCGAACCTCCTGTATAATTATTTAAATCATGTTATTGACTTATTCCAGAATCATAAACATTGTTATGATATCATATATGGTTCCTTATGACATTATATTACCCGTTCTTTTGTAAATTCCATGTCAAAGAAGCGTTTTGGGTAAAATCGTTTCATTTATCTTAGGTGTTTTGACTTGTTGTTCTTGAAATCACTATTACTTATATCATGATTTACTTACTTCCAGAATATAAAATATGATTTATATATCATATATATTCAGTATATATATATATATATAATAGATAGATGAAAAACACCGTTCATGGAGACGGTAGTCCGTACGTACGCATGAACGCTGTTTTACTTTCCTTATTGTATTGAAATGGAAGTAAGTAGATGACATACATATATATATATATACATAAATCCAGTAGCTTTATAATGTCATATATTTCATTATTATTTCTTATATATACTTTATAATCATTCTTTAAATGGTTAACATGGAGAATGAATCTCATCGCGTCGTGGAGGCGGTAGTCCGTACGTACGCACGAGCGATGATATCATTTCTATAAATATTGAATTAAATTGGAGTGGATTATACAATATATCAGAATCAATATGATGTTGTAATAACTATGTATAGTTATTCTTTACACCATTATACCCATCCATGTAAGGTGGTGGTGGAAAATAGATTACACCACGGCGTGGAGACAGTATTCCGTACGTACGCACGCGCGGTGATTTCTTTTTCCGTAGGATGGATAGATGGTGAAATAGGGTTGTTTCATACTTATAATAACATATCAGTATATGAGTGATACTGATTTTATTACTTTATAATGAAACAACCTAATAAGAAGAAGTGGAAGAAGAAATAAAGATGAAAGAATTGGTAACGGTAATTACCTCTTCTTTGAAGTGCCTCTTTGAGACCTCCTCTTAGGGCACTAAAATTGGTCTTTGAGGAAGACCAAAACCTCTAGGATGTTGCTAGGGAAGTGGAGAAGAGATTTTCGCAGGGTTTTGCCGAGCTTGAGTGCTCAAATTGGTGTGAGGAGGAGGGGGAGGAGGTGTCCTTTTATAAGGGAGGAGAGGGGCACCTTAGGAATATCTCAAAATATTATTTTATATTAAAGTAAAAATCGGTTTATAATGGTTCCAAAGGGTCTTATTTCGAAGATAAAGTGTGGATGGGTCGAAATCCTATCAACCAATAGGATTTAGACAAGTTTAGTGTATTATTTTAACCTTATCAATTAGATTTAACTCTAAGTTAATTAATTTAACTTTTACCGTGTCTTTTTGTTTTCTTTCACTATATGGTTAATACACTTACTATAACATGCCAAACGAACCCCAAATTGTTTATTATTAATATATATATCCTTATCTAAGTCATTTGGCCGAACCTTAGATTTTTAGGAATACAATAACAAATAATAATATAATATTTGATTTAAAAACTATTTTGTGTCAATTTTGACACTATTTGATATATGATTTTTGTGAAAGTCATAACAGAATTATATGTTCGAACCAAGTTGATTAAATCAACATTAATATATCATAGTAACCTAGAAAATTAGTGGAATTCATAAAAAGTCTCAAATTACATTCATTTGAGCATTTATAACATCAATTATGTTAATATTTCCTTAAAAGGGTAATTACTGCATCATCGTTGTGTCATAAATAAATTAATTTATTTAAAGTTTAAAAATTATAAATAAACTATCATTATGTAGGAAATCTTTTTAGCTTTCTAATTAATATTTATAGTCGAATTTATCTTATGTATAACCCCATATTAAAAATGTTTTAGTTATTAAACTTTGATTTTAACTATTTTAACTATTCATTAAATAATATAATATTAAATGTCATAATCTAATCCAAGTGGACCTAAATGGTCATATTATATTCACAAGGTTGTTTTTGGTCGAATTACACTTATCCAATAGAATTAGGACATGTGTTAGGGTAATAGTAATATCATATTTACCCTTAGTTACCCTATTTACTATTAACCGTGGTAAAAAAAAGTAAAAAGTTACTATTCACCAAAAATTATTTTCATCTCATTGAACCACATTTTACTTACTGACATCAACCGTGTCTCTCGGATTTTTGAAATTCCATTCACAGAAGCGGTAAAATTAAGATTTATGAAGAAATTAATTTTTTTAACTACCACTCAGTAGTTTCACTATTCATCAAAAAATGAAGGTTTTCAGAAAAATGCCAAAATTTCATCCTAAGCTATATTTCATATTCCGAATTCAAAAATGAAGCCTATTTTACCAAATTCATAACATAGAAGTTGCATTAATTAATTTTATAATTAAATCTCGCTGTTAAAACAAATAGCGTGTTTTTAAGAAACAATATCTATCAAAAGATTGACACTTGTTTATGTCTGGTTTAAATGTGAAATTACATCCAATGACCAACATTGTATTAAATTGTAAAAATATATTCTAAATATACTTTAAAACTACTCCAATTAATAATTTATCACTATTAATTATTTCGATTAAAAAAGTTGTTTTTTAATTATAATTTAGTAATTTTCACTATTCATCAGAATATGAAAGTTATCCGAAAAGTACCAAAATTTCCCCTTAGGCTAAATTCGATACTCCGAATCCAAAAATGAAGTTCATTTTGAAAAATAAGATTTACAGAGTTTTAAAAAGTGGTTATTACTATTCATAACGGCTAGTTTTAATAATATTTTAATAGCATATCGTTGTTTAGTGAAACTCGGTATTGCGTATTACACACGCTATCGAGGAAGGTTGTGATTGCGTGTAATGCAAGGCAAGTCAAGGATGCGTGTTGTGCAAGCTCCTTTTGGTGTAGCGTACAACACAAGACTTTAATAAAATTAAAAAGAATATATTTTTTTTTATAAAATCTTGGGCTGTTACATTCTACCCCCCTTAAAATGAATTTTGCCCTCGAAATTCGTCGGGGTTATAAATGGTTTACTATTTGAAAGTTTCTTTAATAGAAACCCACATCGTAAAAAGGAATATCAAAACCAATCTTTAAAAACAAAAGTATGAAACGTAACGGTTACCCAAATAAACTAATCATTGGGTTTCCACATAGGTGAAAATATGGATATGGAAGAGAAATCTGACCATCATGTTCTGATGGAGAGTGGTAGAGAACATGGCTATGGAAAAGCCAATAATCACAAATCCATAAATTTGTGACGATCTAAGGTACCATCTGATTCATCAGGTATAAGATCACTAGGACAACATTTTTGGTTTTCAAGATCATTTCCCTAAAGTTGAAAATTTGAATTGGAATAAATACTTTCATTATTTTGGTACAATCTCACTATTGTTCGTGCCTAGAACAATTTCCACTTCATCTCTTAAATAAATGAAGTTGAATTTGTTATTCGTGAAGTGTTAGCAGATCATGTGATAGAATGACGGGTCATTCCATCTGTCTCAAACAAAAGGTTAGCAAAAATTATATACATAAGTCGATCTATAGTGAGATTAATCATATATAGTTCCTAAAATGGACTTATAATTCATATATCATACTGCTTAATATAATAAAACTAGTTTCTACTAAACAGGGACTTCCTGTAGGCCAGTGGTAGGCGATAAAGGCCAGTCGCACTTCGGTTGTGGGTTCGATTCCCACAGCCTTGTCCGAAGCGATGGGCTGTCGCCCGTCCTGCAGGTTGTCCTTTTTCTAAAACTATATTACTATAACATCCCATCAATAATATCGAAAAAACTTCTATCCTTAAACAATACTAACTTATGTCCAACATAATCCATTCCAATCTTTAGTCCTATCCATAATACTGCAGTCCATTCTCATAACATAGTGAAAACGATTACCAGAGATTTAATACCATCGTTGATCCCCATATATCATAAGATATGTTTTGTTGGTCACATTCCAAACATTCAAAGTCCTTAATCATGTATACTCTTGAATACCCATTGAACCTTAGTGAAAACTTGAATGCAGTTAAAAGTTAACACTTTACACATACCAAAATCCTCAAAATTATTTATACTCAAACCATGATATCACTTAGTCCTTATATCAATCATGAGCTCATGAATACAATCAAACATCTCATTATCTTCTTATCCTTTCATTATGCACTTATCATCTACTTTCCAAAATATTTGAATCACTTTTCATAGTTATTGGTACCTTAAAATTATTGAAAACCACAATAGACAAATACTTAAATATTTCAATACACCATAAAAGTACCTCAACAACATTATTCTTGAATACCAAAACACTTCAGTCCATCCACATCAATGATTATCCTGGAATAAGTCCTTCCTTGATTTAGAAGTAACTTTTTAGGTCAGGGCATTGAGTTGGGTAATGCCCATGTTCTCCACAAATAAGACATTGAACTCCATAACAGTCTGTCACTCTATGACCCTTTTCTCCACACAGATAACATCGGTCCCTCCATTTGAGGTATTCCTCAAGGTTCTTCTTCCCTTCTTTAGAAATCTCAATCTTCCTTTCTTTATGCTCCTCAACATGCGAACATGCATAATAGTCTATCTTCCTCTTCTTTGAAGAATTAGGCATACCACTAAATTTCACCTTGTTAATCATATATCGCGATGATTGATTCGGCATAATCACAACATCTTTCTCTCTAGGCATTACACAATTTTGTTGCTCATAGTCACCAATTTGTCCATTGGATTCAATGTTAACTGAATTCCTTTTGGTTCCCTCCATTAACTAAAACACAAAAATAATTTTGTGAGAATCAAAAATCATGCTAGAGAAAACAACATAGTAAAGGGAAAGTATCCTCAATACCTAACTTCTTAGGTTTAATCTAATATCATTACCATTGTTCTAGGAATATATCCTATACGTATACTTATCCTTAGGGACATCCCTAGACATACCTTAGAAATATCTCTAGGAATCTCACTAACGTTTTCGCATCCTAGTTTCCAAAGGTTGACTAAACCTTTCCTCTGATACCAACTGTAGAGACCCGAAGCTAGACGTACATGGACATTACATTACATTTGCGGAATACTTAGTACATAACAAAAACACACACACAAGGACCGTAATAGTTTAGTGTCTTTGGAAACTCGGAATATAATCTTCTAATCGTGGTGGAAGATCTTCAACATCTCCCATAAAGATCTTCTTTTTTTTATACCTAAAACCTTTCTTTATATCCTGGGGAAAAGAAAACATAAAAGGGTGAGCTCAAATGCTCAATAAGGGTAAACAAAAGAAATATCAATCACATCATATACATAAGCACATAACTTTTGGAAATCTTAACCTGCAAAAGAGATCATAATTTCATAACATGGGGTAAATCATGGCAGTGAAATGTAATCACAATAATCATAACATAAAACATGAAACTTTGTGGCATTCACACATAATCATAGAGAATCATTTCTTGTTAGTCAAGACTCATTGCCAAGACTATCTTAGTGGAAAAAGTCCCTTTCTGAATCGAGTAACCCTCGTTTCAGTCCTGTTTCACTGAACCGGTATAACCTACCATTCCAGCCATGTCTATCTCATTAGATATAAAATCATTACCCAATGCATTGGAGGGAGATATAGGTCCCACCCATCTCATAATGATACCATTCTTATGTGTGCCACAAAATCATAAATCATACATCATTTCATAACCCATGTAATAAAAATGGGATTCTTAAACAACATGACATCATAAAACAATTCATATAAGATAAAGGAATTCATAAAAATGTTTCCATAACAACATAATCAAATCCATGTAATAATAGGGATAAAAACAGAACCCTTTTATTATCTTATATGGAAAATAATTTTGATAAAATACTTGAACTCCATTCTTGAGGAAAATATCCTTTCTACTTCAAAAATATTTTTCCTTTCATAACATGTCATAAGAATTTAAAATAAAAGAAGTTGATTAAAAATAAACTTGAAAACTTGTAAAGGAAGCTTCTTGGAAATAATGTTTTAAAAATCCATTCATTCCGTATAAGTTTAAAAAAACATTCTTCGTACTTTTGTCAGAAACGTCAAAAAGTACCTCGTACGAAAAACGACAAAAGATTCTTTTCATTTCATTTACTAAAAACTCACCGAAGGGTAAAAATGGATTTAAAAAATTGTAGGTGGATGGAAGTAATATTACATATTGATGAAACATGGATGTGGATGATAAAATACACCCCAGTAAATACTTACGAATAAACAATCTCGGATAAAAATGAGATTGTGATATTTCCCTTACCTTATGTCTGACTTGCTTTGTAAGTGTCCGAACCTCCTGTATAATTATTTAAATCATGTTATTGACTTATTCCAGAATCATACACATTGTTATGATATCATATATGGTTCCTTATGACATTATATTACCCGTTCTTTTGTAAATTCCATGTTAAAGAAACGTTTTGGGTAAAATCGTTTCATTTATCTTAGGTGTTTTGACTTGTTGTTCTTGACATCACTATTACTTATATCATGATTTACTTACTTCCAGAATATAAAATATGATTTATATATCATATATATTCAGTATATATATATATATATAATAGATAGATGAAAAACACCGTTCATGGAGACGGTAGTCCGTACGTACGCATGAACGCTGTTTTACTTTCCTTATTGTATTGAAATGGAAGTAAGTAGATGACATACATATATATATATATACATAAATCCAGTAGCTTTATAATGTCATATATTTCATTATTATTTCTTATATATACTTTATAATCATTCTTTAAATGGTTAACATGGAGAATGAATCTCATCGCGTCGTGGAGACGGTAGTCCGTACGTACGCACGAGCGATGATATCATTTCTATAAATATTGAATTGAATTGGAGTGGATTATACAATATATCAGAATCAATATGATGTTGTAATAACTATGTATAGTTATTCTTTACACCATTATACCCATCCATGTAAGGTGGTGGTGGAAAATATATTACACCACGGCGTGGAGACGGTATTCCGTACGTACGCACGCGCGGTGATTTCTTTTTCCGTAGGATGGATAGATGGTGAAATAGGGTTGTTTCATACTTATAATAACATATCAGTATATGAGTGATACTGATTTTATTACTTTATAATGAAACAACCTAATAAGAAGAAGTGGAAGAAGAAATAAAGATGGAAGAATTGGTAACGGTAATTACCTCTTCTTTGAAGTGCCTCTTTGAGACCTCCTCTTAGGGCACTAAAATTGGTCTTTGAGGAAGACAAGAACCTCTAGGATGTTTCTAGGGAAGTGGAGAAGAGATTTTGGCAGGGTTTTTCCGAGCTTGAGTGCTCAAATTGGTGTGAGGAGGAGGGGGAGGAGGTGTCCTTTTATAAGGGAGGAGAGGGGCACCTTAGGAATATCTCAAAATATTATTTTATATTAAAGTAAAAATCGGTTTATAATGGTTCCAAAGGGTCTTATTTCGAAGATAAAGTGGGGATGGGTCGAAATCCTATCAACCAATAGGATTTAGACAAGTTTAGGGTATTATTTTAACCTTATCAATTAGATTTAACTCTAAGTTAATTAATTTAACTTTTACCGTGTCTTTTTGTTTTCTTTCACTATATGGTTAATACACTTACTATAACATGCCAAAAGAACCCCAAATTGTTTATTATTAATATATATATCCTTATCTAAGTCATTTGGCCGAACCTTAGATTTTTAGGAATACAATAACAAATAATAATATAATATTTGATTTAAAAACTATTTTGTGTCAATTTTGACACTATTTGATATATGATTTTTGTGAAAGTCATAACAGAATTATATGTTCGAACCAAGTTGATTAAATCAACATTAATATATCATAGTAACCTAGAAAATTAGTGGAATTCATAAAAAGTCTCAAATTACATTCATTTGAGCATTTATAACATCAATTATGTTAATATTTCCTTAAAAGGGTAATTACTGCATCATCGTTGTGTCATAAATAAATTAATTTATTTAAAGTTTAAAAATTATAAATAAACTATCATTATGTAGGAAATCTTTTTAGCTTTCTAATTAATATTTATAGTCGAATTTATCTTATGTATAACCCCATATTAAAAATGTTTTAGTTATTAAACTTTGATTTTAACTATTTTAACTATTCATTAAATAATATAATATTAAATGTCATAATCTAATCCAAGTGGACCTAAATGGTCATATTATATTCACAAGGTTGTTTTTGGTCGAATTACACTTATCCAATAGAATTAGGACATGTGTTAGGGTAATAGTAATATCATATTTACCCTTAGTTACCCTATTTACTATTAACCGTGGTAAAAAAAAGTAAAAAGTTACTATTCACCAAAAATTATTTTCATCTCATTGAACCACATTTTACTTACTGACATCAACCGTGTCTCTCGGATTTTTGAAATTCCATTCACAGAAGCGGTAAAATTAAGATTTATGAAGAAATTAATTTTTTTAACTACCACTCAGTAGTTTCACTATTCATCAAAAAATGAAGGTTTTCAGAAAAATGCCAAAATTTCATCCTAAGCTATATTTCATATTCCGAATTCAAAAATGAAGTCTATTTTACCAAATTCATAACATAGAAGTTGCATTAATTAATTTTATAATTAAATCCCGCTGTTAAAACAAATAGCGTGTTTTTAAGAAACAATATCTATCAAAAGATTGACACTTGTTTATGTCTGGTTTAAATGTGAAATTACATCCAATGACCAACATTGTATTAAATTGTAAAAATATATTCTAAATATACTTTAAAACTACTCCAATTAATAATTTATCACTATTAATTATTTCGATTAAAAAAGTTGTTTTTTAATTATAATTTAGTAATTTTCACTATTCATCAGAATATGAAAGTTATCCGAAAAGTACCAAAATTTCCCCTTAGGCTAAATTCGATACTCCGAATCCAAAAATGAAGTTCATTTTGAAAAATAAGATTTACAGAGTTTTAAAAAGTGGTTATTACTATTCATAACGGCTAGTTTTAATAATATTTTAATAGCATATCGTTGTTTAGTGAAACTCGGTATTGCGTATTACACACGCTATCGAGGAAGGTCGTGATTGCGTGTAATGCAAGGCAAGTCAAGGATGCGTGTTGTGCAAGCTCCTTTTGGTGTAGCGTACAACACAAGACTTTAATAAAATTAAAAAGAATATATTTTTTTTTATAAAATCTTGGGTTGTTACATTCTACCCCCCTTAAAATGAATTTTGCCCTCGAAATTCGTCGGGGTTATAAATGGTTTACTATTTGAAAGTTTCTTTAATAGAAACCCACATCGTAAAAAGGAATATCAAAACCAATCTTTAAAAACAAAAGTATGAAACGTAACGGTTACCCAAATAAACTAATCATTGGGTTTCCACATAGGTGAAAATATGGATATGGAAGAGAAATCTAACCATCATGTTCTGATGGAGAGTGGTAGAGAACATGGCTATGGAAAAGCCAATAATCACAAATCCATAAATTTGTGACGATCTAAGGTACCATCCGATTCATCAGGTATAAGATCACTAGGACAACATTTTTGGTTTTCAAGATCATTTCCCTAAAGTTGAAAATTTGAATTAGAATAAATACTTTCTTTATTTTGGTACAATATCACTATTGTTCGTGCCTAGAACAATTTCCACTTCATCTCTTAAATAAATGAAGTTGAATTTGTTATTCGTGAAGTGTTAGCAGATCATGTGATAGAATGACGGGTCATTCCATCTGTCTCAAACAAAAGGTTAGCAAAAATTATATACATAAGTCGATCTATAGTGAGATTAATCATATATAGTTCCTAAAATGGACTTATAATTCATATATCATACTGATTAATATAATAAAACTAGTTTCTACTAAACAGGGACTTCCTGTAGGCCAGTGGTAGGCGATAAAGGCCAGTCGCACTTCGGTTGTGGGTTCGATTCCCACAGCCTTGTCCGAAGCGATGGGTTGTCGCCCGTCCTGCAGGTTGTCCTTTTTCTAAAACTATATTACTATAACATCCCATCAATAATATCGAAAAAACTTCTATCCTTAAACAATACTAACTTATGTCCAACATAATCCATTCCAATCTTTAGTCCTATCCATAATACTGCAGTCCATTCTCATAACATAGTGAAAACGATTACCAGAGATTTAATACCATCGTTGATCCCCATATATCATAAGATATGTTTTGTTGGTCACATTCCAAACATTCAAAGTCCTTAATCATGTATACTCTTGAATACCCATTGAACCTTAGTGAAAACTTGAATGCAGTTAAAAGTTAACACTTTACACATACCAAAATCCTCAAAATTATTTATACTCAAACCATGATATCACTTAGTCCTTATATCAATCATGAGCTCATGAATACAATCAAACATCTCATTATCTTCTTATCCTTTCATTATGCACTTATCATCTACTTTCCAAAATATTTGAATCACTTTTCATAGTTATTGGTACCTTAAAATTATTGAAAACCACAATAGACAAATACTTAAATATTTCAATACACCATAAAAGTACCTCAACAACATTATTCTTGAATACCAAAACACTTCAGTCCATCCACATCAATGATTATCCTGGAATAAGTCCTTCCTTGATTTAGAAGTAACTTTTTAGGTCAGGGCATTGAGTTGGGTAATGCCCATGTTCTCCACAAATAAGACATTGAACTCCATAACAGTCTGTCACTCTATGACCCTTTTCTCCACACAGATAACATCGGTCCCTCCATTTGAGGTATTCCTCAAGGTTCTTCTTCCCTTCTTTAGAAATCTCAATCTTCCTTTCTTTATTCTCCTCAACATGCGAACATGCATAATAGTCTATCTTCCTCTTCTTTGAAGAATTAGGCATACCACTAAATTTCACCTTGTTAATCATATATCGCGATGATTGATTCGGCATAATCACAACATCTTTCTCTCTAGGCATTACACAATTTTGTTGCTCATAGTCACCAATTTGTCCATTGGATTCAATGTTAACTGAATTCCTTTTGGTTCCCTCCATTAACTAAAACACAAAAATAATTTTGTGAGAATCAAAAATCATGCTAGAGAAAACAACATAGTAAAGGGAAAGTATCCTCAATACCTAACTTCTTAGGTTTAATCTAATATCATTACCATTGTTCTAGGAATATATCCTATACGTATACTTATCCTTAGGGACATCCCTAGAAATACCTTAGAAATATCTCTAGGAATCTCACTAACGTTTTCGCATCCTAGTTTCCAAAGGTTGACTAAACCTTTCCTCTGATACCAACTGTAGAGACCCGAAGCTAGACGTACATGGACATTACATTACATTTGCGGAATACTTAGTACATAACAAAAACACACACACAAGGACCGTAATAGTTTAGTGTCTTTGGAAACTCGGAATATAATCTTCTAATCGTGGTGGAAGATCTTCAACATCTCCCATAAAGATCTTCTTTTTTTTTATACCTAAAACCTTTCTTTATATCCTGGGGAAAAGAAAACATAAAAGGGTGAGCTCAAATGCTCAGTAAGGGTAAACAAAAGAAATATCAATCACATCATATACATAAGCACATAACTTTTGGAAATCTTAACCTGCAAAAGAGATCATAATTTCATAACATGGGGTAAATCATGGCAGTGAAATGTAATCACAATAATCATAACATAAAACATGAAACTTTGTGGCATTCACACATAATCATAGAGAATCATTTCTTGTTAGTCAAGACTCATTGCCAAGACTATCTTAGTGGAAAAAGTCCCTTTCTGGATCGAGTAACCCTCGTTTCAGTCCTGTTTCACTGAACCGGTATAACCTACCATTCCAGCCATGTCTATATCATGAGATATAAAATCATTACCCAATGCATTGGAGGGAGATATAGGTCCCACCCATCTCATAATGATACCATTCTTATGTGTGCCACAAAATCATAAATCATACATCATTTCATAACCCGTGTAATAAAAATGGGATTCTTAAACAACATGACATCATAAAACAATTCATATAAGATAAAGGAATTCATAAAAATGTTTCCATAACAACATAATCAAATCCATGTAATAATAGGGATAAAAACAGAACCCTTTTATTATCTTATATGGAAAATAATTTTGATAAAATACTTGAACTCCATTCTTGAGGAAAATATCCTTTCTACTTCAAAAACATTTTTCCTTTCATAACATGTCATACGAATTTAAAATAAAAGAAGTTGATTAAAAATAAACTTGAAAACTTTTAAAGGAAGCTTCTTGGAAATAATGTTTTAAAAATCCATTCATGCCGTATAAGTTTAAAAAAACATTCTTCGTACTTTTGTCAGAAACGTCAAAAAGTACCTCGTACGAAAAACGACAAAAGATTCTTTTCATTTCATTTACTAAAAACTCACCGAAGGGTAAAAATGGATTTAAAAAATTGTAGGTGGATGGAAGTAATATTACATATTGATGAAACATGGATGTGGATGATAAAATACACCCCAGTAAATACTTACGAATAAACAATCTCGGATAAAAATGAGATTGTGATATTTCCCTTACCTTATGTCTGACTTGCTTTGTAAGTGTCCGAACCTCCTGTATAATTATTTAAATCATGTTATTGACTTATTCCAGAATCATACACATTGTTATGATATCATATATGGTTCCTTATGACATTATATTACCCGTTCTTTTGTAAATTTCATGTTAAAGAAGCGTTTTGGGTAAAATCGTTTCATTTATCTTAGGTGTTTTGACTTGTTGTTCTTGACATCACTATTACTTATATCATGATTTACTTACTTCCAGAATATAAAATATGATTTATATATCATATATATTCAGTATATATATATATATAATAGATAGATGAAAAACACCGTTCATGGAGACGGTAGTCCGTACGTACGCATGAACGCTGTTTTACTTTCCTTATTGTATTGAAATGGAAGTAAGTAGATGACATACATATATATATATATATACATAAATCCAGTAGCTTTATAATGTCATATATTTCATTATTATTTCTTATATATACTTTATAATCATTCTTTAAATGGTTAACATGGAGAATGAATCTCATCGCGTCGTGGAGACGGTAGTCCGTACGTACGCACGAGCGATGATATCATTTCTATAAATATTGAATTGAATTGGAGTGGATTATACAATATATCAGAATCAATATGATGTTGTAATAACTATTTATAGTTATTCTTTACACCATTATACCCATCCATGTAAGGTGGTGGTGGAAAATATATTACACCACGGCGTGGAGACGGTATTCCGTACGTACGCACGCGCTGTGATTTCTTTTTCCGTAGGATGGATAGATGGTGAAATAGGGTTGTTTCATACTTATAATAACATATCAGTATATGAGTGATACTGATTTTATTACTTTATAATGAAACAACCTAATAAGAAGAAGTGGAAGAAGAAATAAAGATGGAAGAATTGGTAACGGTAATTACCTCTTCTTTGAAGTGCCTCTTTGAGACCTCCTCTTAGGGCACTAAAATTGGTCTTTGAGGAAGACCAGAACCTCTAGGATGTTGCTAGGGGAGTGGAGAAGAGATTTTGGCAGGGTTTTGCCGAGCTTGAGTGCTCAAATTGGTGTGAGGAGGAGTGGGAGGAGGTGTCCTTTTATAAGGGAGGAGAGGGGCACCTTAGGAATATCTCAAAATATTATTTTATATTAAAGTAAAAATCGGTTTATAATGGTTCCAAAGGGTCTTATTTCGAAGATAAAGTGGGGATGGGTCGAAATCCTATCAACCAATAGGATTTAGACAAGTTTAGGGTATTATTTTAACCTTATCAATTAGATTTAACTCTAAGTTAATTAATTTAACTTTTACCGTGTCTTTTTGTTTTCTTTCACTATATGGTTAATACACTTACTATAACATGCCAAACGAACCCCAAATTGTTTATTATTAATATATATATCCTTATCTAAGTCATTTGGCCGAACCTTAGATTTTTAGGAATACAATAACAAATAATAATATAATATTTGATTTAAAAACTATTTTGTGTCAATTTTGACACTATTTGATATATGATTTTTGTGAAAGTCATAACAGAATTATATGTTCGAACCAAGTTGATTAAATCAACATTAATATATCATAGTAACCTAGAAAATTAGTGGAATTCATAAAAAGTCTCAAATTACATTCATTTGAGCATTTATAACATCAATTATGTTAATATTTCCTTAAAAGGGTAATTACTGCATCATCGTTGTGTCATAAATAAATTAATTTATTTAAAGTTTAAAAATTATAAATAAACTATCATTATGTAGGAAATCTTTTTAGCTTTCTAATTAATATTTATAGTCGAATTTATCTTATGTATAACCCCATATTAAAAATGTTTTAGTTATTAAACTTTGATTTTAACTATTTTAACTATTCATTAAATAATATAATATTAAATGTCATAATCTAATCCAAGTGGACCTAAATGGTCATATTATATTCACAAGGTTGTTTTTGGTCGAATTACACTTATCCAATAGAATTAGGACATGTGTTAGGGTAATAGTAATATCATATTTACCCTTAGTTACCCTATTTACTATTAACCGTGGTAAAAAAAAGTAAAAAGTTACTATTCACCAAAAATTATTTTCATCTCATTGAACCACATTTTACTTACTGACATCAACCGTGTCTCTCGGATTTTTGAAATTCCATTCACAGAAGCGGTAAAATTAAGATTTATGAAGAAATTAATTTTTTTAACTACCACTCAGTAGTTTCACTATTCATCAAAAAATGAAGGTTTTCAGAAAAATGCCAAAATTTCATCCTAAGCTATATTTCATATTCCGAATTCAAAAATGAAGTCTATTTTACCAAATTCATAACATAGAAGTTGCATTAATTAATTTTATAATTAAATCCCGCTGTTAAAACAAATAGCGTGTTTTTAAGAAACAATATCTATCAAAAGATTGACACTTGTTTATGTCTGGTTTAAATGTGAAATTACATCCAATGACCAACATTGTATTAAATTGTAAAAATATATTCTAAATATACTTTAAAACTACTCCAATTAATAATTTATCACTATTAATTATTTCGATTAAAAAAGTTGGTTTTTAATTATAATTTAGTAATTTTCACTATTCATCAGAATATGAAAGTTATCCGAAAAGTACCAAAATTTCCCCTTAGGCTAAATTCGATACTCCGAATCCAAAAATGAAGTTCATTTTGAAAAATAAGATTTACAGAGTTTTAAAAAGTGGTTATTACTATTCATAACGGCTAGTTTTAATAATATTTTAATAGCATATCGTTGTTTAGTGAAACTCGGTATTGCGTATTACACACGCTATCGAGGAAGGTCGTGATTGCGTGTAATGCAAGGCAAGTCAAGGATGCGTGTTGTGCAAGATCCTTTTGGTGTAGCGTACAACACAAGACTTTAATAAAATTAAAAAGAATATATTTTTTTTTATAAAATCTTGGGCTGTTACATTCTACCCCCCTTAAAATGAATTTTGCCCTCGAAATTCGTCGGGGTTATAAATGGTTTACTATTTGAAAGTTTCTTTAATAGAAACCCACATCGTAAAAAGGAATATCAAAACCAATCTTTAAAAACAAAAGTATGAAACGTAACGGTTACCCAAATAAACTAATCATTGGGTTTCCACATAGGTGAAAATATGGATATGGAAGAGAAATCTAACCATCATGTTCTGATGGAGAGTGGTAGAGAACATGGCTATGGAAAAGCCAATAATCACAAATCCATAAATTTGTGACGATCTAAGGTACCATCTGATTCATCAGGTATAATATCACTAGGACAACATTTTTGGTTTTCAAGATCATTTCCCTAAAGTTGAAAATTTGAATTGGAATAAATACTTTCTTTATTTTGGTACAATCTCACTATTGTTCGTGCCTAGAACAATTTCAACTTCATCTCTTAAATAAATGAAGTTGAATTTGTTATTCGTGAAGTGTTAGCAGATCATGTGATAGAATGACGGGTCATTCCATCTGTCTCAAACAAAAGGTTAGCAAAAATTATATACATAAGTCGATCTATAGTGAGATTAATCATATATAGTTCCTAAAATGGACTTATAATTCATATATCATACTGCTTAATATAATAAAACTAGTTTCTACTAAACAGGGACTTCCTGTAGGCCAGTGGTAGGCGATAAAGGCCAGTCGCACTTCGGTTGTGGGTTCGATTCCCACAGCCTTGTCCGAAGCGATGGGCTGTCGCCCGTCCTGCAGGTTGTCCTTTTTCTAAAACTATATTACTATAACATCCCATCAATAATATCGAAAAAACTTCTATCCTTAAACAATACTAACTTATGTCCAACATAATCCATTCCAATCTTTAGTCCTATCCATAATACTGCAGTCCATTCTCATAACATAGTGAAAACGATTACCAGAGATTTAATACCATCGTTGATCCCCATATATCATAAGATATGTTTTGTTGGTCACATTCCAAACATTCAAAGTCCTTAATCATGTATACTCTTGAATACCCATTGAACCTTAGTGAAAACTTGAATGCAGTTAAAAGTTAACACTTTACACATACCAAAATCCTCAAAATTATTTATACTCAAACCATGATATCACTTAGTCCTTATATCAATCATGAGCTCATGAATACAATCAAACATCTCATTATCTTCTTATCCTTTCATTATGCACTTATCATCTACTTTCCAAAATATTTGAATCACTTTTCATAGTTATTGGTACCTTAAAATTATTGAAAACCACAATAGACAAATACTTAAATATTTCAATACACCATAAAAGTACCTCAACAACATTATTCTTGAATACCAAAACACTTCAGTCCATCCACATCAATGATTATCCTGGAATAAGTCCTTCCTTGATTTAGAAGTAACTTTTTAGGTCAGGGCATTGAGTTGGGTAATGCCCATGTTCTCCACAAATAAGACATTGAACTCCATAACAGTCTGTCACTCTATGACCCTTTTCTCCACACAGATAACATCGGTCCCTCCATTTGAGGTATTCCTCAAGGTTCTTCTTCCCTTCTTTAGAAATCTCAATCTTCCTTTCTTTATGCTCCTCAACATGCGAACATGCATAATAGTCTATCTTCCTCTTCTTTGAAGAATTAGGCATACCACTAAATTTCACCTTGTTAATCATATATCGCGATGATTGATTCGGCATAATCACAACATCTTTCTCTCTAGGAATTACACAATTTTGTTGCTCATAGTCACCAATTTGTCCATTGGATTCAAAGTTAACTGAATTCCTTTTGGTTCCCTCCATTAACTAAAACACAAAAATAATTTTGTGAGAATCAAAAATCATGCTAGAGAAAACAACATAGTAAAGGGAAAGTATCCTCAATACCTAACTTCTTAGGTTTAATCTAATATCATTACCATTGTTCTAGGAATATATCCTATACGTATACTTATCCTTAGGGACATCCCTAGACATACCTTAGAAATATCTCTAGGAATCTCACTAACGTTTTCGCATCCTAGTTTCCAAAGGTTGACTAAACCTTTCCTCTGATACCAACTGTAGAGACCCGAAGCTAGACGTACATGGACATTACATTACATTTGCGGAATACTTAGTACATAACAAAAACACACACACAAGGACCGTAATAGTTTAGTGTCTTTGGAAACTCGGAATATAATCTTCTAATCGTGGTGGAAGATCTTCAACATCTCCCATAAAGATCTTCTTTTTTTTTATACCTAAAACCTTTATTTATATCCTGGGGAAAAGAAAACATAAAAGGGTGAGCTCAAATGCTCAGTAAGGGTAAACAAAAGAAATATCAATCACATCATATACACAAGCACATAACTTTTGGAAATCTTAACCTGCAAAAGAGATCATAATTTCATAACATGGGGTAAATCATGGCAGTGAAATGTAATCACAATAATCATAACATAAAACATGAAACTTTGTGGCATTCACACATAATCATAGAGAATCATTTCTTGTTAGTCAAGACTCATTGCCAAGACTATCTTAGTGGAAAAAGTCCCTTTCTGAATCGAGTAACCCTCGTTTCAGTCCTGTTTCACTGAACCGGTATAACCTACCATTCCAGCCATGTCTATCTCATGAGATATAAAATCATTACCCAATGCATTGGAGGGAGAGATAGGTCCCACCCATCTCATAATGATACCATTCTTATGTGTGCCACAAAATCATAAATCATACATCATTTCATAACCCATGTAATAAAAATGGGATTCTTAAACAACATGACATCATAAAACAATTCATATAAGATAAAGGAATTCATAAAAATGTTTCCATAACAACATAATCAAATCCATGTAATAATAGGGATAAAAATAGAACCCTTTTATTATCTTATATGGAAAATAATTTTGATAAAATACTTGAACTCCATTCTTGAGGAAAATATCCTTTCTACTTCAAAAACATTTTTCCTTTCATAACATGTCATACGAATTTAAAATAAAAGAAGTTGATTAAAAATAAACTTGAAAACTTGTAAAGGAAGCTTCTTGGAAATAATGTTTTAAAAATCCATTCATGCCGTATAAGTTTAAAAAAACATTCTTCGTACTTTTGTCAGAAACGTCAAAAAGTACCTCGTACGAAAAACGACAAAAGATTCTTTTCATTTCATTTACTAAAAACTCACCGAAGGGTAAAAATGGATTTAAAAAATTGTAGGTGGATGGAAGTAATATTACATATTGATGAAACATGGATGTGGATGATAAAATACACCCCAGTAAATACTTACGAATAAACAATCTCGGATAAAAATGAGATTGTGATATTTCCCTTACCTTATGTCTGACTTGCTTTGTAAGTGTCCGAACCTCCTGTATAATTATTTAAATCATGTTATTGACTTATTCCAGAATCATACACATTGTTATGATATCATATATGGTTCCTTATGACATTATATTACCCGTTCTTTTGTAAATTCCATGTTAAAGAAGCGTTTTGGGTAAAATCGTTTCATTTATCTTAGGTGTTTTGACTTGTTGTTCTTGACATCACTATTACTTATATCATGATTTACTTACTTCCAGAATATAAAATATGATTTATATATCATATATATTCAGTATATATATATATATAATAGATAGATGAAAAACACCGTTCATGGAGACGGTAGTCCGTACGTACGCATGAACGCTGTTTTACTTTCCTTATTGTATTGAAATGGAAGTAAGTAGATGACATACATATATATATATATACATAAATCCAGTAGCTTTATAATGTCATATATTTCATTATTATTTCTTATATATACTTTATAATCATTCTTTAAATGGTTAACATGGAGAATGAATCTCATCGCGTCGTGGAGACGGTAGTCCGTACGTACGCACGAGCGATGATATCATTTCTATAAATATTGAATTGAATTGGAGTGGATTATACAATATATCAGAATCAATATGATGTTGTAATAACTATGTATAGTTATTCTTTACACCATTATACCCATCCATGTAAGGTGGTGGTGGAAAATATATTACACCACGGCGTGGAGACGGTATTCCGTACGTACGCACGCGCGGTGATTTCTTTTTCCGTAGGATGGATAGATGGTGAAATAGGGTTGTTTCATACTTATAATAACATATCAGTATATGGGTGATACTGATTTTATTACTTTATAATGAAACAACCTAATAAGAAGAAGTGGAAAAAGAAATAAAGATGGAAGAATTGGTAACGGTAATTACCTCTTCTTTGAAGTGCCTCTTTGAGACCTCCTCTTAGGGCACTAAAATTGGTCTTTGAGGAAGACCAGAACCTCTAGGATGTTGCTAGGGAAGTGGAGAAGAGATTTTGGCAGGGTTTTGCCGAGCTTGAGTGCTCAAATTGGTGTGAGGAGGAGGGGGAGGAGGTGTCCTTTTATAAGGGAGGAGAGGGGCACCTTAGGAATATCTCAAAATATTATTTTATATTAAAGTAAAAATCGGTTTATAATGGTTCCAAAGGGTCTTATTTCGAAGATAAAGTGGGGATGGGTCGAAATCCTATCAACCAATAGGATTTAGACAAGTTTAGGGTATTATTTTAACCTTATCAATTAGATTTAACACTAAGTTAATTAATTTAACTTTTACCGTGTCTTTTTGTTTTCTTTCACTATATGGTTAATACACTTACTATAACATGCCAAACGAACCCCAAATTGTTTATTATTAATATATATATCCTTATCTAAGTCATTTGGCCGAACCTTAGATTTTTAGGAATACAATAACAAATAATAATATAATATTTGATTTAAAAACTATTTTGTGTCAATTTTGACACTATTTGATATATGATTTTTGTGAAAGTCATAACAGAATTATATGTTCAAACCAAGTTGATTAAATCAACATTAATATATCATAGTAACCTAGAAAATTAGTGGAATTCATAAAAAGTCTCAAATTACATTCATTTGAGCATTTATAACATCAATTATGTTAATATTTCCTTAAAAGGGTAATTACTGCATCATCGTTGTGTCATAAATAAATTAATTTATTTAAAGTCTAAAAATTATAAATAAACTATAATTATGTAGGAAATCTTTTTAGCTTTCTAATTAATATTTATAGTCGAATTTATCTTATGTATAACCCCATATTAAAAATGTTTTAGTTATTAAACTTTGATTTTAACTATTTTAACTATTCATTAAATAATATAATATTAAATGTCATAATCTAATCCAAGTGGACCTAAATGGTCATATTATATTCATAAGGTTTTTTTTGGTCGAATTACACTTATCCAATAGAATTAGGACATGTGTTAGGGTAATAGTAATATAATATTTACCCTTAGTTACCCTATTTACTATTAACCGTGGTAAAAAAAAGTAAAAAGTTACTATTCACCAAAAATTATTTTCATCTCATTGAACCACATTTTACTTACTGACATCAACCGTGTCTCTCGGATTTTTGAAATTCCATTCACAGAAGCGGTAAAATTAAGATTTATGAAGAAATTAATTTTTTTAACTACCACTCAGTAGTTTCACTATTCATCAAAAAATGAAGGTTTTCAGAAAAATGCCAAAATTTCATCCTAAGCTATATTTCATATTCCGAATTCAAAAATGAAGTCTATTTTACCAAATTCATAACATAGAAGTTGCATTAATTAATTTTATAATTAAATCCCGCTGTTAAAACAAATAGCGTGTTTTTAAGAAACAATATCTATCAAAAGATTGACACTTGTTTATGTCTGGTTTAAATGTGAAATTACATCCAATGACCAACATTGTATTAAATTGTAAAAATATATTCTAAATATACTTTAAAACTACTCCAATTAATAATTTATCACTATTAATTATTTCGATTAAAAAAGTTGTTTTTTAATTATAATTTAGTAATTTTCACTATTCATCAGAATATGAAAGTTATCCGAAAAGTACCAAAATTTCCCCTTAGGCTAAATTCGATACTCCGAATCCAAAAATGAAGTTCATTTTGAAAAATAAGATATACAGAGTTTTAAAAAGTGGTTATTACTATTCATAACGGCTAGTTTTAATAATATTTTAATAGCATGTCGTTGTTTAGTGAAACTCGGTATTGCGTATTACACACGCTATCGAGGAAGGTCGTGATTGCGTGTAATGCAAGGCAAGTCAAGGATGCGTGTTGTGCAAGCTCCTTTTGGTGTAGCGTACAACACAAGACTTTAATAAAATTAAAAAGAATATATTTTTTTTTATAAAATCTTGGGCTGTTACACTATAACAATCCAAAGGAACCCAAAGTTGTTCATTTTTAATATATATAACATTATCTAAGTCATTTGGATGAACCTTAGATTTTTTGAATAGAGTAACAATTAATAATATAATATTTGTTTTAAAAACTATTTTATGTAAGTTTTGACACTATTTGGTATTTTATTTTTTTTAATATCATAACAGCATGATTAGTTCGAAAGGAGTTAATTAAATCAATACTAACATGTCATATTAACCTAGATAATTAGCGTAATTGATAACAAGTCTCAAATTACATTTATTTGGGTATTTATAACATCAATTATGTTAATATTTCATTAATAAGGAAATTACCGCATCATCATTGTGTCATAAATAAATTAAACTATTTAATTTCTAAAAATTATAAATAAAATACCATTATTTAGGAAATCATTTTATCTTTATAATAGATATTTATAGTCAAATTTAACTTGTAACAACCCGAGATTTTATGAGAATTATTATTTTTAATTTCATAGATGTCTTGTGTTGTACGCGACACCAAAATTAGCTTGTTCTATACGCAACACCTTATTAGCTTGCAGTATACACAACACTAATCTTGGATCATGTTATACACAATTTCAAGTTCATTTGATAGAATTTATTTTACACAACATTGAATGTGTATATATATATTTTTATATATATATATTCAATGTATAAATGAAATATGGTTGGATTCTGTTATACGCAACAAAAAATGAATCTTGCACTACACGCAACCCTTACTTGGCATTCATTACACGAAACCGCGACCTTCCACGATAGTGTGTGTTATATGGAAAACCAAGTTTCACTGAATGAGACATTATTATAATATTATTATGAACTATCCGTTATGAATAGTAATACCAACTTTTTGAAATTTTATGAATTTTATCTTTCAAAATTGACTTCATTTTTGGATTCGGAATATCAATATAAGCCTAAGGTGAATTTTTGGTATTTTTCTGAAAACATCAATTTTTGATGAATAGTGAAAACAAAGGGTTACTATTTAAAAACCGAATTTTTATTTAAATAATTATTTATTTTATTTAAATTTATTTAAGGTCAAAATTGATACATAATACCTATATAAGTTAAATTTAATTCATTTGAGTCATTTTATAATAATTTTAGATATATTAAAATTTTATTGAACTTTTCACCGTCTTTTACCCACCTCATAGGAGATTTTGAAAATTTACATAAAACATAATTTTACCGCTTCTATGAGTGGAAATTAGAAAATCCGAGAGATATGGTTAATATCAAGGAGTAAAATTTGGTTAAATAAGATAAAAAAAATTTGGTGAATAGTAACTTTTTACTTTTATTTACCACAGTTAAAAGTAAATAGGGTAATTAAAGGTAAAAATAATATTATTATTACCCTAAAACATGTCCTAATTCTACTAGATAATTTTAATTCGACCAGAAACAACCTTAGGAATAAAATATGACCATTTAGGTCCACTTGGATTAGATTAGGACATTTAATATTATTTTATTTAAAGAAGAGTTAAAATAGTTAAATTTGAAGTTTAATAACTAAAACATTTATAATATAGGGTTATAAATAAGATAAATTCAACTATAAATATTAATTATAAATCTAAAAAGATTTCCTACCTAATGGTATTTTATTTATAATTTTTAGACATTATATAATTTAAGTTATTTATGACACAATGGTGATGTATTAATTACCTAAATAATGAAATATTAAAATAATTGATATTATAAATACCCAAATAAATGTAATTTGAGAATTTTTTTGAATTCCACTAATTTTATAGGTTAATATGGCATGTTATTATTTATTTAATTAACTTTTTTCTAACTAATCATTTTGTTATGATTTTTGAAAAAATAAATTTCCAAATTGTGTCAAAATTGACATAAAATCGTTTTTAGAACAAATATTATATTATTAATTGTTATTATATTTTTAAAAATATAGGGTTCGGCCAAATGACTTAAATAAGGTTATATATATTAATAATTATCCACTTGGGGTTCGTTTTTCTGGTTATAGTAAGTTTATTAATCATATAGTGTAAGAAAATAAGAAGACGTGGTAAAAGTTAAATTATTTAACTTAGAGTTAAATCTAAACGATAAGGTTTAAATAGTAACCTAAAATTGTCTAAAACCTATTGGTTTGAAGGCTTTATACCAATCCTCACTTTATATTCGAATTAAATCTACTTGGATCTATTATAAACTAAATATGACTTTATTATAAAATAATATTTTCAGTTATTCCAAAGGTGCCCCTCTCCTCCCTTATAAAAAGGGCACCCATTACCTCTTCTCTTCACACCCTTTTGATCCTTGAAGCTCATCCAACCCCTACCTATTTCTCTTCTTCACTTCCGTAGAAAAATTCTACAGGTTCTGGTCTTCTCAAAAGACCAACTCTACTTCTTTAAGAGGAAGCTTAAAGGAGGTGCGTCGAAGAAGAGGTAATCTCTTCTTCCGATTCTCTCAAGTTTCTTTCTTCTTCTACATCTTATTATTTAGTTGTCTCATTATAAAGTAATAAAATCAGTATTACTTATATACTGATATGTTATTATAAATATTAAACAACCCTATTTCACCTTCTATCCATCCTACGGAAAACGAAATCACCGCGTGTGCGTACGTACGGAATACCATCTCCACGTCGTGGTGTAATCTGTTTTCGACCACCACCTTACTTGGATGGGTATAATGGTGTAAACAAATAACTATATATTATTATTGTTAACTGATATTGATTCAGAAATATTATACATACACTTAAATACAATTCCATGATCATGATAATTATATCATCACTCATGGGTACGTACGGACTACCGTCTCCACGACGCGATGAGATTCATTCTCCATGTTAACCATTCATGAATGATTATAAAGTATATATAATGAATAATAATTAAATATATGACATAATTATGATACTAGATTTATGTATATATATAGTTATGTCATCTACTTAATTCCATTCAATTCAATAAGGAAATGAAAACAGCGTTCATGCGTACGTACGGCCTACCGTCTCCATGAATGGTGTATTTCATTCCATTTATCAATATATCATATATATATGTATATTCTGAATATATATTATATATAAATCATGTTATACATTCTGTAGTTATGTAAATCAGGATATAAGTAATAATATCAAGAACAACAAGTCGAAACACGTACAATAAATGAAACGATTTTACCCAAATTGTGGCTTTTACATCGAATTTAAAAAAGAACGGGTAATATAAACTCATAAGTAAACTATATATGATATCATAACAATGAATATGATTCTGTAATGAGTCAATGACATTATTTAAATCATTATACAGGAGTTTTAGATACATACGAAGCATATCGGACATAAGGTAAGGGATAACTTTTCCAATCTCGTTTTTATCTGAGATTGTTTATTCGTAAGTATTTACTGGGGTTATATTTATCACCAATATCCATGTTTTATAAAAATGGTTTCATGTATGTTTAATGTCCTTTTTAAACATTTTTGACTTTTACTACATGGTATGTAAGGAATCTTTCTTTTTTTTACCATACGAGGTAGTTTTTGAATTTTCCGGCAAAATTACAAGGATAATGTTTTTTTAACTTATACGGCATGAATGGATATTTACGGTTTCATAATGCCTTATTTTCATGAAGCGTACTCTAAAATATTTCATTACTTTTTCAAAAATATCTTATTCTTTTAAATTTTCATGGAATTTTGTGAAAAGAAAATTATTTTTAAGAAGAAAGGATATTTTCCTCAAGAATTCATTTCAAGTGTTTTATCAAAACTATTTTCCATCTAAGATGAAATTATTCAGTACGTTCATGTTTCAAGTATAATGTATCTATGATTTACATATTTTCAATTTTCTTATGATGAAATTATATCCATTTTTTATGGATTATGTTATGATGGGATGATGTTTATGAAACCCATTTTATACATTGGGTAACGATGAATGATTTGTGTTCATGCTGTGGAAAAAGTAAGAATGATTTCATTATGAGATGGGTGGGACCTATATCTCCCTCCAATGCATTGGTTAAAGATTTATATCTCATGAGACAGACATGGATGGAATGTTAAGTTAATCCGGTTCAGTGTTACAGGACTGGAATGAGGAGTGAACTTGATTCAGAAAGGGACTTTGTCCACTAATATGGTCTAGGCAGAAATGCCTTGGCTACTATAGAAATCATAACATGTGATTAATGGTTTCCACAATTACAAGATTTATTCCCATGCTATTTTATCATTATTTATGATCCATAATGATATATGCTTTACGTACTTTTAGGATTTATGTTTTTGCTCAAGATTTTGATGTTTAGATTTTATGTTCAAGTTTTTGTATTCAAATGTTTATGGATTGTTTTATGTTCTCTATGTTTACCCATAATGAGAATTTGATCTCACCCTTTTTATGTTTTCTTTTCCACAGGATATAAAGAAAGGTTTTAGGTAAGAAAACCAAAAGTGGAAGATCTTTATGGGAGATGTTGAAGATCTTTCAGCATGATTAGAAGATTACGTTCCGAGTTTCCAAAGACACTAAACTAATACGATCTTTGGGCGTTTGTTTTTGTCACGTATTAAATATTCTGCAAAAGTAATGTAATGTCTATGTACGTCAGGATTTGGGTCTCTACAGTTGGTATCAGAGCGAAGATTTATTTAACCTTTGGAAACTAGGATGCGAGAGCTTTATTGAGATCACTAGAGATATTTCTAAGGTATGTCTAGGGATGTCTCTAAGGATAAGTATACATATAGGTTATAGTCCTAGAATTATGGTAATGATATTATAATTAAACCTAAGGTGTTATATATTGAAGATACTCTCCCTTTATTATGCTGTTTTCCTAGCATGATTTTTTCCCACTACTGGAAAAATAACCTATACCAACGGTTTGGAACCGTTGGTATAGGCCTCTAAATCGTTGGTATAGCCTATACCAACGGTTTGAAGAACCGTAGGCAAGTAAGCCATTGGGATAGGTCTATACCAAGAGTTTTTGGAAAACCATTGGTATATACCTATACCAACGGTTTTGAAAACCGTTGGTATAAGTAATATGAAAATCTATACCAACGGTTCCTTAAAACAGTTTCTATATGTATTTCCAAAAAAACATTCGCTGGAATTTGATCCCAGGACCTCCGCTTTATCATTGAACGATCTAACCACTAACCTAACATGACTTTTGTGAACATAATTTCATAAATATATATATGTATTATCATAATTATATTAAATTTTGATTTATAGAATGTTCTGGTTAAGAGGATCTGATAAAAAATCAAAGGACCTATACCAACAGTTTTGACAACCTTTGGTATAGGTCCCTAGAATCTAGCAAGGGATGTTGAAATATTGGGGACCTTTCCCAACGGTTTGACCAAACCGTTGGGAAAGGGTAGGCTTTCCCAATGGTTTGGCCAAACCATTGGGAAAAGTGGCCACAAATTGGACCTTTCCCAATGGTTTTGGCCAAACTGTTGGGAAAGGGTAGGCTTTCCCAACGGTTTGGCCAACACCGTTAGGAAAAGTGGCCACAAATTGGACCTTTCCCAACGGTTTGGCAAAACCATTGGGAAAAGTGTCCACAAAGTGGACTTTTCCCAATGGTTTGGCCAAACCGTTGGGAAAGCCTACACTTTCCCAACGGTTTTGGAAAACCGTTGGGAAATGTGGCCACAAAGTGGGCTTTCCCAACGGTTTGGCCAAACCTTTGGGAAAGGGGGTATAGAAGTGTTGGGAAAGATCACATTTCTAGTAGTGTCCTCTCACACTATTCTTTTTGGGTTTTAGAAAATGGATGGAAACCGGAAGATTCACAATAATGGTGGATATGATGGACAATGGGATGATATTATTCATGAGCAACCAAATGAAATTGGATCTGGAAGTCCAAAAATCATTATTATGAATAATCAACAATATCATAATATGATCAAAAATCTCAAATTTGGAAAGTATCTTGACTCAGCTAATAAGACAAATATGGAGTTTCATGATGATCATAGAGGAAATAAAGTTCAATTCCCCTCATGTAAATCATGTGGGAAGAGGCATCAGGGAGAATGTTTCAAAGGAACCAGAAGATGCTCTGTGTGTGGAAAAGAAGGACACAAAGCCAGTAATTGTAACGGAAAAGGTTCTGTTAACAGCATGGACAAGGATAATGGTATTGCTAAGACATCAACAATGGTTAAATGTTTTAAATGTGGAATTTATGGGCATTATGCAAACCAATGCCCTAAGGGGAAATCTCATGAAAAGAATCAGCATGGTCGTATGGGTAGTATTTATGTTGATGATGATGAAGAGACTACAAATGATATATGAGATGAAAGAAATGACGAAGCTCAGCCAGTGGTTTAATAAGGTAGTGGAATGATTGTATGTTTATCAAGAGTTATGTTGTATAGATAATTTAATGGTACTATGGAATAAAAACACATCTAAGGATTGTTACACTATTGTTTTTTCTAAAGTATTTGAAAGTATATGTTGAATTGTACCGATAACAATGAAAGGTTAATTCATATATTTTTGGAAAGTAGATGATATGTTCATAATGAATGGATTATGAGATAATGAGATGTTTTATAGTATTGATGAGCTCATGGCTGATATAAGGACAATGTGACATCATGGTTTGAGTATATAAAAATTTTGGGATTTGGTAAGTGGAAAGTGTTAACTTTTGACATCATTCATGTTTTCACTAAGGTTCAATGGGTATTCATTTTTCAAAAGAATACATTATTAAGGTATTCACATGTTTGGAATGTGACCAACAAGATATATCTTATATGGGGGATAAGTGATTGTATTCACATGCTTGGTTGATGACATTTCTAGTCATCGTTTTCATTATACTATAAGATTGGACAAAAGTATTTTCGATAAGCTTAAAGGTTGGAATGGATTAAGTTGGACATCATATAGAATTGTTTAAGGCTAGAAATTTTTTCGATATTATTTATGGAATGTTATAATAATGTAGTTTTAGAAAAAGAACAACCTGTAGGACGGGCGACAACCCATCACGTCGGACAAGGATATGGGAATCGAACCCACAACTGAAGTGCGACAGGCCTTTATCGCATACCACTGGATTATAGGAAGTCCCTGGTTAGTAGAAACCTGTTTTATTTTATTAAGTGGTATTATAGATAAAGTATATGTCCATTTTTGGAATCATATATGATTAATCTCACCATAGATGAACTTATGTATATTTAATAACTTATGCTAACCTTTTTGTGATAGAAATAGATGGGGTGACTTATCATTCTATCATATGATATTCTAACACATCATGAATGAAAAATTCAGCTTCATTTCTTTAAATAGAGATGAAGTGGAAATTGTTCATGTTATGACCAACAATGATTTTACCCTAAAATCAAGTAAGTATTTCTCCTTATGTAAAAGTTCATCAATGTTAGGGAAATGATCTTGGAAACCAAAAATGTTGTTCTAGTAATCTCATATAGGATGAATCTGATGGTACCATAGATCATCACAAATTTATGGCTTTGTGATTGTTGGGTTTTTCATATCCATGTTCTCTACCACTCTCCATCAAAACTTGACGGTTAGATTTGTCTTCCATGTCCATATTTTCACCTATGTTCTCCTATGTGGAAACCTAGGGATAAGTTAAATTGGATAACCGTTACGTTCCATACATTAGTTTTTAAAATTAAGCTTTAGTATTCCTTTTTACGATATGGGTTTCTATTAATGAAAATTGCAATTAGTAAACGATTTATAACCCCAACGAATTTCGAGGTAAAAATTCATTTTAAGAGGGGTAGAATGTAACAACCTGAGATTTTATGAGAATTATTATTTTTAATTTCATTGATGTCTTGTGTTGTACGTGACACCAAAATTATCTTGTTATATACGCAACACCTTATTACCTTGTAGTATACACAACACTAATCTTAGATCATATTACACACAATTTCAAGTTGGTTTGATAGAAGTTATTTTACGCAACATTGAGTGTATATATATATATATATATTCAATGTATAAATGAAATATGGTTGGATTCTATTATATGAAGCAAAAAATGAATCTTGAACTACATGCAACCCTGGCTTGGCTTTTATTACACGCAACCGCGACCTTCCACGATAGTGTGTGCTATAAGCAATACCAAGTTTCACTGAACAACACATTATTATAATATTATTATGAACTAGCCGTTATGAATAGTAATACCCACTTTTTGAAATTTTATAAATTTTATTTTTCAAAATGGACTTAATTTTTGGATTCTCAATATCGAAATTAGCCTAGTGTGAATTTTTGGTATTTTTCTGAAAACTTTCAATTTTTGATGAATAGTGAAAACACTGGGTTACTATTTAAAAACTGACTTTTTATTTAAATAATTATTTATTTTATTTAAATTTATTTTAGGTCAAAATTGATACATAATACCTATATAAGATCAGCGTAATTCATTTGAGTCATTTTATAATAATTTTAGATATATTAAAATTGTATTGAACTTTTCACCGCCTCTTACCCACCTCCTAGGAGAATTTAAAATTTTACATAAAACATAATTTTACCGCTTCTGTGAGTGGAATTTTTAAAATCCAAGAGACATGGTTAATATCAAGGAATAAAATGTTGTTCAATAAGATAAAAATAATTTTTGGTGAATAGTAACTTTTTTACTTTTATTTACCATAGTTAAAAGTAAATAGAGTAATTAATGGTAAAAATGATATTTTTATTACCCTAACAGATGTCCTAATTCTATTGGATAAGTTAAATTCGACCAAAAAACCTTCGGAATAAAATATGACCATTTAGGTCCACTTGGATTAGATTAGGACATTTAATATTATTTTATTTAATGAAGAGTTAAAATCAAAGTTTAATAACTAAAATATTTTTAATATAGGGTTATAAATAAGATAAATTTGACTATAAATATTCATTAGATAGTTAACAATATTTCCTACCTAAAGGTATTTTATTTTTAATTTTTAGAAATTAAATACATTAAGTTATTTATGACATAATGGAGATGCAGTAATTACCTAAATAATAAAATATTAAAATAATGGATATTATAAATACCCAAATAAATGTAATTTGAGACTTTTTATGAATTCCACTAATTTTCTAGGTTAATATGACATGTTAGTATTGATTTAATTAACTTTTTTCGAACAAATCATTCTGTTATAATTTTCACAAAAATCAATTACCAAATAGTGTCAAAAGTGACATAAAATAGTATTTAGAACAAATATTATATTATTAATTGTTATTATATTCCCATAAATCTACGGTTCATCCAAATGACATAGATAAAGTTATAGATATTAATAAAGAACCACTTGGGGTTTGTTTGTCTGGTTATAGTAATTTTATTAACCATATAGTGTAATAAAACAAGAAGACACGGTAGAAGTTAAATTATTTAACTTATAGTTAAATCTAAACGATAAGGTTAAAATAGTAACCTAAACTTGTCTAAAACCTATTAGTTGAGAGGTTTTCAACCCATAATTACTTTATCTTTGAATTATATCTATTTGGAGCTATTATAAACCGAATATGACTTTATTATAAAATAATATTTTAAGTTTTTCCAAAGGTTCCCATGTCCTCCCTTATAAAAAGGGAACCCCTTCCCTCTTCTCTTAACACCATGTTGAGCCTTGAAGATCGAACAACCCCTGCCCATTTCTCTTCTCCACTTCCCTAGAAAAATTCTGGAGGTTTTGGTCTTCTCAAAAGACCAACTCTACTTCCTTAAGAGTAATCTTAAAGAAGGTGTGTCGAAGAAGAGGTAATCTCTTCTTCCGATTCTCTCATGTTTCCTTATTCTTCTAGTTATTCTTTTTAGTTGTCTCATTATAAAGTAATAACATCAGTATTAATTATATACTGATTTTTTATTATAAATATTAAACAACCCTATTTCACCTTCTATCCATCCTACGAAAAATTAAATCATCGTGCGTGTGTACGTACGGAATACCGTCTCCACGTCGTGATGTAATCTGTTTTCGACCACCACCTTACTTTTATGGGTATAATGGTGTAAATAAATAAATATATATGATTATTGTAAAGTGATATTGATTCTGAAATATTATACATACACTTAAATACAATTCCACGGTCATGATAATGATATCATCGCTCGTGCGTACGTACGGACTACAGTCTCCACGACGTGATGAGATTCATTCTCCATGTTAACCATTAATGAATGATTATAAAGTATATATAATGAATAATAATAAAATATATGACATATTAATGATACTGGATTTATTTATATATATATATATTTATTTCATCTACTTTATTCCATTCAATTCAATAAGGAAACGAAAACAACGTTCATGCGTACGTACGACCTACCATCTCCATGAATGGTGTATTTCATTCCATTATTGATCTATCATATATATATGTATATTCTGAATATATATTATATATAAATAATTTTTTAAATTCTGTAATTAAGTAAATCAGGATATAAGTAATAATATCAGGAACAACAAGTCGGAACATGTACAATAAATGTAATGATTTTACCCAAATCACTGCTTTTACATCGAATTTATAAAAGAACGGGTAATATAAAGTCATAAGTAAACTATATATGATATCATAACAATGAATATGAATCTGTAATAAGTCAATGAAATTATTTAAATCATTATACTGGAGGTTCAGATACATATGAAGCATATTGGACATAAGGTAAGAGATAACTTTTCCAATCTTGTTTTTATCTGAGATTGTTTATTCGTAAGTATTTACTGGGGTTATATTTATCACCCATGTCCATGTTTTCTAAAAATGGTTTCATGTATGTTTAAAGTCCCTTTTAACCATATTTTACATTTACTACATAGTATGTAATGAATCTTTCTTTTGTTTACCATACGAGGTACTTTTTGACTTTTTCGCTAAAAGTACAAGGATAATGTTTTTTTAACTTATACGGCCTGAATGGATTTTTATGGTTTCATAATGCCTTATTTTCATGAAGCTTACTCTATAATATTTCATGACTATTTTCAAAAAAATCTTTTTCTTTTAAAATTTCATGGCATTTTGTGAAAAGAAAATTATTTTTAAGAAGAAAAGATATTTTACTCAAGAATTCATTTCAAGTGTTTTATCAAAACTATTTTCTATCTAAGATGAGATTATTCAGTATATTCATGTTTCTAGTATAATGTCTTTATTATTTACATAGTTTCTCATTTCTTATGATGAAGTTATATTCATTTTTTTTGTATGGATTATGTTATGATGGGATGATGTTTATGAAACCCATTTTATACTTTGGGTAATGATGAATGATTTATGTTCATGTTGTGGCACAAGTAAGAATGATTTCATTATGAGATGGGTGGGACCTATATCTCCATTCAATTCATTGGGTAAAAATTTATATCTCATGAGATAGACATGGATGGAATAGTCAGTTAATCTGGTTTAGTGTTACAGGACTGGAATGAGGAGTGAACTCGATTCCGAAAGGGACTTTGTCCACTAATATGGTCTTGGAAAAAATGCCTTGGCTACTATGGAAATCATAACATTTGATTAATGGTTGCCACAATTACATGATTTATTACCATGATATTTTATCATGATTGATGATCCATTATGATATATGCCTTACATACTTCCAATAATTATGTCTTTTCTCAAGATTTTGTTGTTTAGATTTTATGTTCATGTTTTTTCATTCAAATGTTTATGGATTGTTTTATGTTCTCTATGTTTACCCTTAATGAGAATTTGAGCTCACCCTTTTTATGTTTTCTTTTCCCCAGGATATAAAGAAAGGTTTTAGGTAAGAAAAACAAAAGGGGAAGATCTTTATGGGAGATGTTGAATATCTTTCTCCATGATTAGAAGATTACATTCCGAGTTTCCAGACACTAAACTAATACGATCTTTGGTCGTCTTTTTTTGTCATTTATTGAATATTCCACAAAAGTAATGTAATGAAAATGTACATCAAGATTTGGGTCTTTACATATCTTATTTATAACCTTATATTAAAAATGTTTTAGTTATTAAACTTTGATTTTAACTATTTTAACTCTTCTTTAAATAAAATAATAATAAATGTCCTAATCTAATTCAAGTGAACCTAAAGGGTAATATTTTATTCCTAAGCTTGTTTTTCGTCGAATTACACTTATCCAATAGAATTAGGACATATTTTATGGTAATAATAATATCATTTTTACCCTTAATTATCCAATTTAGTTTTAACCGTGGTAAATAAAAGTAAAAAGTTATTATTCAGCAAAAATTATTTTTATATTATTGAACCACATTTTACACTTTGATATTAACCGTGTCTCTCGGATTTTCGAAATTACACTCATAGAAGTGGTAAAATTAAGGTTTATGTAAATTTTCAAATTCTCCTAGGAGGTAGGTAAAAGACAGCGAAAAGTTCAAAAAAAAATTATATATAAAAAATTATTATAAAATGACTCGAGTGAATTAAATTGATGTTATATAGGTTTTATGTATCAATATTGACCTTAAATAAATTTAAATAAAATAAATAATTATTTAAATAAAAAGTTGGTTTTTAAATAGTAACCCAGTCTTTTCACTATTCATCAAAAATTGAAAGTTTTCATAAAAATACCAACAATTCACCGTAGGCTAATTTCGGTATTCTGAAACCAAAAATGAAGTCTGTTTTGAAAGATAAATTTTATAAAATTTCAAAAAGTGGGTATTACTATTCACAACGGCTAGTTCATAAAAATATTATAATAATATCTTGTTTAGTGAAAATCGGTATTGCGTACTACACACGCTATCGAGGAAGGTCTTGATTGCGTTTAATGCAAGCCAAGTCAGAGCTGCATGTAGTGAAAGCTCTGTTTGGAGTTTCTTATAACATAATCAAAACTTATTTCATTTATACATTAAACAAAATCTATACTTAATGTTGTGTAGAATAATTTCCACAAAACAAACTTCAAATTGTGTGTAACACGAGCCAAGAATAGTGTTGTGTATACTGCAAGCTAATACGGTGTTGCGTATAGCGCAAGATAATCTTGGTGTAGCATACAACACAAGACATCAAATAAATTAAAAATAATACTTCTCATAAAATCTCGGGGTGTTACATTCTACCCCCCTTAAAATAATTTTTTCCCTAGAAATTCATCGGGGTTATAAATCATTTAATACTTGAATGTTTCTTTCCTAGAAACCCAAATCGTTAAAAGGAATACTAAAACATAATTTTAAAAACTAATGTATAAAACGTAACGGTTACCCAAATTAACGCCTCATTGGGTTTCCACATAAGAGAACATAGGTGAAAATATGGATACGCAAGAGAAATATAACCACTAACTTCTGATGAAGAGTGGTAGAGGAAATGGCTGTGAAAAATCCAACAATCACAAAGCCATAAATTTGTGATGATCTAAGGTACCATCAGATTCATCATATATAAGGGCACTAGGAAAACATTTTTTGTTTTCAATATCATTTCCCAAATGTTGAATAAATTTTGAATTAAAAGAAATACTTACTTGATTTTGGTACAATCTTACCGTTGTTCGTGCCTTGAACAATTTCCACTTCACCTCATAATGAAATGAAGTTGAATTTGTCTTTTACAAAGTGTTAGCAGATCATGCGATAGAATTATAGGTCATTCCATATGTCTCAAACATAAGGTTAGCAAAATTTATATACCTAAGTCTATCTATGGTGAGATTAATCATATATGGTTCCAAAAATGGACTTATACTTCATCTATCATACCGCTTAATAAAATAAAACTAGTTTATACTAGCCTGGTATTTCCTGTAGGACAGTGGTAGGCGATAAAGGCTATTTATACTTCATTTCTGGGTTCGATTCCTGCATCCCTTCCCGATGTGATGGGTTGTCGTCTGTCCTACGGGTTGTCCTTTTTCTAAATCTATACTATTATAACATAACAAAAAGTTCTATCCTTAATCAATACCATCTGATGTCTAACTTAATCTATTCCAATCTTTTGGTTTATCCAAAATACTTCTATCCAATCTCATTGTATAAATAAAACGATTACTAGAAAGGTCATCTACCAATCATTGAATACAATCATTTATCGCCTGTATATCATAAGATATATATATATCTTGTTGGTCACATTCCAAACATGTGAATTACTTAATCATGTATTCTCTGGAAACATGTGTACCCATTGAACCTTAGTGAAAACATGAATGTTGTCAAAAGTTAACTCTTTCCACATACCAAAATCCCAAAATTCTGTATACTCAAACCATTATATCACTTTGTCCTTATACCAGTCATTAGATCATTAATACTATCAATCATCTCATTATCTCCTTATCCTTTCATTATAAACATATCATCTACCTTCCAAAAATATTTGAATAACCTTTCATGGTTACCGGTACCATTCATCATATACTTTCAAAGACTCAAGGAAAGACAACAGTGTAACAATCCTTAGATTTTTTTTTATTCCTTAGTACCATACATTATTCTTGATAAACATACAATCATTTCACTACCTTATTAAACCACTGACTGAGATTCATCATTTCTTTCATCTCATATATCATTTGTAGTCTCTTCATCATCATCTACATAAATACTACCCATATGACCATGATGATTCTCTGCATGATATTTTCCCTTAGGTAATTGGTTTTATAATGCTCTTATATTCCACATTTAAAATATTTAACCCTTGTTGATGTCTTAGAAATACCACTATCCTTGTCCATGTTGTTAACTGAACCTTTTCCTTTACAATTACTGGATTTTTTTCCTTATTTTCCACACCCAAAGCATCTTCCAGTTCCTTTGAAACATTTTCCCTGATGCCTCTTCCCACATGATTTACATGAGGGAAATTGAACTTTCATTCCTCTATAATCATCATGAAACTCCATCTTTCTCTTATTAGCTGAGTCGGGAAACTTACCAAAGTTGAGATTATTGATCATATTATGAGATTTCTGATTAGGAATAATAATGATGTTTCACCTTCCAAATACCGTTTCATTTGGTATCTCATGAATAATATCTTTCCATTATCTATCATATTCTCTATTAACATGAATCTTCCAATTTCCAGACATTTTCTAAAACCCAAAAATAATAGTGTGAGAGGAAAAAATTATGCTAGGAAAACAACATAATAAAGGGGGAGTAACTTAAATATATAACATCTTAGGTTTAATTATAATATCTTTATCATAATTATAGTACTATAACCTATAAATATACTTATCCTTAGGGACATCCTTGGACATACCTTAGAAATGTCTCTAGGGATCTAACTATAGTTTTCGCATCCTAGTTTCCAAAGGTTAACTAAACCTTTCCTCTAATACCAACTATAGAGACCCAAATCTTGATGTACATAGACATTACATTACTTTTGTGTAATACATAATACATAAAAAAAATGAACACACAAGAATCGTAATAGTTTAGTGTCTTTGGAAACTCAGAAAAACAATCTTCTAATCATGGTGAAAGATCCTTAACATCTCCAATAAAGATCTCACCCTTTTGTTTTGTTACCTACAACCTTGCTTTATATCCTGGGGAAAAGAAAACATAAAAAGGGTGAGCTCAAATGCTCAGTAAGGGTAATCATAGAGAACATAAAACAATCCATAAACATTTGAATGCAAAAACTTGAACATAAAATCTGAACATAAAAATCTTGGGAAAAGACATAAATCTTAGAAGTATGTAAGGAATATATCATAAAGGAACATAAATCATAGTAAAATAGAATGGTAATAAAACATGTAATTGTGTAAAACCATTAAGAACATGATACGATTCCCATAGAAGCCAAGGCATTGCTGCCAAGACCATCTTAGTGGACAAAGTCCCTTTCTGAATCGAGTTCACTCCTCGTTCCAGTCCTGTATCACTGAATCGGATTAACTTACCATTCCATCCATGTCTATCTCATGAGATATAAATCATTACCAAATTCATTGGAGGGAGATATAGGTCCCACCCATCTCATATTTAAATCATTCTTACGTGTTCCACAAAACAATCATAAATCATTCATCACAACCCAAAGAATAAAATGGGTTTCATAAATATAATCCTATCATGACATAATCCATATAAAACCAATGGATATAATTTAATCATAATAAAAATCAAACCATGTAAATAATAGAAACATTATACTTGAAACATAAACATTCTAAATAATGTCATCTTATATAGAAAATATTTTTAATAAAACACTTGAAATGAATTCTTGATGAAAATATCCTTTCTTCTTCAAAATCATTTTTGTTTCACAAAATGCCATGAAATTTTAAAAGAAAACGATTTTTTATAAAATATTTATGAAATATTGTAGAGGAATATTCATTAAAATTAGGCGTTATGAAACCATAAAAATCCATTCACGCCATATAAGTTAAAAAAATATTCCCCTAGTACTTTTTTCAGAAAAGTCAAAATGTTCCCCATGTGGTAAAAAAAGTAAGATTCCTTTCATAACATGTGGTAAATTTAAAAAATGGGTATAAATGACTTTATACATACATGAAATCATTTTTATAAAACATGGGCATGGATGATAACAATAACCCCAGTAAATACTTATGAATAAACAATCTCGGATAAAAACGAGATTGGAAAAGTTATCCCTTACCTTTGGTCCGATATGCTTCGTACGTATCCGAACCTCATGTATAATGATTTAAATAATGTCATTGAATTATTACAGAATCATATTCATTGTTATGATATCATATATGGTTTACTTATGACTTTATATTACCCGTTCTTTTGTAAATTACATGTTAAAGCAACGTTTTGGGTAAAATCGTTTTATTTATCGTACGTGTTTGGACTTGTTGTTCTTGATATTATTATTACTTTTATCATGATTTAATTACTTCAAGAATGTAAATAATGATTTATATATCATATATATTCAGTATATATATACATATATATATAATAGATAGATAAATGAAATCAAATACACCATTCATGGAGATGGTAGCTCATATGTACGCTTGAGCATTGTTTTCGTTTCCTTATTCACTTGAATGGAAGTAATTAGATGAAATATATATATATATACATAAATACAGTAGCTTTATCATGTCATATATTTCATTATTATTAATTATATATACTTTATAATCATTCTTTAATGGTTAACATGGAGAATGAATCTCATCGCGTCGTGGAGACGGTAATCTGTACATACACACGAGCGACGGCATCGTTCCCATAATTATTGAATTGAATTGGAGTGGATAATATAATATATCATAATCCGTATTATGTTATAATAACTATATATATTTATTCTTTACACCATTATACCCATCCAAGTAAGGTGGTGGTGGAAAAGCATATTACACCACGACATGGAGACGGTATTTCATACGTACGAACGCATGGTGATTTCGTTTTCCTTATGATGGATAGAAGGTGAAATGGGGTTTTTTCATATTTATAACAACATATCAGTATATTAGTGATAATTATGTTATTACTTTATAAGGAAACAACAAAAGAATAAGAAGAAGTTTAATAAGAAAGAAAACTTGAAAGAATCGGTGGAAGAGATTACCTCTTCTTCGACGCACCTCGTTTAAGCTTCCTCTTAAGGCACTAGAGTTGGTATTTTGAGGAGACCAGAACATCTATAATGTTTCTATGGAAGTTTATAAGGGAAATTTTCAGGGTTTTTCTGATCTTGAAATCTCAAAATTGTGTAAAGAGAAGAGGTAGGAGGTTCCCTTTTATAGGGGAGGAGAGGGGCACCTTAGAAAAAACTTAAAACATTATTTTATAATAAAGTCATATTTGGTTTATAATAGCTCCAAATTGATTTATTTAGAATCTAAAGTGGATATGGGTCGAAATAATCTCAACCAATAGGTTTTAGACAAGTTTAGGTTACAATTTTAACCTTATCAGTTAGATTTAACTCTAAGTTAAATAATTTAACTTTTAGCATGTATTCTTGTTTCCTTACACTATATGGTTAATAAACATACAATAACAATCCAAAAGAACCCCAAGTGGTTAATTTTTAATATATATAACCTTATCTAAGTCATTTTTCCAAACTTATATTTTTAGGAATAGAATAACAATTAATAATATAATATTTGTTTTAAAAACTATTTTATGTTAATTTTGACACTATTTGGTAATTCAGTTTTGTGAAAATCATAATAGAATGATTAGTTCAAAAAAAAAGTTAATTAAATCAATAATAACATTTCATATTAACCTATAGAATTATTCTAATTCATAAAAAGTCTCAAATTAGATTTATTTGGTTATTTATAACATCAATTATCTTAATATTTCATTAATAAGGTAATTACTGCATCATCATTGTGTCCTAAATAAATTAAACTATTTAATGTATAAAATTTATAAATAAAACACCATTATGTATGAAATATTTTAATATTTCTAATATATATTTATAGTAAAATTTATCTTATGTATAACCCTATATTAAAAATGTTTTAGTTATTAAACATTGATTTTTACTATTTTAACTCTTCTTTAAATAAAATAACAATAAATGTCCTAATCTAATCCAAGTGGACCTAAAAGGTAATATTTTATTCCTAAGGATGTTTTTGGTCGAATTAAACTTATCCAATAGAATTATTACATGTGTTAGGGTAATAATAATATCATTTTTCCCTTAATTACCCTATTTACTTTTAACCGTGGTAAATAAAAGTAAAATGTTACTATTCAAAAAAAAACTATCTTATTGAACCACATTTTTCTACTTGATATTAACTTTGTTTCTAAGAATTTCTAAATTCCACTCACAAAAGTGGTAAAATTAATTTTTATGTAAATTTTCATATTCTCCTAGGAGGTGGGTAAAAGATGGTGAAAAGTTCAATAAAAATTTTCTATATATAAAATTATTAAAAAATGACTCCAATGAATTATATTGAACTTATATAGGTATTATGTATAAATTTTGACCTAAAATAAATTTAACTAAAATAAATAATTATTTAAATAAAAAGTCGGTTTTTAAATAGTAACCCAGTGTTTTCACTATGCTTCAAAAATTGAAAGTTTTCATAAAAATACCAACAACTCACCCTAGGATAATTTTGATATTATGAAACCTAAAATGAAGTCCATTTTGAAAGATAAAATTTATAAAATTTCAAAAATTGGGTATTACTATTCATAATGGCTAGTTCATAATAATATTACAATAATATCTCGTTTCGTGAAACTCCGTATTGCGTACTACACACGCTATTGATGGAGGTCTTGATTGCGTGTAATGCAAGACAAGTCAGCGCTTCATGTAGTGAAAGCTCTTTTTGGTGTTTCGTATAACATAATCAAAACTTATTGCTTTCATACATTAAACAAAATCTATACTTAATGTTGTGTAGAATAATTTCCACAAAACGAACTTGAAATTGTGTGTAACACGAGCCAAGAATAGTGTTGCGTATAGTGCAAGCTAATACGGTGTTGCGTATACCGCAAGATAATCTTGGTGTAGCATACAACACAAGACATCAAATAAATTAAAAGAATACTTCTCATAAAATCTTGGGGTGTTACAATTATCCCATCAATACACTATTATATTGTATCAATAATTTTATTAAAGACTACTCATATAAAATTTCACTACAGGATGAATCACTCATTGAAAGAGTTGATGGGCCCATATTTGTGAAGAATATATGTTACACATGTGTGAGGAATAATTTTAATGTGTACAAGACATGATTCCACCTCACTAATAAGAATTGCATAAGGATAAATATCCAATGATCCTATAGAAATTTTGGCTAAGGCTGACACATATTGACAACATCCTGGTCAATCTCCAACATCTGATGCTTTAATTGGGATATTTAGGGTAACCACTCTTTGGACTCATGGACCTCATTTTTATATTAAAAATTAATCCCTATAATAATATTATGTTTCCAATCTAGACTCATCAACTGGTTAATGATATATGTTTTTGTTCAACCATGGCATCATAATCTTTGGGATTCCAAAGAAATACGTTCATGTAGTACCTCTATAGGTATTAGCATCTTCAAATGTTCTTTTAATATTAATTAGACAAACATTTTTAGGGTAGTCCTCCCTCAATATAAGAGTCTTGAATCTGGTCCAACTCAAATCATTATCTTATATATGGACCTTCACATAAATAATAATTATTTTGATGTATATCATGATTTTAGAGAATGAATCAACCCCTAGTGTTGAAGCCTTTTCCATGAAGAAACTAATGTGTGAGAGGGAATGTATGAATTTTTATACTCTAATCACTCACAATCAAATTTCCAAGATAGGTAGTAGATAATATCAACTCAACCAACTATTTAAAGGCCTATTAACTAATGGTTTTGGATAATTGAATTTATATGCTATAATTTGGTGAATTGTAGTGGTTCAAGAATAGTAAGTGATCTAGGAGAGGTATTTCCACTCCTTTAGAAGAATAAATCCTTTAAGTGGATTTGTTTAAGTAACCGAACATTTTCTAAATTGGAAAATTTCTATGTTATACCCTCATACACTTTTTTTATTTCACAGAATATGAGATTAGATTAGAATTTATAGTCCAAAACTACACTAACTACTAGGGTGAAGTAAATTGGTAGAATAGGGTTGATCCCCCGAAGACTACCAGAAGGATAGAAGCTAATAAAACAAATCCATTTGAAGTATTCCTCACTTTCAATCTTCAGGTTTGGGTTTTAGATAAGATTATGTAGTTTAGTTTTTAATTAATTTTAACAAATACTGGGTCAGGGTGAATTTATGGTCTCTTGACAATAGATAATCCTAGAGTTAACTTGGAATGGTCATAAGTCTTAGGATTTCGAGTAGTGAAAAAGTCTCCTATTGGTTTTGGTTAAACCAACTAGACCTACCTATACTAAAATGATCCCATGTTCAAGGAAAAATTTACATCTTAGATTCCTCAGTCGTGACTTCTATGAAGAAAGCATCATGGTATAATGGTCATAGTCCCAATCAATGCCAATTAGGTCATGTTCGTTCAATCATGCTTCCCATAGTCAAGGTTGTGTGAAAGAATGTAATGAAATATTATTATTAACCTAATTATTATCCATAGGGTTACCAAGATTCAATCTAAAGATTCATTTTGTTTGAAAACACCATTAATATCAACCCCTAACCCTATATGTATTAGTCGTGCATGGCAGGGATGATCAAGATCAAGGAAATATAAATCATGTTCTTAATATTTGAAATACTATTAAAAAAAATATTGGATTAAATATAAAGAATCAATATCAAACAGTTAGAAGCAAAGTGAATCTGACCAAAAACTAGCTTCGTATGATGAAATAATGAAGAATGAACAATCCATAATCAAAACAATTAAAACATATTCACAAACTTAATTCCAATAAAGAACGGATGAAGAAACAGGTCTGTTGGTGAAGAATGGTGCACGAAAATGGAAACACACCTGAGAAAAGAATGAGGTATTTCACAGATGAATAATTGATGAAAAAGGACTAATAAACTCAGTAATATTCAATGAAATAATTAAATTAATGAAATAAAACTAGTTTAGGAAATGAAGAATGTAAACAGGATGAGAAAACAAGAGAAAACAAAGTGAAGTCTAAACTCTCTATGCACAGAGGCGTTTAAACCTATAAATAGGCCTAAGAATAATACAATGTTTAAGTCCTACACATCATGTACTGGTTAAATGATTTGGTTCATGACATCTTCACATCATGAAATCGAGTTTCACAACACGTATCTAAGATTCTTTTTTCCCACAAAAGAATCTTCTCAAATACTTTATTGTGTGTGACTCCAATATTTTCATGTCATGAAATCCCTACACAATGTGTATAGATTTCAATTTTGGCATGGAACCCATTTTTTAAAGATGACATCATGTACTTGAGTTACATTCATTGTAATCAATTCACATCTTGTACAAATTTCACGTCTTGGTATGTGGCCTTGTATGTATGCTGTGAATAGAGTGTACACGTCATGTATGTGATACATGGCGTGTAAAGTCTTTTTTTTTGGAACGTTTTCAGTATTAATTCTCAATATTAAGAAATTCCTATTACCTATAAAAAAACCAAAACCTAGTTCTTTTTCAAATAATTCATTAATAAACCTTAAAAATATGTATCTAAAATGTATATAAAATATCAGCTAATGAAATCCCCCCACACTTGAACAATTTCCTATCCTCAAACAAAAATCATCTCAACATGGATTCCAAAAGTAAAATTTTTAAAATAGAAAACATGAATTTAAACTTGGTAAATAAAAATATGTGTAAGAATAAAAATTCAGTACTCTAGAATCAATCCTATAGAGAGAATAATTCATGCCGCATAGTTTAGTTCTTTATCCAGATTCTTATTATTTTAATTATAATTTTAAAACTATTTCTTAAATTATATAACCATTTTTTAATTTACCTCACAATATATTTTTTCTCACCCCTCTAGGTAGAATTTAACTAATTTTATTCTCATACCCAGAACACGTGTTCCTAACCATAGGATTTAATTAGTTCTATTATCATCACTTTTTAAAGGCAAATACATAATGAATCATAATAGATTCAACAAAAATGGTTTAGTTGAATCTAAGGATGAGGGTAGGTGGGTATAAATTGAAAATCATGATCAAAAATGAATTTAATCTCTTAAGTATAATGCATGGTAAATGGGAATAGTGCTATGATGTAACTCTAATGAGATCAAAAAAGTGTCAATGTTCTAAGGAGCTCAATATGAATCCATGATTGTATCAATTATGTATCAATTATATATATAAAATGTACGAAGTTCCTTTATTTTTCTTTATTTTATTTATTTTTTTGAAATTCATGTTCAATTTGGATCTCATATCCATCCCCTAACCACATATGATCCATCAGAAGATTAATCAGTCTAGAAATGGTAAATCTATACCTTCCTAATACAAAACCCAAAATCATTTTCTTTATTTTTCTTTTTTTTTATTTTTCAACGAGCAGGGTAGGTGAAAAAATTTAAACTAAATGATGGATAATATCATATAAATATAGTAATAAGGCCACAATGCATCTTCTTAATCACAATATACCATGTCCATCAGCTAAAAATTCCCCCACACTTCTTCAAAGGAACATCATGCATAATTCAAAGAGTAGGGTAGGAAGGGATAATCGAATTGGAAGATCGAAATCCTAACAAGTTTAATCATGGAAATTCTAGGCTAAATAAGGAAATATGTATGGTGGCTCTTAGGAAAAAAATTCTCAGAAAAGATTTCCTCAATAATATTAAAATAGTATCTGTTTAGTCAAAAAATGCGCTTTTAAGCCTAGTATTCAGGCCAAATAACCTTGGGCCTTCGGGCTATGTAATGGGTATCCCTCTACCCAGTCAAAAAAGAGGTCTTTTCTTTAATAATAAAATGAGGCTTCGGCCCCAATCATTTAAAATAAGATTTGACCAGTAATAGCCTCAATAAGATCTCAATGCAAGTTCTAATAGGTTTATATTCCCCATATGTCACTAAAGAAATATGATAAAAAAGGAATATAAAATTTTGGGTCTAGAATTTTTTTCAGAATGAGAGTATACCAAAAATAACTGGCAGTCACTCATGGTATGAAATCAAGTTATAATTCAATCAAATCAATTTCAAATATTTTTAATTTTGAATTAAATTAATGAACATGGAAATCATTCTAAAAATCCAAACTTAAGTAAAAAATGTACTTAAAAAATTACAAGCTTACATTAAGTTTTATTTAAATGGGTGGAATGATTTTTTTGGTTTAAAGCATGATTTTAAAGAAAATTCCTCAAATATAATTGAAAATAAGCAATAATCTGAGTGTGTCAATAGTAAAGATCATGAAAGAATCCCCCACACTTAAAATGTTATAGTGTCCACACTATCCTTCAAAGTATCATGGGAGAGATATGATAGATATTACATCAAAATAATGAAATGGAATCTTTGAAATTTATTTTAGGGAATTTAGAGATCCTTGATGAGTTTCATTACATGGGAGAACTTGGAGGATAATGAGTTCAAACTAGATTACCTATAAATGTGTCTGTAAGAAAAATATTTCTCTAGATTAAACATTATTCCATAGTGTTTAAAAAATAAAAAGTAGTTTAATTGAAGGTTCCCACAATGAATAACAATTAAAATCTGCTCAGATACATGTAGATATGTACGTAAAATCAAGTTAAATGTGACCTATAAAGAAAATTGAAAAAAAAATGAAAAAAATCCAAAGTACAAGAATTAAAATAATGAAAATAAAAATATGTGTTACCTTACATAAAGCACTAAAACAATTAATTAGCCATATGGATGGTAAAATATATAAATAAGTGTCATTCATCTTCTTATAAGTCTTCTACTACCTACAAGAATTGGTGGTGGTGTCATCGAGATCCAGTGGATGCTTGGTGAGGTTAATCACCTCTGGATCATACCATGCATGTAACTCGTGTTGTAAGAAATGAATATGTGACCTTCATGGTGGGGGCCTCTTTTTGTAAGAACCCGGATCTTCGTTTCAGGTATGTTTTCCTTTTTATGGAGTTTTTGAGAAAATATAAAGTTTCTAAAAAAATTTGAAGTACACGCCGTGTACTTTCTGAGTACACCCTGTGTACACTTTTCCCACTCGAAGCCATGTGCTGGCCATGTCCGGGCCACACACATGGCGTGTAAGGGTGACGTGGAGGCCGATTTTGGCGGAGTATGGAAAGACCTAGTACACGTCGTGTACTTTATTTCTTTTCATTAAGCGGACCGGGGTCACGCCTAATCGACGAAAAGCACTTCTTCTCCAGCTTCTTCGTCCGAGAGCATCGGGAACCCATGGATCTTCGACAAGCCACCTCTCCTCCATCCGTTCTCCAATTCGAGCATGGTCGATTGCACTATAATCGCAGCAGTGAGTTATTCCTTATGCTTGAGCCTTTTTTTCCAATTCCTCCTCCTTCTCAAGTTGTTGAGGGTTTAACGTTTTGGATGTTTTCTCAGATCTACTAAGTTCATGGGAGAATCAATAATAGTGGTTCAAGTATATAGATATCCTAGGATCAAGGTAGGTGGTGTGTGCCTTACCATTTAATGTCTTTGAGTTTTATGAGCAAATTCCACCAATACCTGTGAACGGGGTATTGTGTGTTTACCTTTTTTCCCTGGTTGTTTTCCTACCTTGATTGTATGCTTGTGTAGAGGTAAATTTATCATGTTAATGGATAATTTGTTGTGCCTAGATTTTTTGCCCATTCTTACTCTATTTACGACCATTGGGTCTTGTTAGCCTTTGGCCGTTATGACTGTTTCCATGCCTTATGTCTATATGAGAGAGTGTTTTGCATTACATGCTTGTTGCCTTGTAGACTATTAGCCAAGTAGCTATGTAGGTGTAATTTGGCCTTATAGCATTATTATGCACTGACTGGCATGGGGCTGATGGAACCTGGGGCTGTAGACTATAAGGGATAGACCGAGTGTACTTCCCAGAGAATCATTGATGTTATAGACTACAGGAGGGTAGACCAAGTGAGCTTCCTCAGTGAGTCTTAGACATTATAGGCCACGGGGGATGGACCAAGTGAGCTTCCCAGAGTGCCTTCAGATATTATAGACTACAGGAGGGTAGACCGAGTGAGCTTCCTTAGAGATTCTTACCTTGTTTGTTTTCTTTTAAGAACCTTCCCATGCTAGAGGAGGAATTGACCGAGTGAGCTTCTTTAGAGAGAGTGTGGTATACCTGAGGCTATATGAGGAATTGACCAAGATAGCTTCCTCAGAGAGTCTCTAGACCTTGGGGATAAGAGGGTTAGACCGCGTGATCTTCCTCAGAGAGTCCCTGACTACCCTATACTATAAGGGGAAATGACCTAGTGAGATTCCCCAAAGAGTCTCATAAATTCATATGACCAAGCCAGAGGGGTTAGCCTGAGTGCACTGACCAGAGGGTTGTGGTACTTCTTGGATAGGACCAGAGGGAATGGATGTGAGTACTTCCCAAAGGGTTTTCCTGTTTGTTAGCTGGTTGCTTCACTGCTATTGTTGGTTGTGGATTGATTACTATTGTGTATCATTCTTATTTACTGCTTACTGTTTACTACCTACTACTTTGATGTTGTTTTTTACTGGTTAGTGTAATTTTACCTGCCATATACTCACTGACTGTTAGACACAGATCTTTAGGTGGTTGCCTACTGGGATTTTATCTCACACCCTGTTTGGGACATGATTTTGGGCCCAAGCAGACTATGTTGTTGCAGGTATAGACAAGGGAAAGCACCCTTTGACTTCTGGTACTTGATTTCTTGGAGCAGGAGAGTAAGGGACCAAGCACTGGCTTACGATGCTGAGGAGCTGTTCAATTTTCTTTTGTTTGGTATTGTGGTGTTTTTCAGTATTGTAACTTGTTTGGATTCTTTCCTAGATATGTATCATGTATCACTTCATATATACATATGTGCTCCAGTTTGTTGATTTAGTCTTCCACTGTTTATATTGTTGGTTATTACTGCTTCCTCTATTGCATGTTTATTTTTCTTCTGCTGTGTACTTTGCCAATAAGGGAATAGTTTCCCCACTATCACACCCAAGGCCCTCACTGCTTGTCAGAAGCCTCTGGAATTTGGGGAAATGTGCTTGAGTCCATGTGACCAACCGGGTACAGGGTTCCTCTGGGTGGATTCCAGAACTGAGACGTTACAAAATGGAATCATAGGAATTCTTTTCTCTTGAATTACTATTTGGAGCCTTTATCTAGGGATATGACGGATTCGGTACTTGGTATTAAGTTGTGCTTCGGAGTAGCTAACCCGTGTACAGGGAAAACCCACACTACCTCATTTATTGTAGTTTTCTTTTTTTGAGATTTTATGGTTGATATGATTTCAGCTAGAGTGATTCACATGCTTTGTGTCGTTATTGTTTTGACTATTTCAATTCTATTTCTGTCGCAACCCGAAGAGATGAAGTTATTCCATCTCATGCATCACATAGGCACTTGTAGAAATCACATTCCATGCATTCTTTCCTTGCCATCTAGGGTGTATTAGGAATTACATGATGTTGTGATAGACTTTGTGTATATTATGCATGATATTTTGATAGATGCTTGATAGAATCTCTTCTACCTTGTTAGAGGATTTTTTATTGTACTTTTCTTAAATGAATTCCAAATTTTTATTCTTGAGGTGTTATGGTCCCTATTGAATTGGAAATTGGTGGATTATGATCATGTTTTCTCTTGTACATGACTATAGAAGATGCCAAGATTTGATTCGTGGGGAGTATGGGCCCTCATGGATCGGAATTTGAAACCTATTTTCCTTGTTTTCAGTGTTTCTGGGCTTCTGTGCAGTTTCTGAGCAACGGCACAAAAAAACCCAGAATACACGGCGTGTACTTTCTGAATACACGCCGTGTAGTTTTCGGGTTGTTTTACTGACCATGTGAGAAGGGACACGCTGTTGTAGAAATGCCTTTAGGAACACACCGTGTACAGTAGGTACATGTTGTGTAGTTTGGAGCCTTGTACCCAGTCGTGTCACTAACAACACGGGTCGGGGAAGCTCGAGTAGAACATGACGTGTTGTAAAGGAAAAAATCCATGTAGTCCTGTCTAGGTACCCGGCCATGTCACAAACAACACGGGTTGGTGTTACCTTCTGTTAGACACACGTTTTTGTTTTCGAAACACGATGTGTAGTCTTGTTCAGGTACCCGGCTGTGTCACGAACAACACGGGGCAGTGTCACCTTCTCCAATACATTCTGTGTTTGTTCGGAACACGCCGTGTCAGTTCCAACCATGTAGACTGTTGTGTAATTAACAACACGGGCCACCGAGACTATATCAAGTACACTCTGTGTCCCTAGGGAACACATCGTGTAGTCTGGGGTTAGTTAGACTATGTGGGTTAGCCGGGTAAGGAGAATCGGGCAGGAGTTTAGAGTTCGAGTACACACCGTGTGTGGGAACAACACACCGTGTTGTTTGGGGTGTTACACAACCTGTCGGGCTGAGGTACATGCCCATGTTAATGGCTAAATAAGACACGCTGTGTAGTTTTTATACACGCCGTGTAGTCGTGTTTTGTAAAACTTGATAGTTTCTTCCCCTTGTTCCCATTTTTTACTCCTGTGTTTTCAGTATTTTTTAATCCTGATCTAAGGTGTGATTTTGATCTATCATAGCTATGCCACCAAGATGTCCTCCAGTCGTACGTTAGTTGTCAGACGGTGATCAGACACCGGATATGGCCGATCAGGGACCTCTTGTTGATCCTCCTACAAATCCTCCTATTGTGCCATCCTTGGCACCAGCAGTTATACCTATCACAGGAACCGATATGCAGTTCAAGGAGGACTTCCTAAGGATGATGGAGACTTTTCAAGGAGTGTTGCCTCCTGCCCCGTCGATGGCTGAGTTGATGAGGGTTTTTCAACAGCAACATCCTACTAATTTTTTAGGTGATGTAGGACCCTAGGATGCAGAGTCGTGGTTCGAGGCCACCTGACTATCTTTGAGCATCTGGAGATACCCCCAGAGAAGAGGGTAAAGTTGTCCACCTATATGCTCCGAGACACCACCAGGAGGTGGTGGGAGGTGATCTCACAGTTAGGGCGTCAGCATGGTATGTCATGGGATGAGTTTCGATGCACCTTCTATGACTAATTCTATCCAGAGACCCTGAGGGCCGACCGAGCCTGGGATTTTATGATCCAACAGCTGGGTAATCTTTTTGTTATGGAGTACTCGTCTCGCTTCACTGAGCTGCAACATTTCACAATGATCCCAGTAGGAGATGAGTTGTTCCTTTCTAGGAAGTTCGAGGACGGTCTCAGGCAAGAGATCTGTTCCCAGGTGAATATCTTCCAGTTGAATTCTATATCCTCAATCGTCAACCAGGCGCTGATCACTGAGCGCAATCTGAGGGATTCTTGAGAATTGATCTAGGGCGGTCCAACATCCAGAGCTGGTGTTCCTCCTACGGATAGTAGGAAGCGTCGCAGAGAGTCTTCTCGAGGTAATCGGGGTTCACGGGGTGTATCTTATGGAAGCCAGGTTATATGCTACCAGTGCGATAGGAGTGGGCATACTAGGCATCAGTGGCAGAGAGATCTGATTGAGTGTCGATCTTGTGGCAAGATGGTACATCTTCAGAGTTTTCGTCATATCTTCTCACCTTCATCCGGTGGTAAGCGTTCCTCTATGACCCCACGTTATGGTGATGCTTCACCAGTTTCCCACCAGTCTGGGAACTGGAGTTCTTCTGGCCGTTCGGGCCGAGGTGGAGGTCGTGGACATGGTGGTCAGTCACCAGATCATTAGGGATAGCAGAGTGGATTAGCTCAGAGCGGTCAGCAAGGGGCGTAGGGCCGCGGTGCAGGCCAGTCTTTCACCATGGAGCAGACCTATCAGGAGCAGGATCTCGGGCCTTCTACAGTTTGAGGTACGATCTTAGTAGCCTTAGTTTTATCTTCATCTCTTTTCGATACTGGTGCTTCCCATAGCTTTATCTCTATTTCCATTGTGGAGAGCCTTGGGCTCTGTATCTTTTTATCTGGCGACTTGTTGACTCTTGAAACACCATTGGGAATGAGGGCATCTAGCGTCCGTCAGTACAGAGAGCGCCCTCTTGAGGTTTTGAGGTTTCATTTCTTATGGAACCTCTATGTCCTAGAGATGTCGGGTTATGACTTTATTCTTGGTATGGACTGGTTGGTTCCCTTCCAGGAATTCGTCGCTTGCTATCGCCGCAGGGTGAGTTTCGTATCACCAGAGGTACGATCTTTCCTTCATAGAGGCGAGTGGGATGTCTAGGAGGGTAGAGCCGGACCAGAGCATCAAGGGATAGGTGAAGTTACAACCCAGATTACCAGTATTTATCTAGTTGACCAGGGGACTTCACAGTTAGACTTTCCACCAGTGGTGGATCATTTCAGTGTTGTCTTTACAGAGAACTTTTCAGGTTTGCCTCCGGAGCGTGAGGTAGACTTCTCGATTGAGCTCATGCCAGGAGAGGAACCAGTGTCCATTCCTCCTTATATGATGGCTACACCTGAGTTGTAGGAGATCAAGAAGTAGTTGAAGGAGTTGCAGGCAAAGGGTTTCATCCAACCCAGTACTTCTCCTTGGGGTTCGCTTGTCCTGTTTTCGAAAAAGGCAGATGGAACCCTTCGGCTTTGTGTAGATTATAGAAAGTAGAACCAGTTGAAGGTCAAGAACCGATATCCCTTGCCGATGATAGATGACCTCTTTGATCATCTTCGAGGATACCGAGTGTTCTCGAAGAACGATTTGAGATCCGGTTATCATCATTTTCATGTTAGACCATCAGATATACCTCTTACGGCCTTCAAGAGCAGGTATGGTCTATATGAGTATACAGTCATGTCGTTTGGTCTCACGAACACACCCACAGTTTTCATGGAACTAATGAACCGAGTGTTCCATCCGTACTTAGACTCCAATGTGGTAGTTTTCGTGGACAATATCTTGTTGTACTCTCATACTCGACACGACCATGCCAAACATCTTGAGATCGTTCTGAGTACATTGAGAGAGCATCGGTTGTATGCTAAACTCTCAAAGTGCCACTTTTGGATGGATCAGATTCACTTCTTGGGTCATGTCATCTCAGAGACATGAGTTTAAGTGGACCCAGATAAAGTGAGAGCTGTAGTTTCCTAGGAGTAGCCGAAGAACATCTTTGAGGTGCAGAGTTTTCTATGGATGGTTGGATACTACATGTGATTCAATAAGGACTTCTAGCGCCTAGTAGCACTGTTTACAGGTCTAACCAAGAAGGGGTAAAAGTTTTTATGGTCATATTCTTATGAGTCAGCCTTTCAGGAGTTGAAGGGGAGGTTGATGTCAGCACTGATACTAGTCTTGCCTGAGCCAAGAAAGGGCTACACTGTTTACTATGATGCTTTCGGTATCAGGCTAGGAGCTGTGCTTATATAGGGAGATGGAGTTGTTGCTTATGGGTCTAAGCAGTTGAGGACACACGAGAGGAATTACCCTACGCATGATCTAGAGTTGGCAGCTTTTGTTCATGCCTTACGCTGTTGGAGACACTACCTTATGGGAGAGCACTTTTTTGTTTTCATGGACCACAAGAGTCTCAATTATATCTTCACTTACCGTAAGTTGAATCTGAGACAGTGTAGGTGGGTTGAGTATCTTCAGTCCTTTGACTTCGAGCTCGCCTATACATCGGGAAAGGGCAATGTAGTGGAAGATGCGTTGAGCAGAAGAACTCAGATTCAGGCAGTTTAGGAAGCTAGTAGTGAGTGGCAGCTTATGGCTCTGTTCTCTGAGATGCACTTAGAAGTACATGACAGGCAAGGATAGACTGTCCTATCCTATGTATCTGTTACCTCTACACTTCTTGATCAGGTATGGATGAGGCAGCTATCAGACTCAGAAGTCTTAGTACTGCGGGAGAGTGTGTTAGGAGAGGAACCCCTTCCTAGATGGACAGTGGGCGAGGATGAGATCATGCATTTCCAGGGATGTGTATGGGTGCCAGTAGACATATGCGAGGAGCTTATATGGGATTTTCATTCCTCTGTTTGGAAAGTTCGTCCTAGAGTCACCAAGATGTATCGTGACCTACACCACCAGTATTGGTGGCCAGATATGAAGAAAGAACTTGCTGGTTTTTTCATGAGATGTTCTACTTGTCAGTAGGTGAAAGTAGAGCATCAGCGACCAGCAGGGATTTTATAGCAGTTACCCATTCCCGAGTGGAAGTGGAACGATGTCGCGATGGACTTCGTGACCAGGTTGGCGTGGTTGCCTTAGGGAAGTGATGTTGTTTGGGTTTTCATCGACAGGATTACAAGGTTGCTCACTTCTTGACGATCAAGGAAACCTTCAGTGTTGATGATCTGGGATGACTGTACATCCGAGATATTGTACGTCTACATTGAGTTCCACACTCAATTTTTTCATACAGGGATGCACGCTTTACTTCTCTGTTCTGGTAGGGACTTCAGAAGTCTTTGGGTACACAGGTACTTTTGAGTACAGCATACCATCCCCAGACTGATGGCAAGTCCGAGCGCAAGATCCAAGTGCATGAGGATATTATCTAAGCTTGCATTATAGACATCGGCGGTTCATGGGAGAATCATATTCCTCTTGTGGAGTTCACCTACAATAACAGCTTTCAGGATACCATTCAAATGGCACCATACGAGGCCTTGTATGGTAGGCCATGCCGATCACCCTTATGCTGGCTGGAGGCAGGAGAGGCAGCTCTACTGGAACCTCATCTTGTTCAGGAGACCTTAGAGCAGATAGAGCTGATTCGGAAGCGTATGGCTACAGAACAGTCTCGACAGAAGTCTTATACTGATCAGTGGAGACAACTTCTGGAGTTCGAGGTCAGAGATCAGGTTTTTCTACGTGTCGCACTGAGGTTGGGACATAAGAGGATTCAAAGATAGGGTAAGCTTTCACCGTGGTATGTCGGGCCTTTTGAGGTGTTGGAGAGAGGTGGGTCAGTTGCCTATCGGTTGCAGCTACATTAGAGGTATCGGGCTATGCACGACATCTTCCACGTCTCTCAGCTCTGATGTTACTTTTCAGACTTGTCCCATGTATTCCAACCCGAGGAGGTTGAGCTTGAAGCGGATGCGTCGTTTGAGGAGTAACCTATCTGGATTGTCAATCACGGTACAGAGGTTCTCCGTGGGTGGTCTTTTCCTCTAGTACGGGTGCTATGGTAGCATGGGAAAGTACAAGATGAGACTTGGGAGAGGGAGGCCGATGTACGATAGTAGTGGCCAGAGCTTTTTGGGTTTTCTTCTTCTACGCCTCTCTAGGGAAATTCGGGGATGAATTTCTTTAAGGGGGGAAGTTTGTAAGAACCTGGATCTTCATTTAAAGTATTTTTTTCTTTTTATGGAGTTTTTGAGAAAAATAAAGTTTCTAGAAATTTTTGAAGTACACGCCATGTACTCTTTTCCCGCTCGAAGTAGTGTGTCGGCTATGTCCAGGCCACACACACAATGTGTAAGGGTGATGTGGAGGCCTATTTTGGTGGAGTATGGAAAGACCTAGTACACGTCGTGTACTCTAAAAGTACACGCCTTGTACATTCTTTTTTTCATTAAGCGGACCGGGGTCGTGCCTAATCGACAAAAAGCACTTCTTCTCCAGCTTCTTCGTCCGAGAGCACTGGGAACCCACGGATCTTAGATGATCCACCGCTCCTCCATCTGTTCTCCAATTCGAGTACGGTTGATTGCGTTGGAATCGTAGCGATGAGTTCTTCCTTCTACTTGAGCCTTGTTTTCCAATTCCACTTCCTTCTCAAGTTTTGGTAGTTTGAACGTTTTGGACATTTTCTCAGATCTACGACATTCGGGGGACAATCAATCGTCGTGGTTCAAGTATACCGATCTCCTAGGATTGAGTTAGGTGGTTTATGCCTTACTGTTCAAAGTCTTTGAGTTTTATGTGGAAATTATACTAATACCCATGAACAGGGTATTGTGTGTTTACCTTTTTTCCCTTGTTGTTTTCCTTCCTTGCTTGTATGCTTGTGTAAAGGTAAATTTATCATGTTAAAGGATAGTTTGTTGTGCCTGGATGTCTTGCCCATGCGTACTCTATTTACGACCTTTGGGTCGTGTTAACCTTTGGCTGTTATGACTGTTGCCATGCCTTGTGTCTATAGGATGGAGTGTTTCGAATTACATGCTTGTTTCCTTGTAGACTATTAGGCAAGTAACTATGTAGGTGTACATTGGCCTTATAGAATTATTATGCACTGAATGGCACAGGGCTATGGGAACCTGGTGTTGTAGACTATAAGGGATAGACCGAGTGTACTTCCCAGAGAATCTTTGACATTATATACTACAGGAGGGTAGACCGAGTGAGCTTTCTCAGTGAGTCTTAGACTCTATAGGCTACGGGGGATAGACCGGGTGAACTTCCCAGAGTGCCTTTGGATATTATAGACTACAGTATGGTAGACCGAGTAAGCTTCCTCAGAGAGTCTTACCTTGTTTGTTTTCTTTTAAGAACCTTCCCAGGCTATAGGAGGAATTGACCTAGTGAGCTTCCTTAGAGAGTCTGTGGTATACCTGAGGCTATAGGAGGAATTGACTGAGATAGCTTCCTCAAAGAGTCTCTAGACCTTGGGGCTAAGAGGGTTAGACCGCGTGATCTTCCTCAAAGATTCCTTGACTACCCTAGACTATAAGGGGAAAAGACCGAGTGAGCTTCCCCCAGAGAGTCTCATAAATTCGTATGACCAATCCAGAGGGGATAGGCTGAGTTCACTGCCCAGAGGGTTGTGGTACTTCTTGTATAGGACCCGAGGGAATGGCTGTGAGTACTTCCCAGAGGGTTTTATTTCTTGTTAGATGGTTTCTTCACTACTATTTTTGGTTGTGGATTGATTACTGTTGTGTATCATTCTGCTTTACTGCTTATTGTTTACTGCCTATTGCTTTGTTGTTGGTCTTTACTACTTAGTGTACTTTTAACTGTCATATACTCACTGACTGTTAGGCACAGATCTTCGAGTGGTTTCCTACTGGGATTTTATCTCACACCCTGTTTGGGCCATGTTTTTGGGCCCAAGAAGACTATGTTGTTGCAGGTATAGACAAGGGAAAGCGCCCTTTGACTTGTGGTACTTGATTGCTTGGAGCAGGAGAGCAAGGGACCAAGCTTTGGCTTGCAATGCTGAGGAGCTGTTTACTTTTCTTTTGTACTTGTTTGGTACTATGGTGTTTTCCAGCATTGTGACTTGTTTGGCTACTTTCCTAGATATGTATCATGAATAACTTCATATATACATATGTGCTACAGTTTTTTGATTTAGTGTTCCGCTGTTTATGTTGTTGGTTATTACTGATTCCTCTATTTCATGTTTATTTTTCTTCCACTATGTACTCTGCCAATGAGGGAATAGTTTCTCCACTATCACACCCAAGGTGCTCGCTTCTTGTCAGCAGCCTCTGGAGTTTGGGGAAATACGCTTGAGGCTATCTGACCAACTGGGTATGGGGTGCCTCTAGGTGGCTTCTGGAACTGAGAAGTTACACATTTGATCATGAATCTATAGTGAAATCTCATCAATATGGTGATCAACATTTTCCAAATGTTTATTCATCTGATGTATGAGGGAAAATGGTGGTGTAATAGGTGGATCCATAACCATATAAGAGGAATAAGATCTAGACATGACTAATGTAATACATTAATGAAATGAAAAATATTCCAAGAAACATAAAATAATAAATTGTATCCTATATATTAAATAAGTGCAATGATACATCAATGAAATGGAAATCAAACAGTATAAAATAATGTCACCCATAAAGAGTAAAAATGGAGGACGGGAATAGGATAAACTAGGTATAATCAAAATCATTGAGATGATCATCAAGGTTCCTCCCCAAAATAAAGGGTGGATACAAATGTCTCACCCTATCTATATCAGCTATGGAGGATGATGATCTAGGATAAATTATTATGGTGGATTTCATAGTGTTGGAATCTATCTTAGTGGCTGGTGGGGGAGAGGTTTGAATATTTAAATTGGATATGGATCTAGTAGAAGGGTTGATTAATGGTACTTGAATAGATGGTGGTGGGGTTGGTCCATTTCCCCATTGAGCCTACTCTATGAGAAACTTTTATTGGGTAGCAAGGTCTAGGGCTCGAAGGGTAGGTCTATCAAGGTAGGAGATGGGGTGGGATTTGACATATATGAAGGGCCAAAAGGGTCTGGTTGATGAGAGGCTATGGTGGATGGTGTAACAAAATAGTAAAACTCTATAAGGGGAATTGCAAATGGTGGGAAATATGTCGCAGATTCTCCAAGATATAAAGGTGCGTGACCTATATATTTTTTGGGTATGATGGGGTGGTTGGTAGAGAGGGAAATATAGTGGTGGGTTGTGAATTGGTATGGGATGTAGAAGGGGTATGGGGATGGTGGGGTAGAAGTTGTAGTGGTTTAGGATGGGGTGGGATTAGTAGTATAATGAGGTGAGTTTGGGGTAGCTGGAGGATCATAATCATTCTGAGTAGGGGCCTCATTAGCATCCTCCATGTATATTGGCGACCAATGGTAGATGTAATCTTCCTTTTTTAGACAACTTGTGGAACAGTAGAAGAGAGATTATTTCCATTGGACCAAGGTAATTTTGGGGCCTGGCCACCATAAATACATCTATATGGCTATCAAAATGAGTGATAAATAATCCACCCATCAAAGTTCCTCGGGTATTTTTTTCCCTATTCATGTAAAACTCTCCAAACTAGCTTACCATGTTTATGGTAAGTCCACCCATGGATGATACTAGAATATTTAACTCAATATGGTTGACCCTATCATCAGAATCACTACATTCTAGTCAAGCATGAGCAATGGAATTGTGCAGGATCCTCAGGGCTACACCTCATAGTGTTGTTCTCTTTGTGGTGTAGGGGTCGTAAGCACTCTAGCGACCTCTGGTGATCTTGTTCCAAAGTCATGAACCATCATAATTTTTTGGCTTTAGAGGTAGAGTTTTAAATATTATAGAAGAGATGAAGTTGACTGAATATATGTTCAGGCTGATTGCAAAGTCTCCCAGACTGATCTTCAATGGGAATCTGCTGAGTCTAAAGAGGATGAAGTCGATGCCCATCTTGAATGTAGTGAGTAACTCAAAGAAGACCTCCTTGTACATCTCCTTTGACACATATGTGATATGGGATAGGTAAAATCATTCCATGAGGAAAAGGACTTCATGATGTATGTTTATGTGATCCTGGACGATGAGATCCAGAGTTTTGTTTGTCCTCATTGGCTTGGCCAAGAAATGGACCAAGAAGACTTGGTGCTTTGGGACTGATAAATGGAGGAAAGGATGAATGTAAAGATTTTATTACCTTTTAGATATACCAAATGATTTCTAGGAGTCACCTGAAGCCAAAAAATATGCAGTGGCTAACACATATGAGGAGGAATAAGGATTTAGGGGTGGTGGATGAGGTCTGCACCTCCACCGCTTGGGTGGAGGAGGGGTTCTGCAAGCTCAGGTGCACGGTCATCTAGTGTGGTGTTCACCATTTTGTGTGTGCTATCATCGGTTGAGAAGTAGTTTGGGAGAATATAGTATTATATTGTGGAAATAGAGCTCAAAGATGGAGGGGGTGCTTCACATGGAAGAGGGGGCGAAAGCGGAGGGGGTCATCGTGAACTGTAGGTTCATGGTTTTTAAAAACTGATTTCAAAATTTTCACACCATGTAAGGAATACATGGTGTTCAAATGATAATTTTTCAAAATTTTAACCCACCTAAATTTTTTGTGTCGTGTACCTGTTACAAAATATGTATTTTTTTTCATTTTCCCCACTGTTATTCAGGTCCTCTCGATATTTTTCTAGCATCCATCAAAACATCCTATAGAATACTCTAACCTATCCTAAGATAACTCAGGTTTCCTCCCAACCAGAAATTTATTTATTATTTAGAGAAATAAATTTTCATAAATAGAATACTTTATCATGAAATTGATTCCCCTCGTTAAATGGTTTTTGAAAACATAGTGGATGAATGGAGAGATGACCTCTTTCATCAGTGATGTAATATAATTCACATTCTTGAAAGTATTTGGTCCCTTTTAAATGCAATGTGGAATCTTATTATTATCTTCACTTTTCACATGATTTTATTTTTCATTATCATTAGTTATTATTTGACAGTTTTCTGAATCATTTATTTTAATAACATCTTTTTCCATGTTGAACATAACTTGCTCTTCACCCATTCGAGGTCTTGTTCATCTGAGAGAGTTTGTACGGCTGTGGATCCTTGATGAGCCCCCGAGCCTCCCTTCTTCCTCCGAATCAAACACCGTTGGTTGCGTTAGAATCGTATCAGTGAGTTCTATCTTCTCCTAGACCATCCTCTTCTGATTTATCCTCTTTAATGAGTTATCATGGGTTGGTATTTTTATACGTTTTCATATATCTATATCATTCTTAGGTGATTCAAGCCTCTTAGTTCAAGTATCTTGATCTCCCAACACCGAGGTAGGTGGTTTGTGCCTTTCTATTCAAAGTCTTTGAGTATTATGTGAAAATTCTACCAATACCCTTGAACGGGGTATTACATGTTTACCATTTTACCCCTGTTGATTTCCTTCCATGATTTTATGATTTTGTAAAGTTTATTTGGATATGAATAGGTTTGATTGTTATGCTTTGGATGTTTTGTCCTTGCATGTTCTATTTACGACCGTTTGGTCCTGTTTAGCCAGTTTGGCTGTCATGCCTGTTTTCCATGCTTATTGTTGTAGGATGGTGAGTTTGTATTATGACATGCTTGATTTGTTGTCGACTGTTATCCAAGAAGTTTGGTAGGTTTACTTGAGCCATATTGCACTATTATGCTCATTGACCTGCATAGGGTCGTGAGAACCTGGTGTAGTAGACTATAAGAGAATTGACTGAGTGAGCTTCCTCAGAGAGTCTTTGATCACTTTATGCAATAAGGGGGATTGACCAAGTGAGAATCCTTAGAGAGCCTAGGACCACTTGGGAATATAAGGGGAATTGATCGAGTGAGCTTCTTCAGAGAGTCCTTGATTGCTTTAGACTATAAGGGGAATGGACTGTGCATGCCTCCTCATAGAGTCTTTGTTTTACTTGAATTACCTTGATTATTCTATACTATAAGGGGAATTGATGTTGAGTGGTTCCTCAAAGAGTCTATGAATGACCTGGGCTGTAAGGGGAATTGACCGAGTGAGCTTCCTCAGAGAGTTCCTGAATACCTTAGACTATAAGTGGAATTGACTGTGACTGCTTCCTTATAGAGTCATCATATACTGAACAAGATATGATAGGCTATGTGAACTTCTTAGAGGGTTACTGTGCTTGATTGATTGTTTTACTTGTGGAACTGTTCACTGCTGAGAACCTTCCTGTTTACTTTTTCCTGTACTTTTACCTGCCATATACTCACAGACTGTTAGGCATAGATATTCGGGTGGTTGCCTATTGGGATTTAGTCTCACACCCTTTTTGGGTTATGATTTTGGTCCCAAACAGATTATATTTTTGCTTGTATAGATAAGGGAAAGGGTACTTCTACTTCAGGTACTTGATTTACTGTAGAGCTGGAGAGCATGGGACCAAGCTATGGCTTGCGATGTTGACGAGTTTATCTGCTTTCATTTTAACTTTGGTTTAGCTCTGTCGTATTCCAGCATTGGGACTTGTTTTTTTATTTTCCTAGATATATGTATCATGCATAATTTTATATATATGTGCTCCAGCTGTTTCTTACTTTCAGTATTCTGTTGTTTACTCTTTCATGGATTATTACTACTTCCACTATTGTATGTTGTTTACTTCTGTTGTGTTACTCTTCCAATGAGGGCATAGTTTCTCCACTATCACACCCATCACCCTCGCTGCTAGTCGGCAACATCTGGCATTTGGGGAAATATACTTGAGGCCATGTGACCAACCGGGTACAAGGCACCTCTGGGTGGCTTCCAAAATCGGGACATTACAAAGTGGTATCAGAGGAATTATTTTCTCTTGATTTACTATTTGGATCCTTTATCCAGGGATAGGAAGGAATAGATGCTTGATAATAAGTTGTGCCCAAGAGTATCTAACCCGTGTACAGGGAAAATCCAACCTACCTCGTTTATTGAAATTTTTTGGTTTTTCAAGTTTACGGTTGATCTTATTTTCACCATTGGGTGACTCACAAGTTTTGTGTTATTACTATTGATATTATTGAGGTTTTGTTTCTATTAAAATCCTATGAGATGAGGGTATGTCATCTCATGCATCATATAGTCACCTGCTAGAAATCACATGTCATGAATTTTTTCCATGTTATCTAGGATGCATTAGTGGTTGCATGTTGTTTGGATAGGTGATGTGTAAAATAATAATGTTGTTGTGATAGATTCCTTGATAAAATACCTTTTGTTTGATTGGGTATTGTTTTGTGTAAAGTTTTTCTTGACTGGATGCCAAGCTTTGGTTCTTTAGGTGTTATGGGACCTAATGGATGGGAATTTGGTGGATCATTACTCTGTTTGCCTTGTTATAACATGTATAAGATTCCATAATTTTTTTCGTGGGTAGTATGGGCCCTCACAGATCAGAATTTGGCACTTTCAGAGTTCGTTTCAGTGTTTTCTGGGTTCTGAAGTAGTTTTTGAGTCTTACTGTTTGGAAAAACCCAGAATACACGTCATGTAGTGTTAAGTACACACCGTGTGTTCTCCTATTCGGGAAAATTTTTTTTATCTTAAGTAAACTTTGTATAGTTTATGTACATGATGAGTAGTCTCTGACCATGACACAGGTTGTGTGGGCAGAGACACAGGATGGGGAAAGTCCGGCGGGAACACGCTGTGTACCAGATGAGCACGCCATGTCGTGTCGACCTGATGTCCACCTGTGTAACTAACAACATGGAAGGATGAGACCTTAAGCTATAAACAATGTGTTAGGACTGAACACGTCGTGTATTCCGACCCTGGTACTTGGTCATGTCACTAACAACACGGGTCGGTGTTATCCTTTCATGTACATGCCGTGTCCGCCTTGAACACGCCGTGTAGTATGAGTCATGTGTCAGGCCGTGTCACTAACAACATGGGACAGGTGAAGCTTGTCTAGTACACGCTGTGTCTATCTTTAACACGCCATGTAGTCTTGTTTTTAGGATATCCATGTGTCTTAACCATGTAGATGGACTCGGGCAAGGAAAGATGATTCAAGTATGCGTCGTGTGTTATAAGAACACGCCATGTGTTTGGGGTGTTACATGACCAGTTTAGGTAGGAGTACACGCCCAAGTAAATGACTTCAGGGAACACGCCATGTAAGAAATGCACAAACCGTGTAGTCATGTTTTGTAAAATTTGAGTGCTTTATTTTTCCTGTTCCCTTCTTACACTTCTAGTTTTCATTCCTTGATAATTTTGATCTAAGGTGTATGTTTGAACTTGTAGATTCATGCCACCGAGATGTCCTCAAGTTGTGCGCCAGTTTCCAGATGGCGATCAGACACTCGACATGGCTGATCAGGGATTACCTATAGATCCTCCAGTTGTGCTAGCCTTGGAACTAGCCGTTGTACCTGACATAGGTGATGATTTACATTTCAGGGAGGGATTTTGGAGGATGATGCAGACCTTTCAAGGATCACCACCTCCTGCGCCATCGATGGCTAATTTGACGTGGGTCTTCCTGCAGAAACATCCTCCTACTTTATCAGGGGATGGAGGAACTCAAGCTACATAGTCATGGATAGAATACATACTGATGGTTTTTGAGCATATAGAGATACCTCCATAGAATAGGGTGAATCTTGCTACCTACATGCTCCGGGACTCCACCAAGAGGTGGTGGGATGTGATCTCACATGCGGGATGCAAGAAGAATATGGCTTCAGAAGGGTTTCGGCACATCTTCTACGATTACTTCTATCCAGAGACCTTGAGGGAAAATCAAGACCAAGAGTTCAGGAGTCTGGATCAGGGTACTTTTACTATTATGGAGTATTCCTATCACTTCACAGAGCTACAACGTTTCATGCCTATTCTAGGAGGTGATGAGTTTTTCCTTGCACGGAAGTTTGAGGATGTTCTGAGGAACGACATCTGATCTTAGGTGAACAACTTCAAGTTGACTTCGATATCCTCTATCATCAACCTGGAGCTGATCAAATGACCATAATCTGAGGGATTCTGGAGCTATGAGCCAGGGTGGTTCGGCATCCAAAGTTAGTGCTCCGCCAGCTGATAGCAGGAAGCACCATAGGGAGGCTGCATGATGAGATCAGAGCAGGAGGGATGCATCTTCTGGTTTCCAGGTTGTGTGCTAACAGTGTGGGAGAAGTGGGAATACGAGGTCACGTTGCCCAAGAGACCTAGTGGAGTGCCAATCTTGCAGCAAGATAGTCCATCTTCAGTGCTTTTGTCAGTTCTTCTCACTAGTAGCTGGTGACATGGGTTCTTCTATGACTCCACATTCTGGAGTAGCACCACCAGTTTCTCATCAGTCAGGTAACTGGAGTTATTCCGGCTGTTCGGGCCGAGGTGGAGGTCATGACTGGGGTAGCCAGTTGCACGGTTTTTAGTGACAACAGGGTGGATCAGCTCAAGGTGGTCAGGTAGGGTCACAGGGCCGCGGTGCATGCCAGACTTTTGCAGTGGAGCAGACCCAACAAGAGCAGGACCCCAAACCTTCTACAGTTTTATGTACGATATTAGTAGCCTCAGTTTTAGCTTCTGATCTTTTTGATATAGGGTCTTCCAATAACTTTATCCATGTTTCTATCATGGAGAGCCTTGGGATCTATATATTTTCTTCTACCGATATCTTGACACTAGACACTCCGTTGGGGATGAGAATGGATAGTGTACATCAGTGCTGGGAGTTCCCTCTAGAGGTTGGTGGGTATCACATTTTATGGGACCTCTATGTCTTATAGATGATAGGTTGTGATGTCATTCTCGGAATGGACTGGCTAGTTCTTTTCCAGGCAGTTGTCGACTGTTATCACCACAGGGTGAGTTTCACATCACTATAGGGCATGTTGCTTCTTCATAAGGGCGATTGGGATGTCCAAGTGAGCAGAGCGGGTCCAGAGCATCATGGGTTAGGAGGAGTTACAATTGATAGCCTATATCTAGATGACCAGGAGACTTCATAGTTAGACTTTCCTCCAGTGGTGGATTGTTTCAGAGATGTCTTTCCAGAGGAATTTTTAGGTTTTCCTTATGATCATGAGGTAGACTTTTCTGTTGAGATTTTTCCAAGAGAGGCACTAGTGTCCATTCCTCCTTATAGGATGGCTAAACCCAAGTTGCAGGATCTCAAGATCCAGTTGGAGGAGTTGTAGGCAAAGGGTTTCATCCGACCCCATACTTCTCCTTGGGGTTCGCCTCTCCTATTAGCGAAGAAGGCAGACGGTACCCTCAGGCTTTGTGTGGACTATCTAAAGTTGAACGAGTTGATGGTCAAGAACTGATATCCTTTACCATGGATTGATGATATCTTTGATCAGTTTTGAGGAGCTTGGGTGTTCTCAAAGATTGACCTGAGATCTGGTTACCATCATTTGCATGTTAGACCATCAGATATACCTCTTACAAACTTTCGAAGTAGGTATGTTCTATATGAGTATATGGTTATTCCATTTGGTCTCACAAACGCATTGGCAATTTTCTTGTCACTAATGAACCAAGTGTTCCATCCATTCTTGGATTCCTTCGTGGTGGTCTTCGTGGATGATATATTGATGTACTCTCACACTCGACACGACCATTCTACCCATCTTGAGATCGTTTTGAGTAAACTGAGAGAGCATCAGTTATATGCTAAGCTCTCAAAATTTCACTTTTGGATGGATTAGATTCACTTCCTAGGACATGTTATCTCAGAAGAAAATGTATCTGTAAACCCAGATAAAGTGAGATATGTAGTTTCTAGGGAGTAGCAGAAGAATTTATTTGAGGTGTAGAGTTTCCTAGGGCTAGAGGGATACTATAGATGTTTCATACATAAATTCTCGTGCTTAACAACACCACTGAAGGTTCTAACTAAGAATTGTGTGAAGTTCTTATGGTCAGAATCTTATGAGTCAACCTTTCAGGAGCTGAAGGGTAGGTTTACTTCAGCACCGATACTAGTCTTTCCAGTGATAGGAAAGAGCTATAATATTTTTTTGAATCTTTAGGTATCGGGATAGGAACTGTGCTTATGTAGGGAGATGGATTCTTTCTTTACGGGTCTCGGCAGTTGAGGCCATACGAGAGGAATTACTCGATGCATGATCTGGAGTTAGAAACTGTTGTTCATGAATTATGCTATTAGAGACATTATCTTATGGGAGAACATTTTTTGGTTTTCACTGACCACAAAAGTTCCAAGTACATCTTCACTCAGTGTGATCTGAATTTTAGGCAGTGCAGGTGGGTTGAGTACCTTCATTCCTTTGATTTTGAGATTTCCTACACTCCTGAGAAAGGCAACATAGTGGCTAATACGTTGAGTAGGAGGATGTAGATATAGGCAGTTCAGGAGGCCAACATCCAGTGGAAGCTTATGGATCTGTTCTCTAAGATGCATTTGGAGGTGGACAACAGACAGGGGCAGACTTTCCTTTCTTTTTTAGCTGTTACCTCTACTCTTCATAATCAATTACGAATGAGGCATCTATAAGATTCTGAAGGCCCAGTCCTATGGGAGAGTGTATTAGGAGAGGACCATATTCCTAGATGGACCATAGGTGAGGATGAGATCTAACGTTTTCAGGGGTGCGTATGGGTGCCAGTAGATATACACAAGGAGATGATGCGGAGTTTTCATTCCTCAGTTTGGGCAGTTCATCCTGGCGTCACTAAGATGTATCATGATTTACACCATCACTATTGGTGGCTAGGTATGAAGAGGGACGTTGATGGTTTTTTATGAGATGTTCCACTGGTCAGCAGGTGAAGGTGGAGCATCAGCGACCAGTAGGGATTTTATAGCAGTAACCCATTACCGAATGGAAGTGGAATGACGTCGCGATGGTCTTCATGACCTGTTTGCTGAGGTCTCCTTGAGGGAATGACATAGTTTGGGTTGTCGTTGACAGACTCAAGAAGGTTTCTCACTTCTTACTGATCAAGAAGACCTTCAGTGTTGATGATCTAGGATCGTTGTACTTCTGAGAGATTTTATATCTACAAGGAGTTCCACAAACCATTGCTTCAAATAGGGATGCGCATTTTTCATCTCGGGTCAAGCATGGGCTTTAGAAGGCTTTGGTTACACAGGTACTTTTGAGTACAGCTTACCGCCCCCAGACAGATGGCCAGTCTGAGCGTATGATTCAGGTGCTTGAGGATATGCTCCAAGAATGCATTCTGGATTTTGGAGGTTCTTGGGAGAAACATATATGTCTTGTGGAGTTTTCCTACAATAATAGTTTTCAAGTAACTATTCAAATGGCAGCTTATGAGGATTTATATGGTAGGTCATGCCGATCACCCATATGTTGGCTGGAGGCAGGAGTGGCAGCTTTTCTAGGACCTCGTCTTGTTTGAGAGACCACAGAGCATATAAAGATGATTTGGAAGAGGATGGCTACTGCACAGTCTCGTCAGAAGTCTTATGCTGATCAGCAGAGATGACCTCTGGAGTTCGAGGTCAGGGATCAGGTTTTCTTGCGTGTCACACTATAGTTGGGACACAAAAGGATTAGGAGACAGGTTAAGCATTCACCGAGGTATGTCAGGCCGTTTGAGGTGTTGGATAGAGTTGGGCTGATTTCCTATCGGTTACAGTTACCTCAGAGTTGCTTGGATATGCATGACGTCTTCTATGTTTCTCAGCTTCAATATTACTTTTCATACCTGTCTCATGTCTTTCAAACCGAGGAGGTTGTGCTCAAAGTGGATGCTTCATTTGAGGAGAATCCTATCTCGATTGTGGATCGCATTTCAATGATTCTCTATGCCCAGTCTATTCCACTGCTATGAGTTCTATGGAAGCCTGCGTGAGTACAGGATGAGACTTGGGAGAGGGAGGCTGATGTATGAGCTCAGTGACCGGAACTGTTCGGGGTTTCTTCTTCTACACCATGCTAGGGAAATTCGGGGAAAAATTTATTTAAGGGGGGAAGTTTGTATGTCACACCCATCGTCACTAATTTATTTATTTTATTACTATTTTTCCTTGCATCGGGTAGTCTAGGTTGAAACCTGACTTAAAATTTTGAGTTCTTTTTTTAAAAACGCACATTTTGGCATTGATAGCATTCAGCGCACCGCTGTAGAAGCCACGCGGCCTCGCCTGGGTTGCTGCGTGACCTCTCTCGGTTCCCCACGCGCCTACCCGATGTTCAAACTAATTAAATATAAGGAATTATTGATAAAGAAATAAAATTTAAGTGGGATAAAATGAAAATAAAATACAATAAGAAGTGTGATAAAAATTTAATGGATTTTTTTAACCACTAAGGATATTATTATCATCCCCATCATTCTACTAAAAATTTTAGCGACCACGCGGGGTAATCGCGCAGTTTCCCGACTCTTTACAAATAAAAATAATCAAATGAAGTTTAAATAATTATTTTTATGATAATAAAAATGGTAATTATTATTATTATTATTATTGTTATTATTATTATTATTATTATTATTTTGTTCACTGTGTTTATTAATATAAGGTCTTTTATAATTAAGTTATTATTATTAACTTTTATTAAAATTTTGTTACGTTTATTATGTTTATTAATATCATGTTAAGTTTATTATAATTATTATTATGATTATTGTTATTAATATTATCATTATTTTTGTAAATTTATTTATCAATATTATTATTATCAGTATTATTGTTTATATTATTTTTACTTGTTATCATTATCATTAATATCTTTAAGTTGTTTTTTAAGGGTCGTTATTGCATTTTTTCCCTTTCTTTTTTTTCTTCCTTTTTTTCTCTTCCTTCTTGCTCCCTTTCTCTTATGTCCACTGCACCCCTTTTTTTCTCCCCATCCCATCACGCTGAAGCCCCCTCCCCTGACCTAGCTGCGCGACCTCCCCTACAATCACCGATCCGTTTCTTCCCATGGCCACCGGCTGCGATGGCCCGCATAGACCACCGGCCATGCCCTTGCACCGTGTCCTGCTCCCTCTATGCGAGACTCCTCCCCGACCGACTTGCTCACCCGCTCACCACCTCAGGCCGTCACACCTCTCTACCCTCCCGGCCGACCACCCTCCTCTCAGTCCAGCGCACCTCCCCTTCTGGTCGGCCTCATTCAGCGTGCCCTTGCTGCTGCGCGTGCCACTAGCTGAACACCCACTCACCGACCAGCCCTCCTTGTGCGACTTGCTGGACAGCCCCAAACCCTCCTTTTGTGACCTCACTAGTACCTCTTTTGGTAGCCGCTACCTTACCTTTGGGCGACTCTTCGTGTCGGTGCTGCTCTTTCCGTCTCCCCCAGAAATCAGCCACTCGTGCCAATGACCATCCCCTCCAGTTGAGTCTTCCACTTTTTTCCTATTGATTTCTTGGTTTTCCAGTGAGTGGGGTACTAGTTTTAGGGTTAAATATTGATTTTATTCAGTTCAAAATCTGTATTTTAGGGTTTAAATCGAGTTGGTTGTCGTGATAATTGGGTATAATGGGAGATCCGCACCAAGATTTGGGGTTTTCCTACTTTGAGGTAGGCGGTTCCGCGTTTTAAACATTATTTAATGAATTCATTTTCTTACTATGATAGTTTATAATTTTCATTGGTTAATTCTTTTGGGTGTGGACTTTGTTTTCTTGAAGTCTTCCATGTGTTATATTTATTTGGTATTATGTCGTATTGGTGAGTGAATTCATTGGTTGAAAACTTATTTTAGTCAATTTTTAGTGTTTAATAATGTTTGTAGTTATCTTTTCATTTGTGCAAGTAGTGCTAATTGTGTTCGACATGGTGTAGTGTGTTTGTGGTCATAAGTGAAGGTGTGTAACGGTTGAGTAGGTTGTTGCTATGAAAACCTATGTGATTTGTGTTCTAGTTTTTTTATAAATTATGTGTTTGTATTATGAAAAAGTGAAATGTGTGAAATTTGTGTTCTTGATGTGGCGTTGGGTGTGTTTGGTCATAAAAGAGGGTTGAGTTGGTTTTGTGTGTTAAAGCCATGTTATGTTTCTTTTTAATGAATCTATTTACAAAGAATTTAATATGTTTTAATAAAATTATTAACGATAAAAATTTAATATGTTTTTAATAAACGATTATTAGCAATGCAGAAATTGTTTTAATTGAGTTGGGTAAAGTCTTTTGGCGTGTGTACTTTTCCAAATGGTTTTATATGTGTTTGAAAGTGTGGTGTTGGGTTTATGTAACACCCTATTTGTTTTATTTGTCTGATTTTTACTTTAAATGTAGAATTGGAACATCTTTAGCATAAACGAGGAAGCCTGGGTACTAGGTGGGTGGACTAGATCTAGTGTGCTAGTGATTTGGAAGCAGCTCTGGCCTAGTTTCACTTAGCTGGTTTTACGATTACAACACTAAATAAACATTGGATGATGATTGGAGACCACTAGGTTATGGACGTGTTTCCCTACTAGTTGCTCGTTCACGAGAACGTATTTTGTTGTGTTTCACGTACTACTATTCACTGAGACATGATGTTCTAGCGTGCCATTCTATTTACTAGTACCTATAGGGCCTCTCCCACTCATGGTGCTCCTGGAATATCACACACTCACCGTCGACATACAGTGTAGCATTTTGGGTTCTCTTGAAGGTTTGAGTTTTCTTAACTGTAAGGGTGTTTTATTTTATTTTCTTTTTTTATTTAAGTTGTTTTCATTGAAAGTGATTTCTTTATAGAAACTATTCTTTTAAAGTTGTTCAAGCTTTGGTGTCTTTTCTTTTATTAAGTCTTCAAATGTTTTTGTCATCTAATGTTTACACGTGGAACCTTTTTGTTGGGTGATGTCCTACTGGGATCTTGTATCACAGCCTACATACACCTTTAGGTGTATGTAGACTTTGTTTCTTATATATTCTGGGTTGTAAAATTGTGCTCATCGAAAGTGGTTTTGGTCGGTGGTGGTATTCTCGTACAATTTGGTGTTTGTGGCATGTGGATGTTTCGCATCTATTGTTGCTAGGAGGTTTGAGTTAGAGTTTTAGTTTCTTTTGATGTCATTTATTTTTGCATGTTGGTTCAAGTTGTAAACCTATAAAATTGTTTTTAGTTTAAGGCCCTATTTGGTTTTTTTTCAGTTTCATTTTATTTATCTTATTAGTTGATTTGTGTTTCCTATTTCGGGTAAATCGTTCCCATGAGTTAGTTTTGATACCCGGCCACTTGTGTCAGCCCATGGGGATCGGGAACTCCCTTTGGGCCTTATCGTGGGCTGGGTCGGGTGCTGGGTCAGATGGCGACCCAGCCTGGTTCATGAAAAAATGGTATCAGAGCCGCATGTTTTCTCTCTTGGGTCGTTTTCATTTGGGATAGAGTCACGGTAGACTGGAGTTAAGGTAGTCGGGACTCGACGTCTTGGCTACGAGTAAGGTGTCTGGCCAGCACACCACATGGAGGGACTCGAATTACCAAAGAAAGTTGAATTTTGTCTAATCCTTTGGTCAGTGTGGTTAATTTCATTTAGGGTAAATGAAAAAGGCGTAGGTTCAGTGGTCCCAGTGAGCTCACAGGGTCGGGCAAGCCATGCGTAGCTGAGGACGCTATCCTATAATACCCTCTGTGGCAATGGCGTGATTGGCGTATGGCCACCAACCATATGTTCCAGTCACCCGTTGACACTAGTTTTCTCTTACACCATTCCACGTTTCATTGTTTTTTAATTGTGGACATTTAATTTTTAAGTAAAAATGATTTGGTCTTGGAAAATATCATGGAATGTTATTTGAAATAAATCACATTAAAAAGAAAATTAGGTATGAGGTTTGAAAATTGTGGGTTGGATGTTTTGGTTTTGAAAAATGGAATGGTTTGGTTTTGATCATTGGTGTTTTCATGAGCAATAACTTGCATGATTATATAGAAATAGAAAGGGTTAATGGCATGACCGGATGAGTTCCTGGATGGATATGAGGTGGGTGGTGGTGTGGCACGGGAACATGCATGTGCAAGGCCCATGGGACACTATTTGTGTTTGTGAAACCCACTGGCCTTGCTTAGTTTCAAAATGTTTTTTTAAATGAGAGTTTGGTGTTTTAGTAAACAATGATTGCGTAGTGTGTCCTTGTGTTTTTGAGATTTTGGATGTGAGGCATTTTGATCCGAGTATCCTTTCTGAATGATCTGTGTCTTGATTTTGAATTCTTGTTGGTCAGTTGGTGCAAAAGCGTGTGGTTAATGGTATCTTTTTAAAAGTGATTTTGGAATCCCTTACAGTGGTTTCCCTTGCACTTTTAGCATTCACTTGCGACATGTCTTGTCCATTGGACCGGATTTATTAGGTCCGAGGTTCCGTTTCTTGACAAGTTCACGCCCCCATAAATCATTAACATGCGATTGAAGTGCAGCCACAGAAAATTCACCATTGGCAGGCCCTCCAATTGATTAGAGGAATATCTTTTTGGATTCTAGAATTGGACCCACCTCTACTATTTACAACTAAGAGAATCCTCTCATAGTGGTATGACAGATGCGAGGGTAGTTAAAGGGAGTTTTGGTCTTTTGAGTGCCTGACTCATCGGGTATGATGTTTGACACTGTCGTGTTTGATGGTTCCCCCTAGAAACGGAAAAAGGAATTCCAGCAAGGAAGGGTGAAGGTGGTTCGGAATTATTAGTGTTGACCAATGTATTGAAGAGCTTTGTAGTACATTCATTAGCTGTACGGGTCATGTTTGGTGACGTCTTGCAGTGTGAGGTCCCTTTGATAGTTAACGGTTGTTTGGAAGCGGTAAAGGAGACTCCGATGGGGAAATGGTGGAAGCAACCTGAAGTTTTTGGTGAGATTTATTATTCTAAATGACCTCTGGTCTTTGGTTTGTTTCGTTTAAGAAACGATTTGTGTTTGGATACTAGTTTGGTAGACCCGGTCGTATGAGGCTGCTATGGTCGTTTGCAGGAATCACATGTTGTTCAACACATGGTTTAAAGTCTTTCTCAGCGTAATGTTTTTCTTGGCAACAATGATCATGCTCAGTGACGATTTGTGGTGTCATGTTCTCATTCAGTGTAACAAGGGGTGATGCATGTGTACCATATAAGCTCTCGTTCTGGTGAATGTTCATTGTGAGAGTAGTTGGATGTCATGGTGTGTTGTGTCTGATGGTCTTGCCTTGGTTGCAGTATGATTGCGTGTGGAACCAAAAGGAGAAGATACTCTTGGGATTCTTCAATACCTGACTGCAATGTAGAAGATGATTCAAACATCATGGCTTCAGCCATAGGCCTCGGAGTGAAGCGGGCGCATGGTCAGAAACCCCGGGAGTGTACAGGACCCCAACCTTTTTTTGTCATCAGTATTGAAGGTGAATGAGGATTAAATTTTTTTCTAAGATTTTTCCTTTCTGAATGACCCATTTGGGTGTGTGGGGTTTCCTGTGGCTATGAAGAGGCGTGATCGTCTCGTCACATTAAAGTCCTAAGTGTTTCATCCCACCAAATGTATCACTTTTAGTGGTCTTTATGGGGTCTGTTGGGTTAAGTGGTCTCAAATTTGAGTAGTGCTCATCCAGGGATGTGAAGATGCTGGTTGTTTTTGGGTTGTGGTTCTAATTCCCCGGTAGTTGGGCCCCTCCCTCCTTGCCCCTTGTGGTGGGGTGTTTGGTCATAGTTGGATAATTTTCAAATTTTTGTACCCTCTTTCAGTCCTAATGGTAGGGAGACCCATGATGGGTCTTGCACAAATGTCTCGAGAATGAGTGGGTGTAGGCCTTTCTCATAATGGTGGGGAGTTAGCCTAGGCCTCCTTGTGTCGATTTTCTAGTCTCGTCTTAGGAATCAGAAATTTTTTTATGGTGGGGATCCCCATCGGGCTTTCTCATGTTGGACCTTTCTATTTTTTTCCTAGAGATGGTTTATTGGTAGGTTATTGGAGTATTCTTTGGATGTAAGTTGGACTTGTTTCTTTGTTCTAGTAAAATGGTGTGATTTTTTTTGTTCAATGATTCTTGAGGTGTTTCGGTTTGTGAAGTTGGTTTCCATGGGTGCGAGAGTTCTTTTCCTTAAGAAATCAACAGGAGGTGTTCTAGCGCTTTGGGGTGGGTGAAACTTAGCGAAAGGTGTTTTACAGGTTCCTTGAGGTTGTCTTTTGAGTCGCTATCTCTGAGCACAGTTCGTTTTCCTCTTTTCACTTTCTTTTCATGGGGATAACTTTTGAACTCCAAGGGGGTTTCATTTCCTACTTTGGGTCTCAGCCTTAGTTGTGGCTTTCAAGGGGCGGAAAGCTTTATGGTGGGGAGAATTTTCACAGTCACCATCACTAAATTATTTTTTTTATTTTTTTTCCTTGAGTCGGATAGTCTGGGTTGAATCCTGACTTAAAATTTTGAGTTCTTTTTTTTAAATGCTCATTTTGGATTTAACAGCATTCAGCGCACCGCTTTCGAAGCCGTGTGGCCTCACCTTGGTCACTATGCGACCTCTCTCGGTTCCCCTCTCTCCTGAACGATGTTCAAACTAATTAAATATAAGGAATTATTGATAATGAAATAAAATTTAAGTGGGATAAAATGAAAATAAAATAAAATAAGAAGTGTGATAAAAATTTAATGGATTGTTTTAACCTTTAAGGATATTATCATCATCACCATCATTCTACAAAAAAAAATTAGTGGCCGCGTGGGGTAACCACATAGTTTCCCGACTCTTTAAAAATAAAAATAATCAAACGAAGTTTAAAGAATTATTTTAATGATAATAAAAAAGGTAATTATTATTATTATTATTGATTATTATTATTATTATTATTAATATGCTCACCGTGTTTATTAATATAAATTATATTATTATTAAGTTATTATTATTAACTTTTATTTAAATTTTTTTAAGTTTATTATGTTTATTAATATCATGTTAAGTTTATTATAATTATTATTATGAGTATTGTTATTAATATTATCATTATTTATGTTAATTTATTTATCAATATTATTATTATCAGTATTATTTTTTATATTATTTTTACTTATTATCATTTTCATTAATATCTTTAAGTTGTTTTTTTAAGGGTCTTTATTGCATTTTTTCCCATTCTTTTTTTTTCTTCCTTTTTTTTCTCTTCCTTTTTTCTCCCTATCTCTTCTGTCCGCCGCACCCCTTTTTTTCTCCCCATCCCGTCACGCTGAATCCCCCTCTCAATCCAACACACCTCCCCTTCTAGTCAGCCTTGTTCGGCGCGCCCTCGCTGCTGCGTGCGCCACTAGCCGAACACCCGCTCGCCGACCATCCCTCCCTGTGCGACTTGTTGGCCATCCCGAAACCCTCCTTTTGTGACCTTGCTAATCCCTCTTCCGGTAGCCGCTGCCTTACCTTCGGGCGACTCTTCATGCCAGCACCGCTCTTTCCGTCTACCCCAGAAACCATCCGCTTGCGCCAATGACCCTCCCCTGTAGTTGAGTCTTCCACTTTTTCCTATTGATTTCCTGGTTGTCCAGCGAGTGGGGTACAGTTTTTAGGGTTTAATATTGATTTTATTCGGTTCAACATCTTTATTTTAGGGTTAAAATCGAGTTAGTTGTCATACGAATTGGGTATGATGGGAGATCCTCACCATGATTTGGGGTTTCCCTACTTTGAGGTTGGTGGTTCTGTGTTATAAACATCATTTAATGAATTCATTTTCTTGCTATGATAGTTTATAATTTTCATTGGTCAATTCTTTTCGGTGCGGACTTTGTTTTCTTGAAGTCTTCCATGTGTTAGATTTATTTGGTATTATGTCGTATGGGTGAGTGTGTTCATTGGTTGAAAACTTATCTTTAGTCAATTGTTAGTGTTTAATAATGTTTGCAGTTAGCTTTTCATTTGTGAAAGTAGTGTTAATTGTGTTCAACATGGAATAGTGTGTTCTTGGTCTTAAGTGAAGGTGTGTAATGGTTGATTAGGTTGTTTCTATGAAAACCCATATTAGTTGTGTTCTAGTGTTTTTATAAAGTTTGTGTTTGTTTTATAAAAGTGTGCATAGTGTGCAATTTGTGTTCTTGATGTGGTGTTGGGTGTGTTTGGTCATGAAAGAAGGTTGAGTTGGTTTTGTGTGTTAAAGTCGTGTTATGTTTCTTTTTAAAGAATGTGTTTACAAAGAATTTAATATGTTTTAATAAAATTATTAATGTTAAAATTTTAATTTGTTTTTAATAAATGATTATTAGCAATGTGGAAATTGTTTTAATTGAGTTGGGTAAAGTCTTTTGGTGTGCATAATTTGTCAAATGGTTTTCTATGTGTGTGAAAGTGCAGCATTTGGTTTATGTAACACCATGTTTGTTTTATTTGTTTTCGTTTGACATGAAATGTGGAATTGGAACATCTTGAACATAAATGGGGAAGCCTAGGTACTAGGTGGGCGGACTAGATCTAGCGTGCTAGTGATTCGGAAGCAGCTCTGGCCAGGTTTCACTTAGCTGGTTTGACAATTACAACAATAACTAAACATTGGATGATGATTGGCGACCACTAGGTTATGGAAGTGTTTCCCTACTAGTGTCTCATGCACGAGAATGTATTTTTTGTGTTTCTCGTAATACTGTTCATCGAGACACTATGTTCTAGGGTCCCATTCTTTTTACTATTACCTATAGGGCCTCTCCCAATCTTAGTGCTCTTGGAATATTACACACTCACCGTCGGAATACGGTGTAGCATTTTGGGTTCTCTTGAAGGTTTGAGATTTCTTAACTACAAGGGTGTTTTATTTTATTTTATTTTTTTATTTAATTTGTTTTAATTGAAATTTCGTTCTTTATAGAAATTGTTCTTTTAAAGTTGTTCAAGCTTTGGTGTCTTTTCATTTATTAATCCTGTAAATGTTTTTGTCATCTAATGTTTACATGTGGAACCTTTTTGTTTGGTGATTTCCTAGTGGTCTTTTGGCTCACACCCTACATACACCTTTGGGTGTATTTAGACTTTGTTTTTTGTATATTCCAGGTTGTGACATCGGGCTCAATGACCGTGGTTTTGGCCGGTGGTGGTCTTCTCGTACAAGTTGGTGTTTGTGGCGTGTGGATGTTGTGCCTCTCTTGATGCTTGGAGGTTTGAGTTAGAGTTTTAGTTTCTTTTGATGTTATTTATTTTTGGATGCTTGTTCAATTTGTAAACCTCTAAACCTGTTTTTAGTTTAAGGCCTTGTTTGGTTTTTTTCAATTTCAGTTTATTTATCTTATTAGTTGCTTTGTGTTTACTGTTTCGGTTAAATAGTTCCCGTGAGTTAGTTTTGGTACCAGGGAACTTGTGCCAGCCCATTGGGATTGGGAACGCCCTTCGGGCCTTGTTGCGGACCGGGTCAGGTGCCGAGTCAGATGGCAACCCGGCCTGGTTCCTGACATTGTACGAACCCAGATCTTCTTTTCAGGTATGTTTTTCTTTTTTCCAGAGTTTTTTAGAAAAGAGGAGTTTCTGGAAATTTTAAAAGTACATGTCGTGTGCTTTATGTGTACATACCATGTACTCAGTTACCACGGGTAGCCATGTGCTGGCCATGTAGTGTCCATGCACACGGCCATGTGGGGGTGACCTGAAGGCCGCCTAATGCGGAGTATAGAAACGAAAATTACATGTCGTGTACTCCAAAAGTACATGCTGTGTATTTTTTTCATTAAATGCATTGGGGTCACATCTGATGGACAGAACACTCATCTTCTATGTCGTGTTCATCCAAGAGATTCTGTATGGTCATGGATCTTTGACGAGCCCCCAAGACTCCATCCGTCCTCCAAATCGAACACTGTTGGTTGTGTTAGAATCATATCGGTGGGTTCTTTTTTCTCCTAGAGAATCGTCTTCTGATTTCTCCTCTTTCTTGAGTTATTGTGGGTTGAACATTTTAAACGTTTTCATAGATCTATGTAATTTTAAGGAGATTCAAGCCTCTTGGTTCAAGTATCATAATATCCCAACACCGAGGTAGGTGGTTTGTGCCTTTCCGTTCAAATTCTTTGAGTATTATGTGCAAATTCCACCAATACCCTTGAACGGGGTATTGCGTGTTTAACATTTTACCCATGTGTATTTCCTGCCATGATTGTATTCTTATGTAGAGGTTATTTGGATATGAATAGGGTTGATTGCTTTACTTTGGATGTTTTTCCCTTGCATGTTCTGTTTATGACCATTTGGCCTTTTTTAGCCAATTTGGCTGCCATGCCTGTTTTCCATTCCTGTAGCTGTAGGATGGAGAGTTTTTATTATAACATGCTTGATTTGTTGTAGACTCTTATCCAAGTAGTTATGTAGGTTTACTTATTCCATATCACAATGCTATGCTCTTTGACCTACACAGAGCCGTGAGAACCTGATGTAGTAGACTGTAAGGGAATTGGCCGAGTGAGCTTCCTCAGAGAGTCTTTGAGAACTTTAGGCTAAAAGGGAGATTGACCGAGTGAGAATCCTCAGAGATCCATGGACCACTTGGGGCTATAAGGTTAATTGAACAAGTGAGCTTCCTCATAGAGTCCTTGATTTATTTAGATTATAAGGGGAATGTACCGTGTGTGCCTCCTCAGAGAGTCTTCGTTTTACTTGAATTACCTTGATTATTATAGACTATAAGGGGAATTGACAGTGAGTGCTTCCTTGAAGAGTATATTAATGACATGTTCTATAAGGGTAATCGATCGACTGAGCTTCCTCAGAGAGTCCCTGAACATTGGGGCTATAAAGGTAATTGACCGCATGAGCATCCTTAGAGAGTTCTTGACTACCTCAGACTATAAGTGGAATTGACTATGAGTGATTCCTCAGACAGTCTTCATATACTAAACCAGAGAGGATAGGATGTGTGCACTTCCTAGAGGGTTACTATGCTTGATTGATTGTTTGACTTGTGGAAATGGTCACTACTTAGCACCTTCCTATTTACTGTTTTCTGCACTTTTACCTACCATATATTCACTGACTGTTAGTCACAGATATTCAGGTGGTTGCCTACTAGTATTTACTCTCACACTCTATTTGAGTCATGCTTTTGGGACCAAACAGACTATATTTTTGCAGCTATAGATAAGGTCAAGCGCCCTTCTACTTTAGGTACTTGATTTGATGTGGAGCTAGAGATCATGGGACTAAGATTTGACTTGCGATACGGAGGAGTTTATCTGCTTTATTTTGCACATTGGTTTAACACTGTTGTATTCCAGCATTGTGACTTGTTTGGCTGTTTTCATAGACATATGTATCATGCATCATTTTATATATATGTTCTCTAGTTGTTTCTTACTTCTAGTCTTCTGCTATTTACTCTTTCATGGATTATTACTGCTTCCGCTATTTCATGTTGTTTACTTCCGCTGTGTTACTCTACCAATGAAGGAATACTTTCCCCACTATCACACCCATGGCCCTCACTGCTAGTCGGCAGCCTTTGGCATTTGGGGAAATGTGCTTGAGGCCATGTGACCAATCGAGTATGGGGCCCCTCTGGGTGGCTTCCGAAATAGGGATGTTACAATTGGGTTTATTTACAATGGGAGAGAATGGATAAATTCAATGGATATTTTTCTATTTCTTTTTTGTTACTGGAAATATGAAGAATATAAAAATCAAGAAATCAAATTATGGGGGAGAAAAAAAAAGGATGAGAAATCAATTCATGTACTCTCTCTTATTTTCTATATATATCACTATTCACATAGACATAGAGTGATGGATGATTTGTTTCTTAAAGGTTCATGTTTTTATTGTGGCTAGTGCATCTATAAATTTATCTGGAGATTGCCAAAAAACCCAAAGGGGGAGATTGTTGGAACCAAGGCTACTCGTTTCTAATAAGGGAGGTTGGTTTATGTTTTTTTGTCAATTTGCACATGGATGACTAGGGATTTTGCAAAGAATAAGGTCATATGTTTGAGCCTGAAAGTAATATTGAAGGTGGCACAGTTTCCATGTGTTTTCCAAATTTTTGGGCCTAAAAAATTAGGAGATTGGTAATAGTTCGCAGCAATGGTACACAGTGAAGGTGTGTGGTATGTGGTGAAGGCGCACAGTACGCAGTGAGGGAACATGGTATGTGGTGAAGGAGGTAAATTTGCGGTGAAGGAGTGAGGTACGTGGAACGATACACAGAACTAAAACTAGTTCGTAGTGATAGTACGCGGTGAAGGAATGCAGTATGTGAAATGCAACAGAATATGTTTTGTAGCGACAATACATGGTGAAGAGATATAGTATGTGGAACGATAGACATACAGTATGTGGAAGGTTAATGATACATGATAAAGGTTCTTAGTTTAGAGGATTGCAGTACGGGGTAGAGGATAACTGTACATAGATGGAGTTTATTTTTTATTGATGATTGTCCCACATTAGAAATTTGGGTAAATCAGATTACCAAAATTTGTGGTGTTATGCGCCTATTTAAGGAGCAGTAATCCCCTTTGTTAGATGATGATATTGGAGATTAAAATTCCCATATGAAATTTAGTGAATTCCTAAGTGGTACACGGGGAGAAAATGGTACCTAGAGAAAATCATCTGTGTAAGGAAAACAGTTCATAGAAGAGAGTGTGTTTCGCGTTGGAAGCTCTTACAGTATGCAGCCGAACAAGGAAGTATGCGGAGAAAGACGGTACACAGAGGAGTGGACCAGTATGCGGAGTAGGGCTGTATGTGAGAAGGATCGTTCACGAAGGAGTTAGATGGTATGCAAAAATAGCTGGATGGTACACGGAAACAGCTGTCCAGTATGCAGAAACAGCAGCGGTACGCCAAAATAGCAGTGGTACGTGGAAATAGAAGCAGTATGCAGAACACCCAAGGAAGCCTAAAAATTAACCAAATTATTTTACAATATAACTTTCCAAAACATATCAGTGTATGGGAAAATAAATTACATTTGTAGGTGATTATAGTACTTCAACAGATCATCCATTTACAGTTTAGGATGCATGATCTAATGTTAAACCATTGAATCGACCTTTATGTTTTTAAACTAAGTGAAGATTCATCCAATGTATTGAGAAAGGGGGAGTCAGTGAAAGTGGTCCAAGGGATTCAGTGCATTATCCCTAAAACCTTGTCAAGGTAGTGCGCTTGGTACAAAGTGACTATGTTAAACCCTTGTAATCCAGAACCTGTGAAGATTAGTGGTTTTTGGTATAACAAACACACTATCGGTGTATGCTCCATGGACGTAGATCTTAGTGGTGAATTAAGTAAAATTGTTGTGTCATTTATTTTCATGTGATTATTTTTTTCACTTTCCCTTCAAAAAGGTTTAATAGGTTCTTTCCAATATGGGAATAAGATCCATCAGTTTAAAAAGAAACATTTGACACCTTGATTCACCCCTCCACTCTCTGGGTGTTCCGGGGTCCATAAAGTGGTATGAGAGCATAAAGGTTGCTGGTGTTGAATCTATCTCTCATGTAGAATCTAGTCAACACCAGTGGATTTCTCCTCTTCTATGGTTTTAATTTTTAAATATGGAAAAACATGATAAGATCTCACCTAATATCTCTTGGAATGGTAGTCTTATTTTCTACTGCACAGGTAATATAAGTCACTGACCATACATGACTTTCAATGACATATATAGATAAGAAATTTCATGATGTTGATACAAAAGAATAGAATGATCTCATTACAGCACTTTCTAATCAGATTTATCTAAAGGTAATGAGGTGCACATCTGCCAAGTAAATGTGGGATAAACTGGAGAATATTTATAAAGTAGATAGAAAAGTTAAGCAGGAAAAACATCAAGTACTACAAAACTTGTTTGATGATCTAAAGATGCACCCTAATGAGAATGAATACTCATTTTTCAATTGAATTACTGATTTTGTAGGAGAAATATGAGGTTTAGATGAAGAAATCAAAGACACTGACATAGTTAAAGAAAATCTTGAGAAGAAATCAACCCCTTCACAATGCAAAGGTGTCAGCCCTTGAGGAAAGAGATCTATCCAAACTCTTAGTGGATGATCTTCTATGAAATATATCAACTTATGCAATGAGAATCAAAACAGAAGATGCTAAAACTCATGTGAGAAAGGAAATGGAATTCAAATAAATGGGAAAACTAAAAGTTTCAGGAGATAGAGGTGATGAAGATGATGAATAAAAGTAAACACTTTCTCTCAATTACAAGAATATCAAGAAGCGAACAAGGAAATTTGAAGGCAAGATACCTCTAGCATGTTTTTGCTATGGAAGAATTGGGAACATTTCCTCTTAGTTCGCAAGAAAATTTGATGATTAAGAGAGTAAATGTGAAAACATGGAGAAGCCTCAGAATAGATTCTTCAAAAAGGTAAACTTCAAATTTGCAAAGAATGTATAGAAGAAGTGTTTTGTCTTTGAGGAGGAAGATGATGATAATGAATTTTGTGAGGAATAAGAACCATAATTTAAGACTAAAAACCATGCCTCCATGATGAATACCATTTAAAATTCAGAACAATTGATATATAAATATATATAAAATCAATTGACTACTAATTTTGATCCCAAGTTGAAACTTAAGGATGATTTTGGTAAGCTTGATATTAAATGTAAGAGATGCAATAAGTGGAAAGAAATGGTGGAATAATAATAATAATATATTGATCAGTTGGATGCAGAAATTGAAGGACTGGAAGAACTGGTGAAAGTACAATCATAAATCCTTGAAAGCACTGATGATGTTGTGGAAATAAAACTCATAATTGAAGAACAAGAAAAGATAATAAATTACCTTACCTTGAGACTCGAGGAGAATTCCAAGACCACTGAGGGACTCGAAGAAGAATTTTTTACTCTAAGAAGTAAACCTGAATGTGAATCAATTTCAAAAGAAGAAAAAAAGAAAATACAATTTGGAAGGTTCTCAGATGATGAGCTAATAGAGAGTGAAAAACATGGTTCTGATGGAGTTGAAAATATCTTGAGAGATCAAAGAGCCACATGCATAAGAAATAGTGGAATTGGTTGTGATTCCAAAATGTCAAATTCTATATATAAAGTGAGACATAATAAAGGAAAGATGGAAGTTTATCAGGTTGAAAAGCCACCAGGAGTGTTGAAAAAGAAACTCTTAAATCAAATTGAAAGGATGACTCAATATTAATCCTTGAGTTTCTAGAAATGATAGGCAGTCAAAAAATTTTCCTGAGGAAAAATGAACGTGGAGGAATATAATTGAGAATACATTTTCTTTCATGAAGTGTTAGTTCTGTGGCTATCTAGGTCATACCGTGTCATATTGTGAAGAGGCAAGGATCTATATGAATGGGGAAGAGTTAGGAGTTCAAAAAAGGAGAACATATTCATATCCTACTTCTTATAGAAGAAATAATTTCTACAGATATAGTTTTCAATGTTCTAACTTTGTTCATAAAGCTGTGTATTGTAAGCAGATGTATAACAGGAGAAATTCTTTCAACTCGTAGAGATGAGTGAATAATTGTCCACCAGATTGTTTTTCTATTTCAAATAGGTTTGCTCCTTCGAGAAAATAATTTGAATATTAAGAACCCATGTACATGGAATAGACAATTGAAAGACCATCAGTTTCTTATGGTCAATACAATATCTCATGGAATGATAAGTGGAAAATTGAAAATTACAATTTTGTAGAAGTATCCCTCAAAGCTACAAAGAACATAAATACCTAGATTCTTGATAGCAGATGTTCATCCCAGATGATGGGTAATGTCGGCCTATTAACAAATGTCAAGCAAAAAAGTTGATGGAACAATGAGTTTTAGTAATGATGGTGCTTTGAAGATAAAATGAGTGGAAGTACAGAGCTAGCTAATAGAGAGCTGAAGAAAACTGATGTCCTATATATGGATGGTTAGCATCACAATATTCATAGTGTGATTCAACTCTGTGACTTAGGTCTTATTGTGACATTCAATCAGAATTGTTTTACTATAAGAGGAAAGTAAGTGAATTCTCTCATGAAAGGATGTAGAATAGAAGGTAACATATATCAGGTTGACATCAAAGAGAACATTTAATACCAAACAGTTGGAGAGAAAAACAAATTATGGCATCAGAGATTGGGGAACATCAATAAGAAATACATGGAAAAGATATCTAAGATAAAGATAGTTATGGGTATCCCTAATCTGAAGCATGAACATGAAAAAAACTATGATTCTTATATGTGAGGGAAAATGGTCTACATTTCCTACCTACCAAAGAGGAAATGAGTATCAAATCTCCTTGACCTCATCCATACAGATGTATGTGGCCCGATAAATGTTGTTGGAATACATGGAGAGAGGTACTTTATTCTTTTTATAGAAGATTACAGTATAAAGGAATGTGTGATCATTATACATAGGAAGTGACATGTTCTTGACTGCTTGAAAACATATCGATGAACTTTTGGGAATGATACTAGATGGAATATCAAATTCTTATAGTCTGAAAATGGAGGGGAATACATGTCCATTGAATTTTAAAATTACTTAGAGAAGCATGGTATACAACATGAGTTGGTAGCTGTGATAAATCCACAGAAAAATGGAGTTGTTGAGCACACGAATTGATAGGTAAACAATATTGCCCTAACTATACTGATTGAGAGTCGTATTCCTTGAAATTTTTGGAAAGAGGCAGTACAATCTGCAGTGTATATTCAAAATCAAATAGGGCTATATATGGATGAAACAAATATACCATATGAATTATGTCATGGAAAGAAGCCCTCATTGAAATATTTTTGTGTTTTTAGAAGAAATTTTTTTATCTGAAACCAAGAAGGAAATCAAGGGAAGTATGGAGACAATGAAAACGAAGGAATATTTCTTGGATACTCAATGAATAATAAACCCTATAGGTGTTTCAATAAGATCATGGGAATAATTTTAGAAAGTAATGATGTAAAGATCATAGAAAAGAAAAACCCGAATGATTCAAGAAATTCTTATGCTGATGTGATAAAAGATGAGGAAGAATGTGAACATGGAACAAATGCTAATATAGAGGTAGAGTAAGGTGTGAAAAAATACCAGGAGTCACATCATGATGTTGAATCTAAAGAATAATCAAAATAGGAATCCATAACTATAGATAATTCGATAAAACCCCAAAGTAGAAATCCACGAGTAGAGATTGATCAGTCCAACATTACCGGGGATCGGAATGCAACCACATAGACAAGGAGAATGAGGGAAAATGAACAATATGCATTTCTATTAGTTATAGAACCATCCTCATTTGTAGAGGCTGCAAAGGATGAGTCATGGGTGAAAGAAATGAATAAAGTGTTCGATAATATTGACAAAAATCAGACATGGGATCTTGTTAAAATACTTGTAGATCGTTATTTGATTGGTACGAAGTGGATTTTCAAGAAATAATTTGACGAACATGGAAATATGAGAAGAAATAAGTCTCGCTTGGTCTATAAAGGTTATTCACAAATCGATGGAATTGATGTTGAGGAGACATTTTCTCCCATAGCGATACCGGACTCAATCATGCTATTTATTTCCATGGAAATCCAAATAGGTTATAAATTGTATCAAATGGATGTCAATACAACATTCTTAAATGCAGTTCTAGAAGAAGAAGTCTACATTGAACAACCCAAAGGGTTCTTTCTTGGTAATGATGAAATGAAGGTTTTGAAAATTAAAGAATGCTCTTTATAGCCTAAAACAGGCACCACGGGCATGGTACTCTCATTTGGACTCTTATCTAAGAAAGATTGAGTTTAAAAGAGGAGGAGTGGATCACAATCTTTATGTGAAGAAATCTCAATAGGATTAGGTCATGAAATTGGTATACATGGATGATATTATTTTTGGTGGAAGCTAACATGGATCAGTGGATGAATTTTCCAATCACATGAAATCATAATTTGAAATGTCCATGATTGGTGAACTCACATACTTTTTAGGGTTTTAGGTTCTTAAAAAGAAGGATTACACTTTCATTTCTCAAGAAAAGTATGAAAGAGAGATATTGAAGAAATTATATATGCATGATTCCAAACCAATGTCGACTCTGATTATAGTTGGATCAAAGATCGGAAAGCATGAGAAAGGTGCTTCTATGGATCTCACCATGTACAAAAAAATAATTAGAAGCCTACTATACCTTATGGAAACATAGCCAGATATTGTCTTTGAAACTTCCCTTATGTCCTACTTTCAATGTAATCTGAAGGAAGAATATATGGATGTAGTGGAAAATAATCTTGAGATACATTCAAGGTATACATAATTATGGACTATAATTTGATGCAGGAAGAGATAGTGAACTATTAGCATTTTCTGTTGTTGAATGGCTGGAGATGTAGTATACAAAAATTCTACCAGTGGTAGAGAATTCTATATTGGGAATGAATGTGTGGGATGGTTAAGCAAGAAACAGGAAAGTTATTCACTTAGTATTGATGAAACTGAATATATATCCAATACCAAGGTGTGAACTCAGTTTTTATGGATGAAGTAGCAACTGGGTGACATAGGTGATGAGGTGAAACAACCAATTGTGATTTATTGTGATAACTAGAGAACAATTGATCTTATGAAGAATCTGGTTCAGCATTCTGATACAAAACATATTGATATCGTATATCACTTCATTAAGGAAAAATTTTAATAAGGAATTTCCAAGATGGACCATGTGGGAACTGATGAGACAGTGGTTGACATTATGACCAATACACTGTCAGCGGCTGTGTTTGAGAAACATCAGTTGAATCTCGGTGCTTAGCCCACCTTCTAGTGCATAAGGAGGTTACAAGATTCCCCTCTCCCCTGTTGTTTTAACTATTTTTAATCTCTTTTTTTAAATGATGTAGGATTAATGGGGAGATATTATCTAGGGAGAGCATGTATTTTTAAATATACAAGTAAAGATTCATAACATTGGGTTTATTTCCAATGGGGGAGAATGAATAAATTTGATGGAGAGTTTTCTCTTTCTTTCTGGTTATGGGAAATATTGAGAATAAAAAAATCTTGAAAAAAACTATGGGGGAGAAAATAAAAGGATTAGAACTAAATTCATGTCCTCTATATTATTTTCTACACCGAGCACTGCTCATGTAGACTTAGATTGATGGCTGAATTGTTTCTTGAAGGTTCATGTTTTGATCATGGTTGTTGCATCAGTGAATTTATCTAGAGATTTCCAACAAACCAAAATGGGGAGATTTTTGGAAATATGGATTCTCATTGATAATAATGGAGGTTGGTTTGTGTTTGTGCTCAAACTACACATGGATAACTATCAAGTTTGAAATGATTAAGGTCATACATTTGAGGTAGAAATAAGTATTAAATGTGGCGCAGTTTCCCATTGTTTCCCAAATTTTTGGGCTGCAAAAATTGGGTGTTTGGTAATGGTTTGAAGAAATGGTACACGGTGAAGGTGTGCGGTACATGATGAAGTCACGCGGTATGCGGTGAGTGTGCATGGTACACGGTAAAGGCATGTAGTATATGGTGATGGAATGCGGTACACAAAATGGTGCACAAAATTGAAACCAGTTTGAAGAGATGGTATATGGTGAAGGCATGTGGTACGCGAAATGATGTTGAAAATGGTTCATAGCGATGGTACACGGTGAAGAGATTCAGTATGCCGACCGACAGACATATGGTATATGGAAGGTTAAAAGTACGTAATAAAGTTTCATAGTTCATAGGATTGCAGTATGTGGTGGAGGCTAAAACTACACAGATGGAGTTCAGTTTATAGTGAAGATTGTCCCACATTGAAAATTTGTGTAAATCAGATTACCGAAATTTCTGATGTTATGTTCCTATTTAAGGAGTAGTAATCCCCTTTGTTAGATGATGAGATTCAAGATTAAAATTTCTGAAAGAAATTTGGTGAAGTCTGAAGAGGTATGCACAGGAGAGAATCATCCACATGAGGAAAATAGTTCGCAGAAGAGATTGTGGTTCACACAGGAAGCTCTCACAGTATGAAATCGTATAGGGAAGTACTCGGGGTAGGAAGGTATACAGATGAGTGGAGTAGTATGTGGAGTAGGGAAGTAAGAGGAGAAGGACAGTTTGTGGAGGAGTTGGAAAGTACATAGAAATAGTTGGACGGTATGCGGAAAAAGTTGGACGGTATGCAAGAAACAGCTACAATACGCGAAAACAACAACATTACGCGGAAATATCTACAGTACACAGAACACCCAAGGAATCCTGAAAATTGAAAAAATCAATTTGTAAAATTAATTTCCATAACATATCAGTGTACGGGAAAATAAATTACATTTGTAGGTGATTATGGGACTTAAACAGAGCATCCATTTAGAGTTGAGGAAGCATGATCTAATGTTAAACAATTGATGAAACCTTCAAGTCATTAATCTGAGTGAAGATTCTTCCAACACAGTGAGCAAGGGGGTCGGCCAAAGTGATCTAAGGGATGTTATGTGATATCCCTAAAAACCTGTAAAGGCAGTGCGCTAGGTACAGAGTGACTTTGTTAAACCCTTGTAATCCACAACTTATGAAGAATAGTGTTTTTTGGTACGATCGACACAATGTCGGCATATGCTCTTTGGATGTATCCCTTAGTGACGAACCACGTAAAATTGATGTGTCATTACTTTGAATATGATTGCTTTTTTTCACTTTCTCTTTAGACAGGTTTAACAAGTTCCCACCAACGTAGGAACAAGATCCATCATTTTAAAATAAAAATTTGAGACCTTGATTCTCCCCTCCCCTCTCAGGGTGTTTCGCGGTCCTTTAGTACCAAGGTCAATTATGAAATTTCCTATATGGGTAATCACATGTACAAGTTAGGTCAAGCACTTAGGGGGGTTTTGGATCAAAATAAACATTTTTTTAAAGGAGGGAAACTCATTTTATAACTTCAATAAAGTCCATGAACAAAAAATTGCATTTCCAAACCATGACATCAAAGCATTAATCCAAGAATAGTATAAACTACACATCACCACTTGGTAGCTTTGAAGACAAAGCACATCACTTGAGGGGTTTTATTATAAAATCATGAAATTGTTCAACAATAATTCATTTATCATAATTAAGTTTCAAATAAAAGGGTCACACCTCAATTTACATTAATGAAACAGTTACTAATACTTACCAAACTAAGAAATTCAATTATATACAATTAAAATGGAACTTTAGAGGTTCCATTATCATTAAAAAGAGTTCATACAAGTGGAAATCCATTAATAATATAATTTGAATGCTTCAATGTAATTATGAGCATTTAATCAATTAATTATAAAGGGGTGGTTCATGTGAAAGCACACATGACGTTTCCTTGATTGATGATAAAAACCTAAAACTACTAAATAATGATCATAGGGAGTATATCTAGGTGTGATGTTCAATTTAATATGAATAACCCCATTTTAAAGCATCTATGAACAAGATATAGTTCACAAAACAGTGACACTATTCAAAAATGACATACAATTAGGTGGGAAAGTTTTGGAACACCGAACTCATTCTTAGGATGACCTACTCATATAAAATCAAGGTCTTATTCAGTATGGTTTGGAATAAATCTATGAAAAATATGTTCACCCTAAAAATAGTCCAAATGCGATTGCACTTCGATAACTCAATCAAGAGGAGATCGAACAAATAATGGTTAAAAAGGAATTGAAATCTTGCAAAGAGGAATCCATAGGGGCTGACGGTGCTGAAATAAAATGATAGATAAAGGAGATATTGATAATCTTGGGTTAGGCTTGGGAGGAATCCATGGTGAAAAGAAGAGGAGACACCCACTGGTGGAGAAGAAATGAATAAGGGAAATGAGTTTTAAAACTCATTAAGGGTATTTAGATAATCTCATTCCAAAACCAATGTTGCATGGTTTGGATGCATGGTTTGACCAAACAGTGTTTCAATCATATGGAGAATAGTGCATAGGTACTGCCTATTTGGCACTAACCATGTGGGCTAGGGAACACTATTTGTTAAAATCATGCAGAGCCCATGTGCACCACCTATATCCACGTGTTTTAGGTCACACAGTTAGCTATTGAGGGACATACATTTTCAAAAAAATCTTGTGTGCTATTCAGAGCACCCAAACCTTTGATTTTTGGGGTTCAGCACTTTAAAAACTCAACAGAGAACCCAAGGGTCATGATGGGCCTTCACCTAAGCCCAAAAACAACACATAAAAGTGTTTCAACTATCTATATTATGTTCTGAAACATGGCTCAAAGAATGGCCCATCTAGTAATTTCCAAAAAAATTGAATTTTAATGGATTTTTATCCATTCAAAAAATTGGGTCGTTAGACTTTGGTACTTAATATAATTAAGAATTTTTTTAAAAATAAAATATGACATTATTTCTCTCTTCAGTTAGAAATATTTTTAATTTAACAACTATTTTTTCAAAAAAATTTAAAAAATGTTTTTTAAAAATAATCTTTTAAACTTATTTTTTAGGAAAAATACATTTAAATATTTTTTATGGTTTTCAAGATTCCTTTATAGGTTTTCAAATATATTTATAAAGAACTTTTTTAAAATATTCTTTATGTTTAAAAAAGTTTTTTTCAAAGTGGAAAATATATTTTCCTCAATAAATTTTCTAAATTAAATTTCAAAGTTTTATTTATAATAAAAGGATTTTTGAAAATGTTTTGTGAAAGGCATTTTCAAAAAATATATATTTTCTTTAAGAAATGTTCCAAGTGATATTTTAAAATCTTTGTCCATCTAAGATGAAATCATTTGAAATAGTTTATAATTTTCTTGGGATATGATCCAAGGACACTATTATTATTCATTCTTTGATTGGTTTATGTTTAAAATATAAATTTTTTTTTTGAAACTTGTTTCTCTTCCACAAGTTATACAATGATAAAATTATTATGAAACCCACTTTATTTCATGGGTTATTCAATGGTGAAGTGATTATGAAACCTATATATTTTCCACAAGTAATGATATGAGGAAATGTTTATGATACCCATTTCATTTCATGGGTTATGATATGATTTTTACAAAACCCATCTATTTTTATGAGTCATCATATGATGAATGGTTTATTATCTTATGAACATGTATGAATGATTTAATTATTTCATGGGTGAGACTTATATCTCCCTTCAATGCACTGGGTAAATATAGATATCTCATGATATAATGATGGGAAACAAGTTGACGGGCTTGATCCACAAGGGGAAAGAGGTTTTTCCTAGTATCTAATAGGAAACTAGTGTTTACTGATCCCAAATGAGGAATAGGTGTGTCCTGATAAAAATTGATAAATTTGTGTGTCCTAATCCTCTATGGGAAGCAACTGTGTCCTAATCCAAAAATGGGATATAGTTTTGTCCTAGTCAACTATGTTGACAGTCTTGGTAGTTAAACATGATACATGAGATGGTTTTATATTGTCATAATGGTGCCACAATTATATGACAAGATCTTATAGTTCATGATTCATTTATGATGATTTATCACCCTGATGATTAATGTCTTATGAATAGCCAATATTTATGCCATGTCTCATGATTATGATATTTGATATGCATGTTATGATGTTAAAATGTTATTCTCAAGTTCTCATACCCTTATGTTCATGTTATTATTATGTAAATCCTTTATTTTACCTTACTGAGCATTTGAGCTCACCTCTTTCATATGTTTCCTTTCTCCAACTTATGAAGAATGGTTTTATGTAGGAGTATTAATGGTGGTGATCTTTAAGATAGATATTTAAGATCATTTAACAAACTAGAATAATGTGTTCCATGTTTATAAATACACTAAATTATAATGGTCCTCAATAATTTACATTTGTAATGCACTTAATATTCATCTAAAATGATGTAATATCCATATATGTTAATCTTGGGTCACTATATTTGGTATTAAAGGAAAGGTTTAGTCAACATTTGGAAACTAGGATGATAAACCATTAGTGATATCCCTAGATATATTTCTAAGGATATGTCTTGGTATGTCTCTAATAATAAGCCTAAAGTGAAATATATTTAAAAGCAGGTGTCATGGTTTAGGCATCCTATAAGTATTTTTTCATGATTATGTGGTTTTCTGATATGATATGTGTTTCTCATCCTATTCTTTTTGGTTTTAGTCAATGGAGGGAACTACAAGGAACATAGTCAATATTTAATGTTTCAGATATGTAAATTATGGGCATTATAAAAATCAATTTTTTATGTGGAAATATTATAAAGAGAATCAGGAAGGTGGAATTATTATAGGTTATACTACTAAAGATAAATGGACTTAAAAGGACATGTAAAAGGTATATGGTGTTATAACAATATTTTATACATTAAAAGTAAGAATCTTGATTATATTGAGGTTGAGGAACCTTAATACATTATTCATATTTAATATTCTAGGAAATAGGTATTGAGAAATAAGATGTTGATGCATGAGTAATGGTTTAATAAAAAAGTTTGATTATTAAAGTGTGTGTGTCTTGGAATTCAATGATTATGTTATACGAATCATTAAATATATAAGTATTTTCCGCATAATTTTTTCATTAAGGATTGAAAATGATATGTTGAATGGTGTTAAAGACATAGAAATGTGATTTAATGGCAAGGTTATGTTCATGGGAAACACATGATTAAGGGAAAGATAAATCTTAATATGTTCCTTATGTAAAGATAATGATGTTTGGGTAATGATATGTTAGATATGAATTAGTAAATTGGATTGTATTGATTACCTTGAAACTAATTGAAGATTTATTAACAGTTTATGGAATATTTTATGTTAAACTTTGGATGAGGTTTTAGAGATTAAATTATTATCTCACCATATGAGAATTTATGAATATTCGATAACATGTGATAAAAAAATTTTGTGATACCTAAAGACACATTTAACCACCTGTCATTCTATTTATGGATTTCGTGATCTGATATTGCTTCATGAATGACAAATTCACCTTCATTTCTTAGAATAAGAGATAATATTGAAATTAATCAATGCACACCAAAGGGTGAGGTTTATGGATATCAAGTAAGTATATATTCTCATTAAAATTCTTCATGTTTATGAAAAATGTTTTCTTAATTTTTTTCCCTATTTTCATCATTTTTATGTTATTAATGATCACTTTTATGAGTCTTCATTTTATGGTTTTGTGGTTATGAACATTCTTTGGATCACCCACTTTCTTGTGATCAGTGATCTTTATCAATCACTATGATTATTTATGCTTTTATTCCTTGTCTAAATTTTCACATTACAACTATGTTATCCTATGTATAAACCAAGTTATGAGTAACTTTTGGGTAAATGTTATGTTTCTAACTTTCCCCATTTAAAGAATGTTTTAGTATTCATTTTTATGATGTGGATTTCTATAAAAGGAACTTTTAAGTATTAAAAAACTAATAACAAATTAAAATTTCAAGGGTGAAATCCATTTTATGCAGGGTAGAATGTAACACCCTAAGGTTTTGTGAATTTTTATCGAATTAATTTTATCTTTTTTATATTTTTAATTTCACACAATATCAAAAATAAATTTCATTAAATAAAAGTACTATGTTTTTCTTGTGGTATATACAACACCAATTTAATCTTTCACTACACACAACACTTAGATTAGCTATGGTACATGAAACAGTATGTTTGGCTTATATAACATGCAATAATGAGTCCCTTTGATAGCTTTTGTTACATGCATGGATAAGTTTTACAAAACTACAATATACTATTAATATGTTTATTAAGATATTATTATAGTTACCACCTTGCCATTAGAATGGAATTTACGAATAAGATTAACTAAATTGTAAAAATATTATTTACTACTGAGTATAAAATGAATCATTTGGTTATAAATTAGTTATTAATTAATGTAATAACTATTTAAAAATAAAAAAATTACTTCCCTAAGAAAAATATTTTTATATGTACAAACACAATTTTATATCAATAAACTAAAAAACACTTTTAAAGAATGTTTTCAATAAAATTTATATATTATATATTCAATAAATATTTTTATACCCATTCTATAGATTTTATAGGTATAAGATAAGAATAAATCCAATTATATGAAAAGAAAGATGTATATTTCTAAATTGTAATTTTACCACCTTTTAATAGTGAACAAATTTTAAATATAAATTTTGAAACTTTGATAATTTTTATTTGAAAGAATAAAATTCCTTTTTTAAATTTTAATATAAAAATTTACTTTTGGGTGAATTTTTGGTATTTTTCTAAGAAGTTTCATTTTTAATGAACTGTGAAAAATACTGTATTTTAATTACTGACTATTTTTTCATCTGATTTATTTATATAGTTAAATTATATATTATTTTTTAAAATTATAATTAGATAAATTATAAATTAATTAATCCAATTTTGGTCATTTTAACCAATTTCACATTGAAATTGGATATAAAAGCATTTCAAACTTTTGAGCATTTTCACTTTAAAAACCTACTTTCACAACACGTCTGTGGGATTACATTTAAATTAATTTATTCCCATACTATGGTTATAATTTAGAAAAATGGATTCCATATTTTTAATAATAATGATTTATAATATTTATTAAGTTAAACATAGTTTTTGACCAAAAATATTAGTTAAAGTAATTAAAATTAATTAATGCCATTAAGGTAAAAATGAGTTTAGTTAGTGGTTAAACATTAACTTAAGGTGAAAAATACCCTATACACATGTAAAAAATATATTTTATAGAAATATTTTTACAATATCCTCTATTGGATCTAAAATGTACAATTATTTCAATCACATGATGTAAGGGATACCTCTCAATAGTGTTTACCTTTTTATATTTACAACTATGTCACTCCTCTGCTATAAAAGGGACCTCACCCCCCTCACTTCCTCACACCTATCAAGCCACTTTAGCTCATCCAAACCTGACCCAAATAATCTCCAAAATTTCCTCCTATCAACTTATAATCTTCACTTTGGTAAGAAAGAAAACTATGTTAGTCCTTTGGTGCAAACCAAAAAGAAATTAACCAAAGAAGATGTAATATTCATCCAAAAGCTCTTTTATTTTATTTTCATTATACACCACCTAAATTATTCTTTTTAAACTCTTATATAATAACCTCAATATATTAAATATAATTATATATTTTTTATTCTAATTTTTTGACCTACACCTATACACACTTCCATGAAATGTGTAACGAACTTACTGTTCGTGTGTATGGAGGACTACCACCTCACAAAACGATGTTGTTCATCTTTCCTTTACTGCCCCTCATGGTTGGGAATTATGATGGAAAAACTATTTTTATATTATATATATGATTTTTATGATTTTTTAGGATTCTCTAATTATTTCATAAAATATACCTTCTTGATTTTCATTTTTTGTAAATATGATAACTTTGTTTTTGGACATGTGGACTGCCTCCTCTTCAAAGAGATGTGATTAATTTTCACTTTACATGAAATTTATTAAGGATGGTGTAATGTTCCATCCCATCTTCCACACAGTGGTGCCCTGAGATGATCGATCACATGATCTCAAGCGTGCCTCATATTCCAGAGGTTGCGGACTAGTAGGGAGGGTCTGATAAGTCAATCATAGGGATATTATACCCTTTTCTATCATAGTAATTCACCAGAAAAAATAATAAAAAATGGTGTAATAATATATAACCATAAAAAATACAAATATATCAATATAATCATTGCAGGAAATATAATATTCAACCAAAGGAAAAAACATTTCATGTTAATGTACGTGTCAAGTGTCAAAAATGAAATCTAAAAATTAACACATTGGTGAATCCCAAGAGGATCTAGAAACACTTATGGTTCCCTCATCAAAGATCCATCCCCAAATCAGCCATCTAATCTAGGTTTTCTTCCCTTGACCTAAATTGCAACAAAAAATTATATTCGGGTACTGATCAGAATGCCCATGTAGGGAGTGAGTATGACTCAGTAGTGTCATGAGAACCTCCCACAAAACATACAATAATTAGGGGATAGAGATAATGACCTGTAATTCCCACCTTCAGTAGGCCTCGAGTTGGAGATTAGCACCAATGGTGTAAAATGTCACAATATGGGAGGTGTTACCCTTTATAAGGAAACAATATCAAGAGATAGGATGAATCAACAACAATCAAATCCATTAAATATATATAAGAAAACCAAATACAATCCCACAATTAATGAATAAATGAAACTGTTACAGATAAAAGTTAACTAGAGTAAATATCCAAAATAAAACTGAGCAACGAAAAAGAATCTATGCAAATGTTTGAGATAGTAACTCCTAGTACAGTTCACATAATCCTCCAAGAAACCTAAAAATAGTTTTTATATACATAGGGTGAGCATATAGGTATACTCATTAGGAAAACCAAAGTCTTTCATGCATAAGTGGAAGGGGCATACTAATGCACCCATGATAACAAGTAGAACCAAACAAAACCTAATAGTTATACTAACCATAACCCCAACCTCACCAAGACTCTCTTACTGAATTACACATCCTAAAAATATAATATAATATAAATAACATCAATTATAAGGAACCTCGTACCACTTTCCCACTGATTAGTTGTTGTCACACCCCAATAGAAAACGTCTTGGAGCTCCCACCCCTTCTGAATATATCACATCACATATAAACCACACACACTTAGGCTACACCTCACAACACATATTTCCCATACACACTTAATCCACACATCACATCATGTTATGACACATCATTACCACACACAACTAGGCCACACACTGAATCTCATCTTGAATACAGTTAGGACAACACATCGCAACTCATCCCAAAGACACCTGAGACCACACCTCACAACTCAATTGAAGATACATGAGCCATTATTTCTTGAAAGAGGGTTTAGGGAAGAGTGGGTGTCCATCCATCCATCCTCCCACTAGGATGTTGGTAGATACACCCCCATGCGACTGTGTGGGTGTCAGAACATAGTGCTCGATGTGGATGGGGTGCATATAAAAATCACAATGAAAATACAATGTATACACACACACACACACAGAGATATATATATATATATATATATATCCACACAAAAACCCCCATACATTTTTATAATAATATCACAAACCAAATCAAAAGGTCCCCCGCGTCCACTCAAAATACTAAATTCACAACCCACATAAGGAGAATGCAAGAGACAATTCGTTTTCAGACTTTAGTTACTATTATTCCATTTTCTAGTTATCCATTACCAACTCATCCCACTAAAATAAGTATATAATTTTATATTACAATATCATAATTATCACCATCCATACCAACCAAGCATCTAAACAAAGAAATACATAGAAAGCACCATATTAAAACATCCCAATAACCATGTCTACCCCCACCTTTCATAGAAATCCCACTGCTCAACCATATCATGCCCACTACCCCCCCAAACATTATATCTCATTCCACAACATAAAATATTTTAATTTTATCAAAGGATATCTTATTTAATTTCACTTCATTAATTTAGCGTGTTATCACACATTACATTAGATCTTGGGGTATTTAATTCATTAATCGATTATACATGATTAGATAATTACATATTATATGTTTTTTAGCAACCACACAACATGAATTTTATAGTTCAAAATATAAAATTCTAATAAATGACCACCAACAGCAATGATTTTTGTGGGTAAACTAGCCCATACAATTCACAACATCAATAAATAACAATGAAGCCATAATATCACAGATCACATTCCCCTACCCATTTATATTTAATTTAAACCAATTAGTTTCTCTTTCTTAGTCAGGATTCAACCATCTCCACAAGGATAAAAATTATAAACCCACCATATGTAATACACATGAAAATAAACAAAGAAAAATACTACCTAGAAGGAAGAATCATTTCACCAACTTATTGCTCAAAAAATAGGGGGTGTGTATAAGAGGAAACTGCTTCTAGGGGGACTCGAACCAACTACTTCACCACCTTCAAGAAGTACATGGAAGAAGTATTTGGAACCTCCCATATCAATAGAAAGAATAAATAATGAATGAAGGCATGATATACCCATTAAAAAGACTATATATGAAACTAATATAATTTGAAGTGGTTTATTTGGCCATTAATGGAAGATCTCATTAAATATATGCATTTTAAATATTTTAAAGGCATCTAAACTCTTTTAGAAACTTAAGATATGATTTATTTATTTTTAAAAGGATTTAAAATTAATTAATTATTTTATTAAACTCATTTTTCTTCATAAAATATGTCAAAATAAAATATATGTAATTTTTTTTAAAATATGGAATATTCTGGGAAAATGGAAAATTTTCAGGATGAGTCCCCACCAAGACAGGGTACCTCCAGTATGAGGCTTTTCCAGGATGAGTCACCCCCAGGATGTCCCACTACTAGGATGATCCATTGCCAGGATGATCCACCGCTAGGATGAGCCACATCCAAGATGAGCCTCCTCTAGGATGAGCCACCAGCAGGATGAGTCACTACCAGAATGAGTCACTTCCAGAATGAATCACCATTGGAAAACATGAAATTTGGAAAAATGTTGGAATGAAACACTATTGGAAAGAATCACCATTGGGAAATTAGAAATTTGGAAAATTGTTGTAATGACACATCATTGGAATGAATCACCTATTGAAAACTATAAATTTTGAAAAATATTCAAATGAGACACCGTTTGAATGAATCTCCATTGAAAAACTAGAAATTTGAAAAACGGTCGGAATGGAACACTATTAGAATGACTCAATATTGGAAAACTAGAAATTTAGAAAACTTCTAGAATAAAGCAACCTTGAAATGACTCACCATTGGAAAATTGGAAATTTGGAAAACTATTGGAATGAATCACTATTGGAATGACTCACCATTGGAAAAATGGAAATTTGGAAAACTACTAAAATGATACACCATTGGAATGATTTTCATGTCCCAAAAACACCTCATATCCCTAATCCAAAAACCTCAATTATTATATTTTTTATAATGTAATGGTCTATAAGGTTCAGTCTATTACACCAAATACCTCTCAACCCATTATTTACCTCAATAAGTTAAAACCAACCTAAATGGAAGGAGAGAAATTTACAAACAACCATATCTTGAGATACCTCTCAAGGATCTCATTGAACCCGAAACACTACTGTAAACCAAACCTGTAATCCCAAACACCCAAAAAAACTAAACAAAACATACTTCCCTAATCATAGGAATATAGGAATTCCATCCTTCATATCAAGATATTATCCACTCTAGGTGGTACTGAATCACCCACATGGGTTCAGTCACATTAAAGTAAAATGTATCTGAATTAGGAATCAGGTCATCCATTTTTATCATGTTGAAACACCATCACACATCACAAAACATACATAACATCAAGGGGAAAACAAAATATCTCATAAAAAACCAATTTACAAACAACACATCAGAAAGAAAATAGAGAAAGGAAAATCAAAAACAACTCTAGTTATTAGGCTCACATCTACATCTCACACTCCCAAGTACCCTCCTCCAGGACACCATGCCTACATAGCACATGAACTAGGGGAATAGTCCATCCTCTCAACACCTTTTCTCAATGATCTTGGATCTATACCAGCTGCTCAACTAACATCACATCATCTTCAATATCAAACTGTCCCTAGTCAAATACATGGGAATCATTGTCAAGGTATCAAAGTAGCTGATAGAATTGGAAGACATCGTGGATACTTCCCAGCTATGGTGGAAACTCCAACCAATATTCCACCTCTCCAAATCACCACAACACTTGTAAAGGTTCAACAAACGGGGGTGAGATCTTACTCCCCTTCTCATATATCCACTACTCATGTTGAGGGGAAACCTTCAACAAAACATGGTATCCAACCTCTAACTCTAGAGTCCTCCTCCTATGATCAGCATAAGAATTATACCAGTATTTTCTAGATTTCATCCTCTCTTGAACCAACTGAACCTTCTCTATTGTTCTCTACACCACCTCAAGACCAAGAACTATTGCATCCCCAATCTCCATCCAGCACAAGAGAGAACAACATGGCCTTCTGTAAAAAGCCTCAAATGAATCCATTCCAATGGAAGAGTGATAGATATTATTATAAGTGAACTCAACCAAGGGTGGGTGTTATGACCATTATCCACTTAAGTCTAAGACACATGGCCACAATATATACTCCAATGTCTTCATGGATCATTCTATCAATCCATCTATCTGAGGGTGGAAAGCACTGTTGAGGCTTAACTGAGTACCAAAATCATGCTTCAATCCCCTCTAGACTCATGAGATAAAACATGAATATAAATATGATAGAATGGACCTTAGAAGCCCATGTATCCACACCACTTCCTCAATGTACCTCTTATCCAAATCAACTACTATGCCTGAATCCTTTATCACTAAGAAGTGAGACTACTTCTTCAACTGATCCATGAAAAACTGGATAACATCACAACCTCCCTGATTTCTGGGTGAACCTATAATGAAATCCATTGATATTTTATCCCATTTCAACCCAGGAAACATCCTAGGGATTCCAAAACTAACCAGGAACATGATTCCCAGACTTTACTTGATAGAAACCCAATAACTTTTCAAAAAACTTTGTCGCTGCCTATTTTATCTCGGGCCACCAACCTGATATCCTCAATCCAGGTTTAATTTGTACACTCTTAGGTATACCACCAAAGGTGAGATATGAACGTCACAAAGGAATACCTTGTGCATCGCTACCAAGAAAAAAATCCTACCATAAAACAAAATCCTCTTTTTACCATCCTATAACAACCCCTACATAGAATCCACATGGCTAACACGATCTCACAACACCTATACCTCTGAGTCTCTCCACTAAGACTCATCCACCTTCTAAATCAGATATGACTAAACTATCATCTAAAAAATAGAAACTACAACTTTACACACTTTAATCTAAGTGATGGGATTCTAGCTCCTCCATCACTACCCTACCATTCGTAGACTCCCGAACAACATCATCATGTGACTTTCTACTCAAAGCATCAGCCATGACATTTCCCTTTCCTAAGTTGTAGGATATCTCATAATCATAGTCCTAAAAAACTCAATCCACCTTCACTACTGCATATTTTTATCATACTGAGAAAAGTCATACCTCAAACTCTTGTGATCCATGAAGAATACAATGCTCTCCCCAATGAGGTAATGTCACCACAACTTTAGCCCAAACACAACTAACACTAGATCTAGATCATGGGTGGCATAGTTACTTTCATGAGGGCATAACTACCTAGACCCATAAGATATTACTACATTCTACTAGATTTGGATTCACCCTAAGCCCCGACAAGATGTGTCACACAAAACCTTAAACAACACACCCTCCTCAGTTAGATTAAGCATTGGAGTAATGGCCAACTTCCCATTTAGGTAATTGAATTCTTCCTAGAACTAATCATTCTAAACAAAATCATGGTCTTTCTTGTTCAATGCAATCAAAGGAGATACAAATCAAGAAAAATCGAGAACAAATCTCTGATATTAGCATGTGAGACCAAGAAAGTTATGAACCTCTTCCACATTATTATTTATTTCCTAATATAAATTACTTCGAATTTTGTTGGATAAACTTCCACAATCTACTGAGACACCACATGTCTGAGTAAATGGATCTCTCGTGTCCAAAACAAACACATAGACAACATTCCATAGAGTTTGTGGCACCAAAGAACCTACAAGATAGCTCGGATATTCTCAACATGCTTCTCTTCTAACTTTTTGTAGATAAAGATACCATTGATGAATATGATGACTAAATATTCCATTAACTCACAAAACATGGAGTTAATGAGACCCATTATCATGGATAGTAAATTAATAACACCAAAAGGCATGAATACAACTTCGAAGTGCTCATGCCTTCATCTAAAATTAGTCTTTGGGATATCACCCTCCTTCACTTGTAACTAGTGATATCCATATCATAGTTTGATCTTATAAAACCAACTTTCCCATCTTAGCTAGTCAAAAATATTATTTATCCTTAGAAGTGGGTAACAGTTATTGATGTTCACTTGATTCAAACTCTGATAGTATATACACAACCTCATACTACCATCCACCTTCATGGAAAACAATACTGTAGAACCCCACAGTGAAACACTAGGCCATATAAAAGACTTATACATCAGATCATCTATCTGAATACTCATCTCCAACAAATTTAAAGGTGTCATCCGATAAGGATCCATCGAAATCAGAGAAGCACCATGCTACAAGTCTATTCCAAACTCAACATAGCCCTTAAGAGGTATTGTAACAACTTCCTCAAGAAAATCATAAAGGAATTAACTATAAATAATAGGATATTACTCTATCCCTATGGCTACTGATTCTATAGAAAACTAATCCACCAATGATAGACGGGGATCCATGTGTCTTTTGGCCACCTCACAGCTTTTCTCTCCAATGAAAACTGCTTGTTGGCCATCCATGTCTGAGAACAGGTTATCCTCCAAAAGTAGTCAATAAAAGAACAAACAAAATGAAACCATCCAATTATGAGGATGACATCATATGTACACATCTCAATTAAGATAAGTTCCACAAATAAATTATGTTGTCCCATCATCAATGCACATCCATGAAACACATCAACCAAACTGGTATGGCCATCAATTAGTGTAGTCAAGACTAAGAGAATGGAAATAATCTCTATGTCAAGTACTAGAGAATATACTATATAGGGTGAAAAAAAGGAGTACAAATCCCTAGAATCAATCAAATCATAGACAATCAAAGATGATAAACTGGTCGTACCTCTAATGATCTGAATACCATCTGGTGCTACTACCTCCGATGCATGCAACTGACCACGCCCAGCTCCCCTACCTCTCTGTAAAAGGTCAACTCCATGACCATGATCAGGTCAATATCCATGAGCTTGAGGAACATCCTATGGTCATCCTCTACCTACCTCATCTTCCCTAGCTAGATCATAAACCTACTGCCCCTGTTATTAGAATGGCCTCACTAGTAATTGCTACTGAGGTTGACATTGAACCTGTCTGCCTCGGCCAAACTGAGCTTGAGTTGCCACTGGGCACTGGTACTGAATATGGATAAAAACCCTAGATAAGAAACACATAGTCCCCAAGACCATAAGAAAGATACAAAAACTAGAAGTTTGAAAGGGAAGATTCTGATGTCAAATCCCGACTATTCAAAACCTCGAAGTCCCTAGCACCTAAGGCCTACCATTGATAATTATGCTCCTTATAGAACCATGTTTGTTCCCCTCTCGTAGAAAACCTCCTCATGAGTGCATCCTCTTGTTCACATCTGCCATCATTTAAACCTCCAAGTATTTTGGAAATGTAAATGGTGTAACTGCATACTAAATTGATGGACGGATTGCCTTCTCAAGACACCTTACTTAGGAAAGATCATCCAGAAAAAGATCTAGGGTGAAGCACAAGAGGTCCTTGAACTTAATCTCATGTTCCCTCATATAATAATACCCTGTTGAAGGGATACTATCTCCTTCCACTACTCATTCTTTATGGTTGACAAGAGGAACTCTACCCGATACTCCTTTTAAAATTTGACTCATAAAACATCTTCCTCCCTCTACTCACCAAGGTATAATGTCAAAAATTTAAATTAAACTCCTAATATCTAAATAACAACCAAAAGAACCATATACTCTATCATGGATCAGATAAAACTAAATGTGATCTCTAGCTCCTATAGCCAACTCTCTGTTTCTATATCAAAAACAGTCCCCTCATACTTTTCCAAAAGATGCCACTGAAAAGAACACAACATCCTATGCCACCGATCATCATCCTATACCAGATAAACCCTCCATTGATCAATTGGGTTATCCTACTAAACCTCCACTACCTGATCCACACATAGATGATGAACAGGAGAAATAGTTGTAAGAGAAACAAATATTTCCTAATCCTTGTAGTATGGACTTTCATTTTGATATATTTTAATTAACTTTAATCCATTTAATTAATTTTATCCATTTTCACTTTTTCTAAATAACCCACTTCAAATAAGAACACAAGTCATAATGATTCATATACCATTCCTAAGTCTCTACCATGTAATTCGTCCCATCTCACTTTGTCATTCAATAAGCTCAGAGTCCATGCACTAGATTTTGGGGGCCATAAAATTTCATGTCCCAGCTGATCTCCCTTTCATATGTCCCACACCAAGGTCAAATGACACTATTACCATACCAACCCATGCATTCATCACTAGTCCTAACTCTGAATTCCACCCTATCTCTAAACAATCACCTTTGATACCACTCTATCATGACCCCAACTATCCGAAGATACAACAATGAGGGGAGAGAAATAATGACCGCTGAGTCCCACCTCTAATAGGCCTCAGGATGGCTTCTAGAACCAAGGGTGTACATATATCACAATATGGCATGTATTTCCCTTTATAAGGAAACAATATTGGGGGATATGATGAATTAACCACAATCAAGTCTATGAAATATATATAATCAAACCAAAAACCATCCCATAATTCATGAAAAAATATAATAGTTCTATGCCTTTTAGAAAAAATAAAACTGTTATTGATAAAAGTTCACATGTCACACCCAAGTTTCAATTTTTTCTTGGTTTCATATTAGGTCATGGTTTATGTGAGTCCCTGTATAAATTTTTTATTTTTATTGAGAAAAGTGAAAATTTTGGGTTTGGCAGTGTCTGACGCACAAGCAGAGCATGGTTGGGATACCATGTGGCTATGCCCTAGCCACTGCGTGACCTACCCAGTATATGGGAAGAATTAACAAGTCAAATGAATAACTAAATGTAGTTAAATGAAAAGTTAAAAATAAAATAAGAAACTATAAAATAACATCAGACATATGGTTTTAATAACAATAATCATTATAATATTATTATTGTTGTTATTAAGAATATTATTCATTTATTATTATTATTATTATTATTATCATTACACTATTATTATTATTATTAATTATTATTATTATGATTATTATTTAGGTCGGTGTGTGGGCATCGCATGTATGAAATCTATGTGATTAGCCCGAGTACCCATGCGACCGCTTTTGGATTAGACAAAAGGTAACACATGGTCCATGAACGAGTGCTTGAGTTGTGCACAGACCATGAGATTGCAGTATTCAAATCAATAAAAATTAGACAAAGAAAAATGAGATAAAACATAAATAAAGAATATAACATTAATATTATTGAATTTTTCTATTGCAGTTATTATTGTTATTATTAAAAGTGTTTTAATATTAAAATTATTAAGAAAAAATGTTATTAATAATTTTAACATTATTTTATTATTTTTGTTTTTATTATTATTATTACTACTATAATTTTTATAATGATTATTATTAAAAAATTATTAATATCATTATTATTAATTTTAAAAATAATATTGTTATTAATATTATAATTATGTTATTGTTATATTATTATTATTATTATTTTTGTAATTATTTATATTCAAATTGTTAATATTAGGTTAGTCTAATTATTTTTATAGGGTTTTCTATTATTTCTTTTTTCCTTCCTCCCTCTTCCCCCGCCCTTTGGTGTGTTGTTCTCCCCCTCCCTCTCTTTGTTAGAGCCCAACCCCCTGGTGTGCATCACACCTCTGGTGTCAATCTCACCTCTGGCCTCCCTTCTCATTGGTGCTTCTCACTTTCGGCATGCGTGATTCATCTGGTCATCCTTCTCCTCCCTCGTGGCATGACCCAAACCCCCTCTGACCTGTGCCCCCCCTTCTCCGACATGACCTAACCCACAATTCACCCCCTTCGTGTACCCCCTGTTACCAGCATCCCCTCCCCTTACCGGCCTCCTCTTCAGTGACCACGATTTTTTCGATGCAACTTCCTCCAGCAACTGTTATCCCCCCTTTCAATAAGGCTACTTTGTTTTAGAGTTTTCCCTTGATAGGTTTTAGGTTTGACTGAAATCTATATTTTAGGGTTTAATTATTAGGTATAAATCCTAAAAATTGTGTGTTAGATCTTGTTGTTTAGGTTGGATTCAGCTTCTCTCAGGTGCGGTAATGGTTTGAATGATATTTCGCACCAGTTTTGGTCCATCGTCATCAATTTGAGGTAAGGTTTCAGATTTCTAAATTGCTTCTCACCATTTATTTAGGGTATTTTTTTTAATTCTCTAGTCTTTGATTTATAGTGTGTTGGACATTTATCGTGCCGCTTCAGGTAGTTTTTCCTTTTTTTAATCTTTTTTCAATTTATAATTAGGGGTTTTAAATTTTTCAGTATTTATTAATAAATTTTAAGTTCTCGGTATTTTACTTTAGCTATGTTAACCTTTTCATGGTGTTTTTGAGTCTCTGATTCTTATTATAGTGGGTTTTGAACATCTTTTAGGGCACGCACACATATGCTTAGGTATGTATATATATATTACATATATTTCTTCCATGTGTGTATTCCCTCATGGTGAAGGGAATACATTCATTGGATTAAGGATATATATATATATATATATATATATATATATGAATGTATGTGCATGAAAGAAGGTAGCAATAAATTCTATTTAGAAAGCATCAAGAGGCGAGATGATCAGCTTTTTTATCCTTTGAGTTAGGATACCTTTGCCTTGTTATTTAAATTAAATAATTATTGGTTTCTTGATTTTTACTCCATTATTTATTGTTAGTTAGTGATATATGGTTTTTAGACTAAAGATTATGATATTAAATAAAGTAAATTATTCTTCATGTTCGATTGCATGAAATTGTTTCAATTGTGCAATGCAAGCTAAGAGTTTTTCAAATGAAAAATTGGATTTTATAAATGTTTCATGGATTTAAAGTTCTGGATTTTTTTCCTTTAAATAGGTTTCCAATTAGGTTGATGTATTTAATAAATAGTTTATGGTTTCTAAAGGCATGGGTTGATTTTATAAATTATAGTTCTAAATTCAAATTGTGATTGGTGTTTCCAAAGTGGATTTCTAAATTGGTTTATTGTAGGAAATGGCTTGTGTGAAGTTGTTTATTAAAAAATTATGCATGAATATGACATGTGGCCCATTTTGAATTTGTATTAGACGGTTGTTTGGAAAAAACCTTCAAGGAGTGAGTCTTTCCTTATTGGTTGGAAATGGGATTGAAGTGTCCATAGTATGGTACCTCCCTTATATAATTATTGTTTTAAGGAAAAGAATACTCCATGAGATGGTCGGGGTGGTGTTTATTTTTGTGTGTTATGTGTGATGGTGTATATATGGCTCGTTACTTGATCTTATTTGGCACACCCCTTTATGAACATAGTATAGAAACCTAGCATAGCTGTGAAGATTACTGAGAATGATTATTGCACTAGTAGTTGATGTACTGACCAGTGGACCATAGTAGGTAGATAAATTTGGGTTTATGGCTATGGGATTAGTCCCCTCAGTCTTTCTTGAGTTAGGGTGGCTAGGATTTTGTTCATATTGATTTCATCATGTGTGGCATGCTACTGGGGATGGGGTCTCATGTATTTGTATGTTCTAGTTCTCCTCTGAGTTCCAAGGTATTCATGTGTTTCTCTGATACTAGTAGGGTTAGTTCAATTTCCCTTAGTGTGTGGAATTATATTTATTTTACTTGGCATCGGTTATTTCTTTTCAGAATGTGTGGTTTTCTAAAAAGGTTTTCAATAAGATTGTTTTTAATGAATATGTATTTTACCTTTTTCACTGATATGAAAAATGAGAATTTCTTACTTGGTCCCTCTTTCCCTTTTTAATTGATCCTTATTTTTAAATAAGAGGGTAATGGATTGTTTTTTATTTTTATTATTACAAATAAGGAGTATGGAAAACCGATATTTGTATATTGTATTTGAAACCTGAAAATTGTTGTTACTTTATTTAAATATTGTGCATTAGGAATAGAATTATTTGGGCCTACCTAATAAGTTTTAATAATCACTCATATAGTATCATTTTTTTAGTTTCTATTGCACATTCCAACTTTAGTTCATTCACCTTGGGTGATAGTTGATTGTTGAATTGGATAGTGACTCACATGGTCACATGGAGTTTTAGTGGTCATCAGGTTCATTTAGTTTTATATTCTTCAGTTCTTATTTAGTTGTTTAGTTTAGTTTATTTATTTTTGGAAGATATTTTTTTATTCTTCTTTTTATATTTATTTATATTGTGAGAAATTATTCCCCTCATCACTCTGTGAATTCCCTTGGAACTTGTCACTAGACGGGGAGGATTGGGAACACCTCTCATGCCTTCCTGTGGATTGGATCATGTGACTGGTTCAGGGTCGACCTGAGTTGGTTTATGACATCACAAGAGTAAATACCCAAATAAAACTAAGCAGTGAAGTAGAAAATATCCTAAGATCCCATATATCAATGCCTATAACGGTCCATGTAAACCTCCTAGAAACATGAAAATAGTTTTTATATACATAGGGTGAGCATACAGGTATGCTCGGTTGGAAATCCAAAGTCTCTCATACACAAGTGGAAGGAGAATACTAATGCACCAATGATAAAATAAAAGAACCAAATAGCACAAAATAGGTATACTAACCATAACCCCAACCTCACCAAATCTTTCTCACTAAATAACACAACCAAATAATATAATATAATATAAAACAGATCGATGATAGAGAAAACCGCACCAATTTTCCATAGATTAGCCACTATCACACCCCAATGGAAAACATTATGGAACTCCCACCTCTTCTGAATATATCACATCACATCCCACCCGCAGAAACCTAGGCCACACTTCACAATATATCTCACCCACACACACATGGTCCACATATCACATCATGTCACATCACATCCTTCCCACACACACCTGGGATGCACAACAAATCTCATCCCAAAGACACTTGGGATATCACATCACAACTCATCCCAAAGAAACTTGGGAACACACCTCACAACTAACCCAAAGACACCTGGTCCATTATCACTTTTAAGAGGAGTCATAGAAGAGTGGGTGGCAATCCATCCATCCTCTCACTAGGATGTTGGGAAAGACACTCTTGTTTGACTATGTGGGTGTTGTCACATAGTGCTCGATGTGGGTGGGATGCGTATAGAAATAATAAAGAAAATAAAATGTATATATATATATCCAAACAAACCCAACCTATATGTTTACAAGGAGATCACCAACCAACGCACAAGATCCCCCATGTCCATTACAAATACTAAATGCAAAACCCCTCACAAGCAAGATGAAAGACACAGTTTGTTTTCAGTATTTAGTTATTTTTAGACCATTTTCAAAATTCTCCATTACTAACACATTAAACTAAAACATGTACATTGGTTTATATTCCATGCTTGATATTATAACTATCCATACCAATAATTCCCCTAAAACAAAACGACACATAGAAAGAAGCATATTGAAATATCCCAAAAACCACATCCACCACCACCTTTCATCGCAACCCCACTACTCAACCATATTATTCCCATTTCCCCTAAAAAAATCATATCTCATTCCTTAACACAATATATTTTAAGATTTATCAAAAGATCTCTTATTCAATTTTACTTCATTAATTTAGGGTGTTATCGCACAAGCCATTAGTTCCAAGGTCTTTTAATTCACTAATTAATTATATGTGATTACTCAATTATATATTATGTCTTTATTAGTAACCAAACAACATGAATTTCATAGTTCACAAGATATAAGTATAAGAAAGGGACCCCAACAACCATGATTTTGAATGGGTAATTTATCCCATACAATTCATAACATCAATAAATAAAAATGAAGTTGTAAGATCACACATCACATTACCCTGCCCCTTTATATTTTATTTAAACCAACTTGTTTATCTTTATTAGTTCTAATTCAACCATATCTACAAGGATAAAAATTATTAACCCATCATTCATGATATACAAGAAAATAATCAAAGTAAATCCTACATGGAAGGAAGAAGCCTTTCACTAACTTCCTGCACAAAAATAGGGTATGTGTACAAGGGGAAAATTCTTCAGGGGGGACTCAAACCAACTATAGAACCGCATTCTATAACTCCAAGGAAAAAGGATTTGGAACCTCCCATATCAATATAAATAAGCAGGAAGGAATGAAGGGAATGTCTCTGTCTCAAAAAGACTAGATCCAAAACTAAATGCATTTGACTCAATTTAGTTGACCATTATAGGTGTATCTCATTAAAACCACACATTTTAAACATTTTAAAGGCATATGAACTCTTTTAGAAACTCAAATTAATATTGAGATATTTTGAAATAGATTTAAAAATTATTAATTATGTTATTAATCGTTTTTTTCCTTCATAAAAGATGTTAGTGTGGAGATTCTGTAATTTTTTTAAAAATTTGGAAAATTCTAGAAAAATGGAAAACTTTCAGGATGATCCACCTCCAGGATGAGGAAAAACCAAGACGAGTCAAAACCAGGATAATCTATCACCAGAATGATCCACCTCTAGGATGATCCATCGCCCAGATGAGCCACCGCTAGAATCAGCCACCACAAAGATGAGAAACCACCAGGATGATCCACCGCCATGATTATCCACCACTAGTATGGGCCACCACCAGTATGAGCCACCACCAGAATGAAACACCACCATTATTATTTTCTACTAGAATGAATCACCGATAGAATGACTCACCATTGGAAATTAGGAAATTTGTAAAACTATTAGAATAATACACCATTGGAATGAATCACCACTGTAAAAGTAGAAATTTAGAAAATAGTTGGAATGAAACACCATTAGAATAAATCACCATTTGAAAACAATAAATTTGGACAATTTTTGGAATGACATGCTATTGTAATGACTTAGTATTAGAAAACAAAAAATTTGTAAAATTGTGGGAATGATACACTGTTGGAAGGACTCACCATCAAAAACATGAAATTTGGAAAATTATTGGAATGACACCCCCTTAGAATGACTCACCATTGGAAAACTATAAATTTGGAAAACTATTAGAATGACACATCGTTGGAAGGAAAAAAAGTAGAAAATTGGAAATTTGAAAAACTGTTGGAATGACACATTGTTGGAATGAATCACCATTGGAAAACTAGAAATTTAGAAAAATGTTGGAATGAATCACCGTTGGAATGACTCATGTGTCCCAAAAAAATGAGATTTCCCCTTGGTCACCTCAATTATTATATTTCTAGAAATGTAAAGATCCATATGTTTTGGGACATTAAAAGTAGGCAACCACCAACAATGTATAAAAACAAATCCAGTCAATAAAAGTGTATGCAGTTGTATAAAGAAATAAGTACAGTGCATAATTAAATAGTTATCACATTATCAGACTATTCTTTATTTAACCCTATAAACTCTCTAGGTTCTCATAGATATTCATACCGTAACACCTTCTTTGGATCATATCGGAGCCTGAAGTATGTCCAAGGAATATCACATCTCCTAATTCCATTATTACCATTCCTTAATTTACACATTATGATGACCATGTTCTCATTCTTTAATTTACACATTAGAATGACCATGTTCCCATTATTTAATTAATACATGAATTGTCATGTTACCATTCATAATTCAAACATTAGAATGACCATGTTCTCATTCATTAATTCATATATGAATGACCATGTTACCAATCATACTTCACATATTAGAACGACCATGTTATCATTCATTAATTGACAATCTAATGACCATGTTACCATTCATCAACACACAATTAACTAAATAATTAATTATTCAATAAGTTCCATAACTAATTCAACAACTAGTTTGTCACAAAACAAACCTTAATTAATTCACCAATTAATTAAGATATCAAACCCATTTATTAATTCAACAACTAATTAACCAATATTCACAACTCAAAATCCCGTAATTAATTTTTAGTATTATTTATCTCATACACAATAAGAATTATTCAAAATTAATTCTACACTTAAATATATCTATCTATAATATCAATATCAAATAAATAATCCCATAATTATTTATCTTAATCTATAAAATCAAAATAAAATAATTAATTCCACTATTAATTATCTCAAATAAAAAACCAATAGATATCATAATTAATCCCCCAATTAATTATCTAAATCCCAACCCAAAAATATCATAATTAATTCCCTAATTATATAATTTGATAGCCCCTAAATCTTATAATTAATTCCTCCATTAATTATTTATGTCAAAAATACTTTAATTAATTAATTGGTCACATTAATTAACCCAATTTTGGAATTCCAATTTCTAATGAATGCTATAAATTATATAATTTTCATTCACATATCAAAAATCATTACTATAGTAATTGAATATTAGACCATATATCTTAATTCGTCAATGAATAAATACCCAATAGAAATCCCAAAAAATTGAGTGGTATGACGACGTAGAACGAGATCCGAATATTAAAACCCTAAATCAGGATTGAATAAATCAAGATATTTTAAATATATATATAGATCTAGAATCATATATATATTTCTGTATATATGTATATATGTATATATATATCTCACTAAATATATTTGGATATCACCCAAATAGGGGATTGCATCACTTACTGAAATTGACAAGAATTGGAGAAGAATGAGAATAGAACCAAGATAGGGTTCACATACAGGGATAGGAGCGGACCTTTGATCCATGTATCAATTCATGAAGAATTTATTTCAGGAGGGCTTATAATTTATCTAGAGATCTCCAAAAAGTTAAAATTGGACTTAAGTTTTATAGGGTTCGATTTGGGATTAATTAGGGGGTTTGACTAATAAAAAGTTAATTTTAGGAGACTTTAATTAATATGCACGGTTCATTGGGTAGGAGTGTATGGTTTCCCATAACTTTGATCCTAAACTATGAACCTCATTTATAGTGGTGCATAGTTCGAAAAACTGTATTCTAACCATGAAAAACCCCATTATCAATGATTGCACACTTTTTTGGGCTAGGGCGAATGTTTTACCTAACCATGCGCCAACGATTCAGAAAAATATTCCAATCATTTTTCACTATTTTGCACCCCCCAAAACACCCCAAGATAAAATAAAAAAGCAAATAACTCAACACTAAACAAAATACTGCCTATAAATGAGCTTGAGACAACTCGACAAAGGTTCAATATCTAATAATCTCACCACCTTATAGCATCTCTCCCTGAAGTCGCAATCCCAATAATCTCTAAGATTCAAATTAAAAAGATCATTCCACTAAGACTTTATATCTAATTAAATTTTCCATGTTTCCTCATACACACACCCATGATTCCACAATACATGAACTATTACCACAGTATTTCCCCACAATAATTTCTCATTGTGTTCCAATACACGTATCGAATGCTCTTCAAAGGATGCTTATATCTCATGCTCCACATCATTCACTTAAATTACATGAGAAGGATTAGGGTGATACCACCAAAGTTATGACAAATGGAAAATTTTAGGCACATAACTATATTTATATTTATGATCCAATTGGTACACCACTGACCAAATTCTCTCCACAACATCAAATGGTCTGATGAACCTGGGGACCAACTTGCCTTGTCTTTGTATCATGCGGTGACCTAATCTTGGTGACACTTGAAGGAATACATGATCACCATCTGTAATATTCAGTGGTAATTTATGTCTATAAACATACGACTTCTGTCTACTCTGAGTCGTATCCATACATTTTTGAATTAGTTGCACCTACTCTAGCATCTCCTACGCTAGACCCATTCCCAACTACTCTGACTCACTAACCTTCATCAAAGACAGAGGTGATCTTCATGGAATACCATAAATAGCCTCATATGGTTCCATTTTTATAGTTTCATGATAATTATTATTATAATAAAAATTCACTAAATCAAATTACTTCTCCGAATACCCACCAAAGTCAAGAACATACAGCCGTATCATATCCTCAAGCACTTGTATAATACATTCTGACTTACCATTTATCTATGGGTGTAAGGTAATACCCAATTATACCTATGTAATGAGTCATTTCTTCAATACCTTCTAGAAGAGTGAAGTGAATCATGATTCATGATTTGAAACTATAGTATGTGGTACCCCATGCAGACAGACTATCTCACAAACATAAAAATATGTCATTTGTTCAACTGAGAAAGTCTCACATATAGGCAAGAAATGTGAAACTCTCATCAGTTGATACATAATAACCTACATAGTTTCATTATTACTTATAATATTTGGGAGACCCACCATAAAATACAAGGTTACAACATCCCACTTCCATTCCATTATGAGTAATGGCTGCAGAAAACATCCAGGTCATTGATTCTTGGCCTTCACCTGTTGATAGGTGTAACATCATGTCACTAACCCTGCTATCTCCTTTTTCATGATCGAACACCAAAGTTGTCATCATAGGTCATAGTAAATTTTGGTCACATATAGATGTACCACCCACTTCTAGGCATGAAATTCCCGTATTATGACCTCTCACATGCTTTTAGACTCAACAACTTGATTCCTAATATAGATGATCTCATTTTCTTATATGCTTAAATCTGAAGGTGACTCCCCACCTTTGAGGATCTCCCTCAAGGTAAAACACTCCGAATCCTTATATTTCCTATCTTGATTCATCTAAAAAGTGTATAATCCACTAAAATCAATACCATAGTTATCTACTCCGGACTCTCTTGAACCCCCACATGCATCTCATCCGGCAAATTCATCAACTTCTACTCAGTGCTAGACTTCTGAACTTTCTGAGTCTGAGTTTTCCTCCACAAAGGATCTATAATTATACTTTCCTTCTCAGGTGTATATGCTATCTCCAAATCAAAATTTTTTATATACTTAACCCATATACACTAATAAATATTCAAATATATCTATGAAAATATGTACATCAAGCTCTTATGGTCTATATACATAGTAAATATTCCTCCCGATAGATAATTCCCCCAAACCTTCAGAGAATAAATCACTATTGCTAACTCAAGGTCATGTGTAGGGTAGTTCTATTAATGTGGCCTCAACCCCCAATACCAATACACTAAATCTCTATCTCCCTACATCAACATAGCTCTTATTACAACCCTAGAAGAATCAGAATACATTGGGTTATCCTCACCTAGCTCAGGTAGGATCCATATCAGTACTGATTTCAAACACTTAATCAACTCCTGGAATTCCTTCTCGCATGATTCTAACCAATCAAAATTCATACATTTTTTTCAATCCCAAAAGTGATTCTTATAATCAAAAAATTTACTAGATGAATATTTGATAATATCTAGCTTACCCCAAAAATCTATAGATATAAAATATGTTCTTTGTTTGATCCCAAGAAACCATTTCCTAAACCTTCCCTAGGTCCACTGACACACATTCCTCCAAGATTATGTTTCCTAAGAGGTGTACATGATTGATCCAAAACTAACACATAGATATCTTGGTGTATAGTTGATTCTCTCTCAGTGTACTCAAGATTATGTCAAGTTGTTGGGAATGATCATCATGAGTCTTAGAGTACATCAAGATTCCATCCACGAATACAGCAATAAACTGATCCTGGTATGGTTGTAAGATCTTTTTCATTAAGTCCATAAGAACTATTGGTGTGTTCTTTAACCCAACTGACATTATGATGAACTTATATAGGCCATAACTACTTCTGAAAGTAGTCCTTGGTATATGATAAGTCTAAACTCTTAATTGATGATACCTCAATCCCATGTCAATCTTATATAACACACAAGCTCCCCTAAACTAGCCAAATAGATCATCGATATTTGAAAGAGGATATTGGTTCTTCACAGTCATCAGGTTAAAATTCTTTTAATCAATACACAAATGTAGAGTCTTATCAGCCTTCTTAGAAAATAACACTAAAGAACCCCAAGGTGATGTACTCGGATGGATACATCCCTTATCCTATGATTCTTCCAGCTAATACTTGAGCTCTTGAAACTCTATTGGTTTCATTATATATGGTGGAATAGAAACTGATTCAGCCCCCATCATGAAATCAACAGTTAATTCCACATCTCTCCTAGGTGGAATCCATGATAATTATTCATCAAAAACATCCTAAAATTGTTCCACCACTGGTAGAAAGATATCATGATTTACACCTCCATCATCCAGCAAAATACTATCAACCTAAACTGTGATCTTTTTCAATTGCTGAGTAATTGGCCCTTCTCATCCTTCTTGGATATCCCACTCCCCATAGTGAATGTAATGGACACCCTTAGAATATGTAAACAGTACTCTCCATTGGTAATAATTAATAAGGGATTGGTAAGTGACACGCTAGTCCATACCGATAATTAGTTCAAAGCCTAACGTGTCAAGGATATAGAGATACCATAGAAAATGATACTTCCTGACTTCGATAGAACATCCCATTCACAAAAAAAGTGTCTCGAGATCATACTTCCAATGGTGTATCTATAGCCATTACCTCACTCACAAACTCCACTTTTGAGCTTGAACCATTAATAAGATTAATAGATATAAAGGAATGAGAGGTTCCTGTATCAAATAAGGAACTAGATAATGTAGAATCTACAAGAATATAGCCTCTCACTATCGACATCCTAGATTTTCTATCAACAAGTGTAGGCTTCACTACATGTTGTTTTCCTACCCATATTCCATGTGATTCACTCTGAATACCCTTAGTTTCACCACTCTTCTGATATGGGGACTCTTTCCTAGATGTACCACATCCACTATCCCTACCGCCTCGGTCTATAGAACTTCTGTTTCCATACTGATATGGTTCAGAAGATCCCTATCCCTCACCCTGGTTCTGTCTAGCTTATCCATCACTGATCGTCTATCAATGTGTCCAACTGAACTTCTATAGATGTCCCATCTTGCTACAATACCTGCACTCTACTAGTTTTCAGGAAAAGTTTCTATGATAATGGCCTATCCTACTACTCCAATGATGGATCACTCTAGTAATATCTAGTGAAACTGAACATCCTTTCTAACCACTCACCTTTCTATTTCCCTGACTGAAATTCTCATAAATATGTTGACTTATCTTTGAATTTTCACCTCCTAAACATCATGTAGAAACTATCTATCCAGCATTGGAAGTGTCCTTCATATTCCCCGTAACTATGAGATCCTTATCCTCCACCATAATAAACTTCTTTAACCGAAATATATTTACTTGGAAATTAATATCCCACTTAATTCCATCCGGAAAACATCTCATTGTAGCCTTCTCATCTCCTTCCAACATTGGATAAAAACGTTGTAGGAATATAAAGAATACAGCATAGTCCATCATTAACATTCTCCTCTCTTTCATCCACATGAACTATACTGCACTTTCTTCCCTCATTGTCTTTAGGTAAAAGTTTGGAAGAACCTGAATATTTGTTTCAGTTATGTTTTTCCTTTATGGAAATTTTTTAGAAAAAGAGGAAAATATGGAAATTTTCAAAGTACATGTCGTGTACTTTATAAGTACACACCGCGTACTTCGATGCCACGCAAGGCCGTGTGTTGGCCGTGTTAGGGCCACACACACGGTGTGTAGGGGCGATGTAGAGGCCGCTTAAAGCGGAGTATGGAAAATCCAAGTACACATTGTGTACTCCAGAATTACATGTCATGTACTTTCTTTTTTTTCATTAAACGAACTGGGGTCGTGCCTAATCAACAGAAACATCTTCTTCTCAAGGTTCTTCGACCGAGAACACCTGTATGGACACGAACATCCTCTGATCCCCCAAGCCTCTGTCTGTTTTCCAAATCAACCGCCGTCGATTGCTTTGAAACCACAACGGTGAGATCTTCCTTCTTCTTGAGTTTCATTCCATTATTTTCCCTCTTTCTCAAGATATCATGGGTTGAACGTTTTGTGAATTTTTGTATTTATATGACGTTATAAGGAGAATCAATCCTCGTGGTTCAAGTATATTGATATCCTAGAATCAAGGTAGGTGTTTTGTGCCTTACCTTTCGATGTATTTGAGTTTTATGTGAAAATTCCACCAATACCCGTGAACGGGGTATTGCATGTTTACCTTTTTCCCCTGTTGTTTTTCCTACCTTGATTGTATGCTTGTGTAGAGGTAATTTGATCATGTATGAGGATAATTTTTGTTCTAGGATGTTTTTCCCATGCCTTGTTCTCGTTAAGACCTTTGGGTCTTGTTTAGCCTTTGGCCTTTGTACCTGTTTCCCATGCCTTATGACCATAGGATGGAATGATATTCTTGACATGCTTGTTGTGCTGTAGACTGGTTAGCCAAGTATCTCTGTTAGTGTAATTTTTCCTTATAGCATTATTATGCACTGACTATCACGGTACCATGAGAACCTGGTGCTATAGACTATACGGGATAAAATGAGTGAGCTTCCCAGAGAGTCTTGGATATTATAGACTACAGGAGGGTAAACTGAGTGAGCTTCCTCAGAGAGTCTTGGACGTTTTATACTATAGGGGATAGACCAAGTGAGCTTCCCAAAGAGACTTGGATATTATAGACTATAGGAGGGTATACCGAGTGTGCTTCCTCAGAGAGTCTTTACTTATTTTAATTTTCTTAAACCATTCCAGGATAGAGGAGGAATTGACCGAGAGAGCTTCCTCAGAGATTCTGTGATAGACCTAAGACTATAGGAGTAATTGACCGAGTGAGCTTCCTCAGAGAGTTTCTAGACCTTGGGGCTATAAGAGGGTTAGACCGCGTGATCTTTCTCAAAGATTCCATGACTACCCTAGACTATAAGGGGAATTGACTGAGCGAGCTTCCCCAGAGAGTCTTATAATTTCGTATGACCAAACTAGAGGGGTTAGGCTGAGTGCAAAACCTAGAGGGTTGTGGGTACTTCAAGGATAAGACTAGAGGGGTTGGCTGCAAGTACTTCCCAGTGGGGTTCTTGTTGTGGTTGCTTGTTTTCTTCACTGCTGCTTGTTGATTTGTGGATTTATCACTGTTGTATATCATCCTGTTTACTACTTACTGTACTATTACCTTCCATATTCTCACTGACTGTTGGGCACAGATCTTCGGGTGGTTGCCTACTAGGATTTAGTCTCACACCCCGTTTGGTCCATGCTTTTGGGCCCAAAAAGACTATTTTGTTGCAGTTATAGACAAGGGCAAGTGCCCTTCGACTTCTGGCACATGATTACTTTGGAGCAGGAGATAATCGGGCCAAGCTTAGGCTTGCGATGCTGAGGAGCTATTTATCTATTCTTTTGTATTTTTTTTGGTACTGTTTTTATTTTCAGCATTGTGACCTATTTGGTTTTTTTCCTAAATATGTATCATGCATCATTTCATATATACATATGTGCTCTAGTGGTTTATTGTTTTATTCTTCTTCTGTTTACTTGTGCATTGTTGTTGGATATTTACTACTTCCGCTATTGCATATTTTGTTTACTTCCGTTGTGTACTCTTCCAATGAGGGCCCAGTTTCCCCACTATCACACCCAAGGTCCTCGCTGCTAGTCAGCAGCCTCTGGTGTTTGGGGAAATTCCCTTGAGGCCATGTGACCAACCAGGTACGAGGTGCCTCTGGGTGACTTCTGGAACTAGGACGTTTTAAAGTGGTATCAAAGGATTCTTTTCTCTTGATTTACTATTTGGATCCTTTATCTAGGGATAGGACAGATTATGTACTTGGTAATAAGCTGTTCCCGGGAGTAGCTAACCCGTGTATATAGAAAATCCAATGTACCTCGTTTATTGCGGCTTTCTGGTATTGAGATTTTATGGTTGATATGATTTAACCGAGATTGATTCACATGCCTTGTGTTTTTATTGTTGTGCTATTGCGGTTTTATTTCTGTCGTAGCCCAATGAGATGAGGGTATTCTATCTCATGCATTATATAAGAAATTGTTAGAAATCACATGCCATGCATTCTTTTCATGCCATCTAGAGTGCATTAGCGATTTCATGTTGTTGTGATAGACATTGTGTAGATTATTCAAGATGTTGTGATAGATGCTTTGATAGAATCCATACAGTTTGATAGAGAAATTTTTTGTATTGTACCTTTCTTAAATGAGCACAAAATTTTCGTTCTTGAGGTGTTATAGGCCCTCATGAATCGAAACATGGTGGATCGTTGACTTTTTTCTTCAGGTATATGACTTGTATAAGATGCCAAACTTTGATTCGCGGGGAGTATGGGCCCTCACGGATCAGAATCTAGCACCTCCATGCTTGTTTTTTCAGGGTTTTCTTGGCTTCGGTGCAGTTTCAGAGCTATTTCCCGAAAAAACCCAGAATACATGGCATGTACTTTATGACTACATGTCGTGTAGTTTTTAGATCATGTCTTTGATTGTGTGAGCAGAAACATGGTGTTTTGAAAAAAAAATTCAGGAACACGCCGTGTACGATAGGTACAGGCCGTGTTGTAATGAGCCGTGCACCCGACTGTGTCACTAACAACACGGGTCGGCGAAGCTTGTGTAGTATACGCCATGTTTGGTAGAAACATGTCGTGTAGTCTTGTTCTAGGTGCACGGGCATGTCGCAAACAACACGGGTCGGTGTTATCTTCTCATATACACGCCGTTCTTGTTCGTAACACGCTGTGTAAGGGTTATTCGTGTATCCGGCCATGTAACTAACAACACGGGTTGTCGAAACCTTGTCTAGTACACGCCCTGTCCTTATTTAACACACCGTGTAGTCTAGGGTTAAGAGGACCGTGTGGGTTAGCCATGTAAGGAGACTCGGGTCGGGTAATATAGTTCAAGTACACGTCGTGTGTAGGGAAAACACATCGTTTGTGAGTGGGGTGTTACATGACCAGCGGTAGAAGAAGTACACGCCCATGTCTATGGCCTTAAGGAACACACCGTGTAGTTTTTATACACATTGTCTAGTCATGTTTAGTAAACTTGAGTGTTTCTTTCTCTTGTTCTCGTTTTGTACTCTTGTGTTCAATGTCCTTGATAATTCTCATCTAAGGTTTTCTTTTGATCTTTTAGAGTTATGCCTATGAGACATCCTTTGGTTGTATGTTAGCTCTTAGACGGTGATCTGATAGCAGATATGGCCGATTAGGGACCTCCTACAGATCCTCCTACTATTCCAGCCTTGGCACCAGCAGTTATACCCATTGTATGTGCTGATGCGCAGTTTAGGGAGGAATTCCTGAGGATGATGCAGACTTTTCAAGGAGTGTCGCCTCCTACCCCATCGATGGCTAACTTGATGCAGGTTTTCTAACAGTATCATCCTCCTAATTTCTCAAGCGATGGAGGACCCTAGGCTGAAGAGTCGTGGATAGAGGCCACGCTAACGATTTTCGAGTATCTAGATATACCTCCAGGGAAAGGGGTAAAACATGATTCTTATATGCTCTGAGACACCGCCAAGAGGTGTTGGGAGGTGATCTTGTAGTTAGGGTCCCATCAGAGTATGACTTGGGATGAGTTTCGGTGCATCTTCTATGATTACTTTTATCCAGAGACATTGAGGGCTGACCGAACCTAGGAGTTTATGAGTCTCGAACAGGGTACTCTTTCTGTTATAGAGTAATCGTCTCATTTTACCGAGTTGTAGCGCTTCACACCATTCCAGCATGTGATGAGTTGTTATTTTCTAGGAAGTTTGAGGCTGGTCTCAGGTAGGAGATCCATTCCCAAGTGAATATTTTCAGGTTGACTTCGATATCATCTATCGTCAACCAGACGCTGATCACTGAGCGCAATCTGAGGGATTCTGGAGCAGTGAGCATGGGCGGTTCGACACCCAGAGTCAATGTTCCTCCCCCTAATAGCAGGAAGCGCCACAGGGAGTCTACTCGAGAAGATCCGAGTAGGCAGAATGTTACTTCGGGTAGCCAGTTTATATGCTACCAGTGTAGTAGGAGTGGTAATACTAGGTATCAGTGCCAAAGAGACCCGATGGAGTTCCAATCTTGCGGAAAGATGGGACATCTTTAACGTTTTTGTCAGATCTTCTCACATATAGCTGGTGGTAGGGGTTCTTATATGACCCCACATACAGGAGATGTATCTCCAGTTTGTCACCAGTCCGGGAACTAGAGTTCTTCTGGTCATTCAGGCCAAGGTGGATGTTGCGGCTGTGGTGGTCAGTCACTAGGTTACCAGCGACAACAAAGTGGATCGGCTCAGAGTGGTCAGCCAGGGGCACAGGGCCACGGTACAGGACAAACATTTTCTATGGAGCAGACCCACCAGGAGTAGGATCCCAGCCCTTCTATAGTTTGAGGTACAATTTTAGTAGCCTCAGTTTTGTCTTCGACTCTTTTCGATACTGGTGATTCGCATAGCTTTATCATTGTTAATGTTTTAGAGAGCCTTGGGTTCTGTATATTTTTGTCTACTGACATATTGACTCTTGATACACCATTGGGAATGAGGACGTCTAGCATATGTTAGTGCAGAGAGTGACCTCTTTAGGTTGCAGGGTGTCACTTCTTATGGGACCTCTATGTCCTTGAGATGACAGTCTATGATATCATTCTTAGTATGGACTGGTTAGTTCCCTTCCAGGCAGTCGTCGATTTCTATCGCCGCAGGGTGAGTTTCGTATCACCAAATGGCAGATCCTTTCTTTATAGAGGTGAGTGGGATGTCCAGGTGGGTAGAGCTGGACCAGAGTATCATGGGCTAGGAGGAGTTACAACCCAAATTGCCAGTCATTATCTAGATGGCCAGGGGACTTCTCAGTTAGACTTTTCTTTAGTGGTGGATCTTTTCATGGATGTATTTCCAGAGGACTTTTCAGGTTTTCCTCCAGAGCATGAGGTAGACTTCTCGATTGAGCTCGTGCCATGAGCGGCACCGGTGTCCATTCCTCCTTATAGGATGGCTACACCTGAGTTGCAGGAGCTCAAGAAACAGTTGGAGGAGTTGCAGGCCAAGGGTTTCATCCAACCCAGTACATCTCCTTGGGGTTCGCCTGTCTTGTTTGTGAAGAAGGTAGACGGTACCCTTAGGCTTTGCGTGTATTATCGGAAGCTGAACCAGTTGACGGTCAAGAACTGATATCCCTTGCTGAGGATCGATGAACTTTTTGATCATCTTCGAGGAGCCCGGGTGTTCTCGAAGATCTATTTGAGGTCCGATTATCATCAGTTGCACATTAGACCATCGGATATACCTCTTACAACCTTCACGAGAAGGTATGGTCTGAACCGAGTGTTCCATCCATAATTGGATTTCTTCGTGGTGGTTTTCGTGGATGACATCTTGGTGTACTCGCACACTATAAACGACCATGCTACCCATCTTGAGATCGTTCTGAGTACACTAAGAGAGCATCAGTTATATGTTAAGATATCGAAATGCCACTTTTGAATGGATCAGATTCACTTCTTGGGACATGTTATCTCAGAGATTGGAGTTTCAGTTGACCCATAGAAAGTGAGGGCAGTAGTTTCCAGGGAGCAGCCTAAGAACTTCATTGAGGTGCGGAGTTTTATAGGGCTGGTTGGATACTGCAGTCATTTCATACAAGACTTTTTACACCTTTCAGCACCGCTAACAGGTCTAACTAAGAAAGGAGCAAAGTTATTATGGTTAGATTCTTATGAGACAACCTTTCAGGATCTGAAAGGGAGGTTGACGTAAGCACTGATACTAGTCTTGCCAGAGCTGGGAAGGAGCTATATCGTTTACTGCGATGCTTCAGGTATCGGGCTGGGAGCTGTGCTTATACAGGGAGATGGGGTTGTTGCTTACGTGTCTCGGCAGTTGAGGCCACACAAGAGGAACTACCCAACACACGGTATGGAGTTGGCAGCTGTTTTTCATGCCTTACGTTGTTGGAGACATTAACTTCTGGGAGAGTACTTTGTGGTTTTCACCAACCATAATAGTATCAAGTACATCATCACTCAGTGTGATCTGAATCTGAGACAACATAGGTGGGTCGAGAATCTTCAGTCCTTCGACTTTGATCTTGCCTATACACTGGGAAAGGGAAATGCAGTAGCTGATGTGTTGAGCAGGAGAACTCAGATTCAGGTAGTTCATGAAGCCAGTACTGAGTGACATCTTATGGATCTATTCTTTGAGATGCATTTGGAGGTTCACAACAGTCAGGGGAAGATGTTTCTTTCTTCTGTGGTTGTTACCTCTACTCTTCTCGATCGGGTACGGATGAGGCAACTATCAGAATTAGAAGTCCTAGTCCTGTAGGAGAGTGTGTCAGGAGAGGAACCTCTTCTTAGATGGATAGTGGGCGAGGATGAGATCTTGCATTTCTAGGGACGCATATGGGTTCCAGTAGACATATGCGAAAAACTGATGCGGGATTTTCATTCTTCAGTTTGGGCAGTTCATCCTGGCGTCGCCAAGATGTATCATGATCTACACCGCCAGTACTGGTGGACAGGTATGAAGAGATATGTCGTTGGGTTCATCATGAGATGTTCTACTTGTCAGCAGGTTAAAATGGAGCATCAGTGACTATCAGGGATTTTTCAGCAGTTACCCATCCCTGAGTGGAAGTGGAACAATGTCGCGATGGACTTTGTGACTGGGTTGTCGAGGTCACCTCGAGGGAGTGTTGTTGTTTATGTTTTCATCAATAGGCTTACGAAGGGTTCTCACTTATTTCCGATCAAGGATACCTTCAGTGTTGATGAGATAGGGCGGTTGTACATCCGAGAGATTGTACATATGCATGGAGTTCCACACTCCATTGTTTCAGATAGGGATGCACATTTTACTTCTCAGTTCTGGCAGGGGCTTTAGAAAGCTTTGGGAACATAGGTAATTTTGAGTACAGCATACCATCCCTAGAAAGATGGCCAATCTGAGTGTACGATCCATGTGCTTGAGGATATGCTCCGAGCTTACATTCTAGGATTTGGTGGTTCTTGGGAGAAGCATATTTCTCTTGTGGAGTTTTCGTATAACAACAGTTTTTAAGAGACTATTCAGATGGCACCTTACGAGTCTTTATACGACAGGCCATACCAATCTCCTTTGTGCTGGCTGGAGGTAGCACATGTAGATTTGTTGGGACCTCGTCTTGTTCAAGAGACCTCAGAGAAGATAGAGTTGATTTAGAAGAGGATGGATACAACACAGTCTCGACAGAATTCTTATGCTAATCAGCAGAGACGACCTCTGGAGTTCGAGGTATGGGATCAGGGTTTCCTATGTGTCGCACCGAGGTTGGTACACAAGAGGATTTAGAGATAGGGTAAGTTTTCACCACTGTACGTCAGGCCATTTGAGGTATTGGAGGGAGTTGGGCCGGTTGCCTATCAGTTGCAGTTACCTCAAAGGTACTGGGCTATGCGTGACGTCTTCTATGTTTCCCAACTCTGACGTTACTTTTCTGACCCGTCTCATGTCTTTCAACCTGAGGAGGTTGATATCGAAGTGGATGTGTCATTTGAGGGGAATCCTATCTGAACTGTTGATCATAGTATGAATGTTCTCTATGGAAGGTATGTTCCTCTGGTACGGGTGCTATGGCAGCACGGGCGAGTACGTGATGAGACCTAGGAAAGGGAGGCCGATGTACGATCGCAGTGGCTGGAGTTGTTTGAAGTTTCATCTTCCATGCCTTTCTAGGGAAATTTGGGGATGAATTTCTTTAAGGGGGGAAGTTTGTAAGAACCTGGATCTTTGTTTCAAGTATGTTTTTTCTTTCAGGTCATTTTTGAGAAAAAAGGAAAATCTGGAAATTTTCAAAGTACACGCAGTGTACTTTATAAGTACACACTGTGTACTTCGATGTCACGCAAGGCTGTGTGAAGGCCGTGTCTACGCCACACACACGGTATGTAGGGACGGTGTGGAGGCCTCTTAAAGCGGATTACAGAAAATCCAAGTACACGGAGTTTACTCTAGAAGTACATGCCATGTAATTTCTTTTTTTTATTAAATGGACCGGGGTCACGCCTAATCGACAGGAACATCTTCTTCTCAAGGTTCTTTTCCTGAGAGCGCCCTTAAGTCCATGAACATACTCTGATCCCCTGATCCTCCTTATTTTTAATGAATCGACCGTCATTTATTTCATTGGAACCACAGCAGTGATCTATTCCTTCTTCTTGAGTTTCATTCCATGATTTTCCCTCTTTCTCAAGATATCGTGGGTTGAAAGTTTTGTGTGTTTTCATAGATCTAATACTGTTATAAGGAGAATCAAGCCTCAGGGTTAAATTATATTGATCTCCTAGCATCAAGGTAGGTGGTTTGTGCCTTAACTTTCGAAGTCTCTGAGTTTTATGTGCAAATTCCACCAATACCCATGAATGGGGTATTGTGTGTTTACCTTTTTTTCCTTGTTGTTTTTCCTGCCTTGATTGTATGCTTCTGTAGAGTTAATTTGACCATGTATGAGGATAATTGTTGTGCTTGGATGTTTTTCCCATGCCTTTTTCTATTTACGACCTTTGGGTCTTGTTTAGCCTTTGGCCTTTGTACCTGTTTCCCATTCCTTATGACCATAAGATGGAATGATATTATTGACATGATTGTTATACTGTAGACTAGTTAGCCAAGTAGCTCTATAGGTTTACTTTCACCTTATAGAATTATTATGCACTGACTGGCACAGGACTGTGAGAACCTGGTGCTATAGACTATAAGGGATAGACAAAGTGAGCTCCCAAGAGAGTCATGGATATTATAGACTACAGGAGGGTAGATCGAGTGAGCTTCCTCAGAGATTCATGGACGTTATAGACTACAGGGGATAGGCCGAGTGAGCTTCCCAGAGAGTCTTGGATATTGTAGTCTATAGGAGGGTAGACCGAGTGAGCTTCCTCATAGATTCTTTACTTTTTTGAATTTCCTTAAACCATTCCAGGATAGCGGAGGAATTGACTGAGCGTGCTTCCTCGAAGAGTTAGTGATAGACTTGAGACTATAAGAGGAATTGAACGAGTGAGATTCCTCAGAGAGTTTATAGACCTTGGGGATATAAGATGTTTAGACCACGTGATCTTCCTCAGAGAGTCCCTGACTACCCTAGACTATAAGGGTAATTGACCGAGTGAGCTTCCCTAGAGATTCTTATAATTTCGTATGACCAAACCGGAGGGGTCAGACTGAGTGAACTGCCCAGAGGGTTGTGGGTACTTCTTGGATAGGATTAGAGGGGTTGGCTATGAGTAATTCTTATAGGGGTTCATGTTGTGGTTGGCTGTTTGCATCACTGCTTCTTGTTGAATTGTGGATTTATCACTGTTGTATATCATCCTGTTTAATGCTTATTGTACTATTACCTGTCATATGCTCACTGGCTGTTAGGCACAGATCTTCATGTGGTTGCCTATTGGGATTTAGTCTCACACCCTGTTTGGGTCATGCTTTTGGGCCCTAAAAAACTATTTTTTGTAGGTATAGACATGTGCAAGCACACTTTGACTTCTGGAACTTGATTACTTTGGAGCAGGAGAGCATGGGACCAAGCTTAGTCTTACGATGCTGAAGAGTTTTTTATCTTTTCTTTTGTACTTGTTTTGGTACTGTTTGTATTTCCAGCATTGTGACCTGTTTGGCTGTTTTCCTAGATATGTATCATGAATAATTTCATATATACATATGTTCTCCAGTGGTTTATTGTTTTTGTCTTCCTCTGTTTACTTGTGAATTGTTGTTGGATATTTACTTCTTCCGCTATTGCATGTTTTGTTTACTTCCGCTGTGTACTCTGCCAATGAGGTCATAGTTTCCCCACTATCACACCCAAGGTCCTCCCTGTTAGTCGGTAGCCTCTTGAATTTGGGAAAATGCACTTGAGGCCATGTGACCAACTGTATACGGGGTACCTCTGGGTGGCTTCCGGAACCAGGACATTACAATGTTCTCTAAGAACCTCTCCAAGAATCCCTACCATAACATACCATCAGTCTATCCAGTCTGTGACTTAATGTCCCACCATTACATCACTAATACTTGTAGAATATAATCATACAACTTGATCCTCCTCTCTATAGGAGTCGCTAAATAGTCAATTATCATCTTGATGGACTCAACAAAGAACTCGTCTGCCTCCGGTCCACCCTCACTAGTAAAATTAGAAGGGTGATAAAATTTAATATCTCTAATCAGGTGAGGTATTCTATTCAAAAAAATCCTATTTCTCTTCCCATGAGTTTCATAAAGCAAAGAAAGATCACTCAGAACTACTCCACTAATTCCTCACTCGTAACTATTGGTTCCTCATGTTCCACTATTGGTAGATCATCTCTATCCAAATCCTCCTGTCGTCCTCTCAACAAGCGTCATCATGGATTAATAAGTCTACAATTCCAGACACATGTATTTAGACTCCAAAAAAACATTATCAAAATTACATAATAAGAATAATCACAACAACTCACAACAAGTCTTTTTCCAAAATCTCTCTACATAGTTAAAACCAAGGTGCTATCACTACCCTTAATAATTATACTCCCAAGTATTATTTATCTAGGGTAAACTCATTCTCATTATTCAAGTTTCTCATTAAGACACCCAATTATTAACATTATTGCATCTTTTTTCCACTTCTAGTTTCATATTAGATAGCATTTTCAATTTAATTTCACATGTAAGTAAAATCATTTTATGTTCAACAATCTTACCCAAGAAACATTTTCTCATGCATGCCTAAAATGATGCTTGTCAAAGAATAATTCTATGTTCCAAAAATAATACACGCAGACTCACCCCTCAGGCCATTCTGAGCCATGAGTCCATTCTCAGAAAAATCAAAAAACTTTTTTCATATCACACCACAAGTACATAAACCAAGGTGAAATAATATTCAAGAGTAACAGAAAACAACAATAATAAAAATCCCACCCTAGGTACTTGGGTTCTCCCTCATACATGGGTTTGTAACTCCCATGCATAAGATCAAGTCGAAGCCCTAACTCTTTCCAATCTCATATATACCTTTCCCCAAATAGTAATACAAAATAAAATAAAACTCTTTTTGTACAACTTTTTAACATCCCAATTCGGGTGCCACACAATGGTGCCCTGAGTCAGTCAGTCACATGACCTCAAGCATGCCTCCCCTTTTCCAAAGGCTGCTGACTAGCAGTGAGGGTCTAATAAATAAATAATGGGGAGACTATACCCTCTTTTATCAAAGTAGTACACCAGTGGAAATACTAAAAAATAGTGGAAGAATATATAACCATAAAAATACCAATATCTAAAGATAATCTAATAAGAAAATACAATATCCAACTAAAGTATAAAAAATAATGATAATGTACATGTCATGTTTTTAAAATTAAAACTAAAAAAAGACACTAAATACTCCCAAGAGGGTCCCAAACCACATCTACTTCCTATATACAAGCTATATCTCCAAATCAAACATATAACCCATGAATTTTTCCGTTAAATTGTCCTACAGTAGTAAAGTCTTTTCAGGTACTGATCATACCACCTGAGTAAGTTGTGAGTTTGGATTAATCGGACACCACTAAAGAAGTATAAAAATACTATCAATAAAATTGTATACATTTTTATAAAAAAATGAGTACAATTCATAAATAAATATTTATCACATTACCAAAATATTCTTTATTTAACCACATAAACTCTCTAGGTTCTTATAGACACTCATACCTCAACACTTGCTTCAGCTCATGTCAAAGCTCTATGTGTGTCTGAGAAATATCACATATCACAATTCCATTGTTACCAACCTATAATTTACACATTAGAATGACCATATTCCCATTATTTAATTTACACATTTGAATGAACACTTTACCATTCTTTAATTTATGCATGAATTCTCATGTTACTATTCATACTTCACATATTACAATAACCATGTGTCCATTTTTTAATTCATTCATGAATGACCATGTTACCATTCATACATAAAATATTAGAACGTCCATGTTTCCATTATTTAATTCACAATTTAATGACCATGTTACCATTCATTAATAAATAATTTATTCAACAAATAATTATCCACATAAATTTCATTACCAATTCAATAATTAGTTTATCACAAAACTACCCTTAATTAATTCACAAATTAATTAAGTTATCAAACCCATTTATTAATTCAATAACTAATTAACCACTATTCACAACTCAAATTCCCATAATTAATTTTTAGAATTAATTATCTGAAGAAACATCTAAATTCTTCATAGTTAATTCAAAATTTAATTATCTCAATCTATAATATCAATATCACATAATAAATACCAAAATTAATTATCTCAATCCATAATATAAAAATAACATAATTAATTCTGTCATTAAATATCTGAAATCATCAAACCCTAGATCTCATGATTAATCCCACAATTAATTATCTAAATAAAAATACCTAAATCTAATAATTAATATTCAATTTATTTATCTAATTTGAAAGCCCCTAAATCTCATAATTAATTTCCCAATTAATAATCTCTTTCAATAATATTTCAATAAATTAGTTGGACACATTAGTTAACCCAATTCTAGAATTCCAATTGCAAAAGAACGCTAGCAATTCTAAAATTTTCAAACATTTATCAAAATCACAACTATGGGAATTGAATATTATACCACGTACCTCAATTTGTTAAAGAGTAAATGCCCAGTGGAAATCCCCAAAAATTGAGTGGTACAACATTGTAGAATAAGATTTGAATCTTATAACCATAAATCAAGATCATTTAAATATAGATCCAAATCAAGAATCATAGATCTATATCTTAACAAATATATTTAGATATTACCCAAACAGAGGTTCACATTGCTGAATGAAAGTGAGAATAATGGTAGAAGAATGGGAAAAGAACTGCGATAAGATTAACTTATTAGGAGAGGATTGAGCCTTTAATCAGACTTTTATTCATGAATAATGAAGGTTGGTAGGGATTGGAATTCATCTATAAATCTCCAAAAACCTGAAAGAGTACCTAGGATCAAATAGGGTTGAACTTGGATTAATTAGTGGGTTCAGGTAATACAAAACTTATTTTTCGAAGACTTAAATTCTGATGCATAGTTTTATCTATAGGGGTTCATGATTTCCTCAAAATGTGCACCTTAATTATTCTCCTCTTTTAGGGGAGTTCATGGTTACTCATAAAAGGGTACACTTTTTGACAAACCGTGCACCAACCATGGAAACCCCCACAATCCAAGGTTATATGTTTTGCTGGGATGGGGCACAAAACTTTCTCTAGCTATTCTCCATCCATGAACAACTCTATTTCCTTCATTTTTTTACACCCCAAACACACCCCAAGATAAATTCAAAATTAAAATTACTCAACAACAAACAAAAGGGTATCTTTAAATGAGCCTATGAAAACTCTAGAAAGAGTATGGATCTTACAGATATGTTTATTAAAATTAAATGATATTATGAAATAATAATTCTACACTAATTATAATATATATATATATATATATATGTTTGTGTGTGTGTTTTTTTGTGTCATTTACTTTTTTTCTTTCAATATGAAAATAAAATGGAAACAATGTTCATGCGTATGTATAACCTATCGTCTCTATGAACGGTGTGTTTCATTTCATTTATCTATATTTTATAGATTATTATAAATATTTATATATGAATATATATGATATTTACGTCATGTTTTATATTATTTAAATAAGTAAATAATTATCTAAGTAATAGGATCAATAATAATAAGTCAAAACATATATGAAAAACAAATCGGATATTACCGAAACAAAACATTAACATGAAATTGTTAATAAAAGAGTAATATAAAGTCATAATAAAGTCATATATGGTATGATATATGATAATATGGTTATTTGGTAGATGTATAATAAACTTATAATTATTATACATTAGGTTTAAATGTGTATGAATAATGTCAAGGCTTAAGGTAATGGTTTTTATCATCTCACTTTTATTTATGTGAGATTTATTCTTTATTCACAACTCATTTATTTTATGTAGTTTATATATTTCCCTTGAATATATTCAATAATTATTATCCTTAAATTTATGTGTATTTACATATCCATTTTATGATCTCTCTTTCGTGGGGTTTGTGGTTCAAAAGTGACCAAATCTGTAAAGTAGTTTTTTCTCAATTTCCTTTCTTTGAGATACATGTCATGTTATGCACCTATATTTTTCTATTAGTTATAAATATTTGCCTATTACATGTTATATAATGAATCTAATACTTTTCATGATATTTTAATCTTCATGTTATATTATTATTTTAGGGGTATTATGATTTAATGTTAACAAAGTGTTGACAATTTGTTTTTATAATCAAGTAATTGATTGAGATTGTTTATGATTATGCTACCATTGAAGAAATTTTATGATCCATATATCAAGAATTATAATTAATTTTCCTAACCACTAGTTATTCATGATATTTTCATGTATTCGTACCATTTTCCACTCTTTCAGACTTACGATAATTAATAAAACATTTTTAAGAAAATCTGACCATATTTCTCTCTTTAGTTAAAAATATGTTTTATGTAAAACCATGATTTCAAAAAAAAATTAAAAAAATTAAAATTGATATTTTAATATAATTTTCAATGAAAAGTAATTTAATTTTTTTTTGGGTTTTCAATCTTCCTTTCTATGTTTTTAAATCTATTTTAAAAGAAAAATTATTTCAAAATGCATTATGTTTTAAAAAGGGTTTTTCAAAGAGGACAATATATTTTCCTCAAGAAATGTTCTATGTGAAATTTAAAACCTTTCTTTATATGATTTTTAAAAAAAAATTGTATGGAATTTATTTTCAATGAAATGATATTTTCTTTAAGAAATGTTCCAAGTGATATTTCAAAATCCTTCTCCATTTAGGATGATATCCTTTGAAGTTATTTATGATTTACTCAGGATATGATCCATGGAAAACATTCTTATTATTTATTTGAATGTTTTATTATTAATTTGAAAAAAAATTATGAATTTTTTTTATCTTCCATGGGTTATACCATGATAAAATTATTATGAAACCCATTTCCTTTCATGGGTTATTCTATGATGAAATGATTGTGAAACCTATGTCTTTTCCACAGGTTATGATATGATGACAAGTTTATGATTCCAATTTAATTTCATAGGTTATGATATGATGTTAATGAACCCATATTTTTTTATTTTTCATGATATGATGAAGGTTTTATTATCTTATAAAACATGTATGTGTGATTTAATTATATGATGGGTGGGACCTATATCTCTCTCCAATTCATTTGGTTAAGATTGATATCTCATGAGATAATGATGTGAAATAAGTCGATGGGATTGATAAATAAGCAGAAACATGTGTGTCTTGATCCATAATGTCAAACATGTGAGTCTTGGTCCAAAATGGGAAATAGGTGTGTTCTGATTCAAAATGGGAAAAGGTGTGTTCGAATCCAAAATGGGAAACAACTATGTCATGATCCAATATGGGAAACAGGTGTATCCTAATCCATAATGGGGAAATATGTGTGTCCAGATCCACTATATTTATGGTCTTGGTAGTAAACCTTGACATATGAAATGGTTTTTCTGTAGTTATTATGGTTCCACATTTCTATGACATGAGCTTATAATTCATGATTGATTTGTGATGATTTTTCACCCTTATGATCCTTGTCTTATGAACTGTCAATATTTATGCCATGTCTCATGATTATGATATTTGATATGCATGGTATTATATTCAAATTTTATGATCATGTTCTCATACCCTTATGTTAATGTTATTCATATGTATCGTATTTCTTTACCCTTACTGAGCATTTGACACCCCTTTATTATTTTTCTTTTCTCTAGGTTATGAAGAAAGGTTTTAAGTAGGATTAATAAAAGGTAATATCTTTAAGGGATATTTTGAATATCTTTCACCCAAATAGAAGAATTTTTTTCAAGTTGAGAAGGACACTAGACTATTATGGTCCTCGTGTATGTACTTTTTAATTTTCTGAATATTCATCTAAAATGATTTAATATCCATGTATGTTAAGCACGGGTCACTATACTTGGGCCAATAATGGATAAAGTTTATGGTCACATGGATTTGAAAAAAATAGTGAGATAGACAATATAGAAAAGGTAAATATAAAATCCTAACATTAATGAGGAGCCTCATGCTAATAAAGACCATCTTAGGGAGGTGTTCATGAAGTTTTAAAGCCATAATTCTCAAACCATAAAATAGAGACCAAATTTATAGAAATTAAAATGAAAACCCTAGTTGAATGAATAATACAAGTGATACTATAGATCACCATGAAAGGGTTTCAAGTATTTTAAGGTATGTTTCTTGGACAATGGGGTAAGGGGTGTGATATAACAACCCATATGGGGCTCAAAAGATAAAAAAATTCTAACATCATTGAATAGGGAATGAGGATGATTCAAATCATGACCTAGTCTATGTGCACTGGAAATATGATATGTAATAAGTATGTTAGTGATGATAGGTGACCAACATTCAAATAGTGGGTTCTATGAAAATATTTTTAAAGGCAGACATAGATTAGAAGTCCTTCCCCTTATAAATAAACATGCCTCTAGATTGGAAACACTAAATATGGAGGTATGAACACTACTAGGAATAGGTGTCCCTTGTACCATAATATTCTTGGTATTAATAACCATGAAAGGTTAGTCACAATTTAATATACTCAAGGTATGAAGTTTTATGACACCATAAGATTTTAGTATGTGATTTTCATTAAATAAATACTAAGTTGAATAGCATGTGATACACACAATTCCAAACTTATGTGAATAATAGATCATTACAATAAAAATGAAATATATTGAAAGATATTTAAATGAAACATAATTTGTAAAATCAATTAATATGTACTACTTTAATTATTTTTGGATAAATAGAAATTTAGTGTTTATAAACATTATTTTAATATATATGTTTTATTTAAATTTTAATTTCTATTATTTTGAGTATTAAACTTATAAAATAGTAGTTTTTTTGTACATTTATAAAAACTAATAATCATTCATACATTGATTATCAAATGTTTATAAATAAATATGAAATCATTTTAAGGTTAAAAGAGTTACTTTTCAGAAGAAAAAAACTATTTTTATAGGCAAAATGTATTTTTATATTAAAAGGTTAAATTTCTCACTATTGATAAATTATTTTAATGAAATTTTTAGATAATTAATTAAATAAATTAAATTAACATTCAATTAATTGTTTTTACTAGGAAAGGAATTACATTAAATTCATTTTATGATTCGAAAATACCACATTCTAAAAATGATTTTTACCCCATTAATGCATAGATATTAGAATTAACTTATTAAAATTATAGGAATTTTATTTGATAATCTAAATTTTATTTTTAAATTTAAAATTTAAAAATTATCTTAGGTTATATTTTTTGGGATTTATGAGAAATAGTTTATTTTTGTGTGAATCGTGAAAAATGTCATTTTTTTACAAATGTAACACTTATTTTCTTTCCTGATATGTTTTTTTCATTGTTTTTAAATTAACATAAGATACCTTTAATTAAAAATAGTATAATTAATTCCATACGAATTGTCATTATATTTTATTTTTATATAATATTATTTTTATTTTTAAAATTATTTTGTCTATAAACAAATATTTTCTTTTTCATTTTGGATACTTAAATTAAAATTAATTTTTTTTAAATTATAAAAAATGAACCTTAAAATTGATATAATATTTTTAATAAGTATTTTCAAATTTAGTAATGAGGTCAATTTTATTTTATGGTCATTATGAATAATAACTTCAAGAAACATGTCATCACCACAGTAATGGGGTAAAACTGATTAATCAAGGTTAAAACCTTGTGACAAGGTCATAAAAATTAATATTATTTGTTTTTGGATAAGTTTTTTTATACCCTTATCATGTTAGATTCAAAATTTAATTTTTTAAGTTCTAAATGTCTGTGAGTAATTCACTTATAATATTTAATAGACAAGAATAATTACATGTGTCACTTACATCACTTATAAATGGTCACCTTCTCTTCTCTCTTATTCACACCACTAAATCCATTTAACCTAACCAATATCCACCCAAATACCTTAAAAAAACCCTCCCCATATATTATATTTCATGGTATCAATATAAGACAACTTCAAGAATAATTAAGGTGTAGACCAAAGTAGGGTTCTCAAAGAAGTGGTATAACTCTTAACTGAGTGTTTTCATGTTTATTTCTTCTTATACCTCCTTAAAATTATATATAACCATATATATATATATGATAAAATAAGTATCTTAAATATAAATAAATGTTATTTTATTTATGTAACAACCCTTTATCATCTTCTTTTCCACCCTATGGAAAATGGAAACATCATTCGTGTGTACGTACAGTCTACCATCTCCACGTGGTGATGTATTATTATAAATAATTAATTAAAGGTTATATAGGATTTTTATGACATTATTATGATTCTTTAAATATAATATATCTTCTAAATCCATAAACTTCAATATTTTGGATAGTGAAAATGTCATTATTGTGTGCGTGTGGACTACCGCCGCCATAAAGCGATGTGATTCATTTTTCATTTCCACCATAAATAGAAAGATTTAAGGATGGAATTAATGGATAATTATGATATTTATATTATTATTATTATTATATAAAAGTAAAACTTTATCTATTTCAATTTATATTTATCTATTAGTAGAATGGAAACATCACCCAAGCATATCTACGGACTACCGTCTCTATGAGATAATGTGTTTCGTTTTTCTTGTAGATTTTTAATAGATGGTTTTAAAATTATATTTATTTTATAAAAATTATAAAAATAAATTGTTTAATATTATATAGATAATGAAACCATGGCCATGTTGGAAGTACTGAAACTGTTTAACCAAAACATGTATGGAAAATTGAAGGGTTAACTCTCAAATATTATTTTTAATAAAACAAATTATTAATAAATGGATTTTGATAAATTATAAATTAATAATATATAGTATGATAAATAAAAATATGGTTCTGATATAGATTTATAATAATCCTAAATTTATTATATAGTATATTAGAGTCTTTCTGACCAAGAAAAAGTCTAAGGTGAGGTATTTCTCATCTCAATTCCCCTTCTTTGAGACTTATACCATTTCCACTACTTGGTTTATTTTGTATGGTGTATAAACTACCATAAATATAGGTTTTATAATTAATTTTTTGAAATTTAAGTGGTTGAAAAAAATTCAAGTTCTCTCCTTCAATAATATTTTTATTCTGGAGTTACCAAAGTGGTAAGGTTTTATTCTAAAATCTCATTTTTATTCAAGATTATTTATGTTTAAATTTAAATTTAATGAAATTATAATTTATTTCTCTTTTAAAAACCGTATATTTAATTATCCAATAGTTATATATAGATTTTAAATGTTTTAATTTCATTTTTCTCTATTTGTTACTTAATATGGTCAAGAAAATGTTTTTTTTAAGCAATGACAAAATTATTTCTTATCTGGTTGGTGGGATTTTTCTTCCATGTCCATGTTTCATAAAATATTCTCAATAATTTTATTTTATAGGAAAAAATGATTTTTAAAAGTAATTTTCAACTGTAACTAACCTTTATTTAATTTTTTTAAAAGTAATATTCTTATCATTTTTTTGAATGAGGTGCTTTCAAATTTTTACTAAAAGTGTGAAAGAATTTTTTTTACATTTTTTGAATGAACAACTTCTAATTCCATCATAACTATTATTTTATTTTAATATTACTTTACAAGTATTAATTTTTATTTTCAAATAATAGAATTTTATTAATATTTTGGAATTTTTATTTAAAATTTTAACAAAAGAAAATGATATTTTTCACATATTTTTAAAGAAAGGTTTCATTGTTCTTTTAAAGGTATTTTCATATATGTCAAAATAATTTGATGAATCTTATTCTTTACTAGTGATTTATTCTAGTGATACCATCTACCTTATTTCTATGGATTTCTTATGATCATTTTTTTATTAGGTAAAATATTGACATATCATATTTTATTTTTCTAATATGAATGTTTATATTGATTATGTATTGTATTTTTATTCATTTATTTTATATGATTAATTCATTTGACTTAGAATGTGAATTGGTGGGGACCTCTAATAGATAAACCCTTTATTCAATGGTAGGTCTCATGAAACAAACTATCTTGGGTATTTGTCATGTTTTGTTCATATTTATGTATTATAACTTATAATAAGTAAATGATGGAAAGATTATGATGTGCAGAATTATCCATTATATCATTATGAAACCAGTTATTGGAATCCATGTGATTATTTATCTTTATATGTGATCCATGGACATATTAACCATTCATGATATTAGTTATATAAAATACTATATTATTGATCATCTTTTCCAAATTATTCTTGTTTAATTAATTATATGAAAGCTTTTATTGTATGTTTTCCCTTAATAAGAATCTAAGATCACCCTTTATTTGTTTTCCTTTCCTTGATATATGAATAATTAATATTTGAATAATTTTCAAGGATACAAGAAAATTTTTCATGAAATATTTTTTTCTTATAATTTAATATGTATTTCATGTATGTATCTTGTTTTCCCAGACTTCTAAAATGATCAACACTTTATGGTGATATCCCTTGTATCATCTACTAGTGTAATAAGGTAAACACTAGATCGATGTTACTGGATTCAGGGTGTTATTATATGTATCAAAGGAAGTTTAATAAGACCCTTGGGAACTACATTTAGGAGAACATGGATTAAATAACATAATCAAATTAAAAATTCTAACTAAGGTATATAATATGTCGTATAGAATGTGTGGATTGATGTTACTGGATGATTATATGTATAAGATAATGTCATGAAATTTTAGTAAGGTATAGAATGTGTGGTTTCCTAGAAATTAAATCCCTATATAGATAATAGCAAGTGGATATGGATGCAAAAAATATTCAATTAGTGGTAAACACCTAGAAAAAATGCCATTTGAGAATCAACATGATCTTCACTCAGTACATGGTAAGTGGGACTAAGACTACAATCTTGGTAAGACACTCCTAAGGGATATGATTTTTTTTATTTAAATGGTCTATAAAAACCATTACAAAACATTTAAAAGTATTTTTATGATTTTAATATATTTCCAATGATAGTAAGCTTATAATTCTGAGATTATCTTTGCATAAATTTTCAATTAATGTTAATTTTTACAACAGATTTAGAATTAAAAACTAATATTTAAAATTCATAATTTCATAATATAATATCATTTATTTAATTTTATAGAGATTGATCTTAGTAGAAGGAATAGAAAGTTTATAAACACCCTTAATTTATATAGATGTTTCCCTCTAAATAAATTCTATAAGACTCGAGTTGGAGCTAATAAAATTAAAAAAAATATCTAGGTAGGTTATGAGAAGTAATATTGGATATATGGAGAAACATATTTCTTAATTTCATAATACTATGATGTTGGAATACTTCATATAGAATAAAAATCCATCCATTAAGGGACCTATTGATCTGTTATCATCCAAAAAATAAATCACATCCCTTGAAATTATATTTAAAACTTTGGGATGTAATAAAATATAAAGTTTATGGTAGTATTGTTTTATAAAAAATGTATTCTAATAAATGGTGTACAGTGATTCAAAATAATATAGAGGATAAATAAATAGTGGTATGTAATGGTAGAGTTTTAAGTATATATTCATTGTAAAATATATTCCTTGTTAATAAAGAAATTTGCGGACTACGCATAATCTAGAGAGTATGATTGATTGTTTATTTGGTGGGATAAATAAAATTGTTCAATGGTTGCTACTCTCTCAAAAAAATTCAACATGTTATGATATGGTATTAATTGAACTTAAGGTATAGAAGGAATTATAAAATTTTATATTTTCAAAGGAACTAAATATAAAAATATAATTATTTATTTCTATGTAAAGGAAAATATAAAAAATGAAAAAATGGAAGAGAGGAATTTCAAACATGTAATAATTTTAGATTGAAATGCCTTGGGTTTTTATTAAAATGAATGGGATATTTTTAGAAGTATTGAGCTAAAGAAAATCAAGCTCATGAATTAAAATGTAAGGTTTAATTATTCTAATTTAAGGATATGGGGAACTAATCATGTGAATTCCCCATGTGTTAAAAGAATTTACCACAGGGAAGGAAAATGGATAAATTCAAAGGATATACAATCACTATATCCAAGGTTAAAGTCCCAAAAAAAGGATATAGTAGATACTTTGATCATAAACTCAAAGTTATATATTTCATTCATTGATATTGGATCTATGAAATATTTTATATCTACTAAGAATATTGAATAATACCCTAAAACATTCATAAAGGAGTTTCTAATTAAATAACCTAGTGGGAATCTGGTTGTAATGATAATATAATGTGTGCTCATTAATAATATGCATAGATATTATATAGTTTCAATCTTTTTTGTTATACTGATGTTTTAAAATGAAATAATATTATTTTTTGGGGTTTAATTAGTTTTTAGGACTAATAAATTAGTATATGAGGTTTAAAATAATCAATGTTGAAATAGTATTATTCATTATAATGAACATAAAATTAAATGTATGATTGTTTTTCTTTGGGAAGTATTAATAATGTTTTAAGAATTAATTTATTTCTTCATCACATAAAGTTTGATTAATATTTAGTATTATCTTATATTGTTTTACCTATTTTGGTTTTGATGGGTTCAATAACATGTCTTTATTTTTGAATCTTATAATTCATTAAAGGTTAATTTTCATGCTTCATGCATGAAAATACCTCTTAGTCATTATTAATTAGAATAAATATTTGAAAATGATAAAAAATAGTTGATCAAATCATACATTTTCACTTAGAAATTATAAAGGAATCAAGTATTTATTTTTCTCATATTCCTTAAATTCAAGTGGATGATAAACTTATTATATGGGAAGAAACTCAATTATTCCCATTTAGAAACCCATTAATGATTATAATCCTTATAAAGGTATATATATGGTTTAATAAATATTTAAGATAAATTTTCTAGTATTTACTAAGATAGTCTGGTTGATATCTAAGTATAAATTACATCTTGATTCATATGTTCATCAGTATGTAATAATTGAAATTTTGAGGATGCAATTTTTATAAAGGTGTAGAATATAACATCCCAAGATTTTAGTATGAGTTTTACTTTAAACAAATACTATAATAAATATATTCAAATGAACACAACACCAAACTTAATTGAATAATACCTTATTAATATACTAAAAGAAATATATTACAATACAATTAAATGAAACTTAATTAGTAAATTCAATTAAGATGTACTACTTTAATTATATTGGTTAAACATAAATATATTGTTTAGAAAAATTATTTTATTATATATAATTTATTTAAATGTTAATTTCACTTACGTATAGTATAAAATTATATAATACTTTTGTTTAAACATGTATAAAAATTAATAATCATTCTTTCATTTACTATCAAATGTTTATAAATAAGGATAAATCATTTAAAGGTAAGAAATAGTTTTTTTAGAAAAAATATTTTAATGTTTGAAATGTATTTTTATCATAATAAAATTAAATAATCACTACTGGTAAATTATCATAATGAAATATTTATATTATATAATCAATAAAATAAATTAATATCCATATAATTGTTTTTATTAGGTAAGGAATGATAATGAAGTCATTTTATACTTTGAAAATACGACTTTCTAAAAATGGGTTTTACACCTTTCATTCATAGATATTAAAGTTAATTTATTCCACATTTAGTAATTTTATTTGAAAATTTTAACTTTATTTTTAAATTCATAATGTCTAAATTATATTAGGGTGAATTGTTTTAAATTTTTCAAAAATAATTTAATTTTGGATTAATACTGAAAATTGTGTACTTTTTTCAAAGAATTAATTTATTTTCCATTCCATTATGTTATGGATATGGTTTTAAAGTAACATACTATTACTTTGATAAAAAGTAATATAATTAATTCCATATGAATCAATATTTTATTTTATTTTTTATAAGATTTTTATCAATATTATATTAAAATTAATTTCTACCACTTATAAAAATTTAATCTTAGAAAAAAAGGATCTTATATGTTGAATTATTTGGTTTAAATTTAATAATGTGATTAATTTAATTTTTTATCATTATGAATAGTAACTTTGGTAAAAAAAATATCACCATGGTAAAGGGGTAAAACATGTTAATTATGTTTAAAATCATGATATGAGGTTATAAAATATCATCATAATTCTTAGTGGATGATATTATTTCAACCCTTATCACATTATATTTTAAATTTAATTTTTTAATTTCCATTTATCCATCAGTAATACACTTATAATATTTGATAGTTAAGAATAATTGTAAGTGTTTCACTCACCTCACTAATAAAAGGGAACCTCATGTTCTCCCTTATTTACACCACTTAAGCCATTTATATTGACAAATATCTACCCAAACACCTTCCCAAAATTACTCCCCATGTCCTTGTTCTCATTGTATCATAAAAATACCACTTCTAGAATACTAAGGGAGTAAACCAAAGTAGTATTCTCAAAGAAGAGTTATAACTCTTAACTATTTTTTTTCATGTTTATGTTTTATTCTGCATCCTTAATATATTCTATAACCATGATTATATGATAACATAAGTATCTTAAATATACTAAAATTTTATTATGTAAATTTTGAAAACCTTTATCATCTCCTTTACAACTTATGGAAAATTAAAGCATCGCTCGTGCATACATATGGCCTACCATATCTACATAGTGATATATTTTTTTCATCATTGCCTCACCTAAATGGTTATAAATATATAATTAATTAATATATAATATTTTTATGACATTATTATGATTCTTTAAAGATAATACATCATATAATTTCATACCCTTTCATCCATTGGAAAGTGATAACGTCTCTTTTGCATATATGTGGACCACCACCTCCATCAAGCGATGTGATTTTTTTATTTATTCTTAACATAGATCAACATAAGTATTAATTTAATGAATAATTATGATATTTATGTAATAAGTTTGATTATTTAAAAGTACACATTTATCTATTTATTTTTATTTTCATCCTTTATAATAATGGAAACCTCACTCATGCATATGTAAGGACTATTGTATCCATGAGATGATGTAATTCATTTTACATGACCAATTTTAATGAATGGATTTAAAATTATATTAAATTAATAAACATTATAAATATAAAATCATTAATATTTTGGAGATAATGAAACCATGACCAAGTCAAAAGGATCGAATCTGGAAAACTGAAACATGCATATAAGTTGAAATGGTTAACACTCAAATATTATTTTTAATAAAAATATTATTTATAAATGGATAATAATAAATTATTAATGAATATTATCTAGTAATAAAAATAAAAATATCATTATTATATTGATTTATAGTAATATAAAATTTATTATACAAGATATTAGAGCATGTTTGACTAAGAAGAAGTTAGGGGTAAAATATTTATCATCTCAATTCCCTTTCTTCAAGACTTATTCCATTTTCACCGTATGTTTTATTTTATGTTATGTATAAATTACCATATATATGTATGTTATCATTTATTTATTGAAATTAAATTTGTTTAAAAATAATAATAATGTTCTCACCTTAAATAAGATTTTGATTTGAAAGTTTCCATTGTCATAACAGTTTATTCTATATCTCTTTTTTTTGGGTTGTTTATGTTTAATTTTTTATTGAAAGAAATTATAATATATTTATATTTTAAACTACATATATTTTATTATCCTTTGGTTATATATGTATTTATCATGTTTTTTTTATTTTATTCTTTTTGGTACTTAATATAATTGATAAAATGTTTTTAATAAAAGTAGTCCTTATTTTCTCTTTGGTCAGGGAACTTTTTATTCACTGCCCTTATTTATTAAAATGATTTAATGAATGTTATTTTTATGATCAAATTATTATTTAGATTATTTTTCAATCATATTTTAATTTCTTTTCAGTGTTTTAAAATGAATATTTTTGTTTTTTCCCTGAAAAATATTCTTTTTACTTTTTACCAAAAGTGTAAAACCAGTCTTTGTTTTTATATTTACCAAATGAATAAATTTTTCCACCATCATAACTATTTTTTACTTTGAATGCTACTTTAAAAGTTTCAATGTTTATTATCAAATAAAGTAGTTTTTTCAATATTTTGTAAATTCTTATTTAAAACGTTATGAAAATTAAAGGATATTTTTATCATATTTTTAAAGAAAGGTTTGAATGTTATTTTAAATGTATTTTTATCTATATCAAAATAATTTGATGATTCTTATGATTTAATGAGGATATAATCTAATGATACCATCCACCTTATTTCTCTAGATGTCTTACGATCATGTTGTTGACTGGGGAAAATATTAACATATCATATATTGTTTTTTCAATACAAATGTTTATATTGACTATGTATTGTATTGTTATTTATATCTTTCATATGATTGATTTATTAGAAATATAATCTTAATGGATGGGGGCTAATATTTGATAACTTCTTGATGCATCAATAGGTCTCATTAGAAAAACTATCTTGGGTATTTTTCATGTGACATACATATTTATGTATTATGTCATGGAATAAGGGCATGAAAGAAATATTATGATGTCTAGAATTATGAATTATATCATTAGAAAACCATATATTACTATAAAAATAATTATATATGTTCCTATATCATCCATGTATATATTCCCATTTCATTGTATTAGTTATATGGAAAACATTATTATTCTTTATCACTTACATATTATTCATTTTTTATTTTTTCTAGGGTAGTATCCATTGTAATCTTTCCGTTACTAGGCATCATAGGTCACCCATTTTTTTCCTTTCCATGGGATATTAAGAAGGAATCTTTGAATGATTTTCAAGGAAGAAAGAATGTTTTTCATGCTATTTTTTATCTTACAATGTAATATGAAATTCATGTATGTATCTAGTTTTCCAATACTACTAAACTAATCAATCCTTCATGGTGTGATACCTTGTATCTTGAACCAATGTAATAAGTAAACAATATCTCTATATTACTGGAGTGATTGTGTTACATGTGTGTTACATGTAAGGTAGCATTCAAGATATTTTTAGAAGATTTTAGCCCCAAACTAACCATGGTTATTTTTTAAGGATGATTAAGGTGAATGGATATGTATGATGATTTATTATTATGTCTAAAATATGTGTCTTAGATGTCACTATGTACACTGAAAAAATAGGAATCAAGGAACATATAGTTCTAATAAAATATATGTCATCCCAATATATAGTTTGATATAAAAAGAATAGATGTGATTAAAGAAATCATACACTATGAGGAGTTTGATACTGATGGAATTTATAGCTAGATAAAATGTTTTTAATTGTGATATCACTATATATCCTAAAATAACAGTAATTAGTCCACATGTATTTATTATAAATTATAGTCTTGATATAGATCTAGCTTATATATAGAGAAGGGTCATTTTAATTCCGACGTAACATTTGAACCGGAAGAAGCCCTGAGGCTTGTACCGAGAACATGAGACTTCGGCTTCTACAAATAGTGACTTTGTGCATGCCCTAAGAATAATACCCCATGAAAATATTATAATCCTTGGTTTTAAAATATAGTTCTTATGAACACAGGTATTTCATTATAACAAGGTATTTTTTACAGAATCAATGCAAGAGGTACCCTTAACTGAAAATGGGTCTCATGTAGGGAAGTTGAGTCATATAGAATGAACCACCCTAAGTAGTTAAATTCATACAAGATATACCATATGTCATTTATTTTAGCATAATATGAATAGTTTAATATCCTGATATTTTAAAATAATGACATTATGTTTGATAGCATATGCATAATGCAACACCGAGCATAAATGAACCATGAAATATTATTATTTAATTATGACTATTATAACCTACCTGTTGAATTGGAGGGTATGAATAGAATTAACAAAAATTTTAAAATATATCTAATGTTCCTAATCAATATAAAGTTATTCATTAATTCTTAATAAATAATCACTCAATTTTTATTAAGGCAATTTTATTCTTCAACAGTTTTTTTAAAATGGTCTTTATTTTTTTTGGGAAGAAAATATTATAATTAATTTTAGGATATGTTTAAAATTTTATTTGATAAAAAATGATATCATTTTTGAAATCATAATATCAAAATTATTCTATGGTGAATTTTTGAAAATATTTCTAATTTTTTTTTTATTTTTCTATGAATAGTGAAAATTAATGATTTTTATTGAAAATTATATTTTATTATTTATTGAAATTATATTTTGGAATAGTTTTAAAATTTAATTTGTTCCTTAAGATTATAAAAAATCCAATTATATTCTTTGGAATTAATTTTATACCTGAATTTAGTATAAAATCATTTTTGTACTTAAAAAGACATTTTTTTAAAAAATTGTTTTTCAACGTATTTAGAGAGTTTGATTTCAAATTAAATTACACCACTTAGATATTTTAAATTTTTAATAAAGGATTTAATATTTTTAATAATTAGGTATAAAGTTTTAAAATAGGACACTTTTATTTTTGTCCAATATAAATATTAGTCATAGTAATTTTTTTACCGCAGTAATGGGTAAATCGGGTAATTAAGGATAAAAACCAATATTATTAGAACTATAAAATGGCCATAAAACATTAATTATTCTTATTTGATGATTAAATTTCATTCATAATAATCCAAAAATACATTATATAAGCTTATTTTTTCATTTGGGTGTGATTATGACCGTTATAAGATTTTATGTAACGTAAAAAATGCCCCATTCTGGTTTTTAATAAATATTATTTTTTTTCATGGATAAAAATTTAATATATTTTTATTATAAATATTAAGGGGAAATATAAATAATTTATACTTATTTTAGTAATTTATTTTTAATTTTTTATAAAAGAATAATTACCTTAAATGCTTAGACAATGCTGAGGTAGTAATTATTCAATTAATAGAAAAATAAAATAAATGATATTAAAAATATTAAAATTAGTTTAATTTGAAAAAAATTAATGTGATAAAATAATTTAATATATAAAAATAACATGTTAGGGATTTCAAGAACCAAGCCAATTCATCATCTAACTGATACCTGACTCGATCCGTGGAAAGGCCCAAAGGGCATTCCTAATACCCATGGGATGGAATAAGGGCCCGGGTATAAATGATAACATGTTGGAACAATTTAACCAAATATTAAAATATAAAATAATTGAAAAAACTAATAAACTAAATCTGAAAATTTCAAACCAAACAAGCCTTAAAAAAATTTCAGAGTTGAGCTTTAAAGTTTAAACCCAAACCCAAAGACCACCACAAAGTGGTGTAACCAAAAACCAACTCAAAATCCACTACCTAGCAAGAGGAAACCACCTTCAAGCTATCTTCACAACACCATACCAATAAATATAGCTAGAAACCTGAACCACCATATCCAAAATAATTACCCTTACCTGTATCAAACATAACCAAATCTACTTACACCCAAAGGTATAAGTAGGGTGTGAGTTAATTCCTATTAGGATGCCGCCAAGAAAATATTCCATTCATAAACATTATATGACAAATAAACTTTCAAGTTTAATAATAAAAAAAATACTTAAACACTTTAAAGGAATGTAGATTTAGTGTAAGAAACTTTAAAGGAATGTATTTTTTTAATAAAAAAAACTTTTTATTTTATAGTAACCCAAATGTCACACCATATTCCAAAGGTGAGTACGAAGTAATCAGGAGCACCAAATATAGGAGAGGCCTTATAGGTACTAGTTATAGATGGGTCTCTTAAACCTCAATTATCAGTGAAAAGTTGTATAGGAACCATGAAAACATGTGTTCTCATATAGGAACCACTAGTAGGGGACTTCCCTGTAACCCTAGTGGTATCCCACCATCATCCATATATTTAGTTAGTGTTGTAGTTTTCAATCCCACTAGTTGATACTAGGTCAAATCCACATAAAATCACTAGAACACTAGTCCTAGTCCTCCCACCTAGTTACTCGGGCATCCCTTAGTGCTCATTCATGTTCCCAGTTCATGTGGTATACCACAATAAAATAAATAGACCAAATAAGGCACTGAACCTACCAAATACCACCATTAACACACCTAAACCATCTTATAAAATCTTACACACCCCAAAAATCATTCAAAACATAATTCACACCACTTTCATAATTAAATAAACAATTTTACTAGTTAAAAAAACTTTTCTTACAATTAAATAGACCACTAAAAATTATTAAACAATTTCCAAAAAATATCTCAAGGCTTAAAACACAAAAACCAACTCAAATATTCTTTTATGACCAAACGAACACCCATTCCACATCACGACACAATTTTCACGACATACAGAGTTGAATAAAATAATTTCAAAGTTCATAAAACACCATTAAATAACACGATATGGTTTTACATCAAAAACTCACCCCATTATATATAAATATGATATAAAATCTCAAATTCATACTAAAATATTTTAAAAACAATTTTCTCACCAAATTAATTAATCAAAAAACATGCCAAAATTATTTAATAAAGTAAAATAATTCTTCAAATAAACACAATTCTCACCCAACAAACTATTTAACGAACATGCTAAATTATTTTAACAAGAAAATTAATTCATCAAACATTGTTTGTACACATAACCATCAACCTCGATGCAGAAACATCAAAATTTGGTGTGAAGCTCCAATCCCACCCATACACACCTCAAACAAACTCAATTGGACCATAAAAAGAGAAAGAACCAAAACCATAAAAAATTGGACCCCATAAAAAATTGAATTCTAACTTGAATCCTTAAGGAGAAGGGAAGAGACTTAACCAGGTGATTTTCACTTGTAGAAAATGGAGAGGAGTTTCTATGGGAAATCTGTTCTCTAAGGAGGTTCACTGGAAGAGGTCTCAATAAAAAATATCTAGTTGAAAGGAGGGGTGGTGTGAGAGTATCATGAGGGGTATGTGAGGGAGGTGTGAGGGGTATGATGATGGTGCGAAGTTGGTTTTCTAGGAGGGAAGTGGTGTGCCAACCAAAGGAGAGTCCAAGGGGAGGAGGAGATTAGTGATAAACAGGAAGGTTTAGGGGATAGGAGAACACGAAGCAATGAAGGGAGGGGGAAAAAATAGAGGGGGAAGGAAAATATAAAGAATAAAAGAATAAAATAAAAAGAAAATAAAACAAAAAAACCCTAAATTCAATTAAAATAATAATAATAATTGATAATGATAATAATAATAATAATACCTTAAAAAATATTAACCAAGATAATATTATTATTATTGTTAAATAATAATATTTTTATCATTATAATTAAGAAGATACTTATTTATTTTTTTCTAGTTTAATTTTTTATTCACTTGATCATTCCTTTTTTCAATTAATTTGTTAATGGTGCATCGGGAAGGGTGTAGTGTGATTTGGCGAAGCCGCATGGCTTCGACCATGCCCTTCCCATGTGCCAGACGCCGTCAAGCCCAAACATTAATTTATTAGAAAATACACTAAATTTCAATAGGGATTGGCCCTTACCTTAACAAAATATCACAAATCTAGATAAAACTAATAAAAATAAAAAAATTTAGAAGTTCATGTGTTCCAGTTATCCCTACACAGAAAACTTTTCTCCCATAGAAAGTCAACATGAAGTCTGATCAGAGAATAAAAATGGGTACTCCTGTTCAATCCACAACTTCCACACCCAAGTCTCATTCTCATCATTCCCATGCTACCACAGGATACAGACCAATGGAATAGACATCCCAAGAAACACCTCCTCTTGGGAATCCATTATCCACATTGGCCGCTAAAACACTGATAAATTAGGCTCTATCTCCAACTCTTCCCAATTAAATAAATGAGATAGATCTATATTATACTTCTTCAATTGGGAGAAATGAAATACATCGTGAATTGAAGTCAACTGTAAATGTAAAGTTTACCTGTATTTCAACTTTCCAATTTTCTCAGTGATCTCGAAAGGCCCAACAAACCTCGGCATCAGCTTTTCCTTCTTTCCCAAAAGATTGTGACTAAAGTGAGGGGCCACCATCAAGAATACTTGATCACTCATAGAAAAATCAATGTCTCTACATCATTAATTAGCATAAGATTTTTGGAGACTCTGAGATATCAATAATTATTGCCTGATCAAATTGAATTTCTCAGACATCTCCTGCATAAGGCTTGGTCCCAAAAGTGAGGTCTCACATACCTCAGCCCAACATAAAGGAGACCAACATGGAAAACCATAGAGAACCTAAAAATGAGACATTCAAATAAAGGATTGGTAAATATTATTATAAGTGAACTTGACCAGTCCCAAATGGCGATCCCACGATCCTCTGAAGTCTAAAACACATGCATGATGCATCTCCTGTAGAATATAATTTTCCCACTCCAATTGACCAACTATTTGAGGATGGTATGTCATGCTCATTTTAATCGGTTACCCTTAGTCCCTATAAAGGCCTTCACAAAACTAAGAGGTAAAGCATAGGTATCTATCAGAAACAATCATTGGTGGAACACCATGAAGTCTAACCACCTCCTGAATATACAATCGGCCTAGCTCATCCACATTCATTATATCTATAATCCGAATCAAGTGGGATGATTTAGTCAAATGGCCAATCACCACCCAAATATAATTCCATCATCAAGGTGTATGAATAAATACAATAATGAAATTCATGGAAACTTCATCCCACTTCTAGTTAGGAATGGTTAATGGATGAAGCATTAAGGAGGGCCTTTGATTCTATGCTTTTACCTGTTGACATGTATAACAGCTTGATATGAAATCAGATATGTCCAACCTCAAGCATGGCTACTGAAACTGTCAATGAACATCATAATACATCTTGGCAGCCCCATGATGGATTTTCCACTAATACAAGTGACTATCCTATATCACCACCTTCCACAGAGGCAACAACACCACTGCACAGCCCTTAAAGCACAAGATCCCATTGAGAGACAAAGGCCAATCCAAAAAAGTCTGCCTGCCTGGAAGGAACTACAGAGACCACTGACATAGATCATCACTGGGTTGGTCTCACTGAATCAACTCCATAAGAGTAGGATTCAACTGAATGGTTTCCAAGAATGTACCTCCACTTTCCTTCTTGGAATCCAAGTGCATATGGGAAAATATCCCCATAAAGGCACATTCCTCACTATACTTTCTCGAAGCCTACACTAATACTATTCTTCTCAAGGTGTCAGCCACCACATTACCCTTACCCAGGGTATATATGATATCAAAGTCGAACCCCTACAAATACTTGATCCAATGGTCTGCCTCGTATTAAGATCCTTCTATGAGAAGATGTAGACAAAGATATTATGTTCATAGTAGGCCACAAATTTACATCTAAAAGGATAATGGTGCCAATTCTTTAGAGAATGTGTCACCATTTTCAATTCCAATTCATGGGTCGGGTAATTATTCTCATGCGGTTAGAGTCTGTGAGAACCATAAGCCACTACATTATTATCTTTCATGAATACACACCCAAGGCTCATTAATGAAGAATCAAACCAAACCACATATACCTTACCAGACATTGTAAAGATCAACACAGGTGTAGTAGTCAACCACCAATTCAACTCCTTAAAGGATTCCTGACAATATGGGCTCCACTCAAACTTTATCCCTTTTTGGGTGAGTGTGGTCATAAAGGAAGCAAGATGCAAGAAGTCCCAAAAAAATATCCTGTAATAACTTTCCAGGCCAAGTAAACTCATAATCTCAAACACATTCTTCTGTTGTTCCCATGACATAAATGCACTGATCTTCTCGAGACCCACTAAAACCCCTTTCTCCAAAATCACATGGTTCAGAAACCCCACTTCTCTAATCTAGAAGGTGCACTTAGAAAGAATCGCATAAAGGTGATGATCCGAGTGAGTTCCCAACATGATCCATAAATGATGCTCATGCCCTTACTAATATTTGAAGTAAACGGTGATGTCATCCATGAATACCAAAACAAAATATTTGAGATACTGGTCAAACACCACATTCATGAGTTCTATAAAAACCACTGGAGCATTCTTCAATCCAAAATGCAAGACCAACTCAAATTGGTTGTACCTAATTTGGAAAGTTGTTTTTGAGATGTCTGTTTCTCTCACCCTAACATGGTGGTAAACCGAATGCAATTCTATCTTGGAAAATAACGTTCCACCTTTAGATGGTCGAATAAATAATCTGATTAGGGAAAAGTGTATTTATTCTTGATAGTTTCCTTATTAAAATTATTGTTATCAATGAATAACTAGAGAGATCTGTCATCCTTCTTCAAAAACACGATTAGGGCGGCCCAATGAGAGAAGATTGGGAGAATGAACCCTTTGGATTCCAAAACTTCTAGTTATGTCTTTAATTTCATCAATTTGGAAGGGTCCATGTTATATGAGGTAAGAGATATATTTTTTTTTCCCAGTGCCAATTAAATCAAGAACTCCACGTCCCACTATGGGGATAAGCCCAAAAAACATATAGAAATTCATCTAGGAACTCATCCACTATAAGAGGTAATACACCTTGAGGAGTACGACCATTGTCCTCCAACATGAGTGACAATACGAGAAGGGAAAGACTTCCCAACTATAGAAGTGGAGGTCATTCACCACCCGAATGAGGATTCCATTCCCCTAGAAATACCTAAGGACTCCCATCAGGTGCCATTAAACTCACTCATTTCCTATAGAAATTGATATGAACTATAAAGTGTACCAGCTAATCTATTCAGAAGATTACATCAAAAAGTACCATTTCCAAGACTAGAAAGTCCCACTCTATCTCAACCCATAAAATAGAGATAACACAAGATGGGAACATGATAACTTGCTCTTTCTTCTTACATAACGGTGTTACTAAATCCATTGTAAAAGAAAATCAATCGGTTGGTATGTTCAGTAGATTCAAAAGATGGGCAGAGATAAAATAAATTGACACCCCAATATCAAATAAAATAGATACTATAGAAGATGAAATTAGGATGGTATCTCAACTGTCGAAGGTCCTGAATTTGATCCAGCTAGTTCCTAATCCATAGAATAAAGATGCTTAGTCCCTATCTAAGAATGAACACTCGCCTGTGGATTTACCCTGATCTAGATCTACCCAAAAGACAATCTGGTCCAACTTCCAGAACCACCAAACTAAGATCCCATCATCCTGGTTTTCTCCAACTGAAATAACACTCCCCTGGAATCCAGAGATCCTACCCCACTCTGATAAGGGTGTTCCACCTGATAAAACTGTTGTAGGTTACTTATATCTCCGCACTGATGACAAGTCCTAGGGAGATGAGGGCATGCAGGTTTCATGTGTCCTTCCTTCCAACATTGATGGCACACAACAACCCCTGCACTAGAAGATTCATAAGAAGCCTTCTTAGAATAATGGTCTGAGCTGGCACCACCCTTCTTCCCTTTTTCATCACACTTCCTTATATTCTCAGATAAACTATATCTAACCAATAATAACATATCCCCAAAAGAACCAGACCAACCCTTACAGTCAATCTCCACCATACATGCTTGGTCAAACACCTCAGTATAAGTCTTCATCTTCAATAAAAATAAATTAGAATATATCTCCAGTCGAAAACCCTTTTCAATCCTCTGAGATTTCATCTCTTAATTGGAGACTATTTTAGGTGCATACCAAACCACCTCAGTGAAACAGTTAGCATACTCCATCACCGACTAGTCCCCCTAGACAAGATCCATGAATTCCCAGGATCTAGCATATTCCAAGACCACAGGGCAGAACTAGTCATTAAAGACCACCTTGAAGTCCTTTCATCTCATCTACTCATGATTCCCATCTTGGAAAACATAGTTCTAACACCTTTGACTAGGACCTTATATCATAAATGAAGTGCATTTCACTCTATCCTATTTAGAAGTATCTAGAAACTCAAACATGTGATCAATATTCTCAAGCCAAACCTTCACTTCGGGAGGCTTTGTGGTGCCTCAGAATGATGGGGGTTTGTTCTTGAGAAACATCTGGGCCTTTTACTTTTTAGGACCATATCCATCCTCTATAATTGGAGAAAAATTAGTAGTAGTATCTGCTCCCTTTCCTAAATCCTACAAATCCTGAACCACAACTTCCACCAACCTCTGATCAAGCGATGAGGGAGAACTCTCTCTAGCATCTTCCTGTGGTTTTAGGGGAACTCTCTGAGTTTGTATGACTCAACAAGAAGAAAACGTCACATAAGAACACCACTAATACAATAGGTCTCAAATTTTTTAGCAATCATAAAATATAAATAAAACATGTCACAAAATGAAATGACCAAACCAATTCACTTACAATCATTGTTCATGTGCATTTTACAGCCTGTATGTCCCACCCAAAAGAGAATTCAAGAAAAGATTTTGACATCCCATGGTGACTCGAGGTCTATCACAAGGTGTGCGGGACATGCACCCTACTCACAACCAGAAATATGTGCCTCAATAGTCCTATATCCTATTTAACCTGACTCATACAAAATAAAATGTCTCAAGGTCATGACTAAAAACATCCTTTGATTCCATTTTTTCAAGAACCAATTCGGTTCATCATCTAACAGACACCCAACCCAATCCATGGAAAGACCTAAAGGGCGATCCTGATCCCCACGGGCAAGCACAAGTTCCCAGGTATAAATTTAGACATGTGGAAATGATTTACCCGAATATTCAAATATGAAATAATAGAAAAAACTAATAAATGATATCTGAAAATTTTCAAACCAAATAAGCTTTAAAAAATTTTCAGATTTGAGCAACACAGTTTAAAGCAAAACCCAAAGGCTACTACAAAGTGGGGTGACCAAAAACCAAATCAAAACCCACCATATAGAAAGAGAAAACCACCTTCAATCTATCTCCACTATGGCGCACCAAGAAAGATAGCTAGCAACCCAAACCGCCATCTCCAAAAGTTATACCCTTACCTATATCAGGCATAACCAAATCAACTTACACCCAAACGTTTAAGTAGGGTGTGAGATAATTCCTAGTAGGATGCCACTGAGAAAAGATTTCATGCATAAAAATTATATGACAAATAATATTTCACTTTTAATAAAAAATTAAAATACTTGAACACTTTAAAGGAAAGAAGATTTAGTGAAAACAACTTTAAAGGAATGAAGTTTTTAAATAAAAAACACTTTTTCATTTATTGTAACCAAAATGTAACACCATATGTCGAAGGTGAGCATAAATTAATTCAGAGCACCAAATATGGGAGAGGTCATATAGGTACTAGCTAGTGATGGGACCCTAGAACCTCACATCTGGGTGAAAATTGGTATATGAACCACAGAAACCTGTGTTCTCGTACATTAGCCACAAGTAGGAGACATCTCCATAACCCTAGTATTCTTCCAACATCATCCATATATTTAGTTAGTATTATAATTTTTAATCCTTCTAGGTTATACCGTCCAGAAGACACCTCAAATCACTAACATTCTAGTCCTAGTCTTCCCACATTGTTACCCGGGCTTCCCTTAGTGCTCATTCAAGTTCCAAGTTCATGTCACATTCCACAATCAAATAAACAGACCAAAAAAGGCACTACACATACCAAATACCACCATTTACACACCCAAACCCTCTTTTAAAATCTTATTCACACCAAACTATTTCAAAAATTAATTCGGACCACTTGCATAATTAAATAAATCATTTTCCCATTTAAATAACCCATTTTCATAATTAAATAAACCACTAAGAAAAATCATTAAACAATTTCCAGATACATCACATGGCTTAAAACACAAAAACCAACTCAAATGTTATTTTATGACCAAATTCACACCCAGGCCACATCAAGACACAATTTTCACCACATAAACATTTGAATAAACTAATTACAAAATTAATATAACACCATTAAATAACACAATATGGGTTTTCTTAAAAAACACACCCCATTATATATAAACATGATACATAATCTCAAAAACATATGAAACTCTTTTGAAAAGGAATTTCACACCAAACTAATTAATCACAAAACACACCAAAATTATTTAAGCAAGTAAAAACATACATCAAATAAACACAATTCTCCCCCAACAAATTAATTAAATAACATACTAAATTAATTGAATAATAAAATTAATTCATTAAACAATGTTTTACATAAAACCACCTACCTTGATTTAGAAACTCCCAAATTTGGTGTGAAGCTTAAATTTCACCAAATCCTCACCTCAAAAAAACCCAATTGGACCCTAAAACATTATACTGAATCAAAAACATCAAAATAGGACACCTAAAAAATGTAATTCTAACACGAAACCCTAAGGAGAAGGGAAGAGACTTACCCAGGTGATTTTCACTTGTGGTGAAAGGAGAGGGGTTGTCAGGGGAAAGTCAAGCACTAAGAAGGGTCATCAGAGGTCACCCTACCAAAGATAGGTCACGTCGGAGGTGGTCTCATTGTAAAATATCTAACCGAGAGGAAGGGTGGTGCGAGGGTGGCGTGAGGGTGGCATGAGGGGTATGTGAGGGCGATGTGAGGGGTAGGGCCCCAGAGAAAAGTCAGTTCATGAGGAGGGAAGTGTTGTGCCAGCGTAAAAGAGATGCCAAGGGGAGGAGAAGAGAAGTGTTAAACAGGTAGGGTTAGGGGAGAGGAGAACGTGATACGATAAATGGAGGGTGGAGGAAGATAATAGGAAGGAAAAAATAAAGAATAAAAAAAGAAAAGGAAAAGAAAATAAAACCCAAAAACCTAAATTAAATATTAATAATAATAATAACAATAAGTAATAACGATAATAATAATAATACCTTAACAAAATATTAACCAATATAATAATAATAATATTCTGAAATAATAATAATAATATCATTATTAAGATGATACTTAATTTATTTATTTTTTCTAGTTTTGTTTTTTCACTTTATCATTCCTTTTGTTAATTAATTAGTTAACCATGTACTGGGAAGGGTTAATGGTGATTTGGTGAAGCTTTATAGATTCAAATGTTCCTTTCCCATGCATCATACTCTATCAAGCCCAAACATTAATTTATCAGCAAAGAGGTAAAATTTAAAATAGGGCTTGGCCCACACCTCGACAAAATATTAAAAAACCAGATAAAATTTCAAAAAATAAATTGTTTCAGAAGTTCCAGTATGAAAAGGGATGTATTAAATTATTTTATTCAAATTACATTTTTTATTGATGTTATAAAATTCTAATTAAATCAATATATCAAAAATTAACATTATTGATAATTTAATAAAATAATATTTTATTAAATGATATAAAATTTCTAAAAATCATATATTGAGAAAAATTAGTAGTATATGGTTTAAATATCAACCATGTTTCATTTATGGTCTATTTTTCATTCATTATAATTATCTTGACCATCAAGGAGTAAAAAATTGTGTTATCACGGTAAGTGTGAAAATGGTTAACATAGGGTTAAAATCAAAATATAAGGGTAAAAAATTTCCCAAACTTGCCTAAATTTTATTATATGAGATTAAATATACTCATAATCATATTATATTATAATATTATCCATTTTTATCCATTTTTACATAAATATGAATCTAATACTTTATGAAATTCCAAGAGTTTCACCCTTCTCTTATAAAAGGGCACCACTTATCCTCTTTACTTCACACTAAAATACCTTTTATTTACACAAATATCAACCCAAATACCTTAATAACATAGATATAAACATTCTATAGGCCTTATTTTGGTCATAATACTAACCATAATGGTCTCAACGGTTTAATAAAATAAGGTTTTTCGAAGAAGATGTATCGTTCTTAACCTAGAATTTCTATTTTATTTGTTCTTACATATCCATAAAAATTTCTTCAACCTTGAAGATATAATAACATATATATATATATAACATATTATAAGATTTTATTATTATAATTTAATATCCTGTATCCATATCTAACCTCCATCAATTGGGAATGTAATTCATCATTCGTGTGTACGATGGATTACCACCTCACGGATCGATGTAATTTGGTTTGCATCACCACCTCTCAAGGATGGTTATAATGATGGAATTAATATTTATATATTATTTTAATGAAATATTATCACTATTAATAGATAATATTTAATTTAATTCATTTTCTTTCCATTCAATAAAAAATGATAATGTCATTCGTGCATACCTGTAGACTATCACCTCCATAATATAATGTGATTTTTTTCACCAGCACATCACAGGGATGAAATATATAATTATTTTAAAAGATATAATATGTTATTTATTATATAATTATAATTATTTTAATATAAAAAAGTAATTAACTTCTTTCATTAATGATAATTGAAAAATAGAAATGTTACTTATGCGTACGTATGGCATATCATCTCCATGATTATAACATAGTTCATTTTTCATAACCATATACCACAGATGGTTTTAAAAGTATAATTTATTTTTAAAATTTTTAATTATGAAATGATTATTATTATTAAGATCATGGAATAAGGAACTCTACGACCATAGTCAACCTACAAGAGTCATTTTGGACTTATGAGCTGAATACTGTCAAAATAATGTGATATGAAATTAAATGAATAAGTAATTATTTATAACATATTAATAAGTGAAATAAAATGAATAATAAACTCAAAAAAGGTTCTCAAGTAAGTAAAAAATTAAAATAATTTTATTACTCAGTAATATAAAGAATGTACATGATGAGTCAGACTCAAAGTAAGAGACTTTCATTTAAAAATACTCTTTTAACGTTTCCCTTAAAACACTTTTTCTTCCATATAAATGTTTTATAAAATTATTTTATTGATATATTTATATGGACATAAAATAATTATAAAAAATGATTTCTATTTTTAATTTTTTCAAAGGTTTTAAAAAGTAATCATTTTAGGGAATGTTTTTAATTTCATTACAAAATACAAATAGAATGTTTTCTTTTAACATATACTGCAACAATGAATTTTAGAACCACCATAAAAATTATTTTATTTCTAGATTACATTAAAATATATCATTTTTTATTCAAATAAAACCCACATTTAACTTTTTTCGATATTTTGGTATTAGAAATGGATTTTTAAAGAAATTGGTTATTTGATATCTGAAAGTGTTTTGTATACGGGTTTAAAAGATTTTTTCAAAGGTTTATGACAAAAAGTAAAAGAATAAAATGTTTTATTCACAATTTTTTAATTGAAAATTATATATGAGAAATGGTTTTTCCTAATATATTTTATATGATGGGTTGATCCCCATTGTAGCTCACAGTTGAGCCCAATATGTCTTATATGAAGGGCGATTCCCTTTATATCTCTCCAATTCATCGAGTAAAGGGAAAGAGTAGACCAATTAGGTTTATAATTAGTGATTATGGTAATTTACCCAGATGGTTATTCTACATAAAACATGTATGGTTATTTCATGTTTCACTGTTATGTTTACTCCAAGTATAACCATGATGGTTATTTAAAGTCTAATTGTGTTGGTTATTCTAAGTATAACTATGATGGTAATTCCAGGTGTAATCACGAGGACTACTCCACATGTAAGTGTGAAATAAAAATTATACCTCAAGTTACCCATGTGATTTATATATTCATTCTATGGGTTTTATAGAAATCATAAGATTTCCAAAAGGTAAGAAATGAGTTTATTTTCAAAGTGAAATATATGCTACTTCTTGAAGGTAAAAATTATTACTTTGTGAAAAAAAATTAATGAGATTTATTTTATTTCAAATAAACCTTCATGAATTTTATTTTCCTATTAATATTTATTATGAAATTTTGTATGAAATGTTTTGGGTAGAGAAGTTGATTTCTTGGGTAAGAAAATGTTATTAATAAGGCCAAATTTTATTTCGTAAAAGGTAGATTTTTATAATTATTCAAGGAAAAATGGTTTCCTACTTCTTTTTATATCCCTTATTGAGATTTTTGTTTTTATCCCATGTTTTAATATGTTTTTAATTGGATGATTAGAGAAAAGTATGAGACAAAGATGAAAATTGTGAATATGTTTCATGAAAAGAAAAAAAAATCTCAAAGTTTTGTTTGGTGGAAAAATGAATAATAAATATTGTTGTCCACTTGGTAATATATGTGTTTCTTATGTAAGTGTTATGACCTAAATCTATAAAACTATAAAACTAAAAAATGTTTGGGTATGTAAGAATGTGAATTCTAGTTTAAATTCACTAGAATATGTAGTTATTAAGGTCGGGTCCTTACTGTTGGTTTCAGTGTAGGGTTTAGATTACATTAGAGGTTAGGATGTTAATTGAACATAGGTTAAAAGTCCATTATAACTACAATGATTATTATGATTGGTATAATTATAATTATTTTTGATAAATCTAATGAGTTCAAGATAACATGGTAAAGAATATATCAGTGTTTATCCTCTCTATAAAGTAGTTTATTATGGTTTTATTGATATTATCACACAAACCTTTTTGGTTTTAGTAAATGCTTATATCTAGTAGGAACCAAATTAATGATGGATTTGAAGGAAAATATTGTGGTTGTCTGATTGAGAAACTAAATAGAATGGTATTTGTATTGAAAACTCTTATGGTTATTCTTAACCAACTATCACAAATTATGATTAACAACATGAACCTATGTGAGTTTCCTAACTCATCAAATAAGAGATAAATGAATATCCATGGATGTTCAGGTGATAAATATAAAAAAGATAAAAATATTCAACAAATTATGAGTTAATAATATAGGAAGAATCTCCCAGGAAAATGTTTTAGAAGAACAAGAAGATTTTTTATATGTGGTAAATGAGGTTATTGCATAATAATAAACCAAGGAAAAATGGAATCATTCAGTTAACATTAGGAAGAGGAATAAAAATATTCCATGGGAATTTATTGAATTTTTTAAATTTGGGGAGTATGTAAATTATGAAAATTGAAATCCTAAGGAGAAACTCAAGAATGGGATCAGTAAGATTATACATATTAATGTTTAGTAATGCTTAATTACATTATTTTTAAAGATTAAGAAACTATAAATGACATATGAAAGGTATGGATTATACTTTGTTGTATGTTTTAATATTTTTGAATGTTAGGACCAGATTAATATTTTTTTACAAAATAAGTATTAAATAATAAGATTTAAAATCATGGTTAATAAATAATATTGAATGATTAAGGTTTTTATATATGGTTATTTAAGAGTTATGATGTATTGGTATATTTAAGGTTGATCATAAGTTCCAAATCTAAGAAAACCATTTTGAGTTTTTTTGTGATAGGAATACATTGGGAGACATTTATTTAGTTTTCATCAATGTTTGAGTTATATGTAACTCTTATGTTTACCATGTAAAAATTGTATTTAAGGAATATTTCTCTTTTTATTTTGTGGACATAATTTTAAAGGTATTGATATGATTTTGGATTTATATTATCTTTGATGATTAATGTTATTCTTTAGGATGTTCGTCATTATTTTTGGAACATTATTAGAATTATATTTTTATAGTTTTAGTAAAATTAAAACCTGCAGGTATAGTGATAAACCATCACATCTGGAGAGGCCACAGAGCTTAAACCCACAACCGAACAGAGATAAGGTCACAATGCCTTTCACATTCCTTAGTGAAGTCCTGGTTCGTATAAAATCATTTGCTTCACTTAAATGGTTTGACATATAATTATTATGTTGATTTTGGGAACACATTTATTATTATAAAGAAATTCATAGGAATAAAAGTGATTTGGTCATTGGGTGATTAATGTTATTTTGGAAGAAGATCAATATAATTTTCAGGAACATTAAGTGATATTTTGGGATTTTATTTGAGATGTAAAGTTTGATTTATAATTTGAAATCATATATGATATTAAGGTGGATTTATGGTGATTAAAGTTAATTAGGGAAATGATTATCATATCTTGGAGATTATATTATTAAGTAGTAGAAATTTTTGGTATGAGACTTTCGAAGTGATTGACGTTATTTAGAGATAAATGTTAATTTTACATTGGAAGAATATTTTAATAAATCCTTCTGATTTTTGGGTTTCAAGATTGGTCAAAAATATTTTGAATAATTTTAAGGATAGTTATTTCTAGTATTTTTTAGTTTGAACTTTGGGTGTTACTATTTAATTTTAGAGATTGATGTCTTATTTCTTTATAGGAAGGTTTATTCATTTGGAGAATTATCTTCTTATTACTAAATATTTTGGTTTTGTTTAATATCTAAAGAAATCAGGAATGTATTTTTATCTTTTTTTTGGATTATATTATCAATTAGTATTTTATTATAGTGCTTTATTCATGACAATTCATCTTTAACACTCATCGTTTGGAGCAGAAAATGAGATTGTAGTGATAATTGATTAAAGGATGAAATTATAATTTTAATGCAATTATATTTCCTTAGGATTTTAATATATATTGTTATGTAATTATTCAAGTCTAGGTAAAATGATCTTGAAACAAAAAATTAATCCTATTACATTTATTTCCAATTAATTGATGGTCTCTTCACCCATCATAGATTTATGATTTTATGTATCTTAAATATCTCCTATTCCTATTCTTTATTACTCTCTACTAGTACTTAGGAATTAGATTTATCTTACATGATTATATTTACAATTACCACAAATTTTCTATACTTATAAACCTATTTATGTGTCATTTAAGATGACCTTCGTGTTTCCATTTTCCTCATTTCAAGAGGAAATTTTACTAACCATTTTAACAATTTCAGTTTCCATAAAAGAATTTTCAAATTTAAAACCTTTGATTTATTATATCAAGGTAAAATTTTGAGGCTTAAATTTATGAAGGGTGGATAAAATTCAATATTTCTTGATTTTAAAATAAGGTATTAAGTTCAATATCATATATGACATGCAATACCGAACTTAAACATACTATAAACTATTATTATTTATTTTTCACCATATTAAACATAGAAGTTAAATTAGATGGTATGAATAGGATTAACCAAATTTCTAAAAATAAATATAAATTTTCAACTCTATATAAATATATTTATTAATTCATAGGAAATAACAACTCAATTTTTATTAAATCCGTTGTATTCTTCAAAAATAAGTTTTCATCCAAAAAGGTTTTTATAGATTTTTTTGAGATAATATAATAATTAATTTAAGGAAATTTTTTTAATTTTATTCTATAAAAATGTTATAATTTTTTAAATAATAATATCAAAATTATCTTTGGTGAAATTTGGAATAAAATTCTGAGAATTTTGTGTTTTCAATGAATAGTAAAAAATACTAATATTTATAGAAGATTGTATTTTATTATTTAGTAGCATTATATTTTTGGATTAGTTTTAACATTTAATTATTTTATTAAGATTAAAAATATTCCAATTTTAGTCTTTATATTTAATTTTATAATTTAATTTTCTATAAAAACATATTTATACTTAAAAATGCAATTTTCTAAAAAAAAAATTTCGTCACGTTTTTCCAGTATGCTTTTAAATTAAATTCTTCCACTTACGTGTTTTTAATTTTTAAAAATGGTTTAAATATTTTAAATCAGGTGGTAATTTTTTTTAAATATTTCCCTTTTATTTTTAGCAATTATGAATAGTAACTATTGTAATTTTTTGTTACCACATTAAAGGGTAAATCAGGTAATTAAGGGATGAAAATAAAATGATAAGGGCCAGAAAATAACCAAAAAACTAACCTTAATTTTATCCAATGATTCCATTTTATCCATAATCCTACATTATTTGGTTATATGACTTTTTTTTCTGTTTTTAAGTGATTATGACCTTTATAATATTTTATGTAATGAAAGTCGAAAATGTCACAGTTGTTTCTAATAAATATAATATTTTTTACATGGGTAGAAGTAGATTATATTTTTTGGTATAAATATTAATTTTAAATAAAAATGATTTATCTTAATCATGGTAATTTATTTTTAATTTTTAGAAAATAAATAATTACCTTAAATGCTTATACAACGTTGACTCGGTAATTGTTCAATTAATGGAAAAATAAAATAAATGATAATAAAAGTATTAAAAGTAGTATAATTTCAAATAATTAATGTGATAAAAAAAATTTAGATAAAAATAAAATATTGGTGATGTATTAAAATATTTTATTGAAATTTTATTTGTTTCCTTAATGTTATAAAATTTAAAGTAAATGAATAATTCAAAAATTGACATTATTGATATTTTAACAAAATAATATTTTATTAAATGATATAAAACTTATAAAAACCCTATCTTAAGCCAATTTATTATTATATGATCTAAAATATCATTTATAATCGACTTTTTCGATTTTTATTTAAGGTAACTATCTTGACCCTTAAGGCGCAAAAAACTCAATATCATGGTATGTGGGAAAAGGGTTAACGAGAAGATAAAACCAAACGATAATGGTAAAAACATGTTCCAAACTTACCAAAATTTTATTTTATAAGATTATTTAGAATCTTAACCATATTATATTATAATATTATCCATTTTTATCCATTTTAAAATAACAATTAATTTATATTAATATAATATTTTAAGAAATTCCAAGAGTTCCCCTCCACTCTTTTATAAAAGGGAACCTATTCTCATTTTTACTTCACACTTCAAAAATATTTTTATTTTGAAATTATCTTCATAATAACCTTCATAACATCCCTAGACAAATTCTAGAGCCATTATCTTTGTCATAATACCATCCTTAGTGGTCTTAATGTGTTAAGAAAAGGAGTTAGTCCAAAGAACATGTATCGTTCTTAAGTTAGCATTTTTGTTTTATTTATTCCTTAACCTACGTAAAATATTATTAAAACATGAAAATATAATATAATTAGTATCTCTCACATAATTATATTTTTATATTTTAATTTCATATCCTATATTCATCCCCATCCTCTATAAATTGGGGAATAAACTCATCATTCGTGTATACGATAGACTACCACATCACGAACTGATGTAATTCATTTTCCATCATCACATCTTGAGGATAGTTATAATGATGTAATTAATGTTTATATATAATATTAAATAAATATTTACCTTTATTAAAATTTTATATTTCATTTAATTTATTACCTTTCCATTCACGAAAAATGGTAATGTCATTCCTACGTACATGCGAACTACAACCTCCACGAAGAGATGTGATTCATTTTTCATCACCACAAAACATGTACGAAATATTTATGAATATTTATATAAATAATATGGAATTTAAAATATAATTTTAATTATGTAAATATAAAATAATACTTACTTTATTTCTATAATTATCATTGAAAAATGAAAACGTTACTAATGAGTACGTACGACCTACAGTCTCCATGATTATAACATAGTTAATTTTTCATAACCATATCTCATGGTTGTTTTCAATAGAATAATTTAATTATAAAAATGATAATAACATAATTATTATTAATTTTGATATGATTTAACAATTACCCATTTTACCATATTCAACGTACCAAAGTCATTTTGGACTTATGAGTCGAATATCGTCAAAACATCTGTTGTAAACTTAAATAATTAAGCAGTAGTTTATAACCTGTTAATAAGTTAAATAAATGGAAAAATAAAATTTATAAATGTTCTAAACAATTTATATAATTAAAATAAGTTTATTTTTCATGATGATAAATAATTTACGTGACATTTCAGACTCAAGGTAAGGGACTTTCCCTTAAAAACCCTCTTTTAAAGTTTCCCTTAAAACTCATTTTTTTATAAATAAATATTTTATATAAATTATTTTTTATATGTAATTATATGGAAATAAAATAATTATAAAGGAAATTTTATGTTCCTTTGGATTTTTTTAATGGTTTTAAAAGGAATATTTTTACAGAATGTTTTACTTTCTTTACAAAACACAAAAAGAATGTTCTATTTTAACATACGTAGCAATAATAATTTTTTGTTCCCTTGTAAACTTTATTTTATGTTTATATTTCTTTAAAAAATTTCATATTTATTTAAAATAAAAACTATATTTCCCTTTTTCTATAAATTTTGTTGTTGAAAATGGTTTTTTAAAAGAAACTAGTATTTTGAAATCTGAAAGTATTTTTCATATGGGTTTAAAAAAAATTTAAAGGTTTATGATAAAAAGTGAAAGCATAAAATATTTTATTCATTATATGGTACTTGGGAATTCAATATGACAAATAGGTGATCTTAATATATCTTATACAATGGTTTGAGCCCCATTATAGCACACCGGTGAGCCCAATATAACTTATATGAAGTGTGATCCCCATTATAGCTCAGTAATTCATTGGGTAAAGGGAAGGGGTGAACCAATTGGGTTTCTCCTAAGATATTATAGTAATTTAAAATGATTTTATTCCAAGTATAACTATTATGGTTATTTAAGCTGATACATTGATGGTTACTCTAAGTATAACCATGATGTTTATTTCAAGTGCAACTATGATTTTTTACTCTAAGTATAACTGTGATGGTTATTCCATGTGTAATCATGAGGGTTACTCCACTTTTAAGAGTTATATTAAAATGACACCTCATGTTACCCATGTGATTTATCTATTCTCAAATGGTATTTATGGAAATATTTACTTTTAAAAAAGGTAAGTACTGATATTATTTTCAAAGAAATATATATTATACTTCTTAAGGTTTAAAAGTGTTAATTTGTGAAAAAGTTTTCAAGAGATTTAGAGGATTTAAAATAAACCATTATGATTTTTTTACGATTAATATTTCTTACGAAATGTTATATGGAAATATTTTGGAAAAATAGTTTATTTATTAGGTAAGAAAATGGTTATATTGAGTAAAATGTTTATTTTGAAAATGGAAATTTTTATAATTATTCATTTACTAATGGTTTATTTTCTATTTTTATATACCTTAATGTGATTGTTACGCTCATCCCATATTTTAAAATGTTTTTAATAGGATTATTAGGGACAATTATGAGTTAAAGATAAAGATTTTGAAGATTTTTCATGTAAAGAAAACATCTTTATTTTTAAAAGTTTTGTTTGCTGTGAAAAATGGATAAAAAATTGAAGTCTATACTTTGTAATATAAGGTTTTGTTATGGAATAGTTATGACCTAAATATATAAAACTATAAACCTAAAAGATATTTGGTAATGTAATAAAGTTAATAATTGTTTAAATTCTCAAGAATATGTAATGTTTAAGGTATATTCCTTACAATAGGGACTCATATAATGGGTTTTACCTACATATAGATCATGTACAAAATAAAATGTCTTTATCTTAGTGATCAAAATGTAAATGGAAACCCATTATGAATGAAAGGTTTATAAACATTAAGAAAAAGTGGGTTCTAGTTAGAATTTATAGATGAACCTATAATAGAATTACTATACTTCACTATATATCTTAAAATAATAAGAATCTATCTATATATAGTTATTATAAATGGAAATTCTCTATACAGACATGGATCATGTATAGGGGCAAAAGGTGTAATGTATGGGTTCCTTGGTGAGGGAAAGATGAAACCAAATGTGAATTAAGAAATACCCCATTTCCAAATAAAAAACCTAGTATAAAAGTGATTTTTGGGGCTAGTCCTAGGATAAGGTATCATGGTATCACTGTATATCCTATAATAATTGGAATCAAGATACACAAATTTTTGATATATGTAGGGTGTCATTCTAGCTACAGGTTAGGTGAACTATGACACCCAGATAGGAAAATATAATTTTGGTCATAATAATTTAAAAGAAATAAATATCTTAATTAGGATAATCTCTTACTCATGGAGAAATTTTTTATGTCATAGATCAAGCTCTTATATAAGGAAAGATTTATTTATTGGAGGTTTCATGAGATATATCACTTCATGTATTTTAAGTTCATACAAGATAGGTCATTCACAATAGTTTCCATTAAAGTGGGGTAGACTATATGTCATGAAATTTAACATCATATGACAAGGATTCAATCCCATGTTTTTTAGGATCATATGACACAAACCTCTATGTTGGGGTATTTTTTGAAAATTTTACCTATATAAAAAGTGAGATAACCTTGTTTTAGTGTTGAGTGAATGTGTGATGGTTAAAACACCAAGAAAATGTGGCATTTTTATTGTAATATTCATATGGGCCTATGATAGGAGATCTTGGAATCATTATGTATCTTGTGATAATAGAGATCAAAACACACATAGTTATTAAATTTGAGAGCACCCAACTTGAATGGGGAGAACCTAAACACTAATATGGGGCTCTTAAAAGCGGGGGGAATTTTTTTTCTAATGTATGTTTATGGATAAATAACCATGTTTTGGGGTCCTAATATAGATTTGGATCATATATAAGGAAGCTAGGTCTCATAGAGTGAACCAATATGAGTGTTTTACGGTCTTTTAGGATGAACCAAAGGTGCTTCACAGTTTAACATCATATGGATAGGCTGAAATTATCTACAGTTGAATGTAATATGACTACATGTTTTTACATTTACAGTTATACACTAAAGACTGTGTCTTGTTGTTTTATATCATGTGATAAGGAATCATATGTTATATAGTTTAAGTTTTTTTGATGATGACCTTTATATAGGATATTTTTTTCTCGTGCAAAAAATAACATAACTATGTATTCATTATTGTAAAGGGGATAAAACCCAATGTAAATAAATGAGGTATCGGGAACCAAGGTAAAATTAGGGATAAATAGGACTAAAATTATGGTGTGGTCTAGCAGTATTGACACCTCTACATATCATGTATAATAGTAGTCAATCCACATGTAGTTACTATATGGTGTGGTAATCTCAATGAAGATAAATAAAAGCATAAAGGGAATGTTCAAAGTGAAATCTAACTTAGATCTAGATTATATAAGAAGAATTGTTCTAACAAATAGAAAATCACAAACAATTTTTAAAGTCCATGTATGGTGGACCTTATTTTTTTCAGGTTTGCATCATGTGACTAGGACTTAGATGTTATACAGTTTATGGTCATGTGATGAGGAAATATCCCAAGACGTTTAAAGTCATATATAATGTAATTTTACTATATATTTTAACATTGGTGAGGATGTTGTGAACTTTATGTGAGTTTAGGAAAAGTACTTCTTGAAAAAACTAACATCAGTGGCTAGTGTAATTATATTTCTATCAATTTTAATCAAGGAATAATCTCCATGTTTTTATAACTTGTATATAGAATAAGGTCCCACCCACTTCATCTAAAGATTAAAAGGCTTATTTGGGGGTATCATGGGAGTTATCAGACATTGCATCAATTATACTTATAGAAATGAGTGGAGGTGGAACTTCTTATTGAAAACTCATGTGAATCAATTCTAAGAAACTGAAGGTAATTCATTATGTGTATCTTTTTCTATTTGATTCTCTCCAAATCATCTATTTTCATCTAATATTTATCATATTTGGACAAGATATTTTAGATTTCAATGTGTAGTGGGGCATTTTAACCTTAATGGGAAAGACTTTTTCTATCCTATATACAAAATAATATTGGGTTTTTGATGTGGTAGTGTATGTTGGGGAGTGATAATATCACATGAAATATATGATTTTTTCTGGACAAGACATACTATCCTTATAAACTATCTTTTGAATGACATTATATAGAGTTTTATTCAAAGACTATATCTATCTATTTTTTCACAACATGATAGTGGGATGAATGGTTGGACTAAATAGTGTATTATTTATATATCCTTTTCAACTCAAAATAGAAGAAATTGGTGTTGTTTTCCATTAATATTTTGTGATGGAAACCATATATGGTGATGATATTAATCATCATGAAGTTGATGATAGACTTGGATCTAACTCCCTTGAGGGATATAGCCTTAGATCACTTGAAAAAGAAATTAGTGGTAAAAATGATCAAATTGAACTGTTTGGATGTAGTTGGGGGATATAACCCCAAAACATAAATTCCCTATATAGTAAACAGGTAATATTATTTGGCGGTTTGTAGCTATTCAAGGCATTAATGGATAAAAATGTCATGTGTCTCACAAGAATTCACATCTATGAGACCTTTATATAGTCTTTCATTATTGATAATCAGAAGTATCCAAGTCACTTGATTTGATGGAATATCCTGCCTTCATATTATTAGGAAACAAAGGTTTTAACATGGAATTACTTCATAATATCAAGGGTTTAACCTCCTTTAATTCACCTGAAGTGGAATCTATCAAAGCCTCCCTTATAGAGGCCTTTCTATGGATTCAAGTTATCATAGTGGATAAAATTTATTACCCATCATATGATATGTTCTTTCTTGGATTAATTTGGTGGTAGAATCCCATTTTAGAGGTACTATACTATGGGAGAACCGCATTTTAGATGTACTCTACTATGGGAGACGTCAATACAATTAATATGTCATTTTATAAGGATATGGGTTCACCTTGATCAAGGGATCTATTAACTTCATTGATCTCATTCGTGTCATTTTTGATGAATAATGATACCACTTAGAAATGTGTGATGTGAATAACCATTTCATACTGGTATGGATCTACTAGGGTGTGGCTAAATTAGCCAATGCATCAGCTTAGAAATTTTTTGAATTGTAGTTATGACACAGTATTGAATTAGAATGGGATTCATCCATTAATCCTTATACAAAATCAAGTAAGAAAATCCGTTATTTATTATTAATGTTAGGCCACTAGTTTCTGTAAAGAAATTTCTAATAATATAATGAGTTCCTAGTACTTTTTCTAATTTTTAGTGTATCTTTTTTATAGTAAAAATAATTATGTCAGAACTACTTTTTCAAGGGAGATGAGGACAATCCCCAATCCAAACTAATTATTTTTTGGTTTTTCATTCTTCAAACTATCAATATTCTAGAAACACTATTAAAGTGCATCTCCCAAATTTTGGGGAGTATGAATGTTGTATAAGACTAATTTATAAATGATATTTGTATTAAGAAGTTACTTCTCAAGTACATGGTGTGTTGTGAGGAAATCTACCAATTCTTACCCTTTTAATATCATCTAATACATGAACTTTATATCAAAATATTTCAATATGAGTTCCAAAAATTCTATATTCCAAGTTAAAATTGAATGACTGAGGATATACTTGAGTGGGTCAATATTAGAGATGAGATGGACCATATGGTGTTACAGGTAATACCTAGGATTTTATATTGTAAACAATCAGTTCAAGGTGGTTCTTTTTGACATCAGAGTACTAGTATTAGAATCAATCATAATTCTACTAAGATAACATAGGTTGTTATCCTTTCCCATGTCATTCTTCTAAGAAAGTAGTATGTTTAATGATCACACTAAGATATCCATATAAATGATAATGGGTTTCCCTTCATTTTGTCGAATCAAAACTAATGGGCGCATAAGATATTATTTTAGATCCTCAAAAACTTTCTAAAAATCCTCACCCCATTAATAGTAGGCTCTCTTATTCACCAATCTTGTGAAGGGAAATCATATTTACGTGATATTGGCTAGGAAAGGTGTAACAACCCAAAACTTTTATCAATGGAAATTCCATTCTTATAATTATTTTATATAGTATAAATCACATAAAATCACATTAATAACACAATAAAAACATTATAAATGAATAATGAATGAAATAAGAAGTATTTCTTGAATTTAAGGAACCTATATCGATGAAATAGTTACTTGACCTTTGGAATTCTAATGTAACCCTTATGAATAGTAAAATGACCAATAGAATTGTAACCATGCCGATGAAAGTATAAATAAAATTTGGGTATCTTATAAATTAAAATATGATATAATTATATCATAGTTTAAGTAAATAAATGGTTTAAAAAATTATTAATTAAGTGTTGGTATTTTATAAGTCATAAATAAATAATTACAATTTTATAATTAATTTAATAATTTAGAATAAAATTTATTTACATAAAATAAATTCAAAAATTAATATTTTGTTGTCTTATGACATTAAGATAATTTTATGATACCTTAATTAAATTTCCAATGTGTTATAAAATCTGTTATAATTTTAAAATTCGTATTTTCCAAGTAAATGATGATTTTAATTAAAAATTAAATTAATCATATTTAGAAAAATATTTTCATAAAAAGAATTTGATTTTTTAATTCTACATGTTGAGAAATGTTAATGGTTAATTTTTGGGATTTTTATAAAATACATGATTTTTTGGTGAATAGTAAAATACATTAATTTACATTATATATACATTATAAGTTAAATACGTTATTCCGTGATTCATGGAAAATGGATGAACCTTTGATTTGAACTCACATGATATAATTACTCTATTTATACTCAATAATCAACATTATTTATTGTTTTGATCAGAATAATAAACCAATGATTAAAATAATGAGAAAACACCCCTCTCTTCCACTATAAATACTACCCCTCACCACATCTTATCCTCAATCCTTCCAAGATTTTATCCTTTCCAAAATTCTACCCAATATTCTTCAAAAACCCCTTACCCATGATCAATCTCTCTTTTTCTCCTCAAAATACCAATATCTTTAACTTAATGAGGTTCTCAAGGAGGAGAAATTCAAATGGTAAATTCCTCTTTCCATTTCTTTTAATTCCTTTTCAAGTTATTTTCCTTTTCTATCCTCACATAATCTCATCAAAATTGTATGATAAATATATTAAATCACATATAATTTAATTTTATTATGATAATTGGATAATCCATCATTAACCCCCCCCCCCCACCCGTTTATTCTAAAAATGAAAAGTTCATTCGTGAGGTGTTAATTTATTGCCTTCAAAAACAAAAAAAAAATTCATTTTCCATTAGTGCCTTCAAATTATGCTCATAAAATCATTTTTATGGTCAAACAAACTTATTATATATTTATTAAATCCTATTTAATGTTATGTAATAATTATATACACATGATGTTAAATAATAAAACAAAAAAAGTTCTTTGTGAGCAAAAATAGCCCCAAATAATAAAAATTATTATCACCAACATCTTATCTAATGATTCATCCTCACCCAAAATATCTAAATGATCTATATGATCATTAAACTTATGTATTTTCATTAATAACTTATAACTTCAATTCTATATTTTTATTTCCATTTTACATGAACTTCGATATTCATATACAATCGAAGCATTCATAAAAACTAAGAAAAAGAACACTCCCGAACGATCAAAATGAACACTAAAACTCATCAAAAAGGTCATAAATAAACTTAATAAAATTATAATAAATAAATTAAATGTAGAAAAGTTTCCATAATTATTAATTAAAGAATATAATTTTATTATTCTGGACATTAAGATCAAGTGTAGAACCGTTTCGGATATAAGTTAAGGGATTCTACCTGAACCTCCATTTTTCCTTTGGGTTTCTCTATCTCTCTATTCACTACAATATAATGACTATTTATTTTTTAAAATTTTTATAAATTACGTTTATATCTTCCAAAATTATGTATCCATGCCATATTATAATTATTTTATGGGAAATACATGTTTTAAAAAGGTTCTATTTTAAATTCTTCATGATAAACAAGCCCGATCAAAGGGAACTTCCTGATTTCTTACCTATTTTCAAGTGAACTCGATAATATTTTTTAAGATATTATTATTTTTATATAATCATTAACTTTATCGTGAAAATACATCTAGGTTCATTTTTGGTTTTACAGAAATAATTATTCCTTTTCTGTTTTAAATAATCTTTAATATTTTCCTTAAACCGCACTAAAATGGTTTATTTCTAAAGTTTCTTAAACACTATTTTAACATATATTCAATTTATTTTTACATAAATTATCATTATATATTCCTATTTTCCCTTATTAATTTCCATTTATGTTTTAAATCCTTTCTTTCGTGGACCCTATTATGATATTCCCTTATGATATTCCTTTTGACATGATTAGGATACCCAATTCTTACCATGGGTAAACCTTGTGTTTATGTGTGATTCCTTATGTATGATTCTTCACATGGAATACATATTTATGAACATGTTATGATAGGTGAACCAAGATAACACTCTAATTCATTGGGTAATGTTTAGTCTCATGAGACGTCATATTGAGACATGGAGTGAACCTGTTTCCATTATAGGACTTTGTCCTCCATGTCATGGTGGTTAGCCTTGACTCATGTTTGTGCCATGTTATATATTATTGCCACATTCCTATGATTACATTATTATATGTTCCCATGTTATACATGTTATTCCTCCTTATTTTTATTCATGTTCCATTCTTTTTACGTCAACATGTTATGAATTCTAACCCTTGTGTTATATTTTATTCCCATGCTTATTTCTTTAATGTGATTTTTAACACATCCCTTTTGTTCATGTAGTCCTTAGGTTATCCTAAGAAGTTATAGTATCTCAATGGAAGTTAATAGATCATTATGGAAATTAAATAAAATATTTTTTTATGTTTAATTATACACCTAATTATTTCGAAGACACTATACTTTACAATCTTTGTCTTATAATTTGATGTTTAATTATGCTTAAAATCATTAAATAATATGTGTAAAAGACTAGGGTCACTATAGTTAGTATCCTAGGATGGTCCGGTAATTTTTGGGATTAGGATTATAAAAATCTAGTTAAATCTTTAGGGATAATATTAACTATAAAAACACATTCATAAATTTTGATGAGTATAGAGTAAATATTTTATCAATAAAATGCATCCCTATCTAGATACTAAAACTGGGAGTGGTTTTGACACAGATGTACCTAGGAGTAATAAATCCAAAAAGGAATTATGATCCTGACTCAGGGTAACTTGGTATATGATAATAGTCCTTATTATACACCTAGTTTGATACTATTGGGAGATACACTTTGGTAAATTAATAATCTCTTTTGGATTCATTATTAATGGAAAAAATAATCCCATAAAAATATTTATTTTGAAATAGATCATGGATAACATAGATTGAAACCTAGGGAATCAAAAGTTAGGATATAATTTTTATTTACAAGTTTATCCTTATATGTTCAATGTTTTATTTTTATATTCTTCTTAGGTAAGTATTCAATCCCCCTAATTTTACATTCATTTTCTTAGTCAATGACTAGAAATAGAAGAACTCATTCCAAAAATCAATGTGATAGGCAATGTGATAATTTTCCTAAATATATTACAAATATTATAGAAATATGTGCTTAAAACTTCATGGAATTCCTTGCTCAATTGGATCATGTTAAGAATAACAACTGGAATTGCGTGGAATTCCCACCTTCTCCTAAGATAGAGAAAGTTTCCATCAAATCCTTCATGCGAAAAATGACTCCCATGATTAGTGGATCTTCCAATACCATCATCATGGAATAGTGGATTTACTCCATTGAAAATATATTCTCTATCCTCCAATTCTTATAAGAATATATATTTGTGATATTTATCTATAGTTTTTATGGGGAAGATTTTTAGGACCAAAAGGGGCCTAGATACCTTGAGAGGGGGGTGAATCAAGGTATGAATATTCTTTTCCAACTTATTCTTCTGTCCCCACTAAATCATAACATCTTTTTTATAAGGGTAACATTGCTTACCCATAAGTGCATATGTAGACCATATTAAATTCTTATTTATCTAGCGATGATGCTTTGAATGTAATGAAAATAAGAAAGTAGACAGACACAGAGATTTTTACTTGGTTCACCCACATTGGGCTACATCTAAGGAGCATACAACGATGATGTGTCGATGTAACAAATCCACTAAATCTCACTTCCAATTTACAATGTTTGGGATAAATCACTAATATGCCTAGGATCACTCCCTTTATAAATTTTAGGGTCAGATCACTACTTTCCCAAGGGCCACTCCCTATGTATCTCTCTCCGGCTCACTGCCGGTGGAGAGGATCACCTTCTTCCTCTTCATTTTCTCACTACTCTGGAAAAGATCCACTCACATTTTAAAGACTTGTAGCTCCCTTCATTATCAAAAATTAATTCATCTTCATTTTTATGTAGATAAACCTTTGAAGTCCAATATTTACCCATAGATGAATCTCACTTTTCAACAAATATACTGGTAAATCTTCCAACTTTCACGCAACCCTATATTGACTGGTGCGCTTCCTTAAGCCTAGAGCACTTATCTATGCCTCACGTGATTATCTATGCATGGAGTGAAAGTGTAACCTAACTACTTGTGCAACACTCCCTTTGAAAACTCAGAACTTGGGTGAATCACACCCTTTTATTCCCAAACCAATATTGACGTGCAACTATCAATTGGCGTGCAACTTCTGAATATCTTTATACTTGCGCGACCAAACCACCACTTGTGTGCCCAAACCAACTTGTGTGATTGTAGGTCAAATTTTGTCTCGTTTTTTATCTACATTAATAATGAGGCAGGGTGGCCCTCTATTTATAGGAATTTTGGGAACCTTGAGCATCGCATGCAAGTCTCCTCCTGGAGCGCAAGTCCAACCACTTAAGCGTGTGTCACTCTAGTCACATTGCGCACCCAAACAAAAACATGGGTGCCCCTCTTTACTTTTCCATATTTTGATGTTTTGTTCTTGAAAAACTTATGGCACGCAAATTTAAAAACCTATAATAATGTGGCTCAAAATTCCATTTTATAATAACACTTTTCTCTATTTTTTGATGTTGAGGCCCAAAAAATTAGCAAACACTAGAAAACAGCACCACCTTGTATCTACTCTTTTTGTAATGACTCCAGATCATCCATTACATTGTTCAAGTTCTTCAATCATTCATGTATTGTCAAAAACATATCAAGAACCTGAAAACTCACCATGTAAACACCCTTTGTTAATAAATTAAACATCATGGTATTCTTTGTCAACAAACACAACATAGAGGCCCACTTTTTCAACAAACACAAACACCTCAAAATGCTTCAATGATACCTTGAGGTATTTTTCTCCAACAATATCCCCCATTAGGTTTGTTGAAAACTATTTCATAATTCTATACCTTGTAAAATCTCTTTCTGTCTTCATCCCCCATTCACCTCTTGCAATTCTGATAGCGACCAAGGATTTACTCAACACATACTCTAAGCCCACATGAGCAGTTCTTGTCATGAGAAACAAGAGTAGATGAGAATTTCATCATTGAATCACTTAATTTCTGACACTAATTATTGATACCAAACTGATAACAATTTTTGATTGATGGAAACATTCTAACACCATTCCAGAACCATTGTTATATCACAATCCTCAGCTATTGTGATATATATTCTTTGATCGATCACTTATAGCATTGTCAGATTTAATACTCTCCTTATTCACTTCTTGGGTGCTTGTGTTGTCCAAGATAAGATCTGGATGATCAATTCGAACACCACATACTCTCATCATGATTCTCCCCCAATCAACTTCTTTTCCTATCTTGATAAACTCCCCCTATCTCACTACACCACCTATCAGCTTCTCCCAGTGTCTTTGAAAAAGAAATTATCTCCCTTCTTTAGCCATATTTTATCCCCCTTTAGGAGTCACTCTTTCCCCCCCTTTTTCAACGAACCCAAAGGTTACTCTTTTTTGGTCTTCAAAAGAGTATGGATCATAGATTTGTATAGAAAGGAGAAAACATCATACCTCAAAGAGGGGGGATCCAAATCCACACTTTTTCAAGTGTGTGGATTCGAATAGACTCCAAAATCTAGTCGATGTCTCTCAAAAGGTTCCTTGGGTAAGGCCTTTGTCAGAATGTCAGCAACCTGTAACTATGTAGGTACATACTCCAAATTCAACATTCCCTGTTCAACCTTCTCCTTGATAAAATGATACTTTATATTGATGTGCTTTTTCCATGAGTGATGTATAGGATTTTTTCTAAGATTTATAGGACTTGGGTTATCGCACTAGATTCTGATCAGAGACTTCACTTCAACTCCTATATCATCAAGCTGCTACTTTATCCACAATTACTACATTCATACTTGAGTGGCCAAAATATAATCAGCTTCCGCAGTTCTTAATAAAATGCAATATTACTTCTTTCATAGCTAAGAAATATACAATCCACCAAGATAGAAGGCACCTCCTGGAATTGATTTCCTGTCATCCGCTGAACCGGACCAATCTGCATCTGTATATCCCAATAGCTCTAGTTGAGATTTATCATTATACATCAAACTGAAATTCATAGTGCCCTTAATATACCAGATTATTCTTTTCCCTAAAATCATGTTGCTTTCTTTGGGATTACTTTGATATCTTACTACTTAGCATGTGGTGAATACAATTTCATGACTTTTTATAGTCAAGTACAATAAACTTCCAATAATTTTCCTGTATTCTGTGATATTAACTATCTTGCCTTCATTATCTTTTGAAAGTTTTATCTACAGTCTTTATTTACTTGGAACATTCCATCCCAAATCTCCTCAGAACCTCCTTGGCATTTAGGGGTTGAGAGATAAATGTACCATTCCTTCCTTGTGTTACCTCCACGATGTTGGAACCCAAGCTTCTTCAAACATTTATCTATCCTTGAATACCATGCTCTTGGTTCTTGCTTAAACCTATAAAAATCCTTCTTTAGCAGACATGCTTTTTTATCATCTTCATGAATGAGAAAAACATCTGGCTACTCAATACACACTTCTTCTTCTAGAACCCCATTCAAAAATGATGGATTGACATCCATCTGGATCACCAATGACACTCTTCTTATCAATTTCAACTCAACTGTTTGGAATTTATTGATATATATCCTTGGCACTCATGCTCATTATCTGTATTTTCTTTGAAATCAGAATTTTTTCACTTTTTATCACCCTGAATCTTTTACCACTTCACCGCTATCAATAAGAATCATGACACTATGTCATTTCATTTATTTCAACTAATTTTCGCATCTTCCTATTGAAACATTGTTGATATTTTCTCGCAACTTCTTGGTATCCTAATAATAGTCAACTGATACCATATTACTAGAACAAGATATATTATCATGAAATACCAGAGTGTTGCTGCTTATCCCCCAATCAGTATTCCTAATGCCAGATAGCATAAACAGTCATCCTTTTTATACTACTAAGATCTTGTATCTGATTGAGAGATATAATTCTCACCCTTTGATGTACAACTCTTCCTGTTATTGATCCTAATATTTAGACCAACAAACATTCTTCTTCGCTCGAATCATTTATTTACATCTGACTGCACGTAAAACCCCAAACTTCTACGGTACGCTTCTCCTTGAATAATGCAATAGCGTGTGTTGTACGCAACATTGAGTTCTAACACACCACAACCAATCAAACTAGCCGTTATGAATAGTAATACCCACTTTTTAAAATTTATAAATTTTATTTTTCAAAATGGACTTCATTTTTGGATTCGGAATATCGAAATTAGCCTTGGGTGAATTTTTGGTATTTTTCTGAAAAACTTCATTTTTTTATAAATAGTGAAACCACTAAGTGGTAGTTAAAAAACTGAATTTTTCATAAAACATAATTTTATCGCTTCTGTGAGTGGAATTTAAAAAATCTGAGAGACACGATTAATATCGAGTAAAATGTGGTTCAATGAGATGAAAATAATTTTTGGTGAATAGTAACTTTTTACTTTTATTTACCACAGTTAAAAGTAAATAGGGTAATTAAGGGTAAAAATGATATTAATATTACCCTAACACATGTCCTAATTCTATTGGATAAGATTAATTCGACCAAAAACAACCTTAGGAATAAAATATTATCATTTAGGTTCACCTGGATTAGATTAGGACATTTATTATTATTTAATTCAAAGAAGAGTTAAAAGAGCTAAAATCAAAGTTTATTTATTAATCATTTTTAATATAGGGTTATACATAAAATAAATTAGATTTTAAATATTCATTAGAAATATAAAACGATTTCCTACATAATTATATTTTATTTATAATTTTTAGACATTAAATAATCTAATTTATTTATGACCCAATGATGATGCAGTAATTACCATAATAGTGAAAAATTAAAATAATTGATATTATAAATACCCAAATAAATATAATTTGAGACTTTTTATCAATTAAACTAATTTTAAAGGTTAATATGACATGTTAGTAATGATTTAATTAACTTTTTTAGAATTAATCAATCTGTTATAATTTTCAAAAAAATCAATTTTCCAAATAGTGTCAAAATTGACATAAAAGAGTTTTAAAACAAATATTATATTATTAATTTATTTTTAATTGCTAAAAATCTAAGGTTAGGCCAAGATACTTATATCATGATAGGTGTATCATTAATGGACAACGTGGGGGGTCTCTTGGATGTATATAGTAAGTTTATTAACCATATAATATAAAAATACAAAGAGACATTGTAAAAGTGAAACTAATTAACTAAGAGTTAATACTTAAATATAAGGTCAATATTGTAACCCAAACCTATCTAAATCATATTGGTTGAGTGTTTTTCGACCCATACCCACCATAACCTTTACATAATCCACTTTTAATCCATTAGAAACCGAATATGAATTTATTATAAAATAATATTTCTAACTTTTCCAAAGGTGCCCCTCACCCCTCTTATAAAAGGGCGCTCCCCCTTCTCATTAATTTAAACCTTCAAAGCCATTTGGATCGGCCAAACTCTGCCCAAATACTCTCTCAACTTCCCTCAATTTATCCTAGAGGCCTTACTTTAGTCAGAAAGCCATCCTAAGGAGCCCTTTTGATCAAATCAAAAGGAAGAACCCGAAGAAGAGGTAATGATTTCACCACCCTTTTTCAAGTTTCTTTCTTCTTCCACTTCTTATTTCTTTGTTATTATCATTCTAAAATAATAACTCCATTATATTATATATACTGTGATGTTATTATAAATATGGTACAACCATATTCAGTATTCTATCCATCCTTTGAATAACATGTCACCATACGTGCGTACGTACGGCTTACCGTCTCCACGTCGTGGTGTAATTGTTATTCAATAAATTATTATTTGGATGGGTATAATAATGATGTGTAATTCATGTAAATAATAAATATAACATGATAATGATTCGTTATATATGATATATCATCCAATTATATATTATTTTAATATCAAAAGAATGATATTGTCGCTCGTGCGTACGTACGGACTACCGTCTCCACGAACACGATGAGATTCATTCTGCATCGTATCCATTCAAGTATAATTCTCATTTGATGATTAATAATAGTATCTAAGGACTTGATATCATTCTGGATATGATTAAGATAAAACCTATCCATGACAAACACGACTTATGTAACAAAACATATAAAAGAAAACGAGTAAGTTAACACCCAAAACAACAATAATACTAAGATATTATTAACAAATCAATGTTAAAAGATCATATATGATATAATATTAATGTATATGATTATTGTATAATTTAATAACAATTATTTCACCATTATACAAGAGTTTAACCTACCCTCAACCAAGGAAAAGTACAAGGTAAGGGTTTATTTCGCAATCTCTTCATTATCCGAGGTTGTTTATACGTAATAATCTAGTGGGATCTCTTTATCATCCACATCCATATTTCTTAAAAATGTATTTCAAAACATTTTTACTATTTACAAGAATATGGGTTAAAGTAATTTATACCCTTGTTTGACCTTTTATAGGAGGTTTATAAAGGAATATTTCTTTCATTTTCCAAACAAGGTGGTTTTTAACCTTTTTGATAGAATTAAGGTAGGAATGTTTTTTAAACTTATACGGCGGGTGCGGCTATTTTCCGCCGTTATAAAATTGTCGAAGCTTCCCTTACAAGCTTATAAGAATATTTTCAAATAAAATGTTTTATTTTATAAATATATGACTCTTAAATTATTTCAAAATAGAAACATATATTTCTCTAAAAAGAGTTTTGATTTCATCTATGTGAACATCCTTTGATGGATTTTACGCTTATTTGAAGTTGACTTATTATGATACAAAACTTCTATATTGTATTGAAGTTTTTGTGATATGTTTGACTATGGATGTGTTATTTTTATACCATTCATTGTTTATGGATGAAGTATTTACATTTCGTATGCTAGTTTTAATACGAATGTTTATGTTATGTTTAAACCTTTTCATATGAAAATGCATTGGACTTAATATGTGACGGGTGGAGCCTGCTATAGCTCCTCGATGAATCGGTAGGTCTCATGAGACAAACTAGTGTCTTGGCACAAGGCCTTGGAAAAATATTATTTGTAGTCTTGGCACGAGGCCTTGGCTTTGTGGTTATGATAGTCTTCCATTATGCATTCCATCATTATGAAAGTGGTTATTGATATTGCATGTGAATGTTCAATTAGTAGAATATCCATGTGAATAAGTAAATGGGATTATTTCATTTTATTTTTTCCATAATATGTTGATGTTCAAGTTTAAAAGGCTTTTGTTTTAGTTATACATTGCCTTAAATGTTTATTCTTATTTATGAATGTTTCCGCTATATTTTTATCCTTACTGGGCATTTGAGCTCACCCCTTTTCTATGTTTTATTTTTCCCAGGATGTGAAGAAGTAAATTATGAATGACCTGCATGGATAGTATGAGGGGATAAGAGTATAGACTATGGAAACTATGTTGTTTTAGTTTTCATTTTTATGATGTAATGTAAAACTTTATGAATATATCTAGTGTTTCCAAGGCTACTAAACTGATCGATCATTCGAGACTTTATCATTCTTGTGATCATGCCAATGTTATGTAATAATGCACCGACTCTGGGTAACTTGGGTCGGGGTGTTACAGTTGGTATCAGAGGAAGTTTAGTACAAACCTTGTAAGATGGATTTTGATAAACTCTTATTAGAGCACATATATTTAAGATGAGATTTGAGGATTAGTATAGAAGAACTTCCTAGAATTTTGGTATTGTAGAGATTTTGTCAGTTTTTCGAGCAATACATCCCTGTCTGGATACGAGCAGGTATAGGTGGCTCCAGCATATATGTACCTAGGGGTAATACCCAAAAACACCACTTTGAGCTAGACTAGAACGGGAACTGGTGCACGACAACAGGCCTTGTTACACTCTTGGTTACAACACTCCCGGAGGATATGCTTAGGATAACTCTCATTTTCTTTAAAAATCATTATGAAGGGTTTATAAGTACGGAATTATGTATTTTGATTCATTAACTGATCTAGTTTATGCCATTGTTTAGAAATGGCGCCTATTGGAAGAAATGAAATCTGTATCAATGCATGCACTTCATGTCGGGATTGCCCTCATGCTCAAGATAATTATAGTATAGCTGGTGATGCAACTGGTGCCGATCAACTACTCACCATACTGGGACAACTCACTCAGGTTATGAATAATAACCTTACCCGTATGGAGCACCCTGATCCATGGTGTGGAGGATCAATGTTAGATCACTTCATGAGGCAGCAACCACCAACATTCAATAGGAGTACTAATCCATTAGTAGCTGAGAAATGGATAATTTACCTAGAGAAAATATTTCAGGCTTTGGGAAGTAGTGAAAGGGAAAAAGTTATCATGGCAGTTTACCGCCTCACTGGAGATGCTGATCAATGGTGTTCATTGATTCAAAACACGAAGGAAGATGATGAAGTATCAAATATATAATTGAGGGAGTTCAAAGATCTATTTTTAGAAAAATACTTTCCTCGTGACCATCGAGCAGATATGGAAAGACAATTTCTGAGTCTGAGACAAAAGGAGGATGAGAATGTCGCAAAGTATGAGGCTAAATTTTCAAGGTTATCAAGGCATGCTGGAGATTATATACGTAACCCAAGAAGTAAGATTGATCGTTTCTTTGATGGGTTAAAACCATTTCTCCATCGAGAATTAGTTTGACAATCCTTCTCATCATATGAAGACATTGTCTAATGTGCTATCAAGACAGAAAAGGAATTCTCTAAGTCTTATGACTTTAAAGCAAAGCAAGAGAAGAAGAGATATGCTGATCAATATGGGAATGGAAATAATGGGAAGAAGGGAAAGGTTGAATATCCATCCTGTGGTAAATTTGGGAAGAAACACTCTGGTACTTGCTTAAAAGGAACGCGAGTCTTTTACATGTGTGGTGAAAAGGGCCACCAAGCTCGTGATTGCAAAGGGAAGAAGGAAGCTACCGATGTTTAGTGCTACAATTGCAGGGATATGGGACATTATGCAAATGAATGTCCTAAGCTTCAGGGGAACATACCTCAGAAAAGGCCATGGGATCAAGGCCAAGATTATGCTATCACTACTGCTGAGGTAGAAGCTCCGAAAGACGTGGTGCCAGGTAATTTAATGGTTTCCTCAAGTTTAGAAAATGCATTATTTTATTCTGGATCATCACATTGTTTCATATCTTCCCATTTTTCTAAGAAAATTAGATATTTACAATTTGATTTAACAATGGAGTTGTCAGTTAAAACTCCTAATGGAAGTATCATTGCAATAATGTTTTGTGAATCAGTCCCCATTAGAGCACATAAATGTTCTTTATCCGCTGATCTCATTGTCATACCTATGATTGAGTTTGATATAATCCTTGGTATGGATTGGATTTCGGACCATGATGCGAAGATTTATTGTAAGAATAATTAGGTTACAATTTTTGATGATGATGATAAGGAACACCTTATCTTTAGAGCATAATCGTCACCACCTAATTCTTATCTGGATCCACCCCCAGTAGCTCAACTAAATTCAATTATTGGGGAGGAAGATGATGAAATTACAGTGGGTGAGGAAAGGAATGTTCAAATAGAGGATGTACCTATTGTGAAAGAATATGTAGATGTGTTTCCGGAAGATTTACCCGGACATCCTCCAGAACGAGAAGTTATGTTTTCCATTGATTTAATTCCTGGATGAAGGCCTATATCAAAGACCCCTTATAGAATAGCCCCTATATAATTAGTTAAACTAAAGAAACAATTAGAGGAATTGTGTAATAAAGGGATTTATTCACCCTAGTGTTTCTCTATGGGGAGCCCCTGTTCTTTTTGTTAAAAAGAAAGATGGATCTATGAGGTTATGTATCGACTACAGGGAGATCAATGCTATAACAATAAAGAACAAGTATCCCCTACCTCGAATTGATGATTTATTTGACCAACTGCATGGAGATCAATACTTTTCAAAGATTGACCTTCGATCTGGATACCATCAGTTGTGTGTGAAAAAGGAAGAAATTCAGAAGACAGCATTTCGAACCAGGTACGGGCATTACGAGTTTACAGTAATGCCTTTTGGATTGACTAATGCACCCTCTGTATTCATGGATCTGATTAATAGAGTTTTCAAGGAGTATCTTGATGAATTTGTTGTGGTATTTATTAATGATATCTTGGTATACTCCAAAAGTTACAAAGATCATGAAAAACACTTGTGCATTATCTTGAAGACTCTGAGAAGACATGAATTATATGGGAAGTTTAGCAAGTGTGAATTCTGGCTTCATGAGATTTATTTTCTTGTCCATATTGTCTATAAAGATAGAATCTCTATTGATCCTTCTAAAACCAAGGCAATCCAAGAATGGGCCGCACCTACGAGTATAACTGAGGTACGTAGTTTTATTGGTTTGGCAGGTTATTATCGACGTTTTGTCCAGAATTTTGCCCAGTTGGATAACCCATTAACAAAGGTCACACGTAAAGGGGTTAAATTTGTTTGGAAAAGAGAGTGTGAAGAATGTTTCGAAGAAATGAAGATAATATTAGTCAATTCTCCTATATTGACTCTACCATCGGGTAATGATGGGTTCGTTATTTATAATGATGCATCGAAGAAAGGACTTGGTTGTGTTCTTATGCAGAATGATAGGGTTATTGCCTATGCATCACGATAGTTGAAAATTCATGAACAAAAATATCCTACTCATGATCTCGAGTTGGCAGTGGTGATATTTTCTTTGAAGATATGTAGGCACTACCTCTATGGTGAAAAATGTGAGATTTATACTAATCACAAGAGTTTGAATTATATTTTCTCACAAAAAAGAACTCAACATGAGGAAAAGGAGATGGCTTGAATTACTCAAGGATTATTATTTCATGATACACTACCACTCGGGGAAAGAAAACAAGGTGGGAGATGATTTGAGCAGAAAAGACCATGGAGTTTTGAAAAATATGAGAATTTAAAGGGATCCAATTTTGGATCTAGTGAAGATGGACATGGAAATAACCAGGGAAGGTGAAACATCAATGCTTTTTCAAATGGTTTCCAAATCATCTTTACTAGAAAGCATTAAGAGTTCTCAGACCGATGAGGAAGAATTTCAAAAGAATATTAAAGCTGTGAATGATGGGAGATTGAGAGGCTTTGGGTATGAAGAAGGAATTTGGAAATTCAGGAAGAGGATTTGTGTTCCCGATATACCTGATCTAAAAAGGTAATTGTTGGATGATGCTCATAGTTCCAATTTATCTATACACCCTGGGAGCACCAAAATGTATAGAGATTTGAAAGAACGTTTTTGGTGGGACAAAATGAAGAGGGAGATTTTTTATTTTGTGTCAAGATGTATGGTTTGTCAATAAGTGAAAGCTGGAAGGAAACAGCGTGGAGGAGTCATGCAACCTCTTCCCATACCGGAGTGGAAATGGGACAATATTACGATGGACTTTTTCATGGGGCTACCAAAGACTCCTAGAAGGAACGATGCAATATGGGTCATTGTTGATTATCTTACCAAGTCAGCACATTTTCTTTCTATAAGGGAATATTTACCACTTGAACGACTAGCAAGACTATATATTAATGAAGTTGTGATACTTCATGGAGTACCCCTATCGATTTTTTCTGATCGTGATCCCCGTTTTACTTCAAGATTCTGGAAAAGTCTTCTGAAATCCTTGGATACTTAACTTCATTTGAGCACTTCCTACCACCCTCAAACAGATGGACAATAAGAACGAACTATTCAAACCTTGGAAGACATGTTGAGATCCTGATCACTTGACTTTCAGGGTATGTGGGATCAATATTTACCTCTTGTAGAATGTTCCTATAACAATAGCTTCTATTCGAGTATTCATATTAATCCATATGAAGCGTTATACGGAAAGAGATGTCACACACCAACCTGTTGGGATGACATTGATGAAAGAAAACATGTAGTCCCAGAACTGGTGGAGGAAACGATGGAAAAGGTGAGGGTAATCCAAAACCATATCAAAGCAGCCCAAAGTAGGCGGAAGATCTATGATGATAATCGAAGGAAGTATTTGGAATTTCAAGTCGGTGATCATGTTTTCCTGAAGGTATCTCCATGGAAGGGATTTATACATTTTGGTAAGAATGGTAAATTCAGTCCCAGGTACATCGGACCTTTCGAAATTCTAGAATGAATTGGGGTTGTAGCTTACCGATTGGAAATGCCGCCAAGTCTCTCCAAAGTTCACGATGTGTTCCACATATCTCTGTTGAAGAAATACATGCCTGACCCAATGCATGTACTCACCTTTGAGGAATTAGAACTGGAACCTGATCTGTCTTATTGCGAAGAGACCATCAAGATTCTTGATACGAGAGAACAAGTACTGAGAAACCAGACGACTCGTCTGCTAAAATTCTTGTGTAGAAACCATAAGATGGAAGAGGCAACGTGGGAACCCGAGGATCTTATGATGAAGAACCACCTGAGTCTTTTCATGTGGTAGTATTCTAGAAATTTTGAGGATGAAATTATTTGGAGGGGAGAATGTAACACCCCAAGCTTCTACAGTACACTTCTCTTTGAAAAATGCAATAGCGTGTGTTGTATGCAACATCGAGTTCTAACACACCACAACCAATCAAACTAACCGTTATGAATAGTAATACCTACTTTTTGAAGTTTATAAGTTTTATTTTTCAAAATGGAATTCATTTTTCGATTCGGAATATCGAAATTAGCCTAGGGTGAATTTTTGGTATTTTTCTGAAAAACTTCATTTTTTGATGAATAGTGAAACCACTAAGTGGTAGTTAAAAAACTGATTTTTTTCATAAAACATAATTTTACCGCTTCTGTGAGTGGAATTTCGAAAATCCAAGAGACATGGTTAATATCAAGGACTAAAATGTGGTTCAATGAGATGAAAATAATTTTTGCTGAATAGTAACTTTTTACTTTTATTTACCACGGTTAAAAGTAAATAGGGTAATTAAAGGTAAATATGATATTAATATTACCTTAACACATGTCCTAATTCTATTGGATAAGCTTAATTCGACCAAAAACAACATTAGGAATAAAATATTATCATTTAGGTCCACTTGGATTAGATTAGGACAATTATTATTATTTAATTTAAAGAAGAGTTAAAAGAGTTAAAATAAAAGTTTATTTACTAAATCATTTTTAATATAGGGTTATAAATAAGATAAATTCGATTGTAAATATTCATTAGAAATATAAAAATATTTCCTACATAATGGTATTTTATTTATAATTTTTAGACATTAAATAATTTAATTTATTTATGACCCAATGATGATGCAGTAATTACCATAATAGTGAAAAATTAAAATAATTGATATTATAAATAACCAAATAAATATAATTTGGGACTTTTTATGAATTACACTAATTTTATAGGTTAATATGACATGTTAGGAATTATTTAATTAACTTTGTTCGAAGTAATCATTTTGTTATGATTTTCACAAAAATCAATTTTCCAAATACTGTCAAAATTGACATAAAAGAGTTTTAAAACAAATATTATATTATTAATTGATATTAAATTTATAAAAATTGATGGTTCGGCCAAGAGACTTATTTCATGATAGGTGTATCATTAATGGACCACTTGGGGGTATCTTGGATGTATATAGTAAGTTTATTAACCATATAATATAAAAATACAAAGAGACATTGTAAAAGTGAAACTAATTAACTAAGAGTTAATACTTAAAGATAAGGTTAATATTGTAACCCAAACATGTCTAAATCCTATTGTTTGAGTGGTTTTCGACCCATCCCCAACTTAACCTTTAAATAATACACTTTGTATCCATTAGAAACCGAATATGAATTTATTATAAAATAATATTTCTAGCGTTTCCAAAGGTGCCCCTCACCCCTCTTATAAAAGGGCACTCCCCCTTCTCATTAATTTACACCATAAAAACCATTTTCCTCAGACAAACTCTGCCCAAATACTCTCTCAACTTCCTTCAATTCATCCTAGAGGCCTTCCTTTAGTCAGAAAGCCAACCTAAGGAGCCATTTTGATCAAATCAAAAGGAAGAACCCGAAGAAGAGGTAATGATTTCACCACCCTTTTTCAAGTTCCTTTCTTCTTCCACTTCTTCTTTCTTTGTTATTACCATTCTAAAATAATAAATCCAGTATATTATATATATTGTTATGTTATTATAAATATGGTACAACCATATTCAGTATTCTATCCATCCTTTGAATAACATGTCACCATACGTGCGTACGTACGGCTTACCGTCTCCACGTCGTGGTGTAATTGTTATTCAATAAATTATTATTTGGATGGGTATAATAATGATGTTTAATTCATGTAAATAATAAATATAACATGATAATGATTCTTTATATTTGATATACCATCCAATTATATATTATTTTAATATCAAAATAATGATATTGTCGCTCGTGCGTACGTACGGACTACCGTCTCCACGAACACGATGAGATTCATTCTCCATCGTATCCATTCAAGTATAATTCTCATTTTATGATTAATAATAGTATCTAAGGACTTGATATCATTCTGGATATGATTAAGATACAACCTATCCATGACAAACACAGCTTATGTAATAAAACATATAAAATAAAATAAGTAAGTTAACACCCAAAACAACGATAATACTAAGATATTATTAACAAATCAATGTTAAAAGATCATATATGATATCATATTAATGTATATGATTCTTGTATAATTTAATAAAAATTATTTCACCATTATATAGGAGGTTAACCTAACCTCAACCAAGGAAAATTACAAGGTAAGGGTTTATTTCGCAATCTCTTCATTATCCGAGGTTGTTTATATGTAATAATATACTGGGATGTCTTTATCATCCACGTCCATGTTTCCTAAAAATTTATTTCAAAACATTTTTAATATTTACAAGAATATTGGTTAAAGTCATTTATACCCTTGTTTGACTTTTTATAAGAGGTTTATAAATTAATCTTTCTGTCCTTTTCCAAACAAGGTGCTTTTTATCCTTTTTGACAGAATTAAGGTAAGAATGTTTTTTTTAACTTATACAGCAGGTGAGGCTATTTTCCGCCGTTATAAAATTGTCCAAGCTTCACTTACAAGCTTATAAGAATATTTTCAATTAAAATGTTTTATTTTATAAATATATTACTCTTAAATGATTTCAAAATATAAATAGATATTTCTCTATAAAGAGTTTTGATTTCATCCATGTCAACATCCTTTGATGGATTTTACGCTTATTTAAAGTTGATTTATTATGATACAAAACTTCTATATTGTATTGAAGGTTTTGTGATATGTTTGACTGTGGATGTGTTATTTTTATACCATTCATGGTTTATGGATGAAGTATTTACATTTCGTATGCTAGTTTTAATACGAATGTTTATGTTATGTTTAATCCTTTTCATATGGGAATGCATTGGACTTAATATGTGATGGGTGGAGCCCACTATAGCTCCTCGATGGATCAGTAGGTCTCATGAGACAAACTAGTTTCTTGGAAAAAGGCCTTGCCAAAATCTTATTTGTAGTCTTGGCACGAGGCCTTGGCTATGTGGTTATGATATTCTGGCATTATGCATTCCATCATTATGAAAGTGGTTATTGATATTTCATGTGAATATTCAATTAGTAGAATATCCATGTGAATAATTAAATGGAATTATTTCATTTTATTTTTTCCATAATATGTTGAAGTTCAAGTTAAAAAGGCTTTTGTTTTAGTTATACATCGCCTTAAATGTTTATTCTTATTTATGAAAGTTTCCGCTATATTGTTATCCTTACTAGGCATTTGAGCTCACCCCTTTTCTATGTTTTATTTTTTCCAGGATGTGATGAAGTAAATTATGAATGACCTGCAGTGATAGTATGAGGGGATACGAGTATAGACTATAGAGACTATGTTGTTGTAGTTTTCATTTTTATGATGTAATGTAAATCTTTATGAATATATCTAGTGTTTCTAAGGCTACTAAACTGATCGAAATTTCGATACTTGATCTTTCTTGTGATCATGACAATGTTATGTAATAATACACCGACTCTGGGTAACTGGGGTCAGGGCGTTACACTGCAAGTTTGAGAAACTTCTCCAGCTCGATTATATCAAAGAGATGTTCATTGGTTAAATTTACCACTTAGTAATGATCCATCAACAAAACCTCTAAGCCAACTGATTCAAACTCGGTGTAGGAAACAAGATATAAAGTTAATAACACAATCACTACCTATTCCGCTCAATTAATTCCACTTGTCTCTTGCATCCATCTGACATTAACTTCTTTCATGGAATTCATCCATATTCCTTATTCATCTCTGGTAATTGATTTGAATCAGTTGACATTATGGATCACATCACATCACAACTTTGCATCTTTTGATGACACTTATCCATGGATAGTACCTCCCTTTAAACATGAAACAAATTAACATTATTTAATAGAATTTATACACATAGGGATAGGGGAAGTTCTATAATCCTCAAGAAGAGGATTTTGGTTGATCCTGATGGGTCAACCCTTTGATTATTTCTTATAAAGCATCAATCTTTCCTCTCCTTCTCCAAATGACTATCTGACATCAGGAGTTTTGTCCATACGACCTAGAATTATTTACCCACATTCTGTGTCTTCTTCTAATATTTAGATTCTAGATGCCTGAAATTTTTCATAATTGTAGAATTAATCCCATTAGTAGAGGTTTCATTCTTTGATACTCCACCAATATTCTATTTTTCATGACTCTTTAATTGAGCAGAAATCTTTCCACATGTCATATTCTCTTTATTATTCCTCCATTAAACTTTTATTTATCTTTCCTTTACCTCTCAGTATGTGGAATGACATGTGAATTTTATAGGATGTTATTTAGTCATGTTTCTTTTATCAACTGTTTGAGTCACACCACATTTTCTTGTTGCTGTTGAGTCTTCCACTAACATTACATTCTTCTTAATTACACTAGGGGAACCTCCTCCGTTTCTCATCTAGGATTGTCCACATCCATTCCAGGGAAGTTTTTGTGAGTGTAATGGAGGAGGTGATTGATAGATCTTTCATTGAGCTCCTTTTGATTCCACTGAGATTGTAAACCTATTTTTTAGCTTACCATGTTGTCTTCCAGTATAGCTTCTTCATTGTACATTTCCTATTCTAGGGATCTCCATCTGGATTCCTTTTCATTTCTTGCATTATTCATGATAAAATTTCTTTCCAAATTCCCATGATTAGAACATATGAAACATCTTCCATTAAAGGCATACCACATTTCCTCATTTATAAACTAAGATGTTAAAGCATCTTGAGTTCTTCTTCTGGAATTAATCTCTTGGGCTTCCTGACATATACTCACGGGGTTTCCCATTCTTCCACAATAAAAGAACTTCATGGATATGTTCTTCTGAGATATCCTTCTTTTAGATTTCTCATGATGCTTATTCTCATTCTCATATTTAGAAAAATATCTATCTTCACAACATGAAATGTATTCATGAGACTTTGAGAAAAAGCATGATGTGTGGCCATGAATCCCATAGAAATAGTGCATGATATCATTACTTAGTATAAAAAAACTTTTTGTGTCATTCTTTAGCAATTACAAGACTTTTTATATTTCTGTAATTATTTACGGATCTCATCTAATCATGCATGGGAGGGGATTTATCATATGCAATACCAAATTTTCCCAAATGTTATGGTCTTTGAGATGATAAAATATGTTCTTGTTTATCTTCAGAAATAGTATATTTACTTTTAATTTCATCATCACCTACTGAAGGATAGTCAAATATCAAGTGAAAGGCATCCTTTAATTAAGGCATTCATTATGAATTAGATTTCTCCACTTCTTTCTTTTTCATTTCTCTCTCTTCTCCCAATTGTTGAATCTTCTTGTCCCTTGATTAAAGTTGAGAATGATGTTATATCTTGATATCTGTAACTCTAATTATATCATATTTAAATTCAAGTTTGAGATTATCCACCATATCACTTTGCTCCTTTATTTTCAATTTTTCTCGAGCAACAGAATCTGAGCAGCATTCATTCTCTTGTTTTAGCCGTTGATTTTTCTAAATTAGTTCAAATAGTTGTGCAGAAAGATCATCATTTATAGATTTCAATTTCTGAATTTCATATAACATTTCACTCTTTCCCTTGTCATCATCTTTGTGTATTTATCTCTTTGTATATATTTTTTGCAGTTCTTCATCTTGAGAATCATTCTTCTCCCTCAGATTAGTGGCCACATCAATAAGACTTTGATTTAATCCTCTTATCTAGTTAACCTGAATTTCCAATGCTTCGATCTAGATATCTTTATATTTAATCTCTTTATCCAATTTCTGATCCAATTTTTTTTTTAATGGAAAACATCTACTTTTTTCCTTCTAGGAGTTTCTTCATCATCAGTAGTTCCAACATCACTTGGAATATCTGGTTCTTCTCTCATTCTGTATACATTATTTAATGAGTAAGTGTTTTCACTTTATGATTTATCCAAATCATTATTCTTTTCATTACTTGATTTCTTTAAATGAATGACACTCTTTACAAAGACACTTCCACTTAGAGTAATATCACCTAACTTCTATTTCTTCATTGAAGTTCTTCCCTTTCCCATGGCACACAAAGATAATAACAGACTGAATAAAGTTAAAGAAAATAAATATGATAAAATAAACCTTCCCTTTGATACCAGTTTTTATGAAAAAAACGGTCCTAGATACCATGATAGGGGGGATGAATCAGGATATGGATATTATTTTCCAACTTATTCTTATTTACCCACTAGATCTTGACCTCTTTGTTATAAGGGTCACTTTGTATACACATAAGTTTTTTTAGACCATATTTATTTCTTATTTATCTATTGATGATTCTTTAAATGTAATGAATAAAGAAAGTAGGAAGACACATAGATTTTTACTTGGTTCACCCTCACTGGGCTACATCCAACAAACATACAATGGTGATGTGTCGATGTACCAAATCCACTAAAGCTCACTACCAATTTACAATGTTTGGGCTAGATGACTTCTATTCTCAGGCTCACTAACTTTACAAAGTTTAGGGTCTGCTCACTACTTTCCCAAGGGTCGCTTCCTATGTGTCTCTCTCTATCTCATTGCCGGTGGAGAGGATCACCTTCTTCCTCTTCCTTTTCTCACTACTCTAGAAAGGATCCACTCACAGTTTAAAAACTCGTAGGTCCCTTCATTATCATAAATGAATGAATCTTACTCTATATGTAGATGCTCTGTTTAATTCCAGTTTTCACCTATAGATGAATCTCTCTTTTCACTAGATGTACTGAGAAATATTCCAACTTTCATGCAACCCTAGAATGACTGGTGCGCCTCCCTAATCCTGGTGCGCTTTTGGTTTCCAGGTTTGCTTATATATGCCTAGCATGAAAGTGTCACCTAACTACTTGTGTGACACACCCTTCGCTAACTTAGAACTTGGGTGACTCACACCCTTTTACACCCAAACCAATATTGGATTGCAACTATCAATTGGAACTCAAATTATAAATATCTTTATACTTGACCGATCAAACCACCACTTGCACACCCAAACCTACATGTGAAAATGGAGCTCGAAGTTTCTCTAAGTTTTGAGCTACATTCATAATAGGAGGGGTGGCCCTCTATTTATAGGAATTTTGGGTACCCTAAATGCCATGTGTAAGTCTCCTCCCAATGCGTAAGTCCATCCACCTAAGCCTTTGTTGCCCTAGTCACCTTGTGTGCCCAAAAAAATATGGGTTCCCCTCTTTCCTTTTCCATATTTTGATGTTTTCATCTTGAAAAACATATGGCATGAAAATTTCCAAGCCTCCAAGAAACTTGGAGTGAAAGTCCCTTTTCCAAAAACACTTTTCTCCATTTGTCGATTTTGAGGCCAAAAATTTTGGCAAACACTAGAAAACAGTGTCACCTTTTATCTTCTCTTTTTATACCAAACCCATATCATCCATTCCTTTGTCTAGATTATTCTTTCATTCATGGATTGTTAACAACATCTCCTGAACTTGAAAACTCACCACGTAAACCCACTTTGTTAAAAAATTAAAAATCATGGTTTGCTATGTCAACCAACACAACATGGATACCCTATTTTTCAATAAACACTACCACCTCAAAATTGATTTAATAATACATTGAAGGATTTTTGCCCAAAAAGTCTTATCATTGGTAGAAATTGATCAAGAACAAAAATTATAAGAAAGAAATTTATTCCATGGAATGGGAATATTTAAAGGAAATATTTTTCAATAAATACATTCCTTAAACCCTCTGTCTCAAGATGGAAAGGTAATTCCTAATATTTAAGAAAAGGAAGATGATTCTATCAGGGCATACGAGGAAAGAATCACAAAGAATGAAAGACACAAATCTTCCTTTTTCATTAACACTGAAATCAAGGTGGATTACTTCTTTATAAGACTAAAGATGAGTCTAAGAAAAGAATTGTATATTCAATACTTTGAAAGTTGTGAGGATATTGTTTATCATTCCATCAAGGTTGAAATGGATATTGGAGAATTAAATGGTCTCATGGGCATGGTTACAAAAAGAGGAAAATGAAGTTTGATGTGGTGGTAAATCCCATGATGGAAATGAGACCCTACATCCCACATGCCATATTTTTGGGAAGAACTATCCTAGAAACTTCTTAAAGGGAAGAAAGGGATCTTTTACATGTGGAAGATAAGGGAATATGGATAATAACTACCAAAGGGATATAAATAATCCCACTAATGTATAAGAATAAGGGAAAGTTCACATCAAGACTCATCCTTTAGTATACTATTTCATATATAAGGACATGGGTATTATGCAACCCATTTCCCTAATCCAAGGGCTGATTGAGGCAATCAATAACAAAAACCTACAATATAGAAAGAAAAGGAATATTCAATCACTACTAATGAGGTGGATCCCAACAATGATTTGGTGAAAGGTACATTTCTTATTCTTTCAAGAATACAAAATATACTATTTGATTCTGGTTCCACACATTCTTTCATATCTTATAAGTTTGGTAGAACTATTCCAAAAGCACTACAAAATTTGGAGGTTAAGTTATCTGTGAGAATATAGAATTGGAAAATTACTTAATCAAATGTCTATAACTCCTCCCTAGTAAATATTTGTGGACTGGACCTCCCATAAAATCTTGTCATACTCCCTTTGGTAGAATTTGATGATATTTTGGGCATGGATTGACTATCTTAATACAAATCCAACGTTAAATATTGGGAAAGGGATATCACTCTTCACATCCCAACACATCCTCTTATTATATACAATTGTAAAGAAGTATATGAATCTCCTTCATAGACATCACTCAGTTATGGATGATTTTTCCTTACAATCAAGCATATCTATCTCAAATTATTGAGAGAAAGGAGAAAATAATGCTCAAATACATTCACATTATGAGGGACTACACTGATGTGTTCCCCATATTAATTTATTGGTCTTCCTCCTAGTTGAGAGGTTCAGTTATCAATTGAACATATTCTTGGATCTCTACTTATATCAAAGAAACCTTATAGAATGGCCATCATTTAGCTGGAAGAACTAATGAAGTAGTTATAAGAGAATCTGGAAAAGGGTTTTATATGCTCAAGTGATAAACCATGGGGTGTTCCAGTCCTTTCTGTAATGAAGAAGGATGTATCAATGCATCTATGCATTGTTAATCATGATCTCAACAAAATCATGATAAAGAACAAATATCCACTTCTACATATATATGACTTGTTCAATCAGCAATGTGGACCCATCTATTTCTCTAAAGTTAACCTTTGGTTGGGATATCACTAATTAAATATTAGGAAAGAATATATTCCGAAGACTACCTTTCAAACAAGGTATGGACACTATGAGCTCATAGTGATTCCCTTCATACCCACTAATGATCCAAAAAATTTCATGGACTTAATGAATAGAATCTTTATAGATTACCTCAACAAATTTCTGGTAGTATTTGTTGATGATATTCTGATATACTCCAAGAGAAAGAAGGAACATTATGATCATTTTAATATTATAATAAAGAATTTTTGAAGGGAAAAAATTTATGAAAATTATAGTAAATGTGATGTCTAGATGGAGGAAGTGTCATTATTGGGGAATGTAATCACTAGTAAAGGGATATATGTGGACCCTTTCAAGACAAAGGCAATCAAAGAGTGGACTAGGCCAACATTTGTAATGGAGATCTATAATTTACTTGGTCTAATAGGGTATTACCAATGATTTTTTATGAACTTATAATGATTTTCAAACCCACTAACCAAGATGACTTGGAAGGGAGTAAAGAGTTTCTAGACCAGTGAATGTGAAGATTGCTTCAAAGAGTTGAAGAAGAGTCTTATCACTGCACTGGTACTCACACATCCTAAAAGTGGGGAACTATTTGCAGTGTAAAAAAATTCTTCAAAGAAGGGACTAGGATATGTACTGATGAAAAATGATAAAGTGATTTACTTCACCTCAAATCAATTGAAAATTCATGAGAAAAACTATCCCATGCATGATATGGAGTTGATAGTTGTGATCATTGCATTGAGAATTTGGTGGAATTATCTCTATGGGGAGAAGTTTGAGATATATACTCATCACAAGATTCTAAAATATATTTTCACACATAAGGATCATAATATTCACTAGAAAAGATAGTTAGAACTCATCAAGGATTATGAGTTCTCAATCCACTACCATCTTGGTAAGACAAATAAGGTAGAAGATGCTCTAAGTAGAATGTATTTTTTATCATTATCAACAATTAAAATTGAGAAAGATCTAATCTTCTTATACCTACAAAGGATGGACATGGGAATAGTTAAGAAAAGAAAATAATAATTCCTTTATCAAATTATTTCTCAACCACCCCTTATAGAGAAAATAAAGGATTCTCAAATAAATTATGTGGAAATCGAGAAGAAGGTGGAAGCAATTATAAAGGGGAAATCCTATGAGTTTAAAATTAATAAGGAAGGAGTTGTAATATTTGAGATATAACAATGTTTACCTTTAGATCTAGATATAAAGAATGATATTCTGAATTACACACAAATTTCAACCTTCTCTATTCACCCAGGGAGTAAAAAGATGTATCGAGATCTCTAAGATAATTATTGGTGGGAAAATATGAAAAAGTTGATCACTGAGTATACATCATATTCCATGGTATGTCACCAATTGAAGTTCTAAAGGGAAAATTCTAAGGGGATAATGCAACCACTACCAATACCAACATAAAAATGAGAGAACATTAACATGGTCTTTTTCACTGGACTTACAAAGACATGCAAATTAAACATTGATATATAAGTGGTTTTGAATTTTCTTATAAAGACATATCACTTTATCCTAATTTGATATGATTTCTCATTGGATCAACTTGAATTGATATATATCAAAAAAGTTTTAAGGCTTCATGGAGTAACACTGTAGATTATATTCAATCGAGATTAGAGATTCACCTTGAAATTTTGGAAAAGTATCCAACATGCTCTAAGAACAAAGATTAACTTAAGTATAGACTATCATCCTCAAAATGATGGCCAATCTGAGAAAACTATTCATACACTGGAAGACATGTTGAGAGAATGTTATATGGACTTCAAAGGAGGATAGAACCAACATCTTCCTTGTGTCAAATTCTATTATAATAATAGTTTCCAATCTAGAATCCAAATATCTCCATATGAATACCTTATGGTAAAATATGTAGAACACCGACATGATGGGATGAATTCGGTGAACATAAGATTCTAGGACCTGAAATGGTCGAAGAAATAGTGTATAAGGTGAAAATCATTCAGCGTCACATCAAGGTATCCAAATGTTGAAAAATAGCTATATAGACAATCATTGATGAGAAATAGAGTTTATGGTTGGATACAAGGTATTTCTTCACATATCTACATGGAATAGGATCATGAGATTTGGGAATAAAAGAAAGCTAACACCCCGGTACATCAACCCCTTCGAGATTCTTGATCTTGTAGAATTTTTGGCCTATAGACTAGCACTTCCACCAACCATGTATCAAGTACATGATGTATTTCACATATCCCTCTTGAGTAAGTACATACCTAATCCTTGAAATGTACTGAATTTAGAGGTGGTATAGTTATAAAATGATCTCTCATACGAGGATCATCCAGTGAAGATCGTGAATCATAGAGATAAATTCCTAGACAAAATTACTACTCACATAGTCAAAGTACTATGGAGGAACCATAAGTACAAGAGGAAACATGGGAAACTAATGAAGTGATGATAGAGCATTACCCACACCTATTTTCAACATAGAATATAAAACAGAATTTCAAGGGATGAATTTCATTAGGGGGAATAATGTAACGACCCAAAATTTTTGTTAATGGAAATTTCCTTCTTATAAATTTTTTATATAGTATAAATCACATAAAATCAAATTAAGAACAAAATTTAAAATTTATAAAGGAATAATAAATTAAATAAGAAGTATTTCTAGAAGATAAGGAACATATACCTATGAAATAGTAACTTGACCTTTAGAATAGTAATATTGCCCTTATGAGTGGTAAATTATAAAATAGAATTATAAAATTACCTATGAATGTATAAATAAAATTTGGGAATCTTAGAAATTAAAATATGATATAATTATATCACAGTTTAAGTAAATAAAGGTTTTTAAAAATTATAAATTAAGGTTGATATTTATAATCCATAAATACTTAATTACAATTTTATGATTAATTTAATGATTGAAAAGAAAATTTATTTTCATAAAATTAATTCATAAATTAATATTTTGTTGTATTATGACTTTAAGATAATTTTATTATACCTCAATTAATTTTCCAAAGTATTATAAAATGAGTTATAAATTTAAAATCTTTGTTTTTCAAGTAAATGATGATTTTAATTAAAAATTAAATTTATCATATGAATAAAATTATGTTCATAAAAACAAGTTTATTTTCGAATTATAAACATCTAAAAAAGTTTCGGGTTAATTTTTGATATTTTTCTAAAATACTTGAATTTTTAGTGAATAGTAAAATACAGTAATTAATTATTTATATACATTATAAGCTAAATATGAAATTCCTTGAGTAATGGATGATATACGAACCATTGGTTAAAACTCACATGATATAATTAATTTATTTAGTCTCAAGAACCAATATTATTACTTGTCTTGAGAAAAATAATAAACTAATGAATAAAATAATGAGAAAACACTTATCTCCCACACTATAAATACCACCCCTCACCCCCTTTTCTCCTCACACCTTCCCAGATTTCATTATTGTCCAAATTCATCCCAATAGTCTTAAAAAAACCCTACCTAATTTTTAAGAGCTCTCGGTATCCTAAAAATATCAAAACCATTTCCCTAAAGAGGTTCTCAAGGAGGAGAAATTCAAGAGGTAAATTCCCCCTTCCTTTTCTTTTAATTTATTTTCATGTTATTTTCTTATTCTCTCATCACCTCCTATTATATAAATGGTATAATAACTACATTAAATAAAATATACATCAATTTTATTATTATAATTCTATAATCCATCATTAAATCACTCCCCTCTCCCTTTTATTCTAAAAATGAAAACTTTGTTCGGGAGGTGTCATGTTATTGCCTTTAAGGAAAAGAATTCATTTTCCATTAACACCTTCAATTCTGGTCATAAAACCATTTTTATGGTTAAAAAACTTATTATATATGTATAATAGTCTATTTAATTTTATGTAGTCATTATATATTCATGATGTTAAATAATAAAACAAAACAAGCTTATTGTGAGGGAAAACTACCCAAAATAATCCAAAATATTGTCACAAACATATTATCTAATGATTCATCCTCAAACAAAAAAAATGAATTATATGATCATTTAACCTTATATTTGTTAATTCGTAACTTATAACTTCAATTTTGGATTTCTATTTCTATTTTATATGAACTTCCATACTCATAGACAAGAAAACCAATCATGAAAACTAAGAAAATGAACACTCCTGAATGATGAAATTGAACGCTGTAACTCATCCAAAAGGTCATAAATGAACTTAATAAAATTATAATAAATTAATTAAATGTATAAAAGGTTCTTTAATTACTAATTAATTAATCTAATTTTATTATTCGTTATATTAAGATCAAGTTCAGAACCGTTTCAAATATAAGGTAAGGGATTCTACCCAAACCTCAATTTTTCCTTCGGGATACTATTTCTCCCTATTTACTCCAATTTAATGATTATTTATTTTTTAAATTTTTATAAATTATTTTTATATGTTCCAAAATCATGTATTCAAATCATATTATCCTTATTTTATGGTAAATACATATTTTAAAAATGTTCTCTTCTCAATTCTTCCGGATAAACAATCCCAATTCAAGGGAACTTCTGATTTCTTGTCCATTTTAAAGTTCACTCGATAATATATTTTAAAACACTATTATTTTTATATAATCTATAATTTTATCATGAAAATGTATATTGGTTCATTTCTGGTTTAATACAAACAATTATTCTTTTTCCATTTTAAATAATCTTTAATATTTTTCTTGAACTGCACTAAAATGTTTAATTTCTAAAGTTTCTTAAACACTATTTTTACAAGTATTCACTTCATTTTTACATCACCTGTCATGATATATTCATATTTTCCCTTATTAATTTCCATTTTTGGTTTAAATCCTTTCTTTTATGGACCCCATTACGATATTCCCTTATGATATACCTTTTGACAGGATTATGATACCCAATTATTACCATGGGTAACCCTTATGTTTATGTTTGATTACTTATATATGATTCTTCTTGTGTAACACATATTCATGATCCTTTTATGAGGGTATAACTCATAAATCACTCCAATGCATTGAGTAATTTTTAGTCTCATGAGACGTCATGTTGGGATAGGGGTGAACCTGATTTTTTATGGGACTTTGTCCACCATGTCTTGGAATTTATCCTTGAATCATGTTTATGTCATGTTATATGTTGTTTCAAATTTCTTATTATTCCATTATTATATGTTCCCATGTTATAAATATTATTCTTCCTTATGTTTATTAATTTTCCATGCCCTTTATGCCATCATATTATGATTTCTAACATGTTTGTTATGTTTTATTCCTATGTTTATTTCCTTACTGGGATTTTTAGCTCATCCCTTTTATTCATATAATCCCAAGTTTATCCTATATAGTTATAAGAGATCCATGGAAGTTATGATATAATTATATATATTAAATAAATTTTTTCTTGATTTTTATTTAATTACCTAATCTTCTCAAATACACTAGACTTTACGATCCTCGTCTTGTATATTGATATTTAATTATGCTTATAATCATGTAATAATTTGTGTAAAAGGATAGGGTAGCTATAAAAATCCTTATATAAGTGAGGCATACATGGAGTCCCCTCAAAACTTTAAGGTTTTGAGGAGTTTTTATATCAATTATCACCCTAGTATTCTCAAGATAAACATTGATGTTGTGATGTTATGTTAAAATTTCAAACAATTTCTATGATGCTACCCTAAAATCACATTTGAAATGGTTTATCCTTGACCCATGTTTCCATAATTTTTTGAAAATTTTATCAAGATAGGTAACATGATCAAAAAACTATTTATATTTAACCACAAAATCATCAACATATAATTCTATGATCATTACCATAGAGGACTTGAAGATATAGTATATGGCATGTTGATATGTGGCACCATATTTTTTCAATATAATGGGAATTAATTGGAAGTAATATACCCTTTAGAGTACCCTGAAGGTTTTTTTTCCTCCACATCATTGAGTTCCATCTAGATTTGGTTATATCTAATATACTTATTCATAAAATACAGGGATTAAAAACCATTATTTTCTTCAATTAGTAACTCTCTAACTAGGAATGGTAAATAATAATTTGGGAAATTTAAATTTAGATTCCTAAATTCAATGAAAATATAGATCTTTCTATTCTTTATCTCGATGAGGATAATATTGCAGATACATTTTGGGTATTTAACTTCCCAAATGAATTTGTCTTTTATGATCTTCTCAACTTTTTCTTCTCCCATAGAAGCATGGGTTGGATGCATCTTCTTGGATTCCTACATAAATCCATGGTGGATGTCTAAAAAACCCAAATGACAGGTATAAACATTTAGATCTAACTTTTCCATTTTCTATAGTTCTATGTGAATACATCCTGATTCTATTTTAGAAATAAGATATGTGTATCTTTTTATTTGAGGTCCATTTAGAAACTATTCTATATAGGCCATAGATATTTCTCTATACCCAGATTCACCTTTTGGACTTCATCAATGGTGGCAGAGACACCTTCCTCAAATACTGGAGGGGTGTCTCTAAGATCTTCTTCCTCCACTTATTTTTCTTTATAATCATTGGAATTGGAAGATAAATTTTAATTATGGTATTTAATGGATGGTGTGGGGGGATATTTAAATCTTCAAGATGATTTAGGGTCATTTATATTATCTCTATTGAAATGACTCCTTTCTTATGAATGGTGATGTTTTTCTGATACAACCAATATCATGTGTATGAGAGAAACTTTTCCTAAACCTCATGCCTTTATCCTTATTTATTAATTCATGTCCAATGGGTCGAATATTCTTGGTTGTTTTTTTATGACCGAATGTTTAAAAATCCAACTCTAGTAGACCATTACTTTGGAATAAGATATAGTGATCACATCTCAAGGGATCTAATAATTTAGTTGTCTTGTAAAATGAGATATATTCTTAAATCTCACATTACATTTGAAAACATAAAATACAACATAGTATTTTCTTTTATAACATTATTATTCCTTCTAGAGTATCATTTCCGATAAATCAAAGTACACTTCTTAGAATCCTAGGGAAAGGGAATAAAATAAATGGGTAAGCTCAGTTACTCGATAAAGGAAAGCATACTAATAAATCTATATAGAATATATAAGGCATGAAAAATATGGAAATAATATATAATGATAAAATAATTACATATAAATAATCACATGATCTTAAAACAATCAATATATAACATAACTATTTTAATAATCACATGGAAATCAATAGATTATTTCATAATGATATAATGCATAATGCCAGACATCTTAAACTTTTCGTTGAGGCCTCATGACAAGACATCTTACATAAATGGGTAAGGCATATCCCAAATACCCAACTTGTTTTGTACCATGAGACCTATTGGTGCATCGAGGGTATGTGTAATTCTATGCCTCGCTCATCACTTAATAAGTCCAATGCATTCATCATATGAATAAGCAAATCAAATTAATATACATTCCTTAACAATAAATTACTACCCATATTGGAATATTCATAAAAGTAATATGATGGATGGTATTACTATAGTATATCCTTTTTGAATCATAATATTCATCAAATGATGTGGAAATATATTAAAAAACTAAGAGATAACTAAAACATTTCTTGGGGAAAATACACTTTTCATTTTAAATTAAATTATTTAGAATTGAATATTTCCAAAATTGTTGGGAAAATTTTTTATCAAGACAGAACCATGGAAAATTGTAAAGGAATATTCAAATTATATAGTTGTCATCACGGTGTGAAAATTCATTCATGTTATGTACATTAAAACAAATATTATGTTCACACCTTTGAAAAAAATTCCTTATTCAAAAAAATAGTAAAAAGATTCCGTCTAAACCTTTTTATAGAAATTAAAACAAGGGTAAAAATAAATTTAATCAATTATTTTATAATAGTAAAAAAATTCTCGAAAACATTTTAATTAAAATGTTAACATGGAAGAACAATATTCCCAACCAAATCAAAAATGAAGTTAGTTTTACATTAAAAATGACTTTTATAATTTTTAGTACGTAGAGGTAGGAAAATTAAAGGGAAAAATATAATTTATATAAATAACAATAGGAGAAGAAAATTTATGGGTTTTAACATCGAAATATTATATAATTCCCCCAATATAAACTTAAACATAAAAAATCCTGAATAAGGATGAAATTGTGAAATAAAACCTTACCCCCAGTTTGACTTTCTTTGTTAGTGATTTTAACCTCCTATATAATAAATTTAAATTTATTATAATTATATAAAATAACAATATAATTACTTATAATATAATATATGACCCACTTATAATATTTATACAACTATTTATTAATAATTCCTTATTAAAATCATTTTTATGAGGGTTCACTGTTTCATTTTTCATGTATGTTTTGGTTATATAGTTTTTATCCTTGCCTCATGATAATTGTTATATCATATCCATATTTTTAATAATTATTTAAATATTAAATATTTATTTAATTTATACAAAATTATAATCATTCTTGAAAGGAAATCATAAAAAATGAATCACATCGTTTCATGGAGGTGGTCTTCCACACATACGCATGAGCGACGTTATCATTTTTAATGGATGGAAGGGTAATAAGTTAAATGAGATATTATATTTATAAAATCATAATTATTTCATAAATATCATATATAATCATTATATATATCATGATAATCATCCATAAATAATTTTTATGAAAAAAATACATCACATTGTGAGGTGGTAGTCCACACGTACGCACGAACAATGCTTTCATTTCCCATTTTATGGAGAAGTAAATGAATAAAGTTGTTCCATGGAAGAAATAACATCCCATTATATTGGATATAATGAATATTTTATATCATCATGGTCATAATATAATTTCATGAGTTGTAAGATGAAATAAAATTAAAACATTTGGTGAAGAGTTATACATCTTATTTGGATAAATTTGTTTGGATTACACCTTAAGAATTATAAGGTTGGTGTATTGATAAAATTAGGATCTCGAGATCATGGGGAGGGATGTTATGAAAGTATTTGGTTAGGTATATTCTGATATATAATTATCTTAAATTGTGTATAATTGCGGTGTTCCTTTTATAAGTGGGGGAGAGAACGCACTTTGAATTTTTCAGAAGATTAAAATATATTAATGTATTACTAAAAAAAATGGTGCTAAAATGGATCGTATTCAAATAGTAGATGATATAGGGTCCAAATATGATCATAAAATAAGATTTAGACAACTTTTTAGTCTATTTTAACCCTTATAATTTTAGTTTTATATCTTTTAACTTGTTTTAACTCTTACTAGGATAACTAATTTTATCAAAGTTACTATTTGTAATGACAAAAATTGAAATTAGAATGATTTAAAAATTTGGGAATCTTAGTTCCAATTATGTAGTCAATTTTATCTGATTCAATTTATATAAGTTACATATTTTAATGTTTTTTGGAGTGAGTTTCTCAAGAGGGGGGTTAATGGAGTACCCAATAATAATTTCCGTAAAAAATAGGTTATTTTTAAATCCCCCAATGTTTAAATATATCCCAGTTTATCATAATATGAAGTCTGAAATAGATCCAAATCTTTATAAAGATTTATCTAAAGATTTTTTATCTCTCAGATGAATAATATAAAATATTATTGGATCCTTTTAGTTTATTTTACTTGATCAAAATACTGTATCAACACAAATTAAGATCAACTATCAATGTATATATTAGTTTATAGTTAAAACTATTTTTATTATTGAAGTGGAAATAAAGTAAAATAAAATTAAACAACATAGCAGAAAGAATGAATACAAGAGGTTCAGTATCAATTTGAGACTTTACCCTATCCAATTATTGATCACCCACCACAAACTAGTTTATTTAAAATAAAAAAGATTATCCAAAACTTGGATCAGGTTTTACAACAATAAACACATGAAATATTCCATAGTTATACATGGTATTAAAAATAAACAATCCACACAAGGACCTCTACCACTCTTATCTATGGTATTAAAGTTGTATAAAAAATATGATAATATATCTAATTATCTTCCAGCTCAGTACAGGAGATAGTGTGCATATGTAAAATAGAGTATAGCACACACACTGATCAAAAAGTAATAAAAACAAACATGAAAAATAAATCTAAAAGTGTTGAGTTTAGAAATTATTGGTTTGTTAAAATACATCTTGTGACTCTTGATTTTATTCTACATTGAATCTTGAGTCAGGTTTTCTTGAAAACTTCAAGAAAAAAGAGTGTCGTAGACTCTTATTCTTTGACTAAAGGAAATCACTAAATGTGATGATGTAGTTCAGCTTCCCAGTCGTGTGTCTATAATATGTGATCTATTCTTATTTGAAAATAGGTTTAGATATATGCGTGTCTAAGAAGTTTCAACTCTCATATTCCTATTGGTCTAATTCATCCACTATTTCATTATTTTCATCATGAGGGAGTGTGCTAAACTTTTATCAGCAGTAGAAAAGAGATAATTTGGATAATATTCTTCCTCGTACTGCACATTCTTACACTCTCTTCAATTCTTTCTATTGAGCATTTAATATAAAATCATTAAAATAATAAATTTAATTAAATTAGATAAATATATTCATTAGAATAATGTAATTCAAAAATATTTGTTATGAAAATAGTGGCAGTGTCTTAGACTCGTGGTGACTCAAGGTCTGACGATATCTTTCTCTATTGGTATTTTGTTTAGGTGGTATAATATTGGTGGTTTCTTAGATTTATCCAAATTTCCACTATAATGGTGGTGTCTCAAATAGTGGTGTATGTTATCAAGGTGTGTGGATTCACAGGGTCTTAGATTTACTAACAATTCAATGTTGGTGGTATGATGTTTGAAATGCCTCATCTAGTGGTATCTCATACTTATCTAAATTTTTATTTAGGCAGAATGAAATCCTAATGGTGTGTTGACTATTTCTGTCTCATATGTTTTCAATTTTTTAGATCAGTGGTACAACATTATGGTGATTTGATATCGTAACGGTGTCTCATACTTAGCAATATTTTTATAATAGTGGAAATTCAAAGACAATGGTGACTCAAGATGGGGGTGTCTGTCTCAATAGTGTCTCGTATTTAGAGAATTTTATCACTTATCTTGAATTAATTGAATACTTACCTAAAAAATTAATCTCATTAATAATATCAAAATCATTATTTTATTATCATTAAAACTTGGAAGTCAACAATATCCCCCTTTTTTATTACCACAAATCATGATATAAAAAGTATTAAAAAAGTTTAAACCTTATATCCAAGGTAGTATAAATAAGAACATAGCATTCCCAGAAAGTTCATATGATATTGAAGGAAAATAATGAAAGAGTATTTATCAAATGTAAGTATCATGGATATATTGATTAAAAATATATAGTAAAAAATATAACATAGAAACAACACTATAATAAATCAGATATTCCAAAAAGTTCTCAAAAACAAACTGAAACAAATATTCAATAAAAATTCTCCCCCTTTGGGATTATCAAAAGGGTAAATATTATTATTGTAAATATAGTAAAGGTATAAAAATTAAACAGATATAATAAGAGTGAAGAAAGACATTTAACAGTATTAACAGAAAGTTATTACAATCCATGTTTCATAAAATAAAAATAGACTAATCCAATAAAGGGAAATGTTTTTGTTTTGAAAGAGGGGTCCATTGGTTCTTTTACTTTATCCTTGGATTTCTCTTTCTCTTCATCTGAGGCAGCAGGATCATCTGAAGGTAAGATAGAGGTAACACCATATGAGAGTCTAGCTATAGTATGAGGATGATCTTCTACTATAACAACTGGTCAAAGGTGTCTCAAATCATGGGAAGGAGACTTTTCAAAAGGCTGAAAACTGGCATGAAAGGGTTCTAGAAGATCTCGAGAAACCCTTTTTCTAATAGATAATTGAGGAATAATTAGAACTACTTCCTAAGCTACAACCACTTGGACATGAACATGATGAAAATTCTTCATGTGATTGATAAAATCCATGATGATCTGGCCACCTATTTCTATTTAACTAAAGAAATCACTTTTCTCTTCCATGAAATGGTTCAAAACAGGAGTCATCTTTTTTAATTGTCACACTTGTTCATTGAATACCTAAGTAACAGGAGGCATCCAAATATTCTCATCTAAAACCATGAAGTTGGATTCCATATAATTATTTGTATAAATACTTGACAGATAATATCTAATTTCTTTAGTAATAGTTTCTCTGTTAGCATTTATGTCATGGTCATAGCAGGTAATCAACTTGTGAACATGATCATAGTTATACCAAATTCTGCTCATGGACTCTTGGGAATGATCAGTAAAACTTTCAAAAACACTGGATAAAGCATCTCTCAGCTTATCTTTGAAAAAAATAACTAATCAACATCAAACACTAGAGGAGGATTTGGAGCAGCAACAAATGTATCAAAAGATGTATCCTCGAGACTTTTTTTTAGGATTTCATTCATGGATCCTTCAAAACCAGAACTCATTTATTCAATAAAAGACTTAAGGGATTCTAGTTCAACACTTATTCGCTTATTTTCAATCTTTATCTCATAAATATGATGAATCATATTTGGTTTTGTGTGGCTATCAACCAACTCAAATAGATAATAGGCATCATTTTCACTTAATTTGGTCAAGATATGAGATTGATTATTCAAACACTTATGAAATTCATAAATAATCTTTTCACCAAAAAAATTCAAGTCATCTTGAGTGACTACATCCACTGGAATAATAGAAGGAGTTTGAGTAACTGATTCAGGTGCATGTGGTCTCACTCAGGAAAACTTATCTAACAAACCTTAAGGTTTTTCTTGAGATGTAATAGATACCTTAGGATCTTCCTCATTTAGAACTTCAAGATAATCATGCTTTGGTGGAATCCAACTAAAAGTTTCCCATTCTTCAAACATGGGATCAACCCATCTCTAAAAACCATAGAAACTACTAGGGATGTGGTATGAGGGACCACAATAGCTAGTACAACCATTGTTGACTCAACACTTATGAGAATATCATCACCCTATCTAGTTGAAAACTGTACAAAAACTACATGGATTTCTTTTAATTTTTGGGCATCTGATCTCTATGCAATATCACTGACAGACTCATCTTCTAACTATGTACCAAATGTTGGTGAATTTTATATATGAACATCTTTTCTTAAACAACATCAGTGGTTTCACCTTCCACATTCTCATCCATAGGAGGATTATGAACATTTAAATTAAATAACTATACATTCCCATATTCTTCCTCAATAATATCCTTTCTCTCTTTCTCAACTACATGTTGTTCTATAACATCTATAACTCCCATTTTCTCAGCCAAAGAAAAATTAGACATTTCTTGACTAATGGAAAAAATAGGACTCAATTCCATATGGAGTTAGTCCTTCATGAAAGATATCCACATATGAGGATTTATCTCCCTCATAAATTACATCCTTCTTCTTAATCACTAAAGTCATATGTATATATTTAATCTTAATTTTTTCACTTGCACCATTATGGTTAGAGTCATCAGAATCATCATCATCATCACTTTCACTTCTATTCTTATCTTCATTTCCATTACCATTTTCACCATTTTCATCTTCCTCTTCTTAATCATTATTCTTATCTTCATGCTCAACTTCAGTGAATTTGGATCTCATATAATTCTCCAATCCAGAGACCTCATTCTCTTCTTCATCACTTTTAACAAGATTTTCTCTTTTTGAAAACATCCTTGGTGGTCTAGGATCTTCAAAGGTAAGGGAGAATATTTTGGATACAAGTCAAGATCACTCTCATCATAAATAGATAGTTCCTTTTATTATCCTTCAGAAATATTTTCTTCATTATCCTCATTAGATTATTCAAAAAAATCAAGCTCCAAGCCTGGATCAAATTCATCCCTTGGTCTAGTTGGATGATTAATCAGATTACACTCAGCATATAAGTTTTCAAAATCATTAACCCACTATTTCATACAAAGGTTCCACTTAATCTTCATGCTTGGACAAGCAGCACTTGAAATTTAAAAAAATGACACAATATATAATTATTTCTTCATCCTCATACACTAGGCCCTTGGCCTTTCACATTTCATAAATGAACATGGGGTAGATCAAATAATTGGATCTATAGGATTGATTGATTATCTCACACACATACACCATGAGATATCTATATAAATTGATCTTGTGACCTTCTTTTATAAAATAAATAAGATAAAAATATTGGTAACTTAGAGTTGTGAAATCACCCTTTCTTGGGTATAGCATGTGTTGTAAAAAATTAAAGATAATATTACACTCTCTATCAATCTCTCGGTCAATAGGTCTTCTGGTTAAGTTTTCTCTTATAATTTCTTCCAAATAATCCTCATAAATAAATGGATCCTTATCTTTAAGAATGGTGAATTAGTAATCCAGATATACTTCTATATGGGTTACATTCAAACATTTATCCCATTTTCTCAATGAAAACCTAAATTGGATCCCTTTTATACTTATTTTAATCCAATAAATAGTAACTCGATCAAATAAATACTCTACATTCTGATAAAATTTATAAACTAACCTTGGGTATAAGGGTCTACTGTTTGAAGAGAACAACTCTAAACATCCTTGGTTCTTGAGTACTTTGAGTACTAGAGACTTTAAAGATGGAAGCCACTTCAATTCAAAATCCTTTTCAGCTACAAATAATCTATTGGAAAGCTCAGGATTAACTAGTGTGACATAAGCATGTATAATATACTCTTTCTTCTACTTAAAATATTTATCTTTTTCTTCTGAAGATACTCAACATGCAGACTTGGTTTGGCAAGATTGGTCGATAGTAAGGATAATATTTAAAATGTGGGAAGTAAAGGGTAGCATATGGCTCAAGAGAGGAATATACAGGAGTATCTCCCTAGGATCAAGGTGTTTTGGGAATAGACATTATGCCATTTTGATATCATTTGGGATTTTAGCTGTTATAAAATTGAAATAATACTTGAAATCGAAGCCAAAATCAATTAAAAACATGCATCAGGTTATATGAAATAGGATAAATCATAAAATAAACTGGTGGTTCAAAATATTGAGAAACAAAAAAAATCGAAGGCATAAAAAGCAACGACATAAAATAACAATGGTATGAAAATCTACTGGAATGAAAATCCAAAGGCATGATAAGCCAACAACATGACAGGAAAACGATGTGTCATAACAATGGTGTTTCAACTACAATGTTATGTCAATTAAAAATTATACTTATCCAAGAAAATCATTCCTAACTCATGTTTGATATAATTCATTCTCTCAAAATTCAAAGACTTAATAAATATATCAGTTAACTAATGTTTTGTTCTAATAAATTCAAGAGTGATATATCTTTTTTGAAAATTTTCTCTCAAAAAGTTATGTCTTAAATCAATATGTTTTTTCATAGAATGAAAAAATAAATTCTTAGAGATATTTATTGAATTTGTATTGTCACGGTTTATGGGGAAATGTTGGAATTGATATCCATATCCTAATAGAGTGTTTTTAATCCACCAAATCCATGCAAAATAGCTACCTACATCTATGTATTTATCTTTAGCAGTATAAAATACTACATAATTTTTCTTATTAATACACCATGAAACTAGACACTTTCCTAAAAAGTGACATGTTCTAGAGGTGAATTTTCTATCTAAATTGTATCCACCAAAATCATAATCAGAATAACATACTAGTTTAGATTCTTGTTCTATAGGGTAAAACAATCCTAAATTGATTGTATACTTGAGGTATTTTAAGATTCCCTTAATAGCGACAAGGTGTGACTATTTTGGGTTTTCTTAAAAATGATCACACATACACACACTAAACATAATATATGATTGGATAACAGTCAAGTAGATAAGAATACCAATCATACCTCTATAACTAGTTTGATCAATGGGTTTCCCAGATTCATCAAGATCAAATTTATAGGTGGTACTCATAACAGTATCACTACTCATATTTCTATCAATGTAAAATCATTTTAGAAGATATTTTGTATATTTACATTGATTTAAAATAATTCCTTCTTTGTTTTCAAATATCTGAAATCCAAGATAGAATTTGATTTCTCCCCTTAAACTCATTTCAAACTCGTTTTTCATCATTTTAGAAAAATTAGTACAGAGATAATTTCTTGAAGATCCGAAAATAATATCATCAACATGGATTTTAGCTACTAATACATCTTTTGAAAATAATTTTATGAAAATAATAGTCATATATAACTTTTGAAAATCATTTTTAAATAAGAAAATTATTGATCCTATCATACCAATATCTAGGATCTTGTTTTAAACCATATAAAGATTTAATTAATTTAGAAACATGATTTCGAAAATGTGGTTTTTGAAAACTAGGGGTTTTTCTACAAAAACATCCTCAACTATAAAACCATATAAGAATGCACTCTTGACATCCATTTGATAAATATTTAAATCTTGATGAGTTTCATAAGAAATCATGATTCTTATGGACTCACGTGTGGATACTAGTGAAAAGGTTTCCTCATAATCTATTCCTTTTTACTTACAATAACCTTTTGTAACTATTATATCCTTGTTTCTAACTACAGTGATTGACTCGTCAACTTTATTCCTAAACAAACATTTAGTTTTAATAGTCAAGGTGTCCTTTAGTATATCTACAAGTTCCCGTAATTTATTTCTTTCAAATTGATTTAATTATTCTTTCATGTCTATTACCCAGAATTCATCACTAATAGCTTCATTGATGTTCTTATGTACACGATGAGACAAGAAAGCTTCATGTTCAACCTAATTTCTAACATGATCTTTAGTTTGTGATAATCTATTTAGATCATATACAAAATCATCAAAAGGATGGTACTTAATGGTTCTAATATCTCTAGAGAAAGAGGGTCTTATCACTTATGGATTTTTAGGTTTATGTCCTAGAAGTTCTATAAATTCTTTAGAACTAGATGACTGATCTTATTGTTTTACTATAGAATATAAAGGTTTGAAATTTATGTTCAGAGAAGATAAATCGTCCTCGAGGTTTTATAAGGAGTTTCTAAGATCATGTGGATCAGTCTCATCAAACATGACATGAACTGATTCTTCCACAGTTTTGTCCTTCTTATTACAAAATATATATTCTTTACTAAATATTGAATAACCAGGGAAAATTTCTTCATCACATTTGGAAGTAAATTTATACAAATTATATTAATTGTGAAGAATAAAGTCTTTTCAACCAAAAACTCTAAATTAATTAACATTAATATTCCTATTATTCCATATCTCATAAGGGGTCTTCTTAAGGATAGGTCTAATTAAAACTCTATTTATGATGTAACAGGATGTATTGATAGATTTTGTCCAAAAAAGATAGGTAGTTCATAATCATTTAACATTTTATGGGCTATATATTATAAAGTTTTATTTCTCCTTTCAATAACTCCATTCTACTGAGGTGTCCTGATATCCGATAAGTTATGAGTGTATCCATTTTGTGAGTAAAATGATTAAAAATCTTGATTTTCAAACTCACATACATGGTCAATTCTTAAGGTATTAAGCCTAAGTACACTAATATTTTGTACAAACTTATCATACTTGGTAAAATAAGATTAAGCTTCACATTTGTGACCTAGAAATCATACCCAAGTATACATAGATAAATGTTCTAAAAGAACATAAATGTAGTGTTTTTTGTTAAGACTTGAAATTCTAGATGGTCCAAATATATTCATATGAACCAACTCAAGGTTTTGAGAAGTTGAAACATCTTTATTTAGTTTAAAATAAACATTAAGTTATTTCCCTTTTGGATAGGTGTTACAAACTTTATCAATGGGTAACTCAAGCTTAGGTAGATCCATAACTAAAATTTTCCTATTTAGCTTCTTAAGTGAGTAAATGTTGTAATTTCCTAGTATTTTATGTCAAATCCACAACTCTTTATGAAAGGAACTTAATCATGAAACATTTTGAGAGATCAATGGATTTAAATCTACAGCATAAACATTATCATTTCTCAAAGAAGTAGAAACTAAAATATTTTTATAATGAAAAACATTGAAATCATCATTTTCCAAATTAACATAAAAACCATCATCTAATAACTAAGAAGTTATTATAAGATTATATTTTAAACCATAAACATATAATAATTTAGAAATTAAAACTCAATTTTTGTTAGCAATCTGGCCTAGGATGATGTTCTTTCCATTAAAATTGTCACCAAATGTGAGATTTCCACCACAAACATATGTGAGGCTCTTGAAGCAGGAATAATCTCCTATCATATGCCTTGAATAACTATTTTTAAAGTGCCATAGTATTTTACTAGAGGACTTCAAAAAAATTTCCAACAAAATAGTTTTTATGTAAGGAATGATCTTGGTACCTAGATCTGTTTGGGTTCATAAATGTTAGAAATTAGGGATTTGGGAACCCACAATTGCCTCATGGGTTTTCTATAAAAATATTGTAGACTTTTTGAAATAAAAACTCTATTAGTTTCTTTTGAAAAATGATTTCAAAACCAACTTTCATATCTGAATTTAGAAATAAAAGTACTTTTTTTTATTTTCCTCTCTCCAGGTTGATATCCAATTATACTAACATATTTTAGTCTAAATTGATTTCCCAAAAGTTTTGTGAGTGTATCTATAAAATTTTTAAAATTTTCAAGATCTTTATTCAATTTCTTATTAGACATTTTAGGTTTAGTGTTTTCTCTGTGAATTGGATAATTTTTTTCCTTTTCCTTAGATAGTTCCAATTTTCTATTTAAATAAAGAATGTTGTATTTTTAAAACAGTTTATTTATCCTTAATCTCATTAATAGTATCCTTTATCATGTTGAAGTATTCGAATAGTTATTCATTTGACATATTATAATCATCATGTTTTACATTATCATAATATTCAGAATTATGCACAGGAATAATATTAGTAACAGTTGGTAAAGTTGTTACCTTACTGACATTGGTCATAAAACACATATTTTATCCATTCAGCATCTCTTCAGGTGATGCATCAGAGTCACTGGAGCTATCCTCTGAATCAATCCATGTTTCCTTCATGGAATTTTTATATCTCTTACCCTTATCCTTATATTTCTTTTTTTACTTATGATTTGGATAGTCAGATTTTTTGTGTCCTTTCCTCCTACATTCATAAAAAACGAATTATTTTGGATCATCATCCTTTTTTCAATCTTTCTTCTAGTTTCTTATGTTGTCATAATTTCTTTTATAGTATGACTTTCTAAATAACTTTTTCTTTCAGTAAAATTTATTTAATCTTATAGCTAGGTGAGACATATACTCATCACTATCAGGAGGTGATTCACTATCACTAGAACCAGAAGCTTGTACTTTCTATTTATAGTTTTAATTTTCTTGTCTAGCGGTAGTATTCTTGAAAGCTACTGAATTTATTTTAGGATCATCATATTCTTCATGTTGTACCTTTAATTCCTCTTCATACATAATAATTTTTCCAATCAACTCCTTGACTAGAATATTATTTATATCACATGATTCTATGATGGAGATAGATGTGTCTCTCCATCTTTCTGGTAGGCATCTGAGTAATCATATAATCTGGCCCTTATCTGATATAGGTTTTCAAACTAATCTCATTATGTTAAAAATCTCATTTAACCTAAGGTACATATTAGAAAAGGGTTCATCATTCTTTATCTTAAAATTTTCATACTTAATAGTATAGTTATTAAACCTTATCTCTATAACATTTAATGTTCCCTCATGGTAAATATACAAAGTATCCCAAATCCCATAAGGATTTTTACATATAGAATTCCTATTAAACTCTTAAAATCCTAGTTCATTGTATAGGGAATTCATAGCATTATAATTATCATTTTATGAAATCTTAGTACAATCATCTCAAGTACTTTTAGTAGTATCATGAAAAATATATTGATTTTTAATGGATATCCAAATATCAAAACCCATTCTCTCTATATGCATTATCATATTAATTTTACATTGGGAATAATTTGTACCATTAAATAAATGAGGTATTTTAGTAACATATCCTTCTTTATGATTAAATATTTAAAGAACAAAATTTAGAAATAACATAAATTTAAGATTTTTAATGTAAAAAAAATACCAGTTGAAAATAATTTAAAAACATTAATACCAAAAAAATCTCTTTTGGTACCAAATGTTTTTTGGAGTTAGTGTCTCAAGAGGGGTTAATTGAGTACCCAATAAAAATTTATATTGAAAATGGATTATTTTTAAATCCACCAAATGTTTCAATACAGCCCAGTATATCAAATTATGTAGTATGATAAAGATATCAATATTTCTAAATATTTTTCTAAAGAATGATTAGGTATCATATGAATAATATAAAATATTATTAGATCCTTTGAAATGAGTTTAATTGATCAAAAAACTATATGAACACAAATTAAGATAAAATATCAAATTATATATTTTGTTATAGTCAAAACAATGTTTATTTTTAGTGAAAAAATAAAGTAAAATAAAATTAAATCACACAGAGGAAATAATGAATACAAGTGGTTTAGTCTGAGGTTGAGAATTAATCCTCTCCACTTGGTGATCACCTAACACCAAGAAGTTTATATAAAATAAACAAGATGATCCATAACCTGGATTGATTTTTAAATAGATTCCAATTTTTCCAGGTCACACACGACCTCTTCCAAAGTTATATGTGGGATTGAAAATAAACAGGCCCCACAAGGACCTCTACCACTCTTATCCATTGGATTATAGGTGTAAGAAAATATGAGAAGATATATAATCTTCTAGTTCAGTACAGAAGACAGTGTTCATATGTAAAATAGAGTATAACACACACACTTATCAAATGTTAATAAAAAACATAATAGAGCAATCTAAAAGTGTATATTTTTTCAATTCTTAGTTTTTTTCAAAATATCTTTTAACTGTTGATTTTATTATGCAGTGAATCTTGAGTTGTGTTTTCATGAAAACTTCAGGAAAATAGAGTGTCACATACCCTTGTTATTTTATTGAAGGAAAGAATTGGATGTGATAATTTAGTTTGGATTCCTCGTCATGTGTTTGTAATATGTGATATCTTATTATTTTCAACAAGGTTCATCTCTATGTTTGTTTAGGAAGTTTTATCTCTCAACTTTTTATCAATCAACTTCATCTACTATTTCATCATTTTTACACGAGGGAGTGTGCTAAACTTTTGTCAAAAGTAGCAAAGAGAAAATCTGGATTAGTTTCTTCCTCGTACTAACCATTATGAGAATCTATTAAATTATTTTTTCGGTCATTTAAGATATAGTTATAAAGATAATAAATGAAATTGAATTCGATAAATATATCCATTAGAATAATGTAATTCAAAAATATAAGTTATGAAAATAGGGGTGGTGTCTTAGACTGGCAGTGACTCATGATTTGATCGTATCTCTCTCCAAGAGAATATTGTTCTACTGGTATGATACTGGCAGTGTCTTAGACATATCAAAATTTACACTACATTGGTGGTGTCTCAACTAGCAGTGCCTATTTTCATGGTGTGTCGTATGACAGTGTCCTTGACTTAGTAACAATTCTATGTTGGCAGTATGACATTAGAAGTGCCTCATATAGATGTATCTTGTACTTATCCAAATTTGTGTTCTAGTGGCATGACATCTTGATGGTGTCTCATACTTTTTCAATTTTTTAGATTAGCGGTATGACATTCTGGCGGTGGGATATCCTTGCAGTTTCTTATACTTAGTGAGATTTTTATACTGGTGGCGAGTCATGGACAATGGTGACTCGAGTTGGCGGTGTCCATCTTAAAGGTGACTCGTAATTAGACAATCTTATCACCTAAATCAGATTAATGTAATACTTACAAAAAACATGAAACTCATTTATAACATTAGAATCATGATTTTATAATTAGTAAAAAAGGAGGTTAACATTTAATTTAAAAACTAACTCGCTAAACATCATAAAAAACTATTTTTAGAAAAATTCATTTTTAATTACTCTAATGTTACTTTATAATGAAATTAAAAACATAATAATACTTTTAAATTAATTTATTTAATCAAAAAATTATATTTTTAGAAAAAATAGTATTTTTCACTATTCACATAAAAATAAATGTTTTTCTAGAAAAATCCCAAAAATTCACCATAGTATAATATTACCATGATGATTTAAAAAATAAAATTTATTCCCTTAAATAATATTTTTAAAAATGTTATAAATTAATTATAATTTCCTCATTAAAATTTCAACAAAACCCGTTTTTAAAGAAAATATATATTTTAGGGATAAAATAACTTTACTTAAAATTGAGTAAATATTTATTATGCATAAATATATTTTCATTATATAAAACCTTTACACTTATTTTTAATAATTCTTTTATTTCTATTCATACCATCAATTTAATGTCTAGGTTTTAACTTTCACATTTAAATAATGTTTTTATAGTGTATCAAGTTTCAAATAAAGCTTGGTGTTGCGTTTTATGAAATTTATGGAGCATAGTGTTATTTTACACTAAATTTTTAGGGTATTAAATTGAACCCCTTAAAAAAATTTCATACTCAAATTTTTTATCTTGGTAGGTTTAATATTTTAAAATACATTTATTGAAAACCTACATCATAGAAAGGGATAATAAAAATTCCTTCGAAAAGGGGGAGTGGGAAACATAATGGTTACCTATAAAACATAATTTTATTACCTTATAAGTATAACATTAACTAGAAGTGAAAATATGGACGAAGAGAAGAAAAATAATTTCCTATAAATAATAGTGAGTGAGAGATAACTTGGTAATGAGAAAGTTAATAACCAAAAAATCATAAATCATTAAGGTGTGAAAGACCATTAATTCATCAGAAATACTTGAAAAAATAAAATCATTATCATTTTAAATATCCAATTCCTACACTTGAGGAATTATTTTATCATGGAATTAGAGAAAATATAATTAATTGATTTTATCATATCCATGAACAAAATTTCATCCTTTACTTGCGTATTTCAATTATTTTCCACCTTTTAGTATCCCATATTCCAATGATGAATAAAAATTTTGAATTTATAATGTTTGAAGCACTAAAATAAACTTCTAATAGGTTATAATATCAATAAAATGTTTACTCATAATTCCTCATGTCTTTAGTCATTTATTGAAACTAGATTTTGTTAGTACATTATAAGGAAACTAATACAAATAAACTATCATTTGAAATATTATTCTCATAGATTTAAATAATAATACCCAAAGATCTTATTACTTCTTTACACAAATAGATAAATTCCAAAACTCCTCAAAACATGCTTAAATAGTATTCTAAACCCAAAAAATAGGTCACTGAATTTCTAAAATCAAATTAATTTTAATACCCAAAAAACCTTAATTATCACCTAATATCACATGCCAAACATGTGAATACCATGATTAAAACATGATAATTACTTGAATAACCATAAAAACACAATGAAAATATAAATGATTCTAAAAATAAACTCTATTCATATTCCTTAAATAAAATCATAGGCTATCGAATATATTCCATAAATAAAAAAAATGTAATAAATTTCATCAAATATAAAATAAATCACTTTATTATCAAATCACTAAACAATTTCAAGGTCACTAATACTATCTAATTTCATTTATCAATATCAATTATCACTTTATCCCAACTAAATTTTATTATCTCAATATTAATAATATATTTAGGGTTATTTATCCCTAAATCATGAGTTTTCCTAAAATATCACCATACTACTAAATCACATTTATAGGTTATTAGTACTATTCAACATATGCTTGAAAATACTTAATGAAAAACTACTTCAGAACAATCATTTGATGTTTTATGATTCTTATAACAAAAATATCATTGATAAAACACTTCTATAACATAATTATAAAATCCAAATATATAAAAACATTAATCAATTCACTTCAATGATTATCACAACACAAACCCTTCTTTAGTCTTGGATTTTTCCCCAAGATTAAATCATTAACTTAGACAATTCCCAAGTTCTCCAAACATAAGACATTGATCTATAAATGGTACCTTAGGATGAAACGTATTCTCCTCTATTTAACTATTCATTTTTCTCTAGAAATTTCTTGCACCATGACCTTATTTTATACACCCAAAACATCTTCATTTTTTTTACATTTATATGGGTGTGTATTCCCACATTATCAACATGTAGGAAACTATATCTTCTTTTGTCCATATTATTTATAAATTTATATTTTTCTCCTATATGGTTCATTTGAAAACTCACCTATGTTCAGGTTGTTAATCATATGTTGAGATATCTGATTAGGAATAATCATAATATTTTATATTCTATATCCCATTTCATTTGGTTTATTATAAGAAAAATCATTTCACAATTTGTCACACTAAATTTTAACTTCATTACTCTTGGTTTGATCCATTAAATAATATCAAAATCATAGTGTTAGAAATAGTGATCATAGTGAGTAATAATATTATCATGAAAAATAATTTATAGGATGTCTAAATCATGACACCTTCTTTTCAATCTATGACACCTTAGGATTAACCTAGGTCATCCGCTGTCATCATTTATTCAAAACCTTCATAATGATTTGTAAAAAAAGTAAATTAACCCAAGAAAATACCCTGAGGAGTGTCTATCTAGGTTTTAAATCTTAGACCCACTCATCATGCACCGTTTATGGATGAGTTAACACCCAATACAACCCTTTAAAAGTTTTTACACATAAGCGAACCTATACTAAATTCTAATCCAATTTATAGTATCTATACGGAGATGTATTTTCTAGGAAACCACATATTATCAACCTTACCAAAACATCATGATGTTATCATATAATTATACTTATCTTTATATTTTTTCATTCCATTATGTTCTCTAAGATATGTTTTCCTAAATCTAGTCACCAAGGCTTATACTAAACTTTATCTAATTAAAATTGTAACAACTTTTACCCTAGTATCCCAAAGTAAATGGTTAATTTTTTACATTGGAACTAAATGCAATTTAACTCATCCTAAAGGATTAAATATTTTAGTAGTCTTGTAACCCAAGATAGATTCTTGAATGTCACATTATATTTGAAAAAAATAAAACATAGTATTTTATTTCAGAAAATTATTGTTCTTACTTTATTATCCTTATATATAAATCATTGTACACTTCCTAACATCCTATGGAAAGGAAACAAAATAAAAGGGTGAGCTCAGATACAGATTAAGGGAATGCATACAATGGAAGATATCACATGATAAATTAGGTATGAATAATATGGAATAACTAAATGATGATTAAATAATTTCAGATAAATAGTCACATTATCTTGAAACATATCCATGGATAACATAAATATTTTAATAATCACATGTACATCAATAATTAATTTCATAATGGTGAAATTTATAATGTCTGATATCTTAATATTACATATGTGGCCTCATACCAAGACTCTGTACATAAATGGGTTAGGAAAATTCCAAATACCCAACCTATTTTGTCTCACAAAACCTGTCAATACTTCAAAAATATATGTAATTTATATCATCATTAATCACTTAATAAGTTTAATTAATTCATCATATGAAAAAATAATACAATATAATCAATATGCATTAATAATCAATAATTATATGTATTGGAAGAACTATCATACCGAATTTCAATACTTTCCCCAGGGAAAATGATCATAATCCATTTAGATAAATGTGATAGATGTTATCATTAGAGTATATATTTATTAAATTGTAAGATTCATAAAATTATTTTTTCAAAGATGAAAATACTTTTAAAAGATGACTGGAGCATTTCTAGAATAAAATACCTTTTCATTATAAAATTGCATATTTAAAATATAAAAATTTCTATATTATTAGTAAAAAAATTAAAAAATAAACATGTGAACTTATAAATAAATATTAAAATCAAAGATTATTCATTGTGGTAGAAAAATTATTTCATGTGATGTATTTTAAAACAAAGATTTAATTCACACATTTGGAAAAAAGTGCCTTGTTTGGAAAATGAAAAGAGGATATCTTTTATTAAAATTATAAAAATTAAAACATGAGTAAACATGAATCTAATAAATCATTGGATAATAGTATAAATATTATTGAAAACAATTTCTTGAAAATATTAACATGGAAGAGAAATATTCACGATCGAATAGGAAAGTAAATTTCATTTCCTTAAAAACATTATTTCAGACTTTTGAGTTCTTATAGAGAGGAAAATGAAATTAAAACTTTTAATTTCTATATATAACTAAATTAGAATAAAATTTATGAGGTTTAAAATATAAATATCCTATAATTTTTCTAATAGAAACTTAAATATAAACAATCTCAAATAAGGATGAGATTATAAACGAAACCCTTACCTCAAGTTTGAATTGATTTGTATGTGATTTTAAAATCATGTATAATAAATTAAAATTTATAATAATTATATGAAATAACTATATAAATAATTATAATATCATATAAAATTCACTTATAACACTTCGACACCCCTTTATTAATAATACTTTACTAAAATAATCATTTTCGAATGTTAACTGTTTCATTTTTTATGTAAGTTTTGGTTTGGTGGATTTGGTCCTTGTATATTGATCATGATTACACCATCTATAAAATATTAATAATGATATAAATATTACATATATTAATTATAAAAGTATTTTTAATCATATTTAAAAGGTGGAAATGAAAAATGATTTGAATTTCTTTATGGAGGAGGTAGTCTACACGTACGTATGAGCGGCGTTATAATTTTTTAATGGGTGGAAGGGTAATAAGGTAAATGATATATTATATTTTAAGAATAATAATTATTTCATAAATATAATATATAAACATTATAACCATCATAATAACCATCCATGAGTGGTGGTGATGAATAAGGAAATACATCTCTTTGTAAGGCGGTAGTTTTCATGTACGCACGAATGATGCTTATATTTCTCATTATGGATAAGGAGATCAATAAAGGTTGTGACATCTATAGAATTAAATATAAATAAATGGTATATATTTATGTTATTATATCATTATGGTTATAATATTATTTAAGGATATATAAGAACAAATAAAATTAAAACACTCGGTTAAGAGTTATATATTTTATTTGGACAACCTGTTTAGGACACCTTAAGTCTCCTAAGGTTGGTATTTTGATGAAGCCAGGACTTATAAATCATGGTAAGTGGTGTTAGGAATTTATTTGGGTATTTATTTTACAATATTGAAATCTCTTTAACTATGTAGAAGATAGGATATGTGGTATCCTTTTACAAGTGAGGGAGAGGACACACTTGTAATTTTTCAAAAGATTAAAATATATTAATGAATTACTCAAGGAAAATGTCTCCAAAATGAATCATCTTAAACAATGATATAATATGGGGTTTAAATATTATAATTAAATAGTATTTATACAAGTTTCATTCCATTTTAACAATAATCATTTTAGTTTTAACCCTTTTAACCTGTTTTAATACTTACCGTGGTAACTAACTTTTTTATCAAAGTTACTATTCATAATGACCAAAAATAAAAGTGGACTCATTATAAAATATAAAAATTTTGATTTAAATTATGGACTAAATTTTTTAAAATTAAATATCTATAAGTGGTGTATTTAAATGTAAAACCAAACTTACAAAATGTGAAAAAAAAATGTTTTAGAAAAATGTGTTTTAAAACCAAAAAATGAACTTATACCAAAATAAATTATAATATAGATTCCTACGTAATTAATTATAATATTTAAAAATAAAATGTAATTATGTTAATTTATTATAAAATTAAAAATATAATGATACTTTAAAATTATTTTATTTAATGGAAAAATTGTAGTTTTTCAAATAAAAATGGTATTTTTCACCACAAACTTAAAAATAATTTTTAAACAAAATCATAAAATTTCACCCTATGTTAATATTGAAATTTTTATTTAAAAATTAAATTCATTAACTCAAATAAAATTTCTAAAAATTATTGAAGTTAATTATTATTTTCACACACAAAATGCAATAAATCCATTTTTAAAGAAAACTTATTTTTGAAGCATAAAATCACTTTAATGAACAATTTAGTACAAAATTATTATGAATTAAAAAATAAATTTTTATTATATAAAAATTTTATACATTTTTTTATAATGTGTTAGTTCCTATTCATACCACCAATTTAATGTCAATGTCATAATAGTCATATTTAAATAATATTTTTATATTATATCACAGTTTTCTTAAAGTTTAGTGTTGTATGTTAATCAAGATGTTGAGCATAATATCTTTTAAGATAAATATTTATGGTGTTATAGAAGGTCAATAAAACCCAAATGGTTGTAAAAATGTTGTGAGTATAGATTGATATGAATGGTTCATATAGAATTCCTTTCTTTCCTTAGTGGTGGTTGTTCCATGGGGATGTTAATTTGACCAACATGTGATAGGAAGGTTATTAGATACTTGTTTTATTGTCCAATAACACCCATATGGACTGATGAATTCCTATATTGGGAGTTTTTTCTCAATTCAATTGATGGGATATGCATTTTATTTGGTAATTTCATACCATGGATCGATAGGGCCAGTTTCTAAGTAATTGGGTGCATGTATCCAGGTGGCATAATTTACCATCAAATATTTACCCTCCTTTTTGTAGAAACCTAAATCAATATATTGATACACATAGGGAGAAAATGGTTCATTATCACTATATACTACTATCCTTCAACAAATTATTTGATGCACTAATGGTGTGATAAAGGTACTTTCACATGAATATGGATCCATAACCTTTATAAAAAGTCATTGAAGGTTGTTTATTAGAAAACCAACATGAGTTCAGAGTCATATATAATATTTTTGAACTATTTTTTGAGCTTGATTTTCCCAAGTGGATTTGGATCACATTAATCATATCCTTGGTTGGACATGTTGGAAGGATTCAAGTTGAGGTCGTTGTAACCGGTGCAAAGGAGGGTCCGGATCAATATAAATTTAATCCTTGAAGCATTATCAATTAGATTCTTAGAAACATCAATATCACCAACTTTCTAAATATATACAAGGGAATTATGTTTATTAGTATGGATTATTATTTTTATTCCCTCATTAATGAAATGGTTATGCGACATTCAGTGGAACCAATATCTACAGGATATGTCTCATCTGCGTAACTTTATCCTTGAGATCTTGAGTGCTCAAGAGGGACTCAATAAGGGCTTCACTGAGTTCATTTGATAAATGAAGAGAATCAAAAATATATATTTTATACATAATTGTGGAATGAAACTTTAGGATCTATTATTTATAGAATAATTTTTTGTGATACATTTCTTGAGGTGGTTCCTTAGATTTTGGTTTAATGGTTGATATTAAATTACATCAGTAGATCATTCCCTCTAATATAATTGGGGGAATTTTTGTGGTTTATGGGTTATAATGAACTGTACTTCCTACATTCCAATTTTTACTAGACAAATATTTATCTATATGTTGGTATTATATTGTTATTGGATCTGAATGGTCCCTAGATGATTTAGGATCAGATCAAGGCTCCCATTAACCTCTTTTGGATGCTTACCTATGATTTTATATGGCATATATAGACTTATTAGAGATGGTACCTAAGTGTATTGGTATATTTTAAACTCATATTCCTTAAACTTATTAGATTATATGTCATCATAATCTATTTTTTATGGAGAGTTCAGGTTCATAAAATTCCTCATCTTCATCAGTGAAGGGGTCTATTGGGTACAAGATGTTGACCAAGTTTTATTATGACTCTTAATCTGGAGAGGATTCTGTTTCATAGGGTATATCTATTTATATCATTTGGTGGAATGGTTATACTCCTTATAGTAATGGGTAAATAATTATGAGGGAGTTTGGGCCATATTGGGTACTCATAAGGACTATTATTCTTATGCCTTATTTCATTGGTGGTAATTTCATCAACTCTTGTAAGGTTGTGATGGAAAGGTTTCCACATCTGGTTTCATATAGAGAAATCATGTTACAAGCAGTTGATTCAATTTCACCTTGTGTATGACATGTTCTTTAGTGACCAATTTCTATGCCATTAAATCATCAAATTTATATGCACACTTTTTTAGGATTTTTTTCCATTCTTATTCTTCATCAAAGGAAGCAGAAAAAATATGGGTCACTTATGCCGTGGGGGGATCTAGAGTCAAACATCGTTTAGAGTATATACTTGAATATTAATAATTCCAATATATTATTCAACATCATTGGGTGTAAGGGTAGTAATCAAGGTGATTTATTCAATCAACTTCATTGGGCTTGTTGACCATTATTAGTTTTAGAGGGTTATTTTCAAAAGAAGTAAGGAAGTATTTTATAAGTTTATAAATTTATAAATAATAGGACTTGTTCTTATAATACTTAAAATTTGGATTATTTTTATCTTTTATTACATATTTAGGAGAGAGTTTTTGTTATAATTTTCATTCAAGGGGAGGCATCATGTGATATAGTGTGGGATTAGGTGTCTGATACAGTGTTGACACTAGCTTGAGTGTGATAGTTTCAATCCATTCTTTACCAAGTTTCTTTATTTTTATTGTCATAATTAGTAGATATTTTTCCTTATTATGTCAGATACAATCCTCTAACCACATTGTAACTACTGTAAACTCCTAAAATCTATCAAGTCATTTCAACAGAATTAGTAGTGTCTATAGCTCATCCGGGATATTCTCTGTAAAAATATTTAAACGTTTCTACTATTTAACTTATGTGTTCATGGAGTAGGTTATTCCTTTACACATGGTGATAAAATATGTAACCATATAATTTTTTACTTGTTTATAATTAGAGAGTTCAAGAACAATCATCTTATTAAATGTTGAGATGAAATGATAAATAAATTATCAATAGAGGTCCTCCCATTTGGAAAATGATCCTATTATTAGGTTGTTATAGTAGATAAATTCTTGTTATTCTAGATTTTTGATGAATAATATAAGCTTAATACATTTTATTACTCTAATTTCCCCATAATGGGGCCATAATTTTGCACAAATTGTGTAAAAAAAATGCACTAGTTTTCCCATGTCGTTGGATATGGGGAAGGTGGGATTTTCAAAATTAGGTGTTGGGGGAGTAGTGTCCACCCAATAAGGATACTGCATTCTCTTCAGATACACTAGTGTGCATCAACCCTCAATCACTTTCATTTTTATGGTAAGGTATTTAATGGATTTAATGTGTTATATCAATAATGTCCACTAGGATGGTTCCCAAGGATAAGTCAGGGGTGGAACCTGATATGGTCATCTCATGAGTGAGCGTTTTCAATATCTAGTTTGATCTATCTAAGGTTATCTTGATTTTAATGATGGTAATTACTTCCTCATTGAAGTAAAATTTTGATAATCTTCTAACATCGGGTTTATATAGGTCACTATATTGGAACTAGATCAGTTTAGGTGGTTTCATTATACTCGTATTAGTTGAGAACACCCTTCCTATTGAATATTCACTAATGGAGACGCCATACTCCACCTAAGAATTTTAATCAGTAGTAATATTGTCTCTGATTAATTTTATGATAGTCCTCCTCAACTCTTATATATTGGGTACATACTAGGAAAACCTTCCCTAGATATAAAGTGGTTCATCTTCCCTGGGTTGAAGTTGTGCCATAGATATAGCCACACCTTTTCCTTTTTCTTTAGCTAAATATCGCCGAGTATGAGGTAATTTAGTATTTAATATAACACCTAGATTCAAAGTATACCTATAATTCAGGGTTTGTATATCTTATTCATCAGTATGGACCACATTTTAGGTACATGTATTTTCATCATGTCCTTATATATCAAGGTCATTCTCTATATTATATGTTCTTCCAACACAGATTACATTTATTATTGCATAGAGAGTTATGGAAATCATGTCCTCATCATCATAAGGTAAGTAAATAGATTTTCTCCCTTAGAATGTATATTAAAGGACAAATCATGATCATACTAGATATTTTCTTTCTTTATGAACTATTTTGGATTAAAACCCCTATGAGTATTCATCTACCCTTTTATGGATAGTGACCATGAGAGAGTTTCTAATATATTTTTCCAAATGCACTCCAAATATACGATATTGATCAAAATGAGAAAGAAACTATGAGGAAACTTTCTTTTAAGTTCATCTCAATCTATAGAAGATAGTTTTCCTAAGAGGATGGGGTAATAATGTCCCAAATCCTATGTGTTGGGTTGAATTGGTTCCACCAAAATCACATCTTAGAGTCTCTATATCTTTGACGATCCTAGGGGTGGTGGTGGTGGTAAAAATTACCTCATCTATGCGAGCTAAGGTTTCCAATATAATTATATGGAAGCAGTTGATATCATAGTCTCCCTAATTTTTTGGGCCCCTACTCATGTATAGTTTAAATTAAATTCCTTTAAAAGGTTATAAATACCTTCCATTGAGGAATTTTTAATTATCATAGGATTTTATCTCATTAATTAAGATTCCTGTATGAATATCTTCATAGCTTTACAAAGTAGTATTTCAATAACTTTCACCTGTTGAATGTAGAATTTTTAGGATTTGGTAATATAAGGATTTTATTAGACAGAAGAATAGGATTATGGGGGGATATATAGTAAGACCTGGCCTGAGAAAATGACATAAAATGTTGTGATTCCTAATTGAATAGGTTTACTAGTTAGTGGGGTGAAGTTTAGAGCCCCATAATCTCTAAAATCTTTGTCATTAACATCAAGTGAGGTATTCGAGATTATTTGGTTGAGTGACTTCATGAACTTGAGGTAATCTTGTTAGAGTCTACTGTGCTCATTTTAGGATTTATGATTCAAGGATACTAAGATTGTAGAAAAATCAACTTGATGATAGATCTCATTCATTTCCTTGATGTGGCTAGAATACTCCCCATAATATTGACTTTCAAACTAGATAAAGAGGAAATTTTACCACATGTTTTGGTATAAATAAGGTATGTATTCTTCCTTTATTGGCTTTTTAATGCAATACCTGTATTATTCCATAGTCCATAACATCACCAGTATATTATCCTTATCCTATTCCTTCTACGTGACCATAACATTATCCTCATCCTCAATGAGATATTATTTGGCTTGATTTATCCATAAAGGTCATTTCCTCACAAATTTTTAAAAGGGGAGTGAATTAATTCTAAATATATTGGGATATGTCAAAGGGTAATTGGTCTGGGTGAGTTGTAGATGATGAAATTCACCTTAGACTATCCTTCATCTAGGAAGATATTTATTCAATTAGTGATGAGGCACTTGGTGTAGGCAACCTCCAACTCTTGAGTGCCTCTTGGTATTAGACAAATTTTTTGGTGGTTTCAACAAGAGGATGACATTTATGCTAAGGATAAATTCCATTATAAGGAGGACCTTTATAATTATCACCATGGGTAGTACATCTAAGGTTTTTTTCTTGGCTTCTATAGGGAGGACCTTTGGGGATACCATTTATTGATGGATTTGCAAAGGGATGACCTTATTTCGAATTTATATTTTAGTTTTGGGGATAAAATATGAAACTTTCACCATGGGGAGGACCTCCATGGTTGGTACTCTTGGGTTGAACTCTAGAGTTCTTTATAATAGTAACATAGAGAGGGTCTTCCAAGCTATAGTTTCATTCTTCTATTGATGATGAGTTAATATATTCTTAGTTTTCTATCAAAATATGTTTAAGTGACTTAAGAATATCTGTATTTATGGGGGAAATAATATGATATCACGCTTAGTTTATAAGGTTCCCTTGATGGGAAATAATAGATATTCATGGATAGGTGATGAGGACTAGTACCTCAATAATGATCAGATTCACATAGTGTGCACATCAACCTTTGTGCATAGTAACCATCCTAGGTGACCCCTTTCCTATCATCATAATATATTAATGAATTACTTTGATAACAGTCATAATATTTCAATGTGCTTCACGATCATTAGTGTGAACAAGGATATGAGCATGTTTCTAGTCTTTAGTCACAATAAAAGTATGCCAATAGGATTCCTAGGTGAGGATAGGAATATGGGAATGTTCCTCAATGGGTTCTATTATAATATATCAATGGTCATTATGCACATGGGTAAGAATATAAGGTTGACCTTATGTATCCTCTAGTACATGTTGTTGATCATTTTTTATTGGTGTTGGAATATGAGAATGTCTATGAGTGGTTGTCAAAATATACTAATAAACTCTTATGGTAGAGGAAAGGATATTATCCTTCTCCTAACAAGAAGCTGGATATACCATTTAACTCCAGAAATAATTGGAATATGATCCCACCTCTTATCTTAATTATTTACTGGGATATGTCGATGATCCTCTAGAATGGGAGTGGGAATATAATATTTCTCTTGATTAGATATCAGGATATTCCAAAGATCTCCCCTAGTGTTGGTTGGAATATAAATATGGCTATGTTACTTGGTATAAACCAAAATATGTTGATAGATGTCTTCTTCTATAGCCTGTGTAGGATGGTAGGCTTGGAATGTGTAAGTAGGGGTATGAGACTACTTTTAGTTTTCATCATAGTATGTTTATGGGATTATTTGGTAGGAATAGTAATATAATACCACTCATGTTCAAACTTCACCATTTATATGAATTTAAAGGCTTAATATATGGGAGAAATAATATGGGATTTTTCCTTGATTGCCACTAGGATATGTTTGTGGTCTTAACTAGAGGAATTGGTAATATAGTCTGGTTCCCTAATCTCGGTTGCCTATCTCCATCAATGAGATTTAATTTTAGGAATCCTAGTCTGATTGGATGGGTCTAGGGTATCTTGGGTGGAAACCTTAGAATCTTTTTATGGATTTGAGGTCATGTGATGATTCCTCCACCTCGATAAGATAAGGTTGAGTGATGCTAGCGGGAGCAACGAATAGAATGAGCCATCCTACATAACACTTAGGTAGTAGTACGTATATTAATGACATCCTTATATGCCTCACTAAGATGAGGGAGATAAGAACTATCAAGCTCTAGTTTTAGACTACCAAAGTTGTTGAACATGGTAGTGGGAGCCACGTTATTCTATATGTCTTGTCATGGGTATGATCAATCACAACGCTTACCCTTCTGGAGGATTTCATGAGATACCTCCATTATTATGATATATTTATTGAGATGGTACTCTAGGATAAGATCTTTCATCACCATTATTTAGATATATTGGGTTATAAAAAATATCCTCCTTGGTGGTGGTGCTATATCCCTCTTCATCACTATGGCATACGTTGGGTGCCTCAGTTGGTGAGTAGCAATAGCCTGACAAGGTCCATAGAAACTACTAGTTTGTGCTAGTGGGGTGATAATAGAATTTGTGTGGTATGATGTTTCCATTTTGGATCGAAGGGAAATATATTGAATTCACTAAAGTACCTAATGATATCACTACCCAAAAATAAAAAAACTCTTTTATGAGGCATCACAAGTAAGAGAGTGGTCAACAAATGAAATACCCCATGTCCATACAGATTGAAAAGGTCATAATGGAATTTCATTTTTTTAATTAGTTAGTTGATTGTTTTGAGGATAGGAACATAGAATGGTATTTGTGAGGGTTTCGAAAACCCAATAAGGTATTTAATAATGGATTTCAAGGATTATGTAATGAATTGGGGGTTTGGTAGTTTGTCAAAGGAAGGATGGAGTGAGCAAGTAGCTTATAAATGTTTTTACAGGTCATTCATTCTATGAATGATACATTCACAATGAGAAATTACACAAAATGGGAAGAAACCCCCTTCATTGAAGATTCATGGAATTAATTAGTGGTTTATGCCCTGAAATTCTATTTTATATTTTTTAAGGTGTTCATCCCACCCTCTTTTTCTTAGGTCAATAAATGTTCATGGGGAGGTTGATTCATCTATACCTCCCCTTATTCTTCTCCTTCGTTCTTATCCATTTTTTAGGAAATTTAATCATGTGTGAAAGGTGTGATCTTCATCCCTTAATTTAATTTTTTCCCTAAATTTTTTCTAATTTTTGAATTCTTCTAATTTGGGGAGAAATGGTGATTTCAACTAAGGATAGTTAAGTCACCCATTTTCTATAGGTAATTTATATAGCTTAGCTAGAGGACATCTTGAGACAACCTATTATATTAATCATTCATCATTTATTTAAAGGAAACATTACACAAGCCACCTAAGAGCGGTGTATCTTTCACAGAGGTTCAATGAAAGAGGGTTTAATATCAAATTGGAACCTCATATACAAATACACATTAACAAATAATAACTAGGAATGAGGATGGTAAGTTTATTATCTCTTTTTATTGGGATACCTTATCGGAGAGGCTAGATTTTTCAAAATTATCACTTGTTGGGTTTTTGATTATTTCTAAAAGATATAATCCCATAAATGAGGAGTTAAAGTTGATTCTCACCCAAATTTGGGTCTTCAATGACTAGAAAATCATTCTGATTAGCAAGGAATACTTTTATCTTATTTTTTCTTCTAAATCACACCATTTTTCTACAATTTCAATTCAGGCGTATTCAAGATTTTGATATGGGAACTGAACATAAACCCTTATAGTCAAACTCATATAAATGCTCAGATCTAGGTTCACATCCATGGGCTCATCTGGGTATTTTGACACTTGAAAATATTTAATGACATTGCATCCTACATAAAGGAACCTCTTAAGCTAGATGAAAATGACATTGAATTGAATTTTGGTTATTGTTCAAGAGTTTTGGTTGGTTCAAACCTTCTTAAACCATGAACTAACAATGCTAATATTCTTGTTGATTGATTTTAGATAGAAGTAGAATTTGAGTGTGAGTTTATTCCACCATTTTATGATTTTTTGAAATTTTTTGGGCAACCTACTTTAGTATGGAGACAAGTCTTGAAGATTTAGGTGAAAAACTTAGTCCTAATAAGAATAAGGATGCTGGTAATTTGAAAAGTAAAGGATTAGAATGGTAGGTTATTCTAAAACTAAAGAAGTTGATGCTAGGATTATTTTTATTTCTAGAGATATCATCAATGGAAAATTTAAGAAGATTCCCAGTGTTCCCTGGGACACTCTAGTGAATTTACTTAAGAGGTTTGGATTTAGGGATCTAGATCCTCTATTGGGGATTCTTTGAAAATGGAATTAGGTTTTCTAGTTAGGGGTGAATCCATGTCTTGGAATAAATGGAGCTCCCTAGTTGAGGTGGATACTAGGAAACACTCTCTTTTAAATAATCAAGAAAACTATTATGGATAGACCTATTAAAATAGAGGATGAGGATATTAGGGAGTCTAGAGAAATCATAACTCTTGAGGCCCTAAATCATAACATATTCACTAACAAGTGGAATCTAACCAATACTCCTCTAAATTGGAAAAATTTGGATAAGGATTCTACTGAAGATAAGAATCCTGAGGTTTTAGATTTTATTAACACTTTTATAAACAATAATAACTTCTCAAATGCTTTTACTCATGCTATTTTCATAGAATTCCTTATGGAATTGTGTATTTACTCCAAAGACAACTCAGTTTTGATGCCTTCTAACATAGCTTCTTCAGGTTCTATACCTAAGGCTATGGAAAGAGTGACATTGGGGGATAATTATAGTATAAATAAGGTACTGAAATATATCAAGGTTGTAATCCTAGTAACTTATAATACGAGGGATGTTCATTAGTCACTTAAAATGAAGGTATTTGTGGGATGTTGTCTGGGAAGGGAAGGAATTAAAGGAGAAAGTGATATGAGGAAGCCACCCTCGGGTTTAAGTAAAGATAAATCTTGATCCTATATGAAATTAACTTCTTTGTAATGGGTTGTCTAACCATATCATATCTAATACTCTTAAGAGTTTCCTCTCCTCTCATCACCCTATAATGATAGGCATTAAAAAACCAAATATTCATCTAAATATATTTAATGGATTTAATTTCAATTATCTAGGATAAAAAATGATTACTACCAATAAAAACATTTATGGTATGGAAACCATTTGGGTTTTGATATCTGAAGACATCACTAGCTAGATTGTGGTTCATGTTAGCCAAAAAATGATTACTGTTATGATTTCCATGGATGACAAAAATTTATTTTGTTCCTTCATCTATTCCTCCACCAACTATTACAGGAAAAAGTAAATTTGGTATGATATAAAGAGCCTTCAAGAGTCTATTATGGATTCTTGGCTACTCACTGGGGAAATCATTGTAGTTTTATCTTCAAATAAAAGAAGGATCCATCCTGGTAAGGCAATTTCTACTCAAGATTTCAAGGAATGAATGGATTTTACGATTTGATAGAAGTTTCACTACAAGGATATTGGTATAATTTGTATGGAATATTTATTAATATATATGTGTCTATTAAACTATATATAATATTTTTTAACTTTTAAAATTTGGATAAATGGGAGGAAATTCAGTTTGTGACACTTATCAAGAACAGTTATAACCACCATCTAATCCTAACTTCTATCAATACCAAAAAATATATAGGGGGTTTCCTTTTAGATTTAATAAATTGGATTAAGTATACCAATTTTAGATAGATTTTTTAGCAAGTGAGGGATCACACTAAATGTACATATGACATATATTCTTTTGTGCATATGATTAAGAATCTTAAATCCAAGATTAAGACTAGAATCATGGACTTTTTTCTTCAAGTGGTGAGTAAGTTGATGGGTTTGAAAAGAAGTTAGAGGACCTAAAAAAATATTCACACCAAGATATTTTATTCAAACCATTTCAGAAAGGATTTAGAGATCTCATCTTGGTTGAATAAAAAAATCTAAGGGAATATGTTCTTAGGGAAAACATTAAAATTAAATAGTCGAAATAAGGGGATATAAATACCAATTTTTTCAATAGATTACAAAGAATCATGAAAGTATCCAAACTTATTACCTATTTATAGAATAGTAATGACATCATCAATGGAAGTAGGGACATTAGATCTCATGTTTTTTAATATTTTTATATAATTTTTAATAGCATACATCCTATTAATACTAATGATTTTAAGTAGGTTTTACCTAAGTTTTTCAATCATGATGAAAACATAATGATTATGAGGGAGCATGATATGGTGGAGAATAAGGTGTCCCCTTTAACTATCAATTCTAGAAGTTCCCCTAGCCTATATGGCTTCACAAACCTTTTCTTTCATTAATATTGGGACATAATTGATGGTGAAATCACTTGAGTGATTTTAATTTTTTTAGGAATGGAATTATCCCAAAGGGAATAAACTCCCAATTTATTATTCTCTTTCCCAAATCTGATGATGAAACTCTTAATTCATTCAGGATTTTTTCCTTATAAAATTATTTTTATAAAATATTGACCTAGATCTTTACCATCAAAATTTTTAATATCATAGTTAAGGTTGTTTCCCTTAAATAATATAGTTTTTCTCATGGTAGAATAATTTAGGAATGTATTCTAACAAATTAAAAAATCATAAATTTGTTGAGAAATCCTAGTAAGGATGGAATATTGGATCTTAAAATTGATTTTAATAAGGCTTTAAATTCCATTAATAATGATTTTATGATAGGTTCCCTCTAAATATTTTTCCTTAGTAGCCTCTTCAATGATATGTTTTTAGTTTTTTTTTTTCAAATTTGTTAAGATCTTGATTCCTCTGAATGGTAGCCCTAAAGGTTCTTTATATTGATCATATGGAATCTGAGAGTGATAACCTATTTATGTTGTCCTATTTATCATTTATGAGGATTATTTAAGTATATTCCTTCCTGATATGGGGGTGTATGGAAATATCAAGGCTATCTCAGTTGCTAGAGGGCTAAAGGATCATTCTAATCTCTTTTATGTTGATGAATTAATTATATTTCTTTAATAAAGAAGGAAAACATTGATTCTATAAAGGTTATTATTGATCATTATGGATATATTTATAATCATCAAATGATATGGGATAAATTCAAATTTATTTTCATCTATAATTTCAAAAATCAAAGGAGGATGGACTCTAAATACAGGTTAGGGATTTTTTAGGGTAGTTTTCCTTTTAATTATTTGGGAGACCCCCTCTTTTGGTGTAGGCATAAGTCTACCCACTTTGGGGATATATTTTAAGGTATAAAGGGCCATGAAAATTTCTATAAAGGAAGGTCTCTCTATCTTTATTGTAGAATCTCCCTTATTAAATAAGTTTTTATTACTATGTTAGTGTACTCTTTCATGTTCTATGAATGGAATACTTTACTGATCAAAATTCTGAATCAATGTAGCCAGAACATCATATATAGTGGATGTATATCTGAGTGGAATAATATCATTTTCAAATGAAAAAATTGTTTCAAGTATTTTTAGAAGGTAGAATTGGTATTAAAAATCTTTTCCTATTTAATAATTCTCTCTATGCTCAATTTCGTTAGGCCAAATACTCTAATAGATTTTTGAAGAAAAGATTTAGCTATAGGTTTAACTTTGGGAAGCATCACTATATTTTATCTTCAATTTATCATTACATGAAAAGAACTTATATGAAGATTATGAGAACAAATTACTATCTAGATTCCATTAAATCATATCTTAAGTTATGGAAAGATAATTGTCTTTGAATTTCCTTGCATGAGCACTCTAAATATCGAATTTATGATCTAGATGACACCATACAAGAGAATATTTGTCATCCCTTGGACCATATACCTCTAAATATAAGGGATTACATTTAATTTTACCATTTTATGAAAAAATATGATACTTTGTTATAGATTCCCTCTTGTCATAGAACTCTTACATTCAGTATTTTTTATAGCTACTATATGGGTGGTCTAGTAGATATATCTCAAATTCTTAAACCTTTTTATAAATGTTGTATTTTTCTAGCTCACTTTACTTATATTTGGATGGTTGTTTATCAAAAGCTCCAATAGAAACTAATCTTCTGAAATATGGATTTTATCTTTTTCTTATGTGAAGTATTTTCAATGCCATGGAGTATTCCATTGGTCATGTTTTCACTCAATTCACATATACTAGAGTTCTTTGTGGAATTATCTCAACCATTTTAAATGATGAGATATTTGGTTATACCATTTTCTATGGAATCATTGATCATTATTCATTGAAAAATGGATCTTTTCAGTTGTAGAACTTGTTTCGAGTTACAGTTTTTGAAACACTTCATCTAATCATGTAGAACAAAAACAAATCAATACATGAGGGGAAGTGCATTGAAATTTTCACTATTATTTGAATTATAATCACTATTGTACATATGGATTCATCTAAAAATATTGTGTGGGCTAGGATCTCCATTAAGTAGCTTACTTCTATTGATATGATGGACTGACAAGATTACTTCAGAACTTATAAAGGTTATGTTTCTATGATTTTCAATCCACCTATTAAAAAATGGATCAATATAAATATGGATGGTGCGTCCAAGGACAACCCAGGCCCCTCAAGTTGTGATGGTATTTTTAGGGACCCCAATAGTAGTTCTATTTAATGCTTTTACAAAGACTGCAGGATTGTTTCTATCTATGAATTGGGGATATAGGGGCACGTTATGGTGATCCAGATTACTTGGCTTAATAATGGTTGAAATATTTGGTTAGATATGGACTCATCCTTTATTATTTATTTGATCAATCTTTAATCCTTCTCTCCTTCCTAGAGGCATGCAAAAGCTTCTATGGATTTCATATATTATTAAAATAAGATCAAATTTGTGGTGTCTCACATTTTTGAGGAGGGGAATGTCATTTCTGATTTTCTTTCTAATATGGGTGAGGGATTTGAGTAATGTAACTAGTATCTGGATATGCCATAGTTGATTGAAAGTTATCTATTTTCTGACATTTTTAAAACTCCCTCTTATCATTTTTTATATAAAAAAATTCCTAGATTTTCACTCTATGAAATAATCTTATTATTAAATTAATTTGAGGATGGAATCGGCAATTTACATTTTGAGTTTTTTGGGGGTGTGGTTGGGGGTATGCCATAGATCATTAGAATGTGTTCGATTGCAGTTCTTGTGCCACAGGGCTTCCGAAAGAGTTTTCGGAAATTATTTATATTTATTTTAAAATATTTAATTATTTTTAAATGTTCTAATTAATTATTTGGGATTTTTATCTTGAAACTAGAGATCACATCATTGGTATGATCTTGGTTGATCATGGATGATGCTGAATTTTCTTAGATAAGCATTGGTGGTTGTTGTCATCCTTTTTAAATAAAAATAGAAAAACTCAAATTGATGTAGGTGGTCTCATGTACTATCCCTTTGGTATTTATGCATTTTATTATGAATTTGTGTGACATAATGGGTCCCACCACAATGGAAAGCAAAAAAAGTTGATTAATTTAAATAATTTTTTAGATTAAATAAAATATCTAGAATTGGATAATGTGTTGAGGACCTTGTTGGAACCCCGTGCATCAGCTCGTTTTCCTCAGTCACTAATGGTCGTGGCCTCAGTGATGGATGTATAGTATTGTCCCTAGTATAGAATCCCTAATATACCTATGGGTGAATGTGAGATGTTGGTTGGATTGGATACTCAAGAGGGGGTGAATTGAGTTCCAATTAAAATTTCTGTTGAAAACATTTAGGATTAAAATCCCCCAAATTAAAACAGCCCAGTCAATTAAGGCAGTAGAGATATAAGTGACTTATTGTTCAATAGGTTTCTCAAAGGTTGATTACTCCATAGTAGAATCAGTATGAGAACTAATTCTACTTTTGAAACAAGTTTACTAAACATATCACATATACTCACTAACCAGAACTAACTATCAGAGTGAATTTAAAATAGATTTATATTTTTTCTAATATAAGCACAGTAGATAAATGTAAAACACAGTAATGGAAAGATAAAAACAACAATTTAAACAAGAGTTTCAATATTAAGTTAAGACTTAGTCCTCTCCACTTGGTGATCACCTAACACCAAGAAATTATATTAAATAGTGATACACAGCCTGTATCGGGCTTTACAACAATTTTCACAAACTGTCCAGGTTTTGCAACCTCTACCACAGTTATACGTGGAAAAAATTTAACTACCAAGCCACACCAGGCTTCTTCCACAGTTATACGTGGGAAAAAATGTAAAGAGAGTTTGGTATGGGGATTTTCAGTATCCCTTAGTTCAAGAAAAAGAGTAAGTGTGTGTAACATATAAAAACTACTCACAAATATAAGGTATTTAAACACAGTAGAGATAAAGATAGTAGGGATGAGTTTAGAATGCTCTGTTGTGTTGGAAGATCAGCTCTGGACTCGTTGGAATGAAGGAAATGAAGTTTTGGTCCTTCTCTGCAATTTTCCTCCAAAACAAAGTGTCGCAACTTCCTGGTTCTGATTTCCAGATATAGAGATGACCAGCTTCTTGAGTTTGAAGCTCTTTGTATCACACCACTACAGCTTGAAAAAGGTTCTTTCAATAGATCTTCATGAAGCTCTCTGTTCTTCAGAATGAGTGCTTGAGTGTTCTTCTTCTTGTATTTTTGGTTGATGTATGTGTCTCTCTTATGTATATTCAATATATTCTATGTATTCTTTATATCCTATATCTTATATGATGTCTATCTCTACTCATATGTATATACACTTTTCCAGCTCAGCTTCTTCTTATTTGGTTCAGTAGGGGCCGACAATAGAAATGTTTCAACCACGTGTGGTCTTCCTCGTACATTGTACTATTTCCTGATATGCCTACAAACATCATTAAATAATGTCAAGTGCATTAATTTGTCCAGACATGACCGTTATGATAGTATAAAGAAAATTGGTAAAATAGATAATAGAATATCATTAGACTGGTAGCAGATGCATGTCACACGGTAGACTTCAACGGTAGTCTCTACAACTATGGACTTCATCGGTAGGCTATTCAACTGTGGGCTTCATCAGTAGGATATTCAACTGTGGGATTCACCAGTAGGCTTGATCAGTGGTAGACTTCAACAGTAAGCTTATAACGGAAACTTTGTAACATCAGACTACTTCAACAGTGACCTTTCCAATGGTAGACTTATCTCAACAGGTAATTTCATTAATAGTGGAATGTGTCCATCAGTAGACTTTGAACAACAGTCGACTATCTTGATAGTAGGAGTTGTCTAGAGGTAGCCTTGTACTAACAGTGGCCATGTTCAACTGTAGACTTGAATAGTGATGCTCTCAATAGAATACTTGAGAAAGAGTCTGACAGTGACCTTCTAATAGAAGCCTTGTCACAGCAGTGAACTTGTGATGGTGACTCTTTGTCTGTGAGCTTTGATAAGAAGATCAACGGTAAACTTGTGACAGTAACCTTGTACCAGTAGCCTATATTAGTGATAGTATATCTTCAATAGTAACCTTATAGGATCAGTGACCTAGAGAAATAGTGAGCTATAACGGTGACCTTGAACAAAAGACTCTTACCAGTAGCTTTTAACAGTGAACTTATATTTAGATAAATGTAAACTGTAAGCTAATGCAGAAAAGTCATGAGACTAAGAGTATACATTGTTCAGGATAAAATAATTATAAATACAGATTAAAAAGAGTTATAAAATGACTTAATATATTATGATCAGCATGATTTGGGATTATCAAAATAGGTGAGTCCAACAATCTCCCCCTTTTTGACAATCACAAATTATGCCAGTATGTATTAAAGATAGATATCATATATATTATAGTTAATAAACATAGATCAAAAATGTCTCAAGTAATTAGAGATTAATAAGAGTGTAAAACCAGAAAATATTGGTACATGGTATCATAGATAAAGGCAGAAAAGATTCAACATAGGATCATATTAGTATATTAGCATATTTCTCCCCAATCACATGATTAGTCTAGAATTAGCACAGTATTTCTCCCCCTTTTTGATTAGCAAAAAGAAATAGAAATAGAGAGAACAGAGAAAGATTGTATTAATGAAAGGACATTACATGAACCAAAAAGGAATAAATAGTCCCTATCAAAAGACATAAACAGACTCAATCCACATCAGCCTCAGGCAAGTGATATTTCCCTTTGGAAGAAGAAGATGGAGGATGAGCTGGTGGATTAGTAGGTTTAGGAATTTCTGTAGGAATGACTGGAGGGGCAGCAACAGAAGCTCTGGTGGGTCTGTAGTGGGTAGCTTGCTAAGGGATCAGTGGAGTAAGGCTTATGATAGCTTCAGTAGGAGACATCGTGGAAGAACCACTGGGTTGAGATTCAGGTAAGGTAGGAGGTGTGATGACAGGGGTACAATCCACATGGAGAAAGGGTAGAAGAAGGTTTCTGAAATCCATAATAATTCTTCCTCCACTTTCCATAGCAGATAAAAAATCATCTTTATTCTCCAAAAATTTATCCAAAGTAGGGGTCAATTCTCTCAGTTTGCTGACCCGGTCCCTAAATGCCTGATTCACTGGAGGAAGCTTCATATTCTCTATCAAAATCTTGAAGTGGTTGGTCATTTGGTTCTTGGTATGGATCTTATCAAAGTAATAATCTACCTTATTCTTAATGGATTCCTGAGTAGTAGTAGTTGCTTGCAAGTGTTCTCGAACATAACTGTTGACTTCCCTAGTGGTAGCAATTACCTCAGAATCAGAGGTGCCATTGGTACTGGCCTTAGAAAGCTCTTCCTGGATCACATTTCTGATCTGGTCAATGTTCACAGAGGTTCTAGAAGAGGGAAGGGGTTTACCGAGAAATCCAATGTCTCTTTTAAAGACTAAGTCAAATTACCAATCACCTTCTGAACAAGTGAATCCTGAATGTTCATATGTTCTTTGACTGATGTCTTAAAAGTCTCAAAAACTTCCACAAACTGCTTGACTACCTCTTTGATATACCGAATCTCAGCATTCACTTGGTTTTGAGAACTGCTCATGGTGGTTAATGGAGCAACTGATTGTCTTAGAACAACCACAGCTTATGTCCAACTTTTAATTTGAGTATGGAACACTTTAACCTCATTTAGCATTTCTTTCACTAGACTAGACACTGGACTAGACATAGCACATCCCAGAGATAGCTCCAGAGATTTCTCCATACTCCTCATCTCTTCAACAATGTTATTCTTCAAATCTGCCACTGATTCTCATAGGGCCTCTTTCATTTCAGCCTTTAAGGATGCAAGGTCCTCCTTGGTTGCCAAATTGTTATCCACAACTACTGGAATACTTTCAGGTAGGATAACAGAATCCCTTTGAGGCTGTTATTCCTCATCAGAATCTCCATAATTGAGTCCAAGTACCATGTATCCTGGATCTGATGACCAACCTTCTATGTCATACAACACAGAAACTGAACTAAGATGATCCCCCTCACTTAGATATCTCTCCTGAGTATTATACTCTACTTCTTCTGCTCTAGGTAACTCCACAGCCTCCTCTGCAACTCCAGTAGATTCAACAAAAGTTTTCTCTGTTAGTTCACCAGTGTGGTGAGTCATAGCCTACACTGACTCATCAGTGAATTCCATATCAATGGCAGTAGATGCCACTCCTGCTTCCTGATCAAACACTGTATTGTCTGTATTATCTATCAGAGGGATCAAACTGATCTCTTCTTCTTCATTTTCCTCATCATCAGCTTCAGAAACAGCCTCCTTTCCTTCATCCTTATCATAAGATTCCCCTACCTCATCTTCTTCAGAGGTGTCCTTGACAATATTCTGATATGCTTCATCTTCTACAGTGGTCTCAGTATCACTATCCTTTAGAATAGTCTCTCTTCTTGGAAGTTCTTTTGGACGGCTAGCTACTCCAAAAGCTACTGTCCTTACAGGACTGTGAGGAAAATCAGGATCACTCCCATCATCAATGGGGGTGTTCTCTCTTTCAGGGTCCACAGCACCTTTATCCTCTTCCCCATCATCTGAATAAGATGGTTCTATCACATCAGGATTCATACCTGGATCTCTCTTGTCTTTTGGCCTAGATGGATGTGTAATAGGGTCAAACTTTTCATATACCTTTCCTTCATCATTAACCCATTCCTTCTTCTAGGGATTCCAGCTAATTTACATGAATTTTCAAATAATCTTGGAGATACAAACACTGTTCTTGGCCACTATCATCTCTTCTTGATTTCCAGCCACACCCTTTACCTTTAGCATTACTGAAATAAGCTTGGAATGGAATAGGGCATTGGATTTTGAGCTTGTCTTAGTCATATCCTCCAATTGTGCCATCAGTAACCTACATAGGTTAATCTTCTTACCATGCTTTAGTACGTATATCATGAATATTTACTAGTACATCATCACTTCAAAATCTCCTCTTCTGGGACTAATTACATGATGAATGAATTTGAAAAAAAAGCATGTCTTCCCCATTCATCTCAGCTGCAATGATCTTCCTTGATTATCCATTTCCTATCAGTTCTTCCAGGGCTTTTTCATACTCAAAAACATCATTGTCTGGAGGATCCACTCCAGAGTATTAATCATATAATCCTTCATGGGGAACTCTCAAACAGGTATCCCACTCAGCAGACGAGAAGCTGACTTCATTTCCATTGACTCTGGATATTATCTTATGCACATCATCTTCCTCTTATAACTTTAGATATTCATATAATTCTTTCACAAGCTTCTGGTATTACAGTCCATTGTTGTTGGAAAAGCATTCGGTCCATCCTTGGGCATCTAGTGCTTTCAGCACTAATGAATTGCTCGACCGCAGTCATTCTTCACTTAACTCCTTCTCGGAAAATATTTCTCTTTTGTTCAGATGCGGGTTGATAGGTCTCGTCGGGGTATTACTGGTGCCACTGGATTCGGCTCGAGTTCTCTTTGGCCTTGGCGCATCTTCATTGATAGTCGGGGGTCGCTTGGTTCTGGCCATGGAGATTGAAGGAGGTTTGAGGGTTCAAGTGAAGGGTTAGGGTTTAGGAATTTCAAGATCAAGGTTCGAGATTGAGAGAGGAAGGTAGATTGAGATATGTTCGTCGCATTTGGTTTTATCATTTAGGGATTAAAACAAAATAAAATAGAAATAATGAATATGAATAAAAATGGTTCGAATTCCCACAAAAATAAAGACAAACAGCGAGGTATCCAACAGTGAGATGTACCAGTGAGGTACACCGGTGAGGTGCAACGGTGAGGTATAACAGTGAGGTCCAACGGTGAGTTCTAATAGTGAGGTCTGACTGTGAGGTCTAACTGTGAGGTCTAACTATGAGGTCTAACTGTGAGGTCTAACTGTGAGGTCTATCTGTGAGGTCTATCTGTGAGGTCTAACAGTGAGGTCTAACTATGAGGTCTAACAGTGAGGTCTAATTATGAGGTCTATCTGTGAGGTCTATCTGTGAGGTCTATCTGTGAGTTCTAACTATGAGGTCTAAGTGTGAGGTCTAACTGTGAGGTATAATAGTGAGGTCTAACTGTGAGGTATTCTGTGCTAAATTTAATCATACCTAACTCATGTTGGATGTAATTTAACCTCTCGAAATTCAAAGGCTTTGTGAATATATCATCCAATTAATGTTCAGTGCCAATGAATTCAAGAGTGATATCACCCTTTTGATAATGATCCCTCAAAAAGTGATGTCTCACATCAATGTGCTTTGTCCTTGCATGAGATACTGGATTTTTGGAAATGTTAATAGAATTTTTATTGTCACACTTTATAGAGACATGTTTGAAATGATATTTATAGTCTATTAAAGTGTGTTTCATCCATAGAATTTGAGCACAACAACTACCAGCAGCTATGTAATCACCTTTGGCAGTATATAATGCTACCGAATTTTGCTTCTTACTACACCAAGATACTAGTGACTTGCCTAAAATGTGACATGTCCCAGAGGTGCTTTTTCTATCTAACTTGCAACTGGAAAAATCATCATCAGAATAACTCAAAAAATCAAATGATTGTACTTTTGGATAAAATAGTCCTAATTTGGGAGTATGTTTAAGATATTTAAAAATCCTTTTTACAGTAGTTAAATGAGACTCTTTTGGATTGGCTTGAAAGCGAGCACACAAGCATACACTAAAAATGATGTCAGTTTTACTAGCTGTAAGATATAGTAGACTCCCTATCATACCTCTTTAGTTGGTTTGATCCACTAGTTCTCCAGCTTCATCAGTATCCAACTTATAGGTGGTACTCATAGGTGTTTCACTACCTTTACTACCATCCAAAGAAAAACTTTTTAAAATATCCTTAATATATTTACTTTGATTCAAAACAATGCCATTTTTATTTTGCAAGATCTGAAATCTAAGGAAAAATTTGAGTTCTCCCATTAAACTCATTGCAAACTCATTTTGCATCATTTTTGAAAAATAAGTACATAATGAATTTTTAGAAGATCCAAAAATAATATCATCCACATAAATTTGTACTATCAAAACATATTTAGAAATCCATTTAATGAAAATAGTAAGATCAGCTATCCCTTTGGTAAAACCTTTTGAAATAAGAAAAGAACTGAGTCTATCATACCATGCTCTTGGAGCTTGTTTTAAGCCATATAAAGCATTGGATAGTTTAAAAACATGATTGGAAAAATGGGGATTTGTAAAACCAGGAGGTTGTTCAACAAATATATCCTCAACTATATACCTATTTAGAAAATCACTTTTAACATCCATTTGATAAAGTTTGAAATTCAGATGAGCTGCATATGCAAGTCGTATCCTAATATATTCTATTCTATCCACAGGTTCAAAGGTTTCCTCATAGTCTATTCCTTCTTCTTGGTTGTATCCTTGTACAACTAGCCTATCTTTATTTCTAACTATATTCCTAGACTCATCAACTTTTTTCCTAAACACCCATTTAGTGCCTATGGTCAATGTGTCCTTGGGTATTTCCACTAATTCTCAAACATTTTTTCTTTAAAAATGATTTAACTCTGCTTTCATAGCCATTACCCAAAATTCATCATTGATATCATCATTAATATTTTTGGGTTCAAGCTGTGAAAGAAAAGCTTGATGTTCAACCTGGTTTCTTAGAGAATCTCTAGTTTGTGTTCCTCTATTTAAATCACCTACAACAGCATCTAGAGGATGATTCTTAAGATTCCTAATACCTCTAGGAAGGTTTGAACTAGATTCCACATTGTTTTATGTTGGTTTAGAATCGGTAGGAGAAGATTCTAAAAAATTTCCAGAACTAGATACTTTTACAGGGGATTCAATATTCTTATAATTAAAGTTCATATTTGAAAAATCTTACTCAATATTTTCAAGAGAGTTTTTAGGTTCATGTGGATCAGTCTCATTGAATTTGACATGAACTGATTCTTACACACATTTGGTTTTCTTATTGAACACTCTATAGGATTTACTTGTGATAGAGTAACCTAGGAAAATTCCTTCATCACTTTTGGGAGAAAATTTGTCATGATTATCTTTATTATTAAGAGTAAAGACATTGCAACCAAAAACTCTAAAGTAATTAACATTAGGCTTCCTATTATTCCAAATTTCATAAGGGGCCCTTTTTAGAACAGGTCTAATTAAAACTCTATTGATAACATAACAAGTTTTATTTACAGCTTCAGCCCAAAAATAAACAGGTAAGTCATACTCATTAAGCATAGTCCTTGCAATTTCTTGAAGGGTCCTATTTCTTCTTTCTAAAAATCCATTTTGTTGAGGTGTCCTAGGGGCAGTGAAATTGTGACTATAGCCATTGTGTGAGTAGTAAGATTCAAACTCATGATTCTCAAACTCATGGCCATGATCACTTCTCAGGGTCTTAATTCTAAGTCCACTAAGGTTTTCTACAGACTTGAAATATTTAATAAAGTAAGAACAAGCTTCACTTTTATGAGCTAGAAATTATACCCAAGTATATCTAGAGAAGTCATCTATAAGAACATAAAAATAGTTCTTCCCATTTAGACTCTAAACTCTTGATGGTCCAAAAAAATCCATGTGAACCAACTCAAGTGGTTGAGAAGTTGAAAACTCTTTCTTTGGTTTGAAAGAAAATTTGTGTTGTTTTTTCTTTTGATAGGGATTACACACTTTATCAATTGGGAATTCTAATTTAGGTAAGTCTCTAACTAAACATTTATTAGATATCTTTCTAAGTGCATGAAAATTACAGTGTCCTAACCTTTTGTTCCACAACCAAGACTCTTTTTGAAAAGCATTTATGCAGGAAACATTTTGTTTGGATAAGGAATTTAAATCCACAGCATATACATTCTCATTTCTACATGCTGTGAAAACTAAATCATTTTTTGAATTAAAAACATGGCATGAATCATTTTCAAATTTAACATTAAGGACATCATCACATAACTAAGATATGTTAAGTAAATTTTACTTTAATCCATAAACAAAAATTACTTTAGAAATTAATATTGTATCAGGGTTACCAATCGGGCCTAAGCCGATTATTTTTCCTTTTGCATTGTCACAAAAGGTGACATGCCCACCATCAACATTAATTAGACTCTAGAAGCAGGAATATTCTCCTGTCATATGTTTTGAACATCCATTGTCCAAGTACCATAGGGTCTTACAGGAACTCCTTAAACAACTTCCCTGCAAAATAGATTAAACATGGGGTAATTTTGGTACCCATATCTTTTTGGGTACAGAGAGGTTAGATAGTAAATCATTGGGAACCCATATTTGCTTTATAGGTTTTCTAAAATCAACAAACATATTTTGAGACATAAACATGGGGTAATTTTGGTCCAGAACTAGCAGTGAACTGTCCAGATTTTGGAACAAATTTGGTTTTGCTAATTTGCCTATGTCCAGGATGATATCCCATACCTATTGTATATTTTGGAGCAATATGTTTTCCTAGAAACTATGTCAAGGTATCCCTACCAGCAGTGAACTTCTCAATATCATTTCGTAATTGTTTATTAGATAATTTGAGTTGAGTGTTCTCTTTCAAAAGTTGAGCATAATTTTCTTTTTCTACACTTAGATCTGTTTTAACATTATTAGTCAAGGCATACTTTTTCTTCAAAGATTTATATTTATCTTTTAGTTCATTGCAGGTATCTTCCAGCATCTTGCAATATTCAAACGGTTCGTCCTTAGGAATATTTTCATCATTATCTGAATCACTATTATTTCCAAAATAATAATCATTTAGAATAGGGGAAATAGGTACCTTGGATATGTTAGTCATGAAGCACGTGCTGGCATGATTCTTTCAAAATCAGTAGCTTCTGATTCACTTATGCTATCTTCCGAAGAACTCCAGGTTACTTTGATGGATTTCTTGTACTTACTATCCTTATAATCATATGTCTTTTTGAATTTTATCTTCGGACAGTCAACCTTGATTTGTCCTTTACTCTTGCATTCATAGCAGACTACATAATCTTCCTTATCAGATTTCTTCCAATCCTTCTTCCACTTACCTTGTTGATCATACTTACCCTTGTAGTTTGGTTTTCTGAAAAACTTCTTCTTCCTATAGAACTTCTTAAATCTCCTGGCTATTTGATCTATTTCTTCATCATTATCTGAATCTGAATCTTCACTAGTTAAACTTTCAGTAGGTACATGAATTTTCTCTTTATCTTTTCTCTTTGAAGCAGTAGACTTGAATGCCACATATTTTCTCTTGGGTTCATCTTCTTCTTCTTTTTTCACCTTCAGTTATTCTTCATACATCATTAATTTACCATTCAACTCCTTAACATGTAGCTTGCTGATGTCACATGACTCTCGGATAGACATATAAGTGCCTCTCCATCTGTCTGCCAAACATCTCAATATTCTAATGATCTCCTCCTTCTCTGGAATAGCTTTTCCCAGTGAACTCATGGTGTTGACAATCTCATTAAACCTAAGGTACATGTCAGAAATGGTTTCATCAGGTCTCATCTTAAAATTATCATATTTAATAGTATAATTATTTAATCTAATTTCCTTCATGTTGGTTGTTCCTTCATGAGAGACAGCCATGGTGTCCCAGATTTCATGAGCTGTTTTACATGCAGAAATTCGGTTAAATTCCTCATCTCCTAAAGATTAGTAAAGGGAATTCATATATTTATAGTTATTTTTATAGTCAGACTTTTTAACATCATCCTAGGTAGATCTATCAGTCTTGGGGATATCATATTTTGATTCTATAGCAGACCAAATATCAAAACCAATACTTTCCAAATGAATTTTCATTTTAATTTTCCATTGTGCATAATTTACACCATTAAATAAAGGTGTCATGTTAGTAGCAGCACCTTCTAGTCTATTGTCCATAACTAGATTTTAGAAAATATATTAAAGAGATAAAATTTAAAACTAACAAAAATTTAAGATCTTTAGGATAAAACTAAAATCACAGTTTGAAAAACAGAGGGTTTGAAATCTTTTTATAAATAAGAATGTTATCCTCTGATACAAAATGTTGGTCAGAGTGGATACTCAAGAGGGGGTCAATTGAGTTATAATTAAAATTTATGTTAAAAACTTTTAGGATTAAAATCCCCCAAATTAAAATGGCCTAGTCAATTAAGGTAGTAGAGATATAAGTAACTTCTTGTTCAACAGGTTTCTCAAAGGTTGATTACTCCTCAGTAGAATCAGTATGAGAACTAATTCCGCTTTTGAAACAAGTTTACTAAATGTATCACATATACTCACTAACCAAAACTAACTATCATAGTGAATGTAAAAACAGATTTCTATCTTTTCTAATATAAGAACAGCAGATAAATGTAAAACAGGGTAATGGAAAGATAAACACAACAATTTAAACAAGAGGTTCAGTCTTAAGTCAAGACTTAGTCCTCTCCACTTGGTGATCACCAGCCACAACGAAATTATATTAAAGAGTGATACACAGCCTGTATCAGGCTTTACAACAGTTTTCATAAAATGTCCAGGTTTTTCAACCTCTACCACAGTTATACGTGAGAAAAATTTAACTACCAAGCCACTCTAGGATTCTTCCACAGTTATACGTGGGAACCAAATGTAAAGAGAGTTTGGTATGGGGATTTTCAGTATCCCTCAGTTCAAGCACAAGAGTTAGTGTGTGTAACATATACACACTTCTCACAAATTTAAAGTATTTAAACACATTAGAGCTAAAGATTGTAGGGATGTTTTTAGAATGCCCTGTTGTGTTGGAAGATCAGCTCTGGACTTGTTGGAATGAAGGAAATGAAGTTTTGGTCCTTCTCTGCAAGTTTCCTCCAAAACAGAGTGTCGCAACTTCCAGGTTATGACTTCTATAAGTAGAGATGATCAGCTTCTTGAGTTTTAAGCTCTTTCAAGAACACCACTACAGCTTGAAAAAGGTTCTTTCAATAGATCTTCGTGAAGCTCTCTATTCTTCAAAATGAGTGCTTGGGTGTTCTTCTTCTTGCATTTTTGGTTGTTGTATGTGTCTCTCTTATGTATATTCAATATATTCTGTGTATTCTGTATATCCTATAACTTTTCTGATGTCTATCTCTACTCATATATATATACACTTTTCGAGCTTAGCTTCTTCTCATTTGGTTCAGTAGGGGCCGACAATAGAAAAGTTTCAACCACGTTTGGTCTTCTTCGTACATCGTACTATTTCCTGATATTCCTAGAAACATCATTAAATAATGTCAGGTGCATTAATTTTTCCAGTCATGACCATTATGATAGTATAAATAAAATTTTTAAAATAGATAATAGAATATCATTATACTAGTAGCAGATGCATGTCACACGATAGACTTCAATGGTAGTCTTTACAACTGTGGACTTCATCGGTAGGCTATTCAAATGTGGGCTTCATCAGTAGGCTATTCAACTCTGGGCTTCATCAGTAGGCTTGATCAATGGTAGAATTCAAAAGTAAGTTTCTAACAGAAGCTTTGTAACATCAGACTACTTCAACAGTGACCTTTCCAACAGTAGACTTATCTCAATAGGTAATTTAATTAAAAGTGGAATGTGTCCATCACTAGACTTTGAACAATAGTTGACTATCTCGATAGTAGGATTTGTCTAGCAGTAGCCTTCTACTAACGGTGGCCATTTCCAATTGTAGACTTGAATAGTGATGCTCTCAACAGAAGACTTGAGAAAGAGTCTGATAGTGAACTTCTAACAGAAGCCTTGTCACAGTAGTGACCTTGTGATGGTGACTCTTTGTCTGTGAGCTTTGATAAGCAGATCAATGGTAGACTTGTGATAGTAACCTTGTACCGGTATCTTATATTAGTGATAGTAGATCTTCAATAGTAACCTTCTAGGATCAGTGACCTAGAGTAATAGTGATCTATAATGGTGACATTGAATAGAAGACTCTTACCAGTAGCCTTTAACAGTGAACTTATATTTAGATAAATGTAAACTGTAAGATGATGCAGAAAAGTAATGAGACTAAGAGTATACATTGTTCAGGATAAAATAATTATAAATACAGATTAAAAAGAGTTATAAAATGACATAATATATCATGATCAACATGATTTGGGATTATCAAAACAGGTGAGTCCAACAAGAGAGATGGACTATAATGGTTGGACCTAGTGGGTCATATGTTGACCATGAGATGACATAGATCCTTGGGCTAGCTAGAATGACTATGGGATGAGAACTCATCTCCCACTTTGATGTGACTACCAGTTAAGTAAACCCCATAGAGACTTGGTGGTTCAGTTGGGTGTAAGGATCAACCTATCAGTGATGAGAAAGTGATATAGACTTAAAATACATCACTTTAGTAATGCAAGAGTGTATAGAACCTCAAAGACTATAATACTAGATGATGTTGTCGATTATTATGAAGGGTGGGATTTCCTTCGAGCATCGGGAGTTATTCCAAGATACCATTTGTGATTGAGGATCCCGAATGGGATGACTCCAGCTTAATTTGTCTATGTCCAGGATGATATCCTATACCTGTTGTATATTTTGGAGCAATATGTTTTCCTAGAAACTATGTCAAGGTATCCCTACCAGGATTGAACTTCTCAATATACTTTCTTAATTGTTCATTATATAATTTGAGTTGAGTGTTCTCTTTCAATATTTGAGCATACTTTTCTTTTTCTACACTTAGATCTGTTTTAACATTATTAGTCAAGGCATACTGTTTCTTCAAAGATTTATATTTATCTTTTAGTTCATTGCAGGTATCTTCCAGCATCTTTCAATATTCAAACAGTTCATCCTTAGGAATATTTTCATCATTATCTGAATCACTATTATTTCCAAAATAATAATCATTTAGAATAGGGGAAACAGGTACCTTGGATATGTTAGTTATGAAGCACGTGCTGGCATGATTCTTTTCAAAATCAGTAGATTTTGATTCACTTGTGCTATCTTCCAAAGAACTCTAGGTTACTTTGATGGCTTTATTGTACTTATTATCCTTATAATCATAAGTCTTTTTGAATTTTAGCTTCGAACAGTCAGCCTTGATGTGTCCTTTTCTCTTGCATTCATAGCAGACTACATAATCTTCCTTATCAGATTTCTTCCAATCCTTCTTCCACTCACATTGTTGATCATACTTACCCGTGTAGTTTGGTTTTCTGAAAAACTTTGTCTTCCTATAGAACTTATTAAATCTACTGGCTATTTAATCTATTTCTTCATCACTATCTGAATCTGAATCTTCACTAGTTAAACTTTCATTAGGTACATGAATTTTCTCTTTATCTTTTCTATTTGAAGCAGTAGACTTGAATGCCATGGATTTTCTCTTGGGTTCATCTTCTTCTTCTTCTTTCACCTTCAGTTCTTCTTCATACATCATTAATTTACCATTCAACTCCTTAACATGTAGCTTTTTGATGTCACATGACTCTCGGATAGACATATAAGTGCCTTTCCATCTGTCTTCCAAACATGTCAATATTCTCATGATCTCCTCCTTCTCTAGAACATCTTTTCCAAGTGAACTCATGGTGTTGACAATCTCATTAAACCTAAGGTGAATGTCAGAAATGGTTTCATCAGGTCTCATATTAAAATTATCATATTTAATAGTATAAATATTTAATCTCATTTCCTTCATGTTGGTTGTTCCTTCATGAGAGACAGCCAAGGTGTCCCAGATTTCATGAGTTGTTTTACATGCAGAAATTAGGTTAAATTCCCCATCTCCTAAAGACCAGTAAAGGGCATTCATATATTTACAATTATTGTTATAGTCAGACTTTTTAGCATCATCCTAGGTAGATCTAGCAGTCTTGGGGATATCATATTCTGATTATATAGCAGACCAAATATCAAAACCACTACTTTCCAAATGAATTTTCATTTTAATTTTCCATTGTGCATAATTTACACCATTAAATAAAGGTGTCATGTTAGTAGCAGCACCTTCTAGTCTATTGTCCATAACTAGATTTTAGAAAATATATTAAAGAGATAAAATTTAAAACTAACAAAAATTTAAGATCTTTAGGATAAAACTAAAAAAACAGTTTGAAAAACAGAGGGTTTGAAATCTTTTTATAAATAATAATGTTATCCTCTGATACCAAATGTTGGTCAGAGTGGATACTCAAGAGGGGGGTGAATTGAGTTACAATTAAAATTTCTGTTAAAAACTTTTAGGATTAAAATCCCTCAAATTAAAATGGCACAGTCAATTAAGGCAGTAGAGATATAAGTGACTTATTGTTCAACAGGTTTCTCAAAGGTTGATTACTCCTCAGTAGAATCAGTATGAGAACTAATTCTACTTTTGAAACAAGTTTACTAAATGTACCACATATACTCACTAACCAAAACTAACTATTAGAGTGAATGTAAAAACAGATTTCTGTATTTGCTAATATAAGCACAGCAGATAAATGTAAAACAGGGTAATGGAAAGATAAACACAACAATTTAAACAAGAGGTTCAGTCTTAAGTCAAGACTTAGTCCTCTCCACTTGGTGATCACCTGCCACCAAGAAATTATATTAAAGAGTGATACACAGCTTGTATCAGGCTTTACAACAGTTTTCATAAAATGTCCAGGTTTTTCAACCTCTACCACAGTTATACGTGAGAAAAATTAAACTACCAAGCCACACTAGGCTTCTTCCATAGTTATACGTGGGAAACAAATGTAAAGAGAGTTTGGTATGGGGATTTTCAGTATCCCTCAGTTCAAGCACAAGAGTCATTTTGTGTAACATATACACACTTATCAAAAATGTAAAGTATTTAAACACAGTAGAGCTAAAGATAGTAGGGATGATTTTAGAATGCCCTGTTGTGTTAGAAGATCAGCTCTAGACTTGTTGGAATGAAGGAAATGAAGTTTTGGTCCTTCTCTGCAAGTTTCCTCCAAAATAGAGTGTCACAACTTCCAGGTTCTGACTTACAGAAGTAGAGATGATTAGCTTCTTGAGTTTGAAGCTCTTTAAAGAACACCACTACAGCTTGAAAAAGGTTCTTTCAATAGATCTTCGTGAAGCTCTATATTCTTCAGAATGAGTGCTTGGGTGTTCTTCTTCTTGTATTTTTGGTTGCAGTATGTGTCTCTCTTATGTATATTCAATATATTCTATGTATTCTATATATCCTATAACTTTTCTGATGTCTGTCTCTACTCATATATATATACACTTTTCGAGCTCAGCTTCTTCTCATTTGGTTCAGTAGGGGCCGACAATAGAAATTTTTCAACCACGTGTGGTCTTCTTCGTACATCATACTATTTCCTGATATTCATAGAAACATCATTAAATAATGCCAGGTGCATTAATTTTTTCAGACATGACCATTATGATAGTATAAATAAAATTTGTAAAATAGATAATAGAATATCATTAGACTAGTAGAAGATTCATGTCACACGGTAGAATTCAATGATAGTCTCTAAAACTGTGGACTTCATCGGTAGGCTATTCAACTGTGGGCTTCATCAGTAGGTTATTCAACTCTGGGCTTCATTAGTAGGCTTGATCAGCGGTAGAATTCAAAAGTTTGTTTCTAACAGAAGCTTTGTAACATCAGACTACTTCAACAGTGACCTTTCCAACAGTAGACTTATCTCAATAGGTAATTTCATTAAAAGTGGAATGTGTCCATCAGTAGACTTTGAACAACAGTTGACTATCTCGACAGTAGGAGTTGTCTAGCGGTAGCCTTCTACTAATGGCGGCCATTTCCAACTATAGACTTGAATAGTGATTCTCTCAACAGAAGACTTGAGAAAGAGTCTGACAGTGAACTTCTAACAGAAGCCTTGTCACAGTAGTGACCTTGTGATGGTGACTCTTTGTCTGTGATCTTTGATAAGCAGATCAACGGTAGACTTGTGATAGTAACCTTGTACAGGTAGCCTATATTAGTGATAGTAGATCTTCAACAGTAACCTTCTAGGATCAGTGACCTATATTAATAGTGAGCTATAACGGTGACCTTGAATAGAAGACTCTTACCAGTAGCCTTAAACAGTGAACTTATATTTAGATAAATGTAAACTGTAAGATGATGCAGAAAAGTAATGAGACTAAGAGTATACATTGTTTAGGATAAAATAATTATAAATATAGATTAAAAAGAGTTATAAAATGACATAATATATCATGATCAACATGATTTGGGATTATCAAAACAGGTGAGTCCAACAGGAGAGATGGACTAGAATGGTTGGACATAGTGGGTCATATGTTGACCTTGAGATGACATAGAGCCTTGGGCTAGCTAGAATGACTATGGGGTGAGAAATCATCTCCCGCATTGATGTGACTACCAGTTAAGTAAACCCCATAGAGACTTGGTGGTTAGGTTGGGTGTAAGGATCAACCTAGTAGTGATGAAAAAGTGATATAGACTTAAAATACATCACTTTAGTAATGCAAGAGTGGATAGAACCTCAAATACTATAATACTAGATGATGTTGTCGATTATTATGAAGGGTGGGATGTCCTTCGAGCATCGGGAGTTATCCCAAGATACCATTTGTGATTGAGGATCCCGAATGGGATGACTCCAGCATAGTGATGATCTTGGGGACTCCTTTTAGTTACCCTTTGAGAGATGTACCTGAGTGGGTGTATATGATCATGGGTAGTGATGATTTCAAGTGTCACCTATATCTTCCAATTTGAAGGCATGAAGGTTCTATGATGATGAGGATGGTATTGAGAATTTATTTAACCCATATTATGTTTTATTTTATTTTTCAATATGATATGTGATTTTCTAGGATATTTGGAAACATCCATTGGGCTTGGTATTATTGTAATTTTTTGTCATACCAAATAATCACCTCATGAGATGGATGAAGTATTAAGATGCCTAGTATATTCAATTTTTTGTCTCATAGTATATTGGGGTGGGTTACTAGCATAGCAAGAATCTATTGATTTAATTGATGTGGGAATGAATTCCTAGTGGTGGTACCTATGATCTAGCATCATAGTGTGTATAACCACATATATAGGGTTCACTGGGAAGATAGGGATTCCTCTAATATTATGATACCATTTATAATGCCCATGTTCCTGGATTCAAATGGAAATACCAATAGACTATTGTGAATTCCCATGATTCTTGGGATTTAAATGATGATATTATGTACTGGGTGGGCATATATCCTCAAAAACAATTGTTGAAAATATTGAGGGTGATTTTTTGATCCCCTCAATCGATGCCTGAGATACCCCCTATGATTGGGTGGTTGCACTAGATATGGTATGATGGAGGATCTGACATATTGGATGCCCAGAAGATTGATCATTGGATCCATGGATGGTATTACCTTTTATTGTCTAGCTCACCCGATAATTATTCACACCTAGTTTTATAATATTTCCTAGGGTATCCCACTCTTATGAATCAGTTATCATTCTGACATAGAGAATGACTAAGTACTAATGTGGGGTTTAGCATGAGGGATTGATGGTAATGGATGCATATTGAAGCATGAGGTATGCTATTCATCATGATACATGTGTGAGAATGGTATCCTTAGGGAGTTGATATGGGTTTGCTTGAGGTAATTCTCATACATAGATTCACTCTATAACTGGTTTATACGGGCATGTTTGATCCAAGTTGTGGACCTGAGAATCAACGATCATTCTTGTGATTTTCCAAATATTTATGAACATGGACTTAGGGTAGTGGTGTAATAGGTTGGAATATTAATCATGATGTGATCAAAGACATTCTATAATCGTTATAAAGTAGGTAATGTGGATGGGTTTTATTTGTTATTCTAATCTTGTCACATGAATATATCAATACATTATCGCTATAGTATGGGATTTCATTGTTGGATCCCTACTAAGTTATGTAATCACACCCTTTTCATGTTACCTTGGTACTTGGTTACCTAAAAATATCTCACTTATTGTAGGTGTAGGTTGGTTTTAGGCCCAAGACCATGTGTTCAAGCTTGATCTTCTCAAATAGGATTAAATATTAGAGTGTTTCTAGATTAGTGACATAGTCGGACCTAATATGTGTTTAATTTTATTATTGTATATGTATTAATCCCAATGGGTGATTATTCATTCACACTTGTATGGTTTCTTTCATTTTGTTATTTGATGTTATGTTATTTATTATTTTGTGTACTCCAATATACATGATTCTTGGTTATTTAATTATGATTGTGCACTCTAATATGGCCATATAGTCTCCCCATAGTACCTTCTCCTACCACCACTTCTAGTCAAAAACCTCTAGCGTATGGGGAGAAACACCGGCAGTCACATTGAAAACTAGTCTTGTTACTTTTCAGAGTCATATGTGATGTAGATTTATAGTAGATCACTTATATGGGTAAAGGATTCATGTTGGGTTTTCCATTTTTCTTATGAAAACATTGTTTCTGGCATGTGATTTTCTCCCAAACACTTTTTTTATTAAGGGATAATGATTTCATGTTGATTAAATTTTTTCAATGCGTAATCAATACACATTAATTTTTATCCAACATAAGCATGCTTTTAAAAGGAAGGAAATCATTGGGGCTTTACCAGCAACACTTTGGGTGGAATCAATTGAGAGAATGGGATGTTGGTCTCATATAAACCTTTATAGAGTAATTATTTCCTACTTTGGTATTTTGTTATAGATTTAATATATGTTTTGTGAATCCATCCCAAATCTCATTGAGTGACTGGTTAACATCCTGATGTGAACATCTATATATATCAAAGGTTATCCATCTTCCTCTTATTGGTTGACTATGTAATATTTAAAGCTCCATAGCTGGGTGCTTTAAAATTCATCTCCATCTAGGGGAGGATTGGGTGTTGTGGTATTGTGATCAATACCATTATAGGGGGTTCCTATATATCCTTAAAAGGGGAATCATAACTAATGTAGTTTAGTTCCACTTAACAGGATATGTTATACCCTTTATGGTCTTGTGATAAGGACTGATATGGTTTCATTTATGATCATGAAACCATGATGAAGTTATATGTATTTTAAGGTCCAGAATCTAGGAACTATGGGGTGTTGGTATTGAACATAAAATAGGAATCCTATGTATCTTATTTAACATGAATCAAATCCCACAAAGTTTAGTTTTCAATGTTTTAAGGATATGTGATAGGAACATACATTGAAATTAAATGTCATGTGAGAGGATGCATGTTGTGTAGTGTAAATTCATACATCCCAGACTTGTAAGAGAATAGTTACTAGAAATTATTAGTGTGTGTCTTATGTATAAATATTCCTTTATGGTTAATTTTTTCATTAGAATTTAAATGTTATAATGAATGATTTCTCAAAGGGAATATGGCCCGTTGGGGATGGTTTCACTAAGGATATGGTCTAGTGAGGAAATGGTTTCACATGGTATATTGCCTAGTGAGAATAGTTGGCTCAAATCGAATATAAACCTCTAAAGATGATTGGTTCATAGTGAATATGGACCTTCAAGGGATGATTTTATTGGGGATATGGCCTTGTGAGGATACATTTTCATAGGGAATGTGGCCATTTGAGGATTATTGGCTCACAAATAACGCATCACTTTGATGGGTGATTTCACAACAGATATGATCATGTGATAATTATTTGGGTCTTATGCATGAGATTCCATTGATATGGGTGTCCAATTACTATATTTTGGTAAGTAAATAATGAAGTAAAACTAGTCTAATGGGAAATATATCTTTGTGGGGAAGGATTTAGGGATTACACCTTATAGGAGTCCAATGTGCAGCTATAAAGAAATAATGATATGTATGGAGCTTACACATATGCTACACAAAATTGGATAACCCATTAAATGACTTGGGTGAGGGAGGGATTTCAAGGCTTACACCTAAAAGGATGTCATTTATCTCACCTTGGCCTATTGAGTGGAATAAAGAGGTCTGTTAGTATCCTAGGATAACTGAATGTTGGATATGGGTCATCTAAGTTTATTTTTATGAGACAAGGGTAGATTTACCAGTATCCTCATGATTGTAACCCTCATTATCAAGGGGTCACATGGTCTTGACTACATTGGGTGTCTTATTATTCTAGGAGGAAAATATGGTAGATTCCTTTTATCAATGAAATCCATTATCTATGTAGTGTATGCTAGTGTGCACATATTTTCCATGTATTTCAGGAGCCAGTGGAGGGTTTCATGATAAGTAAATGCCCAATTCAGATTTAGGTGTATTTTTGTTCCCAACCATTGGTATAGGAGAGTTTTTCTCCCTAACATATGGATCGGGGGGGAAATGGTCTCTAGCTAAGGGATTAGGAGATGGTTATCTCTAGTTTTGGTCCTGGGAAAAGGCTCTCCCTAGTATGATGTAGGAAGAATATAGATACCTAATAAGGGAAGGAAAATTTTTTCATCAAAATTAAAGTTGGTAGAATATAGTTCCCTAATGAGGGTAAGGTGAAGTAACCACCCTAATGAGGGTAGAGGGAAGTGGAAATCCTAATAAGGGTAGTAAAAGTAGTCACCCAAATAAGGGTAGGGAAAATAGGTCTCTATGATGTACAGTAAGGTGAAGTGGTCACCCTAATGAAGAGTCTTGGATGGGGGCTCACCCTAGTATAGAGGTCATCAGGTATGACTCATACATGTGGTGCCCAAGTGTATCATCAAGTATGGGTTTCTTTTCCCCAATCTTGTATAACTACAAAAGAAGTGGTCTCCTATAGAATTTTTAATGTGTTAATCCTTCAGGTAACACAATTAATATGATTTATGGTTAATTATATTATATTTTTTTCTTAATTAAGCTACCTAAATGGGTTGGAAACTTGTTCATGCAGATATATTCTATCTCAAGTTGTCCCTTTATTTTCTTATATGCGTCAATAAATGGGTTAACCATGGGTATATTTATAGGAAATTTTGTGGATCATGGTGTATAAAAGTTGGGTTCATAAGGTGGTTCACATAAGAATCAAGGTACAAGATATGATCATGAAAGTGCACTCTCGCAAATAGGTTGTGAGAATTTGGAAGTCACATTTCTATACTTACTCATGTGATTTTTTTTAAGAAGGTGATCATGCCAGTGCACTCACACAAGTGAACTCAACCACAATCACTTGGATATTCCAAGAGACCTAGGAGAATTACTCAGGGGCACACCTGGGGACCTATGTGAAAAAACTAAATAATGTGCCTAGGATATTAGGAGAAGTGATACCTCTATTACTGTGGATTTTTACTTTACCGTATCAAGGTTTAAATCCTATACCAAAAAATGTGTTTCTAAAAACAATAAACAAAAAAATTCATGTCCAAAACCTTGTGGAATGAACTTTCCAATTATGGTGTTTCCTTATTCTTATAATGATATGGTCTCCAACTCTCATGGACAATGTTGCATAGAAAAAACATATCTTATTGTTATGGTGTGATCATGAATCATTAAACAAAATCATCATAGTGTAACATCTATTGGCTGTTGTAACAACCCATATTGAGGATTTATATTACTTTATTGGTATGTAATATAGGAGTTCCTATAGGATACAATATCTTAGTAGTCATAGAATACTAGATAAATAGATACATGACATTTTAAAACATAAGATACAACCGGAACATGTAATGATAACATTGTTATCCCTTCCATAACATCCCTAAAAATTACACATAGTTCTTATCTAGGTTTCCTAAGGAAAATAAAAAAAATAAGGATATGCTTAGGTGCTCAGTAAGGGGTGGAATATAGAAGAATATATCATAATATAATCTTTCTACAATTGATATGAAAGGAATAAATAAACAACATGAATTCATAATCAACTAAAAATGAGAGTATAATATATCCATGGATAGTAATAAAAATAAATATATCACATGGATAATAATAAATAGTTCTTTATAAATAAAATAAATAATTTTGGATAGCTAATTCCACACCATAATCCAAGACATCATGATCTTACCTTCAAGGAAACATCTTTTTCTAGGAATACATACACCAAAATACAAAAAATTGTTTGTATCATGAGACTTGTTGATGCATCGAGGGGTGATATAATGTCGGTTCTCATCCATAATTTGTATAATCCAAGTGAATTCATCATATGAGAAAATTAATAAACAATTCAAAATCAAATTTTTCAATAATCATCCATATTGGAATAACAATATACAGAATGCCAATACTTACTTCATGTTAGTGAAAGGTATAACATGATCATAACCCATCAGGAGAGAGAAAGTGGATGATTAAATAATAAAAATTTAACTTTCCAATAATCATCAATATTAGAATAATGACATATATAATTTCTATATCATTCCCTATTTTAATAAAATGGATAACAAGATCATAACCCATTTGTAGAGAGGAGTATGGTTAAATAATAAATAATAAACAATAAAATTATGGGGTATTATCATTATAAAAGAAAGTACCCTTATCAAAAAAAATAAAGATATGGTATTGGAAAAGGTTAATTTTAAAGAGTTGGGTTATAAATATAAGAAAATAATTTAGTTCAATAGTTTACACTGGTAGGATATGATAGAAATGTTAGAAAAAATACTTCATCATGGTTCACAAAGAGGGTATAGATATTACGAAGCATATCCCCTAGAAGTATCTTTAAAGGTGTGAATTCATAGACCCAATCATCGTGTATTAGGGTTATGGTTGATTCAATTCTTCAAAAAACCCTTTTTGGGGTGATTACACCTAGGTTCATTTGGGATAAAACTGCATACACATCTTAGTATCTAGATAGGTATGTCATTGTCATAAAAACCGTACACTCTTTACTTTCCAAAAATTTAAAATTTTTGGGAATTATAAAGTCTTATGAAAAAAATTTAATTAGATTAAATCTCGTTTTAAATATGTTAAATTGGTTATAATTCCATATAATTACAAGCATGAATATATTATACTAAAGGTATGTAATTGAAAATGGAATACATGGAATGAGACACCTTATGTAGAATTACTAATGGAATAGGAAAAAGGCTATAATGAGAGGTGATAAGTAGTGTCTCATTAAAAACATATCAAATGGGTTATAGTACCATGAAATTATAATTAATTAAATATATTTAAATTTTATTATAACTAAATGATTCCAATTACAAAGGAAAGTGAAGGATTTTAAATAATTACATTTATAAGTAGCTTCTTAAGGATTGGTGGGACTCCTTAGAACCATAAAAACTAATTGGGTGTTTATATAAGGATAGGGAAGTTAACTTCATGATAAATTCCCTTAGGGTAGAGTGGGATGAGATAAGGAGAGGTTTTATGCTCCGTGTATAGGTGAAGAAAGGGTCTTTTTCATGGAAACTAAAGTTTGGTAAGGGGTGAGAATTAAATCGCATGGGTGTTAAGTGGGTTAGATTAATTTGGTGAGTTCAATGAATTAATGGTAGGTGATACATGTGGGTGTGAAATTTATAACTAAAGATTATTTCTTGAATTTTTAAGTTACTATTTAATTATTAAAATATCGAGATACTTTATTTACCGATTTTTACCCCTATTAATCTTGATTAAAAATTAACCACTATATTTATAATATTACTAATAATATAATACGAACCCTATAAATAGATTTTGGAATCATGAATCTAAATTTTGACTCCATTTAATATAATTCAACTTCTAAATGAGAAAAAATTGACTTTTAAAATAAAATATAAGATATAGTAAAATCTATTGTTATAGAAAAATGTCACTTTATACATTAAGTGTATTTTATTATTATTCCCTATTAATTATTAATTGAATAATTATTTATATTTTTTTATATGTTTAAAAATAATTTTATTATTTCAATTTAAAATAGATTAATCTAATTTTTTAGATGAAATTTATATATCTTTTATAAAATTAATTATTTTAAAACAACTATTTTACTTTTACTGTGGTAACTAATCTTTAACCTAATTTATTTATTTTAAATTCCAAAAAATAATATTGACCATAATAAATAATTTGGTATCATTGATTATAAATATAAATAATATTTTCTTAAAAAAATTAATATGAATAGGAAAATTTAATTTTAACATTAGAGTATGTAAAACCAATTTTTTAGAAAAAAAATTGTATTTTTAAGAATAAAATTTATGTTGAGGATAAAATTATCAATGATTTTTATTTTCATAAAAAAAATTGATCTAATATAAAAAATATATGTGGCTTCCAAATAAATCCAAAACATAATTTTAACAAAAAAATATTTAATTAAAATAAATGACCAAAAACATTTTCTTTTATTGTAAAATATTTCTTAAGTTCATAAAATGTTAAATGTATGTTTTATAATTTAATAATTATATGTAAAAAATATATTTTTCTATTCATTAAACACATATTTTACCATTTAAAATGTTTTATAAACTTATAGGTCTTTCTTGTATAATGATAGTCACGGTGTTTTGGGAAGGCGGTTTGTGGATCATACTGGATAGTACTAGCTCAAACATTTTTAGATAGTTGTTGTGTCACTACTTTAGATTTCATTTTAGGTTTTTACTTTTGGAGACTTTAATCTATAATAGTTTTATTTATTCATGTATTGTGGAATGGATTTGGTTTCTTTAATATAATTTCATGGAGTTTCATATGGATGATTCATCTAATCTTTCGATCCTATATTATTATATAGGGTAAAGCCTCCTATTTCATTAGATTTGCATACCCTCGATTCTAGTATTCAACCTGGGGCCTACTGTAGGTGGGATTTATGGTTCATTTCCTCTCTCCCTTAATTATAGTATCATTGGTGGGAGGGGTTCATTAGTAAAAAATTATTTTTTAGTATTCACTAAGAAATAAACTATTTCAAAAAAATCCTAAAATTTCATCACAATATAATATCATTATGAATAATTAAAATATGAAATTTATTTTTTTAGAATAATATTCTAAATTTTTCAAATTAAACTTTTAAATATACTCCTTAATAAATTTTATTTAGAGTGATCATTATGTGATAGTTCAAGATATGGTGTTTATTTTCTACATTATGTTCTTGGGTATTATATTTATAGTATGATTCCTATGTAAGAGTAAAATAATCCTTATGATTTAGTAAATCATATTGTAGTGATACGTTATTGCAACCATGGTTTTCTCCTACTTCAAAAATTTCATTCCTTTCCACTCTACTAAATTACAATCTGCTTTAAAATCATCCATGAGTGTGTTTTTAATAAATAAAGCATGAAATACCTTCAAATACTCATGAATAAATTTTCTCAAGAAACAATTCATAGCATGATCTCAATGTGGAAGTTATCTAAACATCACATCATATGATAAAATGATGTTTCTAAAAGTCCTACAACTCTCGGTGTTAAAAAAAATCTATATTGATCATGACTTAATTGATATAAAATAATATTTTCCCTTAGTTAATTTTATTTATTAGGGCTCTTCAATCTTCAAGAATCATCAACCCAGTCACCATGGGCTCTTCAATCTACCCTTCTTTATTTGTAATAAATAATCCAAAAATAAATGAGTTCTTCTCCAAGAATCAATGACCAAAACCTAATGTATCCCCTTATAAGAAAAATTATTATTCTCTTCTCTCCCTTTAATTAAACACCATAATATTGTAAAATAAAACTATGTTCAACAGCATATATGACACGCAACACCAATCCAAAATGAACCCCAAAATATTACTATTTAAATATGGTTGTTATAAGCTAGAAGATAAATTTGTGTGTATGAATAATATTAAATAATTATTAAATATATATAAATTACCTACTCAATGTAAATAAATTAATTAATTCTTAGGAAATAAATTCTTAATTTTCAATAATGTTATTTTATACTTCAAAAATACATTTTCTTCAAAAATAATTTTTATTATTTTTTTGAGAATTTATTATATTTAAATTATAGAAATTATTTAATTTTAATTTTATAAAAATAATATAATTTTTTAAATCATCATATCAAAATTATCTTAGGGTAAATTTTTGGGATTTTTCTAAAAAATTAATTTTCCAGTGAACAGTGAAAAATACTGCTTGTTATTGAAAACTGTGTTTTTGTTTCAAAATTTTAAAAAGTTGAATTAAAATTATTTCAAACTAAAATTAGATAAATTATAATATTAATAATTTAATTAAGTTAATTTTAATCAATTTTATGATATAATTTGGTATAAAAAACAGTTTTATACGTAAATAGGCATTTTTCTAAAAAACTCTTTTTCATTACATTTTGGGTTTTGATTTAAAATTAAATTTTAAAAAAATTAGGTATTGAATTTTCTAAAATGGATTCTATATTTTTAATCATAAGTTTAAAATTTGGAAAATATTCCCCTTTTATTTTTGGAAAATATGAATAGTAACTATTGTAAAATTTATCATCTCGGTAAAGGGTAAATTGGGTAAACCTAGGTTAAAATTAAGTGGTAAGGTCATAATTTTTCATCATTATTCTTATTGTATGATTTTATTTCTAAAATTATCAAATTATTTTCTAAATTGATATTTTTAGTGGAAACTATTCAATGAAAATGGCAAATATAATATTTAAATCAAAGAAAGTTACAAAATGTCACTCTTTTAGTTTCAAATATCTATTATGTGTCCACATAGGTTCAAAAACAAGTGGTAAACGAATATAAATGGATATTTTGATCATAATAAACATATTTTAATATTTCAAATCAATTTATAATTTTTATTTATTATATAATTACCTTAAATACTTGTGCAATGCTAATACAGTATTTATTCAATTTATAGAAAAATAAAATAAATGTAATTAGAAATGTTAAAAGTTATACAATTAGAGTGATTTATAGTGTTCCATGAATTTTTAAAATTAAATGAAATAATATTGATTTTTAAATGAATTATATTCAAAATATAAATTTGTATTTATATATTTGAAGTCAAATTAAATGAATATTTTCAAAATTGTCATTAATGATTATTTATCAAAATAATATTTTATTAAATTATTTAAGAATCATGAAAATATTGAAAGAGTAAAAGGGGTAATATATGGTCTAAATTTCATTCCTTTTCCATTTATGATCCAATATTTACCTTATTTGTAAAATTATAACCCTTTAAGAGTGAGAAATATGTTACCACATTTATTGTTAAAATAGGCTAACTAATGGATTAAACCAAAATAAAATGTTTTAGAACACCAAAAAAACCTATCAAAATTTTATTTTTTGACAAAATTCCAACCATATTATACCCTAGGTTCTAATACCTATCCATTTTGAGTCATTTGATATAGATAAGTACTTTACTATAATTTAATCTTTTAAGAAATTTAAAAAAGTTCCCCTCAACTTAATTATAAAAGGGTACTCATTTCTTCACTTCTTTACACAAAATTGAGACTCCTAGAATGACCCATATTTGAAAAAAAATCTAATATTACTTAAACACGTTATATAGGTTCTATTTGTACCAAAAGATCATCCCTCGGATCTTTAAGAGGAGATCTAAATTAGTTCTTCCAAAAAAGAGGTAATTTCCCCAACCGATCACTTTATTTTTTACTTATTATTTTACCTCTTTTAAATTTATGGTATTTATCATAAAATGGTAACATGGGATTCATAAATATAATTAAATTTTATCATGATTTTCAAACTACCATTATCTATCCTCTTTCCCATCAAATGATAAGTGAAAGTATCGATCATGCATACATATGAATTGTCATCCCCACATAGCGATATAATTCATTTTTCATCACCATATTTTATGGATGTGTACTATGATGAGTTTAATGTTTATATATGATAGTTATGAAATTGTTATACCTTTTTAATTATAATTTCATATATACCTTCTTACCTTCCAAACCGTTGGGAAGTGATAATGTCTCTCCTGCATACATATGGACTACCGCCTCCACGAAGTGATGTGATTAATTTTTAATTTATATTTTTCTTGTATGGTAATAAGGATATATTTTATGAATATATATGATTTATATGACATAATAATGATTATATAAATTTGAATTATTATTTACCTTTTTTTGTTCCATTTGTCGAAAAGTAAAAACAGTATTTATGCGTACGTACAATATACCATCTACAGGAATGGTGTAATTACATTTCTATCTCTAAATTTTATATATTGTTTGACTCCTCAGGTTTTAATCATGTTTTAATGATCAAAAATCATTTTTTAATCATTTTTTAATTCTCAAAATTCACATGTTAATCATGTTCTATTGCTCACAAATCATTTTAACCATGTTTAACCTACCACAGATCATGAATATAGATTGTTGGTTTCCTTAAGATTTAATGCTTACAACTCATGGTTTAAACTCTCATAAGATTCTAATTCAAAATCTCACAAATCATGGTTGAATATTGTAGATTATGTTTTATCTTGTTCTATTATGTTTCATTATAATAATTCTTAAGTCTAATTAATTCTATGAATATTACTTCTTAAGATAGTTTATGGGTATTTGGGTAAGTCTAAGAAACCGTAAGTCTACCACGAGTTCTAGATTTTGGAAAAGTCACTAACACCATAAATCAAACTTTGTAATACTCAGACATCGTAACCCTAACATCGTAACCCTAACACCATAACCCATAAACTATAACCCTGGCACCGGGACTCAGACACCATAATTCAGACATCTTGACTCTGACACTGTAACCAGTTTCAGATTTCTTACAGTCTATGAAATCAGTTCCTTACTACCATATCCAAGACACCACTAAAAGTTTTTAAAAATTACTAAACACCATTACCTAAGACACTGTGATCCTAATACCTTATGTTTTCTACCTGTTCCAGATCTCACCGTGATTGTGGCACCATGATTGTCTTACCACTCAAAGGAAAAGGGGAAGACACAGTTTTCAAGTGACATTGATTCAAGAGAAATTGTGACACCATTACTTAATCACTTTTTTTTATTTTTTCAATTTAATTTAAAAGTTATTTCTAATAGTCATATTTAAATCATTTAATTACACTAACATAATTAATGTTTCATTCTAGACATTTCACCTGACAGTACAAGGTATGATGTGTAGAAATCATGCTTCTTGTCAGCTCCAAACCATGCACCCGATATAAAAATAAAATCATGGAACTTGAGAAATATATAAAAAGAGTTCGAAAAGTGAAACGCATGCAAGATATAATAACATCCATACACTAAATAACACGGGAAGAACTCTTAATTATTAAAGGCTAAACTGGAGTAGATCAGATCCTCAAACATTCTTGTAGTAGTAACCCTAAGAATAATAAGAACTACAAAGCACGTCTCATCTAATTGGAACCTAGAGAACAAGACTCACGATACTCTATTTTCACAAGATGACTGGAAAATCAAATTTTTTGCATCCTATAAGTCCATAGCTGCATAGAAAAATACTCATAGCATTTTTATCCATTTCTCGTCATCTTTTCTATATTGTGAATTATTGTTAATATTTTTTGAGAATTGTGTGTATCTTTATTAAAACACACAATTTATCAAGTATTAAACTAGAGGATATAAGATATCCTCACTCTAATACCTTTCTACACTTTGTTTCACCCTTGTATAATTATAGAAGAGGTCTTGTGTGACTTGATTGTTTGTTTTCCTATGTAGAATAGTGGAAGAGGTCTTGTGACATGGAAATTCTTGTGTATTGTTGTTAACCCCGATCTAGAGTGTGGATAAATTTTATTAATATAAACTTCATGGTGGTAGGTGATCACCTATTGGAGTGGATTAGGTCTCATCTTGATACTTAACAGCTTGTCTTATCTTCTGTGGGTTTCAATTAGTATTTCTCTATTTTAATTTATATTTTAGACAACTAAATGTTACTTTGATAGTTAGTCTTAGATAGTAGTTATAACTATTTTTCCTTATTAGAGTAGTTTTTAATGTTTTATCAATATCTCATATTGATACTACTGAGAATTAATCAATCTTTTGAGAAGTTATTTGAATAGTCAAACTATTATAATTTTATTACCTTGATTAAATGACCTATTTTAATTTGAGTTGGGTGAATTGTTTAAGTAAACATTTTAATAGAATTTTTTATAGGAACTCAATTCACCCCCCCCCCCTTATTTCCCTACTCCAACCAATATTTGGTATCAGATGAGTTTTTAAAATCCCTATTTTCAACATTTTAAATTATCAATCTATTTAAAATATTTTTAAATTGTGATTTTATTTGTGTTTTAAAGATATTAAAATTTCTTTTAGTTATACTTTTTTAGTTCTTTAAAAAACAAAAAATCTACACATTATTCTCTAAGTATGGATGATATATTGTAAGGTGCTGCTACAAATAGACCTCCATTCTTTAATGGAACCAATTATACAAAATGAAAAATTAAAATGAAGATGCACTTATATTGTTTAGGTTTTGATATTTGTTCTTAAATTATAGATGAATATAAGATTAGTACTATAGATATGCACACTTGGGATTACCTAACTAATATTGCTTATAATAATAATTTCAAATCCATAAATGCATTATACTATTCTATAGAAGATGAATAATTTAACAGAATATCTACATGTAAAACGGCCCACGAAATTTGGGAAACATTATCTTTTTCACATGAATGAACCTCTAGTGTTAAGGAAATGATACTTAACACATATACTATTAAATATGATAACATTAAAATGAAGCCTGATGAGCCTATTTCTGACATGTATGTAAGTTTTAATGAAATATTTAACAAAATGATCTCTCTTGGAAGATATGTTACAGCCAAGGAGAAAATTATGAGAATACTCAGATGCTTATGAGATAGATGAAGAGGGAATTATTTCTCAATTATAGAATCTTGTGATGTTAGAAATACTTCATTCAAGGAGGTAATAGGAAAGTTGATGATGTATGACGAAGAATTAAAAGTCAACAAGGAAGAGGAAGATGAACCAAATAGAAATTCAGTGGCTTTCAAAACAACTACTTCCAAAACTAAAGAAAAGGAAAACGAGAAATTACAAACCCCTATAGAAAGTTTCAGCATTGAGAAATCATCATCAAACAATGATGAGGAAATCCCTCAATTAGCTAGATGATTTAATAAATTTTATATAAGAAATAAATTTTTCAGAAATCCTAACTTCCAAGGAGGATAAGATCACAAGGGAAACTAGAATAAGGATTGGAAAATATGTGAAAATATGATGAAATTGTCTATTATTAATTTAAAATAAAAATTCATGTGAAGGTTTATTGTCCTAAGTTAAAATATAATAATATATATGAGGACAAATATAGGAAGTATAAAATTTCAATGAAGGAAACATAGAGTGATTATGAGCACAATTCAAGTGACTCGGAGTTTTTACATGATGAGAATTATGACAAGGCCAATATGTGTTTTATGACAAAAACATCTAAGACAACCCTTGAGTCTTCTGTACAAAATTCATATTATCCTAGATATGAAATTGATTTTGAAAATATTACCAGTGAAGAATTACTTTAATATCGTAATATAATTGAATATACATGTAATGAACTAAAAGATAAATATAAATCTTTAAATAAATATCATGCCTTGACCACTACTATCAAATCTGAACTTGATGTAGAGAAAGAGAAAAATGTTCAATTACTTAAAGAAAAAATGAACTTAAGTTATCTATTAAGTAATTGAAAAAGGACCAATAGAAATTTACCAATGGAAAAAACACTTACATAGATTCTTAGTAAAAAAATCTCCTAGATACACTACTGTTATAGGATACCAATATGGGAAAAGAAATCTCACCCAAAAAAAGTTTGTAACTAAATTTAGAAAATCTACTTTTTTACCTAAATGTGAAAATTCTGTTGTCAGTTCCAGTTCAAGAAAATCTTTTACTACCTCTATTTTTTCTGGACTAAATAGAGTCTATTTTTTAAATATGTTACATAATGATTATAGGAAACCTATAAAGCAGATGTGGGTTCCTAAAACACTAATTACTAATGTTAATGGACCCAAACAAATATGGGAACCAAAGTCTGATTTTTTTATTATTTTGTAGGAAAGATATTTGAAGAGCTCTTGTAAAAGATTGTGGTATATGGATGGTAGATATTCAAGACATATTACAGTAGATTACTCATGCTTTAAAATTTTAATAAAGATTGTTGGTGGGCATGTCACTTTTGGTGACAATGCTAAAGTAAAAATAATTGTCTTAGGCTAGATTGGTAACACTAACTCAGTTTTAATTTCTAAAGTACTTTTTTTATGTACTAAGATATAATCTAATTAGTATTTCACAACTATGTGATGGTGGATTTCATGATAAATTTGAAAATGATTGTTGTAATGTTTTCAACTATAAAAATGAACTAATATTTTATTATTTTATAAATGAAAATGTTTATGTTGTCGACTTAGATTCTTTAATTTCTCAAAATGTTTCTTATTTAAGTGAATTTCACAAAGAGTCTTGGATTTGGAATAGAATACTAGGACACTATAATATACACTCCCTTACAAATATTACCAGAAAATGTTTTGTCATGGACCTACCCAAACTTGAGTTTCTAAATGATAAAGTCTGTAATCCTTGCCAAAAAGGTAAACATTCCAAAATATCTTTCAAGCCAAAGAAAAAAAATTCAACTTCTTAACCTCTCGAGTTGGTTCATATGGATTTGTTTGGACCATCTAGAGTTTCTAGTTTAAATGGGAAGCACTATATTTATGTTCTTGTAGATGACTATTCTAGATATACTTGGACCTTTTTCTTGGCTCACAAAAGTGACGCCTACTCTCATTTCACCAAGTATTCTAGGAATGTAGAAAATATTAGTGGACTTAGGATAAAATATCTAAGAAGTGACCATGAATGTGAGTTTGAAAAAAAATATTTTGAATAATTTTGCTCAAAAAATGGCTATAGTCATAACTTCTCTACCCTTAGGACACCTCAAGAAAATGGTGTTATTGAAAGAAGAAATAGAACCTTACAAGAAATTTCTAGAACCGGGCTTATTGAGTATGACTTACCTATTTACTTTTTGGAAGAAGCTATAAATACATCATGCTACATTATCAATAGAGTCTTAAATAGACCAATTATTAAAATAAATACTTATGAGTTTGGGAAAAATAGAAAAACCAAGGTTAATTACTTCAAAGTTTTTGGTTGCAATGTTTATATTCTTAATACTAAGGATAATCATGATAAGTTTTCATCCAAAAGTAATGAAGTAATTTTTCTAGGATATTCAATCTCTAGTAAATCCTTTAGAGTATTTTACAAAAGAACAAAGTGTGTGGATGAATCTGTACATGTCAAATTTGATGGAATAGATCCACATAAACCTAAAACCTCCCGAGAGAATCTTAAGGATGATATGTAAAATATAGACAATAATTATAAATATTTTGACCATATTATGAAAGAATCTGTTAAAACTTACAATTCCACAAATTCTACAGATTAAATCCATATTGAACCCAAACCTATTGAAGAACTTGAAATTACTAGTCCTTCTTTTTCTAAAGTTGGTAGAACTCTTATTAACCATCCTTTAGATGTTGTTGCTATAGATTTAGATAAAGGAACACAAACAAGGTATTCTCTTCGAAATTAGGTTGAACAAAAGGCTTCCTTGTCACAACTTGAACCTAAAAACATCAAAGATGCTATTAGTGATGAATTTTGGGTGATGTTCATGAAATAGAAGATAAATTTTTTTGAAAGGAATAAAGTTTGGAAACTTGTGGATAGACCCAAAGACATCTTGACCATAATCACTAAATGGGTGTTCAGGAACAAAGTAGATGAAGCTGGTAATATAGTTAGAAGAAAATCTATATTTGTTACATAAGGTTAAAGTCAAGAAGAAGGAATTTACTATAAAGAAACCTTTGTACCAATAGATAGACTTTAAGCCATTAGAATTTTGATTTCATATGAAGCATATCTAAATTTAATACTATATCAAATGGATTTCAAGTGTGTATTCCTTAAGGGGTATATAGTTGAGGATGTTTTTTTTTAATTGCACCCCAGTTTTACAAACCCTCACTTTCCAAATCATGTTTTTAAATTAACAAAATATTTATATGGTTTAAAGCAATTTCAAAGAGCTTAGTATGATAGATTAGGTAGTTTTATTATTTCCAAAAGTTTTACAAAAGGTATAGTTGATCCTAATATTTTTATAAAATGAATTTATAAAGATGTTTTATTTGTTAAAATCTATGTCGATGATATTATCTTTCGATCTTCATGAAATTATTTATGTATTGGATTTTCAAAAATAATGAAAAATGAATTTGAAATGAGTTTAATGGGTGAGGTAAAATTATTTCTTATATTTAAAATCATTCAAAATAGGGAAGGTATTATTTTAAATCAAAGAAAATATAATAAAGATCTTCTAAAACGTTTTGTCTTGGATAGCACTAAAAGTAGTGATACTTCAATGAGTACTACCTATAAGTTGGATCTTAATGAAAATGGTAAATCTGTTGATCAAACCACTTATAGAGATATGATTGGAAGCTTACTCAACTTAACTACTAGTTGACTTGATATTATGTTTAGTGTTTTCATGTGTGTACGTTTTCAAGAAAACCCCAAAGTGTCTCATTTAAATTCTATTAAAAGGATTTTCAAATACCTCAAACATACAACCAATTTAGGACTATTTTATCCTAGAGGATAATAATTTGACTTAGTTATCTATTCATATTATGATTTTTGTGTTTGTAATTTTGATTGAAAAATAAACTCTGTAACATTTCACCTTTTAGGAAAGTCTCTAGTATCATGGTGTAGTAAGAAACAAAATTTTGTTGCATTATCTATTATCAAAGCTGAATACATAGTAGTTGGTAGTTGTTGTGAAAATATTTTATAGATGAAACACAAATTACTATACTATGTATATCAATTCATACATGTACCTATAAATTGTGACAATAAAAGTGCTATTAACATTTCAAATAATCTTGTTTCACACTCCATAAAAAAACATATTGATATAAGACATCACTTTTTGAGAGATAATTATCAAAAAAGTGATATCACTTTGGAATTAATTAGAACTGAACATCATATTATTGATATATTCACTAAAACATTAAATTATAAAAGGATAAATAACATCACACATGAATTAGGGGTGATAAATCTTAAGTAAAAGGTTTACAGTCTTGAAGTTACTGTCTCACACTTACTGTTTTAGGGTTTAGGATTTCATGATTCATGGTTTCAAGTTACTATCTTGGAATTCCTATCTCACATTTATGGTCTCATAGTTACTATCTTACACATATTGTCTCAATGATATAGTTGCCCCGTTTGGAGTCACACCGAAATGATGACACTGTGACGACCTGTTCCAGTCTCACCATAATGACATAGATTTTTTTAATTTTATTTCTTGTATCATTGTATTAATTATTTTATTATTTTTATGCCACAAATTTATGTTTGCGACATTTTTACTCCCAATATGATAAAAACATGATATTTTTTACTTCTCTCTTCACTCGAGCTCTCCTCTCTTGAAACTGAAACCCTTTTCTCTCAAACATCCCTCCCTCCTGTAACTCGTTGTCCTTCTCGAACCTATGTTGGATTCCCATAATGAAGAGACTGTATTCATCGACTTCTGAGAATCAAAGGTCTCAAAAGAAAGTAAAAAGGGATCCAAAAATAATGCATGAAGTATCGCTAAATCAAGGCCTTGCTGATATAACTGTAGTGCCAGAGAAAGAAGTATGTCTGAAGTGGCTACTGAAAAGTAAGTCCCTAATTTTGAAATTTTTGGATGAAAAATTCTGGTTGAAATAGTTTACTAAGGATAAGTGACCCATCTATCTAAATATAGATTCCTAATTTTATCAATTTCTTCAGTTCTCCTATGAGTGGACTGATGATTTCATTGTTAGAAGTTGGATAAATGGACAATGGTGGACCTTTTCATTCAGGTTGTGGGATGCCTATCTTTAAATACTGCATGAGGGAATTTATGAGGATCATCAGCAATGACCTCCTCCTCCTATGATTTTTTTAACCTAGAAGAGGCATTAGGAATCCTAACTTAAAATAAGAATAGAAGAAGGCATATTACATCAAAATTAGATGGAGAAACAAGTTTAATGTTCAAGTTTATTAAAAGTACTATTTTTTTAAGGAAGGGAGATTTTTCAAACCTAAAGTATCAAGACGTATTTCTAATAAATATTATGAAAAATGGCCACAAGATAAACTTATGTAAGTACATCATTCTTCACATCAGTGATATGATGAAGACTACTTCAAAATTAACATCCCTATTTTTTAAGATTTATTTCTGTAATATTTTGTTCCAAAGGATCATTTGGATCAAATAAAGAAGTTATTTAGGATTATGAGTTTTTTATCTCTAAGGATACACTCATAATGATTAAAATTAATTGGAATCCTTGGAAACAATATTGGGCGGAATACAATGAAAGACTGTATAATAATTTTAATCCAATTGAGAATCATTTGAGTCCTAAGAACAAATCTTACCCTGGTCTAGAACCTGATGAGGTTTTTGAATACTCAAATGAAGAATTAGAAGATTCAGAAGCTTTACCTAAGGAAAAAACTATCTTAAAGGAAGAATACAATAGCCTACCTGACCTAAAAGTTTCTAAATAGATAGTTGCTAGAAAAATTGTTGCTAAAAAAACTTGCTACTAGTGCATAGGAATAAGTTGTTCCTGATGAAATTTTATAATAACCTGCTATTGAAGAAGAAATTTTTGTTAAGGAAGGCCCTATTTTTTTGGAATAGTTAGAATAACAAGATGAACCTTAATTTATTCCTTCTTCTACGTAAAGGATGGACTGATCTTTTTAGTTAGATCAAGAAGTGCCTGAACCTACCAGAATAGAAGTAATGTAATTATGCCAAGCGATAGAGTCTCTTAGTCACAAAAGAGAAAAACCTCTTTAGAGGGAGCATAATCCCATTTCATAAAGTAATAAAGTGAAATTTCTTGTTAATACAAGTCTTGTGGACACCTTGTATAAATTCCCCAGCTAGTTTGATGTCTCTGACTCTCAGTTGGCTTTAGTGAGAGGAATTGATCTAACAATAGCTTTTCAATTGAAACCTATTTCTATAATAGAATTCATACCTAATAAGGAACCAAAGGTTTTGTCAGTTTCATCACCTTAGGTAGCACAAGAAGATCCTAGATTTTTGATCCTTGAGGATTTAAAAGTATTTGGTGAAAGTGTGATGAATGGTTTTGAAAAGCTTTTGAAATCTAAACCTACTCATGTAATTCGTCTAAGTGAAGAGGATGATGGAATGATCTTGGATAAGCTTATATAAAAAACCCAACCAAGGATACTATATGAAATTAAATAAGTGAGGATTGAAAATAAGAAATTAACTGAGGAAGTAAAATCTTTAAAATATATGATTGGGTAACTGAAGAAGTAATTTTAAACTGCAGAACCCCTTGTTTCTCATTTCAACACAGAAAATGCTGAAAAAATTGATAAGAATTTTGTGACTCTTATCTAACCAAATTTGGTATCTGTTGTTGAGAAGGTAGTTGCAAACAATTCTAAGTTGTAAAATGAATTCCGACGATTGGTATCCTAAATCAATGAGTTGCCTAGTGTTTTTAAGAACTCTTTTGAGACTATTCTCAAGAGCCTTCCTACACCCTCTATCGTCATCTCAGACCCTTATTCCTCTACTTCACCTGGTCAACCATCTCAACTATCAGACAGGGTGGTACTTAAAAAGGTTATTCGAGAAGAGCTTGAGTTTTTAAAAGTCATTGTATTCAAGAGAACCTCTCTAAGATTTTCCAAAACCGTGAGCATGTCCATGACATGTTTCAACTATATTCAAGGGAATCCCCTATGGATTATGACGAATTTACTAAAAAGGTTTATTTCTACTTCAAGAGGATCTATACAAAGAACTAACTGACTAGGCATTTTAAGTACCTTGTGGAAAATCTCAAACTTACTATTCTGACTCAAGATTTTAAGGACAGAGTATAGAAAATGAAATAGTTCACGCCTACTTTGGAAAATTTTATTGAGAATAAAGATGATTTTGAAATGTATATGAAATATGGAGGTGAATTCATCACTAATTTTATCAATTTGTTTAAGACTTATCTCCATGTGCAAAGCACTACAATAGTGGCTCCTACAGCTTCCCCTTTGCGACCTGATTCAACCCCTTCCCCCTTTACTGCCTTTGCTCCTACATCCATGTCTATATCCTAGGATCTGAGCCAAATCATAACTTTCATTCTTTTGAAACCCTTGACTCATTCTTCAACCAAATCAACTCTTTCCCCTTCTATTTTTTAAGGAGTTCCTCTTCCTTCTCTCACAATTGGATCAATCCCTTCTACCACTTCTCCATCACCTCCTGTGGATCCTCCTGTTGTTTCCACCAAGGGAAAAGATAAGAATGCTGGCCATGAAGAGAATTTAAGGATGACTTTTTGATAGGGATGTTTTTTATTTTTCCTTATGTTTCTAATTAACGTAATCTTTTAGTCCAATATAATGTTCACTACTGTTGTTTATTTTCCTCATTACCTTCATTCAATCTTTATTTTATTTTTTCTTATTCTAATTTTTATAATCCCAAAAGGGGGAGAAATAAGAAAAGGAATTTGTGGAAGCAAATCCATTTTTTATATATATATTCTCAATATATTTTCATTATTAAAATATATGGCTAATAAATTCAATGATTTGTGACCCTTAAAAAGGGGGAAATTGTTGGACTCCTCATGTTTTAATTCTCACAAATCATGTTTTAATAATTTTATAATGCTCACAAATAATGTTTTAATCATGTTATAATGCTGAAAAATCATGTTAACCATGTTTAACCTATCACAAATCATGTGTAGAGATTGTTGGTTTCCTTATGATTTAATTCTTACAACCCATGGTCTAAACTCTCACAAGATCCTAATTCATAATCTCAAAAAAACATATTTGAGTCTTGTAAAATATGTTTGATCTTGTTCTATTATGTTTCATTATACTAATGCTTAAGTATAATTCATTTTGTGAATATTAATTCTCAATATAGTTTATAGATATTTGGAAAGTCTGAGAAACCGTAAGTCTACCACAGGTTCCAAATTTTGGAAAATTCACTGACACAGTAACCCAGACACCATAACACTCAGACACCATAACCCTAACACCGTAACCTAGACACCATAACCATGACACTACAATACAAACATTGTAACCTTGGCACCGTGAATCAGACACTATAATCTAGAAACCATGACTCAACACCATAACCAATTTTAGATTTTATAAATTTTGTGATACTGATTCATTGCTACCATCTCCATGACATTGTTCAAAGTTTTGACAAAGGACTAGACACCATTACCTAAGACCCTGTGATCCTGACATTGCATTCGTACTACATGTTTCAGATCTCACCATGACAGTGGCACCGTGACTATCTCCTCACTCAAAGGAAAACAAGAATACACCATTTCCAAGTGACATTGTTTCAAGACAAACTGTGACACCCTTCCTTAATCATTTTTCTGTCTTTTTCAATTTAATTTAAAATTTATTTCTAATGGTCACATTTGAGTCATTTAATTACACAATCATAATTAGTGATTCTTTCTAGACATGTCACCTGATAGTATGAGGTATGAGGTGTATAAATCATGCTTTATGTCAGCACCAACACATGCACTCGAAATAAAAATAAAATCATGGAGCTGGAGAAAATGTAGAAAGAGTTCAAAAAGTGAACTACATGCAAGATAGAATAACATCCATACACTGAAGAAAACATGAATAACTCTTGATTCCTAAAGGCTGAACTACAGTAGATCAAAGCCTCAAAAATTATCATAGTATCAACCCTAATAATAATAAGAGATAAAAAAGCACATCTCATCTAACTAGAAACCAAAGCACAAGACTAACGATACTTTGTTTTCATAAAAGGACATGAAAATCACATTTTCTACATACTACAAGTCTAGATCTGCATAGAACAACACTCAGAGAGTTTCTAACCCTTTCTAATCATCTTTGATCAGTTGTGTAATGTTGTTGTTATTTTTTGAGTAGTGTGTGTATCTGTATTAAACACACATTAACTCCTGAATTAAACTAGATGATACAAGATGTGCTCACTCAAATATCTTTCTACACTTTGCTTCACCCACGTATAACTGTGTAAGAGGTATTATATGACCTGGTTGTTTGTTTTCTTATGTAGAATAGTGGAAGAGGTCTTGTGACCTAGATAGTTCTGTGTACTATTGTTAACCATAATCCAGGGTGTGGATCAAGTTTATTAATATAAACTACATGGTGGATGGTGATCACCAAGTGAAGTGGATTAGGTCTCAGGTTGAGACTGGAAAACTTTTTTTATCCATTGTGTGTTTCTATTTAGTCTTTTTCTGTTTTAATTTATATTTCTAAAAACTAAATGTTACTTTGGTAGTTAGTCTTGGATAGTAGTTATAATTGTTTTCCTTATTAGAGTAGTTTAGAAAGATGTATCAATATATCATATTGATGCCAATGATAATTAATCAATAATATGAGAATCTCTTTGAACATTCAAGCTATTATAATTTTATTACATTGATTAATTGGACTGTTTTAATTTTAATCAGGTGAATCATTTAAGTGAACTTTTTAACAGAAATTTTTATATGAACTAAATTCACCTCCCCCCCCCCTCTTGAGTTCCCTACTCTGACGAATATAGATTACTATAAATAAATATATAATTAATATATATTATATTTACATCATTATTAACCTTTTGGATATTATTTAACTATAATCAATGTACTAGGACTAAAACTTCCAAAACAAAACATACATGAAATACGAAGCAGTTATTACCCAAAATAGTGATTTAAAAAAAGAATTGTTTATAAACAGGTGATCAAAGATTATAAGTAAGTTATATATGATAATATATATATTATTAGGGATCTAAAATATATTTATAAAAATATATATTTATTATACAACAGTTTTGAACATCTACAAAGGAAATCGAACCTGAGGTAAGGTTTTCTCATCTCACTTTTACTTCCATGAGACATATCCCATATTCATCACTTATTTTTTTACATGGTGCATATACTACCCCTAAAATATTTTATATCATGAATCTATTTTTATTATTTGTATTTAATGTTTTATTTTTATTTATTTATTTTATGAGGAATAGGATTCAAAACTTACCAAAGTGGTAATGATTTATTTCACAATATCATCAATACACTAGACTGTTTATACTTTAGACTCCACTCTGGAATATTTTTATTACATATACATATTTTCATTAAAAAAATTAAATAATGTTTATATTACTCTATAATGATTTATTACAAACTTTTTTACCCATGTTCTAATTTTTACAAAATGGTTTGAAATAAATCTTCTTGTCATTTTCCAATCGAGGTACTCTTTAACCTTTTTTAACAGTGTGAATTAATAGAAAATTTATTTATAATATCACAATTTTTACATTGATTATTTAGAAATAATGTGAAAACCTAGTAATATTGATTTTTTTAAACAATTTTCCATTAACCTATGTAGAAAGGGAATTTTTCACCACAGTTATATAAAAACTGACAAGAAAAATGGGTATTCACCGATATTTCACATCGGTTGATTGATAGAACTAACATGAAATAGAAATTTTTTACATGAGTTATATTATAACTGATTTGAAAAGATTTATTTCCACATCAGTTATAAAATAACTGATGTAAAAATATTTTAAAAATTTATGAATCAATTGAGGTTTCATTATGTGGCCTTCCATTATCAGGATACATGTCTCATTTCTCTCTCACCCAATATCTTACTCTCTCTTTTCTTATATATGGTGGTCCAATATCACATTTATATATTATTCAATCCTTAGGTTTCATCAACCTTATAATACGCATTAAATATAGATCTGAATTAATCCTCACATGTTTTCCTTTCTATCTTTTCAGTCATTCTTTGGATTAGAATCTCTAATCAATGATTTTTTCCATCTGGTAGACTTCATTGTCACATTACCATTTTTATACACTCATGTTTTTTCAGATTTATCATTTCACATTTGATTCTAAATCTGATCATATCCAACTAGCTCTCCTGAAGCTTGGAATATCTTTTATAATGTGCTAATTAATTGTTCTTGATTTTATTTCTAGTATGAATTAGTTATTCTTACTCAATATATTTTTCCTTGTTTGGATTCCTTTAAAATTATTTTATATAATATTTCATGCTAATGAGTATTATTAATAAGATAATATAGGTGGATATTGTGTGTTTTTACATTATCATTCTGGTCAATGAGTTGGGTTTTAAATTAATTGGGTGTTGATATCAAAGTGTGTTTATTTTTGTTCTGATAAAGTTAGCACATGGGAGAGTTAAAAATTTATTTTTTTTATGTAATAACACATCTAAGATGGGTTTTCTAAGGGGTTTTATAATGTATTTTTTGTTTAAGATATGGTATGTGTGTATTGTATAATATAATGGAAGTTTTTGTTAAAAATTAGTTGGGAGTTTCAAATTAGTAATTAGTAGTGAAAACCATTTCTAATATATGATCAAGAGTAAGGGGATCATCATATATGCTTCTTATTTATTATAATACTTATGATTTGAAGTTTATTATGGGGTGAGTCAGTACAGGTTAATTAATTTAGTGAGATGGAATTCCTTGTATGGAAGTAAGGGTGATTTGATAAATGGGACTCATATGAGAATTTTGAGACTATGGGCATCTTTAGTGGTATTTTTATGCATGGTCATGTGTTTCAATGGTACTACGGAGCATTGAAAAATAGTTAAATGGGTGATCGGTCTAATTTTTAAAGTAGCAGACCAACCGGGCATCCAGTTAGGAAATACTATGTATCATAATAATTCCCATGAAGCAAGGTTAAATGTGACATTTATTTTAAACTGAGACTCTATTTATGAATTGAATATATTGTTAATTACAAAATAGAATAGATTTTTTTATTTTGATAAATAATCAATTATGAATTAGTCGTTATCATTTTATATATTTTTTATGGATATTGTTTTATGGATATCAATGTATATATTTTTTAATAATTTCATAAGGTTATATTCATTTATTTTTACCTGAGAATTTTCAAAAAAAAATCTGTTTTGTAATTCCTTCAACATGAATGAATTTTCTCATAAAAATTTTCTATTTTCCTTATAATGTTTCCATTATTGGTTTTGCAATTTTTTTATGTCATTTATAATATCAATATTTTAAAAATTACTACCTTTGTTTTTTATATATATTTTTTATATTTTGATAGATAATAATAAATCAAAGTTGGATTAATGCACCTTGAATAGGTGCTGAATATAAGGAATGTGTTGAGGATTTTTTGGAGTTTTCTAAAAAAAATGTTCCAAATAATGACATATTTTTCTATCCATGCCTGAAACATTTAAATTTAAAGAAATTAGAAAGAATAGAGATCAAATATCATTTAATTTTTCATGGTTTTAATTCGAGTTATAACCCTTGGATTTTGCATGGTGAAACCGAGTATAATTTTAGATCTATTGATGACTATTCATTGTAAAATGATAAATCCAATAAAATTGATGAAATGATTCATGATATTTTAGTAGATTTAATTGAGAAACAATAGAAAATTGATCATTTATATGGTGATGTCGAAAAACCATTGTATCTGGGTTGTATGGAATATACAGTTTTATCAATGGTGTTAAGATTGATTAACCTGAAGGTGAAACATGGATGGAGTGACAAGATTTTTACAGAGCTGCTACAATTATTGATATATATTCTTCATAAAAACAATGATCTTCTATATTAAAATTATAAGGCCAAGAAAATATTTTTCCCGGTGGGATAGGGGTATAAGAAAATACATGTCTTCATAAATAATTGTGTGTTATATATGAAAGAATAAAAATTTATGTCAAAGTGTTCTAAATGTGGGAAATCATTATATAAGTTGAAATAAAAATCACATGTTGATTTAGAAGTTATATAGACCCCTACCAAAAAATTTTGGTATCATCTTATAATTCCTCATTTGAAACATTTATTTTCTAATCCATGTGATACAAAAAGGTTAATATGGAATGATGATGAGTGAATATGTGATGAAAAATACGTCATCCACCTAATTTTCCATAGTGGAAGAAAATTGATCACTAGTTTCCTACATTTTTAAATGACTTTAGAAATCTTAAAATTGGATTATGAATGGATGGAATGAATCCATATCGAAGCCTTAGTATCACACATAGTTCATGGCATGTTTTATTGGTAATTTATAACTTGTCTCTAAAATTTTGTATGAAGAGAAAATATGTCATGTTGAGTTTAATGATCTATGGACCTCATCCCAAAAAATGATATTGATGTTTTCTTATCACCATTAATTGATGATTTGAAACTATTATGGGAGGAAGGTATAATTTTTTATGATTCTTATAAAATGGAATATTTTCAACTACATGAAATGATTATGTTAAGTATAAATGAATTCCTAACATATATAAATTTTTCTGGATGTAGTGTTAAGTGGAATAAATATGGTCCAATTTATTAAAAATAGACTTCATATTATCAACTACATCATGGGAGAAAAACAGTACACATGGCTCATCAAAAGTTTTGTATATGGATCACTCTTATAAAAAACTAAAAAAGGATTTTAACAGCTCCCATGAATTTGATATTTCTCTAAAACCTTTATCCACAAATCAGTATTTTGAGAGGGTTCAAAACATTGTTGTGAAATTTGGAAGGACACATAAATATGAAAATGATAGAAATATTTTGAAGAAATGGTCAATATTTTTTGATCTACTATATTGGAGATATCATGAGGTGAAAAATAACATTCATGTCATGCATGTGAAGAAGAATGTCTATGAATTTTTAATTGGAATATTGTTATATATTGAAGGAAAGACTAAATATGGGTTGAATGGAAGAATGGATTTACTCTCAATAGGAATATGTTTGGATTTGGATCCCACTCTTGATGGAAGGTGAACATTCCTAACCCCATCTTTTAATAAATTATACAACAGGGGTAAAATTATCTTTTTTCAATGTCTTAATGATATCAATGTTCCACATGATCATTCACCAAATGTAAAAAAAAATTGTTTATTTAAAGGATTTTAAGTTAGAAAGGTATGAAATCTCATGAATTTCATGTCATGATGCAATATATTATACCAGTTTCTTTTCATAGAATATTACTCACCCATGTCATAATGACTATCTTGATGGTGTGTTATTTTTTTAATTCAATTTGTAGTTAGGAGATTGATTTAAATAATTTGAACACTTTAGAGAACAAATTGGTTTCTATACTTCATCAATTTGAATTGTATTTTCCTTTATTTATATCATTGTGCATTTAATGTTTTATTTGGTGCGATAAATAAATATTTTTGAACCTGTATATCTATGTTGGTTGTATCCTTTTAAAAATTATATGAAGATATTGAATGGGTATGTTAAGAATCCATATCGACCTGAAGCATCAATTGTTGATAATTATATTTTTTAGGAGGTTTTAGTTATTTTTACAAGATATTCTTTTGATTTGGAGCACATTGGTTTACAAACATCTTGTCATGAACGAGTTAATTATGGGGGAAAGGATATTTGTGGATTTAAAGTAAAATTGTTGATAGGTGAACAGATAATTAAGGTAAATTTATACATCTTGAATAACATATATGATTATTAAACATATATAACATTTCATATTAATGTGTTGAAACAAAGTTATCCAAAGAAGAAAGATATATGGATTTTAAATGAGCATAACAATACTTGTTTCCATGGTTTAAGAGATTATTCTTAGTAAACTAGATGCATAAAAAATATTGAGATGGTTAGTGGGAGATCCAGGTTTAAAATTAATAGCATGGTTTGGGTATGACAATAATGGATATACTTTTCAAATAAAAGACCAGGACAACTGAAATGTGGTTCAGAATAGTAGTGTGTTGGTCTACATAGAAGCATTGAATTTTTTGAGTTCCAACGACAAAAACCCAATCTCTGTATCAACAGTATATTATAGATTCATTAAAAAAATATGGTAGGTTGATTGAATTAAATTTTGAGTTCCAATTTTTAGGTTTAAATGATTTATTAGTAACAACAGTGTCTAACATGGTGAATTTGTAATGACACTAGTTAATATGAATAAATTTGATTACACAAATGATCCTTTTATCATGGAAACACATGAAAAACAAATTTTATATGTTCTTGATTAATCTGATATGTCATAGTCTAATGTTTTATAAAGAAAAAAATATTATGTTGGTGATGATAAACTAGATAAGATGTTGATTTATGTGAGATCCCTACTTCTAGGGAATAATTAACAAATAATATTAATGAGCATGTTGTAGACATGGTTTGTGCCATATGAAATGATCATTATTAGGGAATTTGGAAAAACAATCTTTAAAACATTCTTAATATTATAAGTAATATATGTTTAATTTTGGTTTACTTTTTTAAATTTCATAAGTTTCATATTTTAATTTGATTTCCTTTATTAAACCATGTATTATAACTAATAAGTAAAAAAAATTATATTAGTTTATTCTTTTCTAATTTTCCATGTTTACCCTTATGTAACTCATATATTAATTTATTTTGTTGAAAAGCAATTATTTTAAATTTAACATTTTAAATAAAATATATATATTGTATAAGAGTATATTATAAAAAATATTTTTGTTGTAAAAATGATTTATCAGGTCGGTGGATTTTTAATATGTCATTTCATATCTCATTAATATTGTGTAGTTTTCATTAATTTAGGTCATTTAAACTCTCATTAATATTATTATCATTTTAGATAACTCTAACAAATATGAATAAAAATGTGTTATGTTTAGTTTACTTTACTTTTTGTTTAATAATTGTTAATTTTTTATTTAAATTTGTATGTAATTGTTGGATTTGTATATTTTTTTACTAATTGATATTTCTTTTATTTGTAGGATATTGATAGGTAAATCCTCTGATCCGACACATATTTTTGGAGATTATCATACTCATACCTATGTGGAGGAACGTAAACATGCTCTTATTGATGAGCCTCCTCATCTTTATTTACATGAGACATCTACTTCCACAGGGGAAAACAGAGTTCAAGGTTGGTAAACGTGGCACCATGCGTTTACTGAAATTATTAGTTTTTCATAGCTAGGAACAGAGGATACCAATGGACTTTGATGGTAATGATATTACAAAGTCCCAAATTCAAAACAGTTCAAGACTTTTGTATCAGTATAAGATAAAAGAAAATTTATTATTTTGTTTGATGATTGGTGAAGTGTTAAAAAAGGTACATTATCATAATTGTGGGAGACAATTTTGGTAATATTGTTTGTTATTATTTTAATTATCTTGAAATTTTTATATTAATATATGTTTTCCCCTTATTATCAGATGACATTTGATATACCTGATACTGGAGTATTTGGGAGGAAATTTTTATCATTGGCTTCAAGGACATTGAGGGATTTTATATCATCCCTCACATCATAGTTCATTTTTGGGAATACACAGTATGAAAATTCATGTGGTATATATCCATTTATAGATGAAGATACATAGAATCAATTTGTTAAAATTTTATGAAGAGAAGATTTTTTGGTAAGTGAAATGTTATGTTTTCAGAATTTTTTTTATATTAATAAGTGTGTTGATGATTTATTTATTCTTAATTCTTAATTTATAGTAACCAATGAGATCTCATCTGGAGATTCAATATAGAAATTTATACCCTCATAAGTTATCTCAAGGATGGAATATTTTATTGGAAAAACACGTGATAGAATAAAAATTCAAAAGTTGAGAGCTGATTCAACATGGTCTGCATAGGTTCCCCCCCGTTGATAGACATGAAAAATGGAAGAGGGGAAAGATGAGAAAAAAATTACAATATCTTATGGACGAGTCAATATTTGTACTTGATAAGATTGTAAGATGTTTACATTATTTATTTATTGAAGTTAAATCAACTCTTTATATATTCTAATTCATCACATTTTTTTCAAATATTCTATACAGGATTTTCTTGAGGAGTAGAGAACATAGGGGGTCTTTATTGTTGAGGGTAGAAAGGATATTTTAGCTACAAAATTGGGAAATCTCAAACACTAGGTCATGTAAAAGGATACCCAACAGGTGTATTGGTAAGAAAAGTGTTCCCATGTTCCGATGCTTCTTCAAAGGAGCATGTTTATAAGAAAAATAGAATATTTTGAATCTAAAATTTAGGATTTTAAATGGATGATGGAGGACAGGATCGGATCTTTGGTACAGTCGATATTTTTAGAAATGTAAGGACAGTTTGGAACTTCCAATACAACACCTCTGCCTCCTCCATCAGATTCCACACCTCCTCCTTATCCTACTCACACATCTCTGTTTCCAGACCCACTTTTTCTTATCCAACTCTTACACCCCTTCTCTACAGCTTCCATGTTACTGGGAGTTATATGTTGATGATCCTCATCATATTGTTTTATATGGGATGATATATTATATCAGTTATACCATTCAACACCAGCAGATTGATATAGAGCATCATAGGGTCACTGTACAAGATATTATAGATAGATCATAAAAAATACCACGTCCTACAGATGTGGTGAGTATAGTTGGACAAATTATCATTCATTTTTTAGTTTGGTCATCTAGACTACTTCGACAAATTTTCATACAGGTATGTATATGCGTTATATTTTATTTCATTTTTTTGTTACTTTTTTTCCCATTTGAAAGTTTATATATTTATCTAATTTTTTATAAGAAAACATTAAAGGCAAAGAAATATTGTATAGGAAACAAAAAATTAAAGTTTCATGACTTCAAAAACAGATTCTACTAGTCTTGATAGACTTTTAGTATACTCAAATTTATTATTGGGATAATATGAGATTATAATTGATGATGGTGTTTGTGGGCATGAAATGACTATAGCGAGTTTAAAAACTGATATCATGGAGCTTGTAGCTAGATATCAATTAGGCATCAACATGATGCAAATTTTTTCCATGTAAGTCAATTAAAAAAATTGCATTCCTTTAATTTATTAAAAATTTATAATTATGTCTACTTTGTATTAGGTATCTATATAAAATTTGTATGGATAATGAAAAGATAGATGTATATGGATTTATATACCCACAGTTTATTTATTTTATATCTTTGACAATGATTGATGCTAAAAAATAGTTTATATAGCTAAAAGATTTTAGAAGAATGTCATCATTCATTGTTGGATGTTTTCTTATATTAAAGAGTATGAAATATTTTTTCTCACAAAGTGTTATATATCACTTAACATATTAACAACTCATATTAAATTTTATTTTAAATCATTTTTCATTGTATGTTCGGTGTTTTTTTTCAAGAGATAAGACATTGTACTGGTTATGATCTATCCATGGTGAAGTGAGATAAAATTTTTAGAGTGTATTGAACACATAAGTTTGATAATTTTAATACGTGTATTTATTATAATGAATAAAATTTATTTTATTCATATTATTTTCAAATAGGGCATGGAATTTATTTAGAGAGATGAAAATAAATAAGATCTTCAAGATCAAATTTGTAAAAACTAAGGTGAATTTTCATTTGCAATTACTAAATTTTGGATATCTAAATTAATAATTTTATTTTGAATTAAAATCTCTTTGAAAAAGTTTCATAAACAAGAAGGTGGAAATGAATGTGGAAATTGTGTTTTAAGATTCATGTATGAAATAATTTCAACTGGGATAGTTATAAAGTTTCATAAGGTTTGATTTATTTATAAAGATTTACTAAATATTTCATATATTTTATTAAAAATTGAAGTAAAATGATTTATGTATTATTTGGTAGCTTTTTGATGACTCACATCCATATAGTGAGTAAGAGTTAAGACATTTACAAATTCAATGGGATAATCATTTTATAGGTTTGATTTATTTTAAGTTTATTTGTAATATAAATTATAAATTTGGAAGTTTAATTGTAAGTGTATTTTTTGTTTTTCTTTTACCTTTTCTGTTGTTCTCATGATCTCAGCTACTACTCTAGTGGAGGATGAATCAATGAACAATTTTTTAAAAAAATCTAGGTCAATTATTAGATAACCGATGTAAAAAATGGTTTTCCACGTTGGTTATAGAATAACTGATGTGGAAAACCTATAAAAGATATGAATTTATAATGTCAATTTTAGTTAACTGATGTGAAAAAGTGACTTACTAAATTCCCACCATTAATTTCACCTAATAAATGATGTGGAAAGGCATAAAACCCCATTATGAAAAAACAATTATGCACTAGATATGGAAGGAATTTTTTTAACTTATATAAAATGAAAAGATTTTCCCAACATCATAAATAATATTTTAGTTGAATCTTCATTTATATGTTTACAAGGTGACTTTTAAATAAAAAAATTTCCTTCATATTTATGAAGTTTTAAAAATAAGTGATTTTAGAGTGAAAATGGTATTTTCCTCAAGAATTTTCTATTAATATTTTTAAATTATATTCTTCTATGTCAATATTATTTATTTAATCTTATGATTTACTATGGTTATTATTTTATGATACCATCTACAATATTTTATTGGATGGTTTATGTTTAGTTTGACTGGAGATATACTATTTTGATACCATTCACCATATTACTCTAGACGGTTTATGATTATATCTATTGATTGGGGTAATTATTAATATTTTATATTCTTGTTTCAATATGAATTTGTATGATTATTATGTTTCACCCCTTTCATAAGACTAATGAATTGGACTCAGTAAGTGATGTGTGAGGCCTAATATATCCCCTCGATGCATCAATAGGTCTCATGAGACAACATATTTTGGGTATTGGATGAGACCTTATCCATTTATGTAAGATTTCTTAAAATGAGGCCTCAATAGTATATTTATGATGTCTAGTATTATAAATTTATTCATTATTAAATTATTTGTTTTATTTTCATGTGATTATTTTATTATTTATGATATCCATGGATATGTTTCAAGATTATGCAATTATTTATATGGAATTATTTATCATTATTTATTCCTTCTATATTATTCTTCATGCTTGTGTTATTGATTAAATGGAATGTGTTGCTAGATATTTACCTTTCCATATTCTTTATTCCTTATTTATTCATTTTATCTTCCACTGTATGAATGTCCTTATTGAGCATCATATCTCACCCATTTCTTATGTTTATTTTTCTCTGGGATTCTAGGAAGTGTATTATTATTGATATAATGGGATAAGATAAAGGGAATAATGGTGTTCTCAAAAAATACTATTTTGAATGATGTTTTCAAATGTTTTGTAATATTAAACTATGTATCTAGTTTTCCATTACTAATAAACTATTTTATCTATTAGGATGTGATTAATAGTATCTATTTTCAATCTAATAAAGTAACCATCTACTTGGGGACAATAGGGTCAGAGTATTTATAGTTTCTATAACATAAAGTTTATTCTAAACCATGGAACTAGATTTAGAAAAAATATATTAAGGAACATAACCCTTTGACTAAGTTTGAGAATATTACTAGTGAAACCATGTTTATTTTATTGAGATTAGTCATACATAAATTTTCAATTTATGTTGAGTGTTTCACTAGTGTTGAGATTATACATTATGTTTTATATTGTTAAGATCTAATATAGTGTATTCCATTGTTTAGAAATTTTGGCTACTGGACGGAATGCAAAGAGTATCAGTAAAAATAACCTATGTAGGTATTTACCTCCTAGAAAAGTTAATAAAGCTAGATCTGGAGTTGGATATAAATTTGGAGTTTAAGTTGGATCTATAGTTGGAGTTGGATCTACAACTGGAGTTGAAAAAATTATAACTATATTGGGGAAGTTGACTCAAGTTATGTTCAATAACCTTTCATGTATAGATTATCCTACTAATCCACAACATAGTTTAACAATGTTAGACTCATTCATAGTTCAGAAATCCTGATCATTCAATGGGACTACAAATCTAGTTGTATCTAAGAAATAGATAAGTTCCCTTGAGAATATATTTCTCAATTTGGGAAGTTGTAAAAGGTAGAAGGTTGTAATAGATGTTTATCGCCTCTCAAGGGATGCATATAAATGGTGTTCATTGATCCAAACACTAAGGATAAGGAGTAAAAAGTGATAATAGAGTGGAATTATTTTAAATAACTTTTATTAGAAAAATATATTCCTCGTTAATAATGAGAATCCATTCTTGGGTATAAGACAAAAGGTAGAATAAAATGTAGCTAAGTACGAATCCAAAATTACAAGGTTATCAAGGCATGTTTTGGACTATATATGAAATACAAATAGAAAGATTTAATATTTATTTAATGGTTTAAATCCAAGCCTTTGAAGGGAATTAGTCTCCCAAACATTATCATCATATGAGGATATTTTATTATAATTAATCAATAATTAAAAAAATATCTATGTCTTATGGTTCTTAAGTAAACCAAGAGAAGAAAAGGACAGAAGAGTAAAATATGGATTAGGGGGAGAAGAGAAAAAAATATTTTCCCACATGTGATAATTTTGGAAAGAAACACACTGATACATGATTTAAGGGGATGGGAGTTTTCTTTAAGTGTAGAGAGAAATTCCATCATGAATGTGAGTGCAAGGATAAAAAAGAAATATCTATCATTCGATGTTTTAATTATAAGGAGATGGGAAAATACAAAAAAATCTATAAGCATCAAGGGAATATACCTCAAAAGAAAATAAGGTATGAAGGTCAAGATTATATGATTACTATTACCAAATTGAAATGATTAAGTTGCTTCTACATTTTTATTCAAGAATTATATTATAAAAGTATATTTTTTATCAATGATAATATTGTTATAATAATCAAGAAATGTATAAGGATTGTACTGTAGTTGTTTTTCTTTAAGGATTTTAAATCATATGTTTAATGGTAATGATAACCAGAAAAATTGATTTAGTAGTAAGATGATATTTTTAAGTAATACATGAATAAGAGAAAGATAACCCTTAATATGTTTGTGATATTGAGATAATAATGTTTATTTGGGATAAATAGAATATCGACATTGAAGAAGAATATGGGATAGTATTGGTGACCTTGAAAATGGTTAGTGGTTTGATGAAAAAGTAATTCATGATGAAGTTTACTACATTATTTTTTGGATTTATGAAATATATTCAATAATCTGATATTTTATTTAAAGAATAAGGAGAGAGTTATTTCTTGTAATCATGCATGTTTTCATTAAGGTTTTATGGGGATTATAGTTATAAATATGTGATCAGTGTATTAACATATGACATTAAGATTCAAATTATGGTGGATTAAAGATAAGTTGATATTGTAAATTTAGTATCCTTATTTATAATTTTTTTTTATTCTTGAACTTGGACAAACATATTATAGAGGATATTTAAGGTTAACTACTTATGAAATGGATTAATTTTAACTTTGAATATTATTGTTTGAGGTTAAAGTATGATTTATCATATTGGATAACTAATTCTAACCATTTTTTTAGTATATAGGATGAAGGAATGACTTATGGGTCTTATTATTTGTTAAAATATTATTTTAGTGCTTTTTTAATTAAAAAAATCATCTCAAATATCCATTTCTTGGCATAAGGGATGAATTGGAAATTGATCGAAGCACAACCAAAGGATGAGATTGTTTTTAGGACATAAAAATAAATTAAGTATATTTATTTCATTGGGTGCTTTATCTAATAAAATAAAATAATCCCTTGACTTTAGGAAAAGGACCTAGAAATAAAAATATGATTCGTTTACATGTCTTACTAGGAAATCAATGGTCTTTTAAACCATCACAGATTTATGGTTTTATGATGGTTAACATTCTCATGACCATGTTATCTATCACTTTATATAAGTACTTAGGCATTGTTTTTCTCTTACATTTCCATATTTTCACTTCCCATTCATGTTCTCCTATTCAAAAACCTAATTTTGTGGTGACCTTCATATTTCCCTTTCCCAATTTTTAAGAGGAAATTTTATTAAACCTTTTTACAATATGGGTTTTTTCATTATGTTATTTTAAAATATAAAACCCTTGATTACAAAAAACAAGTAAAACTTGTGAGGGAATAATTTATTTAAGGGAATAATGTAACACCTGATATTTTTAAAGAGATCTATATTTGATAACATATACGATACAAAACACCAATCCAAAACGAACAACAAAATATTATTATTTAAATATGGTCATTATAACTTATTAGTTAAATTAGAGGGTGAGAATATTATTAAATTAATTATGAAATATATGTAAAGGACCTAATAAATTTAAAATATTTTATTGATTTTTATTATATAAGTACTCAATTTTCATTAAAGTTTTTTTATGCTTCACAAATACATTTTCTTCAAAAGATATTTTTATTATTTTTTGTGATAAATTATTATAATTAATTTCAATAACTTATATAATTTTTTATTTTAAAAAAAAATCATTTTTTAAATCATCATATCAATATTTTCTTGGGGTAAATTTTTGGTATTTTTCTAAAAAAAATTGATTTTCTATTGAATAGTGAAAAACACTGCTTTTTATTGAAAACTGTATTTATGTTTCTATAATTTAAAAAGATTAATTTTGTTTTAAAATAATTTAATACTAAATTTAGTTAAATTTTATTGTTAATAATTTAATTAAGTTATTTTTAATAAATTTTATGATTGAATTTTCTATAAAATCAATTTTACACATAAAAATGCATTTTTCTGGAAAACAGTTTTTTATATCATTTTGAGTTATGGTTTTAAAATAAATTTGTGAAACCCTAATATTTAAAAGTATGTTATTTATTCCAAGTAATTCAATAACTTGTGCTACATGCAACACCGAGTTAGGGCACACCACGACTTACCAAACTAGCTGTTCAAAAAGCGATTATGAATAGTATTATCAACATTTTAAATTTTATTTATTCTATATAAATTATAACATCCATATTATGTTTTTCTTAGACATAATATAAGAACAAAATCATTTTTTCAGATAAAGGAGGTATTTTTCAGAAAATGCAATTTTACCGCCTTTTAATGGGGAACCCTTTTTAAAATTTAATATTTGACACTTTTATATATTCAATTTGACAAAATAAACTTCTTATTTAGAATCGAGGCATAAAAATTTAGTTTCAATAAATTTTTGGTGTTTTTCTGATAACTTTCATATTTGGGTGAATAGTGAAAAATACTAAATTTTAATTGAAAACAACTTTTTTAATAAAAATAATTTATAGTGTTAAATTATAAATTTGAATGGTTTGAAAGTATAATTAGATTATATTTTTATCATATAATACAATGTATGTAATTATATGTAATTTCACATTTAAATCTGACATAAGAACATGTTAATCTTTTGATAGTTTTTACTTTTTAAAAACATGTTTTTTAGTTTTGACAATGTGAATTAATTTTAAATTAATTAATGAAAATTATATGTTTTTAATTTGTTAAAATAGAATTCATTTTTTAATTAATAATATCAGAATTATCTTAGGGTTCATTTTTGGTATTTTTCTGAAAACATTCAATTTCTGATGAATAGTGAAAAACATTGTGTTATTGTTTAAAACCGACATTTTATTTAAATAATTATTTAATTTATTTAATTTTATTTTAAGTAAAAATAGATATATAATACCTATATAAGTTCAATGTAATTCATTGGAGTCATTTTATAATAAAATTATATGTATAAATTTTTATTGAACTTTTTACCGTCTTTAACCCACCTTCTAGGAGCATTTTCAAATTTGCATAAAACATAATTTTACCACTTATGTGAGTTGAATTTCAAAAATCCAAGAGACACAGTTAATATCAGTAAGTAAAATTTGGTTCAATAATATGAAAATATTTTTTGGTGAATAGTAACTTCTGACTTTTATTTACCGCAGTTAAAAGTAAATAGGGTAATTAAGGGTAAAAATGATATTATAATTACCCTAACACATGTCCTAATTATATTGGATAATTTTAATTTGACCAAAAACAACCTTAGTAATAAAATATGATCCTTTAGGTCCACTTGTATTAGATTATGACATTTATTATTATTTTATTTAAAGATGAGTTAAAAGTGTTAAATTCAAAGTTTATTAACTATACTATTTTTAATATAGGGTTATACATAAGATAAATTCTACTATAAATATTAATTATAAAGATAAAAATATTTAATTCATAATTTTAGTTTATTTATAATTTTTAGAGATTATATAATTAAATTTATTTATGACACAATGATGATGCAGTAATTACCTTGTTAATGAAATATTAAAATATTTTATATTATAAATATCAAAATAAATAGAATTTGAAAATTTTGATTCCATAAAAAAAATTTATAGGATAACATGATATGTTAGGGTTGATTAGAAAAAAAAATTTGAAGTGATAAGGTTGTTATGACTTTCACAAAAACAAAACACCAAATAGTTTCAAAATTGACATAAATTAGTTTTTAAAACAAATACTATATTATTGGTTGATATAATATTCATAAAAATAAAATTTTCTTCCAAAGGGCTTAAATAATATTTTATATTTCATTAATGAACCACCTGAGGTTCTCTTGTAATTTTATAGTAATTTTATTAACCATATATTGTAAGAATACAAGAAGACACGGTAAAAGTTAAACTATTTAACTAAGAGTTAAATCTAAAAGATAAGGTTAATATGGTGACCTAAAACTATCTAAAACCAATTTATTGAGTTTTTTTAGACCAATAAACACCTTATACTATAAATCAATCATTTTAGATCCATTATAAATCTAAAATTATTATATTATAAAATAATATTTCAATCTTTTCCTAAAGTGGCCCTCATCTCTATTATAAACGGGTATTTTCCCTTCTCTCAAAATCAAACCTCCAAATCCATTTGGATCATCCAACCCCTACCCAAATATCCTCCAAAAATCAATAACATTAATATAGGGTCATTAATTTGATCATAAATCCAACATAAGGATCCCTTTTGATCAACTCAAAAGGAAACACCCGAAGAAGAGGTAATAATTTCACCACCCTCTTTCAAGTTCTTTTCTTCTTCCACTTCCTCTTTCTTTGTTGTTTCCATACCAAAATAATAAATCTAGTACCTCTTAAATACTATGATGTTATTTTAAATATGTTACAACTATATTCATTATTCTATACATCCTAAAAATGACAAAGTCACCATAAGTGCGTACGTACGGCTTACCGTCTCTATGTCGTGGTGCAGTTTGTTATTCAAACACTTCATTATTTGGATGGGTATAAATATGAGTATAACTGATGTAAATTACAAATATAACATTTTAATTATTCTTTATATATGATATAACATCCAATTACATACGATTTCACCATTAATATAATGATATTGTCGCTCATGGGTACGTACGGATTACTGTCTCCACGACGCGATGAGATTCATTTCCACATTCACCCATCAACGATGATTATAAAATATATATTATTAATAAGTATGTCATATATGAAATAATAATTCTACTTAATAGATATATATATATATATATCTTTGTGTGTGTGTTTTTTTACTTACATATATCTTATTCACTTACTTCCATTCAATACGATATGAAAACAGATACATCGTTTATGCATACGTATAGCCTACCATCTCCATAAACGGTATTCTCCATTTCATGTATGTATCTATTATACATATTTATATTATAAATATATATGATATATAAATCATGTTTAATATTATGGAATTATGTAAATCATGATCTAAATGATACGATCAAGAATAAAAAGTTAAAACATGTATGATAAAGAATGTGATTATTACCCGAAATGTTAATTTAACATGAAAATAATTATTAAATGGGTAGTATAAAGTCATAAATGAATCATTTATGATATAATATATATGAATATGGTTATGGTATAATTTAATAACATACTATGGTCATTATACATGAGGTTAAATGTACCCTCGACCAAAGGAAAGTGCAAGGTAAGGGTTAATTCCACAATCTCTTCATTATCTGAGGTTGTTTATATGTGAGTATCTAATGGGAACTCTTTATCATCCACATCCATGTTTCTTAGAAATATATTTTAAAACATGTTTACTATTTCTTAAACTATGTATTAAAGTCATTTATACCCTTGTTTGACTTTTTATAAAAATTTTATAAAGGAATCTTTCCATCATTTTTGAAACAAGGTCCTTTACGACCTTTTTGACAAAATTAAGGAAGAATTTTTTTTTAACTTATACAGTGGGTTCAGATATTTTCTGCCATTATAACACCTTCAAAGATTCCATTACAATAATATAATAATATTTTCAAAATAAATGTTTTCTTTTATAATTACATGACTTCTAAATGTTTTCAAAATAAAAAGAGATATTTCTCTCAAAAATTTTTGATTTCATCTATGTCAACATCCTTTGATGGATTTTAAAATTGTTTGAAGTTGATTTATTATAATACAAATCTTCCATATTTTATTGAAGGTTTTGTAATATATTTTACTGTGGATGTTTTATTTTTATTCCATTCATGATTTATGGATAAAGTATTGACATTTCGTATGCTAGTTTTAATATGAATGTTTATGTTATGTTTAAACCTTTTCATATAAGGAATGCATTGGGCTTAGTAAGTGACAGGTGGATCCTGAAATAGCTCCTCGATGCATCGGTAGGTCTCATGAGACAAACTAGTGTATTGGAATGAGGCCTTGAAAAAATCTTATTTTTAGTCTTGTCACATGACCTTGACTATGTGGTTATGAAGTCTGGAATTATGCATTCCATCATTATGAAATTGGTTATTGATATTGCATGTGATTATTTGACTAGTAGAATATCCACGTGAATAAGTAAATGGAATTATTTTATTTATGTTTTCCATATTATACAGAATTTTAATTTTAAAAGTCTTATGTTTTGTTCTTATACATTGCATTAAATTTTTATACTTATTTGTGAAAGTTTATACTATATTGTTATCTTTACTGAGCATCTGAGCTCACCCCTTTCCATGTTTTATTCTTCCCAAGATGCGAAAAAGTATATTATGAATGACCTACAGGGATAGTATAAGGGATATGAATGTGGTCAATAGAGACAGTTTTGTTGTTTCTTTTCATTTTATAATGTAATTTAAAACTTATGAAGGTATCTGGTACTTCCAAGGCTGCTAAACTGATTGGCCCTTCGGGACTTGATTCCTTATGATCATTCCAATGAATTAAAATAATGTCCCGAATCTGGGTAACTGGGGTCGGGGAATTACAGTTGGTTTCAGAAGAAGTTTAGAACATACCTTGGAAACTATATTTTGAAAAAACTCTGATTAAAGAACATTACCCTAAGGTAGAATTTGAGGATTAGTATAAAAGAACTTCCTAGAATTTTAGTAATGTAGATATTTTGTGTATTTTTCAAGAAATAGATCCCTGTCTAGATACAAGCAGGTAGAGGCAGCTCTGGCACAAATGTACCTAGGAGTTAAAACTCTGATAAGGAGTTTCGGGCTTGACCTGCGGTATCCTGGTACACGACAGCGGGTCTTGCTAAACTCTTGGTTAAGAAACTCCTGGGGGATATGCTTAGGATAATTTTAATTTTCATTACAACCCATTATAAAGGATTTAAAAGTAAATACTTCCTCAAAAAAACATTTTATGATTATAGATTATATGCATAATCTTATTAATTTACAAGTTTGGAATTATGCATTACAATTCATAAACTAACCTAGTGTATTCCATTGTTTAGAAATGGCGCCTAGTATAAGGATTGAGAATTCCAGCAATACGCATGATAGAAAGATTAATAAGGATCATATCTTTCATGGTATTAAGACAAAATTTAAAAGGGAAATAGTCTCCCACATATTATCATCATATGAAGAAACAGTATCATGTGTTAATAAGATAAGTAAAGAATTCTTTGAGTCTTATGGCTTTTAAGGGAATCAAGAGAAGAAAAGGATGGAAGAGAGAAAGATGGATAAAGGGAAGAGGGGAAAGAAGGATTTTCCCATATGTGATAACTATGTAAAGAATCACCTTTGTAAATGCTTGAAGGGAATGGGATTTTCTTATAAGTGTGGAGAAAAAGGACACCAATTATGTGATTGCAAGGGTAAGAAAAAGGTTTCAAATGTACAATGCTTCATCTGCAAGGAGTTGGGACACTACGTGAATCAATCATCAGAGTATACCCAAAATGATGCTATTGGATAATAATCAAGTTATGATACTACTGAAGATGAAGAGGAATGATTATAGTTCTTATGTTTTTATTAAAGTATTGTGTCATTTGAGTATTTTATTAATTATGTACATGTTATAAGAATTATAGAGTATATAAGGATTGTACTGTAGTACTATTTCATTAGGGACATGAGATTGTGTGGAACCAAGAAAAGTGACTCAATAGCAGGTTAATATTTTTAGAAAATATATGGTTGAGAGAAAGATAATCCATAATATAGTTCTGATACTGAGGTAGTGATTTTGGAATAATATATGATTGATTTGGATAAATTATATTAGATATTCTTGACTACCTTGAAACTGTTTAATGATTTGTATATTCCATCATTGTTGGAGTTTACAACATTTTTGGATAAAAGGAGTATATCCAGTATTATATAAGTAATAATGGAACATGAATGTAATCAATAATGTTTTATGGTAATTTAGGGTGTTACCATGTTTTAAAAGAATACATGATGAAGGTATTCACTTGTTATTACATGGAAAAAAAGATCTTCATTATGTTTACCTTCCTTATAAATTTGGGATTGTGAGTTTGGACAGAAGTATTTTGGATAATACTAAAGGTTATAATGGATTAAGTTTGACATTGGATACAATTATTAAGATTAAATATTTTCTTAATATTTTTATAAAAAGGACAACCTGGAGGTCGGGAGAAAACCCGTCGCGTCCAGCAAGGCCGTGAGACTTGAACCCACAACAGAAGGGAGACAAGGGTGCTTCACCTACCACGGGAATACAAGATGTCCTAGTTTATAAAATTTATTTTTTTTAAATAGTCTGACAAATGAATTATAAATTCATTATTTTTAGAACCCTATATGATTAAGATAAATAGAATATTTTTGAATTTTATTATCTTTTAGAGTGAAAGATGAGTTTGTGGTAGGAATTAGTTGAAGGATGAAACTCTACTTGTCAAGTATATTTTTTTCATCTTATTCTATGAATAAATTAATTATTAAACATTAGGGAAGGTATATTAAAACCAAAAATGTTTTATCTTAATACCTTATGTTTTGTTGAACCGATAATATTTTAAATCATCATAGATTGATGGCTTTGAGGCCCTCAATTTTACACTTGTTTGTGATTGATGACCTCAATCACTACCGATAAATATTTACATTTTTCCACCAATTATGTGTCTCTAATTTCCATCAATGTTCTTCTAATATATATTATAATTTGGTGGTGACTTTTTCATTTCTATTTCCCTCTTATTAAGACTAAATTTTACTAACCCAATTTCCGATGTGGGTTTTCCACAAAGGTATTTTTCTATTTTTGACCTTTTATTTTCAAAGAAAAATTTCAAATTGTGAGGACTCAATTTATTGAAGGAGGGGAGAGTTTAACACCCTAATATTTCATAGTACGTTATTTCTTCAAAGTAATTCAATAACTTGCGCTACATGCTACATCAAGTTCGAGTGAACCACGACTTACCAAACTAGTTGTTAAAATAGTGGTAATGAATAGTATTATCTATATTTTAAATTTTATATATTCCATATAAATTTTAACATCCATATTATGTGTTTCTTATATATAATATAAGAAAAAAATCATTTTTTCAGATAAAAGATATATTTTTCAGAAAATGCAATTTTACCTCCTTTTAATGGAGAACCCTTTTTTAAATCCAATATTTGAAACTTTTATATATTCAATTTTACAAAATAAACTTATTATTTAGAATCAGGACATAAAAATTTAGTTTTGATAAATTTTTGGTGTTTTTCTGATAAATTTCATATTTGGGTGATTACTTAAAAATACTAAATTTTAATTGAAAAAAACTTTTTTAATAAAAATAATTTATAGTGTTCAATTATATATTTGAATGATTTGGAAGTATAATTATATTATATTTTTATCATTTAATAAAATTTAGGTTATTATATGTAATTTCATATTTAAATTTGACATAAACACATGTCAATCTTTTGATAGTTTTTACTTTTTAAAAACCCGCTTTTTGGTTTTGACAACTGGAATTAATTTTAAATTAATTAATGCATCTTCTATGTTTTTAGTTTGGTAAAATAGAATTATTTTTTGAATTTGGAATATTATAATTATCTTAGGGTGAATTTTTGGTATTTTTCTGAAAACATTCAATTTTTGATGAATAGTGAAAAACATTGCATTATTGTTTAAAACCAACTTTTTTATTTAAATAAGTATTTATTTTATTTAAATTTATTTTAAGTAAAAATAGATATATAATACCTATATAAGTTCAATTTAATTCATTGGAGTCATTTTATAATAAAATTAGATGTATAAATTTTTATTGAACTTTTACCATCTTTTACCCACCTTCTATGAGCATTTGCAAATTTGCGTAAAACATAATTTTACCGCCTCTCTGAGATGTATTTCAAAACTATGACAGAAAAAGTTAATATCATTATGTAAAATTTGGTTCAATAAGATTAAAATAATTTTTGGTGAATAGTAACTTTTAACTTTTATTTACCACGGTTAAAAGTAAATAGGGTAATTAAGTGTAAAAATGATATTATATGTATCCTAACACATGTCATAATTCAATTGGATAAGTATAATTTGACCAAAAAAACCTTAGTAATAAAATATTGTCCTTTATGTCCACTTGGATTAGATTATGACATTTATTATTATTTTATTTAAAGATGAGTTAAAAGTGATAAATTCTAAGTTTATTAACTAAAACATTTTTAATATAGGGTTATCCATATAAAAAATAGACTATAAATATTCATTATAAATATAAAAATCTTTCCTATATAATGTTATTTTATTTATAATTTTTTGAGATTAAATAATTAAATTTATTGATGACATAATGATGATGCAGTAATTACCTTCTTAATGAAATATTAAAATAGTTTATATTATAAATATTAAAATAAATATAATTTGAAAATTTTGATGCCATCCACGAATTTTCTAAGATAATATGACATGTTAGAGTTTATTAGATAAATTTTTTTCGAAGTGATAATGTTTTTATGACTTTCACAGAAACACAATACCAAATAGTGTCAAAATGTACAAAATTAGTTTTTAAAACAAATACAATATTATTGGTTGATATAATATTCATAAAAATCTAATTTTCGGCTAAATATCTTAAATAATATTTTATATGTCATTAATTAACCACTTGAGGTTCTCTTTTAAGTTTATAGTATGTTTATTAACCATATAGTGTAAGAATACAAGAAGACACGGTAAAAGTTAAACTATTTAACTAAGAGTTAAATCTAAAAGATAAGGTTAATATAGTGACCTAAACCTGTCTAAAACATATTTTTTGAGTTTTTTTAAACCCATACCCACCTTATCCTAGAAATAAATCATTTTTTAGCCATTATAAACCAAAAATTATTTTATTATAAAATAATATTTTAAACTTTTCTTAAAGTGACCATCACCTCTCTAATAAAAGGGTACTTACCCTTCTCTCAAAATCACACCTTAAAATCCATTTGGATCACCCAAACCCTACCCAAATATCCTCCCAACTTCACTCACATCAACATATAGTCCTTAATTTGATCATAAATACACCCTAAGGATCCATTTTGATCAACTCAAAAGGAAACACTCGAAAAGAGGTAATAATTTCACCACCCTCTTTCAAGTTCTTTTCTTCTTCCACTTCTTCTTTATTTGTTGTTTCCATAACAAAATAATAACTCCAGTACCTCCTAAATACTGTGATGTTGTTATAAATATGGTACGACCATATTCTTTATTCTATCCATCCTATAAATGACAAAGCCACCATACATGCGTACATACGGCTTACCGTATCTACGTCGTGGTGCAGTTTTTTATTCAAACACTTTATTATTTGGATGGGTATAATAATGAATATAACTGATGTAAATAAAAAACATAACATGTTAATTATTTTTTATATATGATATACCATCCAATTACATACGATTTCACCATCAATATAATGATATTGTCGCTCGTGCGTACGTATGGATTACCTTTTCCACGATGCGATGAGATTCATTTCCACATTCGTCATTCAATGATGATTATAAAAATATATATTATTAATAAGTATGTAATATATGAAATAATAATGCTAATTAATAGATATATATGTGTGTACTTACATATATCTTATTCACTTACTTCTATTTAATACGATATGAAAACGGAAACTTCGTTTATGTGTTTGTACGGCCTACCATCTCCATAAACGGTTTTTTCCATTTCATATATCTATATATTATACATATTTATATTATAAATTTATATGATATATAAATCATGTGTTATATTTTTTAATTATTTAAATCATGATGTAAATGATACGATCAAGAATAATAAGTTAAAACATGTACGATAAAGAAAGTGATTATTACCGAAATGTTAATTTAACAAGGAAATAATTATTAGATGGGTAGTGTGAAGTCATAAATGAATCATGTATAATATAATAAATATGAATATAGTTATTTTATAATTTAATAACATATTATGGTCATTATACAGAATTTTAAACATACCCTTGACCAAAGGAAAGTGCAAGATAAGGGTTAATTCCACAATATCTTCATTATCCACGGTTGTTTATACGTGAGTATCTACTCGGACCTCTTTATCATCCACATATGTGTTTCTTAAAAATATATTTCAAAAAAAAATTACTATTTCCTATACTATAGGTTAAAGTCATTTATATCCTTGTTTTACTTTTTATAAAATGTTTATAAAGGAATCTTTCCATCATTTTCAAAACAAGGTCCTTTACGACCTTTTCGGAAAAATTAAGGAAAGAATGTTTTTTTAACTTATACGATGGGTACAACTATTTTCTGCCATTATAACACCTTCTAATCTTCCCTTACATGATTATAAGAATATTTTCAAAATAAATTATTTCTTTTATAATTACATGACTTCTAAATGTTTTCAAAATAGAAAGAGATATTTCTCTCAAAGGTTTTTATTTCATCTATGTCAACATACTTTGATGGAATTTAAAATTGTTTGAAGTTGATTTATAATGATATAAATATTTCATATTGTATTGAAGTTTTTATGATATATTTGACTGTGGTTGTGTTATTTTTATACCATTCATGGTTTATGGATAAATTATTGACATTTTTTATGCTAGTTTTATTATGAATGTTTATGTTATGTTTAAACCTTTTCATACGAGGAATGTATTCGACTTAGTAAGTGATGGGTGGGGCCCACTATAGCTCCTTGATGCATCAGTAGGTCTCATGATACAAAATAGTGTCTTGGAATAAGACATTGAAAAAATATTATTTGTATTCTTGTCATAAGTCCTTGATTATGTGGTTATGAAGTCTGGCATTATGTATTCCATCATTATAAAATTGGATATTGATATTGCATGTGATTATTCGACTATTAGAATATCCATGTGAATAAGTAAGTGACAATATTTGATTTATATTTTCTATATTATTCTGAATTTTAAGTTTAAAAGGCTTATGTTTTAGTCTTATACATTTCCTTAAATGTTTATATTTATTTGTGAAAGTTCTTGCTATATTGTTATCCTAACTGAGCATCTGAGCTCACCCCTTTCTATGTTTTATTTTTCCCAGGATGCGAAGAAGTATATTCTGACTGACCTGAAGGGATAGTCTAAGGGATATGAATGTGATAAATTGAGGAAATTTTGTTGTTGTTTTTCATTTTATAATGTAATGTAAAACTTATGAATGTGTCTAGTACTTTCAAGGCTTATAAACAGATCGATCTTTTGGGATTTGATCCCTTGTGATCATGCCAATGTTATGTAATAATGCACCGACTCCGGGATTTAGGGGTCGGGGCGTTACAAAATTAAAACACTTATAGGTATTGAATTTGATAAAATGGATTATATATTTTTAATTATATGGTTAAAATTTTTTAAATAGGGATCTTTGATATTTTCCAATATGAATAGTAATCGTAGTAAATTTATCACCTTAGTAAAGGGTGAATTGGGTAAAAATAGGTTAAAATTAAGTGGAAAGGTCATAATTTTGTATCCTTATACTTATTGGATGAATTTAATTCAACCCTTATCATATTATTCTCTACATTTATATATTTAATAGATAATTTTTCTTGAAAATGACCAATAAAATATTTAAATCAATGAAAGTTACAAAATGTTACTCTCTTAGTATTAAATATCTATTATGTGTCCACATTGGTACAAAAAACAAGTGGTGAAAGAACATTAATTGATATTTTTATTATAATAAAATAATTTTAAAATTTTAAATTTATTTATAGTTTTTAGGTATCATATATTTACCTTAAATAATTGTGTAACGCTGATATAATATTTATTTAATTAATAGAAAAATAAAATAAATGATATTAAAAATATTAAAAGTCATATAATTTTATAGATTTAAAGTTTTAAATGATTTTTTAGGATAAAAAGGCATTTTATTTATTTTTAAATGAATTATATTCGAAATATAACTTTTTCTTGATGTATTTGAAGTCAAATTAAATGAATAGTGTTAAAATTAAAATTAATGGTTATTTATCAAAATAATATTTTATTAAATTATTTAAAAATAATTAAAATATTGAAAACGTAAAGGGGGTAATGTATAGTTTAATATTTCATCTCTTTTACATTTATGATTTAATAGTTACCTTATATATAGAGTTATAACCCTTTAAGAGTGAAAGATATGTTACCACATTTAATGTTAATATAGGTTAACTAATGGGTTAAACCAAAATATAAGGTTTAAACCACCACAAAAAAACTATAAAAATTTAATTGGTTGATGAAATTTAAATAATATAATATCATATGTTATAATACAAGAATATTTTTAGTCATTTGGGCTAGATAAATACTTTATTTAATTTAATCTATTAATAAATTCTAAAAGTTCCCCACACCTTAATAATAAAAAGACACGCATTCTTTCACTTATTTACACCACATTGAGCCTTATATATTGACCAGAACCTAAAAATACCTTTTAAACTTACTTATACAAATTATATAGTTTCTTATTATGACAAAAGACCAACCCTAGGATCCTTAATAGTAGATCTAAAGGAGTTATTCCAAAAAAGAGGGAGTAAACCTAACCTATCACTTTGTTTTTTTACGTCTTTTTTACCTTCTCTAAATCTGAGTTATTTATCATAAAATGGTAACATAATTATCCTAAATATACTTAAATATTATCATGGTTATTAATCCACTATTATCCACCCTATTTCCCATCAAATGAGAAGTGAAAGTATCACTCATGCGTACGTATGGCTCACCATCTCCACATAGAGATACAATTCATTTTTCATCACCATGTATTATGGATGGGTATTGTAATGAGTTTAATATTTATATATCATAATTATAAAATTATTTTACCTATATAATTATAATATCATATCTACCTTCTTACCTTCTAAAATTCTGGGAAACGTTAATGTCACTCATGCATACGTGTGGACAACCACCTCCATGAAGTGATGTGATTTGTTTTTTATTTATATTTTACTTGGATGGTAATAAGGATGTATTTGATTAATATATATTATTATTTATATTATATAATAATTATTCTATAAAAGTGAATTATTATGTACCTTTATTTCATTCCATCTGTCGAAAAGTGAAAACAACATTCATATATATGTACGGTCTATCGTCTCCAGGTATGGTGTAATTCATGTTCTATATCTAAATTTTATGGGTTACTATAAATGAATATATAATTAATAAATATGACATTTATATAATTATTAACATTTTTTTATATTATGTAACCATAATCAAAGTACCAAGAGTAAAACTTCCAAATCAAAACATGCATGAAAAACGTAGTTATTACCTAAAATAGTGATTTTAACAAATAATTATTGAGAAATGGGTCGAAAAATATTACAAGTAATAAATGGTATGATATATATTATTATAGTTATTTAATATATTTATAATAAACATATATTTATTATATATTAGGTTTTAAAAGGTATAAATAAAATTGGACCTGAGGTAAGGGTTTCTCATCTCACTTTTACTCCTGTGAGACATATGCCATATTCACCAATTATTTCTTTTGTGTGGTGTAATTAAATCCCCTATAATATTTTAAATCATGAATATATTTATCTTAATGGTATTTAAATTTTCATTTTATATTTTTTTTATGTGGAATACGATTCAAAACTTTCTAAGTGTTTATTTTACAATATCATCAATATTCAAGAGTGTTTGTGATTAAGCCTTCGTAGTGAAATCCATTTATTCTATATACATATTTTTTAAAATGTTTTAAATAAAATTTATATTACTCTAAAATAATTTATTAATTATATTTTTACCCATGTTTTACTTTTTACAAAATGGTTTGAAAGGAATCTTCTTTTCATTTTCCAAATGAGGTACTTTTTAAACTTTTTGAACAGTGTGAAAGGAATTTTTTTTAACTTATATAAAATGAATTTATTTTACCACCATAATAAATAATATTTTATTTAAATATTAATTTACTATTTTACAAGTTTATTTTCCTAAAAAATATTTTCATTTGTATTTTTGAAGTTTTAAAAATAAGTGATTTCAAAGTGATAAGGATATTTTCCTCAAGAATTTTATAATGATATTTTTAAAATGTTTTCATCTATGTCAACATAGTTTTTTAAATATTATTATTTAATGAGGTTATTATATTAAGATACCACATACCATATTTTATTGTATGTTTTATGGTCAGTTTTACTGGGGATATTCTATTTTGATATTATTCTCGATATTACTCTTGATGGTTTATGATTATGTTTATCGATTGCGGTAATTTTTAACATTTATTATACTAGTTTAAGAATGAATGTTTATGTTGATTATGTTTCACCCCTTTTATATAAGTAATTCATTGGACTTACTAGGTAATGGGCGGAGCCCACTATATCCCCTTGATGCATCGATAGGTCTCATGAGACAAACTAGTTTGGGTATTGGCTAAGGTCGTACCAATTTTTGTAAGATGTCTTGGAATGTGGACTTAAAAACACTTTTATGATGTCATTAATTATGAATTTACTCATTATAATGTTATTTATTTTATTTCAATGTGATTATTTTTTTAGTTAAGATATTCATGGATAAGTTTCAAGATCGTGGGATTATTTATATGGCTCGATTTTATCACCATTTATTAATACCATATTATTATTCATGCTAATGTTATTGATTAAATAGAATTTATTGTCAGATTTTTTACCTTTCTATATTTTTTATTACTTATTTAGTCATATTATCTTCTGCTATATGCATACCCTTACTGATCATTAGATCTCAACCCTTTTTTATGTTTGTTTTTTCCCAAGATACCAGGAATTGTATTATGATTGATATACAGGGATAATCCAAAGGTAATAATGGGGTACTCAAAGAAAAAACTAGGTTATATTATATTTTCAAATGTAATGTAATATTTAACTATGTGCCTAGTTTTCCAAGACTATTAAACTATTCAGTCCTTTAGGATTCAATTTCTTGTATTTAGTTCCAACGTAATAACGTAACCACCGGCTCTGAGATACTATAGTTGGTATATTTTCATTAATCATCTCCTATAAAAAAATAGAGTTTATCCCACTTTTAAATAAGATAACCTTTGTATTCTCCCTTGTTTTCAAAAAATGGAAAGGAATAAAATATAAAAAATAGAAATCGTAAACTTACGGGGATTTAGGGATTTAATGCACTCCCAAAAACACTCTCAAGTTCTAGAAGGAGTCCTTCATTGCGGGATTTGTCAATATATTCAAAAATTGATCATTTTTTTAAACAAATTATAATGGTAGATTTCCATGTTAAATCTTTACCTTGATTAAGTGGTACTTTATGTCAATATACTTTAACCTCGAATGTTACACCCGATTCTTTGAAAAGTTGATTTCACTTTTAGTATCACACCCAATCATTAATGGGTATAAAACATTTACCCTCATGTCTTCATATTTTGAATCTGTCTATTTTTTTATGCCATAATATATTTATGGCTCATTTTAGTTAAATGGACTAAATTTTATTTCTTGGAGTGTGAATTAATACATCTTACTCCAATAAAGAATTAACCACTATAACATGACTTTTGATCACCAAAATGACCTAATAAATTCACATCAGAATATCTTGAAATATTAAAAGATGAATATTTATCATAAATCAAGCCATAATCATTATTTCTATTGATACAATGAAATATCCACTTCATTTACATAGTACGAGACTCATAGGATTGCTTTGGAATCGTGTATAAATAGTAACCCAAAACACAATGCCCAGTCTCAATGCTTGCAAATAGAATAGAATTAGAATAATAATTTCGAACTCCATTTAGTCAACACTCCTCCCTTTTTTAATCCAAGGAAAAATTGGTCCCATACACTATAGAAGTAGTGACTTCTATCAATTATTCCATTCCAAAATTATTTAACAGATCATGAGCATACTTTTCTTATGAAAGAAAGACAAAAATGTTGTTGTAACATAGTTAGATGAAAACAATGGTTTATAGGGGTGTATATAATTTTTTTAAAAATTAAAAGAATTATTATTAAGTTATAGTATATTTTAACATTAATGATTAACTTAATAAAACAGTCAAAGCAGAAATAGTGAAACTTCAATTTAGTAGTATTCAAAATAAAATTAAGTAGAAAATAAAAGATATGAACACTATATTTTTATAGTATTTTAGATTTTATTGATCATAAATGTAAACTACACTCCCATATAAATCAACAAGAGGAATTTTACTCACTATGAATACGTCCTAAATTTTGAAATGTGTGATAGGATTTTATAGACACTTCATTTTTCTCACTTGTAGGAATAACCTGACCTATATAACCACATTTATATAATAAAATAACTATAAAACCTAAATTTTGTTTAGAAGTCCCAAACCAAGGACATACTATAAGGAACCTTAAAATATTAAATAATATTGTAACTCTAGACAATAATTAACTTTATTTCTTTCTCAAATATCATTTTAGGTTTAGATTTTTAGAGAATTGTGTCATAAATATTACATAAAAAATCATACATTACAAAGTGGAAACTTCCACTCAGTGTCCATTTTTTCACACTATAAAACTTTTAAAATGAAACATGTTTTATTTTCAATTAAAATATTCATGACTTTCAACTTGATTATTTTTTATTACTCATCCTTAAAACCCTATGAAAAAAATTAAAATGTGGGATAAGCACAAAAATATTAGTAAGGGGCATAAAATTATGAAATATGTCAGTCTAGTGAGAAATATAAAAACCCATAAAATGATTACCTTTTTCACAATATTCTTTAAGAATATAAAATAAATCAAATCCATATAGAAAACATAATTTTTTCTCAAAGAAAACCTTTAAAACTCATATCAAGAAAATAGAAACCTTTATAGGTATCTTGGAGAATTGTATTCATAAATCATGTTCCCTTTTGTTAGAATTGACTGGATACTAGTTAAATCCATAGGAAAAACAACCTTGGTTAACTCCCCCTTATTTAATTTGAAGAAAAGACACATTATCCAAATCATTGGAAATCTATATAGAGACCACCCATCTTATAAGTTGTATTGGGATCATCCATCATATAATATGTGTCAGGATCACCCATTGTATAAGTTGTATCGGTATCATCCATCAATATATATAATACACAACTACCATATCATTAATAAAAAAAATTAATCTTCTACCTTTTCATCATAAAACCCTTGAAAAAATCTTTTGAACTGGTATGAAAAACACTTTTTGATATTGAAATACCCATTCCTTTTAAAAACCCATTTTCAAATATTAAATACCCAAAATAGATGGAAGAATGGTTTCTATTTGAAGAAAATATGGAAGCTTTTAAATGAATCCAAACATCAAATATTGGTTTTGGTGGCAAGAAAACCCATCAACATCGTATACATTAAAATCAAACATTAATTTCTCCTTTTGTAAATAAAGTTAAAACATTTCATATAAAATATGTAAAAACATTATTTTTTTGAAACCATTGAAAGTAAGTTAAAAGTGACATAAAATTTCATTTATAATTTATTTATGTCTTTATAAATACTTTCATAAGATAATTTTAAGAATATATACACAAAATAAAAAAATTATAAAAATAAATATTTAAAACATTTAAAATGAGTTTCTATGGTAAAGTATACCTTGACTCAATAATGACTCATCATATAAGTTTTTATCTTCCTGAATAATAAACTTATGAAAATTATTTACATTTTTCATAACCACTTTCAATTTTATTATTCATTTTATTTTATTTATTAACAATTTATTATTGGTGTTAGTTCCATAGGACAAAATTTGTCGAATTTATGAAAACATGTATTCATTTTTTTAAATATTAATAAACTCCTTTTCACATTATTATTATTATTCTATGTGAAATAGTATGTAATAATGTTCAAAGAATAGTTTTCACAATAAAATTTCAAATTATTTCTCTACTATGATGAGATCCCAGAAGTTCTATGATGGTATTCTTAAATATATATATTTTAGCTAGATGAAATAATTTATGGGACAAAAATGATGTAGGATATTAGGGGTGGAGACTAATAGTAATTTGAGGTTCCTTCTTATGGTGTACGCCCTTAGTAATTTCCAATGTAGGAAATCATGAGAATAGAACCCACTGGTAGGAAATACACTTTTATACATTCCATTAGATGTTCATATCTGTAAATATTTCTATTGATCCTTAGACTTTAATATTAGTATGAATTCATTTTATGATTTTATAATTTGATGTATTGACAAAAACTGTGGCAATATATATTTGTAGAGAACTAGGAAATTTTGGGTGCATCATGAGTAATATTTCATTAATGAATAATGCAAGAAAGGATTTGTCTCTTCTATTATTTAATATAAATTAATATCTTAAGCCCTTTAATAGAAATTATACTGCCTATATAAATCTGTGGCCATGGTTTTCTCTAGAAAAGTTTAATTTCCAAATAGTCAAAAAAAGAGACATCGAGCACATAGGTTGATGGATCCATAATTCAACTTTCTTGATTAGAGATATCAAGATAAACGAATTATATTACATTGTATGTGTTACTATGTGATTTTATGTCATTGTGAGATTAATTTCCTTTATATGGGTTCCTTGGCATGTTTCTTGATTCTAACGATGTACTTTAGGCTACTTTGCCTAATTCCATTGAGAAATAGGCCTAGAGGGTCACACACTAAGTGTATCCAAAACATCAGTTAAATAATATTATCATTTATTATTTAACAAGTTGAATAAATATTATTCCCACACATGTTTAATAATTATTCATGCTTTCTTAATCACATATATTCCATCAATAGTTATTCAAAAAAATATTTTGTGAGTGGAATATTTAATAAATAGTTATTTTTTATTTAGTGAATATAATATTTATTTATTTATTGGTGAACAATGCAATGATATTTATTTATTAAATAAATAATAATTATTCAAGGTCCTATAAAGATTAATAAGGAATGGTAGGCCAGTATTAATGGTATGGTGATACATAATATATATTGAATATTATTTAAATAAATAACATTTAGTTTAATTCACAAGCTTAGAAATTGTCGAAAAATAATAATATTATTATTATTATTTAGATGGGGTTCCACATAAATTAAGAAAAATAATTAGGGATCATACATAATTATTATTTTCTAACCCTAGTAGTATATAAACTCAATTATATTATTTTATTTAGGCATTTCAAATTTCCTCTTGTTGTGTGTAATGACATCTGGATAGAATTCTCTCAAAGCCTTAGAGATCTCCCCTCTAAGAAAAATCTCAATAATGGAGAGTGATCCTCCTCCACCACCACTCTTGAGTATATATAGATCAAAGAGAATCCTTCTTCAATGATTCTCAGTATGATTAAAGGCTAAAAGCTCAAGCTTTGGGATCTACTTTGCTAGTACCAGGAGATTTATATGGTGATGTTTGGAGTTTTGTGGAACACATGTGGATAACCTCTATAGGGAATATTTTCTTTATTCTTACAATTCAATGATGGTATGATGTATATATGTTTTTATATCCATCAAAAAATAAATAATTAATTGCAAGGTAATTATTTAATTATTTAAATTAATTATAAATAATATGTGATAATGTTGCATCTTGGTTTCGGTGTTCAATCATTAATTATTATTTCATTCATTTTCATTGATCATAGGGTTTATAATTGTGTAAATCTCATATTAGTCATCGATTATGACAAAAAAACGAGTTTGGAATGTCCCATGTGGTGCTTTCATTGCACCTAGAACCATCAAGTGGTATCAGAGTGGTCACATAATGATTTATAACTATTTAAATATCTTTGATTTATTTACACATTTATCATCAGTTTTCAATTATGATTTAATAATTATTTAATATGAATCATGAGATCTAATATTTTTCTTCTTCATTATCACAAATTTAATTAAATTGATTAATTTTATGAATGAATACATTCGAAGAACCCATCAGGAGGTGCCAAGGATTATATTCGAATAACACAAGAGTACACACCGTCTAACCTGTTGGTATACACTATGTACCCATGTTCAATGCACCAATAAATAATTTGTAATTAATTAGATTGATGTTCATTTATTACATGAAATTTGTATTTAAATACACCATATGTTGACAGGTCCAACCTAGCACACGGTCATTCGAACAACATGTTATGTAACATTTGTACACGACAGGTCATCCATTAGTCAAAGACAGGCTATGTATTTTCATACATGGCTCACATGACTAGTGACTATGTAACTTAGAGACCACACATCGTGTATCCCATTTACACACAATGTATTCCATTATTTTCCATGGTATGATAACACATTGATTACCTAGGTGTGTGCCATAGATAGATGGTGACAAAAATATATGCCATGTAGCCAGATTGTACATGCCATGTATATTACCAAATTACACATAATTAAAATTAATTTATTATACTAATTAAACCTGATCAACATGTGTTTTGTGTGGTCATTAAGTTGATAGTACGTGCTATGTAATAGGTTATATATATATATATATATATATATATTAAATTTATAATTAATTTCTGTGTAATTTTAATAACTTCATATCATATATAAGTCGTAAAACATTCATTACTCTATACGCACTGAAACATAACATGCTATATAAATACCATGTGTTATGTGTAGTCATTAATTTGATATTAAACACCATGAAATTACATGTTAAGACATGAATTCCACATACCATGTGAGTAAATAGTATATGAATATAATACATGTTGGGTAGTTTTGATGGGTACTCATTGTGTTACCTCCAAGGTACATTTTTTTACATAATTAATTTTGAATAAATTTATTTAATTTGTTAATAATTATTATGGATGATAATATTAAGAAAAAATTAGATGATAATTAAGATAGAATAATTAAATAATTAAAGAATATAATTAATTGATTTGAGATTGATTTATCTTAAATAAGAATGATTAAAATTGAATGTTATTTTTGTTAAATCTGTAATTTGTTTCATGTATGTGAATAGTCATGAGAATAGACCATAATTTTGTATTGATTGGTTTCTATTAAATTTATAATTAAATTAAATTGATGGGATACGTTTTATCCCTCATCTAATTATGTAAGGGCCAATGAGACCATAGTTTCTTTTATGTAAACCCTTTAACCAATCATTTGGTTCCCCTCACCTATGTGTGAGTAAAAGCTTATGTAATATATAGAGCTCCAAAGATAGTGGTGGTAGTTCATGTTTGGAGCTGAGGTGAAACTAATCCAAGAGGTTCATGGGTGGAAAAGTGGAGATCTTCAACACGAACCATAAAATGGTTCAAGGTGTTTTCCCATAGGTTGAGGTTTAGTTTATCATTCTATATATAAAATAACCATTAGTAAATCCCATGATCATAACACTTTATTATTATATTTCTATAAAGTTTCATGGTTATTTCATTATAGATATTGTGTATCAATCACATGAATTAATAAATTAATGAGCATCCAAGATAGAACTATAATAAATTGGATTATGTTTAAATTTTATCTAAGATAGGGTTATTCGCTTAATTAAATCCACTTAATATAAACAAACATGTAATAAAGATAAAATGAAAAATTAATAGATAAATATAAAATACTAAAAATATAAATATTAAATTGGTATCTCCTTCCACTACTTAAGTTAAAATCATACCATAGTTCAAAGTTATTGACTGGATAAAGTTGGGGTGCTTTAAATTATGGGGAAATTCTTACTTGAATTTTTGGCTTGACATAACATAGTTCACATCAAGGGTTGGCTACCAAAGTTGGAATTGGTGTAACTAAGAGGAAAAGGTAGTGGAAATCCAATTTAAATATTTCAGCATTGGGGAGTCCACTCAACATATCAAGGAACTATGAGTTAATGAAGTTGGACTTTTGAATGCATACCTAAACCCATTCAAATTTATTAATCGGCCAAATTTGGGGTGATGAGAAGGGGAGTATAAATCATTTCCACTAGAATTTCTAAAAAATAGGATATTTTGATGATAATAGTGAGGGATATTGGGTTTTGATAAAATAGTAAGAGATTAATAAATAGAATATATTATTTATTTATCTACCTTTTATTTGATAAATTACTAAAATTATACTTGTCTTGTTTATAGAAATAGAAATAAACATGACTTCAAACATGTAACTATTATCCATACTTGAGAAGGATAAATTTATTATTGGAACAAATTTCTAAGAGTGGTAATGGATCTTACATGTTATCATAAACCATAAAAGGAAATTGTATGTGTTAGAAGAACCTATTCCTAGAGTGCCCGATAAAGAGGCTAGTGAGGAAGAGTTGTCTCACTATGAAAAACATTTGAATGATGTCACGTATGTTTAGTGTTTTATGATATCATCCATGACCAATTATATTCTAAATAAATATGAGAACATGAATGCATATAGCATTATGTATCACCTTCTGGATATCTATCAATAGAATATATGATAATAGAGATATGAGATCTCCAATTCCCTACTTACAAGAAAAACATAGAGAGTCATCTCTAGATGGGCCTCATATAGTCAATCTTATTAGCTACAGTGAATGGTTATCCATCTTCGGTATTAAATTCCAATATGAGTTCCACATAGATCTCATACTTTACTCACTACCAAAGACCTTATCAAAATTTCTTTTCAAATATATTATGAAAAATAATGATAATATTCATTCATAACTTCTTACTCTGATTAGATTCATGGACAAGGACATAGGGAATGAAAAACATGTGGTCCTTATGGTGAATAAGAAAAAGTAATAATAGGTAAAAGGGTCCCATGACTCATAAAATGTCTAAATCTCCTAAACACCATCCTCCCAAGAAGAGAAAGATCCAAAGTAAGGGAAAGGAAAATGAAGCAGTATGTTTTCATGTGTCAAGAAAGGACACTGGAAGAGGAACTACACCCAAAAACAAGGGGAAGATAAAGGTGAATTCATTATTGAGTGTAATATTTCAATATCTACACATTGGGTATTTGATACAAATTGTGGTGTGTACATCTATATAAAAATGTAGGAACCAAGTAGATTATAAAATATTGTCAGAGGATAAGTGGATTTTAGAGATACCAATAGTGTGAGGTAGGCTTCTCTATCCATTGGAGACTACCACCTTTCATTACCAATAGGATTGATATTGGTTTTAAGATATTTTTATTATGTACCAACTGTTACTAAGAACATAATTTCTATATCCTTCCAATATACAAATGATTTTGTCATGACCCTCTCCACACAAGGTGTACCCCTCCTGGGCCGACAATCTAAGAAGGGAGATAGTGACCCCCCGAGTCCCACCTTCAGTAGGCCCTGGGTTGGAAACTTTCACCGAGGGTATAGTAAACCCATAAATGGGAGGCATTACCCTCTAAGAGAATACATGATAAAGAGATAGATAAGACAGAAACCAACCAAATCCAACTCAGACTATAATATAAAAGAAACCCCAAGTACACATATGTAATGTCTTGAAAAAACTACTACAATTAAAATAGAAAATGGCAAGTACCAAAAGAAAGTAAAAACGTTAGCAACCATGAAGCTTGAATAGCTCCTACAACCCCAAGCTAGTAGTAACCATCATAATCTCCAACCTACTCCATGTGACCTGAATAATAGTTTATATATATGTTGGGTGAGTATAATAATATACTCTGTAGGATCCTCCCTGGAGCCTCTCGTACAAAAGTACAAAAATCATGCTAAAGCACAGTGACCAAAAAGTGAAACTAACTCATCACCTAAATAGGTATACTAAGTTCCCTTCATAATCAAGGATACTCTCACAAAGTATCACATACAAGAGTATATAATATAAATAATAATATCAAGGGTACCCCGCTACTACTTCCCCACCAGTTTTTTGATTTTACCAAACATCACACATCCTAAGCATCTCTCTCTAAAAAGGATTGTGCACAGACACCTGGGCGAAGTACCACAACATGCACCTCGTGCAGCACAACCACCGCATCCATGTAACCAAAGTGACCAGGTAGTTTCTAGGAGATTCCACTGCTCGTATAATGTGTATCATACGTCGTGCATTAAACCTCAAGACATCATATCCCATACACAAAGTAAGGATCCTCAAGCCATCACAACCTATACACATTACACCTATAGTATTCCATAGGAAACTATATCCAAAATATATGTGTATGAATGACCACAATCCATTACATCCCTCTACACACATATATGGGGAAAACTAACTGATGTTCCAACCAGCAATAGTAACTACCAAGAGAATAGAGTGGGGCCAAAGGGGGTAGTCTTCCATCCATCCTCCCACTGGAATATTGGGGAAAACACCCCCCCCCCCCAGGGCTCAGAATCCTTGGGGTGTCAGTTTCCCTAACTGACAGGGTGGAGTAGCATATAGAAACACAAAAGGTATAGAATATACCGTAGCTCACAACCACACTATGGACATAACCTAGCCTTAGACTCAATTTTAGATAATGTTTCTTGGACTCCTGGCTGCCATTGCTAAGAAAAGGTATCCTATAATTACAAAACCATTTAAAGAGATTTATTATATTACTTCATTCCCTTTTTATCAGTTTCACTTTACAGTAATTAGTTCCTTAAACATTAATTAACCATTATCAATTCCACATTACATTTTATTAGAATTCCAACCAAGATCCACGGTTCCTTTAAATTTCAACCTCATCATTGCTTCCCAGTAAGCTCTTACCCCATGGGTTATCATCATTTATTCAATTATTTATTAATATCATTATCACCTTCCTATATTCCCAGGTATTCTAGAAAAACTGTCTAAGCTACTAAACACAAGGGGGGTCAACATGGTGAGTAGATGAACTACCTTTCACGTATTTCCACCTATAGTAGGAGCATAGACCCATCCTCCCGTGAGAAGCTAGACATGAAAAGTACATGGAAAACCCTGTATGTATTTGTATTTTTTGGAAGGAGGGTAGAGAAACTAGATTCCTTGAGCAGTGGGGAAAGTAAAGAAGATAAAAAACCAACAAGATTTCGCAAGCATCCAACATTCACATCTAAATGGTTTCATCATCTCTTGTGTCCTCCTCGACACCCACATGCATAAACCGATGCATCCTTCCAATATATGAGTCAAATTAATCCACAACCCATGGTCCTACCTTACCCCACATATCACAACAAACATCTAGGATCACATAACAACAAAATTAGTAGGAAAAAAACATCATATCAATTGGGATCTTGTCCCTTAAACAAGGCATCCAGTCTTTAAACATAATGAGCACTCATGGCTCCAAAGCACAAGGCACTCGGTTTTACAAGCAAGAGGGTAACTCAGAACCCTACCAAACCAATTTATTAATTTTAGGTTCAAGCTATGGGATACCTAAACCATAATCTATCCCAAATTAACTAAACAGTCAATTGACATGCCTTTAATTCAATATCAACAAGAATCAACATGCCACTGGCTCATAAATAAATTCAATTAAACATACTTACTACTACAACAACCAGATTCATTTACATGCATATTTATCTTTAAAAGATAATTATAATTAATCCTAGTTTATGTTATTTACCAATTTTTTTCAATAATGTCCTAAAAAACTAGGCAAGCATAGATATCACACTATCTAGTAAAACAAGTGTCAATAACATATGATCGATTCCAATTTATTTATCTGGTGAAAATAATTTTTAAGTCAATTAAATTGTAATATTATGGTCTAAAACATAAAAAATTTATAGTTTCATGTAAATGAATAAATAAACTATGAATACCCTACCTCAAAAGGTTTTTTATGCTCTTTGAATGAGAATAGTCCAACCAAACAGATCATGCTCACCTCTCCTAGAGAACCGCACTCACCAGAGGATATAGAGACACCACCACACCATCCAACACCCAAGAAAAGTCCATTAGGAATATGGATATAGCATTCCATAATAGGGAAAGTAGAAACATAAGGAGAGGAACCCATAAGAATGATGGTAGATCATACCTTATATCGAAGTTTGATCGATACTTCTTGGTTGCACCAAAATAGGGGGTGCGCATGCTGTAACACCCCGAGATTTTATGAAAAATATTATTTTAATTTCATTAATGTCTTGTGTTGTATGATACACCAAGATTACCTCGCGCTATACGCAACACCGTATTAGCTTGCAGTATACGCAACACTATTCTAGGATCGTGTTACACACAATTTTGATAATAGTTATTCTACGCAACATTGAGTATATATATATATATATTCAATGTATAAATGAAATATGGTTGGATTATGATATATGAAACAATGAAGTATTCCTGCACAGCACGCAACCCTAACTTGGCTTGCATTACACGCAATCGCGACCTTCCTCGATAGCATGTGTTGTACGCAATATCGGGTTTTACTAAATAATGATATATTATTATAATATTGTTATGAACTAGCCGTTATGAATAGTGTTAACTAACTTTTGAATTTTATAACATTATTATTCATCTTACACATTTCTAGAACATGGTATAAGAACAAAATAAATTTTTTCGGGTAAAATAAGTATTTTTCAAAAAATGTTGTTTTGCCGCCTTTTGATGGAGCACCCACTTTAAATATAGTTTTTGACATGTTTATAATTTTAATTTCACAAAATAAAATTCTTATTTTGAATAAGGATATAAAAAATTTACATTAGATAAAGTTTGGGTATTTTTCCGATAACTTTCATATTTTAATGAATAGTAAAAACACGCTATATTTTAATTAAAAACAACTTTTTTCATCGTAATATATTATGTGGTTAAATTATAATATTGAATGGTTTTAAATTATAAATAGAATATATTTTTACCATTTAATATAATTTATGTCATTAGCATTGATTTTACCTTGAATTCGTAGGTTAAATCAATTCAATCTTTTGCAATGTTTTAAAGAAAAACTTGTTTTCTTTCGACAACGGGATTAATATTAATTTAATTTCTACAACTTTTGTGTATTGAATTTGGAAAAATGGATTCCATATTTGGAATCAGTGGATCCAAATTATGTTAATAAACTACTTTTTATTTTAGGGAATTATGAATAGGAACTACAGTAAATTTTATTTACCATAGTTAAAGGTAAATCGGGTAATTAAGGGTAAATATAATATTTTAAAATTACCCTAAAAAATGTCAAAATCCTATTGGATAAATACAAGTCGACCCATATTACCTAAGGGTCAGATTAGATTCATTTAATTAAATTTTTTCAATGAAAATAATTTAATTATTATTAAAACCAAAGAATGTGACAACATGTCACTTTCTTAAATCTTATGAGTATAATAATTTTAATATAGTGATAAACTTCATGAAACTTTGAACATGAATAGTATCCAGAAATATAATACAATTATATACATCATATGAATTTATTTAGAATTTTTAGGGATTAAATAATTATCATTTATTATGACACAAAGATGATGCAGTAATTGTCTTATTAATGAAATATTGACAAAATTGATGTTATAAATGCCCAAATAAATGTAATTTGAGACTTTTTATGACTTAAACTAATTTTCAAGGTTAATATGACATGTTATTGTTGATTTAAGTAACTTTTTTGAACTTATAATTCTGTTATCAATTTCAAAAAAATCATGTACCAAATAATGTCAAAATTGACATAAATTAGTTTTTAAAACAAATATTATATTATTAATTGTTATTTTATTCCAAAAAATCTAAGGTTCGGCCAAATGACTTAGATAAGATTATATATATTAATAATAAACAACTTGGTGTTCGTTTGGCTTGATATAGTAAGTTTATTAACCATATAGTGTAAGAAAACAAAAAGACATGGTAAAAGTTAAATTATTTAACTTAGAGTTAAATCTAATTGATAATGTTAAAATAATAACCTAAAATTGTCTAAATAATATTTTATAAGAGTATTTAGACCCATAACTACTTTATCCTATAAATAAGACCCTTTGGAACCATTATAAATCGAATTTGACCTTAATATAAAATTATATTTTGAGATTTTCCTAAGGTGCCCCTCTCCTCCCTTATAAAAGGGCACCTCCTCCCTCTCCTCCTCACACCAATTTGAGCATTCAAGATCGGCCTACCCCTACCAAAATCTCTTCTACACTTTCCTATTATCATCCTAGAGGTCCTGGTATTCTTCAAAGACCATCCTTAGTTCTTTATGTGGAGGTTAAGAAAAGGCGCGTCAAAAAGAGGTAATATCCATTACCGGTCTTTTTCAATTTCTTTCTTCTTCAACTTCTTCTTATTTAGTTGTTTCATGATAAAGTAATAACATCAGTATTTATTGTATACTGATATGTTATTATAAATATGAAACAACTCTAATTAACCTTCTATCCATCCTACGGAAAAAGGAAATCACCGCGCGTGCGTACGTACGGAATACCGTCTCCACGCCGTGGTGTAATCTATTTTCCGCCACCACCTTAATTGGATAGGTATAATGGTGTAAGGAGTAACTATATATTATTATTATAAATTGATATTGATACTGAAATAGTATACATACACTTAAACACAAGTTCACGATCATGAGAACGATATCATCGCTCGTGCGTACGTACGAACTACCGTCTCCACGACGCGATGAGATTCATTCTCCACATTAACCATTCATGAATGATTATAAAGTATATATAATTAATAATAATGAAATATATGACATATTAAATCTACTGGATTTATGTATATATATATGTATGTATGTCATCTACTTACTTCCATTCAAGACAATAAGGAAAGGAAAACAGCGTTCATGCGTACGTACAGACTACCGTCTCCATGAACGATGTGTTTCATTTCATTTATCTATCTATTATATATATATATATATACTGAATATATATGATATATAAATCATGTTTTATATTCTGTAAGTAAGTAAATCATGATATAAGTAATAATAATGTCAAGAACAACAAGTCCAAACACCTACGATAAATGAAACGATTTTACCCAAAACGCTTCTTTAACATGGAATTTACAAAAGAACGGGTAATATAAAGTCATAAGTGAACCATATATGATATCATAACAATGAATATAATTCTGTAATAAGTTAATTACATTATTTAAATCATTATAATGGAGGTTCGGATACGTACAAAGCATATCAGACATAAGGTAAGGGAAATATCACAATCTCATTTTTATCCGAGATTGTTTATACTTTGGTATTTACTGGGGTGTATTTTATCATCCACATCCATGTTTCCTCAACATGTAATATTTATATCCTTATACAATAGTTTATATCCAATTTTACCCTTTTTTGAGTTTTTAGTAAAAGATATGAAAGGAATCTTTTGTCGTTTTTCGTACGAGGTACTTTTTGACTTTTTCGACAAAAGTACGAGAAGAATGTTTTTTTTAACTTATACAGCATGAATGGATTTTTAAAACATTATTTCCAAGAATCTTCCTTTACAAGTTTTCAAGTTTATTTTTAATCAACTTCTTTTAGTTTATGATTGTATGACATGTTAAGAAAGAAAAGGTGTTTTTGAAGTAGAAAGGATATTTTCCTCAAGAATGGAGTTCAAGTGTTTTATCAAAATTATTTTTCATCTAAGATAATAAAGGGTTCTGTTTTTATCCCTATTATTACATTGATTTGATTATGTTATGATGGAATTATTTTTATGAATTCCTTTATCGTATATGAATTGTTTTATGATGTCATGATGTTTAAGATTCCCATTTTTATTACATGGGTTATGCAATGATGTATGATTTATGATTTTGTGGCACACATAAGAATGGTATCATTATGAGATGGGTGGGACCTATATCTCCCTCAAATGCATTGTGTAAAGATTTTATATCTCATGAGATAGACATGGCTGGAATGGTAGGTTATATCGGTTCATTGAAACAGGACTGAAACGAGGGTGACTCGGTTCAGAAATGGACTTTGTCCACTACGATAGTCTTGGAAATGAGTCTGGACTAATAAGATATGATTCTCTATGATTATGTGTGTATGCCACAAAGTTTCTTGTTTTAGGTTATGATTATTGGGATTTCATTTCACTAATATGATTTATCCCGTGTTATGATATTATGATCTCTTTTGCAGGTTAAGATTTCCAAAATGTTATGTTCTTATGAATATGATGTGATTGATTTTTCTTTTGTTTAACCTTACTGAGCATTTGAGCTCACCATTTTATGTTTTCTTTTCCCCAGGATATAAATAAAGGTTTTAGGTAAGAAAAAAAAGGGTAAGATCTTTATGGGATATGTTGAAGATCTTTCACCATGATTAGAAGATTATGTTCTGAGTTTCCAAAGACACTAAACTATTACGGTCCTTGTGTGTGTGTTTTTGTTATGTAATAAGTATTCTACAAAAGTAATGTAATGTCCTTATACGTTAAGCTTTGGGTCTCTACAGTTGGTATCAGAGGAAAGGTTTAGTCAACCTTTGGAAACTAGTATGTGAGAACGTTAGTGAGATCCCTAGAGATATTTCTAAGGTATGTCTTGGTATGTCCCTAAGGATAAGTATACGTATAGGATATAGTCCTAGAACTATGGTAATGATCTTAGAATTTAACCTATGATGTTATATATTGAAGTTACTCCCCCTTTATTATGATTTTTTCCTCTAACACTATTATTTTTGGGTTTTAGAAAATGGCTGGAAACAAGATGATTCACGATAATGGAGGATATTATGGACAATGGAATGATATTCTTCATGAGAAACCAAATGAAATGGGATTTGGAAGTCCAAACATAATTATTATGCCGAATCAGCAATCTCATAATATGATTAATAAAGTAAAATTTGGTAAGTTTCCTGACTCGGATAATAAGATAAAGATGGAGTTTCATGATGATCATAGAGGAAAGAAAGTTCAATTTCCCTTATGTAAATCATGTGGGAAGAGGCATCAAGGAGAATATTTCAAAGGAACTGGAAGATTCTTTGGGTGTGGAAAAGAAGGACACAAAGCCAGTAAGTGCAAAGGAAAAGGTTCAGTTAACAGCAGGGATGAGGATAATGGTATTGCTACGACATCAACAATGGTTAAATGTTTTAAATGTGGAATTTACGGGCATTATGCAAACCAGTGCCCTATGGGAAAGTATCATGAAGAGAATCAGTATGGTCGTATGGGTAGTATTTATATTGATGATGATGAAGAGACTACAAATGATATGTGAGATGAAATAATTGTTGAAGCTCGGTCAATGGTTTAAGAATGTAGTGGAATGATTACATGTTTATCATGTGTAATGTTGTATAAGTAATCTCATGGTACTATGGAATAAAGAGACATCTAAGGATTGTTACACTGTTGTATTTCCTTGAGTTTTGAAATTTTATGATTAATGGTACCAGTATCCATGAAAGGTTATTCAGATATTTTTGGAATGTAGATGATATACGCATAATGAAGGGATAAGGATAAAATTAAATGTTTGATAGTATTTATGAGCTCATGACTGATATAAGAAGAAGGTTATATCGTGGTTTGAGTATATAGAATTTTGGATTTTGGTATGTGGAAAGAGTTTACTTTTTACAGCATTCATGTTTTCACTATGGTTCAATGGGTATTCATTTTTTCAAGAGAATACATGATTAAGGTATTCACATGATTGGAATGTGACCAAAAATATATATATATGGGGGATAAATGATGGTATTCACATGCTTGGTTGAGGACATTACAAGTAATCATTTTCTTTATACTATGAGCTTGGAACAAAGTATTTTAGATAAGACTAAATATTGGAATGGATTATGTTAGACATATGCTAAGTATTGTTTAAGGATAGAACTTTTTTCGATATTACTGATGGGATTTTATAGTAATGTAGTTTTAAAAAAAGGACAACCTGCAGGATGGGCGACAGCCCATCGCGTAGGCCAAGGCTGTGGGAATCGAACCCACAACTAAAGTGCGACGGGCCTTTTTCGCATACCACTGGCCTACAGAAAGTCCCTGGTTAGTAGAAACTAGTTTTATTTTATTAAGCGGTATGATATATGAATTATAAGTTCATTTTTGGAATCGTATATGATTAACCTCACCAAATACGGACTTATGTATATTTGATAACTATTTCTAAACTTTTGTTTGAAACAGATGGAATGACCCATCATTCTATCACATGATCTATTAACACTTCATGAATAACAAATTCAACTTCATTTCTTTAAGAGATGAAGTGGAAATTGTTCAAAGCACAAACAACAGTGAGATTGTACCAAAATCAAGTAAGTATTTCTTCTAATTCAAAATTTTCAACTTTAGGGAAATGATCTTGAAAACCAAAAATGTTGTCCTAGTGCTCTTATATCTGATGAATCAGATAGTACCTTAGATCATCACAAATTTATGGCTTTGTGATTGCTGGCTCTTCCATAGCCATGTTCTCTACTACTCTCCATCAGAACATGATGGTTAGATTTCTCTTCCATATCCATATTTTCACCGATGTGGAAACCCAGTGATTAGTTTATTTGGGTAACCATTAAGTTTCATACTTTTGTTTTTAAAGATTGGTTTTGGTATTACTTTTTACGATGTTGGTTTCTATTAAAGAAACTTTCTAATAGTAAACCATTTATAACCCCGATGAATTTCGAGGGTGAAATTCATTTTAAGGGGGGTAGAATGTAACACCCCAAGATTTTATGAAAAATATTCTTTTAATTTCATTAATGTCTTGTGTTGTATGCTACACCAAGATTACCTCGCGCTATATTCAACACCGTATTAGCTTGCAGTATATGGAACACTATTCTTGGATCGTGTTACACACAATTTTGATAATAGTTATTCTACGCAACATTGAGTATATATATATATATATATATACAATGTATAAATGAAATATGGTTGGATTATGATATACAAAACAACTAAGGATTCTTGCACACCACGCAACCCTGGCTTGGCTTGCATTACACGCAATCGCGACCTTCCTCGATAGCGTGTGTTCTATGCAATACCGGGTTTTACTAAACAATGATATATTATTATAATATTGTTAGGAACTAGCCTTTATGAATAGTGTTAACTAAATTTTGAATTTTATAACATTATTATTCATCTTACACATTTCTAGAACATGGTATAAGAACAAAATAAATTTTTCGGGTAAAATAAGTATTTTTCAAAAAATGTTGTTTTGTCGCCTTTTGATGGCGCACCCACTTTAAATATAGTTTTTGACATGTTTATAAGTTTAATTTGACAAAATAAAATTCTTCTTTTGAATCAGGATATAAAAATTTACATTAGATAAAGTTTTGATATTTTTCCGATAACTTTCATATTTTAATGAATAGTAAAAACACGCTATATTTTAATTAAAAACAACTTTTTTCATCGTAATACCTTATGTGGTTAAATTATAATATTGAATGGTTTTAAAGTATAAATAGAATATATTTTTACCATTTAATATAATGTATGTCATTAGCATTGATTTTACCTTGAATTCGTAGGTTACATCAATTCAATCTTTTGCAATGTTTTAAAGAAAAACCTGTTTTCTTTCGACAACGGGATTAATTTTAATTTAATTTCTGCAACTTTTGTGTATTGAATTTGGAAAAATGGATTCCATATTTGGAATTAGTGGATCCAAATTATGTTAATAAGATACTTTTTATTTTTGAGAATTATGAATAGTAACTACAGTAAATTTTATTTACCATAGTTAAAGGTAAATCGGGTAATTAAGGGTAAATATAATATTTTAAAATTACCCTAAAAAATGTAAAAATCCTATTGGATGAATAAAAGTCGACCCATATCACCTAAGGGTCGGATTAGATTCATTTAATTAAATTTTTTCAATGAAAATAATTTAATTATTATTAAAACCAAAGAATGTGACAACATGTCACTTTCTTAAATCTTATTAGTATAATAATTTTAATCTAGTGATAAACTTCATGAAACTTCGAACATGAATAGTCTCCAGAAATTTAATACAATTATCTACATCATAGGAATTTATTTAGAATTTTTAGGGATTAAATAATTATCATTTATTATGACACAAAGAAGATGCAGTAATTATCTTATTAATGAAATATTGACATAATTGATGTTATAAATGCCCAAATAAATGTAATTTGAGAATTTTTATGACTGAAACTAATTTTAAAGGTTAATATGACATTTTATTGCTGATTTAAGTAACTTGGTTCTAACTTATCATTCTGTTATGAATTTCATAAAAATCATGTACCAAATAGTGTCAAAATTGACAAAAATTAGTTTTTAAAACAAATATTATATTATTAATTGTTATTTTATTCCTAAAAATCTAATGTTCGGCAAAATGACTTAGATAAGATTATATATATTAATAATAAACAACTTGGGGTTCGTTTGGATTGATATAGTAAGTTTATTAACCATATAGTGTAAGAAAACAAAAAGACACGGTAAAATTTAAATTATTTAACTTAGAGTTAAATCTAATGGATAATGTTAAAATAATAACCTAAACTTGTCTAAATCATATTTTATGAGAGGATTTCGACCCATCCCCACTTTAGCTTCGAAATAAGACCCTTTGGAACCATTATAAACCGAATTTGACCTTAATATAAAATAATATTTTGAGATTTTTTTAAGGTACCCCTCTCCTCCCTTATAAAAGGGAACCTCCTCCCTCTCCTCCTCACACCAATTTGAGCATTCAAGCTCGGACAACCCCTGAAAAAATATCTTCTCCACTTCCCTAGTATCATCCTAGAGGTCCTGGTATTCTTCAAAGACCATCTTTAGTTCTTTATGTGGAGGTTAAGAAAAGGCGCGTCAAAAAGAGGTAATATCCATTGCCGATCTTTTTCAATTTCTTTCTTCTTCAACTTCTTCTTCTTTAGTTGTTTCATGATAAAGTAATAACATCAGTATTTATTATATACTGAAATGTTATTATAAATATGAAACAACTCTAATTAACCTTCTATCCATCCTACGGAAAAAGGAAATCACCGCGCGTGCGTACGTACGGAATACCGTCTCCACACCGTGGTGTAATCTATTTTCTGCCACCACCTTAATTGGATGGGTATAATGGTGTAAGGAGTAACTATATATTATTATTATAAAGTGATATTGATTCTGAAATATTATACATACACTTCAACAAAAGTTCACGATCATGAGAACGATATCATCGCTCGTGCGTACGTACGGACTACCGTCTCCACGACGCGATGAGATTCATTCTCCACATTAACCATTCATGAATGATTATAAAGTATATATAAGGAATAATAATAAAATATATGACATGTTAAATCTACTGTATTTATATATATATATATATATATATATATTTATGTCATCTACTTACTTCCATTCAAGACAATAAAGAAAGGAAAACAGTGTTCATGCGTACGTACGGACTACCATCTCCATGAACGATGTGTTTCATTTCATTTATCTATCTATTATATATATATATATATATACTGAATATATATGATATATAAATAATTTTTTATATTCTGGAAGTAATTAAATCATGATATAAGTAATAATAATGTCAAGAACAACAAGTCCAAACACCTACGATAAATGAAACGATTTTACCCAAAACGCTTCTTTAACATGGAATTTACAAAAGAACAGGTAATATAAAGTCATAAGTGAACCATATATGATATCATAACAATGAATATGATTCTGTAATAAGTTAATGAAATTATTTAAATCATGTAATATTTATATCCTTCTACAATAGTTTATATCCGATTTTACCCTTTGGTGAGTTTTTAGTAAAAGATATGAAAGGAATCTTTTGTCGTTTTTCGTACGAGGTACTTTTTGACTTTTTTGACAAAAGTACAAGAAGAATGTTTTTTTTAACTTATACGGCATGAATGGATTTTTAAAACATTATTTCCAAGAAGCTTCCTTTACAAGTTTTCAAGTTTATTTTTAATCAACTTCTTTTATTTTATGATTGTACGACATGTTAAGAAAGGAAAAGTGTTTTTGAAGTAGAAAGGATATTTTCCTCAAGAATGGAGTTCAAGTGTTTTATCAAAATTATTTTCCATCTAAGATAATAAAGGGTTCTGTTTTTATCCCTATTATTACATTGATTTGATTATGTTATGATGGAATTATTTTTATGAATTCCTTTATCGTATATGAATTGTTTTATGATGTCATGATGTTTAAGATTCCCATTTTTATTACATGGGTTATGCAATGATGTATGATTTATGATTTTGTGGCACACATAAGAATGGTATCATTATGATATGGGTGGGACCTATATCTCCCTCCAATGCATTGGGTAAAGATTTTATATCTCATGAGATAGACATGGCTGGAACGGTAGGTTATACCGGTTCAGTGAAACAGGACTGAAACGACGGTAACTCGGTTCATAAATGGACTTTGTCCACTAAGATAGTCTTGGAAATGAGTCTGGACTAATAAGATATGATTCTATATGATTATCTGTGTATTCCACAAAGTTTCATGTTTTAAGTTATGATTATTGGGATTTCATTTCACTACTATGATTTATCCCATGTTATGATATTATGATCTCTTTTGCAGGTTAAGATTTCCAAAATGTTATGTTCTTATGAATATGATGTGATTGATTTTTCTTTTGTTTACCCTTACTGAGCATTTGAGCTCACTCTTTTATGTTTTCTTTTCCCGAGGATATAAAGAAAGGTTTTAGGTAAGAAAAAAAGGGGAAGATCTTTATGGGATATGTTGAAGATCTTTCACCATGATTATAAGATTACGTTCCGAGTTTCCAAATACACTAAACTATTACGGTCCTTGTGTGTGTGTTTTTATTATGTAATAAGTATTCTGCAAAAGTAATGTAATGTCCTTGTACGTTAAGCTTCGGGTCTCTACACATGAAGTAGAAAGAAACTCTAGGGAAGACATGATATAAGGATACAACACTATGCATGACTTCTTTATGAAGGAAGGAAATTTTTGATCATCTCACACCAGGGAACAAGGAGGAATAAAAATGGAGTAAGATATCTTGTCCCTTTAAAAGATTTAACAGGGCAGATATTTAAGATACGTTGGATTTTTTATTAAAAGAGGATCACATTAAACCATGCGGTTTGATCAAGTAAAGGAATCTTGAGTCTTACAAATATTAATATAGGAGTTATGGTCTTTGAATCGGCCTTAAATCCCTTAAAATAAGGCCTTGAGTGTGTTTTTTGTCAAATAAAATGTTAAATGGGAAAAACTGGAAAATCTGGAAAAACTAAAAATTTGAAAAAGGAAATGAAATAGTTCAAGAAACACTGTAGACTCCCAATTTTGGAAAAAATATAGACTCACCATTGTGGAAACACTGTAGACTCACAATTCTGGAAACACTGTAGACTCACTGTTCTGGAAACACTGTATACCTACCGTTCTGGACACACTATAGACCTACCATTCTGGAAAAACTATAGACTCGCCATTCTGTAAACATTGTAGACCTATCATTAGATGTCTCACCATTCTGGAAACACTATAGATCTACCACTCTGTAAACACTATAGACCTACCATTTTGGAAACACTATAGACTCATCATTCTAGAAAACTATATACCTACTATTATATGTCTCGCTATTCTGGATACACTATAGACCTAAAATTCTAGGAACACTATAGACCTACCATTTTGAAAACACTATAGACTCACCATTATAGAAACATTGTTCACAAAAAAGGAAATTTGGAAAAATGTTGGGGATGAGTCACCTTGACCTCCCAGAACACCTCAAACATCAGATTTCAATAAGGGAATGGACCAGATAGGTTTGGGCCATTACATCAGATACCTCTCAAAACATTATCATCCTCGATAATCAAAAACCAACCCAGATAGGAAACAGACAAAGGGGTCTGAGAAACCACTCTTCTAGATACCTATCAAGGATCTCACCACTAAAGGACCTCAACTACTTCAAAAAGTAACATGTGAAACCACAAGAAAACCACAACTAGCTTCTAAATAATCTCCCGGGAGAGATACCTCTCAAAAGAGGGAAATTCACAATAAGAAACAAAAGAAATCCATCTCATGACAAGAAAAGGTCTAAAACCACAAAACTAACATCGTTATAAGGAAAGAGATAAACATCAAACATCTCAGGGTACTGAACACATATCTGGGACTCACATTCCCGGTTACTCTCCTCTACACCATCGTGTCTCCATAATACATGAACCAAAAAAAATTCATGCCTGAGAAGCACCTTCTAATTGTGATCTTGGATCTCTATAGGTCGCTTTTCAAAGATCCCATCATATTCTATATTTATATCTCCCTAATCCATTACTTGAGAGTCGTCATTAGATTACAATAGAGATTCAATACATGAAAATCATCGTGTATCCGGATCATCTACGGGGCAATTGTTACTTGATATTCCATGGTTCCAACATGAGACAATACCTAGAAAGTCCCAACAAACTGGGAAGAAAGATTACTCCAATGAAAAAACCTTCACTAACCACAATGGGGTGTCACCTTCAGAAACATTTGATCCCCAACATCAAACTCTAAAGGTCTCCTCCTTTGATCGGCATATGATTTCTAACGATTATTTTCTACCTTCATCCTCTTATGAATCACCTAAACCATCTCTGTCTTATTTTTCACAAGTTCCAGTTCGAGAATTGCTAATTCTCCAACCCCAGTCCAGCACAATGGAGAATGAAAGGGTAAGAAATACAAGGCTTCAAATGGAACCATACCAATGGTGGAGTGAAAAATATTTTTTTAAGAAACCTCCACAGAGGGTAAGTTCCTCATCCATGAACCTACAAGATCCAAGGCACAAGAGTGCAACTTGTCATCAAGATTCTGGATTTTCCACTCTGTCTGAACATCAGTTTGTGGATGAAAAGCAGTGTTAAGGCATAGATGAGAACCAAAAGCTTGCTGGAGACCTCTCAACACCCTAGAGGTAAAACGAGGATCTTGATCGGAAATGGTCATCCTTGGGAATCCATGAAGACTCACCACATCCTCCAGATACTTCCTCAAAAAAACATCCATTGATCCCAACTCCTTGATCGCTATAAAGTAGGCCGATTTCATCAAATGATCCACTACCACCCATATAGCATCATGGACTCCTTGATCTTGAGGTAAACTAGTAACAAAGTCCATTGAGATGTCCTCCCACTTCCACTGAGGAACATCTAATGGATAGAGAAACCCACTGGGAACACGGTTCTCTACCATCACCTTATGGCAGACCAAACATCAAGACACAAACTTTGCAACTGCACGTTTCAACCCAAGACACCAAAACTGAATCCTCAAAGCTCAGTGCATCTTTTTCATTCCAAGATGCACCACTAAAGTTGAACTATGAAACTCTATTAAAACCACCTCATGCATCACCAAAGGAATGAAAATCCTTCCCTGATACAACACTTAGTGTTTTTTATCCTAATACTAACCATCAGGGGCCTCTCCACAACAAATTGTTCTCTCTAGACCTCCACCTATAGATTTCCCAATTGGGCTCTTCCACATGTTGCACTAGAGATGACTACACCATCATCTGAAAAATACAACCTCTACCTCCAACTTCTCCCATATCGAGACATAATACTGAAAGTTCTTCCATTACTCTCTAGAAATTGCCATATTCACCCACTGCATCACTACATGATATCCTACTCAGTGTATCAGCTACAACAATCCCCTTTCCAGGTGTATATAAGATTTTGAAGTCGTATTCCTATAAGAAATCCATCCACTAATGATGCCTCAAGTTCAAGTCACACTGGGAGAAAACATACCTCAGGATATTATGATCAGTGAAAACCACAAAGTGCTTTCCTATAAGGTAATGTCTCCACAAATTTAGAGCAAAAACCATGACCTCTAACTCAATATCATGGGTGTCATAGTTACATTTATGGGGATGAAAATTCTGAGACCCATAAAAAACAACTGATCTCTGCAGCATTTGAACACAGCCTAACCACATATGTAAAGCATTGCAGAAAACATCAAACTGAACTCCCTCTACTGGAAGACAAAGAAATGGATCACTTACCAACTTCTCCTCCATATACTCAAAATATATCTGACACTGATTAGTTTTCACAAATACATGATCCTTCCTAGTCAATGTTGTCAAAGGAGTCTCAAATCAAGAGAAATAGGCTAAAAACCTCCCGTAGTAGCCTGTGAGACTAAGGAAACTTTGACCCTCTTCCACTATATTTGGGGATTTCCAAGACACAACTACATCTATCATCGATGTATACACAGATACTCCCTTCCAAGACACCACATTCCCCAATCAATGAACTTCTTGAGCCCAAAACTCACACTTTGAGAACTTACCAAACATGTGTTGTTGACAAAGAACTCCCAAAATGGAATGCAGATGCTCTTTATGATCCTCCGTAGATGTGGACTACACAAGGATGTTGTCGATGAAAACCACCATGAACTTATCCAGGAACTCATAGAACATAGCATTCATCAACCCCATGAACACTGTTGAAGCATTCGTCACACCGAACTACATTACAACAAACTCATAATGACCATGACGACAACAGAAAGTAGTCTTTGGGATATCTTAATTATTCACACGTATATGATGATATCATGACCGCAAGTCGATCTTCAAGAACCAACTTTCATGCTTCAGTTGATTGAATAAATCATCAATCCATGGAAGAGGATATTGATTCTTCATAGTCTCTTTGTTTAAGCGATGATAATCGATACACAACCGCAAACTGTCTTCAGCATTCTTTATGGACAAAACCGATGCACCCCATGGTGACACACTCATCCAAAAAAAACTAAACTGTAACAGAATATTGAGCTATTTATTAATCTCATATAACTCAGAAGGGGCTATCCTATATAGAGAAATAGATATAGGAGATGATCTTAGATATAGATCGATCCCAAAATAAATATCTCATCGTGGAGGTAATGCTACAACTTCTTCTGGAAAGACATCAGTGTACTCTTCTATGACCCCCGGGAAATTCCAACTTCTTAACCTTCAAAGAACTCAATATTAGGTTAGCCATCAAGAATGATAAGGATATAACATGCCTCTGACCCATCTAAAGGTCTCGCTCTCCAATAAACACCACTGGCTCTCCATCAGCATCGAAGAACACCATCTTCCTCCTAAATAAATCCATGATATCCTACACATAATATAACCAATAAATGTTGAGTATGAAATCATATGATTTTATCTGCTAACATAAGAATTCTCCCATAGAGCGGTGCTTCCCCAACACTAGCTCACAGTCTCAATATACTTAAAACAAGTCAACTCGACCTCCAACTAGCGTAGTCAACGCCAAGGGAACTGGAATCCTCTCTACCTCAAGTCCCAAAGAATGGAAAAGGGGAGGTAATATTATGGAGTGTGTCACTCATAAATCAAAAAAGGCATACCACCAAGTAGAATACAAGCTAATGGTACCTCAAATGATGTCTGGCTCACCTGGAGCTAGCAACGCTAAAGCATGAAGCTGGACACAACCTGCTCCATGACCTCTAGACCCTAACAATGACCACCACCACGGTCATGATCTGCTCCCTAAGGATGGGTAGCATCATAGGGGTGTCCTCTTACTACCCCATCTAATCTCTTCTGATCTAGTGATGGTGTAACCTGCTGTTGTTACCTTAGTTGAAATTGCCTCAATAGTGGAACCTAGAGCGGAACACCTGGTGAATGATGACCACTCTGAAAGGTATGTCCCTATCACTACTAATATCCTCGGCCTCCACAAGAAAAACAAGTTCTTGATCCCTTGAAATAGGGCTTAAAGCCACAACCCCTAGAGAAAAAAGATGTGGAGGGACAGGACCATCCCCTGGTCGAATGGAAACTCTTCTTCCCTAAAAAATGGGAAACCCAAACCACAGCTCTGCTTTGTGAGGAATCATGAAGACTCCTCTCTTGTAAAGATCTAGTTCTGGATAAAGTCCTCTAAATGACCTCTACCCTTGCCAGCACCTCAATATATTTCCTCGGTATAAACAGGGTGACCTGGTGTTGGATCTCTAGATGCAAAGCCTCCTCGAAATGCCTCACCCTAGCCTCCTCATCTGGCAACAGGTCTGAAGCATATCATAAAAGGTTCCTAAAATAGATTCCAAACTCTTTCACAATGGATCTCCCCTATCGAAGGGTAATCAACTCTTGGAGACTAGACGTCTTCATGGTTGAAGAAAGAAACTTGACTCTAAACTTGTCTCAAAACACCTCCCATTAGATCGCCAACTCCTCGCGATCCCCAAGGAACAAGAAACACCATTATCTTGCTACCCATCATAGCATCGTCAGAACCAAAGATGCACAGTGCCCTTTCTGAGCATGGATCAAAATGAAGGCTATCTCAACCTCCTCCAACCAGTCTTCTGTGAAGACATCTGAAATGAATCCCTCATACTTCAATAGACTCTGGCACTGAAACTATCATAGTTTACTCCTCTAAGTTTCATCATCATAAACCTCTACCCTACAGTGATCTACTGGCACCGCCTTCTAGACATATTCTATGTGAACCTAATGAGGACGTCGACCTGTAGCCATATCTGAAAAATAATAAATAGTTTGATCCCCTAATCCTAGAATATGGAAGACTGAACATTAATTAATTAATTGTTTTATTTTATTCATTTTAGGTTAACCTATCCCAAGGTCTACCCATTCAAACATAGGCACAAAGAATAATGATGCATGATCCTCTCCTTGGTCTCTACCCTGCAACCAGCATCACCTTATTTAGTTTTCACTGTAAACTTAAAGTTTCATGCATCAGATCATAGGGGGACCTAAATGTTTATGTCTCATCTAGTCTCCATTTTTTATATCACTTGCTAAACTTAAATGACATTGTTTCCCTACCAACCCATGAAGCCTCACCTGTGCCTAACACCAAACTCTATCCTATCCCTCAACCTAACCTCTAATATCACTTTGTCGTGACCCCCTCCCCACAAGGTGTACCCTTCCTGGCCAGTAAATTTGAGAAGGGATACAGTTCCCCCCCCCCCGATTCCCACCTCCAGTAGGCCCTGGGTTGGCAACTAGCACTGAGGGTATGGTAAACACACAAATGGGAGGCATTACCCTCTAAGGGAACACATGAAAAAGAGAGATATAATACAAACACCAACCAACTCCAACTTAGACTACAATATAATAAGAAATCCCAACTACACATATGTAATTTCATGCAAAAACTACTACAATAGAAATGGAAAACTGAAAGTACCAAAAGAAAGTGAAAAACGTTAGCAACCATGAAGCCTGAATAGATCATGTAACCCCAAGCTAGTAGTAACCATCCTAATCTCCAACCTACTCTAAGTGACTGTAAAAATAGTTTATATATACGTAGGGTGCGTATAACATTATACTCAGTAGGATCCTCTCGTTAAAAAGTAAATAAATCATGTTAAAGCACCGTGAACAAAAAGTGAAACTAACTCATCACCTAAATAGTTATTCTAAGTTCCCTACCTCACCAAGGATACACTCACCAAGTATTTCATATAAGAGTATGTAATATAATAAAAAATATCAAGTGTAACATGCTACTACTTCCCCACTAGTTTTCCACTTTGCCCTAACATCTCTCATCCTAAGAATCTCTCTCCAAAAAGTCTTTCCCACAAACACTTGGGTGAAGCACCACAACATGCACCTCATGCAGCACAACCACCATGTCTACGTTAGAAAAGTAACTTGGTATTTTTCAAGAGCCACCACATCTTGTGTAACATGTATCATAGATCGGGCATTAAACCTCAATCCATTATAGCCCATACACCGAGTAAGGATACTCAAGCCATCATAGCCTATACACATTACACCTATAGTAGTCTATAGGAAACTATATCCAGAATATATGTGTGTGAATGAACACAAGCCATTACAGCCCTCAACACACATATATGGGGAAAACCAACTGTTGTGCCTACCAACACTAGTGACAACCAAGAGAAGAGAGTAGGGACAAAGTAGGTAGTCATCCATCCATCTTCCCACCGGAATGTTAGGAAAACCTCCCACCCCCTAGGACTCGGAATACTCAGGGTTTCAGTCTCCCTAACTGATGGGGTGAAGTAACGTATAGAAACAAAAAAAGTATAGAATATAATATAGCTCACAACCACACTATGAGAATAACCTAGTCTTAGACTCAACTACAGCTAACCTTTCTCAGACTCCTGGATGCCACTACTAAGAAAATCTATCCTATAAGCACACAACCATTTAAAGAGATTTATTCTATTACTTCATTCCCTTTTTATTAGTTTCACTTTATATTAATTAGTTTCTTAAACATTAATTAACCATTATCAATTCCATATTACATTTTATTAGCATTCCAACCAAGATCCATAGTTTTTTAAATTTCAACCTCAGCATTGCGTCTCAGCTAGATCAAACCCCATGGGTTAACATAATTTATTCAATCATTTATTAACAGAGTTATTACCTTCCAATATTCCTAGGAATTATATAAAAATATTATAAACTATAAAACACAAGGGGAATTAACATAGTGATTAGATGAACTATCCATAAAGTCTTTGACACCTATAATAAAAGCATACACACATCCTCCCTCAAGAATCTAAACACAAAAATCACATGGCATACCCCATGCATCTTCGCCTCTTTTTGGAAGGAGGGTAGAAATTCCAGCTTCCGTGATAATTCGGGAAAGTAAATAAGATAAACAACCAACAAGATTCAGCAAGCATCCAACATTCACATCCAACCCATTTCATTATATCTAGTTTCCTCTTTAACACCCACATGCATACACTGATGCATTTCATCACTCTAGGTATTAACTATTGCCACAAACCATGGGCCTTCTTGCCCCCACATATCACAACAACCATCCAGGATCACATCACAACACAAGCATCATGAAACAAACATCATATCAACTGGTCTCTTGTCCCTTAAACAAGGCATCCAGCTTTCCAACATAATGAGCACTTCATGGCTCCAAAGCACAAGGAACTTAGCCTTATAAGAAATAGGTTAAATCAGAACCCTACCAAGCTGATTTGTTAATTTTAGGTTCCAAATATGGGAAACCTAAATAGTAAACTATCAAAAAGTAACTAAACAGTTAATTGACATACCAATAATTCAATGTCAACAAGTATCAACATGCCTCAGGCTCATCAATTAATTCAATTAAACATGCTTACTACAACAACAACCAGAATCATTTTCATTCCTCTTAATCTTTGAAAAATAATTAAAATTAATCCAAGTATATGTTCCTTACCGATTTCCGTCAAGAACAACATGAAAAACAAGGCAAGCATAGATATCACACTATCTAGAAAAACATGAGGCAATAATATATGATCGATACCAATTTATTTATCTATTTAAAATATTTATTAAATTAATTCCATTATGATCCAATGGGATAAAACATGATAAATTTATAGTTGTAATTAAAAGAATAGCGAGACCACGAATCCCCTACCTTAAAAGGTTTATGATGCTCTTTGCAAAAGAATAGTTCAACAAAACATATCATGATCACCTCTCCTGGAGGACCGCATTCACTAGAGGTATAGAGACACCACCACACCATCCAACACCCCAGAAAAGTATATTAGAAACATGGAGATAGCATGTCGTAACAGGGTAAGGACAAACAGAAGGAGAGGAACCCAGAAGAAATCCAGTAGATCATAACTTATATCGAAGATTGATCAATACTGCTTCATTGCACCAAAAAAAGGGGTGTGCATATAGTAGGAAGAAACTCTAGGTAATACACAATCCAAGGCTACAACACTATGAATGACTTATACAAGAAGGAAGGGAAGGTTTGAGCATCTCTCACTAGGGAAAAAGGAGTAAGAACAAGGGAGGAATATATCTCGTCCCTTTAGAGGATTTAACAGAGCAGTGATTTAAGATATGATGGATTTTCTATTAAAATAGGATCACATTAAACCATGCGTTTTGACCAAGTAAAGGAATACCTGGTCTTAGGAAAATTAATATTGGAGTTATGGTCTTTGAATCGGCCTTAAATCCCTTAAAACAAGGCCTTGAGAGCGTTTTTCATTAAAGAAAACATTAAATGTGTGAAATTGGGAAATCTGGGAAAACCGGAAATTTGAAAAAGGAAATGAAACAGTTTTGGAAACACTATAGACTCACCGTTTAGGAAACACTATAGATTCACCATTCTTGAAACACTGTAGACTCACTATTCTAGAAACACTATAAAATCACCATTCTAGAAACACTGTAGACCTATCGTTAGATGTCTCGCCGTTCTGGAAACACTATTGACCTACCGTTCTGGAAACATTGTAGACCTACCATTCTGGAAACACTATAGACTCACCATTCTGGAAACACTATAGACCTACTGTTAAATGTCTCATCATTCTGGAAACATTGTAGACCTACTGTTCTGGAAACACTATAGACCTACCATTAGATATCCCACCAATCGGAAAACACTATAGATCTACCATTCTGGAAACTATGTAGACCTACCATTCTGGAAACATAGTAGACTCACCATTCTAGAAACACTCCTCACATAAATGGATATTTGGCAAAGTTTTGGGGGTGAGTCACATTGACCTCCCAAAACACCTCAAACACTAGATTTCAGCAAGGAAATGGACCAAATAGGTTTGGGCCATTATAGATTTTATTTTCAAATTTCAAAAATAAAAGTAGTTTATTTTTTAAATAAAACATATGTTATGATATAGAACAATTAAATAATGGTATTTATGTATAAAATTATGAAAACCAAGTATTTTCAATTGAGAATGAATCATGTTATCAGGAATCATATAACACCCAACTATGGCATCACTATATTGGTTAAGTAAACAAGAATCATATAATAAATCTCTATCAATATGGTTATTTATACTCTTTTTAGCTAAAAAAAATTGAAAGATTTAATGAATATTTATAATGAAATATGTCTAAACCACCATTCAGTGGACAAGGTGAAAGGTCCCAAAAGATTCTTGGATTGGTACACACTGATGTGTGGGGAACATTTTCAATATAATCTAGAGGTGGGTATTCTTAATTCATAAATTTTATTGGTTACTTGAGTAGATATGTATATGTATACATGATGTATTATAAGTCTGATTCCATTGAAAAATTTAAAGAATTCAATAATAAAGTAGAGAATAAACTTAGAAATAAGATAAATAAGATTTTATCAAATAGAGGTGATGAATATATTAACCAACAGTTTATTAACTTTTTATCAAAGTTTGAGATTCTATCTCATCTCACTCCACCTTACCCACTACAATGGAATTGTGTTGGTTAAAGGAGGAACCATACCTTACTATTCATGGTAAGATCAATGATGATCCATAAAGATATTCCATTATCCTTTTGCGGATATGTATTAAAAAATATTTCATAAACACTAAGTTGAGAACCAACTAAAGCGGAAAATAGAATTCCCATCGAGTTATTGAGTGGAATGAGGCACAATCTATCACATACACATGTATGGGGTTAAGAGGGATTTTTTAAGTCCTTATTATAAAAAAACAAGAACACATAGGCATAAAGTGTATCTTTATATGGTATCCTAATGAAATTAAGAGATACTACCTATATAGCCCCCAGATAAGAAAGTGATTGTCACCAAACAAGATATATTTCTAGAGAGGGAGAACATAATTAAGAAGGATAATGGGATAAAGATTTATTTTGATGAAGTTGATGCTCAAGATATACAAGAGTTGGTATAGGAACATATTACATAGGTCCATATGGAAGAATTTATTCTTAAAACACAAGTATTGTATAAAATCACCAGAGAGTTAAAAGAACCATAGAGGTATGTTTTTATAGTCACTAAATATGGTGACTAGTTATTTGTTGACAATAATTAACATATCTCTTATAAAGAGGTAGTGGGGAGCTATATATCTTCAAGATGGAAAGATTACATGAATTTTGAAATGGATTCCATATATCAAAACCAAGTTTGGGTTCTGGTCGATCCTCCAATTGATGTAATGTATGTTGGGTGAAAATGGGTATTCAAGAGAAAACTAGATATGGAAGGTAGAGTAAATACCTATAAATCAAGGATAGTAATTAATAGTTTTAAATGAAATCAATACATTGACTATAGAGAAAAATTTTCACTATTTTTAATGTTTAAATCAATCATAATTATAATTGATATAGAAACATTCCATGACTTGAAATTTCGTAAATGGGTGTTAAAATAGATTTACTTAATGGGAACCTTTAGGAAGATGTCTAAATGACACAACCAAAAGGTTTTATGACTCTGAGTAATGAATAAAAAGATAAAAAAAATTACTAAGATCTATTTATGGATTGAATCAAGTATTTAGGTCATGGAAAAGTCAATTCAATGAAGATAAAAATATTTTGGTTTCATTAATAATGAATGTGAGTCATGCTTTTACAATAATTTGAGTGGGAATGTGGCTATTATACTAGTAGTATATTTCAGTGATGTATTACTTATTATAAAAAACATACCAATATTATAGTCTATTAAACACTGGTTAAACAAGTGTTTCTCTATTAATTAATTATGTGAATTAGTATACACTATATGGATCAATGTCATTTGTGATAGATCCAAGAGGTTTCATGGACTAAGTCAATATAAATACATTTAAAAAATACTAAATAAATTTAGTATGGAAAAATCTAAGAGGATATTTATTCTAGTGTCACATGATATACATCTATCAAAGAAAATGTTTCCTCATATGTGACAGGAGAAAAATATAATGAGTAATATCATATAACGTCCTTACCCAAGATCCACTAAAACAGTTCCCCAAGTTGGTTGGTCATATTGCCTCAAGTTTTCCTCCACATATGCTAGAGGTTTATGACTAGAAATGAGGATCCCATGATGGTACAATGGGTAGTTTCATTTCCCGACCCAAGAAGCCCAGAGCCGGTGCATCATTTTATTACATGGACATGATTACAGGGAATCAAATCTAAAATGACTGATCATTTTAACAGTCTCAAAAATCCATATTATATACATGATACCCATAATACATTGGTAAGTAGAAAATAAAACATCATACATAATAAAATGAAATAAATTTCATCATTTACATCTTATTAAAATTTTCTTCTACATAACCTGGGGAAAGGAAACAAAATAAGGGTGAGCTCAAATTCTCAGTAAGGGTAAGTAAAGAGGAAGAAATAATTAATCAATGAGAATAAATTAACATGGAAAGGTAAATAACTAATAACACATTCCATTAAAATAACTAGATAAAGAAATATCAATATGTAAAGGTAAAAAACTGAAACACGTGTCATTAATAAATAAATTGAGAAATAAATGCATCCATGGATATGTCGATGAAAAATATCATGGATAAATAATGATAATAACTGAATAATAAATAATGTAAATGCTTAATTATTTTACACCATGTTTCTTAGGTACATGTAACTCTTACTATCAAGTAAATTCATAATATGGGTTAAAACATACTGGTTACAAACTAATTTGTTCTGTCCAACCTTAACTATACTATCAAGACCTTTTACAAGACAGTTTATAATATACTGGTTGAAAATGTGAATGGTTTTCTAAACTAATTTCATCCCATGAGACTAATGAAGCATTGAGGGGATTTCATTAATTAGTCCCCAACTCTTAGGTCTTACCTTAAATGGCCCCCATCCTGTGTCGTTCATGTCCCAAGCATTCCTCATATCAAATAAACAATACAATAAATAAATAATTTGCCTTATCATAAAATGTCCATATTGAATAAAATATATAGATTTATCAATAATTACTTATTTTAGTACAAGTAAAAACAATTTTTCTTGACGTTATGAATGTAAATTCCATTGAATTATCATTAAAACATTCTTAATGAAAATAATCATTAAATACTCCAATGTTTCCCATACCACTTTGAAACATTTAAATCATAATCCCAAAGAAGTAATAAAATTAAATAAAACTTGTAATATCATGATAATAAATATATTCATGGTATAATATGTCAAAAGGAAAATATATACACCATATAAAAGTGAATTGGTGTATAATAACAAATAATTTTCAATAGAATGTAAATTGAGATGAAATCCCTTACCTTAACCTACCTTTTGTTGTGTGGTATTTATCATCCTATATAGTGGTTTAAAATATGTTAATAACTTATAACATAACCATAATCATGTTTATAATATCATATATATCTTCCTATAATGTTTTATTACCTATTTATTAACAATCTTTCATTATTTTCACTATTTTGGGTGTTAACTTCCTAGTTCTCCTAAGTGTGTTTTGAATTGTTATTTATCATTTCTATTATATAGATCATGATTTAATAATCTCTAAAATTTAAATCATTATATAATTATCATATATATTTATTATATATATATTTATAATAGTCTATAATATTTGGAAATAATAAATGAAGTGAATCATTCATGGAGACGGTAGGTCATACATACACATGAAAGCTACTTTCATTTCTTTGTTACATTAAAATAATGAAAAATAAATACTACATATGTATATTATAATTAAATTATAATATCTATGTCATATTTTTTATATAGGTTTATTAAAAACATCCTTTATATATTCCATGTATAGTGTGAATGAGTCACATTGCTTTGAGGAGGTGGTAGTCCAGACTTCCAAAAACAATGTCATCGTATTTACACAAAATGGAAAGTATAATGGTATGTGTTATAAAATAATTAAATAATAATAAAGTCATAATAAATATGATATATATCATATATAAATATATTTTACATCATAATTTCTACAATGGGATGTGGTAAAAGAAAAATGAACAATCATTATTTTGTGAGTGAGTTGTTCTTCGTACATGTAAACAGTATGTTCGTTACCCATTAGATTGAAGTGTATGTAATTTAAGGTATAAAACATAACATAAAAGAATCCAATTATATTTATTAAAAAAATTTTATATAATCATGGAATAATAAGATTTTTGGGAGTGGATAATTGAAATAAAACTAAAGAGCTTGAGGAAAGACGTTACCTCTTCATCGGGTAACTCCTTTTGGTTTATACCAAAAGAATTCCATGGATTGATTATTGAACAAATAGATGATTATTGGAGTAATTTATGAATTTTTTAATTTAATTTATCAGATATTTTATGAACTTAATTGGTTTGATTGGTGTGAGGAAGTGGGAGGGGTGTTGGCCTTTTATAAGGGAGGGGGAGTGGTACTCTTGTAAATACCAAAAGGTATTCATTAATGGGTGGTCTAACTTACCTAATGTGTCTCAAAAATTAAAAAATAATATATTAAATGGGAATAATATTCGATACAAACCTCTAACATAGGAAAAATATGTGCATTTTAATAATTTGGTTCCTTAACTTCTAAGATTTTCCAATTTTATCATTTTGGTTTTTATTAAAGAATCTAGTTTTCTAACCTATGTAATTTAACCATTAAGGCTAAAATAAAGTGAGATTTATTAGAAAATATAGATAAACTGAATTATTAATATTATACCTAATTTATAAAATAAAAATTACTTGTGTTTTGTAAATTAATTTTAAAACAAGTGCATGTGGCGAGCTAAAACACTGCTTTAACTCAAACCGTATTAATAATGTTTTTACTATATATGGGTCAATATGTTAATTGTAAAAGATAAATTTTTCCATTAATATACCATATTTAATATTTATTAACACCTAAAAATAAATTATCATAATTTTTTATTTTTATTATTTTTAAATCATTTCATATAATATCATTTATTGTAAAATAACAAAAATGTCAATTTTGACATTATTTATATAATTTTAATTTCAAAATATCAAAAAATTATTGGAATTCAAATATATTAATTTTAAAGCTATTTGAGATGATATATTTATCTAAAAAAATTGATTATAATATTTAAATCAATCTAATTCAATTTTAATATTTGTAGTATCATTTATTTTAGTAAATTATTAAATAAATAATCACTACATTGGTGTTTCTTAAGAATTTTAAGTAAAAAATCATATTTAAAATTTAATGATAATTTATTATGATAAAATTAACCCATTTATATTTAAAAATAATATGTATAACCGAAAATATGATGTTTTATACATATCTCAAAGTTTTATAAATGTTAAAGGTATAGAAAGTTCCCTTTTTGACTCTTTCCTTACTTAACCTTTTATATAGGGCGCTTCCATTTATTAATATCCCAATAACCCATAAAATCCAAACCAAGAGGGTGTTTTTATCTAAATTTTGGAATAAAATGGTTTTTGGAAAAATTTCCATGTCATTTTGTCTATTAATATTAAGGTGTAGTCCCTTGTTAAACTTAATTTTACCTTAATCGCCATAATTAATTGTAATCACTTTAACTAATATTTTTGGTAAAAAATTAATTTGATATTATTATAAAATATATATATTATACTGATTAAAACTATTTATTTCCATTTTTTATAATTCAAATCATAGAATTGGTAAAATTAAGATGAATGCTAATCTCACAGACGTGGTGAGAAGGCGTGTTTTTAAAGTAAAAACTTTAAAAAGTTCAATAAGTTTTTATATCCAATTTTAGTATAAAATGATTAAAATTACCTAAATTAGGTTAATATATTTATATTTTATCTATATTGACATTAAAAACTAATTTAAAATATAATTTATCATTAATAATTATTTAAATGAAAAGCAGTTTTTAACTAAAATGCAGTATTTTTCACTATTCATCAAAAACTGAAACTTCTCATAAAAATACCAAAAAATAACCCTAAGATAATTTAGACATTAAGAGTTCAAAAATGAAGTTTATTTTTATAAAACAAATTTATAAAATTTCCAAAATTTAGTTTTAAAATAGGAATTCCATTAAAAGCTGGTAAAACTCAATCTTACGTGTAACACAAGCTGACTCAGTGTTGTGTGTAGCGTAAGTTTAACATGGTGTTTCATATAAATAAGTATATTAGATAATATTTATTATAACATGAAAATATTTTAATTTCTTGTCGTGTTACATTCTCCTCGCCTTAATTAAATTTTTTCCTCATAATTTAAACTTGATCTTGGTAATCAAGAGTTTGATATTTGAAAAATTTGTTGAAAAACCAACATTGTAAAGAGGGTTAATAACACATTTTCTTAATAAGAGAGAAAGTAAATTAAAATTTTCACATAACTAGGTTCCCTATTGGGATAACATTTCTAGTAAATGGAATCATGGATATGGAAGAAAAATCCAATAATCAATTTATGATGGAGTGCTAGAGAACATGTTCATATGAAAGTTGTAGACCAAAAAACCGTAAAATATATTTTTCAATCGCTAAAACCACATCAAAAGTACAAATTAAACCATTTTATAAATGTTTAATATTTCTAAAATATTATTATCCAACACTTTAAATCATTTCAATGGTAATTAGTAGTATCTATTTTACTTTATCTATAAGAATCATCTGTTTGTCCAAAAATAATTAACTTTTCATTAGGGACATATTAAGGAGTGTATTTCCCTCAGCTATGTGTTTTATGAAAATTTTAACTTTCTACTGAATAAATTTTCTTGGTACCATTCATCATATGATCTCAAATAGTTAACAAAAAATTACAACAGTTCAATCCTTATATATTCCATAATTATTATAATCAGTACATAACTAATAAAATATTCATAATTCTTGAATCAAAATACATAAACACATCAATTATTCCACTTTATCCTTAATCCATTAACAAGTCCATCTCATCCTATTACTTAATACCTATTTCCTTTCACATTCCACCAGTAGTCTCATCATTATTAGCAATATAACCATTAATCATACCACCTTGTTGATTCTCTTCATGAGCTTTCCACTTCGACCATCAATTTTCATAACCACCATTCATTCCATAGTTAATGAATTTAATAGTAGATGATTTCTTAGGGGGGGCAATATTCCCATCCATTGTATCAACAAAAAACTTAATTTTTCTTTTATAGTTACTTGATTTGTGTTCTTATTTTTCATAGTCAAAACATATTATTTTCCCTCTAAGACCTTCACTTAGGTGATTATTTCAATGTTCGTGACACATAGGAAACTAAATATGTTTTCCTTCATGGTATCAATTACCCAAAATCTCAATAAACTCTTTAATTAACTTCCTTGATGATTCTGAGAGTTGTTTAAGGGACACGTTGTTAATCATGTTCCATGAAAACTAACTAGGCATGATCACAACATCCTTAACTCCAGTGATCATTCCATTTAACTTCTCACTAGAAAATTTTCCATCACATTGAATTTTAATATAGTTTATTTTGGTTCTGAGCATTGACTAAATCCAAAAATCATAGTGTGAGAAACACTTATCAGTATATAAAACCACATAATCATGAAAATTTTCTTATAGGGTTCCTAAATCATAGATCTTAATTATTTAATCTATGACACAGTATTTTTATCCTTGGTTATTCATATTCATATTCTACATAAATTATTCATTATGGTTCTTAAATAAAAATCTGAATTATCCTAAGTTTATCCCCTAATAGTTTCCAACTAGATGCGTAGTAAGGCTCTTTGTTGTTTACCAATTTACACTAAGTCGGGCCCGATACACCTTGTCGATGTCATTACTCCTAATTACATGTGTTCCAGAACCACATCCACTTTTACTATCTAGAGAGGTATGTATTTCTAGGAATACCAACATAATTTCTACATTACCAAAATTCTAGGATGTTCTTCTATACTTATCCTCAATGTTTATCTTAGGATTATGTTCCTTAATATAAGTTTTCTAAATATATTTTTCAAGGTTACTACTAAACTTACTCTGATACCAACCATAATTCCTTGACCCAAGAAGCCCGAAGATGGTGCATTATTTTATTACATTATCAGGATTAGAAGAAATCAAATTCCAAAGGACCGATCATTTTAGCAGTCTTGGAAATCCACAATACATTCATGATTCCCATAATATATTGGGAAGTATAAAATAAAACATGATACATAATAAAATGAAATAAACACTTGAGAGATTATTAAAAAATTTCTTCTTCATAACATAGGTAATGGAAACATAAAAAGGATGAGCTCAAATGATCAATAAGGGTAAGTAAAGTGGAAGAAGTAATTAATCAATTAGAATAAATTAACATCATAAGTTAAATAACTGATAACACATTCCATTAAAATAACTAGATAAGGAAATATCAATATGGAAATGTAAAAAATTGAAAAATGTGCCATTAATCAATAAACTAATAAATAAATGAATCCATAGATATGTAGACATAAAATCTCATGGATAAATAATGATAATAACAAAATTATAAATAATGGAAATTCTAAATTATTGGATTCCACGTTACCTAGGTTAATGGAACCCTTATCGTAAATACCTTTCACATGATTGTTTAAAACATACTAGTTACAAACCAATTTGGATTTTCCAACCATAAATCTACAGTCAAGACCTTTCACAAGATAATTTATAAAATACTTGTTGAAAACACGAAGGATTTTTTCAACCTAATTTTGTCCCATTATACTACTAATGAATCAATGGGATTTCATTAACTTTTCCCCAACCAGTAGGTCTTTCCTTAAATGCTCCTCAATGTGTGTCTTATATGTCTCAAGCATTCCTCATATCGAATAAACAATATAATAAATAAACAATGTGCCTTATCATCAAATTTCCATATTGAATAAAATATATTTATCTATCAATAATTACTTATTTTAGGATAAGTAACAACATTTTTTGATGATTTTATGAATTAAAATACAATTTAAAGATCATTAAAATATTCTTTGAAGAAAATAATCATTAAACACTCTAAAGTGTCACATACCACATTAAAACATTTGAATCATAATCACTAAGAAGGAATAACATTAAATGAAAATTATAATATCATAATAATAAAGATATTAATGGTATAAAAATTCAATAGGGAAGTATATACACCATATAAAATTAAATTGGTTCATAACTATAAATAAGTCTCAAGGGAATGTAAATTGATACGAAATACCTTACCTTGAACTTACTTTTGTTATGGGGTATTTATCCACTTGTATAGTGGTTTAAAATATGTTACTAACTTATACCAAAACCATAATCATATTTATAATATCATATACCATCTTCTTATAATGTCTTATTACCCATTTATTAACAATCTTTCATTATTTTTACTATTTCGGGTGTTAATTGCCTAGTTTTCTCAAGTATGGTTTGACATGTTATTTGTTATTACTATTACATAGATCATGATTTCATTATATAAATAATTTAAAATATGATATAATTATCATATATATTCATTATATATGTATTTTTAATATTACATAACATTTGGAGATAATAAATGAAGTGCACTGTTTATGGAGACGGTAGGTCGTACGTATTCATGAACGCTACTTTCATTTATTTATTGTACTAAAATAATGAAAAATAAATGATAGATATAAATATTATAATTATATGGAAATCATATTTTTTCATTATCAGAAAGCCGGTTTAAAGGGGTTGTCGGGACCCAAGGATACAATCAAACTTTTCAAAATTCAAAAAACCACCATCAAACCGCGTAACTCCTCGAGCCGCGAGCCCACACGCCACCTCGAAACCCGGGATCACCTGCCACCATCTCATCATCCTTGGGATACGCCCCCGATGTGACCGGAAAACCCACTTCATCGGGACACCGGCGAGGTTCACCGGCTCCCGTAAACTCCATCACCGGCGACCGTCATCGTCCACCATCGACCATCCTCGTCTCGTCCATCGACCTCACCGGTACAAACATCAGCGGCACACACCAGATCCTCGGTGGAGGCCGAAGAAATCACAACATACGGAAACTTCCACACACACAAAAACATCAACCTCGAAACAAAGAGGAAAAGACTCATACCATGCTCGCAAAGACGCATGAACATCAAAAACAGCGGCATGAAACCGCCAGATCCATCCATGAAACGACAACAAAATTCATCCATACAGGAACCAGAAGCAGGAAGGGCAGAATGAAAAAAGAAAAAACAGAAAAACGCACAAAACCGGAGAAGGACCCAGTAAAAACCAGATCTTGTTCCGAAACCCAGCGCTACCAACCTTCAGACCCCCGGAAGTCACACCCCTCACCAGATGCCTGCGACCACGAACGGGAAGACTCCCTCAACCCGCGGACTCTGGGACTCGGTCGTTCGCCGCCTGCGCCGTCGTGAAGAAGGCTGAATCAAGCGCACCATCAAGGTGACCGAGCCAAGGAAGCCCCCGCCGTGAACCACAGACAAGGAATGGGAGGAAGCAGCGCCTGACCGGGGCGAAACCAGGAGGCGGCGCCGGGAGAGAAAACCCTCGCGCTGCGTCGCCCCTTACGGGCTCATTCCCCCGACTCCATTCTCATAAATATTATAATTATAATATAATATATATGATATATATGTTACATATTTTTATTAAAACCATCCTTTATACATTCTATGTATAGTGTGAACGAGTCACATCGCTTTGAGGAGGCGGTAGTCCACATTTCCACAAACGATGTTATCGTATTTACACAAAATGGGAAGTATAATGGTATGTGTTATAAAATAATTAAAAAATAATAAATAAATAATAAGTATCATATATATCATATATAAACATAATTTCCATCATAATTTCAACCATGAGAGGCGGTAAAGGAAAAAATGAACAATCATCATTTCGTGAGGCGGTAGTTCATCATACACATAAATAGTATGTTTTTTACCCATTATATGGAAGTGTGTGTAATTTCAGGTTTAACCCTTAACATATAAATATCCTAGTATATTTAGGATACGGTTTTTGTTATATAATAATTGAATAATAATATTTTAGGGAGTGTATAATGGAATTAAAACTAAAGAACTTGAGGAAAGACGCTACTTCTTAATCGGGTAGCTCCTTTTGGTTTGTACCAAAAGGATTATAGGTATTTCTTCCTACTCAAATTGAGGATTGAAAGAGGAATTTTGGGATTTTGGGAAGATAATTTAGTAAATCTTATCCAAAATTAAGTGTTTTGAGAGGTGTGAGGAAGTGATAGGAGTGGTGGCCTTTTATAAGGGAGAGGGAGTGGCACTCTTGTAAATACCAAAAGGTATTCATTAATGGGTGGTCTACCTTAACTAATGTGTCTCCAAAATGGATAAATAATATATTAATGGTGAATATCGTTCTATAAAAACCTCCACCACATAAAAATATGTTCATATTAATAGTTTGGTCCCTCAACTTCTAAGATTCTCCAATTTTATCATTTTGGTTTTTATTAAAGTATCTAGTTTTCTAACCTAAGTAATTTTACCATTAAGAATAAAATAAAGTGATATTTATTATAAAATATATATACACTAAATTATTAATATTATATATAATTTATAAAATAAAAATCCCATTTTTTTTGTAAATTAATTTTAAAAAAAGCGCATGTGACCCGCTGAAACGCTGCTTAAACTCGGACCATGTTATGTTTTTATAGTATATGGATAAATAAGTTATTTATAAAAGCTAAATTGGTCCATTAATAGACCATATTTAATATTTAGTAACACTTAAAAATCTCTTTGTGTAATATAGGATTTTTATTAATTTTAAATCATTTAATAAAATATCAATTATTGTAAAATAACAATAGTGTTAATTTTGACATTATTTATTTAATTTCAATTCAAAAAAATAAAAACAATATTGGAATTAAAATATATAAAATTTAAAGTTTTTTAACATAAAATATTCATATAAAAATAATTAAATATAATAATTCAATCAATCTGCTTCACTTTTAATATTTATAGTATCATTTATTTTAGTTAATTGTTAACTAAATAATCACTACATTAGCATTTCATAATAATTTTAAGTAACTAAATCATATTTAAAATTTAATGATAATTTATTTTGATAAAATTAACCCATTTATTTTTTAAAAGGATGTGTATAACCTTAAATAATATTTTTTGTATAAATCTCAAAGTTTTGTAAATGTTAAAGGTGAGGAAAGTTCGCGTTTTACCTCTTTCCTTACTTAACCTTTTATATAGAATAATTCCATTTAATAATATCCAAATAACCCATAAAATTCAAACCAATATGGTATTTGGTCGAACTATTATCATCCAATGGTTTTCAGACAAATTTCTTGGTCATTTTAGCCGTTAAGATTAAGGGTTAGTCCCTTGTTAAGCCTAACTTAACCTTAATCACTGTAATTAATTTTAATCACTTTCACTAATATTTTTTATAGAAAATTAATTTGATCTTATTAGAAAAAAAATATTATAACTATTGAAACCATGTATTTCCATTTTTCAAAATTTAAATCACAAAAGTGGGAAAATTAATATTAACTCTAATCTCCTAGATATGAGAAACTGGGTTTTTAAAGTAAAAACATTCAAAAGTTCAACAAGTTTTTATATCTAATTTTAATATAAAAATGATTAAAATTAGCTAAATTGGGTTAATATATGTATAATTGATATATCAATACATCAAAAAACAATTTAAAATATAATTTAATGTTAATATTATTTAAACGAAAATGTATTTTTTAACTAAAATGCAGTATTTTTTACTATTCATCAAAAAAATGGAACTTCTCAAAAAAATACCAAAAAATCAACCTAAGATAATTTTGAAATTATAAATTAAAAATTAATTTTATTTTTACAAATAAAATTTATAAAATTGAAAAAATTTTGTTTTAAAATATGTACGCCATTAAAAGGCGGTAAAACTTGATCTTGCATGTAACGGAAGATAACTAAGTGTTGTGTGTAGCGTAAGCTTAACACAGTGTTTCATATAAATCAATCTAGTAAAAAATAATATTTATTATAACTTGAAAAGATTTTAATGTCTTGGGGTGTTATGGGTAGACTATACCCTCATGATTAGAGTGGCATGGAGGTATATCATAATAAATTAATCAATAGTGGAAGTAGTATATATGGAAGGTAGTGAAAGATAATAATAACTAATAAAATGGAAAACACCAAATATAATACTACCATTCATGTCCATGTGAAGCTATAATGTATAATAATAAAATGTAAATCAGTTAATACATAAACAATAAAAAATGAAAAGAAAAAAATCCCCTAAGGTTATCTCTATGAGAATCTAGAGATCTAGCTTAATCCAATGCTCCTAAGATCCCATGTACAATGTTACAGCATAAGAATAATCACTGAACTTAAACCTGAAACCATGATGTCTATTCAGGTACCCCCAGTGCAATGGCAGTCCAAATAGGGTATGAAAAGTACTCGGTAGTCTACCATTAAGGATTTCTCTAAAACTATCCAAACTATGGGTATAAAATATAGTAGTGTTCAGTAATATCAATAGTAAAGTAAGGTAGTAAATAAATAAATGTAAATAAACTAGACTCGGTTCCTCAAGGGAAACCTAGTCAACCATTCCTATTTCAGCTTAGGCTGGAATGTCTTTTATGGTTCTCCACCATGTATATATATAGGTACATATGTATATATATGAATCATATATGAATGAATGTATATGTGTATGTGTATATGTGTGGATACATAACAATATCCAAGACGTGGGGTGTATGACCAAGGTGTCCATACATAATAATAAAGGAGGTAGTATACTCTTAGGACCAATGTCTATAAGCTCAGACCTCCATCAGTGAGTGTCTCTAAAACCACAGTGCAATTTCATGTAGTCACATGTATCTACCGTAAGACCATTAGCTGATCGGGGACCCGAGGTACACAACCAAGACATCCTAGTAAACTATTCATCGTAAAGATATACCACTAGTAAAATGTAATAATAAGAATGATATAATCTGTTGTCCTATGATCCCATCTATAATGTTCCATAATGAGGGTCTCAGGTATCTCCCAAGGAGTAATGTAATCCTACTTATTATATGAGTTTATCCTTGGTGTTCCATAATGAGGAAACCCATATACCTCTAATAACAATTAATTTCACAATGATCCTATCCAAGATGTTCCATAAAAATGAAACAAGAGTATCACTCAGACCCTGAGGAAAATCATCTATCCTATTATCCCATCCAAGGAATTCAATAAAAAGTGAAACCCAAGTATCTCTCAAGGTGTAATATATTTTAAGTATCCAATGATCTTGTCTAGAGTACTCCATAATAATCAAACAGATATCACTCATGGTACACATAATATCAACCAACCTATGAGAAAATTCTAGGAGTTTAATAATTAGGAACCTGAGTATCACTTAGTATTCATTGTAATTCTTATTACATGTTTCATATTAGTTTTTAATCATAGTATATGGGCTTCATCCATGAAATTTCCTAGTATATTAACTCATTTTATTCCCACTTTTACAATTTCATTTATAAAATATAAACCAAAAATTACTTAATTATTAAGTACATGTACATAATAATTCCATTTATCATGAATCATGTATAAATAAAAGGGTGATGACCTTAATCATGTCACCTACCATCCAATTATCACTATTTAAATTCCCCTTTTATTAAAGAAGTTAGTGCACCTCTAATGTGGATTTATTGAAAAATAGAGAAAGAGTTTCATTCCAAATCATTTAATATAATTTTAAAAAAATTATGTGAGATTTAATTCCATAGCTCAAAGGTGATTAACACTTTGGCAGAACATTTTAAATCAAGCATTTAGAATATCACCCATAATGAGTGATTGAATTTCCTAAACAAGTATAGTTCATGGAATAAAAGTGACACACCCCAAAGGGGGTGATTTGAGTTGAGGTTTATAACCTACAATGATTTAATTTAATAGCATTGATATAATATAAATTTAGTTTTAATCATTTACATGTTGAATTTCACATTTTAGATGTGGCACATAGAAATGTTGGAACATGGAACAACAACATAATTTATAAAAATCATATAATTTAAGGTAAAAGAACGATACCACCTATCTTATGCTTAGGATACTTCACCCATCCATTATCAGGATTTGGTTGAATCTAGGATGATAGAAATTAAAATATTATATAAGTTCCTTGAAAATAGGTTGAATTAGATTGTTTGGATTTAGAATTCCATACGGAAATGGAAAATTAAATGAGAAGAAAGAGGTGTTGATAGATTACCACATGCTATCTAATTCAACTGACAAAGCTTGATTCTGATTTCGGATGAGGTAGATTACTCCATTCCTAGGTGGAGAGACCAAGGAGGAGGTTTAGTGGAATATTGTGCATCGGAAGTGAGGGAGAAAGAGGGAGGAGAAACCCTTAAGGATGAGAGGGAGAAATTGTTAAAATCACCCCCTTTAATGAACCACAGGGTTTGGCGACACGATTTTTCTAAATGTGTGTCAACCATATGGTGTCACTACCTAAGTGGAATAAAGGGTGTAGGATAGGCTCAAAGTTTTCCAAACTGTGTGCAGCTCATGATGATCACCTCTAAATTTTTCTGCAGATGTCTCGCAAGGTCATGAACCTCCTCTCACATGGTAGGACTAAACTGTGAAACACCTATAGCTCCCATATACTAGGCCACATAGTTTCTCCAAGTGGTTTTCACAGTTTTAAAAATTGTGTACTTATACAAAACAAGCCACATTGTTGTGCCACATGGTTATCACTAACCGTGTGAAAATTATGCACCCCTATCAGATTCTCTTAACACTGGTTTTTCAGGGTCCAACACTCCCAAAATTCACCCAAACACCCAAGAAACCTCTCTAGCCTCTAACCCTATTTAAAAAACAACACTTTTAAGTGTTACAATTCTTGGATTTATATTCCAAATCATGGTTTAGAATTATTTCCATCTTCCAAACGAAATTTTCAAACACCTTTGGAAAATTTACACAGTTAAAAAACATGGGATGTTACAACTACCCCACATTTGAACTTATCGTCCCTAAAAGGCCCTGGGGAAATAACAAAAACAAAAACCGACCAACTCAGGTTGTGAATTTTTCTTCAAATGGCCATGTTGTGTTTCTAAATGCTCAACTAATCTCCATGAATCGCATTAAGCATATGGTACATAATCTGTTGAAACTTGATAAAACAATCATATTCGAAAACTGAACATTGAGGTGGTTCTTACCCACACCTGTCTAACTCAATTCATGAACTGTTCATTTTCTATTTCACCAACTAGATTATGGAGCTCTCTAACATAGGTTCTATCTTGAACATCCAATTCTGATTCATAGTACCTCCACCATCAGAATTTGCTATGTAATCATGCCATTTTCATTCTAATGATACTCCTATAATGATTCTCAATTGATATAATATTCCATTTCCAATCAAAAAAATTATCTCAGTCATGTCATATTTTCAAAAAAAAATCCATATCCTACATTTCACTACATTCATCTCATCTAGATGGTGTGCCTAATGTGGTTCCTCATTAATTGTATTCAGTGAAAAAAGAAGAAAACTATTTGTTCCACTACAACTGGATATCCCTAAAACACTAATACAAAATAGGCCTTTAATTGTGATAAAAATTCTTCTATCAATGTTAGAGAAGTGGTGATAACCTTAGATATATTAAAATCCCTTGACTTGTATCAACACTAAAAATGAATTAATAAATGGGCCTTTTATCAGTGCTAAAAAATCACCGATAAATGAAACCTTTATCAGCCCTTTTTTAGTTCTGATAAAGTACCCATTTATCAGTGATTTTATTTAGCACTAATAAAGAGTACATATATCATCATTTCTTAAAATCATTGATAAAAGAAACATTTATCAATCCTTTCAAAAGCACTGATAAAGTACACATTTATCAACACTTTAAAAATAACTGATAAATGGTCATGTTGTAGTGTCTTGTAATAGAACACAGCAGCACCAGTGCAATGTGATTTAACAGCACACCACATCACCAAAAACACCACCAGATATCAACAAAATCAAGCACCAATACATTTTTTAAATGAAATGAAATTTATAACATAAATTCAAGAAAAACAGTATATTATAGACATTTTAAATATTTGTTTATACAATTACATAAGTAAAAATTATTACATACATTCAAAAACATCAATATTATTTTATCTTTTGATCCAGATCCCAAATATTGTTATTTTTGAAAAAACCATCCTTTCTCGAGAAAAAGGAAACACCTATTTAAGAAAACAATTCTTATGTTAGTAATAATATAAACAAATAAATTAATATAAATTGTTAATTTTAAACTAAACTTTCAGTCATACTAGGAACACTATGTATCAGATTGAGTTGTGGTTGATTCCTACACATCACACAGTTTCTTATTAATATTCAAGAATTATATCTATGAAAATTAATTACATAATTAAAATAAAAATTCCCATGGGTGTAGCCTATTGGTTGCATGAGTGATAATTTTTGAACTAAAATGTCAATTTTAAACTGATAAGGGACACTTTGAGCCATAATGGGAACATTGCATATCAGATTGAGTTATAAATAATTCTTAAACATAAAAAATTATTATAGATCATTTTTATAAATTATAAACACAATATGAATTTTTTTTCTCATTCTTGAGTAGGTCAGTTATCCATTTTACTAAAATTGATGTCAATTTTAAATAAAAAGACTCATTTAAAGTCATAATAACCACACCATGCATCATATTTAGATGAGGACAATTTATTCATATCAAAAATGACTTATAGATCATTTTTCTAAAGTATAAAAACAATATGAATGCATTTGATCTATTTTGAGTAGGCCAGTTGTCCATTTTACTCAAATTGATATCAAATTTAAATAAAAAGATGCACTTGGAGTCATACCGGTCACACCGTGGGTCAGATTGAGGTAAGGAAAATTTCTACACATCTCAAATTACATATGTATCATTTTCATAAATTATAAAAACAATTCAAACTCATTATCTCAGTTTTGAGTATTTCAGTTGTCTTTTTTAATAAAATGTCCTTTTAAATTGGAAACATGAACTTTGACTCATACCAATAACATCATGTATCGATTTTATGTGAGACCAATTACTACATTTCACACATTAATTTTGAATAGTTAACCTAATGTTTTAAGAAAATATGAGTATGTTTGATTGGTGTTCAGTTATTAGAATTTTTTGAACTAAAATGATAATTTTAAACTAATAACGGACACCTTGAGTCATATAGAGAACATTGAGTATCGGATTGAGATGAATATTATTCCTACACATCAAAAATGACTATGAATAATTTCTTTAAAGTATCAAAACAATATGAATTCATTTTCTCAATTTTGAGTAGGTCAGTTTTCCATTTTACTAAAATTGATATCAGTTTTAAATAAAAAGACACCCTTGAAATTATAATGGTCACACCATGCATCAGATTGATATGAGACCAATTAATACATGTCTAAAATTACTTATGGATCGTTTTACTAAAGTATAAAAATAATCTGAATGTGTTTGATCAGTTTTGAGTAGGCTAGTTGTCCATTTTACTAAAATTGATGTCATTTTTAAAGAAAAAGATGAACTTAGAGTCATACAGATCACACCGTACATCAGATTTAGGTGAGGATAATTAATACACATATCAAATGAATTAAGGATAATTTTCATAATTTATCAAAATAATATGATTATGTTAGCTCTATTTTTAGTACATCACTTATCTTCTTTACTAAAATGTCATTTTAAACTCAAAACATACACTTTGACTCATATTGATCACATCATGTATATAATTTATGTGAGACCAATTCATACAAATAAAAAATAATTTATGAATCATTTTCCTAAATTATTAATAAAATAAAATCACATTTCATTAATTTTTAGAGAGTGGCATTTTTGAACTAAAATGTCAATTTTAAACTGATAACAGACACTTTTATTCATACCAGGAACATCGTGTGTCAGTTTGAGGTGTGTCTAATTTATCCACATCACAAATGAATTATAGATAATTTCTATAAAGTATCAAAAAAATATGAATGTGTTTTCTCATTTTGAGTAGGTCAGTATTCCATTTTACTAAAATTGATGTCAATTTTAAATAAAAGACGCACTTAAAGTAATACCGGTCACACCGTGTATATTATTGAGATAAATCCAATTCCTATATGTCTCAAATTACTTATGGATCATTTTCCTAAAGTATAAAAACAACACAAATGTGTTTTATTGTTTTTGAGTAGTCCAATTTTCCAATTTACTAAAATTGATGTCAATTTTAAATAAAAAGACACACTTTGATTCATACCAGTCAAACCATGTATCATATTGAGGTGCGACTATTTTCTACACGTCTCAAATGACTTATGTATCATTATAATAAAGTATCAAAACTATCCAAATATTTCATCTTGATTTTGACTAAGTTACTTGTATTTTTTACTAAAATGTCATTTTAAACTGGAAACACATACTTTGAATTATACCGATCACATTGTGTATCAGTTTGATATGTGATCGATTCCTACACATAAAAAATTAATTATGAATCATTGTCCTAAATTATCAATAAAATTTGAGAATGTTTGATCATTTTTTAGACAGTGGCATTTTTTGAACTAAAATATCTATTTTAAACTGATAATGTAAATTTTAAGTCATATCGGGCACAATGTGTATCAGATTTAGATGTTTCAGATTACTACATGTCACAAATGACTTATGAATCATTAATATAAAGTATCAAAACAATTTTAATGTATTTTCTTAGTTTTGAGTACATCACTTGTATTTTTTACTAAAATTTCATTTTAAACTGAAAACACACACTTTGACTCATACTGATCGCATCTTGTATCGGTTTCATATGAGACCAATTCATACACGTCAAAAATGACTTATGAATTTTTTTCTTAATTATCATGAAAATCCAAGATTGTTTGATCATTTTTCAGTGATTGATAGTTTTTGAACTAAAATGTCGATTTTAAATTGATAATGTACACTTTGAGTCATACCAAGCATATCATGTATCATATAGAGTTGCGGCCAATTCCAACACATAAAAAATTAATTATAGATAGTTTTACTAAAGAATCAAAAAAATATGAATATTTTTTCTTAATTTTGAGAATGCTAGTTGTCTTTTTTACTAAAATAAATTTTAATTTTAAATAAAAAGAATCATTTGGAGTCATACCAGTCACACTATGTGTCGGATTGAGCTATGGCTGATTTGTACACATCCTAGAGTCTCATAACAAACCTAACTTCCGATGTTACAATGATTTCCATTACCTTTATTTATTGAACTTCCAACACTATATATTGACTCAATGTTCTAAACTGAAAAACCTTTCTTGTTTTTAAAATCTAAAATATTAGAGGAAACTCATGTTCCCATTATATCATGAAAAGTCACCACAATTATCACATGATCTTCCCATACTCTTCTGAATTTTAACGAGAAAGGTTTTTCTGCTAAGAACATCGAATCAATATGAATTCCCAAAAGATCTGTGTAAAAAATAAAATAATTATTAGATTAAAATAATAAAGAAATTAACTTAAAAATATTAGATAAAATGGTGAAAAAATTAATTAAATAAATATTAGGGATTCATTTTTTCATGATGGTTTTATTCATTCTTGATAAATTTCCTTGTTGTCATTATCTCAGTTGCAGACTCAAAATCTGACCTCTCATGAGCATGATCATCTTTGAACAAACCACCCCAACTCGAACGAAAGTATCCACATGTATAAGAAAAACAATTATTATATGACTAATAATAAAAATAAATAAAACATAAATATAAAACAATACATTAATTATATAGATAATGATTTTACTATGAAAACATCAATATTACCTTTGTGATTGAGCAGAGGCAGTAGAGGGAACTTGAAGGAAAGTGATAAATGAAACACTGTAGGGGTGAAAGGGTTTTGATGGAGAAGAAGTTTGTGTAATTTTTGTTGTAAAAAAGAACAAAATATGGATATACTACCCCAACTCAAACAAAAGAATCCACCTATATAAGAAAACAATTATTATGTGATTAATACTATAAATAAATAAATTAAAAATAAATATGAAACAATACATTAATTATATGGAAAATTATTTTTCTATGAACACATAAATATTACCTATGTGATTGCGAAGATGAAGCATCGTTGCTCTTCACGCAAAGGCATTGGAGGGAAATTAAAGAAAGTGATAAATTCAACAATGTAAGAGTGAAAAAAAATAAAGAGAATAAGATTTTGGAAGTTTTGGTGCAAAGGGGCATGAAAGATGGAAAAACCACCCCAACCAGAACAAAAGAATCCACCTGTATAAGAAAGAAACTATTGTATTAGTAATACTAAAAATAACTAAATTAAACATAAATAGAAAACAATTCATTAATTATATGGAAAATGATTTTATTGTGAAAACATCAAGATTACCTCTGTGATTGAGCAAAGATAGATTCATTTCTCTTTCTACAAAGGCATGATAGATAGATAAAAATATTTGAAAATTAACAAACTCTTTAAGTAATAATTAAAATAAAATCAACGTTCTATTATATAATTTTTTGGTAAAATAGAGAAAGTATATCATAATATTATCTTTATATATTTCCAAAGGGTTTCCTTCATTATAGTTTGTTCTTCCAAGGGATTGGAAACATCGTCATGTATAGAAGACATTATCTGCATGTGTATTCAAAAATTTAATTTAGATTATGTTAATGTAGTATAGAATATATAATATTATGAGAAAAAAATAGTATATTAAAAAACACTTTTACCTTCTCATTGAACTCTATTTATTTTTTAAAAGTATTTAAGAATTTGGTTCCTATATCAAGAATCCAAATCCACTATTTATGTTCCCATATAACGTATAATACATTATCTACATTGGTACCAACATGAATTGATTGTGATCTCCCAATGAAAGGGTCATCCTCGATTGAATTCTCATCTGACCCAACATTTGTTTTAGTCGCTGGAAGGATCATTGACCAATTCTTGTCTGTTGGATCTGAGACATAAAATACTTTCACTGCTTGTGATTCCATTATGAACAGTTCTTCTTTTTTCCCTTAAACACTGAAATTCACCTTAACAAGTCCCATTTCATCATCTTTAACTACACTTATATTGTCAACCCATTTGTAGTGAAAAATCAACACTTCAAATAATGTATAATATAACTTTTATATCTATTCGATAATGCCAATATATGACCTATTTTCATAAATTTTATTTCTATATTTGGAACTAGATATGCACATAGCTTCATCTGCAAGTGTAACACCACTATTTTTCATCTTATTGCAGTCATCATATTCTTTTTTATATAATGTATAACCATTGATTATAAAACTAATTTAAAGATATGAAATTTACATTTGGTCCCCTGAATATCCATTGAAGATGTTCAGCAATTGAATTTTTATTTTTAGATAACTCCTTATAAATTTGATCTTAGAACCATCCTATAAACTTTTGATTATGTGTACTTGATATCCATCCTTCAACCCTTGATGGATTCAAATATCTAAGAATTTATTTGTGGGATTCAATGTATGGAACAACACCTTCAATATTATATAAAATGTAAAGCTTCACTTTATCCCCATCTTTCAAGGTAATTGTAATAATATCTCTTCTATAAATCCCTTTTCAGATAAGGCATTTGATGTGATGAGACTTTGGGAGACTGATACTTTCAGCATCTGATAAGTAATAAGTACAGAATTCAATAGCTTCTTTAAAAATATATCATTCTAGAATGAAACCTTTATTCCGACTTTAATTCTTGATATACCATTTCAAAATATTCATATACCATTCAATGGGGTACATCCATCTATAATGGACCAAAACACATAGTTGAACCTCTCTAACCAAGTGAACAATCAGGTGGGCCATTTTATTAAAGAATTTTGTTGGGAAGAACATCTCTAATTCACATAATATGAATTCATCCTCTTTATTCATGATAGGAATCTTCATAATATATAATACTTTACAACATATGGATTTGAGAAAAAAGTCAGATTATGGTTAATTCATATCATACATTTTGATTCAGAATGAAATAGAAATCCATGGACAATAAATCTTTCATCAAAACATGATATTCATGTGATTTTAGTCCTTATAAATTCAAATTATTCATTGACACAGAATTCTTGATATTTTATGAATACCTCTATGGAAATTTTACACTATTAAGGAAAAGGAAAAATTGTAATTTTTCCTATCTGGATAGAGTGTAAGATACTGGAGGGAGAAAAGTCCATCTTTTACCCTTCACTAGTGCTAACACTTCCATTATCTCCATTCCAATCAAGTCCAACCTAGACTTGATATCATATTTCATTTTTTCAGGAATATTTAGTAACATTCCAATAACATTATCAAATACATTTTTTCTACATGCACGACATCAAGAAAATGTATAACATGAAAACAATTCCAATATGGTAATTCAAATAAAATTGATCTCTTCTCCCAAAGTAATTTTGTAAGTTTTTTTAACATGTTTTATCAAAAAAAGTTTCAATATCTTTTACTTTATTGTATAGTTTATTTCCTATTACTAGAGATGGTGTTATACCTTGTTTGATATTCCCATCAAATGTTGTCAACCAGGATTAGTATTTATGTCATCAAGCTAAAAATCTATGATGTCCTAAGAACGCAGTCTTTATGGAATATTTTAACTGAATTGATTATTTTAATTTTTTACAAATGAGACACCCAAAATTCTCTTAATGTTATATCCTAATAAATTTCCATAAGCGGGGAAGTCCTTTATCGTCTTATAAAACATGGAACTCAATGTGAATTATTCAATTATATGGGAATCATACATTGTAAAACTTGTATCCCATATAAATTTCAGATCTTCGATCAATTGAGCCACATAGATATCGATATCATTACTGGGTTTCTTTGGTCCAGATATAAGTAGAAACAACATAATGTATTTGTGCTTCATGCATAACCATGGTGGAAAGTCATAATTTACCAACATGATTGTCCATGTACTTTGAGTACTACTCTGTACACCAAAATGATTTATTACATCTGTAGATAATAAAAGATTAAATTTTATTAGCTCATTTAAAAATTTAGGATACTTGTAATGGATTTTCTTCTACTAAGGAGAATCTGATCGATGACATAGGTTATCATCTTTAATTATTGTATCTGTATTCCATGTCAATTTTCACATGGATTCCTAGTATCCATATAGTCTTCTGAATCATGGAATGATAGGAAATAACCATATATATTTTGAAGGACTTGATTAATTTTCCTTATATTGATATGCACCACACTTAGGGAATTTTATGAGTGATGTATAATCATTATGAAAAAATATGAAATCATTTAGAAAAGCATGTATTTTTTAGAGATCATGTCCATAGAACCTAAAATTAATTTAGCATCATATGTTAGACATAGTAGTTCATTTTCTTCTGGTATCATATCATTTAGGAAACCAAGTAGTTCTGTAAATCTAGTGTCACTCCATCTGCTACAAAACTTCAAATTATATAACTTCAATACAGGTAACAATGTTGTGTATTTATTATAACTGATATAAAATGGTCTCTTGGCATGTCTATTTAACTTCTCAAACAACTTTGTAAAATCACGAATGTCATCTTAAATTTTCATTGACATTTCATACATGTGATCTCCATCATAATTTAATTTAGTATTCATATCAAATGATCCATAAACCATGGTATCATCTGAATCAATGTTCACATTCAGTTTTTCCCCATGTTTAGTCCAACATTTATATCTCTGATCTATTTAATGAAAAATCAAATATTCTTCAAACTCTTCTAAACTAATTTTTCTTGAATAACAACAATGTAAACACATACAATGGATTTGAGAAGGGTCATATGCATGATCTCTTTCAAATTTGATGAACTATTTAACTCAATCTTCATACTCTTTTTTCAAATTATTAGCATACATCCATTTTTGATTCATATCCATACTATTGGGTTCATAAAATATTAATTTTTTATAATAAATAAATAAATACACATAAGATATTCATTATCAAAGGTTAAATTTATAGAAAATTCTTATAAGGGAAACCCAACATTTGATTGTTTAAAAGAATAAAAAATTGACTTGAAGAAAATGAGTAATTGAATTTAGGAAAATAATTACTCCACTATAGAAGGTGTTATCCTTGGAATTCATTCAAAGGTAATAGTTATCAAAAAATTTCATCCTCATCAACTCATATTCTGGAAATTTATCATTGATTTTTTTTGTTTGACGTGCATCCTCCATCTAGTGTAGACATGTAACTATGTTTCTTGAAATACTCTAAGTAGTAGTTATACATGGGATGACTAATGCTCAGAGTAGTACAAGAAACATAAAAGATATAGAGGATGAGTCTCAAGAAACAAATTGCAATAATAACTATTCAGGAGATGAATTTTATGAGGATGAGAGTTGTCTATAAAATAGATGGGAGATTAGTCTCAAGTAGAAAATTGCAATAATAACTGTTGTTTGAAAGACATAAACCCTTTATTAAATCCCCTAAAAATAAAAGTATAATATAGAAAATGACAGAGTAATAAGAAACCCAAATATGATAAAAAATAATAATAAACTCTCATTTAATCAACTAGATTATATAAAAATTTATTGATAAAACATTTTAATAAATAAAGAGTTATTTCATATACATGGATGGTAATCACGGATTCCTAGGGGAGAAACCAATACATGTAGACCTAAAATGATGAATAACTAAAAATAATTTCTATTATATTGAATTTCATAACCTTCATTCTATTTTTTGGAATAAGTGATGTAATAACTTAAGGAATTATTACATTTAATATTAATGGTATATAAATTATTTGAAAACATCTTAAGACTCTTGGGATTTCATATCAACACACTAACCCATCCCAAGGATTCTAAAGAGATCATCACATGAAATCTACCCATCTAAAGTAAGGGAGGCCATCTAATACACATTTACCCATATCCCTAAAATTCTAGGGAAGTCCATAAAGAAGTTGAAATAAAGAAATAATACACATAAACAAGATATATCACAAACAAGGTAGAAAAACACGCCAACCCTTACCACATCTATCCCATACACACTAGCCTCTACTAAGATGTAACGACTCCCATGAGGTCACATTTTTTAAGTGTAATTCCCTTACTTCACTCAGAAATCTAAGTGGAATCCTAAAATTAACAAATATATAAAACATAACTCCCATCAAAAGTCTCTACTACACAATATGAAAATAACTTTTCAATTTAATATGTCAGGAAGAAATATCATAGGCTACCCAACAACGGTCATGGGAATTGATTCACAAAAAATTATATAGAAGATATAAAATGGGATGAGACTTCTACCATATGGTTAATTCCACTATTTATCCAATAAAAATAAATCATTATTCATCCATACATTCACATAAATAAATAATTATCTCACAAATTCAAAGATACAATTGAGAAGGAAGGAGATGCTCGTATAGACTGGGATCGAAGCTGGGAAGGCTTACAATATAGGTGTTTCACACTCTAAAAATTCTAATCATCAAAATGGATGATCTCCATGGCCAAATCTCCAAAATGGATAACTCACCACACTCACATTTGAAAAACAACATTCAATACAGCTAGAACCATTGATGTTTTACACCCCGAGTTCCACAAGGGAAAGTAAAGAAATAATTACATTCGAAAGAAAGTAGATAAAGATGTATGCTCATGCCTTGGATTTTTTTCAAACCTTAAATTAATCGAGCCTTGAATTTAAGCCTTGTATTTTTTTTAGAATTGATTTGAGTTTCGATTCACTAAGGAGGATCACTAGAAGTCAGTGGATTCTGCAGAAAGCATCTGATATCGTGACAGGTTCATAACTGGTTATGGTTTTTTAAATAGATCGAGACACTTTTATCAGCGCTTCCAAAAAAGTAATGATAATGTATTTATAATTATAATTATAAAAAAATTGTAAATGTATATATATATAATATATATAAATAGATATAGTAAATATTTTATTTATTCAAATATATTTATTATAATTTTATAATAATTAAAAATATACTATTATTTATTTATAATTATATAAATATTTTAAAAAATAATATTTATATCATTATATATATTTATATAATTATATATATATATAATAAATATATATATAGTAAATGTATTCATTATTTAAATAAATTTATTATAAATTTAATAATTATTTAAATATATATAATTATTTATTGATATTTATATAAATATTTTTAAAACAAATATTTATTTATTTATAATTATAAATAAATAAATGTATAAATATAGTAAATCTACATTTATAAATATTTTTATTTAGAAATATTTTTATACAAATATATTTTTTTTAACTATTTTTTTACAAATATATTTGTAACATTATTAATGAATATATAATCTTAAGTGCATGCATGTTAAAAATGAGTAAAATTGAATAAGTTAAAAATAATTCAATAAAACAATATTAAAGAAATTGATAAGTTTTGTGTGTGTAAATTGCATATAAAAATGCATTAATTGTGTATATGTGAAATCAATATAACACACGTTTGATCTATGTTAAATTGAAAAAACAAACGACATTTAATTGTGTCCATTACCTATGAAATTAATCATTATTTTTAATTCATATTAATTTTTAATTATAAACCATTTCACTAAATATATGAATATTTAATGTGAATCAGAAATATTTTGTATTATATAAACCATATTTATATATATTCATATATATATATATATATATTGTAGACAATTTATTTACATTATCAATAATTATCTAATTAATAAAATGTTTAATATTTTTCTCAATTTACTTGTCTTTAATTTTTATTTGTTTAATTTTCATTTTTCATATATCTATATATTTAATACATTCTATTTATTATTATTTATAATTTATATACAGTATAGACAATTTATTCATTTTTATCAATAATTATTTATTTAATAAAAAATGTAATAATTTTTTAATAAACTCATTTTTATTTTATTTTTATTTAATTATTTAATTTTATTAGGACCTTTATCAACACTAAAAATGAATTGTTGATAAAGGGTACCCTTTATTTATGCTAACATAAAGCACTGATAAGGGTTCCCTCTATCATTTCTTTTTTCAAGCACTGATAAAGTCCAGCACTGTTAAAGATATGATTATAGTATCGAAAATTCTCATCTTTAGTAGCCAATGCATCTAAAACCTATGTATAATGCCTTTATCCCAGGGAATTTTGGGGTTTATCCAGAGAATGATCATCGAAGCTCATAACCATCTTCTGATGATGCCTTCAACCCAACCATTCATTTATATCATCACGTCACAACCTGAACATGGGTGTATACCCAATCCAACACCCTTGGATTATCACACATTAATCACATCATAAGAGATTGAACATAGTCTAGGGTAACCTTAGAATCAACTACTGCAGTCCAAGTAGCTCATATAAGGTAATCTATACTTCATTGTTTACATGTGAAGCATCAATACGTAGGAAAAATATCCACATATCAAATCACTAATTGATCACTTGTTGATCGAGTCAAAGAATCAGCTTGTATCCATGAGTCCATTTAAAGTATTCATACATTGGAATCCCAGTATCACTGAGGACCACCCACATCTATAAGATTTATCCACACTTATGGAGTAAAATTTTTAAGGAGTTTTCTTATCAAGAAATTAAGATGTTTAATTATTTCTTCAGCTCAACATATAATGGATGCTCTCTTAGTTTACCCAGAATGATGTCAAGATAGGGGACATGGTCATCTCTGAAATAGGAGTACACTAAGAGGATATCAATGATTACCAATGAGACCTAAGATACTCCCGTCATATTCAGGACAAAGTTCCTAAAATGGTTTCCAACCAACTATATTCAACTATTCATATAGAATAACAGTCAAACCACTTCTGGATGACTTTCTTAAAAGAGATCAGTTTTAACTTCTGATATAACATCATCAACTGACCATGATGTCTCCATTACCAAGGAATTGTATGACCGTTCAAGCATAACAACTCAAGTTTAACTGGACCTACCACATATTCAAATGTTATGCACATAGCCAACCATTTTATCATCATTTTACCTTGAAAGAATAGATGTCCTGTTGACCCATCAAATTACCAGATCACTTATCCATTATGATCCTGAATCTATTGCCTATACTTAGTTCAATATCACACCTAAGTTTTAAACTTATCATCATTTTAGAGACTTGAAATATTGAATTCACAATTTCTTAGTCTTTTAGTAGTTTTCTTGGAAATTTCAAATTGGTTATTTAAATTCAAGTTTCTCTACTTGGAAGCAAACACTGACACACATTTGACACAATTTTACCCACCTTATAAGTGTACTAGTCTTCATTTACTGTGAAAATTAAGTCCTCTTATGGTACACTCTCCATCAACCACTGACCATGGTTTGGGATGTGGCCAACATGATTTTACCAAGAACCAATTAAAATAATAGAGAACAACTATCCACTTACAAGAAAACTAGGTCAGATTCAGTTTAGACATATGTTTTATGCTTCTCCAATCCATGATCATTCATGTCACTAGAATAAGTCCTAAAAACCAAATCCAAACTTATTGGCATGTTAAAACTCTTTATCCTTTTACAACATCATCCCAAGAATTGGGATGAGTCTAATTTCCTTCAATTCCCAGATCACTCTACCTCCTAGATGACCTGTGTTCAAAATATATCAACTCAAGGCTTAATGATTTCCACCAAACTCATATGGTTTCATATACCATTTTACAAACTCAATGGGCATCATGTGTATCAACACATACTACCATGAGTTTCATAAACACAATTTCATACCATTTGATACTATTTATAGGCCTATTTTTTCTATGAGTCCCAATATCTGATGGCTCATTCAAAATATTTAATTTTATACTCATATTACCTTGTATGACTGCTAATCTTAAAGATGACTCACTGAGTTGTCTATCATTTGAGAAGAAAAAAGAAGGGTCGTGTGACCTAATCAGTGGCTAACCATACATAAGGCATTTCTAAACCATTAAACTCAAGCATTACATGACAATCCCTTCCTTAGAAATAGTCAATTCCCTACATGACCACCCATCTAACTTGGGTGTCATTTTAGAAACTAATAATCTTACACGGGACAAATGGAACCTCATGTTGAAACTCTTTATAATAATTTAGTAGTGATTTTAAGTTTTGAGGGATCTACCTCTACCAGGATAGCCTATACTAAAACAAAAAGTGTCAGTCCTATTACCAGGTTACACTATAAAGGATCACTAGGCTCTACCACCTATCATTTAGGTTTAAGCGATATAAGAATTATTCTACAGGCAACACTCACATTCATATTCCAAGTAAAATAATGATTAAAAACTCATGTAAGGATTTAAACTTCCCTTAAAAGAGGTTAAATTCTATGAACACCACTAAAAGGTTTCATTTAAGTCATTACATTAATCAATATTTGAGAACAACAATTACCATTCATAAGGTAAATCTATGTGGTTATTTATTTTACTAATTACATAAGGCACATAGGTAAGTCATTTCAAACTTCTTTTCAAGCATTATTATTTAGTTTACATCCTATCATAATTAGAAATTTTATCTTATAAATTAATTTTATCCATTTTATTTTTCCATAGGTATTTTTACAATTGGGATTAGTTAAAGGAAATGTTAATCCCAAACAATATGGGAAAGCACCATTTAGGTTGTGATTGGAATTTTAATTAACTAAATCCTCACATAAGGATAGCTCAAAATTAGATAATAGTTTTTATTAATTAAAAGGGGATCATCTCAGAAAGATTCCACCATAAATCTATACATCACCCATATAAGTGGTTGTTGGAACTTTAAATAGCCATCCCATTTATCCTAACATAACCCCATGGGGTTAATTATCAAGGAACAAAAGAAAAGTGAAGGTGACCTATGAAGGTCCATTATTATACCAACCTAGATTCATCTATTTGTTACCCAATAACAATTGATATACTAAAGATTAACTACACCCTTAATGGTTTCATCATATAACAACATGATCTAACTAACCTACTTGGGTCTAATTGTGTATTTTGTAATTTTCCCATATGGGTTTTCATTCCAAAGTAATAGAGGTACAGGCCTTTATATAGAAAACCATTTTCTATAAGACTTATATTTCAGAATACATACATAAAATCACCACGGTTTATTTAGATGAAATACCATTATAAGTTACAAAGGTACCTATCTTTATAAATTACAATTGGAATTCATGTAGCTATAACTAGGTTTTACCTTTGATTTTAGAATATTGGAAGTTCACATTTAATGGTTTGATTATATTTTTCACCCTTCCCAATATATAAGGAACCATACACATTATAAAATTTTATTGGAACCCTTTTAATCCCAATCATAAATGTCTCATCCTATTTAATAAATGGTTCATGGCTCAAACATTTCATCATTGATTTGTAAAATAGAATTCCACCATAAATCTAAATCAAGTTATATGATAAAATTCCACTTAGGTTGATTCAAACACATAATTTAACCAACCATATATCATTACTATAACAAGGAATGAAAATAAATAATCCATAATATTATATAGATAAGCATGATGATAAATCACCTAAACATGGTATACAATCAGACATGATAAATAATCTTCTAGCATGGTATATAATCACACAATAAATATCCAACATGTATTAGTCCATCAAATAATTCAATCTACACATCATGGAATATGCATGGAATGTTAATCTAAATGTGCTTATAATGATGCATGTAACAATACTTCATTTTCATACTAGGACAAGGGTAAAATAAAATAAATCTCACAAATCATTAATTAGTGGAAATTACACCATTCACTCAAGGTGAAATCATAATCAATTGTAATAATTAACATCACAAACAATAGTCCCATCCCTATCCACTTTGTTATTTACCTATGTATGGGTTGATCACTCCCAAAAATGGTTATTTACCAAGTGTCAACAAATTCCTATTATCCTATATACCAACCCAAAGTAGTAATACGAAGTAAAAGAAGCCTCTGATACTAATTTCTAACATTCCGATCTAAGATCCACTGAAATAGTACCTTGATCCAATTGATCACATGGCCTCAAGTTCAACTCCCCATATGTTAGAGTCTTCTGACTAGTAGTGAAGGTAAAATGGTGGTTCGGTGGGGATAATATACCATTATGGTTAGAGTGGCACAGTGGTATATCAGAATAAATAAATCAACAATGAAACCAGTATATATAGAAGGCATTAGAAGATAATAAAAACTAATAAAATAGCAAACACAAAATATAATACAACCATGCATGTCTATGTCAAGCTTCAATATATAAGGAAAAAACTTATAGTAGGTAATTTATAGATAATAAATAAAATAAAGACAAAAATATTCTATGTAAATCCTCATGAGAATCCTGATATATGGCTCAATCTTGTGCTCTTAATCTCCCATGTACAATTTAACAGCACACTCATAATCCATGAAAATAAACCTACAACCATGAGGTCTACTCAGGAACCCCAATGCAATGGAATCCCAAATAGGGTGTGAAATATACTTAGTATTGCACCACCAATGGTGTCTAACAATATCCAATATATGAGTAAAAAATATATTAATGTGTAGGAATATCAAAATTAAATCATGATAGTAAATGAATAAATGTAAATAAGCTGTACTCAGCTCCTCAAGGGACACCTAGCCGACCATACCTACTTCATCCAAGGTTGAAATGTCTCTGATCATACATCACCATGTATATATATATACACATATATGCATATATTCATCATATATGTATGAATGTATATTTTTATATGTGTAGATACATAATAATATCCAGGACCTGGAGTGTATGACCAAGGCATCCATGCGTAATAATAAAAAATATGGTATACTCTTATGACCCATGACTACAAGATCAGGCATCCATGAGTGAGTGTCTCTAAAACCATGGAGTAATTTTGGGTAGTCACATGTATCTAACATAATACCATTAACTAGTTGGGGACCTAAGGTACACAGCCAAGGTGTCCTAGTAAATTATTCATCATAAGAAGATACCACTAGTCAAATGTAATAATAAGCATGATATAATTTTATATCCTATGATATCATCCAATTCATTCCATAATGAGTAAATAAGGTATCACCCAATTAGTAATGTAATAATATTTATTCTATATCCTATCACGGGAGCCCCATAATGAGTAAATCCAAGTTTTTCTCATAACTTCCAATTTCCCTATGAGTTTGTCTAAGATGTTCCATAAAAAGTAAACTCAAGTATCACTTAGAGTGTGAGTAAAATCATATATATTATGATCCCATCCAATGCATTTTCTAAAAAAATAAACCCAAGTATCACTCAAAGAGTAATATATTTCAAGTAACCCGTAATTCCCTGACCCCAAAATTCCTAAAGTCGGTGTATTATTTTATTAGATTGTCATTATTACAAGAATAAAATCATGATGGACTGATCAATTTAGAAATTTTGTAAATCCATATTACATACATGGAACCCATTTTACATTAGGAAATAGAAAATAATACATGATAAATAATAAGATGAAATAGAATACATCCTTTAAAGATTATTCAAAGAATTCTTTTTCATAACCTGGAGATAGGAAACAAAATAAGGGTGAGCTCAAATTATTAGTGAAGGTAAGTAAAGTGGAAGCAATAACAAATAAATGAGAATAAAGGAACATAGAAATGTAAATAATATATAACATATTACATTCAATTAATAAACTAATAATTAAATGTATCCATAGATATGTCAATACAAAATCTCATGGGTGAATAATAACTAAATATAAATGAGGTAAATGATTAATTATTGGTTGTCATGTTTCCTAGGTATATGGTACCTTTACCATCAAGACCTTTCATAAGATGGATAACACCATATCAGGTAAAAACTCATCTGATTTGGATAACTAATTCATCTCATGAGACTACCAATGCATCGAGGGGTTGTCTATAATTTGGTTCCACCCATGTTGTACCTATCCAGACCAATCCTCATATTGAATAATTGAAATAAATAATATTCCTTATAAAATATCAATATTGAATAGAAGATAAATATTTATCATTATTTCCCTAAATAATAAAATAACTTTAAATTGAAAATCGTATGAAAAATGGTATATGATTCAAGAAATAACCATATCTATGAAAACTTATATGGATACTTATGGGAAATTCAATGTCAAATGATCATAGGAAATTTAATATTTCAAGGGGACTAAAAGGAATCAAGTAATTGAATGTGAATACTATCCTTGGAAAAATAAATCATAGACCATATAGATAAAGAATAAGGATGCTATTAATACTACATATAATAAGTGAAATATAAATAAAGTATTTTATTCATTTATGAATACAAATACTATAAAATATATCTTTAAAACATTCTTAAGTAAAATATATATTGTATTTTGAAAAAAAATTCCAAATATTTTTCATTGAAAATTACTTCGAAAAACATTTTCTTTAAAAAATAACCTTTTAAACTTGAAAAGTAAGATTCAAAGAAATTATGGTGGGTAAATCCATACATGTTGTACAAGGTAAAAATAATATTCCTTTTGTATGGAAAAATGTTAGAAAAATACCTTTTTCAGGAAGCAACTAGAAGATTCCTTTGAGAACATGGGTAAAAGTAAAAAAGGATAAAAAAATTATTTAATAAGCCATTTTGAAACATTAAAAACCATTTTCAAAACATTTTAATAAAACATGGTTTTTAGAATAAAATAGGTTCTCTAACTAAAGAGAGAAATGAAGTTGGGTTTTATTAAAAAAATATTTTCTAAAACATTTTGAGTACCAAAGAGTGGGAAAATGGTTCTAATACTTGAAAAAGTTCAAGAATAAACATAAGAGAAGAAAATGAAAGGGTTTATTATACAATTATAAAATAATTTCCTCTCATTTAAATTAATACCTAAATAATCCAAAACAAAATTATATTTTAAATTAAACCATTAAAAATATTATAATGTTGGAGTGAGAATAAATCAATGAGTAGATTGTGTGTATCAACTGTAAATCCACATATAGAAGTGGAAAGACATAAATATATATTCAAAGTCATTATATACATAATCATATAATATTAACGACAATGATAAAGTAATATTACCCAATGAAAATAAATTGGGTTATGAAATTCTTTTCTACTTTATAACTTTAACTCAAATCCACTAATATGAAATAATTCAAATTGAAACTCAAAATATCATGAAGAATGAGTAAATCATGATATTATATGAAAAAGTGGAAGTATATACACCATATCTAAGAAATTAGGTGGAAAAAAGTGATTGTTTCAATATAATGTTAACAATAAAAAAAGTAAGTCAGATTCCAAAGATAATCATTAAAAATATTCTCAAGGGGAATAATCCTTAAACATTCCAAAGTGTCACATACCACTTTGAAACATTTGAATCATAATATCAAGGAAGGAATGAAGTTAAATGAATCTTAAAATATCATGATAATAATTATATTCATTATATAACATTCTAAATTGTGTTATATACACCATATAAAAGAAACTAGGTGTATAAAATTACAATATGCCTCAATGAAATGAAATTGAGAGAAATATCTTACCTTGCATTTCCTTTCAAGTGAACGTCCTTTAAATTTCTGTATAAGGGTTTTAATATAGTTAATAAATTATTAAATAACTATATTAATGTTTATAATATCATATATTATCTTCTTATAATATATTATTACCCATTTGATAATAATCTTTCATTATTTTCACAATTTTGAGTGTTAATTTCCTAGTTTGTCAAGTATGTTTTAACTTTTTACTTGTTGTTATTATTAATTATATCATGGTTTAATAATATCTAGAATGTACATAATTATTTAAATATCATATATATTCAGTATATATGTATTTACAATGATCTATAAAGCCTGTAGATAGGAAATGAAATGCACCGTTCATGGAGACGGTAGGTCATACATACGCATGAAAAATACTTTCATTTCTTTATTGTATTAAAATAATGAAATTCAAATTATAAATATTAATATTATAAATATAATATCATATATATTACATATATATTAGATTGTTTTATTAAAACCATCTTTTATACATTCAATGTATAGTGTAAACTAATCACATTGCTTTGAGGGGGCGGTAGTCCGCACTTCCTTAAACGATGTTATTATATTCTTGCAAAATAGATTTTATAAAGGTATGTGTTATAAAATAATAAAATAAGTATAAAGAAATTATAAATATAATATATAACATATATAAACATATTATATATCATAATTCCCAACCATGAGAGGTGGTAAATGAAAAATGAAAAAATTCATTTCGTGATGTGGTAGTTCACTGTATATAAACAGTCAGTTTGTTACCAATTATATATAAGTGTGTTTAAGTTTAGGTCAAACCATTATAATAAAAAAAATATCCATATATTTTGGATACTGGTGTTATTATATAAGCATGGAATAAGAATAATTTAAATAGTGGAAAAATAAATAAAACTAAAGACCTTGAGGAAGGATGTTACCTCTTAATTGGCTAAATCCTTTTGGTTTCCACCGAAGGGGTTCCTTGGAAGGATTTATGAAAAAGTTTAGGATTATAGGTTTATGGGGAGGTATTTTTAGAATCTATTTTCTCAGATATTGATCGATCCAAATTTTATTTAGATATGTGAGTAAGTGGGAGGAGAGGAGGCCTTTTTATAGTGGAGGAGTACCACTCTTATAAATTTCGGAAAAGGGAATTCCACCCACGATTTTTCCATTGAAAGTGGATCCAATAATGGTAAAAATTATATTAAAGGGATTATAGGGTTGAAATATTTCCATAAATTTTATTTTAGATAATTTTCTAGGTAATTTGGGCCCTTAAGTTCAAGGTTTAGTCCTTTGTTAAGCTTAATTTCACCTTAATCATTGTAATTAATTTAAATAACTTTCACTAATATTTTTTGTCCAAATATAAGTTTAACTTGTTAGAAATTATAAATTATTATGATTATAAATATGGAATAAATTTTTCCAAATTCCAATCACATAAGTGGCAGAAATTAATTTAAATTTAATCCCGTAGATAGGGTGACAATACGGGTTTTTAAAATGAAAATGTCCAAAAGTTTGCAAAGTTTTTATATCTAATTTCAATGTAAAATTAATTCCAATGGACTAAATTGTATTAATTAATAAAAATATTATCTTATTAAACTTTAAAACTAATTTAAAATAGTATTTAACCTTATAAATAAATTATAATAAAAAACAGTTTTGAATTAAAATTCAGTATTTTTCACTATTCATCAAAAAATAAAACTTCACAGAAAAATAAAAAAAAAGTCACCCTAACCTAATTTTAATATTTCTATTTCAAAAATTAAGTTCATTTTTACATGTATTTTTTATAAAATTTCCATAAATTTTATTTAAAATAGGTTCTTCATTAAAAGGTAGTAAAAGTGCCTTATTAAAAATATAGGTTTTTATATGTAATATTGGGTTTCTCTTTGTCTTATGTATATCAAGTCTATTGGATGAATATAAAAAGTATTTTATTTAATATAATATATATATATATATATATATTACATTAATATCACTAACTAATTGTAATTAATTTAATTTTTTAGGGTAAAACATCTTTATGGGCATAAAAATAGTTTTCTATAAAAACATTACCTTTATATTCAATTGGTTATTATATTCATTTCTAATTAATTTCTAAACAATGAATTTGTTTTATATTTGTGTAAACCATATATTTTAAAATTTTAGTTAACCCTTTTTATAACTACTACTTTAATGACTAGGTTATATCTTATTATATTAAATAACAATATTTTAATAATATATTGTTTTTCAGTAAAGCTCGGCCTTTTATGTAATGCAAGCCATTGAAGAAACACATTGTTACATGTGATGCAAGATAACTCAGTATCATGTTCATTGAAATTTATATCATAGATTTAATTTATTTAAAATATTAATTATATTTTATTTTCTCATGGTATTATATTCTCATACATGTTTGGTGATGCATGTGATACACACTATCAAATACAATGTTCCTACTTTATAATTTCAGGGTGTTACATTATCCTCGCCTTAATTAAATTGTTTCCTCACAATTTAAACTTTATCTCAATACTCAAGGGTTTGATTGTCACGACCCGTCCTCGGGGCCCGTGCCGTGACTACCCCAAGCCCGCCTTCCATAGGCCAGGGGCTGGCGACTAGCACCAAAGGCGTAAAATCCCGTTAACTGGGAAGGCATTGCCTTTATAAAAGAAAACAAGCACCACAGAGTACAAGCGGAAGTGAAACACTAAGTACAAAAAGAAGAGCTGAAAAGTAAAAGGGGCCGGAAATACAAGCCCAACTGTAAAGTACAACTCGAAAGGGAAAAACAGCGACTGAAAAGTAAAGCTGCTACGTTGAGATGTCCACTGGAAATCCCACCTGAAGGGTGGGTACAGATAGCTCCTCTGCTCCTCGGGTCCCGCCATCCGCTCCGAGTATGTCCCGCCCAGTGGTCCTCCTCCGGGTACCGCCTCGTCGTATAGTCCACCTCCAGGTACCGTCCAGTCCTCGAACCTTCGGCTTCTGTCAGCACTGTCCGTCGTCTGCAACCAACACAACGAGGTGCGGGCATAGCCCGTGCAGGGGTGAGTATAACGATACTCAGTAGGGACCCCGAGACCCTCAAGGTCTCACTAAAACCAACAAGGATAAACACAAGAAGATCTCAACAGATAAACTCTACTTAGGTGTATGCCCATACATATACCTAAGTTATCAAGTAACCCATCTCAATCATGAGGAAACACAAGGATTGTGAAAACGACGGATAACCACTACCCGGGTATATGCCCATACATATACCAAAGTTAGCAAGTGACCCATCTCAATCATGAAGTAAACACAAGGTCAAAAGTCTCAGCTCAAACCAGGATTTTCATTATCGAAACCGTAACTGCTGAAGAGCTCCGTCTCTAGAGTGTACAGTGGTCCTGTCACGACTCCGAGGCTGCCGCTCACTAACCTAGGACTGCTGAAGTACTCCTCCTGTCGAGTACTGCGGGTTTGCGGCCAACTACCTGGCGCTCCGTCCGCTGAGGGTCTGTCGCCAAATACCGGGCGCTACCCAGATAGCCTACTGAGGTACTCCTCCTGTCGAGTACCGCGGGTCTGCTGCCAACTACCAGGCGCTCCGTCCGCCGTGGGTCTGCCGCCAAGTACCGGGCGCTCCGTCCACTGGGCTAGTCGACTCACTCCAAGTCGAGTCGGTCAAGCAGTCGTCAGGTCTCAGCCGGCTACACGGTCTCCGTACTCTGCACGCTCGTCTCCACCGTCGCGGGTCTGTCGCTACAACCAAGCGCACACACTCCGTAGGGTATCGCGGGTCCGCCGCTACAACCAAGCTCTCCACCGCCAAGGGTCTGCTGCTGCATCCAAGCGCACCACCACTGTCAAGTACCACGGGTCCGCTCCACGAGCTACAGGTCGATACTCCAAGTATCACAAGGTCCCGCGAAGAAGTGTCTCAAAGGTCCGTCTCGTCACAGGGGTCTCAACGCAACAGACGGCGCGTCGATCGAACGCCCGGTCTGTGAGTTATTAGCCTTTTCGTCCCAGGGGCCCGGTTGGTTTCGTGAGCGAAACCAATCCCGGTCGTATCTCAACTGCACCCCGAACTCCCATAGGGTATACTCAAAGGGACCGTTACTCAACGTAACCACCAACGCCGCTAACGGCTCGTCAAGCGGACGTCCTGTCTGAAAGATATCAGCTTTCTCGTTCCAGGGGCCCGGTTGGATTTCGGGTACAATCCAACCCGGCCATACTCCGACTGTATCCAAAACTCAGGCGGAGTATGTCAAAAGTTCCGTCTCATCAAGAGGAAGTCAACGTAACGGACGGCGCGTCAATCGGACGCCCAGTCTGTTAGTTATTGGCTTTTTCGTCTTCGGGGCCCGGTTGGTTTTTTAAGGCAAAACCAACCCGACCGTACTCCACCTGCGTCCAAACCTCGGGCGGAGTATGCCAAAAGATCCGTTTCACTAAAAGGAACACAACGCGACTGACGGCGCGTCAATCGGACGTTCGTAGCTCAAGATATGAGCGTTTCCGCTCCGAAGGCCCGGTTGGTTTCGTGAACGAACCAACCCGGCCGAACTCAAAGTTAACCGAAACCTTGAGTGCGATATACCGAAACGACCGTCTCGATCCAAGGATCGTGTTTCCGCAGACGGTTCGTCGTTCGGAGGTCCGAGGCTCAAGGTATGGGCCAAAAACCAAAACAGGTTCGAAACTGGGGGTCCGGGTCCGGGCCGACCCGGCCCGACCCCCCCCCCCCCCCCGGGGCGGCCGGCGGCGGCGGCGGCGGCGGGCGGCGGCGGCGGGCGGCGCGGCGCGGCGGCGGGCGGCGCGGCGGCGGGCCGCGCTGGCGGCGGCGGCGGCGGGCCGCGCCGGTGCAGGCGCCGCACGGGGAGCCGCACGCGGGGGGCTTGATTGCCCCCGCTTTCTTCTGGCGGCGCGGCTTAGCCGCGCCGATTTAAATTAAACCGCCCCCCTCACATGAGGGGGGCCTGCTTGTGCGGATCCGAGGGGGCAGCCGGCCCCCTCCCTTTAAATTAAAACTGCCCCCCTCTTTAAGAGGGGGGTTTTGCCAGTTGGCCGGGGAATTAATTCCCCGGTTCCGGCCGGCCGGTTTTCTCCAATGGGACCGGAAATTTCCGGTCCCCTTCGGCTTCCGACGCCGGCGGCCCGGCCGCCGGTCTCCTCTTCCGCCGCGGCCCGGAACCGGCCGCGGTCTCCTCGTCCCGCCGCGGCCCGGAACCGGCCGCGGTGTTCGTCGTCCGGCGCGGTGCGACGACACCGCGCCCCTTTCGCCGTGCCATGAATCCTTCCAACGCGGCGCGGCGGCGTCGCGTTCTTGAAGACTCTCCTCGGTGTAGCGCGACGGCGTTGCGTAAATTAAACGCACGGTAAACCGCGTGGTGCGACGGCACCACGCCACTTTGCTTCCATCGAAAGAATTAAACAAGAACGTTGGAGGGGGGTTCGGCCGTGTTCGTGCGGTCCGGCCCCCCTCGCGTTAAAAATAATAACGCAACTTAAAGAAAATTATGCCACACGTTAATCTTGCTAAAAGCACGATCAAGAATAAAATGAGGAATCCAAAAGAAATTCGACAACCCTTACTTCGGGTTTAGGATTCAAAGGTTCTGCTACGCTCCGCGGAAGACGGCGTCGCGGAGGTCGGGTGTCGCGGTCGTCGTTCGTCAAATCCGTTGACGAAGTGCTATGCCCGAAGAGACACGACGTTGGCGGATCTTCGTTTGCCGACGAAGGTTGTCCGAAGAAGAGATGGCGTCCCCTTCGTTGTCACGGTGAACGAAGAAAGGAGTTGCGGCGTTCTTCGTCGGAAAAGAGAGCGTTCCTCGTCAAGTCTTGAGGAAAGTCAAATTAAAAGGAAACAACGAACACAAGAACCCTTACCTCGATAGTCGCACGTTGACGGAGTCGTGGAATATCGGTGTCGATTCCTTTGACGTCGGAGGAAGATTCGTTGTCGATGGCGTTCGTCGCGGAAAAGATGATACGGAAGAAGAACGTCACGTCGCGGATAAGGCGTCGCGGAAAGTCCGTGTTCTTCGGCGAAGAAAATTCTTCGTTGAAGAACGACGTTCTTCGCGTTCTTCATTCTTCGAAGGTTCTTCGTCAAGTTGAAGAAGAAGAAGAAAAGCTTCCAAAGCTCTCAAGAAATCCTCCCAAGGTGACTAAGAGTTCTAACCCAACCAAATAAGACAAAGTCTTATTTTATTCACAAAAAGAATTTCAAAGGTTTGAAATTCAAAAAGGTTTAACTCCCTTAATTAACTCACTTATTTAATATACATGAATTGTATAATTAAATAGAAGTTAACTTGTCAAGACATTAAGAGGGAGAGTGGGGAGTTGAAAAGGTGGGGGGGTTCGTGTGGGCCCCACCACACTTAATCCTCCCAAGGGAGGTTATGTGGGTGTGGGTCCCACTTCCAACCTCCTTTGAGAGGAGTTAACCTACAAAAAGTAAAATAAAAAGAATTACACTTTTTATTCAACTTTTTTTATAAATCTCCCAAAAACTAACTTTCAACCCGCAACAAACGCAACACCCGAAAAGGTCTCTTTAAGCGAATATCGGCGCTGCGAGTTCATCGGTGCCCTCGGATTTCAATTCCGAGCACCGGATCAAAAGTTAGAAATTCCCGCTCGTTCGTTCACTGAACGTACCCGAGCCAAACTTCGGAAATTAATTCCGGGCACTCCGGGCCTCGGAATCAGGTGCCGTCTGAAACCGCGCTCTTGTAAAATTCTAAAGAAAATTAAGAAAAAATTTTCCTTGAATTTTGCGGGTCTTTACATTACTCCCACCTCAGGGCTTTACGTCCCCGTAAAGCTACATCAAAAACTAGGGAAACAAAAAGAGGATACTGAGCACGCATCTGAGCCTCCCGCTCCTATGTGCTCTCCTGGAGATTCCCGTGCCGCCATCTGTTGCGCACAAGAGGAATCGATCGCCCATGTAGGACCCGCTCCTGGATGACATGGACCTCTTCTGACGTGGCCCGGACCATCTCTGGTCCCACAAGAGCTGCAAGATTTCTTCTTTGCCGATAAGAGAAACCTGGTCTCATCCCCTGGATGAACCACATTCTTTGCCTAAAACAGTCAATCCTGACATGGATGATACTAATCCATACCAAGGATGACGTCGTAAGGCCTCGACGCTACTACTAAGAGATCCAACCGTTACTCTCGCCTCCAAGGGTTGAGTCACACTGTCGGCATCAGTGTGTGGTAACTGGGTCTCCTCCAGTAGATGTCTCACAAGTGAGGGTCAAGTCAACAGTCAACTGGAACCTCTTAGTAACATCACAAAAGAGGACAGGAAAGAAAACATCACAAAAGAATGCGTCTTTTTATTATTGCAGCTCATAATACAAGACGCTACACAAAAGCAACATCAACATGTAACTAGAAGTACAAAAGACGTATCCACTAGTTCCGCTCCTGTCCACCTGCTTTACTGTTGCTCAAGCATTTGTCGCTGCCTCAACCTCGGTGGCTCCCCCCCAAGCCTGCTGATCGAGGAGTCGGACAGTCACGTGCCAGGTGACCCTTTCCGCGGCATGAGTAACACAACCTGCTCCTTGCACGACTAGCTCTGTTCCCACTCCGGGTGCCCTGCACCACTGGTCCTAAAACCCGAGATCGCCCAACTGCTGGTCTGGTCCTCCTGGACCTCTGCATCATCTGTCTACTGCCCACAGATGACTCGGCTTCTGATCGAAAAACACGCGGCAAAGGCAGAATCTCCTGTACACGCTCGGGGTGTAGAGATACTGGCACAAACTCCACCCTGAAGAAGGTCTCGAAGTCTTCCCATGCGAAGTTCATCTCATCGCAAAACTGAAACAAGTGGCTCCACCACCTACATGCTGCTGCGTGTAGTAGGATCGCAGCGAGGATCACCATGAGGTCTGCTGGTGTCCTCACTAGCCTAAACACTCGTACCACTGCCTCTAGCCAGTCCTCTGCTGCCTGGGGATCCGTCTTCCCGCGAAACCTGGGCGGTCGCTGGCGCTGAAACTCATGCAGTGCGCTGAGGCGACGTGCATCGTCAGCGGCTGCTGCTGGAAGCATCGGGGGCTCGACGGGTAGAGCTACCGCCGGTGCCACTACTAACAAAGGGCCCTGCACCGAGGCCTCGTCGCTCGGTGGGCTGTCGTCACGTTCGATTCTCGGAACCCTAACTGGCTGCCGTCGTGGGGCCATCCTGAAAGAAACAACGTAACACGATCAAACGATTATACCTGGTGAGCTGACCTGGTTTGAGCTGTTTTAAGGGGAAAAACCTTTGAAAACACACACGCAATCAGTGTTTTCGTGCACAAAGTCGGAAATCAGTTGTCAGGGTCCTGGTGTATGGATACGTCGGCCGCCCGCACCAACACTGGACTCCCTGGACTGAAAACCACACTCGGTACCCTTAACACTATTGCTTCACAGAAAGAAAGATCAGAGTTATAAGTTCTGCGGTAGAACCGAACTCCTTTGATACCAATTTGTCACGACCCGTCCTCGGGGCCCGTGCCGTGACTACCCCAAGCCCGCCTTCCATAGGCCAGGGGCTGGCGACTAGCACCAAAGGCGTAAAATCCCGTTAACTGGGAAGGCATTGCCTTTATAAAAGAAAACAAGCACCACAGAGTACAAGCGGAAGTGAAACACTAAGTACAAAAAGAAGAGCTGAAAAGTAAAAGGGGCCGGAAATACAAGCCCAACTGTAAAGTACAACTCGAAAGGGAAAAACAGCGACTGAAAAGTAAAGCTGCTACGTTGAGATGTCCACTGGAAATCCCACCTGAAGGGTGGGTACAGATAGCTCCTCTGCTCCTCGGGTCCCGCCATCCGCTCCGAGTATGTCCCGCCCAGTGGTCCTCCTCCGGGTACCGCCTCGTCGTATAGTCCACCTCCAGGTACCGTCCAGTCCTCGAACCTTCGGCTTCTGTCAGCACTGTCCGTCGTCTGCAACCAACACAACGAGGTGCGGGCATAGCCCGTGCAGGGGTGAGTATAACGATACTCAGTAGGGACCCCGAGACCCTCAAGGTCTCACTAAAACCAACAAGGATAAACACAAGAAGATCTCAACAGATAAACTCTACTTAGGTGTATGCCCATACATATACCTAAGTTATCAAGTAACCCATCTCAATCATGAGGAAACACAAGGATTGTGAAAACGACGGATAACCACTACCCGGGTATATGCCCATACATATACCAAAGTTAGCAAGTGACCCATCTCAATCATGAAGTAAACACAAGGTCAAAAGTCTCAGCTCAAACCAGGATTTTCATTATCGAAACCGTAACTGCTGAAGAGCTCCGTCTCTAGAGTGTACAGTGGTCCTGTCACGACTCCGAGGCTGCCGCTCACTAACCTAGGACTGCTGAAGTACTCCTCCTGTCGAGTACTGCGGGTTTGCGGCCAACTACCTGGCGCTCCGTCCGCTGAGGGTCTGTCGCCAAATACCGGGCGCTACCCAGATAGCCTACTGAGGTACTCCTCCTGTCGAGTACCGCGGGTCTGCTGCCAACTACCAGGCGCTCCGTCCGCCGTGGGTCTGCCGCCAAGTACCGGGCGCTCCGTCCACTGGGCTAGTCGACTCACTCCAAGTCGAGTCGGTCAAGCAGTCGTCAGGTCTCAGCCGGCTACACGGTCTCCGTACTCTGCACGCTCGTCTCCACCGTCGCGGGTCTGTCGCTACAACCAAGCGCACACACTCCGTAGGGTATCGCGGGTCCGCCGCTACAACCAAGCTCTCCACCGCCAAGGGTCTGCTGCTGCATCCAAGCGCACCACCACTGTCAAGTACCACGGGTCCGCTCCACGAGCTACAGGTCGATACTCCAAGTATCACAAGGTCCCGCGAAGAAGTGTCTCAAAGGTCCGTCTCGTCACAGGGGTCTCAACGCAACAGACGGCGCGTCGATCGAACGCCCGGTCTGTGAGTTATTAGCCTTTTCGTCCCAGGGGCCCGGTTGGTTTCGTGAGCGAAACCAATCCCGGTCGTATCTCAACTGCACCCCGAACTCCCATAGGGTATACTCAAAGGGACCGTTACTCAACGTAACCACCAACGCCGCTAACGGCTCGTCAAGCGGACGTCCTGTCTGAAAGATATCAGCTTTCTCGTTCCAGGGGCCCGGTTGGATTTCGGGTACAATCCAACCCGGCCATACTCCGACTGTATCCAAAACTCAGGCGGAGTATGTCAAAAGTTCCGTCTCATCAAGAGGAAGTCAACGTAACGGACGGCGCGTCAATCGGACGCCCAGTCTGTTAGTTATTGGCTTTTTCGTCTTCGGGGCCCGGTTGGTTTTTTAAGGCAAAACCAACCCGACCGTACTCCACCTGCGTCCAAACCTCGGGCGGAGTATGCCAAAAGATCCGTTTCACTAAAAGGAACACAACGCGACTGACGGCGCGTCAATCGGACGTTCGTAGCTCAAGATATGAGCGTTTCCGCTCCGAAGGCCCGGTTGGTTTCGTGAACGAACCAACCCGGCCGAACTCAAAGTTAACCGAAACCTTGAGTGCGATATACCGAAACGACCGTCTCGATCCAAGGATCGTGTTTCCGCAGACGGTTCGTCGTTCGGAGGTCCGAGGCTCAAGGTATGGGCCAAAAACCAAAACAGGTTCGAAACTGGGGGTCCGGGTCCGGGCCGACCCGGCCCGACCCCCCCCCCCCCCCCCGGGGCGGCCGGCGGCGGCGGCGGCGGCGGGCGGCGGCGGCGGGCGGCGCGGCGCGGCGGCGGGCGGCGCGGCGGCGGGCCGCGCTGGCGGCGGCGGCGGCGGGCCGCGCCGGTGCAGGCGCCGCACGGGGAGCCGCACGCGGGGGGCTTGATTGCCCCCGCTTTCTTCTGGCGGCGCGGCTTAGCCGCGCCGATTTAAATTAAACCGCCCCCCTCACATGAGGGGGGCCTGCTTGTGCGGATCCGAGGGGGCAGCCGGCCCCCTCCCTTTAAATTAAAACTGCCCCCCTCTTTAAGAGGGGGGTTTTGCCAGTTGGCCGGGGAATTAATTCCCCGGTTCCGGCCGGCCGGTTTTCTCCAATGGGACCGGAAATTTCCGGTCCCCTTCGGCTTCCGACGCCGGCGGCCCGGCCGCCGGTCTCCTCTTCCGCCGCGGCCCGGAACCGGCCGCGGTCTCCTCGTCCCGCCGCGGCCCGGAACCGGCCGCGGTGTTCGTCGTCCGGCGCGGTGCGACGACACCGCGCCCCTTTCGCCGTGCCATGAATCCTTCCAACGCGGCGCGGCGGCGTCGCGTTCTTGAAGACTCTCCTCGGTGTAGCGCGACGGCGTTGCGTAAATTAAACGCACGGTAAACCGCGTGGTGCGACGGCACCACGCCACTTTGCTTCCATCGAAATAATTAAACAAGAACGTTGGAGGGGGGTTCGGCCGTGTTCGTGCGGTCCGGCCCCCCTCGCGTTAAAAATAATAACGCAACTTAAAGAAAATTATGCCACACGTTAATCTTGCTAAAAGCACGATCAAGAATAAAATGAGGAATCCAAAAGAAATTCGACAACCCTTACTTCGGGTTTAGGATTCAAAGGTTCTGCTACGCTCCGCGGAAGACGGCGTCGCGGAGGTCGGGTGTCGCGGTCGTCGTTCGTCAAATCCGTTGACGAAGTGCTATGCCCGAAGAGACACGACGTTGGCGGATCTTCGTTTGCCGACGAAGGTTGTCCGAAGAAGAGATGGCGTCCCCTTCGTTGTCACGGTGAACGAAGAAAGGAGTTGCGGCGTTCTTCGTCGGAAAAGAGAGCGTTCCTCGTCAAGTCTTGAGGAAAGTCAAATTAAAAGGAAACAACGAACACAAGAACCCTTACCTCGATAGTCGCACGTTGACGGAGTCGTGGAATATCGGTGTCGATTCCTTTGACGTCGGAGGAAGATTCGTTGTCGATGGCGTTCGTCGCGGAAAAGATGATACGGAAGAAGAACGTCACGTCGCGGATAAGGCGTCGCGGAAAGTCCGTGTTCTTCGGCGAAGAAAATTCTTCGTTGAAGAACGACGTTCTTCGCGTTCTTCATTCTTCGAAGGTTCTTCGTCAAGTTGAAGAAGAAGAAGAAAAGCTTCCAAAGCTCTCAAGAAATCCTCCCAAGGTGACTAAGAGTTCTAACCCAACCAAATAAGACAAAGTCTTATTTTATTCACAAAAAGAATTTCAAAGGTTTGAAATTCAAAAAGGTTTAACTCCCTTAATTAACTCACTTATTTAATATACATGAATTGTATAATTAAATAGAAGTTAACTTGTCAAGACATTAAGAGGGAGAGTGGGGAGTTGAAAAGGTGGGGGGGTTCGTGTGGGCCCCACCACACTTAATCCTCCCAAGGGAGGTTATGTGGGTGTGGGTCCCACTTCCAACCTCCTTTGAGAGGAGTTAACCTACAAAAAGTAAAATAAAAAGAATTACACTTTTTATTCAACTTTTTTTATAAATCTCCCAAAAACTAACTTTCAACCCGCAACAAACGCAACACCCGAAAAGGTCTCTTTAAGCGAATATCGGCGCTGCGAGTTCATCGGTGCCCTCGGATTTCAATTCCGAGCACCGGATCAAAAGTTAGAAATTCCCGCTCGTTCGTTCACTGAACGTACCCGAGCCAAACTTCGGAAATTAATTCCGGGCACTCCGGGCCTCGGAATCAGGTGCCGTCTGAAACCGCGCTCTTGTAAAATTCTAAAGAAAATTAAGAAAAAATTTTCCTTGAATTTTGCGGGTCTTTACATTGATAATTGAAAATAAAATATTATCGAAAAACCTATATCATAAATTGGGTTAATATCACATCTTATTAATAAGAGAGAAAGAAAAGTAAAATGGTCATGTAACTACGTTCCCTAGTAGGAGAACATAGGTGGGAAATGGAAACATGGATACATAAGAAAAATAAAAAATAAAGTTCTGATGGAGAGTGAAAGAGAACATGTTTATATGAATGTTTTTTACCACAATCCATAAACCATAGGTGTGAATAATGGTCATTAATATCATCAAAAATGATGATAAAAGGACAAAAAATTTCAAGACCATTTTTTTCATTTATTTGAGAAATTATTTCATGGTATAATAATATAATAAAATATACATTTCTATAAACACAATCTTTTCCTTTGATTATTCCTTGAACTATTCCTATTTCATCTCTTAGCATGAGTTGTATCATAGGGTGAAGTAATACATTAGTGTCTAAAACCTCATCCAAAGATCATCTTACACCATTATATAAGTGGTTAGCTTTTACCAAAGATTATGATCCAACACTTTGGAAGGAAGGCCAATGAATTCAAAAAATGAATGTATCATTAGCCTTTAATCAATATAAAGTATCACATACTAAACATGTGAACACCTTCATCTTGTATCCTCTTGAAAAATGGTAATAACTTTAATTACCATAAAACCTTATTGAAAACATGCATTCTTTATTATTCCTTAAATCGAACATGGATTATTGGATATACTCCTTAAATCAAAACATTTTTTAAACTCTATCAATGATAGAATAAACCACTTTAATATATTATTACTCAGTACCAAGGTAGTTAGAATTTATCCAATTTTATGGTATCCAAACTAATCATTTCTTTATAAAAACATCATTATATTAACATTATGAACATATTAAGCGTTTTCTTTCCCTAGACCATGTGCTTTACAAAAACTTTTACTTTCTACCAAATAACTTTTATTTGTACCATTTAGCATATGATCTCAAATCCTTAACGAAAAACTGTTGTAGTATAATCCTTACATATTTCATAAATCCTATGATGAGAGAATTATAAATAAAACACTTTTATAACATATTTATTAGATCCAAATACATAATTACATTAATCATTCCACTTCAGTTATGTTAATAACATATGCTTGACCATGACCCCTTTGCTTCTTCTCAGGTATATTATCTTAATTCTTGGGTCATTCACTTGCGTAGTGACCATATCCTTGTAATTGTAACATTGTGTAGTATCATTTTCCTTATTTTATTTTTCATTATTTTTCTTGGTGACCCTTTTCTCCACACTTATAAAAAACTCCCAATCCTTTAAAACATTTACAAGGGTGATTCTTTCCACATTTATCACATGTAGAAAAATACTTATATACATTCTTACATTTATATATTATTTTATATTCCTTTATCTTATTCTCTTGATTCAGTTTTAATAAATAATAATTAGAAAATTAATTCTCTATCTTGATATCACATAAAACTATTTAATCATATGAAGAAAAGTTTTGAGGCACCAGTTCCCTTTGGAGAATTTCTTTAAGTCCTTTAAAGAAATGATCAATCTTGCATTCCATGTTGTGTATGAAATTCATATCATACCTTTATATCCAAGTAAAGGAAGCTTCATAATCTGTAGCAATTTCTTCCTCCTTTTTATTTAAACTAAGGAACGTTCTCTTCATCTCAGTTTATTGATCATGGGGGAAGTATTTATTGAAGAATTAGACCTTAAAATTCTTATATTCTGGGATTTTTATTTATTCTTCCTCCCTAATATTCTAAATCAAGTACCACCATTGATCAGTATCACCTTAGAGACAATACACTGAAAGTGTAACCTTTTCCATTTCCCCACATCCCAATTCCATGAATATATTCTCCAAATACTTAATCCATTACTCAAATTTCATTGGATCAATAGTCCCACAAAATGATGGGGCCTTTTTCTCATAAAGTGATCCAATATAATAGAATCTCATTGCGGAATAGGTTTCTCCATCTGGGAAAGGTTATGTGTCATAACCTGATTAAGCTGACTAAATAATTCCATAACATTCTCAGTTATAATATTGTTGTATTGGTTTCCTCATCAAGTAAATATCTACATTTTTCATGAGTATTGATATAATTCTTCCTTCCATGCACCATTTATAAATAGTGGAATATACTTGATTGGATCATAATATTTTGTAACATAATGTGTAATCCAAAAACTTGTGAAACACTAATCATAAATTAAATTTTTTTTCCATAACTAATCTCATAATAAACATGGTTTCTTTGGGGATATATTTACTTTTAAATCCTTCATAATGGTTTAAAAAGAAAATGTGAATTATCCTAAGATTATCCCCTAGGAGTGTCAAACCAGGTGCATAGTAAGTCTCGTTGTCATGTACCAGGTTACGTTGAGTCAGGCCCAACACACCTTGTCTGAGTTTTTACTCCTAGGTATATTTGTTTCAGAACCATGTCCATTTTTAGTATCCATACAGTGTTTTATTGCTTTGAAAACCCACATAATCTTTATCTAACTAAAAATTTAGGATATTCTTCTATACTTATCCTAAAAATATACCTTAGTCTTATGTTCCTTAACATAAGTTTTCTAAATCTAGTTTCCAAGGTTACCACTAAACTTCCTATGATACCAACTCTAACACCCTGACCCTAGAATCCTATAGATGGTGCATTATTTAATTACATTTTCATGATTACAATGAATTAGATCCCAAGGGACCGATCAGTTTAGCGGTCTTGGAAATCCATATTACATACATAGAACCCATTTTACATTGGAAAATATAAAATAAGACATGATACATAATAAAATGAAATAAACTACATCCTTGAAATATTATTCAATGATTTATTCTTCATAACCTGGGGAAAGAAAAAAATAAGGGTGAGCTCAAATTCTTAGTAAGGGTAAGTAAAATGAAATCAATAATTAGTAAATAAAAATTAATGACCATGGTAGTGTAAATAACCGAGAACACATGGCATTAAATCAATAAACTGAGAATTAAATGTATCCATAGATATGTTGATGAAAAATATAATGGGTTAATAATAAAAGGATCTAAATGAGGGAAATATGTAATTATTGTAAGCCATGTTTCCTAGGTACATGGTACCTTTACCATTAAGACCTTTCACAAGATGGTTTACAACATATCAGGTAAAAAATCATCTGATTTAGCCAACTTATTTGTCTCATGATAATACTGATGCATCGAGGGTCTATCTATAACCAGGATCCACTCATTTCATACATGTCCAAATCAATCCTCATATATAATAATTGAAATAAATAATATGTCTTAAAAAATATCCATATTAAAATAGAATATTCATATTTATCAATATTTTCCCAAAAAATCAAATAACTTTCAAATTGAACACTGTATGAAAAATGTTATACGGTTTAGGAAATAATCATATCCATGAAAAATGATATGGATACTTGGGGTAAATTCAATATCTAATGACCATAGGAAATTGAACATTTCAAGGGGACTAAAAGGAATCAATGAAGTGAATGTGAATGTTATCCTTGTCCAAATAAATCATAAACTATCCAAAGGAATAATAAGGATGGTATCAATACAAAATATCCCAATGGGAGTATAAATAAATTATTTTTATAATTTATGAATAGAAATACTATAAAATATATCTTAAAAATATTTTTGAGGAAAATATCCTTTATATTTTGAAAAACATTTTAAAAATATATTTCTTTGAAAATAACTTTTAAAAACATTTTATTTAAAATTAACCTTTTAAACTTTCAAAGGAATATTTGAATAAATGATGGTGGGTAAATCCATACATTTCTTATATGGTAAAAATAATATTTTTTTCATGGTAAGAGGTTAGAAAAATGCCTTGTTTGAAATGTGACAAAAATTTTCCATTGAAAACATGGGTAAAAGACAAAAGGGGTAAAATTTATCTATTAAATAATTTTGAAAAGGTTAAATACTTTTTAAAAACGTTTTAATAAAACATGGTTTTTAAAAGAAAATGGGTTCTCTGACTAAAGAGATAAATGAAGTCAGGTTTTCTTAAAAAATATTTTCTAAAACATTATGTGTACCAAAGCGTGGGAAAATGTTACTAATACTTGAAAAATATAACGAATAACCAGAATAGAAGAAAATGAAAGGGTTTATTAGAAAATGATATAATAATTTCTTCTGATAGAAATTAAACTGTAAACAATCCTGAAAAAAACTAGATTGTATTGTAAATCCTTGAAAATATTATAATGTTAGAGTGAGAATAAAATAATGATTAGATTGTTTGTAACAACTTTAATCCATATATAAAAGTGGAAATACATAAATAGAAATTAAAAGTCATTATAAACATAATCATAGAATATTAAAAATAATGGGTAAGTAATATAACCTAAAGAAAATAAATTATGCTATGAAATTTTTTCCACTTGGTAACTTTTAACTCAAATCCCCTTAGATTAAATAATTCAAATTTGAACTCAAAATATCAAGAATAATGAATGAATCATGATATTATATGAAGAAGTAGAAATATGTACACCATATATAATAAATTAGTTTCAAAACAATAAATTTTTTATTTCAATATAAATTTTACAATCACAAAAGGAAGTGAGATTTCAAATATAATCATTTAAATCATTATTGAGAATAATAATCTTCAAACATTCAAAAATGTATCATACCACTTTGAAACATTTTAATAATGATATTAATTAAGTTATGACATTAAATGAAACTTATAATATCATGATAATAAGGATATTCATGTTATAACATGCCAAAGGGTGGTATATACACTATATAAAATAAAGTAGGTTTATAAAATTACAATATGCCTTAACAAAATTAAATTGATACGAAATACATTACCTTGCATTTCCTTTCAGTTGAACATCCTTTAAATTATTTTATAAGTGTTTTAAGAGTGTTACTAAATTATTAAAAAACCATATTCATGTTTATAATTATATATATTATCTTCTTATAATATTTTATTACATATTTGATAATAATCTTTCATTGTTTTCACTATTTCGGGTGTTAATTTCCTAGTTTTTTTAGTATGTTTTAACTTGTTATTTTTTGTTCTTATAAATTAGATCATGGTTTCATCATCTCTAGAATTTAAAACATGATTTAAATATCATATATATTAATTATATATTTATTTACAATAATATATAAATTTTGGATATAGTAAATGAAATGCATCGTTCATGGAGACAGTAGGTCGTACGTACGCATGAACACTACTTTCATTTCTTTGTCATATAAAAATATTGAAAAAAAATTATATATATATATATATATATTATAATTATATTATCATATATATTACATAGTTTTTTTTAAAATAATTTTTTATTCATTCTATTTATAGTGTGAATGAATCGCATCGCTTTGAGGGGGCGGTAGTCCTCACATCCTCAAACAATGTTATCGTATTCTAAAAAATGGAGTGCATAAATTTATGTGTTAAAAAATAATTAAAAAAATTATAAATACATTATAAATATCATATATATCATATATAAACTTATTTTCCATCATAATTACCAACCATTATAGTTTGTAAAGGAAAAAATAACAATATCATTTTGTGAGGCGGTAGTTCATCGTACACATAAATAGTAAATTCATTACCCATTAGATATAAGTGTGTGTAATTTAAGGTTAAAACCTTATAATAAAAAATATAATTATATTGAGGATATTTATTTATTAAATAATCATGAAATAAGAATAATTTAAATAGTGGGAAAATAAATAAAACTAAAGAGTTGATGAAGTATGTTACCTCTTAATTTGGTAACTCTTTTTGGTTAGCGCCAAAGAGATTCCAGGGATTTATGAATAATGTGAGTCTTATAGGTTGAGGGGAGAGATTTTTAAGAGATATTTTTTCATATCTTGTTTAATCAAATTTTTCTTGATAGGTGTGAGGAAGTGGGAAGAGAGGAGGCCTTTTTATATTGGAGGAGTGGCACTCTTGTAAGGTTTCGAAAAGGGAATTCCATCCATGTTTTTTCCTTTAAAATTGGATCCAATAATGGTCCAATGTATATAAAAGGTATTATATTGTATAAATATGGCTATAAAAGTTCTTTTTTCCAGCTTTATAAATTATTTGGGCCCTTAAGTTTAAGGTTTAATCTTTTGTTATGCTTAATTTAACCTTAATCATTGTAATTAATTTTAATTAATTTCACTAATATTTTTGGTCAAAAACTAATTTTAACTTATTATAAATTATAAATTATTTTTTTCCAAGTATTTAATCCATTTTACCATTTTCAAATAACATAAGTGGAAGAAATTATTTTAAATTGAATCTCACAGACAGGACGATAATGCAAGTTTTTTAAGTAAAAACCTCAAAAAGTTTTCTAAGTTTTTATATCTAATTTCAAAATAAAATTGATTCAAATTACATAAATTTGGATAATTAATAAAAAAATTATCTTATTATACTTTAAAACTAATTTAAAATTTTATTTAACCTTATAAATAAATTAGAATAAAAAGCAGTTCTAAATTAAAAATCTGTATTTTTAACAGTTCATCAAAAAATGAAACATAATAGAAAAATATCAAAAATTCACCCTAAAATAATTTTTATGTTTCAATTTCAAAAATGAAGTTTATTTTTAAATATAAAGTTTATAAAAATTCTAAAAATTTGATTTAAAATAGGTTTTCCATTAAAATGCAGTAAAAGAGACTTAATAAAAATATTGGTTTTTATGTGTAATATTAGTTTTGTATTTATCTTGTGTATATTTAATCTATTGGATTAATATCAAAAATATTTTATTGAATATAATATATATATTATATTAATATCACTCACTAATTTTAATTAATTTAATTTATTAGGGTAAAACAGCTTTATGTGCATAAAAATTGTTTTCTATAAAAAACATTCTGTTTATATTAAATTGGTTCTTATATTAATTTATAATTAATTTTCCACCTATGAATTATTTTTATATTTATGTAAACCATATATTTAAAAAAAATTGTTAACCCTTTTTATAACTACTAATTTAATAGCTATGTTATATCTTATTATATTAAATAATAATATTTTAATAATATATTGCTTTTCGGTAAAACTCAGTCTTGCATGTAACGCAAGCCATTTAATAAACACATTGTTGCATGTCACTCACACTAACTCAATATCATGTTCATTTAAAGATATATCATGGATTTAATTTATTTAAAATAATAAATATATTATATAGCCTTGGGGTATTATATTCCCTTATGCACTTGGTGATGTGTGTGATACACACTATCAAATACAATGTTCTTAGTTTAGAAATTCGGGGAGTTAGATAACCTATGAGCCCATACATAGTACATCATAATAAGGAAACCAATATCGATCATGGTACTCATAATATCAACCAACCTATTATCCCATTCAAGGTGTTCTGTAATGAGGAACCCAGGTATCCCTCAAGGCATAGTGTAATTCCGTTTACATGTTACATATTAGTGTTTTATATTAGTCCATGGGATTCATCCATGACAATTCCTAGTATCATAACTCATTTTATTCCCTCTTTTACAATTTCAATTGTAAAAGATAAACCAAGCATAACTTAATTAATAAGTACATTTATATAATAATTCCATTCATCATGAATTATGTATAAATAAAGAGAGTAGTTCCCTTAAGTATGTCACCTACCATCTAATTATTTCCATTTAAATTTCCCTTTTTATTAAAGAATATAATGAATCTATTAGGTAGTTTTATTAGAAAATAGAGAAATAGTGTCATTATAATTCATTTAATATAATTTGAAAAAATATTACGTGAGAGTTAATTCAACACCTTAAAGATGATTAAAACTTAGACATAGCATTGTAAATTAATCATTTAGAATTAAACACATAAACGATCATTAAATTTCCCAAAAAAGAATAGGTCATAGAATACAAGTGAGACACCCCCAAGGGGGTAGTTCATGTTTATATTCACAATCTAAAATGGTTCAATTTAACCTCATAAGGACAATATAAATTTAGGTAGAAGCATTTACATGTCGAAATTTCAAATTTAAGAGGTGACACATGGAAATTCAAGTGCACAGCACAATGGTGTAATTTATAAACATTCTATACTTTAAGGGGAAAACATGAGACCACCTACCATATGATTAGAATTCTTCACCAATCCATTATCAAGATTTGGTTTATTCCAAAATGAGATAAATCATAGGATTAGACAAATGCCCTAAAAATAGGGTGAATTAGCTCACATGGATTTAGCATTCCATATAGTGAGGGAAAATGAAATACAAATCAAGAGGATTATAGATCTTATAAAGGGCTATCTAACATAGGTGACAGAGCCAGATTTTGATCCCAAACAATGGAGATATCTCCATGGCTAGGTGGAGAGTCTGAGGAGGAGGTTGATCAGGTTGTTGTGCATGGTAAATGAGGGGGAAAAGGTAGGATAATTGTAGACACCGAAAAACACTCAAGTTATGAAGAAGGTTTCAAAACAACAAAGAGAAGTCATATTCGGATCTAGGGACCCTGTCTAGTGGTCCTAGAGTAGTCACGTGAAAAAAATTCCTCAGTGCGTGAAAAAATTATGCCATGTGCGGAATGTTTCGGGATTCGCGAGAGTTCTGCGACATGGGCACGAAATATTTCATGCCCCGCCCCGTGCGGTTAAAATTTTGCGTCGCCGCCTACAGTGTGAAATTATTTCACTCTGACCTACTTTTTGCACCCCTGGATTCCTATAAATAGAAGGCGACCCCCTCGACTTCTGGGCTGAAGAATCTAAACCGGCTCTCGTGTGCTAAATTCGCCTTCTACGCGTGCAAAGATGGCTTTTAGGTACGGATCTTTTCGCGCCAAGTCACCTCGGGGTGTACCTTCGTGTGGGTTCTCCTTGGTTTTAGACTGAATTCCAATCCCTTCGGGGTCCTCCCCTTGCATGAAATCCCTTCCACATGTGCTCAGGCCGGCCAATTATGTGCAATCCCCTTGAATTGCGTGCCTCAGGCATTGTGCGCAATCGCCTTCAATTGCGCGCACCCTAGTCATTACATGCAGCCTCTCCCAATTGCACGCAATTCGTACTCCTTGCGTGTAATTATTTCTATTTGTGGGCGGAACCTAGGCTCCATTTACGCGTGATCCTCACTGATTTCGTGCCAGCCCGGTGTTTTTCACGAAGGGATACTTATTTCACGCGCAAGCCTCAAAGGTTGTGCACCACTCTCTAGGACCCCTCACCTCGGTGCTGCTCGGCTACCTCTCCACTTTCATTCCCCGTGCTCCTTGGGAATACCTTTGTGCGAGTGTTCGATTCCCTTCTTATGAATGCCATGCGCGGGTGTCTCTCACAACCCGGTCATCTACTTCATACACCGTTTTCTCGTACGACCTTCTAGGATCGTACTAAGTAACTTCAAAGTCTCTTGGATGGTTCCTCCTGTTGCGTTGCTTAGAATTATTCTTCTTCACATAGATATGATAATGGTTATTTCTTCTTCACATAGCCACGCTAACATAGACCCCTCGATGGTTCGCTCCATGACACCCCCTCGCCATGGATTTGTCGATGTATTCCATTCCACAAGGAGCAGAGGGTATTGCTTATGTAAGCCCTATGGGTGCGGAGTAAACCTGCCTCGTTTGAGCTACAGGACGTTAAACTTCCAAACACCATCGTTATCAGCACATGACGTTAAACTATGACCCTAGATCGTGCTTCACACGCAGGGTCCCCCACCTTGGACATTCTCCACGCCCGCTTTTCTCCACAGGGATGGGATCACCCCTCACAGGTGATGATATCCTCCATATTGGAGTGGCGTTTGTCCACGGGAAAGGGCAGCCACGTTGGTGTAAGCCCCTAGCTTTCCTTGCAAGAGGTATTATCTCTGCCCCTCCTTTCATCTTCAGTCCCCAGGGCCAGCGAAGGGCGTGGTGGGAAACGGTGCTTCTCCTTTCTTCGGAACCAAGTCCCTCTACCACTGCGCTTTTTCTCCCTCGGGCCTCCATCCAGGAGTAAGCCCTGACTTCTCAGGCTACTAACCACGCATAAGTCCTTGCTTCCTCTTCGTGCCTCCATCCTGGAGTAAGCCCAAACCTCTCAATCTGCTAACCATGCATAAGTCTATGTTTCCTCTCTGGGCCGCTCCATGTGTAAGCCCCACTCCATCCCCCACGGACGCACCCTTCACGACATGATCGTTAGGTCTCTGCTATCTATTGTTTCTCACACCGATCATGACTCACGTGAGATTAGAGAAAGCATCAACCATGACCCACAACTTGGGCCGCCTTAGATTGTAAGCCCTATACCATCTCGAACTACGGGGACTTTGATCCATGTCAACGCATGGTACGTAGGAAGCCTCCACGAGGTTCAAGCCCCAAAATCCACAACTTGGGACACCTCAGAGTGTAAGCCCCATACCATCCTGAACTACAAGGACATTGATCCATGTCAAGGAATGGTACGTAGGAATCCTCCATGAGGTTAAAGCCCCAAAATCCATAACTTGGGCCGCCTCAGAGTGTAATCCTCATACCATCACGAACTATGGGGACTTTGATCCATGTCAAGGCGTGGTACGTAGGAATCCTCCACGAGGTTCAAGCCCCAAAATCCATAACTTGGGCCACCTCAGATTGTAATCCTCATACCATCCCAAACTACGGGGACTTTGATTCATGTTAAGGCATGGTACGTAGGAAGCCTCCACGAGGTTTAAGCCCCAAAACCCACAACTTGGGCCACCTTAGAGTGTAAGCCCCATACCATCCCGAACTATGGGGACTTTGATCCATGTCAAGGAATGGTACATAGGAAGCCTCCATGAGGTTCATGCCCCAAAATCCACAACTTGGGCCGTCTCAGAGTGTAAGCCCCATACCATCCCAAACTATGGGGACTTTGATCCATGTCAAGGCATGGTACGTAGGAATCCTCCACGAGGTTCAAGCCCATCACATGGTCATTATGATCACCTTCATGTTGGTTCACCCCCGTCTCGCATGACGTTAAACTTCATTTTCCATTTGAACTAAGTGGTCTTTGATTCCTTACCACAGGGATATGTAGGAAGCCTCCATGAGTTTCGAGCCCATCACTCCCGTCTCACCCTGATCTCTCCCTTGAGCCTATGTGTCTCGGGAAGCTCATGACCCAACCCAGAAGTTCCATTTCTTCTAGGTCCTATCCATGTGTCCATTCTCATGGGTCTCCGCCATAGGTGTCCCATCATCTCATTAAACTATGTGGACTTTGATTCCCTGCCACGATGATACATAGAAAGTCTCTTCGAGGCTCATTCCCAAAACCATCGTCACCCTATGACGGTTTCATCCCATGCACCATCCAATTCACAAAACCTTCCATCACCCATCCTGATCCTCACCCAGGCTGCCACATCCTGGTGGAATCATACCACCCCATTCCATGTTCTGTTTAACAATATTTGGGAAGCCACCCACATGTTGACCCCAATATTGGTGTTCCCTCTAGGGGGTTCTTCCATCTGATCCACTCTAATCAGTGTTCCGATCAGTCTGATCCCTCTCCGCTGGACTTTAAACTTGTGGAATACCATGTGTTAAAAATGGGAAGATGAGGAAAACCTCAGATAGATGCCTATGGAATATGATTCCCCACATTCGATGTGGGATTCCTCAGGCTTTCGTGACCTCGAGAAGCCCTATAATAAGGTACATAAGACAGACACGCCGATCCCCCAGCGTCAAGACACACCAGTGAAGCCCAATGTGACTACTCCCCTAACCGAAGGTTGCTGCCCTGACCAGACCCCTTGGAATGTCTTAACAGAAGTAGTGTAATTAACTGGTGTCGATGAAGATATGGCACCAGGAAGAGTTCCATGAACAATGTCTTGAGTCTATAAGGGAGACCCAGACTAGGTGATAAGCTCCAAAGAGGAATCCACGGAAGGAAGAACTGACATCCCATCATCCTGTTTTGATCAAGGAGTAGACGTCCCTGAATAAGGAAAGAATGATGCCTGCCTTTGGAAAGTGGGAATGCGGGGCAACAGTTGTGTATCCTCTGCGTGACGGGTGCACACGCCCCAGTGAAAGAGTCAGAAATAGAAATGGTGAACCTGATGTGAATATCTTCTCCTAAATATAGAGACTAGTAGCATTTGAGGCATCAATGGATTAGCTGATCATCATACCCAGTCATCTGACACTAGTTCCCACCAGGAAAATAGCATACCTCAAGTGAAACTCGCTAGAAATAGGGGTAGTCAGGATGTTGAGCATTTCATTCTATGACGTTGTCAGTGTGGATCCCTCTTACCGACCACGAAATATGGAATGGTGTTGGGTTACTAGTTGTCAATTTATTTTCCTATTATTACTAATTAGTTCATCTCCCTACTTTCAGTAACCAAGTTCTTTCATCCAAAATTTGATCACCACCTGCCCACCAGCACAGGGGCAGGGAAAATACTGGTGTGGCCACCCCACGCAGTTTTTCCTCTTCCATGATGGCCTCGACCGCCACGAATGTTGGGCATCCACGCCCCCTCTCCCCATTGGAAATTATCCAGTGAAGGGTAATTAATGACATTGTACGTAGGTACGAGGAGGAGGGGATCATCCCCAACAGGGATATGACCCGCCTAGATCTCGAGGTGGCCACGCCTCGACGTCAACGCCACCCCCGAGGGCCTCATAGGGAGACGATTCTCCCCACCACAACATTCAATCATTTCAAGAGCTTGTCCCCAGAATGCCTTGACAACTTCCTGCCCAATGCCGATGAAGTAGGGGATGTCCGGGTTGGCCTGATCAAAGTCCTGCTCCAAGGGCTCCCGGTGAGGGCTCCCACCAGGCAGCATCAGCACCGCCGCCTGGTTCCCTGATCCGAGGCGCAGGTAAGCCACGCACCTACACCATCAGATCTGGTTCAACTAACCTGGCACTAGCGTCGGGCACAAATGGAAGAGATCACCCGCCGTGGGGCATCAACGTCAGCGACTACTATGGCCCGAGCCACCACTGAATCATATCCCCAACTCCCTGAATACATTGAGCAGGGGCAGTTACACGCCCAACCTGGATCAGGCCCCAACCGCCCCATGGGCAGGCTGGGTCGACTCTCTCTGTCACTGGCACAGGCGATGGCCGCTGCGGACCAATTCGCAGCAATGCCACCCAGTGCTAAGGCCCACTCCATACCGCCACTATGGAAGGTGTGGTTCCTCCCTTATTCCAACCTCAACGTGGAGTTCTGCCCCGTGCCACCTTTAACCCAAGAAAGGGACTCCCCCATGACAGCGACACTCTGTATGGGGGTCTCTCTCGCACTCACTACACTGGGTACGGGGTCACTCCCCCTACTGCAGACCACATTTATGGAGACAATTCATGTCTGGTCACTCGCCAACATGGAGGTCCTCTCCATGTCCCTGTGCCAGTCATTGAAGGTCCTCCTCGCCTTAGCGATCGGAGAGGTGGAGGCCAACTTCACTTCACCAACGCCCAACATGGAGGTCCTCCCCATGTCCCCGTGTCAATCGGCAAAGTTCCACCTCGCCCCAGCGATCGGAGAGGTGGAGGAAAACTTTACTTCACCAACTCCCATCATGGAGGTCCTCCCCGTTTCCCTTTCGACATTTTCCCTGGTGCTCCTCGCACCGTGGCCTACCTTGGCAGGAGCTCTCTCCACCCCAGCACTAGTATGGACGAAGGACCTCCTCGTGCTGGAAGTGGGCCTTGCCCCAAAGAGTCACCCAGGGGCAGGAGAGTAGGTGGTCACCGCTGCAGGAAGAATTCTGTGAAGGGCCGGATAGGAATCTAACCAATCCGCTTCTCAGACTCTGAAGCGGAGTGCGACTCAGCGCTGGAGCCCTCCCCTCAGTCCTCCGAGTCAAGGGCTGGGGCTGGAACAAGGCGCATCAGCCTTGTAATCTCATAATACGAGATACATAGGATCCTTGTCTCCCTCTAAAGGTATATCCAGGAGGACGAGAACCTGGCATGTCCCCAGGGACCATCCACGCTGTCACCACCGTCATCTCTGGAAGTGCCCCTAGTCTTGGCTAGAGACTACAGAGAGCTATTTTGGGGGCCCATGTCAGGAGAGATGCGGCATATCCCACCTTTGTCGTATGTTGATGTTGTGTCAGGGGATTTGGTCACTGGTCCATACTATCATGATATAGTGGCCATGTCGCTAAAATCCTCAAAGGACAGCCCAAGATTCGGCAGCCAATCAGCCCGCTCGCCGTATTCTCTGTCGGCCAGCCCGCTGTCCCAGGGGTCTGCCTCAGTGCCGCTACCAGTTCCTCATCCACCCCCAGTCGACGAGTGGGGAAATCAAGGGCCAGACCCTGAATCTGAGCCAAGGAGATTCTGGACCATCCTTGCAGCAGGCCACTTCCCTGAGAATTTTTGGTCGGTCGCAGGATGAAATTTTTGTGCACCGGAATCTCTCACCCCAGAAGAGTTTGAATGTTTCTGCCAAACCTTTTGGGAGACCTACTTCTATCTTCTCCACCAGTGAGTGTCTTATCCCAGGATCCATGTTCACCTTGAAGACATTGACAAACAATGTTGTTTAGTTGACCTGGCTGCACTCCCCATGGTCCAGCACCCCGAGTCACCTGGTCGCCACAGGGCCCTCCAACAGCAATGCATTCAGAGTTTCCAAGTACTCTATAAGGTTATTAAGGAGGCTACCCCCAACACACAAGTCAGTGGTTGGGGGTAGTACGATTCCCTCCTCTTCAGTTCTATTCACCGGCAGCCCGACTTGCTTGGCGGCATTGAGGACATGCCACCGAGAAGAGTTGTGGTCAACATGACTGATCTATCGGGAGGGGAAAATGAGCTGGAACTCCTTGATGGGAACGTCCTCCCTATGGTTGTACCACCACTATTGGACCCATAGGGGAGGATTACTCATCAGTAGAAGAACCTCCTAGGTCTCCCACCACCCACTGAGGCATTGGTACTCAGCCAGAATCTTGGTAAGGGCAAAGAGCATGTCAGAGCTTTCAAGCACTCCGACCCGTTAGCTTCAGTGCATAAGATAGAGGAGGACCCTGAGAAGACCATATTTCACCAGCAACTTGCTGAGTATAGGAAGTTGGTCGACGAACTCCTGGATGAATTCATTGTAGAGTGACGACCCGACTACGATGATCCTAGGCTGGGGAAGCGGGGGCATGAACAGCTTCCCCTTGGTAAGATGCCCCCAGGAAACCCTGATCATGTCGTACTCACTGACAGGGTGGAAGCTGGAGATCATGGAAAGAGGGCGCAGTATGTCTCACCAAACCCTCCTGAACAACGTGACAATCCAAGGAACCCCGCTCGGGCTCCTCTGGTCTCTCCACGAGCCGCTGAGCTTGTCTATCGCATTGAAGAAACCGGCAACACGCTTGTGGTTAGGGATCTCCATCAAGACTTGGACCCCAATCCAGATGATCCAATGGAGGCACTCATCGCCCACCTAGAAACTTTGGAGATGTGATAGGTGTCCATACCATCGGATGGCAAGCCATACCCAGTGTGGGTGGATGATATGCCAACACCCCTGGGATTCATGAATCCCACCTTCTCCCCCCTTTAATAGGACAAGGGACCCACCACAGCACCTGGCCCACTTCAACTCAAGGTGTGGGCCTATGTAGTGACCCCAGCGCAGCAGGAGGTCGCCAAGCTCCGCTATTTTGTTCAGACACTAGAAAGGTCAACATTCGTCTGGTACAGCCAGAACCCTATCAAATCGGTGACCAGCTGGTAGGACCTTGGAAGTTAGTTCCTTTACCAGTTCAGCTCTACCACTCAGAAAATGATAATCGCATACCTCTTCAAGTGCAAACAAAGGCCTGATAAGTGAGTCATGTACTTTATCGCCTGGTGGAAGGGGCTCACAAACTCCATTGACATGCCATTGACTCAAGAGAAATTACTGATGATGTGTGTAGGGAACGTCAAGACGGATCTGATTCCCTCCCGGATCACTCATAACTATCCTGGAGGGTTCTGAGACTTCTCAGATAAGGACCAGCGCCTCGAAGAAGCCCTGCAACAGGCCATCCAGGCATGTCTTTTTCCCCCTGTAATCCTAGCAAGGAGGGCTGCCAAAGCCGAGCCCGCTGCGGTGGCCTAGATAGAGGCCCCAGGTCATCTAGAATTGCTACCAGTGGAGCCATCTCTGCAGCCCCGTAGAGGTCCACCACCACAGGCATAGCTTCTAGCCTAGTAGTGACCACTTAAAAATCAACAGGCGCCTCCGCGTAACGCGCCGCCACCACCTAGGTGAGATAATCAAGTTTCACCTCCTCAGCAGGCTCCTTCGTCCCCTCATCAGGGTCAGGCTCCTAGATCCCCCTTTTCGAACAGAAGAAATCATACGTACTCATTCAATGAGGCTCAGGTCCCCGGTTACTTCTATAGCGCCTTAGAGTAGGGAATTGTAAGACTTCCTAAGTGAATAAAGCCAGAGGAGGTGAATCTTACTGATCGCCCCAACTACTGACCTTATCACCAAATCCTAGGACACACCCTCAAGAAATGCTATGTGTTCAAGGACTGGCTCCAATACTATATTGATAATAACATAGTCAGGTTGGGCCCAGCCCCGACACAAGTGGCGGGTGTTTTTGTAAGGCCAGACAGCGGTAGCGACAGTGAAGGGGAGTGGCAGCAGGTTTCTGACTGTGGGTCTTAGAAGTATAATGATTGGATGGCTCCCAAGACGGTCGCCCACACTCATGGAATTATCCATGCGCACCTGAATTAGCTGTAGCCCTCAAAATTTGCAGCCACCACTTCTGTATCATCATCTCAGTCGACCTCTTCCCAGATGAGCAAGCATCTGCAGCGCAAGAAAAATCAACGCACCCTGCCAATGTCATCACCATCCCGCACTCTAGGCGACTTTATTCCCCCAGAGATGGGAATCCCTCCCAGTAGTGGATAACTCTTCAAGTTACAGTCAAGGGTACACTTTGGTTAACATCTATGAGTTGGTAAACCCTTATATGGCTCCTGACGATGGGGAGTGTCAGGCGAACCTCCCCAATGTCCCTATCCAACACCAATGTCGGAGGAGTCACAGCTATATGGGTTGTTGAGGCATGTCATTTGGCACCTCCATCCAGTCTGTGCATGCCACTGAGATCAGACATTAGTCTCAACACAGAACTCAACACGTGTAGCCCCTTTATCCGGTGTCGATAGGCCCGCCTCTACCACTATTTTTGCTACTGGATCAGGAAGAACCACTTCGGTCGTGCTGCGACTAGCTTCACCCTGCTACAGGGCGATCTCAATCATCTGGTCCTCATCCGACAGCTACCCTTTGGGCTTCGACTAGTGAACAGCGGGACATACCCAGTACCAGTTAGCCTCCAGTCCGGCCGGTAGGGACCTCCATGCCTTCTATCAAAGAACGACTCCCAGTAAGTATAATTTCATGCCTAGTATAGAAATATGATGTCCTCAATCACCTCACTGGAATCCCAGTGAGGCTTTCCATCCTTGAATCCCTTCTCATATCGCTAGATATGCGTGAATCACTCGTCGAGGCTTTAATAAGCCCCCTCCAATTTGAGATAGAGGTAGCAGCAGCTGAGGCTTTCCACGATGAAGTGTTTGATAATGACTAATGCCAGGCCATCATTTTGTTCTCTGGATAAGATGAAGGCTCCCCCATACAGGAGAACATCCGTCCACTATACATCACAGTCCAATTTAATGGCGTGGAGGTTCATCGTTGTCTTGTTGACACCGGCTCTGGGATCAACCTTATCCCGATGTGGATGTTGTGGAAGCTAGGGTTATTCAAAGATGACCAAACTCAATCTGATTTAAGGATCTAGGGATACGACAGGACAGAGCAGACCCCGGTCAGCAAGATCCGTTTGAAGATCCAGTTCGGTGGCCTAGTTTCCAACACCGAGTTTATGGTTATCTCCCAGGACACCGCATATAATGCATTGATGGGTAGGCCATGGATCCACCTGCATACAGTAGTCCCCTCATCGTATCACCAATGCCTCAAGTACTCCCTTGATGTTCAAGTGCGCGTACTCCAAGGTGATGCATCTCCTTTTGCCTCTTGTGAATCCCACTACATGGACACTGACTATTACAAGAGAAAGGATAAAAAAGTCCAGGCAAGTGAAGTTGAGCTCGTCACCACTACGACCGGCCCTTGGGTAGGCCTAAATGATGCCTAAATCTTCCCGATCCATCGGTTGGAGTCCATGACCCTTGATATGGGGCAATGTTTTGTCATTTCTGGGACAAGGGGGAACTATGATCCCAAATACAGGTGGCGTTGAAAGATCACTTTGTATTATTATACAAATTAGGCCTTAGTGATCCCGGAGCCTCCCACTCCCATTAGGTATCGGGGCGTCCGACTCATGGCAATGACAGTACGTCATACTTGTCTGTTTCGCTGGGCTGGAATAAGCCAGCTCCAGTCGACGCGCACTACTGCTTTGATATTATCAAGAGTGGCCCCTTGGGCCGAAAACCAGATGGGATCGGGTCGACAACCTTCATTACTATGGTCTCGGCAACACTGGAGTTCCCCGATGCATTAACTACTACCTCTCAAGCTGGTACCAACCTCCCATTGGGGTCTGGTAACTCATAAGCAACTTCCCCCATGGAGGATCCCTCCATAAGTGGAGAAGAGGATATAGAGGACGCCCCTTTCCTTTGAAGAAGGCGTCTCTGCCACAGTCGACGAGTTGGTATAGGTGAACCTTGAAAGCGAGGCATACCCGAGACCCACATTAATCAGTGCCGCCATGCCCTCCGAGGAGCAGAAGCGGTATGTAGACTTTCTTAAATAGCACCATGACATGTTTTCCTAGAGTTACGATGGGATATCAGGACTAGATCCTCAGGTAGTCTTCCACCACCTTGGACTTCCTGAAAATCATTGCGGATTCAAACAACCTCCCAGAAATATGCACCCTTCTCACGGTTCTGTGGTCGAGGCCGAAGTTGAAAAGCTCAATAGGGCCAACTTCGTTAACGAGGTTCAGTACCCCAAATGGTTGGCCAACATTGTACCGATCAGGAAGAAGAACGGGCAGATCAGAGTCTATATCGACTTCCATGATCTCAACCGCCATTGTCTGAAGGATGATTTTCCCCTTCTAGTGACAGAATTTTTGATTGACTCCATGGCTGGATTCCAAGCCCTCTCTTTCATGGATGGTTACTCTAGGAATAATAAAATCTAGATTTCCCCCAAGGCCGAGGAGTCCAAAGCTTTCCGAGCACCCCAAGGTACTTTCTATTACCAGGTTATGCCCTTCAACCTAAATAATTCAGGTTCCACCTATCAGCGGGTCATGCATCACATATTCAATCCAATCCTCGAGACATTGGTGGAGTGCTATGTGGATGATCTGGTGGTCAAATCTCACCAGCGCCAGGACTATCTCAAGGATCTTGAGAAAGTGTTCAGCTTCCTCCATTCCTGCCACCTGAAGATGAACCCGCTGAAATGTGTCTTCGGGGTCACCTCTGGTAAGTTTCTTGGCTTTGTTGTTAGGTACCGAGGAATCGAGATCGATCCATAAAAGATCAAGGCCATCAGTCAGATGCCTCCTCCAAGTAATATTCGGGAGATTCGAGGTTTCAAATGCCACTTATCCAACATACGCTAATTCATTGCGAATCTGGCTGGAAAGTGTAAGCCCTTTTCCCGGATCATGACGAAAGGTTCTGCCTATGAATGGGACGAAGAGTGCTAGACCGCGTTCGAGGAAATTAAGCAGTATATGCTCCAGCCTCTGGCCATGATGCCACCCGTCCCCGAAAAGCCACTGATTCTATACATGAATTATCTGGAACGATCTATTGGCGACCTTATCACACAAAATAACAATAAGGGAAAAGAGAACAACCTCTACTACCTCATCTGCATGCTCCTCGATATGAAGACCAGATACTCCCCCATCAAGAAGAGCTTCCTTGCACTTGTGTTTTCCATACATAAATTGCAGCATTACCTGCAGCACCATGAGTTACATCTGGTATCTCGAGTAGACCCGTTGAAGTACATCCTAAGTCGTCCCATGTTGACTGGCTGACTAGCGCGGTGGGCGGTAATCCTCCAGTAGTTTGACATTAGGTTCTTCCCTCATAAAGCTATCAAGGGATAGGCAGTGGCAGACTTTATAGCTGCCCATCCAACCTCTACAGTCTAGCCCCTGGACATGGATTTTCCTAATGAGGTAATCCTCTCGGTAGATCCTGCCATCCCATGTTGGCATATGAACTTTGATGGTGCCTCCCGGAGCCCCACCGGTAGGAGGCTCAATGATCATAGGCTTAATAGAGTAGGCCTGGGTATCATCTTTATTACCCCCAGCGCAAGCCGTTCTGTTGTACTCATTCTTATTGTCAGAAGGCTACACTAATAATGAGGCAGAGTATCAGTACCTCATTACTGGCCCCGATCTGGCCCTCAAAATCGACGTGCCCCATTTTCATGTAAAAGGGGACTCTGAGCTAGTTATTAAGTAGTTCAACGGTGACTATGTTGTCAGGAATCCAGAGATTGTACCATTGTTGGAGCACACCCTCCAGCTAATGGCCCAGTTCCCTTCTCGACCAGAGGTTACCCATGTCCCTCAGTCACAGAACGGTCGAGAAAATGCTTTGTCCAGCTTAGCTACATCACTTGCAGAGCTCAAACAGTATGATCTGATTATCCACGTGGCGCATCGAAGATTCATAGCTCCTGTTACCCCGGATGGTGATGATGGCCCACAGGTAATCCATATTACCGTCAGTGCCTCTATGTCAAGACCCCTAGGTCGTCCAGATGTAGTGATCGAAATGATTTCCAATTGGAGGATGCCCTTGGTTGAATACCTCCGACACGGTAATCTCCCGTCAGACTGGGCTAAGCACGAGCGAATCCGACACCGCATGCTAAATTTTACCCTCAAGATTGGTCCCAGTCTTGAGCCAGTCCTCTATAAGCATGGGTTTGATGGTGTTATCCTCCATTGCATTCAGGGGGTTAAGATTCCACAGGCCATGCAAGAGGTTCACGCCGGTTCCTGTGGTGCCCATCAGGATGGGCCGAAATTGTCTCACCAGATCTGGAGATTAGGGTATTTTTGGCCCTCCATGATCCAAGACTGCATCGAGTTCTCCAAGAGGTGCCATGCATTCCAAGTTCATGATAACTTTTTGCATCGGCCACCAGAGCCTCTCCACACTACCAACTACTCTTGGCCCTTTACAGTCTGGGGATTAGATGTCATAAGACTATATCCTCCGGCAATGGCCCACCAATGCCGATTCATTATGACTGCTACGGATTTATTTTCCAAGTGGGTAGAGTCAATTCAGCTCAAGGAAGTCAAGGCCCATTCTATCATTGACTTCATGAGTTCCAATATCATCCATCAGTTTGGGGTTCCCCACACTATCCTCACTGATAACGACACCAACTTCCGAGCAGTTGAGTTGAAAAAGTTGTACACCAAGTACAACATCCTCTCTAACCATACCTCCCGCTATCACACGTAAGAAAATGGGAATATCAAGGCATTCAATAAAACACTCTCTAACATTTTTCAGAAAATGGTTGGTCATAACAAGAAGAGTTGGCCGAATAAGCTCCCTAATGCCCTCTGGGATTATCAGAAGACGACTCGTAATTCCACCCAGGTGACCCCATATTCCCTGGTATACAGAACTGAGGTCGTTCTGCCCATTGAGATTCAATTTCGCTCATTGCACATAGAGGTCTATGACCAGAAAGCACCGGATAGAGTAGTTGAAATCCGTCTAGCTGAATTGGAAGCACTTGACAATAATAGGCTTCATGCCATGAACAACCTAGAAAGGCATCCGAGAAGGATGGCTCGAGCATTCAATAAGAAAGTTTGCCCCCTCTCTTTCCTGCAAGGTGACTTGGTATTGGACCTCAGGTCAGCAATGATCCCCGACAGGAAACCACCCAAGTTAGAGCCCAAATGGGAAGGACCTTTCATTGTTCATAAGGTTTACCCCAATGGAGCATACTCTCTGGTGGCCATGGATGGTGAGCGTATAACTCCTCCCACCAATGCCGAGTTCCTCAACCAATACTTTGCCTGAGCAGGAACTGGTCCTGCACGACCTTAAACTGTTAGTCCTGCATGACCCTAAACTGCACGCTGGTCCAGCACGACCTTAAACTATATGTCGTCCCGCATGACATTAAACTGTACATCGTCCTGCATGATGTTAAACTGTATGTCATACCGCATGATGTTAAACTGTATCTTCAAGAACTATGTGTGGCTTGATTCCCATCCTTATGGGATATGTAGGACCGCCCAAACATTTAGATTTCAGGTCCATCCTCTCTCAGGTTGAGCCCCTCGACCATTTGTAGTGGTTCGCTGATGTGTCCAAGAGTACTCTGGTCTAGGACCTGGTGTGTCAGGTTCAACTTGGGAAAGTTCCATTCACTTGTCAGGCTTCGTGTTCCCCTTCATTTGGTCCCCCATTATCTTTCACACCTGAAGGAACCCCCAAAACGGCATGTATGCTAGGACCAAGGTCTCTCCTACCGTTACGGTCCAACACCCACGAAGGTTTCGGACAACAAATCGATACAAGTCCCGCATTGCGAACATGGTCAGCAGTCAATGCTCATTTGTTTGTCCCCGTTTCAGGCTAACGCGACATGGATAATGCATTGCGAACATGGTCAGTAGCAATACTCTATAACCATGCAAGCCCCTTAGGGCCTTGAATTTTGGTTACATGATTCACATTATGTTCCACCCCATCATGTTCAGGTAGAATTTCTACACTCTTGGCACAATCCCTTAGTTCACCTCCACATGTCAAGGGGACAAGCTACAATACGGCACTCTTCAGGGCTCCCATGGTCCGAGCTCTAAGACCGTAAACTGAGATCTTCTATAAGAAATCTTTGCAACTCGATCCTCATCCTCATGGGATACGAAGGATCACCCGGACATCATGCTTCCAGGTCTAGCTCAACTGGGATCTAGCTTCTCCTTCCCCTTATCCTCTGACCCTTACTAGCCTCTCAGCCCAAGGCTCCTTTCCCAGAATTGCGCATAGTGATGATGTGAAGATCGTCCTCATTCACATCGGGTATACTTTATCGTGTCATGCACATTCCTTCATGTCTAAGCCATATGACTTTAAACTGTGCTATCTGGTCCGATCACATGACCTTAAACTGTGATAATACCATCCCGGCCACATGATGAAAAACGGCACTGCATTGTGTTCACCTCGTCATAGGGGGCATCACGTTGGGTATTGGTCATCCACCATACCATTTGTCAACTCTTATACTAGGATTTATTCTTTTGGAGATACCAGGAATTTCTACCCTAGGCCTGTTGCTTTACAAAAAAAACCCATTCACCGTAAAGGACAAACAAGATACATCAAATACTGCTTCTTTTGGTGCAAGGGTCAGACCCGCACACCCCTTTCCATAACTATGTATGACTTGATTCATATCCTTATGGGATACATAGGAAATCTTGGGCACTGCCCCATAGGCCCAACCTAACTTTCATGTTCGGTCCCTTGACCTAAAAACTCCCCCAAGGCACACATGGTAATTTGTACTTATGTCCTCAATCATGTCGGGTTTCATAATCACCTTACCATGGGTCCCCTGCATTCCTTACTGATCCATGGTCCGAGTTCTAAGACCTTAAACTAAGACCCTTTCCAAAACTACATATGGCTTGATTCCCATCATTATGGGATATGTAGGAATTCCCATACATTTTGTCTCGGGTCCCACCCCAGTAATCACAAATCCAATCCTTTCTCACTGTCGGCCCCTTGGCCTGACACCTCGGGGAGTTGTGTAACTCTATAATTTTCCCTGAACAAGTTTAGGATTTTCTATAATGACATTGGGCAGTGATAGTTCCCCCATCATAGAGGTCCTATATCAGAGTAGGAATGATCCATGATCAGATTAATGCCCCCGCCTAGTGTGCTTCCACCACAGTGGCGTAATTTCAAGAGTGTTGGATTCTGTTTGAACAAACCACCAATTAACCTTCCACACTTTGTGTGCCCCCTTTATTTGGATCCTCATCCTCTTTCACATCTGAAGGGACCCCCTAACAGTATGGATTCTTGGCTTATGGCCCGCCTTCTGTCCTGGGCCAACATTCCAGAAGACTGACAGACGATATTTTGAGTTAGGTCCTGTGTTTCAAACATGGTCAGCAAACAACCCTCATTTTTTGTCCCCATTTCAGGCTAACGCAATTGGGATTCTGTGTTTCAAATACGGTCAACATTTGTCCTTTATTTACATGCCCCTCCCATGGTGTTCTGAATTTGGGGTAACATGATTCACATTTTACATTCCCCTACGTTCGACTGATTCTAATGCCCATGGCATTGCCCCTCTCATACGCTAGAAAACATTGAGAAGACGATACATCGATCGGTCTAAGGTCATATTCCTTTGATTGGTCCTCCCTCTTCTCCTCAGAAATCTGGATTCGAATCTCGAATTCCCAAAGCTTGGTTGATTCTCCCACGATCAAACGAAGTGATTGTATGAGAATATCTTGTTTCTCACATTGGGTACATCCCACATGAACTTATGAATGGACTGATATTTATTTTGGGATTATGGTTGAGTGTGTTAAACCAAGGGAACAAGTAAATAAATTTTTCCATACATATAGTTCAAAATAAGAAGCAGTAAGGTGAAATAAGTTTATGGGTTAAGCCAAAATAGAGCCCTTATGGGTCGGCTTCATGGATGGATCGTTCCAACACCGCTACCTTTTGGCTGGTGGCCTCCAGGACTACTTCTTGCCCCCTGAGGACCCTCTCTTAATCAGCGGCCATGAAGTATAGTCCGCTGACCCTAGATCATGCCTGCACCTGTTTATTTTGAAGTTCAGTCATCCGGTGACTCACTTCCACTAGTTTCTCTTGGGTGTCTGCCAGCTGGGCCCTCAAATGCTCCATGAGCTTAGAATAGTTTGCGATGAATATCTCTTTTTCTTTCACCTGTTCTTTGAGACGTCGGACCTCCTGCTCTGCCTTCAGAAATGATGGGGTACTCCCTGACTCCTCCCGACACTGGGTGATGTCGGAACACCAGCTTCTCTCGCGCATCTTCTCATCCATGTAATCACAAACCATCAAGTGAAGGTGTTGATCATCTTCCACTCCAGCACATAGGAAATGCAACCAGGTGTAGAGTGATCCCATCTGCTTCATCCATTCCATCTGAGGCTGACTAAGAAAACATCAGATGCACTTCCACAATTTTTGTCGCATCATTCGGCTCTCCTCGGCCACTTCTGAGTCCGAATCATCAATTTCCTCGGGATCAGCAGGCCGATAGATAGGAAAAGCTACCAACAGGCTAGCAGCAGGGTCTTCCTCAGATATTCCTCCCAAGGGGGTTAGGCTCTTCAGCTTCTGAGTGACCTTCCTCTCTCCCCTCGACCCTGGTGGCACCTTCGTCAACTTCCGGCCCTGCCCCAACAGCAGAGCCACTGATGTCCATCGTTCTCTGGTCGCCAAGTGTCGGGGCCGACTCAGTTTGGGGGGCATGTCCTAGATAGGGCAGTATGTTTGTCATTGACTTGCTTGCAGATGGTCCTGGATCAGCATCCTGACGAGCCTCTAATTCTGTGATCACTGTACAGACAAGGAACACCCTAATCAATTGAGTCCTCTTATGGTAAGTACCGGTATTGAAGCAGGGAACTTACAGGAACCTAAAGCACCATCCTCTAGCGTTTTGGCCACTACAGGGGCTATCATAGTGGGGTATCCCTCAGTGCTCGTCAGTTCAATAATGGTCATCTGACCCACTTTCTTCCACTGGAGATTCTCCCCCTCCTTCGACTGGAGATGCTTGATCAGCACCAATATTCTCCTGAGTAAGATAATGAGTATGGATTAATGATTGAAAATGAAATAGGATAAAAGGAGGAGGATATATAAGGGTTGAATCATAACTCGAGTAGCTCAGCCACATTCATATTAGATCCGACGATCTCGCCACTCTCATGGAGACTCCCTTGGTGACGCCCCCTGAGACCCTTCACCTTCGGGCTCTCCTTCTCCTTCACCTTCTCCTTTACCTTCTCCTTCTACCACCTCCTCTTCTGTCTCGTTGCCCTCTGACTCATCATTGCTATCATAATCCCCTGACGGCATCGTTTCCAGATCATGCTCCTGGCCGAGCATCACTTTAACTAAGAAAGGTGGCTCCACACACCAACCCCGTTGGTGTGAGTACATGTCCATGGCTGTCAGATATGAATGTCATCGATGGAATTTCATTCTTTCGACAACTCGAACAAGCCCGACTTCTGGCAGTTGGATTCCGTCTCGCACTATCTTCTGCCAGAGGGCTTCGGTGCTCACTGACTGCCACAAGGTTATCCAAGCCGACCATAGCGCAGAGAAGATTGCGTCATGAGAAGTTTGAAGAAGATATATTATTTTATTCCATGTAAGTTCTATGGTCACTATGTGGGACCCTCCTCTAGGAAACGAGGGCATGGCCACACCCTGCGACATCCTTGCTGCTGAGGTCCCGACCTGTGCTGGCCCCGTTGTCTGACGTGCTTCTGATCTTCCCCCTATAGCGGTACTTTTCCTGCTCTCTCGCTGCCCGGGTTCCACACTAGAGACCTTGAGTTGTCGAAATCGCTTCCACAAAATCCCCTCAGGGTATGTTATGGCCCAATGTTTGGAATACTTGGTTGAGAGGCCAGAATCAACTCCGGTGGGAGGAAAGGTGATGAATTCTCCAGATCCATAGGTCGTGAACATCAGCCATAGTTGATGAAGAACACAGGTATGCCTTTCTTCCTGAACATCTGTGTATACTTTTTTTGGCATTCACTGGAGGCACCCAAAATTCCTGACAAACCTGGACGCCACATAAAGCTCACAGAAGATCTTCCCATCAATTCGGGCCACATGAACCCCGACTCTGATGCTCTGGAAGTACTCCCTCTACTCCATTGATCCTTTCCCATTGTCTATCATCTGGCCAATCGGGGTGGGGAATGGGCTAAAAGTGAATTTGACATGATTACCAATTCTGATCCTTACTCCCTCCTCATTGAGCATCAGCGGCATGACCCCAGAAATATTCAACAGGGAAGGTCACAGGCCATTTCCTGGAGGAAGGATATCATTCGGGAAGGTATATCTCCCGCAATGAGCTTCAACCTAGCCGTAGAAGATCTGGAAGGGGCCACAGATTCTCCTAGGTGACACCCCTCACAAGATGCATCCCAAAATGGTGTACAGATGAGACAACATGGGGACTCCCAGATTGAATCTTTTTTTGGCATCCATGATGCCAGCCATCACTAGGGTCATTGGACAGACTCCCATCTTTGCGTCCCTCACCGGCAAGAGCCACCCACTCAGTAATGTGGCGAGGAATCCGGCGTACCAAACATTCAGGTCCTGACTCTCGTTTATGTTGTCGCCCCATGACTGGTAGTTCCCCGCCTCCAAGATTCTCTAGTATGATCTGCTCTTGCTCCTCCATACCATGGTTGGACATAGTCTCCCTCTCCCTAGAATCTTGACTGACGGATCCCTTTCCTGGAACAGGTTAAACCAGTTCTTGTAAGCGATGTCCATTAGGAAATCTTTGACTCCTAGCTTCTCCTTAGCCAGCTCCAATAAAAGCCGTGTCACCATGTGGGTTCTTGATCTATCTCCCCAGGTGCTCATTGGAGGAAGGAATTCATCGTATTGGTGTCCCTCCAAAGGGATACCCCCGATGTAGTGAATTTCCCAGAGACTCATACCGAGTTCCCCATGATGGAGATGGAAGTTATTGGTTTCAGGGGACCACCGAGTGAACAGCTCTGGCCCAAGATTGTGCTAGCGGTAGAAGTGAAATTGTGATGTCCACACCGCCTCAAATAAGACAATATGTCACAGCTCGACCCCAAATTTGTCACATGTAGGGAGAACCTAGTACGTCTAGGCCCATTCACTGGTGAGGTTGCCTTCAGACCGCAGGTCCCAGTCCTGCAGCCAGCCTTTAGCCTTGTTAGTGATGCTTTGATGGAAGGTTCTTGTGTAGAGGGTCGAGGAACTCTCTGCGATAGGTTCACCCCCAACAATAGTCATAGTCCTGGGATTCAGAATGTAAATGTCCATGTGCCTGGTTTCTCTGGCAGGATTAACATTGTTGGTGATGTTGAATCGAGGGAGATCGTCCTCACGAGTCACCCATGACCGCAGTGTATCCACCTCAAAACCTAGCAAAGGGACCTCATCCAAGATCCTGAAGTCCCATAAAGGTAGATTGTGGGACAGGTCATACTCCTTTTGGGCGGGGGTTAGAATTTTGAAAAGGGTATGGTTATTGGAGTAAATCATTTTAGCACCATAAACCTCAGGTTTGGTGACCATTTTAGCCATCCGAGCAGCAGCTTCTCCCTCATCAGCCTGGTTTGTGGCCATCTTCTTCCAAAAAATTGTTTGAGTTGTTGGAACGGAATCTGGGAGGATGGAGTGAAAAATTAGCAGTTGTCATGAAATATCAGACTGCGGCACGAAAAACTACAGGCATGTGCGTAAAACAATTCCTGATCTTAGTGGAATTACGTGCATCCGGATTGGTTTTTCATGCAGGTCCGGAGAAATTTTCACGCGCAAGAGCTTGGGGCTTGTCGCGCAAGGATATTCGTATGGACCAAGGGACCCATGGCGGTTTTTATAGGAAAATCCTGGTTTACAGGCGCACGCAAAAACCATATTCTGCGCCCCCTTGGGTTTTGTGCACCGCTCTCGGTGTTTTGCGTGCATGGACCCCATGGAGTTCTGCATTTCAGCATTTCCCTCAGAATCTGAGAGTTGCGACCCCTCGCCGATCCAATTCTGAGGGGGGGAATTTGAAGACGCCAAAAAATGCTCAAGTGATGAAGAAGGTTCAAAACAACAAAGTGAAGTCATATTTGGATATGGGGACCCAGTCTGGGGGCCCTGAAAAGTCATGCGAAAAAAATTCCTAAGTGCGCGAAAAAATTATTCCTCGCACTGAATGTTCTGGGATTCGCTAGGATTCTGTAGCATGGGTGTGAAATATTTCGCTCCCTACCCCACGCTGTTGACATTTCACACTGCCACCTATGGTGCACAACTATTTCTCACCGACTTGCTTTCCGTGCCCCCGGATGCCTATAAATAGAAGGTGACCCCCTTTACTTTCGGGCTGAAGACTCTCAACTGGCTCTCGTATGCGAAATTCGCCTTCCGTGCACGCAAAGATGGATTTCAGGTATGGTTATTTTCATGCCAAGTCGCCTCAGGATACTTCTTCACACGAGATCCCCTTAGTTTTAGACTGAATTCTAATCCCTTCAGGGTCCTCCCCTTGTGCGCAATCCCTTCCACTTGCACGCAGGCCGACCAATTGCATGCAATCCCCTTCAATTACATGCCCCCAGGCATTGCGCGCAATCGCCTTCAATTGCACGCACCCCAGTCATTGCGCACAACCTCTTCTAATTACGTGAAATTCTTTCTATTTGCACATAGAACCTAGGATCCATTTACGCATGATACTCAATGATTTGGTGCCAGCCCGGAATTTTTCCCATAAGGCTACTTATTTTGCATGCAAGCCTCAAAGGTTGTGTGCCACTCTCCGGGACCCCTCACCTCGGTGCTCCTCGGCTACCTCTCCACTTGCATTCCCCGTTCTCCTTGGGTATACCTTTGCACGATTGTCTGATTCCCTTCTTATGGATGTTATTCGTGGGTGTCTCTCATGCCCTGTGCATCCACGTCATACACCGTTTTCCTATACGACCTTCTAGGCTCGTACGAAGTAACTTCAAAGTCCCTTGTATGGTTCCTCCCATTGCATTGCTTCGCCTTATGCTTCTTTGCATAAGCACACTAATGGCTATTGCTTCTTCGTATAGCCACACTAACGTGGACCCCTCGATGGTTCTCTCCATGGAACCCCCTCACCATGGAATTTCTGATGCCTTCCCTTCCACAAGGAGCATAGGGTACCAGTTATGTAAGCCCTATGGGTGAGGAGCAAACCCGCCTCGTCTGAGATAAAGGATGTTAAACTGCCAAGCACCATCATCCTCAGCACATGACGTTAAACTGTGACCTCGCCCCGTGATTCGTACGTAGGGTCCCCAGCCTTGGACATTCTCCATTCCCACTCGTCTCTACAAGGATGGGATCACTCCTCAAAGGGGATTATATCCTCCTTATTGTAGTGGCGTTTGTCTACGGGAAAGGGAAGCCACCTTGGTGTAAGCCCCTAGCTTTCCTTACAGGAGGCAGAATCACTACTTCTCATTTCATCTTCGGTCCCCAGGGCTAGTGAAGGGCCTGGTGGGAAACGGTGGTTCTCCTTTATTCAGTACCAAGTACCTCTACCATTTTTCTTTGTCGCCCTCGGGCCTCCATCCTAGAGTATGCCCCAACTTCTCGGGCTACTAACCACGCATAATTCCCTGTTTCCTATTCAGGCCTCCATCCTAAAATAAGCCCCAACTTCTTGGGCTGCTAACCACGCATAAGTCCATGTTTCCTCTCTAGACCACTCCATGCGTAATCCCCACTCTATCTCCCATGGACGCACCCTTCGCAACGTGATCTTCAGGTCTCTACTATCTCTTGTTTCTCACACCGATCATGACTCGCGTGAGCTTAGAGCAAGCATCGACCATGACCCACAACTTGGGATTCCTTAGAGTGTAAGCCCCATACCATCCCGAACTACGGGGACTTTGATCCATGTCAAGGCATGGTACGTAGGAAGCCTCCACAAGATTTAAGCCCCAAAAACCATAACTTGGACCGCCTAAGAGTGTAAGCCCCATACCATCCCGAACTACGGAGACTTTGATCCATGTCAAGTCATGGTACGTAGGAAGCCTCCACGAGGTTCAAGCCCCAAAATCCACAACTTGGGCCACCTCATATTGTAAGCCCCATACCATCTCGAACTACGGGGACTTTGATCCATGTTAAGGCATGGTACGTAGGAAGCCTCCATGAGGTTAAAGCCCCAAAATCCACAACTTGGGCCGCCACAGAGTGTAATCCCCATACCATCCCAAACTACGGTGACTTTGATCCATGTTAATGCATGGTACGTAGGAAGCCTCCATGAGGTTCAAGCCCCAAAATCCATAACTTGGGCCACCTTAGAGTGTAAGCCCCATACCATCCCGAACTACGGGGACTTTGATCCATGTCAAGGCATGGTACGTAGGAAGCCTCCACGAGGCTCAAGCCCAAAAACCCACAACATGGGCCACCTCAGAGTATAATCCCCATACCTTATCAAACTACGGGGACTTTGATCCATGTCAAGGCATGGTACGTAGGAAGCCTCCACGAGGTTCAAGCCCCAAAATCCACAACTTGGGCCGCCTCAGAGTGTAAGCCACATACCATCCCGAACTATGGGGACTTTGATCCATGTCAAGGCATGGTACGTAGGAAGCCTTCATGAGGTTTAATCTCATCACCTAGTCGTTCCAACCATCTTCACATCGGTTCACCCCCGTCTCGCATGACGTTAAACTACATTCACCACTTAAACTATGTGGTCTATGATTCCCTGCCACGGGGATACGTAGGAAGCCTCCATGAGGTTCAATCCCATCACTCCCATCTCACCCTAATCTCTCCCTTGAACCTATGCATCTCATGAAGCTCATGCCCCAACCCAGAAGTTCCATTTCTTCTAGGTCCCATCCACACGTCCATTTTCACAGTTCACCACCACAGGTGTCCCATCATCTCATTGAGCTATGTGGACTTTGATTCCCTACCATAGGGATACGTAAGAAGTCTCTTCGAGGCCCAAGCCCAAAACCATCACCACCCCATGACGGTTTAATCCCATGAACCATCCAATTCACAGAACCTTCCATCACCCATCCTGATCCTCACCCAGGCCGCCACATCCCAGTGGAATCATGCCACCCCATTCCCTATTCCATTTAACAACATTCCGGAAGCCAGCCATGTCTTGACCCCAATATCGGTGTTCCCTCTTGGGGGTTCCTCCATCTAATCCACTCTAATCAGTGTTTAAATCAGTCTGATCCGTATCTTTTGGATTTTAAACTTGTGGAATACCCTGTGTTAAATATGGGAAGCTGATGAAAACCTCAGATACATGCCTATGGCATACGATTCCCTGCGTTCAATGTGGGATGCCTCGGTCTTCCACGCCCTTGAGAAGACCTATAATAAGGGACAGAAGACAGACACACCAATCCCATAGAGTCAAGACATTCTAGTGATTCCCAACTTGACTACTCCCCTAACCGAAGCTTGATTTTCTGACTAGACCCCTTGAAATGTCCTGACAGAAGCAGTTTAATTAACTGTTGTCTATGAAGATATGGCGTTGAGAAGATTTTCACAAACAATGTCTTAAGTCTATAAGGGAGACCCATACTAGGTGACGAGCTCTTAGGAGGAATCCATGGATGGAATAACTGACATCCCATCATCCTATTTCGATCAAGGAGCAGACGTCCCTGAATAAGGAGAGAATGTCTCCCGCCTTTGGAAAGCAGGAATGCAGGGCAATAGCTGCGCGTCCTCTGCGTGACGGATGCACGCGCCCCAGAGAAAGTGTCAGAAACAATAACCCTTAAGGATGATAGGCGGAAAGGTTCAAATAATCCCCTTTAATGAACCACATGGATTCGACACACACTACCTAAGTGACACTAAGGGTGCAGGCTAGGCACACAGTTTTCCAATCCATGTGCATCCTATGTGGATCACCTCTATATTTTTCTATAGATGTATCACACAGTTGTGTGCCTCCTCTTACACGGTTGGACCAAATCATACCAAACCTACAGCTCCCCTAGACTAGGATTCATGGTTTCTCTTGGAGGGAAGCATGGTTTAAATAACTATGTCCCTATACAAAATATTTCACATGATTATTTCGCACGGCTAGAAATAACCATGTGTCAACCGTGTTCTCGTGTCTGTTTCTCTTGAAAATGATTTTTTAGGGAAAAATTCTCCAAAAAATCATATAAACACCCAAAAACCCTATCATTACTTTAAAATTATTTAAAAAACAACACTTTTAAGTATTCTAACACTCAAAATTACAATCGAAAGTTTGGTTTTAAATTTATCCCATCCGCTAAATGAAATTTCAAAATCCTTTGGAAAATATTCATGGTTCGAGAACACAGAACACTACGAATCCCATATGCATCAATGATAGGATCAATCATGTATGTAATTTTATATAAAAGACTTTACATTGACTACTCATTGATCATGGTAGGAAGATATCAATCTGACCTAGGAGAACAACATTGGTATGTTGTTAAGTCTATCATTAAGTATCTGAGAAGAACTATGTATATGTTCCTGGTGTGTGGAGAAGATGGGGAGATATTCATAAAGGGTTACACTAATTCTATTTTTCAAAAAAATCTGAATGATCTGAAGTCATAGTCAGGATGTTTTTTTGTATCAATGGAGGAGTTATGATCTGGAAGATTTCAAAGCTACCAGTTGTCACCAATTCTACAGTGGAGTTCAATTATATAGCATCTTTTAAGGTGACTAAAGAATTTGTTTGATTATGAAACTTTTTTTAGGATCTTAATGTGGTACCTAGAATTAAGGACCCTATCACATTGTATAGTGATAATACCATAGTGGTGGATCTTAAAAAATATTTAAGGGCACACCAATGGAAAAATCATATACTCTGTATGTATCACCTCTTGAGAGATTTTTCTCATAGTGGTGAAGTTTTAGTAAGCACAGTTTCCATGGAAGAAATAATGGTAGACCCATTAACTAAAGGTCTACCTCAGAAGAAGCATGAGTATCACTTGATATAAAGTGAACTAAAGGCTGTTAGTAGTTGGCTCAATTGAAAGTGGAAGTCTATTGGATTTAGTCCCCTAAAACCAAATTTTGTGTACTTTATAATAACCTATATTAATTTTTTTTAAAAATAATAAACTTCTTATCACATCATGATTGTTATTCTATATGAAATAGTATGTGATAATATCCTAACAGTTATTGTTATGCTGAATGGTTATAGTAGTTCCCCACTATGATGAGAATCAATAAGTTCCATGAAAGTATTCTTAAATATATTTTTATAGCTGGATGAAATAATTTGAGGGAACAAATGATTTAGGATATAAGGGGTGTTGACTCATAGTAATTTGAGGCACTTTCTCATGGTGTATACCCTTGGTAATTTTCAATGTATGAAATTATGAGAATGGGACCCACCAGTAGAGAATCCATATTTATATCTTTCATTGGATGTTCTTATTTGTGGATGTGTATACTAATCCTTAGAATTTAATATTATTATTAATAGATATTATAATTTACTTACATTGATGTATTGATGAAAACTATGATGAAATATGTTTGTGGAGAAGTAGGATGCATTGGGGGTATCATGAGTAATATTTCATTAATGAATAGTGTGAGAAAAGATTTTTCACTTCTATTATTTAATAGAAGTTGATATCTCAGGACCATTGATAAAAATTATATAGCCTAAAAAAATTCATGTACATGTTGTTTTATAGGAAAGTTCAATTTTTTAGAAATTCAAAGAAAGAAACATCGAGTAAATTGGTCGATGGCACTAGCATTCCACCTGCTTGATTAAATATATCAAGATAAAGATATTATATTACATAGTAAGCATATGTATTTTTTTTATTTCATTGTAACTTTAACTTATTTATCTATGGTTTCCTTGGTGTGTTTCTAGATTCAGACCTAGGACTTTGGGATACTTTTACTAATGCCACTGAGAAATAGGCTAAGTGGGTCGCACACTATGTGTATCCAGAACCTTGGTTAAATAATATAATTATTTATTATTTAAAAAGATGAATAAATATTATACCCACATATGATTTAATAATTATTCATGTTTGATTGATTTCATATATTTCGTCACCAGTTATTCAAGAGAATATTTTGTGAGTATAACATTTAATAAATACTTATTTTTTATTTAGTGAATATAATATTTATTTATTTATTAGAAAATAATATAGTGATATTTATTTATTAACTAAATTATCATTATTCAAGGTCTGATAAATATTGTGGATGAATGGAGAACTAAGATTAATGGTCTGGTGAGGACTAATATATAATGGTTATTACTTGAATAAATAATAATTAATTTAATTTCCCCCCATGCCCGGGTGGGGTGGTATGGGAGGGAAGGGGTTTGGGGCGTGGTCACGGGGTCATGGGGTCAAGTCCCTAGGTCAGTGGATTTAATTGTAGTTTCTTTGTAGCGTACATGAGCTAACGTTGGTAGTTTTATCCACATACAATATAATAATTAGTTTAATTCACGAGTTTGGAATATGTTAAGAAATATTATTATTATTATTTTTATTTACATGGTTTTTCATAGAAATTAAGAAAAATAATAATGGTACATTTGAAATTATTATTTTCAAACCTTAGTGATATATAAACCCAATTATATTATTTTCCTTAGGAGTTTCTAATTTCCTCTTGTTGTGCACAATAACATCTAAATAGAATTCTATTGAAGCCCTATAGATATCCCTCTCCAATAACACTCTCAAGAATATAGAGAAATAATCTACCACTACTCTCAAGTGTAGATAAATTAAATAGAATAATTCTTCGATTAATTCATAGGTTAATCAATGGGAAATGATTTAAGCATCAGGATCTACCACGCTAGCACCCAGATATTCCTACGGTGATGTTTGGAGGTTCATAGAACACGTGTAGACCACATTTAGAGAGAATCATCTCTTGATTACTACAAATAAATGATATTACAATGTAGAGAAATTTTTAGATCCATAAATGAAGAAATAATTAATCAAAAGGTAATTATTTAATTTTTTAAATTAATTATATATAATATGTGATAATCATGCATCTTGGTTCCAGCTTTCAGTCATCAATTATTCTTTAATTCATTTTTATTAATCCTAACATTTATCATTGCGTAAATATCATATTAATCATTGATTAAAACAAAAATTTGAGTTATCCATGATCCATCAGGTGCTTCTATTGTGCCTATAAATATTATTTATATTACATTTCTTAATAAATTAAGTTCAAGTCGTATTTTTTGATGATATTAGGCTCATTTCTCCAGACAGACTTTGGTAGGATGACTAAGATCAAATGGATCATGATTATATCATTTAAAAAATATGAATCATTGTTTAATTATAATTTTTATACATTATATATACTTTTAAAATTAAAAATTTAAGGTGGTTATGAAAAATGAATTATTTTACAATCATGGAGATGGTAAGTCGTACCTATGCGTGAGTAATGTCTCTATTTTTCAACGAATGTGGGAGAAATAAGATAAGTATTATTTTATCTTTAAAAAATGATAATTATATCTTAAATATAATATTATTTCTTTAAATACACCTACATATTCAATATATTTTTGGTGGAGAGGAAAAATAAAATGCATCAGTTTATAAGGTGGTAGTTTGCAAGTATACACGAGTGATATTTTTATTTTTTATTATACGGTAAAGAAATAAGTAGAATATTTATTTACCATTATATAATAAAATTTATTTCAAATATATCAGATTATTTCATTTATATATACTATTATTGTCATTGATAAGATTTGGTGATGAAGAATGAAATACATCATCTCATAAGGTGATAGTCTGTACATACGCATCAGCAATGTTTTTATTTTTCATTGGATGGTTAAGTAAATGAAAAAGGTTTATTCCATAAACATAATAAAATTAAACTATATAGAAGATACTAATTTTATTGTTTCATCATGGATTAATAATATTTTAAAGAAGTATAATAAGAAATAAAATGAAAATACTTGGTTAATAACTATATCTCATCTTCGAACAACCTCCTTAGGTTTACACCTTTGGCCTTATAAGGTGGGTATTTTGATCAAAAAATGGGCTCTAGGACATAGAGAGGAATGTTAGGAATATATTTGGATAGGTATTTTATGAGATAATTGGATCTTTAATTATGGATAAAATGTGATAGGGGTTTCTTTTTATAAGTGAGGGAGAGGACACGCTTGGAATTTTTCAAAAAAAAATTAAATGTTATTAAGTCATTTTCATGGAAAAGTGTCCTGGGAACAATTAAATTTCAAGTATAATGTGATAAGGGTAAAAATAAATAAATAAAATTATAATTAAGAATAATTTGGTGGCCTTATCACTTAATTGTAATCTAGGTTAACCTGATTTACCCTTTTACCATGGTGACACATTTTTTATCGAAGTTACTATTCATAAAGACAAAAAATGAAATTGACCACATTAATAAATTTAAAAATGATGATTAAAAATATAAAATCCATTTTTCAAGATTAAATCACTATAAATTATATAAAATAATTTAATATAAAAATGAAAAATGCAATGAATTGTTTTTTGGAAAAATGCATTTTTAAGTATAAAGGAGATTGTATACCAAGATCAAGTATAATGTTGATACAAAAGGTATAAATTGAATTAATTTTATCTAAAAAACTAATAATATTTTTAAAAAAAATCCAAATAAAAACTTTACTTTCCAAACACTATAAAAGAAAAAACATTTTTCTTTAAAAATATATATTTTCCAATATTCACTCAAAAATAATGTTTTTAGAAAATTCAAAAAAAAACATTGCCATGACCCCCTCCCCCCCAAAGAGTCCCATACTAGGCTAGAAATAAGAGTAGGATGGTGAATACCTAATTCCTACCTCCAGTAGGCCCTATGTTTGATACTATGACCAAGCGTATAATAAGCATATAATGGGAGTCATTACGCTCTAAGAGAAACATGTGAAAGAGAGTGATATGGCAGATACATTAATAAATGTCTTCTCAAATATATAAAATGGATTCAAAATAAAAAAAATGTAATGTTATATAATACTAAAACAACTAAAATAGAACTACAATTACTAAAAAGGTAAACTCGGTAGCGATATTGAAGCCAAAATAGCTCATAAAAAACTACGAGCTAGTAATATCTATTCTGATCTCTAACCTACTCCTACTGACATGAAAATAGTTTTTATATCTATGGGGTGAGAATAATAGTATATTCAGTAGGATCCTCCCTTGATCCTCTTATACAAAAGAAAAAATAAATCATGCTAAATCATGGTGAACAATAGTGAAACTAACTCATCTCTTAAATAGGTATACTATGTTCTCAACCACACCATGTCTAACTCTCACAAAATATCACATACAAGAGATAATATAATATAATAATGAAACATCAAGGGTACCCACTCTTGTTTACCCACTGGTTTTCCCTCTATCCCAACACTAAACATCCTAATCCATCTCTCTCCAAAATAAGCCACCCAAAGACACATGGTAAAGGCATCGCGACATGCACATCATACATCACATCACCCCATCCACATATCCATATATAGTAACTAGGTAGTTTTTGAGGATCCACCATACTATGTATGGTGTGTATCATACATCAGGCATCACACCTCAATCCATCATAGCCTGTACACTGAGTAAGGAACCTAAATCCATCACATCCTATACACATCAAACCTATAATCATTCTTTAGATACTATATCCAGAGAAACATGTGTGTGAAATGACCATAATATGTTACATATATCTACAAATATATATAAGTAAACTAACTACAATTCATACCATCATAAGTAACTACCAAGAGAATATATCAGGGCTAGAGGGGGTAGTCATCCATCCATCCACCCATCAGGATGTTGGGGAAAACACCCTCCCATGGTCCACTAGGTGTCATTAACCCTAACCTACATGATTAGGGTAGCATATGAAATCAAAAAATATACAATATATAATATATATTGCAACCACACTCTGGTAATAACCTAGTCCTATGCTAAACTGCAACTATCATCTCTCAGACTCCCAAATGTCACTACTAAGAACTAAATATCCTAATAGATCAAGATAATTTAAAGATGTACATTAAATTTATTATTTTATTTCATAAATTATAATTTTTTTAATTAACTCATTATTCATTAATTAACCATCATCATTATTCCAATTATATTACATGAACTATTAGAGTAAATGTAAAAACACTGACCCCAATATCCTGGATCCAGTGGTTACTTAATTACATTATCATAAGATACAAGTAATCGCATCTCTAAGGGATAAATAGTTTATTAGTATTGTTAATCTAGATAAATACTTGAAATTAATATTAAAATTGAAAAAATAAAATACACAAAGTGTTTAATTTTAGAATTATATTATTCCTCATAGCATATCATTGCATATCAATCACAAAATAGTTCATGGTATCATGGGGAAAATAAAACATAAGAAAGTGGTGAGATTAAATTCTTAATAAGGGTAATAATATCATAAAATATATCATGAATAAATAAGAATAATCAATATGGAAAGGTAAATAATTGAAACACATATCATTTAATCAATAAACTGAGCATAATATGGAAGAAAAAAAATGATGATCAAATAAATTGATATAAATATTCACATAAGATTAAAACTTATGCTTGGATATTCTAAATAATTTAATAATCACATAGAAATCAATAACTGATCTCAAAATTAGGGAATTAATAATGTCAAAAATAGGAAACATACTTTCAAGACCTTTCACAAGATAGTTTAAATATGTGGGTCGAAACCTGTCTAATTTGGCTAATATATTTGTCTAATGAGACCTATAGATTCATAAATGGGCTATCTATAGTTGGGACTCATTTATAACTTACTAATTCCAACTCATTAATCATATAAAATAGGTGAAACATAATCAACATAAAAAATTATATTGAAAAACTAACATATGATATGGTAATACTTACCATAATCAAATAAACAAAATCATAAACTATCTAGAGTAATATGGTGAATGGTAATAAAATTGTATATCCTTAGTCAAAATAGTTATAAACCATACAAATAAATAATAAGTAATTGATGGTGTGAGTTTTAGTCATGTTTCCCTATTCATTAAATATTTTATTTTTCTATGAATGTACCATAGTGGCACAACCTACGGTTGATCACAAGGAGGTTGTTTACACACACTAGTTTACTATTGTTACTAATATAAAAATAACTTACTAATATATATTTGAGGAATTTTGAATGAATTAATATTTTTTATATAAAATAAAGTCAAAGTTTATTCTATGTTAGCGATTGAAAATCAGGAGAAACCGTGCTGAAAAGAAAAAAAACCAAAGAGGCAGCGATGGACAAGCATTAATCATTAGAGATTCCCTTTATTATTTTTTACAATTTAATTCCAATTAAAATATCCAATTTATACCTTAAGATCTCAAATTATATACCTAAATTATCTAGAAACCATGTCAAATCCTTAAACATGGGTGTCGATATTCTTGTAAAAGTGATCTAATTACATGAAGTCCTCTGAGTAACCAAAATAGATTTAACCCATTTTTCTCAATGTAAAAATATCTCCAAAGAAATTTAAACTATGTGAGAAACCACTTTACATTCATAAGAAAAAATGAATTCCATAATAATTTAGAAGAAATTGAAAACAAGAGTGAAAAAAATCTCCTTCAATCAAGCAATCAATCTCTAGAATAATTTAAATGAAAATATTTTACAAATAGATACACAAAATAAAAAGGGGAAAATGTCCTCATACTATCACTTCCCACAACCACTTGGATATTATCCCTTCATGGCCTGATTCTCCATTAAAGTCCTCCTCTTTAAATGATCTCCACCGGCATGGCTCCCTCTAGTTTAGGCTCCCCTAGAGTGCCCAGAATGCTTTCAAAGGGTGGCATGGACCTCATTTTATAGGCCAAAACCCATGGGTACATGTAGAATATCATTAAATTTCCATAATGTTTTCATGAAAACCTATACTTGTGGTACACATTGTGTACATTAGATCCATGTTTTTCTCTGTTGTGTTCGCTTCGAACTCATTTATTTCTTCGCGTTGACCAGTACACAATGTGTACTTGAGTTACACGTCTTGTATCCCCTTGAATGGATGAATATTCCTATGGAGTATTCTTGAGAGTTGTTAAAAATTAAATTCTCTATTGATAATAAAAAATTCAGATCATTTAGAAACTTAGTTAGATTATGATGATTTAATTACCTAACACTACTTTTCTTGTCTATTTGTTTCCTAATTTTTCTTCATGTTTGAATCATTTAATGAATTCCTTAATGAACTAAAATTATATTTAAATTTAACATGGAAGCTCATATTATAGTCAAATTTCATATCCAAGTGGAATAAATAGATTTGGACAAATAAATCAGGATTTAGGACTCTATTAGTGAAGTTGTGTCCACCATGTTGTCTAGAAAAACTTTCCACAAAGAATGATTTATTTTAGGCCATATATATTCAATTAATGATATAATGAAGTTAACATATATTTAACACACAAATTAATGGTTCCATAAAAAATTTAATCACACAATTTGGATTAAAATTGAAGATGATATAACCGAAATACTGATGCCATTAAAAAGAGTTAAAAATGTAGAATTATGCCATTTTTTCATTTAAGTTCTAAATAAGACAAAAAAGCTAAAAATGTGACAACTTCCCATTAAATAACACTATGGTGGGTTTAAAAAAATAATTATAGAATAAAATATGTGAAAATATGATCTTTATCAATCCCATACACTTAAGAATTTATATCTTAATCAATTATTGTATATTCAAATCGAAATCCACACAATAATCAAAAAATGAGGAAACTTCAATGATCTTTTCCAAAATAGAATTTCATCATGTCAGATATATGAAAACCATTCCGTATAATTTTTCATTACTCAAATTTATATTTTATTCAACCTCATAAATCCATTCATATCCAAATCGCAACCTACCTCACATTAATTTTTTTTCACTCTTCACTCAAGAGAAATTAATTTTGGAGTTATGCTCATACTTGAAAATTGCATGTGTCACCATAGGCTTGTGACAATTATAATTTCTCCATAGCAAGAAACATGAAAATATTTTCAATAATGAGGGATTTTATTAAAGGTAAAAATGAATCTATGGCTTTGGGTTGGTTGGAAAATGATAAAAATATTTTAAGGATGGAAAGAGGAGGTTTGACGCTTAAGTACACTGCATGAATAATCAAGTGAAAACATAGGAAATTCCTCACTCAATCCTCTTTGAGAATGTGAAACACAACTCCACTCCCATTTTTTATGACATGGGACATGAGCCAACCAATTATTAAAAATAATGATATCAACCAAGTCCCCCCCTTCTTTTATTTAGTGAAGCTCCAGAAAGGCAAAACTTCATTTTTTTTTCTTTTTTTGTAAAGCTCCATAAAGGCACAGCTTTATATTCATTTTTTCCATTTTTTTTAAGGAGAATTTAATGAGAAAAATAAAGCACAATTAATTGATGAATCATGTCCAATTATTGAATAATTCATAGCCCAAAATGATGATGCACACCTCACCCCACCCACAAATGAAACATATCCCAATGAATGCACACGAAATACCCTTCCCCCACACTCAAACTTGAAATATCAATGCAAAAATACCAAGAGTAAGGGTAGGTAAGGAAAAAATTGTCATGTAATATGGCTTAAACCTATAAGGAAATTCATGGAATCTATAGGCATATGAAGGATAAATGTAAATTTGGGTCTCAAGATAATATGTGGACAGCCAAAGTAGTGCCTCAATTATATCAAAAACATTTCATGAAATCCAAACCTTTGAAATAGAAAAATCACAAATTATGGTTCTCATACAAAATCCAATTTTCCCTCAAGAAAGTGCGGGTATTAAGAAGAATATATCAATGTTGTTTAGAATACCTCACAGGAAGGGAAAAATATTTTGATTTAGAGTTTCATAGGAATAGATTTCAAAAATCAATTAAACTAATAAAAATACTTGAAAATACAATTCAAGTAAAAATGTTTTCACATCAACAATCATCTAAAATCCATTTTTTCAAAAATCATTTAAATTTTCTAAAAATCAATCAATTTGTGAAAAGTAAAATGAATATTCATTGATGCTCAAGGTTCCTAAAAAAATAAAAAAAATAAAAAGAAATAAAGAACACAAAAACAAATAAGCAGGTCGACAATCCCCCCACACTTAAATTTCACTACCCTTAATTTCATTTGAAAAAATATAAATAAGGACAGAAAAACTAAATAGAAGGAAAGACACAACCTGACTTTCTCTTTCAGAAGCACTATTGAGTTAAGCTCCTAGGTTCTACCACTTCTTCTTGTAAATCAATAAATAATGAAATTACTTATAAAAATAAAGAAAAGTAAATATTAAGTGGAAAGTAGAGGGATAATATTTGGTTTTACCCCCAAATGGGTGCTAGGTTTTTACTGCCCCTAGTCAGGCAGTTGTAGTGGTTTAACCCCAATCTGAAGGTGGATGGAGTTTATTGCTTAGAAACCACTAAATTTTATTTTTCATGTCATCCATAAGTAGTTTCTAAGAGAGAGTACCACAAATGAATATAAAAATATCCCCAACTCCTAGAAGAGATGAAGGAAAGAATTTGAGTTGGATAGGTGGAGGGAAAAGGATGAAGGGGTGCTCCCTGTTTTCTTCTATGGTGTCCTCCTCCATATGGTAAGAAAGTTGATTTAGGGGAGACAGTTTCACCACATGCTTCACGAGCTCTTGTTCTTCAATCACCACCACTTGGGTGGTATCTTCATTAACCTCAAGTCCTAGTTCATTTGTAATGTATTAGAAATTTCAGATAAATAGAAGTTAGAAAATAATTCATCTTGAATAAGATTAAGAAAATAATAACTAATAAAGAAATATTAACTTTCAAGTAAGTCATCATGGTAATTGATCTATTCAGGTAGGATCATTGGCATCTCAATCTCAGCAGGTGCATATTTATCATTGTCTTATAAAGAAAGCGAGAGGTAGAAAGGTGTTGATGTTTCATTATCGGGAATTGGAAGATCTTGTTTCATTTATCATCAACAAATCTATTCCAAAATTCTTCTAAAAACTATTGATCTCCCATAAGTGCATCAGCCAGCATGTGTACTTTAGAGACCTCCTCAAGTAATGGTCGAGTATGATATAATGTGATTAATTTCATTAGAAGATCCTTCTCACCCACATCATGTTATTTAATAAAAAAAATTATTGGTGAAATTTATTCTACCACTCTTTTTGGTTTTTTTTTTCTGGATTAGGTTTCGACCATCAGACATTGGATTCTTGAATGAAGGAAGAAAGTTTGTCCAATTGGATTTAGAGAAACTCGCTTTTTTTATTCAAAAAATCACCTCTACTACACAAATCATTTCTAGGTCAATCATATGATAAATCACTAAAATAATCCACCTTGACCTAAAAATGATATGCAATGAAATTATTTTTTTTATGTTTTGATTTTTTTTTTATGAAAAACAATATGTGAAATCACTTGGCCTCCCAGGAAATGGCTCCAAATTGATAGTGGGGGTTTTAGTCACATTTCCTTATTCAATTAATATTTTATTTTCCTAAGAATATACCACATTGGCACAACCTAGGGTCGATCTCAAGGAGGCTGATTACACACACTATTTTCTTATTATCACTAATATAAAAATAACTTACTAATACAGATTGGGGAAATTTGGAATGAATTAATCTATTTTATATAAAATAAAGTAAAAATTTATTCTACTTTAGTGATTGAAAATCAGGAGCAACCGTGCTAAATAGAAAAAAAATCAAAGAGGCAGCGGTGGATAAGCATTTATCGTCAGACATTCCCTTCATCATTGTTTACAAATTAATTCCAATTAAATTATCCAATTTATACTTTAAGATCTCAAATTATACACCTAAATTATCTAGAAACCATGTTGAAACGTCAAAAATGGGTTCTAATATTCTTGTGAAATTTATCAAATTACACAAAGACCTTTAAGTAACCAAAACATATTTAACCCATTGTGATCAATGGTGAAATATCTTGAAAGAAATTTAAACTATGGGAGAAACCACTTTACTTTCATAAGAGGAAATTCATTCCATAATAATTTAGAAGAAATTGAAAACAGTATTGAAAAGGATCTCTTTCAATCAAGAAATCAATCTCTAGAATAATTTAAATTAAAAGATTTTACAAAGAGATAAACAAACTCAATAGGGGAAAATGTCCTCAGACAGTCGTTTCCCACCACCGCTTGGAGATTATCTTGTCATGGCCTGATTCTCGATTGAACTCATCCTCTTGAGAGGATATCCACTATTATGGATCCCTCTGGTCCAGGAACCCCTGGAGTGACCAGAATGCTTTGTAAGGGTGGCCTTGACCTCTTTTTATAGGCCAAAACTCGTGGGGACTTCTAGCATCTCATTAAATTTCTGGTGTGTCTTCATCACAATACGTACTTGTGGTACACATAATGTACCTTATATTTGATTTTTTCTCCGCTATGTCTACTTAGAACTTATTTATTTATGCACTTCGACTAGTACAGAACGTGTACATGAGTTACACATCATGTATCCCCCCTGATTGGCCGAATATTTCTCTGGAGTCTTCTTGAGAGTTGTTCAAATTTAAATTTTCTATTGATCCTGAAAATTTCATATCATTTGTAAAAAAAATTATATTTATATGATTTAATTACCTAACACTACTTTTTTTGTCTTTTTTTTCCTAATTTTTCTTCATGTTTGACTCATTTAATGAATTCTTTAATGAATCCATTTTCTCTTGAAATTTAACATGGAAGCGCATCCTTGAGTCAGATTTCACATCCAAGTGGAATCAAATTATTTGGATAAATAAATCAGGATTTATGGATCCATTATTTAAGTGGGTTCCACCATTTTGTCTAGAAAAACTTTCCACAAATAATTATTTATTTAGGGCCTTAGATATTTGATTCATGATATGGTGCGGTTGAAATATATTTAACACACAAATTAATGGTTCCAAAAATATTAATCACAAAACTTGGATTAAAATTGAAGAAGATATAATAGAGTTACATATTCCATTAAAAATAGATAAAAATATAGAATTAGACAATTTTTTCATTTAAGCTCAAAATAAGACAAAAACCTGAGAATGTGACAACTACCCATTAAATAACACTATGGTGGGTTTAAAAACATTGAATTACAGAATAAAATATTTGAAAATATGATCTTAATTAGTAATATATTAATACAATATATCTCTATTGGATCATAAGTATAATAAAGGTTTAATTTTTTTCACAAATAAAAATACTATAAAAATTCCATTAAAATCATTTTTGATGAAAATATCCTTTTCATTTAATCTTTTTATTTAAAGTTCATAAAATATTTTGAAAATAATTTTTTTTGAAAATAACCTTTGAAAATTTATAAAATAAGCTTTAAAACATTGATTGGTGATAACAAAGAAAAATTCCATAAATGTCGTACATGTTAAAACAAGGATTCCTTCACTTTTTTTGTAAAATCCAAACAGACATTATTTGGAAAGAAATATGAATATTATAATCAAATAATATATAAAAATTAAAAATGTTTAAAAAATTATTTATTAAATCATTTGTAATATGTTAAAAACATTTTTTAAAAAAATGGAAAACGTGGATTTTGATGAAAAAGTATTTTCAACTGAAAAGAGAAATAAGGTCGAATTTTCTTAAAAACATTTTATCAATCATTTTATATACAAAAGAGTGAAAAATGGTACTATTACTTGAAAATTTTCATGTATAAATATAGGAGAAGAAAATATATTGATTTTAAGATATAAATATTAAATAACTCCCCTAAGGTATACTTAAACAAAAATAATCCTAAATAATTATGAGATTGTCAAATAAACCCTTACCACTTTGGTAACTTTTGAATCATAATCCCTATGAAAGAAAAAAATTAAAATGAATCTTTAAATGCCATGAATTTAAATAGTTTCATGTTATAAAATGTCAAAATTGGTTGTACATACACCACACAAAGGAATAAGTGATGAATATGGCATAACTCTCACGAAAGTAAAGGTGAGATGAGAAACCCTTACCTCGGGTTCAACTTCCTTGATATGTGTCTAAACCTCCTGTATAATAAATATATTTTTTTATAAATATATTAAAAAATAATACTCATATATCTTATATCATATATGATTTACTTATTGTCTTTTATCATCTTTTTACTACCAATTCTTTGTTAAAATCATTATTTCAAGTGATAATTGTTTTGTTTTTCATGTATGTTTTAGTTTAGTAATTTTGGTCCTTTTAATTTGATTAGTTACATAATATCCATACTTTTAAACATGATATAAATATCATATATATTCATTATATATGTATGTATAGTAATCTATTAAATTTAGATATAGAAAATTGATTACACCGTTCATTGAGATGGTGGGCCATACGTAAGCATGAAAAATATTTCCATTTTTCTTGATAGATGAAATAAATGGAAAATAAATATTAATTAATATTTAAATAATAATTATTATTTAATATATATAATTTATATTAATTAAATTTATCCTTATTACCATCCATGCAAAAATAAAATTAAAAACATCTCACATCACTATGTGGAGGCGGTAGTCTACGTATAAGCATGAGCGACGTTATTATTTTCTAGTAGATTGAAAGGTAAGAAGTTATATGTGATATTATATTTCAAAAAATATTTTTATTTCATAAATATAACATATATTCATTAGATTTAACCTAATAACTTTCATGTAAAGTATAAGAAAAAAATTAATCTCGTTGCTTTATGAGGCGGTAGTCCGCTATACACACGAGCGATGTTATTTTATCCCCCATAAAAAGGAAATTAAGAAGGTATATGCAGTATCATAATGAAAAAAACATAATAATTTCATACATATCATATAAATATTATAAATCCATCATTATATCCATCCTTGAAAGGTGGTTATGGAAAATGAATTACATCAACTCATGAGGCGGTAGTCCGCCAAACACAATATCGATGGTTTTGTTTCCCATTTGATGGAAGTGGAGATGGATATAGGTTGTTTAATTAAAATAATAACATATAAGTACTTATTATATAATATTTTTATTATATTATCATATTTTAATATGTTTTTAAAGATTTTGAATAATAAATAAATCAAATACGCAAGTTTAAGAATTTTACCTCTTCTTCATAGAGCCTCTTTAAGATTATACCTAAAGCTATATTATTAGGGATTACTAAAAAATATAATGCCTCTATGATGTGGGGAAGAAATTAAGGAATATATTTTGGTAGGTATTGGATAAAAAATGGTTTTCAAAGTGTGAGGATGGGAGGAGAGGGGTGGCCTTTTATAAGTGGGGGAGAGGACACACATTGAATTTTTGAAAAGATAAAGTGATACCCATGTTTTTCTCAGGTCACAAGCCTCAAAAAAATGGGTAATTATTAAAACTTATAGGTTATAAGGTCTAAATATTTCCATAAAATGGTTCTTGGAAAATATTTAGGTCGTTTTAACCCTTATCTTATTAGTTTAACCCTTCCCCCGGTAAACCCATTTTTACCTTAACTACGATGATAAATTTTTACTGTTTTCATTATTCATTATGTTAAAAAAATAAGTTAACATTATTATATAATATAAATTATACTAATTATAAATATTGAATCCATTTTTTCAAATTAAATTCAAAGAAGTGTCAGAATTTAATTTCAAATTAAACTGCATGCGCGACGAAAGAGCGGTTTTCTAAAGAGAAAATTCTCGTATATATAGAATTTTTTTAATATCACAATTAAATATGAATTTGATTAAAATTACCTAAATTATTTAAATTTTAATATAATTTAACAAATTTTACTTTAAACCCAACTTAAAATATAATTTAACTTTTAAATAATTTAAATGAAAAGAATTATTTTGATAAAATTTGGTATTTTCACTATTCATCAAAATTTTAATATATTCATAAAAATCCAAAAAATTCACCCAAATATAATTTTTACATATATATTTCAGAAAATAAGTTTATTTATTCAAATATATTTTCTAAAATTTGTAAAAAAATAATTTTAAATGTTGTGCTCAAAGAGAAAATAACCAACCTTTTAGAAAAAATACAGTTTTTCAGAAAACATTTCTTTTTCTTTCAAATGATTCATATTTTATTTATCATCAAAATATAATCATTGAATTTGTTTTATACATGTATAAACCATATTATTTTTTTAATTTATATATTCATATTCATACCCACCAAATTAACAACTAGGTTATAATGGTGATGTTTAAATAATAATATTTCTATAGAGTATCACATTTCATTTAAACCCAGTATTGCATGAATTGCAAGATATTGAAGAGATTAAATTTAAATAAATATATTATAAATTATTAGGGTTATATATTTTCTTATAATCTTGGTTTTTCATGTCATGCACACTATCAAACATGATTTTCCTCTTAAAATCTCAGGGAGTTATAGTAAAGTTCATACCCTCCAGGAATATTATAAACTGAGTCCACAGTTTCTCATGATCAACATATTTTTTTATTTTCATTCCATAAAAACCAAACCCAAGGGTTAATTAATTTACAAAATATTATTATGTTCCATAATCTAGTTACTCTAGTAAATACATCCTAGGATACCACCAAGAAGAAACATGAAACCAAGATCATCCAGCTACCTCAAACTGTGGAGAAATGAATACAGATAAAATAAGAAACCTAGATATCATTAATTAAACATATTAATTTCAAGAAATAATATATCTTTATCACATTAACATGTAACCTAGATTCAACTCGTTCCATCGTCTAGGGTGTCATCCTCGACACCCTCATGCATATCCTGATGCATCTCTCCACCACAAGCATCAAATTTTACCACATCATCTAGGCCTCCATGCCCCAAATCACATTAGGCGTCCCAAGATCACATTATATCAAATAGAAAATATCAAAACCACACTATATCACATAAATAGTAAGAAACAAACATATTCAATAGGGAAATTGGGCCCTCCAAACAAGGAATTTAACCTTCACGTGCAAACAAGTTCTCGCATCTCTAACTCAAGGAAATTCATCCTTCACAAGAAAATAAAATTCTCAAGACCCAAAAATTATCTATATCAAACAAATAGTTTTTATTCTATCTTGAATTAACCAATTAACTATTCACCAATTCCAACTATGGGAAACCTAATTCATTAGCTATAATAAGCTATCAAAAGTTTAACATGCTCTTAGCATTAATTCTAGTTTCAACCAAACCTAGAGAAGTACCATTCTCATTTACATGACTTTTCATTTTAGTCAACTATAATTAACATGATCCATAATATTTATCAATTACATTAACACATGTAAGATAATATTCAATTAAACATGTGAATTTCATTAATTTTATTATCATCAAATTACAAGAAACACCATATTCATTACAAGTTTCCTCTTATTTAATTATTAATCTAACCAATTATCAATCACTAACTTTATGTTATTTATCATTTCCCATCAAGAAAAATATGTTAATTTGTAGCATAACAATACATGGTAACAATAAAAGAATATATATCAGGCTATTTATGAAATCAAGAGGTAAACTATTATCATGGTATAAGGAAACAACATGTGACTTTCACCATCCATTTCTTTTATTAATATCGTTCAATATTTATTATGTTAATTTAACTTATTTGAAAATTGATGAACCATGATAGATTTATGATTGCACATAATTAAATATAATAAGAAATTAATCCCCTACCTCAAAGTAATCAACATTTTTCATAAGATAATAGACTAAAATTGTGGATCATGATCACCTATACCACAAGAATATTGTGTCTCTCTATGGATTTAAGGACACAACCATTTCAAAAAAAAACTCTATTTAGAACTTGGAGACAAAACCACCATCACATGGTAAGAAGAAGTGGTAGGATCTAGATTAAATAAACATAAGAGAAATGATAAAACATACCTTGCATAATTTTGGATCAAATACATAAATTAGGGATTAATCCACATATAAGGGCTCTTGATCTTCTAGAGAATATATTTTTGGCCTCCTAGAGTTTTAGGATAAATCATCGTAGAGTTTGAAAGAGGATAGGGAACTAAATATTATAAACCATACATCCCATGGGACATTTATGAAGTAAATCTTCTATTTACATCATAAATGTGTCGAATTTTAAGTTTCATAGAAAAATGTGTCACCTAAACCATTTCGAATCACTATTGATCTAAGTCATAAATATCTAATTAATTATGTAAGTTACATGTTCCACATAAAACAAATCGTAACCCACTTACACTATAAACCCATACTTACATTATAATTTCTTCATGCTTCTAGCTTTTTTATCCAAATCCCACCATCCATGTTCTAAGCATCCTCCGAGCACCACAAGCTTTAGAAATGCACAAAGGGTAAAACTACAATGATCTGGACCCTTATAATCACCATAATATAATTTTTAAATGTTTAATTCAAAAATAATATCCTTTTTATCAAATTAAATTTCTAAAATTTAGAAATTTATATTTTAAAGTAAACCATATAATACCTGAAAACAAATTTAATGAGAATAAAACTATTTCATTTTTGTTTAAAATTTACTTAATATTCTTATCATGAATATGAATCAATAAAATATAATTCCTAAATATTAATAAGTCCTGAAAATGATTTACTATTAATATTACCTGGTTTGTTACATTATTCCACCCTTTTTTAAATTGCATCCTCAAAATGTTATTTATTAATTAAACAAGTGGGGATATTTTTCCTTCATATTATTTTTTGATTCTCATGTTTCTTCTTCAACTATATGTTTTTTCCACAAAACCTAAACTTGATAAATATATTTATTCTAAAACACATACTCTATATGTTCAATAATATTAATATTCTATTCATCATAAAAAAAATTCCAGCTATACTACTCCATAAGAATGAGTTTCATCTCACACATATTTCCCTAATAACGAAACATGAAAAACATCATGTTCCTAGTATAAACTTGGAGGAAACGCCAATCATTAATAAAATGATCCAAATTTCTCAAAAATTCTATATATTCTAATGAAATTTGGACTTTACTTTCCATTTTACTAAAAACATAACACTTTTCCATAGATTTACTTTAAGAAAAACATGATCACCTACCTCAAAAGAAAGATCTTTCCTCTGGTTATCTATATTACTCTTCCTTATACTCAAATCTACTCTCATGTGATATTGATTCATATTTACCTTCTCATCCATTTACTCTAACAACTCTTGTCCCAAAAACCACATTTCACTTACTTTATCCCAATAAGATGGAGTTTGATGCCACTTTACATATAATGCCTTAAAAGGTGGAATATGTATACTATAATGAAAACTGTTATTATATAAAAATTAAACTAATGAAAATGTTGATCCCAAATAACCTGGTAATTCATTAAACAATATCTAAGTGTGTCTTTATAATTTTGAATCTTTCTATATGACTCTCCCTCATATTGAGGATGAAAATTTGTGCTTAAATTTAATCCAATACCCAGTGACTTTTGAACTCCTTTCCAAAAAATAGATATATACCTGGGATAACATTCAGATAAAATTGATAGAGGAACTCCATATAACTTGAATATCTTATTGATATATAGTCGAGAAATATGATCTGAAGATAGTATATCTTGAATATAAAGGAAATGTACAGATTTAGTAAATCGATTAACAATAACCCAAATTACATTATTACCTTAATATTTATTTGGAAATCCAAACATAAAATTTATAGATATATTTTATCATTTCCAATCTAGAACTAAAAAAGGATGAATCACTCTTTTTCGTAATATTTTTTTTAGATTTAACCTATTGATAATTCAAATATTTCATAATAAACTTTAAAATATCTTTCTTCATTATAACCCACTAGAAATAATCCTAAAGGTATTTGTATATCATAGTACTATTAGGATGAATAAAAAAGAGATATATGTGAACTTCACTCAATAATTCCTTTTTCAAATGGGAGATAGATGGAGTACACAACTTTTTTCAAAATCACAAAACACATTCCTTGTTGAAGTTAAATTCAGGTAACTTTCATTTCTTTATCATTACCCCCTTTTCTTGAAAATCATATTCTTCCTTTAGAGATTTCTTAATTCTGTCATACAAATATGACTACACTAAAACCTAGAAAAAAACATTGTAAGTTCTTTCATGTATAATTTATAGCCCAAAATTTATTAAATCATTTATCAAGGGATCATGTTCCAAATATATCATGGTTAATGATGAATTATATTTTCAACTCAGGTCATTGAATACTCTTTTTTTATTTTCTTATATAGTAATAAATAATGAAATAATAATCCTTTATCAGTTCCATCTATATTATATATCTCATTTTCAACTCTTTCTAAGTGAATATATACTTCAAACTTTTGTGATCGGTATATATTTTATACTTTACCCAATATAAATGATACATCAATATTTTTAAATCAAAACCCACAGTAGCTAGATCTAGATCATGTGTATGATAATTTAACTCATGAGGTTTCAATTAGCTTGGAGCATAGTCAATCACATTATCATTATCCATAAAAACACAACTAATTACCTTCAAAGAAGAATCATTTTATATGAAAAACTAACCATTTCTAGAGGACAATTCCAAAAATGAATCATTCACTAATATTATTTTATGTTCCTAGAAATAATCATCACACTCCTTCATCCAAATGAATTTAACTCCTTTTTGAGTTATCTTAGTCAATAAGCTAGATACCCAATAAACGTTTTCAACAAACCACAGGTAGTAACCCACTAATCCAAGAAAAATATAAATCTTTGTGGATTTTTTTAGTCTTGTTCATTCTTAAACCACTTTAGTTTTATCAGGGTCAACAGTTATTCCATATTTAGAAACAATATTCCTAAGGAAATAAATATGTTATAGTAAAAATTCACATTTACTATATTTTTTATATAACTTTTTTTTCAAAATTTGTAAAATAATCCTTATGTGTATTTCATGATCCTCATGAATTTTAGAATATTCCAATATATAATCTATAAATACAACCATAAACATATCCAATTAGTCATAGAAAACTATATTCATAAGATTCATGAATATAGATGATGCATTATACAACCTAAATGTCATAACCACAAACAAATAATGCTCATATATAGTTTAAAGTGTCATCTTTAAAATATCTTCCCACTTCACTTTCAACTGATGATACCCTAACCTAAGATCAATATTCAAAAAAAATATTACACTCCCTAGATCTAATAAAAAATTAATTTATATGATGTAAATAAAACTTTTTCTTAATATGGTTGTTATTCAAGGCTCTATAATCAATGTAAAGTATCACTGAACTATATTTCTTTATAAAAAATAAAATAATATCACCCCATGATGAAGTTCTTGGAAAAATAAAACCTTTATCAAGCAATTATTGTAACTACCTTTTCAATTCCAAAAGTTATACTTGAGACATTATATTTGTGGATTAGAAACTTTCTTATAATCAAGCACAAATTCAATATTAAACTCAATCTCCCAATTAATAATAACACTAATAAAATCATCTAGAAATGCATACATATATTCATTTAAATATCAAATCACTAATCTAAATAATTTCTATATTTTCAAAAACATGAGCTAGGTAAATTTCACTACTATTATTAATGAATTTCTCAACTTCTTGATAGTTACTGAAGGTATGAAATCATTTAATATAGATTTATTAGATATGAAATATATATTTTAATGATAAACAAAAATATAATCCAAACCAATAATAATATTAAACTCTACTATAGTAATTTTAAAAATATTTTCAAGAAAATCATCCCATTCATAACAATAGAAAGACCTATATAAATCATAGTTTATTTAATACTTATATTAGGAGTTTTCACCAAATGTTCTATCTACATTTCATGATGTGTATTTACCATTTTACTAGAAAAATTATTATAAATGAAGGAATGTAAAGATCCAGAGTAAATAAGGGAATCCATATAATTCAAATAAAAAATTAAAGTACATGTCAACACTTCATTAGATGACCTAACATCAACCTTAGTAGTAGCAAATAATTTTTTCACACCTTTTTTCTTTTGATATATATGATTTACACCCCATATTACTAACTTAGGACATAAGTTAATATAATACCCAAAATCATTGTAATTAAAACATCTCACCAATGGATGTATATCTTTTTTCCCATTCTCAAATTGTTTAGGACTCTTTTATTTGCATTCATGAGCCCTATAACTAAATTTACCACACTGGTAACACTTTCCAAATCCTTTTAAACATTATCTGAAATGTTTTTTACCACACTTGGAACATTTTGGGAGCTTATATTAAGAATTATTAGTCATATTCTATTACAGTTTTTCCACCTTTACTACCTCTTACTCTTGTCATATCTAGGAACATATTTTTTATAAAACTATATCTCAACTTTCTTATCACAAAAAAACTTCTCATAACTTTTAAATACATCTGAGGCCAAATCTCTTTATAAACTTGGTTTCAATCCTAACTAAAATAAATTAATTTTACTATCAAGGTCTTGAATACAATTCAGTGTGTACCTGATCAATGTTGTAAATTTTTCTTTATACGCAGTTGTTGAATCTTCCTCCTTATTCCACAATTCAAAGAATTATTTCTCTATTCTAATTCAAACATCCTTAAGTAAATATTTCTCTAAGAAAATATTCATATATTTATATCATTTCATGGCAAAATTTCATCTCTATCTCTAGTATTCTTAACCAAATACCATCGTCGATCAACTTCACCTACAAAATAATAATTAACAATAGCTACATTTTGATGTTATGAACATCCGATGAATTTAAATATCTTTTCGAGAGTAATGAACCTCTCTTTAGATACCATGAGATCTAAAGTTACACTAAAATCTAGAGGGTAATGTTTCGTAAAATTATCTATAATGGACATGTTCCTATATGATAAATCTAGTTTATCTTTTACATTGATTTCATTGCCAATTATATCTTGGGTTAACTAATCAATCACTGTAATAAATTGTTAATTTTTAATTCCAACCATTTTGAGCTACTGATTTTGAAGGAAATTGTCCTATTGAAACTTTACTACTTCAAAATCCATATTTCTATATGTTAAACCATTATAAATAGATATATATTAGATAAATAAACATTGTAATCTTCAAATAATTTATCATTTCAACATGACCTTAAATTATAACCTCTCAAGGGTATTTTATTAACATTATCCTAATCTATAAGGTATCTAAACCTTCACTCTATTACAATTTATAAGGAATCAGAAATAAAACATTATATAATATACTATCTTTAGACTAGAATTCACTTTCTTTCATTTCAAAAGACCTTTTATTTTTAGAGTTTTAGATAATTTTCTTATAACTATTATATAACAAACCCATAGATTAAAGAGTAAAAACTTGCACTCAATATCCTTTTTGCCTATAATATAAAACTTTTAAAATAAAAAGCATTTTATTTTCATGAAAAATCTTTATGACTTTTAACATGAAAGATTATTTATTATTACTCAACCTTAAAATGAAAAATATTTAAAAAAATTGGGATAAGAAAAAAATCTCAATAAGGGACATAAAAGTAAGAAATTCATTAATCTAGTGAAAAAATGAAGTCCCATAAAATAATTACCTTTTACATATTATTATTTTATTGTATAAAATAAATCATATCCACATGGAAAAAATATATTTTTCTTAAATAAAACATTTAAATTACTTAGAAAGTAAATAGAAACATTTATAGGCATCTTAAATCATTATATTCATAACATATGTTCACTCATGTCAAAATTAACTAGATACTTATTATATAAAAAGGAGAAACTCCTTGGTTAACACTCAACTTATTCAATTTGATTATAATAAAATTACCAAACATATTGTAGATCTATATTGGGCTCACTTATCGTATAAGTTGTATCGGGATCACCCTTCGTTGGGTTCACCCATCATATAAGATCTATCATGATAAAAGATTATCATATATAATGATCACTTATTATATCATAAATAAAAAATTTTAATCTTTCACCTTTTCATTATAAATACCTTGAAAAACTCCTTTGAACCCATATGCAAAATGCTTTTGAATATCAAAATACCCTTTTCTTTAAAACCCCATTTTTAAAAGTAAAATACCAAGAACAAAGGGAAGAAGGTTTTTTATTTCAAGAAAAAATGGAATATTATAAATTAATCCAAATATAAAATAACATTTTTGGAATTTATAAACATCATAAAATTCATATATGTTAAAATATAACATTCTTTTTTTCTTTTATAAATAAATCCAAAATGTTCCATATAAAATATGTAAAAAGATTATTTTTGAAAACATTTAAAATAAAGTTAAAAGAGACCTAAAATTTTCATTACGATTCATTTATTTCTATATAAATACATTGATGAAATAATTTTAATAATATGTATATGGAATAAATAGATTTCGAAAAAAATATTTAAAACATTTAAATGGGGATTTAAGGTAAAGTGTCTTCTATCTTAAGTTTGAATCATCGTCTACATTATTTATATTTCTAAATAATAAACTTATGTTAATTATTTACTTAAATAATAACTTTTTTAAATTTTATTAATCCTTTTATTTTATTTTTTACCATGTTATATTCAATTACTTAATCAATTTAGTTCACATTGGACCATTTGATGATATTTGACTCATATGTCCAAAATGACTTATGTGGGATAAATAAGGTAAAATGGATCATTATTATATCATTTCTAGAATATTAATTATAATATATTTATAATTTTCATTATTTTTACTTTTAAAACAAACCATTTAAGGTGTTTGTGGAAAACGAATTACGTAACAATCATGGAGACAGTAGGTCGTACGTATGCATGAAAAATATTTCCATTTTCAATGAATGTGGGGAAATAATGTAAGTATTATTTTAAATTTTTATAATGATAATTATATAATAAATATTATATTATTTATTTAAATACACCTATATATACAATACATGAGTGGTGTTGATGAAAAATAAAATACATCAGTTTGTGGAGATGTAGTCTGCACGTACACATGAGTGAAGTTTTTATTTTTTATTGCATGGTAAAGAAAGGAGTATAATATTTATTTTCCATTATAGAATTAAATTTATAACAAATATTTAATATTAAATCATTTTTATCCATTATTATAACCATCGATAAGATTAGATGATGAAAAATGAAATGCATCATCTCACGAGGCGGTAGTCCGCATGTATGTGCGATCGATGTTTTTATTTTCATTAGATATTTAAGTAGATGAAAAAGGGTTATAACATAAAAATAATAAAATTATAGTATATTTAATATAATTATGTTATTATTTAATCATGGTTGAATAATATTTTAAGGAGTTAAAAGAATAAATAAAAGAGGAGCAGGGTGTCCTTTTATAAGTGAGGGAGAGGACACACTTAAAATATTTCAAAATATTTAAATATTATTAAACGATTTTCAAGGAAAAGTGTCCCAAAAGTAATTAAATTTATATACTTAGGTGATAAGGGTAATAATAAATCCATAAAATAATAATTAAGGTAAAATATTTTGGCTTATCACTTAGTTTTAACCTAGGTTAACATGATTTACCATTTTATCATGGTGACGCTTTTTTACCAAAGTTACTAATCATAATGATCAAAAATGAAATTGAAATCATTGTTAAATATGAAAATTATAATTAAAAATATTGGATCCCTTTTTAAATATTCAATATCTATAAATGGAAAAAATCAATTTAATATAAAAATAAAAAACGCAACAAAAAATGGTTTTCTAAAAAATTATTTTTTATGTATAAACATGATTTTATTCCAAGATCAATTACAATTTCGATAAAAAAGGTATAAATGTAAAGACCAGTAAATTTAAAGGAAATTTTTTTCTTAATTTTCTTTGGAATTTTACAAGAATGCAGTTTCTGACGGCATGTGATTCTGAGGCCCGATGTGCCCAGAATCATTTTTCGAAGTTTGACTCGGGTATGTTTAGTGAACGAACGAGCGGGTTTTTCTAAATTTTGAACCGGTGCTCGGAATTGAATTCTAAGGGCACCGATGGAATCACAGTGCCGGTGTTTTCTTAGAAACGCCTTTTCCGGAGTTGCGTTTGCTCGGGTGTGGTTTTTAATTTTTGGGGTTAAGTTAAGAAAATAAAATAAAGTGATGCGACAACTTTATTTTATTTATATTAAAGCCACTTAAAAGCCACTTAAGCTAAGTTGAAGTGGATAGGGTGGAACCCAAAATATCCTACCCACCTGGTAGGATATTTGTGAGGTGGGGCTCATACGAGCCCCACCGTTTCTTTACCCCTAAGAAATGCACCCGTGAAAACTCCTCTTTATGAAATTCAACTGACGCGTTTTCTAAATTCTTAACGCCCCTATTAATTGGGAGGTTAATTTGTTGCAATTAATTCTATGAATTAATTTTTTCGTTACTTATCTTTGAAATCAATTGTTGGCATGAGATTAAAAATAAGACCAACACTTGTCTTTTGAGGGGTGTCTTGTTTAGAGGATTTGGAGAAATCTCTGAAGCTAGAAGATCTTCATCTTTCTTCATGAAGAACGTGAAGAACGCGAAGAATGTGAAGAACGCGAAGAACGTGAAAAACGCGAAGAACGTGAAAAACGTCGGCCTTCGACAAAAGGCGATGAAGAACACCGATGATTCTCCTTCTGTGACGCTTCTTCCGCGATGATTCTTTCCCCGTGACAAATATTCGATCAAATGCTTGAGGTAGGAGATTTCAAATCTTTTAAATTACTTTGTGGATTTTATCCTCAACATGGATTTAATTCGTGAAATTAAATCTATGTGTTTTCTTTAACCCTCAGAGATCGTCGACGCGACATCGTGTATCGTGACGATGTGACGCCCCTTCCGAGACGCGAAGATCCTCTTCTTCTCCGACAGTCAATCCCGCGAAGAACGCACGTTCGATGACTACGACAAGGTAGGGGTTGTTTCTTTTTTAAATATTCATGATTTATATCCTCGGTTGTTAAATATGATTGTTGTGAGACTTTAAAAACCGCTAACGCGGTGGGTGCGGACCAACGAACAAGTCCGAACCCACCGCCCTTCTTGTTGTTATGCACGGATTGGCGGGTGACGAAAAATGGGGCCGTAAGTTAATTTTGAAGGCTTTGCAGCGAATAACGAGTCTCGGGACGAGCACTGGAGAATACCGCGCGCAAATCAGACAACCGGAGCGCGTTCGGTGGTCTGCGGAACCCCCCGCCGGTGCGCCACGCCAGCACGGCGGCGCCGGCGGCTGGAGGTGGCGGCCGGCCGCCAGGATGCGGCGGCGCCCGGCGCGCCACCGGGAAGACCCACCGTGGCTGAAGCCGCGGCGGTGTTGGCCGGTCCCGCGGCCATGCGGGACCGCGGAGGAGGGACGCGGCTTAAGCCTCTTCCAGGTGTCACGGAGCGGCCCCCGCGCGGGGGGCCGCGCCCAACCGGGCCGCGCCGGCCGGGTCGGTCCGGGCCCAGACCCCCCATTTTCGGACCTTTTCGGTCTCTTGCTCATAACTTGAGCTACGGGCTTCCGATCGACGCGCCGTCAATGGTGATGAGATCCTTGGATCGAGACAGTCGTTTCGGTATATCTCACTCAAGGTTTCGGAGTACTTTGGGTTCAGCCGGGTTGGTTCGTACACAAACCCAACCGGGCCCTCGGAGCGGAAACACATATAACTTGAGCTCCGGACGTCCGATTGACATACCGTCGACTTTGATGGATTCCTCTTAGTGAGACGGATCTTTTGGCTCACTCCGCCCGAGGTTTGGATGCAGGTGGAGTACGGTCGGGTTGGTTTTTCCTTAAAAACCAACCGGGCCCCTGGGACGAAAAAGCCAATAACTCTCAGACCGGGTGTCCGATTGACGCGCCGTCTGCGGCGTTGAGTTCCTGTTAATGATACGGAACTTTTGGATACATCAACTCTGGAATATGTGTCAGTTGATGTATCAGCCTCTCTGCTCGTGGAGCGGACCCTCCCGAACGAGTTTGCTGTGTGCGGGAACCCTAGAGCTGGCTGCGTTTGCGACTGTGACGACGATGACGACTGTACAGAGATCCTCAGTGGATTCGACGGCGACGACTACAGCACTCAGCGATCCTACGTGGATCAGTGCTACTGATCCTGTGTGGGTCCTATCCTGTGTGGGTCAGCGCTCAGCGGTCCTGTGTGGGCCAGCTCCTACAGATCCTGTGTGGGTCCGATCCTATGTGGGTCTTTGCAAGGGGTTAGTTACCTATCGATCCTGTGTGGGTCAGATCCTTTGTGGGTCATTGCGAGGGTTAGTTACCTATCGATCCTATTTGGGTCAGATACTTTTTGGGTCATTACGGGGGTTAGTACCTATCGATCCTTTGTGGGTCTGATGGCTTAGATGAATCAGTGGCAATATCTGATCATCTCTATCGTCATACAAAGAAGTATACCTGTGTGAGTTGAAATCATGTTTTGCTTTCCTTTGTGGATTATGTTGTGCTATCCTGTGTGGATTTACGTTTTTCTTTCCTGTGTGGACTGGGTTGTACTTGGGCTCGGATTTTGGAGCCGAACGAGAATTGAAGACTTAGGTATATGTATGGGCATATACCTAAGCAGTGTCGAATGATACTTCGTGATTGTATCTTTTCTTTGTGGCTTATCCTTTGTGGATTCTGGGAGACCTTCGGGGGTCTCGGGGTCCCTACTGAGTAGTTTATACTCACCCCTGCACAGGCTATGCCCGCACTACGTTGTGTTGGTTACAGACGACGGACAGCGCTAATCGTGGTTGAGGTTTGCGGAGCAGGACGGTACCTGGAGGTGGACCACTGGGCGGGACGTACTCGGAGCGGTCAGCTGGACCCGAGGAGCAGTGGAGGATATCTATACCCACCCTTCAAGTGGGATTTCCAGTGGACAGCTCAACGTTGCGGCTTTACTTTTCAGTTGTTGTTTTCCCTTTCCAGTTGTACTTTACTTTCAGTTTAGGTTTGTATACTGGCCCACTTACTTTTCCACACTTACTGTTGTACCAGTTTTTACTTAGTGTTTACTTCTTCCTGCTTGCTCTGTGGTGTTTGTGGTTTACTTTACAAAGGCAATGCCTTCCCTTTTACCGGGATTTACCCCTTGGTGCTAGTCGCCAGCCCCTGGCCTATGGAAGGCGGGCTTGGGGTAGTCATGGCACGGGCCCGAGGACGGGTCGTGACAAATTGGTATCAGAGGAGTTCGGTTCTACCGCAGAACTTGGTACTATGATCTTTTTTATATGTGAAGCAATAGTGTTTAGCTTATTGGGTGTGGTTATCAGTTCAGGGAGTCTAGTGTTGGTGCGGCGGGCGACGTATCCATACACCAGGACCCTGACTTCTGATTTCCGACTTAATGCACAAAAACATTGATTGCGTGTGTGTTTCAAGTTTTCTTTGTGATTACTTTGTGTCATCTCACCAGGTATACTGTTCTGACCGTGGCGCATCTGTTTCATTTTTTAGGATGGCCCCACGACGGCAGCCAGCTAGGGTTCTGAGAGTTGAGCGTGACGACAGCCCACCGAGCGACGAGGTCTCGGTACAGGGCCCTTTGACATCTGGGGCACCGGCGGTACCTCTACCCGTCGAGCCACCGATGCTTCCAGCCCTAGCCGCTGACGATGCACGTCGCCTTAGTGCACTGCATGAGTTCCAGCGCCAGCGACCACCCAGGTTCCTCGGGGATATGGACCCCCAGGCAGCCGAGGACTGGCTGGAGGCGGTGGGGCGAGTTTTCCGGTTAGTGAGGACACCAGCAGACCTCTTGGTGATCCTCACAGCGAGCCTACTGCACGCGGCAGCGGGCCGATGGTGGAGCTTGATGCTCTAGGTGCACGATGAGGCATCTCTTCTCTAGATGGACTTTCAGAGCCTCTTCCACTCGGAGTTCGTCCCAGCCACCCTCTGTGCGGTGCGCATCCAGGAGCTTCTTGAGTTACGGTAGGACAGCTTGACGGTCGCCTAGTACTCGGCGAGATTTACCGATCTCTCGCGCTACTCAACAGACATGGTACAGGACCCATTCTTTCGGGCTTGGACCTTTGAGCAGGGATTGAGACACGAGATCAGGGCATCGCTGATCTCCCTCAGCATTTCGACTCAGGTAGGAGTACTGGAGAGATCCCTTTTGATCGAGAGCTTCCTTGCTGAGCCTTCATCAGCAGCGAGACCTACCGCGGGGTGTCACGTAGCAGAGTCTTCTGCGGCAGGCAGTCGACGGATGACTCAGGGGTCCAGGCAGACCAGACCCTCACGCAGACGACCTCAGGACATTGGCTCAACAGTGTAGGGAACACAGTGTGGAGCCAGTCTTTTTAGAGGCAGACAGTGCTACACATGTGGCGGGCAGGGCTACATGGATCGTGACTGCCCAACCCACCGTGCCGAGGAGCAGCAGACGGTTGAGGGGCCACCCAGGCAGAGGTAGAGAGTCGACCATGGTGGTCCGCAGGGAGGAGGCGGACGAGGCAGAGGAGATGGACGAGCAGCAGGTGGTGGGTGACGCTTTGAGGCTCTACCACCACCACCACCAGGAGGTCCACCCCGGCCACAGGGAGCTGGCGGGCAGAGACAGACCCAGATCCTGGCAGCGGAGGCCTATGACCACGGCACGCCCGAGATGATTCGAGGTACTATCTTTGTCTATTCTACCCTTGTTTCATTTCTTATAGACACAGGAGTGAGTCACTCTTTCATATCCATTGCCCTTGTTCAGAGCTCGGAGATTCCGACAGAGCCATTGGCTCGATCCTTACGGCTAGAGACTCTTATGGGAGCAGACTCGATGATCACGCACTGGTGCCGGCAGTGTGAGCTTACTCTAGGAGGCGAGAGCTTAGGCTGGGATCTTCTTGTAGCAGCGTTGAGGCCTTAAGATGTCATCTTGGGCATGGACTGGTTATCTATAGTCCATGCAAAGATTGACTGTATTAGGCGCAAGGTGCGATGTGTACACACTGACGGGAGCAGGTTCACCTTCATCGGTGAGAAGGGAGCCTTCACAGCACAGGATGGACTCTCACAGAGGAGAGGACATCCCATCACTCATCAATTGGCTAGCCTCATCCTAGGAGCAGTTGACGTGAAGAGTCCTAGTTTTCCTGCAGTGGTGGATCAGTATGCGGACGTCTTTCCCGACGACGTTCCAGGACTACCTCCTTGTAGAGAGGTAGACTTTTATATTGACCTGTACCCCGGGACAGCCCCGATATCGACTCCAGTGTATCGAATGGCCCCCGCTGAGCTTCGAGAGCTACGAGTACAGTTGGAGGACTTTTAGGTCAAGGGTTTCATCCGACCCAGTGTTTCACCCTGGGCTTCCCTGATACTGTTTGCCAAGAAGGCGGACGGGAGCTTGCGACTTTGTGTCGACTATCGTCTCCTGAACCAGGTGACATTGAGGAACAAGTATCCGCTACCGAGGATTGATGACCTCATCAATCATCTCAAGGGATCATGGTGGTTCTCGAAGATAGACCTCATGTCAGGTTATCATCAGCTCAGATTTTAGGACGAGGACGTGCAGAAGACGGCCTTCAGATGTCGGTATGGCCACTATGAGTTCTTGGTTATGCCATTTGGCGTAACAAATTATCTAGAGGTGTTCATGGGACTCATGAAAAGGATATTTAAGCCATACCTCGATCAATTTGTCGTTGTCTTCATTGACGACATTTTTATTTACTTGACGACTGCGGAGGAGCATGCCTACCACTTGCGAGTTGTACTGGACACACTCCGAGAGCACCAGCTTTATGGAAAGCTCTCGAAGTGTCAGTTCTGGATACGTGAGGTCCACTTCTTGGGACACGTCATCTCTGAGGTGGGAGTTGTAGTGGATCCTGTGAAGATCGAGACAGTGCTAGCTTGGGAGCCACCCAGGAGCGTGACGGAGGTGCGGAGTTTCTTGGGACTAGATGGATACTATCGGAGATTTGTGCCAGACTTCTCCAGAGTTAAGGCACCACTCTCAGCTTTGGCAAAGAAGGGGAAACCCTTTGTGTGGTCAGACATATTTCAGCAGATCTTCCAGGAGCTGAGACAGAGATTGACCAGCGCCCCTATATTAAGGTTGCCTGAGGAGGGAGTAGGGTACGTAGTCTACTGCGATGCATCAAGGACCGGACTCGGATGTGTCCTGATGCAGGAGCGGGCAGTGATCTCCTATGGATCACGTCAGTTGAGACCGCATGAGCATAACTACGCTACCCATGACCTAGAGCTAGCAGTAGTGGTCTTCGCTCTGAAGACATGGCGACACTATCTGATGGGCGAGCGCTTTACAGTCTTTTCTGACCATCAGAGTCTCAGGTACGTCTTCTCTCAGAAGGACCTGAACCTAAGACAGCGGCGATGGCTCGAGTTCCTCCAGGACTATGACTTTGAGATATTCTATACTCCTGGGAAGGGGAACGTGGTAGCCGATGCTATCAGCAGGAGGACGGGCATTCAGCTATTCGAGGAGGTGACAGAGCAGCTAGCCACTTTGCAGATATCCTTTGTGGATAGAGATGGAGCAGCTTTCCTTCAGTCACTCATAGTCTCTCCTCCACTACTGCAACAGGTCAGAGAGGCACAGCGTGGGGACACTGACTGTGAGATGCGGCGTGCGCAGATATCCTCAGGACAGGCACCTGATGGTTTCTCCTTTGGAGAAGAGCACGATTTCCTTTTTAGAGGACGTACCTTGGTACCAGTTTCCTTATGGGAGGAGGTTCTTAGAGATTTTCACACTTCTCCTTTGCCAGTACATCCTGTAGTGGTGAAGATGTACCAGGACCTCAGACGATAACACTGGTGGCCGGGCATGAAGAAGGTTGTGGCAGAGTTCGTTTCACAATGCCTCACCTGCCAGCAGGTGAAGGCAGAGCATCAGGTACCAGCAGGCTTGTTACAGCCCTTGGAGGTCCCGGAGTGGAAGTGGGATGGGATATATATGGACTTCGTGACTGGACTTCCACGCACTTCCAGAGGTCACGACTCCATTTGGGTGATTGTCGACCGACTCACCAAGTCGGCGCACTTCTTACCCATCAGAGAGTAGGGCTCAGTGGAGAGCATGGGACGTCTCTACGTTCAGGAGATTGTACAGCTTCATGGTGTGCCATCATCTATCGTTTCCGATCTAGATGCTCGCTTTACTTCCCGGCTTTGGAAGGGGTTGCAAGAGGCGTTCGGGACGCAACTACGTTTGAGCACCGCCTTTCACCCTCAAACAGATGGTCAGATGGAGAGGACCATTCAGACTCTCGAGGACATGCTCCGTGCATGTGTCCTCGACTTTGGTCGTAGCTGGGAGGACCACCTACCCTTGGTGGAGTTTGCGTACAACAATAGCTACCAATCCACCATCGGGATGGCACCATACGAGGCGTTGTACGGCCAACCTTGCAGATCTCCTTTGTGCTAGACAGACCCTGGGGAGTTAGCACTTGTGGGACCAGAGATGGTCCGAGCCATGACAGAGAAGGTCCAGGTCATCCAGGAGAGGATGAGGACAGCTCAGATCCGGTAGAAGTCTTTTGCTGACAGGAGGCGGAGGCCACTAGAGTTCGAGGATGGTGACCACATCTTTTTACGTGTCTCACCTCGACGTGGTTTACAGAGATTTGGCTGAGGCGGCAAGTTGTCTCCACGCTTCATCGGACCATTCCAGGTCCTCAGCTGGGTTGGCGAGGTGGCTTATCGCCTGGATCTACCACCTCAGTTGCACCGGGTTCACGACGTCTTCCACGTATCTCAGCTGAGGAGATATGTGCACGACCCGACGCACATCATTGACTATGGGGAGCTGGACGTTGATGATGGGACGACTTTTGCAGAGGTCCCGGTGGAGATTGAGGATCAACAGGAGCGGGTCCTACGTGGACGGTCGACTCCTCTAGTACGCATCAGATGGCAGCACAGGAACCTCCAGGAGAGCACTTGGGAGCGGGAAGCTCAGATGCGTGCTCAGTACCCGCATTTGTTTCCCTAGTTTGTGATGTATCTTTACGGGGATGTAAAGCCCTGAGTTGGGAGTGATGTAAAGACCCGTAAATTTCAAGAAAATTTTTTTCTTAATTTTCTGTGGAATTTTACAAAAACGCAGTTTCTGACGGCACGTGATTCTGAGGCCCGGTGTGCCCGGAATCATTTTTTGAAGTTTGGCTCGGGTACATTCAGTGAACGAATGAGCGGATTTTCTAACTTTTGAACCAGTGCTCAGAATCGAATTCCGAGGGCACCGATGGAATCGCAGCGCTGGTGTTTGCTTAGAAACTCCTTTTCCAGAGTTGCGTTTTCTCGGGTGTGGTTTTTAATTTTTGGGGTTAAGTTAAGAAAATAAAATAAAGTGATGCGACAACTTTATTTTATTTCTCTTAAAGCCACTTAAAAGTCACTTAAGATAAGTTTGAGCGGATAGGGTGGAACCCAAAATATCCTACCCACCTGGTAGGATATTTATGAGGTGGGGCCCACACGAGCCCCACCGTTTCTTTACCCCTAAGAAACGCACTCGCGAAAACTCCTCTTTATAAAAGTCAACTGACACGTTTTCTAAATTCTTAACACCCCTATTAATTGGGCGGTTAATTTGTTTCAATTAATTCTATGAATTAATTTGTTCGTTACTTATCTTTGAAATCAATTGTTGGCATGAGATTAAAAATAAGACCAACACTTGTCTTTTGAGGGGTGTCTTGTTTAGAGGATTTGGAGAAATCTCTGAAGCTAGAAGATCTTCATCTTTCTTCGCAAAGAACGCAAAGAACGTGAAGAATGCCGGCCTTCGATGAAAGGCGACGAAGAACGCCGACGATTCTCCTTCCGTGACGCTTCTTCTGTGACGATTCTTTCCCCGCAACAAATCTTCGATCAACTGCTTGAGGTAGGAGATTTCAAATCTTTTAAATTCCTTTGTGGATTTTATCCTCAACATGGATTTAATTCGTGAAATTAAATCTGTATGTTTTCTTTAACCCTCAGAGATCGTCGACGCGACTTCGTGTACCGCGACGACGCGACGCCCCTTCCACGACGCGACGATCCTCTTCTTCCGCGACGGTCAATCCCATGAAGAACGCATGTTCAACGACTACGACAAGGTAGGGGTTGTTTCTTTTTTAAATCTTCGTGATTTATATCCCTGGTTGTTAAATATGATTGTTGTGAGACTTTAAAAACCGCTAACGTGGTGGGTGCGGACCAACGAACAAGTCCGAACCCACCACCCTCCTTGTTGTTATGCGCGGATTGCCAGGCGATGACAAACGAGGCCGCAATTTAATTTTGAAGGCTTTTCAGTGAAGAACGAGTCCCGAGATGAGCACTAGCGAAGACCGCGCGCAAATCGGACCACCAAAGCGCGTCCGGTGGTCCGCAGAACCCCCCGTCGGCGCGCCACGCCGGCACGGCGGCCAGAGGTGGCGGCTAGTAGCGGCCGGCCGCCAGGATGCGGTGGCGCTGGCCGGTTCTGCGGTCGCGCGGGACCGCGGAGGAGGGACGCGGCTTAAGCCGCATCCGGGTGTCACGGAGCGGCCCCCGCGTGGGGGGTCGCGGCTGCCTTGCGCGGCGGCAGCGCGCCGGCCGAGCCGCCCGGCCGGACCGCCGGGCCGGACCACGCCCAACCGGGTCGGGACGCGCTGGCCGGGTCAGACCCAGACCCCGGTTGGGTCGACCCGGTTCGGGCCAACCCAGGGGGGGTTTGGCCAGGTCGGTCCGGGCCCAGACCCCCTGTTTTCGTACCTTTTCGGACTTTTGCTCATAACTTGAGATACAACCCTCCGATCTATGCGCCGTCAGCGGAGATGAGATCCTTGGATCGAGACGGTCGTTTTGGTATATCACACTCAAGGTTTCTGAGTACTTTGTGTTCGTCCGGGTTGGTTCGTACACGAACCCAACCAGGCCCTCAGAGCGGAAATGTTTATAACTTGAGCTATGGACGTCCGATTGACGTACCGTTGACTTTGATGGATTCCTCTTAGTGAGACGGATATTTTGGGTCACTCCACCCAAGGTTTGGATGCAGGTGGAGTATGGTCGGGTTGGTTTTTACTTAAAAACCAACTGGGCCCCTGGGACGAAAAAGCCAATAACTCTCAGACCGGGCGTCCGATTGACGCGCCGTCTGTGACGTTGAGTTCCTGTTGACGATACGAAACTTTTGGATACATCAACTCTGGACTATGTGTCAGTTGATGTATCAGCCTCTCGGCTTGTGGAGCGGACCCTCCTGAACGAGCTTGTTGTGTGCGGGAACCCTAGAGCTGGCTGCGTTTGCGACTGTGACGACGACGACGACGACTGTACATAGATCCTCAGTGGATTCGACGGTGACGACTACAGCACTCAACGATCCTACGTGGATCAGTGCTACCCATCCTATGTGGGTCCGATCCTATGTGGGTCAGCACTCAGCGGTCCTGTGTGGGCCAGTGTCTACAGATCCTGTGTGGGTCCGATCTTGTGTGGGTCTTTGTGGGGGTTAGTTACCTATCGATCATGTGTGGGTCAGATCCTTTGTGGGTCATTGCGGGGGTTAGTTACCTACCGATCCTGTGTGGGTCAGATCCTTTCTGGGTCATTGCGGGGGTTAGTACCTATCGATCCTTTGTGGGTCCGACGACTTAGATGAATCAGTGGCAATATCTGATCATCTCTATCGTCATACGAAGAAGTATACCTGTGTGAGCTGAAATCCTGTTTTTCTTTCCTTTGTGGATTGTGTTGTGCTATCCTGTGTGGATTTACGTTTTGCTTTCCTGTGTGGACTGGGTTGTACTTGGGCTCGGATGTTGGAGCCGGATGAGAATTGAAGACTTAGGTATATGTATGGTCATATACCTAAGCAGTGTCGAATGTTACTTCTTGATTGTATCTTTCCTTTGTGGTTTATCCTTTGTGGATTCTGGGAGACCTTCGGGGGTCTCGGGGTCCCTACTGGGTAGCTTATACTCACCCCTGCACGGGATATGCCCGCACTATGTTGTGTTGGTTGCAGACGACGGACAGCGCTGATCGTGGTTGAGGCTTGCAGAGCAGGACGGTACCTGGAGGTGGACCACTGGGTGGGACGTACTCGGAGCGGTCGGCTGTACCCGAGGAGCAGTGGAGGCTATCTGTACCCACCCTTCAGGTGGGATTTCCAGTGGATATCTCGACGTTGCGGCTTTACTTTTTAGTTGTTGTTTTCCCTTTCCAGTTGTACTTTACTTTCAGTTTGGGTTTGTATACTGGCCCACTTACTTTTCCACACTTACTGTTGTACCAGTTTTTACTTAGTGTTTACTTCTGGCTTCTTGCTCTGTGGTGTTTGTGGTTTACTTTACAAAGGCAATGCCTTCCTTTTTTACTAGGATTTACGCCTTGGTGCTAGTCACCAGCCCCTGGCCTATAGAAGGCGGGCTTGGGGTAGTCATGGCACGGGCCCGAGGATGGGTCGTGACAATAAAAATAAAAATGGTTCTGTTAAAATACTATAAAATAAATATATTTTTCTTTAAAAATTAATATTTTACACTATTCACCTAGAAATCAACTTTTTTAGAAAATTTTCAAAAAAACACCCTAAGATAATTTCAACAAGCTGATTCAGAAATAATATCATTTTTATCAAATTAAATATATAAAATTTAGAAATCAGTCTTTTAAAATAAACCATATAATACCTAAAAATAAATTTATTAAAAATAAAAATATTTCATTTTTGATTGAAATATTACTTAATATTCTTATTCTAGATATAACTATATAAAATATAATTCATGACTATTAATAAGTAATGAAATTGATTTAATATTAAAATTACCTAGTTTCATAGAAATAAATTTTTTTTAGGAGTTATAAATGACAACAGACTTGTTTTTTTGGTAAAATCATAAACTAACAATTAAGAACAAATAGATAACAAATACTATAAAAAAATAAAACCAGAAAAAAAAATATAAGAATATAAATGATTAATAAAGAAACTTTTATGTAGATTTGATAACTAAAGTAAAATAATGACTTTTTTAGGTTTCTTATTAATCATAATAATGAAATAGTAGTTATAGTATAGATTTAGTACTTCATATTCTTGTATGATTGTTGTGTATCTATCTTTAATGATTTATATCGCTATTGTGTTTTTATTGATTTCATTGATTCAAATTCCAATGGATAATCCCTATTACTTAACTCAAAAAATTTCAACAGTATATTGGATTTTCTTATGCACCAATCACAAATGTGCTTAATCCTTCACTAATAATTTCAAATAAACTTTTCATAAAAAAATTTAACCTTTTTATGTATTTTAAAAATTAATAAACTAGTTGAAAAACCCATATAAACTTATGGTAAATCTAAATGTTAAAACTATGAAAAAATAGAGTATCTAAATGAATAATAAAGTAAACTTTGTGTAAAATTTTTAAGACTTTGGAAAATCTAATAACTAGAGAAATATTTTTGTATGAATTTATAAGATATTTCATTAGACTTTAGTATTTTCATAAGACTTCAAAAATACTTTCATATGACTTTGTAATATGTTTCTTATGACTTTGGTATTTTTGTAGGACTTTGAAAATAACTTTGCATGACTTTAAAATTTTCATAGAAATTCAGAAAATATATTTTTTTTATATTCTAAAAATTTCATATGACTTTTAATATTATAATAAACACTAAAATTCTAAAAAAATATAAAATCATAGTGGGTAAAAAATCACTTATAAAAACATTAAAAATAGAAAAACCTAATCAAATAATAGAAAAAAATTAATTTGAATAAAGTTGTGATAAATTTGAATTATCTAGATTAAACTTATGAGGTATTTATAAACAATGTGACATGTGAGGTATTTTTAATATTAAAAACTACAAACATCAACACAAATAAACAATATACCCAAACACTATTAAAATTCATATAAATCAAACTTAATACTAATAATCTTCCCCTTTTTCGAAATTACAAAACAAAACTATCCAAACTAATTTTTACAGAAATTACAAAAAAAACAATCCCCATTATTGAAATTTATCAAAAAGATAACAATAAATACTATTTATTAAATAACTATGCCCTTTTTTATAAAAAAATAATTTATCATACTAAAATATATAAATAGTGGATAATCAAAATCATACTAAAAATAGGATTGTAAACTGAGAAACAATTAAAACTCCCCCTAAATTAATTTAAAAACCACAAAAAAATGTGTGTTTATAAATAAAATACTAGAGTTATTCAAATTGTTTATTCAATTCATTCATGTTATAGATTACTTAAAAATATCCACAATAGTGAGAAATAAAAAATTAATTTAATATTAAAACAAATAGTCCATATAAACATAATTATAGCTATTATACTAACTTATAATTTAATTATAAATTAATGTTTTAAGCTTTGAAAAATAAATTCTATTTTTGAAAAATAGATTCATTATAGTCTATATATAAGATCTATTAGAAAGACTAATCAGTGATTAATAATTAAAATTCTAACAATTTTCTTAAATATCCATCATACCAAGCTCAAATTTTATTTTATAAAACTCCATAGCACCATGAGGTTTAGTAAATATATCAATAAGTTTTTATTAGTTAGAATAAATTATAAAAAAAATATCTCCATTATTTTCATGATCTCCAAGAAAATGATATTTATCATTTATATGTTTTGTTTTAGAATGTTGTAGAGGATTTTTTTTGAAATTGAAATTTCACTGGAATTATCAAAGAAAATGTGAATTTTATCAAAATAAACCTTAAAATCATATAGAGTTTGTTTAATACAAATACACTGATCATAAAAACTAACAATAGAAGTATACCCAACATCGGATTTGGATAATAAAATTAAAATTTTCTTTTTATTATTATATAAAATTAATCTTTTATTGAGTAAATAATATACACTTGATGATTTTTTTATATCAAGCCAGTATCCTCTAAAATCAGAATTGGAATAAGATAAAAAGTAAAAATATTTTTGATTGGAGTAAAATAAACCAATATTAACAGTTTTTTGGTATATCTTATGATCCTTTTTAAAACCTTAAGGTGACTTTCATTTGGATTTGAGAGAATCCTAGCACACAAACATACTAAAAACATTATATCGGTTCTAAATGAATCCAAATAAAGAAAACTACCTATCATGAATCTACATAGTTTAATATCAATACAATTTATATATTTATATAAATCCAACTTATAATTAGTACTCATGGGTGTTTTAAATGTTCTACTTGAATTGAGACCAAACCGTTTTACTAGATATTTAGTGTAATTAAATTGGTTTACTAATATACCATATTTTCGTTGAGTAATTTTATTAATGAGAAAAAAATTTACTTCATAATTAAACACATATAGAATTAACTAATCATTAACTTAGAAAGTTCATTACTAAGAAAATAATTTATTAAAATAAACACAATATCATTAACATATTTTTGTTCAATCAAAATATCATATGAAATTTTCTTAATGAACAAGTAAGGATCAACCTTTCCTTTATTAAAATCATTTTGTAACGAAAACTAAGTTATTACATCATACCAAACTCATGGAGCTTAATTTATAACATGAAAATATTAATACAATTTAAAAACATGATTCGAAAACTTCTCATTCTCAAAACTAGGGGTTTATTTACATACACCCCTTTATAAATTAATTCATTTAAAAACACACTTTTAACATTAATTTGAAATAATTTAAAGTTTTGAAATCAAGTAAAAGATAATAAAATCATAATTTATTATATTATATAAAAAAGAGAAAAATAATCTTCAAAATCAACTGCTAATTTCTGAGAGAAACCTCAGGAGACTAGTATAGCTTTATTTTTAACTATATTACTAGTTTAATCAAATTTATTCTTGAAAATACTTTTAGTTATAATAACTTACTTATCTTTAGAAAGTTCAATAAAATTACAAACATTATTTATTATGAATTAATTAATTTCATAAATCATGGAAACATTCTTGTTTGAATTATTCAATGATTCGTTGATATTAATAGGTACAAAATCAAAAACAAAGGTATAATTTGTACAAAAGTTCAAAATATTTTTTCTGTTTTGAATTCTATATTGAAAATTTACAATAATATTTTTAATAGAATGATCATTAATATTCTTATGTCCTTAGGATCATATTGAGAAGTGATTTTATCCCCCATCAACAAACACATTACCATTATTTTCTTAAGGATTATATTCACCAAATTTAAATTCTCTAAAAACTTTATCATTATTTAAATCTAAATTTTCTTTATATTTTTATTTTTATCAAAATTAACTTGTATTTATTCTTTAAAACTAATGTTTTCTTATTTAAATATCTATATGACTTACTAGAGTTATAATATCCTAGAAAAATCCTTTTATCTCATTTTGGATCAAACTTATCTAGATTAACTTTGAAATTTAAGATAAAAACTCTACAACTTAACACTCTAAAATATCTAACTTTAGGTTTAATTCCTCTAAAAAAATCATAAGGGGTTTTATTTATAATTTTTCTAATTAAAAATCTATTTAAAACATGACAAGTTATATTAGTAGAAAAAAACTATGTAAATATCCATTATATTCAAGCAATTTCTCAAAATATAGATTAAAAACTCAAAACCTCTATCACTTATAATACATATATTCAAATAACTTTTATAATTTTGAACCAGTTTTCAAAAATAAATGAACTTAATTAAAGTTTTAATTTTTTGAGTTAAAAAATAATTTTGGGTGAATCTACAATAATCATCAAGAATTAAAAATACATTCATATTTTCACCTAAACTTTCAGTTTTAAGAGGTAAAAATAAATCAAGATGTAATAAATCAATAAATCTAGTTGATTAAAAATAATTAAAAAATTTGAGACTCTCCTTATGCTTCTTAACATTTAAACATAAATCATATATAAAATATTTACTTAATTTCAGATTGGTTAAATCCAGAACTTTTCCATGCATTGAAAATTTATGAAACATAAAAAAAAATTCATTTACATGCCTCATATGACATAAAATTTCATCATTGTATATAGTGTTTAGGAATTTAACTATTTTTATTTCATAGAAATCAATTTTAAATTTTCATCTTTTTTACTTGTAAAAAAATAAGATAGTATCATTTTTAAAAACTACACATTTATCATTTTCAAATTTGACATACATTTCATCAACACATAGTTTTGATATTTATATTAAATTGTGTTTTAAACCCTCAAAAATAAAATAAAAATTGTAAATAATGGTACTTTTATAAAATATAACTTAAAAAAATAATTTAACCTGAAATTTAGAGTTCTTTATGAAAGTGATAAAACCTCTGTCGCATTAATTAAATGATATAAAGTTAGAAATATCACCAGTTATGTATCTGAAATAGTCATTTTCCATATACCAAGAATCTTTGAGACTTCTTAGATAGATTACCAGAAATCAATCAAGTTGAATATTATTTTGGTACCTATGCTATCATGGGTATAACTAGATTCATAATAGAAATATTAGAAACCCAAATAGAATTCAAACATCCATTATTAGATATTTCATAATATAAATTTTTAGAAATTAAAATTTTAGTTTGAACAAAAGATTGTGTAAATATTAAATAACATCCATTGGAATAATTCACACACATTCTAAGCTAAAATAATAGTACACTTGAGATACTTACATTTGAACTTTTTATAAAAAAAAGTTCTTTTCATTCTTATTAGTTGATGATTATAACCAAAAAAATCTATTTTTATTTTCTTCGATCATAGACATCATTTTATCATATATTTTCTTACCTTGAAAAAAAGTAGGTAATTCCTTTTTTAAACTATCAATTTTAGTTTCTAATTTCCCAATATCTTCTTGAATTTTTATTAAATAATCACATACTTTCATATTCAAACAAGAAGTTGTAGTTTCTAGTATTTTATTTTCTAGCATGATATTTTTACATTTGTTCTCAACTTTAGTTATATCATCAAAAACTATGTTAAATTTACATTCTTCACTTTCGTTATTCTTAGAAAGAAAATTTTTATTCATATCATTATCATATTTTAATTTTAGTATTTCATAATTATCAACCTTTTTCTATTCTTCATTATTAGAGATAGAAACTTTAATATTTTTACTTTCCAATTTAAGTTTCTTATTTTCTATAACCAGTTTCTTATTTTTAATTTATAATTATTTATATAAATTAAGATGTCTGAAACCATTTTTAATTAAAATATTATTCTCTTCATATAATTGTTTAATATAAAAAAATAGAATCTGTATTATAATCAAAATTAGAAACATGATCTGAATTATTTTCATCTTCAGTAACAGTATTTTATCCAATATTATAAGGATTAAATAATAGTGTAAAATTTGAAATAGGTACCTCATAATATGTATCCATCAAAGAAAAGTTTTTTAGTTTCCACTACACTTTCTAACTTTCTTCCTTATTCATAATCATCAATGTAAGTATATCCCACAAAAATTGTTTGTTTCTCATTTTTATTATTGTCATTTTCTTTCTTTGAATGCTTTAATTTTCAAGAATATATTATAATGTGTCCCATATTTCTATACTCATGTAAATTTTTTTTAAAAAAATCATTATTTATACTTAAATTACCTTTCCTACTTTTTTTCTATTTTTATTACTAAATCTCTTCTTGACTCCTTTACCATTCTTCACAAAGTTGTAAAATCTTTTTGTTAAGTGGGACAACTCTTTATCCATGTGACTCAAATTTAGAAGAGTTATAAGACATATTAATATTATATTTCTAATAAATACCTTTATTTTTAGGAACTACTTCATTTTGAATATCTTTTAACTCTATTTCATACTACAATAGTGATATAGTGAGTTCATATAAGGTATATATTTTAAATCTCTTACTCTCATCGATTGAAACTTTCTTTGTATTCCACATTTTAGGTAGTGACTGAAACACCCTTTCAACAATAGTTGAGTTATTCAAAACCTATATAAGTGCATTCATACCATTTATGATTCTTGAAAATCGATGAAATATATAATTTATGGATTTATCTTCTCCTATCATGAAATATTGGTGTTCTACATATAGCATTCCCATTTTTTTCATTTAATATTGATAGTGTCATAGTTTTTTACTTAAATTATTCTCAATATAAATTGAGTTATCTTATAGTATGAAAGATGGATAAAAACACTTCGACTTATATCAAATACTAATATATTTATTACTTTATAATTAAAAACATATTTTACTACATTATTATTAACTAGAGTATCTAGATCATTATCTCATAACTTATATGGTTTCCCCATGATTATCTAGTAATCAATGATAAATCACTTGAGATATGCATCCATTCAATATTTCCATTAATTGTAGTCATTTTAATCAAAATATGGTATCTTTTGTGGAATTAAACCATCATTTAATTTCATTCATTCCATTTTTTAAAAACAATTATTCTTATAATGTTGGGTCTAGGAAAAGGTTAACATAATTTAGGAAAAAATCAATTAAGAAAAATAATCCTTACAAGGAACTTTCTCTTATATCAATTATTGGTCTAGAGTAAGATGAAAAATGTTTTATTGGTGGGTGAATAGACCGTCTTGAAAATTTAAAAAAAATTATTATTAAATAAGTGTATATTTTAACATGCACGGGAAGCTAAATAAAACATGCATAACAGAAACAGTTCAAGTGTATGCAGTTGTGTTTAGTATAACATGTAGTGGGAAATAAAATATATGAACACTAGACTTTTATAGTTGTCCATATATTCTTGATCCTTAATCTACTCTTTAATCCCTTATAACTTAGTTATAATAATGGTACACACTAATAATTATACCTAAATTTTGAAATTTTTAATAAACTTTTATAGAAACTACCTTTTTCTCACATGGAGAAAAAACTCATCCTGTCTAGCCTAAATTTCTATAGAACAAACACAACCAAAAAACTTTACTTTTTTTTTGGAGTCACAACCCAATTATTTAACTTTTGGTTAGGATGAATAACCAATAATAGGCTTGATTTTGTTTAGGAAAAGCATAAACCGATGATTAATAGAAAACAAATAAAAAATGATACAGTTGAGAACACTAGAAAGAAATAAAGAATAGTAGAATTTTGATGATGAATGAAGAATATTTGATGTAGCTTCGATAATTTTAGTAAAATAGTGAACATTGAGATTCCTCCATGATCTCAGTAATGAAATAGTAGTTATAGCATAAATTCATCACTTCCCAATTCTTATATGAATATTGTGTGTCGCTCTTTAATGATTTGTGCCATTATTGTATTTTTATTAAGTTCCCTGAATAAAACACCAATTTTCAATCCCTCTTCATTAACTCTAAGAACTTTGATAGCATGTGAGAGTTTCTTACAAACCAATCATAACCATCCATGATTAGGAATAATATAAAAAAATAAATATCATTTACCAGTATTTTGAAATATATCATGTTTAATCCTTAACTAAAAAATTAAATTAAACTTTTAATAGCATCGTTTTCATTAGTATGTATTTTAGAAATTAATAAACTAGTTGATACAGCTCATATAAAATTATGTTAATTAGAAATATTAAAACAACAGAAAAAAAGATTAATAAAATATACTTAAAATGAAAAAAGTAAACTTTTTATAAAATTTATAAGAATTAAAAAATTCATAGAACTTAAAAAATTATTATGTATGACTTTGTAAGATATTTTTCAACACTATTGTTTTCAAAAAACTTTGAAAATAGTTTTTTATGATTTTATAATATATTTCATAAGACTTTAGTATTTTCATTAGACTTCTAAAATAGATTTGTATGACTTTAAAATTTTAGTAAAACCTTAAAAAATAGTTTTTTTTATCTTTAAAAAGATTATAAATTTGAAACTTATAATACATAGTGAAATTATAAAAACTATAGAAAATAATATTGACTGAAAAGTCCTTCATAAAAACATTACAACATCAAACCTACTTAAATAATATATAAAATTTAATTTAACAAAGCTATTAGAAATTATAATTATTCAATTTAAAATTTTGAATTATTTTTAAACAATGTGATATGTGAGGTTTTTATAATATTTAAAAAAATATTAACATAAAAAAAAGATATCCCCAAACACTAATAAACTTCATATTAATAAAACTTAATACTAAAACCTTATATGTTTTTTATTTTCAATCCAAAAAGAAATTAATCACTCCAATAATTGACATCTCAAATTGTTTTCTCATTTATTTAAGAAATTTCTTATGAGTCTCTTCTTTCTTTTAGAAAAAACAATAACATCAATGTAAAAAATCACAATGATTGAGTTTTTGTTATCTCCCATAACATAGATATTCTTATCCACCTTACTTTTCTCGAATTGGGTACTCTTTAAATTGATGCATATCTTTGAATACCATGCTTTGGGTTCTTTTTTAATCCCATAAAGCACATTCTTTAACTTAAAAATTGAAACTATTATCATAATGTATAAAAACTTTCAACTTCCTAATGTAAAACTCTGCCTCAAGTTCATCATTCATAAATGTTGACTTTGTATCCATTTGTAAAACTTTATAATTAATTTGAACACATATCACAAGAAATATTTGAATCTTTTCAAGTATTGTGACTAAATAAAAATTCTCAAAAAATTATATACCCTTAATTTGAGGGTGACCCTTTCATATAAGATTGTCCTTGTTATATTATATTACTCCTTTATCATTGAACTTATTTGTAAAAACCCACTTTTCCGCTATCACATTCCAATTTTTATGATGTGAAACTAACTCCCAAGTGTCATTATTCTCAATATTATTCATCTCTTATTCCATCAATGCTAAATAATTTTTATGTTTAAATTAATCTTCAATTATTTTTAGTTCTTTTAGGATTGGTTGTGTGAGAATTTTTTTCTCGATACTTAAGGAAAGGAGAGACTTACAAAACTATCTATGGAATGATATGAAAGATGGTACAGTATAACTAGAAGTCTATAAGTGGAAGAAGTGGTAACTGATTATGGATTATAGAAGTATGGAAGAAATACTCTGTGTAAGTAAAAATCTATTTATGTTTTATAAGAATAACCTAAATTTTATCAAATTCCATGTCAGGTTTTCTTTATAGGACTATGTAAGAGTAAACCAAATTTATTTTTGGATTCATTAATTATTTATAGGATGGATCTGTTGAGGCTATAGACCTTATTTGGTGGCCTTGATCTAGTGGAGTTTCATCTATGAAGATCATACAGTGGTGGAAACAATTTAACCAAAATTTAGTTGTGTTATTTGTCTATAAATAGTTATTCTAGGGTCACTTACACATTATTTGGTTTTATTCACACTTAATCTTCTATAAAACTTGGTTTTTGGAGTGATTGTTCCATTGTAATATATTTTTTCATCATCTATTGAAGTTTTTATTTCCCATGGATTAATACTCATTACAAACCACATTAAATTCCTATCTTCCATTACTAAGTACTTTACTTCTAAATATTTCTTATTCTATTTTGGTTGTGTGTTGTAAATGCCTATAATTTTTGAGATTTTCATGGATAGGGTTCTTGGGATTCTCAGCTCCTAATACACCTATATGTGGTATCATGTGTTAAAAACTTCAGGTTTCCTTATTCCATATTTTTTGTATTGAAGTAAATTTCTAGTTTTTCAAGTTATGGTTATAAATCACTACTTCTAGTGTAATAAGTGGTATAAGCTCTTGGTGTATAGTTATAAAGGTAATATCAGATAGTGACTTATGTAAATCATGACTTTCTTATTTTTTACTATTTTTTGATTCGGTGAGTGAATTATGTTTTAGAATATGGAATTTAAAAAGGGAAATATGTGGCTGGAAAAGTTTTATGAATCCAAATTTGGTTTTTAGAATATTTCAGTGGAGAAATAATTGTTTTAAAAGGATCTCAATATTTTAGTGATTATGGTTAAATCAAAAGTAATGGATATATAAAAGTGAAAAATACTTTATAGGAATTCATTTGATGTATCCTTGATAATGTTGTCTTAGAACATTTCCTTCAATATCTATGATGTAAAGACAACTTCCAAATTAATGGAAAATATTTTGAACATGTATGAAAAGCCTTCTATAATGAACAAAGTGTTTAAGTTACAATAGAATTTTGGTATGAGGATGTTATAAGTAAAGTTCAATTATGATCATTTGAATGAATTTAATGTGATTAAATTTCATTTGTAGTCCTTTAGTGTGATGTTTTTTAAGGTGTGTAGGACTTAATTATTTTTCCATCACTTCTGAAATCATGGGATGTAAATGTGATCATTGTGAGTAATTCTAGTTGTAAAAATGACATTGTATTCAAGTAAATTAATGATATAATATTAAACATGGATATCTAGAATAATGGGGTTTTAGGTGTTATTAGAAGTGATTTTAGTATATAAGGTGGGGGATATTCCATTTAAAATTCAGAATAATGTGGGGGAAGAAAAGGAAATAGAAGATAAGGGAATACAACTGGTCCTAGTGACTCTGCAAGTTGGAACTATGAAAATAAGGGACAATTTTTGAAGGACTACTATGAAATTATGGTTAACTCTAGAAATCATGATTAAATTTCATCTTTTAACTCCAAATCTGAAGGGGTGATAGATATTTGATTCTATGTATTGTGAGTTTTATGGATTCATGGATCCTTGAATTCAAAGATTCATTTCACTCAACTTCTAAAATAGGATACATGTACAACTATGTGTTTATAATCCTTGTAAAGGTGAACCTTATGGATGGATAGGAAAATGATGTTGTTGGAAAAGTACACATGATAATTTTAATAAATAATAGCTTTTGGATACATTTTTATAGCATTAGACATATCCAAAGTTTATAGAATAACTTAATTTATATTAGTTATCTTGATGATATGGGATTATGTATGGTATTTTTAGCTAGTGTGTGTAAAATCATACAATTTTCTATAGTGGTGCCCTGATGTGTGAAGTATGAAACATTGTACTTGGTTGGGGTTATGAAAAGTATCATGCATGCTAGAGAAATAACTTCTAGAATAGTGAAGTTGTGGCATGACTATCTTTGTCACATTGGATATAAAGGTTTATGGAACTTGGATATAAAAGGATTTATAAATCTTGATCATATGGAGTATGTAACATATAAAGGTTGTATCCAAGAAAACTAATAGAAGGTTTTTCATTCAATATGTATAGAAAGGTTCCAAAGAATTAAAATCTCATATGGGTTTATATGGAAATATGGGTACTAGCACCAGTTTGATATTATTGGGGTGCATTGTACTATGTTACCTTCATCAATTATTCCATAGATAAATTACGAATGTTTTTACTCAAACACAATTCTAATATTTTCAAGAATTTTATCAAATATAGATCCATGGTAGAAGTTGAGACTCGAATGATGTTTAAATTCCTTTGGTCTAATAATGGTAGTGAGTATGGAGGAAGTAAGTTCTATATGTTTTTTTGGATAAGAGGAATCTAAATATGGAATAATATTCCTAGAATACCTAAGAAAACTTGAATGAATTCATTGGATGCTAAATGGAAAATCTAAGAGTGTGAGGTTAAGTTCCAAATTCCTAATGGTATTTTGATCCAAAGTGGTTATTTTCATGGCTTATCTTGTGAAATGGATTCCTTATAAACCAATGGGATAGTAACTTTTAAAAGAAATTTGTAATTTACTCACCTAAAGTTTTTTATTTGTATCACATATTTACATATTAAGACCAATGATATGTGTAATTTTGAAGTTAAGACATTGAAATGTTTTTTTATTATGGAAAAGAAAATTTTGGTCTATGAGTCTGGGATAACAATCAATGAAAGGTTATATAAGTATGGAACATAATATTTAATGAGGAGATATTATATAAATATTTTAACTAGGTGGAGGATTCTATTGGGATAAAATAACCAATTGAGCGAGTCGAGGTTGAGTTGAGTATAGGTCGGGTGGTTTCGGGATATTCAAGGATCACAAAAGGGGATGATTGAGAGGTAAAACCAAGTTATTTAATATAATACATTGATCATGTTCTAGAATTACTAGAGATTTATATATCAAAATGCTCGAGGATAGAAGAAGATAAGGGTAGAGTTTTAGAAGTGTGGGATCCAAAAGGATCCAAACATTAGAAATTAAGGTGGTCTTCCATGGATAGAATGCCAATGAAAAGGTTTTATTCCATGATGTGGTACTTATTACTTATGGATGGGGGACCCAAAAGTATTAGTGATGTGAGAATTATAATTGTCTCATTGTAGTGATAATTATTAATGAAGGAAGAAATTTATTCCTTGAATGTTTCTAATACATGGGAGCTAATGGAATTACTTCAAGTTAAGAGATAACTTCAGAAAAAGTTGTTTTATCTTATTAAAGAAGAAGAATATAGTTGATCTTGGTAAAAGTAATGTATGGTTTTGAAGGGATTTTATGGCATCCCACATTTTTATTACATAACTTTTCATTACAGGGTACAAATAGTGGATATTTTAATGTTTATATTCTTGGAAATAAGGTATATAATACATGAAAACATAAAATATTATTTTGAAACCACTTTAAATTCATATTCATGGGTTCAATCTAGGTTACTTTTACTACATATCATATCCTAGGTACATACATTAAAGGAAAGGGATGAGCATTAAGACCAGTAATGGGATGAGTAAGAGAGACAAATAGAAAGTGATCTTGAGACATATCAATAAGAACATGAGGAATAAGGATAATGCATGAACAAGAGGCATATCATAATAATAATATCATTAATCATAATGTGTAAATGGGTCTATAACAATTAAATGATACATTCAGAATCATATCACCAAGGTGTCATAAGTGAAAATTACCAAGGTTATTTACTAAGGTATCATAAAACATGTCAAATATAAAGATTAAATTATTTAACCAATGAATTGGAGAACTATTAGGGAACCAAATTCATGTGTATTAATTAATTTTATCCAAATATATCATAATCAATCATTTCCTTAAGAACCTATGGAGAATGATAATGAGTTTATTATCAAAATCATAGCGTAAAAAAGATCTTAAAGACATGATCATTATGTCATTTTTTACCCACAAAAATAAATATGGGTTTAATATAAGTAAATAAATGAATTAAATAAATAATGTTTACATCTAGGTGAATGATCAAGGAAAATAAAATTTTTTGGGTATCCACAAAAATAAAATAAAAGAGAATTTCTTAAGGAGAAGATAGAATTTTTTAGAAGTAAATTCGGCAGTATAATTGGTATAAAATGTGGTTTTAGAAAAGGGTAAAATGAGATGTTATAAGGGTATAGAATTGATTAAAAATAATTTTTAAGTAATTTTATGATCAAAATGGTAAAAAAATAGTAACCATAACATTTATAATACATATATAAAAATAGGTTCTTGAATTGAAGAGAAAGGAAGTATAATTCCTTTACCTTGAAGAGTTACTCCTATATCTTGAGGAATGGAACCTTTGGGGATTGAGGAAACCTTGGGGGGATCCTTGGGAGGAAAAAAACTATAAATTCATGTATTATTTATTGTTAATGAATAGTAATGTTGAAATGAGAGGGTATTTATAGCAAAAGTGGAGGAATTGTTATTAATTTTTGAATGTATGACTTAGAAAACTAGGTTATGGAAAATGAAAAAACATTAGATTTACCAAAGTTTTTTCTCATGGTTTTTGAATTTTGGGACACATTTTATGATATTTTAATCTACTAGGAACAAGAATCATTTTTTATTAATTCTTTTGGAATGTAAAAGTAAATATTCCACAAAGTAATGTTTTTAAAAAACAAATTTTCCTTTTAAAAATTTGGAAAGTCACTTATAGGTTTTGTAAATTGATTAAAATATATTAAAATACTTAATATTAATAAAATAACATATTTTAGGTTTTTTATTTTGTTTAACTAATTATTACATCATTATGAAATAAATATGAAGTCATTGAACATACTGAAAACCAAAAACTGTATTTTTACTATTCACAAAAAAAAATAAAGTATTTTATAAAGTTATCATAAATTATCCCTAACCTAATTTAGACATTATTATTTCAAATATGATGTTTATTTTATCATAAAAATTATCTAAATATTATAATTTTAACTTTTAAATATAAAAATCATTATTTATTCAAAAATGGTAGTTTTTAAGGCATAGTCAAATTTCTGACAGTTACAAAAAAACTCCTAGGCCATTATAAAATTAATTTATCATTTATATTATGATAATATTGTTTTAAAAGAATATTTTATTAAAATAAATATTATTCAAAATACCTAAGTTTATTATAAAAGTTTATATATTTTCTATAAAAAATTGTGTTTTATTTGCATCCATAAATAAAATTATCAAATTCATCTCAATTAAACATATATTTTATTAACAAAAAAATTATTAAAAGGAATTGATTGAATAAACATTTTATTTATAAAAAATAATTTACGCTTTATTTAAATAAGGCCTCAACACATAACCCTTTATTATACCCACATACACCCTAAGGATAAGGTGTTTAATGGTGGTAGTTTCATGGGGTACCTCAACTAACATCAATCGAGTGGTAATATTAACTAACTTGAACTTCTCACATAGATGATTTCATTAAAGATTCACCTTTTGAAGCTCAGATTGGTCTTGGTTAAGGGAAAACCCCATTGATGATACCTCCCTCCAAAGTTCTGATAAATGGGCTTCAAATAGAACGACTCTACTAGTTGAGGCCATCAATTTTCCATTATATATCAATTATCCTTTTTCATTACTAATTATAAACACTAATTATAATGGTAAAATTATAAACCAATAATATAAAATTTCAACTATCATATTTACCAATGGTCATATTGACCAATAGTTATATTTGACCAACGGTCACATTTCCTTTTATAACCTATAAATACCACTTCATTTTTTCACTCAAGATTCACCACAAATTTCTCCATAAGGTTATATTTTCATTTCTTAAGATTTTTATTAGTTTACTAGTATTTTTTTCATTTATATATAATTTTTAGTGGAGAATATTATTCTATTAGATTGGGGTGATCTATACTTTTCCATTTTAGATGTTCTATTTTATATTTTTTGTCCAGTTGTAATGTTTGGCATTTTAGTTGGTTTTATAGCTGAAGAATGTAATGATCATTGTTAAAGTGATAAAATTTTGTTGGTTATTTTTATTTTTTACTTTTATGATATTATGTAATAATTAAGAAACATTTATTAAGGAAACAAATATCATTTTAAAAAATTATAGTTCATTACATTCTTCCCCCCTTAATAAATGTTTTCCCTGAAATTTCAACTCGTTATCTTGGTTAAAAAAAGGTGTGGGTAATTATGTCTCATTATCTCCTCTAGTTCCCAAGTCACTTCATCATATTTATGGTTCCTCCACAACACTTTTATGAGGTGGGTATTCTTGTTGTATAGAACATTTTCTCTATGGTCCAATATCTCCATCGGCTACTCCTCATATGAGAGGTCATGTTCCAGTTATACCATCTCAGGATTCAATACATGTGAGGGATTAGTTATGTACTTCCTCAAGATATATATGTGGTGTAAATCATAAACATGATCCATATTTGGTATATTTCATAGCCAATAATCCACTTATCCTATGCGATTAAGGATCTCAAAGGGTACAATGTACCTAGGGCTAAGCTTCTCTTTCTTTCCAAATCATATGACTCACTTCCATGGTGATATCTGAAGGAAAATTTTATCCCCAACATAAAACTATAATTACCTTAGATGGTTATCATCATATCTCTTCTTCTATCTTTGATTATCTATTATATATTGTTGGATGTAATGAACCTTTTCTTTCATCTCTTATAAAAGATTGGTCCCAAGCAATTTCCTCTCACCAACTTCATCCCAACAAGTAGGAGTTATAAATCGATTCCCATATAGATATTTATATGGTCCCATTTGAATTATTTAGTAGAAAAAAAATTTATATGAGAACTCAACTAATGGGAGGTGTTGATGTCATACACCTTTAAATTCCATTGAACATGTTATCAACATTTCCTCGAGTTTCTGAATAGTCCTTTAAGATAGGTCATCAGTTTAGGGGTGATAGGTCATACTAAAATTTGATTTAGTATTCATAGCATCTTGAATACTTCTATATAATTTATATGTGAACCTTGTATCAGGATCATAAATGATATAAAGTGGGACCCCATGAAACCTCACCACTTCCTTTGCATATATCTTTGTAAGTTGGTCAATCGAGAAATCCTCATGAATAGTGATAGAATGGGTGTTCTTGGTGAGTCTATCCACTATAATCCATATCACATTGTTTACTTTGGATGTATTTGGGATAATAATTATGAATTCCATAGTGATATTTTCCCACATCTATGTTGGTATCAGAAGTGGTTATATTAACCCTTCAGGAAGTTGTCTCTCTGTCTTCACTTGCTGACACACAAAGAACCATGCAGTGTAGTCAGCAATCTCCCTTTTCATGTCATCACACCAATAATGATCATGGTGGTCCCTATACATTTTAGTGATTCTAGTATGTATAGAGAATGTAGATCTATGAGATTCATCTATCATCTCCTTCATTATCTCCAGGATAGAAAGGATACATAGCCTTGTATCAAATTTCAATACACTTTCTTGATCAATATTGAACTCAAGAAACTTTTCATTCTTCATGGCCTCTATATTCATTTGTATCAAAGGATATTCCCTTTGATATCTCTTGATTTTATCTAGTAATGATGGTAGATAAATAATTTTGGATAGATTTGATGGTCTCTCTTCCCTTACGATTCCCATATCCAATTTTACTAGGTACTTGATCAATGGATCTCCTTGAATCCTCATCATTTTGAGCATAATAAGGTCTTTCCTACTTAATAAATCAATGAATTTGTTTTATCTTCTACGGTGATAATGAATTGAATAGTCATAGTCTTTAAGAAGTTCCAAACATATTCTTTCTCTTGTGTTTAATTCCTTATGCATGAATATATACTTCAAACTTTGATGGTCTATGTATATATCACAATTCTCCCCATAAAGATTGTGCCTCAATATCTTAAAAGGAAAAAAATAATTGTATCTAGATCCAAGTCATGTGTAGGATAATTCTACTCATGAGTCTTTAAATCTCAAGATGAATAAGCAATCACCTGTTCATTTTTCATGAGTACACACCCAATCCCTTTCATAGATGTATCTCCATAAATAATGAATCCTTCTCTAAAAAAGGGTAGATTTAACATAGGTGTAGTAACCAATCTCCTCTTCAATTCTTAGAAAATTTATTCACACTCCTCTTTCTAGATGAAATTAGACCCATTTCAAGTAAACATGGTTATTGGATTATAAATATGTGAATTTTTTTTCACAAACCTCCTATAATACACTTCTAAAATAAGGAAACTATGAATCTTAGTTATCATTGTAGGATTGGGCCACTTATCTATAGCCTTTATCTTAATAGGTTCAATTGATATTCCTTCATTAGTTATAATGTGCCCCAAAAATACAACTTTTTATAACTAGAATTCACATTTTCTGAATTTTTCAAACAGTTTCTCCTTCCTCAGAGTTCCTAATATGACCCTTAGATGATCCTCATGATCCTTGTGACTTTTGTAATATATTATAAAATAATCAATAAAAACTACTACGAAATTATCAAGGTAGTTCTTAAAGACTCTATTCAGAAAATCCATAAATATGGCAAGATAATTATTCGAGCTAAAGGGAATAATAAAAAACTCATAATGATCATATCTTGTTCAATAGGCATCATTTGTAATATCTTCTTTCTTAACCATCAATTGATGATACCCATATTGAAGTTCAATCTTAGAGAAGAATTGATCCCCATGAAGCTGGTTAAAAAAAATCATCAATCCTTGGGAGATGGTACTTGTTCTTCAATATGACCACATTAAGTTATCTATAATCAATGCATAGTCACATAGATCCATCATTCTTCTTCACAAAGTGAATAGGTGATCCCTAAGGAGACACACTTTTTTAGATAAATACCTTCTCAAAAAGATCTTGAATTTGTTCATTTAATTCCTCTAACTCCATATTTTCCATTATATATGGGGTATTTAATATCATCTTGGATACAGGTATGAGTTCAAGATAGAAATATACCTATCTTTCTGGGGGAGGTCTAGGTAAATCTTAAAGAAATACTTAAATGTATTCTTGAATGATGACTACACTCTATATATTTATAATTTCATTTAATTGTCATTCTTCACTGATCATCTCCATAAATAAGGTTATGGGAGGTGCATCTAGATAAAGATCAGGCCAAGATATCTCTCCTTTGAAAATAACATTAGCTTATCTATTCAAGACTGCTGAAATTTACTTACTTATGTAGCTAATCTTAGCATTATACTTTGAGATCCAATCCATCCCTAGTATAGTGTCTAATTCCACCATGAGAATGACTAATATATTTGAGATAATATTATACTCTCTAAAGTTAATACTAGAGTTTTTATACATTGTTTATGCTAGGATACTTCCTTCAAGAGTCTTGAATGATAACTCTACTTCTAGAAGTTTAGGTATTGATTCTATATTATTTGAAAACTTAGATGAAATAAAGTGTAATGATTAGAACTAGAATCAAACAAAGCACTTTCTATCTTTGAGAGCATGATGAGTGTACCTTCCACCACATCATTTAGAGCCTCTACTTTATCCATCCTGATATAAAATGGTTGACCTTGCTCTATTGGCCTATGTTGAAGAGGATAGTGGTTTCCCTCGATTATCTTATGATTTGTAAATTGATTGGAAAAGTTCATAATCTATCCACACTTGAAGCATTTAACTTCCATTTGTAAATCCACCATCTTCTCTTTTTCATTAGTGTTGAGAAGTTGAAGCTTCACCTCACCGTGATAGTTTTGATCTATATTATCATCTCTTATACACTTGTATCCCTTTACACTCTTAAGTAATAAGTTCTCCTAATTATTCTTCCCACATTTTTTTCATGTGGGAAGTTAAAGTTTCTTTCCTCCCCATCCTTGATTTAAATTCTTCCATAAGTTTGTCTTTATTGATCTATTATTTTCATTCGACCTGTGTGACCACTGAATCTCTCTAAACTCCAATTAAACCTTCATATAACTCTACACTATCTCCTCATAGTTTTCATAAACTTAATTTTCTAGTTTCCTCTACATATGGTGTCTTATTCCAATGAAAAATCTATCAACCTTTCCCTTATGATCCATAATAAAGATAGAGGTGTATTGAGAAAGTCTTGTAAAGTTCATCTCATAACATCCCACTAATTAATTATCCTTATACTTTAGTTAAAGTAATTGTTTCTCCATTTTATTCTCATCAAATGGGAGAAATATTTATGTAAAAATATTCCCTTGAACACTTCCCACTCCATAGCATCAATATCTTTTCTTGGATTCATTTTTTTAATCAGTTTCCACAACTGATCATATTCTTCTTCTAAGAAGTATATTACCAGGAAGAATTTATATTTATCTAACCAAAAGAGTATAGAAAAGAAATTTTTTATATATCTTATCCATTTTTTTAACAATCAATGGGTTTGTAGATCCACTAAAAGAATGTGGTCATTGATGCATGAAGGACTCAATAGAAATTTATTCCCATCGAGATGAATTTGGTCTCTCAACTTGATTTAATTATTGTTTATAACTTGACTTAGTTGATTCATCATCCTTATAAATTTTTCCATTCTAAATTTCATTATAACATCATCAGTACATCATCTGTTTCACTCATCATTTATGTGGTTCCTCCTATTTCCCACCATTTTTCTAAAAGAAGAAAACCTTAGTGAGAAACGTGTTAATTTTATGAATCTTATAATTCTAAATGGATTTTATGTCTTAAAAAATAATTCCTAAATATGTTATTAATATCCTCTAATAATAATTACATTTTCAATATATACTTCATAAAGGATCATAAAAAGATTTTTATTAACCAAAAATATCCCTAAAGAGTGTCAAACTAGGTGTACAGTAAGGCCCATTTTAATTCACCAGTTTCTATTTGATTCCAGATCAAAGCGGTATTTTTTTGTGTTACCCCTAGGTACATCTATTCCAAAGACACATCCACTTGTAGTATCCATACATGGATTTATTTTTTTGGAAACCACTTAATTAATACTTACCGAGATACCAATATGTTTTCCTATATATAAAATTTCCATATTTTCCACAAATAAATAAACCATTATTTGATAATAACTACGGAATCCTGCCTTTTTATTACATAACTTTTCATTACATGGTATAGATAGAGGATCTTTTAATGTTTAGTTTCTTGGAAATAAGATACATAGTACAAGAAAACATAAAACATTATTCAAAAACCACTTGAAATACATCTCCATGGGTTCACTCTAGGTTACTTTTACTACATATAATATCCTAGGGACATAAATAAAAGGAATAGGGTGAGCATGAAACCCAGCAAGGGAATGATAAAGAAATACAAATAGCATGTTATCTTGAGAAATATCAATAAGAACATGAGGCATAATGACAAAGCAAGAGAAAAGGGAATATTATAATAATAAGAAAATAAATCATAACATGTAAATGTGGATAAAACATTGAAATGATATATTCATAATCATATCACCGCACTTTTATAAATGAAAATTATAAAGGTTATTCACAAAGGTATCATAAAACATGTCATCTCTAGAGATTAAATTATTTACCCAATACATTATAACACTATCAGGGTGCACCATTCATATGTAGTAATTAATATGAGCCACGTAGATCATTGTAAATCATTTCATTAATAAAATATGCAGAAAAAAATGGGTTTCTTATCGAAATCATGGAATACAAAAGAGCTTAAAGACATGATCATTACGTCATTTTTAACACATTAAAGGAAATGAGGGTTTCATATATGTAAATACCTGAATAAAATAAATCATTTTTATATCTATGTGAACAAACGTGGATAATAAAAAAGTTTTGGGTATTCACAAAAATAAAATAAGAGATAATTTATTAAGGTCCAGAGAGAAATTCTTTAGAAGTAAATTCGACAGCATGATGGGTATAAAATGTGCTTTTAGAAAAGGATAAAATGAGAGAGAACAAGGGTCTCCCATTTATAAAAAATAATTTATAAGTAATTGTTTTATCAAAATGGTAATAAAATAGAGTAACCATAACATTTATAAGACATATACAAAAAGAGGTTCTTGAATTGAAGAGAAAGGAAGGAGAATTCTCTTACCTTAAAGAGTTACTCCTGGATCTTGAAGAATGGAACCATGGGGGCTTAAGGAAACCTTGGGGGGGACAACTTGGTAGGAAAAAACACAGAAAATTCATGTATTATGTATTGGGAGTGAAGAGTAATGGTTAAATGAGTGGGTATTTATAGAAAAAGTGGAGAAATTGTTTAATAATTTCCAAATATAGGTCTTCGAAAACTAGGTTGTGGAAAATAAAAAACCATTGGATTTCCCATGGTTTTTTCTCATGGTTTTGGAAATTTTGGTCACATTTTATGATATTTTAATCCAATAGATCCAAGTATAATTTTTTATTACTTATTTTGGCATGGAAAATTAAAGATTCCACAAAGCAATGTTTTTAAAAATCAAATTTTCCTTTTTAGACTTTGGAAAGTCACTTATAGGTTTTGAAAATTAATTAAAATATATTAAAATAATTCATGTTAACAAAATTACATATTGTAGGAATTTTATTGTGGTTAATTAATTATTATTTTGTTATTACAAAAATATGAGGTCATTAAACATATAAAAACCCAAAATAGTATTTTTACTATTCACAGAAAATTAAAGTATTTTAGAAAATTATTATAAATTCATCATAACCTAATTTTTACATTATGGTTTAAAATATTATGTTTAGTTTATTAGAAAAAAAATATCTAAATATGTTAATTTTAACTTTAAAATATAAAAATACTTATTTATTTAAAAATAATAGTTTTTAAGGCACAGTAAAATTTCTTACACTTATAAAAACTTTCCAAGGCCATTATGAAATTATTTTATCATTTATATTTTCATAAGTGTGTTTTAAATTACTATTTTATTAAAATAAATATTATTCAGAATACCTGATCTTATTATAAAAGTGTATATATTTTTAAAAAATATATATATAATTATGTTTTATTTGCGTCTAAAAATAAAATTATCAAATTCATCTCAATTAAAAATATACTTAATTAAGAAAAAAATTATTAACAGGAATTTATGGAGTATAAAATTTATTTATTCAAATCAAATTTCCATTTATATAACTAAGTTATATACATGTAACCTCTTATTACACTTACATACGCCTTAAGGGTAAGGTGTGAAATAGTGGTAGTTTTATGGGGTGTCTCGGCTCACATCGATCGAGTGGTAATTTGCACTAACTTGAACTTATCTAATAGTAAATTTAATTCAAGATTAATTTGTTGAATATCATCTTCATCTTGGTTGAGGGTGAGCCCTAGTGATGATATCTCCCCCCCAAGTTCAGAAAAATGGGCTTCAAACAGCACAACTCTACTGGTTGAGGCTATCAATTCTCCTTTCTATATCAATTATTCTTTTTCATTACTACTTATAAACACTGATTATAATGTTAAAATTATCAACCAAGCATATAGTATTCAATAGTCATATTGAACAATGGTCATATTTACTAATGGTCATATTTGACCAACAGTCACATTTCCCTTTATACCCTATAAATACCACTTCATTCTTTCACTCAAAATTCACCAAAAAATTCTCCCTAAGGTTATATTTTCATTTATTACTATGTTGATTGGTTTACTAGTATTTTAATTCATTTATATAGAATTTTCAGTGGGGGAGATTATTCTAGTAGATTGGGGTGATCTATACTTTCCCATTTTAGTTGTTCTATTTTATATATTTTTTCTAGTTATAATGTTTGACATTTTAATTGGTTTCATAGATGGCTAATGTAATGATCATTGTTAAAGAGATAAAATTTTGTTGGTTTCTCTTTATTTTTTACTTTTATTATATTATATAATAATTAATAAATATTTATTAAGGAAACAAATGTATTTTAAAAAAATATAATTGGTTACATACTTCAATAATTGTAAGATGTGGAATTTGGTGAAATTTTCTCACATGTTGTTATGAATACAAAAATTCAAATGATTCCCATACAGATTTCCATGGAAGTTTTTTTTATTGAAAAACTTGATACCAATACTTCTATTCTTTATGGATACTTATAGGAATAAATCTACATGGAGTAACAAAATGGTTTCATACTGAAACAAAATGAGATCTTATTTTGATATCTCAAAAAAAGATTGTATGGGATTAAGCAGTGACCAAAGAAGTGGAATCAAAATTTTGATAGCTTTATGATGGAATAAAAAAAATTCTTGATCAATTATAATCATTATTGTTATCGAAAGATTTATATAGATGGTATTTTTTATTTTTTATCAATGTGTAAGTTGGATGACAATATAAGTTAGGTAAGATGGAGAAAATAAGTCAAGTTGAATGGAAAACAGATGATTCATAAAATAATTTGTTCAAAATTTTCCTTTAGAAATTTAACCTTTCAGAAAAAAGGTTTCACTGAAAGAGTTATATAATTTAAAACTCTAAATATATGTAATTTTATAGGATATTTATAAAAGTTAACATGAAATAAGATTGGAAGTCTAGATGAATTATTTAGATGATGAAAGAGTGTGTTTCTATAAGTAATAGAGTTAATAATATATGATGATTGTTACACTAAACTTAAGTTAGTTACAGCTTCTAAGATAATTTTCAACTATATTTGGATGAAGTTTGAACGAATCAATATTTTTTATACTAGAGTTATTCTATAATCACATATTCAGAAGATAAACTATTAAAAGATAAGTAATAGATGCGACTGTGTGCATCCTGATGAATATTTCTTAAGCCAAAACTAAAATTATTTTTAAATATTTGGTCATAAGTTATATGAGATGAAGAATATAGGAAAGGTAAAATCATAACTATGATATATAAGAGAAACAAACTCTTATATAAAGGTCATCAGTTGAAAATGTAAGGATCGTGAATAATTTTTGGAAGATGAGTTCTGAAATATAAATCATACAATTCTAAATTAGTCATTCAAAGTAGCAAAAATCATTAACACTCAATTTAAATCATGATTCATGTTTTTACAAGAATTTATAAGTTCTAGAAGTTGATATGTTTCTCTTTTTTGTCATCATTGGAGATTATAACTTATGAATATGAGAAGTATATAAGCTAAAGTTAGTTGGAAGTTATAAAGTTAGGGAATCTCGGTATTCTATAATTTATAAGACTGATCTTGAGTGATCAATAACTGAATCCTGAGGATAAAGTAACAAAAGTTATGGATTACCTTATAGAATAATTGAATAAAGTAAAGTCACTAAAATATGCATGTTTTAGATGTTTGAGAAGTGAGGAGGTGGGATCTATACCATAATATGGAATCAAGGGAGTTCGAATGTATGGAAGATAACAATCAGAAGTTATGATGATCGGAAGTAATGAGGAATGAAAAGTTGATGGTGAGTTATAAAAGAAGATGTTTGGAATCTAGAGTAGGCATTGGTGTTGATAACTTTGGTCAATTTAAATATTTAGTTTCATAGTAATTAAAGTATGATTAACTATTCCATGTGATTTGAAGTAATATCTATAAGATTTATATATGTAAAAGATGAGTTATCCTAGAAAGAATTTCAAGATGATTATTTTCTTAAATATAGAAGGTAATAATACATGAATATTACTCATATATAACTTATAAGTTCTAGAATATTGATTAGTTAGGCACAAATTATATTTGAGAAAAGAAAGGTGATCACATAAGGGAAGGTGGAGTCACACACTCTTCAGGTTGTGTGGAACTCTTACTAGGAAAAGGAGACATCATTTGTGCACAATATGTGAATAGGAGGTGGAGTATTTTGAAAAATAAAAAAGTACTAGGCATTATATTAGGGGTACCTATAAACACCACTTAAACCCATAAATATAAAAGTTTATCCTGGTTGATATTTTAAAAATCTATTATATACATAAACAATTCAAACAATTAGTTTCATGCAAGTAAATAAGTTGGCTATATAAGTTCTTCATAATGTTTGGGTCAAATAATAGAAGAAAATATAACTTAAAGTTTCTAAGTATTAGTTAAGAAACTATATGTTGAGAACCTAGTAGTTTTTTAGTAATACTGACATTTGGTAGTAACCTGATGAAGTCCCAAACATTAATGAACCTAAAGAAACTGAGGAAACTTTGGAAATTAAAGATACCAAAAGATAAGAAAGTGAAAATTAAAGATCCAAAAGTTACAACAGTTGTTAAGGATAACTATTTGTATCTAATATAAGTTTTGGATGTTAGAAAAATTAAAAAAAAACTGATCTGAATTAAAAGTCATATCTTTTTAATATTAATAAGAGTACAAATATGACTTGCATATAGTTGAATTTAATCATTCATTAGAAATCGAAGACCTTGTTTTAAGGAAGAAGATTTTATAATTGATGCAGTGACATCCTGAACCTAATGTAAGATCATGTTTGGAAGGAGTAATATTGAATAGTATAGGGATTTGGTATAAATAACCAGATGATAGAGTAAAGAGATATCAAGAGATAGCTACTATTGTATTGGGATAAGGATGATACCTACCTAATAGTTAAGGATTATACCTTCCCACACTAATTATAATATTTATTGATATTAATATAAAATATATGGCTAATACTGGTCTTTAAAAAATCAAGGACTTATTTTAACACCCTAAGATTTTGTGAAATATTGTTTTCGAATTAATTTAATTATTTTGATATTTTTTATTTCACGCAACATCGAATATAGCTTTTGTTATATGAAAGCACCAAGTTATTATTGCTTTGTACACAAAAACAAGTCAAGATTGCACTACAGGCAACACTTAGATTACTTTTGGGTACATGCAACACTATTTCTGTCTTTTGTTACACATAATGTCGATTTCCTTCAATAGATTTCATGACATGCAAGACCTAGTTTTACAAAACTACAATATACTGTTAATATTATTATTATAGTTTTTACCTAGCCATTAGAATGATGGTAATGAATAAGATTAATTAAATTTTTAAAATTAGGTTTACACATGTATATAATAAAAATTATTTGGTAACCAATTAACTAGAAATAAAAAATAAAACACTTTTGAAAATATAGGAAATATTTTGCAGGAAAACTATATTTATGAAATCAAACACATTTTACCTCAATAAATTAATTAAAAAAATTAATAAAAAAATTTAATGAAATATATATTTATTATATTCAATCAACTATTTAAATTTTATCTTATGTGTTTTCTAGACAAGAGATAATAATAAAACCAATTTTATGTATAAAGATGTATATTTTTCTAAAAATTATTTTTACCGCCTTTTAATGGAACACCTATATTAAATATAATTTCTAAAAAAAATTATAAATTTTATTTGAAAAAATAAACTTCATTTTTGAAATTTGAAAATAAAAAATTCTATTAGGTAAATTTTTGGTATTTTTTTGAGAAGTTTCATTTTTTGATGAATAGTGAAAAACGCTGAATTTTAATTGAAAATTTATTTTTTTTATAATTTATTTATATATTTAAATAATATTTTAAATTATATTTAAATTATATTTAGATAAATTATATATATTAATACAATATAGTTCATTTAAATTGAATATAAAAATATTTCATGTTTTTTAACATTTTCACTTTAAAACCACTTTTTTCTTATCACATATTTGGGATTAATTTTAAATTAATTTATACAAGTTATGTGTTTATAATTTGGAAAAATAGATTCCATATTTGGAATAATAATAATTTATAATGTCTAGTAAGGTCAAATTAGTTTTTTATCAAAAATATTTGTAAAAGTAATTAAAATTAATTACTTCAATTAAGGTAAAAACAAGTTTACTTAGTGGTTAAAATTTAACTTAAGAGGCCAAATAACCTAGAAACATATCTAAAATTAATTTTATGGGAATATTTAGACCATATCCTCGCTTTTATCAAAAATAGACCATTATTTGTGGCACAAGATGTAAGGGATGCCTCTCAATATTGTTTACCTTTTTATATTTACAAAAATACCACTCCTCCTACACTATAAAAGGGAACTCACCCCCCCCCCCACTTATTCACACCTCTCAAGTATTTTGGCTAGTAAAAAACCTACCAAAATAAGATCCCAACTTCCCTCATATCATACTATAATTATCAATTTGGTTATAAAGAAAACCAAGTTAGTCCTTTGGTGCAAACCAAAATAAATTACCCAAAGAAGAGGAGGTTTAAACTATACGAAGAAAGTCAAGACTTAAGGTAAGGGTTTTCTCATATTACTTTTATTTAAATGAGATATATACTATATTCACCACTTATTCTTATTTTTTGGAGTATTTACTGAACTATGACATGTTATATCATGAATTCCATTTATTTCATGATATTCAAAGTTTTAATTGATGTTATTATTTCATGGGGATCATGATTCAAAAGTTACTCATGTAGTAAGGTTGTTTCTATTACCAATTTTATTTATATGATACTTATGTCATATTCACCACTAATTTATTTTATATGGTGTATATACTTATCATGAATGTATTCTATGATTCTTATCCTTAAATTTATGGGTACTTACTTATCCATTTGATGGCCTCTATTTCATGGGGTTTATGGTTCAAAAGTTTCCAAATTGGTAAGGTAATTTTGTCTCAATTTTCCTTTATTGAGACACATGTTTTTTTATACACCTATATTCATTTACAAGGTTTATATACTACCCTTTGATATTTTGTATCATTAATCTTGTTATTTTCATGATATTCTAAGATTATTTTAATTTTATTCTCACATGGGGATTATGATTCAATATTACTTAAGTGGTAAGAGTTTATTACTACAATATCATCATTATTGGGATTGTTTATGATTATGCTACCAATAATGAGATATTATGTTTCATTCTCAAGAACTCTCATGACTTTTTTCTGCCTATGGATATTCATTATATCTTCAAGTAATGGTACCATTTATCTACTCTTTAGTACTTAAGATAATTAAGAAAATGTTTTTAATAAAATATTAATATTTTTCTACCTTCAGTCAGAAATTTTTTTTATTCAAAAACCATTTTTTCTAAAAACGTTTTCAAATTTTTTTAAATGGTATTTTAATCTCATTTTAAAGTAAAGGAGTTTTAAAAAAATTATGTTTTAAAAAGTGTTTAAAAGGGTTTTAAAAGCTTGATTTATAAGTTTTCAAGGTTATTTTTAAAGAAAAATGTTTTCAAAATGTTTTATATTTTAAAGAGAATTTTTCAATAAGGAAATAAAATTTTCCTCAATAAATGTTTCTAAAAGATATTTCAAAATTATTTTCCATCTAATATTTCATTATTTGATATAGTTTTTTCTTTATTGGGGATATGACTCGATGACACCATTCATATTATTTCTTTGAATAGTTTATGTTTATAATGACAAGTTGCTTATGAAATATATTTCTCTTCCATGGGTTATACCATGATAAAATGCTTATTAAACCTGCTTCCTGTCATGGGTTAATCTATTATGAAATGATTATGAAACTTGTCACTTTTTCACATGTTATGATATAATGAAATTTTTATGATACCCCTTTCATTTCATGGGTTATGATATGATTTTTATGAAACCCGTCCCTTTTTATGGGTCATGATATAATTAATTTTTTATTATCTTGTGGAAAACATATGTATTATTTCATTATGTGATTGGTGGGACCTGTATCTCCCCCAAATACATTGGGTAAAGATTTATATCTCATGACATAAAATGGGAAAAAATTCAATGGGCTTGATCCATAAGGGGAAATAGGTGTATCCTAATCCACAAGGGGAAATAGTTGTGTCCTGATCCATAATGGGAAATAGGTGTGTCCTGATCCATAATGGGAAACAAGTGAGTCCTTATCCATAATAGGAAATAAGTACACCTTGATCCACTATGGGAAACTAGCGTGTCTTAATCCATTATGTTGATGGTCTTAGTAGTTAACCTTGACACATGAAATCGTTTTATATATTTATAATGGTGCTAAACTTATACGACATGAGATTTTGGTTCATGATTTATGTATAATGATCTATTAGCCTTATGATTCATGACCTATGAACTACTAATATTTATGATAAGAATCATATTTATAATCTATGAAATTTTGGGTATAAACTTCAAAATTCAAGTTTATAATCACATACCCTTATTCATATCTTATGATTTCATATGATCATAGATTGATATCTCCTATGTTTACCCTTACTGGGCATTTGAGGTCACCCTTTATTATGTTTCCTTTCCCCATGTTATAAAGAAAGGTTTTAAGTAGGATTTCTAAAATGGGGATATCTTTATGGGATATGTTAAATATATTTCACCAAGTTAGATAATTTTGTTTCCAAGTTTCCAAATATACTAAACTATTATAGTCCTCAGGCATGTACTTTTGTAATGTGATGAATATTCAATTAAAATGATTTAATATCCATGTATGTTAATCTCGGGATTCTATATGTATTCACACACATTGTAGGAAAACCTCATAAAAATATTATGTGTTGTACTCCATTTAATTTATATTCTTCATGTAATCTGAATGAGTTTACAAAAATATAATATTCTTTCATCCTAACAAGTTTAGTGGTTCGAATAGGGGGTAAAATTTAAAAGGAAAAATAATTTGAGAAAAAAAATCAATGCTAATCCACCCCTACCCCCCTCCCACACCTCAATGTAATTATATGATCCACTAGTAACTTGAATTGATATATATTATAAGGTTCCACCTCTAATTTGATCTATTTTCTTTCTGAATTATATTTATTATACATATATAAAGTATAGATTTGATGAAGATTAAAATTTTCCTCAAATGGAAAATACAATTCATATTATTTGCAATACCAATATAGAGGTTTTAGGAAAAACTTATAATAAAATAAAAAATAAAGTTGAAAATAAATTTAAAAAACTTTTAAAGTATAAATACAGTATATCACCAACTAAAGGTAGTTAAATTAGTTGTTTATCTATTGTATTTATGAAAATGATCCTCTAGAAGAATCATGTTTAGGGATTGAACAGCATGAGGGGCATAAATCTACTGAATTAGTTGAATAACTATACTCCTAGGTTAAGGATCACTTGAATAAATTTCATGATAAAGTTATCAATTATATATTTTAGTTCATCCAAGATCTCCATGATGAAAAAACATGGCCATAAATAGATAAATCATCTATGAAAAAAACATTGAAAAAGAAGTTTTAAGAGTGTAACACTCTCATTAAAAAGGTAGAATATAGAGAAAAGGTTTTTTTTTCTCTTTCAATAAAAATATCCCATAGATGAATAATAATTATGAAAATAATATCTAATTTTTTTAGATAATAAAATATTGTGAAGATAAGATTCATTCTAGAGAAGAAACTTAAAAATATTATATTTTTATTAAATATTCCCAATTATAAATCAAAGTTGAAAGAATTAAATACCTCGAAAAATCATTATAATAAATTAGATAAAATTATAATAATATTTAAATGATGAAAATTAAAATGGAATAAAATTTATAAAATAATTTGAGGTTTAAAATATTAACCTCAACATGAAGTGTCTTGAGTTGGAAGTAAAAAATGAGAAATTTAAAAGTGAAGTGTGTAACACCCCGACCCTAGATACCCAGAGTCGGTGCATTATTACATAACATTGGCATGATCACAAAGGATCAAGTCTCGAAAGACCGATTAGTTTAGTATTCTTGGAAACACTAGATATATTCACAAGTCTTACATTACATAATAAGGTAAAAAAAACTACAACAACATCTTGTCTTTATATCCCCTCATACTATCCCTGCAGGTCATTCATAAATTACTTCTTCATAATCCTGGGAAAAATAAAACATTGAAAGGGGTGAGCTCAGATGCTCGGTAAGGATAAAATTATAGCAGAAGCTTTCATAGATAAGCATAAACACTTAAGGCAGTTTATAACTAAAACAAAAGCCTTTTAAACTTGAACTTCAGCATAAAATGGAAAAGATAAAATAAAATAATTCCATTTACTTACTCACATGGATATTCTACTAGTCGAACGATCACATGAAATATCAATAACCACTTTCATAATGATGGAATTCATAATGCCATACTATCATAACCACATAGCCAAGGCCTCGTGCCAAGACTACAAATAAGATTTTGCCAAGGCCTTGTGCCAAGACACTAGTTTGTCTCATGAGACCTACCGATGCATCGAGGAGCTATAGCGGGCTCCACCCATCACTTATTAAGTCCAATTCATTCCTCATATGAATAGGTTTAAACATAACATAAACATTCGTATTAAACTAGCATATGAAATGTCAATACTTTAACCACAAACCATGAATGGTATAAAAATAGCACATAAACATTCAAACATAACTCATTCGATACAATATGGAAGATTGTATTGTATCATATTAACCTCAATCGAGAATGATGAAGGATATTGACATAGATGAAAATAATCATCAAAACAATTAGAGTGAAATATCCCCCTTTTTCTTGAAATCATTTAAAAGTCACATTATTTATCAAGAATCCATTTAAAATAGATTTTAGAATCAAGGTGTCCCATACCACTTTGAAACTTTTAAAAAGAGTTTTAATTTTAAAACTTTAATGTCCATATAAATAAATCCTTAAAACCATTTTTAAAACATGGACATTAATGAGCAAGATTTATAAGAATAAGTCTTTAAAACATTTAAAAATGGTATTTTAGTTAGAGTTTCTAACCAAAAGAGAGACACTTGAATACAAATAATTGAGGTGATAAAAAAAATTTAATATCATGAGAATAAAGGGATTCATGATATACTAAGTCAAAGTACATTATATACACCACATAAAAGTGATTTGGTGTATAAAAATAAAGAAGTATCAATGGAATGTAAATTGAGATGAAATCTCTCATAAAGGCCGTATCTTTAGGTTAAGGATAAATCAACGACATAGTTATGTGTGAAAAATATAAATACACTAAATATTATTGGATATTTATTGTATAACAATCAAGGGACATTCACGCATAATCTTGTAAAAACAACACCAATGAATTGGATGTTTAACTCAACAAATGGAGAATTAGTTAAAATTACTCTTATAAAATTCATATCGATGACTTGAGAAATTATCAATAGACTGATTATGTGTAACAAAAGTATATCCACAGAAAAATGTGAGTGGAAATTATGACATAAGCAAATGAATAGTGATTTCACACATAATTTCAGAGTAAAATAATCAATGAAGTTTGCGTAAGGCCGAATAAATGGAAATTGAAATTTCAAATTCCCTTATCGATTAGGTAACTTATGAAACATACACCCATTAAAGAAGGATCATACAATTATGATGTAAATACCCATAAATTAAATTATATTACACAATGAATACAATCATGGGCAGTAAACATACACCACATGCAATAAATAAGTGGTGAACAATGGAATTCTCACGGAATTAAAAGTGAGATAAGAAACCCCTTACATTGTACTTTTCCTTGGTTGGGGGTAGGTTAACCTCATGTATAATGTTGAAATAATTTTTATTAAAGTATTCATGAATCATATACATTAATATGATATCATATATTATCTTTTAACATTGCTTTGTTAATAATATCTTAGAATTATCGTCGTTTCGGGTGTTAACTTACTCGTTTTCTTTTATATTTTTTGTTACGTAATCCATGTTTGTCATGGATAGGTTGTATCTTATTCATATCCAGAATGATATAAAGTTCTTAAACATTATTTTTAAATCATCAAATGATAATTATACTTGAATGGATATGATGGAGAATGAATCTCATCGCGTTCGTGGAGACGGTAGTCCGTACGTACGCACGAGCGACAATATAATTCTTTTGATATTAAAATAATATATAATTGGATGGTATATCATATATAAATAATAATTATCATGTTATATTTATTATTTAAATGAGTTACACATCATTATTATACCCACCCAAATAATAATATATTGAATAACAAATACACCACGATGTGGAGACGGTAAGTCGTACGTACGCACGTATGGTGACATGTTATTCAAAGGGTGGATAGAATACTGAATATGGTTGTACCATATTTATAATAACATCACAGTATATATAATATACTGGATTTATTATTTTATAATGGTAATAACAAATAAAGAAGAAGTGGAAGAAGAAAGGAACTTGAAAAGGGGTGGTGAAAACATTACCTCTTCTTTGGGTTCTTCATTTTGATTTGATCAAAAGGGCTCCTTAGGTTGGATTTCTGATCAAACTAAGGCCTATAGTTTGTATTTAGGGAATTTGAGATAGTATTTGGTCAGGGGTTGGCCGAACCAAAAGGTTTTTAATGTGTTAATAAATGAGAAGGAGGAGTGCCCTTTTATAAGAGGGATGAGGGGCACCTTTGGAAAAGCTAGAAATATTAATTTATAATAAATTCATATTCCGTTTCTAATGGATCCAAAGTTGATTATTCAAATTTTAAGGTGGGGATAGGTTGAAAACCATTCAACCAATAGAATTTAGACAGGTTTGGGTTACTATATTAACCTTATATTTTAGTTTTAACTCTTAGTTAATTAGTTTGACATTTACCATGTCACTTTGTATTTTTATATTATATAGTTAATAAACTTACGATATAGATCCAAGAGACCCCCAAGTGGTCCATTGATGATATACCTATCATGATATAAGTATCTTGGCCGAACCTTAGATTTTTAGGAATTTAATATCAATTAATAATATAGTATTTTGTTTAAAAACTCTTTTATGTCAATTTTGATACTATTCAATAGTTGATTTTTGTGAAACTTATAACAGAATGATTACTTCGAAAAAAGTCAATTAAATCAATACTAATATGTCATATTATCCTATAAAATTATTTTAATTCATTAAAAGTCTTAAATTATATTTATTTGGGTATTTATAATATCAATTATTTTAATTTTTCACTATTATGGTAATTACTGCATTATCATTGTGTCATAAATATATTAAATTATTTAATGTCTAAAAATTATAAATAAAATATAATTATGTAGGAAATATTATTATCTTTATAATGAATATTTACAATCTAATTTATCTTATGTATAACCCAATATTAAAAATGTTTTAGTAAATAAACTTTGATTTTAACTCTTTTAACTCTTCTTTGAATTAAATAATAATAAGTGTCCTAATCTAATCCAAGTGGACCTAGATGATAATATTTTATTCCTAAGGTTGTTTTTGGTCGAGATACACTTGTAAAATAGAATTAGGAAATATTTTATGGTAATATTAATATCATTTTTACCCTTAATTACCCTATTTACTTTTAACCGTGGTAAATAAATGTAAAAAGTTACTATTCACCAAAAATTATTTTCATCTCATTGAACCATATTTTACATCTTGATATTAACCGTGTCTCTCGGATTTTTGAAATTCCATTCACAAAAGCAGTAAAATTAAGTTTTATGAAAAATTCAGTTTTTTTAACTACCACTTAGTAGTTTCACTATTCATCAAAAATTGAAGTTTTTCAGAACAATGCCAAAATTTCATCCTAAGCTATAATTGATATTCCAAATTAAAAAATGATATCTATTTTAAAAAATTCTAAACATATAAGTTGCATTAATTAATTTTATAATTAATTCCCGCTGTCACAACAAATAGCGTGTTTTTAAGAAACAATATATATCAAAAGATTGACAATTGTTTAGGTCCAATTTCAAAGTGAAATTAATTCTAATGAACACCATTGAATAAAATGGTAAAAATATATTCTAATTATACTTTAAAACCACTCAATAATATAATTTAACACTATAAATTTTTTTGATTTAAAAAGATTTTTTTAATTAAAATTTAGTAATTTTCACTATTCATCAAAATATAAGTGTTATCCGAAAAGTTCCAAAATTTCACCCTAGGATAAATTCGATATTCCGAATCCAAAAATGAAGTCCATTTTGAGAGATAGAATTTATAAAATTTCAAAATGTAGGTATTACTATTCATAATGGCTAGTTTGATTGGTTGTGGTGTGTTAGAATCTCGAATTTGCGTACAATGCACGTCATTGCATTATTCGAAGGGAAACGTACCGTGGAAGCTTGGGGTGCTACAAAGTGGGTTGAAATTTCTTAAGCTATTGAGAAAAGAATAAAAATTTCCATGAATACTTATGATAATAATCTTATTTCTAAAAGGACTTATTCTACCATTAGAAAGAATATCTTGAAATTATCTAGGCATAAATCAATCGTAAGCTCATAGGAAAAGGTAACCATTATTATAGAAAATTATGTTTGTGTTAATGTTGTTTTGATGGATAGTGCAGGTTCTAAAAGGAATATTGGAAAAACAAGGGTGGATAAAATTGTTGATAAATATACCACATCATCAAAGGAATATATAAAGATGATAAATAATTTTTTATCCTCAAATAAATCTCAAAATAAGAGAAACTTTGTCCAAAAATAAAAAGAAGAAAAATATCACTAAATTATTATAAAATGAAAAAAGAACAAGGTTCATTGGTCACTGTTTTATTATAGAATATTTTAACATCATGACACTAAATTTTGTAATAAATTTTTAATTATTAAATCTTATAAAATGCTTGAATTAAGGGGTAGTGGATGAAAATGAATACACAAATTACTAAACATAATAAAAGATTATATAAAAGGATAAATTTGTTTATCATGAATATATTTGAATGTATTGAGATATTCTATAAAAAATTTAACACAAGTAGTCACAATAATGAATAGTTCTAGTATAAATATACAAAGAATGTACTATAAACTTTAAATTAAATAAGACAACAAAATTTGAAGAAACATAGAAATTAATATGAGTCTTCATTGATGAGTAATAAAGTGAATAAAGTTATTAAGAAAAGAAATCCCAAGAATAATATTGAGATGGACGTTACACCAAATAGGATATGATTCTATAAAATTAGAAAAATACACATCATAGACCTTTGAAATAAGGCTATAAAAATTAAAGTTAGAGTAATACAACTCAAGAAATAGAGTAAATCAATCCAAGAAAAAAATAAGTGAATTGGTTTAGTGGAAGATATCTCTAAAGAGTAATTAGAAAAGTTTCCAAATAAGGGTAACTTGGAGGCTGTTGAAAAACTATGTGGAAGATTTTTATAGACCTAACATGCTCCTAATAAATATATGGAATAGGTTTTTGTCCAGAATGATATGTTGAAAAACAAAAAAAAACATTATTAAATCCATGTTCTACGAACGCTACTATGAAAAAGGGTTCATCACATAAGACGAAAGTTGCACATACTCTTAAGGAGTGTATGATCATATATCTAACAAAACTAGAAAAGGATAAGAAAATAGATAAATCCTATAAATTTGAATTTTCATTGAAATCTGATGGTAAAAATCATATTCTACATAAAAAAATCTAAAAATTGTTAGAAGACTATGTTGCCTTTAAATACTCAAGTCTAAAAAATCAAAGGAGAATTTAACATAAAGAGGTTACACAAATCTGAAGCTATAAATAAAATGTTTTCTATGTTGAGAGTAGATATCATCCATGTTTCTCTCATTAAATATCTATGGATAACACACCTTATTCTCATATTTTTTTTATTCATGGGTAATTAAAGGTAATGTATCTATTCTGGGGGAGACCTGTAGTAATGAATAGTGTGAAATTCATGAAGAAACTAGGAAGATATCCATCATATATTACTTCAAATGGTATCATGTTACCCCCTTGTAACACTTCAAATGGAATCAGAAGGATATTCTTGGATCCTGTATTGAGGAATACTAGCCATAATAAAGAGATGTTGTATTACATCCCTTGAGGGAGAGCTAACAATAAGAGAATCAGCTAAATAGTATTATTATTTTTATGAATCTAAAAATGTGGATAGTACTCAAAGAAGTTTGAGACATTAAAATAAACTTTCCTATATTATTTTTTAATGTATCAAATATGATAATAAAGGGGGGGTATGTTAAGATAAAATATATTCTAAAAGAGGAGAAACCAACTTTGGTTTGAATGTTTTTAATTTCATTATTGAGATTGATATAGGTGATAAGTTGAATGAAAATATATTGAACAATGTTGGGAAGAATATTTCTAATTTGGTATCATATGTTTTATAGTTTAAGGATAGTTTATATTCCCTATGTTAATCTAGTGTTTTTTCTATATTGATCATTACTAACATAGACTTAGATTCAATTAATATATGGATAATTTCTTTAAGAAAAGTTATATCATTGTTCTCTTAAGTGAATTATGTTTTAATATCAATAAAAATAAATATAAAGGGAAGAAGATTAACTCTAATTCATGATTGAAGGAGGATATAAATGTGACTTTCCCATACTTAAGGACTCTTAAAATAAGGATACAAAAGATCCTTTTCATTTATTTACAATAAGGGTAAGAAGAAAAGAGATATATATTGACATAAGAGAAATGTAATGGTATTAAAAAAATATAAAGGGAAGATTTAAGAACCCAATGTATTGTGATGATTTTATTTTTTTCAATGATTAAGTTGGATGTCAATATGTGTTAAGTAATATGAAGAAAATATTTAAAGATGAATTATAAACTGATGATTCAAAAATAAGTTTTCTAGAAGACGTATTTTATAATTTAACCTTTCTTAAACATGTTTCACTAAAAGAATTATAAAAACTAACACACCAGATACATGTAATGTATGATGTTACTTCCATAAGTTAACACTGAAAGTGATTGTAAATCTAGATGAGTTATTTAAATGATTAAAGTGTGTGTTTCTAAAAGTAATGGAGTAAATAATATCTAATGATTGTTTAGTTGAACTTAAGTTAGAATATATGACAAGTTCTATTGTTTATAAGATAAATATTATCTAAACTTGGATGAATTTTGAAAGAATTTATCCATTGGACACTAGAGTTATTTTAGAATCATGTCTCTAGAGGATAAACTACCAAATGATGAGTAATGGATGTAGATTGTATACATCCATAATAAGAATCCTTGAGCCAAATCATAAAGAAGACCAAAAGGGTTGTCTAGAAGTTATAATAGCTAATTAATGTGGAAATGGTAAAATCATAACTATTATATATAAGGGTAAAAAACTCTTATATAAAGTTCATCAGTTGAGAATGTGAGGATTATAAATAAATTCCTTGATATTTTTTGGATGGTGAATAAAATGGTGATACACTGATCTTTCAAAATAACAAAAATCACAATAACTTGAAGTAAATAATTTTTCATTCTATTACATAAATTTTTATGTTTTAGAAGTTAATATGCCACAATTTTTAAGTAGCTGTGAATATTGTAAATTGAAAATATAATAAGTGAAGAAGGTAAAGTTGATCGGAAGTTGTGATGATGGGGAAGATCAATATTTTGTAAGTTAGAAGACTAATCTTGAGTGAATGGAATGTGAAGCCTGAGGTTAAAGCAATGGAAGTTATGGATGCTCTTGGATCATCATGAACTAAAGGAAAGACACCAAAAGTTGCATGTTTTGTATGATTGAGAAGAATTAAGGTAGGAGTTTTATGATAATTTAAAGCTGAGGGAGTTCAGGTGTGTGGAATATAATGATCAAAAGTTAAAATTGTCAAAATTTAAGAGGAATGAAAGGTTGATGGGGAATTTTGAAAGAATATGTCCAAATGAGTAGATCTAATGTATATATGATTTACTAATGTGAAAGATGAGTCAGCCTAGAAAGTATTACAAGATGATTATTTTCTTATTTATAGAGGGTCAAAAGTTGTGAAGATAAGTTATGTAAAACTTTTATATTTTAGATTATTCATCAAATAGGCACAAAGGAAAGGTTATCATGTAAATGAATATGAATTCACACACAATCCATGCTATGTGGAACTCATTTTGGGTGAAGGAAGCATCTTTTGTGAACATACACCATAGTATGTGAATGGGTGGTGGTGTATTTTAAAAAATCACAAAGTATTATGTGACAACTGGGTCCTGGTGATAGCACAACCACCCCGCCTTAACATGGTCGTTGGGTCCTAGCCCACCAGGTATCACCAGTTGCCTCGAAGACACGTGGAGCCCACCCCAGGGTCCACCCACGTGCCTGAACGGGTCATCTGACTAATGATAGTCCCCACAGGCCAAAACATGTCATTTCCAGTGTGTTTTGTCCTCACTCACACACACCTTGAGAAACTTCCCAGGAGGTCACCCATCCTGATCACTACTTCGGGCCAAGCACGATTAACTGTGAAGTTCTAATCAGGTAGGATCTTGAAAAGGAAGGTGCACCTTGTTGACATGAGTCATATCATTTAGTCATTTAACCGTTTATCATTTGGGGATGTTACACTCACCCCCCCCCCCTTTAGGGCACAACGCCCTCGTTGTGGGCCCTACATCTCAACCCAGGCAGTGCACCGCACTTAAGGCTGGGTTCCTCCTCTGATACCAAATGTGACAACCGGGTCCTGATGATAGCACAACCACCCCGCCTTAACATGGTCGTCGGGTCCTGGCCCACCAGGTATCACCAGTTTCCCCGAAGACACGTGGAGCCCACCCCAGGGTCCACCCACGTGCCTGAATGGGTCATCTGACTAATGATAGTCCCCACAGGACAACACATGTCCTTTCCAGTGTGTTTTTTCCTCACTCACACACACCCTAAGAAACTTCCCATGAGGTCACCCATCCTGATCACTACTCCAGGCCAAGCACGCTTAACTGTGAAGTTCTAATCAGGTAGGCTCTCGAAAAGGAAGGTGCACCTTGTTGACATGAGTCATATCATTTAGTCATTTAACCGTTTATCATTTGGGGATGTTACATATTAGGTTAAGGATCAGTGGTTCTTGTGAATATTTCCTAATCCAATAATTAGAAAATATAATCATGATTAAAGTTTGAGAAATCTATTGTGTTAAGAAACTATAAAAAAAATAGTTTCATGAAAATATAGAATTTGACCGCATAAGTTATGTATATTTTTTGGTTCAAAGTACTAAATAAAATGTAACTTTAGGTTCCTATGTTTTATTTAAGAAACCAAAATTTGATAAACTGATGGTTACTAAGTAAAACTATTGCTTAGAATCAACCTGATTAAGTTTTGAATGTTTAAGAATTCCACATGAGCCTTAGCCTGGTTGGTAAGGACTCTGTAAGTGCATCCAAGAGACCAGGGATCAAAACCAAGCGGAGGCAGAATTTCCGGGTACTATAGCAGTATTGTAGCAGGTACTGTAGTAGGTACTGTAGTAGTTTTGTAGCAGGTACTATAGCGTGAACTGTGCAGTATTGTAGAAGGTACTGTAGCGGGAACTGTAGCAGGCACGGTTTGAACTATAGCAGCCGGGAATATGCCCCTGTTTGGGCCTTAGGGCCACTAATTTGGTCCCTGAGTCCTTTAAGGCCTTCGGGCCACCCAGGACTTCTGGTCAGTAAGGCCTTAGGGCCACCTCAAGGCCTTCGGGCCACCTTAAGTGCAGATGCAAACCAGACAACCTACAAGGAACAAGCTCTACAAGGAGGATGAGCAAGGAGATTTCACCACAGCAGAAGCTAAACGGATTGAAAGAATGAGAGGGTATGGAACCTGCCATCGGGACAAGCCTGTGCATGCACAGTAATGTCTAGCCGAACAGCCATGCGAAGGTGGAGAGCTGATTTCACGATCAAGATGCTGGGGAGGAGCAGTTCCAAGTAGTTAGTCTGGGTTGTATGTAATGTTTGATTCCTACGAGCAATAAATTCCTCTAAGGCCTACGGGTCATGTAATAATTATGCCTACAGGCCTTTTAAGGGTTCCACCTCACCTCTTGAAAGGTTTATTATCAAAATCAATAAAAAATGAAGGCCTTTGGGTCATTGGAGGAATGTTTAAGAATACAAATAAACTGAAAAAACTGTATAAATTAAAGGTATTAGAAGATAAGAAACTAAAAATTAAATAAATTAAAGTTAAGATAGTGATAAAGTCTAAATATTTTCATCCCTCATAAGTTTTATAAGTTAATACACTTAAAATAAGATGAGTTGAATCAAAAGTTACATATTTCAAATATTCAAATGAGTATAGGTGTGAATTGCATGCAATTGAATCCAATTATTTAGTGGCATTTGAAGACCTAATATTTAGGAAGAATATCTTACATTTGATGTGGTGATATCTTGAATTTTAAGGATGATCATGCTTAGAAGGAGGAATATTGATGATTAGTGGGATCTAGTATAAATAACCAGTCATAAGACTAAAGATATATCGAGAGATAGCTACTATCATATTTGTACAAGGATAATATATATCCAAGGGTTAAGTATGATATGTTCCTATTCCATGTATAATATTTATTGATATTAGAAGAGAATGTGTGGCTCATACTAGACCTGAACATGGAAAAAATGTAGTCACCCATATTGGGGGTGAACCTTGTAAAAATTCTATGTCCTTTTCTTTATTTACTTTCTTTATGTAATGTATTGTGAATTTTTTTGGAACAAACAATATTCATTTAACTTAATCAGTGAAAAGGTTTGAATAAAAAAGGGTATAAAGTTAAAAAGAGAAAATAATTCAATAAAATGTGTCTATATTGATTCACCCCCCCCCCCTAGTGTAACTGCATTCTTCCCTGGGCAATTTAGCTATTATCAAAAGGTGTGTAGAGATGGGAGTTTCATCATTATTCTTCTCTATATAGATGAATTACTTTTAGATAAGCTCACGATGGTGAGGCTAGATGTGTAAAAGTGTTAAATATCTAGAAGTTTTAAAATTAAGGATCTCAGTTCTGTTAAGAGGATTTTGGGGGTGTCAATCAGAAAAGAATTGAGTTTTGAAACATTGTACCTATCTTAGTTAGAGTACATCTGAAAGGTGTTTGAGTGATTTTTAATGAGAAAATAAAATTTTGTAAGCACTCCCCTTAATGGAAAATTTAAACTTTCAAAGGAGAAGGCACCTAAAATAGATAAGGAGGATAAGTATTTGGTAAATTTTCTATATGCATTGGTTGTGGGAAGTCATATGTACATCATGTTTTTTATAAGGCCTTATGTCATTCAAGTAGTAGGTTTGGTTAGTAGGTTTATGGAAAATACAATGAAGTACCATTGGGATGTTGTTAAATTTATCTCCTAGTATCTCAAAGGCATATAGAATATTTCACTTTATTTTGAAACAAATGATCCTCTACAAGGATTTTTAGATACTGGCATTGGTAGAGATACAAACACACAAAAGAGAACCATTACTTTGTGTTTACTTTCAGATGAACTTTAGTGATATGTATATTCACATTATAACATGTAGTTACACTATAAACCATGAAAGTTGAGTAAATTTAAATTAAATAAGTAGGTATGGAGATGGTTTGTTTGAAGTGTATTCTGGAGGAGACCATTGGAGGTAAGAAATCGGCATGATATACCGTGAAAACCAAAGTGTCATTCACCTTTCCAAGATCTCAATGTTTCATTATTGAATAAATTATACTCAACTAAAGTACCAATTTATCCAGAAGATTCTAAAATATATATTACTAAAACTATTTATGGTTGAAGGGAATCAAAATCTCGGAGATATGATGAATAAATCTAGAGATAAAGAATGTCTAGAGAACTATTTCACTTCATTGGTTCTTAGATAGTTTGAATATAATTGGATATTAAAATATTATAAAGTTTAAAAGAAATAAACTGAAGAAGTGGTGTTGTTGAACATAGTACTAGTGAACTATAGGGAATCATGATGAATCCTATAAAATGATTCTCAAATGGGATATTGTTAGTCTTATTGTGTGAGAATTCATTTCAGATCAAGTACTATAGCTTTGATAATGGTGTAACTTCTAGAACTATATACAAAACTTGATCCAAGATGACACAATAAAACTAGAAGTCTGAAATCAACAACAAAAATGACTAATTCTAGATTATTTAAGTGAAAAATAAATACTATGCATAAGTGAAACTCTATTGATTCTACGTAATAATAACCAGAAAATTATCAAAGGTTTCATCAAGTTTTCACTAAATAGTAAGCTGGATGAAATTATGGATGTGTTCATTGTTCACTAGATGGATCGATTAATGTGGTGACCATGATCAAGTGGATAATTTTTCATAATTATTGGATGGTGATAGAATTTATTCTACTAAAATTTAGTTTTGGTTATCATTTATAAATAGTTGGATTAGGGTTACTTTCATTATGCTAGGTTTTAGTCACACTTAATCTTATGTTCATCTTATTCTTTGGAGTGATTGTTATGTGGTAATATCTTATTTCCTATTCTATTAAAGTGTTTGTTTCATGTGTATTAGGAATCATTTAAAGCCATGTTAAATTATTATATTCCTTTTTTAAGCACTTTACTTCCATATATTTCTTATTCTATATGTTTTGTGTGTTGTGATTGCCTGCAATTTTCGAAAAGTAGATGATTAGGGTGATTGGGATTCTCAATTATCAATCCAACTATACATGGAATCATGAATTTTGACCTTATAGTGTATTTATTCCAAATTTTAGTTCTAAAAGAAACTTTTAGGTTTTTTATTTTTGGTTCGGGATTACTATTTTTGATGTGATAGATTCACCTTGTGAGAACAAGCTAGTGTGATTGTAATTTCGCAATATTCTTTAGGTATGAACACCCTTTCTGAAATATCCAATTATTTTTTCAGGATCAACATGTTTTCTAAGTTTATTTAAATTAAATAATCCTTTATTTAGGACTTCCCAATCCCTATAAATTTCATAATCAACATGATAACTATTAAAATCCACTACAACATTTAGATCTTCCCCTTGTTTTCCAATACATTAAAATTTATATTCTTAATTTTCATCATTAATAGACATTTATGTTTGTAATGAATTCTGATTTTACATTATAATATCACAATATCTATCAATTACCTTTATCATTATCTTATTTTAGGACCAAAAACTCCTTACACTAGGTTTGTATCCAAGAAATATCACTGCATCAGATATTTTATCAAACATTCCCAAATTTTTTCCTTTACGTGTAACATGGGATTTCAAATACCATTAAAATTTTCAAGTTTAATTCTTCCCAAACCACATCTCATAAGGTGTATTTACTAAATCCAATTAGAGTAAACACTGATTGATATTTAAGGCATTCACTATTATGTCCTGACTCTAAAAATTCTTTAAAGTTCATGCTCTGATAACATAGTCTTGCCCAAGTATATCAAACTTTAGTTCTTCTACTTAGTATGGAGAACTATATTTATAAATTATATCATCCTTGTCAAAATATGATTTAAATTATCTATTCTTTTCTTTGGTACATTATCAGACCTAAATATTTTGATGGTTAATCCTATTTTATTTTCACTACATCTCTAAATGATCTTAAACATATAATGATATTGTAATTTTCTCACTATAATATATATATAAGTCATATGAGTAGAATAATTATCAAAATAATGAAATACTTATCACCATTTATTGATTTAAATCTAATCAAACCAAACACGTCCTAGGGTATCAACTTAATAAGGTTCTTAGTTTTGATCTCCATGTTCTTGTGACTCTTTTTCACTATTGTTCCTTTATAACATAAATCAAAGGTATTGATTATTTCATGATTAATCTTTAATAGGTTCTTCAAATATTCATATTTAATAAGATTATACATGTTATTTTGACCCAATTAAACAATCCTTATATCCCAAAGCTCAATTACTTCCTTTACATTCATGCCAAAATTATTTTTATCATTAGAGATTTGAAATAAGTTATCACTTGTTCATTTTCCCTTCATGATGATAGTATTATATTTTAATCTCATTTTAACAAATACATTATTTTGAAATATCACCTCTTTCCCATTTTCACAAAGTTAAGAAACACTAAAGTTATTTTTCCTCAACTCATCAATAAATACAACAATGCTAGATTCACGTTTCATTTCACTAATTTTTGTGCTTCCAACTCCATTAACATTGATTGATCCATCATTAAAAAAAGTGGAAGCTCCACCATTATGCCTTTATATGTCTTTAAATATTTTTTTATTTTTTTCATGTGTAATAAGAATCCTTTATCAAGTATCCAAGGCTTTCCACCTTTGACTTATTTTTAAAACACCTCAACCACCAATACATTTTCTTGATTGATCCTTCTATTAATAGATATGGAGTTATAATTCTTATTCAATTGATCTATTAGTATAATGATAAAAAAAATTTGGTGTGTCTATGTTGATCATACCTCCCATAAGTTTACTCAATAGAATCAAAATTATTATGCAATTGACCTTTTATTTCAAATATTATTCCAGATGGATTCTATAAACATTAGATTGACTCTTAATCAATTCATGGACTCTCTTATATTTAGGGAGTAGAATATTATGTCATCAAACGTAGCCTTTGTCTGTATAGACTCTAGAGTGGCAACATCTTCTTTCAAAGAAAAATCATCTCAGTTAGAAATAAGGTTTATCAAAATATTCTCATAACTTTTCCTTTTGATTTGAAACCCACTTATTTTGTTTAACTTTATTATACTTATTAATGTTCAACTAAAACTTGGATTTTCTCTTATACTTGGAATTAGTTTCCTTTTTATTCTCCACCTCATTGTTTTTGTGATTTTCATCACCATGACATGAAGTAACAATGGATATAACTTCTTTATTTATAATTGTAATCACCATATTTCTATTGTGGTGACTATTTTCACCATTTTGGATACAAATTCAATTTCTAAAATAATATTCTATGGGATAATTGGACAATATGTATGTTTCTTAGTGGAATAAAAAAATTTCTTAACTGATTTGGAATATTATCCTACTACCTTGACAGAAAGTTCAAGTAATTATCATCTTCAACCAACTTTTTCTAAAGATTCATTGTATCCTTATTCTTAAAAATAAAGTTTTTTTAGTGATCTTGAGAATATTATCTCTTTCTTCAAGTATTTTATTTATATCACCCATATGTAATGAAAATTAAACTTATGCCTCATTATTATCCTTGAATTTTGATGTGTTAAGGGATTTCTTAAAAGTTTAATTCTCCTTTCTGGAAGTTTTTTTTCTCCTTTTTAAGTTTCATAATTCTGTTCAAACTTACTAGAAGCTTCATCCTCAATTGGAATTATTTTTTGTCTCCTCTTATTTTATTTCCTATTCACTAATTCCCTCTTCATTAATTTCATATTCTTACCTAAAGGGTTCCTTGGACTATTTGGATTTAACCATGAAAGATTTGAGTCCTTTATATTTGATGAATTCTTTCTCCTTTTAAATTTCCTCATTATACGATGTGCCATCATGTTTTGAGAGAAAATATATTTTCTTTGAATATTTTCCTTTAATTTTCCTTTATAGAACTTTCCTTTACTTTGAAAACTTGACACCTTATTTCTTCTTGATGGTATTTAAGATTGATCATCACTTTCTCATATATTATTTCACTTTGGAAAATTGAATGAAAAGTGTCCAATCTTGGAATAATTGAAACACTTAAAAGAAATTTTATCCTTATATTTACCTTTTACCCATTTTATGCCTTTTAAAAATAATGAAATAAACTAATCAAGATTCACAGCATCATCCTCAAAATTGGTTTCCTCCTCATTAGACTTCTTAAATTCAAGATATTTTAAACCTTTAGAATCATTTAATGTATTCTCATTTTCATATGTTCCATTATTTATTAAGGTTGTACCTATCCTTGCATCATAGGATATCAAAAAAATTAATCTTTTCAATGGTCTAATCATCCAAATATTGATTCTAAAGGGAATAAATATATGCATCAAACTTATCTAGTAGAGTCCTTATTAATTTATTAACCATAATAGAATCATTAAGAACTTCATAATAACTTTAATTCAAGGTTAAAATTTTGTTCAACTGAAAAAATATCATCCATTAACTTATCTTATCCCATTCAAAGATCCTAAAATTGAGAATTAAATGTTTGTAATCAGGACTTCTTAACATTCTTATCTCCCTTATATATGTCATGAATTTTACTCTAAATTCCATTCATTGTTTTTGTACCCATCGCTCATGAAAACTTCTTCTCTGATGGGTATGAAGGTAACACATTACACATACTCTCACCAAATTCGATATTATTATTTTCAATAAAATTTTATGTTTTCCTATATTTGGGTATATGTACATAATTCTTATGGATATCAACAACATCTAGGCTAAGGTAAATAAGATGTAGAATGACCATCTCCTTCCATATATATAATACCTTCCCATAGAACATAGAAACTCCTTTATTGTTTACAATATTCATGATTTCCATAGATCCCATTGATAAAATAATGTAAGAAATAAAATAAAAAAATTATATCATCAAGAATACTTAGAATTACTTATCTTGATGGAAACATCTTCTTGATTACAATTGATAAATTGAAATATTTAAAAATAACCATGCTATAATACCACTTGTGATTCCTTGGCTGTGAGCATTCCAACATTGGGAGTGGGGGTGAATTAGTGGTGACCAAAACACTAGATCTCAAAAAATTTCCCCATCATCAATTATTATGTAGGATAAAAAATGAAACAAATCAATGATGTAACATAGGTATAGATTGAACACACATGGAATAAGAGTTTTTACAAGGTTCACTCACTCTTTTTATCGGGTGTCTAGTCCTTTGTTTATAATGGTAATGATCTAATTATCCACATTCATATCTTATTATCAAGAATAAAAATTCATGGGAGTAGGAATATAGTCCTAAAATCCGAGTAAAATAAATATCTAGATGTGTGTTAACAAGTTCATCGATATTACATAGCCTCCTCAAGGGTCACTAAAATTTGGATCAAGTGTGCACCCTTGTCCTTCTCTTCAATTCCATCTAAATATTCCTTGAAATTTTCTATAAAATGTATGTTCAGATATCTCAAAGTTTCATTATCACATATTCATGGGAAACTCACCTTAATTGAAAGACTTCATATGCATCATGGTGTGACAAGACATGTTGTAGTGTAATCCTTGGATCCAAAATAATATGCTATATCTCTTTCAAAATTATCAAAAGATATTTAATGTTTATATGACCTTTATGACTTGATCATATAGATTTCATCATGAACTTTTTATCACCTTATATCAGAAGTAGACATGTTACGGAATGACAAATTAGTACTATAGTGTGATGGATTTGTCCTTCAAAAAAGTTCGACACAAAATTTTCATAGCATAACACCTTACTATGTGAACTTTCTAGTTGTGGTGTGTTATTCTTATTATGTCATGATAGTCTCCAACTCCCATGGATCGTCCCACATAGAAAAATCATGGTTTATCATTATGGTGTGAGACTAACGACATGAATCCTTAGAGAAAACTTGTCATGTTTCAATATCCAAAGGTTGTATCATGATTTCTACATAAAAGTAAAATAAACCTTCTATGTTACATATTTCACATCATGGTTTTCTCTAAATCAATAAATATCATTTCCTTTTTAATTCACTCAAATCCAATCAGTTTAAAACTCATCCATGAGCATGTTGTAATAAAATAAAACATGAAACCAATTTCAATACTCATTAATAAATTGTATCAAAAAATAATTCATATCATGATCCTAATGTGGAAGTTTTATAAACACTACATTATAGGATAGAATGGTGTTTTTGAAATTCCTCCAACTCTAAATGTAAAGATCAATTCTATATTGACCATGTTTTAATTTAGATCAACTCACAATGTAAATATCAAATCCAGGCAGAGAAATTATTTCTGGGTACCGTAGTAGTACTGTAGCAGTACTGTAGTAGTACTGTAGTAGGTACTATAGAAGGTACTGTAGTGGGAACTATGCAGTATTGTAGTAGGTACTATAGCGGGAACTGTAGCAGGTACTGTTTGTCATTGTAGCAGCTGGGAATATGCCCCTATTTGGGCCTTCAGGCCACCGATTTGGTCCCCGAGTCCTTTAAGGCCTTCAGGCCACCCAGGCATTTGGGTTAGTAAGGCCTTCAAGCCACCTCAAGACCTTCGGGCCACCTCAATGCCTTCGGGACACCTTAAGTGCAGATGTAAACCAGATGACCTATAAGGAACAAAATCTACAAGGAGGATGAGTAAGGAGCTTTCACCACATCAGAAGCTAAACGGATTTCAAGAATGAGACGGTATGGCACCTGCCATCGGGACAAGCCTGTGCATGCACGGGAATGCCTAGCCGAACAGTCATGTGAAGGTGGAGCTGATATCACGATGAAGATGTTGGGGAGGAGCAGTTCCAAGTAGTTAGTATGGGTTGTATGTAATGTTTGAATCATATGGGAAAACTAATTCCTTTAAGGCCTAAGGGCCATGTAATACTTACGCCTACGGTCCCTGTAAGGGTTCCACCACACCCCTTGAAAGGTGTATTATAAAAAATCAATAAAAAATGAATCCCTTCGGAAAATTGGATGGATGAGGGATCTTCAATATCCATTACTCATAAACTCGGTCACTAAGGACTCTTTAGATGCTAGTATTATGACTTTACCACATTGATTAGGGAATAGTGGGTGGCTAATGTTTTTTAATGGGATGGACTGGAGTTGGGAAATTCAAGCTCGAGTGAACATAGTCTAAAATGGAATGATCTATTTAGGCCCATATTTGATACAGGATCAAAAAAGTTAGTCTGATCTAGCCTATAATTTAATTAAACCATTCTATGGGATAGTGTTTGTTTATAGTCAAGCTTAAAAATAATTTTTAAAATTTAAAAAATAATAATATTTAAGAAATATTAAATACATAATATTTATCACATAATTATTAATATATATATATATATATTCCTCTTATACTTATAAAATATGCACGTTTCTCATAAAAAATGATAAATTAAATTGAAAAAAACATTTATTCTTGGCCCCCAGACTGACCCACATATTCTAAGGAAAGTTCACCTAAGCCCATAGACCTTTTTCCTCACTTAATTTAATCTCACTTAAAATTTGGGACAATTTTTTCTAATCTATATTATTCTATAAATTTGGTCCAGTGATCATAAATCATAGGTTGAGGTCCCATTAAGCACCCATATGGGTTTCCTTGACCTATTTTCTTTTATATGAAACTCTTACTATGCTTTATTAATCCCTTTTTATCTTCTTTGATATAATCTCATGTTATGAAGAATGTGTTATTATTGCACTAGATTGAGGAGTGTGGGTTTAATAGTGTTCCAAATATCAATGCATTTAGGGATAGTAAAGGGTGCCTGATAATCAAGTACCTCGCACTACCCAACTTGAAAAAATCATGTTTGAGTACTTCATAGATGGATTTGGTTAGGTTTTTTTCTTTATAAAAACTACTCAATTATTAATTGGGTTTGATTCATGTATTTATGATAGGATAGATGAAAACCCAAACCCCTTATATTTTATTTTTTATTTTAATTCAAAATATTGTTTTTTAATATGAAATCGGTGATTTGGGAAGTGGGAAGGAAAACAAAGTGAATTTGGGAGGAGTCTAGTGTGTGATAACTCCAATATGGAGAGTCATTTGTGAGGCTCTAGGTATATATAGATTTATAATCCCACAAGTACCTAATTCTTTGCAACTAGCTCTCCAATCCTGCGTCACCAGCTAGACTCCTCCCCACCACATTGTGATTTCTTTACCTCCACTAAATTGAATATTTTATATTTAAAAATTTTAATAAAATAAAAAGAGTTATGGTACTAATGGGTATTAGTTAATTATTTGGTTTTGGGTTAGGATATTAAATAAACAAGAATATACGAGTTTGGGTAAGGTTTGGGTAGGCCTTAAGTTAAATGGGTTAGGGTAGAGTAGATCAAAATTAGTGGGTACCTAACCCATTTCCATTCCTAAATGAATTATAACTATTTTATTTCTAGATAATAAAAATTAAATAAAAAATATATTTCATTTAAATATGTTGAAATTTCATGCACTAAAAATCTATAAGAAAATACATTGTAAAAGTTGTTATATGGTTGACATTTACATGGTATTTTTTTCCATTTTGTATAATATATTTTACTATAATATTTAATTATTCGGTTAAAATCATTAAAAACTATTTCTATTATTAATTATTATTTTTAATCACATAAAAATTTATAAAGGAATATACCTACAAGAAAATATTAGATTTCATAATTTACGCCATGATATTAACACAATGAAATTGAATTTTTTTGTTCTATAAAACTTGGTTCAAAACAACAAAAAATAATTGGTTTTTTATGAACAGTAAAAATATAAGTATTTTCTAGATATAATGTAGAATATTATAATCATTTTGATGTGTAGTGACCAGTAGATAATTCATTCACTCTGAGAGGGGGTGAATCTATTTGATCATTTTTATCAAATTCGTCTCTCTTATAATTTCCCCTATTTTTATTTAAACCTATATCTCAATTCGGATTTATGGATCTTCTTATGGATTCCCAACACAAAACACCACATAAAATGTAGTAAATAAAAAATATACAGTAGCATGTGGTATTTTTTACAAGTTTCGATACCAATGTGAGTATTCAGTCCTTATTGTGTTTGGGTCAAGTCTGAGACACATATATTCACTATATTATGAAAATGAATATATTAGAATGGTAGTGTAAATCCTTGAATATTTGATGTAAATAGGATAAGGTAAAGATATATACTTGAATCTTAGAAGAATCTTTCTAAATGATTAAAATAGAAGGTGGAATATATCCTTGACTCGTGTGTGATAGCAGTTATATCTTGACGACTCTTTAGTCTCTTGACTGGTATGGATATGATTATACTAAATCCCCCCCATCCTTCCACAGTCCTCCTTGTAAAATACAAAACAAGATATCTAATTTGTGTCAAGATTTCACTACATCAACTAGTGAGATATTCTTTCTTAACAAAAGGTCTTTAATTGCTAATACATAAATAGATACAGTAGCATGCATGTTGGCCTTATTATCTCAACTCAATCTCATAATAATCAAAAAATATAGATAGTACACTACTGGAAAATGGGATATTTGTGACAGGGCATTTATGATGGAATCTCGTAGCAAATTCCTTGTTGTAGAAAAGGGCATCGCAAATAGATTTCTCATTTTTTTTAAATACCTTATTGCAATGAGGCCAGTCGCAAATAGTCTTGCTGAGTTTTTAAAACATTCTTTTGTGGTGGGCAGTCGCAAATACTATTTTCTATGGGTCTATCACAAAAAGGTTAAAAAATAATAATAAAAATAATAAAAATAATAAAATAATATTAATATTAATGAAATAATAATATTAATAATAGTAAAATAAAATAAATTATAAAATTATAAAATAATATTCATATAATAATAATAATATTTATAATATAATAATAATATTATTATTATTATTAATGAAATGATAATATTAATATTACTAATATAATAAAAAATTATAAAATAATAAAAACCTCAATATTCGTTAAAAATAAAAAAAGAAAATAATCACAATTAATAATTAATGAAAAAATGAAATACAGTAATAAAATATTAAATAAATAAATAAATAAATAAATTTAATATCCACAACAATATAAAAAATTCACTATATAGAAATGTAAATATTTAATATTACAAAAAAATTACATTCAAATATTTTATCATAAAAAATAAATAGATCACTGAGGGGGAGGGTGGTTTGGAGGAGCTGGAGGAGATTGTGGAGGTAACTCCATCCCTAAACCACGAGTGAGACGTCACATGTACTCCAACTGCTCCTGTTACTACTGCCATCAATGCATCTCCTGTTGATGCTACTGTCATAGGAATTTTTCATACTTTTGTTTCTTCCATTGACGCATCTTCTCCTAATCCCTACACATACTCTTTATAAGTTCACTCTGAGCTCGCAGCTACTCTTGATACTTTGTAGCAGATGATGATGACACTCCATGAGCTCCTCTCGAGCTGGATACTGATATCATAGTGGTTCCATAATAATCCACTGGAATCAATTGAGAGTCGATACCAACAACTCGGCCTTTCTCAAAGTCATATTGGGTTGCATGAATCCATGTTGTCTTGTCAAATCGGTGGGCACTGGTCTAAGTATCAGTCTCAGCCTAGCTCTCAGTCTATATTTAATACATCATGGCCTCATATGACTCCTTAAATTTCAATTTAGAATTAGAATAGTTAAAATATTATTTGTTGTTAAATCTTAAACTCAAAAAGAAAATATATTGACCACAATCTGATGCTAGAAAGCACCTATAATATCTCCAGTGGTCAGATCCCTATACATCCTCCTATAAATGTAGAACTCTAAAATATCGGGTTGTTTGACTGCCTATATGAATATAAAAATAAATCATTTACATTTAAAGTTATATAAAATATTTAAAAAAATTACTTACCACATGCTCTTTATGCGTACTAAATGTACGACTACCGACTTGATGTGTCACCTCTTGTCTACCCCAATTTTCTTGACCTGCTGATGATCTCCTCTAAAAAAGACCACCCAAATAGTGTGAACATAATCCATCCCAAACCTGAGAGGAAATGTAATCTATTTGGTGGGTGTGACAAGACTCATCAAACTCTGTCACTCCTGATTTCTCCATTACTTTCCTTCTCAAATTGTGCAAAAATTGACTGAAATGCTGATGCATAGTCCCCTACCATGTCGTCCAGATAGCCCCATGCATGCTCTCATCAATGGGATACTATAGACTCTACAAATAATTTATAATATCAAGTTATTAATTAAATTAATTTAAAAATAAATATTATTTATTTACGTATCAACCAATAATCGAACATACAGTGATGCACATCAATGGGAATCTGATCTCATGAGACCCATACTTTAGAAAAATAATTTTGCAATATAGAACTACCTTATTCAGTAGCTATATGCATAAATCTATGAAAAAAAGAACAAATAATCAAACAATTAGTATATAAATAAATTATTGAAAACTAAATAAAATATAAAAGTAAACATACCTCTGCACGTATGGATCAAAGACAAGATGTGGACATCAGTCGGGGATCAGGTTATGAATCATCAATCGCACAAGACCACACCCCATCCAAGTCCCCCCTGAACTGCCAGTAGTCTGAGGGTCAAATGACCCAACATCTTTTTGGTCCAAAAGAAGATCATTTTCCTCTAATATATGAAATATATCCTCATCCATCTGAAACATGAAATGAATGTTGTTAGAAAATATTTGAAAACAATTATTATATATATATATATTATATGATTATAACCAGCATTTAACTATGTTAATGTTCATCTTCGTCATCACCTTCATATCTTACGATATTAATGTCTTCATATTCCTCCTCATCAACATCAATTTCCATATGAGTTCCAGTTTCATCATCTCTTTCCATTTAAAATTCATTTGTAACATCATTAACATCATTGTCACCATAGACCCTTAACCGTGGGTTGTCATCATCGATATTTTTTTCTCTTCGTGAAAAAAGATGGATTTGGAGCAGTCTCTTGAAAAATTTCAATTTCTTCCACTTCAACAGAACCACATTCACTTTGAGTAAACTAATTTTTCCATGATTTAATTTTTATTATGCTCCATTAATCACTCAACTCTATTGAAGTAGCACAATATTTTGAATAATAAATTTGATGTGCCTGATGAGCTAATAAAAATGTTTCATTTACTATAAGAAGACTTTTAAATTGAATATCAACGATTCCATGGGTCGGATGAACACGCGATCCTCTCTCAATATCTAAACACTGACATTTAAACATCGTTGTGTAATGTTGTCCCAGATAACACAGTTCAATAATTTCTTCCAGCATTCCATAAAATTCAACTTCAGTTTCTCTATGATGTGATCCTCTCAAGCGCATACCAATATTCATTATTTTTTTATTCACCATATGCATGTGTATGAAATTTAAAACTATTCACCACATATATATTATAAGATTTAACCATTTTTTATGATGGTTTACTCAATACACACAATTTATTATCAATTTTATCAGTATGTTGAGATACCTGAAAATTTGTAAAACAATTATCAATTTAATAGATAATAAATTGATTTTATATGTTAAACCAAAAGGAATTTATGTTACTGGTTTTGAAACTGGTAGGAAAAGTTTTTTTGTTGATGTTCTTCAAGAGAAGCTGCTGTAATTTGTAGAATTTGTTTCTTGATATGATTATCATATAACTTAAAAATAAAATAAGATTAATTTATTGTAACAAAAATTATAGAATAAGTGATAGAAGAACTCACTGTACAAATGGTGTCATTTCTTCACAGTTGAGCAGAACATATGTATGAGCTCTGTGATGTTCCCCATCTCTAACCCATTGTTCATGAACTCTACTAAAGCTAAGTTTGGGTTGATTGAAAACTAATAATTGATTGCACATTTAATCATCAACATTTTCCTCATTACAGCTCATATGGTTTTGTTTTGAGGGATATTCATATTGAAATTAATGAGAGCAGAAAAAAATTCCTCTTGTAAATAAGCTTCTGCAATTGAACCTCCAACTGATGCTTTATTGCATACTTTTTTCTTCAATTTATTCATGAATCTATCAAATGGGTACATCCATTGAAACTGTACCAAACCTCCACATTTTTCTTTATAAATAAAATGTAATATCAAATTTTAATTGATTCGAACAAAGCTGGAAGGAATATTTTTCCAGTTTACATAAAATTAAAACAATATCTTCTTATAGTATTCTTAATGCATCATATTCACTTTTCGCCACACAAATGTCTTGGAAAAAATATGATATGTCTATTATCATATCCCAAATCATAGAATTCAAAAAACCTCTTAAAACAATCAGAATAATTCTTTTAATTATTACATGACAGACATGAATTTTTAATCTAGTAATATGACCATTTTTGACACATCTTCCCAAATTGGAAGCATAACCATTTTGAAGTCTCAAAGATGCAATCCACTTACAAAATAATAATCGATTTTCTTTGGAGAGTGTATAAGCTGCTTTTGGATTCATTAACTTTTGTGATCTAACATTTTTAAACTGTTCAAGTTTTGGTCACCTACAAATTTGGGCAATATCTAACTGTGCCTATACATTATCTTTGGTCTTACCTAGTGTATCCAAAACTATATGAAATAAATTATCAAAATAATTCTTCTTAATATGCATGAAATCTGACATATGTATATCAATTTTTATATGCATGATAATGGAGATCAGGAATACCTCGTCGTGCTACTCTCCATTCTCGTGCATACAAAAATAGATATCTGTATGTTATGACAGATTTTTCATAGTGATTTAAGTGGGAGAAAATTGTAAGGAGATAAGGCATCGGGAAAAAGGGAGTCTCCAATACACTGAAAATTGTGCGAATTTATTACAATATGTTACAATTTATTACAATTTCTTACTAATTATTGTTAATTATTGCTAATTATTGCCAATTATTATTAATTATTACTAATTATTAGTAATTATTGCTAATTATTTGTTGGTTGGAGTAGTTTACTCAAGAGGGGAGGGGTGAATTGAGTAACTATAAAAATTTCTATTACAAAAATATTATTTTAAAAGAAATTGTTTTCCCCAAAAATAGATACAACCTAGTTAATCAAGGTTATACTGTTATAAGAGTTTCACTATTTAAAGAACTTCTTAGAATATTGATTAATTCTCAGTAATCTTAATATGTATTATTAATATTACTTTTGAAGTTATCCTACTAAGACAAATTAGTTATAACTTCTTTCCAAGACTAACTATCAAAGTTAAATTAGAGTTTTTTAGATTATGCAATAAAGCAGTAAAACAGTGAAGACTAAATTTAAATATCACAGCGGATATGAAACAAGTGGTTCAGTCTCAAGCCGAGACCTAATCCACTCTACTTGGTGATCACCTTCCACCAAGCAGTTTATATAAATAAACATTGATCCACACCCTGGATCGGGGTTAACAACAGCACAAAGACTGTCCAGGTCACACAGGGACCTCTTCCACAGTTTTTGTGGGTAAACAAAAATAATAACCAGGCCACACAAGGACCTCTTCCATAGTAGTCGTGGGTAAACAAGAGTAAAAAGAGTTTGGTGTAAGGATTTAGAAATCCTTCAGTTTAGCACAGGAGTCAGTGTGTGTATGGAATATACAGATTACACACACTGCTCAAAAAGTAAAAGAATCACTGAGAGAGAGTAGATATGAGTTTAGAATTCTCTAGTGATTTGAAGTGCAGCTCTGGACTCCTTTGATTAAATAGAAATGCTTCTGAGTCCTTCTCTGGTTTTTGTCTTGAAAAACAGAGTGTCATAATCCAACTTGTGTTCTTCACGAGCTTTGATAATGTAAAGGTGTTCTCTGGATTCCATTGTACTTCGTATGTTCTTCAGTAGTGTCAGATTGCATGTATGAGACAATGTTTTCTTTGAAAATCTTGCAATGTGTTATTCACTATCGTGCTCACAGGATTGTTTTTCGTTCAGTATCACACTCTATGGTTGTTGGGAACTCTCCACTCTTTATCTTCGAATGCATATGTTTTAGCTGACAGGTTCCATGTGTTTCGTACCTCGTACCTCGTACTATGTCTACAAAGAAACATTAATTATGTTAGTGCATTAAAGGCATCAAATATGACCGTTAAACATTAAATTTAAAGATGACAAAATAGTTTAAGAAACTGTGTCACAGTATGTTATGAAAACGGTGTCTCCTTCACATGGTTTCTGAGTGTCACGGTCTGAGTGTCACGGTGTCTGAGTGTCACGGTCTGAGTGTCACGGTGTCTTCTTTACGGTGTCTTACTCACGGTTTCTTTCTCACGGTGTCTTGCTCACAGTGTCTTGCTCACGGTGTCTTGCTCACGGTGTCTTGCTCACGGTGTCTTGCTCACGGTGTCTTGTTTCACGGTGTCTTGCTTCACGGTGTCTTGTACTTAGGCAAATAATAGTATTCAAACTTAAACAGTAATATGCATGAAATGGATTGAGCTTAACCATTATAAAGCATGAGATAACTTGAAACATAAATACACATGATTGGATATAATTTAGGATTTAACTAGGTTGAATGAGATTTATGATCATTAATGAGATTTGTGATCATTGATGAGATTTGTGATCATTAAAACATGATTAAAACATGAGGAGTCCAACATTATTGTTAATTATAACTAATTATTAGAATTTATAACAAATTATTAAAATTTATTATTAATTATTATAATTTATTACTAATTATTAGCATTTATTACTAATTATAACTAATTATTGGAATTTATTACTAATTATTCCAATTTATTACTAATTATAGGAATTTATTACTAATTATTAGAATTTATTACTAATTATTAGAATTTATTACTAATTATTAAAATTTATTACTATTTATTATAATTTATTACTATTTATTACTAATTATTGTAATTTATTACTAATTACTACAATTTATTACTAATTACTATAATTTATTACTAATTTTTTCAATTTATTACTAATTTTTGCAATTTATTACTAATTACTACAATTTATTACTAATTACTACAATTTATTACTAATTACTACAAATTATTACTAATTTATTACTAATTATTGCTAATTATTACTAATTTAATACTCATTATTGCAATTTATTACTAATTATTACAATTTATTACTAATTATTACAAATTATTTGAATTTATTACTATTTATAACTAATTATTAGAATTTATTACTAATTATAACTAATTTATTACTAATTATTGCAATTTATTACTAATTATTGCAATTTATTACTAATTATTTCAATTTATTACTAATTTATTACTAATTACTACAATTAATTATTAATTATTGCAATTTATTACTAATTATTAGAATGTATTACTAATTATAACTAATTATTAGAATTTATTACTAATTATAACTGATTATTAGAATTTATTACTAATTATAACTAATTATTAGAATCTATTGCTAATTATAACTAATTATTAGAATCTATTACTAATTATTAGAATTTATTACTAATTATTACTAATTATTACTAATTATTAGAATTTATTACTAATTATTACTAATTATTAGAATATATTACTAACTATTACTAATTATTAAAATTTATTACTAATTATTACTAATTATTAGAATCTATTACTAATTATTACTAATTATTAGAATTTATTACTAATTATTACTAATTATTAGAATTATGGCTAATTATTAGAATTTATTACCAATTATTACTAGTTATTAGAATATATTACTAATTATTACCAATTATTAGAATATATTACTAATCATTACTAATTATTAGAATTTATTACTAATTATTACTAATTATAAGAATTTATTACTAATTATTATAATTTATTACTAATTATTAGAATTTATTACTATTTATTAGAATTTATTACTATTTATTACTAATTATCACAATTTATTGCTAATTATTACAATTTATTACTAATTATTACAATTTATTACTAATTATTACTAATTTATTACAAATTATTACAATTTATTACTAATTATTACAATTTATTACTAATTATTAGAATTTATTACTAATTATTAGAATTTATTACTAATTCTTACTAATTCTTCCAATTTATTACTAATTCTTCGAATTTATTATTAATTATTACAATTTATTACTAATTATTACTAATTTATTACTAATTATTACAATTTATTACTAATTATTACAATTTATTACAATTTAATACTAATTATAAGAATTTATTACTGATTATTACTAATTATTCGAATTTTTTACTAATTATTACTAATTATTGTCATTTATTGCTAATTATTACTATTTTTTGCAATTTATTACTAATTATTACTAATTGTTTCAATTTATTACTAATTATTACTAATTGTTGTAATTTATTACTAATTATTACAATTTATTACTAATTATTACAATTTATTACTAATTATTACAATTTATTACTAATTATTACAATTTGTTACTAATTATTACAATTTATTACCAATTATTACAATTTATTACTAATTATTACAATTAATTACTAATTATTAAAATTTATTACTAATTATTACAATTTATTACTAATTATTAGAATTTAAAATTGTTACTAATTGTTACTAATTGTTACTAATTATTACTAATTAATATAATAACTATTAATAAATACTAATTCATACTAGTCACACATAATTATTTGTAAAAATAAACATAAACAACGATAAATAAAACTATCTAATTCTAATTTAATTTAACTGCAGCTAATTAATAATAATTATAACTAAAATAAAATGAAATGAATTAAGTAAAAAATAAAAGAAATAGATTAATACATTAAAACTGAAAATTTTGAAGGATATAAGCTACGAATAATACCTCGAATTAAAATTTTAAACTATGAAAAATTTTGAGAGAAAAATTTTCCACTAGAGACAAAGAGAGGTGTAGAGAATTGATTGGAATGAGAAAAAACGGGTGGGGGTATATATAGGTTAGATTAGTTACAATGTGCTTATTTGCAACGGGACTCCCATCGTAAATACTCGGCTGTTAAAAAATAATTTGTGACGGGTCCCGTCGTAAATACCAACCTGCTGACATACTATTTGCAACAGGAGATGAATCTCATCGCAAATACTAAAAAACACCATCGGGTATTTGCGACAGGAATAAAAGTCCATCACAAATACCCTTTTCATGGTTTGGCGTGCAACTCGTGCCAAACCTTTTATGACGGGAATCATCGCCTTGTCACAAAAACCTTAGTATTTGCGATGGGCTGGTTCACTCGTCGCAAAAAAAAGGTCCTTTCAATGGACTATTTAAGACGGGTTAGTGACCCGTTGCAAATGACCCGTTGCAAAATCCCACTTTTCCCGTAGTGGTAGGATACTCCATGTTTTCTTATTCCTAATATCGTTCTTCTTCAAAAGATTCAACACACATATCAAGCGTAGGAAATAGTAATTTCATCCTTGGTTCTTATCTTCATTCTTCTAAATCCACTTCTATGATACAGGAATATCTTAGGGTGGGACTTCACTCCTACTTCTCCTTCTTCTTCTTCTATTCTCATTTTTCTTATTCTTCAATGTATAGGATCTACCCTACATAATATATTTGCCCTCTCTTTCTTTAATAAAAGGAGTTCTCTCAAGGAATATAGTATCGGTTCTCTCTATTTTTCTACTTCTTAGATACTCAAGATATTCAACCACAAAATACAATATCAAGTTATTATCTCTCACTTCACTTTTTCTTCTCTTATTCTTTTTCTTTTTATCTCCAAAAAATCACATGAATATTATTTTTATATTTTAATATGTAAATATCTTTCAATCTCAGTATCATGATCTTCTCCATAATTCTCCATTTAAAACAGGTTAAAATATCTTCCTGATAAAATCTCCAGTTTTCATCTTTGATAAATATTTCAAATATTCTATTTGGAATCCTAGAAATAACATACCAAGATCCTCTCATTTAATTCTTCACTAATATTGATTTGAATCATATATTAAATACCATCCCATGATACTTGTGTCTTGAAAATCACAAAAGCATTGTCCCATTTGTGTCACTGGGAATCTCACATTTTGATAACTAGTGACCCTTACGTATTACCTATAATCTCTAGGTTACCTTTACATTTTCCCCTTTTAACCTTTATATATGCACTATAAATTTTGATTTACTCTTACATATGGTCATATCATTTAGTACGATATGGATATTTCATATCCTATGATTTTCATTTTCCTAACTGGAAACCTTTACGTATCCTCCAATTAACCCTTACATATCAAAATTAGGATTTGGAAAATTATCAAATTTCTAGTGAGAAACACTCATGTAAGAAATTTTTAATCTTATATATCACGGTATGGTTTAATACTTTTCCAGATTGCATTCCCTATGAGTACCTTTACATATTCACAATGATTCCCTTTACACATTGAGAAACTTACCTTTATGTATTATAGTGTTACTCGAGACTTTTCCAATTTCCAGTGAGAAACCCTTACATAAGAAATTATTACTCTTAACTATCATAGCGAGTCTCGAGTACTTTTCCAAATCTTCTGTTTCAACTTTAGAGGTACTCTTATATATGATCATGTTGACTCTTGGGTATTCACTATAAGTTTTACTTTGTCAATTTTTCAGTCTGCATGTTCTGGATAACCCTTACCTATTTGTAACACCCTAACACATGGACCACTCAATAGTGGCCTAATCCAAGGTCACTATATGACCTTAGGTTTGCCTCCTCATGAACCAATGGTCTCTGAATAGTGGTGAGGGCCTAATTCATACAATGGGGATATTATTCCCTATAATTAGATTCAAACACACAGTGGAAATAACCAAACAATATTCATCACAAGTTATCATAGTACGCATAATAAATAAATATAATGCTATAAAAAATGAACCATGTAGAAGAAAATAGTCATACATCATGTTGATCTACCACTAGGATGATCACATATACAAAATAAACAAGAAGGACAAAAATACATAAAAACCCCTACTATTATCCCCAGGCCTCAGAATAACCTAGTCTTTATAAACACTCAAGTTTCCTTAGCTCAGTCCACTACACAACCTATGCTCAACCTGAAAGAAGACACGTAGTATTAATGTGCACCAGAGTTTCCATGTAGGCTATGAGAAATACATCTCAGTAGGGTCTCACCAATTTCCCTTAGTATACACCATCATAGGCATGTATTCATGAGGTAAATAAATAAATATTCCACACAAGCGCATCAGACATCATGTGTTAACCAAGCCACCATGAATCTATGTGTGTTGGGTTATCTCATGATAACTAGGCCACCATAATACCCGATCATACCTGGTTTGTCACTATTCCAAAATCCATTCATCACCTAATGCCACACAATCCGGCTCATAACCAAAGATGATAGGTAGGGGATCATCCAATCCCCAATTTCCACTCCCTTAGAGTAGGGTCCCACACTAAGTTCTCGAAATATCCCCCTCTCTCATATGGTTATACATCCAATACTCAACCTCTAATGTATCACTCAAGGTAGGTCTCATCCATCCAATTTATCATCCCATCGAGACTCGGCATTCTCACTCAAGGTGGTCCCATCATCTTGTCCCATTATATAACACAACTGAACCGGTATTTAGACTCAATACCATCCACTATCCCAACCCAGTCATTCCCAATGAATGTATGGTTCGTGATAACACCTTATCACTCAAGGTGAATCCAACTAGTCTCAATCCATACCTTATCACTCTAGGTATTCTTGAACTTGAGACACAATGAGTACTCCATCCCATGTATCGAAGTCTAGACATCTTTATCTCACTCATGGTAGGGCTAGACCTTGGGGTCCACACCCCCACACCGAAATCTATCCCCTATCATAAGCACACACATGAAACATAATAAGAGCACACAACCCATCATACAAGATCACAAGCTCATCACTCATGCACTAGTCACTCTAGACCTAGCCCCTCATCTTGAAGAACATATCATATCACCCATAAAATAATTCACTAGGGTCATTTTGACCTATCTCTATATCTATTCTTCAATACCAACTTTCATTTATCACTCCTCAGTGATGCCATAACTCATAGTTTCTTCTTTAAACAACCCTTAGAAGTTCGTTTCACATCCTTGTCATAACATTATATCACTCATGATCCTGATACCCAGGGACCGTCCTAATCTACCCTGCTCTAAGCCCATTGGAAACATGTTCCCAAGTACCGAACAATTCTCATAACCCACACTAGGTCCCATTTCATGTATGTTAAAGGAGACACTTCAACCCATCACTCTAAGAAAATCCCCTCACCATCACACCTTGTCTCATCCTAAAGGACTCATCCCACTTACCATGCTCACCAGGTTCTCAAACCACTCTCAATAGGGTGTCACTCACCTAGCGTAAGAGGTGTGACTATCTCACCCACCAATCTAGGCCTAATGCTTCTCATACATCCCAACTAGTCCTAGGAAAAGTATATTAGGCTACCCATGTCTCATATTACACTTTAAGACCTACTCAAGGTTTCTTTTCAACTCATTTTATGCTCTCATCCATTTTTTATAATGTTTTTAAGTGATCCAAATCACCTAAAGTGATAAGGAGCACTATCACAAGCCTATGTGGTCAAATATAATCTTATCGCTTCCTCTAGGGTGCTCTCATTCCCTATCCATCTACATATTCCCATTAAAAATTCATGAATCAAATGATTCATGCATAAATACACATATGTCTTTGTATTAAAGGGATCACATACCTCTAAAAAGGAGTTACCATCCTCAAAAATCTCCACAAAACCTCCACTAAGCCCATCCATAACTCATCCAAGCTTGTACCATCACCTAAACTCTTAACTTGCATCATAAAAAATAATTAATTAATTATAAAAATTTATAATTAATTATTTAAATTAAACCAAGGAGATAGATTCACAAAAAAATTCACCAAGCAATACCACTTTACCAAAATCACACCCAATAATGTGTGTTATACCTTCTGGGATATCCTTTAGCCATCTCACCTTAAATCCTTATCATTATGAGTTATTTACACCATGATATAGTATAAATAGTCAATAAACTCTCACTAAAATGACACAAAATTAAAGTTCTAACAAGGGGAACCAAGAACAAAGGAAAAATAGAAGAACGTACCTTAGATAATTATAGGAACACCACCAAAATCATACCTCGATATGGGGGATCAAATAATTAAAATAGAGGGGGAGAGTTGACTGATTCAACCCTCTTTTGATTCCCCTTTTTCCAAAAGTCCCAAGGGAGAATCCCTAAAAGTATGTGTCTACCCTTAAATAAAAAAGGAACCCAAGCATCGATCAAAAAAATACTAGAAGATTTACAATGTAACACTCACCTTTTCTCAACATTCTCATAGCATGACCAAGGGCTACAACATAGACACCCCATGTAGAGGGTCTATTCCTCATCCTACCTCTATCATGATGTGACCCATGGGTCACGACACAAACCATCTTTATAAGTATCCTTGCCCCACTTCCCAAGGGTCATCACTATGAATATATGCCTCCCTTTACAATATGAATCCCTCATATAAGGGTCTTTCCCCTTTCCAAAACCCAAAAAATTCACTATGTTGTGAAGACCTCAGTCATGGTATGACTTGGCTCACTATATCCCACCATGGTGCAACCTATGATTCATAGTGTGAACTGCTGCAATAGAACCATTTCAGCAAGGCCTCTCAGCCTTATTATGATGCTTCTTTGAGCATATAAATCACTATATGGGACTCAATACTCATCCAAAAACATATCCTTGAGGTGTTCCAACCCATTAACACCTTATCCTAATCCCAATTAAAGGAACAACTCCTATTCTAAGATCAAAATTTGAACTCCCCCTGAAAAGTAACGATCCTAAAATGTATTGTTCATTACAAACTTCCCACCATAATGCTTCTTATATTAAAGAATACATAGTAGTTCTCCATCCATCAAACCCAATCTATCACAGTCATAAATTCACTAATAAATCCCCACGTCATGCCCTGGAATGATAAACATGTTTTCACTATGAAAATCCAAACACAAAGAACACTGCCTACCATATTTCAATCCATCCACTCACCATTAATGCCAAAATCGAGATGGATTTCACCCGCACTCATCTATCATGAAAACCAATATGGAATTAATCAGTTCACCTATGAATCTATAGTACTCCCCACTATAAGGCTTCACTCAAAAAAGGAAGATTTCAAACCATGGTACTTTCTAACAAAGGAATTACCTATTGAAAATGCATTATTAGTGGTCCATTAACATGATTGGTGTGGTTTCCATCTCACTACATCCAATTCTATGGAAAAACACAAATAGGAACACCACTGACCAACCTCTACCAAAAACATTTGGCCTCACTCGCTAACAATTCACCACACTATCTCTTAGGATCACAGTGCCTTAACACCAATATGCATCATTAAATCATCCAAGCACCCTCACCAAAGTTCAAACCTAAATATCAGTGTAATTAAATGGTGGTACCACCGACCAATAAAAACTTACATCATACTCTCACCCCAAGCATCAGTGCGCCTATGATCCAAATCAATCTTGGATCACACCAACTCCACTCCAATACCAAATCCAACACCTAGACTCCAAATAAAACTGTATCTGAATCTCGAATCTGGTATTTTATAAGGAACTAGATCAAATCAAATATTCTCACACACTGGTAACCCGACCCCACCTTGACCATCTATTGACTAGTATCACCATAATCATGGCCCTTTTGACATGATGGTTTCACCTCCATGACTGGTATGATGTACTCTACCATAAGATTATCATTATCATCACTTACCCAACCAAAACACTAATCTCCATGGCCGATGATATTTCCATTACGGAATACAATGACTGGATGTGGTTGTCCCAATCATAATCAAGAACCAAAAAAAAACATCCAAGATTTCTATTTTCAGATGATCGAGAATTCCATCCACATCATTCAGTAATCCACTCACAACGTTGATCACATTCTATGATAGCCATTTGTGTACTTTCCACCATATGAATTTATTTACACTGATCCTTGATAATCGCCCAAAATGGGTCCCAAAACCACTCTCACTCATCCAATCAACCCTTGACAAGGATCAAAACTCTGGACCACCATGCCTGCTTGCATCACACCATTGTACTATTATCATAGAATTTATCAATTTTATCCACAACCAAACAATTGTCAATAGACCTGCACATAGTCTATTCTATCAATATGTAACTTAACATGCATCGTGCATAACCATTGTTAACCCACCCTCACACATTGAGCCTTTTCCCTAAAATTCACATGAATACTCACTATCCACCTTGAGGAAAAGTGATCCTCTAAATAACCCTCTCATAGGTTCTTACCCACTACCTATCCTGATATGTCCCAAACCTAATGGTTGTATGTTCCTGTACAACTCAATCATACAACCCAACTCACACTCACAAGTTGTGTATCATTAATCCTAGGCTCACATACCTAACCCACCGAACATGATCATCTTGAAAGTCAATTTCACCCAAAATGATAGGGAATATCACTTTTGTAAGGCCAACCACATAATCACATGTCACCTGGGAATCATTAAAAAACCCCAAGTGTCTACCCACACTCCCATCATGCTAATGAAGTCACACATAAAAAATAGGTACATGCATCATATCATCCATGTCCTCTCACCTAGCCTTGATACTAATCACAAGTCATTCTACATGCCTATTATCAACTGCCCAGTTAAGTTAAGTAGCATTCCACTTTGAGGATATATGGGAAAACATCATATAGGTTATTATTGACACTTTAAGTAACTATACCCTATCCTCAAGGAAACATATACCCATCATTGGATCACTCCTTCAGAATTCAATACCTGCACCAATCCACTAAGTGTCCCTATACATCCCTTATGGGACTTTATAGTAATTTTCATAGAATATCTTGTATCAGGATCCAAATTACCTATCATAGAATAAAATATTGTAGTTTATCTAATTATAATTACATCAATAAGTTATATGGTAAAATACCATTTAAGTTATTGTTGACACTTTAAACAACTAAAATATTTTTTTTGTGAAGAAATCACACACAATAACATGTATTTCATGTGAGTAATACATTCCAAATATGATGCATATACATAGGACTCTTACTAATGGTCCAAGAGCCAAAACCATAAATAGAAACCTCTGGTAAACACATCATATTCAATAAACATCTTAACCAGAATAGTGAAAAGAAAGAATATAAATCTCATACACCCAGTAACCAGGAATTCACATTATAAAATTTTTCATGACTCATCAGTCCGAGGTCCATCAAAAGATCTGACACATTCCCATATCATTTTTCTACCATCTACCCAAATATTAATAAAAAAACAAAATCTCTAATACCATTTTGTAATGCCTCAGCCCACATACCATTCAATAGTTCCCTAGTCCATGGACATTACATAGTCTCAATCATGCCACCACATACACCAAAGGCTTCTGACTAGTGGTGGGGGATAATCTATACAATTGTAAGACTATTCCATCAAATCAAAGTTAAACACCTATCAAAAATAACCAAACTATATCCATTGAAAATCATCATTGTATTCATAATCAATAAACAAAATGATATAAAAAATGAACCACATGGAAGCATATAGTCATAGATCACACCGATCACCCACTAGGTCAATCACATATACAAAATAAATAAGAATATAAAAATACACAAGAGGCCCATACTTCCATCCTCAAGATTTAACATAACCCGATCTCCAAAACCACTCAAGATGCCTCAACCCAGTCCACTGCAAAACTTGTGCTCAACCTAAAAGTAGAAAAAAAGAGTATATGTGTACATAAAAATTCCTATGATAGGTGTTGTAAATACTTCTCAGTATGGTATTAACAATTTACCTTGGTATACGTCATTATATTCATGTATATATGAGGAAAATAAATAAACATATCACACAAGCATGTTGGACATCATGCACTAACCAAGCCACCATGAATCCATGCGCATTGGGTCACCATGTGCTAACCAGGCCACCATGACACCCAATAATACCTTCTTAATCACCATGCTTAGATTCATTCATCACATAATACCGCACAATCTGAACTGTAATCAAAGACTCAAAGAAGGGTTTCATCCAAGTCTCGACTGCTAATCCATCAGAGTAGGGTCCCGCACCAAGATCCTTACCCATCCCCCTATCTAGGATGGTCATACACCTAAAACTAATCCTCTACCTTATCACTCAAGGTAGGTTTAATCCATCTTGTTACACAGTACATCCAGGCCTAACCTTCACACTCATGTTGATCCCATTATCGGATCCTACATCACAACACAATCGGACTAGTATTCTCACTCAATACTTCCCACTTTCCCAACCCAATATTTATCACTAATGGAAAGGTCTACGACAACACCTTCTCACTAAAGAGAATTAAACTAGTCTTAATTCATACCTTCTCACTCAAGGTATACCTAAAATTCATGCACAATGAGGAATTTATCTCATTCATGGAAATCCATCCAGTTCTATCTCATTCATAATGATTCCAAGATCGTGATCCACACCCCCACACCAGAATCTATTACCTATCACAACTACACACATGAAACACAACTAGGGATTTCAACCAATCACACAATCTCACCAACTCATATCCCACCTACTAGTCACTCAGGATTTATCTCCACATCTTGAATCATATCTCATATCTCCCATTAAGACATCCATTAGAGTCATTTTAACCTATCCTGGTATCTATTCCTCGATATCATATTGTGTTTATCACCCCTTAGTGACACCACAACACATAGTCTCTCACTAAACCAGACCTTAGGAGGTCATTCTACATCCTCATCAGGAACCTACATCACTCCTAGTTCCACTACCTAGGGACTATCCCAAGATACCCTACTCTAATCCCCTTGGAAACTGATGCACCCGATTTGTGTATACATTTCCATATATATAATTAAAGATAAAAACATGTTTTCGACAAATATATGTTGTTTTATGAACATGTTATTTGATTTTGGTGATTCTGTTTACTTTCAGGAGCTTTCTGGCTAAATACACAAATCAAGGGATGCATGTGAAAATTTTGAAACTACACGGCGTGTACTTTTATACGCGTCGTGTACATCCAGACAGGGACACAGACCGAAGGAGGGAGTACACGCCCATCTCACCAGGAAGAAGATACACGCCGTGTGAGGCGGCATTAGACGCCGTGTACTACTTTCTAGAAGCGGTGATTGCTGAGAAAAGTCCACACGCCCATGTGGTCGTTGAAGGAGACATGACGTGTTTGAATTTCTACACGCTGTGTCTGCTATTCTAGAAGGGGGTTGGCATCCAAAATTATGATACTACACGCCGTGTATGGCGGCTCTACACACCGTGTACACCCAACCACCAGGCGGAGCCATATTCAACAGTCAAAGATAGCATGTTAGGCCACCTGCCAGCGGAGAAATTGGTGCCAAAACATATTGACGAAAAGTACACAGCGTGTACTTTCTATACACGCCGTGTACTTTATTTTTCTATAAAAAGAAGCCTTGTCCTATGGATTTGGGAGTTCGAAACATTTTGAAGAAAGAAGAAGCTCTGTTTCTACCATTCCCGAGCCACCGTGGTGCCATAGTTCCACTATTCCACCTTCCGACACCCTACCTCAACGCTTACACGATGAATCTGTCAGGTATCACGTGTGTCATTTCTCCTCCACTTTCTTTGTGTAACTAAAACCCCTCGTGTTGGGGTTGTAGATGAAGGGATCATAATTTGTATGTTGTTTTATATAGTTGTGTTTTATCATTTTAATTCATATTAATCTTCTTAATCTACTGTTATATATAACTAAGAATTCTGTGCCGGACCAAGGGAATAATTCTCAGCGATACAAAAGAAAAGTAACGGTGAAAAACATCCATGACCATTGGAAGGATTTCACTAATTCAAATAATGGACTGAATTTAATCAAGAATTAAGAACACTGACTACCAGACCAAGGAGTCAACTGCTTTAATTCCAAACAAGAGGAACTAAACCAAGGAAATCTTGTAACTAAATGAAATCCAGAATTATTGAATTATTATGAACAACACAACCATTTAAACAATCTGCATAAGAACTCCTTAATCACCACAGCCCCGACACGTCTTTTCTTCCCATTTTAAAAACTCTTTAAATTTACCTGTTGTTTTCTTTCAAAATGTATTCATTTATTCAAAGTAAAACAATTTAGTTTCAACCAAAAACCAAAATCAACTCAATCCACTCTAAATTCTGCATACTTCACCTAATTAAGTATTAACTCAATTGAATTCATGCACACCGCGGCTCCCTGAGGATCGACCTCGAGCTTATTCTATACTAAAGTTCTAAGAACGGGTAATTAATTTAGGACACATATAACTTCAATCAACGACAAGCGAGACCAAATTTTGGCACCATTTTCGGGGAAACTGTTTGGTTTTAGTGCTAAGATTTAAATTGTGTTAATAATTTATTTAAGTGAAAATAAAAATAAAAAATTATCAAAAATATCTTTTCTGATCCCATTTCAAATTTTCTCTTTTATTTTTCCCTTTTACGCCTGGTTTTTGTTTTTGTGTTGTGCAGAGCTTAAAGTATATGTTTAGACGTTTTACATGATCCAGAAGCACCGAGTCTTTGGAATTAGTTGCGCTTGACCCGGAAATCGAACGGACCTTGCTTCATCATCGGCGTACACAGACAAAAACTCACAACCATCAACCACAACCCATGGTGAACAAGGAAGAGGGAGCACCATCCGTAGATGCTGCGACTGAGAAACAGTACCAGGATCAGCAGCCTCCCGCTACTAGTCTACCGGAGCAACCTCCTGAAGCCTTCATGGAATTCCTCCCAAGGGATTACCAACGGTCCCCGCAGCAACTCTTCCCACGGCTATACTTTTCCCCTTAGGAGCAGTTTATGCAAGCTTCACCCCATAAACAACAACCTCCAAGATGTACCGTTATTGAGTATGGACTTCCATCGATTCACGGAGCTGATACGGGCATCATTCGTCCTCCGGTCCAGGCCCAGCACTTCGAGATCAAGCCTGCTATCATGCAGCTGATCCAGAACACAGTCTAATTTGGAGGCCTGGCTAGTGAGGACCCGAACGCCCATCTCTCCAACTTTCTGGAGATCTATGACACCTTTCGGTAACATGGCGTGTCCGATGATGCCATCCGTCTTCGTCTATTCCCCTTTTCTCTACGGGACAAGGCGAAGGACTGGATCAAGGGGCTACCAAAATGATCTATCCTCGCCTGGGAGGAGCTAGCCCAGGCGTTCATGTCCAAGTACTTCCCACCATCCAAGATGGTGACACTCCGGAATGAGATCCATAACTTCTAGCAGCATGACTCTGAGTCGTTGTATGAGTCCTGGGAACGCTTCAAGGAGATGTTACGAAAATTTCCCCATCACGGACTCCCACTCTGGATGCAAGTCCAGACCTTGTATGGAGTACTTACCACGAATACCAAGTCCATGGTGGACGTTGCTGCTAGAGGTACGGTGATGCGGAAACCCCCTGAAGAACTATTCAAACTACTGGAAGACATGTCCACCAACAGCTTCCAGTGGCACTCCAAGCGGGGGACTCAAAAGAGAGGTATGCACAATATTGACGCTACCACTATGTTAGCTGCTTAGTTGGACTCTGTGTCCAAGAAAATCGATGCATTGAACCTCAAAGGAGCATCTCAAGTTCATGCGGCGAACCATCCAGCATGTGGCGACTATGGTGATAACCACATCATGGGAGAATGTCTGGGTTCGACTGGAGGCCCCTAGACGAGTGAGGTGAGTTATGTTTCCCAAAATCGAGGTCCCAACCAGTACCAGCAGTACCAGAACCCGGCATGGCGTGATCAACAAAACACTGGCTGGGGCCAACAACAGCAGAATCCTCCGCCACAGCGACTGCCCAACTACAACCAGCCTTCATATCAGAACCAATACCAAAGTCCACAACAACCCCAGCAGGTTCCTTATCAGCAACAAGGGTATCAAAAACCTCATCCACAGCAGTCACCTCCTCCACCAGCTCAACAACCACCTCAGCAGGAGAACACCTCAAGGTTAGAGGATCGTATGACTAAATTCATATCTACTGCTGAGACTTGGTTCCAGAATCAGGAAGCTTCGATTCGAGGCTTGGATAATTAGATTGGCCAGCTGGAAAATCAACTCTAAGGGAGGCAACCTGGTACACTACCGGGGAACACCGAAAAGAACCCAAGGGAGAAAGTCAATGCTATCATGCTCCGGAGTGGAAAAGAGCACCACCAGAACCAATCAGCACAGCAAGGTGCATCCACACCCACTGTTTATGAAGAAGGTACCAATACCGACCCCTCCTCATCCAAAAGCCCGCAGAAGGAGGCTTTACACAATAAATAAAAGGAAGTAATCCAACCATTCAAGCCTACCTTACCCTTTCCGGAAAGATTGAAGCAGAGGAAGTTGGACCACCAGTTCAGCAAATTCATGGATTTTTTCAAGAAGCTACATATCAACATACCATTTGCGGAGGCCCTGACACAAATTCCAACATACACCAAATTCATGAAGGAAATCCTCTCGAATAAGAGGAAGATGGAGGATTTGGGCATTATTGCACTAACGAAGGAGTGCTCCGCGGTGGTTCAACATTCCATTCCTCCCAAACTCCAAGATCCAGGTAGTTTCACCATTCCTTATACTATTGGATCCTGCAAGTTTGGGAAGGCCCTCTGTGACTTAAGGGCTAGCGTGAACCTCATGCCCCTCGGAGTTTTCAAGAAGCTGGGACTCAATGAGCTCAAGCCTACCAGCGTAGCCCTTCAACTTATTGATCGGTCCATCAAGCACCCGAAGGGACTACTAGAGGACATATTGGTCAAGGTGGGTAGGCTGATCCTTCCCGCTGATTTCATCATCCTCGACATGGGGGATGACCAGGAAGCCCCTCTTATACTTGGAAGACCTTTCTTGGCAACTGGGAAGGTACTGATTGATGTGCACCAAGGGGAGCTTATTTTTCGGGTAGGTGATGAAAGGGTTTCCTACAATGTCCTCAAGGCCGTCAAACATGCTTCCTTGTCAGAACATGAGGACTGTTATGCAGTGTCCACCATGGTTAATCATTTTAGTAACAAAGGGGATGATCTAGTATGTTCTTTTATTTCGAATAATTTAACCATTCCAGATATTCTATTAGAAGAAGTGTCAGAAGACTTGCAATTCATAGAAGGCCAGGGCAGCCACTATTGGCAATGTGTAGTTGTTCTTGATAGTTTGGAATGGGACAAGGTGCAGCCACTTGTGCCTTCGATTTTAAAGGCGCCTGAACACGAACTGAAGTCTCTTCCATCTTCTCTCAAGTATGGGTATTTAGGACCCAATAAAACTTTGCCTGTTATACTTAATGTAGAACTATCACAGGAGCAAGAAGATGCACTTCTGCAGGTTCTCAAACAGCGGAAGCATGCTATTGGGTGGACAGTCGCTGATCTGAAGGGCATCATCCCTACCATTTTCACTCATAAGGTTCTACTTGAAGAGGGTGCCAAGCAATCTTGGCAACCAAAACGGTGCTTGAATCCTCCCATGAAGGAAGTTGTAAAGAAGTAGGTGATCAAATTATTGGATGCAGGCATCATCTATCCCATCTCGGATAGTCCGTGGGTGAGTCCTCTCCAAGTGGTACCCAAAAAGGGGGGTATCACTATGATTTCAAATGAAAAGAACGAGCTCATCCCTACACGCACTATCATGGGATGGCGAGTCTGTGTGGATTATCGAAATCTAAACGATGCTAGAAGAAATGATCACTTCCCTTTTCCATTCATGGATCAAATGCTAGAGAGTCTAGCAGGGCACAACTTCTATTGCTTCCTCGACGGTTTTTCCGGTTATAACCAAATATCCATTGCTCTAGAGGATCAGGAAAATAGCACATTCACTTGCCCCTATGGCACATTTTCTTATCGAAGGATGTATTTCGGCTTGTGTAATGCCCCCGCCACCTTCCAGTGTTGTATGTTGGCCATCTTCCATGACATGGTGGAACGAATCCTGGAAGTATTCATGGATGATTTTTCCATTTACAGAAAATAATTCAACATTAGTTTACGGCACCTAGAACTAGTTTTGGAACGATGTGAGCACACTAACCTAGTCTTGAACTGGGAAAAGTGTCATTTCATGGTGCAAAGTGTCATAGTCCTTGGCTATAGAATTTCAGCGAAGGGGATAGAGGTGGACCCGACGAATATTGAAGTCATTTCACGACTACCAATACCGACTTCCGTCTGCGCCATCCACAGCTTCCTGGGGCATGCAGGTTTTTATAGGCGGTTTGTCCGCGACTTCTCCAAAATAGCCCAACCCCTCACCAATCTTCTAACCAAGGATGCCATATTTGAGTTCGATGACCAATGTGTCAGATCTTTTGAGCATCTAAAGAAGCGCCTTGTGGAAGCTCCAGTTATGATTTCTCCCAATTGGGAGGAACAATTTGAGGTGATGTGTGATGCAAGCGACTACGCAGTGGGAGCAGTCTTGGGCCAGCGACTTGACCGGATTTTCCGACCTATCTATTATGCCAGCAGGACGCTCAATGAGGCACAGATTAACTACACCATCATAGAAAAGGATATGCTCATCATGGTTTTTGCATTTGATAGGTTTCGTTCTTACTTAGTATTGTCTAAAGTTATTGTTTATACTGACCATGCAGCACTAAAGTACCTACTCAACAAGAAAGACGTGAAGCCCCGATTGATCTGCTGGGTACTCCTCCTACAAGAATTTGATCTTGAGATCCGAGATAAGAAAGGGAGTGAGAACTTCATTGCTGACCATCTCTCCTGCCTCGAGCTGCCTCACTTGGAGAAGGAAGAAGATCAGGAGATCAGGGAGGATTTTCCTGATGAGCACCTCTTTTCAATCAGTGAAACACCTCGACCATGGTATACTGATATTTCTAATTTTCTGGTTACAGGTGTCATTCACCTCGACCTCTCCTTCCATCAAAGGAAAAGATTTCTCTCTAATCTGAAAAGTTACTTCTGGGAGGATCCTCTGCTATTCTGATCCTGTGCAGATGGAGTGATCCGCTGTTGCATCCTGGAGAATGAAGTTCACGGTGTCCTGGAGTTCTGTCATGCATCACCAGTAGGAAGACATCATGGGCTGGACCGTACCATAGCTAAGATCATGCAGTCTGGATTTTTTTGTCCCACCATGCATAGAGATGCTCGGGCCTTTGTTTCCTATTGCGATCGGTGCTAGAGGACAGGTAATGTGGGATGTAGAGACGAGATGCCTCAGCACCCCATCTTGGAGGTCGAGATTTTCAACGTCTGGGGCATAGATTTCATGGGTCCTTTTCCCCCATCTTTTGGGAACACTTACATCCTGGTTTGCGTCGACTACGTCTCCAAATGGGTGGAATCTACTACTATAGCTCACGACACAGCCAAGGTAGTCATAAATTTCTTAAATAAAAATATTTTTAGCAGGTTTGGAGTTCCACGAGTAATGATCAGTGATAGAGGGACCCACTTTGACAACACACTAATGAGAGGAATACTATCGAAGTATGGAGTAAAGTATCATATGGGGACACCATATCATCCCCAGTACAGTGGACAGGTAGAGCTCTCCAATCGTGAGCTCAAGCAGATCCTGGAGAAAACAGTGAACACTTCACAGAAGGACTGGTCCAAGAAGTTAGATGATGCCTTGTAGGAATATTGGACTGCCTTCAAAACACCACTGGGAATGTCCCCGTTCCGCCTCGTCTATGGAAAGTCCTGCCATTTTCCAGTAGAATTGGAACACAAAGCCTACTGGGCCGTCAAAGCCCTAAATTTTGATCTAAAGGCAGCTGAAAAGAAACGTAAGTTCCAACTGTCGGAACTAGATGAGATCTGATTAGAGGCATACGAGAACGCCAAGTTTTACAAGGAGAAGACAGGAGCCATTCACGACTGGATGATATCACGAAAATATTTCCAACCCGGTGATCAGGTACTTCTCTTTAATTCTCGTCTTCACTTATTTATAGGGAAGTTAAAGTCACGTTGGTTGGGACCATTCCACATTATTTACGTATTCCATCATGGAGCAGTAGAAATTTCTGGAGAAGATGGTCAACCATTCAAGGTAAACGGGCAGCGCTTGAAAGCTTACCATCCTACAGACAACATGGTGGGAACGTTTTCCACCATACACCTCAGGTAAGCAAGGTAAGTAGGTTGAGCCAATGACCTAAAACAAAGGCGCTTCCTGGGAGGCAACCCAGAGGTTACACACCGTGTCCCACTTATATACACAGCATGTACTAATCCTTTTTAATTTATAAACTTAATAGTATAAATCTATAGAATAATAAATAAATAACCAGGGATGATGCCGGTGCTGATGGAAAAGTCACTGGAGTTTATTCGAGCCGTCCTCGGTTCGAATCCTCCTGACCTACCTTTGGCATGGGGTTCCTCCTTTTAATTACATGACGTGTGTGGTATTTTCCATCTATATATATATATATATATATATATTTGTTTAATAAAACCCATGGTGGGGATGGACCGGTTGGCTAGAATCGTAATCCGGTTTCACAAGACCCGGGTTCGAATCCAGACAACAATCCCATTTCCATTATTTGTTCTTTTAATAAAACCACATGACGTGTACTCCGATATACGTCGTGTGCGCCATGATTTTTCAAATATAAATTAAAAACTTTTTAAAAATAAGAAATTACATGCGGGTGAAGTTGGTAGATTGGAAAAGTCTCGGCACCAGGTTCACAAGACCCAGTTTCAAATCGTGCTAATCTCCCCGCTTCACCCCCATCCTTTCCTAAATAAAAACCACACGTCGTGATTTTCTTTCTTTCCATGTGTATAGGTCATATAGAATAAATATATATATATAATAAATATGAATAGCAGAACAACCTTTGCTCCAGTGGTTGAGGGCGTCCGTTCGGAACGGCCGATCGCCGGTTCGAATCCCGCCCCAAGAACCGGACCAAAGGTTGTACTACTATTTTTCTAATTTTACAATACACGGCGTGTATTTCTTGATATATGTCGTGTATAGGTTTATGTATAATAGAATTTGTATCTATATCTATTTTATTTTAATTATTAATAATAATTATTATATAGTTTACTATAATAATTATATTTATTTATATATTTTTTAAAAAAATCGGGATATACGGCATGTACCAAACATACACGTCGTGTACCGCGGCTATATAAGCCGCGGGCCACCCGGTTTGAGGTCATGTCACATGGCCTCCCCATTCTTCTCCTTTCTTCCCATTTCTTCTCCTGAATTCCATCTGAACCCCCTTTGTTGGATCCGTCGATTTGGGGAATTTCAAGTTTTTATTCTTCTCACATTGTGATCCTCAGTCCAGGTACGACGTTCTGCACCCTCTATTTCAAGTTTTTAGAATCATTTAGGGTGTTTATCGGATCGGCCGACCATTTGGCTCCCGCCTGTACATGGCCACAAAATGAAGAACACACGTTGTGTACCTCTGTACACATCCACACACTAAATATTTGGAAATTTTTATATACACGGTGTGTATGTTCGGTACACACTGTGTTCTTTTTTTTCGTCGTGCCCAAGTACTCCTGTGCACACGGCCTGTCACCCCATGTTTCAGAACACGACGTGTATGTTTGGTACACACCGTGTCCTTTATATATGTAGCCAGCCTGTGTCTTACCCTCTACATGGCCATGTTTTTCATGTTCAATACACGTCGTGGCCTGTACCTACACAGCGTGTATTGTTTTCTTTGAACTGATAACAACATGGTCGTGTCCTTTATATTACACAACCACCTGCACTTTGATGTGAACATGGAGTGTATGTTCGGTACATGTCGTGTCCTGTTACATGGTCTATTTACACCCTTGGCATGTATTTCCAGAGAACACGGGATACTCTATATTTTGACTACACGTCGTGTACTCTGGAGTACACGCCGTGTACTTTTATTTTCCAGTTTTATCACATTGTCTTTGTTTTATTTTCTTCCTTTTTCTTTTTCTTTTCTTTTGTTTTCTTTTTCTTTCTATTTAAAGATATGGAAGATCATGATCCTTCCTGAGGGAAGCAACCAACCTCCGCCACCGAGGGCGAGAGGCCCAGCTATCATCGGATCCGACTCCGACCACCTACGCAGCCGGACCCCGATGCTCCGGTCTTTGAGCTCCCTCCATTGGCCATTCTGCCGCCACTCACTCCCTCAGATGAGGCTGGGCCTACTTCTGTTGCACCAGTTGCCACTTTCCTTGTACTATCATCCTCAGCAGCTGGTCCCTCTTCGATCACACCTTCCACTGAGCCACCTTCTACTTCGGTAGATCCACCTCCGGAGCCAGACGTTGATGCTGCACCGGCACCTGGGTCGGGACCTGTAGGTGCTCCCTATCCCTACACGGTCTTCCCGGTCACCGACTTCACATACGACAGGTTCTGACGCTTCTCTCGTCGTCTGATACCATTGAGTGGATGGTACCTTGACAGAAGCATTCCGCAGCAGCTCAGTATTTGGGAGGAGTTGGAGGTGCTTCTCGGGAACACCGCACTCCTCAAGATTTTCCAGGTCAGCACTCTTGTGTTCTGAGATTTATTTTTGGAGTTTGTGGCCTCCTTTGAGTTTGATGGAGTGGAGTACCGGGAGACACCTGGAGATGTAGTACACGTAGTCCGATTCCAGCTAGGCGGCCGACGTTTCTCTCTTACTATGACAGATTTTGGCCGAGGGTGTGGCTTCTACCCCCATCCTATCACACCACCCCCCGTTTCTGACTTGACCCGACCCGAGCACTCTGACCTTATTGCCATGTGGAGGGAGATCGCTGGGCCTGACCACCAGTACTACCCCACTTCCTAGAAGAGAACTCTTATAGCCGACCTTGTCCTTCGCTTCACCCACCGGTGCTTCAGCGCCATCCTTTTTCCCCACCATGAGTATATGGGGGTCATGACCGGCCGTGACACGGAGCTTCTTACCTGTGTCATCTGGCACGCCTACCCGGACCTCCCCTATCTTGCCGCCTCCTATTTCCACCCCATGTTTACCGGCCGTCAGGGCAACCTGAACGGAAGGTTTTACACCACCCGTCTTACCCACCACTTGGGGGTATTCGAGCCCTCTTTACCGCATGACTTGTTAGGTTCACCCCAGCGGATGGACTTTCTCATGCTCATTCGCATGGGATTGGTCCGGAATCAGGGGTGCCTACATCCTTGCTCAGGCTCGAGTCCCGCCACCTGCTGACCCCCCTACCCCAGCTGCTGACCTTGCTCCTCCTTCCCCACCCCCTCCAGCTTCTCCACCTCACCCACCTCCTAATGACCCCACTTCTTCTGACCTTCCTTCTTTTGTCCCATCCCCCATCCCACCTACCCCCGCACCCTCGGTCGATCTGACCCTTTCCCTCCACCTAGCCATGATGGAGCAGAAGTTAGCCCATATCATCAGCCACTAGGACACCATTTCATGCCATTTGATTCGTCTGGACGGCCTCCAGGACCGGATGGAGCATATGTTGGTGCATATTGTTCAGCATCTTGGTGTTCCACTGCCTAAGACACTAGCCTCTACCTCCGTTCCTGGCCCTTCTGCTGCTGCCCCACCACCATCTCCTGTGCAGGCCACAGATTCCGTTCTGATGACTACGGTGAGCTCTGTTGCTGCCACATCTGTCGGGCCAGGGCCTGCTGCTGAGCTTCTGATCCCGAGTCTAGCACCTGCGGCTCCTACTTCTTTAGCTACCCTTCCCGATGCTGAGTCAGAGCCTCACCCTTCCACACCTCCCGCGCTGTCTCTACTGGCCGATTCTGTACAGGATGATGCCTCCCCTGAGGTGACCCCATGATAGTGACATTTTTCTTTATCTTATATATCTCTTTTGTCATTTTATGTGATGTGATGTTATGCATGTTTTCAGTTTTCCTTTTTCTCGACAGTCATAGGTACGGGCATGGAGCGCCTTGGGCATCACTTTTCACGAGGGGAGTATTTTTCCATTTTCATTTTCTTTCTTTTTGGATTTACTACTTCCATTGCTTTCCCTCGTTTTCCCCCATATCACCCCCTTTCCCACCCTTTACCTTAGTATTTCACTTGGTGGTCCATGTACCTTCTTCAGTGTGGGGGAGTGTCTATCTCTTTCACCTTAGTCTTTTCCCTTAAACTACTCTAGGAGACATCATTATTAGATTATATATATGAAAATTTACTGCAATTTTGGTTAATCATTCTTATAAATTCTAGAGTTATCAGTAGAAACTTTTGGAAAGGTTACATGATTTTTAGTTTTTAAGTATTTTAAAATGATTCCTGATATAGTTTCAATTGCAACTTTTTGTCCTTGATTAAATTACATTGATTAGGCTAATAATTTATATTCATGTCATGAACTGATTGTCCCTTTATTATTTTTCCACTCCTGAGAGGTATTCTAAACCCTTTTTCGTATTTCTTCTCTAATACCCTCTTTATTCATCACTACCAGAATTTACATGTTTTTATTTTCAAAACATTAAGAAATTTTTGAATTACTTTAACATGATTGAGGCACTAGATTGTTTTCGCCCCTTTATCTTGAGACCTACCCTACATTTAATCTTCATTAATCCCATAGAAGCCATGAACGGCCTTTATAGGAAGCCACATTAAAAGCCTATTTCCCTTCCTACCCTATTCTTTTTAAACATTGCATGATTATTCATTTGAGCTTTAAAGAGGGAGTTGGCAATACATGGCATTTGTTTTGTGTACATACAATAAATAAAGTGTGGGGGAGTGCCTCTTGATTATTTGGGGCAAAATGGGTTCCAAATATCTACTCATTGTATTCATAAGTGTTTCCCTTGTGTTTTGTTAACTATAAAAAAAACAAAAAAAACAACAACAAAAAACAAAAAGGGGACCTTGTGCTTATTTACCCATGAACCCTAATTGCCTAAGGAATATGGTGACGATTACAAAATCATTTGACTGAGCTTGTGAAGGATGAATTTTCAGTGAGTTTTACTTTGAATATAATGCAATGTTGTTTAAAGGAATTATCCTTCCTTTTTCAAGCCCCAGAATTTATTTTCACATCTGAACCTACCAACCCTTAGCCATAGAGACATTTGAACCTATTTGATAAAGCCCTCATGATTTTTGTAATTCAATTTTTCTGAAGTAGAGAACAAGATATCTTGAAAACCTATGGATAGAGTGTATATACCTTAGATTGAGAATAACTTTGATTAAAAACATCTTGAGTGTGGAGTGTAATTTTAACTGGTAAGGTAAATCATCAAGTGGCATGCTTATTTTTGAAAGGTTGAAAAATGTGTTGAAAAAGGATGAGAGTAGTTAATTACATTATATATGAGGCATGATTTTAATATCTTATGAATTGAATTTGTTTGTGACTTTTATAATTTTTCTTCAATAACTTTATCAGTTATACATTTGATTAATTAAATTCATTCCTTTTAAAGTATAGGCTCTTTTAATTAGATGTTGAGATTTTTCTTGAGGGAAAGAAAAAGACCAAGTGTGGGAGAATTTGATGCACCCAATTTTTGTATACATTTCCATATATATAATTGAAGATAAAAACATGTTTTCAACAAATATCTATTGTTTTATGAACATATTCTTTGATTTTGGTGATTCTGTTTACTTTCATGAGCTTTCTGGCTAAATACACGAATCAAGGGATGCATGTGAAAATTTTGAAACTACACAGCGTGTACTTTTATACACATTGTGTACATCCAAACAGGGACACGAACCGAAGGAGGGAGTACATTCCCATGTCACCAGGAAGAAGATACACACCGTGTGAGGTGGCGTTACACGCCATGTACTACTTTCTAGAAGCGGTGATTGTTGAGAAAAGTCCACACGCCCATGTGGCCGTTGAAGGAGACACGGCATGTCTGAATTTCTACACGCCGTGTCTGCTATTCTAGAAGGGGGCTAGCAGCCAAACTTATGATACTACACTCCATGTATAGCGGCGCTACATGCCTAGTACACCCAACCACCAGGCGGCGCCATGTTCAACAGTCAAAGACAGCGTGTTAGGCCACCTGCCAGTGGAGAAATTGGCGCCAAAACGCGTTGACGGAAAGTACACGGTGTGTACTTTATATAGATGTTGTGTACTTTATTTTTCTATAAAAAGAAGCCTTGGCCTATGGATTTGGGAGTTTGAAACATTTGGAGAAGATAAGAAGCTATGTTTCTACCATTCCCGAGCCACTGTGGTGCCATAGTTCCACTATTCCACCTTCTGACACCCTACCTCAACGCTTACATGATGAAACTGTCAGGTATCACGTGTGTCGTTTCTCCTCCACTTTCTATGTGTAACTAAAACCCCTCATGTTAGGGTTGTGGATGAAGGGATCTTAATTTGTATTTTGTTTTATATAGTTGTGTTTTATCGTTGCAATTCATCTTACTCTTCTTAATCTACTGTTATATATAACTGAGAATTCTGAGCCAGACCAAGGGAAGAATTCTCAGCGATACAAAAGAAAAGTAACGGTGAAAAACATCCATGATCATTGGAAGGATTTCACCGATTCAAGTAATGGACTGAACGTAATAAAGAATTAAGAACACTTACTACTAGACCAAGGAGTCAACTGCTCTAATTCCAAACAAGAGGAACCGGACCAAGGAAATCTTGTAACTAAATGAAATCCAGAATGATTGAATTATTATGAACAACACAACCATTTAAACAATCTGCATAAGAACTCCTTAATCACCACATCCCTGACACTTCTTTTCTTCCCATTTTAAAAACTCTTTAAATTTACCCGTTGTTTTCTTTCAAACTGTATTCATTTCTTCAAAGTAAAACAATTTAGTTTCAACCAAAAACCAAAATCAACTCAATCCACTCTAAATTATTCATACTTCACCTAATTAAGTATTAACTCAATTGAATTCACACACACCATGGCTCCATGAGGATCGACCCCAAGCTTATGCTATACTAAAGTTCTAAGAACGGGTAATTAATTTGGGATGCATATAACTTCAATCAACGACAAGCGAGACCAGAAACCCATTGAAAAATCTAGAATAATTATTTTGACTCACACCTGGGTCCAGTATCACATCTCCTAAAATAGATCTCCCAACCCTTCACTCAGATAAAAATCACTCTATTTCACACATTATCTCACCCCAAAGGACTCATCCCACTTAATGTGATCACCAAGTCCTCAAACCACCAGTGGGAAGGTGTCACTCAAATGGAGTAAGATGTACAATCATCTCACCCATCACTCTAACCCTAATATTTCTAATACCTTCCCAATTAGCCCTAGGGAAAACATCTTAAGCTACCCACATCTCATCCCACACTCGGATACCTACTTGAGGTCTCTCGTTAACTCAGCCGATACTCTCACCACTTGGTGATATAGTTATTATAAGGACCTATCCCTTATTTAATTCATGATTTCATTTTTTAAAAAGAGTTAATTTTATTTCATTCTTGAATATATTTTCCAGTTTAGAGTTTTATAAAATTATTTCATAACTCTTACATAACAAATCCATACATTACAAGTTGGAAACTTCCTATTAGTATCGATTTTTCTAACAAAAAAAGACTTAAAATAAAACATTTTATCTTTTCATGAAAATATTTATGATTGTCAAATTGAATTCTTATTTGTTCCTAATCATACTTAAAACATTTGAAAAACATTTTAAATTGTGGTATAAGCACAAAATTCTTAGTAAGGGACATAAAAGTGATGAAATAAACACATTAGTCCATTTTAAAAAACCATGATACCATAAAAGTGAGTTTTCCTTTATCATAATAAACTTTGAGCTCAAATAATAATTTACTTACTCATGAAATCAATTTTACTACCCAAATTTTTTCATAAATAAATTTATAATAAAACATAAACTAAAAATAATGATCTTTATGATTTATTAGAAAAAATGAGAATCCATGAAAAAAAATTCTTAAAATGTGCCTCTTTACCCTAAAAGGGAATAATCCATCCATTAAAACAAAATATCATTATCATACCTTTTGAAATAAAGTGATTTAAATAAAAACTCATTAGAAATAATAAAAAAATAATTTATGTTCCTATGGATATCATCTTCATATAACCCTTACAAGAAAACTTATAAGTGGAATAATCAATACGTTCAGCTTCCGATATAATTCTTTGGAGAACAAAATCATTACCTAATGAATTAAAGAGCTATATCAGGCTCACTCATCATAATGAGAAATATCAAGCTCACCAATAATCATAAAAAAATGTTTAATTACTATATCATGAATAATTCCATGCCTTTTCTTTGTAAATCACTTGAATGAATCTTTTGAAATCATATGAAAAACACTTTCAGATATCAAAATAACCTTTCCTTTTAAAACCCCATTTTCAAAACTAAAATACCCAGAAAAAAGGGAATGGTGGTTTTTATTTGAATAAAAAATGGAATATTATAAAATATTACAAATATCAAATAATGGTTTTGGTAGTGGTAAAATCCATTAATAATGTATATATTAAAATAGAACATTCCTTTTTCCTTTTGTAAAGAAATTCAAAACATTCTGTATAAAATACATAAAAAATATTCCTTTTTAAAATCATAGAAAGAAAGTAAAAATAAAAATAAAATATAATTTATAATTCATTTATGTCTATATAAATAAATCCATAAAATAATTTTATGAATATATACATGGAAGAAAAATATTTAGAAAAAAATGATCTTTAAAAACATTTAAAATAATATTTAAAGGTAAAGTGTATCTTACCTCGAGACTGAATCATCATGTTTTCTATTTATATTACTAAAAAATAAAATTATGTTAATTATTTACTTTCTTAAGAACCTTTTAAAATTTTATTATTCTTTTATTTTATCTATTACCATGACATATTTAATTACTTAATCAATTAAGTTCACATTGGATGTTTTGATAATATTCTGCTCATATGTCCAAAACGACTTCGGTGGGATGAATATGGTCAAATAGGTCATTATTACATCATATAAAAAATAATAATCAACATATAATTATAATTCTTATATATTAACTTTAATTTTAAAACCATTCATGAAATATGATTATGAAAAATTAACTACATTACAATCATGGATATGATAGGTCATACGTACGTATGAGTAACATTTCCATTTTTCAACGAACATGATGGAAAGAAGGTAAGTGTTATTATAAGGCCCCAGCCTTATACATTACATAATATTGACTTAAGTAAAGAATTCACATTGAGGATCATTTTAGGTTTATATTTTTAGATAATTAGTTCATAACTATTACATTACATCTCAAATATTACAAAGTAGACACTTCTACTCTATCCAATTTTTTCACAAAAATAAAACTCATTAAATAAAACAATAATTATTTTCTTGATAAAAATCTTCTTAAATTCTTCCTTTCTCTTACCCTTACTTATACCCTATGAAAATCATTTCAAAAACTTGGGATGAGCATAAAAATCTCAGTAATGGATATAAAATAAGGGAAGAAAATATTATTCCATGAATATATACTAATCAAGAAATCATAATTTTCAATCATAAAACATAATCTATTTAAAATACCTCATGAAATCATAAGATTTATGAATAACACATATAAATCATAAATCCTAAAGGTAACTTGTGGCATCCATAACGTACTTACATTATAGATTTCACAGCCACATAGGGAGTAACCTTCATGGTTACATTTGGAATACCCATCACAGTATATTCCCTAAATATCTTAGTATTATCATTAGTATTTACCTATATCACGTTACCCAATGAATTGGAGAGCTATCTCAGGCTCACCCACCCTTGTTTTATCATAGAACCACCCATATACATAAATAATGCCTGTTTCAGGGTCGGTCTCAAAATTCCCAACGGTTCCGTATCCAATGATGTGTGGACCTTCTTTCCAAAGGCAGGCGTTCGCCAGATGGTCTGACCAGCGATACTTAAGAACTCACATTGGTCGAGAGGATGGGAAGTCAGGATCATCGCACCCCTTTTGGGGGACTTATTTCCTGTTCTGGGACTCTCTTATAGATTTAAGATATATTCATATGTTCATGAATCTTTGGTTTATACTCAAGCATAGTATCCACAGATTTAACCCTGGTGAGAAATGGTCAGCTAAACACAAGGGTACGGAATCATTTATGCCTGAGGTTTACCATCCCTCGTTGGATTAATGTCCCCGAGGAGTCGGAACTCATTGAGGCGGCACTAGGAGTGGCGCGGTGAACCGATGTGAAGATAGTCGGATCAACCAGTTGTTGGGCTTGAACCTCACGGAGGCTTCCTACATACCCTGCCTAGGGGACAGGGATCAAAGTCCATGTAGTTCGAATGGGAGCATCAGAGAACCGACGTGAAGGTGGACCCAGGGGGTCCACTGGTGATTGGGCTTGGACCTCATGGAGGCTTCCTACATATCCCTATGGTAGGGAATCAAAGTCCTCATAGTTCGCATCGGCTTGGGACTTACACCCTGAGGTAGCCCAAAGAGATGGATTGGGGCTTACACTCTAAGGAGGCCCATAAGAGGATGTCGTGGTTGATGCTTACTCTAAGCCCACGTGAGTCATGCTCGGTGTGAGAAACAAGAGGTATCAGGGACCAGACGATCACGTCGCGGAAGGTGCGTCCTTGAGAAGTGGAGTGGGGATTACGCATAGAGGCGGCCCACAAAGTTGGGGCTTACTCCGAGTTGGATGCCCATGGTGACAAAGCGCAGTGGGAGAGGGAAAGGGGGTGCTCCTGTTCCCATATCCTCTCTTTCAGTGCATGAGGGCTTCCTTCTGATGGGTATTTTACTACCCCCGAGGATCCCTTAACAAGTGGAGGGTCAGAAAGGGGACCCCCGAGCTCAGACTCCACATTACCGTGGGAATGTGAACCCAGGAATGCTTTGGGAATCGGCTCAAAGGTCAGGGAAACCCCTTTGCCTCTACTTTCCATGGGTATGTGAACTCAAAATGGCACGCTGATGTGTCTGAGGGTTACACCGCACGGATCTGGTGGCTCTAGTGCAGGCCTCGGCTCAGGATCTATGGGTAGGCCAATGAGGAGGTTGCGAAGGATCAGGCCGGATTGAAATTGGAGGGATTTTATCTGGATCAGGGAATGGGAACTCTGGAGGTTTTGGAAGGCCATACAGGGGTATGGGTGGTGGATCCCTTTGCATAAGGAAGTGCTACGCGGCTAGAAAGGCTGTCTGTGAACCAAGGTGGTTCGTGGTTCCGGGTTCGATCTGTGAACCTGGGTGGTTCGCAGAGGGTTCCATGTAGGCTGCGGCGGCCAAGGGCGGTGTCGGCCGGAGGCTCGTTGGTCGGGGCTTCGCCCGCGTAGGAGGGTGCTACGCGGTGCAGTGGATCAGAAAAGAGGCATAAACTCCCTGATTCGTGGGGAGTACATCCGCAGAGGGACCCTGGTTCGTGGTTTTATCTTCTTTGTTATTTTAAGCCCACGGTTCACCAAGTTATTATGTGTTTTCTTGGTTCCTTATTAGTTCATTCCCAGGTTCATACTTGCTTTGGTTTGCGAACTGGAACTTCTGAAATCCTAAGCCTTCCTTCTAAATCCTTCCACCTGAATCTGACTGATCTCCTCTCCATTCTCCAATCAGCTGAAAATCCATTTTCCCCTCCCCCCCCCCCCTCGGTCTCCTTTTATAGAGTGGGGAAAGAGATTTATCTGTGGTCACACGGCACCTTTTGCAGAGGCCCATGACCGAAAACCCAGTTTCCGACTGACTTGGTCAATATGTGACTCGCGGGATATTAACCACTCCTCTGTGAACCAAACTCGGGGAGTGCTTCGTGGCCGCGGAGGGTTTCGCTTCCATTTCGCGAATGACAGCAGAGGCGGTTCAGGCTGGTTGATGCGGCTCACAGCTGGGGCGGTCTGGAATGGTGAACTGGGTTGGCGCCTGTCCTGGTTCGCGACCGCGGAGGATCTCCGCCTCCATCTCGCGAATGACAATGGTCCACAGAGGAGGGATGCTTCGCGGAACTGGTCGCGCGTCATTAACATTAGATCGGTCCACAGACCAGTTCCTCCTTCTACATCCTTGAGTATTTTCTACATTTGCCCATCCCTTTGAGGGGAAATTAGGTAGAAGATCCCTTGAGTGAAAGGGAATCATCATTCTCCTTTTTGGATTTTTTAGGACTCTACAAATTCCCCCCATCGGAATGGGGTCTGATCGGAATGAAGATCAGGCTATTCCGATGCAGAGTGGTCCTGAAACTCGGGTAGTTCGCAGTAGAGAGGTGGACCCGGTAGGGGACCATGCCTATAAATACGGAGGGCCCTTTATTTTTCTTCTACCAGATTCTTCGTGAAACCAAATCCTTTTTTGTGTGTGTGTGCTTGTTCCTTTGAGAAACGCTTCGTCCGCGAACCAGCTGCTACTTACACAAACTATTTCTTTTTCACGTCGTTCTTCATCTGCAAATCAACGTCCCAGCCGCGAACTAACACTTTTAATTAATTAAAAAGTAAGTCACGACGGGCCACGTAGGAACTTGCTTCACATTTTAGGTGCTCCACAGTTTCGATGCTCCGTGGACTAAAATCTTCTGAACTTTAAAAGTTTCTAATTCTTCTGAACTTAACCACCTAAATTCAGGATTGAAATTCTGCGGATCAACCTGGTCCGCGGTCTCCTATCCAACACTCTGCGATCCAGGGTTTTGCGAACTACTTTCGTGAAGGGTTGGTTCGCAGGATGCTTTCATCGTGAACCATCCTTTAAGGCCTCCTCGCGGACTTTGCTATGAAGGATCCTCATCCATATATTTGGTATTTTTGTCCAAAAAAAATTTTTATTCCGGACTAACCACTTGTTGTCTCTCGTCGTGCAGGGAGAAAATATGGTTCCCCCTCGTTCTGCACCGAGGCCTGCTGTAGAGCCTCTGTCAGTTGGTTCAGGGAGATGTTTAGCTATGATTCGCAGAGTGGAGAACATCCAAGAGGACCCTAGTCGGTCCATCATTCCTGACGATGGTGTCTCAAAATACTTTCTCCCTCCTAAGCTCCTAGATTATCCGCTATCAAATCGGCTTCCGCTTTATGGATTCGGTCTTGAAGATTATTTCCCTATTCCCCCCACTTTCTCAGGTCTTCCTTCTCCTTTCTTGGAAGCATCATCCAAGCGTATTCAGGCAAACCTTACCCAATTAGGGTAGATGGTTTCTGACTCTAACCAGAAAGACACCTTCATTTTGAGAGGCTCTGTTTGGACCCAAAGTGATCAGCATGCTCAAAACTTCTCTCAGGAAGCTGTCTTCAAGATTTACCCTTCTATTATCAACCTTTCTCGAGTAGATCCCGATGCGGGGTGGATTCCCAGGTGGGATATTCGGTTTGGAGGGCTCTTCTCAGATGACTGGGCCTGGGCTTTTTGGGTCCATCATCACTGTCGGGAGTCTCCCGAATCACTGGAAGTAGTCAATTTATACTCCGTAGTGTGGGCTTCCCAATTTTCTATTTACCCACCATCCTTGGTCCTGCCAGACCTACTCAGTAGCTGGTGTTCAAGGACTAATACTTTCCACCTTTCCCATGGTGAAGTTGGCATTAGTCTGTGGGATATCCATAAATTGGGAGGGCTATCGGTTATTGGTGAAATCTATGAAGAATTTTTGCCTGCCCCCGACGCATGGGATGACTTCGAACAAGTGCCTTTATTGGCGAGGGATCTGCTGGTTATGGCGAAGCAATCACTGGTTCAGGCCTTGCGTGCCCGCTCTCTTATTCCCTATAATACCTGGATAGGGTTATTTCTGAACACCATTGGTCCTGTGATGAAGATCAAGCGCCCCAGGACTCATCCTTCTCAACAGTCATGAACCTCCCCAGGTTCCTACTGGGCAGTTCTGGAGGCAGGCGACTACCTTTCATGGGGTTACGAGGTGTGACCTGGTGTGCCGCCTATGCTCCGGCTGGCAAGTTTGTTTGCTATGTTCCTGAGCGGGTGGTTATTCCCTTCTCGGGATATTAATCCTAGCATCAGGGCTTGCACCCTGATGATGGCAGTTGAGCTGGCAGAGGGCCGCCTGGTGAATTTGGTCATTCCCACATTGGCTCGTATTTATGAACTGTTGGGTCACATACAGAAGGGAGGGTCATCCTTCGTCTGAGCGGTCCATTTCAATTTTTATACAGGTGGGTAGCGGATCATTGTCGCTGCTATGAGTATCGTCACAACACGGTCATCCCGCTTCCTAATTCTCGGCCTACCCTTCTTGATATAGCTGGAGTTCGCTTTAAATCCCTTAGCTCTGGTGAAGTCCTCGAGCTTCTGAGTGACTTCTCCCAGTTTTCTTTCACTCCCTACCCCACCCCTTCTGGCATCTTAGTTGACAACCGCTAGGGGAGCCTGGAGGAGCGTTCTTAGATGATCTCTCTGTGGGATGGATTTCTGTCTGCACGGATCGACTGGGTTTCTCTGTGCGAGTTGTATGTCCCGTATCGTTTTTCTCACCAGTTTGGGTGCATGAAAGTCCAAGTTTCCCTTCCCCCTCCTCAGGCTCAAGGACTGCACCCAGCCATACTTCGTCAATGGTGGTTAATGCTGACGTGGGAGGGATCTAACACGAGCATTCCCCTGCCTGTCGTGGGGGAGGTCGCCGGTCTTTCCATGGATTATGCAAAAGCGTGGGCAAAACACTATCCCAATGGGATACTAGGGAAAGCCGTCTGGCGAGTTTCAAAATTAGGAGGTACTGCGGCTGTTGCGTCCACCACACCTTCCTCATCAGCTCTAAGGTAGGATCGACTGATGGCCCGTCGGTCAAAGTGACTCAGGGGATTTTCTTCTCCCAGTCCTGTAGTGGCCGAAGTTCAGACGGGTTTATCCTTCTTGGATATGGATGAGGACGACCCTATGGTTCTGGGTCCCAGCGAGACAATCCCGGAAGTTTTTCCAATTGATACCGGGCTTAGCAAATTTATCCCCAAGCCTGAACCGGGGTTAGAGGCTCCAGAATTTCCAGTTTTGGAACCAACTCCTAGCGAGCACATGCCTGCGCTGGTTGCAATGCCATATTTCGTTCCCGTGCTATCCGGCGAGGATACCAAAGATCCTCATGTCATGGAGGACCACTGGGAAGTGCGTAGGTGGGCTTGTCCTCGGATTCATGAGATCGTTTCCAAAACTCCTCTAGCTGAGATGACAACTAAGATCGAAGCTCTTCGACAGCTCTTCTTGGGTTTGGGGTCGGGTGGCTTTGACTATCAGCAGTTCCATTCTCTTTCTTGCCAAGTTTTCATGGCTCGTGAGGAATCTACCACTAGTGAACGCAAACTTGCTTACTTTTCTACCGCTCATTGCGGGAACCGAGCCCTGGAGGAAGCCACGATACAGCTCCATCAGCTGATAGCACAAGAGGTGATCTCTCGAGATCAAGCGGTTGTCCTATCCTCTGAGTTGCATGAATGTGAAGAATGAGCAGTGATACTGAGGAATCAGTTGTCAGCTGTGATTGGTCGTCTTGAAGCCACCAGAAAAGGGATCAACGACCTACAAACAATAGTGGAGCGTACTCGTCTGGTGGCTGAGGTTGAAGCTAGGGAGAAGGCCATGTTGAAACAGTCTTGCAACGACCTCCGCCACATGGTCACTGATCTGGTGGAGAGAGCGAGCCAGGCTCCTTTATGACTATCAGAGCCACTCTTTTACTCTCTGTTTTACTTACCCCTCTCCCTTTTTCCTTGTGAGGGGGAGACCCCAGCTTGTGGACATACTCCCTTTTTTTTAATGGAGTACAATCTATGTCAGTCTTTTTCTGTCGTAAAATCTGATTGTTAGTAGAACAACTGTCGCGTGAATAACAACTCACTGAATCATAATTAATCACAACTCAAGAAAATAGAAACAAACTCTAAATTTTTCCTCGACCATGGGATCTAGAGAGAATAATTTGACTATTTCTAGGGTTTTGTAGAAAATCCCTACAAATTTTTTGTCTTTTCTTTTAATGCCCTAATTTTTCCTGGGCCCATTTGGTGTGGACCCAGTGGGTATGGCCTGACATTTTCTTAGGTCGCCCTTTTCGGGTTTTCGTCCTAACAGGATTTGTGCCTCTTTTCTTAGGAGTTTTAAAGTATTGTTGTCAAGACTTTCATTACTGATATTTTAGGTCGAACAGCTTTGACCAAATATGGTGGGGCAAGGTCCCCAATGGGGTTTGGTTGATTAAAAGATTTCTCAATACCCTTCAGACGCACGTGGGGGGACATGTTTAAATTTGAATGACATGCAGGGCATGTCTCAATGCATGGGAGCCGCATCGGCATGTAGAGGTGGGAGGAGAATTGCCTAAGGAAATCTTGCCTTTGGTAGACAGGTCAGGGGTGTAAGAACCTGGATCTTTGTTTCAGGTATGCTATTCCTTTTTTTGGAGTTTTTAAGAAAAATGGATTTTTTGGAAAATTTTGAAGTACACACCGTGTACTCTCCTCATGATCGAAGTCGTGTGCTGGCCATGCCCAGGCCACACACATGGGGTGTAGGGGTGACGTGGAGGCCGATTTTGGAGGAGTACGGAAAAACCTACTACACGCCGTGTACTTTAAAAATACACTCCATGTAATTTTCTTTTTTTTTACTAAATGCACTGGGGTCGCGCCTGATGGACAGAACACACCCCTTCTCCAGGTTCTTCGTCTGAGGGTGACCCGTACGACCGAATCTTCTCCGATCTTCCGCCTCTCCATCCATTCTCCGATTCGAGCTCTGTCAATTTCGTTGGAAGCACAGCGGTGAGTTTTTCCTTCCGCTTGAGCCTTGTTTTCCAATTCCTCCTCCTTTTCAAGTTATAGTGGGTTGATCATTTTGTGCGTTTTCTCAGATCTACGACGTTCTAGGGAGAATCAGTCGTCATGGTTTCTGTATATCGATCCCCTAGAATCCAGGTGGGTGGTTTGTGCCTTTCTGTAGAAAGTAGTTGAGTATTTTTTGAAATTTCCACAAATTCCCTTGGGTGAGGAATTGTGGGTTTCCTGTTTTCCCCTGCTGTTTGCCTACTTACTTGATTGCTGTAGTAGAGGTTTATGCTTGTGAGTATAGTAAATTGTTTTGTGCTCAGGTTTATTTTCCATGCTTGTTTTACCTTTTGGTGTTTTCCAGTTTCCATACCTAGTTGTAGGATAGTGGAACTGTTGCCATGTTATGCTTTTGAGCCATAGATTGATAGCTAAGTAGTTCTTGAGGTTCACTTGGATGTTGCACGCGTGCTGAGTATATTTATTTCACACAGGACTGTGAGAACCTAGTGTAGTAGACCACGGGGAGAATAGATGTAAGGGCTTCTCCAGAGTGTCTTTTAATACGATGTGAGACCACAAGGGGAATTGATGATGAGTGCTTCCTCATAGAGTCTGTAGTTCCTCGATGCGGTCCACATGGGGAATGAGACGTTGAGTTCTTCCCCAGAGAGCCTTTAGCACGATACAAGACTATAGGGGGAATTGACGGTGAGTGCTTCCTCAGAGAGTCTATTCTTAGCTGAACTAGATGGGTGAGACTGTGTGTGCCTCCTAAAGGGTTGCTAGTACTTATAGGTTGAACCATATGGGTTAGGCTGTGAGAGCTACCCATAGGGTTACCTGTTTTCTTCTTGCTGCTATTGTTACTTGTGTACTTTATATGCTATAATTGTGGATTGTAGCTGCTGGGTGCTTTTCTGTTTACTGCTTCCTGCACTTTTACTTGCCTTGTACTCATTAACTGTTAGGCACAGATCTTTGGGTGATTTCCTACTGGGATTTTATCTCACACCCTATTTGGGCCATGATTTTGGGCCCAAGCAGACTTTGTTATTGTAGGAATAGATAAGGGCAAGCACCCTTCGACTTCTGGTACGTGATTTCTTGAAGCTGGAGAGAAAGGGACCGAGCTTAGACTTGCAATGCTGAGGAGTTTACTTTTTTTTCTTGCACTTTGTTTTCTTGCACTTTGTTTTTCAGTTGTACTTCAGCACGTTGGTTTGTTTACTGCTTTCCATATACATGCGTACCTTGATGCATCATAATTATTTTATACTTTGCTTCTGCTGTTCATTTCAGTTTTTGTATGCTGTTTACAGTTTCTGTTATTGTGTCTGGTTGTTCTTCCACTGTATACTATACCGAATGAGGGCATAGTTTCCCCACCGACTCACCAAGTCCCTCGCTACTATTCGGCAGCCTCTGGCGTTTGGGGAAACGCGCTTGAGTTCATGTGGAAAACCGGGTACGAGGAACCAGTGGAGGGGTTCTGGATTTGGGTCGTTACAAGGGGCGATCAATATGCAGAGCCACTGAGGGAATGGTATGAATAGTCGTGAAAAGGTGTCCTTAAGTCAATGACTCTCTATTTCTGATGGCCATAGGAATTCATGAAAGTCTGGCTTATGGAAACCACCATGGGTGGCTTGGAGAATTATGAAATCCACTGGGGGTGGATCGAAAAGGGTATGTGACATCTGAAAGGTTTGAGAACATCTATATCAATCAGGAGTGTTGAATCAAGGTTCCTGTCCTACGCATTTATCTTGCATAAAGGACTGTTGGGGCTTGGCGCAGTTTAAAGTCATGCAGCTCGGACATCATCTGGAATGGAATGGATTCTCCTGGTTCTCAGTAATCTTGTCAGGGACGTTATACCATATTCAGTTAGGGTTGTGAAAGAGGTTGGTAAACTGTAGCTCAAAGGGTTTTCGAATCCTGGGATGGACATAGGGGCTTAAGGTCCAAGAGGCGTACGAAGAGAAGCATCGCCTAAGGAAATCTTGACTTTGGTAGATAGGCCAGGGGCGATCAATATACAGATCCACTGAGGGAATGGTATGTATAGTCATGCAAAGGTGTTTGTAGGTCAATGATTGTATTTCCCCGATAGACAAGCAACTTCAGGGAAGTTTGAGATTCAGGACCACCAGGGGCGGCTTATGAGATTTTGGATTTTTCTAATTACAGAGTATGGTTTATGAGGAGAGGGTGCATGGATACAGGAGGAGAATCTAGGCTAAGTATCCCGAGAATTGGTGAAGTCATTCCTTCTCATGCTGGTGTGAGATGGTGGCTTGTTCCGGTCTGACCCGTGCACTGAAGGACAGAGAAAATCCTTCATTCCTTACTGAACCCGTGATGGGTTCGACCATGCAGTTTAGCGTCATGTGGTAAAGACAAAGAGCATTATTAAGGGATGCTATGCAGTTTAATGTCATGAAGTGAGGACGGGGGCATTTTTCTTTCCTTTTCTAATGATGTGCAGTTTAACGTCGTGCAGAAAGGATGATTGACCGTGCATTTTAACGTCATGTGGTAAGGACGAGGAGAATTATTAAACCAGTGAAAATGATTTTTCTTGGAGGAATTCTTCAGGATGTTTAATGCTTACTCTTTGAAGCCTTATGCCAAGCGGCCAAGATGTGCTCCATGCCGTTTAACGTCATGCAGCAAAGACATAGTTAAAAAGGCATCTCTTGATTAGAATGTAACTGGGCCCGATTATCCTGGCATGTCCAAGATGTGGTGGGGGGTTGATGGTGTAAATCATGGTTTCGGAGCTTCTTAGATCAGGAGATATAACATTGAGGCTCTGGGGCCGGTAGGCGTATGGAGCTAGGAAGAGTGTCGCCCAAGGAAATCTTGCCTTTGGTGGACAAGCCAGGGGCTATCAATATGCAGATCCACTGAGGGAATGGTATGCATAGTCATGCAAAGGTGTACCCGGGTTGATGACTTTCCACTTCCGATGGCCATGAATGGTTATAAAGATCCATAATTATCTGTGCCACAAAGTCTGTCATCGGGGAAGGAAATGTCTGAACATGTCGGGCATACTCGTCCCTGGTTGATGTTAAGTCTTAAAGATCTCCCTGCACTGATTTATTTTGCGCACGGGGGTGTACCTTTACTCCATGCAATTTAACGTCATGCGGTAAGGACGAGGTACTCATAGTTTAGCGGTCATAGAGATCAGACCATTGGGTGACTATTGTTGCGGTCACTCGAAGGATAACTGGGTCAACATGCTCTGATATACTTGGAACAAGGTGGGGGATGAAGGTTGTAAACTGCAACTTTGAGTTTTCCCAGATCAGGAGGCGTGGTGTGGGGGCTCTGGGGCCGGTAAGCATATGGAGCTAGGAAGAGTGTCTCCTGAGGAAGTCTTTCCTTTGGTAGACGAGCTAGGGGCTATCAATATGTAGAGATGTTGAGGTCATGGTATGCATAGTCATGCAAAGGTGTCCCCGGATCGATGAATTTCCACTTCTATTGGCCATGAAGGGTTATGAGGATCTGTGATTGCTCACAGTGCAGAGTTTGGAATGTGGGGATAATGGTGTCTGAGTATACAAGAAACATATTCACTGAAATTGTCCATTGAGCCAAAGTAGCCTAGTCCTGGCTTGATGTTCGTTGATGCAGGCCACTATGTGAACCATCGGCGGACACATAGGCTATCCAGGTAGGGGTACCCTGGCAACATTTGGATGTGAAAAGGGGAATGAACTTGTAAACCACTGCTCCATAAATTTTTGGATCGGGAGATGTGATATGGGGGCTCTGAGGCCGGTAGGCGTACAGAGCTAGGAATAGTGTCTCCCGAGGAAATCTTGCCTTTGGTATACGGGTCAGGGGATATCAATATGCAGAGCACTGAGGGAATGGTATGCATAGTCATGCAAAGGTGTCCACAGGTCAATGAATTTCCACTTCTGATGGCCATAGATGGTTTTGAAGATCCGCAACTATCTGGGTCGTGGAGTATGATATATGGAGAGGATGCATCCAAATGTGCAAGGAGTATCTCCATCTCATTTCTCCATGTGTCTTGGGAGGGTCGCGACAGAATCCGTGCAGTTTAACATCATGAGGTGAGGATGAAATCCATGCAGTTTAACGTCATGCGGAAAGGACAAAGGTGACCCGACGTGAAAGGAAAGGGGGGTCTGCAGAGTTTAACGTCATGCGGTAAGAATGAAGGTGACCCGATGTGAAAGGAAAGGGGGGTCTGCACAGTTTAACATCGTGCGGTGGGGATGAATTTTGTACAGTTTAACGTCATGCGGTAAGGATGAACAATACAACCCATGAAAGTTTGGTCTGTACATGGGGGAAAGGGAGCATTTTTAAATCTTGCTATCCATGCAGTTTTACATGATGCGGTAAGCATGAGGAGTACACCTCGTGCCGGTCTGGTCTGTACATGGGGGGAAAGGGAATTTTTATCTTTTATTCAGGGGGCTGGTCCAGGATGGGGAACCCTGGAGTCACTACGTATCCTGTGAGGACAGGAATCAAGCCGCACATATTTCTCTGGAAGAAGTACACCCCGTGCAGGGCTGGTCCGTACACGAGGGAAGGGGACATTATCTAACTTCTTGTCTATGCAGTTTAACGTCATGTGGTGAGGAAGAGGGATACACCCCATGCAGGTCTGGTCTGTACACGGGGGGAAGAAGGCATTTTTAACTTTCATTTGGGAGTGGTTGGGTCGGGATAGGGGATCCCAGCATCACTACGTATCCTGTGAGGATAGGAATCAATCCGTACATAGTTCTCTGAAATAAGTACACCCCATGTAGGTCTGGTCCATACACGGGGGGAGAGGGGCATTGTTAAAACTTCTTGTTCGTGCAGTTTAACGCCATGCGGTGAGGACGAGGGATACACCCCGTGCAGGTTTGGTCCGTACACGGGGGGAAGAAGGCACTTTTAACTTTTATTTGGGAGTGGCTGGGTCGGGATAAGGGATCCTGGCGTCACTACGTATCCTGATAGGACATGAATCAAGACGTATGTAGTTCTCTGAAATAACTACACCCCATGCAGGTCTGGTCCATACACGGGGGGAGAGGGTCATTGTTAAAACTTCTTGTTTGTGAAGTTTAACATCATGTGGTGAGGACGAGGGATACACCCCGTGTAGGACTGGTCCATACACGGGGGGAATAAGGCACTTTTAACTTTCATTTAGGAGTGGCTGGGCCAGTACAGGGGATCCCGGTGTCACTACGTATCCTGCGAGGACAGGAATCAAGTCGTACGTAGTTCTTTGAAATCTGTGCAGTTTAACGTCATGCGGTGAGTATGGGGAATACACCCCATGCAGGTCTAGTCCATACACATGGGCAGAAGGCATTTTTAACTTTTATTATTTGTTCAATTTAATGTCGTGCGGTAAGGAGGAAATCCATACAGTTTAACGTCATGTGGTTCGGATGAGGGGTATTATTAGATTTTGTGCAGTTTAACATCGTGCGGTAAGGACGAACTCCATGCAGTTTAACGTCATGCGGTGAGGACGTTGACATATTATTATATTCTGTGCAGTTTAACGTCATGTGGTAAAGAAGAACTCCGTGCAGTTTAACGTTATGCGGTAAGGACAAACTCCATATAGTTTAATGTCATGCAGTAAGGACGTAAAGCATTATTAGATTCCATGCAATTTAACATCGTGTGGTAAGGACGAACTCCATGCAGTTTAACGTCATGCAGTGAGGACATAGGGCATTATTATATTCCATGTTGTTTAACGTCGTGCGGTAAGGATGAACTCCATGCAGTTTAACGTCATGCGGTAAGGACGTAGGGCATTATTAGATTCCATGCAGTTTAACATCGTGCGGTAAGGATGAACTCCATGCAGTTTAACATCATGCAGTGAGGACGTAGGGCATTATTAGATTCTGTGCAGTTTAATGTCATGCGGTAAGGACGAACTCCATGCAGTTTAACGTCATGCGGTGAGTACGTAGGGCATTATTAGATTCCGTGTAGTTTAATTTCATGCGGTAAGGATGAAATCCATGCAGTTTAACGTCATGCGGTGAGGACGTAGGGCATTATTAGATTCTGTACATTTTAATGTCATGTGGTAAGGACGAGCTCTATACAGTTTAACGTCATGCGGTAAGGACATAGGGCATTATTAGATTCCGTGCAGTTTAACATCATGCGGTAAGGACGAAATCCATGCGGTTTAACGTCATGCGGTAAGGATGTAGGGCATTATTATATTCTGTGCAGTTTAACGTTGTGCGATAAGGACGAACTCCATGCAGTTTAACGTCATGTGGTGAGGACATAGGGCATTATTATATTCCATGCAGTTTAACATCGTGCGGTAAAGATGAACTCCATGCAGTTTAACATCATGTGGTGAGGACGTAGTCCACTTTCAGTTTCTATTCGAAATACTTCTTTAGGAATCTCGCATTGGTAGGATCCATGATGACTTGCCCGTTCATGGAGATCATGGTATATGCTCCGTTGGAGTAGACCTTGTGTATAACGTATGGTCCCTCCCATTTGGGCTCCAGCTTTGGAGGATTCTTGCGGGGTATCATTAGGGTCTGAAGGACCAACACTAATTCTCCTTCCAAGAAAGACCGAAGATGGACCTTTTGTTGAAGGCTTGTGCAATCCGGTTCTGGTATACCTCTATATGGTGCAAAGTGTGCAACCACTTCTCGTCTAGCTGTTCCAATTCACCTAGCCGCTTTTCTGACTGCTCATCATCAGATAATTGATCACAGATGGCAACATGGAGTGAGGGAAGTTGGATTTCAATGGGCAGGACCGCCTCTGTGTCGTACACCAATGAGTACGGGGTAGCCCGAGTAGCGGTGCGGATTGTGGTTCGATAAGACCACAATGCATGGAGGAGTTTATCCGGCCATGACTTCTTGTCTTTGTCCACCATTTTCTAGAGAATATTTGACAGGGTCTTGTTGAAATCCTTTATCTATCCGTTGGCCGCTGCATGGTAGCGGGATGAGTGGTTAGCCTTGATACCATACTCGTGGTATAGTTTCTCCAATTCAGCAGAGCAGAAGTTGGTGCTGTTGTCCGTCAGTATGGTATGAGGGACACCAAATCTGGTGATGATATTGGCCTTCACAATGCTGACAATATTTCTTGCCCCAACTTCCTTGAGGGGTATGTCTTCTTCCCATTTGGAAAAGAAGTCGGTTGCCGTGAGGATATACTTTAGCTATTTGGACGTAGCGGGAAGATATGGTCCCACGACGTCCATCCCCCAGACGGAAAATGGCCAGGAGTACTTGGCTTGATGAAGTAACTATGGGGGTTGGTGAATGAAGTTGGCATGAATTTGGAACGAGTGGAATTTTGTGGTAAAACACTCGCAGTCTCATCCCACTGTGGGCCAGTAGTACCCAAGCCTTCGAACCTGATGGGAAATCTTGTTCCCCGGTTGATGTGTTCCACATGCTCCAGCATGTACTTCATTCATTATGGCAGTGGTTTCTTCTCCATCAATTCATCTGAGGAGCACTCCATCGAGGCCTCATTTTTAGAGTACCTCTTGCTGACCCGCATCGCCATATAGGACAAAGTTGATTGCCCTTCTCCGTATTTTCTCTCGTTCAGCCCTGTCTGATGGAAGTTCTCCCTGTTGAAGGTAGTTTGCAATGGGGGTCATCCAGCCGGTGGAAGGAGTATATGTCTTGGGGACAGGACTGACTTTGAGGATTTCTTCTGTCTTGGTCTGAAAAAATGGAAATACCATTCGACGGTGAGAAATACTGATAATCATTTCATCCCGGCCTGGGTCAGCTAGGGTTGTGGCCGCGTTGGCTAATGCATCAGCCTGAGCATTCTGAGACTGGGGAATATAGGTCAATGTTGGTTCCATGGGAAATTCTGCCATTAACCCCTAAACATGGTCAAATAGGGGAATCAGATCCTCCTTTTTGATAGCATGGTCACCATTGACTTTCTTGATGACCTGCTCTGAGTCACCTTTTACCTTAAGGTGTTGTACTTGTTCCTGGAGTGTGAGTTCCAGACCTGCAATGAGAGCTTGATATTCCAATTCATTGTTCATACATCCTTCTGATAGTAGTAAAGAATATGGAAAGACTGCCTTTTCTGGGGACATGATTATTATTCCCAAACCCACTTTGTTGAATCTGGGATCCTCCATCCTCTTCCCGGTTGGGCTTTGGGATGCGCCGTCGAAGTACATTTCCCATGCTAGGAACTCCTCTCGAACTGAGAAGATGTCTTCATCAGGTAGCTCAGTGTCCATTGCAGTGGTCCCTGTCAAAGGGTGCTCTACCAGAAATTCTGCTAGTGCCTGGCCCTTGATGGCTTTCTGAGGCACAAATAGGATGTCAAATTGTTGCAGGATGACCGCCCATCGAGATAGGCATTCGGTTAGCATCGGGTGGCTGAGGATATACTTGAGCGGACTACTCTGCGAGATCAAATGGACTTCATGATGCTGTAGATAATGTCACAACTTTTGAACCGTGAATACCAAGGCTAAACAGCTCTTCTCGATATTTGAGTATTGAGTCTCAGAATCAATCACGGTTCAACTGAGGTAATAGAGACTATTTTCACTGCTGGCGTCGTTATTTTGTGTGAGGAAGGCTCTGAGTGATCGCTCTAAGGCCATCACGTACAAGATGAGAGGTCTTCCTTCCACCGGGGGCATGAGCACCAGTGGGCTTAAGAGGTACCTCTTCGATTTGTCGAACGCCTCTTGGCAGTCATTCGTCCATTGGTACGTGACCCCCTTTTTCATTAACCTGTTGAAGGAAAAACATTTTTCTGCCAGGTTGGCTATGAACTATCTAATATAGGCTAGGTGTCCTTCAAATCCCCTCAACTTGGTGAGATTTCTGGGAGGTGGTAATCCAAGTATATCCTTTGTCTTTTCAGGGTCGACTTCGATGCCTTGATGGCATATGACAAAGCCAAGTAATTTCCCTAAGGTAACCCTAAAGGCACATTTCAAGGGGTTCATATTCAAGCTATGCTATCGGAGTTTATTGAAGATGGTCTCAAGGTCTGACAGGTGATCCGAGCGCTGTCTGGACTTGACCACCAAGTTATCCACGTAACATTCAACAAATTTCCCTAGGAACAGTTTAAAGATCCAAGGCATGGCATGCTGATATGTGGCGCCAGCGTTCTTGAGACCAAAGGGCATGACCCTGTAACAGAATACCCCTTGAGGGGACCTGAAGGAAGTGGCTTCTTCATATTCTTGGGCTATCCTGATTTGATTATATCTAGAATATCCATCCATGAAGGATAGATCCACGTACCCGGTCATCGCATCGATTAATAATTCGGTGATTGGGACCAGGAAATCATCTTTCGGACAATGCCGATTGAGATCTATAAGTTCAATGTAGACGTGGATTTTTCCATTCTTTTTATTGATAGGGACAATGTTGGCCAACCAAATGGGGTACTGGACCTCCCGAATGAAGCCTTCTTTAATGATCTTATCAACTTCAGCCTCTATTTTGGTAGCATGTGAGGGATGCATCCTTATGGCGGCCTGTTTATAGCCCCGGTGGTCTTCTGGAAGACCTAGATGATGCGTCGCCACTTCTGGATCGAGTCCCGGAATTTCTGTGAAATTCCAGGTGAAAACATCCTGATGTTGCCTCAGGAAAGAGGTATATACCTCGTCCTCCTCGGGGGACATGGCTGCACTAATGAGAGAAGGTCTCGGATCTTCCTCAGTAGCCAATTTTATTTCCCTGATTTCGTCCACCGTGGTGGAGATACCCTCTGCAAATACAGGGGGTGCATCCCTGAGATCTTCCCCCTCTTCTTCTCCCAAGTCCTCATCTTCTTGATCCGATGAGGAGAGAGCTCCTGACACGAGCTCTTGAGAGTCCGGAGGTGAGGTGTCGTGGGCGTCCTTACTCGAGTATCCATCCCCAGATCGAGGGTTGGAAGACGTTCCCGCATTGTCATGATCGGCCATCATGGATGAAGTCATGAGTACATCCGAGTGCATGTTCGTACTTGAACTCCTACTCTCAACATGGTTGATGGGCAGGACATAATCTTTACCAAGCTGCCTAAGGGGGTCATCAGGAACCATTTCCAGGGCATTTGGAGTGGGGATCCAGTCGACACAATCGACCAAAGGATTCTTTTTCTTTTGCTCATAGAACTCGGTGTCAATGTAATGTGACTCAGAGAGATCAAAGGGGGATTTGTCGGCATACAATGTTCCACTTTTTCCGTTGACGCAGTACTTGATACACTGGTGGTAGGATGAAGGAACGACCATGTTCTTATGGAGCCACGGCCTTCCCAGTAGGGCATTTAATGTTGTGCTCTTTCGGACCACCAGGAATTCCATGTAGGCTACCAGGTCACCAAAATGGGTCTTTAGATTGATTTGTCCCATTGGTTTTTTCTCACTCTTGTCGTAACCCAACAGAGTCGTGGCTGAGGGAATTAGGTCATCCTCACTGTATCCCAACTTATGGAGTGTCCATAGGGGAAGGAGGTTAAATCCAAAGCCATTGTCTATAAATAATTTCCGGATCTCAATACCATTCAGTGTGTCGGACACATATAGTGGTCTGATGTGTCCTTGCATGATTGCATATTCATCCTGATCGGTGAAGGAAATCACCACATTGCATTCAGTCGGGTCAGTCTCCATCTGGTAAATTTCGGCGGCAGCTACCTCGGCTTGAAATTCCTGGGGGCTGATCAAAGCTTCTATAAGTGCCTCCCTGAGGTCTACTGATAGAATTAGGTCATCGAGGATTGATAGCTTGGCTGGTACTGATGCCAACTGCTTAAGGATATCATATTTATGCTCCAGCGGCTGATGCTTCTCCGTTGATGGGAGAGTCTTAGCGGGTGCTTTAGGGGCTGAAGCATTTGACAAGGAGGTACCGGCCATGGGTTCGGATATCGATGGAGTTCCCACATTTTAAGTACTTGGCCCGGCTGGTCTGTTTGTGCACACTAGGAAGCCAGACACTTGTTCCTCCTCTGGTGGGTATCGCAGAACAACAGGGCCAGAGTGGATACTTGTGGAGGTGGAGGGGAATTCTTTCTCCTACTGAGTCCGTTGTAGGACTCTCCCACGGGTTTCCGCGATACTAATGGTTTGGGTCAGGGTCCAACCATAGGGTTGGTTTTAGTCGTGGCTGTGCCTCCCCTAGTATCCCCTACCTCTGCGATTCCTTCTCTCGGCTCCTCGTGCAGGGAACTCGGGTTCATAACTGTACCCTTCGTCAAGAAATTATTCCATAAGATGGATGACGTTAATAGAACCAAATATTGGCTCTTCATCCTCTGACAGGTCAACCTGGTCGGTTGTCCCTAAGGGTGCCGTTTGGGGGGTCGGTGCCCATGGCGCCAAATTCGAGGGCATATATTCTACCAGGGTTAGGACTAACTTTGTCCACGTCGTGGACTGCTCCTCTTGAGATTGTTTCCTCCTTCTTCGGTTACACCCAGATGACCGGCTCGTGGAGGGTTGTGAGGTCGATACTGTCAGCTCTACGGCTTCAGGGGATGTTGGTGGCAACACCGGCTACTGTAGTTGATCTTGGAGTATGCCCTGGGCTCGGTTGATAGTCTTCTGAGACATCCAGTTGTCAAATTTCTACCCCTGCTTGCTGGTGACTTTCTACCACCCCTCCTCTTTGTCGGAGTCGATGGTAGAGATACATGCCACATGTTCTGGGGGTGGTCCCACCTTGACCTATCCAAAGTCTACCATCCTCTGCAGGAGGTCTTTGAAGATGAATCATTCTTGGATACTGTGCCCCAACATCCGATGGTAGGGGTAGTAATCTGGCCTGTCATCACAACCGGCCTATTCAGATTTCCTCGGCTCTAGGAAGCGGAGAAAGTTGCAGTTCATGGCGGTAATAAAGTAGACACGGACTTGATCATCTTGGAACTAGTATACTTTTTGTCTTTGTTCTTCAAACTGGTTCCGCTTTGGTCCTCTCTAATCATCCCTTTTAGGTGGAGGTGGTCGCTGATATGCAGGAGGCCCTTGACGATTTTGTGGAGGCCTGAGTAGTGGAGCAGGCACAGGGGCCGGCTTGAGTGTGACGGAGGACACTTCAGCTATAGGGGATCTTTTCGCAGGTGCCTGCGAGGCTATTCAGGACTTCGAATTAGTCCGCTGCAGGGAGTCCTCAATTATCTGGGCAATGGCCGAGAGATGGCAGAATCCAGTGGTGCACTCTACTGGTATGAGCGGTGTTCGCAGCTCATCTCGAAGATTATCAATGAATATGGCAAGAATCTCATCTTGAGGAATTGGAATGTTTAGGGAATAGGTCAGACCTTTCCATCTGGTGATGAAATCTGAGACCCTCTCGTTCTCCCTCTTCTTGCAGTTCATGAGGTCGTTGACCTTTGTTTTAGGAAACATTGAGCTGAAGTGGAATAGGAACTGCTGTCGAAGTTCCTCCCAGATTTTTATTGACTGGGATGGAAGACTCGTATACCAAATGAAGGAAGATCCTTGCAAGGTCCGTATGAAGCATATGATTTTCACTACTTCTTGTTGTTCTGAAGTTCCCATCATAGGGTCGCAATAGGATGTGTAGTCATCAAATGTTGTTCCAAATCACCTGATCCATTGAAGATAGGGAATACATGGCTCCCAAAATTGGGTGGAGGCGGTGTGTTGCTCACCCAATCTGGGTAGGGTTTTCTCTCTGGCTGTATCGGGGCGCGTCGACCTTCCATCGCTTCCAATCGAGCTGTTAGTGCCTCTATGGTGTTGGTGAGACCCTGGTTTACATCTTGTTGGGCCCGGTCCTGGGCAGGCGTAGCCCGAGGCATTGCCTGAGGATCCGGATTGGCCGGCACCAGGGGTGCATGTGTTATTTGTGGCACCTTATGAGGTTTCATGCGTACTTTCTCCGGTTTCTTCCTGAGTGGAGGGAAGTCTTGGTATTCATCTAAATCTATGTTTAGGTAGTTGGACGGGCCGGGCGCCTCGTTGGACGGGAGCCTTGACCGTGTTTCGTTTGTCGGATAAAACCTTTGTCTTTGAGGTGCACTTGTTGGGAGTGCATGATGTGGCTCCTCCTGGTATGCACTTTTGATAAGGTGCTTCCTCTGAAGTAGCTCGACATTAAGCCGCCTCAATTCTTTCATCTCCTCTTCCTGTCGATTGAATCTCTCTTCGAGCATGAGTGGCTCATCTTTGTCGAGAGAAGGAGGTGGGTTAAGGGTAACCAGTTTTTTGTTCTTATCCTTGTTGGAAGCTCGCAGGGTAGACGGAGGAGGGTTGGCTGGAAGGACGACCATATTTAGGGCGGCCCTCTGGTTTTGGGTGTGCACACCTAGTGGTTCGTTGTGAGTCACAGCCTGACCAGAACTATCGTCTCCTGATCCCTCCTGATTTGCAGTACCTCTGGTGTCACCCGTGGGGTTAACCTCTATGACGTTGATAGATGCATATCGTGGGGAGGAGAAGATGTCATCTTCCATATGGGAAGAGGATCTCCCGCGTCTTCTGTTGGCCTTCCCTTTCGTGACCTGTGATTTCCTTCGTACTTCTTAACAAAGGGTGACGTGGAGAGTTCTTTGGTGCGACCTTACGATGCGCCTTCCTCTCAGAGGGGATGATGAATATGACAGGATAGGACGGGAACCTCCTCTTCTAATTGTCCTCCCTAGATGAGAGAATACTGACTCTCATGGGGGAGGTTATTGTTGAGGGGGTAATAATGACCCCAGCCCTAAGGGCCGGGGTTGGCTCCGTTCCTTGGACATCAAGTCTCTTCTCAAATTTATTGGTCTTACGGGGGCATTTGTTGTTAAAAATGCCCCCAGCCCTATAGGCTGGGGTTGACCCTGGATTGCGGCAGTGGCTGCGGCTATTGCTACCTGTCTGATCTTGCGTGCCCCCATTCGGGGGTGAACTGGGTTTGGTGCCAAGTTCTTCTGTGAATCAATCCCTTCTGGGGAGGCAGGAAAAGATCATTGATTGGCCTCTCTTAGGCAAGAGGCCGGTTGTATGATCTCAGTGGCCTGATTCAAGAGTTCTTGAATGGCTTGTTCCTATTGGTTCTGACGCTTCTGGGACTTACTCAAGGCCTGACTCTGCTGGGTGTGTTGTCTTTCCTGAATAGAGAGACCACTCGATTGTCGTCCTGACGTGATGATGTTTCAAGACACCACACCGCACGGGTTCTTCTGGGTGGGGAGTGGAGTGAAATTCATAGCTCCATGTTCTCTCCATCCCCTGATATGGACTCCCATAGAAGCGTCATCGATGAGGTGGCGCAGCTGGTGTAGCGCACGGAGGCAGGCTATCTCCATGTTTCCTTTACGCCTCTCGGGTCATTGTTGATGTTCTGAAGGAAGAGCTTCCAGGTCGATGTGACGCAAGAGGTTCCCTATTGTCTTGATATTTTCTACATACTCGTCATAGGGCAGGAATCTTGATTTCAGTTAGTGGAGGGTTGTCCATATATTATGGAGGATGTCGTGCACGCATTCTTCCAACAACTCTCTGGGTATGTTGAAATGAGAGGTGGTCGTAGGCCAAAACATAACTGGTATATCATTCCTGGACAGTCGTTTCCTCAGGTGCAGCATATCGTCATACTCCTCTGCTAGTGACTCCTCTACCTGGTTAGCCCAACTGAGATGCTTTTTGCCAATGTGGTCAGAGGCAGTGGGATCGGTAGGTGCTGAATCATTATGTGGGCGATTTCGAGGTGGTTCAGATGATGAATGTGGCCCTAGACCATCTCCTGATTGCAGAAGGATTTCGTCATCGACTAACTGGGAATCTGACATTCTTGATCCCGTCCTTCTGAGTGCCTCGGCATAAGAGGGATTTTTTGTGCTTGATTCGGCAGGAGGAGGGCCTTCCTGTCGATATGATATGTCATCGCGGGGAGGACCTCCACAATGGTGGTCTTAATGGTGAGGACTACAATTACTACTTGATGCTTCACTTCATAGAGGACTTTTGTAGTGCACACCCTGGGGAGGACCTCCAAGGAATGTCGCAGCAAGGGGAGGACCTTCTGGCTACGTAGTGTCATTACGGGGAGGACCTTCGTAACAACTGCCATCATGGTGAGGATGACCATCATGGATTGACGTTTTATGTGCATATTGGGGAGGACCTTCAGGACACACTGCGACAAGTGGAGGACCTTCTTGTTTCTTGGGGCCAATGTGAGGAGGACCTTCACAATGGCAGCCGTGGTGGCGAGGACTACCATCACAGCTGTGGCAATGGTAAGGAATACCATTACTAATGTCGTAGGGAGAATATCCACGGTATACATCCTGGGGAGGGCCTCCAAAATGTACTTCAATGAGGGGAGGTCCTTCTCATTGCTTGACATCTCTATGGGGAGGACCTCCGTTATCAGGGTGGAGAAGACTACCACCGTGATATGATTCCTGGCTGCACGGAGTGTCGTTGCAACGTAACCCATGGGGAGGACCTTTAGGGTAGGATACAACAAGGGGAGGACCTTCTTGTCATGATGAGACGTCACTATGGGGAGGTCCTCCGCAGTTGCGACTATGATAGCGAGGACTACTATCATAATATGTGGTCCCACTTCATGGAGAGTGTTTGCAGCATATACCCCAAGGAGGACCTTCAGGGTGGACCACAGCTAGTGGAGGACCTTCTTTCTGCTCGATATTCTGGCCATGTGGAGGGTTTCCGTGACTCGCATCAAAAGAGGAGCTCTCAGGATCGATCATTATATGCCCGTGGGGGAGGCCCCCACGGGTGCTCTGGGGAGGACCTTCAGAGCTGCTGGTAGCAACATTGTGAGGAGGACCTTCGCAACTGCTAATGTCACTCCCATAATATGGTAATGGATGGGCAGGGTTCTGAGTCTTTGATGTATGCTTAGCGATGTTGGGAACCCCAGCTTCCAGTATAGCGGAGTCATGAACTCCCTCTTTATTTTTCGACTACCTTTGGCGCATTCGGGGCACTCTTTTTCGGGAAGCGGGGACCGTCTGCTGTTGAAAATGGCCTTCACCTTTGGTTCCCTGTCTAATTGGGTCCCTAGATGCTATCGGGATACGCCGATGAACATCTTTACTTTTATCAGGGATATATGCCTACTCTGGATCATCCACCGTGATGGACGGGTATCCCCCAGTTGGAACGAGTGAAGCTGCTCGATCTGGTTGCCCTTGCATTGCGGAATATAGTCGGCGACCCTCCTGGGCAGAAGAAGGGATGTAGATCTGCTCTGAGGCGGCTATCTCATCTCTCAGATGAGTCTCCTCAATTGGGGAGACGGGCTCACGGGCCCGATTCCTTTTTGTTTCTGCTGATGCAATTACATTCTGTAAAGTCTGTAAGATATGATCTGGGATCGATACATGCTCCTCTATCATTTCCAGGATATGTAGAGAGACATCTTTGGCTGGAATGGGTATGAAGGCCCATTCTGGTATCGGAGTAGGAATATCCTGCTCCGTTCCTCCGATGGTCAGTGGGTACTGACAATTCTCTTGTGTCGGGGTAGGTGAATGAATCTGCCCCTATATCAGGATATACTGGTTTATCTCTCCATTGGTCTCCACATCGGGATGGAAGACTTTACTTGCATCCGCAGGGAGCTGGCCCTGCATATATTGGTTTCCCACCGTATCGAGTCGGTGGCCTTTGTTGGTAGGGAGAAGTGTCCGCCTATGATTTTCCGCCACATCTGGGTGGTGGGATTTGTTGATCGCCACCATATCGGGATGGTAGGCATCAGAAGAAACTAGTAGGATCTGGTCCTACAAGCGCTGGGTCGCCACCACGTCAGGTTGGTGGGCTTCACGACCCTGGGCAGGGAGAAGTTCCTACCTGGTAATTGTCGTCATGTGTGAGCGACGGGCTTGATGGAGCTCGACGGGGATGCGCGCCGGCTTGTATGATGCCTCCATGTCTGGATAGCGGGATCGAGAGGAACGAATAGGTGTAGGTGACTGTTCATGGTACATCTCCGTGGCTGGGCAGCGGAGCTCCTCCTCAGGGACCAGGGTGATGACCGGTCCCTGATTGTATGTCTGCCGCCCTCGTCGGGCGGTCCGAGGGGCCAGAGCTCGGGGAGCGTGGGCCTGAATCCTCAGGGATACATCCTCCTCATCACAAGGATGTTGAATCACGGTGTGATCATGATGACATATTCCGGCGGGGGCCTTGGAGAGGAACCCCCGTTCGATGGGGATGAAGTCCTCAACGTCGACCTCATCCACCTCCCTAAGATAAGGGAGGTACACATTGTCCCATTCCAGGGATAGACTCCCAAAACGGTTGGAGACAGCAACAGGGGATGCCTAGATCTACCTTTGCGGCCACTACTGGGCAGGCGACTGGCGAGTTCTGGCGGATTGGAGAGCATGCATGGCCGCCTCCACTGTTGGGAGATTACCGTTCACATGGTACTCTAAGATTAGCGCGTCCGAGACCCAGCGTTGAAGACGTTGGGTAGGTGATGGGGTCCTTCATATGTGAGGAAGTCCTATCATTGCGTAGTTGGAATCACGCGCTTGTGATTTCCTTTGAGATTCCATTAGATCGAAGGGAGTTCTGAAGGTACCTGTAAAACATTTTATCAAATACAAGCATCAAACCCGTAAAAATAGCATCTCATGATCCCATGCGTAATTAATGACCTTTCATGGCCCTCCTTATGAGTAAAAGGGGGCACAGAGTGGGATTAAGTTAAATCCATCATGCTTGGTTAAAGATTCAAGTCGGGTTCACCATTTTTGTTTCAGGGTCGGTCTTGAAACACCCAACGGTTCCGTATCCAATGACGCGTGGACCTGCTTTCCAAAGGCAGGCGTTCACCGGATGTTCTGACCAGCGATGCTTAAGAACTCACATTGGTCGAGAGGATGGGAATTCGGGCTCATAGCACCCTTTTGGGGGGAATTATTTCCTATTTTGGGACTATATTATAGATTTAAGACGTATTCATATGTTCGCGAATCTTTGGTTTACACCCAAGCATAGTATCCACGAATTTAACCCTGGTGGGAAATGGTCAGCTGAATGCAAGGGTGCGGAATCATTTATGCCCGAGGTTTACCATCCCTAGTTGGATTAATGACCCCAAAGAGTCGGAACTCATTGAGGTGGCACTAGGAGTGGCACGGTGAACCGATGTGAAGATAGTAAGATCGACCAGTTGTTGGGATTGAACCTCATGGAGGCTTCCTACGTACCCTGCCTAGGGGACAGGGATCAAAGTCCACATAGTTCAAATGGGAGCGTCGGATAACCGACGTGAAGGTGGACCCAGGGGGTCCGCTGGTGATCGGGCTTGGACCTCATGGAGGCTTCCTACGTATCCTTGTGGTAGGGAATCAAAGTCATCATAGTTCGCATCATCTTGGGACTTACGCCCTGAGGCAGCCCAAAGTGATGGATTGGGGCTTACACTCTGAGGAGGCCTAGGGTGATGGATTGGGGCTTAAACTCTGAGGAGGCCCATAAGAGGATTTCATGGTCGATTCTTACTCTAAGACCACGTGAGTCATGCTTGGTGTGAGAAACAAGAGGCATTAGGGACCAGATTATCACGTCGTGGAAGGTGCGTCCGTGAGAAGTGGAGTGGGGCTTACGCATAGAGGTGGCCCACAAAGTTGGGGCTTACTCCAGGTTGGATGCCAATGGTGAAAAAGCATAGCAGGAGAGGGAAAGGGGGTGCTTCTATGCCCATATCCTCTCTTGCAGTGCATGAGGGCTTCCTTCATATGGGTATTTTACTACCCCCGAGGAGCCCTTAACAAGTGAAGGGTTAGAAAGGGGACCCCCGAGATCAGACTCCACATTACCGTGGGAATGTGAACCCAGGAATGCTTCGGGAATAGGATCAAGGGTCGGTGAAACCCCTTCGCCTCTACTTACCATGGGTATGTGAACTCAAAACGGCATGCTGATGCGCCTGAGGGTTACACTGCACGGATCTGGTGGCTCTAGTGGAGGCCTCAGCTCAAGACCGATAGGTAGGCCAATGAGGAGGTTGCGAAGGATCAGGACGGATTGAAATTGGAGGGATGTTATCTGGCTCAGGTAATGGGAACTTGAGGTTTTGGCAGGCCAAATAGGGGAATGGGTGGTGGCGCCCTTCACGTAGGGAAGTGCTACGCGGTTGGAAAGGCCTTCCGTGAACCAGGGTGGTCCGCGGACTGATGGGCATCCCGTGAACCAAGGTGGTTCATGGCTCCGGGTTCGATCCGCGAACCAGGGCGGTCCGCGGAGGGTTCCATGAAGGCTGTGGCGGCCAAGGGCGGCGCTTGTCGGAGGCTCATCGGTCGGTGCTTCTCCCATGTAGGAGGGTTCTACACAGTGCGGCGGATCAGAAAAGAGACATAAACTCCCTGATCCGTGAGGAGTACATCCGCGGAGGGACCCTGGTTCACGATTTTCTCTTCTTTGTTATTTTAAGTCCACAGTTCACCATGTTATTATGCATTTTCTTGGTTCCTTATTAGTTCATTCCTAGGTTCATACCTGCTCTGTTTCGCGAACTAGAACTTCCGAAATCCTAAGACTTCCTTCGAAATCCTTCCACCCGAATCTGACCGATCTCCTCTCCATTCTCCAATCAGCCGAAAATCCCCCCCCCCCTGTCTCCTTTTATAGAGTGGGGAAAGAGATGTATCTATCGTCACGCGGCACCTTTTGTGGAGGCCCATGACCAAAAACCTGGTTTCCGGCTGACTTGGTCAATCCGCAACTCGCGGGATATTAACCACTCCTCCACGAACCAAACTTAGGGAGTGCTTCGTAGCCACGGAGGGTTCTGCCTCCATTTCGCGAATGACAGCGGAGGCGGTTCGGGCCGGTTGATGCGGCTCACGGCTGGGGTAGTCCGGAATGGTGAACCAGGTTGGCGCTTGTCCTGCCTCGTGACCGCGGAGGATCTCTGCCTCTATCTCGCAAACGACAACGGTCCACAGAGGAGGGAATATTCGTGGAACCGGCCGCGCGTCGTTAACATTAGACTAGTCTACGGACCAGTTCCTCCTTCACCATCCTTGAGTATTGTCCACATTTTCACATCTCTTTGAGAGGAAATTAGGTAGAATCTCCCTTGATTGAAAGGGAATCATCATTCTCCTTTGCGTATTTTTCAGGACCCTACAATGCCCAATAACCATAAAATATTCATAACATATAAAACAAGCATAAAAGAAAGATAAAATTTCCCCATTGCATTCACAATATATCATTTCAAGATATTGAAATAATCGATGCTTTCTAAACACCATTTTAAATACCAAAATGTGTAAAAAGGTTATATGGTATTTATTTTCCTTTTAAAAACATTATGGATTGTTAAGGAAGCAAAATATCAAATAATACTCGTGGTGGTGGAAAGGTTGTTGTCACTGTGTATGTTAAAAAGAAACATTTTTTCTGTCATTTAGTAAAATCGCTTCGTAGAAAATGATTCCTTTTAAAAACCATTTAATTAAATTAAAAGGAAAATGGTATAATTATACACCATACAAAATAAGGTCATGTATAAAGCAAAATATGCCTCAATGAAAGTAGATTGAGACGAAGCCCCTTAAAAAATTTGGAAGCCTAACGGCATCACTTAAAAATTTAGAAAATGATTTGATGAGAGATAAAAGGGTCTCTTGTAATGCACCGACCCCACTTACCCAGAGTCGATGCATTATTAATTAATATTAGCATGATATAAAGAATCATGTCCTAAAAGACCGAACAGTTTAGTATTATTGGAAACAAGATACATACATAAGTTTAACATTAAAACTTGAGAAGAAATACAATACTAATTTATTCCATTAGAAACATCCAAGCCTCCTAGATTATGCCTGAAATTCACTCATAACTAACTTCTTCATATCCTAGGAAAATTAAACCTAAGGAATGGGTGAGATAAAACTCTCATTAAGAGTAATAAGTACAGTGAAAAATAACATAAACATTAGGCATGTTGAATAATTGAAAATGCATGCCTTTAGAAATAATAAACATGAACACATTATGGAGGGAATATGAGTTCAGTAAATAATGCCATAATAAAACATAGTCATGGGTATTCTACTAGTCAAATAACCATATGAACCATCATTATTATTTTCATAATGAGGGAATTTATAATGCCGGACATTCTGAAACATCTTGTCAAGGCCTCAACCAAGACATCTAAAAATGATTTAGGCCTCAGCCAAAACCATATATCAAATTGGGAGAGGCCTCAGCTAATTCCATGTCTAATTTTCTCATGAGACCTACTGATTCATAGAGGATCTATATCGGGATCCACCCCTCACATACTAAGTCCAATACATTCCTCATATGAAAAGGTTGAAACATAACATAAACATTCGTATTAAAATTAGCATACAAAATGTCAATACTTTAACCATAAACCATGAATGGTATAAAAATAACACATCCACAGTCAAACATATCAAAAAACCTTAAATACAATATGGAATATTTGTATCATAGTAAATCAACTTCAAACAAGTGTATATTTTATCAAAGGATGTTGACATATGTGAAATCAAAACTTTTTGAGAGAAATATCTCTTTCTATTTTGAAATCATTTAAGAGTCACATAATTATAAAATAAAACATTTATTTTTAAAATATTATTATAATCTTTTAAGGGAAGCTTTGATGATGTTATAATGGCAGAAAATAGCCGCACCCACCGTATAAGTTAAAAAACATTATTACCTTAATTTTGTCGTAAAGGTCATAAAGTACCTTGTTTGGAAAACAACGGAAAGATTCCTTTAGAAACATATTAGGTCAAATAATGGTATAAATTATTTTAACCCATATTCTAGTAAATAGTAAAAAAATTGAAATACATTTTTAAGAAAGCATGGATGTGGATGATAAAGAGGCCACAGTAGATACATACGTATTAACAACCTCGGATAAGTAAAGAGATTGTAGAATTAACCATTACCTTGTACTTTTCCTTGGTCGAGGGTACATTAACCTCCTGTATAATAGATAAATCATTTTTATTAAATTATAAAAGAAACATATATATAAATATGATATCATATATTATCTTCTAATATTTTTTTGTTAATAATATTTTAGTATTATCGTCGTTTTGGGTGTTAACTGATTCGTTTTCCTTTATATGTTTTGTTACATAAGATGTGTTTGTTATGGATGGGATGTATTTGATTCATATTCAGAATGATATTAAGTTCTTAAACATTATTTTAAATCATCAAATGAAAATTATTCTTGAATGGTTACGATGGATAAATGAATCTCATCGCGTTCGTGGAGACGGTAATCTGTATGTACGCACGAGCGACAATATCATTCTTTTGATATTAAAATCATATGTGAATATATGTTATATAATATATACAGAATAAATAACATGTTATATTTATTATTTACATAAATTATACATTATTATTATACCCATCCAAAAAAATAATAATGTATTGAATAACAACTACACCACGACGTGGAGACAGTAAGTCGTACGTACGCATGTATGGTGACTTTTTCATTCATATGATGGATAGAATAATGAATATGGTTGTACCATTTTTATAATAACATCATATTATATATAATAAACTGGATTTATTATTTTAGAATAGAAACAAAAAAGAAATAGGAAGTGGAAGAAGAAAAAGAACTTGAAAGAGGTGATGAAATATTTACCTCTTCTTCAGGTTATTCCTTTTGATTTGATCAAAAGGGCTCCTTAGGTTGGATTTATGATCAAACTAAGGACTCTAGGTTGAATTTAAGGAAATTGGGAGGATATATGGGTAGGGTTTGGATAATCCAAATGGCTTTGGAGGTGTGATTTTTAGAGAAGGAGAAGTTTCTTTTTTAAGAGAGGTGAGGGTCACCTTAGGAAAAGATTGAAATATTATTTTATAATAAAATCATTTTTGGTTTTTAATGGCTCCAAAATGATTTATTTCGAGGATAAGGTGGTTATGGGTAGAAAACCTCTCGACCAATAGGTTTTAGACAGGTTTGAGTCACCATATTAACCTTATCTTTTATATTTAACTCTTAATTAAATAGTTTAACTTTTACCATGTATTATTGTATTATTATTATAATTGGTTAATAATCTTACTATAAAATGTCAAGTAAACCTAAAGTGGTTCATTAATGATATAACTATCATTATATAAGTTCTTTGTAAGAACCTTATATTTTTAGGACTATTATATAATTTAATAATATAATATTTGTTTTAAAAACTCATTTATGTCAATTTTGACACTATTTGGTATTTGGTTTTTGTAAAAGTCATAAACACTTGATTACTTCGAAATAAATACATTTAATCAACCCTAACATGTCATATTCACCTATAAAATTCGTTTATGTCATAAAAACTTTGAAATTATATTTATTTTAATATTTATAATACCATTTATTTGATTGTTTTGTTAATAAGGTAATTTTTGCATCATCATTATGTCCTAAATAAATTTAATTATTTAAAGTTTAAAAATTATAAATAAAATAAAATTATGTAGAAAATATTTTTATATTTATAATTAGTATTTATAGTCTAAAATATAACTTATATATCCCCATGTAAAATTGTTTTACTAAAAGATATATGTTTGTGTCATTTTTGTCTTTAATTTAAATTAATTAATATAAAGTGTCATTATCACTCTCAAGTGGCTCCATGGGGTCCTAAAATAAACCGAAGGATTCCCAGGGTTATAAATTTATCAACCAATAGGAATAGGACACATGTTAGAGTAATTTAATATTATTATAATATTATTTTTTTACCCTTATTTACCGGATTTACCCTTTAACCATGGTAAATAAAATATTTACCGAAGTAATTATTCATAATGTCTAAAAGTAAAAGTTACCTATTTAAACAATTTGGACCTCCTAATTAAAAATATTGAATCCATTTTTCCAAATTCAAAACATATAAGTGGCATAAATTAATTTAAAATTAATTCCCGTTGTTAAAACAAAAAACTTGTTTTTAAGAAATAATAACTATCAAAAGATTGACACTTGTTTATGTCCAGTTTAAATTTTAAATTACATAAAATGACCTAAATTATATTAAATAATAAAAATATAATCTAATGATACTTTAAAACCACTCAAATTTATAATTTAACACTATAAATTATTTCGATTAAAAAGTTATTTTTAATTAAAATTTAGTATTTTTCACTATTCATCAAAAATTGAAAGTTTTCAGAAAAGTACCAAAAATCAACCCTAATATAATTTCAATATTCCAAATTCAAAAATGAACTCCATTTTGAAAAATAAAATTTATAAAATTTCAAAAAGTGGGTATTACTATTCATAACGGCTAGTTTGATTGGTTGCAGTGTGTTAGAATCTCGAAATTGCGTACAATGCAAGTTATTGCATTATTCAAAGGGAAAAATACCATGGAAGCTTGGGGTGTTACATTATTCACTCCTTAAAATAATTTCATCCTCAAAATTTCTAGAATACTACTGCACAAAAAGATTCAGGTGGTTCTTCATCATAAGTTCCTTGGGTTCCCATGTTGCCTCTTCCATCTTATGGTTTCTCCATAGAACTTTTACCAGATGAGTCATCTGGTTTCTCAACACTTGTTCTCTGGTATCAAGAATCTTGAAAGGCTCTTCACAATAAGATAGATCATGTTCCAATTCAATTTCCTCATAGGTGAGTACATGTGTTGGGTCAGGCATGTATTTTCTCAACAGTGATACGTGGAACACATTGTGAACTTTGGAGAGACTTGCTGTCATTGCCAAACGGTAAGCTACAGCCCCAATTCATTCTAGAATTTCTAAAGGTCCAATGTACCTGGGACTTAATTTACACTTCTTACCAAATCATATAACTCCCTTACATGGAGATACCTTTAAGAAAAAATGATCTCCTACCTGAAATTCCAAATCCTTCAGTTATCGGCATAGCTCTTCGGTCTAATTTGAGCTACTTTGATTGTGGGTTTCGATTACCTTCACCTTTTACATCATTTAATCAACAAGTTCTGGGCCTATGATTTTTATTTCACCAACATCATCCCACTAATTTGGTGTGCAACATCTCTTTCCATATAACGCTTCATATGGTGCCATATGAATACTTGAATTAAAACTATTATTATAGGAAAATTCTACCAGAGGTAAATACTGATCTCACATACCTTTAAAGTCAAGTGAGAAAGATCTCAGCATGTCTTATAAGGTTTTAATAGTCTGTTTTGATTGTCCATTAGTTTGAGGGTGGTGGGAAGTGCTCAAACAAAGTTCAATATCCAGGGCCTTCTGAATACTTTTCCAAAATATTGATGTAAAATGGGGATCATGATCAAAAACATTCGATAGGGGTACTCCATGAAGTCTTACAACTTCATTAATATGTATTATTGTTAAACATTCAAGTGGTAAATCTTCTCTTATAGCAAGAAAATGTGCTGAATTGGTAAGATGATCAACAATGGCCCATATTGCATTATTCCTTCTAGGAGTCCTTGGTAGTCCCATGACAAAGTCCATCGTAATATCATCCCATTTCCACTCAGGTATGGGAAGTGGTTGCATGAATCCTCCAGGATGTTTCCTTCTAGCTTTCACTTGTTGACAAACCATACATCTATACACATAATCAACAATCTCCCTCTTCATGTAGTCCCACCAAAAATGTTCTTTTAAATCTCTATACATCTTAATGATACTAGGGTGTATAGAGAAATTGAATCTATGACCATCATCCAACAATTCCATTTTTAGATCAGGTATATCAGAAACACAAAGTATCTTCCCAAATTTCAAAATTCCTTCTTCATATACAAAGTCAATCAATCTCCCATCATTCACAACTTTAATTTTCTTTTGAAACTCCTCATCATCATTCTGATAACTTTTTATCCTTTCTAGTAAAGATTGTTTAGAAACAATTTGAAAAAGTATCGATGTTTCACCTTCCATGATTGTTCTCATATCCATATTTACTATATCTATGAACATAGGATCCCTTTCAACTCTCATCTTGTTCAGAACTCCATGATCCTTTCTGCTCAAATCATATACCACCTTATTTTGCCTTCCCCGGGTGGTAGTGTATAGTGAAATCATAATCTTTGAGTAGTTCAAGCCATCACCTTTTCCTCATGTTGAGTTATTTTTGTGAGAAAATATACTTCAAACTCTTATGATCAGTATATATATCACATTTTTCACCATAGAGATAGTGTCTCAATATCTTCAATGCAAAGATTACAGCTGCCAACTCAAGATCATGAGTGGGATAGTTTTTCTCATGAATTTTTAGCTATCGTGATACATAGGTAATAACTCTATCATTATTCATAAGGACACAACCAAGTCCTTTCTTTGAAGCATCACTATAAATAACAAACCCGTCATTCCCTGATGGTAGAGTCAAGATAGGAGTGTTTACTAATCTTCTCTTCAGTTCTTCAAAACATTCTTCACACTCTTTTGTCCAAAAAAAATTAACCCCTTTACATGTGATCTTGGTTAATGGGTTAGCCAACCGGGAAAAATTCTAGATGAAATGTTGATAATAACCTTCTAAACCAATAAAACTGCATACCTCAGTTATACTCGTCGGTGTTGGACATTATTGGATTGTCTTATTCTTTGAAGGATCAACAGAGATTCCATATTTAGAGACAATATGGCCAAGAAAAGAAATATCTTGAAGCCATAATTCACACTTTCTAAACTTCCCATATAATTCATTTCTTCTGAGGGTTTTCAGAATAGTGTGCAAGTGATTTTTCATGATCTTTGTAGCTTTTTGAGTATACCAAGATATCATCAATAAATACCACTACAAAGTCATCAAGATATTCCTTGAAAACTATATTAATTAAATCCATGAAGATAGAGAGTTCATTAGTCAACCCAAAAGGCATTACTGTAAACTCATAATTCCCGTACCTAGTTCAAAATGTTGTTTTCGGAATGTCTTCCTTCTTCCCACAGAACTGATGATATCTAGATCGAAGGTCAATCTTTGAAAAATATTGAGCTCCATGAAGTTTTTCAAATAAATCATCAATGCGAGGTAGGGGATACTTGTTCTTTATTGTTATAGCATTGATCTCCCTTTAGTCAATGCACAACCTCATAGACCTATCTTTCTTAACAAAAAGGGCAGGGGCTCCCCATAGAGAAACACTAGGGTGAATAAATCTTTTATTGCTTAATTCATATAGTTTTTTCTTAAGTTCCACTAATTCCACAGTGTCCATTCTATAAGGGGTCCTTGATATAGGCCTTGAACCAGGAATTAAGTCAATGGAAAACTCAATTTCTCATTCTAGAGGATGTCCAGGTAAATCCTCTGGAAACACATCAACATATTCCATCACAATAGGTACATACTCTATTTGAACATTCCTTTCCTCACCCATAGTTATTTCATTCTCTTCCTCCCCAATAATTGAATTTAGTAAAGCTACTGAGGGTGGATCTAGATAAGAATCATATGGTGACATTTCTTCTCTAAAGATAAGGTATTCCTTACCATCATCAAAAATTGTAACCTCCTTATTCTTATAATAAATTTTTACATCATAGTCCAACAACCAATCCATACTGAGGATTATATCAAATTAAATCATGGGTATGACAATGAGATTAGAGGATAAAGAACATTTATATGCCCTAATGGGAACTGATTCACAAAACTTTGTTTCAATGATACTTACCCTATGATTTTTTACTGAAAACTATCTTGTTAAATCAAATTGGAAATATATAATTTTATTATCAAACTAGTAAGATATGAAACAATGATATGATCCAAAATTAAATAAAGCATTGGATAAACTTTAGGAAACCATTAAATTACCTGCCACTACGTCTTTCAGATCTTCAACCTCAGCAGTATTGATTGCATAAGCTTGGCCTTGATCCCTTGGCCTTTTTTTATGTAAGTTTCCCTAACACTTAGAAAATTCATTTTCATAATGTCCCATATCCTTTCAATTGTAGCATTGAACATTGGTAGCTTCTTTATTCCCCTTACAATCACCAGCAAGATGGACTTTCTATCCACATTTGTAGAATACTTTTTTTCCTTTTAGATAGGAACCAGGGTGATTCCTTACACAATTATCATAGGGTGGAAATATAACTTTTCCCTTATTCCTTGTTTCCTTATTTCCTTTCCCAGAGTGTTCAGCAGATCTCTTCTTCTCTTTATTTACTTTAAAGTCATAAGATTTATAGAATTCCTTTTCTGTCTTAATAGCACATGAGACAATATCTTCATACGATGAGAAGGATTGTGTGACTAATGCTCGAAGGATAAATGGTTTCAACCCATCAAAGAAATGATCAATCTTACTTATTAGGTTATGTATATAATCTGCAATATGCCTTTCTAACCTTGTAAAGTTAGCTTTATACTTTGTGACATTCTCATCCTTCATTTATCTCATACTCAAAAATTGTCTTTCCATATCTGCTCAATGGTTATGAGGAAAGTATTTTTCTAAGAAAATATCATTAAACTCCCTCCATTCCATACTTGATACTTCTTCATCCTCCTTTGTGTTTTGAATTAATGACCATCATTGATCTGCATCTCTGGTGAGGCGATAAACTTACATGAAAACTTTTTCCCTTTCGTTACTCCCCAAAGCATGAAATATTTTCTCTAAGGAACTTATCCATTGCTCAGCTACTAATGGATTTATACTCCCATTGAATGTTGGTGGTTGTTGCCTCATGAAGCAGTCTAACATTGATCCTCCACATTATGGATCAGGGTGATCCATACAGGTAATGTTATTATTCATAACCTGAGTGAGTTATCTCAGTATGGTGATAAGCTAATCAGCACTAGTTGCATCACCAGCTCCACTATAATTATCTTGAGTTAGAGGAAAATCCCTACATAGATTACGTGCATTGATACAGTTTTCATTCCTTCTAATAGGTTTCATTTCTAAACAATGGCACACACTAGATTAGTTTATGAATCACAATACATAATTCTAAACTTGTAAAACACTTAACATAAATTGAACAATTTATGGATATAATCCATAATCATAAAAAAAATTCTTTGAGGAGGTATATACTCATAAATCTTTCATAATGGTTTGTAAAGAAAATTTGAATCATCCTAAGCATATCCCTCAGGAGTGTCGTGACCAAGAGTGTAGCAAGGCCCATTGTCATGCACCCGGATACCCCAAGTCGAGCCTGAAACTCCTTGTCAGAGTTTTTACTCCTAGGTACATCTGTACCAGAGCCACCTCTACCTAATCATATCCAGATAGGGATTTATTTCTTGGAAAATACAAAAAATCTCTACATTACCAAAATTCTAGGAAGTTCTTCTATACTAATCCTCAAAGTCTATCTTAGGGTAACTTTATCTAATCAGAGTTTTTCTAAATCTAGTTTCCAAGGTTTGTACTAAACTTCCTTTGATACCAATTGTAACGCCCCGACCCTAATTACCCATAGTTGGTGAATTATTACATAATATTGGCATAATCCAAGGAATCATGTCTCGAAAGACCAAATAGTTTAGTATTATTGGAAACAAGATACATACATAAGTTTAACATTACAACTTGAGAAGAATTACAACACTAATTTATTCCATTAGAAACATCCAAGCCTCGTAGATAATGCCTGAAAGTCACTCATAACTAACTTCTTCATATCATGGTAAAATGAAACATAAGAAAGTAGTGAGCTCAAATGCTCAATAAGAGTAATAAGTACAACGGAAGATAACATAAACATTAGGCATGTTGAATAATTAAAAACACATAACTTTAGAAATAATAAACATAAAAAATTTATGGCTGGAATATGTGCTGAGTAAATAATGCCATAATAAAACATAGTCATGGGTATTATACTAGTCGAATAACCACATGAACCATAATTATTATTTTCATAATGAGGTAATGTATAATGTCAGACATTCTAAAACATCTTTTCAAGGCCTCGAACAAGACGTCTAAAAATGATTTAGGCCTCGGCCAAAACCATATATCAAATTGGGAAAGGTCTCGGCCAATTACACATCTAATTGTCTCATGATACCTACTGATTCACTGAGGAGCTATAGCGGGCTCCACCCGTTACATAATAAGTCCAATACATTCCTCATATGAAAAGTTTGAAACATAACATAAACATTCGTATTAAAACTAGAATACAAAATGTCAATAATTTAACCATAAACCATGAATGGTATAAAAATAACACATCCACATTCGAACATATCAAAAAACCTTAAATAAAATGTAGAATATTTGTAACATAGTAAATCAACTTCAAACAAGTGTAAATTTTATCGAAGGATGTTGACATAGATGAAATCAAAACCTTTTTAGATAAATATCTCTTTCTATTTTGAAATCATTTAGGAGTCAAATAATTATAAAAGAAAATATTTATTTTGAAAATATTATTATAATCTTATAAGGGAAGCTTTAATGATGTTATAATGGTGAAAAGTATATGCACCCACCGTATAAGTTAAAAAAACATTGTTACCTTAATTTTTTCAAAAAGGTTATTAAGTACCTTGTTTGGAAAATGAAAGAAAGATTCCTTTAAAAACATATAAGGTAAAATAAGGGTATAAATGACTTTAACCCATATTCTAGTAAATAGTAAAAAAAATTGAAATACATTTTTAATAAAACACAGATGTGGATGATAAAGAGGTCCAAGTAGATACTTACGTATTAACAACCTCCGATAAGTAAAGAGATTGTAGAATTAACCCTTACCTTGTACTTTTCCTTGGTCGAGGGTATGTTAAACTCATGTATAATAGTTAAATTATTGTTATTAAATTATACAAGAATCATATACATAAATATTATATCATATATGATCTTATAATATTGTTTTGTTAATAATATTTTAGTATTATCGTTGTTTCGGGTGTTATCTGATTCGTTTTACTTTATATGTTTTGTTACATAAGTCGTATTTGTTATGGATATGATGTATTTGATTAAAATACAGAATGATATTAAGTTCATAAACATTATTTTAAATCATCAAATGAAAATTATTCTTGAATGGTTACGATGGGGAAATGAATCTCATCGCATTCGTGGTGACGGTAATCCGTACGTACGCACGAGAAACAATATCATTCTTTTGATATTAAAATTGTATGTAAATAGATGGTATATCATATATACAGAATAATTAACATGTTATATTTATTATTTACATAAATTATACAACATTATTATACCCATCCAAAAAAATAATGTATTGAATAACAACAACACCGCGACGTGGAGACGGTAAGTCGTGTGTACGCACGTATAGTGACTTTGTCATTCATATGATGGATAGAATAATGAATATGGTTGTAAAATTTTTATAATAGCATCAAAGTATATAGAATTTATTGGAATTATTATTTTAGAATGGAAACAACAAAGAAATATGAAGTGGAATAAGAAAAAGAACTTTAAAGAGGTGATGAAATATTTACCTCTTCTTCAGGTTCTTCCTTTTGATTTGATCAAAAGGGCTCCATAGGTTGGCTTTCTGATAAAAATAAGTCCTCAAGGTTGAATTTAGGGATATTTTGAGGATATTTGGGCAGGTTTTGGATGATCCAAATGGCTTTGGAGGTGTGATTTTGAGAGAAGGGGAAGTACCCTTTTATAAGAGAGGAGAGAGGCACCTTAGGAAAAGATTGAAATATTATTTTATAATAAAATTATTTTCAATTTATAATGGCTCCAAAATGATTTATTTAGAGGATAAGGTGGGTATAGGTTTAAAACCTCTCAACCAATAGGTTTTAGACAGGTTTGGGTCACCATATTAACCTTATCTTTTAGATTTAACTCTTAGTTAAATAGTTTAACTTTTACCATGTATTCTTGTATTATTATATTAATTTGTTAATAAACTTAATATAAAATTTCAAGAGAGCATCAAGTGGTTAATTAATGATATAACTATAATTATATAATTTATTTGTCAGAACCTTATATTTTTAGGACTATTATATAATTTAATAATATAATATTTGTTTTAAAAACTCATTTATGTCAATTTTGACACTATTTAGTATTTGGTTTTTGTGAAAGTCATAATAACTTGATTACTTAGAACCAAATAAATTTAATCAACCCTAACATGTCATATTCACCTAGAAAATTTTTTTATTTCATAAAAACTTTAAAATTATATTTATTTTAATATTAATAATACCATTTAATTTATTCTTTCTTTAATAAGGTAATTACTGCATCATCATTGTGTCATAAATAAATTTAATTATTTAATGTCTAAAAATTATAAATAAAATAAAATTATTTAGGAAATATTTTTATATTTATAATTATTATTTATATTCGAAAATATAACTTATATAACCCCATGTAAAAATTGTTTTACTAAAAGATATATGTTTATGTCATTTTTGTCTTTACTTTAAATTAATTAATATAAAGTGTCATTATCACTCTCAAGTGGCTCCAAGGGGTCCCAAAATCGGCCCAAGGATGTCCATGGTCAGAAATATATCAACCAATAGGAATAGGACACGTGTTAGGATAATTTAATATTATTATAATATTATTATTTTACCCTTATTTACCGGATTTACCCTTCAACCATGGTAAATAAAATATTTACTGAAGTAATTATTCATAATGTCTAAAAATAAAAGTTACCTATTTACAAAATTTGTACCTCCTGATTCCAAATACGGAATCCATTTTTTCAAATTCAAAACATAGAAGTGGCAGAAATTAATTTAAAATTAATTCTCGTTGACAAAACAAAAAGCATGTTTTTAAGAAATAATAACTATCAAAAGATTGATACTTTTTTATGTCCAGTTTAAATATAAAATTACATATAATGACCTAAATTATATTAAATGATAAAATTATAATCTAATGATACTTTAAAACCACTCAAATTTATAATTTAACACTATAAATTATTTCAATTAAAAAGTTGTTTTTAATTAAAATTTAGTATTTTTCATTATTCATCAAAAATTGAAAGTTTTCAGAAAAGTAACAAAAATTTACCCTAAGCTAATTTCGATATTCCGAATTCAAAAAATAATTACATTTTGAAAAATAAAATTTATAAAATTTCATAAGGTGGGTATTACTATTCATAACGGCTAGTTTGATTGGTCGCGGTATGTTAGAATCTCAAAGTTGCGTACAATGCAAACTATTGTATTATTCAAAAGGAAACGTATCGTGGAAGCTTGGGGTGTTAAATCTCTCATCACTTAGACATAAAATGTATAGAAATAAGGATTTATAATAACATATCCCAACATAAGAAAATGGAAATTAAAAGATATAACATTAAAGAAGTCTTGGACTAAAAGAGGTGAAAGGTTCCCTTACCTTGAGTCTGACTTGTATCGTTCGTTCTTTATATTCCTGAATAATAAACTTAGGTTAATTTTTACTTTCTTCAAAAACTTTTTCAATTTTATTATTCATTTTATATTATTTATCATCATGTTATAAAAATTGCATAATTATTTAAGTTCATATCAGTTATTTTGTCGATATTTGGTACTTGAGTCAAAAATGAACTTGACATAATTACAAATTATCCATGTGTTCAAAAGTACATTATCTCCAAAATATTATTCATGATTTTAATATCATATATATCCAGTATATATTTATTTATAATATTCCATAACATTTATAGATAAGAAATTAAATCCACCATTCATGTAGACGGTAAGTCGTTGTACGCATGAACGCCACTTTCATTTCTTTTTCATATTTAAAGGAATGAAAACTAAATGATAGAAAGGTGTATTATAATTAAATTATAATATCATATGTTATATATGTTAGATAATTTCATTAAATTTATCCTTTATATGTTCCATATATGTCATGAATGATTCATATCACTTTGAGTGGGTGGTAGTCTACACTTCCTCAAATGAAATTATCGTATTGACACATTATGGAAAGAATAAAGGTATGATTTAAATAAAAAACCAGAAGCATAGAGGAAATATAAATATAATATATATCATATATAAATATATTTCCATCATAATAGCCACCGTGATATGTGGTAGGGGAAAATTGAGCAATCATCGTTTCGTGTGGCAGCAGTTCACCGTACACAAAAACAGTATGTTCGTATCCATTAGATGGAGGTGTGTGTAAGTGTAGTTTAAATACTTATCATAACAAAATCATATTATACAAAGTATAATATTTTTTTATGTAATAAAATAATAATAATAAAATATGGAGTGAAGAAGTAAAATAATGGAAAGGAACTTTAGAGAAGATGCTACCGCTTAAAACGTGTAACTCCCTTTGATTTGAGCAAAAAGGTTTTTTTATTTCCTTATACCTAAGGTAATGATTATATAAGGAATAGATTGATTTTGGGAGCTTATTTTGTCAGATTTGTTATAAGACAAGGGTCTTTATAGGATTTATTAAATGGGTAGAGGTGATGCCCTTTTATAAGAGAGAGGAGGGGCACTTTAAGAAGGTATTGAAATATTATTTTATTATAAAATGATTTTCAGTTTCAAATGGTACCAAAGTCATTTATTTCAAATATAAGATTCTTTTGGGTCTAAAAACTCTCAACCAATAGGTTTTAGACAAGTATAGGTCACAAATTTAACCTTATCTTTTAGCTTTAACCCTTAGTTAACTAATTTGACTCTTATCATGTCTTCTTGTATATTCATACTATATGGTTAATATAATTACTATAAAATATTAATAGAACATTAAGTGGTTCATTAATGAAATTTTAAAAATTATATAAGTTATTTGGACAAATATTATATTTTTAGTACTATTATATCATTTAATAAAATAGTATTTGTTTTAAAAACTCATTTATGTCAATTTTTATACTATTCATTTCTTGACTTTTTAAAAAACCATAAAAACTTGATTATTTCACAAAATAATTAATTAATTAAAATATAACAAGTCATACTCATCCAAAAAATTCATTTATGGCATAAAAAGTTTCAAAATAAATTTATTTTAATATTTATAATCTCATTTATTTAAATCATTCATTAATAAGGTAATCACTACATCATAATTATGTCATAAATAAATTTATTTATTTTATGTATAAAAATTATAAATAAAATACCATGATGTATGAAATACTTTTATATTTATAATTAATATTTATAGTTGAATATATCAATTATATAAACCCATACAAAAATTGTTTTAGTAATAGATACATGTTTATGTTATATTTTTCTTTACTTTAAATTAATTCTTATAAAATGTCATTTTCACATCAAAGTGGCTCCATGGGGTCCCAAAATTGAACCAAGGATGTCCGTGGTTGGACATGTATCATCCAATATTATTAGGACACGTGTTAGGGTAGTTTAATATTATTATAATATTATTTTTTACCCTTATTTACCAGATTTACCCTTTAACCATGGTAAATAAAATAATTATTGAAGTTACTATTCATAATGTCTAAAAATAAAAGGTAACTATTTAAAAATTTTGAATATTATGATTCCAAATATGGAATCCATTTTTTCAAATTCAAAACATAAAATTTTCAGGAATTAATTTAAAATTAATTCCTATTGTCAAAACCAAAAAGCAGGTTTTTAAGAAGTAATAACTATCAAAAGATTGACGTGTTTATGTCTAATTAAAATATTAAATTACTTAAAATGACCATAATTGGATTAAATGATAAAAATATAATCCAATTATACTTTAAAACCAATTAAAATGATAATCTAACTATATAAATAATTAGAAGAAAATTCAGTTTTGAATTAAAATGCGTTATTTTTCACTATTCATTAAAAATGAACTTTATCATAAAAATACCAAAATTTCATCCAAAGTAAATTTTGATGTCCCGATTCTAAAGAAGAATTTTATTTTGTCCAATAGAACATATAAAAGTGATAAAAACTATATTTAAAAAAGGGTTCTCCATCAAAAGGCGGTAAAAAACCTTTTAAAAATATTAGAGTATTTCATGCTTAAAATTGGATTCATTCTTATTTTAAGCTTCTAAAATTTATTGGATAAATGTAAAGACGTTTAATAATAATATTATAGTTAGTTTTTTTCGTTCTCTCCAATACAATGTTTAGGCGTTAACTACTATTTAAAATAATATTATTATATTATTTTTTTGGTATAACTCAAATTTGTGTGCAACGTAAGATTTCAAAGAAACTTGTTGTTGCGTGTTGAGTATGTTATCGAGAAAAGTGTCCTATTTAATATAAAATTAATATATTATTTATAAATATTAAAATATATGAAAATTTATTATTCTATAAATACCTGGGTCGTTACATCCTTCCCCCTTTTTGGAAATTGTGTCCTCGCAATTTTAAAATTGGGCTTAGAAACTTCATTGAATATCCCACATCGGAAAAAGAGTTAATAAAAATATCACTTTAAAAGAAAGAAAGAGAAGTAAAAAAGGTCACCCAAGATAACCCATACTATTTATGAAAACATGGATATGGAAGAGAAACTAATAATCAAGTTTTGATAGAGAATAATAGAAAACATGATCGGGAGAAAGTTAACCACCAAAAAATCACAAACTTGTGATATGTTAAACGGTATTTGATTCCCCAATAGAAAAAGTAAATGGACAACATTTTTTTGTTTTTTTATGTTTCTTTTCATAAAGTTGAAAATTTTATTTATGATATTGTCTAAGAACATAAGGAAATATACTTACTTTTCAAGTATAACTTCATCCTTTAATAAATTTCTACCACAAACTCATCTTTTCTCCAAACGATGAGTATTCAAGATGAATTGGTCACACATGAAGTGCTAGAATAAAATTCTAGAGAATCACATAATCCGAAAAAGATAAACTATATATTTCCTCTGTCTTTAGACATTAACCAAAACCAAAATGGTTAGTACGATATCAGATAATCCCCAAAAAGGATAATCCTTTATAAAAATAAATACTACTCTTAATCTCTAAAATTGAAAAAAAAATACCCAAAGTTAAACAAAGACCATTCAATACACAATTGTCCTTAAAATTATTCAAAATAATCCAATTAATATTGAAATCCAAAATTCAGAAGGATTTGATCACATAGTCTTCTACGATAAATCTTAACATTTATCTTTAAATAACATCGACTACTCTTAAAGTCTCATACTGAAAAGTAATTAATCTAATCACATATTTTCTATGATTGGTTAATCATTTCCATAAATAACCCAAATCTACATATGTCCACAATAAAAACATAGATTCTTCCAAAGTAGAATTTCAACCATTACTCTACAAATGAAATCCCATAGTATTCTATTTTCCTTAGGCATAAAGTGTTCCCAAAAGAGAGACTGTATTCCAAAATAACATTTATCAATTAATCACAAAATAATTTTCCTATACTAATTATATCCTTTTGATAAACAAAAGTTCCCAAATAAACTTATTCTTGATCCATAATATCATTTAACTAAAAAGAATAATTCATACTAACTAGGGACTTCATGTAAGCCAGTGGTAGGCGATAAATCCCAGTCGCACTTTGGTTGTGGGTTCGATTCTCATAGCTTTGTCTGACGTGATGGGTTGTCACACAGTCTACGTGGTGTTATTTTTCAAAAACTATATAATTTTATAACACTCCAAAAAATGATATAAATTCTTTAAAAATAACCATAACATATTTTAACCTCAAATGTTATCTCATACCTCGCATTTGTATCCCAAAAAGTAATAACCCATAATTGCCTCAAATTCAAGGATCATATAAACCCAAATGGTTCTTTATAACTCTATCCATAAAAGAAAAGATAATTATTACTCAAATATCATTTTCACATAACAAACTTCAGTGTTACACATACAAGAGAAAAGTATTCCTAAGTAATCCCATCAACAAAAGTACATTAATACTTTTAAACATTTCATTACCCATATATCTAACATAACTCTCAAACTTCTAAAATGTAGAAATTTTAATCATAAAAAATTCTCCATGATCTCTTACCCATTTTTTCCAACTTATTCTGTAATACTTTTTTCTAACAAACAAAAAACATGAATCATATCCTAACATTCAATAATGTCAAAACATCAGCTAAGAAATAATCCATACCTTTAATAGGTCATTTCCAGTTTCCTCATCCTCAATTGGAATGGAATTAGGTATTGGTAAACATATATTTTTACGGTCCTGATAATCCCATTACCTAACCTTCTTCATAGGATATCTATTTTCATAATGACCATGCACACCACATTTAAAACATTCAATTGATCCCTTGGAAATAACTTCTTTACCATTCATGGAGTCAACTGGATGCTTCCTTTTTCCATGATAGGTAGTGTATAACCTTCATTACCACATCTATAACATCTTCCCTCCCCTTTGAATAATTTTCCTAGGTGTTTCTTTCCACATCCTTGAGACATAGGTTTTTTAATATACTTACCTTTATGATTATTACCTAAACTTCTATAGGGATTCGTTTCTCGCATATATGATGCCTTATAAAAATCACCAAGGTTCAAGTGGTCAATAATGACTCCAAATAGTTGGTTTAGAATAAACAAAATAGTTCTCATTGTAGCTCCCATTTCATTTGGTTTCTTATTCAGAAAATGACAATAGTTTCTTTCACATCCATTGTTACTTTGGTGCCTCTTAGATCCATCAATTTACTAAAACAAAAAAGTTTAGTGTGAGTATATCAATAAAATCATAATATAATATATTATGAGGAGGGTAAACACCAATATATACTTATTCATGTTATCTTAAACTCATTTAATTTATCTAAAATAACTATGAATCTTTCTAATATGCTAACCATTATGGTTATTTCCTTATGCTTAAATAACACCCTAATCTAAACCAACCTCTGATACCAACTATAAGGCCCCAAACTTATACATTACATAATCTTGAGTTAATTCAAGAATTCACATTGAGGATATTTTCAGGTTATAGTTTTAGATAATTAGGCCATAACTATTACATTATATCTCAAATATTACAAAGTAGACACTTCTACTCTATCTAATTTTTTTAACAATAATAAAACTCATTAAATAAAACAACAATTATTTTCTTGATAAAAATATTCTTGAATTATTCCTTTCTATTACCCTTCCTTATACCCTATGAAAAACATTTCAAAAACTTGGGATGATCATAAAAATCTTAGCAAGGGATATAAAATAAGGGAAGAAAACATTAGTCCATGAATACATACAAATCAAGAAATCATACTTTTCAATAATAAAACATAATATCTTTAACATACCTCATGAAATAATAATATTTGTGAATAATACATAGAAATCATAAATCCAAAAGTTAACTTGTGGCATCCATAACTATGGCATCCCACCTTTTTATTACATAAATTTTAATTACATTTTACAAATAGAGTATCTTTAAAGTCTAGTGTCTTGGAAATTAGAAACAAAAAAACATGAAAACTTAAAACACTATTTTAAAACCCTTTTAAAAGATTCTTGAAAATTTCATCCTATGTAAAATTACTTCATATCATAACCTGGAGGAATACATAAAAGGAAAAGGATGAGCAGAAGGCCCAGTAAGGAAAGCAATGGAATCAGTTTACTTGTGATATCAATAAGAACTTGATGAAGAACATAAAGACATGAGCAATGTAAGAAGAGGAATATCGTAAAAAAATAACATGAATAACAACTTGAATATGTGGCTAAAACATTTAATTTATACATTCATGAATATATCACCAAGGTTCATCCCCAAGGTGTCATAAAAATTACCAAGGTTATTCACCAAGGTATCGTGAAACTTGTCATCTCTAGAGATTAAATTCTTTACCCAATGAATTGGAGAGCTATTAGGGCGCATCCTTAATATGTATTTATTTTTATGTGAGAAACATAGATCATAATAATAAATATCATAAATAACCCAAAAAGAATAAAATAAATGGGTTTCATGTCAAAGTCATGATGTTTTTAAAAAGTTCTTAAAAACAAGATCATTATATCATTTATAACCCATGGAAAGGAAATGAGAGTTTTATGTATGTAAATTACAGAATAAAATATATTATTTTTATGTCCTGATGAATTCCCCAAGAAATTAAATAGGTTTTGGTATTCACATAAATAAAATAATAGAATTTCTTGAGAAAAAGAGAGAGATTTTGAGACGAAAATTCTGCAGCATAACGGCTATATAACATGGTTTTAGAAAACAATAAAAAGAGAGGGGAAAAGGGTATCCCATCCATAAATGAATCATAATAAAGTATATATACATAATAAAAAATAAATAATATCATGGTATGGATATTTGAATGACATACCACATGAAAAGGAAACTTGAAAGAAAAGAGAAGATGCGATTTCTTTTACAAAAATTCGGCAGTCTGACGGCGTTGCTTAAAATTCAGAAAAATAAGTTGATGAGAGTAGAAAGGGACTATAATAATTTGGAAATAAAATTAATAGAAATAAGTACATAGAAGAAAATACCTCAACATAATAAGATGGAAACTAAAATACATAACATAAAGGAAGTCATGACTTAAAAGAGGAGGGTGAAAGGTTCCCTTACCTTGAAGAGTAACTTCAAAAGCTCGAAGGTTGGGACCTTGGGGGACTTGAGGGAACCTTGGGAGGACTCTTTGGGAGTTAAAAAAGACCATATCTTATTTGATGATGAATTTTTAATGAAATTAATAAAGGAATGGGTTGGTATTTATAGAAAAAGTGAGGGAATATTTTATTAATTTCCAAGCGATACCTCATCAGTGGTATTTACAAAACGATCAGATTTCCCATGGTAGTGGCCACATGGGACACCTCATAAAATATATTACTATTCAAAAGTCAACCAAAATTATTACATCATTATTACATCATTAATGATTTCATTAAACACACTGAAACTCAAAACTTAATTTTTTATTATTCACTAAAAATTCAATTATTTCAGAAAAATCCCAAAAAATCAGCCTAACCATTTTTAGACGTGTAGAATCCATAAGTGAACTCAATTTTATAAAAATTAATTTTATTTTAAATTAAATTAAATAAATAAAATACTAATACTCGACTAATAATTTCTAAAATATTTATTTACTTATACTATGATATAATTATATCACATTACCACTTAAGATGACTAAAACATATTTATACCTCCTTAGTTTATTTTACTATACCATTGTTAAAATTACCATTCATAAGGGTAAAATTACTATTCCAAAGGGTAAAGTTACTATTCACCAAAAAAATTATTTTGATCTTATTGAACCACATTTTTCACCCTGATTACAACCATGTATGTCTGATTTTAGAAAATCATTTCACATAAAAAGTTATTTAATAATAATTTTTTTATACTATTCATCAAAAAAACACTATTCATAAAATACTATTCATAAAACACTATTCATAAAACATTATTCATCAAATTGAAACTCCATAGAAAATTTCCAAAAATTCATCCTAGGTTAATTTTGAAATTTGAAATTCAAAAATGATGTTTATTTTACCATAATAATCCTCTATGTATGAGAAATATTTGAAAAGTACAATTTTTACTTCTAAAATCAATTTATCAAATTTGTCTTAATTAAACATATACTTTATTAAGAAAATCTATTCAAAAAAACATGAATGATAAAATAACAATTTTATTTATACTAAGGGATTACACAAAGTATCTAAGGCCTCGTTACATATCCCCTTATAACACCTACATAGGACCTAAGAGTGAGGTGTGAAATGGTGATAGAATCTTGGGGCGGCTCGAAAAACATTGCATGAGTCATGATTTCTATCTTCTTGAACTTCTACCTTAAGAAATTCCGTTCAAGCTTCACATTTTGGAGTTCGTCTTGGGCTTGGTCTGGAGCAAAACCTAGTGATAAAACCTCCTTTTCAAGCTCCGACAGATGGGCTTCTTATGGCCCGAGTCTACTGAATGAGGCCATTGAATCATCTTTCTGTATTAATTAACCATGATTATTTGTATTTATAAACAATAATCATAACATTATAGCTTTCAATGGTCATATTGACCAACGGTCATATTGACCAACGGTCATATAACAGTCAAAACTGAATGATCTCATTTTAATTATACTCACTTCATTAATTAAAGGATATATTTTTGTTGAGTATAAGATAAAATAACACACAAATTTAGAAAACAAATATTATTCAAAAGTTTGGGTTGTTACATTCTTCCCCCTTTAAGAAATTTCGCCCTTGAAATTTCAAATCGTACCCTCAGAAGAGAAAATGTGTGGGTACTTCTGCCTCATAGAGTCCTCTGGTTCCCATGTGGCTTCTTCATATTTTTGGTTCCTCCACAACACCTTAACAAGGTGGGTACTCTTGTTTCATAGAACCTTGTCTCTGTGATCTAATATCTCCACTGACTTCTCTTCATAAGAGAGGTCATGTTCCAATTGTACCACCTCTCGATTTAGTACATGTGAAGGGTTAGGTATGTACTACCTCAATAGGGATATGTGGAAGACACCATGAACTTGTGCTAGATTTGGATAAAGTGAAAGCTGATAGGCCACTGCTCTTACACGATCAAGGATTTCATAGGGGCCAATGTACCTAGGGATGAGCTTCTCTTTCTTCCCAAACCTCATTAATCTCTTCTAAATTGAAATTCAAAGAAAGACTTTATCACCAAAATAAAACTCCAAGTACCTTTGACGGTTATTAACGTAGCTCTTTTGCCGACTCTGAGCAGCCTTAATGTGTTGTTGGATGGAATAGACCTTTTATGTCATCTCTTGTACAAGATCAGGCCCAAGAAGCTTTCTCTCACCAGCTTCATCCCAACAAGTAAGAGTTCTACATCGCTTCCCATATAGAGCTTTAAAGGGTTCCATTTGAATGCTCGAGTGGAAGCTGTTGTTGTAAGAGAACTCAACTAATGGGATATGTTGATCCCATCCACCTTTAAATTTAATTGATCATGTTCTCAGAATGTACTTGAGTGTTTGAATAGTCCTTTAAAAATGGCCATCAGTTTAGGGGTGATTGGCCATAATGAAATTCAATTCAGTACTCAGAGCATGTTGAAGACTTCTCCAGAATTTTGATGTGAACCTTGGATCACGATCAGATATGATAGAAAGTGGAACTCCATGCAACCTTACCACTTCCTTCATGTAAATCCTGGAAATTTGATTAAGAGAGAAATCTTCCTGAAGAGAGATAAAATTGGAAGTCTTGGTGAGAAATTCCACAATAACCCATATCGCATTGTTTCCTTTGAAAGTTATCAGGAGACCAGTGACAAATTCCATTGTGATATTGTCTCACTTCCATGCCGGCATGGGTAGTGGTTGCAATAACCCTTTAGGAAGTTGTCGATCTACCTTCACTTGCTGACATACCAGGCACCTTTTAGTGTAGTCAACAATCTCCCTTTTTAAATTATCACACCAAAAATGATCACAAAGGTCTCTATACATTTTCATGCTTCCCGGATGTATAGAGAAAGTAGAGCTATGAGCTTCATCCATCAGATCCTTTATTTCTAGAATAGATGGAACACATAGTCTTGTATGAAATTTCATTACACCTTCTTGATCAATATTGAACTCAAGAAACTTCTCATCCTTCACAACCTCAAACTTCTTCTATAACAAAGGATCTCCTTTCTAAGATTTCTTGATCTTCTCTAGTAATGACGGCTGAGAAATCATTTGGGTTAGTGTTGATGATGTACCTTCCCTTATAATTCCCATGTCCATCTTTACTATGTCATTGATCAAAATATCTCTTTAAATCCTTATCATGGACAAAAAAACAGGTTCTTTCCTTCTTAATGCATCAGTGACTTTGTTTGCTCTTCCAGAATGATAATGAATTGAACAATCATAGTCTTTAAGAAGTTCCAACCATCTCCTTTGTCTCATGTTCAATTCCTTTTGTGTGAAAATATACTTCAAACTTTGATGGTTTCTGTATATATCACATTTCCCCCCATAAAGATAGTGCCTCCATATATTTAAAGAAAAAACGAGGACAGCCAGCTCCAGATCATGCTTAGGATTGTTTTTTTCATGAGTTTTAAACTGTTGAGATGCATAAGCAATGACTTTGTCATTTTTCATGAGAACACACCCAAGCCCTATCAGAGATGCATCGCTAAAAATAATTAATCCTTCTCCACATGAGGGAAGAGTTAATACGGGTGTAGTAATCAATCTCTTCTTCAGATCTTAGAAACTTTCCCCACACTCCTTTTTCCAGATGAACTTTAACTCTTTTTGAGTTAACTTGATTAATTGATTAGAAATTTGTGAAAAAAAATTCACAAACCTCTTATAATATCCTGCTAATCCAAGGAAACTATGAATCTCAGTTATTGTTTTAGGCTAAGGCCACTCCTCTACAACCTTTGTTTTTGTAGGGTCAAATGTGATTTCTTCATTGGTTACAATGTGCCCAAATAAAGAAACTTGTTGTAAACAAAATTCACATTTGATAAACTTTCCAAAAAACCTCTCCTTTCACAGAGTTTTCAAAATAACCCTTAGATGATCCTCATGCTCCTCGTGACTTTTGAAATATATCAGAAGATCATAAATAAAAACTATCAAAAAGTTATCAAGGTAGTCCTTGAAGACTCTATTCGTCAAATACATAAAAATAGAAGGTGCATTGGTTATTCTGAAGGTCATAACAACAAACTCATAATTCTCATATCTTTACTGGAATGCAGTTTTTGGAATATCTTCTTTCTTCACCCTCAATTGATGATAACCAAATTGAAGATCAATCTTAGAGAAGAATTTATCCCCATGAAGTTGGTCAAATAAGTCCTCAATTATTGGAAGAGGGTATTTATTCTTCACTGTGATCACATTCACTTCTCTATAATCAATGCATAGTCGTATTGATCCATCCTTCTTCTTCACAAAGAGAACAGGTGCTCCCCAAGGAGACACACTTGGTCGGATAAACCCCTTCTCCAAAAGATCTTGGAGTTTCTTATTTAATTACTCAAGATCCACATTTTCCATTATATACGGGGTCTTTGATATCGAATGAGATCTAGGTACGAGTTCAATGGAGAACTCTACCTCTCTTCCTTAGGGAGGTCTGAGTAACTCCTTAGGAAACACATCATTGTATTCCTGGATGATGGGGACATTTTCTATCCTTATACTCTTATTTCTTTCTTCTTCTTCACCTATAAACTTTATAAATAAGGATTTAAGAGGTTCTTCAAGACAAATATCAGGTTTATATATCTCTCCTTGGAAGATAACTGTAGGTTTTCCATTCAAGACTACTGATATTTCCTTGATTCTGCATTTGATCTTAGCATTATACTTTGAGAGCCAGTCCATCCCTAGTATAATGTTGAATTCCATCATGGGAATGACTTCTAGATTTTTTATAATATTATTCTCACTAAATTAAATACTAGAGTTTCTAAACACTGACGATTCTTAGATAATCCCACTAGGAGTCTTGACTGATAACTCTACTTTTAGAAAATAGGGGGTTGATTTTAAATTCTTAGCAAACTTGGAGGAAATAAAGGAATGCGTAGAACCAGAATCAAACAAAGTACTTTATAGCTTTGAGATAATAACAAGATTACCTACAACTACATCATCCAGAGATTCAACATCAGTTGTCGTGATAGAAAAAGTAAGACCTTGCTTCCTAGGCCTTTGCTAAGGCAGATGGTGGTTCCCCTCTACTGCCCTCAGATTTAGACAGTGATAAGAAAAGTTCCCAAGTTATCCTCACTTATAGAATTGGACATAAGGTAGGGACTGTACCATCTTTCCCTTATCATTAGTGTTGGGAAGTTGTGTCTTCACCTCATTACGACAATTCTGCGCAATATGGATATCTTTTCCACACTTTTAGCACTTCCCGCTCCCAACTAGGTAGTTCCCTGAATGCTTCTTCCCACACTTATTACACATGGGAAGTTTCACTTGTTTTTCTCCTCTTCCCTAATTGAAGCTCCTCCCTGAGATTGGATCCATTGATCTCTTCTTGTCATTGGATTTTTGAGACCACTGCATCTCACCAAACTTCATTTCTACTTTCATCCCACTCCGCACGATCTCCTCATAGATATCATAGTCTTGGTTGGATAGATTCTTCCATATATGAGGTCTTAGTCCACCAAAGAATTTATCAACCTTCCCATTTTGATCCATGACAAACCTAGAGTTATAACGTGAAATCCTTGTAAATTTCATCTCCTAGCTTCCCATAGATTCATTCTCCTTCTGCTTCAGCTTGAGAAACTCTTTCTCCATCTTTTTTCTCATTGAATGAGGGAAATAATTATTGAAGAAGATCCCTCTAAACTATTCCCACTCCATAACTTCAACCTCCACTCTTGGATCGTGTTTATAATCATCTCCCACCACTTATCAGCTTCTCCCTCTAAGCGGTAAACAGTCAGGGTGACCTTCTCTTGTTCCGAACAGCGGAGCACAAAAAATATATTCTTAATAGATCTGATCCACTATTTAGTAATCAATGGGTCAGTAAATCCACTAAAGATTGGTGTTCATTGATGAATAAAACACTCAACAGAATGTTGTTCCCTTGGTAGTGAAATTGGTCTCTCATCTTGATTCAAGTTATTTCTCATAACTTGAGTCATTTGGTTCATCATTCTCATAAAATTTTCCATTTTGGTTTCCATCGGAGGTCCGTCGGCGCATGGTCCATTATGGTCACCATTAGCATGATTCCTCATATTTCCCTCCATTTTCTAAAAGAATAAAAATTAGTGAGAAACTTATTTCATTCATGAATCTTTTAACTATAAATGATTTTAATGTCTTAAAACTTTATGCTTAAACATATTATTCTTTAACAACAGTTAAATTTCTCTATAAATCCTTTATAATGATTCATAAAAAGCTTGTGATTAACCAAACATATCCCCCGGGAGTGTCAAACTAGAAGTGAAAAAAGGCTCATTGTCGTGTACCAGGATACCCCAGGTAAAACCTGAAACTCCTTTTTGGAGGTTTTACTCCTAGGTACATATTTTCTAGAGGCACATCCACTTGTTCGTATCTAGATATGGATTTATTTGTTTGGAAACCACTTACCTAATATTTCACCAATATACCAGGAAGTTTTCCTATATTTAAACTTTTCTATAGGGTTCTTCCTAAAGTTTTCATAGCCTAATTTCCATAAATAACTAGACTATCCTTTTATACCAACTATGGAATCCCGCCTTTTTATTACATAAATTTTCATTACAATTTACAAATAGAGGATATTTGAAGTCTAGTGTCTTGGAAATCAGGAACAAAAAAACATGAAAACTTAAAACACTATTTTGAAACCCCTTGAAAATATTCTTGAAAAGTTAATCCTATGTACAATTACTGAATCTCATAACCTAGATACATACATCAAAGGAAAGGGTTAGAAGAAGTCCCAGTAAGGAAAGCAAGGTAATCAGTTTACTTCTGATATCAACAAGAACTTGATGAAGAACATAAAGACATGAGAATTGGAAGAAAATGAATATCATAGTAAAAAGAACATGAATCATAACTTGAATATGTGGCTAAAACTTTTAATTTATACATTCATGAACATATCACCAAGGTTCATCCCCAAGGTGTCATAAAAATTACCAAGGTTATTAACCAAGGTATCATGAAACTTGTCATCTATAGAGATTAAATTCTTTACCCAATGCATCAGAGCTCTATCAGGATGCACCCTTAATGTGTATTTATTTTCATGTGATCCACATAGATCATAATAATACATATCATAAATAACCCAAAGATAATAAAATAAATGGATTTCATGTCAAAGTCATGATGTTTTTAAAAAGTGCTTAAAAACAAGATCATTATATCATTTATAACCCATGGAAAAAAAATTAGGGTTTTATGTATTTCAATTCCAGAATAAATGTAATGAAGCCAGTAGGCCTAAAGCCCAACCAAACTCAGCCACGCCTGATCCCAGCCCTCTGGCAGATAGCAGACCTCCACCCCATGGGCAGATAACAGGCCCCCACCTCAGACTGTCCCAGATAACATGTGGTAGGAACTGTCCCCTGCCATATGAGGATTTAATTGGCCTCCCTCGCAACTCGAACCGACGAACATAGGCTTATCATCCAACCATGAGTTTTAACAAGTACCACTGGGCCATTGGATTAGTGGTACTCGTTAACGCTCCTGGTTGGCTGATAAGCATGTGGTCACTGGTTCGAGTTGTGAGGGAGGCAAATTAAATCCTTGTTGGGCAGAGGGCAGTTATTGCCACATGTTATCTGGGACAGTCTGAGGTGGGGGCCTGTTATCTGCTAGTGGGGTGGGGTCTGCTTTCTACCAAAGGGTAGGGCTCGGGCATGGCTGAGTTTGGTTGGGCTTTAGGCCTACCAGGTTCGTTACATAAAAAGTGGTACTCATTAACGCTCCCAGTTGGATGATAAGCTTGTGGTCGCCAGTTTGAGTTTCGAGGGAGGGGAATTAAATCCTCATCAGGCAGGGGATAGTTCCTTCCACATGTTATCTGGGCTGTTCTGAGGTGGGGGCCTGTTATCTACCCGTGGTTTCACGAACCAACCCGGTTCGACCCTGAACCAATCACCTGAGCCGGTCCGCGACATGACCCGAGAGGCATTCCCGATCCTCTCGGGCTGGCGACAAGCGCCAGGGCATAAAAAGAGGACAAGTGGGAATGATTTCGCCCAATAAAAATAAATAATTAAAGAAGCATAAAATAAACAGAGCAGCGCAAAAGAAATAAACAAAGTAAAGTAACTAACAAGAACAAAAGAAAATAAAACTAACCAAAAGAGACAACCACTATCTCCGTGTGACCTCACGGGTCATTCTCCAACTCACGACCAAATGTCTCCCAAGGCGAACGCACCCAAGCTATAGCCTTCACAAACACTAAAAACAGAAAATAACTATAGGTGTGAGTATAAAAATTCAGTAAGCTATCCCGATATCTATTCCCAATGCACTACCTTTAAATAATGAAATTTACCAATTACAGGTTTGAACTAAATATACAAAATATTGGTTTTCACACACACGCACTTCCATTTCTAAAACAAGTATCAGTTCATTGCCCTTTTTAATTTAAAAAAAAAGTTTAATTTTTTAAAGGAATAGGTATATTTCTTTTCAAATCATTTTCTGTGAACCATTTAGAAATCCAAACTTCAGTTATTAGCCAAAAAGGAAAAACCACACACAATACACAACACACACCAAGGGCAATGGAAAAAGTGGCACACAGGGGCCAGCAACTGAACTAGACCTCTCAACCGTCCGCCATATATAAAAAAACACTAAAAGAAACATGGTTCGAACCTAGGAGATTGTGAACAATCCATAACGTACTATACATGTGACTCATCCTGAAGGCATGCCCTAACTCGATGACGTCATAATGCCCTAATGCTCGGCATAGCCCTGTATGGAATAACCGAGGGGCCCAATCTTCATAGCAGCAATAACTCAGTATTCCCCTACTATGGGGCCACTAGCTAGTGTGTAATATAAACTAGTGCAGCAATCATTCTCAGAAGATTCACTCACTATGCCAGGTTCCCATGTCAACACAAGCAATAAAAAAAATGGAAAAGGGGTGAGTCAGCAAAGTCAATCAAGTAGCACGAACATCACACACAACATATGCAGTCAACATACACCAAAGGTCACTCCTGAGTCACCCCAAATAGAGCTTTCCAAAATAATTTATTTTTATTAAAGTTCTAAATGGGCCTTCACCAACTTTAAAGAAAAACCTCATTTCTCAAGAAAACCCGAAACACTTGCTCAGAAAAAATCATTTATCTTTAAAACCATAACCACATTTGAAATTATGTGAATTATGTTTAAAGTCCAAACTGTCATTCTTTCACTACTGGGTGTCCGCTCGTCAAGAAAATATTTCAAGAGACGTGTATAAAATAAACGTCTCTTTTTTACACCAAATAGTCATTTAAAAATAAATTATCTTATATTATTTTCTATCTATTAAAATTAATAAAACACCAAGCAGTTAATAAATTCTAAATATAAAGGTGAGTGTAGTGGGGGACCTACCTCGACTCGCAGTCGAAGCATGATGACGAGAAATGCCTCGAGCGAGCGCGCAAGCATGTGCAAGCTGACGACCACAATTTCACAGAAAATCCTGCCAACACGGCATAGTAATTACAAAAATAATAAAAACCCATAATCACATACTTCAAAAGATATAACAAATAAATAGCACAAAAACTCACCTCAACAACGGATCAGGCGAGACGGGGTTAACTCAAACCGCTCACCTTCGGTGGCGGGCATTCGTCACGCGCCCAATTGAGAACAAGGCGCGTGTGTGTGGCTGAGAAGAGCATGCAGCTGGTCGGAGGGTCGCACCACTACGCAAGAGGTTCAACGGTTGGATCAGCAGGGAGGCAGGGGGGTCACCGATCAGAGTAGGTCCGGTCGAAGATTGTGGCGTCCGGAAAAACATCGACGAGGACGCGGCCTAGCTGGCCAGTGAGGGGCGTGGCTGGGAGAGCACGCGGCGGCCCAAGGGGGAGGCATGCCGTGACGTCGGAGAGGAGGCGAAGTCTGAAGGTGCAGCAGGAGCTGCTGGAGAGTATAAGGCCGAAGCAGGAAGGAGGCACCGGTGCTGGCCGGGCTGGCGTTGTACAGGGCAGGAGGCTGAGGGAGGCAGTGGGGGAGGGATAAGGGAGGTCAGGCGGCGACCTACTGACAATGGGATCCTTCTAGAGGGTGCTACACTGCTGCAAGCGCTGGCCGAACAGGAGGAGCAGTTGGAACGGGGTGTTGCAACAGGTCAGAGGCACAGCAACAGGGAAAACCAGTGGGGGCGTGCACTGTAAGGGGTGGACAAGGAGGCTGGCCAGTCTATAGGGAGGGAGGAGGTGCAGCGTGGCCTGGCCATGAGGAGGCAGTAGTAGCGTTCTAAGGGCGAGGAGAGGTGCTGTGCAGAGGAAGGGGGAGGTCGGGCAGGCGCTGCTGGGTTCCGCGGGTGCTGTGGGAAGACCAGATCGGGAGAGGGTTGGCATGCGGGTGGTGCTGGGACGTGGCAGCAGGGAGTAAGGTGGAAAAGGGAAGACCCAAAGGGGGAGGTCCTGTGGGAGGAGCTGGGATGCACAACAGTTGGACGTGGCCAGCTGGGTGGCTGGGGAGCTACAAGTAAAAGGCACCGACGCTGCTGGGTGGAGCAGATCGGTGAGGGGGGGTGTCGCGAGAGCCACTGCAAGGGGGATCGGAGCCGGACAGGGAGGCGGAAAGAAAGGCGCAGCGCAGGAGGCAGGGCTGCTTCGCGTAGGAGAAGAAGTGTGGGGCTTCACTACGGAAGAAGGGTGGCAGCTAGGAGGAGAGGGAGCACTGCTGGCCGAGGCGGAAGCCTGACAGAGGGATGGTGGTGAGGTGCTGCTCAGCAGGGAGGGCGCCAGAGCGAGGTGCTGCAGCAGGAGGGTGGCGCGGTGGAGCGGATGTGCGGAGGTGCTTCAAGGGGAGGGCGCAGCTAGTGATGTGCGGGGTGAGGGGCTCGCGAGTAGGGAAGGGCAGAGCGGGGAGTCGCGTAGGGAGCTGGCAGGTCCAGCGGAATGCGCAGGCGAGGCAGTCGGCATGCTTTCTGTTAGGAATGGTGGAGTGGCTGCTTGGCGGAGGCGCTGATGGAAAACGGTGTTGTAGGGGAGGTGGAGTCGTGTGGCTGGCTGAAGGCAGCAAGGGAACCAGATTCGGAGATGGGGGGAGACACCCGTGTGGAATACAAAAAAAAGGGAAAGAAGAATAAATAAAAAGAAAGAATAAAATAAATGTAAAGGTAAATAAATAAATAAATAAATAAATAAATAATAATAACCTTAATTATAAAAAATTAATAATTAAAATTATTAACCGCGACTGCAATAAAATAAAAAATTTAATCATTTAATTTTTTTTTTTCTGAAGATCGGCGGATAGCACCGTTGCATGGGCGAGGCCACGCAGGGTCTCCAAAATGCGCTCCGCCTGGGAGCTCAGTGACGTCAACACAAAACTACACATTTTTTTTGACAAAACTTAAAAATATTGTTCGGGATTCAACCCGAACCTCGACAAAAAAAAAGTTAAACCCAAGAAAATAATAAAATAATAATTACGGATAGGTCGGGGCGTGACAATTCTCCCCACCACAATACTTCCCGTCCTAGAGAAGTCACAACAAGACCTAGACCCAAGAAGAAACTCCTTAAGTGTCACTCACCCCCAAAAGTATAAGCGCCTCCATTCGATCGATCCACACGAACACCAAACTCCCATGACATGAAACTTATCCTGAAAACACGAACAAGTTAAACACCACCAAAATGAAACCTGAAACAAAACTCTAATACTGACACAAGGAGGCCCGAACGGACTCCCCACCATAGGAGACAAGCCAACTAAATTCAACAATACCCGCGATGGGTCTCCCCACCATAAGGACTGACGAGGCTAACTGATCTTGAAGATTTTCCACACGGTCCAAAAACCCCCCACCACGAGGGGGAGAAGGGAAGGGCCCTATGGGTAGAGCATCGAAACTACCATCACTGTCACTCCAACAATGCCACACCTCGGAAGAACACAAACCATACCACACTAAGGATGAAGATTAAACCATGGACCTTCTTCACCACTGGGGTTCACCTGACTATGTGCCAGCTTCACTCCGGGACCTACGGCTGGAGCTCTGATGATTTAATCATCTTCTGCCTCACAGTCAGGCTTCAAAAATTCCCAATCATAACACACGAACAAGAATTTTACCAAACACACATCCATTAGAACAAAGGTTTCAAAGAGGTTTAGCCAAAACCATTCTTACAACTGAAAAAAAAACACCAAAAAACGATACAGGTGACGACTACTACATCCAAGAAACACTATAAAGAGAAAACCCCAAACTAATCTCCAAACACCATCCTACTCCTACGGACGGGCTGAGGTGACCTTCAATGAGCTAGGTCTGGTTTTAGTGCGCTTCTTGAAAACACCTTGACAGAATCGCTGTAAGTGGCCCAGACATCCATAGGTGTGGCAGGGTTTCGGAGCATTCAGGCACATCAGCCTCTTGTGCCCCCACTTACCGCACCGGTTACAGATCAAGGCATTGTGCTATGAGGAAGACGACTAAAGGTCTGAAGGCCTCTTGATTCCTCTACTAGTTCCACCACCATCATACTGCTTCCCATTCTTCTTATCGCTATCTTCTGCACTACATCCCAAAGTTGGAGGAGGATTCGTCACCTCATGTCCTCCTGCTAACTCAGCTTCGACGAGGAAAGCTTGTCTCACCACATCAGGGAAAGTGATCACGTTGAATTCTCCCACCTTTGACTGCAGCTCAGGACGTAATCCAAGCTCAAAATGCTGAGATTTCACAGGATCATTTCCAACATACCCTGGTTCATACGGATCCAGGTCCAAGAAACGACGAAAGAATTCCAACACTGATCTGACACCTTGCTAGAGACCGCACAACTCCATCCTCTTCCTCACCCTTGTCACTTCAGATAAGTAATGTTGGATGAATGATTACTTGAAGAACTCCCAAGTGAGATCTTTTTGTGGTTTATTTTGAGACACGGACTTCCACCATTTCCAGGTTGGACCTTCAAGCATAAAGGTAGCCAACTTCACCTTTAACAACTCAGGCAACCCAATGAAACTGAACTTCCTCTCAATCTTCTGTAACCACTCCCCTGCCTCAAGAGGATATGTCTGCCCATAAAAGAGGGGAGGGTTCAACTTTCGAAACTCAAGGACGTAGTCTTTGGGATGATCAACTGGAGGATTTTCTAAGGATGCACCACCCAAAGCTGCACCTTGGGCATCCATCGAACCTTCATGGGGGAAAACACTAAGGAATAAGAAAACAAAAAGATGGGTCAAACATGGTCATTGTCATTTCAAATACCAAAATAACACTTTTCACAATGATTTTTTTTTCAGAAATAATGAAAATACAGACGATTCACTAGAGGGAAACTAGTGATGATGGGTGACTCGACCATATGGTTGGCGGCCATACGCCAGTCACACCACTGTCACTGAGAGCATTCTAGGGTAAAGTCTCCGGCTCCACATGGCTTTACAGACCATGCGAGCTCACGGAGGTCACTTTCCCAACTCTCATTTCATTTCCCAATACTAAACAAACCACAAGAATCAAAAGACATCGACAAACCTAACATCCCATGGTAACCCGAGGTTCGGAACGAGCAAGGGTTCATGACATCCTTCTTTTCCATATACCTCAAGTTCCAAAAATTGTAATCCATCTACCATCACAACCCCAAATAACAATGGGCACTCTAAAAAACAAGGTCCGCTCAGAAGCCGACCTGCTCTGATACCATTTTTTCACGAACCAACCCGGGTTGGTTCATGACACGTTGGGTGGGGGTCTGCTATCTGCCAGAGGGCTGGGCTCAGGCGTGGCCAAGTTTGGTTGGGGTTTAGGCCTGCCGGGTTTGTTACATTAAAAAGGTGCCTTTTTTATGTAACGAACCTGGTGGGCCTAAATCCCAATGAACTCGGCCATGCCCGAGCCCAGCCCTCTGGCAGATAGCAGACCCCTTCCCCACGGGCAGATAACAGGCCCCCACCTCAGACTGGCCTAGATAACACCTGGTAGGAACTGTCCCTTGCCTAACGAGGATTTTAATTCTCCTCCATCACAACTCAAACTGGAGAACATAGGCTTATCAGCCAATCGGGAGCGTTAACGAGTACCACTAAGCCATTGGCTTAGTGGTACTCGTTAACGCTCCCCGTTGGATGATAAGAATGTGGTCGCCGGTTCAATTTGCGAGGGAGGGGAATTAAAATCCTCTTTAGGCAAGGGAGAGTTCCTGCCAGGTGTTATCTAGGCCAGTCTGAGGTGGGGGCCTCTTATCTGCCCGTGGGGTGGGGGTCTGCTATCTGCCAGAGGGTTGGGCTCGGGCGTGGCTGAGTTCGTTGGGATTTAGTCCCACCGAGTTCGTTACAATAAAATATAACATTTTTATGTCATAATTAATACCCCTAGAAATTAAATAGGTTTGTGTATTCACAAAATAAAATAAGAGAATTTCTTGAGAAAAACAGAGAGATTTTGATATGAAAATTCTACAGCATAACAGCAATATAACATGGTTTTAGAAAACAATAAAAAGAGAGGGGGCAAGGGTATCCCATACATAAATGAATCATAATATAGTATAGGTACATAATAAAAAATAAATAATATCATGGTATGGATATTTAAATGACATACCACATGAAAAAGGAAACTTGAAAGAAAAGATAAGATGCGATTTCTTTTACGAAAATTCGGCAGCCTAACAACGTCGCTTAAAATTCAGAAAAATAAGGTGATGAGAGTGGAAAGGGTCCCTCATCATTTGGAAATAAAATGGACAGAAATAAGGACATCAAATAATATACCTCAACATAATAATATGTAAACTAGAAGATATAACATTGAGGAAGTCATGACTTAAAAGAGGAGGGTGAAAGGTTCCCTTACCTTGAAGAGTATCTTCAAAAGCTCGAAGGTTGGGACCTTGGGGGGCTTGAGGGCACCCTGGAAGGACTCCTTGGGAAGTAAAAATACCATAGCTTCATTGATGACGAATTTTTAATGAAAGTAATGAATGAATGGGTTGGTATTTATAGCAAAAGTGAGGGAATATTTTATTAATTTCCAAGGGACACCTCATTGGTGGTGTTTGCAAAACCATGGGATTTTCCATGGTATTTTCCCATGGTATTAGCCACCTAGGACACCTCATAACATATATTACTATTCAAAATTCTACCATAATTATTACATCATGATTACATCATTAATGATTTCATTAAACACAATGAAACTCAAAATTATATTTTTTACTATTCACTAAAAATTCAACTGTTTCAGAAAAATATCAAAAATTTAGCCTAACCATTTTTTGACGTGTAGAATCCAAAAGTGAACTCCATTTTATAAAAATTAATTTTATTTTAAATTAAATAAAATAAATAAAATACTAATACTTGACTAATAATTTCTAAAACATTTATTTATTTATATTATGATATAATTATATCGCATTTCCACTTAAGATGACTGAAACATATTTATACCTCCTTAGGTGATGTTACTATTCCATTGGTAAAATTACCATTCATAAGGGTAAAATTACTATTCCAAAGGGTAAAGTTACTATTCACAAAAAAAATATTTTGATCTTATTGAACCACATTTTTCACCCTAATTACAACCATGTATGTCTGATTTTTGAAAATCATTTCACAGAAAAATTTATTTAATAATAAAATGTTTTTATACTATTCAACAAAAAAACACTATTCATCAAATTATATTCATAAAAAACACTATTCATAAAACACTATTCACCAAATTGAAACTCCTTAGAAAATTTCCAAAAATTCAGCCTAGGTTAATTTTGACATTTGAATTTAAAAAAATGGTGTTTATTTTACCCTAATAATCCTCTATGTATGGGAAATATTTGAAAAGTACAATTTTTACTTCTAAAATCAATTTATCAAATTTTTCTTAATTAAACATATAATTTATTAGGAAAATATATTCAAAAAATAGAAATGATGAAAAAACAAATTTATTTATACTAAGGGATTATACAAAGTATCTAAGGCCTCATTACATAGCCCCTTATAACACCTACATAGGACCTAAGAGTGAGGTGTGAAATGATGATAGAAACTTGGGGTGGCTCGGACAACAATGCTCGAGTGGTGATTTCTATCATCTTGAACTTCTCCCTAAAGTGATTCTGTTCAAACTTTACATGTTAAAGTTCAGATTGGGATTGGTCCAGATCAAAGCCCAGTGATGCAACCTCATTTCCAAGCTCTGACATATGGGCTTCATTTGGCCCGAGTCTACTAGATGAGGCCATCGACTCTTCTTTATATACTAATTAACCATGATCATTTGTATTTATAAACAATAATCATAACGTTATAGCTTCCAATGGTCATATTGACCAACGGTCATGTAACAGTCAAAACCCAACGATCACATTTTAATTATACTCACTTCATTAATTAAAGTATATAGTTTTGTTGAGTATAAAATAAAATAACACACAAATTTGGGAAACAAATATTATTCAAAAGTTTGGGTTGTTACATTCTTCCCCCCTTAATAAATTTCATCCCTTAAATTTCAACTCGTACCCTCAGAAGAGAAAATGTGTGGGTACTTCTGCCTCATAGATTCCTCTGGTTCTCATGTGGATTCTTCATATTTGTGGTTCCTCCACAACACCTTAACAAGGTGGATAGTCTTGTTTCGTATAACCTTGTCTCTACAATCCAAGATCTCCACCGACTGCTCTTCATAAGAGATGTCATGTTTTAGTTATACCACCTTTGGATTTAGTACATGTTAATGGTTAGGTATATACTTCCTCAAGAGAGATACGTTGAAGACATCATGAAATTGTGCTAGAATTGGAGGAAGTTCAAGTTGATAGGCAACTTCTCCTACGTGATCAAGGATTTCATAGGGGCCAATGTACCTAGGGCTGAGCTTCCCTTTCTTCCCAAACCTCATTACTCTCTTCCAAGGTGAAATTCAAAGAAAGAATTTGTCACCAAAATCAAACTCCAAGTCCCTTCAATGGTTATCAGCATAGCTCTTTTTCCAACTTTGATCATCCTTAATGTATTGTTGGATGGAATAGATCTTTTCTATCATCTCTTACACAAGATCAGGCCCAAGAAACTTTATCTCACCATCTTCATCCCAACAAGTAGGAGTTCTACATCGCGTCCCATATAGAGATTTATAGGGTGCCATTTGAATGATCTAGTAGAATCTATTGTCGTAATAGAACTCAACTAATAATATATGTTGATCCCATCCACCTTTAAATTTCATTAAGAATGTTCTCAGCATTTCCTCGAGTGTTTTAATAGTCCTTTTAGTTTTTCCATCAATTTGGGGGTGATAGGTTGTATTGAAATTCAATTCAGTACTCAGAGCATGTTGAAGACTTATCTAGAATTTTGATGTGAACCTTAGATCACGGTCAGATACGATAGAAAGTGTAACTCCATGCAACCTTACCACTTCCTTTATGTAAATCCTTTCTAGTTTATCAAGAGATAAATCTTTCCAAATAGAGATAAAATGGGCAGTTTTTGTGAGACGGTCCATAATAACCCATATCACATTGTTTCCTTTGGAAGTTATCAGGAGACCAGTGACAAATTCCATTGTGATATTGTCCCACTTCCATGATGGTATAGTTAGTGGTTTCAGTACCCCTTTAGGAATTTTTCGATCTGCCTTCACTTTCTAACATAACAGGCACCTTGTAGTGTAGTCAGCAATCTCCTTTTCATGTTATCCATTGAAAAATGACCACAAAGGTCTCTATACATTTTCGTTCTTCCTAGATATATAGAGAAAGTAGAGCTATGAGCTTCATCCATCATCTCCTTCTTTATTTCCAGAATAGATTGAACACATAGTCCTGTATAAAATTTCAGTACACCATCTTGATCAATATTGAACTCTGGAAACTTCCCATCCTTCACAGCCTCATACTTCTTCTGTAATAAAGGATCTCATTTCTGATTATTCTTGATCTTCTCTAGTAATGATGGTAGAGAAACCATTTGGGTTAGTGTTGATGATGTCCCTTCCCTTATAATTCTCATGTCCATCTTTACTAGGTCATTGATCAAAGGATCTCTTTGAATCCTTATCATGGACAGAACAATAGGGCATTTCCTTCTTAACACATCAGTGAAGTTGTTTGCTCTTCCGAGTTGATAATGAATTGAACAATAATAGTCTTTAAGAATTTCCAACCATCTCCTTTGTCTAATGTTCAATTCCTTTTGTGTGAAAATATACTTCAAACTTTGATGTTCTATCTATATACCACATTTCTCCCCATAAAGATTGTGCCTCCATATCTTCATAGCAAAAACGACAGCATCTAGCTTCAGATCATGCGTAGTAAATTTTTGCTCATGAGTCTTCAACAATCGAGATACATAAGCAATGAATTTGTCATTTTTCATGAGAAATTTCCCAAGCCCTTTCAGAGATGCATCACTAAAAATAACGAATCCTTCTCTACTTGAGGGGAAAGTTAACACGGGTTCAGTAACCAATATCTTCTTCAGCTCTTGGAAACTTTCCTCACACTCCTTTGTCTAGATGAACTTGACCCCTTTTTGAGTTAACTTGGTTAATGGATTATAAATTCATGAAAAAAATTTCACAAACCTCCTATAATATCCCACTAATCCTAGGAAACTATAAATATCAGTTATTGTTTTAGGCTGAGGCCACTCCTCTACAACCTTTGTGGTTGTAAGGTCAAATGTGATTCCTTTATTGGTTACAATATTCCTCAAGAAGGAAACTTGTTGTAACCAAAATTCACATTTTTTTAACTTTCAAAAAAGCCTCTCCTTCCATAGAGTTTGCAAAATAACCCTTAGATGATCCTCATGCTCCTCATGAATTTTGGAATATATAAGAATGTCATCAATAAAAACTACCAAAAATTTATCAAGGTATCCCTTAAAGATTCTATTCATCAAATACATAAAACAAGTAGGTGCATTAGTTTGTATGAAGGGCATAAAAACAAACTCATAATTCCCATATCTTGATTGGAATGTAGTTTTTGGAATATCTTATTTCTTCACCCTCAATTGATGATAACCAGATCAAAGATCAATCTTATAGAAGAATTGATCCCCATGAAGTTGGTCAAATAAGTCATCAATTTTTTGAAGTCGTTATTTTTTCTTCACTCTGATCCCCTTTAGTTCTCTATAATCAATGCATAGCAGCATTGATCCATCCTTATTCTTCACAAATATAATAGGTGATCCCCAAGGACACACACTCAGTTAGATAAACCCCTTCTCCAAAAGATCTTGGAGTTTCTTCTTTAATTCCTCCAGCTCCACATTTTACATTCTATATGGGGTGTTTGATATCTAATGAGATCCAGGTATGAGTTCAATAGATAACTCTACCTCTATTTCTGGGGGAGGTCTGGGTAACTCCTCAGGAAACACATCACTGTATTCTTGGATGATGGAGACATTTTCTATCCTTATACTCTTATTTCCTTCTTCTTCTTCACTGATCAACTCCATAAAGAAGGATATAGGAGGTTCTTTTAGGCAAAGATCAGGTTGATATATCTCTCCTTGGAAGATAATTATAGGTTTTCTATTCAAGACTACTAATATTTCCTTGCTTCTATATTTTATCTTAGCATTATACTTTGAGAGCCAGTACATCCCTAGTATAATGTTGAATTCTAGCATGGGAATGACTTCTATATTTGTGATAATATTGTGCTCACTAAAGTAAATACTAGAGTTTCTAAACACTAATGATACTTGGATAATCCCACCAAGATTCTTGACTGATAACTCTACTTTTAGAAAATTGGGGGTTGAATCTAAATTCTATGAAAACTTGGAGGAAATAAAGGAATGCGTACAAATAGAATCAAACAAAGTACTTGATGGATTTGAGATAACAACAAGAGTACCTGTCACCACATCATTCTAAGCTTCAACATCAGCTGTCGTGATAGAAAAATCATGACCTTGCTCTCTGGGCCTTTTCTAAGGCTGATGGTGGTTCCCCTCTACTGCCCTCAGATTTGGAAAGTGATTGTAAAAGTGCCCAAGTTTTTCACACTTATATCATTGGACATCGGGTAGGGAATGCACCATATTTCCCTTTTCATTAGTGTTGGGAAGTTGTGGCTTCACCTCACTTCAAAAATTCCATGCAATATGGACATCTCTTCCACACTTCCCGCTCCCAACCAGGTAGTTCGATGAATGCTTCTTTCTATACTTATTACACATGGTAAGTTTCACTTTCTTTCCTCCTCTTCCCTAATCGAAGCTCCTCCCTACGCTTGGATCCATTGATCTCTTCTTGTCAATGGATTTTTTAGACCACTAAATCTCACCTCCAATTCAACTTTCATCACACTCTGCATGATCTCCTCATATTTTTCATAGTCTCGGTTGGAAATATTATTCCATATATGAGGTCTTATTCCACCAAAGAATCTATCAACCTTCCCATTTGGATCCATGAAAATTCAGAGTTATAACATGAAATCCTTGTGAAGTTCATCTAGCATCTTCCCACAAATTTATTCTCCTTCTGCTTCATCTTGAGAAACTACTCTTCATATTTGTTCTCATAAAATGAGGGAAATACTTATTGAAGAAGATCTTTATGAACTATTCCCACTCCATAGCTTCAATCTCCACTCTTGGCCTCGTTTTTTAATCATCTCCCACCAATGATCAGTTTCTCCCTCTAAGCGGTAAATAGCTAGGGTGACCTTCTCTTATTCCGAACAGCGGAGCACAGAAAAGATCTTCTCAATAGAGTTGTTCCACTATTCAGTAATCAATGGGTCGGTAGATCCACTAAAGGTTGGTGGTCATTAATGCATAAAGGAATCAATGTAATTTTGTTCCCTTTGTGGTGAAATCAGTCTCTCATCTTGATTCAAGTTATTTCCCATAACTTGAGTCAGTTGGTTCATCATTCTCATAAAAGTTTCCATTCTGGTTTCCATCGGAGGTCTGTCGGTGCATGGTCCATTGTGGTCACCATTAGTACGATTCCTCATATTGACCTCCATTTTCTAAAAGAATAAAAATTAGTGAGAAACTTATTTCATTCATGAATATTTTAACTGTAAATGATTTTAATATCTTAAAACATTATGCTTAAACATATTATTCTTTAACAACAATTACATTTCTCTATAAATCCTTTATAATGATTCATAAAAATCTTGTGATTAACCAAACATATCCCCCAGGAGTGTAAAACTAGAAGTGCATCAAGGCCCGTTGTCATGTACCAGGATACCCCGGGTCAAGCCTGAAACTCCTTGTCAGAGGTTTCACTCCTAGGTACATTTGAGTGAGAGCCACATCCACTTGTTCATATCCAGACAGGGATTTATTTGTTTGGAAACCACTTACTTAATATTTCACTAAAATACTAGGAAGTTTTACAATATTTAAACTTTTCTATAGGGTTTCCTATAAGTTTTCAAAGCCTAATTTCTATAAATAACTAAACTATCCTTTTATACCAACTATGGAATCTTTCCTTTTTATTACATAACATTTCATTACATTTTACAAACAGAGGATCTTTAAAGTCTAGTGTCTTGGAAATTAATAACCAAAAAAATGAAAACATAAAAAAATATGTTAAAACCCCTTTAAAAGATTATTTAAAAATTTCATCCTATGTAAAATTACTTCATCTCATAACCTAGAGACATACATCAAAGTAAAGGGTGAGCATAAGGCTCAGTAAGGAAACAAGGGAATGAGTTTACATATGATATCAATAAGAACTTGATGAAGAACATAAAGACATGAGAAATGGAAGAAGAGGAATATCGTAATAAAAAGAACATGAATAATAACTTGAATATGTGGATAAAACATTTAATTTATACATTCATGAACATATCACCAAGGTTCATTCCCAAGGTGTCATAAAAATTACCAAGGTTATTCACCAAGGTATCGGGAAACTTGTCATCTCTTGAGATTAAATTCTTTACCCAATACATTGGAGCGCTATTAGGGATAACCATCAATATGTATTTATTTTCATGTGATACACATATATAATAATCATACATATCATAAATAACCCAAAGGGAATAAAATAAATGGGTTTCATGTCAAAGTTGTGATGTTTTTAAAAAGTGCTTAAAAACAAGATCATTATATCATTTATAACCCATGGAAAGGAAATGAGGGTTTTATGTATGGAAATTCCAAGGTCAAATATATCATTTTTATGTCCTGATTAATAAACTTGGAAATGAAATAGGTTTGGTTATTCACATAAATAATATAAGAGAATTTCTTGATAAAAATAGAGATATTTTGATACAAAAATTCTACAGCATAATGGTTATATAACATGGTTTTATAAAACAATAAAAAGAGGGGTTAAAAGGGTATCCCATCCATAAATGAATCATAATAAAGTATAGGTACAAAATAAAAAAGAAATAAGATCATGTTATGGTTATTTTAATGACATACCACATGAAAAGGAAACTTGAAAGAAAAAAGAAGATGCGATTTCTTTTACGAAAATTCGGCATCCTAACGGCATCGCTTAAAATTCATAAAAATAAGTTGATGAGAGTGGAAAGGGTATCTCATAATTTGGACATAAAATGGATAGAAATAAGGACATAGAAAAACATATCTCAACATAATAAGATGGAAAATGGAAGAAATAACATAAAGAAAGTCATGACTTAAAAGAGGAAGGTGAAAGGTTCACTTACTTTGAAGAGTAACTTCAAAAGCTCAAAGGTTGGGACCTTGGGGGATTGAGGGAACCTTTGGAGGACTTCTTGGGAGGTAAAAAGGACATATATTAGTTGATTATGAATTTTTAATGAAAGTAACGAAGTAATGGGTTGGTATTTATAGCAAAAATTAGTGAATATTTTATTAATTTCTAAGGGACACCTCATCGGCGATATTTGCAAAACCATGGGCTTTTCCATGGTATTTGACCATGGTATTGGCCACTTGGGACACCTAATCACATATATTACTATTCACAAGTCAAAAAGAATTATTACATCATGATTACATCATTAATGATGTCATTAAACACACTGAAACTCAAAACTGTATTTTTTACTATTCATTGAAAATTCAACTATTTCAGAAAAATCCTAAAAATCCAGCCTAACCATTTTTCAACGTGTAGAATCCAAAAGTGAAATCCATTTTATAAAAATTAATTTTATTTTAAATTAAATTAAATAAAAAAATATTAATACTTGATTAATAATTTCTAAAACATTTATTTACTTATACTGTGATATAATTATATCACATTACCACTTAGGATGACTAAAACATATTTATACCTCCTTAGGTGATGTTACTATGCCATTGGTAAAATTTCCATTCATAAGGGTAAAATTACTATTCCAAAGGGTAAAGTTACTATTCACCAAAAAAATATTTTGATCTTATTGAACCACATTTTTCACTGTGATTCAACCATGTATGTCCGATTTTCGAAAATCATTTCACATAAAAAGTTATTTAATAATAAAATGTTTTTATACTATTCATCAAAAAAACACTATTCATCAAATACTATTCATAAAAACACTATTCATAAAACACTATTCATTAAATTGAAACTCCTTAGAAAATTTCCAAAAATTCAGCCTAAGTTAATTTTGACATTTGAAATTCAAAAATGATGTTTATTTTACTATAATAATCATCTATGTATGAGAAATATTTGAAAAGTACAATTTTTACTTATAAAACCAATTTATCAAATTTTTCTTAATTAAACATATACTTTATTAAGAAAAGCTATTCCAAAAATAGGAATGATAAAATAAAAATTTTATTTATACCAAGGGATTACACCAAGTATCTAAGGCCTCGTCACATAGCCCCTTATAACACCTGCATAAGACCTAAGAGTGAGGTGTGCAATGGTGATAGAATCTTGGCGTAGCTCAGACAACATTGCCTGAGTGGTGATTTTTATCATCATGAACATCACCCTTAATAGATTCCATTCAAGCTTCACATGTTGGAGTTTGGCTTGGGATTGGTCCATAGCAAAGCCCAGTGATGAAACCTCCTTTCCAAGCTTCGACAGATGGGCTTCGTATGGCCTGAGTCTATTGGATGAGGCCATTGAATCTTCTTTCTGTATTAATTAACCATGATCATTTTTATTTATAAACAATAATCATAATGTAATAGCTTCCAATGGTTATATTGACCAACAGTCATATAATAGTCAAAACCCAATGGTCTCATTTTAATTATACTCACTTCATTAATTAAAGGATATAGTTTTGTTGAGTATAAAATAAAATAACACACAATTTCAGGAAACAAATATTATTCAAAAGTTTTGGTCGTTACAATAACATACTTACATTGTAGCTTTCACATCCACATTGGAAGTAACCTTTATGGTTACGTTTTGAATACACATCACAGTATATTCCTTAAATATCTTAGAATAAACAATAACATTTACCTCTTTCACATTACCCAATGAATTGGAGAGCTATCTCAGGCTCACCCACCCTCGGTTTATCACAGAAACACCCGTATACGTAAATAATTCCCAAGAACCATAATATATTCATAACACATAAAACAAGCATAAAGGAAATATAACATTTCCATATTGCATTCACAATATATCATTTCAAGATATTGACATAATCAATGCTTTATCAAAACCATTTTAAATTAAAAAATATGTAAAAAGGTTATATGGTATTTATTTTCCTTTTAAAAACATTACAGCTTATTAAGGAAGCCTAATATCAAATAATACTTGCGGCGGCGGATAAGTCTTTGTCACCGTGTACTTTAAAAAGAAACATTCTTTTTGTCGTTTAGTAAAATGATTTGTAGAAAAAGATTCCATTTGAAAACCATTGAATTAAATTAAAATAAAAATGTTATAATTATACATTGTACAAAATAATGTCATGTATAAACCAAAATATGCCTCAATGAAAGGAGATTGAGACAAAGTCCCTTGCGAAAATTCAGCAGCCTGACGGCATCACTTAAAAATTCAGAAAATGAGTTGATGAGAGAGAAAATGGTCTATCATCACTTGGACATAAAATTTATAGAAATATGGATATATAATAACATGTCCAAATATAATAAAATGTAAATTAAAATACATAACATAAAAAAGTCTTTGACTAAAAGAGGACGGTGAAAGGTTCCCTTACCTTGAGTCTGACTTGTCTCATTCGTTCTTTATATTCATTAATAATAAACTTAGGTTAATTTTTACTTAATTTAAAACCTTTTTCAATTTTATTATTCATTTTATATTACTTATAATCATGTTATAAAAATTACATAATTATTTAAGTTCATATATGTCGTTTTGTCAATATTCGGTGCTTGAGTCGAAAATGAACATGACATAATTACAAATTGTCCATATAGTCAAAATTACATTATCTTAAAAATAGTATTCGTGATTTAAATATCATATATATCCAGTATATATATATTTATAATATTCCATAACATTTTTAGATAAGAAATTAAATGCACTGTTCATGGAGACGGTAAGTCATACGTACGCATGAACGCTACTTTTATTTCTTTTTCACATTTAAATGAATGAAAACAAAATGATACATTGGAATATTATAATTATAGTATAATATCATATGTTATATATGTTACATAATTTCATTAATTTTATCCTTTATATGTTCCAAGTATGGCATGAACGGGTTATATCACTTTGAGGAGACAGTAATCCACATTTCCTCAAATGAAATTATCGTATTTACACATTATGGAAAGCATCAAGGCGTGATTTAAATAAAAAACAGAAGCATAGAGACAATATAAATATAATATATATAATATATAAATATAGTTCCATCATAATTTCCACCATGATTGGTGGTAGGGGAAAATCAAACAATCAACATTTCGTGAGCCAGCAGTTCGTCGTACACAGAAACAGTATGTTTATATACATTAGATGGAGGTGTGTGTAAGTTTAGTTTGAATACCTATCATAACAACATCCTAATATATTTAGGATAATTTTTTTGTTATTTAATCAAATAATAAAAATAAAATATGGAGTTAATAATTAAAATATTGGAAAGGAACTTTAGAGAAGATGTTATCTCTTAAAACATGTAACTCCCTTTGATTTGAGAAAAAAGGCTTTCTTGAATTTCCTTCTACCTAAGGTAAGGATTATAGGAAGAATAGAGGGATGTTGGGAGTGTATTTTGGTAGAGGTTGGATGGTCCAATTGGATTTAGAGAATTAATTAAATGGTTAGAGGTGATTCCCTTTTATAAGAGGGAGGAGGGGCACTTTAGGAAGGTATTGAAATATTATTTTATTATAAAATGATTTTCAGTTTTAAATGGTCCCAAAGTCATTTATCTAAAATATAATATGATTTTTGGTCTAAAAACTCTCAACCAATAGGTTTTAGACAAGTCTAGGTCACAAATTTAACCTTAACTTTTAGCTTTAACCCTTAATTAACTAATTTGACTCTTACCATGTCTTCTTGTATATTCATACTATATGGTTAATATAGTTACTATAAAATATCAATCAAACATAAAGTGGTTAATTAATGAACTTTTCAACATTATCTAAGTCATTTGGATGAATATTATATTTTTAATACTATTATATCATTTAATAAAATAGTATTTGTTTTAAAAACTCATTTATGTCAATTTTTATACTTTTCATGTCATGAATTTTTAAAAATTCATAACAACTTGATTATTTCAAAAAAGCTTAATTAATTAAAAAATAAAAAGTCATAATAATCCATTAAAAAATTTATGGCATAGAAATTTTCAAAATAAATTTATTTTAATATTTATAATCTCATTTATTTAAATCATTCATTAATAAGGTAATCACTACGTCATCATTGTGTCATAAATAAATTTATTTATTTGATGTCTAAAATTTATAAATAAAATACCATGATGTATGAAATATTTTTATTTTTATAATTAATATTTATAGTCTAATAGATCACATATATAACCCCATATAAAAAATATTTTAGTAAAAGATATATGTTTATGTTATATTTTTCTTTACTTTAATTTAATTTTTATAAAATGTCATTTTCACATCAAAGTGGCTCCATGGGGTCCCAAAATCGACCCAAGGATGACCATTGTTGGACATGTCTCATAAAATAGGATTAGTACACATGTTAGGGTAGTTTAATATTATTATAAGTTTACTTTTTACTCTTATTTATTAGATTTACCCTTTAATCATGGTAAATAAAATAATTACTGAAGTTACTATTCATAATGTCTAATAATAAAAGGTACCTATTTACACAGTTTGAACCTTATAATTCCAAATATGGAATCCATTTTTCCAAATTCAAAATACATAATTTTCATTAATTAATTTAAAATTAATTCCCATTTTCAAAACCAAAAAATGGGTTTTTAAGAAGTAATAACTATCAAAAGATTAACATGTGTTTATATCCAATTAAAATATTAAATTACTTCCAATGACCATGATTTGATTAATTTATAAAAATATAATCCAATTATACTTTAAAACCAATTAAAAGTACAATCTAACTATATAAATAAATTAAATGAAAAGCCATTTTTTGAATTAAAATGCAGTATTTTTCACTATTCATTAAAAAATGAACTTTTTCAGAAAAATACCAAAATTTCATCCAAATTAAATTTTGATGTCCTTCTTCTAAAGAAAAAATTTATTTTTTCAAATAGAACATATAAAAGTGACAAAAACTAGATTTAAAAAGGGTTCACCATCAAAAGGCGGTAAAATGACCTTCTAAAAATATTAGAGTATTTCATGCTTAAAATTGGATTCATTCTTATTTTAAGCCTCTAAAATTTATTGGATAAATGTAAAGACATTTAATAATCATATTATAGCTAGTTCTGTTCATTTCTGCCAATACAATGGTTGGGTGCTAACTACCATTTAAAATAATATTATTATATTATTTTTTTGGTATAACTCAAATTTGTGTGCAACATAAGATTTCAAAGAAACTCGTTATTACCTGTTGAGTACATTATCAGAAAAAGTGTCCTCTTCAACATAAAATTAATATCTTATTCATAAATATTAATAGATATGAAAATGTACTCTTCTATAAATATTTGGGTCGTTACAATTATTTTATCTTTAAAAATTATGATTATATAATAAATATAATATTCATTATTTAGATACACTAATATATATCATATATTTGATGTGATCATGAAAAATGAATCACATCATTTCATGGAGGTTGTAATTCAAATGTACGCACGAACAATGTCATCATTCTTCAATGGATGGAAAGATAAGTAAGTGGATGATATATTATCTCTATATAATGATAAATATGTTATGATTCTCATATATATATATATATATATTAAATCCATCATTATATACATCTATATAAGTGGTTGTGATGGAAAATAAATTACATTAGTTCACAAGGCAGGAGTCCTCTATACACATGAATGATGGATTCATTTTTCATTTGATGGAAGAAGGATATAGATATAGGTTATTCCATTAATATATAAAATATATAATTATATTGAAGATATTTTCTTACTATTTCATCATTTTTGAAAAATATTTGAAGGAGGTATAATAAGAAACTAAACTAAAACATTCGGTTAAAAGTCATAACTCTTCTTCAGACAACCTTCATTAATTTGCACCTTAATCCCTTTAAGGTTGGTATTATACCCAAAATAATACCTATATAACCTGAATAGGTATTTTATTAAGGTATTTGGGTGTTTATTTTATGATATATAGTGCTCAAATGGTGTGAGGAAGAGAGGATAAATGGTTCCCTTTTATAAGTGAGGGGAGGGGTATTCTTGGAATTTCTTAAATAATTAAATTAATATAAATTAATTTTCATGTTAAAGTGGATATAAATTCATATAATTAGAATATATAGTGATTATTGGTTTAAATATTTTTATACAATAAAATTTTGACAAGTTTACATTATATTTTTACCCTTATCTCTTTGTTTTAAACCCTCATTAACCCTTTTGACAATTACAAAAATATCAATGTTTTTTACTCTTTAGGTGTCAAGAAAATTACTATAAAATAAAAAAAAATTAACCATAAATGGACCATGGTTGATATTTTCAATCTTATTCAACTCACTTGTATGAATATTGTATTTTTATGAATTTTAAATCACATAGTAAAATATTGTTTATTATAAAATATCATTAATGTCATTATTTGAACTGTTCATTTACTTTGACTTTAAAGTAATCATGATAATAATTGAATTTGAATTTAAGCCTTTCAAACATCTCTAATATACTATTTTTATATATAAAAAATTTGGGACACTTTAAATCGCCCATACAATATTACTTTTACATATTTTAAAATCATTTACTTTATTTTTCTACTGCTTGCACAAGCACTGAGTCGGCGTTATGTAAGAATTTAAGGTAATTTTATAGTCACTAAAAATTAAATATAAATTACCATCATAAAAAAATATTATTTAAATAAACTTTAATATTTATCCAAAACTTATTTTTAACCCTATGTGAACATATAAAAGGAATTCAAAAGCAAGAGAGTGACATTTTATATTTTTATTTACTTAAGATAATATAAAGGAAAAAAAATATGAAAGGAAAAAAGGTTCTAATTTATAGTTTTGGATGATTTTAGATGAAATATACTCATAAAATAAAATAAAGTCAAGTTTTTTAATAAATTTTAAATCTTATCACATTAGTTTTAACCTTAATTAACTCATTTTACCTTTACTGTGGTGACAAAAATTTATAATAGTTACTAATTATAATAAACAAAAATAAAAGGGACCTATTTACCAATTTTGACCTATTTATTAAAAATATGGAATACATTTTTCAAGATTTAATTTCTAGAAGTGGCATAATTTAATTTAAAATTAAACCAGCAAAACACAATGAAAAGCAGTTTTTTGGAAAAAAACCTTTTTAAGTATAAAAATATTTTTATACCAAATTCAAGTATAAAACTCATTCCAAAGAACATAATTGTATTTTTTTAATAAAATAATCTTTTTAAATTTTAATAATAATGTAAAATATAAATTGGGTTAGTAAATACTTGAAAAGAAAATACAGTTTCCAATAAAAATGGTATTTTTCATTATTCATTGAAAAATAAAAAAAATATGAAAATTATAAAAAAATCATCCTAAAAAATATTTTACATGATGAATTTAAAAATTAAGTTAATTTTTTAAAATTAAAATTCTATAATTTGGAAAATTATCTTTTAAATAAAACCATATAATGCCTGAAAAGTCAATTTGGTTATAAATAAAGCTTTTTATTTTTTATAGAAAAAATAACTAATATTATTATAATGAATATAACTCTATAAAATATAATTAATTAATGTTAATAAGAAATGAAAATTTTTTATCTTAACATTAATTAGGTTTTCACATTCTTCCCCCTTTTGGTAATTACATCCTCACAGTTTTATTTACTTTTTTAAATAAGTGGGAGTATCTTTCCCTCATAGTGCTTTCTGATTCCCATGTTGTTTCATTAATATGGTTTTTTCAAAAAAAAACAATAATATGATTAATCACTTTATATCATTACACTCACTCTCTTTGGTCAAGGATTTAAATAGTTTTTTCCTCATATAAAAGGTATTCTTCCAACTAAACTACTTCTGGGCTCAAAACATGATATGCATCTTACATATATTTTATTAACAAAAAAACATGAAATAAATCATGTACCTAAGATAAAATCAAAGTCAATGCCACTTAGTAAGAAAATGATCCAACATTATTTAGGATTTCATATGTTTCAATGAACCGTGGACTTATATTCCCTTTTTTACCAAAAATGGATAACACTTTTTCATGGAGATACTTTAAGAAAAACATGATTGCCTACCTAGAATGAAAGATATTTCCTATGGTTATATGTATAAAAAAAATTCCTAATTTTATTCATCATAATATTTTTCTGAATCATATTCACATTCTCAACTATTTCTTCTACCAATTCTGTTATTAACAACTTTCTATCACCTACTTCATACCAAAAATATGGAGTCAGACACCTATTTCTATAAAATGCTTCAAAATGTGTCATCTATGTACTAGAATGAAAAATATTATCATATGAAAATTTAACTAATGAAATATATTGATCCCAACTTTCCTCTAAATCCACTGAAAAATATTAAATCATATCTTCCAAGGCCTGAATCATTCATTCGTACTATCCAGCAGATTGAGGATGAAAAGTTATACTAAAATTTAATTCAGTACCCAATGACTTCTGAAGGCCTTTCCAAAAATTATAATTAAATCAAGGATCATGTTCAAATGTAATGGATATAATAAATCTATGTAACTTGAATATTTCCTTGAGGTAAAGTCAATAAATATGATCTAAAAACATATTATATATAATGGGAAGGAAATGTATAGATTTATTTAGTTGATTAAAAATAACTCAAATAAAAATATTACCTTGAGATTTCTTGGGTAATAACACTATAAAATCCATATATATATTCTCCCATTTCTATTCTAGCACTAGAAAAGGCTAAAGCATCCTCTTTGGTAATTTTTGTTCAACTTTAACCTGCTAAAAAGTAAAAAAAATAGGGTAAAGTCAATAATATATCTTTTCATTCCATCCCACCAGTAATAATCCTGAAGGTATTTGTATATCTTAATGCTTCTATGATGAATTGAAAATGGGTAACTATAAGATTCACTCAAAAATTAACTCTTTAATAGGGAATCACAAGTCATGCATAATCTTTTTCCAAATATGATAACACCTTCTTCATCAAAATTAAACTCTAGTAACTTACCCTTCATAACAGATTCTACCTTTTCCTATAAAACATAATCCTTCTTATAATATTGATTAATTCTTTTGTACAAAGATGATTATACTGACACCTAAAATAAAACAGATGAAGTTTCTACATGCAAAATTTTTATTCAAACATTCATCAAATCATTAACCAAAAGGTTATATTAAAAACATAATAAGGTTAATGTAGCATTATGTTTCTAACTCAAAGCATAGGATACTTTGTTATCTTTTCCAATATGATAATGAATCATGAATTCATAATCCGAAATTAGTTTTATCCATTATATATGCCTTATTTTCAACTCTTTCTGAGTAAATATATACTTCAAACTTTTCTGATCATTATATATTTCACACTTTACTCCATATATATGATGCCTCTAAATTTTTAAATCAAAAAACCCACAGTATCAAATTTAATATCATGTGTAGGATATTTTAACTCATGATGTTTCAATTAACCTAAAGAATAAGAAATTACCTAATCATTCTGTATTAAAACACAATAAATTCCCTTTAATGAAGCATTATTATAAATGAAAAATTCACCATTTCTAGAGGGAAGTTCCAAAAATATATCATTAACTAGTCTTCTTTTCAGTTCCTAGAAATAATCATCACACTCTTTTTTTCAAGTGAATTTAACTCCTTTTTAAGTTAACTTAGTTGGTGGTCTAGATGACCAAGAAAATTTTTCAACAAGACACCAGTAGTAGCTCGCTAATCCAAGAAAATTTCAAATCTATGTGACATTTTTAGGTATTGGATATTCTTTAAAAAAATTAATTTTAGTAGGGTTAATAGTTATTCCAACTTTAGAAACAATATACTTGAGAAAATAAATCTATTATAATAAAAATTCATACTTATTAAATTTTCCATATAACTTATTTTCTTTAAAGGTTTGAAAAATAATCCTTATGTATATTTCATGATCCTCATGAATTTTAAAATATATCAATATATAATTAATAAACACAACTAAAAACTTATCTAAATAGTCATAAAAAATTTATTCAGAAGATATATGAATACAAATGGTGTATTAAACAAACCAAAGGGAATAACCAAAAACTCATAATGCATATATCTATTCTGAAATGTTATTTTTGGAATATATTCATCCTTCACCTTCAACTTATGGTATACTGACCTGAGATCAATATTCAAAAAATATTATGCTCCCTAGAGATGATCAAACTAATCATTGATATGAGGAAAAGGATACTTTTTCTTAATAATGATATTATTCAATGTTCGATAATCAATTAAAATTCTTATTGAACCATATTTTTTTAACAAATAAATAGGAGCACTCCATAGTGAAGTTCTAGGATGAAAGAAACCTTTATCTAGAAACTCCTACAACTACTTTTTCAATTCTAAAAGTTTTAATTAATCCATTTGATAAGGGGAATTTAAAATTGGATTAACATCAGGTACTAAGTCAATAGTAAACTCAACTTTCTAATCAGTTATAATAGTAGGAAATACATCCATATATTCATTATCTATAGTGAAATAAATGATATTAATAGTCTCTATATTCTCAAAAATATGTGTAAGATAACATTAATTTCTATATTTTAATAGTTTCTCATCTTCTTGATATTTTATAAAAGGTATGAATTTATTTTTATATACAAAATGAAACTCATTCTGGAAAAAAAACTTTTTTATATCTATAATCTATCTTAGCATGGTAAACAAAAAGTCAATGCATGCTTAGAATAACATCAAACTATATAAGGGGAAAGAAAAAAAATCAGATAAATCCTTTCCATATACAACTATTAGAAGATTTTTATAATTTTATTTTTCCTTAATACTTCCCCTGAGTGTTTTTACCAAAAGTTCTATCTTCATTTCTTGAGGTGGAATTTACAATTTACCATAAAATTTATCAGAAATGAAAGATTTTTTAAACACTAAATCAAACAAGACAATGGTATAATCTAAATAAAAAAGTAATGTACATGACACCACATTATTGGATGGTCCAACATCTTCTAAAGTACTCAAAAAGGATTTATCCACACCATTATTTTTGTGGTCTTGATGAATTCCTTTATTCATTATTATCTTTGGATAAGCACTCACATAATGATTCATCTCATTATAATTAAAGCATATTACCATCAGTTTTTCATTATTTTTCTGATTATTTTATTTATAATCATGAGCCACATGTACAAACTTTCCACATTGTAAATACTTATCATATTTTATAAGACATTCTCTAGGTTGATTTTGTCACACTTATCACAAGATAGAAACTTGATTTTCTAACCCTTAGATTTATTTGATGGGTGATTCTCCATGTTGTGGCATCTAGACCTTTTCTTCTGATTATTTTCATGAAATAAATGATCATCAGAAAAATCCATTTCTATCTTCTTAACACATAGAATAAGTTTCTCAAAAAAATTTAATTCATGAGAATCAAATGCCCTTCAATATCGTGGCTTCAATCCTAAGGAAAACTAATTAATTTTACTATTAATATCCTGGATAAAAATTGGTGTGTGCTATTCCAATCATGTGAAGTTTTCTTCATACACATCCACTGAATATTCCTCCTTAGACCTAAATTCTATGAATTCATTTTCCATACTAAGTAAAACAACCTTAGAAAAATATTTCATAAGGAAAATATCCTTAAATTTATCTCATTTTGTGGCATTAATCTCTTCTCTTTCTATAGTATTCTTAACCCTTGACCACCATCGATCAGATTCACCTTCAAAATAGTAAATAAAAATAGTTACCTTTTAATGATCCAAATATCCCATGAATTTTAATATCTTCTCCAAGACTTTAATCCACCCTTAATCTTCCATGGGGTCAGATGATCCACTAAATGTTGGATGGTGTTCTTTCATGAAATGCTCCTCTATAGACATGTTTCTATATAGTGAACACGGTTTCACTACTGGAAAAATGGTTTACACCCACGGTTCAAAACCATGGGTATAGCCCCCAAAACTGTGGGTATAGCCTATACCCATAGTTTTGGGAACCGTGGTCGTTGGTGGCGTCGGTATAGGTCCCCAGCCTATACCCATAGTTTTCCAAAACTATGGGTATAACTATTTTGCCACCGTGTCAAAGCATTATACACAATTTCTACACTGTCAAAAACTTTTACCCACGGTTTTAAAACCGTGGGTATAAATCTTAAAATAATACAGGCGGCGGGTTTCGATCCCGCAACCTCTTTGCTGCAAACACTGCATCTTACCACTTTCCTAACATCAATTATGTGTATATGTATATATATATATATTTAGTTAAATATAGTTATATAAATTGTGGGTATAGAGTGAATAACTGTGGTTATAGGACTCCTTCCAAAAACAAATTCCTTCCCGCGGGAAAAAAAAATTCCCACGCACGCACAGGAAACCTATACCTATGGTTTTTCATAACCGTGGGTATATGTATTTTAGTCCAGACCTATCCCCACGGTTTTGGGGAAAACTGTAAGGATAGGTACCCCTATACCCACGGTTTTCCCCAAACCGTGGGGATAGGTCCATTTTCCTTACTTTTTCTCTCTCACATGGATACCACCACAATTTATATAATGTGTCAAATGATTCATAACATCAAAAAGTTGATCTATTCTAATTCCAACCATTCCAAGTTACTAATTTGGAAGGATAGTATCCTATTGGTTCCTTTATACTTTAGCATCCTTATTTCCTCTACAGAAAACAATTATGAACAGACTTGGTTTGGATGAGGAAACATAGTGATATTTAAATTTTATATCAAAATAACCATAAATTATAATCTTTTAAAGTTATTTACTTCAATTTTCCTAACCTATAAAATTATCTATACATTTCATATAAAGAAAACTATAAGGTCTTAGCCCTTATTCAATCCATAATTTCATTTCTAAATAAGAATTCATTTTCTTTCATTCTCAGAGATCTTTTTAGGTTTTTATTTTTAAATAATTAGCCCATAAATCTTAAATAAAAAAACCATAAATTAAAATTTGGACACTTACTTTTAGTATCCATTATTCCCAAAATATAATACTTTTAAAATAAAAATCATTTTATCTTTACAAAAAATATTTATGATTTTCAACTTGACTTATTATTTATTCCTACTCATCCTTAAAACCTATAAAAACATTTGAAAACATGGGTTTGGCACAAAAATATTAGTAAGGGATATAAAAAATAAACACATTAATCTATTTTAAAAAGAAATGATATCATAAAAGAGAGTTTGGATTTAAAAAAATAAAATTTGAGCTCAAATAATCATTTATTTTCACATGAAATTAGTTTTATTGCCCAAAGTTTTTCATAAAAAACTTTATAATAAAACATAAAGGAAAAAATCATAATCATGAGGGTTTATTAGAAAACATGAGAATACATGAAAAAATATTTTCTTATAAATATACCTTTTTACCCTAAAATGGAATAATCCTTCCTTTAAAACAAAATATAAATAGCTTACCTTTTGAAATCAAACAATTCCCATGAAAACTCATTAGAAATAATAGAGAAATCATGTAGGTTACTTGGTACATAATCATCATATAACCTTTACAAGAACCCTTACAGATGGAATAACCAATATGTTCAACTTCTAACATAATTCTATAAAGAACATTATAATTACCTAATGCATTAAAATGGTGAATTCAAAAATGAAGTTAATTTTTTAAAATTCAAATTATATAATTTGGAAATTAATATTTTAAATAAAATCATGTAATGTATGAAAATCCAATTTGGTTATAAATAAATCTCTTTTTTTTACTAAAAAATTACATGATATTCTTATAAAGAATATAAGTATATAAAATTTAATTAATGAATATTCATAATAAATGAAAATTATTTATCTTAACATTACTTGGGTTTTTATATTTGTCCCCACTTTTTAAAATTACATCCACATAATTTTATTTATTATTTAAATAAGTGGGAATATCTTTCTCTCATACCATTTTTTGATTATCATGTTTATTCTTCAATCATATTTTTTTCCCTAAAATCTTAACCTATTGAATCATCTTATTCAATATCACATACAGTCTTTGGCCAATAATCTAAATAGGTTATTCCTTATATGAAAGGTTTTCTTCCAACTGAACTACATCAAGGCTCAAAACATGATATGCATCTGGAAAATATTTTTTTAATAATAAAACATGAAATATGTCATGTAACTAAGATAAAATCGAAGGCAAGGCTACTTGATAAACAAATAATCCAACTTTCTCTAGGATTTCATATGGTCCAATGAATTATGGACTTAGATTCACTTTTTTACCAAAATGCATAACACTTTTACATGGAGTAACTTTAAGAAAAAAATAATCACCTACCTTGAATTAGAAAACTTTCCTAATATTATCTGGATAAATTTTATAGATACATTGATATTTCCTCATATGTTGTTTTTATCATCATCACCTTCTCAACTATTTCTTCAACCAATTCTGGTCCCAATAAATTTCTTTTTCCCACTTTATCCCAAAAATATAGAGTTTGAAACCTCTTTCCATATAATTCTTCAAAAGGATTCATATGTATACTAGAATGAAAACTATTATTATATAAAAATTAAAGTAATAAAAGATATTGATCTCAACTTCCCTAGTAATCCATTAAACAAACTCGAATAATGTATTCCAAGTTCTAAATAATTCACTTAGACTATCCATCGGAATGAGGATGAAAAGATATGATAAAATTTAATTCAGTACCCAAAAACTTCTGAAAGTATTTCTAAAAATTAGAAGTAAATCTGGGATCATGATCGTATACAATGGAGAGAGTAAATACATGTAACTTGACTATTTCTATGAGTTACAATCAATAAAATTGATAAAGACATAGTATCTCAAATGGGAAGGAAATTTTTAGCTTGAGTTAGTTTATTAAAAATAACCCAAATCAAATTATTACCTTGATATTTCGTTGGATATCCCACCAAAAAATACATGGATATATTCTCCCATTTATATTCTAGAACTAGAAATGGCTGAAGTATCCCCTTTAAAAAAAATCATTCTTCTTTAACCTATTGAAAAATAAAAAAAATTAGGGTAAATTCAATAATATCTATATTTATTTCATACCACTAGTAATACTCTGGAAGGTTCATGTACATATTAGTGATTTTAGGATGAATAAAAAATGTTGAACTATGAGCTTCACTTGACAATTCTTTTTTAAAATGGGAATCACGAGGCACACATAATATTTTCCCAAATATGATAACACATAAGTCATAAATATTATACTATATCAACTTACCCTTATTAATATATTCTACCTTTTTTCTATAAAATATGATCCTCCTTCTGATACTTCTTAATTCTTTCTCACATAAATGATTTTATTGAAACCATAAACAAAACTGAGGAAATTACTACATGCATAATTTCTGGGAAAAAATCATCAAATCTATGACCAAAGGGTTATATTACAAATGTAACATGGTTAATGCATCATTTTCATTTTGAATAAAATAATAGACTACTTTGTTTTATTTTCCAAGATGGTAGTAAATTATGCGGTCATAATCCTTAATCAGTTACAGCCATCTTCTCTACCTCATGTTTAACTCTTTCTGAGTGAATATATACTTCAAAAGTTTGTGATCAGTGTATATTTCACACTTTAATCCATATAAATAATTCCTCTAAATTTTTTAAGCAAAAAACCATAACATAAAATTCTAGATTATTTTTAATATAATTTAATTCATTAGGTTTCATTTGATCTGAAGCATAAGAAATTTCTTGATTATTCTGCATCAAAACGCAACCAAGTCCCTTCAGTGAAGCAAAATTATAGATGAAAATTTCATTATTTCTAGTGAGAAAGGGAAAAAAATAGAGCACCAATATTCTTTTTAGTTCCATGAAACAATCATAATTCTCTTTTTTCATGATGAATTTAACTCTTTTTCAAGTTAACTTAGTCATTGGGCTGGAAAACTGAGTAAATTTTTCAACAAACCACTAATAGTAACCCACTAATCTGAGAAAAAATTTAATCTCTATGACATTTTTAGGACATTTCCATTATTTAACAAATTTATTTTTAGAATGTTCAATAGTTATTCCATATTTATAAAAACTATTCCTGATAAAATAAATCTGTTGCAACCAAAATTCACACTTACTAAATTTTCTATACAACTTATTTGTGTTCAAGATTTTCAAAAAAATCCTTAGGTGTGTTTCATGATCCTAATAAATTTTATAATATAATAATATATCATCAATAAACACAACTAAAAACTTATCTAAATAGTCAAGGAAATATCTATTTATATTATCCATGAATATATTTGGTGCATTAAACAAACCAAAGGGAATAACTATAAACTCATGATGATCATATCTAGTCTGAAACGTAATCTTCAAAATATCTTCCACCTTCACCTTGAACAGATGGTATCTTGGCCTGAGATCAATCTTCAAAAAATATTACACACCCTAGAACTGATCTAATAAATAATCGATATCAGGTACATGATAATTTTTCTTAAAATTGATATTATTTAAGGCTCTATAATCAATGAAAAGTCCCATTAAAACATATTTATTTTTAATAAATAAAACTGAAGCACCCCATGGTGAAGTTCTGGGATAAATGAAACCATTATTCAGAAACTCCTTCAATTTCTATTTCAATTCCAAAATTTCTCCTTGATACATTTGATAAGGGGGTTTCAAAATTGGACTAGCATCATGCACTAAATCAATTGTAAAATCAACATCTTGATCAAGTATAATACTAAGAAATTCATTAAGAAATAAATCTAGATATTCATTCACTATAAGAACATAATCGATATGAATAGTGTACCTATTCTAAAAAATATACGTAATATAAATTTCATTTCCATATTTTAACAATTTCTTAGCTTCTTTATATCTTATCAAATGTATGAATTCATTATTTTATACAAATGTAAACTCATTCTAAAAAACAATTTCTTTAGCATTATAGTCTATTTTAGCATGGTAAAAAAAAGTCAATCCATACCCAAAATAACATCAAACTCTATAAGAGGAAATATAACAAGGTTTGAAAGTAAATCATTTCCATAGAAAACAACATGAAGGTTCTTATAATTTCATTTTTCCTAAATACTTCCCTATAGGTGTTTTTACTAAAATTTATGGATTCATTTCTTGAGGTGAACTTTCAATTCATCAAAAAAATTCCCAAAAATGAAAGAGTTTGTAGAACTTGAATCAAATAATACATTGTTATAATATGAATAAATAATTAATGTATATGATACCACATAATTGGACGGTCTACCATCTGTTGAAGTATTCTCAAAAGATTTTTCCATACCTTTCTGTTTATGATCTTGATAGTTTCTATACTTTATTCTTATATTAGAATAATTACTCACATAATGACCCATCTCATTATAATTAAATCATCTTACCATATATTTTTTATTATTTTTATAATTATTTTATTTATAGTTACGAGAAACATTTCCAAGAATTCCTCATTAGAAACAATTCCCATATTTTATAAGACATTCTATATAGTGATTTTTACCACACTAATCAAAATATAGAAACTTTATTTTCTTACCTTTATATTTATTTAATGGGTGCTTCCCCATTTCCCTCCATCTATAACTTTTCTTCTTCTTCTTATCATGGAATACATGATCATTAGAAAACTACATTTCTATCTTTTTAACGCATCAAAAAAGTTTCTTAGAACTTTTTAATTCATAGGAATCAAATACCATTTGATATATTGGATCTAATCCTAAGTAAAATAAATTAATTTTACTATCAAGATCCTGGATAAAATTTGGTTCATACCTTTCCAATAAGGTGAAGTTTTCCTTAAACGTGTCCACTGAATCTTCCTTATTCTTCCTCAATTCTAAGAATTTTTTTTTGCTTCCTAAGTCGAACAACCTTAGGAAAATATTTCTCAAGGATAATATCCTTAAAAAAATTATTCTATGGCATTAATCTCTTCTCTTTCTCTATTATTCTTAACCATTAATCATCTTCACCTTTAAAATGATAATTAGATAGATTTTCCTTTTAATGATCTAAAAAACCAATGACTTAAAATATCTTCTCCAAGGATTTAACCCATCCTTAAGATATCACAAGTTCAGATGATCCACTGAATGTTAGAGGGTGTTTTTTCATGAAATTATCCACTATAAACATGTTACTTTTTGGTGAACATGGTTTTTGTCTCACATGTACACCACTACCATTTATAACCTATGTCAACTAATCTATAAAGGTAAAAAAATACTTTATTCAAATTCCAAACAATCTAAATTTCTAATATGAAAGGATATAGTCATATTGGTGTATTCTTACTTCATATTATTTGTTTCCTCTATGGGAAAACATTCTGAATAGATATAGTTTATATTAATCAACATGGTAATCTTCAAATGATATATCATGATAACTATAAATTATAATCTATTAAGGCTATTTACGTTCATTATCCTAGCCACTAAAATTATCTAAAATTTTCTTTTGATACCATCTATAAGGACTTGTCCCTTATTCAATAAATAATTTTATTTTTTTAAAATAATTCATTTAATTTAATTCTCAAATATTATTTTTATTTTATAGTTTTAGATAATTATGTCATAACTCGTACATAACAAACCCATACATTACAAGTCAAACACTTTCTCTTAGTGTATATTTTTTCACAATACAAGAATAAAATAAAACACATTTTCCTTTAATGATAAATCTTTATGATTTTAAATTTGAATTCTTCTTTGTTTATACTCATCATTAAAACCTTTTTCATCTCTTATTTTTATTACATAACTTTTTATTTACATGATACACATAGAGGATCTTTCAAAGTTTAGTTTCTTGAAAATAAGGTGCATAATTCATGAAAACTTTAAAAATTCTTATAATAAACTTGAAAAGATTCATCATAGGTTCATACTAAATACTTTTACTGAATCTCATAACCTAGGTACATACATCAAAGGAAAGTTTGAGCATAATTCCTAGTAAGGGAAAACAATAGAAACGGTTTATATGTGATCTTGAGTGAAAATCAATAAGAATATGAGGAATATAATAACGGCACGAGCAAAGGAAAAATGGGAATATCATAATAAAAATAACTTTAATCATAAAATTTAAATGTGGCTACAACATTTAAATGATACATTCATAAACATATCACCAAGTTTTGTCATTGAGGTGCTGTAAAAATTACCAAGGTTATTCACCAAGGTATCGTAAAACTTGTCATCTCTAGAGATTAAATTCTTTTACCAATGCATTGGGGTGCTATAAAGGCACACCACTAATATGTATAAATTAATTTTATCCACATATATTATAATAAAAAAATTCATAAATAACTGGTGTAGAATAAAATAAATGGGTTTCGTATCAAAATCATGGCATTTTAAAAAGTGCTTAAAGAACATGATCATTATGTCATTTTTAACCCCTAAAAAGGGAAATACGGGTTTTATTTATGTCAAACCCAGAATAAAATAAATAATTTAAAAATATTGTGTAATAACCCTAGAAAATAAATATGTTTGGGTATTCACATAAAGAAAATAAAAGGGAATTTCTTGAGGAGAAGAGATCAATTTTGGGAAGTAAAATCGGCAGCATAACAGGTATAAAACATGGTTTTAGAAAAGAGTACAAAGAGATGGTAGAGGGGTATCCCATTTATAAAACATAATTTTGAATTAAGTTAATGAATAAAAATGAAATAATATATAGTTACTATAACATTAATAATACATATACAAAAAAAGCTTCTTGAAAAGAAGGATATTTCCCTTACCTTGAAGAGTAACTCCTAAAACTTGAAGATTGGTACCTTGGGAGATTGATGAAACCTTGAGAGTACTCCTTTGGATATAAAACTATCATATATTCTTGGATTATGAATTTTTTAGTGAAATTAAATTGATAAATGGGTGGGTATTTATAGAAAAAGTGGTGGATTTGTTTATTAATTTCCAAATAAAGGCTTTGGACACCTAGGTAGTGGTAAATGAAAAACCATGGGATTTACCATGGTATTTTCCCATGGAATTGGACACTTGGGACACATTTTATGTTATTTTAATCCATAAGAGTCAACCATAATTTTATATTTCTTATTTTGGTGTAAAGTTAAAGTTTTCACAGAATAACATTTCTAAAGTTAAAGTTTCCATTTTACAATTTGGAAAGTAAATTTATATATTTGTAAATTGATTAAAATCTATTAAAATAATTGATATTAATAAAATAAAATATTTTAAGTCTTGGACTATTTTTAATTAGTTATTACATTATTATGACATAATTATGATGTCATTAACATACCAAAAAACTCAAGTTGTATTTTTACTATTTATGAAAAAATAATGTCTTTTAGAAAATTCTCATAAATTCACCCTAACCTAATTTTTATGTTATGATTTCAAAAATGATATTTATTTTATCATAATAACCCTATAAATATTATAATTTTAACTTTTAAATATAAAATCCTTATTTATTAAAAATAATAGCATATTGAAAATGCACAGTAAAATTTCTGACACTTGAAAAAAAATTATCATTTATAATTAAGGTTATTTTTATCATAATATTTTATTAAAATATAAATTATTCATAATACCTTAGTTTATTATAAGAATTTATATCTTTCTAAAAAGTACATTTTTTTTGAAAATTTAATTTATCAAATTCATCTTATTTTTATACTAAGAAAAAAATTTCTTAAAATGGAATTTATAGAATAAAATTTTTATTTATAAATTTTAATTAAACTTTAAATGACTAAAACCTCAACATATAACCCCTTATTACACCTGTGTATTCCCTAAGAGTAAGGTGTACGATGGTGGTAGTTTCATGGGGTGCCTTGTCTAGCATCGACCGAGTGATAATATCCACTAACTTAAACTTCTCCTTTAGGCGATTTCATTCATGATTCACTTATTGAATCTCAAATTGGGATTAGTCAATATCAAATCCTAGTGATGATACCTCCCTTCCAAGTTCTGATAGATGAGCTTCAAATGGCACGACTCTACTGGTTGAGGTCATCGATTCTTCATTCTATATCAATTATCCTTTGTCAAAATTTTACTTATAAACTCTAATGATGATGTTAAAATTATTATCAGGAGTATAATTCCAAATTTTTATATTGACCAATTTTCATAATTAACCAATATTCATATAACAGTTGAAACCATATGGTCACATTTCCCTTTATATTTACTTCATTATTAAAGAGATATGGTTTTATTGTGTAAAAAAATAATATAACACACATTTTCAGGTTATAATTATCATTCAAAAAGTTTAGGTCATTAAATTCTTCCCCCCTTAAGAAATTTTTTCCCCAAAATTCCAATTTTTTACCTCAGTTGAGAAAAGGTCTTGTTAATTATACCTCATTGTCTCCTCTATTTCCTTCATCACTTATTCATATAAATGGTTCCTCCACAACACTTTGATGAGGTAGGAAATATTATTACGGAGAAACTTGTCTCTATAGTTCAAGATCTTCACTGGATTCTCCTCATAAGATTGGTCATGTTCTAGTTGTACCACCTTAGGATTCAGTACATGTGAAGAGTAAGGTATTTACTTCCTCAAGAGAGATACGTGGAATACATCATGATCTTGAGCTACATTTGGAGGAAGTGTTGGCTGATAGGCCACTGATTCTATGTGGTCAAGGATTTCATAGGGTCCAATGTACCTAGGGATAAGCTTCCCTTTATTCCCAAACTACACGAATCTCTTCCAAGGTGATATTTGAAGGAAAAATTTATCACCAACACTAAACTCCAAGTGCCTTTGATGATTTTTGTAATGGATCTTCTACCAACTCTGAGAAAACTTTATGTGTTGTTGAATGGTATGAACCTTTTTTGTTATCTCTTTCACAATATCTATCCCAATAATTTTTCTCTCGCTAACTTGATCCCAAAAAGTATGAGTTCTACGTCACTTCCCATAAGCTTCATAGGGTTCCACTTGAATACTCTAATTAAAGTTATTGTTGTATGAGAACTTAGCTAATGGGATATGTTGATCCCATTCATATTTAAATTCAATTTATCATGTTATTATAATATATTAAAGTTTTTGAATAGTCCTTTTAGATTGTCCCTTAGTTTAGGGGTGATAAGTTATATTGAAATTCAATTCATTACTTAGAGCATGTTGAAGACTTCTCCAGAATTTTGGTGTGAACCTTGGATCACGAAAGTGGAACTCGATACAACCTCACCACTTCCTTTATGTAAATCTTGGAAATTTAATCAAGAGATAAATCTTCCTTGATAGAGATAAAATGGGAATTATTGGTGAGATGGTCCACTATAACCCATATCACATTGTTTCTTTTGGATGTTCTCAGGAGACCAGTGAAAAATTCCATAGTGATATTGTCCCACTTCCATATTGGTATGGGTAGTGGTTGTAAAACCCCTTTAGAAATTTGTCACTTTGTCTTCACTTGTTGACACACCAGGCACCTTGTAATGTAGTCGAAAATCTCCCTTTTCATGTTATCCCACCAATAATGATCACGAAGGTCCCTATACATTTTAGTGATTCCAGGATGTATAGAGAATGTAGATCTATGATCTTCATCTATTAGATCCTTATTTATTTCTGGAATACAAGGAACACATATCCTTGTATGAAATTTCAGTATAACTTCTTAATCAATATTGAACTCAGGAAACTTCCCATTCTTCATAGCCTCGATCTTCTTCTGAAACAAAGGATCTTATCTTTGATATTTCTTGATCTTATCTAGTAATTATAGTTGAGAAATCATTTAGGGTAGGGTTTATGATGTCCCTTACCTTACAATTCCCATGTCTAGTTTTATTAGGTCTTTGATCATAGTATATCCTTGAATCCTCATCATTGACAACACAATAGGTTCTTTCCTACTTAATGCATTAACGAATTTTTTTTCTCTTCCAGGGTGATAATGAATTGAACAATCATAGTCTTTAAGAATTTCTAACTATCTAATTTTTCTTATGTTAAATTAATTTTGTGTGAAAATATAATTCAAACTTTGGTGGTTATATATATATATATATATCACATTACTCCCCATAAAGATAGTGTCTCTATATATTCAGAGAAAAAACAACTGCAGCCAGCTCCAGGTCATGCATAGGATAATTCTACTCATGAGGCTTCAAATTTTGAGATACATAAGAAATAATTTTTTTCATTTTTAATGAGGACACACCCAATCCCTTTAAGAGATGCAAAACTAAAAATAATGAATCATTCTTTGATAGAGGTTAGAGTTAACATAGGTGTAGTAACCAATCTCTTCTTTAGCTCTTTTAAACTTTATTCACACTTTATTTTCCAGATGAACTTAGCCCCTTTTCGAGTTAACTTTCTTAGTGGATTATAAAGTCATGAAAAAAAATTAAAAAACTCCTATAATATCTTACTAAACCAAGGAAACTATGAATCTCAGTTACTATTGTTGTATGAGGCCACTCTTCCATAACATTTTTCTTTACAAGGTCAACTAAGATTCCTTTATTGGTTACAATGTCCCCCAAGAAAGAAACTTGTTGTAACCAAAATTAAAATTTTTTAAACTTTCCAAATAGCCTCTCCTTCCTATGAGTTTTTAAAATATCCCTTATATGATCTTCATTCTCCTCAAGACTTTTAGAATATATCAAAATATCATCAATAAAAAACTACAACAAATTTATCAAGGTAGTCCTTAAAAACTCTATTTATCAAATCCATAAATATATCAATTTTAGTAGTCAAGACAAAGGGAATAAAAACAAACTCATAATTTATATATCTTGATCTAAAGGCATTATTTGTAATATCTTCTTTCTTTACCCTCAATTAATGATAACTAAATTGAATGTCAATCTTGGAGAAGAATTGAGCCCCATGAAGCTGGTCAAATAAATCATCAATCCTTGGAAGAGGGTATTTGTTCTTAAATGTGATTCTATTAAGTTATTTATAATCAATTCATAGTTGTATTGATCCATCCTTATTATTCACAAATAGAATAGGTGCTCCCCAAGAAGATACACTTGGTCAGACAAACCCATTCTCCAAAATATCTTGGAGTTGTTTCTTTAATTCCTACAGCTCCACATTTTCCATTCCATATGGGATTTTTGATATCATCTTAGATACAGGCATGGGTTCAATGGATAACTCTACCTCTCTTTTTAAGGGAGGTCCAGGTAACTCCTTAGGAAATATGTCAATTTATTCCTACATTATGGGGACATTTTCTTTTCATATAATTTCATTTCCTTCTTCATCTTCAGTAATCATCTCTATAAAGAAGGCTACAAAAGGTGATTATAGAAAAATATTAGGATGAGATATCTATCCTTTGAAAAAAAAAACTATAGATTTTTCATTCAAGACTATTGATATTTCATTACTTATGCAGTTGATCTTAGTATTATACTTTGAGAGCTAGTCCATCCCTATTATAACGTCAAATTCCATCATGGGAATGACTAATATATTTGTGATGATATTATGCTCACCAAAGTGAATAGTAGAGTTTCTATACAATTTTTATAATTGGATAATCTCTCTAGGAGTCATGAATGATAACTCTACTTATATAATTTCTGGGATTGATTTTATATTCTTTGTAAACTTAGAGGAAATAAAGGAATGAGAAGAACTAGAATCGAACAAGGTACTCACTAGCTTTGAGAGAACAACAAGAGTACCTACCACCACATCATTTGGAGATTCAACTTCATCTTTCATGATAGAAAAATCATGACCTTTTTACATTGGATTATTTTGAGGTTAATGGTGATTCTCCTCCATTAAATTTGGATTTATAAATTGATTGTAAAAGTAACCAGGTTGTCCGCACTTGAAGAATTGGAATTTATTCTAGGCCTACACCATATTCCCTTTTTCATTAGTGTTTAGAAGTTGAGGATTCACCTCACTGTGATAGTTCTGAGAAATATGGTCATCTCTTCCATACTTGTAACATTTCCCACTCCTAATTAAGTAGTTCCCTGAATGATTCTTCCCACATTTTTTCATGTTGGAAGTTGCACTTTCTTTCCTCCTCTTCTATGATCAAAGTTCCTCCCTAAGCTTGTCTCTATTGATATCTTCTTTTCATTCAATATATAGGACCACTATGTCTATCCAAACTTCAGTTAAACCTTCATGGAACTTTTCACTTTCTCTTCATAGCTGTCAAAGTATCAACTGGCTAGATTCTTCTGTAGAAGGGACCTTAGTACACTAAAGAATCTATCAACCCTTCCATTAGGATCCATGAAAAATCTTGAGGTGTAATGATAAATTCTTGTAAATTTCATATCATAGATTCCCATATATTCATTTTCCTTATGCTTTAGCTCTAGGAATTCCTTATCTATTTTTGTTCTCATCGAATGGGAGAAATATTTTTTGAAAAAGGATCCCCTGAAATATTCCCACTCCATAACATTGATCTCCTCTCTTGGATTTATGTTTTTAACTAGTGTCCACCACTAATAATCCTATCCCTATAAGAGGTACACATCTAGGGTGAATTTCTCTTTCTCCAAACAATAGAGTATAGAAAAAATCTTTTTTATAGATCTTATCCATTGTTTAGAAATCAATGGGTTGGTAGATACATTGAAAGAAGGTGTTTTTTAATGCATAAAGGACTCAATGGAAAGTTGTTCCCTTAGAAGTGAATATGGTATCTCAGCTTGATTCAAGTTATTGATCATAACTTGAGTCAGTTGATTCATCATTCTCATGAGGTTTTCCATTCTAGCTTCCATCAAAGTGTTGTCAGCACCTGGTCTATTGTGCTCACCATTTATGCAGTTCCTCATATTTCCCACCATTTTCTAAAAGAATAAAACTTAGTGAGAAAAGATTTTTATTTAATAATATTATAACTCTAAATTAATTTCATATCTTAAAACATCATATTTAATTGTGTTAATCATTAACGATAATTAAATGTTCTATAAATCCTTCATAATGATTCATAAAAATCTTATTATTAACTAACATATCCCCCAGGAGTGTAAAACCTGGAGTGCAGTAAGGCCCATTTTCATGCACCAATTATTTTTTGAGTCTAGATCAAAGTGGTTTTTTGGGGTTTTACCCCTAGATAAATTTTTGCCAGATCCACATCCACTTGTTCATATCCATATGGGGATTTATTTTCTCATAAACCACTTACTTAATACTTTACCAATATACTAGGATTTTTTCCTATATTTTAACTTATCACTAATGTTATTCATAATTTTTTTAAATCCTAATTTCCAAAAATAACTAACCCATTATTTGATACCAAATATTGAATCCTACCTTTTTATTACATAATTTTTCATTTGTATGGTACAAATAGAGGATCTTTTAAAGTTTATTTTATTAGAAATAAGGTACATAATTCATGAAAACTTAAAATATTATTATAATACACTTGAAATTATTAATAATAGTTTCATCCCAAGTAATTTTACTACATATCATAATCTAGGGACATACATCAAATGAAAGGGTGAGATAAGGCCCAATAAGGGAAAACAAGAGAAATGGTTTACATGTGATCTTGAGAAAAAATCAATAAGAACATGAGGAATATCATAAAGGCATGAGAAAAGAAAAAGTAGGAATATCATAATAAAAATAAATTGAATAATAACATGGAAATTTGGATAAAAAATTTAAATGATACATTCATAAACATATAACCAAGGTTTTTCATCAAGGTTTTATAAAAATTACCAAGGTTATTCACCAAGGTATCATAAAACTTTTCATCTATAGAGATTAAATTATTTACCCAATACATTATAGAGATATTAGGGACAACTCTTAATATATATTAATTAATTTTATCCATGTAGATCATAATCAAACATTTCATAAATAAACTGTGGAGAATAAAAGAAACGGGTTTCGTATCAAAATCATGGCGTTTTAAAAAGTGCTTAAAGAACATGATCATTATGTCATTTTTAAACCAAGAAAAGGGAAATGTAGGTTTTATTTATATCAAACCCAGAATAAAATAAATCATTCAAACATATTTTGTAATTACCCTGTAAAATAAATATGTTTGGGTATTCACATAAAGAAAATAAAAGGGAATTTCTTAAGGAGAAGAGAGAAAATTTAAGAAGTAAAATTGGAAACATAACGATTATAAAATATGGTTTTAAAAAAGGGTAAAAAGATATAAGATTGGGATATACCATTTATAAAAAAATAATTTTTAAGTAAGGTAATGAATAAAAAGAAAATAATATAGAGTTACCATAACATTCGGGAGACATATAAAAAGAGGTTCTTGAAATGAAGAGAAAAGAAGGATATTTCTCTTACCTTGAAGAGTAACTCCTAAAACTCGAAGATTGGGACCTTGGGGGATTGATGACACCTTGGGAGGAATACTTGGGAGGTAAAAATATCATATATTCATGTAGGGTGAATTTTTTTAGTGAATTTAAATGGATAAATGGGTGTGTATTTATATAAAAAGTTGGGTATTTGTTTATTAATTTTCAAATAAAGGCTTTGGACACCTAGGTAGTGGTAAATGAAAAACCATGGGATTTCCCATGGTATTTTCATATGGTATTAGACACTTGGGACACCTATTGTGTTATTTTAATCCTCAAGAGTTTAAAATCATTTTATATTACTTATTTTGGCAAGGAAAAGTAAATTTTTTTGCAAAATAACATTTTTAAAGTTAAAGTTTCCATTTTAGAATTTGGAAAGTAAATTTATATATTTGGAAATTGATTAAAATCTATTAAAATAATTGGTATTAATAAAATAAAATATTTTAAGTCATGGATTGTGTTTAATTAGTTATTACATAATTATAACATAATTATGACATAATTATGATTTCATTAACATACCAAAAAACTCAAACTATATTTTTACTATTCACAAAAAAAATAAAACATTTTAGAACATTATCATAAATTCACCCTAACCTAAATTTGACATTCTGATTTCAAAAATGATATTTATTTTATCATAATAACTCTTTAAATATTATAATTTTAACTTTTAAATATAAAAATCCTTATTTATTAAAAATAATAGTGGATTGAAAATGCATAGTAAAATTTCTGACACCTGAAAAAAAATATCATTTATAATTAAGTAAGAATGTTCTTATCATACTATTTAATTAAAATAAACTTTATTCATAATACCTAAGTTTATTATAATAATTTATATCTTTCTGAAAATTATAATTTTTGTCTGAAAATCAATTTATCAAATTCTTCATATTTTTATACTAAGAAAAACTATTCTTAAAATGTAATTAATGGAAGAAAAATTTTATTTAGACAATGTAATTAAACTTTAAATGACTAAGGTCTTGAAAAATAACTCCATATTACACCCTTGTATGCCCTAAGAATAAGGTGTGTGATGTTTGTAGTTTTGTGGTGTGCCTCAACTAGCATTGACCGACTGGTAATCTCTACTAACTTGAACTTCTCTTGTAGGCGATTCTATTCAAGCTTCACTTGTTAAATATCATCTTGGGATTGGTCAAGAGTGAATCCCAGGGATGATATCTCCCTCCCATGTTCTGATAGATAAGATTCAAACAGCACGACTCTACTGGTTGAGGTCATCGACTCTTATTTCTGTATTAATTATACTTTGTCAAAATTTTATTTATAAACTCTAATAATAACATTAAAATTATTATCAAGAGTATAGTTCCTAATGGAAATATTGAACAATGTTTATAATTTACCAATGGTCATATAATGGTTGAAACCATATGATCACATTTCCCTTTATATTTACTTTATTAAAAAGATGTGGCTTTATTATGTATAAAAATAATATAACACACATTTTCAAGAAATAATTATCATTCAAAAAGTTTGGATCATTACAAAAAAAATGTGTAAAAACATTTAAAAATGTGGGATAAGAACAAAAATCTTAGTAAGGTACATAAAAAAAAGAAACAAACATGTTACTCCATTTTAAAAAAACATGATATTATAAAATATAGTTTACCTTTAACATAATAAACTTTGATCTCAAATAATCATTAAATTACACATGAAATAAGTTTTAATGCCCAAAGTTTTTCAAAAAACACTTCAGAAGAAAACATAAAAGAAAAATCATAATCATGAGGGATTCTTAGAAAACATTATAATCCATGAAAAACATTTTCTTAAAACATACCTTTTTACCCTAAAAAAGAATAATCTTTCCTTTAAAACAAAATACCATTAGCTTACCTTCTGAAATAAAATTATTTCCATGAAAACTCATTATAAATCATAGAAAATTCATGTAATTTTCTTGGTACATTGTCTTCATATAACCCTTACAAGTGGAATGATCAATATGGTAAAATTTCAACATAATTCTCTATAAAACATAATTTTTACCTAATGCATTGAATAGCTATATTAGGCTCACTCATCATCCTGAGGCATATTGGGATCACCCATAATCATATTTTAAGTTTTGGATTGTGGTTAATTAGTTATTACATCATTACGACATAATTATGATCAATCATTAAATGAATTAATTTGTAAGGTAGAGAACCACCCAAAATCACCTAGGGTGAGCACTGAGTCAAGTGATATAAGTCTATCTGTGGAATGAAATGAAAATAAGTTGCCACAAATAATGAAATTTACATGACATGTAATCCCATTACACGTTGTGTAATCCATGATGGATGGAATCACTAGAAAACATGTCACCTTTTTATTAAAAGTTGATTTTCAATCATTACACAACATGAACCTGTTACACGATGTGTAAAACTATCACGTCATGAAACTATGTCACAGCTTCTTCTTGACCATGATTACACATTGTGTAACCCACTTACACGACATGTAAATCCCCAACAGACTGCAGAAACTCTAGGTTTAGGTAGGAAAACTCAAATACCTCACTCTAAGAGTTCTTAGAACTTGGAAGGAACCCTACTATGTCTTTAATACATTTATACCTAGAATACATTAATTAAAATAAACATATATCCCATAAATTTAGGTCATTTTCCCTAGAAAAGTATCACCATCCCTAAGAATCCTGAAAATGAACCCAAACAAGGATGATAAACAAAGAATAAACAAGGGGGTCTGAAAAGTGTAATGGGATGTTACATTACAGGTAAATCCTTTCTATAGACAACAACAGTATGGAATTTCTAATTTATCATAAAATTTCTTAGAAATTAAAGAGTGTGTATACACTAAATCAAACAAGTAATTGGAATAATCTAATTAAATAAGTAATGTACATGAAACTACATCGTTCAATGGTCCAACATCTGCTGAAGTAGTCACAAATGATTTAGCCACACCTTTATATTTTTGATCTTGACAGTTTCCATCCTTCATTCATATATTTGGATAAGTACTTTCACAATGACCTATCTCCTTACAATTAAAGCATCTTACCATTGGTTTTTCATTATTTTACTGGTCATTTACTTTTTAGTCATGAGCCACATTTCCAAACTTTCCACATCGAAAACATTTCACAGATTTTATAATACATTCTCCTAGGTTATTTTTACCACACTTATCATAGTATAGAAACTTTATTTTCTTAACTTCATATTTCTTTGATGGGTGATTCCCCATTTCCTACAATTTGGACCTTTTCATCTGTGTGTTGTCATAAAATACATGATCTTTAGAAAACTTTATTTCTACCTTCTCGTAATATCAAACAAGTTTCTCATAACTTTTTAATTCATGGGAATCCAATTCCATTTTATATCTTGGATTTAATCCTAATAAAACCTAATTAATTTTAATATCAAGATGTCATATAAAATTTAGTGTGTACCTTGAAAATTTGGTGAAGTTTTCTTCATGTGCATCCACTTAATATTCCTCGTTTTGCCTTAGTTCCAAGAATTTATTTTCCATATTAAGTAGATTAACCTTAGGAAAATATTTCTCAAGGAAAATATCCTTAAATTTGTCCCATTACATGGAATCAATCTCTTCTATTTCTCTATTATTCCTAACCATTGATCGGTTTTACCTTCAAAATGTTAAATAGAAAGAGTTACCTTTTAATGATCTGAACAACCCATTACTTTGAATATATTATCCAAGTATTTAATCCATCCTTTAGCTATAAAATGGTCATATGATCAACTAAATGTTGGAGTGTGTTGTTTCATGAAATGCTCAACTATAGACATGTTTCTCTATGATGAATGTGCTTTCTCTCTCACATGGATGCCGCCACCATTTATATCATTTTTCAACTGATTCATCATGGAAACAAAATACTCTATTTTGATTCAAACCATTCCAAGTTTCATATTTCAAAGGATATTATACTCTTGGTACCTTCCTACTTCAACTTCTCTGTTTTCTTTGTAGAAAACCATTCTGAACATAAATAATTTAGATGAATGGACATGGTAATATTAAAATTATATATTATGATAACCACAAATTATAATATCTTAAGGGTATTTAATTCCATTATCCTAACCTCTAATATTATCTAACCCTTTCCTCTAATACTAAAAATAAGGTCATAACCCTTATTAAATCCATAATTTCATTTTTAAATAAGAATTCATTTTTTTGAATTTTCAAAGATCTATTCTGGTTTATAGTTTTAGATAATTAGGTCATAACTATTACATAACAAACTCATACATTACAAGTTGTAAAATTTCTATTAGTATCCATTTTTTACATGACATAATACTTCTAAAATAAAATACATTTTATTTTCATGAAAAATATTTACAATTTTCAACTTGACTTCTTCTTTGTTTCAAATCATCCTTAAAACCTATGAAAAATATTATAAAATGTGGTATGATCAAAAAAATATAAATAATTAACATAAAAATTAATAAATAAACCTATTATCCCTTTTTTTTAAAACCATGAGGTCATAAAATAGGGTTTTTCTTTAACACGATAAACTTTGAACTCAAATAATTGTTTAATTACACATGAAATCGGTTTTACTACTAAATTTTTTCATAAAAAACTTCATAAGAAAATATAAAGCAAAATCATAATCATGAGGGTTTCTTAGAAAACATGAGAATCTATGAAAAAACATTTTCTTAAAAAAAACATTTTTACCCTAAAAGGGTATAATCCTTCCATAAAAACAAAATATCATTATCTTAACTTTTGAAATAAAATTATTTTCATAAAAACTCATTAACAAGCATATAAAAGTTATGTATGTTCCTTGGTATATCTTCTTTATATTACCCTTACAATTGGAATAAAAAATACTATCAAATTTTAGCATAATTCTCTAGAGAACGTAATCATTACCCTAGATAGCTATATCAGGCTCCCCCATCATCATGAGTTATATTAGGATCACCCATCATAATGAGTTATATCGGGCTCACTCATCATCATAAAAATTTTATAAGGACCATATCATGAATAAAAAAATTAATTTTACGCCATTTCATCACAAATCCCTTGAAAAACTCTTTTGAACCCATATGAAAAACACTTTGAATATTGAAATACCTTTTCCTTTTAAAATCCCATTTTCAAAACTAAAATAACCAGAACAAAGGGAAGGATATTTTATATTTGAATAAAACATGCAATACTATAAAGTAATAAAATTATAAAATAATGGTTTCAGAAAAAATAAAATTCTTTGATGCCATATATGTTAAAATAAAACATTATTTTTTAATATTGTAAAGAAATTCAAAACATTCTGTATTAAATACGTAAAAATATTCCTTTATAAAACCTTTGAAAGAAAGTAAAAAAAGTGACATAAAATATAATGTATAATTTATTTATATATAAATAAATTATTAAAATAATTTTATTAATATATACATTGAAGAAAAATATTTAGAAAAATTGATCTTTAAAAACATTTAAAACAAGTTTTTAAGGAAAAGTGTCCCTTACCTCGAGTCTAACTCATCATGTATGATCTTTATATTATTGAATAATAAACTTGTTTTAATTATTTAATTTATTAATAAAAAATTTAATGTTTATTATTCCTTTTATTTTATTTATTATCATGTTATATTTAATTACTTAATCAATTAAGTTCATGTCGGATGTTTTGATGATATTTGACTCATATGTCCAAAATGAATTTGGTAAGTTGGATGTGGTTAAAGAGTTTATTATTACATAATCTAAATAATAATAATAATTAAATAATTATAATTTTTATATATTAATTTTAATTTTAAAACCATTCACGATAGATGGTTGTGAAAAATGAACTATGTTACAATCATGGAGACGATAGGTCGTACGTACGCATGACTAATGTTTCCATTTTTCAATGAATGTGATTGAAAAAAGGTAAGTATTATTTTATATTTATAAAATTATGATTTTATCTTAAATTTTATATTATTTATTTAAATACACTTATATATCATCCATGTGATGTGATCATGAAAAATGAATCGCTTCATTTCGTGGAAGGGATAATCCACGCATACGCACAAACGATATTATTATTCTCTAATGGATGGAAATGTAAGAAATCATATGGTATATTATATTTATAGAATGATAAATATTTCATTAATATCATATATATATATATATACATTAAACCTATGATTATATACATCTATAATATTTTTTATGGAAAATGAATTACATCGGTTCGCAAGGCGGTAGTCCGCCGTACACATGAACGATGGATTCGTTTCCAATTTTATATAATAAGGAGACTGATATAGGTTATATAATAAACATAAAAAAACTCAATATATGGAATATATCTATGTTATTATTTCATAATATTTTAATAATATTTGAAGGATGTAGAATAAGAAATAAAACTAAAACATTTGATTAAAAGTTATACCTCTTTTTCAGAAAACCTTCTTTTCTTTACACCTTAATCCCTCTAAGGTTGGTATTATGACCAAAATATTACCTATATAATGTGAGGAGGTATGTTATTAAGTAAATTGGATAGTTATTGGATTAGATGGAGTGGTCAAATGGTGTGATTAAGAGAGGAGACAAGGTGCCCTTTTATAAGTAAGGGGAGGGACATTCTTAGGATTTCTTAAAGCATTAAATTAATATAAATTAATTTTCATGTTCAAGTAGATCCAAATTGATATAATTAAAATATATGATGATTATGGTTTTAAATACTCTCATACAATAAAATTTTTACAAATTTAGATTGTGTTTTACCCTTATGTCTTTGTTTTAATCCCTCATTAACCCTTTTGACAATTATGATGATATCAATTGTTTTACTCTTTAGGTGTAAACAAAGTTAATGTAAAAGGAAAAATGACCAATAAATGTACCATGGTTAATATTTTCAACTATATTCCATTCACTTGGCCTAATTGAGGATTTTTGTGAATTTTAAATCATTTAATAAGATAGTGTTTATTATAAAATGTCATTAATGTCATTTTTGGAAATATTCATTTACTTTGACTTTAATGTTTTCAAGATAACAATTGAATTAAAATATAAAACTTTCAAGTATCTATAATATGTTATATTTATCTAAAAAACTCTTAATACACTTTAACTCACCCATACAATATTACTTTTATAGTTTTTAACATCATTTACATGGTTTTTATAATGCTTGTATAAGCATTGTGTTGGTGTTGCGTAAGAATTTAAAGTAATTATATTATAATGGCACAAGATTTTCACATTTAAATATTACATGTTAATAGATTAATATTCATTATATAACATTAAAATCCATGCCATAATCATATATTTTTAGCGTCTTTTGAAACTTGGATACACAAAAAAAAATTGGTTCATAAGATATCTACATCATCTCCTACTAAGTTCTTCATAACTAGTACCCTTCTTAGACATATCATACATAAAAATTTCATTTATATCCTATTGAAGAGAAATATGATAAAGGGTTAGCTCATATGATCAGTAAGGATAAACAATGGATATATTAATGATCATATAATCATGACATGAGCATAAGGGCATGAGAACATGTGCTTAACATTTGAAAACCATACCCTGTATATCATATATCATAATATTGATTTATGGAATAAATATTGGTAGTTAATAAGACATGAATCATAAAGGAATCAAGGATCATGATTCATGAGATCATAACATTGTCATAATACATAGATTTGTTTCATACACATAGGCATGGAAAGTCATTTCCTTAGTAGTCAAGGCCCACTGCCAAGACTATCATAGTGGATTGGGTTCACTCCTCAATACATCATATTATTCAAGGTTAACTCCCAATACTATAAAAATGGATAGATTCCCTTACTAAACTAATTTCACTCCCCATTCTGGTTTTATTATCTCATGAGATATCCATATTTACCTAATTAATTAGAGGGATATATAATTCTAGTCCTACCCGTCACATCACAAAATTCATACAAATGTGTGTCATAAGATAAAAAAAACATTCTTCATGTAATAACCCATGAAAAATAAATGGGTTTTATAAACATTTCATCATGGAATAACCCATGTAAAAGAAACAGGTTTCATAAACATTTCATCAATTCATCATGGCATAACCCGTGAAAATGGAATGGGTTTCATAAACATCTTATCACCGTAATCATAAACCATCAAAAGAAGGAGTAAGGATGGTATAATTAGATCATATCCCCATTTAATAATAAGTAATTTGAGTGGATGTTATCAGAGATTAAAAATTCCTTTAAAAATTACTTTGAATGTTTCTTGATTAAAATACTCCTTTCACTTTGAAATCACTTATTTAAAATCTAAAAAATTCCCAAATATTAAAGAAAACATTTTCTTTGAAAATAAACTTGGAAAATTATAAATAAAGATTCAAATAATTGAACATTCATGATGGTGGGAAATTTCATTCATGTTGCATAAGTTAAAAGAAAACATTCCTTTCATACTTTTGTAAAAAAAGTCAAAAGTTTCCCATTCAAAAAATGAAAAGAAGATTCATTTTAAACCATTTTGAAAAAAATTAATCATGGGTAAAAATGAATTTAAAAACTAATAGAAGAATATTAAAAATATTCTTGAAAACATTTTTAGAAAATATGGATATGGAAGAAAAAGTATTTTCAACTAAAGAGAGAAATAAATTCAGTTTTCCTTATAAATATTCTTTCAGTATCTTGAGTACTTAAAAAGGGAAAAATAAAAGGAAAACATGAAATATACAAAAATAAAAAAATTGAATAAAAAAATCGGGAGTTTATTTATAGGTGTACCATAATATTTCATCATCATAACTTTATCATAAACAATCTCAATAAAAATGAGATTGTAACATAAAACCCTTACCACTTTGATAAATTTTGAATCATAAACCCCATGAAAGAATAACATAAAATAAAACATTTCATATCATGAATATAAATAAATTCATGATATAACATGTCGAAGAATGGTACTTAAACCACATAAAATAATATATGTGCATAACATAACATATGTCATAAATAAAACAATTTGATATGATAAACCCTTACCTAAAGTTCCACTTACTTCAAAATCATTCTAACCTCTTCTTATTTAGTAGGCCTCCTTTGGATCCTTTCTTAAGGAATATTGGAATGGTATTTTAAGAATAAAATCACCTCTAATTTGTGTCTAGGAAAGTTTATAAGAAAATTTGGTAGGGTTTGGTCAATCTATTAGGCTCAAAGTGGTGTAAATAATAGAAAATAGGGGTGCCCTTTTATAAGTTAGGAGAGGGGCACTCTTGGAATTTCTTAAAAGATGAAAATATAATAAAGAAATTATCTAAAAAAGTGATTCCAAATAGAAATAGATTTGAATATAAGGTATTATGTTTTTTAAATCTCATCAACTAATTAAATTTATATAGGTTTAAGTGGTGTTTTAAACCTTATATTTTGGTTTAACCCCTTAGTTGTGATATTTTAACATTAATTAAATTAACATCTTTTCCACTCTTAAAGGGATATAATTTTACTTATAATGTGATAATTGGATCATAAATAGACATGGGATGAAATTTTAGACCATATATTATCCACATTTTCCTCTTTCAAGTTTTTTATGATTTTTAACTAATTTAATAAAATATTATTTTCATAAAATATCATTATTTTCATTTTTGACACTGTTCATTTAATTTAAATTTAATGGAATCAAGACAAAGATTTAATTAGAATATAATCCTTTAACACATCACTATTATTTTATATTTATCTAAAAATCATTAAGGGCAATAATTCACCCAAATTTTATTACTTGTATTATTTTTAAAACCATTTATTATATTTTTCTATTAATTGAATAAATATTGTGTTGGCATTGCGTCAGCATTTAATCAAATTATTCAATCACTAAAAATTAAAAATAAATTACAATGATAAAAAAAAATTATTCATATTTAAAGTTAACATTTAAAACCAAACATGACCTATTTTATCCTTATGAAAAAAAATTGAGATATTAAAGTCAATAGAGTGACATTTTGTATTTATTCTTTTCTTAAATTAATATAAAGGTCATATTCAAAGAAATATGGAACCAAGTGGAAATATATTAAATATTTTTATGGAAATTGATGAAATACACTCATACAATTGGATAAATGAAAGTGTTAGATAAATTTTAAAACCTTGCCCCAAAGTTTTAACCCTATTTTACCTGTTTTATCCTTACCAATGTGACAAAAATTTACTATGGTTATTATTCATATTGACCAAAAATTAAAGAGAAATATTTACCAAATTTGAACCTACTAATTCCAATTATGGTACCCATTTTTCAATATTCAATCTCTAGAAGTTTAATAATTTAATTTAATATCAAAACCCAAAATGTAATGAAAAATGGTTTTTTAGAAAAATGCATTTTTAAGTGTAAAAATGTTTTTATACGAAATTCAACCATAAAATTGATTTTGATTAACTTAATTGGATTATTAATAATATAATAGAACTAATTTTACTTTTAAATAATTTTAAAACAAAATGTAACTTTGTAAATTATTGAAACAACTATATAATTTTCAATAAAAATCAGTATTTTTTACTATTCATCGAAAAATCAATCTTTTCAGAAAATTCTTAAAAAATAACTCTATGATAATATTTAAATGATTATTTCAAAAATGAAGTTTATTTTTTAAAATTAATTTTACAAAATTTTAAAAAAATAAATATAATATTTTATCACAGAAAGCAATAAAATCATTTTTGAAGGAAACATATTTTTAAATCATAATATGACTTTACTAAAAATTGAATATTTTTTTAAAGAATTAATAAATATATTTGTATTTTTTAGTACCTTTATATATATATTTCATAATGTATTTATTCCTATTCATTCTCTCCAATTCAATGGCTATGTTATAATGGTCATATTTAAATATAATATTTCATGGTTTTTTAAGCTCAGTATTGCATGTCATACATGATATCAAACATAATGTTATTATTTGAAAATATTATGGTGTTACATTCCCCCTACCCATTTAATAAATTTCATCCTCTCAATTTTAACTTGTGCTTGGTAATCAAGCATTTGACATTTAAAAATTTCTTTGTGGAAAACTTACATATGAAAAAGGGTTAATAAAACTTTCTCTTATAAAGAGGGAAATGGAAATATGAAGGACATATGGAATAATAAAAAACTAGGTTTCCAAATATGATAAATTTAGTGGGAAGTGAAAATATGTACATATAGGATAAAACTGATTCCCAAGGACTAATAGAGAGTGGTAGAGAACATGGTCAGAATAAATTTAATGACCAAAAAACTATAAATTTGTATTGGATGAAAAGACTATTGATTCATCATAAATGAAAGTAAAAGTATTACATTTTATTTCAATATCCTTTTTCTTGATTTTTAGGAATTCATTTACTATCAATATATAGAACATTAGAAAATATACTTACTCTATTTCTTTCTATATCATGAGCACAATTTCATCCTTTAGTTGTGCTTGAATCAATTCTCACTTCATTTATTACTCAAAAAAATGAATATTCAAAATGAATTTTGCATGCCTAAAGCACTAAAATTAACTTTTAATGGATCATAATATCTATAAAATAATGAAAAGTCATTCCTCGTATCTCTATATTTAACAAAACCAAAATTATTAGCATGGGTTATCCAATATGATAAATCATAATTTAACCTCAAACAATAATAACCAAAGTTCAACTTAAACCATTCCATAACACTACATCCCAAATTACCTCATCATTAAACAATGTTTTAACCTTGAAGGCTATATCATACCCTTTAGCATACATCTTTAAATATTTAATTTCATTCTTCCCAAATAATCTTTCATGTTAAATCACATGTTAAACCTAATGGTTACATATACCTCAACCTAATGAAGCATATCCCAAAAGATCATTAATCACCATGATAAATCACTATATAATATTATAATGCAGTGAACTTAACCAAAATATCATGAATAAAACTTAGATACTAACCTAAAAGGTAATCCTTATCTTAACCATAAATATCTCCAAAAATATTGACATGTCAATGAACCACTTTTCATCCATCAAGATTGTATATATCCCACTATCCAATAGACCATAATTAACTTAACATCGAATCATATTCTAACCCAATGGGTTATTTAAACCTTAATAGTGTGTTCTTTATAAAATCTAGTAAAAGTTTCAAATCACCTCAAAATATCATCACTTCAAACCTTAAGATGGGTGTTAATGCCTTTGAACTTGTGATCAACCTTAAACTTATAAACTTATTATGGTATCCATAACCATTAAGTTAACCTTGCATGAAAACATATATAATTCCAAAAAATAACACAATCCTTATTCTTTAAATAAAATTACAGGTTGTTGAATTTATTCCATAAATCAAAGATGACCTAAATCACTTTTTCATCAAATCAATAACTAATTTTGAGGTCACCAATACTATACCATTTACTTTATCAATGTAAATAATCTATTTATATGAACTAAACTTAATCACCATACCACTAAATCACTTTTCTTGGTTATCGATACCATTCAACATATTTTTTTCAGACTAATGTGGAACAATCCTTAGATGTTTCATGATTATTATATCTAAAATATCATAATTCTCAAATCCCAATACATAATCACTTAAATACATTCACTTCAATGATTTTCATACTTAGTTCCTTCCTTGGTCTAGGATTTAACCCTTGGATTAGGGAATTGACTCAGATAATTCTCAAGTTCCCCACATATAAGACATCAAATTACTTGGAAATTAATTTCTCTATACCCTTCATTTTCACATAGAAAACACCTTCCTCTTACTTTGAGACATTCTTCTAGGTGATTCTTCCCAAATTATTATCGTGAATGAAATTGAACTTCCTTACAACCATGATCATTGCCACCAAAACTTCCATAAAAGTCTATTTTCCTCTTATTTGATGTGTTAGGAAACTTACCGAAGTTTATATTATTAGTCATATATTATGATAGTTGATTAGTAATAATCATAAGGTTTCACCTTCCAATTCTTATTTCATTTAGTTTCTCATGAGGACAATCATTCCATTCTCTATCATGTTCGATTAACTTAGGTCATCAATGATCATTACCAAAACATTAAGATTTTATCCAATACTTAAACTTATGCCCAAGGTTCTCACTAAATTTTTCTCATCTTAGTTTCCAAAGGTAATTAAACCTTTCTTTGATACCAACTATAATGGCCTAAGTTTTTCACACATAAATATTACATCTTAATAGATGAATATTCATTACATAACATTATGATCCATTCCATAATCATATGGATTTAGTGTCTTTGGAAACTTGGATACATAAAACATTGGTTAATAATAAATCTACATCATCTCCCACTAAGTTCTTCATAACTAGAACCCTTCTTATACATATCATATATAAAAAAACGTTCATATTCCAGGGAAGGAAAACATAAGAAAGGGTGGTCTCGTATGCTTAGTAAGGGTAAATAAGAGAGATATCAATGATCATATAATAATAATATGAACATAATGGTATGAGAACATGATATTAACATTTAAAAACCATACCCTGTATATCATAGATCATAATCTTAATTCATGGAATAAATCATGGTAGTTTATAAGACATGAATCATAAAGAAATCAAATTTCATGATCCATAAGAGCATAGCATTGGCATAAGACATTGATTTGTGGCATATAAATAGACATAGAAGACTATTTCCTTAGTAGTAAAGGCTCACTACCAAGACTATCATAGTGGATTGGGTTCACTCCCCAATTTATCATATTAGTCAAGGTCCACTCCCAAGAATATCATATTGGAAAGATCCCATTACTGAACTAGGTTCACTCCTCATTCCAGCCCTGTTTATCTCATGAGATATTCATATTTACCCAATGTATTGGAGGGTTGTATAATTTTGATCTCATCCATCATATAATGAAATTCATATAGATGTGTTTCATAAGATCATAAAACATTCTTCATATCATAACCCATGAAAAAAGAAATAGTTTTTATAAACATTTCATTGTGGAATAACCCATGGAAAAGAAATGGGTTTCATAAATATTTCATCAATTTTCCGTGGCATAACCCATGAAAATGGAATGGGTTTTATAAACATCTTGTCATCAAAATCATAAACCATTCATATAAACAATAAGGATTGTATCATTGGATCTTATCCCTAGTTAAGCATAAGTAACATAAAAGGATGTTATCATAAATAAAAAATTCCTTTAAAAGATCACTTGGAATATTTTTTGAGGAAAATACTCCATTCACTTTGAAATAACTTCTTTAAAATATAAAAATTTCATGAATATTAAAGAAAATATTTTCTTTAAAAATAACCTTGGAAACTATTAAAGGAATATTTAAATCATTGATCAGTCATGATGGAAATAAATTTCATTCATGTCATATAAGTAAAAATAAAACATTCCTTTCATACTTTTGTAAAAAAATCAGAAGTACCTCATTTGGAAAACAATAAAAAGATTCATTTTAAACCATTTTTATAAAATTCTATCATGGGTAAAAATAACTTTAAATAATCAAAAGAGAATATTAAAAACATTCTTGAAAATATTTTTAGAAAACATGGATGTGGAATAAAAATTATTTTTAACCGAAGTGAGAAATAAATTTGGTTTTCCTTAAAAATATTCTTTCAGTCTCTTAAGTACTTAAAAATAGGGAAATAAAAGGAAAACATGAAATATCTAGAAATAACTAGAGGATGATAAAATTCATGATTTTCTTGAGAGGTAGATCATAATATTTCATTATCAGAACTTGAACATAAATAATCCTGATAAAAATGATATTGTAATATAAAACTCTTACCACTTTGGTAACTTTTGAATCATAATCTCTATGAAAGAATAACATCAAATAAAACATTAAATTTCATGAATATAAAGAAATTCATGATATAATATGTTAAAGGGTGTTACTTGAACCTCATAAAATAAGATAGGTCCATAATATAACATATTTCAAAAAGAAAAAAAATTGAGACGATAAAGCCTTACCTCAAGTTTCACTTGCTTTGAAAGCACTCTAACCTCCTCTTCTTTGGTAGGCCTCCTTTAAATAATTTCTTAAGGAGTCTTGGAATGGTCTTTTAAGAAGTCCAACACCTCTAATTTGTGTCTAGAGAAGTTAAGAATATAATTTGGTAGGTTTTAGTCTAGCTAAAAGGCTTAAAGTGGTGTAAATAAAAGAAATAAGGGGAACCCTTTTATAAGTGATGAAATGGGAATTCTTGAAATTTCTTAAAAGATTAAAATATAATAAAATCATTCTCTATCCAAATTCTTCCAAATAGATAGTGATTAAAAGATAAGGTATGATGTGGTTGAAATCCCATAAACTAATTAAATTTGGACGAGTTTAAGTGTTTTTTTAAACCTTGTCTTTTAGGTTAACCCCTTAGTTATGATATTTTAACCTTAACTATGGTAACGTCTTTTTTACTCTTAAAGGGTTTTAATTTTACTTATAAGGTGAAAATTGGATCATAAATGGAAAAGGGATGAAATTTTCTACTATATATTATCAAAATTTTCCTATTTCAAGATTTTTATTACCGTTAACTAATTTAATAAAATATTATTTTTATAAAATATCATTATTGTCATTTTTGACACTATTCATTTAATTTGACTTTAATAGCATCAAGAAAAAGATGGAATTCGAATATAATCCTTTAACACATCACTCTTATGTTATATTTATCTAAAAATTTCATGGAACATGATAATTCATCCAAATTTTATTACTTTTAATATTTTTAAAATCATTTATTATAATTCTCTATTAATTGAATAAATACTATGTTGGTGTTGTGTAGGCATTTAAGTTAATTATTCAATAACTAAAAATTAAAAATAAATTACTGTCATAAAAATAAATTATTCATATTTCAAATGAACATTTAAAACCAAAGATAAACTCTTTTTATCTTTATAGAAAAAATTATAGATATTAAAGTCAAGAGAGTGATATTTTGCATTTATTCTTTTCTTAAATTAATATAAAGGTCATATTTAAATAAATATGGCACCAAGTGGCCATATATTTGAGACTTGGATGGAAATGACCGAAATATACTTATCCAATATAATAAAGAAAATTGGTAGGTAAATTTCAAAACCTTATCCTGAAGTTTTAACCATATTTTACCCGTTTACCCTTACTAAGGTGATAAAACTTTATTATGATTACTATTCATATTGACCAAAAATGAAAGGGTGTTATTTACCAAATTTAAACCACCTGATTCCAAATATGGTATACATTTTTTAAGATTCAATCTTTAGAAGTGGTAGAAATTATTTTAAGATAAAAACACAAAACACAATGAAAAATAGTTTTTCAGAAGAAGAAAAAATGTCTTTTTAAGTATAAAAATGTGTTTATACAAAATTCAACCATAAAATTGATTTCAATGAACTTAATTAGATCTTTCATAATATAAGAGAACTAATTTTACTTTAAAATAATTTTAAATCAAAATGGAACTTTGTAAATGCTTGAAACAATAATACAGTTTTCAATAAAAATCAGTATTTTTCATTATTCATTGGAAAATCAATCTTTTCAAATAATTTTCAAAAAGTCACTCTAAAATAATTTTTAAATGGTGATTTCAAAAATAAAGTTTATTTTTTCAAATACATTTTCTAAAAGTTAAAAAAAAATATTTTCTCACAAAAAGCAATAAAAATCATTTTTTAAAGGGAAGGTAATTTTGAAGCATAACATGACTTTACTAAAAATTAAATGTTTATTTCTTAAGTATTAATCAATACATTTTTATTGAGTATGAACTTTATATATATATATATATATATTGTAATGTGTGTATTCTTATTCATACCTGTCAATTCAAAGGTTAGGTTATAATGGTCATATTTAAATAATAATGTTTCGTGGTTTGTTTAAACTTGGTGTTGTGTGTCGTACATGCTATGGAATATAATGTTCTTCTATGAAAATCTTAGGGTGTTATATATATAATCACTAAAAATTAGAAATAAATTGCCATCATAAAAATAATTTCATTATTCTCAAGATAACATTTAAGATTCATTCATAACTTATTTTTATCCCTATGTGAACATATAATAGGAATTTAAAAGCAAGATAGTGACATTTTATATTTTTCTTTACTTAAAATAATATAAAGTTCAAAATCAAAGTTAAAAGGAAATAAAATGTTATATTTTTGATGTTTGGATGATTATGGATGAAATAGACTCATCGAATGAAATAAAGAAAAGTGTTTGAATAAATTTGAAGCCTTATCATGCTAGTTTTAACCCTAATTAACTCTTTACTTATATTGTGGTAATAAATATTTACTACGGTTACTATTCATAATGACAAAAAATAAAATGGTCTTATTTACCAATTTTTGACCTCCTGATTCCAAATTTAGAATCCATTTTTCAAGATTCAATTTCTAGAAGTGGTGAAATTTAATTTAAAATTAAACCCGTCAAACACGATGAAAGACGGTTTTTCAAAAAAATGTCTTTTAAGTATAAAAATGTTTTTATATCGAATTCATGTATAAAATTCATTACAAAGACCATAATTGGATTTTTTTTTTAATCAAAAAGGACTAATGAAATTTTAAAACTAATCCAAAAATAGATTTTTACATTGTAAATACTTGAAAAGAAAATACTATTTCTAATAAAAACTATTATTTTTCACTACTCATTGAAAAATCAAACTTTTCAAAAAAATATCAAAAAGCATTGTAAGAAAAAAATTATATGTTAAATTCAAAAATGAAGTTCATTTTGTCAAATTCAAATTCTATAATTTGGAAATTGATCATTTAAATAAAACCATATGATGCATGAAAACCTAATTTGGATGGAAATAAAGCATCTTCTTTTTTACTAAAAAAATACCTGATATTTTTATAATGAATATAACTCTATAAAATCTAATTAATGAATGTTAATAAGAAATGAAAATGATTTATCTTTGCATTACCTGGGTTGTTACAGTTGTCAAGCAATCCAAATCACCTAAAGTGATAAGAAGCACTTATCCCAAACATGTATGGTCAAACATCATCCAATCACTTCCTCTAGGGAGCACTCAACCCCTATTCATCTGCTCAGTCTCATGCAGTATGCATGCGGGAAAGTAGTCATGCATAAACGAGAATATGGATTTGTATTAAAGGGATTACCTTCCTCTATAAAGGAGTTGTCATCCTCATCAAGTTCTGCACAACCTCCGCCAAGCCTTGTTGGTCCAGGTGGAAACTCAAGAGGGGGATGAATTGAGTTTCTACTTAAAATTTCTGTTAAAAATATTTATGATAAAATCGCCCAATTTGAAACATCCCAGTTAATTAAGGCAGTAGAGATATAAATGTTCAATTACTCAACACGTTTCTCAAAGGTTGATTAGTCCTCATTTGAATCAGTGTAACAGACTTATCCAACTTTTGAAACAGGTTTACTAAATTAAACACATATACACACCAACCAAAACTAACTATCAGAGTTAATGTAAAATAGTTTTCTATTTTTGAAATTATAAGCAATAGAAAATAGAAAAACATAGTATTACAAAATAAAGTATACAGCATAATTAAACAAGAGATTTATTCTCAAGTCGAGACTTAATCCTCTCCACTTGGTGATCATCTGCCACCAAACAGATTATATTAACAATAAACTTGACACAAAGCATGTATCGAGCTTTACAATAGTTTTCACAAACTGTCCAGGTCTCACAACCTCTACCACAGTTCTTCGTGGGAAAAACAAACAACCAGGCCACACACGGCATCTTCCACAGTTATACGTGGGAAACAGAAATGTAAGGAATGTTTGGTGTAAGGATTTTCGGTATCCTCCAGTTTAATCATAGGAGAAAGTGTGTGTGTGTGTGTGTAACAGACCAACACACACTGCTCAAAAATGTAAGATAAAGAATACAATAGAGCTAATGTTATGAGGATTGAGTTTAAAAGGCTCTATGTGTTTGCAGTTCAACTCTGGACTCCTTGGTGTGAAGAAATTGCAGTTCAAGTCCTTCTCTAGAAGTTGTCTCCAAAACAGAGTGTCACAACTTCAGGTTCTGGCTTCCAGGTACTGAAGTGTTCATCTTCTTAGTTTGAAAGAGATTTGATGAATCACATCAAGGAGGCCTTGAATTTGTTCTCCCAAATGATCTTCGTGAAGCTCTTGGGTTCACAATGTAAGTGATGGTGTGTTCTCCTTGTTCTTCAGGTCGGTCATGTAATGTCTCTCACCCAACATAGTCTTCTCTAGCTCGATCTTCTATTTTCACTAGTGCAGAAAACATTTTTTACGTCAGTTATTTTTCATTATTTACGTCAGTTTTTAGGCGACGTTAATACTGACGACGTTATAAATAACGTTTTTTACGTCGGTTATTTAAAACCCGATGTGATAAACCGCGGGTGGGGGGGTTTAGCACATCGGTTATATAATAACCGACGTGATAAATATGCACGGGGGGGGGGGTTATCACGTCGGTTATTTTTAAACCGACGTGATAAAACGCCTGGGATATCGTTTATCACGTCAGTTATGACATAACCGACGTGATTAACCCTTCCCCAGGCCTATTATCACGTCGGTTTCTTAAATAACCGACGTGATAAAAAGGCCTGGGAAACGTTTTAGCACGTCGGTTATCCAATAACCGACGTGGTAAATCGATTCCCAGGCCTTTTAGCACGTCGGTTATATTAAGAACTGACGTGCTAAAAGGCCCGGGAACGGTTTATCACATCGGTTCTCGAAACAACCGACGTGATAAACCCCTAACGATTTATTTACCACGTCGGGTATAAAATAACCGACGTGAAAGCGATATTTTTTTTTTAAATAATTGCACTGCTCTCACCAAAAAGCAACCAGAAACCAAACAACAAAAATAACCATGCCAGCCCTCCCCCAAGCCCCAACTGAACCCCACCCTCATCTATACCCACCTAACAACCTGTCCAGCCCTCCCCCACCACATTGGAGCCCCACCACAACCCTTGGACACCTTCCCACCCCTTGGACAGCCCCCCCCACCCTCATTTACACCCCCACGACCCCTAGTACAGCCTCAAACACCCATTGGACACCCCTCCCATATCCCTTGGACACCCCCCCCCCACCCCTTGGACAGCCCCCCCACCCTCATTTACACCCCCAAGACCCCTAGTACAGCCTCAAACACCCATTGGACACCCCCCCACACCTTGACAGCCCTCCCAGACCCCTTGGACACCCCCCCCCCAACCCCTGGACACCCCCCCGAGCCCTTGGACAGCCCCAAACACCCCTTGGACACCCCTCCCATATCCCTTGGACACCCCCCCCCCACCCCTTGGACACCCCCCCCCCCCCACCCCTTGGACATCCCCCCCACCCTCATTTACACCCAACCGGGCCCTTGGACAGAACTCCCAGACACCTTGGACACCACTCCCATATCCCTTGGACACCCCCCCCCCACCCCTTGGACACCCCCCACCCCTTCGACAGCCCCCCCACCCTCATTTACACCCCCCGAACACTAGGACATACCCAAACACCCCTTGGACACCCCTCCCATATCCCTTGGACACCCCCCCCCCACCCCTTGGACACCCCCCCACCCCTTGGACAGCCCCCCCACCCTCATTTACACCCAACCGGCCCCTTTGACAGAACTCCCAGACACCTTGGACACCACTCCCATATCCCTTGGACACCCCCCCACCCCATGGACACCCCCCCACCCCTTCGACAGCCCCCCACCCTCATTTACACCCCCCGAACACTAGGACAGCCCCAAACACCCCTTGGACACCCCTCCCATATCCCTTGGACACCCCCCCCCCCCCACCCCTTGGACACCCCCCCACCCCTTGGACAGCCCCCCCACCCCCTGGACACCCCCCCCCCCCGACCCCTTGGAAACCCCCCCCCCCCGACCCCTTGGAAACCCCCCCCCCATCCCCTTGGACAGCCCCAAACACCCCTTGGACACCCCTCCTATATCCCTTGGACACCCCCCCACCACTTGGACACCCCCCCACCCCTTGGACACCCCCCCCCCACCCTCATTTACACCCAACCGACCCCTTGGACAGCCCCAAACACACCTTGGACACCCCTCCCATATCCCTTGGACACCCCCCAAACACCCACCCACCCCCTTGGAACCTCTCCCCCCATACCAAAATCCAGACCAGAAAAACCATCAACAGTAGACCAAAACAAGAAGTAGAGAAAAATTAAACATTCACTTATATAACATTCAAAACTTACACTGTCAACTTCAAAAAAAACTAAATCCAACCTAAATGACTACGAAATACACAATTACATTGACAATATTCAAAATTACATTTTACATTACAAACAACTAAAAGTCAATCAAACCTGTAAAATAATTTGACCACTCCACTTGTAAGTGTTTGATATCTTCAGCAGTAAAGGGTTGAGGGTCATCAAAAAGCTACAAAGGAAAAGGATAGTAGTCAACGTGTATAATGAATAAATCAAATTGAAATATTATGAGAAAGAGGAAATCTTACCAGGTCAAAACTCAGAACTGTCCCAGTTGTTATTATTTCATACATAAATCTTAACATGTAATATCCGCATTCGATGATGCCTTGTTGCTCATGACATTTCTGTTTGAATGAGTGTAAATTCAATATATTATTTTTATGTAATAAATCAAAATGTAAAAATTATAAATGGATATTTACCTTCGCATGTACATATTTGATCTTGAAATTCCTTTTCTTTGCGCTTTTTCGAAAGTGGACCCATGCCCTGTTAGAAAATAATACGAATGGGGTAAATTTAAAATTCATTATAATATATAAAACTATTGTGAAATTGAAACTTACGTTTCCAATATATTCTTAAAACTTTCTCGCACATCATCATGGAGAGAGCATATCCAATAAAGTGCTTTCCCCCTAGGGAAAAAAACCCCTAACATCCAATGATCCCTGATAAAAGGAAATTTAACGTTAGTGGTTTTTTATGTTAAAAGATAATTAACTCTTTGAGAGGGATGTGTTTCATACCTCTCACAAAAAGGCATCATCCAACACTGTGTGATTACATTCTTTTCAAATCTATCAGCAATATAAATCATTCTTTGTTCCTCATCCAATGCACATGCTTTAGGGGAAATCAATTGTGGGTCCACGAATCCATATACATCTGTCAGCTCATTCCTCTCACAAATTTTATACAGATACCTAATACAAAGCAGACATAAGTATACATTTTTAATAAATATAATGCAAGGAAAAGGTGTTAAGACTTACATGATAAAAATTTGCACCACGTTGATGCCCAACTTATCTCCAGTGACAAACTCCATGATATCAGTTTTCATAATCCCCACACTTAGTTCACATCCACAGACATGAGCTTCCATTGTAAAGTCATAATGATCCGCCAACAAATTTGAATATCTTGACAATTTGTCAAGACTGCTAGTATCTGCATCTGATGTCATAGCTATCTGTCTTTATTGTTGTCTATACAGTATTTCTTTACCTTTGAAGTATTCCTGTAAAAATAAATTGAAAAATATATTAGTTTTCAAATGATAAAACATTAATAAAAATATAAAATAAAAGATATAACATCCATACCTCTATGGTAATGAGTCGAAGAAGTCTGGATGGACAAAGTAAAAAATGGCCAATACTATGTCCAACTGTCGTCACCTCATCTGTAGGTAATGGTATCTGAGCTGATCTATCTATAATATCCTGTACAGTGACCCTCTGATTCTCTACCTCTAACTATTGATGATGAACTGTATCTCCTATACAATATATCATCCCATATGCAACTATATGATGTTGAGGATCATCAACATACAACTCACAATAAGTAGGTAGCTGCGGCGGAGGAGGAGGATCAAAAATGGGGTCCGCAGGCTGAGGTGGGGGAGTGGGAGCTACTGGGAGAGGTGGAGTGGGAGCTGCACCCTGAAATTGTCTTTGCAAGTCTGCAAACATAAACTGCACCGATGCTCTAATCTTGTCCTCCATTGTCGCATTAATATTATGGACTTCAGCCTCCAAGGATTCTATTTTTTTTTTATAAACTCCCTCAACGTTAGAAGTTGAGGAACGTGGCAACACTTTTCTTACCGATACACCTGCCGGATATCCTCTTACACGGCCAGGATGTTCGGGCTTTCCCAATGCCACAGATAAAATATCTTCCCTCCCAGATGGTGTAAATGTCCCCTGTGAACTCTGCTCCTCAAGAGAGTCCTGTAATAATTAATTGAACATTTCTATAATGATTGGAAATATATGACGAAAATAGTAAACTTAAATAAATAAAATAGATATCTTACAATCCTCTCAACTACGAGTCTCGATTCTTCCGAAAGATATTGTCCTTTTTTGACCTTCCGAGCTCTTTTCCATTTCTCATGTCTAGATGGAGGGGATGGAGGGGCCACCTCTCCAGAGCTTGAAGACTCAGCTCTTAGTTGTTGAAATTTTTCTGCCATCATTTGTTCTTCCAATAATGCATACCCTCCCCGAGATAAACTATGAGGGTATACATTTTTAGATTGGATCTCTTGATGATCTTTCCTTGTTTGCTGTAAATTAAGAATAAGTAATCATTAACAAAACAATAATAAGATCATTTATATAAGAAAGCTTATAAAAGTTTACATTGCCCTTACCAAAAATGATTCTTTTCTTCTACTTTCAAAAAATTGTCTCCATGTGTCTTCATCTATAAAAGGATATATACGACATGGATTCTCACGACTCCTATGACCATAAATGAAATCAGATGAGAGGGTTGATTTGAAATCCCTCCATCTCCTAGCAGCCAACGATAAGCATTTCTTCCGGACTCCTCCAGTGTCAGGAATATCAAATGTCATCTGATAAAAAAGAGGTTAAAAATATTATATATACTAGAAACATTTAAAGAACAGTCAAACAATAGCAAAAGATCTTACCAAAATGGTCTCCCACAGCTGAGAAATTATCGCCTTATCCACACTTCTCCAATCATCATAGAGAATGCTTACTTTGCTCTTAGCCTGAGTTGCTACAAAACCCTTAAAATCTTTAGCATTTGGACCTCTAGGAAGATCATCATCATCAAACTCCACGACTATCCTCTCCTCCTTCGTACGGGCAAGTGATAATTTTGGTAAACGTGTGCACCCACGCTTACCAACCTTTGAACTCTTTTTCGTAATAGGAGCATGTGAATGTTCCTCCCCAGATGTATGACCAATATGCTCATCTCCAGAATCATGTGGCTGATCAACTGATTGATCTGTCATTTTCCTTCAAATCAAAAAAACAAACATTAGTTCACAAATATACAAATTCAAATATTGTAATACTACTTAATCAGAAAATAGAAAAGTGTACTAAATTACATAATAGTAAACATTGGTAATATGGTAAGCATGTTAAACAATGATAAACATGGTAAACACAGTCTGTTGTACCCCTCTCTCTTGGATTTTAATGATCACAATCACTCTTATTATGTTCTAACTTGTTTTCAAGTGTTTTTGTTGATAAGCAAAAGGTTGCCAAGGAGTTGGCCCAAGAAAGATGAAAAGTGGACTCACTGAGCCCACCGGTCAGCCGGTGTGAGCTCACCGGCCAGCCGGAGGACCCAGGCAGTAGACTTGCCCACTGCCTGGTGTCACCGGCCGGCCGGTGGACCAGACAGAGCCTTCCTGTCTGGACCACCGGCCGGCCGCTGGATCACCACCGGCCGGCCGGTGGACCAGACAGAGAGCCTTCCTCTCTGTCTGGACCACCAGCCGGCCGCTGGATCACCACTGGCCGGCCGCTGGACCAGACAGAGAGCCTTCCTCTCTGTCTGGACCACCGGCCGGCCGCTGGCTCACCACCGGCCGGCCGGTGGACCAGACAGAGAGCCTTCATCTCTGTCTGGACCACCAGCCGGCCGCTGGATCACCACCGGCCGGCCGCTGGCTCATCACCGGCCGGCCGGTGGACCAGAGAGCTTTGCTGTCTGGACCACCGGTCAACCGGTGATCCACCACCGGCCAGCCGGTGCGCCCAGGACTTCTCCTCTTTACGGTTTTTATTGTTTTATCATTTTGGTTTGATACATGTTTTAATAAGTAAAAAATTTACAATATCTAACATTATATGAAAAAACTAAATGTAAACAAGAAATAAACATGTGTTACCTGTAATTTTAGGAATGTACAGTTGGATTGTTTTCCCAAATTCCTTCGTCGTGATCGTTCCTTATGGCACAAACCATGTCTTCAACATACTCATCATTATGTTCTGTTAATCTTTCCATGGAAGTAGGGATCTCACATAAATCAGCATCTTCATCAAATTCATCCTCACCAACATATTGTTTTTTCCCTTGTAAAACAACATCCCACTGCATATCTGATTGATCTACTACATAGAAAATTTGTTTGGCATGTGTTGCCATTATAAAAGAATCAGCTATGTCTTCCAATCTATTCAGATTAACAAGTGTCATTCCAAATTCATCGTGTCTGACACTGTTGTTACCGATAAACCATTTACAGTTAAAAACAGGAACTTTAATTTTAAAGTAATCAGCCTCCCATATGTCTTCAATCACTCCATAATATGCACTTGATGCCGAAATTGGGTTTCTGTCCTTAGCACTCGAAAAATGCATTGCTTCTGCAAACACCAATACACCACTATTCTGAACTGCACTTCTGTTGTCCTGAGCTTTCGTATGAAATGTATAGCCATTAATGTCATAAGCGGACCATGTTATCACATTTAAAGATGGACCACCCACTATCCATTTTAATGTCTCTGATACATCTGATCTACCAAGCAAGGTCTTTTTAAACCATGGCAAAAAAGTTTTGTTGTGCTCATTCAAAATCCACATTTCTTTCTTCTTTGGATGACATTGTTTCAACTCATTAATATGCAATGTGATATACGGTTGAACATCAGCTATTTTATTCAAGATGTATGATTCTAACTTCTTCATCTGTTCAGCTGACAGTGATTTGACTTTCAAGCCACGAATCCCCTTTCCCTCATTATTAACCTGTTCATGGCGAGATGGAGGCAAACCTATGTGTTGCGCCGTAGCCAAGTAGCTCGTACAAAACTCTTCTACCTCCTCAGAAATATACTTTTCAATAATGGAGGCTTCAGGTCGATATGGATTTTTAACATATCCCTTTAATATTTTCATATACCTTTCAAAAGGATACATCCAACGAAGATATACAGGTCCACAAAGCTTTATTTCTCGAACCAGATGAATCATTAAATGCACCATCATATCAAAGAAAGTTGGAGGAAAATACATTTCCAAATGACAAAGTATAAAAATTGCATCCTTTTCCAAAATGTTCAAAGCATTCACATCAATCGCCTTGTTACAAATTGAATTGAAAAAATAACACAACCTCATTATAGTCTTTCTGACACGGATGGGCAATATTCCACGCAGTGCAACTGGTAGAATTTATTGCATCATGACGTGACAATCATGTGATTTCATACCTATCAACTTCAAGTCTTTCAATGAGACAAAAAATTTTACATTTGAAGAATAACCTTGAGGAACTTTGATATCATGAAGACACTGACAAAAGCTACTTTTCTCCCTCTTCGATAATGTATGACAAGCCGGGGGAAGAAATGTTCATCTTCCTTTAGGAGTGGGAGCTAACTCCAAACGTATTCCCATTGATAGTAGGTCTAACCTTGCATTCAACCCATCTTTTGTCTTTCCTTTAATATCTAGCAATGTTCCAATCAAAGAATCACAGATATTCTTCTCCACGTGCATGACATCAATATTATGTTTGACTTCATGATACCTCCAATATGGTAGCTCAAAAAATATTGACCTTTTCTTCTAAATATGTCTATCATTACCAGATTTCTGTGTCTTTCCCAATGTCACATCAAGGTTTTTCACCCTCTCAAAATACAAATCTGGGGATAAAGGTTTTGGAGCAGTATCAAATTCTTGTGAGCCATTTAATGCCTTTTTTAGTCTTCTATAAGGGTGATCCATAGGCAAAAACTTTCGATGACCCATGTACACTGTTTTCCTCCCATGATGCAATTGACAATATGACGTCTGTTGTTCGCAAATTGGACATGCTTTATGCCCTTTAACACTGTATCCAGACAAATTTCCATATGCTGGGAAGTCATTTATAGTGAATAGAAGCACTGCATGCAGTTGAAAATATTCCATTTTATAAGAATCATACACCCTAATACCATCAGCCCATAACAGTTTCAAATCATCAATCAGCGGTGACAAGTATACATCAATATCATTGCCGGGTTGCTTTGGACCAGAGATCATGATACTCAACATGACATATTTGCGCTTCATACAAACTTCAGGAGAGAGGTTGTAAATTACCAATAAAACAGGCCATGAACTATGTGTGCTACTGAGGGTTCGGTATGGATTCATTCCATCTGTGCACAAGCCTAGTCTCAGATTTCTAATTTCATTTCCAAATGTAGGGTATTGGGCATCAATTTTCTTCCATTGTGGACAATCAGCTGGATGATGTATTTTTCCATCACATACCCGCTCATCAGCATGCCATCTTAACCTTTTTGCATCATGTGAATTAGCAAATAAACGTTTGAAACGAGGAATTATAGAAAGATACCAAAATACCTTTGAAGGGAGCTTTGTAATCTCTACATCAGCTTGTGATTTTTATTTCACCTTATACCGTGATGTCCCACATTTAGGACACTCTTTCAGAAATTCATATTCCTTCCTATATATAATGCAGTCATTCGGACAGGCATGTATTTTCCTGTATCCGAATCCCATCGGGCATAATATTTTTTTGGCCTTATAATGTGAATTTGGAAGATCGTTATCTTTTGGAAGAATGTCTTTCATCAATTGTAGCAGCTCTGTAAAACTTCTGTCACTCCATCCATGTTTCTCCTTCAGGTTAATCAATCTTAACACCGCCGACAAAACCGTAAAATCTGTACAACCAGGATATAATGGTTTTTCGGCATCACCATATAGACGTGCAACTATCGGTTCTATCTCAATTTGTTCTGCTACAATATCGCGAATCATTTCTTCAATTCCATCGGAGTTACCATCTTGCGATTCATTATCATCAGTGACATTCTGTCCAGTTTCGCCATGCCAAATCCAAGGGTTGTAACTCGGATTGAAACCATGAAAAATAGATGATCTTTTATCTCTCTACTTTTCAACTTCTTCATATTCAGACATTTCAGGCATGGACAGAAAAAAATGTCACTACTTGGAACATTTCGTTTAGCAAATTCCAAAAAGGCATCAACACCTTCCTCATATTCATTGCTCATTCGATGTGCCGTAATCCAACTTCGACTCATTATTACCTATAAAAAATAGCAAAAATATATATATTTTTTAGATAAGACAAATATATGTTTATATGAAAAAAATCATAATTTGAATGTAAACAATTTTGAAATATAAAACAAATCGATGTGTATTTAAAAAAATATGCTTGAATATTATTTTTTAAACAAAATATAGTAAGATATAACACCCCCCTGGACACCCCCCGACCCCTCTGGACAGCCCCCCGCCCCTCCTGGACACCACCCCCCACCCCCTACCCCCTTGGACACCCCCCTGGACAGCCCCCCCACCCACCCGGACAACCCCAAATACCCTCTGGAGAGGCCGCCACCCACTTGGACAGCCCCCCACACCCATCCACCCCCTTGGACACCCCCCTGGACACCCCACTGACCCCTCTGGACAGGCCGCCACCCCCTTGGACAGCCCCCCACACCCACCCATCCCATTGGACACCACCCTGGACACCCCCCGACCCCTCTGGACAGCCCCCGACCCCTCTAGAAAGCACCCCCACCCCTCCTGGACGCAACCCCCCACCCCCGACCTGCTTGGACACCCCCCTGGACACCCCCCAACCCTCTGGACAGCCCCCCCACCCCTCCTAAACACCACCCCCCACCCCCTACCCCCTTGGACACCCCCCAACACCCACCCACACCCTTGGACAGCCCCCCACACCCACCCACCCCCTTGTAAACCCCCCTGGACACCCCCCCCCCCCCCCCGACCCCTCTGGACAGCCCCCCGCCCCTCCTGGACACCACCCCCCACCCCCTACCCCCTTGGACACCCCCCTGGACATCCCCCAACCCTCTGGACAGCCCCCCCACCCACCCGGACAACCCCAAATACCCTCTGGAGAGGAAGCCACCCACTTGGACAGCCCCCCACACTCATCCAACCCCTTGGACACCCCCCTGGACACCCCACCGACCCCTCTGGACAGGCCGCCACCCCCTTGGACAGCCCCCCACACCCACCCATCCCCTTGGACACCACCCTGGACACCCCCCGACCCCTCTGGACAGCCCCCGACCCCTCTAGAAAGCACCCCCACCCCTCCTGGACACAACCCCCCACCCCCGACCTGCTTGGACACCCCCCAACCCTCTGGACAGCCCCCCCACCCCTCCTAAACACCACCCCCCACCCCCTACCCCCTTGGACACCCCCCTGGACACCCCCCAACACCCACCCACAACCTTGGACAGCCCCCCACACCCACCCACCCCCTTGTAAACCCCCCTGGACACCCCCCGACCCCTCTGGACAGCCCCCCACCCCTCCTGGACACCACCCCCCACACCCTACCCCCTTGGACACCCCCCTGGACACCCCCCAACCCTCTTGATAGCCCTCCCACCCCCCTGGAATCACTGAAAATTTACCATAACAAGAAGTTGGGTCATTCAAAGAATGTTTTTAGGTGTGGAGGAAGAACTGAGTTTCAATAGATAGAGAAGGAACTCGACATTAGGTTGTCTATTCCAGGTGTGGATTTGAAGGAGTTAATGTTTGTTCAGTGACCCAAGAGATTGAATCAGAAATTCAGATGTTGTGCCATTTTCTCATGATGAGGATGAATAATTGGTGGGGTTTGACTTTTAAATAGAGAGCTTAGCAGACCATCATATTTTCTATAGATCAGTAAAGGATGTTAGCATCGAACATAAGGCTTAAGGGATGCTTTCAGATCCAAATATGTATGTTGATGGATGCAATGGATCTAGTAGAGGTTCTAGAAAGAATGGTGGTTTTATTTGTTTAGGATAAGTAGTGAAGAAAAAACTAGTTAATTTTTTACTTGCTGAAAAGAGGGTATCTAAAATTTTTAACATGCCGAGGGGAAATCTGGCGAGTCCTCCTCGTGAAACTTTGTTTGCAGGGGGTGAAAATGGTGATGTGATCCCAAATCCATGCACCTATGCCATGGTTGTGTGTGAATAAAGTAGTAACAACTGTAAAAGGGCAACCCATCCAAATGGACACGCCCCAACCCTCTCGGGGATTTATAGAAAACGATGAAAAATTAGTGAAATCATAAAATTAGTCAATATTGCAAGTCGAACTAATAGATCTAGGGATGATAAATAAGATTATGGTGCCAAAATGAGTTAAAAGGGTTCGCAATCGAAGAATCTTAGCTAGTTTCAACAAAAAAATCACAACACATATATATATACTATCCGCGAAAAAAAACGAACGAGTGGGAGGATTACCTGAGTGCTGCGAGTTTAGATGATTGATCCGAGGAGATTAAATATGAGAAACGATGATCGCAAAACGAATCTAAACCAACGAAATGGACGAGCCGATTCGGGTTTACGCGCGAGAGAGATGAGTCGCGACTGTCGAAGGTAAACTCGTGAATGACAATCCACGGGTCTGGGTAAATTTTTAAATGAGTTATCACGTCGGTTACTCAATAACCGACGTTATAATTTTTTTAAAAACATTTATAACGTCGGTTATTCAATAACCGACGTAAAAACCTTCCTCCGATTCTGTTTTTACGTCGGTTATTTTATAACCGACGTTATAAAGGGCTCAAAATCCGCGTTTTTTACGTCGGTTATTCCATAACTGACGTCAAAAACATCTGCGGATTCTTTTTTTACGTCGGTTATAAAATAACCGACGTAAAAAGGCCTTCAAAAACCGCGTTTGTTACGTCGGTTATTGAATAACCGACGTAATAACTCGTACATATGTCGATTTGTTACGTCGGTTATTCAATAACCGACGTAACAAACACCCCCCGCTTCTGTTTTTTACGGCGGTTAATGTATAACCGACGTAAAAAACGAAGCCGCGCGATTAATAACGTCGGTTATAAAAATAACCGACGTTAAAGGTGTACTAAACACAGGTTTTTACATCGGTTATTAAATAACCGACGTAAAAAACCTCGTTTTACATATTATGACGTCGGTTTTATATAACCGACGTAAAAAATGGTGACGTAAAAAACGTTTTCTGCACTAGTGTTTATTCTTGAGGTCTGACAGTAGGAATGATCAAACCATGTGTGGTCTTCTTCGTACCTCGTACAGTCTCTAGATATGTCTACAATTAGCATTAATTAATGTCAGAAGCATTAAATTTACCAAATATGACTGTTAGAATAATCTTAAGAAAATTGACAATGTATAGAGTAGAAGAGTATAGGTATCGGTAGACTGGTAGTGGTGGCCTTCTCAATGGTATCTTCTCAACGGTAGGCTTATCAGCGGTAGACGTGTGAATTCCAAAGGTTCTTCCAGCAGTAACCTTTCATCAGTAGACTTCCAGCGGTAACTTCATAACAGCAACCTTGTAGCAATAAGCTTAAAACGGTAACCTTCTAACAGTAACCTTTTAGCTGTGACTTGGTAAGATTCTAGCGGTAGGCTTCCCATCAGTGACCTTGTACCAGTAACCTCTAGCAGTAGCTCTACAACAGTAGCCTTTAAGTGGTAGACTCGTAGCGGTGAACTCGCAGTGGTAACTCAGCGGTAAGGTTCCTCAGTGGTAACCTTCTAGCGGTAACCTCTCCAACAGTAGACTCAACCGGTGACTTAAACAGAAGGCTTTTTCATGTCGGTGACCTTTTGCTTAGAAAATTTTACACTGTAAACTTAATCAAGAAAGTAGTGAGATTAAAAATACATAATTGTTACATGATAAAAACAATAAAAACTAATGAAACATGATTATCATATAAATGAAACATGATTTGGGACTATCAAAACAGGTGAGTCCAACAAGCCTGTCCATGCCTCATCCAAGCTCATACCGTCTCCCAAGCTTTTATCCCATGCCATACAACATAAATAATTAATTATAACAATTTATAATTAATTATTTAAATTAAATCGAGGCATATTCGCTAGAAAACTCATCAGGCAACGCCACTTCATTGAAATCACGCCCAACAGTGTGTGTTCTACCTTTTGGGGTCTCCTCTAGCCACCGCACATGAAAGTCCCATCGTTTCGGATGATTTCCACCATGTTCTGATGGAAATCGTTAATAAACCCTAGCTAAAAAGCCACAAAATTTGATGGCTACAAAGGGAACCCGAGAATGGAAAAAAGAACGGAAGAACATATCTCAGATCACCGCAAGAACACCACCAAAATCATCCACCGACATGGGGGTCAAAGGAAGAAGTGGGGGAGTCGGCTCATTCAGCCCTCTCTCGACGCTCCTTGCCCCTAAAATCCTGAGGGGCTGACCTCAAAAGGACGGGTCTATCCCTGAATAAAAAGTCACCCAGGTGTCGATCATGGCTCGACCAAGAGGGTCACGGTACAACACCCACCTTCACCTGACATTCTCGCGACTCAACCAGGGGTCGCGACACGGCCATCCTAGGCAGAGGGTTCAACCCTCGACCTGCCTTCGTCACGGCATGGCCCATCTTCGTAAGGGTCCTTGACCCACTGTGTAAGGACCATCGTCGCGGCACAATGCCTCCCTCCGCAGTGTGATTCCCTCATGTAAGGGTGTTTCCCTTTGCCAGAGCCCACAAAACTCGTTGCGTCATGAAGCCCTTGGTCGCAACACGACCTGTCACGCTGTAGCCTGTCATAGTGTGACCTATGGGCCGCAACGCAAACTGCTGTTGCAACATCATTTCAGCAAGGCCTTTTGGCCTTTCTCTGACACTTCCTTGAGCACCAGAATCACTACTCGGGCCTCGAGCCTTGTTCAAAAACATCTTCTTGGGGTGTTTCAGCCCTTGGATTTTCGATCTGAATCCCAATTCGTGGAACGACCTCTGCTCCGGGATCAAAATTCGAAATCCCCCCGAAAAGTAACGACCCTGAAATTCGTAGGTCGTTACACTTCATCGTTCAACTCAAACAACTTCATCATCCAAGGTGATTTCCATGTAATGCAGTAGGATTCATGCTTGACAATCCATGGATGGATTCTCAGCTTCTCAACTACATAAGGAACATGCTGTAGATAGTGTTTTCATCATATATCATCACTTGTCATTGATGCATTACAAGATCATCTTGATAATCATCAAATGTGTCGCAGCTTTCACAACACCAAACAACATCTCAACTAAACTCCTTTGCCAGCATAGGAATAGATCTTCATCAACATGTACAATGGCAGACACCTTCAATACATAAGATCCGTAGGAACTCTAAGTTGTATCTCACAATTCAACCTCCTCGTTCATTGGGTTCTTCCTCCATCACCCAATATAAATTGACAATCACCTTACTTATTGACAACAAATACAATCATCACAATTTATTGTGTTCTTTATAATGTATCATTAATTTTGATGATAATTCACTGTATAATGAAATCGTTTGCATTATATGAGATAAAAAAATCAAATAGATTCACACTAACCCGCACAACCACCACCACATTGACTACGCCATTTTCATCATCAACACAACATGATATAGTGTATTAAAAAGTAAGAGAATGTTGATATCACAAATGATTCAACTATAAATTCAATTATAAAAAAAAAATCAACTAATAATTTTTTATATTTTAGATTGGTGCGTACAGTCATTTATTCATATTTGTACAAATAGTCTAAGACATCCTTAACATGCATATTTCAATTATAACATTTAAGTCAACTTTGCAATTTGTTGTACATTATCACACAAGAACAGTTGTGCATACATCATTGATATCAAGGGAGGCAATTGGTGATACGACACATGAACACAATACAAACTAAATGCAAAATTAAATAAATGTGTCGGGTTTGGATTGAGAGTGAACGACACGTCACTGTAATAAATGATGTGATTATTTAAATAATTAAAAAAGTTACATATAATCATAAATAAAATATTTAACTTTTATGTAAATTAGAATTTACATAATTTGATCGGTAATTATTTGTATTCTAAGAAAGATTTAAATTAATATAAATCTATAAAATATAATAAATGTGTAAATTAATTAATTATAAAAAATTAGATATGATCAACATGACACCGCACAATCGACATCCAATGATTAGATTAAAATTTAATATTATGTAAATCAACCAATCACTTTAAAGTGGCTCAGGCCCAGCCGGAACTGACCCAACCCGACCAAACTCTAATACACCCCTATTACCAGCCATTTGGGGGATTTACAACTAAAAACTGGTGAGACAAAACACCAAATAAATTGCAACTCAGTGTTCATTTCAGAATCATTGAGTGCTCACCATCAAACAAATGATCAATTCAAGGAAACAAAAGTTCATAAATTACAAATGCCAAAATATTCCGACAAAATCGACGTCGTATCACCTCTGCTACACAAAACACCATCAAACGGCTAAAAATCACTCAAGGCCTGAATGCTGAAAATGCCACCACCGAGTTGTGTCCGCCGAAGCCGAAAGAATTTGAGATAGCTGCAAATTCATGACATTATTGAGTAGGAATCACTGTAATGTACAAATTGTCATCATATCATTTATTCTCCCTTATGACCAGCCATGGAGAGTTTTTGGTTGGCATCAATCTTACCCACATTCACTTCATGCTGCTGTTTTTTGTTTGGTACGGTATCGAACTCAACCGAGGGCTCTGGATTCTGCACCATAAATTTAACCATTTTATCATGTTTAAAAACATCCAACACCACCAAATTAGGCCACCAAAAGAGGGGGGGGGGTCTGAATTTCATGTTGAATGAAACTTCGCTGCTGCTTGCCAATTTAGAGATGGATGGCAAGCAATTCCAAATTAAAATTTTCAAGGTACAGTTTCAAAACCAAAATAAACCCATCTGATGGAAGAAGGAACCATCCCAAACTGTCATATAGTTAAATGGTTCAATCCCATCCCACAAAGTTCTGATGGAAACAAATGAAAAATCAAATAAAATGTACATGAAAATAAGCAATTTTGGAATATTTTTAAAAAATGAATTTATATTTTGGGTCAGTGCTGCAATAAAAAGTCACTTATTTAAATTTTAATCACAACATGAGTTTTTAAAAAGCTAGTCAGAATAGCTTTTTAAGAAAAGTGTTTTTTTTAGATTTTGCTTTTAAAAATTCTTTTAACAAACCTAAATTTTAGATATGTGTTTTTCCTTTTTCTTTTCTTTTTTAAAATACTTGTGTTTGACAGTACTTCAAAAATAGTTTTCTAGTGTTTTTTCAAAAACCAAACAACTGTAATTAACAAGTGTCATAAACAGAGTGTTCTAACGAATGACATAAAAATGATCAGAACATAAAACTAAGAAACTGAGACATACAAATTGATTGATTGAAGGATGCAACCATCCTGTGTTTATTGCCTTCACAGTGGCGATGGCTTCCAAACCTCCGGCAGCACCAAGACAGTGCCCTATCATTGACTGGACAACAGAAATTGCAATAAAAAATAATGATCAACTTGATAAATAAGCAGGAAGAGTGGAAGCTTCACCTTGGTTGCATTGATTTTGATCTCAGAGGTGTTGTTCTTGAAAACCTTTTTCACGGCGTTAATCTCAGCAAGGTCACCGGCAAGAGTGGAAGTGGCATGCGCATTTATATAGTTAACCTGAGAAAGCAAATGAAAATCCAACAAATTGATGATTACTTGAACTTAACTTTTCAGACAGCACCATAAAAATAACAGGAATACAGCCAATGTGAAAACATTTTTTGAAGGCAGGAATACAGCCAATGTGAAAACATTTTTTTGAAGGTTTCCAATAACGAGTTCATGCACATAAAACCCCGGCCATGTTCGCAATAAGTTTTCCTCATATTCCTCAGCAAAGGGGAAATCATTACACTATATGGGTTTCATTCAGGTTGGGTTTTGGGAATCAAGGACCAAAGTGGAATGGTGACAATTGTTTGAGGTAGATAAGGCTCTTGAGATGCGTTTTTGAGATAGGTTGCAAGATGATATATCAGGTATATGCACACCCTAGTTCTAGCTATGTTTATACGTGCCTATGGCTTCGGTAATGAATGCATGCTATGCGATTCATTTATTACTGAAGTAAGCTTGGTTCAGATAAGTTGTAATTAATTCATGTGTATAATTAGGAAAGGTTTAAGTTTGGTAAAATGAGTTTGAATCATGTTTCACTCATAAATGATATGATGAACATGATGCGAATCACTGTGTGATTTTAGGTACTGTATTGCATGTGAATTTTATATGAAGATAAAATTATAAGAATGATATGAAAATAACTGCATGAGAATTTTATAATTGTATGTACTTAAGAAAATGATATGAAGAAAATAGTTGTGATTTTCATGGTTAATGCAGCAACACTATAATAGGCACTGTTGCAGGCATTGTAGCAAGTACAGCGACGCCAAGTTTCAGTCTCACAGGAACTCTTTCAAGTCTTGCACGCTGATCTTTGTGCCAGCCACAAGCGAAGCCTTAAAGCCATCCTCAAGCAGGCCTCCGAGCCATACTCGAGCAAACTTGATCTTAAACAAACATTGTTGGGGCCTCCAGGTCAACCCTCAAGCGGGTCATTGGGCCATCCTTGGGCGGACACAATCCTAAGCAGACACTGTTAGGGCCTCCGGAACAACCCTCAATTGTGAGGGCACTAGATCATCTCTCAAAATATAAGGCACTCAAGCCACCTCTCTAATGTTAAAAGGTCCTCAGCCACCCCTCTAAAACCTTCGGGTCTAAGTTTAAAATATATATATATACTTATGAAAATGATATAATGAGCATGACAAGAATCACTGCATGTATGTGAATTTTATAAGAGACTGGATATGAATAAAATGTTTTTTTTTTTTGAATTTCAAATAAATTGATCTAGAGGAACGATGATGATAACTTGCATGAAATATTACACCATGATTTGATGTGATCCAAAGTCATTGATGAAAGCATCACATCAAATATTATACCATGATTCCATGTGATGTAACCAAAGATTATGGCTTAGTAGAAACCATTTAAGTGAGCATGAGGCATTTGATGACGAGTTTCAAATAAGCATGTGACATCCTAGCTAGGCTAGTGACTAGCTTTCTTAGGTTCATGTGTAGTGGGCGTTGAGGTATTTATGGGGGTATCGACAATGACATGAGAAATTATACGAAATAAAACTAAAGGCAGACAGGTTCCATGCCAGCTCAGAGTAGATTAACAGCGTGGTATGAGATGTACTAAGGATGGACTAAGACAAACGATTTAGTATGAAATGCTCCAATGATAGATTGAGACGGAGAGTGTAGTATGAAATGCTTCGATGATAGATTGAGACAGACAGTGTAGTATGAGATCCCACAAGGATATACCGAGACTAGATATGTAGTATGAAGTGCACTAACAGTAGACTACATGGAGCCCATGAGGGAAATGTGTGGTACATGGATGGACTAAGACAAACGGTTTAGTATGAAATGCTCCAATGATAGATTGAGACAGAATGTAGTATGAAATGCTCCGATGATAGATTGAGACAGACAGTGTAGTATGAGATCCAACGAGGATATACTGAGACTAGATATGTAGTATGAGATGCGCTAACAGTAGACTACATGGATGCCATGAGGGAAATGTGTAGTACATGGATACCATACAGGGGATAAATGACACTAGGCACTTGTGAGCCATTTCATGGCATAAACTTTTGCAAAGAGTGCGTTGTTTACAGACACTGCAAGAAGTGCATGTGATAGAGTTAGCGCAAGGCATAGAACGGGGTCATTACAGGGCATGATGCGATACAAAGTTATCAAGAGGGTGTGATATGGTGAAACCACGAGGGGATTAAATATCTCACGTGATTAGAGCGTAACACAATGTGGTACAAAATACAACAAGGGGGTGTGCTTAGATCATAGTACAATGCGGTACCCAACTTACACAAGTTGGTCACAAGTGGCCCAGTATTGGCCAATGGACCCCCAGGCTAGGGTTCTGATGGCGTAGCCACAATCATAGGAGATAGAGGAGTTAATCGCACAAAGGTCATTAAACATGACCCCGACCGACCATTGGATCCAAGGGGGGATCAAAGAGATAATGTGTCTAGGGAGCGGACTAGACAAAATTATACTGTGCAGAGACTACGTTGGGTCCTATGGAGATAGAATTGACCTGAGTCGCAACACAGCCTTTGAATAAACAAGCTCAAAGCCGGGTAAAGGGACAGCTCTGAGGCTAGTACAGCCAAAAAAAAAATCATATTTTCGTTACTTAGTTTTGATTGTGAATACCAGGAAATTTTTTTGTATTATGATTATAGATTGTTTGTGCTGTTACTTCTTATAGATTTATGCGCATGCCCTTACTGAGCTTAAAGGAGCTCATGCCACATTTTTTCTTTCTTTGAATGGAAAACTAGCAGGGGTTGATGAACTCAATTCCTAAGAGACAGTACACACAAGATCGGATTACAACATAGCAGCATAAATATTTTATGTTTAACACCTAATTGCTGAATTGTTTAGTACGATAAGTTAGCATCTTTGTATGCTAGGTTATATGCTTTTGGGGACATGTAACCTATGCTTCCAAGACTGTTAAGGTTTTGTGGCCCGAAAGGTTGGGGCATGACAGATTGGTAGAGCCTAGCTTATACTAGGCTAAACTAAACAGTTAAATCATACTGAAAAATGTGTCATTAAAAGCTTATTTGCAAATCCTATGTTTACTGTTTTGTCATAGGATTGAGTCACGAAGACAAGTAGAAACACACACGCCCATCCTTGGGTTGATGAGAGTGACGAGGATTGAGTCCCACCCATGGATCAGGGCATCTGGGTTGACAGACTCAAGGATACAGATGAAGAGATGAGGCAACCATGAATGAGAGGTATGCCCAGATGGTGGCTGATGCAAGCCCTGTTGGATCAACTGCAAGAAATTAAAGGTTTATCAGGACTGGATGACGAAGCCTAGGAGCACCCACAACCAGAGATGCCTCTACAGGTGCAACAGGCACCACATTCTCCTCCAGAGGTGCCAGAGAATGGAGGAGATCACTTGGAGCAATTCTAAGAAATCCACCACCTTCGCCTACCAGTTTCCAATGGCGAAGGAGAATCATCTGGGGAATGAATTAATTAGCTGGAAAGGTTGTTCCGGCACACAGATAATACTGTGAAACAAACGGTGGAGCAGGCCACTTTCATGCTAAAAGGGCAAGAGGAGATTATGTGATATGTTAACAAGAAGATTCTTGCTAAGCATCACCCAATAATCACTTGAGAATTGTTTCCAGAACAGTTTTTTCAACAGTGTCGGGGCACATCAAGCAAGAGAAGGGGGCAGAGAAGCTGTATTTCATGCAAGGCTTGATGACAGCAATGAAGTATGAGGCCAAGCTTGCCTCAGTTTGCGGAAATGAGCACTCATCCAGAGCGAATGGTGGAACAATTTTTGACCAGTCTGAGGACAAGCATTTGTCATCAACTGGTGATGCTATCAATATCAGAGAGTAAGGTGATGTGTTGATGAGACCCCAGCAAGCAAATGCAGTTCGTTAAGAAAACAGTATGAAGAGACTTGTGATTTCTTTAGGTTAAAGAAATGACAATAATCAATGGTTACCTTGGATATCTGCTGGAAGTCGTGTTGGGAGTGTGTAGCCATGTCATGACGGTGCTTAGACAGATGACAGCAACTTAGCGATGCAAAGTGGGCTCGCGGCCCGCGGGCTTTGCGGGTATGGGGCGGATGTGGGGTGGGGCGGGCTTAAAAATTTTGACCGTTTAGAGTGCGGGCCAATGCGGGTTGAGCCCGCGCGGGTGCGGGCTGGCCCGCGGGCCTGATTTAAAAAAAATATTATTTTTACAATATATGTTTCTTTAACATTTTAGTTTTTTTAATAAAAAAATCATAGTTAAACGGTGACATGATTTCTCACCGTAATGGTCGTATTAATTCACCATTTATTCACATGTAAATTTTAAATAGGCTTATATTTATTGTTTTAATATGATATTATATTATTTATATATTAATTATTAACTATATTCACATGGTGTGTCAACCCATCTCTCGAAAAATGGAACTCATCGCCCTTGTGCATGGTTTCAATTCTATAAGAGTTGTTATAATCATAATATTTTTTAGGTCGATTTAATTTTGTTATTATTTAATTTTATTTTGTTATTAAGAGTATTGGATAGAACCTCATGAAAACACTAATAGCTTCCTCTAAAACCGATCGTTATCTGGAGAGACTTCATTCATTCATAGGTTTAGTTGTTCACATCACCACACAACCAACATTATCATTCATCGCCCATCATCGATCACTCACCTACTTTCTATCGCAACAGTTCGCCACCACATCGGCATTACCGCATGCCACCATTAACCCACAAAAAAATGTTTCATCACATCATTAAAACTCTAGTTATTGTTAATTCATATTTCTCCCCACAAATACCTTTAAGTGTGATAAAAAATACAGTATTTAAATGATTATAAATAGTATTTTTTTTGTAAATGTAGGTAAGCCCACGGGCAACCCGCGGGTTTATGCGGGGCGGGGCAGGCTTGAATTTTTTTGTTCGCATTATATGCGGGTTTTTGCGAACAAACCCGCGTGGGCTCAAACCTGTGCGGGCTTGGCCCGCCCCGCCCCGCCTGTTTCGCATTACTACAGCAACTACCCATGAATGACGGACTGCGGAAACCATGGCCACGGGTCAAGCTGTGAGAGAATTTTGCTACCGAAAACAATTCCGTTGACTAAGGGATACAAGAGCATGACAGGCAGGCCATGTCATGCTAACTTGAAAGGACAATTTGCAAGGACGGATGTCAAAATCATGACAAGAGTGTCACGTTGTGCCAAGGAAGCTGATGGAAGGCCGTGATTGAAAGACATTGAATTCCACGGAGAGTTCACTTCAGGGTTATCACGCCATGCTACTGCGACACGATGAGCCAACAAAAGTACATGGGTTGGATTTGTGACTCCAAGAGTGCGCAAACCGTGAGGGAGGGTGATGGTTCTGATGGGTCATTGTGCTTCTGGAGCACAACTATGCTCTAAAGCTGTTTTGGAGGCATCATAAGAAGCAAAGCCTATTTCCACGGGCCTGTGGGGGGAGAGTAGAGAAAAAGAGACAATGTAGGCGTCGTGCCATGCCAAATTTGACACTGATTTAGCTATCTATGTTTGCGAAGGAAATCACGATCATGACAGAAGCATCACACTGTAATGCAAGGTGGACAATGGAGTAAGGAACATTTTTGTGCAGGACAACACTATTGTGACATAATTGCCACATTGTGAGATAGTAATCACACCATGACAGGCAAAAATATTGCAAAGTGAAGATAAATATCTCATCAGTTATAATTCAAAACACATGCAGATAGTTTAAGGATAACTGATGGGCATGTTAACCGAATTTTTAGGGAATTTATGGGTCATTAAATGTGAGGATTGATGGTTATCCAATTGTGGAATGATTTGTATTTAAAAAGGGGAGGTGTTGTTGTAACAAGAGAATCCAGTAGGGAGGAAAGAAGAGAAACGTTAGGACGAAAACTTCAAATGAGATTTGAGAAATCCTTGAGGACAAATCAGTGCATGAAAGAAGGATCTAGGTGATATCACATCTGTAAGATGTAATTATGATTATACTAATTTGTGTGGATGTCACGACGATACCATATCACGAACATAAACCAGATATGGACGAACCGCGTAAAAATTCTTACATTGTTATGGGTGTTGATTCTCTCGCTCATGCTTCCCATATCCACATCACCCGGAGTAAAAAACCCTTCATGTTCGAGGGGCTTGTGTGTTATGTGTGTTGATTCTCTCGCTCTTGCTTCCCATATCCACATCACCCGGAGTAAAAAACCCTTCAAGTTCGAGGGGCTTGTGTGTGATCTGGCATTAGATGTATAGGTGTTGTTTACAGACACTGCAAGAAGTGCATGTGATAGAGTTAGCGCAAGGCATAGAACGGGGTCATTGCGGGGCATGATGCGGTACAAAGTTATCAAGAGGGTGTGGTATGGTGAAACCACGAGGGGATTAAATATCTCACGTGATTAAAGCGTAACACAATGTGGTACAAAATACAACAAGGGGGTGTCCTTAGATCATAGCACAATGTGGTACCCAACTTACACAAGTTGGTCAGAAGTGGCCCAGTATTGGCAAATGGACCCCCAGGCTAGGGGTCTGATAGCGAAGCCACGATCATAGGAGATAGAGGAGTTAATCGCACAAAGGTCATTAAACATGACACCGACCGACCATTGGATCCAAGGGGGGATCCAAGAGATAAATGTGTTTAGGGAGAGGTCCTAGACAAAGTTATCCTGTGTAGAGACTAGGTTGGGTGCTATGGAGATAGAATTGACCTGAGTCGCAACACAGCCTTCGAATAAACAAGGTCAAAGCCAGGTGAAGGGATTGTGAATACCCGGAAATATTTTTTTATTATGATTATAAGACTGATTGTTTGTGCTGTTACTTCTTAGATTTATGTGCATGCCCTTACTGAGCTTAAAGGAGCTCATGCCACATTTTTTCTTTCTTTGAATGGAAAACTAGCAGGGGTTGATGAACTCAATTCCTAAGAGACATAGTACACACAAGATCGGATTACAACATAGCAGCATAAATGTTTTATGTTTAACACCTAATTGCAGAATTGTTTAGTACGATAAATTAGCATCTGTTATGCTAGGTTATACACTTTTGGGGACATGTAACCTATGCTTTCAAGACTGTTAAGGTTTTGTGGCCCAAAAGGTTGGGGCATGACAGATTGGTAGAGCCTAGCTTCTACTAGACTAAACTAAACAGTTAAATCATACTGAAAAATGTGTCATTAAAAGCTTATTTGCAAATCCCATGTTTACTGTTTTGTCATAGGATTGAGTCGTGAAGACAAGTAGAAACACACACGACCATCCTTGTGTTGATGAGAGTGAGGAGGATTGAGTCCCACCCATGGATCGAGGCATGTGGGATGACAGACTCAAGGATACAGATGGTGAGATGAGGCAACCATGAATGAGAGGTATACCCAGATGGTGACTGATATGCAAGCGGTGTTGGATGAACTGCAAGAAATTAAAGGTTTATCAGGACTGGCTGACGAATTCTAGGAGCTCCCACAACCAGAGACGTCGCGACAGGTGCAACAGTACAGGCACCACATTCTCCTCCAGAGGTGCCAGAGAATAGAGGAGATCACTTGGAGCGATTCTAAGAAATCAACCGCCTCCGCCTACCAGTTTCCAATGGTGAAGAAGGACCATCTGGGGAATGAATTAATTAGCTTGAAAGGTTGTTCCGGTACACAAATAATACTGTGAAACAAAAGGTGGAGCTGGCCACTTTCATGCTAAAAGGGAAAGAGGGGATTATGTGATATGTTAACAAGAAGATTCTTGCTAAGCATCACCCAATGATCACTTGAGAGTTGTTTCCAGAACAGTTTTTTCAACACTGTGTAGGGGCACATCAAGCAAAAGAAGGGGAAAGAGAAGCTGTATTTCATGCAAGGCTTGATGACAGTAACGAAATATGAGGCTAAGCTTGCCTCAGTTTGCGGAAATGATGCTTATATGAGCACTCATCCAGAGCAAATGGTGGAACAATTCTTGACCAGTCTGAGGCCAAGCATTTATCATCAACAGGTGATGTTATCAATATCAGAGAGTAAGGTGATGTGTTGATGAGACCCCAGCGAGCAAACGCAGTTCGTTAAGGAGGTTGAGCAAAGAGAGTTTAGCAAAAACAGTATGAAGAGACTTGTGATTTCTTTAGGTTAAAGAAGGGTTACCTTGGATATCTGCTGGAAGTCGTGTTGGGAGTGTAGTCATGTCATGATGGTGATGACAGCAACTACCCACCAATGACGGACTGCGGAAACCATGGTCATGGCCGACGGGTCAAGCTGTGAGAGGATTTTGCTACTGAAAACAATTCCGTTGACTAAGGGATACAAGAGCATGACAGGCAGGCCATGTCATGCCAACTTGAAAGGCCAATTTGTAAGAACGGATGTCAAAATCATGACAAGAGTGTCACGCTGTGCCAAGGCAGCTGATGGAAGACCGTGATCGAAAGACATTGAGTTCCACGGAGAGTTCACTTCAGGGTTGTCATGCCATGCTACTGCGACACGATGAGCCAACAAAAGTACATGGGTTGGATTTGTGACTCCATGAGTGCGCAAACCGTGAGGGAGGGTGGTGGTTCTGATGGGTCATCGTGCTTCTGGAGCACAACTATGCTCTGAAGCTGTTTTGGAGGCATCATAAGAAGCAGAGCCTATTTCCATGGGCCTGTTGGGGGGGGGATAGAGAAAAGGAGACGACGTAGGCGTCATGCCATGCCGAATCTGACACTGATTTAGCTATCCATGTTTGCGAAGGAAGTCATGATCATGACAGAAACGACACATTGTAATGCAAGACGGACGATGAAGTGAGGAACATTTTTGTGCAGGACAACACTATTGTGACATAATTGCCACATTGTGACAAAGTAATCACACCATGACATGCCAAAATATTACAAAATGAAGATAAATATCTCATCAGTTATGATTCAAAACACATGCAGATAGTTTAGGGATAACTGATGGGCATGTTAACCGAATTTTTAGGGAATTTATAGGTCATTAAATGTGAGGATTGATGGTTATCCAATTGTGGAATGATTTGTATTTAAAAAGGGGAGTTGTTGTTGTAACAAGAGAATCCAGTAGGGAGGAAAGAAGAGAAACGCTAGGACAAAAACTTCAAATGAGATTTGAGAAAGCCTTGAGGACAAATCAACATGTGCATGAAAGAAGGATCTGGGTGATATCACATTTGTAAGATGTAATTATGATTATAGTTGTGGAGGGGGAAATCTCTTTATCTCAAGGTGAGGCGGAGGTCTTCTTTTATAGATTGAGAAAAAAGAATACATGATAGAGTATTGTGATGTGAGACTCGGAAATACCCAGAATAATTAAAAACAGAGTTTAACACTCCCCCTCAAGCTGGACATGTCCAGCTTGGACCATGAGTCCCACAAAAGAAAATGACACCAGACAAGACCAGACACACTCCCCCTCAAGCTGGGTCGCAGATGTTGTGGATGCCCAGCTTAGAACTGAGCGAGGTCAGGCGAGTCCCTGGGAGGCCTTTGGTGAAGATGTCGTCAAACTGGTCCGCCGTCGGGATGTGGCTAAAGCTGACATGATTGTGCTCCAAGTGGTGGCGAAAAAGTGGCAGTCCACCTCGATATGTTTCGTGCATTCATGAAATACGGGATTCCAAGCAATCTTAGTGGCTGTCTGATTGTCACACTAGATATGAGCAGATGTCTGCGGAGGAAAGCCAAACTCCTGAAGGAGATGTCGAAGCCAAAAGATCTCCGTAGTGACAGGGGTCATGGCACGGTACTTAGACTCTGCACTGGATCAAGAGACGACAGTCTGTTTCTTGTTGCGCCAAGAGATGAGGTTGTCTGCCAAGAACACGGCAAACCCAGAAGTAGATTTTCGGGTAGCAAGACAACCAGTATAGTCAGCATCACAGAAAGCCTCAATATTCAGATGAGCGTAGTGGGAGTAGCGAAGACCACGGACAGGGTCTCTCTTGATGTATTTGGCGATGCGGAGGACAGCATCTCACTGAGAGGTGGTCGGATACTCCATGAATTGGCTCGCTTTGCCAACAGCGCAGACAATGTCTGGACGAGTCATGATGAGATAATTAAGTTTGCCCACTAGTCGACGATACCACTCTGGGTGTGAATACAGTTCCGAAGAGTCATAGAGAGACTGTTCCTCAGGCTCAAGAGAAGTGTCAACTGCAGTGGTCTGTGTCAGCCCAGCATTCTGCAGAATATCCAATGCATATTTCTGTTGGCAGAGGAAGATGGTGTCCGGAACACGGGAGACCTCAATGCCAAGAAAGTATGTGAGAGGGCCGAGATCTTTGGTGTGGAAGTGACGGTGAAAATGCTCCTTGAGGTGGGCGATTCCAGCGAAGTCACTCCCGATGATGATGATATCATCCACATATACTACCAAGAGGATGCAGCCGGTGGACGTCGTCCTGTAGAACATGGTGTGGTCCTTCATACTGCGAGAGAGCCCAAAGTTGGTGACGACGGTACTGAATCGGCCAAACCAAGCACGAGGAGACTGCTTGAGACCATATAGAGAGCGGCGAAGTGGACAGACTTGGGAGTCGGCTCCGAAGGCATAAAATCCGAGGGACTGCTGTAGATAAACCTCTTCCTCAAGAAATCCATAGAAGAAGGCATTCTTGACATCCAGTTGATGAAGGGGTCAATGATGATGAGCGGCCAGAGAGATGGATAATCGAACAGAGGTCATCTTGGCAACTGGAGAGAAGGTATCAAAATAGTCAATACCATATGTCAGAGTAAAGCCCTTTGCCACAAGGCGGGTTTTGAGACGATGGAGAGTGTCATCGACATTAAGCCGGACTGTAAAACTTCATTTGCTGCCAACCGCCTGTTTGCCTGTCAAAAGGGGGACCAGATCCCAAGTATGGATTTCTTCCAAAATCTGCAATTCATCCCGCATCGCTTGTAGCCACCCCGGGTGAGATTTGGCCTTGCCAACTGTGCGGGGAATGGATATCGTCTCCAGAGCTGACAGACCTTTGTATGAAGATGTAAATAGAGGAGTAGTCCGACAAGAACGAGTATCTTTCCGAAATGCAATGGGCAAGTCGTCTTGTGCCGGAACAGGAGCATCGGTATCCACGCTGAGTGTGGGAATAGCCGAGGAATATGCAGCGGAGGGATTTAGGAGAGAGCTTGGAGAGACCGGGACGAGTGTCACAGACATAACAAAGACATCCAAACACACGTAGTGGAAGTGAGTGAGGAGGGAGAGAGGAAAACAGAGTCCGAAAAGGAGTCTCCCCCTGAAGGATAGAAGAAGGGAGGCGGTTAAGGAGGTAGGTAGCAGTCAGGATGGCATCGCTCCAAAAAGTGAGAGGCACCTTCATGTGGAATAGGAGGGCATAGGCAGTCTCCAGAATATGGTGATATTTCTGCTCGATCACTCCATTTTGCTGAGGTGTATGGGGACAGGAGGCGCCGCGATGGGAGGGAGGCCGACAGGCTAGCGGCGGACCGAGCGGCGCTCGGGACGCCAGAGAGGGATCCACGGGAGGTCGTCGCGGGAGTTGTCGTCGAGCGAGAGTCGCGCGCAGGGAGTCGCGCAAGGAGGCGGCAACCGCGCGAGGAGGGCGGGGCCGTCGCGCACAGCAGGGAGGGGAAGCCGAGGAAGGAGGTGTCGGGATGCCACGGGAGAGATGGAGGGAGGCAGGGCCGATCGCACCGGGAAGGGCAGGAGCTGGGAGTCACCGGAAGAGGCGGGGTCGGGATGTCGCCGGGAAGCCGCAGGGAGGCGGGGTCGGGCGTAGCCGGTATGCCGTGGGGAGAGGAACAGCAGGGGGGCGGCGCCTGGAGATGGCTAATGGAGGCGGGGCGGGGCAGAAACTGGGAAACCACAGGGAGGCGGAAAAAAAAACTTTTCCAAACGGGCCACGGAGGAGGAAACAATATTAGTTTCCCTCTAATACCATGTAGAGGAGGAAATCTCCTTACCTCAAGGTGAGGCGGAGACCTTTTATAGATTGAGAAAAAAGAATACACGATAGAGTATTTTGATGTGGGACTCGAAAATACCCAGAATAATTAAAAACAGGGTTTAACAATAGTAATTTGTGTGGATGTCACGGCTTGTGGATGTTACGACGATACCATATCACGAACATAACCCAAATATGGATGAACCACGTAAAACTTCTTGCATTGTTATGTGTGTTGATTCTCTCGCTCTTGCTTCCCATATCCACATCACCCGGAGTAAAAAACCCTTCATGTTCGAGGGGCTTGTGTGTGATCTGGCATTAGATGTATAAGTGCCCAGATGTTGGGTCTTCATGTATCCCCCCCCCTCAAGAGAAAAGTTATAGTAAGGAGAGATCACCAACGACCAAGAGGACCGAAGTGGTGAGTAAAAGGTTCATGCTTGTAGGAAGTATGACCGAGACCATGGAGACAGGCCTTGTCAGTTGGATAGCATCAAATTCTATTGATGTGGGCAAGAACATTTTGTGAGAGAATGTCCGAGGAAAGTAGCAGACAGTAGTAGATAAACAACTCAAGGCATGAAGCACACCTGAAAAGAAAAAAAGACATGAGATTTCAGTTAGAAATACATCTGGCTGTGAAAGAGATAGATTTTATCCGAAGTCGGTTTCGAAGTTTTTCTAGTAAGGTGTTTTCTTTTATGAAAATTTTGAATGGTTATTTCGTTTGTAAGAAATTTGGGGAAAAGAGACTATAAAACAATGAGAAGATGTTATTAGATGACCAATGGTTGTCGTCAAGCTGAAGATCAACTTTTTAGTTGAGGAATGTGTGCCAAACAAGGTGGCATAGTTTCATCATATCTGATAAAGGTGAAGTGAATATCAAACAAGCAATGCATGGATATCAGATGATTGGTGGCTTATCAAAGGCAACAAACCTAGTATCGAAAGAGTCGATGATTGTATTGGACAGATGACTACAAGTGTATCAGACATTCAATACTGGTAGAATACATGGGATTTCATGTAGAAGATGATTACAGATGAAGGTAACTTAGGTTATTGATCAACCAATACCACCAAAAATCTCTCTTTAATTCGCAAGATTTCCGTGGGATTTGTAACCTCCACAGGGGCATCTGTGGCCTAATTCATGTCTATACAAACTGACGTTCCCTCACCCCACTTTGGATGAAAGATCGCACTATCAAACCCTAGAGAAAGGGAAAGAGGAAAGAGGAAAGAGAGCAGATGTCATGAGTTTTATTGAATGGGTTACATGGTGTCGAATGGAGCATCAAAAGAACAAGTTTTGGATGAGAGGTGAATCGTGACCTCCTTATTATCCTCTCCTGATAAAATCCCATTGGTAAACTCTACAAGAAGTGTTTCTCATATTCTTGGGTAAATGAGAAATCTCAACATTGTGTACAGGTTTGTATCAGATTGGCTTTTGGGGACCAAGGACCAGTGTAGCAGCAATTGTTTGAGGCATGTAAGGTACTTGGGGAGCATTCTTGAGTTGAATGACAAAGTGGCATATCATGTATTTGCACACTTAAGCATCAGGTATGTTTATATTGCCTATGATTTCAATAATGGATGCATGCTATGTGATTCATCGATTGACAAAGTATGATGTTTTGCATGAAATATAAGCTTGGTTGATATAATCTGTCATCAATTCATGATTTTAATGAAGAAAGGTTAATGTTTGGAAAATTATGTTTGAATCATTTTCCTCTCCATACGAGAATTACGAGATTGATATAATGAACCATAATGAGAATCACTCCACGATTGTAAGTGCCATAATTGCGTGTGAATTTAATATGAGATTGTTTTATATGTTTCACATGAAATGTTGTTTAGAAATCAATGAGAATAGATTGATCCAGAGGAATAATGATAGCTTTTGCGTGGAATATTATATCATAATTCTATGCGATGTGATCCAAAGTCCATGATTGTTTAAAGCGCAAATATTACACCACAATTCCATGTGAAGTAACCAAATATTATGGATAGAGTATACACTCTATAAGAGAATAAGACATCTGATGGTGAGTTCCATGCGAACATGTGACAACTAAGCCACCTAGTGATCGCACTTCTTATGTTCATGTGCGATATGTGTCGAGGTATTAATGGGGGTATCGGTAGCAAGACAAAAAATTATATGGGATGAGACTGAAAGCAGACAAGTTCTAAGCAAAGTCAAAGTAAAGCTGCGGCCTCGAAACTAGTTGTCCTATATTAGATTGGTGATCATGCTTTGGGTGAAGTGGGGTTTGTAACATGAAATGTAAATTGAGAACGAGATTGACATTGATGATAGAGTATGAGATGCAATGATGATGAACTAGGACTGACGGTGTAGTATGGGATACACTGATGATGGACTGAGACAAATGGTGTAGCATGTGATGCATCAAATGATAGATTGAAACGGAAGATGTCGTATAAGATGTATCAAAGATAGAATGAGACTGACAGTGTAATATGAGATAAATCGACAATAAACTAAGATTTGCGGTGTAATATGAGAAAGACCGAGGGAATTAAGTGCCACTAGGATGGTAAACCTAGGAGTCCGGCCATAGTCGGTGATAAACATTGTAACCAAAGGAAGCATTGCATTGTACTGGATTATCATGAGAGTGTGATACATGGATACCGCAAAGGGAATGTGTGGTAAATGAATACTGCAAGGGGAATGCATGGTTCGAGGATACCGTGAGGCATCGCACGACATAGATGTCCACAAGGAGTTTGGGTGAAGTGCAAAGTCACTGCAAGGCATGGCATGGTACAGTGCTATCACGGGGGCACGGAACAACGGTATTGTGAGGAAATCAGATGTCCCATGCGCTTAGTGTGTAACACAATGCGGTACAAATTACTACAAGGATATATGTGTTAGCTCCATTCACACGAGCTGGTTGTGGGTATAGTAATCCTCAAGCTAGAGGACCAATGGCGTGCCTACAAGAATATATGTGTTAGCTCCATTCACACAGGAGGTCTTCCGCTCTCCCACCCAAGCCCTCTGGCTGAAACTGCACTAACAAATTCCTTACTATCCTTCTTGTAGAATGATAAAAGAGGTAGACCTAATACCCAAGGTGTCTCTCTAAAGGAGGCTTTAAGGTTATTTTATAATGAATAATAAATACCACATCAGACCACAAGGTCGATGTGGGATGCAGACTCCAACACTCCCCTTCAAGCTAGGTATACTTAGCTTGGACACATAAAGAAATAAACCAAAGCAATGAAAACAAAGCAATCAACACACACTGCAGACACTCCCCCTCAAACTGGACATACCTAGCTTGATGACAAAACAAGACGAAACAAAAAGAAGATAAATCATTAGCAATCGCCGCTCCCCCTCGAGATGAAAATGATGAATGATTGAAGATTGCAGCTCCCCCTCAGTGGCGCGGCAAGTTGTTGAGGCACAGCAGAGGAACCGCACAGGCAAGGTCGGTCGATGGATCGCCGGGAAAGCCACACTGGCGGGCCGGTCGATGAGGCGTCAAGAAATCCCCACTAGTGGGACCGGTCGACGGAGCGTCGGGGAAGCCGCACTGGCGGGCCGTACGACGGGGCACCGGGAAAGCCGCACTGGCGGGGCTGGTCGACGGAGCGTCGGGGAAGCCGCACTGGCGGGGCCGGACGATGGTGCACCGGGAAAGCCAGGGTGGAGTGGGTCGCTGTCGGGAGGGAGAGCAGCTGCGGAGGAGCCGACCCACACAACAAGAAAGGGGCCGGGAGGGACCGCCTGCAACGGGGTGGAGGCCACTTGCGACGGAAGGGGCAAGCGCCGGGAGTGTGTTGCGACAAGCGGGGCCGAGCGCAGTCACGAGTGGGCGGCAACCACGGAGAAGCCCGTGGCGAACAAGATCCGGACAGATCTGGCTGAATCTGAGAGAGGGGAGGCTACCGGAGTCCGCCAGAGGCTGACGCGCGCTGGGAGAGAGGAACCGCCTAGAGTCTATCACGCGAACAGGGAGGCGGCGCGCTGGAGAAGCCCTCACACGAGAGGGGTCGTCACACCAGGAGGGACGAACGGCACCGGAAATCCGGAGGCGAAGCGCGCACTGGCGACGGGAAGGCGCCGCTAGGGGGAAGGCGCTCGCAACAGGAGGAGGCCGCCGGAGGCTTGCGCAGGGATGTGCGACGTCGGAAGGAAGCGAGGAGGAGGAGGCGCGCTTCTGGGAGGGGCCGACGATGCAGTGCAAGAGTTGTGCAAGTGGTCGTCGACAGGGCGCAGCGGAGGAAGCCGCTCAGGAGGGTCGTCGACGGACCGCAGGGAGGGAAATGCCGGCAGGGGGGCGACGGAGGACTTACGGCTCACTGGCCAAGGAGGTCGCCCCCCCCAGCGGAGAGAAATCTCAAACCTAGGGCAAGAGATAAAAAAATGGGAGGAAGGGCTCGGGTTTAGAAAACCTCCTTTGATACCATGTAGAATGATAAAAGGGGCAGACTTGATACCCAAAGTGTCTCTCTAAATGACGTCTTGAGGTTATTTTATAATGAATAATAAAGACCATATCAGACCACAAGTCTGATGTGGGATGCAGACTCCAACACTTCTCTCAAGCCCTCCCCCAATTTTTAACAGTCTCCCCTTATTCCTCATGTGCCCAGGAGCCGATACCTTCTAGAATATGCAGTTTTGGCCACCTGTAATTTCCAAGGCGCCTTTCAGACTGTGCTGCGGGTGTCCACGTCTTTATCACTACGCGAAGATTGTAAGGAGAGATAATAAACATAAACAACCTATCTGGAGGCTAGGTCGGTATAGAGTTAACACTGACCTGAGAGTTGCAAACAACCATTGAGGATGCAAGACTAGAGCTAGGTTAAGACATAACACCTAGAAGGCTACTACAACTAGACAGATTGTATTCGCGTTGCTTTGTTTTAATTGTGAATGTCCTATGTGTTAGGTGTCAAAAGGTATGGAAATAAGGTTTCCGGTAGGCAATCCTCAATAGGGGGTTGAATTAAGAAACTTTAAAGCCCAAAACTCTTCTTTCAAATATTTCACGCAAAATAAAAAAATCAGAGTATCAAAATTATAAATATAACAGAAACCTGTAAGCGTGAAAACGAATAGATAGAAAATGGTAGAAACTTGAGCATATACCGGCAGGTCAGTAAACCACCAGAGAACAGAACTTTCAACTCATGATAAAGTATAGACTACTGATAACCCCAAACGATGGGAGGATCTAATTCCCAATTCAGGTACATACCACTAAGTACAAGCAGTATCCACTTAGTCCAATATCAGATGGTCATGTCCTTACCCCAGGAGTTCTTCGTTCTTATCCCCAGAACAGAAGGTACAAAGTATAAAAGATAAAATAAAGAATAAAAACAAATGAAGTGCGGGTTGTGTCTTGTTGATGATATTAGTGATGCATAACAAGAGCACAGTGGTAGGAACTAGAAGGTTCAGAGCGTGGTATCACAATGCATGTACTTAGTTGCTCTCTAATGATGCTTGCTTGTATGTTCAATGCGCACTCCAAATGATCTTTCAAAGATCCTTACATGACAAATATGATAGTTGGAGCATTTCACACGATGGAGAATTCAACTGTTGGAAAAATATGATCATTGGTGTTGACGTGTCTTTCATTTTTCCGGAGCGATGGTCAAACTTTAACTCTTCTTCCCGGAATCTCCACTGTCAAACTTTGACTTCTCAACTTTGAAGAGATATGACCATTAAAGATGGTCTTGAGCTGAACAAAATCCACCTAATGCATTTCAGATGTTCCGGTCATAATTATACTGTAAATTCTTTTGTTGTCTTGATAACGCTCAGTCCAATTGTTTATTACTTTGGATAGTCCGGTCAATATCTCTATTACTTCCAGACTTTGACTTTCCGGTCTTCAGACTTTGTTTGCTGACTTCGGATAATTTAATCCTTAGTATAAGCAAAAACTTCAGATACTCAGATCTTTGATATGTAACTTTGAAACTTTGAAAAATCTTGTTCTTCATTCTTCCCTAGATGTTTAGAGCTTTCTTCCAATCTTTGAAAATCATGTGTTGTTCATATTCTTCAAAGTATATTAGCATGTTCCAATCTTTAACTTCCATCACATGTCGATCTTTACTTTCTCCAATCTATGATTCAGTCTTCAAATAATGTCATTTAAGTACTGATTGAATAGAAAGATAGATCTGGCAGCTTCTTCACATGGAAAACTTGTTCGGCAAACTTCATTTTTCTTGTCTGAAAATAACATCAGACATCTATAATCATTCCATGCTTAATATCTTATGGTACTCATTGTTGGGAGAGTTGGGAGAATTTCATGAGAGGGGTAAGAGGGAGGAAATAACTGCTTCGTAGTAATTATGTACAGTGCCTTTGAGCAGAATTACAGTGGAAAGGTGGAAGAGGGAGATAGAGGATGAAGAATCTCAAGGAAGAAGTCCACTCCTCCGAGAAACAAGCACGGCACCTCCCAAGGCCCGTACCTCCCACCAGCAGTATCCAGCTGAACAAGGCTCATCAATACATACCCTCCCCACCAAACTACTATAGCCAGTTTTTAATAACCTCCTACCCCACAGCCAGCACAACAACTAAAGGATAGAAAGACTATACTGCCCCTACCCTTATATTGACAGCCCCACACTCTGAACATTACCCCCCTCTTGAAAAACACCTTGTCCTCAAGGTGGACCTCTAAATAGCACAGCTCGGCCTCTTCAGCACTAGAACGGCACCCCCCCCCCCCCCCAATGAAGTTGATGGCACACATGTTTCAACACCAGCATCATTCGTGGTAGATGAACCTCTACTTCATTACTGCCATCTACAGACAGTTCGTCCTTGAGCTCTTTGGCATGTCCTTCAAACAACCTAGGTGGGTTTAAGCAGAAGTAATAACTACTACCCGTTTCAGTTCCATCAGCCCTTGACCTTTCAATACTCCCAACTTGACTCGTCCCACAACTTGCTCTGGGCCAAGCACTTATTCCAAACAGTCCAAACTGAATATTGACCATCTCAAACTTACCGTTCAGCCCAGTTTCATTGGTTAGGTTCAAGCCGTTACTATTCATTGAATCAGCAGGCCTCATCTTCGCGAAAGAATGGCTTAAACACACGCTCCCAACAAACATTGATTCCTCTTTTCCAAAACAGTGTTCAGCCAAACAAGGCCTTTATTCACAATCTCACGCTGCGCTAGTTCAGTAGCAGTTTCAGTCTCGTGTCCACCATAAGTGGCTTCCCGAAATACCGAATACTCTGGCGGTGGAACAAAGTACCCACCAGCATAGCCTTCCCGGTTACCTCCAATCTCAACAGTAATAGGGGCAACGTCTCTGCTGTAGATAGGAGCGTGCTCCTGAATAATCAGCCAAGATCTCTTCTCTCTATCCACACATCTAAGCTCCCCTTGTAGCCAAACCCATTGAGGTGAATATCTCACCAAGGGAGAACAAGTTGACAAAACAAAAATACGAGTCTTTGCACAACAAACAGTATACCAGATGGGTCTAAGAGTTTTTAAAGTATGAAGTGAGATATCTAAGCAGATTTGTTTTGAATGGAAAACTTACACCCTCTTCCGGCTTGTAGTCAATTTTAAGATATCTGGCCGCATAGATCCATGTCTGAAAAGCAACCCTCAGCTCAACACTTTCATACCTACCTGCATAAGAAAGGTCACCAACACATAGAACAGTCTGCCCAGCTCTTGGCATGTAATGTTGTGACTCTGGGTCACAAGCTGTGTTGTGGGCCATTTCACCCCACAAGTCACCCAAGTAGCTGTCTCGATCTGCCAATCCTTCCAAATTAATTACACTTAGCCAACTCCTGTGTTCTACGATCTCAGTCTTAGCTACAAAAAGCTTGCTCTTCCTGAGGCTCGATTCACTCCCGTTCAAACCTGCCATATATAGAACATGCAACTCCCCAATCAGTAACGGTTTCTTCGTCTTCGATCTAAAAAGAAGGGGAGGACGCACTGTCATGTACCTAGAGTCATTACATTTGTTGTGTGTATTGAACACTGACCCTGCAGGCAATCCACACGGCGTTGGTATTCCGATTGCTTCGGCGCCCACGTTGTCGCTTTCCCCCACCACGGACTCGACAACCTGCAGCCACTCAACCAGTATATGCATTGCCTGCGGTAGAAGCCCTAAGGGCATATAAAAAGGTCTATGTTGCATCACCACCACACTCGGGTACTCACATGTTTGCACAACTGTTGATAGAGACTTGCAGAATCCGAAAAACCAGAACCGACTACTTCTATAAAAAATATGGAGTAGCAGAAAGAGGAGGAAGAAGGAGATCGGGAGAGACTCCCACCCAAGCTTAGCCACGAAGGCAGACTCCCAAGACCAAGACCGATCTGCAAGTGCTGCCTGAATGCAGTTCACTCAATGCCCCCTTCCCTCTCACCCTAACCTGTTATTTATAACCGAATTCCCCCCACTAACAAACTAATAATATTCCTTAGAATATTCCCTTGGGCCCCACAATATATTCCCCACATGTAAAGACACTATTACCCCCCTAGTTCCTATCACTACCGCCGTCCTAAAAAGCCACCTTGTCCTCAAGGTGGTGGATCTCACAGGTATGCCAAGCGATATCCCATATTAGTCGTGCTTCAGAGAACCGCGGACGAAGGGTGCTGGGCAGATAGTTATGTCAAGCAATCTTCCATATTTGGTGCCCTACTCTGGTGAGTCGGGTCGAAGCAAGCAATACTGTCAACTGAGGACCAAGCCGTTGTGGTCCTGTATAAAGCGCTCATGCCGCAGGTGCACGCCAAGCAATCTCCCAAATGTGTCGGCCTTCATCATGGACGAGTTTGAGAACGCCGCCTTCCGTAATGCTTTCTCTCCTGCCATTGGAGAGGCACCTTGTGTGCTTCCATGAAGTGGGCCGCAAGTACGGCTGGTACCACCAACGACCCAAACTTTCATTAATGGAAATCCCTCTTGATCTAATTAAATGTCTCTTTATGTAAAATATTTATATAAAATGTCAATTTCTTTGGTTTTATGTTTTTGGATTTTAAAATACTGTTAAGAATTATGATCGTTGTTAATATAGTCGTTGAGCAGTGATCACATAATTACTATAAATATAGGGCTTTAACAAATCCAATTTACTCAGACAAATGAAGCAATGGCCTCATCCAGTAAACGTGCCCCATACGAAGCTCATTTGTCAGAGCTCGGAAAGGAGGTTGCGTCTTTGGGCTTCGCTCTTGACCAAGCCCAAGCCGCGCTTGAATATGTTAAGCTCGAGGGGGACCGCCTACGAGAGAAGTGGAAGTTGATAGAGATTACCACCCGAGCAATGTTATCCGAGTCACCCCAAGAGTCTGTCGTCATCGCACACCTTACTCTTCAGTCTTATACGGGTGTTATAAGGGTTTATGTAACAAGACCTTAGCACTATGGTTATGTACATTATTTTTGTATATAATAATTAATATACTTTCATTTTATTATTGTTACCTTGTAAATAGTTTTTAAAGCACAAATAGTATTTTTAGTTAATGTTCAACTAAGAAATCTATTTTAAGGAATTAATGGATTTTTGAATTAAATAATATTTTAATAAAATATTATTATTGTTATTAAATATAAATTATCGTATAATTTTATGAATGCAATTGTAATTTTTATTAAGGTTTGAAAGCCATTTTTGTCAAAACCCATGAATTTTCGATAAATGTCAGTTTTTATTTTAAAAGTGAAAATTAACATATTTAGAAAATTATTTAGATAAAATGAATATTATTTCTGAAATCAGGACGTCGAAATTATTCAACGGTGAATTTTTCATAATTTTTTGACAGTCAAATTTTTTGGTAAAAATTAAATACCGTTTAAATATATAATGTGTTTTATGACATCATAATAATCCAATAGTGATGTAATAAAATACTATAAATTTTATGTTCGGCCAATATATGTTTTACCATTAAAATAATGTGATTTTGGATTTGTTTGATTTATTTTACAAAGCTTTTGTGGACCCTCTAAAACTTATAAAACATTTTGTCTTTTTAAATTGTTTTCCTTGAGAGTGTGACTCACCTCCACATAAGCGACCCTATTATTTTAAGAAGTTCGGTCATTGGCCTTATAAAATATTGTTTTTCACTCCCCTTTGGCAAAAACAATGGGCAAAAACCATGGGATGATTTGTGGTATTGATTAGTTTAATATGTGGTGACTCAAACCTAAATAATAAAGAATTCTCTCTCATTTCCTACATAAACTCACCCAAGCTCTCACGTCCTCTTCACTCAAAGCCTTTGGAGTTCGTACAACCCCTGCCCTTCTCTCTCTAGAATCCTCCCAAGGTGCCCCAAGCTCCCAAGAAGTCTCTCTCAAGCCTCTCCCAAACCTTTGGGATCACACTTCCAAGTAAGGGATTTCTTCCTTTCTCATTTTTGTCTAATTTTCTTTAAGTTGTTATGCCCTTTTGTTTTCAATTACAAATGTTGGGGTATGATTTCGCACCTCCCCCATACTGTCATCTTTATGTTTGGATGATGGGAGACCCCTTTCTCTCTCATTAAAGCCTCCCCTGTACACCCGTTACCATGCCGAAATTCTGTGAGAGATTTCTCTCTCCTCTTTTACATCCAAGTAATTCTTTTGTATTATGCATCTAAATTCCATTACGTTTGTTGGGACATGTATCCATCTGACCCCCTTACTGTCTCTTTCATGTACATATGATGAGACACCCTTTTCTATCTCATCAACTATTTTCATAAATCCTTATGTCACGCCGTTATGTTGCCGAAATTGCACCGCGCTTTTCCAAGCCAAGATCATTGTGTAGTGAATACCATACTCATGTCTCTATCAATGGTATTCACCTTTATGCACATATACCTATTGAATGGTACTTTCATGTATTTATTCCACATTACTTAATCGTGAAATAACTTATGATGTTGATTGATTCCATGTTATATGATCCATGTGCCTCACTTATGCATGAAACGAAATGTTTAAGAAGAGTGCGCCCTGATAGCGCTTCAATGCATTGGATAAAGTATAGTATCATGATACGTCAAGTGTAATGGGTGTTGACACATGCTAATTCAAGTGCAACGAGGTTTTACTCGTGCTTCATGTGCAATGAGAGTTTACTCATGCTCCATGTGCAATGAGCTTTGCCTCATGTTAATTCCATGTTAAGTGTTGTTGTCACATTTCCATGTTATGATTATCATGTTTTATCATGCCTTTATGTTCATGTTTCTCTTGTGCTCCATTAATATGCCTATTGTCTAACATTTATTGTATTCCTCATGTTATTTCATGTTTATTCTCTTACTGGGCTTTATAGCCCACCCTTTTCTTATGCATGTCCTCAGGTTATCCCATTCAATGCTAAGTACGAGGAAATGTAGTGGTCATGTAAAGGAAGTTTTCAATAAAGATGTTGTGTGTTTTATGTTCTAAGATGTTATGTAATGTTCCTAAGCCCCAAAGACACTAGACCTCTCGATCTTCTATGTTGTATCAAGTGAAGATTTTATGTAATAAATCAAGTTTAAGTGTGTAATAAAAAGCAGGGTTGTTATAGTTGGTATTAGAGGATAGGTTTAGTTATTTTTTGGATTAGGATTAAAAAACACTAGTGAAGACTTAGAGACAAGAATAAATATAATAAAAGCATCTCTAAGTATTGGTGAGTATTGAGTAAGTGGTTTGTCAAGCAAATACATCTTTGTCTGGATACGAGCAGGTAAAGACGACTCTGGCACAGATGTATCCTAGGGGTAAAACCCGAAAACACTGCTTTGAGCTAGAATCGAACGGGAACTGGTGCACGACAACGGGCTTTGTTGCACTCTTGGTTACGACACTCCCAGGGGATATGCTTTGGTAAACTCACAAGCTTAGTATGAACCCTTATTAAGGGAATTAAAAAAAATACTCCTAAAAATATATGTTAGAAAGTAGATCATGAATATCATAGATTGAAGCCTATGGATCCATAAGTTAAGGAAATAAAAGTTATTTATAAGTCATTAGTTTTGTCATTGGATTACCCTTTATGTGTTACCTCTAACTTTCCTTTTATTCCAGCCAATGGCCTGTAATAGGAGGACTCGGGCTAACAACCGATGTGAAGATCAATGTGATGAATGTACTAATGAGATGCCCAATCCAATGGGAGCGGGAATCGCGAACTTTGTCACGTTTCTCTCTCAGCTAACTCAAGCTTTGAATAGAAACATGGGTCAAGAGGAACGTTCAACCCCCCCTAAGAAAGAACAAGTCGCTATCGAGAGCTTCATGAGACAAAAGCCTCTTACTTTTAATGGATCATCTGATCCCTCAATCGTTGAACAATGGATCAACTCCATTGAAAAGATCTTCTTCATCCTTCAATGTTCTGAACAAGAGAAGGTTCTCCTAGCTGCTTATCGTATGGAGGGTGAAGCTAATCAATGGTGGACGTTGATCAAAAATACGAAGCCTGAGGAGGAGATCGAGGCGTTGGAATGGAACGATTTCCGGAAAATGTTTTTTTATAAATATTTTTCACGCACCCTCCGGCTTAAGATAGAAAGGGACTTCCTTGCCCTCAAGCAAAAAGACGACGAATCTGTTGGAGCGTACGAGCCAAACTTCACAAGGCTTGCACGATACGCTTCCGACTTTGTCGTTACCCCTGAATGCAAGGTTGACCGCTTCTTTGGTGGGCTGAAACCTAGCCTACGTAAAGTGCTGGCGATCCGTAACTTCAACAGCTATGAGGAAATTGTCCGATGTGCCCTCAAGGTCGAAATGGAGATCGGAGAATCTCAGGGGTATCATGGGGATAAGAAACGTAAGGTAGACTTCAATGTTGGCGGTCCGATGGATAAATCCAACGGTGCTAAGAAGATCCAGCACCCCACTTGCCAAAGGTGCGGAAAGAAGCACCCTGGAAATTGCCTGAAGGGTACGAGAAAATGCTTTAGGTGTGGAAGAGAAGGGCACCTGGCTGTTAACTGCCGACAAGAAAAACCCGCGGCTGCAACAGAGGAGAGGAACGCTCCGTTCGAACCTCAACATGTTGTTCATTGCTACAACTGCAAAGAACCAGGGCATCTTGCAAATCAGTGTCCTAAGTCAAGGAATTTCGGAGGCAACCAACAACCTCCAAGACTCCAAAGGAGAGCTTTTCCCATCACTACTGTCGAAGTGAACCCCGACAACGAAGTGGTGACAGGTACGCTAGTTATTCATTCAATAATAGCGAACGTACTTTTTGATTCAGGTTCTACGCATTCTTTTATATCCCAAAAGTTTAATAGAACAATCTCAGCACCACCACAAATCATGGAAGTAAAGATGTCAATGAGTACGGCAAATAGGGCAATCATTGCATCCCATGAATATAACTCCTCTCATGTCATAATCTGTGGATTGAATTTCCCGGCAAACCTCGTCATACTCCCTCTGGTGGAATTTGATGCAATTCTTGGCATAGATTGGCTTTCCTTATATAGAGCCAACATAAATTGTTGTGTGAGAGAAATCACTCTCCATGTGAAGAATCGACCCCCGATTCTATACAAGTGCAAGGAGGAAGATGAATTTTCTTTAGCTCAATCATCTCAAACGTGGATATTACTGCCCTATAAGCATGCGTATCTGGTCAGATGATTGAGTCTAAGGAGGCAACCATTCTTGAAGACATGTCTATTGTGAGGGAATTTGCTAAAGTGTTTCTCGAGGAATTGTTTGGTCTTCCTCCTAGAAGGGATGTTGAATTCTCAATTGATCTTATACCTGGGGCGTTGCCAATATCCAAGACTCCGTATAGAATGGCTGTTGTGGAGCTTGAGGAGCTAAAGAAACAACTACAGGAGAATCTGGATAAAGGGTTTATACGCTCAAGTGCTTCACCATGGGGTGCACCAGTCCTTTTCGTCAAGAAGAAGAATGGGTCAATGCGTCTTTGCATCGATTATCGTGAGCATAACAAAATCACGATAAAGAACAAGTATCATCTCCCACGAATTGATGACTTGTTCGATCAGCTGCGTGGAGCACAATACTTCTCCAAGGTATCCTCTCTCACGGGGTGCACCAGTCCTTTTCGTCAAGAAGAAAGATGGGTCAATACGTCTTTGCATCGATTATCGTGAGCATAACAAAATCACGATAAAGAACAAGTATCCTCTCCCACGAATTGATGACTTGTTCGATCAGCTGCGTGGAGCACAATACTTCTCCAAGGTGGTTTTGCGGTCGGGATATTATCAAGTAAGGGTAAAGAACGAAGATATCCCCAAGAATGTTTTTCGTACAAGATACGGGCACTATGAATTCATAGTAATGTATTTCGGACTCACTAATGCTCCAGCAATCTTCATGGACTTGATGAATATAGTCTTTAGAGATTACCTCGACAAATTTGTGGTAGTCTTTATAGATGATATTCTGATATACTCCAAAACCAAGGAGGATCATGAGGAGCATCTAAGAACTGTACTAGAGACCTTGCGGAAGGAGAAGCTCTATGCAAAGTACAACAAGTGTGAGTTCTGGTTGAATGAGGTCTCATTCTTGGGTCATATCATCACAAGCAATGGGATATCTGTGAATCCCTCCAAAACAGATGCAATTAAGGGATGGCTGAGGCCAACATCGGTAACGGATATCCGTAGCTTCTTGGGGTTAGCTAGATATTATAGACGATTTGTGAGAAATTTCTCACGATTGTCCAACCCCCTTACGAAGCTAACTCGGAAGGGAGTAAAGTTTGCTTGGAGTGATGAATGCGAAGAAAGATTCAAGGAGTTAAAAAGAAGGCTTATCACTGCGCCCGTGCTCACTTTACCCACAAGTAGAGAACTTTTTGTGGTATTCAGTGATGCTTGGAGTGATGAATGCGAAGAAAGATTCAAGGAGTTAAAAAGAAGGCTTATCACTGCGCCCGTGCTCACTTTACCCACAAGTAGAGAACTTTTTGTGGTATTCAGTGATGCTTCGTAGAAGGGCTTGGGATGTGTGTTGATGCAAAATGACAAAGTCATTGCCTATGCTTCAAGGCAATTGAAAGTTCATGAACATAACTATCCAACACATGACCTCGAGTTAGATGCAATGATCTTCGCTTTGAAAATTTAGCGGCATTATCTCTTTGGGGAGAAGTGTGAAATATATACGGACCACAAAAGCCTCAAGTATATATTCACACAGAAAGAGTTGAACATGTGTCAATGAAGATGGTTAGAGCTGATCAAAGACTGTGACTGTTCAATCCATTACCACCTTGAGAAAGCGAACAAGGTGGCGGATGTCCTAAGTAGAAAGGACCCAGCGATTCTATCATTGATGAGAATTGAAAAGGATTCAATCTTCTTAGATTTGATGAAGATAGACATGGGAATCATAAAGAAGGGAACGTCATCAATCAATTCACAAATGATTGTTCAACCGTCAATTTTGGAAAGGTTAAAGGATGCTTAAAAGGATGATGTGAGAATTCAGGAAAAAGTGGAAGCTATCAGAAAAGAGAAATCCTCGAAGTTCAATGTTAATAAAGAAGGAATTGTAATATTTGGGAAAAGACTATGTGTTTCATCAAGTCCGGAGCTGAAGAAGAAACTTTTCCGATAGCTTCCACTTTTTCCTGAATTCTCACATCATCCTTTTGAGCATCCTTTAACCTTTCCAAAAGTGACGGTTGAGCAATCATTTGTGAAAGGATTGATGATGTTCCCTTCTTTATGATTCTCATGTCCATCTTCATCAAATCTAAGAAGATTGGATCCTTTTCAATTCTCATCAATGATAGAATCGCTGGGTCATTTCTACTTAGGGCATCCGCCACCTTGTTCGTTTTTCCAAGGTGGTAATGGATTGAGCAGTCATAGTCTTTGATCAACTCTAACCATCTTCGTTGGCGCATGGTTAACTCTTTCTGTGTGAATATATACTTGAGGCTTTTGTGGTCCGTATATATTTCACACTTCTCCTCAAAGAGATAATGCCGCCAAATTTTCAAAGCGAAGATCACTGCAGCCAACTCGAGGTCATGTGTTGGATAGTTCTGTTCACGAACTTTCAATTGCCTTGAAGCATAGACAATGACTTTGTCATTTTGCATCAACACACATCTCAGACCCTTCTTTGAAGCATCACTGAATACCACAAAAAGTTCTCCACTTGTGGGTAAAATGAGCACGGGCGCAGTGATAAACCTCCTTTTCAACTCATTGAAGCTTTCTTCGCATTCATCACTCCAAGAAAACTTTATTCCCTTCCGAGTTAGATTGGTAAGAGGGTTGGACAATCGTGAGAAATTTCTCACAAATCGTCGATAATATCCAGCGAATCTCAAGAAGCTATGGATATCCGTTACCGATGTTGGCATCGGTCATCCCTCAATTGCATCTGTTTTAGAGGGATCCACAGATATCTCATTGCTTGTGATGATATGGCCCAAGAATGAGACCTCCTTCAACCAAAACTCACACTTGTTGTACTTTGCATAGAGTTTCTCCTTCTGCAAGGTCTCTAGTACAGTTCTTAGATACTCCTTATAATCCTCATTGGTTTTGGAGTATATCAGAATATCATTTATAAAGACTACCACAAATTTGTCGAGGTAATCTCTAAAGACTACATTCATCAAGTCCATGAAGATTGCTGGAGCATTAGTGAGTCTGAAAGGCATTACTATGAATTCATAGTGCCCGTATCTTGTACGAAAAGCAGTCTTGGGGATATCTTCCTTCTTCACCCTTACTTGATAATATCCCGACCGCAAATCCACCTTGGAAAAATATTGTACTCTACGCAGCTGATCGAACAAGTCATCAATTCGTGGGAGAGGATACTTGTTCTTTATCGTGATTTTGTTAAGCTCACGATAATCGATGCAAAGGCACATTGACTCATCCTTCTTCTTGACGAAGAGGACTAGCGCACCCCATGGTGAAGCACTTGGGCGTATAAACCCTTTATCCAGATTCTCCTGTAGTTGTTTCTTCAGCTCCTCAAGCTCCACAACAGTCATTCTATACGGAGTCTTGGATATTGGCAACGCCCCAGGTATAAGATCAATTGAGAATTCAACATCTCTTCTAGGAGGAAGACCAGGCAATTCCTAGGGAAACACTTCAGCGAATTCTCTCACAATAGGCATGTCTTCTAGGATGGTTGCCTCGTTAGACTCAATCATCTGAGCCAGATACGCGTGCTCATAGGGCAGTAATATCCACGCTTGAGATGATGGAGCTAAAGAAGATTCATCTTCCTCCTTGCACTTGTAAAGAATCGGGAGTCGATTCTCCACATGGAGTGATTTCCCTCTCACGGCAATTTATGTTGGCTCTATATAAGGAAAGTCAATCCATGCCAAGAATTGCGTCAAATTCCACCAGAGGGAGTATGACGAGGTTCGCCGGGAAGTTCAATCCACAGATTATGACATGGGAGGAGTTCTATTCATGGGATGCAATGATTGCCCCATTTGCCGTACTCACCGACATCTTCACTTCCATGATTTGTGGTGGTGCTGGGATTGTTCTACTAAACTTTCGAGATATAAAAGAATGCGTAGAATCTGAATCAAAAAGTACGTTCGCTATTCTTGAATGAATAACTAGCGTACCTGTCACCACTTCGTTGTCGGGGTTCACTTTGGCAGTAGTGATGACAAAAGCTCGCCCTTGTTGCCTTAGAGGTTGTTGGTTGCCTCAGAAAACTCTTGGCTTAGGGCACTGATTTGCAAAATGCCCTAGTTCTTTGCAGTTGTAGCAGTGAACAACGCGTTGAGGTTCGAACGGAGCGTTCCTTTCCTCTATTTCAGTCGCGGGTTTTTCTTGCCGACAGTTAATAGCCAGGTGCCCTTCTCTTCCACACCTAAAGCATTTTCTCGTACCCTTCAGGCAATTTCCAGGGTGCTTCTTTCCGCACCTTTGGCAAGTGGGGTGTTGGATCTTCTTAGCATCGTTGGATTTATCCATCGGACCGCCAGCATTGAAGTCCACCTTACGTTTCTTATCCCCATGACACCCCTGAGATTCTCCGATCTCCATTTCGACCTTGAGGGCACATCGGACAATTTCCTCATAGCTGTCGAAGTCACGGATCGTCAGCGCTTTCCGCAGTCTAGGTTTCAGCCCACCAAAGAAGCGGTCAACCTTGCATTCGGGGGTAACGACAAAGCCGAAAGCGTATCGTGCAAGCCTTGTGAAGTTTGTCTCGTACGCTCCAACAGATTCGTCGTCTTTTTGCTTGAGGGCAAGGAAGTCCCTTTCCATCTTAAGCCGGAGGGTGCGCGGAAAATATTTATCGAAAAACATCTTCCGAAAATCCTTCTATTCCAACGCCTCGATCTCCTCCTCAGGCTTCGTATTTTTTATCAACGTCCACCATTGATCAGCTTCACCCTCCATACAATAAGCAGCCAGGAGAACCTTCTCTTGTTCAGAACATTGAAGGATGAAGAAGATCTTTTCAATGGAATTGATCCATTGTTCAGCGATTGAGGGATCGGATGATCCATTAAAAGTGGGAGGTTTTTGTCTCATGAAGCTCTCGATAGCGACTTGTTCTTTCTTATGGGGGGTTGAACGTTCCGTTTGACCCGTGTTTCTATTCAAAGCTTGAGTTAGCTGGGAGAGAAGCGTGACAAAGTTCGCGATTCCCGCTCCCATTGGATCGGGCATCTCATTAGTACAGTCATCACATTGATCTTCACATTGGTTGTTAGTCCGAGTCTTCCTATTACCGGCCATTGGCTGGAATAAAAGGAAAGTTAGGGGTAACACATAAAGGGTAATCCAAGGATAAAACTGATGACATATAAATAACTTTTATTTCCTTAACATATGAATCTATTGGTTTCAGTCTATGTTATCTATGATCTACTTTCTAACATATATTCTTAGGGCACTTTTTTTTATCCCTTAATAATAGTTCATACTAAGCTTGTGAGTTTACCAAAGCATATCCCCCGGGAGTGTCGTAACCAAGAGTGCAGCAAGGCCCGTTGTCGTGCACCAGTTCTCGTTCGAGTCTAGCTCAAAGCGATGTTTTCGGGTTTTACCCCTAGGATACATCTGTGCCAGAGCCGCCTCCATCTGCTCGTATCCAGACAGGGATGTATTTGCTTGATAAATCACTTACTCAATACTCACCAAAACTTAGGGATGTTTTTATTATACTTGGTCTTGTCTCTAAGGCTTTACTAGGGTTTTCTAATCCTAATCCCAAAAATAACTAAACCTATCCTCTGATACCAACTGTGACAACTGGGCCCCCAAGTGATAGCACAGATACACCGCCTTAACACGACCATCAAGGTCACCCATCCTGATCACTATTCTAGGCCAAGCATGCTTAACTGTGGAGTTCTAATCAGGTAGGCTCCTGAAAAGGAAGGTGCACCTTGTTGAAATGAATCATATCATTTAGTTATTTAACCCTTTATCATTTGGGGTGTTACAATCACCCCCTTTAAGCACAACGTCCTCGTTGTGGACCCTACATCTCAACCCAGGCAATGCACCACACTTAAGGTTGGGTACCACCTCCGATACCAAATGTGACAACTTAGTCCCGGTGACAGCACAGACATCTAGTGGATAAAAACTGTATGAATCTTTTGTATGAGCCTGGGGACCCCAGACCGACACCGCGGGCGTGACCTGTGTATCTGGAGGTAAAATAACAAGAGCCCAGGTAGGAGCTGGGTCAATCTGCTGCGGCTTGTGCTCCAGCATTACGAACGTGGAAGTGTCTGACTCCTCAATATGCGGGAAGTCTATCACAGACTGGCTGGAGAAAGTGTCGTCAGGATTTTCGGCTAGCCCTTTGCTCCAGGTGTGCATCCCATGTTCGGTAGGGCCCTCGGAGTGCAACGCGGACAGCTGCGTTACCAGTGGCAGGACCTCGGATGTAGTTGCAGGGGGTTCGCTGACGGAGCTTCCAAAATCCTCGAGGATTGCTTCTTTAAGATGCTCCCAAGTGAACGTAATTGCAGGTCCTTTAACCACTAAAAACCAAAGTGCAGACATGTCTAACATGCAGAGACGTGTCATTGGCACCTTTATCTGATCCGGCCTTTGATTGCGTGAGAAATATTCATCAGCTTGCGAGATCCAAGACTCCGAATGTGTGGCAGAAAATTTCGATAAAAACCCTTTCTGTAAGTATTTTTCCTGATTTCTAGTCACCCGAGCCAGTGAAGCCCAGATTTTCGGCATTTGAGTCGGCATAGGCTGTGGCGCCCGAAAAGCGGGGCACTCCCAAGTATTAGAGTATCCTCCCGTAACGAGCGGGCAGCGTGCGTCGTGTTGTTTCCCTGTTGGGCAGTCCCTCTGTAGGTTAGTTTTTTGTCTCTCTCTCTCCTTTTTTTTTCTTTTTTTTTGTTTTTGCGCTGCCTTTTTTTCCACCCGTATTTCTCTTTCCAAACAAAAAAAGTGGTTCGCCCCTTTTTTTTAATTCCCGAAAAAGAATCGGGCGCCCCCCTTCTGTTGTGTGCTGGTGCGGCCACCGTCGAATCAAGGAACGCAAGTCAGCCGGGCGGGCCGCTCCTAGAAAGAATGAGTGGTGCGTGTTTCGTATGGCACGAGGCGGCCGAGCCTCCGCTGCATGCGAGTGGACTGGGGCTCCTTCAGCCGCGATCAGGGGAGCACGTCCCCGATCAGTGGAAATCGGCCGGAAGTCCCCCCTGTGAGCGGCTCGTCCAAGCGAGTTGAGAACCGAGCGAGGTGGCAGTGAAGAACCCTGGTCGAGCTAGAAGTGTGCGTCTCCTCCGATTGAATTGTCGGCACTGTGTGGTTCGTCCGATCGGTCCGCGCCTCTGGGAGAAAAATAGTCGACGGTGCACGACTCAGATGAGAGTCGGCAGTGCGCGCTCCCTTGAATCGCGTGTCTGAAGAGGGCCTCCTATCCAAGCGAAACCCCGTCGCGGCAGCACTGAGCGGGCGACGCCTTCGCACTGAAGCCTCAAGTCAGTGCGCGACTGTCGATCCACAATTGACTATCCAGCAGTGGACGACCTCGTCGAGCGTGTTGAAATTCACCAGTGGGATGCATTTTCGTGGAACCAGGAAGAAAACTGTTGTTTGCCTTCGTTGAGGGAGCTCGTCTCGACAGTGCACCGCATGAGAACAAATGAGGCGGAGACCACAATGCGCACCAAAGAAGAATGGAAGCGAATGGAAAAATCCTACAGCGGGGTGCGCGACCGAGGGTGAAATGGAACTGGCAGGGAGTGAGCAGGCATGCTCCGCAAGACGTGATGCAGTAGAAGAACAAAGTGGAAAATGTTCGCAGTAAAGCGGCTAGGAATAGCAGGTTGAACGGGGAAGGAGCAGCAGTGTTGCGCCGGAAGCAATGAATCCGACGAACAGGAAGGCAGGTCGGACCAATTGATAGAGACTTGCAGAATCCGAAAAACCAAAACCGACTACTTTTATAAAAAATATGAAGTAACAGAATCATAGCAGAAAGAGGAGGAAGAAGAAGATCGGGAGAGACTCCCGCCCAAGCCTAGCCACGAAGGCAGGCTCCCAAGCCCAAGGTCGATCTACAAGTGCAGCCTGAATACAGTTCACTCGATGCCCCCTTCCCTCTCACCCTAACCTGTTATTTATAACTGAATTCCCCCCACTAACAAACTAATAATATTCCCTAGAATATTCCCCTGAGCCCCACAGTATATTCCCCACATGTAAAGACACTATTACCCCTAGCTCTTATCAGTTGTACTACCAAACTTGTTTGTCAAGTTTCCACTTCTTACACTGCGAGCATCGTCCCCGCTCTTGTTGGAGTTGGTGTTCTAGAACCAACTTCTTTGTACTTTATGATAAATATTTATTCATTGTTTTAAATATTAATTGTTGGAGTCTGCATCCCACATCGGACTTGAGGTCCGATGTGGTCTTAATTATTCATTATAAAAGAACCTCAAGGGCTCCTTTAGAGAATACACCTTGGGGGGTTCGGGTCTCTCTCTCATTTTATCCTTCTACATGGTATCAGAGGAGGTTTAATAAACCCGACCCCCCTCCCATCTATTTTTCTTTATTCCGCTCTAGGGTTTCCTGACTTTTTTTTCCCCGTAAGGGGGGCAATGGCCTCCATGGCCAGCTTTGTCGTCGCCCCTCCCCTCCCTCCCGAGCGCAGCTCGGCCCGCCGCATCTCCGGCGGATCTCCCCCTGCCGGCTGCATCCCGCGACGCACTCCCTTCTCCCGGCATCTCCCGTGCGACTCCCAACCCACCTCCTGCGGCATCCCGACGAGGCTCCAGCCTCCTTGTGCGGCTCCCTAGTGCGCTCGACGGCGGACGACGACCTCTCCTGTCGGCATCTCCCTCTGCATCTCTTCCGGCGACCCTCAGCGGACTCTCGTCGTCCGCGGCATCCCCTACCCGTTGCGCGCGTCGACCCCGCCTTAGGTCACGCCTCCCAATCCCAACGGAATCCACCCTCCAGCTTTTTCCCGACGTCGTCGTCCAGGTGCTCGCCCGACGGCCCGCCTCTTCGCATCGCTCCCTGCCGGCCTCATCCAGGTGCTCGCCCGGCGGCTACCGCCCAACTCTGGCCTCCCGTTCCCCATCTCCTTCCGCGGCATCCCGACAGCCAGCCCTACGCGGCCCAGTTCTCGGCTCCCGGCCTCCCGATCTCGCCTCCTGCGGCTCTTCCCGGCAGCCCGCCTCCACGCGACTCCCGACGTCCCGACCCCGACGACCCTCCAGCGCGCGTGACGGCCTCGTCCAGGCGACCTCTTCCGGCGCTCCCTCCTCCGCCTCTCTATGTCGCGGCCCTCCTCCCCTCTGAAGCAGTCCCGCACCCTCCTAGCCATCTCCCTCCCGACTTCGGCCTCCTCCTGCGGGGGGCTCTGTTTTTCCCTCACCGGCGCCTCCTAGCGACCAACCCCTCCTGCCTTCCGCACTCCCAGTCAGCCTCCTCTGCTCGCACTTGTTCGCACCGGCCAGCCCCCCCTGCGTCCCTCCTGCGGACTCCCGGCGACAACCGGCTCCGCCTTCCTGTGTCGCCTCTGCAAAGCTGCTCCCTCTGCGTCGGCCTCCTGTGACAGCGTTGCCTCCTCGCCGGCACCTCCTGCGGAATCCCCGCCTCCCGTCGTCGGCATCTCCCGACGATTCCCGGCAGTCGCATCCCTGTCCGCCGGCAAGCCCTTGCGCTTCCTCCACCGTGGTGCAGCACTTTGACCGCCTGAGATTCGGGCCTTATGGCTGCAGAATTCTCGCCTCCCGTCGTCGGCCCCGCAAGTGCGGTTTTCCCGGTGCTAGTGTGGTTTTCCCAGCGTATCATCGACCGGCCCCACTAGTGCGGCATTCCTGGCGCTCCGTCAACCGGCCCGGTTGCTGTGGTTTCTCTGCTGCACCCACGACAACTTCATCCATTCATCATCCAGAAGGGGGAGCTGCGATCATGAGGGGGAGCAGCAGCCTTGCAGATCTTTTATTCTATTTTGCATTGTTTTGTCGTCAAGCTGGGTATGTCCAGCTTGAGAGGGAGTGTTTGAAGTCTTTTGCTTGCTTTGTTTTTTCTTTATGTGTCCAAACTAAGTACACCTAGCTTGAGGGGGAGTGTTGGAGTCTGCATCCCACATCAGACTTGAGGTCTGGTGTGGTCTTAATTATTCATTATAAAAGAACCTCAAGGGCTCCTTTAGAGAGTACACCTTGGGGGGGTCGGGTCTCTCTCTCATTTTATCCTTCTACATTAATAAACTACTTCTCACATCATGATTGTTCTTTTGCGTGACATAGTATGTGATAATGTCCTAAGAGTAGCTGTTGCACTAAAAGGTCATAGCAGTTCTCCGCTATGATGAGAACCCGGAAGTGTTATGACACTATTCTTGAATAATGTTCTATAGTCGGATGATATCATTTGATGGACACAAATGATACGAGCTATCAGGGGTGGAGACTCATAAGACTTTGAGACACCTTCTCATGGTGTACGCCCTCGGTAATATCCAGTAGGATATTATGAGAACGAGACCCGCCAGTAGAAAATCCACATTTATATGTGTCATTGAATGTTCCTATCTGCGGACGTGTGTATTGATCTTTAGACTTTAAAATTATTATTAATGAGTATTATGAGTCGCGCACTTAGATGTATTGACGAAAACCGTGACGATGGATGTTCTCGGCGAAGTAGGATATGTTGGGTGCGTCACGAGTAATATTACATTAATGAATAATGCGAGAAAGAATTTGTCCCTTCTGTTTATTAACGAAAGTTGATATCTCAGTCCCTTTGATGGAAATGATATAGCCTAAATAAATCCATGGTCATGGTGTTTTAAAGGCAAGTTCGTTTTTCGAAAAGTCAAAGAAAGAGACATCGAGCACATTGGTTGATGGCATCAGCATGCAACCTGCTTGATTAGAGATATCGAGATAAAGATATCATATTACACAGTAAGCGTTCGTATGAGGTAATATGTCATTGCGGCATTAACTTTTTTTTATATGGGTGTTGGCGTATTGCTAAACGCTAACCTTGAACTTTATGCTGCTTCGCCTAATGTCACTGAGAAAGATGTCTAGAGGGTCACACACTAAGTGTGTCCAGAATTTCAAATTGGATAAATATTATTCTTGTACGTGGTTTAATAATTATTAATATATGTTTGATCGCATATAAATATTTATTTGTTATTTAGTGAATATAATATTTATTTATTTATTGGCGAATAATGCGGTGATATTTATTTAATAAATAAATAGACATTATTCAAGGCCTGATAAATATTGTGGAGGAATGGCGGACCGAGTTTAAATGGTTCGGTGAGAAATAATAAATATTGAATATTATTTAATTAAATAATATTTAATTTTAATTGGCAAGTTAAACGCATGTCGAGAAATGATATTATTATTATTATTATTTGACATGGGGTTTTGCTAGGATTAAATAAATAATTAAGGGCACTTGTGCAATTATTTTATTTTAACCCTAGTAATATAAATACTTAATTATGTTATTTTCTCAAAAGAGTCAATTCATTTGTCTTGGTTGTCCACAACGGATTTGGAGAATCTTCTCAAACCTAGAGAGCTCCCTTCTCCAAGAACGCTCCCAAGAACGGAGATCAACCCTCCTCCACCGAATCAAGGAGAACGTTTTGGAAGCGGTTTTCAAAGCGATCAAAGGCAGACGACGCAAGCATGAGGATCTGTCATGCTAGCACCCGGAGATTCTTTCAGTGACGTCTGAAGATTTGTGAAACACTTGTGCATCACCGCTAGAGAAAATCTACATTTGGTTTCTACAAAGCAACGACGATGCACCGCAGATCTGTCACCGAATCCATCAACAAAGAAAGAATTCCAACAAAAGTAATTCTTTATTTAATTAAATTAATTATAAATAATATGTGATGATCCTCCCCCCTCTGGTTCTGACGTGATTTCCCTTGTCTGTTTTCTTTGATTCAATTCCGTAGATCTCGGCGTTTATCGTCGTTTAGATCTCGAATTGAACATCAATCATGACAAAAGCAATGTTAGGCATCATCCATCGCACGCTTTCACTGCACTCGGAACCTACAGCTCTAACCTCACAGCCAGATTGATCAACAGTAGTGGCAACCCCTAGCTCACTAACAGTAACTCTTCCAGTATCCGCAACAAGTTCTTCAACGGTACTAGCAACGAACACTTCTGGTTCCTTGGGTTCGACACCCACAAAAGCGGGATACTCATCTGTTTTAACAAATTTGTTTTCTATCATGCTTCGTTCCAAACATCTCGAGCTAGATAAGGCAAATCTTTTTCCCTTATCGCTGAGTGCAGCAGGTGTAGTGTTGTTCTTTGCACCGTGCCTCACTTGTTCGTCTGGCAGAACACTCGGACTTGCTACTCCTTCAGCAAGAGGAACCGAACTCGAACTGGGAATAGGCGCCTTCTTAGCATTCCTTTCCCACCTTTTCATGCTAGAACTCGGATAAAAAAGAACCTCTTCAAGATGCTCCCGTCTGAATTCATGTTTCACCCCGCGCTATTGTCGGAAAAACTTCATCTGCTCCTTGTCAGTCCCGAACTTCTCCATCAACGCTGGCTTCAGTTGCTCCCAACTTGAACCTGGATTACTACGCAGTTAAGACAGAAACCAAAGTAGTGTCGTGCATTCCATGTTTATCTGTGCCCAATGCAGTTTCATATCTTCTCGTGTTCGATCCAGACATAAGGATTCTCTCCTATATACGCCAGCAGTTCCACCTTCTTTGACACACTACTTTTAACTTCAACCATAACGGCACCTCTCGGATATAGGTATCCACAACGACTGTTGTCGACCTCCGCATTTCCGCTTCCACTTCCGCACAGAACCACCACACCTGTCTTACTCTATTTATTGGAAGCTTAAATGTGTTCCGTCGGCAACTCGAGCCCCTCAATCTTCACTGTTGCTTGCCCCTCCATAGAAGTCCACTCTCATACAGCCTAACTCGCTTTCAAACTATCTGTCTCCTCGGTTTGCGTCAACTTTCCTGAATTTTTCGGTCGTCTGGTACGACCACCAAGAGACTCAATTTGTTTCTGCAACTCGCATTGAAGCTCACAAATTCACCTATTGATCTTCGCCTGTCTCCTGGCAAAGACTTTGGCAAATGAAGTCTATTGAGATGTCTCGACCATCTGTTCCTGCCCCTTATGCTCTGCAGCAATTGGTTGTTGCTAGGTTCGATCCTTAGCAGAGTCGCCAAATGTTAGGACAATTTCATGAGGGAGGTAAGAGAGAAAAAATAATTGTTTCGTAGTAATTATGTACCATACCTTGGAAAGGTAGAAGAGGGAGATAGAGGAAGAAGAATCCCAAGGAAGAAGTCCACTCCTCTGAGAAACAAGGTTGGCACCTCTCAAGGCCCGTACCTCCCAGCACTATCCAACTGAACAAGGCTCATCAATACGTACCTTCCTCATCAACTACTATAGCCAGTATTTAATAATCTTCTACCCCACAGCCAGTACAACAACTAAAGAAGGATAGAAAGACTATACTGCTCTTGCCCTTATAGGACAACCCCACACTCCTAAAACTCGTGACTTCAAAAGATGTTAACCTAATCCACTTGATATGTTGAGCACTAATGCTTGACAAGTGGGTTTGGTAGGAGATAATCAGATGTGATCTCACGTGCTTCAGTCTCCAACTCCAGATAGTCTTCAAATCTTCGGCCTCTATCCTCAATTCCAGATGGTCTTCACTACTCCAATCCTTATCTTTATGTATTTCCTTCTTTGGATAGCCGATCAGCTTTATCAAGAACTCCACGGTTCAATAAATAGAGCTTTCTTTAATTGTATTGGCATCATCTTTGTTATTTACATGGTTATGTGGATCAGATAGAAGTCCATCTTTTTCTTGATCTTCACAACTTTGATCTCCTTCTTCAGATGATTCCATATTTGGATGGTCTTCATCTTTATCTTTCAATACGTATAGTCCAGATATACACACCAAAGATTGTGGTGTACCACTCATTTATCTTTGCAGCTCAGCTGTGAATCTATGTACACATGTACGGTATGTGCATGATGTATCATTCTTCATTGAAGCTCAATTGATGTTTCTTTATTCTTCCAGAGTGCTCTTGTCGTGAAAGCATATTTCGGAACTATCTTAATGATCAAGTTGTTTCTTTAATAATTTCTCTGAAACACTAAACAAGCACATTAAATAAAAAAAAATGTGTCAAGTGATCATTAAAACACGTCAATCTGAAGGATGGGATATGTGTAATCCAAAGAATAACCTGGCACTAAGATATTTTTATACTAAGATTAAATGACTGATTTTTTTAGTTGTGTCTCCTAATTGTTTATGTCCATGCTTTTACGGAGATTGGAGGAGTTCGTGTCACGTTTTCCCATTGTGTGGTAGGCTAGTACAGAAATGTATGGATTACGGCAGTGACTCAAATGTTTTATGTTTAGGCACCTGCTTGCAAAATTACTCAGTAGGATAAATTAGCATCTTTGTATACTAGTTTATAGGCTTTTGGGGACCGTATTTCATGTTTCCCTGAGGAGGTAACGGGCCATGACACACAAACCTACTAGAAGAATAAACATAAATTTTCAGTGACTGTTAAGGTTTCGTGGTCCAGAAGGTCAGGATATTATAAAATTCTTACGAGTAGATTTTAGAATCCATATAGATAAGCATTGCACACCCCTCAATGGTACCTTTTGAGAGAGGATGGTCTTGCTTATGACACTTTCCACCATAAATCAGTGTGAATATGATCATGGTCATAAGGATGGTGCTATTCTTTTTCCCAATCAAGATGAGATTTCTTCACAACAAATTTGTGCATAATTTGTTCAAATTCCAACATTATTACATTCAAATAGATAAAAAAAATATTGAGTATTGATAGAGACCAGCTATCCAACTGGAGTGAATATTCTAGCAAGGGTTATAATTGTCTTGTGGGGGGGGGGAATAACCAATGATGTTTGGGAAGGGGCCCATGGGGATTGTTAAATAGGAAGGTTAGAGCGAGGGAAAGGGTAGGGAGGATATATTCTGGGAATTGGTCGTGAGGCTTGGAATCGGCCTTTGGCTTGGGAATCGGCCTTCTGACTCGGGCAGGATCACTCCTGAAGTGTCTTCTTCGTCTTCTTCCTCCTACTCTTTTGTAATTCTTTGGTTCAATTTATATATATATATATATATATATATATATATATATATATATACACAAGTAGTCCTATGTTTCTATCATTGGTCCAACCTGTCACCGGCTCACACCATTTCCTCTTGCGCTCGACCCATCGGCTTCTGTTCCGTGACGGCGCACACTGCTAGATTCATCTCAGCCCCGTGACGCACTCCAAGATTCCTCTCTCGGCAGCGGCGCACACTGCGGTTTTATCATTCGACGAAGGCGCGGCCATCTGTTCATCATCTCCCTCATCGGACGCACGACCCACCGTTCTTCATCACCTTCTTTTGCCGGTTTCAACGAGACCAAAGAAGGCACGCGCCGTCGGAATACGTTCCAAGGAGGAACGCAATGCCGCTCACTTACCGATGCGCCACGCACTTCCGGCTTGTCGTCCAACGCAATACCCATTGCTAACCCGCTTTCATCCACAACGCGCATTGCTGCTTTCTTCCTCGACCGGCTCACGACCAGCACGATGAGGCGTCCTGCCAGACTCGCTCAGACGATGCGCCCACAACCGGCTTGTCTTCAGCGTGAGGTGTGCACTGATGGATCGCCGCCCAAGGAGGCGTGCATCGCCAATTTCTGAACCACACACTGCTGTAAAAAAGAAAAAAAAAGTGTCTGGCTTTTCTATTGGGGGAGGAAAACCAAAAAAAAAAAAACTACCGAAACAAATTGATGACGGCGTTTCTCGATGAGGTGGAACAGCGCCTACTGCAGATCAATGTCATGCTCTTCAAGACACCACAAGAGCAGACTCAATTTCAAACATCCCATTCAACCTAGCTACGTTGTCTGACAGCAATGTCGCTTCATGAGGAGCAACCTTCACTCCCACCAGCGATGCCTGCAACGCAACAGGAGTGGTTGCAGCCAGAGCCTGCTTAGATGATCGCGCTGACTGCAGTGTATTCTGCGATGTATGGCGCTCTAAAGGTGCAGGAGCAGGAACCCCTAATGAAATGGCTCCCTCGCACAGAGTCCTGTGTCTGGAACAAGCCACCAGCTGGTCCGCAAGCAGGGTTACACGGTTGGGTTCAACTACACAGCCCAACAACCCCATTCGAGACAAAATGTTTGACCGGGCAAATGACAGAACAGGGACTATACAGTTTTTACAAGCAAAGAGCAAGGTGGTGGCAACCGCACTCCACCTTCGTCTATCCAAAGTTGATCCATGAAGGAGGACGGAGCATTTTGAGAGATTGTTTGGCATGCATATGCGGCAAGGGAACATTATATAGGACCACGACAGCTCGGTCCTACAGCAACGGTGCTGCTTAATCCTGCCCAAAACACAAAAGCATGGAGGCGTATCTAGGAGATTGTTTGGCTCGCTTGCGTAGCAAGGCCACCCTTCTTCAGTCATGAGGGCAAGACTGTTTTCAAGGGGTGGTGAAGTAATACCAACTGTCCAGCTGGAGGGAATATTCTAATAAAGGGTATAATTGTCGTTTGTAGGGTAGAATAACCAATTCTGTTTGGAAAGGGGCCCATGGGAGTTGTTAAATAGGGAGGCTAGAGCGAGGGAGGGGGTAAGGAGGAAATATTCTTGGAATCGGCCGTGAGGCTTGGAATCGGTCTTTGGGTTGGGAATCGGCCTTTGGGTTGGGAATCGGCCTTTCTGTCTTGGGAAGGGCCTTCTCCATCTTCTTCCTACTCCTTTTTGTAATTCTCTGGTTTGATTTATATATATATATACAAGTAGTCCTCTGTTTCTATCAAGTATCCACATATATGATCCAAAAATCATTTTTCAAAAAAAAAGTGATAAATTAAATATCACAACAAGCTGTAACCCATGAATGCAAGGGGCTAAATATAATTTACATGTGTATAGATTATAACTTTGTATTTTGAACTCTCTTAAGAATAGAAGTTGACAAAATGACACGGCATGATGATATGTAACCAACATCACAACCAACTCCTTCTATAAAAAAGAGAAACTAAAACAGCTAGAGATCATTTCAAATAATTTTTTTCAAATTTAAGTTTTGTCATCAAATGTTATTCAGCAAGTAAAAAAACATTTAACTTTTTGTTTCTTACATTTTTTAAATCTCTGACTGATAACCACCAAAAGCAGAAATCCAAGAGGGAAATGAGGGCCTAATAATATATATATGCAAATTTCTATGATGCTGATACAAGCTTAGTGCAGATTGTTTCATAGATTTGAGCACAGAAAATATAAAATGAGCAACAGGCTTCTTCAATGCAATTAATAATGAATCAGATGGTGCATGCCCATATGTCGTCCTATGACTTGTTTGGAGGGGGGGGGGATTACCTCCTCTGCCGATACACCTGCATCTTCAAGGCTTCTCTCGATGCATGATGAGACTCCTAGTCCATCAGCTCTTGGATCAGTCATATGATAAGCATCGCAGTTGACTGCACCTCCCAAGTATTCTGCAACAATTGGCGCACCTCGTTTCATTGCATGCTCCAAGCTCTCCAACACCTAACCAGAGAACAATAAACTTTCAGAGAATATGCAAGAGATTAACTTGAGAATGTCAGGTTATAATATAATAACAAATAAAGATGGTGCTTTTGTTTGAAGTGAGAAGTAGGGAGAAAAGATGGGGTTCCATGCAAAATTCACTGCCAGGAAGCAAAAAATTGAGTTCTGGCTTCAAATCTGGTGAAGAGGCTTGTTGTCAATCAATGAAATACTAAAATCAGTACCCGGTTCCATGACATTACTTAATTCCACAGATTGTGATTTTCTTAGGGCCTGTTTCATTCATAGAATCATCGAGAATGGAATGGAATTGAATAAAATTGAATGGGTAAAAAATAACAGCCCATTTGATTGGTTTCCAAACGGTTTTGTTTAATGTCAATTATACCCCTGGGTTAAAATAAAAACATTTGAAGGTTGGGGACATAATGGACATTTTAGTTGAGAAATATCTTTTCATCTAACCAGATGGTAGAATGGTGTACCATTTCCTCTTTCAATCCAACCAGACAGTGGAATGACATACTGTTTCCCATGAACAGCACCCTTAGGAAACCAACAAGCAGGCCCTTATGAAATTAGGACACGTAATCCATTATATGTTAACAGTGCCACAGCAGTCCTCACATAAAGTGAAGAGGCAAAACATCAGTCTAGGTCTATCTTGAACAGGATGCTATACCACAGAATAAATCTAAATGAAAAATATAAAAGCAGGGAATGAAGAATGACTCAGGCCTATATTATATTGCAATACATAAAAGGGTGGCACACACTTACCAGCACTCCAGCACCTTCACCCATGACAAAGCCATCACGATCTCTGTCCCATGGCCTTGAAGCCGTTTGTGGGTCATCATTTCTTTGGGATAAAGCTCTACAGGCAACGAAACCGCCTAGGCCAATAGGAAGAATGGCGGCTTCCGTTCCACCAGCAAGCATCAATTCAGCCTCACCTCGACGGATGTGATTGGCCGCAGCATAGAAGCAATAGTTGGATGTAGCGCAAGCAGTTGAGATTGAATAGTTTGGACCCATGAAACCAAGTTCAATTCCAAGCAGTGCAGAGCCCATGTTGGTTATTGCATATGGAATGAAAAAGGGGGTTATTTTCCTATGGCCCCTCTCGATGAGGGCCTGAACGCCATCTGAGAAAACTGTAAGACCACCCATCCCTGTTCCAACTAGCACACCAGCTCGTTCTTTGTCAAGCTGCAGGTTAAATGATGCCAGTGAGATCAGAAGGGTGCTATATATAACATTTCAAAGAGCCTCATTTTTCCTTCTACTGGCGGAAAATTATAAAGCTGTAGTGAACCCATAGCTCAATAACTGAAAAACACAATTCCAGTGAAGCTATGGATTAATTGTAGCTTCCATTTTTTAAGGCATCAGTAGCAGAGAAACTATATGTTGTTTACAGTCTAGAAAGCAAATTGACACAATTGCACGCCTACAATACAAAAGTGTACACAGAAAACTCCAAAATTCCTGAAATCGTCTATCAAAAATGGAGATTATACTCATTAATGCAAACGCTCGAATGGGCAAGTATCGACAACGTCCATACCATCACAAAATAAAGAGATTATCAGACAATAACACTCGATTGAATTCTCTGAGACAAAAGGTACAAGAGCATAACAAATGTATGAACCTTGGAGAGCTTATCGCCACCGAGATCAGCATCTTCAAGAGCCATCTTCCCTGCAACAATGCAGTATCGGAGACAATCGTCGAGGCGTCGGTCATTCTTTCCATCGATGTAACCACCAGATTTGAAGCCGCGGATCTGACCAGCGAAACGGGTGGGGAATTTGGAGGCATCGAAGCGGTCAATGAGGCTGATGCCGCTCTGGCCAGCAAGGAGCTTGTCGTAGTAGGCATCGACGTCGTTTCCAAAGACCGAGACGAGTCCCATACCCGTGATGACGACTCGCTTCTTCGGGTCCGTCTCGCGCTTGGGAGCGGAGACGGCGGGGGCCGAGGCTGAGATGAAGGAGAGCCTGGTTGGAGATTTACGCACGTCGGTGGAGGGCTGCCGGCGGAGGGAATTAAGGGGCGAAGCCCGGATGGTCTGCGGGTTTAGGCAGTGCATGATGCCCCGTAGCGTCGCCGGCAACGACGGGCGGAAGGAACACCTTCACCTTGTTGGGCGGAAGAAACAAGGTGGCGTTCTCACGCAGTAGAGCAGACAGTTGGGGGGCGTTCGCCTACCAGTTGAGGACGGCATTCCATAATCAATAGCCGGCATTTTAATTTAATTTATTTAATTTCATAATTTAATATGATGGGAATAAAATAAAATTACATTCAAAGATTAAATTATTGTCAACTAAATATCAAGCCACTTATACCATACATGCACTAAACAACACAACTCATTTGAACATTATGTTGGAAATATGCATTAAATGACATAACAACGGCGTGGTGCCTTCGACCACGTTGCAGTGTATGTTGGAATCCACCGTGACATGATGAGGGTCATTACGTTGTGACAGTACGCATGAACATGCATGTTAAGCAATAACATGTTGGTTCCTTTGATCTTTTATTCTAATTGTTATCATACGTAGTTGTTTGTCATGCGATGATGATCTTGAGGAGTACAAACATTTGATATGATCGTTTAAACATTAAACGACCATTATGAGGGATGAATTAAATATTTCAAGGAGTTGAATCATTTGGGGCGTTTTGTGAGACACTCAATTAATGTCTGGCTGAAAGTTTGGTTGGTGGATGCCTATATTATTCAGTTTGATCCTAATGCAGTGTTTGGTCGTTCTAATGTGCTTAACCTTCTGTTAGAACTCCTCAAACCGAGATGATTTCTTAGTTCTTACTTTTAATATCCTTTAACCAAAGGTTATGATAAACTGTGAATAGGAGGGAGATCCTTCCCGAGCGTTCGGAGATCCATGCGATTTGTGGATACCCTAGGAGGGAGGAACCCATCAATTGCTCCTCAATTATCATTATCAAACACTTGTTTGAAGCCTGAATCGACTGGTATAAGATACATCATCTTTCTTCATTTTTTTATTCATTCTAACTGTGCAGATAGATCCCAGTTATTTTTAGATAATGGTGATACATTCCGTTGCGTTTAGGCAGATTAACATCCCTCTGAAACCTATTAGTGGTATCAGAGTTGATCTATTAACATTTGGTATGGTCTTTGAATGGACGGAGAAACTGGAAAATATGATTTTCCAAGTACCATGGCATAGTCAAAGCCAAAATGGGTGTTTTTGTTCTTGATGGTGCAAGACCATGACATGGACAACTTTGAAAACAAGTGTTTTCTTCATGAAATCCCAAAGACCAAGACATAGTTGATGGAAAACGATTATTCCAAACTTTGAATGAATGTCGAAAAAACAGAGCATCGTAGGACAATAAATCAACGTCATGGTTAGTGATTCACTAGGTCGTGGAGGCCTTTACCGCAAGGAAAAACCACGACATGGTGGACATACCCATGTCATTTTGAGACTTTTGAAGTTTAGCTTGAAACGACCCGGCTATTCAAAATGGATTGCCCAAAACAGCTAGCTCAAAATGATCACCGCTAGAAAAATGATCTACAACCACGGTTCTACACCCATAGGCGGAGGACTATGGTTGTAGGTCGGGCTATAGCCGCAGGCGAAACATGCTTGTAGCCATAGGGTCCATACTGCCACAATCAATAGTAGTTGTGGTGATATACCCACAACTACAGCCACAAGAAACTGGGCTTGTGGTCGTATGGTGATGCGGGAACTAGGTGTCCAACACAGGATATGCACGAGAAGCGTCTACAGCCATGAGCATATGTGCCATGGTTGTAGGCCTGTCTTGGGAGCCCCTGTTTCCATAGGCATGAATGTGCATGGGTGTAGCGTCTCCTAGGAAACCCCTACAGCCACGAGCTTGCTTGCCCATGGGAATAGGGTCTCCTAGGGCAAATCAACAATCATAGGCACAAATGCTCGTACTACTCTGGGTGTCCTAGACAAGCCTACAACCACAGACATGGATGCATGTTGTTGTAGGGGATCTACGACCATGGGCATCGTTTCCCGTGGCTTTACAACATCGACTAAAAAATATTATGATTAATATAATAATTACAATAATATATATTTCAAAATTATTATTATATATATATGTGTTAAACAACTGTCATAGCAAAATGGTGAAGTCTGCATTAGATTACCACTTTGTCTCCGGTTTAAAACTGGTTGTGTGATAATTTTTAATTATCGACACGCTACAACCACAGGCAGGTGCCTGTGGCTATTGGCTCTACGACTTTAGCCTTAGGCAACTGGCCAAGGCTATATGCTACTACTGCCACGAGCAAAGCCCGTGGTGATATAAATATGGAATGTGGGGGCTATTGTCACGGAAATACCCTAGGCCCATATCCACGAGCCCTGTTTGTGGCAATAGGCCCTAAATATTGACCTGGTAGGATATGGCCACAAGCGGAGTGTGACCATATCCTCAAGGATATGGCCACACTAGTAATGGTCATAGAACATGCCCATGGCAATAGTGGCCACAAGCTTCGTGCCCGTGGCTGTAGGCAATTTTTCTAGTCGTGGACTACCCTTCTAAAAGGAAAAGACCAAAACGGGTTGGCTTGTCTAAAACACCATGGATAAAATGACATGGATAGAAAGACTTCTAAGAAAAATGGTTTGGCCTAACCCAAAATGTCATCTTAAACAACCATAGATTACCCATCCAAAATGTCATGCATAATAGCTATGTCTAAAATGTTTTCATTAAAATTTTAAAGAAAATTGTTTTTTTTATTCTCAAAAACCTTTATCATCACAGGTCCAGAGGGCCTGCACCAAATCCAAGGGGGACTCAACCAAAAACGTTTTGGTAGATATGATTTAGGTTTAAAATGATTTTGCATGGTTAAAATAAGGTGATATATAAAAGTGTTTATACCGATTTATGATTGGACCGTAAATGTAATTATAAAATGTTTATACGAATAACCTTTGAAAAAATACGTGATATTAATTTGTGTAAATTGTTTACATAAAATATAATTTTTTTTTATTATTTGATAATAAAAGTGATCATAAAATAATTTATATTTTGGAATATGAAGGAGTTTATATTAAATGGTATAAATGATAATATGAAAAGTTTATATTAGATAGAAGTGAATTGTTAATGTTTATCCATGTATAAATCATAAAATGTTTATAATCCATTTATGAATTGTTCATTTATTTAGTCCATTCTATGATTTATTATTCATGAATATAAATGTTATATTATGAATTGTGATGTATGCATTAGTTTAAAAGTATTTGCACTTCTTCTTCAAATTATCATACATGCATTTAAGGAGTTACATGTAACAACCCATACTTTTTAAATGAAATTTGTTTCTTGAGAAAACGTGTGTTATATTATATAATATTATACACATACAAAATATAGAGGAACCAACAAAATCTTATCTTATTAATAAAGATCATTACATTACTAGAAATTCAGGCTATAACCACGATTTATAACCGTGACTATAGGTCTAAAAACTGTGGTTATAGGTAATAGTCACGGTTTGGTGAAATGTGGATCATATTGGTGTGACAATAGGGCCATGGCTATAGCCACGATTGCCAACTGTGGATATAGGTAATTCCATTTTAATCTATTGTCACAGTTTGAAACCGTGGCTATAGGTAATTATATTCTAATCTATGGCCACAGTTTCAAACCATGGTAATAGATTTCTCCACCAGGCAGAGCAATATCCAGCTTCCTTCCTGCTCCTACAGAAACAGACAAACACCATAATGAAATAATTCAATATACGCAGATACAAAAAAACACACTATAATACGATTCAATATAACAATAATGAAATTCAACATATAAACAAACTAAAAATATAGTTTACATTAAACGTGAGCCTCAATATCAGTATCATCAGAACCATGATAACCCTCATCCACGCCTCCTACACAAACACCATCACCACTACTTTCAACACCAACATCATCATCGGCACCGACATCGACACCGACACCAGCATCGACACCGGTGGGAGTAGAGGAATCTATATAAAAAGAACACATCGACATCAAATAAGCATAAACCATTGTAATAACTTATAGTGGAAGGGTAGAAGAAAGAACAAACATAGCTTTTATTATATGTTTATTTATCGTCTTTTGCTGTTGACTCTCTTCTTCTGATTTTTGAGATGCTTGTTTGATTACGACATTCATTTATTCCATTGTGACTATACAAGAACCAGTACTCAAAGAAATGTTGTTGGAAGACCAGTATCTAAATGGTACAATCTTCTGCCTATGTCGACAATGCACTCTGCTTTGATGCTCATCTCCTAATATCTGATGTAGATGATCGTTCATACCCAAATTGCCAGGGTTTTTTTTTCTGCCAATGCCTCCAAAGCAATCTGTTGAGTGATATATAACATAAATTAAAATGATATAATAATATAAATAATTAAATTTAGTCAAAATAAAATAAATTGAAATATAATTACAATCGTCTCATAGGTGCACTAGTGAAAAAACATGATTTAACGTCATTTTTTTATTTTCGACGTTGGTTTTCTAAAAACCGATGCCAAAAATCATTTTCGTTAAGGGTTTTAGCATCAGTTTATGAAATAAATTGATATCGAAAACCGATTTTTGGCGTCGGTTTCAGCGTCGGTTATCCAAACACCAACGCCAAAAATCAAATCGGTTAAGGGTTTTAGTGCCGGTTTTACTTAAAACCGACGCCGAAAATCAAGAAGGATTGGGTTTACGACATCATTTTTATCTAAAACTGACACCGTAAACCTGATTTTTTTTTTAAATATCGTCGTCGGTTTTTAAAACAACCGACGTCGTAAGTTAATTTTTTTTAGAAAAATTAGAAAATTACGCTTCCAATAAAATCGAAACCCCTGTAAAAAACACAATATAAAACAATCAAACAATATTTATAATTCAATAAAAATCTAAAACTTACATGATTTTATCTAGTTAATAAAAAATTATCTACGCATTTGTATTATAAAGTAGAATTAAAATACACATACCTGCAATCAATGAATTCTTCAAGAAGTTTTGTGACATTTGCAAGTCCCACGACTCCAGCATTTACAGTTCTCGCACCACCCAACTATTCTTTGATACCAAAGAAAATACATTTGAGTCGCTGAAAAATTTACATGGATTCCAGTTAAAGATCAATGCATTAATAAATCTTATAAAAAATTAGACAAAGACATTGTAGAGGCACTTGAGAGAACTCAATGAATTCTAGTGTCAAATTTTGGAAGAATATGTCATTGTAGGAAATGAGGCATATGTGGTTAAGGCTGAATGGGATGGTTTGATGGTAAACTATGCTATAATGGCTGATTAGAGAAAGTAGGCTAAGAATGAGATGGTTAATGCATATACCCAGTGAAAGAACTTCATTTCTCATTTCAAATTAGTGATTTGTTTCCTTTTATATATGTGTTGATATCCCATGATGGCTGAGCGTATGTACATTTCTTATAATAGATGTATACTAGGATGTATGTTTAGGGGTTTTGTGATAGAATACCCAAATTACCATATTTACAATTTCATAGAAATATGTGATATGTTAAAAATAATTAGGTAAGAAGTAGATAAATATCTTTTATTTCCTTTTTATTTGATTGATAAGCTGAAAAACTAGTTGAATAGGATACCTCAACAATCTGTTACCACTTGGGGTGACCATATACATTGGAGGGCATGACGTGCATTCCATGCATGTTATTTTATTTATGGCTTCTAGTGGATTTAGACTATATCAAAATATATGTGTTTCCAATGTGTCCATGATTTTTATGTTATGCATAGTGGTGTGTGTGTGTGTGGCCTTGAGAAACGTTTTCTGATATGGTAACTAATATGCATGGGTAGCCCATGAGACCATATTTCAGCCTTAAATTCATTATGGATACCAAGAACCATGCAAGAAATTGATGCCATGTGGATATCAAGTACATGTTCACTCGTCATCAGTGTGTCCTGACTCAATACTCAATGCATTGAGGATACCATGTAATATGTTTAATGCACTTTTGGATTGTTCTTGGTCACTTCTAATGTCTTTTTTATCTTTTTGGCATGGAGTTGTAGCAGGTACGACATGGGTTCATTTCATCTTGGATGGTACATAACCTCTCATCACATGGTTGATTGATTCTTTATTCTTTCATATACCAAGCATAAACAAAAAAATCGACGTCGAAAGTTAAATTTTGTTTTTAGAAAATTCATAATATCACACTTTCAAAATAAAGTAGAATTAAAATACACGTACCTGAAATTTACGGCATGCTCATTGTTGATTATTGTTGAAGCATTCATTTGATTATTAGTAGGTTCAAACACCTAATATATCAAAAGAGTTAGTTTTTTGAACCCATATGTAATATTATTTATAAATATTATAATATAGATAACTCAAATCCTAATCAGACTTAACAAATAATTCGCAAAAGTAGATTGAATATGGGTCATATCAGATTGGGAATAATACTGTGAATCATTGAATGCCTATAATAACATTGAATGATATGAGATAACAAAATAGAATAATATAGAAGAAAATATAAAAAAATTAATACAACTAACCTTATCAAATTCACTAGTTTCTCCAGTTGTGATTATCTCTTACATGAATTGTAGAATATAATAACCACATTCAATATGTACTTTTTGATGATGACACTACAATTATAAAACGTTAATATAGAACAAAAAATAAGAACAAATTCTAATATAAAAACTAATTACCAGTACTTCCACATATTTGATTTTATTTGGTGTCTTTATCGACTTGTATTCCTTGTTAAATTTTTTCTATGAACTGCATTTTCATATATATGAACTAATAATACATATCTAAACAATGAGAATAAAACACAATGAGATTATAAAAAACAAAAAAAAACTTACCTTTCTAATAAGGTGGAAAATCTTTTATGAACATTCCCCAATAAAGAGCAAAACCAATATAAGGTGTATTCACTTGGGAACAATACACCTAACATCCAATGCCCCCTACAATACAAAAAGTTCACAATTAATGACATTATAATGATCATTAGTTCATAATTATGTTTCTATTCTTACTTATCAAGAAATGACAGAAACCAGCACTGAATCTTCGTATGTGATAATCTCTCACACATATATGTAACTCTATTAGGATTCTTCACATGTTGCACTTCTATGGAAATGAATTCTGGATCTATAAAACTGTAAATGTATGTACTTTCATTTTTTAGAAGAAACGTGTGTAGATACCTAATTTAAAAAGAAAATATAGTTAGTCAATTTAAAACCATCTTTTATTAAAGGAATACAAATTCAAATGTCAATTTACTTACATAAAAAACAATTACACCACATTCAGTCTGAGCTCTTCAAAATCAACTAGATGCATGATATCTTCTTTGAGTAATATTAATGGATATTCTCTTCCACATATATCGACCATCATCTGAAACTCATAGATATAATTCAATGAAGAATATGCCTGAGATAATCTTTGTATCCCATAAGAAATATCTAAAGTATCTACAGTCGATTGTTCCTGAACATTTTGTTTCATTTGTGCAACTTCTTTTACTTTCAGATAATCCTATATAAGTTAAATGTCAGAAAACATTATAATTAATTTTGAATCATTTGTAATTAATATTTAAAAAACACATACCTCATATGAAATATAACAAAGAAAACCAGTTGGCCAAAGTAAAAAATGAGCCAGACAATCCCCAACTCTAGTGATCTCCTCAGTAGAAAATGGTAGTAGATCATTAGGATCTATAATATTGAGTACTAATACTCTAACCTGACCCATCTATATAGGATGGTGATGTATAGAATCCCCAAAAAAATACACGAGTCCTAATGCAACAATATGTATGTGAGGATCTCCATCAAACAACTCACAATATATGTTTTGGTTTGAGTGAGGTGGTGGAGAATCAAAGTAAGCAGACGGGGAAGGGTAGTTCGGGTGAACAGGCTGGGAAGGATGAAAAATGAAAAGGTTATATTAGTGTTTATAATTTATAAAATAGAAAAATTGATGACAAATAAATAATATACCTGTAAAGGCTTCTCATACGGGGCAGAGTAGGCAGATGGGGCAGGGTAGTCCGGGTGAGCAGGCTGGGAAGACTGAAAAATGAAAAAGTTATGTTAGTGTTTATAATTTATAAAATAGAAAAATTGATAACAAATAAATAATATACTTGGGAAGGCTGATCATATGGGGCAGGGTATTCTGGGTGAGCAGGCTGGAAAGACTTAAAAATGAAAAAGTTATATTAGTGTTTATAATTTATAAAATAGAAAAATTGATGACAAATGAATAATATATCTAGGAAGGCTCTGCAGACTGTGACTGTCTTGCCAAGTGTTCTAACAAAGCCTTCTGCACTGTTTCTTGAATTTGATCACCCATTGACTGTTTCATATCTTTCAACTCTGCTTTTAAGGATTCTATTTTCGGGTCTCTTGATTGCTTACTCTCACTAAAAACCTTCTGAATACTAACACCCGCCTAATATCCTCTAACACAGCCAGAGTGTTCTGCCTTTCCCAAAGCAATGGCTAGGATGTCCATCCTACCCTTGAGGATAAAAGAGCCCTGTGTCTCCTTCTCCTGAAGTTCATCCTAAAATAAAAAATAAAAAAGTTATATTAGTGTTTATAATTTATAAAATAGAAAAATTGATAAAAAATAAATAATATTTACTTACAATTTTATTAGATACTTGCTTAGCTTCCTCTGTAAGATACTATTCATTTTTCCTTCTTCTTGCTCGTTACCATTTTTCATGGTGAGTGGGAGGATATGGAGGACTAAAGTGGACCTCTTCTAAACCACTACTAGATCGAGCTCTTAATGCTTCAAATTTTTCTTCAATCATTTTCTGCTCTAAATACGAATACTCTTTACGTGATAAAGTACGAGGGTATACATTTCTCAACTAGATCTCCTGATGAGATCTCCTAGAGGTATGTTATATAAAAATAAACTACTAAGTAATAAGAAAAATATATAATAAATTTTACAATATAAAATAATTATCATACCTGAAATTTTTCTTCATTATGACTATCAACAAATCGTTTCCATGTATCTTCATCTATAAATAGATACTTGAGGCATGGGTTTTCAAACCTTCTATTTCTAAAAACATAATTTTTTGTCAATTTTGTTTTAAAATCTCTCCATCGAACCACCACTAAAGAGATATGTCTTTTTGTTAATTTCTTTGGTTTTCTTAAAATTGAATGTCATCTATAATTGAATAAATTAAATATATCATTTAAAATATATAATATTAAAAAAACGAGATAAAAGAAATCAATTAAGATATTTTACCGTCACGACCTCCCAAAGTTGTTTCTTCACCATCCTGTCCACTGACTTCGAATTAGGATATGAAATACTAATCCTACAACGGCTCTGCATCGCTATATAACTGACAAACTGAACTGCATTTGGGCTAGTTGCATTATCATCATCATCAAAACAGATGTGTACTCTGTTATCATCACAAGCAAGTGATAGTTTTAGTAAACATGTAATACCACGTTTACCAACTTGAGAACTTGATTTTTTAGTAGTAACAGGAGAAGTCTCATCCGCTGAGGATGCATCAATAGACCTGCAATTTTTTTGTAAATTAACAGTTTTATTTCATTAAATAAGTATATTACCGAATATTTAATAATATTTAAAAATAGATATACCTCAGTAATTACTCCTCTATATCTGTATCTAACATTTCTACTAGAAAGTGTAATGAAATTTTGTGTACCTTCATATCATTAGAAAACTAAATATTTAGAAACAAGAAAGACAAAAATAAGTAAATAAAAAAAGAGGCATGCATTTGTAAGTTTCAAAAAAATAAACAAAATATAAATATTTACCATAAAAATTAAGAGACTAATTTAGTGTTTTCTCACATGCCTTCATCATGATCATTACGTACTGCATGCACTATGTCTATCTTATACTCATTGTAATCATCCGAAAATTGCGTAATAGATGAATAAGGCTTATATAAATCACTAACATCATTAATATCATCCTCATCACCCAAATGATATCTTTTTTCTTTGAAAAAAAATTGTCCACTGATCATTTGATGGATCAATGAAATAAAATACTTGCTTTGCATGTGTCACCATGATAAATGGTTCCTCATTGTAATTAAATCTTTTCAAATCAACCAGTTTAAACCCATATTCATCATGTTTCACACCACTATTACTATCAACCCAATTACACTTAAAAATAGTGACTCAAAATTTAATATAATCAATTTCCCATATGTCTTCAAGAACTCCAAAATATGGTGTTGATGTAGAAATTGGGTTTTTATCTTTGGCACTCAAAAAATGCACCGCTTCAGAGAAAACCGTCACACCATTATTCTAAATGGTGCTCTTGTCATCCAGGTTTTTTGTGTAAAATGTGTATCTATTAATATCAAAACCTTACCATGTGATCACATTAAGAGATGGTCCCCCTGCTAACCACTTCAATGTTTCTAATGCATATATATATGGGGTGACTTTATATTTAAACCATGAAACAAATGTGTTATTATGCTCAATGATCAACCACTCTTCGTCTCTTTTCTAATATCGTAACTTTAATTTAGCAATATGTGAGGATATATATGATTGAACCTCATCTGTGTTGTTCAAAATTTATAAATGAGCCTGCATCATTTCATCACGTGGAATGAAATTTACCTTTAAGCCTCAAACCCCTCTGCCTTCACTATCAACTGTCATATCTCGAGATACAGGGAGACCAATATACTCCACCTCATACAAATAATTAGTACAGAACTCGATCACCTCTTCTGATACATATTTTTGAACAATAGAGGCCTCTATTCGATAAGGATTTTTAACATATCCCTTCAAAATTTTCATATATCTTTCAAAAGGATACGTCTATCTTAAATAAACAGACCCACATATTCTTATCTCACACACCAAATAAATCAGAAGATGAACCATTATATCAAAAAACGTGGGTGGGAAATATATTTCCAGTTGAAAAAGAATAAGATTTTCTTCATTCTCCAACACATCTAACAAATTTGGATCAACGAATTTTCTAAAAATGGATATGAAAAAATTACATAACCTGATGATAGTCTTTCTGACAGCTATCGACAATATACCACGCACTGATACTGGTAGAAGTTGTTGCATCAACACATGAAAATCATGAGTTTTCATACCTATTAATTTACAATCCTTCAATGACACAAAATTATTCACATTTTAAGAAAAAACACTGGGTACTTTAATACCATGAATACACTGACAAAAATTCATCTTTTCAATCTTGCTTAATGTGTGAAAAGTTAGAGGTAAATATGTTCCGTTTCCTTTCACAGTGGGAGATAACTCCAAATGTATTCTCATTAATATAAAGTCTAATCTAGTATGAAATACATCTTTTATCTTTCCTTTTATGTCTAAAAAAGTTCCAATCAAACTGTCACATATGTTTTTCTCAACATGCATAACATCGATGTTATGTTTTATCTCTAAAAATCTCCAATAAGGTAGTTCGAAAAAAATAGACTGCTTCTTCCAAATATTTCTTTGAAGACTATAAATTCTTTTCTTTTCAAATGTCGAATCAATATCTTTCACCCTATCATAATATTCGTCAGCTGACAATGGTTGAGGGGGAAGGTTTGTAACGACCCGAAATTTTTTAAATAAATTTTGTTTCCCAATTTTATGTGTTATTATTATACTCAACAAAAATGTTTTATTTGATAAACATGATTATAATTAAAATGAGATCAGTGGGTTTTGACTATTATATAACCATCGGTCAACATGACCGCTGTGAACAAAATGTTTTGATTATTGTCTCTAAATATAAGTAATCTTGGTTAATTATTATAGAAAGAAGATTCGATTGCCTCACCTAGTAGTCTTGGACCGATCGAAGCCCATCTAACAGAGCTTGGGAAGGAGGTAGCACCACTGGGCTTTGCTCTGGATCAAATCCAAGCCGAACTTCATCATGTGAAGCTGGAACGAAATCGCCTTCGTGAGAAGTTCAAACTGATAGAAATTACTACTCGGGCAATGTTGACTGAGCCGCCCCAAGCTTCTATCACCCTAGCACACCTTACTCTTAGGTCCTATGCTGGTATTATAAGGGGTTATGTAACGAGACCATAACTACCTTGTGTAATCCTTGTTTTAAATAAAAATTGGGATTTCTTCTTATGATGAAGTTTATGAATTTTGAAATGACCGGATAAATATAGTATGCATATTTTTGATGAATTTTAGAAAAAGGATATTTTAAATATGTTTATGTAAACCCTAAATAATAAAAAATGTGTAATGATTTTCAAAAAATGGTCTTCTACAATTATGTTCGGTACTAAATTTAGAGTCTAATAAGATCAACTTGATTTTTGATGAATAGTAAATTATGAATAGTGATTTTATGATTAGGATTAGTAATATGACCAAATGGATTAGTAATCTCACTTAAAGAAAGTTTTAAAATAATCTAGGCACCTTGATTAAGTAATGTGATTTAATAAAATAGTTAAATAACGGTTTCATTAATTATTATTCAAGTATTAGTTTTTTCGGGTGAATAGTGTTTTTTAATTAAAAATTTAATTAAAAATAATTATAAAATTATTTTTATAAAAATGACTTTATTTTTGAACTCAAAGCATCGATATTATGTTATGGTAATTTTTGGGGTTTTTTCTGAAAAAATGAATTTTCGATGAATAGTGTTTTTATTTAAAAATTAAATTAAAAATATTTAGAAAATTATTTTTATAAAATGGATTTCATTTTTGAAATCAGAGCATTGATATTTGGTTAATGTGAAATTTTGGGATTTTTCTGAGAAAGTTGAATTTTCAGTGAATAGTAAAAATACAGTTTTAGGGTTTCGGTATGTTTAATGACATCATAACGGTGTCATGATGATGTCATGAGATCTTTTGAGGGTTGGCCGGCCAATGGTGATGAATTATTGTTTTGGGGGCCCCATGTGGCCTAACTCCATGATAAATGACAATGGAGAGCACATGGGTTTGAGAAAAGCACATGTGAGGTGTCCCTTGGCCATTAATGCCTTGTCCCCTCACTTTCCCTATAAATACCAAGCCCTCCTCTCATCCATTCGACTCCCCACTCATTCCCAACGAATTTATGGTCTCATTACCTCCCAAGGAGTCCTCCCAATGTGCCCCCAAGCCCTCATGGTCCCAACCTTTGAGGTTTAAGAGTTACATTTTAAGGTAAGGGATCCGACCTCTCTCTTTCTTTTCAAGTAATCTCTTTTATGTCTTTTCTTTTATACTCCATGTTCTTATGTTGTAGGATGTTCTTTTATATTCATCCTACTGCCTATTTCATGTTCATATGATGAGATACCCCCCTTGCTCTCATCAATTCGTTTTAAGAATGTTTAAGTGGCGCCGTTAGGCTGCCGAATTTTTAAGGGATTCTTTCACCTTCCTCGTTTTCAAGTTCTATTTTCATTCAAGTCTTTCATGTTTCTTTGTATTATGTTGGGGCATGATCTCTAAATTTATCATACTGATCTTTTATGATCATATGATGAGAGACCCCATTTTATCTCTTCAATTCAAGTTTTTTGAAGTTTTATGTGGCGCCGTTAGGCTGCCGAATTGTTTAAGGGATTCTCTCACCCTTCTCCTTTTCAAAGTTCTACTTTCATGTCAAGTCTTTCAAGTTAATTTCTATTATGTTGGGGTATGATCTCTATATCTATCATACTGGACTCTTATGTTCATATGATGAGAGACCCCATTTGATCTCTTCAATTCAGTATTTTGATGTTTTAAGTAGCGCCGTTAGGCTGCTGAATTTTTAAGTGGTTCTTCACCCTTCTCGTTTTGAAGTTCTACTTTCATGTGAATTATTTCAAGTTACTTTTTGTTATATTGGGGTATGATCTCTATATCTATCATACTGGACTCTTATGTTCATATTATGAGAGACCCCATTTGATCTCTTCAATTCAGTATTTTGTTGTTTTAAGTAGCGCCGTTAGGCTGCTGAATTTTTAAGTGGTTCTTCACCCTTCTCGTTTTGAAGTTCTACTTTCATGTGAATTATTTCAAGTTCCTTTTTGTTATATTGGGGTATGATCTCTATATCTATCATACTGGACTCTTATTTTCATATGATGAGAGACCCCATTTGATCGCTTCAATTCAGTATTTTGAAGTTTTAAGTGGCGCTGTTAGGCTGCCGAATTTTTAAGTGGTTCTTCACCCTTCTCGTTTTGAAGATCTACTTTCATGTCAATTCTTTCAAGTTCATTTTTGTTATGTTGGGGAATTATCTCTATATCTATCATACTGAACTCTTATTTTCACATGATGAGAGACCCTATTTGATCTTTTCAAATCATTTTTGTTGAAGTTTAAGTAACGCCGTTAGGCTGTCGAACTTTCATAAGAGAAATCTAATTTTTGTCTTCCTTCCATGTTTTTCATTTCAAATGGTATGTACTTGAAATTTCATTACCATGATCATGTATCCTTCTTATTCTGTCCATATACTGTTTTATGGGTTATTTATGAATGTTTGACTCATTTTCCCTCTCTTTTTAATGTCTTCTAAAACCTCATAACATAGCCGTTATGCTGCAGAATTTCCATCTCAAAATGTCTCTCTCTTTTTCTAAAGTTCTTTTATATTATTAAGTGAATACTCAAAGCTCTTTCTTCTAAAGGGGTATTCACATATATACCAAAATGTTCTATTTTAAATTCTGGGATTTACATACATGATACCCACCTTCCTTTTCTGTGGGTTTTAAAGTGACGTAAAGATCATGTCTTTAAAGCTGTTTTTAAAACGTTATGATTATGAAATGAAACCCATTTATTTTATGCTATGTGGGTTATTTATGAAATGTTTGATGATGATAAATGTGGCTCACATGATAATAAAGGCAAATTTAAGGGTGCGCCCTGATAGCGCTCCAATGCATTGGGTAATGATGTAACCACTAGAGATTACAATTTTAACGATGCCTTGGTGAAAAACCTTGGTAATTTTTAACGAAACCTTGGGGATGGACCTTGGTGAAACGAAACGATTGTCAATATTAAATGTTGCAGCCACATCTTCAAGTTATGAAAATGTTTTATTTTTATTATGATATGCCTCATGATTTCATTTTCATGCATTAAAGTTCTTTTCATGACTTTATTGATGTATCTCAAGTTCATATGTAAAATGTTTCACTTGTTTCCCTTGCTGGGCCTTCTGCTCACCCTTCCTTTTGATGTATGTCCCCAGGTTATGAGATGCAGTAATGAGCCTAGGGTGAACATGAGGAGAAGCCTTTCAAGTGTTTAAGAAGAATGTTTTTTTGTTTCATGTTTTATGTTCCTTGTTTCCAAGACACTAAACCTTAAAGATCCTCAGTTCCGTGTAATGGAATGAAAAGTTATGTTATAAAAAGATAGGATGCTATAGTTGGTATCAAAGGATGGTTTAGTTATTTGTGGAAATTAGGATATGAAAACTCTAGGAGGAACCCTATAGAAAAGTTTAATATAGGAAATCTTCCTGGTATTTTGGTGAGTATTGAGTAAGGGGTTGCCAAGCAAATACATCCCTGTCTGGATACGAGCAGGTAGAGGTGGCTCTGGCACAGATGTACATAGGGGTAAAACCCGAAAACACCGCTTTGAGCTAGACTCGAACGGGAACTGGTACACGACAACGGGCCTTGCTGCACTCTTGGTTACGACACTCCCGGGGGATATGCTTTGGTAAATTCATAAGCTTGGTATGAACCATTGTTAAAGGAACAAAGATAAAATAAAATAAAGGTTCACATAAGAATATATGATCATTCATAACCTAGATGGGAACCTAGGAGATCACAAGTTAGGGTATACCTTTCATATACAAGTTATCCTTATATGCTTTCAGTTCCTTTTCATGATTATTAGCTAAGTACTTAAGCCCCTAATTATGCTTTCTCTTCTTAGTTAATGGTGAGAAATGTAAGAACATGTTCCGACAACCAATGTGATAGGAAATGCGACGATTTTAGAATTAATATGACAGGGATGATTAGGGGATTAAAATATGATTATTATTTTGGAAGACGTTCATTATTTTGGGAACCATATTTGATCGAGGTAAATAGATTACTATGGTATTTTCATTGAGGAGTAAGGTTGACTTATATTTTGAAGAATCGATGAATTTAAGGTGAACTTATAGTAATTTAGGTTACTTATGGGAATGACTAACCTATCTTGGGTAAAATATGTTTAGGTTAGCTACTTTTTTATAAGATGTTAGGAGTGGTTGATGTTGTCTGGAGATGAACAATGAAGTTGTTTTGGAAGACTATGTTATCAAATCCTTATTGTATTTAGGTTTCAATCTTAGTTTGGTTTGTTTTGAGGAATTTTAAGGACCGTTATTTATGGAATGGTCTATGATGAACTTTGGGTAGTACCATGGAACTTTGATGATTTAAAAGTAGTTTCCATTCCTATGGGATTCTTTCTTTTTGAAGAGTTGTTTTACCTTAACCTTTCTGTTTTTGGGATAATGTTTAAAGATAGAAGAAATAGATAGTTAATCTTTTATAGATTATGTGATTCTATAGAAGATGATTCTTGTGCTTTTATGAGACCAAGTGTTTTTGAATTATCATCATTTGGAGAAAAGATTAGTGTTGGTAGGGACTTGTTAAAGGATGAAACTCTACTTGAAGGTAGGTATATTTTCTTATGTTTTTGTTCTATGTGGTAAATGAAATCCTCAAAATTATGAAAAGAAACGTAAAACAAAAATGTTGTTGGTTTACGTTTCCTACTAGGTAATCAAAGACCGTTTACACACATCATAAGTTTGGGATTTTCTCATGGTTAACTTTCTCCTAATCATGTTCTCTATCACTCTCCCTCAGAACTTGACCCTTTGTTTTTTCCTCCATGTCCATGTTTTCCTACATGGAACCCTAGTGTGGGTTAACTCGGGTGACCATTGTACTTCCCTTTCTTTATTTTAAAGTAATAGTTTTACTGACTCCTTTTCCGATGTGGGACTTTCAATGAAATTTCAAAACCCAATTTTAAAATTGCGAGGACGCAATTTCTTAAGGGGGGAAGATTGTAACGACCCGAAATTTTTTAAATAAATTTTGTTTCCCAATTTTATGTGTTATTATTATACTCAACAAAAATGTTTTATTTGATAAACATGATTATAATTAAAATGAGATCAGTGGGTTTTGACTATTATATAACCATCGGTCAACATGACCGCTGTGAACAAAATGTTTTGATTATTGTCTCTAAATATAAGTAATCTTGGTTAATTATTATAGAAAGAAGATTCGATTGCCTCACCTAGTAGTCTTGGACCGATCGAAGCCCATCTAACAGAGCTTGGGAAGGAGGTAGCACCACTGGGCTTTGCTCTGGATCAAATCCAAGCCGAACTTCATCATGTGAAGCTGGAACGAAATCGCCTTCGTGAGAAGTTCAAACTGATAGAAATTACTACTCGGGCAATGTTGACTGAGCCGCCCCAAGCTTCTATCACCCTAGCACACCTTACTCTTAGGTCCTATGCTGGTATTATAAGGGGTTATGTAACGAGACCATAACTACCTTGTGTAATCCTTGTTTTAAATAAAAATTGGGATTTCTTCTTATGATGAAGTTTATGAATTTTGAAATGACCGGATAAATATAGTATGCATATTTTTGATGAATTTTAGAAAAAGGATATTTTAAATATGTTTATGTAAACCCTAAATAATTAAAAATGTGTAATGATTTTCAAAAAATGGTCTTCTACAATTATGTTCGGTACTAAATTTAGAGTCTAATAAGATCAACTTGATTTTTGATGAATAGTAAATTATGAATAGTGATTTTATGATTAGGATTAGTAATATGACCAAATGGATTAGTAATCTCACTTAAAGAAAGTTTTAAAATAATCTAGGCACCTTGATTAAGTAATGTGATTCAATAAAATAGTTAAATAACGGTTTCATTAATTATTATTCAAGTATTAGTTTTTTCGGGTGAATAGTGTTTTTTAATTAAAAATTTAATTAAAAATAATTAGAAAATTATTTTTATAAAAATGACTTTATTTTTGAACTCAAAGCATCGATATTATGTTATGGTAATTTTTGGGGTTTTTTCTGAAAAAATGAATTTTCGATGAATAGTGTTTTTATTTAAAAATTAAATTAAAAATATTTAGAAAATTATTTTTATAAAATGGATTTCATTTTTGAAATCAGAGCATTGATATTTGGTTAATGTGAAATTTTGGGATTTTTCTGAGAAAGTTGAATTTTCAGTGAATAGTAAAAATACAGTTTTAGGGTTTCGGTATGTTTAATGACATCATAACGGTGTCATGATGATGTCATGAGATCTTTTGAGGGTTGGCCGGCCAAGGGTGATGAATTATTGTTTTGGGGGCCCCATGTGGCCTAACTCCATGATAAATGACAAGGGAGAGCACATGGGTTTGAGAAAAGCACATGTGAGGTGTCCCTTGGCCATTAATGCCTTGTCCCCTCACTTTCCCTATAAATACCAAGCCCTCCTCTCATCCATTCGACTCCCCACTCATTCCCAACGAATTTCTGGTCTCATTACCTCCCAAGGAGTCCTCCCAAGGTGCCCCCAAGCCCTCATGGTCCCAACCTTTGAGGTTTAAGAGTTACATTTTAAGGTAAGGGATCCGACCTCTCTCTTTCTTTTCAAGTAATCTCTTTTATGTCTTTTCTTTTATACTCCATGTTCTTATGTTGTAGGATGTTCTTTTATATTCATCCTACTGCCTATTTCATGTTCATATGATGAGATACCCCCCTTGCTCTCATCAATTCGTTTTAAGAATGTTTAAGTGGCGCTGTTAGGCTGCCGAATTTTTAAGGGATTCTTTCACCTTCCTCGTTTTCAAGTTCTATTTTCATTCAAGTCTTTCATGTTTCTTTGTATTATGTTGGGGCATGATCTCTAAATTTATCATACTGATCTTTTATGATCATATGATGAGAGACCCCATTTTATCTCTTCAATTCAAGTTTTTTGAAGTTTTATGTGACGCCGTTAGGCTGCCGAATTGTTTAAGGGATTCTCTCACCCTTCTCTTTTTCAAAGTTCTACTTTCATGTCAAGTCTTTCAAGTTAATTTCTATTATGTTGGGGTATGATCTCTATATCTATCATACTGGACTCTTATTTTCATATGATGAGAGACCCCATTTGATCTCTTCAATTCAGTATTTTGATGTTTTAAGTAGCGCCGTTAGGCTGCTGAATTTTTAAGTGGTTCTTCACCCTTCTCGTTTTGAAGTTCTACTTTCATGTGAATTATTTCAAGTTACTTTTTGTTATATTTGGGTATGATATCTATATCTATCATACTGGACTCTTATGTTCATATTATGAGAGACCCCATTTGATCTCTTCAATTCAGTATTTTGTTGTTTTAAGTAGCGCCGTTAGGCTGCTGAATTTTTAAGTGGTTCTTCACCCTTCTCGTTTTGAAGTTCTACTTTCATGTGAATTATTTCAAGTTCCTTTTTGTTATATTGGGGTATGATCTCTATATCTATCATACTGGACTCTTATTTTCATATGATGAGAGACCCCATTTGATCGCTTCAATTCAGTATTTTGAAGTTTTAAGTGGCGCTGTTAGGCTGCCGAATTTTTAAGTGGTTCTTCACCCTTCTCGTTTTGAAGATCTACTTTCATGTCAATTCTTTCAAGTTCATTTTTGTTATGTTGGGGAATTATCTCTATATCTATCATACTGAACTCTTATGTTCACATGATGAGAGACCCTATTTGATCTTTTCAAATCATTTTTGTTGAAGTTTAAGTAACGTCGTTAGGCTGTCGAACTTTCATAAGAGAAATCTAATTTTTGTCTTCCTTCCATGTTTTTCATTTCAAATGGTATGTACTTGAAATTTCATTACCATGATCATGTATCCTTCTTATTCTGTCCATATACTGTTTTATGGGTCATTTATGAATGTTTGACTCATTTTCCCTCTCTTTTTAATGTCTTCTAAAACCTCATAACATAGCCGTTATGCTGCAGAATTTCCATCTCAAAATGTCTCTCTCTTTTTCTAAAGTTCTTTTATATTATTAAGTGAATACTCAAAGCTCTTTCTTCTAAAGGGGTATTCACATATATACCAAAATGTTCTATTTTAAATTCTGGGATTTACATACATGAGACCCACCTTCCTTTTCTGTGGGTTTTAAAGTGACGTAAAGATCATGTCTTTAAAGCAGTTTTTAAAACGTTATGATTATGAAATGAAACCCATTTATTTTATGCTATGTGGGTTATTTATGAAATGTTTGATGATGATAAATGTGGCTCACATGATAATAAAGGAAAATTTAAGGGTGCGCCCTGATAGCGCTTCAATGCATTGGGTAATGATGTAACCACTAGAGATTACAATTTTAACGATGCCTTGGTGAAAAACCTTGGTAATTTTTAACGACACCTTGGGGATGGACCTTGGTGAAACGAAACGATTGTCAATATTAAATGTTGCAGCCACATCTTCAAGTTATGAAAATGTTTTATTTTTATTATGATATGCCTCATGATTTCATTTTCATGCATTAAAGTTCTTTTCATGACTTTATTGATGTATCTCAAGTTCATATGTAAAATGTTTCACTTGTTTCCCTTGCTGGGCCTTCTGCTCACCCTTCCTTTTGATGTATGTCCCCAGGTTATGAGATGCAGTAATGAGCCTAGGGTGAACATGAGGAGAAGCCTTTCAAGTGTTTAAGAAGAATGTTTTTTTGTTTCATGTTTTATGTTCCTTGTTTCCAAGACACTAAACCTTAAAGATCCTCAGTTCCGTGTAATGGAATGAAAAGTTATGTTATAAAAAGACAGGATGCTATAAGGTTGTATTATTGTAATCCGTTAAATGCCTTTTTCAATCTATGATAAGGATGATCAATTCGCAAAAATCTTCGATGTCCCATGTACACTATCTTTTTTCCATTATGTAATTGATAATATGAAGTTTGTTCTTCACAAATTAGATATGCTTTATGTCCCTTAACACTATATGCAAATAAGTTTCCATATGCAGGAAATTAGTTTATAGTGAACATTATCATAACACACAAAAGAAAATACTCTTTCTTTTATGCATTGAAAATTTTAACACCAACCTCCCATAGTAGTTTCAAATCATCAATCAATGGTGAAAGATACACATCAATATCATTTCCCGGTTGTTTTAGTCCAAAAACCATCAAGCTCATTATAAAATATTTTTTCTTCATACATAGATGTGGGGACAAGTTGTAAACTACCAGAAAAATAGGCCATGAACTATGTTGGCTACTAAGGCTTCGATATGGATTCATTCCATCAGTAAACAATCCCATTCTGAGATTTCTAAATTCATTTCCAAAATCATGATTTTTTTTATCAAAATTCTTCCACTGTGGTGAATCGGTAGGGTGATGTAAGTTACCATCATAGATGCGCTCATATGAATGCCATCTTAACCTTTTTGCATCAATTTAATTTGAAAATAGATGCTTCAAACTAGGAATTATTGGAAGTTACCAAATTTCTTTAGCAGGAGTTTTGATTTTGGGACCTAAAAATGAATCACAATAGAATTATCAGAATTGTATGAAAAAAATATTGGATGATATCATTAGAAAGTATGAAATTGATTTTTCATGATGTTAGATGACATCACCTGAAAATGAATCTGAGTTGAATTTCCTATCTATCTTATAGCATGATGTCTCACATGTAGGATAACTTGATAAATATTAATTTTCTTTTCTATACAATACAAAATCATTGGGGCAAGCATGTATATTTTTATACCCCAATCCCATTGGGAATAATATTTTCTTTGCCTCATAATTGAAATCTGGAAGCCTGTTGCCTTCTGAAGTAGCTCTTTTAAAATCTCAAGTAAGCTGGAGAAACTTTTATCACTCCACCCATTTTTTTCTTTTAAGTTAACTAATCTCAAAACTGCTGATAACACTGTATATTTACTACAACTTGAGAATAATGGTTTCTCAGAATCTTCATACAATCATTCAACATTTGCTATTTTTTCGATGGTTTCAACACCTAAATCATGAATTAATTCTTCAATACGACCCTCTACCTCATTATGAATATTTTCATCAACATTAGATGTTGGATTTTTAGTTCTTTCACCATGCCAGATCCAACATGTATAATTAAGGATAAAATCATAATAAATGAGATGATCCTTGATTTATCTGGAGTTTAACTTTCTCATATTTAAACACTTCACACATGGAAAGAAAATCAAATCAATGTTTTGAAGATATTGTTTAGTAAATTCCAAGAATTCATCAGCTCCTTTTTCATATTCACTAGTGGTTCTTCATAAATGTATCCAATTACGATCCATTCAATATTTGATATCAAAAAATAATTGGTGAATATATTAAAACATATAAAAATTTAAATATATATATACACAAATAAATTGTAAATAGAAACACATTTAATAAAAACTATTGATAACCAAATAGAAAACATCAGATATGAAACACATTTACAAATAGTAAACATTTTATTTTCATATTATATACATGTGTTATATTTATATTTTAATTTAATTATAATATCAATCTTCTAAATTTTTTTAGTTCATTTTACATAGTTGTTGCATTATTTCGATGTTGCATGTGTCAAAATTATTGAAGATTATATTAATTTAAAGGGATAAAAATTAGTTATTATTAGTAATATGAAATAATAATTAAAGTAAATGTTCATATCATAAGTGAAATCAATCCTAATACTCCCAAAATTACAACATATGAAATTAAATACATAACTAAATTGTTATATCTTACAACACATTTGGGTGAGAGAAAAATAGAATCATTTGAGGAATAATAAGTGGCTGTGGATCCATTGCATGTTCTAATGAGTATATACATAGATTATTTGGTGAAACTGTGCAAGAAAAAAGATCTATTAGTTATGAGTAAGAATAAAGAGTTGGTGTGATTGAGCTGAGAGTTGTGAACTAACAAAGAATGAAATGAAGAAATTGAAGGGGAATCCAATCTAAGTTCTATTGGTTAGGATCACTGCTAATGAAATTAGTGGATAATTCCATAAATTGATTCATAATAATTGAGAACTGATCATAATATCAGAGTTCAATTTAAATATTTTTATTTCTTGATGATCTACAGGCATTCAAAGATGTTGTGGTGAGAAATAAGGACTATTATTTAGATGTAGTGACAACCTTCGTATTAGTGGTGTGTAACTTTAATAAGAAGTAGTTTGAGAAAGAACTAGCGGGATTCCAATACAAAGGTGTTGTGGGATGTAGTACTAAGTTTTCATGGGTAATATTATGTATCTTCTTGTGAATTATGGAAAATACAGAGTCATGATAATCCTTGGACACCCATTATAAATGATTAATATATTATAGCAGAGAATATATGTCTCAATGGGAGTTGAATAGGATAGGGAGTAGGTTTTCTAAATCTGGTCTAAAGCATGTAAATATAACACATTTAGATTTTCTATTTATATTTTATATTACATGTGGTTGTGGATTATTGGGTAAAAGATAAAAATATCTATTTATGTCCTAATTTACCATAGAGTTTCAATGGACCAAAGTAGTATAAAAGCTTAAAAATAATTCAATTTGTTTTTGGTATAATTTAGGTAGACCTGATTTAAGCCCCCACCCCTCTCAGCTGTATTTTCTCAATCTTATGAGGATTCAAATTGAGTTATTCTAACATAAAAACCTGAAATCACACAACTCCAATCCATACCAAGAATATTGACTAGTACATTTATACATAATGTTAGATAAAAATTCATAACCTAAAATCACACAACTCCAATCCATATCGAGAACATTGACTAATCACTCTTAGGGATGGCTATTAACCATATTACAACACATTTAAAATAAACTATAAACTAATAATTGAAGCAAATAAAAATAAAAATTAAATGATAAATAATTTATCTTCAAAATTAAAAAAAAAACTTACAAAATTCGGAGTTTAACAAGAAAATAGATCCCCAATCTGAACTTTGATCCATATAATGCTTTGGAAAATCAAGAACTGTAAGATCTATACAAAAATTGATTGTACAAATGAAAAATAAAGATAAACAACAAACTAAAATCAAACCATGGTTGAAATTTTCCCAAAATAGGTTTCAGAAGAACAAATAAACCATAGACGATAAAACAAGATAAGATAATGAAGAACACAAACCGTAGATCGTGAAAATAGAAGAAAATAATCAATAATGGCCATTAGAGATCACAAATAAGGCTTCAAAGTAATCGGGAGTCGAGAGGAGCCGCCATGGGTTTCGATTTCGAAGATCTAAGAACATGAGGGTTTCCCGATCACAACAAATTTTAAATGACTTTTGGCGTCGGTTTTTACCAAAATCGACGCCGAAAATAAAACGGCGTCCGTTTTTGTCAAAACCAACCCTAATAATATATATATATATATATTATTTTCATTGTTGGTTTTTTTGGAAAACTGACACTGAAAATTACACATATGGTGTCGGTTTTCTCCAAAACCGACGCCGAAAACATTTTTTTTTTATTTTTGGTGTCAGTTTTCACATAAACCAATGCAAAAAATCATCGTATTCTGGTTTTTGACATCGATTTTTAGTAAAAATGATGTCAAAAACCACTAATAAAAATTTTTGGTGTCGATTTTACTAAAAATTGATGCCAAAAATTTCTCACACATACCATTGGAGTCAGTTTATAAAAAATAGACATTATTACTTCGACGTTAAATCTAGTATTTATACTAGTGGTGTTGTTATTTACCACAACACCATCTATATTTTTCCTATTTGTACAAAACAATGTAGAGCGAGGAACACAACCCTCAATATTCAATGCCTTATTCTAAAAAAACAAAGAAATAAAGAAAAAAATCAAGTCAATTAAATTACACTAAACCAAGATAAACTAAATCAGATTGATATTAATATAAATTTAAAAGTCATAAAATTTATTGAAAATCAAGGCCCAAGAAAATAAATATAAATTAGAAATCATTTGAGCTTTTTAGGAATAGTAAAAAGATCATGTTATTCACAATCATCTTCTCCCAGAAGATGGAACATGAATGAAAAAGATGAAAATGATAGATAAGAAGAGAAAACGTCTTGGATCACAATGAGATTAATCTCTTAATGTTAACAGAAAAAACCAATTAATGAATAACTAAGGATATCTAAATGAACACTACTTTTCAAATGGTGTTTGGAGGAAGTCGATGAAATAAGTTATAATTCTAAAAATGCATTCATTTTATAATCACTTTAAAAATGTAAATAATAATTACATGATTGATTTCCTAATTCCACAATGCACCCTCAATTTGTAATTCACAGTGAGATATTTCTCTAAATATAAATAACATTAGTTATGAGGTTTCTAAAGTGATCATGTCATAAATAATTAATTGTCAAGGATCATAGAGAAATTACTGGCATTATCTTATAAAAACTAATACATCTCATGAAGGGTCACAACATGATGAAATTCCCCACAATATAATGAGATAAATGTAGAAAACAAGAAAGGTGGCCAACTAGGACTCCACATAACAGTGTGAAGTGTCACACCAAAACACTCCCCATGTACAACTTTATGGGAATATCATAGCAGATTAAAACCAAAGGACCCTCTAATTAAGAATATATTATGGGATTTTATATTTCAACTAGAGGTAATCATACTACAATGGTCCTCAAACACTGATGATATCCATCATCTATCATGGTATGAATTCTGAAAAATTTGGGATGCCTACATATAATCCTAGATCATTTACACCTTACAAGGAATACATTAGTTACCCCTTCCACTATAATTAATTTCTTGTAAATACTTAATAAAAAGTAACAAATATCATGCATTTTTTAAGTATAATTAAAAATTGGACATCAAATACTTAATTAAAATGGGAGGAGATGACATGTATGTTGCACTTATGTCATAATCTTTAGGAAGAAGTGATTCCCACTATTATTTAAGTGGATATTAAAGGTTTCACTTCATGTGGATGAGATATTTTCATCCCTTGGTAATAAATCACATGTATAAAGCATGATGAAATTTTCATTAGAAAGAAAAATAAAGTTCCCTCACTATTTTATTGGTAGTTATAATTTTCTATAAGTCAATATTTTTTTGATTATTGATTGGTTTTCATAATAAAGTTGGTTTCACTAAAATTGAAAAATCTACTTTATGCAGATTTGAATGTATTATTTGAACTGGTATTTTAATATTAAGTTGAGCTATATATGAATCCATAGTTGAACATTCAGTGATTTGTTTGGATATTATTTGACTATGATGTGGTTAGAAGAACTATAAATGCATTCTTATATTGTAAATAATTATGATCCTTCCTATTGAGTGTATAAGGATTAAATTTTTTAATGGAGTGTTTTGAAGTTTCTAGAAGAGTACATGTGTATTTTTTAAAAACTGAATTTGATTTTGAAAATTTAATGTTTTGTGAACTTTGAGATGTTGAAACCTTTCTTGACAGATTGTGAATTATTTTCTATAAAATTTAAAGGAGTGTTAAATGATGAGAATGATTTTTAATAAAAATCTAAAAAACTCAATTGATTTTGTGCTTTTTTCACTATTTATCTTGATTTTTTGGTTGCGTTTCACCTGTTCATTGATGGAAATTGAAATGTATAAATTCGGGAATAGTTGAATACTGATAATTTGAAATCTTCATGTTGCAAAGAATTTTCTAGTTTAGAATTAAATATGTTTTGTAGGAGATATATGCTTGACTAATGTGTATACCTCACATCATATGAATTTGGTGTAAAACTCTCATCGTATGATGTTTTTCATATGAATTTGAAGATAAGATGATCATATAACCTCAAAAGTCCTATGATACTAATATGATGATGTCATATTATTGTGATATATGTTTGTAAATATCCAAACACTAATAATCATGATTCTAGCATGTGATGTAAGAAAAGAAATAAATAACTATATTCTTGGAACCATAAAGTACAGAGAACCCATGAGAACACTATAAATGTATAGATAAAATTAAAATGTAGAAAAAAATAACACATAGATTCTGTGGATTGAAAAATGTATGTGTTGAGATTGGTCAAGGAATGATTCTGATATATGAAGAGGGGAAATTATTTAACCAAGTATTAAGGAAAATCAACTTCAAGACTAAGAAAACAATAAAATAAAATGAATGCAGTGTTTTTGAAAAGAAAAAATATTATGGATTTTGAATTACCTATAATATTGGTAATTTAAAATAACACATTCATGTAGTATTGTGAATGAAAAGGAAAGAGGAGAGGGTGATGAGGACCCTAAAATGTTGTAATTATTATCACATATATATATATATATATATATTTCTATAGATTTATAAAGTGAAATTGTTATTCTGAGAATATTCTGAGAAGAAAATGCCACTACCATGATAGAATAACTACTATTGTACCTATAATCAAGAAATCCTTGAGTTTCAAAGTGAAGAGGAAGATAACCAGTGATGTTGTTGATGCATTTAATAAATGAGGGAGAAGATGCAGTGAACATTCATATAGCCTAAAGAAGGATAAAAATAAATTAATTCTAGATGAATTGATGAAAGAAGAATGAGAAAATGGGAAAGAGAGAAGATAAGAAGAGTTTGATGCACTCTATGTTGGAATAGATGTGGAAGAAGGAATATGAGGTGTATTTATTCATGGAAGTGAAGAAGAAGTGGCAACACTCCAGTTTACTATTGTGAAGAAAAAGAAAAAGGTGCTATATATCTCTATTTTCACATATAGAATAAAATATTACATCCAGTGCAAAAAAGGAAGATAAGAATATATATGTTCTTTTATACTACTTACAAGTAAAAAAGGAGAGGAAAAAGAATAATGAAACACATCATATTCATCATATAGTGTAAGAGGCACATGTGTGTGGGAGTAACCAAAGGAATATCGATAGACTAAAGTGAAAACATGAGTTCCAAGGATTTATCTTTTACATTGGAGGTGACAAGATTATTTCTAGTGGGTATTCAGATTGTGAATCTTTTCTAATTAAAAAAGTATAATACTTTCATTTCGAAGGTATAATTTGTAAATTACCATTCCACATTGTGTTTTTACTCATGAATAAAGGAAAGGTAAGATAATAACTATCGAGATTAAATCCAGATGTACCATCTATATTTAAATATATTGACTATTCTGAATATTTTTTCATAAATGATTTAGGTTTTAATTACAAATAATTAATAATATGGATGAATAAAAGTTATAAGAATTCTACATACATGTATTTGGTTGATAAAAGAAAGTGATTGATTTCCAGTTCCCCAAAAGAGGCCCAACCAGCTAAAGTGAATTCACAATAATAAAATTCTCTCCAATCTAGAAAATCATAACACTAAAAATTAAAAAGGACATGGTTTGTTGGGAATTATTAGTAATACAAATTTAGGCATAATAGATTGGATTTTTTGTAAAATCCATAAATCATAAATGCATAATGGAAGTCCATTTTAATATGTTAGATTTTAAATTATTTATGCTTGCTCATGATTTGGGAGTGAATTATGTCCAAGATTATGAATGTATTTCATTGCAATATTATTTATTTTAATTCTGTTTGATTTCTATTATAAAAAAGAAATTATATAATTCCATTAATATAAATAAAATAATTAATTTATAATTTAAAAATCATTTTCAAATAAATAAATGATTATATATATAAATTTAACTAATACCTTAAAATATGGACTCTTCCAATAGCTGATCATATCATTATATTATGATATTGGGAAATCATGAATGATTGGTATTTCTTAAAGATCTGTATCAAACATGTCTTTCTAACTAACATATAAGTCATACTTGTATGCTCGAAACATATCACCCAATTCCATTAACCTTATTACCATGACATTTTGTCTATCGGGAAAATTATATTAGAGCAACATTGGAAAAAATATTTATTAAGAAAATATTATAAATTAATATATATAAAAGTTGATTAAAATTACTTACCCAAATCTATTCCCATACATTGTTCTTTATTTGTTCTCCAACTTCCCTCCAACTTATTAGTTGAACCAGAATGATATTTCTGTGTTTAGAAAGTGTTCCCATAAAGCTTTTACATTCCTTACCATTTTTTTCCAATTATATAACTATCCTTGCTATATTGAACCATATTCTACATGTGTCGATTCTAGACCTCTCTCATTTTTATGCAGCCTTGTTGTTTGGTAGGGGATGTAGCTAATCATGAAAAATAATTAGTAAAGTAAAATAATATATATGAATTTATCATTAATCACTATTAGTAATGTTTAAACACATACAATTAGATGAGGGATCTACTGACCCCTGAAGTATTGCTTCTAGATGAGGGAGCGTAGCCACTGTGTTAGGTGAGAAATATACAGTAAAAGTACTCTATATATTCGATGATGATAAGTGTACCAGTGGAGGGAGAAAACTTAATGGATAGCCCTGCACAGATGAGGTTGGATATGGATATGGATATGGATATGGATATGGAAGTGAGATATATGGGGGAGCAGTGCCCTATACAATGGATGGTGGGAATGTGTAATAAGGAGGGATGAGATCCTGAGAACTACCATCCTGTGTGGGTGTGGGTGAAAAGAGATACAAAAAATATAGGTATAGAAAATATGGAGATGGCATAATTAGAGGATGAGCTCCTAGTGACCAAAGCAGGATGAAGGGAGGCTGAACTAAATGACCTCTCGGTGATTGAAGAGGAATAGTGGTAGGATGAACTATAGAATCGGTCATACCAGTACTCCTGCCATACTATCATCCCCTGCAATATAATCTAATAATCTCCTCAATGATTTATCCTAAAATAACATGAATGGTAAAATAAAATGAATGATAACAAGATAAATAATGTGAAAGAACATAATATCTAAACATAAATTCTACTTATAGTGGTGACCAAAGGAGACATGCCTGAATCTCTAATACATTTTTCATTTCTCTATATTCTTATTCTTCTTCTAACATCATCATAATCAGGCATTTTGACCTAGAAATTTAAATTAATATTCTAAGATAAATAGAAATAATGAAAATGTTAAATAATAAAACTATAACATAAAACAATGAGATACATTTTGAATCACTTTGATCTTTCTCAAATTGGTGTAAATTTCCTTTAAAAACATAGAATATTTAGGGATTTGCTTCACGACCTCAAGAAATGGAATATTTAACTCGTTTTTCTTAAAAATATCAAGAAACCCAGGTTTAGGTTTAGTGGTATTTTTAGCCTTGTTTAAAGCTTGAGGAAAAGGAACCATAGGGGTAGGAATAGAGGTTAGAACATGGGCTAGTTTGTAAGGTTCAAAACATGAATTAGTACAGGAAGATTCACTAAAATGAGAAGATTTTCCACTTAGAATAACTTGGTTTTAAATAGGAACAACAAGTTTTTCTTCAAAAATAACATATTTTCATGTGTTTTAAGAGCATATTCACTACTTCCCACTTAATATTTTTCAAGGGATGGGTGGAAAACTTATTGTTCTTCAGTTTTAATATTCTCAACTCTGTTTTTACTAATTAAGTCATTTTTAACAAATATTTTAAGTTGAATTAATAACTTTCTATACCCATGTTCTATTGCATTCACATTACCTTTAAGATTTAGAAGTGGTTATGAAGGTGATTGTTGATTTAGGTTTTGAATGAAGTGATTTATTTAACTTGATTGAGAATTCATTTATCCTAATTGGTTTTCTATGTTTTTGTTAGAACTTTACATATTTTTAATGGAATAATTTTGATTCTCAAGATCATTTTTCCATGGTTGTTTAGATGATGTTGCCCTGTTAGAATTGTTAGAATTTCCTTGGTTAATATTACTTGGATTTGGTTATTCTGGTTAAATTTGTTTCGGTTAAAGTTATTAGGTGGAGGGTTGTTATAAAATGTTGTTTCATGGATGGTTTGTTACATGTAAGGTTGTTTTTTAGAAAATTTATTCCCTATGGATTGATTAAAATTATTTTGGGCCATAATTTCAGTAAACCACAAGTTCAAACAATAAGGACAACAATAATACAGTGAAAAAGACAATATTTTTCAACAAAAAATATAAGCATATTTCACACTTAATCAAGATAAAGTAAGTAAACATTCAATTTTCAACAATAATTTTCACAAAAGAAGAATATTTCAGCTTATAAAGGTAATTCCATCACTCAATAAATAGATTTCAAGTAGTAAATAAGAAAAATCGAGTAGTTTTTAGGAGAAAATTTATAATAAAAATTAACACTTTTTTATACATAATTTTGTAAAATCTATTTTTAAAGGATTTTTATGGACACTTACTTGTTTTTTATGTTTTCTCTATGAATTTTGTTGAGGATATTTAAAATTATGATTTTTTTAAAAGTTTTTCAAATTTTTATATAACCCATTGGTTTCATTAAGGAATTATAGGAATGATTGAAAATAAAGGAGACCGCCGATGAATTATCTTCTCTAGTTAATGGGATCAATGGTCCCATTGTATAATTTATATCTATGCCTCCATGGTAATGGGATTAATGGTCTCACAATCTAAAAGTGTAATACCCTAAACCTATTCATCAGAACATAGTAAGTACACTAAAAGGCCTCATGCATGGCCTCATGTTTGCAAAAGGTTTCCAACTAGCAGTGGGGGAATGAACCGTAATGCGGGGAACATATTCCATAGCTATCAGTGAAAATCAATAATATGAATAATGGATAAAGAAGTATATAAATAATGTTAGTGAGGAACACAGTGATAAATCAATTCAATAAATATATCTTATGCTATAAAATAATAGGTATTTCAGTCCTATATAATTGGTTAGAAGGGTCCCCATAAGCAGTGGATCACAACATGTGACATATAAGAACTAAAAAAAAGTCAATTTAGGAAAATTTCCCAGAGAGCATCCTAGAATATCCTCTAATTTTGAATATTTCTACCTACTTATTATCCCAACATAGGCCCCTTTCCTATGGATGGATACCTAATAAAAAAATTTTCACACACATTGAGGTGACCGTGAAAGGTGCGAGTAACAAAGGAAGTTAGACACCACCAACAAATCCTTAGTATAAGTCTATAAAATATATAAAAGTGCATTAATATGGGGAAAATAAAAAAACAATAAGCATACGTCCTCATTGGTTTATGATGCACTGACCAAGATATAACAAAAATACACTATACCTATATTAGCTCTATAACAAAAGGATGAGTTATCACATGTCAAGACTGTTAGAAAAATTCATTTAGAGAACTTTTGAGATGTCTTTGTTTAGAATGATGGTGTGGTGAGACTTCCATATAATAATCAAGAATTTATACGAAGGAGTTTTGGAAGAAGCTATAAGTAGTTATAACAGTTCTGTCTAAAGGAAATAAATTGGGTTATAATATCCTAGATCTTTCTTTGAGCATTCTATATCAGAATACCATATTCTAGAGTTTTGTATTTTGAGGTTTGGTTAACTCATAGAAGGGTAACTGGAGAATGTTAGTATTTGATATGTCTGAAACTAATTAATTATTTAAGCTACAAAAATCCCTAGTTTTAGTGGTCTAGAGTCTTCTATAACCACCCATATATGAAGAAGTCATATTGAATGTTGCACACATTACCTTTACATTTCTAGTAATATATCTAGACTCTACTTGTCATAAAAAAGAATATTATGGGAACATAAACAAATCATTATTTTATTTTAAAAAGTATTATGTATAGTCTAATGTTTGATATTTTTAATTCATAATAAACACATTATTTAAAAAAACACATCATATCTCATGCAATTGAATGATAGGAAATAATAGTTAATTTGATATCATGTATGAAAGTTAAAAAACACATAAAAATATTTCAATAATATCAGGTACATGTAAGGTTGGTTTTTAGAAAATTGATTCACTATGGATTGATTAAAATTATTTTGGGCCATAAGTTTAGTAAACAACAGGTTCAAACAATAAGGACAACAATAATGCAGTGAAAAAACAATAGTTTTCAACAACAAATATAAGCATATTTCACACTTAATCAAGATAAAGTAAGTAAACATTCAATTTTCAACAATAATTTTCACAAAAGAAGAAGATTTCAGCTCATAAAGATAATTCTATCACTCAATCAACAAATTTCAATTAGTAAACAAGAAAAATCAAGTAGTTTTCAGGAGAAAATTTATAAGAAAAATTAACACTTTTTTATACACAATTTTGTGACATCTATTTTTTAAAGGATTTTTATGGACACTTACATGTTTTTTATGTTTTATCTATGAATTTTATTGAGTATATTTAAACTTATGATTTTTTTGAAAGTTTTTCAAATTTTTATATAACCCATTGGTTTTATCAAGGAATTAGAGGAATGATTGAAAATAGGGGAGGAAACTAATGAATTATCTTCTCCAGTTAATGGGATCAATGGTCTCATTGTATAATTTATATCTATGCCTCCATAGTAATGGAATAAATGATCTCACAATCTAAAAGTGCAATACCCTGAACTTGTTCATCATAACATAGTAAGTACACTAAAAGGCCTCATGCATGACACCATGCTTGCAAATGTTTCCAACTAGCAGTGGGGAAATGAACCACAATGTGGGGAGCATATTTCATAGCTATTAGTGAAAATCAATAATATGAATGGTGGATAAATAAGTGTATAAATAATGATAGTGTGGAACACAGTGATAAATCAATTCAATAAATATATCTTATTCTATAAAAGAATAGGTATTTCAGTCCTATGTAATTGGTTAAAAGGGTCCCCATAAGCGGTGGATCACAACATGTGACATATGAGAACTAAAAAAAAGTCAATTTGGGAAAATTTCCCAAATATCATCCTAGAATATCCTCTAATTTTGACTAGTTCTACCTAATCAGTAGCCCAACATAGGACCCTTCCCCTTGTATGGATACCCAATAAAAAATTTTGCACACACATCGAGGTGACCGTGCAAGGTGCGAGTAATAAAACCAATTAGACACCACCAACAGATCCTTAGTACAATAATATAAAATATATTAAAGTGCATTCATATGGGGAAAATAAAAAACACAATAAGCATACGTCCCCATTGGTTTATGATGCACTAATCAGGATAAAAAAATATACTATACCTACATTGGCTCTATACCAAAAGGATGAGTTATCACATGTCAAGACTACTAGAAAAATTCCTTTGGAAAATTTTTAAGATGTATTTATTTAGAATGATGGTGTGGTGATACTTCCATATAAAAATCAAGAATTTATACCAAGGAGTTTTGAAAGAAGCTATAAGCAGTTGTATCAGTTATTTCTAAAGGAAAGAAATTGGGTTATAATATCCTAGATCTTTTTTTGAGCATTCTATGTCAGAATACTATATTCTAGAGTTTTATATTTTGAGGTTTGGTTCACTCATAGAAGGGGAACTAGTGAATGTTAGTATTTGATCTGTTTGAAACTAATAAATTATTTAAGCTACAGAAATCTATAGTTTTAGTGGTCTAGAGTCTTATATAACCACCCATATATAAAGAAGTCAGATTGAATGTTGTGCACATTACCTTTACATTTGTAGTAAGATATCTAGAATCTAATTGTCATCAAAATAATATTATGGGAACATAAAAAATCATTATTTCATTTCAAAAAGTATTATGTATAATCTAATGTTTGGTATTTTTAATTCATAATAAACACATTATTTAAAAAAACACATCATATCTCATGAAATTGCATGATAGGAAATACTATTTAATTTGATATCATGTATGAAAGTTAAAAAACACATAAAATATTGCAATAATATCAGGTAAATACTTAAAAAATGTGTCAATGCTCTGTGTGATATGTGACAGTTTATGGTTCACAATCTATTCTAACAATTGAATCATATGTGTCATAAAATGAAACATTTGAATATATACCAATAGGTTCATCCAAAACATTATTATCATCCATGCCTTAATAAAAATATGTCTAGTAATGACATCAACAATAACACCAAATTGTTGTTTTAATATGTAAGTTACATAAAACACTTGTCTAACATGTGATGTAAGAATATAAAGTTCATCAGTATGAAGTCGGTGGTTCATATCAATCACTCTAAATCCATAGTTATCTATATGAATGCCTTTTTGAGTCATTGAATCAAACCACTTTCATTTCATCATTGTGACATGACCATGTGCATAGTAATCTAATAAAATGATTCTTTCGACAACCCCATAATATGATATATTTTATGATTGAGGTTGCTTGTCTAATGCACTTGCATAAAAATCTATTGTGGTTCTTATCATGAAACTGTCATGCCATATTTCCATTTTTATTACACAACCATTTATAATGAATTTAAATCCATTGAAAACCATTGCCTTATAATCACATACCACATTGTTTGGACTAGAGGACAATGCTCTTATTTCATATGATACATCATTAATTAGTAAAGTTAAAACTTGAAAGATACCAACATCATATATTAAAGAGATACATGTGATTATGTTATGAAAAAAAGAAATACCTTTTACTTTAACCAAGCAGTAAATTCTTTTTTGTGAAATTGTTCCTTCCTCTTAATAGATAGAGAATGATGTCTCCTTTTTATAATTTCTAAATGTTATCTACAAATATGAAAGATTTAAAATGTCTTAGGATATGAAGAACTCAAATAATGAAAAAATGCATATTTATTAGTTTACTTACTTGATGTAATCATCAAGCACACCACAGTTGAATAATACTATACAATGAGCCACTTCCCACTCTTCCCTGCTTAAAGTACACAACGAGTATGATCTAGATATCCCCCCTATTTGGGGTAGTGAAGGAAATATAGGCTTAATGGGATCATATTACTCACCTTCAGTTCTCATTAGTCTATTAGACCTTGTAGTGATGTTATCCAAGTACGATGAATAAAAATCCATGCATTTTTGTGCTGAATAGCTTTTCACAATAGAGCCTTCAGAATGATATTTATTTCTCACATAAGATTTCAATGTAAACATCATTATTTCTATCAGATATATCTACATAATTAAAATAAGACCACAAAAAATAACTTATATGGGAAGATTCATAGTTAGATGTAACTTACATGTGAAAAGTGATGATGGGAAAATTTTCTCCAAGTTATAAAGAATAATCGGTGAATCTCTATGAAATTTCCAAACAACAATTCTGCTCTATCTCTTAGCACAAAGGTCTCGATAAAAATGACATAACTTAATCACAATAACTCTAACATTTTTTGAAAGTAAATTTCGAATAAAAATGGGAATTAACTCATGTAACAAGACATGGTAATCATGGGTTTTAAGAGATTTTAGTTTCACATATTTTATATTCACTCTTTTCAAAATGTTACCTGAATAACCATCTGGAACATTCAAACTTTCCAATACCTTAATATTTTTTTCTCCTCACTTGTCATTGAATAATAGGAAAAAGGGGCTATCCACTTATTTTGACCAATTAACTCAGGATGAAGTCTTGTTCTTATATCCTAATCCATCAAATCATGACATGACTAAAAATCATCTTTTGTTTTGCCTTTTAAATTTAAAATAGTAGCAAGTAAAATCTCATAAATTTTTTTATCAATATGAATTAAATCCAAAAAATGATGCAATAAATTCAATGACCAATATGGAAACTCAAAGAATATAGTTATCTTTCCCCAATTACTATTGGAATTTGAATTAACATGCTTTCATCTTCTAATATTTGATTGAATTTTTTCAAGAACACAATTCAAACCATAAAAACCGTCAAGTTCTTTAACAATATAATTCCTTGAAATTCATTAACGTGGTTCATCTATATCGATGAAATTATCGAACAATATCTTATTTTTCATATATGGATGATCCATCATTAAAAATTGTTGATACCCTATAGAGCTGAAAGTTCATCAAAACTTTAATATCTAGGAACATGTATTTTTTGTACAAATAGGGCATGATAATTCCTCTTTTGTACTCTAAACAGACATCATTCCTTAAGAAAGTAAATCATTTATCATCCATAATAAAGCTACACAAAACAAAAATTACTCCTTCATGAATGCATCATACGCTTTTGCACCAACAATCCAAATCTACTTTAACTCATTTATTAATGGATGAAAGTATATTTCAATATCATTTTCAGGATCACTAGGTCTAGATATCAATATACTCATGATAGTAAATGGATTCTTCATACACATATATGAAGGAAAGTTATAAATGTGAATAAAAATAGGAAAAGTAATGTGTGCAATATGCATTTGGTGAAATGGGTTGAAACCATCACATGATAATCCCAATATAACATTTCTTGGGTCAACTAAAAAATCAGGATGTAACCTATCAAATTTATTTCAAGATAACCCATCTACAGGATGTACTATTTCATCATTATCCTTATTTATTTCATCTTTATTCCATATCATATTCCTTTCTATTTTTTCATACATAAAAAGTTTTTGAATCTTGAGAATTAAAGGGAAGTGCCACATCACTTTCTCTAGTATGCAGGATTGAGTTTCATATTTATTAGTCTTCCACTCTAATATACCAAATTGTTTTCACCAACTCAACTATGTATTTTCCTTTAAGAATAGACAATAATATTTGGGGAAAGAATGAATCTTAGTAGAATAAAATCCAAAATTTTCAACCAACTTTTATGCCATGTAATCATTTTCTTTAATACATGCATCATCAAGTAGTAAATCCTAAATAAATGTAAGGATATAATCAAATGTAGTATTAATAAATTCATACATTTATTTCCTATGATATAATCACATTAAAAACCCAAGTTTGATCATTTTTACACAGGCCTGATATACTATGGTATTCACATATTTTATCATATTTCTAACACTCTCAATTCCATAATTATGATTAATAGACAAAAATTGTGTTCTGGTATTCATTTCCTCTTGCATTGGTATATATGAGGAGTTGGATTCAAAAATGAATGGAAAATGATCAAAAATAAAATTTTTCATACCAATCCTTTTTTTTGAATCAATGTCATTCTACACTTGATATTTTTATCCATTATGATAACACATGTGATAGTTTTTTTGGAAACCATGTTTAGTGATATGGTAACTCACTTACTCATGAGTTAACCATGGTCTTCTAGCACAATCAAAACATGGGAATCAATTCAATCTTCCATATGAATCATTATTAAATGCAAAGTCCAAAAAATATAATAACTCCTTCTAAAACTCATCAGTGATCTGATCAACATTGTACATCAAACTTCTATCCATCCCGAGGCAAATAAAAACATATTAAAAAATCATAACAAATATCTTAAATGGAAATTAAAATAATATATGTACACACTCCTAGGAGATATCATATATTTTTGAGTTCAATCTATTTTTCATATGCATTACATAATTTATATGCTTCTATAATAAAATATTTATGGTTCTTGAATTATGGGATCCTTACTGGCTTGGTTATTTATGGCACATGGAAAACAAGGGCGACAAGGGCCTCTAATGAAAAAGTGAATTGCGTGACACACAACGTGTGTCAATATTAACTTATGGTGCACAAAGGGAATATAAGCACATTGACATAATAACAAATAACAAGTTGGATGGTAAAATTATCAGTAATAATAAAAATATAAATATATAAAAAATATTTATAAATTTCAGTGAAAAATTATTTTGAAAAATAATCTATTTTTAATAATTGACAATTATTCATTCAAATAAAAAATCATTACAATTCGATCACGGTAAGGATAATGAGAAGGTGATAGGCTTGCTGGTTGTGTTTGGTCATGGCGCCCAATCAATGCATCACATAGAGTTGGGGGAGGAAGGAGGGGCATCACTTGACTTACAACAAGGTGTTTTAATAAAGTATTTTAATATATGTGGGTTAGATAGTTCAAAAAAGTGTAAAAAAAACAAAAAAAAATATGATGGCACAATGGCGCACACAACACCACACCGCGCTATGGCGCAAAATAGTGCACACTATGATGTACCATCTCAAATGGGCAATTGCACAAGCGTTGCATGGCATAATGGTCCTTGACTCTAACCACAGCTCAATGGCTCTCCATTGCACATGGAATTAATAACTATACCTATTGGGGAGATTTTATTTGTAATTAGAATCTTTTGGTGATTATTTTGTGCGTAGAAGACTTTATAGTTGTCAAAGGCGTGCGACATAGTAAGGAATAGAGGCCACTTGAGGATGCGGTGCGAGGCGTGTGCCTCTCAAAACTAAGGCACATAAAATGAAAAATAACATAATTATAGTTATATTTTAAATAAAAAAATTAAATTAGATCAATTTAATATAAATTAAAATACACATTAATAGTATCTATAGATTTTTTATAAATAAATAAAATCAACATAAATGAAAATAGTTATCACATAGGATATCCATGTAGTTTATCCCTCTAATTTAGGTTATATCAGTTGATCCAAAACAATCCATATGTATAAATTATAGAGATTTATATTTTGTTGACTTCACTTTCTTGTTTAAAGTTAGTTTAATATTGGTTTTTTATTAGATGAGATAAAAAACTTTAGATTAATCAAACATAATATCTAATAAGTCATTCAGTGTTTTTTTAAAGATTTTAGTTATGTTATTAAGACTTTAATTTCCTCTCCTTATATGTTAATAGAGAGAATCATTTTCAATTACAATAAGGAATTTAATTTTCTAGAAGAATATATCTTATATATATCTATTTTATAAAAAAAATATTTATTGGTAAATAATATCATAACCCCAATTGAACTTTTTTTGGAACATTTTTTATTAAAAATGTTTAGAAACCATCCTTCATTATAAAAATTATTTATCCCAACAATGTTGTGTTCTAAGAATTTAATATATAAAACAAAGGAAATTAATGACTTATAATGGATAACTGCATTTCCTAGACTATTAGACCTTGTGAGATTTCTCTCAATGAAATGTTTCCAAATTCATGCTTTATGAGTGATATAAGTTTGATATTTTTTCCATTATACTCCATCAAAATACATTATCTATGAAACACCGATTTTATCCTAGAGGTGAGGGAACAATTAACAGTAGGAGTCCATGAATCAGGAAACCTAAAGAAACTCCTGAAATATTTGTTTATGGATATATTAATATCAGAAATTCTATATTAATTTTAAGTAATTTCTACAATGTTTTTCAATCAGATATGATCATCATCTAAAACCTCATTGGGGGGTTGGGATTGTATATGTAATCTATTGACACCATTCTTGCATTATTTTTCTCTATGTTTCTCTCACAATAAATTTAACTTCTAGTTTGTTTTTCATATAAACCATAGAGTCTGGGATAGATGATCATGATCTAATTGAATATTAAATTTCTAAATCATCTATGGATTAATCTGACACGTTATCAACACATGAGATTCATACACTAGGATAAAACTACAAGTTGGTCTTAGTGAGGAAGTTGTGTTTATCATTTTTTTCATCAAGTGAGTTCTATATATGAAGGATTTTGAGATTCACCCACTCATAGGATGATCTATTTACATAGTTGGTCAACCATTTTTTATCAGTATTTAGTGATTTTTTTGCATAAACAATGAAAAATATTTATAAAACTGTCCAATTTAATCATCCTATTTCATCAATTGAATATTTGTAATTTCTTTATGATATGTGGTTATTCATTGAGTTATATCACCTAATCCCATACTGATTTATCATAATCATCACTTTCCTCAGCTAAAATTATTTCTATGTTTTTATTTATTTTTTGTGTGTTCTTATTTTTTTTCCTTTGTCACACATGCACACATTTGTATGTCCATTACTATAGATCAAACCTTCTCTAAACTATACTAGTTTTTTTTGTAAAAAATATAAATAATTAATCTATTGAGCATTAAATACATGCTCAATCAGATCTTTGTTCCATTATGGAGGAAAGAACATATGACTAATAAGTATGAAGAAATTCTCAAGATAAATAAAAAAACAATGATCAAATCCATTCTCAATGGTAATAAAAAATATTAATTCAATAAATATTTTTTGTGAAGGAAAACTTGATCAAAACTAAAATATTGGATCCCATTACTCATGAAATTCATAGACATCTAAGTTCTATAAAATAGAAGATAAGAAAAATGGATGATAATTGGGATAATCTGAATAATAATAAAATTATAATCATTAATCCACCTTAACCTAGGAATGAGTTAGTAGAGTGAGTAAGGATTAAAGAGTTTCATGTTCTATAGTTTATAGAAATCCATCATATACTACGAAATCCCCTAGGTCTAGAAATTATGAGATTAAACAATCACATTTTTCTATAATTCCATTAAACAATGTATTACCTAACACACACTCTCATTAATAAATTATTTAATTATATAGTGTGGTGCATTAACAACAACATAGGGGGTTTAGATAAGTTGAAATAAAACTTAGTGTTTTCACAATTATCATTAAGGTAAATTCTAGTATTTGGTTCCATCAAATGGATGAAGTGATTTTTGAATGATGGTACCAATTATTCAATGATTTTGTGAGTAAATTATATCCAATGGGAATGTTTACTAAGACAAGACATAAACATAACTATATTTATTCAAGATGATGGGAAACTATTCTATAATTCTTGGGAATTATTAAAATATTTATTATGTAGTGTAAGAACCATAATTTTTTTGAATGATTTCCCATAGACACATTTTATAACAATGTCACCCCATAATAGATTAATCTTTTGGTAGAGATTTAGATGATAAAACTAATGAGGAATTAAAAAAATATTTAATACTCAAGAATAAAAATCATAGTATACATACATAAGAATAATAACCATAATTTTAAAAGTAACCAATTATGCACATCAAGTTGAATTTTAAGGACAACACTATTGGAAATTGGGGTTATCCCCACATATCTATACCCATATTTTACAAAAACTATGGGTATAGATCAGATGGAATTTTTTTATACCAATATTTTATGTAAACTGTGAGTATAAATAGGCTATCCTAATGGTTTTTTAAAAACCATTGGTATAGGTTCCCTCATATTTACCTTGTACACCCCTTCACTCAAGCCCTATCCTCCCTCCTTTAGTTGAGCTTCTCCCCTTGCTTGAGCGACAATGAACGACTCTATTCCTCCAGATTTCTCCCCTAATTTAGTATTTTTTTATTATGATATTCTTCAAAATTAAATTAGTGAGTTATAAATTCTTCTTATATTCTTCTTACTATTGTTTTTATTTTTATCTATGTATGAAAACCTAACCAAGATATAGTAAGGTTGCGATTCTTCCAGATTATTTGGAATAAGGTTCTTTGTGGGTGATGTTTAATTTTTTGGATTTTGGTTTAATGATTGTAATTTGGATGATCCTTTAGTATTCCATTATTTTATATTTGGGATCTAGTTGATGGTTATATTATGGGGAGTGATGAGTCTTGGTTTTGGTTTGCCTTATTGGTTGTAATTCTGGTTTAATGATTGCAATTCTTCCTCCATTTCTGGCATTTTTTATATATGCATGTGATTATACTAAAGCATGTTGGAATCACTTCTATCATCATGTTTTTAAATCTATAGTCTAATATAGATCAAATATAATATATTAAATTCCTATAAGTACTATTTTAATTATAATTTCTTCAATTTGAAAACTATCCTAGGGATTCTGATGAATTCAATTTAAAGGTGTCTTAAATCCATATACACTTTCCCATTTCACATATCATAAAACTTCAAGCTTCCATCTCCTTTATTACATTTTGGATATATTTTTATTATTTTATAAATCTTATTTTATATGATATTAGGATTAGATTATTATTTATATTTATATCAATTATGGTAGAATTTTTATGATATTATCATACCATGTTTTTATGGTTTTGATGTTGGGTGACACATTGTGGTTATTCTTGAGTAAATGTTTTCCATCATAAATACATGTTTATTTAATTATATTAATTTCATTTTTAAAACATGAAAGTTTTAAAAATAATTGTTTTATAAATACATATGTATTTAATTATATTGTGTAATCGTTGTTGCTCATTCCATGTATTATACGTTGTCTAGTTTGTTATTTGTAAGCATCGCTTATAACATATGTTGTTTATCTTATTCTTTGTTTTTCTAGATACTAAAATTATTTTATGAATTTTATATTAAAATTTGTTTTAATGAATTTTGTAATTATGGTTTACATTTTTGATTTGAATATAACCTTTTCCCTGTAATATAATGGATAAAAGATAAATTTATCATACTGATCAGATATCAATCGAGTTTTAAAAGAATTTGGATATTTTTTAGATCTTTCATTTAATATTACTTTAGATGGAGGTTGTATACAGTTTCCATGTTATAATTATGTTTGAAGACCATGGTTAAGTTAAGAAGAAGTTAGATTCCATAAATCAAAAGCTAGATTTCAAACAAAATATTATGTTTGGTATCACAATGGAGAGACGAGACAATATTATATTATTCATAAACAAAAAGAAATAAGTGGTATGAAGAATTTAATATTTGATAGGTTTCCATTTGTTCATCATCACGAGAGAGATATTATGATAGTTCAAGAAGACAATGATATCAATACATATGAGGAATATGATAAAGATGATTATGTTGAGAGAGTGAAAAAATTATGGATGATGCCGAAACTCATATACATCATGAATGTACTAAAATGACAAATTTGAGAATTTTAATATGGTTATATTATAGAAAAACCATGTATGGAATTTCTAATACCTCCATCGATGATATTCTTACCTTTTTAAGGGCTTGCTTCTTGATAGTGCAGATATTCCCTCAAATCATTATAAGACATAGAGGTTAATTAAGCAGCTTAGATTTATACTAATAAAATTCATGTATGTCTAAAAGATTTTAGTTTATTTTTTGAGGAAACAATAGACCTTAATGATTTTAAATAATGTGGTACATCTTGATGGAAGTCAAATATAGATGGAACACCATCTATTGTTCCATATAAAGTCATGTGGCACTTTCCATTGATTATTAGGATTCAAAATCTATCAATGTCTATAGAAATATCATCCAATATGTGATGTAATGATGCTGAGGGAATTAAAGATAATGATGAGTTGGTTCATCCTACAGATGTATTAGAATAGAAAGAATTTGATGCACAACATCCCAATTTTGTCCTAGAGGTGTATAATGTTAGGTTGGGTCTATCCTGTGATGGTTTTAATCCATTTTGTTAGATTCTTACTACTCACAACACGTGACTAGTTTTTATTCATATTTATAATCTTCCTCTATGGATTTGTATAAAATAACCTTTCACTTTTCTGAGTATATTAATATCTATACCTTCTGATCCTGGAAATGATATAGACGTCTACTTACAACCTTTAATAAAATAGTTGAAGTAGCTTTGGGATGTGGGTGTGCACACATTCGATGCTTCTTCAAAAAATATATTTTAGATGTGTGATACCCTTCTATGGACTATAAATGATTTCCCTTCTTATTAAATGATGCTTGGTTAGAGCATGAAGGGAAAACTATCATGTCCTATTTGTATGAAGAATACATGATTGATAAGACTTAAATATCTTCATAGTTTTAGTTTCATGGGGAATTGATGATTCTTTCCAATGGATCATAAATACATGAAGAATCGCCAGAGGTTTAATAATAATGTTGAAATTTAACAACCACATGAACGTATGTCAAGATTTTATGTGCTTAATGAATTAAAAGATTTCAGTTTTTTATTAGGGAAAGGTCAGATGAAATCTAAAAAAGAGGAAGAATGTTGACACTGAAGCCACTTATAATTGGAAAAAGAAAAGTATCCTTTTTGAGTTTCCATATTGGTCTACCATTTTTTCATGTTATTTTTTTAGATTTAATGCACATTGAGAAAAATATATGTGAAATTTTACTTTCAATTCTTCTAAATATCAAGGGGAAGACCAAATATGACTTATAATCTTTCTGGGACTTGTTGGATTAGGGTATTCGACCAGAACTACATCCGGTGTGTATAATTGAAAATAAATGGAAAGTTCTTTATGCTTCTTATGTGATGACACATTTAGAGAAAAATAATTTTATCAAAGTATTGGAGAATATCAAGGTTTCTAATTGCTATTCCAACAATATATATAAACAATTCAAAATAAGGGAGTTGAAATTAAAATCCCTAAAAACTCATGATTATCACATCCCTATGCATGAATTGATTCCAATAGAAATTTGGAATTTACTATCCAATAATGTAAGTGTGACAGTAATTTCCTTGATTCATTTTTATAGAGACATTTGTGCTAAAATGTTATCCAAGTCTTTCTTGATAAAAATATAGCAAGAGGCACCATTAATTTTTTGTGAGATGGACATTTTTTCTTGAATTTTTTTCACTTGTATAATGCATTTAGTAGTTCATTTTACAGCTAAAATACTTCTTGGGGGACTCGTTTCTTTTTAGTGGATGTATTACATTGAAATAGATATGTTCACAATGAAATCTTATTTTTGAAATAATAATCATCCTAAAGGTTCCATTGTGAGCGGTTATCTAGCTCAAGAATGTATGGATTTTTGTTCAATGTATTTTTCTGATGTGAGAACAAGACCTGACTGACCAATGAGAAGTGAAGATTATTCATATGGGGAAATTGATCCCTTATTTCCATATCTTCCCCAAATCGGAGTAATTCCTGGGTCATATACATTGGCTACATTGAGCCTTAAAGAGTGGGATATGGCACATCGCATAGTCTTGTAAAACTATGGTTTGTTTGATGACTATATCAAGTAAGTAATTTGAATATTTATATATTATATCATACTATGTAATTTCACATATACCTTAAACTTTTATTATCATTTTATGCAGGGAACACAAAAAATTATAAGTAGAGTTTATCGATCATTTCCTTTGAAAGGAGAGAGACTTTTCATATCAAAGAGTTTCCTACTTGGTTGAAATCAAAGGTATGACCATTATTTTACTTAACTTAAAATATAAATATTCATCTAATTATATTATTCATATATATTTTAGGTATTGAGTTTACCTATTGACTCTGTATCTTAATAATTAGGAGTGTTGTATTTTGGTCCCAACTATTTAGTCCGTGAATGAAAATATTTAATAATCAATGGGAATAAATTTGTTACAACTGATCGAGCGATGAAAATGAGAACACAAAATTATGGTGTTATGTTAACTGCTACAACTAATTATTATGCCAGTACATCAGATAATAGGCCTCGATATGAAAATGTGTCTTATTATGGACTTGTTGAGAAAATATTGTTATTGGACTACTACTCTCATGGTCGAGTCACTATGATGAAATGTAAAGGGTTTGATTCAATGACATGACATGGTATATTTATTAATGTTTTTGGATTCAAAGTTATTGACATGACTCAATTCATAGCTACCGATGAACCATATATTTTTTTAATTAATGAAAAAATAAGCGCTTTATGTGAAATATTATCCAAGACTTGATTACGGTGTCATTATTGAAGTAATCCCAAGAAATATTTTTCACGATGGTGGGGAAAAAATTGATACCATTGATTTCCCCATTGGTGTTAACCAAAATATTGTATTTTATGACTCAAATTGTCCCATTTTGAGAGTTGATGTTGAACCTGAAGTAGTGGTGGGTAATATATTGAAGCAACCATATATGTTCACAACTCATTTAGTTTACCTTGACATGGATTCCTCAGGTTGGTACTACTGTAATTACTTTAATTTAGTTTCATTTTAGAATGATATGTTTATTTTAGTATTTTTGTTTTAATTGAATTTAATTAGATTTATTTCAATTCATAAAACTAGGTTTAAATCTTATTAATCATACTAAATTTTTGTTTTTAGGATGCATTGGAAAAAAAATAAGAACAAAGATGTTATGACATATTTTCACACTTTTGGGTGCACTACAATGCCTGAGCATGAGAGGCACCAGGTACTTTAACATTAATAGAAATAATATCTACAATTATAAGGCTGAAAATGCCCCTTTAATGACCAAATGGCCAAATGACCAAATTGCTAATTTCTTAATTTTTCAAATGGCCAAATTGCCAAATGAAAAAATGGTAAAATGGAAAAATGAGGAAATAACAAATTGGATAAATGGACAAATGTTCAGATGGCCAATTGTCCAAATTTTAATTCATGGATGGTTTATAAATTTTATATTATTCAATAATGTACTATTATAGTAATCAATTTCATTAGTAGCAAGTGGAATTGGGTATCGAAGGCTGTGTGATGTCAATGAAGGTCCTAGTGGTGGTCGAGCTGATAGTACTGGTGGTAGTGGTGGTGGTGGTGGTGGTGGTGGTGATGATGCTGCTGCTACTGCTGATGATGGTGCTCTAGGTGCTGATGTTGGTGATGATTATGATGGCACTGGTGGTGATGAGGAAGACATTGATCCCCTCAATTTTTTAGTTTAGATAGAGACATGTGTGGATGACTAATACTAATTGATGATGTGGATTATATATATATATATGTTACAATATTGTAAATGGTTTGAAAAATATTTATAATTTGATGTTTGAATGCTAAATATATAATAATTGTACTACATTAAATGTGTACCATGATTTTTAATTTATTTATAGGTTGTCTAGGAGGTGCTGGATGGTGCTATAACTATCCAATGGGGGTAGGACACTATACCCATTGTTTATAAAACCATGGGTATAGATGAATTTTGGAGTTCCATCTATAACCATATTTTTAGAAACCATGGGTATAGACATATACCCACAATTTCAAGTGAACTGTGGGTATTAAGAAATCCTTATAGCCTATACCCACAATTTCTATAGAAACCATTGGTATAAACCTATCTGCATGACTTAAGCACCCACAGTTCATAGAACTGTGGGTATAGCCTATACCCATAGTTTTCTAGTCTATACCCATAGTTTATAATTTTGAGTATAGGGTAAGATTCTGATAGTGAAACTTAATTCTAGGAGTTCTATATCATGCATGTATCAAGGTTTCAAAGTATATATAATTATATTGATATAATATTTAATGCATGCAAGTGTAGAGGTAAGAAAAAATAGAGAATAGAAAATTCCAATTAATTTTAATAAAGCCTGCCTCTATAATACCACAAAAAATTCTAACACTATAATGATAGTCTAGAATGAGAAAAATTAGAGTAGAATGGGAAAAATAGGAGAAATAATTTAGAGGGAAAACATTTAACATAGTCAGGGTTGAAAAATCAGAATAAAAATGATTCAAAAATTTATTAACATAAGATGGATTATTAAAAGTAGATCATACCATAGGAAATTGATGAAATTCACCCACCAAGATCAATATTGAATCAAATCCTAGGTTGGAGATAGAGGTGACACTACACAGTGAAGAATAGTAAGAACTAATTTTGTCAACCTAGAAATAGAAAACCCTAAATACCTTATGTGGGTAAGAGTATTCAAGAGGTGTGATCGGCTGAGATCTGCAAGGAGGAGGAGGATCATTAGGAGGTGGGGTGGGCATGTCGAAGCTGTGTTAGAGGAGAAGGTTGGGAGGCCACCTAGGAGCAATGTTAGAGGGGAGGTGGGGTGGCCTTGTTGGGTGGCAACGTCGAGGGAGGAGGGTTGTGGAGAGGAGAGCTCATGGTGGGGTGGTCGTATTGGGTGGAAGCATCGGGGGAGGAGGGTTTTGGAGAGGAGAGATCATGAGTGGAAACATTGGGGAGAGAGGTTCATAGAGAGGAGAGCTCATAAGGGTAATGGGAAGGGGTCACAAAGAGGAGGAGATCCACGTGAGGGAATGAACCCTATTTTCATGATTTTTATTAAACTATGGTTTCAAATAACCATATATCCATAGTTTTAATTAAGCCATGGATATAAATTAAGCTATATCCACATACCTATAAAACCATAGCTATAGGTACGTGGCTATAGATAATTTTTCTAGTAGTGTTAGTTAGATAAGAAACTAATTAAAATTCTAAACTTTACAATTAGACAAAAATATAAAATAGAAAAGATAAAATGGAAAAATATGGATCACCCCAATATACTAGAATCATCACCCCCACAGAAAAAACTATAGAAATGAAACAAAATATTAGTAAACCAATCAACATCTCAAGAAAATGAAAAAATATAACCTTGAAAGCAATTATAGTGAATATTGAGTGAAATAATGAAGTGGTATTTATAGGGTATAAAGGAAATATAACCATTAATATTTGACCATTATATGAATGTTGGTGTGATATCCCAGAATTTTCGTGTAATTTTTTTTAAATTATATGGAATTATTCTGAGACCAGACGCTCTGACGACACATGATTCCGAGGCTCAGTGAGCCTGGAATAGAATTTTGAACTTTTTTTTTAAGTTTATTTAAGTAAACATGCGTTCAGGTACTCAATAAAATGCCTCCCACTTATAGGTTTATTCCTTCGGTGCTAGTCGACAACCCCTGGCCTTCGAAAGGTGGGCTTGGGGTATGTCACAACATGGGCCCCAGGGGACGGGTTGTGAAAAAGTGGTATCAGAGGTGGTCTGTTCTACCTCAAAGATTGGGAGTCTTTTGTTTTGTGCTTGGAAAACAATGTTAAATGTTTTGAGTTTGAATTTTAGATTCGGGGAGTCCAGTTTTGGTGTGGTGGACGATATATCTATACACCAGTACCTTGAATTCTGATTTTCGACTCTATACATAAAAACACTGATTGGATGCATCATATAGAAATTGAGTGTTTCCTTATGTTCTTCTTGAATAAGAGTCAACTCACTAGGTATAATCTATTAACCATGGTACATATTGATCTATATCAGGATGCCTCTACGTAAAAGGCTATCTCGGATTCTGATGCGTGACCACGAGGACAACCCGCCTAGTGATGAGGCGTCGGTTTAGGGACCCATGCTAGAGATGGCCCTGCCGGGTGGTGCACTAGCGTTACCACCACCCGTTGATTAGTAGTTACTATAGGTGTTAACGATATGGGATGCGCGCAGGCTCAGTGACTTGCACGAGTTCTAGAAACAAACCTACCAGGTTTAGGGGAGAGATAGATCCTTAGGCCACTGAGGACTGGTTGGAGGCGGTGACACGATTCTTCCGCTTAGTGAGGATTCCATTCAACTAGATGGAGATCTTCACTGCAAGCCTTCTTCAAGGTTAAAAAGGGAGATGGTGGAGCCTGATGATTCAGACTCATGATAAAGTGACCCTCTCCTGGGTTGACTTCGAGTGGATTTTCTGGGTGGATTTCTTCCCCACAACTTTGCGCTCGATGTGCATACAAGAGCTGCTTCACCTACAGTAGGGTAACATGTCGGTGGCTGAGTACTCTGCAAGGTTTACAGATCTCTCTTGCTACTCCATAGACATGGTACGTGGCCCTTTCTTCAGGGATCAAACCTTTGAGCAGGGACTCATATGGGAGAAAAGGTCATCCATGATGTCTCTTAGTATCCCCACTCAGGCTGGAGTGATAGAGCAATCCCTTCTTGTGGAGAGATTCCTAACAGAGCAGGCATCGATAACCAGAGCCACCAGTAGACATTAGGCGGCAGTGTCTTCAGTGGTGAGCAACATAAAATAGATGAGGGGACCCAAGTGGGTTAGATCTTTCATGGGACAACCCCAGGACTCAAGGTCGGTAGTGTGGGGATCCCAGAGTAGAGGGAGTCAGCAGGGAACCAGGCTGTGCTTCACGTGTGGTGGGCAGGGACACGTGGCTCGTGACTGCCCGACCCGCTGCACAAACAATCAACAGACGGTCGAGGGATCACCAAGGCAGAGGCATAGGTTCAAGCGAGGAGGTTTGCAGGGTGGCGGATGTGTCAAGGGAGCAGGCTGAGCTAAAGGTGGTGGACGATGGTTCGAGGTGCTACCACCCCCATCCCCATGTGGTCTACCATGGGCTCAGGGAGACTGTAGATAGGGGAGAGGCTAGATTCAGGAGATGGAGGCCTATGACCATAGTTCTCCAGAGATGATTATAGATACGATCTATATATTCTCCACCTTAGTTGTATTTCTTATAGACACAGGTTCCAGTCACTCTTTCCTTTCTATGGACATCGTTCGAGGCTCAAAGATTCCGGTGGAGCTGTTGGATCAATATTTATGATTAGAGACTCCTACGGGAGGGGATTTGACGATTAAACACTGGTTCTGACAATGTGATATTACTCTAGGAGGTGATAGATTCGGTTGGGATCTCCTAGTAGCAGCGTCGATGCTTTACAACGTCATCTTGGGTATGGACTGGTTATCTATAGTCAATGCTTAGATCAACTATATTAGGCACAAAGTGCAGTGTGTCTGCAAGGATGAGACTATATGTTCCTTTACTGGTGAGAATGGAACTTTTTGATCACATGACGGACTTTCTCGAGGGAGGGTTCAGCCAATCACTCACCAATTGGCTAGCCTCTCCCTCGGTGCAGTGGACAAGAGGAGTACAAGCTTTCATGTATCGGTGGACAAGTATGAGGATGTCTTTCTTGAGGATGTTCCGGAACTAACTAATCATAGGGAGGTAGACTTCGACATCGACCTGTACCCCGAGAAGGCACCTATATACACACCAAAACATCAGATGGCTCCTATAGAGCTTCATGAATTGAGGGTAAAATTGGAGAACTTACAGGAGAATGGCTTCATTAGGCCCAACATTTCGCTATGGGCAGCCCCAATGTTGTTTTCCAAGAAGGTAGATAGAAGTTTGAGGCTATGCATGGACTTCCAACGCCTAAACCAGGTGACCATGAAGAACAAGTATTTACTGTTGAGGATTGATGACCTCTTCGACTAGCTGAAGGGAGCGAGGTGGTTCTCGAAGATCGACCTCAGATTAGGCTATCATCATCTTCAGATAAGGGATGAGGATGTACCAAAGACAACATTTAGATGCCGGTATAGCTATTATGAGTTTTTGGTTATGCCTTTTGACATGAAAAATTCCTTAGTAGTGTTCATGGGACTCATGAACAGGATCTTCTAGCCTTACCTCGGTTATTTCATGGTGGTCTTCATTGATGAAATCTTGGTGTACTTAGCATCGAAAGAGGATCATGCTACGCACCTTCGGATAGTTTTGGATACACTTTGAGAGCACTAGATTTATAGTAAGCTCTCAAAGTGGCAGTTTTGGATTCAGGAGATCCACTTTCCGGGAAATGTCATATTGTAGGCTGGAGTTTTAGTAGATCTAGTGAAGATAGAGGCAGTTCTGGCTTGGGATCCACCTAGAAGCATGACTAAGGTGTGAAGTTTCTTGGGGTTGGCTAGATACTACTAGAGGTTCGTGCCTGACTTTTCCATAGTAGAAACACCTTTATCAGCCTTGACATGGAAGGGAAAACCCTTCATATGGATGGAGAAGTTCCAGTAGAGTTTCTAGGAGTTGAGGCAGAGACTGACGAGTGCCCTTATCTTGAGACTACCAGAAGAGGGTGTTCGGTATATAGTCTTCTACGACGCATCAGGGACTAGACTGGGTTATGCACTGATACAAGAGAAATCTGTGATCACCTATGGCTCACAGTAGTTGAGGCAGCATGAACATAACTATGAGATCCATTACCTGGAGTTAGCATCAGTGGTCTTTGCTTTGAAGATGTGGTGACACTACTTGATGGGTGAACAGTTTACTATCTACTATGACCACAAGAGTCTTAGGTATATATTCTCACATAAGGACCTGAACTTTAGGTAGCAGCGATGACTATAGTTCCTCTAGGACTATGAATTTTAGATAGTCTATACTTTTGGAAAGGGGAACATGGTGACAGACGCGCTCAGCAGGAGGTTCGATTTGCAGCTGCTGAGTGAGGTGACGGAGCAGCTAGCTGTGATACAGATATCCTTCATGGATGATGATGGAGAAGCATACCTTCAATCTATGACTATCATTACTCTACTCTTATAGTGATTTAGAGAGGCACAACTTATGGATGTTGACTGCGAGGCCCGATGTGCTCATTTATCCTTAGGACAAGCTCTTGATGGATTTTCAATAAGTGGGGAGCACACCATCCTTTTCAGAGGATGCACCATAGTACCCATGATGTTGCAAGAGGATGTGTTGAGGGAGTTTCATACATCCTCTTTGGTAGTATATACTGGTGTGACGAAGATGTACCAGGACCTCCAATTTTAGTAATGGTGTCCAGAGATAAAGAAATAGGTAGCAACGTTCGTTTCACGATGCCTCACTTGTCAGCAAGTGAAGGCTGAGTATAAGGTTCCAGCAGGCTTGGCCTAGCCACTTGAGGTAATAGAATGGAAATGAAATGGTATCTTAGTGGAATTTGTGATGGGGTTACCACGCATATCTAGGGGCCATGATTCTATCTGGGTTATCATTGACCGACTCACCAAGTCGACTCACTTTCTACCCATCCGAGAGTAGGGATCAATAAAGGGATTGAAATGCCTCTACATTCAGAAGATAGTGAGGCTTCACGGGGTGCCTTCGATGATCGTCTCAGACCATGATGTATACTTTACATCCCAATTATGGAAGGGATTGTAGGAGGTTTTTGGGACTCAATTGTGCTTGAGCACCACCTTTCACCCTCAAACAGACGGTTAGACAGAGCAGACCATACAGACCTTGGAGGACATGCTTTGTGATTGCATTCTGGATTTTGGTCATAGTTGGGAGGACCACCTACCACTGGTGGAGTTTTCATACAATAAAATCTATCACTCCACCATTGGCATGACACCGTTTGAGGCCTTGTATGAGCATCCATGCAGATTGCCTCTATGCTGGACAAACCTAAGGGAGTCAACACTCATGAGTCCAAAGTTGGTAAGAGCTACCACATAGAAGGTTTAGATCATCTAGGAGTGGATGGGGACTACACAGAGTAGGAAAAAATTATATGCTGATAGGAGATAAAGACCCCTGGAGTTCAAGGAGGGAGACCATATGTTCCTTCAGTTTTCACTGTGATGGGGTTTACGAAGATTTGGCTGGGGCGACAAGTTATCTATGAGGTTCATCATATCTTTTCATATTCTTAGTAGAGTTGGAGAGGTGGTGTACTGCCTATCTCTTTCTCAATATATGCACTACGTACATGATGTTTTTCATGTGTCACAACTAAGGAGGTACGTGCATGATTCATTGCACGTCATCGACTGGGGCGATCATGACATTAACGATGGGGTGACGTTTGCGAAGTTCCCAGTGGATATAGAGGATTGATAGGAGTGATTCCTTCGTGGATGGTAAATTCCTATGGTTAACATTTGGTGATAGCATGGGAACCTCTAGGAGAGCACATGGGAGCGAGAGGCTCAAATTTGTGCTTATTACCCCCACTTGTTTGTTTAGCCTTATTTTGGCTTATGAGGACATGAATCCCAAAAAGGGGGGAGTAATGTAATGTCCCAGAATTTCAATGTATTTTATTTAAATTATATGGAATTATTAAGAGACTAGACACTCTGACGACACCTGATTATATGGATTGGTGAGCCCAAAATAGAATTTTGAACTTTTTTAGTTCATTTAAGTAAACGTGCATATAGGTACTCAGGAAAATACCTCCCACTTGCAGGTTGATGCCTTCGGTGCTAGTCACCAACCCCTGGCCTTTGGGAGGTGGGCTTAGGGTATGTCGCAGCATGGGCCCTGAGGGATGGGTCGTGAAAAGGATATTTTGAGACTAGACGCTCTAACAGCACTTGATTCTGAGACTCGATGAGCCCAGAATAGAATTTTTTAACTTTTTTTTAAGTTCATTTAAGTAAACATGCGAACGGATTTTTATAACTTTTAAACCAGTGCTTGGATAAAAAAACAAAGGGCACCATTGAAATCAAAACGTTGGGATTCACCTAGAATGGACTTAACTTTGACCAGCAAGGGTCGACCAGAAAATATAGTTTTCAAACTTTTTAGAAAATAATAAAATAACTTAAAAATTTATTTTATTTTTATTTTCTCACCATTGAGTAGTGGAACGCCAGCACTACGGTGCGGTGATGATCCCCTTTAATGAGAATCTTTAACAGAAGTGAAACAGACATGTTGTTTCATTAATGAAATAGTGCAACAATGTGACAATGTAGCATAACAAAAACACTGTGATGCGTTTCTCTATTAATGAGATAACATTTTGGAGAAATAAAACATGGAATTTCCTCTCACGAACCTACGATGAAAATCCTCTCCAACGACGAATGATAAACGTCAGTGAATTGCTAGCGATGTCAACACACCTCGAAGAATAGGACCAAAGGGTGACAAATGCTGACATCTTTGAGCGGAACTTGAACCCTCACGGGTGGATCACTTCAGTGGTGAACACCTTTGAGGTAGGGGTTTGTTTTGTTTTAAGCTTCCTTGTTATTCGTTCTAAAATGACGAATGCGGATCAACCCACGAACAGGTTGATCCGCATATCGCTTGTTCTTGCGGGAGGGCACTTATCTTGGGGTTTTTCACTGGGATTACTTAATTAAATCATGATAGAACATCAAATCATTATCCCATGTTTTCTAAACCACTAACACGGAGGGCACAGACTGACATGAACAAGGCCTGAGCCCCTCTGCCTTATGTGTTTTGTGCGTTCTTCGTGACCATGTCTTCGAAGTGGAGGAAAGGGGGATTTAAGGCCATCATAGGGAATATGGAATCCCTAGGAGACCATGCACACAATTGATGCAAAGAACGGACCCCCAGAGCGGACCTGGTGGTCCACGGAAGAACCCGCTGACGTGTTGGGAGGAGCACCGCAGCCGACCCAAGCCACAGTGGTGCGACATTAGCCGCCAGCCTCTGTGCCGGCGGCTGGCGGTGGGTGGATGTGGCCACCCAGCCGCATCGAGTGGATGCAACCACCCAGCCGCATCGGGTGCACCATGGACACGACACCACGCTGTGTCCCACGACGTAGGTTGTGGTCAACCGACCACGTCAGAGGCGCTGGCCCCGCGGGGCATGGGGGATCCGGGAATGGCTTATATCCACGTCTCGGTCAGGTGGAACCAGTCCGCCTATGGTGGACCGGACCGGGACGGACCCAGGTCTGGTCAGGTCGGACCGGACCCAGATCTAACCGGCTCCTTTTTGAAAAAACGTCAATATATTTCAAATCAGACATCCAATTGAAGAGCTGTTTGCAGTGTTGGAACCCTCGCGACAAGGAAGATCTTTTGTCATGGAGGATTTCATGTAAGTTTAAATCCAATTAATGGATTGAGGAGTGGTTCTATTGGAATCAAGCACACTACGTGTGGAAACCCTTTGGTTGGCTGAGACCTGAAGACTGCTGACAAGAAATATTGTGTGGATTAGCTATAGTGGCCTAATGGGAAGTGGATTCTATGTGACCTGAAAGGGCCATGGTGGGGAGCAGCTCTATGTGACCCGGTAGACCCACGGTACTCGATAGGAGGATTACCTCAGTATGGACAAGGTGGGAAGCAGGTTCTGTGTGACCTGACATGCCCACGGTGGGGAGCGACTTCTGTGTAACCCACAATACTAATCAGGGATGAGTGTCACAACAATCCAAGGTTAGTGGGAAGTGGATTCTGTGTGACTCAGCAGACCCACTGTACTCATTGAGGAGGATTTCTCCAGCAGCTCAAGGTGTTCGATGATACAACTGATTGGTCCTACTTTACATACTCTAGAATATACCTCTTTTCAGCTATCTTATTTCGTGGGTTTCTTTGGGGATTGATTTGTGGTATTTCCTTATTGGTTTAGGGTCCCTACTGAGTATATTTTTACTCACCCCTACATGGGCTTTGACTGCATGTGTTGTATCCAATATAGATGATCACAGCCTTGACAGAGGACTTGGCGGCCCAGGACCTGGTGGTGCCCAGTGAGACCAGGCAAGTGAGGCGTACTTCTATGACTTCCAGCAGCTACTCTAAACTTACCCATTAGGTGGGGTTTTTAGCGGATGAATTTCAGACTTTTCCTTGTACTTTCCTGTTTTCAGTTTATCTTTTGTTGGGTTTGTATTCTAGCCCATTTGACCTACAGTTCATACTTTTACTTAGTGGTTGTTTAGTGGAATGCATGTTTAATTTTCCATCTTTGGGATGTGGTTGTGTGTACATGTGTACTGGTACTCATGAAAATGCCTCCCACATATAGGTTGACGCCTTCAATGCTAGTCTCCAACCCTTGGCCTTCGGGAGGTGGGCTTGGGGTATGTTACAACATGGGCCCCAGGGGACAGGTCATGATAGTTGGTCAAATATGACTGTTGGTCAATATAACTGTTGGTTAATTTGACCATTATACCCTTTGGTGATAATTTTATCATTTTAACTATAATTTATAAGTAGTAATGGAAAAGAATAATTAATGCAGAAATAAGAAACGGTGACCTTAACCAGTAGAGTCATGTTGTTTGAAGTCCATTTGTCAGACCTTGGGAGGGAGGTAACATCACTAGGATTCTCCCTTAACCAAGTCCAAGATGAGATTCAACAAGTGAAGCTTGAACAAAATTACCTATGGTAGAAGTTAAAGTCAGTGGAGATTACCACTTGGTTAATGTTAGCCAAGCCACCCCATGAAACTACCACCATCACACACCTTACCCTTAGGGCGTACGCGAGTGTAATAAGGGGTTATGTGTCCAGTCCTTAGTTTCTTAAATTGTAATTTACTTTGAATAAATAAATTTTTTATTCCATAAATTCCATTTTAAGAATAGTTTTTATTAATAAAATATATGTTTAATTGAGATGAATTTGATATATTTATTTTTGGACACAAATAAAAAATAATTGTATTTTTTTAGAAAATATATACATTTTTATAACAAACTATGGTATTCTGAATAATAGTTGTTTTAATTAAATAGTATTTTAAAACACTATTATTTAAATATAGATGATAAAATAATGTTATAATGTCATAGGGAATTTTTATAAGTGAAAAAAATTCGATTGTGCCTTAAAAACTGCTATTTTTTAATAAATAAGGATTTTTATATTTAAAAGATAAAATTGTCATACTTAGATAATTATTCTAGTAAAATAATCATTATATTTAAAATTAAAATTTAAAAATTAGGTTAGGTTTAATTTATGATAATTTTATAAAATAATTTATTTTTCCATGAATATTAAAAATATAGTTTCGGGTTTTCAGTATGTTTTATGACTTCATATTTATGTCTTATTTATTTAATAATTAATTAAACACAATCCAAAACCTAAAATATGAAATTTTATTAATATTAAGTATTTTAATAGATTTTAATTAATTTCCAAAACTATAAGTGACTTTCCAAAGTCTAAAATGGAAAATATGATTTTAAAAACATTACTTTGTGGAAAATTTACTTTTCCATGCCAAAAGAAGTATTTAAAAAAGGTGTTCAGTTATAATGGATTAAAATATCATAAAATGTGACTCAAATTTGAAAAACCATGAGCAAAACCCACGGGCAATCCAATGGTTTTTCATTTTCCACCACCCAGATTTCCAGGACCTATATTTGGAAATTATTAAACAATTCATCCACTTTTACTATAAATACCCACCCATTTCACCCTTGTACTTCACACCAAATACATCCTCCATGAATTTTTGATGATTTTCCCTCCCAAAGATTCCCCTAATGTTTTCTTAAGTTCTCAAGGTTCCATCCTTAAGTTTTAAGAACAACTCTTCAAGGTAAGGGAAATCTCCACTTCTCTTTTCCATTCAAGTTCCCTTTTTGTGGAATGTATTCTATTTGCCAAACTAATTCCTTTTTTTCCAATTTATATTATATAATTACTGTAATAATATTCTTTTTTCAATGGGTAACCCTTTTACCCTCTCATTTCCCTTTTCTCAATCTATGTTTTATACCTGTCATGTTGCCGAATTTATTTCTCTCTTTTACTTGATAAATTCTCATTTATTTTCTTTTTTTTAATACCCAAACCTCTTAATTTTCCATGGGTATTCATATAGATCTAAAATTATTCATTGATTTGGGTATTTACATATATATAACCCACATTACCTTTTTATGGGATAATATTGATGTAATTATCATTCCTTTAATCACTTTTCTACGCCATGATTTTGATAAGAAACATGTTCTTTATTTTCCATGGATTATTAATTAAATTATTTATTATGATCTATGTGGCTCACATGAAATTAAGACATATAAAGTGTGCTCCATAACATCATTTAAATGTATTGTTTAAATAATTTAATCTCTATAGATGATATGTTTTACTATACCTTGGTGAATAACTATGGTAATTTTGATTTATGACACTTTGGTGATATACCTTAGTAATATGCTTATGAATTTCTCATTTAAATGTTGTATCCACATTTACATGTTACGATTCATGTTCTTTTTATCATTATATGACTCATGTTCTCTTTATAATGTCATATTGTTATACCTATTAATCTTATTAATATGCCTCATGATCACATGTTAAAAAATAGTCCTTGATTATTCCCTTATTGGGATTATTCTCACCCCTTTCCTTTGATGTATATCTCCAGGATATGAGATACAATGAAATTAATATAGGTTTAACCCATGAAGGATCATTTCATGTGGATTATAATAATGTTTTATGTTTTTTTGTATTATGTTCCTAATTTCCAAGAAACTAAACTGTAAAAGATCCCGTGTTTTGATCTATGTAATAAAAAGTTTCTATAATAAAAGGCGGGATTCCATAGTTGGCATCAAAGGATGGTTTAGTTATTTGTAGAAATTAGGACTTGAAAATTTTATGAATAACCATAGGGACAAGTCTAAATATAAGAAAACATCCTGGTATTTTGGTGAGTATTAAGTAAGTGGTTTCTAATAAAATAGATCCTTGTTTGGATACTACTAGTGAATGTGACTATGGAATATATATACCTAGGGGTAACACCTCAAATCACCATATTGATCTAGACTCGATCAAGAACTGATGCATGACAACGAGTCTTATTGCACACCTGATTTGACACTCCTATGGGATATGTTTGGTTAATAACAAGATTTTTATGAACCATTATGAAGGATATATATAGAAATTGTAATTTTTATTAAAGAATAACATATTTAAGAATGATTTTTTAAGACTTAAACTTCATTTAGAATTATAAGATTAATAAAAGTAACATGTTTCTCACTAATGTTTTTTTCTTTTAGAAAAATAGCAAGAAATAGGAGGAGCCGTGTAAATGATGAGTAAAACAGAAGATGTAATAATGAACTTTTGATGGAAGCTGGAATGGAAAACTTCATGAGGATGATGAATCTACTATCTCGAGTTACGAATAATAACTTGAATAAAGTTGAGCGACCAAATTCACCTCAAAGGGAACAACTTGTCATTGAGTCTTTCATGCGTTAACAACCACCTTCTTTTAGTGGATCTATCAGCCCATTGATTGATGAACAATGTATTAACTCAATAGAAATGATATTTTCTACACTATACTATTTAGAGATCAATAAACTCACCCTGGTAGTATACTTCTTAAAAGTATAAGCTAATCAGTGGTGGACACTAATTAAAAACATGAATCTAAGAGGGGAGATTGAGGCTATGGAGTGGGAAGAGTTCATAGGAATATTTTTTAATATTTTTCCTCGTTTGATGTGAAAAAATGGATAAGTAATTCCTAGAGATGAATTAAAAGGAAAATAAATTATTGGGAAGCTATGAAATAAAATTTACAAGACTTACTTGATACATCTGTAGCTTTGTTATGGATCCTAAGGGAAAGGATGATAGATTCTTTGGTGGACTGAGACCCCATTTACAGAGGAATTTAGAAAATCGAGACTATTAATGCTACGAGGAGATAGTGTGGAGTGATATAAAGGTTGTATTGGATTTTGGAGAGACACAATGGTCAAATAGGCGAATGAAAAAAAGAGATTAATGAATCCAAACTCAGGGATGAACTTTGATCACAGGAGAGGAGGAAAGAAAGTGCAACTTCCCATGTGAAACAAATGCAGGAAGAAGCATTCATGAAACTTATTTCTTGGGAGTGGGAAGTGATAAATTTATAAGAGATGTTCATATAGCTCAGAACTATCATAGTGAGGTGGATCCTCAAATTCTCAACACTAATGACAAAGGGAAGATGGTGTAGGCCCAACCTGAAGTCCAATGCTTTAAGTGTGGGCATCTTGGGAAATTTTCAAATCAATGTACAAATAAAAAGACAATGAAGGGAAACCACCATCAATATCATCATAGGAAAAGGGACCAAGGATGTGAATTTACTATCATGATGGCTAAAATAGAGGCTTCAAATGATGTGGTGGAAAGTACACTCATTATGCTCTCAAAGCTAGAAAGTACTTTGTCTGATTCTGGTTCTACACATTCCTTTATTTCATCAATGTTTTCAAAGAATATAGAATCAATCCACAAAATTCTAGAAATAGAGTTATTAGTCAAGACTCCTAGAGGTATTATCCTTACATAAAAAATGTATAGAAACTCTAACATTAACTTTGAAGAGTATAATCTCATTGAAAATCTAGTATTCGTTCCCATGGTGGAATTCAACACTATACCAAGGATGGACTGAATCTCAAAGTATAATGCTATGATTAACTATAAGATCAAGGAAATTTAAGTATTATTTAATGGAAAACCTACAATTATTTTCAAAGGAGAGATATCCCAACCTAAGATTTTTTTAGAAGCACCTCCCATAGACTTCTTTATGGAGATAATCGGTAAAGAGGTAGAAGGAAATAAAACTATAAGAATAGAAAAAGTCCCCATAATTCAAGAATACATTATCGTATTTCATGAATAATTACCTGGACCTCCCCCAGAAAGAGAGGTAGAGTTATCCATAGAACTCATACCTAAATACAAGCTGATATTAAAGACCCCATATAAAATGTAAAATTTGAAGTTAGATGAATTAAAGAAAAAACTTAAAGATCATCTAGAGAAGGGATTTATCTGACCAAGTGTGTCTCCTTAGGGAGAACATATTCACTTTGTGAAGAATAAGTATGGATCAATAAATATATGCATTGATTACAAATAAATTAATGGGATCATAGTGAAGAACAAGTATCCTCTCCCAAGGATTGATAATTAATACGATCAGCTTCATGGGACTCAATTATTTACCAAGATTGACCTCTGACCTGGGAATCATCAATTGAAGGTGAAGAAATAAAATATTCCAAATATTATTTTTTGAACAAGATATGTTCATTATGAGTTTGTTGTTATACCCTTCATCTTGACTAATTATCCTTCTATATTTATGTATTTTATTAATAGAGTCTTTAAGGGATAACTTGATAATTTCATGGTAGTTTTTGTTAATGATATTCTGAAATAATCTAAATTTTTTGAGGATCATGCAGATCATCTAAGGGTTATATTGAAAACTCTAAGGAAGGATAATCTATTTGGAAAATTTAGAAAATGTGAATTCTGGTTACAATAAGTTACATTCTTGAGAAAAATTGTAACCAATGAAGGAATATCAGTTGACCCTACCAAGATAAAGGTTGTAGAGGAGTGGATTCATCCTATAATAGTAACTAAGATTCATAGATTCCTTGGTTTAACAGGATATTATAGGAGGTTTGTGAAAAAAAAATCATGACTTTATAATCCCCTAACCAAGTTAACATGAAAAGGAGCTAAGTTTATCTAAAAAAGGAGTGTGAAGAAAGTTTCCAAGAACTTAAGAAGATATTGGTTACTAATCCCATGTCAACTTTACTATATATCAGAGAAGGATTTGTTATTTATAGTGATGCATATATGAAAGGTCTTGGTTGTGTCCTCATGCAAAATGATAAGGTGATCCCTTATGAATCTCTATAGTTAAAGACACATGAGAAGAATTATCCTACACATGACCTGGAGTTAACTGTAGTTATTTTTTCTATGAAAATATGTAGGAACTATCTTTATGGAGAGAAATGTGATATATACACAGGTCACTAAAGTTTGAAGTATATATTCACACAAAAGGAATTGAACATGAGACAAAATAGATAGTTGTAATTTCTTAAAGACTATGACTGTTCAATTCATTATCACCCTAGAAGAGCAAAAAAAGTCACTAATGCATTAAGTAGGAAAGACCCTGTTGTGATGGAAATGATGAGGATTTAAGGAGATCTATTGATCAAGGACCTAATAAGGTTGTACATGGGAATCATGAGGGAGGGGACACCATTAATCCTATCCCAAACAATTTCTCAACCATCATTACTAGATAAGATCAAGAGAGTTCAAAGAGAATATCCTTTTATACAAAAGAATATAGAGGCTATGAAGAATGAAAAGTTTCTTGAGTTCAATATTAATCAAGAAGGTGTAATAAAATTTCATACAATACTATTTGTCCCATATATCCCGAAGACAAAGAAGAGGCTAATGGATGAAGCTCATAACTCTAAATTGTCTACACAACCTGAAATCACTAAAATGTATAGGTACCTTCATGATCATTATTGGTGGGATAATATGAAAATGGAGATTTTCAAATACCCTGAAAGGTGCTTAGTGTGTCAAAAAGTGAAGGTAGAGTGAAAACTTCCTAAAGGGGTATTGCAACCACTACCCATACCAACATGGAAGTGAGACAATATCACTATGAACTTCATCACCGAGCTTCCAAGAACATCCAAATGAAACAATGCGATATGGGTTATAGTGGATCGACTAACCAAGACTACCAATTTCATCGTTATTCAGAAATATTTATCTCTTGAACAACTTGCCAAGATATACATAAAGGAAGTGGTGAGGCTGCATGGGGCACCAATTTCAGTCATTTTTGATCATGATCCAAGGTTCACATCTAAATTCTAGAGAAGTATTCAACATGCTATGAATACTGAATTTAATTTCAGTACAACCTATCACCCCCAAATTTATAGCCAATCTGAAAGGACTATTTAGATACTCGAAGACATGATAAGAACATGATAAATGGAATTTAAAAGTGGATGGGATAGACACCTCTATTAGTTGATTTCTCATACAACAATATCTTCCACACAAGTATTCAAATGACACCCTATGAAGATCTATATGAGAAGCAATGTAGAACTCCTACTTGTTGGGATTAAGTTGGTGATAAAAAGTTTCTTGGGCCCAATATTGTGCAAGAGATGACAGATTAGGTTCATTCCATCTAATAAAATATAAAATCTACTCAGAGTCGGAATAAGAGTTATGTCGACAACCATCAAAGGGACTTAATATTTGATGTTGGAGACAAATTTTTCCTTAATATATCACCATGTAAGAGAGTAATGTGATTTGGAAATAAAGGGAAACTTAGACCTAGGTACATTGGCCCCTTTGAAATCCTTTATCACATAGGATAAGTGACCTATCGACTAGAACTTCCATCAAATATGGATCAAGTTAATGACGTATTACAAATATATCTCTTAAGGAAGTATATAATTGATCTCTAACATGTATTAAATCTATAGGTGGTACAAATGGAACATAACCTCTCTTATGAGGAGTAGTTGGTGGAGATCTTGGACCATAGAGATAAAGTTCTATGCAACAAGACTACCCACCATGTCAAAGTGTCGTGGAGGAACCATAAGTACAAAGAGATGACATGGGAACCAAAGGAAATAATGAAAAAAGTACCCTCGCCTATTCTCAACCGAGAATATGAGTTGAAATTTCAAGGATGAAAATTCTTAAAGGGGGAAGAATGTAATGACCCATGATTTTTAAATAATATTTGTTTCTTGAGAAAATGTGTGTTATATTATATAATATTATATAGATAAAAAATATAGAGGTACCAAAAAAATCTTATCTAATTAATAAATATCATTACATTAGTTATATACCAAACCAATTAAAATTCCAAACATTACAATTGGATAAAAAATATAAAATAGAAAAGGTAAAATGGGAAAATATGGACCACCTCAATCTACTAGAATAATTGCCTCCAAAATAAATACTACAGTAATGAAACAAAATATTATTAAACCAATCAAAATCTTCAGAAAATAAAAATATATAACCTTGGGAGAAATTGTAGTGAATTTTGAGTGATATAATGAAGTGGTATTTATAGGGTATAAGGGAAATGTGACCGTTGGGATTTGACCGTTATATGACTGTTGGTTAAATATGATCATTGATCAATATAAATGTTGGTTAATTTGACCATTGGTAACTATACCCATTGGTGATAATTTTCCCATTATAATTAGTGTTTATAAGTAGTAATGACAAAGAATAATTTATGCATAAAGAAGAAATGATGGCCTCAACCATTAGAGTCATACCGTTTGAGGCCCATTTGTCAGAACTTAGAATAGAGGTAGCATCATTGGGGTTCTCTCTTGACCAAGCCCAAGTAGAGCTTCAATAAGTGAATCTTGAACGAAATCACCTATGTGAGAAGTTCAAGTTAGTGGAGGTTACCATTCAGTCAATGTTAGTCGATCCACCCCATGAAACTACCACCATCATACACCTTACCCTTACGAAATACATGAGTGTAATAAGGGGTGTCTATGAATTAGTTTCTTAAAGAGTAATTTCCTCTATATAAATAAAATTTTTATTCCACAAATTCTATTTTGAGAATAGAATTTCTTAATAAAATATATGTTTAATTGAGATGAATTTGATATATTTATTTCTCGACACAAATAAAACATAATTGTATTTTTTTAGAAAAGATATAGATTTTTATAATAAAATAAGGTATTTAGAATAATATTTTTTTAATGAAACAGTCTTTTAAAACATTTTTATTTAAATGTAAATAATAAAATAATTTTATAATGTCCTAGGAAATTTTTATAAGTGTCAAAAATTTGTCTCTTCCTTAAAACTGTTATTTTTCAATAAATAAGTTTTTTTATATTTAAAAGTTAAAATTATCATATTTAGAGAATTATTATGATAAAATAAACATTATATTTGAAATCAGCACATATAAATTAAGTTATGGTGAATTTATGAGAACTTTATAAAATAATTTATTTTTCCATAAATAGTAAAAATACAGTTTTGTGTTTTCGGTATGTTTTATGACTCTATATTTATGTCATGATGATATAATAATTAATTAACCACAATACATGACCTAAAATATGATATTTTATTAATATTAAATATTTTAATATATTTTAATCAATAAACAAAACTATAAGTGAGTTTCCAAAGTCTAAAATGAATATTTTGATTTTAAAAACATTAATTTGTGGAAAATTTTTATTTTCCATACGAAAAGAAGTATTGAAAATCGGAATTTGGTTCCAGTGGATTGAAATATTATAAAATGTGACTCAAATGTCCAAAACCATGAGAAAAAACCATGGTTAAGCCAATGGTTTTTCATTTTCCACAACCACTACTGGAATGGGTGGCTATAACAATGCACCCATCCTAACAGTTTGGGAAAATTGTTGGGATAAGCTGTTTTAGCCGAGGCTTTCCCAATGGTTTTCAAAAAACCATTGGGAAAGATCATATATGCCAATGATTTTTACAAACCATCGGTAAATCCTCCCACAAATTTGTAGCCCTCCTATTCCTCCCCTCCTTCCCATCGCGATCTAAACCCGCCCCTCCCCTCCTCCCATCGTGATCCCTCCCTTCCTGCCTTCCAGTTTCTCTAACCCTAGAGACACTCTCCCCAAAACTAGCAGTGGTGTGTGACCATCTAGATTGAGAGCCCTATCATCACTCCTATCTAGATCTAATCCATAACCAGCAGCGGTGTACGCCACTGCCCTCCTCCCATCCAGATCTATTCCCAAATCCCAACTGTAGTGAGATTCCTGTCTTCCCAACCAGCCAAGCGATCTCCTATGTAATTTCATTTTATTATTCTTCTATATTAAATCAGTGGTAACTTAATCCTTGAGGTATTCTATCAACCATCCATTTTTTTTATTTTTAGTCTAAAACACTATCGCAAATTCTAAATTTTTTGGGCATTTAATTTATTTTGATCATGTGGATTGATTTAGGCTTTTTTATATTTTGTTCATGTCTTTTTGGGTTAGTTTAGACCAGTTTGGTTCAGTTTGGGTTAGTTATATTAAATTTTAGATTAATTCATTATTGTTTTTTTCTACTTCATTTTGGTTTTAGGCAGTTTAGTGCAATATTTATATTTCTATTTTAAATTCATATAACTACGATATTATTAGGCATGGAACATCCCCTTGCAACATGAAATCATAAAAAAAATTACTAGTGAAATTTTTAATTTTTTAGTTATTAGGAATGAATTATGATTCATCATTTATATTTATTAGTATTTTATATATTAAACCCGACATGTGATCTTAGGTAATGGTTTTTTTTGACTTGTAGCATGACGTGTCTAAGTACGCAGCTTAAATACCTATTATATGTTTAACTAATATAATAATAATTATTGATCGTTTAATATTTTCATGATTTTCTAGGAAATTATTATCTCGATATAAAATGTGTTTTTTTGGATTTATGACTTTTTATATTCAATGATTACTTAAAAATAAAAAAAAATTATTTTCTATTATTTTTAGTGATTTTGAAGGAAAATGATTTTTTTTGAAAAATGATATTAAGAAAATACGCTTGTAGAAATTGGATTTTTTTAGTTGTGGATTGATATGGAATGAAATTTATAATATAATATTTTATAATTATATTATGAATGTATGTATGAGAAGATTATTACAAATAATCAATAATAGGTATACCTATTATTGAATAATGTTTTATGGAATTCGTTTGTCAGGAAACATGTTGACTTCATATAACACTTACCTTATTCCCATTCCAATGAGAAATAAAATAAATAAAATGGAATTCAAAATTCCCTTTCCCCTATAATGGTTTGGGTATTCTTCCTTGAATCAATTATTTTTTATGTTCTTAAATTTTATGTGTTGGTTTGTTGAAGGTAATATAGGTCTAGACCATCATTACTTTGGGAGTTACTTGTCACTAATAAAAAATATATCCAATATTTCTTATTTACAATGCTAACAATAGTTATTTCTACTCTTATAGATCTATATTGTTTCCACAAAAATATTATATTATAACATGTCTTATGTGGTGGGATGGTGATTTTTTACTAGGTATATTATACTAAAATTATTCATATGAATATCTAAGATGTGTAAACATACTTTTATATGAGTACTATGTAATGGAAATGTCTTAGATAAGGCAAGGGAAATGAAGTGTAGAGTTTAAGTGGTTAAATTTGGATATTTTGATGGATTAACTAGTCCTTGTTGTGGGGGTTATCAGGCGATGTATTGATAGATATTCTTATATATAGAACATCTCATTTAAATAACACCCATAGGTATTTATATTCCATAAGAAACATTTTCATAATTAAATCCTTGACCCTAAATATATTTTTCACATTATTACTCATTGATATAATGGAATTAAATATCATGGTTTTATATTTATAGTATTTTGTTATATATATAGTATTTTGTTGTCTTTTATATTATGATTATCTTATAGACTAGTGTGTTAGTTATGGTTTCATATAAATTAAAGATCTATCATTTCCTTAAATATATTTTTTTTATTAAACTTCAATATTATTTAATTGCTTTTACGAAATGACATATAACAATTTTTTTACAGAGTGGATAGAAGTTGGATGTACGTAACTAATTAGATCTCAAGTGATTTTCAAAACAATTTGGAGATATTTTTATATTTTTCATTTGAAAATTCTTCAGATAGTGTTCACATAGATTTCCCATGTAATAATTATGTTGGATTACCTTGGTTGAGTCGTGAAGAAGTTAGATACTATATAACAAGATATGGTTTTCAAACAAACTACTATGTGTGGTATCACAATGGGGAGAAAATGAAATCTCAAAACGCCTATGATCCAAACGAGAGGACTAGATTGGATAATTTGTTAGATGATCATTTTTCATTTATTCATCATCAAGAGAAGGAAGGGATGAAGAACCAAGAAGATTTAGATATGATCACACATGATGCATCTAATGAAAATGATGATGTTGATAGGATGAAAAAATTGAATGATGTTGTCATGACTCTAGTATATTGACAATGTGGTAAAATAAAGAAGTTATAATTTTTAATCTGATTATTTCATGTGAAAATAATGTATTAGATTTCTAATACTGCCATCAATTACATTCTTACCATTTTGAAGGACTTGCTTCCAAATGATATAGATATTCCCTCAAACCACTATATGGCATGGAAGTTAGTTGAGGAACTTGAATTTTCAAAAAACAAAATACATGCTTGTCTAAAAGATTTCAACTTATTCTGGGAGGAAATAAAATGTGGGACATCCCAATGGAAGCCAAAAACCAATATAACACCATCCTGTGTGCCATAGAAAGTAATTTGGAACTTTTAATTGATCCCTAAACTCCAGAATCTTTTCATGTCTAATGAAATATCAATAAAAATGTGATGACATGATACTAAGAGAAAGAAGAATAACGATGAGTTGGCTCACCCTATAGATGGATTTTCATGGAAGAGATTTGATTCTTGATATCCTAATTTCGCAGCTGACATGCATAGTGTTAGGATATGTCTTTCATGTGATGATTTTAATCCATTTAGGTATATGATTACTTCTCACAACACATGGATAGTTTTCATACACATTTATAACCTTCCTCTATGGATGTGTATGAAAAATCCTTTCACTTTCATGAGTATACTTATATCTGGACCTTCTGATCCCGATAATGATATAGATGTATACATGAAACCTTTAATAAAAGAGTTGAAACATCTTTGGAATGTGGGTGTGCACACATATGATGCATGTTTTAAAGACATATTTCAGATGCGTGTTGCACTTATGTGGACGATCAATGATTTTCCTGTTTATGTAATGCTATCTGGATGGAGCATGAAGGGAAAATTATCATGTCCTATTTCTATGATGATTATATGATCCAAAAGACTAAAATATCACCGTAGTTTCAGTTTTATAGGACATCAATTATTTTTCCAATGGATCATCCATATAGGAATAATCATCAAAGATTTGAAAATACCATAGAGACCAAAAATCCACCTCTTCATATGTCTGGAATTGATGTTGTTAATGAATTAAAAGATTTTAGTTTTTCATTCGGGAAGGGTCAGATGAAATATAGAAATAGGAATAATGTTTCCACTGAAACCTGTTATAATTGGAAGAAGAGGAGTATCTTCTTTGAGTTTTCTTATTGGTCAACCAATTTATTACGACATTGCTTAGACATAATGCAAATTGAAAAGAATATACGTGAAATGTTGCTTTCAATTCTTCTAAATGTTAAGGGAAATAAAAAAGATGATTTATGATCTCAGTGTGACTTGGTGGATTGGGGCATCAGACCAGAAATGCATCCTATGTGTATCAGTGAAAATAAATGGAAATTTCCATGCACTTTATATGTGATGAAACCTGCATAAAAAAAATCAATTTCTAGAAGTACTAGATACTATTAAAGTCCCTGATGGTTATTCAAGCAACATATCAAAATGATTCAACATAAAAGAGTTGAATTTGAAATCTTTGAAGAATCGTGATTATCATGTCCTTCAACATGAGTTGATTCCAATAGCGATCCATCATCTTCTGTCTAATAATGCAAGGGTGTCAGTTATTCAGTTGTTCCATTTCTTCATATATATTTGTGATAAGAATTTTTTTAAGTCTTTCTTGTTAAAAATGTTTGTAGAGGTGCAATTAATGTAATAACTCAGATTTTTCTAGTTTTATTTTTAGAAATTAATTGGGAAAATTTCAAGACCAGGCACTAAGACGACGTGTGATTCCGAGGACCGGTGTGCCCAGAATGGTTTGACGAAAAATATTAATTTTTTAATAGCGTGTGTGAGTAGTTTTCCTGAAAAAGTGGAATAACTCATAAATGGGTGTCTGGATCATAAATCTGAGGGCATCGTTGCATTCATGATGGTGGGTTTACCCTAGGCGTGACTTAAATTTAGTCAGCACAGGTCTCCAGTAAGAAAACCTGAAAATGACGTAACCATAAATAAAATAATTAAATAAAATTATTTTATTTTAAAATCTTAATAAATCATGAATGGTGGATCATATTGGAAATTAGAGACCACCTTTGAGTTCATAATGTGGCATTTTACTTAGGCGGGGCCTAACATCGACCGACATGGGTCAATTGTGAAAGTTAATTTTTGGAAAATTTAAAGAAGAATAAAATAAACTTAAAGAAGTTTTTTTAACGTTTCGTGGTGTGGCGACACAGCGACGAGGAATCCCATTCTCTTTCATGAATGAAACAACATGGTGATTCTACAACAATGCAACGGTAACACTGAAATGCATGTAATTCTGAAACACGTTTAACACTGAAACACGTCTTTCTTCTTTAATCGTTGGTAGGGATACGTGATTAAATTAATGATCCTTCTCTATGAGTATTGGAGAAGAGCCTTGGTGTTTTCCTATCATTGGAGAATGATAGACTATGATAATACGTGGATCGAGGATCAACGAGATAACGGATTGTGATGACTCTCGATGGATCACCAACGATGATCGAACCCTGATGTCAACCAATCCAAACTCGAGGTAGGGTGTGGGTTTTAATCTGTTTCCTTTCCCCATTCTTTATCCCTATGATAAATGTGGATTAATTGACCAACAGATTAATCCATGGGTCATGCATATTTCGGGTTGGGTTTTACCTTTCAGGGTTTATTGGGGATTGTTTATTTGATTTTGATTATCCTTTGTTGTGGGTTTTCGTTAATAGTTCTAATGGAAACAAACCCTGATTGACACGAACATTGATCGAGGTCTATTCCTCTTTGTTGGTTCATGCTTTTCTCCCACCATTCTTCCTTCATCGTGGGCATTCTTTGTTTGGCCCGTGACTCAAAAATTCACGATCAATCGATTGTTGCACTCCCTATTCTTGGTGAAACGGTCTGATATCGCAAATCTAGGATAGAAACGACATGAAAGAGGTGCGATGAAGATGGTGGAGAATGGATTGATGTGGTGTAGAAGATATATCCACTCGAAAAACTTTGCACCATGATGGATCGTGGAATGGATTCGAGACCACGACAGTGAAGGTTGTGACCTGAGGATCACAATAGTGGCTCTATCTCGAAAAGAGAGTAGTGGAGCAATGATGGAAGCGCGCAGAAGGGGAGCCTCTGGCACTAGCGGTGGTGTGCGGTGGCACGGACACCCAACAGCAGGAAGCCACCGGCTCGACAGCCGGTAGCAGAGGGGCCCGCGGTGGTGCCTCTGTAGCCAGGGAGGGCTGCGACAGTGTAGATTGGCAATGCAGCAGAGCGCCCCATCAAACTGGCTGGCACATGGTCCCATGGATCGTGTACAGGAGGAGCGGCTGGCTCGACAACCGGTTGTGTTGACCTGACAAGGATGCAACAATCGCTACACCCCGGTGGACCGAACTAGCTCGCGTTCAAGCGGGACGGGCTGGAGTCAGTGGGTTGGGTCGGTCCTATTGGGTCGGACTGGACCCAGACCCCACCGGCCCATTTTCACTAAAAGTATCATAAATTTCAAATCATAAGTTCGTTTGATGAGATGTTTGTAGTGTTGGGACCCTCACGATGAGGCGGTAATTTTTAGATGGCTTGGTGGGTTTTTAGTTTGACCAGCAGGTTCTGGTAGCATTCTATTTGTCTTTCCTATGAGGGATCGATGCAAGATCCCACTCCCGTTATAGAGTGTGATATTAGAGATTGAGATCGTACCTTTGATCTTCTCTATGAAGGATCGATGAAGGATCCCGTTCCTATCATAGAAAATGATCCATATTCAGAAGTGAGTTATCTCAGCCCATCTTCGACAATGACTTAGCGGGATGAAGCATGTATCGCACCGAGAGGACCGGTCGGTCCTCACTTATTTTCATGGTACCTTAGATAGGGTTTTTGGAATAGATGAGACCAATATTTACACGAGAACCTATCCCCTATCTAGGATGATGTTTGTAGTAGGTCTGAGATGTCCCCTAGTGAGCCCTGGGAATAAAACACCCTATCCGTGTATCGAAATCAGATTATTTTCTTCATAACTTGACCCGACCAGGGTGCTTCGGGTAGTTCTCAATGTGTTCTATTTGGGTAGGGTTCAAATTAGAGGGACCTCTTTGCGAGGGTATTCTATGACTTCATAGCTCGAGAAGTGATTTCTCCCAAAATGTGCATACCTTGAGCAGAATCCTGTGACCAAGGATTGGCTGTGATATCGAGACTCCTTGTCTTAGCGAGACTAGATGTCTCAAGGAAATTCATGATGTATCGAGACAATATGTTCTCTTAGATACTTTTTGTAGACTTATTCTACATTATTACCATAAGATAGCTCAAGGAGTGAGATCTCCCAAAATCGAGCATGCTAGGAGCAGAACCATATGGCTAGCAGTGGATGAGACCTTGAGTCTTCAAATCTATTACGAGTATACCTGGATGTTCTTGTCATATGTGTTGTTGACATATACCTATGTTGAGATGACTGTTTCTTCTTAGTGGTGTTTCCTTTGTGGTATTTTACTTTGTGTTTCAGGGTTACCTATTGAGTATTGTTTTACTCACCCCTACATGAGCTTTTCCTGCACGTGTCATGTCTTGTGCAGATGATTGACTATTTGACGGTGTTCCCAGCAGACCAGGACCTGGTGGGGCCTAGTGTGATCAGACAGATCAAGGTGTGCTCTGGTGGCTTACAAAAAGTAGTCCAGTGCCATACTTTGTAGTTGTATTAGGTGGGATTTTCTGTGTATGAGATTCAGTACTTGTGTTACAGACTCTTTCTTTTTGGTGGGCTTGTATTCTGGCCCAATTGTACTTTACTTCTTTGCTTCTATCATACTCTATTGTTAGGTTGTAGTGGTATGCATGCATTTTATTTACTTAGTCTTTTTTACTTTCTAGAATCTTTGGCTTGTAGTTGTGTGTGTGTGTACAATTTCTTAGGAAAATGCCTCCCATTTGTGGGATATGCCTACTTGATGCTAGTCTCCAGCCTTTGACCTATTAGAGGCGGGCTTGGGGTAGTCACGAAATGGGCCCTGGGGGATGGGTCATGACAGAGTGGTATCATAGGAGATCAGTTCTACCTTAAGAACCCATAGTCTATGAGTTTGGTTTGGGGTAATGATGTTGAGTGTTTTGAGTTTGAATTTTAGGCCATAAAATACAGTGTTGGTGCGGCGACCGATGTATCCATACACCAGGACCTTGAATTCTATTTTTTGACTTGATACATGAAAACTCCATTTATAGGAAAAAACAATGGTGCATCCATCTTATAGGAATGAGTTGTGTTTTACATGTCCTTATTGAGTCAGCTCATTAGGTACACTCTATTGATCGTGGTACATCTTGTTTTTCTTCAAGATGATTCCACGTAGATAGTCATCTAGGATTACACCACGTGATTATGAGGATGATCCGTGGGGTGATGAGATATGGGTACATGAATTTGTACCAGAGATAGAACCTTCGAGTGGTGTAACAACCATACCACCACCTGTAGAATAGCACATGGTACTTGTAGTACCAGTGGATGAGATGCACAAGCATAGACCACTTCACGAGTTTTAGCGAAAGTGACCCCTCAGGTTCCAAGGTGAGCTCAACTCATAGGCGGCTAAGGATTGTCTTGAGGTGGTGCCAAGTTTTTTGTCTAGTTAGGGCACCATTAGATTTAATGGTGGTCCTGGCGGTGAGCCTTCTAAGTGGCTCAGTAGGGCGATGGTAGGGTTTAGATTACCCGATCTTACGATGAGGTGACTCTCTCATGGACGGAGTTTGAGAACCTTTCTCAGAGAAGGGGATCTCACCATAAAATCTAAGGGATATATGTTCCCAATAGCTTCTACAACTTTGGAAGGATGACATGTCAGTAACTGAGTATTCATCATGGCATACCGACCTTTCCAAGTACTTGATGAATATGACACGACCAGTGCTTCAGGGCTCAGAACTTTGAGAAAGGTGTGCTTAGAAACATCCAAGACAAAATTATTTATCTGTGCATTACTACTTATTCTAGGGTGATAGAGTGAACATTTGTGGTTAAAATTCCTTTGGCTGAGCAGATATAGCCAGTGGATGTCTGGAGCTAGCAAGCAAGAGCAGAGACCTTGGGAGTAGGAAACCAAAGTTAGTATTAGATACTTGGATGTGTGATATGTTCTAATAAAAGGTATCAGGATAGGGTATCTACATATTAGGGCTCATAGGGTGGGTCCGGTTGTCCTAGAGAGGGGAAATGCTTTTCATGTGATGGCAGGATACATCTTGCTAGAGATTGTCCAGCCCATCGTTCTACTAACAGGGAAACAGTGGATGGGCCATTGAGGTAGATACCGTGACATGAACAGATAGATCTGCAGGATGATAGATGTGGAAGAGGAGGTGGGAGATCAATAGGAGGTGGTATACATTTCAAAATGTTACCACTACCCCCCACATGTGGTCCACACCAGGCTGAGGGAGCTGAAGGACATGGGAAGGGACAACTACATGCTATCAAGGCATATGACCCAAGGGCTCCAGGAATGATTTGAGGTACAATATGTGTCTACTCTTAACTACTATATTAATAGGAACAAGTGATAATCATTCTTCCTTGTCACGAATCTTGTTTGAGACCTAGAGTTTCCAATTAAACCGTTAACTTGAACCTTATGTCTGGAGGTACCTACGGAAGGAGATTTGATAATCACACTAGTGTCGATAGTGCGATATAACCCTTGAGGTGAGAGTTTTGTTTGGAGCCTCTTTGTGATAGCATTGATCCCTTACAAAATCATTCTTGATATGGATTAGTTATCGATGTTCCATGCTCAGATTGACTATTTTAGGCAAATGGGTATGGTATGTCCGTAGTGATGGAATGAGGTTTTCCTTGGTCAGCGAAAAAGGAAACCCAGAGAACATGAGATAGAATCATTTATAGGAGGGTGTAACCAATCACTCTTGAGTACACTAGACTTACCTTTGGGGTAGTGGATGTTATGATTTTTCAGTTCCCAGCAGTAGTGGTGGAGTATGAGGAAATCTTCCCTGAAGAAGTTCTAGGTTTACCTCCTTGTAGGGAGATAGACTTCTGCATTATTCTATACCCCGATATGGAACCAATATCAGCATCATTATATCATATGGCTTCCGCAGAGCTTCTCAAGATGATGATGCATGTGGAGGACTTGCAGAGAAAGGTCTTAGTAAGACATAGGGTTTGAGGTTATGTGTGTATTATTGGTACTTTAATAAAGTGACCGTGGAGAATGAGTATCCACTACCAAAGGCTCGATGAACACTTTGATCAGTTGAAAGAGGTATCCTTTCACGTGGATAGAAAGGTGCCCACATACTTTTCAGTAGTTAAGACAGAGTTTGACGAGCACCCTGATCTTGAGTTTTCCAGAGGAGGGAGTTGAGTATATAGTGTTCTGCAATGCATCAGGGATAAAACTTGGTTGTGTCCTGATATAAAGGAAAGTGGTGATTTATTATGGTTTGAATTAGTTAAGACCACATGAGCATAACTACATGACCCATGATCTTGAGTTGGCAATGGTAGTCTTCAAATTGAAGATGTGGAGACACTACCTAATGGGCCGGCGGTTTGTCATCTACTCAGACCACAAGAGTCTCAAGTATATCTTCTCTCAGAAGGTTCTGAACATGAGATGATGGAATTTTCTAGAGGTCCTCCAGTACTATGACTTCAATATAGTCTATACTCATGGTAAGGTGAAAGTGGTGGAAAATTCTCTCTGCTGAAGATCGATTTCATAGTTGCTGAATGAGGCAACATAGCAGTTATCCCCGTTACAGTCATCCTTCATGGATAGAGATGATGCATCTTACCTCTAATCGGTGGTTGTTACCCCTACACTCTCATAGTGATTTAGGGAGGCATGGATCGATAAAACTGATGGTGAGACTTTACGTGCTCAGTTGTCCACAGGGAATTCCCCTGATGGATATTTGAAAGGTGAGGAGCACATCATTTCTTTTAGAGGGAACACAGTAGTAGTAGTGAATTCCTAGAGTGGTGAGATGCATCGGGATATGCATGTGAGTGTCAAGGAGGACACCGAGGATGAAAGAATAGGTTGAAGCTGATCTTACCTATTGATATAAAAGTTGAGTGCTTGTTTGAATCAATTTTGTGGTTTGTCAACACACCATGTTGAGCCTCCATGCTTAGAAGGGGTTGTTATTTTCTTCCTTGGGGTGCCAGGAAGGGAGTGAGAAAGGATATCAAAAAACTTCATGATGGGTTTATCACATACGTCTAGGGGATATGATACCATCTGGGTGATCATTGACTGACTCACCAAGTCATCCACTTATTATCTTTTTCAGATCAGAGTTCAATAGAGAGCTTGGGATGCCTCTATGTGCAGGAGATAACTCGACTCCATAGAATCCCATAGCTGATAGTTTCTAATCAGGATGCCTGCTTTGAATCCTAGTCATGGAGATAAAGGATCGATAATAGAGGACCCTCCATGGGTAGTTGATTCCTTTAGTGCATGCCCGGTGGCAGCACGAGAATCTCTGGTAGAGCACATGTGAGCGGGGGACTCAAGTTCGTGCTTGTACCCTCATCTATTTGGGTATCCCTTGGTTTGTCTTTCCAGTATGAAAATCCTTAAGGTGGGTAGAATTTAATGACTTGAATTTTCCCAGTTTTATTTTTATAAATCAATTTAGAAAATTACAAGACCAGGCACTGTGACGGCGTGCGATTCCAAGACCCGGTGTGCTCGGAATGGTTCGACAAAAAATATTAAATTTTTAATAGCGCGTGTGAGTGGTTTTCCTAAAAAATTGGAATAACTCTTAAACGGTTTCCTGGATCATAAATCTAAGGGCACCGTTGCATTCAGGATAGCGGGTTTACCTTAGGTGCAACTTAACTTTAGTCAGCATGAGTCTCTAGTGAGAAAACCCGAAAAGGACGTAACTGTAAATAAAATAATTAAATAAAATAATTTTATTTTTAAAATCTTAATAACTCATGAATTGTGAATCATATTGAAAATTAGAGACCACTTTTGATTTTATAATGTGTCATTTTACTTAGGTGGGGCCTAATATCGACCGACGTGGGTCAACTGTGGAAGTTAATTTTGGGACGTTTTAAAGAAGAATAAAATAAACTTAAAGAAGTTTATTTTATTTATTTTTAATGTTTTGCGATGTGGAGACTCTACGACATAGCGATGGGGAATCCAATTCTATTTCATGAATGAAACAACATGGTGATGTTGCAACGCTACAACAGTAACACTGAAACACATGTAATGCCGAAACACATTTAACACTGAAACACGTCTTTCTTCTTTAACCGTTGGCAGGGATACAATATTAGATTAATGATTCTTTCCTATGAGCACTGGAGAAGAGACTTGGAATTTTCCTCTCATTGGAGAATGAAGGATGATGATGATACGAGGATCGAGGATCAACATGATGATAGATCATGATGACTCTCGACAGATCACCAAGGACAATCGAACACTGACGTCGACCGATCCAAACTTGAGGTAGGGTGTGAGTTTTAATCTATTTTCTTTCTCCATTATTTATCCCTACGAAAAACATGGATTAATAGACCAAAAAATTAATCCATGGGTCGTGCATATTGCGGGTTGGATTTTACCTTGTGGGGTTTATTGGGGATCATTTATCTGATTTTGATTATCCTTTGTTGTGGGTTTTCATTAACCGTTCTAATGACAATGAACATTGACCGACATGAACATCGATCGAGGTACATTCCTCTTTATTGGTTCTTGATTTTCTCCCTCCATTCTTTATTAATCATTTAAATTCTTCATTTGGACCGCGACTCAACAATTTGCAATCAATTGATCATCGCACTCCTGATTCTTAGTGCAATGATCCAATATCGTGGATCTGGGATGGACACAACATAAAGGAGGTATGAAAATGATGGTGGAGAATGGATTGAGGTGGTTTAGAAGATATAGCCGCTAAAATGACTTTGCATTGGGATGGATAAGGCATGGATTTGATCCCACAACAGTGAAGGTTGCGTCCTGAGGATCACAACGGTGGCTCCGTCTCGAAAAACAGAGTAGCAGGGTGATGGTGGCAGTTCATAGAAGGGGAGTCACCGATGCCGATGGTGGTGCACGACAACATGACCACCTAGTAGAAGGAATCTATGGCTAGGGTGGGCCACATCGGTGTGGACCGGCGATGCGGTAGGGTTCCACGTCAAACAGGCTGGCACGCGGTCCCGCAGACCGCGTACGGAATGAGCGATCAACTCAACAACCAGTCACGTTGACCTAGTGGGGACGCGACAGCTGCCACGTCTGGGTGGACTGAACTAGCCTGTGTTTGGGTGGACCAAAACAGACCACATTCAAGCAGGCCAGGTTGGAGTCAGCAAGCCAGGTCAACCTGGTGGGTCAGGTCGGGTCGAGTTTGTCTGACCGGGTCGGACTAGACTCAAACCCAACTGGCCCATTTTCACTAAAAGTTCCATAACTTTCAAACCATAAGTCCGTTTTGATGAGATGTTTGTGGAATTCAGACCCTCACAACGAGAAGGTCCTTTTGAGATGTATTGGAGAGTTTTTAGTTGGACCAATATGGTCTAGTAGCATTCTATTTATCTTTTCTATGAGGGATCGATGTGGGATCTTGATCCCGTCGTAGAGGGTAAAAGTAGAGATTGAGATCATACCTTTGGTATTTTATATGAAGGATTGATGTAGGATCTCATTCCAATCATATATAATGACCCTTATTCATAAGTGAGTTGTCTCATCTCGGCTTCGATAGTGACTCAGCGGGTTGGAGCATGTATCGCACCGAGAGGCTCGGTCGGTCCTCACTTCTCTTCATGGTACCTTAGATAGGGTTTGTAGAATATGTGTGACCAATATTTACATAGGAACATATCCCCTATCTAGGATGATGTTTCCAATAGGTCTAGGATGTCCCCCAGTGAGCCCTGGGCGTAAGACCCCCTATCTGTGTATCGAGATTAGATTCTTTCCTTCGTGACTTGATTTGACCAGGGTGATTCGGGTAGTTCTCAGTGTATTCTCTCTGAGAAGGGACCAAATTAGTGGGACCTCTTTACAAGGGTATCTGATGAATTTATATCTCGAGGAGTGAGTTCTCCTAGAATGATATTACCTTGAGCAGAATCTTGTGACAAAGGATTGGTTGTGATATCGAGATACCTTATCTTAGCAAGACCAGATGTCTCAGGGAACTTCATGATGTATTGAGACCATATATTCTCTCAGATACTTTTTTAGACTTGTTCTACATGCTTACTATCCTATATCTTGAGGAGTGAGATCTCCCAGAATCGAGTATGCTACGAGCGGAACCATATGACTGGCAGTGGATGATACCTTGAGTCTTGGAATCCTTTATGAGTATACCTAGATGTTCTTGTTATATGTGTTGTTGACATATACCTATGTTTAGATGACTGTTTCTGCTTAGTGGCGTTTCCTTTGTGGTATTTTAATTTGTGTTTCAGGGTGCCCTAATGATTATTGTTTTACTCACCCCTGCACAAGCTTTTCCCGAATGTGTCATGTCTTGTGCATATAGTCGACTCTTTGATGATGTTCTAGGAAGACCAGGACTAGGTGGGGCCTAGTGTGATCAGATATACTGAGGTGTGTTCTGGTGGATTATAGATAATAGTCCAGTGCCGTACTTTGCAGTTGGATCAGGTGAGGTTTTCTACAGATGAGTTTTAGTACTTGTGTTATAGGCTCTTTCTTTTTGGTGGGCTTGTATTCTAGTTTGGTTGTACTTTACTGCTTTGCTTCTATCATACTCTATTATTGGGTTGTAGTGGTATGCACAAATTTTCTTTACTTAGTCTTTTTTTACTTTCCAGATTCTTTGTCTTGGAGTTGTGTGTGTGTATACAAGTTCTTAAGAAAATGCCTCCCATTTGTGGGATATGCCAACTCGGCGCTAGTCGCCAACCCTTGGCCTATTGGAGGCAGGCTTAAGGTAGTCACGACATGGGTCCCAGGGGATGTGTCATGACAATTAATTTTGTGAGAGTTAGATAAAATATTTCCTCCATCATTTTTCAAATTCACGATGGATCTAACTATCCATATTCCTTCCCGAATAATTCTCAGAGGACCTGTTGATTTTCGTTAGATGTATCAAACTTAAAGAAACATGTTCATATTGAATTTTTATGTCCGAAATAGAAATCATCCTGAAGGTTCTATCATCAAAGGTTACTTGGCTCAGGGATGTATGGATTTATGTTCAATGCATTTATCTGATTTGACTACAAAACAGAATAGACCAATGAGAAATGAAGATGAATAATATGAGAAAATTTAACCCAATTTTCCATCACTTCCCCAAACAGGGGGAATTCCCAAATCATATACATTGATGAAATTAAGCCTTGAAGAGTGGGAGATGACACATAATGCAGTTTTGTTTAACTGTGATTTGTTCGATGAATACATAAAGTAAGTAAAATTAAAATTTATATCTTATTTCATATCATGTAATTTTATATATATGTTAAACTATTTTTATTTTTTTTGGTAGGGAACATAAAAAATGATAAATAGAAATCATTGTTCTTTACCATTGAAAAGGAGAGAGAATTTTCACATCAAAGAGTTTTATGCTTGGTTAAAATTGAAGGTAGAAATATTACTATAATAAATGAATAAAATAAATATTTAATTAAGTTTAATATTCATTTATATTTTAGTTATTGAGTTTTCCTGATGACTCTATCTCTAAGGAAATAAGAGCTTCGGCTTTTGGTCCTAATTATGTGGTTCGTGAATGAAAATCAATTATGATCAATAGGTACAGATTTATTATCACTCAACAAGAAAAGAACATGAGAATACAACATGAAAATGTTATGTTAACTGCCACAATAGACTGTTATTATATTTCATTAGATAGTAGACCTCAATTTAAAAATGTATCTTATTATAAAGTCCTTGAGAAAATACTAATATTGGATTATTACTCTCATGGTCAAGTCGCTTTGATGAAATACTAGTGGTTTGTTTCTACAATGAGACATGGAACATTTATTAATGATTGTGGATTTAGAGTTATTGACATGACTCACACTCTTACTACTGATGAACCATATGTATTGGAATCAATGGTGAAAAAAAGTTTTTTATGTCAAAGATCATATTCGACCTAAATTTGGTGTCATTATTAAAGTAATCCCAAGACATATTTTTGATGATGGTGATGATGGAATTGACACCATCCCTACCCCCATTGGCCCCAATCCATTTATTACTTATTATAAATCTAATACTTTAATTGTCAGAGTTGATTGCAAACTTGAAGTTGTGGTGGGAAATATATAGAATCATATGTTTGTGTTCTCATTTTTTTTGGTTTAGCTTGACTTGAGTTGTTGAGGTTGGTGCTATAAAAATTGGTTTACTATTGATTAAAAATATTTTGTATCTAACTAGACCTTCATGTTCATTTTCAATATTTACTGGTTGTAGTTTTTTTTGAGTTTCATTTTCTAATATTGAATTGAACTGTATTCAAACCTACCAAACTAAACAAAACCGAAATAGTTAAATTGTAAAAAAAACAAGTTTAATTGAATTTGACATATTAAACTAATTTATATGAAAATAAAAACCAATGAAAATAATGACATAACAAAAAAAAAACTCAAGTTAAATCCAAATCTTTATAATGTTTATTGTGATTTTCAAAACAAAAGGTAAAGTGAGTCTTGAACTAAAAAGTTATTATTGTGGTTAAATTTTAAAAAAAGTTCTTAATTTTAATTCCATTAGTTTTAATCTATGTATCAAAATAAAAATATGTGAATTTCTTGACATGAAATTTTCATTCAGTTTAAATATTCTCTCAAGACCCAGAGAGTGAATTTGAGATAATCCTATCACATCTCTCTAGTTTCTAGAGAGATAAAATAATACATATAATAAATAATGAAAAATGTGAAGCACTTGATTCCATCACACTAACACCCAAGATATCAAGAATGATATTCAAGAATTTATAATGCATATGTTGATATCACTAGGGGAATCTTTGATTCTATTCTTGAAGCAATGAAAATATCAGTATAATTAGTGATCAAGTCAGAAAATTAAAAAATTATTGGATATAAAATTGAAAAAAAATTACTCCATGTATCTATTTTATTCAAATAAGTGATCATAAATTATGTGTGACGGTCTTATTAAAATATTCAATTAAATTTAATTATGTTTAAATGGAAAAAGTTTTTAGATAGGCATAACATCCCACTTCTTCAGTTATTACTAGATCCTTTAGTTGGTGCTCCCACAATAAATCAACTGATCTATATATTCAGGAGATATATTGGAATATATCTTACATGCAATCATTTTTTCAAAGAAAGATGACAGTTTACAAAGCTTATTCTTTAGAAATAAAATAAAATAAAAACTTCACTAATGATACAAATAAACTAGAATAAGCGAAGGTAAACTACTTATATTCCCTCCTCACCTCATAAGTGGAAGTTCCCAAACTTCATCACTATCCCTCTTAATCCCCTATCTATTAGGTTTTTTTCAATGTGATTAATCTCTTTCTTATCCACTATAAAACATTATCATTACAAAATTACCTTGAAATATGAATTCCATAAACTAATTTAAATCATGGATCCTAATTGAACACCTAGTCTATAAAATTTTCTAGGATTCTTATTCCACTTTGTATAAGTTATTTTTAAACATTATACTCAGAAGCTGGTTTAGAACTTATTCAGTGGGCTATTTTATTAGATCAGTCTATACTCTCATCTTTTTCCTGATTCCAAAAATTCAAAAAAGAACTTTTTTATATTCTAATATTTTAAATCTATAATTATATTCAACTTATACTAAAATATTATGAAAAAATATTCAATGGATAATTGGTAATAATTCTTTCTCAAATAATTTCAAAATAGTAATACAACTTTTTCCTTGGAAGAAATATCTAAGGAGTTATGAAAAACATAGAATTACATCCTATATTGATAAAGTTTCATTTGATCCTTAATCCCATCTTCCATACCTTCTTATTCAGTGACACATTCATCATTAGCATGAGTAATGTCACTATGATTTAACCCAGAAGAGGGGTAGTGAAACCCTCATTTCTAACCCCAATAGACTCCATAACAATAGGAGCAAGAATCTAATCTACTATAGAAGAAGGATGACCATCATATAGAGAAATACCAGAAACATCATTGTCCATATCAATGATGATAGGAATAAACCCACCTCTATAAGAAACATTTTCCTCACCAGCCAAAGAAGTGGAAGAAAAAACCTTAGTAGAATCATATAAATTACGATCGCTAGGAAAAGGATCAGGTGAAAATCTCACAAAAAAGGGGGAGAACCTACAAAATCTTCATAATTTTTTATTCTCTATAGTGTACAAGTTGGATTTCAACTTATATACTTTTCTCAAGCATCAAGAATAATAAACTAGATAATCATTCTAGTTATTCATTAATAATAAAAGGTAAAGGTGGTATTTTATTGATTCCTTTATGATTGATAGTAATATACAACTACACTTCACTTAAAATCCACTAAGAAACTATTTAATCCTACTCATTTTATAATAACAATATAAAAGAGTTAAGAACATATTATCTAATGGTGATGGATTGGCTCATTTTTTTCTCCACCTTCATTCATTAATTTCATAGAAGATTTTCTAACCTCCTTTCACTATAACAGTGGTATTCCTTTTTTTTCTTATTCTTTGCTTTCAATGATCAATAAACATATAAAGAATGGGTTTAGATACATTTATGAGTATATATTTAATATAATGACTCTAGTTTCACCATTGATATTAACTAACCTTTCCCACATGGATCCTCATCTCTCTCTTTGGGATCAGTTTCCATATATAGCCTATAAATACATTTCATGATTTGGTTAGGCAGTAGTGTATGATGATTATCTTTGTCCCCCAATGGTTTGTATTTCTTCAATGAATCCTTTAATTATCATGAATTTATTCCTTAACATAGCCTCTCTTCATTCATTTATCATTAATACTTTCGAGTCATTTTGGAATATTCTCATACTGTTGAAAGTGAACTAATTTTTTCTAGATATTGAACTATTCGAACTAAGATATTTTCATTATTGCAGACCTCTTCCTTCAATACAACCAGTATTGTCTACATTGAGCACATAGATGGAATTATAAATGTGACACTATGTTGGGATTTCTCATATAGATAATGTTAATTGATGTATATATTCCATGTTAGTGGATCTTATGCATTGGAGTGTAGACACTATTCAAGGAAGTTGAAACTAATGTTGTTGATTCCAATATTATCTTAAGTTGTTACACTACAACATTGGACTAAGTTCACACTATTGATTTCATAACTATTTAAATCCAAAAAAAAAACATATCATCATAATTCATGTTATGTACTAAAATTTTCTTTTTCTTAAGTAAAAAAAAGTTGGAATTATATTGGTTCTTCTACTCAATGTAGTGGCTAATAATGTTTTGAAAACTTCAAATTTTGTATTGGTGTTATTTTCTTCTTACACATCTAGTGTTTCTCACTTCTCTATCCATATTATTTTTTCTACCCATTATTGTGTATAATATTGTCTCAAAATGTTGATTCATAAATCACTCTTACTCAAGAAATTTAATGTTAGAGAAGTTGTAAGTGATTTATCTCTCTTGAGGGTGAACATAGGGAAACATGGTATTTTATTCTCCTCTAAGTGGTTGTGGATGATATATTGGAATCGTGGAACTCCCTTGAGCTTTAACATAGGAAGTGTTTGGATTATAACACCACCTCCATGAATTGTGATATATAAAAAATTATCTTGATTTTACTAATTATGTTTCTCATTATTTATTATATATCCCAACTTCCCTACATTAATCAACTTGAAATATTTTTTGAACTATCCCAAATCAATTTTATTTCAAAAATAAATCTAATAAATGGAAATAACATCATAAATGCTCTATATTCTACTCGTATTCCCCAAAATACTAAAATAGGATAATTTACTATTTAATTACTAAATTTAACAAAAAGAACATATAATGAAGCTAGAAAAAAACATTAAAATAATGAAAAATTTGTGAAATTATCATTACATAACACTTGATTGATTAATTTTCCTCAATTAATTAATATCAATAAATTTTAAAAATATCCCACTTCCCATGATACACATGTTAATTTGAACGTATTGTTTTTCTATCACATGTCTTTTGTTTTGATATTATTCCCTCTAGATAAAAAATGTTTTTGTTATATCACTATGTATCCTATATTTGGTTTAGCAAGTTATATTCCTTAATTAAGTCACATCACATATTATTTCTTATTTCAGTTACACATTAGTTATGAATTTCTAATTAATTACATATTTTTTTCAAATGCAGGAAATGAAAAACACTTAGAAGCAACAAAAAAAAGAAGGTAGACAACAATCACCTAATGAGTGAGATTGGAGTCCCTCCTCTAGTTCTTTTTGTGAGTATTTTATTTCCAAAATATATATCAATAACATATAATGTCATGTGGTTAATTTTGTTTTTAAATTTTAATCATGATCCACCACCAAGGCGCCAGTTGTTCACTGACCAACCTAGTGGTTTCAGTGCTCAGGCTAGAGATTTGAGGGGGGTGGTACTATAGCTAGGCACTCTAGTTGTAATGTTCGATCACACCCATCCCTCCCCCTGATATACCATCTACCGCAATTTCTAATCTTGTGGTGCCATTATAGACACCCTGTATATTTAGGCCACCCATGTTTGCACCTCCATTTTCATCTGAGCCTCCCCACTTCTCTTTCCCATATTCATTGATGATTCATATTCATCATCCTTATTATGAATTTGCACAACCATATGTGTTATCTTCTTTTCCTTACACTTCCTTCTCCCCAGGCTACTACATTCCTGCTTCTTTGACTGCTTCTCTGACACATTCTGACCTCATGGAGCATAAACTTAGACCCGCTACATCTATACAGGTTGATGTTACTTCAATGCTAGGGGATCCAACAACTCCCAATGATCATACTGCCTTAGGTATATTTATATACCCTAGTAAATTTGTTTATCATAATTTATTTTCATTATAAGATGTATTTGTATAATATTTTTTTTCTTCTTTAATAGATGGATCTACTGATAAGCGATGTGGGTGTACAAGCATGCTAGCGGTGTGGAATAGCCACACACAACCGATAGTGGAGTACAATAAAGTCAATAAAATGGTTGAAAATAGTATGGTAATGTAGGAGTTTTTTGGTGATGCTTTCCAAATATTACGATATCATTCCCATCCATCCACTCTTCTAGAAACACCTGTCAAATGAAATAAAGGATAATAATTGGGCACAAATATGGGTAAAAAAATTCATTGGATTTAATGTTATATTATTATTGTATTTATTTGAATTAATATTTTGGTGCCAGATTCATTTTAATTTTCTCGATGCTGATGCTGTGAGACCAGCATGACTTATGTAATTAGGTGATATCTGGAGAGGCTATAAGCATGAATTGTATAGTGGATGGTGTGCTAGAGTTTTCATCTATTTAGAGGACACACCTATCATGGATGACTGCCTAGTAGAATATTATTAATAAATGATTACTCATTGGATGATTACTGAGTTCAATGTATTAATCAAATTTGAGGTTTTTAAATGAAAATTACCATGATTTTCATTAATACTTAATTTTTTATTATTGATTTTTTTTGGAATCATCAAGAAAAAATAAAAAAAACAAGGATGCTATGAAATACATCCACACATAGGGGTGGAATATGATGTCGGACTATGAGAGGAAACAAGTACAACACTCATTTAACTAGATGTAATTAATTTTTTATATCTCATGAAAATATGGGGGTCGATCAGCTTACAAATTCCCTTAAAAATAGAACATCAAGTTGGATAGGTTCTAAGGGTAGAACCTAAAATATATTGAACACTTCAATGAGAAATTTCTTCAGATATTTCTCTACTGTCACGAACCAACCCGGGTCGACCCTGAACCGGTCACCCGAGCCAGTCCGCGACATGTCCCAAGAGGCGTTCCCGATCCTGCCAGGCTGACGACAAGTGCCAGGGCATCAACAGAGGCTGTGGGAACGATTTCTCCCAATATAAATAAATAAATCAGCATAAATAATACAGTGGAATGCAGAAAAAGTAAAACGAACAAAATGACCAAACGAGAACAAAAGAGAAATAAAACTAACCAAACACGACGTACGAACTAACCCCGTGCGACCTCACGGGTCACTCTCTGACTCAACGATCAAGCGTCACCCAAGGCGAGCGCACTCAAGTTGTAGCCTGCACACACACTAAAAACAAAAAATAAATATAGGCGTGAGTATTAAAACTCATTAGGCTAGCCCGATATCTATTCCCAATGCACTACCTTTAAAATAAAAGAAACATCATTTCAAGTTTGAACTAAATTTTTTAAAAGTATGTTTTTCTAAATATTTTACTTAAAAAAAAGTACGAACCATTGCCCTTAACCATTTCTAAATTTGGGTTCATTTCATTAGTGTCAATGGATTTTTAGAAAGGGAAAGTGATGTTTACATTTTCAAATTTGCACAAAGAGGATTAAACACTTTCATTTGAAAACCATTTTTTGAAACCTAATCAAAATCAATTTACCACTTTCCAAGGAAAACAATACACCAGGAATGCACAAAGTAAAACACACAACAAGGGTAATGTAAGTATACATATGAGCATCATAATCACTACTACAAGCAACAAAAGCCGAATAGACATGGGTGAACCTAGGAGATCGATAATAAACCAGAAGACACCAATATATGAGAAATCATCCTCGTTGACATGTCACACATGATGAAATCAAAACGATCAATATGCTTGACCATCCTTTATCAGGAAGGTCGAGGGAAAATCCCATAGTAATAAACCCAATATATCCACCTACTATGGGCCACTGCTCAGTACCATAACCTACCAATGCATCAATCATTCTTAGAATATTCTCTCAATATGCCAGATTCCCATGTCTCAAGTATTTAGAAAAGGGGGTGAGCCAACTAATGCTAGCTGAGAATCCAATCACATACATACATATATAATAATAATGATGCACAACAGACATCAACCTGAGCCACTCCATGGGACAACCTCTTGCCTTTAAACTACTCAAGTACCCGGGAGCCTCTAAGCGTGGACCTCCCAAACCACCAGTTGCAACTAATGCAGGAGAGTTATCCTATGAGGGTTTTCATCAAAACATTTTCATCATTTTCCATAAAGTTCCAAACGAGAATTGAACACATTTCACAATCACCACTTAAAAAAAGTAAAACTTCTTTATAAGACCAAAACTAGTTTGAAACCATTTAAGGAGCCCCAAAACACTACTTCGTAGGCTGCCAAATATTTTTTTATAAAAACAAACCAAACCATTTTATTTTTCCAAATAAACTGTAAGAGCCAACCAGGCAATTTCTCATGAGAACCAGAATACTTGTTCAGAAGAATCATTTTTCTTTCAAACCAGAACCACATTTGAAATTCCGTGAATTATGTTTAAAATCCAAACGAGCATTCTTTCACTATTGGGTGTCCGCTCTTCAAGAAAATATTTCAACCGTCATGTATAAAATAAACGGCTCTTTTTACCCCAAATAATCATTTAAAAGGTTATTATATTATATTACTTCTCATTTATTAAAATTAATAAAACATTTAATTGAAAAATTATCGTGCACAATCATAACAAAATGACACCATTTTCACACTACAAGAACTGAATTATAACGTTGCATAATAAATGAATTAATCTTATGTTGCATAATAATATTTAGCACATATTTATTTATATAGGGCACAAACATTAGGAAATAAAGTAACTTAAATTTTAAAAGTAGTGCAATGAGAAACTACCTCGGATACACGACGCGACGACAACACTCACTCTGAATCGGGGCGTAATGATAAGGAAACTCCGAAAACAAGGCGTGATAATGACGCTTGCTCGAAAACGCCCTGCGCGGGTCCTAAAAATCCTAAACCAACCAATAAAAACCAACCAACAACTAAAACCCATAATCCAACAAGAGTAAGATGATAATAATAATAAAAAAAATTAGAATAATAATAAGAATAAGAATAATGATAATAACAATAATAATAATAATAATAAGATTAATAATAATAACAACAACAATAACAACAACAACAATAATAATAATAACAACAACAACAACAACAATAATAATAATAATAATAATTATAATAATAACAATAATAATAATAATAATAACAATAATAATACTAATACTAATAATAATAACAACAACAACAATAATAATAATAATAACAATAATAATAATAATAATAATAATAATAAGATTAATAATAATAAAAGTAAAAGTAAAAATAACAAAAACCTTTTAGGGGGGTCGCAACGCTGGTCTGGCAGCAGGCAGAGGTCGGGAGGCGTGGGCTGCGCGTGTAGGCTATGAGAGGGCTAGACGTGGAATAGGGGAGAGTTTTCACTGACTAAGATAGGGGGAGGTCCTGCGACGGGAAGCACTGGAGGTGAAGCGCACAGGGCAGGGGCGCCGGATCGCGCCGGAAGTGAGCTGCGCAGGGCGACGGGGCTGGGCAAGGGAGAGCCGGCCAGGTGTTGCGGAAAGAGGAGGCTGGGGCGCTTGCTAAGCCAGAGGGAGGCACTGGATAACGCTGGAAGGGAGCTGCGCAGGTAGGGAGGTCGGCGAGGGTCCGCGACGGGGTGGCCGAAGGGAAGGTCGGCACTGGCTGGGTGAGAGGTCGTGTGGCGAGGCGCTGCAAGAGAGGAGAGGTCCTGGGCGGAGAGGTTCTGTGGCACTATGGGGTTCCCAGGCCGGCTGGGAAGCACCGTGTAGCTGCTGGCTGGATGAATGCAGGCCCCAGACACACTACAAAAAAGGCGCAGCCCCAGAAGAGGATTCATAGCAGGTGCACTCACCAGAGCAGAGCCAAATGGATTTTCAGAATGAGAGGGTATGACTATGCCATCAGTACCAGCCTGTGCTTGCACAGGAAGCCTAGATACACGGTTATGTAAAGGTGGAGAGCAACTATCAGGATGCAGATGCTGGGGAGGGGCAGTTCCTTGTAGATAGTCTGGTTGAATTCCCTAAGACCTTCGGGTCATGTAATCTCCTAAGCCTACGAGCCATGTAATCTCTGAGCCTACGGGCCTTGTAAGGGTTCCCCCTTATCCCTTGAAAGGGGGTTATAAAAAATCAATAAAAATGAAGGCCTTCGGGCCATTCAGGCAGGTAAAAAAATTCCTAACACAATAAAAATTTAAACAAAACTCTAATTAATGCGCATTTTAAATACAAAAACATTTTATTTCAATTTTCCAAAAACAACGGGATGCGCAGTTACCTGAGCGGAGCCGTGCAGAGTTTCCAAAATGTTTTCCGCTCGCACACCCAATGACGTCACCTCAAAACGCGTACTTTTTAACATAGGCTCAAAAATTTCGTCTGGGACTCACCCCGGACCCCAACAAAATTATTTAAGGATAAATAAATAATAAAATAAAACACATTCCTAGGTCGGGGTGTGACATCTACTTTGATGTAGAGGTATTCAACTCTATTAATAGTATTATCCTCCTCATACACACCATAGTTTGAATTGGTTCTATCAAATGGATCACTATTAATTGACTTGATAGATAAACACTGACCACTTTGATCTATCCATTCCTTAAGGGTAAGAAGGATTATATAATTATAAACTATTATTCACTATAATTTCATTCATACTGAACTTGATATGTTTTAGTGGACATTAGATGTTATGAATATTCCACCCATAAGAATTCATGACATATTGGAACCTCTTTAGTTCATGGGAACCACTTTAAATATATCCACCCAGATAGGTGTGTGTAATTTCCCACTCCTCCATACACTTTATTTCATGGGAAAAGATCATTTTTGGGTGATTCACTTTATTGGGTTTCTTAATTTATTGATTTAATACACTATGGAGGGAGAGTGAGAGATTTACACTAACAGTTATGTTCTTATTCACTAGAGAATAAAGAGATAGTGTTTTCATAGAATATGAGGTTCGCCCTTGCTAGTTCTTGATACTCATTTTGAGTTAATAGAGTTAATTCAATTTAGTAGAGTATATGAAGAGGCCTCCTAGTTAACCTATATAAATGTTCTTAATTTTATACTAGTGAAACTGGAGGATCATTGTTAATGAATTGTATATGTAGGATCAAGAGGCACTTTATTGTATCCTGAAATTCTATAAAAAATAAAAAATGAATGTTCCATGTAATTATTGCAAGAATATGATCACTAAATGGTAGATGAAAATTATCTTTACTTGTTTCTTTTTTCATTTTTTTAATCTATGAAATATCACTAGCTAGTTACAGTCTATGTTGAAATTTTCTTATTCTTTTTATTTGTGATAATAGTCACACAACCTTTATTAGGTACCACATATAAATGATTCATCTAATAACTATTAGATATGTGATAAAATTATTCCCATGAGCATTTCATGTAGTGAATGAACATCTACTAACTCTATTATCTAATTCAAATCTTCATCCTATATCTCAAAAATTAAGCTTCCAATTTATTTTTTTCTTCTCATTGTGTGAATCAATTTCACTATTAATAGATAAGGTGTTTTTCTATATTCCTTCATATTTATGGTTTTTTTATTTGGGTTTAAAATTTCTAACAATAAGGGCTTACAACTTGGCTCATGCTAAATTTTGATTAATTTAGGAATTTATCTATTTTGTAGAATCCATATGTAGTAGTTTACTATATATTATAGGTTTCTTATCTCTTTGTAATTCTCAATCACTAAAAGATTTTAAAATTTTTATTTCTAATCATATATTTAATTACAATATCTTTTTATGTTTATTTATTTTAGTATAAATTAATTTATTCTTTTTGTATTTAATTATAATAAGTTCTTAAAATGTTATCTTACATTTCAAATCATCTTTAGATGACTAAAATCTTTCAAATAAATGGACATCTTATTTTAAAGTTAATAGACATGTTCAATTTATTATTTACAACTAGTACATTTTATTTTACACAATTTTTTTTTATAATGAGAAGTAGTCAAACCCCTCATACCTCTGATCCACCTAGAGTGGATGCCTTTATTTGTATATAAACCTATCTATAACTAGAGTTATAGTAGGAGGGGGAAGAAGAATATAATGAGTAAAAAAAAGAGAATACACTATAGGATTTCACTCTCCTGCCCAAGAAAAATGAACAAAATGCTTTAGAATGTTTCTTTTATCCCAACATGAAGTACCCCATCCTATTAATTTTTAATAGAAACTTTACACATCCTCTATCGCCCCATGGGACCTAATATATATTCCCTTGAATATTTCCCAATTAAATCTCCTATAACTACTTCTTCCACCTCCTCATGGCCCACAAAAAGCTACCCTCCCCCTAGCGACTCTTTTACTCTTCCAGGAATGTTATTCACAGGATAAATCACAGGTATCATGGTCTCTATCATTGTACACTACATGAGAATCAATATTGTCCCCAAGATTGTGGAAAGAAACCTGATTTTAGGTTGTGAATACCTCTTCCAATATATCTTCTTTCTTAGGAAGCACCTTCCATTTGGTTAGTCTTGTTTCTATCATCACCTTATTCCATTTAAAAACATCCATACCTTCAAAATAGTTCCACCCCAAAATAAGTAAGTGGTATTCTATAGACTACAAGGGGGTTGGATAAATACACATAAAAGTTGAGGTTTCATATCCCTTCTAGATCATCCAACAAGAAAAAGAAGATCTGGGTTGCATGCTCATCCAATGGGAGTGGAAATGGTATTGTTTCTATTTATAAAATATATGTACTCCTCAAAGACTAAGACCTTCATGAAAAGAAGAACTATCTATAATATCTCATTCTTATAACCCTCCATATCTCCCCTAACACCACTGAAGATGGTGGGACCAATGAAGTTTTCATGTTCATATCCCATAACAATGATGTTTCTTCAATTAAGAAATAGACAAGTTATACTTTCCACACCACATTAAAACAATTTAAATATTCCCTCCTTTTCTTGTTTACTAATCATTGGACTCAGGTCTATGCCTGATTCTATACCAAAATTTAAATTAAGTGATTTAGATGGTTCTAGTTTAGTTTCCCATGTTTTTTATTTTCGAAAAAATAAAATTGTGCTAACAAATTCATCTCCACATGTTGCATAAAACTTAGGATGTATTGATAGAATTCAGCATGATCCTTTAACCCTTGATCCCACCACTACTAATTTTCTTGATATTTTTCAATATTAATGTCAGTTTAGAAAGTGTCACTTCAATATGCCCCAAACATTATTCCACTCCTTTGAGACAAGCTTGATGGTATATATCCATTGTTATTTCTCTCCTCCTTTAGTTGGTTCTGGAAAGTTGGACTAATTGTTAAACCCATTCTACCTCCAATCCACCTAGAGTGCACATATTTGTTTTTATAGAAAACTGTTTAGAACCAGAGTTACAATAGGAAGAAGAATAAGAGTAGAATGATAAATGAAAGAAGAGAATATATAAGAGATATTCACTATACTGGTAATAATTCAATTTTAGAAATGAAGCAGTGGCATTTTTTCTACCAATACAATTCAATTTCAGTTGAATCTTATGAAAATCATCATATTTTCATACTTTATGATTATCCCATGTTGATACTTCCATGATCTAGTGATTATGTTTTCACTATTAAATCATTTTTTATTATTGTTATTAGAAATTGATATTGAATATATCTTGTTTATTTGTTTTCTATGATTAAAAGTAGCATAATAATGTCATTGTGGAGGGAGGTTTTAAATATTGAAGGATGTTTTCCTTGAGAAAACTATTTTTCTTGAACAGAAAGAAAAAATGGAAGTATGGTAAATGAACATACATAACAGCGAATTGTAAGTTTTACTTCATTGATTTAAATTTTTAATATATATTTTTTTAACTTAATAGTCTATTTATATTTGTAATAGTCTACTTTGGAGGCCATTTATTCCCAAGAACATGACAAATTTGGCCCAAACGATCACTTACATCAAGTTTTGGGAGATGATCACCATGTAAGAGTACGTTACCGACCAGGGAAGAGTAGTGTCCCGACAAGGTATTAACCCACTTAAGGTGAATGTTCTAGTAACACTAATTCAGAATGGGTAGAATAGGTTGGGGATAAGTTAGAAAAGAATGAAAAAGGGCCATATAGGTGGAATAATGAGCTCAAATGAAAAATATTGAATTTTATAAACTGATGGAAGTATTATGTCCATCAATTCCACCAAAGACCACCGCATCTTGTGATATATATATGTCAAGGATGTATACATTTTATAGTAAATAGGGGTATAGTACTAGTGGTGATCAGTATGATGATGCTCCTGACGATGAAGATGGCGATGATTATTATGAGGAAGAGGGCAGGGATGATGGTAAGGAAGAGGATGGGGATGATGGTGAAGAAGAGGGTGGGGATGAGGCTAAGGATGAAGATGATGATGAGGATGAGGATGAGGTCAAGGATGATGGTGATTATAGTGATGGTGATGAGGGACTTATTAATTAATTACATTTTTGACTGATATTTATAACCTTTATTGTTTAATGATTTGGTATAAATGAATATATTTGATATTTTTTATGTTAATTATCACTATTTAAATGATTCAATTGATTTCCTATGTTATCATTATTTATGTATTGGTTTGTTTCTATTTGAGGATTATCTATTGGTATTGTAGGATCTATGTGTTGAGGATGTTGTATTGCTTTCATTATAGGTTGGGGATGTTCTATTTTGATTGTAGTAGTCCTAGTGGTGTTCTATTTTCATTATAGGTAATATTTTCTAAAGTTTTGATTATAAGTACTTGTAGGTGTAGTGAGTGGGTGGTGGGGATGCTGCTACTGGCTATGGAGTTGGGGAGGGGGAGGGGGGTCTATACTAATGGTTTTTAAACCATTGGTATAACTATATTCCAATGGTTCAAACTGAACTATTGGTATATTAAAATTCTATCCCTATATACAAATGGTTCATCGTGAACTGTTGGTATAGGTATTTCCCAATGGTTCAAAATGAACTATTGGTATATTGAAATCCAAACCACCCTATACCAATGGTTCAATGGAAACCATTGGTATATGGCTATCTCTACATCCCACTTACCAATAGTTTCCGAAACCGTTAGTATAGGCCATCCCAACAGTTTTAGGGTCTATCCCAATGGTTTCAACCCATTGGGATAGGTAATATTTTTAGTAGTGAACCTATATTTCCAAGACCTATATTTGGAAATTATTAAACAATTCCTCCACTTTTTCTATAAATACCCATCCATTTTACCCTTCTAATTCACTCCAAATCCATTATACAAGAATTTATGGTGATTTTACTCCCAAAGAGTCACCACAAGGTATCCTTAATCCCCCAAGGTTCCATCCTCAAGTTTTAGGAACAACTCTTCAAGGAAAGGGAAATATCCACTTCTCATTTCCATTCAAGTTCCCTTTTTTGTGGTATGTCTTATATTTGAAAAACTAATTCCTTTTTGTCCAATTTATATTATCCCATTACTATAAGAATAGTATTTTATCAGTGGGATACCCTTATTCTATCTCATTTTCCATTTCCTTAATCCATGTTTTATACCTGTCATGTAGTTGAATTTATTTATCTCTTTTACTTGAGAAATTCTCATTTATTTTCTTTTTGTGAATACCCAAACCTATTACTTTTACATGGGTATTAACCTAGATGTAAAATGATTTAATGATTTGGGTATTGAAATATATGTAACCCACATTCCATTTTTGTGGATTAAGAATGATGTAATGATCATGCCTTTAAGAACTTTTCTATGCCATGATTTTGACAAGAAACCCGTTATTTATTTTCCATGGGTTATTAATGAAATGATTTATTATGATATATGCAGATCACATGAAATTAATACATGTGAAGGGTGTACCCTAATATCACTCTAATTCATTGGTTAAATAATTTAATATCCAAATATGACATTTTTTATGATACCTTGGTGAATAACTATGGTAATTTTGATTTATGAAACCTTGGTGATAAAACTTGGCAATATACTTATGAATATATCTTTTAAATATTTTAGTCACATTTCCATGTTATGATTCATGTTATTTTTACCATGATATTCCTCATGTTTTATTGACCATGTAATATTGTTATTCCCAACTTTATTATTGATATTCCTCATGATCACATGCTAAATATCTCCCTTTCTTATTCCCTTACTAGGATCTTGCTCACCCCTTTACTTTGATGTATGTCCCCAGGATATGAGATGTAGTAAAAGTAACTTATGGTGAACCCATAAAGGAGACTTAAATGTGGATTATAAGAATGTTTTATGTTTTCTTATATTATTTCCCTAATTTCCAAGAAACTAAACTTTAAAAGATCTTGTGTTTTTTTCTATGTAATGAAAAGTTTATGTAATAAAAGGTGGGATGCCACATTACATTATAGGTATAATAATTAATTTAGTTTTCTTATACCTTTAATCTGAATTGTATGAAGTTATTATGTTTATTTAAGAAGTTAATTATAGTTTATACATATTAGGTGTTAAAATTATGATGGAATTGATGTCTCTCTTAAGTAAATATCTGTGGGAAGAGGGACTTTGGGTTTGATCACCCACTGTTCTGGAGGCTTATGCCTTGTTTAGAAAAGTGGGTATTGGATACATGTCACTCCATGTTTACTCTTGAGAGTATTTTCTATTTTGTATGATTATGATTCTTTACATAAAAGGGGTTCATGTACCATACACATGAAATGCATTTAGATATATATAAATATAGTTATCTTTTAATCTGGGTTAGTAACACAAGCTATGAGTTATGTAAATAGTTACACATCAATATGGTTTGAGCATATTGGTTTTTGGGAGGTATTATATATTCCATACTAAATCATCACAAGCATGAATACATATAAAGGGTATAACATGAGATAATATGATGAGATTAAATCCCCTTAAAATACTAAGTGTTATAATCCTTCCAAAGAAAATACTTATCAATACCTCGATTATTTAATCGAATAGGTTCTACCAAATCAAGGTTCCCATGGATTATCTTTTATAAGGTAAGTGAATAATGAGGTGACCCTAAGAGTTAGATGCCTTATTTTTTGTGCTTTCTTTGCATTACACTTAAAAGATAAACCCTTTGGAAGGATATTATATTAGTGTTAAATCTATCCATATGATGGATTGGGAAAATAATTTTCTACCCAACCATACAAGAGTCATATATAAAATGATTGGAATGATGGATAAAGGTTCTAGGTGCAGCGGAAGTGGCGGATAGGTCATTCCCAAATTTTCTTTTTATCATGATTGATGATTAATATGCTATTTACACAATGATAAAAGTCATTATCAATGGGATTGAATCAAATTATATAGATGATGGATAAATGTCAAAACTAAAGAGAAGGATTGTCACATATTATTTAAATTAATTTAAGAAATTAAAGAATTACCTTGTGAGAACTTATTTATTTGTTGATGGATTAGATAACATATATAAATTGTACCATTGTTTTATTATAGAAATCAAGAATAGATTCCATATAGTGGTGATCCATAGGTGATCCATGAATCTTTGAACATCATCGTAGGAATTTCTGGGCGCTAGCATGACAGATCCTATCTCTTGTGTCATTAACCTTTGATCACATTAATAATTACTTCCAAAGGATTCTTCTTGATCTCTGTAGACTCAAGAGTGGAAGGAAGGGAAGACTTCTCTCTATTATTAGGAGCATTCTGGGAGAGGGATCACTCTAGGTCTTGAGATCATTCTCTCCAGATCTCATTATGCACAATAAAAATTAATTGGATCTATAAAGAAAATAATATAATTAGGTTTATATACCCTTAGGGTTAGAAAATAATAATCGCACATGCATAATTTATTATTTCCCTAATACTTACAGAACCCCATTTTTATAATAATAATAATAATAATAATAATATTTCTTGACATACGTTAAACTCAAAAATTAAATTAAATATTATTTATTCAAATAATATTTAATATATGTTATTTCTCACATGACCATTAAACTTAGTCCACCATTTATCCACAATATTTATCAGGTCTTTAATAATAATGATTTATTTAATAAATAAACATCAATTAATTATTCTCTAATAAATAAATAAATATTATATTCACTAAATAAAAAAATAAAAAATTATTAAATATTCTCCTCACATAATATTCTCTCGAATAACCGGTGATGAAATATATACAATAAAGAAAAAATGAATAATTATTAAACCACATGTGGGAATAATATTTATTTAACTTGTTAAATAATAAATAATAATAATTCATTTAACTTAGATTCTAGATACACTTAGTGTGTGAACCTCTAGGCCTCTTTCTCAGTGGCATCAGGCGAAGCAGCCTAAAGTCCAACGTTGGCATCTAAAAACATGCTAAGACACCCATAGAGAAAGAAGTTAACATCGTAATGAAATAATACCTCATACAAGCGCTTACTATGTGATATAATCCCTTTATCATGATATCTCTAATCAAGTAGGTTACATGTTTTTTCCATCAACCTATGTGCTCAATGTCTCTTTCTTTGACTTTCTGGAAATCAAACTTGCCTATAAAACACCATGGCCATGAATTTATTTAGGCTATATCATTTCTATCAAAGGTCTTAAGATATAAAATTCTTTTAAAGAACATAAGGTACAGATCCTTTCTTGCACTATTCATTAATGAAATATCACTCGTAACACACTCAACACATCCTACATCGACATGAACATATATTGTCATAGTTTTCATCAATACATCAAAGTACGTGAACTATAAAAATAATAAATAATAATCTTAAAGTATAAAGATAAATACACATGTACTCATATAGGAACATTCAATGACACATATAAAAGTGTATTTCCTACTGATGATTCTTATTCTCATAATATCTTACATTAGATATTACTAAGGGTGTACACTATGAGAAGGTGACTCAAAGTCCTATGAGTCTCCACCCCTGATAGCCTATGTAATTTGTGTCCCTAAAATGATTTCATATGTCTATAGAACATATATTTAATAATACCATCATGACACTTCTGGGTTCTCATCATACCGAGGAACTTATATGACCTTTTAGTGGGATAACTACTTATAGGACATTATCACATACCATGTTACATATAAGAACAATCATGATGTGATAAGGAGTTTATTAATATTCAAAATAATTAATACATGTTATCATAAAGTACATAGAAGTTGGTTTTAAGTCACCAACTCCAACATACTCCCACTTGCACTAGAGCCAACTGCTAACAACCTTCAGTTTGCTAGCTCTCAAATAATACTCATGCTTATGATGAGATAGGAATTTATTCAAGGGTTCTAAAACATTTTATTATATGGGAACCATGATTACTGCAACTTCACCCCTATGATAGACATCCATTAAGATGTGATACTTATGGAGTATATGATTTGTCCATTGGTGTAACCTTTACTCTTTTACAAGATCCACTGCTGAAGTATTATCATAATAAACTGTGATAGGGCCTTTAATATTAGGTACCACATAAAGATCTTAGACAAAGTTTTGTATCCAAATGGATTCCCTGGATATATCAAAATCTACTATATACTCTAACTCTACTGTAGAATCAGCGAAAACTAGCTTCTTTGAAATATTCCAGCTCACAACTCCTCTATTGAGATAGAAAACATATCCTCACTACAAATTTAGATCATTATAATATATTTAAAAACTATAATCAGTATAAACCCTAATTACTATCTCCTCATCTCCTATATACACTAAGAATATATCCTTAGTTATTCTTAGATACTTAAGTATAACCTTAACAATAGACCAATATTGTTCTCCTAGATCAGCTTGATATATGCCTACCATGCTCAATTCACAGGAAACATCAAGTCTAGTAAATAAAATGGCATACATGGTTGATCCTATCATTGAAGAGTATGGTATCTTACTCATTATATCTTTCTTCTATTGTGTTTAAGGACACATTTTCTTAGAAATATGTATACCATGCGACATTGGAACCAATCCCCTCTTCGATTATTCCATACTAAACATCTTTACTATATGGTCAATTTATGTACTTTAACTTAGTCCAAGATGCCTCTTGAATCTATCACGAATTATCTTTATCCCTAGAATATAGGCTACTTCACCTAATCCCTTTATAGAGAAACACCTATTTAACCAGTCCTTAACAGACTTCAATACTGGTATTTCATTTCTAATAAGTAATATGCCATCAACATATACTACTAGGATAATGAACACATTCCCACTAAACCTCTTGAAAACACATGTCTCACATGAATTCTTAATGAAACCATTTTTATAGCTCCATTGAATCGAATGATCCATGACCTAGATGCTTTCTTCAATCCATAAATTGATATTTGCAACTTGAAAATACTTTTGGAATCACTTAGAGTCACAATCCCTTCTGGTTGTGTCATGTAGACATATTCCTAAATGTTCCCATTAAGGAAAGATATTTTTACATCCATCTTAAAATTTTTATAGTCATGGTAACATGATATAGTAAGTAGAATACTAATGGACTTTAAAAATAGAAATTAGTGAAAAGGTTTCATCATAGTTAATTCATTGATGTTGTTTAAACCCTTTATCCACTAGCGTTTCTTTATAGGTATTTACTTTACCTTCCATGTCCATTTTCACTCAAAATACCCATTGGAACCCTATGGGATTTACATCAAATGACACATAAAATAGAACCCAAACTTGATTTTAATACATGGAATTCATTTCGGAATTCATGTCTTCTTTCCATCTTTCAGCTTCAAAGCTCTCTACTACCTCTTTATAAGAGATAGGTTCATCATTCTCAACCAATAATGAGTCACCATCTTCAGTTACTAGAAAACCACATCTCTTTGGTTCTCTTACCTCTATAGTGATCTTATATAGTACTAGCATGTCAGGAAATACTTCTTCCATGGGGATCTGTGGAATCTGTTCCTCTACCAACTCTTGTGTATCTTGGGCATAAACTTCATCAAAGTAAATCTTTCTCATACTATCCATTTTTATTATGTGATCCATCTCAATAATGATGGATTTTCTGGTGATAGTCACTTTATTATCTTAGGGGTTGTATGGGTAGTATCAATTTGTTTCCTTAGGATACCCTATAAAGATTCACTTTGTGCCCTAGGGTGCTAGTTTGTTGCTTGATAAGGCCTTAACAAATGCCCCACTTACCCATACACATGTATGTGAAAAAAAACTTTTTTTCACTCCATAAATCAAAGGTAATTCCATTTTACACTTTAGTTAGTACTCAATTTAGTGTGTATGCCATAATTTTTAATGCATACCCCCAAAAGGATAATGAAAGATCTACATGACTCATCATCGACCTTACCATGTTTAGCAAGGTATGATCCCTCCTTTCACTAACACCATTCCACTATAGTGTGTAAGGTGATATGAGTTAAGATAAAATCCCAAACTCCCGTATAAAGTCAATAAACTATTGGTTAAGATATTAACCACCTCTATTTGATCAAAGATTATTTATCTTATTGACAAGTTGATTCTCTACTTCATTCTTGAATTTTTTGAATTTCTCAAAGGACTCAGACTTATACATCATCAAGTAGATATATATGTATCTACTCAAGTCACCAATAAAAGTTATAAAGTAAGAATACCAACCTCTAGATTCTACTAGAAATGGTCTACACACATCAGTGTGTACTAATCCTAGAAGCTTTGTGAACCTTTCACCCTATCCACCAAATGGTTGTTTGGTCATTTTTCCTTGTAAACAAGCATATCATCTTTCAAGTGGTTTTAGATCATAAGAGTCTAAATAACCATCTTGATAGAGCTTTGTCAAATGCTTCTCATTTACATGACCAAGATGATGATGCCATAACTGGGTGTTATATGAGTCATGTGAACAAGATTCTTTATCTATTTCCAATACTTGGTTTTCATAATTCAATACATAAAGACCATTATTTAAATGCGCCATGCCATAAAATATGTTGTCTTTATAAAAGAAACAACTTTTATTCCCAAAATTGAAGATAAAACCATCCAAATATAGGCATGATGCACAAATTATGTTCTTGGTAATAGTTGGAACATAATAACAATATTTTAAAACCAATATCATTCCTATTAGTAATGAAATGTGGTAGTCTTCAATGGCTAGAGCATCCAACCTCACACCATTGGAAGCTCAAAAATACACTTCTCCTCTAGTAATATTTCAAAATCTACTTAGTTCCTATATTTGGATATAAATGTGAGCACTAAAAGCTGTATCTAATACCCAATGTGCATATATTGAAATATTACTCTTGATAACAAATATACCTTTAAATTCCCCTTAATATGGGTGCATTTCTTCTTCCCGTGACCTTGCTTTCCACATGCAAAACATATTTCCTCCTTTTCCTTAACCTGCCACTAGATCTTCCTCTTCTTGAAAGTATGGTGTTTAGAAGCTTTATAATTGTTATAAGTCTTAGGCCCCTTCACCTTGTTCTTATTTTTATTATTAACCATAAGAACCATGAGTTTGTCACGCCCCATGTCCTTATCAACTTGGAATATCAGAGTAAGGAGTCTCAAAATATTATTATAATTATTTATCATGTTATAATTAACAATAAAATTGAAGAAGGTCTTGGGTAGTGAATAAAGTATGAGATCTGTGCACAAATCATCTATGAATTTAATCCCTAAGATGTCTAACCGTTAAATGTAGCCAATAAATTTAACTACATGAGAACCAGGTGGCACAGAATCTCCAAGATTAGTTTTAAACAGAGCATTGGAGATCTTGTATCTATATTATCTTACCTTCTCTTGATAGAGACCCCAATGGTTATACATCATGTTGTACACATCCATGTACTCATATTGCTTCAAAAGATCATTGATCATGTATGATAGTATGAAACACTAAACAACTGTATCATCATTCAAATGATTCTCATAGAGTCAACTCTTCCTAATTTTCCTCACTACTAGGAACATTAGGAATAAGTTCTTATAGAATATACAACTTCCCTTTATGGTGTTAGATAATGTGTAAGTACCTTTTCCACTCTTGGAAATTTATTCTGGTGATAAGATTATCCTTCTCAAGTATGGATCGTAGTGAGTAATTTTTATTATTGTTTCTAAAAATAAGATGAGAATAGTTTAGTACTCTATCTGATTTTTTTCACTAATAAATAAATATTATATTATATTTATTAATCTCCCACTATTTTATCAAAACCCAATAGATCTTACCATTGGCTTTGGAATATCCTGTTTCTTAGATATTCTAGTTAAAAGATCCATATCCCCCTTGTCATCACCTAGACTTTGGACGATCAAAAAATTTGAATGGTTTTATTCAGGAATTACAAATTTCAACTACATTAACTCACATTTCTTTGATTTTTTTGAGTGGACTTCCCAATCTTAAAACCCTTAAATTGGATTTCCTCAACTTTTTCCTCTCAGTTACACCAAGTTATACTTTGGAAGTCAACCCATGACGTGAAATAATTTAATTTAACCCAAAACTTTAAGTTAGAATTCTCTAATAATTGAAAGCACCCCAACTTTGGCTGGTCAAGATCTTTGAACTATGGTTCGATTTTAACTGAATTAGTGGAAGAATATACCGATTTAATATATGTAATTTTGGTATTTTATCTTTTATGAATAAATTTCTAATTATTATCTTTATTACATGTTTTTTAATATTAAGTGGATTTAATTAAGTGATTAACCAAGTCTTAGATAATATTTATGCATAAGTTAATTTATTTTAGTTTTATCTTATATTAATTCATTAATTCATGTGATCATGAAAAAACATCCATAATGAAATAACCATGAAACTTGAAAGAAATAAAATAATAAAGCAGTATGATCATGATCTTTTACAAATGGTTAGTTTATCTAGCAGATGATAAACCAACCATCGACCTTGGGGAAAAACATCTTGAACCATTTATAGTTCATGTTGTAGCTATCCACTTGTCCACCTATGTATCTCTCTTGGATTGGTTTTTCCTCAACTCCAAACTTGAACCAACTCCACTAGCTTGGGAGCTCCATCCACTAAATATGCTTTTACTCTCATGTAGGTGAGGGAACCAAAGGATTGGTTAAGGGGTTTAAATAAAAGAAACCATGGGCACACATTCCCTTACATAATGAGATGAGAGATTACACGTAGGCCAAAAATTTAATTTAATAATAAATTAAATGAAACCAATCACATAAAAGGTTTGGTATAAGATCATGATCATCCACATGAATGCAATTAATTACGCATTTAATAAAATTAGCACTCAATTATAATCATTCTTATTTAAGATAAACCATGCTTGAATAAATTAATTATCTTCTTTAATTAATCAATTTTTTTATCTTAATTATCATCTGAATTTTCTTGAGATTCTCATTCATCACAATTTTAAACAAATTAAATAAATTTATTTAAAATTAACTATTTGAAAAATATACCTTGGAGGTAACATAATGAGTACCCATTTGAGCTACCAAACATGCATTATACTAGTATACTATTTAATCTTTCAATATGGGGAATACACGAATTATTATGTAATTTTATAGAATTTACTATCAACTTAATGACTATATAGAACACATGGTATTTATGTAGCATGTTATGCTTCAATGCATATATAGTAATAACTGTAATACAACTCATACATGATATATAGATCTGAATATTATGAAGAAATTAATTAGACATTTATATATACAAAACCCATCACATGGCATGTAATATCAACTTAATGACCACAAAAAACAAATGTTGATAAGGTTTTCATAGTATATTAGACCAATTCTCAATTCTGAAAAATTTAGTAAAAGTACACGATGTGTATATTGGAACTACATGACATGTATTTTGTTTCTCACCGTCTATCCATGACACACGCCTAGGTACTCACTGTGTAACCATGCCATGAAAAATGTTGGAGTACACAGTGTGTACATGGGATACACAATGTGCGGTCTCTGAGTTTCATGGCTACCAGTCATGTATACTGTGTAAGTGAATACACGGTCTGTCTATGACTAATGGACTACGAGTCATGTAATGAACTTACATAACATATACTTCAGATGACCATGTTCTAGGCTAGCCTAGTAAACACATGGTGTATAATTAAATTCACCATGTGTAATAAATGCACATGACTTGAATTAATTTCAAATTAATTCTTGGTTCATTAAAAACTAGTACATAACATGTACCTCTAGGTTACACGACATGTACTCTTGTGTTATCCAGCCGACTTCTTAGAAAATTTAGATGAGATATTTGAATTTATTTCATTCATAAAATTAATCAAATTGATTATATTTTCAAGAAATGAAGAGAAATAAAATAGATTTCTCAATTCAGATTAAAAAATGAATAAAATAGAATTAAAAACCAATAATAAATATGTAAATCAATTAATGAAATTTAAATAATTGTAAATAATTATACAACCCCACTGACACCATTTGAAGGTTTCAGGCACAGTAGAAGCATCGTATGGGTCATGCCCAACTTTTCTTTTTGTCACGATCGATGATTTATCTGAGATTTACATGATGATAAATGCCATGAGCAATAGAATTGAGTCAAAGAAGATAGAAAATGGATTAACTCTAGAAGAAAAGTGCAGGATCATCACATATTATTTATAATTAATTTAAGCAATTAAATAATTACCTTGTAAAAGATTCTTTCTTTTTTGATGTATTTGACAACATATCTACATCATATCATAATTTCATTATAGTAATCATGAATAAATTCCATCTAGTGGTGCCTTAGGAATATTTGGGTGCTAGTATAGTAGATCCTATCACTTTCTTCATTCACCTTTAATCACCCTAAGAACCGCTTTCAAAGGATTCTCCTTGATCTCTCTAGACCCGAGAGTGTAAGGTGGAGGAAGATCTCTCTATGTTGTTGGGAACATTTTGGGAGAGGTATCTCTATAGCGCTTGAGAGTATTATCTTTGGATCTTGTTATGCACAACATAAATGATTGACTATATTAATAAAATAATATAATTGGGTTTATATACCACTAGGGTTAGAAAATGATAATTGAACATGATTAATTTATTATTTACCTAATCCTTTTAGAACCCCATGTCTATAATAATATTAATATTATTATTTATTGACATGTGCTAAACTCATGAATTAAATTAAATATCATTTATTCAAATAATATTCAATATATATTATTTCTCACAGGAACATTAAACTAGGTGATCCATTCCTTCACAATATTTATCAAGTATTGAATAATAACTATTTATTTAATAAATAAATATCACTACATTACTCTCCAATAAATTAATAAATATTATATTTACTAAATAATAAATAAATATTTATTAAATATTCTGCTCACATAATATTTTCTCAAATAACTAGTGACAGAATATATACGATTAAGAAAACATGAATAATTATTAAACCAAATTTAAGAGTAATATTTATTCAATTTTTTAAATAACAAATAATAATATATTATTTAACCAAGATTATGGATACACTTAGTGTGTGACCCTCTAGGCCTATTTATTAGTGTCATTAGGAGAAGTAGCCTAAAGTCCAAGGTTAGCATCTAGAAACATGCCAAGTCACCCATAGATAAAGAAGTTAACGCTGTGATAATATAATAACTCATACATACACTTACTATGTAATATAATCCCTTTATCATGATATCTCTAATCAAGCAGGTTGCATGTTGATGCCATCAAATTATGTACTCGATGTCTCTTTCTTTGAATTTCCAGAAATCGAACTTGTTTATAGAACACCATGGACATGGATTTATTTAGGCTATATCATTTCCACAAAAGGGCCCAAGATATCAACTTTATTTAAAGAAAATAAGATACAAATCCTTTCTCACATTATTTATTAATGAAATATTACTCGTGATGCACCCAATGTGTTCTACCACATCATGAACATATGTTGTCACAATTTTCATCAATACATCAAAGTACATGACTTATAACACTATTTAATAATAATATTAAAGTCTAAAGATCAATGCACATGTCTATAGATAGTAATATTCAATGACACATATAAATGTGGATTTCCTATTAGAGGGCATCTTTCTCATAATATCCTATGCTAGATATTACAAAGGGAGTACACCATGAGAGTGTTCCTCAAAGTCCTATGAGTCTCCACCCCTGATATCTTATGTCATTTGTGTCCCTCAAATGATTTCATCTGGAAATAGAAAATATATTTAAGAATACTGTGATGACACTTCTGGGTTCTCATCATAGCGGGGAACTGCTATGACCTTTCAACGTGATAACTACTCATAGGACATTATCACATATTATGTTACACAGAAGAATAATCATGATGTGATAAGTAGTTTATTAATATTAAAAATAATGAATACAAAAGTTAGTTATAGGGAACCGACTCCAATAGTGACCTACCTAAATAACTAAGTAGGAAGAGGAACACCAAAGCAGATTCATTGCTTAATGAAATATAAATCTTGGTCCACTAATAGATATGATGCATGATACCCCTGGTTTGAGGTATTTTATTTTTATTACATGTTTTATGTGTCATTTTGGTCCCTTTTGGGTTTGAGAAGCATTGGAGGGATGGTGGGTTGAAGGATGTGGTGTTTGGTATTTTTAGGATTCACCACACCATGGGACCAGCCGTGGTGAAGGTTGGGGTATCAAGCATTTTGGAACTATGGGAATGGAAGTCATCTAGGAAGTAGGTAAATTTCCATGCCCTAGAACCTATTTTTTTAGTGGTTGTGGTGATCGAGAGGCTCACTTGTGGGAAACCGATAGACCAAAACACCTTGTGGATGGGCATGGGGGCTGTACGTGGTTAGTTTCATGTTGGAATCACTTAAAGCAGCTTGGGAGAATGCACCATTTCATGGTAAAAGGCATGGTGCTGGTTGAAGTAGGTCTTATATAGGCCACTCAAAATGGATTGGGCGAATGCACCATGTCATGGTCCAAGGTGTGGTGTTAGTCATCTTTATTTGTAATTTACTGATTTTATGGCCAAATCTTAGGGGAAGTCAGGCACTTTGATGGAGAACCACATGCAATTATTTTGGAGAATTTATTAATATGTTTTAAATTGATTACTCTTTGGAAAAAACCCTCATCCATTCTCCATTGATGTTTTCTCTTGAACCAAGCACTTTCAGAGGTGATTCAGGATGATCTTTTTTTTAATAAGTTCCCCCTCCTGGTTTCTATTGTGTAATTGGAATCAAGGTAGGTGAATTTTATATCATTTAAATTTTATATAGAACTTTGAAGTATTTGGTTTTAGAAAACCTACACTTGTGATTTTTTATGAAATCTCCTGAATTAAACCTATTAAACCTCTTATGATTCATGCTCTAATTTTCAAGAAAATATGGGTTTTTAAAGAAGCATAGTGAATCTAGAATTTCAAGATAAATGATTATTAAATGTGGATGTGGACATTATCATGGGATGGTGTGAGTTCATGATTCATATAGAAAGGGAATCATTGAGATTTAATTAATCATGGTCCCAATTCAAGGAACAAAGGGGATTTTACCACCAAGAGATGACTTGGGTCCAAAGGGACATCTACTACTCACGAGTATGGACTATTCTATAATGACCTGATATTTTGAATCCTTTAAAATACATAATATGTTCTATACATTATGTCACAAACTAAAAAAAATGTAAACAAACCACAATATATTAATATGGAATTATTAATAAAGAAACAGTAAACACTAAGGTGGTAAACCATTAATATTTATTACCTTCAGAAGGTAAAAAATTAATATGATTTATTATTGAACTGGTTATTTTCAATGAAAAATGTTTTCTTTATATTATATATTTTATTTTAAAAAGATAAATATACAAATTTTAGAATATAGATTTTATAAAGTAAAATTCCTTTTTGAATTCCTTACAACAAAATTAGCTTATGATTTATTTTTGATATTTTTCTAAAATAATCGATTTTTAGGCGAATAATGACAAAATATTGACTTTGTTAATAAAATCACTTTTAAGTGAATTAAAAGTTTTTGAAACCCTTTATATATATAAAATATATATTTATAAATTAAAATAAATCATTTAAAAATACTATTTCAATTTATAAAACCCATGAATATCATTTTATAAAATCGAGTAATATTTTATGAAAACAATATTTCATCTGTTTATTTAATTAAATTTATGCATGGGGAAATTAGATTTTGGATTTATTTTAATTCAACATAACTATTCTTAAAATAATCATATTATTCTTAATATCATTAAAATCAATAAAATTAATAATTCTATCCTATATATATAATTTATGCTTAAAAATACATTTTTTAAAAACAAGTTTTTATGCATTATATGCGCTAATGATAAAATTAATTTCCCTACACATAGAAAGTTAATTTGACCAAATGATTCATATATTTGAGATAATAATATTCATATTATTTAATATGGACAATTTATTTTTTTGTTATAAAATTTATATTGTTATGATTAATGATAATTACCATGATAATGGTGAAACAATTATTTTAAAATTATTATCTTATTAATATCAAGGAATTTATATCAAATCAATTAACTTGAAATCCTTTAAATAATGAATCTAATATGATTTATAAACACAAAACACACACACACACACACACACACATATATTAACACTCATTTAATTGGTAATCAATTAAAAATCATTACCTTTAGAAGATAAATATTTAATATGAGTTAATATTGAGAAAGTATTGTCAATAAATGTAGTTTTTAATTTTTTTAATATTTTTTTATTAAAAGATAAATTTGAAAATTTTAGAATTTTAATTAGATAAAATAAACCTAATTTTTGAATTTTTTATATCAAAATTTACTTATTATTAATTTTTGAGTATTTTCTAAAAATGTTGATTTTTATTTGAAAAACGAGGGATTTATGAAAATTATAATTTCCATGATTTTATCACTAGGTAAGAATAACTAAGAAGATTTAAAAACCATTAAAGCAATAAAATATAAAATTAATTAATAACATTATGAATTTTGAAATATATTTTTTACATATAAAACCTATTCCAAACATTTTTATAACTAAAGAAAAATGTTACTTTAATATAGAAAAAGAAAATTTTTTGGGTCTTCGCTTTAAATCAAGTATTTTCAGGGTGAGGTTTGGTTTTGGATTTAATTTTAAGCCTCATAAATTTTAATCAGTTCATAATAAATCAATTTATGGATCTAAAATCAGTAACCATGATAACTTTATCATATATAGATTTAAAAGGTTAATTATGCTATTTTAGAAAAATAGTTTTACGCATTCAAGCATTTTTATTTTAAAATTCACATTTCATACCTATAGAAATTTTATTTGATAAAATTATTTTCAAACTTGAAATAATAAGGTTCAAATTAGGTAATCCGGTCAATTTTAATTTTGTTCATTAAAATTAATTACTATGGTTAAAAATTAGTTACCCCAATAAAAAGTAAAAATGGTAAGAAGTATTTTAATAAGGGAGAAAGACCAAAACATGTTATAAAAATGTTTACAAATGTATTTTTGAGGTTTGGATCAACCAAATATCACCCCCTTTCCTCATTTATCCCTTTTTTAATCACTTTACCCATTTATAGTGAAATGAAATTATTGAAATTCAATGGGTATTTCGAGAACTATCCTTCTCTTCACTTATAAAAAGGTAACACTTACACCACTTAAACACTCACCTATCCTTATAATTAATCATTGAAATTATACCATTTACTCTCCATATAACACTATCCCACAAAAATAATATATTGTTCACTCATATTTATCCTAATCCCTTCAATTTTAAGGGGACTTTCAAGGAAAGATCAAGTTTAAAACGTAAGTATTATTTTCTTCTTAATATTAATATTCCAAATATATTATCACCATAATAATTCAATTAATTCAGTATCATTATTATACTAATTTTTTTATATTAATGTTATAACCCTTATTTATTCATTTTCATTCACTTATAAAAACAAAGGAAGTTCAATCGTGTGCGCGCGCGGACTACCAGCTCCACAAAGAATCATTTTTTTTCTTTCTTTATAGTTTTTCATTATTTATCCAAAAAAATTAAAATATGGCTCAACATCATAAAAACATACAAATAATATCATCATTATTCTGTTATAATGATATTATGTTAAAAGAAACACCTCTTTAACCCTACTCACCAATCGAGTTCAAGCGTGTTCAAGTTTGGGTTGGTTTAACCACCAAAATGAACGATTCTATAAAACTATATTATGAATGACTATGGGAACATAAAAAATAGTATTATTATGATATAATAATAAAATCATGATTGGTATATGGTTTTATAAATATTATATTAAATATTTAACTTATTATAAAGTATCATTTTCATTTGCTAAAATCACTAAAATAAGCCAACACTAATTACATTTTCATGCAGCGTAACTAAAATACTTATAGAATGGTATAAGAGACTTAAAAAAAAGTTATATATTAAATTATCTTTAAATATATATTAATTATGAACTTTTTATCAAATAATGGAGACTAATATCAATATTATAGAATGTGCATAAATAGTTAAAGTTATTAATACTCAATGGTTGAAAATAAGTTATAACTAACCAATACAACCATAATAAAGAATTATAAATTAGGGATATAAAAGGTATAATATATGAATAATATTATGAAATATATGATTAAGTTTTCTATTTTTTATAGGAAGTTAGAGTGTCATAAACTAAGTAGGGGAACAAGGTAAGATTTTTTCATCTCAACTTCTATTTATTGAGACATGTTTTAATGTTATGAACCAATTTGTTATTTTTATAGTGTATAAACTGAAAAATAATATATATATATTTTATAATACATTATTTAATTCATTTAATTTACATAACCATATTATTTTCAATCTTTTAATGACTTTTGATTCAAAAATTAATAAAGCTGTAAGGGGTTTTCGCGACTCAATTATCTTCCTTAGGTCATACTCATTATTATTTGTCTATTATATTTTATGATTGATCCATTATAACACATGATGATTTTAAGATGTAATTAGACCTTATTTTCATGGGAAATAATGTTTCACACCAAATTATTATTCCTCGACGATTCTAATTTTTTGTTAAAATGCATTTTTGTTAAGAACAATTCTCATTTATTTTAATGGATTTTTGTCCATATCCATGTTTCCAATTCACAATAATATTATATTTTGTATATTGGAAACACAAATTTTTTTATATCCAATTATCCTTCCCCACCTTTATCCATTTTAAAACAAAAATTTCATCATCCTTTTAATAATGTGGGTTTTCAACAAGGTTATTTCAAAACATTCAAAAGGATTTTCTATACTTTCAAAATAAAAAGTTTCATCATACACTCCAAATATTCTTTTGATAACATTTATGTCTTCTTCAAGGTTCCATTATTAAAAATTATTTTTAAAATTAAAGGTTTTCAAAGTATTTTCACTTCTCTTTTTGAAAACATTATGACCTTTTCAAGCCTCCATTATTAAAAATTCTTTTAAAATTAAACATTTTAAAAGTATTTTAACTTATAATTTTTGAAACCGTAATGTATTTTCAAGTAAATTTTATTAGGAAATATTTATAATAAGCTTTTCCAAAGTCTTCTCTTTTCCTTCATAAAAATGTTTTTGAAAGTAATTTTTACTTCAATGTTTTAAAAGGTTTTATAAAAACATTTATATTTTCACATCAATATACCCTCAAAGGTTTATCTTTCATGAAGTGATGTTTTGATCACAATATATGTGTTATTATGATATGATTAATTTTGTAAAATAAGATTTTTGATATCTTATGATTTCTTAATTTCAAGATATGTGATGTTTTTGGAAGGCTTAAGAAACCCATTCTTTTTCCACGGGTTATTTAAGATATAATGATGATTGATTTTAAGCGGCACATAAATGTATGGATTATGAGATGGGTGAGATCCATATAACCCTATAATTATTTGGGTAAAGGATTATATATCATGAGATAAATATTTTATGTTAATAGGTTAGTGAGTATCTAGGTTCACAAAGGGTGAGTATGATGGAATTTAACTCTAATCAAAATTTTACACGTGAATAGGTTGAAGAGTATCCAAGTGCACAATTATAAGAAATCCTATGTTTGTGATTGTGCCAAATTTTCATGTTATTTATCATTCTATGCCATTTTTTCATGATTACACTATATTTTTAAAGTATTCTTCACTTTTATGTCATGTTCACATGTTTTTGGTCATTGATATGTATTTTGATCTAGGTTATATCTTTTATGATTCTATAAAAATATTTTTATGATCTTATATTGCTTCATTATGTTTTATGATTATCATCTATGGTCTTATGTGTTGAAAGTGGGTTCCATATATCTAACTTATATATGTAATTTTATTACCATTATATGTATACATTTTGATATATACATGTTTTTTTACTATAATAGTGTTGATAATTCCACGTCCACTATATTTATGGTAATGTCCTTATATTACATGTTACTTAAAAAGGTTATAGAAGTTCCTAGGCTATAATGATAATCTAGAGATACCATGACAATAATCTTAAACATATGTCCTATAGCCTAGATAAAATATATTTTTAGGACAAAAATTATGTGTGACCATTAGGTTCTGAGGTCTCATAAGCATTGATACTTCTTGTCATGAATTTCACACTTGGCAATATCGAGTAGATGAGATCATGAGGACATATTCGTCTATAGGAACACCACAAGTTTCAGCTGTCATTGGTTGAACCTATCTATGAACATGTGTATTGGTATCCTAAATTGAGATCATTATCAATGTGTACCACTTGATCACATACTTTTATTTAAGGAATAAACCATGAAATTGAAATCATGGCTAGGTAGATTGTGTTGGGTGGATCTTTGGTGGTATGACATTGGTTGATTGACAGAGATAAAATTTGTCACTTCTAAGTTGAAGAAGTGATATCTCAGGCCTAGTTTATCAGGATGGTAGTACCTTTAATAAATCCATAATCATGGTAGAAGAAAGTAATTCCATCCAGTTAAATAAAAAAATAATAAATCAAGAATGGATGACGATAAAATTTGTGTATCCCGCTTTATGCGATATTACAATACAAAGATATTATATTACATGGTGAGTGTTCATATGATGGTGGTCATAACTATGACTATTAATGATCTCTTTAGGGGCCTTTATGTGTTTATAGACTCTTCTATTAGTCTATAAATAGTATCCACTACTATCGAGATAAGGGCCTAGAGGGTCACACATAATAGCATATTCAAGAGTCTTCCATATTCTGATGAATAGGTGTAAAGAAAATGGTGGGATCCACCATGTGGTTTGAGAGTTTTCTAAGTATTATTGACTGCTAATGAATAAATTAATTTATTATTATTAAAGTATAGAATAATTGGGTTGAATTTATTTATTAAAAGTATCCACAAGGTTTTAAGTGGATACACAAAAAAATATAATACGAATGAATATTATTTTAATACTATGAGAATTACGAGTTGAGTTAATGAATTAGGTTTATCACATAATATATTTATTACATATTATAAGTAGGTGATAAAATATAAATGACATATATGATGTAGTTAGTTAGTCACAACGTGTCATTTAATGCCTATTAAGTGGTAATTACTTATATGAGGGTCAGAGAACCATTTCCGGGTAATCAAAACTCACTATATAAGTAGGAGGGAGGTATTTTCATTAGTAATATTCATACCCATGAATTTGAGAGATCCTCTCTCCTCCTTCCCACATCTAAGAGAGAGAAATCTATTGTCCAAGATTCTGATCTTTGATCTCCTCCACAGATCGAAAGGACGGGACCATGGTGATCATTAAGACATCGAAGGAATCATTGAAGATCTTCACTATCACCCAAAATTTTATGATCAATGTTCAAATGGATTCTTAAAGTATGTGTGGATGATATAGAGGGGTTCAAGCTCAGATCCTTCAAGTAATGTTTGCTGATGAAAAGCGATATTATAATGCACCGCTGATTCGAATAAGGTATTTTTTTTAAAATTTTTGTGCTTTAAAATATTAACGCAAGATCCTTAGACCTTAATGGGGCTTGGATCATTAGAGATGATGATGTCTCATTAATTTTCTGATGAAATTTTTTAAATCCTCAACCCACCTGGCTCTGCTGCACACCCCGATACCAACAATTGGTATAAGATGGATCCCATGAATTTTATAATCTAAAGAAATATTAATTTTCTTCAAATTAAGTAAAGGTATTTGTTTCGGTCCCAATGTAACAAACCATGCATCGATCCGATATCTTATGAACAAGTTATAGTCATTCGAAATTGTTAATATGGATCGAAAATGCAGCTGTTAAGGGATAAATTTGAAGAATAATATAAATATATATATTTTTTGTTTTTATTTTCTAGATGATCCATTTCTGTCTAGGTTCGATCTGGAACATTTTTCCCAATGAGTTCATATTCCACTATTTGTCTAATAAAAAAAGGACATGGAGATATATGCTTATCGTGGAAGCTTTGTAAAAAAACAAAACCTATATTATTGGATTTAAGAAAAATTGAATAGGGGTTTTGGATGAGCCTCAACTAGAGGAATAAAAAAAAACATTTTTCAATAAATTTTGTTGGCATACCTAAAAAATAAATAAAAAAATAAATAAAGGCTTCCTTAAGATGCTTGGGGTGCCACCCTTTCAATTTCATCCTTTGGCCAGCTCATGATAGTCGCCACTATGGGCTCCTCCTCGAGACTACGATGTACCACCACCTCCATCTACATCTCCAAATGCACCTCCCTTTCCCCCAGCCTCCACTAGAGCCATCGGCTAGAACTCCCCCTTGTGCCACCGACACACCTACTCCACGATTGCTACCTCTTCAGCATCATCGCCACCATCTAGTTTCTCTCCCTTCTTGGTTTTCCTAGATACCAACCATCACTACCTCGACCTCCTTCGGCTATCGTTGAACCTCATCCGTGGTCCCCTCTGAGTGGATACCCCACTTTCATGAAGATTCAAACCCCATTTCCGTAGTTTCCCCCACCTAGATTGGGCGACCCATGACTAAATTTGGTCAGTTCGACTTGGAAAGGGTTTGAACGAGTCTTCCTGACCCAAAACCACCCTTCATGGGGTCTTCCCAACCCGAAATGGCCTTGAGTAGGTTCTTCCTTTCCCGGAATGGGCCTGTGTGAGTTTAGCCCGACCCGTAACGGGCTTGGGTAGAGTTCTGGGGTCCAGAAATTTTGAATATTTCCAAAATATTAATTTATTAATTTTAGGTTCTAAATATATATATATATATATTAATTTTAATATTCCAAAAATAAGAATTTAATTTTGGTTTATAAATAAATAAATTGATTAATTTATTTTTTGGAATAAAAAATAAATTAATAATGGGACTGAATGCATTAAATTATTTGAATTTAAAATAATTCAGTTAATTTATTAATTGTTCTCAACTTAAATTTATTGAATTTTAATTTTCATCATGATTTTAAATTTCTCATCAACTGGTCTTGAGCAGTGATCAACCCATTATTTTTCTGGTTTATTTTTATTTAATTATTTATTACTTGCGTATGATGCTTGTAATATTTAATTAGTTTTTGTTGACGATCTACACTTCATCATTCTTTATTCAATATGCATAAGGTCCCACATGTCTATTATTATCTGTACGTATATTGTGCTTCTTGAGACCCCCTCACCCATGTGAGAGTACATTTATACTATTGATGATAATGATATTAGAGGGGGACCATGCGAAGAGGAGGTGGTACCCTAGGCGAGAATTGAAAACACTAAACTAGGAGCAAGTTGCGATATGAGTTAGGAACCGACTCAGTATTGATACCCCTAAGTCATAGTTGATCCATTAAGTTTAAATGGATCAACCAGTACTAGATTCTCAATACCATTGGGTAATTCTTTCCTTTATGAATTGTGTATTATTTTATGCATTTTCATATCAGTAAAAAACATATAAAATAATAAACATAAAAATGCATAAATTCAAAATGAATTTATTCTATTAATTCATGTTCAATTGTGAGTGAGAAAACATAATATGAACATAATTAATAGAAAATTATTACATTCATAAAAAATATTAATAACCCCTCAAAGAAATATTAAGTCGTGAACACCTTCCATCCTTAAAATTTTAACAAAACCATGTGTACGGGGTTTTCATCATCCAAAGTTGTGGGTGCCTTCAACTACTAGGGATTTTTCTTGAGAGTGATGAGTTGAATTAATTAAATATGGTAGAAAAACAATTATCCAAAACTATATTTCTACCAATTTATAGGAAAAGCGTTGAAGGAATCAAGATTAGGATTTTGAGAAGCTGAGACTTCACTTAGCAATTTAAGGAAATGTGAGTTAATGTAGTTGGAAAGTCTAGTGATTACTTATAAACTCTTCGAGTAGTGGCATAGCCAAAGCTTGTAGACTAAGAGAGGAGGTTTTAAGGATCCATACCACTATAATACTCAAGTGACGGAGTATTCTAGATATAGTAGTGAGAGCTACCGATGTTCGATAAAATAGTGGGAGAAATTTAATGATTTAATTAATTAATAAAAAATGTCTAAAAGGTAATTAATATAAAGTACTAACTGATAAATCTATTTATTATATAAAAAATGGGAATCACCAATACCACCAAATCATTATTACCATAATCAATTTCAGATAAAGAAAATATTTTGACTGACCATAATTTCCAAGAGTGGTACATGTATTTATGCATAGTATTATTCCAAGAAAGGAAACTTTATATATTGGAGCCCTCAATTTCTACTAACCCCCCTTAGGGAGAAAGAAAGGCAGATAAAGATAAATATAAAAAGTATGTAGATGATACACTATATATGCATTGTATCATGTTTTCATCTATGTCCAATCAATTGCAGAAAATGCATGAAGACAAAAATTACTATAGAATGCTTACTTATCTCTAGGAGTTATATTAGAAGAGCACAAGGAAATAAAGGTATGATATATCCAATGAACTTTATAGGTGTAGGATAGTATAAGGGAATCGAGTAGGACCTCATGCACAAGATGATCGAGTACATTGAGTGACTTGAATCCCTAGGGTTTAAACTAAACTAATAACTAGAAACTAATCTCATTATTTCCTATTTATCACCAAGATTATTTAATTTTATTGTTAATTAAAATATGAATAACATAAAAAAATCACTCTAAGATATTTTATATTTAGTTCTCCAAGATGATAAGGATATTAAAAATACTAACTATTTATCCCTTATGGTGAACAAGAGGAGGAAGGGAAAGTATAAGGGGTCTAAGTCTAATTCCAAGAAAAAAACACTGATGCACCATCCTTCTAAAAGGAAAAATATATATAGGGTGGACAATGAGAATGAGGCTATCTGATTTTCAAGTGGTATGAAAAGGCCACTGGAAAAATAATTGTAGAGTTGGGAAGAAAAATCAAGGTGACACTTCTACTCCAGGTATTTTTATCATTGAATGCAATATATCTTTATCTACTTATTGGGTATTGGATATAGAATTTGGATAACACATTTGTATTCATATATAGAAACCAATTATATTTTATAATATTGAAAAGGGTGAAGTGGATCTCTGAGATACAAATGGTGCGAGTCTAGAAGCCTTGGTAGTGAGAGATTGTCACTTAAATTTTTCCAGTGGTTTAGTTCTTACATTGAACAATTTTTATCATGTTCCTTTATTTACCAAAAACATAATGTCATTTTCAAGTTTATAAGCTATGGGTTTTTATTTCATGTTTGGAAATAAATGTTGTATCTTTTATAAGGATAACATATGTTATGGTATGGCGCATCTTAATAGTGGATTGTATATACATGAACTTGAAAATCATGTCATGAAAATCAATGACAAAACTATCAAACATGACTCATATAACACCATCCTATGGAACTTCAGTTTTGGTCATGTAAATGATAAGATTTCATAGAAATTAAATCAAGCAGGGTATTTATACTCAGCTGAAAAAAATCCCTCAGATGCATGTCATTCTTGTTTATAGGAGAAAATGACTAAATCACCCTTCTTTGGGAATGGAAAAAGAGCCATTGAATTATTGCAATTAATTCATACCAACGTATGTGGTCCATTTATAGTAGAGGAAAGGGGTGGGATTTCATACTTCATTACTTTTATCGATAACTATAGTATGGTTATATATAATTAATGTGGTATAAGTTAGATTCCTTTCATATGTTTAAGGAATACTAACATGAAGTATAAAACCATCTTGATAAGAAGATTAAGGCACTTTTCTCAGATTGATGTGGAGAGTATCTTAACCGAGCTTTTATTGATCACTTGAATAAGTGTGGGATAGTATCTCAACTCACTTATCCTTATACAACATAGTGGAATAGTGTTAGTGAAAGGAGAAATCAAACCTTTCTTGACATGGTCAGATCAATGATGATCCAGAAAACTCTTTCTCTATCCTTTTGGGGATAGACATTGTAGAAAAAACATATACCCTTAACTAAGTACCAACTAAAGTGAAAAATTAGATTCTATATGAGTTATGGTGTGAAAAGAAACCCAAGTTGTCACACATATGGGTATGGGGATGTAAGGATTTTTTCAAGACTATACCTAGTAAAAAATTATAATTTATAAGTACAAAGTGAATCTTTATAGGTTATCCTAAAAAAATCATAGGATATTACCAATATAACCCTTCTTATAGAAAAGTGATTGTGGAAATAATTGCCATATTTTTAGAAAAGGAACACATTTCCAATGGAAATAGTGGAAGAAATATTTACTTCAATGAATTTGATGCTCATGATGCATGAGAGTTGGTACAAGAACAATATTTATAAGAGTTGGTGGGAGATAATGATGTTCCTGAGACACAATTACTACATAAGTCAAATCAAGAGGTTAGTGAACCAAAGAGTTATGGTTTTCTTGTCACTAAGTTAGGTGACACATTACACCTAGAGAATTATGAAACTATAACCTATAAGGAATAATTATATAGAAAAGATGCTACTAAATAGAAAGAATCTATGAACTCTGAGAGGAAGTGGATATACAAAAATCAAGTTTGGATCTTGGTGGACCCTCTAGCTGACGTAAAACCCATTGGGTGAAAATGGGTATTCAAGAAAAAGATAGAAATGGATGCTAAAGTAAATACCTATAAAGAATGATTAGTAGTGATAGGTTTTAGGAAATTTCAAGGAATATACTATTATGAAACCTTATCACCAGTAGAAATGATAAAGTCCATCTGAATATTACTTTCAATAACAGCCTTTCGTGATTACAAGATTTGGAAAATGGATTTAAAAACTAATTTTCTAAATGGGAAGTTGGTTGAAGACATCTATATGAATCAACCCAAAGGGTTTATGAATTCAAAGAATTCTGAAAAAGTGTGCAATATGTAGAGATCCATTTATGGGTTGAAACATGGATCATGACCAAGGAATGTTCATTTTGATGAGGCCATAAGAGAATTTGGTTTTTTCAAGAATGAAAGCGATACACGTGTCTATAATAAGGTTAATTGTAATGCCATCATTTTCATTATATTATATGTTAATTACATATTAATTATGGAAAATTAAGTACAAGTCCTACAATTAGTTAAGACTTGGTTAAATGAATGATTATCCATGAAGTACTTAGGTGAAACAACCTATATTCTAGAGATAAATACCTATCATGATAGATCTTAGAGGATTATTAGGCTAATTCAAAGTATATATATTGATAAGGTACTCAAAAGGTAGAATATGGAACAATCCAAGAGAGAGTTGTTGATAATGTCACATAGTATCAATCGCACTAAGAAAATGTTTCCACAAACACAGTAGGAGATTGAAAGAATGAGAGGAATACCTTATTCTTTAATAGTGGGATATATAATGTATTCTATGCTATATACTAGGTTTGATTTGTTCCTTTTCATTAAGCATGGTGGGTAGATATCAAGATAATCTAGAAGATCTGCATTGGGAAGCTATAAAAACTATCCTAAAGTACTTGAGGCGTACAAAGGATATGTTCCTGGTGTATGGAAGAGATGAGGAACTATTAGTGAGAGGATCCAAGGATGCTAGTTTCTAGACAAATTATGATGATATGAAATCACAGTTAGACTATTTATTTTACCTGAATGATGGTGTAGTGATCTAGAGAATCTTGAAGCAACCTATGGTCATTAACACTACATCAGAATATGAGTATATAGTGGCTTTTAATGCAGCTAAGTAGGTAGTCTGGATACACAATTTTTTCTCATATATTAGTGTTGTTCCTAGAAGTGCAGTACCTATTCTAGTTTATTGTGATAATATGATGGTAGTGGTTCTTGCTAAGGATCCTAGGTCACACTAGAGGATAAAGAATCTACTTTATAAGTTTCATCTCTTGAGGTATTTTACTTAGTGAGGTGAAGTCATAGTTAGTATAGTATCCACAAAGTATAACATGGATGACCCCATAACTAAAGACATATCTCAATAGAAGCATGATTCTCATGTGACAGATAGTGGTTTGATACTTGTTAGCAGTTGGATCTAGTCCAAGTGGGAGTGTTGAAAGTGGGTGACCTAGACCCAACATATGTATGTACTTTGATTACCATTATATATATATACATTTTGATATATACATGTGTTTGTATTACCATAATAGCATCTATGCTTCTACATCCACTATATTTATGGTAATTTCCTTAGATTACATGTCATATAAAAAGGTGATAGCAGTTCCTAGGATATAATGTGAACCTATAGATACCATAACATTAATCTTAAACACATTTCCTATAGTCTGGATACATCATACTAAAAGGACACAGATAATGTGCGACCATCGAATGCTAGGGGATTATAATCATTGAGACTTATTCTCATGAAGTTAACACTTTTTGATCTCGTGTAGATGAGATCATGAGGATAGAACCACCAATAGAAACACAATATGTTTCAGGTGTCATTGGTTGTTCCTATCTATGAACATGTGTATTGGTCTCCTGACTTGAGATCATTATCATTGTGTACCATTTGATTGCGTACTTTGATGTAAGGAAAAAACTATGAAATTGAAGTCATAGGGAGGTAGCTTGGGTTGGGTGTATCTTTTTTAGTATGACATTGGTTGAATGATTAATATATTATTTTTGATTTCCGATTTGAGGAAGTGATATCTCGGGCCTAGTTGATCAAGATGGTAGTACCTTTAATAAATCCATGGCCATGGTTCTAGAAGATAATTCTTTCCAATTAGATCAAAAAATAATAAATAAATAATGGATGATGACACAAACTGTGCATCCCAATTTATGAGATATAGTGAAACAAAGAGATTATATTACATGATGAGTGTTCACAGGATGATTATTGTTGCTATGACTATTCCTTATCTCTTTAGTAGACTTTATGGATTTATAGAATTTGCTCTTGGTCTATGAATAATATTCACTTCTATCAATATAAGGTTGTAGATGGTCACAGAAAATTTCATATTCAAGTGTCTTCCCTATTTTGATGAATAAGTGTAAAGGAAATGGTGGGACCCACCACAGGGTCTGAGAGTTGTTTAAGTATTATCGATCACCAAATAATAAATAAATTCATAATTATTCAAGTATATAATAATTGGATTGTATTTATTTATTAAAATTATTCATAATGTTTTAAGTCAATACATGAAAAAATATTATACAAATGAATATTATTTTAATATTCAAGGTTCATTTAAAATTATGAGAATTACGAGTCCAGTTAATGACTTGGGTTTATCATGTAATATGTTTATTATATATTATAATAAAGTGATAAAATATAAATGAAATATATGATGTAGTTAGTTCATCATAACATTTCATTTATTTCTTATTAAGTGGGTGTTACTTATACAGGGGTTAGGGAACCCTTTTTGGGTAATCAACACCCACTGTATAAGCAGGAGGGAGCTCATTTCATGGGTATTATTCATACCCAAAAATTTGAGAGCTCTTATCTACTCATTCCCACATCCAAGATAGAGAAAGATCCCATACAAGCTTCCAATTTTCGATCTCCTTTATAGATCGAAGGGATGGGACCATGGTGATTGTCATGATGTTAAATAAATCATTAGAGCTCCATGATAGTACCCATAATTTGATGACCAGTTTTCTCATAGATTCTTGAACCATGTGTGGGTAATATAGTGGGGTTCAAGCTTAGATCCTTCAAGTAACGATCTCCAGTGACAAGCGACAGTCTAGCACATCACTGATTCAAATGTGGTAAACGTTCATTTAATTTTTTATGCTTTTAAATATTCATGTGAGATCCTCGAACATTACTAGGGATTAGATCACTTGAGATAATGAAGTTTCATCACTCCAGTTATGAAAAATTTTAAATCCTCAACCCACCTGCTTATGATATGTTCCCTAGTACCCAAATAATGACATCTTATTAATATATTTAATTCTTTATCATGTTCTCCATAATGTTTATGATATAAAAATTTATGAAATTCTTTTCTATTATTGAGCATATGAGATCACCCCTTTCTTATGTTTCCAATCCCCAGGTTATAAAGATGATTACATCATGTGAGTTTTATAGAAAAGGGTCTAAATGAGCATGCTTATGGAGAAATTTTCACAAGTTTAGTAAAATAATATGTTTATATAACTAATTTACAAGGAATTGAATCTTTTGATCTTTGGGTTGTGTGTCTATTTGGAAGATATATTATTTAAATCATGATATTAATATATTATTTAAGTTAATTTTGGCTTGGGTCACTATATGTTCAGTGGGATTGATTTGAAAGGAGGTTCATTGAGTGTGTGAGTTTCATGGGTGTGAATTCATGATATGAGAGACCTTTATGGTGTGTGTTAATCCACTACTTTCATACTGTATCCTTATATAATTTTAATTATACTTTATAGTTTTTGTTTATATATTTATTATTATGATCCAACCTATTATTTTCTTAGAGGTTCGTGTGATAAGTCTTGGGGTTTTCTTACTAGGTTTTATACCCACCACTATATATGCACCTTGGTGTGTATGTAGACACTGAAGGACCAACTTTGTCCTCCCAGACATAGGTGGGAAATCCAGTGTTAGGAGTAATCACCAGAGAGAGAGATACTCCTAGGGAATAACATAATCAAATAACCAACTCACTATATCAATTTCATTTCCTCCTTATTGTATTAATAAACCAGGATGTTTACAATATGGTTACTGAGAGCATATAAAGATGGATTTCATGACACCATCTCCGAATTATCATAATTATGGACAAAAGGGATATATCAAGCATTATTGTATAAATTACACAAAGTCAACTGGTGGAGATGGTTCTAATCTATCACGGTCTTGTCATGCTTATGCATGGAAATCACGTCACGACATTTCTACCCCTTAGAATTAAGATAGCCAGGGTGATCCTAAAAACACACTAACACCTCAGCAGGCATTGCCTCAGTATGAGTGCAAGAATCATTCAGGGGGAGTGGATTGATAATTTTTTGGAGTTGAGTATATTATTCCAAATGAAGTCATAGGTCCCTCGATAGTGAAAGGTTCCATCCTCCTTGACTCTTCCTTAATGTACATTTTTCTTAACACCAGTGCATCATATTCTTTTATTTATTCTTGGGTGGTAAAAAACTGGACTTATCTATGGAAATGATTCCTCGCATTATGAATATAAAGACACCTATTAGACAATGGGAGTTCAATGAATTTAAATGTTCAGCATGTTCTATCACCATTGAATCAATCTAGTTTTTGTGGGATTTCACTGTCTTGGACATGGAAATATTTGATCATATCTTTAAAATGGATTGGATAGTAGCATTCAAGGATTATATTGACTACTACACTCAGTGAGTGGATTTTACATCTCCTGAAGGATTTTTTTAGTTATTAAAATGGGAATAGAACATCAATGTGGGTAGATAAGGAACTTTAGTGATAGTGGTTAGGGATATCTCATATTAAATAATAGTGACCACCTTTGGGACTATTGATTCAACTAAACATAGGTATTTTTCTAGAATAGTATATTGATACCCTGATGTATTCCTGAATAACTTCTATGGATTTCCACTAGAAAGGGAAGTGAAATTTTTTATTAACCTACTCCTAGGAATGAATCCTATTTCACTTATATTAAACATAATATAACTAAAAAAATTATGAGATTTGAAGGTACAACTAGAATAATCAAAAAACAAGGGATTTATAAAACCAAGTAAATCACATTGGACTGCTTTGGTTCTATTTTTAGAAGGAATATATTAATATTTCACTTTGTGTTGATTATAGTAAGCTGAATTAAGTTATGATTAACAATTGATACCCAATTCCTAAAATTGATGATCTATTTGATCAGTTGAAGGGGGATAAATGATTCTCCAAAATTGATCTCTGATCAGTGTATCACAAATTTACTACAATAAAATAAATTGGATATTCCAAAAATAGATTTTAGAAGATGTTATAGACACTATGAAGGCTTGGTCAATCCCTTTGGTCTCACTAATACACAAACAATCTTCATGAAATTAATGAATCTTATATTTCATCAATAATTAGATTCTTTCATCATGGTATTAATAAATGAAATCTTGGTGCACTCCTGCATGAAATATGACCATGAAAGGCACTTGGATATCGTATTGGGTACATTATGAGACCATCATCATTATGAAAAATTATCAAAGTGTGACTTTTGGATATGGTAATTTCATTTCCTTAGCTATTTTATTTCTAAAAATGTAATATTGTTTGATCTTGATAAAATTGAGGTATTTATTTCTTGGAAACAACTTACAAATGTCTTTGATATATAGAGTTTTCTAATATTAGTAAGATCTTAGTGTCTCTTTGTTCGAAACTTATCATGTCTCGCTTCTCCCATGATTTCACTAAAAATGACATTCATTACATTATTATAGAGTGATGATTTTCAATAATCTTTTGAGTAACTTAAGGCTTAACTCAATTGAGAACCTATCCTTATCTTACTCGAACTAGGTGATGACTACATTGTCTTTTATGATGCTTCTGGATCTAGATTGGGTTGTGTTCTCATGAAAGGAGAACATGTAATAGATTATATATCATGTACATTGAGGATACTTGAAGAATTATTTAACATAAGACCTTGAATTATCAATGGTGGTCCATGCCTTAAAAAAATGGCATTATTGTCTTTTTGGTAAAAAGTTCACTATGTTTACAGATCCTAAAATATTGAATCACATATTTTCAAAATGGGACTTAAAATCAAGGACAATACATTAAATAGAATATATTTAGATGTTCTAATTGACTTGGTTTATATAAATGGGAAATAAAATTCAGTGCCTGATGAATTAAGTCATAAGTCGTATAACCAAGTGGTTAGAGATACCTGCAACTAATGAAAACTGATGCTGGTAATTCCTAACATGAACTTGGAATGTACTAAGCAAGATGATGTTATAATATTATTTTTAGTCACTCTTATACCTTAATTGGTTGAACTAGTCAAGGAGGATCAACAATCAAATCTTTATTGTCTTACAATGAGGTTGAACCTCAATAGTGGGGAGACCATTGATGAGTGGACAAAAGATGAAATTTTGGTATTGTGATTTTAATATTGGATTGTAGTTCCTCCATCATGATAAGTAAAAATTAATTATACTTATCACTATTTTCAAGTGGGTTATCCACATGAGTTCTTAGAAAATGTATAAGGAAATAAAGGACCATTTTTGGTGTCCAGGTATAAAAAAGATGGTGGTAGAGTATGTTATGTGATGACTCACTTGTCAACACATGAAGCTTGAAAATCAAGGACCAACTAACCTGTTAAAATAATTGCCAATACCCATATGAAAATCAGAGAAAATTGGTATGAAATTTTTCATTACTCTACCAAGAATGCTTCAGAAGCATGATGTCATATGAGTGATTGTGGACCAACTCATGAAGTTGGCACATTTAATTTTAATATGGGAGATGAATTGTGAAAGATCTATATCAAGTGTAATGTCCCAGAATATGTCCACTTAGCAGTTCCTAATCCAAGGTCATAATATGCCCTCAATCATGCCTCCCCATAGGCTAGAGGCTTATAACTAGAGGTGAGGGCCTAATCCATAAAATTTGAAGACTATTCCCTTGAATTAGAGACATATAATTAGTGAAAAAATAACCAAACATCCAAAAAACATAACCATAGTACCCAATTTAAAATATGAAAAATATTGTAATAAATTCCACATAGAGGTAATACATTCATACATACACTGATCACCCACTAGGTTAATACCAAATAAAAAATAAACAAAAAATAAAAATCCCACACACTAGCCCAACTATCATCCCTGAGCCTTACACAACCTATCTCCAAATACTCTTGAATTGCATAAGCCTGATCCACTACATGGCCTATGTTGAACCTAAAAATGGACATAAGACATGTATTCTCACCAAAGTGATCATATAGGGAATGAGAAATACATATTATTAGGGTCTCACAAAGTTTCCCTATTATATGAAATCATATACGTTTATGCTTGAAGAATAAAAAAAATATGTCACACAAGCACCTTGGACATCGTGTGCTAACTAGGCCACCATGACTCCCTATGTGATAGGACATTGTGTGCTAACTAGGCCACCATGACACCTGATAAAACCTACTTTGGAAACATGTCGAAAACCCACCATCATCTTGTATCATTCCACTATATCGATGCCCACCTTGTATCCAAAGATTCAAGGTCGGTCAATATCTAAATCTCAACCCACTATCTGTAGACACTAGGCATGGTCATACATCCATATCTTAAACCACTTTATTATTTCTCAAAGAAAGGTCCATCGATTTCGTCTCACATCATTCCATGAACCAACCCCTAGGATGGTCTTTTACCTAATCCTACTCAAGGAAAGGCCCAATTAATACACACCAACCTAATATATACATAGAAAGGTCATTGAACCAATACCCTCATAAAGGAATAGTCATCACACTACCCGATCAAGGCTTCACAAATCATCCCATGACTCAACCATCTAACCAATGGATAACCACCACCATATTGAACAAGGTTTTAAAAATCATCCCATGAATCAACCATCTCACCACTAGATAACTACCACCCCATCAGAACAAGTTTGTAAAAATCATTCTATGACTCAACCATCCCACTAATGTATAACCACCACCATGTCGAAGTAAGGTTTTACAAATCAAACAGGGCCACATCCCATCACATAGTTCAACATCTCAACACATAAAACCCTAGTCCTAATATTTCCTATCACATCACAACACGTCTCTTCTTAGATATAAGGGCGCCCACTAGGTCCTCCAAACCTACCATGGTCTATGAACATCGATACCATATCATCTCTATTATCCCATGACAATAACACACCCCTTAGGCTCATCCTGACCAAAACCTCAAGGTCTGGTCCATCCCATTATGGTCTCTCATCTCTCTTGGTCCTACAACCATGGGACTATCCTAAGCCATCATTCTCCAATAACCTCGACATCTGGATGCTGAGTTTTGAATATTTCCACCACCCGCACCTAGGTCCCATATCACATATCTTAATGGAGATATCTTAAACCATCACTTAGAGGAAAACCCTATCATGACACCTATCTAGTCCTGAAGGACTCATCCTACTCATGAAAATCACCATGTTATTATAACATCTTTGGAAGGGTGTTTCTTAACAGGATTGAGACAGATGGTCCTCTCACCCATCACTAATAGGCCTAAGCCTCTCGTACCTATCCAACCAGCCCTTGGAAAAACCATCCTAGGCCACTCGCATCACATATTACATCCTAAGATAACCCAAGGTCTTTTATCAGCCCAAACATCACTCTCATATCTTGGTGACATAGTCATTAGGCGATTCCATATCACCGAAGTGCTATAGAGCACTTAACCTGGGCATAAGAGGCTAGACGCTAACCCATCACTTCTTACCAAGGAATTCCTAGTCCCTATCCATATATCTGATCCCATGAAATGCATACAGGAAAGTGAAGTTATACATAAATTGAAAAATTAGCTTGTATTAAAGGGACCACCTACCTCCATCAAGGATTTACTTCCCAAGACAAGCTCCGCCTCACCTTGACCAAGGCTTGACATGCATCTGTTAAGCTTCTCCATGACTTATCTAAGATCATACCTCTACATAAGCTCCTATATCACGTAAAACATAATAAATAAATAAGTATAATTAATTATTTAAATTAAATCAACATTCAATAATCACTAAAAATATCAATAGGTCATCCTTTCACACTGAAACCATGACCGACCACACCTGAAGGGTATACAACACACCCTAGATACAAACCAAACCAAAATACCTAATGCATAACACCCAAATGACCATCAATTTGATCCAATTTTACTATATACCTTAAAAAATAGGCTAGTGGCTTATCGCCATCGAAACAATGATGAATGACATGAAGACATCCTCCCGAGTCTCCCTATATGCAAGTTGAGAAAAATACCCATAAATCTCAGTTGATTCTACCACACTTTGGCGGAATAAAAACCAAATCATTAAATAAAATTGATTAAAATAAGAAAACAATAAAGGAGAAACCAGAATGAGAGAGAAACAAACTAACTCACCTCAAATCACTGCTGAAATGCATTTAGAACCAATCCCTTTCAAAGAGTATCAAATGAGAGGTAGAGGGAGGTAGATTAGGCTAAGAAATGGCATCTATCAAGCTCATTACCTACATAAAACTGAAGGACCCCAACACCAAAAGGATGATACTACCTGGTATTTCCCAAATTTACACAAGTTTTTAGGGTTAAGCGGTCACTTGTAATATATCTTGGGTTGTTGAATCACCTAATAAGAAAACTATAGAAATGTAAATTATATGGGATGTTTTTGGATATGAAGTGGCCAAATTTGGGTTGATTTTAGATAGGTTTAAGTGAGAACTAAGGGACTTAAGTGAATTAAATTTAAAATAATGAGTTGATCCTAGGTTATCACTTGGGGTGGATTGGATGCATTCATTTTTCAACTATTTCAATTTCTTATATTTGAGATGGGTTCAGTTAAGAAGATAAAACAACATCATCACTTACTATTTTAATACCAACACACCCTAATACTAATCACCTATACACTTTGAGGATAATTTTTTTGATCACTCCAAGGTAAAGGTTTGTATTAGCACTTGAAGTGTGTGGCCTTAAATTCAATAAGGTCGAAGGAGTTTAATGACCATCAAACAAAATTATCAATTAAAATAAGTGATTAGACATTAAATGAGTGAGAAATAACATCCAATAAAATCCCTTTCTAATCTCTTATATCAACCCATAAATGGGTTATCCCTCTATTAATTCTATTGTTTTAATGGAAGTGGGAAGTAGACTCATGAGGGAGGAATTGAAGAAGTAATAAAAACAATAAAAAGAAAATGATCACTCCAACATTGTGTGAATAATTTAGCAAGGTTTGGTGTGAATAAGTTCACACATCATGGAAATGGTATCAATGTGACAAAAAACATAAAATTATAAGGATAATAAGTTTTATTAAGAATCTAATGTGATTTGAGAAACTTAAAAATTGAAGAAAAGCGATTACAATATCAAATTGAAAGCATAAACTTACAATGAAACAAAAAAAAAATTCCTCAAATACTCAACCACCACTGCCTTAAATAAAAATTTCAAGAGGATTGGGTCGATCCACCAACATTCCATGTCTTCCCACTTGATTATAGTAGGCCCAGGGTGGTGGAAAGTTTGTGGAATTTGGACTTTTCCACCCTTGACCCAAAATGGAAGCCAGCTTGCATCCACCAAATAGAGGTGGCTAAATGAGCTTCTAGATGGCCTAATTTGGGTGGGCCATATAAGAAACAAATGGATATTATGATATTCCCTAATATCCTATAAAATTTCTGCCCAAAATAATTTTTTTAGATATGAGTGAAATGGTGGACTGTTTTTCTAGGCCTCCGAATCTGGCACAAAATTGTATCTTCACATTGGGATGCATGTAAATCCATTAAAACATCCAAATTATCTTGGTCAAATATTGAATGAAATGTTCCCCATGATGTCTTATATCCCCAACTAAATTTTTAGAATCATTGGGCTTGGACATTGGTATCAACATTACTTTTATTAGGTTACTATCCAGTTCACTTTTCCTAGAATGTTCTTAGTTCAAGGCCCATTTTGGTGGTATTCCAATGAGAATCTTCAAGTGCTCCAAAAGCATGAATTATTCCTTACAGAATGGGGGACCTGAAAATAAAATTTAAAAACAAAATCAAGACCATTTTATGTTTTATGAGGTGTTCAAAAATGTACCATGCAATAGTTCATTTTAAGAAGGAATTACAATCATAATGTGAATTAATGTTCAGTTTGAAAAAAACACTAAAAATGGTGTTTATGAATAATGAATCACATGAATATTATATATATTAAAAATGAATATTATCCTACTTCAGTGGATAATCCCACCCCCAACATGATTTTTTCTATTCCCGAGAAAAATGTATCTCAAAAATATGAAATTCGAATTATATTTTACAAAAACATTTTAATACAAATTTCTCACAAAAAGTCCTCATACCAAAAAATTATGAAACCTATAAAAATAATTTAAAACAATATAGGTCTAGAGTCATATTCCAATCCCAATCCCATTCCTTTTTTCAAATTCATCACCACATTTTATCCTATTTCAATTAAGCATGATGATGTGTTGTGCATCACAATAGACATGAGGGTTCGTCTTTATTAAAGGGAGAAAAGATGTAAGCGCTAGGTGGAATCACATTTCAATATTAAGAAGATTAATTATTTTTTTTATTTTTTTTGTTGTTTCAATTTTTTCATGGTAATTGAAATTGAACTCAATCGAGTCAACCCACGTAGTGAGACTTTTTTGATGACTCCTAGGCTCAAATACCTTAGGGAAACAAGTGAAGCTCACATACTCGGGCATCATATCAAGTTTAATCAATAAAAAAAATCAAATTACCACAAATAGAGATAAAATGGACAACTATATGCTATTAAACTATGGAGTCATAATCCCCAATTGCTTAAAGACACACATTAGGTTAGTCCATTTCTCTACGCACAATTGATTTTTTTTAATTTTTTTTGATTATTTTTTTTGAATATTAATATTAAAATTAAAACAATCACAAAACTTATGCCATTTATTATGGGAACCCAAGAATTAAAACTAATACCCCATAATCCAAAGGATGTGCATTGTGTTTTTTTATTAAATGGTGAAAAATCACATCGGACAACCGCACTTTCCAAAATCTACGCTCATGAACTTAAACTTGCATTAAAATCAGAATCAAGTCATGAAAAATTATTTGATATTAAATTTCAAATTTTTCAATGTGTATTATCATGTTTTATGGTTAAAGAAAATTTTCCTTCCATTTATACACATAAAATTTTATTTGACATGATTTTTTTTATTCTTTTCACCCCCAACTTAAAATAACACCATCCCTAGTGTTTAAAGAAAAGAAAATTCCAAAGGGGGTAGAGGTAGAGAATAGAAGTTCCAAAATAAATTTTAAAATTAGAATCATGGAATGAAGTCACCTGGTGGTTGAAGTTGAAGTTCATGTTACTCCCATTCAATCCTTTGATCTCCATGTTACTCACTGAAGCCTTATCAAAGATAATAGTTTGTGTTTGTACACCTGGAGAAAATATGATTTGCCTAAAAATTCATCAATCTCAGTAGCCACTGAAGCTTACACCCCAATACAATTAGAAACCATGGAAACCCATTGAGGTTACCTTAACTAAAAATAAACAAAAACAAAAGGAAAGAAAAAAAACATACCTGCTTATTTTAAAACTCTAAACCTTGAGTTATTGTACAAGTAAAGGCCGGGTTGCCTCCCAAAAAGTTCTTTGTTTAATATCGTTATCCCTAAATAGACCCTAAATCTATCAAAATTTTTCTGGTTCATAGGATGGCTTAGTTAACTCCTCCTTTTCTTCTTGTTTATTGAATGATTCAATGAATGGTTTTAAACTATAAACATTGACTTTGAAGACATTACCACTAGTGGGATCCTAAATCTATACTACCCCATGAGGGTACACATGATGCACTATGTATGGATCTGACCATCTTGACCTTAACTTTCCCTGGTGTAAATGAAGTTTTGAACTATACAAGAGCACAAATTTTCTTGGTTCAAAGTGTTTGACTTTGAGATTCCTAGATTGATAGGATTTAACTATAGCTTTATTTATCCTTGAATTTTCATAAGCCTCCATCCTAAGTACCTAAAGTTCATTAAGATCTATTTTTCACTTTATTTTGGCCAAAGAAATGTCAAAGTTCATTTTTTGATTACCCAAAAGGCCTTATGCTCAATTTCAACAATAAAATGGCATGATTTTCCATAAACCAACCTATATGGTGACATGCCTAGGATGGTTTTGGATGCTATATGATATTACCAAAGGGAATATAAGAGTTTCTCAGACCAATATTTCCTAGAGGGATTGACAGTTTTTCAAGAATTTTCTTAATCTCCCTATTCGCTAACACATCTTGACTATTGGTTTGAGGATAGTATGCAGTGGAAACTCTATAAAAAAAATACCATACTTAGATATGAGATAAGACAATGGGAAGTTTCAAAAATGGGTTCCTAAATCACTTATTATAGCCCTAGGAATTTAAAATCGAGAAAATATGCGCTCTTTCAGAAATCGGATCACAACATGATGGTCGTTGGACTTCATGGGAATGGGATTAACCCATTTTGAGGCATTATAAATAACTAAGAGGATGTAGATGTATCCCCTAGAGTTTGGGAAGGGTCCCGTGAAATCAATTCCCCAATAATAAAAGATTTTGATGACCAAAATGGGAGTGAGGGGATTTTGATTCCTTTTGGTAATGGATCCTAATTCTTGACATTGAGGAAAACTTTGGAAGAATTGGTAGGAATCCTTAGTGATGTTAGTCTAGTATAAAACACTTTGGAGGACCTTTTAAGTGGTTTTTTTTGTAGAAAAGTGGCCTCCACATGCCTCTCTATGATAGAATTTTAGAATGGACTCTTTCTCAGACTCGGAAACACATCTCCTAATGATTTTATTTGGACAGAACTTGAAAAGGTAAGGATCATCAAACACATAGTGTTTGACATCATAAAGGAGTTTACTCTTAGCTTGGGTCCCTAGTAATTTTGGAATTTCAACTTTAACCAAATGGTTTTCTATGTCATCATACCATGGGTAATCACTCACAGAATAGTGGTGATCATTGAGAAATGAATCAGACACAGAAATGTGATGTGAGTTGTCTTTGAATTCCATACTAGAGAGATGGTTAGCTATAACATTTTCAACACCCTTTTTTTATCCTTAATGGTTAAATCAACCTCTTGAAGAAGAAGGACCCACCTAATCAATCTATCCTTGGCATCTTGTTTTTGGAAAATGTATTTCATGGATGGATGATTGGTTAAGTCAATGATGGGTGATCCCAAGAGATAGGACCTAGATTTCTCTAAGGAAAATACAACAACAAGTAACTCTTTCTCATTGGTGGTGTAGTTGATTTGTGTATCATTTAAAGATTTTATCATATAATTAATGACTGATAGAGTTTTCTCAGAATGTTTTCCTAAGACTTATCCTACAACGAAGTCCCTCGCATCACACATGATATCGAATGGAAATTTCCAATTGGGATATTTCATGATAGGTGGAGAGAAAAGAGATAACTTTAGTGCAGAGAATTATTCCTCACAACTTTCTATCCATAAAAATGGATCATATTTCACCAGAAGAGCACAAAGTGGTCGGGAAATGGAGCTAAAGTTCCTAATGAACCTTCTATAGAAACCAGTATGTCCTAAGAAGGACCTAACTTCCTTGATATTTTTAGGAGAGGGAAGGTGATGAATGTTATCTACCTTATCTTTATCAACTTCAATCCCTCTACCCGAGATTAGATGTCCCAAAACAAGTCCTTCCTTTACCATGAAATGGATTTTTTACCAATTTAAGATTAGATTCTTATCCTTGAATCTTGAAAAAACCCTTTCAACATTTAGAAGGAATCCATAAAAAGTATTCCCAAATATTGATAAGTCATACCTCTAAACAATCCCCCACTATGTACGAGAAGATTCCGACCATTCAACACTGGAAGGTACCAGGGGCATTACATAACCCAAAGAGAATGATCTTGAAGAAAAAAGTTCCTAATGGACACGTGAAGGTTGTTTTTCTTGATCCTTTAAGGATACATCAATTTTATTATACCCTAATAATCCATCTAGGAAGCAATATAATTAATGACCCATTACTCGATCGAGGACTAGATCAATAAAGGGCAAGGGGAAATGGTATTTCTTAGTACATGAGTTGAACTTCCTATATTCAATGAAGACTCTCCATACACTATTGAACCTTGTGGGGAGAAGTTCACAATCCTCATTGGCGATCATAGTGGTTCTAGATTTCTTTGGAAGGACTTGAATTGGGATTACCCACTCACTTTCAACAAAGGGGAAGATGACACCTACTTTCAACAACTTAACAAGTTCTTTCCTTACAACATCAATAAGATTGGAATTGAGTCTCCATTGAGGTTGATGACATGGTTTGGATTCATATTCAATAACAATCCTATGAGTTCCAATGAGTGGGATAATCACAGGAATATAAAAAATGATCCATCCAATTGATTTCTTATGCTTTCTTAGGACATCAAGAAACATCATCTCTTGATTGGATTCAATAGAGGAAGAAATTACAACCTGAAAGGTTTTATTTTCCCATAAGAAATCATACTTGAGTGATTAAGGTAGGACCTTAAATTCAAGATCATATTGGTTAACACTTTAGAAAGAAGGATGGGTCTTTGTATCAATCTCAGTCTCTTTTTCCAATTTTTTTGATAGAATTGGTTCTTTTTTAACAGAAGTTTCAGCCACCAAATTGTACAAATCAGTGTCATGAATGGGTATAGACTTGATGTTTTTGATTTCAAATATGGTATCATTGATTGTTGATTCTATAAAATCATCAAAATAACTTTCTGAGATAGATTCAATCTACGTAGAAAAATTTCCATCATGTGAACAAAGGAAATCAATCTCTTCTTGACTTAAACATCCTTTAATAATTCCTTGATGTTACTCTAGTTCATTATTAACAATAAAAATCCAATTAACCTCATGTATATCTTTATCATTCCAAATTTGAGAGATTTCATTGTAGATTTTCAAATCGAGGATCATGTTTTTAAGGTTATTATCATGTTTCCATTCCTAACTTGAATGAATGAGTTGATTGTTACTAATAAGGGATGACCAAAGATGATGGGGGTTTTCTCCCTAGGACCAAAGCTTGGGTGATTTTCCAGGAAAATAAAGTCAGTAGGGTAAATGAAAATTTCAAATTTCACCAAAACATCCTTTAAGATCCCCTTAGGAACTCGAACACTACGATTAGTAAGTCAAAGAGTAACAAATGTGGGTTGGAGTTTTTCGAGTCCTAACTAAAAATACATGGAATAAAGAATGAGGTTCACAATAGCTCCTAGATCACAAAGGGATTTGACAAATTTTTTCTCTCCTAACTCAACATTGATGTACGGACATCCTGGATCTTTCAACTTTGGAGGAATGGTCCCTTGAATGGTGGTACTCACATTAGTAGCCAAACGGACTTGGTTTTTATGTGAAAATTTACTTTTAAAAGTGTAAAAGTCCTTAAGGTAATTTAATTAGGCTGGAATGGTTTGGATTTGATCGAGAAGTGGGATGTTCAACTTAACTTGAGAGAAGATTTCCCTCAAAGTTTTATTTGGTTCTGGTTTAGATTTTCCTCTCATGTGTTGAGGGAAGGGAGCATGTTGTTTGAGTGTTTGGTGTGGTTGTGATTCCTTATCATTATAATTGGGTTTTTCAGAATATGTGGGTGTTTCTTAATCATTTTAATGTGTTGTTGAAGCTTTTAATGGTTCTTTAATGGTTGGTTCAAGTTTCTCAATGGATTTCCAACTTCTAAAAATAGTCACTACTTTTAGTTATTCATGAGAGGATTCTGTGTGACTAGATTCTCCCCTTAAGGTTGAGGATGGTACCACCTGAGTAAGAATGGGTGACTTACTAGTTTTAATGGTTTTTAATTCATGTTTTAGGGATGATACTTTTGAGTTTATTTTCTCTATTATTTTACAAAACTATTCAAGGATTGGTAGAGGGACAGATTGGGTAGGGGCTTGTGCTGGTTGGTTTATCCCAGGAGGATACTATGGTTGTTGGATGGGTTTTTGGTATTGGATAGAAGGATTATAGTATTGGATTGTTTTTGGTTTTAACTGGTTATGGTGTTGAATTTTTTTTGGAGGGTAGGGTTTTAGTATTTTTGGCTGACTCGAATGTTGGTTGGGTTGCTGGTTATCTTTCCAACAGAATCCTGGATGGTCATTGTACCTTGGATTGAAAGCGTTTTTACACTATGGATTCTGAAAGTTCAGAGCATTGACCACTACTGTTGTTCCTACTAAAAGAGCATCCTTAACATAATGTATGGTTGGTCAGTTGTTGATCTTGTGGTCATGTTTGTCAAAAATTGTGTAAATAGGGTCAACAGTTTGAATTTCATGGACCTTCCTAAGATCGATATCCTAGACCTTCATAGTGAGTGCAGGAAGTTTTTACCTAAGGTTTTCTTCATCCCTAAGTGTGTGAATTCCACTAGATTTGGGTGTCTTCCTATATTAAGGTGATTTTTTTCATGTTTAGTTTTGTTCGGCTCGTCCTTATAGATACTCGTAAGCATTATTTGGGGATTTGTTTTTGAATTTTCCATTACACATCATGTCAATGAATTGTTTGTTTCCCGGAACCAACCCTTCATAGAAGATTCAAACTTGTTTTGGGATTGGAAATCCATGGTGAGGTACCATATTGAGTGTATCTTTAAACCTTTCCCATGTTTCATAAAATGACTCCCCTTCTTTTTCAAAAAAAATTTGGATGCTCTTTTTAAGCACAATTTTTTTGTGATGAGGGAAGTATTTTTTGTACAATTCTCTTTGTAATTGGTCCTGGGAGTGGATTGATATAGGTCTTATATTATTTAACCAATTATTTTCTAGATCCTTTAGTGAGACGTGGAAGATCCTCATCTTAGCTTACTGAAGTTGATGTGGTGGGAACATGGTTTCAATAATGTTGTTGAACTCTTTGACATGAAGGTATGACATTTTTGACTCCATACCATGGAATATTAGAAGGTGGTTTAGTACATGAGGTATGAATACATAGTGGGATTCTCCTAGGGTAGCATGCCTAATGAAAGAGTTTTCGTTAGTCTAGGTAGGTTTGAGATAGTTATTCATGGTTTTATAGACTGCATTCCCCAAGTTTGGGGCTACCTCATTTGGATTTCCATTTTGGTTCCCGCTCGAGTTTATGAGTGGGTTTATTTGAAGACCCTCCATTGAAATGGGCTCAATTTTTGAATCTAAAGTATTAGGAAGATTATTATCTAATGGAAAAATTTCCATTTGTGTACTTGAATCCCCAACCCTAGGACTATCCACCCTAACTAGGTGGTTTGATTGGTCATGGGTATAGGCGTATATACGCCAAGAAAAGTGAAAAAAAAGAAATGGGAAAAGATAAGATAAGTTGAGGTGATAAAAGAAAAATGGGGGATAATAGAATGGGTTTTGAGATGACTTAATCAGGTCCTAGAAAATGGAACCCAAATTTGACCTCGCCCAAATTTACCCAGGTTTTTAGGGTTAAGCAGTTGTTTGTAGTTTAGCTTGGGTTGTCGAATCCTCAAAGACCTAAGAAGAAACCTATAGACACGTAAATTATATGGAATATTTTTGGCTATGGAGTGGACAACTTTGGGTTTATTTTATACAGGTTTAAGTGAGCACTAAAGGTCTTGAGTGAATTCAATTTAAAAGAATGATTTGATCCTAGGTTACCACTTGGGGTGGATTGGATGCATTCCTTTTTCAACTATTTAAATTTCTTATATTTGAGATTATTTCATTTAAGAAGATAAAACAACATCATCAATTATTGGTTTAATACCTAAACAACTTAATACTAATCACCCATACACTTGGAGGATCAATTTTTTGAGCACTCCAAGGTAAAGGTTCGTATTAACACTTGAAGTGTGTGGCCATAAATTCAACAAGGACAAAGGAGTTTAATGAGATTCAAACAAAATTATCAATTAAAAGAAGTGATTAGACATTAATGGATTAATAAATAACATCCAATACATACCCTTGATACTCCATTTCATGAATCCATAAATGTGTTATCCCTCCATTTATTCTATGGTTTTAATAGAAGAGGGAAGTAGACTCATGAGGGAAGAATTGAAGCAGTAATAAAAACAATAAAAAGAAAAAGATCACTCCACTATTGTGTGAATAATTTCACAAGGTTTGGTGTGAATAAGTTTACACATTAGGGAAATGGTATCAACAACACAAAAAAAATAACAGAAAATGATAAGAAGAAGAAGTTTTATTAAGAAGCTAAGGTGATTCAAGAAACTTACAAATTGAAGAAAAATGATTACAACATCAAATTAGCAGCATAACCTCACAATGAAACAAATCACAAAATATTCCTCAAATACTTAACCAACACTACCTTTAATAAGAATTTCAAGAGTCTTGGGTTGATCCCCCAACATTCCATGTCTTCCCACTTGAGTATGGTAGGCCTAGGGTGGTGTAAAGTTTGTGGAATTTGGGCTTTTCCACCCTTGACCCGAAATGGTAGCCAACTTGCATCCACCAAACAGAGGTGCCTAAATGAGATTCTAGATGGCCTGATTTTGGTGGTCCATAGAATAAAAAAATTTATATTAGGATGTTCCTTAATAGCCTATAAAATTTCAGCCCAAAAAGAGTTTTTTTTTGAGATATGAGTGAAATGGTGGACTGTTTTTCTGGGCCTCAGAATCTGGCCCAGAATGTTATCTTCACATTGGGATGCCTATAACTCCATTAAAACATCTAAATTATCTTGGTACACTGTTGAAAGAAATGTTCCCCGCAATGTCTTATATCTCTATTTAAAGTTTTAGAATCATTGGACTTGTATCTTGGCCGATACAATACTTTTATTAGGATACTATCCAATTCACTTCGCCCATAATGTTCTTAGTTCAAGGCCCATTTCGGTGGTCTTACAATGATAAATTTAAAGTACTCCAAAAGAATAAATTATTCCTTATATAATGGGGGACTTGAAAATAAAATATTAAAATAAAATAAAGACCATTTTTTGTTTTATGAGGTGTTAAAAAATGTACCATGAAATAGTGAATTTTAAGAAGAGATTACAATCATAATGTGAAATAATGTTCAATTTATAAAATGAACTAAACATGTTGTTTATGAATAATTAATCACATTAATTTTATATATATTAGTAATTAATATTATATATATTAATAATTAATATTATCCTACTTCAATGGCTAATCACACCCCCAACTTTAGTTTTTCTAGTCCCGAGCAAAATGTCTCTCAAAAATATGAAATTTGAATTCCCTTTTCCAAAAATATTATAATACACATTTCTCACCAAAAGACCTCATATAAAACAATTATTAAACCCATAAAAATCATTTAAAACAATCTAGTTATAGTGGAATATCCCAATTCCAACCCCATTCCTTTGTTCAAATTCATCGCCACATTTCATACAATTTCAATTAAGCATGATGATATGTTGTGCATCACAATAGACATGGGGGTTCACTACTGGAAAATTGCCCTATACCCACGGTTCAAAACCGTGGGTATAGCCCCCAAAACCGTGGGTATAGGCTATACCCACGGTTTTGGGAACCGTGGGCTGGAATGACGTCGGGATAGGGGGGTCACCCTATACCCACGGTTTGGAGAAACCGTGGGGATAGGTTTCACACAGCGTGGCAAGTGCGTGGCCACGCTGGCAACACATTGACCCCACGGTTCTCAAACCGTGGGGATTTTAATTCTCAAAAAATACCTGCCGCTGGGTATCGAACCCAGGTCTCCTCCGAATTGGACAATATATCAGACCAACCAGGCCATTGTTATATTTTAATATATAAGCATATATCTGGGTATATATATTAATACGCCGAATTGAATTTTAAAAAAACCTCCAGCGGGACTCGAACCCGCGCCTCTTCGAACGAAGCTCGCAGGAGCAATTTCGCCGCACCAACTAAGCTGTAACCCGATTCTGTCATATTAAAATGCATTTTTATATTTATATTCATATTATCTACACGGTGCATATTAAAAATTTGCGGTCAAGGGGATTTGAAACCGCGACGTCCGGCAAACGAGCTATACGGATTGACCAACCAAGCTGCCGATTTTTTCTGTATATTAATTTTTATAAACCTAAATATATGAATTCAAATCATTGGTAAAAATTTCCCCGCCAAATTGTTTTTGTCTTCCCGCGCTATTTTTTTTGCCGCCATAGGCTATCCCCACGGTTCTACCAAACCGTGGGGATAGGCCTTCGATTTTTTTTTTATCCCCACGGTTTTTGAAGAACCGTGGGGATAGCCCTAGAAATAAATACCTATACCCACGGTTTTCTAAAACCGTGGGTATAGGGCTTCGAGAAACACTCTATCCCCACGGTTTTAGGAAAATCGTGGGTATAGGTGACCAATACCCACGGTTTTCTAGAACCGTGGGTATAGGTTCCCACACTATACTTATACCCACGGTTTTCGAAAACCGTGGGTATAGGGCACCCCTATACCCACGGTTTTTCCCAAAACCGTGGGTATAGGTCTCTTTTCCAGTAGTGGTTCCACTTTATTCAAGGGAGAAAATATGGAAGTTCTAGGTGGAATCACATTTCAATATTAATACAAGTATTCATTTTTTTATTTTTTTTATTTTTTTGTTGTTTCCATTTTTCCATGGTAATTGAAATTGAACTCAATCGAGTCAACCCATGTAGCGAGACTTTACCGATGACTTCCAGGTTCAAAGACCATAGGGCACCAAGTGAAGCCCACATACTTAGGAATCATCTTGAGTTTACTCAATCAAAAATAAAATTAAATTACCATAAATAGAAATAAGTGGCCAACTCTGGGCCAGAAAACTATGGAGTCATGATCCCCAAGTGCTGGAAGACACATATTAGGTTAGTTTATTTCTTTACGTGCAATTGTTTTTTTTTTTGATTTTTTTGTTTGTTTTTTTTGATTGATCTTTTGATTGATTTTTTTGAATACTCATATTAAAATTAAAATGATCACCAAACCTATGCCATTTATTATGGGACCCCAAGAATTAAAACTAATACCCTGTAATTCAAAGGATGTGCATTGTATTTTTTTATCAAATGAATGAAAATATAAATGGTGAAAAATCACATTGGATAACTACACTTTACAAAATATATGCTCATGAACTTAAACAGGAATTAAAATCAGAATCAGGCCATGAAAAATTATTTGATATTCAATTTTAAAATTTTCAATGTGTATTATCATGTTTTATAGTTACTTTTTTTCCTTCCATTTATACACATAAAATTTTATTTGACATGATTTTTTTTATTCTTTTCACTCCCCAACTTAAAATAACATTGTCCCTAATTTTTAAAGAAAAGAAAATTCAAAATAGGGTAGAGGTAGATAATAGGAGTTCCAAAATAAATTTGAAAATTATAATCATGGAATGAAGTCACCTGGTGGTCTAAGTTGAAGTTTGTGTTACTCCCATTCAATCCCTTGATCTCTATGTTACTCATAGAAGCCTAATCAAAGATAATATTCTATGTTTGTACACCCATAGGAAATATGATTTTCCTAAAAATTCATCAATCTCAGTAGCCATTGAATCTTACACCCCAATACAATTAGAAACCATGGAAACCCATTGAGGTTCCCTTGAATAAAAATAAACAAAAACAAAAGGAATGAAAAAATGTACCAATTTATTTTGAAACTCCAAACCTTAAGTTAGTGTACAGGTAAAGTCTAGGTTGCCTACTAGAAATCAATTTGTTTAATTTCATTATCCCTACATGGACCCTAAATCTATCAACTTTTTTCTAGTTTATAGGTTGGCTCAGTTAACTCCCCATTTATTTCTTGTTTATTAAATGATTCAATGAATTGTTTTAACCTATGACCATTGAATTTGAAGAAATGAACACTAGTGGGATCCTAAATCTCTACTACCCCATGAGGGTACACATAATGCACTATATATATTGACCTGACTATATTGACCTTAACTTTTCTGAGTGTAAATGATATTTTTAACTATAAAAGAGAAAAAATTTCCCCGGTTCAAAGTGTTTGACTTTGAGATTCCTAGATTGGTAGGCTTTAACTTTAGCTTTATTTATCCTTGAATTTTTATAAGCCTCCATCCTAAGTTCCTAAATTTTATTAAGATCTAATTTTCTCTTTGTTTCGGCCAAATAAATTTCAAAGTTAATTTTTTTGATTGCCCAAAAGGCCTTATGCTGAATTTCAACAGGTAAATGGAATGATTTTACATAAACCATCCTATATGGTGACATTACTAGGATGGTTTTTAATTCTGTATGATATTCCCAAAGGGAATCCAAGAGTTTCTCGGACCAATCCTTTCTAAAAGGATTGATAGTTTTTTCAAGAATTTTCTTAATCTCCCTATTTGCTAATTCATCTTGACTATTGGTCTGAGGATAGTAAGAAGTGTAAACTCTATGATAAATCTCATTCTTAGACATGAGTGAAGAGAATGGGTGGTTTTTGAAATGGGTTCCTCGATCACTAATTATAGCTATAGGAATTCCAAATTGATAAAATATGCGCTCTTTCAGAAATAAAATAACAACATGATGGTCATTGGACTTGGTGGGAATGGCCTCAAACCATTTTGAGAAATAATCAACAGCTAAGAGGATGTAGAGGTATCCCATAGAGTTTGGTAAGGGTCCCATGAAATCAATTCCTCAACAATCAAATATTTTGATGGCCAGAATGGGAGTGAAGGGAATTTGATTCCTTTTGGTAATGGATCCTAATTTTTAACATTGATTAAAACTTTGGAAGAATTGATAGGAATACTTAGTGAGGTTAGTCTAGTAGAAACCACTTTGGATGACCTTTTCAGTGGTTTTCGTTTTAGAAAAGTGGCCTCCACATACCTCTCCATGAAAAAATTTAGAGTGGAATCTTGCTCAGACTCTGGAACACATCTATTAAGGATTTTATCATGAAATAACTTGAAGAGGTAAGGATCATCAGACACAAAGTGTTTGAAATCATAAATCAATTTCCTATTATCTTGGGTCCCTAGAAATTTTGGAATTTCACCAATCACCAAATGGTTTGCTATGTCATTATACCATGGACAATCAGTAACAGAATAGAGGTGCTCATCGAGAAATGAATCAGACACAAAAAGGTGATGTGAGTTGTATTTGAATTCCATCCCAGAGATATGATTATCTACAATAGTTTCAACACCCTTTTTATCCTTAATGTTTAAATCAAACTCTTGAAGAAGAAGTACCCACCTAATAAATCTAGCCTTGGCATCTTATTTTTGGAAAAGGTATTTCAGGGATGAATGATCGGTGAAGACAATGATGGATGATCCCAAGAGATAGGACTTGAATTTATCTAAGGAAAATACAATAGAATGTAACTCTTTATCAGTGGTGGTGTAGTTTATTTGTTCATCATTTAAATATTTGCTCACATAAGCAATCACACAAGGAGTTTTCTCACACAGTTTCCTTATGACTACTCCTACAAAAAAGTCACTCACATCACAGACAATCTCGAACGAAAGTTTCTAATTGGAAGATTTCATTATAGGTAGAGAGATAAGATATAACTGGAGTGTATATAATAATTCCCCATAGATTTATGTCCATAAAAATGGATCATATTTCACCAAAAGAGCAAAAAGTGGTCGGGAAATCGAGCTAAAGTTCATAATGATCCTTTTATAGAAACCAACATGTCCTAATAAGTACCTCACTTACTCAATGGTTTTAGGAGAGGGAAGGTGACAAATTATATTGACCTTAGATTTATAAACTTCAATCCCTCTACTAGAGACCATATATCCCAAAACAAGTCCTTACTTTACCATGAAATGACACTTTTTCCAATTTAGGATGAGATTATTATCCTCGCATATTGAAAAAACCCTTTCAACATTTAAAAGGAATCCCTAAAAAAGTATTCCCAAATATTGAGAAGTAATCCATAAATACCTCTAAACAATCCCCCACCATGTACGAGAAGATTCCCATCATGCACCACTGGAAGGTACCAGGGGCATTACATAAACCAAAGGGAATGTTCTTGAAGGAAAAAAGTACTGAATGGACAAGTGAAGGTTGTTTTTCCTTGATCCTATAAGGAGACCACTATTTGATTATACCCTGAGAATCTATCTTGGAAGCAGTATAATTGATGACCCAACACTCTCTTGAGGACTAGATCAATAAAGGGAAAGGGAAAATGGTCTTTCTCAGTACATGAGTTGATCTTAATATAGTCAATAAAGACTCTCCATACACTACTAAACCTTATGAGGAGAAGGCTACAATACTCAATGGTGATCATAGTGATTCTATCTTTCTTTGGAAAAACTTGAATTGGGCTTACCCACTCACTTTTAGAAATGGGGTAGTTGATACCAGATTTCAACAAATTAAGAAGTTCTTTCCTTACCACATCCATAAGATTGGAATTGAGTATCCATTGAGGTTGATGACATGGTTTGGAGTTAGATTCAAGACCAATCCTATGAGTTCCAATGAGTGGGATAATCCCAAGAATATTAGAAAGGGTCCATATGATTACTTTCTTATGCTTTATTAGGACATACAGAAGCATTATATCTTGATTGGATTCAAGAGAGGAATAAATGAAAACATGAAAAGTTCGATTATCCCCTAAGAAATCATACTTTAGTGATGAAGGTAGGACCTTAAATTCAAGATCATATTGGTTAACACTTTCTAAAGAAGGATGGGGCTTTGTATCAATCTCAGTCTCTTTTTCCAAATTTTTTGACGGAATTGGTTCATTTTGAATAGAAATTTCAGCCACCAAATTGGCCAAATCAGTGTCATGAATGGGTATAGAATTGATTTTTTTGATTTAAAAAATGGTATAATTTATTGTTGATTCAATAAAATCATCAAAATATCTTTCTGAAAGAGATTCAAGACAAGTAGACGAATTTCCCTCATGTGAACAAAGGAAATCAATCACTTCTTAACTTAAACAACCTTCAATAATTCCTTGATATTCCTCTAGTTCACTATCAACAGTACCAATCCAATTAACGTCATGTATCTCTTCATCATCCTCAATTTGAGAGTTTTCATTGTAGATGTTCAAATTGAGGCTCATGCTTCCGAAGGTTATTATCATGTTCCCATTCCTAACTCAGATGATTGAGTTGATTATTGCTAAGAAGGGATGACCAAGGATGACAGGGGTTTGATCCCTAAAACCTAATATTGTGTGATTTTCAAGGATAATGAAGTCATCATGGTAAATTAAATTTTTAACTTTCACCAAAACATCCTTTAAGACCCCCTTAGGAACTTGAACACTATGATCAGTAAGTTGAAGAGTGATAGATGTGGGTTGGGGTTATTCAAGCCCTAACTGACAATACATGGTATAAAGAATGAGGTTCACACTAACTAATATATCAAAAATGGATTTTACAACTTTTTTCTCTCCTAACTCAGCATTTATGTATGGTCATCCTCGATCTTTCAACTTTGGAGGAATGGTCCCTTGAATGGTGATACTCACATTATTAGCCAAAAGGACCAAATTTTTATGTGAAAATTTACTTTTAAAAGTGTATAAGACCTTAAGGTAATTTGAGTAGGAATTAATAGTTTATATTTCATTAAGAAGCAGAATATTAAACTTAAACTGAGAGAATATTTCCATCAAAGTTTCATTCGGTTTTGGTTTAGATTTTCTTCTCATGTGTTGAGGGAAGGAAGTATGTTATTTGAGTGTTTGGTGTGGTTGTGATTCCTTATCATTATCATTGAAATTTTCAGAATATATGGGTGGTTCTTAATCATTTTCATGTGTTGTTTAATCTTTTTATGGTTCTAGAATAGTTGGTTCATATTTCTCAATGGATTTATCACTTCTTAAAATAGTCACTACTTTTAGTTTTTCATGAGAGGTCTGCATGTGACTAGATTCTCCCCTTAAGGTTGAGGATGGTACCATCTAAGTAGGCATGGATACCTTCCCAATTTTAATGGTTTTTAATTTATGTTTTAGGGATGAGGCTTCAAAGTTCATTTTATCCATTTGTTTACACAAATGGTCAAGGATTGGTAGATGGACAAATTTGGTAGGGGCTTGTGCTAGTTGGTTTATCTAAGGAGGATACTTTGGTTGTTAGATTGGTTATTGGATGGGTTGTTGGTATTGGACATTAGGATGTTGGTATTGTACTGGTTTTGGTTGGAACTTGTTATGGTGTTGAAAAATTTGTGGAGGGTATGGGTTTGATCCTTGTGGATGACTCAGTTGTTGGTTGGGTTGCTAGTTATCTTTCCAACAGAATTCTGGATGGTCATTGTACCTAGAATTGAAAGTGTTTTGGTATTGTGGATTCTGAAATTTTAGAGAATTGACCTCCACTAGTGGTCCTACTAAAAGAAAATCATTAATATAAGATATGGTTGGGAAGTTGTCGATCTTGTGGTCATTTTTGTCACAAATTGTGCAAACAGGGTCAACAGTTTGAATTTTATGGACCTTCTTGAGATCGATCTCCTTGACCTTCCTAGTGAGTGCATAAAGTTTTACCCTGAGAATTTCTTTATACCTAAGTGTATGAATTACACCATATTTGGGTGCCTTATCATAGTAAGGTTATATTTTCCATGTCTGTTTTTGCTCGACCAGTCCTTCCAGATACTCTTAATCATCATTTGGGGCTTCGTTTTTGAACGTTCTATTACACATCATGTCAATGAATTGTTTGTTTCCCAAACCCAACCCTTCATAGAAGATTAAAACTTGTTCTGGGATTTAAAATCCATGGTAGGTACCATGTTGAATGTATCTTTGAACCTTTTCCATGTTTTATAAAATGACTCCCCTTCTTTTTCAAAATTTTTTTGGATGCTCTTTTTAAGCGTAATTGTTTTGTGATGGGGGAAGTATTTTTTATAGAATTCTCTTTGTAATTGGTCCCATGAGTGGATTGATGTAGGTCTCAGATTTTTTAACCAATTCTTTTATTGACCCTTTAGTGATAAAGTAAAGAGCCTCATCTTATCTGACTAAATTTTATGTGGTGGGCACATGGTTTCAACAATGTCATTGAACTCTTTGACATGAAGGTATGGAATTTATGACTCCATCCCATGGAATATTGGAAGGTGGTTTAGGAAATGAAGTTTTAAGACATAATGGAATTTTCCTAGGGTAGAATTCATAATTAAATAGGGTGCATTGGTCCAGAAAGGTGTGAGATAGTCATTCATGGTTTGATCGACTGCATTCTCTAAGTTTGGGGCTGTCTCATTTGGATTTCCATTTTAGTTCCTGCACAGGTTTATGAGTTGGTTTATTTGAAGAACCTCCACTAAAATGGGCTCAATTTTTGAATCTGAAGTTTTAGGAAGATTAGGATATAATGAAAAATTTTCCCTTGGTGTACTTGACTCCCCAACCCCAGGACTATCCACCCTAACTAGGCAGTTTGATTGGTCACGGGTATAAGCAGACATGTGCCAAGAAAAGTGAAAAAAATAAAGGGGAAAAGATAAGATAAGTTGGGGTGAGAAAATAGAAATGAGGGAGATTAAAATGGGTGTTTATATGACTTACTTGGGTCCCTGAAAATGGCACCCAAATTTGGTCTTGCCCAAATTTACGCAAGTTTTTAGGGTTAAGCAGTCACTTGTTTTTTAGCTTGGGTTGTCGAATCCTTAGAGACCTAAGAAGAAACCTATATACATGATCATTCTATGGACTATTTTTGGCTATGAAGTGTCCAACTTTGGGTTGATGTTATATAGTTTTAGCTGAACACTAAGGTATTTAATTTAATTCAATTTAAAAGAATGAGTTGATCCTAGGTTTCCACTTGGGGTGGATTGGGTGCATTCCTTTTTCAACCATTTAAATTTCTTATATTTGATATGGGTTCATTTAATAGGATAAAAAAACATCATCACTTATTGTTTTAATACCTAAAAAACCTAATACTAATAATTCATACACTTGGAGGATCAAATTTTTGAGAACTCCAAGGTAAATGTTTGTATTAGCACTTGAAGTGTGTGGCCTTAAATTCAACAAGAATGAAAGAGTTTAATGATCGCCAAACAAAATTATCAATTAAAAGAAGTGATTAAACATTAATGGAGTGATAAATAACATCTAATACATCCCCTTTATACTCCATTGGATCAACCCATAAGTGGGATATCCCTCCATTTATTCTATGGTTTCAATGGAAGCGGGAAGTAGATTCATGAGGGAGGAATTGAAGAAGTAAAAAAAACTATAAAAAGAAAAGGATCAATCCACCATTGTGTCAATAATTTCACAAGGTTTGGTGTGAATAAGTTCACACATCAGGAAAATGGTATCTACATGACAAAAAAATAACAAAAAATGAGAATAAGAACAAATTTTATTAAGAAGCTAAGGTGATTCGAGCAACTTACAAATTAAAGAAAAGCGATTACAACATAAAATTGGAAGCATAGACTTATAATGAAACACAACACAAAAGATGCCTAAAATCCTTCACCACCACTAACTTAAATAGTAATTTCAAGAGGCTTAGGTCGATCCCCCAATAGTCTATGTCTTCCCACTTGAGTATGGTAGGCCTATGGTGGTGGAAAGTTTGTGGAATTTGGATTTTTTCACCCTTGAACCGAAATGGAATCCGACTTGCATACACCAAACATAGGCACCTAAATTATATTCTAAATGGAATAATTTGGGTGGTTCATAGAATAAATAAATTTATATTTGGATTTCCCTTGACAGCCTATAAAATTTCAGCCCAAAAGTAGTTTTTTTAGATATGATTGAAATGATGGACTATTTTTCTGGGCCTTAGAACCTAGACCAGAATTGTATCTTCACATTGGTATGTCTATAAATTCATTAAAACATTAGAATTATATTGGTAAAATATTTAATTAAATATTACCCATGATTTATTATATCTCTGGTTAAATATTTAGAATCATTGGGCTTGGATATTGTCTGCTATAATACTTTTATTGGGCTACTGTCTAGTTCACATTACCCAAAATGTTCTTAGTTCAAGGCCCATTTTGGTAGTTTTCCAATGAGAATCTTCAAGTGATCAAAAATCATGAATTTTTTCTTATATAATGGGGGACCTGAAAGTAAAAAATGAAAATAAAATCAAGACCATTTTGTATTTTATGAGGTGTTCAAAAATGTACCATGAAATAGTGCATTTTAAGAAGGAATTAAAATCATAATGTGAATTAATGTTCAGTTTTTAAAATGAAATAAAAATAGTGTTTATGAATAATTAATCACATGAATAATATATATATTAAAAATGAATATTATCCTACTTCAGTGGCTAATCACACCCCCCAACTTGAGTTTTCTAGTCCTAAGAAAAATGTATCTCAAAAATATGAAATTCAAATTACCTTTTCCAAAAACATTTTAATACACATTGCTCACCAAAATACCTCATACCAAAAAATTTGGAAACCCATCAAAATCATTAAAAACAAGGTAGGTCTATAGGAATATCCTAAGCCCAAGACCATTCCTTTGTTCAAATTCATCGCCACATTTCATCCAATTTATATTAAGCATGATGATGTGTTGTGCGTCACAATAGACATGGGGGTTTATATTTATTAAAGGGATAAAAGATAGAAGCACTAGGTGGAATCACATTTCAATATTAAGATAAGTATTCATTTTTTTATTTTTTTATTTTTTTTGTGTTTTTTTTGTTGTTAAAAATTTTCCATGGTAATTCAAATTGAACTTAATCGAGTCAACCCATGTAGCAAGACTTTGTCGAAGACTCCTAGCCTCAAAGACCCTAGGTAACCAAGTAAAACCCATATAATTAGGCATTATCTCGAGTTTACTCAATCAAAAAAAAAATTCAAATTACAAAAAATAGAGATAAAATGGCCAACTCTGGGCCAAGAAAATATTGATTCATGATCCTAAAGTGTCGAAAGCCACACATTAGGTCAGTCCATTTCTCTACGCGCCATTGATTTTTGTTTGATTTTCTTTGAATGAATTTTTTGAATACTCATATTAAAATTAAAATGATCACCAAACCTATACAATTTATTATGGGTCCCCAAGAATTAAAACTAATACCCCATGATCCAAAGGACATTCATTGCATTTTTTATTAAATGGATGAAAATATAAACGGTGAAAAATCACACCGGACAACCGCACTTTCCAAAATCTATGATCATGAACTTAAAATTTCATTAAAATCAAAATCAAGGCATGAAAAATTATTTGATATTCAATTTCAAAGTTTGAAATGTGTATTATCATGTTTTATGGTTAAAGAAAATTTTTCCTTCCATTTATACACATAAAATTTTATTTGACACTATTTTTTTATTCTTTTCACCCCAACTTAAAATTACATTGTACCTCGTGTTTAAAGAAAAGAAAATTAAAAATGGGGTAGAGGTACAGAATAAGAGTTTAAAAATAAATTTGAAAATTAGAATTAGGTAATTAAGTCACATGGTGGTCTAAGTTGAAGTTCATGTCCCTCCCATTCAATCCCTTGATCTCCATGTTAATCACAGAAGCCTCATCAAAGATAACAATTTTTGTTTTACACTTGGAGGTAATATGATTTGTCTAAAAATTCATCAATCTCAACAGACCCTAAAGTTTACACCCCAATACAATTAGAAACCGTGGAAACCCCTTGAGGTTACCTTAACTAAAAATAAACAAAAACAAAGGAAAAGAAAAAAAACATACCTGTTTAATTTGAAACTCCAAACCTTGAGTTAGTGTACAGGTAAAGGCTGGGTTGCCTCCTAGAAATCTCTTTGTTTAATGTTGTTAGCCTGACATAGACCCTAAATATATCAAAAAAATTTATGGTTCATAGGTTATCTTAGTTAACTCCTCCTTTGTTTCTTATTTATTGAATAATTCAATGAATGGTTTTAACCTATGAACATTGACTTTGAATATATGACCACTTGTGGGATCCTGAATCTCTACTTCCCCATGAGGGTACACATAATACACTATGTATGGACTTGACCATCTTAGCCTTAACATTCCTAGTTGTAAATGGAGGTTTGAACTATACAATATCACAAATTTTCCCAGTTCCAAAGTGTTTGACTTTGAGATTACTAGATCCGTAGGCTTGAACTCTAGCTTTATTTATCCTTGAATTTTTATAAGCCTCCATCCTAAGTTCCTCAAGTTCATTAAGATCTAATTTCCACTTTGTTTCATTCAAAGAAATGGAAAAGTTCATTTTTTTGATTGCCCAAAAGGCCTTATGATCAATTTCAATAGGAAAATGACATGATTTTCTATAAACCAACCTATATGGTGACATGCCTAGGATCATTTTGAATGTTGTAAGATATTCCCAAAGGGAATCTAAGAGTTTCTGGGACCAATCATTCCTAGATTGATTGACAGTTTTTTGAAGAATTTGCTTAATCTCACTATTCTCTAACTCAGCTTGACCATTGGTTTGAGGATGGTATGCAGTAGAAACTTTGTGAGAAATCCCATACTTAGACATGAGTGAAGAGATTGTGAGGTTGCAGAAATGGGTTCCTCGATCACTGATTATAGCCCTAGGAATTCCAAATTGAGAAAATATGTGCTCTTTCAGAAATCGGATAACAACATGATGGTCGTTGGACTTGGTGGGAATGGAATCAACCTATTTTGAGACATAATAATTAGATAAGAGGATTTATAGGTATCCTCTAGAGTTTGAAAAGGGTCCCATGAAATCAATTCCCTAACAATCAAAGATTTCAATGACCAGAATGGGAGTGAGGGGCATTTGATTCCTTTTGGTAATGGATCTTAGTTGTTGACATTGAGGAAAATTTTGGCAGAATTGGTAGGAATAATTAGTAATGTCATGCCAATAGAAACCACTTTGGAGGACCTTTTTAGTGGGTTTCTTTGTGGAAAAGTGGCCTCAATAAGCCTCTCCATGACAGAATTTTAGAATGGACTATTGTTCAAACTCAGGAACACATATCCTAATGACTTGATCAGGACAAAACTTGAAGAGGTAAGGATAATAAAACACATAGTATTTGACATCAGAAAGGAATTTCCTCTTATCTTGGGTACCTAGGAATTTTGGAATGTTACCCATCACCAAATGGATTTCTATGTCAGCATTCCATGGGAAACCACTCACAGAATAGAGGTGCTCATTGGGAGATGAATCAGACACAAAAAGGTGATATGAATTTTCTTTTAATTAGATCTTAGAGAGATGATCAACTACAAAATTTTCAACACCATTTTTATCCTTAGTGGTTAAATCAAACTCTTTAAGAATAAGGGCGCACCTAATCAATCTAGACTTGGAATATTGTTTTTCAAAACAGTATTTTAAGGCTGAATGATCGGTGTAGAAAATGATGGGTGATCCTAAGAGATAAGACCTGAATTTCTATAAGGAAAATACAACATCAAGTTACTCTTTCTCAATGGTGGTGTTGTTAATTTGTGATTTATTTAAATATTTTCTCATGTAAGAAATTACAGATGGAGTTTTCTCACACCATTGTCCTAAGACTGCTCCTATAACGAAGTGACTCACATCACACATGAGATCAAACATAAGTTTTCAATTGGGATATTCCATGATAGGGGAATTACATAACCAAAAGGGCATGCAATTGAAGGAAAAAGTTCTAAATGGAAAAGTGGAGGTTATTTTTCCACGATCCTCTAAGGATACATCAATTTGATTATACCCTGTGAATCTATCTAAAAATTAGTAGAATTGATGACCCGCCACTCACTCAAGGACTTGATCAATAAAAGGAAAGGGAAAATGGTCTTTCTTAGTAAATGAGTTTAGATTCCTATAGTCAATAAAAAATATCCATCCACTACTAAACCTTGTGTGGAGAAGGTCACTGTCCTCATTAATGATCACAATGATTCTAGCTTTCTTTGGAACAACTTGAATTGGGCTTACCCACTCACTTTCAGCAATGGGGTAGATGACACCCACTTTCAACAACTTAAGAAGATCTTTCCTTACCACATCCATAAGATTGGGATTGAGTCTTCGTTGAGGTTGATGACATGGTTTGGAGTCAGATTCAAGAACAATGCAATGAGGTCCAATGAGTGGGATAATCTTAGGAATATCAGAAAGGGTCCATCCAATTGTTTTATTATGATTTCTTAGGACATCTAGAAGAACCATGTCTTGATTGGATTCAAGAGAGGAAGAAATGACAACAGTAAAGGTTTGATTATACCTTATAAAATAATATTTGATTGATAAAAGTAGGAACTTAAATTCAAGATCAGATTTGTTAACACTTTTGAAAGAAGGATGAGGCTTTATATCAATCTTGGTCTCTTTTTCCAATTTTTTTGACAGAATTGGTTCCTTTTGAAGAGAAGTTTTAGCCATCATATTGGACAAATAAATTTCATGAATGGGTATAGACTCAATTTTTTTTATTTCAAAAATGGTATCATTGATTGTTTATTTGATAAAATCATCAAAAGATCTCTCTGAAAGATATTCAAGCCAAGTAGACAAGTTTACCTCATGTGAACAAAGGAAATAAATCTCTTCTTGAATTAAACATCCTTCAATAATTCCTTGATGTTCCTCTAGTTCACTATAAACACTACCAATCCAATTAACCCAATGGATCTCTTTATCATCCCCAATTTGAGAGTTTTCATCATAGATGTTCAAATCGAGGCTCATTTTTCTAAAGGTTATTGTCATGTTCCCATTCCTAACTCTGATGACTAAGTTAATTGTTGCTAAAAAGGGATGAACAAGGATGATGGGGGTTATCTACCTAGGACCTAATCTTGGGTGATTATCAAGAAGAATGAAGTCATCGGGATAAATGAAAATTTCAACTTTCACCAAAACATCCTTTAAGACCTACTTAGGAACTCAAATACTACGATCATCAAGTTGAAGAGCGATATGTGTGGGTTGGAGTTCTTTAAGAACTAACTGAAAATACATGGAATAAGGAATGATATTCACACCACCTACTAGGTAAAAAATGGATTTGATAACTTTATTCTCTCATAACTCAAAATTTATGTATGGACATCCTAGATCTTTCAACTTTGGAGGAATGGTCCCTTGAATGGCTGTACTCACATTAATAACCAAAAGGACTTGATTTTTATGTGAAATTTTCATTTTAAAAGTTCACAAGTCCTTAAGGAACTTTGAGTAGGCAGGAATGGTTTTGATTTTATTGAGAAGTGGAATACTTAACTTAACTTAAGGGAATATTTCTCTCAAAGTTTCATTCGGTTCTGGTTTATATTTTCCTCTCATGCTTTGAGGTAAGGGAGTAGGTTGTTTGAATATTTAGTGTGGTTGTGGTTCCTTAACATTATCATTGGGGTTTTCAAAATTTTGGGTGGTTCTTCATCATTTTCATGTGCTTTTGAAGCTTTTAATGGTTCTGGAATGGTTGGTTTAGGTTTCTCAATGGATTTACCACTTCTTAAAATAGTCACTGATTTTAGTTGTTCATGAGAGGTTTGTGTGTGACTGAATTCTTCCCTTAAGGTTGAGGATGGTAATGCCTGAGTAGGAATGGGTGACTTCTCAGTTTTAATGGTTTTCAATTTATGATTTAGGGATGAGACTTTAGAGTTCATTTTCTACATTTGTTTACACAACTATTCAAGGATTGGTAGAGGGAAAAATTGGGTAGGGGCTTGTGCTGGCTAGTTTATCCCAGGAGGATACTTTGGTTGTTGGATTGGTTGTTGGATGGGTTATTGGTATTTGAAAATATGATGTTGGTATTGGAATGGTTGTGGTTTTAACTGGTTATGGTGTTGAAAAATTTGTGGAGGGTAGGGGTTTGGTCATTTTGGACGACTCTGTTATTGGTTGGGTTACTCGTAATCTTTCCAATAGAATCCTGGATGGTCCTTGTACCTTGGATTGAAAGTGTTTTGGTACTGTGACTTCTAAATGTTTAGATCATTTAACTCCATTAGTGGTCCTCCTAAAATAAAATCCTTAATATAAGGAATGGTTGGGTAGTTATCCGTATTGTGGTCATGTTTGTTATAAATTGTGCAAACAAGGTCAACAGTTTTAATTTCATGGACCTTCTTAAGATCAATCTCCTCGACCTTCCTAGTGAGTTCATCAAGTTTTTCCCTAAGACTTTATTCATACCTAAGTGTGTTAATTCCACCATATTTTTGTGTCTTATCATAGTAAGTTAATGCTCCCCATGTTTGGTTTTGTTCATCCAGTCCTTCTAGATACTCATAAGCATTATTTGGGGCTTTGTTTTTGAATGTTCTATTACACATCATGTTAATGAATTATTTGTTTCCCAGACCCAAACCTTCATATAAGAATAAAACTTGTTATGTGATTTAAAATCCATGGTGAGGTACCATTTTGAGTGTATCTTTTAACCTTTCCCATGTTTCCAAAAATGACTCCCCTTCTTTTTCAAAAAAGTTTTGGATGCTCTTTTTAAGCACAATTGTTTTGTGATGGGGGAAGTTTTTTTTGTAGAATTATATTTGAAATTGGTCCCAGGAGTGGATTGATGCAGGTATAATATTTTTTAACAAATTATTTTCTTTATCCTTTAGTGATAAAGGAAAGAGACTCATCTTAGCTGACTCAAGTTGATGTGGTGGGAACATGGTTTCAACAATGCCGTTGAACTCTTTGACATGAAGGTATGGCATTTCTGACTGCATCCCATGGAAGGTTAGAAGGTGGTTTAGGAAATGAGGTTTGAAGACATAGTGGTATTCTACTAGGGTATAATGCCTAATTAAAAATGGTTAATTGGTCTAGGAATGTGTGAGGTATTCATTCATGGTTTGATCGACTGCATTTCCCAAGTTTGTGGCTGCCTCATTTGGATTTCCATTTTAGTTCCCTCCTGAGTTTATGAGTTGGTTTCTTTGAAGAACCTCCATTTAAATGGGATCTATTTTTTAATCCAAAGTATTAGGAATATTAGTATATAATGGAAAAATTTACCTTGGTGTACTTGACTCCCCAACCCCAGGACTATCTGCCCTAACTAGGCAGTTTGATTGGTCACGGGTATAAGCGGACATGCACCAAGAAAAGTGAAAAACAAAAGAAATGGAAAAAGATAAGATGAGTTGAGGTGAGAAAATAGAAATGGGAGATAATATAATGGGTGTTGATATGACTTACTTGAGTCCCCAGAAATGGTGCCCAAATTTGGTATCACCCAAATGTTCCCAAGTTTTTAGGGTTAAGCAGTCACTTATAGTTTAACTTGGATTGTCAAATCCTCAGAGACCTAAGAAGAAACCTATAGACACGTAAATTTTATGGACTATTTTTGGATATAAAGTGGCCAAATTTGGGTTTATTTTAGATAGGTTTAATTGAAAACTAAGGTACTTAATTGAATTCAATTTAAAAGAATGAGTTGATCCTAGGTTATCACTTGGGGTGGATTGGATGCATTCCTTTTTCAACTGTTTAAACTTATTATATTTGATATGGTTTTATTTAAGTAGATCAAACAACATCACAACTTACTGGTTTAATACCTAAACACCCTAATACTAATCACCTATACACTTGGAGGATCAAAATTTTTAACAGCCCATGGAAAAGGTTTGTATTAGCACTTAAAGTTCGTAGCCTTAAATTCAACAAGTACAAATGAGTTTAATGATCAACAAAAAAAATTATCAATTAAAATAAGTGATTAGAAATTAATGGAGTGAGAAATAAAATCCAATACATCCCCTTTATACTCCCTTGGATCAACCCATAAGTTGGTTATCCCTCCATTAATTCTATGGTTTCAATTGAAGCAGAAATTAGAATCATGAGGGACAAATTGGATAAGTAAAAAAAACAATAAAAAGAAAATGATCACTCCACTGTTGTGTGAATAATTTCATAATGTTTTGTGTGAATAAGTTCACACCTTGGGGAAATAGTTTCAACATAAAAAAAAAGAAAATGAGAAGAATAAGAAGTTTTATTAAGAAGCTAAGGTTACTTGAGAAACTTATAAATTGAATAAAAGTGATTAGAACATCAAATTGGAAACATAACCTTACAATGAAAAAAATCACAAAATATGCCTCAACTCCTTCACCACCACTACCTTAAATATATATTTATAGAGTCTTGGGTATATCCCCCAATATTCAATGTCTTTCCACTTGATTATGGTAGGCCTAGGGTGGTGGAAAGTTTGTGGAATTTGGACTTTTCCATCCTTGACCCGAAATGGAAGCCAGCTTGCATCCACCAAACATAAGTTCCTAAATGAGATTATAGATGGCATAATTTGAGTGGTCCATAGAATAAAAAATTTATATTATGATTTACCCTGATATCCTATAAAATTTTATCCTAAAAGGAGTTTTTTCCTAGATATGAGTGAAATTGTGGACTGTTTTTCTGGGCCTTAGAATCTGGCCCAAAATTGTATCTCTACTTTGGGACGCCTATAACTCCATTAAAACATTTTAATTAGCTTGGTACACGGTTGAATGAAATGTTCCTCATGATGTCTTATATCTCCAATTAAAATTTGAGAATAATTTATCTTGGATGTTGGCCGCTACAGTACTTTTATTGGGCTACTGTCCAGTTCACTTCACCCAGAATGTTCTTAGTTCAAGGCCCATTTTGATGGTCTTCCAATGAGAATATTCAAGTGATACAAAAGAATGAAATCTTACTTATAGAATGGGGGACCTGAAAAGAAAATATAAAAATCAAATAAAGACATTTTGTGTTTTATGAGGTGTTCAAAAATGTACCATGCAATAGTGAATTTTAAAAAGGAATTACAATAATAATGTGAAATAATGTTTAATTTTTAAAATGAACTAAAAATAGAGTTTATAAATATTGAAGCACATGAATATTATATATATTAATAATGAATATTATCCTACTTAAGTGGCTAATAACACCCCCCAACTTGAATTTTTCTAGTCCCAAGAAAAATGTATCTCAAAAATATGAAATTCAAATTCCCTTTTCCAAAAAAATTTTAATACACATTGCTCACCAAAAGACCTCATAACAAAAAATTATGAAACCCATAAAAATCATTTAAAACAATCTAGTTCCAAAGGCATATCCCAATCCCAATCCCATTCCTTTGTTCAAATTCATCACCACATTTCATCCAATTTCAATTAAACACGATGATGTGTTGTGCGTCACAATAGACATGGGTGTTCATATTTATTAAAGGGGGAAAAGATAGAAGTGATAGGTGGAATCACATTTCAATATTATGATGAGTATTCAGTTTTTTTATTTTTTATTTTTTTTTTTGTGTTTTTTTATTGTTACAAATTTTCCATGGTAATTGAAATTGAAATCAATTGAGTCAACCCATGTAGCGATACTTTTTCGATAACTCCCAGAATCAAATACCTTATGGAAACAAGTGAATCCCACATAATCGGGCATCATTTTGAGTTTACTCAATCAATAAAAAATTCAAATTACAAAAAATAGAGATAAAATGGATAAATCTGGCCCAGAAAACTGTGGAGTCACAATCCCAAAGTGCCAAAATCCACACATTAGGTCAGTCCATTGCTCTACGTGCAATTGATTTTTTTTTGATTTTTTTGTTTGATTGATTTTTTAATACTCATATTAAAATTAAAACGATCACCAAACCTATACCATTTATTATGGGATCCCAAAATTAAAACTAACACCCCAAAATCCAAAGGACATGTGTTGTTTTTTATTAAATGGATGAACATATAAACAGTGAAAAATCACATCGAACAACCGTACATTCCAAAATCTAGGTTTATGAACTTAAAATTGCATCAAAATCATAATAAGGTCATGAAAAATTATTTGATATACAATTTCAAAGTATTTAATGTGTATTATCATGTTTTATGGTTAAATAATTTTTTTCTTCCATTTATACACGTAAAATTTTATTTGACATGATTTTTTTATTCTTTTCACCCCCAACTTAAAATAACACCGTCCTTAGTGTTTAAAGAAAATAAAATTAAAAAGGGGTTAGAGGTAGATAATAGGAGTTCCAAAATAAATTTGAAAATTAGAATCATGGAATGAAGTCACCTGGTGGTCGAAGTTGAAGTTTGTGTTACTCCCATTCAATCCCTTGATCTCCATGTTACTCACAGAAGCCTCATCAAAGATAACAGTTTGTGTTTGTACACTTGGAGAAAATATGATTTGCCTAAAAATTCATCAATCTTAGTAGCCCCTGAAGATTACATCCCAATATAATTAGAAACCATGGAAACCCCTTGAGGCTCCCTTAACTAAAAATAAACAAAAAAAGTAAAGGAAAAAACGTACCTGTTTATTTTGAAACTATAAACCTTGAGTTAATGTATAGGTAAAGACTGGGTTGCCTCCCAAAAATCAATTTGTTTAATGTTGTTATCCCAACATAGACCCTAAATATATCACCTTTTTTTCTGGTTCTTAGGTTGGATCAGTTTACTCCTCATTTGTTTCTTGTTTATTGAATGATTCAATGAATGGTTTTAACCTATGACCATTGAATTTGAAGACATGATCACTAGTGGGATCCTGAATCTCTACTTCCCCATGAGGGTACACATGATGAACTATGTATGGACCTGACCATATTGACCTTAAATTTCTTGGGTGTAAATGAAGTTTTAAACTATACAAGAGCATGAATTTTCCCGGTTCAAAGTGTTAGACTTTGAGATTCCTGGATTGGTAGGATTGAAATCTAGATTTATATATCCTTGAATTTTCATAAGACTCCATCCTAAGTTCATCAAGTTCATTAAGATCTAATTTCCTCTTTGTTTCGGCTAAAGAAATGTCAAAGTTCATTTTTTGATTTCCCAAAAGGCCTTATTCTCAATTTCAATAGGTAAATCGCATGCTTTTCCATAAAACAACCTATATGGTGACATGCCTGGGATGGTTTTGAATTCTATAAGATATGATCCAATGGCATCTAAGAGTTTCTCAAACCAATATTTCCTAGAGGGATTGCCAGTTTTTTCAAGAATTTTCTTAATATCTCATTTCGCTAACTCAACTTGACCATTGGTTTGAGAATGGTACGTAGTGTAAAATTTATGATAAATATAATACTTATACATGAGTGAATAGAATGGGTAGTTGTAGAAATGGGTTCCTCAATCACTGATTATAGACTTAGGATTCCAAATCGAGAAAATATGTGCTCTTTCAAAAATCAGATCACAACATAATGGTCATTGGTCTTGGTGGGAATGGCCTCAACCCATTTTGAGACATAATCAACAACTAAGAGGATGTATAGGTATCCCATAGAGTTTGGGAATGGTCCCATGAAATCAATTCCTCAACAATCAAATATTTTGAAGACCATAATGGGAGTAAGGGGCATTTGATTCCTTTTGGTAATGGATCCTAATTGTTGACATTGAGGAAAACTTTGGTAGAATTGGTAGGAATACTTAGTGAGGTTAGGATAGTAGAAACCAATTTGGAGGACCTTTGTAGTGGTTTTATTTGTGGAAAAGTTGCCACCACATGCCTCTCTATGACATAATTTTAGAATGGATTTTTTCTCAGACTTCAGAACACATCTCCTAATGTTTTGATTGGGATAGAACTTAAAGAGGTAAGGATCATAAAACACATAGTGTTTGACATCAGAAAGAAATTTACTCTTAGCTTTGGTCCTTAGGAATTTTGGAATTCCACCAGTCACCAAATGGTTTGCTATGTCAGCATACCATGGGCAATCACTCATAGAATAGAGGTGCTCATCAAGAAATAAATTAGACATAGAAAGGTGATGTGAGTTGTCTTTGAATTCCATCCCAGAGATATGATCAACTACAATAGTTTCAACAACCTTTTTATCCTTAATGGTTAAATCAAAATCTTGAAGAAGAAGGACCAACCCAATTAATCTAGCCTTGACATCTTTTTTTTGGAAAAGGTATTTCAGGGCTGAATGATCAGTGAAGACAATAATGGGTGATCCTAAGAGATAAGACCTGAATTTCTCCAAGGAAAATACAACAACAAGTAACTATTTCTCAGTGGTGATTTAGTTTATTTGTACATCATTTAAATATTTTCTCTCATAAGCAATGACACATGGAGTTTTCTCGCACCATTTTCCTAAGACTTCTCCTACAACGAACTCACTCACATTACACATGAGCTCAAACAAAAGTTTCCAATTGGGAGATTTCATGATAGGTGGAGAGATAAGAGATGACTTGAGTGTAGATAATGATTCTTCATAGCTTTATATCTATAAAAATGGAGCATCTTTCACCAAAAGAGCACAAAGTGGTCATTAAATGGAGCTAGAGTTTCTAATGAACCTTCTATAGAAATCAGCATGTTCTAAGAAGGACATCCCTTCCTTGATAGTTTTTGGAGTGGTAAGGTGAAAAATGATATTGATCTTAGCTTTATCAACTTCAATCCCTCTACCATAGATCATATTTCCCAAAACAAGCCCTTCCTTTACCATGAAATGGAATTTTTCCCAATTGAGGATGAGATTCTTATCCCCGTATCTTGACAAAACACTTTCAAATATTTATAAGGAATCCCTAAAAAGTATTCACTAATATTGATAAGTCATCCATAAATACCTCTAAACAATACCCCACCATGTCAGAGAAGATTCCCATCATGCATCCCTGGAAGGTACCAGGGGCATTACATAACCCAAAGGGCATGCGCTTGAAAGAAAAAGTGCCGAATGGAAAAGTGAAGGTTGTTTTTACTTGATCCTATAAGGGGAAATCAATTTGATTATACCCTGAGAATACATTAAGGAATCACTAGAATTAATGACCCTCCACTCGCTCGAGGACTAGATCAATAAAGGTAAAGGGGAAATGATCTTTCTTAGTACATGAGTTGAGCTTCCTATAGTCAATGCAGAATCTCCATCCACTAATGACCCTTGTGGGGAGAAGGTCACCATCCTCATTAGTGATCACAATGATTCCAGATTTATTTGGAATGACTTGAATTGGGATTACCCACTCAATTTCATCTATGGGGTAGATGATACCCGCTTTCAAAACTTAAGAAGTTCTTTCCTCACCAAATCCATAAGATTGGGATTGAGTCTCCATTGAGTTTGAAGAAATAGTTTTTATTCAGATTCAAGAACAATCCTATGAGTTCCAATGAGTGGGATAATGCCTAGAATATCAGAAAGGGTCCATACAATTTCTTTTTTATGCTTTATTAGGATATCCAAAAGAATAAACTATTTATTGGCTTCAAGAGAGGAATAAATGACAATATGAAAGGTTCAATTGTCCCCTAAGAAAGCATAATTGAGTGATGAAGGTAGTAAATTAAATTCAAGATCATATTGGATGACATTTTGGAAAAAAGGATGGGGCTTTATATCAATATCAGTATCTTTTTCCATTTTTTTGATAGAATTGGTTCCTTTTAAACAAAAGTTTCAGCCTCCAATTTGGCCAAATCAATGTCATGAATGGGTATGGACTTGATGTTTTTGATTTCAAAAATGGTACCATTGATTGGTGATTTGATAAAATCATCAAAATATCTTTATGAAAGATATTCAAGACAAGTGGACAAATTTCCCTCATGTGAACAAAGGAAATCAATCTCTTATTAACTTAAACATCCTTAAATAATTCCTTGATGTTACTATAGTTCACTATAAACACTACCAATCCAATTAACCTCATGGATATCTTCATCATCCCCAATTTGAGAGTTTTCATTGTAGATTTTGAAATCGAGGCTCATGTTTCCAAAGGTTATTATCATATTCCCATTCCTAACTGGGATGATTGAGTTGATTGTTGCTAAGAAGGGATGACCAAGGATGATGGGGGTTTTCTCCTTAGGACCTAATATTGGGTGATTTTCAAGTAAAATGAATTCAGAAAGGTAAATTATATTTTCAACTTTCACCAAAACATTCTTTAACATCCTCTTAAAAACTCGAACATGACGATCAACAAGTTGAAGAGTGACAGATGTGGGTTGGAGTTCTTCAAGACCTAACTAACAATACATGGATAAATGAATTAGGTTCACACTAGATCCTATATCACAAATGTATTTGACAACTTTGTTCTCTTCCAACTCAAAATTTATGTATATATATCTTGGATCTTTCCACTTTGGATGAATGGTCCCTTGAATGGTGGTACTCACATTAGTAGCCAAAAGACTTGGTTTTTATGTGAGAATTTCCTTTTAAAAGTACAAAAGTCCTTAAGGTACTTTGAGTATAAAATAATGGTTTGGATTTCATCTATTAGTAGAATGTTCAACTTAACCTAAGAGAATATTTCCCTCAAAGTTTCATTTAGTTCTGGTTTATATTTTCCTCTCAAGTGTTGAGGGAAGGGATCATGTTGTTTTAGTGTTTGGTGTGGTTGTGGTTCCTTATCATTATCATTGGGTTTTTCAGAATCTATGGGTGGTTATTCATCATTTTCATGTGTTGTTTTATCTTTTAATGGTTCTATAATTTTTGGTGCAGGTTTCTCAATGGATTTACCACTTCTTAAAATAGTCACTACTTTTAGTTGTTCATGAGAGGTTTGTGTGTGACTGGATTCTCCCCTTAAGGTTGAGGATGGTATCACCTGAGTAGGAATTAGTGACTTCCTAGTTTTAATGGATTGTAATTCATGTTTTAGGAATGAGACTTATGAGTTCATTTTCTCTATTTGTTTACAAAACTGTTCAAGGATTGGTTGAGGGAAATATTGGGTAGGGGCTTATGCTGGTTGGTTTATCCTAGGAGGATACTTTGGTTGTTATATGGGTTATTGGTATTGGATAGGAGGATGTTGGTATTGGATTGGTTTTGGTTAGAATTGTTTATGGTGTTGAAAATTTTATGGTGGGTAGTGGTTTAGTCCTTGTGGATGAATCGGTTGTTGGTTGGGTTACTGGTCATCTTTCTAGTGGAATCTTAGATGGTCATTATAACTTGGATTGAAAGTGTTTTGGTACCGTGGATTCTGAAATTTTAGATCATTGACCTCTTCTAGTGGTCCTCCTAAAATAACATCCTTAATATAAGGTATTGTTGGGCATTTTTTGGTATTATGTTCATGTTTGTCACAAATTTTTCAAACAGGGTTAACAGTTTGAATTTCATGGACCTTCCTAAGATTGATCTCCTCAACCTTCCTAGTGAGTGCATCAAGTTTTTCCCTAAGACTTTATTCATCCCTAAGTGTGTTAATTCCACCATATTTGGGTGGATTCTCTTAGTAGGGTGATGTTCCACATGTTTGGTTTTGTTTGTCCAATCCTTCTAGATACTTGTAAGCATCATTTGGGGATTTGTTTTTGAATGTTCTATTACACATCATGTCAATGAATTATTTGTTTCCTGAACCCAAACCTTCATAGAAGATTAAAACTTGTTCTAGTATTGAAAATGCATGGTGAGGTACCATGTTGAGTGTATCTTTGAACCTTTCCCATGCTTTTTAAAATGACCCACCTTCCTTTTCAAAAAAGTTTTGGATGCTCTTTTTAAGCACAATTGTTTTGTAATGTGGGAAGTATTTTTTATAGAAATATCTTTGAAATTGGTCCTAAGAGTGGATTAATGTAGGTATAAATTTTTTTAACCAATTATGTAATCTATAATTTAGTGAGAAAGGAAAGAGCCTCATCTTAATTGACTCAATTTGATGAGGTGGGCACATGGTTTCAACAATGTCATTGAACTCTTTGACATGAAGGTATGAAATTTATGACTCCATCCCATGGAAGGTTTGAAGGTGGTTTATAAAATGAGTTTTGAAGTCATAGTGGGATTATCCTAGGGAATAATTTCTAATGAAAGTAGGTAAATTTTTCCGGGAAGGTGTGAGGTAGTCATTCATGGTTTGATCGACTGCTTTCCCCAAGTTTGGGGCTGCTTCATTTGGATTTCCATTTTGGTTCCCTCCTGGGTTTATGAGTTGGTTTCTTTGAATACCCTCCATTTAAATGGACTAAAATTTTGAATTTGGAGTATTAGGAAGATTAGGATCTAATGGAAAAATTTACCTTAGTGTAGTTGACTCCCCAACCCCAGGACTATCCACCCTAACTAGGCAGTTTGATTGGTCATGGGTATAGGCAAACATGCGCCTGAAAAAGTGAAAAATAAAATAAAGGGGAAAAGATAAGAGAAGTTGATATGATAAAAGTTAAATGGGGGATAATAGAATGGGTGTTGAGATGAATTACTTTGGTCCTTTAAAACGGTTCCTAAATTTGGTCTCGCCCAAATTTACCCAAGTTTTTAGGGTTAAGAGGTAACTTGTAGTTTAGTTTGGATTGTCGAATCCTCAGAGACCTAAGAAGAATCTTATATATATGTACATTATATGGACTATTTTTTCTATTAAGTGTCCAACTTTGGTTTGATTTTATATAGGTTTAAGTGAACACTAGGGGACTTAAGTGAATTCAATTTAAAAGAATGAGTTAATCCAAGGTTGTCACTTGGGGTGGATTGGATGCATTCCTTTTTCAACTATTTAAATTTATTATATTTGAGATGGGTTCATTTAAGAAGATAAAACAACATTATAAATTACTAGTTTAATACCTACGCACCCTAATAATAATCACCTATACACTTGGGGGATCAAAGTTTTAAGCATTCCATGGAAAAGGTTTGTATTAGCACTTGAAGTGTGTGGCCTTAAATTAAATAAGGACAAAGAAGTTTAATGATCGTAAAACAAAATTATCAATTAAAAGAAGTGATTAGACATTAATGGAGTGATAAATAACATCCAATACATCCCCTTTATACTCCCTTGTATCAACCCATATATGTTTTATCCCTCCATTGATTCCATGGTTTCAATGGAAGCGGGAAGTAGACTCATGGGGGAGGAATTGAAGAAGTAAAAAACAATAAAAAGAAAATGATCACTCTACCGTTGTGTGAATAATTTCAGAAGTTTTGGTGTGAATAAGTTAAAACCTCAGGGAAATGGTATAAATTTGAAAACAAAAATAATAGAAAATGAGAAGAATAAGAAGTTTTATTAAGAAGGTAAGGCGATTCGAGCAACTTACAAATTGAAGAAAAGGGATTACAATATCAAATTGACAACATAACCTTACAATGAAAAAAATCACAAAAGATTCCTCAACTCCTTCACCACCACTAACTTAAATCATAATTTCAAGATGCTGGGGTCGATCCCCCAATAGTCCATGTCTTCCCACTTGAGTATGGTAGGCCTAGGGTGGTAGAAAGTTCATGGAATTTGGACTTTTCCACCCTTGACCCGAAATGGAAGCCAGCTTGCATCCACCAAACAGAGGTGCCTAAATGAGCTTCTAGATGACATAATTTGAGTGGTACATATAAGTAAAAAATGGATATTAGTATGTCCCATGATATATTTTAAAATTTCATCCCAAAAGGATTTTTTCCTAGATATGAGTGAAATGGTGGGCTGTTTTTTGGGTATTAGAATCTGAACCAAAATTGTATTTCACATTAGGCCACCTATAAATCCATTAAAACATATGAATTATCTTGCTCCATTGTTTAATGAAATGTTACCCATGATGTCTTATATCTACAGTTAAAATTTTAGAATCATTGGGCTTGGATTTTGTCTACTACAATATTTTTATTGGGCTACTGTCCAGTTCACTTCACCCAGAATGTTCTTAGTTCAAGGCCTATTTTGGTGGTCTTCCAATGATAATAATTAAGTGATCCAAAATAATGAATTGTTACTTATATAATGGGGTACCTGAAAGTAAAATATGAAAATAAAATCAAGACCATTCTATGTTTTATGAGGTGTTCAAAAATGTACAATGCAATAGTGCATTTTAAGAAGTAATTACAATCATAATGTGAAATAATGTTCAATCTGTAAAATGAACTAAAAATCATGTTTATGAATAATGAAGTACATGAATATTATATATATTAACAATGAATATTATCCCACTTTAGTAGATAATCACTACCCCTGCTAAAAACACCCCTCAAATGAACCCATTGGCTAGCCATTGTACCTCATCGGCCGACCGATGGTGGTTCATCAGTTAGCCAGTGGGCCAAGGTAGTGTGCTAGGCCACTGCCCAGCTCACCAACTAGTTTCTGGGATGTTGTTATTGAATCTTAATAGCCCAAACACACTAAAAATTCTCTGACGCTCACCCAAGGATCCTGATTATCACCCAAGACTTGAACCTTGTCTAAAAACACCTATTTGGGGTGTCCAAATTCTCTAAACCCAATTATGAGTCCTGATTATTAAAAAAACTATTAAATAAATATAAAAATTCAAATTCCATCAATATTTTCCAACTTATAATGATATTGGTGGTTATAAACTCTCCGTGATAATACTTATCATCATTGAGAAGCCGTGGTGGTCCCCGAACCACATCTTCCAATCTATCCCCATCATCACCTCATTGAGAAACTACTGTGTTCCACCTTCAAACTCCATATTACTTCCACTATACCACTCCATACACCAAGACTAGATTCACCAGCTTTTCCCCAAGAAGCACCAGTATGATCCTCAGACTAGGTTAATCACATCCCAAATAATGCTCCTAATGTGGTTTCTATCTCACTGATGTGCCCAATTTTTGTATACATTTTCATACATTTTATTGATCATTAAAACATTTTTTCACCAGATATATGTTGTTTTGGAGATAAAATTATTTAATTCGGTGATCATGATGATTTTTAGGTGTTTTACAGCCAAAGTCACAAATTGGGAATGATCAGAAAAAAGTTCACACATACACGGCGTGTACTTTGTATATACACGGTGTGTACCATTTTCCCGACATGGATTGACCAGACCAAGTACAGGCCCATGTTTCTGGATAAGATACACACACTATATACAATCCATTTAAACACCATGTTACCCCTTATAAAAGTTTTTGGTGGATGAAGTTGATACTACATTCCATGTAGAGTGGCGCTACACGCCATGTACCCCCCACCAACCGACTGTCGTTGCCTTCAAAGTCAAGGGTGGCACGTCAGATCACCTACCAGTGGCAAAATAGGATCCAAGTTAAGTTCACCTAACTACACGCCGTGTACTTTATGGTACACGCCCGATATTTTTAAATACTATAAATAAGAGGGCATGACCTCCATGTTCAAGGAGACAGAAGGAGGGGATAACTAGAGACACCAAATAGGAGAAGAATAGAGGGAGAAGAAGAGAGAGAAAAATAAGGGGGAAGATAATAGAGGAGGTTCTAACACTATATCTGCCCAATGATCTTCAATATGAAGCTTCTGTGATGTTTATTTCAGGTATTAAGAGTCTATTAGTCATTAGCTACTCCAAGTGTAGCTAAATCCTCCATTTGTTGGAGATATGGATGATTATGGCTTGTTATTAATCAAATTTATTATTGTATCTATTTTATTTATGTTTCTCTCATAATCCCTTGAAATTTATTACAAAATATCACTGGAAACCCCATATCAGACCAAGAATAGAATTTACAGGGATCTTCAGAGGAATTATGATAAAGTATGACCATGATCATTGGATGCACTTATCATCTCAAAATGGCCTATAATTAATAAAATTAATAGAAATCAAATTTCAAACCAAGGAATTGGTTTCTATTGATTCAAACAAAACTCACTAGACCAAGGGGGTTCCATTATATTTGAAACCCATATATATAAGTTATTATGAACAACACAACATGATAAGAAAAGAAATTTATCGATGACCTTGAAAAATCCACAGCCCCGAAACATTCTTCTTATTTATCATCAGAATCAATTTCTCTTTACATTTTTATCTTTCTTAAAATAAATTCATCAAGAAATAAAATAATCGGTTACTTTATCTTTGGAACAACAAACATCAACTCTAAATTTCAGCAATCTTCACCTAATTAATCACAAACTAGAGAAACAAAATGCATTAACTCTCTCTCCCTATGGATTGATCCCATACTTGCACTATACTAGTAATAAGTTTGGGTATTTCAATTTGGGATTCCAAATGTAACACTGGATAAAATGACACCAAATTATGGTGCCATTGCCGGGGAGCTGAAAGTTAACAGTGTTTTGTAAAATCATGTATGTATCAATTAAAGTGAAAATAAAAATAAAAAATTCTAAAAAATATGTTCTTAATCTCATTTCTATTTTTTATTATTATTTTATTTCTCTTTTATGCTTGGTGTGTGTTTGGTGTTGTTCAGAATCATAGGTGCATGAGTGGACAAATCACTCATTCCAAGAGTGCGAAATCATCCAAAGTCCTTCCGATTGATCCGAATATCTAATGAACGATCTTGAGGTGACGTCGAGAAATTATAGACGAGAATAACTAAAATGCTTTCATGGAGAACATGGAAGAGGGAGAAATGGCTACTATCCAAAGAATTTGACAACAAATCATGCTTGATGACAACCAGAATCCACAACTCGCTGTTGAGGATGAGAAGAACCAGCTTCTGCCAGAAAATATCATAGAGTTCATGCCACAGAACCAGCAAAGAAAACCAGCTCAATTTGTTCTGGTGTATGGCCAGAAACAACCCCAGTATTACCATCCACCAGAGAGGTTTCCATATATTCATCCAAATCAGGGGCCTTATTTTTCTCACGAGCAGCAATTTATGCCCCCACCACCTCAAGAACAAGTGCCCCACACCGTACTTTTACGGAGTATGAACTTCCTTATATCCAAGGAGCAGATATAGGTATTTTCAGACCACCAGTGAAAGACCAAAATTTTAAGATCAATCCATCCATCATGCAGCTCATCCAAAATATGGTCTAGTTTGGAGGATTACCAAGTAAATACCCCAACGCTCATCTCTCCAATTTTCTAGATATTTGTGACACATTCCTTTACCATGGTGTGTTTGAGGATGCCATTCTCCTTTTTTTATTCTCCTTCTCATTAAGGGATAAATAAAAGGACTAGATTAAAGGATTTACTCAATGTTCCATCCTCACTTGGTAGGCATTGGCCTAGGTGTTTTTGTCAAAATATTTCCCACCTTCCAAGATAGTGACATTGCAGAACAAAATTCACAAGTTTCAACAACATGATTTAGAGTCATTGTATGAATCTTGGGATAATTTAAAGGAAATATTGAGAAATTTCCCTCATCATGGACTTATATTATGTACGAAATTCTAAACTTTCTATGTTAGTCTTATGAAAAACACTAAATCAGTGGTGGATGCAGCTATAGGAGGAACAGTTATGAGGAAATCCTCAGAAGAAATCTTTGACTTGTTAGAAGATATGTCAGCAAATAGCTTCCAATTACACTCTGAGCAGGGTACTAAAAATAGGTGAATGCATAACATTGATTCCAATATGATGTTTTCTTCCCAAATCGATGCTATTTCCAAGAAGATTGATGCATTGAATCTAAAAAACACATCTCAAGTTCAAGCGGTAAATCACCCAGCATGTAGTGAATGTGGTGAAAATCACACCACGAGTGAATGCATGGGGACAAGTTTCATTCCTTCAAGAAGTGGGGTAAGCTATATTTCTTAGAATAGAGGTCCAAAAATTTAACCTCAATACCAAAACTCAGCTTGGAAAGATAACACAAACATGGGATGGGGGCAGCAATAAAAAAACTCTTAACCTCACTCCCAAAGGCTGACTGGTTATGGTCAATAGCAATATCATAATCCATATCCCAGATAGTAGTAGGTATCCTTCCAACAACAAGGGTATCAAAACCCTCATCCAGCGAAAACAATAAAGCAGCCACAACCTCAATCAGCTGCACAACAACCTCAGCAGGAACACTCATCAAAGTTAGAATAAATGATGTCAAAATTCATAACAACTGCTGAAATAAGATTTCAGAATCAGGAGGAATCTATTTGAATCCTTTATAATAAAATTGGAAATCTTGATAACCAGCTCTCTTTAAGACAACCTGGTACACTACCGGGTAACACTGAGAAAAATCCACAGGAGGAGGCCAATGCTATCACTTTATGAAGTGGGAATGAGCTAACCCAAAAAATAACTACAAATTAAGGTGATGCCAAAAATCCTTCTCCACCTACACCCTCTTCAGATAATGAAGCCGAGATCAAGAAGTCCCCCTTAACACAAGGACTATCAAAAGAGAAGGAGGCCACAAATGGTAAAGTAAAAGAGGTGGTCAAACCTTATGAACCCACCTTACCATTTCCCATAAGAATGAAGCAGAGGAAGCTAGATTAATAGTTTGAAAATTTTATGGAGGTATTCTAGAAATTTCACATCAATATTATTTTTGTAGAGTCATTGAATCAAATTCCAACATACACAAAGTTCATGAAGGAAATCCTCTTAAAAAATATGAATATAGAGGATTTTGGAACCATACATCTCACTAAGAAATGCTTAGCAGTGGTTCAACACTCTCTTCCTCCAAAGATCTAAGATCTAGGAAGTTTTATAATCCCTTCCACAATTAGATCTTATGAGTTTGAGAAGGCCCTTTGTGACTTGGGGGCTAGTGTCAATCTTATTCCCTTTGGATTCTTTAAGAATCTGGGGTTAAATGCTATAAAACCAACTCAAGTGGAATTACATCTAGAAGATCACTCCATTAAATATCCTAAAGTGATACTTGAGGATGTTCTAGTGAATTTGGGAAGAATGATTTTTCTTGCTGATTTTATCATACTTGACATAGAGGAAGACCAAGAGGCACCTATTATTCTGGGAAGACCCTTATTGGCTACTGGGAAAGTTTTTATCGATTTTCACCAAGGAGAATTGATCTTCAGAGTGGGAGATGAAAAGGTATCCTACAACATCCTCAAAGATGTTAAGCAAGTGTCACTCATGGAAAATGAGGATTGTTATGCGTTGACCATAGTGAACGATCACTTTGGCTACATTGAAGATGGCATGGGATGTTTTTCTATCATCGATGAACCAAGCATCAATGACATACAACCTAATTATGAACCAGAGGATTTTCAATTCATCGTAGGTTAGGGAAATCATTATTAGTAGCATACACTTGTTCCAGATATTCTAGAGCTAGACAAGGTAGAACTGATTGTTCTTCGATTCTTAAATCCCCACAACTTGAACTGAAACATCTCCCATATTCTTTAAAATATGGGTAATTGGGAGATAAACACACACTTCCAGTTATACTCAATGCATCTCTCTCACAAGATCAAGAATATGAACTTCTACATGTTCTAAAGTGAAGAAAACATGCTATTGGGTGGACAATTGATGATCTTAAAGGGATCATTCTGACCATTTGAACCCATAAGGTGCTAGCCAAGCCCTCTTGTAAATTGAAATGATGGCTAAACCCTCCAATGAAGGATGTCATGAAGAAATAAGTGATCAAGCTATTGTATGTGGGAATCATCTACCCAATCTCCGATAGCCCATGGGTGAGTCCTTTGCATGTGGTGCCCAAAAAAGGGGGTATCACTGTGATTACCAATGATAAAAATGAACTCATCCCTAAAAGAACGGTCATGGGATGGAGAGTGTGTGTATATTACTAGAAGATTAATGATTCCACATAGAAAGATCACTTCCCACGTCCTTTCATGGATCAGATGTTGGAGTGATTGGAAGGGTACAAGTTCTATTGCTTTCTAGATGGTTATTCTGGCTATAACCAAATTTCTATTTCCCTTTAAGACCAAGAGAATAGAGCTTTCACATGAACATATGGAACTTTTTCCTATCGAAAGATGTCTTTTGGAATGTGTAATGCTCTATCCACCTTCCAATGGTTCATGTTGGTGATATTCCATGACATGATAGAGCAAATTCTAGAAGTATTTATGGATGATTTTCAAGTCTATATAAAATCGTTCAACACCTGCTTGAGAAATCTGGAATTGGTCCTGGAACGGTGTGAAAATACAAATATAGTTTTGAAATGGGAGAAATGTCACTTTATGGTGCATAATGGTATCATCTTAGAACACTAGATTTCTATGAAAGCAATTGAAGTTGACCCTATGAAAATTGAAGTCATATCACAACTGCCCATTCCAACTTCTGTTCGAGCAATCCAAAGTTTTCTTGGGCATGTAGGTTTTTACAGAAGATTCATTCATGGCTTTTCAAATATATCTCAACCACTAACCAACCTCCTTTAAAAACATTATATCTTCTAATTTGACGAAACATGAACCACAACTTTTCAGATCTTGAAGCAATGATTAGTTGAAGCTCCTATCATGATTTACCCAAACTGGGAGGAAAAATTTTAAATCATGTGTGATGCAAGTGATTATGCTGTAGGACCAGTTCTTGTATAATGGCTCAATTGAATATTCAAGGTGATCTACTATATTAGAAGAGCCCAAAATTAAGCAAAAATTAACTACACCACCACTGAGAAGGAGATGTTGGTGGTGGTCTTTGCATTCAATAGGTTTCAATCATATTTAGTACTCTCAAAAGTTATTTTTTATACTAACCATGTAGCAATCAAATATTTGATGAACAAGAAGGATGTGAAATCACATCTTATCCATTGGGTGATTCTACTCCAAGATTTTGACTTGGAAATCCATGACAAGAAAGGAAGTGAGAACATTGTCGCTGATCATCTCCCCCAATTAGAATTGCCTCATTTGGAAAGAGAGGATGAAAGAGAAATCAAGGAGGACTTCCCAGATGAGAATCTTTTCTCAATTGGAGTTACACCTCACCCATGGTATTCCGACATTGCAAATTACTTGGTTACATGATTCGTTCATCCTGATATTACATTCCAATAAAAGAAATGATTTCTATCCAAAGTAAAAAGATATTTTTGGGAAGACCCACTGCTCTTCCGCTCATGTGGTGATGAGGTGATCTGCCGCTGCATCCCTAAAGAAGAAATTATAGGAATCCTTTAGTTTTTTCATTCTTCCCCAACTGGGGGGAATCATGAGCCAGACCGAACGATAGCGAAAATTATGAAATCTGGATTTTTCTTGCCCATCATGCACAAGGATGCTTGATATTTTTTATCACTCTATGATAGGTGTCAGTGAACTGATAACATGGGGTGTCAAGTTGAAATGCCTAAACATCCCATCCTTGAGGTCAATGTCTTCAACGTATGGGGTATTGATTTCATGGGCCCCTTTCCCCCATCATATGGAAACTCATACATTCTAGTTTGTGTAAATTATGTATCCAAATGGGTGGAAGATACTGCCATGACACACAACATAGAAAAGGTCATCGTTTCCTTCTTGAAGAAGAATATTTTTAGCAGGTTCAGTGTTCTATGTGTTCTGATAAGTGATAGAGGGATTCATTTTGACAATGTGTTGATTTGGAATGTGCACATGAAGTATGGGGTGAGGTATAACATGGGGAAACCTTATCATACTCAATATAGTGGCCAAGTGGAGGTATCCAACCAAGAACTAAAGAAAATACTGGATAAAACAATGGGAGCCTCAAGGAAGGACTGGTCCAAGAAGCTTGATGATGCCTTATGGGCATACCAGACTGCCTTCAAGACACCTATTGGTATGTACCCATTCTATTTAATATATGGAAATCCATGTCATTTATTAGTTGAACTTGAGCATAAATCCTATTGGGCTATGAAGGCCTTGAATTATGATCTAAAGGTCTTGGAAGAGAAACACAAGTTTCAACTGATGGAGCTCATTGAAATTCAGCAGGAGGAATATGAGAATTATAAACTATATAAAGAAAAGAAATAGTCGGCCCATGAACACATGATCTATAAGAATTCATTCCATCCTGAAAATGAGGTAATATTGTTTAAATCTTGTTTGAGATTGTTTCTAGAAAAATTGAAGTCTCGATAGTTAGGACCTTTCCGAGTGATCAAAGTCTTCCACCATGCTGTGGTGGAAGTTTCTGGAGTAGATGGTCAACCATTTAAGGTAATTGGGAAGTGTCTCAAACCCTATCTTCATATGGAGTACATGGTGGGTATGATCTCCACCATGCAATTCGGATAGCAAGAGGCTCAGGTAAGGTCGAGCTAAAGACCTAAAATAATGGTACTTCCTGGGAGGAAACCCAGAGACTACACACCACGTATCACCTTTTCACATGGAATGTACTTTCCTTTTTAATGTATATTCTAATAGAATCAGTAGTATAGGTATATATTAATTAAGTTAATAAATAGGGATGATGCCTGTGCTGATGGTAAGGTCACTAGAATGTATCCAAGCCATCACCGGTTCGAATCACTCCATACCTACCTTCGGTACAGGGTTCATCCTTTTTGAACTTGTGTTTAGTTAAACGGCATGTGAGGTGTTTTCAAAACAAAATATATGTTTTTCCAAATAAAAGAAAACCCATTATGGGGATGTACTGGCTGGCTAGAATCATAAACCACAGATCCAAAAGACCCAGGTTTGAATCTTGAAAACTGGCCCAGTTCCATCATTTTTCATATTAATAAAACCACACGACATGCATTTCAATATACGTTGTGTGCTCCATGTTTTCATTAATAATTTAAATAGTTTTCAAAATAAGAAATTACATGTGGGTGAAGTTGGATTATTGGAAGAGTCTCATCTCTATATTCAAAAGACCCATGTTTGACCTTGGCTAATTTCCCTACTTCATCCCAATAATTCAAATTAAAAACCATATATTGTGTGTTTTCTTCATCCCATGTAGAATTGAAACTTTAATTTAAGTATTAAAAGTAAATAAAAATATTTAGTACTACAACCTTCGCTCTAGTGGTTAAGGGTGTGTGTTTGGATTGGTCGACAGCCGGTTCGAATCGCGCCCCAAGCACTAGACCGAAGGTTGTAGTTCTATTTTTCTAATTTTAGAAAACACGACGTGTATTTCTATAATACATTACATGTATAAGTTTATTTTCATTTGTAAATAATAAATATATTACAAATATATTTCTTTTTAAATTATAAATAATAATAATTATATATTTTACTATAATAATTATACCAATTATTGTAAAAAAACCACATACATGGCGTGTGGGACCTACCACACACCGTGTGGTTCAGGTATAAAGGCCGAGAACCCTACCCATCCTGACCCTATGTCGAACACCCCCTCCCCGTTTTCTTCTCCCGCATGCCTCCATTTTCCTCCCTCCTCCCAATCCCCCATTTTTGTGAATTTTTTGTCCCGATTTCTTTTACATTTAGATCCTCACTCAAGGTATGCCATTCACCACCCTTTCTTTAAAGATTTCAGTTGCATTTGGGGTAGATTTGTGATCTATTGACCATTCGGCTTCAACCCGCGGTGTATAGAGTGACTGAGGAACACATGCTGTGTACGTCTTGTACATGGCCACATGCACACATTTTTATATATTGAAATACACATGGCGTGTATGTTCGGTACACACCATGTATGGTGCCTATGTCCAGCCTTTAGAAGATATTCATGTACTGACCCACACAGACCTAATCCCATGTATTTACACACAACGTGTATGTTCGGTACACGCCATATACCCTGTTCATCAGGAGTTGTCCGTGTGAAGGGAATACACAGTTTTTATGCAATGTTCTCACACATGTTGTGTTGTTCCCACACACGACATGTACTTTCTTCTTCGACCCCTTCACGCCCAACCCGTGTATGGGCACTCACATGGGTCACACCCCATTTTCTCACACACGGCATGTATGTTATATGACATGATGTGTATGGGCCAAATCACTATCACCTACCATCTCGGTGTGTCTATCTATAGTACACAGGTTCTACACCAGTTCTCACTACACGCCGTGTACATTGGATCTACACGCCATGTACTTTTATTTTTTCTAAATTCTCACATTTTATTTTTCTTATTCTTCCTTTTATTTTTATTCTTATCTTTTATTACATTTATCTATGGCAGGTGATGATCATGAGAGAGGGAAGCGTCCCGCTTCTGCTACTGAGGGTGAGAGACCCCCTCGTTGTCGGATTATTCTTCAATATTCCAAGAGGCTAGAATTCGATTTCCTAGTTTTCCATTCACCAGCATTGGCGTCACTGCCTCCTCTTCTACCAGCACCTCCATCAGTGACATCTGCTAGTCGGGTAGATTCTATGCCACCCACTCCTTCCACCGCCAATCCTCCTATGGCTGCTACCACACCATCCAAATTAGCTGAGAGCTCAGGTGCTTCAACTCCCTTTTCTATTTCCATACCTTCGGAGCTGAGCACTACTTTAGCAGACCCACCTAAGCCACCTCTGGATTTGGCTGCTCCACCTCTAACAGCCACTATTGGCCCTGCCACCACCACAGCTGCCGAGCCACTTCAGCCCACTCCGGCTGCTGCCCGCCCTCAGCTGCATCCTTGACTGATTTTTTTTGTGGGCCTCCCTACTATATACTGATTGTGGCACCTTTCATGGCGGATGATCCATTTGAGCGGCCTCTTTCTCAATATCACTGTTCCATAGCATCTCAACATCTGGGAGGAGATCAAGGAGCTCCTTATCCATACACATCTACTCAAGACACTCTAGGTCAGCACTCCAACCTATAGAGATTTATTTTTGGAGTTTATCTCATCCTTTGAGTTCAATGGTACTGCCTACCGCCAGACACCTACCGATACAACCACCCCAGTTTGATTTCAGCTGGGCATATGCCATTTTTACTTGACCATGGATGAGTTTGGCTGTGGGTGCAACTTCTACCCCATCCTTCCACCCCACCTTTTTTCTCCACCCTTACCTACCCTGAGCAATCTGACCCCATCACTATGTGGTAGGATCTTGTTGGGCCTGACCATAGGTACACCCCCACATCCCAGAAGAGCATGCTCATCATTTCCCCTCCCCTTCATTTCCTCCATCAGTGCTTCAGTTCCATTATTTTCCCCCACCATGAGGATATGGGTGTAATGTCTGGGTGTGACATGGAGATTCTCACTTGTGTCATCTGAAATGATTACCCTAAACTCCCTTGTCTTGTTGCCACCTATTTATATTCCATGATTCATTGATTTCAGGGAAACCTGAACGGTGTCTTCTATGTGACCCTCTTGGCACACAAACTGGGTGTTTTTGAGCCCTCTATCCCTCACAAACCCTTAGGCTCTCCTCAACATCTCGACTTCCTCATGTTTATCTGCACGAGGATTCTCTTGTGCAAGGGCGATGGCTATGTGATCATGAAGAACACACCTACTCTAGTGGGGGTGAGAGATGACCTGGATGCTCCCGATGGTGTTGCTGAGCAAGTCCCACCCCATACACCAGTGGACGATCCTTCTCCACCCCATACCACTCCTTCCTCCCTCCCATATTCTTCCACCCTTCCCCATTCTTTTGTGCCCTAAAAATCCCAAACTCCACCCGCACCCTCAGATGATCTCCCCATCACCCTCTGCCTGATCGCGATGGACCGCCATCTGGACATCTTTGAGCACCAACAGACCACCATACTACAGTCCCAGACATGGCTTGAGTATATGTTGGGCCTTCATCTTTAGCATCATGACCTTAAATTACCCCTACCTTCTCATCCCTCTGCTACTCCATGACCCCGATGACATCACTGGCCACTGATTTGGTTCTTCTATCCACTACTGGCCTAAATGCTCATACTACTACTTCCCACCAGGATGTGTCGGTAGAGACTCCCATGCAGGGCACCGATCCTATGTCTCCAACTACTATTCTACCTACCACCGCAATGGATGTTCCCACTGCACCTTCCACTTAGAGCATAGAGAAGGTACCTCCAGTTTCCACTATAGATGATCCTCCTATGGCGGATCCTCCTATTATCGATGATGCCTCTTCTGAGTTCACCCCATGACTGGTTTTTGGAACATTTTTTTCTTTATATATATCTCTTTTGTGTTACGCATGTGCTATGATGATGTATGTCTATGAAGGTTTATTTTTATTTTTCCTCACCAGTCATAGGTTCCATAGAGCATTGCTTGGCACTTTTCTTTTGACCCCTTTTCATATTTTTCGACTCTACACGAGGGGAGTATTATTTCGGCATTTATTTTTCCTTTTTTACTTTGGATTTACTTATTTCACCATTATCCTTGTCCTGACCATCCATGTGTCCCCACATTCTCTCCTCTACCTTAGTGTTGCACTTGGGGGACTGTGTGCAATATTAAGTGTGGGGGATAGTCTCTGACCACACTAGTCTTTACCCTTGAACTGATCTAGGATACATCATTAATAGTTGAAATATTTTAAAATTTGGATTTTTTTATTAATTATAATTATAAATAGTAGAGAAAAAAGATAATTTTAAAAGTTACATGATTATTTTAAATTTCAAAGTATTTTTAAATGATTTCTGATATAGTTTGATTTTGGATTTAAAGTATTGGGCATTTAAATTTATTAGACAGATCATTTGTACTCATGTCATGACCTGATTGACCTTTTATTTTTCCTCATTTCTGAGAGATATTCTAAGAACTTTTGACATATTCTCTCTTATACCCTCTTTCTTGAGAGATTCTTAGAATACACATAACTACCAGAACTTGCTAGTATTTCTCTTCAAAACATGAATATTTTTGAAACACATTAAGATGATTGACGTATTTTATTGTTTTTTTAATCCCCTTTGACCTTGAGACCTATCCTACATCTGATCTTTATAAAACCCATAGAAACCATAAACTGCCTTGTAAGAAAGCTACATTACAAGCCTATTTTCCCTTCCTACCCTAATTCTTTCATAATTTTTTATGATTATTAATTTAAGATTTAGAGAGGTATTTTTTTCCATTCATGGTATATCTTGGTGAGAAACCATGAATTTAAGTGTGGGGGAGTGTGCCACTTGTTCATTTGGGGAGAAGGGTTCCAAAACCACTATTCATTGTATTCTTGGTGGTCCTTGAAAAAAAAGTATTGAAAATCTTAAAAGAAGGACCAGATTCATTTGTTACACATTATTGATGGTTTATAGACCCATATTGGTAAGGGAATATCATAGTGATGATACCCTTTTGAGAGATCTTGATTGGAGAATCATTTTCATTAAACTCTATTTATAAATATCATGCATTGTTATTTAAGAATTCAGCCTTCTTTTTCAAGTCTCTAAGATTATTTTTCACATCCTTACCTACCTACCCAAAGCCTTAGAATAATTTTAAACTTATTGAAAGTACTCATGATTTTTGTGATTAGAATTCTTAAGTAGAGAATGATAACACTTAAAATCTTATGGATAGAGTGCATATACTTGAGATTTAGAACAACTCTGATAAAATAATCTTGAGTGATGAGTGTGTTAACTTTTTGGTGAGGTAAGTCATCAGTGCCGGTGGATTGCAAGGCTACATCGGTAGTGGGATATCGTCTGGGCTTCATGGGGACAGATCGATGCCAGCAGTTTGCATGGATTCTTCTACAGTGGCTTTGACCATGGTTCTAGTGCGACAGTCACTGTTGTCATGGAGGGTTCTGGCTTGGGTTCAGTGATGGTGAGGTTTGGGGGTTTCCTGGATTCTTCATTATTGTCCTTTGGAACCCTAAGATGAGGTTGACAATGATGTGATGCTGCATTGAGTTTCAGTCAGTGATTCAAGACTGATGATTCTAAATCTGGACCCATCAAACCAAAGAAAGCTGAATGCTGGGTTTCCAAATCCTTCGAAGGAATCATGATGAACCAGTCTAATTTGAAGAATCATGGTTGAGTTTATCCTACATTGGGTGATGAGAAATGAGTTTGAGATTTGTTAAAGGAGACCTGAACTGAGACCGATTCTTGAGCGATGGTGTAACAGTCACTGTTGTCAAAGAAAATCGGAACCCTCCTTGATAACGAAGCAAGCTGACCACAATTTTTTTTGAATGGAATAGATAAATTACTGATCAAGGAAACCATGGTTACAAAGCCAATCAGGGAATGAGTTCACCCAAGAATGATCACTCCAACATTTCCCAAAGCGAGCCAAATGATGACCACGATTTGTGTATACATTTTCATACATTTTATTAAGCACGAAAACATGTTTTCACTAGATATATGTTTTTTTGGAGATAAAATGCTTTAATTCTGTGATCATGATGATTTGAAAGTGTTTTACAACCAAGGTCACAAATTAGGAATGATCAGAACAAAAGTTCACACGTACATAGCGTGTACTTTGTATATACACGCAATGTACCATTGTCCCGACATGGATCGACCTGACCAAGTACAAGCCCATGTTTCCAGCCAAGATACACATGCCATGTACAATCCATTTACACGCCATGTTACCCCTTATAGAAGCATTTGGTGGTTGAAGTTGATACTACATGCCATGTGGGGAGGTTCTACATGTCGTGTACCCCCACCAACCGACCACCGACTCATTCAAAGTCAAGGGCAGCGTGGCAGATTTCCTACCAGCGGTGAAAGAGGAGCCAAGTCCAGTTGACCTGACTACATGCCGTGTAGTTTATGGTACATGCCATGTATTTTTAAATAATATAAATAAGAGGGAAGACCCTCCAAATTTGAGGAGACAGAAGGAAGTTACAATTAGAGACACCAAACGGGAGAAGAAAGGAGGGATAAGAAGAGAGAGAAAGAGAATGAGGTAAGAGAAGAGAGGAGGTGCTGCCTATAATGACCCAAAGTTTTATCAATGGAATTCCCTTCTTATAATTATTCCTTATAGTATAATCACAGTAGGAAGAACAATGACATATAATGATACTAAATACTATTTGATCATTAAACATAATTTTTCCACTTCAATGTTTTGAATTTTGAGAATCCGACATACACAGTTGTGTTCAAGATGATTTTTGGAGTCTAATAAAACAAACATAATTTTTAGTGAATAGTAACCAACCCTTATGAATAGTAACATATCGTTATGAATAGAAATATACCCTAATGAATATTAACCTTACCTATGATAGTATAAAAATAATATTCAAGTGAAATTATGATGTACATATATTTTAGAATAAGTAAATGAATGTTTTAAAACTGGTTTTTTAACAATAAATTATGATTTTAATTAAATATTAAATTAATCATATTTAGAAAATTATTTTTGAAAAATGGACTTAATTTTTGGATTCTACACATCAAAAAATGGTTGGGGGAAAATTTTGGTATTTTTCTGAAATACTTTAATTTTTGATGAATAGTGAAATACCATAATTTACAGAAATAAGCTAAATAAGCTAACTATAGAGTCATGTATGATGCTCTGATGATGTAAGCCCAATTGGTTCGGTTTCACATGATAAAATTACTATTATTGGTCATGGAAGACTCACTATTCATTGTCTTTTGGGGAAATAATAAATTAATGAATTTTATATTGAGAAAACCCCTCTCCCCTCCACTATAAATACCACCCTTCACACCCTCATTCCTCACACCTCTCAAGCTTCAAGCCTTGTCTAAACTCTGCCCAAGAATCTTCCCTATTCTCGCCCCATGTTCAAGATCTTCTGGTCTCATCAAAAGACCAAGCATAGGTCCCTTAAGGAGGATCTCAAGAGGAGGATTCAAGAGGTAATTTCTCTCCCTCTTTTCCTTTAATTTCCTTTCAATTTCAAGTTATTTTCTTATTCTCTCCCCACATATATTTGTCAAAATGGTATGGTAACTCCATTATCATAAATATAATGGAATTTTATGATACTAATGGGATATTATACCATCCAACCCCCTTATCCTATTCCTTTTATTTTATAAAAGAGAACGTTGTTCGTGAGGTGTTAATTTATCACCTTTAAGAACGACATGTTTTCTTCTTCCATTTATACTTTCAGATCTGGTAATGAAACCATTTTTATGGTTAAAACAGAAAATTTTATATGTATTATATCATATTTAATATTCTGGATCTAACTTATGTACATGTTACTAAATTATTAATCAAAACAAGATCGTTGTGGTTGAAAAACCGCCCAAATTAACCCAAACAATCATCATTTAATTCTTATCTAATGATTCATCCACATGGTATATAATATAATAAATTATAAGAACATTTAAACTAATATAATATAATTAATAACATGTAATATCATTTTCGGATGTTTACCCATGTTCTACCCGAACTTCAATTTATGAATACAAGTGAACTGCTCAAGAAAACCATAAAAACGAACATTCTCGAAAAATGTTTCTAAACCCTATAACTCATCAAAAGGCCCATAAAATAACATAATAAAACCAAAATTAACCCTATTCATGTATAAAAGGTTCTTGAATTTCTAATTAATGAATATAAAGTCATTATATAGTACATTAAAGAGAAGGAAGCATTCAGATACAAGGTAAGGGGAAATTCTCGAACCCAATTTCATCCTTCGAGTTCTCCCTCTTTCACTCCATTTTTGATATGGTTAATCCTTAAAATTAATTTTTTAATCATTGTATTTCCTTTTATGGGATATACATGTTTACCACTGGTGTTTATGTTAAACAAAATGTTCTCCAAAATAACTCTTCTTTAAGAACACACCTTTTACTTCTCACTCAAAGTTGGCGGTTCTTGTAATATATATGTTATTCCCTCTTTATTTTGGAAACCCAAAGTTTATGAATGTTTTATTATGAGAAAAAACCCATTATGATACATTTTTATGGTTGATATATGTTCTATGTAGAAATCATGATAATGAAAATTTTATGATGTGACCGGTGCACCCAGAATTATACAGCATTCTAATGCATTGGGTAAAGTGATGAACCTCACGAGTTAAAGTGAAATAATGGGTGAACATGATGTTATATTTGTTCACAATTATGTGTGGTAGTTAACCACTAAGACATGATGTTTCATTTTTATGTATTTCCATATTTCAAGTCTTTTATTAATGATTTTTCTCATGTTCATGATCTTTTGCCTATGTTATGATTATGCTCACCCATTGTTATATTGTTCTTATATATCCTCTTACTAGGCTTTTAGCTCATCCCTTTTGATGTATATCCTCAGGCTACTACATGTACTAAGGAGGGGTCAAGTTCCAATAAAAATCTAGAGAAGAAGAAATTAAATAAATGTTAATTCTTGATGTAGTAATTGTTATGTATGGTCCTAGTTTTCCCAAGACACTAAACCTTTGGATCCTATTGTTGTAATGTTTTATGTTTTTTATCTTTAAAAGGATGTAATAGTTATGTAAGAAAAGTATGGGGCATTATACTACTGCTCTACCTTCCCAATGATCTTCAATCTGAAGCTACTATGATGTTTTTTCAGGTATTAAGATTTTGTTAGTCATTAGCTACTCCATGTTTAGCTAAATTCCCCATGTGTTGGGGTTGTGGATGATTATGATTCATTATTAATCAATTATCTTATTGTATTTGTGTTATTTATGTTTCTCTCATAATCCCTAAAAATATCTTGCTAAATATCATGGGAAACCCCATATTAGACCAAGAATGGAATTTCTAGGGATCTTCAGAGGAATTTCAATAAAGTACACCCATGATCATTGGGTTCACTTATCATCTCAAAATGGCATAGAATTAATAAAATTAATAAGAATCAAATTCCAGACCAAGGAATTAGTCTCTATTGATTCAAACAAAACTCACCAGACCAAGGGGATTCCATTATATTAGAAACCCAAAGATATAAGTTATTATGAACAACACAACATGATAAAAAATACAATTTATCGATGACTTGAAAAATCCACATCTCCGACACATTCTTCTCATTTATCGTTAGAATCAATTTTTCTTTAAGTTTTTATTTTTCTTAAAATCAATTCATCAATAAATAGAAGAATTAGTTAATTTATCTTTGGAACAACAAACATAGACTATAAATTTCAACGATCTTCACCTAATTATTCCCAAACCTGAGAAACAGAACACATTAACTCTCTCTCCCTGTGGATCGACCCCATAATTTCACTATACTAGTAATCAGTTTGGGTATTTCAATTTGGGATACCAAACATAACACTTTGGATAAAATGACACAACTCACTACATCCAAACTCAATAAAAATACCAGTTATACCCTCCTCTAGCCAGATTTCCCCAAAAAATGCTCAGTTTCATCTACCAATGCACCAATAAACTAATCGATCACGATTACCTAGCAACCAAAAACATTTATATTTCATCCAAGAACCAGAAATGATGTACAAAATCGACTCAAAATGTAATTTCATGGTGGATAAACAACAATATGTACAAGCCATCATGCTCTCGCCCTAAGCACTAGAGCACCTCCAACTAAACTCACCCTCACATTATTCCAATACCACCTTGATCTTGATACCAATGCACTGAGTTTGACCAACACTTCATCCATATACTATTTTTAAATTTGGTATTTTACAAGGAACATGATCACATTTGATCCACTCACACACTGGTATCATGGTTTCACCTCAACTGTCTACTAACTGGTGTCACCACATTTCGACTATTCCATAACAAGGATCATTAATACATGACAGATAAAATGTTCCCTATAATAAGGGAATATTTATTACTACTATAAAGAACCCAAATGAACATTATTTATGACCTATATTCCATCCATGACCACACGCAATGATTGGACATAACCGTCTTTCTAATACCCAAGCATCAACCCAAAACACCAATGCCACTCATTCCTGGATCAATAAGAATGATGTCCTACAATAGATAGTAGTGTGTTCACCACTATATAGCTTCCGTTACATCAGTCCTTGAGTACCAACCCCAAATGATCTTGAAACTGCAAGTGTGCCTCTCTTTCTGAGCTACACTTATTCCTCCTTAATAACACCCCTATCAAGGTTCAACCTAGATCGACCATGCCATCATACCCGGTCCATTTTTGATGTCACATAAAATCATCAATTGAAATCTACCAACTTAATAAACCTAGGAATCCTTGCCCATTCATGTCTCACTGATCACACCGATCACCTCACTCTGAGAGTAACCCAAAATCAAAATCGCCATAGCACCACTCAGGTTCATCCACAACCCAAACCTTTCTCAACAGAACCATACATGGAACTTTCAATGATTGAAAACCAACCAAACACCATGCATACCTATCACACAAATTCCCTCACACACTAATACTTTCCCTAAAATTCCTCATGAATGATCACTCTCCTCCTCAAGGTAGAGTGACCTGCTAAGAACCCTCTCACAGTTTTTTATATGCTACCTAACCCGATCTCAACCAAACCTAATGGAAACACACTCCTATATAACCTGATCACATAGCCTAATTCACACTCCCATGAGTCATATACCATATATCATAGGATCACTTTCCGAACCCACTGACCATTCCCCATACACATGTTAGTCACATCCAACCAGTGCATCCCTGGCACTTATCTTCAAAATTGAGGCATCTCACTCATGCCAAGATCTATCACAAGACCACCTAGAACAAAAGAGTTTTTTTATGAATCCACATGAATCAATCTTAAATCCCACCACACTACATGAAGGTTCATATTGAGAAACATAGGTCTAGACATATGAAAAATACTACTCTTTGAAACCAGCCTTTGTACTAAAAATACTCCAAGTGCTTCACATTTCGAAATCCCAAGGCATTCTCATGCCATTACTCACACCAAAAACCTTTGAAAACATGATTCTAACCACCCAAAAAAATTCATATAACCCATTTATAAAAATTATAAAGCACACTAAAATCATAAAACAATGTCAAAGCATGAAACCACCTACCTCTTTCTTGGAAATCACCCAAAACTGGTTGGAAACCACAACCACACAAAATATGGATACTATAAAGAAAAGAACACATCACATACATCAAGATTTAAACCAAATAATCAATATTTAACCAACATTAGGTCAAAATCCTTATTAGAGAAAGAAAACCCATGAAAGAAGGGAGAATAGACCAATAAAAAGGAAGAAAAGAGGAAAGTAGTTTTACTGCACAATTTTCTGGGGGAGGGTGCACACCCATATACCTAGTAATGAACCTTAGAAAGTTCCAATATCTTATGTGCACAGTTATATTGCATGATCATGTTCTAGACTGTGTGACCTGGACAATTCCACTATCCAGGGTGCACAGTTTCCACTGGGTTGGCACTCAGTTTTTACTAACCGTGCACCACATTCTATCCGGCCAGAAAACCACCATTTCATAAAAAAATCCTAGGAAAGTAATGAAATAAATATAATATCAAAAATAAAAAATAAAATAACTCAACATTAAACCACGAATGTGATAATTTTCCCCATCATGAAAAATTTACACCCTCATAAAGTCAACTCGAAGTCTGATCAGAGAGTAAATGTGGATACTGTTCTTCCACCCAAGACTTTCACTACCATGTCTCATGATCATCATTTACATGACACTAAAAGACCAAAAAATAGTATGTATTTCCCATAAATAAATTTCTCCTTAGATCCCATAATTTGTACCGGTCTCTCGAACATAGAAAAATTGGATTCCAGCTCCAACTCTTTCTAATTCAACACATGAGATGGGTCCGGGTTATACTTCTTCAATTATGAGACATGGAACACATCATGTATCGATATAAAATGATATGGTAAATCTAACTAGTATTCCACCTTACAACTCTCTCAGTAATCTCAAAACATATGACATACCTCAATGTTAGCTTCCCCTACTTACCAAGGTGATGATGATCTAAGCGATGAGATACCTTTGGAAACACCCAATCACCCACTGAAATTTCCAAGGATCGAAACCATTGATTGGAATAAGAATTATAGTGGATCTTCACCATCAGAAAATGTATCTTGTACACGGCTTAGTCCCAAAAAATAAGTTTCACCCACTTCCATCCAACACAAAGGCAACTAACGCGACCAACCATAAAGCACCTCAAAGGGATATATTTTTATCAAGGATTGATAATTATTGTTATACAAAAATTTTAACAATACTAAATGGTTATCCCATGAGCCTCTAAAATCTAACACACATGGATAGAACATGTCTTCCAAAATTTGGTTCACCCGCTCCATCTGACAGTCCATTTGAGGATGGTATATCGTGCTCAACCTAAATTGATATCCCATTTCCTTATGAAGGCCTTCCAAAAACCAATAAGTAAAATGGGGGTCCCTATCCAAAATGATAGTTGACAACACACCATGAAGCCTCACTATCTTCTAAACATACAAATGAACTAACTCATCCACTTTGGTTGAGTCCTTGATTAGAATTAAATGGGTTGATTTGGTCATAAGGTCGATAAAAAAACATATATAATTATTCCACTAATGTGTATGAGGTAATCTAATGATGAAGTCCATGGAGACCTCATCCCACTTATAGGAAGGAATTGGGAGTGGTTTAAGAAAACCTGGGGGCCTTTGGTGCTTAAATTTAACCCGTTGACAAGTGTAGCATATGGATACAAATTCAACTATATCCCAACTCATACCTAGCCACCAGAACTAGTGATGTATGTCATAAAACATCTTGGTGGTACCAAGATGAACAGATCAATGAGACTGGTGGATGTCCTGTATCACCACCTTCTGCAAAGAAAAAAACACTAAAATATTACCCTTGAAGCAAAAAACTCCCTATAAAGACAATGATCACTCGTTGGGCACCTCCCCACCATTTAGAAACTATGTAGAACACTGACACAACTAATCACTCGACTTATCTTCCTGAATCAACTCAAGGAGGGAGGTCATTATCTAAACACTATCCAAGATCATGCCTCCACTATGCTCCTTATTTTCTAGATACATTTGGGTGAAAATCCCCATCAAATTCCACTCATCACTAGACTCTTTTAATTCTTTCACCAGTATCTTCTTGCTTATGGAATATGTTACCTCATTTCCTTTTCCCAGGGTATAGAAAATATCAAAGTCGAACCCCTGAAGATACTCAACCCATTTGTGCTGCCTTATATTCAGACCCTTTTGAGAGAAAATTTAATAAAATCTATTATAATATGATTAAACCACAAATTTCTTCTTGAAGGGATAGTTACACCATGTCTTCAAAGCATGAATCACTGCAGCTAATTCTAGGTCATGGTTTGGATAATTTCTTTCATGCAGTCAGAGTTAGAGAGATCCATACACCACCACATGGTCATCCTGCATCAACACACACCCAAGAACCATACCTGAAGTGTCACAAAATACCATATATCCCTTACCATATTTTGGTAAGATAAAAATAGGGGAAGTGGTAAAATGATGCTTAAGATTCTCAATGTATGCTTAACATTATGGGATCCATACAAACCTTACCCCCTTTTGGGTAAGTTCAGTCATGGGTGAAGCAAGCTAAGAGAAATACCATACCAACTGCCTGTAATACCTTGGTAGGCCTCAAAATATCCCAATCTCAAAGATGTTCCTTGGTTTCTCCCATTACATTACCACTTCAATCTTCTCAGGGTCCATGAAACCCCAAGTTTTGAAATCATGTGGCCAAGAAACTTTACCTCCTTGATCCAAAAGGTATATTTGGAGATCTTTAAATATATATAGTGATTTTGGAGAGTTCCTAGTACAATCCTCAAGTGTTTCTCGTGATCTTCCTAAGTCTCAGAGTGGACTAGGTTGTTATCCAAAAACACAAGGATAAAGGATTCGAGGTACCGATGGAAGACCCGATTCATAAGCACCATGAAAACTACCAGAGCATTTTTCAACCCAAAATGGCATTAAAAAAATACTCAAAGTGTCCATAACCAATTCAGAAGGATTTCTTATGAATGTTCACCTCCAGAACCCTAACATGATGATACTCGAAGTATAGGTCAATTGAAAAAAGGTCATCAATGTAGGTAAATTGGTATTTATTCTTGATTTTTACCTTATTTAACTTTTGGTAGTCAATTCACAATGAAAGAGATTCATCTAACTTTTTAGAAAACAAAACTAGGGTGGACCAAGGTGTGATTCTTGGGTGAATGAATCCTTTGGATTCTAAATTTTTCAACTATATATTTAATTCCATCAAATCAGTGGGGGCTATATGGTATGAGGGAAGAGATATCAGATATGTTTCTGACACCAAATCAATGGTGAACTCCACATCCCAGTCTGGAGGCAACCCTAAGAAGTCATCTGAAAACACCTCTAGAAACCCATCTTCCACATGAGGCAATACACCCTCAGAAACTCTACCATTATCCTCCAATGCAAGAGAAGAGACCTGGAAAATGATATTTCCCAACTCTGGAAGTGGAGGTCTAACATATCCTGACTAAGGATCCTATTCACCTTGGAAAACTTCATTACTCCCATCAAGTTTGATAAAGCCCACTCGATGATGATAAAAATCAATGTGTTCCTTGAAATGCACCATCTAATCCATTCCAAGGATTACATTAAAGAGATCTATTTCTAGAACCAGAATGTCCCATTCCATGTTGACCCCTGGCAGAGTGAGAGTGAAGAACATAGATCTAAAATCCTATTCTCTCTTTTTTCCAAGATGATTCACCAACTCCATCACATAGAGCATAATCTCGGTAGGCAATTTCAACATTTCCCCAAGATGGAAAAAATAATGGAATTAGAAGCACCCATTTCAAACAAAACAATATCTATGGATGATGAAATAAAAACAATAACTCGAAATATTATAGACCTTACATCTGATTTCACTAATTATTGGTCCATAACCTAGAGGTTATTCATCTCTGTCAATTCCTAAGACAAATTATTGAATTGACACTCCACCTAGAGATGACTCTTTCTATAAGAAGATCCAACCTTTCCACCATGCCCAATAGTTTGAGAACCCATAGCCCTTGATGAACCAAACCAAGATGTTAATTCTATATGGGTTGAGGAACCTTCACTACTCTGAATCAGCATACCAACCTTAAAGAATATCTACAAGTTCCCCAAGCACCCACATTGATGGCAGAGTCTAGGTGAAACTGGAAACATCGCTCTCATGTTCCCCAACCTTCCACACTAGTAACATACAAGTGACCCACAACTAGTGGTCATACATAAAGTAGGTAAATATAGGTGGTATGAGCTACCACCTCCCCTTTCCTCTCGCTAGATGTGCTTCCTTTTCTTTTTCAGATGAACCACCGCAGCCCTGAACCACCACTAAAACTTTCCCATAAAAACCATACTTACCAGCATGATTGATATCCACCATCAGGGCTCGATCCACTATCTCATCATTTGTATTTTTCTTGAACAATAAGACATAGAACTTAATGTCTGGCCGCAACCCCATCTCAAAATTAAGAGCCTTTAACTACTCATTAGAAACCACCTCGGGTGTAAAATGAACCAATTCAGCAAAGGGGTTGGAATATTCCAAGACGATACAATCCCCCTGATGGAGATCCAAAATCTAATGAGTCTTGGAGAGGTCTATGGTCATAGGGAAATACTACTTGTTGAATACAACCTTAAAGTCCTTCCATCCCATCTTCTCATGTTTCCTAGCCCAGACCACTGAGTCCCACCACCTGCGACTGGGACCTTCCAATATGAATGAAGCACACATAACTTTAACCTCCTTAGGAGTATCAAGAAACCCAAAAATACTTTCAATATTTTCAATCTAATCCTCAGCTTATTGGGGGTCTATGCTACCCCAGAAGGAAGGAGGTTTGTTCTTGAGGAACTCTTGATCTTTGTCCTTTTCTAGACCCAGTTTGACATCCTTAACATGAGCAGGACTAGGGTCCACTCTCTAATCCAATGCTCAGATGTCCTGAACCCAGACTTCTACTAACATATAATCAATTGGTGAGGGATAATTATCTCTAGCCACTTCCCGTGGTAGCATGGGAAGTCTCTAGTGAGGCATGATGCTACAACAATTAACAAAACCAAGAAAACCATCAATGCACCATTTGAAAAATTTTCTACAACAACAACTTCAAAACTTACATAAATAAAGAAAAAACCATAACAGGAACAATAACAAGTCAACCCACTCCACCCCAACTCGACATCCGTGCACAGTTTGTATCTTGTACATCACACCTGAAGGAGGATTCAGACCAAATTCTAAACAACCCATGGTGACCCAAGGACTATCATGAGGTGTGTTGGATAGACACCCCACTTGCGACCAAAACCTTAAGCCCTGACAGTACTAACTCTGTTCTATCCAGAATTTCCCAAACAACATGCTACAAATAAAGTAAAAAACCTACCTTTCATACCATTTTTTCATGAACCAAGTTGGGCTGTCATCCAACCCGAAACCTGACTCGGTCCATGGAATGTCTTGAAGGGCATTCCCAATACCCATGAGATGGAAACTTGCACCTATACATTAACAAACATCTTTGGGAATGATTTCTACCATGATATTCAGCCATACCAATAAACAAAAACTATATGAAACTAATCAATATCCAAAACATATCCTAATACAACATCCATAACACAATCTCGAGTAAAACACTTTACAATTACAACAAAAACCAAAATAACCAAAATGGGGAGGGTAAAACTAGATCATCAAAACCTTGATGTAGTATGGGGGTCAATATCCCTTGCCACCATCACCAACACCCGCCAACGAAGGAACCACTAGCACATAGAACCACCATCCCCACCATAGGGAACCTTTCCTTTACCTAGTTCAAATAAAAAAAGGTCTACATAAACCCCAGGTGTATTTAGGGTGTGATCCATATGCCTAGTAGGATACCACCAAATGATATTCCATGAATTAACATTAGATGAAAAATTAACATGCTATTTTTTAATTAAAATAAAAATAAAAATAAAAATAAAAATAAAAATAAAAATAAAAATAAAACATGATTTGTAATCCTATTAGGGAGACCGAGCCTCATCCCTATCGTCTCGCCTAACATACTAGAACCAGTATTCCCACCTAGATACCTAGGATTATATTGTTCTCAATTTCATTCCCTATGTTACATGAACCACCTCTTACACATACACACTTCCAACAATAGAAACACACATTAAAGGCAACCATTCTTAATAGGAAAGTTGTCATTTAACCCTTACGCACACCAAAAACCTTTGAAAACATGATTCACACCACCCAAAAAATTTATAGAACCCATTTATAAATCATAACAAGCACACTAAAATCATCAAATAATGTAAAATCATGGAACCACCTACCTCTTTCTTGGAAATCACCCGAAACCAGTTGCAAACCACAACTGCACCAAAGAGGAACCCTATAAAGAAAATACCACATTAAATACATCAATATTTAACCCAAAGAATCAAGATTGAACCCAAAATAAGTCAAAAACCATAATGGAGAAATAAAACCCAAGAAATAAGGTAGAAGGGACCAAGAAGAAGGAAAAAAAGAGGAAAGGAAAGGCTTAATTGATGATTTGTTGAAGAATCACCACCGAAACCACCCAAATATTAAATCCCAAGGGAGTGGAAGAAGGGGGGGTGCCTAGGGCTGGGAATTTTGAATGGGATGAATTAGAGGGGTTTAGGGTCTTAAAATTGAAGAGGGAAAAGTTGTAAATTCCACATTTTTGAAGATCTGAAAGGCCATAAGGTTTGGATGCAAGTCTTCCAGACTGTGCACCAACTATGAAGATCCTCTTTACAAGAGGAAAAGAGTCCATATGTTTTCCTAGGGAGGGTTAACACCTGTGTGTTTAGATGTGCACCTCAAACAATGCCACTGTCCTAGGTGCATGGCTAGCCCGCACACTAGTGCATCAGACTGTGTGACTTGGATAGTTCCACTATCTAGGGTGCACAGTTTTCATTGGGCCAGTGCAAGGTTTCTACTAACCGTGCGCTAACCACATTACACCTCATTTCTGGCCTCCAAACCACCATTTTCATAAAAAAATCCCAAGAAAGTAATGAAATAAATATAAGACAAAAAATAAAAAGAGAAAATACCTCAAAATAAAACCACAGTGTCACACACTGACTAACTTTTGGACCTCACCAGCTGGCCGGTGGTTCCTCATTGACTGGATAGTGGGCCTAAATAGTGTACTGGACCACTTCCCAGTACACCAAATAGATGGTGGGCTAATTCCATTGAATTTTAGTATCCAAAAAACCCCATACCTTCTATGACACTCATCCAAGTATCCCAGGAACCACTCGAGCCTTAGACCTCATCCAAAAATTTCACTTTGGGATTTCTAAATTCTTAGAATGCCATTTTGAGTCTTGGTTCTCAAAAAAAAAACCTTCACCAAATGGAAAAAAAATCAAATTCCTCTGGTAATTTCTAACCTATAACAACATGGGTTGTTACATCTATAATGTGGTGAAATTTCTTAGGTTACTAGTTTCTATCATCTTATACCGAGACCCTAGATTCTCCTCATGATTTTGGAACTCCTTGAAAAAATCCATTAGAACCAAGTTTACCTTGAGTATGGTATATCATCCTCAAATGGATGGGTATCTAGGAAATATAATTAAAATGTTGGAGGATGTGCTCACAGATTTTTAAATGGAATTTGATGGATTATGGGAAGACCATTTTCATTTGGTAGAGTATTTCTTTAACAATATCTATCAGGCCGTGATATATATGACTCCTTTTAAATAATTATATAATAAACTATTTTAATCACTAATTTTTTGGGTTGATATAGGATAAAAATTATTGATCATAGCAGTTCTTTTCCATGAGATATCAGAAAATATATAGATAATAAAGAAGAGAATGGAAATGACCAAAATCTATTAGAAATCATATGCATATCATCATTATCTTCCTTTATATTTTGAGTTCAGTGGACTTGTATTCCTTCAAGTATCTCCAAGGTTGGGGAATCATAAACTGAGTAAGTAGAGGAATCTATCTCCTCAATATGTGGGACCATTCAAAATTCTTGAGTGAATCAGAAAAGTGGTGTATCTCTTAGTCCTACCAAAAAGATTCAATTGGATTCATAATGATTTTCACATATCATAGCTAAATAAGTATCCTCCAAATCTAGATCATGTGATTTGTTGGGATCAGTGACCCTTGATCTGAACACTTAATTCCTCCACACCCCAATTCACATCCTGGATAGATTAGAGAAGGTATTATAGGGTATAAATATCTCTTTAGCACACATATTATGTAAACATGTACATATCTAAAAAGAGACATGGGAATGGGAGAAACTTATTATGGAGTAATGGATAGAGATTTTTCCAGACACTACCACCCACTAGGTTTTTTAGGATGAAAATACCAATGGTGGAGAGAATATAACACCCCAGGTTTGAGGTATGTGTTTTTTATTTCATGTTTTTATGTGTTATGTTCGTCCCTGTTTGGTTTAGAAAGATTTGGAGGTATTTTGGGTTGAACGATGTGGTGTTTGGGATTTTTGGGTTTTACCACATAATGGGACCGACTATGGTCTCAAACATTTTGGTTCTCCAAGTGTGGGAGTCATCTAGTGTTCTTGGACATCACAATGTCCTAACACCTACCATTTTGGAGGGTGTGATGGTTGGGAGGCTCACTTGTGGGAAATAGACAGACCAAAATGCCCAGTGGATGGGCATGGTGGCTACATGTGGTCGGTCTCACATTGGAACCATCCAAAACATATTGGGAGAATAAACCATGTCATGTTCCAATTAATGGTGTTAGTTAAATATGGTATTATGTGGGTCACTCAAAATGGCTTGGGTAAACACAACATGCCATGACACTAGTCATCATGGATTTTAAATGACCAATTTAGCTACCAAATCTTATGAAAATTCATTCTCCTTTATGTAGAACTGCATGTGATTATTTTTGGGAATTTATTAACACATGTTTGACTTGATTACTCACTAGAAAAAAATCCTCATTCATTCTCCCTTGATTTTTGTCTCTCAAACTAACCACTTTCGAAGGCAATTCTGGACAAGCACTTTTCTAAAGTAGTTTTTCCTCTTGGTTTCCATTGTGCGATTGGAATTGGGGCCGGTGGATTTTATATCATTCTAATTTTATATATAACTCAAAGTATTTTATTTTTGAAAACTTATAATTTTTTTATTAAATTTACTAAATTAAAACTCCTAGACCTCTTATGATGCATGATATACTTTTCAAGAAAGGCAGTTTTATGAAAATGGACCGTGAATATGGAATTTAAAGATAAATGATTGTTAAATGTGGATATGAACATTGAAGTTGAATAGTGTGAGTTCATAATTTGTATGGAAAGTGTCTTGTCAAGATTGACTTGGTGACAGTTCCAATTATGGGAATAAGGGGATTTTACCACCAAGTGACAACTTGGATTTGAAGGGATATGTACCGCTCTAGAGTATAGGCTGTTCAATGAGAATTATTTGACATAAGGTGCATTGGGTGTGTGAGTTTCATGGGCGTGAGTTCATTAAATGGGATACCTTCTTGGTGTTTGTTTCTTCACTACTTTCATATTGTATCCTTACACTAGTTTCTTCATACTATTTGGTTTTTGTTTATATATTTATTATTATTAGATAACCTATTCTTGTCTTAGGAAAGTGTGTGAGAAGTATTTGGGTTTTCCTACTGGGTTGTATACTTACCCCCTATATATATATATATAACTTTGTGCATATTCAGATTCTATTTATAATGATATAGGTAAGGGAAATATTTCAAACTTTTCTAACGAAGTATCCTAGTGATGCAGTCTTGTCATATGGGAGTTAGAGATTGTAGATTTTCTTGTAGTGGATGTAACACTCTGAACCATCTAGACTAGAGATGGTGCATTAATTGTTACATTGTCATGGTTAAAAGGAAAGAAAATCCTGAAGGAATGATAATTTTAGTAATCTTGAAGAAACTAGATACATATATGTAACTCAAATTACATTGAAAAAGGTAACAAAATACAATACATAACAAAAAATAATAAATTGCAATCATGGGAATTCATTAAATAGTATCCTCTTTATAACCTGTTGAAGGTAAAAAAAATGAAAGGGGTGAGCTCAAATTCTCATTAAGGGTTACAAATAGTGGAATCATGAATCAATAATAACTGAATCATAAAAAAATATGGCATTGTGAATAAATGAAAAACACACGCCATTAATAAATTGAGAAAGAGCCTATATCCATAGATTTTGTCATAGTGAAAAACTCATGGATAATAATAATTGAAAATAAATAAAGAGAATGATTATTAATTTTATTTCATGTATCTGGCACATGATACCATAATACCATTAAAATAGTTTAGTTCGGTGGGTAGAAACCCATCAGTTTTTTGGAAACAAACTCGAAGGGTTTGTCGCCAACTGATTTTTCTCATGAGACCTGTCAATGTATCGAGGGGATATAGAGGTCCCCACCCACCAATGAAAGTCCAAATAATTCTTTATACATATATTTAATACAAGTACAATATTCCTTCTAAATATCTGTATAGAGTAGAGAATATGTATTCATTAATATTTCCATAGTTAAAATAACTTTTCAAATAAACACCGTATGTAAAAGGGTATACAGATTAAGAAAATACTCATATCCATGAAACCATAATATGTATATATAATATATTTAAAATTTTAAATGAAAAATGATCTCAAATGGATATTAGATACACCACATAATAAATATTAGGTGCACAATACCAAGAAGGTCTCAATGAAATGGAAATTGAGACAAAGTCCCTCACCATATTGTAATCAATTGAATCGTATGAAAAAAGTCAATAATCACCAAATTAATCATAGAATAACATGAATATAAAGATAATTATGTTATTATATATATAAAATTTAAGTACACATATACCACATACAAAAAATAAGTGGCAAATAATGGAAATCTCACAGAAATGAAAGTGAGATGATAAACCCCTTACCTTATGCTCGAGTGTGTTCTTCGTTTGTTTTAATGACCTGAATAATCAAATTTACCTTAATTAATTAATAATTCCAGAAATTACTATACATTTAATTGATTTATTATAACCTTATTAGGTTTATTCATGGCCCTTTTATGGGTTTAAGAGGTTCAATTTTATTGTTTTGGAAGCATTTTTTTCCTTGGTTTTCATGATCGGTTTACTTGTATTCATGAATGGAAGTCCGTTTGATGTGTGGTTAAACATAAAGAATTTTTAATATATATTATTAATTAAATTACAGATATATAAATGATATTATATTTATTTTGAGTTATATACCAATATGTTGATTCATTAGTCAAAATTTAATTACAAACATTTGGATTAACTTAGTGGTTTTGTTCATAATGAACTTGTTTTGTATTATTATTTTATATTATGAGTGTGTAAGGATTACAGAACATTAATGATATTAAATAAATACATTATGATCTGGTTCAACCATAAAAATGGTTTCATGACCATAATTGATCATGGTAATGAAAATTGAGAACCCGTCCTCCTTGAATGTGATAAATTAACACACCTTAGATGATGTTTTCATTTTTAGTATAAGAAGAGGGGGAAAGAGAGATGATGATGAAATATTAAATTAGAATAATATAATTCCACTTCATGTAAGTTAATATAATTATCATAGTATTTTTATGAGGGGATATGAGAAAATAAGTTTAAAAGAAAGGAACTCAAAATAGAAGAAAAAAATGAGAAATCTCCCATGAAAATTCGACAGCCTAACGATATCACTTAAAATTTCATAAAATAGTTTGATGAGAGAAAGGGGGTATATCATCACTCTTACATAATATGGTAAGTAAGGGGGATATATAATGACATATTCCAACATAATCCAATGTAAATTAAAAAGAAAAACATAAAATAAAAGAAAAGAAAGAAAACAAAAGAGGATGTTTACCTCTTGATCTCTTCTCCTTGAGATCCTTCTTAAGGCCTTTGGTTTTGGCCTTTTGGTGAGACCAGAAGCTCTAGGACGTGGGGAAGAGTCTTTGGAGGAGTATTGGGTAGAACTTAGGTAAGGATCAAGGCTTTAGAGGCGTGGGAGGAATAGGGGAATGATGGTGGTATTTATAGTGGGGGAGAGAAGGTATTCTTCATTATTTTAATCATTATTATAATATTTTTGCTCCAGACTATGAATAATCTTAATTAATGTGACCCCAAATAGTAATAATGGCATGTGAGTTTGAACCAAGTGGCCATAAATCACTTATTATGTCATAAATAGTGTATTTTATTGATAATTTGAATATACGGTATTTTATCGTGTTTCACTATTCATCGAAAATTCTAGAATTTCAGAAAAATCCCAAAAATTCACCATAACCATTTTTTGATGTGTAGAATTAAAAAATGAACTCCATTTTTCAAAAATAATTTTCTAAATATTATTAATTTATTTTTTAAATAAAATCATAGTTAATTTTAAAAATAACAATTTTAAAGGTATAATTAGTTTTATATCACATTGAAAAACCAATTAAGATATTATTATGTTATTACCTTAAGAAAATAAAATATTATCATTATTTAATATTATTTAGGGTAATATTACTATTCATAAGGGTATGTTACTATTCATAAAAAATCAATTTGGTTATATCAGACTCCAAATGACTTGCTGGTCACAACTCTAGATGACCATTTTTCAAAATTCAAAAACATAGAAGTGGAAAATTCATGTTTAATGGATAGGTTATGACTATCTTCTAAATAAACAAGTGTTGTTTCAAAGAAACACCGTGCTTTATGAAATATAGGCTATGAATATAATGTATTTAAGAGAAGCATACCATAAAATGTTTGGAGTGTTATATTATCCCCTTATTTAGAAATTTCATCCTTGAAATTTTTCATGAATAAATCCCTCTAAAAGGATATGGGTGGTTCTTCTTCATAACATCCTCTAGTTCCCACATTGCTTCCTCCATATTATCGTTTCTCCAAAGAACCTTTACCAGACGAGTCGTCAGCTTCCTCAATACCTTCTCCCTTGTGTCAAGAATCTTGATAGGCTCTTCACAGTACAAAAAATCAGGTTTTATCTATATCTCTTCATAGGTGAGTACATGTGTTGGGTATGACATGTATTTATTTAACAATGACACATGAAACACATGGTGAACTTTGGAGAGACTTTTTGGCATTGCCAAATGGTAATATATATCTCTGATTCTTTCCATAATTTAAAATGGTCCTATGTATCTAGGGCTTAGTTTCCCTTTCTTACCGAACCTTAAGACACCCTTCCCTGAAGATACTTTCAAAAAGACATGATATCCCACTTGGAATTCCAAATTATTTCTTTGATTTTCAGCATAAATCTTCTACCTAATTTGGGATTCTTTAATATTGGCTTGAATTATCTTTACCTTTACATTGGTATCTTCAATAAGTTCTGGGCCTATAAGTTTCCTATCACCAACTTCATCCCAACAAGTTGGAGTTCAACATATCTTTCCATATAATGCTTCATATGGAGCCATTTGAATACAAGAATGGAAACTATTTTTGTAGGAAAATTCCACCAAAGTCAAGTATTGATCCCACATACCTTAAAAGTCAAGAGAATATGATATCAAAATTTCTTCCAGTGTTTGAATAGTCCTTTCAGACTGTCTGTCTGTTTGGGGGTGATAAGCAGTACTCAAACGAAGATAAGTACTCAAAGCCTTCTGGAGACTTTTACAGAATTTTTATGTAAACCAGGGATCTTGATCAGACACAATCAATAGAGGTGCACCATGAAGTCTTAAAACTTCATTAATATAAAGTCTTTCCAAGCAATCAAGTGGTAAATCCTCTCTTATAGTAATGAAATGTGCTGATTTTGTGAGACGATCAACAATTACCCATATTGCATCATTCCTTATAGGTGTCCTCAGTATTCCGATGACAAAATCCATCATAATGTTATCCCACTTTCACATAGGAATATGTAGAGGTTGCATCACCCCTCTAGGATGTTGTCTCTCTGTCTTCACTTGTTGACAAACTAGACACCTTGACACATAGTCAGTAATTTCTCGCTTCATATTATCCCACCAAAAATATTCATTTAGATCTCTATAGATCTTTATGCTATCCAGGTGTATAGATAAATTTAAGCTATGATCATCATCTAATAGTTCCCTTTTTAGATCAGGTACCAATGAAACACACAACCTGTTCCCAAATTTCAGAACTCCTTCCTCATACATGAAGTATGTCAATCTCTCATCCTTAACAACATTAATTTTCTTGTACAGATTATCATCATCAGATTGAGAGCTTTTTATCTTCTCTAGTAAATATGGTTTAGCAATAATTTGAAATAGGAAAGATGTTTTCCCTTATTTAACAATTCCCATATCCATATTTAGTAGATCCATGAATATAGGATCTATCTCCATCATCATTTGAGTCAAAAGTCCATGATATTTCTTTCTTAATGCATCTTCTACCTTATTTTCCTTTCCTAGGTGTTAGTGTATTGAACAATCGTAATCTTTGATTAATTTTATCCATCTCCTTTTCCTCATGTTAAATTCTTTTTTTGTGAAAATGTATTTCAAACTCTTGTGATCTGTGTATATCTCACATTTTCACCGTAAAGATTATGTATCTATATTTTCAGAGAAAAGATTACAACTGCTAACTCAAGATCATGATTTGGATAATTTTTCTCATGATTTTTCAATTGTCTTGATTCATAAGCAATAACTTTATTATTTTGCATAAGGACGCAACCCAACCCATTCTTTGATGCATCACTATATATTAAAAATCCATCACTTCCAGATGGAAGAGTCAAAATTTGAGCATTGACCAATATTATTTTCAATTATTCAAATCATTCTATACATTATTTCATCTACACAAAATTAACTCCTTTATGTGTGAGCTTGGTTAGCGGGTTATATAGTCGGATAAAATTATGAACGAAATGCCGATAGTAACCTGATATGCTAATAAAACTGCGTACCTTGGTTATGTTTGTTGTCTTGGGCCATTCTTGGATTGCCTTTGTCTTCACAGGATCAACTAGGATTCCATCCTTAGAGACAATATGGCCTAGAAAAGAAAATGATTGAAGCTAGAATTCTCACTTGCTAAACTTCCCATATAATTCATTTATTCTAAGAGTTTTCAAAATAATCCACAAGTGATTCTCATGGTCTTCATAGATTTTGGAGTATATGAGGATATCATCGATGAATACCCAAAAAAGTTATCAAGATATTCCTTGAAAACTCTATTCATTAAATCCATAAAAATAGATGGTGCATTAGTCAGTCCAAAAGGCATCACTGTAAACTCGTAATGCCTATACCTAGTTAAAAACGCTATCTTTGGGATATCTTCCTTCCTCACACGTAGCTGATGATATCCATATCAAAGGTCAATATTTGAAAAGTATTATGCTCCATGAATTTGATCAAATAAATCATAAATTTGTGGAAGAGGATACTTATTCTTTATTGTAATAGCATTAATTTCCCTGTAATCAATGCATAGCCTCATGGATCCATATTTCTTCTTGACAAAGAGGAAAGGGGCTCCCCATAAAGAAACACTAGGTTGAATAGATCCTTTGTCACTCAGTTACTCTAGTTGTTTCTTTAGCTCCACTAACTCCACAGTGGCCATTCTATATGGAGTCTTTGATATAGGTCTTGCACCAGGAATTAAATCAATAGATAACTCAACTTATCGCACTGGAGGATGTCCAGGTAAATCCATTGGGAATACGTCAATGTATTCTTGCACTATATGTACATCTTCAATTTGAATATTTCTTTCCTCACCCATAGAAAGTGAGTTCTATTCTTCTCCAAGAATTCATTCAATAGAGCTACTGGGGGTGGATTTATATAAGAATTATATTGCGATGTTTCTTCTCTAAAAATAAGGAATTCTACACCATTTTCAAAGATTGTAACTTCCTTATTCTTGCAATAAATCTTCGAATCATAATTTGATAGCCAATTCATACTGAGAATTATATCAAAGTTAGTAATTGGTATGATGATAAGGTTAGCAACTAAATCACATTTATGTGTCATGAGGGGGACTAATGGACATGCCTTTGTTGTAATGATACATCCCCTAGGAGTTTTGGCTGACAACTCCTTTATCAAATCAAATTGTACATGTCTAATTTTCTTGGAAAACTGGGAAGATATAAATGAATGTGATGATCCAAAATCAAATAAAGTGTTGTCTAAGTTTGAGGAAACAATTAAATTACCTACCACCACATCATTAGGAACTTCAAACTTTGCTGTTGTAATCGCATATGCTTTCCCTTTCTCTCATGGCCTTTTTTGAGGAAAGTTTCCTTAGAGCTTTGGACACTCATTTTTATAGTGTCCCATATCTATACAATTATATCAGCGAATATCATTGACTTGTTTCTTCCCCTTGCATTCATTAGATTGATGACCCTTTCTCCGCACTTATAGAAGACTCCCATTCCTTTCAAACATTTCCCAAAATGATTCTTTCCACAATTTGCGCATAAGAGAAATTGCTTCATTTCCTTGTTCTTATTTGGTGATTCACCTTTTCCATGGTTATCAGATTACTACTTATTATCTTGGTTTCCCTTAAATAAATTTGATCTAGAAAATTCCTTCTCTGTTTTGATGGAACTTGATACAATTTCATCATATGATGAAAATGTTTAAGAAGCCAGTGCCCTTCGAAGACTTAACTTAATACCTTCAAATAAATGATCACTCTTGTCTGCCAAGTCACATACGCAATCTATGGCATACCTAGATAGCCTTGTGAAGGTAGCCTCATACTCTACAACACTGTCTTCTTTACTTTGCTTTAAGCCAAGAAATTTCTTCTTCATTTCAGTTCGTTGCTCACGAAAGAAATATTTTTCGAAGAATATTTCCTTTAAAGTCCTCCATTCCATATCTTCTATTTTTTCTTCCTCAATGGTATTATGGATCAAGGACCACCATTGATCTGCATCGCCCTTGAGACAATATACTGCCAGAACTACCTTTTCATTTTCATTACATCTTAATGCCATGAATATCTTTTCAAGGGACTTGATCCACCGCTCATATACCACTAGATTAGTAGTCCCACTAAAATATGAATGCTAATTCCACATGAAATGATCCAACATAGGTGTAGCATGGTTATTTGTCACAAACTGAGTAAGTTGTCTCAATATGGTCAAGATTTGATCTACTCCAACATTGAATGTGTTGACTTGCTCAATGGGGCAATCCCTACATTGTCCATGAGTATTGATTCCCTTTCTTCCATTATGTTCCATTTCTAAATAATGACATACACTAAATTAGGTTATGAATCTCAAATATAAAATCACATAACATAGACTAAAATTCTATGCATATCTAAACTCATAAACATGGTTTCTCTGAAAAAAATTTACATTAAGATCCTTCATAATGTCTTGTAAAGAAAATGTGAATTATCCTAATCATATACCTTGGTAGTGTCAATACCAAGAGTGAAGAAAGGCCCATTGTCATGTACCAAGATACCCTGGGTCAAGCTCAAAACTCCTTATTGAAGTTTTCACTCCTAGGTACATTTGTGCCAGAACCACCTATACCTGTTTTTATCCAGACAAGGATGTATTTGCTAGAAAGATCCACATAATCTATTCTTTATCAAAATTATAGGATGTTCTTGTATGTTTTTCCTCAAATAATACCTTAGGGATTTCCCCCTAATCTATATTTTCTAATCTAGTTTCCAAGGTTCTTACTAATCTTCCTATAATACCAACTATAACACCCCAACCCCTCTAGACTGGAGCCAATGCATTACTTATTACATTGGCATGGTTAAAAAGAAAGAAAATACCAAAGGAATGACCATTTTAGTAATATTTAAGAAACTAGATACATATATGTAACTCAAAATACATTGGAAAATGTAAAAAAATACAATACATAACAAAAACTAATAAACTGCAATCATGGGAACTCAATAAATAGTCTCATATTCATAACTTGTTGAAGGAAAAAAAATGAAAGGGGTGAGCTCAAATGATCAGTAAGGGTTAAAAATAGAATAATCATGAATCAATAACAACTAAATCATAAACAAATATGGCATAGTGAATAAATGAAAAACACACACCATTAATAAACTAAGAAAGAGCCTGCATCAATAAATTTTGTCATAGTGAAAATCTCATGGATAATAATAACTAAAAATGAATAAAGAGAATTCTTATTAATTGGATGTCATGTATCTAGAACATGATACCATAATACCATTAAAATAGTTTAGTTCTATGGGTAGAAACCCGTACGATTTTTTGAAACAAACTCGAAGGGTTTTTCGCCAACTGATTTCTCTCATGAGACCTATCGATGCATTGAGGGGCTATAGAGGGACCCACCGACCACTGAAAGTCCAAAAAATTCTTTATACATATATTTAATACAAGTACAATATGCCTTATCAATATCCGTATAGAGTAGAGAATATAGATTCATCAATATTTCTATAGTTAAAATAACTTTCCAAATAAACACCATATGTAAAAGGGTATACGGCTTAAGAAAATACTCATATCCATGAAACCAGAATATAGATATATAATATATTTACAATTTAAAATGAAAAATGATCTCAAATGGGCAGTATATACGCCACATAAGAAATATTAGTTGCACAATACCAAGAAGGTCTCAATGAAATGGAAATTGAGACAAAGTCCCTCACCATATTGTAATCAATTGGATCATATAACCAAAAGTAAATAATCACAAAATTAATCATATAATACCATGGATATAAATATAATCATGATATTATATATATCAAATGGAAGTAAAAATATACCACATACAATAAATAAGTGGCAAATAATGGAAATCTTATAGAAATGAAAGTGAGATGAGAAACCCCTTACCTTATGCTCGAGTGTGTTCTTCATTTGTTTTAATGTCCGGAATAATAAAATTTACATTAATTAATTAATAATTTCAGAACCTCATATACATGTAATTTATTTTTTATAACCTTATTAAGTTCATTCGTGGCCCTTTTATGGGTTTAATAGGTCCAATTTTATTGTTTTGGAAGCATTTTTTCCTTGGTTTTCATGACCGGTTTACTTGTATTCATGAATGGAAGTCTGTTTGATGTGTGGTTAAACATAAAGAATTTTTAATATATATTATTAATGAAATTATAGATATATAAATTATCTTATAATAATTTTGGGTTGTATACCATGATGATGATTCATTAGTCAAAAGTTAACTACAAACATTTGGATTAACTTGGCAGTTTTGTTCATAATGAACTTGTTTTGTATTAATATTTTATATTATGAGTGTGTAAGGATTACAGAACATTAATGAGATTAAATACATATATTATGATATTTTTAAATCATAAAAATTGTTTCATCAACATAATTGAACATGGTAATGAAAATTGAGAACCTGTCATCCTTGAATGTGATAAATGAACACATCTCACACGGTGTTTTCATTTTTAGTATAAGAGGAGGGGGAAAGAGAGATGATGATGAAATATTTCATTAGAATAATATAATTACAGTTAATTTAAGGTAATGTAATTATAATAGAATTTGTATTAGGGGATATTAGGAAATATGTTTGAAAGAAAAGGAACTCAAAATAGAAAAAAATTGAGAAATCTCTCAAGAAAATTCGGCAGCCTAACGACATCACTTAAAATTTCATAAAATAGTTTAATGAGAGAAAGGGGATATCTCATCACTATTAGATAAAATGGGAAGTAATGGGTATATGTAATTACATATCCCAACATAACCCAAAGTAAATTAAAAAGAAAAATATAAAATGAAAGAAAAGAAAGAAAACAAAAGAGGATGTTTACCTCTTGATCTCTTCTCCTTGAGATCCTTCTCAAGGCCTTTGGTTTTGGAATTTTGGTGAGACCAGAAGATCTAGGACGTGGGGAATATTCATGGGAGGATTATTGGGCATAAATTAGGTAAGTCTCAAGGCTTGAGATGTGTGGGAGGAAGAGGGGAATGATGGTGGTATTTATAGTGGAGGAGAGGAGGTATTTTTCATTATTTTAATCATTATTATAATATTTTTGCTCAAGACTATGAATAATCTTAATTCATATGACCCAAAATAGTAATATTGGCATGTGAGTTCTAAAAAAGTGGTATTAAATCACTTATGATGTCATAAATAGTGTATTTTATTGATAATTTGAATATATGGTATTTTACCTTATTTCACTATTCATCGAAAATTCTAGAATTTCTGAAAAATCCCAAAAATTCACCCTAACCATTTTTCAACGTGTAGAATTAAAAAATGAACTCAATTTTTCAAAAAATTATTTTCTAAATATTATTAATGTAACATTTAAATAAAATCATAGTTAATTTGAAAAATAACAATTTTAAAGGTATAATTAGTTTTATATCACATTGAAAAATTAATTAAGATCTTATTATCTTATTACCTTAAGAAAATAAAATATTATCATTATTTAATATTCATAAGGTTCATATTACTATTCATATTACTATTCATAAGGGTATGTTACTATTCATAAAAAAATCAAGTTGGTTCTATCAGAATCCAAATAACTTACTGGTCACAACTCTAGATGACCATTTTTTGAAATTCAAAAACATAGAAGTGGAAAATTTATGTTTAATGGATAAGTTATGACTATCTTATAAATAACCAAGTGTTGTTTCAAATAAACACAGTGCTTTATGAAATATAGGCTATGAATATAATGTATTTAAGATAAGCATACTATAAAATGTTTGGGGGTGTTATAGTGGAGTTGGTCATGGTGATACATCGATACCTTAGTGACTCTTTGTGTGTTTGGGTCTTTGAGACTTGTTGTTTCATATTTTAATATTGTGACTCTAATTCTGGTTATTTTATGTCACTTGAGTTTTGGTGGGTTTTATATCATGTATCATATTTATTTTGTACTATTGTAGTTTGTTTATTACAGGTTGGATTTTGTATGTAAAGGAAAATTATGCACTATGATTTGGTAATTCCATTGACATTTATTGTCAACCTTTGGCATTCAGGGGATGTCACCTAAGGTTAGTGGTATCTTGGTCCCACCTAAGTCAATGGGTTGGGTTGAGGTGTTACATGATGGGTTTAAAATGGGCCATCATCTTAGTGGGAGAAAATTTAATAAAAGTCCTTATTAAATGAATGAAAAACATGATATTCACATGATAAAAGTTTATATTGTAGATATACTGAAAACATCATCATCAAACTTGACTTTAAGAGAAAACATAGAAAAGGAAAAACTTAATGGAAGATATTTTTTATACTTCTACAAAAATTTAAGAATTGTTATTAAGAATAAATAGAATTTTTTGTGATAATGTAACCCCTTCCCAAGTAACCAAACCTTTATTTTTTTCAAAAAGTAGATAATATGATTATTAGAAATAAATATTAATTCACTTAGGGTTCATTATTCAATTGTAATATTATTTAAGGGACTCTATTATCTTCCTATATACTCAATCTGATTGAGTATATTAATGACTTATAGAGACTAAAGGTTTCCTTTAAGTCTTGTTCAAGCTATGGAATTCATTCTATAATCATCATTGGAAATTTTCCAAAAATGTGAATGAGTTCAATACAATTTTACCCTGTTTTCTAAAGGTTTTAGGGATTGGTGATCATGGAATGTGATGTCATGAATCTAGTGTTGTGTTGATATCAAAAAAGGCTAAAAGTTTTAATCCAAACAAAGAAGATTGTATGGTCTAATTTTTATCCAAGGTCATTTAAACCTAAAGGTGGTATTTAGAAAGAGGGATGGTATTTCCCTCAGATATAATTATCCCAAATACCTGAGGGACTTTAAGAAACTATATGAAGAGTATACATCAAGTATTAATGTTATAGAATTAAAATTTTCAATTTTTAAGGGTATATAATACCAAATGTATACTTTACAAATGTTGTAAGTATACAAGAGTTAAAAATTAAGTTATGAATTAATAGATCTTGTAGTTTTCATTCAAATATATAATTAAAGGATGCTATTGTAAATATTTGGGATGAAAATAAATATTCCAAACTTAGATGGAACTGAATAAAGGATACATATTTCCATCTTATTTCTCTTATAAGATAAGAGATGTTGTTTGTTAAATAAAGATTTGTTATGAACATAATGAAATTATGGTAATACACATGTTTTATAATTCATCAAATTATATAGCATGTTTGAAATTAATATAAGGATAAACAGAATTTTATTTGGGATAAAAGAGTTTGTTCAATATATTTGTTAAAATACGAGGTAAGGGTTCTGACCACCCAACAATGGAATATTTTAAATAATAAAGCCTTATTTTAAAAATATTTCTCCAAACACATAGAATACCATATATGATATGCATACAATAGATTATTTATAAAATATTCTCACTAAAGAAAATAAATTTTATTTCTTAACACAATTTTTTTGTATCTTATAATGAAATTCTGAAGAGAATATAGTATCTAAGAGGTTAGTAAGAGTATGTTTGGACTTAAAAAAGTTAAAATTTTAAAAAATAAAATATTAAACTAGTCAAGTTTAAAGTTAATTTCAATTAAATATCCTAAATGAGTTTAAATAATATCAATAAAGATAAATGTAAAGAGTTATATTTTGTTATCATTACAACAAAAATGACACTTTATCCTAAAAGAGTTTAGGATGTGTTGGAAAAGAATGATATTAAAGTAAGGTTTTACATTTCATTACTGAATTATATCAAAGAAATTTTTTAATGGAAATGTTCTAATATGGTGATGATGAACTTAGAAAGATTTATGAGTAGATAGTAGAAGTTATTAACATCATAACATTGTATAATGTGAAGTAAAGAAGTTTGAATACCATGTTAAAATAGTTGAATATTAGAAATATGAATCTAAAGTATCACCATTAATAAATTTTTTTTTCTTCATAGATACTAATCACTAAAATATTTTAGTGAGAGAGTTTTATTAGATGACCACATAGATATGTGACAAAAATTATATAGAGATGCAATGAGTTTAACGAAACCTAAAAAGTATAGCAAACATAAGGCCTCTCTGGTGGTTTATCATATGGGATATGATTAGACACATGATTATGTATGGTTTTATATGTAATCTTAATATATTTTATGGATATAAAATGTATCATGTTATACAAAAGGCAGTATCTACTTTATTATTATTTCAAATTGGATGCATATATGTTATAAAGTATAATTATAATTAACATACAACTTTGAGTTATCCCTAAATGATGCTCATCATGGAGTATTATAGGTTATGATAAAATTTCAAGGTTAGCATGGGTATGATTACATATAAAGATACAAAATATTCCCATGAGACACAAAATATGTTTTGTGCACTGAATGACCCACCAAGTATACCACATGGAGTATCATGCACTATGTATTTTGTTTTCTAGGGGTCCATGTTTCATATTGAATCCCCATACCTAAGGTTGGAAATATACTTTTCATGAAAACCTTTATATTTTGATACCTATATTACACATTACTTAAGGCTTAGCTAATCAGGGGGTGAGTGGGTATGCTTCTAATCATGTTGTCAGTTGAGTCTTAACCATGATGGTATTTATCCTCTCATATGATGAGTATGGAATCTGGGCCCTCAATTGAGATAGACCATGGAAGTGTATATTCATACCTTGATAAGGTTCAAATGATGAACTTATCTATTTATATGAGGGGAATGTGATGTTTTCATTTACTTAGATGAATTATATGTGTTGTATTCATTAAATTGGACAGTCTATACTTAGATGATTGAGAAGATATGATTAATCTATATGGAATTGATATATTTTTTGTTTTTTGGTCACTCTATGTCTTGGATAAAGGTATAATATGATTATTCATACTTGTATATGATAAAACTCATGGAAATAAGTATGGAGATACATGTGTTTGATAAAGATCATGTTAGATCCATTTATATCTTGAGAAGTATTGATTCATTGCTAGAGGCCTATATTTGGTTAAATTTATTAATTAAAGAATATATAATTGTTTTCAATGGTATAAAGGCACATGGGGTTACACTTTTTGGTTTCATGGATGAGGATCAAGTTTATAAAACTTTGATAGTTACCCTAAAAGTGTTTCAGAGGATATTAAAAATAAGTTATAAATGGATTTTAACAATAGTCACATATGATGTAACATATGGGGAAATTATATCATAGATACTCTAAAAGGAGTTTTGGTTATAGTTGTTGGATATGAACTAAAATGGGTATCACCATGGTCATGGTGGTGCTTGTGAAGTCATGGTCTAACATGAGCACCACCACGCCATAGTGGTTCATATGAATCCATGGTCGATAACTATGCTTGTATTGATGTGCATGTGATGCGTTTCATAGTGACACATCTTCTCCCACATGTTTTAATAGCTACAAATAAAGGAGTTGATTTTTTTGGATAATATACTTCATTCATTGAAGTGTTCAATGAATGAACACCCCAATAGGTGTAGTGTTTGAGTATTAATCAAATTGTTTTATACAAATGACACTCTTATTTGAATGAAGAGAATCATAGATACCTATAAAAGGATATAATCATTCTCTTATTGGTAGTGGTGCATGTAACTGATCCATGTGAATTTATTTCTTGTTAGTTGAAGCTCTCTTCTATTCCTGAAGCTTGTTCATCACTCGACGATGGCATTGAAACCCCTTTGAGTCTTCGGGATTCCTCACAAATCATTTATGGATCCATTGGATGGTGTATTCTCCTTAGAGGTAGGATGCTTTCAGATACTACTCCTTATGATCATCATCAAGCTAACACCATTAATGTTGAAGGTGGATGCCATTGAGGATCAGGCATTCTAAGTATACCTTTTATATGATATTTTTTTAATATACTTATACATTTGATTTATTGAAGATATATTCTTCTATGGTTTGGTTTCACTTCCACTACCAAGGGTCATTATATGATCCAATAAAACCCATTGGTGGTGTTAGAGGAATTTTCTTTAAGATTTATTTGTGTTTGATCGGTGTTTTTGAAAAATAATACCATCACCACAGTATAAGAGAGGTCATTTTACAGCCTTAGTGGCTTCAAAACACCCAGATCCAAGACACCACAATGTAGTGATGACTGTGGAGGTTCTTTACTGGATTTATCTAGGAAAAACGAACAGTTCTAGGTTACCACTGTGTAGTGATGACTATTGCAGTTATTCATATCCATGGGTGGAACCATGGCTTTGTTTCCCCTTGATGTACTATGTTTTTTATCTCATGGTGGTTTTTCTAAAACATACAGAACTTAAACACCATGATATTTTGAAATCCACAATAAAGCCTTAACATGTTTTAAAAATTGTTTTGATTTAAATAGTTTATAAATAATTATAAAGGGTATTTTGGGATATTTTAATTTATAAAAGGTTTATAAATTAATTAATTGTAATTTTTTATAATTAATTTGATGTTTTGAAACATTTATAATATTCAAAAAATATTAAATGTTAATATTGAAAATAAAATTTTCAAAATATATAGAATATATTATGATCTAGAATTAATTTTTTTTATTTATAAATCTTAAAAAATAATTTATAAAGGTTATAAATTATAAGGATGAAATATAAAATTGTTTGTATTTATAATTATGATTTTTTCATAATTAATTAATTTTAAATTATTCAATTTAAGAGTGAATCATTGTTTAAAGTTATTATTTAAACCACATTAAAATGTTTTTTATGATTAATGTGATTAATGGTTTAAATAATATTTTAAATTCCAAATAATATTAATATGAAAGAGTTCATATTGTCTTTGAATGTAAAATGTTTATATTAATGTTTTAGATAATTTATAAAAATTTTATAATTAGCTTGTTTTTGTGAATAGTTCATACATTTTTCATGTTTCTGAAAATAATTAAAATTTATATTTATTTATTAAATTCATTTGATATTCATGTTTAATAAATTTTTTTAGTACATGTGAATATTGTGTATGCTATAGTTTAACCATTAACCTACTTCTAGGATAAAACCTTTCATTTCATTCTAGGTTCGATATTATAAAATTTATTTTTCATCTACCTTGACATTAGTTTGTTATTATAGTTATGAGTTTGAGAATAGTTGTTGATCATAATTTGTTCATATTTGGTGTTAGTGTTATCATGAATTGAATTCTCTATTGAGTAAAATCTCCCTAAGTAGAGGGACTTGGGGTCAGACAACCTACTAGCTTGGAGGCTATGCCTTGTCTAGAAAGGTGAATGGGGCTGTCTATCTATCTCTATGGGATTACTCATGTGTAGATTGTAAATCTCATATAATTATATGAATTTACATAAAGATTTAATATACCTTATGGATACCATGAATTTGGACATGTATGAATATAATTGGATTCTATTCTTTGGGTGTGTAACACAAACTTGTGGGTTGTTTCAATGGTTACACATTAATGCGGTGTGAACACATTAATTTGGTGGATGGAATATGGATTCTAAAAATAAATCATTATAATCATACATACATAATAGAGAATAAAAAATGAGAAGATAATGATTACATAAGATGTAATAGTTATGTATTTAATATGAATATGACGTATATTAAATTGGTGAGACCTTAAGAGAAAACCCCTCAAATACCAAGTGTGAGATTAATTTTAAAGAGACACTTATCAAGACCTCGATTATCCAACTGGGTTGATCATGTTAAAGCTGTGTTCCTCTGGATTATCTTCTATAAATTAAGCAAGTAATAAAAGACTCTAGATTATCCTTTTGGGTGGGTTATTCTAAAGTTGGGTTCCCCTGTATCATCTTTTATTATCATGTTTTTGGCATTTTCTTTGAGTTACATTAGTTGGGAGACCTTAATAGGATTAGGTTACAGAAGGAATAAATTTGAGTGAATTCATATGATGGATTTGGAAAAGTGGTTATCCTCTCAACTATCCAAGAATCATAATTATTATGATTGGGATGATTCCCTACCTAAATAACTAAGTAATGGTAGAAATGCTAAAGTGAACTAAAGCTTGTGAAATATTGGTATTGTCTTACTAAATGAACAAGATGTCCGAGGTCATCATTTTAGTGGGAGTACTTTCATTTAAATCCCTTAATGAAAAGATATAATACATGATAATCACAAAATGAAATGTATTTGTTAAATATTATTATATACTTCATAATAATCATATTAAGATCATTAATATATAAGACCTATAAAATAGTAAAATATTTATTTTAGGATTGAGAAGTGTCCTCTAGGAGAAACACTCAGAGTAACCAAATGTGAATGTTATTAAGACCAATTCCACTAAATCTAACTCATAGGTATTATATGTTGGGTGTGAATTAGACATTTATATTGAAAAACATTGAATTAGAGATAAGTGGAAATTAATGAAGGGTGAATTAGATCTTCATGTCGATAATGGATCAAGATTTGTTGCATTAGAGGTTAGCACCCATGATGTAATTTTGTCAAGTGGATTGATCTTAGAGTTGAAGAATTATTATTATATTCCCACTATAGACGAGGATTTTATTTATGTATCTTGTTTGGAAAATATGGGTTTATCATTCATTATTAAGAATAAGAGTTATTATATATATAATTATGAAATTTTTTTTGGTGTTGTGAGTGTAATGAATAGTTTTTATATCCTTGATATGGATAATCCTATTTATAACATTCAGAATAAGAAGGTCACAGTTTATTCTAATCCCACCCATTGTTGGCATTGTTTCCTTAGACATATAAATGAGAAATCAATTCAAAGCCTCCATAGAGATGGATTTTTGGACTCATTTTATTATGATTCATTAAATAATTGATGATATTGTTTATTAGGAAAAATGAAAAATTCACTTTTTGGGAGAAAAAGTTATAGGTTTAGTGGGATACTAGATCTTATACATAGTGATGTATGTGGACTAATGAGTACACAAGAAAAAAATGGATTTATGTACTTTGTTATATTTAATGATGAATTTAGTCAGTATGGATATGTTTTTTTATTGAAACAAAAGTATGAAAATTTTAAAAAGTTTAAATAGTTTAAAAAAAGTACAAAATCAATTAGACAAGAGTATTAAGATTACCCGATAAGATCAGGGTGGTGAATAATTAATCTAAGAATTCATATATTATTTGAGAGCTTGTATATTTGTTTTGAAACTCAATCCTCTTAGAACACCACAATGGAATGGTGCATCTAAAAGAAGGAATCACACCTTGTTAGTTATGGCTCAATCAATGATGAGTCCATGTGACCTACTTATCTCATTTTAGGGTTATTCTCTAGAAACTACTATATTCTTACTATATAGCATTCCATATAAAGTTTTCATAAAGATACCATATGAGATATGGACTAAGAAATATCCTAAAATGTATTTCATGAAGATTTGGGTCTATGAAGCATATATATGTTGTTTGGTTTATGAAAAACTGGATTCCAAATTAGAAATATGATTATTTATTGGGTATCCTAAGAAAAAATGGGTTATTATTTATATAAATATACTAAACACAAAGTTTTTATAGACCATAATGGTGTTTTTATTGAGAAGGAACACATGATTTTAGGATTCAGTTGGAGGAAAATTGAACTTGGAGAAGTTCAGGACCAAGAAACATGAAATCTTCCAAATATTGAGGTTAATCTGGTTCCAAAAAGAGTTATATAATAATACTAGACTCAAGTTACATAAGATCCCCAAAGGTATAGTAGGATTCAAAAAGTGCTAGTGATATATGGATTTCATGTAGTAAATTATGAAGAGGTAATGTTCATAGGAGATGAACCTACTACCTACTAAGAAACCATCGAGAGTTCTGATTCTGAAAAATAGTTAAAATCCATGGAATTTGAGATAGACACCATATATACTTACCAAGTTCAAAAAATGGTGTATGTACCTGAAGTGGTAAGACCCATAGTGTATAATTGGGTTTTCTATAAGAAAACTAATATGTATGGTAGAGTTTTTACCTATAAATCATGCCTAGTGTCAAATGGTTTCAAACAAATTTATAGTATTGAATATGAAAAGATATTTTCACCTATTGTGATGATAAATTTTATTCAGATTATGATTGATATAAAAACTCATTATGATTATAAGATATATTAGATGGATTTTAAAACTAATGTATTTAATGATAATTTAGTTGAGGATCTATATATGATAAAACCCAAAGTTTTTGAAGTTCCAAATGACAATTTTAATGTTTTCAAGTTGCAATAGTTCATTTATGGACTGAAGAAAGCTTCTCATAGTTGGAATATCTAGTTTTATGATATAATTAAAGAGTTTAGTTTCATAAAAAAATGTGGACGATTTCTTTGTGTATTAGTAGGCTAGTGGAAGTGTCATAATATTTATGATATTGTATATAGATGACATAATTCTTATCAGAAATGATGCTCTGACACTTCATTTAGGGAATTTGTAGTTGGGTAAATATTTCTTAATGAAAAACATGGGTGAAGCTACCTATATACTCAGTAAGAGCATCTATGGAGATAGATCTAAGAGGTTTCTTGGACTGAGTTGGAACTCATATATTGGTAAAGTACTAAATTAGTTTAGTGTGGAGAAATTCAATAAGGGGTCTTTACTAGTGTTACATGGTATGAATCTTAGGAAGATTTATGACCCTTATAAAGAGTTATAAAGGATGGATAAGACTCCTTATATATCCTATATAGGATCTATCATCTATTCCATCTTGTTCACTTCAACTCGATGTCACTCATGCTTTGATCATAGTAAGTAGATTATAATCCAATCTTGGAAAGAGTCATTAGATTTTCGTGAATAAAATTCTTATGTACTTAATTCCGACTAAGGATATTTTCTTGGTTTTTGGAGGAGATGATGAGCATTTTGTAAAGGGTTACATAGATGATAGTTTTCAATTTGACAAATATGATATGAAATATCAATATAGATTCATGTTTTACCTAAATGATGGAGATATCAGTTAGAAGAGTTCCAAAGAAGAAACTATCGAGGAATCAAAAATAGATACATAGAACATTGCTTCATCATATGCTATGAAGGAAGCTGTTAAGATCAAAAATTTCATTTCTAACTTTGGGGTGGTTCCTAGTATCAGGGGACTAATTGATCTATATTGTGACAACACTGGTGTTATTTCATAGTTTAATGAACCCCAGTATCACAAAAAGACAAAACACATCCTTCAAAAATACCATCTCATATGAGAGATCATTGAGTGGTGCGATATAAAGATTAGTTTTGTGGAAGATTATGGTAATGTATTAGATCAATTTATGAAACTATTATCATAGAAAAATCATGAGTTTCAAGTTAAATCTCTCGGTATATGATGCTTGAGAGATTGATGTAATTATTGTAAAGTTATAATGTTATTAAAATAAAGGAAATATTTTTTTATCATTCATTTGTGTGTGATTCAATTTATTTAATCTAAAAATTAAAATGATAATATACCCTTGAAGTACAAATATAAGTTATCCCCAACTGATGATCATCATGGAGTATTATGGGTTGTGATGACATATAAAGTTTAGCTTGAATATATTCTTGTACTCATTGAAAAGAGTTGTATTTGAGTTAAAAATAATAGATTCATGGGGTAATAAGTAGGGACTTATTAATTGGATTGATCCAATAAAGTATATCTTATATAATGTCATATAGTCATCAATATACTCTGGGGTGTATTCTTATTATCGATCCTTATTACCTGGGATGGAAGGATACCTAACAGGAGAACCTTCATAGTTTTATACCCTACTTATGAAAGTCTATATTTTTTCTTAGTTAATTAGGTGGTGATTGGGTATGTTTCTAAACATTTCACTGATTGGAGAATAACCAAGATAAGATTTTTTCACTTATATAACAAGAAAATGCATCTTGACCTTAATTGAATTAGACTGAGGAAATTCATGACCATGATTATTTTTGTTGCATATGTTGTGATAAACTACTTGGATAAGTGAAGTTTGATGTTCTTATCAGATGTATTAATGAAATGTGATTTATTCATCAACTTGGTTAGTCTTTTTCATAGAACTAAGAAATAACGAGAGACCTATACTAGATTGAAATATTTCATATCCAGTGGTCACTTGATGTCATATAAAAAGGATTATATTGGTATGTATATGATGTATATGAAACATTTTTTGATCAACAGTTTGTATAGATATATGAGTATGTTTTATGGAGATCACACTAAACTCTTTAGTAGCTTGAGTATAACCAATGCTTTTATAGAGGCTTCTCTTTTCTTAAATATATGAAATATGGATTTCATTTTTGTTTTCAAATCTACTAAGGCCCATAGGGTCACATGGTTAGGTCCTTGGATAAGGATTAAGTTTTGTAAAAAGTTATTATTCTAAAATGAGGAGAACTTTGATGAAATCATATCCAAAAAGGAGCTTTGTATGGATTCACAAAGAGTTGTGAATTTTTTTCATAAATTCCTTATGGTATTTTAGGAAAAGTGGGAAATTATTGGATATAAACTAAAATGGGAATCACCATAGTTATTTTGGTACTTGTTAAGTCATGGTCTAACATGGGCACCACCACACTATGGTGTTTTATATGAAGGTATGGTCGATAGCCATTTTTTTATTGATGTGAATATGCTGCGCTTCATGGTTCTATGTCCTCTACCTCATGTTTCATCTATTACAAATCAAGGAGTTGTTTTTTGGATGGTATACTTCATTCATTGAAGTGTTCAATGAATGAACACTCCAATAGGTGTAATGTTTGAGTATTACTCAAATAATTTCATATGGATAATGATCTTCATTGAATAAAGAGAATAAGAGATGCCTATAAAAGTATACGATCCTTCTCTTGTTGGTAGTGGTGTGTGTAGTTTATCCCCTCTAATTATTCTCATGTGATTTGAGGATCTCTTCTATTCTTTAATCTCATTCATTTCTCGATGAAGGTGATAACACCCCTTTAAGAATTCAGGAGTCCTCATGAACCATTCATGGATCCATTGGATGGTGTATCCCCCTAAAAGGTAAGAGGATTTTGTTTACTTATCATCATGATCATCAGCAAGATAACTCTTTAGATGATAAAGGTGGATGGTGATGAGGATTGAGCATTCCAGGTACACCTTTTATATGCCCTATTTTCTAATACACTTACATATTTGATTTGTTAGAGATATATGCTTATATGGTTTAGTTTTTCTTCTAATACCAAGTTTCATTAGATGATCTAACAAAAACCATCAATAGTCTCACAAGTTATTACATATGATGTTATATAAGGTGAAAGTGTGTCATGTCTATGAGACATTAGTGAAATTGAGAGATTTTTAGAAATATGCGCTAAAGGACATAACCACAACACGATGTCTTAGACCACTCTATAGTGTATGCTGGAATACACCACAACATAATGAGGGTTGTTATATTGTGTTGGTGTGTATGGACATTCATATTATGTGTTGACATGTTGGTTTCTTTGATCTCCCATTCCAATTGCTATAATACTCTGTTTTTTATCATACGATGATGATTTTGAGGAGTTTGATCATTTGATATGTTTTTTTTAAACATTAAACGATCATTATGAGGGTTTAAATGAATGTTTATAAGAGTTTAAATGTTTAATTTTTTTTAAATGTTCAATTAATATATATTTTCATGTTTAGTTCTTGGATTCCTATATTAATTAATTTGATCCTCATACAATGTATAGGTAATATGATATGGATAGACTCGTGTTAGATATCCTAAAAATAAGATGATTTATTAGATCTCATTTTATCTGTAATTTTACCAAATGTTCTAAAAAATAATGTATAGGATAGATATCCTTACCAAGAATATAGATATTCACACAATCTGTGAGTACATTGGGAGGATGAAACCCTTTGATTTATCCTATGTGATCATTATCAAACACTTATTTATAGACCATATCTATTGATGTAAGGTACACCATTCATCTTCATTATATTACTAATTCTAAACATATAGATAGATTCTGGTTTTTTAGGTTTTATTGTTGTATTCAACTATGTTTAGGATGATTTTCATCCCTCTAAAACACATCACATTATACTTTTGAAATTAACCGCTTCATATATATTTTTTAAACATAGTTTAAAACATGATAAAAAATGGGTTTTCAAGATATTGTTGACTACCATTATAATTTAACATATCAAATATCAAGATAAAATATTATTAATGTAATTAATTCTATGAAACCATAATTAAATATTTTTATAATAGTTTTCAACCTTCATTCTAAGTATTTTTTACACCATATCCAAATATTTTTTTTATAAAATTCTTTGTTTAGAGATTTATTAACAACATTTATCAATTTTTTAAACATACCATTAACATATAAAGTAAATACGATATAATAACTATTAATTCCTTATATAAAGAAAAAAAACTCATTCTTATAGTAATAAAAATTCAATAAAATCATAATTAACATATAATCCCAAATACCCAATCATTATATTTGAAACAACATGCCACAAACCTAAGGTGTATTCCAGATCACCCAAGGTTAGCACAAGGGCCTGAGGTATCATACGTGATATAAGAACTATTTTCCATTTATAATCTATAAAGAATAAAAAACACTAAATATGGATTAATCAACTCAAACAACACAACATTTAGTCTTAAATATTACAATGAGTTAGTGAGAACATGAGACAATTTTAATAGAATAAACACACAACCATAGAAAAATTCAATACCACTCTCTATTTGGAACCTAAAAATTTCAAATTCCACCTCCTCCATAGTGCTACAACTGAGCCAATGATTTATATTGAAAGAATATGAGAATTGATCAAACCTATAAAATAACCAAGATATAGGACTACATGCACACCAATGTGTTTACACATGGTGTGATCCAACTCCTAGCAGGATACCACCAAGAATATATGTAAATATTTTTACAAGTGAAACTCTAAATTATAGTTTAAAATATAGTTAGAAAATACCGTCATTTATTTTGTTTATGAAGGGAAAAATCACATTCGATTTTTCTTTATAAAATTATTTTCTCATTGAAATCAATACAAGTATGAAACAAGTAAACAAGAATCTAAATGAATTACATATATAAGTATCACATGAAAACCTGAAAAGAAGAACCAGTATCACAAATAAATAATAATAAGGAAATAAGTGACATCATAAAATAAAGTACAAAAGAAATTAAATAAAACATGGGATTCAACCTCAAGCCTATGGAGACCATGTAAAACCATACTTGTGGATCGCTAGTTTGCCTATGACATGATCTTAATAGAATCGGACCCTGACTTACCCCCATGGCCATGTTGGGTGGAAACCCTAAGCTAGAAGAAAATAATAAGTAAGGGACACTATCCAAAGTGATATAATAACTAATATAACACTCATCCTTTATTTACCACATAAATACCCAAGGATCCCATGAAAATATAATCATTTCTACGAGAAAACCAATCAAATGTACTTATTTCAAGTTCATATCATAATATCTATTATCATAAATTCCAAAAATTATAACTACAACATGGAGGGACACAATAAAAGGTGCATAAAATAATTAATAACACCATCACTTACATCAAATGAGACTTTATAGAACCTAATATGATGTAAAATCATGAAGAATCTTTTTATAAGAATAAAAATTTTCTCACACCGCACTTATAAATTCATATAAATCAAAATAGTTCTTAAAGACATTATATCAAACATCTTTAGTGCATAAAATCTAACTTTTTAAAGATAACTCTTGAAAAACATCGAAGTAGTCTTTATAAAAATCAAACTTCATTCAATTTTTTTTATAAAATCCATTCAAGTAAAAATGGGCCTCTAAGTAATTTTATCAAACACCTTATGGGCATGGAAAAAAATTCTAGAAATGTAACACATGGAAAAGATTTATAACCCCTTTATACCAAGATAAAAAACCACAATTATATTCTAAAAAATTTATAAACTCACCAAATTTTCATTATATAGGTGTTAATTTTATAAATAAAGAATTTAAAAAACCCAATCACAAAGTGAATTTCAAATAAAAGGAAGTTACATAGAGACACTTAGCTGGAAACCATCGTAATGGTGATTCATTTGATTAACATTGATGAATCAGGTTTAAGAATCGAGTTTACATCCTTGATATGAAAAAATACCCATAAAATTAAGGGGTTATTCCTTGATATGGAAAACCCTAAATGAGGGTTATCACAAGGAGAAGATTAAGAGGAGAAATAAGAGTAGAAGATGAATAAGAATAATGGGAAAGAAATACCTAGAAGTTTAGAGGAACTCTCATAAAGTGACGAGGGAAGGAGAGAGCCACTGCCTTTCCCTTAGAGAGATATGACCAAATGGGGAAGGTAATAAGGGGTTCCTCCCTATTTTTCATATTAGATTCTAATAATAATTATGATAATGATAATTTTAGAGATTTTATTTCATAAAAAATATACACATAACACCACAAATAGAATAAACCCATTTTCCATATTAATAACACCATTACAAATCTTATTCCAATATAAAATTTATAACAATAATAAAAGACAATAATATTAATAATAACAATATTATTTCAATAATAATGATAATAATGGTCTAATGAAATAAATAAGATATCTTTAACTAAAACATAAACATAATTATTAGAAATAAATTTAACAAATTTTATAAAAATAATTAATAGTAAAAATAATCATTATAATTTTACATAGGTCAATTGAAAAGGGTCTCAGAAATCTAGGACATGAAGAATAAAGTTTTGGGTTAACTAATTAGGATACATGGTTAGCTTGCACGGTTTCCCAAACTACACACTAACCATGAATTATACATCATCTCAACTTTCAAACAATAAATGATTATTATGCATAGTCCTCCTAATGACGATCAAACCATGAATCATTTAAATTTCTAAAAAAATTCAAATTTTCACTATTTCAATTCCAAAAATTATAGTTATAATAATCATTTATTGAAAAATAGAAAATAGGGGTGTTACACGTATAGTGATTAAGCCTCTTGTATTATACTTCAGGTGACCGTGTTAATCCATAAAGTGACTTTATTAGATGGAATACAAAATATTCCTTATATGATTATTTATATATCTTTGAACACAAAATATAAATTTGTTCCTCTAATACACCATGTAAAAAAGTTTTCTTCACATTCATTTTTTCCTAGTTTCATATCAATCATAATAATTATAACTGGAACATGTTATATTTAAGTGTATTTCATCATAATTGATAATATTTTACTAGAATAAATTTATTCTCTATGTGAATACCCTTTCAATACTGGTTGAATTTGAAAGATAAATGCATTAAAACCATGAAAAAACCAACAATATGATTATATCATTTCCTATGATATGAGCTATAATACATAAAACAATATGATGATATCAATGAATATGGTACGGTAGTGATGTGTAATATATTTTGGCTCTTATTTATCAACTTCTTCTAAATTGGATAACATGTAGTTGAAACTTTCAACACATCATGTGTTTGTGACATCAATGTTTTATGTTTTTTGTTCATGACATGAAAAGTGTTATGATATAACACAACCCATGTATAGAATCATAAATCATTAAAAAAATTAATAAAATAAAGTCTTATATTTTTGTCACATTCTTCGTATTTCTCTACCCACATTAGGTGGGAAAGTGATATGGGATATCGTAATGCCTGACTAATGATTTAGAAAAAATATATATCATGAGAAATTTCATAATGATAATGTTATCCAATGATATGATATTTTATTATATCCTAGACATTGTTAGGAATATAACATTGTCCATGTTATTGTGTGTGTGTGTGTGTATTTATAGTGTTTAAAAACCTTCATTATCCCAACCGTGAATCTACATAACTTTAAGACAAATAAAAAATTGGTATAAATTATCATTGAATAAAGTTGTAATATCTCATGATAAATATTTGAACTATTATTTTATTTATTTAAATAACTATTTAATATTCATGTCTGTATTTTTTTATATTATATATATATATTTTGATTTAATTTTAAGTGTTTAAATTACTTCTTATAGATGTCATACCCTGTGTCTAAGGAGTTACATGCTACGTATAATATAAAATTTAATTTTATTCAACTAATACCATATTTTTTATGTAATAAATAATAAAGGTTGATTATTATTTATACATATTAGTTATTAGTATTGTATTAGAATTGAGATCCCTCTTGAGTATCTGTCTATGAATATTGGAAATTTGGGTTGGATTATACTGACATAACGACCGTGATTATATCAGAAAGGTGATTAATTGGACACATGTTACATTATACTTTCTCTTAGTAAGAATTTTGTTTCATATGATTTTAAACATTTATATGAAAAGGTTCCATGTTCCTTATGAATGAGATGTATTTGGATAGTTTTTTGGGTAAGTAACATAAATAATTATTTATATAAGGCATTATGAATTAATATATTTGGAACATATTAATTTGGTTGAAGGTATATAATACAAAATTAAATCTCTCAAATTTTGGGTGACCCTATCTATCAGGTTCCTAGAGGAGTGGAGTTAGGGTAATTCATATAATGAAATGGGAAATGAGTTTTCCACCTAACTTTTGAAGAGTCATATATGATATGATTGATATGATCATCTATCAAATTTAATTATGGATTAATAGATGAACTTAGTTGGGTTATGTTAATATAAAATATAAATATCATCTCACCGATAGAGATGATGTATGGGGCCATCATTTTAGCAGGGGTACATTTGATAAAAGTCTATTGAATTGATATAAAAAATGATTATTAACCAATAAATATGTATTTCTATAGATTATGACCTGAATAATGAACGTCATTTTGAGATTTGGTATAGGTTGGACATATAGTTTAATATAATTAAATCTACATTTGAGTAGTGTGTTCAAGGAGAGAAATTTTAAGCATCAAGATTTTAATGGTATAAAAAAATCAATTTCTCTAATTCTAACACATGGGTACTTAACACTAGGTGTGTATCACACATAAGTGTCGATGTACAAAAACTTAGGAATATGAGAGAATTGATAAAATGAGAGATAAATATACATATTAAAAATGGGGCAAGAGTTGATGAATTATAGGAAGGAACATATAGTCTACATCTTACTACTAAATTAATTCTATAATTGTAAAATTGTTTTTATATTCCAACCATAAATAAAAAATTTATTTCTATATTATTTTTGAAAAAAAGTTCTTTCATTAGAGATAAAGAACAACAATTATTATATATACATAAATGAAATGTTTTATAGAATCAGGAATATAGTGAATTATTTATACATTTTGGACATGGATAATCCAATCTATAACATTCAAGATATGAGGTTAAAGATCTTTGATTCTATTACCACTTATTTTTAGAATTGTGGCCTTGTACATATAAATGAAAAAAAAATTCAAAGGCTCCATAGAGATGAATTTTTGGTGTCACAAACCAACTCGGGATTCCCTTGATCTAACCACCCAAGATGATTTTTGACATTTACCAAAGGTAATTCCTGATCCCCACAGACTGGAGTAAGTTCTTGGGAATCAAGGAAATACTATCTGTGAACAATTTCCCCAAAGAATAAATCAAAAAATGGGATTAGAACAATAACACAACATGAACTCTCCATACTTTGGCAAGTCACACCCTCAATAGATCATAAGAAACATCCAAACATAATATAAATAATGGAAAACAATAAATTTATATAACATCATGGAATAAAAAGAATAAATGAAAGGATATAAATACAATCATCAACCAAAAACCAAAAGCAATGAGATGGTAGGTCAAGATGGTGATACAAGATACATATCAACTATTTAAAAAATATACCAAAATGAACAAATGAGAACATAACTAATATTTATGTGACATGGGGTATAAACCTCCTATCATGTCACCACTATATACCTAGATAATTCTAGAATGAGTACCTACCACCTACAAGCACTGCCTTGACCTTTCCTACATTAGATAAAAAAGGGTATACGTACACCTGAGGGTGTATGTAGGGTGTGAGCAACATGACTAATTGGATCCCAAAAGTATTCCATATTGAACCTGTGTTAGAAAAATTAAACATTCTAGTTTTAAAATAATAAATTAAATTAACTCTGAGCCTTTTAATTAAAATAATTAACAAGATAAATGTTACTAAATAAAATAAGCAATGTAAGAAGAGGACTTAAAAGATGAGTTTCTAAATAATTTAATGATATGACACCCTATATTTACTAAGGATATGGAACCAAGAACATATATGTCACTAACTAGGGTCATTCCCTCAATTTGTGGAAAATTTATAGTATCACATCACTATCTAGTGGGGGTGCCATGTTTACTTCACTAACATAACTAGTGGTGGGGGATCTTCATCCTGCTTTAAGTTCACCTACCCGAGTACATGAGGTTACCATGAGTTTTTTTAAAATTCCACATTAACCATTAAACATTAATTTTCATCATACATTCTATAAAAAAATCTAATTTCTTTCCAAAATAAGGTTTTTTCATTACAAAGTGTAAATAATGAACTTTAATTATAAGGGATCCCTCAATTAATTTGAAAACAAATATATAATATTGTAATAAAATTTTTTAAACCATTTTAAAAGTTAAAATCATCAATAGTAAAGTTAATAAATGAAATTATATGGAACCACCTACATTTAACCAAGTTAAGACTTCCACCTATGGAAAAAATACACTTAGAATGTTAAAAAGGATACTAGAGAGGCATGAAAAACTCATAAAAACTAAAACCCAAGACATAATAAGTAGTGATCATGGACCCTAGGACACCATGGATTTAGTATGAAGTGAAAAAGAAGAAATAATAAAGGAGGAACTGAAAAGAGTGGAGAAGAAGAGTTAATTAGGTTTTTACTATAACACCCCATGGATTTTAAGGCTATTATGTTTTAAAGGAAGTTTGAATTTTTCCTTGGTGAGGGATTTGTTTTGAGAATTGAGACTTAGATTATAAATATGAGTACTTTGAAGTCCTTCAATTATATTTTTGGAAATGTTTTGAGGCTCTAAAAATGTCTCAGGTGATTAGGAGGATGTTAGAGGAGGGACAAGTGGCCAGGCTATTGAAATTTAGTAGTTTCAGTACATTCATGATGTGAATGAAATTTTAGGAGTCCCTTAAATATGTGAATGGATAGAATGGGATATAACCTCACTTATATATCATTTTAATCCATTTACCAAGGGTTCACACTAAGAAAGTGTTGGGTTGGGATTGAGGTATCTTTTCCTTGAGGATTTCATGGTGTTAACCAAGGGTTCATGTTTTGAATCATGTCAGGCATTTTTTTAAAAAGGGATGAACCATTTGCAGGCCACCCCTATCTTTATCAATTTAGGTTAGATGTGTGCATAATAGATATGAATCAGTCTTATCTTCCCTCCTTTCAATCCCCTATGGCATGTAGTGGTTCTGGGTGTGATCTTTTGGTGATTCCATGTGAGTTTCTCCTCTCCCCACCATCCATTTTGGTTTTGGGTGGCTAGCTCTGATTATAATTCAATTTTGGATAGGGTTTGGAAAAAAAATTCACCAGAGCATGGTGAAATCATCGGTTTATGATGGGTATTTCATTTAATATGGCTAGAGGAGGACCCAAGAGGGTGATCACATGCTGTTAGAAGTAGTTTCAGTGAAGATAAGTCACTTACCTAATTTATTTAAGTTTTTTTGTAAAATAGGACATAATTGATGGATGTATGGGTGTTGGTGGTTCGGGATTTTTCTTAGGATGGAGATAGGGTTATGATATGAACCTTTCATGGATGATTAGTTGATGTTTTTGTGTAATGTTGATGCCTGGTGATTTTTTGATCAAATATGTCTCTTTAGTTCAAATTAAATAATTAATTATAAATGTTTATAATTAATTATTTATCATGTTTAGCATGGTAAAAGAGCTCTAGGGATGATAATATATCATAATAGTCATGAAAGATCTTGGATGACGTGATGTGAAGGTTTTATTGTATGGTAACTCCTTGAAAGAGGTAAGTGGACCCTTTAATAAAAATCTATAAGTGTGTTTATGCATGACTGCTTTCCTGCATGCATATTCATGAGATTGGGTAGATATCTAGGGACTAAGAGTTCCTTGATTAGAAGAGATAGGATGAGGATGGGCCTCCTATACTTGGGATGAGTGATATTTACCACTTTGGTAGATTGGGATTACCTGGTGACTATCTTTCTAAGGAGAAGAAGAGTCGAGTGAGTCAAAGTGAGGCCTTGGGAAGGTCTTAGGGTATGAGGCAAGGAACATATAGCCAAGAATGGGTTTCTATAGGGTTATTAAAGTAGTTGAGAGAGAATTGGTCCTGGTGATGATAGATGAGACATTCATAAATCTCATAGTTGATGAGTGACACCCCACCAAGGGTGGTTTGGGGCTCAGTGAGCCTCGTGAGTGGGATGGGTCCTTTGAGACATGTTGACATGTGACAGAGAGGGGTTTCCTCCAGGTGACGAGCTAAGATATATTACTAAGTATATGTGATATGGGACCCAAGTTCATATTATAGGAATTGTTTAGGGCTTGGTATTAGGTTTCCAAGGGGTCTTAGAGTATGATGGATTTAAATGGTCCTTTAACTTCCCAATCTGAGGTCCACTTAACCCATGCTTGAGTTAGTGGAGTCACATGGCCTCAAGCACACCTCCCCGCATGCTAGAGGCCATTGAATAGAAGTGAGGGTGTAAAGGTGGTATATTGGAGAGACTATACCTTCTTATCAAAGTGGTATAATAGATAAAATCATGAAAATACAACAACTGAAGCAAGAGAATAAATAGACAGTGTAATAAAGTAGTGGAAGAAGAGAAAATTAATAATAATAGAAAGCCTCTATGATAGTTTCAATACATGGATGCATGGAATGCTGATATACACAAAGGGGAATAGAAGAAAAAATATACAATCATGCTATACAAAAAGTAAAAAAAGAACAAAAAGAAGCTCCACTAGCATCTCGAGCAGATGATCAGTCCTCTGCTCCTAAGATCCAACTATAAGTAAGAATATCAACAACCTAAAGTAAATCCCATTCCCTTATCCAAAACCACAATCATATAATCTTCTCGGGTACCAAAGGTAGCCTAAGTAGGGTGTGAGATAAAATCTCAGTATTCCACCACCAACGATGTCTATAAGTAATCCAAGTAGTGCTCATAATTGAACAGTGTAAAAGTGTAAATGAATTAGTAGAAAATGCAGAAATAAATAAATAACAAGACACTTAGGTTCGTAAAGGACACCTGGAAGTTCTACCAAGTTTGAATCGTGGCTGGAAGGAATGGGTGATCAGTTACTATATATATAGTAATAATATACATATATATATAGTATATTTATATATTGAATCCACCTATATGAACTAAGTATGTGAATACATAAGTGGCTATATACCTGGAATACTAGTTATTGGATGGACTAGGGCTTAACTATGACATTCATAACCAGTATAACGAGCTTATAATCTTAGTAAATATGGTACATGCCCCTATATCCCAATAAGAGTGTGATATTTCATGCATGACACTCATGATGGTGATTAATCCATAATGCCATCACTCGAACAAGGAACGTGGCACATTAATCCCACTTTCATAATGACATTAGTAGTGTGAGACATCATGATCAACACCTGATGTAAGGGAGCGTGATACCATTGTGCTAAAAAAATACCTTACCATCATACCACAAATTCTATCATGAAATCATTATATACATAATATAGGCACGAGGCATCACCTCTCATACATCTCAATGGTCAATATCAATTCAATAAAACATTTCAATTCATTTTAAGCCTCAAATAACATGAAATAGATAGCGTGTCCTTTCCACCCTTTTTATTTCATTGAATTTCATTCATTCATTTCATTTAAAACCATTTTAATTCATTTAAGAAATAGGAAACCATCATTCATAGGCTATCCCATATAAAATCAATCCAATTGATTCATTCAACATGGAATTTCAATTTACTAAGCTCAAGGGGTCATTTGAAAAGGTTCCATGGTCAAATAAGGAAATTTCTAACATGGGAAATTCCAATTATAGGTTTGAAAAAACAACTATAAGATAACTTCGGTTCTATTAAACACTCATATATTAATTGAAATTCAAATTAAAATATAATAATAAAGATAATTAGGTATTCTGGGTATTAAAATCAATTAACCAAAGAAGGAAATTCAAAGTGGAACACCCAAGGGGTGTCCATAAATGTGATACACCAACTATAATCTACTAAAAAAAGGTTCAATAGGTATGTATTAAGGGCAAAGGATAAATTTTTTATGAAGGAATCAAAAAAAAGGATATGGTCAGTAAGATCTAGTGTGTGACACAACTGAATAGCTACGAAGAATCAAAACTCATGGGGAAAATGATTAGACCACCCACCTCAAGGCTGTAGATGACTCCTCTCTCGATATCAGCCTTAGATTTAGAGTAGGTTATAAGAAATATAATAAATGATCCAACAACCTGAAAATAGGGGAAAAAGATTCCACCTAAATAGAATGATGTATTTGAAGATAAACTTGAATAGAAATGGAGAGGATATGAGATCTTACCTTAAGGAATCCAATGCCTTTGACAGATTGAGAAATAGAAATTGGATGTGGGAGTTACTTGGATTCCTAGATTAATTGAGGAGAAAGGTCATGGGAGGAAGAACTCAAGAACATCCATTAGAAGGGAGGGTAGGAAAAAGGAAACAGAGCATAAAGATTAAATGAGGGAAAAAATGTAATTTCACCTCAAAATGTAAGGGCACACTGTTTGGTTGCACAATTGGCCAAACTATGTGCCAACTGTGCACCACTCACTACTAATAAGGGGAACATCACATGATTAGGTGAAAAATTTGTCTAACAATGCATAGACCATAAAAAAAAGATAAGCCACAAACATTCAATCAGCTACACAACCACGCACCTAGGGTCACATGGTTGTAGATAAACCATGCAACCCTTGCTACCCCACTGTCTGCAACCGCACAGTTTGGGGAAACTATGCAGGCTAGGTGGAATAGTTTTCTCTAACCATCTAGATTATCCTTTTCTCCCCATTTTGGGGCTCTAGACCTTGAACGATCCCCAAACGCACCTGATACCTCCTTGATTTGATTAGTCATCAATATTAGGCTTGTTTAAGGAAATCAAATTGAAAAAAAATGAGACGTAACTTCATGAAAAGATGGGTCATTAAAACCTCCCCTCATTAAAGAAACTCATCCTCGAGTTAGCCTTATGAGGGTAAATAGGTATCATTAGCGAAAAGTTTCAGCCATTGATATTGTATATCAGCTTTCTATTCCCAGGTCTCATCATGTACTCGGCTGTGCTACCATAGCACTCATACCAAAGGAACTGACCTACCTCAGAGTGTTTTCATACTCTAATCCAAAAATATAAACTAGATAATCCTCAAAGAAAGCATATATATCCAATTCAATCTCATCCGGATGAAAGAAATGTTATGGGTCTAGATATTATTGGCGAATCTGAGATACATAAAAGACATCATATGTTGACCAATATCTCTAAGGAAGTGAAACTAGTAATACAATGGTCTGATCCATTTCACAACCTTTAATGGTCCAAAAAACCTCAGTGAGAGCTTACCCTACCTCTATATACATCTATGACCCAACCTGGGAAAGACTCACAAGAAAACTCAGTCTCCTGCCTTAACTCAAGAGGTCACCAACATCTATTGGAATATGACTGCTATCTATACTGAGCAATCATTATGCACTTTTTAATCAGCTAGATCTACTCTGTAGTCTCTCTCATGAGATGTGGTCTAAGGGTAGCTACCTCCCCTACCTTTAACCAGCATAGAGGTGAGTGATAAGTCCTACCATATAAGACTTCATAAGGAGCTATCTCGATGGTAGCCTAAAAGATATTATTATAAGAGAACTAGATGAGAGGAATTTATTTCTTCTAAGAACCCCCAAAATTAAGGAAACATGCATGGAGAATGTCCTCATGCACCTGAATTGTACACTCCATATTTCCATCAATATGTGGGTGATAGGCTATTATCAAAAGTACCTGCATACCCAAGACCTTCTATAACCCCTGCCAAAACTATGACATGAAACTAACATCTCTATCAGAAATGATAGAATGAGGCTCTCCATGAAGATGTATAACCTACCTGACATAAATCCTTCTTAGCACATCTATCAAGAAGGTATCTCACATAGGTAATAAATTTGTGACCTTCATCAAACAATAAATGAAAACCCATACTTTATCATTTCCATGAGGTGATCTAGGTAGACCAGTCACTAAATCCATAGAAACATCATCCCATTTCCACTCGGGAATAGAAAATGACTATAAAATCCATACTGGTCACTAATGTTATATCTTCACCTATTGATAGGTGGAACATCAAGTGATGAATCCAATAATCTCACATTTCATACCTAGCCACCAATATTGGAATCGTAGATCCCAATACATTTTGGTGACACCGTGGTGAACTACCCATGTTGAGGCATGGAATTCCCACATCAACTCCTCTATTATGTCTTCCGGGACCCATACATGCCCACATAACAATAGGGAATCATTCCCATCCATGTTACAACTTGAATATGTATCATCATATATGATTCTTTCCCTTAGGAAAAGGACTTTGAGATCATATAGTTGTCTCATCCTTACCCATTCCAAAAGAGTAGAAGTCATAGCTAAGGCTGAGAGGATAGTCCAACCAAGGTCCTCCTAAACCACAATGTGAATCTATGAGAATAAGGACATAAGATACCACTCACTACTGAATTCCTGAACCACCTTTGTCTGATTCTTCTGAAATAAATCATCTTCCATAGAATTACCTTTACTAGGCATATAGTCAATCTCAAAATCAAAATACTATAGGTACTCAACCCACCTACATATTCTAAGTTTTATATCTCACCATATAATGATATAATTTAGGATTTTTTTATCTTTGAATACCACAAAACAATCTCCAAGTAGATAGTGTCTTCAACACTGTAAGTCACGTACAATGGCCATGATCTCAAGATCGTGTGTTGGGTAATTCCTATCATGAGGCTTCAACTGACGAGACCTATATGCGATGACTCACTCATATTGCATCAATATAGCTTTAATCTTGATACCTGATGGATCATAGTAAATATTATAAGTTCTTCCTAGATCCGGAAGAATCATTATTGGCACTGAAGTCAACCAACCCTTCAACTAGTGAAATGATACTTCATAATCTTCTGACCATAAAAATTTCACAACCTTCTTTTTCAAGCCTATAAGTGGTACTGAAAGGTTTGATAAATCTTGGATGAAGCGTATGTAATATCCTAAAATCCTGAATAAAATTTGAATTTCAAATAAATTCTTGGGCATCTCCCAAGAAACTATAGCTCCCACTTTCACTGGGTCTACTGAAACTTCTAACTCTGAGATGATGTGATCCAGGAAGTAGACTTTGTTGATCAAAATGTGGAATTTACTGAGCTTATCATTGAGCTGATACTCTCTCAGTGCATTCAGCATGATCTCAAGATGGTTATCATGGTCATGTTTGGAGCGTAAATACAGTAAGATGTCATCAAAAAATACTACCAAAAAAATCCATATATGGGTGAAAAGTCTGATTCATAAGATCCATGAAGACTATAGGTGTGTTTGTGAGTCTGAACAAGATAACCAGGTACTCATTTAGACCATACCTACTTTTGAAAGCTGTAAAAGTTATGTCCAAAGACCTGACATGCACCTAGTGATAAATCGAACTCAAATATATCTTTGATAACACTCTCACTCCTCAGAGTTGATCAAAGAGGCCATATATTCTAGGAAGTGGATACTGATTCTTTATTTTTAGTTGGTTCAAATGATGGTAATATACATAGATCCTAAGGGTACTATCCACATTCTTAGTGAAAAGGACTGGTGAACCCCAAGGAGAAGTTCTGGGGTGTATAAATCCTTTAGCCTTCAGATCCTCCAACTATCTCTTGAGCTCCAAAATCTTATTAGGTGCCATACTATAATGAGGAATGATCATTGGTGTTGGTATTAATACAAGATCAATGGTAAAATATACCTATCACACCATAGGTAGACCATATAAGTCATTGAGAAAGGCATCTCTAAAATGATAAACTACAAGGGTAAATATAGTTGGTTATAACCCTTGGTAATCTAGGAAAAGAATGGTGATCTGTGATGTCACACTACCTAACCTCTATAGCTCGGGTCCCGCTCATGTTGCACTGACATCCCATTCTCCATTATGAACATGTCTAATGCACTCTAGTGATGTAAATGTTATCTTCATAGGATAAAATTCTATAAGTACTTGATAGGGAACTAAAAAATCCATCCTGATGATGTTGTCAAAGCCTGTCATGTTGAGGATAAAAAGGTTCCATACAAAAATTTATCTACCTATCTCAAGGGAAAAATCCTTAAAATGGAAAACACCCTCTGATTGGATACCTAACAGGGTATGAAGTGTCATAATGCCATGAAAGTGTTTTATCTAAAGAACTAACATTTCCATTATAGTCTTATATATAAAATAGTAATACATGACCATGTCAAATAAAGCAGACACTAAAGTGGAGGTAACTAGAATAATACCTTGAACTATAGAAGGTCTGGTTCTTTACTCCTTTGATGTAGGTTGGACTACATGTAACTATCTTGTACCATGGACCCGAGTCATTACCTAACTGCCCTGATAAATCCTGTTCTAATGGTACTAAGACTTATAAGTCTGACCGCCTCTACCTCGACCGACACCTCATCCTGATTGGCTAGTGGTATTCCAGCTGCTTTCCTATCTTGATACTACTAGTCCCACTCATGATCATGGAGTAGGAGTATATCCCCACTCACTAGGTACTAGAACAAAATTACTATAGAATAACTGGATATTCCCTATCATGCTGCAGCCTGTGCACTCCATTGGATCACGCAATCACTAAGGCTTCATGTGTCCCAACTTCCCGCATTGGTGAAATATCAGAAAGCTATATGCATGAGGAGCTTGACTACTACTACCTCCATGAGTATCCTCAAAATGTATCTTTCTCCCAAAAGAACCTCTAGTAGATCTAGGTGATGAACTAACCTGACTCACACCATCAGCTTCCTTCAAATTTCACTATGTAATTAAGGCATGGTTGATGATTTCATAAATGGTAGTCAACCTAAATATATTGACCTGTGACCGAATGGTGTATACTATCCCATACTCAAATCACCTAGTGGTCATAAAATTATCATCCACTAGAGTAGGAGCGAACTGTTGTAGATCTATGAAACAAGTAGAATACTCCATGACAAACATGATTCCCTACTACTAGTTTATGAATTCTCTATCTCTATTAGCCCTCAGAGTCCGGGGAAAGAAATAGTCATATAAGATCATATAGAAATCCACCCAGACCATGTCACGATGCTAATCCTCCTGGGTGATAACATCCCACCACCACTTAGAAGCATATATTCAACTATTTTTACCCTATTATCTAGAGTCATCTCTGTATGCTTGAATATGGATAAAATGGATTTGGGCCAAGATTCAACAACATGTGTTCTTCTATCCCCGATAAGATGGGAGGATGCAACTACTGAAATTCTCACGTCAACTCTGCCATGCTCAAGGCAGGTCAAAAAACTCCTTTCATAGACTACAACATAAATAGAAACCCCTCTCATAACTGGGCATCAATGCCCATATCAAGAATATGAAGAGGTTTCATAGGTGGCACTGTAGGAGGAATCACTGGCGAATCAGGGCCCGCCACCTTAAGTACATGGTCATTACCTCCTTCAGGGTGAAAAACTAGAGGAATTCTTGGAGGCATGATACTACATTTCCAAATGAATGCCTTAGGATAGATTTTAACGGTTGAAAAGATCATAGATAGAAAACTAGGACATGAGTAAATCCTTCCTATAAACAGATCATACCTCTATGTCCGCTTCAAAATCTCACACTAGGTGATAAAGAAAGACCATCGTAGCTCATAAGAGCATAAGGGATACCCCACTACACACTACTATGTCTGGGTTTGGGTCTAAGTCACTATTTTACATGTAAAGGATAAATAATTCACTTTTGGAGTCATATTCATTTGAACTTGTGCTTGTTTAAACATTTAAATCACTTTTAAATGGTTGAATTATATGGATTACCATTACCAATATTTAAGGGACCATAAACCTTACGAACTAAAATATGGAATCCACTAAGTCCACATCATAACAAATTCCATCCAATCAAACCAATGGTCCATGGATCAATATGCCATAATTGAATACTTAAGGTGTCTCCTTTAACCTATTTAGGAAAACACTGTTAGGTTAAGGCATACACTTTAAGTGTCAATTATTTTTTCCAATACCTACAAGAAGTGTCAGCATAATTCAATACATATCAAAGCACTATCAATATACAACATTCAAACGAAAACTGAAAATAGATGTGACATAGAAAAATGAATGGTAGATTAATCCTATTATGCCTATGATGATGCATGCACTAATGAAAATATCTCATTTCACCAGGCCTGGGTACATAAATCATCATTTCAATAATACTAATATCAATAACATCATCCAATAAGTGAGTCACCCAATGGTGAATTCATATCAACCATAAAAGGTGAAAGTAATAATAATAAGTTCCCATCCTAGGTAATTTGGGTTTACCCTGTACATGGGTTATCTACGTCTAAACACATGTTCAATTACAAATACCTTAACTCCTAGTATTTTGTCTAATTCCCAAATAGTAAGATAGAGGAAAATTTTACCCCCGATACCACTTTGCAATGTCCCGACTAGGGGTCCACTTCACCCGTTCCCTGTACCAGTGGAGTCACATGGCCTCAAGCGTGACTCCCCATATTCTAGATCCTGTCAACTAGAAGTGAGTGTGTAAAGGTGATACGGTGAGGAGACTATACCCTTTTATCAGATTATAACAATAGATAAAATCATGAACATACAAAAATAGTAGCAAAATAATAAACAGACAGAGTAATAACGCAGTAGAAGAATAAACAGAATTGAGCAACTGAATAATAATAGCAAGCCTCTATGGTAGTGTCAATAAATGGATGCATGGAATGTTGATATACTAAAATGGGAATAGGGGAACAAATATACAATCATACTATACAAAAAATTAAAAAAAAGGACAAAAAAATGTTCCACTAGAATATCAAGCGTATGCGCGGTCCTATACTCCTAAGATCCAACCATAAGTAATCATATCAACAAACTGAAGTAGGGCCCTTTCCCTTCTTTGAACCTGTAATCATATAATATTCTTGGGTACTAAAGGTATCCCGAGTAGGGTGTGAGATAAAATCTCACAAGGCCACCACCAATGGTTTCTATAAGTAATCTGACTAGTGCTTGTAACTGAAAAAAGTGTAAGTATAAATGAATTAATAGAAAATGCTGAAATAAATAAATAATAAGAAACTCAGGTTCCTAAAGGACACCTAGTGGCTCTACTTTCTTCGACTCCTAGATGGAAGGAATTTCTGATCAGTTACTATATATACAGTAGTAATAATATATATATATATATATTATTGTTATATATTTCATCCACCTATATGAACCAAGTATGTGCAAATGTAAGTGGCTATATACCTGGAATGCTAGCTGTTGTATGGACCAGGGTATAAATCAGACATCCATAACTAGTCTAACGAGCTTATAATCTCATGAAATTGGGTACATGCCCTTACATCCCAATAAGAGTGTGAGACATCATGCATAAAACTCAGGATGGTGAGTGAACCATCATGTCATCACTCAAACAAGAAATTTGGAGCATCAAGACCACTATCATAATGATGTTAGTGGTGTGATACATCATGTTCAACAACCAATGTAAGGGACCATGATACCTTCATTCTCAACAGACCCCTTACCATCGTACCATAGCCTCTATCAGGACTTCATTATATACATAATATAGGCATGAGGCATCACATCTCATAGATCTCAATGGTTAAGCTCAATTAAATAAAACATTGTAATTCATTTTAAGTATTAAATAACATGCAATAGATGGTGTGACCTTGCCACCCTTTATAGTTCATTTAATTTCATTTAAAACCATTTTAATTCATTTAGGAATGAGACAACCATCATGCATAGGCCGTCCCATATAAAATAAACCCACTTGATTCATTCAACATGGAATTTCAATTTACTAATCTCAAGGGGTCATTTAAAAAGGTACCATGGTCAAATAAGGGAATTTACAACAAGGGAAATTCTAATTATAGGTTGGGCCAAACACCTAGAAGATGCCTTAGGTTCTATTAAACACTCATATATCAAGGTCAATTAAAATTAAAATATAATCCAAAATCTAATTAGGTATTCTAGGTATTAAATTAAATTATCCAAATAAGGTAATTCAAAGTGTCACACCTAAGGGGTGTCCATAAATGTGATACACCACCACTAATCTACTAAACAAGATTAAATAGGTATGTATTAAGGGGAATGTTCAAACTGGTATGAAGGACTCAACCAAAATAAGATGCTCGATAAGAGATGGTATGAGACACAAAAAATATCTATGAAGCATCAAAAATCATGTAGAAAATTATGATACCACATACCTCAAGACCGTAGATGAATTTTCACTCAATATCAAACTTAGATTCAAAATAGGCTAGAAGAAATATAAGAAATGGTCCAACTCCCTAAAAATAGGTAAAATGAGCTTCCAACTAAATATAATGATATATTCAAAGATAAAATTGAATAGTAAGGTAGAGGATTAGAGATCTCACCTTAATTAATCCAATGCCTTTGACGGATCAAGAAACATACATCGGATGCAGGAGTTACTTCGATGCCTAGGTTGATGGAGGTGGAATCTCATGGGAGGAAGAACTCAAGAACATTGCTAAAAGGGAGGGGAGGAAAAAATAAATAGGGTTTAAAGATTAGATGATGGAAAAAATGAAATTACACTTTAAAATATAAGAGTGCATGGTTTGGCCACACGGTTGGCCAAATCATGCGCCAACTGTGCGCCCTTTACTACTACAAAGGAGAACATCACACAATTAGGCACAAAGTTTGTCTAACCATACACAAACCGTGAGAAAAGGCTTAGTCCCAAACCTAAAATTGGCCATATGTCCATGAACCTGGGGTCACATGATTTTAGAAAAACTGTACAACCCCTACTTCCCCACTTTTTGCAACTGCATAGTTTGGGGAAACCGTGTGGTCTGGGCGACATGATTTTTGTGAAACATGCAGCCCAATCTTTTCTCCCCATTTTGGGGTTCTAGGCTCTGAATGAGCTCCATATTTACCCAATACATCTTTGTATTGATTAGTAATCAATATTATGTCCATTTAATGAAATAAAATTTTAAAAAAATGATCCATACCTTCATAAAAATATGGGTCCTTATAGGTCTGAGGGTAGTAGGATTGAGAGTGATGAGAGTTTGATGAGGTTGCATCGGACCTTGGGGTCTAGGTCGGGATGATCCTTTGGGATAAAATGTCACTATTGGGTGGTTAAGGAGAGATTATATTGACAAGTAGTGACATCACTAAGGGATTATGGGTTTAAGTTGGTATCAATGAGGAGAGATCATGGCGGGTAAAGAGAGCCAAGTGCGTGACCTGATAGTTAAGTTGAGATGTGTTGTGATGAGGGGATAGGTATTGAGTGACTAGTGAACTGTGATAAGCTGGTAATATGTGTGATGGGCTATGGTCCCTATGCCCTGCTGCATGTGTGTTCTTGTGTGACTTCCCTAGAGTCCATAGGGATGGTTCAGTGTGTTTTTGGTGACCTCTCTAGAGTTTGAAGGGATGGGTTAGTGTTCTTGTGGTTATCTCCCTAGATTCAGTGGGGATGGTTCAATATGCTTGTTTTATCCTCCCTAGAGTCTAAAAGGATGGGTTTTTGTGCCTATAGTGACCTCCTTAAAGAATACAGGTATGGGTTTGTGTAGATTATAGACCTTTCCCTGAGAGTCTTGGGTCTTCACAGTGGACTAACCATCAGTGGTTGGGTCATGGGATGATGTGATGTGTGACCAATGGGTCATACCTTGAGTGATAAGGTAGTGGGTTTAAATATAGATGCATGACCATACCTTGTCCTTTCCAGGCAGTAGTTAGAGGTTTGGATGTGATCCTACCTTGGGTCTTTGATTATGGGCTTGGAATATGTATGATGGCCTGAGATGATATGATAATGTTGATCTTGTTATGGTGCTAAAGCATGTATGATCAGGAACTATGGTGGCCTAATTATCACATGGTGACCTGATGTGTAGGGAGTTTTAGTGGCATGGTCAGAACATGATATACAAGGCACTTGTGTGGCATGTTTATTTTATTCCCCATGAATACACATATATGATGCAATATATCAGGGGAACTTGGAAAGACCCAACTGAGATGCATGTATCACACACTTTATAGGATCCCTAGTGTGTGTGAAGACCTTATTTTATGATTTCAGGTTCAACATAGGATGTACAATGGATCAATATGGTGCAACTTGAGGGTATTTAGAAATGGGGTGTGTGAGACATGAGGATGGAAGTATAGACAATGTGTTCATGTTGTGTTTTGGTTCATTTTGTATATGTGATCTTCCCAGTGGGTGATCAATGATGTATAACGTATGACTCCCTTATGGTATATTTTGATATAGCATCATGTTTGTTTATTTATGCATACTCTGATGTTTGTGATGGATGTTTTGGTTATTTGCACAATTTTTTATGAATATGATTCAATGGTATAGCCTCTCCATTGTATGGATAAGGACATCACCACTAGTCAGCAACCTATAGCATATAGAGAGGCACGCTTGAGGCCATTTTACACTTATACTCAGATGGTGGTTATAGGATGGGGTGTTACACAGTGGTATCAGAGATTTTATTTTGTTTTATGATTTGGTGAGATGATAGATAGGTTATATAGGAACATGTCAAAGCTTGATATAGGCCTTAGAATGGTGAGTCATGAACACCTTTCTAGTGGGATGTCCTGGTTACAAGAGGTACACGATTTTTGTTCTTAGTTTATTCTATTATGATTGAGATGTTTATTTAATATGATGGGTTTATGAGAGAAGTTATTTATGAATTTTGGCTCTTATCCCATTATCAAGAGGCCCATGTACACGTATCATGATTATGAATGTAATACTTACATGACATATGTGTTCTTTCCTATGGTTGATTTTTTGATGAGAGATTCAACTATTTAAAGTGTCAACAATAACTTATATGGTGTTTTCCCATATAACTTGTTAGTGGGATTATAATCAGTTGGAACATGTTATTTTTTATAATGAAATTTTATTTTTATCTTAATTTAGAAGGTTATATAGTGATAGAAATGTAGTCCCTTCATCAAGGGATGCATAGGGACCCTTAGTGGTTTGGTGTAGGCATTTGATGCCTTGATAATGGAACGCTAATGGGTTTAGTATAATCATGTGATTCTATAGGAATTATACTAGGATGGGCATGATTTTACTTGAGTATATAGGTTCGATTACTTAAAGTTTCAACAATGACCTATATGGAGTTTTCCCATATATATCCTTGGTGTTATTTTAACTAACTGAACTGGATAGTTGTGGAAATGCATGTGGTATGCCTAAGGATTTTGGGATGTGAAGTGATTAGAGAATTTTTGGTATCGAGGTTGGTTTTGAGAGGGGTAGATCAGTTGTATTCTTGTATCTTTTGGTTTTATATGTGTTTTTGAGAAGTGTGGAGTGAGATTGGGTAGATACTCATGGTTTTGGAAAGATTCCTCTATAGTGGTTTATTGTGTGATTATCCTTAGTATGAGTGATACACCTTGGGATATAGGGAGATCTTGACATGTGTAATGGGAATGTTTATTAGGTTAGGTGTGTGATATTGGGTTAGACTGTAATGACCCAAAGTTTCATTAATGGAAATCCCTCTTGATCTAATTAAATGTCTCTTTATGTAAAATGTTTATATAAAATGTCAACTTCTTTGGTTTTATGTTAAGAATTGTGACTGTTTATTTTATAGCCGTTGAATAGTGATCACATGATTAGTATAAATATAGGGCTTTAAAAAACCCAATTTACTCAAACAAAGGAAGCGATGGCCTCATCCAGTAGAATTCCTCCATACGAAGCCCATTTTTTGGAGCTCGGAAAAGAGGTGGCATCTGTGGGATTCACTCTTGACCAAGCCCAAGCTGAGCTTCATCATTTCAAGCTCGAACGGAACCGTCTATGGGAAAAGTGGAAGTTGATAGAGATTACCACTCGAGTGATGTTATCCGAGCCACCCCAAGAGTCTGTCACCATCGTACACCTTACCCTTAGGTCTTATGCGGATGTTTTAAGGGGTTATGTAACAAATCGCTAGTACTATGTTCATGTACATTATTTTTGTATATAATAATGAATATACCTTCTTGTCATTATTGACACTTTGTAAATAGTTTTTTTTAAATCACAAATAGTATTTTTAGTTAATATTCAGCTAAGAAATCTATTTTGATGAATTAATGGATTTTTGAATTAAATATTATTTTAATAAAATATTATTATTATTAAATATAAATTATCTTATAATTTTATGAATACAATTGTAATTTTTATTAAGGTTTGAAAGCCATTTTTGTCAAAACCCATGAATTTTCGATAAATGTCGGTTTTTATTTTAAAATTGAAAATTAACATATTTATAAAATTATTTAGATAAAATAAATGTTATTTCTAGAATCAGGATGTCGAAATTATCCAATGGTGAATTTTTCATAATTTTCTGAGACAACCAATTTTTTGGGTAAAAATTAATTACCGTTTAAATATATAATGTGTTTTATGACATCATAATGACCCAATAGTGATGTAATAAAATACTATAAGCTTTATGTTAAGACAATATATGTTTTACCATTAAAATAATGTGATTTTGGGTTTGTTTGACTTATTTTACAAAGCATTAATGGACCCCTCAAGACTTATTAAACATCTTGTATTTTTAAATTATTTTCCATGGGAGTGTGACTCACCTCCACATAAGAAACCCCATTATTTTAAGAAGTTCGGAATTTGGCCTCATAAAATATTTTTTTCCTATTCCCTTTTCCAAAAACCATGGGCAAAAACCATGAGCTTATTTGTGGTTTGGATTAGTTTAATGTAAGGGGTCCCAATCCTAAATAATAAAGAATTCACTCACCTTTCCTATATAAACCCACCCAATCTCCCACTTCCTCCTCACTAAAAGCCTTTGGAGTTCTTCCAACCTCTGCCCTACTCTATCTAGAATCCTTCCAAGGTGCTCCAAGCTCCCAAAAAGTCTCTCTCAAGCCTCTCTCAAGCCTTTGGAAGCACACTTCCAAGTAAGGGTTTTTCTTCCTTTCACTTTTTGTCCAATTTTCTTAATATTGTTATGCCCTTTTAATTTCAATTATAAATGATGGGGTATAGTTTTTCACCTCTCCCATACTGCCCTCTTATTGTTTGAATGATGGGAGACCCCTTTCTCTCTCATTAAATGCCTCCCATGTACACCCGTTACTATGCTGAAATTCCGAAAGGAACTTCTCTCTCCTCATTTACATTCAAGAAATACTTTTGTATCATGAATCTAAATTCCATTACAATTATTGGGACATGTATCTATATAAACCCCCTTACTGTCCATTTCATGTAGATATGATGAAACACCCCTTTCTCTCTCATCAACCATTTTTATGAATTCTTATATCACGCCGTTACGATGCCGAAGTTGAACCGATTTTCTAAGCCAATTCCATTGTGTAGTGAATACCATGCCCATTTCTCCATCAAGGGTATTCACCTTCTTTAACATTTAATTATTGATTATAAAGTTTCATTCCACATTCCTTTGCCATGGAATAAATGATTATGTTTTGTGAATCCATGTTTTATGATCCATGTGGCACACTTATGCATGAAATGAAATGTTTAAGAAGGGTGCGCCCTTATAGCGCTCCAATTCATTGAGTAAAGTATAGTATCATGATACGTCATATGCAATGAGTGTTGAATCATGCTAATTCAAGTTCAATGATGGTTTACTCATGCTTCATGTGCAATGAGTATTTAGTCATGCTCCATGTGCAATGAGCCTTGGATAATGGTAATTCCATGTTAAGTGTTGTTGCCACATTTCCATGTTATGATTATCATGCTTTATCATGCCTTTATGTTCATGTTTCTCTTATTCTCTATTGATATTCATATTGTCTGACATGTATTGTACTACTCATGAATTCCATGTTTATTCCCTTACTGAGCTTTATAGCTCACCCCTTTTCTTATGCATGTCCTCAGGTTATCCCATGAAATGCTAAGTACGAGGGAATGTATTGGTCATGTAAAGGAAGTTTTCAATAAAGATGTTGTATTTAATATTTTAAGTTGTTATTTAATGATCCTAAGCCCCAAAGACACTAGACCTCTCAATAATCCATGTTTTATCACGTGAATAGTTTATGTAATAAATCATGTTTAATTTTGTAATAAAAGCAGGGTTTTCATAGTTGGTATCAAAGGATAGGTTTAGTTATTTTTGAGATTAGGATTAGAAAACCCTAGTAAAGCCTTAGAGACGAGCCTAAGTATAATAAAAACATCCCTAAGTTTTGGGAAGTATTGAGTAAGTAGTTTATCAAACAAATGCACTCCTGTCTGGATACGAGGAGGTAGAGGCAGCTCTGGCAAAGATGTATCCTAGGGGTAAAACCCGAAAATACCGCTTTGAGCTAGACTCGAACGGGAACTGGTGCATGAAAACAGGTCTTGCTACACTCTTGGTTATGACACTCCCGGGGGATATGTTTTGATAAATTCACAAGCTTAGTATGAACCCTTATTAAGGGAATAAAAAAATGCCCCTAAGAATATATGTTATAAAGTATATCATGAAAAGCCTAGATTGAAGCCTATAGACTAATGAGTTAAGGAAATAAAAGTTTATTTATAAGTCATCAACTTTTGTCTTTGGATTACCCTTTATGTGTTACCCCCCTAACTTTCCTTTTATTCCAGCCAATGGCCGGTAATAGGAGGACTCGGGCTAACAACCGATGTGAAGATCAGTGTGGTGACTATACTAATGAGATGCCCAATCCAATGGGAGTGGGAATCACAAACCTTGTCATGCTTCTCTCTTAGCTAACTCAAGATTTTAATAGAAACATGGGTCCAGAGGAATGTCCAAACCCCCCTAAGAAGGAACAAGTCGCTATTGAGAGCTTCATGAGACAAAGGCCTTGTACTTTTAGTGGATCATCCGATCCCATGATCGCTGGACAATGGATCAACTCCATTGAAAAGATATTATCCATCCTTCAATGTTCTGAACATGAGAAGGTTCTCCTGACAGCTTATCGTATGGAGGGTGAAACTGATCAATGGTGGACGTTGATAAAAAATACGAAGCCTGAGGAGGAGATCGAGGCGTTGGAATGGAAGGATTTTCGGAAGATGTTTTTCGATAAATATTTTCCGCGCAACCTCCGGCTTAAGATGGAAAGAGACTTCCTTTCCCTCAAGAAAAAAGAAGAAGAATCTATTGGAGCATATGAGGAAAACATCACAAGGCTTGCATGATACGCTTCAGGCTTTGTCATTACCCCCGAATGCAAGGTTGACCGCTTCTTTGGTGGGCTAAAGCCTAGCCTGCAGAAAGCATTAGCATTCTGTGACTTCGACAGCTATGAGGAAATTTTCCTATATGCCCTCAAGGTCGAAATAGAGATCAGGGAATCACAGGGGTATCATGGGGACAAGAAGCGTAAGTTGGACTTCAATGCTGGCAGTCCGATGGATAAATCCAACGATGCTAAGAAGATCCAACACCCCACTTACCAAAAGTGCAGAAAGAAGAACCCTGGAAATTTCCTCAAGGGGATGAGGAAATGATTTAGGTGTGGAAGAGAAGGGCACCTAGCTATTAACTATCGGTAAGAAAGACCCACAGATGCGAAAGAGGAGAGGAACAATCCGTTCAAACCTCAACGCGTTGTTCATTGCTACAACTGCAAAGAACTGGGGCATCTTGAAAATCAGTGCCCAAATACAAAGGTTTTCAGAGGCAACCAACAACCTATAAGGCAGCAAGGAAGAGCTTTTTCCATCACTTCTGCCGAAGTGAACCCCGACAACGAAGTGGTGATAGGTACGCTAGTTATTAATTCAAGAATAGCAAATTTAATTTTTGATTCAGGTTCTACGCATTCTTTTATATCTCGAAAGTTTAGTAGAACAATCCCAGAACCACCAAAAATCATGGAAGTGAAGATGTCGGTGAATACAGAAAATGGGGAAATCATTGCATCCCATGAATATAACTCCTCCCCTATCATAATCTGTGGATTGAATTTCCTAGCGAACCTCTTCATACTCCCTCTAGTGGAATTTGATGCAATTCTTGGCATGGATTGGCTTTCCTTATATAGAGCCAACCTAAATTGTCAGGAGAGGGAAATCACACTCCATATGGAGAATCGACCCCCGATTCTTTACAAGTGTAAGGAGGAAGATGAATCTCCTTTATCTCCATCATCTCAATCATGGATATTAATGCCCTATAAGAACACGTATCTGGCTCAGATGATTGATTCCAAGGAAGAAACCATCCTCGAAGAAATCCCTATTGTGAGGGAATTCACTGAAGTGTTTCCCGAGGAACTGCCTGGTCTTCCTCCTAGAAGAGACATTTAATTCTCAATTAAACTTATACCTGGGGCACTAAAAATATCCAAGACTCCATATAGAATAGCTGTCGTTGAGCTTGAAGAGCTGAAGAAACAACTATAGGAGAATCTGGATAAATGGTTTATATGCCCAAGTACTTCACCATGGGGTACACCAGTCCACTTCGTCAAGAAGAAGGATGGGTCAATGCGGCTTTGCATCGATTATCGTGAACTTAACAAAATCACGATAAAGAATAAGTATCCTCTGCCACAGATCGATGACTTGTTTAATCAGATGCGTGGAGCACAATACTTCTCCAAGTTAGATTTGCGTTCAGGATATTATCAAGTAAGGGTGAAGAAGGAAGATATCCCCAAGACTGCTTTTCGTACAAGATACAGTCAATATGAATTCATAGTAATGCATTTCAGACTCACCAATGCTCCAGAAATCTTCATGGACTTGATGAATAGAGACTTTAGAGATTACCTAGACAAATTTGTGGTAGTCTTTATAGATGATATTCTAATATACTCCAAAACCAAGGAGGATCATGAGGAGCATTTAAGAACTATACTGGAGACTTTGTGTAAGGAGAAGCTCTATGAAAAGTACATAAAGTGTGAGTTTTGGTTGAAGGAAGTCTCATTCTTGGGCCATATCATCCCAAGCAATGGGATATCTGTAGATCCCTCTAAAATAGATGCAATTGAGGGATGTCCGAGGCCAACATCGGTAATGGATATCCATAGATTCTTGGGGTTAGCTGGATATTATCGATGATTTGTGAGAAATTTCTCACGATTGTCCAACCCTCTTTACAAGATAACTCGAAAGGGAGTAAAGTTTTCTTAGAGTGATGAATGTGAAAAAAGCTTCAAGGAGTTGAAAAGGAGTCTTATAACTACACCCGTGCTCACTTTACCCACAAGTTCAGAAATTTTTGTGGTATTCAGTGATGCTTCGAAGAAGGGATTAGGCTGTGTGATGATGCAGAATGATAAAGTGATATCCTATGACTCAAGGAAGTTGAAAATCCATGGGTGAAACTATCCAACACATGATCTAGAGTTGGCGGCGGTGATATTTGCCTTGAAAATATGGTGGCATTATCTCTATGGGGAGAAATGTGCGATATATACTGACCATAAGAGTCTTAAATATATATTCACACAGAAAGAGTTTAATATGCGCCAGAGAAGATGGATAGAGCTCATCAAGGATTATGACTGTTCAATATATTACCACCTTGGGAAAGCGAACAAGTTGGCAGATTCCCTAAGTAGAAATAACCCAACAATTCTATCAATGACGAGAATTGAGAAGGATCCAATCTTCTTAGACTTGATGAAGATGGAAATGGGAATCATAAAGAAGGGAATATCATCAATCCTTTCACAAATGATTTCTCAACCGTCTCTTTTGGAAAGGTTAAAGGATGCTCAAAAGGATGATGTGGGAATTCAAGAAAAAGTGGAAGCTATCAAAAAAGGGAAATCCTAGGAGTTTAATGTTAATGAAGAAGGAATTGTGAGATTTGGGAAAAGAATATGTGTTCCATCAAGTTCGGAGCTGAAGAAGAAACTTTTGGATGATGCACATAGTTCAAATTTCTCTATTCACCCAGGGAGCACAAAGATGTATCGAGATCTCCAAGAAAACTTTTGGTGGGATAATATGAAGAAGGAGATCGCTGAATATACATCAAAGTGCCTGGTGTGCCAGCAAGTGAAGGCAGAGAGGCAGAAGTCTAAGGGGATGATGTAACCATTTCCCATACCAGAATGGAAATGGGAGAACATCACCATGGACTTTGTCACCGGACTTTTGAGGACATCTAAAGGTAGCAATGCAATCTGGGTTGTTTTGGATCATCTTACAAAGACTGCACACTTCATTTCTATTCGGGAGTATTTCTTATTGGATCAACCGACACAGATATATATCAGGGAAGTGGTAAGGCTGCATGGAGTACCACTATCTATTGTGTCTGACCGAGATTCAAGATTCACCTCTAAGTTTTGGAAGAGTCTTCAACATGCTCTAAATACTGAACTGAACTTTAGTATGGCCTATCATCCTCAAACTAATGGCCAATCCGATCAGACTATCCAAACACCCGAGGACATGTTGAGATCATGCTCAATGGACTTTAAATGAGGATGTGATCAACATCTTCCTCTGGTTGAGTTATCTTATAATAACAGTTTCCACTCGAGCATCCAAATGGCACCATATGAAGCCCTGTATGGGAAAAGGTGCAGAACACCAGCATGTTGGGATGAAGTCAGTGAACGTATGCTGCTTGGACCAGAAATGGTTGAGGAAATGGTGGAGAAGGTGAAAACCATTCAGTAGCATATCAAGGCATCCCAGAGTCGACAGAAGAGTTATGCAGATAACCGTCGACGATACCTTGAGTTTAAAGTTGGATACATGGTTTTTCTATGCATATCTCTGTGGAATAAGGTCACGAGGTTTGGAAAGAAAGGGAAGTTAAGTCCAAGGTACATCGGACCCTTCGAGATTCTTGATCATGTCGGGGTTGTGGCTTATCGACTAGCACTTGCACCAACCATGGCCAAAGTACATGATGTCTTTCATGTATCCCTCTTAAGGAAGTACATACTGGACCCTTCACATGTACTCTCTTCTAAGGTGGTACAATTTGAGTATGATCTTTCTTATGAGGAGCAACCAGTGAAGATCTTAGATCGTAGAGAAAAATTTCTACGAAATAAGATAATGCCCCTCATCAAGGTTTTGTGGCGAAACCACAACTTTTAAGAAGAGACTTGGGAATTGGAGGAAATTATGAAGCTGAGTTACCCACATCTGTTTTAGTGTGGGAAAAGGAAATTTCGAGGGAGAAATTTCTTAAGGGGGGAATATTGTAACGACCCAAAGTTTCATTAATGGAAATCCATCTTGATCTAATTAAATGTATCTTTATGTAAAATGTTTATATAAAATGTCAACTTGTTTGGTTTTATGTTAAGAATTGTGACCGTTGCTTTTATAGCCATTGAACAATGATCACATGATTAGTATAAATATAGGGCTTTAACAAACCCAATTTACTCAGACAAAGGAAGCGATGACCTCATCCAGTAGAATTGCTCCATACGAAGCCCATTTGTCGGAGCTTGGAAAAGAGGTTGCATCTTTGGGCTTTGCTCTTGACCAATCCCAAGATGAGCTTCATCATGTCAAGCTCTAATGGGACCGTCTACAGGAAAATTGGAATTTGATAGAGATTACCACTCGAGCGATGTTATCCGAGCCACCCCAAGAGTCTGTCACCATCGCACACCTTACCCTTAGGTCTTATGCAACTGTTTTAAGGGGTTATGTAAAAAATCTCTAGTACTATGTTCATGTACATTATTTTTGTATATAATAATGAATATACCTTCTTGTCATTATTGACACTTTGTAAATAGTTTTTTTAAAGCATAAATAGTATTTTTAGTTATATTCAGCTAAGAAATCTATTTTGATGAATTAATGGATTTTTGAATTAAATATTATTTTAATAAAATATTATTATTATTATTAAATTAATTTTTATTAAATATAAATTATCTTATAATTTTATGAATACAATTGTAATTTTTATTAAGGTTTGAAATCCATTTTTGTCAAAACCCGTGAATTTTCGATAAATGTCAGTTTTTATTTTAAAAGTAAAAATTAACATATTTATAAAATTATTTAGATAAAATAAATGTTATTTCTGGAATCAGGACGTCGAAATTATCCAACGGTGAATTTTTCATAATTTTCTGAGACAGTCAAATTTTTGGGTAAAAATTAAATACCGTTTAAATATATAATGTGTTTTATGACATCATAATGACCCAATAGTGATCTAATTAAATACTATAAGCTTTATGTTCGGCCAATATATATTTTACCATTAAAATAATGTGATTTTGGGTTTGTTTGACTTATTTTACAAAGCATTAATGGACCCCTCAAGACTTATTAAACATCTTGTCTTTTTAAATTATTTTCCATGGGAGTGTGACTCACCTCCACATAAACAACCCCATTATTTTAAGAAGTTCGGAATTTGGCCTCATACAATATTGTTTTCCTCTTCCCTTTTCCAAAAACCATGGGCAAAAACCATGATCTTATTTGTGGTTTGGATTAGTTTAATGTAAGGGGTCCCAAATCTAAATAATAAAGAATTCACTCACCTTTCCTATATAAACCCACCCAAGATCCCACTTCCTCCTCACTAAAAGCCTTTGGAGTTAATCCAACATCTTCCCTACTCTCTTTAGAATTCTCCCAAGGTTCCCCAATCTCCCAGAAAGCCTCTCTCAAGCCTCTCTCAAGCCTTTGGAAGCACACTTCCAAGTAAGGGTTTTTCTTCCTTTCACTTTTTGTCCAATTTTCTTAATATTGTTATTCCCTTTTAATTTAAATTATAAATGATGTGGTATGGTTTTTCACCTCCCCCATACTGCCCTATTATTTTTTTAATGATGGTAGACCCCTTTCTATCTCATTAAATGCCTCCCATGTACACCCGTTACCATGCCGAAATTCCGAAAGGAACTTCTCTCTCCTCATTTACATTCAAGCAATAATTTTGTATCATGAATCTAAATTCCATTACAATTGTTGGAACATGTATCTATATGACCCCCCTTACTATCCATTTCATGTAGATATGATGAGACACCCCTTTCTCTCTCATCAACCATTTTTATGAATTCTTATATCACGTTGTTACGCTGCCGAAATTGCACCGATTTTCTAAGCCAATTTCATTGTGTATTGAATACCATGTCCATTTCTACATCAAGGGTATTCACCTTAATTCACATTTACTTATTGATTATAAAGTTTCATTCCACATTCCTTTGTCATGTAATAAATGATTATGTTTTATGAATCCATGTTTTATGATCCATGTGGCACACTTATGCATGAAATGAAATGTTTAAGAAGGGTGGGCCCTTATAGCGCTCCAATGCATTGGGTAAAGTATAGTATCATAATACGTCATGTGCAATGAGTGTTGAATCATGCTAATTCAAGTGCAAAGAGGGTTTACTCTTGCTTCATGTGCAATGAGGATTTACTCATGCTTCATGTGCAATGAGCCTTGGCTCATGCTAATTCCATGTGAAGTGTTGTTGCCACATTTCCATGTTATGATTATCATACTTTATCATGCCTTTATGTTAATGTTTATCTTGTGCTCTATTGATATGCCTATTGTCTAACATGTATTTTACTCCTCATGTATTCCATGTTTATTCCCTTACTAGGCTTTATAGCTCACCCCTTTTCTTATGCATGTCCTCAGGTTATCCCATGCAATGCTAAGTACGAGGGAATGTAGTGGTCATGTAAAGGTAGTTTTCAATAAAGATGTTGTATTTCATGTTTTAAGTTGTTATGTAATGATCCTAATCCCCAAAGACACTATACCTCTCGATCATCCATGTTGTATCAAGTGAATAGTTTATGTAATAAATCATGTTTAAGTTTGTAATAAAAGTAGGGTTATCATATAGACAGGGCACAACTCATGGGAGTGTGAGTTAGGGTGTGTGATCGGGTTGTATGAGAGTGTGAAACCATTAGGTTCACGAAATAATGAGTAGGATGGAGGGTAATAACTAGTGATAATTTTCTCAGTGAATCACTATTATTTGAGGAGGAGAGTGAGTATGAATGTGGATTTTCTAACAAAAGTCTCAGTGTATGAGGGTTGGTGCATGATGGTTATGTGCGGTTCCCCTTTGTGTTATGGATTAATGAGCGGGCCATGTATAGGTTTGTTGAGAATTTTTTGGGTTATGGATGAACTTGACTAGTGTTGTAGTAGTGGTGCATTTTTGAGACATGTGTGGGAATGGTGGCCTGGGGGTTTGGTCCTTGATATGGGTGGTTTTAGGGATACATGCTGATGGGGACTATTTGGGTTAGTTTTTGAGGAGTATTGGAAGGGAATCCATATGGTGGGGAGTACACCATTGGTGGTTAGTATTTCATGTTAGTTCTCAGGTATGAGTGGGTTAGCCATGACCAATAATTACATGTAGTAATAGAAAAAACATGATCTGTTGAGATATGATATTGGTTTGATAGGTGATGATAATGATACTCCTATGGTGGGAAGAATCTTATTTATCATGAGTGAATTATTTTCATGTCGGCAGGGCCGTGGAGGTGGTGATATTAGTCAATGGATGGTAGAGGCGACATCATAATTCCAATGTGTGGTGATATTTGATATGATCTTATTCCTTAGTAAATACAAGATTTAAGATTTATATATGGTTATGGTCAGAGTTTGTGTATTGACATTGGTATCGAGGTAATTGTGGTGTGATCCAAGAGTGAGTCAGATTAGAGGTGCAACAATGCTCAGTGTGAGATAATGACGGCTTGAGAAGGCAGTTGGTGATCTAACCATGAAATTACACCAAGATTTGGGTTTAAACTTCAGTGTGGGAGTTTTTAATGACCCCGACTCCAGTAACCCATAACCGGTGTTTACTTCCTTACATTAGTATAATATATAAGAGATCACACCATGTAGGATTGATCAGTTTAGCATCCTTGGAGAAATAAATATATACACAATTCTCATATTACATTGGAATTATAAAAACACAGCATAAGAAACATTATTGCATCCTTGAATGATTAAAATAATCCTTATTAATATCTAGGGGGAAGGAAAACAAATAAAGTGCAAGATGAGATGCTTAGTAATGTTTACACACAGTGGAAACTATCATGAGTAAATAAGGAATAATCAATATATTAGAGAAGATAATAAAAATGCATGTTATTCAATCAATAACTTGGGTTTAAAGTACATCCATGGATAATGAAAACTAAATTCTAAATAAAGGAAATACATAATTATGAACATTTATGATCTTACCATCAAGGTCTTGACCAATATATCATGAATATTACCATCAAAATATCAGCCAATACATTCTTAATAAATGGGTAGGTGTGAACTAGATACCCATATAATCTGAAATGCATATTATTTTGTCTCATGAGACCTGTTGATATGTCAAGGGGATATATATAACCAATCCCTACCAATCACTTTCATGTATGATGCATTAATCATATTTTGAATGATCAATACAATTTATTTGAAAAAATTCCTTATAATTTAATATTTATTCATATTTAATCAAGAATATGGAATATTTTCCCAGTCAATGAAATAACTCTATTAATAAGATTTATATAACTAAAACCATATATTGAAATGTTACACGGTTAATACAATATCAAAGTAATGAAAATAATTATATATAAATCCATGATACTTAAAATATGTACATGGAGAAGAAAATAATTTCCAATGAAATGATAGAGAGTGATACGGAATATGATCATGAGAAAGTTAATAACCACAAAATTAGGAATTCATAAAAGAGGAAATAAGACCATTATTTCATTAGAAATTAATTTTTTGTAGTAAAACCAAGACTTATAGAAATAAAAAAGAAAATATAAGAAAAAAATTATAAAATAACTTCCTAATAACTTTTTTTAATAATGAAGTTATAAATCACTTTTAGAATTCTTTTCATTCCCTTAAGAAAATAATACCCTTTTATTTTGATAACATTTTAAATAAAAATTCATAGAATACTGATAAAAATATTTTATTTGAAAATAATCATGTAAATTTTAAATTAATATTGAAATCAATGAATGGTTATGAAGTCAAGAAAATATGTTCTTTTGGTAAATTCTAAAATAAATTTTCCTTTCACACTTTTGGTAAAAATTAAAAAAGTACCCTATTTGGAAAACAAAAATAATATCCATTTTAAAAATTTGTAAATAAAATAAAATATGGTTGAAAATAAATTCAAATAATAATTTTTTTATAAATAATAAAATTCTTGAAACACTTAAAAGAACCTCAACATGGAAGAAAAAGAGTTGGAAGGAAAACTTTAAAACGTGATTTTTAAAAGAAAGTCCACTACATGTAAGATAATTTTTGATTCTTGATAAAATAAGAGAATAAATAGAAAACCCCAAATATAAATAGAGGATAATAAAATATATAGGATTTAAGATATTATGATCATATAATTTTCCTAAAGGAAAATTGAACATAAATAGTTCAAAAATAAAATGAGATTGTAATAGAAATCCCTTAACTTGGGTCTCTACTTAGTAAAACATGTTTTATAATCATTTATAACGAATTTAAATTTATTAAATAATGGATTAATTTTTTTAATCTAGATTCCATTTTATAAAGTCCTTTTATAATCATTTTAGATCCATTAATTGAATAGTTCTTTCTTACTTTGACCACTTAATGTTGTTTAATAAATTGATAAAAAATTACTTCAGTATATTGCCCTTGGTTAAAGGTTTATAAAATTGTTCCACCATATAAATAATTTTAAAAATTACATGAATATAATTTTTATTCAATATATATAATTTTATAATCATCCATGCATGGTGGTAATAATAAAAAAAGAACATTTCTTCTTGGAGGTGATAGTCTACACATACACACAAGCGACATTATAATTTTCCAACAGATGGAAGGGTAAGAAGCTAGATGATATATTATATTTATAGAATAATAATTATGTCATAAATAACATATGTATTCATTAATTACATCTTTATGACCATACAAGTAAAGTGATGATGAAAATTAAATTATAACACTATGTAGAGATGGTAGGCCATACATACACATGAGTGATGTTTTCATTTTCCATAGGATGGAAATGAGATACAAAATGGATATAAAATTATAATGAAAACATATAATTATGATGAATATAATGATTTAATTATTTTAATATGGTTATTTAATATTTGTAGGAGGTTTAAGAAGAAAAGAACTTGGAAAATCTCGGTAAGAACATTTACCTATTCTTTTGGTAATCTCCTTTTTCTTACACCTAAAGATTTATTGAAGTGATATTTTGGTGGGAAAAGGACCTCTAAGATTTGGGGAGGTATTTTGGGAAGTTATTTTATAAGTTTTTATTCAAGATAATGGGCTCAATGTTTTTTAATAAGAGTGGAGTGAGGGTGCCCTTTTATAAGTGAGGTGGGTGAAAATCTTGTAAATACACGAAACATTATTATATATTACATGTATTACTTAATTAAAATGGCTAAAAATTGTAAAAAAATAAAATATTATATGTATAAGTTTTAAATATGATCATCCAATATAATTTAGATATGTTTACAGGTCATTTTAACTTATATTTTTAGTTTAACCCCCTTTTAACCCATTTTAACCTTTACCATAGTAATGATTTTTTACCTCAATTACTTTTCATTATAACCCCAAATGAAATTGAAATATTTACCAAATTTTTATGTGATGATTTAAATTTTTTAAAACATTTTATCAAATTTAATTCCTATAAGTGGAAATAATTAATTTATAAATAAACCAATAAAATGCGACGAAACATTTTTTAGGAAAATAAAATTTTCAAGCATAATATGAATATATTATAACTCTTTTCCTAGTAACAAAAATTATATTAATATAAATTTATTTCATTTAATAAATAATATTAATATTTCATTAAAATAATTCATCAATAAATATTATTTAATTTAAAAATACAATGTGCACTTAAAATAGTTTTCTAAGAAAATAACTCTCCTTTACTTTCAAATGATTACATATTTATTTCTAACCAATTGATAATAAATTAATAATTAATTATATATGGCCTAATATTATTATAAATAAAATTAAATAATTTAAATACTGCATTTTAAATTATTCAAAAAATTCATTTCTAAGGGAAAATTTCTAAAATTCATTCTAGGATTTTTTCGATATAGTAAGTTCAAAAAATATCCATTCTATTAAATTATAATTTTTTTTATAAAATTTTAAAAATTGTATTTACTATATTTTATTTATGATTAAAATTTACTACTATAATTAAAGTTTAGGTGTTACATTCTTCCCTCCTTAAAAAATTTAATCCTTCAAAATTTTATAGATATCACTTCTGGAACAATTGCGGGTATTTTTTCATCATTACTTTCTCAAGTTCCATGTTACCTCTTATATCTTATGATTTATCCAAAGTACCTTCACCAATAAAGTCATATGATTTTGTAACAATTATTATTTAGTGTCAAGAATTTGGATAGGGTCTTCATAGTGAGATAAATCGGGTTCTAATTATATTTCATTATAGGTGAGCACATGCATTGGGTCTAACATGTACTTCCTCAATAAAGATATATGAAACATATCATGAAATTTAGAGAGGATAGGTGGAATTTCAGAATGATAAGACACAACTCTAATACTATCCATAATTTCAAAGGGCATGATATACCTAGTATCTAGTTTTCCTTTCTTACTAAAACTTATAACACTCTTCCATAAAATACCTTCAAGAAAACATGATCTCCCACTTAAAATTACAAATAATTCCTTCAGTGATTAGAATAAATATTTTTTCTACTTTGAGTTCCTTAATATGACTCTGAATAATCATTAATTTTGCCATTGTCTCTTTAATAATTTCTAGGACTAAAATATTCCTTTCACTAACTCCATCTTAACAAGTTGGTGTATGAAATCATTTCCTATACAATGATTCATATAGTTCCATTTGAATTCTTGAATAGAATCCATTATTATATGAGAATTACACCAAAGTTAAATACTGATCCCATATACCTTAAAAGTCAATTGAGCAGAACATCAATATATCTTCTAATTTTTGAATAGTCCTTTCAGTCTATCTATCTATTTTAGGATGATAAACTATTCTTAAATATAGATTGGTGTCAATATATTTATGAATACACTTATAGAATTTTTATATAAATCATGGATCACAATCAGATACAATGAAAATAGGCACACCATGAGGTCTCACAACTTTATTAATATAGAGCTACGTGAGGTACTCAAGAGGTAGATCTTCCCTTAGAGTGAGGGAATGTGCATATTTGGTAAGATAATCAATAATAAACCATATTAAATCATTCTTTATAAGATTATTTGGAAATATATTGAAAAATTATAGAGTAATATAATCCCATTTCCACATAGGAATATGTAGAGGTTGTATTAATCCTTTAGGTTTTTGTCTCTCAGCCACTACATATTGACAAGTCGAGCATCTTGAAACATAGTCTTCAATTTCCTATTTCATATTATCCCACAAAAAATATTCCTTTAAATACTGATACATTTTTGTGATACTAGGGTGTATATAGAAATATGAGGTATGATATTTATATAATAATTCCATTTTTAGCTCATTCATAGATGGAACACATAACCTCTTTCTAAATTCCAATATACAATCTTCATAGATAAAGTCTACCAACATCTCAACATTCATGACTTTTATTTTATTTTGAATATTCATATTATTAAGTTGGGAACTTTTTATTTTCTCCAAAAAGGATTGTTTGGAAATCATTTGGAATAGATGTAATGTTTCCCCTTCTTTAATGATCCACATATCAAACTTTACTAAATACATGAATATATGATCTTTATTAATCCTCATTTTAGTTAAAAATACATTATCTTTTCTAATCAATGCATAATCCACCTTATTTTTCTTCTTAGGGTAGTAGTGTATTGATAAATCATAATCCTTGAGTATTAATAACCATCACCTTTTCCTCATGTTGAGATATTTCAATGAGAAGATGTATTTTAAACTTTTATGATTCATATATATTTCACATATTTCACTAAAAAGGTAATGACTACATATCTTCAATAAAAAGATTAAAGTTCCTAACTCAAGATCATGAGTTTTATAATCTGTTCATGAATATTTAACTACCTTTATGCACTGGAAACTACTCTATAATTATACATAAGGAAACATTTAAGTTCCTTCTTTGATGCATTACTATATATAAAAAATTCATCCCTCCTAATGGTAAATTCAATATTAGTGCATTGACCAACATCATCTTTAATTCTTCAAAACTTTCTTTAAATTATTCTAACCATATAAACTTAACCCTTTTACATGTCAACATGGTTAACAAGTTATCTAATATAGAATTTTTTGAACAAATCCTTGATAGTAACTTGCTGATCCAAGGCAACTATGCAACTTAGTTATATTCATTGGTGTTGGATATTACATCACTACATTTTTATTTGAATGATCAAATGATATTACACCCTTAGAGACAAAAGATACAAGAATAAAACTTCATAAATCCATATTTCACATTTTCTAAATTTTTCATATAACTTATTTTCTCTAAGAGTCTTAAGAATGATTTAAAAATGACTCTCATAATCATCATAGATTTTAAACTATACCAAGATATCACTAATAAATACCACAATGGAATTATCAATATAATACTTTAATACTATGTTCATCAGATCCATAAAAATAGAGGGTTTATTAGTCAATCCAAAGGTAATTACTATAAATTTTAAATTTCCATACCTTATAGAAAATTCCATCTTTAAAATATATTCATTTTTTACTCCCATTTGATGATACCCAGAATAAATATCAATCATTGAAAAATATTTAGTTCCTTTAATTTGATTGACCAATTCATAAATGAAAGGAAAAGATAATTTCTCTTTATAATAATGGAATTTATTTACCTTTAATCAGTGCACAATCTCATAAACCTATATTTATTTTTATCAAAATGAACAGGGTCTACCCCTGGTGAAACACTATGGTATATAAATCCCTTATCACACAACTTTTAGAGTTGTTTAATTAGTTCCACTAATTCTACCATGTCTATATTATAAGGAGTCTTAGATATAGGTTTTTTTCATTAGGGATGATATCAATGGAAAAACCAACTTCACTCTCAAGTGGATGTCTAATTAGTTCTTTAGAAAACACATCAATTTATACCTACACAATAGGTACATACTCTATTCTAAGGATACCGGTCCCATTCATAGGACATGTATTCCTTTATTTTACAATAATTTCATTAATGAGAGCTACTATAGGTGGATCTAGATATGATTCAGATAACATAGTCTCCCCTCTGAAGAAAATATATTCTTCATCTCTATCACAAATCACAATCCACGTCCCTTGGAAATAGATTTTTTGATTTTAATTTGAAATACAATCCATACCAAGTATTATATCAGATTAAACCATAGGTATAATAACCATGTTTTCAAATAGGGTATGTTTATTCATCATAATGGGTACCGACTGACATATCCTTGTTGAAATAATATTTCCACCGGGAGTCTTGATTGGAAACTCCCTTTTTAAAGTGCTTGAGAAATATCTAATGTTCTTGGAAAACATGGATGATTTAAAATAGTGTAAAGATTTAGAATCAAATAAATCCTTAACTAAATTTGAGGTTACGATCAATGTACCTACTACTACATTTTTGGAAATTCAACTTTAGATATAGTAATCACATAAGATTTTCCTTCTTACCATAGCCTCTTCTATGGGAAGTTTCCTTGATTATTAGGACATTAGTATGAATAATTACCCATATCTTTATAGATGAAGCACTAGATAATAGTGGTTTCTTTTTTTACCTTTCATTTATGAGCCTTATGAACCTTTATATGCACTTGAAACAGTCTCCTGTTCCTATTAAAAAATTACCTTGGTGTTTCTATTCACAATTATCGCATTTTTTAAATCCCATATTCCCAATTTTCTTCTTTAATGCATTTATTTTTTCTTGGTACCCATTAAACCTATTATTTTCTTTATTTCCATTAAATATATAATACCTAGAAAATTATTTGTCTATCTTGGTAGCACTTGATATTATATCATTATACAATGAATATTTTTGAGAAAACAATTCCCTTTGAAGTATCAACTCAATGCTATCAAAGAAATAATCAATGTTAATTTCTATATTATGTAAGTAGTTTGAATCATTCCTAGATAATATTGTAAAGTTAAACTCATACTCTTCAACACTTTCCTCTTCCTTATACATTAGGTTACATAACTTTTCTCTATTTCATCTTGTTTCTCTTGAGGAAAATATTTATCATAGAATATCACTTTATAAGTTTTTCATTCCATAATTTATATTTTATTAAACTCTTTAGTGTTCTAGATCAATGACCACCATTGATCAATATCTCCCTTTTAACAATATACTATTAGAATAAACTTTTCCCTTTCATTACTTCCTAAGGATAAAAATATATTTTCAAGGGAATTAATCCATTGTTCAATAACCAATGGATTAATGTTTCAAATAAAATATGTAGGATTATATTGAATTAAGTGATCTAATATAGGTGTATAATAATTTGAAAAAAATAGGCTGATCCATACGGGCAAGGTTCTTTATTATAACCTGAGTGAACTACCCTAATATGGCCATGATTTACTCACCCCCAACACTAGTTGTATTAGCTTCCTCAATAGGGAAATCCATACAATGACTACATGTGTTGATTCTATTACTTACTCTAGGATCTATATCTAAATAATGAAACACATTGTGTTAGTTCATAATCATCATGAATATTGATCCATAAAATAAAAATACATGTGATGGTAAAAGTTCTCAAATACTGTATGGGATTATCATAATTTTCATGTTAGATATGCTCATTTAAAATCTAATTCCCAAGGTTTCTACTAAACATCCTATGATAACAATTATAATGAATCTGACTCTAGTGACCCAAATCCAGTGTTTACATTATCACATTATTACAAGATACAAGGGATTGAACCATGCCAGATCGATCATTTTAACAATATTGAAAAACTAGATACATACATGATTCTCATATTACATTAGAAATATAAAAACATAACTTAAGAAACATTCTAGCATCCATGAAATCATTCAAATAATCCTTCTTCAAATATTGGAGAAAGGGAAAAAATAAAGGTTTAGATCATATGCTCATTAAGAGTTATATACAACAGAAGATATCATGAGTAAATAATACACAATCAATATTATAGAGAAGATAATCAAAGAACACACCATTAAATCAATAACTTGAGTTCAAAGTACATCCATAAATTCATGGATTCTAGAATATTTATAAATGAAGGTTTTTTCACAAAACCAAGACCTTTAGAAATAGAAAATAAAGTAAAATAAAAACATTTAAAATTAAATTCCTTGTAACTTTGTGTAATAATGAATTTATAAATCAAATTGATAATAATTTTCATTCCTTTAAGAAAATAATATCCTTTTATTTTAATAATATTTTAAATAAAAATTCCTAGAATATTTAGAAAAATATTTTATTTGAAAATAACCATGGAAACTTGTAAATGAAGCATCAAATAAAATAATGTTTATGACAGTGGGAAAATCTATTTGTGCATTAAACATTAGAAAAAATATTCATTTCACCCATTTAGCAAAAAGTCCAAAAGTAACTCTTTTATAAAACAAAAATAATATTCATTTTAAAACTTTTCACATAAAGTAAAATATGGTTAAAAATTACTTAAAATAATAATTTGAGTTTAAATAATAACATTCTTGAAACATTTAAAATAACATCAACATGGAAGTAAAGGTTTTAAGGAAAAATTTAAAACATGATTTTTAAAAGAAAGTCCCTTACATGTAACTTAATTGTTTATTATTGATCTAAAAAAAGAGAATAAATGGAATATAAACATATAAAACCCAAACATAACTAAATTATAATTAAATATATAAGGTTTAAGATATTAGGAATTTATAAATTTCCTCAAGTAAATTTGAACATAAACAATATTTAAGTAAAATGAGATTGTAACAGAAATACCTTATATTTGGTCTCTGATTTGTAGTACATGTTTGATACTCATATATAATGAATTTAAATTTATTAAATACTTTCTTAATAACCATTTTCATATATATTCCATTTGTTAATTTCCTTTTATAATCATTTTAAATCCATTCATTGAATAGTTCTTGCTTACTTCAACCACTTAAGGTTGTTCAATCAATTTATCCAAAATTAATTTGGTATATTTTCTGTGGTTAAAGGTGTTATTAAATTGTTTAATCATATACATAATTTTAATAATTTAATAAATATTTTTTTATCATTTATAAACAATTTTATAATCATCCATTCATGGTGTTAATAGAAAAATGAATCACATCGCTTAGTAGAGGTGGTAGTCCACATATACACACGAGTGACGTTATGATTTTCCAATGAATAGAAAGGTAAAAATTTAAGTGATATATTATATTTAAATAATAATAATAATTTCATTAATATCAAATATATTCATTAATTCCATATTTATTACCATCCAAGTAAAGTGTTGATGAAAAATGAATTACACCGTTATGTGGAGATGGTAGGTCATACATATGCATGAGTGATGTTTTCATTTTCCATAGTTTGGAAAGGATATAAAAAATGGATGTATAATTAACATAGAAACATATTATCATGGTTAATATACTGATTTAATTATTTTAAGATAGTTACTAAATATTCTGAGGTGGTTTTAGAAGAAAGGAACTTGAAAAATATCAGTAAGAACATATACCTCTTATTTTGATAACCTCTTTTGTATTATATATTAATCCTTCTTAAAGTGGTATTTTGGTGTGACTAGAACCTATAAGAAATGGGGAGGGATGTTTAGAAGGTATTTGGATAGGTCTTGGTTGAGATAATTTTCTCAATGTTTATGAATAAGAGTGGAGAGAGGGTGCCTTTTTATAAGTGAGGTGGACGGAAATCTTGTAAATACTTAAAATATTATTATATATTATATGCATTACTCAAGTAAAGTGGATAGAAATCATAAAATATTTTAATATTGGAGTTATAAGTTCTAAATATGATCAACCAACATAATTTAAGAAAGTTTTTAGGTTATTTTAACCCTTATATTTTTAGTTTAAATCCCTTTTAACCCATTTAAACCTTTACCATAGTAATGATTTTTTACCTTGGTTACTATTCATAATAACCAAAAATGAAATTTAATTATTTAAAAAATTTAAATATATTTATTTAAAATTTATAAACCATTTAATAAAATTAAATTCCTATAATTGGCTGAAATTAAGTTAAAAATAAACTCATAAAACGAGACAAAAACAATTTTTTTTGGAAAATGAATTTTTCAAACATTAGATGAATTTATTCAAAATATTTTCCTAGTAAACTCAATTAGATAAATGTTTATTTATTTCATTGAATATATAATCTAAAAATTTCATTAACATCATTAATAAATATAGTTATTTTAATTTATAAATACATTACACACTAAAAAAAGTTTTCTAAAAAAATAACTCCTTATTTTCAAAATGATTTTATCTTTATTTATAACAAATTGAAAATAAATGTATGATTAATTATATATGTTATAAAAATTTATTATTAATAAAATTAAATTATTTATATACTACATTTTCAATTATTAAAAAAAATCATTTATAAGGGAAATTTTCAAAAATTCATTCCAGGATTATATTAACATAGTAAGTTAAAAAGTGATATTAATTATATACAATTAGATATTTTGTGTTATGAAATATTAAAATATGAATTTTAATATGGTTTTTTATGATTAAAATTTCACTTACTATGATATAATATTAGGTTTTACATGTTGGATGATCTCAGGATGCCATTAAGAGTTAAGGAATCGTGATTGGGTGGTGAGATAACACATTAGTGGGCGAGGATGATTGTTTTTATGAAAGTCCATATATAAGAGGAAAAACTGGTGTTTTGGAATGGAAATTGGATGTGGTGAGGTAGAAAAAACATCAAAAGAATTTTTATAGATGCAATTATTATGTTAATTGATTAATATAATATTATTTTTAGTAAGAGAATCCTATAGTGGGGGAACCATGACTTGGAATAAGCCTATATGAGAAGAGTCTTATAGTGTGAATCACCATAATACATGAGATGAATTGGATGAATACACATTAGTGAGTATGGATATATGGGTATAATGAGTTTTTTCTTGGTTTTGGCATTGGTGGTAGGCGGGTAGCTTGACTTACGGTGAACAGTGCACCTTGGTGTTTGGAGTTGCATAACAGAATCATGTTTGGAGTTTGGAGATGGAATGTAGTGAGTTATTGGTGAATTAAAACCTAATATAGGTTAATATATGTGGATTTAGAAATACCATGGATTCTTTAGGATGAGAATAATTATTTTAGGGAGTTTGTAATTCTCTATATATTTCTGCATCATTACGTTTTAAGGGAAGTTTGAATTTTGGATTGGTGAAAGGTTTCTTTTTGAGAATCAAGACTCAAATTAAAAATATAAGAATTTATCAATCCTTAAGTAATGGTTTTGGACATGGATCAAGTCCTAGTGAATTATTTAGTTTATTATGAGGATTTCATAGGAGGGAGAGATGTCTGAGCCATTAAAATTTAGCAGCTGTAGGCTATTCAAGGCATGAAGGGGTCATTTAAATTATGAATGACCTTTTAGAGGGTCCCTTAAGGTTTTAAATGGATTCACAAGGAGAGAACCACAATTATTAATCATTTAATTTCATTAAATAAGGTTTCAAAACATAAAAGTGTTGGGTTGGGATTTGTGTCTCTCTGCCTCATGGATTTCATGGTGCGAACAAGAGGTTCAAGTCATAAATCATGTCAAGTAATTTTTTTAAAAGGGGTTGAACCATTTGGGTATGTACCCCCTTTCATGGTTTCAGTTAGATATGTGCATTAGATATCCAAATCAACTGACTCTCCACTCCCCTTGATACCCCATGGAATGGGGTGGTTTTGGGTGTGATCTTAAAACAATTCTAGGTGAGTTTATCCTCTTCTCAACTCTCATTTTGGTTTCTAATGGCTAGCCTTAATCCTAGTTTGATTTTGGATTGAATTTAGTGATGATTTCATAAAATCATAGTGAAATAATCTATTTTCAACATGGATTTAGTGTGTGGTGTCTAGATAATGACCTAATAGGATGATCACACACTATTTTAAGTGGTTTTAGTGAAGGTTAGTAATTACCCAAATTTATTTAGGGTTTTTAGTAAAATTGTCCAAAATTAATGGTTGGATGAGTGCTAGTGGTTAGGGATTTTTCATAGGACAGTTATAGGGGTATGATATTGACTTTTCATGGATGGATGTTCAAGGTTTTAGTGTGATGGTGATGCCAAATTAGTTCTTGGTTGAATATTCTTATCTAGTTTAAATTTAATAATTAATTATAAATATTTATAATTAATTATTTGTGTTGTTTATCATGAGACAAAAGCTCAAGGGATGATACAGGATTAGATGAGGCATGTACATGCTTGGATGAGGTGATGTAAAGCTTGTCTTGGATGGTAAATACTTGATAGAGGTAGGTTACCCCTTTAATAAAAATCTATATGTTTTTTTATACATGATTACTTGCCTACATGCATGTGAATGGGATTGGGTTGATGACTAGGGACTAGAAGTGCCTTGGGTAGAAGAGATAGGATGGTGTTAGGCCTTATATAATTGGGATAAGTGATCTTTATCAATTTTCTAGATTGGAATGACCATAAGACCATGTAATCAAGGGGTGAAAGTTCTGAGTGAGTTGAAGTGAGGCCTCACGTAGGTCTCAGGTTATGAGGCGAGGCCTGTAACACCCCAAAATAAAAAATTACATATTTTTTTTAAACAAAATGTGTTCAATATCTTGTTTTATACACAAATATGAACTAAAATGATCCATGACATTTAAAAAAAAATAAAAGTTGAATAAAACGTATATAAAATAAAAATATAATAATCAATTAAATTTTTTTACATTTAGAGGATAAATAACAAAAATGATTTAATATTAAAAATGATTGTTCATTCTCAAATAACTTTTTAAAGTATTAATAAATTAATACAGCCACTTTTAAATGATTATTATGATAATATATGATATTAAAATATATTAAAATTCTTTAAATTATAAATTGATATAAAATAATATCAAGAACACTTAATGTTCAAAAAGGACATTTTTCATTAAAAGTAGTTTTCTTTATATTTTTTATTTCCTTTAAAAAACTATATTTATAAATTTTATGATTTTAATTGGGTAAAATGAATATTATTTTTGAATTTATAATTTCATAATTAACTTACTGTGAGATTTTTTTATTTTTCCAAAATAATTGATTTTTTATGAATAGAAAAAATACAGTTTTTACTAAAACAACAGTGTTTATGATTTTATCAGGAAGTGGGTATAAATTAAAAACTTATAAAATATTTTACATAATCAAATATGTATCTAAGGAGTAAAAATATACATTTTTTAAATACCATTATAAATTTATAAAACCTATGTTTTACATTTTATGAACTTAATTAATATTTTCCAATAAAAGAAACTATTTTTGATCTTTTATTTTAATTAAATAATATTTTGATAAAATTTGGTTTTTTCTTCATTTTAAAGAAAAATAATATTTAGTTTTTTAATAAACCAATTTGTATCATGAAAATCAAATACGTTGATAATTTTATCCTACACATAAATTTTAATCTTAAATTTTTTTCTTCTGAAAAATGATTTTATGTGTTAGATGCACTAATGATAAAATGATTTTTTATTAAACAAAAAAATTTAATTTTATAAAATGGTTTTAATATTTTTAATTATTAGGTTAAAATTATTTAATAATTTTCTTTTTTTTAGACATAAAAAATGAATTACTTAGGGAAATACTAGTTACTACGGTAAAAACCAAAAGGGTAAAATGGTTTAACCAAATGGGTTAAAGTTTTAACAAGTTAAAACATATTTAAAATTGAGTGGTTGAGGTGTTTATAAACAAAATATTATATAAAATCCATTATTTTTCATTTTGGACTCTTTTTACTTGTAAACCATATTCTCTCTTTATATTAAGATGAAATATTTACAAAAATTCCATTATCACCACTTATAAAAGGGGAATCTCACCACCCCTTCAAGAACACTACCAAATTTAGGTGTACTCTTGAAATTACACCCTATTTACTTAACCCAGGATACTATTTCACTTCCATTATATTTTAGACACAATATTTTGGCCTAAGTCCTCCCTTTCTAAGGAATCCTCAAAGTGAAGCTCAATGTTCTCAACGTAAATACTAAATTTTCTCTAACATTGTTCATTTAATATCTTTAAATTTCAAATATATTTTTCTCAATATTATATTATTAATTAAGTATTTATAGTATACTTAATTTTTTTATATTTTTTGAATAACCATTAACCACATGGCTCCTTTTCCATTAAGAAAAATGAAAACGTTATCCATGTGTTGTGCAGACTTCCACCTCCACGAAGTAATGTATCAATATTTTTATCTAGTTTCATTATTATTTATTAAAATGTATTAAAATATGATCAAAAAAATTAAAAATATCTAAATAAAATAATTATTATGATGCAATAACTATATTATTCTAATATAAACAACTTTATAACCATACACATCCAATAATTATGGTATGTTCATGTTTGTGTCAGTCTAAGCACCTACTTGAACGATGCTATAAGATAATATCATAGATAAATATGATAACTTAATTACTGATAATATGTGATATAAATATGTAAATAATTTGATTTATATAATGGAAACATTAATATTAAAATCGTTAATTAAGATACCAATATTTGTTTGTTAAAAATAATAGAAACATATTCATCGCTAATTTCATATTTAAGGATAATAAAAAACTACCATAAAATTAAATGATAAAATGATAAATAATTATAAATAATCAATTCTAGTTCCATTTTTTATTTCATAATTATTAAATTTTGGAGAATAATTAATAACAACACCCTTATTACAAAACAAGTTCAAAGCAACCATGATTACACACATCCGATATCAAAAATAGACAATAACTAACTAATATAGATGTAGAGAGTAATTATAAATTAAGCTTATAAACTTTTATAGATATTAATTAGTTTCTAAAATAGGTAATTGTAGAGACCCGTATCCTGACGTACATGGACATTACATTAAATTTGCGGAATAATTAGTACATAACAAAAACACACACAAGGATCGTAATAGTTTAGTGTCTTTGGAAACTCGGAACGTAATCTTCTAATCGTGGTGAAAGATCTTCAATATCTCCCATAAAGATCTTGCCTTTTTTTTTACCTAAAACCTTTCTTTATATCCTGGGGAAAAGAAAACATAAAAGGGTGAGCTCAAATTCTCAGTAAGGGTAAATAAAGGAAATAAAAATCATATCATATCTTTTTGAAAATCATAACCTGCAAAAGAGATCATAAAATATTAATAAATCATAGAAGTGAAAATGAGATCCCCATAATCATAACATGAAACTTGAAACTTTGTGGGATGCACACATAATCATGGAAAATCATTTCTTGTTAGTCATGACTTATTGCCAAGACTATCTTAGTGGACAAAGTCCCTTTCTGAACCGAGTTCACTCCTCGTTTCAGTCCTGTATCACTGAACCGAAATAACCTTCCGTTCCAGCCATGTCTATATCATGAGATATAAAATCTTTACCCAATGCATTGGAGGGAGATATAGGTCCCACCCATCTTATAATGAATCCTTTCTTATGTGTGCCACATAATCATAAAACATACATCATCGCATAACACATGTAACAAAAATGGGATTCTTGAAACATCATGACATCATAAATCAATTCATATAAGATAAAGGAATTCATAAACATAATTCCATCACAACATAGTCAAAACAATGTAAAAATATGGATAGAAACAGAACCCTTTATTATCTTAGATGGAAAATAATTTTGATAAAACACTTGAATTGAATTCTTGAGGAAAATATCCTTTCTTCTTCAAAATCAATTTCTTTTCACAAAACATCATGCAATTTTAAAAGAAAGAGATTTTATTGAAAATAGTCATGAAATCTTTTATAGGAAGCTTCATGAAAATAAGGCTTTATGAAACAGTAGAAATCCGTTCGTGCCATATAAGTTAAAAAAAAACATTCTTCGTACTTTTGTCGGAAAAGTCAAAAAGTACCTCGTACGGAAAAACGACAAAAGATTCCTTTCATATTCTTTACTAAAAACTCACCTAAGGGTAAAATTGGATTTAAACTATTGCAAGTGGATGGAAACAATATTACATATTGAGGGAACATGGATGTGGATGATAAAATACACCCCAGTAAATACTTACGAATAAACAATCTCGGATAAAAATGAGATTGTGATATTTCCCTTACCTTAGGTCCGAATTGCTTTGTAAGTGTCCGAACCTCCTGTATAATGATTTAAATCATGTTATTGACTTATTACAGAATCATATTCATTGTTATGATATCATATATGGTTCACTTATGACATTATATTACCCGTTCTTTTGTAAATTCCATGTTAAAGAAGCGTTTTGGGTAAAATCGTTTCATTTATCGTAGGTGTTTTGACTTGTTGTTCTTGACATCATTATTACTTATATCATGATTTACTCACTTCCAGAATATAAAATATGATTTATATATCATATATATTCAGTATATATATATATATAATAGGTAGATAAATAAAATGAAAAACACCGTTCATGGAGACGGTAGTCCGTACGTACGCATGAACGCTGTTTTCCTTTCCTTATTGTCTTGAATGGAAGTAAGTTGATGACATACATATATATATATATACATAAATCCAGTAACTTTATAATGTCATATATTTCATTATTATTTCTTATATATACTTTATAATCATTCTTAAATGGTTAACATGGAGAATGAATCTCATCGCGTCGTGGAGACGGTAGTCCGTACGTACGCACGAGCGATGATATCATTTCCATAAATACTGAATTGAATTGGAGTGGATTATACAATATATCAGAATCAATATGATGTTGTAATAACTATGTATAGTTATTCTTTACACCATTATACCCATCCATGTAAGGTGGTGGTGGAAAATAGATTACACCACGGCGTGGAGACGGTATTCCGTACGTACGCACGCGCGGTGATTTCTTTTTCCGTAGGATGGATAGATGGTGAAATAGGGTTGTTTCATACTTATAATAACATATCAGTATATGAGTGATACTGATGTTATTACTTCATAATGAAACAACCTAAGAAGAAGAAGTGGAAGAAGAAATAAAGATGAAAGAATTGGTAACGGTAATTACCTCTTCTTTGAAGTGCCTCTTTGAGACCTCCTCTTAGGGCACTAGAATTGGTCTTTGAGGAAGACCAGAACCACTAGGATGTTTCTAGGGAAGTGGAGAAGAGATTTTTGCAGGGGTTGGCCGAGCTTGAGTGCTCAAATTGGTGTGAGGAGGAGGGGGAGGAGGTGTCCTTTTATAGGGGAGGAGAGGGGCACCTTAGGAATATCTCAAAATATTATTTTATATTAAAGTCAAAATCGGTTTATAATGGTTCCAAAGGGTCTTATTTCGAAGCTAAAGTGGGGATGGGTCGAAATCCTATCAACCAATAGAATTTAGACAAGTTTAGGATATTATTTTAACCTTATCAATTAGATTTAACTCTAAGTTAAATAATTTAACTTTTACCATGTCTTTTTGTTTTCTTTCACTATATGGTTAATACACTTACTATAACATGCCAAACGAACCCCAAATTGTTTATTATTAATATATATATCCTTATCTAAGTCATTTGTCCGAACCTTAGATTTTTAGGAATAAAATAACAATTAATAATATAATATTTGATTTAAAAAACTATTTTGTGTCAATTTTGACACTATTTGATATATGATTTTTGTGAAAGTCATAACAGAATTAAATGTTCTAACCAAGTTGATTAAATCAACATTAATATATCATAGTAACCTATAAAATTAGTGGAATTCATAAATAATCTCAAATTACATTTATTTTGGTGTTTATAACATCAATTATGTCAATATTTTATTAATAAGATAATTACTGCATCATCGTTGTGTCATAAATAAATTAACTTATTTGATGTCTAAAAATTACAAATAAAATACCATCATGTAGGAAATCTTTTTAGATTTCTAATGAATATTTATAATCTAAAATCCAACATATATAACCCTATGTAACAATTGTTTTTCTAAAAGATATATGCTTGTGTCATTTTTGTATTCATTTTAACTTAATTAAAATAAAGTGTCATTATCACTTACAAGTGGATCAATGGGGTCCCAAAATCGACCCAAAGATGCCCATGGTCGACCATGTATCAACCAATAGGGTTAAGACACGTTTTAGGGTAATTTAATATTATTATAATATTATTTTTTAACCCTTATTTACCGGATTTACCCTTAACCATGGTAAATAAAATATTTACCGCAGTAATTATTCAAAATGTCTAAAAATAAAAGTTACCTATTTACACAATTTGAACATCCTGATTCCAAATATGGAATCCATTTTTCTAAATTCAAAACACAGAAGTGGCAGAAATTAATTTAAAATTAATTCCTGCTGTCAAAACAAAAAGCGTGTTTTTAAAAGATAATAACTATCAAAAGATTGATACTTGTTTATGTTCGGTTTAATTGTAAAATTGTGTCCAATGACCAACATTATATTAAGTGGTAAAAATATATTCTAAATATACTTTAAAACCATTCAATATTATAATTTAACCACATAAGATATTACGATGAAAAAAGTTGTTTTTAATTAAATATAGCGTGTTTTTACTATTCATTAAAATATGAAAGTTATCGGAAAAATATCAAAAATTTATCTAATGTAAATTTTTACATCCTGATTCAAAAGAAGAATATTATTTTGTCAAATTGAACATATAAACATGTCAAAAACCAGATTTAAAGTGGGTGCGCCATCAAAAGGCGGAAAAACTGCATTTTTTGAAAAATACTTATTTTACCCGAAAAATTTATTTTGTTCTTATACCATGTTCTAGAAATGTGTAAGATGAATAATAATGTTATAAAATTCAAAATTTAGTTAATACTATTCATAACGGCTAGTTCATGACAATATTTTAATAATATAACATTGTTTATTAAAACCGGTATTGCGTACAACACACGCTATCGAGGAAGGTCGTGATTGCGTGTAATGCAAGCCAAGTCAGGGTTGCGTGTTGTGAAAGAATCCTTCATTGTTTCGTATAACAGAATCCAACCATATTTCATTTATACATTTAATATATATATATATATATACTCAATGTTGCGTCGAATAACTATTATCAAAATTTTGTGTAACTCGATCCAAGAATAGTGTTGCGTATACTGCAAGCTAATACGGTGTTGCGTATAGCGCAAGGTAATCTTGGTGTAGAATACAACACAAGACATTAATGAAATTAAAAGAATATTTTTCATAAAATCTTGGGGTGTTACATTCTACCCCCCTTAAAATGAATTTCTCCCTCGAAATTCGTCGGGATTATAAATGGTTTACTATTCGAAAGTTTCTTTAATAGAAACCCACATCGTAAAAAGGAATGTCAAAACCAATCTTTAAAAACAAAAGTATGAAACGTAACGGTTACCCAAATAAACTAATCATTGGGTTTCCACATAGGTGAAAATATGGATATGGAAGAGAAATCTAACCATCATGTTCTGATGGAGAGTGGTAGAGGACATGGCTATGGAAAAGCCAGTAATCACAAATCCATAGATTTGTGATGATATAAGGTACAATCCGATTCATCAGGTATAAGATCACTAGGACAACATTTTTGGTTTTCAATATCATTTCCCTAAAGTTGAAAAATTTGAATTAGAAGAAATACTTACTTGATTTTAGTATAATCTCACTGTTGTTCGTGAATTGAACAATTTACACTTCTTCCCATAAAGAAATGAAGTTGAATTTGTTATTCGTGATGTGTTAGCAGATCATGTGATAGAATGACAGGTCATTCCATCTGTCTCAAACAAAAGGTTAGAAAAACTTATATACATAAGTCGATCTGTAGTGAGATTAATCATATATGGTTCCTAAAATGGACTTATACTTCATATATCATACTGCTTAATATAATAAAACTAGTTTCTACTAAACAGGGACTTCCTGTAGGTCAGTGGTAGGCGATAAAGGCCAGTCGCACTTCGGTTGTGGGTTCGATTCCTATAGCCTTGTCCGAAGCAATGGGCTGTCGCCCGTCCTGCAGGTTGTCCTTTTTCTAAAACTACGTTACTATAACATCCCATCAATAATATCGAAAATCTTCTATCCTTAAACAATACTAACTTATGTCCAACATAATCCAGTTTAATCTTTAGGCTTATACATAATACTGTAGTCCACACTCATAATATAGTGACAACGATTACCAGAGATTTAATACTGTCGTTGATCCCCACATATCATAAGATATGTCTTGTTGGTCACATTCCAAACATTCAAAGTCCTTAATCGTGTATTCTCTTGAATACCTTAGTGAAAACATGACTGCGGTTAAAATTTAACACTTTCCACATACCAAAATCCTCAAAATTCTATATACTCAAACCATGATATCACTTTGTCCTTATATCAATCATGAGCTCATGAATACTGTTAAACATCTCGTTTTCTCGTTTTCCCTTCATTATGCGCATATCATCTTATTTCCAAAAATATCTGAATAACCTTTCATGGATACCGGTAACATTAATCAGACAACAGTGTAACAATCCTTACATGTCTCTTTATTCTAAAGTACCATGAGATTACTTATACAACATTACATATGATAAACATGTAATCATTCCACTACATTCTTAAACCATTGACTGTGCTTCAACAATTCTTTCATCTCACATATCATTTGTAGTCTCTTCATCATCATCCACATAAATACTTCCCATACGACCATACTGATTATCTTCATGAGACTTTCTCTTAGGGCATTGGTTTGCATAATGCCCGCACATTCCACATTTAAAACATTTAACCATTGTTGATGTCGTAGCAATACCATTATCCTCATCCATGGTGTTAACCGACCCTTTTCCTTTGCACTTACTTGCTTTTTGTCCTTCTTTTCCACACCCAAAGCATCTTCCAGTTTCCTTGAAACATTCTCCTTGATGCCTCTTCCCACATGATTTACATAGGGGAAATTGAACTTTCTTTCCTCTATGATCATCATGGAACTCCATCTTTCTCTTATTAGTCGAGTCAGGAAACTTACCAAATTTTACTTTATTGATCATGTTGTGAGATTGCTGATTCGGCATAATAATGATGTTTGGACATCCAAATCCCATTTACTTGGGTTGCTCATGAAGAATATCATTCCATTGTCCAGCATATCCTCCATTATCATGAATCACCTTGTTTCCATCCATTTTCTAAAACCCAAAAAGAATAGTGTGAGAGGAAAAAATCATGCTAGGGAAAACAACATTATAAAGGGGGAGTACCTTCAATATCTAACATCTTAGGTTTAATTCTATGATCATTAGCGTAGTTCTAGTACTATAACCTATACGTATACTTAACCTTAGGGACATCCCTAGACATACCTTAGAAATATCTCTAGGGATCTCACTAAAGTTCTCGCATCCTAGTTTCCAAAGGTTGACTAATCCTTTCCTCTGATACCAACTGTAGAGACCCGTATCCTGACGTACATGGACATTACATTAAATTTGCGGAATACTTAGTACATAACAAAAACACACACAAGGATCGTAATAGTTTAGTGTCTTTGGAAACTCGGAACGTAATCTTCTAATCGTGGTGAAAGATCTTCAATATCTCCCATAAAGATCTTGCCTTTTTTTTTACCTAAAACCTTTCTTTATATCCTGGGGAAAAGAAAACATAAAAGGGTGAGCTCAAATTCTCAGTAAGGGTAAATAAAGGAAATAAAAATCATATCATATCTTTTTGAAAATCATAACCTGCAAAAGAGATCATAAAATCTTAATAAATCATAGAAGTGAAAATGAGATCCCCATAATCATAACATGAAACTTGAAACTTTGTGGCATGCACACATAATCATGGAAAATCATTTCTTGTTAGTCATGACTTATTGCCAAGACTATCTTAGTGGACAAAGTCCCTTTCTGAACCGAGTTCACTCCTCGTTTCAGTCCTGTATCACTGAACCGAAATAACCTTCCGTTCCAGCCATGTCTATCTCATGAGATATAAAATCTTTACCCAATGCATTGGAGGGAGATATAGGTCCCACCCATCTTATAATGAATCCTTTCTTATGTGTGCCACATAATCATAAAACATACATCATCGCATAACACATGTAACAAAAATGGGATTCTTGAAACATCATGACATCATAAATCAATTCATATAAGATAAAGGAATTCATAAACATAATTCCATCACAACATAGTCAAAACAATGTAAAAATATGGATAGAAACAGAACCCTTTATTATCTTAGATGGAAAATAATTTTGATAAAACACTTGAATTGAATTCTTGAGGAAAATATCCTTTCTTCTTCAAAATCAATTTCTTTTCACAAAACATCATGCAATTTTAAAAGAAAGAGATTTTATTGAAAATAGTCATGAAATCTTTTATAGGAAGCTTCATGAAAATAAGGCTTTATAAAACAGTAGAAATCCGTTCGTGCCATATAAGTTAAAAAAAAAACATTCTTCGTACTTTTGTCGGAAAAGTCAAAAAGTACCTCGTACGGAAAAACGACAAAAGATTCCTTTCATATTCTTTACTAAAAACTCACCTAAGGGTAAAATTGGATTTAAACTATTGCAAGTGGATGGAAACAATATTACATATTGAGGGAACATGGATGTGGATGATAAAATACACCCCAGTAAATACTTACGAATAAACAATCTCGGATAAAAATGAGATTGTGATATTTCCCTTACCTTAGGTCCGAATTGCTTTGTAAGTATCCGAACCTCCTGTATAATGATTTAAATCATGTTATTGACTTATTACAGAATCATATTCATTGTTATGATATCATATATGGTTCACTTATGACATTATATTACCCGTTCTTTTGTAAATTCCATGTTAAAGAAGCGTTTTGGGTAAAATCGTTTCATTTATCGTAGGTGTTTTGACTTGTTGTTCTTGACATCATTATTACTTATATCATGATTTACTCACTTCCAGAATATAAAATATGATTTATATATCATATATATTCAGTATATATATATATATAATAGGTAGATAAATAAAATGAAAAACACCGTTCATGGAGACGGTAGTCCGTACGTACGCATGAACGCTGTTTTCCTTTCCTTATTGTCTTGAATGGAAGTAAGTTGATGACATACATATATATATATATACATAAATCCAGTAACTTTATAATGTCATATATTTCTTTATTATTTCTTATATATACTTTATAATCATTCTTAAATGGTTAACATGGAGAATGAATCTCATCGCGTCGTGGAGACGGTAGTCCGTACGTACGCACGAGCGATGATATCATTTCCATAAATACTGAATTGAATTGGAGTGGATTATACAATATATCAGAATCAATATGATGTTGTAATAACTATGTATAGTTATTCTTTACACCATTATACCCATCCATGTAAGGTGGTGGTGGAAAATAGATTACACCACGGCGTGGAGACGGTATTCCGTACGTACGCACGCGCGGTGATTTCTTTTTCCGTAGGATGGATAGATGGTGAAATAGGGTTGTTTCATACTTATAATAACATATCAGTATATGAGTGATACTGATGTTATTACTTCATAATGAAACAACCTAAGAAGAAGAAGTGGAAGAAGAAATAAAGATGAAAGAATTGGTAACGGTAATTACCTCTTCTTTGAAGTGCCTCTTTGAGACCTCCTCTTAGGGCACTAGAATTGGTCTTTGAGGAAGACCAGAACCACTAGGATGTTGCTAGGGAAGTGGAGAAGAGATTTTGGCAGGGGTTGGCCGAGCTTGAGTGCTCAAATTGGTGTGAGGAGGAGGGGGAGGAGGTGTCCTTTTATAGGGGAGGAGAGGGGCACCTTAGGAATATCTCAAAATATTATTTTATATTAAAGTCAAAATCGGTTTATAATGGTTCCAAAGGGTCTTATTTCGAAGCTAAAGTGGGGATGGGTCGAAATCCTATCAACCAATAGAATTTAGACAAGTTTAGGATATTATTTTAACCTTATCAATTAGATTTAACTCTAAGTTAAATAATTTAACTTTTACCATGTCTTTTTGTTTTCTTTCACTATATGGTTAATACACTTACTATAACATGCCAAACGAACCCCAAATTGTTTATTATTAATATATATATCCTTATCTAAGTCATTTGTCCGAACCTTAGATTTTTAGGAATAAAATAACAATTAATAATATAATATTTGATTTAAAAAACTATTTTGTGTCAATTTTGACACTATTTGATATATGATTTTTGTGAAAGTCATAACAGAATTAAATGTTCTAACCAAGTTGATTAAATCAACATTAATATATCATAGTAACCTAGAAAATTAGTGGAATTCATAAATAATCTCCAATTACATTTATTTTGGTGTTTATAACATCAATTATGTCAATATTTTATTAATAAGATAATTACTGCATCATCGTTGTGTCATAAATAAATTAACTTATTTGATGTCTAAAAATTACAAATAAAATACCATCATGTAGGAAATCTTTTTAGCTTTCTAATGAATATTTATAATCTAAAATCCAACATATATAACCCTATGTAACAATTGTTTTTCTAAAAGATATATGCTTGTGTCATTTTTGTATTCATTTTAACTTAATTAAAATAAAGTGTCATTATCACTTACAAGTGGATCAATGGGGTCCCAAAATCGACCCAAATATGCCCATGGTCGACCATGTATCAACCAATAGGGTTAAGACACGTTTTAGGGTAATTTAATATTATTATAATATTATTTTTTAACCCTTATTTACCGGATTTACCCTTAACCATGGTAAATAAAATATTTACCGCAGTAATTATTCAAAATGTCTAAAAATAAAAGTTACCTATTTACACAATTTGAACATCCTGATTCCAAATATGGAATCCATTTTTCTAAATTCAAAACACAGAAGTTGCAGAAATTAATTTAAAATTAATTCCTGCTGTCAAAACAAAAAGCGTGTTTTTAAAAGATAATAACTATCAAAAGATTGATACTTGTTTATGTTCGGTTTAATTGTAAAATTGTGTCCAATGACCAACATTATATTAAGTGGTAAAAATATATTCTAAATATACTTTAAAACCATTCAATATTATAATTTAACCACATAAGATATTACGATGAAAAAAGTTGTTTTTAATTAAATATAGCGTGTTTTTACTATTCATTAAAATATGAAAGTTATCGGAAAAATATCAAAAATTTATCTAATGTAAATTTTTACATCCTGATTCAAAAGAAGAATATTATTTTGTCAAATTGAACATATAAACATGTCAAAAACCAGATTTAAAGTGGGTGCGCCATCAAAAGGCGGAAAAACTGCATTTTTTGAAAAATACTTATTTTACCCGAAAAATTTATTTTGTTCTTATACCATGTTCTAGAAATGTGTAAGATGAATAATAATGTTATAAAATTCAAAATTTAGTTAATACTATTCATAACGGCTAGTTCATGACAATATTATAATAATATAACATTGTTTATTAAAACCGGTATTGCGTACAACACACGCTATCGAGGAAGGTCGTGATTGCGTGTAATGCAAGCCAAGTCAGGGTTGCGTGTTGTGAAAGAATCCTTCATTGTTTCGTATAACAGAATCCAACCATATTTCATTTATACATTTAATATATATATATATATATATATATATATATATATACTCAATGTTGCGTAGAATAACTATTATCAAAATTTTGTGTAACTCGATCCAAGAATAGTGTTGCGTATACTGCAAGCTAATACGGTGTTGCGTATAGCGCAAGGTAATCTTGGTGTAGAATACAACACAAGAAATTAATGAAATTAAAAGAATATTTTTCATAAAATCTTGGGGTGTTACAGTAATTATGATTGTTATTTTTTTATATAGTATATTCAAGCGCTTGAGTGGAAGTTAAAAATTAAGGTAAAAGTTTCTTTGCCTCATTTTCAAATCCATGAGACATGTTTTATATTTCACACCATAATTTATTTTATATGGTGTATTAACTAACATATTTATTTTAATTATAATTAATATATTTAATTTTATGATATTTTTTAATTTACATTCCATAGTAACCCTCTTATGTTCTATTGATTCTTACGTTACCACTACTGTAAGGATTTTTTCTTTAATCTCAATTTCAAATTGGTATTGTTTTGAAAGATAATATATATAGAGAATTTATATACTATTTATTTCTAAAACCCACCATGATTTTATTCTCCTATATTATTTTTTGGTTTTTACATGTCTTCTCACTATTTCATTTTCCCCTTGGATCGTATTTTTCTCATTATAAGAGAAACCGACCCCACCTATTCTTTATTGGAATAATATCTTTCCATTTTATATTCATATTCATTATATGATTTTAAATATGTCCTTATTTATGCCTCAATTATTGATTAATGTTATTTCATATTGTTTTATAATTCTTTAAAAATGTTTTATAGGAATTTTTAATACTTTTTTATGGGTCATTTTCAAATAAGTGTGAAAAGAATCTCTTTTAAACATTTCTATGTGCACGCATCTTTCTACTATTTTATATTTTTATATATAACTTTATCTATATATTTTTATGGTTTCTAAAAGAAATAATTTTTCTAGGTTTTAAAAAATATTTATATTTAAATAATTTTTTTTAAAATGGTCAAAGATATTTCTTATTTCCAATGCAATTTTCTAAAATTCTCCTAAAATTGTTTTTTATCCATGTTTACACCTTTTGATATATTTTATGCTTGATCAAGGATATTATTTAAATGATACCATCAACCTCATTTCTCAGGATGTCTTATTTAATGTTCTTATCTATCAAAGGAATGATCCATCACTACCTTTTTCTTTATAAACCATATATTGTTTATAAATATGAGTTTTCTTCCAATGCCTTTCCTCTATGAACAGTTCATGATTTACCCCATTGATTTAAGATTTTTAAATTAAATTCCATATGTCTATTTATTGGGGAAATTATTGAAAAAAACTTAACTCATTACTCTATATGGTGTTAGTTTTAGGAATGATTACATAAAAATATTTTGTATTTATTGATAAAAAAATTATTGACTTAACTATATACCCATTATTCTATACGGTGTTAGTTTTAGTAATACTTATATAGAAATATATTCCATTTATTGATCAGAAAAATATTGAAAATCCGTATACTTGTTATTTCAATATGAATATTTATTGATTTCTGAGGCATGTTGGTTATATATTTTATATTTTATTCATTACTTCATATGATAGTTTTTTTAGAATTAATTTGTAACAGGAGGGACCTTATATAGATATCCCCTTGATTCTTTGATAAGTCTAATGAGATGAACTAGCTTGAGTATTTTAGTGTTTTACTACCTATAAAAATATTAACTTGACATAGGGAATTTATGGTAAAATCATTATGTATAAGATCTTGATGTCTTCACTTAGGGAATATTATTAGTTTTCCAACATTAAACATTTTATTCTTGAGGAACCATTTATTATTATATATGTGTTCATGTATTGATATGTTAACCATGGATATTTTATACTCAAAGTTTATTTTTATAATGGAATTATTTTGATTATCTATTCTAGCCATATTATCTATGCACATATTTTTCTTAATTATAATATTTGATTATTATCTCTTATGTTTACCCTTACTGAGTGTTTTATCTCACCCTTGTTATAGTTCTATTCCCCTAGGTTATAAAGAAAGTATTACACATTATATGTCTATAAAAATAGATTATATATAGAATTTGTGGGAGATATGGAAGACTTATTATGTATTAAGTAGTTTCTTATTTAGTAGAAAAATCTTCCATTAGTTGAGAAAGATATGAGATTTTTTAGTTAATGATTTGTCCTAATTATCTAATGATATAAACATAAAAGGCCCTTGGTGTGATAGTGACTCAATTTTTGTTAGTGATATTGTAATTGTGGTTTTTTAAAATTTGGTTGCTTATATTATTATCAAATATATCTTTTAAAGTATGTGTTTTAAGCACTAGATTTGGGAGTGTGGGTTTAGGGTTCTATAGTTGGTATCGAAGGGGGTTTAGATAAATTTAGATGTTAGTATTTTAATTGAGGGTAATTTAAGGGGTGATAAGTTAAGTTTGATCATAATTTCAAAGGTATATACAACCCTTTTGGTTAGTTTAGGAAATATTGAATATTTTATATTATTTTAGGATTATGATAAGAGAATTGTAGCCAAAACTCTAGGTATAATTCCAATGGATATGTCTTTGTATAGGATAACATTATAAGCTTTTGGTAAAGTAGATATTTTATGGTTTTAGAGAAATTATATCCCTATCTATATATGGGAAATTGGATATGGATATGAAACATATGAACCTAAGGGTAATCACATTGAAAAAGGATGGGTGAGTATCAACTCAATATTCACTCCGATGTACGATGAGTGGGCCTAAGACTGCACACCTGGTTAGACACTCCCAAGGGATACGTTTTGGTTGATCTTATGCTCTTTACAAAACATTATATGTGATTTGAATATATTTAGGTTAGATATCCTAATAGGAAAATGACCATATATTAATTATATTGAAACACCGAGATTCATAAGTTAAGGAACATATTAATTGATATTTTTTCTTAGATAAAGGGTTAGTTAGATTTTTGAGAGCATAAATTTCAATGATTTTTGGGGTAAGAATATTTTAAGAAAGTTCATGGTAATTTGGGATATTTATATTGGGTATTAGGTTAATATATATGATAGAAAAAAACTCAAAGTAACCTATCATGAACCAATAATGATATAGGATAAAATGAGAGTGATATAGGTTAAACCAAGGCTGATACAAGTTGAACTGGAAGGATTATAGGCTAACATAATAGTGTTATAAAGTGAGAAATATTGGGGTTAAATTTACCTATGATTATTTATGATAATTATCTTATAATGTTAATCACTCATTTTAACTATTTTGGATTTAGTAATGACTGTATCTAGAAGTAACCAAGTTAATAATGGATACAATGGACAATTTAATGATGATCCTAATGAGTAACCTAATAGGATTAGAGTTAGAGTGAGAAATATTGTGATTATTCCAAGCCAGATATAATGAATTATTATTAATAACATAAATATATTTGAATCCTAAAATACACCGAAGTTTATAAGGATGGAGTCTCATGGAAGTTCAAGTGACAATGATGACAAAGGAAAGAATATTCAATTTTCTATGGGTTAGAAATGTGGGAAAAACACCTAGGGATTTTATTAAAGAGAACAAGGAAATTATTTAGGTGTAGTAATATTGTAAATAAAGATAATTATTTCAAATAAATAAGTAGAATGTGGTTGATCACCAATTTTAATGTAATTCAGTGAAGGAAAATAAAAGAAATATGGAATTCCCAACATGTAATAATTGTGGAAAGAAACACATTAGGAATTTATTTAAGGAAATGATAGTTTTATATAAGTGTGTATATAAAGGATATAAGTCTCATGTATGAATGGGAAAGTGATAAGTCATAAAAATATGATGCTTAAATTGAAAATAGTTTGGGGATTATGAAAATCAATGCCTTGATCAAATGGATAATGAGGAAAATAGGCAATAACAACCTCTTAGACTACGAGAATAAGGAAAATCCCATGGAATAACTGCTATTGAAGTGAATAATGATTTATCACTCTATATTTATAGATATCTAATGTAGTGTAAGTTTTCACCACCTAAACTATTAGATATTTAATTATAAAAATACCAAGTAATATAATTATTGTATTTGAAGTATATTAATATTCTTCAAAGATTATGGGAATTTACTCCTTACAGATCTATCTCTTCTTACCTTAATTTAATTATATATGATATCAGGATTGGATTATCCAACATTACAAATATATTACATCAATTTTTATATAATGAAATCTCACTTCAAATCCTAAAATAACTCATGATCATCTATTGATGTTGACTATGAACTTTCTATGGAAATTAATTTTATCATATAGGTTTTGATACCCAGTCATAAACTTATTAGTATAAAAAATAAATGGTTAATATCTCATTAGAAATTAAACCTTGGATATTATATATATTTTTTATACACACAACTATTTTCCCTATATACAAAGAATTAAAAATTGTGAGGACACAATTTATTTAGGGGGAATGTAACATCCTAAGATTATAAATTATATATATTTTATTTCCATTAAAACCTAACGTGTTCGATAGATTATTCTACATTTAAAACCAAAATAAAATAAGTTTCAACATATTAAGAATTTATAAGATGAATAAAAACTCTAGTGAATAAAAAATAATAATCAATTAAAATTTCTTACTTTTAGAGGATAAATAATTAATATGATTCAATATTAAGAAGTATTGTTCTTTCTAAAATAATAGTTTAAAGTATTAATAAAATAAATTAAACACTTTTAAATGATTATTATTATAATATATGATATTATAATATATTAATATTCTTTAAATTATAAATTGGTATGGAATAATATAAAAAACACTTAATATTAGAAAATGATATTTTTCAATACAAGCAGTCTTTCTTTGTATTTTGTATTTTCCTTTAAAAAAATTATAAATTTAATAATTTGAATTAGATAAAAAAATTATTATTTTTTAAATTATAATATCAAAATTATCTTAGTATTAATTTTTGGGGTTTTCAAAAAATAATTGATTTTTAATGAATAGTGAAAAATTCAATTTTTACTAAAATGATAACATTTACGACTCTATCAAGAAGTAATTATAAATTTAAAACTTATAAATAAAATTCAAAAATCAATGTTTTATCTAAGGATTAAAATTATGCATTTTTTAAATACCATTATGAATTTGTAAAACCTATGTTTAATATTTTATAAACTTAAGTAATATTTTCCAATAAAAGAAACCTTTTTTGGTCTTTTCTTTTAATTAAATATTATTTTTGTAAAATTAAGATTTGGATTTATTTAAATTAAAATAAATTTTATTTGTTTTATAATAAACCAATTTATATTAATAAAATTAAATACATTGATAGTTTTATCCTATACATAATTTTAAACTTAAAAATATTTTTTTAAACGGTGTTTTACACGTTAAATGCGCTAATATAAAAATTAATTTTTCTCACACATATAAATATTATATGATACAATGGATTTTATATTTGGAATAATCATGTCCAAATTATTTTATAATTTTTATTTTATTTTTGATCATACAAAAATGAATTACTCAGGTAAAAACTAGTTACTATTGTAAAAGCCAAAAGGGTAAAATGGGATAACCAAAGGGGTAAAAGGCCTAACTTATTAAAAAATGTTTTTAATTTAGTGTTTGAGGTTTTTATCGATCAAAATTATATCCACTCCATTATTTTATATTTTTTAATCTTCTTTACTCATGAAACTTGTTCTCTCTTTATATTAAGATGAAATATTTACAAAAAATATTATTCTCACCACTTATAAACGGGTCCTCTCACCACCCCTTCAAGACCACTACAAAATTTTAGTATCCTATTTCGAATTCTCCCTACCTACTTATGCTATAATAATTTTTCACTTACTTAAGCTTCTAGACACATGATTTTTTACTACGTCCTCCCATTCCAAAGAATCTCTCAAGGGACACTCAATGTTCTCAATGTAAGTACTTACTTTTACCTAGCATTATTATTATTAATTATTTCCATTTCAAGCATGTTTTTCCAAATATAATATGATGGAAAAATTATTTATATTATAGTTAATGTTTTTATATTTTGGGAATAATCAATAACCACCATTTCCATTAAGAAAAATGAAAACACCATTCATGTGTTGTGCGGACTACCTCCTTCACAAAGTAATATATTTAATTTTTCTTATAGTTTATTTATTATTTATAAAAATCTATTCAAATATGATTTAAAACCTCAAAATATCTAAATAATATCAATATTATTATATAATAATGACATTATTTCAAAAGAAACCACTTTCATAACCATAATCATCCATTAATTATGATATGTTCTATTTGAGTCAGTCTAATAAACTACTTGAACAATGATATAAAATAATATCATGGATGACTATGAGAACTTAATAAATGATAATATATGATATAAATAATAAAATTATTATTTTATTCTATTTTTTATAATGATAAAATTAATATTATACCCATTAATTAAGATACCGACACCTATTTGTTAAAAATCATAGAAACATGCTCTTCACAAATTTCATCTTTAAGGATCATAAAACAAAATTTAATAGAATAAAATTATAAAATTATAAATAATTATAAATAATAAATTATAGTACCTTTTATAACCTGGTAATGATGAACTTTGGTGTAAGAACAAATAACAACATCGCTATTATGAAACTAATTTAAAATGATCAAGATTACACACAACTGATATCAAAAATAGATAATAACTAACTAATATACATGTGGATAATAATTATAAATTAAGTTTATAAAAGGTTATATATATGAATAATTTTATTATATAATTAATTAATATAGTTATTTTTGTTATACATGAGATTCAATCACTTTAGTGGAATATATGAATTAAGGTAAGGGTTTCTTTGTCTTATTTTCAAATAAATGAGACATGTTTTATATTACGCATCATCATTTATTTTTACATGGTGTATCAAATACCCTATTTTCTTCATATATATTGAATATATTTCATTTTAAGATATTTTAATTTCCATTTCATGGTAACCCTCTTATGTTCTATTTATTCTTATGTTAACATTACCATAAGGGTTTCTTCTTCAATCTTAATTTAAAATTAGGATTGTTTTTAATGAAAATTCATCAAAGGAACTCGTATTATTTTTATTTATAAAATCCAAATCATTTTATTACCCTATATTATTCTTGGATTTTACATGTATTCTCATAATGTTTCCCCTTTTATCATAGTTTATCCATTGTAAGAGAAACCAACCCCACCTCTTCTTTTATATTAGGTATCTTCCCATTCTTTATCCTTATTCATAGGATTCTTTTCTAGATGTCCTTATTTATAACTAAATTATCAATGAAGGTCATTTTATACTTCTTTAAAATTATTTTCAAGTTTTAAAGGAATTTATAATTCTTTCTGCATGGTTTATTATTTATAAGTATTGAAATAATCTCTCCTTGTAAACACATCTTTCCACCATTTTATATTTTTTCTATGAAACTTCCTCTCTACATTTTCTTGGTTTTTAAAAGAAACCCATTACCTAGTTTTTATAAGATATTTCTATTTAAATAAATGTTTTTAAAAAATTAAGGATATTACTTTTTTCCAAAGTAATTTTCCAAATTCGCCTAAAAGCATTTTTCATTCATGTCTACAACTTTTGACATATTTTATTCTTGATCAAGGAAATTATTCAGGTGAAACCACCCACAGTCCTTCTCAGGATGGATTATGTGATGGTATTCTCTATCAAATGAATGATCCATCAATAACTTTGTCTTTCCTAATCATCATCTATCTATAAATATGAGTTTTATTTCAATGACTTTCCTCTATGAACACTCTATATTTTATTCCTTTGATTTAAGGGTTTCACGTAGATTCTATATTTCACTTGATTGGGGAAATTATTGACATAACCATATAACCATTACTCTATATGATGTTAATTTTAATAATGTGTACATATAAAGATATTACATTTATTTATTGGAGAAATTATTGACATAACCATATACCCATTACTCTATATGATGTTAATTTTAAGAATGTGTACATATAAAGATATTACATTTATTTATTGAAGAAATTATTTACATAACCATATACCCACTACTTTATATGGTGTTAGTTTGAGGAATTCTTAAATAGTAAGATATTCCATTTATTGATTGGGTAAATATTGAAAATCCGTATACTTGTTATTTCAATATGAATTTTTATTGACTATCGAGTCATGTTGGTTATGTATTTTATAGTTTATTAATTCCTTTGTATAATGAATACATATGACTTAATTAGTGATTGGTGGGGATGTTATATATAGTCCCTTGAAGCATTGACATGTCTTATGAGAAAAACTAGATTAGGTATTTTTATGCATACCAAATTATAATAAATATTTCATATACAGAAGGCCTTGATGATAAGATCATTATGTCTTAGCTTAAGGCATGGAATTAACTATCCTACATTATGAATTTCATCACCAAGGAACTAATTGTTATTATCCATGTGTTTATTTATTGACATATCAAACATATATATGTTATTCTAAAAGTTTCTTTTAATTATGTAATTATTTTTATTATCAATTATTTTCATATTATTTATTCTCATATTATGCACACTTATGATCTTTGATTATTTTCTTTTATGTTTACCCTTACTGAGCAGTTTATATCACCCTTATTATGTTTCCATTTTCATAGGTTACGAAGAAAAGTATAACACATGATATGTTAAAAATAATAGATTGTGTGAAGAATTTTTGCGAGATTTTGAAGACTTATTATAGATTAATTCATTTCTTAAATAGTGTAAAAATGTCAATTTGTTGAGAAATACACAAACTTTATTAGGTAATGACTTGTCCAAATTATCTAAAGATCTGAACCTAAAAGGTCCTTGGTGTGTAAGTGAATCAATGTTTGTCAGTTATAATTTAATTATGAATTTTTAAAGTTAGGTTGCTTATTTTGGTATATAAGACACTATTTAAAGTATTTTTTCCATTATTAGACTTATGAGTGTGATTCTGAGGTGCTATAAGGAACATGTTTACCAGGATGGGTTTCTCTAAGACTAATTAGGTAGGTGGTAGAGGCTTAGTTCTAATGATCAAAGGTGAGATGGTCATACATCTCATTCTCAATGAGTGACACCCTTTTGAGGATGGTTTAGGTCTTATAGAATCTTGTGAGTGGGATGAGTCCTTTGGTACAAGACAAGTTGTGATAGAAATGGGTTTTCTTTGGGTGACAGGTTGAGAGATCACCCTAAGAAGATGTGAGATGATACCCACTTATGGATTATAGGAATTATTCAAGACTTGTAACTGGGTTGATGATGGGGATTAGAGCATGATGTATTAGGATGGTCCTTTGGTAGTGGGACTGGGAGTGATGAGGTTAGACCATGTTGAATCACATAGTTGTTTTTGTTTTAATTATTACAAAAAATATTATGTTTTTCTAACTTGTTTCAAGTGTTTCTCCTGTGTTTTTTTGAGTTATAGTAAAATGAAGGAAACCTTCCTAAATAAAAATTCATAGTGGGATAAATGGACTAAGTTTTATTCTAATATAGTAGCGAAGCATTATCCAACTAATAAGACTGCACTGACCATCTGACATATCAATCAGGATGTCACTTAGCTATTAGTACTCTATAGGCTACCTGATGGAAGTGCACCAACTATCTGGTGTAGTTTCCAAACCTGAAGTGCCTATTTCTTTACACATCTTCTATCTAATGGCATTGTGTGGCTATTAAATAGACCATTCTAAAATATTTTTGGGTGAATTAATAATGGTAAAAAAGGCGCCACTCAACTATTTAATTCCTTGAATCTACCCAGGCGCTACCGAGCTCACGTGAAGCCTATAAATAGAGTCCTTTGGTGTCTTGGATCACAAAACATATCAATAATGGAATTGGAATTATTCTTTGATGCCTAATATCTTACATTATCCAAGAACTCTCTCAAAGAGCCAAACCTCTTTTCTCCATCTCAAAGCTCTCAACTTTTTATCTATCTATCTATAAAATTTCATACATACTCCAAGAGAGATAGAAGACTAGAATTGTAATTGATTTGTGTTGATAAAATCATCTCTTCTCATCCCACCTTCTAAATTTGTTTCTTGGGTTTCTGTTAAAACCAAGGAAAGTTGGTTCTTGGGTTTTCATTAAAACCAAGGGAATTGGTTCTTAGGTTTACATTAAAACCAAGGGAAATTAGTTCTTGGGTTTTCATTAAAACCAAGGGAAGGTCTTAATAAGACATATATATTTAACTGAGGGGTGGATATATAGGTAAAACTCATGTTTTATTGATGAAATCCTTATCAAATTGTGTTCACTCTCCCTTTAATTTCAAAAATTATTTATTCAATATTGATACACATAATTTCATAAACTTGATATAATCATTTCCATGCTTAATCTACTTTTATATTAACTATTTAATATATATCAAATTTATCAATTATCATTTAAATATCTTTATAATTTTTAAATCATTATATTTTGAATTTACCTTTTCCATTAAATTTAATTTTTAAAATTAAATTCACCCACACTTTACATTTACTCTGATTAATAATTGGTATTTAAGGAGATATTCATGTTTTTCTCAAAATATTAGTTTTAATTTTTTTAATTTTTAAAATCTTAATCGATTTCAAACTATGATTTTAAAATGGTATCTACCTCTTATAATCATGATTATTTCTTTGATGAATCAAATTTATATTATTAGAAAACTTTAATGTCTATTTTTCTTAGAAGTATTGAATATCATATTTTTAAAATGGTTATGCATGGTTATACCCCTATAATTGAACTATAAGATAAACGAACACCCCAATACATTGCCTCTTTTTAATTACATGGTAAAGATATGAATAACATGCATTGTGGTCTTAATAAAAATGAGTTTAATCAGATATCTAATTGTTAAATGACTCATGAAATACATAAATTACTTGAAGTCACACATGAAGTCATGAATAAAGTTAATTACACTAGATTGTAAATTTTTATAAAATACATTTAAGGTTTTTCTATTCATCCTAATGAATCCATCACTAGTATGTTTACAAGGCTTACCGATACTTGAAATGATTGAAAATATATCAGTGATGATTTGCCTATAGAAACTCTAATAAAGAAAATACTATGGGTTTTACTGAGTTTGGGGGATCCCAAAGTGACAACCATAAAATAAGAAAATGATATAAAAAATATAGTGGTTTAATAGCTCATCTAATCACTTATGACATATGAAATCACTATGAAATGTACAGTTGTTAAAGGGGTAGTGGAAGCCAAGGAAACCAATAAGAACCTATAATTTAATGTAATAAAAGATGAATATTCTTCTAAAACTAATATAGATAAAGACTAAGAAATTTAACAACTTATGAAATAAGTGAAAACAATTTTAAAGAATAATAAATCATTTTGACATGCTAAAAAGAAAGATCAAATTGAAGCATTGATTGTGACGTGATACAAATTAAAAGAAAAGAGTCATATAAAACTAGATTACCCAATCTAGAAAAAGAAGTTTAAAGATAATAATAAATTTAATAAAGATATTAAAGTTTTGAATTGGAGTGTAAGTGATGAATCTATGGACCAATCCTCCTCAAGTGACTCTAGTCCTAAATGTCTTGTAGAAGAGGTTTAGATAAGTAACAATTTAAATTTTTAACCTTTTACCAACTCTTATTCCTATTCTCCCTCTTCTTTAAGTACCCTAAGTTATGAAGCCCTAAAATACACTCATGATCAACTCAAAAATTATTTTCATCAACTTTATTATTTATATAAAGAACATGATAATAAATATAAACAAGTTATTAATGATAAAAATTAAATTTCTAATGAAAAGGATCTTCTTTAAAGATAAAAAAATGATTTGGTTTTGAAATTAAAAATTCTATTAGATGTTGAAGTTTTCAAATCTAAAATGAAGGATCTTAAAAACCCCCTTTCTAAATTCTCCCAATGTGAAGAAAATATTGATATGATCATTGTTTCTCAATGTTTTCAAATAAATAATCATGATTTTGTTTTTTAGAATATTGAAATATATTCAAAAATACTTCTTTTATGAAGGGATATTCTCCAAATAAAATTTGAAAATGTTATTGAAAATATGAGAATTTAATTTAAGAATGTGATTGTAATAATTGAAGGTATTGGAGACATAATAATAACTATATTTCTTACAATATTCTTTAAAAATATAAACAATTTTAGGTTCCCAAATCTTTACTATCCAATCTTATAGGACCTAAAATTATTTCAGCTTAAATTGTTTTATTATTTAACACTACTGGTCCCAAAATATGTGTACCAAAAGGCACTATATTTTTATATCTTACAAGGATTTTCACTGAATATTATTAAAATATAATATTCTGGCTTTATAATAAATAAAAATCCATAGAGTCAGATTTTTTTTAAATATAGGAAGCATCTTGTTTTTATATGATTTTTTTATATGTGTGGTGGGGGGATTTTAATGATATATATAACTTTAATCTCTTATATATGCTATTATTAATGTTTTATATTTTTCTAATCAAGTTCTATATTGAAAATATTTTGTTAAAATCATGTTTTAAATGTCTATCTCATGACATCATCTTCTTAATTATTTGAAAATATTTTATTACTCTATGAGTATATACAATTTTTTTCAAAAACCCTCATTTCAAAAATGTTTCTATTTTGAAAGAGTTTTTTTTAATGTTATTTCTTATCTTGATCATGATCCTAATTTTTAATTTCTACACATTTTATTATGTTTAATTTTTTTTGTCTCTTTATAAGTTGAATCATGAAAGTTTAAAAATCCCCTTGCTTTAATATGTCTAAAATTTCTTAAGGGGGAGTTAGATAATGTTATGCATGTTGCATAAAGGTTTTTTTTTGAAATTTTTTATCATATTATCTTATTTCTAAAACATTCATGATTTAAAATATTATTTTTTATAATCTCAAATGGGGAGAGGTTTTTATGATAGAGGAAAAAGATAAAAGAGTTTCAAAGTTTCATTCATCAAAAGGAGAAAAATTATCTTAGTATCATAATGATGGATAATTTATTTATAAAGTTGGAGACACAATTTTATAAAATTTTGTGAAATACTTCCTTTTTTTCTTTCCCACTTCTTTATCTTTATTTTTATATCAAGTGTTTATGATCATAAAAAAGAGAGAAATTATTGAATATCATAGTTGTTTTTATTTTAATGATCACAAACACTCTTATATTTTTATTACTTTTTTAAGTGTTTATCTAGTGTTTTATTGAGTTATATAATAGAAAAAAATCAACCTAAATATATATTTGAAGTGTACTTAATGAGTAAATTTTTAGTCCAATGCTATTGTGAAGCACTGGCTAGCCGGTAAGAGTGCACTGACCAACCAGTAGATCAACCCAGAGCTCCCATAGAAAAATGTGCTCTACCAAATACATGGTGGAACTTAAATAGATATCCATTGGATTTTATATAACTATATTGATTATTAAATTGAATACTGTCTAGGAAGTGGAATCAGGAGACTAGCTGGTTGTTCTATTCTAGAACTTTTTGGGGTGCATTAATGATGGTCAAAAATAGATCTGCTCGAATCTTTAATGTCTCAAATCAACCCAATACCTCTCCAGATTCTATAAAGCCTATAAATATAGTCCTTGGGGGGATTATATCTCAATTAATATCAGTTTTAGAATTTAAATTCTTATTTAATGCCCAATATATTTTATTCTCCAAGCCCTCTCTTAAAGAGACAATCTTCTTTTATCCTTCTAAAAGTCTCTCACCTTTCACTCTCTCTATCTCTCTAAAATTGTACTCATCCTTCAAGAGAGAGAGAATAAAAGAACTTTAACTGATTTACTCTAAGAAAATCATATCTTCTCTTCCTACTTTATACCTTTAGTTCTTAGGTTTCCATTAAAACCATATAAATCCAGTTCTTGGATTTTTGTTAAAACCAATGGAAACGTTCTTATGGTGACATCCCTAGATTTTTTAGGGATGGGATAGGGTGATTTTGGTGACCTCTCTATACCCTATAGGGATGGTTCAATGTGGATAAAGGAACTTTACCTAAGAGACTTGGGCTATGGAAGTGGACCACCCATCACATGCTAGGTTATGGGATGACACATGGCAAATACAATTGACCCTACCTTGACTGATGAGGAAGTGAGTTGAGATTTGGATTCATGAATGTGACTTGTCCCTTTGGGAAGTTGGTCAAGGTTTGGACTATTCCCTACCCTAAATATTCAAGTATAGGATGTAAATCGATATGATGGAACAAGATGAGGTGGTGTGGTGGATTTTGGTATGACACCGAAGTAAGTATGATCACGTGCCATGGTGGCTTGGTTAGCACAAGGTGACCAGATGTTCTGGGAGTCATGGTGGACTGCTTAGCACATGGTGACCTGATATAGAGGTATTTATGATGGTTTAGTTCACACATGAATTTGAAATCACTTGTGAGGCATGCTATTTTGTTCCCCGTGCATACATATATATGATGACATATACTATGGAAAATTGGTGAGATCCTACTAAGATGTATTTCTCAAACCCTTCAAGATCATCCAAGTGCATATGCAAACCTTATTTTCTACTTTCAGGTTCATCACATGACATGTAGTAGATTGGGCTAGTGAAGCTAGAGGGTATTTTAATATGGGGTGTATGGGGCCCAGTGATGGTAGTAATTCCAGTGTGCATGTGTTTTATTTTGGTTTCTTTTTTATATGTGATCAACCTAGTGGGTGATGATTTATGCATGACTATATGAGTCCCGCATGGTACATTTTTAAATAGAATTGTGTTCATTTATTTTTGTGTTCTATGATGTTTTTGATAAATGATTTCATTGTTTTTAATGTGTTATATGACACAGATTTGATGAAATAGTCTCTCCATTATATGGATTAGTCCCTTTTCATTTGTCAATAGCCTCTAGTGTATAGGAATTCGCGTTTGTGGAAATGTGGCACTCTACATTTTATAGTGGTTCTAGGCCAAGGGATTATAAACTTGAATAAACTTGAGTAAAACCCATTGAATCCAATCCCAAAGGAAGGGAGGAGATAATTATATACATTAGAGGGGTTTTAGGTCTAGTGGGGTGATAATAAGATAGTTAGAGATTAAATTCATGTAAGGGGTAGTTTATAAATTTCATAAATTTTAATTTCTAGGTAGACCACATGGTTTGGCCACATGATTTTACAAACCATGCACCAACCATGTTGGGTACACTGACTTCACCTAGGAACTTACACAATTGGACGACATGGTTTGTTAAACTATGTTCCAACTATGAAAATTATACTGTAAAAAACTACATAAATTCAGTATATTTTCTAAATGGTTTTCACTAACCATGAATTAAACCATGATATAAAAACTACTAGCCAAAATTTCACTAATTTCAAAGAAAATACCTATAAATAAAGGATAAAAATAAATTAAATTAAATTAAACATATAATACCTAAAAATGAGGTCATGGGTTTGACAATTCTCCCCACTATATCACTTTATACCTCTATAAATTCAACATGATTCTTGATCCAATAATAAAAGAAGATGCTTATCCCTCATATGAGCTCCCCACTCCCACGTCTCATGAAAATTAGAATTGTGTTTCCACAACACATGAACCAATAAAATATATTTTCCATAGATTACATTATATTATGAGTTAATTATCTAAACAAGCCACTCAATAATTGAGATGGATTATTCTAATTCAATATCTGCCTAATTAATCACACATGACATGTTATGTTGATACTTCTTTAAATGATAAATGTGGAATATGTTATGAATTATCATTAATTATGGTAGAAAATCCAATCTATATGCAACATTCCCAATCATTTCTATGATTTTTAAAGGACCAATGTACCTTGGGGTAATATTCCCTTTCTTCATTAATCTCTGATGACCCAAATAGGGTGACACTCTCAGAAACACCTGATCACCTCCCACAAAATCTCAAGGTAAATGATGGTGGTCATTATATAACTTAGGGTGACCCTAGGCCACTAATAAGTGCTACCCAATCACCTATATCTTCCCAATCATCTTATATACAAGGATAAGTCTCATCAAAGAGGTCCCACCTACCTCTATTTGGTATAACATAGATTGAAACAACTGTCCATAGAGAGCTTCAAAATGGGAATCCATTTATATGAATTGTTTTTTTATTATAAAAAAACCCAACCAGCCCTATATGAGTATCCTATGCACCTTATAAGTCAAGTAAACATGCCCAATGTATATCTTTTAAAATATTATTATCTATCTCTAAATTCATATCCGTATGGGGGTGGTAAGCTATAATTAGCTTAACCTAGGTTTCCATTGCCTCTTTAAGGACCTTATAGAACTAAGATTTAAAATAGGGGTCTCTATAAGATATGATGGATGAGGGAACATGATGTAGTCTTAGGACCTCCTACACATATAAAATTCCAAGGTCCTCCAATTTATTTTTTACTTGATCAGTATGAAGTGGGAATATTTAGTCAATTGGTTGATCATAACCCATATATCATTTTATCCCTAAGTGGTATGAGGTAGTATGATAATGAAATCTATGTTCACTTCTTCTCGCTTCCAGGTAGTAATGGGTATGGGCTGTAGAAATCCATAAGGACGTTAGTGTTTAGCTTTTAACTAAGTGTAATACTGAGACACTAAGTCTACTATATCTTTCCTCATGACTATCCATTATAATTCCAGAATCATGTCATAGTACATCATGGTTGAACCAGGGTGGAAATCCCACCAGGACCAATGAAATCCCTCCATAACTACCTTCCTCAATGAAGAAGGGACCAAAATCCTACCTATTAAGAAAATATAGTCTCATGGAGAAGGTGAACACTCCTCTAGGGTATCCCCACCATATAAAGTTACCTTAATATGATGAAATTCACTATAATTATACTATTCATGGGTGATAAACTCAAGGTGAGAAGGAGTCAATTGGATTCCACTGGGAAATAGAGAATCCTTATCCACTTTCACCTTCAAGTGTTTTTCATTCATAAGGGTCATGATATTCCACTCCTTGTTGGATTCCCTAATATCTTGAGGTGGAAATTTCCTACTAAAAGCATATGCAAATACATTATATTTTCCCTAATGATAGGAAATATCAAATTCAAAAGTATGAAGGAATTTTATCCACAATCTCTACCTGAGGTTCAAGACCTTCTGAGAGAAAATAAAGCTCAAACTTTCATAATCAGTAAACACAACAAAATTCTCACAAAATATGAAATACTTCTATTATTTAAGTTCATGCATGACTATGACCAATTCTAATTCATGGGTTGGGTAGTTCCTTTCATGTGGATAGATATTTTTGGAGTTGTAAGCCACTATATGATCACCCTTCATCAGAAACAACCCAAACCCATGCTTAAGGTATCAAAATATACCATTTATCCTTGAATGACTTCAAGAAGGATCAAAATAAGGGCTAAGGTTAAATTCTTATTTATCTCTTCAAATGATACATGGCACTAAGCACTCCATAAAAACTTCACTCACATCTTGGTGAGTGTTTTTAAAGGATAATAAATCTTGGATAAATATCCGATGAATCACTGGTAGTAACTTTCTAATATAAGGAAGGTCTAAATATCAAAAACATTTTTGGGATTTTCCAAGATATAACAACCTTCACCTTTTCAAGAATTACCAAAATGACTTTTTTGGATAATACATGCCTTTAAAATTTCACTTCTCAGAACTAGAAATTGTACTTATATATCTTGGAATAGAAACCATGGTCTCAAAGAATCCCCAATATGTTCATCTTATATTTTCCATTCTTCTCTTCATACTTATAATAGACTAGAATATGATCCACAAACACTACTAAAAATAGATCAAGATATTAATGAAACACCTAGTTCATCAAATCCATGAAAACTATATGGTAATTGGTTAATACAAATTAAATTACAAGGTAATCATAGTGGATATACCTAATTTAAAAGTATATATTAGGAATTTCATTTTCTCTCACCCTAAGCGGGTTATAACATGACCAAAGGTCAATATTAAAAAACCACCATGCCCCTTTCAGTTGGTTAAATAGATCATCAATAAAGTGAATTTTATAGTTACTTTTTTATTACAACCTGATTCAAATTTCTATAGAAAATACCTAACCAAATAGAATAACCAGCCTTCTTAGTAAATAATACTAGGACACCCAAGGGGATACACTTAGATGAATGAACCCTTTTTCCTTTAAATTGTCCGACCATATTTTCAACTCTCTTAATTTAGAAGGTTCCATATGGTAAGACGATAGAGATATGTGTTTTATTCTCAGATCTAGGTCAATAGATAAATTTATTTCTTTATTAGAAGGTAACCATTATGAATCCTTTAAGACACTTCTAGGAACTCCATAAACATAGGATGTAACAATCTCCCACTACTGTAAATTAAGCTTATACCAACAGTTTCAAACCGTTGGTAAAAGCCCCAAAACCGTTGGGAATTTCTTTCCCAATGGTTCACTGAACCGTTTGGCTGTGAGGCATGGGGATAACAATATCCCAACGGTTCAAGCTGAACCATTGGGATAGGTCATCAAGATTTTCAAAATACCAACGGTTTATTATTAACTGATGGTAAATTTATATCCCAACAGTTAATAACTGTGTGTTTATACAACTACACCAATGGGTTTTAACCATTGGTATACACCAATTTCAACGGTTCAAAGTGAACCGTTGCCATAATCCAGGCTGTATGGATCTGTATACCAACGGTTCCATGAACCGTTGGTATTTAGTCATCTCTATAAAAAAAACCATGGGAACCTCTTCTTACCCGCCCCTCTTCCAGCTAGCCAGAACCAGCATACAATGGCCTCCCCTCCTATGCAATTCCAATGGCCTACCCTCTCCAATTCTAGTACTGTAATTCCAACAAGAAGCAGGTAGCTGGATCCACTCTGGAATTACAGTACAAACCTACAGAATAATGATGAATAAAAAAACACTCATGCAGACAATATACAATGATGAATACAACACCTAAAAATGAAGAATTTTAAAAAACACTCATGCAGACAATACAATGTATAGAATTCAAAAAAACACCCCCATGCCCCCCCCCCCCCGAACACCCCCTGCACCCCCATTCCCCCCTGGACAGCCCCCTTGCACCCCCATGCCCCCTGTACATCCCCCTTGCACCCCCACTGGACAGCCCTAGTGCACCCCCTTGAACACCCCCCTGCACCCCCATGCCCCCCTGGACAACCCCTTTCACCCCATGGATAGCCCCCTTGCACCCCCACTTGACACTCCCTCCCCCCTAGACACCCCCTTAGACACCCCCTCCCCCTAGAAACCCCCAAGACAACCCTCTTGGACACCCCCCTACACCCTTATGCCACCCTTGGACACCCCCTTGCACCTCCCTTGAACACCCCCATGCCCCCTAGACATCCCCCTTCCACCCCCCTAGACAGCCCCTTACACCCCCACAGGACACCCCCTCCCCCCTAGACACCCCTCCAAGACAGCCCCCCTAGACCCCCTGGACACCCCCCCTTAACAGACCCTGGACACCCCCTCCTAGACACCCCACCTACACCCTCCCCTGCCCTGCAGAATCCCTTGGACAGCCCTTGGACACCCCCTAGACAGCCCTTGGACACCCCCTTGGACAACCCCCCTAGACACCCCACCTGCACCCTTCCCCTTGCCCTACAGACCCCCCGACCCCCCCGAACAGACCTTGGATGCCCCCTGGACAACCCCTCTTAGACACCCCACATCCACCCTCCCCCTGCCCCTGCCCTACAGACCCCTCGGCACCCCCCGGATAGCCCTTGGACACCCCATGCACAACCCCTCCTAGACACCCCACCTGCACCCTGCCCTGCAGACCCCCCTGGATAGCCCTTGGACACCCCTAGACATCCCCTCCTAGACACACCACCTGCACCCTCTCCCCTGCCTTGTAGACCCCCCCCCCCCCCGGACAGCCCTTGGACACCCCACCTGGACAACCCCTCCTAGACACCTCACCTACATCCTACCCTACAGACACCCAGACAACCCTTGGACACCCCCATGGACAACCTCTCTTAGACACCCCACCTGCACCCTCCCCCTACCCTGCAGACCCCCCAACACCCCCCTAGACAGCCCTTGGACACCCCCTGGACAGCCCCTCCTAGACACCCTACCTGCACCATGCCCCCTGCCCTATAGACCCCCCAAAAGAAACAACTATTGACAAGTCATCAAAGACTTTACTCAAACCACCAAGCCATCAAAGAATTGTCCAAGTCTAGATTAGGAATATATGAAACCAACTGGATAAATGATTTTTGTACTCAAACACTATTTCATCTCTTTACTGGAGCCTAGAAAATTCTATATCCATCAATACCTTCACTTCATTATGAAATAATGCTAAATGAACCATGCCTTGAAAGTTTTCCAAGAATAGTATTTGTATGGATTAGTCTGAATAATAGACTTCCACCACTTATAAATCGGACCCTCTAGTAGGATGGTTATAAAAATAACCTTAATAGACTCATAAATCTAAAGCTGGATAAAAATATTCTCAACCTTCAGTACCAAAACCAATTCATCCTAAGAATCTTTTTACCTAGGAATTATTGTGGGGATACCATCTTGATTCTAGGGTTCCTAGGTGCACCTTCAAGATCAATTTATTCAAGGTTTTTGATTCGGTCAGGTGGGACTTCTTATAGGATACTTTCGATCTACTCGGCTTTCCGGCTAGGTTCTCGTCTTGGGTTAAAAGACACATCTCTAACCCAATGTTCTCAGTGAACATTAATGGCAGTTTACATGGCTAATTTTCAGGGAAAAGAGGGTTCATGCAAGGGGATCTTCTTTCGCCTTTCCTTTTTGTGATTTGCATGGAGTTTTTCTCGCGCATCCTGGAATCCCTTATTTCATCTTCAGATACATACAAGTTTCACTGGCAATGTGTTAAAACCTTTATTTCTCACCTTTGTTTGTAGATAACCTTATCTTCTTTTCTTATGGTGATTTGGATTTAGTTTTAGTCTTGAAGCATGATTTGGATATTTTTCTTCCCTGTCTGGATTGAATGTTAATCTTTAGAAGTCCCTAATGTTTGCGGCCGATATCTCTCATGATGTTTGTGATTCTATTGAGGCTGTTATGGGGGTTAGGAAGGGGTATCTTACTCTTTTTTATATGGGAGTTCCCCTCATCACTTCCAATCTTAGAGCTTATGATTGTGTTGTCTTGGAAGAGAAAATTGTTCAAAGAGTTAATGTTTAGACTAATAACTCTCTCTCCTATGATGGGTGGTTACAGATTGTTCAATCAGTTCTTTTTAGTATGCAAGATTATTTGTGTTATCACTTCATTTTACCCAAGATAGTGGTCAAATCCATTGAAGCCACCCTTAGGAATTTTCATTGGAAAGGTCCTTCGTTGTCTTCCTTTGGGGTGGCCTACCATTTTTTCTATGCTGGAGGTGTGGTTTGGATGGGGTCTAGAGTATTGGTTTTGTAGGCTGGTTGTTTTGGCTATATGTAGTGGCAGTACTTTTCTGGTGGATGGGGTGCTGGTTTATTGTGGAGCTGATTGAGGGATGGTGGTGTGCAGGGGCTGGGGTTTTTGGCTACTGTGGTTGGTGTCTGTGGCTGGTTTAGGCTGGAGTGGCTGGTGCGAGTTGGAATGCAGGTGGCAGGGGGCTGGTGCGGGTTGTAATAGGTGGAATGGGGTTGTTTTGTAGGTGGAAGGGGGTTGGTGTGGGCTGGAATGCAGAAGGTTGGGGGCTGGTGTGGTGGCTGGTGCAGGCTGGAGTGGCTGGTGCAGGCGGGAAGGCAGGCGGAAGGGGGATGGTAGGGGACTGGTGCGGGCTGGAATAGGTGATAGGGGGCTGGTGTGGGCTAGATTACAGGTGGATGGGGGCTGTTGGGCATGTGTTAGGGTATGGGATGTAGGAGGCTGGAGGCTGGTGAGGACTGGAACTGGTGGTTGGGGCTGTTTTTTAGGTGGTAGGGGGATGGCATGAGTGTTTTGCAGGAGTCTGGGGGGGTGGGGGCTAGTGTGATGGCTGGTGCGGGTTGGATTGCTAGTGGATGGGGGTTGTTGCGGGCTCGAATGCAGGTGGAAGGGGGATAGAATGTTTGTGGAAGGGGGATGGTTGTAGGTGGTGGGGGGATAGTGTGGGCTGATTTGAAGGTGGTAGGGGGTTGCTGCGGGCTGGAATGGTGATGGCAGCAGGCTGAAATGAAGGTGGAAGGGAGATGGTGTGGGTTGGATGTGGATGGTTCAGGCTAGATTGTGGTTGTTGTGGTGGCTGATGGTTCATAGGTGGACTGCGGCTGCCTCCTTGTATTGGTGGTTGGGAGCGTGCATTCGTGTGGTTGGGTGCGTGTGTGTGTTTTCGAGTGTTGGAGTGTTCGCTCTCTGTGGGGTGGGTGTGTGGGTTCGTGTGGGTGGGTGTGTGCATTTTCCTCTTGGTTGTCCCTTGCATCAAGTGGACCTTGGTGCTTTCATGACAGCGGGGCGGTTTTGTGTGATTCTAGGGTCTCCGGTTGGATGTTCGTTTGATGTTCGCGTGTTTCTTCTGTGTCTCTTCGTGTGGAGGCTTCTTATTTGCTGCTGGTGGTGGGATGATAGTGGTTGTTATGGTCACTTCCTTTGAGCGCTGCTTTCTGTGCTCAGGATTCTTGTTGGCAGCATGCTCTTGACGGTGCTTGCTTCCTCTCTCTGGGTTTCGAACTCCGCGTGGCTTGGAATTTTGGGCGGTTGGCTTGCTTATGTAGCCCTGGTTATCCCTCAGGGCTGGTTCTTTTCTTGGCTGCTTGGCCTTATTCCAGGTTCTTGGTCACCTTGTTCCACCCATTGGTTGAGTGGTTTGTTATTCTTTGTAATTCATCTTACGTCTGTTATATATGTTCTATTTTCCTTGAAGTATATATATATATACTCTAAAACAAGAAACACAAACACCATCAAAATGGACTTCAAAACTCTAGTCCCATGAGACATAAAATTGATCAATAAGTAATCTCAAGACATCATTTAAATAAAAATAAAATCCAATAATTTATAAATTCATAAAAATCCAACAATATGGACTTTTACTTCATTGAATAAGTGATCCAAATTTTACTATTTAACCCAACATGGTTTTATCAAAACCTATTTCAAAAAGAACTTTCATTCATTAAAACATCATTTTTACCCATGAGGTTTTGAAAAACTCATCTAATAAAGAGAAACATTAATTGTTTATGAAACCATTTAAACGCAATTATAGATTTCGGTAAAACATTTATAACATTCAAATAGTTCAAAAGCATCTATTTTAAAAGTACATTCAGCTTCAATCCTTTAAAAGATTCAAATTATTCTTTATTAATATCACTTTAAAACCTTGAAAATTATTATCACTATCCCTTTTTCTAACAGAATTGAAATTTTTTCCAAAAATAGGTTATCATTTTTAAACAAAACATTTTAGACACTTTTCCAAATACAAATATCATTATAAAAGTATTCTCAAGTCTTCTTATTTTCCAACATTTACTATGATGTCCCTCGAGCACTTAGATGGTCCTTATAGAATACAAGTAGCAAGCTTCACCCTCATCATCAATGTTGTCTACAGGTTACTAAATATTTTCATGAGAGACTCAATCTAGAGATTTTCTACCTGAGGGCCTCCCTCCCCATTAACTACAGGTGGGTAATGTATCTAAAACTCTATCTAGGTATCATACATCAAATTCCAACAGGATTGCGGACCGCTGCGGGGTGTCATCCTGGAGCAGGGCCAAATCATGGCATTACTGCGGCGTGAAAACGGGGTGACCGCGGCGTGACCGCGGCGTGACCGTGGCGTGACCGCGGCGTGACCGCGACGTGACAGCGACGTGACCGCGGTGTGACCGCGGCGTGTTGGCCCAGTCTAGTGACATCCGCGGGGAAGCATCTTCTGGCCAGGAGTGAAGGGAGCAGGAGGAGGCGGGGCAACATTTTGGTCGTCGCCCCACCGATAGAAATTGTGATTAGTCAGTCTCAACATTGATCACAAGACTCATGGAATACTATCACAGAGCTGATCATCCATCAGATTCCCCATTGTTATAGAAATATCCAACTACACTATATGAGGTGTGTGTTGTTTACTATTCTCACTCAGAAAAAAAAAGATAATGTAGAATCATTTTCTCTACAAGGGTCAAAACACTTATCAGATCATCGAGATCATAAAAATATCAAACTCTGAAGGACAAGGACAAGTACAAAATAGAAAACCATACATAAATGGTTTCATCAACTCTGTTGAGAAAGTTAATTAATCATATTTTAGTAGAAAATCTTTTATTCTTATTTTTATAAATCATGTTATATAATTTCATATGCAATTAATGAATCCCTAGAATGGAAAAATCAGGATAGGACTCCACTCTTATAGAACATGGAACCAAGTGGCCATGGCATGAAGTGGGGAGGACTAGTTATCATATAGAGTTTTTAAGTATTATTGAAATTTTATTCTGCTTACCAATGTCTATAATAGATATCAAAATTTTGATTACTCTTTATACAGGATTCCAAATAAATTCTATGTAGTTGTCCTTCACATTATAGAAACCGATCTTATGTTATAAAAAACAGACTCTTGATTCGGGATTGTGGTATGATAATGATATATATTTTATATTCGTTGTTTTTAAAATTTGTATTAGGTAGTTGAAACTATTGATTGAGAGTAAAATTATGCAGGTGTATTACTTATCAATGGTATATGCATTTCTTGGAACTCTAATAATAAAACTTCAGTCACCTTGAGAACAATATAATTTGAGTATGTTTTAACATCTCAGGATGCAACACAAATATTATGGGAGAATTCATATATGTAAAAAATTAGATGTGCATCGAGTCCAGGAAAACACCCCAAACGGTGTTAAGATGAAGCTTATGGTGGGGTGCACCATAAGCCTAACAGGTGTTAAAAATGACACCATCAGTGTTTTTAGATATATAGGCTCGGGTAAACACCCAAAGGGGTGGCCAAGAGGCCAGTAAAACACCTAAAATGGGTTTCACCATAAGATAAGGTCACAACGAACATGATAAAACAAATCAACTATTTAATATGTTATAACAAGGGATCGTCGAAAGGTTGTAGTGAGCGGCACAATGACACAACATCTAGAGGGAAACAAAATGGCGGAAAATAATCATATACCCTAAACAAACCATTTACAAATTCATTCACTTCGCCTAAACATGGAAATTTCATTTATAATATTCAAAGGGTGAAAAAGAAAGTGTCATGGTCAAGACATATGCCTACTCAAGAAATGTCATTTGATCTAAACGAGTATGATAAGACAATTTATATTATTCAAAGAAAACAAAAACTAACATGCCACAAAACAAACACCAATAATATACATATGGAAAACTCAAACCAAATCTAAACATGATACAAATAACCATCACTACACTTTGGTTTAGAAGATAGCGCACCTCCGTTGGAGGGGTTTTATTATAAAATCATGGCATTTATTTATCACAAAATTCATTTAATTATATTTAACATTTATTCTAAAACTCATTAAGCACAAATAAAATGCAATAACTTAAGCTACTATATCAACATAACTATCATTGTGAGTTGTTTTGGGCATCGCACCTCTGTTGGAGGGGTTTTATTATAAAAACATGAATTTATTTATCAAATGAAACAATTATATTAAAGAACAGTTAATCAAGATATGAAATTAAATATAATTAAGAATAATTAAGAAAGAAGTTAAATTCAATTTAAAGAATTCTTGAATTAAAGAGGCTAGGGGAGGGACCCTACCTCAAGGTGGAACCAAGCTGTCCACTTCAGATCTAGGAGCTTTCTAACTAAAAACTGATGCTCCCCAACTGGGTATACACACATTCACACACATGCAAGGACACCTAGCCCCTATGTACACACCCACATGGCCATGAGCATGTGAAAGGGGATCCTTTCACATATTCTTATATGCATATACCAATCTTCACTCACCTGCATATCCATTTATATATATATACATGGGCACACCTAGCCCCATATGTCCATAATCACTGCCATAGATGACTATACATATAACAGGGGAACCCACATACATATACTTACTTACCTATGCACACGCAGGCAAGTCACCCTTGACTTGGTGACTTAAAACCAATGAGAAGGAATAAACACACTACACAAAGGATATTAGGAACCTTAAAACACATAAAGGACACTAAATAACCAGTGAGAAACCAACCAATGGCATTAAATCCTTACCTCGATTGGAAGAAGGGAACCAAATCCACCCAAACCAACATGAAACAATCCAACGCCCTACTAAAACCATAACATGGAGTCAAAAACACCGAAATCCTCAAATATATGAGGTGTGAGACAAATAGTAACCATAAAATCTTACCTTGGATCAAAGTCGGTGAACTGAATCAATCCAAACCCCTTCATATAATATAACTACCCTCTATCCATAGAAAGTAGTAAAATATCTACGTGGATAATTCAATAAATAAAATAAAATAAAAACTAAACTAAAACATACCTATCTCCTGTGACTATACACGTCACCACCCAACATATAAGAACCACAACGCCCCATGGGTCAAATCATGTTCCTGCAAGGAAAGGGTAAATAGACCCATGTTTCAAAATGATACTATCAAATATTACATTCCTATTAATTAACAATTAATCTTCCTATTAATGGTATATAATAATTTTGGCTTGATTTTGAGCTTATTTTAGTTTTGTTCGATACAAGTTTGTTTGGGAAACTTCCATTAGATTTAGTTTTGCTTATTTTTGTTTATATTATCTTGGACAATTTCATTCATTTGGGTTCTAGTCGATCATGAAATTAATAATAATCAGTCAATCCATATTAATAATTATATCCATTAGTTCCATATCTAGAGTAAAAAATACATAGAAATGAATGAGATCATATAAGGAAAATCATAAGAGGGGAAAGATGTAAAGTGGTCTTATTCATGAAATTCATACCTAATATAGATTTTTCATGGACATATAAATCACCAAAATCCTTAAATTAAATTGGGCCAAACAAAGAGGGAAGAATAAACCAACCTCAAATGGTGGCAGATGAACCAAGATGATCCAAACTGCTTTACCTTCAGCAGTGGATGCCAAATCATGTCTGAGGTGGACCCGAAAGAACCATGATACACCCTAGAAACAAGTATCAAAGTTAGATAATGGGAAATTATACAAATAAAAATGTAAAACGTTTATGATAGAAAATTTGAACTGAAAATGGAAACCATCCAAGAAAGAGATAGTGGAATTGGATTAGTAGTTGACATTTCTAAAGAAGATCCTAAGATATTTCCTAAAGAAAATAAAAATCAATTGAAGATGTTTTTTGAAGGTATAATTATGTTGGTCATGGAGCTATCATATGTATGACTTTGATTCTAGTGTCAAAAGAATTTGATTAGTGGTAAGGGAAAAGATCCAATGTTATCATGTTCTAAATTAGTTGCAAAAAATGGATCAACACCTATGAAGAAGTTTGAACATGATAAGAAAGAATGTTTGATCATATGGTCTGATGAGTTATAAAAGGATAAACTAAAAAATTAAAAACATTGAGAGTTCTGTAATTTTTCAAGTGAATATGCAATTTTCAAACAATAATAAACATGTAAAAGAAGAGAAAACCATGTTTTCTCAACAAAAACATGTTTAGAATGTGAGAAGTAAGAAATTGAAAAGAAAATCAAACAATTTTGAGCTACAAAAAAAGTGATCCAGTGTTGAGAAAAAAGCCTCAGTCAGTGTTATAACTTAGAAGTTGATAAAACCACCTTATTACCATACTTGTTGATATAAAAAACAATCGAAAAAAAATGTCACAAAACACACACTATATATATGTATATATATATATTTTGTAAATGAAAATAATTTTGAAAAATAAATCCTTCATATAGTGTTGTTATTATTCTATGTCACTCTCAATGCATCCATGAATCTCGACTGCACAAATCCCCAATTAAAAATTCCTATTCAATAACTAATAAAATTGATTTTGGGAAAAAACCCTTTTAAGAATATGAAAAAGTGAATACCTTAATGGATCGATGTGCAAAAACAAGAAGGGATGAATAACCCTTCCTAATTATAGCAAAATCGATGAATAACCCTTGCTAATCCTAATTATAGTAAAAAAAGAATATCAAACATTGAATAACCTAAAAATAGAATATGAAACATTGATTTAGGGTTACCCTATTCCTAATTATAGAAAAATATCTATCATAAATGATCAATTTCACCACACCTTAGTGAAATCGATGAATAGCCCTAAAACAGACACTTCTGAAATCAGAAATGCTACCTCTGTGAACATCGCGGATGACACACAGCGTGAAGAATTTGTGGGGGAGGGGTGAGCGATGGCTGCTAGGGCTCGGGATTGGAGGGAGGGGAGAGTCGGGGGATGACGAGCGGGGAGTGGCGAGCAGAGAGCAGGGAGTGGGGAGCGGGGAGCGGGGAGCAGTGAGTGGCGAGCGGTGAGTAGCGAGGGGGAGTTGGAAAGGGAGGAAGGGAGCATGAGGGGAATGAGAGAAGCATAGAGGGGAGGATAGAATGGGAGCGGCGGAGAGGGGAGTTCGGGCAGTGAGGTGAGGTTAGGTGGCGAGGGGAGGTCGGGAGGAGCGGTGCTGTGCTGTAGGGATGGAGAAGTGGGGCTTGACCGGATGGGAGAAGGAGCCCAAAGGTTGGGGTTTTTTTGGTGTCTCTATCACAACGGTCCATATGAACCATTGGTATTGAGATGATTTTTTCCAACGGTTTACTATAATAATTTGGAAAACCCAACATATATTAGTCTATGCCAACGGTTTCACAGAACCGTTGGTATAAATTATTTTTCCCAACGGTTTTTCCAAACCGTTGGGAAAGAAGTGTTGGTATAGGTGGGATTTCCACCAGTGTCTTAAGATTCCCCTAACCATAATACCATAACAAAGAAGATACATAGAATAGTGGAGGTCCCACTTGACTGGACTAGGGGTCCCATTCCCATTGGAATAGATGAACTTTCCCACCAGGGACTGTGAAGGAAACCCTCCCATGATATCAATATATGTAAGCGTTAAAGGTTATAAACTAGTTTATCCCAAAGATTATATCAAAGATATATATGTATATAATGAATAGATCCTAGGAAAACTATACCTTGGATAAAGAAATGACATAATAGGGACACTAGAGTCCATACACCTTTCCTATATGAGTTTATATTTTCATGCTGTATGACATATGATCTGATTAAAGGCTTAAAAAATATGTAGATTGTTCAGAAATAATAGAGTGAGAGGAACCAATGTTGAATAAATAAAATTCTAAAGATGATTATATAGGAACCATACATTTCACTATAGTCGGTACCTCTTTATACTCTATAAATCCTACTACACTAGATGAAACTATCTTCTCTTTATCCATTCCTAACTCCAACCACTTTCCGGAGGTTCTGATCTCAACTGGCATTACCCATGTGTTGACCACTTCTACCTCTGTGATACTGAGAGTGAGATCTTACTACCCTTGTGGATTCATATTGATTTTGGGATCCTCTAAGAGTTAAGGACCCCACTCCACTCATTTCTAAAAGACTCACTTTTCAAAAAATATATAGATTCCCTATTGAACCACATCGATGACAAGCCTTCGATGACTCTAGACATGTAGGATAAATATGTCCTTCCCCTGCACTTTGATGACAAATAAGGCTCATGCTCTTGGTGGGATTAGAAGAGGCCAGTTGGGAAAGGGAATTAAAAACCCTATTATTTCCTTTGATTGGATCATCCCACTTTCTCTTATTTTCTATAAATATAGATTCAATACCAATTGGTATGGTAGATTACCCCACTAATCCTAACATATAATATTGATCAATTTCAACCATGAGGTCTCAATCCTACACTTATGTATAAGCTGGGATATTAATAAGGAATATTTGAGACCATATATTAGTTAGAAGGCCCATATTGAACAATTTAACCTTCAACTTATCATATGAAAATATCTCAATAAAATATTGGTTGATCTCAACAAAGTGATTGGTATGATCCATGAATGTTCGATCGCCCTGATGAAGGATTATAAACTCTTTATATTTTTTTCTAAATCCATCATTTTGAGATAAAAACTATGAGTAAATACTAATTTGATGTCCTTAAATTATATATTATTGTGATTCTTGTCTTGAAAAATAGAATCCAACCACCTTATACTAGGCCCCTCAAGTATAAAAAGATAATATTTCACCTTAAAAGGTTTGCGAGTATCTAGGAACTTGAAGATTCTCTCAGTCTTTCCAAAACAATCCTTACCTTCTCGGGGATCATTGCCTCTTCAAAAGGAAGGAGGCTTATACCAAAGGATCCCCAATACTTACCCTAATTAGAACTTGTTATTCCTTATTTATCTTGAGAGAGGACCAAAACTTCTCTTTGGTCCATAGACCAAACCATTATCACAACTACCTCTATCAAGTTTTGATCAATGAGAGGGTTTTCTAGTATAAAGTTATCCACTACTCCCTCTAGAGGGTTATCTAGGGGTCTTTATGAAGGAATGACACTACACAAAATTCAAATAAATAAAAACAATTAAAATTGAGAAAAAAATCATAAATCGAAGCCATAAAAATTCATTTAAACAATCATATAAAATTTAAATAATTGGATATAAAAATCCAAACTCTTTTATAGATATGAACAACATGAATGGTCTATAACCCAATGTAGTTAGATTAGTAGGAAGAATAAATCGATTCCAAAGTCAAAATATCATCCTTAACATCCCCTAGAAACTCAAGGTGGGGAACTAAGGGTGTTGGATTGACACCCCTTTGCACTGACCATTCTCAAGTCCTGATAACCATAGATCTTGTCTACCAAGACATCCCAAATAACATAGATCCAAAAATGATGGCTCTGATACCATTTTTTCTTGATCTAACATGGGATTACTCTAACCTAGGCACCCTAGATAATCTACGACATAGCCCAAAGGGAGTTCTAGATTCTCATAGGTTGTGAAAAGTTCCTGGGAATTAAGTAAACACTATATGGGAATTATTTTTCCAATGGATAAATCAAACAAGGGGTTTAGACCCAAAACTCGACATAATCTTTCCATACATTGGTGAGTCATTCCCTCAATAGGTTGCAAGAAAAATCCACACATTGAATAGAAAAAAGAAAATAATAATTGGACATAACATCATGGAATGAAAAAAAAACTGAAAGGATACAAATAAAACCATTAACCAAATACCAAAAGTTATAGGATGGGAGGTCGAGATGGTGATACAAGATACATGTTAGCCATTTAAAAAATATAAAAAGTGGAAAAGAAGAGTATGAAACCCATATTTGTGTGATATGGGGTATCAACAAAACACTATGTCACCACTATACGCATCGATGCATCTAGAATGAGTATCCACTGCCTCTAAGAAGTGACTTTACATTTCTTACATAAGAAAAAATAAGGTCTACAAACACATGGGGGTGTATGTAGGGTGTTAGAAACAAGCCCAACAAGATCCCACTAAGTGTTCTGTTTAAAGTTATGATATAAAAACTAAACATACTATTTTTTACATAATAAATAAATGTAATATTTATTCATTTAGTTAAAACAATTAACAGATTAATACTATTAAATAAAATAAGAAATTTAAGAAGAATCTTTAAAAGAGAAGTTTCTAAATGATCTCCTGGGATTAAACCATATGGATACCAAGTCTAGGGAACCTAGAACATATATATCACTAACTAGATAGAGCCTTGAGGAGGAGGCAGTGGGATAGGCGAGAATTTATCTCTCCTATTTCCATTACGGATTAGGGTTTTATGGCGTGCGATCTTCTTCATGGCCATTTTGATGGATACAAATACAGTGGCGGTAGGGATCTTGGTTCTAGTAGGGTGAATGAAGCGGTGTTTCCCGGATCAACCACATATCGTTGTTTCACGACGGTAGAGACTGGTGAGGATGGCGGTGCCTTGATAGTGGTGTCCGATGTGAGTAAAGTATCGATGAACGGTGCTGGTGTCACGGCGGCGATTGTCGAGGGGGCGAGCAAGATGGTGTTGGCCAAAGCTGGTAGAACGAGTCGTGCAGGCAGACCCATGACAGTGGATACTGGTGTGGGCAGCATGCATGGAGCATATTTTTTGTTGATGTCTGATGATGGAGGCATGGGTGGTGTGGCTGGGTCTACTGTGGTGGCTGAGGCATAGCGTTCTTCTGCTGCGAATGGCAATTTAATTGATATTACCGTAAGGAAATCATAGGTTGAGAGACCAGCTTTGGTTGGTGATTGTACTCCTGGAGTTGTAGTTGCTGGAGACATGGTGATGCACCCACCTGAGGGTTTCCCTAAAAAATTGAGAAATCTAAGGACTAGTAAGTCCCAATATAACATTCTCAACCAGAGGTATTTTTCACAGGTAAAGGATGTCGCTCCGGAGCGAACGTTCAAGAAAGGTGACACTGCACGTGTGACTGCTAACCGAGTAGCAATTCTTGACAGATTTAAAATATGTGAATTCTCCATAATCGCTAGGCTTGTTCTTCCCACTGGAGGTATGTCTTGGAAACTCCATGATTTAGTTCGGAAGTTGGTCTCTATATGGGGGTTTTCTAGCTGGAGATGTATTCCCTTGGATAGTGGTTTCTTTCAAATCATTTTTCCATCCGAGGACCTAAAGTGAAGGGCTTGGGGGAGCGGCTAAATTTCCTTGAAACCAGGTATGATATGTTTTCAAGAGTGGGATTTTCATTTTAATCCCTTTGCAATAAAGAATACTAGAGTTCAAGTCCAGATCAAAATTATTGGTCTTAATTGTATTTTGTGGCATCCTAAGATCTTATTTGATATTTCCTCTTCTATGGGAATTCTCATCAAAATGGATAGGAATACTGAGATTTCTAAATTTGGGCATTATGCTATGGTACTTTTGGAGGTTGATTTGATCTCTAAATTGATCCATAGTGTTGTTTTATTGGCATTAGATGATGATATTCCTCGAAAAGTGGAGTATGAAAGACTTCCTGACTTTTGTGCAGAGTGCCAAACTATTGGTCATGTTAGAGATAAATGTCACAAGAATGTGATTTGCTCATTTTTTTTCTTTAAAAGGGAACCATGAGGCTTCTTGTCGGAAGAAAATGAGGAAGCAGACCTCACAAACCAATGTAGTCACACCTGGTGATGGACAACCCACTGGCAATGTGGGTAATGGATTGTCACAGGAGACCTATGGGTCATGGGAGATGGCCCTTATGTTAGTTCCAGAAGCGACTGAGGGTGACCCCATACCAGGATCGACTCCTTCATTTGAGGGCCAGAAAAATCTGAGTGATGATGGGAATCTTTCAAGGATCCAAGAGGAAATTAATAAGTTAAGGGAAACCCAGGGCATTCATGGAAAATGGGATAATATTGAGGATGATTCCCCAAAGAAATCATCTTATAGTTAGGTATTGTCCAAAGGGAAAAATGTTGTTGTGGATGATGAAAGTTTTCAACCTGTTCCTCTAAGGAAAGCGGGACGTAGAAAAGATTACTCCTATCTGAAGCCGACTATGGTTACCAGGTCTCATGGCCCCATTGATTTTGATCGTGACTGGTATGGTGATTATGATGACTCCTATCATCATGAGTATGATTTTTGACTTGGCATAAGGGAATTTATGTTTGTGTGACCCCAACCTTCTACTTTATGTATTTTCTTTTACTTAATAAAAGGGATCTACCCTAACCTTTCTAGTATATATCACTAACTGGGGTTGTTCCCTAAGTTAGTGGATAGTGTTTAGTATCACATCACTGTAGGTTTTTCACGCAGTGGAAGTGTGCATTGGGTCGTGCCCAACTTTACTTTTTTCCATGATTGATGATTAATCTGAGATATTACAGAAATTTGAACATCATGATCAATGGAATTAAATCAAAGAAATAGACAAAGGATAGAACACCAGAACTAGAGAGAGTATTATCACATATTATTTGTAATCAATTTAATTAATTAAATAATTACCTTGTTGGAATTCTTTCTTCATTTATGAATCTGAAAATAGATCTGTGTTGTAGGGTCGTTGAATTGTAGAAATCAAAGAAGATTACCTCTAGCGGTGATCTACACATGTTACAAAAATCTCTGAAAATCACCATAGGATTCTCTAGGTTCTAGCATGATAGATCTTATCGCTTGCGTCATCCACCTTTCATCGCCTTGAGAATCACTTTTAAAGCATTCTCCTGGATCTCTCTTAGATATAGAGTGGGAGGTGGAGGATGGTATCTCTATTCTTAGGTTAATTCTTGGATAAGGGGATCTCTAAGGTTTGAGAAAATTATCCAAATCAATTATGCACAACCAAAAATAAATGAATTGGCTCTCAGAGAAAATAATATAATTTGGTTTATATAACATTAGGGTTAGAATTAAATAAATGCACAAGTACCCCTTATTATTTATTTAATCCCTAGGGAACCCCATGTCAAATAATAATAATAATAATATTATATCTCAACATGTTCTTAACTTATAAATTAAATTAAATAATATTCAATATTTATTATTTCTCACCGGACCATTAAAATTGGTCCACCATTTCTCCACAATATTTATCAGGCCTTGAATAATGACTATTTATTTATTAAATACATATCACTTCATTATTATCCAATAAATAAATAAATATTCTATATTAACTAAATAAAAAATAAATATTTATTAAATATTCTGCTCACATTATATTCTTTCGAATAACTGATGATGGGATAAATGTGATCAAGAAAACATGAATAAGTATTAAACCATGTGTGATAATAATATTTATTCAACTTTTTAAATAATAAATAATAATATTATTATTTAACTGAGATTTTGGATACACTTAGTGTGTGACCCTCTAAGATGATTTCTCAATGGCATTAGGCGAACCAGCCTAAAGTCCAAGATTAATGTCTAGCAACATGCCTATGCAACCATAGAGAAAGAAGTTAATGATGCAATGAAATAATACCTCATATAGACACTTATTGTGTAATATAATCCCTTTATCGCAATATCTATGATTAAGTAGGTTGCATGCTAGTGCCATCAACCTATGTGCTTGATGTCTCCTTCTTTGACTTCCCAGAAATTGAACTTTTCTATAGAACAACATGGACATGGATTTTTTTAGGCTATATCATTTCTATCAAAGTTCATAAGATATCAAATTACATTAAAGAACATAAAGGAAAAATTCTTTATCACATTATTCATTAGTTTAATATTACTCAGGATGCACCCAATGTATCCCACCTCACCACCAACATCTGTCATCATGGTTTTCATCATTGCAAAAAAGTATGCGACTCATAATACTCATTAATAATAATCTTAAATTACAAGGACCAATACACACATCCACATATAAGAACATCCAATGACATATATAAAAGTGGATTTCCTACTGGTGGGTCTCATTCTAATAATATCCTACTGGATATTACTAAGGGCGTACACCATTAAAAGGTGCCTCAAAGTCATATAAGTCTCCACCCTTGATATCATATATCATTTTTATCCCTCTAATGATATCATGCGTCTATAGAACATATATTTTAGAATAGTTTCATAGAACTTCCAGGTTCTCATCATAATGGGGAACTACTATGAACTTTTAGTGTGACATCTAATTTTAGGACATTTATCACATACTATGTTATGAAGAAGAAGAATCATGATATGATAAGAAGTTTATTAATATTTAAAAGTATGAATACAAGTTATCATAAAGTACACAGAAGTTGGCTCTAGGTCACCAACTCCAAAAAACCGGCACTTGCACTAGATCCAATTGTTAACAACCTTCAGTCCTCTAGCTCTCACATGATAATCATGGTTCTACTAAGATAGGAATTTAGTCAAGGGGTCTACCACATTCTCTATCATGGGTACTCTACTCACTGCAACTTTACACCTTTGATAAAAATCCCTCAAGAGGTGATACTTCCAAAGTATGTGCTTTTTCCATTGGTGTAACCTTGGATATTTTGAAAGAGCCATCGTTTTAGTATTATCACAATATAATGTTATAGGTTATTTACTTCTAGGTACCACATAAAGATCCTATAAAATGTTCTGAATTGAAATAGATTCCTTGGCTGCATCAGAATCCACTATATAATCATACTCCACTATAGAATTAGTGAAAACTAGATGATTTGAACTCTTATAGCTCACAACTCCTTCATTGAGATAGAGAACATATATTGACTATGAATTCAAATCATTTTGATATGTCTGAAAACTACCATCAGTATAACCCTGTAGGACTAGATCCTCGTCTCCTCCATACACCAAGAACATATCCTTAGTTCTTCTCAGATACTTAAAGATAACCTTAACATAATACCAATTATGTTCTCCTGGATCTACTTGATATATGCCTACCGTGATAAGTGCATAAGAAACAAAAATTTTAGTAAATAACATGGAATGTAGGATTGATCCTATCACATATGTGTATGATATCTTATTCATTCTCTCTTTATCATAGTGTGAGAGAGGGAACATTTTCTTATAAAGATGTAAACCATGTGACACTAGAACCAATACCCTCTTGGATTGTTCAATACTAAATATCTTTAGTATCTTTTCAAAATATGTACTTTGAATTAGTCTAATCAGTCTCTTAGATCTATCATGAATTATCTTGATCCCTAGAATATAGGCTGCTTCACCTAAGTCCTTTATAGAGAAACATTTTTTTAACTAGTCCTTAACAGACTGTAAGAATGGTATGTCATTTCCAATAAGTAATATGTTATCAACATATAATACTAGGATAATGACTACATTCCCAATAAACCTATTTTAAACACACAACTCACATTCTTTATTAATGAAACCAAATTCTTTTATGGATTTATCGAATCAAATGTTTCATGACATATATGCTTTCTTAAATTCATAAATGGATCTATACAACTTGAAAATACTTTTGGAATAACCTGGAGTCATAAAACCTTCCGATTGTATCATATAGACATATTTTTAAAGTTTCCCATTATGGAATGCAGTTTTGACATCCATCTTCCAAATCTCATAGTCATGGTAAGTTGCTTTTGCAAGTATAATTCTGATGGATTTAAACTTGGAAACTGGTGAAAAGGTTTCATCATAGTCAATTACTTAACATGGTTTAAAACCTTTTTACACTAGACTTTATTTATAGGTATTTACTTTATCTTTTATGTCTAGTTTCCTCTTGAATACCCATTTTCATCCAACGGTCATTACATAAACTGGTGCATTGACTAGAACCCATACCTTGTTTTGATTCATGGAATCCATTTCAGAATTCATGACTTCTTTCCATATTTCATCTTCTGAGATCTCAACTACCTCTTTGTAGTAGAGAGGTTCATTATTGTCAACCAATGATGAGTCACCATCTTCAGTGACTATAAAACCATATCCCTCTAGTTATCTTACTTATCTTATGCTCCTACACAATACTTGTGTTTTAGGAACTACATCTTCCATAAGGACCTATAGAATCTATTCCTATACCAACTCTTTCATATCTTGAGTATTAACTTCATCAAAGTCAATCATGCTCCCACTATCCTTTTTGAGGATTTTATACCTCTCAAAAAAGATAGCTTGTATGAAGATACTCTCTTTTATGAGGGGTTGTATAGGTATCATCCCTTTGTTTACTTAAGATACCCTATAAAGACACACTTTGTGCCCTAGGTTACTAGTTTTTTCCCTAAAAAGTCTTTAACAAATGCCTCGCAACTCCATACATGTGTATGAAACAAAAAATATTTATTTCCACTTTATAAATCGAATGTAATTCCATTTTTCCCTTTATTTAGGACTTGATTTAATGTGAATACAATAGTTTATAATTCATATCCCCAAAAGGATAATGAAAGATCTGCATGACTCGTTATCGATCTTACCATGTCTAAAAAGGTACGGTTCCTACTTTCACTAGCATCATTCCACTATGGTGTGTAAAGTGGAGTGATTTGATATAGAATCCCAAACTCCTTTAGAATGTTGATAAACTATTGGTTAAGATATTCACCACCTTGATCTGATCAAAGTTTCTTTATCTTCTTTCTAAGATGATTCTTTATTTAATTCTTTAATTAATTGAATTTCTCAAAGGACCAAGACTTATACCTCATCAAGTAGGCATAACCATATCTACTCAATTCATCAGTATAATTTATGAATTAATAATATCAACCTCTAGATTCTACAATAAATTTTCTACACACATCAGTGTGTACCAATCCTATATGCTTTGTGGAACATTAACCCTATCCAAAAAATGGTGATTTAGTCATTTTTCCTTGTAAAAAAACATGAAATAATTCAATTGGTTTTAGATCAGAAGAGTCTAAATAACCATCTTGATAGATTTTTGTCAAACTCTTCTCGTTTACATCAACAAGACAATGATTCCATAGCTGGGTGTTATATGATTTGTGTGAACATGATTCATTATTAATTTCCAACACTTAGTTTTCATAATTTAATACATAAAGACCATTATTTAGATGTTTCATACCATAACATATATTGTATCTATAAGAAAAATAACTTTTATTTCAAAACATGAAAATAAACCCATATTTTTCTAAGCACGATACATAAATTATGTTCTTGGTAACCGTAGGTACATAATAAAAATATTTAAAAAAATAATTTCCATTGGAAATCAAAGGTGGTAGTCACCAATGGCTAAAGAGGCCATCATCACACAGTTGGAAGCTCACAGATCCACCTCTCCTATAGAAATCTTTTAGAATCTACTTGGTTCCTACATTTGGATACAGATGTGAGCACTAAAAGTTGTATCAAATACCCAATGTGTAGATATTTAAAGATTAAGATAAATAACAAATGAACATTTATCTTCCCCTTCTAGGTCCATTTCCTCTTTCATTGGACTGGATTTCCACATGAAAAACACACTACCTCTTTTTCCTTACCCAGCCTATGGATCTTCCCCTACTTAGAAAAATAGTGCTCGAAAGCATTATACTTATTATGAGTCTTGGGCCCTTTTACCTTGTTCTTCATTTTCTTTTTCACCATAAGGATCGAGGGTTTACCACGCCCCATGTACTTATCCACTTAGAGAATCAAAATAATAATTCCATAAAGTCTCTTCTCATTATTTTTCATATTGTAATTAACAATAAAACTGGACAAGGTCTTAGGTAGTGATGAAAGTATGATATCTGTACATAACTCATTTGGGAATTTAATTCCTAAGATTTCTAAGCATTAAATGTAGCCAATAGGATTGACTATATGAGGCCTATATGGCACTGACTCTCCAAGATTAGTTATAAAAAAAATAATTGGAGATTTCATACCTCTCTTGTCTCGCCTTCTCTTGACAGAGATCCCAAAGATGAGACATCATGCTATATGAATCTATGTACTCATGTTTCTTCAAAATATAATTGTACATGGATGATAGAATGAATCACTGAACATCTATAGTATCATTCATATTTTTTCTCATAAAGAGATAGATCTTCATCACTTTCCTCATTACGAGTAACAATAAGAATAATTTATTCTATCGCATAGGATTTCCTTTCATGGTGAAGGATAATGCGTAAGCACCTTTGACCCTCTTGGAAATTTTTTCCAGCGATAAGGTTATCCTTCTCAAGTATAGATCATAGTGATTTGGTTGATGTCACTTTAATGTTGTTTTTAAAAATAAGATGAGTATAATTTTAGTTCTTTAACTGATAAAATTTATACAAATAAATAAATATTAAATTTATCAATCTCCCATTATTTTATCAAAACCCAATATCCTTCACCATTTTATTTGAAATATTCTATTTCATGGATATTCTAGTAGTAAGGATCCATATTCCCCTTCTCATTACCCAAACATTGGTTAGTCAAGAAACTCAAATGGTTTTAGTTAGGCATTCCAAATTACAACTACATTAGCTCATAGTTCCTTGATCTTTTGAGTGGACTCCCCAATATTGAAATACTTAAATTGGAATTCCTCAAACCTTGCCTCTCAGTTACACCAATTCCTGCTTTGGCAGTAAACTCTTTATGTGAACTAAGTTAATTTAACCCAAAACCGCAAGTTATAATTCCTCGATAATTGAAATCACCCCAACATTGTCTAGTCAAGCACTTTGAACTATGGTTTGATTTTAATTAAAGTAGTGGAAGGATATACCGACATAATATATATTATTGAGGTATTTTATCCTTTATAAGTAAATTTCCAATTATTATCTTTATCACATTCTTGTTAATATTAAGTGGATTTACTTAAGTGACTAACCATGTCTTTAGATAATATTTACATATAAGACAATTTATTTTAGTTCTATCTTACATGCTCATTAATTTCATTAATTCATGTGATCATGAAAGAACAACCATAATGAAACAACTATGAAACTTGACAATAAATAAAATAATAAAGTGGCATGATCATGAGCTTTTAGTAATTTTTATTTTATCTTGCAGTTGATAAACTAACCATTGAACTAGGGGGAAAACACCTTGAGCTAATTAAGGTTCGTGTTACAACTTTACACCTATCCACCTATGTATTTATCTTGGATTGGTTTCAACTCAGCTCTAAACTTGAACCACCTCCACTATACTTAGAGATCAATCCATTATGTATGATTTTAATCACATATAGGTAAGGGGAAAAGGGTTTACATTAAATAAACCATGGGTACACAAGCCTTTACATAATAAGTAGAAAGAAGGAATGTTGGCCAAAAATTTAATTTAATAATAAATTAAATGAAAACAATCACAAAAAATATATGGTCTATTCTCATGATCATACATATGCATACAATGAATTATATATTTAATAAAACTCAAATTAAAATTTTAATTATTATTATTTAAGATAAATCGCTTTTAAATCAATTATTTTATCTTAATTATCATCTGAATTTCCCTTGAGATTATCATCCATTATAATTTTAAACAAAATAAATGTATTTAAAATTAATTGTGTGCATAAATGTACCTTGGAGGCAACACGATGAATACCCATCCAAATCTACCCAACATTTATTATAATCGTATACTGTTTTACTCTTGTGACATATGGAATACTTGAATTATCATGTACTATTATGATGTGTAGTATCAATATAATGATTACATGAATTATATGGTTGTTCTATAATGTGTCATGCTTTAATTCATGTAGAGTAACAATTGTAATATGACTCAAACATGATATGAAAATCTAAAAATAACGTAAATTTTAATTAAACATTTATATATATATATATAAATATTAAAACCCATCATATGGCATGTTCTATCAACTTAATGAAAACACTCAAGAACATTTAGATAAGGTTTACATAATATAATAAATAAATTTTAAATCTATGTAATTTGGTATATGTACACAGTGTGTACAAGAGAGTTACACAACATGTATGTCTCTCACCATCTATCTGAGGCACACACCTAGGGAATCTGCATGTAAATCATTCCTTATAAAAATGAAGTACATGGCATGTAAAATGGTCTACACGATGTTCAGTCTCCGAATTACATGGTCTCCAGTCAGGTAGGCCATGTATGGTAATACATGGACCTTCTGTGACTCAAAGGGGCTATATACCATGTTAGTGGGATACATGGCATGTACTACGGATGAACGTGCACCACCTTAGCCTAGTAAACACCCAATGTAAGTAATAAATGCACAGCATGTCATTAATGTACATGGTTTGAATTAATTACCAAATTAATTCTTAATGCATTGAAAACAATTAGACAACATATAACTCCAGTTACACGGTGTGTACTCCTATGTTATCTATCCATAATCCTTGGAACATTCGGATGAGATATTTGATTTTATTTCATTCACAAAATTAATCATATTGATTATATATATGAAAAATGAAGGAGGAAGAAGTAGATATCACAATTCATATTTAAAATAATGATTAAAATTGAATTGAAAACTAAATCACAAATTCCTAAATCAATCAATAATATTTAAATAATTATAAATAATTATGTAACCTATCTGTGATACCAATTGTAGGTTCCAAGCACAATGGAAGTGTGCGATGGGTTATTCCCAACTTTTCTTTTTTCTATGATCGATGATTAATCCTAGATATTATACAATGTTGAATGTTGTGATAAAAAAAATTAAATCAAATAAATAGATAAGGTATAGAATGCCAGAACTAGATAGAGGATCACCACATATTATTTATAATCAATTTATTTAATTAAAGAATTACCTTGTTGGAATTATTTCTTCGTTGATGAATCTGAAAATAGATATGTATTTCACAATAGTTTCATTATAGGAATCAAAGTAGATTCCCTCTAGCGGTGATCCACACATGTTCCATAAATCTCCGAACATCGTCGTTGGTTCTCTCAGTGCTATAACGATAGATCCTATCACTTACGTTGTCCACCTTTGATCTCCTAGAGAACCACTTGTAAAGAGTTCTCCAAGATCTCTCTTTGATTGAGACTGGGAGGTGGAAGAAGGTCACTCTATATTCTTGAGAGAGTTCTAAGAGAAGGGATAACTCTAAGTCTTGAGATAATTCTCTAAATCCATTGTTCATAACCAAACAAATGAATTGTCTCTTAGAAAAAATAATATAACTGGGTTTATATATCCCTAGGGTTAGAAATAAATAAATAAAAAGTTCCCCTTATTATTTATTTAATTCCTATAGAACCTCATATAAAATAATAATAATAATAATATTTTTATTATTTATCGACATGCACTTAACTTGTAAATTAAATTAAATATTATTTAATTAAATAATATTCAATATTTATTATTTCTCACCAGAATATTAAACTTGGTCTGCCATTTCTCCACAATATTTTTCAGGTATTGAATAATGACTATTTATTTATTAAATAAATATCACTTCATTATTCTCGAATAAATAAATAAATATTATATATTTAATAAATAGAAAATAAATATTTATTAAATATTCCTCTCACATTATATTCTCTTGAATAAATGGTTACAAAATAAATGTGATCAAACAAACATGAATAATTTTTAAACCACATGTAGGAATAATATTTATTCAACTTGTTAAATAATAAATAATAATAATAATATTTAACAGAGATTCTGGATACACTTTGTATGTGTCCCTCTAGTCCTCTTTCTTAGTGGCATTAGGCAAAGCATCCTATAGTATAAGGTTATCATTTATAAACACACCAAGGTACCCATAGAGAAATAATTTAATGTTGCAATGATATAATACCTCATACGGACTCTTACCATGCAATATAATCCCTTTATCATAATATCTCTAATCATGCAGGTTGCATGCCAGTGCTATCAACCTATGTGCTTGATGTCACTTTCTTTGAATTTTAGGAAATTAAACTTTCCTATATAACACAATGGCTATGGATTTGTTTAGGATATATCATTTCTATCAAAGGTCCTGAGATATTAACTTCCATTAAAGAATAAAAGGGACAAATCCTTTCTCGCATTGTTAATTAATGTAATATTACTCATAATGCACCCAATGTATCCTATAATTCCACAAACATCTGTCATCATGATTTTTTTTCAATACATAAAATTATGTGACTCATAATAATCATTAATAATAATATTAAAGTGTAAGGACCAATACACCTATTCCTAGATAGGAATATTCGATGACACATATAAATGTGGATATCCTATTGGTGGGTCTTGTTCTCATAATATTCTACTAGATATTACCAAGGGTGTACACCATTAAAAGGTGCCTCAAAGTTCTATGAGTCTCCACCCCTGATAGCATGTATCATTTGTGTCCCTAAAATGATATCATTTGGCTATAAAACATATATTTAAGAATAGTGTCATTTCACTTCTAGGTTCTCATAATAGTGGGGAACTACTATGACCTTTTAGTGAGATAAATAATTTTAGGAAATTATCACATACTATGTTATGAAGAATAATAATCATGATGCGATAATAATTTTATTAATATTCAATAATATGAATACGAGTTATCATAATGTACACAAAAGTTGGTTCTAAGGCACTAACTCCAACAATCAATGGCTAGTGGGGGTGATGTGTTTACTTTACAAGCATAGATAGTGGTAGGGGGACCTTATCCCACTCTAATTTCACCTAACCAAGTACCCTAGGTTCCCATGAGTTTTGTTCAAATTACACATTAATCATTAAACATTTCTTTTCATCAACCATTCCATAAGAAAATAAAAATTATTTCTAAAATAATCATTTTCATTATAAAGTGTAAAAGAGGAACTTTCATCCCAAGGTATCTATCAATTCATTTTAAAATTAACATATAATATTTTTATAACCTTTTATAATCCATTTTAAAATATAAAAGAAGAAATAATCAAGCTAATAAAGGAAATCATATGAAACCACCTACCATTAATATATCCAAAACTTCAGTTTATGATATAAATGTACTTAGAATGTCAAAATAGATCCTAGAGAGACCATATAAAACTCATAAATATAAAAAAAAACAATCCATAATAATCGGTGAGCATGAACCCTAGGCTATCATGGTTTTAGGGATATGTGAAAACTAATAAAGAATGAATGAGGAGCTCAAAGGAGAGGAAATGGGAAGTTAATTCGGTTTTCACCTTGAAGAACCCTAAAGAAAACCCCCTTGAATGCAATACTAAAGGAATGGAGGAGTTTGTTCCATGTATAATAGGATTTGGAGGTTTATTTGGGTGAGAATAAGAGATTTAGGGATCAAATTTGGGTGAGGGGGTAGTTTAGAAATTTTATCATTTTTAATTTTTAGACAGGCCACATTGTTTTCCTAATCATACACCAACTGTATGGGTCACACTTAATTCACATGGGAATTGGAATTTTTTGTTAAAACATTCACCAAATATGATAATAGATATATTAAAAACTATATACATTCTATAAGGTTTTTATTAACCATGTTCTAGATCATACGATAACTCATATTTTCCTAAATTTCATCTATTTCAAAGAAAAGTATAGGAAACTAAGGCTAAGAATAAAAGCAATGAAATAACCTAGATAATAATTAAAAATGAGGTTGTGAGTGTCATAGTTGAAATCATTTTATTATGAATCATTTTATAAATTCTAATCTTTTTTGTTAGATTAAATTATAAAAATGAATTTTAGTGAAAAAAACAAGAGGGTTTTGAGTTATTGGATCATATATATAGTGATGCATGTGGAACAATGACTATATAATAAAGTTGTTTGTATAGATACATTGTAACCTTTATTGATGACTTTAATCGTTATGGTTATGCATTTCTTATGATACACAGTTTTGAAACATTTGGAAAGTTCAAAGAGTTTATAAGTGAATTAAATAGTCAACTAAAAAAAGTATAAAGATACTTTGATTAGACGTAGGTGGGGAATAATTAAGTCAAGAATGTATTGAACATATAAGAGATTATAAAATAGTTTCACTACTCACTCCTAGAATACCATAATGGAATAGTGTGTTTTATTAGAGAGATCATATATCTTTATACATGGTTAGGTTGATGATAAGTTAGTGTAACCTTCTTATATCATTTTACGGGCACAATATATAAGCAATAAATTTCATAATAAACTATATTCCATCAAAGGTACTCATAAATACACTATATGAGAAATGGATTTGGAGGTTTTCCAATTTATATTTTATAATTATTTCATTTTGTGATGCATACATATAAAATTTTGTCTCCAAAAAAACATAGTTCTAAATTATATAATTTCTTTTTATTGGCAATACCAAGGAAACAATGTGATACTATTTTTAAAACCCTATAGAATACAAAGTGTTTATAGTTTTATGTGGTATTTTTCTTGAGAAATATAACATTACTTAAGGATTTATTAGAATGAAAAAATGAACTTTAATAGGTTCAATATCAAAAAATATAAATGGTTATCGAGTTATAAAATGATATAATTCCACAAGAGGTTATGAAAAATGAAAAAAATCATCTTACATAATAACCTAAAAGGTTGTGGTGGCCCTGGGAATGGAGAGGTTATCTAAGATGTGGGGGGATGAATCAATGAAAAATAGTCTATTTTACCTTTTTATGTCTTCTTATAAAATCAAACTCCATCAATTTCTACAGTAAATGATCTCACTACTTAACTCACACACATCGAGGAAAGAAATAAACAATGGGAACTCGATATTCAAGGTTCACTACTCAAAATGAGTAGATAATCATTGTCATGATATAGAATCACTCGAGAACATAATATCTATTAGAATCACCATGGTAGATATAAATGAGTAGGGTGTATCCTTTACTCATGTTATAAGATACTAATAGTTCTATATACTAACAAGTCTAAAAAATGCATTATTGTCATGTACTATTAACGTAGGGATGATCCTTCATCCTTTGATGATTTTATCTTAATAATATAAAGTTACCCCACATTTATTCACCATTAATAACATATGTGACTACTTTATTGCTCACAACATGTCACATTTGTGATTATCACACTCACAAACCAATCATGAGTTCTTTCTATTCTTCTTCTTCTTCTACTTTCACTGGTGTAAGTATTATCTTCCTATTCCCTCTTGTTCCTAGGAACAATGTACTACACACACTCCTATTCTATGATGAATCTTATTTTCTTCAATATAGCCTAAAATGATTCCCTATTATTTTAATCACACACACAAAAACCTTCTTCTTTTTCATGTTTAAATTTGAATTTCCAATTCAAATTCAAACAACGAAATACCTTTAACAACTTCTTAGACTTTATCATCTTCTTTCTGATTCTTATTCAATTATAGAAGCTATCTTAGCCGACTTAGGCATAAAACATGGTGAAACTATATGAATCATGGTGTTCTCAAATAGTTTTCCTTAACTAAAACTTCCTTCTCAGTGCAACACATTTCTTCATAGTGTGGTCCATATTTCTTCTTTATAATAGCTTGAACCTTAAATATCATGACTTTTCATCACAGTTCAAGGATCCTTTTTTATTTCTATAAGCCTTAATGATTATAGTGAAATGAAATATCCCTAATACAAACCATCTTTTTCCATTTCTTTAATCATTAATTTCCTTGATGACATTTAATCCATAAAATAATAGCCTTATTATCATCATATTTGTATCTTAAACTCTCCTTAATCTCTATAGATATTTATTCTGAAAAATTCAAGCCATTACATCCCAAATATGATCACATACCCTATAAATCAATCCATTATAGCTCATATATTCCTATATGCTATACTACATCCATTAGAGAGAGCAGGTAAAGAGAATAGTCATCCATCTGTATCCTTGACATCCTAAATTTTGGGAAGAAACTTAGAACCCAAGGCCAATATGGGAATTGACTACCCTACCAAGTTAGGTGGTGGAGTATAAAAATATCTAAACATAAGGAATATATCACACATAACCAAACTAGGGGAAAATACTTATCCTTTGACTCGATCTGTAAATATCATATCACATGGAAACCTGGATTCCATCACTAAAGTCTAGAAAGATAGATATTATATAAGCACACATGTATTATGGTCTAACATTAATCAAATTCATCTATTAAAACCCATAATCAATTTTGATTTAATCATTTCATTCCATCAAATCCAATGTACTTTTGATCCCAACATTGCAATTTCTAGATTTCCAACCCATGCTCTTAGAGAATTCATTCCAACCCAATATATCATTTAATTTCATTTAATCATTACCAAAATCAATAAACAATCCCATTTTTTTTAATTCTCTACCATTTTATGATTTGTGTATTCTATGATGCAACCAAACCCATATCATGGAGTGATAATCCTTGAAGAAACATGAAAATTGCATTAAGAAAGAAATAATCACAAAAACCAAGCAAACAATAAACTAAAATAAAAACTAAAAAACCTATATCTCATACCATACCAACAAACCAATCAACGACCCTAACAAAATTATCCAATAAATAAGAAATCCTAAATCTCAACTTGTTCCATGAATCCTAGCCTTATCCACAACAAAATTATGTCACAACTAAGGACAACCAGCCTATCTCTTGCCTATTATCCCAACCATACCAAGTTTCAAAACAATTCACAACAAGGGATCTACCATCCTAAGGTATATACGTGGCAATAGAATATATTTTCATCACAATAAATTTAGGGGGTATCCAAGTCCATAACATCAAGCATACATGCTTAGAAAAAAAAAGGTTGGGCTTACAACAACCCAAAATATTTAATTCCAATGATTTTTTTCCTTTACTATCTTCAATTAAAAACATTATTATGAGCATATTTCAACAACATGAAACCTAATATTTAGTAGCTAAGAGAAGCTAAAATCATCCATATACATGCTTTAATTAACACTTTTGCGTTCAATAGTTTTATGAAATAATGATAACTCAATTCATATGCCTCATTAATTATTCACTTATTCTTACCGTATTTTCATTTTTTTAATCCATTTCAATGTTCCAATTATTTTAAAGAATAATAATATTACAATAAGGATAAATTGAACTCTCTAGAAAATATCATGAGGCATCATCAAAAAATAACATAATTGCATGTGAATCACAACACCCCTCTAATATCTTTCCATTCCTAATTTCAGGATTATTATATTCAATATGATGATTCCACAAACTATTCAAAGATTATTAGGCATGATACTCCCACATCGACATATAAAGTAAGAATAATTTACAAATCCCCTATCTTGGTATGATGTTTTAAAGAATCGACACATAAGAATAGTGGAAGAAGGAATAAATTACCACAAAACTCAATGGGAACCACCACTGAACCAATTCATAGAAAAATACCATCATAAAATACTAATTGTTTTTGAAAAAAAATAGAGAAACCTCGCCACAAAAATCATCTAAAATAAAAGAGGACAGTGAATAATAAGAGAAGAAGAGAAAATATTACCTTAAATCAAGAGGGTTCGATCCAGATGAACCAAGATCCTTAATACCTCAAGAGAAATGACTAAGGATAACTAAGAGAATATATCGTTAGATTGGGTTTTAAGAGAGAAAATAAAGGTTTAACTAAGGGATTATTGAACCCCTTTTTATAGAGATACCCAAACATGAATCTACCACAACACAATGACTTCAACCACAGTCATAGTTCCTCTAGTAAAAGTGAGATATGAGTTTTTATCCATTTGAAGTAACCATATCCCCTTGAACCTTGAGGAATTTACAAAATAGATTTAAATAGATTTGAATAGAACCATGAAATTAACCACAACATGACATACATCATTTTAATCCCCAGAAGACCACCACAACTAGTCCTTATGGAATAGAATAAATTTCATCTCCACTTTAGCTAGCGATGACCAATACCATAATGTGGTGTGACTATTCTTTCCATTTCCACTCTCCCTCTTCGCTTTACCATGCCTCAACTCACCACCACACCCATAAACACACTAATTTCAGCTATCCCCATTTCTTATAGGGAAAATCACCAAGAACCACACTCACCAAAATGACTACCCCATAGATGTGGTGCTCCACCTACTGAAAAAGGAAAATACACCAGAATTACCAAGACACCATTCCATAAATCATGGTAATGGAGCCCTTCCCTATGTTACAAATGGATATTATATAGGAACTATACCCTTAAACATGGGGGTTTCAATCTTTAGGTTCACCAAACACCTTAACGACCACATCCCATAACCATAGATTTAGAATGACCCTCACCAGAACCACCACCATGGTTACCACTATGCCATGATGAATCAATAGAGAGACAAAAACTCTACTCATTTCATCTAAAAAATCTCCAAAATCTATCTCTACACCTAAAAAGATTGAAAAAAACAAAAGGGAAGGATTCAGAAAAAATTTCCTCTACCACTTACACATATAAAAACTATCTATTGAACTTTTTTATAATAATTTCTTGAAAACGTTCCCACTAAAATTTTTATAACAACCCACATTATGAATTCACAACTTACCCATTTTGAAAAACTCTCTCTAAATACATTAACCCCTAAGTAAGAGATCTATCCCCCATATGGTTAAACACATATATTTGGAATTCCCCTCTTATATGTTTTTCTCCAATTTTTAGATAAATAAAAGTATTAAACATAAAGATATTTATATTGACCCCCCTTGAAAAAATTCTTAAAAGAATAAGTGAGAGAGGAGAGAGAGTTTATACCTTATACTTGGATGAGTGAACGATGTAATTTCTTCTTCAACATCTATGTGTTATTATCCAACTCCCACTTTAATTGACAACTATTTTGATTATCCAAGTCATTCTTTAACTCCCATTTCTGATTTGGAGAACTATCCTTATTCTTAACTTCCATAAAATGACATGATAAAGCTTATTTCTTCTTAATTCTCTTTATTTTTTCATTTTTAAAACTTTTACACCATTTTACTAAAATGGAAGCACCTTCATCTCCTATATTTCTTTGATCACTTCTTCTTGAGATCACTCATTTAGACTTATTTTTTTAGTAAATAAGATTATCCCCTCTCTTTAGAGACAATAATAAATAAAGTATACTTAACAAATTACTTATTCCTCTTGTGATGCATATTATTCTTCACTATTTTATAAACTTGAAATAGGTCACCTCTTATATATTGTCCTCTAATTGAAGAACATCCAGCATATAACTACTTAAAAACATATTCAGTATTCTAAAATGAAACTTCATAGTCACTATCATAGAGTTGAGAAATACTTATTAAATTATGTTTCAACCCATCAAAAAATAATGAATTCTTCAATTCCATCTTGTATTATCCAATGATTTTTGAACCGATTCCTATAATTATAAGTTACCCACAATTATCAAAGTTCATTATTAGATTATTTCACTTCTTAATATCCTTCAAGATCTTTAAATATCCTACTGTATGAGATGAGAATCCACTATACAATATCCATGGATGTTTCCTTTGTGATGTTTTTTGAACAACTTAAATAATAAAAGACTTATCCCATACTTCCTCATTCTTATCCATAGAAATTTGAGTTTTAAAATTCATTATAAAATATGAAGGTAAAATGGTGATAAATACATTATAAAGGTGACCTGAATGTTCACATCTTCCAAAAGCCTCTTATAATGCTTGGAAATTGTTCCAAACCTCCAGTTAAAAATTTAAAGATAGATTCTAAACTTTTATTATTTTAGTATCCTGAATCCCTCTTTGAATTTGTCTTATATAATCCATAGAATCATATTAATATTGTAAATTAAACCAAAATATTATTTACAAGTTCCCAAAGTCTCCATAGTTCCAATAATATCAATAAAATTCACACTTACTTCTGAAAACAACTTACTATTCTAGATTTTGATATATTATTTTATTTTTATCCAAATACGTTTAATTTTTCCTTCTATTAACGAACCAAAATTTTGGTATACTCATAAGACTTTACTATTAATATTATAATTCATTCAATCCCTTTTAAAGTCACTATATATATTAGTTTTTACTTTCAAATAAGTGTTCTTATAACTTCCAAATTTATGCTAATCATTTTGTTTTGCCAAAAAATTTCCTTTCTTTACTTTTAGTTTTGAATTAGACTTTCCACATACACTTTCAAGATCTTTTTCTCCATTTTAATGTGATTTTTTTCATAGTTAAATTTAATCATTATGTAAAACTTAAATTATTTCCTCAATATTATTCTTTTATCTTTATCCAACTTCCTACATATCATCTTTGAAGTTGAATTTGATTTTTTTCAATATCTATTTAGACTCTATCAATATTTATTAAAGATGTTCAAGCTCTATACCCTTTTATGAAACCTTATATTCCATCTCAAATATCATCTTCTTATCTTCATTAAGAAACTTCTTTTAACTTTTCAATATATTTTGTCAACATTGAATCTTTTTCATAATTATGATTGTTGAAATATAATTAACAAACCTTATTCAAACTCTTTTTCACCTTTTCTAATTGAGAAATATTGAAGAGACACTATTTGAGTTCCTAATTTATAATAAACTCAATTTTTATCTATTCATCACTTTCATAATTATTACTCTCATAACTTGTGAAATTTTCTTCATTTACCTAAAAAAATTAGCAACCATTCATCATATTCACTAGATGATTCCACTTATTCAGCATACTCACTACTATAATTATATTCAAACATAGATAATAACTTTATCTTCTTGAATTTATATAAATTATTACATTTCCTTTAAAAGAAAAATTTAATGATTTCTTCTTTAAGGAACTTCTTGTATTATCATAGTTAACATAACTAAATTCATCTTCTTCTAGATTTGAATAATTTATAGAAAAATAACCAATACCCCCATAGCTGAAACACTTCAAATATAACTTGCCACAAAATTTACATTTTTCGTTTTCAGAAACTTCTTGAGACAAGTGACATGATTTTTTCAAACATCACATCAACATCATCAACTGAATAAAAATATTCTTAAAAAACATCAAATTATTTTCTACACTTCTTTTTATTTAAATATTTTTTGAAGTTTTCCATACAACCCTAGTATTTTTCTTGAAAACACTTCCCATCAACATTTCATAAGCAATAATAATTGTATGTAGATCATCCAATAAAAGTTTACTTGGATCTCGAACTATGAGTGATGAAACCTTTACATCAAACCTATTCAGAATATATATAGTATCTTCTAGACAATTATAGTATCCACCAAATTCTTAACAAAACCTATAATGGTGTTCAAAATTTAATTTACTTTAGTGAATAATTCATCCACTATTTCATCATTGTAAATACCCTGACCCCAGTATCCCCAAGTTGGTGGTCACTTTACTACTTCAAAATAAGATACAAGCAATCACATACTAAAGGTCTAAATAGTTTATTAGTCTTGATAAAACATATACAAACTTTAATTTCATATTACATTTGAAAACATAAAATAAAACTTAGTGAAAGTAAAAATTATGCATCCTTTAACTCACTCAAAGATTCATTTATCATATCCTGGAGAAAGGAAACAAAATAATAATGAGATCTCATGCTCACTAATTAAATATATCATGAATCAATAAATCATAATAAATATGGAAAGGTAGATAACTTAAAATACATTCACATTTATTCAATAACTTGAACAATAAAAATAATATGATAGGAATAAATGATGATAAAATAATTCCACATAAATAATTACATGATTTTAAAGCTAATACATGGATAATATCAATACATTAATCTCTTGGATAATAATGACATAATTCTCAATGAATTAAATGATTAATATTGGACATCATGATATTAGACATCATGATATCTATACTATTAAGACCTCGCGCCAAGATAGTTTGATCGATGCGTAGGTATAAACCGAAAACCCATTTAATGATAGCTTACTAATTTCTCTCATAAGACCTATAAATGAATCAAGGGGATATATAATTCTAGGCCCCAATAATCATGACATGTCCCATGTATTCATCATATATTAAATGATCAATTTAATTCTGGAACAATATGCCTTGTCAATTAATATTCGTATTGAGTAAAGAATATGTATTATCAATAATTCACTAATCAATCAAATAACTTTAAAATTAAAACACTGTATATAGAAACGGTATATGGTTTAGGAAATAATTATATCCATCATACAAATAATATGGATATTTAAGAGAAATGTAATTTTTAGTGATCATAATAAATTCAATGTTTCAAGGGAAAGGTAACGACTACAAAATTAATCAAGAAAGTGAATGCCAATACTTCCCTTGGTAAAAATAATCTTAAAACACATATATAATGACTAAATATGGTATAATTACAATATATACATAGTGTATAATAAGTAAAAAATGGTTTTTATTGTTGATGAATATAAATACCATAAAAATATCATTAAAAAAATTCTTGTGGTAAATACCCTTTTCACTTTGAAAATAACTTAAAAAACATAAAATTAGGGAAAAAATATTCTATAAAAGAACATTATAAAAATATAAAAGAATCTTAAAATTAATGATCAGTTATAATTATAAGAAAATTTTTTACATTCTGTGTACATTAAGATAATGATTTCTTTCACATTTTTGTAAGAAAATTCAAAAAGTACCTAGTTTAGAAAACTATAGAAAGTTTCATTTTAAACAATTTTATAAAAATAAAACATGAGTAAAAATTTATATAATAAATCATTATGTAAAAGAAAAAAATATTATTTAAAACATTTATACAAAACATGGATATGGAGAAACAAAAATTTTGACCGAATAGAGAAATAAAGTTTGCTTTTATTAAAAAAAATTCTCAAAAATTTAAATACCAAAGATAGGAAAATGTGTCTATAAATTGATAAGTTAATGAATAAAAATAGTATATCAAAATAGATTTATTTTATTATGGAAACATTAAATAATTATCCCATCAGATACTTAAACATAGATAATCCCCAATAACGATGAGATTATATAATAGACCCTTAACAATTTGGTAACTTTTGTATCATAAACCCCATGAAAGAAATAAAATAAAATTAAACATTAAATACCATGAATATAAATATATTCATGATATAACATATAAAAGTGGTAGTAGATTCACCTCATAAAAATAAATAGGTTTATAATATCAAATATATCTGAATAGAGTGGAAATTGAGATGAAATCTCTTACAATGATCATATTGTTGAAGTGAGAATTAATAAATGAATCTATTATGTGTATAAAACGTAAATAAATATAAATTGAGTGTAAATAAAACATAAAATAATAAAAATTTGTTACACACATGTTATTATAATATCAAAGACAATGAAGAAGTAATATAACCCAATACAAAGAAATTGAGTTATGAAACACTTTCCACTTGGTAACTTTCAACTCAAATACCCTTGGATGAAATAATATGAATTAAAATAAAAAATAACATGAATTATTATGTATTCATTATATAACATTTAAAAGGGTATTTTATACATCATATAAAATAAATTAGGTGTATAACAATAAAATATGCCTCAGTGAAGGAAAATTGAGACGAAATCCCTTACCTTATGATTACCTCTAGTTGAACATGATTTAACCTTATATATAATGGTTCTAAACTTGTAATTAATTTATTATAGATCCATATTTATATTTATAATATCATATAAGATCTTATAATAACATATTATCTCCCATTAATTAATAATATTTCATTATTACCACTGTTTTGGTTGTTAATTGCTTTGTTTTCCCATGCATGTTTTTTCATGTAAGTTATGGTTCTTATGAATATGATGTAGTTATATCATATAAAAAATTATATTAATGTTATAAATATCACATTTATTCATTAGATACATTTTTATAATCATTATTAAAATGTATACATGGAAAATGAAACACATTGCTTCGTAGAGACGATAGGTCGTACGTACGCAAGAGAAACATTATGATTTCCTTAATGGGTTAAAGGGTAAAGAAGTGTATGATATATTAATCATATAGAATAAATACCATGTTATAATTATCACATATATTCATTATTTAAATTATTATTACTATCCATGTGAGTAGGTGATGGAAAACAAATTACATCAGTTCATGAGGTGGTAGTCTGTTGTACACATGAGCGATGGATTTGTTTACCATTTGATGGAGAAGGATATGGATAAATATTATTACATAAAAATAAAAATATATAAGTATATGGGATATAATTTTTTTATTATATTGTAATTTTTAAGAAATATTTGAAGGTGGAAAAAGAATAATTAAAAAGAATAAGCTCAATGAGGATAACTACCATTTCTTATAAAAACCTCCTTTAGATCTTTTATTAAGGACCATAGAGTTGGTATTTTGGGAAGATTAGTAGATCTATAATTTGTATAATTATGTTTTGGATATATTTTTTCATGGTTTGGTTGATATAAATGGATTTATAGGTGTAAATAAGTGAGGGCATGGGGAGACCTTTGATAATTGAGGAGGAGTGACATTTTTGTAAATACCCAAAACTATTCAATAATGGGAAGTCACTCTTAACCAAAGTGCCTAAAAACTAATAAATAATTTATTTACAGAAATTTAAGGTTGATAAAAACCTCAAAAACTAAAGGGAAACATGTTTTAAACATGTTATTACATCAAAGGTTACTCAGTTTTACTATTTTAGTTTTCACCATGGTAGCTAGTTTTTTAACCTAGGTAATTTATCCTTTAAGACTAAAATAAAATGAGACTTATTAGATAATTTGGACCCACTTATTCTTAATATGCATTTTAATTTATAAAATAAAAATTCCATGTGTGTGTAAAATTAATTATAACACAAGCGTATGTAACTCGCAACACCCTATTTTAACTTTAATCATAATAATTAATTTTTAACTTTTTTACTGTTAATTTTTAATAAAAATTAAGTTTAACTTATTAAATAATATTAATTATTATATTTAAAAATATTTAATCCATTTTATCTAATTTAATTTACATAAATTTCATAATATAATTTAAAAATGAACCCGCTAAACATGTCGAAAAACTGTTTTTTTTAATGTATTTTCACGCATAAGATGATATGATATTAACTATATAACTAATAATCATCATTATATGAATTTAAATTCAAATATATATATATATAATCTATAATTTTTATTTAAATCATTTCAAATTATGAGTTATTTTAATTAATTAAATTGGAGGAACATTATTTGATTAAAAATAGTTTTTAGAAAAATACATTTTTATGCCTAAAAACAAATTTATACCAAATTATAGTATCAAAATAATTTAAATGTAATTAATTAGATTAAATATAAATAAATAAACTTATTTTACTTTGAAATTAAATTAAAATCATAATGATACTTTTAAATTACTTAATTTATTGAAAATAAATGACTGTTTTACAAATAGAGGTGTTTTCACTATTTATAAAAAAATCACTCTTTTTAGAGAAAACACAAAATTTTACCCTATGTTATTTTTTACATGATGTTTTAAAAAACAAATTTTATTTCTTACAATATTATTTACAAAATTTGAATAAATTTATTATATTATTTTCTCACATAAAGAAATAAAACATTTCTGATGAAAGATATATTTTTGAATCATGTAAAGCCTTTAATAAAAATTGAGTCCTTATTTACCAATATATTCATTTCATATAAAATATTCATACATAATTCTAAAAAAGTTTTATTATTATTAATAACACTAATTTCAATGGTTAGGTTATAATAGTCACATTTAAATAGTGTATCTCAGTTCATTTAGGCTTGGAGTTGCGTGTTATATATGCTATCGAATCTAATGTTATTATTTTAAAATATAAGGGTATTACATTTTAACCACCTTCAATAAATTATATCCTTACTATTATAGCTTGCACTCAAAAATCAATGGTTTTACATCTAAAAATAACTTTTTTGAAATCCCACATCGTAAAAAGGGTTAATAAAACTTACTCCTGCTAAGAGAGAAAGGTAAGTATGAAGGCCATCTAGAATAACACATAACTAGGTTTCCAAGTTGGAAAAAATTAGTTGGAAGTGAAAATATAGACTTGTAAGAAAAGAATAATGACCAAATAATTATGAAGAGTGATATAGATCAGTGATTACAAGAAAGTGAATTATCATAAGAAAGTTAACAACCACAAAACCATAAATCGATGAGGTGTGAAAAAGACCACTAATTCATCATAAATGAATGAAATAGGATAATTTTTTTGTTTCAAGATCATTTTCTAAGGTTTGAGGAATTAATTTACCATATAGATGAGGAATATAAGGAAATATATGTACTTAATAAGTAGAATTTTATCCTTTAATCATTTACACAATAATTTTATCTTTTTCTACAAATAATGAGTATTCAAGATGATTTTTAATGTCTAATGCACTAAAATAAACTTATAACAGATCGCATAATACATAAAAGGTTAAAAATATATTCCTTTAGTCTTTACTAAAATCAAAATTATTAGAATATGTTATCCAATATGGATAAATATAATACATTAATCTCTAAAATTCAACAACAAAACCAAAGTTTTAACATAAATCATTCCTTAAATAAATAACCATATATCCCAAATAACACTAATAACCTCAGAATTAATTAGTGTTTTTACCTAAAAGTTTATCTCATACCCTTTATCTTACACTTCCAAAAACATAAAATCATTCTTCATAAATAATAATTTACATTAAACCTAATGGTTATATATATATATATACATCAACCGAATAAAATGTCTCCTGAAATATCATCAATAACCTCAAAATCATAAAAATTATAAAAATATTTTATCCTATAATATGTTTCCAAAAATAAAATAAATATTTATCTTTCAAATCATTTAAGTAAAAATAATTTCATATTAACCAGAACATCATATAGGCCAGTGATAAGTGTTGCACCCTTGTCACCCTTGTCACCCTTCAATTGTGGGTTCAAGCCCCATGACCTTGCTGGATACGATGGATTGTCACATGAAATGTAGGTTATCATTTTTCTAAAAAAATATTTATATAATTCCTATAAAATTACCAAAAATGTGATGAACATCCTTGAAAAAAAATTAATCATTAAGTAACATTTTAATCACTAAGGTTTTCTATATAACTTATTTTTTTGAAAAATCAAATAATAATTGAATATTTTTACTTTAACATCAGTGATCATATTAAAACTAAAGGTTATTAATAACTTTAAACCTATGTCCACAAAATATAAAAGAATTATTCCTCAAATAACCTTTCCACTAAAACATATACTAAACCAAAGGGTTGTATTTCCATAAATAGTTTCCAAAAAATATCCTCAATCATGTTATATTTCCATCACAAAAATTATCAAAAGGGGTTTATATGTCTTTAAACATATGATCAACCTTAAAAATACTATCCCAAGACACTTTGGGTTTATCCCATATCACTATGGTATATCATAACCTTTTATATGTTCTATTCTTTAATTCATCATAATTGTTCATAGATAAAATATGAATTAACCAAATCATATCCCTCAAGAGTGTCAAACCAGGTGTGGATAAAGGCCTATTTTCATGCACAAGGTGATGATAAATTCAAAGACCAATGCACCATTTTTAGAGTTATTACCCCTAGTGTAACGTCCCGAGTCCGGAGCCCCTCCACTGGTGCCTCGTACCCGGTTTGCCACATGACCTCAAGCGCGTTTCCTCGAACGCCAGAGCCTGCCGACTAGCAGCGAGGGCCTTGGTGAGTCAGTGGGGAAACTATGCCCTCATTCGGTAAGGTATAAAAGGTAAGAAAACAACAATAAACAGCAGAAACAGTAAACAACATGCATAACAACAGAAACCAAACAGCGGAAACAATGTAGATATATAACTATGATGACAATGATGCAGCAGGTACAAGTATCTAAGGAAAACAACAAACACAACAACGTGCTGAAATACAACTAAAACCAAGTGCAAAAGAAAAACAAAGTGAGCTCCTTAGCATCGCGAGCCACGGCTCGATCCCATGCTCCCCAGCTCTTGGTGCAATCAAGATCCTGAAGAAGAAGGGCGATTACCCTTGTCTATACCTACAGCAAAATAGTCTGCTTGGGCCCAAAAGAATGGCCCAAACAGGGTGTGAGATACAATCCCAGTAGGCAATCACCCAAAGATTTGCGCCTAACAGTCAATGAATACATGGAAGTAATAAAACAAGAAGCAGTAAACGGAAAAGCACAAACATCTAAAATCCATAGTTCTAACAAGTTTAGCATACAAGTAAGCAGCCAACAACAAAAGAGAAAACAGGTAACCCTCTGGGTAGCTCTCACAGTCTAGCCCCTATGGTTTAACCTCTAAGTACTAGAAACCCTCTGGGAGGCACACACAGTCTCACCCCTCTGGTTCAGCTACGTAATTAAGCAGACTCTCTAGGGAAGCACTCACTGTCAATTCCCACTATAGTCTCGTATCGTGCTAAAGGCTCTATGGGGAAGCACTCAATGTCAATTCCCCCTATGGCCCGCGCCGTAATTAAAAGACACTCTGGAGAAGACCTTCTGTCAATTCTCCACTTGGTCTCGCATCGTGATTAAAAGACACTCTGGAGAATCCCTTCCATCAATTCTCCCTTTGGTCTGGTACCCTAGGTTCTCACAGTCCTGAGTAACTAAACATGCTCAGCACGTGTGTATCATCCTAGTAAACCTCAAGAACTACTTGGCTATCAACTAAGGCTCAAAAACAATAAATAACAACAATACACAATCCTACAACTAGGCATGACAACTGGAAAAACGCCAAATAGGCAGAACAAGCATGGCAAAGCAATCTGAGCAGAACAAAATACTCTAATCACAAGCAATAACCTCTACTAAAGAAATCAAGAAAATCAGGAAAGTAATAAGGGAAAAACAAGAAACACGCAATACCCCGTTCAAGGGTATTGGTGGAAATTGCACAAAATATTCATCAACTTTATACGGAAAGGCACAAACCACCTACCTCGATCCTAGGAGATCGATATACGTGAACCTCGATGACAGATTCTCCTTAGAACAACATAGATCTGAGAAAATGAACAAAACATTCATCCCATAATAACTTGAAAACAAGGAGGAATTAAGAAACAAGGCTCAAGTAGAAGGAAGAACTCACCGCTGCGATTCCAACGTAATTGACCGTGCTCGAATTGGAGAACGGACGGTGAGGCAAGACTCCGTCGAAGATCCAGCCGTACAAACGCTCTCGGATGGTCGAAAACTAAAGAAGAAGACGAATATGGGGGTTAGGCGCGACCCCGGTCCATTTAATGAAAAAAAATAAAGTACACGGCGTGTACTTCTAGAGTACATGGCGTGTACTTTAAATTTTTTTCGTACTCTGAAAAACCGGCCTCCACCTCAGCCTTACACACCGTGTGTGTGGCCCGGACACGGCCAGCACACGGCTTCGAGCCGGAACAAAGTACACGGCATGTACTCAGAAAGTACACAGCGTGTACTTTGAAAAATTTCCAAAAAAATCATTTTTCTTAAAAACTCCAGAAAAAGGGAAAACATACCTGAACGAAGATCCAGGTTCTTACGAACTTCCACCCTTAAAGAAATTCGTCCCCGAATTTCCCCAACGAGGTGGAGAATAAGAATCCCCGAACAGCTCCGGCCACTGCGATCATACATCTGCCTCCCTCTCCCAGGTCTCGTCCTGTACGCGCCCGTGTTGCCATAGCACTCGTACCAGAGGAACAGACCGCCCGCGGAGAACCTTCGTACTACGATCGACAATCCGGATAGGATGCTCCTCGAACGATGCATCCGCTTCAAGCTTGACCTCCTTAGGCTGAAAGACGTGAGACGGGTCTGAAAAGTAACGTCGGAGCTGAGAGACGTGGAAGACATCGTGCATGGCCCGATACCTCTGAGGTAGCTGCAACCGATAGGTGACTGGCCCCACTCTCTCCAAAACCTCAAACGGCCCGACGTACCGTGGTGAAAGCTTATCCTGTCTCCAAATCCTCTTGTGTCCCAACCTAGGTGCGACATGTAGGAAAACCCGATCACCGACCTCGAACTCCAGAGGTCATCTCCGCTGATCAGCATAAGACTTCTACCGAGACTATGCTGTAGCCATCATCTTCCGAATCATCTCTATCTGCTCTGAAGTCTCCTGAACAAGACGAGGTCCCAGCAAAGCTGTCTCTCCTGCCTCGAGCCAGCATAAGGGTGATCGGCATGGCCTGCCGTACAAAGCCTCGTATGGTGCCATCTGGATGGTCGCCTGGAAACTTTTGTTGTAGGCGAACTCCACTAGAGGAATATGCTTCTCCCAAGAACCGTCAAAGTCAAGGATGCAAGCTCGGAGCATATCCTCAAGCACCTGGATCGTACGCTCGGACTGGCCATCAGTCTGGGGATGGTATGTTGTACTCAAAATTACCCGTGTACCTAAGGCCTTCTGAAGTCCCTGCCAGAACCGAGAGGTAAAGCGTGCATCTCTGTCTAAAACAATAGAGCGCGGAACTCCATGAAGATGCACAATCTCTCTGATGTAAAGTCATCCCAGATCATCGACACTAAAGGTCTCCTTGATCGGCAAGAAGTGAGCAACCTTCGTAAGCCTGTCGACGACAACCCAAATAGCATCGTTCCCTCGAGGTGATCTCGGCAACCCAGTCACGAAGTCCATCGCAACATCGTTTCACTTCCACTCCGGAATGGTTAACTGATGTAAGAGCCCCGCTGGTCCCTGATGCTATGCTTTCACCTACTGACAAGTAGAACATCTCATGACAAAACCAGCAACATCCTTCTTCATACCTGGCCACCAGTACTGGCGATGAAGATCCCAATACATCTTGGTGATGCCAGGATGAACTGCCCAAACTAAGGAATGGAAATCCCGCATCATCTCCTCGCGTATGTCTTCTGGCACCCATACACTTCCTTGGAAACGTAAGATCTCATCCTCGCCCACTGTCCATCCAGGAAGAGGGTCCTCTCCTGACACACTCTCCCACAGGACTAAGACTTCCAAGTCTGATAGCTGCCTCATCCGTACCCAATCAAGTAGCATGGAGGTAACAGCTACAGAAGATATAAAAGTCGGTCCCCGTCTATCGTGCACCTCTAGATGCATCTCAGAGAATAGAGCCATCAGATTCCACTCAATATTGGCCTCCTGATCTTCCTGAATCTGAGTTCTCCTACTCAACGCATCTACCATGGCATTTCCCTTTCCCGGTGTATAGGCAAGATCGAAGTCAAAAGACTATAGATACTCAACTCACCTGCGCTGCCTCAGATTCAGATCACGCTGAGTGAAGATATACTTGAGACTCTTGTGGTTAGTGAAAACCACAAAGTGCTCTCCTAGAAGATAGTGTCTCCAACAGCGCAAACCATGAACAACAACTGCCCACTCCAGATCGTGCATAGGGTAGTTCTTCTCATGTGGCCTCAGCTGCCGAGACCCATACGCAACGACTCCATATTCCTGCATAAGCACAGATCCCAGCCCAATACCCGAAGCATCATAGTAAACAGTGTAGCTCTTGCCTGGCTCTGGAAAGACTAGTATCGGTGCTGACGTAAACCTCCCCTTCAGCTCCTGAAAGGCTAACTCACAAGAATCTGACCATAAGAACTTCTCCCCCTTCTTGGTCAGACCTATCAAGGGTGCTGCTAAATGAGAAAAGTCTCGAATGAAGCGTTTGTAGTATCCATACAACCCTAGGAAGCTCCGTACCTCAAAAACGTTCTTCAACTGCTCCCAGGAAACTACAGCTCTCACTTTCTCTGGGTCCAAAGATACTCCTATCTCTGAGATGACGTGACCCAAGAAGTGAATATGATCCATACAGAAGTGGCACTTCGAGAGTTTAGCATAAATCCGATGCTCTCTCAGTGTACTCAGAACGATCTCAAGATGGGTGGCATGGTCGTGTCGAGTGTGAGAGTACACCAAGATATCGTCCATGAAGACCACGACGAAGGAGTCCAAGTAAGGATGGGACACTCGGTTCATCAGTGCCATGAAAACTGCAGGTGCGTTCGTGAGACCGAATGGCATGACTGTATACTCGTAAAGACCATACCTTCTCCTGAAGGCTGTTAGAGGTATATCTGATGGTCTAACGCGCAACTGATGATAATCGGACCTCAAGTCGATCTTCGAGAACACCCGGGCTCCTCGAAGATGATCTAAAAGGTCATCAATCCGCGACAATGGATATCGGGTTTTGACCGTCAACTGGTTCAGCTTCCGATAATCCACACAAAGCCGAAGGGTACCATCTGCCTTCCTTGCAAACAGGACAGGAAAACCCCAAGAAGAAGTACTGGGTCAGATGGAACTCTTAGCCTGTAGCTCCTCCAACTACTTCTTGAGCTCCTGCAACTCAGGTGAGGCCATCCTATAGGGAGTAATGGACACCGGTGCCGCTCCTGGCACAATCTCAATAGAAAAGTGTACCTCATGCTCCGGAGGCAAACCTGAAAAGTCCTCTGGAAAGACATCCCGAAAGAGATCCACCACTGGAGGAAGGTCTAACTGTGGAGTCCCCTGATCATCCAGATGAAGACTAGCAATCTGGGCCGTCACTCATCCTAGCCCAAGATGCTCGAGTCCTGCCTGACTCGCCCGAACGTCCCATTCGCCTCTGTGAAGGAAAGATTCACCCTCTGGTGAAATGAGACTGACTCAGCGGCGATAGCAGTCGACGACTGCCCAGAAGGGAATCAACCAGTCCATGCCAAGGATTACATCATATCTTGTCATCTCTAGGACATAGAGGTACCATAAGAAGCGATACCCTGCAACCTCGAGAGGGCACTCTCTACACTGGCGTACACTAGATGTCCTCATTCCCAAAGGTGTGTCTAGTGTCAACGAGTCGACAGAAGAAAAGATGCGGAGTCCAAGGCTCTCCAGAATAGAAAAAAAGATAAAGCTATGCATAGAACCAGTATCTAAAAAGGATGAAGATAAAACTGAGGCTACTAAAATCATACCTCGAACAGTAGAAGGTCCGGGATCCTGCTCATGATAAGTCTGCTCCACGGCGAAAGACTGGCCTGCACCGCGGCCCTGTTCCCCTGACTGACCGCTCTGAGATGAACCTCCCTATTGGTGATGGGGAACTGGTGGCTGACCGCCACGACCTTGACCTCCACCTCAGCCCGAACAGCCGGAAGAACTCCAGTTCCCAGACTCGTGAGAGATTGGTGGGGCTTCTCCTGAACAAGGAGTCATGGAAGAACCCCGGTCACTTGCTGATTGTGGGAAAACCTGGCAGACATGATGAAGGTGACCCATCTTGCCACAAGATCGGCACTCCACGGGGTCTCTCTGGCACTGCGGCCTCGTGTGCCCTGCCCAGCCACACTGATATCACGTCACCTGGCTGCCTGATGATGCATCTCGCTTCCTCAAATCACCGCGCGTAGGCTCCCTACGGCGCTTCTTGCTGTCATCTGAAGGAAAGCTAGCTCTGGAAGCAGAACCGCCCTAACTCACAGCTCCAGAGTCTCTCAGATTGCGCTCCGCAATCAGTGCCTGGTTGACGATGGAAGTAATGGAAGTCAGCTGGAAGATGTTCACCTATGAGCGAATCTCCCGCCTGAGTCTATCCTCAAAATTCCTCGCCAGGAACACCCCACTCCCATCCCGAAGTGGTGTAAAACGCTATAGCTCAGTGAAACGAGAGGAATACTCCATGACCGATAGAGTACCCTGATCTAAGCTCATGAACTCCTGGGCTCGATCGGCCCTCAGGGTCTCTGGGTAGAAGTAGTCATAAAACACGCGTTGGAACTCCTCCCAAGTCATAGCCTGCTGCTGACCCGCCTGTGAGATCACGTCCCACCACCTCTTGGCGAAGTCTCGGAGCATGTGGTGGCGAGATTGACCCACCTCTCTGGAGGAATCTACAGATGCTCGAATATAGTCAGCATGGCTTCCATCCATGACTCTGTAGCCTGAGGTCCTCCCTCCCCCGAGAACGTGGGAGGATGCAGCTACTGAAAGACCCGCGTCAAGTTTGCGATAGATGAGGCAGGAGGCGGTGCTCCTTGGAAGGCCTGCATCATCCTCATGAAACCCTCCCTAAACTACGCATCGGAACCCACAACTAGTACAACAACCGGTGCCAAGGCTGGCTCGGCTGGGGGATCGACAGGAAGTCCCTGATCAGCCCTATCTGGCGTCTGATCACTGCCTGACGACAGACGTATGACCGGAGGACCTCTCAGAGGCATAGCTCTGAAAGATCAAAAGCACACCTTAGATCAAGAAAACAAGGACAGAGAACACAATAGTACAAAATGGGAACAGGGGAAAAAACACACAAGATTGCAAAACACGACTACACGGCGTGTATAAAACTACACGGCGTGTCTACTTAAACCATTGACATGGGCGTGTACTCTCACCCTACAAGTCGTGTACACTTCAAACTACACGGCGTGTTGACCCCCACACATGGTGTGTGCTTGAAAACTATTCCCCTTCCCGAGTCTCCTCACATGGCTAACCCACACGGTCCGACTCAACCTGAGACTACACGGCGTGTTTGAATAAAACACGGCGTGCACTAGACGAGGCTTCGACGGTCCGTGTTGTTGAGTACACGGCCGTCTACATGGTTGGACCTTACACGGCGTGCTCCGAACAAGCACGACATGCATAGGCGAAGGCAACACCGTCCCGTGTTGTTCGTGACACGACCGGGTACCTGAGCAAGACTACACAGCGTGTTCCAAACAAACATGGCATGTGGAAAAGAAGGTCACTCCGGCCCATGTTGTTCGTGACACGGTCGGGCAAATGGACAGGACTACACGACGTGTTCCCTACAGACACGGCATGTTCTACCCGAGCTTCCCCGGCCCGTGTTGTTAGTGACACGGCCGAGTACATGGCTCCAAACTCACACGGCGTGTACCAATGGTACACGGCGTGTTCCCGAAGTTACTCCTGCGACACCGTGTTCTGCTCACACGGTCAGTGACACGACCTGAAAACTACACGGCGTGTATCCAAAAAGTACATGCCGTGTATTCTGGGTTTTTCTGGGCAGTAGCTCAGAAACTGCGCAGAATTCTATAAAAACTAAAACAAGGGAAAAGGGTGCCAAATTCTGATCCGTGAGGGCCCGTAACACCTCAAGAACCAAAATTCGGTGTTCATTTTAAGCAAGGAACAAAGCAATAGTTTTCTAACACAACAGCAGAGAATCTATCAAACAACTATCACAACAACATGCATAATATACAAAAAGTCTATCACAACAGCATGCAATCTCTAATTCACCCTAGATGGCATGGTAAGGCTCAACAATAATAAATAACAACAGTCCACAATCCTACAACTAGGCATGGAAACTGGAAAAACTCCAAACAGGTAGAACAAGAATGGCAAAGCAATCTGAGCACAACAAAATACTCTAATCACAAGCAATAACCTCTACTAAAGCAATCAAGCAAAGCAGGAAAGTAATAAGGGCAAAACAGAAAACACACAATACCCCGTTCAAGGGTATTGGTGTAAATTGCACAAAATATTCATCAACATTCTACGGAAAGGCACAAACCACCTACCTCGATCCTAGGAGATCGATATATGTGAACCTCAACGACAGATTCCCCTTAGAACGACGTAGATCTGAGAAAACTCACAAAAAGTTCATCCCATGATAACTTGAAAACAAGGAGGAATCAAGAAACAAGGCTCAAGAAGAAGGAAGAACTCGCCGTTGCGATTCCAGCGCAATCGACCGTGCTCGAATTGGAGAATGGACGGCAAGGTAGGACTCCGTCAAAGATCCGGCCGTACGGGCGCTCTCGGACGGTCGAAAACTGAAGAAGAAGACGAATATGGGGGTTAGGCACGACCCTGGTCCGTTTAATGAAAAAAAAGAAATTACACAGTGTGTTCTTTAAATTTTTTCCGTACTATGAAAAACCGGCCTCCACCTCAGCCTTACACACCATGTGTGTGGCCCGGACACGGCCAACACACGACTTCGACCCGGAACAGAGTACACGGCGTGTACTCAGAAAGTACACGGCATGTACTTTGAAAAATTTCCAGAAAAACCATTTTTCTTAAAAACTCCAGAAAAAGGGAAAACATACCTGAACGAAGATCCGGTTTCTTACACCTAGTCCCAATTGTGCCATATTCACATCTACTTGTAGTTTTTATACATGGATGTTATTACTTGTAAAAACCACACAATATTTTTCTTACAAAAAATTTAGGACGTTAATACATAATTTGACATATCCTCAAAGTCTATAATAGTTTTATCTTCCCAAATATATTTTTCCTATATCTAGTTCCCAAGTTTTCTAAAAAACATCCTTTAATACCAACTGTAAAGACCCCAACCCTAGTATCCTATAGTTGGTGGTAACTTTACTACTTTGGCATAGGATACAAGTGATCACATCTCGATAGACTAAATAGTTTAGTAGTCTTGGTAAACTATATATATACTTGAATATAAAATTATATTTGAAAATATGAAATAAAACATTGTAAATGTAAAAATTTTGCAACCTTGAACTCATTTAAAGATTCCTTCTTCATATCCCAAGGAAAGGAAACAAAATAATGGCAAGATCAAATACCCAGAAAGGTTTATGTACAAAAAAAGATACCATGAATCAATATGTAGTAATCAATATGTAAATTTAAATAACTAAAAAACATATCATCTAATCAATAACTTGAACATGAAGAATAATATAGAAGGAATAAATGGTAATCAAGTAATTATATATAAATAATCAAATTATCTTAAAGCTAATTAATAGATAATATCAATGCAGTGATCTAATGGATAATAATAACTAAATTATCAATGAAGGAAATTCTTAATATTGGACCTCATTATCTTATAAATCATAATATATATACCGTCAAGACTTTGTGCCAAGACAGTTTAATCGATGGGTAGGTATACACCATAAACTCATTTAATTCTAGCTTACTAATTTTTCCCACAAGACCTTTTGATGCATCATAGGGCTATATAATTCTGGGCCCCATCCATCACCGCATTTCCAATTCATTCCTCATATATTTAATGATTGATTTAATTCTTGAACAATATTTCTTATCAACAAATATCCATATTGAGTAAAGAATATGGATTATCAATAATTACATAGTCAATAAAATAGTTTTCAAAGTAAAAAAAATATATAGAAATTGTATATGCTTTAATAAATAATCATATCCATGATACAAATAATATTTATATTTAAGGGAAATGTAATATCCAATGATCAAAAGAAAGTGAATGTTTCAAGGGAATGTTAATGACTACAAAATTAATCAAGAAATTGAATATCAATAATTTCCTTTATCAAATTGATCATAAAACACACATATAAATAATAAGTACTATATAATTACAATATATCCCCAATGCAATATAAGTAAAAAAGGGTTTTTGTTATTGATTAATATAGATACCATTAAAATTTTATTAAAAACATTTTTAAGGAAAATACACTTTTCACTTTGAAAATCACTTTTAAAAACTAAAAATATATATAATATTAGGAAAAAAATTATTTAAAAATACACATATAAATTTGTAAAGAAAGTTTCAAAGTAATTATTTTTCATTATGGTGAGAAAATCCCATGTACGATGAGTACATTAAAACTTAGATTACTTTCACATTTTTATAAGAAAAGTAAAAAGTACCTTATTTAGAAAATGATAAGAAGATTTCTTTTATACCATTTTTTAAAAATAAAACATGGGTAAAACTATATTTAATAAAAAAAATTAGAATAGTAAAAATATTCTTTAAAACATTTTTAGAAAAAATGGATATGGAAGAAAAACTATTTTCAACGAAAGAGAGAAATAATGTTATCTTTTCTTAAAAACATTCTCTCAATAATTTTAAGAACCAAAGAGAAGAAAGTGGTTCTATTTCTTGAAACGTTAATGAATAACTAGAGTATAATAAAATATATTGAGTTTAGGATGGAAATATAAAATAAATTTCCCAATGGTGACTTAAACATAAACAATCCTGAAAAACAATGAGACTGTGAAATAAACTCTCACCACTTTGGTAAATTTTGAATCATAACACCCATAAAATAAATAAATTAAAATTAAACATTAAATTCCATTAATATAATTATTATAATGATATAAAATATCAAATGGGTAGTATATTCACCTTATAAAATTAAATAGGTGCATAATACCAAATATATCTCAATGGAGTGTAAATTGTACGAAATATCTTAAAAAGATCATAACATTGAAGTGAGAATTAATCAATAAAACAATTATCTGTATAAAATGTAAATCCATATAAAAAATTGGAAACAAAACATAAAATAATCAAATTCCATTACATAAACAATCTTAGAATATCAAAGATAATAAATAAGTAATATAACCTAATGAAAGAAATTAAGTTATGAAACACTTACAACTTGGTAATTTTGAAATCAAATCCACAAGGATGAAATAATATGAATTGAAATATAAAATACCATGAATTATAAATTATTCATGATATAACATGTAAATTGAGAAGTATATACACCATATAAAATAAATTAGGCACATAACAATAAAATATGCCTTAATGAAGGAAAATTGAGAAAAAATTCATTACCTCACATTTACCTCTAGTTGAATATAATTTAACCTCATATATAAGGGTTTTAAACATGATATTAATTTATACCCAAACCTTATTTATATTTAAAATATCATATATTATCTTCTTATGACATCTTATCACTCATTAATTAATAATATTTCATTATTAATATTGCTTTTTGTGTTAATTTCTTTGTTTTCTCATTCATGTTTTGTAAAGGAAGTTTCAGTTCTTGTAAATATGATATAGTTAAATCATTTTAATAATTATATTAATTTTATAAATATAATATTTATTAATTATATACATTTTTATAATCATTATTTAAATTTTTACATGGAAAATGAACCACATCACTTTGTGGAGATACTAGGCCATACGTATGCATGAGAAATGTTATCATTTCCTTAATTTGTGAAAGGATAAGAATGTGGATGATATATTAATTTTCAAGAATCAATATAATTTCATAATTATCATATATATTTGTTATTTCCATCATTAATACTATCCATGTGAGTCAGTGATGGAAAAAAAATTACATCAGTTTATAAGGTGATAGTCCACCGTACAAACGAGTGAGGGATTTGTTTCATGAAGGATCGCTATGCTCCTCCTCCCTTTCCTCCCATGGCATAGGTCATGGCTGCGGCGTAGTCTTCCCTCCTCGGTCCCCCTTGGCCGGGGAGGGAGGCAGAAGATCCTTCGCTTCCGTTACCCTCTTGCGACCCTTCTTTTTCCCCTTTTACAGATCTGTCTTCCCTCCTTTGCTTTCCCCCTATTGAAGTGAGCCCTAAAGTTCAGTCCTATGTGGATGGAGATCTTTCTTTTCCGATTTCTACTCTAGAACTCACGGAATCCTCGGTGCTACTGGACCTTACACTGGTCGCTCATTTTGGGAAGAAGCGGCCCTCTGTTGATGCTTTCGACAGGTTTGTCTCCTCTTCCTGGAATTTGCAGGATCAGACAGTTGTTGGAATTCTGACTGACTGACTGAAAATTATATTTTTTTATTTTTTAAATACCCGCTTTATGGGTGAGTGGTAACCACAACAACATAATACCCCCCAAAAGACTTACACCAAACGCGGGATCCGAATTCAAAGGATCAAAATGAAAATTCAAAAATCAAAACCACCACAGGACCCAAGGATACCTTGATTCATGAGAACCACAACTGTCAATCAAAGCCTTACACAAAATGCATGATCCAAATGAGGAGTATCTATACAAGGCTTGGGCTAATGCCCCGTGTTTCTTGGAGGGTTTTTGTTTCCTCCTATTTCGGTGGTCCTTCGCATTTCACCTACTACACGACTCTCTGGTTACAGAAATCTGGATTTCTCTCCATAGTCTCCCATTACCATTCCAGAATCCAGGTATTTTTAGGTTGATTGGAAATATGATGGGTTGTTACCTCTGTTCCGATGCCCGTACCTGCTCGGTTTGCCACCCGATTTCTCCTATAATTTGCATCGAATTTGATGTCTCGAAGGGTCCAGTGGAGTTCATAATGATCGAGGTTGAAGGAGAACTTCGCTGGCACCAGATGGTATGCTACGATTCATGGGTTCAGTTATGTGTAGGATGTAATTGGTTGGTTCATGAAGTTAGAAAATTTCTTAGAAGCTCTTCTCCTTTTACTTGGAGAGATTTCCCTAAGGATCTCCTGGATACTGATCCTGGTGCAGTACACAAGGCCTCGAAGATGGGTCAGCTGGATACTGGAGCGATTGGAAGTTCTTCTATCACATGAGAAGAAAGTGGAATGCTGATAGTAAAGTTGAGAGTAGAGGCAGTTGTAGGTGAGAAATTGGAGTTGTGCAGGGCTGTAACAGAGGTGTTGGAGGCCGTTGGGCAACAGGAGGCTTCTCGGAAGCCAGCTATGGATGCTCAGTGCGACCCCACTATTTCTGAAATTTTTAGTAGACTGAAAGCTGATTTGGGTGTTGGGTGTTCTCCTAAGACAACGTGTGCTATTGGAAGCAATGGGGTCAGTAGGACTGTTGGATTGGTTTAGGAGAAGGAAACATGTCTTGAGGAGAGGGATCTTCATTTGAATGCTGAGATGGTTAGGCAACTAGATTCATCTTTACCCAGTGGTTCCATGGTGAGGGATGCAGCAGGTGTGTATCCAGCCTCTAGTGGAGACACCTACTTGCAGTTTCAATACATGGGTCATGGATTTGTCCAATCAAAGGGTCCAGAATTGGTAGTGCAGTACATGTGGGCACAACCTTTTTATGCTGAGAAGGTTAAAACTAGAGGCATGCTTAAAAATTCTCAAAACCGGTTTGAAGTTCTGGGAGAAGAAGACTGTCAGATTCCTGGAGAAGGCATGGAGATGGAAGATACACAAGGAGAGGACCCTTCTTTAGTAAGGGGGTCTACTCAAGAGGAGGAAGATCCAGACCCGGACTCACCTGTTGAGCCCATATAAGTGGGCTTGGTAGAGGAATACTTTCGATCCTCATCAAGGGGAAGAATACAATTATTGATTCAGAAGGTTTTATTAAGCATAACTTGAGGACACAAGGGAGTAAGGACTACTCTAACTTACCTAGTCCTCCTGTTATAAGGTATGAAAGTAAGGGAAACCTTCCTTCTATGGGTACTAATAATGCAGCCAACAATTACTTGAACAAGAAGAAGGTATCTGACGAGCATGAGGATGGTAAGCAAGAAGGTGGCACACAGGCCAATAACCAGGTGTCTGTAGAACCTATGGATACTAAAAGGGCAACTGATCAGTAGGGAGAATGGAAAAATCAATCTAAATAGGTGATGGCAGCAACATAGGAAGATCTTAAGCGGCCTATGGAAGGGCCTCTTGTCGGTTGGCAGTGCTTGGAGGATATTGATTCGGATAAGAATATAGATCTACTCATACACTCTGGTGAGGAAATGTAGGAGGATGTCCTGGTGATTAAGGCGACAAGGGAAGATATTGATCAAATAATGAGTAGATTTCTCCGAGTCGAAGGTACAGAGGATCAAGGGGAGTTTATTAACAAGAAAGACCGTATATTGGTCAAAGGTTTCAATAGGGGGAAAATTAGAAAAGAAGAGTACATGCAAACCTGGGAATACCTGGAAACTTGTTATGAAGCACTTCTTGAAGATGATTCAGGATTCCAGGTAAAGTCCTTTCCATGGAAATTGTTTAGGGAATTTGACTCTAATTGCCTCAATCTTGTGTTTAACAAGTCAGTGGTCTATTTTGATGTTTGATCTGCTGAACTGTGAGGGTTATCACTTTCCCCCTGAAAGTGTTGGAAAAATAAAAAAGTAAATTTTGATGTATGGAAGGATTTGTTTCCCATTTAACAAAGAATGATATGGGTAAATATTATGAAACAAAAATAATAAAATATAATTATATGGGATATAATGGTTATATTATATTTTAATTGTTAATACATAATTAAATTTGGGAAAATACTTAGTAAAAAGAAGGAGCATAGTGAGGACGATTACCTTCACTTAGAAAACCTCTTTTGAATATCTTATTAAAGACCATAGGGTTGGTCTTTTGTGAAGAAAAGAAGCTCTAGAATATGGATAAGGATTTTTGGGAGATATTTTTTCATGTTCTGGTTTATATAAATGGATTTATAGGTGTTAATAAGTGAGGGGATGGGGTTTCCTTTTATAATTGAGGACGAGTGACATTTTTGTTAATATCCAAAAATATTCAATAATGGGAAGCCACCCTAAAACCAATTTCAACAAAAAAATGATAAATAATGAATTAGAGGTAATTTAAGTTCTATAAACACCTAAAAAACTAAAAATTAACATATTTTAAACATTTTATTCCCTTTATCTATATAGTTACTCACTTTTACCATTTTAGTTTTCACCAAAATAACTAGTTTTTTTAACCTAGGAAATTTATCCTTTAAGACTAAAATAAAATAAAAATTATTAGATAATTTGGAACTAATTATTCATAATATTAAATCCATTTTATCAAATATAATTTCCATGCCATTAGAAAATTAATTTTAACACAAGTTCATGTAACGCGCAAAACACCGTTCAAACCTTAATTGTAGTAATTCTTTTTTACTATTTTTTACTTTTTATTATGAAAAAATTATGTTTAAATTATTAATTATAATTAATTATATTGATTAAAAATATACAATAAATTTTATCTACTTAAATTCACATAAGTGGAAGAATTTAATTTAAAAAATGATCCTACAAAATGTGTCAAAAAACAATTTTTCAAAAAATATATTTTTTCATTCATACGCTGATCTTATATCAACTCTATGAAAAAATAATTATCATTATATAAATTTAAATTAATATATATATATTTATAATATTAATTTTATTTAAATAATTCCTAATTATGGGTTATTTTATTTATTTAAATTATAGTAACATTATGCATTTAAAAACCATATTTAAAAAATGTGTTTTTAAGCCTAAAAATAAACTTATACTAAAATATGATATCGAAATGATTAAAATGAAATTAAATATATTAAATATAAATAATTAATAATTCTATTACATTGAAATAAAATTATAATCATAATGAGACTTTTAAATTACTTAATGTATTGAAAAGAAATGATAGTTTTACAAAAAAGTGACATTTTCACTATTCACTAAAAATTCACTCTTTTCATAAAATTATCAAATTTCACCCTATGTTAATTTTGAAACTGTGATATAAAAAGTGAATTTAGTTTTTTATAATATTATTTATAAATTTTAAAAAAATTGGTTATATTATTTTTCTCACACAAAGCAATAAAACATATTTGATGAAAAATATATTTTTAATGCTTGTAAAGACTTTACTAAAAATTAAGCCCTTATTTACCAATATATTCGATTCATTTAAAATATTTATACATAATTTTAAAAAATTGGTTATTACTATTAATACTACTAATTTTAATAGCTAGGTCATAATAGTCACATTTAATTTTTATATCTCGGTTCGTTTAGGCTCGATGTTGCGTGTGCATATGTTATCAAACATAATGTTATTATTTTAAAATATCAGTGTGTTACAATAATTTTTCATATTGAGATCTTAATAACTCAATATCCAAATTTATATCTTATATTTATTCACTTGTTCATTTCCTTTAAAAAAAATTTCTAATTTATCCCAAATTTATTTCACTGTTTTGATCCACTTAAACTTAAGGAATTACTTCATTGAAAGATATGAAAAATTGTAATTTTGAGCACAACCATAATTATAAAACCTATTTATAACTAATAATATCTTATAAATACCTTAATTATGAGGAATAAAACTATTTATGGTTGCCTCTAAAACATCTATACTGGTAGAAAAAATATGTGACAACATTCAGTATTTCCATTTACTATAATTATTCTCATTGAATGTTTGAATCCCCTTTCTTTTCACCAAATTAAAGTTTTCCATGTTAATAATAAAAAAATATCATATAAAAATCTTCAACCATAAAGATAAAATTTATTTAAATAATATAAACGCCAACTGATTTCAATCTTCATAACAATAAATTCCACACTTCTTGATCTTTGAAGAAAACATGATTTCTTTAATACCAATTTTGGTGACCCAGGTCATGATGGGGTTCACTATGAGTGGTGGGGGTGGGGGTGAATTATTTAGAAATGGTCTAATTTTATTTTTTATGATTTATTATTAAATTAACCTCCATCACTTGTTAGAGTGAGTAATCTCAATTCTTAACACACACACAATGAGGAAAGTAATAAATAAAGGAAACTTAATGCACAAGATGCACTACTCAAAATGAGTAGTTAATACATGGAGTGATCTAGACCCACCAAAGACCATACATTCCACTAGAATCACCATAGAGGATACAAATGAGTAAGGTTTTTCCTTTACTTGTGTTACAATATATTAATAGTGCTATCTCTAGACAAGTCTCCTGAAAAAATGCACTGTTGTCTTATACTATTGAAAGAGGTATAATCCTACTCCCTCTAATGATAATTTCTTTACAATATAAAGTTCACCCATAATTATTTAATATTGAGAATTGGTGTGACTGCCTTCTTCCTTACCACATGCCACATTTTTGATAATCACACACAAAAAACAATCATGTGATATTTCCATTGTTATTATTCCTCTTCTTATACTTTCATAATTGGGAGTATTATATTAATATTATCTATTCTTCCTATATTCATTATACTACACATGATCCTCTTCCACATTTCACCTTATTCTCTTTAATATATAACACAATTTTTTTAACACTCATTCATACATTAAAGATCCTATTCTTTTTAATCTAACATACCAGTATCATTTTTCTTCTTCATATTCAAATTTGAACTTCAAATTTGAATTCAAATAGAAAAATATATTTAATTTTTTCTTTTAACTTGTATTCTTATTCTTCTTCTTATTATTTATTTTCCCACTTCTTCTTTAGTTATAGGAACTATCCAAGTGGGATCAGGTACAAAACACGATGTAATTATCTATATCATAGCGTGGTTAACCGGTTTTCCACAACTAAAAATTCCTTCAAAGTGAAACACATTTATCCATAGAGTGAAGTATATTTCTTCCTCAGAACAGCCCAAAACTTGAATCTCATGGCTTATCATCATGATGAAAGGCTCCTCTTTATTTCTCCAAGCTTTCATGATTGCAGCACAACAATATCTTCGTGGCGTGAACCATCTTCCTACACTACTTACATCATGAATTACCTTCATGATATTTAATCCATAAAATACCAGTTTTGGAATCATCATATTTATATATCAAATTCCCCTTAATTTCCATGAAATTTTTTTTTCTTCTGAAAATCCCCCTTTAAAATTTCCTTTTAACTTCTATAAATTATCCTATTAACTTCTAAAAATTACATATTTTATCTAATTTTGAGATCTATATATATAATATAAATGACTCTTATGCATGATTGGAATGGCTCTTGTGCATAACTTACATCACAAAAATGAATCTTATGAAAAGTTTGACTTACTCTTACACATATTGGAAATGAATCTTATATAAACTAAAATGAATCTTATGCATGTTTAGAATGATTCATATACTTTATAGAAAATGAATCATACGTTTGAGGACTTATTCAATTTCCCCAGTCTTAGCACAAATTTATTCTTACAAATGAGTAAAACTACTCTTAAATATATAGGATATATTTTAACCCTTTCAAAATTTCTCTGATTTATTATAATTAATCTTATGTTTGAGCACTATAACTCTTACTAATTTAATATTTACCCATTTTGGAATCTGAATATGATCATCTAAAAAATGTTTTCTAGATTACTTATAACTATTTTGAAACACCTAAAATATTTTTTGAAACACCCACACACTTCCAAATAACCTTCACCTCACATAAAAAAACTTATTTTATGATAGTTTAAATATGATTTATGTATTGAAAATGAAACCCAAAACAATAAACATATCAAATTATTTATTTATTAAAATCATATTCTCTATAAAAATATCAAATTATATAGGATAACTTTTCGAGTATTAATTTTATTAAAAAATTCCTGGATTTCATGTAATGACCCAAAATTTTATAAATAAAATTCATTTTTTAAATGAATAAGTGCCTTATTTAAGTAATGTAATTATAGAAAACACATACACTAATTTGATCATTTTGGACCATTATAAGTTATATACTGTCAAATTTAAAATACCATTAAGAATCATAACTATTGATAATATAGATATTGAAAAATGATCATATGATTAGTATATATTAAGGGTAATGTTAAAGTCATATTGACATAGAAAAAAGAAGCGATGACCTAGATGAGTAGGATCGTACCATATGAATCCCATTCATCAGAGATTCTAAGAGATATAACAACATTGGGATTTTTACTTAACTAAGACCAAGACAACATTCAACAACTAAAGCATGAGTGAATAAATTTATTGGATACTTTCAAGATCATCAAGATCATGACCCAAACCATGTTCACCGAACCACCCCATGAGAATCTCACTATCTCACACCTTACCCTTAGGGTATTCCTTGGTGTAATAAAGGGTTATGTATATCAACACTAAAAATATAAATTTTTATATTTTCATTTAAATTAAATAATGATTATATTTATTCCTTATTTTTGTCACTTTATAAATAATTAAATAAAGACTTTGACAAAAATTATATTTTGATAAGATAAAATACAAATTGTTTTTTGGTAATATATAGTTTCAATAAAGATAATATTTTTGATTAATTTAATAATTTTGGAAATATATAATATTTTAATAAATTATTATTCTTAAATAGTATATATAAAATATAAATGAAAATATAATTTTATGAAGTGAAAATGTAATTTTTATAAGGGCAAGGAAACTCTTTTTTTCAAAAAGCTAATATTTTTAAATAAATGGTGATTTTTATTTAAAAATGTAATTTATAATATTTAGAGAATTATTTTAATAAAATAAATATTATTTTTAGAATATGTAAATCAAAATTATCCAATGGTAAAATTTTCATAATTTCCTGAGATAATTGAATATTCGGGTAAAAATTAAATATGGTATAAATATACATTATGTATTATGACATCATAATGACCCAAAAGTGATGTAATATATGTCATAAAATTTATACATGACCAAATATATATTTTACCTTTAAAATAATTTGTATTTAATGTTATTTTACTATTTTTATAAAACCATTATAAATCCTCCAAAATTGATATTGCAAATTATGGTTTTAAAATCAATTCTTTATGAACATAACTCACTTCCACATCACCAAGGGTAATATTTTAATGTGATCGGTTCTTGGAATTATAAAATAATTAAAACCACTTATATTTGGAAGAAACCATGGAAAAATCATGATATGGTTTGTGGTTTTGATTACTTTATTGTATAGAGTCAAAAGCCTATGTTTAGAAAATAATAAAGAACTCCCCACTCTTTTCCTATATAAACCCACCCAAGATCGCATTTATCTTCACTAAAAAACCTTGGATCCGCAAATTACTATACCCTTTCATCTCTATATATTCATCTAAAGTTTCTCTAATGTCTTAAGAATGTCCTCATAAGCTTTTGGAAATATCCTCTCAATGTAATGGATCTTCTCATTCCCCTCTTTATTCAAGAACATACTTTATGTTATGCCTTTTGTTTTACATATTCTCATATTAGGATATGTAATCACACATCCATATAACTTCCCTTGTTATGTTGAAGTGATTAGAAACCCCTTTCACTATTATTAATACCTCCCATGAACCTTTATATACCCTCGTTATGTTTCCAAAAGTATTCTTTAGCTTCTCATGCCAAGCATTTGTGTATTAAATAACCATATTGATTTCCACTCAAGGGTATTCACCTTGTTGAACCTATTATTCATTTATTGGGGAATTACATGTATTTAACCCATAATCCTTAATCTTGGGGTTAAAATTGATGAAAGATATCCTTATATTATATGATCTGTATGGCACACTTATGCATATACACGATATGAAAGTGATGGGTGGGCCAAAAATTATATAACTATCAAATTAATTAGGTAATGTTTTAATCTCATGAAATTATATGCATGGTTCATGGGAGGTTATCCTAAGCACACTATGTTATGTTATCTTGGAAATTACCCTTGTATTATGTTATGATGTCACATTTTATATTACTACCACATTCCCATGTTTCCTTTATGCTATCATGTTATATCATGACTCATTGTTCAATATTATGATTCTTACCCCTCTTATGTTACATTGATATGTATATCATCTCACATGTAATGCTTTACCTTATACTATTCCTTATTTATTCCCATACTGGGATTTATATCTCACCCCTTTATTATGTGAATCCCTAGTTTATCCCATATAGTTTTAGAGGAATGATGGAATTTTATAATCATGTTAAGGAAATTTTCAATATTTTTTTGTATACATGTATCAATTTGATGCACCATGTACTTAATTTCTAAAAGACACCAGGCCTTACAATCTTCTGGGGTTGTATTAAGTGTAACTTTATATAATAAATCATGAAATAAAGTGTATTAAAATATGCATTGTCATAGTTATTATCATATTAAAGTCTATTTATTTTTGGGATTAGTATTATGAAACTATAGAAAAATAATTAGGGATAATACTAAACATAAGAAAAAATCCTTAAATTTTGTAAAAGTATAGAGTAAGTGATTTCTAAGAAAACGTATCCCTGTGTGGATACTATAAGTGGATGTGGCTCTATAAAAACCCAGTTAATGATAGAATAAATCATATTAATATTTATTAGTATTCTGGAATTATGTAGTTATATTCATTATAAATATATTAAGTAATTCTTAAAAATAAAAAAAGGAAATGGTTTTATTAAAATAATTTCTTATATGATTTTATTTAAAAGTTTAATTTTCAAATTATTGAATTTTAATTTGAAAAAATTAATTTTATTATTAAATTAATAATTTCAAAATTATCTTAGGAGGAATTTTTGATAATTTTATGAAAATATTGTTTTTTCAAGGAAGAGTGAAAATACTGATATTTATTTTAAACTCTATTTTATTTAAAAGTATTTACAAGGTAAAATTATGTTTTAGATTAGTTTTAAATTTTAATTAATTAATTTTTTATTTAATATAATTCAATTATTATTTTTTAAATGGATTTTACATTTGAATTTATTATAAAAACATTTTATATTTTAAAAGGACATTTTTCTGAAAAACTATTTTTCATTGCGTTTTGCCAGTTTAATTTTAAACTAGAATGTGAAACTTATATGTTTTGAATTTTGAAAAATGGATTAAAAATTTGGAATTAGTGGGTCTAAAATTATTAAATAGGACCCTTTTATTTTTGGAAAATATGAATAGTAATATTAGTAATTTTTATAACCACAGTAATGGGTAAACCGAGTAATTTAGGTTAGAAATAAAATGATAAGAACTATTAAATGACCCAAAAAAATTGTCTAAATATTATTTTATATGTATATATCGACCATAATTATATAATTATCTAATTTATGACAATTTCGATCCACTTAGATGAGATTATGATCCTTATCATATTTTATTTAATGAAATGTCAAACATGTCACACTCCTGTTTTTAATAAGGGTTATATTTTTAATATGGTGTTATCTAGATGATATATTAGACTATAAATAGTATTTTTTAAAATAAAATTTTTATCTTCATCATGATAATTTATTTTTAATTTTTAGTTAAGAAATAATTACCTTAAATTGTGGCACAACACTGATGAAATAATTATTTAATTATTAGAAAAATCAAATAAACTATATTACAAATAATAAAATAAATATAATTTTAGATAAATAATGTGATAAAATAATTTTTTATAATAACATGAAATTTTAGGTATATAATATATATATATATATATATATTAATTTTATATGTTTTATTGATATCATTAAAGTGAAAGTATTAAATAGTTCTAAAAATTGACATTATGGATATTTTATAGTAAATAATATTATATTAAATGACATAAAATTATTAAAAATATTAAATTAGTTCAATTAATTAGGATAATATTTAAAATATCAAACATGATCCATTTATTGGTCTTTTATCAATATTATAGAAACTATATTAATCCTCAAAGTGTAAAAATCCATGTTGAGGTAAGAGTTAATGGAGTTAAATAGGGGTTAAAACCAAAATATAAGGGTATAAATATAGTCAAAACATGTATAATTTTTATTTTTAAATGTTATTTATAAACATGAGGATATTATATTCTAATCAACTCACTTTGAATCCATTTTTAATTGAAATTTAATTTATATTAATTTAATATTTTGAGAAATGCCAAGAGTGACCCTCCCCTCTCTTATAAAAGGGAACATATTATTCTCTTTTATTTACATTTAAAAACCCAATTGGTTTAGAAAATTACTAAAAAAATACCATCCTAGAACCCCTACACTAATTCTAGAGGTATTTTTTAGTTATAATACCAATCTTAGTAGTCTTAAGGTGTTAAGAAAATGAGTGTTTCCAAAGAAGAGGTATAGTTTTTATCTGCATGTTTTAGTTTTATTTATTCTTAAAAATCACTAAATAATTCTTAGACCATGATAAAATAATAAATATATTATCATTCATATAATAAAATGTTATTATGTTAGTTTAATGACCTATATCCATATCCTCTTCCATCAAATGAGAAAATAATTAATCATTCATGTGTGCGATGGAGTACCGCCTCACGAATCGATGTAATTCGTTTTCCATTACCATCTATCAATACTGGTTATAATTATGGAATTAATGTTTATATATTATATTAATGACATATTTATCATTAAAAAAATATAATATATTATTTAACTTCTTACCTTTCCATGCACTGAAAAATGATAATGTCGTTCATGCGTATGAGTTGACTACCACCACCATGAAGCGATTCGATTTTTTTTCATAACCATATCACATGGATGATATATATATAAGTATATTTGAATATGTAATATTATAGTTATTATATTATGATTATTATTTAAATATAAAATAATACTTACCTTCTTTCCATAATAATTGTCAAAAAATAAAAAAGTTACCCATGTATACGTACAACCTACCGTCTTCATGATTTTAACATAGCTAATTTTTATAACCATATTTAATGGTTGGATTTAAAATTATAATGGATGAATAAAATTGGTAATTATTTCATTAATATTATTCAGGAGATGGTTGAGTAATGACCACTTTGACCATAGTCAACATACCTAAGTCATTTTGGACTTAAGTACTGAATATTGTCAAAACGTATGATGTGAACTTAAGTGATTAAGTAATTGTATATAACATAAAAATAAGTGATATAAAAGGAATAATAAAATTGAAAAATTATCTTAATTAATTAAATAATTAACCTAATTTTATTTTTGAGGAATATAAAGAACATACGTGATGATTTGGACATAAGGTAAGGGGCTTTGTTTTAAAAATTATATTTTTAAATTTTCCCTTAAAACTATATTTTTATTCCATGTCCATCGTTTCTAAGATTGTTTTTAATTTTTTTTAATTATTATATTATGATTTTTTGAAGTCATTTTTTCTAATGTTTTAATTTTTTTTAAATTTTTTTTTTGAAAATTATCTTCTTATTGTTTTCTAAATGAGTTACTCTGTGACTTTTTCAAAAAAAATATGGAAGGAATGTTTTTTAACTTATAAGACATGGGAATAATATCATACCATAATGATGATTTAATTATTTGAATTTTACTTTATAAGTTTTCATATTTCTTTTTAAATAAATTTTTTTCTTTATGATGTCCGTAGTTTTTAAATTTTAAAAATTCATTTTTAAAAGAGAAGGGTATTTTGATATCCATATGTGTTTTTATTTAAAAGGGGTTTTAAAATGGTTTTATGATTAAAAGGTATAAGAATACAATGTTTTATTCATGATATAGTATTTGAGCATTATATAAAAAATGGGTGAGCTTGATATAACATATATGATGGGTTGATCCCCATTATAGCTCATGAAAAATGGGTGATCTCGATATAGGTTATATGAAGGGTTAACCCCATTATAGATATCTAAAGAATTGAGTAATGGTTATTTTCTCTAGAGAATTATATTGGAAGTATTCTATATGGTTATTCCAATTGGAAGGGTTTTGAAAGGGTTTTATGAATGGGATGCACTAAGTTTCTAAAAGGGGTTTTTATTTTCTTACTATGGGTTTTAAATGTTCTCTTTTAGAAAAAAATTGTGTGTGTTTTTAATGTGAAAATGTTTTATTTCATATGCTCAAAGAACATTTAAGATAATGGTAAACATTACATGAGTTTTTATGTTTTTCACTTGAATAAAGGTTTTCTTTTTTAATGTCCCTTATTGAGATTCTTTTGATCATACTGAGTTTTAAAATGTTTTTCCTAGGGATTTAATGATGTGTAAGAAAACTTATTATGTCAAGAATCAAATTTGATAAGATATGTGATGAAAATAAATCAAGTTTTATTTTAAAAAAGTTTTATTTGGTTGAAAAAATGGATACCGAGTTAAGTATCCACTTAAAATTTATGGGTTTACTATGTAATAGTTTTTCCTAATTCTATAAAAATCTAAAACAAAAAGATCATTAGGATTGTACTATAGTGAAATCTTGTTCAAATACACTATAATATATAATGATTAAGGTTGGGACCTTACAGTTGGTATCAGAGGAGGGTTTATATAACTTTGGATATTAGGATGTTTTTATGTCAGGTTATCTTTATAGTTATGGATATCATCATGATTTATAATTTTAAGGTTTAAAATTAGTGAAATGTCCTAAAAACTTCTTTTGAGGCTTTATGTTTCGAAAATTTAAGGCGAGTAATGATAATTTTGGAGACATTTATTTTTGAGATAATTATAGTTTATTACATTTTGGGATGAAAAATGAAAGTTATGAGATAACCTTTTAAGTTAAAACATTTATTTAATGTTGAATATATTAAGGTTATTTTTAGGATTTTATCATATTTTTTGGAATTTTATCAGGATTTTATTAATATGATTTTATAAAAAACATAACTCATAGGTTGGGAGACAACCCATCGCTTCTGGAAATTCTATGAGGTTTGAACCCATAAACGAAGAGAAATAAGGGTGAAGTACCTACCACTGTCCTACGTGAAGTCTCGGTTAGTAGAAAATTTTATTTTCAGTTAAAATATTTTATGGATGAAGAATAAGTTGATTTTAGGAGAATAAGTTTTATTGTATAGATAACCATTGTGGCTGGAAAATGATTTTGTGATTAAGTGATTAATGTTATTTCAGAATAAGGTCACTAAAATTTTTGGGGAACATTATAGGATTAAGGAAAATAAAATATTATGGGATTTTATTTGACGATTCAAGGTTGAATTATTTATGGAGTCATATATGATCATAATGTCACTTTATGGTGAATTAGGTTATTTATAGAAATTATTCACATATCTTGGAGATTAAGTGATTAGGACAATTACATTTCAGTATGGGACTTTAGAGTGATTGATATTATTTGGAGATAAATATTAAATTTATCTTGTAAGACTATATGATCAAATCCTTCTAATTTTTGGGCTTTAATATTAGTATGAAATATTTTTGAGGACTTTTAAGGATAGAAATTTATTGAATGATCTTATATTAATTTTTGGTAGTACTGTTAAATTTTGGAGATTAAAATTAGTTTTTATTCATTTGAATATTTTTTTTAAATTATCTAATTATGTACCAAACATTTTGGTTTTTTAATGTATAAATATATAGGAATAAATATTTATTATTTTGTGGATTTTTTATCCACTGAAGTTGATTATAGTGAATTAGGCATAAAAAATTCATCTTGGATACTTATGGTTAGGAGAATAACATGATATTGTGGTTGGAATTTATTAAAGGGTGAAATTCTACTTGTCAAGTAAGTATATTCTTTATGTCATTATTATAGGTAGTAAAATAATACCTCAATTTTAGGAAAAGTATTTTGAAACAAATACATTATTCTTTTTCTTTTCTTATAGAGAAATCAATGTATTTTTAATCTATCATATATTTATAGTTTTGTGATGGTTAACTTTCTCATGACCATGTTCTCTATCACTCTCCATCAGTACTTGGGAGTTAGTTTTTTCTTTTATATCCATTTTTTCATTTTCTTATAATGTTATCCTACTTAGAAACTGAGTATGTGTTACACCATATGTCCTTCGTACATCCATTTTCTCCCTTATCAAGTATAATTTTTATTAATCCTTTTTATGATATGGGTTTTCAATAAAGGTATTTTGAAAAGTTAAACCCTATTTACAGAGCCTGAGTTCAAAATTGAAAGGATTTAATTTATAGGGGTAATGTAGTATCCCAGGAAATGATAGAATATATCATTTTAATATATATTAGTATTATTTAATTTTGTAGTTATATTCATTATAAATATATTAAGTAATTTATAAAATCAAAAGGGAAATGGTTTTATTAAAATTATTTCTTATATGATATTATTTAGAAGTTTAATTTTAAAATTATATAATTTAAATTTGAAAAAATGAATTTCATTATTAAATTCATCATTTAAAAATTATCTTAGGAATAATTTTTGAGAGTTTTACGAAAATATTGATTTTTCAAGGAATAATAGAAAATACTGATTTTTATTGAAAACTATATTTTATTTCAAAGTATTTACCAGGTAAAATTATATTTTGGATTAGTTTTAAATTTTAATTAGTTTATTTTTATTTAAAATAATCCAATTATGGGATTTTAAATGTATTTTATACTTTAAGTTAGTATACAAATTTTTATATTTTAGAATGGATTTTTTTTTAAAACTGTTTTTTATTTCATTTTCCTAATTAATTTTAAACTAAATTCTAAAAATTATATGATTTGAATTTTGAAAAATGGATTCCATATTTGGAATCAGTGGGTTAAAATTTATTAAATTGGTCCCTTTTATTTTTATAAAATATGAAAAACAACCTTAGTAATTTTTATTACTACGGTAAATAGTGAAACATGTAATTTAGGTTAAAAATAAAATGATAAGAACTATTAAATAACCCAAAAATTTACCTAAACATTATTTTATGAGTATATATATACCATAATACAAGTGTTTAATTTATAACCTTTTGGGGCTACTTGGGTGAGATTATGACCATTATAGTATTTTATTTAAAGAAATATCAAACACGTCACACTCTTGTTTTTTAATAACTATAATATTTTTAATAGGGTGTTATCCAGATGATATGTTAGACTATAAATACTATTTTTAAATATAAAATATTTATCTTTATCTTGGTAATTTATTTTTTATTTTTAGTGAATAAATAATTTCTTAAAATGATTTCACAACGCTAATGGAGTAATTATTCAATTAATGGAAAAATCAAATAAATGATATTAAAAATATTAAAATATATATAATTTTAAATAAATAACATGATCAAATAATTTTTGATATTAACAATAAATTTTTTATATATAATTTTTTTTAATTTTAGGTGTTTTATTGATATTATTAAAGTCAATGTAATGAATAATTCTAAAAAATGACATTATGGATTTTTGTTATAAATAATATTTTATAAAATGATATAAAATTACTAAAAATATTAAATTCTATCAATTTATTAGGATAATTTTAAAATATCAATAATGATCCATTTATTGGTCGTTTTTTATTTTATAATAACTGTATTAATCATCAAATAGTAAAATTCCATGTTGTCACTGTATGAGTTTAAGGGATTGAAACCAAAATATATGGGTATAAATATAGTCAAAACATTTCTAAATTTTATGTGATAAGGGTAGTTCAACCCATAATCATCTTATATTCTAAATAACTCACTTTTTATCCATTTTTAATTGAAATTTAATAAATATTAATTTAATATTTTGAGAAATGATAAGAGTTCCCCTCCCCTATATTATAAAAGGGCACATATTATTTTATTTTATTCACATTTAAAAACCCATTTTGTTTAGCCATACCCTTCCAAAACACCTTAAGGTGTTAAGCAAAAAAGGTTTTCTAAAGAAGAGGTATAGTTTTTATCTGTATGTTATAGTTTTGTTTCTTTTTAAAAATACCTATAAACTTATTCAACCATGATAAAATATTAACTAAAATATACTACATATACTTAGATGTTATTATTTTAGTTTCATGACCTATATCCATCTTCTCTTCCATCAAATTGGGAAAAAATCATCATTCATGTGTATGGTGGAGTATCACCTCATGAACAAATATAATTCATTTTCCAAAAATGTCTCTAAATATTGGTTATAATTATGTAATCAATGTTTACATATGGTATTAATGAAATATTTGTCATTATTAAATGATAATATATCTTTTAACTTATTTCCTTTCCACAAATTCGAAAATGATAATGTCGTTCATGCGTACATGTGAACTACCACCTCCATGAAGTGATGTGATTCATTTTTCATCACCATATCACATGGATGATATATATAAGTATATTAAAATAATTAATATTATATTTATTATATTATTATCATTATATAATTATAAAATAATACTTACCTTCTTTCCATAACGATTTTTGAAAAATAGAAATGTTACTCATGCGTACGTATGACATACCGTCTCTATGATTTTAACATAGTTAATTTTTCATAATAAAAATTTAATGGTTGGATTTAAAAGTATAATTGATGAATAAATTGATAATTATGTCAAAAATATTAATATGGTTATGGTGGATTAATGACCACTTTGACCCTATTAAACTTACCTAATTCATTTTGGACTTAAGTACCGAATATCGTCAAAACATCCAATGTGAACTTAAGTGATTAATTAATTGTATATAACATATAAATAAGTGATATAAATGTAATAATAAACTTTAAAAATATTCTTAATAAAGTAAATAATTATACTAAGTTTATTATTCAGGATTATAAATAATGTACGTGATGATTTGGACTTAAGGTAAGAGACTTTCTTTTAAAAATTATCTTTTTAACATTTCCCTTAAAACTATAATTTTCTTCCATGTTCATGGTTTGAAAAAATGTTTTCAATTTTTTTAATATTATATCAAGATAATTTAAATTCATTTTTACCTATGTTTTAATTTTTTAATTTTTTTAGAAGTAATATTCTTTTTATTTTCTGAATGAGGTATTATGTGACTTTTCTGAAAAAAATACTGAAGGAATGTTTTTTAACTTATATGACATAAGAGACTTTTCCTAACATAATGACTCTATAATGATTTGAAGTTTCATTTATAAGTTTTATAATTATTTTTAAATTAAATGGTTTCTTTATGTTGAGTTTATTTTTTCTATTTTAAAAAGTCATTTTTAAAAGAAAAGGGTATTTTGATATCTATATGTAGTTTTATTTAAGAGAGTTTTAAAAAAGGTTTTATGATGAAAAGGTACAATCATAATATGTTTTATTCATGATATGGTACTTGAGAATTATATAAAAAATAGTGTTCCTGATATAGCTTATACGATGGGTTGATCCCCATTATGGCTCATGAAAAAATGGGTGAGCCTGATATAGCTTATATGAAGGTCAAGCCCCCTTATAGATCTCTAATACATTATGTAATGATTATGTTATCTGGGGAATTATATTATAATTTGATTATATGGTTATTCCAATTATAATGGTTTTTAAAGGGTTTTATGAATATGATGCTCTAAGTTTCAAAAAATGATTTTTATTTTATTAATATGGTATTTAAATTTTCTCTTTGATAAAAAAGTGCATATGTTTTTCATGTGGAAATGTTTTATTTCATATGCTCAAAGAACTCTGAAGATAAAGGTAAACATTACATGTTTTTTCATTTTTTTCAGGTGACTAATGGTTTTCTTTCTTTATGTCCCTTAATGTTCTTTTTGTGCTCATACCATGTTTTAAAATGTTTTTTATAGGGATTTAATAATGTTTAAGGAAAAGGATGTGGACAAGAATAAAATTTGAGAAAATATATCATGAAAATAAATCATTTTTTATTTTAAAAAGGTTTTCGTTGGAGGAAAAAATGGATTCTAAGTATAATTTTTCACTTGTAATTTATGGGTTTACTATGTAATATTTTTTCCTAATTATCTAAAACTTTAGACCAAAAAGATCCTAAATATTATAAGGAAGTGAATTATGATTCAAATAAACTATAATATGTAATTCTTAAGGTAGGGACCTTATAGGCTCTAGCACATAGGTACCAGGGGGTAATAACCTCGAAAAGAGTGAATTGAGCTGGACTCAATCATCACTTTAGTGCATGATAATGATACTTACTACACACCTAGTTTGACACTCCTGGGGGATATTCTTTGTAAAATTCATAAGATCTTTAGAAACCATTATTAAAGGAAAAAAATTATCATAAAAGTTTATGTTAGGAAAGAGATCATGTATAACTTAGATAGAAGACTAGAAATTCATAGGTTAATGAATATATTTAATTTATGAGTTATACCTTTAATCTTCATGGTTTTCATATTTATGTGTTTAATAGTTTAAAAATACTCATATCTAATTTTCCCTTTATTATAGTCGATGACTGGAAATTGGAGGAACTGAGTCAACAACCAATGTGAGGGAAAATGTGATGACTTACCAAACAAGATGTCCAACCCGATAGGAGTAAGAATCATGAACATAATGGATATAATTTCTAAATTGAATCATGTTTTGAACTGACCTCTGAATCCAGAGGAAATCCCATGTAACATCCCGAATTTCATTGTGGTATGTTTTCTTTTTAGTTTGGGTTAAACCTGGAAACTATGCCTAAGGGACAATATGTTTTTTCAGTAAAGGAGGAAATGAATGGGATGGAGGCTAACTATAGGCCAAATACATTTCATGTAATTAAAATACATTACATTTATTAGATACATGATGTGTAATGGATTGGCTATGACCACTACATTTCATGAATTGGGGTTTCCCTAAGAGGGAACAGCTCGAGCTTTACACGATGTGTAAAGTTTACACACCATGTAAATATGATCGGTCATTTTTTTAAAAAGGGGTAGGGTATCATTTTTAATATAATCCCCTAATTTCTCTAATAGGTTCTACATGAGAGCTCCCCCTCTATGCCTCACCTAGGTTCTTCAACCCCCCCTTCATTTGAGATCCATTTCCTTCATCGTCGGTCATATTGGATCCATAATGATAAGATCCTTGCTCCTCTTCCTGCTATCTATGTTTTATATTCCTATCTGCTATTATATTTTTGTGTGAGCTCATATGAACTATTTTAAGGGTTTTTTATTTCTTATAATTTATCTTATTCTATATTGATTCAAGGGATGACATTGGATAAGGAGAGTACTATGTGCTTAAGGTAAGTGGTCTAGTTAATTTCTCTCATGGTCTAGTTGTATTTTATTATGAGTCATGTGTCACATGCCATAACTTTTAATGATGCTACTCTACCATGGAATTAAATAAATTAAAGTATAATCTTATGTATAACAGGACCCTATCCACCAGTGAAATGATTCCATTGGGCATTTTCCTTAACACGATCCACCCTTATGGGTGTGCCCTTCCTTAAGTGACTAATTTCCCATTTTATATAAATTTTTTAGCCACATTTTGAGGTGTGTTATGCCTTGTGATAAATGATACCTTTGATATGTAAAATTATTTAAGAGAAATGATAGTCCATGTGTTAGGACTTATGCTTATTGATATAAATTTCTTTGATTTAATTAAGTGTATTGGCCAACTGAATTAAAATGTTATGATTACAATTCCTTGTTAATAGTGTGAGTTCTTGATACCTAAACCATAACTTTACACCAATCCTAGGTTGGTACAAGGGATTCAATTTAAGTATTCCCTAGATGGGATCATTTTTCTTTTTAATTGAGATATGTTGTGGATTGTAAATACATTGAGAGTGATACTTAGATACTTATAAGATGCCTTGTAAAGGCTCACCAAGTGGATTACTTACTTACTCATGGGTGATATCGGTTCCCTAGGGGAGTCATCGTGGAAAAACTCATTGGCAATATGGTTATACCATGAAACGAGAAATACTCAGTCCCCTACATGAGATACCTAGTATGGGCTCATAGGGTCATGCTTTATAGTACGCCGAGAGTGATACTTGTGATGCCTTTATGGATCTCCTTGGATAGACTATTATGGTGTTGTATATTTATAGTTCTTCTAGAGGGATAATTGGTATTACTTTTATGAATCACCTTGGACAAGCTCAAATTTCCTCTTATTAAATTCTAAGGGTGACCTTTATATTTAAAATAAGGAATGCATAACCGATACTCTAGGGACACGTACACCAAGCTAAATCAAATTCTTTGGTTTAGTTTACTATTGATTATTTTCTTAAGATGGACCATTTATTACACCCATATTATATATGTGTATAATCACCTTGTTTCAAAAACATATAGCTTAGGCCGAAGTAGGTAGTTTCAGTTAGGTATCCATGGGGAACTCAGATTGATAGTTTTTATTTATTTATAACCTTACATTTATTATGTACCTATAAACTACTCATTTTATATGCACAAACTAGATTGTTCTATATAGTATTGGTGGTGGACTACTGATTATATCTCACACCCTTCTCGGGCTACCCATGGTACCCTAGTAGACTTCATGACTGAAGGTGTAGAAAAAGGGAAGCATCCAACTTATAATGTTTTATTTTCAGTTCTAGGATGGAGTATAAAATCAGAGGACCAAGCCTATGATCATGATTATAGTGGATGTAGCTTTTGGCCTTTTTGGAATTTTTGTATAGCATGTTGTATATGATTGTTTCCCTTTTAACCCATACATTTCATTTTTTATAGCTACATGACATGATCATAATCATTTTTTCATCTATTATGATTCAACATCCACCTGTGAATATATTAGATGATTTAGAATTATTATTCTACTACTGGTTATTTATTAATGTTTCTGCTTATTATATTTATTATCCACTGCTTTTCTATAATATAATCCATGAGGGAATAGTCTCCCCATGGAAACACCCTAGGATCTCACTAATAGTTAGTAGAAAATAGAGTACGGGGAGGTACACTTGATGTTATATGGCCAACCGTCTCTGGGAGCTGCTTAGTTGCTTCTGGGGTAGGATGCTACAAAGTGGTATGAGAGGGTTTCATTTTCCTTTTGTCTTATATTTTGGGTATTATAAAGGAGACTAGGAGGTATCAGAATTTTGAAATGAGCCAATTCCAAGGAGTAGCTGACCCATATATAGTAGAAACCCAAATTACCTAGGATGGGTTATTGTGTTATTGGTTTGTGTCTATTACAGTTGCCATGATTTCACTATTGGGTGACACACATGTTTTGTGACATTATTATTAAAGAGATTATTATTATGGATTTCCTTTTTTTCCTTAGTCTAGTATAAAAATGAGGTATCATCTTATGCATCATATTAGGCACTTAGGGAGTCACATTTAATTCTTTATACCATGCCATGTTTATATTACTACTGGCATTTCCTGTATGCGGTGATTATTAGGAGTGTCTTGATTATTATATATAGAAATTTTCTAACATTTCTTATAGGGATAACATAATTGGATTAATTACAGTTCTGATATCAATCTGAACGGTGTTTTCCCATATAGATTAATAATGTCACCTAAATTAAATAATTATTCCATGTTTGATCCATGAACTATTGGTTATATGGGGTGAAATATCATTTGATTTTATTTTTGAATTCTAATTATTATTTATGAAGCATATACTTATATAAATTGGGAGTGGTAGTTTATTTAATCAAATCACTACACATGACCTATTATATCCTGATACCAAACTTAAATGTTAGGTCATAGTTACTTGATGTGCCAATTGCAATTTTTAACGAGTATGGGCCCTTATAAATTGAAAATGGTGACACATATTACTAGAGTATGATATCTATATGATTATAAACAAGAATGAACTTAAATTAATTATATTTTTGAAACAAAATGGTTACTGCTAAATGTGGGTGCCAATTGCAAAGTAAAGGGTTTCTTACTTTATACATTGAAATTGAAAATCCATATATCAGAACCTTTTTTATGTTATATGAGGCCTTGAACCTAACTCAAACTTATTAGTGGCTAGTATGAAATGTCTTCTATAGACTATTGTGACTTTTCTTATCACTTATAACTAGATTTATAAGTAGGAAGAGTGGTGTTACTCATTATAGGAAGGTGGTGTACCTATCATTTTCTGATATTGTCGATCCTATATGCTATTAAATTTTATATGAGGTGTAAATTTGGAAATTTTATAACTATTCTTCCATGAAATCCTCAAGTAGTATGCTAGGAGGGTGGTGGTGACCATGATCCAGAGGTGGTGGTACCTGATCCACCAACATTACCTCCTATAGTGACACCACAAGAACCTCCTTTTGATCTTCCACTAGAAACCAATGCTCATTTATGAGATAGTTTTTTCCAATTCATGAAGTCTATATAGGGATCTCCATGAATTTTCTCTACTATGGTAGAGTTCATGAGGGAATTATAGTAGCAACATCCTCCAACCTTTTTAGGGGATGGTAGACCTCAAGCTACTGAGTCATAGCTAGAGGGAATATTATCAATCATTGAGCATATGTAGATGCCTCTAGAGTGGAGGGTCATTTTCACTAACTATATGATTCATGAATCCACTAAGAATTGGCGGGATCTAATTTCTCAGGTTGATCATCATAGGGATATAGTCTGGGTGGACTTCTAGATGGAATTTTATGAATACTTCTTATTACATACATTGAGAGAGGGTCATTCCATAGATTTTATATACCTTTATCTAGGTTCCATGTTGGTGATGGAGTACTCATATCATTTCACTAAGATTTAGCGTCTTGCACTTACATTGACCAATATAGAGCTGACAATTGTGAGATGAGTTGAGGATGGGCTTGTATACACCATCCGATCGCAAGTGAACATCTTTTGGTTAACCACTATTTTAGAGACAGTAAACTAATCCATTATCATAGGTAAAAACCTAAATAGAATATTAGAATATGATCTAGGGTGGTTCAACATTGAGATAGAAAGATCATTTGTCTAGTGGCGGGAAATGTCATTTTGAGGGTGAACACGGGGTCATTTTTAGAAAGATAACAAGCACCAAAAACTATTTGGTGTCTCACCAGTGTGGTAGGAGAGGCCATAAGAATCCCCAATGTATGAGGAACCTAATAGATCACCACGTTTTCAATAGGATGGGTTATGTTCAACATATCTATCAATTTTTCCTTCTATTACCTAGTTAGAAGGGATTTGTATCGACACCTCATTCAGGTACATGATCGATAGCTCCACATTAGGTTGGGAGATGTTCTACTACCAGATGATTAGGTTAGGTAGGTGTTAATGATCGAGGTAGTAAAACCTTAGAGGTTTAGTTCCAGAAAAGCAGGCCTACTCAATTTAGTTAGGTTGTATCTCAGTGCTGCAGATCAAGACATATATATATAGGATAGCTTACACCTAAGGAGCAGAGTCTGATGCCTTCTACAATATGAGGTACTTTTCTAGTAGACTCTATTTTAGTATCTTCCTTATTTGATATAGGTTATTCACACTCTTTTATATATATAGAAATTATGGAAATTCTAGGCCTAGAAATTGAGTACTTTCCTGGCATGATGACTCTCTAAAAACCATTAAGGGGTTGATCATAGAGTATATACTAGTACAAAGAGTTTTCCCTTGAGATAGGTAGGTTTTTATTCTTGTGTAAATTATTTTTCCTCAAGATGACAAACTTTGAAATCATTCTCATGATGGACTATTTGGCTCCACAAAGCCCCATGTTTAATTCTATCACTAGAGGGTTTCTTTCACATCACCCGAGGGTAGTGCATATCTTCATAAGGGTGAATGATATGTACAGGAAATTCAAGATGGAATAGAGCATTGTGGGATGGGTGTAATTATAGACCAAATGGATAGTCTCTTTATAAACAATCATAGAATGAATCTCATAGAATTACCTCCTATAGTGGATCATTTATGGGATGTATTCTCAGATGAATTCTCTTGTTTAACTCCTACGAGAGAGGTGTATTTTGTAAAGGTTGGTGTCCTGAGAACCAACTGTTTTGTACTTTGATTACATGAATGTTCACTTATTATATATTGTTCATTGTTCTGGATGACTATAATATAATAATGTCCTGGAATATTTGTTGCATTAATAAGGTCATGGCAGATCCCCGCTATAATGAGAACCTTGAAATGCTATAACAATATTCTTAAATAAAGTTCTACGGTTGGATGACAAACTATGATAGGACACATAGTATACAGACCGTCATGTGCGAGTACTCGTAAGAAGACGAGACTCTCTCTCATGGAGTTCGCACTTGGTAATCTCCAAGATGGGAGATTATGAGAACAGACCCGCCAGTAGCAATTCTGCATGTATTGGTGTCATCGGACATTGCTATCTACGAGCGTGTGTAATGGTCCTCAGAGTGGAAGATTATCATTAACTCATGTCATGACTCACTCACTTAGATTTACTGACGAAAACTGTCACGCAGACAGCTGGTGGGAAGTAGGGTACGTTGGGTGCATCATGAGTGACATGTTGTTAATGGATAAGTAGAGGAAGGATTTGTCTCTTCCATTTATAGAAGTTGATATCTCGGCCCTTTGATTGAAATAGAACTGTCGCATGAAATTCCATGGCCATGGTGTAAACGACGAGTTTATTTCAGGTAGTCAAAGAATGACAGATCAAGCATATAGGTTTATGACACTACCATGAAACCTTCTTGATGAGATATTGAGACAAAGAGATTAAATTACACAGTAAGTGTTCGTATGTGGTGATACGTCAATGCGGCGTCAACTTCTTTCTCTTGGTTGCCTTAACCCGTTGCTAGATAGTAATCTTGGACTTTAGGCAAGCCCGCCTAATGCCAATGAGAAAGAGGCCTCGAGGGTCACACACTAAGTGTATTCAAGTATCTCAAGTAGAATAAATATTTTTCCCGTACGTGGTTTAATAATTATTCAAGGAATCCTGAATCGTTTTAAATATGGAGGAAGAATATAATAAAACAAGTACACGTCATGTATCAATGATTACACACCATGTAGTTTTATTTAGAAAACAAGTACACACTGTGTATTATTAAATGTACATGCCGTGTAGTTTTCATTGTGAAAGGAAATGAATAAATGAAAACAAAATATACACGCCATGTACATTGAATGTACACGCTGTGTAGTTTTCAATGAAAAACAAGTACACACTGTGTATTTATTAATACAAGCCGTGTAGTTTTTCCAGTCGTGATTTTGCGGAAAATATCGTTTTATTAAATGATATTTATTATAATCAGTGTGGGCGCATGTCAAGGAATTAATGACTCAACAAGGGGTTTTCAAATTGGAGTTAATGAAATAAATAAAACGTGTAACACGTTTATTTATTTTCATAACTCTACAACCTCAAACTCGATTATAAATATCCTCACAACCCCAACTCATTTCTAACACAAGAGAATCGTTGTGCACAATAATTCTGGAGAATTTTTTCAAGGCCGAAAGAGCCTCTTCCTCCAAGAACGCTCTCAAGACCGAGAGATATCCTCTTCCATCGGATCAAGATGATCTAAGATGGACAACGCAAGCAAAGGTTTCTCCACGCTAGCACCCGAAGACGCCTTTGGCGACGTCCTGAGATACGAGGTACATGTGTGGATCACCGCTAGAGGAAGTCTACACTTGGCTTCTACGATGCAATGACGAATCACATCATAACATGATCAAGAACATCAACGAAGAAAGAACACCCAAAAGGTATTTCTTTTCAATTGATTAAATTAATTATAATCAACCTGTAACGATCCTACTTTGTGGTTCCAGGACTTTCCTTTTCTTTGTCTTTTTCTATGATTCGATCCGTGGAGATTGGCGTTTATCATCGTATTGATCCGGGATTGATCATTGTTAATGAAAAAAAGCCAAGTGGGCACATCCAACCACGTGCTTCCGCTATGCCCAGAACCTTAAAATGGTATCAGAGGGAGGTTACAATGTTGATTATAGTTATTGAATTTTCATTGATAATTTATGCATTTATATTTAATTCAATTCGAAATAAATCGTTCTATAAATCTGAATAAATGAGATCTATTCATCATCATTCGTTTCTCGATTCATATCACAGAAACGGACTTTTAATTTTAATTTCTGATTAAAATAAAAATGAGGAACTCATCCGGAGGAGCTTCTCTTTTTGTCTATACAACACGAAAATACACGGCATGTAATGAAAACTACACGCCGTGTACTTAGGTTCAACGAACCGGCACTGGTCCGCCAAACCATGCCGTGTGAATTAAGTATGCCTAGGTTTTTATTACGCTGTGTTGACCAGAATTAAACGGCGCGTGGGAACCAGAATACACGGCGTGTATGTTGGAGCTACATGCCATGTAGTTCGATCTGGCCTAAGTGAAACCATATACAAAAGAGAAGTCGCATACCGCGTACATGGGATTTCCAAGCCGGTTACCGCGTAATAAGGAAGTACACGCCATGTATGATTCATCTACATGTTGTGTACTCCAAAATTTCCAAATTAGAGAAAACACTCCAAATCCCCTAGCGTGTACTTTGGATAAAGGGTGAAAAGAAATACACATCATGTAAATATAAACTACACGCTGTGTACTTTTCATAAATTTCACCAAGTTTTCTCCAAAAGTACAAATACCTCATGTAGTTAAGCTCATTGGCTACATTGAGCGCTTGGAGATTCTAGGGTTTAAACTCCCCGAAGAAATGGGTACCGATCTCATTCTTGCATCACTCACCCAGAGCTTCTCAAACTTTGTTGTGAGCTTCAACATGAACAACATTGAGAAGTCTCTATCTGATCTTCTTATCCTCATTCGCCAAGTGGATAATGACATGAAGCGTGAAAAACCTTCTGTCCTTATGGTGAATAAAAGGAAAGGGAAGGAAAAGAGATTTAAGCCCAAAGCTTCTTCAAGGCCTTCCAGGAAAAGGAAGATCAAATGGGAGGCAAGGGAACATGATGTTGTTTGTTTCGCATGTGGAAAGAAGGGCCACTCGAAGAAAAACTGCACCTATCCAAGGAAGCAAGGGGAAGCTTTAGGTGCGTTTGTTATCAAATGCAATCTATTTTTTTCTACTAATTGGGTATTAGATACTGCTTGTGGTGCTCAAATATGTATCCAAATACAGGAACCAAGTAGATTCAGAAAGATTGATCATGGTGAGGTGGATCTATGAGCAGCCAACGGAGCCAGACTCGCTGCTGTAGCTGTCAGAGACTACCATCTCACATTGCCTACTAGGATGGTCTTGGTTTTGAAAGGATGTTATTATGTAACCTCTGTAACCAAAAACATTATTTCAGTATCCAGATTAGATACTGATGGATTCATCTTCAATTTTGGAAGTGGATGTTGCTACTTTTATAAATATAGTATTTTTTTTGGTAGGGAACATTTATATAACGGCCTTTATGTGTTAGACTACACAAACCAAGTAATGGAAATAGATGACAAAGTTAATTCACATGGCTCATACCACACCCAACTTTGGCATCACCGGGTATGTAACGCCCCGACCCCAGCTACCCAGAGTCAGTTCATTACTTCGTAACATTGGCATGATCACAAAAGATCAAGTCTCGAAAGACCGATTAGTTTAGTAGCCTTGGAAACAATAGATACATTCAAAAGTCTTACATTACATCATAAAGTGAAAAACTAATAACAAAGTCTTCATAGTCCACACTCATATCCTCTTCTGACTATCCCTGCAGGTCATCCATAAAATACTTCTTCACATCCTGGAAAATATTAAAACATTGAAAGAGGTGAGCTCAGATTCTCAGTAAGGATAACAATATAGCGGAAGCTTTCATAAATAAACATTAACATTTAAGGCAATGTATAACTAAAACAAAAGCCTTTTAAACTTGAACTTTAGCATAATATGGCAAAAGTAAACTGAAATAATGCCATTTACTTATTCACATGGATATTCTACTGGTCGAATAATCACATGAAATATCAATAACCACTTTCATAATGATGGAATGCATAATGCCAGACTATCATAACCATGTAGCCAAGGACTCGTGCCAAGACCACAAATAAGTTTTTGTCAAGGCCTCGTGCCAAGACACTAGTTTGTCTCATGAGACCTACCGATGCATCGAGGAGCTATAGCGGGCTCCACCCGTCACTTATTAAGTCCAATGCATTCCTCATATGAATAGGTTTAAACATATCATAAACCATAACATAATCGTATCACATAAAACATGCATAAAGGAAACATAACATTTCCACATTTCAATCACAAGATGTCAATACAACACATTGATATAATAAAAACGCTTTCAAAACCATTTTCAATACCAAAATAAAAGCAAGTTAAAACTTTGTATTTATTTTTCATTAAAAAAGTGATGGCTTGTAGAGGAAGCTGAAACTCAAATAATGGTCACGGCGGCGGAGAAGTCGTTGTCGCCGCATAAGTACGGAAAGGAAAACATTCCCTTTTTGTCGTTTAGTAAAATGCTTCGTATAAAAAAGATTCCTTTTGAATAAACGTAAAAGTCAAAGGGGTTTATACACCGTATAAAAGAAAGTTGTGTATAAAACCAAATATGCATCAATGAAAGGAGATTGAGACAAAGTCCTTAAAAAGATCATTTTTAATATAAAATAGATCTATTATGTGTATTCACTATAATTACACATAAAGAAAGTACAAATACAAGACAGGACATAATAATATCATGACATAATTTGAAAGTAGGAGATTAACCCAAAGAATGGAAGTTGGGTTAAGAAGTTCCCTTACCTTGCGTCTTGTCCTGACTCGACCATTCTTTAACCTCCTGAATAATAAACTAGAGTTAATTTCTATGTACTTAAGAACATTTTTCATGTTCATTATTCATTTTATATCACTTATTACCATGTTATGAACATTATGTAATTATTTAAGTTAATAACGGTCGTTTTGTCGATCTTTGGTACTTGAGTCAAAAATAAACTTCTTATAATTACAATTTGTTCATGTGGTGAAATATACATTATATCCAGAATTATATTCATGATGTAGATATCATATATATCATATATATACAGTATATACATTCATTTATAATATTACATAACATTTAGAGGTAAGAAATGAAATGCACCGTTCATGGAGACGGTAAGCCGTACGTACGCATGAACACTACTTTCATTTCTATTTCATATTTAATGGAATGAAATCATAATGATATAAATGTATAATATAATTCCAGTATAATATAGTGTATAATACCATTTACTCCATCCTTTATACATCCCACATATGGAATTAACGATTCAAATCACTTTGATGGGGCGGTAGTCCGCACTTCCTAAAATGAAATTATCGCGTTTACCCATAACGGAAATCATAAAGTATGCCATAAATGAGAAATACAGAAGCATAAGTAAAACATAAAAATATTATATATCATATATAAATATAGTGACATCTTAATGGCCACCTTTGAAGGAGTTATATGAGTGTTGAACAATCATCGTTTCGTGAGGCAGAAATTCGCCATCCACAGAAATAGTATTTTCTTTAACCATTATATGTAGGTGTGTGTAAGTGTAGCTCGAATCCTTCTTATAACAACATCCTAGTATATTGAGGATACTGTTGTTGTTACAAAAGAAATGAATAAAAAGATTTTAAGGGGTTGGAGAAGCTAAATAAAACAAAACAACATTAGAGAAGACATTACCTAAAAATTGGGTAACTCTTTTTGATTTGAGCCAAAGGCTTCCTTGGGAAGAATTCTGCCCAAAGTGAGGCTTCTAGGAGTAAGGGAGGGAAGTTGGGAGGGTATTTGGGTAGAGTTTTGCCGAGCCAAATGGCTTGAAAGTGTGAATGAGGTGGTAGAGGTGGGGGCCTTTTATAAGTGGAGAGGAGGGGCACTCTTGGAAAGTAAGGGAATTTTACATTATTATACAATGCTTTTCGGATTCTAAAGGTACCACACTTATATAATTCGTGGATAAGGTGATAAGGGTTCGAAATATACCCATCAAATAGTCTTTGGACAAGTGTAAGCCTTGGATTGTACATTATCTTTTCATTTTATTAAAATCGTTAAATAATGAGGTCATCGCTGAATCATAATGATGTCATAAATAATTTAATTTATTTAATGTTTAAAAATTATAAAAAAAATACTATTATGTAGGAAATCTTTTTAGATTTCTAATGAGTATTTATAGTCAAAAATATAAATTGTATAACCCCATGTAAAAATTGTTTTATTAAAACATTTCATGTTTGTGTCATTTTTTACTTTAACATTAAATAAAAGGTATTTATGTCATTTTCCAACTAAAGTGGCTCCATGGGGTCCCCAAGTTGACCCATGGATTTTCTTGGTCGGCCATGGCACATACAATGAGGTTAGGACATGTGTCATGCTCATCTCATATTATTAAAACATTATTTTTACCTCAAACTACACTAATTACCTCTAATCGCGATTAAGAACTTAAAAGTTACTATTCACAAAAAATTATTTTAATCTCATTGAACCACATTTTACTTCTTAATGACAACCATGTATGTCAGATTTTTGAAAATCAATACACAGAAGTGGTAATATTTCATTTAAACGAAAAATCAGTTATTTAACTACCACTTAGTGGTTTCACTATTCATCAAAAATTGAAGTTTTTCAGAACAATGCCAAAATTTTACCCTAAGCTATAATTGATATTCTGAATTCAAAAATGATGTCTATTTTAAAAAATTCCAAACATATAAGTTGCATTAATTAATTTTATAATTAATTCCCGCCGTCACAACAAATAGCGTGTTTTTAAGAAACAATTTATATCAAAAGATTGGCAATTGTTTATGTCCAATTTCAATGTTAAATTAATTCTAATGACCACCATTGGATAAAATGGTAAAAAAATATTCTAATTATACTTTAAAACTACTAAATATTATAATTTATCACAATAAATTATTTTGATTAAAAAAATTGTTTTAAGTATTTTTCACTATTCATAAAAAATTGGAAGTTCTCAGAAAATTACAAAAAATTCAACTTAGGGTAATTTCGATATTACGAATACAAAAATGAAGTCCATTTTGAAATATAAAATTTCTATAATTTTAAAAAGTGGTTATTACTATTCATAATGGCTACTTTGATTAGTCGCGGTGTGTTAGAACTCGAACTTGCGTACAATGCAAGCTATTGCATTATTGAATGAGAAGCGTATTGTGGAAGCTCGGGGTGTTACATTCTCCCCTCCTTCAATAAATTGTGTCCTCGCAATTTGAAATTTTTCTTGGAAAATAAAAGGTTGAAAATATAAAATACCTTTGTGGAAAACCCACATCGGAAATAAGATTAATAAAACTTAGCCTTGATAAGAGGGAAATGGAAATGAATGAGTCACCACCCAATTATGATCTCGATTAGGAGAACATTGGTGGCAATTAGAGACATATAATTGGAGGAAAAACGTAAATATTTGTAGGGAGTGATTGAGGTCATCAATCACAATCAACTGTCAAATTGAGGGCCTCAAAGCCTTCAATCTATGTTGATTTAAAATATCATCAGTTCAACAAGACATAAGGTATTAGGATAACACATTTTTTTGTTTTAATATCCCTTTACTAAAGTTTAAGAATTAATTTATTCATTGAATAAGAGATAGGTATATATATATTTATGCTTGACAATTAGAGTTTCAACCTTCAACTCATCTTTCACTCAAAAAGATAATAGAACTCAAAAATATTATACTTATCATAATTGTATAAGGTTCCAAATGTTAACACATACCATTTAGATTAGTAAAATTATTTTGTAATAACCAGGGACTTCCTGTAGGCTAGTGGTAGGAAATAAAGGTCTGTCGCACTATGGTTGTGGGTTCGATTCCTACAGCTTTGTCCGACACGACGGTTATGCCCCACCCTGCAGGTTGTCCTTTTCCTAAAACTATAGTATTATAATATTCCAAAAATAATCTTCATAAATTTTTTAACCTTTAACAATACTATCCAAAGATCAACTTAATCCACTCCAACCTTTATAGTTATCCAAAATACCTTTGTCCAAACTTTCTCTAAAAGGTCTCTTAATTCCAAAATCAATTGTAACATCAGATTCCCCAAACAATGTAAAGTTTCTCTTATTGTCACATACTAAAAATATGATTACCTTCATCATATTAAAACCTTAATGAAAAAAAAACAAGTACTGCAGTACAATCCTTATATATATCACATTATTATTATAACCAGAATATAATCCTTGAGTCTAAAAGCACCAATACATTAATTATTCCACTTCAACTGTAGTCACAGCATAAGATTGTCCTTGATCCCTTGGCCTTTTCTGAGGTAAGTTTCCCTAACGCTTAGGACATTCATTTGCATAATGACCCATTTCCCTACAATTGTAGCATTCAAAATTGATAGCCTCTTTCTTTCCCTTGCAATCACGTGCCTGGTGACCTTTTTTCCACATTTATAACAAACTCTCATTCCTTTTAGGCAAGTACCAGGGTGATTCTTCCCACAATTATCACATAATGGAAAATATTTCTTTCCCTTTTTCCCTTTATCTGTCTCTTGTTCCACCGTTCTCTTCTTCTCTTGCTTTACTTTGTTGTCATAAGACTTAGAGAATTCCTTTTCTGTCTTGATAGCACATGAGACAATATCTTCGTATGCTGAGAAAGATTGTGATACTAAAGCTCTACGTAGAAATGGTTTTAACCCATCAAAGAAACGATCAATCTTACCTCTTGGGTTACGTATATAATCTGCAGTATACCTCTCCAACCTTGTAAAGTTGGCCTTATACTTTGCGACATTCTCATCCTCCTTTTGTCTCAGACTCAGAAATTGCCTTTCCATATCTGCTCGATGGTCATGAGGAAAGTATTTTTCTAAGAAAAGCTCTTTGAACTCCCTCCATTCCATATTTGATACGTCATCATCTTCCTTTGTATTTTTAATCAATTACCACCATTTATCGGCATCTCCAGTGAGGCGGTAAACTGCCATGATAACCTTCTCCCTTTCGCTACTCCCCAAGGCGTGGAATATTTTCTCTAAGGAGTTTATCCATTGCTCAGCTACTAACGGATTTGTACCCCCATTAAATGTTGGTGGTGGTTGCCTAATGAAGCGGTCTAACATTGATCCTCCATGTTGCGGATCAGGGTGCTCCATACGAGTAAGGTTATTATTCATAACCTGAGTGAGTTGTCCCAGTATGGTAATAAGTTGATCAGCACCAGTTGTATCTCCAGATCCACAATAATTATCTTGAGCAGGAGGGAAATCCCTACACGGAGTGTGTGCATTGATACGGTTTCCATTCCTTCCACTAGGCGCCATTTCTAAACAATGGCATAAACTAGATTAGTTTATGAATTAAAATACATAATTCCATATTTGTAAAACACTTTACATAAATTGAACTATTTATAGATATAATCCATAATTATAAAAAGGAATGTTTTCTTTGAGAAAGTATATAATCATAACACTTCATAGTTGTTTGTAAAGAAAACGAGAATTATCCTAAGCATATCCCCCGGGAGTGTCGTAACCAAGAGTGCAGCAAGGCCGGTTGTCGTGCACCAGTTCCCGTTCGAGTCTAGCTCAAAGTGGTGTTTTCGGGTTTTACCCCTAGGTACATCTGTGCCAGAGCCGCCTTTACCTGCTCATATCCAGACAGGGATGTATTGCTCGGAAAACTCACAAAATATCTATAATACCAAAATTCTAGGAAGTTATTCTATACTAATCCTTAAAGTCTATCTTCGGGCTATGTGCTCTAATCAGAGTTTATCTAAATCTAGCTTCCAAGGTTATTACTAAACTGCCTCTGATACCAACTGTAACGCCCCGACCCCAGCTACCCAGAGTCGGTGCATTACTTCGTAACATTGGCATGATCACAAAAGATCAAGTCTCGAAATACCGATTAGTTTAGTAGCCTTGGAAACACTAGATACATTCATAAGTCTTACATTACATCATAAAGTGAAAAACTAATAACAAAGTCTTCATAGTCCACACTCATATCCTCTTCTAACTATCCCTGTAGGTCATCCATAAAATACTTCTTCACATCCTGGAAAATATTAAAACATTGAAAGGGGTGAGCTCAGATGCTCAGTAAGGATAACAATATAGCGGAAGCTTTCATAAATAAACATTAACATTTAAGGCAATGTATAACTAAAACAAAAGCCTTTTAAACTTGAACTTTAGCATAATATGGAAAAATTAAACTTAAATAATTCCATTTACTTATTCACATGGAAATTCTACTAGTCGAATAATCACATGCAATATCAATAACCACTTTCATAATGATGGAATGCATAATGCCAGACTATCATAACCACGTAGCCAAGGCCTCGTGCCAAGACCACAAATAAGATTTTGTCAAGGCCTCGTGCCAAGACACTAGTTTGTCTCATGAGACCTACTGATGCATCGAGGAGCTATAGTGGGCTCCACCCGTCACTTATTAAGTCCAATGCATTCCTCATATGAATAGGTTTAAACATATCATAAATCATAACATAATCCTATCACATAAAACATGCATAAAGGAAACATAACATTTCCACATTTCAATCACAAGATGTCAATACAACACATTGATATAATAAAAACTCTTTCAAAACCATTTTCAATACCAAAATAAAAGCAAGTTAAAACTTTGTATTTATTTTTCATTAAAAAAAGTGATGGCTTGTAGAGGAAGCCGAAACTCAAATAATGGTCACGGTGGCGGAGAAGTCGTTGTTTCCGCATAAGTACGGAAAGGAAAACATTCCCTTTTTGTCATTTAGTAAAATGCTTCGTATAAAAAAGATTCCTTTTGAATAAACGTAAAAGTCAAAGGGGTTTATACACCGTATAAAAGAAAGTTGTGTATAAAACCAAATATGCCTCAATGAAAGGAGATTGAAACAAAGTCCTTAAAAAGATCATTTTTAAAATAAAATAGATATATTATGTGTATTCACTATAATTACACATAAATAAATTAAAAATACAAGATAGGACATAATAATATCATGACATAATTTGAAAGTAGGAGATTAACCCAAAGAATGGAAGTTGGGTTAAGAAGTTCCCTTACCTTGCGTCTTGTCCTGACTCGACCGTTATTTAACCTCCTGAATAATAAACTAGAGTTAATTTATATTTACTTAAGAACATTTTTCATTTTCATTATTACTTTTATATCACTTATTACCATGTTATGAACATTATGTAATTATTTAAGTTAATAACGGTCGTTTTGTCGATCTTTGGTACTTGAGTCAAAAATAAACTTCTTATAATTACAAGTTGTTCATGTGGTGAAATATCCATTATATCCAGAATTATATTCATGATTTAGATATCATATATATCATATATATACAGTATATACATTCATTTATAATATTATGTAACATTTAGAGGTAAGAAATGAAATGCACCATTCATGGAGACGGTAAGTCATACGTACGCATGAACGCTACTTTCATTTCTATTTCGTATTTAATGGAATGAAATCATAATGATATAAATGTATAATATAATTCCAGTATAATATAGTGTATGATACCATTTACTCCATCCTTTATACATCCCACATATGGCATTAACGATTCAAATCACTTTGAGGGGGCGGTAGTCCGCACTTCCTAAAATGAAATTATCGCGTTTAACCATAACGGAAATCATAAAGTATGCCATAAATGAGAAATACAGAAGCATAAGTAAAACATAAACATATTATATATCATATATAAATATAGTGACATCTTAATGGCCACCTTTGAAGGTGTTATATGAGTGTTGAACAATCATCGTTTCGTGAGGCAGAAATTCACCATCCACAGAAACAGTATGTTCTTTAACCATTAGATGTAGGTGTGTGTAAGTGTAGCTCGAATACTTCTTATAAAAACATCCTAGTATATTGAGGATACTGGTTTTGTTACAAAAGAAATGAATAAAAAGAGTTTAAGGGGTTGGAGAAGCTAAATAAAACAAAACAACATTAGAGAAGACATTACCTAAAAATCGGGTAACTCTTTTTGATTTGAGCCAAAGGCTTCCTTGGGAAGAATTCTGCCCAAAGTGAGGCTTCTAGGAGTAAGGGAGGGAAGTTGGGAGGGTATTTGGGCAGAGGTTGGCCGAGACAAATGGATTGAAAGTGTGAATGAGGTGGTAGAGGTGGGGGCCTTTTATAAGTGGAGAGGAGGGGCACTCTTGGAAAGTAAGGGAATTTTACATTATTATACAATGCTTTTCGGATTCTAAAGGTCCCACACTTATATAATTCGTAGATAAGGTGATAAGGGTTCTAAATCTACCCATCCAATAGTCTTTGGACAAGTGTAAGCCTTGGATTGTACATTATCTTTTCATTTTATTAAAATCGTTAAATAATGAGGTCATCGCTGAATCATAATGATGTCATAAATAATTTAATTTATTTAATGTCTAAAAATTATAAAAAAATACTATGATGTAGGAAATCTTTTTATCTTTCTAATGACTATTTATAGTCAAAAATATGACTTGTATAACCCCATGTAAAAATTGTTTTAGTAAAACATTTCATGTTTGTGTCATTTTTTACTTTAACATTAAATAAAAGGTATTTATGTCATTTTCCAACTAAAGTGGCTCCATGGGGTCCCCAAGTTGACCCATGGATTTTCTTAGTCGTCCATGGCACATCTAATGAGGGTAGGACATGTTTCAAGCTCATCTCATATTATTAAAACATTATTTTTACCTTAAACTACACTAATTACCTCTAATCGCGATTAAGAACTTAAAAGTTACTATTCACCAAAAATTATTTTAATCTCATTGAACCACATTTTACTTCTTAATGAAAACCATGTATATCGGATTTTTGAAAATCAAAACACAGAAGTGGTAATATTTCATTTAAACGAAAAATCAGTTATTTAACTACCACTTAGTGGTTTCACTATTCATCAAAAATTGAAGTTTTTCAGAACAATGCCAAAATTTCACCCTAAGCTATAATTGATATTCCGAATTCAAAAATGATGTCTATTTTACAAAATTCCAAACATATAATTTGCATTAATTAATTTTATAATTAATTCCCGCTGTCACAATAAATAGCGTGTTTTTAAGAAACAATTTATATCAAAAGATTGACAATTGTTTATATCTAATTTCAATGTTAAATTAATTCTAATGACCACCATTGGATAAAATGGTAAAAATATATTCTAATTATACTTTAAAACTACTAAATATTATAATTTATCATAATAAATTATTTTGATTAAAAAAGTTGTTTTAAGTATTTTTCACTATTCATAAAAAATTGGAAGTTCTCAGAAAATTACAAAAAATTCACCTTAGGGTAATTTCGATCTTACGAATACAAAAATGAAGTCCATTTTGAAATATAAAATTTCTATAATTTTAAAACGTGGTTATTACTATTCATAATGGCTACTTTGATTAGTCGCAGTGTGTTAGAACTCAAACTTGCGTACAATGCAAGCTATTGCATTATTGAATGAGAAGCGTATTGTGGAAGCTCGGGGTGTTACAGGGTAGGTCATGTCAATGAGAAACGTTTGAAAAAATTACATCAAGATGGGTATTTATATTCTTTCGAACTAAAACCACTTAGTGTATGTCATGCATGTCTACAAGGCAAAATGACCAAAGCCCCATTTAGTGGGAAAGGTGAAAGGGCTAAAGAGCTTCTAGAATTAGTTCACACAGATGTGTGTGGGCCATTTCCAGTTGAATCAAGGGGTGGGTTCTCATACTTTATAACTTTTACTGATGATTTTAGTAGATATGGATATATTTACTTAATGAGGTATAAGTCAGATTATTTTGATCGGTTCAAAGAATAAAAGAATGAAGTTGAAAACCAACTTGGTAAGAAGATAAAGAAACTCCACTCAGACAGAGGAGGAGAATATCTTAATCAGGAATTCATTGATTTCTTACGGGAGTTTGGGATTCTATCTCAACTTACTCCTCCTTACACACCTCGGTGGAATGGTGTAAGTGAAAGGAGGAACCGCACCCTATTGGACATGGTGAGATCAATGATGAGTCATGCGAGTCTTCTATTATCCTTTTAGGAATATTCATTACAAACAGTAGCACACATACTAAACCAAGTACCACCTAAATCGATAAATGGTATTCCATACGAGTTATGGAGTGGACGCAAATCCATGTTATCGAATTTACATGTGTGGGGTAGCGAAGCATTTGTTAAGGCCTATTCAGGTAACAAACTTGCACCCTGAGGCACAAAGTGTATCTTTATAGGATATCCCAAGGAAACAAGGGGATATTACCTATACAACCCCTCAGACAAAATGGTTACAGTGGAAAGACACGCCATATTCCTTGATAGGGAGCACATATCCAAAAGATATAGTGGGAGAGAGATAAACTTCGATGAAGTCGAGGCTCAAGATACACAGGAGTTGGTATAAGAACAGATTCCACAAAGCCCCATGGAAGAACAATCTGTTCCAGAGACACAGGAACTGCGTAGGAGCACAAGAGAGGTGAGAGAACCATAACGATATGGTTTTCTTGTCACTGAGGATGGTGACTCATTATTGGTTGACAATGATGATTCTCTTACCTACAAGGAAGCAGTTGAAGGCATAGAAGTTGCCAAGTGGAAAGAATCCATGAATTCTGAAATGGATTCCATGTACCAAAACCAAGTCTAGATTTTGGTAGATCCTTCAGTTGATGTAAATCATATTGGTAATAAATGGGTATTCAAGAAGAAACTGGACATGGAGGGGCAAGTCAGCACCTATAAGGCACGACTGGTTGCAAAAGGTTTTAGACAGTGTCAAGGAATTGACTATGATGAAACCTTTTCACCGGTTGCGATGCTGAAATCCATCAGAATCCTATTGGCCATTGCCGCTTACCATGACTATGAAATTTGGAAAATGGATGTCAAAATAGCATTCCTTAATGGGAACCTCCAGGAAGATGTCTACATGACACAACCTGAAGGGTTTGTGACTCCAAAGGATGCCAAAAAGGTATGCAAGTTGCAGAAATCCATTTATGGATTAAAGCAAGCATCAAGGTCATAGAACATTCATTTTGATGAAGCTGTAATAGAATTTGGATTTGTTAAGAACGAATTTAAGCCTTGTGTCTACAAAAGGTTTAGTGGAAGTGCAGTCATTTTTTTAATTGTATATGTTGATGACATATTAATAATTGGAAACGAAGTACCTGTCTTACAGTCAGTTAAGGCATGGTTGCATAAATGTTTCTACATGAAAGACTTGGGCGAGGTAGCATATATTCTTGGGATCAAGATCCATCGTGATAGATCCAAGAGAATGTTGGGCCTGAGTCAAAGTACATACATTGACAAGATACTGAAGAGATTCAGTATGGAATAGTCCAAGATGGGATTTTTGCCAGTTTCACATGGCATTCATCTTTCCAAGAAAATGTGTCCTTAGACACACGAGGAAAGAAATAGAATGGTAAGGATCCCTTACGAATCCACGATTGGGTCAGTCATGTATGATATTCTATGTAAGAGGCTAGATGTTGCTTACGCATTAAGTGTGGTAGGCAGATATCAAGCTGATCCAGGAGACCTCCATTGGATGACAGTCAAGACTATCCTAAAGTATCTAAGGCGTACTAAGGATATGTTCCTGTTTTATGGAGGAAATGAGGAACTAGTCATCATAGGACATGTAGATGCTAGTTTCCAGACTGATCAAGATGACATGAAGTCACATACTGGATACATCTTCAGCTTGAATGGAGGTGCAGTGAGCTGGAAGAGCTCAAAGCAAGTGTGGTGGCAGATTCTACAACAGTGTCTGAGTATAGCGCAGCTTCTAAGGTAGCTAAAGAAGCATTATGGATGTGAATATTTTTCCAAGAGCTAGATGTAGTACTGAGCAGTAAAGATCATATCACACTCTATTGTGATAATACTACAGTGGTGGCACTTGTAAAAGAGCCAAGGTCACATCAGCGGATAAAGCACATACTTCGGAAGTATCATCTCTTGAGGGATTTTTCTTAGAGAGGTGAAGTTGCAGTGAGCAGTATTTCCATGGAAGACAACGTGGTGGACCCCTTGACTAAAGTCTTAACTCAGCAGAAACATGATCATCATGTGAGGTCTAGCAAACTAAAAGTCGTAGGTAGTTGGCTCTAGTCCAAGTGGGAGTTTGTAAGGGTTGGTGTCCGGAGAACCAACTGTTTTGTACTTTGATTACATGAATGTTCACTTATTATATATTGTTCATTTTTCTGCATGACTATAATATAATAATGTCCTGGAATATTTGTTGCATTAATAAGGTCATGGCAGATCCCCGCTATGATGAGAACCTTAAAATTCTATAACAATATTCTTAAATAAATTTCTACGGTTGGATGACATACTATGATAGGACACATAGTATACATACTGTCATGTGTGAGTACTCATAAGAAGATGAGACTCTATCTCATGGAGTTCGCACTTGGTAATCTCCAAGACGGGAGATTATGAGAACAGACCCGCCAGTAGCAATTCTGCATGTATTGGGGTCATCGGACATTTCTATCTATGAGCGTGTGTAATGGTCCTTATACTGGAAGATTATCATTAACTCATGTCATGACTCACGCACTTAGATTTACTGATGAAAACTGTCACGCAGACAGTTGGCAGGAAGTAGGGTACGTTGGGTGCATCACGAGTGACATGTTTTTAATGGATAAGTCGAGGAAGGATTTGTGCTTTCCATTTATGGGAGTTGATATCTCAGCCCTTTTATTGAAATCGAAATGTCTCATGAAATTCTATGGCCATGGTGTAAACGACGAGTTTATTTCAGGTAGTCAAAGAACAACGGATCAAGCATATAGGTTTATGACACGGCCATGAAACCTGCTTGATGAGATATTGAGACAAAGGGATTAAATTACATAGTAAGCATTCATATGTGGTGATACGTCAATGTGGCGTCAACTTCTTTCTCTTGGGTTCCTTGACCTGTTACTAGACAGTAATCTTGGACTTTAGGCAAGCCCACCTAATGCCAACGAGAAAGAGGCATAGAGGGTCACACACTAAGTGTATTCAAGTATCTCAAGTAGAATAAAGATTATTCATGTACGTGGTTTAATAATTATTCAAGAAATCCTAAATCGTTTTAAAGATGGAGGAAGAATAAAATAAAACAAGTACACGCCGTGTATCAATGATTACACACCATGTAGTTTTATTTAGAAAACAAGTACACGTCGTGTATTATTAAATGTACACACCGTGTAGTTTTCATTATGAAAGGAAATGAATAAATGAAAACAAGATATACACGCCGTGTACATTGAATGTACAGGCCGTGTAGTTTTCAATGAAAAACAAGTACACGCCATGTATTTATTAATACACGCTGTGTAGTTTTTCCAGTCGGGATTTTGAGGAAAATATCATTTTATTAAATGATATTTATTATAATCAGTGTAGGCTAATGTCAAGGAATTAATGACTCGACGTGGGGTTTTCAAAAGGGAGTTAATGAAATAAATAAAATGTGTAACGCATTTATTTATTTTCATAACTCTAAAACCTCAAACTCGATTATAAATATCCTCACAACCCCAACTCATTTCTAACACAAGAGAATCATTGTGCACAACAATTCTAGAGAATTATTTCAAGGCCGAAATAACCTCTTCCTCCAAGAATTCTCTCAAGACCGAGAGATATCCTCTTCCATCGGATCAAGACGATCTAAGGCGGACAATGAAAGCAAAGGTTTCTCCACACTATCACCCGGAGACTCCTTTGGTGACGTCCCAAGATACGAGGTACACGTGTGGATCACCACTAGAGGAAGTCTACACTTGGATTCTATGACGTAACGACGAATCACATCGAAACGTGATCAAGAACATCAACAAAGAAAGAACACCCAAAATGTATTTCTTTTCAATTGATTAAATTAATTATAATCAACCTGTAACGATCCTACTTTGTGGTTCCAGGACTTTACTTTTCTTTTTCTTTTTCTATGATTAGATCCATGGAGACTGACATTTATCATCATACTGATCCCAGATTGATCATTGTTAATGACAAAAATCCAAGTGGGCACATCCACCCATGCACTTCTGCTGCACCCAGAACCTTCATATTTCACTATCGAGCTAGTTCTAGGTGTGACACCGATGTCCATTCCTACTTATAGGATGAAACTTATAGTGATATAGGAACTTAAGAATTAGTTAGAAGACTTAGATGTGAAGGGTTTCATACAACCTAGTACTTCTCCATGGGGTTCACTTATTCCCTTTTAAAAGAAGGTGGATACTACCCTCAAGTTCTACATGGATTACCATTGGTTGAACTATCTTATGGTTAAGAATCTATATTCACTTCCTTGTATAAAATACCTCTTCGACCATATCTGAGGAGCATAAATTTTTTCTAAGATAAATTTGAGGCCAGGATATCATCAGGTGCATGTGAGAACATCATAAATACCACACATAACATTCTAGAGAAGATACTATTTATACAAGTACCTAGTTATTCTATTCGGCCTTACGAACACACAAACGGTCTTTATGACTATGATTAATCAAGTTTTACACCTATACCTAGATTAATTTATGGTATTATTCATGGTCAATGTCTTGGTATATTCTCACACTCAATAAACCATGCCAAACATCTTTATATTGTGCTAAATACATTGATAGAGAATCATCTATATGATAAGATCACCAAATACCACTTTTGGATTGATAAGTATCACTTCTTGGGTAATATAATTTCTGAAGTAGGAGTATCTATTGACCTAGATAAATTGAGTTACATGTTTTCTTGGGAGTAACCCAATAATTTCTTGTACATATGCAGTCTCTTGGGGCCAGCTAATTATTGCAGGTGTTACATTCAAGTATTTTCATGCATAGAAGAGCCTCTCAAGGGATTTAATAATAATGGTGTGATGTTTGTGTTTTCTGAATATTTTTAGAGAGAATTTTAGGAGTTGAAATAGAGACTAACTTTAGTGTTGATCCTAGTTGTTTAAAATCTAGTAAAAAATTTTATTGTTTACTATGATGCTTTAGGAATCATGATAGGAGAAGTTTAGATGCAAGGGGATCGAGGTGTAGTGTATGGGTCCCCCCAGTTGGGACCTCATGAGTGGAATTACCCTATGCATGACCTTGAGCTAGTAAATATGGTTCATGATTTATGATATTGGAGACATTATTTATTGGGTGAGTAGTTCATGGTTTATATAGACCATAAAATTCTACAATACTTTTCCATATAGCATGACTTGATTCTTAGGAAATGTAAGTGGGTAGAGTATCTTCAGCTGTTTGAATTTTATCTTGGTTATAAACTTGAAAAGGGAAATTTCATGGCTGATGCACTAAGTTAGAAGACTTAGACACAGTCTATCTAGGAGGCTAGTAGTGAGTGTCATTTGATGTCCTTGTTTTCTGAGATGCACCTAGAGGTTCAGAAATATCATGGGAATCTTATTTTAGTACCTCTAGTAGTGAAATCCTTTCTTCTGGAATGGGTGTGGATGAGACAACTATCGAATCCCCAGGGACTAGTCTTAAGGGAAAGTATCTTATGGGAGGAATCAATTACTAGTTGGATTATCAACAAGGATGAGATTCTATACTTCCATGGATGTATCTGGGTTTCTATAGACATATGGGAAGAGTTGATATGGGAATCTCACACCTATGTATAGGAGGTTCACCCTGGGGTTACCATGATGTACCAAGACATACGTCATTAAGATTGATGGCTAGGTTTGAAGAGAAAGCTTATAGGTTTTATCAATCAGTGCTCCACCTATTAGTAGGTGAAGGCTGAGCACCAGTGTCCTGAAATAATTCCACAACCTCTATCAATCTCTGAGTGGAAATGGAATGATGTCACTATAGATTTTGTAATGAGCTTGCTGAGATCCCCTCAAGGTAGTAATGCATTATGAGTGATTTCCGACAGGTTTACCGAGGTCACAAAATTTCTATCTATATGAGAGACCCTATTAGTTGATGAGTTTGGGAGGATTTATATTTGGGAGATTCTAAACCTTCATGGAATTACACATTCTATCATATCAGATCAAGATATCTAATTTACATTGTGGTTTTGGTAGGGGTTACAAGAAGAACTGGGTTTGTAGGTGCTCTTGAGTATAACATATCACCCTCAGACTAACGGGTAGCCAAAGAATATGATACAGATGATAGAGGACATGATCCAATCACTGTTCCTTGATTTTGAAGGTTCATGGGAAAACATATACCTCTATTTGAGTTTTCCTGCAATAAGAGATTTCAAATTAAGATTTAGATGGCTCTCTATGAGGCCCATTATGATAGGACATTCCATTCACCCCTATGCTGGTTATAGGTAGGTGAGGTAGCACTACTGGGTCTCATATCATTCAAGATACTTCAGAGTAAGTACAAATGATTCAAAAATATAAGGATATTACTCAGTCTAGACATAAGTCTTACACCGATCACCACCTTCAACCTCTAGAGTTTGTGGTAGGACATCGGGTCTTTCTGTGAGTTTCACCTATATTGGATCATAGATAGATTCAGATATAGAGAATTATATTTCCTTATTATGTTAGACCTTTTGAGATCATGGAGAGGTTTACGCTGGTAGTCTATCTGTTACCTTAGAGGTACCATGACATGCATGCTATCTTCCATATATCATAGATTCACCATTATCATTTTTGACCTATCTCATTCATTTTATCCCAATGACATTGAGATGGAGTTAGATTTATCCTTTGAAGAGAATTTGATAAGTATCTTTGGTTGGATCAATAAGGCTCTCTGAGGAGGGTCAGTTCCTCTAGTCTGAGTGCTATGGCAGCATGATTGTATACATGATGAGACCTGGGAGAGAGAGGCTGATGTACATAATCAATGGCCAAAACTTTTCTCAGATGATTCTTTACCACCCTCATAAGGGAAACTCATGGATGATTTGTTTTAAGAAGGGTAGGTTTTAAAATCTAGACTTCTTTGAGTTACATTTTCTTTTTATTTTTGGTTAAACTTGGGAACCATGCCTAAGGGTCTATTAGTCCATTTCAAAAAACAAGGTAGCAAATATGCTAGAGTCTAACTGCAGTCCAAATACATGGCATTTATTAAATAAATGGAATGTAATTAAAATAAAATGTTAGTATTAGATACATGATGTGTAATGGATTTTCCATCCCCCCTTTATGTCATAAATTGGGTTTTCTGTAGGAGGGAAAATCTTGAGCTTTACACGATTTGTAAAGTTTACACTTAGTGTAAATATTCTAGATCATTTTTTTAAAAGGGGGGAGGGGGATAATTTTTGATATAAGCCCCTCATTTCTCTAACAGGTTCCATGTGAGAGTTCCCCATCCACACCTCACCTATGTTCTTCCTCTCAACCTTCATCCAAGATTAATTTCCTTTACTATCAGTCATGTTGGATCCTTAATGGTAAAATCCTCATTAATCTTCCCTCCTTCCATATTTTATTTTCCTATACACTGCACTATTTTGGTGTGATCTCATATGCCCTATTTTTTTGTCTTTTTTATCATTCTTCTGATTTTTTCTATTCAAGATCGATTCAAGGTCTAACATTGGATGAGGATACTACTATAGGCTTAAGGTATGTGGTATAGTTATTTTCACTCAAGGTTTATATTTATTTTATTATACATCGTGTTTCATGCACCATACCTTCCAATGACACCTCCGAATTGTGGAATTAATTAAATTAAAGGTCAATCTTATGTATAAAAGTAATCTAGATACCTTCAAAACAACAATGTTTAGTTTTTCCCTTAATACGAGCCACCCCTATGGGTGTGTTCTCCCTTAAGGGACCAGTTTTACCTTTTCCTTAAATTATTTAACCAAATTTTGAGGTGTGTGATTCCTTATGATAAATGAAACCTTTGAGATATAAAATGAATTAAGATAAATGAAAGGCCATGTGTTAGGCCCTATTCTTATTTCAATATATTTCCTTGATTTAATTAAATGTATTGGGAAACTAGATTAAAATGTTATGATTATAATGCCTTTTGAATGGTATGAGTTCTTGATAGCTAAACCATAACTTTATTCCAAGATAAGGGTGATACAAGGGTCCCTATTTAAGGATTCCTTAGATGGGTTCATTATGATTTCTAATTAATAACTATTTTGGATTGTGAATACATCGAGAGTGATACTAGGATCCTTATGGGATGCCTTGGATAGGATAATCAAGTGGATTTATTACCTACCCATAGTTGATACTGGATCCCTAGGGGAGTCACCATGGATAGTCTCGATGTAAGTATGGTTATACCATTCCATGAATGATACTCGGTCCCCTACATGAGATACTTGGGATGTGATTAGAGGGTCATGATTTACACCACACCAATAGTGATACTTGGGATTCCTTAATGGATCACCTTGGGTGTACTCTTATGGTATTGGGTATCTATATTTCTCCTAGAGTGATACTTGGGATTCCTTTTATGGATCTCCTTGGATAGGATCATGTTTCAACTTATTTAATTCTAAGGATGGCCTTTATATTTGAAAAAAAAATGCATAACTGATACTCCAGTGATGTGTCCTCCAATACAAATCACATGCTTGGGTTTGGTCCACTATTGATGATTATCTTATGATGACCCGTTTATTACACCCATATTATATCTATACAAGATTGCCTTGGTACATAAAAATCCTTCTTAGTCTGAAGTAGGTATTTTTAGTTGGGAATCCATAGGGAACCCATACTGATAGTTTTTATTTATTTATTTTCTTACATTTATTATGAAACTTTACAATTCTCATTTTATATGCATGGAATGGATTGTTCTTGACATCGTTGGTGGTGGACTATTGAGTATATATCACGCCCCACTCAGGCCACTCATGGTAACCGAAATGGATTCATGACTATAGGTGTAGACAAAGGGAAGCATCCAACATTCAATGTTTTATTTTAAGTGCTAGGATGGAGTATGGGAGTAGAGGACCGAGCCTATACTCATGATTCTAATAGAGACATCTTTTATCCTTTTTTTGTATTTTTGTATAAAATTTTGTATATTCATGTTTCACTTGTACTCCTTACACTTCATTTTTGTATAGCTACATGACACAATCATAATTATTTTTTCATATGTTATGATTTAGATTTTTTCTATTGGATATATTGGATGATTTAGTATTAGTATTATGATGCTGGTTATTTATTACTGTTTTTTATACTTATATTTATTATCCACCACTATGCTACACTCAGATCTATGAGAAAATAGTCTCCTCGTAGACACACCCTAGGCCCTCACTTCTACTCAGTAGCCTTGGGAATATTATTAGGTTCACTTGAGTTTATGTGACCAACCATATTGGAGAACCACTTAGTGGATTTTGGGGAAGGATACTATAGCCGAAATCCCCCTAAGAAATATCAAGTTTCAATTGAAACCTCTATGTGACAAAGGCCTCTGACTTTTAGTGGATCTTGTTATCCCTTAATCATAGAACAATGGATTAACTCAATTTAGAAGATCTAATTCATCCTTAAATGCACAAAGAAATAGAAGGATATGCTTACAATTTAAAATATGGAGTGAGAAATTGATCAATGGTGGACATTGATAAAAAAAGCATGTGGAAGAGATGTAAGTGATGTAATGGAAGGAATTATGGAAAATATTTTTCAATAAATTTTCCTCACACTCTTAGAATTAAAATGGAGAGGTACTTCCTTGATTTTAAGAAAAAGTATGATATATCTATCAGGGTATATAAGGTGGACTTTACAAGGCTTGTATGATATGCCTCTGTATTTTTCATTATCCCCAAATGTAAAGTTAACTGATTATTTGGTGGGTTAAATATGAGTCTACAAAAAGCATTAGCAATTCTAGACTTTAATATCTATGAGGGAATTTTATGATGTTCCCTCGAGGTAAAAATATAAATCAGTGAATCTAAAGGATCTCATGAGAAAAAAAGTGGAAGGTGGAGATTTATTATGGTGGTGCGATAGAAAAATATAACTGTGGAAATAAATTTAAACATCTCAATTGTCAAAGGTGTGGGAATAAGCACCCTGAAAATTGCCTAAAGGGATGAGGAATTAATTTAGATGTAGGAAATAAGGGAAACTTTATAGAGATTGACGATGGGAGAAACCACCATTTTGATAGAAAAAAGTAATTCTCCGGTAAACCCTCATCTTTTTTTACAATTTTTAAACTATAAGGAACATGGAAACTATGAAAATAAATGAATTCATACAAGTTTTATTGATGATAATTGATGAAAAAAACCTATAAGGCCTAGAGAGAAAGGGTAGGGATATGCAATCACAACAATGACGGTGGATCTTGACAATGAAGTGGTAATAGGTACACTAGTTATTCATTCATGAATAGTGAATGTACTATTTGATTTTGTTCTTAAGAATTATTTCATATCTTGAAAGTTTAGTAGAACTATTTAAGCACCACCTCAAAACATGTAAGTCGAGTTATCAATGAAGATATAAAATGGGGAAGTTATTGAATCCCATGTATATAAATCTTCCCTTATCTATATTTGTGGGATGAACTTCTTAGAAAACCTTATGATACTCCCTTTAGCGCAATTTGATGTAATTATAGGTATGTTTTGTATTTCCTTATATAGTTCCAAGATAATTTTATGGGAGAAGAAAATCACCCTCCGTATCATGAATCAACCTCTATTTTTATACAAGCATTGGGAGGAGGATGAATTTTCTTTGGTACCATCATATAATGCATGAATATTATTTATATTTTAGAAAGCATATCTATTTAAAATTATTGAAACTAAAGAAAATATCATCTTTAAAGACATTCCCATTTCGAGGGAATATGGTGATGTGTTTATTGAAGAATTTCTTGGTCTTCATCCTAGAGATGAGGTTGAATTTTCAATATAGCATATACCTAGATCTTTTCCAATATACAAGACTCCACATAGAATAAATATTGTTGAACTTGAGGAGATAAAGAAGAAATTATAGGATAATATGGATAAGGGTTTATATTCCTAATTGCTTCACCATGGGGTGCACCAGTCCTCTTTTTCAAGAAGAAGGATGGGTCAATGTGCCTCTACATTGATTATCATGATCTCAACAAGATCACTATAAAGAAATTGTATACTCTACCACAAATTGATGACTTATTCGATAAGTTATGTGGATTTTAGTATTTTTCTTAGATAGACCTTTGGTTGGGATATTATCAAGTAAAACTGAAGAAATAGGATTTCCCTAAAACTAATTTTTGTAAAAGGTTCGAGCACTATGAGTTCATAGTAATGCCATTCGGACCAACTAATACTCCATAAATATCAATGGACTTGATGAATAGAGTATTTATAGATTACCTTAAAAAATCTTTAGTATTATTTATATATGATATTCTCATCTACTCAAAAATAAAGGAGGAACATGAAGAGAATTTTAATACTATACCAAATACCTTGAAGAAATAAAAGATGTTTAAAAATCACAATAAATGAGAGTTATAGTTGTAGAAAGTAACATTAATCAGGAAATTCATCCCCAGAAAAGGGATATTTATGGATCCTTCAAAAATAGAGGCAATTAAAGGGTATCTTAGACCAATATTTGTGATATAAATCCATAGTTTCCTTGGATTATCAAGGTATTACAATAGATTTTTGATAAAATTATCATGATTTTCAATCCCCCTAACCAAGTTAACTCGGAAAAGATTCATGTTTTTCCATAATGATGAATGTGATGAAAGTTTTAAAGAGATTAATAATAGGCTAATCAATGCACTTATACTCACATTCCCCATTGGAGGGGAAGGATTTATGATCTATAGTGATGCATATAAAAAGGGATTGAGTTGTGTACTCATGAAATATGATAAATTGATAGACGCTTCCTCCCACAAACTAAAGGTCCATGATTAGAAATACCCAACCCGTGATCTAGAATTGGTTGTAGTGATCTTTATGTTGAATATTTGGTGACATTATATCTATGGGGAGAAGTGTGATATGCATATAGATCATAAAAGACTCAAGTATATATTAAAAAAATGAGATTAATATGTGCTAATATAGGTGGTTATAGCCGATCAAGGATTATGATTATTCAATATCATTCCATCCTTGGAAAGAAAATAATGTGGAATATGCTCTGATTAGAAAGGACCCCACAACTCTATCCATGATAAGGATTTCAAGGGATCTGATCTTATTGGACATGAAAATGATGAATATGATAATAATAAAAGGATATTTATCCTAAATTTCTTAATTAACTACTCAACCATCCATTCTTCAGAGGTTCAAGGAGGATTAGAACGATGATTAGTTGATATAGATGAAGGTTGAAAATATTTTGGAGTTTAAATTTTTTAAAGATGGAGTTATAAGGTTTGAAACATGAATATTTATCCCATAAAAACCATAACTGAAGAGGGAAATTATGGATAATGTGTATAGATCATCATTCTCTATTCATCTAGGAATCACTAAGATGTTTAGATATTTTAGGAAAAACTTATGGTGGGATAAGATAAAGATATAGATTATAGAGTTTTTATCTTGATGATTGGTATTCCAACAAGTCAATGTAGAAGGAAAAAAGTATAATTGTATGATGCAACCATTTCCCATAATAGTATTGAAATGGGAAAACATAACCATGGATTTAATTATAGGACTCCCCATGACACCTAAAGGAAATATCATCATCTGGGTGGTATTCGATCACATTTCCAAGTCAGCAAATTTCATTACCATCGAGAAAGTTTTATATATTGACCAAATCACAAAGATATAGATAAGAGAAGTGATAATATTGCATGAAGTACCACTCTCTATTATATCTAATAGAGATATAAGGTTTACCTTGAGGTTTTGGTGAATCCTTCAGTAAGCATTGGATACAAAACTAAAATTTAACACAGATTATCACCATTTGATGGATGGTCAGTCTGAAAGGAACATTTTATTTTTAAAGGATATTCTGAGATCATGTTCAATGGATTTAAAAGGGTGATTCCCCTAGTGGAGTTATCATATAAGAAAAATTTATATTATAACATTAAAATGGAATTATATGAGGTTTGGTATGGGTAGAGGTGTCAGAATTAAACATTTTGGGATGAAATTAGAGTGCTAAAGCTGATGAGACCTGATCTTATCCAAGAGATGAAAAAAGGTTCAAACCATTCATCGTCACATGAAATCCATATAAAGTCAATAGAAAATCTATGCAGACAATCATAGATGAGACCTAGAATTTGGGATTAGAGATAAGGTGTTTCTTTATATATCACTATGGAAGAAAGTCATGAGGTTTGGGAAGAAGATAAAACATAGTCCTAGATACATCATCCCCTTTGAGATCCTTGATCACACCAGAGTAGTGACTTATTAGCTAGCATTACCACCTAACATATCTCAAGTACATGATATGTTCTATGTATCCCTATAGAGGAAGTACATACCAGACCCATAACATGTACTAAATCAAGAGGTGGTACCATTGGAAAATGATCTTTCATATGAGGATCATTAGATTAAGATCTTAGATCATAGTGACAAAGTTCTATGAAACAAGACAACTCACCCGGTCAAAGTGTTTTGGTGGAACCACAAGTTTGAGAAAGAAACTTGGGAACCAGAAGAGGAAATGAAATAGAAGTACCATAATCTATTTTAGTGTATAAAACACAAATTTTTTAGGGTGAAATTTCTGAAGTGAGAAATAATTCAACAAACCAATCTTTTATAAATAAAATCCCCTTTTTAAATGAAGAAGTTTCGTATTTATGTAATGTAATTATAGAAAACACATGCACCACTTTGATTATTTTGGACCATTATAAGTTATATCCTATTAAATTTAAAATACCATTAATCATAATAACCCTTGGTGATATATCCATTTAATAGTGATCATATTATTATCATATATTAATGTTTTTGAGAAATTCCTATTGACACATACAAAAGGAATGATGGACTCAACAAGTAGGATCATACCCTATAAAGCCCACTTTTCAAAGATTCCAAGGGATATAGAATCACTACTATTATCCCTCGACCAATCCAAAGACAAGATTCAATAACTAAATCATGAGATAAACCATTTACGAGATAAGTTTAAGATCATCGAGACCACAACCCAAGCCATGTTCTCTGAACCATCCAATGAGAACCTTATTATCACACACCTTACCATTAGGCCATTCACTGGTGTAATAAGGGGTCATGTATATCGACCCTAAAAATATGAATATGTATATTTTCATTTTAACAAAATAATTATTATATTTATTCATATTTTTGGTTACTTTATAAATTATTAAATAATGATTTTGATAAAAATTTGATTTGGATATGACAAAACACAAATTGTATTTTGGGTAATATACAGTTTCAATTACGACACTATTTTTTGAATAATTAAATAATTTTTTAAATAAATTAAATTTCAATAAAATATTATTATTAAATAATATATATTAAAGATAAATTATTGTATAATTTTAGTAACTAAAAATGTAATTTTTTTAGGGTCGGAAAACTGTTATTATAAAAAAAACTATAATTTTTCAATAAATAGGAATTTTGATTTAATAATGTAATTTCTCATATTTAGGGAAATAATTTGATAAAATAAATATTTTTTAATCATATTGTATGAATTTTATAGTGGTTAAATTTTCATAATTTCTTGAGACAATCAAATTTTTGGGTAAAAATTAAATAAAGTATAAATATATGGTATGTATAATGAAATAATAATGAGCCAAAAGTGATGTAATATATTCCATAAAAGGTATCGAAGACCAAATATATATTTAACCTTTAATACAATGTATATTTTATGTAATTTTATTGTTTCTATAAATCGTTTATGAATCCTTCAAAACCTATATTATAAATTAAGTTCTTAAAATCAATTATTTATGAACATGACTCACTTCCACATCACCAAGGGTAATATATTAATGTGATCGGTTCATGGAATTATAAAATAATTAAAAATACTCCTATTTAGAAGAAACCATTGGAAAAAATCATGGTAATGTTTGTTGTTTTGATTACTTTATCGTATAGAGTCTAAAACCCAAGTTTAGAAAATAATAAACAACCCCCTCTCTTTTCCTATATAAACCCACCCAAACTCCCATTACCTCCACTAAAAAACCATGTATCATGAAACTACTATTTATTTTACTCTATAGATCCATCCTAAGGTTCCCCAATCTCTTAATAAGCTCCTCCTAATCTTTTGGAAACTTCCTCTTAAGGTAAGGGATCATGTCCTTCCCCTATTTATTCAATAACCTCCTTTATGTTAGGCCATTTTTTCTATTTTTTCATGTTAGTATATATACTCAAAAATCCATATTATATCCCTTATGATTTTAAAGTGATGATATAACCCTTTAATTTTCATTAATCCCTCCCATGAACCATTATTTTCTCTCATTAAGCTGTTAAAATTATCTAGTAGTTTTCTGTGCCAATCATTTATGTAGTGAATACCCATATTCATTTCCAATAAAGGGTATTCACCTAGTTTAACCTATTATTAATTGATTATGGAATTATATTCATGTAACCTGAACTATTTTATTTTGGGGTTAAAATTGATGAAATACATCTTTATCTCGTATTATCTACATAGAACACTTATGCATATACATGATATAAAAGTGATGGGTGGAATAATAATTATATACCCCTCTAATGAATTGGGTAATATTTTGATCTCATGAGATGACATTTATGGTGCATGATAGGTTATCATAATCACACTATGTTAGATTTTCTTAGTGGTTATCCTTGACTTATGTTATGATGTCATGTTTTATTTTGTTTCCGTATTCCCATGTTGCCTTTATGCTATTTTGTTTCCGTATTCCCATGTTGCCTTTATGATATTATGTTATATCATTCAAGATTATGATTCTAACCCCTATTATGTTACATTGATATTCTTCTCATCTCACATTTAATGATTTAAATTTTGATATGATTTTTTATTCCCTTACTAGTCTTTATATCACACCCCTTTCTTATGTATGCCCCCAGGTTATCCCTTGCAGTTTTAGAGAAATTATGGAATTTTAGAAGAATGTTAATGAATTTTTCAATAATTTTGTTGTATTAATGTATCAAGTTGATTTGATATTCACCTAATTTCCCAAATAAACTAGGCATTATAATCTTATGGGGTTGTATTAAGTGTACCTTTATGTAATAAATCATAAAATAAAGTGTATTAAACCACATATTTTCCTATTTTAATAGTCTTTTCAAGGTCACAAAACGTCATTATCTCAAATTCTTCTTCATGTGATTCAAAAATATCCCCAAAATCATCTATTTGTCTCAAAAAAAGTACCGGTAGTATTCAAGAGATGATAAATAGAAATTGATTTCTTATAGAAAATGATAATGTAGTGATGTCTATAGAGGATGAACCCACCACATACCAGGAGGAAATTGAGATTTATGATTAGAATAAATGGTTAGATGCTATTATTTATAAGATTACATACATCTATTCTAACCAATTTTGGAACTTAGTGGATGCACTGGGTGAGAGCCATGGGTTCATGTGGGTTTTTTCGCAAGAAAACTAACATGAATTATATAGTGTCTACCTATAAATCTTAATTTGTGGCATAGGGTTATAAAAAAATTCATGGTATTGAAAATAAATATCCATTTTCATTATATGATATTATAAAGTCCATTAAAGTGTTTATTTCCATAATAACTCATTAGGATTGAGAGATATATAAAATGGATGTCAAAACCACTTTCCTTAATGGTAATTTTGTGAAGGACATTTATATGATACAACCCAAAGGTTTTTATGATCCAAAGGGTGTTGTTAAGGTATTAAAGTTGCAATAATTCATTTATGTATTAAATTAAATTCTAAATGTTGGAAAATTTGGTTTTATTATTAAATCAAAGTGATTGAATTCATTAATAACATGGATGGGTCTTATGTATACAATTGGTTATCGGTTTCTAAATATCAAATAACATTTATTCTATTAGAGGAAGACATCAAGAAATCCAAAACACATGATCTCTATGATATAAAACTAAAATCATGTATAATATAAAATGAAGAACATGCATATATTACACTAATGTTTGGATAAAACTTCTTTCTCTAATCATGAGTTTAATGAATATTATTGAGAAGAAACTAATGATATCTTTCCTTTATTATATATCCACTAGATAATTTGAATCTACCAAAATTTGGGTGGTCTCCTCCTTATTTGCGGGCTCCTCCTTATTTGTTGAATCACCTTAGTATCCATGTGTTGGTCTAATGCCCCATGTAAAATTCTTTTAATTTTTTTTGTTTAATTATTTTTCCCCAACTTAAAATATTTTAATTAAAGTTTATTATTTTAAATTTTTATAGTTTTTATGTATAAATAAGGGACATTTATTAATTGTAATCAGTTTTTATAGATTAATAAAATGTATCCAATGAGTGTTCTATTTTTTATGTTTGTTTCTCCTGTTTTCCTCATGTAAGGGCTTGTTTATTCTTCCTTACCTACATTAGTTCATATCAGAGTGAGGTTCTTGTTCATTTTCCACCATTTGATTGTGATATTCATATTTAATGATTTACTCCATTAATTTATGTGATTTACCTTTGTATAGAAACCCCTATGATTTTAGCCTCATTGGAATCTAGTGTTACTCCCTTTCCTCACATGATTCATAGATGCATCACAACCCCTTAGGATTTTCTGTACTATAATTTAAACCCATGATCTTAGTGAATACTTTTTATTACATACTATGATCTAGTTTATCTATCCTTTTGACACTCATTAAATGTGCATGAAGGGCCCTTGATATTTGTATTCCCTCTAAGAGACTTCTTATCACACCTAGAACATTCACACCTAGGCCTCATGTTCTCACCCTCTGTATGATACCTCTACACACCATGAAGCCATGCATCGAAACCCCCTTTATGTATAATACCTCTTCACATGACCAACAACCTCATGCTCACCCTTCCCGCACAAGTCATTTGTTCACCTTCCCAATCACCTCACACTCTCCTTTAATTCCCCTAGCCCACGTTCCCTGCACAAAAGTTATAGAAAGAAATATAAACAATATAAAAATAAGAAAAAGAAAAAACCCACAACATATAGAAAAAATGGAGATATGTTCCCAGACCTTAGGCTAGGCCCTTCCATACACAACCAAAAATATCCACACACATCTTTCCCAACACATGCTAGATCCATGCTCAATATAAATGTATGCAACCAAATTAATGCATGCGGTCTAATCATGGATTTCCTTCTCCTCTTTCCTTGATGAAAAATTATATTACTTTTCCTTACTGTACGTCAGCTAGAAACGTCAGGTTTCATTATCTTCTTAAATCATTATCACCCTCCATTTACCATTGATAACAATAGTGGAATTAATGGAACTCTCTTTATGTTGAACCAAACTCTAAAAATAATCCTAGATAAACATCAGTCCTAAAAATATTAGAATAAATTTTGAGACCAACATGAAACACTTTTGGATTATATTATAGATTTCAAAAATTGATTTGACTTTATGGATATACTATAGAATCTTTGGGTCAAATATATGGATTATAAAGTATTAGGTTTAGTCATGTGAAAACCATTTTTTGGATAAGTGATTAGAACTAATGGATGGTGTGATTTTTAAAATTTAATTTCCAAATCCTATATGGAGATAGTGGAGTAGTGGTGAAAAATTCATGAAGTCTATAAGTTGGAAGATTGAAAGTAAGTAGCCAAAGAATAAAATTATAAGTAGGAACATTGTTCACTTAAAAGAAAATTTAAGGTGATGTATGTCTTTGATCAAGTGAAGGTATGACTATAAATATCATATCCATGTGGGTATACTCTCTATAAATATAAAATTATGGTGAAACTAGTTTCACCAGCTATGATTTACTTTAAGTAGAAGGTTCGATGAATTTTTTCTATAGATACTACTTATAATTATAATGATCTTCTATTTATTGAATAAAAGTATTACAGTGTTCTCCCATAGAGTAAGACTAAGTATAAATCACATAAATTGTGTTTTTTTATTTTCCGTTATTTTATGATATCATTGTATTTCATGATTTCTTGTCTGGTTTGTTCATGTGTGTTTCAGTGAAGTGACTTAGGTATTGTTTGTCTTCTAAGTTTAGGTATATCATATAAACTGATTAGTTATAAATTGATTGGTTCTGGTTCTTGGTTTTTTTGTGTATGTTTTTGTGATAACTTTCATTCTTAAGGTTTCGTGGAACCAACACATTGTATTTAATATTCAGTTATATATTTTTGGATAACCATAACATGGAAAATGTGTTTGAGATATCAATTCAATAACATCATTGTGACCTCAAAATCATATTATAATTTCAGTAAGTAGTTCCTAATCCCTATTACATGTTTTATAATATATTGGGAGTTTATTGATTCTATAAGTAATGGATTTGGATGAGGGTAATCTCAGGTAAGAGAAGTTTGATGAGATGGATTTTGGATTATGGAAGATGTCAAGAAAAGATTGTATATTATAGAATGATCCTAATTTTTCATTTATGGGTACCAATTTAGAAGCGATGAAGAAGGAAGAATGGGAAATGGTAGATAAGATATCATTATAGTTGGTTCAAATTTCCTTAACCTGTAATGTTTTTTATAATATCCATGAGGTGATTTTTTTTAAATTTATGAAGACTCTTGTCTATTTACATGATAATCCATAAAAAATTAATAAGGTGTTCCTATTATAAAATATATTTGATATGAGAATGTTAAAAGTAATTCTAGAGGATAATCACATTTATGACTTCAACATGGTTTTAGAGTTAGTTGGAATTAGTGATGTTTAATTTCATGTATCTTGAATGGGTGATTCTATTACTTTCATCACTCCTAGATTCATGGGATGTGATGGTTATCATGGTGGGTAACTCAGGAAGTAAGATATGTTTAGTGTTTATAGACATTAGGGATCTAAATATGAATGAAGATATTTTGTGAAAGAAGGTCTGATAATCTATCATAAATTTATATAGTGTAGAAGATTGGGGATGTTCCACCACATAGAAAAGTCATAATAAAGAAAAAGGAAAGTGAAAAAGGGTCCATAGTATCTTGGATGAAGTTGGTGTTCCCATGTGTTGGTATTATAGCAATAAAGGACACATGAAGAATGATTTCAATTATAAAAGAGTCAATTCTAGAATATATTTTTCTAGAAGTGCATCAAAAATCATATTTCATAAGTTACAAGAGATATGTTATTGAGTGTTTCTAGTTCACTTGAGTCTTGGATTATAAAATTGATAGCTTATTTTCACTGTACATCTAAGAGAGAGTGTATGAGTAATTGTACTTATAAAATGTTTAAAAAGGTTTATCTTGTAGATGATGAATCTCTATAGATTGTGGTAAAGGATGAAATTTTCATATAGATAAATAAGAGAATAGTTTTTGAATTGAAATAAGTGTATAAGATACATAGGTTATAGAAAAACTTGATCTTATTAGGATATTTGAATGATGCAGGTTTCTATACTACTTTTCTGGATAGAGTATGGAAAATTATACAGAGTTTCATGGTGGTGTCCAAAGTAGTGAAATATGGAATATTTTATATAATGGGAGTTTTTTAAGGCTCAATGTATATTATACAAGTAACTTCTACAAAGTTATGTCATGAATTTATTGGTCACTTAATTGAGAAAAGGATAAAATTACTAGTTTCTATAGGAGTGATGAAGGTTATAAGAATAAATTATGAAACATGAAAATAATGCATCACTGGGAAGAAGCAGATGTTTTTATTCTAAATAGAAGGTAAGATTCCCAAGTACTAGAAGTTAGAGTTGCTTTGTACTTACGTTTGGATACTAGCTATATTTCATTCTCATAGAGGTTCATTATGTAATGTTACCTCTATCGATGATGTGTCATAGAAGGAATGGGTGTACTTTCTCAACAAAAAGTCTGATGTATTCATAAACTTAATTTGATGGAGATAGATGGTGTAAAAAGATACTAAAAACAAGTTGAAATGTTTGAGTCCTGAAAACGATGGATAATATGGAAGTAGGGAGTTCTAGAGGTTTTTTTTGGAAAAAATTTATATAGTTTGAGAAGATAAAACTAGGTATTCATGAAAATTATAGAGTCACAAAGAGGATGAATCTGACTTTAGTATAGAAGATAAGGAGCATGGGTAGTCTTACTAGTTTTCCCAAGTATTTTTCGGTGAAAGTAGTGGATTATGCAGCCTTAATAGTGAACAGAAGTCCATCATCATTGATGGGGAAGAATCCTTTGGAATAATGTTGGTCTATAAGAAAAATTAAAAAATTTCCTCTAAAATTACTTGGTTCATTCTCCTACATTGACATTGATGCTAAGTAAAGGGAAAATTTAGAGGCTAATTCCCAATTTGTTTGTAGGGTATGACAACGAACACTTTGGATTTTGGATCTTGGATAAAAATTACTGAAAGGTTTTCAAAAGCCTAAATGTGATATTTAATGAAGATATATTATGAAAATATTAGAATCAATTGAAAGTTACTGATGAGATCAAAGTATCATCACAAGTTGAGGATCAACTGAATAAAACTCTAGAATTTGTGGATGTTATGAAATGTTTATAGAGTACATTAGTTATAGAAACACCAAACTATCTAGAATAAGTTCCATAAGATAGTCATGTTATAATGGTGTTTCCGAGGCTTAAAGTATTATAGATCCTTTAAACTATAAAAGAGAAGGGGAAATATTAAAGAGGTGATTTTATAGGAGCAATGGTTCTAGAAGTATCTGAAACAAAAAAGTCAATTAAAATGATATATGATATACTAGGATTAAGAAGAAAGTAAAAAGATATGTAAATGACTTAAACAATTTTATTATATCATAAAATGAAGAACCTAAAATACCATAAGATGTTATAATCCTTAAAGAACCGAGTAAGTGATAGTTATTAATGATGGATAAAATGGATTTCTAACACGTGTCTATAATATGTGAGCTAATGGAATGATATACTTGGAAGATATTACATTAGAATAAATGTGTTTATTATTTGAAGGAGGATGTGGATGGTGGATAAAGGCACAAGGAAAATCTTTTTATAAATGTTTTTCAACAAACATATGGTATAGATATTTTTGAGAGAATTTATTTAGTTTTTAAAGACATAACTATTGATGTGGTACTTAGAATTTTTTCCATGGAAGGGTTACATCTAGCGCAGTTAGATATGAATAATGAATTTCATCATGGATACTTAGATAAAGGGATTTATATGGAGAAACCAATGATTTTTGTGGGGAAATGGAACTAAGATATTGTGTAAATGCTGAAGTTAAGCCTTTATTGTTTAAATCAAGAACCAAAACAATGAAATTGGAAGTATAATTCCTGTATGGAATAATTGAAGTTCATCCAAAGAAATTTTGATCATTACTGTTACTATAAGGTGTTTGATGATTGGAGATTCATCATTTTACTTCTCTATATTGACAGTGTTCTTATTTCATCATCAGTAATATAAATTATAAATGATATTAAACTTGAACAATACATATGTTTTGATATGAAGGATGTTTTTCTGTAAAAATGGATTTTAGGGATATATATTGTAAGGGACCTAAGATATGAAATTTTGTTCATGAATTAGTCTGACTACATTTATAAAGTGGTTGTATGTTTCAGAATGAATGTGGTGAAACTGATTACCACTCCTTTGGAAATAAATTTCAAGTTTATTATGGTTGAAACATATAAAGTGCAATTAGTGGATGAGTTTATGGGAAAAGTTCCCTTTTCATCATCAGTCATAAGTTTTATGTATTCTATGGTTTTCAAACAATTATAAATTGTACATATAATAAGAGTAATTAGTAGGTTCAATGATAGTCTCATAAGAGAACACTGAGAAGTGGTAAAGTGAATCCTTGGGTATCTCAAATGTTTCAAAAGTTTCTCTCTCTATTTTAGAATAAAAAAAATAATTATAGGGTTTTTATGATTTAGAATTTGGAAGATATGTGGACACATGAAGAAGAACCATGAGATATGTGTTTACTTTTAGAGGCAAAAATGTAAGTTGGATGTTTAATATTAAACCATTAGTTTCATTTTAAATAATATAATCATAGTGATTTACATCAATGGAAGCTAATAAATATTTTATTTTGATAAAGGAGTTTTTGGAAGATCTTAGAAGAAGTTAGGAGGTTGGGAAGCTATTTTTTTTATTCTTAGAGTGTTATCCACTTGGACAACAATATAATGATTCATTGTAGGATAAATCGTATTCAGTTTTAGTATAAGTTCATCTAGATGATTTTAGAGGATAAGTTATGGATCAATGAAATATGGATGAAGTTTTGAATCTAGATGATATTCTGACTAAGATTTTAGTTTGGGATGTGCTGAGGTGGTGTTGTGCCTCATTCAGGTTGGGATGAATGAAATCATGGTGGAGGAACCGTGTATCTACAAATAAAGATTTAGAGTGGAATCAAGTTTGTGAATGAATGCGAAGGACTTGGTGGTGAAGACTAAAAATGATTCTCAAGTCGAATATTATTAGGTTTGACTGTATAAAAACCCTTTCCTACTAGGTGATTGGAACTAATGGAAGGTCTGATTTTGGAAGTTTAATTTCCTAAGCCCAGATGGAGATAGTGGAGTAGTGATGATAAAGTTTTTAAGTTTGGAAGTAGTAATATCAGAAGTAGGTAGTCAAATAGAGACAAACAGAAGCAACCTTCACAAGTTTAAAGGGGTAAGTGTGGAGACACAAAGGACTTGCATAATTTTTTTTTGGTATTAGTATGTAAGGGTATTTGGAATGTTATGTAATGGGAAACTCATAAAGTTTTTGGATGCATGCACTATTCACCAAAATAAAAATTTAAGGTAGTGGATGTCTTTGATTGAGTGAAGGGATGATTATGAAGATCATATCCAAGTGGGAATACTCTCCATGAATACCATAGTATTGTGAAATTGGTTACACTGGATGAGATCTAATTTAAGTAGTAGGGTTGGGAAATTTTTTCTATAGGTATTATTCAACATTGTAATATTTTTCTGTTTCTTGAATAAATGTATTATGATATTCCCCCATGGAGTTGTACTAATTCTAAACCATGTAAATTATGTTGTTATTTTCCATTGCTTCTCGAAGTCATTGTCTTTAATAAGGTCTTGTCTAGATTTTTCATGTGCATTTAGTGCGGCAACTTAGGTACGGTTTGTATACTAAGTTTCAATACTTAGTGTATGTATATTTTTTCTGACTTCGTTAGTTCCAGTTCTTTTTTTCCACTATATAAGTTCCTATGATAAATTTCAGTTAGGAGGCTTTATGGACCCAACATAATCTCTATGATAAATAATCTACATAGTGGGAACAAATGAAGGATAATCACTAATAACAAGGCCAAAATTCTATATTCTCCTAAAAATGAATGAATGATACTTTAAATATTAGGTTTCTTTATAATGAATATGATCAAGGGTTATAATAGTGGTAATAAGATTATCAGCAATGTACCTGAACTTTCTAAAAATACATTCATGATTACCATAGGCTATCAAATCAAAATAACCTTTAAGATATTTAGGGTCAACAAATGTCTGGTTTATTGGAGGACTCCAACCCACTATTTGGGATAAAGTATATTTTATTACCATTTTAATCCTTGATGAGTTAATTACTCAATCCTTGTGAGTAGATAAACAAATTCAATGAAACCCATGCTTGGGACCTTCAATGACTCAAACATGGGACCCAACAAGGAAAAAAACTTTGGGTTTGTGGCCCCACCCTAAAGAGAGGGAAAATACTCTAAAGAGGCAATTAAAGATTGTTAAGACTAATAAAAATATATCCCATTATAGGAACTTATTACAATAATAATTATAATAAAAAATACCCCCAACCTTGAAAAAACAATAACCCGTATTCCTAAAAGTTTTTTGACAAGTTCTATCAATGCCAAAAACCAGGGAACTTATCAAAAATTTCCCAAACCAAGGATGAGTTAATTTAATAAATAATTATGAATAAGAAGGTGTAACTAATCATTAATAATAGGAGTAACAATATTTTATCAATTCATAATACATTATAGAAGAATAGTATGGGGTCCATGTTGTGGGGTGCTTGGTAATGACCACTGAACCTGCACAAGAGGTCCCAAAACATCACAATATCTTATACACCAATTTCCAAGTGAATAGATGGATGCTAAAAATTATTATTGATGGTGGAAGTAAAGAAAATTTAATCTCTTAGAACACAATAAGAAATATGTAACTAAAAATAATAAATCACCCATCACCCTATCATTTTGGATAGATAAACTTGATATGAGACATTAGCTTTACTGAATAATGTAGTGCACCATTTTTTATCATCCATTATGAAGGTCGTATGGTATGTAAAGTGGTTAATATAAATGATTGAAAACATATATTGTGAGGAATATGAAAATTTTATCTCTATATCTACTATAATGTTTGAGATAACACTATGGAGTTCACCAAAGACAAATCATGTTACACTTTTTCACCTTTGATGAAGTTCCAAGAGACCCATGTACAAATAAAATTAGTTATTTATATATATATCAATTGATTTTAGGAAGGAGTTATAAGATTACATATATATCCTATATATGGTATCCCAAGAATTATCAGACATCCTTACCATAATTTTTCCACCACTAAAAGAATTTAAATATGTGTTTCATAATATAATGCTTGATGAGATACCAATTGGATTAACATTGAATAGGGATATCCAACACCACATTGGGTTAGCCCCAAGAGTTTATTTACCAAATTTTCCAAAATATGACAAGAGTATAATAGAGAATGATATACTACAATTTAAAGTATAGGAGTTACTTAATAAAGGCTTTGGGTGAGAGAGAATGATCCCTTACACTATTATAACTTTATTAGTACCCAAGAAAGATGGGTGGGAGTAGATGTTCATTGATAGTTGGGATATAAAAAAAATCACCATAAATTACATATTAAAAATCATAGTATTGTTTGATATATTTGATATGATTCAATGGGATATTCTGTTTTCAAAGATAGACCTTTAGAGTGGCCATAAAAAACTTTAAATCTGAGAAAATTATGAATAAAAGACAACTTTTAAGACTAAGTGGGGGTTATTTCAGTGGTTGGTAATTCCATTTAGGCTATATAATTCCCTTATAACCTTTATGAGTCTTATGAACTAGGTTATGAAACCATTCATTAATAAGATAATTTTTGTTTTTTTCAATGATATTTTTGTATTTAGAAAGAAAATTTCTCTTCATTTTGAACATATTAGGGATTTAATACAAGTTTTATAAGAAAACACACTTTATGTCAACATTAGGAAGTGAAGTTTCATACTCTATAAATTGAAATTCCTTGGGTATATTGTATCAGTTGGCCTAATTCAAGTTGATGAAGAGAAGGTTTAAACCATCCAAGAGTGGCTCCAACCCAATAATATTGATAAATTTTAAAGTTTCTATGATCTTGATAACTTTTATCAAAAAATTATTAATGATTTTAAACCAATAAAGGAAAAAATTATATATTATTTGAAATAGAAATTTTTTATTGGGGGATGCAATTGAGGAGAGATCCTCCACCGTTAAGAAGAATATTTACAACAATCTAATTTTGAAATTCCATAACTTCAAAAATACATTCAAGTTTGAAATAGAAAAATACATTGTTAGAATTTTCATTTTCCTTTCATAATGAGGATAAATAATTACATTTATAAGTGATAAGATCAAAAACTCACATCTCAAGTGGGCCATGTATGAGATTTATCTATACACAATGTCATGAGTCATGAAGAATTAGGAGAATTACCTTTTTCTGTGAGGGATAATCTTCTATATTTTCTAGGAAGCCCAAAAATATAGGAATTCCTAGAAGAATCTCAGTAGGATACATGAATGATGTTCAATTTTATAAAAAAATTAACTTTTTTATCAAGTTCAAGAGTGATTAAAAAAATTAAATGGAAGACACATTAATAAGGCATTCTGATACACTCACCACCATGCAGAATGAGGTTGTGAGATTTAAATATTTAAAATACCAAATACTATAAGACATGAATTTCACTGAATAATGGTAATGTTTCCAACAAGGTATGATAGTTTGACATTTTTTATTGCTTAAGGGATTTATTTTATTATAATAACACTTGTGCATTCTACAAGGATCAGTATGGGAGAGCATAACTACTAAGATACATCCCAATGGCCACTTTGGAAGATAAAAAAAACCATTTCATTGTATGAGATTCAATTATTTTGGCCATATTTGAAATGATATATTTCTAAAGTGGTGAAAAATCATATGTTATACTAGGATAGGAAGTGGAAAGCATAAAATTTTGTCTTGTATATGCCACTAACTATTTAAGAGTCCCTATAATGACCTAAAAATTAAATATAGAAATTTATTTTATGAATATATATGTGTGCCATAAAAAGTAATATAGATTATAAGAACTTGCACCATCTTATCATTAACTCTAAAAACAATATTTTTATAGATATATTTCTTGTTTTAAAATAAAATTTCAAAAAAATTGTTTTCATTAGGTTTTAAGAACTTATATCTAAAAAAATTACAATCACTCATATAAGTTGAATATAAAAAAATTAATTCAATTTTTTTATTTATCATGTGAAAATGAGTTTAGTATTAATTTTTAAAATTTTTCTAAGATAATTGATTTTTAGGGAGAATAGTGAAAAATACACTTTTTTTTCAAAAAATTGTAATTTTTTAATGATATTATCATAAGATAAGATTGAATTGGAAATTTATAAACATTGAATATTTATATAAATAAAAAATCTATTCATTATAAAATATTATTTTGAAATTAGAATCACATGCTTATCATTTTTGACTTAAGAAATATTTTGTTTTAATAAAAATAATTTTTTTGGTTTTTTACTTTGAATTAAATATTTTTTTTGTAAAATCCAGTTTTGAGTTTTTATAAAATAAAAAATAATAATTTTTTTTATAATAAAACAATTTTTTATTTAAAAACAAATACATTTATAATCCTATCCCACATAGAAATTTTAGGCTTAAAATGATATTTTTCTAAGAAATAGTTTTTACGTGTTATGCATGTTAATACTAAAATTAATTTCTTTAAATCCTAGAAATTTTATTTTATAAGATTTTTTAAATATATTAAATAATAATTTTAAAAATATTAAATAATTTTAATTTTAATTTCTTCCATTAAAAAAGTTACTTAGGGTGAAAGTGGAGTTATTATTGTAAGGGTAAATTAGGGAAAAATGACTTAATATAGTAAAAAAGGTTGAAACATATATAAAAAATGTTTGATATTGGATAGAGGATATAGGATCTACCTTATATCTTTCCCCAAACCATTATTGGCTATTTTTTGACCTTTTTAATTGAATAATGGAATTACATTATTGAAATGTAAAGAGATTTAAAAAAATTCCACTCTCTTTACGTGAAAAAGGAGCTCACCTCCTACCCATTTATACACAAATTAAAATTATTTTTGTCAACTAAAATTATACCCTAGTATCTCCTAAATATAACACATATTCCCTTGAAGCATTGGTATCACCAAAATACCAAGTTAAGGAGTCTTAAGGAGTTTCCCAATGGAGAACTTCTAAGGGTAATGTAATACTCTCAACACAATGTTTCTCATTATTTTATTCTTCTACAACCTAAATTACCATATATACATGATGTTATAATAAAAATATAATTTTTAATATGATTAATTGTTATTATATAAATGAAATATCCATTTTTAGGTTCCTAAAAAATCATTGAGAAAAACAAAAACATCATCATTCGTCTGTGTAGACTACCGCCTCCATGAATGACATGCTCAATTTTTCATCACCACATTAAATGGATGGTTCAAAAAGGTTATTTAATTAAATAATATTATGTTTATAAAATTATTATAATTATTAAATTAAAATTATTTCATTTCTTATACCCTTCTATTCCATAGAATGTGTAAGTGTCATTTGTGCGTACATATGGACTACTGCATCCACGAAGTGACTTGTTTTGTTTTCCATAACCACCTAACATGGATGACTTTAAAATTTTACTTTGTATGTAAAAATAATATTTATTTCACCACTAATAATCTTGGTAAATAATATTGGTCATTATATATGTGTGATTAAAAATAAATGGTCGTAGTTACTTTAATTACCTTAAATGGACTTATCAAAGAACCTTTCTTAATTTTGGTCTATTTTGTGATAAAATTTAAAGATATATTAGTATTTTTCTAATGGAATGATAAATTTCATAATCCTAAACAATTATGGATATCATGAAATTATTTTACATCACATTTTACTAAATTAAACAAATAAAAAGTGTTACAAATAAATTAACTGAACATCCCTAAGTTATCGATATAAGCATAAACTATATTAAAAATTAAAAAAAGTTAATAACTGGATATTATAAAATTAAATATAGATTAATAATTTTATTTTTAATGTATTTAATGAACCAAAACTAATTATTCATGAATTAAATTGAAATTTCATATGGAATTCATACCTGAGGTAAGGGATCTTTCGTACTACCCTCGCTACTTTTCAGTTACATGATCTATTTTTTTCTCCATTTTACACAATATTATTCTCATGAATTTTTTATATTTTTTATATATATACATTAAATATATAAATAGTAAAATATACTTTTTTATTTATAGGATTATACATTTTTTAGCTCCCTTCTAAATCCCCACTCTAAAGTAAACCCAATTTAAGATAACTTTTTTATTTCTTATTTCATGTAAAGAATCACCCCCATAAAATGTTTTTAAAATATTAAAAGCTTATAAAAAAACATAATTAATTTATATATAACCCTCTTGGTTAAACTATGGTTTTATTAAAAATAATAATGTCTTTAATTATTTAAAATATCATTTAGTTATTTTATAAAATATCCACCCAAGTGTTTTATTTTTATTCTTTATTCTATAGATTTTTATCATGAATTTTCTACAATAGAATTCCATGTTCAAGACATATTTTCCTTTTTCAATTACTAAAGTCCAAAACAATTAAATTCATTTTTTATTTTAGGAATCCTTATGATCTATCATTAGATTATGTGTTGAATCAGAATTATGAAACCCACTTCTTTCTCATGGGTTTGATCAGGTTTATGATTTATGTATGGTTTAATCTCCTCATATGGAATGATTATGTATGATTTTCATATTAGGATAGGTAGGATTGAAATTAAATATCCCTATAATTAATTTATTAAAGATTTATATCTCATGATATGATATTTAAGGAATTATGGAGTGAACCTATTCCACCCTAGAACTTCGTCCACTTTATAATGATGATTTTGGGAGTGGCTGTTGACTTATGTTTATGATGTAATATCTTATGTTGTTGCTATATATTCTATGATTCTATGATCTTGTTATTTAATTTTATTATGAAACTTTTCCATCATTATGATCATTATCTTTATGATATCATGTTATTCCTCTTAACTTTCATTTCATGATTTATTTCCATGTTTATTCCTTTACTAGGATTTTTAGACCACCCTTTTCCTTATATGTTTTTACCAGGGTATCCTATATAGTTTTATAATATCTATTATAGTTAGGACCACCATTTATAGTTTTAAATAAATATAATGTTTTTATGTTTAAGATGATGTATTTATGTATCAAATATTTCAAGAACACTAGACCTCTAGATCATTGGTTTGTATTTGTTAGAAATATTTTTGAAAAATTATGAAATAAAGTGTATTTAAGTATTGGTCTACTATAGTACCTCTATTAAGAGTCTACATGGATTTTATTTTAGGGATTCACCATACTTAGAGGTCCCATGAATCCATCATTTTTGTGGTATATTGATTCTCAATGATGTCACACTCCATTACTTATAAAAAGGCGACGAATGTATCTTATATGGCTACATTATTTTTTCAAAAAGTGGTGTGAATCAATATATTTATAAAAACCATCACATATGAAATTTATACATATTTCATTAGAAACTTCTAGCATATAATATGAAGAAAGTTTTAGACATACTTGTATTTTAGCATCTCCTTCCTCCCCTAGATAGATAGAAAAACAAAATCCATCAATCACAATCTCAATACTCTTATTAAATGATTTTTTGGTGATTATAATAAGTAATTTGATTTAATTATTTACAAAAATAAGTTTTCATTCAAAAACATTAAAAATAAAAACATGGGGAAAACTCCATTTGAGGTGGTGTATCAGTAGCCATCGAAGCACACACTTGATCTAATCCCATTGCCCAAGCTTCATGGTTATAGTGTGGCTTTTAATCACATGAACTATCACATTTAAAACATCCAAAATGAATTATTTCATAATATTTACTAATCAAAATGGAAATTATAAAAATAAGGATTAAAAGAAGTAGATAATAACTATTTTCAAAGAGGGGGATCTCATCATGGTTCATATTAAAAAATAATAGTTCTCAGTAGGAACCTATAATAAGATTAAACCAAGGAACATCAACCCCTACAAAGTTCTATAATGTTTACAATGATTATGATTATGTAGTGGAACTTATAGAAGGTTGATAGATATATTATTCATTTAATGTGTCTGACTTGAAGTTGTTCACTCTCAATGAGACAATTTATCCTCTATCAGACTTTAGGTTGAGACCAATCTATGTGGGGGATACTGATACAACAACTTAGCAGACAAATACTGGACCAGCACCCTATGTGGTATTTTTTTAATTATTATTTTTAATGATTTTACCCATATTAGGATGTTTTGAGGTTAATTTAGTATTTTATTTTTTTTGGATTTTGACCAATAAATATTCGTTGGATGTCAATTGTAATTAGTTTTTACAGATTAAAAAAATTTAACCAGATCAAGTTCTCTGATTTATTTTTTTTATTATTTTCCACATTTAAGGACTTATCTATTACCAATGATATATATAATTGTTTCCACAATATACTAGTACCTCTTAAAGAAAAGGAAGATAGAGAAGTGAGCCTAGATTTGGGGCAATACAAAGCAACTACATATCTATTTTCATGGTCTTAAATCAATTTATATATTCCTTGGGAATTCCCCCTAATACTTTTATTGAATTTACTCAAAAAATTTGAAATATTTAAGCAATTATATACATTTACAATTGATTTATAAGAATACAACCATGTGCATGTGTTTATTATATAAATTCATTTTATAAATTTTCAAACATTTCATAATATGAAATTTATATAATGATAGCCTTACATGGAATAATACTTTAATGTTAACATTTAAAATTCAACTAAATTATAAATTTCATAGTGTTACTTGAATCATACAATATTATTATTCTCATAACACTACCATATGACATATCCAAATTGTATACTATGATCAAATTAGGAAATTGTAATATGATATCACCATATCAAATCAATTTATATTATCATACATGGAATAGTATTTTTATTAGAATAATAGATATTATACCATATGACATCCCTATATATTACACTATAATATAGTCTAACATATATCATATACACATCTGGATTTAAGTAATATTTCTATAAATATCCCACTTGCACTAAATCATAATAGACTTTTTTCTATTTTACCTTGTATCGTATTATTTTTAATAACTTCTAAAACCATATCAAAAAATAATTTTGGATATCATCTAAAACAATTTTTGAAATTATCATCATCTTCAACATGTATCACATCATATGAAATACCTTGTGTAAATCCACCCAAAACTCATTTTGGATAATCTCAAGAACACTTTTAGAGATTCTCTTTGAGTTTTTTAATAAATAAATACCCATTAATTCAACCACGTTGTGTGAACCCATGGGAATTTATATCACGAAAACAAATATTAATTATTGAATTGATAAATTTTAGCAAAGAGCGGCCTTTATAAAAGCATCAATTATGCTCTAGCTACAAAGGGATCTGGTGTGATCTCCATTAAACACATGTATATCTGTTATAGTTTTCACTAAATGTATAATATAAAAGAATTAATTTTCATATAACCCATTTATCCAAGAAATAAATTAATCATAATAAATGAAGTATATCAATCCCATAGAGTCACTCATATATTCTCTATTTTCTGACTATAGACTAATCAAAAGGATAAACATGAAAAATGTCATTCAACCTGATGGATGAGAACACTACATGCCCCTAATCTAATATAAAATAACATCACATGTCACTTATCTAGGTGAAACCATAAAATCATTCAATATATATCAATCTATGGCTCAAATGTCATACTCATCATATGAGAGTAAAAAACACATCTTGATTAAACTCAATTGATGACAAGATCAATAACATGACCAACCAACCCTAACTAGATTAGACTTAAGGTTAGAATAATACAGGTATAAAAGTATGAAGGTTCTCATGATAAGTATATTTTTTAACCCCATTTATTTGATAAACCCCAATATGAAACATGAAACCCTTGTATATCCATGACATAGTGTATAACACTCTATGTGGTATACTTCATGGATCATCTAGTACACAAAACTCCTTTTGTATCTCTTCATAATATTCTATACCTCTATATGAAATCCTACTCATTATAACTATAATTTTTTTTCATAACCTATAATACTTCATAATAAATAGTGATTAGAGATAAATCAAAGTTATAATTTGAGTGGTTAATTATCATTTCACTTCATGTTTCAGATGTTACCAAAATGGAAAATGATACATCAGATATTGCCTTATGTATAATATTATATATTATATATATTCCTAAAATACTTTAAAAATGTAATAACAAAACCATAAAAAATTTCTAGTCCCTTATCTAATATGAAAGACTTCCATAATTCCTTGTATTTGTTGTATTTTAGGTTTTTTAAACTCATTACATCTCTATGTGACCATCTATTAAAAACATCACATGAAACTCATTTAATGGGTAATATCTATAAAGAAATAATATTTGAATAATGGTGATATTTGGAATCATATTCCTAGTGTTCAACTCATTAAATGAGAATTCAAAAATCCTTTACTTCACAACATCAAAAGTTACAATGTTAATGAATTCTTGAAGAACCCATGTCAAGTGACATGACACTGGGGGGAGTGAATCAATGGTATATTATTTTACAATTTCTTTTATAAATTAACATCTATGACTTTTTAATTTCATGATACACTCATCTTTAATCTCCTCCTCATCCATATGCAACTGTAATGTAAGTAAAAATAATACAAGAATTTTTAAAATGAAGTAAACTACTTCTTATTATGTTAGTTTTTTTCTGAGACATATATTATATCCCTGTTTAAATTTTTAGTGATTAAAAGGGATTCAAAATATCATAAAATAGTTAAAAATATATCATAAACTTCCTAGGTTAGGAATCATCCACTTTACAATTGAAATGAGATACTCTTTATACTGGCACCACTGGTATTTATATTATGCTCTTGGTATGAACAAGATATTCTATTTTTTCAGGATGTATCTGCATCTAATAGTAAGATCCTATTCCTCATTATTATTCTTTTATATATAGAATAATGTTAATAAAGTTTCATACACATCTATTTTCCACCTTAATCTTTCATAATGACTGAAACGTGTATGAGAGCATGCACACACACCACAATCTTCTTCCTTCTCAAAATAAATCCACCATATGGCCACTAAGAAACCCAATTTCCTTGATATAGATGATTGATCTAGATGAATAACTAGTCAATATTTTCTTTTCCCATTTCTTCAATACCATAGTTTTGAAACCCAACACAGTATTAGATTCTCAATTCTTAATATTTAATCATACTCTTCTTCTTCTTCTTCTTTATTAATTTAAAATTTTCACAAATTCAAATGAAAATAATTTCTATGTCTTAATATAGAAACCTCCTTGAATTTTGGTGGTTTTATCTTTTCATGATTCTCCACTTTGAAACTGGTCAACGATTTTTGGAAGAATCTCCAACTTTGATCGTGATAATGAATTTAAAATATTTTAATTCAAAATTACCACAAATATTTCTCCATGATATCCTCATTTAATATTCTAAAATTCTCATATTGTATAATGACATGACCTATAACCAATGATATTTCAATATTTTATTTCCATCTAATAATTTTCAGATTTTTTTTCAAGAAGTAATCCGATACTAATTTTTTTTTCAAGGAGATAACCCTTACGAAACTCATTATAAAGACCTTTTCATAAGAATAATATGAATCTTATTGTTTTTTCTATAATCCCCTAACTTTTCTATTTTTTTTAATTTAAAATATATTTTTTAATAGAAATTTACTCTTATGAACATCCTAGAATGAATCTTATAATTTTACATATAACTTTTATAAAAAGTTAAGAATTGATCCTACACACTCTCAATGAATCTTATAGAATGTTTAAAGGACTCTCACACAATCTCAATAAACCTTATAGAAAAAATGACACTTAAAAAATGTTAAATAACCCATATGGAATGTCAAATGAACCTTATGATTTTTTCATTCCTTTTTTGATTCTCCATTCTAGAGTTGAAATGACTCTTAAGTATTATTTAATGACTCTTATGGTCCTATAAGTATTCACACCTTTTCTAAATTCTACCACTCATCAGTTTAAAAATAATACATATGAAAAGATTATAATAACTCTTATAAAATAATACCTAGGAAATATTAGCTTATATATAATTCCTTAAATTTATCCAAATATTCTAAAACCAACTTTATGTATCTCAGGAAAGTTTAGAAAAACTCAAAAACATAATAAATAATATTCTAACAATTCTTACAAATGGTTGCCAACAAGTAAAACATCCTTCAAATATCCCATTGGGTACTTTAATATCTACCATTGTATTTTTTATCAACCTCATTTACTCACTCAATGAAACATAAAATAAAATCCTTTCTCAAAGAGGAAAATCTTTACACCACGTCACAAGATAAAGTGGTGTTTTTGAGATAATTCCATCTATTGATGAAAATAAAATTTTAGAAAAGTGATTCACATATCTTCCCCTTAATGCAAACACACATTCAACTTTTTATTCCCCATTTTTTAATAATAATAGCAATGGATTCCCAAAAGAAAAATCATAAAGTTTTCTACTACTTATCCCCCTTTGAAAATGAAATCCAAGAATAGTTAGGGTCTGCCACAAAGTATCTCAAATGATAAAGAAGGGATAGACCTTTATATTCATCATCAAAGAATAAAATCTATACTTGAGAATTTATTTAGTGAAGATATCAACAAGTTGATACCAACTAAGAAAGCATTCTAGATTTATGCCCCCATTGTTAATCTTCTTGTAAGAACCCGCATTTTTGGAATGGGTCAAAATCCTGAACCTATTTGAATTTTGACTCACTTCTGAGAAAACTATAGAAATTTGACAATTCTAGGTTAAACGCTTGAAGTTGGGGAGGTCGTGCAAGTGTGCGTGGTTGGCGCACGGTCTGAACAAACCATGTCGAAAAACCGTGCGAAGTCTCTAGGTGAGATAATGGGCTCCGCACAGGCGGCGCACGGTTTTCCAAACCATGCGGGTTGTCCGTGCGAAGTTCCTGGGTGAGGCAGTGGCAACTTCACGGTTTGATAAACCATGCGGGTTAACCGTTCGACCACTTAAATTTAGGGTTTTTATGTTCCAGGCCACCCAGGAATTCCTATTCTCCTCTTTTTCTTCCTTCCACTCAGGGCCTATGCAGGGAGAGCCAACCGGACCTTCAAATCCCCCCGGATCTTTTTCCTAAATCCGTTTCAAACATCATTTGATGCATTAGAACCCCCTCGGTAAGTCCTTGATTCCTCTTGAGCCATTCTTCTTGATTTCTGTCCTAGAATTATTTGTTGTGGTTTGAGAAGTTTTGATTTTTTGTAGATCTACCGCGTTTTAGACCTAATTGGAGGCTGATATCAAAGGAGTATCATCGTACTAGTATGAGGTGGGTGGTGCATAACTATTTTTTGTTTTCGTGTTCATCTGGGTAGCGTGGCCTTCGGCACGTTTTCGGGTATTTTGAAAAAGACCCTAATTATTTTTCTATTGCATGTTAAGATTCTTATTAGACCTATGGGATGCCTCTGGGTGTTTCCCTTGTCAAATTTTCCTTGAGAAGGCCGGGTGAGGGGTCATTGCTCATATGGGGCATTTTGGCCGGGGTTTCCAAAATGGGAATACATGTTTTGTTTAATTAAACTGCTGAGTTTAATTCATTAAACTTTGATATGAATTGTTAGAGGCTTTAGAGACCTTAGTGTTGGTATGTGACAACATGGAGTTAGTGCATTTCAACTGTTGAGTTGTTTTTCCCATTTAAAATTAATTATTTTGATTATGTATGTGATTTCTCAATTTCACATGTTGGAACCTTCAGGTTGTGATGGACGTGGACCAGATATTGTTGAGTGATGCTGATCACAGGTTGGGCTTGGCTCGGGGTTACTTTGGGTGGTTTTGACCACAAGATTGGGTGTCATGGACGTCGGCTTGAGGCAGTGCAACTGTCAGGTTGGGCATGGCCCGGGTTACTGGGATGGTGATACCATCAGACTTGAGTGGAATGGTCACAGGGACACAAGGCATCAAATGTGTGGTGGCTTAGGTACTATTTTGGCGATTACCGCTCACCCAGAACTTTGAGTAGTGTTCACACATAGATACTCTATGATGAGGTGGTTTTGACCACTCGTGTGGGTAGAGGCCCACATAGATGTGGTTTAGGTACTTGGTTGGGGATGCTTGTCGTAGAAAGCCACGTAGGAGGTGAGGAGCCTCCAGGGGATAGCTTTGAGGCTATCGGGTTGGGGGATGAGGCTCGCCGTGATTTTTAGGGCAGGTATCGTTGTCCCTCCGGATACTTATTTGAGGGTGGATATCACCGTCCCTCCGGTGACTTGATTTGAGGGAAGTCATCTCTGCCCCTCTAGTTATCTATTTGAGGACTGGAATCGTTGTTCCTCTAGGTTACTTCTTGGGCGTGCCTTCAGGAGGTCGGTACATGAGGCACGAGGTGTCAGGAGGCACAAGGTGCCGGGTTACTATTCTTTGGCATGCCTTTGGGACGTCGGTACTTAAGGCATGAGGTGTCAGGAGGCACGTGGTGCCGGGTTACATGACAGAGATTTCGGCGTTGGCTGAAGCAGGTGACACTCCATGGTGGCTACTGATCACCAGTAGAGTTTGTGTTTATTTATGTGCATCATATTGTTTACTATCTTCGTTATAAATGCATGCCTGCTTAAACACATATATTAGGTATGCACCATTGGGTGGTATCCTACTGAGATTTGTCTCACACCCTGAATGGGCTCTTCGGTACATGTGCAGACTTTATGGATATACATGCATGAAAGAGGCCAACTTCAGGAGCTGGGCTGTATTAGCTGTGGCATGGAGATGGTATGGACCTTGAGGTCTTGCCTAGCTGGAGTTTATCTTGTTTTGTTTCCTTTCCTGTATTAGCATGATTATTTGTTATGTAGCCACATCTGGTTATCCATTGGCGCATTTTTATATATAAATACATGTATGACCTGTTTTGAATTCATGTTTGTTGATCAGTGCTAGTTACAAGTGGTGTTCAGCATGTTGTTGTGTTTATTTTCCACTGCTATTGTTATATGTATTGCTTCCGCTGTTTATTGATATTGAATGTGCTTCCGCTCTGTGGGTTTGGTTCGAGTCTGCTGAGTCTTTTTTTCTGCTGCATTATTATTATTATACTCAGACCAGTACCATTATTATTATCCTCCGAGAGGGTATATCCTCCCCACTATACCTATTAGACCATTGCTTCTAGTTGGCAGCCTTTGGTATTCGGGGAGGTGCGCCTAAGGTAGTATCACCCAACCCGTTTAACACTATTCGGGTGGCTGTTCGGGTCCGGGTCATTACAAAGTGGTATCAGAGGAGTTCTTGATAGGGATTTAGTAGCAGTGTTTTGCTGGCTACTAATGATATTGAGGCTTCTCTTTTATTTCTGCTGGTTTTATTATTTGGGATATGGTAGACTGGAGATAGGTTGTTACTGGAACTGGGTTTCTTGATTGTTCTTGGGTGCCTGCAGCCCCAGGTACGAGGGATGGACCAAGTTTCCAATGGGTGGTAATTGTTGTTTCCTTTTTCTCAGATTACAGTTTATATGATTTCCACCTTAGTGGCTCACTTAGTGTGTGATGTTATTGATTGTGATATGTGACCCTTCACCCGGTGTAGTAAGGGAGAATTGGACCTTGGCCCGGTGTGGCAAGGCTTGTTTGTTTGGCTTTTTATAGGAATATTTTTTATGGTATTTTAATTTCATAACTGCACATATTCTTTGTGAATTGATAATACCATGTGAATAAAATCAATTGTCATGCTTGTGTGCTATGAAATGTGAATTGGTGAAATTCCTGATAGAATTTCAAGTTGTACAATGTGTATTCCATGCTTTATATTTTGTATAATTGCATGTGGTAGGATGTTTGGGTATGGCTCTTATGAGAGCAGGCAGGTACTATCAATTGAGGTGATTTTGATCACCAGGATTGGGCGACTCAGTCGTCGGTTTGAGGAAACGTTGGTTGTCAGGACGGGCATGGCCCGGGGTACTTTTGATACTTGGCTCTGATAAAGGCAGGTAAGGAGGCCATGAGGCCAGGATGCTGTGGGGCATGGGTTGCAGTGGGGCAGAGTAAGGGTAGTAGTTATGCACTGACTTTTACTGCTTTCTTATCTGCGTTGAATATATATTATTATTATATATATGGGTTGTCTGACCATTTATGGTATTCAGCGGGTTCCTTTTAGCTGACTCAGATGGAGCGTCATGCGAGTGAGGATACAGTGCCTCAGGTGTAGGATCGGGTTCAGGATTTGGTACAGGCAGATCATGAGCCGCAGGTATAGGCTCAGGGACAGGAACAGGTTCAGGATCCAGTTCAGGCAGGGCAGTAGTCGGGTTTTACAGTGTTCGGACCATGGATCGATGAGCAGCTCCGAGCTAGCCGGGTATGTGTCTTGTAGGGGATCGACAGAGGCGCGTAGGGTACAGATCCATCTATGGCGTATCTGACATGGGAGTTCCAGTCACAGCACTCGCCGCTTTTTCAGGGTGAGGGTGGTCTGAAGGCAGCTGAGAACTGGATAGAGAGTATGCACATGATATTTGAGTAGCTCGAGATTCCTCCATGGCAGAGGGTCAAGTTGGTGACGTACATGCTGCGAGGACCGGCAAAACATTGGTGGGATGTGCAGGTTCAGGCTCGCAGACACGAGGGACTAGCATGGAAAGACTTTGAGGACAGGTTCTTTGAGCACTTTTACCCGGAGACACTGAGAGAAGAGAGAGCTCGGGATTTCTTGATTCTTCAGCAAGGATACATGTCTGTCATGAACTATGTAGCTACTTTCACTGAACTATCTCGCTTTGCACCTGGTATAGTAAGCGATGACACAACAAGGGTGAGGCGCTCCAAGGATGGCTTGTGACACGCCATTTGGATCTAGGTAAACATCTTCAGGCTGGGTTCATTCTTAGAGGTAGTGAACCAGGCGCTCATAGCAGAGGTAAATCAGAGGGATAAGCCCCAGGTTGGTTGGGTGATGGCTTCAAGTGATGGTTCAGATAGCAGGAAGCAAGGTCGGGATGAGTTCCAGCAGGGCAGTAAGGCCAAGGACTCAACTAAACCACCTTGTAGTAGTTCTTCAGTGGTATGATTTCAGTGTGGCCATCCATGACATGTTCAGACTCAGTGTGATAGGCCTCCAAAGGAGTTCCAGGCATGTGGACAGGTCGGGCATCTGGAGAGGTTCTGCAGGTAGCCTTCTCAGATAGCCGGTAGGCAGGGACCTGGACAGACTGTATCATTCGAAGTTGGTTCGGGTTCGGTACCAGGAGAGGGTATCCAAGGTTCATCTGCACACGGAGGATGTGACAGAGACAGCGGAGCCCAGCTGAGGGGTCAGTGGCCAGTGACTGGAGCAGTACCGCAGAGAGGTCAGGCATCAGGCAGTCATGTTTCAGGCCAGGTGCACGCCGTGGAGCTGCCAGAGGCTGAGCAGGATGGTGATCCGACGATGGTTAGAGGTACACCACGGGTGTGGTCGTGATTCCCTTGTTCTCTTTTGGCATGACCTGTAGAGGTATGTCTGTTTTGGGTGCACGTGATGCACATGACCTATGTGGTTTGACTAGATGTTGGTCAGTGGGTTTGGCGCCATCTCAGGTGCGTGATATATATATATATATATATATATATATATATATGTATATATGTATATATGTATGTATGTATGTATGTATGTATGTATGTATGTATGTATGTATGTATGTATGTATGTATGTATGTATGTATGTATGAGGTGCCATGGGCATCGGGGTGTCGAGGATGCAGGTTACTTGAGGTGCCATGGGCATCGGGGCATTGAGGATGCAGGTTACATGAGGTGCTCGGCACCAGGTTCGTTTTGAGCATCCATGGGATGCAGGTCCTCGTGGAGGCGGACACCGATGCGGTGCGGGATACGTTTGGGTTTCGGATACGACACAATATCTCCAATGAGGGGCAGGGCTGACGATGCGTCACGAGAGGACCTTGAGTCCAGAACACAGGTTTGCGAACCTTTTCTTGTTTTGAGTTTTGTCGGGTTGAGACTGAGTTAGGCGATTCCTAAGGTGGGGACCTCCTTGAGGAATTTAGCTATAACCTTGTGACCGAAGAAGTCTGGGTTTCTTTGATCGGGGTGGTATGTTCGGTGCCATCCTCAGGTTTTGTTTGATAGCTTGGGGATGAGCTATGTTAAGGTGGGGAGTTTTTAAGAACCCGGGTTTTTGGAACGGGTCAAAATCCCGACCCTGTTTGAATTTTGACTCACTTTTGAGAAAACTAGAGAAATTGGACAATTATGGATTAAACACTTGAAGTTGAGAAGGTCGTGTAGGTGCACATGGTTGGCACACGGTCTGAAAAAACCGTACGGACAAACCGTGCGAAGTCTTTGGGTGAGACAGTGGGCTCCGCACGGGCGGCGCATGGTTTTCCAAACTGTGCGGGTTGGTCGTGCGAAGTTCCTGGGTGAGGGAGTGGCAACCACACAGTTGGTGCATGGTTTGATAAACCGTGCAGGTTAACTGTGTAGCCACTTAAATTTAGGGTTGTTAAGTTCCGGGTCACCCGGGAATTCCCATTCTCCTCTTTTTCTTCCTTCCACTCAGGGCCTACGCGGGGAGAGCCGGCCAGACCCTCAAATCCCCCCCCCAGATCTTCATCTGAACTTCATTTCGAACATCTTTTGATGCATTAGAACCCCCTCGGTAAGGCCTTGATTCCTCTTGAGCCGTTCTTCTTGATTTCTATCTTAGAACGAGTTGTTGTGGTTCGAGTGGTTTTGTTTCTTTTGTAGATCTACCATGTTTTAGACCTAATTGGAGGCTGATATCGAAAGAGTATCATCGTACTAGTATGAGGTAGGTGGTGCATACCTATTTTTGTGTTTTCATGGTCATCTGGGTAGCGCGGCCTTCAGCGCATTTTCGGGTATTTTGAGAAAGACCCTAATTATTTTTCTATTGCATGTTAAGATTCTTATTAGACCTATGGGATGCCTCTTGGTGTTTCCCTTGTCATGTTTTCCTTGAGCGGTCCGGGTGAGGGGTCGTTGCTCATATGGGGCATTTTGGTCGGGGTTTCCAAAATGGGAATACTTGTTTTGTTTAATTAAACTGCTGAGTTTAAGTCATTAAAATTTGATATGAATTGTTAGAGGCTTTAGAGACCTTAGTGTTGGTACGGGGCAACACAAAGTTAGTGCATTTCAACTATTGAGTTGTTTTTCCAATTTAAAAGTAATTCTTTTGATTATGTATGTGATTGCTGAATTTAACATGTTAGAACCTTCGAGTTGTGATGGGTGTGGCCCGAATATTGTTGAGTGATGTTTATCATAGGGTGGGATTGGCCTAGGGTTACTTTGGGTGGTTTTTAACACTGGATTGGGCGTCATGGGCGTCGGATTGAGGCAGTGCGACTGTCAGGTTGGGAATGGACCGGGTTACTGGGATGGTGAGGCCATCATACTTGAGAGGCATGGTCGCAGGGACACGAGGTGTCAGATGTGTGGTGATTACCGCTCACCCGGAACTTTGGGTAGTGTGCACACATAGATACTCCGTGATGAGGTGGTTTTGACCACTCGTGTGGGTAGAGGCCCTCTTAGATGCAGTTTAGGTACATGGTTGGGGGTGCTTTCCGTAGAAAGCCACATGGGAGGTGAGGAGCCTCTAGGGGATACCTTTGAGGCTATCTGGTTGGGGGCTGAGTCTCACCATGATTTTGAGGGAAGGTATAATTTTCCCTATGGATACTTATTTGAGGGAAAATATCACTTTCCCTCAGGTGACTTGATTTCAGGACAGACATCGTTGTCCCTCCAGTTATTTATTTGAGGACAGGAATCACTGTTCCTCCGGGTTACTTCTTGGGCATGTCTTCGGGACATCGGTACTTGAGGCACGAGGTGTCAGGAGGCACAAGGTGTCGGGTTACTATTCTTGGACGTGCCTTCGTCATGTCGATACTTGAGACATGAGGTGTTAGGAGGCGCGTGGTGCCAGGTTACATGATAGAGATTCCAGTGTTGGATGAATCAGGTGACACTCCATGGTGGCTGCTGAGCACCAGTGGAGTTTTTGTTTATTTGTGTGCATCTCACTGTTTATTGTCTTCATTATAAATGCATGCCTACTTAAACACATATATTAGGTATGCACTATTGGGTGGTATCCTACTGAGATTTGTCTCACACCCTGCATGGGCCCTTAAGGATGCATGCAGACTTTATAGATTTATGTGTAGGAAAGAGGCTAGCTTCAGGAGCTGGGCTGTATTAGCTGTGGCATGGAGATGGTATAGACCTTGAGGTCTTGCCTAGATGGAGTTTATCTTGTTTTGTTTCCTTTCCTGTATTAGCATGATTATTTGTTATTTAGCCACAGTTAGTTATCCATTGGCACCTTTTTATATATAAATACATGTATGGCCTATTTTGGATGCATGTTTGTTGATCAGTGCTAGTTACAAGTGGTGTTCAGTATGATGTTGTGTTTATCTTCCGCTGCTATTATTATATTTATTGGTTATGCTATTTATTGATATTGAATGTGCTTCCGCTCTATGGTTCTAGTTCGAGTCTGCTGAGTCTTTTTTTCCGCTGCATTATTATTATTATACTCGGAACAGTACCATTATTATTATCCTCTGAGAGGGTATAGCCTCCCCACTATACCTATTAGACCCTCTCTGCTAGTCGGAAGACTTTGGCATTCGGGGAGGTGCGCCTAAGGTAGTAGCACCTGACCCGTTTAGCACTATTCGGGTGGCTGTTCGGGTCCGGGTCGTTACACTTTTCTTTTATAAAGTAAAATCTGATTTGAATGTTCATAAATAGAGAGTGTTTCACTGGATTTTTAAGAGATCAATCACACAATTATTATCACATGAAATTTTGAGTGGATTCTCAATCTTTACCCTCAAATATTCAAGTTTCCCTTCATTCATATTATCTAGGTATAACAGCTTATAACAACCATATATTTAGCTTCTGTGGTTCTTAATGTAGCTGATTTCAATTTCTTATCTTGCCATATAACACAACATACTCTTATACTAAATATCTAACTTTATGTAGACTTCATGTCATCACAATAAATTACCCAATTAGCATCAGTAAATCCTGGAAGATTTAGGTACTCACCTATTTAATACATCAGTGTAAAATTAAGGGTTTATTTGATGTACTTAAGAACTCTTTTGGAATATATTGAATTTGATTCCTTATAATCACTTTGATTCTTTATACAAAGGGTCACTGTATACACAATATTATTTCCAAATGTAGTGTGATAAAGTAAGCTGATAATTAGTCTTCTAAAATATTTTTGATTCATAGTTTCTATTTCAAAATCCTCTAAGGTATATCTCAACCTCTATGTATGTGGATACTGGTGTGGAACCTTTAATTAAAAACTTCTTCAATAATTACCTTGCATACTTTTCTTGGAAACGAAAACTAAAATATTCCTTTTAAAAAACTTTAAATCCTAGAAAATAATTTAATTATCCCAATAAATACATATAAAATTTATTCTTAATTTATATATAATATTCTTAATATGAAATCACCCTATCACCTAAAAAATAATATCATCATCATAATAAATTATAATAAGTGTTCTTGCTTCCACCTCCTTCACATAAAGGTTACTTTCAAACTTTCCTTTATAATGAATTTTATCTCTCTAATGTAGCCATATAGCTTTGAGTACTATTTTTTGGAGCCTATTTTATCCTATAAGAGATTTATTTATATTTCAAACCCTTGTTCCATTACTATCTGAAGCAAATCCTTCATGCCACCCAATGCGGACTTATTATTCCATATCTTCATTCAAGAAGTTTGATTTCACATCCAATTAGTATATTCTATATTTACCATGATCTATAATAGATAAGAACATTTTTATGACCACAATTATTTAGAAAGGATTATAGGTATTTTTAAAATAAAATCCTTCTACCTAGGAATATCCCTTTCATACAAGTATGGCCTTATTCCTTATAACTTCTCCTTTACCATTCAATTTATTTCTGAATGGCCACTTAGTCCCAATCAAATTTTTATCTTTTATTCTTGGGAAAATATTCCAATTTTAATTCCTCTATATTTGATCCATACTATAATTCTTGGAAATAATCTATCATATATGTTTAACATCCTCAACAATTGAATGTGGATAAATCTTAGAGATAAGAGTTGCTTGGTTGTCTAGTTGCAACCACCTTTTGGTTTATACTGAATAATTCTGATCTCAAATTTTTTCTCTACATATACATGATTAATTATCTTCTAATACTTATATTTTTCAACTTCATTAGCCTATTATTTATCACTAGTTTGGTCAGAGTCAATATCAACAACATGAGGTTCATTTCTTACTTGTTTTTCACTGACTTTCTCTGGAACCTTCTCGGTCACTCCATCTGAGTATTCAAAAAATATTTATTCTGGAAATTATGGTTGTATTTATTTTCATTAAACTTAAAATTATAACTCTAAAAAACCTAATTAATATTCTTATTCCATTTTATTTAACCTTTTAAATTGAAAAATTATCCCAAACAGACACCTTCCTTATTCTTATCATCAAACTTACCTAGTTTTTTTGTTTTTTAATATTTATAAAATAGGGACTTATGAAGAATGTGAAATAGCTAAAAGTTGGTTTTATTTTAGACCAAATATCATAATAAGTCATGTTATAATTATTTCTCAATAAAAAAATTGATCTGAATATTCACAACTGTACAAACATCTTCTCTATATAAAAAATTTGACCTATTGGATCCAAAAAACATTGTTCTTCCCATTTCCACAATACTTCTATTAATTTTCCTAGAAACACCATTATGTTATAGTGTTTAAGTATTATTTTATTTATTATTTATTTCATGTTTATAAATATAGAACTCAAAATCATTCTCATTAAACTCCCTCCATCGTCTGCTTTAAATTTTTTAATAGAAACCCTATCTCTCATTCATATTTCCTTTTAAAAAATTTAAACATGTTTACGTATTATGGATTTTTATGCATAAATAACAAAATATTAATTCTTTTAAAGTAATAAATTAATTTGATAAATTATAGGTCACCTATAGTGGATTGGTTCCTCATTTTTATACATAAATAAGAGTGTATTAATTCAAATGGCCTGGTTTATTTGATTTCCAATCCCTTATGTATTCCCCATATCATATTCCCCAACTGATAAGCTGCAAAACAACATTTCTATATTTTATTAATTGGGTTATATCTTTAACACAATTTTAATTTTAAATTTAGATTATTTTTTTGACCAAGATAGACTAGCCTTCTCTACCATATATTCTTTTCTTCTTTTCTACTAAGGTAGAAAGAATTGATTATATCACCAATCTTAAATATATAACCAATTTTTCATTCACTTTATTGCATATATATTCTATATTTTAGTAAATTATTTATTTTTAATATAAGTTCATTTCCTTTATCACAGAGTAGTATTACACTTATTAAGTTGTGTTTGAAACCATAAATAAACAATACATATTCATATTTAAACTTTTGAGGTTTAATTTTATCTTGACCAATACATTTGATCTTTAAGAAGATTTTATTTCAAAAAGTGAAAATATAACCAGTTTTTTAATGTTATACAGGTTCTTGAAATGTCCAATCATATATAGTGAAAAACCTCTATAAGGAATATATGTCTTTCTCCTCATTTTGGCTTTGAAATCCACTTTAACAAGAAGTGACTTTTCTATCATGTTTATTTTTTGAATATTCATATTTTTAATTGCATATTTATTTTATCCTAGAATCATATTCATAAATTCCTCAAAATAGTTACCTTTCCAATCACACCTTACATAGATCACCTATAAAAATATAAATATGTTTTGGATGGGTAACTCAGAAAAATTTATATTCACTACTTACTTATCGTCACACCCTCTCTCCCTATTCTTTGAATATATCACCTTAATTCTTACCTTCTCTGACCCTATAGGATAGAAATATTATACCCAAAAAAATTATTTTTATACCCAAATACTCCCCAACACCAATAATATCCTTAAAAAATAGTTATTCCATGAAACTGTTGAGTCTTATAGTAAATTCCATCTTACTGTCTTAGAATATTTCTTGCCTCCATTTTATTTGTTTTAAGTAAATATTTCCTTCATAATATAATTTCAACATTCTTGAATATATAAGTGATATTTTTATAATTCATCTCAACCTAGTCTTTCCTATATTGGATTTTAATATTTTCATTTTTAAATGAAACAAATTTATCATTCTTGTGTGTCACATGTACATTTTTTACCTATGTTTATGTAGAACATCTATCAATATCCTATAATGATTAATATTTTCTTTATATAGAGTTATCATAATAAAATAAAAATTTTCATAGGTTCTTCTCAATCTTAAGACATCTTGATTGAGTCATATTCAATTGTTCTTCTTTTATAATAACTTTTTTCTTAGACACTTTCACTATTCTATCTTTCTCAACAACATTCAATATAATAAGTTTTATTTCCTTAACATAATAATTTTATTTATTATTTAATTCATTATTGGATTTATTTAACTTAAAAACTCCTTCTTTAGTAATTTAATTTTCTTCTGGTGTTGTCTGTTCCTCTCTAGATATTTAAGCTCATTTTTAACATGTTTTCCATGCAAGATTCTCCTTATTCTTTCTCACTGCATGAAAACTCATTATGTTTTTCAATATAGTATATGAAATTAATCACTTTTCCACCACAATATTCTTCATAGTGAATACTTGAATTAAAATAATCATCCTCCTCCTTACACAACATACTTATCTTTTTTATTCTTTTAATTTTTCTTCTGTTCCCACCAGACTTCGTGGTATCCTTAGAAATTAATTATATTATCTTTCTTCAGGACCTTTCTTTGTCCTATTCATCCTCATACTCCACACACTTCTTTATTGAAAAATCATATATAAATTTTCCAATAACACCCCAATTAAAGCACTTTAGTGGATGTTTTCCCTCGTACTTACCCTCTCCCTTTTTTATGTTTCTAGATATAAGGGCCATCTCCTCTTATAATATTCATCATTAACCTAATAAATTTCTTATTCACTAGATGATTGAACTTCATCCTCCTTGATATTTAAATTATTAACAGATATTAATTATATTTCATATGCGTATTTCTTTTTTAAAAATAGAATCCTTCCTCATCTCATAAGTGAGAAGATTATTATGAAAATCATTTAGTGATAATTTTACCCTATCTTATAGATCCTATATATTTGGATCAAACATGTCAATAAATTTTTTCATTAACTTATTGGAAATGTCTATAGCCTCTAAAGTATCTCCAAACCCCATAATTTGACTCACTATCTCATTCACCTTAGTGAAATAATTCTCAATGATATCATCTTTAGCAATCATAATGTCTTCAAACTTAGATATCCATATTTATAGTTTGGTTTTTTTAATTTTAATATTTCCGTCATATATATTCTATAGTTTTTCTCAAATTTACTTGTATGTTTTTATCCCCATTAATTTTATGAACACCTAATTATTCAAGGGTGGTAAAATTAAATTTTTGGATTTTCCATCTACTTCTTTATTTCCCTTGTCTACAAATTTCATGGGAGTATCTCTCTTAAGGAGTAGGAAATACACTATCACAATATCAAACAATTTTAGTCCATTTGATAGATTATAGGGTTAAATATTTTTTTTGTGACCATGTAAGTTCTCTCCATAAAGGAATAAAATGCCTCTACTATTGACATAAATCCTATTATTCATTTTCACCTATGATAAAGTGGGATCTTAGAAGAAACCTAGTTATCTTTGATACAGATTAAATATCCCATGTAATATGATATAAAACTAAAAGGGGGATGGGGGTGAATCATTTGTATAATATTTTTCAATTTATTTTATAAATTAACCTCTATGAATTTTTAAGGTCATGATCTACTCATATTTAGTCTCTTACACTCCCATATTCAACTGTACTAAAAGTGTAAATAACAAATGAAAATCTGTAAGGTTCAGTTCTAATAATGAAGGAAATATTTTTTGTGTTCTATTTGTTATCAATACATATATTATATCATTATTTAAATTTAAAATTACTACATGTGATTCAAAATCACACATAAGAGTTGGGTAGGTAACATCCACTTCCCAGGATAGGAATCATTCACTTATTGATTGAAATAGGGATTTATTTTTACTAGTACTACTAGACTTAAATAAATTATTCTACTATTAGTATGAAAAATATATTCAATGTGTTTTAGGATGTATCTACGTAAGAGAATATGATCTTTATTCTTAGACTCAGTCTTCGACTGAAATAATAATTTCAAAAAAAATCATCCAATTTGACATTCCTTATCAAGATTTTTTAAAAAATTAATATATAAATTAGAGAATATAGACAAATCTCAATCTTCTTCCTTATCAAAATAAAGATACTATATGATTATAAAAATATCTTCTTTACTCAAAAAATGATTAATGCAGGTGGAAAACTAGTCGATATATTCCTCTTCCTCTTTCTTCGATATCGCGGTTTAGAAATCCAACATAGTATCATATTCTCAATTCTTGATACCCATTTATACTTTTTCTACTTATCACTCATCTTTCCCAATATATATTATTCATAACTTCGTACAAAAATAATTTCTATATTTGAATATATACACTACCTTTAATATTTGTGATGTGATCTTCTCATGATTCTATACAATGAAACTGGATGATGATTTATCAAATAATCTTCCACTTTTATTATGATAATTAATTTAAAAAAATTTCAATTTTAAATTCCCACTAATATTTATCCATAATATTATCATTTAATCTTACAAAATTGTCAAATTGAATCATATATTTAAAAAAACCTATGATATTTCAATATTTTAAGTCTATCTAAGCATCATCATAATTTTTCCCAAAATTAATATACTCCAAAAATATTATAAGGAGAAAAAATTTATGAAACTCCTTATAAAAACAATTCATAAGAGTAAAATGACTCCTATGGTTTTCTTTAAAATCCCATGCCTTTGCCGATTTTTTACTTTAGATGATATTTTGTAAGATTAAATGACTCTTATGAACTTTTTGGAATGATTTTTATGGTTTTCTATGTGTCTCTTATTAAAAGTTGGTAATAACTCTTATGTAATATCAACAACTCTTTCATAAAGTCTAAAGGGATCTTACAAAATATTAATGACCCTTATGAAAAACCAAATGAATCTTATGAAAATTTAAATAACCCCTATGGAATGTCAAATGGAATTTGATGTTTTTTTATCCCTTTACTAATTCCCTATTACAGAGTTGAAGTGACTTACAGATTCTGAAATGACACTTATGATTTTCAAGGTTCCTTACGACTTTTTCTAATTCTACAACTCATTAGTCTAATAATTTATATTATGAAAAATTTTGTATGAATCTTATAAAACAATACTTAAAAATTCTCAAGCAGGTTTAGTTTAAATAAAAAAAACTAAAAACTCTTCCGATCATTATTAAAAATGGTTTAAAACAAGTAAAACATCATTCTATAATCCCATTTGTTACTTTACTTTTGTTTTCTAATTATAAATCTGCCTAAGATTATTTTCATTACCATTCTTAGAACCTTTACTTAAATTTTTTATTTGAGATTAATTTTGGTAACTAAATTTAACTATATAAATTATTTATTTACCAACACACCATAAACTATTTTAGGATATTAAGTGACATTCAATTTTAATTTAGGCTAGTATAATCTTTTATTTTTTATAAATTGAACTTATCTAAGTCTAAACATACTCCTAATTTTATCTTAGAATCTATATTCTCTTCATAATATTATTCTAAGATATAAAAACTAATTTATGTTTAATAAATGACTCTTATTTATTATAGTGATATTATCTAACAAATAAACCATTAAAAACCATATCATATATGGTACACTATGTGTTTAGAAAAGTTTTATAAAAAGAAGAACTTATTCTATAAAATATGCCACTGATAGTGGTGGGATCAATTTCCCTTATATTTTAACAAATATCATGGATAAACTATTTTACCCTAGATAAAACATTTTTATCCTTTTCTCCTTTTCATATATGTTATAGAGTTTGATGAATCATAATCCATGTGTATTGTTTCATTTAAGACATAAAAATTGTTTGTTGAGAAATAATATATCTTATTATATAAGTTAAATGAGATAACTATAAACACCCTTTTTTTATATCTATATGTTCTTAAAATATTACTTTTTAGTCCAAATATTCATAATAGAAACATTTTCTACAATATTGAATGATAATTATAATCTCCATCAATTGTTTTTCCTTGATCTTGACCTCTTGTATAATTACAAGATCTATAAAGTATACATTTTGTATCATATATAATTCAAAATAAATAAATTTATTTCTATAACATCAATTCCGAACATGGAATCATCATAGATTTACTCAAACCCCTTAATTTATAATAAAAAATTCCATAACTTGGAAACATTTACCCTTTTTTCAGACATGTCATTTAGGTTTCAATAAATTTGATTGGCTATTGGAAGGTTGACCGGTGCACCTTACAACATACTTTTATTATTTTTGTTTGAAATTTTACCAATTTTTACTACCAATATAGCACCATAACTGAGAAATATTATGCCCAATTTATCCATCCTCAACATTTTGATAAAATATGGTTGAATTTTACTTGATCTCATTCACACTGTGTAATGCTTCATTACTTTTATTTCAGGTATTTTATAATTTTTACTTTTGGTTTCCTTTCTCATCATGTGATTATTTCTAACCATTAATTAGGAGGGTACTTATAATGTTGAAGTTAGGGATTTGTTGGAATTTTTAGTATGAACCTATAGTTTCTAATGCTTATTGGTCAGTTACACGATGTTTATTGGCTTCTAGACACATCTCATGAAAAGATTACACAACATGAGAACGTTACACGTCGTGTAATGTGAAAATCTAGTTTATAATTAAAAATGCGATGTGTTTTTTAGTGTAACTTAAAATAAAAGATTTTAATGACATGTAAAATATTATATACCATGTAATTCCATTAGTTAAATCTTTTAGGGTGGCTTATAGGTGTTTAATGCTTCATTATCTTTTGAATCCTTATCCTCTTAGCTATAGTTATTACCCCACACATTTTTGGGTGAGTCCTTTCCCTTAGTATTTCTCTATTTAGAAAATGATCAGTAGGGCTTGGTGCTTCATCTCTTCAGGTAATCTTTCCTCTTGGTTTCTATCCCATTTATAGTTGTGACACCATTTGCGGTAGGGATTGATAATCATATTGTGTTTTCTATGAATCCTTCTCAGTTTCTTATCTTTCCTTGTCTACCTAAGGAAGATATTGTGGTTTCCAATCCCCATTGTCTAAGGTAGTTAGGTTTTCTATATCCTTGAGGTTGGTGGATATGTTCAAGTGTTCTAATTTATTGAATATTCTTCTTATTAATTCTTTGAGATTTGAAATGGAATTACATGATTTGAAATTGAAAAGGGAATGAATTCACATTTAAAAAGTGTTTTTTTACATTAAAAAATTTTGGCTTGATTTGAAATGAAAATTGATTTTCAATCCCTAAAGTAGATTTTCTTGGGTTTGAAATGGTTTTATAAAAACATGGGCGTGGTTTTTAAAATAGAAATTGATAAACATTTCACACCAGGAACCTTGGGTGCATCGAGGAAGAGACACAGGTGGACTTAGTGTGTGTAACACCACTCTAGAAAACCTCTTGAATATCTATGGTTTTTGGAAACCTCAATGTTAGTTGAAAATAACCTTATTCCTTGGTAGGCATGTTAGTTTTTAGTACATATTTTACCACAGGCTAGATCCTGACTGGTAAGTGCATTATTGTTTTTGGTTGTTTATTACATGATAGTTTATTTCAAGGATTTTGGATCACATGTATATTTATATTCATTATGAAAACTCAAGGAATATTTGAGAAATGTTATCAAATTGGTTTATTTAAAAAGTTCTTGTAAAATTGTTTTATTTTAAAGATAGAACTTGTGCATTATTTTTATTAGAACTTGTATAAATTTCATGGAGGTATCCTACTGGGTTCTATTTCTCACACCCTACTTCTGCCCTGTGGGTGGTCATAGACCTTGTTTTGCAGGATACAAGTAAGGTAAGGGAATTATTTATCATGATGTATTTTCTTTACATCACTATTTCGGTTTGGGGATTGTTTGGAGGTGATGGTTGTTCACATGGAGACTAATTTTTTCTAAACTTGTCATACTTTATAGTTTATCCTATTTAAATCAACGATATCTTCTTTATTTTCTACTTCATACTCTGATTTTATGGATTATTTTCTTTATATAAAAGACAAGTTTTTTATCTGTGTTTTACCTCAACCTCTAATGGGTTGACTTGGGTGAATGGTTAGATTGGATCAAGTTGGTATGTTATAATTTGATATCAGCAGGGTTACTCAACCTAAACTATGTCATTACTTCCTAAGTTGGTTCTGTGTCTTGGGTAGATAAGAGTAGGATCTTCAGAATTCAGATAGTAGGTTCAGAAAATGGACTTGGCTAGCTCACTCAAGTGTTTTAATCCGAGTTCCTATAGGTGGTTGGAAAATATCTACTTAGTACAAGACCTAGTATTTAGATTCTTTTGAATAAATTGTATGGGAAATTTGTTTAAAATTAAACTATCTACAAAGTTTTGGGTCTTTGTGTGTTTATTTTCATTTAAATAAACTAAGTGGGGAGTTTATTTAGATGAACCTATTCCTTTATAAAGGTGTTTCCTTTTCTCTCTATAATTCATAACTACTTTAAATTATTATTGTTTTAAAGAATTGTTTTGGATTCTTATTTTTGGTTAAATGGTTTTGGAGTATCTTGTGACTGATTGTTTATTGTCCTCCATTTATCAGACAATTAATCCTAGAATATCTCTTCCAAATATGATAGGGGAAGCCATGAGGTAGTTTCCATAGATGGATCCTCCAGTGGAAACTTCTTTGGTTTAAATAGAGATCCTTACCATTCAGAATCTGGGGTCAGTGGGCACAGTGAACCCATGACAAGGTGTGGATCATGGCTCAAAATTTACTAAGCAACATCCACATATCTTCCATGGTGACAAAGGACCACAAGATTCATAGGAGTGGATTGAATGGATTAAAAAGTTCATCATATTTTTAAATAGTTCTAAATATTATCAGATAGGTTTTATCATGTATATTCTCTATGGACTAGGAAAAAGATGGTGAGACTCTATAGTGTAAGATAATTTACAAGAAGGTCTTACATAGGTTTCTTTAAAGAAGATTTGTAGTCATAAGTTTTGTCCTAATACATTACCTACAGAAAATACTTGGGAGTTTCTGACCTTGGATCAAGGGGAACATACTATTCCACATTACTCCACCCATTTTATTGAGTTGGTGCATTCGATGCTAGATATTATCACCAATGATTACCTAAAATCTTGAAGGGTTGAGATAGAGATGAGGGATTATGTTCAGTCTATGGTAGTTATTTTTTTCCTTATGACCTTTATATAGGTAGTGGATAAATAATATTTTAATGAGTCATACATAACTTGAAGGATAGGATTGGGTAGAGCTTTAGTAGGTGCAGTGGTTATCCAGGGTGCTTCTTCTGGTCAAGAAAGGAAGCGTAAGATTAGTCAGTTTTCTACAGGACCAGTTTCAGAGGATTCTACATGGTAGAAACATGTTATTTTCTACCAGTGTGGGAGGCGTGGTCATACTATACCTCATTTTATAGAGGCTCTAAGGACTCGTTATCTTCATGGGTGATTTGGCCATCTAAAACGTTTCTGTGATAAGATTTCCCAAGGAAGTAAGGAAGGATCCACTTTCACCAAGGGGTTGTAGGTTTAGTTTAATGATTCCAAGTGTGGTGGGTCTCATTATTAGTACAAAGGGTATGTCCATGTAGATAAGCCTAAATTTATTTATGTAGAAGAGTGTGAGCTAGAGGAATCTAAATTAGGGACAACTATTGTTAGAGGTAAGATGTTTTTTTCTTCCTCTATGGTGCTATCTTTTTTCTGATATAGGTGCTACTCATTATTTTATATCGTCAAAGTTGGTCGATGTGTTAGTTTTTAATTTAGATAGTATGCCGTTATTTCTAGATCTTTCCATGCCTTTGGGAAAGAGGTATGAACAAGGTTTCAATTTTCCCGTGTGTTGAGTGGCGATAGGTGAATTTGAGGTGGTTTGGGACTTCTTGGTGATTTATCTTGAAATCTTTGATTTAATTATCCGAATAGATTATATGATCACCATGAAGGCCTAGATATAATATTATCATCATCAGGTACATTTCTTATCTACTTATGGGGTCACTCATGTTTTCCAAGGTGAGTGGGACTCAAGATCGGGAAGGACATGGCATGTTGTTCCTTATTCTGGTATAATCTCATTCCAGTTGTTAGAAATGTTTCTTGATGCAGTTGACCCCTATTTGGAGGGTTAGGTACCTATTGTTGAGTGTTCATACCCTAATGTATTTTTGGATGATTTTTCTAGTTTACCACCATAGATAGAGGTCAAGTTTACTTTTGACCTTCTCCCTGGATTAGTGCCCATTTCTATTCCATCCTATAAAATGGAACTTTCTATTTTAGTGGAACTTAATGTCCATCTTGAGGACCTAGAGGTGAAATGATTTATTCTTCCTAGTGTGTCACCATGGAATTCACCAGTACACTTTTAGAAGAAGTCATATGGGAGCCTTAGACTTTTTATTGACTATCTAAAGTGGAATTAGGTGACAATTAAGAAAAAGTATCTTTTACCCAGAATTGATGATCTATTTGATCAGCTGAGAGGGTCTCATTGATTTTCAAAGATTGAACAATGGTCGGGGTACCACCACTTTAGATTTTTAGAAGAGGATATACCAAAGACTATGTTCTGGAGTCGATATGGGAATTTTGATTTTTTGGTTATGCCATTTGGTCTCACTAACATTCCTATGGTATTTATGGATTTGATGAACTAAATCTTTCATCGATTATTGGAATATTTTGCTTTCATGTTAATAGATGATATCTTGGTATACTAAAAGGTAGAGGAGGAGCACATATACCATTTGGATATCATTTTTTGAACCATTAGGGGACATTGTCTGAATGATATGCTTTCCAAGTGTGAGTTTTGGATTTGAAAAGTGAAGTTTCTAGGGCATGTGATATCTGAGAGGGGAATCTCAGTTGATCCTGAAATGGTACATACAATTATTTCTTGGGAGTAGCTCAGAAATGAGTTTGATATCTAGAGATTCTTGGGATGTATAGGTTATGATAGACGGTTTTTTCAGGACTTCTCCAATCTCACATCTTTGATGATAACTTTAACCCAAAAGGTTGTAATGTTTGAATGGAATGCCAAGTGTATGAGATCTTTTGAGGAGATAAATATGAGGTTGAATTCAGCACCAATTTTGATTCTTCTGGAACCAAGGTTGGGTTATTGTGTGTTCTAAAATGCTTCTCATATGGGTTTGGGATGTTCCTTGATGCATGTGAAATAGGTTGTGGCTTATGGATCTCTCTAGTTATTCCCTCATGAGAAGAACTACCATAACCATGATCTTAAGTTGGAACCTGTTATGCATGAACTAAAAACACAATGTCACTATATCTTTGGAGAATGGTTTATAGTATACTTTGATCACAAAATCCTGAAGTATATTTTTACTCATAGGGATCTGAACTTGCGATAGAGACTCTGGGTTTAGTATATTCAGACCTTTTATTTTGATATCATATATAACCCCAAGAAAGGAAATGTGGTTATCGATGCATTTAGTAGAAACATTTTTACATAAGTAGTGAAGGAATCAATTAAGCAGTGGTCTATGATGAGTTTATTTTCCAAGATGATATTGGGAGTGAATGAGGTTGGTGGAAAACTATTCTTGAATTCAATGAAGGTTTAATCATCTTTTGATGAGTTATTTCGGCTTGAGTAGAGGGAAGACACTGAGAGAGAATGCTTAGGAGAAATCCTAAATGGTGGGGAGACCTCAAGTGAGTGGTCCCAGAATCTGAGTAGAGCTTTGTGCTTTGGAAGTAGGTTGGTTGTCCCATTTTCCTTGAGGATGGAGTTGTTAGATAGTGTAAATTAGTCATGTTAGTTCATGCACCCTAAGGTTCCCAATATTTACCATGATTGGAAATGTTGGTATTGGTGTCCTAGGATGAGGTGATCATTTATAGATTTTTTTATCATGGTGTCTCACTTGTCAATGTGTTAAGGAGGAACACCAGAGACCTATAAGTTTGTTGTAGCCTTTACCCATTCCGGTATGGAAGCAGAAAATATTTACATGGATTTCATGGTTGGTTTACCATGGAATTCTAGATAAAATAATGTGATTTGAATGATTATTGAAAGACTCACTAAATTAGTTCATTTATTTCCAATAAAGGAAACAAAGAAAGTGGAACATCTTGGGGACTTGTATGTTCGAGAGATTGTGAGACTTCCTGGGGTTCCATTTGTGGTTGTTTCTGATAGGGACTCAAGGTTAACATCTATATTCTAGAAGGGTTTGAAGGAGTAAATGGGTTCCCATTTGAAATTGAGCATGGATTATCATCCATATAATGATGAATAGATAGAGTGGGCTATCCAGGTTCTTGAGGATATGATCTGAGATTGTGTTCTTGATTTTGGTTGATATTGGGACAAACATTTAACTTTTGTTAAGTTTTCCTATAATAATAGTTATCAGGATTCAATTAGGATGGCGCCCTTTGAGGATTTATATGGATGGCCATGTCAATCTCCCTTGTGATGGGAATAGTTGAGAGAGTAGTCCTTAGTTGGGCCGAGTGTTGTTCAAGAGATGAAATAGGCAGTTTAGTTGATCTAGAGGCATTTTATTATGACACAAAGTCATTAGAAATCTTATGTGGACTATCATCATTGGTTTTTGGAATTTGAGGTAGGTGATCAGGTCTTTCTTAGAGTTTCACCTCGCTTGGGACATCATCGGTTGGGTAAGAAGGGTAAGTTGACACTGAGGTTTGTGGGCCCATTTGAGATCATTGAGGGACTAGAGAGGGTGACCTATCAATTTATTTTACCATATATCTTGACTTCTATACATGATTTGTTTCATGTTTCCCAGTTGATGAGGTATATATCATATCCTCCCATGTGATTATATTGGATGGTGTTGATCTTGAGCCTGATACCACTTTAAGTGATCACCTAGTTTAGATTATGGATCTCCATGATAAGGAACATCATGGTAAAATGATCCCCTTAGTATGGGTACTAATATAGTGCAAAAATTATCACCATGAGATGTGGGAGAGAGAGTCATTGATGAGGCAACAATGGCCTTATCTTTTTTTGGATCCAGGATCTTGATCTCTTTTTTAGGAAAAAAATATTTTACAGTGGGGGGGGGGGGTTGTAACACCCCATTACCTTTATGTCGGGTATTTTCTAATATTTTCTTTTGGTGTCATTTCTTGTTGGGTGAGTATTTCCGACCATCAATTGGGAGGATACCTGTATTGATGAAGTCAGATATTTTTTGGAATTTTCAGCATGAACCTATAGTTTCTACTACTTATGGGGTAGTTATATGATGTATAATGGGATTACATGATGTGTATTGGCTTCCAGACACATCCCATGAATAGATTACTCAGTGTGAAAACTTTACTTGTTGTGTAAGGGTTACACATAATGTAATGCAAAAATAAGATTTTTAATTAAAAAGGTGACATGTTTTTAGGTATAACATAAAATTAAAGGATTTCATGATGTGTAAAATATTACATGCTATCTAATTCCAAAATTTATAGTTTTTAGTGTATCATACGGGTGTTTGAGTCTTCATTCCCTTTTTCATCCTTCTCCTCTCAGCCAGAGATCTTACCCTAGATATTTTTGGGTGAGTCATTTCCCTTGAAGTCACTTCATTCAGTGATTGATATGTAGGGATAAGTGCTTCTCTCTTTGGGTAAGACTTCCTCTTGATTTCTATCTCGTTTGTGGTTGTGGAACCATTTTTAGTAGGGATTAATAATTGTATAATGTTTTCTATAAATAATTTCCTATTTTTTTCATTCCTTACCTTTCGTAGGAAGATCTTATGGTTTCCAATCCCATTTATCAAATGAAATTAGGTTTTCTACATCCTTGAGGTTTTTCGATATGCTAAATTAATCTAATTTATTGAATTTATTATTGTTCTTATTAATTATTTTAGATTCTAAATTGAATTTATTGTGTTGAAATTGAGAATGGAATGGGTTTGCATTTTAAAAAGTGTTTTTAAATTAAAAATGGAATTACCTTTATTTGAAATGGAAAATGTACTTTAAAATCCTAAAGCACATTTTATTGGATTGGAAATGGTTTTATAAAAATGTGATAATGATTTCTAAAATTGAAATTAATAAACATTAAACATTGGGAACCTTGGGTGCGTTGAGAAAGAGATAAGGGTAGCCTTAGTGTGTGTGACACCACTAGGATATAAGCACTTGTATATCGATGGTCTATGGCAGGAATCGATGTTATTTGGATCCAAACTTATGACTTGTTAGGCCCATGAGTGTCTAGTATGTATTGTCCCATAGGATAGAGCCTTAATGGAAGGTGTATTGTTATTTTTGGTTATTTATTTCATTATTATCTATTTTATGGTTGTTGGATCACATGTTTATTTATATTCAGTATCTTTACCAGCTTTGTTTCTGGATTTGGAAAATATCACAGGTAATTTTTGAAAAATGAAGGACTTTTTGATAAATTTTATTAAATTTTTTTATTTATAAAATTCTTGTAAAACTATTTTGTTTTATATATAGAACTTGTGAATTATTACTATTAGAACTTATATATATTTCTTATTTCTATTTTACTAGGATCTGTTTCTCACACCCTACTTCTTCCCTTTGGGGAGTCATAGACCTTGTTTTATAGGATATAGGTAAATGGAAGGGAATTCTCATGCATGATAGTTATTTTTTACATCAATGTTTTGGTTTGGAGATGGTTTGGAGGTGAAAATTGGTTGCATGCAGACCAATTTTGTCTAGACTTTTCATACTTTCTAGTTTATCCTATTTGGATCAATTGTATCTCCCTTATTTTCTGCTTTGTACTCTAATTGTATGCATTTTTCCCTTATATACAATATTAGTTTTTATCTTTGTTTTACCTCATCCCATAATGGGATGACTAGGTGAGTAGTCTGGTTGCACCAGGTTAGTATGTTACACACTATTTGAATATTTATAATAATAAAAATGGAATAGGTCCACAACCATATCACGACTTAAAAAGACATCATTCACTCTAATTCATTAACATACCAAATAATATTGTATGCATGAGTAGAGACTAAAGTTCTTTTAATAATATTTCATCTAAATAATGACTTTAAAACATTAAGTAAATCCTTTTATGCTTCACATAATCAAATAGATTCAATTATTGGAAAATTTCAACATTTTTTCACTCATAAAGGTACTAATTTAACACATAAAATTTTCCTTCTTACTTTAGAATGAATCTCAAGTTTCTATAATAGTTGAAAAGTCATATTTTTTATGTTATTTTTATTTAAAATATAATTTAAATAAAACTTAATTAATTAATTCTAGTATTATTTAATTGTTTTTATTTTTTGTGTAAGGATACATAGTTTGATAAAAAATTAACAAAAAGATATGAAAATAGTGAACCATAAAGTAGTGCGGCACAACACCAGATTTTTTAAGGAAGATTGAATATGAAACAGAGTCAAGGGAAAGTCAAGGACCAATTCCAAAGCATAGAAATGAATAACCATGATAATTTGGATAAAAAAGAGCTGAAAAACATCTTTATACATCATTAAATACATTCATGAAATTTATCTTGAGAGATCTACAATCTGTGTATCCAAAACATGAATGAATCCCTGAATTAGTTTCTGTCACGTACATTACACGTCATATAATACAATTACACAATGTGAAACCATCATAAGAGACCAAGAGTGGCCACATTCAATGTAATAAATGATATAGACCACTTTTATGACCCCAGGACCCCTAGGGTGACTTTTTGACCCATTTATGATGCCATTGATGGAACCTAGGTGTATTGAGACCTATAAATACAAGCCTATTCAAGAGGCTAAAAATACAATTTCCTAAGGATCTATAACTACGCTACACTATAGGGATGCTGCTACTTTAGGATTTTCTTCTTTTCCTTTTCTTTTTTCCCATATAAAAAATTAATTTATCTTTTAATTCAATTGTTTCCACAATATTCCATATCTATTTCTATTCCAACCCTAATCTCGTTATCTCTTTCTTCATTCTTCCCACCACGATCTCTTTTCACTTTGTAATAGAAAGTGACTAAGCCCAGGCTCGACCTTGGGGGATGTTTTGTGTTGTTATTTATTATTTATCTTGAAATTACTTGATTCTATAATTCATTTTGTGGTTGATAAGAGTGAAATGAATTGGTGCAAAGAACATCCACCATGACATTAATCTCAATTTCATTCAAACAACTTACCAAGGGAAGTAAACTTTTTTTTGTGACAAAGTGGTTTTATAGGTAGGAAAAGACCCACTCAAGGTAGAGAGTAGAAATCCATTTATGATGTAATAATATTGAAAAATTGAATTCAAACAAATAATAAATAATGAATGAACCCATGTATCCAACCTTAGGACCAAGACCATTATTCCCTAATTTTTTTGCATCTTCATTTAGTTCAGTTTTGTATTGCATTTAAATTTCATATTTTCCAAAAATCTAAAAATATAAAATTTTCATAAATAAATAAAAACAACAAAAAGAATTATAGTAGGTGGAATATAATTAGTTATTGAATCAACTATGATACTCCTAATATGAGATGACCCTACTCAGCCTCTATGCTACATTAGAAAAACAAAATTTTCTTTTTCCATGCCCTAAGATAGGCACGTGTTAATAATCTAAAAAATTTCTTACATTAATATTTTCATCCTCAATGATTTGTATCAAATTAATATTTTATGTTGATAATTAATTTTTTTTTATAATAAAATATTTTATCTGATGAGTATCATGTTTTTCATTCATTTAATAACTTTGATTAAATTTTCCCTGACTAAAATGATGAACCATTTTAAATATATCATTTTCATTAGTGGGATAAGATCCACATTTAACTAATTTAAAAGTACATTTTAGTATTAATCTCATCATTTTCTATTTATGTAGGCCATAATGTCAATCATATCATATATAACTCTTTAATAGTTTATAGAACAACTCCTTGCCCAATTATTTATATGGATAAACTCAACTCAATTCATATGGTATCCTATCTCATAGGGATTCTTGACTAAGTGTGACCAAAATATCACAATAATATTTGGTAGCCTAATATTTAGGGTTATCCATTTCCACCATTAATTACACAAAATAATCCATGATCACCCATATTTAGTATGAGGCTAACCATTTGGATAATCATGGTCTTGACATGTGTTCACTTTGGATGGAATATAACACTTAGTGTTTTTAAGGGGTTTTATTATCTCACCATATTATCTCATGTATTCCATTTTATATATGAATGGTTCTAATTATTTAGTTTTTAATCCCTATTCCTTCAACTAAATCAATATTCTTAAACCATATTGATTTACAACTCTTTTCACAACCCATAACTTGTGTTACAAAAACAAATTAAAATCCCATTATATTTTCACATATCTAAATGAATATCATGAATATGTTATATAAAAACCTTTAATTTAAAGTCTTAGAATCATATGAAATCAATAATCTCCATAATATTATGCATGGAACAATAGGTATCAAACCCCTACTTTTCAAGATAAAACATAAGCTCTTTATCTAATGAGAAATATGATCTAAAGTCCATCTACCAACAATTATTCACTCAAGAGAGACCTTGATTTTATCATAATTATAACACCTAATATGTATAAACTATAATTAAATTCTTCATTTTATCTCATAACCCAGTACAAGCCAAAATTACAGTTGAAGAAAACTAAAAAAATTATTACACCTAACATGTAACTCCTTAGATGTATGGATGATAATATAAAAGTGGTTTAACAATTTAAACTAAACCATAAATCAATTAATAATATAAAAAATTATACCAAAAGGGTTTAGGAGGTAGGAGAACCTACTCCTACCAAAATTTATTGAAACATAAAAGACATTACATAGAGGGAAGGGAGGACAGAAACCATAAAGGAAAAATCCTCTTCCAAAAACACTAAAAATGGGTAGAACTAGAATCATCCCCATAGTCATAATCTATAGTGTCATTAGAAGACTCCCATTCAGAATATGAATTCTACGGATTTAAAATCACATAATACTTTTCCATGTGCTTCACCTACTTCAAAGTAAGACCCTTGGAAGAAGACCTGGTAGACCGGCCATGCCCACGTTCATCCCAGTCACCACTTCATCATCCTTGACTTTTCGAATGCCGACAACATTTACAAGTATTTTTTTGTTTCCAATCCCCTTCTAGTTCAAAAAGATATATAGGATACTCAATAGAGTCATTAACGACTCTTGAATCATCATCCGCTGCAACTTTTACCATAATATCACGTTCAAACAGATCAAGTATCTCCATGATAGGTGATGAATGATTAGCAGTTACAATCATAATACCTGTCTGATTAGGTATTTGAGTATCTTGATTAACCAAATTACCTTACCCTACAGTCTTCTCACTCCCTGCAATAATATCCGAACACAATTTCTTTTTACCAGGATGATGTAAAATGTAACTAGAAACCATTGTCTCCACCTGGATCAAAGGGTTAGGGTGATCCAATTGTTCAACCATAATAGTAGTATTGTGATCTATCAGATATCCTTCGTCATGCACCTTGTCAATCAGGTCCTTTTCTAGGATATGATTAGAAACCTACTCATCATCCACTAGTTATGCATCTTGATCCTAAATGGCTGGATCCAGAGTACCTTATTTCCTTTCATCATCATGGGGATCCTTATCGGAGGGTCCCTTGACCTGATCACTCCTTAAAGTGTTAGAGGAGTGACCTTTCACCACAGATGAGCTGCAAAGATATTGTATTCTGCATTTATCAAAGGTATGTCCAATGTTTTCACAACCCATATAGAAGTTGCGTACTTTTTCATAATCAAATGTCAGATCAAACCGAAAAGCTTCATCTGAAAGAAAAAATGATTTTATGAAAGGATAAGAAAGATCAACCTCCACATGAAAATGAGAAAAATGACCAAATCTTGCCTTTTTAGTCTCCCTATCCATCTTAATTGGGACACCAATAGCTAAGGCAATTTCCCAAAAAATCTAAGGGCACCATAGAAACCAGCTCAAACCATGAATTCAAAGATATAATTGAGTAAGAGAATTTTTTTATGTTAATAGTATTGAAGGAGGGATACCATTCCTCTTTCCTTAGTAAATTAGGCTTCAGGTTCACAAGATGAAACCCCCATGCCCTGGATTTCATAGCTACACTTGGAAAGACAATATGAAAAAACCTTTTCCCAACGATGTTATCTTCCAACCATCAAAACTCCAGATTTCAATAAACATTTTCTTAAGTTAAGATAAACTCCAACAATTTTCTTTGACTTGCAATGATAAATGCACAGTGATAGAATGCTTACAGTCCCTTACCTTTTCTGCGATGATGCCTTGATTGGACTCAACCAAGGAATTTTCACCCCTCTTCATAATTTTATGAGTTTTAGAACTAAGTTTTCTCTGAATATCATTAAAATATCGAGTAGGGGATGTCAAAATAGGGGGAATTAATACATAATAGGATTTCACAGACTTTTTCTTTGACGACCCAACAACAGCCTGAGCATAGGATCTTTTCGAACTGCCCAATGAACCAATAGGATCTGAGATCACCATCTTCAAGGTACCTCTGGTCGAGACAACTACCTCCACCTGAGATACATCATGATCTAGGTGAATTCCATCTACCGATACATCGACCATAGGTGCAAATAAAACCGCCGATGCAACCCTCAGAACCACTAGTGCCAAAACCAGTCGATCTACTACCACAAACTTCAGATACGCCAAAGACAAAACCACCTTCGGATCCGCAAAATCTGGATCCAACCCCACCTTCGAATTCATTGGAGCCACATCAAGATCCATACACCCATTTGACTCTACCCCTTCAAATATATGTGATCCTCCAGATCCTCCAGATCCGGACTTCTCACACCATCCCAGTCACAATTTCCATTATATTACCCTAATGTTACTGACACAGATAGATAATGTGGATCTGTAGCAATAACATCCACCCCAAGTTCCTGATTTTTCAAAAAAGCAAGCAAACCTAGATCGACTCACCATCGCCATGGCTGCGCTGCACTCTATCCATCCTCCTCATAAAAAATTTATATTTATGAATAAAAGTGGGGAATATCGCTAAATAAATGAATAATTCATTAATCTAGACATGCGATACATATTTATGAAAAATTCATAAATAAAATAATTATAAATACTTTATAATTTATTCATGCATTATGGATATTTTATAATTAAATAAAAAAAACTTTTTATATTTATTTATAATATGAACTTTTTCATATTATCCTTTATATAAAATTTTTCTTAAATATATGATATTTTAAATATAAACATTCTATAGTTCATTTCTAATATGTAAACATTTTACATAATCAAAATATCACATATTTAGTATTATTTGAATCTTGATCATATCATATATTAAAAATACTTTTGATATAGTTCAAATATTTTCCTTAAATAAAGCATTTTAAATTTTAAATTTCAAATTAGTAATTATGAAAAATTCATAATTTAAATATATAATCTTTTATATTTATTCTTATTTTGTAATTTATAAACATTTTATAAATTACCTTATAATTTCTAAATAAACACTTTATATCAAAATTATAGTTCATACCATACAAAGAAAAGGTACTTTAATATTAAAAATTAATATTATGAATATTTATTTATTAAATTTTTCACAAAAATTTAATAAATAAAAAATAATAATTAATTAATTTATAAAATCTATAAATTAAATAAATATCCCTAAAAAAAATCTATAATTTATAAAAAATGTATAAATTTTAAGATTCAATTCATAATTGAAAATTTAAAAAAAATCTATTATGCCATATTATATGATATAATTAATATCATAATTTGTGACACCACATTGTGTCTTGTGGATAGGGCAATGTGATCTATGATAGGTAATGAAGCACTATCGATCATATTTTATGACAAGAATTAATATCATAATGATGATATGATGCTTTATTTTGTGGGTTTAAAACAATGTATTTTGGCATCATTGTATTCTATAATTAACCATATCGTATGCTATGATATTTTGAAAACCAATGAATCACACTGCGTCATTGGATATGAAACCAGATATCATATGATGCGATCATATCACTACTTTTGATTTCCCCAATATTAAGACATAGAAAAAAATTATATTATTTCTTATGATATCCCATATCATAAAAAATTCCATAATTAAAATATATAAATTTTCCTATGTCAAGGAATAAAATATCAATTTTTTATTCATTTTTAACATGATTTGATGAAACATTTAAAGTATGGAAATCTCTAGAACCCAAAAATAAAGATCTATATACTATGAAACTGAAATAATGTATAATATAACATGAATAACATGTGTACCTTACACTAATGTTTGTATGAAAATCCTATCTCTAATCATGAGTTTGATAAATATCACTAAGAAGAAATCAATGAGATCCTTCCTCCATGATGTATCCATTAGATGACTTTAATCACCCAACATTTAAGTGAGATCCTCATTGTTTCCATGGTTTTCTTTCACAACTCTAAGTAAAGGATGAAGAAGAAGAGAACTTTGGATTAGGAGAATTCAAAGGAACCATAGATCATTTTTATGGACTTAATACTATTTATATAGGCCTTGGGGATACACCTTAAGACTTCATGGAATATACATAAATGTTACAAAACATTCATATAATTACATCAATTTAAAACTTATTTATAAATGTTAGGATGATTTGGAATTAATTTATCACATAAATGAATTCCAAAATCTACCAAATTTTTCATCATATGAATCATCTATAATGATATCCATACATAGAAGAATACTAATATGTTAACATTTAATGTTTAAATTATTTATCAATTGTAAAGTGTTGTGTGAATCATACAATACAATTATTTTCACAACACAACCATACAAAACAACAAAAATAATACACTATGATTAGCTTATAAAAATATAATATGAAATCCCCATATCATATTAAATAATATTCCCATATATTCAATATGATTATCCTTGTAATAATTTATATCATATCGTACAATATCCGTATATCATACACTATGATATAGTATACATTATTCACATACACATTTGTATTTAGGTCATAATTCCATCAATTAGATCTATGGGAATGTTGTGGTATTTCTTATGTTTTATGTAGATGAAAACTACTCATCAAAAAGAATATCCAAAATTTAGATTCTATGGATGGATGGTTGTGTAATTTTTTTATTAATGAAATACATGGGTGAATTATCCTACATACTTGATATGAATATCTAAAGATATAAATCAAAGTGGATACTTAGTTTTAGGTAAAGCACATATATTGGTAAAGGGATATAGAGTTTTTTCATGGAGAACTCTAAAAAGGAGTATTTACCAATGTTACATAATATAAGTATTGTAAAAGGTCAATTCACTTTTAATTATTTATAAATAACATAAATGGATAAGTTTTCTTATTCATTGATAATAATCTCTATCATGTACAAAATAGCATGTACTAATCTAGATAAATTTTATACTTTGAGAATTATTAGTAAATACCAATATAATCTAGGTAAAATTCACTGAACTATAGTGAAGAATATACTTGAGTACTTGAGAATAACTAAAGATCTATTTTTGGTCTTTAGAGGTGAGGAAGAGCTTATTATATGACCCTACACCATGTTAGTATCTAAACTAACAAGGATAATTCAAGATCCCAATATGGTTTTATGCTTTGACTTAATAGTGTACATATTATTTTAAAAAAATTCAAACAATGCACCATAAAAAATTCAATAACAAAGGTAGAATAAATAATTTCATTGAATATTATAAAGGAATCTATTTAGATAAAAAAATTCATAAATAAACTTGGGGTTCTTAATAGTATATTAAGAATAATGGATCTCTACACTAATAATAATAGAGAAATTAATTATCATAAGGAACCTCAATCTCACGAGAGGATAAAAAACATCTTTTTCAAGTACTATATCATTTAATAAATCATTGATATGGGTGATATAATTTTTTTATGGATAAAAAGGATAATGTATAAGATTCATTGAAAAATGTATCATCATATAAGAAGCATAATATTTATGCAGTCTCTAGGTATTAGATACATGATAAGATGGATGTAATGATTTTTTTGAACTAAATGTGTTATGATTTTATAATAAAGAAATTTTTTATTAATCATTAATTCATGTGTGTTTCCTATTCTATTTTAGAGTTAAAGGATTAAAAAACCTTTGAGTAATATTATGAGCTATCAATAATTGATGATCATCATAAATTGTTATGGGTTGAGATGGTATGCTAAGATCAGTGTGAGTAGTAGATTATATGAGATATAGACTTATGTCATGATTTAAAAAGTGTGACTTTTTATCTGGATTAACCCACAAAAATATATCACATGAAATATCATACATATGGTCATTGATATACATAGGGGGTTCATGATTTATATTAATATCTATTACTCAAGGAAAACTAAGAATTTTTTATGTAAACCTTCATACTTTTATAGAGGTCTCTTTTTTATGGGTTGGGAATTCATAATTGTTATTAATTAAACAAAAGAATAAAGGGTCCCATAGTCTATGAAATAAGAATTTATTTTGGTATTGAATTATTTTACGAAAGGATAACCCCGAATGGCCCGAAGGCCTTCATTTTTATTGATTTTTTGATAACCCACTTTCAAGGGATAAGGGGGAACCCTTACAAGGCCCGTAGGCTCAAAGATTACATGGCCCATAGGCTTGAGAGATTACATGACCCGAGGGTCTTAGGGAATTAAACCAGACTATCTACAAGGAACTTCCCCTCCCTAGCATCTACATCATGATAGTAGCTCTCCACCTTCGCATGGCCGTCTGGCTATGCTTCCCATGCAAGCACAGGCTGGTCCCGATGGCATAGCCATACCCTCTCATTCTGAAAAATCCATTTGGCTCTGCTCTAGTGAGTGCACTTACTCTGAATCCTCTTCTGGGGATGCTCTATTTTTTGTAGTGTGTCTGGGGCAACTAAATGTGGCCCGACGGCCTTAAGGTGGCCCGAAGGCCTTAAAGGTGGCCTGAAAGCTCTACTGACCTGAAGGCCTGGGTGGTCCAAAAACCTTAAGGACTCCAATCCCAAACTGATGGCCCTAGGTGATTATGAAAGGATATATTTTATGAGATAATCATATTAAATAGAGCTTGTATGTATTCATAAGTTTTGTAAAGTTTTTTATAAATTATATGAGGTTTTAGTGTAAGTGGTATATTGAATGAAAAAAATCACTAAATCTATAATGTGAACAATGATATAATTACATTTATACTCATTTCATGAGACCTAAAGATCATAACAATATGATGATATCTCTGACTATATTATGGTAGCAATATGAGATATTATTTATCCTTGGTTTATAATCTTCTTTACATTAATTATCACATCATTGGTGATTCTAACATATCATGTGATGATGTATTATTTATAAAGTGAACATAAAAGAGTTTAATGATCCCTTATATAAATGGGGTATATGATTTAATATATGAAAATATAATGGTTAGTTGGAAGTTATGAATATTAAAAGTTTCATCATTTAATAAAGGAACACTATAAATGAAAGTGTATCATTAATTATATGGTGTCAATAAAAAATATTAATACAAGATGAAGCAATCTTTATTCTCTTCACATAATTCACCTTAGAGGTAGTTTTAGCATGCCACTGGAAAGAATAATGGATCCTACCCAAGTTTTCGGTGATTCCATTGGCCATTGGATACCTATAAATACAAGTGATTATTGGTAGTTGTTAGGGGTTATTAATCAACCTCACAGATCAAGAAAGCTTGAATACAAATAGTAAGTTATACATGAATTATTCTATATTCTTCATTCATGGACATTATTACTAAATTTATCAATTCATGTTTAATATGGGATTTATTACACTATTTAATAGTAAAAATTAAGCATATTAAAACCATTAGAGTCTTGTATAAAACTTAATACTTTCTATACATTTCATCCTTATTCAAAAAATATTTTTTTACCAAATATTGTGTTTCATTGTTTGTTTATATGGCGATTAAATCTCATAAATGATAACAACAACAAATCACCCAATGTTTGGGACATTTATTTCTCTAACATGATAATAATTTTCATCCTACCAAATAGAAAACATTCACATATTTCAAAAAAGTCACAGATTCCTTGTGATTTCAAATATCCAATCCTTGTATAATGTTATAGGAATAATTTATCGACACATGTAAGTTTATATTCTCATTTGGTTGTGTGAATTTATAGCTTTAATGTTGAGGGTTTTATAAGACAAGAATCAATACATAATTTCATCAACAAACCTTCCTTAACCCATGAACCTAGTCATTTGAACCTATGGGTCTCCTATAATACCTTGGTTTCCTTCCTAGCACACCATATGAAATTACCCATTGATGTCACTTATCTGAACAATGGTTTTCCCCACAGACCAACACATATTCTTTATTGTGTGTTTTCCCACATACACACACCCTAATAAACTTCCTAGGAGGTCACCCATCCTAACCACTAATGCAGGCAAAGCCTGATTGAATGTGGAGTTCTAATCAGGTCAGCTCCCAAAAGTATAGGCACACCTTGTTGACATAGGTAGTAACATTTAGCCATTTATGTCTCACTTTTATAGGGGTGTTACAATATCCCCCCTTAAAGGACAATGACCTCATTTTTGACCCCAAGGCTCAAACCCAAGCAGTGACACTATACTTCTAACTGGGAATTGGATCTGATACCATTTTTCATGACCCAACCCTCCTCGGGCTATGAACCTAGTCATCTGACCCCATGGGTATCCTATAATATCTTTATTTCCTTCCCAACACACCATAGGCTATTACACAATGGGTTTACTTATCTCACTAATGACTATCCTCATAGGGAAACACATTTTAATTCAGTGTGTTTTGTTCCCACTTACACACACCCTAATAAACACATTTTGACTATGTAATTCTAATCAGGTAGGCTCTCAAAAATAAAAGTGCACTTTTTTGACATGGGTAATAACATTTATCCATTTAAGTATCACTTTTATAGGGGTGTTACAATTTGGTGTTACAAATTTTGTTTTGTAAGGTATATCCCTTTGAATATTCCTAGATATATCAGTTGATTTCTCCTCAGAGTTGGCACTTTGTTTTGGTGTTGTGGGATCCTAGAATTAATATATTAAAAATATTAATATTTCATAAATCATGTGCATTCATATTTTTGGAATCTATGGTTTTCCCATTATTTGGAACCTTAGATGAAAAACCTAATACCACGATTGATTTCATAATATGGGATTTATCTTAGGTGCGATATAAATTTGGTTAGTGTCAGACATTCAGTTGAAGGTGACCGTTAATGGGTTCGTTAAGTAAATTAAATAATTTATTTAATTAATTAATTTAATATCCTAAACATATTCCCCTCTCTATAAGTATATTATTATGAAAAATAACCAATTTTGACTACATAACACTGAGATATTAGAGAGGTGGGGGAGGGTAGTTCCATTAATGGATGACTCAAGAACATATACCAACAACAAGAAATCATAGAGAATATTGAGATAAATGAAAAATGGAGTGGGATTATCTACTTATTCTCTATAGGTCACATTCTTCACTAATGATTAATATGTTGTTTAGGTAGGTCAAGATATTTTTCTGATTTACACCCTTGATTTAATTTGTTAATCTTGAATTCTATACTTTCTTATTAATTATATGGTTTATGTATTTCTCATGAGCATAGATTTGAAAATTACTCTTTATTTTAATTATTTTAATTTTTGTGACTGATCTTCACCTTTGGTTCCACTTTGTACAATCTTTGAATGGTATTACACCAAGAAACGATGGTTCTCACTTTGTTTTTATGAATTTATCCCCATCGTTCTTCGCGTTCTTTTTCATTTACCCACAAGGTTGTGGTTTGACATTACCAGAACATATTTGAGAATGATCAAACCCTTAAATTCATCATGTACACATGAAAAAGTTTAATGTAGATGTTTACAAAAGGATCAAGTCCTTTTTTGGGTAGCATGAGACAACTTTTAGGTTTAGGGTCCTCATATGGTGGCATGAAGCATGGAATATATGAATTGGAAGATCATAGACTTGATTTATGACTACCGAAGGCTAGACATCAATAACTGGAGACCTTCCCCCTTGGATTAGTTTTTTTCTAGGTGATTTAAATAGCAGAGGTTGTGGTTGAAATAGTGTATCTTACATCCACATGAAGTGAACCTTTGATTTCTAAAAAATCCCTGACTACACACCGTGTAACCCAAAGAAACACAAGCCATGTAGTCTAGAATATTATGAAAGATGGGGTTTAAGGTGAGATAAATATCACACACCATGTGGCTTGGACTACATTCCATGTGATTCTAACTGGGCAGCTAAACCAATTGATGATGAAATATGCTTGGGATCCTATGTGGTCAGACACACCATGTACCATAAGGGACATTCTCTGTATATGTCCATGTATAGTCGATCCGTGTACTAAGTGTACACACCTAAGTCCCTAGGTGAATGTAAATAGCATTTGACCCCATATACACATCATGTAGTATCACATGGATTCCAAAATGTGTCTAGAAAAATACATGATCGGTTTTCTAGGCGAGGGAACATTCCCTGTGACCCAATGTACATGTTGTGTACTTTAATTTTACACATTGAGTAAAATGAGGGGATATGGATAGGGTTAGAACTTGTAAGACACACCATGTACCCTGGGAGGAAACTCCATTTAATCCCCCCAAAGACTTATAACTTGCACATATACTTCTTCAATACATAGTTTTTGGCCTGCGAGTAGCCTATCCTAAGAAGTATTATGCATCGAATGCAATGGTGGACTTAATTTTGGAATCATAGATACGATGCAAAGTGATGTGAGTAGGAAACTTCTTTCAACATCACTTAGCTGTTGAAAATGATCAGGTGTGATCAATAGAGAGTTATTGGGGTCACTACTCCCTTGTCTCTCTCCTAAGTGTGGGTATCCTATATTATTTATGCAGGTAGAGATGATTTTACCCCACATTATAGAGGGAAAATGTATTCTATATATAGATTGTAATCTCTATCATTAAGCTATGGTGGTGGCTAGGTCCTTCATTGGAGTAGTTCTCCCTTGGATATGCTATGTAGTGAAGAGGTTTAAGACCCCAATATTTTAGAGAGGTTATAAGATATGCATGAGTAAGATATAATGCTCCCTCAGCTATGATATGAAATAGTGAGGAGTGGGACCCTCCAATCTATATCTATTGTGGTTCTGTGGGTTGTTTTTCATTAGTTATAAGACCTTTCGAGTTGTAGGAAGACTCTTCAATCTTAACTAGCTTGGATTTTAGAGATCGCATTTGACTCTTCACTTGGATTTATTATGAGAATATCTGATGTTGGTTTTCCATTTTTTCCTCTTGCTTATGGGTTGAGATGACTATTTTTTATTTATATTACTTACCCTTATTGGTTTTTAGGGCATCCTACTGGGTATGTATATACTCATCCGAGCATGGTCTTTTCCTACACATATTGTGCCTTATGAAGTTGACAGGTAGTTGGTGATGACCCAGATGGACTCAGTAATGGAAGAGAATAGTGGTACTTGGAGGTTTTATCCATGTTCGTTTGTTATTTTATATATTGTTTTCAGTCTCTTTATAATTTTCCCTTTTTCTAGTATTTGTCAGGTTGGGACCTCATTTCTGGTTGGGCATGTATTCTGAACATTTATAATTGGTGGAAATCAAGGACTGACATAATAATATCCTATTTGGATGGAACATTCATTGGTTTTGAGTTCTCTGACATCTCGAGAACATGTGGGAGAGATCATTGGAGCATATGAGTCAGATGTGGGCTCAGTACCCCCACATTTTTCTATAGCTTGTACTTTTCAATAAAAAACATTGAATGTAATAACTCCAGTTTTATTAGGTTTATCCCTTTTAATATTCCAAGATATATCACTTGATTTTTCTTAGAGTTGGTTCTATGTTTAGGTTTCACATGACCCCATAACTAATATATTAAAATTATTCGTATATATACTAATTGACACACATTAATTTTTTTAGAATAAATGGTTATCCTAGTGATCAGGATCTCAGATGGGAAATATGAGACAATGGTTGATTTCAGAATATAGAGATTAAACTAGTAATTTCATAAAGTTATTCATTATCAAATGTTCAATTGATGGTGATCGTTGGAGGGTATGTTAAGTAAATTAAATAATTTATTTATTTAATTTATTTAATATCAAAAATCAAGTTCCATCTATATAAGTATGATGTTATGAATATCCATAGGGTTATCCCCATAACCTTGGGATATTATAGAGGATTAAGAGGATAGCTCTATTGGTGAATGAATCAGGAACATGGATAAAAAATAGGTGACCATGTAGAGTGGGGATATGAATGACGAACATAGCAGGATCATCTCATTATTCATTAGAGTGCACATTCTTCACCAATTATCATTCCATTCTTTAAGTAAGGCATTTTATTTTTAGGATTTATTCCCTTTATTTAATTTGTTAAGAATTGATTCTATACATGCCTATTCATTCTTTTACTTCCATATATTTCATGAGCCCAGATTTTACAAATACTCTTGATTTGGATTATTTTTAATTATTTTTCCTTATCTTCACCATTGGTTCCACTTTATGCAATCATTGGATGAGATCACACTGATCAATGATGGTTCTCACTTTTTTTTGTGTTTTTCTCCCCACCATTATTTACGTTCTTCACCATTATCCCATAGGGTCACGATTCAAAAATTTTGGGTTGAATTCAAGCATAATAAAACCCCTGGATTTATGGTGGATGTGTGAACAAGTTATATATTGGTGTTAGCAGATGGATAGAAACCTTTTTTGGGTATTTGGAGATGAATTTATGTTTTAGGACCCCCATATGAAAATGGGAATCATGGAAACTACAACTAGGAAGACCAAATATCTAATTTATAGCCATCTAAGGCCAAAAATCATCATCTGGAGAACCTCCCCCATGAATTTGGACATTCTAATCTAGCCAAACAATGGACATTTTAGCAAAAATGGTGGATTTGTTATCCATGTGAAGAGAAACATTGTTTTTTATAAAATCCCAAATTACATGCATTGTAACCCCGAGGAACACATGCTTTGTAGTCTGAGTTCTCATGAAATCTAAGGTTTCATGAGAGATAAGTATCACATACCATGTTTTCAGGCCCAAAAACCATCAAATTCTAATCAAGTAGCCAAACTGTGTACTAATAACACATACCCAAGACCTCATGTGGTCATAAATTCCATGTAATATAAGTAACAAGACTATTATATGTACATGTCTAGTTGAGTTGTGTACGAAACATACATTCCTAGGACCCTAGGTGAATGTACACGCCATGTGACTCCATCTACACACCACGTAGTGTCACATGGATTCCAAATTCATGTCTAGGTGAGGACACACCCATGTTTCCTGGAGAGGGTACACACTGTGTGACCCTACATACACTCCATGTACGTTACTTTTACACTCTGAGTGTAGCGAAGGGACATAGATAGTGTTTTACCTCATGAGAGATGTTATGTACCCTATGAGGACACACCGTGTACTCCCCTTATATACCTATAACTTTCATATCTCCTTCTTCAAGACTCAATTTTAGGATTATGAGTATCATATCCTAATAATTCTTCCATATAGAACATGATGGTGGAATTAATTTTGGCATAAAAGATATGATATAATGTTGTGCGAACGAGATGTTTTTTTCAGTGACACTTATCTAGTGACAATGATCAGGTGTGATCATTAGAGTGTTACTCGGGTTGGTACTCTACTATCCCTATCTAGGGTTCAGGTCTCCCACATCTTTTATATAGGTAGATATGGTTCACCTCCCCTCATTAAATATGGAATGAGTAATCTATCCATGGAGTGTAATCACTATCATTGATCTGTGGTAGTGAGTAGGTCCTCCATTAGAGTATTGATTCATCAGATGTGCTACGTAGCGGATAGCTGAATGGACTCTATATTATTTATAGGTTATGATAAATGAATGAGTAGGATATATTTCTCCCTCATCTTTGATATACAGTAGCAAGGATTGGACTCCTCTACTTCATATCTATTGTAGTTATGCGGGTTTTTCAGCTTTAGTGGTGGGACATTTGGAGCTGCAGCCAAACACTTCATTCTTATCTGGCTTAGATGTTGGTGATTTCATTTCACTCTTATCTTTAGTTTCTTATGAGAATATATGATGTTGGGTTTCCTTTTTTTCCTCTTTAATATGGGTTGATATGACTATTGTTTATTACTATTTTTTTCCCTTCTTGATTTTCGGGGCATCCTACTATATATGTATATACTCACCCCTGTATGGGATTTTCTCACACAAGTTGTGTCTTATACAGTAGACAAAAAACATGGTGGTGAATTCGGTGGACTTGGTATTTGAGGAGCATAGATGTACTCTGAGGTGATGGCTATGTTTAGTGGTTAGTTGGGATATTTTGTGCTGGGATCTCTACAGTTTCCCCTTTTTCTTGTTGTTTTTAGGTTGGGACCTCATTTTTGGTCAGTCGTGTATTTTTAATCTTTATTCATTTTGTAATATGTTATTTTATTTTGATGCTTTCCTAGAGGTTTTTTCATGCATGGATAACAATATACGTTTCTATATTTTTTTTATATATCTACACTATTTCAAGTAGTTGTTCGTGTGCATGCATACTAATATTTAGGCTAAGGTCTCCCATTTAAATATTACATACTTGATGCATGTCTCTATCCCCATGCCTATTAGAGGTATCTTGGGGTTACACACTCAACTTACCATCGATCATGAGAAACCTAGTGTGTCGGGTCATGAAACACACACTTATTTCTCTAAATAAATTGGATGTTTAGTTTTTTTCACTTTTATCTATTAACTTGGGTTTTATATAAAACACAACATCACAACTAATAAAATTTTACTTATCTATTGGGTTTCTTTTTTTAATATATTCTCAATTTTTCCTTATACCTAATAAAGATATATTTAATTTTTTTAACTCCATATTTTATTGATCATCATCTTAAACATGGGAATAAAAATTATAAGTTAGAATATCCAGCATCATTACTTAACCATAAAAATTATGCCATTTTAAATTTAATTGTTTTAGGTTTTGAAAAATTGATAATATATCAGTTTTTAAATATTTATTATTCCCTCAAAACTAGTAAAACGATAATGATTCTCATATACCTTTCTTTATCCATAGTCAATTTAATTAATCACTCAGTCATACCATTTCATTGAGTTGACTTCACTACAAATAATTTTCAATAATATCTTCATTTTTTCATGATATTAAAATCCCTAAAGCTTTTTAATCTTAAAATTATTTGTCTTGGTATACTTAACCATCTTTTCTATTAAATTATCAATCTATTTCTTCCATTGATGAAAATTTTAAAACACTTCAATTTTATTTTTCAGAAAATAAACCTTTTTTATAGAAAATTCATTAATAAATATAATAAAACAATGAGAAACATAAATTGAAAACAAAAAATTTATTCTAAAAACATAATAATATAGATTTTAAATAAAACTAATTATAAATTTTGATTCTTATTTAAATATCACCTGATGTTTCTTTCCTTATAAAATGCCTACATTTTTTTGGATCTCGTTATTTTTTATTCATTTGCATGAAATTTTCTTATATAATTATCTCATTGTGAGTTTTTTCATGTGGACTAATATCATATTCTATAATTTATTATGATCAATACAATATTCTAAAATTTTATAGGTTTTAATTGCAATTGGAATCAAACTTCCTATTAATCAATATAAATTTTCATTTTTCTATTATTTCATAACAATAATGATAACTTCATGTAGTTTTAATTAATTATACCTACACCAATAATTAAAAAAAAGCATTATTTTATGACATTAAATATATTAAATTTATTTTTAGTATTGAGACATATCCCACTTCTATCAGTGTAAAAATATCATCATCCAACATTAGGATTTTAAAAGAGTTCAAATTAAGATCCTTATATGATACATCATTACCTATATACAAAGCTTAATATTATGATAAATATATGAATCAAACCATTTCATGTTAGAGAATATATTATTCATATATCCTAAACAATTTATCAAACTATTATGGTTAATAAATATACCTTCCCCTATACTAAGTAAGTTTTCACAATCTATCTCACCATGGACCCTTCTACTGCATTAACTAAAACCATGGAAATATTTTGATACCTTGATAACTATAATTTTATTTTTATTCAAAATAATAATTTTTAATATTTATTTCTTACAAAAATAAAAAAAACTTCACATATTTCTTAATATTGGGGGGTTAGAGTGATCACTATTATAATTGCTTCCAATTGATTATGAACTCCCCATCATTTTATCCTCCTAACTTACCATAATTACTTTTACAAAAACATCATTGGTTTACTTCTCATATTGCACACACAAAATTAACACACCAATACACTCCTAAAGTTTTAGTTTATTTATATTGTACATAAGTTTTTTTTCAAATGAACATAAAAGGATATAAAAATACAAATAGTATAATTACCACAACATCAATACCTTTTTAATTTAAATTATGTTAATTATACGTTTAACATATTTAATTTTTTGAAATGGAAAATAAACTATGTATACTTATCAATATTTAACACATAAAAATATCATTTCATGATCTATTTTGAATATCCCATGCTTAATTGTAGTATTTTTCATCAATAAGAAAGTTTCCCTTTATGTAAATAATGTTCTTAATATGTGTGGAAGAAAAGAGAATGACTTCTAAAGAGGTTGTATTGATAATTTTTTATCATTCATTAAATAAAAAAATTATAGAGATTAAAACACTTTTAAGGATGATTTGAATGAATTTTGGGAGTTTAGAAAGGAATTTAATGTTTTATGGTGCTGCAAAATTACATTTCAAGATTTATTCTGGGAAGTTTGGAATTACATAAGGATATTTGGTAAACTTTATTATGATATGTTTAGAAAAAATTGAGTTTAACTCATAATCAACGCATCACCCAATAAAAAAGATATTTAGAAAAGTTTTTTATGAGACCTTTACAAAAAAAAATTAGTCCAAATCATAGCCTAAACACCACTCAAGAAGCTAGAAAATATAGTTGTACAAAGATAAAGGTGACATGGACAATCAAGGAGTAGAAGAAGAAGCTTTCATGAGGTTGTGTGGATTAAAACAACCTACTCAAGAGAAGGGATAATACAAATATTGGGAAACAGATGTCCTGTTAGGGATTTTAGATCCTAAGGGATTTTATCGAGCCTCCTATAGGTTTCCAAGGTTTATTAAGAAGTGGTATTTTGAATGCCAAACCAATGTGAGATATATTTATTAATTACTTAGTATCATTTTAATATGGGTTCACATTATCTTAATTAATAAAATTATTTTATAATTTTCTTCAAACTTGTGATTTCTTATGCAAGAGGCTCATGAAAAAGTGGATAAATACATTTTAACATCATTTTTTTGAGTTTTAACACCAATTTTTATCTGATGTAAATTTAGATTATGTTGAAAGGGTTATTTTTAACACCAGTTAAATAAACCAAAATTAAAATAATTATTTTCAAGGATTTTAATGTTTCTTAATATAATAACCAACATAAAATCCCAAATTTCATGACTTTTTATAGCAGTTATCAAAATAATCGACATCAAAAGTGGATGATTTTTTAAATTATTTCATTATAGATTACTCACTTAGAATAAAAATATGAGAAAGATGAACTAAAAATTACAGAAACCAAATACGAACAAGAAAAATAATCTTAAATGTTTTACTTAATTCCTTTTCATATGGTGGTGTCCTTTGAATCTATATATTTTTTTATATTCCTATTATTTTGAGAAAATAACTTATAGGACATCCAAAATGGTGGTTGGTAATAAATTTTAAACTATAAACAATAAATCCAATGTGTAATTTTTATATTCTTTACTCAAAATAATAAGTCTTATTCTTCATAAAAAAATCATCAAAAATTTTACCGATGAAGAAATCCAATAATAAAAAAACTAAATAATGATATCATAATGATAAATACCATGTTTCAATTATAAATTGAACAAGCAATAGAAAAATTATATAGAACGAAGAGGAGTTGATAAAAAATGTTGAAAGAGAGAATGATAAGTTATATATGTCACTTAAATTTTTTTTCCTACGGTGTAATAAACTTTATGTGGGATTTCAAAAATTAAAACAATAATGTGAAAATAATGAAATATTACTAGAGTGTGATGAAAATTTAACTTTTAACATTGGTTATATAAATAACTGAATTAAAATCTTTTTTAGGAATGGGTTTTAAAACCAGTTATTTAATAACTTATGTTAAAACAATTTCAAATTGGGTTTTAATGTTAGTTATTTAATAAACAATGTTAAAACCCTTACATGAATTACATTTTTAATACTAATGGTGTTGTGATTTCTTAAAAATTTCTAGGAGCTCCACTTTAGAATGAGGATGAATCTGTGAGCATGATTGACTGAGAAAATCACCCCCATATACTTACCCAATAAAGATGAAGCTACAAAATTATTTTCATGTAAAATATTTGTGTTGTGAGTGGAAAGTACATGTGAGTTTATCTATGATTTATCATGAAGTTTTCAAATAGAATATTAAATCCACATGAAAGATGAAGGAAGTTCCAATAGGTGAAACATGATGATGTTTTGCTGTGATTTAATGAGATAATATCATAGTAGATGAATGTTTTGATTCAAACCAAGTTTAAAGATCACCTGATTCATAATATGAGATTCATTCTATGAAGTAAAATTTAAATTTTTAATAAAATTATTCTACACATAAGACATTTTTATTTCATAAGAAACTTATCTTACATGTAATATAATTCTATGGAATATAATTTATGCATCAGATATTTCACATATAAAGTTTAATCCTTGTAAAAAGTTATGTGTAAGAAAAATATATTACACATAAGAAAATTCAGTAGAATATATTATCCATATAATATAATTTCTCATTAGAAAATGATAAGAGAAATAATATTTTTGAAGGATTCACACTGAAAATAAGTTCTACATCACAAAAAGTTTTCCATGCCACAATTTTATACCATGAACATTCAATATATTTTTCATGCTAATGTGGAAGGTTTTTTAGAGCAGCAATATTTTGGTAAAGAAGAATGAGATACTAAGAAATATATATGATGATAGAAAGAGGGAGATACACAATTTTTATTTCCATATTTATATGAAGTTATAATTATCTTTAAATTAATGTATATTTATTTTAAGTATTTTAAAGGAAGAGAAGGAAATGTTATTTAGAAAGTATCCTGAAGATGAAAACTATAAACTCCAAGTGTACATGTGTGATTTTCATGGGTTTTGATATTCAAAATAAGGATTTTGTAATAAATCTAAGATCTCAATATTTAAATGGATATATTTTAGGGAGTTATGAATTTCAATGACTTTTGGAGATATGAAGCAATATATTCATACAGCAGTAAATATAAATATTATATTAAGGAGAAAAAATTATAGATTTTTGACTTTGAAAGACTTGAAGAATCCTTTGTGAGTCTAATAACCTATCATGAGATCTCGAATCTGATGTTAATATTATACAAAATGTGAGTCAATAAAAAATGGAATCCTTAGAATGTAACAACCAAGAATAAATTAATATTTTGCAAAGAATATAAATAATTGTTCCAGCATTACCTAAAGATGACTTTTCATATGATTTGAAGAATAATTAGATGATAAGAAGAGCATGATATCCTCTTATCATTGGAGGAGTATGAGAAGGGTCTAATCATTTTTTCGCTATTGATTTTTTTTCGTGACCTTTATTAAGATGAAAATGACTATGATCAATATACATAGTGATTTTGAGAAGATAAAACAGAACTGATGTGAAACATTCTTGACTGTATTATTTGGAAAGATGAATATGTATTTCTTAAGGATAAAGGTCTCATTCAAATTGATACAGGGATATAAAAGAAGAAAAATTATATCTTTTTTAGAAGTATGGGGAAGGATCTTAAATAACTGGTCATACAAGTATAAATAATTCCATTTAATAATTGATGGTTCTAGTTTGAAAAATTCCATATCAGGGAGGTGGATAATGCATACCTGACACTGTTCTATGACTTGAATTGAAATTCTAATTGCTATAATTTTTTGGTGATAATAAAATTTTTTATACTTGAAAAATTAAAACACAACAAGGAGTTGCCTCTCACATCAAGTCCAAAGCTTGTAAATCATATGTGTTACTATTCTTGTTTGTTTATGTATTACATAGTAACATGTGGTTGGAGAGAGAATTGATTAATCCATTCCTATTAATATTAGTAGAGGTACGAGTGTAAGAGGTGTTAATTAAAATAAATTTTAAACTCTATAAAAGTTTGGAACACTGATTCACCCCTCTCAATGTCCCTACCTGATCATACAAGATTTAAAGTGGTATCAGAGTATTGGTATACCTCTAATTAGATCATTTTACCCAATTGTTTTTACATAATTCATATAAAGTGAAGGTTGGAAATAATTTCATAAATTTTTCAGATGGAGGAATTGGTATCCATTCATGTTAATGATAATATGGATGTTTTTTCCAAAACTCAATGGAATAGAAGGAAAATATAGGTAATGAAGTAGAGAAATCCATCAAAGTAAAACAAGGATCAACCACTATATGAATCTTATTATAGTGGTAAATTATGTTCTATAAAATCCATTAAAAGTGATCCTTATGAAGAGATTAGTTCAAGATATAGAGATTATGAATTGGATTAGTTAACAAAAATGGTTTAAGACTTCTACTCTCAATTTTAAAGGTATATTAATAATGTTCCTGTTAAAGTAGTCACATATATTCCTAGTTTTTTCAAAGTATTTCTTGATGTCAAGGAATAAATAGAGGAAGAAGTTAAGGAAATGTAATATATATTATGAAGGAAATTAAAAAAATTCAATACTCTTAGAGACCTTGTAGAAGATGAATAAAAACCATTGTAACTTTTTAATGAAAATATTTTCATGATAGAAGGATAATTGAAAAGTGATGTTTGTCAGAAGGAAGTGATAAATATTGTTCTGGAAGAAGTGGTTCATGCATTGAAAAAATTGAAAATCAAAACCATGAATGTCAAATATTCCAAATTATAGGTTAAATTAGGTAAAATAAAATATTTTTATAACTCTTCACAATAATTATGGAACCACATGGTTTTAAATAATATATTTTTTACTCTAAAATCTAATGTGTTCAAGAGATTGCATCTCACACAACACCAAACCACATAGAACCAAAAAACATTATATAACCATTAAAATGTAGCCATAGAATTGGAGGGAAAAAATAAAAATAACTTAATTATGAAATATATACATTAATAAAAATAAATTCCTTTATTAATACTAAGGCATTGATGAAAATTCAATTAGTGTAACTAAATAACTAATAAGGCCGATTTATTCTTAAACATGTAGTCTTTCTAAAAATTGTATTTTATGTGATTTATTTTTAAAAAAAAATATATTACGGATAAAATATATTATTTATATAAATAATATATTTACATCAATTTTTTTTATAATTTATAATACATAAGAATAAAAATAGTTAATATTTTTTAAAAAAGTTATTTTCTATGAAAACAGCTTCATTATATAATTATATTATTTTATAAAATATAATATTTAAAACTTATAGAAATTGAATTGAATAATATGATTTGTATATTTTTAATTAACATTATCAAATTGAGAAATGAGGTCATTTTTATTTTTAGACATAAAATTAAGTTACCAAGGTAAATATCAATTACCAGGACAAAAAAAAATTCAAGGAATAATACTTTTCTAAATATTAGGATTTTACATTAAATTTATAGATTTTAAAATAAATACTCTAATATTATTTTTAAACATATATAAAAATAAATTAACATGTATTTAATTTATAATCAAAATTAAATAAGATTAATAACACTTACTAATTAAAATGACATTTTTATAAAAAAATAGTTTTTAAACACATTATATATTTTAATTCAAAAATTAATTTTATCATTTTTAGAAATTGAATTATATTAAATGGAGGCCAAATTAATATTAATGAAATTTATATTTTTTAATAATGTTCACCTTATATTTTTAGTAATAAAATAATTACTATGATTAAATTTTAATCAATATTAACAAGTGTTAGAATGGGTAATCTAATGTGCCTCAAATTTTACTAAATAAATTTGACACTTATACCATATAGAATAAATTTTTAGGCTATAAATTCATAAATATATTTCTCACCAAAATTTTCACACCAAAATCACTTAACCCTCATGAAATTCTATTCTTACCCCTTTCCTAACATTTATTTCATCATATTTGTCCCTCTTTTTCACCTATTAAAGATGATCACTTCCACCGGCTTAAATCAACACAAGTAGCTCGAAATTACAATTAAAATATAATCAATTTACTCCTTATATATATCCCCTATAAAATTTCTAATCCCCTATCATTAAAAAAATTCCTAAAGTACTTCATTTTAAAGGATACTTCAAGTGAAGATCTAAATTCTCAACGTAAGCATTACTTACCCTTTAACTATATTTATTTATCTTTCAAATTCACCCTCATCCAAAACCATTCTAAAAATATGTATATAATGACATAATTATAAATAATACAATTAAATTTTATTATTTTTATGGTAAAACATTATCTATTCTCCTGAGATTCAATAAAAAAATGAAAACGATTCTCATGCGTGTGTGAAGACTACCACCTCCATGAATGAAACGTTTCATTTTTCATCACCAAATTTCAAGGATGATTATAAAAATGTATTTAGTGAATATATATGTTATTTATGTCATTTTATATATTTTTTAAATATAAATTAGGTAATTTAAATGTAATATTTGCAATAAGTGATCATTGTAAAACTAACCACCTAAAACAAACATACCAAGAGGAAACACAATTTGTTTATAAGTGAAAACATATTTTTCATTTCACTTATTCTTATAAATATTCCCAAATATAATTAATCACCTCAATAACATCTAAATAATTTAATTATAATTTTGTAATAACGATATTATAATAAACTAATCTCTTCCATAACTATACTCACACATAGATTGTAGCATGTTCTTGTTAGGTCAGTTTAACCACATACATGAAAAAAGCTAAACATTTCTATCAAGGATGGATTTAGAAAAATAATATTGGATATTAAAAAGAACATAATTCTTTTTTTGTCCTAGATTGGTAATATAAACATTTTCCTCCTTATTTAAGACAATATCATTTGTTTGTTATTAATTAACAAAACAAGCTCGTCACCAACTTCATCATCAAAAACAATAACTAAAATACTTATAAAATTAATTTATAACATTATAAATATTTTAAAAAATAAATTCTAGTACCATTTATGATTTGGGAATGATGAAATTTTGGATAAGAGTAAAGAACAACATTTCTATTATGAAACTAGTTCAAAAAGATCAATATTACTCACACCCAATATTGAAAATAGATAAACAAAATAACTGATATACATGTAGGTATTAATTATAAGTGACTTTTATAAAATTTTATAGATATGAATAATGTTATAAAATATAATATTAAGATAGTTATGTTTGTTATACAATTGGTTACATGCTTTCAATTAAGCGGTGAAACAAGGTAGGGGTTTTCATGGTCTCAATTCTGATTCTTTGAGATATGTTAATTTGATATATTAATCCAAATCAAGTTCTTTTCTTCAAATGAATTTTGAATCAAGTGTTACCCTAGTTATAATATTTTTTTGTAACTTAATTTTAATTCATTGATTTATGATCATTATATTGAATTTATTTCATAAAAGTTGGGTACATTATTCAATTTTATTGTATTATGTGTTATTATCTCATTGTTTACATTTTTACTACATAAAACCCTTTTCAAATATTTGATGATTTATGGAGTATGTTTACCATGCAGGATATTGATAACTCAAATATCCTTTATTTGAGTTATAATTTTTTCTCTTGAACTTTTCTTTTCTATATTTTTGTTCTCCCAGTCTAAGATTTTATCATATGGTAATTTCTCTTCCTATCTAAGAAAATGTTGTTTTAATACAAAAGAATGTTTTAATAATAATTTTTTATGATGTGGATTTTTAATAAAGATATTTCAAAATGTTATAAATGTTTTACATTATTTCAAAATCAAATTTTTTATAATCCAACCCACATTTCCTTGGATACCTTTCTATATTTTTCAAGGCCCCATTATTGGATATTGTTTTTAAAAGTAAATTTTTTCAAATGTTTGACAACACATTATCAAAAATGAATTTTAAGAGTGAAAATAACTTCTTCATTGTGATAACATTAATTTTTTTTTCTAAAAAATCTATTTTGTTTTCACTTTTATTTTCCTTTTCATTTTCATAATTATTTACCCTAATGAGAGTTACATTTCATGATATAATGTGTATTTAATATTATTCTATTTATCAATTGGGGTGATTGAAATAATGATACCAAACAATTCAATTTTTGATCTATTCTTGTGTGGTACCATTTGAAGCATTCATATTTCAAGGGTGTTGTCCATGTATGTTAGTATCTTTCCAATATTCATTTATTACACTGGGGAATATATTATTAGGTAACTATCCACCTCATTTATTTGAATAACTTATATTATTAATTTATTGGGGAAGGCATTGAAATCCAGTATGTTTTTATTCCAATATGGATGATTTTGGATTACTAAAGAATTTTGATTATTTATTATTTAATAATCCACCTTATTTATCTGGATGAATTATGTCTACATTACCCCATTTATTAACTAGGAAAGCTTCAAAATTTAATATATTTGTTAGCTCTATATGGATGATTATTTATTTCTAAGGTAGGTAGATTCTGTATTGACATTATTTATATTTTTTATTCTAATATAGATTATTATTGAAAAAATTTACTATATATTATTTATTAATATATGAAATGATGAATTAATTTTAATTAAAGAAGTGATGGGTGGGTCCTTGTATTATATATCCCCTTAATGCATCAGTTAGTCTCAAGAGAAAGAAGGTTTTGGTATTTGGTTTATTTCTACCCAATGTCAGTATGAATTCTAGGATGATACCTTGTTGATAAGAATTATGTCTTGGCTATGACATTGATGGAAATAATAATGTCTTGGAAAAGGATTTAATAGGTAAAAGATTCCCAAAATTATTCACTCCATTACCATGAATTCAGTTTTTGTTATCCATGTGTTTATTTCTATTATTAACCTTGAATTGATTTCTAGAAAATGTGATCAATTATATTGAATTATTTAATTATCACTTGTTTCCTTCCATATCATTAATTCCAAGTTCCTCCTTGATAGCTTATGATATACATTTTCAGTTACTGATCATTTAGTCTCACCATTCTTATGTTTATATTTTTATAGGTTATGAAGAAAATTATTAAGTACAATATGTCTAGAAGAGTAACATGTGTGATATTTTTTGTGGGAGATGCTGAAGACTTATTATGGATTAATTATTTTATTATATAGTTGTAAAAATGTTCATCTAATGAGACAGATATGGGATTTGATAGTTATATTTTTTTCTTAGCTATCTAAAACTATAAACCAAAAAGTTCTTTTGAATGTATGTGATTCAATATTTGTTTGTGAAATTGTAATTATTTATGTTTAAAATTGGGTCTCTTTAGTTAATTTCAAATTTGGTATATAAAGAAGGAATTTTTGAGAACTTGATTCAAAATTATAGGTCCAAAGTTTTATATTTGGAATCAAAGTGTGGTTTATATATATTTTTTGGGGTAGGATGTTATTTGATGATAACATAAGATTTTTTGAGTTAAGTATGATCATAATTTCAATGTAAAATACCACCCTTTAGGTTATTTGAAGTAATATTAAATATTTTATGGATTAGGATAAGATAAATTTTTCTAAATACCTAAAGATAAGTTTAAAGGATAAGTCTAAGTATAGGATAACATAACAAAGTTTTAGTAAAGTATATATTTTTTCATATCCTAGAAATTACTTCCCTATATGGATACTAGAAAGTTGATGTGACTATGGAATAGATGCACCTTAGGGAAATCACCCTGAAAAAGGTTGGATGAGTATCAACTAAATATTTACTCTAGCACATGATAAGTGATCCAAGGATTTAACACCTCGATAGGCACTAATGAGGGATATTATTTGGTTAATAAAATTATCTTTATGTGCTATTATAAACGATTTACTATGTCATGCAATTAGGTTAAGGAATGTGAGATAACCTATCCTAAATAAACCTAGATTAAATAGGGATCGATTTAAGTTGAACTAAAAGCTAATATAATAATTTCAAAGAATAAGATTTTTTAGGTTAAATTTAATTATCTTACAGTAATTCTATTATAGTTTTCATCACTCACATTAACTCCTTTTGGTTTTTGTAATGGTTGGAGCATGAAGAAACCAATTTAATAATTAATTCCACAAAAAACACTAATATTTTCCTAATTATAAACATATCAGGATAATATTTGGGGTGAGAATTCATGAGATTATGAAAAACTAACAATAAAAAATTATTATTAACAATGTGAATTTTTTTTAATTTTTGACAAAATAAAATAAGATAAGTCACATGGATTTTTAAGTGACAAAGATGATGAAGGAAAGAAGATTCAATTTCATTCATGTTAAAAATATGGCAAGATTAACCTTGGGGAATGTATCAAAGGAACTGTAATATGCTTTATGTGTTGAAAATGAGGGAATATAGAAACAAGTTGTAGATAAAAAATGAATCAATCATTTAACATAATGAAGGGATAATATTTGATTCCTAGTTATACCTAGGATATGAAGGTAGATGCCTCATTTTAAAATATATCTTGATTTATGCCTATCTTTTAGATAACCTTAACTAATTTTATTAGTAAGTAATAATTAAAATTTATAGGATAAAATTTATTTAATAGGGGGAGATTGTCCTATCTGGAGATTTTAAATTATATATTCTTTCCTTTAAAACATAATGTGTTTGATAGCTTAATTCACAGGCAACACCGAACCACACTGACCTGTAGAATGGTGTATAACCATTAAAATGTAGGTGTTGAATTAGAAGGTAAAAATAGAGATAATTTAATTACGAAATATATATATATAAATAAAAATAAAGGTTATTATTAATACTAAGGAATTTATGAAAATTAAATTAGTTTAGAAAAATAACTAGACATACTAATTTATACATTAAAATATAGCCTTTTTAATTTTTTTGTATATACTTAATTTTAAGAAACTTAATATATTATGGATAAATTATATTTTTTATACAAATAATATATTAACACCAATTTTATTAGTAATTGATGATAAATAATAATAGGAATAGTTAATATTATTTTAAAATTTTATTTTCCTATCAAAATAGTTTTCATTATATTTTTATGTTTCTATATAAAAATTAAGTTTTGAAAATTTTAGAAATTGAATTGAATGATATGTTTTTCATATTTTTATTTAGAATTTCCATATTAATTAATAGGGTTAATTTTATTTTTAGGCATAAAATTAAGTTACCATGGTAAATATTAGGTACTACGGTAAACCAATTATTTTTCAAGGAAGAATACATTTCTAAATATTATTATGTTAAATTAAATAAATATATTTTAAAATTAAGGCTATAATATAATGTTTAAACATATATGTAAATAAATGTACACTCATTTAATTATTAATAAATTTTAAATAATATTAAGAACACTTAATGATTAAAATAACATTTTTCTACAAAAAATTGTTTTTCAACACAATATATTTTTAAATTTAAAGGTTAATTTTATCATATTTAGAAATTTAATTAGGTTAAATATATTCAAAATTTGTATTGAACATTTCAAAATTTGGTAATAAGGGTCACCTTATATTTTTTGAAATAAAATAATTTCCATGGTCAAATTTTAGTAAATATTAACAAGTGTTAAAATGAGTAATCTAATGTGGCTCAAATTTTACTAAATAAATTTGACACTTAGAAATTGTATAATAAAATTTTAAGATTTAAAGTCATTTCTACATGTCTTACTAACATTTACCATCCTAACTCACCCAACTCTCATGCAATCACATTATTACCCATTACCTAACAATCTTTTCCAATGATTTTCCCTCTTTTTCACCTATAATAAGAGCTCAATTCAACCCACTTCAAGCCACACTTCTAGTTACAAATTTAAATTAAAATATGACCAATTTACTTCTTATAGATCCCATATAAACTTTTGGAAACCCCTATCTTCAACAATTTTCCTCAAGTACTTCATTTGTAAAGGATACTTCAAGATAATATCCAAATTCTCAACGAAAGTATTACTCACTCTTTACCTTGCTTTCTTTATCCTTCACATCAAAACTCCTGAAAGTACATTCATATATATATATATATATATATAATTAAATTATTATAAATAATATAATCAAATTTCTTATATTTATGGAATAAAAATTATCTATTCCCATCACATTTAATAGAAAAATATGAAAACTCTACTCATGCATTTGTATGGACTACCACATCCATGAATGACACATTTTATTTTTCATCACAATATTTAAAGGATGGGTCTATAAATTTTTTTCAGTTAATATATATATTAATTAAGTCATGATTTATATTCTGTAAATATAAATTAGTCATTATATAAGAAATATTAGTAAAAAGAGATCATTGTAAAAGTAACTGCCTAAAATGAACATTTCAAATAAAAAATCAATTTGTTTATAAGTGAAAAATTATTTTTTATTTAAATTATTTTCATAAATATTAATAATTATGATTCTTAAACTTAATGAAATATAAATATTTTCATTATACTTTTTTTATAATGATCTTATAACAAAATATTCTCTTATATATCCATACTTAGACATAGATCGTAACATGTTTGTGTTAGGTTGGTTTAACCACCTATAAGAACAATGCTATAAATTTAGCTAAAGAATGGATTTGAAAACATAATATTGGATATTAATATGTAAATATTTTTTTTATATAATGGTAATATAAACATTTAACTTATTAATTAATACAACACCATTCATTCATTATAAATTACCAAAACAACCCCCCCCCCGACTTCGTCATAAAAAATAATAACTAAAAATTTATGAAATGAAATTATAACATTATAAAAATTTATAAAAAATAAATTATAGTACCTTTTATGTTATGTTAATGATAAAATTTTGGAGAATAAGGAAGAACAACAATGCCATTATGAAACTACTTCAAAATGATCAAGATTACTCACACCCGATATTGAAAATAGATAACAACTAACAAAATACATGTAGAGAATAATTATTATAAAATATTAGAGATATGAATAATGTTTTGGAATATAATATTAATATAGTTATTTTTTCATATATGAGGTTAGAGAACATTCAACTAAAAGGAGAAACAATGTAAGGGTTTTCTTAGACTCAATTTTGATTCTACGAGACATGTTACATGTTATGAAACATGTTTCTTTTGTATGGTGTTCTATTAATTTACTATACAATTAATTTTTTACAATTTATTTATTTTTAATTTATGGGATATACAAATAAAAATCAATTTATTTTCTTCAAATGGATTTTTACTCAAGTGTTACCCTATTCATAAGAGTTTTTACTAACTTAATTCTCATTCATTGAGTTATGATCATTACCTTGAAATTATTTCATATAAGTTGGGTACATTATACCAATTTATTGTTTCATGTGGTATTCTCTAATTTTTTAAATTATAATCACATAATCCCCTTTTCAAATATTTCATACTCTATGAAGTATGTTTCCCATAAATGATATTGATAATTCAAATATCATTTCTTTGAGTTATAATGTTTCATATTGAACTTTGATTTTCTATTCTTGGGTTATCCCACCCTAATATTTTATTATATATTAATTTCTCTTCCTCTATGTTAAAATGAAGTTTTGACATGAAAGAAAAATTAATATATTTTTTTTATGATGTGGGATTTTGTTAATAAATGTATTTCAAAATGTTATAAATTTCTTCCATCCTTTAAAAATAATTTTTTTATCAGCCACCCCACAATTCCTTGGATAACTTTATGTATTTTTCAAGGCTACATTATTTTATATTTTTTTTAAAGTAATTTTTTTCAAAAGTTTCACATCACATTTTTAAAAATGACTTTTTAAAGTGACCTATAACTTCATTTTTATGAAAACATTAAAAATGTTTTCTAAAAACTCTATTACATTTTAGGTTCCATTTTTTTCATATTAAAAAGTATTTACCCTAATAGGACTTATGTTTCATGATATACCCTCTATTTTATATTATTATATTTGTATCTTGGGGTGATTTAACTCATGGTACCAAACAATTAAATTATTAATCCCTTATTGTGTGGTACCACTCAAAGCATTCTTCTTTCAAGGGTGTTGTCCATCTATGTGAACATACTTCAAGAGTATTTTGTTAAATTGGGGGTTATTATCTTTTTTAACCATACATCTTCTTTCTCTATATGGATTATATTATTCATTTATCAATTATGGTATTGACATTCCATATATTATGATTCCAATATTGATGATTTTGGATTATTAAGGCATGTTGATTATGTATTTTCTAACCACACACCTCATTTATCGAGATGGATTATATCAATTTTACCTCATTTATTTATTGATAAAGTTTCAACATTCCATGTATTTATTATATCCATACATATTATTATTGACGGCTAAGGTAGGTAGATTATGAATTGACATCCTATATATTTTTTATTCTAATACTTAAGATTATTTAAAATGTTTATTTTTTATTTTTTATTCATTTTATTATATGATGAATGAATTAGAATTAAATAAGTAATGGGTGGGCCCTAATATTATATAACCCCTTGATGCATCAGTTTGTCTCATGAGATAAAAGGTTTGGGTATTTGGTGTATGCCTACCCAATTCGAGAATGATGTCTTGGTTAAAACTTTGATGAAATGAATGATGCCTTAGATGTGGAATTAATGACAAGAAAGATGTATTTTCTGAGGCCTTAATGATAAAAGATATTTGACATTATGTATTCCATCTTCATGAATTCAATTTTTGTTATATACGTGTTTATTTAAATCATTTACCATGGATTCATTTCATGCTCATGTGATTAATTATATGGAATTTTTTTATTATTACATGTTTCCTACCATATTATTCAAGCCAAGTTCATTCATTGATAGCTTTAGACATATGTTTTCGATTACTAAGAATTTTAGGTAACCCTTATTCTTTTTATATTTCTATAGGATATGTAGAAAAGTATTACACATAATATTTATAGAATAGTATAATGCATGGATATTATTGTGGAATATGATGAAGAATTATTATGGATTAAGCAGCTTTTTATGCAGTGGAAAAAATTTCCATTGGATGAGAAATACATGGGCTTTATTATTTAATTAATTTTCCAAACTCTATAAAACTATAAAACTAAAACCTTCTTTAAATTTATGTGACTCTATATTTGTTACTAATATTTTAATTATTGATTGATAAAATTGGGTTTCTTTAGTTCATTTAAAAATTAGTATGTAAAGAAGGTATATACGATTATTGGATCAGGGAGTGTAGGAATGAGGCATCAAAAGAATCAATAAAAATGTGTGCAGATTATTTTTAAAATATGAATATATACTGGTAATTCATATTGATATTAGTTAGGGATGGAAAATATTCCCTCAACATGATGTATCTTGAGTTTGGGGTAAACCTGAGAGATCTAGAAACCACACATATTGGAACTTCCCAAACTATTATGAAAAAATAATCTTCCACACATGTTTTTATTGACATTTATGAATCCAATATAACTCATTTTAGTGGAAAGAATAGTTTTAATACATCTCTAGACCAACATTTATAAATATCTTAGAGAAAGTTATCATCTATCTCTAAATATCACAATTAGCAAAATCTATTTTTTCAAACAATGTAGGTTTCAAGGAAAAATATATACAAAAATGGATGATGAAAAATAATGAGAATACTACCAAAATGTAAATGGTGAATATAAAAAGGTATATAATGGATTTTTCCCTAGAAGAAGATCAAAAAATTGATGAAATTATGCAAAAACAACAGCCATCCAAATTAGAAAATTATGGACAACATGCACTCAAAAGAAGAAAACCAAGGTTTGGTGGTAATTTTTATTATTTTTACAGGTTTGAAAATGGGGAATTGTATTGTTTTCATAATATATTAACACCTATAACTCAATTTAATCCCACATTAACTGAGATAAGTCTTAAAAAGAGAAGATAACCTATTTTATAGAAGAAACATCCATAGAATGGAAAGAGTCTATTTATAAAGAACATGTTTATTTGCTTGATAAACTTCCTTGGTTATTGATACATATGTGGTCATAAATACAAGGAATCTTGGTATTAAACCCTCATTTATCACTAATGTTTCAAGGATAAAATAGGGGAAAACTCTTTTAAAATAAGGTTTAAAAGAAAAAAGTAAGTATTCCTTGGGAAATTTTCAATAGAATTAAGATTGAAACACCACTATTGAGAAGTTTAAAAATTATAATACTAAAGATCACCCTTAAATAAAGAAAATATGCCTATTTTGTGGAAAAGGGTCCACATCATGGATTATTTTATGAAATCCATGTTAATAAAAATTAAATGGGGTAGATTGAAATCAAACAAGGAGTTAGTCAATGAAAGAAATAAGAATATTTTCATGAATTTAAGACATACTAAAAGAAGAGGCGATGATGTTTACCAAAATGGATAACAATTGAAATATTAAGAAACCATGTGGATATTCAAAAGAGACTAAACTAGTTTAAAAAGAGTGCTCAATTATGTGTTCAACTGATTTGAAAAAATAAAGAATGATGGTGGAATTATGGGGTAACGAAAGTTATAAAGAGAAGGAAGTTAATCCCCATGAAGAATATAAATTTAATGAGAGGTTGTAAACAATTGAAAACAAAAGGGTTTCATATGATCTAGGTGGGAGCTGAAATATGGATGGATATAGGTCTAAAGAGTGATTGATAATGTTTCTAGCATAATAATAATCCTTAAATAAAATAGGAACTACACCAAGTGATTCATATGGTAACATCTCACAAAAAATAAATTATAGCTATGAAAAGTTCCATGCTACCCAAATAAAAGTTTGATTTTAAAACCAAATATGATAGCAAGAATACTGGAGAAATAGAAGAAACTTGGTTGATAAAATCTTCCCATTTTTTCACATAGAAAAAAAATTGATTCACTTAATTCCCTTAATTTTTAAATTGTATTTGTGTGATTTCATTATATATAATTGAAGGTGAAGTTAGGAGGTATGGAATCTTTCATTACTAGTTAGAAAAACAATGTGTATTCGGATAAAATAATTATTACATACCTAATAAATCTTGATATATAACCATAATAGTGGTTTCTCTACATGATACATCTTGAAATTATTTCATGAAAGAGACTAAACTTGATAAAGATGAGTTAGAGTGCGACCTTAAGGGGGATAAAAGAGTGAATATAGTTTCGATAAGATTTTGAAAAATTCATTGAAATAAAACCTTGGTTTTTGGAAGGTTATTCAGGTTATTTGATTGAAAAGGTATGGGTTTATACTCTCACTTACTTGGTTACAATAATAAAATCCTAAAATTAAGTGGGGACTTTATAATAATTTACATGAATGTGAAAGATTCATAAAGACTCAGGTTTGTTTTCTAAATTCTAAAACTTTCCAATTTTTTATTGAATTTGTTAACATATGTGATGAGTTAAGTATAGAAAATTAGGTTGGATAATGCTTTTAAAAATTGGTCCCAACCACTTTTTTTCAACTTGGAAATTTTTGAATAGCCTTTTAAGTGCATCCCTTGAACCCAACACATTGGGGATTTCCCAATTAGTGGTAAGTTGAGTGTGGCAACCCAAGCCTACCTCCAATAGGATTGGGAATTGTGACTCACATTGAGTAGAAATATCACATAGATGAGAGGCCTTAGTATAATGTACCTACACACACATGTATCTCCATACACACTAGAGTAATGTAGAAACATAAAAAATGGGAATAATAAATGCATGCACAACCTATAATATCCCACAAAAGAGTATAAAAATACAAAACCAAAGTATAAAGAGAAAAATATAGTCTAAATTACCAAAAATTAGGTCCAACCCAACCATTATAGATAATACTATCACAATAGGAAACCTCAAGAGCCTGACCATGGTCCTGTAACCATAGAATCCAAGCATCTCTATGCACTACCCACACCAATTCCACCTAGATATCCATTGAATATCCTATCTTCTGTAGAATAAATTACTTGTGCAGGTAGAGCTCATATAGGGGTAAGTATATTCATACCCAACATGACACCCCAAAATCACTAATAAGTAAAGCATCAAAATAGAGTTCACTCCAAACCTCAATGTAGGGAGTAAAGAAGGTAGAACCCAAATATGCTCATAGAAGGATACAAGTCATCAAGTATGGTCTCATACTTCATAACTAGTCATGTAATTAATATTTTTCATGTGGATTCATTAGCCATACTACGATACCACTCTGGAAATTACCTAAGGTATTAAACACCTCATTGGAATACACTTTATATGAGGGTATTCAAATCACAAATAGTGGATCACATCCTGGGAACAGTAGGATACTAGGATCCAATAGAGTTTAATTCATAGATAGAGGATCACTCCCTAGGCTATAGGAGGATAACTAACCCCATCTATACTTCCCCGTAAGAGGGTATCAGACACCTCTGATGTAGGTGATGAGATACCATACCCTACATATGAAAAACTAAATATAAAATCATGACCCTAAGACCTATGGGGGTGTATAAATCAATCCATCATCAACCTATCAACAAGGGACCATGAAACCAGAGTCATAGGGTGGGATATATTACCTTATGTTGTGGATCTGAGACTCTACCACTACGACATATATAGAACCCTAATTAGAAAGGATCACTCAAACATCCCAATCCAACTAAAGGGGAAGTACATGGTGTGTCAAAGGGGTACATGGGGTGTCACCCTAGGTTGACAACCTAGTTATATACTACTAATAAAAACATAATACAATAGTCCAACTACACTATATGTGAATATATTCATATGGTGTGGGGGTTCAGCTTTGGCACTTGACGTATGACTCACTGACTGAGTCATGTTCTAATAGGGGTACACAATGTGTATCCTTAGTATACATGACATGTTACCACCCAGAATCCTTGCACGTGTACCTCCTATAAACATAGAGCTAGCCATATAGGATCATAAAATGTATGGGTTCAATCATAAAACTGTGTGATATTTATCTTGGTTGGAAACCCTATTGTTATATCTCCCATGACACACGATGTGTGTTCTTCTAAACTACATGATGCATAGTTAGTAATTTTCCAAAAAACTAGCTTCTCCCAAAATATTTTCCTCCACCTGTATCTACTCCATGATTATTTCTAGAATACCCACAAAGATTTTTGACCAAGATTGATACCATGCTGGAAACCAGATTCCGGACATGCTTTATTAGAGAATCAAATCATCATTTCTCTCCTATGGTTCCTGTAAGTTCTAGCTCATGAAAAATCCTTACACATACCTTCCATGATTTTCCATATGCATAATCCTCCACTATGAATAATCCTCCACCATTCCACAATCCTTAATATTGAACATGAAACAATGATCCATGTAACTAATTATCGACCCAAAAATTAATTAGTCTATAGAAAGGGTTGAATCACTGAATAAATTGAATACTGGTGATGAATATAGAGGGAAATACATAAACCAAAAAAATTAGAACCAATTAAGACAATATGTGATCGAATATCGTCTATGGTTGACAAATCCAAAGAAATGGATTATTATAACAGGTTTTGTAAAAAATGTTTCCCAAATCATAGGTTCAACAAAACATAAATTAAAATTATTTGTCAAAGGTTTATTTTATATTAAATTATTATAATTTTTAATCTATAATCTAAATGATATCAAATGTTGATAAATCCAAAAAATAAAATCCATACCTTAGAATTGGATCGATCACTTACAAAGAAGAATCTTGAGTCATTAATTGTTGAAGACGTGGGTGATCTATGATACATTCATGATCTATCCTCAATTCCAAGATCATCTTCCAATGTTCTCCACATTGGATCTCCTCTAATGGATCCCTATAGGTTATGTGCCTAACTCTAGAGGAGTCACTAATAAGGTAATAAATAGACATGTTCTAGGGTTAACCCATTAAATGAAAATTAATTAATTAATTAATTATTCACTTATTTATTATACATATGATTGAACACCATCACATAACCCAATACGAATAACACTAATGTCATTCCTAGGGTAAACCAACATTCTAGATTCAATGGAAGTTTTAGTTTCCCTACCTGAGACTCCATGAAGAAATAAATCCATTATATCTAAATTTATGTGTGCAATTGAGTTAATATAATTAATATTTTTAATATATATAAAACTCATGGATATATGACACCTAAAAATTTTCTAAAACTCAATGCCTAGCTCTGAAAATATTATTTAAAATATTTAAAGTGACTAATCAAGAAATTGGATCCGTTACATTTTATCTACCTTCATTGATTTACATATTGAAAAGGACCTACTCAAATAGGTGAGGGTACTAAGATCACATCCAGTTCTCCCATTCCCATGATCTCACATGAAAATTCACATAATAATATAGAACACACATAAGGGTAACCATTCACCCTAAAATAATCTCATCATACCAATCCTTGATCACCACTGTTTAATCATAAAATGTGTTTCCATAATTAATTAAAAACTTTCCTGAGTCAATAATGTGCAATGGATCATGAACATATCTCCTCTACCATGATACATAGAAGAAATTGTAAACTCAGACCAAAGGCAGAGGCAATGTCAGGTAATATGTAACCTCATTGAACCTGTGAAGAACATAAAATGGATAAATGAACCTTAGATATATAATACCACACTATAAAAATCTATAAAACCCACACTAAGGTGAGACCTTAAAGAACATGTGGTTTCTCTCACTGAATTCTTAGGGAATATATTATAAATCCAAATAGGACTTCTGATGGCTTTTAGTTTTCCTAATTTTCTTATAGAGGATTTTTTACTTTCTCTATTTTCACTCAATTATAATATATCCTCATAAGTGTTGGTTTCCCCAATAATGACCATCAAAATGGTGACCAAAAAGTTCTACCATAAAGGGTATCTGAAGCACCATAACAATAGTAGAGTGTTAGTTGTTACTGAATGGAAACTCTACTAAGGGTAGGTGATCTTCCTAACTTTGACTAAAGTCCAACATACAATCCCACAACTTATCCTCTATGACTTGAATAGTCCAATTAGTTTGGTTGTATTTGTAGGTGTGGAATTCCATGCTCATCTGCAATTGGGCCTTGAAATACTCCTACAAACCTCTATATAAATAAAACATGAAATGAGAATCATGGTTTGAGGAAATCATTAAGGGAACACAATCAAGAATAATTATCTCTTACATGTACAATCATCCTAATATTTCCATCAAATTTTCCTCTATTATGGTGAGGGTTTAGGACAAATTAGTGATTCCATCCATGATCACCCAGATAACATCATGAATTCTCACCATTCATGTAATTACCATAAAAAAATCAATGGATATATCACCCCTTCCATTATGATACCTCAAAGGGATATGAAAAACCCACCAGAACCTGATGATTCACCTTCACCTAATGAAAAGTGAGGCATCGATAGATGAATTATGCAACACGCTTTTTCATCCATGGCCATCAAAACTTCCACTAAGGATATTGATACATCTTTTCAACTCAAGTATATTCCACTAATGGAGATGTATGAAACTCTCTAAACACCTCTTATCAAAGTATGATAGACACCATAATCTATCCTTATAAGAGGATAACATGCTCCCCACTTTCATAGAATCCATTTGGATCATGGGCTATGAATATCAAATCGTGTAATACCTCATAATCAAAATATCTAAGCCATGAATACCTTTTTTTTTTAAATAGAGTGGTCAAAACCATATACCAGAGGTATGATCCTCCTCCCTAGTTCTCCAAGGATAACCAAAATAAGGGAAACCATTTTGATACTTTAGCCAGCAACCTGGAATGAGATTTTCTGTTGAGAGAATATTCCACCACATTACCCTTCCAAGGAGTACTAACTATCTTGAAGTTATAGTTCTAGAGGAACTCTTTACATCACCTCTATCTCTAGTTGAGATATATATGAGTGAAAATATACCTGGGAGTCTTTTATTTAGAATAAATGAAAAACCAATCTTCAATAAGGAAGTGTAAATAAGTTATCAGGCTGAAAACCACTACCACTATTTCCAAATCACGGGGTATCAGCTAACTAGTCTCATAATCTATCACTGCCTACCTCTATATCAAAAAAACCCAATCTAGTCTCTAGAGGTATCAAAAAACATCCTATACTCAATCACACTTCTATAAATATTAGGATAAGAGATCTTCTCACCCTCTTCCAAAACTTCTCAAAGGCCTTTTGGAACTCTTATGATCAGAAGAAGGATTCCCCTTTCAAGTCATGGCTATCAAGAGAGTCACAATCTTAGAGAAATTAGGCATGAATCTAAAGTAATATCTATCCAACTGAAAAAGTATCAGTACCTCCATCATGCCATTGGGTGATACCAAGATATCACTAACTTAATCTTTATAGGGTCTATAACTACACCCTCTTATGAGATAATATGTACCAGTAAGTGGACCTATCTAATCCAAAACTATCACTTTGAGAATTTTCCATATGGATGATTCTCGCAATAATGTTCAGGACCATCCTTAAATTCTTAGTATGATCATCCCTCAATTCTATGTAAATGATAATTTTATAATTAATTACTAAAAAAAGTTTGGAATATCCAATTCATGTGTACCATAAACATTATTGGGGAATTCATCATGCTGAATAGAATCACAAGGTACTCATAATGACCAAAGAGACATCTGAATGCCATCCTTAGTCTGTCCTCCTCACAAACCCAGAGCTAGTAATTACCTGACTTGTAGTCGATCATTGAGAACCACTTTTCCAGTATAAAATAATAAAATAGGTCATTGATTCTTGGTAATGGATACTTATTCTTAATGGTCACCTAGTTTAGGTGATGGTAATTCACACAAAACCTCAGGATCTCATTTTCCTTCTTGAAAAAAATACCATAGCTTCTTAAGGAGACACAATAAGTTTGATAAAGTCTCTTTTTAAAGGTCCTCCAACACCACACTTTACTCTTGAATATCGATGGGGGCTATAAAATATGATACTAATGAAATCATAGTGGTCTTAGGGTGAAAGTAAATATAGATGAAGACACCCCAATAAGGAGGTAAACTAGGTACATCCTTAAGTAATACATCCAGGTACTCCTGTAACACTGTAGGAAACCAAAAATCCATGAAGTTTACTACACTAAGGATCATTATAGTCAATTGATGGGAAATAAAATTTAGCTTCCTATACATGAACCTAGCACACTATGACCAGGATTCATTCTAACTCATGAAGAAAAATATCAACCCATTAGCTCAAGTACACCATATCCTCCATTAGAAACAATCAACTTGAGCATGGATGATAGATAGAAATTTTTTACCAAGAATGAAATAAAATGGTCTAATCACAAAATGAAGAGATACCATGAGAAATTATCCCCCCAAGATCCAAGTCACACTACCAATAGAAACGTGTGATCATAGAATCCCCTCCATTATGAGTCTTTACCCATAAGTTTTGGGCTAGAGGCTATACTAGAATATCTAGTTTTCCAACAAGGGATAAGGATAAAAAAGAATGACTCACACATGTGTCTACCAATATGGTGACTAAAGTGAAAAAGATACAGATCATACCTCAAATCATATAGAGAGGATTTGTGTTATTATCCTCAACTATATGCAACTATCCATGCCCCTGACAACCTGCTCACTGAGCCTGTAGTAGTCCACCTAGAGGTTTCCATGACAGCATTAAATAATAACATCTAACATTGCTATAGATAATCTTCCCTGATCACCTATTTGAAGAACTCTCTAACCTCTATTAGGACTTCCTTGGTTGTATTATTGCATCAGATGTGGTGGTCTATCCACTACCTATCCCCCCTCTTATGTACGGTGGGTCAGAAAGTCCAAATAAATATAACCATGCCTATCATAAGAAAATCAACACATTCCTCCCTATTTACTAGATCCCCTATGTGAACCTAATCCACTGATCATATGGTTTGAGTCTATAAATAAGAGCATCTTAGGTTTCTAGGTACTTAATTCTTCCACTGGATACCTACAACTAAGATCTCTATTCTTGGAAGACTTCTATTAGCACAAATAATTGTATAGGATCTGCTAAAAAGTTCTCTACCAATATAGAATCATCCATCACCCTAACATAGGTGGAGATACAAAGAGGAACTACTCTAGCCTAAAAATATCTTTGAATCCCCATCTTGAACTTCCATGCTCATAAGTACCCATAAAAAACCATGTCAAGAGAGTATCAAATGATATCGGTGAACCTTGATGCATAATTAGTCAAAAACATGATTTCATGTTATAACTCAAGGATCTCTTGGATGTGCATGAAATGAAAATTCACCAAGAAATAATATTCTTATAAGAGGTGATCAAACATATCCCAAGGAATAGTCGTCTCATTATACATATGAGTTACCATGATCCACCATAAACCTAAAGATCCATTGAGAATGATAGTTGTAAGAACTGACATTTGGTTAGGAGAGGTCCAAACTAGATGGAACACTCGGACCATCGAGTCTTTCCAGTCCTTTACTTCTAGTGAGTCCATATCTCATCATAACCTGGGTGGAATCTACCTCTAAAACTCACAAACTATGTTTAGACTCTGCATTTTATCATCTAGTACCATTGAAAAAATATACTTCCTATCATGAGTAAAAATTCTAGCTTGAACACATGGGGTAGGTCGTCTCACTACTTTATGGGTGGAAGTACTACCCACTATCCACCCAGAGTGAACACCTCCCATGGAGGTCCCTAAATTGTGGCCTCATCACTATGATGATCACCATCATGATATTATAATAGAATCTATGCTAGATATTTGTGTGGATGCATCTTATAATAGTAATGATATACCATAATCAAAAGAGAATATCCAAGGAGATGACTCAAAAAGAACATACATACCAAAAACCATTCCTATATTATACATGTACCGTTTTTTTGACATGAAATTGGTGTCTCTATGTACCAAGTCAAAAAGAAGATCATCTGAATCCAAATAAATGGGTAAGTCAACCACTACAAAATCATTGGGGTTCTTGGATTGAGAGGTAAACTCAAGAACCTTAAACATCATTCCCTCAATTCCCAAACCAATCCTCACAACTAATTTATCTCTAAACTCCATCCTTGGACAACCTACTACTGTAATACCACAATAACATGACACAACCCACTAGGACCCACCCAGCTGGCTATAAGATGAGTATTCCACCCCAATCTTACCATATTCTAGGGGTTGGTGACTATAATTGAGTAAGAATATCAAATAGATGGAGACCTTAGCCTAATTCATCCACACACAGACACATGTATCTCTAAACACATCAGATTAATACATAAGCATACAAAAATGAATAATAAATCCCCAAACAATGTTTAAAATCCCACAAAATAGTACAAAAATACATTACTAGAGTATAAAAATAAAAATATTGTCCCAACAATTATAAAGTAGGCCAAACCTGACAATAAGAGAGAATATTGTCCCAACATACAACCTTTAGAATCCGACCATAATCCTACAACCATAGCCTCCAAACACCACAATGAACCACCCACACCAAGTCCACCTAGATATCCATGAAAAAACATATCATCTACATAAGATGTGATACATGTAGGTAGATCCCATACAAGGGTGAGTATATAGAACCCAGTAGGACACCCCGAAATCACTAATAAGTAAAGAATCAAAAGAGAGTCAGCTCCAAACCACAAACCTGGGAGTAAATAATAGAGACCATAGATATGCTTATAGAAGGATACAGGTCATCCAGTAAGGTGTCATACCTCACTAATAGTCAAATGATCAATAATTTTTATGTAATTTCACAAGTCATACTATCAAAATAAGTTCTTCAAGACCTCTCAAGAAACTCCAAATGGAAGACACACCACATTGGAAGACATCTCAAATTAGGGTATTCAACTCACAGATATAGGACCATGCCTTGGTTATAAGGGGATACTTGAATCCAATAGAGACCAACAAATTTATAGAGTATCACACCATAGGCCAGAGGGGGATACCTAAATATATATGTAATATCCTATAGGATGGGATCATATGACGCAAATATAGGTGATGGGATACTTGACCCTACATAGGGAAAAAGTAATAGAGGATTGTGACCCTAAACCCTATGAGGAATTACTGAATCTATATGTGAAAGACTCAAAGATAATGGATTATGCATCCTGAGTCAAAAGGTAGGACACCTAACCTTATATAGGGGGATTAGAGACTCTACTACTATGTCCCACATAGAATACTACTCCGAAAGTACCGCTTGAACATCCTAATCCCTGAAAAGGGGATGAATATGGGATGTATAAGGGGTACATGGGGTGTCATACCAAGTTCAAAACCTATTATTTGGTAGCTAATCAACTTGACATGAAAAATATTACCAACACAATGTGTGAGTCTAGTCACACGGTATGTGGGTCTGGGTTTGGAACTCGATGCGTACCACACTACCTAAATCGGGTTCTTACAGGGGGTACATGGTTTGTATCCTAGGCATACATGTTGTGTGAACCACCCAAGATCCTTATGTGTGTACCTCTTATACACACCAAGCTATTATTTTAGGGTCACATTATGTGCGGTTTTGGACACATGGACATGTGATATTTAACTTTGTTGGAAACCCAAGTGCCACATCTCCCATGACACACGACATTTATTCTTACAATCTACATGCCTTGTAGTCTAGAATTTTCCAAAACACCAGCATCTATTGCAGGCCTCACCACTTATACTATATCCTCCATGATTATCACTATAATACCCACAAATCATGTTGACTGAGATTAATTCTATGCTAGAAACTAAATTCTGTACACCCTTTGTTTGAGAACTGAATTTTTATCGCTCTCTTGTTTTTTTACAAGTCCTAAACCATGAAACATCCATCCCCATTCCTCCCCCAATTTCCCATAATCATACAAGATCCCACTTCATTCCATAATCACTAATTCTGAACTAGCAATAAATATTCATGGAACCAATAATCGATCATACAATTAATTGGTTTGCAAAAAGGGTCGAATCACCAGCCAAAAAAACATTGGTGATGAACACAAAAAGAACGAAGGGGGAAACACTAAAAAAAAGTGAGAACCAATGATAAATATACACTATCAACCATCATCTATGGAATATAAATTTTTGGAAAAAAAATAGTTATATAATGTTCTGGAATTAATGATTCCCAAATCATTGGTTCAAAAAAAATTAATAGGGATTAGAAAAGGTAGATTCTAGATTAAATTGTTAAAATAAATAATAATTAATATCAATGATATCAAAAAAGTATAGATCCAAAAAAACCCAACTTCATAATTATATCAATAAATAAATAAGAATTAGCCCACATCGTTAGTCATTGAAGATATGGGTTATCTCTGACACATTCATGATCGATCCTCAATTCCAAGCTTTTCTACCAATGTTCTTTACAATGACTCTCCCCTCAAGTCCCCCTATTAGTTATGTGGATAACCCTAGGGGATTCCATAATGGTGGAATAAACAAACAAACACTATGGTTAAATAATAAATTGAAAATTAATTAATTAACACTACTGGAAATAATGGCATTTGCGACGGGGCATTTGCGTCGGGATCCCGTCGCTAATAGGATTTTGCGACGGGGGTCCGTCGCAAATAGCCCGTTGCGGAAAATGGCGTCGCAACAACAATTATTTGCGACGGGCCCGTCGCTAAAAGTATTAGTTGTGACGGCGATCCTTCCCGTTGCAAATATTAGTCCATATATTTATAAAAACTTTTTAAAATAGTAATTGCGACGGGCCCGTCGCAAATACTATTTTAAAAAAAATTAATAAATTATTAATAAATTATTTTAATTAATATAATAATAATACTATTTGCGACAGGCATAGTATCCCGTCACAAATACTATAAAAAAATAAAAATAAATAAATTATTAATAAATTATTTTAATTAATATAATAATAATCCAATTATAATTCAAAAATAAAAAAATATTAATAAATGATTTTAATTAATATAATAATATAATTATAATTCACAAATAAAAATAATAAATTATTAATAAATTATTTTAATTAATATAATAATAATATAATTATAATTCAAAAATAAAAAATAATAAAATATTAATAAATGATTTTAATTAATATAATAATATTATAATTATAATTCATAAATAAAAAAAATATTAATAAGTTATTTTAATTAATATAAAAATAATATAATTATTTTACATTCAAATATTAAAATAATTCAAATATTACAAAAATATATAATTAAATTATAATATTATAAAATTTTAATATATATATATAATTTAATATTATAAAATATAAATAATATTATTATTTATATTAATATTGTTATTTCAAAATATAATATTATTAATATTTTATAATGAGACAGAAACTACGAATAGAAAAAAATTCATATTTTGATTTAACAAACTCTATAACATAAAAACAAACACTAATATGAAGGAGGTGGGGAGGGGGGGAGGGGGGATCTGCAGATGATGGTGGAGGAAACTCCATCCCTAAAGCATGAGTGATTCGGCGCATGTACTCCATCTGCTCCTGCTGCTGCTGCCACCAACTCATCTGCTCCTCATACAGCTGCTGTTGGCGTCGACGCTCCTCCTCATGCTGCTGCTACTGCTGACGCATCTGCTCCTGCTCCTGTTGGAGACTCTATATCAGTGCAGTCTGAGATCGCAACTGATCCTCATACTGTGTAGCAGAAAAAGATGCATGAGCTCCTCTCGAGCTGGACGCTGACATCGCAGCACTGCCATAATAATCTCTAGGAGTCAGTTGAGAGCTGATACCAACTACCCGGCCCTTCTCGAAGGCATACTGGGTGGCCCGCATCCATGTCGCCTCATCAAATTGACGGCCAGTGGTCTGATCTGATAACTTGGCCTGACTCTCAGGCCGGGTCTGTGACGCTGCGGCCTCATATGACTCCTGTAGTTGCAATTTAAAATTAAAATTGTGAATATATTATATGCAGTTAATTTTTAAACTTGAAAACAAATAATACTGACCACGATGTGACGCTGACGATCACCTCTGAGCTCCTCAATAGCAGGATCACTATACATCCTCCGATATACGTCGTACTCCGTAATATCGGGGTGCTCGACAGCCTATAAGAATAAAAAATAAATTGTTAATATTTATAGTTATATAAAATATTTATAAATAATGTACATACTAGATGCTATCTATGAGTACTAAAAGTACGAATCCCAGCTCGATGAGTCACCTCCTATCTCCCCAGATTCTGCCTCCCCACCGATGATCTCCTCTGAAAGGCATCACTCAACCAGTGCGCACATAATCCATCCCATACGTGGGATGAAATGTACTCTGGTCGGTGTGCTCTACATGACTCGTCAAAATCTGACACTCCTACTTTCTTTGTGGCAGCTTTTCTTAAATTGTGCAAAAACTGACGAAAGCGATCACGTATGGCCACCTCCCATGCCTCGTGGATAGCGTCATGCATGGTATCCTCGATCGGATACCATAAACCCTACAAATAAATCAAAATATCAAGTTAGAAATGAAATAATTTTCAAAATAAAAATTATTTATTTACGTACGTACCAACCAATGGCCGAACATGGCCTGCTGCACATCAATGGGAATCTGCTCCCATGTGGTCCAAGGCTGAGAGAAATAGTTGCGCAAAGTAGCGTTGCTCTGTCCGACTGCTATATGCAGAAAACTGTAAAAATAATAAACATTTATTATGTGAATAGATTAATGAAATCTTAGTCAAATCCACAGGTTATCACACGGGTTATCACACCTTCATGTGCGTGGATCAAACCCAAGACGTGGACGTTGCTCGGGGACGGGGTCAGGAATTATCAATCGTGCAAGACCGCGCCCCCTCCGCGTACTCCCTAAAGCGCGTGTAGGCTGAGGGTCATCTACCAGCAACTCATCTGCATCTAAAGGTAGGTCAGTATCCGCCAACTCACGAAATGCGTCGTCGTCCATCTGAAACAGAAAATGTTAATGTTGTTAGCAAATAATTGATAATTACTATTATATATACATATATATTAGTTATGATTGTATATAACTACCATGGAATTCTATCAGTGTTCATCTTCATCATCATCTTCATATATGTCAATGTCATCTTCATATTCCTCCTCAACATCATCGATATCCATTTGAGTTCCAGTTGCTTCATCTCTTACCATTTCAAATTCATATGTGACATCATTAACATCATCGTCATCACCGACTCTTAAATGTGGGGTTTCGTTATCGATACTCATGTCTCTTTGTAAAAAAGATTGATCTTGAGTACTCTCTTGAAAAACTTCAATTCTTTTCACATCAGTGAAAGCGCACTCACTTTGACTAAACTGATTGTCTCGAATTTTGATTTTTATTATACTCCACCAATCAGTCAAGTCTCTTGATGTACCACAGTACTTTGCGTAATAAACTTGATGTGCCTGTTGAGCCAATAAGAATGGTTCATTTACTGCGAGAACACTTTTACATTTAATATCGATGATTCCATGAGTCGGATGAACACGCACGCCTCTCTCTGTATCCAACCACCGACATTTGAACATGGTTATGTAATGTTGTCCAAGACAACAGAGTTCAATGATTTCATCAAGTATGCCATAAAAGTCAACTTCATTTTCTAGATGATGAGATCCTCTCAAGCTAACTCCACTGTTCATTGTTTTTTTTGATTCCCCATATGCATGTGTGTGAAATTGAAATCCATTCACCACATATGCATTGTAAGTTTTAACAAGTTTTGAAGGTGGGTTACTCAATATACACAGTCGTTTTTCAATTTTATCAGCATGTCGAGACACCTGAAAATTTGTGAAATAATTATCAATATAGTAAACTATACATTTAATGAGTTGCTAAAAGATAAAGAATTTATGTTACCAGTTTTTGAAACCACTGAGAGAAATTTTTCTGTCGGTGTTCTTCGAGAGCAGCTGCTGTAATTTGTGGAATTTGTTTCTTGATATGATTATCATACAACCTATAAAAAACAAAGTTATTTACTGTAACATAAATGATAGAATAAGTGATATAAACACTTACAGTACAACTGATGTCATCTCTTCACAGTTGAGCAGAACATACGTATGAGCTATGTGATGTTCATCATCCGAAAGCCAGCGTTCATAAACTACACCAAAACCAAGCTCTGGATGGTTAAAAACAGATAATTGATTGTCTATTTCATCAATATTCCTCTCATTCCGTCCCATTCGGTTGTGTTTTGAAGGATACTCAGATTCAAAATAATGGGAGCAGAAAAAAGATATTTCCTCTTGCAAATAAGCTTCTGCAATAGATCCTTCAACAGATGCTTTGTTACGTACTTTTCTTTTCAATTTTTGCATGCATCTTTCAAATGGGTACATCCATCGAAACTGTACTGGACCTCCACATTTGGCTTCATATGGAAAATGTAACATCAAATTTTCCATTGAGTCGAAGAAAGACGGCAGAAATATTTTTTCCAGTTTACATATAATTACAACAACATCTTCTTCAAGTTTGCATAGAGCATCATAATCTGCTGTAGCCGCACAAATGTCCTGAAAAAAATGAGACATGTCTATTATGGAATCCCAAATCACAGAATTCAACAGAACTCTTAATCTAATGGGTAGAGGTCTTTCCATTATAACATGAAAATCATGACTTTTTAATCCAGTAATATGACCATTCTTTACACATCTACCCAAATTGGAAGCACAGCCATCTGGAAGTCTCAAATCTGCAATCCACTGACAAAATAATAAACGGTTTTCTTTAGACAGTGTATAAGATGCTTTTGGTTTCAGTAACCTTTCTGTTCTGACATTCTCAAACAGTTCCAGTTCTGGACGCCTGCAAATTTGGGCAAGATCTAAAAGTGCATTTACATTGTCTTTGCTCTTTCCTGGCGTATCCAAAACTTTATGAAACAAATTATCAAAATAGTTCTTCTCAATATGCATGACATTCAACATGTGGCGGACCAACAAATCAGACCAATATGGCAAATCCCAAAATATGCTACGTTTAATCCAATTGTGTTCTTTCCCAAAACCAGAAATTTTCTGTTGGTTTATTGTGGGACCAAAAGTGATGGGAGGTAATGAAAATACAACTGATTTTAACTCCGAACCTGATAGCATTTTTGGAGGTCCATCCCTTTCAACTATTCCTTTTCTGAAATGAGATCTGTTTCTGTGAAAAGGATGATCAGCTGGAAGAAATCTGCGATGACAGTCAAAATAACAAGGTTTCTTTCCATGAATGAGCATAAATGCTTTGTTCTCTCTCATACAGTAAGGACATGATTTTTGACCATGTGTACTCTAGCCATATAACATCCCATAAGCCGGGAAGTCACTAATTGTCCACATCAATGCTGCTCTCAGTATGAAATTCTGTTTCATAGCAACATCATATGTACTGACACCAGTACTCCACAATAAACTTAATTCATCAATCAATGGTTTCAAAAAACATCAATATTCTTCTTCGGATGTCCTAGAATTAGTAAAGTCAAAAAGATATATGGCTCCTTCATCAACATCCATGGAGGTAAATTGTACGGAGTTAAAAAAACAGGCCAACATGAATACTGAATACCATAAGATCCGAACGGACAGAAACCATCAGTGGAAAGGCCTAGTCAAACATTTATAGCTTCTAAAGCAAAGGATGGATGCACTCTATCAAAATGTTTCCATGAATCACCATCGGCTGGATGATTCAAGCTTTTATCGGTTGAAATATTCGCTTTATGCCATGACATCATTGTCGCTGTATTCTTAGACATGAATAAATGCCGAAGTCTGGATGTAAGTGGAAAATATCTCAACTGTTTTACAGGAATCAAACCAGACTTCCCATGTTGCCCTTCTTTATATCTCAGTTGCCCACATGTGGGACAACTATCCAATGACTCATTTTCCCCAGAATATAAAATGCAGTCATTTGAACATGCATGAATCTTCTGACAAGTAAGTCCCAAATTTCGAACCAGCCTCTTACTCTCATAGTAATTTGCAGGGAAAACATTTCCTTCAGGTAACAGTGTTTTAAGCAAAGAAAATATCTGGTCAAAACAGGTGTTTGACATTCCGTTATCTGATTTGATAGCCATAAATTTTGCAACTGCTTCTAATTTGCTCATCTTGCATCCAGGATATAATGCATCCTCAGCAGACCTCAACAACTCATAAAATTCAGACGGTGCCAACTCAGGATTTGAAGCTATATCAGCCGGAGTTTCTGTATGTTGAACAGATGAACCTGCAACATCATGTACTAAATCTTGAAACCGGGATGGATCTGGAATCAAGTTGGTATCACCTACTCTGGAACTGCGTTCACCGTGTTGATACCAAAAAACATAATCTGGTTGAAAACCAAAACGCAAGAGATGTCCCCCCACTTTGTCAAACATGTCAAACGTTCTCAATGCACATATTCTACAAGGGCATTTTATTTTGCCTTCTGAAACAAATTCTGGATTTGATGCCGCAAATGATAAAAAAGTCTCCACACCCTCTATATATACTGGATTTAAACCAGAACCGTTTGGATTTCTACATTGATTTATCCATATGCGGTCATCTAATAATGACTGTTGATGACCTTGTTGTTCCATATTTTTCTATAAAATATAAAAGCATTACTGGTTTTGAATAATTTGTTAGAAAAAATACTCAAGCAAGGATAATTATAGAGTTTACATCAGACACGACTGACGCAAAATTTTTATTGAGATAGACCTAAAAATTGACCCTTTAAGAATTGAATATGTTGAGAATAAAGCAAAACCTGTTACAAATATTGATAATTTTAATATTATATAATTTTTTTATTATTTTAATAGTACTAATATTATTTTTTCATAAATATTAATTATATAATAATAACATTATTACATTATTAGTATATTTTATTATTAATATTAAAATAATATAATTTTCTATATTATATACAATTCTCCTTTCATCTGTGTGTTTAACATTCTGTCTCCACGTGTAATATTTGCATTCACTTTCACCTCTCCATTGGTGAGTAGGTTGATAATTTTGAAAAAGAATGCAAATATTACATGTAGAGACAGAAAACACACAGATGAAAGGAGAATTTTATATAATATAGAAAATTATATTATTTTAATATTAATAATAATATATATTAATAATGTAATAATGTTATTATTCCTAATTATTGGTAATTATTCCTAATTATTGGTAATTATTCCTAATTATTGGTAAATATTGGTAAATATTGGTAAATATTGGTAAATATTGGTAATTATTGGTAATTATTGGTAATTATTACTAATTTTTGGTAATTATTAGTAATTATTGCTAATTATTCCTAATTATTGGTAATTATTCCTAATTATTGGTAATTATTCCTAATTATTCCTAATTATTAGTAATTATTCCTAATTATTGGTAAATATTCCTAATTATTGGTAAATATTGACAAGTATTGGGAATTATTGGTAAATATTGACACTATTGGCAATTATTGGTAATTATTACTAATTATTACTAATTATTACTAATTATTCCTAATTATTGGTAATTATTCCTAATTATTACGAATTATTACTAATTATTGGTAATTATTACTAATTATTGGTAATTATTAGTAATTATTGGCAATTATTACTAATTATTACTAATTATTGGTAATTATTGGTAATTATTGATAATTATTGGTAATTATTACTAATTATTGAAATTATTACTAATTATTGGTAATTATTACTAATTATTACTAATTATTACTAATTATTACTAATTATTACTAATTATTAATAATTATTGGTAATTATTAGTAATTATTACTAGTTATTGGTAATTATTGTTAATTATTACTAATTTTTTGTAATTATTACTAATTACTACTAATTATTACTAATTATTATTAATTATTTTTAATTATTAGTAATTATTGGTAATTATTACTAATTATTGGAAATTATTACTAATTATTACTAATTATTACTAATTATTACTAATTATTACTAATTATTACTAATTATTACTAATTATTAATAATTATTGGTAATTATTAGTAATTATTAGTAATTATTACTAATTATTGGTAATCATTACTAATTATTGGTAATTATTACTAATTACTGGTAATTATTGGTAATTATTGGTAATTATTACCAATTATTAGTAATTCTTGGTAATTATTGGTAATTATTACTAATTAATGGTAATTATTGGTAATTATTTCTAATTAATGGTAATTATTGGTAATTATTTCTAATTATTACTAATTATTGGTAATTATTACGAATTATTGGTAATTATTACTAATTATTAGTAATTATTGGTAATTATTGGTAATTATTACTAATTATTACTAATTATTACTAATTATTACGAATTATTCCTAATTATTGGTAATTATTCCTAATTATTACGAATTATTACTAATTATTGGTAATTATTACTAATTATTGGTAATTATTACTAATTATTGGTAATTATTGGTAATTATTGGTAATTATTGGTTATTATTGGTAATTATTGGTAATTATTACTAATTATTACTAATTATTACTAATTATTACTAATTATTACGAATTATTCCTAATTATTGGTAATTATTCCTAATTATTACAAATTATTACTAATTATTGGTAATTATTGGTAATTATTGGTAATTATTACTAATTATTGGTAATTATTTCTAATTATTACTAATTATTGGTAATTATTACGAATTATTACTAATTATTGGTAATTAGTGATAATTATTACTAATTATTACTAATTATTGGTAATTATTGGTAATTATTACTAATTATTGGTAATTATTGGTAATTATTACTAATTATTGGTAATTATTGGTAATTATTACTAATTATTACTAATTATTACTAATTATTACTAATTATTACTAATTATTACTAATTATTACTAATTATTCATAATTATTACGAATTATTGGTAATTATTACTAATTATTGATAATTATTACTAATTATTACTAATTATTGGTAATTATTGGTAATTATTAGTAATTATTACTAATTATTACTAATTATTGGTAATTATTACTAATTATTGGTAATTATTATTAATTATTACTAATTATTGGTAATTATTACTAATTATTACTAATTATTGGTAATTAGTGATAATTATTACTAATTATTACTAATTATTGGTAATTACTGGTAATTATTACTAATTATGGGTAATTATTGGTAATTATTACTAATTATTGGTAATTATTGGTAATTATTACTAATTATTGGTAATTATTACTAATTATTGCTAATTATTGGTAATTATTACTAATTATTATTAATTATTGGTAATTATTACTAATTATTACTAATTATTGGTAATTATTGGTAATTATTACTAATTATTGGTAATTATTACTAATTATTACTAATTATTACTAATTATTGGTAATTATTACTAATTATTACTAATTATTAGTAATTATTACTAATTATTACTAATTATTGGTAATTATTACTAATTATTGGAAATTATTACTAATTATTGGAAATTATTACTAATTATTGGTAATTATTGGTAATTATTGTTAATTATTTCTAATTATTGGTAATCATTACGAATTATTACTAATTATTGGTAATTATTGGTAATTATTGGTAATTATTTGTAATTATTCCTAATTATTGGTAATTATTACTAATTATTGGTAATTATTCTGAATTATTGGTAATTATTCCTAATTATTGGTAATTATTCCTAATTATTGGTAAATATTGACAATTATTTGCAATTCTTGGTAAATATTGGTAATTATTGGAAAAAATATTGACAAATATTGACAAATATTGGCAATTATTGAATATTGGGAATTATTAGTAATTATTACTAATTATTAGAAATTATTACTAATTATTGGTAATTATTATAAATTATTACTAATTAATGTTAATTATTTCTAATTATTATTAATTAATTCAAATTAATTTTAATTTTTCATAATTACTGCTAATTAATTGTAATTACAACTAACTATTTTAAATTAATTAGTGTTTAATTGTCTCTAATTACTGTTAATTATTAATACTTATTCATAATTATTTCTAATTAGAAATCAGAAAAAAAAAATCTAAAAATTTAAACTAAATAAATATAATAAATAAAATAAATATTGAATTAAAATTCAGATAAAAACCTTAAACTTGTTGTCAATGTCGAGCCGCTGTAATTGTAGAACACCACCAACTGAATCCTCGAAGTCGGAAAAAAAATTACAACTGAAAGTCGTAAAAGATTCAGAGTGGAAAAATTGGAACGGTTGAGAGTGGGAAAATTGTAATGGTTGGCAGTATTTATAGGTTAGATTAATTGCGACGGGCTTTTTTGCAACGGAAAACTCATCGCAAATAACCCTGAACGCATTTAATTATTGGCGGCATTAAAACGGTTATTTGCGACGGGGACCGTCGCAAATAACCCTTGCCGCCGGGGTATTTGCGACGGGACTGCAGTCCCGTCCCAAATAGTCTTTAACCACCGCCGGTTATTTGCGACGGGGATAGAACCCCGTCGCAAATAACCCTGACCGCATTTAATTATGGGCAGCATTAAAAACGGTTATTTGCGACGGGACCCGTCGCAAATAACCCCTGCCGCCTTGGTATTTGCGACGGGACTGCAGCCCCGTCGCAAATAGTCTTTAACAGCCGCCGGTTATTTGCGACGGGAATAGTTGCCCGTCGCAAATACTCCTTTGCGAAAGGTATTTGCGACGGGAATTATTCCCGTCACAAATACCCCGTCGCTATTAACCATTTTTCCCATAGTGTAATTAACTAATCCTTTATTTATTCCACCCATAATTGCACGCCATCATGAAACCTGATGTGAACAACACTTATATCACATCTACGTAAAACCTATGTTCTGTATTCAATATATGTCTGAAATTCCCCATACAAGACTTTATGTAAGAATAAATCTATTATTTTTGAATTTATGCATGCATATTAGTTAACAAAATTATATTTTTATTATATAAAACTCATTGATATAAGATTCATAAAACTCTTTGCCAACTCCATAATTATATCTAAAAATATTATTTAAAATATTTAAAGGGTATAATCATGAAAACTGAATCTATTACAGATTCCACAAGAAAATATTTCATGTAGATTAGTTTCTATAATATGGAATTTATTGATATCACTCTTTAAATAGAGTGATTAGGTATTCCAATCACACTTTTTACCATGGTTTATTCATATAAAATTTGTTTATAAATGGGTAGTATTAGTTGATGAGTAAACTATGATAATAGGGGAATTTTTATTCCATGAACTTAAACAATTCTGAGGAATTTTTTGAGATGAGTACAAATTAAAATCTCTTGATAAAAATGATTTTACCACCCCTAAAATGAAAATTGAAGAATGGTATCATATTATGAAAACTATGGAAAGCTTTGAATAACTTTTCTACTCACTCTTTTTTACAGAAGGTTTTCCCATATAGATTTAGAGTTGTTTAACTAGAGGCTCAAAACAAAGTGTACATGTGGTGTCAATCCTTATTTTAATTAATTGATTTTGAATTGAAAATCAAAATTGGAATGATAATTTGTTTTAAAATAACTGAGTTCCTACCCCTAAAAACACCATTGTATTTGTTATCAATAAGGGGGAGATGAAAAGGAGATCACATGTACACATATTGACTTTAAATAAATTAAGGGCATTAGAAACACACACAAAAGAGTAGATTAAAGAATCTATGATCAATGGTTATATTTTTTTCAACGAGGGTTATCTTAGTTTGAATAATGTAAGCTATATGTGTGGAATAAAGGAGAATTAATTAAAAGGATTTGGGATTGATAATTTTTTTATCATTTCTTAAATGAAAAAGGAATACCTTTTAATTGGTGTTATAGGGATGCATATACTTTAAAGGATGATTAGAATGAATTATGGGAGTTTATAAGGGGATTTTAATTTTTTATTTTATTATAAATTAAATTTAAAGATTTATTATATCATGTTTGGGAATATAGAATGATATTTGGAATAGTGTTTTTGAGAAGTTTATAAAAAAATAGGGCTATAACTGACCCATCACCTAAGTAGATCGATATATAGAAAAGTTTTTATGAGAAGTTAAAAAAACAATTCCAAATCATAGCTGAAACAACATCCAAGAAGAAGGAAATTATGGTTATCCAATATTAAATATGACATGGATAGCCAAGGAGTGATATAGAAAGCAAGCATGAGGATGTGTAAGTCAGAACAACCTAATCTAGAGAAGGGAGAAGACATGCACAAGGTGTCATGTGACCAGTCTAGGACTTTTTCCCCTAAGGGGGATTTCCGATCCTTATAAAATAAACTGAGGTTTATTAATAATCAATATTATAAATTCCAAACTGACATAGGATATGTTCTATGAATTATTGTTCATCATTTTGACACGAGAACATGTTATCTTAAATGAGGACTTCATATAATAGTCGTCTTCAACCTTCGACATTAATATGTGATAGGACCACATTATGACTAGTTCAAACATCTTGTGAGATTTACTGTCAAATGAAACTTAATCCATAAGCACAGATAACCATGAAAATCACTTCCACATACTCAACTAGTAAACATGATTCTATGAAATTATTTTCATGAAAAGTGTTAGTTTTGTGAGTGGAAAGTGAATGTGATCTTATTAGAAGACCAAACACAAAGATATCACATAAAATATTAAATCCATTGGAAAGAAGAAGTAAGTTCTAATAGGTAAAAAATTATGATTCTTTTTGTGATTCAATGATATAAGATCACAATAGATGAATGTTGTGATCCAATAAAAGTTAAAAGATCAAATACCTCAGAATATGAGATTAATTACATGAAGTAAAATTAAAGTGTATAATAAAATTATTATACACATAAGATAGTTTGTGTTTATAAGAAAATTAACCTACACATAAGATAATTCTTCAAAACATAATTTTAGTGCATGATATTTCACATAATAAGTTTACCCAGTTTAAGATTTTACATTTAATATATTTTACTTAAATGTAAGAAAATTCCATATAATATATTATCCACATAATATAATTTAATGTAAAAACATGAGATCTATAAGAACATCCACAAATTTTTTCACTAAAAATATGTTCCACCACACATTTAGTTTTCCACATAATATAATATTCCATGAACAATCTATATATTTCTCATGCTAATGTGGAATGTTTTTTAAAGTAGTGAGATTCATGGAAAGAAGAAGAAATTCTAAGAAAGATGACATGAAAAAAGAGGAAGATTTGTAACAATTATCTATATTATTATCTTTGAATAAAATAGGATTTAGTGGAAAGATTTTAAAGGAATATAAATCCTTGAAATATATGAAATAAATTAAAGAATAAAAATGTAAACATTGAGTATACATGCATGATTTTAGAAGGATTGGATATTCAAAATATAATGTTTTTAATATACTAAATATCTCAAGCTTAAAATGGATGCATTTCATAGAGTTAGGATCAATAAGATCTTTGGAGACATGAAGAAATATATTCACACATCAATGAATATAAATATTATATGAGGAAGAAATAATAAGATATTTTTAACTTTGACATGCCTTATTTATCCTTTTTGAGTCAATGAATCTATGAGGATATCTAGACTATGATGTTAATGTTATACACACTATGATTCAATAAAGGAGGTAAACCTTCAACTGTGACAATGAATAATAAATTAACATATATTAGAGAAGAGAAATAATTATTCCAACACCACATGTAGATGACTCTTCCCATGAGCTGAAGAAGAATAAGAAGAAGAAGAAGAGAGGCCTATGATATACTAATATCATAGGAGTATGATAAAGAACTGAAATATTTATTGATGTTTATGATCTTTATGTCGATACCTCTTTTGATAATAAAACCAATGTGATCAATATAAATAGTGATTTTGAGAAGATATATTAGAACCAGTGAGTATGCATTCTTGATTATATCAATTGGAAAGTTGGATATCTATTCCTTGAGGAAGAATATCTCATTCAAATTGATATATTGACATCCAAAGTGGAAGTATTAGATAATTTTAAGAATTATGAGGAATTATTTTAAAGAACTGGTGGTACTAGTATAAAAAACACCATTAAATAACTGGTTGTTCTAGTATAAAAACACCATATTAGAGAAGTTTATGATACCTTCCCAACACTTATGTGTGACTTGAACTACTATTTTAGTCACTAAAAATTTATTATGAAAATAAAATACATATAATCAATAATTTTGAACAAGGAAAGGAGTAGGTTCTCGCTAAAAATTGAAAATCTTGTGTGTTTCTATTATAGCCTGTTTCGATATTCCAGGGTATGGTGAAGTTGTAGAGGACATTAATAGATATATTACCTTTAACTAGGGAATAAGTATGAGTGTTTTAGGGGATTATTAAAAGAATGTCCAACTCGATAAAAGTTGGGTACACTTTTTCACCCCCTCTTAGTGTCCCTGTATAATAATTTATGATTTAAAAGTTTATTCATCAAAGTATTTCCTTCTACATATTAAATTATTTCTTCTAAATAATTGAATTAATTTATTTACCAAACACATGATGAATTATTCTATTACAATGATTCATATAAATAACAATAATCATATTTATATACATTAATTCCCATTTTATAATATATATGTTTTTAGGTTTCCTACTCAACCCAACACCATATTAGTACTTGGTTGAATTAGAAGATCCTTCAAAGTATGTTTCTATAGTGAGAAGTCATAATTTACTAAATAAATATCTACTTTTATATAGTGAACTTGAAACCATTCCAATAATAAAAAAACCTTTAATAAAAAACTTATCTTGTTACTCAAATACCACTCATCGATCCACTATTACCATAAGTAAATATTAAGATGTGATATAGATAAATTGAGATGAAAATATTAACATAAAAATCATTAATATTAGAAAAAACTACAAGTAAATAAATATGAAAATATACTATGCAATGTGAGGGAACACAAAACTCTAAGTTCACACTACATACTAAATTCATAAAATAAATGATTATTTTTATAAATATTTAATAGTATTATCTATTAGTATGGGGTTATACCTTCTAATCCAACTTTTATGGTGGACAAAAGAATTAGATCCATTGACTTAAAAAGAAAACAATTGGTAGTTTCCAATAAATAAGTAAAAAATTTAGTTTTAAAGTGATGAAAAAGTAAAACAAGGGAGGTTATAGAGGTGAATCACCTATAAATTGATATCCCTCCTTGGTTTTTTAGTTAATTTAATAATTTACTAGGATGGGTGAAATGACTAAGAATTTTTAATAATAATCTAATCTTATTAATTTTAGAATATGATCAAAATTTATTTTTCTCTCAAATGATATTTCTAACAGGTTATTTTATTAGACACATGATATTAATTTAAAATAGAGTTTTTAATTAGAAATTTTTTGTCGTTTTAGGTAAAAGAATCTAATAAAATTAAAATAATTCATAACTAGGATCTCAAATGGGAAATAAATTTTTATATATGGATTTTAAGTATAAGATGTAATATATAGATGATGTATTATATTTTTCTGTTCGAGAATCCATAAGAGATAATTTTTATTAAAATAATTATCATAGCTAAGATTGAATAAAGTAATATGAGATATGATAATTCTAATAATATAAATAATAATAGAAAAGAAAATAACAAAAATAATAATATAAAAAACAAAATAGGAATAATAAATAATGTTTTAGAAGAGTGTTGAAAATAAATATTTATAAGGGATAGGGTGGGTTAATGATATTTTAAAGAGTTATTAATACATCTTCTAATATGAAAAATATAAGAAAGATCTAATGGTATGAATCTTATACCAAATATGGTCTATCAATCCCTTTTCAAATTAATGTTCTTAAAACATCAAATCATTTAAATTTAATAGATATCATATAAAAAATTTATGGGTTAAGAGAGATAATATTTGGTTTAAAATCGTGATTATGGAGAATCCTATGATATATGATGACAGACAAAGGTTATTACCATCACCGTCAAAGAGAAATGAGAATGATTATATCTATGGTTTATGGGGAAGGTTATAAGAGTTATAATTATCAAAGATAGAATCATTCATTAATCAAAGAGTATAATAAAAAAAATTAAAGGAGCCAAGAGTATAACCATTCCATTAGGACAAAACCATTATGATCAATGGATAAAGATTATCCAGATAGTTCCTTTACATGTGGATCATGAAAATTTTAAGTCATTTGATTCCACAACATTATGATATTCAAATTATATATTAAATTTAAAACTAAATTAATCATAGGTTATTTTATTTAACAAACATGGTATTATTTAGAGTATCATATTAGTAATATTTTAAAATTAAATTTATCTATACCATTGAATTTTGAAAAATTAAGTGATTTGAGAAATCTATATACTTTTTGATGTAATATTATTTGACTTATTAGATCATGTGATGTTATGAAATTAAAAATGATCAATTGATCATGAATTATGGAATTTCATGTTTAAAGAACAATCTAAAATTACCCTAAACCAGATTATTCTTGCCACTCACCTCAAGATGTTCTCTTTGATTGTTAGAGGGTAAAAATATATAGTGAGGATAACAAATGTATCATGGGGTAATGGTTTCCTTCAACATAGCTAATCTATAAACTTATTCTCATTGGACAAAAAATAATGCAATACCAATCAATGAGTAAATGGAATTACCAAACAACATACCAAAACTAATAATTTATTTAATTCAATTAATCAAAATATAAAAATAAAATAAAATAAGACCCAAGATTAGGTGGAAGACATCATCAATGGATTAATATTAACTACATATCTATGATCCATGTTGGAACACATTCTCTCTATGAAAAAACTTGATGAACAACACCATCACTTTACCTAAAATATAAAATAAGAAAACACATCTATATATACACTGATGTGCATATGTAGGGGGTAAGTATATACACATACCTAGTTGGGTATCCTCATAGGATTCTAGAATAATAAATATAATAGATAAAACAATCATGATGGTTTGAAAACAAAATAAATTTGTATAATGTTTATTTTAAGTTTATAAGGATTACAAAATTATAAAAAACATACTTTTACCCTCTTTAGTTAAAATCTACAAATATCACTGACCATTGGATTTATAAATTTATAAATCTTAAAAAATAATATATCATAAAACACACCCAAATAATTTTTAAAACACAATAAATTAGTCAAAAGTTACTATCATGGGATAATACCATTAGGAATATAAGGTAATAATCTAGGATCTCTATACCCATCTATCAACTAAATGTACACCACTATCTAGAGAAAAATTCAAAACGAATTGTGTGCCTAGAATGGAGTTATAGAGTAAAATACTAAATTAGTATATTTTATCAAGAGTGTAAAATATATAAATATTGTTCAAGGATAGTTAGTGTGTAATCACAACTTAGCAATATACTTGTCACTAGACCATCACTTAGGTACCCAAAGGCTCCCATGAAGTCTCAATAAAAAATACACATGTATATTATCAAACAATAATGTGATATCACTTGAAATAAATCTTAAGTAAACAACATATAATAATATAATAACACATATTTTATATCTCATGTAATGATAAACTATATTTACATTCATCAGAATTTTCTTCAGGTGAGCCATATGAGTCAAGTAATCCAAATAATTATATTTATATACCCAAAATCCATTATTTACTCAATTTTTTTAGGCACCCATAACAACATTTCAAAAATAAATATAAATTCATTAAAATTATTATGACACTAAAACATGGAATTAGTATCTAAAAAATATATTTATTCCTTACTTTTCATGAATTTCAAAACATGCCAAAGAAGGACTTCATAATAAAAAAAAGATATGTATCACTTAAAAAATAAAATTTATAATTATGTCAAAACATATCCATGTTTGATTTACCCAAAAAAAATGAATATTTAAATTGAAAACACAAACATTTTTATTTTAAAGTATACCAACATATCAAGTAAAATTTTAAATGATAAACAGGTAAGAATAAAATGTCATATCAAATAATATAAGAGATATACAACCACTTTCCTCTATGAATCAACATAAATAAATAAAAACCAACCATAAATTATATATAATATATCAAATAAACCTAATAAGTTGTAAAAAAATAAATAACATGACTTATTTATAGAGAAAAAGAGAATATGACAAAGCCAGAGTATCAAAATACTCCCTAGGTATAAGGAAACTAAATAAAATAGTACACATATAAACTATAGGGAAATAATTTAACAAACACTATTTAAATAATAAATTATATTTAAACAATATATTCCTATAAAATTCATTAATTTAATAAATAGAGAGAAACCCTTACTAAAAAGAGTTAAAAAAGAAAAATCATCACAAATGGAGTGGAAAAAATTATAGAATCCCCCCTCAGACATTAAAAATGGAAATCCTAATTAGAATTAAGTGTTTCACCATCCCATGGTGAGACCATAATGTGAAATCATTAAGATATTAGAAAATTTTCTTTATTTGACAATAATGGGAGAAGAGGAAGAATAGAAAGAGAGAGGAATGATACTTAACTTTCTTATGAGCCTTAAATTCCCATAAAGAATAATGAATAATAATAAGAATATTGGAGAATGGAGATGGGAGGAATTTCCTCCTCCATGTGTGTCACCAAATAAGAAGAAAGAGGAGATCTTTCCTCTCTTAAAAACAAAATAATAATAATGATAACATAATTAATTACTATAATAATAATAACTTAAATTAACATAGTAATAATAACAAGAATAATAATAATAATTTTTAATATATTTAAATATATATAATAATAATTGAAATATAATTTATATGATAAAACAAAATTTTAATAAAGTTTTTTTAAAAAATATATATTTCATTTAAATAAATTCAAAACGAATTTTAAATAATTTAAATAATAATCCACTTTTTATAGAGTGATAAAGTCTTATAGTAATAAAAACATACAACATGAAGAGTTTTGAATAAAATTTTTAAATTTTAGAAAGTTTTTGACAAATTAATGGTTAGTGCATGATACCATGCGTTACCCAATGCCTAAAAAATCACCATGCATAGTTATGATGCATGGTCAATGGACCATGCATCTTTTGGGAGTTTATTTTTTGTTTTAATGTTTTTCTAAATTGGTGACCTTGTTGGTAATCCCACATTGTAATGTGGGATAGAGTGGGGTTCCTTTTATGGGGTGTGGGGGGACATTTATCATTATTTAAAAATGGTAAAGTGAGGGAAAAATACTATAGGGGATGGTTGACTACACTATCCATACCCATTATATCTCCTATAGAATCACACAATGTGTCACTTTGATGGTGCGCTTTTTATATTAGACTCCTCATTTTTGATAGGTTCATAGAGGTTCCTTTATTTTTTTAATAAATCTATAGAGTCTTACCAGTTTTATCCTAGGAACACATGGGTATATCTAGTGAGTCAAATTAGATCATTAAAAATGTATGATTTGGACCATTGATCTGATAGAACATGATCTAATGGACACATCCATTCAATAGGAAGGTGTGATCTGGGAAACTTATTATATTGGGATCAATTGTATAGGCTGGATAAAATCGAGATAATTAATTCCTTTCTAGAATATGTGTGTACCCAATATTAATAGGTAAGATAAATTTTCCAAATAGTTACTTTAATTCCTATAAAAAGGAGCCTCTATAGAAGGAAAATATCAATTCCAATAACTCTAAATGTCTCTCCTATATTGAAATTTCTCTATAGACATCTACAAACCTCAATGATTTTTAGTTGGTTTATAACAAAAAATAATCTTCTATTACTCTCTTGTTTCCAAAGTCACTTTAAGGTTCGCTCTCCACTAAGTACTGGAGTAGAGTATTGAGTTGTAATTTTATCACAAATATGATTCCATTACAACCCTTAGTATTTCAAATTTTTGTATAAAATATACTCTTATGGAGAGAAAAATCACATTACACCTCAGTGTGATACATCTACTACCATCCAAGAAACTTCATACCATCATTACCCACCTATATCCCCTTAAATATTTAGAGTATATTTTTATCAACATGGACATAAGGGAAATCAAAAACATAATGAAGGTAGATCAATTAAATTAAAAAAATTAATGAGGTGAAAAAAGTGTTGGCACTTGCTACTTGTAACTATCAAAGTGGCATATGTGATCTCATCTCTAAATCCCCCCCAAATACAAGTATGATACACTCTAAGTTCCTTGAATGAAAAAAATTGAGAATGATGATATAATGTGTCGAGGAAACATATTAAATGTGTTTATTGATGACATGTTTTAAAGTTATCAACACATTCTAATGGAAAATTAAATTTGGTATGCCTTGGTGAAAAAATACACCATTAAGGATATAGTAAGAAAGAAGTTCCTAGTAAAAAAGCTAATTTCATATAAAATGTTAGATGGTAGATCTATCACAGATCAATTTTATGAAACTTAGTTTATCATACATCATATAAATCAAAATAAGATGAACATTTAAGATTCCATTATTGTCACATACATTATAGAAAATGTTTTCCTTCTTGGAAGAGTGCTAAACATTCCTTAAAAAATAAGTTAGAAGATATCTCCCTCTATGAGTTTATCAACTATATAATAATTGAGAAGTAATATAAAATTAATTGGGAGGAAAATAAATACTTGTATGATAAATTAAATGTCCTCATAGTGAAGGGAGTTGTCCTATCTAGGTTCTCAAAGGGGTATAAATGTCTAAACCATCCTTCAGAAGGGAAGTTAAAATTCAAGAAGAAGAGAGTGAAATGATACATCTATGGGAAGTTAGGAAACATTAAGTGGTATTTCTATATATATATGAATAAATATGAAAATAAAACTAGTAAGGATAAATTTTTGATCATGATATTCTAAGATAATGTTTCCAAGGATAGATTTTCTTAGTGGATTGATTCTGTTGTAACATTTCATATCTTCAATAAAAAAATCAATATTCAAGAGGATAGAATTAATAAATTATGGGATATAGATATAGATGAGTAACTCCATAAGAATAAATGTAAAAGATAAGGAAGTTCTTGATTTAGAGTTTACCTCAAGAAATTCCTTACTCTAAATAATGTATTATATCTTTTTGAAGTTTATAGGAACATTTTTTTAGGACTATTTTTGAACAATAATGGGTTTAATCTTGTATTTTAGGTAGATAAATTTTCTCTATACAATGTTGGGATATTTATTAGAAAAGTGAATCTATGTGATGAATTATTAAAATGATATATAAATATTTTTTTCTTACTTGTTGAACTCTTTTGATTTATGGAATAATCATTTATGTCACATAAACTATAAGAAAATGAATTATATGAAAAAAATATAATTATTACCTATTATAGATAATAATGGTCATAAATTTGTTACTTTCATGAAAACTAAAATAAGTAGGAAACCATTTCCTACTATATAAAGTAAAAGTAATTTATTGGAATTAATATACATTGATATATGTGATTTTCAAGTTATCCCTTCCAAAGGTAATGAAAAGTATTTTTTAACTTTAATTAATGATTATTATATATTTTTATTTATATATATTATAAATTCCAAATATGAAGTTATAGATAAATTTAAGAACTATAAAAATGAGTTTGAAAACCAATATGGGCTTATAATTAAATTTCTTAAATCAACAAGGGAGGATAATATTATAGTATATTATTTGAATCCTAAGGGATCATACATGAAGATAAAACTCCCTATACACCTCAAAAAAATGTTTTAGATTAGAGAAATAATATAACATTAATGGAAATGGTTAATTCCATTATGTCTATCTCAGGACTCTCATGATGATTTTGGGAAGAGGAATTATTACCTTTGTGTCACATCCTAAATAGGGTTTCCATAAAAGGGAAGGATATGTCTCCATATAAATTTTAAAAGAATAGGAAACCAAACTGAAATTATTTAAAGGTTTGGGGTTATCCTGAAATTATATGTAAACCTGAACCTAAATGATATAATTGTGGTAAAGAGGTAATTATTTCATATTTCTAAGATATTTAGAGAAATCTAAATATTTTAGATTCATTTTTGTATAATCTAATGATTTAGTACTATTAATATAGTTATTGAATTAATATTTTTTATATTTTATGAATAACTATTTACCTCATTACCTAAGAAAGTTTAAATTATGAAATATAGCTGAAATAAAGTAACATATCAAGAATATATAATAGAATAGATTTGTAAAAGTAAATGACCTTGGATACCAAAAACATTCAGGTTTGATTTCTATATGTGCATTTTGGAAGGAACTAATGATAATATTCTCATATAAATTTAGTTTTTCTTAATATAGAGCTAGATCCTAAAACTTACAAAGAATCTATGTCATGTTCTGAGGAATTTATTTGGAAGGAAGTAATAAATGATGAAATAAACTATATAAATAGAAAAAATATTTGGATGTTTTTTGTTCTTTAACAAGGTTCACAATTAATGTGTTATAAATGGGTATTTAAAAGAAAAATAAAAGTTTATGGTATCATTGAAAAAGGATTTATAGTTGAAAAAGTAGATAAATTCATTTATAGTTGGTTCTATAATAATCATGGTGTATTTATTTGGTTATATATTGATGAAATGATATTTTTTTTGGAATTATTATGAATCAAGTAAATGAGGAAAATTATATTTTATTTAGAAAATATGATATGATAGACTCAAGAGAAGAAAATTTTATAATGGGAATTAAAATTAACAAGAATAAAAAATTTATTTTACCTTATCTGTCTCATTTCATTGGAGAAGTTATAAAATGTTTTTAATATTTTGATATTTCACCAATTTTTACCTTGTTTTCTTCTGAGACTAATATGATAGAATATCTTGGTAGGTTAGTTTCTCATCTAGTATATTAAAGGGTTATTGGGTGTCTCATGTATTCCATGACTAGTATAATTCCCAATATTTTATATTCTACTATAAATTTTATCATATATACAAGTAATAATGGTTATGCACAATAGAATGTAGTTAAAAGAGTACTCAAATATCTAAAGGATAATATATACTAATATATATGTTATATTGAAAAACCCATGGTGTTGGAAGGTTGTTTTCAATTAAAGATGGATTATTAATCTCAAGGATCAATCTTTTATGATTGGTTGGGTTTTTACACTTGGTGGTGGAGAGATTTCTTAGGGATTTAAGAAAATATATTTTATTACAGAATCCAAAATGGATTATGAGTTTATTACTTTAAAAGCTACTAGAAAAGAAGTGGAATGGATTATATCTCTCTTATAAGATATTCCATTATGGACGATGACAATATACCTTGTTGTTATATATTATGATAGAAAAATAATGCTGACTAGGGAACATAACAATTCTTATAATAGAAAATTGATACATAATAGTCTTATACTTAACTATGTGTGATATTTGATACAATATGTGATTATAACTATGTAATTTGTTAGGTTGAGACTAAATTTTGAAGATCCACCAACAAATGTACTTTCAAGGAAGTTATTATATAAAAATTTCTTAGGTATGGGTTCAAAGTCCTTATCCAAAGATCACCAATGACATGAAGTTAACTTAACATGTGAAAAATTCACATGTCTAGGTTCAATGTAGGAAATTATATCATATGTGTGAATAAAACACAAAATTTATAATACATACTAAGGTAATAGTGTATAGTGACAATTTTAAAAATGGGTGAGTTTAAAACTCTGAATAAACTAAGGATATCTAACAAGTGTTGAAACATGGTAACACTTTTTAGATCACCTATTTGAATACAGGAGTGGGAAAACTCCTAAGAGATCATGAATTTGATTCCCTAATATTCATGAATGGATAAGAGACACATAACCATAATGGTATGTAGAAGTAGATGAAAAACTGATTAATTTAAATAGATTTCTAGAACACATCCGATTAATAATGTGAGTAACATGTTCAAGGAAGTGTCCACTTGTTTCACCATTTCAATTTTATTTTTCTCTTTTTTATAAGATTTTAAATTGATACATACTTTTATTTATGAAATCTTTTTCCATGAATTTATAAAAATTTATTTTTAATATTTTATTTTTAAATATTTCAAAAAATTTAGGGATTGTTAGTGTTTTATTTTAGATTTTATAATATTTAAATGTATATTTTTTAAAGGGGAAGACTTGTTGGGAATCCCAAATTGAAAAGTGGAATCGATTGGAATCCCCTTTATAAGGGGGAAACTTTTGTCATTATTTAAAAATGATAAAGTTAGATAAAAATTTAATGGGGTATGATGAACCACACCATCCATACATGCATTCATGAACATGCATGATCATGAAATGTGACACTTTGATAGTGTACTTTACACTTTGCATGTCACATCAATGTGAGGCACTTAAAGGTTATTATATTATTATGGTTGATTAGTAATGTTATACTAGTTTAGGATGAAACTAGAATGAGTATTTTTGGTGAGTTGGTTTAATTTATTTAATGTTTATAGTCTAAAATGTTTTTACTAATGGGACATGATCTAGAAGACACATCCATTCACTAGGTAGGTGAGATTTGAACCACTTATTCAATCAGGTAAAATCTATTGGATAAGATTAAATTTGGATAATTAATGACTTTACAAAATAGGTATCTATTAAATCTTAAGGATAAATTATTTTAATAAGCACTTCCATTCCTAAAAAAAGGAGTCTTCATAGAGGGGAAAATCAATTCAAATCACTATAAATCCCTCTCCTACATCAAGATTACTCTATAGTATTCTATAAGAATTAAAGAATATTTTTTGATGTAGAATTAAAAATACACTTCAATTACTCTTGTTTCGAGATTTTATTTAATGTTTAATATATAGTAAGTAATAGTTTAGAGTAATGAGCCTATATTGTATCATAAATATGATTTACTTCCAATTCAAAGATCTATAAATTTGATGGGAAAATCCACTCTTAAAGAGAGTGACATCCTAGGATGCATTGACATGATCCATCTACTATCATCTGAGAAAGTACATACCATTATTACCCACCTATATAACTTTCACATATAACCATAAACTTTGAAGAAAATTTAAATAATTTAAAATATTCTCTAATTTAAAACCAAATTGATTAAATACATAAATATATTTAATATTTTATAAAGTGGGGTATTACACCATATGACATGTTTGGATCACAACACATGAATTATTTTTAGTAATAAAAATTTAAAATGTGTTTTTATATGTATCCATCTTTGTAAAGATAGATTTATGAAAAATTTAAATTTATTGACTCTATATAAATCTTGTATCATTTTAATATCAATTTTCTCTTCAAAACAAGGTGTTAAGATCCCCTTAGAGAATGGTGGGGATTTCTTTTGAATCTTTTCATATGTTAGGGGGATGGTTGATAATTTATAAACTCTATATTGTCTAGATAATGTGCTTGATATCTATCATCAATGTTTAGGTTAATGGAAAAATGTGAATAGTCTACTGTAGAACTTGTATATAGTTTATTTTTTCATGGGATGTGCAATATGGACCTGAGATGTATAGAATACACCAATAATATCTTAGGGTTTTATTTAAAATTATTAACCCTTTGTGGGACTATAATGGGTCCCTATTATTATGGGATATGAAAGATGAGTTTTTTTAGTAAATTTCTGATTAAGGGTACCCTAGGAAGGTCTTGGTGGTGTTGGGAATCAATAGATCACACAATTTGAGAAATTCTTACTGATGAATGATTCATATAAGCCACAAGTTACAATATTACCATGTGAGAATTATTTTTAATTGTTTGTTTCATGTATGTAATTTATGTTATTTTGAGTGATAATAAAGAGATAATTAATTTTATGAAATTTTACTGAGAGGAATGTGGTTTTCTAGATATGATATTATTTTGCGGATGTTTTTTCATGGTAGTGTTTATACATTTGTGTTAGGTATATATTTTTTGGATTTGGAGCTAGATTGATGAAAAAATTTATTATTGTATTATGATAGTATGAAATTTTCATAGTGTAAGTGTGATTCCATGGGTGATGGGTCAAAAAAATCAAAAATATATTATATTTTATTGTTTTATTAATTTATATTGGTTATCCTCATCATTAAAAACTTTTAAATCGATGTAATCATATCACTCATAATTGAAAACTTGAGTGGATAGACATTGAGGTGGAGTTTGGTGTTTTTTGTTATCTATACATATTTTTTTATGCTTTTGGTGATTTTTAGGAGTTGATGAGTATATGGAGATAACATGTTGTCAATGATGATTAATGGGAGGTGCTGACCCCATGATTATAAAAGATATTTGAACTATTATATGAGATACACTAATATCAACTATCTAGTGGTTGATGTCCATTATATGATTTGTATAACCAATATTTAATCCCTAATTAACATGATCCATTTTTCAAATATATGAGTTTATTGGTTGATTGTTATGGTTAAAAATTAATCCACATTTAGGCTACAAGTGGTGTTTAATGATTACATAAGGTCTTTGATCTATAATATAAATAGTTTTCATTTTTGTTTTCCAATGGTATTATCCCACTATCTATTGGTGATGTCGATCACATAACTATGTTTTTATCCTTGTGGGTCCTAATTTTTTTGTGCATGTATATGATATTTATTAAATTAACCATTTTTATCATTTGGGGAGTGATTTTATATAGATAGAAATAGGATATTTAAATTTATATGAGTTGGTTTATATATTTTGGACTATACTCAAAGAGTTTTATTTTCCTTCAATAATAGTTTACGAGGATTGGGACACACTAGGTCAGTAAATAAACTAAATTATTTCTTAAAGTGGGTTGTTAAATATTTTTATTCTATACTCAACATGGATACTTTTATGGGAAAATAATTTTGACCATGAAAATTATTTAATTATTATAATATATTTGGAGATATAAAACATAGGGGACCATTAAAGAAATAAAGGCTAGTGGAGTGTCTTAGAAATGTTTTCTCGTGGAGTATATGACCATAGAGTCGTAGAAATATTAACCTTTTTTGCATCATCAAAATCCTACTAATTTGAGTTAGCTAAAGAATTTCTGATATTTATATACATGTATGTGACATTACATGTTTTATTTATTTTTTATTATACCTCTTTTACAATATTTTTTATACATATTAGTATTATTTAACATTGTTATTATTACAGGTAAACTATATCAAGTACTAGATCATAATATATTATATTTGATCCTAGGGTGATACTACTAATCCTTCTAGGATTGAATCATTCTTGAGTGGTATTATTTCATGTAAAAGTTATATTAAAATAATATATTTGGATAGTAGGGTTTATGAATCATATAAGGAAAGTAGTACATTATAGGAATAAATTTAACATATAGGGTTAATATTGGAACCACTAGGTTATGATGTTCTTCCCAATGAACCTTGGGGGGTGAATTCTAGTGTCTCTACATGATTATCCTTATGAATAGTGCCATCAGCAGACTCAAACTTGACTCACAAAGCAGAAGCACAATCAATAACAAGAAGTAATAGATGTAGTAAAAAATAGAAGTGGTGAAAGATAAATAAACAAATTATTATACCAATAGACCACTTGTAGCCACTACTAAAACAAACAAGTAAAAAAATGAATTTCAATAAATCCATACATTTTAATTTAAAAAATAATGTCTCTCATGACTGACCAGTACAAGTCATACATATAAGTAATGCTAATATAGAAAAGAAACTAAAAAGATACTCCAACTAGGCATGAACTCAAGGTCCCGTTCCAATCTCTATGCAAGCAAATACTAAGATCCACACCCTGAGGATGATTATCTACCTGAGTGTAAATTCATAAAGTCTACACATGCCATGAATGACTCATGTTGGGTGTGAGATGAGTCTCAGTAGGATACCAAAAATTGGTGCATACCCATCATATGTGTTTAGGTAGGGGTGATTTAATAAATGAATAAATTAGCTCAGTGAATTTATAATAAATACAAAATCCACTAGTGCTAAATAGCCACTAGGGAGGTGTCACCTACTTTGACCAGTGCTAGAAGTTTGATTGGAAGAAGTTCCTTGGACCATGTCCCAAGGTACCTCTGAAATCATATAGTTTAGGTGAACCCTTAGGTTCCACCTTAAATCATGTAACCTGGCACCACGTGCCTCCAGGCACCACATGTCTCAATAAGTATCAACACCCCAAAGTCATTCCCAAGAAAATGGTAACCTAGTCCCACAGAACCCTGCTCAAAAGCATCTATCAGCTCAATTCCTAAAAACTGAAGGCACAATGATATTTTTCCTTAAATAAAAATCCTATCCCATGACCTCAATTATGGTGATGCTCAACCCCTAATAAGTAGACTCATCACTATCATCTGAAGGCTCCTCAACTTCAATGTGGATTTCTATGGAAGCACCCCAATAAAATTTCATAATTCTCACTACTAGGGGCCTATGCCCACATGATTAGTTAAAAATACCTCATCATAGAGTCATCCTATGTGAAAACAACTCAATTTGGTGCTTTGTCTATCAAGGGTGATAAGCAATCACCAATAAAGTCCCTAAGCCACATCAACCAACACCTCGTGCCACTGCGACCATGTCACTCAAATCTGATGGCCTAGTAATCCCAATATCATAGGCCATGATCAACCTGACAACCTCACCGCCTCAAAATAACATCCACAAAGTCAAATCCTACATTCAATACCACTCAATAAAATCCATACCTAGACCAAATAGTGATTAACTTCACCCAATCCCGATGTCCATTCCATCCCAACCTTAGACCGATCCCATCGTGACCCCATGGGCCTTATCAGTATATCAAAAGAAATTATATATAAATAATTCACTTTCAATCAACATGAATTCAATGAAATTGAATTGTACATCTCAATTTCATTATAAGTAGACAATTCAATTTAATCATATTTAATTGCATCATCAAATAAACACAACAATTATGTATAGAGGTCTTGGATGCATCAGATTTGGATAACCATATCAAATCAATTAAAACAAAATAAATTAACGGTTTTGGAACCCCCAACCAAACCATCCCAAGGAGAGATGAACTCTATCCTGACCTCTCTCTAGTGAAAAATGAATTAGGTATGCCCAATGGAATCCCATGGGTCACATGATCATTATAATATGAATCTATAGATATAATTAGGTCCTACTCAAAATACCCAATAGCACGCTAAAAATGGAACCACCCAAACATACAAAAAAAATACAAACAAGATATGCACTAGCTACCTTGGAATCATAGACAGAGGAACTTCTGATATCGATATCTAATTTTAAGCATATTGGCGTAGATCCGAGCTTCCATAAAATTTCCTAAAAATTGGGTGAAATAGTTCAAACAGATTTAGCACTCTGTGAGGTGAACAAAAAGAGGAAGAGAAGAACACATGAGGTTAGCCTTACCGATGGGGTTATAATGCCACCAATAGATCTAAAATTAGAGGTCATATGGAGATATGAGATCAAAATCCATTAGAGGAGATGAGGAGGAGGTTTCCTCATACTATGAGTGTGATAAGTGAGAAAAATTGGAAATATGGGAAAATGAACGAAAAAGAAAAACTAAAAAAACACCTTATGCAGGCTGCATGGTTTACCAAACCGTGCAGAAACCGTGTGGAAGCCACTGCCCAAAAGCTCAAGGCATGCATGGTTACCCCACTTGGTTTTCCAAAACATGGAAAAATCATGTGGTATACCTCTGTAAAAAATTTAGAGGTGGATTCATGTCCATGCGTCTCACCTGTATGGTTTACCAAAATCATTCGATAGTTCAAAAATGAGATGCACATTTACATGGAAGGGGCCGCATGGTTTACTTTAAACCGTGCACCCTAACCTACAACAACAAAATAGGCTATTCGGTCTCTGACAGTCCTGAAACCTCATAAAACACCTGATTCATTAGATAAAGATTTGAAGTCATGTAAAAACATAATATAAATCTAATCAAACTATTAGAATTGAGTTCTGATCATCAGATTGGAAAATGGCATAGACAATATTTGAAAAGTTCAAACTGGGAGTGGTTTTCTGCCCAACTCAAAAACCCAGGATGTTACAATATCCCCACCTTAACATAGCTCATCCTCAAGATATCAAGCAAAAAATGAAAATCATACCAAACATACCCATCTTTTTATAATTAATCTAGACTACCATGGTCTCAAGGGCATAGGTAAACTTACCTCAAGGGCGCTCCCAAACTTAAGAGGGACCTACCCCGGTCCATCCTGACCAAATACTCAAAGAATAAAAATGTCAAATGACCAATTATTAGACCCAAGTTTCTCCTATGATGTGTCATCACTTCTTCACCTCATCAGGTGCTCCTGTTCCGTTCTCAAAACCCATTCAACATCTGTACCACATAGATTCCCATGTTGATCTCATGGCACCCATGTAACCCATGGCTCAATGAGGTACTGCATCTCAATATATGCTCAAATCAATCTCAGTTCCTCACACCTTAATCAAGTACTGCACCATCATGGTGCCTAGATGCCTCACACCTCATGTAACTCACATCCTTGATGCCCCGATGCCAAAGCATATTAGAAACGTGCATCCATCGATTCTCATGATTCCAAGCACCTCAAAATCCCACAACTACAATTCTCAAGCATAGATTCTAGTTCCTCACACCTCATATATAGATATAAGATGCATTCTATATGATGCCAAACTATTGAACAACATCTGGTCATTCTATATACAACCCATGCACCTCATGAACCCATAAGAACTTTCCTTAATAGGACATTACAAACAAAAGAAAGGAAAAAACACAACCATGCCCATGACGTAACTCTTACCTATCCAGCTCACCAGCCTGCTCAGCCCTTGGAAGCTCCATAATGTGCACCTATCATGAAGCTTGAATGCCTAACACCTGACCTCTCTACGGTGTTGCTTCATCCATCAGCTACTGACCAAGTTCTAGGTCCCACTATCTCTTCCATGGCCTACGTGTATAGTTGATGCTCGACTACCCTCACCTGCTACTGATGATGAACCTACATCATACACCTGATTTTGTCTTGGTACCCATCTGTCAGCTATATGAGAAGGTTTTATGTAGAAACTCTTGAGATTACCAATGTATCCACATGCCTGAAATTCCTTTAGAGACTTCTAACACTGAGTCCGAACATATCTTGGCTGTCCACACTAGAATAAAAACCTAAATGAGACACTATGAGTTGGTCTGCTCAAGTCCTTGGCCTAACTACCTTGCTGGAACTGTTCTCTACCTCACTTCCTTCCATATGAACCATCACCAATGAAATACCTTTCAGAAATCATTGGGTTGGGGTAATACATGTTCATGAAGTTTCCCCTGTCTATGAGTTCCTGGTTCACCGCCACGGAGAATCAGGACAGTGTAAAGATGTTTACCTACACCTGAATGGAATGCTGTAAACCATCCTTGAAGAGCCTCGCCCTAGAGATGTTGTTGCTCAACATGTTGGGTGTGAAGCGAGATAGTTTAGTGAATGTCACTGTATAGTCCATGATGAAAATTTCACCTTTTTGAAGGATTAGGAACTCCTGAGCATGTAAGTCGCCAGCTTGACTCTCCACCATGAAGATGTCTCAAGCAGGTTGAAGATCATATGAATGCTCTAGATTGAGTTCTCAATTGCCTGTGGGCCACCCTATCCATGAAAAAGAAGTGGGTTATGTATTTGGAACTCCTGAGTCAAGTTTTCCATGGATGGATATACTCTAGGATAACCTCTTTCTATTCCCTTCAAGACACATACCAGGCTCGATCGAAGCTGCCCGTTGATCCATGACCCAAACACTTTAAATTCTATAAGCTCCCCTACCAGCACTAGATCCTAAACCTTATCTAGTACCTATGGATCATTCTCTATCTAACCCTCAGGGGTACGAACATTCTTGTTCTCTAATGACACTCTGTCCTCACATGCCTGATGCTCCATCCGAGCTGTCAAGGTAGAAACCCGTTGAATACCATCAAGTGGTTAGAAAACCCATATCATATATATATATAACATGCAAATAGGGAATGTAGTAAAAGGAATCGCAATATCACTATCCTTACCCCTTCCCATTGAAACCATACCCCATGACATCCTGACCTCATGGACTCCTTACCCACCCTCAATCGAGCTAAGTATCAATATAATTCCTAGCCCTCACCCATCCTAATAACCATATTTGCCTCTATCCAGTGATAAATTTGCCCAAACTTGTGATAAAAATCACCCCATATCATGGAATTTTATGTTTAACACATGGTATAAACACTTTACAAATCATACACTCATTTATAAAATTGAAATACCCATAAATGTGCCTATCAAAAGCCAAACAAGCAAGAAACCACCCCTTTCTATACTAGGAAAAGGGTCCAAACTCATCCTTTACCATACCAGTCCAAAGGTAGATATCTCATATCATAATAATTAACCATTCACATTTCAAAAAAATCCACCCTAGGTGTAAATCATATAAAATTTAATTTGAGAAAAATATAACGACAATTTCCACCCAAGGAAACTTGGTCCATCCCTCATACATGGTTCTTTAGGAACCCAAGAATGAGTTATAAACCCAATCCTAAAAACACCTAGTATCCAGTCTTCTATAACCCAAATTTTAAGACCAACAGAAAATAAAAGGCAGTCTCAATCTCATTAGTAGCCAATCAAAAGATTCTACTAAATCCCAGTCAAGAACTACTCTGATACCACTTATGGTGTCCCTGACCCGATTAGCCACCCAAAAAATTCTATCAGGCTGGGTATTGAGCCAGGTTCCATTGCCCTTCGACGAACCTCCCCAAACTCCAAAGGATGATGACTAGTAGTGAGGCTGTAAAAAGGTATAGTGGGGAGGCTGTACCCTCTAAGGATGATCATATACTGGTCTGAGTAATAATATATAACATGTAGTGGAATAAATAATACTTCGTAGACTCAAACTATACCCGCAAATTGGAATCACAATCAATAACAAGCGGTATCAAAATCAGTAATAAATAGAAGAAATGGAGGATAAATAAACCTATTAGTGTGGTGAAAAACCACTTGTATTCACTACTAAAAAAACAATCAAAACATGCATTTCATAATAGGCCATAAATTTCAATATACAAGAGAAGGTCGTCGATGGATGACCTGTAAAATTCATGCATATAAATCATGCTAATATAGAAAAGAAACTAAACAGAAACTCCAAATAAGCATGATCTGAAGCTCCTGTTCCAATATCCATGCAAGGAGCTACTAATATCCAACAATTGAGGGTGATCCTTTACCTGAATGTAAATTCACAAATTCTACACACATATCAATGGACCCATGTAGGGTGTGAGATGAGTCTCTATAGAATACCACCCATTGGTGTGTACCTAGCATATGTGTTTAAGTGGGAGTGATGTAATTAATGAATAAAGAATCTCAGTGCATTTATAATAAATAAAAACTCCATTGGTGCTCAACAGCCACCCGGAAGGTGTCACCTACTTCATCCAGTGACAAAAGTCAGAGTAGTAGAAGGTCCTTGTCCCATGGAATAAGGTACCTATGAAATCTTATAGCTCAGGTGAATCCTCTGGTTCCAACTCAAATCAGGTTACTTGGCACCATGTGCTTCCTGACACCTCATGTCTCAATAAGTACCAACATCATGAAGGCATTCCTATGAAAATGGTAACCTAGTACCACTAACCCATTCTTGAAATGAACCATAATCTCAATTCCCAGCAACTAGAAGAAAACCAAGATCTTTCATCGAATAAATATCTAGGCCCACCACCTCAATAACAACGTGACTCATCCCCCAACCAATAGCCTCACTGCCTTCCCAACCTCAATCCAAACCTCTGATAATCCCATGGGCCTTAACAGTATATCAAATGAAATTATATATAAATAATTCACTTTGAATCAAAAATAAATTCAATGAAATTGAATTGAACATCTTAATTTCATTATAAGAAGACAATTCAATTTAATCCTATTGAATTTCATCATTAAATAAAAAAAAAATTCCATATAAAGGCCTTTTATGCCTCATATTTGGATAACCAGATCAAATAAATTAAAACAAAACAAATTAAAGGGTTTGGAACCCCCGACCAAACCATCCCAAGGAGCGATGACCTCTAACTCAACATCACTCAAGTGAAAAAGGAATTGGGCATTCCCAACGACATACCATGGGTCACAAGATCATTTTAATATGAAGCAACAGATATAATTGGGTCCCACTCAAAATACCCAAAAGTGCGCTAAAATCTACACCACCCAAACATACACAAAACCATAGAACAATATATAAACCACCTACCTTGTACTCATAGATTTAGGCATGTATGATATCGACCTCCAATTTGAAGAGTATTGGCATAGATATTAGTTTTTTTTAACTCCCTAAAAATATGGAGAAATAGATCAAATAGATTTACACTCCACGAGAAAAAAAGAGAGGAAGAGAAGCACGCTTGAGGTTAGCCTTGCCGATGGGGTTCCAATGCCACCAACGAATTTTAAATCGAAGGTCAGACAGAGAGACATGATCAAAATTTACCATAGGATAGGAGGAGGAGGTTTCCTCCTATTGTGTGTGTGAAAAGGGAGAAGAAAGGGGAAATAAGGGAAAAAGAAATAAAAAGAAAAACTAAAAAAACACCCTGTACAGGCCGCACGATTTACCAAACCATGTAATAACCGTGGAGAATCCACTTCCCAAAAGAACCAGGCTCGCACAGTTACCTCGTATGATTTTCTAAACAATGCATGAATCGTATGGTATCCCTCTGTAAAAAATGTAGAGGTGGTCGCATGATTGTGTGCCTCACCCACAGGGTGTACCCAAACCATGTGGTAGTTCAAAAATGTGTTTCACAATTTCCTAGAAGGGGCCACACAGTTTACCTTAAATTGTGCACCCTGACCTGCAACTTCAAAAAAATCCATTTAGCCTATGGTACTCTTGAAACCTCTTCCAAAAACCCAAGGCATCAACTAAAGATTTAAACTCATATAAAAACACTATATAAATCTAACATAACTCTCAGAATTGAGTTCCAATAATCAGATTAGAAAATGGGATAGCCTCTATTTTAAAAGTTCAAATTAGGAGAGGTTTTTGGTTTAAATCAAAAACCTGGGACATTACATGAATTATATCATCAAATAAGTAAAACTTTTTTGCTAACCCTCACCTATTTTAATGTCCTGGCCTAGTTGACACACATAGGTTCCCCTGAACCAGTTCCCTACATGACCTCAGGTGTTCCTCCTTGTATGCCAAAGGCTACTGACTAACAACGAGGATCTAATATCAACCGTAAGGATACTATACCATCTATATTGAAGTATCACAACAACAAAAATAAATGAAAAATATCATAATTATGTAACCAATACCTAGAATAAAATAGTATCACATGATGATCAAACTAGGAAATACAATATCAAAAACTAAATAGTAGATGTGTCATGCCAATATGTGTCAAGTGTTAATATGAAAAAATATAAATAAATAAAGACACTGAAAACTCCCATATGGGTCTCGAACCACTTCTGGTTCCCTCATCTATGATCCATTCCAACTCAGCCATCTAACATATGGATCTTTCCCTCATCCTATCCTTCAACCATGAAATCTATTTGGGTACTGATTAGATAGCCTGTGTAGGGTGTGAGTGCAACTCAGCATTCCACCACCAATGATTTCTAAATCAATATCTAGTCAAAATAGTGTATGCAATTTTATAAAGAATAAATAAAAGCAATAAAGTAATTTTTTTCATTTATTCAATTACTATTTATTTATCCACAGAACCCTTGGGTTCCTGAGGACACCTGAATTGTCGATACCTTCTTCGGTTCATGTAAAAGTATGAACCATATCACATAAACAATTCATAATTCATTATAACACATGGGAATTTATTATCCATTTCATTTTAATACATAATATGGATAATTGGAACCATAGTCCAATGATAATCTCATGGGCATATAACGTCATGTCTAGCACGATGTGGGTATTTGGAGCATCATTCCCTACCCCACACCTCACAAGTATTTGGAGAGTCAGTCATTGTCCTATACAAATATTCATATGTATGCATTTGGGCCTAGAAAACAATGACTAGGACCCCCATGGGTGTTTAGAGCTTCATTTTTTATCCCAAACCCCATTTCTCAATCAAACACATTCATCACACTTATCACATATATCACATCACTAGAGGTAAATCAAAATTCACCTTTTTATCACATTCCTCGATAAAAATATTATTAATTAATTCAATAATTAATTAATCCATTTCAATGAATTTCATAGTCAAAACAATTCCCATTAATTAATTCAGCAATTAATTATTCTAATAAATTCCAAATATCTAGATATCACATTAATTAATTCAACAATAAATTAAAAAAATGAATTTAAAAATATCAAAAATTCATTAATTAATTTAATAGTCAATTAATAAAATCAATTTCACAATATCAACATCTCATTGACTAATTCAATAATCAATTAACCAAACCAATTTCATAATATCAATATCTCATTAATTAATTCAACAATCAATTAACCAAATCAATTTCATAATCTAAAAATCTCATTAATTAGTTCAAAAATTAATTAATTAAATCAATTTCACAATATCAACATCTCATTAATTAATTCAACAATTAATTAATCCATTTCAATGACCTCGATAACCTAATAATTAATTTAATAATTAATTATTCAAATTTCACAATCCTTTAATTAACTAATTCTCGAAATTAATTAAATCTATTAAATACATTCAATTGATAAAAATTATATATAAATTCTAATATTAAAAACACATAGTTGAAATCAATACGTTGGGATTTGAGTAGTAGTCCACCTACCTAAATTTTTTTTATGGGTGATTGCCCAAAGAAAATCCCTAATTTGAAATGGATATATCAAACCAACGATGAAGAACATGATATAGATCCCAAAACGAGATCCAATATCAAACTAATCAAGATATAAAAATCCCAGATCTAGATCTCGAACCAAAAGTAGATAAAAATTCTTCTTTCATATAGGAAGAGGAGTGGGAGAGAGAGAGAGAGAGATCTAAATGGGAAGAAAATACATACCCGTAGAGGTTCATATATAACAATCTGGCCTTTTAATCATGAAGAACAGAGGTCCAGAGGGATTGGGATCCATCTGAGAGCCTCTAAAATGCATAGAAATGAGTTTAGGTTCAAGTATGGGTGATTAGGGATTAATACCAGAGGGTTTAGGATTTTAAAAATAATTTTTGGGGGATTTAATATCCGCACATTGGGTTTCCTATATGGGGTGCATGGTTTTACCTAACTGTACGACCTAACCATGTGCCTCACCTAGGGGTGTGACATGGTTTCTCGTAAGAGGGAACATCGTTTATCAAACCATGCACTAATTGTGAAAACCCTACTATGTCAAGGGTGCACGATTTACTAGGCTGGCCACATGGTTTGGTAAAACTATGTGCCAACCGTGCACAGACCCATTGGCCTAAAAAAACTTCCAATTTTCACCCAAACACTTACAAGATAAAACCCAAAAAAAATATACTCAACATAAGGAAAAAGAATACCTGAAAACAACTCGATACATATTTTAAAAAGTTTGAGTTCTTACGATCTCCCCACCTTATAACAGCTCATCCTAGAGATTTACTTCCAAGCATCTCTAAGATTTTGAGTCAAAAAGGGTGGGCCACATAGCCCCCATATACACTTCCCTCTCCCATGTTTCCTCATGCACACACCATTGTTTCCACAATACATGGACTAATGACACTGTCTTTCCCCAAAACACTTTACCATTATGATCCAACACACGTATTAGATTCTTCTTAGAGCATGCATCAACTTCAAGCTCAACAACATCAACATTTATCTCAGGGGAAGGGTCAGGGTGATAATACTAAAGTTGTGACACATGAAAAAATGTCACACGTAACACTATATTTCTATGGAAGATCCAATTAGTACACCACCAGACCAATTCTCCCCAAACCTCAAATGGTCAAACAAACCTAGGTGCCAACATGCCCTATCTATGTATCCTGTAGTGACCCAATCTTAGCGAAACCCAAAAGAATACATATTCACCCATTATAAACTATAGGGGATGTTGATTTCTATCAGCAAACAACTTTTTTCTATTCTAATACATAGCCATATTATTTCTAATTAAATAAACCTACTCCAACATCTCTGACATGATACTTGGTCCCAACAACTATGACCCACCCCCTCCATCCAGCATCAAGGTGATCTGCATAGGCTACCATAAAGATCCTTGTATGGTGAAATTTGTATAGCTTCATAACAAATGTTGTTATAAGATAACTCCACAAATTATAGGTTCTTCTCCCAAGGCCCATTGATGTCTAGGACACATGCCCAAAGCATATCCTCTACCACCCCTATCGTGTGATCTAACTTCCCATCTGTCTATGGGTAGAAACCTGTACTTAGTAAAACCTGTGTACCAAGAGCCTTCTGCAAGCCCTTCTAGAAGCATGAAGTAAAATGTGAGTAAAGATGTAAAAATATACACTGTGGAACCTCATACAGGCAGACTATCTCCTGAACATATAAGTCACCCAAATCCTCAACTGAGTAAGTCTCCTGTATAGGTATGAAATGTTATACTTTCCTTAGTTGATCCATAACCACAAAAATTTCATCATTCTTTTGAGGCATCCTCAAGAGTCCCACCACAATGTCCATGGTAACCTTGTTCCACTTCCTTTTTGAAATGGGAAATGACTGTATTAAACCTTAAGGTTGTTGATGCTCTACCTTAACCTATTGAAAGATGTAGTATATTGTCATAAACCATCCTATCTTCTTTTTTATGGCCAACCACCAATACTATCATCATAGTTCATGTTATATTTTGGTAAAACCTGGATGCACCCCCCACTTCAAGGAATAAAATTCCTGCATCATATTTTCCTATATACTCGTAGGCACAATAACATGATTACTAACATAGATGATCGTGTCCTCATCTATGATCCAATCTCAAAGTGACTCTCCACCTTCAAGGATTTCCCAGAATTAAAAACATTCTGGATCTACATACTACATGTCTCTAATATTTTTTGACAAGTAAAAACTCCACTAAAACTAATACGAGAGTCATCAACTCCTAACTCTCTTAAACCACAACATGCATCTCAGCTAATAAATCCATCATCTCCCACTAAACACTAGACTCCTAAACCACTTGAGTTTGAGTTTTATTTCTTAAAGCATTAGCAACACTATTTCCCTACCTGGGCATATATTCCATCTCGGAATTGAATGACTGCATATATTCCACCTTCCACCACTATCGGAGGTTCAAATCTCACTAAGAAAAGATATAATTTAAGCTCTTATGTTCTGTATACATTTTAAAATTCCCTCCCAAAATATAATGCTACAAACTCTTATAATAATAAACCACAATAACTAACTCGAGGTCTTTCATAGGGTAGATCCTTTCATGTGGCCTCAAATTATGATAACCATACGCCACAAATCGATTTCACTACATTAACATTTATCCCAGAAATATCTCAAAAGCATCACAAAACACCATATACTCATCACCTAGGTTGAGTAGGATAAAGATTGGTGTCGACGTCGTGTTCTTATTCAACTTGTGAAAGGAATTATCATATGAATCTGTCCATTCAAAATTTATCCCCTTCTTATTGAAGCCCAAAAGTGGTGGTTCCAAATGGGAAAAGTCTTAGATGAACCTTTGATAATATCCAACTAATCCCAAAAAGCTATGAATATCAAAAACAATCTTAGGCTACTCCCAAGAAACAACTGCCTGAAATTTCTCTAGATCCACTGACACACCTTCCTCTAATATGATGTGACCTAGGAATTGTACATGATCAATCCAAAACTAACACTTAGATAGATTGGCATATAGACGATTCTCTCTTAGTGTACTCAGGAAGATATTAATATATTGGGCATGATCTTCATGGGTATTAGAGTAAACCAAGATTTCATCCGTAAACACTACCAAAAACTAATCTAGGGATAGATGAAAGATTCTATTAATCAAGTCTATAAACATTGTTGGTGTGTTCATCATCCCAAACAACATCAAGACAAACTCATAAAGGCCATACTTGCTTATAAAAGTAGTACTTGGTATATCATGAGGTATAACTCTCAACTGATCATACATTGATCTCAAGTTGACCTTGGAGAAACCACAATCTCCCCTCAATTGGTCCAATAAATCATTTATATGCGGAAGAGGATACCTATTCTTTACAACAATCCAGTTCAACTTCCATTAATCAATACATAAGCGCAAATTCCTGCTAGTATTATTTGAAAACAAAGCTTTATAACCCCAAGGTGACATACTTAGATGGGTAAAACCCTTATGAATGAACTCTTCCAACTAATTCATTAACTCTTAAAGCTCTGTTGGTACCATTATGTAAGGTGGAATAGAAACTGGATCTAGACCAAGCATGAGCTCAACTGTAAATTCCACATCTCTCTTAGGTGGAATCCCATAGAATTCTTCAAGAAAAAAATCTTGAAATTGGTCCACTACGAGTGGGAATTCATCTTGTTTCACACCTCATAATCAATTAATAGACTAGAAACCTATGTGGTGGGCTCCCCTAGTTGCTGATGGACCGGCCCAGCATGACCCATCTAGATATCCCACTCTCCATGGTAAATATATTTGTCACCCACATGAGACATAAAAGTCACTATCCTTTGGTAAAAATCAATGTGGACTTGGTACACTACCAACCATTCTATACCCATAATTAGGTCAAATCCTGAATTATCTAGTATATAATAATCCCACAAAAAATGATACTCCCTAACCCGAAGCAAACACCCTTTGAACAACTATATGTCTCTCGATTGTACTCCAAAAGGTGTATCTATCATCATAACCCCACACACAAACTCCAATTCTAGGATCAAATCATTCACAAGTTATGTAGAAATAATGGAATGATATTAAATAGTAACAAATAAGACACTGGCTAGTGTAGAAGCTACAAGAATATTCACTCTTACTGCCAATTGTCTAGACTCACTATCCACAAGAGTAAGATAAATATCATGTAACTATCCTGCCCCTATTTCTTGTGATGAATTCTGAGTCCACTGAGCTACAACACTCTCTTGATATAAGTTCTATTTCCCAAAATCTTTACATCCATTGCCTCTACCTCCATAGATAGTAAAAATACAACTACTAGACCGATGAGGTGTGGAAGATACAATTTCTACGTTATGGATCTATCTTGCTTCTCCATTTTTACCCATATGTCGCAGGTTCAGGTAGAACCTCTATACATGTCCCATACTACCTCAATATTGGAACTATACTAGTGGTTGAGGACAATGACTATGATAGTGGCCTGACCTATCACACTGGTGGCAAAGCTCTCAGGTAAGATCTTGTGTAACTGATCATTCCCCATAGACACCTGTATTCCCCCTGATATGGTCAATAATTTCACAATGATGCTTCCTAACCTTAGAATAAATACCTCCTGATCATCTAGAAGAAACCAACTATTATCCATTGGATGACCCTTTTGGTTTCCCATCAGAAATGAGAGCTTGATTCACCACCTCTGAAAACTTCTTCAGCTAGAAGATAATCACCTGGGATTTAATTTCACATTTAATCCCATACTAAAACCATTTTATTGAAGTGACTCATCTCTTTCCAATGCTGGAATAAAGTGATGAAAATATATAAAGTTTCCACCATAGTCCTTCAAAAACATACCCCCTAAGTCAATCTCATGAACTCAGCTTCCCTCTATTGTCTGAGCGTCTTAGGAAAAAAGTTCTCCAAGAAATTATACTGAAATTACTTCCACTCCATATTATCCAGTTGTTCATCCCAAGTCTATATGTCCCATGATCATTTCTCTTGACCACATAACAAGTAAGTTGCTAATTTGACTTTCTTCTCAGTAGAGGTCTCCATGTGGTCAAGTATGGTCTGTATAGACTCAACCCAGAACTTAGCTTCCATAGGTCTACCCTCTCCAGTAAAAATTAGAGGGTGATCTTACTGAAACTTCTGCATCAAGTCAGACATGATTTTCACAACCTACCCTGGGTCTCTTTCCATGAATTTCATAAAGTGAGCAAAGTTCTCTTGAAAATTATCTCCGAATTCCTCACCTGACACTACCAGTGCCTTAGGTTCCACTACTAGAGGAGCCTCTCCATCCATATCATCCTATCATCCTATCAACAAGCATCATCCTTCAAGAAAGTCTCTAAAATTCCAAACACACCCTTCAGGATACATAACACAACATTATCTCGTTTACACAAGAGGAAAAATCATAATAATCCACAACAATCCTTTTTTCCCAAACCTTGCCACATGGTCAACATTGAGGTGTTATCACTACCCTTTACCATCCTATATCTAATTCATCATTAATAAAGGGTAAACTCATTCTCATTATTCAATTTCTCTCATTAGACACCCATTTATTCACATCTTTCATCATTTAGAATTTTCAAGTTCACATTAGGAACCTCTTTCCATTTAATTCACACAAGAAAACAAAAGAATTTCAATTCAAAAACTTACCCAAAACCCACTTTTTAGTGCATGACTAAAATAATGCATGTCACAAAATAATCCCAAGTTCCTAGAATGATGCATGCATACTCAAATCTCATACCATTCTAGGCCACGAGTCAAATCTCAAAAAGCTCAAAAACATAATCACAACAAACAATAAGTGATCCACCCAAGGTAAAATTTTATTAATTGAAACAACACACATCAATAACAATAATCTCACCCTAGGTACTTGGATTTTACCCTCATACATGGGGTAGCTACTCATATGTATTAGCTCCTAACGAAGGTCGGACTCCTCCTATTCTCCTGTCTACCTTTCCTAAATATTAAGTCTAAATAAAAATAAAAGAAAACCCCTCTGATACCACTTTTTAACATCCCAACCTAGGTTCCACACATTGATTCCACGAGTTAATTCACTATGTGACATCAAGCGCGCCACCCCATATGAAAGAGGCTACCAACTAGAAGAAAGGGTATAATATTGATCATGGGGAGATTATACCCTCTTTATTAAAGCAGAACAATTATAGAAATAAATAAACAATATACAAATGATATAACTAATAACTAGAATAAACCTATATCACATGATGACTAAAATATGAAATACAATATCTAAAACTAAATAGTATATATGTCATGCCAATATGTTCCAAGTGTAAATATACAAAACCCAAAATAAATGAAGTCACTGACAACTCCCAAGAAGGCCATGAACCATGTCGGATTCCCTCATCCATTCTCCATCCTGACTTAGTTATATAATATATGGCTCTTTCATTTATCATGTCCAACAACCAAGAAATCTGTTTGGGTATTGATTAGGTAGCCATAATAGGGTATGATTACAACTCAATAGGAAACCACCAATGGAATCTAAATCAATATACATTCAAAATAGTGTATGTAGTTGTATAAAGAATAAGTAAAACCAATAAATTAGACAGTTTACATTTATTCAATTATTCTTTTTAACCACACAACACCTTGGTTCTCGAGGACACCCAAACCATTAATACATATTTCGTCCCATGCCGGAGTGTGAACCATATCACATAAAAAATTAAAAATTCATTATAACATATGGAATTTCATTATCCATTTCATTTCGATTCATAATACGTCCAATTGGAACCATAGTCTAATTCCAATCTCATGGGTTTTGAACTTCATGTCTAGAACCCCATGGGTATTTAGAGCATCTGTCCCTATCCCACACCTCATGGGTATTTGGGGAATCAGTCCTTATCCCATAAAAATATTCACAAGCATGAATTTAGGCCTATAATGCCTTGTCTAGGACCCCCCATGTGTATTTGAAGCATCTGTTTGTTTCCCACACCCCAATTCTAAATAAAACACATATATCACATAAATCACATCATTCAAGTTTAATAAACATTAACAATTTTACCACATCACTCAGTCAAAACATTTATTAATTAATTTAACAATTATCTAATCCATTTAAATTAATTTTATAATCACTAAAATTCCAACTAATTAATTCAATAATTAATTAACCCAATTTAATAATTTCAATAACCTAATAATTAATTCAACAATTAATTATTCCAATAAATTCCAAAATCTTTATATCTCATTAATTAATTCATCAATAAAATAACCAAACCAATTTAACAATCTCAATATCTCATTAATTAATTAAAAAATTAATTAATCAAATCAATTTTACAATCTCGACATATCATTAATTAATTCAATAATCAATAAAAAATCAATTTCACAATCTCAACATATTATTAATTAATTCAACAATCAATTAACCAAATTAATTTCATAATCTGAACATGTCATTAATTAATTCAACTATTAACCAATCAAATCAGTTTTACAATCTCAAAATATCATTAATTAATTAAATAATTAATTAATTCATTTCAAAAACCTTAATAACCCAATAATAAATTCAATAAATAATTATTCCAATTTCATAATCCTTTAATTAATTAATATTAAAAATTAATGAATTCAATTAAAGAAATTTAATTGTTAAAAATTATATAATAATTCTACAATTACATACACATAATTGAAATCAAGATTTTGGTATCTGAATAATAGACCACCTACCTCAATTTGTTAATGAGGGATTGCCCAACAGAAATCCCCAATTTGAAATAGATAGTTCAAACCACCGATGAAGAACACGATCTAGATCCAAACTCTAGATCCAAGATCAAATGAAAAAAGATCTAACAATCTAAGATCTATATCTTGAACCAACATTGGATAAACATCCCTCTTTTATCCAGGAAGAGGAGCGAGGGAGAGAGAGAGAGATAAAGATCTAAATAGAAAGAAAAATACATACCTAGAGAGGTGAAGTTCAAAGAATACATCCTTTGAATCCCCATGAACGGAGGTCAGTAGGGATTGGGATATATCTGGGATCATATGAAATTATTAGGAATGAGTATAGGTTCGATTATGGTTGATTAGGGATTAATACTAGGGGGTTTATGATTTTAAAACTAATTTTTACGGTATTTAATTTTCATGCACATGGTTTTCTATACGACGTACACAATTTCCACTAATCGTGTGACCCAACCATACACCTCACCTAGGGGTGTCACATGATTTATCCTAATAGGGAACATGGTTTATCAAACAATTTTACAACTGTAAAAACCTCACAATCTCAAGGGTGCACGGTTTACCAGGTCGGGCACACGATTTTTGAAAATCATGTGCCAACCGTGCACAACCCCATTTCACAATAAAAACTTCTAATAATCTCCCATACCCACCCAAGATAAAATCCAAACAAAATATACTCAACAAAATTCAAAATAATAACTGAAAATAGATTGATACATCTCTAGAAAAGGATAGGTTCTTACACCTATTTTCATATTTTTTTTCTTATATTATCGAGAACTCATTACAAACTATTTCACCATAAAATAAATCCACAAAAAATATGTAATGGAAATGTAGAAAGTAAGTCACCAAATAAGTCAAGGGTTTTGATTTGTTAACCCTTAATAGTCTATATCCAATGATCATACACATGGTGATGTTTCGGTGTACCAAAATACAGTATTATAAACTACTTGGTGGATACAATGTTTAGGATGCAGTCACTCCATTCTAAGGTTCACTACCCTTACAAAATATTTAAGGAAATTTCACTTATCAACTAAGTTTCACTTATTATTCTCCCTTATTCATGGAATACTTCAAGAAAGTCCAAATCACTTTTTAGACATGAAGGTCTCTCCATTATCAAAATGATTTTACTAAAGTGATTACATAAATAATTTACATATTTAAATCTTTGATGACATACAACTTTCTACCTTATCACTCTCTTATATGCATGTAATCAACTCATTATGAACAGAGTTAGATCATCATTCATCACATGATCTTCATATGAACATTATATTCATATATCAATAATCTATAATAGATAAATTTCTTATTATGGGAATTATCTATTCCAACCTATGGATTCTTATCCCTTTTTCAAATTACCCAATATGTCAATAATATTCAATGAATAAACCACTCTCTCAACGAATTGGTTATGTAAAGTATGCATTGTGATCTTTTTCTTTTCACCCCTCTTTTTCTTGCTACCATAACATCCTAATAAATAGAACACGTTCTCTATTAAAACCTATCATCAATGGCTATAATTATTCCAATTCATCATACCATGTGTCAAAATGACTAGATATATAAGTAAAACATAAACATAGAACCATTCTCTCTCCTATATTCAAATATCAATTTAATTGCAAATAATATCCATGAATTTCCATAATTTTCATAATAAATCATGGTCAAATATGGATCCATAAAATATAAATCTATATTTTCCTTTTCCCTCTTCCACCAAGTAAAAGTTTCACCATAGAAAAATTTCTATAAAAAATTACCTATCATTAATGTGAATTATTTTAAAAATATCACCTTTACTTTCTTCATAATATCACCGTTTCCCTCCAAAATTAATCCTCAATTATTTGGAATTCAAACCACCATGTATCAACCCTAAATGGTCATTCAAAATACTCTAAATATATTGATTCAAAATCATATAAAATACTCTATAAGTCTCTATAAATTTCAATTAATTAAATCTTTTTTATATTTATAAATTATATAAACCATTGTGTGAAAGTTAAAATTATAGTATAACATGAATTTATTACTAGGTCCTCTGAACATCATAGCCTAGTCTCATATTTAAAATCCACAATTCATGGGGAAAATATGTATAAAGATTCACTAGTCAAACTCATTATGATGTAACACTATAAGTTATAATACAACCCTCATTTAGATTCAAAAAACTAAATTATATATACTTCCATTATGGTGTGGTCCATATGTGAATAAACAACTCATCATATAGTTGTGGCATGACATATCACTTTATGATGTGAACTAAAATTCTAGAGTCAACTCAAATTTCTATAGTGTGGTCATCATGGTGTAATTTCATAGATCATGGGGAAACATCCATGTCTCTGATATAAAATATTCACTATTACTTCTATCCATTCGATCCAAAAAAAACCTTAAATGAGAACCATTTAATCTAATACTATGACCATTGCACAATGATAGACTTCTTCATGACATTATTTTTTCTATCATATCAACATTTACTACCATACTTCACTAGAGTTATTCATTCATTATAAAACGTCATGAAATTCCTAAATATTCCAGGATGAACATCTTAAAATATTCAAAAAATTCCATTATCGAATAGTCATACTTAAAATCAGATTATTCTATTATTATTTTTCCTTAATCGATAAAAAGTTCAACAAAAAACTTTAGAAACTTTTATTTGAAACATTTTACCCCATTTTATTTTATTATAAATTCTTCAATCTATCCATATCTATAATAAAACTCTTTATTTTACAATATGTGAATATATTTATCTCCTCTTTTATCTATAAATAAAAGACTTAAAAAGGTATTGATATATAGTACATTATTTACACCCCTTGGATAATATAATTTAAAGTTTATTTTCTATAGGTTTGTACCACTTCCAAGCATCCATAAAATGATGTAATTAGACTCCCTATTTGGCATAAAATTCAAAGAACTAAAAATCTCTATCTTATTTAATGTACATGTATCTATATCACCACTTATCTGAAAAAAGAAATTAGATTTACCATGTATCTTGTAATTGTAATTCTCAATGATTTTTAGTGAGTGAAATTACTAATTTTCAAAGAGATATAAATAAAACCTCTAAGATTACCTGCATTAATTATCAGGGTAGGAAACAAAGTAATAAATGAAAAACCCAAATGATATCTATTACACTCACTCACTTATATTTTAGAATGAAAATTATTCCCTTACATTCTTTAAGAATCTCCATATTATCTCAAAACACTTTCAAAAAATATCTACAAATAAACATTGAAAAAAAATTATGTGAGACATACCACTTATTAAAATATTTTTCCTCCTTCCACAAGGTTTATCTCTTTATCCAAATATGGCCTATAACCTTTAGGTTTTCATTATAAACTCCACTTGATTTTTTTTATATTTAGCAGTATATTTATGAAAATTAATCATCATGGAAGTATCTATTTTCTTAAAAACTTAGGCATCCTAAAAACTAGATAATACAAATTATTAGTTAAAAACAAATAAATTATGGATTTATCCTTAAATATTGTTTCTCCTCCATCAAGTTTGAGTTGTACTCATTTTTCATCAAGATATTAAACCACTTAGTGTATCCATGAAACCACCTTTTCTTTTTCATATTTGGAATAATTTCAGTTAATATATCATATCAAGGTTTTAAACCATATGAATTACTCTAGAACCACATGTAACTCTAGATTAATTTTTCACACCAATTACAATTCATTCATGTGATGTAATTCTTTCACATCATGTATCATATCCCCCCCAAAAATGACGTCAACCTAATATTAATAATTATAATTAAATGCATAGAAATATGGGTACTTTAAAACATCATAATATAGAGTAATTTGGTTGGTCATGATTAAAAAACCCTTCACTTATAATACTATTCAAATCATTCTTTATGGTTATCCTTTGAATGACACTACTTGTAAAAAAAATATTTAGGGATATTTTATTTTTCATCTTACACATTATTTGGTTTGGAATCCTCTCTATTATGAGACTAATATCACTAGTTCATGTTTCCTCTATTGACTCTCCATGTTTGTATTCTTATCCATGATTCTTTCCCCATGATAGGGTTATTATTACAATATTTCACACTTTAGATATCATGTAAGTTTTGGAAACACTTAGTTATGATTTAATATTCTCTTATATGATAGCCATGAAGAAAAACCCAGACTTATTCATCTTTAGTTAGTCTTTCTTTTAGTGTTTATTATTCTTTAGTTCAGTAAGGGTAACCTTATTCTTTATAATCCATAAATTTTATGTTATCTCTACGATTGTTGCTGCATAAACTTATCCAATGGTGCAAGGTCACCCTTTATTGTTCCCCATCTTTTCAACCTTCCAACACTATAATTTTTTAAAACAAATAATTTTTTATTCCATTTGGATTCTAATCTCCTTTGGTATATGAATGGATCATTTAAATTTATAAATTCCATAAATATTTATACTGTACTACTTATCTATATGTTTTTTGTTATCATAAATAAAACATAAGATGATATAATCATACCTCATGTATCTTAATTTACGTTGTGGTTTTTTAGTAGACTTTCATCCATCCTTGATATATTTGTCTTGAAAACACACCACCATAGTGTGTCAAATAATTCCATAGTAGTAGCACATCATTACTACCTTTTTTATGATACCATTACTTCCTAAATGATAAAAAATCATTCATTTACTCACAAATTGTAGATTTTTATCTTTGTGAACTCCAATTTTTGAAATTACATGGGATTGATATGTATCTTTCCCTTTCCATTTAAATATTTTATATTTATTTCATGTTCCTTGTTCTTAAAATATTTTTATTTTAATTAAATATTCATATTATACTTTCTAGAACAACATTATTTCACCAATTTTATCCTCTACTGAATCTATGTTTTTAATATTGACAATTTTATCATTATGTTCCATATCCTTTACCATTTTCTTCATTAATTAATATAAAAGTTCTCTAAGTAAATCATATTTCCATTTAATATTTTCTGCCATCCTTCAAATAAATCCTTCAAAGGCTAGCTACTCTTGCATAAACCCCTTTTTAATAGAAGAAATTATTCTATGAAAGTGTAATCCACTTCACAAATGTTCTCCAATTGATCCACCTTTTCTTGTAAGGATTGAATCTCTACTTGATTATTGTATAAAAATCCTCTAGATATAAAATTAAATATCATTTCCAATTATTCCATGGAACCATCATCCTTTTCAATCTCCATGGGAGAATTTTAATTTCCAAATTGATAATATACTTCTACAATAATTTTAGAATTAGATTTATAAATAAAACCAATCAAATTCACCTTAACAGACATGCCCAAATTCTCAGGGTTTTCTTATTCTTGCTCAATCTCTTATTTCCATTTGACAGTGGGATAATTTATCTAGATATATTCATCAAAAAATATTCATATATAGACTTTATATCATCTCTTGGGGAAGGTATCAAAATATCCTTTGTCTTCATGGGGTTTCCACAAATCCTATTTAATGGTTCCCACATATTAAAACTCATAGAAGAATGAATTATTTTCTTGAATACCTCATCGGTTATAATATTAACAAAGAAATTTTATATCTTTCCATCACTAAATCTTCCAATACACTTCCTAAAATTAATAACATGACATATATAATCCACAAAATTGTCACAACATGATTGCAGATAATAATTATTCTTCTTTAAACCATCAATATTATCACTATTAATAATATAATTCTTATTTAATGAATATATATATATATGTGTGTATGTGTGCAATAATCCTAAAAAATATATTTGATTGATTATAGACCAATTTAAAACCTATAGGCCCTGATACCACTTTTTAGAACCACTTAGTTATGATGTAAGACCCAGGGTACACTGGGGGGGTGGGGGGTGAACCATGATGCTGACCAATTAGAAAATTTTTTCTCTAACCTTAATCCATAGTCAGATATTTTTCCTATGTTTATATAAACTATCTATCTACCCTATCAATGTATCCACACTGAATATGAAAATCAAATGATAAAGAACATAAGAACACAAGAATTTTTATTTTTTCATCCTTAATGGGATACATCTAAGGAGAATACACATGATGATATGAATATGTACCCAAATACACTATGACACAATATTTAGTGGATAAAAAGTTTAGTATTTGTTCATTCTACACCAAAGTTCACTATCCTTATAAAAGATTCAGATAAATGCCACTTCTTAGCCTAGGGTCACTTCCTATTATTGCTACTCCATGTACTTATTCATGGAAATATGTATAAATTTATAGTTATGAATGTCTCTCCATGATCAAAATGAGTAAAGTAATTTGACTATATCAATTATGTATATATTTGATGATTTTATGATGCTCACCTTGATACCTCCTTACCCTTTAAGTCAGATGTGCTCAACTCTTTTTTAAGAGAGTTAAATAATATATCTCTAAAATATTTTCATAGTATCATTATCTACCTCCATTAAGAATATAGATTAAATAAATTCAATATTAATGAAATTTTCTATTTCATGCTCCAACTTATTCACCTTTTTTACTTTAATATGTCAACAATATTCCATGAATAAGACACTCTATAAAATATACAGATATGTCAAGTATATATTGGGATATTTTTTTATCTCAATATTTTTATTACTACCATAAAATATATACAAATAGATCATGTTATATATTAAAAACTAACATCAAGGTATAGAGTTATTACAATCCATCATTCCATGTTCCATATCAATAATGAAGTAGATATTATATCAATATATCATTTTTAATGGTCAAATATATCTTTTTTCAAACCATTAAACTTCCTTCAATAGATCCTCTATTAATATCTATGAAAATATATCTAAGTCAAACATAAATATAAACATTATCTCACATTGTAATTAATCAAAATATCTCATTATTTCTCTCCAAATACTATCCTGGATTTTTCCATGTTAAACTACCATGTATCACCCATAAACAGTTCATCAAACTCCTCCAAACATTCTAATTAAAACTCCCATAAAAATCTATAGAAGTTTCCATGAATTTGACTTAGAAAAAATTTTCCTTATCTTTAGAAATTTTGAAAACCACTATAAAACACAAAATAATGTGGAATTTCAATAAATATTGATGTGAAAAGTTCTTTCATTATGGGTTCCTATAAAAATTAAATAATTATTTTTAGATTAAAAAATGATATTCATGAGGTTTATATCTCTAATGTTTCACCTATCAAACCTAATACTGTGTAATATTGTTGTTTATAGAAGAACCCTCATTTTCTAGTAGCATCAACATATTTTGAAACCTACCATTATAAAATTATCCATACATAAAAAACAAATCAATCTATTATGCATTGAAATACCCCATTATGACATGAACCACAATTCTAGTGGAAACTCACATTTCTATGGTATGGTCATTGTAGAGTAATTTCATAGATCAAGATGAAACACATGCTATTCGAGTGTGATTTATATTTGATTACTTTCATTTCTAAAGTCTATAGAAACTTAATATAAGAACCATTTAATCTTATATTATAACCATTATGGCTTGAAAAACTTATTCATGATGTTATTTTCTCTACCACACATAGATTACCTTCCATGATTCTCTAGAATTCTTTAATCATTCTAAGATTTCATCATATTCCTAAATAGGTTATAATAAACATATTAAACTGCTAAAAATGTACATTATGGAATATTAACACATTAAATAAACTTATTTTATTCTTCTTTAGCCTTAATTAATAACAAATTCAATACAAAACCTTTGGAAACCTTTAGTTATAATAGATAAAGAACCTTATAAACTAATGTATATGGTTACCATAACCCAAAAAAGACTCAATTACCAATGTCATAACTCATAGAATGTTTTGAATTATAACATGGTAAATATAGGGAGGCATAATGAATTATATAGTTACACATTGGCCATTATTCTCTATGTATGATTGTATGTGCAACACCACACTTTTTTTCATCAATAAGAAATTTAATTATAAAGATAATTTTGAAATGAAAACTGTGAGAATTTAAAATTTGTAATGATAAATGATTAGTTCATGATTTGGGAAACCATGCATATTATCGATGCATTTTTAGATAATTTAGATAGTGGGTAATACACAACGATCACATGGATTTGGAAACCATGAATGATAACTGTTCATAACTCCAAGTTGACCTAAAAACTTTTTTTATATCTCGAGTTTATGAGACCTTTTATAATATATTTTTTTATTATTTTAGTGATATTATTGAATATTTATTATGGGTATATTATTTATTAATTGTTTTTTGAATAATTTAGATTATTTTTTTATAGAAAACTATTTCTATAAACTATATTGTAGATTCATTTTATTATTATTAGTTATTACTTAAGGAATTTCCATTGAGGAAAATATATGATGAGTTGGGCATGTACATTATATATTCTTTTCATTTTTATCATTATTGGAAGCCTATGGAAAGATATTTAAATATAATATTTATTAATAATATTATAATAATGCTATTATTATTCATAGGATGGAAATAAAAAGGGATCCCTCCCTTATTTCCTTCTCATTCGGTCAAGCTGCAATACCATGGGGAAGATCACTCATTTCTCCTCATATTGAAACTCTATAGAGGATCTTAAAGATATTTGAGGTATTTTATCACTCACTCATATTTTTATTCCTTCATTGCTTTTATTACCTTCCTTTTCTTCTCTCATATCATTCCCTAAACCAATTTCTTTATTTAAGGTTCATGGAAAAGTAGGGATGTGATTTGTCAAGGGAAAACAACTAAATATCATGGGTTTTTCTCTCTTGGATGGTAGATAAACCCTTTGAATTCCTTCCACCCCCAGTTGAAGGTTTCATTTTCATACTCTTATTAGTGATTATTTTTTTATTTTTGGTCATAAATAGATTGTATTATTTTGATGTTCTTATGGATATATGTTATTTTGGTGGTTCTTTATCTCAAAGAGTTGTATTGTAATGATATTACCCACTGAAATTAGTCAGAATCTCTAAAAGGTAGGTGATTATATTGTTTTATCTTTATTTGGTAAATACATGGGTGATTTATTTTTATAAATTTATTTTATACCTATAAAAATATTTGACGTATTATCTTTAATTTACTTATTATTGTATTATATGATTATTTTATGGTTTCCTCAATATGTAAAAAGAGTTATTTTAGACAATGTATATTAAATTTTTCTTAACCATTTCTTTCACATAAGGTATTTAAATAAAGGATAATTAGCTTTATTTATGAAAAAATAGAATGCATATTGAAGGTTTAACTCATAGTTTATTTTAAAAGGATGAATACAAGGATTATGTTTATCATGGTTATGTTTTCCAAAGGCTTTTATGTTTATTTTATCGAAAAACTAGTTTGATAAATTCCATGATAACCAACTGTTTATGATAATGTTAAATATGGTTTTGAATGAAAATAATGGGAATTATTTCATTGAGATGTTTTAATATAAATTTTCATAAAATGATGAAGTGTTTTTATAATTGATATCAAAGAGAAATATTTTTTCAATGCAATTCAAGATTCCTTACTAGATTACTTGATTATTCATATGTTTATGCTTATTTTATATAAAATTATTTTTTATTTAATTTTTTTGTAAATAATTTTTTATAATTGAATAGGGGTGATTTGGGTATATTACCTTGAGTTACTTGAACTCTTTATTTAGAAAAAATCATGGGAAATACCTTGGGTACTTAGGAGTATCCCTTGAATATATACCAAGATCGTTTATGAGAAAAATATTCTTATTTTGTAACCTCCTATACATGATATGGCTCTGATTAGGGTGGACTATTCATGATGTGACACTTACTTGTTCCATAATAATCTATTCCACTATTTTAGGTATCCACAGTAGCTAGTGGAATGCCCATATTTGATTATGGGTGTATATATGGATATGGATATAGCTATGGATATGGACTTGGATATAAGCATGGAATTGATGATGATGATGATTATGGTTATGGTTGTGTATTTGATTAATATGAGGATCCTTTGACTCCCTTCCTTAGACTTGTAGGTGATCTCCACAAGATTCTTGATTATTTTTTTATATTATAATTTTTTTAGTCATGCATTTTTCATTATATCTGTATATATTTATTCACTTAAATTATTTTTATTATGTGATTACTTATTAACTGTTGGAATTAGTCCTTAAACTGAAAACCCATTTTTTGATTTTATAAAAGATAAAATAAAATGGTAATTTTGTACTTGTATTTCCAAATAGTGAGTATGGATTTTGAGAGAATGGAATTTTTTTTAATATTTGTTCGAATCCTTCTAGGAGTTATCTCATACCTTACATAAACACCCTAGTGTCTATGTAATATTTCATTTATTTTTCTTTATTTTATAGTCATAAACCAATATCTTGATTAGGAGTGGACCATTAGCTCGGTTATGGAGTGATGAAGGTGATGGAATAAAAAGTGTTTTGTGTCATATGGAGATATATGGGTTATTTATGTTATCATTTTTTAATCTTTTTATTAGATATTCTATCCTAGTTCACTCATTCTGAAAAGTTTTTTTACATTTTATGTTATATGAGTAGATTTTGATTATTTTTATTTATTTCACATTAGACACATTTATTCCTTATCTTTAATAGTGTAAATCATTCCCATCCTTTCTCATTTGATACCCTTGGCACTTATTTCCAGCTCATGGTGATCAAGAATTCACTCTAATACCATTATGTAACATACTAGATCAATGACCAGACCATCGTACATGATCTTATTCCATTTTTTGATTTTTTTTCAATCAAACTGGGATTTTTATATACTAAATGTGATTTATAAATAAATAATGGTTTTTAGGGATCTTGATTTTATAAAAAAGAAAAAAATTTCAAATCACATATATATTTTATAAATGGAATGATTTCAATGGGAAAAAGTTTCAAATTTTATATTTTGTAGTTATTTATATGAGGTATGATTTAGATATCGTATCTATAATATTATGTGGATGTAGCCTATGGTCATTCCTTATGGTGGGGAGTACCCACATAGAAGTGAAATTAATAGTTTGAATTTTTTTTCTTAAAATAGATATGAAATTTGTTATATAGTAAATGTTTTTAAATTGATGAAACCTCTATTATTACAATTGGATCATGATTTTAAAAGTAACCCTAAGGGATATTTCAAGTGGTGGAAAGCATATTGGTGGGGGAAATTATGGAACCCAAAATTTTTATTTTTAAATAAATGTAATTCTAATGATAATTTTGGAATGAAAAAATTGATATTTTTAAATTTTTAGTGAAGCATGATTGGTGTATGGTTTGGGTAACCATGCATAGTAATCATACATTGTTATATAATTGATACATTGGGTAATGTGTGGTTATTGTACAGTTTTGGAAACCATGTGTGGTAACTGTGCACACCTTTAAGCTAATCTGAAACCTTTTTTTCATATACCAGCTTCTTAATACACATCATCATATATATTTTTGGATTTTTGTAGTGATATTATTTAATATTTTTATAGGTATGTGCTTCATAAATTTTATTTTGAGTTAGATATATTTTGTTTTTAGTGGAAAATATGTGTACAAATGATGCTAAAAATGTATTTTATTATTATTACTATAATTTTGTCAAGGAATTTTCATTAAAGAAAACAAATAATGGGTTGGACATTTAGATTTTAAATTGTTTCCATTTTTATCATTATAGTAATTATTTAGAAATGTATTTGAATATAATATTTATTATAAATATTATAATAATGTTTTTATTATTAAATGGATGGAATTAAAAACTTATTCCTCCCCCCTTTTTCTCATTTGGACAAGCCAAAACCCCAATAGGGGGAGATCCCTCATTTTATTAATGTTGTTGAAATAACATAGAGGATCTTCAAGATATTTTATTTATATCATCATCCATATATATTTTTCTTCGTTATTCCCTTTTCATTTATTCCTATTCTTATCTCAAATCCTTCCAAAAAACCATTTCTTAATTTAGGTTTCATGGAAAAGTGGAGTTTGAATATGTCTGGGAAAAACCCATAAATCTCACTGGGATTTTTCTTTTGGGTGTTAGAAATACCCTTTTTTATGTCTTCAATTCATAGTTAAAGGTTATGTTTTCATTTCAAGGCTTTGAAAAAAGTAGTTTTTATTTTATATACTTGTAAAATTTTTTACTTTTGATGTTACTATATTCATAAGTTATTTTTTATAGCTCTTTAGTTTTTAAAGGGTTTTATTGTAATGATATTACCCATCAAAATTAGTAGAACTCTCCCAAAGGTAGGTGATTCTATTATTTTTCCTTTTATTTGGTAAATATATAGGTGATTTAGTTTTATAAATTGATTTTATACCTATAAGATGATCCTATGTATTATCAATAATAGAATTATGATTATTTTACATTGTTTCTTTTCCAAAATTTCATTATGTTAGAGGAGTTCTTATAGATAATTTATATAAAATTATTCTCAAATATTTATTTCACATAAGTTTTAGGAAGAAAGCCCAATGAGGTTTACTTATGGAAAAATAGAAATTATATTAATTATTTGACATAAAATTGATTTTTAAAGGATGAATATTGGTATTATTTTTAATAAGGGTTTTATATTGATTTTATCTAAAAATTAGTTTGATAAATTCATTGAACACCAAGGGTTTGTGATAATGTCAATTATTATTTTAATGGGAAATAATGGTAATCATTTCCTTGGAATATTTTGAAATGAATTATAAGAAAATTATGATGTTTTTTTAATTGTTATCCTAGCGAAAGTGGTGTTTCCCATATTTCAAGAGTCCTTACCACACAAATTCTCTTTTGATATTTTTACCCCTCTATGATATAAAATAAATTTTTATGGAATTGTTTTACAAATAAACTCTGTGTAATTGTGTAAGTGGTTGTCATGAACCAACTCAGACTACCCTTGAATCAAGAACCCAGTTAGTTCTATAGCACGACCCAAAGAGAATTATCATTCTCCATGGATGGAAAATTATTTTCGGTCATCAATAAACATGCATTGGGAACTTTTTTCCCAAATAAATACTTCAAGAAGGTCTTATCTAAAAAACTATAACAACCTCACCATAATTTGAAGATTCATGATCTCAAATAAGTATAACCAAAACAATAACACATCAGAACACCATAATATAAATAAAATATAAAATAAACAATAATGATGACCTACAACATTATAAATCATCATCCCCAATATTATAAAAAATAGGGGGAAATAATATATATATATATAATGGGATGAGAAGCCTATGTGATGATAAAAGAGTAATAGTATATAAAATAAAAACAAAAAATGAATCAAAATAACCCCTTCCCATCTCATTTTGATTGAAGGGATCACTCCCAGCATGTTACCAAAAAAATACTGAACTAATCCTATACAGGAAACTGCCACCTCCAAGTGGTGCCTTGGATTTATCAGTATCTTTAAAAATAATTTTTATATACACCCATTGGGAATATTTAGGGTGTGAGCGTAACTATCCCTTTAGGATCCAACCAAGTGTTTTATGGAAAAAATTTGTTAGAAATTTCCAACCATGCTATTTTTAAATTAAACCATATGAAAAAACTCCTTTTCAATTTAATGAAATGCAACATGAAAAAATATCTTCAATAGTTCTGAATATTAATGTAAAATCCAGGTAAAAAAGAATCAAAAAAAATATTACTATGGGAGAGGCCCTATGGGAGGAAAGTTTAAATAACCCTAGGATCCCTATAATTCCATAGTGATTGGACCAATCATATCCATTCATGTATGGATCACTAGAGAGAATGTATTCTTGGCCTAGATGCATGGTGAAACCCATCTGATGGCACCACAACCATACCATAAAACTCTTAGTAATATTTTGTTAGTCTATATTATCTAAGGCTGGGTAGGATGTGTCAATTCCTAGTAATACCTAGTCTTCCCAACTAATAACTAGGTACACATGTGCTATTTCCCTTTTAAAAAATTAAAATATCATCATTTTAAACCATTTTCCAATAAAAGGGGACATTTCATCAAGCTCAAAGAATATATCCTTAAATTCCATATATAAAACATGCACTTGAATCTACTCCTATCTCCCAAATCAAAAGTGAATAACTTAAAAATAATATATCACATATAATCTGTTCTTAAGAATCAAGTAACATGATTTTAAATAATTTAAAACACTCTTTAAAACTTCATCAAGAACATATAGTTTATAAAGAAAAGGAAACTCAGGAAACCACCTATATTAATCAAGGAATCCACTTTATAATGGAGTAAATCCACAATCAATCTAGAGGGAATACCCTTAAAAGACAAGATAAAGCTGTAAACATAAAATCTATACCATTTATAATCAAAAAACTCAAACCCTAAGACACCATGGCCAAAGGGGAAGAATAAATCCAAGGGAAAAAAGGGAAATAAACAAGGAATAATCAAGGAAACCACTCACCAAGATATTTTTTCAAGAATATATTCAAAATATAATTGAAAATAATCCATAATAAGGGAAGAATAGGGGCTCGATATATCCAAGGGATTAGAGTTTTAATGGGGGAGATAGAAGATAAAAACAAGTTAAAATTAGTGTGTGTGGGGGGTAAATCTATAAAATCTACTTTTTAATAAACCTAGTATGGTCGTACAATTTAAAAAAACATTTATATGACACTAAAAACACCTAGAGGAGTTTCATGATTTAAAAAACCATGAGATAATCATGTGAACACCAATGCAATGTTCTATAGACACCTATACGATCGATTCACATGGTTTTCCCTAACCATACACAAACCGTAACATGAATAGTCTCCATATTTTCCAAAAATTCAATAATAAAATGACCTATAAATGAAGATAAATAATAAAAATAAATAAATAATGAAATACGTACCTAGAAATGACACTATGGTTATTATAATTGAACCTAACGTTGGCGCCAAAATTTGGCACGAAGAAGTGACCCCAAGACGGCTCCCCGGACTGCCTCCTGAAGCCACTTCGTGGAGTCCCCAGCACCACGGCCGCTGTGAAGCAAAGGAGTCGGGATGCTCCATGAATGGATTTGACGCTCATGAGTCCGCCATGAAGCAAAGAATGCGGGATGCTCCGCGAACGGATTTTGACGTTCGTGACCCCGCCGCGAAGTAAAGGAGGTGGGATGCTCCATGAACAGATTTGATGTTCGCGACCTCGTCTCAAAGCAAAGGAGGCGGGATGCTCTGTGAATGGATTTGACGTTCGTGAACCCGCCGCGATGCAACCAATCCCCCCTTCGCATCGCGTGAGCTCCACTCTACGGTGTCTCTTGCCTATAAATACCAAGCTACCCCTAAGCTCTCGGGACAGAAAATCCGACCTTTCGGCTTCTCAGCTTCTAAATCACGAAGCACTCTTCCGCTCGGTGAATCATGAGTTGTGAGAGGTACTTCTACTTCACGAAGTGCCTCCCAATTGTCTCGTTTTGATCCCCTCTTCCGAGAGGGATGACTTCCGCGAAACCTAAGGGATTTCACGAAGGAAGGGGATCCCCAAGGGGACCCGGGTTGTCGTGGGGCATTTATGCTTCGCGAAACACCCTTCATGTACACTTGATATATTTGCTAAGGCAGGATCATTGTACTTCACAAAGAACATTGCTTCCCGACATCCTACTTCAGGAGGCACCTTTGCTCCGTGAGGCTGTGCTCCGTGAATTCCTTTCCACTTTATGAAACACCTCCCATTTTCACCTATGTACCATGATAAGGATAAGGCACCCCACTTCACAAAGCACACCCCTTTGCAAGTTCCCTCTGCCACGCAGAGCAACTAAGCTCCACAAGGCCCCTGTCTATGGACCCCTCTACTTGGAAAATCCTTTTCCCGTGCGACCCTCCAGGTTTGCACAATGTGACTTCAAAGTCCCCTAGACAATACTGCCCATAGCATTGTTGTGCCTAATGCTTCTTCACATAGGCATGCTAATGGATATTGATTCTTCGCATAGCCATGCTAACGTGGACCCCTCTATAGTTCTCTCCATGACACCCCCTAACCACGGCATTGCCGATACCTTACCTCCCACAAGGAGAAGAGGGTACCGGTTATTTAAGCCCTAGGGGTGCGGAGTAAACTCACCTCGTCCAAGCAGCAGGACGTTAAACTGCCAAGCACCCCCATCCTCAACACATGACGTTAAACTATGACCTCGCCCCATGCCCCGCACGTAGGGTCCCCCACCTTGGACATTCTCCATGCCCCCCTGGTCTCCATGGGGGATGATATCCTCCTTCTTGGAGTGGAGTTTGTCCACAGGGAAGGGAATCCACCTTGGTGTAATCCCCTAGATTTTCTCGCAGGAGGTAGAAACCCTTCTCCTCCTCACTTCCTCAGTGCTCCCTCCTTTCATCTTCAGTCCCCAAGGACAGTGGAGGACGTGATAGGGAATGGGGCCCCTCATCTCTTCCTGGGTGCCAAATCCCTCTCCCGCTGCGCTTTGTCGCCCTCAGGCCTCCATCCTGGAAGTAAGTCTCGACACCATGGGTCGCTCAACGCATAAGCCCCTCTTCGATTCCCACAGATGCACCCTTCGCAACATGATCGTTAGGTCTCTGCTGCCACTTGTTTCTCACACTGAGCATGACTCACGTGGGCTTAGAGTAAGCATCGACTATGACACCATCCCCATCCCACATGATGTTAAATTGTTCACCCGAACTACGAGGACTTTGATCCATGTCAAGGCATGGTATGTAGGAAGCCTTCACGAGGGTCAAGACCACCACACGGTCGTTCTGACCTCCTTCACGTTGGTTCACTAGCACCCTTTCCTGAACTACGTGGTCTTTGATCAATGTCAAGGCATGGTACGTAGGAAGCCTCACGAGGTTTAAGCCTGCCATCCACCTAGACCAAGGTCCTTATTCACGTCGATTCACCGACACCCATTCCTGAACTACGTGGTCTTTGATCCATGTCAAGGCATGGTGCGTAGGAAGCCTCACAAGGTTCAAGCCCAACACCCATCGGACCCCTGACCATCTTCACGTCGATTAACCCCCATCCTGCATGACGTTAAACTACATTCCAATCCAGTGGTAAGTAGTTGCAACCCACACACCTGAACTACGTGGACTTTGATCCATGTCAAGGCATGGTATGTAGGAAGCCTCCACGAGGCTCAAGCCCACCACCCACCTGGACCAAGGTCCTCATTCACAGAGGTTCTCTGACACTGCCACCACCCGAACTACAGGGACTTTGATCCATGTCAAGGCATGGTACGTAGGAAGCCTCCACGAGGTTCAAGACCACCATCCGGTTGTTTTGACACCCCTTCATGTCGGTTCAACAGCCCCTTTCCATCCCAAAATATGAGGAATTTGATCCATGTCAAGGCATGGTACGTAGGAATCCTCCACGAGGCTCAAGCCCACCACCTAGTCGTTATGACCTCTTTCACATCGTTTCACCTATCACCTTGGGTAACCTAGAGTGTAATACCCACACGTCCATCCCGAATTACAAGTACTTTGATCCATGTCAAGACATGGTACGTAGGAAGCCTCCACAAGGTTCAAGCCCATCATCCGTCGGACCAAGGTCCATCTTCATGTCGGTTCACCGGCATCCATCCCGAACTATGAGGACTTTGATCCATGTCAAGGCATGGTACATAGGAAGTCTCTTCGAGGCTCAAGCCTACAAACCATCATTAATCTTGATCCTTACCAAGGCCGCCACATCCTGGTGAGATCACGTCGCCTCATTCCCCTCCACAGCATTCGGGAAGCCGCCCACGTGCCAGCCCCAACATTGATGTTCCCTCCAGGGGGTTCTTCAATCTGATCCACTATAATCAGTGTTCCGATCAGTCTAATTCATCTCCTCTAGACGTTAAACTTGCGGCATACCCCGTGTTAAACATAGGAAGCTGAGGAAAACCTCAGATACATTTCTATGGAATAAGATTCCTCACGCTCGATATGGGATGCCTCGGGCTTCCGTGCCCTCGAGAATCCCTATAATAAGGGACAAAAGAGAGACACACCAATCCCCAGCATCCAGACACGTCAATTATGCCCCATTGTGACTACTCCCCTAACCGAAGGTTGCTGCCCTGACCGAACCCCTTGGAATGTCCTGACAGAAGCAGCGTAATTAACTGGTGTCTATGAAGATATGGCGCTGGGAAGAGTTTCACGAACAACGTATTAAATCTATGAGGGAGACTTGGACTAGGTAACGAGTTCCGAGGAGGAATCCGCGGAAGGAAGAACTGACATCCCATCATCCTGTTTCGATCAAGGAGAAAACACCCTTGTTTCCTTTAGAAATGGGGATGACCTTGTTTGCTTAAGGTTCAAACATTCCAATCGGTTTCTAATGGGTTTGTTTGTAGAACCAGAAACATCCAATGATTCTATATCCATTTAGACCTACTTTCTAAAGGTAGGTGCACATTATTTGTGGACCGATGAGGCTTAAGAATTTTCATTGGTCGAGAGGATGGGAGGTCGAACTCATCACACCTTTTTTGGGGGGAATTATTGTTTACTCCGGGACTCTCTTTATAGATTTGAGTTATGTTCGTGAATCCTTATAAAATTACCAAGTATGAAAATGAGCTTTCCTTTAGATCTGACAATCAATGATTGATATGTATGATATTTAGAGAATCTTTTATATGTATTTGAGGTTCTTCATCGATAGAGAATCATCTGTATTTGTTATTAATTCTTAGTCAATGGTATCCTTCAACACATTTATATAGAAATATCTTGGTAATTATGATAACCATACTGGTTTTAAAGCCACTCAGTGTGGTACTTGAAGTTTATTGTCATTCAGAAGGACATGGATTATTTCAGAGTTGGGATCATACCTGCAGATGGGCTACCTATGTATCCTTGTTTAGAAAAGGAATCAGAACCCACGTAGTTCGAGTAAAGAAGTATGAGGTTTATGCATGATTGATGGCACAAAGAAAGATGTCATAATTACTTTTACGCTCTAAGCTCACGTGAGTCATGCTCAGTGTGAGAAACAAGAGGTATTAGTAAAACCTGACGATTGTACCACGAAAGATACAATCATAAGAAATAATATGGGGCTTATGTATGTATGACTGCCCATATAGATGAGGATTGGGATTTACTTCAGGGAAGAAACCCGGGAACAAGGTCCATAAAGGTATATGTGCTTTATGGATATTTGGATACTTAACTTAAGGCTTACTCTTGAGAAGGATGCCCAAATTAGAGGGGACTTAAGATTGGGTTTTATTCCTAAGAAGGAAGCCCAGATCAAAAGAAATTAAGACTGGGGCTTACTCCTAAAAAGGAGGCCCAGGTTAAGAGGACTTGAGACTTTGGATCTTACTCCTGATGAGGATTACCAAGTTTAAGGAAAATTATGATTAGGGCTTTGAAACGCACGGCCTATTGTCTCCTATCGACCGGTCAAGGTTTCGGTGCTCTGCTAATGTGTATAGCAGCACTCGGGTCGAATCCTCAGCGATGATACTTTGTAGCAGTCGTTTGTTTTTAGTTAATTATATTTTGATTAGGGGGGTTTGTTGCAGAGCTTAATTGAAATGATTGATTGACTATAATTGATTTAACAAATTGATAAATATTGGGGTGATTTCATTATTAGGGAGTTAAGCTTGTGATATCCTTGAGCTTTGCTTTATATTGCATTTAAATTAACACCCACTTCACATGTTGACGTCGATTAGAATTCCTAAGTGTTAAAGCTTTAATCCAAGCCTTAACTTAACTAGGATTATAAAATCAATCAGTACTTGTTTATGGTAGTGTATTTATGGTTCCAATAATCCATGGAAACCACATTCTAAACAAAATATGTCATTAATCCATGACATATTAAGTCCAACATACACAATGTTAAATTAACAAATACTCATAGAGAAAATACTCTCAATCACTTAACATCCCTAAATTTTGACTCACCCTAATGAGATATTTACTCAACCATTTGGGTGTTTAATATTCTGGTTATAATAATTATGATGATAAATTAAGAATAGAAGAAAAATAAAGGGATTAGAAAAGAGTAGTACATCGAACACACACACACGAACAATGATGATAATTAAAAACATATTTTTGATTGAATGTGGAAGCAAAATAAGGGAAGGATATTTAACTGAATTTAAACTATTTTAAGAACATTAATATTAAAATACATAAGGTGGAGGAGAATAATAGATATTGAAGAAGAAACTTTCATTAAAACAGAATTACAAAAGAAAGGACTTACAAAATTACAAAAATGAAGAACACAAAAGTAAGTGAAAACAAAGAGAGGAGGAAAGGTCTCTAAAGTGAAAACTTGAGTATGGAATGTCCTCCCAAGCCTTTGTCAAGGCTTTGGTCATGCCAATATGTTCTCCTCTCTTCTAAAATGCCAACCTCCCTCAAGGAGAGAAGGGGAGAGTACATTCCAGCAATACCCCTCCACTTGGCTCGCAGATATGAACATCATGACAGCCTAATCTTGAGAAATATCCTTCTTCAAAGTTGTATATAATACAGTTGGCCGACTACTCTCAAAAGTTGGAGTCATGTGGACTTAAGGATCAAAAGTTATGGCCGGTTGATTAAACAAAGTAAAACTGTCCATTTCAATCCAGTCTTTTTGAATTCCAGAATTTGAAAAGGTTTTTGAATATTAAGATGCCTTCAAATACGAATGGGTTCTTCAACAAAGTCGGCCGACTATATCTCCTATTTAACAATACAAAATCTTAGCTCTATTTGATGCTTACATCATGAGATATGTCATGCATACTATACTGATTTTAATTCTCGTCCAGAATGGTGGGCTGAACCTCAAAGCTTCATTTGGGCCCCTTGTACTTGGATTTGGGCCTTGAAATTTTTATCCAATATGACATGTAGTGTCCCCCGAATTATGGTGGAGAGTTAATGTTTTTGGACTTCTGTATTGAGCCCAGTAAATCAATCTTCAAGGCTGGTCCAGTTTGTTCACAGATTCTTTGGTCTTGTTTGTGAGGACCATATGACCCTTCAAATGGCAGAATTGTCTCATGGTACCTTCTAATGAAATGTTGTATATTAAAACCAGAATTCTAAAAAACAAGAACCACACAATTTGGATCAGTATAGTGACAGTTATTATTAAAACATTAAACTGACTCAATTGGACTACTTCTAAAAATGCTCAAAAATTATACTTAATATTAAAACATTAATATTTCACACAAATTATGCACATTTCATATAAAATAAGTAAAGGGGGAATATAATAAGTCATGAAAATATTAATAACATCAAATCCCCCACACTTAGTTTTGTGCATGTCCTCATGTGCAACAAATATAAAAACATGACAAAATCATTTTTACTCACCAACAGATTTTAAAATTTTGTTTTCTCCAATTAGGGGAGGTTTAGACTATTTCACTCATCCATTTTGAATTACACCAAAAGTTGTTACATAAACAATGTTCCAAAACTAATTAATTTTTTTCATGCTCAAATTTAGAAATGGAAAATGTGGACACTCAAAACTCACACCTCTCAAGATGATAAAATTCATTTGTGGAGGTTCACTCTTTCACCAACCAAAAGTGAAAATCTTAGAGTTTGAAAAGAGATCTCAGCTTCTAATCCCTATCCAAAGTGAACAAGAATCAAGAGGTCTTTTTAAGGGGTTTTTCTGTGGCTATGGGATGGTAGGAATATAATGTCCAAGAGAGAGAGGAAGAGGGTTAAAATACCAACATAGAAAAAGCAATGCACATTTTTTTAAATGAAACATGGAAGGAAATGAAAACACATATTTAAAAGGGAATGATTGTGTGAAGAAAGACACAATAGAGGAAGAAAATATGAAGGGTATGATAAGATGGAATATTTACAAAACACAAAGCTTCTCCCAATAACATAAGTGTTCCTTTTTCTTTTCATTTCCTTTTTTTTTCTTTGTTCTTTCGAAAGTTGACCTTGAAACAGATCTCACACTCATATCCCAACCCATGTTTGATCTCCTCACGACACTAATTGTAATAGTTATAACAAGATCAAAGGTTGAGGAAGAGTGATTTTTGACCTACCCAAGACACAACCCATTTTTTCATTTTTTTTTTTGATTTTTTTTTTTGATTTTTTTTTTTTTTTGATTTTTTTTTTTTGAACACTTTTCAATATCATTGTACAATAAATTCCCAAATCCCACTGAATGAAAACCTCCCCCCACACTAAAATGGATGGTTTCCCTCAAGCATATGATAACACACCATAAAGTAAGGAAATTATACCCAAAAATAAAATCCATTCCCCCCCCCCACACTTAAATTTCAAAAAATTATGCAATGAAAATCCATGTTGATATTGGGTGGGAAAAAGGTATTGGGCTTGTAATTTGGCTATCAAAGAAAAGGTTTTCATAGGCTCGAAGGGGCTTTCAAAAGGAGGATTAATGTAAGGGAAATGGGAGGCTATTTGGCTATTGTGATTCTCATGTGGTTCAGAAAATGCCTCTATCATATTAATGCACACTAAGGTAGAAAATTCAGCTCGAAGGTCCACAAACTCAAGACTCACAAATGGTGGTGAAAAACACACATTTTGAATAGATGGCCATAGGTGGCCTTGGCATGAAAGCAAATGTTTGTTCTCACGGTTTGGGAAAACCATTTTCCAAATCCAAAAATTGAGCATTCAAAATGTGTTGGTTTTGACACAAAATTCTTTATCCAAAGTCATAATGAAAATAAAAAAATTTTGAGATGAAAACATGTCTTTTAACTCCCCAAAATGGTTGGACAAAATTTCAAAACTCAATGGTGAGTAAGCATGACTCTTTTTTTTTCTTTTTTTAAGTGATTTTGTTTTTTGGTTTTTTTTTAGTTTTTAAGGTTTTTTTTAAAATACACACCCTCACAAGAGAGAAAGAGAAAAAAAAGGTTGGAATAAAAAAAGTGGTAAAAAATTTAAGGAGAGAAGAAGAAGAAGAAGAAAGAGGTAGAGATATGAAGAGATAGAGAGAGAGTTAAATGTAAAGAGGTGCCCCCTGGTTTGGATTTGGTGGGTTGCCATCTCCATCTAGTGGTGGGTCGGCTAGAGAATTTGGGGATTTGGTAGAAGTCGAGGTGGTTCCAGGATAGTGGGAAGTTACCTGAAAAAAAAATTCATTATTCATCTAATGAAAAACTAAAAAGAAATTGAAATTTCATAAAAGTAAAAGAAAACATGGGTTGCCTCCCAAGAAGCGCTGCATTTATTTGTCTATAGTTGGACAATTGCAGTGGACTACCCATAGTCTGACGGTGGCCATCGTATTTTCTCAACTCCAGTGTGCTTCCAGAAAAACTTTTTCTTTGGGAGTCCTGATGATTCATTGGATAATTTCTTCCCATCCTTGTTGGTGTGTTTGCAATTCAATGGGGTTAGAAAGATAATATTTCTATCCTCACTTTGGTCTTCAACCTGAGGAATGATTTTATCCACAAATTGATGGTTTTCTATTCTTGGAAATTCAGGAAGATGGCTCAATTCTGATGGTTCATTTATGTAAGGATCAGATAACACAAAAGCAGAGTATGAGATCCCAATTGTGTTTGACTCGTTTATTTCATCACTTACCGATGTAGAGTAATGAGGATCAGTGGAGTCATATGACTGAATAAAATTTTCAATATCCTTTATTTCAATGTTGTTTGCCAAAGAATGGTCAATTTCAACTTCACCAGTGATCACTTTATTAATTAGGGTACAAATATCACAAACATCACTACCATCAGGACAATATAAACACATTGGTTCAAGGTTCACTTCACATATAACAGAATTTTCAGAATCATGGATAGGAAAGGATGAATGTGGGATAATCTGATCTAAATAAACAAATGAGCATTCTAGTTCATTTTCCTCATTACCATCCATGTTGGAGCATTGGAGGTCAGAGGTGAGATGAGATTCCAAAGAGTTTTCAAGATCCTTTAGATCAATGGAGTTTGCATTTGTAATGTCAACATCAATTTCACCATTAATCACTTGGTTAATGAGGATGCAATATTCACAAACTCCTATATTAGTAGAATAGGAAGAACATGATGGATTAGGATTCAACACACTCTCAGAGGGAGTTTTAGAAACATGGATAGAGAATACAGATTGATTCTCTAATGGGTATCGCATGGATTGAAAAATATTGAACCTGACCATTTGGTCGCCAAATTCCATGGATAAGATGCCAGCGTGGACATCAATTTTGATTTTAGATGTCATAAGGAATGGTCTTCCTAGAATCAGAGGAGATTTGCAAGAATTTGTCTCACCTTCCATGTTAAGGACATAGAAGTCAGTTGGGAAGATAAGATCATTTACTCGAACAAGGAAATCCTCAATTATTCCCTCAGGACTGGCTGTACTTCGATTGGCTAACTGAATGACAACACCCGTTGGGTATAAGGGACCTAGACCAAGGTTGGTGAATATGGATTTGGGCATGACATTAATTGAGGCTCCTAGGTCTATGATTGCATCATCAAAGTTGTAACTTCCAATTTGGCATGGAACCGTAAAGGTACCTGGATCTTTGCACTTAATGGGTATGGACTGCTGGGTGGAAACATTTTCAAAGGTCCTAAGTTGCCTCTTGTGGGTACACAACTCCTTGAGAAACTTGGCATACTTAGGAATTTGTTTTATGGATCTAAGAGGGGAATGCTGACTTCAACACGTCTAAACATGTCAAGCATTTCAGGATCAGGTTCAAAGGACTTCCTTGTCTTAGAAAAAGCTTGTGGAAAAGGAATTGGATTCTTAAGTGGAATGGAAGGAGGTGATGGAATGGATTCAGATTCCTTTTCAATTTTCTTTTTCTTTTCATTTTCTAGGTCAACATTCAAAAGAGGGTTTGAGGATTTATCTTGAGGCATATCAAGTTGCTTTTCTGATCTAAGTGCAATTTCACTTAAATTACCCTTGGGGTTGGGTAATGGTTGAGCTGGGAGTTGGGAAGAATTTGATTGTTGTTGCTGGCTCAGGTGGGATGCAAGTTGACCTATTTGAGTTTCAATGTTTTTAAGGCTAGAACGGGTGAAGGAGGAAAGATCTTCCATTGCACTTTACCATGGTTGCTTGGAAGAAGAGGCTTGTCCCGGATTGGGATTGCCTTGATTTTGGTTCTTGGGAAATCGATTGTATTGGTTTTGGAATTGGGAAGGCTCACTAGGATAATAGAATCCAGGAGGAGGATTGTTCCTTTGAGGTTGAGGAACAAAAGGATAAGGTTGATGGAAGTTACCACCACCTTGACCATATTGGAATTGGTTTGGGTTTTGAGGAGGGAATTGAGGGGGGGTGAGATATGGGATTACCATACCTAAGGCCTTGGTTATAGGAAGAAGAGAAGGGCTCAGAGTGAGGTTGGTTGAAGTTTCTAACAAACTGACCCGATAGTTGAGGGTTGGTGTTCCGTTGAGCATATGCTGCATTGAGCTCCATTAGTCCAGATGAATCGGATTGATCCTCTTGAAGTTGTGGACATTTTTCAGTTGGATGAGATGGAGAGTTGTAGATTCCATAGTTTTTGAAAGGTCTAGGAAACATTGATTGTGGAGAAGACGAGGTTGGGGATTTGGTGGCCACAGCTAGTTGTCGCACAAGACCTGTAAGTTCACTCATCCACTCGGTCATCTTGTTCGGCTCAATTGATTGATTATCATGTGCTTGTTTGACTTGAGCATGTGCTCAAGTATGGAATTGTTGTGTGTTTGCAGCCATGTTACTTATAAGATCTCTTGTTGCTGCAGGATTTTTATCAACTAGAGCACCGCCACTTGCGGCATCTATGAGAGTTCTCTCCATAGCCAATAACCCCTCATAGAAGTATTGGATCAAGAGTTGGTCAGGGATTTGATGGTGTGGGAAGGTTGCAACAAGCTTTTTGAACCTCTCCCAGTACTCATGGATTGATTCACTTGGGAATTGACTTATACCACTTATTTCCTTTCGGATAGAAGCAGTACGAGAAGCAGGAAAGAATTTATCTAAGAAGAGTCGCTTCATGTCATTCCATGTAGTTATGGAACCAGGAGGTAGGTAGTAGAACCATGACTTAGCAGTGTCAGCTAGGGAAAAAGGGAATGCTCGAAGTTTGATTTGTTCTTCAGAAACCCATTGAGGCTTCATGGTAGAGCACACTACTTGGAAATCTTTAAGGTGGAGATGTGGATCCTCACCAGCTAGCCCGTGGAAATGAGGGAGAAGATGAATCAAACCCGATTTGAGTTCAAAGTCAGCCTCTATATTTGGATATTGAATACCAAGAGGTTGGTAATTCATATCAGGGGCAGCGAGTTATTTTAGGGTTTGTTCCCTAGGATTGGCCATTTCAATTTCAACTAGTTGGAAGAGGACTGGTTCTTGAATTATTTGAGTATCTCTTATGTTCCTCCTAAGTTGGCGAAGTGTTCGCTCAATTTCAGGGTCAAAAAAATCTGAGGGATTGTTTGGGAGGCTATGGGGCATTCAGAGAGATTTTGGAAGAGAGAGGAAGACGGGTTTTTCTTTGTATTTTTTCAATTTATGATTTTTAAGAGGAAGACGGGTTTTTCTTTGTGTTTTTTTTTTCAATTTTTTTTTTTAAAATTTTGTTTTTTTTTTTGGTTTTTTTGACAATAACCAGAAACTAATGACTACTTAAAGCACCATCCCCAGTAACGGCACCATTTTAAATGCACGGCCGATTTTCGCCTATCGACCGGTCAAGGTTCCGGTGCTCTGCTAATGTGTATAGCAGCACTCGGGTCGAATCCTCGGCGATGATACTTTGTAGTAGTCGTTTGTTTTTAGTTAATTGTATTTTGATTAGGGGGGTTTGTTGTAGAGCTTAATTGAAATGATTGATTGACTATAATTGATTTAACAAATTGATAAATATTGGGGTGAGTTCATTATTAGGTAGTTAAGCTTGTGATATCCTTGAGCTTTGCTTTATATTGCATTTAAATTAACACCCACTTCACAAGTTGACGTCGATTAGAATTCCTAAGTGTTAAAGCTTTAATCCAAGCCTTAACTTAACTAGGATTCTAAAATCAATCAGTACTTGTTTATGGTAGTGTATTTATGGTTCCAATAATCCATGGAAACCACATGCTAAACAAAAGATGTCATTAATCCATGAAATATTAAGTCCAACATACACAATGTTAAATTAACGAATACTCATCGAGCAAATACTCTCAATCACTTAACATCCCTAAATTTTGACTCACCCTAATGAGATATTTACTCATCCATTTGGGTGTTTAATATTCTGGTTATAATAATTATGATGATAAATTAAGAATAGAAGAAAAAGAAAGGGATTAGAAAAGAGTGGTACGTCGAACACACACACACGAACAATGATGATAATTAAAAACAGATTTTTGATTGAATGTGGAAGAAAAATAAGGGAAGGATATTTAACTGAATTTAAACTATTTTAAGAACATTAATATTAAAATACATAAGTTGGAGGAGAATAAGAGATATTGAAGAAGAAACTTGCATTAAAACAGAATTACAAAAGAAAGGACTTACAAAATTACAAAAATGAAGAACACAAAAGTAAGTGAAAACAAAGAGAGGATTAAAGGTCTCTCAAGTGAAAACTTGAGTATGGAAGGTAATCCCAATCCTTTGTAAAGGCTTTTTTCGTACCAATATGTTCTACTATCTTCTAAAATTCCAACCTCCCTCAAGGAGAGAAGGGGAGAGTATTTATAGCCCAAGGAGTGGACTGTTTACATTCCAGCAATACCCCTCCACTTGGCTCGCAGATATAAACATCATGGCAGCCGAATCTCGAGAAATATCCTTCTTAAAAGTTTTATATAATACATTTGTACGACTACTCTAAAAATTTGGAGTCATTTGGACTTAAGGATCAAAAGTTATGGCCGGTTTATTAAACAAAGTAAAACTGTCCATTTCAATCCAGTCTTTTTGAAGTCCAGAATGTGAAAGGGTTTTTGAATATGAAGATGCCTTCAAATACAAATGTATTATTCAACAAAGTCTTCTTCCTATATCTCCTATTTCACACTGCAAAATCTCAGCTCGATTTGATGCATACATCATGAGATATGTCATGCATACTATACTGATTTTAATTCTCGTCCAGAATGGTGGGCTGAACTTAAAAGCTTCATTTGGGCCCCTTGTACTTGGATTTGGGACTTGAAATTTTTATCCAAGATGACATGTAGTGTCCCCCGAATTATGGTGGAGAGTTAATGTTTTTGGACTTATGTATTGATCCCAGTAAATCAATCTTCAAGGCTGGTCCAGTTTGTTCACAGATTCTTTGGTCTTGTTTGTGATGACCATATGACCCTTCAAATTGCAGAATTGGCTCATGGTACCTTCTAATGAAATGTTGTATATTGAAAGGAGAATCCTAAAAAAAAAGAACCACACAATTTGGATCATTATAGTGACATTTATTATTAAAACATTAAACTGACTCAATTGGACTACTTCTAAAAATGATCAAAAATTATACTTAATATTAAAACATTAATATTTCACACAAATTATGCACATTTAATATAAAATCAGTAAAGGGGGGATATAATAAGTCATGAAAATATTAATAACATCAGGATTACTCCTAAGGAGGATGCATGTATTAAGGGAATTTGGACTAGGACTTATTTATGAAAAGGAGGCCTAGGTTAGAGAACTTGGGGATTACTCCTAAGGAGGATTCCCAGATTAAATATCTTCTCATCTTAAAGGATGAGGTTGAATGAATGAAATATCTCACCTTAGTGACATAAAGATATGTAAATCACTTAGGTTTTGAGAGATGTTCCACAGAATTCCTTTCAGATAAGGAAGCCAACAAAGGAACCATGCCAAAAATGGATTTGAAGACGGTTTTTAAGGCTAAATCTTGAAGAGGAGAGGTGGATTTGAAGAAAAGAGTTGAATAAGAAGGAAGGGAACCCAAAAAGAGGGAGGCACGCAAGTCCTATTGGGGCGCGCAATTACTGGTCGTGCAAGTATACTTGCGCGACACATGTATACTTTTGCGACGGTTAACCCATAGGGTAATACTTGGGCGAGACTTGGCTCAAGCCCTTAGTATTATCCCTAAAGGATTCCAAAAGTGTGACACGCAAGTTTTGTTGAAGGGATAAGGTGGCGTGCAAGTGTCTTCATTTCCCTTAAGGTTTAGACACTTAGGCTCGCAAGTGTTGGTGAATTTAAACACTTAGGCCTTGTCCCCCCTATTTAGATCTTCCATTCTAGGTAAGAAACTACCTTAGAAGTGTTTGGAAAACTTCAAGTAGAGACTAGGGTTCTGAGAGATTAAATCTAACTTTTGGATTTTTTTCATCCTCGAAATGGGGGGGCAACAAGGGGTATTTATAGGCTACTGAAGACCTTGGGTGAAAATCAAATAGGGTGAGCAAGTTACCTGCACGGCCAATATGTGGCGCGCAAGTATACTTGTGTGACCATGATGAAACTTGCGCGGCCCATTATTAAACAAATCCTTGTTCATACCTTTGTCAATTTTTTATGTTTCTTCAAAGTATGAATCTCTTTATGCTAAGGTATTCCCCTTTTTCAGTCGTTAGACTCTGTGATGGAAAGGAGCATCAACAAAAGTCCCCCCCCCCTCAAAGTTAGATCCGAAAGGAAGGAGGATTTTACTCTGAGGTAAAGGAGAAAACCAAGGAACAGTGGCGAGCAAGTTTTGAGTGCGCAAGTGGAGGCGCATAGGTGAGAGACTCACAGGGTACAGATCGATGGGTAAAGCCTTGGCCTATAAAGATGCGGCCATTCTCGCTCAAAGAAAACGTCTTTCAAACCCTCCCGCTCTCATCGCGCAGGTTGCTTCCGTCACACAAGTGTCTTGATTTTCCACGGTTCATTGCTTCTGTTCGTGTCGCACTTCTACAGAGGTAGTTTGAATTGTACGGTTTTACCTGCACGCCCAAACTTGCGCAACACAATTACACTTGCGCGCTAACATTGTACTTGTGCGTCTTAATGCCTTAGCCATTTTTTCACTTTTCTTCACAAATTTTATAAAAAATCAACTTAATTAAGAGTTAATTATTTGACCTTTGTGCAGATTAAATAGCTCCCAGAAGAATTGGAATGGTTGATGAGCTGGCCAGCAAGCGGATTGATGATATGATGAACGTTGTTGGCCATGATTACTATAATATATGTGACAGCGCTCTCCCAGATCTGGCCAAGTACTTGAAGAAGTATCATCTTAATTTCTCACAGAGTATCTACCTGCCTCTGTATGGCCATGGTCATATGCAAGGAGTCAACATTCCAGAGGCAAAGAATTATATGTCCGAGATGCAGTCGTACTGCTACTCCTCTATTTCGGTTATGTTGTGCATTAAGAGAAGCAACAATGGTGTGAACTTTCAAATTTTTCCTCCATGCCATTTCCTTGTAGATATGAAAATGGAAAACCCATTGTATGATATGTTTTCCACTACTGGTTGGTGGAGATAAGATTATCATAACATTAAAATAATATCTGAAAAGATTACTCTCTCCAAATGGCTCTTTACTTCCAATGCTCTATTCTCAAATCCATGTATCCATCTTCCAAGTCTCTTGGATAGAAAAAGAGTCACTTTTTTATCAGCAGAAAATTTTTTCAAACCGCACTCAAGAACATTATTTTACAATTGTTCCAAGAAGAGCTGGTATCACTGCATCTCTTATTGTATCCAGTTGAATGAATGAACTCCAGGTGGTTTCTGATAAAGCTCGAGATGTCGTGAATCAAATGAAGAGTTATGTTGAAAGTCTCTTGTAATCCTTGAAAAAAGAGAAGAGGCTCCAGTCTGTGGATGTCCTTCTAATTCTTGTGCATCAATGAAAAACACTTTCATCTTCAATCATTTGTGCCTACATTCTTTTGTTACCTGCTTAAAATTTTTACCTAAGCCAATGGGCCTAGTAATCATAGTTTGATTTTTTCTAGGATTATTATAAATAACCCTAGAAACTTTGAATCTTTTTATTGCTCAATATTACCTAAATCATACAAAATGTATGTTTAGTGAGTTGGGACTTTACTTTTGTTCAGAGTTCCCTTGTCTTTTGTGGGCAGTTTAAATTCATGCACGTCGGACATAAAAAGGCTAATGTTTAAGGTCGAAATAGATTTGACTGAATGGATTAAAATTGACTCAATTCCTTGATAATTTATCTGAAAACATATTACCACACTCAAGTATTGGGAGAAACATGTAAACTATGACTTAAGAAATTTTAAATCTGAGGAATGGTATGAAAAAAGGTCTAAGAGGCATTAGAAGAAGTATTTTCTAAGAGTGAAGTTACCATTATTCAACAAACCTGTTAGGGGGTTTAATTGTACAGGGCAACCTAAGGGCATTGGCTGCATAGTCAAATAATAGCATCTTTTAGCTGACAAGTCCGTTATGTAGACTACTTATGCAAGGCCGCTTAAGGGCACGTACTGCATAGTCAGGCAAAAGAAATCTCAGAAATTTTACTTTTCTATTGCTAAAAAGCTAGTGAAAGTTTATGGGGATTCAAATTTTCCAAAGCATAGAGTCTGCTGTATGGAGAGAGGTACTTGAATATGGAGAGGATATTTCCAATCAAGATTGTCTAAGAATTGGATGAATGTCACTCCTGTGAAGGTCTGACCCAAATGCAGGGAAGGGAAATATAAACCATATACTTAAATACTTTTAGATCATGTAAAAGAGTATGGGACAAATATGTTAAGGGTGGCTATTTTTGAAGATCCCTATATATTGTAGTTAAGACAAATAAGTACAAAAGAGGTTTTATTCCCAAGAATGAAGTTACCACTGTTTGAAAAACCCGTTATGGGGTTAAATTATACAGGGCCACCTAAGGGAATTGGCTGCATAGTCAAATAATAGCATCTTTTGGCTGAAAGGTTTATTATGTAGACTGTTTATGCAAGGCCGCCTAAGGGCATGTGCTACATAGTCAGGCAAAATAACTCTTAGGTATCGTACATTATGTGACCAGAAGTCAAGAAAAGGGTTATGGAGATCTGGAAGTATTTAAGGTTAGGAGTATGATACATCAAAATGGTAATTGTTCAATGCATGTAGAGATACATAGACCAATGCTAACCATAATCATGTTGTGGATGGGTCCTAAATTGAGGTGCTGGACTTCACTACGTATCCCATGAGGATGGGAGTCAAGCTATACGTAGTTCTTGAAATATAGTTTAACGTCATGTGGGACGAGAGTTAGGGAGATCTTAGTTTAGGGTCATAGAGCTCGGACCATAATAATGAATACACAGTGTGTGTTTTATAAACCTGATGTGAATGAAGACCAGGGTTTTCATATCACATTCATGTTTTCACAGGGGGACTTTTCAGCCAAGGGACTGAAAGTGGAATCTGGGGTTATGCCCAAAGACTTGGGGTTAGATTCAAGGGATGCTCGAACATTCCTACGTATCCCATAAGGATGGGAATCAAGCCGCACGTAGTTCTTCAAATACCCTCTATACAGATTTGGTTCGTACATATGAAGGGTGAAAGGGGACTTTAGTGCAACGATGGTTTGACCCAAGATTAAAGGTTCGGGCATTGCCATGCATGCATGTAATCTTTGGAATATAACATGATTGGAGATCAATGTAAATAATGATTCCCTCTCAGTTGAGGGTCTCAAAAAATGCTGTAGTTTATTGTCATACAGGAAAAAAGTGTGAATAGTTTAATGTCATATAGCAAGGATGATGGTGAACCAATGTAAAAAATATTGCTTTTGGGGGCGGCTTTATGAATCAACATCGTATGATATGGAGGTGAACCGACGTGAAGAGATTGGTTTTGGGCTTGAACCTCGGGAGGTTGCCTACATACCCAGCCTAGAAGGCAAGGATCAAAGTCTGCGTAGTTCGATTGAAGAATGAATTGGTGATCAAGTTGTTCTTGAGGACAACGACCTAAAAAAATGGTGTTGGGACTTACGCATGGTTAGCGGCCCAGAGAGGGTGTTATGGTTGAAGTTTACTCTAAGCTCACGTGAGTCATACTTGGTGTGAGAAACAAGAGGTAGAAATAACCCTAATGATGCACAGTTTAATGTCATGTTGGACGTATAAGGGACTGAACACAGTTTAACGTCATGTTGGACAATAGGGTGATTGTACAGTTTAAAGTCATGCAGTAAGGACATAAGGGGGACTATGCAGTTTAATGTCATGCGGTAAGGACAAAAGAGGGGGTTGTATAGTTTAACGTCATATAGCTAGGACAAAAGAGAAGATTATGCAGTTTAAAGTCTTGCAGTAAGGACTTTGAGGATTGTACAGTTTAATGTCATGCAGTAAGGACAACACAGTTTAACGTCATGCTGGATGAAAGGGAAGATTATGTAGTTTAATGTCTTGCAGTAAGGACTTTGGGTACTGTGCAGTTTAATGTCATGCAGTAAGGACAACACAGTTTAACGTCATGCTGGATGAAAGGGGGACAATACAATTTAACGTTATGTGGGACGAAGAGGTGAACGGTTTAACGTCGTATAGCTAGGATGATGGTTATACATTTTAACGTCTTGTTGGACGTATTGTATTTGTGTTCCACAAAATACATCTTCAAAAATATTTAATTGGTTGGAGTCGTGATGAGTTCTCCATCCATTGAGATTAAAGAATAAGCTCCATTAGAGTAGACCTTATGTATTGAGTAAGGTCCTTCCCACTTTGGCTCAAGCTTGGGAGTTTTCTTTCCTGGTATCATTGGAGTTCTGATAACCAATACCAATTCTCCTTGAATGAATGAATGAAGACGAACTTTTTTGTTGAAAGCTCGTGCTATTCGATTTTGATAGACTTCCAAGTGATGCAGGGTGCAAAATTTTTTTCATCTAATCATTCCAATTCATCCAATCGCTTTTGAGATTGTTCATCTGTAGATAACTGATCGCAAATGGCTACTCTGAGCGAAGGTAATTGAACTTCAATGGGAAAGACTGCTTCCGTTCCATATACCAATGAATATGGAGTTGACCGCATAGCAGTGCAGGTGGTGGTTTGATAAACCCATAAAGCATGAATTTTTTTTTTTTAGGCCATGATTTCTTATCTTTATCTTCCATCTTTTGTAGTATGTTTGAAAGAGTCTTATTGAAGGCTTCTATTTGGCCATTGGATGCTGCATGATACCGAGATGAATGGTTTGATTTGATTTTTTATTCTTGATACAACTTCCTTACCTCGAATGAACAGAAGTTGGTTCCATTGTCCGTCAATATGGTATGAGGGACACCAAATCTGGTAATGATGTTAGACTTGATGAAGCTAACAATGATTTTAGAACTAACTTCTTTGAGAGGTATTGCCTCTGCCCATTTGGAAAAGAAGTCAGTAGCAGTAAGAATATACTTAAACGGCTTGGCTATAGCTGAAGGGTAAGGTCCCACTACATCCATTCCCCATGTGGCAAATGGCCACGAGTATTTAGCTGTATGAAGAAACTCTAGGTGTTGAAGAATGAATTTGGCACATACTTGGCATGAATGACACTTCTTCATGAAATCAACACAATCTTGTATCATTGAAGGCCAAAAGTATCCAAGCCTTTGAATTTGATCAGACAGTCTATGTCCAGACTTGTGGGCACCACAGACTCCTGCATGTACTTCTTTCATGACAGCCATTATCTCTTCACCATCAATGCATCTGAAGAGAACTCCATCAAAACCTCTTTTGTAGAGAATTTTTTCTAGGTGATCAGGGTTATCATAAAGAGTAAAATTGACAACACGTCACCGGATTTGTTCTTTCCTGGCTTTATCATGCGGAACTGTTCCATTTTGAAGGTATTCCATGATAGGTGTCATCCATCCTGTAGTATGACCATATGGTTTAGAAATGGGACTAATTTCATTGATTTCCTCTATTTTGTTTTGAACATAAGGTGAAATTGTACGACAGTGGGAAATACTGATGATTTTTTCATCCCGATTTAGATCTGCCAGAGTTGTGGCTATATTATCCAGTGCATCAGCTTGGGAATTTTATGATCTCGGGACATAAGAAAATGTTGGTTCCAAAGGAAATCCTGCCATTAACTCTCTAACGTAATCATACAAAGGGATTAACTCTTATTTTCTGATGGCATAATCCCCATTGACTTGTTTGATTACCAGGTCTGAATCACCTTTCACCTTTAAGTGATTCACTTGTTTTTGAAGCGCCAACTCCAATCCTGCGATGAGAGCTTGATATTCTGCTTCATTATTTGTACTGCCTTCCCACAATAAGAAGTAATAGGGTAGCACTTCCTTTTCTGGAGAAATGAGCACAATTCCTAACCCAACTTTGTTGAATTTAGGATCTTCCATTTTCTTCCCTGTTGGACTTTTGGAAGCACTGTCAAAGTACATTTCCCATGTTTGAAGATTATCTTGAATAGAAAATACTTCCTCATCAGGAAGTTCAATATATAAAGATGCATCTTCTACTGAAGGGTGTTCAGTAAGGAAATTAGCTAGATATTGTCCCTTTATTGCCTTTTGAGACATGTACTGGATATCAAATTGCTGCAAAATAACTGCCCACCTTGACAGACGTCTGGTAAGCATTGGATGACTAAGGATGAATTTGAGCGGGTTATTTCGAGATACCAATTGGACCTCATGATGTTGCAGGTAGTGTCTCAATTTATGAACTGCAAAGATTAATTCTAGACAGCACTTTTCAATACTTGAATATCAGGTTTCTACTTCAAGCATAGTTCGACTGAGATAGTAAAGGTCGTTTTTATTCCCAGCATCATTCTTCTGGGCAAGGAAGGTACCCAATGATCACTTTAAAGCTGTCACATAAAGAATAAGTGGTCTTCCTTCAACAGTTTTCATTAATACTGATGGACTCAAGAGATATTTCTTGAGAATATTGAATGATTCTTGACATTCTTCAGTCCACTGGTAAGTGACTCCCTTCTTCATCAACTTGGTGAAGGGTAAAATTTTTCCTACCAAATTGGCGATGAAACACTGAATATAGGCTAAGTGTCCTTGAAGTCCTCTCAATTCCTTCAAATTTCAAGGAGGTGACATACCAAGGATTTACTTTTTCTTCTCAGGATCGAATTCAATACCACGATGGCATACAATAAAGCCAAGAAATTTTCCTGAGGTTACCCCAAAAGCACATTTTAAGGGGTTCATCTTCAAATTGTGTTGTCAAAGTTTGTGGAATATGATTTCAAAATCATCCAAGTGATTAGAACGTTTTCTAGATTTAACCACCAAATCATCCACATAACATTCAACAATTTTCCCTAAAAAGGGTTTGAAGATACAATGCATGGCACGTTGATATGTTGTGCCTGTATTCTTTAGGGCAAAGGGAATTACCTGATAGAAAAACACACCCTGAGGGGCTCTGAAGGCTATAGATTCTTCATCTTATGGAGCCATTCGGATTTGATTATACCCAGAATATCCATCCATGAAGGAAAGGGCTTCATAGCTAGCTATTACATCAATTAAGAGTTCTGTGATCGGAACTGGAAAATCATCCTTGGGAAAATGCCGATTAAGATCTTTAAAATCAATGAAAACTCTAATTTTTCCGTTCTTATTTTTCACAGGGACAATATTAGCCAACCATTTTGGATATTGAACTTCTCTGATGAAGTTAGCTTTGATAAGCTTATCCACTTCAGCTTCAATTTTGGAAGCATAAGTTGGGTGTGTTCTTCTTGTGGATTTCTTGAATCCTCGATGTTCTTCTGGAAAACCCAAATGATGAGTAGCAACATTGGGATCAATCCCTAGAATTTCTGTATAGTTCCAAGCAAATATATCTCAATTTTTCTTCAAAAATGAAATATACATTTCCTGCTCTTCAAGATTCATGGCCGCACTAATTAAAGTGGGGCGTGGATCTTCTTTTGTACCTATATTTATTTCTCTAAGTTCATCCACAGTGGTAGAGATACCCTCTTCAAAAGCTGGAGGAGCATCCCTGAGATCTTCCTCTTCTTCTTCAACACGTGTTATTTCTTTAGTTTCTACTTGCATAGTAGATGATGAAGCAGAATTTTCATGATTAGGAGAGATGTTAAAATTTGAACATCTTGAAAAAGAGGCTACCATTTCTGACCCTATTGATGATGAAGGGTCTTCCTTGGGTAATAAAGAGGAGATAATGGATTTAGAATCAACATAATCGTTCATCTCTGACATTGCTATAACTTCTTCTAGCTTGGTTGATGAAGTATAGAATTGCTGGATTTCAGCAGATGAAATAAAGACATCTCCATTTGAGCTTTCATCATTGCTTGGTGAATCACTAATTTCTACCATGATGTTTGGCTTGATTTCCATAATTGACATTATGGAAGTTTCTATAAGAGTATTTAGATTTGGGTATATCCTATCAATTTGACTAATAGGAAACATATAATATGTACTCACATGTATAATGGGTGTACTGGAATCTTTTCCAAACCATATGGAGCATTAACTTTGGTAACCTCCCTTATCGTAGATACCTCCTTTCCATCCATGTGATAGAATTCCACCTCAATGTATTGAGATTCACATGTTTTGAATGGGGCTTTATCACCATACAATGTCCCAATTTGACCATTGAAACAATATTTGAGACATTGATGGTATGATGAAGGGATATTCGCATGTTGATGTAGCCAAGGTCTTCCAAGAAAAATTTTGAAAGTTATGTCATGATAAACAACCATGAAGTATGAATTGGATACAAGATCTCCAAACTGAGTTTTGAGTGTGATCTCACCCAGAGGTTCTTGTTCATTTTTATTATATCCTTGCAACATCAAAGTAGAATGAGATAAATCAAATTCGGTGAGGCCCAATCGACGAAGTGTACGAATGTGGATGAGGTTGACTCCTAAACCATTATCAATGAAAGATCTTAGGATTTCTACATCATTGACCTTGCCAGATAAATACAAAGGTCTAATATGTCCATGCACAACATCATCTTCATGTTCATCTGTAAAAGATATCACTGCATGGCATTCTGCAGGATCATTCTCTACATGGTAGACTCCAGCCGCAATAATTTCAGTTTCGAATTCCTGAGGGCTTGATAAATCCTCAATGAGTGCCTCCCGAAGATCCTTTGATAGATTTAAAGCATCCAAAATAGATAACTTGTCTGGTACTTGGGCCAAATGCTTCAAGACATCATACTTTTGGTCCAAAGGTCTGTGTTTCCCAATAGGAACATGTGGTTTCGCAGGTGCGTTAGAAGTTGATTCTTTGGAAGTAGATGCTTCTTGTATCAGGGTCAGAGTTGGAAATACTCCTGGCTTTGGAGGATTAGACCGACTAGGTCTATTTACTTGCTAAAAGTAAGAAGGTGTAACTTCTAACCGATCTTCCAAAATAATTGTGCCAGGACTGAATCTATCATTCATGGAAGAACTTTCTTATTCTTGTTGAGCTCGTTGAAGGGCTCTGCCATGAGTTTCTGCTGCATATACAGTTCTAGTAGGGGTAGAATTGGAATAGTGGCTTCTGGGATATCCACGTCTTCCTCTGTATCCCAGACCTCTAGAACTCCCTCTAATTCCTCTGTTTGATACAGGGAACTCAGGCTCATCAAGATCGAAACTGTTATTGGCATAAGGATCTGTTAAGTGAATAATGTTAACAGAACCAAATATCAACTCTTAAACTAATGAAGACTCTACCTGATTAGCCAATTTAGGTTGTGTCGTTTAGTGGGGCGGTGCCTATGTCTTTGAAGTAGATGTCATAAAATCTTCAAGAGTCAAAGACAACTTGGGCTTTGACACAATCTCATCTTCTTCTGACTTCTCTTCTTTCTTTGAATTATATCGTCTCTTTGAGGATTTTCTTTCTGATGAAGGGGGTTTTGTTGTGGCATTCATAACAGAAGACACAATTGGTTTCTTCAATTGTGTTCATAAAATGGAATGAGTTCGGTTGATCTTTTTTCTGACCATACAATCATCATATTTCTGCGCATTTTTGCTTTTGAATTCTTTCTACTCATCTTCTTCCTCTGGATCTATAGCAGTAACACATGCTACCTGGGCTGAAGAACCTTTCAGTTTTACCTGTCCTGAGTCCACCATTTTTTTCCGGAGGTCTTTAAAGACAAAAAATTCCTGAATGGGATGCCCTAACATCTGATGAAATGGGAAATAGTTGGTACGGTCTTTATCTCCTTCCTTGTTCGGCCTTTTAGTCCTTGGAAATTGAACCAAATTATTTTCCAGATCCGAAATGAAGTAACCAAGAACTTGTTCATTTTGGAAAGAATAAACTTTGCTCTTCAAATCCTCAAATTGTTTCTGTCTTTGATCTCTTTGATCATCTTGATGAAACGACCTCTATTGTTGATGCTTAGGAGGTGGAGCCCTTCTATAAGATGAATGTTTTGAAGTAGAAGCAGGTACAGGTGCTTGTTTAAGCGTAACTGTAGCAGTTTCTGCTCTACCCATTCTACTTCCTGGAACTGATGGAATTACATGAGTTTTAACCTTAGTCTTTGTAAGAGAGTCTTCAATCTATTGAGCGATTGAAGTAAGGTCTCGAAACCCTCCTGTGTATTTCACAGGGATCAATGGTGTGCGTAATTCATCACGCAAATTTGCCACACATATTGGAAACAATTCTTCTTGAGGGAGTGCTAAGCTTAGGGAATATGTTAATCTCTTCCAACGAGCAATGAAATCTGAAACCCTTTCATTCTCCCTTTTCTTAAAATTTTTAAGATCAAAATTTTTTGTCTTTGGCAAAGTTGAGCTGAATTGAAGAAGGAATCGTTGGCGGAGATCTTCCCATCCGGTAATTGATTGGGATTGCAAGCTTTATACCAGATAAAAGCAGGCCCTTGTAATGACTGTACAAAACACCTAAGCTTAACTGCTTCTTGTTACTGAGGGGTTCCCATCATAGGATCACAATGAGAAACAAAATGTGTTAAGTGTTTCTCTGGGTCTCCCAAACCATTAAAGATTGGGAATGTGGTACTTGAAAATTTTTATGGGGGAGGAATTGCATCAACCCATTCAGGATAAGCTCTCTTTTTTGGTTGAATTTGTGCACGTTTTCCCTCCATAGCTTCCAATTGATCTGTTAATGACTCAATGGTAGTTATTAACTTTTGAGAAACATCTGGTTGAGCTTGGACCAGAGCAGGTGCAATAACTGGAGTTTGGACAGGTGTGGTGGCTGGTACTGCAACTGATGGTAGCACCACCGATTTTTGTTGCTCATGACCCATAGGATTAGACCTGTGAGGTTGTACTGGTAAAGGAGGATATTCTTGATCCATCTCAGTAGCCGCAACAAATTCCCTTGGCTGACTGACTCCGAAACACTTAGGAGGAAGACTACCTTGAAGTAGTTCTGCATTCAACCTCCTTAATTCCTTCATTTCTTCCTCTTGTTGTGTGAACCTTTTCTATAGTGAGAGTGATTGGCCTTCTCCGGAGGAAGGGTATGTAAGCTGATTCTTTCCTTTCCCCTTTTTGGACGCCTTTCGGAGAGGGGGAAGTTGGTTATTTGAAGTAATACCTAGATTCTGAATAATCATTTGATTTCATGTACGCACACTTTCTTCATTTATGTCTATGTGTACAACTTATTGAGAAGGAACTTCTTCATCTGATCCCTCTGAGTGAGACTCATGTTCTGGAGGATCAGAAACAATGGAATTGATGAAATTTATTGATGCATAACGCATTGCATCCCTTCTATAGGCATTTCTGTGATAATTCCTTCTTCTATGTCCTTGATGAGACATTGCCTTTTGTTGATTTGATCCCTCAGGAACTTCTTGAAAAACCATAATTTGGAGGTAATCTCCTGATAATTCGGCTCTTCATTCCTCTTGTGGATTCTTACCTAATCAAGAGAAGACTGACTTTCTCTGAGGAAGAGATTGAGGATTTGAAAAAGTCCCCAGTCCAGTAGACTAGGGTTGTTCCTGTTGTTCTTGCTCAACTCCTCGAATCTTATTTGTTGATTCCGAGGGTTGGGTTAAAAGAGTCCCCAGTATACCAAGCTGGGGTGGTTCTTGAGCTATTATATCTGAGACTTTCTTAAAATCTCTCCTGATCTTGTGGACTTTAGTTCGGAAATTGGATGGATGCATCAACCTACATCCACTCAAATCACCTGGCTCAAATGACCGCTGGATGATTTCTGACACTTCTGTCACCTGATTATGCACTCTCTCTAAATGAGAAACCTGTTTGATATTCTCATTTGCCTGATGCAAGAGTAATTTGACAACTTTTTCTTTTTATGCCTGAATTTGGGAAGAACTAGTTGAGGCTTGTTCTTGATAAAGCCTTTGATTACAAACAAAACCAATTGGTTGTAGCCGTCCATGGGCAATAATATTGCATGAGACCATTTTTGGAGGGATTTGTTGACTGGAGATTACAGTGAAATGTAGTGCTCCATGAACACCCCATCCCCTGATATGAATACCAGATGGGGCATTGGAAATTAACTGGCGCAATCTTTTTAGTGCGCCAAGGCATAAACACTGAAGGGCTCTCTGCTGCTTTTCAGCCTTCAGATATCGAGAAACTGAGAGATATTCCAAATCAATTTGGTGTTGTAACCCTTCTATTATCTTGACATGATTTTCATATTCATCGTAAGATAATATTTTCTCTTTAAAGTGACAAAGAGTTTTCCATATGTTGAGACGAATATCATGAATAAAATCTTCCGTCAACATCTCTGGAATGTCATACTGAGAGTCAGCCAAAGGCCAAAACATGACTGGCACTTCACCTTTCACCAGTTGTTTTCTCATATTCAACACTTCCTCTTTATCATTTAATGAAGATTTTTCTACCTGATTATACCAGAGTTGGTGCTTCCTTGTTTCTTCATCAGATTCAACAATATTGGTAGAGAATTCATTTATCAAACTAGAAGATGAATGACCTAGGGGTGGTTCGGAGAATAACCTACACCCCAGACTATCTTCTGATTGAGAAAGTATTTCACCTGCTAGCGGTAAAGCATCAGACATGACTGGATTCACATTTTCAAGTGCCTCAAGATAAGAGGATTTTCTCGTTACCTCATTTTCCTTTAAAGAATTTTCCAGGCAATGCGAATTACTACTACGAAGAGGACTTTTTCAGCTAAATTCATCATCATGGGGAGGACCAACATGGTGGGTTATAGCAAAAGATGAAACCTTTTTCTCCTTGATCTTATGGCCACACAGAGGGTTCTTGTGGCTCTCATCTGAAGATGATACTTTGAGATCGACCGAACTATCATGAATCAAGCCTTTATAAGGAAGTGTCTGATAAAGACCTTCAGAATTAATGTTCCCACTATTGGGAAATGATAGAGTAGAATCTTGAGTTCCAATAGATAATTGTCTGAGGGCTTCAAGAACTCCAGCATCGAGCAAGGCCTTATTACAGATTGGCTCTTGATTTCTTGACTGTGTTGAACGGGTCTTTTTCTTAGACGCCTTCTTACTCACTTTGGGAACCACTTGTTGATGAAAGTGGTTATTATGGGCATGTGTATGTGCCTCTTCAGAAGAAATAGTCAGGTTAGGATGATTATATCCATTCAAATCAGGTTTATGTGCCTGAATTGATTGTCCTTATGATATGGGGGAGTATTCCCTACAACCCTCTTGGATTGGAAAAAATGTGTGTATCTATTCTGGAGTGATATGTTGATGTGTCACTCCACTGGTAGGGACAAATTTTCATTTCTTTCCCTGTGATTCTACTGAAGCTATTATAATATTCTGACAGGCATCCATAATATGAGTAGAGATTTGCTTCTACTCTTTCACCATTGTTAGAATGTTCTTGGTGACTTCAACTGCTGGAACGGGAATATACGTCCATTCCGTTCTTGGAGTAGGTGTGTATTACTGCTCCTGTCCTCATTTTCCTGTCAGTGAATTCTGACAGTACTCATGTGTGGGGGCAGAGAGTTGAGTCTGCTCCAAATTTGTCGTCGGAGCTTTCTGACTGACTTCTCTGGGTGCTATCAAATGAGACTGTTGGCAGGCTTGATGAATATTGGTAGGTGTGTGTTCCTGTTGTGTATTCTTCTTCAAGTATGGCTGACGACTTTCCTTCAATACTGGAAGACGAGACTGCTGACAGAATTGTTGATTGTAAATAGGTGTATGTACCTGCTTATCAGTTGCCACCATATTATATTGGTGAGCTTCTTTGGTTGTAGTCAGACGAGCCTACTGACTAGCTGATGAATTATAAACAGGTGTATATGCCTGCCAATAATACTCTGCCAGAATTGTCTGGCGGGATTGGCGTGTTGCTGTCAGATGAGTCTACTGGGTAGTAACATCAGGACGGACGAGTGTATATGCCCGCTCGTTGCTTGCCATCAAGTTGGCTTGATGGAATTCTCTGGGGGGGGAAGAAGTAAGGACCTGCTCCCTGTTGACCAAATTTCTCCTCTGGCATTTATTCTTGCATGCTCGGGTCTGAGGGGCTTGAGCCGAACCCCTAAAGGCGATACCCTCATCATGTTGAGGGTGCACTGCCACACGAGTCTGGCGGCAATTGTTGATGGGAGCCCTCAGGAAGGACTCATGTCTCCTTGAATTAAGGCCTTGAGTGACCTTCTCATTCCCCTCCCCATAATATGGGAGGGATTGGTGATTGCGTTCTGAGGATAACGACTCGAAACGGTTGGATACGGTGGTTGGCACCACCTGTTTCTTGATCACTGGTCATCGCTGTCTGGACAACCAGGGTAAATTATTGACTTGGAGGGCTTGTCGAGTGGCCTCCAGAGTCGAAATGGTACCATGTTAACGGTATTCCTTAACCAGTGCATTTGATACCTAGCGTTGAAGATGCTGAGTAGGTGATGTCGTCCTCAGAGCAGACGAAGATCCAGCAGGAGTAGCGGCAGATGCATTCACAGGTGTGAACTTTAGAGAAGCCATTTCTGTAACGCAGAGAGATCTTGGAAACGAGTGCCTGTTTGATATAACATACATAATCAAGATAAGTTCATCCACTACATCTTTTGGATGAGCATATATGTTATTTATTGTTTTGTTGGCCCTCTCATTGAGTTTAAATAGGGGCCTAACAAATAAGTAAAACATCATTTTAACTTGGTTAATGATTCACATTGGGTTCACCATTTTTTGTTTCCTCTGGAAATGGGGATGACCTTGTTTGATTAAGGTTAAAACATTCCAATTGGTTTCTAATAGGTTTGTTCGTAGAACCAGAAACATCCAATGATTCTATATCCATTTGGACCTACTTTCCAAAGGTAGGTGCTCATTAGTTGTGGACTGATGAGGCTTAAGAATTTTCATTGGTCGAGAGGATGGGAGGTCGGACTCATCACACCTTTTTTGGGGGGAATTAATGTCTACTCTGGGACTCTCTTTATATACTTGAGTTATATTTGTGAATCCTTATTAAATTACCAAGTATGAAAATGAGTTTTCCTTTAGATCTGATAATCAATGATTGATATTTATGAGATTTAGAGAATATTTTATATGTATTTGAGGTTCTTCATTGATAGAGAATAATATGTATTTGTTAGAGATTCCTAGTCAATGGTATCCTTCAACACATTTATATAGAAATCTCTTGGTCATTATGATAACCATACTAGTTTTAAAGCCACTCAGTGGGGCACTTGAAGTTTATTGTCGTTCAGAAGGACATGGATTATTTCAGATTTGGGATCGTACCCATAGATGGGATACCTACATATCCTTGTTTAGAAAAGGAATCAGAACCCACATAGTTCAAGTAAAGAAGTATGAGGTTTATGCATGATTGATGGCTCAAAGAAAGATGTCATAATTACTTTTACGCTCTAAACTCACATGAGTCATGCTCGGTGTGAGAAACAAGAGGTATCAGTAAAACCTAACAATTGTGCCACGAAAGATGTAATCATAAGAAATAATGTGGGTCTTATGTGTGTATGACTGTCCAGATAGATGAGGATTGGGATTTACTTCAGGGAAGAAACCTAGGAACAAGGTCCATAAAGGTATATGTTCTTTATAGAGATTTGGATACTTAAATTAGGGATTACTTTTGAGAAGGATTCCTAAATTAGAGGGGACTTAATATTGGGTTTTATTCCTGAGAAGGAAGCCCAGATCAAAAGAAATTAAGACTGGGGCTTACTCATAAAAAGGAGGCCCAGGTTAAGAGGACTTGAGACTTTGGGGCTTACTCCTGAGGAGGATTCCCAAGTTTAAGGAAAATTATGATTGGGGCTTACTTATAAGGAGGATTCCCATATTAAGAGAATTTATACTGGGACTTATTCCTGAAAAGGAGGCCTAGGTTAGGGAAATTGGGGCTTACTCCTAAGGAGGATGCCCAAATTAAAGATCTTCTCATCTTAAAGGATGAGGTTGAATGAATGAAATCTCTCACCTTAGTGACATAAAGATATGTAAATCGCTTAGGTTTTGAGAGATGTTCTGCAGAATTCCTTTCAGATAAGGAATCCAACAAAGGAACCATGCCAAAAATGGCTTTGAAGAGGGTTTTGAAGGCTAAATCTTGAAGAGGAGAGGTGGATTTGAAGAAAAGAGTTGAATAATCAGGAAGGGCACCCAAAAAGAGGTAGGCACGCAAGTCCTGTTGGGGTGCACAAGTACTGGTTGCACAAGTATACTTGCGTGACACATGTGTACTTGCGCGATGGTTAACCCATAGGGTAATACTTGGGCGAGACTTGGCTCAAGCCCTTAGTATTATCCCTAAAGGCTTTCAAAAGTGTGGCGCGCAAGTTTTGTTGAAGGGATAAGGTGGCACGCAAGTGTCTTAATTTCCCTTAAGGGTTAGACACTTAGGCACACAAGTGTTGGTGAATTTCAACACTTAGGCCTTGTTCCCCCTATTTAGATCTTCTATTCTAGGTAAGAAACTACCTTAGAAGTGTTCGGAAGACTTCAAGTAGAGACTAGGGCGCCGAGAGCTTAAATCTAACTTTTGGATTTTTTTCATCCTCGAAATGGGGGGCCCAAAAGTGGTATTTATAGGCTAATTAAGACCTTGGGTGATAATAAAATAGGGCGCACAAGTCACCTGTGCGGCCAATATGTGGCGCGCAAGTATACTTGCATGACCATGATGAAACTTGCACGGCCCATTCTTAAACAAAACCTTGTTCATGCCTTTTTCAATTTTTGATGTTTCTTCAAATGATGAATCTATTTATGCTAAGGTATTCCCCTTTTTCAATCATTAGACTCTGTGATGGAAAGGAGCATCAATAGTCCCTGAACAAGGAGCGAATGTCGTCCTCCTTTGGAAAGCGGTAATGCGAGGTAACAAGAAGTCGCGCCTGTCGCACTCGAGCAGACGGACGTGCGCGCCCCGGCGAAAGCATCGGAAACAGAAATGGTGAACCTGACGTGAAATTATTCTCCCCAACATAGAGATTAGTAACTCTTGGGGCATCCATAGATTGACGTGTCACCGGATCCAGCTATCCGGTGCTGGGTCACGCCAAGCAAATGGCGGGCCTGGCGTGAAACTCACTCGAAGTTGGGGCAGTAGAACGTTGGGCATCCCGTTCTGTGACATTGTCAGCGTGGATCTCTCTTACCAACCACGGAATACAGAATGGCGTTGGGGAACTGGTTGTCAATTTCTTTTCCTAGCATTGTTGATGAGTTAATCTCCCTACTTCCAAGAATCAGTTAGCAGCCACAGGAACACGATCACCACCCACCCGCCTACGCAGGGGTAGAGGCAACGCCGGTACAGCCGCTCCGCATGGCTCCACTACTGTCGCAATGAAGTCTGCATCCATGACCATGGGGCGCCCACACCCTATCTTCCCATCGGAATTCATCCAGAGAAGGGTTATAAACGACCTCATACATCGTTATGAGGAGGAGGGCATAATCCTAACCCAGGATATGGCCTGCCTGGACCTGGAGGCGTCTAGGCCCTGCCATCAACGCTGCCCCCAAGGGCCGCGCAGGGAGCTGCTGCTCCCCACCCCAACATTCAATCGTTTCGGGAGCCTGTCCCCAGAGTGCTTTGACGACTCCCTACCTTACGTTGATGAGGTGGGTGACGTCTGGCTCAGCCCGGTCAGAGTCCCAATTCAGGGGCTCCAAGCAAGGGCCCCCACCCGGCCGCGTTAGTGCCGCCATCCAGCCTTGCTAGAGGAGCAGGTGGGCTATGCGCCTGCACCACCAGCACCGGCTCACCTGACCCGACGCCAGCGTCGGGCACGGGCTAAGGAGAGCGCCCGCCACAGGGCATCAAAGTCGACGGCTACTGTGGCCCGAGCCACTGCCGACGCATATCATCAAGTCCCTACACACACTGAGTAGGGGCACTTATATGCCCAACTGGGATCGAGGCCCCAACAGCCCCACGAGCAGACTGGGTTGACTCTCCTAGTCGCAAGCATGAGTGGTGATCGTCGCGAACCAACCCGCGGTGATGCCACCCCATACGGAGGTCCTCCCTGTACCACTGCTACATAGAGCATGGGCTATCCCCGCTCTGAATCTTGCCATGGAGGTATGCCCCGTACTACCCCCAACCCGAGTGAAGGTCTACCCCGTGGTAGTGACGCTCGGCACGGAAGCCTCTCTCGTGCCCACCACACTGGGTATGGAGTTCTTCCTCCTGCCCCCGACCGTCGATGTGGAGACATTACCCATCCGGTCCCTCTTCAACGTGGGGATCCTCCCTATGTCCTCTCCGCAGTTAGCGAAGGTCCTCCTCGCCTTGGAAACCAGAAGGGTGAAGGTTGGCCTCGTTCCACCCGCACCAAACATGGAGGTCCTTCCCATGCTCCTGTCTGTGTCAGCGGAGGTTTGGCATGCTCTAGTGCTATTCATGGAGGTCCTCCCCATGTCCCCTTCAACATCTGTCACGGTGCTCCTCGCAATTCGGCTGTCTTAAGTGGAAATCCTCTCCACCCTGGCATCAGTGTGGCTGAAGGACCACATGTCAGAAATCTAACCTGTCCTGAGGAGCCGCCCGGGGGTAGGAGGGCAGGTTGTCATCTCCATAAGAAGAATCCTGGGGAAGTTCCGGACGGAGATCAAACCGGTCCGCTTCTCAGACTCTAAAGCGAAGTGTGACTCAGCTCACGAACCCTCCCCTCGCTCGTCCGAGTCAAGGGATGGGGTAGGGACGAGTCGCATCAGCCTAGTTCTCATAGAGTGCGAGGTCCACAGGATTCCTGCTTCCCTCCGTAGATTTATCCAGGAGGATAAAAATCTAGCGACCCCGCAGGTTACGGTCGTGCAGTCACCGCCATCATCGCCGGAAGCGCTTTCTACCTCCATAAGAGATCATAGAGAGCTATTCTGGGGATCAATGGCAGGAAAGAAGCAGTACGAACCACCACCATCAGCCCTGTCCCTTGAGCCAGGAACGGCGGCTATCAGCCCCTCTTACCGCGACATAGCGGACAGGTCGCTACACTCTTCAGAGGACAGCCCGAGAATCGGTGGCCAATCAGCCCATTCACCGTATCCCCCCCCCCCGGCCAACCTGTCGTCCCAACAGTCTGCCTCAGTACCATTTCCAGTTCCTCAACCACCCCCAGTTGGCGAATGGGGCATTCAAGGGCCAGACCCTGAATTTGAGTCAAGAGGCTTCTGGAGCATCCTTGCAGCGGACCACTTCCCCGAGAAGTTTTGGCCTGAAACATCACGGGATTTCTGCATACCCGAGTCCCTCACCCCAGAGGAAGTAGAGTGTCTCAGTTTCACCCTCTGGGAGACACATATCAGTCTATGTCATCATCGCATGGTATATCCAAGGAGCCAAGTGCATTTTGAAGACATTAATGAGTAGTTCCATCTAGTCGATCTGGCCGCACTCCCGGTGGCCCAGTGCCCCGAGTCACCAGGCCTTCGTGAGGCCCTCCAACAGTAGTGTGTTCAGAGTATTAAGGTACTCCGAAAAATTATCAAGGAGGCTACCCCCCACGTGAAAGTCCATGGCTGGGGACAGTATGTCGCCCTCCTCTTCCGTCCTATTCAGCAACATCCCGACACATTATGTGATATTGAGGACATGCCCCCGGGAAGGGTCACGGTCCACATGGCCGACGTTGTGGACAAGGAGGACGATCTGGAGTTTCTTGATGGAGAATTACCCCCTGAGGGTGTTCCACCATTGTTGGACCCATTAGGAAGGATTACTCGTCAGCATAGGAACCTCCTAGGTCTCTCTACGCCCACTGAGTCATTGGTACTCAGTCGGAATGTCGTTAAGGGAAAAGAGCATGTCGGAGCTGTCAAGAACTCTGACCTGTCTGCCTCAGTGCAGAAGATGGAGGAGGACCCCGAGAAGGCTGCGTTGCATCAGCAACTTGCTGAGAAAAAGAGTTTGGTCGACGAACTCCTGGACGAATGTGCGGTAGAGCGATAAACCGACTATGGTGATCCTAGGCTGGGGTAGCAGGGGTAGGAACAACTTCCCCTCGGTGAGATGCCTCTAGGAAACCCTGATCATACCGCTCCCGCGGATATGGCTGAAGCCGAAACTCATGGCAAGAGGGTGTGGTATGTCTCACCAAACCCTCCCGAATGGCGCGGCAATCCGAGTAATCCGGCACGGGTTCCCCCAGCCGCCCTGCAGGCCGCTCCACCAGCCACTCCACGAGCCGTTGAGGCCATCTACCGTGTCGAAGAGCCCGGCAATTCACTTGTGGTTAGGGATCCCCGTCAAGATAGGGACCCCCTCCTGGATGATCCTATGGAGGCACTCATTTCCCGCCTTGAGGAATTAGAAATGTGGCAGGTGGAAATCCCACCAGATTGCAAGCCATAACCGTCTTGGGTGGATGATATGTCAGCACCTCCGGGTTTCGGGAATCCCACCTTATCCCCCTTTAACAGAACGGGGGACCTGCCGCAGCACCTGGCCCACTTTAACTCAAGGTGTGGGCCTATGTTAGGGACCCCAGCACAGCAGGAGGCCACCAAGCTCTGTTGTTTCGTTCAGACGTTGGAGGGGTCGGCGTTCATCTAGTACAGCCAACTCCCCGTCGGATCTGTGACTAGCCAGGAGGACCTTCGCAGGTAGTTCCTCTACCAGTTCAGCTCTACCACTCGGAAGACCAGCGTCACAAACCTCTTCAAGTGAAAACAAAGTCCTGATGAGCGAGTCGTGGACTTCATCACCCGGTGGAAGGGGCTCACATACTCCCTTAACATTTCACTGACTCAGGAGCAATTATTGATGATGTGCGTGGGAAATGTCAAGACGGAATTGGTTCCCTCCCTGATTACTCAAAATTATCTCGGAGGGTTCCGAGACTTCTTGGATAAGGCCCAACGCCTCGAAGAATCCCTGCAACAGGCCAGACAGGCATGTCGGTTGCCCCCTGTAATCCCAGAAAGGAGAGCTGCCAGAGCCGAGCCCACCGCGGTGGCCCAAATAGAGGCCCCCAGGTAGCTAGAATTGCTACCAGTTGCACCGGTCCCGCAGCCTCATAGAGGCCATCCGCCTCAGGCATAGCCTTCAGCTCCTCAGCATCCTCAGAATCGGCAGGTGCCTCTGCGTAATGCGCCGCCACCACCCAGGCGGGACAATCAAGGTCCACCTCCTCAGTAAGCCCCCACGGCCCCTCATCAAGGCTAGGATCCAAGGGATCACTATCTAGAAAGAAGACACCAGAATTACTCGTTCAGTGACAATCAAATCCCTGGTTACTTCCATAGTGCCCTAGAGCAGGGTATTGTACGCTTTTCTGAGTGTAGAAGGCTGGTAGAGGCGAATCTCACCGATCGCCCCAACTACTGCCCCTATCATCTGATTCTGGGGTACACTATCAAGCAGTGCTATGTGTTTAAGGACTGGCTCCAAGACCAGGTCAATAACAACATAGTCAGGCTGGGCCCGGGCCTGGCATAAGTGGTGGGTGTCTTTGTAAGGTCAGAAAGTGGTAGCGGCGACGAAGGTGAGTGGCAGCAGGTTCCCAGCCATAGATCCCAGAAGTATGACGACCGGATGGCTCGTAAAACGGTCGCTCATGCCCATGGCATTATCCATGCACACTTGAACTATCCAGAGCCTTCATAAGCAGAATCCATCACCTCTACGTCATCATCTCAACCGACCTCTTCCCAGAAGAGCAAGAATCAGCGGTGCAAGAAGAAGCAACGCGCCCCACCAAGGTCGTCGTCATCTCGCACTCTCAGTGATTTCATGCCCCCCAAAATGGGGATCCATCCCAGAATCCGCCCAATGGTGGATGATTCATCAAGTGACAGTCAGGGGTATGCTTCAGTTAATACCATTGAGTTGGTAAATCCCTATATGACTCCCAGCGAGGGGGGATGCCAGGCGAACCTCCCCAACGTCCTCAGCCGACGTCAGCATTGGCGGAGCCGCGACTATGCGGGTCATTGAGTCGCATCAGTAGGCAACTCTAGTCAGGTCGTGCATGCCACTGAGACCAGACAACAGGCTTAGCACAGAGCTTAGCACACGCAACCTCTTTATCTGGTGTCTTCAGAACTGCCTCCACCACCATTTGTGTTATTGGATCAATCGGAACCACCTCGGTCGTGCCGCGACCAGCTTCGCCCAGCTACTGGTCAACCTCAGTCGCCCGGTACTCATATGGCAGCTACTCTCTGGGTTTCGACTAGCAGGCAGTGGGATGTACCCAGCACCAGCCAGCCGTCAGTCCAGCCGGCAAGGCCCGCCATGCCTCCAGTCACCAAGTTGCCTCCTGTAAGCAGAAGTTCGTGCCTGGCATGGAAGTACGATGTCCTAAAGCACCTTGCCAGCATCCCAGAAAGGATCTCCATCCTTGAAGCTCTTCGCATGTCTCCAGATATGCGCGAAGCCCTCACTGAGGCTTTAAGAAGCCCCCTCCAGTTTGAGACGGAGGTAGCAGCTGCAGAAGCCTTCCACGCTAAAGCAGTTGAGGCTGCCGAATGTCAGGCCATCATCTCATTCTCGGGAGAAGACAAAGGCTCTCCAATATAGGGGCACATCCGCCTGCTGTACATCACTGGCTAGTTCAATGGCGTGGAAGTCCACCGCCGTCTTGTTGACACCGGTTTCGGGATCAACCTTATCCCGACGCAAATGCTGCGGAAGATGGGGTTATCCGAGGATGACCTGAATCTCTCCGATTTAAGGATCCAGGGATATGATAGGACAGAGCAGACCCCGGTCGGCAAGATCCATTTGAAGACCCAGTTCAGTGACCTAGTTTCCAATACCAAATTCATGGTTTTCTCCTAGGACACCGCGTACAACGCATTGATGGGCAGGCCATGGCTCCACCTGCATGCGGCGATCCCCTCATCGTATCACCAATGCCTCAAGTACTCCCTTAATGGTCGAGTAGGTGTACTTCAAGGTGATTCATCTCCTTTCGCCTCTTGTGAAGCCCATTATCTGGATGCAGGCTATTACAAGAGCAAGGATAAGTAGATTCTAGCGAGTGAGGTTGAACCCGCCCTAGTCACAAGTGATCCCTGGGTAGGTTTGGACGATGCCTACATCTTCCTGATCCATTGGTTGGAGGCCATGACCCCCGACATGGGGCAATGCTTTGTCATTTCAGGGACAAGAGGAAGGCATATTACCAAGTCCAAGCGATGGTGGAAAATCACCTCATACTCCTACACAAACCAAGCTTGGGTGATCCCGGAACCTCCTACCCCCGTACGGTATCGGGACGTCCGGCTCATGGAAACGGCAGTACATCATACATGTTTGTTTCACCGGGCTGGAATTAACTAGCTCAAGCTGACGCGCCACTACTGCTTTGATGTCATCAAGTGTGGCACCTTGGGCCGAAGGCCATATGGGATTGGATCGACTACTTTCATTGTCATGGTCTCAGCGGCGCGTGAATCTCCTGATGCATTGTCCACTACTGTCCAAGATGGTACCAGCCTCCTGTCAGGTTCCACTGACCAAGGGGAAGCTTCACCCACTAAAAATACCTCCTCTACAAGCGAAGAAGAGGATTTGGAGGATGCCCCTCCTACATTTGAAGAATGCGTCTCTGCGACGGTCGATGAACTGGTACAGGTTAACCTTGGTAGCGAGGCAGATCTGAGACCCACATTGATCATTGTCTCCATGTCCCTTGAGGAGCAGCAGCGGTACGTGGACTTCTTTAAACAGCATCGTGACATGTTCTCCTGGAGTTATGATGAGATTTCAGGACTAGATCCTCAAGTAGCCATCCACAGCCTCGGTCTCCCGACAAACCATAACGGGTTCAAGCAGCCTCCCAGAAAGATGCATCTGTCTCACGGTGCCATGGTTGAGGCCGAAGTTGACAAACTCATCAGATCCATGAAACATTCTATTAATTTTTTGTATAATTATGCATACTCTAATACGTGTTTAATCTATAACCTTCAAATAAGTGTATAAATTCTTGTATAAGATATTTCCATAAAAAAAATTTCAAGTAACCTTTGAAAAATTTTGACGACGTGCTTCAAGAAATAAATTTTACATTTTAAGAATACGTTTGTAAGGATGTTTTAAAAAGGAATTTCATTATTTTGTTTTAAAACTGCTTACTGATCATTTTAAATGCTCACCCTACATTTTAATTTAATTTTACAGGGTTAGTAAATTTATCAAGTTTTGAGTACTCTTATGTAATGGAAACAATATGAAGTTTATCTTTGTCTTGTTTTGAATAAATGTATCAATTGTGTCTGGTTTTCCAAAACCTTAATCGAAAATGTTATCTGTGATGGAATGAGATGGGTAATTTTAATCTGGATGTTTTAATGAATAGAAATTACACACCGTGTTTGAGGCATCGACTCTGGGCTTCTGGGGTCGGGGTCTTCACAATTTCTATAGAGAGTTTTGGATTATTTAATAACAATACATTGAAAATGAGTGTATAGTAGACTAGGAGGTTGTTAAAAAGAAACTTACACTATTATAAATCCATTTAATAATTAATATTTATCATCAATCTAATATAAATTAAAATTCTTATGAGATGTATATACTATCAGTAGTGTAATTTATTCAAACATGGCTACTGGGGAATGGGTATATCATAATATATTCCTTCTTATAGATTATATCATTTTGTAAGAAATATGGATATTTTTCTAGAGATCAATCCTTGATCATCCTATTTGTTCTAAAAATACCATTTATTTACAATAATATGTTAGTGAGAGGGTCTATCAACTAAATCATATAATTTGTTCTATTTATCATGTTTAAATATTATTTCATTGCTAAAAAATAAATCTCATCAGCAAAATATTCTTATATATTTCTTTCTCCCTGTTGAGATAAAAAGTCATAGAATACTACCAGATTACCTAAAATTATTATAGTCTTAACTCTAACATCTTGGTCTCCTAAAATAGTTTCTAGAGGTTTGTCCTTCTATTTTCTAGGTAATATAGTTTCTGGATTAATAGTAGAAACCCTTTCATTAATTTCATAACCACAATCAAGTTCAAATCATCATCCTTTCCAATGTTTATTTTTTAGGCTTTCATATATTCAAGAGAATCACTTATCTCATTTACTTGAGTGATTTTGAGATCATAAGGATCACTTTCATTAAATATAACATGATTCATTTTTCGACAATAGGTAACCTTTTTTAAAATATTTTTATGAATTGGATGTAGTAAAATAACCATGGTAGACTTCTTCATCAGCTCTTGGATCAAACAAAACAATATTTCCCATGGTTTTCATGATATAAACCTTACATCCAGTTACTTTAATATATTTTAACTTTGATTTTTGTTATCGAATAACTCATAGGGTTTTTTGTTAGGATGTTCCTTATTAAAAATATAGTGATGACATAAAATGTTTTATTTATAGCTAAAACCAAAATATGATTGGGTGTGTTATATTCACATAACATTGTGAATGAAATTTCATGCAAGTTCACATTAATCATTTAAATAACACTATTATATTGATATATCATGGAGAAATAAAAACAATGTTTAAACCCCTAATATATTATGAATGATTTAAATTACTTATTATCAAAATATCTTCCCTAATCACTTATTAAAGAATAAATTTTGGAATATTTTTATTATATTCATGTTTACATAAAATAATGAAAAAAACAAGTATCACTTTTAAGTCTCAAAAAGAAAAAAAATAAATCTATAAAAATAATCAACAAACACATACACAAGGGATTTTCCAGCAAGCCAAGCCTTTTAAGATGGTCAAAATAGATACACATGGATATGTTCTAAGGTTAGATAAGTGAAATACATCTTAAAAGATTAAAATGATAACTTATGTGGCTTACCCACTTAACATGTGGCACACATATTATCATTCTCCAATTTTCAATTATAAAAATTAGAAATAAAATTAATTCTTGATAACTTTCTCAAAGAATAAACATTACAGTGTCTATTAACTCTAGAATAAATAAATTATTCCTTTACATTAGTAGTAAAAAAATACATTCTATCTAAAAAATGAATGGTTTTATAGAGTAAAAACATTATTATTAATTGGTTCTATAGACTTAAATGATATTTAATTAACGAGTGAGTAGAAATTGCTAGAAAAATCAACTTGAGTACTATCATCACAAAGTTTAGAAATATATATTAAATTTTCATTTAACACTTTAACAAATATTACATTATCTATGAGTATATATTTTGAATATCAAAAAAAAACAATTCCCTAGTAATTCCCTTTTATTTTTTCACCAAATGTGAAATAGCCTTCATCAACCTTGTAAAAAGATAAAATGTTGGAAAAATCTGTACTCACATGCCTTAAACATTGATTGTAAAAAAACCATTTTCTTTGTTGTTCATGTTTCTATTCCTCTAAAATTACTAATCAATATAGAGGATTGTTTGGTACACAAAAACTCTTAGGTCCAACATTGTTAGTAATAAAATATTTTGGAACAAAAATATCTCTCAATTTTATTGAATTAAAATTAGTATTGGATAATATTGATAAAATAATAACATTATTTGTTACACACATTTTCATATTTCTTAGATAACAGACATTTGAAAAATTTCCATTTATTCCAAAGTGATAACAAGTTTTACTAGACATAATTTTTTATTAAATGTTATGAAATAGTATTTATAAAGAATTAGCTTTTCAAAATTTCTACCTATACCATGAATTTCACTATTAGATTGGTTTTTATCATGGATTTTATTTATATAATCCTCCCCCATTGTAAAATCATTTTCAGAGTCATTAAGATCACAAATGTACTTCTATAATTTTTTTTATTTTGTTACTCTATTTAATTCGTGATTTAATAGAATTTTTAAATGGGTTTTCAAATAATAAATATATTTATTCATGGTTTCAATTTAACTATCATTTTTTTGTAGGAAATTACAGGGGATATTATTTCCTTTTTTAGACATCCATAGTTAGTTTTCAACTAGTTAAAATATTAATTTAATTATTTATGTGATAAATTTTAATTTTATACTTCTAACTCAGAACCTTACGAATAATAAGAATGAACCTCATTAGCAAATTCCATAAAATTTGTGTTAGCATTTTAACTAGATACTTCAGCATATAATTATGAATATGTATTATCATTGGAATATATAGTATGAAACCATATGGATTTCATGGATTTTTTTATTTTATATTTTATCAAGCATTCCTTAAAAATATTTTATTATAATTTTTGTTTTCCTTTAGTTAAGGGTAGTATGACTTTTTTTAAAGAAAAATGAGCACAGAGTGTAGTTTGAATTGATATGCCTGAAATTTTTTAAAACACTTGATCTCACATATTTATATTTCCTATGAAATATATTATTATTATTTAAGGGATTCATACAACCCCATATCTTGTTATTAAACATCTTGATCTTCCATGAAAATTGTACAAGTTCATCATTTGATCCAAAAATACCTGATGTGTATTATTCATCAGTTTATTCATATATATGTATTTTATTATTATTATGGTTATCTTTTTATGTATTATATTTTTAGAATCATTTTCTTCTTATCCAATTTATGTTCTCCAGATTCAGCTTCCAGTTCTACCTTATATATCATTTGAGTTCCAATTTGATCCTCTTTTGTTGTTTTTCATATGTTGATTGTCAGATGTAAGCTCAAATTTAACTCTATATTGGTCGAAGAATAATTAAAACATTTATAGCTTCATCCATATCAGGAATTAGTGATACCAGTGAAGCATAATTATTTAAAATATAAATTATCCATCCATTTAGTTGACAGATTATTTCTCCTTCCAACATTCTGGATTCACAAAACATAATCTTCACTGTATTATATCAAAGATATATCACATTATTTTATCCTTCATATTATACTTAAATACTTTTCCACATGAGATGTTTGAAATAGAGAAACTCAATTGAACTCATATGCACCTAGTTCAATGTTTATAGAATTATGGAATTATACTATAGATCACAACAAACATTGATATATGAAACACAAGCCTCTGGTTATGTTGGTAAAATTTTACAAGGCCTTGGATCATTAATATAAACATTAAAACCAATTCTATTTAGATCGAATTTCTTTAATGCCTTCAAGTAACCATAATTTCCACCATATAAGTATAGTTATATTATCATTGAAATACCTTATCTATAATCAATTGCAACAACCATTTTAAATAATATCCTTTGGAATTAACCAATGAAATCTAATAACCAAAGTCTTAAGAGATATGATTCCATTTTCATCTTAAAAAATGACTATAAAAAGTTTATAGGGTATGTTAATAGAGTTCTTGAAAATATTCATTACCTTAAAACAACCCTCCTCAAAGATTGAGAGTTCCAATATTTTCCATAACAAAAATGGGAACCATAAAAATAAAAAATAAAAAAAGTTGAACAAAATAGATTTATAGTGGTCAGGGGAATATAAATCCCATAGTCCACTCCACCAACACTCTACTCTATGAGTTTGTTTATTTTCACTATGTCAGACCATTTTTATGGGCTCTTAGTTTAGAGCCGGCAGTTGTTACATGTTACAATTTTCCAAGGGCATAAAATCAGGATATCCCTTTACAATAACTATCCACTGACTTTACATAGTCAATCACAATGAGTGTAAAAAGTAACATAGATAAAAAAAGTTTTATAGAATGATGCAGCCCAGAGTGGCATGTAGAAACTAATAGTGGTTAAAGATACATCTAGATAAAATGAAAATATTATAATCTAATCATTGATTTTTCATAGATTGAAAAGGGTGATCTTTTAATCCCATAAACTATATATAATATTCAATATTTTTATATTTAAAAACGTTTAATATCATATAATATCTTATTTATATAGTAATAGTTTACCTGATTTTACATGAATACACCCACATCACTCACACTATATAGTGGAAAAATCTTCTACTTATATCTTCTATTTTTAATTTGAACATAATCACACATGATAATAACAACGGCTGAGTAAACAATTCTTTTTATATGTTTATGAGATAATATATTAATGGAATTTTTTCTATTATAATTTTGGAACAAACCCTTATCAAATTGATGGAAGAGATATTCTCTCTCAAATCATTCCATTAATATAAAAAAGCTTCTCAAAATCATTTTATCCATGTTTAGGAAACTCCTTTTATGATACACTGATAACTGTTAATGGAATAGTCAAGAGATTATACTAATGTTATGAGTGTAATCATGAAGGTATGTATGACGAAATATTCATTATAAGGAAAATTTAAATATCACCTTTATTTAAAGATGATTTCTAGAGTAGAAAAAAATGATAAAATTTTATAGATATTTGACATTGATGATGCATATGGTAAACTAAATTTATTTCTGCATTGGATAATTTCATATCATAAGATTATAACTTATGGGTTTTTGATAAACTCCTTCCACGGATGTATATATTATTCAAAATATAATCCTCTTATAAATGTCCATTTATTAAGATAAAATACTTATCATAATCTTTTTTTGACTAGGCTTTTTGACTTAGAATATGCGGAGGAAAATTTACATTCTCCCTTAGAAGATTTTATTACATAGTAAAATAATATTTTTAGACTCAGATTTCATAGCATAAAATAACTGATCAAGAACAACTATTCCAATGATGTTACTATATTTAATCTGTATGGTAATTATGTCACACATAAGATAATTAGTTTTCATACGATAAATCAAACATTTTAATTCCATAAGAATAAATAAGTTTTCACTAAAATGCGATAACTTCCATTAGAATTTATACCTAGAACAACATATAATTTGGACGTTGTGTTCTAAAATAATTAATATAAAAAATCTTTACATGTAAACATGTATTTTTTTAATCATAAAAACACAAAAAGAAACTCATACATGTTGGAAAAACCTAATTCTATCAAAAAATATATCCCTTTTTAATTTGTAAAAAATACCATAATCAAAAAATAAATCCAGATATTTTATCTAAATTTTTTTTTGAATTTTTTTGTTCCCTTCATCCAAAAAATATGTTTAGAAAATATTTTATGTAACAACCCGAGCTTCCACGATACGCATCTCATTCAATAATGCAATAGCTTGCATTGTACGCAACTTTGAGTTCTAACACACCGCAACTAATCAAAGTAGCCGTTATGAATAGTAATAACCACTTTTTAAATTTATAGAAATTTTATATTTCAAAATGGACTTCATTTTTGTATTCCTAATATTGAAATTAGCCTATGTTGAATTTTTTGTAATTTTCTGAGAACTTCCAATTTTTTATGAATAGTGAAAAATACTTAAAACAACTTTTTTAATCAAAATAATTTATTGTGATAAATTATACTATTTAGTGGTTTTAAAGTATAATTAGAATATATTTTTACCATTTTATCCAATGGTGGTCATTAGAATTAATTTAACATTGAAATTGGACATAAACAATTGCCAATCTTTTGATATAAATTGTTTCTTAAAAACACGCTATTTGTTGTGACAGCGGGAATTAATTATAAAATTAATTAATGCAACTTATATGTTTGGAATTTTTTAAAATAGAAATCATTTTTGAATTCGGAATATCAATTATAGCTTAGGGTGAAATTTTGGCATTGTTCTGAAAAACTTCAATTTTTGATGAATAGTGAAACCACTAAGTGGTAGTTAAATAACTGATTTTTCGTTTAAATGAAATATTACCACTTCTGTGATTTGATTTTCAAAAATCCAATATACATGGTTTTCATTAAGAAGTAAAATGTGGTTCAATGAGATTAAAATAATTTTTTGGTGAATAGTAACTTTTATGTTCTTAATCGCGATTAGAGGTAATTAGTGTAGTTTAAGGTAAAAATAATGTTTTAATAATATGAGATGAGGTTGAAACTTGTCCTACTCCTATTGGATGAGTCATGGCCGACCAAGACAACCCATGGGTCAACTTGGGGACCCCATGGAGCCACTTTAGTTGGAAAATGACATTAATATATATTTATTTAATGTTAAAATTAAATTGACACAAACATGAGTTGTTTTACTAAAACAGTTTTTAAGTGGGGTTACACAAGTCCAAATTTTGATTATAAATATTCCTTAGAAAGATAAAAAGATTTCCTACATCATAGTATTTTTTTATAATTTTTAGAAATTAAATAAATTAAATTATTTATGATATCATGATGATGCAGCGATGACCTCATTATTTAATGATTTAAATAAAATGGGAAGATAATGCAAAATCCAAGGCTTACACTTGTTCAAAGACTATTGGATGGGTATATTTCAAACCCTTATCACCTTAGCCACGAATTATATAAGTGTGGGACCTTTAGAAACCGAAAAGCATTGTATAATTGAATAACATTTCATTACTTTCCAAAAGTGCCCCTCCTCTCCACTTATAAAAGGCCCCCACCTCTACCACCTCATTCACACTTTCAAGCCATTTGGCTCGGCCAACCTCTGCCCAAATACTCTCCCAACATTCCTCCCTTACTCCTAGAAGCCTCACTTTGGGCATAACTCTTCCCAAGGAAGCCTTTGGCTCAAATCAAAAAGAGTTACCCGATTTTGAGGTAATGTCTTCTCTAATGTTGTTTTGTTTCATTTTTCTTCTCCAACCCCCTAAACTCTTTTTATTTATTTCTTTAGTAACAACACCAGTATCCTCAATATACTAGGATGTTGTTATAAGAAGGATTCGAGCTACACTTACACACACTTACATCTAATGGTTAAAGAACATACGGTTTCTGTGGATGGAGAATTTCTGCCTCACGAAACGATGATTGTTCAACACTCATATAACACCTTCAAAGGTGGCCATTAAGATGTCACTATTTTTATATATGATATATAATATGTTTATGTTTTACTTATGCTTCTGTATTTCTCATTTATGGCATACTTTATGATTTCCATTATGGGTAAACGTGATAATTTCATTTTAGGAAGTGCGGACTACCGCCCCCTCAAAGTGATTTGAATCGTTAATGCCATATGTGGGATGTATAAAGGATGGAGTAAATGGTATTATACACTATATTATACTAGAATTATATTATAAATTTATATCATTATGATTTCATTCCATTAAATACGAAATATAAATGAAAGTAGCGTTCATGCGTACGTACGGCTTACCGTCTCCATGAACGGTGCATTTCATTTCTTACCTCTAAATGTTACGTGACATTATGAATGAATGTATATAATGTATATATATGATATATATGATATCTACATCATGAATATAATTCTGGATATAATGGATATTTCACCACATGAACAACTTGTAATTATAAGAAGTTTATTTTTGACTCAAGTACCAAAGATCGACAAAACGACCGTTATTAACTTAAATAATTAAATAATGTTCATAACATGGTAATAAGTGATATAAATGGAATAATGAACATGAAAAAGGTTCTTAAGTAAATATAAATTAACTCTAGTTTATTATTCAGGAGGTTAAAGAACGGTCGAGTCAGGACAGGACGCAAGGTAAGGGAATTTCTTAACCCAATTTCTATTCTTTGGGTTAATCTCCTACTTTCAAATTATGTCATGATATTATTATGTCCTATATTGTATTTGTACATTATTTATGTGTACTTATAGCGAATACACATTATAGATGTACTTTATTTATAAAAAAATGATCTTTTTAAGGACTTCGTCTCAATCCCCTTTCATTGAGGCATATTTGGTTTTATACACAACTTTCTTTTATACGGTGTATAAACCCCTTTGACTTTTACGTTTATTCAAAAGGAATCTTTTTTTATACGAAGCGTTTTACTAAACGACAAAAGGGAATGTTTTTCTTTCCGTACTTATGCGGCGACAACGACTTCTCCGCCGCCGTGACCATTATTTGAGATTCGGCTTCCTCTACAAGCCATCATTTTTTTTAATGAAAAATAAATACAAAGTTTTAACTTTCTTTTATTTTGGTATTGAAAATTGTTTTGAAAGCGTTTTTATTATATCAATGTGTTGTATTGAAATCTTGTGATTGAAATGTGGAAATGTTATGTTTCCTTTATGAATGTTTTATGTGATACGATTATGTTATGGTTTATGATATGTTTAAACCTATTCATATGAGGAATGCATTGGACTTAATAAGTGACGGGTGGAGCCCGCTACAGCTCCTCGATGCATCGGCAGGTCTCATGAGACAAACTAGTGTCTTGGCACGAGGCCTTGACAAAATCTTATTTGTGGTCTTGGCACGATGCCTTGGCTACGCGGTTATGATAGTCTGGCATTATGCATTCCATCATTATGAAAGTGGTTATTGATATTGCATGTGATTATTCGACCAGTAGAATATCCATGTGAGGAAGTGAATGGCATTAGCTCATTTTACTTTTGCCATATTATGTTGATGTTAAAGTTTAAAAAGGCTTTTGTTTTAGTTATACATTGCCTTAAATGTTAATGATTATTTATGAAAGCTTCCGCAATATTGTTATCCTTACTGAGCATCTGAGCTCACCCCTTTCAATGTTTTAATGTTTTCCAGGATGTGAAGAAGTATTTTATGAATGACCTGTAGGGATAGTCAGAAGAGGATAGAAGTGTGGACTTTGGAGACTATGTTATTATAGTTTTTCACTTTTTTATGTAATGTAACATTTATGAATGTATCTAGTGTTTCCAGGGCTACTAAACTAATCGGTCTTTCGAGACTTGATCTTTTGTGATCATGCCAATGTTACGAAGTAATGCACCGACTCTGGGTAGCTGGGGTCGGGGCGTTACAGTTGGTATCAGAGGCAGTTTAGTACTAACCTTGGAAGCTAGATTTAGATAAACTCTGATTAGAGCACATAGCCCAAAGATAGACTTTGAGGATTAGTATAGAAGAACTTCCTAGAATTTTGGTATTATAGAGATGTTATGAGTTTTCCGAGCAATACATCCCTGTCTGGATACGAGCAGGTAGAGGCGGCTCTGGCACAGATGTACCTAGGGGTAAAACCCGAAAACACCGCTTTGAGCTAGACTCGAACGGGAACTGGTGCACGACAACAGGCCTTGCTGCACTCTTGGTTACGACACTCCCGGGGGATATGCTTAGGATAATTCCCATTTTCTTTACAAACCACTATGAACGGTTATGAGTATATACTTTCTCAAATAAAACCTTTTTATGATTATGTATTATATCCATAAATAGTTCAATTTATGTTAAGTATTTTACAAGTATGGAATTATGTATTTTGATTAATAAACTAATCTAGTTTATGCCATTGTTTAGAAATGGCGCCTAGTGGAAGGAATGGAAACCGTATCAATGCACGCACTCCGTGTAGGGATTTCCCTCCTGCTCAAGATAATTATGGTGGAGCTAGTGATACAACTGGTGCTGATCAGCTTCTCACCGTACTGGGACAACTCACGCAGGTTATGAATAATAACCTTACTCGTATGGAGCACCCTGATCCGCAACGTGGAGGATCAATGTTAGACCGCTTCATGAGGCAACAACCACCAACCTTCAATGGGAGTACAAATCCTATAGTAGCTGAGCAATGGATAAATTCCTTAGAGAAAATATTCCATGCCTTGGGGAGTAGTGAAAGGGAGAAGGTTGTCATGGCAGTTTACCGCCTCACTGGAGATGCCGATCAGTGGTGGTCGCTGATTCAAAACACAAAGGAAGATGATGACTTATCGAATATGGAATGGAGGGAGTTCAAAGAGCTTTTATTAGAAAAATACTTTCCTCGTGAACATCGAGAAGATATGGAAAGGCAATTTCTGAGTCTGAAGCAGAAGGAGGATGAGAATGTCGCAAAGTATGAGGCTAACTTTACAAGGTTAGCGAGGCATGCTTCCGATTATATACGTAACCCAAGGAGTAAGATTGATCGTTTCTTTGATGGGTTAAAACCATTCCTCCGTCGAGCTTTAGTATCACAATCCTTCTCATCATACGAAGATATTGTCTCGTGTGCTATCAAGACAGAAAAGGAATTCTCTAAGTCTTATGACAACAAAGTAAAGCAAGAGAAGAAGAGAACGGTGGAACAAGAGACAGATAAAGGGAAAAAGGGAAAGAAGGATTTTCCATTATGTGATAATTGTGGGAAGAATCACCCTGGTACTTGCCTAAAAGGAATGGGAGTTTGTTATAAATGTGGAGAAAAGGGTCACCAGGCTCGTGATTGCAAGGGAAAGAAAGAGGCTATCAAAGTTGAATGCTACAATTGTAGGGAAATGGGGAATTATGCAAATTAATGTCCTAAGCGTCAAGGAAACTTACCTCAGAAAAGGCCAAGGGATCAAGGACAATCTTATGCTGTGACTACAGTTGAAGCGGAATAATTAATGTATTGGTGCTTTTGGACTCATGGATTATATTTTGGTTATTAGAATAATGTGATATATATATATAAGGATTGTACTGCAGTACTTGTTGATTTCAGTAAGGTTTTAATATGATTAAGGTAATCATATTTTTAGTATGTTACAATAAGAGAAACTTTTCTTTGTTTGGGGAATCTGATGTTACAATTGATTTTGGAATTTAGAGACCTTTTAGAGAAAGTCTGGACGGAGGTATTTTGAATAACTATTAAGGTTGGAATGGATTAAGTTGAACCATGGATAGTATTGTTTAAGGATAAAGCATTTCTGAAGATTATTTTTGGAATATTATAATACTATAGTTTTAGGAAAAGGACAACCTGCAGGGTGGGGAATAACCCGTCGCGTCGAACAAAACTGCAGGAATCGAACCCACAACCATAGTGCGACAAGCCTTTATTTCCTACCACTAGCCTACAGGAAGTCCCTGGTTATTAAAAAATAGTTTTACTAATCTAAATGGTATGTGTTAACATTTGGAACCATATACAATTAGGATAAATAGAATATTTTTGAGTTCCGTTGCCATTTGGAGTAAAAGTTGGGTCTGTGGTAAAAATTTATTAACGAATGAAAGTATACATAACAAGTATGTATATTCCCTTACGTTCTTAGTAAATCTCCTAAATAAATTCCTCAACATTATAAAAGGTAACTTAAAACAAAAATGTTGTTAGTTAATTTTTCCATATTTTCATAGAATCCTAGAATGGGCTATATCGGGTGACCTTTGTACTTATCTTGCTTTCTTTTAATGTTATATATTTATTAACCTTATTTCCGATGTGGGTTATCCTCAAAGGTAATTTCTCTTTTCAACCTTTTATTTTCAAAGAAAAATTTCAAATTGCGAGGACGCAATTTATTGAAGGAGGGGAGAATGTAACACCCCGAGCTTCCACGATACGCATCTCATTCAATAATGCAATAGCTTGCATTGTACGCAACTTTGAGTTCTAACACACCGCAACTAATCAAAGTAGCCGTTATGAATAGTAATAACCACTTTTTAAATTTATAGAAATTTTATATTTCAAAATGGACTTCATTTTTGTATTCCTAATATTGAAATTAGCCTATGTTGAATTTTTTGTAATTTTCTGAGAACTTCCAATTTTTTATGAATAGTGAAAAATACTTAAAACAACTTTTTTAATCAAAATAATTTATTGTGATAAATTATAATATTTAGTGGTTTTAAAGTATAATTAGAATATATTTTTACCATTTTATCCAATGGTGGTCATTAGAATTAATTTAACATTGAAATTGGACATAAACAATTGCCAATCTTTTGATATAAATTGTTTCTTAAAAACACGCTATTTGTTGTGACAGCGGGAATTAATTATAAAATTAATTAATGCAACTTATATGTTTGGAATTTTTTAAAATAGACATCATTTTTGAATTTGGAATATCAATTATATCTTAGGGTGAAATTTTGGCATTGTTCTGAAAAACTTCAATTTTTGATGAATAGTGAAACCACTAAGTGGTAGTTAAATAACTGATTTTTCGTTTAAATGAAATATTACCACTTCTGTGATTTGATTTTCAAAAATCCGATATGCATGGTTTTCATTAAGAAGTAAAATGTGGTTCAATGAGATTAAAATAATTTTTTGGTGAATAGTAACTTTTATGTTCTTAATCGCGATTAGAGGTAATTAGTGTAGTTTAAGGTAAAAATAATGTTTTAATAATATGAGATGAGGTTGAAACTTGTCCTAATCCTATTGGATGAGTCATGGCCGACCAAGAAAACCCATGGGTCAACTTGGGGACCCCATGGAGCCACTTTAGTTGGAAAATGACATTAATATATATTTATTTAATGTTAAAATTAAATTGACACAAACATGAGTTGTTTTACTAAAACAGTTTTTAAGTGGGGTTACACAAGTCCAAATTTTGATTATAAATATTCATTAGAAAGATAAAAAGATTTCCTACATCATAGTATTTTTTTATAATTTTTAGAAATTAAATAAATTAAATTATTTATGATATCATGATGATGCAGCGATGACCTCATTATTTAATGATTTAAATAAAATGGGAAAATAATGAAAAATCCAAGGCTTACACTTGTCCAAAGACTATTGGATGGGTATATTTCAAACCCTTATCACCTTAGACACGAATTATATAAGTTTGGGACCTTTAGAAACCGAAAAGAATTGTATAATTGAATAACATTTCATTACTTTCCAAAAGTGCCCCTCCTCTCCACTTATAAAAGGCCCCCACCTCTACCACCTCATTCACACTTTCAAGCCATTTGGCTCGGCCAACCTCTGCCCAAATACTCTCCCAACATTCCTCCCTTACTCCTAGAAGCCTCACTTTGGGCATAACTCTTCCCAAGGAAGCCTTTGTCTCAAATCAAAAAGAGTTACCCGATTTTGAGGTAATGTCTTCTCTAATGTTGTTTTGTTTCATTTTTCTTCTCCAACCCCCTAAACTCTTTTTATTTATTTCTTTCGTAACAACACCAGTATCCTCAATATACTAGGATGTTGTTATAAGAAGTATTTGAGCTACACTTACACACACTTACATCTAATGGTTAAAGAACATACGGTTTCTGTGGATGGCGAATTTCTGCCTCATGAAACGATGATTGTTCAACACTCATATAACACCTTCAAAGGTGGCCATTAAGATGTCACTATTTTTATATATGATATATAATATGTTTATGATTTACTTATTCTTCTGTATTTCTCATTTATGGCATACTTTATGATTTCCATTATGGGTAAACGCGATAATTTCATTTTAGGAAGTGCGGACTACCGCCCCCTCAAAGTGATTTGAATCATTAATGCCATATGTGGGATGTATAAAGGATGAAGTAAATGGTATTATACACTATATTATACCGGAATTATATTATAAATTTATATCATTATGATTTCATTCCATTAAATACGAAATAGAAATGAAAGTAGCGTTCATGCGTACGTACGGCTTACCGTCTCCATGAACGGTGCATTTCATTTCTTACCTCTAAATGTTACGTGACGTTATGAATGAATGTATATAATGTATATATATGATATATATGATATCTACATCATGAATATAATTCTGGATATAATGGATATTTCACCACATGAACAACTTGTAATTATAAGAAGTTTATTTTTGACTCAAGTACCAAAGATCGACAAAACGACCGTTATTAACTTAAATAATTAAATAATGTTCATAACATGGTAATAAGTGATATAAATGGTATAATGAACATGAAAAAGGTTCTTAAGTAAATATAAATTAACTCTAGTTTATTATTCAGGAGGTTAAAGAACGGTCGAGTCAGGACAAGACGCAAGGTAAGGGAATTTCTTAACCCAATTTCTATTCTTTGGGTTAATCTCCTACTTTCAAATTATGTCATGATATTATTATGTCCTATATTGTATTTGTACATTATTTATGTGTACTTATAGCGAATAAACATTATAGATTTACTTTATTTATAAAAAAAATGATCTTTTTAAGGACTTCGTCTCAATCCCCTTTCATTGAGGCATATTTGGTTTTATACACAACTTTCTTTTATGAGGTGTATAAACCCCTTTGACTTTTACGTTTATTCAAAAGGAATCTTTTTTTATACGAAGCGTTTTACTAAACGACAAAAGGGAATGTTTTTCTTTCCGTACTTATGCGGCGACAACGACTTCTCCGCCGCCGTGACCATTATTTGAGATTCGGCTTCCTCTACAAGCCATCATTTTTTTAATGAAAAATAAATACAAAGTTTTAACTTTCTTTTATTTTGGTATTGAAAATTGTTTTGAAAGCGTTTTTATTATATCAATGTGTTGTATTAAAATCTTGTGATTGAAATGTGGAAATGTTATGTTTCCTTTATGAATGTTTTATGTGATACGATTATGTTATGGTTTATGATATGTTTAAACCTATTCATATGAGGAATGCATTGGACTTAATAAGTGACGGGTGGAGCCCGCTACAGCTCCTCGATGCATCGGCAGGTCTCATGAGACAAACTAGTGTCTTGGCACGAGGCCTTGACAAAATCTTATTTGTGGTCTTGGCACGAGGCCTTGGCTACGTGGTTATGATAGTCTGAAATTATGCATTCCATCATTATGAAAGTGGTTATTGATATTGCATGTGATTATTCGACCAGTAGAATATCCATGTGAGGAAGTGAATGGCATTATCTCATTTTACTTTTGCCATATTATGTTGATGTTCAAGTTTAAAAAGGCTTTTGTTTTAGTTATACATTGCCTTAAATGTTAATGATTATTTATGAAAGCTTCCGCAATATTGTTATCCTTACTGAGCATCTGAGCTCACCCCTTTCAATGTTTTAATGTTTTCCAGGATGTGAAGAAGTATTTTATGAATGACCTCCAGGGATAGTCAGAAGAGGATAGAAGTGTGTACTTTGGAGACTATGTTATTATAGTTTTTCACTTTTTGATGTAATGTAACATTTATGAATGTATCTAGTGTTTCCAGGGCTACTAAACTAATCGGTCTTTCGAGACTTGATCTTTTGTGATCATGCCAATGTTACGAAGTAATGCACCGACTCTGGGTAGCTGGGGTCGGGGAGTTACATTTTAGGTGCACTCATCCACTTCTCCATGACATAAAAAATAACAAGTGAAGAAGACCATGTTTATTATGGCATAAGTTTATATGTTTATTGAAACAATATTAAGATAAATAAAATTGGGCATGGAGTTGTATTAAAAAAACAGTTTCTAAGATATAGAATGAAATCAAAATAAATAATATAGATTAAAGAACCATATAAAAATAAAAATATTAAATAAATGTAAGTAACAATAAACATTAAACACATTCAACATGTTATTCAATAAATATTATTCATGAAACATAAATAAACAACAATCAAAAAATAAAAATAATAAAAATTCAAAACATATAAATAAACAACCATTCAGTTGTCTTCTAGACTCCACTATCAATTAAACAACCATTTTTGAAAAGTATATATTTCCTATGGTGTTTGTTGATGATTTGGAGGATGAATATTTTATCTACGTTGTTGGACAACATGTATGTATGTGTTAGGTATAGGATCATAATAAAATTATCCAATTAAATCTTCAATTATTTGAAAACATCATTCAATGATGGTTCTATATCTAAAATCGTACCTTATAGAATTGTAATAGATTTTTAGAATAGTTTTACAAGACATATTTAAATCAATGTGATCTATAGGTATAATGGTTAATTTAGTAGAAGGGGAAATTAATGGCAATGAATCTTATTTGGAAATTCCAGAGGTTCTCCCAGGAATAGATATCAGTTGGATCGTAGATTTCTTTAACTATATGAGGTGTGATGACATAGATATCTAATATGGAATGTATGGAAGTAAATCTACCTCAAATATGATATAGTGTATCCATGCACATATCATGTATCTTGATCATTTAATTCCTGTAGAAATTCACCATAAAAATAAAACCATTTAACATTTTTTGAGAAACATTCACACAAAAATTTGAACAGATTTCATAAACACTTTTATAAATAAATTCTACAATACATTAATCATGTTAATATATATACCAATTGGAGTTAAAATAGTGAAATAAACATATTTTTTTCCTTGTGTAACGTCAGCATGATCTATAAATTTTTTTTGGGAGGATACTTTATGTTTCTTTGGTTTATCAAATGCTTCTTCTTCTTCAGATGAAGATTCCAATATCATGTAGTTCCCATTTAAGAGATGAAAATCCCAAATCATATCTTCGACCAAAGAAAAAAAAATCAATAATGGTCTTGATATTATTACAACCCCATGGAAATAATAATTCTATCCTTCTTGGTATGAAAATAGGATTATTGAATGACAATTAGTTTCTTCTTTAGAAAATTTCAAATCACTTTTTGAGAGACATCAATATTTTATGAGAAGCTCCATGAAATTGATGTAATTCATCATAAATTAGAAAAAAAAAGTCAGAAATAATTTCATGAAAAAATTATTATTAAGGAATCTCACATTTCATTAAATAAACTCTCATAGATAGCATTTGAATTACTTGAGAAACATCTTCCCATTCTGATTCTAACATAGTCAGGTGAAAGGATTTTTGGAATGAGGGATCTCCAAGAGATTCTTTTGAAGCATTCTCCATAACTGATTGGTCAAATACTTTTAGTTCATTAAAATATATTCTAGAGGTAACTTTTGGATGAGTAGTTGGAATACTCTTTATCTATTAAAACTAACAAAAAAATTCTTATATATATGAAACTCATCCATTATAATAGTAAGAACATGTAGAGTCATCAAATCTTCTCACAACTTAATCAACTCAATATACAATGAATTTTATTAAACTATTATCTGATAATAAAAAATATTTTATTTTTCATCTACATCATAAAAGACCTATGTAGGAAATTTAAAATAGGTACGGGTTGTAGGAATTGATAAAAATAAATCTTATTGCATGTTAGAACTTGAATATTCATCTACAAATTGATTTTCATCAGATTTTAAATTTTCACTATCCACTATTAATCCTCCAAACAGAGAAGGTTCACTAGACTAAAATATCAACCTTATTCTAATGAGACAAAGATTTGATTCAAAAACATCATCATCTTTATAATCAATATAAAAAGCATTATGATTGATAATATTAATTTATTTTATTCCAAGCTTTTAACTTCAATTAGAATTTCCAAATTCCTAAAAAAGAGTAATTTGTTATGATGGAGTTTATAGAGTATTTATATAATAAACTATTATTAATATTGTACATTATGAACCCAATCCTTCTCCTGATGTAAAAATGGTGGAATAGATGATTGATTGACAGAATGTGATGGGGGCTTCTATCGCTGCTTGAGAGTCTTCCGACTAAAATTCATACACACTTATTACTTTATTTTGAATTTCTTATGAGATAATGATGTTGAATCTATTATGTATTTCCATTAGATTTTCTATATTCCAAGTTTATTTAACTTCTATATAGGCACTGATAGGTTTAATTAATGACATAATTTCACTTATGGTTACCTGAAAAAGTACCTTAGTAGTATGAGATGTATAACCCTTAACACAAGAGAGTTCTACATCAATATCATCATCCATACCAAATGGTACTAACTTAATTTCTAAATATCTCAAGTAAATCCCACTGTATTTCAAATCGCCAACACTCAAATTCTTCAAACCATAACATTGATTAATAGAACTCTCATCCAGAGATGTATTGGCCTTGATAAAAACTTGATTCAAGATTCTACCAAATGGATAGAAATTGAATGATTGGTTTTGAACAAGTCACATGTATTTTACCATGATTCTAGAAAAATTTCTATTTTTTTAGTCACAAATATGTATTGCAAGGTGGTATCTTGAAAAAAAAAATCTCTCTAACTCACTATTTCATTGATTTATTAGTAAATAAATTAACACAAATAGAAAATTATTTTCTAGTACCAAATCATTTAAATGATATATCTCCACATCAAGGTTACAAAATAGGGAAATCATAATCTCTTTAGGAATTATTTCTTTAACGAAATTATGGGACACAATAATATCATAATAACCATCATGAGGAAATTTTAAGGATTCATCTATAGCCATCGATGAATTCAAAAACACTTTTTGGTTCATATTTTATATAATAAAATCATCAAAATCACAAAAATGAAACATTGTGGTTTCATAGAATTCATGTAAATATTATTCAATGAAAACATCATCATCTTATCACTAAATACATACTCCCATTGTTGATGATTAACAACCTTTTTTAGCATCGTTTTTTATTATATCGAGCCATTGAAAATCAATAGCTTTCCTATTTATTAGTTTTCTAGAGGATCATGAATTCTTTGAGCATCAATAAGTATCACTCTATAATATATTCATTTTCTTCATTTGAGAAGATGTTTTTAAGGTTTTGAGTAATAGGTTTTTAAGTGTTTAGAGTGAGGAGATGTGGGTAAAACCATTAACACATAATTCATAAGTTAATTAAATACATAAAGAATTCAATTCAGAATCCAGGAGTTAGGGGGCTGTTCAGGGGTTTTGGGTGGCTGTCCATGGGGGGTAGGGGTGTCCAGGGGGTGGGGGTGTCTGGGGGATGGGGGTTTCCAGGGGTTTGGGGGGCTCTCCATGGTGGTGGGGGGTGTTCATTGGGGTTTCCAGGGGGTAGGGTGGTATCCAGGGGGTGGGGTGGTGTCCAGGGGGTGGGGTGGTGTCCAGGGGGTTGGTAGGCTTTCCAAGGGGTGGTGGGTGTCCAGGAGGTGGGGGCTTTGAGGGGGTGGGGGTGTCCAGGGGTGGGGTGGTGTCCAGGGGGTGGGGGTAGTCCAGGGGGTTAGGGGGATATCCAAGGGTGGTGGGGTGGTGTCCATGGGGATGGGGGTGGTTGTTCATGGGGGTGGGGGTGTCCAGGGGGTGGGGGTTTCCAGGTGGTGGGGTGGTGTCTAGGAGGGGTGGGGGCATCAGGGGGTTGGGGTGTCCAGGGGGTGGTGTCTAGGGGGAGGGGTGGTGTCCAGGGGGTGGGGGGGATTTCTAGGGGTGGGGGTGTCCAGGGGGTGGGGTGTCTAGGGGTGGGGTGGTGTCCAGGGGGTGGGGGTGGTCCAGGGGGTTGGGGGTTGTCCAAGGGGTGGGGTGGTGTCCAAGGGGGGTGGGGTGGCTATCTATGGGGGTGGGGGTGTTCAGTGGGTGGGGGGTTCCAGGTGGTGGGGTGGTGTCTAGGAGGGGTGGGGGCTGTCTAGGAGGTGGGGCATCCAGGGGGTTGGGGGTGTCCGGGGGGGGGGGGGGGTTGTCCATGGGTGTGTACAGGGGGTGGGGTGGGGTCCAGGGGGTGGGGTGGTGTCCAGGGGGTTGGGGGATTTCCAGAGAGTGGGGGTTTCCAGGGTGGTCCAGGGGTTGGGGGATATCCAAGGGGGGTGGGTGGTGTTTAGGGGGTGGGTTGGGGGTGTCCAGGTGGTGGGGTGGTGTCTAGGAGGGGTGGGGGGAGCATCTAGGGGTTGGGGGTGTTCGGGGGGGTTTTCCATAGTGGTGGGGGGTACAGGGGGGCGATGGGGGTGTGCAAGGGGAGGGGGGAGGGCTTTAATGGTTTTAATGGAATGAATTTCATGGATTTTAAGATCATTGGTATTTTTAAAATGGTTTTGGAATAGTGTTTATTTCAATAGTATGTGTTTCTTTAAGAAAAAATGAATGCTTTTGGTGTGTATGGTAGGAAGGGTGATTTGGTTATTAGAAAATGGATTGCATTTTTATTGTGGGAAAAAAAATACAATATGATTTTTGAAATGGAACCTTACAGGGGATATCTCAGGTAGTCATTCTTGTGATCCAGCTATTTTCTTCCTAGTTTTGGTCTCTACTCAAACTCTTGTGGAAGTCGAATAGCCATGTTCTTATCAGATCATTTATTATGCATGAGAGTTTCTAAAATACCAACCACTATTTTTTATTGGTGATTAAGGATCTCAGGAGGCAATGAAGAGGGAATCTATGATTAATGGGATCCTCGAGTTGTTAGAAACCCTATAATCCACAGAGGTGGGGGATGTCCAGGGGTTGGGGGGTTGTCCACGGGGGTGGGCGGGCTGTCCAGGGGGTGGGCGGGGCTGTCCACAGGGGTGGGGGGCTATCTAGGGGGGTAGGAGGTGTCCAGGGGGGGTGGGAGGGGTTGTGCAGGGGGTAGGGGGCTTCCAGGGGGTGGGCGGGGCTGTCCAAGAGGATAGGGGGTGTCCAGGGGGTGGGTGGGTTGTCCACGGGGGTGGCAGTGTAACGCCCCGACCCCAGTTACCTAGAATCAGTGCATTATTACATAATATTGGCAAGATACAAGGAATCATGTCCCAAAAGACCAACTGGTTTAGTAGCCTTGGAAGTATAAGATACATACATAAGTTTTACATTACATCATGAAATAAAAACAACAACATTGTGTCCCCTTTGAACACTCTTATATCCCTTATCCTATTCCTACAGGTTAATCATAATATACTTATTTGCATCCTGGGAAAAATAAAACATAAGAAAGGGGTGATCTCATATTCTTTGTAAGGATAACAATATAGTGGAAACTGTCATAAATAAGAATAAACATTTAAGGTAATGTATAAGAATAGAACACGAGCCTTTTAAACTTAAAATTCAGTATAATATAGCCAAGATAAATCAAATAATTCCATTTACTTATTCACATGGATATTATACTAGTCTAATAATCACATGAAATTTCAATAGCCAATTTCATAATGATGGAATGCTTAATTCCAGACTTCATAACCACATAGTCAAGGCCTTGTGCCCAGACTACAAATAAGATTTTATCGAGGCCCTTTTCCAAGACACTAGTTTGTCTCATGAAACCTACCGATGCATCTAGGAGTTATAGTAGTCTCCACCCATAACTTACTAAGTCCAATGCATTCCTCGTATGAAAATTTTTAAACATAACATAAACATTCGTATTAAAACTAGCATACTAAATGTCAATACTTTATCCCTAAAAAATGAATGGTACAAAAAATAACACATCCATAGTCAAACATATCAAAAAACCTTCAATAAAATATAAAATATTTGTATCATAATAAATCAACCTTGATCTAGAATAATATCCCGTAAAGGATGTTGACATAGTTGAAAATGATCAGTAAAAATCTTTGAGATAAATATCCCCTTTTTATGAAAACATTTAAAAGTCTCACTATTTATAAAGATTCTATTTAAAATAGATTTTTGAATCAAAGTGTCCCATAAAAATTTGAAACTTTTAAAAGGAATTTCAATTTTAAAACATTAATTTCCATATAAATAAAACCTTAAAAGCGTTTTTAAAACATGAACATTAATGAGAAAGATTTGGAAGAATAAAATTTTAAAACATTTGAAATGATATTTTAGTTAGAGTTCCTAACCAAATGAGAGACGCTTGAATAAAAATAATTGAGGTAATAAAAACTTTATAATATCATGATAATAAAGGGATTCATGATATACTATGTCAAAGTACAGTATATACACCAAATAAAAGTTAATTGGCTCATAATAATAAAATGTCTAAATGGAATGTAAGTTGAGATAAATTCCTTTATAAAGACCGTATCATTCGGTTAAGGATAAATCAATGACATAATTATGTATGAAAAATATAAATACACTCAATATTATTGGATATTCAGTGTAAATCAATCAGAGGACATTCACACATATTCTTGTAAAAACAACATCAATGACTTGGATGTTTAACTCAATGAATAGAAATTGAGTGAAAATTACTCTTATCAAGTTTATATCGATGACTTGAGAATTTATCAATGGAGTGATTATGTGTATCAAAATTATATCCACACAAAGAGGAGTGGAAATTACTACATAAGTAAATAAATAGTGATTTCACACATAATCTTGGAGTAAAGTAATCAATGAAGTTTGTGTAAAACTGAATGAGAGGAAATTGAAATTTAAAATTCCCTTACCGATTTGGTAACATACAAAACATACACCCCATGAAATAAGAATCATCCAATGATGATGTAAATATCCATAAATTAAAGTATATTATACAAAAAATACAATCATGGGCAGTACATACACCACACAAAAGGTAATAGTGGTAAATATAGCGTGAATCTCATGGGAATAAAAGTGAGATGAAAACCTCTTACCACGTTGTAATCAATCGAGTCGTAAGACCAAAAGTTAATAACCACAAAATTAATCACAGAATACCATGAATATAAATATAATAATGATAATATATATCAAGTGGCATTACATAATACACCATATGCAATAAATAAGTGGTGAACAATAGAAATCTTAGGAAATTAAAAGTGAGATAAGAAACCCTTTACCTTGTACTTTTCCTTAGTCGAGGGTACGTTAACATCCTGTATAATTGTTAAAATAATTGTTATTAAATTTTATAAGAACCACATACATAATATGATATCATATTTGATCTTCTAATATTGATTTTTTAATAATATTTTTGTAGTATCATTGTTTCGGGTGTTAACAGATTCGTTTTCCTTTATATGTTTTGTTACGTAATTCATGTTTGTTATGGATAGGAAGTAATTGATTTATATCCAGAATGATATCAAGTCTTTACAAATTATTATTAATCATCAAATGAAAATTATTCTTGAATGGTTACAATGGGAAATGACATCTCATCGCGTCATGGAGACGGTAAGTCGTACGTACGCACAGGCGACAATGTCATTATTTTGATGGTGAAATCGTATATAATGGGATGGTATATAATATATAAAGAATCATTAACATTTTGTATTTATTATTTATATCAGTTATATTCATTATTATACTCATCCAAATAATGAAGTTTTTGAATAACAAACTACACCACGGCGTGGAGACGGTAAGCCGTACGTACGCACGTATGGTGACTTTGTCATTTATAGGATGGATAGAATAATGAATATGGTTGTACCATATTTATAATAACATCACTATATGTTGAAGGCACTGGATTAATTATTTTTGTATAGAAACAACAAAGAAAGAGGAAGTGTAATATGAAAATAACTTGAAAGAGGGTGGTGAAATTATTACCTCTTCTTCGGGTGTTTCCTTTTGAGTTGATCAAAAGGGATCCTTAGGTTGGATTTATGATCAAAGTATAGCCTCTAGGTTGAAGGGAGTATAGTTGAGAGGATATTTGGGTAGGGTTTTTCTGATCCAAATTGCTTTGGAGGTGTGGAATTAAGAGAAGGGGAAGTACCCTTTTATAAGAGAGGTGAAGGTCACTTTAGGAAAAGCTTGAAATATTATCTTATAATAAAATCATTTTCGATTTCTAATGGCTAAAAATGATTTATTTAGAGTATAAGGTGGGTATGGGTCGAAAAATTCTCAACCAATAGGTTTTAGACAGGTTTTGGTCACCATATTAACCTTATCTTTTAGATTTAACTCTTAGTTAAATAGTTTTACATTTACCATGTCTCTTTGTATTTTTATATTATATGGTTAATAAACTTACTATAAACTTCCAGAAGAACCCAAAGTGGTTCATTATTAATATATATAACCTTATCTAAGTCCTTTTTCTGAACCATATATTTTTAGGAATATTATATCAATTAATAATATAGTATTTGTTTTAAAAACTCAATTATGTCAAATTTGACACTATTTAGTATTTGATTTTTTTGAAAGCCGTAAAACTTTATCACTTCGAATAAAATTTATTTAATCAACCATAACATGTCATATTCACCTAGAAAATTAGTGTAATTCATCAGAAGTCTCAATTTACATTTATTTGGATATTTTAATATCAATTATTTTAATATTTAATTAATAAGGTAATTACTGCATCATCATTGTGTCGTAAATAAATTAAATTATTAAATGTCTAAAAATTATAAATAAAATACGATTATATAGGAAATAGTTTTATCATTATAATAAATACTTATAGTCGAATTTATCTTATGTGTAACCCTATATTAAAAATGGTTTAGTTATTAACCTTTGAATTTAACACTTTTAACTCTTCTTTAAATAAAATAATAATAAATGTCCTAATCTAATCCAAGTGGACCAAAGAGGATCATATTTTTTTACTAAGGTTATTTTTGGTTGAATTACACTTATCCAATAGAATTAGGACATGTGTTAGGGTAATTATAATATCATTTTACCCTTAATTACCCTATTTACTTTTAACCGTGTAAAATAAAAGTCAAAAGTTACTATTCACCAAAAATTATTTTCATCTTATTGAACCACATTTTACTTACTAATGTTAATTGTGTCTCTCATATTTTTGAAATTTAACTCACAGAAGCAGTAAAATTATGTTTTATGCAAATTTGCAAATGCTCATAGAAGGTGGGTGAAAGACAGTAAAAAGTTCAATAAAATTTTATACATCTAATTTTATTATAAAAATGACTACAATGAAAAAAATTGAACTAACATAGGTATTATGTATCTATATTGACTTAAATAAATAAAATAAATAGTTATTTAGATAAAAAGTCGGTTTTTAAACAATAACACAGTGTTTTTCACTATTCATCAAAAATTGAAAGTTTTCAGAAAAATACCAAAAATTCACCCGAAGATAATTTTGATATTAAAAATTCAAAAATGAAATCTATTTTACCAAATTCAAAACATATAAGTATCGTTAATTAATTTAAAATTAATTCCCATTGTCAAAACCAAAAAGCGGGTTTTTAAGAAGTAAAAACTATCAAAAGATTGACATGTGTTTATGTCAAATTTAAATGTGAAATTACTTATAATGACCTAAATTGTATTAAATGATAAAAATATAATCTAATTATACTTCCAAACCATTAAAATTCATAATTTAACACTATAAATTATTTCTATTAGAAAAGTTTTTTTCAATTAAAATTTAGTATTTTCATTATTCATCAAAATATTAATGTTATCAGAAAAGTACCAAGAATTTATCTGAAATAAATTTTTATGTACCGATTCTAAATAAGAATTTAATTTCTTTAAATTGAATATATAAGTGTCAAATATTTGTTTTAAAAAGTTTTTTCCATTAAAAGGTGGTAAATTTTCATTTTTTGAAAAATTCTTCTTTTATCTGAAAAAATGAATTTGTTCTTATATTATGTCTAAGAAACACGTAATATGGATTCTAAAATTATATAGAGTATATAAAATTTAAAATTCAGTTAATACTATTAATAATCGCTTTTTGAATGGCTAGTTTGGTAAGTCGTGGTGCGCTTGAACTCGGTTTTGCGTGTAGCGGAAGCTATTGAATTACTTTAAAGAAAATAACTTACTATGAAATATTGGGGTGTTACATTCTTCCCCCCTTCGTAAATTGCGACCTATAAAATTTAAAATTGGTCTTGGGAACTTCATTGAAAGTCCCACATCAGAAAAAGAGTCAATAAAACTATCACATTAAAAGAAAGAAAGAGAAGTACAAAGGTCACCCGAGACAACCCATACTAGGATTCCATGTAGGAAAACATGGATATGGAAGATAAACTAAGTGTCAAGTTCTGATGTAGAGTGATAGAAAACATGATCAAGAGAAAGTTAACAATAATAAAACCACAAACTTGTGATGGGATAAACATTCATTAGTTTCCTATTAGGAAAATTTTATGGACAACGTTTTTTGTTTTAAGTTCCATTTCATAAAGTTGAGAAATTTATTTATGAGAATGATTAAGAACATAAAGCGATATACTTACTTTTTAAGTAGAGTTTCATACTTCAATAAATTTCTACCACTAACTCATATTTTTTTTCAAACGATGAGTATTCAAGATGACTTGGTCACACATGAAGTGCTAGAATCAACTTCTAGTGAATCACATAATCCAAAAAGGATAAACTATAAATTTACCTTGTCTTTAGAGATTAACCAAAACCAAAATGGTTAGTACAAGATCAGATGATCCCCATAAAGGATAATCCTTTAGATAAAGAAATACTAATCTTAATTTCTAAAATTAAACCAACAATACCCAAAGTTCAATAAATACCATTCAATAAACAATCATCCTTAAAATCCTTCAATATAATCCAAACTAATATTGAAATCCAAAACTTAGAAGAATTTTATTACACACTATTCCACGTTAAATTGTATCTCCAAATAACATTGACTACTCTTAAAGTCACATTCTTAAAAGTAATTAACCTAATCACATATTCTCTATGATAGGTTAATCATTTCCATAAATAACCCAAATCGCTATAAATACACAATAAAAACATAGATAAAAAAACATCATTACTCCTCAAATGAAATCACATGGTATTCTATTTTCCTTAGGCATATAGTGTTCCCAACAGAGTGAACATCTTCTAAAATAACATTTATCACTTAATCAACAAATCATTTTCCTATACTAAGGATTTCTATTTGATAAGACATAAGATCTCAAATCAACTTATTATTGATCATTAAATTCATTTAACTAAAAAGAATTAGTCACACTAACCAAGGACTTTATGTAGTCCAATGGTAGGCGATAAATCCCAATCGCACTCTGGTTGTGGGATCGATTCCCACAGATTTGTCCAACACGATGGGTTGTCACATGGTCAGTGTGTTTTCCTTTTTCAAAAACTATATTTTATAACATCCCCAAAATGAGATAAATTCCACTAAATAACCATAACATAATTTCACCACAAATGTTATCTCACACCTCACATTTTCATCCCAAAATTTAAAAACTTGTAATTACCTAAAATTCAAGGATCATATAAACCCAAATGGTTATTTATAACTATATCAAAAATAGAAAAGATAATTCTTCCTAAAATAGTATTTTCACATTACAAACTGCAGGGTTACATAAACAATAGAAAAGTCTTCCAAAGTAATCCCATCAACAAAGAGCACTAATACTTTTAAAAATTTCACTATCCATTTATTTCCACATAGGTTCTTCCTTGACCAAGAGGTTATCCTATAGAATAGTACATTCACTCAGGTAATGCCCAGGTCCCTTACATTTACGGCAAATGACTATAAATGGATTCTTGGGATTATTTTTATTTTATTACATAGTACTCTTCATTTTTCCTCGACAATTATTTACTTTATGTCCTTCTTTCCCACACATAAATAATTTCTTGGTTCCATTGAGACACTTACCTAGGTGTATCCTTCCACATTTCCTGCACGAGGGAAATTGAGCTTTCTTTTCTCCATGGTCTCCACTGCTGGATCTTTTATCATTCACCGCCTTTCTCTTCTTTGTTGAGTCTAGGATTTGGTTAATATATATGTTGTTGATCATATTTTTGGAAAACTAATTTGGAATAAACAATGTATCTTTTTCACCTATCAACATTTCATTTCGTTGCTCATTTCCACCACCATGCCCACCTTGTACATCATGATCAATGTTTCTATGACTTCCTAGGAATCCAGTCATTGGCTAACACAAGAAATAATAGTGTGAGTCACAAAATCATTTAGAGAATATCATAACACGTTATTTTCAATCTAAAATACCTTAAGATTAACCAAGGTTATTTATTCTCATCTTATATTAAATCCTTCAAATCGGGTTGTAAAAAAATTATGAATTATCTTAAGCATATCCCTTGGGAGTGTCGTAACCAAGAGTGCAGCAAGGCCTGTTATCGTGTACCAAGATACCTAGGTCAAGCCCAAAACTCCTTGTCAGAGTTTTCACTCTTAGGTACATCTATGACAGGGCCACCTCTACCTGCTTGTATCCAAAAAGGATGTATTTCTTGGAAAACCCACATAATATTTACATTACCAAATTTTTTGGATGTTCTTCTATACTAATCCTCAATGTCTATCCTAGGGTAGTGTTTTATAATCAGAGTTTTTCTAAATCTAGATTCCAAGGTTTGTACTAAACATCCTCTATTACCAACTGTAATGCCCCGACCCCAGTTACCCAGAATCGGTGCATTATTACATAACATTGGCAAGATAAAATGAATCATGTCCTAAAAGACCGACCAGTTTAGTACCCTTGGAAGTACCAGATACATACATAAGTTTTACATTACATAATGAAATAAAAAAACATTGTGTACCATTTGAACACTCTTATATCCCTTAGCTTATTCCTATAGGTTAATTGTAATATACTTATTTGCATCCTTGGAAAAATAAAACATAAGAAAGGGGTGATCTCAAATGCTCAGTAAGGATAAAAATATAGCAGAAAGTGTCATAAATAAGAATAAACATTTAAGGCAATGTATAAGACTAGAACACAAGCCTTTTAAACTTAAACTTCAACATAATATGGAAAAGATAAATCAAATAATACCATTTAATTTTTCACATGGATATTATACTAGTCTAATAATCACATTTAATATCAATATCCAATTTCATAATGATGGAATACATAATGCCAGACTTCATAACCACACATTCAAGGCCTTGTGCAAAGACTACAAATAAGATTTTCTCAAGGCCTTGTTCCAAGACACTAGTTTGTCTCATGAGACCTACCAATGCATTGAGGAGATATATCGAGCTTTACTCGTCACTAACTATGTCCAATTCATTCCTCATATGAAAAGTTTTAAACATAACATAAACATTCGTATTAAAACTAGCATACAAAATGTCAATACATTATCCATAAACCATGAATGGTATGAAAATAACACATCCACAGTCAAACATATCCAAAAACCATCAATAAAGTATGGAAGATTTGTATCATAATAAATCAATCTTGATCAAGAATAATATCCTGTAAAGGATGTTGACATAGTTGAAAATTATCAGTAAAAATCTTTGAGAAAAATATCCCCTTTTTATGAAAACATTAAAAAACCTCACTATTTGACAAGAAGCTATATAAAATATATGTTTCAATCAAAGTGTCCCATACCACTTTGAAACTTTTAAATGGAATTTTAATTTTAAAACATTAATTTCCATATAAATAAAACCTTAAAACCATTTTTAAAACATGGACATTAATGAGAAAGATTTAGAAGAATAAATTTTTAAATCATTTAAAATGATATTTTAGTTAGAGTTCATAACCAAATGAGAGACTCTTGAATAGAAATAATTGAGGTAATAAAAACTTTATAATATCATGATAATAAATGGATTCATGATATAATATGTCAAAGTACAATATATACACCAAATAAAATTGAATTGGTGCATAACAACAAAGAAGTCTCAATGGAATGTAAGTTGAGATGAATTACTTTATAAAGACTGTATCTTTAGGTTAAGGATAAATAAATGACATAATTATGTGTGGAAAATATAAATACACTCAATGTGATTGGATATTCATTGTAAATCAATCAGAGGACATTCACACATATTCTTGTAAAAACAATACCAATGACTTGGATGTTAAACTCAATGAATAGAAATTGAGTTAAAATTACTCTGATCAGGTTTATATCGATGACTTGAGAATTTATAAAGGGATTGATTATGTGTATAAAAAGTATATCCACACAAAGGGGAGTGTAAATTACTACATAAGTAAATAAATAGTGATTTCACACATAATCTTTTAGAAAAGTAATAAATGAAGTTTGCGTAAAACTGAATGAGTGGAAATTGAAATTTCAAATTCCCTTACCTTACCGATTTGGTAACATACAAAACATACACCCCATGAAAGAAGGATCATATAATGTTGATGTAAATACCCATAAATTAAATTATATTATGAAAAAAAATACAATCATGGGTAGTACATACACCACACAAAAGGTAATAGTGGAAAATTTAGCATGAATCTCACGGGAATAAAAGTGAGCTGAAAACCCCTTACCACATTGTAATCAATCATGTCGTAAGACTGAAAGTTAATAACCACCAAATGAATCACAGAATACCATGAATTTAAATATAATCATGATAATATATATCAAGTGGTAGAACACAATACACCACATGCAATAAATAAGTGGTGAATAACAGAAATCTCACGAAATTAAAAGTGAGATAAGAAACCCATTACCTTGTACTTTTCCTTAGCCAAGGGTACGTTAACCTCCTATATAATAGTTAAATAATTTTTATTAAATTTTACAATAAACACATACATAAATATGATATCATATATTATCTTCTAATATTTCTTTGTTAATAATATTTTAGTAGTATCATTATTTCGGGTGTTAACTGATTTGTTTTCCCTTATATGTTTTGTTACATAAGTCATGTTTGTTATGGATAGGATGTATTTGATTCATATCTATAATGATATCGAGTCTTTAAATATTATTTTTAATCATCAAATGAAAATTATCCTTGAATGGTTATGATGGGGAATGACATCTCATCGCGTCGTAGAGATGGTAAGCCGTACGTATGCACGAGCGACAATATCATTCTTTTGATGGTGAAATCGTATATAATTGGATGGTATATCATATATACAGAATCATTAACATGTTATATTTATTATTTAAATCAGTTATACTCATTATTATACCCATCCAAATGAGGATGTTTTTGAATAACAAACTATACCACGACGTGGAGACGGTAAGTCGTACGTAAGCACGTATGGTGACATTGTCATTTATAGGATGGATTAAATAATGAATTTGGTTATACCATATTTATAATAACATCACTTTATATATAAGGTACTAGATTAATTATTTTGGTATGTAAATAACAAATAAAGGGGATGTGGAAGAAGAAAATAACTTGAAAGAGGGTGGTGAAATTATTACCTCTTCTTTGGGTGTTTCCTTTTGAGTTGATCAAAAGGGATCCTTAGGTTTGCTTTCTGATCAAAGTAGATAGTTCAAGATGCAATCAAAGGATAAAATTTTGTTTATGAAATGGAAACATATATTTAAACTCTTATAGAGTGGAATAATTACTCAATTTAAGGAAAAGAGTCTTAAATAAAAAAAATTCCTATTATCGTAGTCTTTTATAGTATAAATGATTTTTTCATTATAGTAGTTTATAGTTTTTTAGTAATCATCTTTAATCTTAACATGTTCTCTATCACTTACCATTAGAACTTCATAGTTTGATTTTTCTTTAATGTACAGGTTTTTACTTCCAACTAATGTCACCCCATTTGAAAGCATAATTTTTGTTGGTGACCACCTCATTTCCCTTAACCTCTTTTAACAGGATGATTTATTAACCTGGTTTACGATGTGGTTTTCCCATAAGAGAATTTTCAGGTATAAACTATTAACTTTCAAAGTGCAATTTCAAATTGCGAGGATGCAATTCTGTTGAAGGGGGAATAATGTAACACCCTATTATTTTGTTTTATAATTCTAAATACATTAAGTTATGAAAAATAATAATTTAAAATTAATTGTTTTAATTAATAATAATACTTATAAATAATTATAATTTATATCTTTCAAATTAATTAATTAATTTTCTAAAAAACAAATATTGTTTTACGCTATTATTTTGCATAAAATAATATTTTAATATGAATATATATATATATATTATCAATAGATTATTTAATTAAATATTTTAAAGAATAATATATATATATATTGACTATTATAATTCACTACTACAAATATGGCTATTATTAGTGCTAAAAATGGCCATTAACAGCGCTAGAAAAAGTGCTATTAATGTCGGTGAAGATAAAGGGGGGGTCCCCTTTATCATTGCTCCAAAAAGCGCTGATAAAGACCCATTTTATCAGTGCTAAAAAAATCACTGATAAAAATAAAAAAAATAAAAAAATACTGCCAATCTCGGGGGGGGCTTTTTATAGCGCTTGAGCCCCCCTTTATCAGCGCTTTCCCGCACCTCCAGCACCCGCCTGCACCGCCTACACCCTTTATCAGTGCTATCCCTTTAAATCACCCTTGCGCGCGCACCCGTGCCTCCACCCGAATTTGATCTCGAGACCTCCCCCCTGCGCACCTAAAGCCTTTGCCACTACCCTATATTGATTTGTTCTCTTATTCATGATATATCTATTTATTTATATATATATATAGTTATATTTATTCATATAGCAATATATATTTATATTAATATATATAGTTATATTAATATATATATATATATATTTATATTAATATATATATATATATAGTTATATTAATATATACATATAGTTATATTAATATATATATAGTTATATTAATATATGTATAGTTATATTAATATATAGTAGTTATATAAATATTCATATATTGGTATTTTAAATAAAATGGATATTAGTTATTATTTAGATAAAGCTAATATATTTTATATGTAAATATGTTTAATTATTTATTTAAAAAATTTAATTTTTAGGTGTGAATATATAAAAAAATATGTACATATAGTTATATATTTGATTATAAATTGCAGTGCATTATAAAAAAGAATGAAATTTCAGAGACATAATATCAATATGAATGTAATACCTTGGAATAAATTCAGTCCCCACCAAAAAAAGTCAATAATACCCCCTTAAACGAGGCTGAAAATCCACAAAATGTTAAAAAATCTGGGTACCCCGACTAAAAACTCATTTTTGGAGGCCTTTTGGGCCTATTTTGACCTCAAAAAACGCTTGACCGGGGTTCCCCCAAGTCATAATGACGTAGAGCTCGTCGCAGGCTTCGATTTGATATGTGGTAGAGATCAAACGGACATCCGGATCAAAAGTTATGGCTGTTTGAAGTTCGAGTTGCTTTTTCAACATATTTTGGATCTCTTTTTAATTTTTTAAATTTTTTTAGTCTTCAAATTGTTATTAAATGACTATTACTCCATAATAATTAGCAAATTATTAATTAAAAATATTTTTTAAATTTTTTAAGAAGCCATTTTCACTAAATATCTTATATATTAAGTATAATAAGTGTAAATGTACATTTATACTTATCTAAAATATATTTAAAAATTATATATTATATTTATATCAATATAACTATATAACTATATTTATATATTAATTTTTTTTTAATTTTTTTTTGAAGTCAACCCTTTATCAGCGCTTTTAAAAAAAGCGCTGATAAAGCCCCCCCCCCCTTATCAGCGCTACTAAACAAGCACTGATAAAGGGGTACTTTTATCAGCGCTTTTTTTAGCGCTGATAAAGGCACCCTTTATCAGCATTTTTTTTAGTGCTGATAAATCCCCCCCCCTTATCAGCGCTTTTTCGTTAGCGCTAATAAAGGGGTGGCGCTGGCCTTTCCCAGTTTTGTGGTAGTGATTATTTTGATAAATACTAAATTATATTATAAATACATTCACTATTAATATGACACCCCAAGATTTTATGGTATGTTTCTTCTTAAATAATTCCAATTCATTAGATAGCTTATTATGTATGCAACACTGAGTCTCTACAAAATAAAATGTTGTTATAGGAGATAGTTATAATGTAGCCATTAAATATAATTTTTCCGCTTTTGTGTTTTGAATTTCAAAAAACTAACATACACGGTTGCGGTCAGTATGATATTTGGAGTCTGATAGGATCAACTTAATTTTTTGGTGAATAGTAACTTAACCTTTTGGAATATTAATTTTACCCTTATAAATAGTAATATTACCAATGGAATAGTAATCTCACCTAAGAAAGTATAAATAAAATTATTGTTCTATCATTTCTGTTTGAGTTTAGTTTTTCTTAAAAATATGACAAATTTGATAAATTGATTTTTCAGGTAAAAATTTTACATTTCAGAGAGATTTAAATTATTATATCAAACTAAGGTTTTATTAATGTTTATTATAATGAAATATTATTATCAAAAATATCTTATTTAACTACAAATGATAAAATAATTTTATTTTTTAAAGTGTTGAAAATTTTATTATGCATTTTATGTCCGCTATTATTTTTAATAAATAAGTATTTTCATAGATAAAAGTTAAAATTTTCATATTTAGAGAATTATTATGATAAAATAAATGTCATTTTTGAATTCAAAATGTCTATATTAGGTTACATTGAATTTATGAGAATTTTATAAAATACTTTAGTTTTTCATGAATAGTAAAAATACAATTTTGAGTTTTCTTTATTTTTAATGAAATCATAATGATGTAATAATTAATATAAAATGTCAGTATACTTGTGTAAATTAAAATATGATATGAGGTGTCCTAAGTGGCCAATACCATGGGAAAATACCATGGGCAAACCCATGGTTTTTCATATACCACTACTGAGGTGTCCTTAAAAATTAATAAAAAATTCCCTCACTTTAGCTATAAATACCCACCCATTTATTCCATTACTATAATTACAAATTCATTATACTATAATATCTAGTAGTTTTACCTCCCTAGGAGTCCTCCCAAGGTGTCCTCAACCCCCTAAGGTCTCAACCTTCAAGTTTTAGGAGTTACTCTACAAGGTAAGGGAATCTACCACCCTTCTCTTTTTCAAGTACTCCTTTTATGTTTTCCTTTTTAATTTCCATTGGATTATGTTGGGATATGTCATTCCATATCCCCCTTACTTTATATATTATGTAAAAATGATTAGAGACCCATTTTCTCTCTCATCAATATATTTTATTAATTTTTAAGTGGCGTCGTTAGGCTGCCAAATTTTCGAAAGGAATTTATCAACTTCTCTTTTTCTTTCAAGTTCCTTTATTTTGTTTTTCACTCCTCAAATCCCCTAATAAAAAAGGTATTATAAATCTAGTGCCTTACATATACTGGAATTCTGTTATTCAAATAGAATAATTCATCATCATCTCTCATTTCCCCTCCTTTTATACAAAAAATGAAAACACCATCTGAGATGTGTTAATTTATCACATTCAAGGATGATGGGTTTTAAATTTTTTATTACCATATTCATGGATGATCATGAAACCATTTTTATGGTTGAACCAGATCATAATATATTTATTTTATCTTATTTAATTTTATGGGATCATCATACACACATGATGTGAAATAATAAATCAAAACAAGCACGTTATGAGTGAAACCGCTCAAAATAATCCCAACAATTATCATTATACTTTTATTTAATGATTCATCCTCACCCAAAATATACAAATGACTTATATAATAATTTAAAATTTTTTATGATCATTAATAACATATAACTTCAATTATATACTTTAATCCCCATTTTACATGAACTTCCATACTCTTATAATCAAGCGAACCGATCATGAAATCAAGGAAATGAACACTCCATAACGACGGAATTCAATATTATAACTTATCAATAAATACATAAATGAACTTAATAAAACTTTAATGGATCAAATATATTTATATAAGGTTCTTAATTATTTAATTAATGGATTTAATTTGATTATCCATGACATTAAGGTCAAGTGCAGATATACATTCGGACATGAGGTAAGAGATTTCTCATCTCACTTCCATTTTTGCGAGATATTCCTTATTCACCACTTTTTCTTGTGTATGGTGCATGCATACTTACCATTGATGTATCATATCATGAATCTATTTATTTTCATGGTATTCAACTCATCACTTGATGATTATTAATTTTTGAGGCATATGATTCAATTGATTACAAAGTGGTGAGGATTTTTTACCCGAACCTCCATTTTCATTCGGGTTACTTTTATCCTCTACTTAACTAAATAAAATTATTATTTATTCTTATTTACTCCTCATAAATTATTTGTGAATGTTATATATATGTGTACCAACTATAATCTTTCTTTATTTTATGGGTAGTTAAGTTTTTTAAAAGAATCATTCAAAAATTCTTCCCGATAAACAAGACCGATTCAAGGGAACTTCTCGAATTCTTACCCATTTTCAAGTGCACTATATAATTTGTTTTAAGCCATTATTATTTTTATAAAATCAATAATTTTATCATGAAAAACTATATTAGTTCATTTTTGGTTTTATGAAAACAAACATACCTTTCCATTTTAAAATCTCTTTAATAATTTCCTTAAACCACATTAAAATGTTTTATTTCTAAAGCTTCTTAAAAACACTCTTTACATGATTTTACTTCAGGGGGGAAACATTTATGCCTCAAATATAATTTCAATTTCCTTAACTTTTATTTTATGGGATTTACATGTTTACAATCTAATTTTATGACAAATACAAATGATTTTCCAAAAGAAATCTTCTTTTCAAAGTAAAAGAGTATTTATCTTAAGAATTACTCGATGATTTTATAAGAGTAATTTTATCTATTTCAAATCTCTTGTTGAATCTTATATATAATTGGGACTAATCTTTTATGAAATCATCTACCATATTTTATTGAATGATTTATGATTATTTTGACTATGGATGTGCTATCTTGAAACCTTTCATCATATTACTCTGAATGGTTAGTGTTTATGTTTGGGGAAACTTATTTACATTTTATATATTAGTCTCAATATGAATATATATATTGTTTAATCTTATCCTAATTTATATGACAAATTAATTGGACTTAGTAATTGATGGGTAGGGACCTCTATAGCCCCTCGATGCATCGGTATTTCTCATGAGACAAAACAGATTTGGACTTGGCTGAGGCCTTGCCCATTTTCAGATATGGTTTTGGCTAAGGCCTTAATCATTTTCAAATGTCTTATATGAGGCCTTGACGATATGTTTCAGAATGTCTGGTATATGTATTCCCTCATTATAAAACTAGTAATTGATGTTCCATGTGGTTAGTCGGCTAGTATAATACTCTTGGTATGTTTTTCTTATGGAATTATTCATTCAACTTTTATTCATGCCATATTATGCTCAAGTATATGTTTAAAGACATGTGTTTTTAGCTCCTCAACATGCCTATTGTTTATGTTTATGGTTACTTTCATTGTATTACTTACCCTTACTGAGCATCTAAGCTTACCCCTTTCTTATGTTTTATTTCCCCTAGGTTGCGAAGATGAATTTTATGAATGGATTTCAGGGATAATCTAAGAGTTATGGATGTTTCTAATGGAAATGATATATTTTTTTTCCTTTCAAGTTGTAATTTTGAACTTAAGTATGTATCTGGTATTCCAAGACTACTAAACTGATCAGTCCTTCGGGATTTTATTCCTTGAAAATGTATTAAAATAATGCACCGGCTTAGAGCTTCTAGGTTTGGGGTGTTACACTCTATGTAAGATTATTCACCTCCTTCTTCTTCACTGTTTGATGAGTCTTCAACTTTCTCAGTTGTTGAAATGAAAGTTATTAAATTTTCTGAACATTCATCTTCCAAATATTTTTTGTCAGTTGAGTCTGATTTATCTTTCTTACTTAACATAATTCTTTTGTCTCCACTGAACTTCTTCTTATATTTTTTGGATGAATTTTCTTCTTTAGAACTTTTGTTCCACTTATTCATTGAGGTTTTTCTTCAGAATGATCTTGATATTCTCTGACTTTTTTCTTGGTTCAATTCATAGAAAAGTTTTTTATTTCACCACACTCAAAACATTTTAGAGGAATTTTACCTCCATACTTTCATATTCCTCTTCAATGGTTCTTAGATATAAGATATGTGATTTTTTCATTCAGGTCATCATCCTATTTTTCTTGGAAGTATCAAGGATCAAAATCTTTAATATCTTGAATTATCATTTTTTTATAGATTTAAAATCCATTTCATCTTTTGTATTATTTTTAAATATTGTATCTTTTCTCATTTCACAACCAAAAATAAATTGATGGAATACATCAATAGATAAATCATCCTTATCTTATAAAGAGTAAATTTTAGTACAAAAAATGTCCAGAAAGTTTCTCATAAGTTTTTTCACAATTTTAGAATATTCCAAGACATCTATGAATCCACTGATGTTTCAAACAATTTCATTTACTATAGTGAAATATTCATCAATAGTTTCTTCATCTCATATCCTTATGTCTTCATACTTACTATGCCAGATTTGTAGTTTTGCTTCATTCAATTTAGTATTCCCTTCAAAAATGATTTCCAGCTTATCCCACATACTTTTTGATAAGGATATAAGGATATCATTTCTAGATTTTCCATCAACTTCGATATTTCTATTATTAGAAAAATTCATCAGAGCATCCTTCTCAATAGGTGGAAAACCAATTGTAGCAACATCAATAACTTCAAAACCAAGAGATATAAGATAAGGAATCATATTATTTTTCCATCCATAATAATTTTTTCCATCAAATGTAATAATTCCTCTACTATTGATAGAATTGATATTATCTGTGAAAAGGATTAAATAATGGAACCTTCCTTCTAATACCAATTGAAGTTCCAAATGATCAAATAACAAATGAGAAGGGGGAGTTGAATCAGTTGTTCACTTTTTATAAGTTTCAACACTTTGTAAAAATTAACCCCTATAAACTATTAAATTTCATATCCTTATCATCTTTTTATAAATACTCATGTATGAAAAAATAGGAAAGAAAGCAAAGAACATGATATTTAAAGTTTCAGCCTCAGTATGAGAACCTATATCCAAGTCATAGTCACTTTCGTGGGTCTATAGAAATTCACTATTATGAATAAGTGAATAAAAATTGTGTCAACTCTCATTAGAAACCTTCTATCTCTCTATGGGAAGGATTATACTGACTCCCATTAGTTTACAAAGTTTCTTATAAAACAATTTATTCAAAACAAAATAATAAAGACTTTGTTCAATTTTCTCCACAAAAGTTCTCAGGTTCGATGATCCTGAGTCTGATGGCCTTCGGTCCGATGAAACCAGCCTGATTGAATCAATCTAATTGACTCAATACAATGAACTCAGTATTAATCTTCAAAACTCAAACTTTTCTCAAATGATTAATGCAATGTTCCTTAGTCCAGTAAACAAAACTTTCAGATGTCTAGTCTTCTTCTAATATCTTGGTACATAAAGAAATCTTACTCAAATTCCTCAACACTCTACCTTTTCCACTCTTAATAAAAAGTTATAAAGTGTGAATGAACTATGAATCTATTTATAATTGACTCAGAAAATAAATATGGGAAACTGAAAACTTTTATCACTTACTCAAATTTAAAAACTCCAAAAATCACTCGCATTTAAAATCCAACTTTGACTTCTTCAAACCTTCTTAATATTTATCTAAAATCAGTATTCTCGAACACACTAAATTTTCTTCAGTTTGATTATATTATTTATCTTTAGTCTAATTATCTTTCTCATCTTCAGTCTTATTATCTTACTCAGCTTCAGTTTGATTATCTTGCTCAGATTCAGTACGATTATCTTGCTTAGCTTCAGTCTGATCTTCCTTCTCAGAGTCGGTCCAATTTTCTTTCTCAGAGTCAATATGATCTTCCTTATCAGATTCAGTATTATTTTCCTTCTCATAGTCAGTATGATCTTCCACAGTCAGTCCAATTTTACTTCTTAGAGACGGTCTGATTTTCTATCTCAAAGTTAGTGCAATTATCTTTCATTCTCAGAGTCTGTCTGATTTTCCTTCTCAGATTTAGTCTGATTATATTTCCTTCTCAAAGTCAGTCTGGTTATATTTCCTTCTCACAGTTATTATGATTTTATTTCTTTCTTAGAGTCAGTCTGATTATTATTCCTTCTCAGATTTAGTCTTATGTAATCCTCGTAACAATGGAATTCTCATTACGATGGGATTATCACTATGATGTTATGCATCTAATGATGACTCCACTCAATAACATTGAAATTATTCAAACTTCATCAACATTACACATTCTGACTTCTGAAAACTTTTGAGTTTGGTACTTCTAGATCCAATCTTATGTGTTCATGTTTCTGGAATTGATACAGTCTTTATGATTCCTCCATTTCTTCAAAAGATTTTATCATGTTATTTTTCATGATTTGTGAAAACTTCATGACCAGTAAAGAATCATCTAATTTATTTTATAAAGTTTAATAATTTTCTAAATAATTACTTTACTTTCTTAAAACATCCTATTCAGTATCATTCTAACTTCCTCACTTTGCAACTTCAGACTTGCTAACAAACATCAAGTCTGATGAATATGAACTTCATGCTGATAAATCAGAGACTGGTGATGCATCTGATCAACTACTTCATCTTTCTGATGAAACTTGTGATCGGTGCTTCTCATTCAGACATTTTGAGTATGGTTCTTCTCATTCTGATCTTCTGTGTTTGGAAAAAACTTTAACAAAGAAAAAAATTTCTCCCCCTTTTTTTGGGTTAAAACATTCAGAAACTTTCAACTTTCTTACAAAACCTCATTCTGATTGACCTAGTCTGATCCTGACAAATAAAAACATTCTTATATAAAAAGGTTAGTTGTCAACAAGTACAAAAACTTTGTTAAACTAAATTTTCACAAATTTTATTCAATCACAATCAAGAACAAGTATTATTTACCCCGTATTGATGACTTGTTTGATCAATTATATGGAGCTCAATACTTATCTAAGATTGAACTTCGTTAAATATATCATCAATTAATGTTCAATAAGGAGGATATTCCCAAGACAAAATTTCATACAAGGTATAGACACTATGAATTTATAGTGATGTCATTTGGTCTTATTAATTCACCTATTATCTTCATGGATTTAATGAATAGAGACTTTGTAGATTACCTTGATCAGTTTGTGGTAGTCTTTATAGATAATGTTCTTATATATTCAAAGTGTAAGGAAGAGCATGAAAATCATTTGAGAATTGTTATAAAGACCCTGAGTAGGGTGAAGATTTATGAAAATTTTACCAAGTGTGAATTTTGGATTTAGAAAGTTTCATTATTGGGTCATATAATCTCAAGTGAGGGTATATCAGTAGATCCTTAAAAGATAGAAGTTATTGAACATTGGCTTATACTAACCATTATGACTGATATCCATAATTTTCTTAGTTTGGTTGAATATTATCAGTTCTTTGTAGAGAATTTCTCTCGACTATATAATCCACTTACCAAGTTAACTTGGAAGGGAGACAAGTTCCTTTGAACTAATGAATTGAATAAAACTTTAAGGAATTGAAAAGGAGTTATTCAGCACATGTGTGCTTACATTACCCTACAGTGAAGAAGGGTTTGTAATCTATAGTGATGCATCAAATAAGGGATTGATATGTTTCCTCGTTTAGAATGATATGGTGATAGCTTATGCTTCACACTAATTAAAGTTTCATTGGAAAAATTACCCGACTCGTGATTTGGAGTCAGCTACAGTAATTTTTCATTAAAGATATGAAGAAATTATCTTTATGGAGAAAGGTGTGATATATATACTGATCATAAAAGTTTAAAGTATATTTTCACATAGAAAGAGTTGAATATGCACCATAGAAGATGATTGGAGCTAATTAAAGATTATTACTGCTCAATACATGTCATATTTTATGAGTCGAAAGGATCGTGATAGATTATCTATGATAAGGATCACAAATGATCCAATATTTTTGGATTTGAAAAATCTATATCTTGAAATATTAAAGGAAGAATATAAATCTTATCTTTCTCAAATGAGTGTTCAACCATCTATCAAAGTAAAGATTAAAGAGGCATAAGGAAGATGTAGATCCACATAAGAAGGTGGGAAATGTTCCTAAGTTTAACCTTGATTGTGACATAATGATAAAGTTTAGAAACCGTGTATGTGTTCCATCCATTCCATATTTAAATAAAGAGCTATTGGATGAGGCTCATAGTTCAACACTCTCTATTCATCCTAGAAGTACGAAGATGTATAAAGATCTGAAAGATTATTTTTGGTGGTATGACAAAAAGAGAGATATTTTAGAGTATGTATCTCATTACTTAGTATGTTATCAAGTTGAGTATGATAGATGAAGTCTAATGGTATGTTACAACCATTACTCATACCAGTGTAGAAATGGGAAAACATCACCATGGATTTCATCATCAGACTCCCTAAAACTTCTAAAGGGTGCAATGTTATTTGGTTTATAGTAGATCGCCTTACAAAATCATAACACTTCATTGCCATCAGAGAAGACTTCTCTCTTTATCAATATTCTAGAATTTATATTAAGGAAGTTGTATAGTTTCATGGAGTACCATATTCTATTATATCTTATCAGGATATGAGGTTTATCTTGAAGTTATAGAAAATTCTTCAATAGGATCTAGATAAAAAGTTGAGTTTCATTAAGGCATATAATCCTTAGAAATATGGTTAATTTAAAATAACTATTCAAATCCTAGAGGATATGTTGAGATCTTATATTATGAATTTCAAAGGTGGTCAGGATTAACACATTCCTCTAGTAGATTTTTCTTACAATAATCAAGCATTTAGATGGATCCTTATGAATACCTCTATGGAAATAATTATATAAATCCAATATTCTGGGTTGAATTTAGATAAAGAAAGATATTGGGTCCTAATCTAGGTAAGGAAATGGCAGATAAAGTTAGATACATTCAACAACACATCAAGGAAACTTAGAGTCGATATAAAAGTTATACTGATAATCATCGATGAGATTTGGAGTTCAAAGTTAGTGAGAATGTGTTTCTATAAATTTATCCATATAAGAAGATTATGATATTTGAGAAGAAATGAAATTTAATCCCTAGGTATATTGTCTCTTTTTATATTCTTGGTTGAGTATGTATGGCATCTTATCGCTTGACGCTTCCATTGAACATCCCTCAAGTTCATGATGTGTTCCATGTATCACTCCTAAGGAATTACATATATGGTCCATCACATGTACTGAACTCAAAAGTTGTACTGCTGGATCATGATCTTTATTGTGAATAAAAACCAATAGAAATATTTTATTGTAGAGATAAATTTCAACAGAATACTACTAACCTGGTGAAAATTCTTTGGAGAAATCAGAAATTTGATAATGCTACATGGGAACCTGAGGATGTGATGAAACGAACATATCCTAATTTGTTTGTGTTAGATTGAAAAAATCCAAGGGTGAAATTAATTTTAAGGGGGTAGAATGTAACACCCTGAGATTTTATGAAATATTTTTTAAAATAAATTTAATTTTTTCGATGGCTTGTGTTACACGCAACACCGAATTTAAATAAACTGTGATATACTATTAAAATATTATTATTTAATATGATAGTTATCATCTAGTCATTGGATTGGAGGGTATTAATAGGACTAAATAAATTATGAAAATTGTATGGTTTATGCATGTGTAACATAAACTCATTGGTTATCAATCAATTAGAAATGAAAATAAAAAACATTTGAAAGAAAAAGAATATTTTTCTAAAAAACTATTTTTATGCATGTAATGTATTTTTATATTAATAAATTAAATTAATAACTATTTGTGAATTATTTTAATGAAATTTATATATTATATATTCAATAAAAAAATTAACATTCATTTAATATTTTTCTAAGCATTAGATAATAATAAACCAAGTTTTATGCTTAAAAATGTATTTTTCTAAAAAATAGTTTTCATCGTGTTTTGTGTGTTAGTTTTAAATTAATTTCTAAAACTTATAGAAATTGAATCTTGAAAAATGGTTTCCATATTTGGAATCATGACGTCCAAATTTGATAAATAGGTTCCTTTTATTTTTGGTCAATATGAATAGTAACTTTGGTAAAATTTATCGTCTTAGTAAAGGGTAAATTAAGTTAATCTAGGTTAAAATTAAGTGATAAGACCATAATTTTTCATCTTAATTATTATTGGATGAATTTAATTTTATCCTTATCACTTTATTCTCTAAAATTATTTGTTTAATAGACACTCATCCATGAAAATTACCTATAGAATGTTTAAAGTAAAGAAAGTTACAAAATGTCACTCTATTAGATTTAAATATATCTTATATGTCCACATAGAGACAAAAGAAATTTATGAATGAATATAAATATATATTTTTATCTTAAGGAAATTATTTTAATTATTGAAATTTATTTCTAATTTTTATAAATTATATAATTACCTTAAATGCTTATGCAACGCTGATGCAATATTTATTCAATTATTAGAAAAATAAAATAAATGATTTTAAAAATATTAAAAGTAGTATAATTTGAGTGATTTATAGTAATCCGTGAATTTTATAGATGAATATGATATATATTTTTTGTTTTAATGTATTATATTTTAATTTTAACTTTCTCTTTATGACTTTTAAGTCAAATTGAATGAATAGTATCAAAATTGACATTAATGGTATTTTATCAAAATAATATTTTATTAAATTATTTAAAAATTATAAAAATATTAAAAGAGTAAAATTATAAAAATATATGGTCTAAAATATCATCCTTTGTCCATTTATGATTCAATAGTTACCTTATAAGTAAAATTATAACCCTTTAGGAGTGAAAAAGTTGTTATTGTGGTTAATGTTAAAATAGGTTAACTAAGGGGTTAAACCAAAATATAAGGTTTAAAATGACACTTAAACCTATCCAAATATTAATGGTTGATGTTATTTCAACTAAATACTATCCTATCTTTGAATACCTGGAATTTTGGAGGCATTTGGACTAGAAAATAACTTTATTATATTTTAATCTTTTAAGAAATCCCGAGAGTGTCTCCCCCTTCAATTATAAAAGGGCACCCATCCTTTCTCTTCTTCACACCACTTTGAAACATATATCTCAACCAAAACCTACCAAAAAACCTTCCAAAATTCCTTATATAAATTATAGAGGTGACAATATTCCCAAAATACCAACCCTAGGATCCTTAAGCGGAGATCTAAAGGAGTTCTTTCAAAGATGAGGTAATCGCCTTAACCGATCACTTTCTTTTTTACTTATTCTTTAAATACTCTAAATATATGATATTTATCATAAAATAATAAATATAGTGCCCTAAATATAATTAAATTTTATTATGATTATGAAATCACCATTATCCACCCTCTTTTCTATCAAATAGGAAGTGAAAGTATCGCTCGTGCATATGTACGACTTACCATCTCCATGTAGCAATAAAATTCATTTTCCATCACCATATTTTATGGATGGTTATAATGATGGGTTTAAAGTTTATATATAATAATTATGACATAATTACACTTTTGGAATCATAATATCATATATACCTTCTTACCTTCCAATCTGTTGGAAATAATAATGTCGCTCGTGCATATGTGTAGACTACCGCCTCCACGAAGCAATCTGATTCATTTTTTATTTCCATTTTACTTAGATGGTAATAAGGATAGATTTAATTAATATATAAGATATATATGATATAATACTGATTCTAAAAGGATGAATTATTATTTACCTTTCTTTTGTTTCATCTACTGAAAAGTGAAGACAATGTTTATGCGTACATACGGCTCACCATCTCCAAGAACGATGTAATTCATTTTTTTGTATATAATTTTATGGATGACTCAAAATATGAATATATATGATATTAATATCATGATTAATTTAACAACCCTAGCCCTAATGGCCCAGATTCGGTGGTTATTTTATTACAATATCATAGATACAAGAGATCACATCACCAAGGATCGATCAGTTTAGTAGTCTTGAAGAACTAGATACATGCATGGTTCCCTTATTACATTGGTAATTAAACATATAACATAACAAAGGAAAATAAATTTATTCCTTGACACTTGTTCAATGATTTCATATTTATAACCTGGGGAAGGAAAACAAATAAAGGGGTAAGCTCAAATACTCAGTAAGGGTTACATAAATCAATAATAAGTGAAGCAAAGTCAATAAGGCATAAAAATTATGGCAAGGTAAATAACTAAAATCACATTTCATTAATAAAATTAGAATTAAAATGCATCCATATATTTTTTAATAGTGAAAATCTCATGGAAAGTAATAATTGAATACTGAATGAAGAAAATGCTTATTTATTAGATGCCATGTATCTGGCACATGAACCATTATACCGTCAAGACAGTTTAAGTTTGTGGTTAGAAACCCATATAATTTTACTTGGAAATAAACACAAAGGTTTTTTCACCAAATTTTTTGTATCATGATACCTATCGATGCATCGAGGGGCTATCTATAACCGGGCTCCACCCGTCACTGCAGCTCCAAAGTATTCTTCAAACATAGATTCAATTTAATAACAACATTCAAAGAAAACACCGTATATAAAAATGCTATACATATAAGACAATAATCATATCCATGATATAAGAAATATGGATATTTAATGAAATATTCAATAAATTATGATCATAAATAAAAGGGAAGTATGCATACACCACGCATAAGGAATAAGTGGTGAATAAGACATAACCAAAGGGAATTAAAGAATGGATTTAAATTATACTTGGAAATTAATAAGGGAAAATAGTCATAGACCATGATAAATGATATCCAATTGATGTGAAAACATGTAAAAAGAGTGTTTAAGAAACTTTAAAAATAAGCCTCTTTAGTGTGGTTTAAGGGAAAATATTAAAGAGTCTTTAAAACGGGCAATGGTATAATTGTTTTCATAAAACCAGAAATGAACTTGTATATTATTTTATGATAAAAAGAGTGTTTTTAGAAAAATATTGGTGGATTAAAATAGATTATGGATTATATTTAAAATGGGTAAGATATTGTGAAATTCCCTTAAATCAGGCTTTCTTATCGTGAGGAATTGAAAAGGAAACCTTAAAGACATGTATTTCCCCGTCAAATAAAGAAGAATTAAGATAAGTTCATATGTTTGGAACATAAAAACATAATGTAGGAGGAGTAAAAAAGATGAATTAAAAATTACATTGGGGTAAATAGAGAGAAACTCAAACCAAAATGGATAATGGAGGTTCGAAAAGAATCTCTTATTTTATGTCTGAAAGTGTTATGTACTTGCACTTAATGTCCCAGATAGTGAAATTAGATTCATTAATAATTTAATTAAAAACCTATTAAACATGTATTTTATTTATTATAATTTTATTAAGTTTATTTATGTCCTTTTGATTAGTTATAAGATTCAATTTCATCATTAGAGAGTGTTCATTTCCTTGGTTTTCATGATTGGTTCACTTGTATACTTGTATGGAAGATCATGTAAAATGAAAATAGTTATCCAAAATTAGAATTATAGGTTATTAATGAACTTACAGAATATTAAATGGTATTATATATCATTTTTATCCAGATATGAGAATTATTCATTAGATAAAATGTTAATGATAACCGTTTAGATTATTTTGGTGTTTTTTTCGATCATCACGAACTAGTTTTGTTTTATTAATTAATATTATATATATATTGGTTCCATAACATTGTATAACTTAATATATATAATAAAATATAATTTAACCATAATAATTATTTTACTAACAACCATGAATGTGGTAATGAAAAATGAAAACGCATCATCCACGATGGCAGTAAATCAACACACCACGGACGATGTTTTCATTTTTAGAATTTAAGGGAGAGGAGATGGGGTTTGATGATGGATATTACATTAGAATAATAAAATTATAGTATATATAATATATTTTAGTTATTATTAATGTTTTGATATAGTATATGAGTAAGGATAATAAAAGAAAATAAATTAAAATAAATTAAAATAAATTAAAAGATAATGAAAGAGGATTTCACCTCTTGAATTCTTCTCCTTGAGAACCTCCTTAAAGAGCTTGGGATTGGTCTGTTGGTGATATCAATGGATCATGGACATGGGGGAGAGACTTAAGAATAGAATTGGGTAGAAAGTGGAAAATATTCAAGGCTTAGAATGTGTGAGGAGAATGGGTGGTATTTATAATGGAGAAGATGGGTGTTTTTTGATTATTTTATTAATTAGTTTATTATTTCAAATCAATACTATTAATAGTGATGATTCTAATGAATGAATACATTAAATATAGAATTATAGTTTGAGATTATGGTGATTACATCAGCAATACATCAGCAATACATAATCATTGTCTCAATAATTCATGTATTTAGCTAATACCATAAATTAACATATTTCACTATTCATAAAAAAATCAACTATTTTAGAAAAATACCAAAAATTTAGCATAACCATTTTTCAAATAGTATAATACAAAAATTGATTCCATTTTTCGAAGATAATTTTTTGAATATAAGAAAATTAATTTTTAATTAAAATCATCATTTATTTGAAAAATACCAATTTTAAAATTATAACTCATTTTATGACACTTTGAAAAAATTAATTAATGTCTCATAAAATTATATTATAATCATAAGACAACAAAATATTAATTTATGAATCTATTTTATGAAAATAAAATTTATTTTAAATTATTATATTAATTATTAAATTGTAAATAAACATGTATGTTTCACAAAAATACCAACACTTAATTTATCATTTTTAAAACATTTATTTACTTATTCCATGACATAAATATATCATATTTTCAATTATAAGATACCTAAATTTTATTTATACTTTCATAGGTGAGGTTATTATTCTAATGGTCACATTACCATTCCCAATGGTCACATTACTTTTCATAATGGTCATGTTGATATTTAATAGTATATCATGGCTTGTTTAAGCTCGGTGTTGCATGAAACATAAGATATCGAGTAAATTGAATTTATTTAAGAAGATATGTACCATAAATCTTGGGGTGTTATATTCTTCCCTCCTTTAGAAATTTCATCCTTAAATTTTTTTCATGAATATTTCCTTCTAAACAGATGTGGGTGGTTCTTCTTCTTAACATAATTAGGTTCCCACATTACTTCTTCCATTTTATAGTTTCTCCAAAGAACCTTTACCAGTCGAGTTGTCTGATTTCTCAATACTTGATCTCTTATGTAAAGAATCTCGATAGGATCTTTATAGTAAGACAAGTCAGGTTTCAATTCTATTTCTTCATTGGTGAGTACATGTGTTGGGTTTGAAATGTACTTATTTAACAATGATATATGGAATACATCATGAACTTTAGAGAGACTTGGTGGCATTGCTAATCGGTAAGCTAAAGCTCCAATTCTTTACAAAATTTCAAATGGTACGATGTACCTGGGGCTCAATTTCTCTTTCTTACTAAACATTATAACACCCTTCCATAAAGATACTTTCAAAAATACATAATCTCCTACTTGAAATTCAAAATCCTTTCTCTGGTTCTCAGCATAACTCTTTTGCATACTTTGAGCTATTTTAACACGATCCTGAATAGTCTTTACCTTTATTATTGTTTCTTCAATAATTTGTATACCCATAAGTTTTCTCTCACCAACTTCATCCCAACAAGTTGGAGTATGACATATTTTTCCATATAATTCTTCATATGGCTTCATTTGAATAATAGAATGGAAACTATTATTATAAGAAAATTCCATCAATGGTAAATATTGATCCCACGTAACATTAAAGTCAAGTAAGCATGATCTCAACATGTATTCCAATGTTTGAATAGTCCTTTCAGATTTCCTGTCTGTTTGAGGGTGATAAGAAGTACTCAAATAAATCTCAGTATCCAATTCCCTATGAAGACTCTTCTAGAATTTTTATGTAAAACAAGGATCTTGATCAAACACAATCGATAGAGGCACACTATAAAGTCTCACAACTTCATTAATATAGAGTATTTCTATATGCTCAAGAGGTAAATCTTCTCTTATAGAAATAAAATGTTCCTATTTTTTAAGGCGATCAACAATAACTCATATCATATCATTATTTCTAGGTGTCTTTGTTAATACAGTGAATAAGTCCATAGTAATGTCATCCCACTTCCATATAGGAATAGCTAGAGGTTGCATGAATCCTTTGGAATGTTGTCTCTCAAACTTCACTTATTGATAGACTAGGAATCTTTACACATAGTCAACAATTTCCTACTTCATATTATCCCACAAAAAATGTTCCTTCAAATCTCTATACATCCTGGTACTACCTGGGAGTATAGAGAAATTTGAGCTATGAGCATTATCTAATAGTTTCCTTTTTTAGCTCAGGTATTGATGGAATACATAACTATTTCCAAATTTTATAATTTCATCCTCATACATAAATTATTCCAATATTTCATCCTTAACAACTTTAATTTTCTTTTGAAAATTATCATCATCGAATTGAGAACTTTTTATCTTCTCTAGTTATATGTTTTAAAAATCATTTGAAAAAGGAGTTGCTTTTACCCTTCCTTAACAATTATCATAATAATCTTTATTAAATATATTAAAATAAGATCTTTCTCAATCCTCATTTAGGTCATAATTACATGATCTTTCCTGCTTAATGCATTCGCTGCATTATTTACTTTTCTTGGTTGGTAGTGTATTGAGCAATCATAATCTTTGAGTAACTCAAGTCATCATCTTTGCCTCATGTTGAGTTCTTTTTATGTAAATATGTATTTCAAACTCTTGTGATCTGTATATATCTCATATCTTTCACCATAGAGATAGTTTCTCCATATATCCAGAGTAAATATTATGACTGGTAACTCAAGATCATGAGTTGGATAATTTTGTTCATGAGTCTTCAACTACCATGATGCATATATAGTAACTTTATCATTTTTCATAAGGACACAACTCAGTCCTTTCTTAGATGCATTATTGTATATCACAAACCCATCATTTCCTAATGGTAGAGTAAAAATCATATCACTGACTAATCTTATATTAAATTATTCAAAAAATTATGCACATTCTTTTACTCATATGAACTTAACCATTTTACATATGAGCTTGGTTAACAGGTTAGCCAATCAGGAAAAATTCTGAACAAAACATTGACATTAACCTGCTAAACCAATAAAACTATGTACCTTAGTTATGTTCATTGGTGTAGTCCATTATTGGATTTCCCTTTTCTTCACAGGATAAACTGGGATTCCATCCTTGGAGAGAATATAGCCAAGAAAAGAAATTTTCTAAATCCAAAATTCACACTTGCTAAATTTACCATATAACTCTTTCCTTCTAAGAGTTTCAAGAATGATTTATAAGTGATTCTCATGGTCTTCATATGTTTTATAATATACCAGAATATCATCAATGAATACCACAATAAAATTGTCAAGATATTCCTTAAATATTATGTTCATCATATCTATAAAAATAGAGGGTGCATTAGTCAATCCAAATGGCATTACTGTAAAATCATAATGTTCATACCTCCTCCTAAAATATGTCTTCGAAATATATTCCTTCTTTACTCATAATTGATGGTACCCATAAAAAAGTTTAATCTTCAAAAAATTTTGATCTCTATGAGGTTGATCAAATAAATCATTAATGTGAGGTAGATGGTACTTGTTATTTATTGTAATAGCATTGATTTCTCTATAGTCAATGCACAACCTTAAGGATCCATCTTTCTTCTTAACAAATAGAACATGACCTCCCCATAGAGAAACACTAGGGAGAATAAATCCATTATTACTCAAATACTCTAGTTATTTCTTCAGCTCCATTAATTCCACAGTGGTCATTCTATAAGGAGTATTTGATATTGGTCTTGTGTTAGGAATTAAATCAATGGTAAACTCAAATTCATGCTCTAGGGGTGTCTAGGTGATTCCTTAATAAATACATCAATGTATTACCATAAAATTGGTATATCCTCAATTTGAAGATGACTTTCCTCATACCTAGATGTTGCTTGCTCTTCCTGCTCAAGAATTCCATTCAGTGGAGCTATTGGGGTGGATCTATATAAGGATCAGATGATGAAGTTTCTGCTATAAAGATAAGGGATTCTACATCTTCCTCACAAATCGTAATTTCCTTTTTATAATAAATTATCACATCATATTTTAAAATCCATTCCTTATTAAATATTATATCAAAGTCTACCATAGGTATTATGATAAGGTTAGAAAATAAAGTACATTTATATGCCATAATGGAGACTACCTGACACATTTTTATTATAATGAGACTTCCCTTAGGGTTTTTTACTAACAAATACCTTATTAAATCAAAAGGAAAATATCTAATTTTTGTGGAAAATTGGGTAGATATAAAATATTATGATGATCCTGAATCAAATAAATCATTGGCTAAATTTGAAGATAGGATTATTGTACCAGCAACCACATCATTGGGTACTTCTAATTCATCTGTGGTGATCATGTCAGCTTGGTCATCACCTCTTGGCCTCTTTTGTGGTAGATTACCTTAACACTTGGGACATTCATTTGAATAATTCCCCATTTAATTACAGTTGAAGTATTGAACATCATTGATTTGTTTCTTCCCATTGCATTCATTAGCTTGATGACCCTTTCTCTGTAATTATAACAAACTCCAATGCCTTTAAAGAATTTCCTAGGATTATTATTTCCACAATTTTCACATGATGGGAATTTCTTTGTTCCCCTGTTATTTTTTTATGATTTACCTTTTTCATGGTTATTAGAATACCTCTTCTTCTCTTGATTTACCTCGAATATATAGAATCTAGAAAATTCCTTCTCTATTTTGATGGCACCTAATACTATTTCATCATATGATGAAAATGTTTGAGAAGCCAATGTCCTTTGGAGACTTGGATTAAGACCTTCAAATAAATGGTTAATCTTGTTTTTCGAATCACGTATGTAATATATAGGTTACCTGGATAGTTTTGTGAAGGTAGCCTCATACTCTACACCACACTCTTCTTCATTTTGCTTTAAGCTAAGGAATTTTCTATTCATTTCAGTTTGTTGCTCATGAGGGAAGTATTTTTCAAATAAAGTTTGTTTAAAAGTTATCCATTCCATATCTTGTATTTCATCTTACTCCTTAGTATTTTGGATCAACAACCATCATTGATCAGTATCTCCTTTGAGGTAATATACCACTAGCACTATCTTTTCCCTTCCATCACATCCCAATACCATAAATATCTTTTCAAGGGACTTGATCCACTGCTCAACTACTATTAGATTAGTATTCCCACTAAAATATGGGATCTTCTTCTGCATTAAATGATCCAACATGGGTCTTGTATAGTTATTAGTCATAACCTGAGTAAGATGTCTTAATAAGGTCATGATCTGCTCAGCTCCAACACTGAATCTGTTAACTTGCTCATTAGGGAAATACCTACATTGTTTATTGGTATTGATTCATTTCCTTTCATTAGGATCCATCACTAAATAATGGAACACACTAAGTTAGCTTATAATCATCACGAGAATTAAGCCACAAAAAATCATTATAAGGAATCATTATAATTCTCATGTTTATTTAACATCTAGTTCTCAAGGTTTCTACTAAACCTGCTATGATACCAACAGTAACAACCCTAACCCCAGTGGCCAAAAGTCAGTGGTTATTTTATTACAATGGAATTGATATAAGAGATAACATCACCAAGTATCAATCAGTTTAGTAGTCTTGGAGAATTAGATACATGCATGGTTACCTTATTAAATTGGTAATTAAACTTAGAACATAACAAACAAAAATAAACCGCTTCTTGACACTTATTTAATGATTTTATATACATAACCTATGGAAGGAAAAAAAATAAAGGGTTGAGCTCAAATGCTCGGTAAGGGTTACATAAATCAATAATAAGTGAAACAAATTTAATAAGGAATAAGAATTATGGTAAGGTAAATAACTAAAAAAACACATTTCATCAATAAAATGAGAATGAAAATGCATCCGTAGATTTTTTTTCATAGTGAAAATATCATGGAAAGTAATAACTGGATATTGAATGAAGAAAATGATTATTTATTGGACGTCATGTATCTAGTACATGAACCATTATACAATCAAGACGATTTAAGTATGTGTGTAGAAACCCAACTAATTCTACTTGGAAACAAATAAAAAGGGTTTGTCGCCAAATATTTTGTCACATGAGACATGTTGATGCATTGAGGGGATATCTATAATCGGGCCCCACCCATCACTACAAGTCCAAGTCATTCTTCACACATAGATTCAATTCAATAACAACATTCAAAGAAAATACCATATGTAAAAATGGTAAATTAATAAGACAATAATCATATCCATGATACAGTAATATATGGATATTTGTTGAAATCGTCAATGAATGTCGATCATAAATAAAATGGAAGTATACATAAAGCACACGTAAGGAATAAGTGGTGAATAATACATTACCAAAGAGAATGAAAGAATATATTTAAATCATACATGAAAATTCATAAGGGAAAATAGGAATAGACCATGATAAATGATTTCCAACTGATGTGAAAACATATAAAAATAGTGTTTAAGAAACTTTAAAAATAAGCATCTTTAGTGTGGTTTAAGGGAAAATATTAAAGATTCTTTAAAGCGGACAAAGGTATAATTCTTTTGCATAAAACTTAAAATGATATTATATAGAATTTTATGATAAAAGGGAGTTTTTATAAAAAAAATTGTGTCTTAAAACATATTTTTTAGTGTACTTGAAAATGGGTAAGAAATTGGGAAGTTCCCTTAGATCAAGATTGCTTATTGGGAGGAATTGAAAACCAAACCTTAAAAACATGTATTTCCCCATCAAAGAAAGAATAATGGAGCTAAGTACATATGTTTAGAACATAAAAACAGAATTTAGGAGGATTAATTAAGATTAATTAAAAATTACATTGGGATAAAGATAGAGAAACTGAAAATCAAACGGATAATAGAGGTTCAGAAATAATCTCTTGTCTTATGTCCGAAAGTGTTTTGCACTTGTACTTAATTTCCTGGATAATGAAATTAGATTCATTGATAATTTAATTCAGAACCTCTTAAAAATATATTTTATTTAGTATAATATTATTAAGTTCATTTATGGCATTTTTATGAGTTATAAGATTCAATCTCATCATTCGGGAGTGTTCGCTTCCTTGGTTTTCATGATTGGTTCACTTGTATACATGTATGAAAGATCATGTAAAATGAGAATAGTTATCCAGAATTGAAATTATATGTTATTAATGAACTTACAAAAGATTAAATGGTCTTATATATCATTTTTTTAGATATGAGGATGATTCATTAGAAGAAAAAAACATTAGTGATAACTGTTTAGATTATTTTGGTGTTTTTTTTATCATCATGAACCAGTTTTGTTTTATTAATTAATATTATTTATATATAATGGTTATAAAACATTATATAACTTAATATTTATAACATAGTCTGATTTAATCATAATAATGGTTTTATGAACAGCCTTGAAGGCAATAATGAAAAATGAAAACGCATCGTCCATGATGGCGGTAAATCAATACATCACGGGTGATGTTTTTATTTTTAGAATAAAAGGGAAAGGAGAAGGAGTTTGATGATGGATATTCCATTAGAATAATAAAATTCCAGTATGTATAAGATAATAGATTTATTATTCATGTTTTTATAGATGAGATAAGTTTAGGATAATAAAATAAAATAAATTTAAATAAATTAAAAGAGAACGAAATAGGATTTTACCTCTTGAATTCTTCTTATTGAGAACCTCTATAAGAAGATTTGGATTGCTCTTTTGGTGATACCAAAGACTCCTGGATGTGGGAAAGATAATTGAGAAGAGGATTGGGCAGAAATTGGACAAGATTCAAGGTTTATAATGTGCGAGAAGAAGGGGTGGTATTTATAGTAGAGGAGAGGAGTGTTTTATGATTATTCTATTCATTAATTTATTATTTTGGCTCAAGAATATAAATAGTGATGATTCCCATAACCAAATATAGTAAATAGATATGGATAGTTTGAGATAATGGGTCTTACATCATCCATACATCATCAACGACTTAATAATTCATGTATTTAGCTAATACCGTAAATTATCGTATTTCACTATTCACAAAAATTCAACTATTTTAGAAATATACTGAAAATCCACCCTAACCATTTTTTTACATATAGAATTAAAAAATGGTCTCTATTTTGTGAAAATAATTTTATAAATATTATAAATTTAATTTTTAATTAAAATAATCATTTATTCGAAAAATACTGATTTTAAAATTATAACTAATTTTATGACACTTTGAAAAATTAGTTAAGGTTTCATAAAATTATCCTGTAATCATAAGATAAAAAAATATTAATTTATGAATCTATTTTATTAGAATAATTTTTTTTTAAAATTATTATATTAATTATAAAATTGTAAATAAACATTTACGCTTCACAAAAATACCAACACTTAATTTATCATTTTTAAAAAATTTATTTACTTATTCCATGACATAAATATATCATATTTTCAATAATAAGACACCTAAATTTTATTTATACTTTCATATGTGAGATTATTATTCTAATGGTCATGTTGCTATTTCCAATGGTCACATTAATATTCCCAACGGTCATGTTAATATTTAATAGGATATCATGACTCATTTAAGCTCGGTGTTGCATGAAACATAAGATATCGAGTAAATTGAATTTATTTAAGAAGATGCATACCATAAATATCAGGGTATTATAATTAAAATTCTTTAGATTATGGAACTGTGATCAAAGTACATCTACCAAAACTACCGAAACAAAATATACATGAAAAATGAAGCAGATATCACCCATAACAGTTTTAATAAAGAATCATTAATAAACGGGTGATAAAAAAGTTATAATTAAATCATATACAGTATGATATATATGATTATAGTTATGGTATAGATGTATAATAAACCTATATTTATTATACAGGAGGTTCTAACACGTACAAAGCAAGTCAGGCCTTAGGTATGGGTTTAACGTCTCAAATTATATTCTTTGGGACATATGATATGTTATGCACCTATCTTCTTTTATGTGGAATATATACTGACCATGAATGTATTTTATGATACTTCTTATGAAATTTATATGGATTTATATATCCATCTAAGTTTATTTCTTTCATGGGTCCTACAATTCAAATGGTACCAAAGCGGTAAGGGTTTTATGTTACAATCTCATCATTTATTGAGATTTCTTATGATTGAGTTTTCAATGATAAAATATTATGATATACCTCTTAAGAAAATCATGAATTTTTTTATCCTTTGGTTATTTCTATAAAATACATGTTTCCTTTCATTTTCCTCTCTTTAAGTACTCAATATACCGAAAAAATGTTTTTAAGGAAAATCAAATTTATTTCTCTCTTGGGTCAAAATACCTTTTTCTTCCATATCCATGTTTTCTAAAAATTATTTAAAGAAGGTTTTACTATTATAAAATTATTTTTTAAAGTCACTTTAACCCATGTTTTACTTTTTAAAAAATGGTTTAAAAGGAGTATTCTTTTCATTTTCCAAAATGAGGTACTTTTTTATTTTTTATAAAAAAGTGAAAGGAATGTTTTCTTTTAACTTGTACAACATGAATGGAATTTCACGTTGTCATGACCACTCAAGTTTTTGAAGCTTCCTTTACGAATTTTTTATGTTCTTTTCAAATAAAATGTTTTACTTAATATTTAGGGATATTTTTATATTTTAAATAAGCGATTTCAAAGGAAAAGGGGTATTTTCCTTGGAAAATGTTCCAAGGAATTTTTTAAAGAAATTTTTTCATTTATGATGAAATCCTTTGTTGTTACTTATTCTTTACTAGGGATGTGGTCCAATGATACCATCATTATCCTTTCTCTGGATGGTTTATGTTTATGATGATAAGATGTTTATAAAACTTGTTCATTTTCCACGAGTTATGCTATGATGAAATGATAAAATGCTTATGAAATCAATTTCTTTTCCACAGGATATGCTATGATTAATGTTTATGAAACACATTTCTTTTCATGGGTTTTGATATGATGAATGTTTTATAATATTTTGGAACACATGTGTATGGTTTTCATTATGTGACGGGTGGGCCCAAAATTATATAGTCCTCCAATACATTAGGTAAATATCGATATCTCATGAGATAAATAAAACTGAAATGTGGATTGAACTCAGTTCAATAAGGGGATCTATCCACTATGATAGTATTGGGAGTGAACCTTGACTACTATGATGGTTTAGAAAGTGAACTCAATCCACTATGATGGTCTTGAGAGTGAATCTTGACTACTAATATGGTTTAGGGAGTGAACTCAATCCATTATGATAGTTTTGGAAGTGAGCCTTGACTACTAAGGAAATTATTTTATATGCTTATGTGTATGTCACAAACTCATGTCTTGTGCCAATGTTATGCTATCATGGCTTATGCACTTTGATTATTTTATGATTCATGTATTATGAATTTTCAAGCTTTATGTCATGACTCAAGATTACGATCTAAGATATACAGGGTATAATTTTCAAGTGTTATGCTCGTGTGCTCATACCTTTATGCTCATGTTGTGTTCAAGTGATCATTGATATATCTCAGGTTGTAAAGAAATGATTTAAGTATGATGTGTCTAAGAAGGGTGTTATTTATGAATAACTAAGTGGGAGACGATGTAGATCATTTATGAACTAGTTGTTTATGTATTCAAGTTTCCAGAGACACTAAACCTTTATGGTCCTCATGTGTGTATTTGTGAAATGAAATTAATATTCATCTATTAAGATGTAATATCTATGTATGAAAATTATGGGTCGCTACACACATACCTTTCAAAATTGAATGATTAATTATTATAACATCCATACCTAGCATGAACATTTCATTGAGTTTCGCAAACCCCTTCAGGTATATCTTGGATAATCCAACCTTGAATTATTACTCTTCTCTCCTGACAACCCTAGGTTTTAATAACCTTGATTGGCTTCTCAAAGAAATATTGTTAAACTTTTCAACCAACTTTTCTTCTTCCAATTTTAACTTTTACCTACTTATAATATCTATACATTACTTTTGAACCTGTACATCATATGCATAGTTCATATATATTCCCAACACATTAGGAATGTCAGACAAATGTTCTTTGAATTCAATCATATTGTTAGAACATTTCCATAGATTAAAATAAGATAAATTCCCTAACTAGAACAATACATTTTTAGTCTCCCCTTAAATCATGTTATAGAATTAAACAAATCATAAACCATGTTTATTAAAAACACCTATCTTATTTCATTTAAACAATTATTGTTTACAAGCTCTTATCAAGAGGTAAATGAGATAAAAATACACATCTCATGACAAGTTTATCCAAGCTTGAATTATCCAAGTTATAAATTCATTAACTACTTTGCTTCATTAATTGAAAGAAAATTTCAAGCTTGTATTCTTTTCATCTTCTGACAATTTGTATCTTTACAATAATTTGTAAAACATACAGTTTTTTTTTTGACAAAGGAAGATGATATATTAACCACGAAGGTCAGTAGTTACACATTCATACAACCAAGAAGGAAAGTGATCAAGCCAGAGGTGATTCATGTCGGACGTGCTGAAAGAAGCCAGGTGATGGGTTGCTTCATTTCCATCCCTTTTAATGAAGGAGAAGGAGCAGGTTGTTAAGCTTTTACTGAGAGACTGGATGTTCCTGATAACATGTTCAAAAGAATGGAGGTTGCCATCATTAAGCCCGATAGCATTGATGATGGTGAGGCAGTCAGATTCGATGTGAATAGCTTCCCATCCTCAATCTTTTGCGAACATCAGCCCGACAAGGATAGCGAAGGCTTCAGCAACAACGAGATCCCAAAGAGTGTGGTTTGATTCATGTTTTTCAGTAATGATTTGACCATGAAAATCCCGTGCCACAAGTCCAATTCCGATTATTCCATAAATGGAAAGAGATGCATCAATATTGATCTCGAGGATCCCTTCTAGGGGAGGGTACCATCTTGACGCAACTGTGTGAGTTCCAGAGAGCCCTAAACGGTCAGAGTCTCGTTTCCACCCCTCAATCCAGGATGTAGCCCATTCAATCCAGAACCTGGGGGGGGTTTCAATGTGATTAAAGATGAAGTCATTGCGTCACTCCTAGACGATCCATGCCACGATACATAAAGAAGCAACTTTGTCCACAGTGAAGGAAGACGACTACAACATCAGCAGTGTCGGAAGGTCCGACGCTGTATCCAGCTTAAGCTCTAAATAAGAACCCCAAAAATTCCAGATCTCTTCCACCACCAGGCACTGGGTGATCGCATGCAGATGGGATTCGAGAATACTCGAGCAGATGGGACAATGCTTATCATTCGTTACATGTCAGAAGACGAGGAAGTCCATAGTGGGGAGAATACCTGTGCAAACCTACCACTAGAAAAAACGAATTTTCGGGGGGACCTTAAGATGTCAAAGGTTTTTCTAGAGCCCTCCCCTTTCCTCGATTTGGATATCAAGAGAAATTCTATACCCTGATTTCACCGTATAAGATCTAGAGAAATCATTGCTCCAAAAGGGACAGTATGGTCCCGCATTCCTCACACAGGGGATGATAAGAATGATCCTTCTGTCTCTTTCATTGAACCATGAGTTGATTTTATCCATACACCACCCAGAACCATGATCGTCTAATAAGTAGAAAATAGTGGTGTTCTCATAGCCAGGTACGACAGGGGAGGTAGCATGCAAGCCTTCTTTATCAATTATCCAGGGATCGGTCCAAATATTAATTTTTGTACCATCTCTGACCCTCCAACCCAGTCCTTTATTAAGTAAGTTTCGGGATCCCCAAAGGCTTATCCATAGGAAGCTGGGGCGGGGGCCAAGAGAGGAGTTCTGGAAATCTGAGTGGGGAAAGTATTTTTCACGAAGAATACGCACACAAAGGGAAGATGGATGAATCATGAGGCGCCAGCCCTATTTAGCCAAGAGAGCATCATTAAAGAGTCGGAGATCTCAAAATCTCATTTCGCCGCCTGTTTTGGGTGTGCAAAGTGACTTCTAAGAAATCTGGTGCATTTTCTTTCTGCCATTATTATACCCCCACTAGAATTTAGTGATGTGGGAATGGATGTGGTCAACAAGTGTGCCAGGAAGCTTGAATAGGGACATGATATAGCTAGAAATGGACTGAAGAGTGGCTTTGATGAGTGTTTCCTTACCCGATTTAGAGACTCTTTTCAGAGTCCAATCTTGGATTTTTTTCTTGATTCTATCCACTATGGATGAGAAGATTTATTTTTTTGAGCGACCAGCAATAGTGGGAAGCCCAAGGTATTTGTTGTGTTTGTCCGCCATTTGAATGCCTGCAGTACGAAAAAGCTCTGCTCTCTTGGTCGGTGGGACGCCAGAACTAAAAGAGATTTCCGACTTGGCTAGATTGATCGTTTGTTCAGACGCCCTCTCATAAAGGCGTATCACCTGACATATAGAGAGACATTCATTATGGGTAGCTCTGGAGAAGAGAAGACAGTCATCGGCAAAGAAGAGGTGCGAGAGAGGTGGGCTGGCCCGACAAACCTTTGCCCCATGTATTCCTTTTGTAGAGGCGGCCAAGGAAATGAGGTTGGAAAATACATCAGCCACTAGGATGAATAGAAAGGGGGAAAGGGGATCTCCCTGGTGGAGGCCACGGGTGGGTGAGAAGCCTTGGGTGAGTCCACCATTGATGTTAATTCGAAAAGAGACAGACAAAACACAATGCATGATCATATCTGTCCATTTGGGGCAGAAACCCATTTTTGTCATAACGGCTTGGATAAAGTGTCATTCCACTCGATCATAGGCCTTATTCATATCCATTTTCCAAGCCATAATACCTATTTTTGCAACAGATCGCGTTTTCATAGAATGAAACACTTCATGGGCCACGATGGCATTATCCGTAATAAGCCTCTTTGCAACGAAAGCATTGTGGTTTTCAGAGATAATATCAGGTAACCACGTGCGCAGACGGTTATCCATTAACTTTGAGAAAATATTCTAGGAAACGTTACAGAGACTGATAGGTCTGAAGTCCGAGACCGCAAGGGGTTTCTTGATCTTTGGGATGAGGGTGAGAATTGTCTCATTAATAGAGAAGAGGTTAATTTCCCCCGCCCAAATGCCTTTCATTAGTGCGCATATGTCAGGGCCGAGAATGTGCCAGTATTGCTTAAAAAAAGACCATGGAAACCATTAGGACCGGGGGATTTTGTGGAGTGGATTTGTTTGAGAGCCTGAAAAATCTCCTCGTCCATGAAGTCTTTTGTGAGTTGGCAGTTCATCTCTTTGGTGATCACATGTTTGATGCAGGACTCAACCTCGGGCGATAAGATGGACTCTCCTGCAGTGAAGAGTTTTTAGAAATAACATGAAATAATATCGTGGATACCTTCAATATTGGACACAGTTCCCCCATCAGGGTGGGTGAGGACCGAAAGTTGTTTTTGCGGCGTCTGGCAGAAGCCTTCTGGTGAAAGTATCGGGTGTTTGCATCCCCTTCTTTGATGTGGATTTCTCGTGCGCGCATAGCCCAGAAGCTTTCTTTGATGCGAAGAGCCGCATCCAGCTCACTTTGACAAATAGCAATTTTAGAGAGAATGTCATCAGTTGGGGGTCAGGAAAGAAGGGCATTGAGTTGTCGCTCTAAAGAATTATAGAGCTTGTCGGGTTGACGGAATTTTTTGTTGCTCCATGATCTCAGAGTAACGGCCACCTGCTGGAGGTTAAACTTGATGTCTTCATTTCCAGCCTTCCAACAAGACCGGATAACTTCTTCACACTGGTCTTTGACCCAGAATCTTTCAACCGGAAATGTTTCCTACCTCTTGAAAAACGACCACTATGAGAGAAGTTGATAGCGATAGGGCAGTGATCCGAACAGTTCGGCGCCAAGTGGGCGATGTGAAACATTTTGAAGATGTTAGTCCATTCCGTCGATCCCAAAAATTTGTCCAGACGCTCAGTTATGCGTGTGCTTTCCGTGTTCCCCTGAAACCAGGTAAAGGGGCTGCCTGCATGGCCTAGATCAACCAAGTCTGCCCTAGAAATTGCATCCCTAAAGCCTGACATCGAGGAAAAGGGCCGAAGTGCTCCTCCACGTTTTTCATTCTGGGATAGAATCTCATTGAAGTCACTGCCAAAGAGGATAAGACCAGTAATTCCTTGACGTAATGAACAGAGCAGTTCCCAAGATTTCCATTTATCATTTTGTGATGGCTATCCGTAGAAACCCACAAAAGTCCAAGGTGGATAGGGGTCATCGTGGATGGATGCAGCCACATGATGTGACGAGTACGAGATGATTCTGACGTCGACATTGTCCTTCCAAAGAAGACCCAGTCCCCCGGAGTGCCCTTGGCAGGGAACCGGGAAGCAACCCTTAAAACCGCATTTGAAAGCAATACCATTGTTGTCCTTGTAATCCAATATGGTTTCGGACAGAAAAACCATATCAGGGTGACTTTGTGCGCAGTGGCGCTGGAGCATCCGAACCGTTCGTGGGTTTTCAAACCCCCGACAGTTCCAACACAGGATTTTCATTGCTCTAGGAGGGGCTGAGACATACTCACCTCCGCCTCTGAAACTTCGTAGAGTTGTCCATCACCTTCCGCTTTCCATCTTTTTGGAAGGCTTTCAGTTACTTGACAATACTCCAGTCGTCTTTTATGTTCCTCATGTTTCGCATCAATGGGATCACCACACCTGTCAATCTAATTAATCCTTTTCCACGTCCGTTGAGTGAGGGTACTTACTGCCTTTATCCCAGTCGTATTGGTTTTGTCCATAAGGTTGAATCCTGGAGCAACAGATACTGGCCCAGGAGCAGACACTGTTGATTCGATGCAAAGTTGTCTGGGTTCAGGAACCGGGTCGGGTGGCTCCTTACTTTTGGACATTGGTTTGAATGGTGGTGAGTCGCTATCTCTCAAAGATGCAGGGCCCCAACTTGAGGAGAGGTCCAGGTCCGAACTTTGTCTCGCATTCTTGTCCCCAGTTCTTACCTCGTCCATCGTGCTGTCCGAAGGCCCTCCTTTCGCCCACTGGTCATCTTGATTGTCTCTAGAAAAATCCGTTGGTCCTAGCATGATGACAGTGTTGAGTTCTGGTTCCGTTCGCTTAGAGAAGGTCTTCACAATTTGGTCACGATCCCTTTGTTTTTCCACCTCAGAAATGATCATAGGTCCAACTGTTTTTGCATGGAGCCAAGGGTCGTATTGCAATATGATAGTACCTTTTTCATTCTCCTTCCTTGAGTCACAAACTTTCTCGAGATGTCCAATGCACCCACAGTAAAAACAAAATATTGGGAGCTTCTCAAATTCAAAAGAGATCCAGGCATTAGAATCTTCAAATGATAAGAACAGACCCCTCATTAGTGGTTGTGCCACATCGACTAAGGCTCTAATCCTTACCATGGGTCCCCAATGGATGGGATCAGATTGATCCCATTCCAGAAATTTGCCAATGCGTTCTCCAATTTCCCGCATAACATGTTTTGTTCTGCCATGAAACGGGATTCCTTTGATTCGTATCCAGAACGGTGAGGAATTCATTTCAATTTTCTGAATGTCGTCCCCGCCTGTAAAGTCCTCCATGATGATGATTTGGTTATCGAAGGACCATGGCTTGCCTTTGAGCACCTTTTCTTTATCTTTGTTATTGAAAAATTCAAATATGAGAAAACCCTCTCCCACTTCACGTATGGCAACGCCATCCTCCAATCTCCATAAATTTTACAGAGTATTTTTTAAGGCCCCCTGGTTGAATGAGCGTTTGCCTAAAAATTTCCCTACCACCAGGAGTGACATGCGATGTGATAGAAAGGCGTCTTCGTTTTTTTTGTGTAGTAATCGACGCTTTCTCTTTATCAATCAGTGAGAGGTTCTTCCACCAATTCACCAATTTGGATTCCATGATAGCAATGGGCACTGCCTCAGCGTAATCTCCCGAGCACACCCTTCGTGAGTCCACCGCTCTCGCGTTTAAAACTCCACAACGCGAACAAAGATTTTTTCTTTTCTCCTTCTCGAACCAACAACTCGTGACTAATCCGTCGCGTAACAGTCCTCCAAAAAGCCGCACCATGCGGACCTTCTCTCCGCAGACCAGCCCATGCGCGGTCCAACACAACGAGCGCTGACCCCTGCGCGAATCAAAACCCTACGTGAACCACACAACAACCCTGCGCGAACCAAAGAGAAACCTCAGCGAGCCAAAAGACGCCTTCATGAACCAACTCCCACGCAGTCACTTCCATCCCAAGCCACTCCTTTTCATTCCCGGCACGAACCACATCCTTGCAATCTCACCCATCGCGGCCCAGCCCCAACGCTTTTCCAGCCACCGCGAGGGGGCTCCTTCGCAAGCCTCTTCCTTCGCGAACCAGACCTGTGCACCCCTGCAATCTCGCGAACCAAAAAAAAAAACGACACAGAACAACACTATCGCGATTTCCACCCTTCCCGATCAGGTCTTCGCACTCCTCGAAAAAAATTCACGATCCAAATTGGATCCCCTCGCCTTCGTGGTCCACGATTCTCGCGAAGCAAAGTCTCAGAGGGTCCCAACCCTATGCAGTCTCCACGCTCCCAGTCCTTCGCGAACCAAATTACATCGATAGTCGACTCCTCGCAAAACACCTGGCGAGCCGCCGACGGCACCAGAACACCCCGAAGAAGACCACAGGGAAAATCAGAGGGGGGGGAAAACAAAACTACAGGTTCACAACCTTGCGGCAACACCCAAATCTGCCTTCGGTGCCAAGAAATCTGAGGAAACGCCGCAGATCTAAACTCCAAACGATGAGCCAAAAGGAAGAACCGCTGCAATCGCTAGAGATGCCGCAAATTCTGAACCAGGAGAGGAACTCTGTGGGATACTCTCGAGCAACCCGTCGTCGCAAAACCAAAACTCCAAGGATGGAACCTGGAGACGCCGGCCCTAGAAAACCCTAGGAAGAAACTCTCAGCCGCTGCGAGAGACTAAAACTTGTAAAACATACAGTTGATATTATATATTTGTCAGAATAATAGAATTGATTTCTATAACCAACAAAGTTTTAAGGAAACCTTTAGTCTCATTGAGTCATTAACATATTCAATCATATTGAATATCATTTTCATTCCTGATCACGGTGAGTATATGGGACTAAAATTACTAAAATTACTTATGTACCCAATCATATTGAATACATGATTGAAGACTAAGATTCCTTTGGTCATTTTTTGTCTAGTGTTTTTGAAACCTTAAATGAATCATTTTATGCTTCCATAAGCATCTAGATTTTCTCATTGAATATTTTCAACACTTGGCCATTGAAGAAGGAACACTACTAACACATAGAATTTTCCTTAATAACTTTTTTTAAATCACCAATCTTGCTTGAGAATTTTTCTAAAGTTACCAATCTTAATAGCTACTTACATTAAGTTTCTCCTTATCAAGAATTGATCACAAAGTTTAGCTTGATGGCGATGATGATATTATCTACAACAAAATCTTTTATCAAATGAGTTTCATGTATTATTAATCATTTAATAAGGACTTTCATTAAATGAACTCCAACTAAAATGATGAACCCTTTAATAAACACCATACTCATTAGTGAGTTAATATCTATATTTCACTAAGCAATGAGTCTGCCACGATATTTCTCTCAGTACTTGGTTATTTAAGTAGGGTCCCTTCTCAATCACAACATGTATGACTCTTGGATAGTTGAGTGGACAACTCTTTGTCCAATCCATCACATGGATAAACCCAACTCTATTCCTCTTGTAACTTAATCCTGATAGAGTATTCTGATTAGAGTAACATAAAACAAGCACAAAAACACATGCTAACAAAGGACAATCTAGGGGCACCCAACTATGACATGACCTAACCAAGGATAATCAAGTGTCACTCATCCTTGTTTGCCTTATACAATATAATCCAAGGGCACCCTGCTATGACATGACCTACCCAGCTGGATGATGGAGATCTTGACAAGTGTCACTCTGGAAGGAATCTAACACTTAGTGTTTGAAAATGAACAGACTTAGGTTACATGAAAACCTCGAAGGTTTGATAGGATTAGTTTAGAGCTAAAGAGATGGATTTTTTTTGTGACAAATGATGACGTAGTGTTCATAAATGACGAACCAATTACTCGTTGAGAGGTCATTTGGAGTTTTAATTATGATAAATGGATACATGTCATGAGGTATGAGATTAACTATATGTACACTAACCAAGTTTGAAATCCAATTTTCCATTTCACAATTCCGACAAGTTATACGTACGTCGACCATCGACGAACATTTCTTAGAATAAAAAAACCCAAATATCACAGATCGCACAACTTTAAAGAAGTTACATACGAAGAACTTTAAATCCTTTAAAAAACGTCTTAGTGTTTAAAAAATACCTCAATGATGTTGGCCTTTAGCTCACAACACCTTCTTGGCTTGTACATATCTAGATATTGAGGTGTGGATGCTCGTCTTTGTCAATTTTGGGTTGTACTATAGGTCAGAACCTTCAAACCCTATTACATGTGTCTTATTGTTCGGTGCAATTTTTTTTGATTTTATATTTATATTTTTGAACGTGATATTAATGTATAGAAACCCCTGCATCCGCCCTGTGTGTGCCTATAAATTGAAAACCTAATGCATAGCGAAATCCTAAAGGGCACGTCATCGTCTTTCTGTTGTCGATGGAACCGGTGGCGCTTTTCTCTTCTCTGTACTGCCATCCGGTTTTCGTTTTTTTATTTCTAGAGTTTGTTTTTTTAATTGCTCATTTTCGAATTTCGCTAATTTCTGTATTATTTGATTTGAGCTTGGCCTTTCCAATGAAAGGCTGGAGAAGGATATGATGATAGTTCGTTGTCGCCCCAGGCATACTTGCTCTTATAGATTCAAGGTGGTGATTGACATTTCACATCTGATCCGGATCGCTTCAGTTCCATTTAGTTTTTTATATGCTTTATTTGGAGGCGTGATGATGCTTAATTTATCAAATCTGCATTTCGATGATGGACAATAACATGCACTACCATCTGATCTCATTTGAACATTCTACATGTTTTTCTCTCTCTATTTTACCATATTTACATAATCATTTTGATCTTTGTACTGCTTTTCCCCTGCATTCCGTGATGAGAATTTGACAGAGTACTTATGTTCTGCAAGTGATTATGCTCAAAACGATCACCATCTTTCGGCTGAGATTGCTTATTCGGACGATTTGTTGATTTGTGTCGGGTCATTTCATTTCCTCCTACCGCCCTTGGTATCTGACATCCCGGCCAGTACATTCATTGGTGGCCCTTTCGCAGTGAAGGGTAGAACGGAAACCTCAACAAGTATCTTGCTACACAGTTGGCTGTAAATCTTGGGCTTAATGTTTACTTCTGTTCAGTATAAATATTGATAATTTAAAGTTTTTCTTTTGATCATTGATTGCTATATAATTTTTCAAAGGAATACAAGTCATGATCATTATATCTTATCCAATCAAAGTTTAATAATGAACTAGCTGAATGATCGTGTAGGTGTTTCAGTCATGTATCAGATTTACGCAGTTGATTCACATCGCTGTTTAGCGACTCAGATGTTTGAGAACATTGTTATGTAATTGATTATGCCAATATAGTTGGTAACATAAAAGATCCGGAAATCTCAGTTAAAATCTTGGATGTTATTTAAGAAGTGAGATTTGAGGATGCAGAATTGTGAACCTAGAGTCAACGTGGTTTGTTTGTTGAAACTTGCATGGGTATTATGTTCGTAACATTGAACTTATAAAACAGCATTATATTGATACATTGAACTGTACATTAAATACTAAATTCTAATATCACATCAAATATTAGTGTTTCTAAATCTTTGTTAATTATAATTTTGAGTCGGAACATAAAGCTTGTTGTAGGTGACAATTTTTATTACAAGATTCCAATTTGAGCTTTCATATCCTTTTTGTTATTTATCTAAAGCTGTTGTCAAGCGGTGGATTGCAATTGTAGCTCAGATATATATAGATGCACCTTGAAATGAGAGTGTTTTTTAACATAAAAGACCCAGATATCTGAGTTGATATCTTGTATGTTATTTAAGAAGTTAGATTTGCCGATGTAGAATGTACGATGTGATGTAGATTCTTGATTATCCATGAAAAGAGCTTAAATTGATGGTAGAGAAATTCAATTTTTTTTACATTTATTTAGTTAAATTATCTTGCATTTTTTATATTTTGAAGTATTTGTTGGACTTCAAACATGCAAATTTTGGTTTGATTGTGAGAGGAGTTCGCAGCTTATTTTTTAGATTATTGAAAATGTGTCTACTAGAATGAATTTTGAACTAAAACTTTTAGATGCATTAACTTTAGTATTTATTAAGGTCCTGATTAAGTTTTTTTAAATGTTGTTTTACTGGGGAGTAGAGTAAAGGGTCACATTTTTCAGAGCTTTTTGTAAAGTTTTTACGTTGGATAGGAAATTGCATGAACATGTATGGCTTTGCTGAAAAAAAAAAGCGTTGCCTTGTAATTTTGTTGATTGTGAGGGGAGTTGAAATGTGTTTGCTAGAATGAATTTTGTACTTAAAACGTTTATTCTGTACACATTTCAGATGCTGAAGCTTTTAATACCTATTAAGGCCCTTGTAAGGGTACATGCGGAGTACCTTGAGTTCCAATAGTCCTTCTGGGTATAGGTATGAGAAGTGATTCAGTATAACACATTTATCTCCTTTAGCTGAAGTTGGTCGTTAGGGAGTTGTGTGGTTGAGTGGTTTAGTTGTTGAATATGTGAGAAGGTTTGTAAAACCAAAGGATTTATTTGGGGTTTTTAGCTGGTTGCTGCGTAAGGGGGTTTTACCTTGAGATATTAGGTCAGGGCTGCGGGAAGTGGTCTTATGTGGCATCTTCTCTACTATAATTATGTTTTTTTTTCTAGTTAAAAGTGTTTTGTATTATTTTTATCTTTTATTGTTGTTTGCACCAATTATGGTAGAACATAATAAATGGTGTTTTCATTGTAAGGGTCATGCCGAGTACCTTGAGCTGGAATAGTGCTTGCTGGTATAGGTATGAGAATTGACTCAGTTGTCTGAAGAGTTATTCTATGTTACATAGAACCACTCTTTGTTCCTCCTTAGAACCTTTGCAGAGTGGTTCTATGTTGCACTAAGTTTAAAACCTTTTGTTTTGGGAGTGAATGACATTTATCTCCTTCAGTGTAGAGGTATTTGGTTTTACTTTTACTCACGTGAGTTGAGAAGTGTGAAGCAAGATTGAAGATGTTGTCATAGAAGATAGTTTTTTATGGAAGTTTGTCATATTACCACTCTGGCTTCTTTGAATTGATTCCACATTGAATGAGATTAGTACTTGGCTGTTTTTGATGGTAGGGTATGTTGGAACTCTAATTGCATGTGTGTTCTTTTTGATGATTCCTAACTCTTCTATGATGTTGCTTTGAATATTACTTGAAAAATTGGAACATTTTTTGATAAAAAGATCTTGTTGTGTTAAGTTTGAAGAACAAGTTGATTCTAGTTTTGTTTAGTTAAGAGGTAAGTTTTAGAAGTTATTTTTTCACGTTGAAAACTCACATTGCCCTCAAGGTGGAACATTCAATAGCACCATGCACTTGCTGGTATGACACCCCTAGATGTAAATCCAATTTGCCGTGGTTTTGTGTAGAGGATGTGCCCGCATTTGTCTTGGTCATTGAGGGTGAGCTTTGTTGAACGATTGTTGCCTTTCGACGCTACACGCCTTAACTAGTATGCATAATCGATAACTAGGCCACTCATTCCAGCTTCTCAAACCCTGTTTATATTACGTAGTGTTCGTTTGTGGTTTGACGTTGTGACATAAAGTTCTGAGCAATCTTAAATTTGAGACATTATCTTTTAATGTCAATAAAAAAGAATTTTAGAGGCTGCATTTTTGTTGATTTTGATTAAATTATATTTAAATTTAATTAATGTAATAAATACAATTCCTAAGGTCAGAGAATATTTTTATTTAAGTTCTCACAAATTAAATAAATATTTATTTGTTGGTCTGAATAATATTTTTATTTATTTTATTGAATATTTAATAAATATTAATTTAAATATTCAATAAATACCGTTGAGTTCGAAATAAGCAAGATTGCATGTGAATAAATAATTATTTATAAGTTGGTAAATATTTTTTATTATCTGTTTAAGATCGCGTACACTATAAATATGCGGTTGTTGGGTATTTAAAATTGAGATTTGAGAATTTTTGTGCATCTTTATTTTAATAATGAGAATGTAATAGATTTTTTTTAGATTGAAAAATGAACGATTAAAGAATAAATGAATACATTTGATTTGCCGTAACAACTCTACTTGGAGATAGAGTGATGTTTGTAAGCCTAATTTATTTTTACCGCAACAACTGTACTTTTGATCATTTTCGTTATCAATTTTTTGGTAGCATTTGCGTATTTTTATTGTAAGATGGTCATTGAGATATATTAATTAACATCTAGTCATATTTTTCTTTACAATTCATGGCGGAACACTTGAAAATAAGAAAAGGGGGTTTAAAATTGCTTTGTTGGAAGGAAAATCAAGAATTAAATCTTTCTAATACTTACCTATATTTTGTGTGAAGTGTCAATGTATGAATGAAAAATTGCATGCTTTTCAGGGGGTTTAATTGTTTCTCAACTCTAGGTTTTTTTTAGTGATGATTGTCGCACAATGCCTTTTTTTTATAGGCTCTTTGATGAATAGGATTGCACGCATCCTCATGCATTGTCTAACTTTGTTTTATGTCATCCTCTTTGTATGAAGTGCACCATTGTTTTTATGAAAAACATTCATTGCCAAAGATAGTTATTTCATCCTTTGGAGTTGCTTGAACTACGTTTACTTTATCAAGTTTGGTATTTTGAGCAGTATTCTTAATGCCAATCACAACCAATCTTAAGGTATGATTTTGAGTTTTTTTTTGGAGGTGCAATTTGAGTTAAATGATATTCTTGTCACTTATTGTAATTTATTAAATAATATTAAACATTTAATCTGATTTTTTGGGAGGGGAATTGATGTGAAGTGTGAAGTTGGATGTTCAATGGATTGTGAGCTTGTTAGGGGTTGTCAGGGCAACACTCCCTTACTATGGGGGCTTGGGAGTTGAAGGCCTTTGTTTCAATTTTTTCAAGTATTGTAGTATCTCTGACTACTGTAGTAGAACTAATTGACCGATCGACACCGACAGAGCATTGTAGTATTGTGAACTTTGGATTTAACTTCACTGTAGCTATTTAGACTTTTAATCGGTAGCTACTTTAGCACTTTTGACTTTGGTGATCGTCTGTCATTGTAGTGATGTAGACTTCCTTTGTGGTTGGTGGAAAAATGAATCATCTTATTCATTTCTTGCCCATTTCGGACCAGGGTTTCAGTTTGAAAGAACTTTGAGATAAACTCTTATAAATTGTGCTCTTAATTATGATGAAGTTATTATGTCTCTGTGGGTGTAAGTATTATTCCCGAATTACGTAAATCTTTGTGTTCTTGTTCTTTTTTTCCTTGTACTCTATTGTTTCGTCGTTTCTGTCGCTGTAACTCTTGACGTTTTTGCATCAGATTTCACATCAAAGTAACACAGAAGATTAAATAAACAACAGAAGAAAGGAAGAGTGGAGATCTTATTGTTGCGGATCCAACACACCCGATGATGAATTAAACATAGCTTGGATGGAGATCCGATGGAACCTAAGTGATGCTTGTAGGGGTTCTCTCGTGTGACTCACGCTGGTGAAGGAATGTGTTCTGTCAATTGAGCTCCTACCACCTTTAAAAAAACGTTCCATCATATTTACACAGCGTGTAAATCTTACATGTTGTGTAAAGCTTGGGCTTTTCCCTTGCGGGGAAACCCATTTCACGACGTAGGGGTTCAACCAACCCATTACACATCACGTATCTAATGCATGCCCTGTATTTCAAATACACGTCAGGTATTTAATACACAGTGTATTTGGCCTGCACCTTGCCTCGTCCACCTGCTACCTCCTTTTTAGAAATTCTTCGACCTACCTAAGGGCCCAATCACTAAGTTCTAAGTTGAAAGGTGAGCTCAATAAGGATTTAGCTGAAATTAAAAGAAAACGTAACTCATTGAAAAGATGGGACGTTATAACCCCTCTTTAAAACAACTCATCCTCGAGTTGTCCTTTTGATGGTGGTATAACATCGTCTGAGAAAAGTTCCTGCCATTGAGCATGTACACTGACCTCTCTCTTCAATGTCTCATCCTGTACACGACTGTACTGGCATAACACTCAAACTAGAGGAACTGACTTGCTTGATAGAGTCTTCATGTTTCGGTCAATGATATTGATCAAATGCTCCTCAAAGGGCACATCTGCTTCTAGCTCAATATCATCGAGATCAAACGAACGAGACATTTCAGAATGATAATGTCAAAATTGTGATATGTGGAAGACATCGTGCATGACATGATACCTTTGAGTTAACTGTAACAGATAGGTCATTAGACATACTCTTTTCACAACCTCAAAAGGCACGATATAATGAGGCGATAGATTGCCCTGTCTTTGAATTCATCTATGACTTAATCTAGGTGAGACTCGCAGAAAGACCCGATGTTTCACCTCAAACTTCATAGGTTAACGACAACGATCGATATAAGACTTCTGCCTGAACTGAGCTGTAGCCACACGTTTCAGAATCAGCTGTACTTACTCTAAAGTCTTCTGAATGAGATGAGGACCTAATTGTGCTGCCTCACTCGCCTCTAACCAGCTTAGGGGTGAACGACACAATTTATCGTAAATGGCCTCATAAGGAGCCATTTGAATCGTTGTATGAAAGCTATTATTATAGGCAAATTCAATAAGAGGTATATGTTTCTCTCAAAAACCTCTGAAATCAAGGATGCATGTTTGAAGCATGTCCTCTAACACTCGTATCATCTTCTCGAACTGCCTGTTGATTTGAGGGTGATATGTTGTACTCAGAAGCACCTGTGAACCTAATGATTTCTGTAACCCTTGTCAGAACCGCGATATAAACCAGACATCTCGACCCGACATGATAAGACAAGGAACAACTTAAATGCTTACAATCTCCCGAATGCAAAACCTTTCAAGCTCATCAACTGAGAAGGTCTCTCGGATAGACAAGAAGTACGTGACCTTGATCAACTTGTCGACGATCACACATACGACATCACTGTCTCGAGGGGATCTCCGCAAGTCCCTCACAAAATCTATAATGACGTCATTGTTAGATTGGTGTAAGCTTGATCCGTTCTGGATGATGATTGGGTCAAATGCTTCCAGTTCATATTGTGCACCAGACCATAACTTTGGTGGGTTAAGCTCTGCGGTGAGCTTGTTGGAGGTTGCAGGGGGCAACACGCCTATAATCTAGGGGTCTGGGGGCTGAAGGTTCCCAGTTCAAATTTTTTCGGGCACTGTAGCAGCTTTGACCATTGTAGCAGTGCTGACCGACCGACACCGACAAGACACTATAATAATGTAGACTTTAGAGTCAACAATATTTTAGCTCTTTGGACTTCCAACTGTCAACCATTATAGCACTTTTCACTGTAGCGATGCATACTTCCTGTTTTGTTGGTGAAATAGTGGATCTTTTTTTTTGCCCATTTTGGGATGTGGTTTAGTTAGTGATTGAGAACCCTGGAACTCCCTGTAAAATTGTGCTTTTGAATCATAGTGAAATTCTGTCTCTTTGCGGATGTAGGGATTATTCTCGAACCACGTAAATCTTCGTGTTCTCGTTCTTTTATTTTTTCCCTTTTATGTGATTTGTTTTTTTTTGCTTTGCTCCTGATGTTTTTCACAACAGTCATTTCATTTCCACTCAAGAAAGTATAGAGGCTGTAGAAATTCAGCAGGTCGTTAGTGCTCCTTCACCTGCTGACAGGTGGAGCATCGAGTGATAAAACCTGCAATCTGCCTCTTTATACCTGATCACTGATACTGACGACATACATCTTGGCACATCTTGGTAAGCCCATGGTGAAATGCTCCTACAATAACATGAAATTCCTGCATCAACTCTTCCCATATGTCTAGTGTAGAATCTCATCCTTGTCGATAACCCAACCAGGTGATGGGTTCTCACATGACACTTAGAATTTGGCTCTCTGAATCAAAAAGCTGTCTCATCAGTACTTGTGTCTGAGTCCTTTGGCTTAGTGCGTCAGTTACTGTATTACTCTTTCCAAGAATATAAGCAAACTCAAAATCAAAAGACCACATGTATATCACCCCTTGATTTGAGGTATGCTATCATTGAATGTGTTTTCTTTTATTGTTGGAGTCTTGGTTTAATTAACTGGAAGTTTTAAGAATGAGTCTGGCTGTTGGAAAATTCCATATGACAAATTAATGTCGTGTAACTTTTACATGATGTGAGTGTTGGGGACAAATGTTGTGATTAAATTCCATAGTATGAAAACCATTCAAGTCATATAATATATTCATGTAGTCTAATCAACACACGTCGTGTAATCGATATTTCTGGAAAATAAAAACAAAGGCAATGCAAATTTTGATGCAAGTAGTTTCGCGATAAATACATGTCGTGAATGTGGTTTACACAACGTGTAAATTTTGGGCCCAACGTGTTTAGAGATGACCAACACGTATTTCATTCTAATAAGCCCTATTATTCCCCCTCTCGACTCCCTGGGTTTTCATAGGCGAATTCCGGTGATTGTCGACTTCCAAACTCCAGTAACATCGAATCTTTGAATGATTGTTTGTGGAATCAAAGGTTAGAGTTTTGTTCTCATTTTGGGTTTGCTTGTGTTGGCTTGATTGGAACCGTAGATCAATGTCATTATACCCTGATCTATGGGTCTGAATTTGTATTGATGAGATCTTCTTGGATTTTGATAAATGAACGAGAGACAAATGTTTAATTCGCAGAATCATCTTGGATCCTTTATAGTAATCATATCGAGGTTGGTGGCTTCTCTCCAACTCTACCGTTCTAGAACTTGTTGGCTTGATCTTTTCTAAATCATATTTATGTTGTGTTGAAAATCTTTTGTGGAATTAATTGGTCAAATGGGTGAGTTTTGAAAGATGTGATTTTGTTAAATAAATGTTTTTTTAGCAATTTTGGCATAAAGGTGTGGTGTGTGTTCATGTTTATGTTTATGTGGGACGAGTAATGGTCGGAAGTACCACCGTCAAATAATAACAAATTGGGATCAATAATGGCTGGAAGTACCCATTAAATAATGACAATTTGGGACAAATCATGGTTAGAAGTACCATCGTAAACCTAGTCACCAAGTGATGGGTGATAAGATGATTCACCATTTGCGAGTATAAGGTCCATGGTTGCATGCATTGTGCGTGCGCCTGGGTGTGAGATGAGATGGTTGTGCCCTTGGAAATGAAATGGTCTTAAAAGATTTATCTTGACGTTTTATTATACTAAATTTAATTATGGCTTGGTCTATTTTGGTTATCTGCTTCTCTCCTACTTTATTAATTGTGCCAACTTGTTCTTGTTCTGGTGGCGTGTGATGATAAGTCTTTGGGGAAATCCTACTGAGTGTTATACCCACCCCCTGTTTGGGCACTTTTGTGCGTTTTCAGATGTCATCTCGCAGTCGTCAGCTTGTCATTGGAAAGAGTCTGTGCGAAGCGCTGAAGATCGTTAAAATGAACAGAATACTCTATCACTGACATAACACCATGGTGTAGGTGCATGAATTTTCTAGTGCGGTCCGCTCTCAAAGCATGTGGAAAGAAGTAATCATAAAAGGCTGTTTGGAAGTTCGTCAAGACTATACCCCGATGACGAAAAACATGCGCGTCACCCAATGGTGAAATCAGTACAACTGTAACATGCACAAACCAATAACAATAATATTCCCTTATATGTGAGTTAGTTATTCCCAGGACGAACTGATTGTACTTTGATTGTATTTATATTTGTTGTACTGAATATTAATTGAACATCTTATTACATATTGTAAATTGTTTTGTATGAATTTAATGTAATAATGTTCTATAATATTTGTCGTATTGATAAGGTCATATTAGATCTCCACTATGATGAGAACCTTGAAGTGTTACGACAATATTCTTAATATAGTTTTGTGGTTGGATAACGTACTATGATGAGACATATAATATAAAAATCGTTAGGTTCGAGTACTCATAAGCGGATGAAACTTCTTCTCATTAAGTTTGCACATGACAATCTCTAAGATGAGAGAATATGAGAACAAACCTGCCAATAGAAATTTCTAATGTTTTGGTGTCATCGGATATGCAACCCTCATTACTTTTTTATCAGGTATGTTCAATTTTTTGCTTTTGGTATCCTTTTTCATTGGGTGAGTTTTTACCGACCATGAATTGGGAGGATACTTGTAATGGTGAAGTCATGGATTTGTTGAAAATTTCTGTAACACCCCAGGTAAATAAAGAATATGCCATTTCATATTTATCCATATTTGTGAATAAAATATTTAAATAACTTTAAAGGGGACGCTATGCTCGATGGCGTACCCAACACGCAACAACGAGTTTCTTGGGAATCTTACGTTGCACTCTAATAATAAAATAATATTATTTTAAATGGTAGTTAACATGTAGTCGTTGTAATGACGGGAATGGATAGAAATAACTAAAATATGATTATATATGTTTTTAAATGTTTTTACATTTATCCAATAAAAGATAATGGCTTAAAATACGGAAAGAATTCAATTTTAGGCGTATATGCCCTAGTTTTCACTAAAGGTTCACTTATCACCTTTTGATGGCGAACCGTCATTAAATATAATTTTGATCACTCTTATACATTCTTTTGGACCAAATAAAACTCTTATTAAGAATCGGGACATCAAAATTTACTTTGTGTAAATTTTTGGTATCTTTCCGATAAAGTTCATTTTTTTTAATGAATAGTGTAAAATGTTGTATTTTAATTCAAAACCACTTTTTAATCTAATTTATTTATATGATTAGATTATATTTTGAATTGGTTTTAAAGTGAAATTAGAAAATATTTTTACCATTAAATCCAATAGTGTTCTTTGGAATCAATTTCACTTTGAAATCAGACTTAAACTAAGGTCAATCTTTTGATACTTATTGTTTTATAAAAACACGCTATTTGCGCTGACAGCGGGAATTAATTATTAAATTAATTAATGTGACTAATATGTTTTGAATTTTGTAAAACGGACTTCATTTTTGAATTCGGAATATCAAATATAGTTTAGGGTGAATTTTTGGGATTTTTCTGAAAAACTTCAATTTTTGATGAATAGTGAAACCACTAAGTGGTACTTATAAAAACTGATTTTCCGTTTAAATGAGATTTTGCCATTATTGTGTTTTGATTTTCAAAAATCTGACATACATGGTTGTCATTAAGAAGTAAAATGTGGTTCAATGAGATTATAATAATTTTTTGGTGAATAGTAACTTATTAAGTTCTTAATCGCGATTAGTGGTAATTATTGTAGTTTAAGGTAAAAATGATATTATAAGGATGTGAAAACACCATGACACTTGTCTTACACCTATTGGGTGAGTCATGACCGACCAAGACAAGCCATGAGCCAACTTGGGGACCCCATGGAGCCACTTTAGTTGGAAAATGACAATAATAACTTTTTATTTAATGTAAAAGTAAAAATGACACAAACATAATATGTTTTACGAAAACAATTTTTACACGGGGTTACAAAGATCAGATTTTTGATTATAAATAGTCATTGGAAAGATAAAAAGATTTCCTACATCATAGTATTTTTTTTATAATTTTTAGACATTAAATAAATTAAATTATTTATGACATAATAATGATGCAGTGATGACATCATTATTTAACGATTAAAATAAAATGGAAATATAATGTAATATCTATGAACTACACATGTCCAAAACTTATTGGATGGGTGGATTTCTAACCCTTATAACCTTATCCACGAATTATATCAATGTGGGACCTTTTAAAACCGAAACACATTTTCAAATAAAGTAATATTTCCTTACTTTCCAAAAGTGTCCCTCCTCTCCTCTTATAAAAGGCCCCCGCCTCTACCTCTTTTCACACACTCATCAAGCCTTTGGCTCGGCCAACCCCTGCCCATTTACTCTCTCCACATCCCTCTCTTCATCCTAGAGGGTTCCCTTTGGGCAGAATACTTTCAAAGGAAGCCTTTAGGCTCAAATCAAAAGGAGTTACATTTTTAAAGGTAATTAATTCTCTCATGTTCATTTGTTTTATTTTGCTTCTCCAACCCCCTAAACTCTTTTTATTTACTTCTTTTGTAACAACACCAGTATCTTCAATATACTAAGATGTTGTTATAAGATTTATTCGAGCTACACTCTCACACAACTACATCAAATGGTTAAAGAACATACGGTTTCCGTGGATGGTGAAATTCTGCCTCCCGAAACGATGATTGTTCAATACTCATTTAACACCTTCAACGGTGGCCATTATGATGTCACTATTTTTATATATGATATATAATATGTTTATGTTTTATTTATGCTTCTGTATTTTTCATTTTTGTCTTACCTTTATGGCTTCCATTATGGGTATACGCGATATCTTCATTTAAGGAAGTGCGGACTACCGCCCCCTCAAAGTGATTTGATTCGTTAAATACCATATGTGAGATGTATAAAGGATGAAAATATGATATTATATATGATATTATACTGGAATTATAATATACCTTTATATCATTATTATTCCATTCTATAAAATACGAAATAGAAATGAAAGTAGCGTTCATGCGTATGTACGGCTTACCGTCTCCATGAACGGTGCATTTCATTTCTTACCTATAAATGATTATGTAATGTTATAAATGCATGCATGTACTGGATATATATGACATATATGATATCTACATAATGAATACAATTCTGGATATAATAAACATTTGGCTACACGAACAACATGTAATTGTAAGAAGTCCACTTTCGACTTAAGAACCAAATATCGGCAAAACAAATATTATTAACTTAAATGATTACATAATGTTTATGACATGGTAATAAGTGGTATAAAAGTAATAATGAACTTGAAAAAGGTTCTTAAGGAATTAGAAATTAACTCAAGTTTATTATTCAGGAGATTAAAGAACGATCGAGTCAAGTCGGACCCGAGGTAAGGGATCCTACTCCTCTCTTTCTTTTTAAGTACACACTTTTATGTCATTCTTTTTAAAGCTCATCTTTCTTGTTATTGGGATGATCTTTCATATTACACTTACTGTAATTTTTATGTTCATGTGATGAGAGACCCTATTCTCTCTCATCAATCCATTTTGGAAGTTTTGAGTGGCGCCGTTAGGCTGCCGAACTTTCGTAAGAGATCTAACCTCTCTCTTTCTTTTTAAGTACTCTCCTTTATGTCACTTTTTTTAAACTCCTCCTTGCAATGTTGGGGGATTTTCTTTTATATTCCACTTGCTGTAAATTCTATTGTAATATGATGGGATACTCTATTTGATCTCATCAATCCATATTCGGAAGTTTTATGTGGCTCCGTTAGGCTGCTGAGTTTTCGTAAGGGATTTTTCATCTCACTTTTATTCCCGTGAGATTTATGCTACATTTGCCACAAATTCCATTGAGTGGTGTATGTACTGCCCATTATTCTACTTTGTGTAATATACTTTCGTTTATGAGTATTTACATCAATGATCTATTGTCCTTCTTTCACGGGGTGTATGTTTTGAAAGATACCCAAGTCGGTAAGGAAACCTTTCACCCTCCTCTTTTTTAAAAGACTTTTTTATTGGGTCTTTTAATTTACATATTTTTATGTTGGGATATGTTCTCATACATCCTTATTGAAGTAAATTTTATGTCCAAGTGATGAGATACACTTTTTATCTCTCATCAACTCATTTTGATGTGATGCTGTTAGGCTGTCAAGGGAACTTTTTAACCCAATTTCGATTTCTTTGGGTTCAACTTGTAGTCATTGAATATGTCATCCATTGAATATGTGTGAATGACCTTTTATTGTTTTACACTTAATATCCACTTATATTGGGTGTATATATATTTGTCACACATATTTTTGAGATTTATTTGTCCTTAATTTAGGGATACCTTCTTTATAAGGGATTTCATCACATTTGACATTTCTATTGAGGGTTCATTGTTGTTATGCACCAATTCACTCTTATATGGTGTATATACTGTACTTTGGAGTATTATATCATGAATCTTTTTATTCTCATGATATTATAAAGTTCTGACTAAATGTTATTCCTCGATTATTGTATTCAAGTGTCTCTAATTTTGGTAAAACCCCTTTAACCAAAATATCGTTTTAAATGTTTAATTATTTGTTCTTATTAATATCCATGTTTTCAAAATTGTTTTAAGGATTTATTTATATGGATATTAATGGTTTAAAATGTTAAAAGCTTCAAGGTGGTATGAGACACTTTGATTCAAAAATCTCTTTATTAAATGTTTTAAATGGTTTTGGAAATGGTTTCTTTTTGAATGGATTCGTTATTTCAATATCCTAAAATGTTATATTGTGATTGAAATGTGGAAATGTTATGTTTTCTTTATTCATGTTTATGTGATACGATTATGTTATGGTTCTTGGGCATTGTTATGAAGAACGGGTGGTTCCGTGATAAACTAAGGGCGGGTGAGCCCGATATAGCTCTCCAATGCATTGGGTAACGCGAAGGAGTGAAACGTTAAGGTTTTTCCGAAGAGATTTTAGGGAATATACTGTGATGAGTATTCCAAACGTAACCAAGAGGGTTACTCCCTACGTAAGAATGTTATGAATGCCTCAAGTTACCTTTATGTCTTATGTTTTCTATGATTTATTCATGGTTTGATGAGGTATGTTAAAGTGCCTATGTTTTATAGGTAAAGTATGATTTCATTATTATGTATATATGAACTCATGTTTCCTTTCCATATTTTTATAACCCTTACTGAGCCTTTTATGCTCATCCCAAGTTTTTGAAATGTTTTTCACAGGTCAAGGGAAAGGTACATGATGTGATGATAGTGTCAAGGATGTTTCAAGAAAGAATCCGTGTTATATTTTAAATATGTTTCCGTTGATGGGAAGAATGAATACTGTCTTTTATGTAACCACTTTGTTTAAATGTGGAATGTAATGCAAGTTTCATGATCTAATTCTCTAAAACTCTAAACCTGAAAAGATCTTCAATGTGTAATCTTGTAATAACTCAAGATTAAGTAAGGTTTAAGGCTGGGGCCTTATAATTTCAGCATAAACTTATAGTTTCTGTTGTTCGTTGGGTAGTTACACGACGTGTAATGCTTGACAAAAAGATCCTGTGAGTTGATTACATAGCGTGAAAATGGTACACATCATGTAATGTGCAAAATCGGGATTTAATTAAAAATGCGACGTGTTTTTCGACGTAAATTAAAATGAAACGGTTTCACTACGTGTAAAAGATCACACGCTGCATAATACCCTAAGTTGCAGCTTTTAGGGTGTCGTACGAGTGTTTGAGGCTTTATTTTCTTTTACAACATTCTCCTCTCAGCCAGATCTCTTACCCTATGCGTTTTTGGGAGATTCCTTTCTATCCAGATTGATTTGTTTAATGATTGATCAGCAGGGATAAGCACATCGCCTCTTTGGTCTTTTTTCGCGCCTTGTCTTTTGAAGGAAAATCTTGTGGTTTTTAATCCCTGTGGTCAAAGGCAGTTAGGTTTTCTACGTTCTTGAGGTAGGTGAATCTATCAGTGTTCTAATCTCTTGAATTGGTTCTTATTCTTATTGTTTCTTTGAGATTTGAAACATAATTGCATGCGTTGAAATTGAAAAGGGCATGGGTTCGCGTTTGAAAGGGGGTTTTTTCTTTGAAAACAGTTGATTTGAAATGGAAAATGGATTTTCAAACCCTAAAGTAGATTTGACTTGGCTTTGAAATGGTTTTATAAAATACGAGCATGGTTTTTTTAAAAATAGAAATTGAAAAACATTGCGTAGTGGGAATCTTGACATTGGAGTTAGTGCCTCAGAACTAACTTCTATGTATTTTATGATAAACATTGTTTTGAATATTAAAAAACTATTTATCATATCATGATCCTTCTGCATGACATAGTATGTGATAATGTTCTAAGAGTATCTGTCGCACTAAAAAGTCATACTAGCTCACCGCTATGATGAGAACTCGAAAGTGCTACAATATTATTCTTGAATATACATTTTATAGACGGATGATATCATTTAAGGGAAACAAATGATACAAGTTATCAGGGGTGGAGACTCATAGGACTTTGAGACGCCTTCTTATGGTATATGTCTTTGATAATATCCCGTAGGATATTATGAGAATGAGACCCGCCCGTTGGAAATCTACATTTATATGTGCTATTAGATGTTCCTATCTACGAACATGTCTTAAACTTTAAGATTATTATTAATAAGTATTATGAGTCATGTACTTTGATGTATTGACGAAAACCGTGACAACATATGTTTGCGCCGAAGTAGGATACATTAGGTGCGTCACGATTAATATTGCATTAATGAATAATGTGAGAAAAGATTTGTCATTCTCGTTCTTTAACGGAATTTGATATCTCAAGCCCTTTGATGGAAATGATATAGCTTAAATAAATCCATGACTATGCTGTTCTATAGACAAGTTCTATTTCTGGAAGGTTAAAGAAAGAGACATCGAACACATAGGTTGATGGTATCGATATGCAACCCGTTTGATTTGAGATATTGTAATAAAGAAATTATAGTACACAACAAGTGTTTGTATGAGGTATTGTGTTGTTGCGGTATCAACTTCTTTCTCTATGGGTGCCTTGGTGTGTTGCTAGACACCAATCTTAGACCTTAGACCACTCCTCCTAATGCCACTGAGAAAAAGACATAAAGTGTCACACATTAAGTATATTCAGAATCTTAGTTAAATAATATATTATTATTTATTATTTAACAGGTCGAATAAATATTATTCTTGTACGTGCTTTAATAATTATTCTTGTACGTGCTTTAATAATTATTCATGTATGATTGGTTGTATATAAATATTTATTTACTATTTTAGTAAATATAATATTTATTTATTTATTGGTGAATAATGCAATGATATTTATTTAATAAATAAATAGACATTATTCAAGCTCTGATAAATATTATAAAGGAATGACAGACCAAGATTTTAGATCCGGTGAGAAATAATAAATATTGAATATTATTTGATTTAATAATATTTAATTATAATTTGTAAGTTAAGCGCATGTCGAGAAATAATGATATTATTATTATTTGACATGAGGTTTCGTTAGGATTATATAAATAATTAAGGGAACTTGTGCAATTATTTTATTTTAACCCTAGCAATATATAAACCCAACTGTGCTATTTTTCAATAGATAATTCATTTGTTTGAGTTGTGCACAACGGAATTGGAGAATTCTCTCAAGCCTAGAGAGCTCTATTCTCCGAGAATGCTCCTAAGAACAAAGGACAATCCTCCTCCACCGGATCGAGGAGAATATTTTGGAAGCGGTTCTCGAAACGATCAAAGACGGATGATGCAAGCGCAAGGATCTGTCGTGCTAGCATTTGAAAATTCATTCGGTGACGTTTGAAGATTCTTTGAACACGTGTGGATCACCGCTAGAGGGAATCTGCACTTGATTCCTACAAAACAACACAACAATACAGATCTGTTGCCCGATTCATCAACGAAGAAAGAATTCAAACAAAGGTAATTCTTTAATTAATTATAAATAATATGTGACGATCCTCCCTCTAGTTCTGACGTAATTTCTATTATCTGATTCTTTGATTTAATTCTGTTGATTACGCCGTTCAACATTGTGTTAAATCTCAGATTAATCATCGATCATGGTAAAAATCAGAGTTGGGCATCGCCCATCACATGCTTTCGTTGCGCTTGGAACCTATTAGTGGTATCAGAAGAGTCACATAATTATTTATAATTATTTAAAGATCATTGGCGATTTACGCATTTTAATTTAGTTTTTCAATAAAAGCTTAATCGTTCTTTTGATTTGAATTGTGAGATCTGCTTCTTCATTTGTTTCTCATAGATATAATCAAAACGATTAATTTTGCGATTAAAATAAAATCGAGGAACTCATCCGGAGGTGTTGAAATTTTTGATCAGGAAATAGAGTACACATTGTGTAATTGGAATTACCCACTGTGTACTTGTGGTCAATACACCATGAGTTAATTTGGCAATTACTCAAATCGTGATCGTTGACGACACACAGTGTAGTTAATTCTTACACTGCGCGTTGATCGGGACAGACTAACGCACAGTCAATCGGGGTACACGCCGTGTTACCCGCGTACACGGCGTGCAATCCTTTTTAGTCAAACGATCCGTGTATTTCAATACACGACCTACGTGATTGGTGACCATGTAATTTGGAGATCACATAGTGTGTAACCCATTGGACTTGCCGTGTACTCCAGTTTTGGAGGTACGATTCACATTCGGAGTCCCTAGGCGTGTACCTCGGATAGACGATGAGAGATGTACACCCCATGTAGCTTGGATGCACACGTCGTGTACTTATACCAAGTTACGCAGATTTAAAATTTATTTATTTTACTATGTAAATCTTGAGACATGTACTTGCGTGTGGTCATAAAGATAGGACACGCCATGTGATAGATTTTAATATACATAAATATTTAAATATTTAATTAATATTTGCGTAATGTTCAAATCTGTAGATCATTTATGAGTTGTATTACAATTTGTTATTATACATGCATTTAAGCATAACAAGTGGTCGAAAAATCATGTAATTCTTGTAATCATCTGTGAAGTACATGTTATAAAAGTACGTGATAAGTCGTATATGCTCTGTCACAAAGAATAAACAAGTGTATGAGTATAATACATGTTGAGTAAATTAGGAAAAATATTCATCGTATTGCCTCCAAGGTACATTTATTTACACAGTTAATTTTAAGGGAATTTATATAATTTGTTTAAAATTATAATGGATGAGAATCTCAAGGAAATTCAGATGAGAATTAAGATAAAAGAATCGATTAATTAAAAATGATAATTAATTGATTTGAGCGCGATTTATCTTAAATAAGAATGATTAAGAATTGAATGCTAGTTTTATTAAATGTGTAATTCGTTACATTCATGTGGATGATCATGAGTTAGACCATAACTTTTGAATGTGATTGGTTTTATTTAATTTATTATTAAATTAAATTGTTGGACTGTGTGCCTTCTCTCCTTTCATTATGTAGGTCTTGCGTGCCCATAATTTTTTTTATGTAAACCCCCTTTTCCCCTCACCTGCGTGTGATTAAAAGACATATGTAATGGATGAAGCTCCCAAACTAGTGAAGACGGTTTAAGTTCAGAGCTGAGGTGAAACCAATATAAGGAGAGATACATAGTTGGACAAGTGAAAAGGTACACAAACCTTAATTGGTTCAAGATGTTTTCTCCTAGGTCAATGGTTAATTTATCAACCGCTAGATAAACTAACCACTAGTAAGAGATCATGATCATATCGCTTTATTATTTTATTTTTTTTCAGTTTCATGGTTATTTCATTATGGGTGTTTTGTTGTGATCACATTATTAATGAATTAACGAGCATGCAAGATAGAACTACAATAAACTAGTTTATGCGTAAATATTATATAAGATATGGTTAATCACTTAAATAATCCCACTTAATATTAACAAGCATGTGATAAAAATAATAATCGTCAATTTACGCATAAAAGGATAAAATCCCTCAATAAAAACATTAAGTCAGTATAATTTTTCATTACTTCGGTTAAAATCGAACCATAGTTCAAAGTGCTTGACCAGTCAGAGTTGGTGTGGTTTCAATTATCAGGGAATTTTAGAATGAGGTTTTGGGTTTACTCAACTTAATTCACATCAAGAGTTGATTGCCAAAGGACTTAGTGTAACTGAGAGACAAAGGTTGAGGAAATAAAATTAAGGATTTTAGGATTAGGGAGTCCACTCAGCAGATCAAAGAACTGTGAGTTAATGCAGTTGACATTTGGAATGCCTACCTAAAACCATTCAAGTTGTTTGACCAACCAAAGTTGGGGTAATAAGAAGGGGAATATGAATCCTTACCACTTGAATATCCAAGCAACAATATATTTCAAAGCCAATTGTGAGAGCTATTGAGTTTCGATAAAATAGTGGGAGACTAATAAATATAATATTTATTTATTTGTCTAAATTTTATCAGATAAAGTACTAAAATTCTGCTCATCTTATTTTGTAGAAACAACAATAAAATGACATCAAACATATCATTGCGATCCATACTTGAGAAGACAAACCTTCTCACCTAGCATAAATTTCCAAAAGTGGATAAGGTGCCTACGTGTCATCCTTTTCCATGAAAGGAAATTGCATGTGCTGGAAGAATGTTTACCAGTTGTGCCTAGTGATGAGACAAGTGATGAAGAACTATCTCTCTATGAGAAACATCTGAATGACTTTACAAATGTTTAGTGCTTCATGCCATCATCTATGTCTAAGGAGCTTTTGAAGTAACATGAGGATATAGATGCCTATAACATGCTGTCTCACATTCAAGATCTCTATCAAGAGAAGACAAGACAATAGAGGGATGACATCTCCAATGCTTTTTTCACAACTAAGTTTGGAGAGTCTGTGCCAATTGGGCCTCATTTAGTTAAATTTATCAGCTACATTGAACACCTGGACATCTTAGGGATTAAATTTCCAAATGAAAAATGTACAAATCTCATACTTTCAACACCGCCAAAGTCCTTCTCCAATTTTATTGTCAATTATAATATGAACAATAAAAAAAAGATTCTTTCGGAACTTCTTACTTTAATTCTCCAGGTGGATAAGGACATGAGACGTGATAAACCCATGATCCTTATGATGAATAAGAAAAGGAAGGACAAGACAAAGAGGTTCAAGACTTATAAATAGTCTAAAGCTCCTAAACACCATCCTATCAAGTAGAAGAAGACCCAGAGACAAGGTAAGGAAAATGAGGCAATATGTTTTGCATGTGGCAAGCCAGACAACTAGAAGAGGAACTGCACCCAAAAGCAAGAGGAAGCTAAATGTGCGTTCGTTATCGAGTGCAATCTTTCCATTTCTACACATTGAGTATTAGATATAGATTGTGGTGCTCACATCTGTATCCAAATATATGAACCAAGTAGATTTCAGAAGATTTCCAGAGAAGAGGTTGATCTGTGAGCTGCCAATGGTGCGAGGCTGGCTGCTCTGGCCATTGGTGACTACTATCTTTCATTTTCAACAAGAATGATTTTGGTTTTAAGAGATTGTTATTATGTACCTATAGTTACCAAGAACATAATTTCTATGTAATTTTTAGATACAACTGAGTTTATTTTCAAATTTGGAAATAAAATTTGTTTCTTTTATAAGGACAACACATGTTATGGTATGACACATTTAAATAACGATCTTTATATATTAAATTATGAAAACCAAGTGTTGGTAATTGATAAAGAATCATGTTGACACGAATCATATAACACCCAACTGTGGTATCACTATCTTGGTCATGTAAACGAGAAACATTTGACAAAGCTCCATCAAGATGGTTATTTAGACTCTTCTGACCTAAAACCACTTGATAGATGTCATGCTTTTTTACAAGGAAAACTAACCAAACCACCATTCGTTGGATAGAGTGAAAGGGCCACAAAATTTCTTGGATTGGTACACACTAATGTGTGTGGACCATTTTCAGTAGAAGCTAGAGGTGAATATTCTTACTTAATAACTTTTACTGATGACTTGAGTAGATATGGCTAAATCTACTTGATGATGTATAAGTTCAAGCCCTTTGAGAAATTAAAGGAATTCAAGAATGGAGTAGAGAATCAGTTTGGTAAGAAGATAAAGAAGCTTCAATCAGATCGAGGTGGTGAATATCTTAACCAAGAGTTCATTGACTCTCTACAGGAGCTTGAGATTCTATCTCAACTCACTTCATCTTATACACCACAGTGGAATAATATTAGTGAAAGGAGGAACCATATCTTGTTGGACATGATAAGGTCGATGACGAGTTACGTAAATCTTCCATTATCATTTTGGGGATATGCATTACAAATTGCGGCATACACATTAAACCGAGTACCAACTAAAGCAGAAAATGGAATTCCCTTCGAGTTATGGAGTGGAAAGAAACCCATTTTGTTGCATACATATGTATGGGGTTGCGAGGATTTTGTTAAGGCCTTCTCATGCAACAAACTAGCACTCTGGAGCACAAAGTGTATCTTTATAGGGTATCCTAAAGAAACAAAGAGATATTACCTATACAACCCCTTAGAAAAGAAAGCGACTGTCGCCAGAAAAATTGTCTTTCTTGAGTGAGAGCACATCCTAAAAAAGGGTAGTGAGATCAAGATTGACTTTGATGAAGTTGATGCTCAAGATACACAAGAGTTGGTACATGAACAGATTCCACAGGTCCCCATGGAAGAAGTAGTTCCTAAAACACAAGTATTGCGTTAGAGTGTAAGAGATTTAAGAGAATTAGAGAGATATGGTTTTCTAGTCACCAAAGATGGTGATTCTTATTAGTTGATAGTGATGAACCTCTCTCCTATAAGGAGGCAATAGAGAGCTCAGAAGTTGCAAGATGGAAAGAAGCCATGAATTTTGAAATGGATTCCATGTATCAGAACCGTGTTTGGGTTCTGGTCGATGCGACAGTTGATGTAAATTTTGTTGGATGTAAATGAGTATTCAAGAGGAAACTGGACATGGAAGGTAAAGTAAATACCTATAAAGAAAGGCTAGTGGATAAAGGGTTTAAGCAACGTCAAAGAATTGAATATGATAAAACCTTTTCACCACTTTTCATGTTTAAATCCATTAGAATTCTACTTGCTATATCAGCTTACCATAACTATGAGATTTGACAGATTGATGTCAAAACTGCATTCCTTAATGAGAACCTTCAGGAAGATATCTGTATGACACAACTAGAAGGGTTTGTGACTCCAGGTGATGCCAAAATAATTTTCAAGTTGCAGAGATCTATTAATGGATTGAAACAAGTATCCAGGTCATGGAACATTTGATTCAATGAATCCGTCAAATAATTTGGTTTTATAAAGAATAAATGTGAGTTATGTGTTTACAAGATGTTTAGTGGGAATGCAGTCGTTATCATAGTAGTAGTATATGTTGATGAAATATTACTTTTTGGAAATGACATATCATTCTTATAGTCAGTTAAGTACTGGTTAAACAAGTGTTTCTCCATGAAGGACTTAGGCGAAACAACCTATATTCTAGGGATCAAGATCATTCGTGATAGATCCAAGAGGCTGCTTAGACTAAGTCAAAGTACATATGTTGACCAGATACTAAAGAGATTTAGTATGGAAAAATCCAAGAGGGGATTGGTTCTAATGTCACATGGTTTACATCTTTCTAAAAAAATGTGCCATTATACACAACATGAGAGAGAGAATGAGTAAGATCCCATACGCTTCGATGATACAATCAATCATGTATGTCATGTTATGTACTAGATTTGATGTTGCCTATGCACTGAGCATGGTAGGCAGATATCAAGCAGATCCAAGAGAACAACATTGAACTGCTATTAAGGATATCCTCAAGTATATGAGAAGAACTATGGATATCTTCCTAGTGTAAAGAGGAGACGAGGAGTTGGTCATCATAGGTTATACTGATGCTAATTTTCAGACAGATCATATTGATCTGAAGTCGCAATCGGGATATGTTTTCTATCTCAACGGAGGAGCTGTGAGCTGAAAGAGTTCAAAGAAGCCAATTGTCACTGATTCTACAACAGAGTTCAAGTATATAGCGGCTTCTGATGCAACCAAGGAAGCTATTTGGATTCATAAATTTGTCTAGGAGTTTGATGTGGTACTTAGCAGTAAAGACCCCATCATATTGTATTATGATAATACTGCTGTGATGACTTTTGCAAAAAAGCTAAGGTCACACCAACAGAAAAAGCATATACTCTGAAAGCATCACCTCTTGAGGGATTTCTATCAGAGGGGTGAAGTTGTAGTGAGCAGAGTACCCACAGAAGAGAATGTGTTGTACCCCTTGACTAAAGACTCATCTCAGCAGAAACATGAGTATCATGTGAGAGCTAGCGGACTGAACCAGTTTTTATGTATTTTATGATAAACATGTATTCATTGTTTTGAATATTAGCAAACTAATTATCACATCATGATTTTTTTTCTACATGACATAATATGTGATAATGTCATAAGAGTAGCAGTCGCACTAAAAGGTCATAACAGTTTCCTGCTATGATGAGAACCCAGAAGTGTTACGACACTATTCTTGAATATATTTTCTATAGCCGGATGATATCATTTGAGAGACACAAATGATACAGGCTATTAGGGATGAAGACTCGCAGGACCTTGATACAATTTCTTATGGTGTACGCCCTTGGTAATATCCAGTAGGAAATCCACATTTATATGTGTCATTGGATGTTCCTATATATGGATGTGTGTATTGGTCCTTAGATTTTAAGATTATTATTAATATTATGATTCACGTACTTTGTTGTATTGACGAAAACTGTGACGACAGATGTTCGCAGAGAAGTAGAATACGTTGGGTGTGTCATGATTAATATTGCATTAATGAGTAATACGAGAAAAGATTTATCCCTTTTGTTCTTTAACAAAAGTTGATATCTCATTCCCTTTGAAAATGACGCAACTTAAATAGATCCATGACCATGATGTTTTATAGGCAAGTTATATTTTCAGAAAGTCAAAGAAAGAGATATTGAGCACATAGGTTGATGACACCAGCATGCAACCTACTTGATTTGAGATATTGTGATAAAGAGATTATATTACACAACAAGCGTTCGTATGAGGTATTGTGTCGTTGGGGGCATTAACTTCATTCTCTATGGGTTCCTTGGCATGTTGCTAGATGCTAACCTTGGACTTTAGACTGCCCCGTCTAATGCCACTGAGAAAGAGGCCTAGAGGTCACACACTAAGTGTATCCAAAATCTCAGTTAATAATATATTATTATTTATTATTTAACAAGTTGAATAAATATTATTTCCATACGTGGTTTAATAATTATTCATGTATGCTTAGTCACATATAAATATTTATTTTCTATTTTAGTAAATATAATATTTACTTATTTATTAGAGAATAATGTAGTGATATTTATTTAATAAATAAATAGACATTATTCATGGTCTAATAAATATTAGAGAGGAATGGTGGACCGAGATTTTAGGTCTGGTGAGAAATAATAAATATTGAATATTATTTGATTAAAAAATATTTAATTATAATTCACAAGTTAAGCGCATGTAGAGAAATAATGATATTATTATTATTATTATTTGACATGAGGTTTCTCTAGGATTAAATAAATAATTAAGGGCATTTGTGTATTTATTTTATTTTAACCATATCGACATATAAACCTAGTTATGCTATTTTCTCAATTGAAAATTCATTTGTATGGGTTGTGTACAATGGAATTGGAGAATTCTCTAAAGCCTAGAGAGCTCCCTTCTCCAAAAAACCCTCCCAAGAATGGAGAGAAATCCTTCTTCACCAGATCAAGGTGAACACTTTGGAAGCGGTTCTCGAAGTGATCAAAGGCGGACGACGTGAGCACAAGGATCTGCAGTGCTTGCACCTAGAGATTTCTTCGGCGATGTCTGGAGATTCTTGGAACACATGTGGATCACTACTAGAGAAAATTTGCACTTGATTCCTATAAAGCAACGACGCAACTATGCAGATCTGTTACTTGATTCATTAATGAAGAAAGAATTCCAACAAAGGCAATTCTTTAATTAATTAAATTAATTATAAATAATATGCGATGATCCTCCCTCTGGTTCCGACATAATTTATATTTTTTGATTCTTTGATTTAATTCTGTTGATCACGACATTCAACGTTGTGTTAAATCTCGAATTACTCATCGATCATGGAAAAAATCATAGTTGGGCACCGCCCATCGCACGCTTCCGCTGCGCCCAGAAGCCACACTTGAGTGTATCTGGAAAGAGACATGGGTAACCTTAGTGTGTATGACACCACTAGGAGGTAACCTTTTGTATGTCAATGGTTTATGGCAGAGGTCGATGTTAGTTGGATCGAACCATATGCCTTGTTAGGCTTGTGAGTGTCTAGTACGCATTGTCCCATAAGCTAGAGCCCGATTGAGAGGTGCATTGTTGTTTCTGGTTGTTTATTACATGATAGATTATTTCATGGATTTTGGATCACTTGTGTGTTTATATTTGGTATCTTTACCTACTTTGTTCTGGATTTGGAAAATATGACATGTAATTTGTGAAAAATCAAGGATTTTTTGAAAAAGGTTTTCAAATTGTTATATATATAAATGCTTGTAAAACTATTTCATTTTAATGCTTGAACATGTGCATTCTTGTAGTTAGAACTTATGTAGATTCTTTAGTGGTTTCCTACGGGGCTCTGTAGCTCACACCCTACTTCTTCCCTTGGAACGGCTGTAGACCTTGTTTTGTAGGATCCGGGTAAAGAGAGGAGCATTCTGCAGCATGTTGACTTTTCTTTACATCACTGTTTTGGTTTGGAGGTGACAATTGGTCACATGGAGACTTATTGTCTCGACTTGTCATACTTTTTGGTTTAGCCTGTTTGGGTCAATTGTATCTCTCTTGTTTCTGCTTTGTACTCTGGTTGTATGTCTTGTTTTCCTTATATACGAGACTTATTTTGTTATCTTTTTTTTACCCCACCCCGTAATGGGCTGACTTGGGTGACTGGTCTAGTTGACCCAGGTTGGTCTGTTACAATTTGGCATCAAAGGGGCTACTCAGCCTGAAGTGTGTTAGCACTGCCTAAGTTGGTTTTGTGTCTTGGGTAGACCGAATTAGAAATGTTGGAATTCAGACAATAGTTATGGAAAAGGGGTTTAGCCAGCTCACTCCCGTGACTGAATTCGACTTTCCATGGGTGATTGAAAAATCTTTACCAAGTCCAAGATTGGGTATTTAGGTTGTCTGAATGGCCCGAAAGCCTTCTTTTTTTATTGATTTTTGATAGCCCCCCTTTCAAGGGATGAGGGGGAACCCTTACAAGGCCCGATGACAATGCCATACCCTCTTTTTCTGACAAATCCTCTTAGCTTCTGCTCTGGTGAATGCACCTGCTCTGAATCCCCATCTGGAGGCTGCTCCTTGTAGAGTATGTCTGATCATTTAAGCACTATTTCAGGTGGCCTGAAGTCCTTGAGGTGGCCCGAAAGCCTTACTGGATCGAAAGCCTTGGGTGACTCGAAGGCCTTAATGGACCTGAGGCCCAAACTGGTGGCTCAAAGTCCTTGAGGTGATCTGAAAGCCTTACTGGCCCGAAGGCCTTGGGTGGCCCGAAGGCCTTAATGGAACCGAGGCCGAAACTGGTGGCCTGAAAGCCCAAACAGATGAATAGTCCCAGCTGCTACAGTACCGAACAATACCTGCTACAGTACCCCCTGGAAATATGTCTCCACTCGGTTTTGAACTCGGGTCTCTTGGATGCACTTGCCGAGTCCTCACCAACTTGGGCTGAGGCTCTTATGCTGGGTATTTAGGTTCATTTGAATAAATTGTATGAGAAATTTGTTTAAATTTACCCAACTACAAAGTTAGGGGACTTGGTGTTTTTATGGTCGTTTGAATAAACTTAGTGGGGAGTTTATTTAGATGTGTCTATTCCCTTCTAAAGGAGTTTCCCTTTTTGTGGTAGATTTTATAACCGCTTTAATTTTTTTATTGTTTTAAAGCATTGTTTTGATTCTTGTTTTTGGTTCAATGGTTCTGGAGTTGTTCATTTCTGATGGGTTATTGTCTTGTGTTTAACAGACAATACCTCTTATAAGAGCTCTTCCAAATACAAGAGAGGAAGCCGCAAGGTAGGTTCTGTAGGTGGATCCTCCAGTGGACCCTTCTTTGGTTGAAGTAGTGATCCGTACCATTCAGACTCTGGGGTCAGTGGGTGAAGTGAACCCGAGACGGGTAGTGGATCATGACTTAGAATTTACCAAGCAACATCCACCCATCTTCCTTGGTGACAAGGGATCACAAGAGTCATAATAGTGGATTGAACGTATTGAGAGGATCTTCAACTTTTTGAAGACTCTTGATGATTCTTAGGTGAGTTTTCCACATATATGATCGAGAGACTAGGAAGAAGATTGCGGGATTTGAAAGTGGAAGATAAGTTGCACGAATGTCTTACCTGGATTTCTTTTAAGAAGATCTTTAATTAGCAGTTTTATCCTGAGACTTTACGTGCGACAAAGACCCAGGGGTTTTCGACCTTGGATTAAGGAGAACGAACCATCCTGGAGTACTCCACCTCTGCTTTGCTGAGTTGGTGCACCTGGCACCAGTGCTTATCACCAATGGCTACCTAAAGGCTTAGAAGTTTGAGATGGGGCTGAGGGCCAATGTTCGGTCAATGTTAGATCTTTTGTGCCTTACAATATTTGTGGAGGTAGTGGATGAAGTATATTTGGCTAAGGCGAACATATCGAGGAGAACTTGTTTGGGTGGAGCTTCAGTTGGTGCAATGGTTAGCTAGGGCGCTTCTTCTAGTTATAAAAGGAAGCATAAGAGTGGTCGATTTTCTACAGGACTAGTTTCAATGGATTCTATAGGGCAGCAATATGTTATTTTCTACCAGTGTGGGAGGCATGGTCATACCAGGACTCAGTGTATGGAGCCTCCTCAGACCTGTCATCTTTGTGGGTGGTCTGGCAATCTGAAATGTTTTTGTGATAAGATGTCCCAAGGCAGTAAGGTGAGATCCATTTTCACCAATGGGTCACAGGTTCATGTTAATGCTTCTAAGGGTGGTGGTTCTAATCCTTAGTCCAAGGGGGATGTCCAACTGGCTAAGTTCGGATGACTTAATACAGCAGAGTGTGCTCTAGAGAAATCTGAAGCAGGGCCAACTACTGTTAGAGGTATAATGTTTATTTCATCTTCTACTCCTTGGATAAATTGAAGGGGGGGGGGTCACTTGTTTCTTCGTGAAATACTCTTGGCATGTGATCTATCTTCTCTATTGGTTTTCACCCTCTTTTTTGAGGGGATGGAATCTTGGATAAATCATTTGCGAATCAATCATAATTTCCTGTTATGCCCAAAAAGCTTGTGTCTCGAAGTCATTTTTCATGTCTTCCCAAGACATAACTACATTCGCCTTTTCAAGATCAACCCAAATTCCCTTTTCTAAAGCTATGTGTCCCAAGAACATCACATCTTGTATCATACTTTGATATTTTGGCATATAGGTGATGATCACGAAGAGTTCCCAAGATAAATCCAAAGTGACACCCATACTCCTAATCTAATGTGGAATAGACAAAGGTATCATCATCGAACACCCCAATAAATGAGTCATGTTATCAATGGAATATCTAATTCATGTAGGTTATAAAGAAAACTACAACATTGATCAACCAAAAGAGCATTACAAGATACTCAAAATAGCCATATCGACCTCGAAACATGTTCTTAGAAACATCAACCTCTTTCACCCAGTGATGATGGTTACCTGATCGTAGGTCATTCTAATAGAAACCCCATTCCCCCTTTAACTGATCAATGTGGTCATCAATTTTGGGGAAGTGGTTTTTGTTCTTAATAGTCACTGGTTTTAGCTTCTGATAATCAACACACAAACTGAAATATCTATCTACATCCTTATAAAAGAGAACTGAAGCGGCCCAAGGAGGAATTATAGGATGAATAAAGACATTATCATACAAATAATCATTATAGATGATCAATTCTTTTTCAAACTATGGGATTTATACGATATGAGGGGAAAATTAGTTGAGAAATCATGCAAGACCAATCGAAAACTAAACTTCTCATTCTAATGGTATACCTATTATGTCATTCAAAAAAACCTTATAAAATACCCTCACTACTAAAGGAATTTTGATTTTGGAATTACCTTCACCATCCTAAAAAAATATGGAGGCCAACTAATATTCCAAACTTCCCACTTTGGGAATTGGTGGTCCTCCCTAACTCGACCGTGAATCCCACTCCTCTTGAAACACATGATAATTTCCATCTGAAGTGTGAAGGTCTCCTGCCACTAGTAGCAATTAACATGTATGATGGAGGAAGCCTTCCATTCCATGCCAATAATAATGTCAAATAGATTCATATCATTGATTGGGAAATCCCATTTTATCTCCATGTCTCATGTCAAAATAATACATGATGGGAATCAAAATAATTCACCTTTATTCTTCACAAGAGGAGTCTCGATCTCTATCACATAAGACATGAATTGAGAGAGAATAATTAGAAATCCATGATATGAGGAGAAATAAAATAATTAAAGTCACCTATTTTAATGAAAGAAGTATCCACAGGTAAATAAATAAGACTAATAACTCTCACAATCACTAGACCCAGCACAGTATCTATTGGAATAAGGCTCATTCTTAAGATGAATTTTCCCATAAGATAAACTATTCCCACCTCCTCTCTAATGAGGATGAGATATTTCTACCGTAGAGGTATTAAACTACACTTCAGATCCCCTTTGAGCTAAAGACCCTATACCACTACGGGGAGTTGAGACAACCTTTCAAAACATCTACAGTTGGCGTATATTCCCACAAGACTGAAAATAGTTGGGTTTTTCTTAGTATGGATGTTTTTTATACCTGGTCTTATCGCACTAATAAAAAGTGAGAGACCCACTCCCCCAGGTTATAGATGATGAAGCCTGTGTTGGAAGCCTAGATCCATTACCACTTCTCTTTATAGCCACATCTCACATCATTATCTTCTATAAGGAGTTGGATTTTCATATGCTATATGTGGAAGTATCCCTAACTATTCCTGACTTGCCACCCAGTCGATTTCTACCATCAATCCTAGATCAAACAGTTCATCATATGTATTGAACTTAAGCAAGAAGAAATGTGATCAGATATAAGGTTGAAAACCCATTTTAATTGATGATCTTTCAACTCTTCATTAGAAACAATCTCAAGGGTGAAGTGGACAAGATTGATGAAATGATTAGTATACTCCATGATGGTATAATTACTTTACTGATGAAAAAAGAACCCCTGATATTTTTCCATCACTTAGTTTTTAAGATATAATTATCAAGATTATATAACATTAAATATGTTCTACTCCAAGTTCTCATGACTCCTCAGTTGAATGGCCATATCTTACCACATTCGACTATGATCCTCTAACATAGATTTAGAGGATAAACCTAATTCCTGTCCTTATTAAGGATCATTGGTCCCTTGGAGAGGTAGAGGCTTTTGGTGGAATTTTTCTATGCCCTATCATTGTATCCATTCAAGGATAAACCTAATTCTTAAACTTGAGCTAGGAAAGATCCCAAACCTTGTTCCATAGATTAAAATATTTTCACTACTAATTTAACCAAATTGTCTTCCATTGGTGTATTTGATAATGGAAAATTATCCGTAGCATGTTTTGAAGAGTTCACAAGATGCATTTGGGGATATATGAAACTATATAAACTAAATAATAAAATAGGAAATCATTTTTTTTAAAAATCACTATTATTATCAAAATATCCATAAAAACATTAAAAATAAAAATAAATAACATAAAATGGAAAAGCATGTGATATTGGAAATTTTATACTGTGCATGGATTTGCTTCATGGTTTGGTAAACTGTGCATCAATAATTTGGATGACATTGGAATCCCTCTAATTGAACATCATGGTTAGTAGCCCATGTTCTCTAACCGTTCACCCTAGTGGAAGTCATCCACCCCTTACATTTAAACCCAAAATCTCTAAAAATCAAAAACCAAAACCAAAACCAAATCACATTTTGAAAGACTTATTTTCCAATATCCCATGGAGACTTGATGATCATCATGATGAGTGTTGGGTAGACATTCACTTCTAACTAATTCCAAATGTCCCAATGATCATATCTTATATCCATCAAGTATTTAAACAAATCATAATCCAAAAACTCGGTCTTTATTGATGTTTTTTTACAAAACAACCTGGGTCACCCCTCAATTGAGCACCCAATCAAGTTTGAGACAAGGCCCAAAGGGATTTTCTAATCCCCAAGGCTAGAAAATAGTGTCTGAGAATCCAAAATCACATTTCAGAAAGGATTTTCCAATTAATCCATTAAACTTATATGAACCAAGGACTCGACATGACTTGCTATGCCTTAATGTTGGCTTACTCTATAAGAGTTATATTTTACTACCCACGAATCATGTTTCTTATGTTATTAATATATTTGATGTATTATGATAAAAATAAGTTTTTTTTGGAATGAAAATAAAAAATGGATAGTTATTAAAGTGACCACATCAAGCAACCATATGAATATTTTCAAATAATAGTGAAGTTATAGTAGCTCTATAGAAGTGACCACAAGAAGATGGCTATGTGACTGAATGAACAAACAAGTAACCATGTGCAAGATAAGAAAAAATTATCTAAGTATTAAACCGACTACAAGAGTAATGAGCTGAGTTCATGATGTGTTCAAGAGACTAAATGAAGGATTCAACCTACAATATGATGACTTAAACTAGCCATGAAAACACATAGTGAAAATTTAGCTAAGTATTGAACCTACCACAAGAGAAACATAAGTGACCGCATGAAGGATGTAAGTGACCATGTGAAGGAATTAAGTGACTACATGGGGAGATAAATTGACCATGGAATGTGACTATTTCCTGTGACTACAAGATCAAGTGACTGTAAGATGACGGGACCACACGATCAAGTGACTACATGATAAAGTAACCATTCCTGAGAGAATATTTGTGACTGTGTCTATTTCAACATGTAAGGAATTTTAAAATTTTAACAGCTGCATTTTGGAGTATTTTCTAGATGTTGAAGCATTTAAAAATATCATATCAGAGTATTTAGTATTAGTAATTTTTTTTTGAATATTCACTAATATCTAATTTGAGAATAATTTCTTGTTAATAAGAAGATATATTTGTGAAAAAAGTGAGAGTGCAATATTGAGAATATCTTGAGATCATACTGACTACTTAACTATGTGTCTCCATGAAACTCTTCTATTTTTCTTCTCAGTTTAAGATCTATTTGACACTTTTTCAAGGATCGATTTATAGAAAGTTTATCAATCGAATCTGATAATTGATTTAGCTACTTAAAAAATACTATGTTCACTCCTCAACACTCTCTCTATTTTACTTTATATTCATGTTGTGTTTATATTACTTTGTATATCTATTATCAAATGATTCTACTTTGTACTAGAGAGTACTAGATACTATTTTCTTATTATTTTACATATGTTATCCAATGAATAGATATAGATGTGGCTATCTATAGTCTGGACTACCCTATCTTTAGTTGTATTTATAAAACCCAATCCATGTTGTGGATCATTTTTGATAGGATTCGATAAACATGCATGAAATCAATCAACTTTTAATTGGAGATGATCAAGTTTCAGCTTTGAACTAAATATCTATTTTTTTTAATTCCATTATGTACTCTTATTTCTTTTCTTACTCTATTGATTAAATTATTTTCAATGGTTATATATTTTATCTTTCATTATATTATTATATTTTAAACTATGTATTGTAATGAAAATCCATGATAGTTAAAATTTTAATGTGATATATTCTATTTTTGTGTGGGTAAAATATTTTTAATGGTTAAATCTATTTTAAAATAGTTTTACCTGGGTTTTGATCAGACCTCTATGAAACCATTTCAAAGCACTAAAATTTTCTATACCAATATTACTTGATAATTGGGTAGTTTTTTAAGTCATTTTTAAATTAGTTTTAAAATGAAATTTTAAATTAGAACCCCAATTCACCACCCTCTTGAGCTTTCCATTGAGACCAACATTTGGCATCAATGTAGTTTTTTTTTGTTTCATTATCTTGATCAACTCATTAACAAGATCACTTTAATCTATATTTATTCATTATTTTTTCATTATGGATGTTATGTCTGAGGGTTCTGCGACAAAAAAAACTCATTATTTTAATAGTCAGAGGTATGGTCAATAGAAAATAAAAATAAAAATTTATATCGAGAGAATGGGTTTGGACATTTGGGGATATTTTGAGGATAAATACAAAAAAAAACTGCTAGAAAAGAACGGGATTATCCAATTAAATCTTCTAATGATAGATATTGAAAATCCAATAATTCATTATTTTTTCTTAAGGAGAAGATGAGTTTAATATGATATATTCTTGAGACATGGATTACCAAATTTGGGATACTATTTTTGTGTCTCATGAAGGCTCATATAATGTTAATGAAATGCATTTGAATACATATACTATTAGGTATGATATTTTAAAAATCATGCTTAATGAATCTATTTGTAACGTGTATCTCATGTTCAATGAAATAGTAAACACTATGATTACACTTGTAAAAAAGATGGATGACAAAGCTCAAGTATTAAGGATCTTGATATGTCTACTAGATCGATGGATAGGAACTATAGTATCTATCTAAGAGTTATGTGACATCAAAAAACTACCAGTAATTGAGTTATTTGGAAATTTTATGATGCATGAAGAATAGTTAAGGGTGAATAATAAATTTGATGAAACAAAAAGGAAATATTTTTCCTTTAAAGAATCATAATCAAAATCAATGGATGTTGTCAAACCTGAATGTACAAGTGGAAGTGAAGCCGATACAGACATTGGTGATGAAAAAGATCTGTTTTCTAGAATATTTAATATGTTTAATAAAAAGAAGTCATTCTTTTGTAAATAAAATTATAATTGAAAGTATGATAACAGATTAAGTTAGGGGAATGATTGGAAAATAGATGACTCCTCTAATGAAATTAACAACTACTATTGTAAATGGAAAGGACATACAAATGCCGACAATATGAAACATCAGTATAAGAAGAAGTATAAAGTTAAAGAGAAAATAAAAATTAAAGAAATGAGGTATACCTGTAGTTCATTTGAGGATATCTATAACGACCCATATTCTAACCAAGAAATTGAAAATGAAAAAACAAATATATACTTTTTGGCTATTGCTTTAGAGGTATGATTTATTTATTCTATTCATATATATGATGGCACTAAAATGTCAAACAAATAATTACAAAAAATATTTTGTTAATTTGGAAGATTCAATGAATGAATTAAAAGATAAAAAAAAAATATGAATAGGGTCCATATTTTATGTGTTATTGATAATTATGATCATTATACTAAAATAGAAAAAAATTCCAATATAGTAATGGAAAATCTTAATCTAAAAATTGACGATTATCATGTTAAAAATGATTTGGATCCGTTTATTGATAATAGAAAAACATTGAATATTATATTGGGTTAACAATAACATCATAAATACAAATATGGAATTGGGTATGGATTAGGACAAAAAGGAATCCATATAAATATTATTTTATCCATATTTCAAAAATTAAGATCGTAGACTCCAATTCTAAGAAAACAACTAGTTTTTGAAATAAATCTAAAAATTTAAGATTTATTTATTTTTCAATGAATTTTTGTTCTATCATATGTAAATCTATGGAAAAAATATGGATTCAAGTAGTATTATTTTTTAAATTCTATGGACTTGATTAAATATGGATACTAAAGTTATTTATTATTTAATAATTTTTAGTAAAAATATTTAAAAATATATAAAGAATTATATTTTATTTGGATAGTGGATGTTCCAATCATATGTTCAGGGAATGTTACAACTTCAATAACCTTGCAAAAGTGGATGGTGGACATATCACATTCTGTAACAATGAAAATGGGAATACTATTGAACATGGAAAAATAATTAACTTCAAATCAGTCATTATTTCTAAATTTTATTTTTGATGGCTTAAAATATAATCTTCATAGTATTTCTCAGTTGTGTTATGATGGTTTTAATTTTATTTTTGAAAATAACGAATCTAATTTTTTTTTATTCCAAACATGCATTAATACTTAATACACTTAGAAATGATAATGATTATACTATTAATTTAGATTCATTATTTTCTCAAACTTTTTCTTTTTTAACTTCCTTTCATAATGAATCTTTGATATGTCATAGGTGACTAGGAAACTAAAATATATACTCACTTAGAATGATAAATATGAATGGATTAGTCTAGGATCTTCCCAAGAAAGAGTTCACAAAATGAAAAGTGTGAAATCCATCTAAAAAGGGAAAGCAAAATAAGAAATCTTTCAAGGAAAAGAAAGAGGTTTCGACCTTATAATAACTAGAATTATTTTACATGAATTTATTTATAACATCTAGAATTTATAATTTATCAATAAAACACAATTCTTATACAATTTTTGTTGATTACTCAAGTTATAAAAGGGTGCTTTCCATTGATCATACAAGTGAAGTGCCTTCTTGATTATCTAAATACAAAAAATTAATAGAGAACATTAGTTAAATCACAATCAAAACCCTGAGAAGTGATCATGTGCATGAATTTTAGAATCAAGAGTTTGAACCCTACTTATCACAACATGGATATACTCGCAATATCTCTATGCCTTATCACCTCAAAAAATTAGGGTGTAGAAAGAAGAGATATGAATCTTCAAGAAATTTCCAGACTATTCTATATTAATATGACCTTCCTATATATTTCTGGGATGAATCTATTAACATAGCATGTTATGTAATCAATAGTGTTATTGTTTTATATACCTTTAAAAATAATCCATATGAGTTATGTAATTTTATGAAACCCTAAGTAAACTACTTTAGAAATTTTGGTTGCAAAGTGTTCATTATAAACACAAAGTATAATTTAGAAAAGTTTTCAAAAAAAATCTATAGAGGATTTTTTCATGGATATTCAACCACTAGTAAAGTTTTTATCATATTTAATAAAAAATATAATGTTTTTGAAAACTATCTACATATCACTTTTGATGATACAAGTCCACATGACCCCAAACTAGATTTAAAAAACCATGAGGGTAATATACTAAATTTGAATATCAATAGTACTTTTAAAACCTCAGATTCTATTAATGATTTACCTAATAAATCTTCTAAAAGGTACTATCAAGACCTTATAAACCTAGAAAAATTCTTGGAAGAATCATGTAATTTTGTTCCTAGAATAATTATAACTCTTAAAACCATCCCATGGATGATATTGTAGGTGACATGGAAAAAGGTACTCAAACCTGATCATCAATAAGAAACTAGGTTGAACATCAAGACATTTTGTCTCAATATAAACATAAAAAATCAATTAATAAATCAATTATTAAAATTAGGTGAAAGCTATGTGATAATAATTGAATTTGTTTTGAAGAAAGAAGTCTGGGAATTTGTTAATAGATCTAAAGACTGTAAATATTGGTAACATGTGGGTATATAAAAACAAGGTTAATGAGTCCGGAATAATAATTAGAAAAAAGGAGGATTAGTTAAATGATAATATAGTAAAAAAGGTTGTATTTATTATTGAGAAACAATTTCAATAGTATCTAGAGTTGATGCCATTATAATACTGCTTTTATATGTAACACATCTAAATATCAAGCTTTATCATATCAATGTCAAGAGTGTATTTCATTATGGCTATATTTTTTTGGATGTTTTTTTGGATCCACCACCTATATTTCAAAACCCCAATTTTCCAAATCATTTTTTAATAATTTTAATGAATTTTATGGTTTAAAATAGGTTTCAATATATTATTATAATAGGCTCAACTCCTTGATTTTAAAAGGACTTACCAATGGTATAGAAGAGCCTATAATTTTTATTAAAATAATTTCAATGGAAGTTTTAGTACTTCAAATATATGTTGATGATATTATTTTTTGGTTTATCAAAAAACAAATTATGTTCTGAATTTACAAAAATAATGACAAAAGGATATGAAATGAGTTTATTGGTGAATTAAAATTATTCCTCGATCTTCAAATTTATCAAAATAATTATAGAATTGTCTTAAATAAAAGTAAATACAAAAAATACATTTTAAAGTGTTTAGTTATGGATAACATTAAATGTAGTGATACTCCTATGCTTATAATATGTAAACTAGATCTAAATAAAACTAGAAAATCAGTTGACCAGACTACTAATAGAGGTATGATTAAAAGATTTTTATACTTAACCACTAGTCAGACCGATATTATGTTTAGTGTATGTATGTGTTCCCATTTTCAATAAAACCCATACAAATATCATTTGAATCCATTTAAAATTATTTTAAAATCCCATGATAATATAACCAATTTTTTATTGGTCTACTATATAGGCCATAAATTTTAATTAGTTAGTTATTATAATGCTGTTTTTTGCAATTTTAAGATAGATATGTAAAGCACCTCTAGAGCATGCTATCTTTTGGGTGAGTCTCTAGTTTCTTGGTGTAGTAATAAGTAGAAATATGTTACACTATCTAATAATGAAGCAAAATACATAGCTATAGGATGTTTTTATGCACAAATTTTGTGGATGAAAAACACATTAATATAATATAAATATCAATTTTGACATTTCCATATAAATTGTGACAATAAAAGTGCTATAAACAATTCTAGGAATTATATATTACATTACATGATTAAACATATTGATATAATAAACCACTTTTTGGGAGACCATTTTCAAAAATATGACATTACTCTTGATTTTATTGGAAATAAACATTATATTGAAAATATTTTTAAAAGCCTTTGAATATAGAAATATTGAATTGTATCAGACATGAAATGTGAATGATTATTTGTTCCAATGCCTCTCATTTTATTTTTTACTCCTCTGTTTATCGAAGTCATGCTCATAAATTTACTTCCTTAATATTGGTTTCATATTTCTTATCATTTCAATTTATTAGTACTCCTTTTGTTTCAAATTTAATCTGATGTTTTTTGTGATTTGGAAACAAATGACTATAAGGAAGGATCATGCAGTCAGTTAACCAACCATAATTTTTTTTAATATGGTCAGTTATGTTGTAATGATAGGTTGGTTTTCTTTCAATTAACATTCTGTGAGACCTCCATGTTACCACAAGGTAGGTCATACAATAAGTATACTAAATGTGACTTATTTATGTTACCACAAGATTGATATTTCTATCAGTTAACCTACCATTTCTATTCAAATTTTAATTATTTTTTTGGTGGCATTACATTTCAATTTATTATAATTTTATTCTTAATTATTACCTAAATGATTGAATTATGTAAAATCAGAATTCCAATTGAAAAAATCTTTTATCATTAACTTTTTATTCCCTAAATGTTGTCTCTTTAAAATATCTCTTTTTGAAACCCCTTATTCTCTCAAAACCTAACTCGAGGTACCATATTTTTAAATCTCATAAGAATAATTCTTAGAATGAAAAGATATCTCAATTTTAAATCTTCTATTATTTTTTCACACTTAAAGAAATCAATGGAAATCCAATCTAGATTGAGCGATTCTATCAATCCTCATAATTCTTATTTGTTAGATCATCATGTGTTTGAAAAAAGTAGTGGATACTGAGTTGATACAATCTTGAAAGTCCTTGGATTGGAAATCTGTTCAAAATCAAGGAATCAGTGATTGGTTTAAAGAAAATGGTAAGCCAATTTATCCTATACTAGTTAAATATTTCTATTTGATTATGGAGTTTGTACTGGTGATTTAAGGGAACCTATTTAAACCATTTTAAATGGATAAAGTCTTGTATTCTCTTCGATGTTGTGGGATAAGAGTCCGAATGTTCTTTATATAGGATAATATGTGGATTATAAATGTTCATATATTATTAATCATGATAATTTTTAGTTTCAGGATGCTCTTCTCGAGCTAACTGAGAATAGGACATCTATAAGACCTATTACTGTGCAATTGGATGTAGAATAGAGATTGTTGTTAAAATTTATCCAAAATTTGATTAATCCCAGGAAAGGAGAATTCAATATTTTAAGGCATCAAGATATTTTTTATTCATTATTTAATGAAGAATTGAGTTCAAATAAGCCTATCAAGGTATATTATGAGGCATATGGTAGACTTTTTCAAACCATATTTGAAATATACCTCATTACCAAATCTTAAGTACATAAAATGCCTACTAGAGTACAAAGGTGTTGTTCCTATTTAAGAGGAATTAATTGTTTATTATGATGGGTTTTTACCTAAATAAAAAGATTTTGTGGAATATGAAGATCAATTGGAACACATGGAAGAGAGTATTGGTAATAGATAGTTAAATGATTTATGAAAAATTCAAAAGGATTCAATGAGACTAAGGAATATAGTGGATCCAAGGCTTGAGTCAAATGAAATATTTTAATATTCATTAGATGAAAATGAAGTTGAATTTTATGTTGGAGAAAACGAAGTTGAAGCTGCTAATCTTAGTGTATAACCAAGGGCAACACAAGAGGATGATAAGAGTCTATATCATGAAATTTACTGTAGACCTCATGATTCTCCCCTACCTCTACCCTATCAGGAAGAGGAATTGATATATGAGGACCTTAATGATACTGAGGAATCAATGAATCTTATTGTATAAGATATACTATGGTAGAATAGTGAATTAGATGAAATATAATGAAATAAAGATAATAATGAAAAATATTATACCTTGAGTCTTATGATGGGGAGAACTCCCATGACTGTTAGAATAAAAAGAACTCCTAAAGGGAAGAAATATGATACCACTAATGACCATTGAGTCATTCCACTTGAACATGGTTCACCTTCCATATCTACTTTCAAGAAAGTTCATGAAGGATCCCTAATAGATCATATAGATATTTAAGAACGATCTTCAGTATCTCCTTATAGACCATCTTTAAACCAAGTACATGAAGAGATAATTAGACATACTCTAACTAAAGTAGTTTGGAAGCATGGTGATAGAGGTGGTATAAATCCTCTTGTATCTACTCACACAGACCTATTTAAAGGTGTTAAAGAAGGAACTAGTTTAGTACCGGAAGTCCAGTTGTTTATACCAAAGCCTGTTATGCATTATGGTGAGCTGGATGGTAGGTAATTTTCTCTAAATCCATCTATACATGTCCCTCATTCTTCTCCATCATCTTTTGTGACTAGGGAAGATCTAAATGAGATTAAATCTAATTTGATTGGTGTATTAAAGAAAATCATCATTGGATTTTGGATGTTAGTTAAATACATTAGAGAAGAAGGAATATCCATGATAGTATCTCTTGTTATTTCTCATTTTTAAGAAAATATTCATATAAATATAGATTTGATGAAGAATGATACTGAGATTTAAAGATCTAAAATTGGATAATTATAAGAATACCTCCATGAAATGATATTATCTTTAGGATAGAGGTTTATGAATTATTTCGTTTAACACTCTACCTTAGATCCTCCTCCTCCTGTACCATTTCATGTTGCATCTCCTCTTCCAATGAAAAATTATTTTAATGAAGACCAGATTTGAGATCTTATGATAGATGAGAATAAAGAGTTCATGGATGAATTTTATAGTACCATACACATAGTTTTTTATAGACATAAAAATCATGATACAAAAACACTATAGTTTTCCAAAATTGATATGAAATAGGAAAGAAAAGACATAGCTATAATCATAAAGGATATTGACTATTATATGCGAATATTTTTTACAATTTCATATCTGTAGACCATAAAAATGTCTTCTCTAGTGATCTAAAAATTCCTCCTCTGATTTAGGCCTTCAAGACTCATTCGGAGGGATTTAATATTAGTAATCATGTTATAGAATCATTTCTGGAGAACAAAAAATAGTATTTTAATTCCATGGAACATTGATTCTGAACTGTTACGGATTTCACTAGACTTCCAGAGAAATATCTTTATAATTATAAAACTAAAATTCTTTCCCCTCTATCACTCCATCTTACTCCAACATGAACTTATACCACTTACTCTATCAATCCTTTTGGTTTGTCTCATAGGAAAGTTATTCAATGTCTTATATCTGTCTCTCTATATTTGGTTTCTAGAAGATTATTTAACATCCTTACCAAAAAATACATATCACGTGTCAGCCTCCATAGTCAAAGGAAAAAAATCCTATTATATCTTCTGACATTAGAGTTTTTGTCTTAAAATTTGATTCTGATTATAGAATTAGATTCTAATTGGTAATTTTCAAACTTTTTTGAAAGATAAAAAAATATATTTTTTATTTAATATGTTTTATTTTGGTTTCTTTTTTATATTTCTTTAATAACATTAGATAATATTTTTTTAGTCTATACCTACATCCCTTTTAGATAAACCCAAAATGGGGAGAAAATAAATTATTTCAAATCATTTCATTATATAAAGTAGAATATATTTTTATCAATAATTAATATACCATGATTTGTTATCATAAAAAAGGTGGAGATTGTTGGCATAGTCCAGTAAATCCTTGTTTTGATGCTCATAAATCATGTTACTTATTTTATAAATGAATACTATATTTTATGATGAACATATTTTTTTCAAGAAATAATATGAAAAATGGATAAGTCTTTATGTTAGTGCATCAAACTACCATATAAATCATTTCAACTAATTATGAAGGTCAAGTGACTATATAGAAGTGACCACAACAAGAATTCCAAGAGACCACATGACCAGACAAGCAATTGTGTGTCAAAAAATAAAAATTCCCCTATGTCTTGAACTGAACAAGTGAGTACTAAACTAGATTCATGAATTATTCAAGTTTCCATATGAAGGATTCAATTTTCTACTAAAAACAATAATTAATAGTGTAGATAGACAATGAAAAATTTTCTATGTGTTTAACCTACCACATATGGAACTTATGTGACCACATGAAGGACTTTAGTTACCGCGTGAAGGACTTAAGTGATTGCATGAGGAGATCAAGCAACTATTTTTAGTGATCATGTCATGTGATAAAAACATCAAGTAATTGAAAGGTGATCTGATTGAAAGATTAAGTGACTTATTGATAAAGTAATTGTCCCTATGAGAAGATAAGTAACCATGCATATTTCAATAATTAAGGAATTTTTAAATTCCAATGGTTATATTTTGGAGAATTAACTTAATTTTGGAGAATTTATGTCTACCAAATTAGAGTAATCAATACATGTATTAATTTATAAATATTCTAAAATGGTTAATTTAGAATTTCTATTTAAAAATAAGATCCACTCATGGATAAAAGTGTGTGAGATATTGAAATTATATTGAGATCGGACTAAACACTTGACTTTGTGTCTCCATGAAACTCTTATAATTTTCTTATCAGTGAAAGTTTTGTTCAAGGTTTTTTCAACATATTTAAATAAATTGATAAAAAAATCATATCATAAATGAGATGCTTCAAAACACTCTCTTTACTTCTCTATACTATCTTTATTTTACTTTACATTCAAGTTGTGTTCACAGTCATTTTTATATCTATTAGATAATTATACATATTTATACTAAATATTATTGGACACACTTTTCTTATTATTTTATATCAATTATCCCATGAATAGATGTGTAAGAGGCAATTTTTAGATTATACTACCCTATGTGTAGTTGTATCTATAAATCAGAATCTAATTTGTGGATAATTTTTATTTAGAATTTATAAATGATCATGGAAATAGGTGACTATCAAGTGGAGAGGATTAAGTTCAAACTTGGAATAGAACTTCTTATTTTAAATTTTGTTGGTTGTTCTTATTTCTTTTCTTACCTTTTACTTAAATTTATTTTCACTAGTTATATTTTTTGTCTATATTTATCTTATTATACTCTAAACTATGAGTTGAAAAGTAAATATTTGTTAGTTGACAGTTATATGTTATAAATTTTATTTTAGTGTGAGTGAAATATTCTCAATGGACAAATCATTTTCAAAAAAGTTTTAACTAGGTTTTGGTCAGACCATTGAGAAAATATTTCAAAGTTCTAAAACTGAATATACCTATACTATTTGTTTATAGGGTTTTTTAAGTGGTGTTTAAATTAGTTTAAAAAAAATGGAAATTGATTTCATGCCCTATTGATATTTCCAGTGGGACCAATACATGGAAAATCATTCTCTCAAGTAAATAAAACCCATACATTATATAAATGATATGCTAGAACATGAATTAAAACTCAAATCAAAAGTAATAACATAATGTTAACAAAAGGAAACATGTGTTTCATAATCAAAATGAGGGGTCAAAAATAATCATATAAAAAATGGATAATATGAGGAACCAAATTTTTGATATAGGAATATGATATAGAAAATGGAAAAATTAAATTAAATAAAATATACTACCTATTTTAATGTGACATGAGGGATCAATCAAACCATTTTCCACCACCCAACCATAATATGCTAACATGAAGAACCGTCATTTCTATGAAGTTCTTTACTTCAACCTTTATCTATATAAACAAAGTCTATATACACCCATTGGGTATGTGTATGGTGTGATCATAGTTAGATGAGTAGGATCCCACCAAGTGTTTTATATAGATTATTTATTAAATAAATCCATGCATTATACTTTAAAAATATTATATATGAAAATTGGTTTTTAAAACTTTTATGATAAGAAGAAGATAAAAATTTAAAAATATAAAGTAGAAACCCTAAATATTGGTAATAAAAATCAACCAACATGGGGAAACCCTATGGAATCATTGTTATGGATAATTTAGGATCTTCAAACAACTGAGTAATCAAAACAAAAAAAGATAACTGCATGAAACCTTAAGGGAGATCAATCTCAATGCCTAGTGGGAAGGGTCCAACCCAAAAAGAACTACTGGGAAGCTGGGTTTTCCCAACGCTTGTTTGCCAACGGTTCTGTTGAACCGTTGTTATAGGGGTATAAAATAAGTATTTTCCAATGGTTTGAAGAAACCGTTGGGAAATCTAAAATTTTTTCTCACTTTACCAACGGTTTTACAAAACCATTGGTAAAGGCCATGACTTAGGAAGGATTTCCCAACGGTTTGTGTAAACCGTTGGTAAAGCTCACCTTTCCCAACAGTTTTAACAAACCGTTGGGAAAGTTTCCCCCTAAAATCCCAGAAAACCCGAGATCCCATCCACGCAATTGAACTGCTAAAGTTGAGACCTAAGATCTCTCTCACTTGGAAAATCATTCCACCAGATCCATACTCAATCACAAATTTGTTTTGTTCTACACTTAAAATATGTAAGTAGTACGTTATGTTTAATGTTTTGCATATTTTTTTTTTCTTTTCTGTTTTGATTTGGCTTAAACCTAAGGTTCGTGCAGTACGGTATACCCAACAATTTCAATTTGATTTGTTATTTATTTTCTGTTTTTGTTTTGGTGTCATGTATGAATCAATTTTTTGTTCTGTTTTTGTTTTCTGTTTTTGTTCTGGTGGGAGGTGATGGGGGTGCAGTAGGTGGGGGGAGGGGGTGTGCTGGTGGGGTGTTTAGGTGGGGGGAGGGGGTGTGCTGATGGGGTTTTGAGGTGGGGGGTTTTACAGGTGGGGGTGGGGGTGGGTTGTGCAGGTGGGGGTGGGGGGAGGGGTGGGTTGTGCAGGTGGGGGTGCAAGTGGAGGGGGGTTGTTGTGCAAGTGGGTGGGGGGGGGAGGGGAGTGTGCAGGTTGGGGGGGTGGGCTGGGCAGGTGAGAGTCTGTTGGGGGGGTGAGGTGGGAGTTGTACAGGTGGGGGGTGGGGGTGGGTTGTGCAGGTGGGGGTGGGGGAGGGGGGGCTGTTCAAGTGGGGGGTGAAAGTGGAGGGGGGTGCTGTGCAAGTAGGTGGGGGAAGGGGAGTGTGCAGGTTGGGGGGGGGGGTGGGCTGGGCAGGTGGGAGTCTGTTGGGGGTGAGGTGGGGGGTGGGGTGTACAGGTGGTGGTGGGGGGAGGGGGGCTGTGCAGGTGGGGGTGGGGGGGTATAGGTGGGGGTGGCTGTGCAAGTGGGTGGGGGGAGGGGAGTGTGTAGGTTGGGGGTGGGCTGGGCAGGTGGGAGTATGTTGGGGGGTGAGGTGGGGGTGGGGGTGGGGTGGGGGGAGGGGGGTTGTGCAGGTGGGGGGTGCAGGTGGGGGGGGGGTGTGAAGTGGGTGGATGGGAGGGGGTTGTGCAGGTGGGGGTGGGGGAGGGGGGGTTGTGCAAGTGGGGGTGTAGGTGGGGGGGGGGGGGTTGTGCAGTCGGTGGATGGGAGGGGGGGTTGTGCAGGGGGAGTCTGTTGGGGGTGAGGTGGGGAGGGGGGGGGGGCTGTGCAGGTGAGAATTCATCACTTACATAGTTAACCAACAATCACGGGGAATTCATCACTTCTAGAGATTTGGATAGTTTTGAGGCCTCTTTGGTTTTGGTTCTTGTCTAGTCATCTTGATGAGTAAGGCATCACATGATCTAAAAGTGACATCAACTATATAGGATGAATTCCTTCTCCCACAACACATTTTTCTAGAAATAATATATCCTTGGAAGGTTGTGGGAGCCTTTTAGAATCCAATGCCCCAACATTTTCAAAAATTGAAAACTTGATACCATCATGTTATCAAGTCACTAATCCTACCAAATTGGATTTTCACTAAAAAATACTATTCTAATCCTTAACACCCATCTTTTGTTTTTCATAACATGAATTACAACCCAATTAAATCTCATAGCTCTCAGTCACACCCCTGTGGACAGCTCGCCCACCCCCCTGGACACCCCCTACCCCCTGGACAGCCCTACCACCCTTGAGGACAGTCCGCCCACCCCCTGGACACCTTGTACCCCTAGACAACCCCCGCCACCCCCCGTGGAAAGCCTTCCCACCCCCTGGACACCCCCTACTCCTTGGACAGCCCCCCAACCCCCGTGGACAACCCACCCACCCCCTGGACACTCCACCTCGGACACCCCCACCCCATGGACACCTTGTATCCCCTGGAAAGCCCCCCCACCCCCACCCCCATGGATAGCCCCCCCACCCCCTGGACACCCCCTCCCCCCCAGACAGCCCCGCCACCCTCGTGGACAGCCCGCCCACCCCCTGGACACCCCGTACCCCCTGGAAAACCTTGCCACCCCCATGGACAACCCGCCCCCAATTACACAGAAGCAAATAACTCTGCATTTCCCCCGATTTCCAGAAGCCCTCGCGCAGGTGAACCCTAACCTGAGGTCTTCAATCTGATCGGCTACAACTCCCCCATCCAGGCTAGACTCCTTCAACCTCTTCCCAAATACAGACATAGAAGCCCTCATTGAGGTAATTTACATGGTTGGGGTAGTGGGGTAGGTGGTTTTCCTTTTTTTAGTGGGGTGATATGGTACTTTCTGTGGACTTTAGTTTGGGTGTTATGAAATGTACTAACTTTTCACAATATTTCCATTTTTTAGAATCAATAACTTATTTAAAAAACTCTCTTTACACATTCTGCATCTTTCATGAAAAGCCTTTACTTTGTAATATCTTGAACAATGTTTTATCAGGTCTTTGGTGTCTTCTTGGTATGTGATAAATGAAAAAATTACAAAACACATCTCACCTCAAATTTAGGCACACATAATTGAATTAATTAGTATATCTTTACATTGTTTTAATAGTTCACTACATCAAATAGAAACTCCTTCCTTTATCATTTACTTAAATGTATTTTCTATTAAAGTTCAATCCTATTGAATTGTTTATGACAAAATGACTTATATAAATTCTTTTTATAGAATGGACAGAAGTTGGATGTATGAAACCGATCAGATATCAAGCGATTTTCAAAACAATTTGAAGAGCTTTATAGATTTTTCATTTCACAATGCTTCAGATAGTGGTCGCATACACTTCCCATGTTCCAATTGTGTTGGTAGACCTTGGTTGAGCTGTGAAGAAGTCAGCTAGCACATAACCAAAAATGGTTTTCAAGCAAACTACTTTGCATGGTATCACAATGGGGAGAAAATGAAATCTCAAATTGGTGATGATCGAAATGAAAGGACTGGAATGGAGAATTTGTTAGATGATCGGTTTCCATTTATTTGTCATCATGAAAAAGAAAGGATTTCGACTCAAGAAGACTTCAATATGAGGAAAGCTGATGCATCTAGTGAAAATGATGATATTGATAGCGTGAAAAAATTGAATGATGCTGCCACGACTCCAGTATATCGACAATACGATAAAATGAAAAAGATGGAATTTTTAATCCAATTATTTAATGGGAAAACTATGTATGGGATTTCTAATACAACAATCGATTACATTATTACCCTCTTGAAGGATTTACTTCCAGATGATGCATATATTCCCTGAAACCACTATATGGCATGGAAGTTAGTTGAGGAACTTGGATTTTCAAGAAACAAAATTCATGCTTGCCCGAAATATTGCAGTTTATTCTGGGAGGAAACCGCTGAACGAAATGATTGTATAAAATGTGGCACATCCCAATGGAAGTCAAAATCTGATGGAACACCATCCCGCGTTCCACAAAAAGTAATTTGGCACTTTCCATTGATACCCAGACTCCAGAATCTTTTTATATCTGATGACATATCAATAAAAATGAGATGGCATGATATCGAGAGAAAGAAGACTAATGATGAGTTGGTTCATCCTGTAGATGGATTTGCATGGCAGAGATTTGATGCTCAACATCTTGATTTTGCAGCTGACGTGCGTAATGTGAGGCTGGGTCTTTCATGCGACGGTTTTAATCCGTTTGGGCAGATGCTTACTTCGCACAACACATGGATAGTTTTTATACACATTTATAATCTTCCCCCATGGTTGTGTATGAAAAAACCTTTCACTTTCATGAGTATACTCATATCTGGTCCTTCTGATCCCGACATTGATATTGATGTATACATGCAACCTTTAATAAAAGAGTTGAAACTTCTTTGGAATGTGGGTGTGCGCACATACGATGCATGTTTGAAAGACATATTTCAGATGCGTACTGCGCTTATGTGGATGATCAATGATTTTCTGGATTATGCAATGATGTATGGATGGAGCACGAAGGGAAAACTGTCATGTCCAGTTTGTATGAAGAATACACTATCCAGAATACTGAAACATCGCTGTAGTTTCAATTTTATGGGACATCGGCGATTCTTTCCAAAGGATCATCCATATAGAATGAATCGTCGAAGATTTGATAATACCATAGAGACCGATGATTCACCTCAGCGTATGTATGGAACTGATGTGCTTAATGAATTGAAAGATTTCAGTTTTTCATTCGGGAAGGGTCAAATGAAATTTGGAAAGAGAAAGAATGTTTCCACTGAAACCTGTTACAATTGGAGGAATATGAGTATCTTTTTTGATTTTCCTTATTGGTCAACCAATTTGTTACGTCATTTCTTAGACGTAATGAATATTTAAAAGAATATATGTGAAATGTTGCTTTCGGTTCTTCTAAATGTCAAGGGGAAGACAAAAGATGATTTACGATCTCGGCGTGAATTGGTGGATTGGGGCATCAGACCAGAATTGCATCCTGTGCGTATCAATGAAAATAAATGACAACTTCCATGTGCTTCTTATGTGATGACACCTACGAAAAAAAACAATTTCTGGAAGTATTAGAGACTATTAGAGTTCCTGATGGCTATTCAAGCAACATATCTAAACGGGTCAACAGAAGAGAGTTGAAGCTAAAATCTTTGAAGACTCATGATTATCACGTTCTACTGCATGAGTTTCTTCCAATAACAATCCCTCATCTTTTTTCCAATAATTTAAGGGTGGCTGTTATTCGGTTGTGCCATTTGTTTAGAGATATTTGTGCTAAGAATTTGTCCAAGTCTTTCTTGCAAAAAATGTTGACAGATGCCCCATTAATTTTGTGTGAGTTGGAGAAAATATTTCCTCCATCATTTTTCACATGCATGCTGCATCTGACTGTCCATATTCCCACTGAAATACTTCTCGAAGGACCTGTTTCTTTTTGTTGGATGTATCCAACTGAAATAAATACGTTCACATTAAAGTCTTATGTCCGAAACAGAAATCATCACGAAGGTTCTATCATGAACGGTTACTTGGCTCAAGAATGTATGGATTTCTGCTCGATGTATTTGTCTGATCTTACTAAAAGATTGAATAGACCAATGAGAAATGAAGAAGAATGGTATGAGAAAATTGAACCCAGTTTTCCATCACTTCCTCAAACAGGAGGAATTCCTGGATCATATACATTGAAGACATTAAGCCATGAAGAGCGGGAGATGGCACATCGCACAATTTTGTTCAACTGTGATTTGTTCGATGAATATATCAGGTAACTAAATTGATTATGTATATCTTACATATATATTTGTTAAACTATTCATATTTTTTATCTACAGGGAACATAAAACAATGATAAATAGGAAGCATCATTCTTTATCTTTGAGAAGGAGAGAGACTTTTCATAGTAAAGAGTTTTCTGCTTGGTTAAAATTGAAGGTATAAAAAAATTAATGTTTAAAATAATTATATTAATATTTAATTAAGTTTAATAGTCATTTATATTGTAGGTATTGAGTTTGTCTGCTGACTCTGTCTCTGAGGAAATAAGAGCTTTGGATTTTGGTCCTAATACCGTGGTTCGTGACTGTAAATCAATTGTTATCAATGGGTATAAATTTATTGTCACTGAACGAGCAAAGAACATGAGAACACAACATGATGGTGTTATGATTACTGCCACAATAGATTGTTATGCCAGTGCATCAGATAGTAGACCGCGATTTGAAAATGTGGGTTATTATGGAGTTGTTGAGAAAATAATAATATTGGATTATTACTCTCATGGACGAGTCACAATGATGAAATGCCATTGGTTTGATTTGATGATGAGACATGACACATTTATTGATGATTGTGGATTTCGAGTAATTAATATGACTCGCACTCTTGCTACCGAAGAACCATATGTGTTGGCATCAATGGCTAAACAAGTTTTTTATGTCAAAGACCAACTTCGACCTGAATTTGGTGTCATAGTTGAAGTAATTCCAAGACATATTTTTGATGATGGTGATGATAGAATTGACACTGTTCCTAGTGCCATTGGAACCAATCCATTTATTTCTTTTGATGACTCAAATAGCTCAATTGTCAGAGTTGATTGTGAACCTGAAGTTGTGGTTGAAAATATATAGAATCATTCATCCATGTTCTCAATTCTTTTGGTTTACCTCGATTTGGGTTGTTAAGGTTGGTAATATTCAAATTGATTTCGTATTGATCACAAATATGTTTTAGCTGACTTGACCATTATGTGAATTTTCAATGTTTATTGGTTGCATTTTTATTTGAATTGCATTTTCTAATTTGGAATTGAACTGTATTGAAACATAGTCAAACAATATTTCTAACTTGGTGAACATTAAAACTTGAATGATTTATTAAATCCATTCAAGCTCTTCTAAAACAATTGATAGCTGACTTGACCGTTATGTGAATTTTCAATGTTTATTGGTTGTAGTTTTATTTGAATTACATTTTCTAATTTGGAATTGAACTGTATTCAAACATAGTCAAACAATATTTCTAACTTGGTGAACATTACAACTTGTATGATTTATTAAATTCATTCAAGATCTTCTAAAACAATTGATAGATGACTTGACCGTTATGTGAATATCAATGTTTATTGGTTGCAGTTTTATTTGAATTGCATTTTATAATTTGGAATTGAACTGTATTCAAACACAGTCAAACAATATTTCTAACTTGGTGAACATTAAAACTTGTACGATTTATTAAATCCATTCAAGCTCTTCTAAAACAATTGATAGCTGACTTGACTATTATGTAAATTTTCAATGTTTACTGGTTACAGTTTTATTTGAATTGAATTTTCTAATTTGGAATTGAACTGTATTCAAACATAGTCAAACAATATTTATAACTTGGTGAAAATTAAAACTTGTATGATTTATTAAATCCATTCAAGCTCTTCTAAAACAATTGATAGCTAAATTACCAATGAATCCCCCTATTCCATCATATATTTAGTTTTTTGGGTTACACATTAGTTTTCTTTTTCTAATTAATTACATATTTGTTTTCAAAAGTAGGAAATGAAGCCAATTGAAGAGAGATGAAGGAAAAAAATGATGGAGAACAATCGTCGAATGACGGAGTTGGGAATTCTATCATTAGTGCCTGTAGTGAGTACTTTATTTCAAATTGATATATTTAAAGAATATATAATGTCATGTGATTAATTTTTTTGTAAACATTTTTGTAGGATCCACCTATACGTCGAAAGTTATTCGACGAGGAACCTAGTACTGGTCCGAGTACTCAGGCCGGTGGTACGAGGAGGGTTCGTACTAGAGGTGGACGAGCAGCTGCGCGTACCCGACTAGACCCTGCCCCTCCCACTGACATGTCATCATTCCCACATTCTGATCCCGGTGTGTCGTTAGGGACACATGGGATATTTATGCCTCCCATGTTTTCGCTACCTTCTGCATCTTCTGGCCCATCATTTTCACATCCCATGATGATTCCCACTCCCCAGTCAGCATCCGGTCAGACAGCTGTCCTATCTTCTTTTCCTTCTACTTCTGTCTCTCCGAGCTTCTATATTCCATCGTCTTCGACTCTTGTTCCACCACAGGGTGTTCCATCAGTTTCTATGGATCCAGCGGCGCTCAACGATCAGACCGGAACATGTATATTTATAGAACCCTAACAAATTTTTATAGCAATATTTATTTTCATTATAACATGTTTTGATAAAATATTTGTTTTTCTTTCATGACAGATACATCTACTGATAGTAGGCGTGGGCGGGGGCGTACACGCATGCGTTTGGTGTGGAACTTCTGCACACAGGTTATGGTGGATTATAATGAAGACAACTAAATGGTTGAGAAAATAGGACAGCAATGTCGGAGTTTTTTGGCGATGCTTGCCAAATACTCCGACATCATTCCCGTCAGCCCGCTATCGTGGAGACATTTTCCACATGAGGTCAAGGATAGAGCTTGGGCAGAGATATGGGTAAAAAATCTGTTCTATTTAATGCCATGAATTATTTTTGTATTTATATGAATTAATATTTTGATTTCAGCTTTGATTTAATTTTACCGATGGTGAGGGTGCACGACCGGAATGTCTAAAGGATTTAGGTGAGCTTTGGAGAGCCTACAAGCATGAGTTGTATATTGGATGGGTTTCTAGAGTTGACACTGAGTTAGAGGCGGTACCAGTGGTGGATGATTGTCCTATAGAGCAGTATCGTCAGATGATTACTCATTGGATGAGTACCCAGTTTAAGGTATTAATAACATTTGAGGTATTTAAATAATAACTTTCATGTTTTTCATTAATACTATCTGTTGCATTTTCGAATTTTATTTAGGAATCATATGGAAAAAATAAAAATAACATTGATGCAAAAAAAAACCTCCACACACTGGGACGCACTATGATGCCTGATCATGAGAGGAAGCAGGTATGATAATTGTTTATAAGTTTTCTTTACGACTTACAATTTATTTTGTTTCCTCAATTATTTAATAGTTTTCTAAAGTTTTCATATAAATTTAGTTTTCAATGTCATTTTAGAGGCAAATACAAAATATTGAAGGACGTGTGCCTTGAGCAAAACTATTTTGCTCGAGTAGACGGAAAAAGGATGGAAGTGCCGTCAACGAAGCGACTCAGCAGCAGATTGTAAGTTTTAATCTGTTGAATTTATATTTTAATATCTATTTTGTAACTTAATGATATATTTATATTTGTAACATGCTGCTTTAGAGGCCCTCGATGCCCAATAACCAGACAATTTTGGGCCAACAGATCACTTACATCAGGTGTTGGGAGAGGAGCATTCTGGCAGAGTACGCTGCCGACCTAGGATAGCCCCGACAAGGTATTAGACCTCCCCAGGTACAAGCTGTAGTGCCACCGAGCTGCAGAAAGTTAGGGCACAGGCAGAACAGGCTGATAAAAGGGCCACAGAGACGGCATAACAGTCTGCTAGGGAAAACCGTGCATTTATGAAATTTATTGAAGTTCTACTTCCTACACTTCTAGCAGAGGCCAACCCAGATTTTGATGAGTATATGTCGTCGATACGTTCTATATACGGTGCACCAGGTGGCAGTTCTAGTGGTGGTCAGGATAATGTACAACTTGACGATGATGATGATGAGGAGTCTGATGCGGAAGAGGAGGGAGAGGAGGAGGACGAGGCGGGTGGCGAGGGCGAGGAGGAGGGTGAGGACGAGGAGGAGGGTGAGGGCGAGGAGGGCGAGGACGATGATGGGGACGAGGACGAGGGTGATGATGATGATGGTGATGATGGTGATGGTGATGTGGGACAAGTTGATCCATTACATTTTTGACTGATATTACTAAGATTTGATATTTAATATATTCGAGTTGTTGGTTTTATCTAGACTCGTAGTATAGTATTGGAGTTGAGTTATTTTTATATATTATCTGTTTTTATGGATGTTGTTGTCTTTTAGTGGTGTGTGTTTGGGAACCCCCCTCCTTCCTGGACCCTGGACAACCCCCCACCCTTCTCCCTGGACCCCGGACAGCCCCGCCGGACAGCCCCCCAGACAGCCCCCGGACAACCCCCCACCCTCTTCCTTGGACCCCGGACAACCCCCCAAACACCCCCCAGACAGCCCCCAGACAGCCCCCCGGACAACCCCCACCCTCTTCCTTGGACCCCAGACAACCCCCCGAACACCCTCGGACAGCCCCCAGACAGCCCCTTAAACAGCCCCTCGGACAGCCCCCCACCCTCCTCCCTAGACCCCGGACAACCCCCCGGACAGCCCCCCAGACAGCCCCCCAGACATCCCCCCCACCCTCTTCCTTGGACCCTGGACAACCCCCCAAACAGCCCCGGATAGCCCCCGGACAGCCCCCCGAACAGCCCCCCGGACATCCCCCCACCCTACTCCCTAGACCCCAGACAGCCCCCCGGACAGCCCGCGGACAGCCCCCCACCCTCCTCCTTGGACCCCGGACAACCCCCCAAACACCCCCCGGGCAGCCCCCCACACAACCCCCCACCCTCCTCCCTAGACCCCGTACAACCCCCTGGACTGTCCCCCATACAACCCCCCCACCCTCTTCCTTGGACCCCGGACAACCCCCCGCACAACCCCCCACCCTCCTCCTTGGTCCCCAGACAGCCCCCCGGACACCCACCGGACAGCCCCCCGGACAGCCCCGCTGGACAGCCCCCCACCCTTCTTGATTTCATTTAATACTAGAAAATCTATAATATATATTTTATTTATTTTCATCATGATAATCAATGTAAATCACATTTACACATCTAATCAATATCATAGATTCTTGGTATGTTATAAAAGAGATGTATTCATTGGGCATGACATTGTTAGCTCCGAAATGTTTCATAGCATTATAAACTAAAATCTAATCCATACTAAGAATGATATAAAAATATTTTATATAAATATCCACAAGATTTTAAGTAAATACCATTCCACTAATAGACACATGAGGATTATCATAAAATGGACAACATTTTAAGTACATATGGAAAACCGACCAAACGCATTTGCTTTCCATTGAAACTTTAGGAGAACAATCCATGGGTTATATGTGACGTGTACGAATCAACCCTACCTCAATCCGAGGCATGGTGTGGCCGCCACCACTCAAAGTGTCTGCCTTTTGTTTCAAAAGGACGTCATTTTAATTGAAAAACATCAACTGGCATACGGGAAACCGACCTAACACATTCTGATTGTGTCGATACTTTAGCACAATGATCCATGGGTCATATGTGACATGTATGAGTCAACCCCGCCTCAATTCGAGGTGTGGTGTGGCCGCCACCACTCAATGTGTCTGTCTTTTGTTTCAAAAGGATGTCATTTTAAGTGAAAAACATCAACTGACATACGGAAAACCAACCAAATGCATTCGTATTGTGTCAATACTTTAGCACAATGATCCATGGGTCATATGTGACGTGTAAGAGTCAACCCCTCCTTAATCTGAGGCACGGTGTGGCCGGAATCACTCGAAGTGGCTCTCTTTTGCTTAAAATGGACAACATTTTAAGTACATACGGAAAACCGACCAAATGCATTTGGTTTCCATTGAGACTTTATGAGAACGATGCATGGGTCATATGTGACGTGTACGAATCAACCCCGCTTCAATTTGAGATGCGGTGTGGCCGGCACCACTCAAAGTGTCTGCCTTTTGTTTCAAAAGGATGTCATTTTAATTGAAAAACATCAACTGGCATACGGAAAAGTGACCAAACACATTAGGATTGTGTCAATACATTAGAACAACGATCCATGGGTCATATGTGACGTGTAAGAGTCAACCCCGCCTCAATCCGAGGCATGGTGTGGCCGCCACCACTCAAAGTGTCTGTCTTTTGTTTCAAAAGGACGTCATTTGAAGTGAAAAACATCAACTGGCATACGGAAAACTGACCAAACACATTCAGATTGTGTCGATACTTTATCACAACGATCCATGGGTCATATGTGATGTGTACGAGTCAACCCCGCCTTAATCTGAGGCACGGTGTGGCTAGAATCACTCTAAGTGGCTCTCTTTTGCTTAAAATGGACAAAAATTTAGGTACATACGGAAAACCGACCAAACGCATTCGGTTTCCGTTGAAACTATAGGAGAACAATTCATGGGTCATATGTGACGTGTATGAATCAACCTCGACTCAATAAGAGATGCGGTGTGGCTGGTACCACTCAAAGTGTTTGCATTTTATTTCAAAAGGACGTCATTTTAATTGAAAAACATCAACCGGCATACGGAAAACCGACCAAACGCATTCGGATTGTGTCGATACATTAGAACAACAATCCATAGGTCATATGTGATGTGTACGAGTCAACCCCACCTCAATCTGAGGTAGGGTGTGGCTGCCAACACTCAAAGTGTCTGTCTTTTGTTTCAAAAGGACGTCATTTGAAGTGAAAAACATCAACTGGCATACAGAAAACTGACCAAACGCATTTTTATTGTGTCGATACTTTAGAAAAACAATCCATGGGTCATATGTGACATGTACGAGTCAACCCCGCCTGAATCTGAGGCACGGTGTGGCCGGAATCACTCTAAGTGGACCTCTTTTGCTTAAAATGGACAACATTTTAAGTACATACGGAAAACCGACCAAACGCATTCGGATTGTGTCAATACATTAGAAAAATGATCCATGGGTCATATGTGACGTGTACGAGTCAACCCCGCCTCAATCCGAGGTGCGGTGTGGCCACCACCACTCAAAGTGTCTGTCTTTTGTTTCAAAAGGATGTCATTTTAATTGAAAAACATCAACTGGCATACGGAAAACCGACAAACACATTCAGATTGTGTCGATACTTTAGTACAATGATCCATGGGTTATATGTGATGTGTACGAGTCAACCCCGCCTCAATCCGAGTCACGGTGTGGCCGCCACCACTCAAACTGTTTGTCTTTTCTTTCAAAAGGACGTCATTTTAATTGAAAAACATCAACTGGCATATGGAAAACCGACAAACGCATTCGGATTGTGTCGATACTTTAGAACAACGATCCATGGGTCCTATGTGACATGTACGAGTCAACCCCGCCTCAATCCGAGGTGCGCTGTGGCCGACACCACTCAAAGTGTCTGTCTTTTGTTTCAAAAGGATGCCATTTTAAGTGAAAAATATCAACTGGCATACGGAAAAGTGACCAAACACATTCGGATTGTGTCGATACTTTAGCACAACGATCCATGGGTAATATGTGATGTGTACGAGTTAACCTCGCCTTAATCTGAGGCACGGTGTGGCTGAAATCACTCTAAGTGGCTCTCTTTTGTTTAAAATAGACAACATTTTAAGTACATACGGAAAACCGACCAAACGCATTCGGTTTCCATTGAAACTTTAGGAGAACAATACATGGGTCATATGTGACGTGTATGAGTCAACCCCGCCTCAATCCGAGGCGCGGTGTGGCCGGAACCACTCAAAGTGTCTGCATTTTGTTTCAAAAGGACGCCATTTTAATTGAAAAACATCAACTGGCATACGGAAAACCGACCAAACACATTCAGATTGTGTCGATACTTTAGAACAACGATCCAGGGGTCATATGTGACGTGTAAGAGTCAACCCTGACTCAATCTGAGGCGCGGTGTGGCCGGCACCACTCAAAGTGTCTGCCTTTTGTTTCAAAAGGATGTCATTTTAATTGAAAAAACATCAACTGGCATACGGAAAAGAGACCAAACGCATTCGTATTGTGTCGATACATTAGAACAACGATCCATGGGTCATATGTGACGTGTAGGAGTCAACCCCACCTCAATCTGAGGCGCAGTGTGGCCGCCACCACTCAAAATGTCTGTCTTTTGTTTCAGAAGGACGTCATTTGAAGTGAAAAACATCAACTGGCATACGGAAAACTGACCAAACGCATTCGGATTGTGTCTATACTTTAGCACAATGATCCATGGGTCATATTTAATGTGTAAGAGTCAACCCCGCCTTAATATGAGGCACGGTGTGGCCGGAATCACTCTAAGTGGCTCTCTTTTGCTTAAAATGGACAACAATTTAAGTACATACGGAAAACCGAACAAACACATTTGGTTTCCATTTAAAATTTAGGAGAACGATACATGGGTCATATGTGACGTGTAAAAGTCAAATCCGCCTCAATCTGAGGAGTGGTGTGGCTTAAACCACTCAAAGTGTTTGCCTTTTGTTTCAAAAGGACGTCATTTTAATTGAAAAACATCAACTGGCATACGGAAAACTGACCAAACGCATTCAGATTGTGTCGATACATTAGCACAACAATCCATGGGTCATATGTGATGTGTAAGAGTCAACCCCACCTCAATCCGAGGCGCGGTGTGGCCGCTACCACTCAAAGTTTCTGCCTTTTGTTTCAAAATGACGTCATTTTAATTGAAAAACATCAACTGGCATACGGAAAACTGACAAACGCATTCAGATTGTGTCTATACTTTATCAAAACGATCCATGGGTCATATGTGACGTGTACAAGTCAACCTCGCCTCAATCCGAGGCTCAGTGTGGCCGACACCACTCAAAGTGTCTGTCTTTTGTTTCAAAAGGACGTCATTTTAAGTGAAAAATATCAACTGGCATACGAAAAATCGGCCAAATGCATTCGGATTGTGTCTATACTTTATCACAATGATCCATGGGTCATATGTGACGTGTACGAGTCAACCTCGCCTTAATATGAGGCACGGTGTGGCTAGAATCACTCTAAGTGGCTCTCTTTTGTTTAAAATGGACAACATTTTAAGTACATACGGAAAACTGACCAAACACATTTGGTTTCCATTGAGACTTTAGGAGAACGATCCATGGGTCATATGTGACGTGTAAGAGTCAACCCCGCCTCAATCCGAGGCGCAGTGTGGCCAGAACCACTCAAAGTGTCTGCCTTTTGTTTCAAAAGGACGTCATTTTAATTGAAAATCATCAACTGGCATACGGAAAACCGACCAAACGCATTTGGATTGTGTCGATACTTTAGAAAAACGATCCATGGGTCATATATGACATGTACGAGTCAACCCCGCCTCAATCCAAGGTGTGGTGTGGCCGCCACCACTCAAAGTGTCTGTCTTTTGTTCCAAAAGGACGTCATTTGAAGTGAAAAACATCAACTGGCATACAGAAAACCGACCAAACGCATTCGGATTGTGTCGATACTTTAGCACAACAATCCATGGGTCATATGTGATGTGTACAAGTCAATCCCGCCTTAATCGAAGGCACGGTGTGACCAGAATCACTCTAAGTGGCTCTCTTTTGTTTAAAATGGACAACATTTTAAGTACACATGGAAAACCAACCAAACGCATTCGATTTCCGTTGAAACTTTAGGAGAATGATCCATGGGTCATATGTGACGTTTAAAAATCAACCCCTCCTCAATCTGAGATGTGGTGTGGACGAAACCACTCAAAGTGTCTGCCTTTTGTTTCAAAAAGACGTCATTTTAATTGAAAAACATCAATTGGCATACAGAAAACTGACCAAATGCATTCGGATTGTGTCGATACTTTAGAAAAACGATCCATGGGTCATATGTGACGTGTACGAGTCAACCACGCCTCAATCCAAGGCACGGTGTGGCTGGTAGCACTCCAGGTGTATGTATTTTGTTTAAAATGGACATCATTTCAGGTAAAAATATATGGTATACAAAAAACCAATCAAATTATGAATTGACTTCCGGATTCCACATATAATTGTCATCTAAATTTTAAATTGAATTCTAAATGAATTATGTATGTTTATAATTATGTTATGAATTCTAATTTAATTATGGATGTGTATTGTTCCAGCATTATATGTTAAATGTGTATGAATTTGTTCTCTATATGTAAGTGTTAGTTGGTTATTGTAGGTACAATAATTGTATATGTATGTGTTAGTTTATTGCAGGTACAATAATTGGATTGAAAATGAGATGGAACCCACAAAATGAGACCTGGTGGGAAAATTGGAGAGCTGGTGGGAAAATTGGAGAGCTGTTGGGGAAATTGTAGAGCTGCTGTGCAATTTGCCCCAGCATAGGCTATGCCAACGGTTTGAAACCGTTGGCATAGCATGTAACACTTTTCCCAACGGTTTAGAAACCGTTGGGAAAGATGAGATCATGGGTTTTTCTCAATGGTTTGGCCAAACCATTGGAAAAAACATGGTAATTTTCAGCACTCTATCCCAACGGTTGTAAACCGTTGGGAAAAAGCTTTCCCAACGGTTTCTCCAGAACCGTTGGGATAGGGTAATTTTTCTCCACCCTATCCCAACGGTTCACTGTAAACCATTGGGAAAATCTTTTCCCAACGGCTTACTTCCCTATGGTTTGCAGAACCGTTGGTATAACATATACCAACGGTTCTTCAGCCTTTCCCAACAGTTCTGAACTGTTGGGAAATCCTGCATTTCTAGTAGTGAAGTGACCCTCGATATTGATCATCAATGTGTGTAATTACTATTATATTGTGGGTCAAATGATTGATAGGGAATACCTTGCCTAAATGTGCTTGTCAGATTTCACCCACCTAAATACCCAGAATTTTCTTTTAAAATAATTACCATTTAATCAATCAAAACCATTTTTTCATAATTTAATTTTAACAAATGAAACACTAGTGGCCCCTCCTTTCACATATTTAAATCCACATTAATCTCAAAAAAATAATTATACATTCCATACCAGAAAATGGAATTATGGGTGTGATAGTACATTACACGATGATTGTATTGGAAGTGATATTTGATAAAACAAATAATATTCTATGATAATGTATATACCATATTCATTTTCCACATTTCTATGTTATGTAATATTTCAATGTAATGGATTATGATAACTACCTCATGATTCTGCATTCCTATGCATGTCATGATGAAATATTTATGTCATGACATGTCACAACATGATGCCACTTTTTTACCTATATTCATTTTTGACCATATTTTGTTTTTAATCATTCTCTGGTCATTCTGGGTGTTTTTTGGGAGATTTTATAGTTTTCTAGGCATGTTCACATTTTGTGCATTGGTAGGCCAAACTATACATGATTCCTAGGAAACCATGAAGCTTATGGAGGTTTGGGATAGTGGTTTTTCAAATGGTGTAACAAAATTATCAAAAATGTGTGAAAAAACTATGTGTATTATCCTATGTATAGTATTATGTACACGATTGGCACATGGTTTTCCAAAAAGGGTTTCCAAACCGTGTAGCCAAAATTAATTCATTTAGAAATTATTTTTTGAACCCAAAACACCTCATGTTATCCAAATCATTTCAATTACAACCCAGTATCTTGAACTAAGTGATCCCTCATGGATATTTTGGTGATCCCAACCCATCTAGAGAGAGATTATGATAGATCTTTAAGAATTGGATCAAGGAAACTCAAGGTAAGTTCTTGTTCTTAATTTTTATTCCAAAACACACCTATTTTTCTTGAAAGAAACCATAGACAGAGGATGTTATGGAAAAATCAATTATTTTTTTCATAATCTAATGTGTCTTCTTATATATACTTTTTGAGAAAGGAAGGTAGAGAATAGATCCACCTAGATAATTGTTCTCTTCCTCACAAATTTTCTTTGAATGTGATTTTAATTTTCACAACTGATCCAAAGATTGTTAAATATGAGTTTCATTATATGGATTTCATGGTTCATGTCTCTCATTTACTTAACATGATCCTTCATTCATCATGGAATGTGGAACCCATTCAATTATTGGGTGTACCAAGTGTTGGAGGTTGGTGGTTTCATAAAAAATATTTGTTCAATGAACATTCCATCCCTGCTCATCATAAATCATTATCTAAAATTTTTTATGGAATGAATCACGATTTATTTAATTATTTTTGTTTTGGGTAATTTTATGAAATGTATTTCTCATTTTTTCATTATCAAAGAAAAATGATTTTAAAGATTTTTTTATTCAGTTTTAAGGGATTCTTGATTATTTATGCATAAGATTCCATTTGAATGACTTTAACCATGAAAATGAAAGCCTATAATTATGGTCTATTTGTAAAATTAAAGGCCTCATTGTGTGGAATATGTATTATGGAAAATTGGGGTACATATGAGGGGGATATATTGGGATAATCATTTTAGTATGGTTTGTGGCTACATAACATCGATTTACACTACAACTATAACTAAACTTTTTTATGATATGGGTCTTACTTATCGGGGGTGTTTACTCATACCTAGGAAATTTTTCTATGTATTTTTTTTGAATCTAGTCATTTGTTCACTAAGGTGTAAGTATCCTTGATAGATCAGACCTAACCCACACTAGGACTAGTTTCCATAGTATGCCTTTGGGATTGTTAATTTACAAATTATTTGAGAAATGGTTTATAAATTCATTAATGATAAATTTCCTATGAATTATTTATAAACTATTATAAATAGGGTTTATTTCCATGATTTATTGAAAAATATATAAAGCAACATTTTATTCCATCACTAAAATTAAATTTTATTAAATTTTTTTGTTTATAAATAATGCTTATAAAAAAATATAGTAAGATCCTTCTAGGCCTATTTTCCTCACACCATTCATATGCCTATAAGTGTGTGTAAATCTTGTTTTATCTGATATAATTAAAGGAATGGCACCACATGGTGGTGGTGATTATCCATGTTAATGGGGTGAAGGAGTTTGGACGTGTCATAGTGGGATATTAACCCTCATATAAAATCGAGAGGGGTTATTGTTAGTTTCTTCTCATTTGGTTTACCTGATTTGGATTAGAACATGTATTTCCTTGTACTCTTCGACATCCACTTCCTGAAATTTATTTTCATTTTGTAATTATTTTTTATATATTCCTTATGTTTGTTTTATTCTAGGAAACACACCCCAAAATGGAGTTATTAGTTCTCATCTGATTATCTATAACTCATAAGGATATAGAATGCCCATCAATCCTTGCTACAGGATGAATTGGGAGTCCGGTTAAGGGATGGCCTAGCATAGTTCATGATGTGATCCCAGATTTATGATCCATGTTTTAATAGGAATGGTTTCCTTATGTTTTTTTCATATACCTTGATTATTTTACCACATCCACATGATCATCTTATCCTAACTTATTATCATTGAATGATATATACTATTTCCACCACTTAATTAGTGTTAGAGTGCACCCTTATAATTCCATTAACTAGACAATGAAGAAGAGTATTGTGTATTACATTCCTATATGGTTAATACATGTGAATATTATATTCCCTAGATGTTAAATAATGATAGTAAAATAGTTTTATATATATCCCATTATAGAGACACTAAACCTATTGAGTTTGGGGTGAGATTTATTTTGAGATGTATTGATTTTTCATGTAAAATGATGTAATATTCAAGAATGTAATTCTTGGGTCCTCTCAGTTGGGATCAGAGTAGGGTTTAGTTAATTTTTTGGATTTGGAATACAGAATAATATGATAGAACTTAAAACAACCTATTTTGAAATAAAAGTGGTGTAAGATGAACTGAAAATTCCATAGGTTGAAATGAATGTGCCATAATTTTTGACATCATTGGATTAATTTTTCTTATAATACAATTGATTAATCTAGTTATTATTGATTTATTCTCAAACTATACTTTTTGGACTTATTCAATACCTTGAATAATTAGAACCCATTATACAATGAGTGTAATAGATAATGAAATGGTTATTGTGATGAAGAAAAAATCATGATCTTAGTTGGAGTACAAATTCTCATAGTAATTATCACCCACCATCCATTGGATATAAATAATACAAAACTCCATGTCGAAATCCCAAATGTACCTAGGAAGGAACAACTCTCTATTGGGTTATTTATGAAGTAGTGTCTACCCTCCTATAATGGGATGTCCGATTCACTAATTAATAAGTTGTGCATCAACACAATAAAAAATATGATTTCCATTGTCCATTTCTCAAAGTATGTATATGTATTGCGATAAATTTATCATTTGGAAGGTGTAGTTAACCAACAGTGGGATGTCATTATAAATATAAGGTAAGAGGAAGAAATATACTCCATGGAAAGAGTGTATTTTAAGAATATATTACTAAATCAATATTTCCCCCAACACATCACACTAAAATAGAGAGATAATTCCTTGAGTTGAAAAAAGAGAATGTATTCATTGCAACCTATAAACAAAAAATCCCATGATATTCAAAGAAAACGTCTAGTTTTATCATTGACTATAATATCCTGGACTTCATAGAGGTATGATAATGTTTAAATTTTGGTTTGAATCCATTAAATATGGAAAATTAAATTTTTATTGGGTGTATGAGGAAGACTGAGGGAGTTCTGGGGGTTTGGAACAAAAAAGTAGGGGAAATCTGGATGTTCTATGCATGTTGCATGGTTGGTGCACATTTAGGGAAAACCATGTGAGGGGGATATCCAAGATATAAAACCTTAGACAGAGGCTTCTTTCATGGTTGGTGCACAGTTTTTCAAAACATGTGGGCATCCCCAGGTATCTGTGCAGCTTAATCCCTCTTGCTTAGAGGCTGGCACACAGTTTGGAAAACTGTGTGGCCAAACCATGTACCCCATTAAAAAGTGTGAGTTTACTAAACTGAACACCCCCTTGGAACCCTATTGACAAACTCAAGCTCTCAAATTTTCTCAAGGGTGGTTCTTCTTTGATTCTAGGCCGTTTGAAGTGTTTTTGGTTGTAGATTGAAGCTCCAGGTAAGTCTAACCCTCCTCTTGCTTATCTTTTCTGGATCAGGTCTTGTAGATTTTTTCTTCTTCTTGGAAACACCTAAAACCTTTTTTTACAGTGGATCTTAGGTTGGAAATTCAAAGGGTAATTGAATTTGGATCTAAGTCTAAGTTTAAGGGTGAGTTCATATTCAGATTTGAGGTAAACAGTCTATAAGTTATATCCCATATTCTTTATGTTGATTTTTTCTTTCATGGTTGTGTGTTTTCTTCCCGCTTGTCGAGATATTAATTTCCTTAGTTATATTTAGTAAAAATGGTTATCTAAGTGGGTATTTGAACCCCTCACTATCCCTTGGGGTGCGTGAGGTTGACTAGACCAATTTAGGGCCACCCATGGGGTGCGCCAATGACTCCAAACATAGAAAATGGTAATGTTAAGCCCAAAATTGATTTTTGATAAGGTAGATCCCATGATGAACATGTTGTCACATTGGATTAAATTTAAAAGGGAATATGAATAGTTGTTTCTATACTTTTGTAATGGTATGAAGGATTGATTGTCTTAACATGAATTAAGTTAGTTGAAATAAAAGGAATTGTGCTAAGTGATTTATGAAATATACTTGAAATGCATAAGTGTGTTAATACATGTGAAATGGTGAACATGTTAAATGGGTAAATGCTTGTGAATTGATAAATGTGTTAAATGGGTTATTATAAGGGAATTGATGATTACATTAAATAGGCTAATGTATGGGAATTTATGAATATACCTAATGGGTTAAGACATAAGAATGGGAAATGGGTTAAATGGTCTATGAAATGTGATTTGGTAAATGTGATAATGATTTAAGGATTCATATTAATTCACATGATGAATAATTATGATATGAAAATGCTATATTTATTGATTATGTATGATTTGTGATATGGTATATGTGGTAAATGGATAAATAATCATGTGCACATGGTTTGGTTGTTGTGGGGTATTGGACTTGAGTATCTACACTCATGGGTCAGGTTAGAATGATGCTCTAAAACCCACCCCATAACGCATGAGTTAGATAAGGGGACTGGGGATCTATACCTATAATGGATGAATTTTATTAAACTACCTGGACCGAGGCTCCATGGCAAGTGTAATGTATTTTATTATGAAATATTAACCCTAGTGAGATAGGGAACTTGATTTGTCCCATTATGAACGATAATTGACCGGCCTAGGTTGTTGTGTGTATAATGTAAATGCATAACCCATAGAATATGTGATGGAAATTAATTGAGTAATGAAGATGATATAGGGGATGAAAATGGAAATAATTTTTGAAATAATTAAAGTGAATATTGTTAACTAATGGAACCCAAGTTATCATTTAGTTTTATTTGTCATTTATTTCATACTTTAATGCAATATCTATTTAGACTGGATATTTTATAGATACCATTGGTGGTGGCCTAATGAGTTGTATTCACACCCTTCTCGGGCGACCGTTGAGTACACAAGCATATTTTGTGATTGCAGGTCAGGATAAGGGAAAGGGCCCTATGCTAGGGAGTTGAGTTAGGCTTGGGATGTTCATGGGTGAGGATCCGAACTTGGATTTAGGAACTGTTTGGGGATTCAACTGTTTCTATTTATTTTGGGGTTTCTTCACTTTTGACACTATTAACATGCTAAGGCATATTTAATTTTTGGTTATGATTGTATCCTATTTAGGAATGGTTAGTAATTCATGTTTCTGAATAATTTTTATTATTTCCATTATTTATTATGGTTATATACTATGGATTACTTTGATAAAGAGGGTACAGTCTCTCCATGTATTACATTATACCCTCAGCACTACTCAACAATGTCTGGCATATGGAGAGGCACGCTTGAGGTCATGTGGCGTCTCAGATCGGGGCACCAGTTTAGTAGCTTCTAGGTTGGGAATGTTATAATGTGGTATTAAAGGGGTTCTTTTCTATGGATTAATTATTTAGGATGGTATATAGGAGGTTAGGAAGTGTCGGGCCTTGGAAATGAGCTCATTCATGGGAGTATCTAACCCATATACGAGGGAAAACCCAGGTGTCCAAGGTTGGAATTGTTGTTCTTGATGTGTGTTGTTACAATTTAATGATATTTTACTATTGGGTGGTGTACTTATTGTGTGATGTGACTTTTTAATGATATTTTTCTTGTAGACAAAATTGCATGGGGTTTTTCATTCATGAATCATTTTAGGCACCTAGGAATATAGGTGGCATGCATCATGATAGGAAAACTCTAGATGGGTGTGTTGGACATTGGTATGATGCATTTTACCTTATTTAAAATTTATAGAAAATAGTGTCTAATAAGTATGATGAAAATGGGTAAATGAAAAAATGTAAATGAATGATTAAAGAATAGTGTGCTTAATGAAACATTGTAAACAGTTTAAAACTTTTGGTTGTGAAAAATTATAAAGATGTAATGGTGACTAAAAGAGAATGATTTATGTTGTGATGGTAAAATGGTTAAAGAATTGTGCTTAATGAAGGCTGTGGATAAGTTAAAATTTTGGTTGTAATAAGTTGTAAAATGGGATAGGTTCCTAAGGGGGAAAGATTTGAATTGTGAAAGTGGAAATGGTTTTAAAAGACAATATTTAATGAAATACTTGTATCCACATTGGTTGGATTACCCAATGTTGACCATGAACCATGGTAGGAATGGTTGAGGGTAGTATTAGAGATGTGATCATGTTCGTTGGGATAATATATGTGGAGTGGGTGGATTGTGGTAAGTAGTGTATTTCCCATTATGGACTACACTGATAGGACTCTCCTTGAAATGTTTTTTGATGAATATGTTTGAAATGTGAATCCGAATGAGTAGGGTTTTTTGAAATGTTTGGTAAATAGAATGTTCTAAAGTGTAAACATTTGTGTTTTAAAGATATTGAAGTTAATTATAAAGTATTGTGTAAATAGTAAACTTTCAGTGAAGACCAAGATTGAGTATTCTTATGTTGTTATCTGGCCCTTTTTTTGGGTGGTTTAGGCAATAAGAGTGACCTAGGATGTGACCTTGATTATATACTAGGAGACATCAATGATTCTTGATGTGTGGATAAATGGGTGTTTCTTGTTATGATTTCGGTAGGGATGTGACCTAGAGTTTTTAAGATGTTTCTTGATCATGTGAAAGTGTTAATCCTTATGGTTTGAAATTTTATATGTTGTACGTTGGACTTAAGAATGAGTGTCTTGGTTTTTGTTTCATTAGTGATAGGTGTTTTGTTGTGGGTGTGGTGATCCAGCTGGGTTTTGACCTTACGAGTTGTGTTTCAGACCCTAGAGTGGGGGGGGGGGGGGGTTGGATCTTGGTACTGAAGTATGTTTGCGAGTACGCTCGGTGTGAAACCTAGAGTGAATATTTATCAGGGTGCATTGGACACAATGTTCTAGAATGGGGGGTAGGAGATACACCCATGAGTGGTGACTTGTTGTAAGTTTTATGTATATGGCCCAGAGAGAGGGTCTAGTGACTTTCTACCTTAACCATAGATGAGAAGTTGGTATCATTCGATCCTCGAGAATGACCCATGAGAGTGGTCAGCTATTTTTTTAGTGCTCTTGGGTGTGTGAGGCACATGTGGATGTTTTGGATTTGGGAAGGTGCAGATTGGACTAGATGGCTAAGTGGGGAGGTCAATGGTTTTGGGAGACATAAATTGAGTGGTAATTATGATTTGGTAGTTATGAAAAAATCTAGGGAGAACTCATGGGAGGTTAGCCAATGGTTGCAGGTGCCTTGGAATATGAAGTATGGGAGACACTTTAGAGGTGGAATCAATGCACAATGAGTACCATCAAGTTTTGGTAGATGGTGTGGTTGTGCCTTGGATATTTCATAAGGGAACCTGAGCACTTGTGGTGGTATAAGGCTAGTTTTAAAGGATTGTACCATTTGTATGTATGACTTATCTATTTATATGATGATTAATAGAGGACAAGATGTTGATTTTGGGTGGAAAATACCAAGGTGACTAAATCATAGTTAGATGTTTTCATTATGAAGGTGATGCCTAAGGTGAGGGTGGCCACGTGAGTGAGCTTGTTTATGAAAATGGTTTTATTAATGGGTGATATGTTTAGGATAACATGAGGTTGATGAGTCCGACGATCCAAGAGGCATGGTCAGGTGAGTATATAGGAATTGGTCTAGGCTTTGGTGATTGTTGGCTTGTGAGAACTAATGTCAGTTCAAGTGTGTGGTTATAGGAAAGTGAGAAACCTTAAGGGATCTTATGAGGTCTAGATGTGGGTGCTTTCTAGTAAGGTGCAATTCCAATCAGTCATATTGCTGTGCATTCCCACCAATGCTAGCATGCTCGAGCAGACCTTGGCGGTATATATTTTTATGGATGAGAATAATCTAACTATTGGTGATAGTAACAAAAGATCTAAGACGTCGATAGTTGGTAGTCGATGGAAGGATCATAGATCTAGGCATGTGTGATGCTTTTGGAGACGATTATAGGATGGAGGGACTGTAACATCCCAACCTGAGTGACCATTAAACCAGAAGCTAGCCAGGTCTCCACATGGCATCAATCACACCTCCCCATATGCCAAGGGATGCCGACTAGCAGTGTGGGTATTAGGAGGTGATATTGAGGAGACTTTAACCTCATGAAAAGAGTAACATATTAGTATATCATGAAGTAAATAACAAACAAAATAAAAAGTAGTAGTAAATGAAATACATAGAAGTAGAATAATTATATCAACTGAATATAAATGGCCAACACCAATATAAAACAATGAATTCATGTACAGATGATGATATATAAAATAAACAATATACATATAGGAGAAGGCATGATATAGTGAAATACTTGAATAAAGAAAATAATTAAAATCTATAAGGGTGAACTTCATGAGCATCCTAAGCTTCAGCTCATTTTGGTGCTCCTAACTCCCACTTACAATCATGATAACTCAAGAAATAATCCATGGTCCTATAAACATGATATTTTCATGGGTACCCTAGTGAAATGGAGGCACAAGTAGGGTGTGATATAAAATCCTATTAGTCCACAAAAAATGGTACCTATAGTTAAATATAGTCTATGAATATAAGTTAAAGTTATATTCAAGTACAAAGAATAATAAACAAGCTGAATAAATAACCACCAACCTCCTCAGGTTCCTAAAGGACACTTGGATGCTCCACCTGCTTCAAATCATGGTCAAAATGATATTCCAATTGAAAACTATATATATAATAATAATATATATAGTATATTTATATATTTCATCTACCTATATAGAACAAGTACATGTGAACGTAAGTAACCATATACCTGGTTTATTCGGTGATAGCTAGATTAAGGCATAACTCAGTCATCCATAACTAGTATAAAGGAGCCTATAAGCTCTAACAGATGGTATAATATCTATATCTATTTATGAGTGGGAGATTTAATTCTCTTCACTCGATATGGTGAGTGTTTTGTCATGAACACACTTAGCATAGTGGCTATTTCATCATGCCAACACCCGAAATGTGGGACATGGTGTGTCACACCCGTCGTCCAAGTAGTGTCAATAGTGTGATATGTCATGATAACCAACAGATGTGAGTTAGTGTTAATATTCATGACCAAAATAACCCTTATAATCATTCCACAACCTATATCAAAAGGCATATTATAATAGAAATTAGGAATTTCCTCTTAAACAAAGGTAATCCATAAGCCCAATATAACCAAGGGTATCACAATTTAATTAAATAATATAATTATCAGCATGTCCTTGACACCATTTATAATATATTTTAATTGACCATTTAATTTATTCAAGGAAAGAATAAAATCATGAATCATTCCGTTCAATACAATCAAGTCATTTCATTTACGCTAACATGGTAATTTTTAATCAAGTCTTACCAACCCACTTAGAAGATGGTTGGTTCTTGAAATAGTTAGACATAAAGAAGGTCAATCCCCTTATTCATTTAATTTGAGATTATAATTTGAGGCCATGTAATAATAATTCCTTGTATCCAAAAATAACAAATGGGTATAAGAAAATAATAAATAAATAAATAAAATCTTGTTTTAAATGGATAATCACAACTTTTTAGTTTGGAAGAAAACACACCTCATCCAACAAGTTTTATTATAAAACATGACATTGTTTAACAAACAATTCATTTAGCACACCAATCATCACATTAAACCGATTTAACTCATTTCATGGAAAAGAAGTATTTTAGAAAGATACCAAAGGTGGAAAAATAATTACAAGGTTCTACATGGAACTTAAGAGGTGTTGTCATCAAATGGGAAATTAACTAGGGGAAATTCCATTTTATAATTCAATTTGAATGCTTAGAAGGCATTCTGAGATTTTAATTAATTAATTGTAATGTATAAATTCAAGATGGAACACCCTAGGGGTGTTTGTGTTCGATGTTAGCATCCTCTATTTACATAACAACAATCAATGAGTGTGTACCATGGTACATATGAAAATTTAAAAATAAGAAGATCAATTTTATAGTGACACGTAGAAAAGGCTGATGAACGGAAAAACATCAACATTTATTAATAAATGGAAACTTAGGGAAAAGCTACAGACCACCTTCCTCATGATTAGGATGCTCAACTAGTCCAATATTGAGGCTTGATTTGGTCTGGATTGGAATAAATTGATGAAATAGGTGAACACCTTGAAAATAGGGTGAATGAGCTCACACAACGATTACATGGTCAAGAGGAAATTAAATAGAGGAAGGATCAAGAGGAATTTAGAGCTTACCAAGAGTAATCCATAGATAAATAAAGGGCTCGAATCCAACTTTGGATGGAGGAGATCTTATGATCCCTAGGTTAGGTAGAAGGAGGAATCCACGACGATCAAAGGAGGAGCCTCACATGGATGGAGGAGAAGAGGAAAAGATGAAAATAGTATTTAAAAATCATTAAAAACACTTTAGTAATTTCATTGTTAAAAACTTGATCCATGGCTTGGCCATATGGTTGGATAAACAATGCACTAACCTTGTGACTCCCATTGTTTAGGTTCCATGCCATGAATGATTTCCCCACACGATTTTCCCTAAATATGTGTGAAACAATGCACACACACAACCTAAGAAGCACTAATCATGTGTTCTAGGAGCATAGTTTGGTAAAATTGTGTGCATACCATGCACACCCACTACTAAAAACTGTAGAACCACACATGGTCGTGCACCCCCTCCTACCCGGTTTGAAAAACCATTCCAAGTGTTGCTAGACGGATACAAAATGGATTCTAGGAGGCTGCACAGTTACATCTAACCATGCATCTCAGTCTGTATTTTTCTAAAATGGGCCTTCGAGCACCCCGACACACGTGAAACCCATCCAAACACTCAATATACCTCTCAATATTCAAACCATACAATAAAAAACATATTTAAGCATTCCTTATCATGAAATTATGTTCCTTAGTTAGGTTCAAATAACATCCCATCCCCTAAATTACAAAATTCAAATTCCCATGGTATTATACCTTACTTCAAAACACAGGTCATTAAAACCACCCCACCATAGATCTTCTCATCCCCAAGAAGCCTTGGGGAAAAAAGAAAAAAATAACCCGACCTATGAGGTCGTGAATTCCCATTCAAATAGTTTCATTTTTATATAGATTCCCAACAAATATCTAGGAATTACTAAGGCCTATAGAACATAAGCTATGAAAAACTGATCCAATGCTCATTTTCAGACTGAAACACCACAACAGTGCTTACTCAATATCCTATAGCTAGAGACATGATCATGCCATCCTCTCTTTAAACATATGGATGATGGTACTCCCCACTATAGGTTTTATCATTTAATGTCCAACTCTAAACCACAACATGCCACACCTTCAGAATTTCCTTAAAAAGCATGACCTCCACACAGTTCTAATGATGCTCCTGACATGTTTTTCATTAACTATACAAACCCAATTACTTTTTAAGTCATATCAGGGACCTCACTTTAAATAAATGGTTGAATTCCTGATTGACCAAACTGAAACTAGTCATTCAATATTTCCAAAGAAGATACTACTGAATGTTGTAACAAACCCGCCTTAACCCAACAACATGCTTAAAATAGTTTCTTTCTACCATTTACATCAATACAGAAGGATAACAAGTAAGGCCACTTTGAATGACATATCTTGAAAATTCATAGCTTAGACGACTGGCATATTACAAACTAAACAGTAATTACTTATTCTAAAGAATCATTCATTTACCACAAGTATGTTCACCGAATTTCATACTTGTCTTATGGTGATGTTCCCTAATCAAACCATCACCTAACCATTTAATATTTCATGACTCATCACAAACAATGGTGTAACCCATATCCATTATACTATAATTGTAACCCTTAAAACATCACCATCAAGCCCCACAACAAGTGATACATTGGTACAAGGCCAATACATCCACATCTGATCATTGACTGAACACAAAGCATAATCCACCTGGAGGCCAATTCATTAGGAAACGACTAGTGTTTATGAGCCCATTCAAGGCTTCTATACATAGGAACCCAGGTATCACTCAGTTCTAACCATGCCACAATAAAAACCCTGTGTCCAGCATAAAACAAAGATATATACTATTCATTAAAATAGAAGGGAATTTAAAACTTTTAGATCAGCATATAACCATCTCTCTCTTAGTAAATTAAGGGTGACTTTCAAGATAGGGGACATGTTCTACACTAACAAATAGTACAGTAAGAGGATACCAATAATTCCAAAAAAATCGAGTCACTTCTATCATATCAAAAAAATAAGTGCTTTATACAGTCCCAAACCAACCATACTGAACTACCCAAAAAAGAATAGTCAAACCACTAATTGTCAAATTCTTAGAAGTAGACCAGATTCAACTGTCGACACATCATTATTAACTGAACACAAAGCCTTTATCACCAAAGGAATCTCATGATTTCTTAAGATTAACCACTGAAGTCCATTCATGACCAATGATGTTTCACAAGGGATGCGTACACAACCAAACATATCAATGTCATGTTTCGAAGAAAGCACCGACAATTTACGAGACTTATAAATCTCACAAGAATTCAAAAACCACATCGACCATTTTCATATGTTCTTATTCAGCTGTGTTCCTTATAAAACAAAGGAACGATTTATCAAAATTGAAACTACACTCCCAAACATAGGAGTTTCTTATTCATTGAAAGGAGAGATAGACTAGCAACTGATAAGCGTGCTATATTAGATTCACCTTAAACACATGTGTAATACTTCTCTAACTAAAAATAAAAAATGCCACAACATTTGGCATGAAAACGAAAACCAACCTGACTGGTGTGTCAAAACACCTGATCATCTTGGAACACCATCCCGACCATTGTGATGAATTTGGTTCCATTAACGCCCATGTCACTATACTCCAGAGTTTACCCAAGAATGTACTCGATAGAATAAGACTCAAATATTCCCCCAAAATTAATCGGTTCTTTAAACCATTTAGAAATTCGATGGGTACCACATATATGAATGAACACTACCTCGAGGTTTTAGAATCAAGATGACGCACCCTAAATACTATCCTTAGGTTTTCTGCCCTATACATCCAAGTATCTAGTGGACTGTATAAGAGATATATCCCAGAGTTGTATTTACCTATATGACCATTAACCTGGTTGAAAATGTACTTTGTCATCCTTCACTGAGGAAGAAGAGAGATTCACATGACCAACTAAGCGACTGACCATTCCCTATACATGTCTAACTTGTGGAAACAGAGCATTACATAATGCTCATTCCCATAATAAGGGTCAAAGATACCATGACCACCCATACAAACAAGGGTTTCATTTATAATCTAAGAGTCCTAATAGGGAAAATGAAACTCGAATGACACCATATGGTAGAAAGATCATAGAATTTAACAAGGTATTTAAGATCTAAGGAAGATACCTACCTTGGGATAACCCCTTAAAAAAGCATAGGTGTCGAACCTATCACTAGGCCATGCCAAAGAGATTTCACTAGGCCTTCCCCTTATTATTTAAGAACCTTTTAAAATGTAAAAAAGGCTTACAAAAAATGCTCACATTTTTCTTCCAAGGGGAATCACAAAGATATTTAAACCACCCTTACATGAGAGATTAAACTACGAATACCACCTAAGGCATAATATTAAGTCATTACATTGATACATAGTTAATCATAAAAAATTTAAAAAATTTAAATTGTATTATCAAGTACCAATTATAAGAATAATTACTTGGTTATTGATTTAACTAACACCTCAAGGAAAAACATGCTGGTATTATCAAACATCCTTTTAAGACATTAATAATTTATTGACATCAATTTATAATTATGAAATTTATCATATAAATTTATTTTTAATAACTTTATTTATCCATAAAAATTTTTACAATTGGGATTAGTTGAAATCCAAGTTGTAATAGATAAGGTAACCTACAAGGGTCCCGTTAAGCCCACTTGGGTTCATCAGAATGCAACAAAATATAATTTGTTTAATTATCAAAGTTTCAAAACACCTATAGTAGGTTATCGCATAAGAAAAAAGCCCCAAATAACCAACTTTGGTCTGATGGTGTATTTTATATTTTAATCATATAGATCGCCATGCCCGTGTGATAGATTCATAAGCCTTTATATGGAAAAAAATTCAACAATTTTAAATATTTATATTACCCTTAATGGGTTTTATCTGAAAATATTAATATCATAAATGAACTATCAGTGTTGAGTCATATAAGAGGTACAAAATAAAAAAATTCATTATAGATAAAAAATAGATTTTACATCTATAACCATTTCAAAACATATCATGTTTATATATAATGGTTCAATTATATGGGTTATACTTTACTAATATATAAAGAACAAATACACTTAATAGATTGGGCTTTGGTCCCCATTAATCATGACCAATTTACTTTAAAAGTTGAACTTTAGTAGATTTTAAATTTTAACAAGGGTCTCTAGATATATACAAATCTCAAAATATGGTTCAAGTACAAGGGTTACCTTTAAACAATTTAAGAGGATCCTATAAACATTACAACTAAAGAATGGATCCCATTTAATCACAAAAGATATGTTCATACCATGAAACAAATTAAAAATAAAAATAAAACCATGATTGTTATCAGAAGAAGTAAACACAATAGAATATTCTAATAATCATAGAAGCATGATACATAGGCAAGACAAGCTAAATAATCAGGCAGTATGGCATTTAATCACTTAAACTTGGAAGAAGATTAATATGATAAATAAATCACATAAGAATGTTATATAAAAATAAATGAGAAATAAATAACTAACATCGTGTATAACAACTAGGCTAATAAACACATAAGGCAAATCATCAAAATTATCATCCCACCTACCAATGATACTACATGGTATGGAATATGCATTGAATTTGAATTTATTTGTTCCATAATGATTAATTTAATGATACTTACTTTCCATACTAGGAAAATAGAAAAATACCATAAATTTCATAAATAATTAAGTAGTAGAATGTACTCCAATCACTCATGGTGAAATCAAAATCAAATGTAATAATGAACAAAACAAACAATAATCACATCTTTGGCCACTTAGACTTTTCACCATACATGGGTTGATGACACATAAAAATTGATATTTACCAAGTGTCGACACATTACCAGTCTCCTGTTTTCCATCCCAAAATAGGAAGAAAAAGGAAAAGATAAAGGCTATGATACCACTTTGTAACATCCTTACCCAACTGACCATTAAACCAACAACTATACCGATCTCCATATAGACTCAAGCGAACCTCCCTGTATGCCAGAGGCTATAGACTAGTAGTGAGGGTCTAAGTAGGTTATAGTGGGGAGAATATACCCTCATGATTAGAGTAGGACAATGATATATCAGGAAGTAAATTACAAAAAACAACAGAAGTAGTAGTAAATGAAAGATAGAGAAGTAGAATAATAATATAAACTAAATATAAATGGTCAATTACAATATACAATAATTAATACCTACCCATATTATAATACATAGACTAAAATAGTAGATATACATTAGTAAACATGATACAATGAAATAAATGAATAAAGAAAAGAATCAAAATCCCTGAGGGTGAACTCCATGAGCATCCTGAGATCCAGCTTATTAATATTCTCCTAAGTCCTAGACACATGAATTATAGCACAAGAAATAATTCATGGTCCTCTGAACATGAGATATGATCGAGTATCCTAGTAAAATGGCAGACCGATCGAGGTGTGAGATAAAATCCCGGTAGGCCACCACCAATGATGTCTATAGCTAAATACACTCTGTGAATAAAATTTAAACTTTGTTCAAGTAAAAATAATAATAAAAAAGTTGAATAATTAACCACCTGCCTGCTCAGTTTACTAAAGGACACCTAACAGCTCTACCTGTTTTGACTCATGATTAATATGAGCATCTTATTAGAAACTATATATATATATTAATATATATATATATAGTAATATGTGTGTATATATATATATATCTAAATTATAGTTATATATTGCATCCAACTATATGTACCAAGTATGTTTGGATGTAACTGGTCATATACCTGGAATACTAGGTGCTGGTTGGACTGGGGCCTAACTCAGTCATCCATAACCAGTCTACACAAGGCCATAAGCTCTAAAAGAGGGTATATTACCTACATATAATAATGAGTGGGAGACATCATATTCATCACTTGAGATGGGGAGTGTTCCATTAAGACAACACTCCTGATAATGGGTGAATTGTCATGCCAACACCCAAAACAAGGGATGTGGTGCGTCATGCACACACTCTAAATAGTGTAAATGGTGTGAGATATCATGCTCAACACCCGATGTAATGGATCATGAATCTTCATTCCCAACAGAACCATTACCATGGTTCCAAAACCTACATTAATGGAATAATAGTAATAAAAAATAAGGCATCAACTCTTAAACATAGGTAATCCATATGCCTAATATAACCAATGGAATCACAGTTTAATTAAATCAATTAATGATTTTTGGGGAATTTCCACCATTTAGGATTTATTTAAATTAACCATTTAATTAATTCAAGGAATTAAAACCATCATAAATAATTTCATTCAATAAAATCATGTCATTTCTTTTACCATGACATGTAAATTTATAATCAAGGCTTTCTAACCCACTTAGAAGGTGGTTATAATGACCCAATGTTTTATCGATGGAAATCCATTCTTATAATCATAACTAAGAGTATAATAACATTAGTAATCACAATGAAATATCATGATACTAAATATTATGTGACCATTAAACATAATTTTCCCACTTTTTTGTTTTGAATTTTGAAAATATGACACACACAGTTGCGTTCAGAGTGATTTTTGGAGTCTAATAGAACATACTTAATTTTCGGTGAATAGTAACATACCTTTATGAATAGTAATGTTACCATTATGAATAGTGAAATAACTTTATGAATATTATCCTCACCTATGATAATATACTTATAGAATTTAATTGAAAGTATGATGTACCTATGTTTTGGAATAAGTAAATAAATGTTTTAAAAACTGTATTTCTCAAGTAAATTATGATTTTAAATAAAAATTAAATTAATTATAATTAAAAAATTATTTTGGAAAAATGGACTTAATTTTTGGATTCTAAACATCAAAAAATGGTTAGGGAGAATTTTTAGGATTTTTCTAAAATACTTCAATTTTTTGTGAATAGTAAAATACATTAATTTACCATAAAAATACATTATAATTTAAATCTAATTTTCCTAACATCACAAGTGATGTAAGAACCCAAATATCGAACTCACATGACCTATTTACTATTCTTGGTCATGGAATCATCATTATTTCTTATCTTGATGGAAATTAATAAACTAATGATTAAAATATTAAGAAAACCCCTCTCCCCTCTACTATAAATATCATCCCTCACACTCTCATTACTTCACACCTCTCAAGATTAAATAATTGTACAAATTATTCCCATATCTCTTCCCTATCCCCTACAACACAACCAGGAGCTCTTGGACTCATCAAAAGACCAAGCCTAAGTTCCTTAAGAAGGATCTCAAGAGGAGGATTCAAGAGGTAATTCTTCTCTCTCTTTTCTTTCATTTTCCTTTAAAATTTATTTTATTCTCTTCTCTTATCCTCAAATTATCTTATCCAAATTTCATTATAAATCCAGTATTATTGATATAATGTTATGATATCATGTTAATGGAATATTATTCATTATACTTGTCCCTCCCTCTCTTTATTAATAAAATGAAATCGTTTCCCGTGATGTGTTAATTTACCTAAATCATGGGCGATGCACTTCCATTTTCCTTATACTCCATCAAGGATGTCAATAAAACCATAATTTTTTTGAAAAAAGATTGTAAATTTTATGTTTTATCCCCTTTTATATTTTGGAACTAACTTATTTACATGACACTAAGTGATAAGATAAAACAAGTTTGTTCTGATAAAAAAACCTCCCAAATGAACCAAAATGATCATCATTAAATTTTATCTAAGGATTCATCCTAATGGTACATAAAAAAATTCATTATAAGATCATTTATATATCTATAATGTAACTAATAATATATATTAACAATTATGGATTTTCAACCACATTTCAAATGAACATCCATTCATGAATACAAGTGAAACATTCATAAAAGCTAAGGAAATTAACGCTCCCGAACAATGAATTTAAGCTCTATAACTCATACAAAGGTCCATAAAAGAACTTAATGAACATATATTAAAATATATTAATTTATAAAATGTTATTTAATTTATAATTAAGGAATATAATTTCATTATATAGGATATTAAAGTGAAGAAAGTGTTCATATACAAGGTAAGAGGAAATTCTTGAACCCAAATTTCTTTCTTCAGGTTCTCCCTCTTTCACTCCATGTCCGGTATGGGTTCACCTTAAAAATAATTTATTCATAATTATATTAAATTTTCTAGGATATACATGTCCTATAATTTACTTTATAAAAAACCCAATGTTTTTCAAAATAACTCTTATTTCAAACACACCCTTTTTACATCTTGAATAATGTTTCACTCTTCATTCATGATTAATGGTTCTATGTCAAGAATGATATTCCCTATTTATTTTGGGGACCAAATTTTTATGAATGAATGATTTATTATGTGAATCCCATTTCTTTCCATGGGTTATTTTATGTTCAAGTTTGACATATTTTCAATGTGGCGTGCATGATAATGTAAATATTATGATGTGACGGGTGCACCCAGAATTATATAGCACAATATGAATGTTTGAATGTGACGGGTGGGCTCAGAATTATACAGTGCTCCAATGCATTGGGTAAATTGATGAATCTCATGAGTTCAATTGAAATTATGCATGAAAATGATTCTATCATTGTTCACCACTATGTGTGGTAGATGACCACTAAGGCCTGATGCTTCGTTTTTATGCATTGACACATTTCATGTATTTTATAAATGCTTCCTATCATGTTCATGATCCTTTTTCATTGTTATGATTGTGCTCACCCATTGTTATATGGTTCATATCTATCCTCTTAATGGGATTTTAGATCACCCCTTTTTGATGTATATCCTTAGGTGAATATGTGTACTAAAGAGTTTTCAAGGGACAATAAGAAGCTGAAGAAGAATGAATTAAATAAATGTTTATGTTTGATATTGTAAATGTTATGTTTTGTCCTAGTTTTCTTGAGACACTAAACCTTTGGATCCTTTTAGTGTAATACTATTATGTTGTTTATATTTATAATGATGTAATAGTAATTTAAGAAAAGTATTGGTCACTATAGTTGGTATCAGAGGCAATGTTTAGTTAATTTGGGAATTAGGATTAATAAACCTAGAGAAAACCTTTAGTATGAGAATAAAAACAATTGTACACATAAGATGATTTTATAAACATAGGGATCCCATAAAATATGCTTTTAGTTTAATGAACAGGTTAATCATGAATTAATGACTTATGGTTTGTTCTAACCTTTTCTATTTTAGAAATATTGGGAACTAGGGGAAACCTGACCAACAACCCATGCAAGGGCCAATGAAAAGATTTCCCAAATGAAATCCCTAATGCTTTAGGAGGTGGAATTAAAAACATCATAGTGAGCTTACCCAACTATTTCAGGTTATTAAAAATAACCAGGATAATGGGGAACGTCCTCCTTCACTAAAGATGGAGCAACTGGCTATCAAGTGTTTTATGTAGCAACGACCACTGACGTTTAGTGGAACTTCCGATCCATTAGTTGCAGAAAAATGTGTCAAATATATAGATAAGATATTTTATGTGCTTTGATGTTCTATGATAGAGAAGGTGAAATTATCCATTTATCCTCTAGAGGGAGAGGCTGATCAATGGTGGGATTTTATTAAGAACACCATGCCAAGTGATAAAATTTAAGAGATGGAATGGGAAGACTTTAAGATCATATTTCTTAACAATTATTTCCCATGAACTCTTCATACAAATATGGGGAGAGAATTCATATATTTGAAGAAAAATAAAGGATAATATGTCACAACCTACAAATTGAATTTCATAAGGCTTACAAGGTACACTTTGGGTTTTGTTATAAAAAATGATAGAAAAAGTAATAGATTCTTTAGTGTATTAAAACCACACCTCCAAAAGGCTCTTGAAATTCGAGACTTTGGGAGTTATGAAGAAGTTGTTCGATGTGATCTCAAAGTGGAGATGGAGTTTGGATAATGGTACCATGTATATGTTTATAAGAAACTAAAGATGGAGTTTCAATCCAGAGGAATCTAATGATAAATGTGGGAAGAAAACTCAATGACCCACATGCCAAAAATGTGGGAATCTGCATCACGGGAACTGTCTCAATGGGATGGGGAAATGATTCAAGTGTGGGAAATAAGGCCACCATGCTCAAGAGTGTCGAAAATAAATGATAATGAAGGAGAATGTAATGGAAGAAAGGGTAGAACCACCCATGATCCAATGCTAAAAATGTAGGGAGCAAGGGCACTATGAAATCTAGTGCACTAAACCTCATGTCCTCAAGGGTAATCAGCCTCAATAGCCACCAAAGCCAAAGGAACAAGAGAAGGATTAGGCCATCACTACTGTGGAAGTGGAGTAATATAATTAAGTCATACAGGGTAAACTTCCTATTCACTCAAGAATAGAAAATGTTTTATTTGATTCTGATTCTACACATTCCTTTATATCTTTCAAGTTTTATAGAACTATAGAATCGAAGCCATGAAAAATTTAAGTAGAGATATATGTAAAAACACCAAGTTGTGAAATCATTGCAACCCAAGTGTTTGAATCTTCTCTTGTTGGTGTATGTGGGAAGATTCTTCCAGAAAATCTCATAATACTTCCCTTGGTAGAATTCGACGCTATAATGGGAATGGATTGTCTCTTGTTATATAGATCACATACCAACTGTCAAGAAAAGGAAATATCTTTTCATATTTTGAACCATACCTTTCTCCTATAAAAATTCAAGGAAGATCATGAATCTCTTATAAAAAATCCTTCATTGTAGTGGGTGCCGATTCTATATGAAGAAGTATACCTTTCCCAAATGGTTGAGTCAAAGGAAAGTGCCAACCTTGCAAAAATGCCCATTTTGAGGGAAAACAGTGATGTATTTCCCAAAGAGTTACCCGAAATTCCCCCGGATCATGAGGTAGAGTTATCAATAGAACACATAACCTGAGTGACCCTTATCTCAAAGTGTCCCTATAGGATTGATCCTATCGAACTGGAGTAGTTAAAGAAGCTTCTACAATAGCTTTTGGACAAAGGGTGCATATGTCCTAGTGCATCACCATGGGGTATGCCAGTGCTCTTTGTGATGAAGAAGGATAGATCAATGCGGTTGTGCATCGATTATCAAGAACTCAATAAGATCACCATAAAGGACAAGTATCCTCTTCCAAGGATTGAAGACTTGTTCAACCAGTTAAGAGGAGCTAAATACTTCTCAAAGGTGGATCTTTGTTATGGATATCATCAGCTAAAGTTGATGAAAGAAGATATTTAGAACACTGCCTTCCATACAAGGTATGAACACTATGAGTTTCTAGTGATGCCTTTCAGACTTACTAATTCCCCTACAATATTCATGGATTTGATGAATAGAGTGTTTAGACATTACCATGAAAAATTTACAGCAGTGTTTATCGATGATATTCTAATCTAATCCAAGAGCAAGGAGGAATGTGAAGAACATCTAAGACTTGTTTTAGAGACATTGGGAAAGAAGATGTTGTACACCAAGTTCAGAAAGTATGACTTTTGGATGAAGCAGGTCACGTTATTTGGACATGTGATCATAAGAGAGGGAAAATCTCTGGACCCTTCAAAAAAAGGTGGTTGAGGAATGGCCCGAACCCTCTAGTGTCATAGAAATCCCTAGTTTTCTTGTATTAGCTAGATACTACTGGAGTTTTGTGAGAAATTTATCACAATTGTCAAGCCTGATTACAAAGTTAACAAGGAAAGGGGTAAAGTATGAATGGATGGAAGAATGTGAGGGAAACTTCAAGGAGATAAAGAGAAGGCTGATCATGACACCTATACTCACATTAACGAAATGTGGAGAAAGTTTTGTGAAAATAAAGTGATGCTTCAAAGAAAGTATTGGGTTGCATACTCAGAAAAAATGATAATGTGATAGCATATGCCTCAGGGAAGTTGAAGATCCATGAGTAGAACTACCCGACACATGATCTAGAGCTGGCAGCCCTAATTTTTACCTTGAAAATTTTACGGCACTACATTTATGGTGAGAAGTGTGACATATACACTGACCACAAGAGCCTAAAGTATATATTCACACAAAAGGATCTCAACATGCATCAAAGAATATGGTTATAGATAATCAAAGATTATGATTTCTCTATTCACTATCATCCTGGAAAAGTGAACAAGGTAGTTGATGCTCTAAGAAAAAAAGAACCTACTTCTCTATCCATGTTATGGATTGAGAATGACCTTATCTTCTCATATATGAAAATGATGTATTTTTAAATCATAAGGGTAGGGGATACATCCTACCATGCCTAAATGATTGTTCAAATATATATCCAATAGAATATTAAGGAGGAATAAAGGGATGATCTAAAGATACAAAAGAAGGTGAATGCAGTAATGGAAGGGAAGCTTCAGGAGTTCTATATCGACGATGATGGTGTGATTCGGTTTGGAACACGACTTTGTGTGCCTTCATCAACTGGGATAAAGAAGGATATACTAGATAATGCACATATCTCAAATTTCTCTATCCATCCTGGTAGCACCAAGATGTACTGAGATCTTTAAGAACACTTCTGGTGGGATAACATGAAGAAGGATATTGAAGAATATATCTCAAGGTGCTTGGTAAGTCAGTAAGTTAAAGAAGAGAGACAAAATTCCAAAGGGATGATGAAACCATTGCCTATACCCATTTAGAAATGGGATAATGTCACTATAGACTTTGTCATGGGTCTTCTGAAGACGTTCAAGGGAAATACTTTGATATGGGTTGTGGTTGACCGACTCACCAAGACTGCCCATTTTATCGCCATTGGGGAATATTTCTCACCTGAAAAACATTCAAAGATATATGTGAAGTAAGTGGTGAGACTGTATGGTGTTCCAATCTCGATTTTCTCTGAATGAGATCTAAGTTTCACATCTAAATTCTCAAGGAGTCTTCAACATGCTTTGATTACTGAATTAAATTTAAGCACAACTTATCACCCCCAAACTAATAGCCAATAGAAATGGACTATTCAGACACTTGAAGATATGCTAACAACTTTCTCTATAGAATTCAAAGGTGGATGGGATCAACATCTTCCATTGGATGAGTTCTCATACAACAATAGCTTTTACTCAAGTATTTAGATGTATCTATATGAAGCTCTGTACGGAATGTGATGTAGAACTCCATCCTGTTGGGATGAAGTTGGAGAAACAAAGCTACCTGGACATGATCTTATGCAAGAGATGACAAAGAATATTCAAGTCTTCCAAAAACATATCAAATCTATTCTAAGATGAAAAAAATAGCTATGCTGACAACTGTTGAAGGGACTTGGAGTTTGATGTTGGAGATAAAGTCTTCCTTTGAATATCACTATGGAAGAGAGTCATTCGGATTGGAAAGAAAGGGAAGCTAATCTTAAGGTACATTGGCCCCTTTTAGATCATTAACCGCATATGATCTATGGCCTATCGACTTACACTTCCACTAAACATGGCTCATGTTCATGATGTGTTTCATGTATCACTTCTAAAGAAGTACATACCAGATCCCTCACATGTAATGAACTCAGAGGTGGTACAGTTGGAATATGATCTCTTCTATGAGGAGTAGCTAGTAATGATTCTGGACTAGAGAGATAAGGTTCTACACCACAAGACAACCCATCTTTTCAAAGTGTTGTGGAGGAACCATAGTATGAAGAAGAAACTTGGGAACCAAAGGATGCGATGAAGGAGAAGTACCCTCACATGTTTATGAAAAACGAAATTTTGAGGGAAAAATTTCATAAGGGGGGAAGAATGCAATGACCCAAAGTTTTATCAATGGAAATACCTTCTTATAATCATTACTTATAGTATAATCACATTAGGAAGCACAATGATATATCATGATACTAAATACTATGTGACCATTAAACATATTTTTTCAACTTCTACGATTTGAATTTCGAAAATCCGACATACACGGTTGCGTTCAGGGTGATTTTTGGAGTATAATAGAACAAACTTAATTTTTTGGTGAATAGTAACATACCCTTATGAATAGTAATGTTACCCTTATAAATAGTGACATACCCTTATGAATAGTAACCTCACCTATGATAGTATATATATAGGATTTAAGTGAAATTATGATTTACCTATGTTTTGGAATAAGTAAATAAATGTTATAAAGTTGACGTTGTGATTCGCGTCGTCTGTGGGTGTGATGGGTAGATCTGGCCCCGGGTGCGGTTTTGAAGGCGACACCAGGATTTGCAGCATAGGCTTGCGGTGGGGTACCCTACCAGCGAGATCTGTCCTGGTTTGTGTTTTTTTGCTTTTTTCTGTGTGTTTTTCTTGGTTTCGTGGTGCGATGGTTGTTGCGGCGCTCGGTGTGGACTCGGCTCCGATTCCGGCGACCGATGATGCATTCTTGGTGACCAAAATCTTGGTTTTGGGTAATTGGCATCGTTATGTGATGGCTCCACGGTGGAGGATCATTTTTCTCGGACTTGCTGTGGCGTTTTTGCAGCAGGTTAAATGAATATGTGTTTGTGATTTGGTTTTCTGTTGGTTTTTTGTGAATTTGTGGTATGATGTATGCCTGTCTGGTCTGTGGTCTGTGAAGAGTTCCCAGTGATTTCATGTCAACACCGATGGTGAATGTCGATGACGATTTTGAGAGGTGTAAGGGTTTTGAAACTAGTGATGCTATGGTGTTTTGTCTATTTTTGTAGGTTCTCACTTACCCAAAAAGTGAATTATTTGAAAATAAAAAAAAGAAGTTTCAGTCAAGTAAATTATGATTTTTATTAAAAATTAAATTAATTATATTTATAAAATTATTTTTGAATAATGGATTCATTTTTGGATTCTACACATTGAAAAATATTTAGGGTGAATTTTTGGGATTTTTCTCAAATACTTGAATTTTTGGTAAATAGTAAAATATATTAATTTACCGTAAAATACATTATAATTTAAATCCACTATTCTTGACATCACAAGTGATGTAAGCACCCAAATATCAAACTAAAATTCCCTCTTTACTATTCTTGGTCATGTAATCATCAATATTTATTATCTTAGTGGAAATTAATAAACTAATGATTAAAATATTAATAAAACCCCTCTCCCCTCCACTATAAATATCATCCCTCACACCCTCATTACTTCACACCTCTCAAGATTCAATACTTGTAAAAATTATACCCATATCTCTTCCCTATCCCCTCCCCCATGACCAGGAGATCTTGGCCTCATCAAAAGACAAAGCCTAAGTTCCTTAAGAAGGATCTCAAGAGAAGGATTCAAGAGGTAATTCCTCTCTCTCTTTTCTTTCATTTTCCTTTAAAATTTATTTCCTTCTCTTCTCTTATCCTCAAATTATATTATCAAAATTTCATGATAAATCCAGTATGATTGATATAATGTTATGATATCATGTTAATGTAATATTATTCATTATACTCATCCCTCCCTCTCTTTATTAATAAAAAGAAATTGTTTCCCGTGATGTGTTAATTTACCTAAATCATGGGCAATGCACTTCCATTTTCCTTCTACTCCATCAAGGATGTCAATAAAACAATCCAATGGTTGAAAATAGATTTTAAAGTGTATGTTTTATCAAATTTTATGTTCTAGAACTAACTTATTTACTTGAAACTAAGTGATAAGATAAAACAAGTTTGCTGTGATCCAAAAACCACCCAAATTAACCAAAATGATCATCATTAAGTTTTATCTAATGATTCATCCTCATGGTACATAAAAAAAATCATTATAAGATCATTTATATATCTAGTATTTAACAAATAATATATAATAACAATTCTGTATGTTCAACCACATTTCAAACAAACATCCGTTCATGAATACAAGTGAAAAGTTCATAAAAGCTAATGAAATTAACACTCCCAAACAATGAATTTAAGCTCTATAACTCATCCAAAGGCCCATAAAAGAACTTAATGAAACCACAGTAAACCATATTAATTTATAAAATGTTCTTGAATTTCTAATTAATGACTATAATGTCATTATATAGGACATTAAAGTAAATAAAGCATTTAGACACATGGTAAAGGGAAATTCTCTAACCCAACTTTCTTTCTTCAGGTTCTCCCTCTTTCACTCCATGTTCGATATGGGTTCTCCTTAAAAATAATTTATTCATCATAATATTACCTTTTCTTGGATATACATGTTCTCTAATTGATTTTATGATAAACCCAATGTTTTTCAAAAGAAATCTTCTTTTAAGCAGACCCTTTTTACTTTTTGAATATTGTTTCACTCTTCACTCATGGTTAATGGTTCTATATAAAGAATGAAATTTCCTCTTTATTTTGGGGACCAAATGTTTATGAATGCATGATTTATTATGTTTAACCCATTTCTTTCCATGGGTTATTTTATGTTCAATTTCTACATATTTTCAATGTGGCGTGCATGATAATGTAAATATTATGATGTGACGGGTGCCCCCAGAATTATATAGCGCAATATGAATGTTTTAATGTGACAGGTGCACCCAAAATTATACATTGATCAAATGAATTATTTAAAGTGATAAATCTAATGTGTTCAAGTGAAATTATGCGTGAATGTGATGCTAAAAATATTCACAACTATGTGTGGTAGTTGAACACTAAGACATGATGTTTCATTTTTATGCATTGCCTCATTTCAAGTATTTTATTAATGCTTCCTCTCATGTTCATGATCCTTTGTCTATGTTATTATTGTGTTCACCCATTGTTATATGGTTCATATCTATCCTCTTACTGGGCTTTTAGATCACCCATTTTTGATGTATATCCTCCAGTGAATATGTGTACAAAGGAGTTTTCACGGGATAATAAGAAGTTGGAGAGGAATGAATTAAATAAATGTTTATGTTTGATGTTGTAAATGTTATTTTTGGTCCTAGTTTTCCAAAGACACAAAAGCTTTGATCCTCATGGTGTAATACTATTGTGTTTTTTATCTTTATAATGATGTAAAATTAATGTAAGAAAAGGTTGGGTTGCTATAGTTGTTGGTCCTTAAAACAATTAGACATAAAAAAGGTCATTCACTTTATTCATTTTATTTAAGATTATTATTTTAGGACATGTAATAATAATTATTTTTATCATAAAATGACATAAGATCATAAAAAAATACAAACCGATAATGCTAAGAGAGATTTAAATGGCCAATCAAAACTTTTTAGAATAGAAGATAACAGAACTCATCCAAGGGTTTTTATTATAAAACATGACATTGTTTAACAAAAAATTAATTTAGCACACAAAACATCAATTTCAAGATATATAACTCAATTCACCAAAAAAGATAATTTTGGAAGGCTACCGAACATGGAAAAAGAATTACATGGTTCAACATGGAACTTAGGAGGTGCTATCATCAATTAGGAAATTACCTACAAGGGAAAATTCCATTTATAATCAAAGTTAAATTCTTAGAAGTCATTATGGGGTTTTAATTAATTAATTGTAAAGATGAAATTCAATCTGATACACCCTAGGGGTGTTCGTGTTTTAGGTATAATTCCTCTATTTACATAATAATAAATAATGGGTGCGTTTTAAGGTATATATGAAAATTAAAAAAAAAAATAAGATCAAATTTAAGGAGATGCATGAAAAAGTCCAACACACTACACAAAAAAATATTTATAATTAAAAAAGATGGGAAAAATCTTTATACCATTTACCTCATTATTAAGATTCTCAACTAGTCTAATATTGAGGGTTGATTCGGTCCAGTTTGGAAGAAATAGAAGAAATAAATGAATGCCTTGAAAATAAGAAGAAGGACCTCACACCATAATAACTTATTTGAGAAGAAATTAATCTTATAAAGGATCAAGTGGAATGTATATCTTACTGAGATGAATCTATAGGGACCAATGAGGCTCAAATCCAACTTCAAAAGGAGGATATATCATGATGCTTAGGTTAGGGTGAAGGGGGAAACAATGGTGAGAAAAAGAAGAGCCTAACATAGCTGGGGAAGACTAATAAAATTAGAAAATAGTTTTTAAAAATAATTAAGGAAATATTAGTAATTTCACTCTTAAAAATTGTGTCGCACGGTTTGGCTGCATGGTTGGCAAAATCATGTTCCAACCATATAACTCGCACTTCTTAAGAACCACACCCACATGGTTTTCCCTAACAATAGTCCAATCATGCACAAAAAAGTTCACACATATAACCTTGGTGGAACTATCCATGCAGGCTAGGCACATAGTTTGGAAAAACCATGTGTAGCCCATGTGCACCCTTTGCTAAAAATATCAAAACCCCACAAAACCTTGTTTTTTATCCTAAAATGTTTAAAAAACTATGACAAGTACTGCTGGTATGCATCACAATTACTACTAGGAGGATACATTGTGAAATCTAATTGTGCCTCTCAGTTTTCATTTTTCAAAAGCTAGATTTTGGGTCCCCCAATGCACCCGAAACCCATCCAAACACCCGAGATACCTCTTAGGCTTCAAACCATGATTCCGACTCAAAGAATTACATTCTATATCTCAATTAAAAGTATAAACCATCCAATAAATGACAAAATTCAAATTCCCATTAAATTATACCTTGGTTTAAAACACGATTCATTACAGGGACTACGGATTTGGGCTCCCAAGCTGGATCTAGTCAGCCACGTGGGAGGTGGTGTTTCACTTGTGATAGATCAGAATACTTGTGCAAGATCCAAACCACTATGATGCTAAGAGGGATCCAATTAATAGACCTCCTTGGAAGAGGCAGTTCCAAGATCATGTATTTTTTCATGATGGAAGATGTAGCATAGGAGTGGAGAGAAAAACATGAAGTGGAATGTGATTAGAGTTGTTTCCATAACCACCCCCAGGTGGTTCTCACCATGATTAGGGGACTAGAGGACACGAGAAAGGTTATATGTTGGCCATAAAGGCCTATTTCCTGTAGGCTCCAAGGATGATTATATGTATTCTCTATTTCCATTCTATTTTTGTAGTAGTGTTGTTATACACTATTGTAAGTTACTCTATTCTTTCCACTTTTTGCTTGAAGTTTATCCTGGGGGACACAAAGCATCAATAAAGACCTATAATGGTGATGATTGAAATATATTTAGAAACAAAAGGAATAGGGATTCTTACCCAACCAAGATGTGTTTTTATGAAATGATTATAATCATGTGGGCCAGTCAGTGCCACACAAATCATATTGCATCAAGGTGTGGTGGAATAGTTCCTATTACTTTTGTGTTCATGGTGAGGTTAGACACCGGTGTGTCAGAGTAATCCTTGGTGATAATAGTGGGGACTATATCCTCAAACCCTATACTAGAGGATCCTATAAATAGAATCAATGATTACACACTACTATCGATAGTGTGACCTGACTTTGGGAGGAGAGTGGATTGCATGAAATTTTTCCATTATGATAGGTAGATCCTAGGAAGTCTTCATAAACATGGAATGGTTGTATCTTTTCCATACATATAGGGATGACACCAGTGGTTCTAGTGGTACTTTTGGACTTTGTAATGGAGTCTTCCTTCTTTGAAGAGTGATCCCAGGATGATCAATATGAGCTTATGTGTGGATCATTAGTGCTATGAGATTCTAGTTCCATGTTGTATTTGTGGAGTTGATGACATCTACCTGATGATGTTCCAGGTTTTCCTCCCCACTAAAAGTTGTCTTCTGCATGGACTGGCACCCATGGGCTATCTCAATATTTTTTTAACGTATCAACTGAATCTCATGGGGCTTCAAGAGTAGTGGGGCTATTTTGGGATTTTTAGACAAAGGTCTTAGGAAGACCCGATGTATTTCTTGGGAAACCATATATTGTTCGTTGGTAACCTCTTGTTCTCATCATCAGAGATACATGAGAGAAACTTGAGATTAGTGTGATTGAATCTCTATTTGATGGTAATTACTTAAGCTATTTTTTATCAAGGGAGACACAAATAGGAGATTATGATCATGGGGTCTCGCATGACTATGATGTTCACATGACATGTCCTTGATGGGTTATTCCAAATGTGGGGAGTACTTAAACCATACAAGGATTAACGATGACACAATTCATGCTATGATATGAGGTATGGAGCATATTTTCCCCCATTAGTTCACTTAGGAGTTGGTTGGTTGTGCCATGTATAGAAAACTCTTTGGGTCAAGGAGAGAATTCTTTGAGTTTCATGTTGGCGTGTGTAGTTGGCACACCACCATTGGCTTAGCAATTGTTGGGGCCATATCCAAGTGGCCATGTAGGTCACTATTGTAATGGTTATATCTTGTGGTAGATAGTGTTTTTGAACCTATAATGGGTTCTAGTTATTATTTTTGAGGGTGTATATCATCCAAGGTAAGATGAGGACAACTAGGTTACACTAGTATCTACATTAGGTTAGTTAGGTGGTGTACTGATACACCCTGTGACCAAAAAAGGAAAGTGTATTTAGTGTTTGAAACTTTCACATTTTTGGATAAATGTGAACATATCTTCTCATGATGTCAACCTGGTTTGAGATAGATGGTGAGGGTGTAGTAGCCTTGTTGATGTTCCCCTAAGTGAATGTTTTTATATAGCACAAGAACCCTCTAGTGAGCTCACTCGCTTGGGATACCCAATTACAACCTCAAATTATCTAAAATTGTTCATATTATTTCTAATTTCAGGGATGAAAAGGCTTAAGTTGGGGATAAATAAGAAACAATAGTTTTTTTATAATACTTTGGAATATTTCAAGGAATATTTCTGAATCCAGGTGCTCAGTCGACATGAGATTCTGGGGCATGGGGATCCTCGATATGGTGATATTAAAAATATTAAATATATTTTATCAAATGCACACAGTTTTTCAATAAAAGTTTAATAAATTCTGGTCATAATCTCATATCATAAATATAATACCATGTTTTATTTCATAATATGATGTTTACCATAACTGCAACATAATGTTTCTCTCTATAGGGTGCTTAGTTGAGGGTGTGTTGGAAGAGTGTTAAATAGAAAGTTATTATTTTAATAAAAATAAATTAATAATCCCCCAAATTTGATCTCACAAATAGGAAAGGGATAAGAGGATCCCCCTTGAGTAATGGAATACCTAAGGCTAAATCTAGCATATGAGGTCCTTCCAAATCCTGTTTTTGATGCCGATCATTGCCAGATTGAGATGTAGCGGCTTCCGAGCATCGTTTTGGACCCAAATTTTCATTGTTTCTATATGTGGTAGAAAGAATTATTTGTTTTACATCCCGATCCTATTTTATAATTTTTTAATGTTTTAGATCCTTATTATGACAACTAGTGATCTTCTGGGGGTAGATACGAGGGTTCCAGTGGAAATAGGGGAGTTTTGAGTGGCTCGCAAGGAATTCCCATTCAGGATTCCAAATCTCAAAAAATGTTGTAAAAGAGAAAAACTGTGTGTTCTTCCCATTTAGGGAAGTTGAAATTTTTCTATCTAAATTTAGTGTACTAGGGGTAAATATTGTGTAATGAGGCCAAGTTTTGTGGATGAGTGACATTTACAAGGTATCCATGTCAAGGTACATGGTCATGCAAATGTACATGGTTAGGTATAAAAACATGGGGTGCCAGAAATGAGCACAAGATGAGGACATGTCCAAGTGTCCAGGTTACCAGTACATTCCATGTATAGATAGTACACGCCGTATGGGGAGTCATGGAGAACTAGTCATTTATGGGCAAGGGCATGTACATGAGATCATATGGGGTCACATGCTATGTGACATGAGGTACACACTATGTATATAAAAAAATAAAAATAGTGTACCATGAGAGAAAATGAACAAGGATTGGATTCAGGAGGCACATAATGTACTATGGGTATATTTCATGTACTCCCCATGAATTATTCTCCCTCACACATTGGATGGATGCCCTTGAGTATCCCATCCTATATAGTTTTCTATGTTGGATGTAATGGTGGTCATGGTTTTCGAATTATAGATGTGACATGATGTGATAGTTTTGGGTGGATTATATTAGAGATTTATTGAATATTATAGGTTGAGTGAGTTCCTATAGTCTTCCCCTAGAAGGGAATAGTGTTACATTGAGTTCTCCTTATACAATTGTGATCCCCACAAGAGGATGAGCAGATAATGTTGTTATATACCTATGTGAGGTGAGGGAGGGATCCTCTATCATATCAAATTACCTATAAGGGGTTTGAGTTATCTTTTTGAACATCATACATAGGGTAGTGATCTTCTATATAGTAGGATATCCTAGTAAGGTCTGCATCATCCTCAAACATATGCTTCTCTACTAAGAAAGTAGTTTTAGTAAGGTTTTTTGTACCATCAAGAATATGATCCCCAACCCAGTGGTTGGTTCCAATGGGAATCACGGTATCACTAAGAGTAAGATACCCCACTTGAAGGTTGGATATATATTTATGTTTAATTATCAATAAGTGGTCTTGCGATTGATCCTCTATATATTTATGGTGGATTTGAGACTTGGTTGGGTTGGTGGTACCACCCTATAGTCCAGATTGTGATCCATTTTCTGATTGATATGATCTTCAGAGTTCCAGGTTGTGTTCACGGTGTCCCTAAGTGGTCCTAGGTGTGATCCCATATTTATGATATGAGGTATTTTGTGTTCCCAGTAGGGTTTTAGGTTCTCCCAATTAGGTATATAGATGACATGTATTTCGACAGAGTCCCAAGAGGACATGGAGCGGATGGAGCATAGCGAGCTAGATAGACAGAGGTACATTCTGGTTCTTGATGAAGGTGTGTACCAATGGTTTTATTTTAAAACAATCCATTCATTCTGAGTAGTTTAGAATCTTACATTTTTTGTTGGGTTTTTATTTTCCCCATTTTATTCTTTCATTAATTTTTCTACACTCTAATTGTGGGATAGATAAATACATGCATTTTTTCTTTTAGCTATTATTACCTCTATACTATTTCATAAATATTTGTGTGGGTGTGTGTGTACATGTACCATAGGCTATGAAATACCATGTTTTTGGTATTCTTACTCAACATTATATGTCATCCCCAAACCTATTAGAGGTGGGCTTGGGGTAGCCAGGTCTTGGGCCCCTATAAGTCAGGTCATGAGAAAACCAATATAAATATTCAAAAGAACATGTTAAAAAGTTTTGTTTGGATTCTTGTAATTTTTTTAAAAAATCAACGAGTATTAATTTTGAAAATGATATAGGTAAATATGGAAAATTATTTTATGTTAAACTATACAGAGGCATGATAGGAAGTTTTATTTGTTTGACTGCTCTAGACTTGTTATCATATTTTTAGTGTTCTTATGTATTAAAATTCAGTATAATCCTAAAGAATGTCACCAACGTGATGATTAAAATACTATTATATATTTACAAGTATCAATAAACTGTATTTTATTTTACTCCAATTGGTACTTTTTTGACTTTTTGTCTTAGTCTAATTTTGATTTTAGAAGTTGTAGGCTTGACATGATAAGTAAATGAGGCATGTATCATTTTTTTGTTAAAAAATTAATTTCATGAAGCTCTAAAAAAAGTAGGAATTTCATTATCCATAAATGAGGTTGAATATATATATATATACTACTAGTTTTTCTTATCAATGTATATGGACTAAACAAACCTAGTGTGATTATGATAGGTTTTTGATAAAATTCCAATTATCTATTCAATTTTTTTTACTATTTTTATCTCTAAAACACCATTAAAACTCTCCATAAAATATATATATATATTGGATTTCAATTCATAAGATATACTGTAAATAAAGAAGACATTATTTTTGAATTTATTCTAATTGAATAAGAAACTATTATATTTACTAAACCTCTTACTTCTATGAAATTTTTTAAATTAAAAATTGATCTTGGAATGATGGAACTTTAGTTCTATGTTTCTAAAATTTTAAATATGATCACTTATTTTTAGTTTCTTTAAAATCTGTTGTACATATTTCTTTAAATCCTTTTAAAAAAAGTTAAATTTTTTACTGTTTATTTATTTCTTACTATTTTTTTTGTATTTATAAGTAACCTGTATTCATTACTTTTTTAAGAGACTTGGAAATTTTTGGTATATTTTTCTCAATAATTTTAAAATAATCAAATGATATATTTTATGGGGAAATAAAAATGTTTTTTATTCATAAATGTTTAAGAATAAACATTTTATTTCACAAAAAATCAACATGTTTACTTTTTATTAATTTTAGTATGCTATGAATTTAAAAAAAGAGAGAATTTTAAATAATATTAATTTTTTTTACCTTTTGATAGTTTTCAAAATGGGGGTGAACTTTTTTGTTTCTTATTCATATTATTTATTTACAAAAAAGGTGTATATTTTTATTTTAATATTTGATTAATGAGAATAATGATATTGATCCACGCTTACTATTTTGACTAATTAAAATAACTCAAATTATTAAAAAATATCACACATGTTTCAATGGTTGATTATAATTTATCAAGAAATTAAAAAAACACATTATATTTATTCATCAAGTGTTTATGATTTAAAAAGTGTGTTTGTAATGTTTTATAAATTATTTTATAGTTATAGTAATTTTGTTTTTTATTTTCAATGTTTTATAAAATTCATACAAAAATTATTTTAAAGTCATATAATTTTTTTAAAGTCATATGAAACTGGTTTTGAAGTCCTACAAAAATTTCTTCAGTTAAAAAAACTGGTTTTTAAGTCATGAGAAATTATTTACAATGTCATATTTTTTTTTAATTTATAAGAAAATTATTAAAAATTAATAATTTTTTTAAATTTAATTAAAAATTGTTTACATAGTCATATGTAATTTTTTACAAACTTACATGATTTTATCAAAATATAAACTAATATTTACATATATTCAAATCTAATTCGTATTATTTGAAAAAACATAGGGGAAAATGTTCTGAGCTAGAGTATTTCCTATATAAAATTGGAAATCCAAAATGATCATTTTGAGGATCAGAAAAGTAGTGATGGTTTCCATGAACTACATGAGAAATTCAAACCCACCATGGGGAATAATTTTAATGTTTTGTAGTTCATGATGTTGGGTTGTATTAATTTGGAAAATATATAGAAAAAGTGCTTGAGTAAAACACCCAACTGGAGTTTACCACTCCATAGAAAAGGTCATGGTCGACACCTAGAATTGATGGTTACACAATTACAATTAATGGTTACATAGAATTTAAATGATGTTTATAAAAAAGATAAATGATTCTTATGTAAATTTAAATTCATGGTTACACAACTATAAGAAATAAAGTCAATGAAAAATTAAAATGTTCTATACAATGTTTTTCTTTTACCCTTTTAAGTAAATTGATACTTTGTTTCACTACTACATTATTATTTTGAGTCATTTGATGTTTATATTATTTAATTTCACCATTTTATTAATTTTTAATATATATATATATATATATTCAAATACTAAAAAAAGGTATTATAAGTGTTTTTTAATTTCATTGTGAATGATTGGCATGGGATTTTTCCATCAATAGGTAAATGATAATATTATTTGTTATTATTTTTCCATACCCATGAAAACCTATTATTTTCTATTAAGAAACACCCATGTGATCATAAGATCTCAATGTCATCAATAAGTGATTAGGAATTTGATTTTGATCAACCGAACTTGATTAAAAGGGATTAGAATTGATTGTTTGTGACACAAGATATTCATTTATGAATTTCAAAGTGTTGAATCTCTACTATGACTACTGTTTCAATATTATGTGATCATTAAAGAACATAAATGTTTAGTCCCTTAGTTATGTGATTAAAGAGTTGCATCAAAATTCTAATTTCCATTCTATTCTCCCCTATATAACTTGATACTAGTTTTCTTCATTGAATTCTTAATAGTTATTTTTTGTGTTATATGTAATAAGTTTGTTCTATTCCAAAACAAAAGAAATTTTGATATTGGGGTGGCAGGGGGGATGGAGTGTAGGGTATCGTTCATGGGGTCAAGTCCCTGGGTGGTTTTTATTGTAGTGTGTATATATAATATAACCCACCTTTTCAAAGAATGCTTGGTATTGGTTATACTTCTAAACCAAAAGGTAATTCCAAGTATTGTGACAACATAAAATAATACAGGTCTTCTAGTAGTTATTTCATCTATAAAAATGAAGGTGGTGTTGAGTTTCAACTTCTAATGGGAAGAAGGAAGGATTTGTAAAATGGTTATCACACCGTTCAAAATTGAGGTTTCTTTGTGAGTAATATTCATCTCATAGGGTAGGGAAGAGTAAAGAGTATATGTAGTGTGATTACCCCAACCCCAGTAGCCATGTTACCACATATCCCTTATTACATTAGCATATGATTCATGAAATCATATCCCAATGGAATGAATAGTTTATTAATCTTGGTAAAATAGATATATAAATAATTACCATATTACATTTGAATATAAAAATGAAAAAATATTTTTTTCACAAATATCATTATTCCCTATATCATATCCTTCCTATTAATTCATAATACACTTCTTAGATTTTTGGGAAAGGAAAAAAAATAATGGTGAGCTAAAATGCACAATAAGGGTTAAGTATATTAGATGATATCATGAATCAACAAGATTAATTGACATGTAATGGTAAATAATTGAACACAAATTCCATTTAAATAATTTCATTATCATGGATAGAGAATGGATAATCAATATGGATAATAAATATGGAAAGTAAAATAATTGAAAAAAACATTCCCTTTAATCAGTAAAAAGATAATTAAATGAATCTAGAGATATTTTAATGAAAAAATATCATGGATAATATGATAAGACATATTTAATGTGGAAAGTTTAATAATTGAAAACACATTCCATTTAATCAATAAAATCAAAATGAAATGAATCCAGATATAATATCATTGGAAAACATTCACGGATAATAATAACTAAATTCTCAATGAAGGAAATTATTAATTATTATATTTCATGATCTCAGGAATCCTTATACCTTTACTATTAGTACCTTTAAAAAGATAATTTAAAATTAATGTGTTGGTATACACCAGAAACCCATTTATCTAAGGATAACCTAACTGATTTATCTAATGTGACTACCAATTAATTGATGATATTTCTACAATCGAGCCTAAATCGTATCTACATATCCAACACATTCCACATATATTGAATTATTTATTTAATTCATGAACAATATTCCTTATAAAAAAATATTTGCATCGAGTAAGAAATGTATATTAACAATAATTTCCCCAGTCAATCATATAATATTCAAAGTAAAATATATCATATTGAAATGATATATAGTGTATTTAATAAGTATATCCATGATAAATAATATGTATATTTATGGGAAATGAAATGTACAATGATTACATGAAAGTGGATATTTCTAGGGAGAGTTAATGATTATAAAAATTAATCAAGAATGATAATTTCAATACATTACCTTGAAAAAATAATTGTAGGGAATCCATATAAATAATAAGGATGGTATCAATACAAGATATCCTAAGTTAGTCATAAGTAAAATAAATGGTTGATGTCTTTGATGAATATAAATACAAGAAAAATTTCATTGCAAAAATTCTTTAAGGAAATAAAGTTTTCACATTGAAAATATTTTTTAAGTAAAAGTTAATAATATATTTGAAAATAAATTTATTTTAAGACAACCTCTGAATATTTCCAAGGATTTTTTAATATATTTAGTGGTCATGATGGTGGTAAATTCTATACATTTCTTATATGTTAAAAATATATTCCATTCAAATTTTCATTAAAATACAAATAAACATTGTTTATAAAACAACATGAATATTTATTTTAATTTTTTTTATAAAAATTAAAACATGGGTAAAATTTATTTAATAAATAATCTGGATATTGTAAAAAATATTTTTAGAACACATGGATTTGGATAAAAAAGGATTTTTGATCGAAGAGAGAAGTAAAGTCAGATTTTATGAAAGAGACAATATCAATCATTTTAAGTACCCAAGAGTATAAAAAGGTGTTGTATTATGTGAATACATAATGAATAACTTGAGGAGAATAAAATTTAATGAGATATGAGACAATAATAAAATAATTTCCTTTAATGAAAATTCTATTAAAAACAATCTTGATTAAAATGAGATTGTGAAATAGACCCTTAAAAGGATCAAAATGTTGAAGTGAGAATTACCAAATGAATCGATTATGTGTATAAAATTTAAATCCAATTAAAAAATGATTTAATAAAAAAAATTATTTTGAAAATTCATTATAATCATAATATAAAAATATTAAATAAGATGAATAAGTAATATAAACCAATGAAAATAAATTGAGTTATAAAATTCTTTATCACTTGGTAAGTATTTAGTAAAAATACATTTGGATAAAATAAATAAAATTAAAACTTAAAATACCATTAATGATTATAGAATAATTAAATTATATGTAAAAGTTTTAGTATAAACAATACATAAAATAAATTAGGTTCATATCATTATAATATGCCTCAATGGATAGAAATTGAGATAAAGTTGCTTACCTCACACTTATTTTTTTTGAATGTTCTTTAATATCCTATATAATGGTTTTGATAATTTTATTAATTTATAAAACAAAATATTAATATTTATAATATTATATAATATCCTATTATGACATTTTACTACCCATTTATTAATAATCCACTATATTTACTAAACATGGGTGTACCCAGGATGAGGTGTCAAGAAACCAAAGAACAACGTCACCAAATATCCCGATCAAATTACCATTTCACCTACACCGAACTACCAAAACTCCACCCCTATCCTACGCGATTCGACGAAACCCGACGCTTTACTCCCCGATTACGTTTCCTTCTCCCAGCAACTTGCTCCTGCGGCTCCCCGATTAGGGTTTCCTTCTCCCAGCTTCTTCCTCCCACAGCTCGCCTTCGACGGAGGCCTTACCAACTGCCATCTTCCGACATACGGTTTCCCTTTTCCGGTGACTACCACGGAGAACTGTCCAACGACATCCACCGTCTCCTTCCCAGAACATACTGAGTCTACTGCCCTTAAAATCCATGCTTCACCGTCATCTTCCTCCCGACTTATTATCATTCTACATCTATTTATTCTGATACTAACGTTAGATTTGCAGTCATTGTCTCAGCCGATTATAAGTCGACGTTGACTACCAGATTCCGAGCTCTACCACTCATCCGAAGATAAGGGATTTCTGATTTCTTCTACCGCATCGCCGTCTACCGCAACCGTCTGCCACACCTACTACTACCAAAACTGGCAACCCTATTCCACTGCGTCAGCTGCTGGAGGACCAAGGGCTACTGTGAAGAACTTAATTTACAGTAAAACTTTGTTGAGGTAACAGTTTTCTTACTATCACCCAAACTATATAACCTACAACATTCAATGAACTATATATTTTACATTACCTTGTAACCGCGCGAGGAATTGCTCCTGACAACGATTCATCTTCTTATTTTCATAATTACTACTACTGAAATTCACACTATGAGTATACGTTGGATTATATTGGAACACATACCTCTTCTTGCATTGATATAATAGTCTATTTTTTCACCTCTGACTAAACAGTTCTTAGTACATTGGAACACATACCTCTTCCTGTGGCTATCATTTTGTTATTCCTATTACAATTTTTCATAGTAGGGTCTGATTTCATTGTTGGTGATGTTATGTGACTTTCTTTTGAGGTAAGATCTATAGGAATTAATTGCACTAGCCTTTATAACATATTATTTTCATATTTATTAAAATTATTTGAACATCCCACATTTATGTCTTCTTCATTGAACCCAACTACCATTGACTCCTGCAAAATTAGTGGGTATTTTTCAATCACTTCCCTGATTGCGAGTCATTTGAAAATTGGAGGATGGGTATAGATCAGGTATCCTTCAATAGAATAATATTTCCTTGTAGTGATATAATTATCAATAGGTATCAAAATTCACATGGTTTGTTTGGTTCTCTCTTTTGTGTACAAATTATATAATAATAATATTTAATGTATCACTCTAATCAACAACTTTGTGGTAATCCTTTATTTAAGGTGACTGTATAATTGAATTTATGCATCACACTGCTCAACTCAGATGGTTTTTGAGTTATTATAGTCATTTTTAATGTGTTCTTGAATATCATTTCAATAATGCTCTATGCTCTATGAGATGATTCTTTCCATGTTTACCTGTGTATATTTTATCATTATATTATAATGGACATGTTGGTCTATTTAATTTTTTTTATCTTCAGGTATATCATTTTATCCTTATAATTTAATGGTTTTTTCCAATTCTACTTTATTTTTTCTCATTTCAATCTTTCATAGCATGGTAGAATTTTTTATCTGCATATACGTGACTGCTTCGTATAGAGGTAAAATTTATTGAAATTAATAAAATTCATATGTATGATATATTGTTTTGACGTATTCCAAAATGTTTTTTATTGTCTTTTCAACTTTTAGGATGTCAACCCTCCCTCCCAGAAATCATTGAAGTTGTAGGTGTACTTTTAGGGACTATTTTCTATGCCCAGGGTCTCTTCTGTATGTAAGATGTCATTACTGGATAAGGGTGTTGTTTTTATCTCATGTGGATTAAATTACAATGGATTTTTAAGCTTCTGGGATGTGAGTAAATGGATATGAAATGTCTACTTGTGCTAGCAGGTCACTGAGGGCTTTACAGGTTTTTCTATGAACTCGATTTATTCCTATCTTTCAAGACTTCTGGGGTTTTACCTCCATGATGATGTGTTAGATGAATTCATTGTTTTTTATGGTTTGCTGGATATCTTAGCTTGCTTGCGCTGGATAATGTATTTTTCACCCTGTTCACTGATCTGCTTTGAGGACTTGATGCTATCCTGAACTTGCAGCCCTATTTGTTTGATGGTAGGTATTTTTTTCCTCTTTCCTGGGCTGCTTTCTCCACTAGAATTCCCTCTATTTTCTGATTAACAATTTGACAGCTTTCTGGCAGTCCATCGATGTCTTCTTGATGTTTCAGTTTTGAACAAAGCGTAATCTTGGAATGGTCAATCAGCTCCTGTACAGCACCCCATGCACCTGTTGAAGAATGGGTAGGCTTCGCATGTAATTCCCTCTATTTTTCTTCAGTTTTCTGGGCAGGAAAAAATCTGGACAGCAACCCATCAACCTATTGAAGTTCAATTCATACTGTTCTTGGAAGCATAAACAAACATCTCAATTCGTATGTTTTCAAATTCAGTTCTCATGATGCACTACCGTTTTCAAATTCACATGACGCACTACTTTGTTTTCAAGTAAAAAACCATGTACTAATTTCTCATTGAAACATTCACTACTTTCTCAAATAGGAAAACATGCACTACTTACTCAAGTGTGGAAAACATGCGCTACTTTTTCAAACATGCAATACTATCTCATTCAAAACAAAGTACAACATCCAGGTTCATATTATTTCAAATGTATTGCATAATGTTTTTAATAAAATTTTCCACTGTTGTCAATGTTTTTTATGTTTTCCAATTTTTTATGGCCAGATGCTCTTTCTATCATTTAATTCACATGATGCACTACTGTTTTTTTATGTTCTCTAGGTCTATTACTTCTCATGATGCAATACTGTTTTTTTTTCATTGACAAATGATGTTGATCCTATTGGTGGAATAAATGGGCTATGTAAAATCAACTAGCCTTCAATCTTACTAGCCATCACAGGTAGTGGATTACCTATATTTTCACATGCTGAACATATCAGTCGAAAAATGAGATACATTGAACATATTGATTTCTCATTTGTTTCCATCATTCATTGCATAGGTTGTGTTGAATGAAACATGTCAATTTTTTTGAGAATATATGTTATATGTACAATGAAGAAGGTTACAAATAGAAGGTACATGTATATTTACCCCTTATACATGCATGCATGAAAACAAAATATGCCCTTTTTTTAGTATACTTCTTTAAATCTTGTTGATTTTTCAGAATATATGCAGTCTGTTTACATCCCTAATAACGTCACCTATTCCAACTTACGTTGTATGGAATTATTGAAATATATAATTTTTTCTAATAAATAACTCCTTGAAAAACTTCTAAATCATGTATTACTTTCTGTTTGATTATCTATTTTTTCAATTCCAACCATTACCCATCCATGGCACATGAAAGAGTTCCAATTAGACTGTGTGTGTTTTATATTGTATTCCTTTTGTATATGTGTTCGAATCCATTTTCATTGTTTATTTATGCTCCATTTTCCAGTCTTTCCGATTTGAAATCACAATTATAGAAACATTATTAACATAATATTCTCTTGACTATTATGCGTTTCTATTCACTTTCATTACATTGAACCAGTTATTGGTGGCTATGTGAATTATATATCTTCCCAATTATGTGGGAAGACAATGTATATGTGTTTTAACTGTATATATGTTTTAACTGTTATTGACTTAAAACTCCATTTTATCTCTTGAGAAGGTTAGCAAGGCCCATAGTGGAACATTTATGGATCTCTATGCCTTTAAAACCCCATATGGTGTAACATGGGATTCCTATTTCCTAAGTCAGGTGCATACTCATGAGTTTGATTGGGAAAAAAGAGCAGAGCTTGAATATTTGGGTTTTCATTTTTTTAAATACTTCAATATTCTGATTTTTTAGAAGTATATTTCTTAAGGTCCCATTCTCTCTGGAATTAGGTGAAACCAAGGGGGGGTCTCAATATTTATCATAGAATAAGGGATGCTGGGAACTGTTACTGTATTGTCGGATGTCCACCTTTATTTTAAAATACTATATGGGGAGAGGATGCAAATATTGGATTCCTTGAGTGTGTGCTATATATGACACTCTCCCTACACTACTTTGATTTCAAGTAAAAAACCATACACTACATTCTCATTGAAACATTCACTGCTTTCTCAATTAGAAAAACATGCACTACTTACTCAAGTGGGAAAACATGCACTACTTTTTCAAACATGCAATACTATCTCATTCAAAAAAAAATACAACATCCAGGTTCGTATGTTTTCAAATGTATTGCATCATGTTTTTAATAACATTTTCCACTGTTGTTAATGTTTTTTTATGTCTTCCACTTTTTTATGGCCAGATTCTCTCCCTGTCATTTAATTCACATGATGCACTACTGTTTTTTTATGTTCTCCAGGTCGATTGCTTCTCATGATGCAGTACTGTTTTTTTTTCATTGACAAATGATGCTGATTCTATTGGTGGAATAAACGGGCTATGTAAAATCAACCAGCCTTCAATATTACCAGCCATCACAGTTAGTGGATTACCTATATTTTCACATATTGATCAAATTAGTCGAAAAATGAGATACATTGAACATGTTGATTTCTCATATATTTTCCATCATTCATTGCACAGGTTGTGTTGAACAAAACATGGAAATATTTTTGAGAAGATATGTTATATGTACAATGAATAAGGTCACAAATAGAAGGTACATGTATGTTTACCCCTTATACATGCTTGCATGAAAACAAAATATGACCTTTTTTAGTATACTATTTTAAATGTTGTTGATTTTTCTGAATTTATGCAGTCTGTTTACATCCCTAATAACGTCACTTATTCCAACTTATTTTGTATGGAATTCTTGAAATATATCATTTTTTCTAATAAATAACTCCTTTAACAAATTCTAAAGCATTTATTACTTTCTCTTTGATTGTCTATTTTTTCAATAACAACTATTACCCATCCATGACATATGAAAGAGGTCCAATTAGACTGTTAGATGCAGGAACTGGGAAATGAGTAATATATTTTTCCAATTCATAATAACTTGGAACTACCAATGCTTTCGAACCTGGGGAAGCAGTAGTAGGGTTTCACAGGTCAACATAACTAGGAACATTCATTACTGCAGGAATAAATAAGCCAAAATCAAAACACACAGAATCAAAAACATTAGCAAGCAGAAATCATGGTACTGCCTGGGAACCTAAAATATAACATTATCCCCTTTTCCTGAATTGAATACATCTGCAGTGGATAGTGACAATAAATCCATCACCCTATCCATGTCCTAATAACCAGAATGACAAATAGGATTCATACAAATAGGCTCCATCCTCATGATTTACGATCCACTAATGGAATATGAGACCAGGTTTTAGTTCCTAAATCCACATTAGACATGGTAGAATTGGTTCCCTGTACACTATAAATTATCTGAGAAAAATACGCAACACAATATACTATACTTGAATAAGGATTTCTCATCAGATAAATGATCATATCATTAATGGGTTTTGAAATATAAGACACTAGATCCTGTGATTTCTTTAACCCAAGACATGAAATTTTAGATAATTCAAATCACTCAGATCCTATGATTATTTTTATGTATAATATCCAAAGAACATATATTTAAATATCTTAAATCTTCTTAGATAGTTCCTTTATATTATTAATATGATCCGTTAATATTATATAACAATGTTTGGTTTTTTTAGGTTCATTGGAAGGATTATGAGGCACTGGAATAGGCATACAATGCTTGATTTTCAAGGGTGGTTAATTAACCTTTCTAGCATTCTTGGAGAAGGCATTCTTGTTCTGTTTTTAGTGTTTAATTAACCATTGTGGAATTTTCATTCTACCTTCTTCCACAAATCTCCACAGAAGGTGCGATGTATTCTCTTCCCATTTATCTTCATTTGGTTATTAGTTTTAAAAATCCATTATTATATGAAAATTTCTAATCTATAGAGTATGTTTTAGTTATTTATATTCTGTATACTATATATTTTCACATGAATATTTCATATCCTGCACATGCATATTATAGTCATCTTTGAAAATATACCCCTTTTAACTTTTATCAATATCTTAATTAAAACATAATGTTATTTGATATAGTTTCTTTACATAACATGTATTCTAGAACCCTCAATCCTTCAACGCATTGTTTTTGATTAGTTCTACTCATTGAAAAAATTTTCTATTGGAGTGTTCAGGGTAAGGTTTCTTCTTTTGACAACAAAATTTAGGCATTTATCCTTTTTGAATCTCCCATGGTAAGTATAGTGAATAAATTTTACACATTTGATGGACTGTCACATTTGTTTTGTTGTTTATTTTTTTTTGATAAACATGGCATATGTTCATCCTATTGATGACTATGGGTAGAGAGACATTATTTTTTACAATTTTTTTATAAATTTACTCTTCCACTATATCAATTTCCTATTGTATTGCTATGAAATGTATTTATCCCATTTAGCTTGTGTGCTTTATCAAATGAAGTATCATCCATCTTTTTTTAAATGAATTTCTCATTTTTGTTTTGACATGTTTGTTTGATATATCTGCAAACTAATTTCATTCTATTGGTTCATGCCTTTTTCTTGGTAGATTCAACTTATAAATCATATTTTTTTGAATAAATAGATTCCTTGATATTGTTACTTCACTAAAATCTAGATTCTCTGATGTAGATTTTTGTTTTTATCATTTATTTAAATGTTTTTCTTCTAGAGGTGTGCATGAAGATGGGTGATGGGTCATGGTTTATGGATGGTTGAGAGTGGGAAATTGCAAGCAATAGCCACAATTTTGTGATTTCTATATATTTAACTATTCAGCTGCCAAGGTCAGTGGGGGTTTTTGTTATGCCTGCGATGCCGATAGGGAAGAGCGGGGGAGAGTGGTATGAGTACAGGGAGCTGACATAGATGATTTCTATGTATTTAGAATTCATGTTTATTATAAATATTTAAATATTGTATTGTCTTCTTAAAATTATGCATTGAACCATTTTTTTGCAGATACATAACAGGAGAATTGTGTTGTATCTAAGTTAAACAGTAGCTATATTTTCTTGAACTGTCTTTAATTTTATCTTGAATATTTTTATATCCATATGTCACGCAGGGTTATACAGCACATAAACACATAAAAATGAAATAATTATCAATTACCCTGGTTCATCATTGATTCTGTTCAGATCTACTTGATACGTCGAGCACCTCTATACTATTTTTGGTCAAAAGAAGGTACTCTTTCTTTTTCGCATCCGCAATTGTTAAGGTTATCTTACTTATTTCATACCCAAAAGGAGGATACAGTGGCCATATTGATACCCTGACCAACATCTATATGATGGTGACGGTGTACTCTCATGTAATTGAACATGTTGGATTTTTTTACAGTCATTTTTCAAGGTTATATTTTCACCTGTAGGTCTAATTTGTATAAAGTATTGCTTATCTACATACTCAACTTTACTTCCATGTGAGTTGTCGTGCAATTTTGTTCATTATTTTGATTACTGTTTACAATATTTTCATCCAGTTATATGTATTCTATTTTACTATAACATAATATGTCTTTCAATCTAATTAATTATTCCATGTTTTGTTCTTTACATTACAATGACCTCAATTACAACATTTTTTTTATCATAATTAACATAATTACAAATATCAATTTCAATATTCTTTTCATTCATTTAATTAAAATATCCATGCTGAAAATAATTTCTTATTTCTCATAGATTCTTCTTCACCTTTTAAAATGTATCCAAATGTTATTCTACTTTCATAATGAAGTTATCATATTTTGTTTAATTGCATTCTAATAATAAGAATCATAATATTGTGATTTCAAACAATTCAATATTCATGTTCATTAGTAACATTGAAATGTAGTATTTTTCTTAAAAAAAGCATTGAACCATATCACTATGTGAACACATAACCAATGAATTTTGTTATATCACCATGCGAATGCATAGGCGAGTACTAGTATTTCATTATTTTCAATACATCGGGTGATAATTTCCAAGATTTCTCATGCGTGTTTCATCATAAAAGTCCTGGTTCTTGGGTATAAGATATACATGAATCATATAAAGAATAATATTAATGTTATATATATAATATTTAATCAATATATACATTTTTATAATTATTCTTGTAGGTTGGAAATAGAAAATGCAACACATCGCTTCATGGAGATGGTCGACTGTACGTATGCATGAGGGACAATATCATTCTATTAACGAATGAAAGGGTAAGTAAGTTGGTGATATATTAATTCTTAAGAAAAAATATCATTTCATATATGTAACATATATTATTTAAATATATCCTTATTATATTATATGTAAAGTGTAAGTGAAAAAAATATCATTGCATCGCGAGACGGTAGTACTGTGTACACACGAGCGACGTTATCGCATTTTAAAAGGAATGGATCGTAAGAGTATATATGTGATATTAAAATTTAAAAAGTATAACAATAACATAAATATCATATTAATGTGTAAACTAAATTATTATATCTATCCTTTAATGGTTTTTATAGAAAATTAATTACATCGGTTCACGAGGTGATAGTTTTTGGTACACACGATTGATATGATTTCCCATTTGATGGAAGAGAAGATATATATTGGTCCTAAACATAACCTAAAAACAACCCAATATATGTATCATAATTATTATATTATATATTAATGGTTTAATATTATTTTAATGTGGTAGAAGAATAAACAAAATAAAAATGATTGATTAAGAACATTACCTCTTCTTCAGAGGAGATAAATATTAGTCCTAAAGTGAATGATCAATGAAAAGTCAATGGACCTAAAAACCATAAATCTAATGATTTAAAAGACCATTTTATTCATTGGATATGAAGGTAATATGATAACGTTTTCTTTAAGATCCATTTCCTAAATTGGATGATTTATTTTACTATCTAATAATATAAGAAAATATACTTACTTTATATTTTTCTATTTCATAAGAAACACTTCAACCCTTGGTTAGAAATGGATAGACATCCAATTCATCGTTTAATCCATGAAATGAATATCCAAAAATTATTTTTTTATGCGTGAATCACTAAAATTAACTTTTTATTGATTTTAATATCTATAAATGAGTGAAACGTTTTTCTATCATTCTGTAACTACTTTCGATAACCAATACAGTCAGCACAAGTTATATAATATAATATATTAATCCATAAATATCAATAGCAACACAACTGGTTCATCATTAATATTCATTCATAAAATCATTTATTAAAATACAATGACATATTAACCAAGACATAATGTAGACTAGTAGTAGAGACAAAATCCTTATTTTCCTTCATTTGTGGTTTCAATCCATATGGCCTTTCCAGATTCCACAGGTTTTCCTTTTTCCTAAAAAATATTAATATAATTCCTAAAACATTCCCAAATTGTGAATACCCCTAATTGAAATAACATTCAAGATAAGATAAAACATAAAGGTTACCAGAACCTTTAATTGAATTCAAAAAAAAAAAATTAATTATATTCTTACTTAAATTACTATTTTATATACTAAACCAAGGATTTTTATTCCAAAAAATGTTTTCCAAAAATATCCAAAATCATTTTATATTCCTAATATTTTTTTTTCATATTTGTTTATTAATACATTAAACATATTATCAACCATAAAATAGTAAAACCATGATGGTATCCGTAAATATTATGTTAATAATAGATATATTATTTAAAATTTAAAACAATCCTTAGTTGTTTCATAATTATTATAACCAAAATACCATATCTAAAAAAAATACTTTAAACATTTAATTCTTGAATCCCAATATAAAAAACACTTCAACTTTATTATTTTAATATAGACCCTTCCTTATTCTAGGAGTTAACCCTTAAAAGAGATAATTGACTCCGATAACTCTTAGGTTTTCCAAATTTAGGACGAAGAACTATAAATTGATCCCATAGATGAAATTTATTTTCTTCCACCATACTCTTCATTTTTTCCTGCCAATTCATTTCTTCATTCCCATATATTCCACACATAAAATATTTTCTAATTTTATTGATACACCTTATATTTAACCTAGGTCATTCATTTTAATCATATATTTCAATCAATAATAATGGTTTTTTTTAATAAAATGAGAATTATCCAAAGAATAACACGCAAGAGTTTCAAACTAGGTGCATAGTACTTCCTTTTTTCATGTTACAAGTTGCAATATAGTCAATCCTGACACACCATTTTTAGAGTTATTACACCTATGTACATCTGTTCTAGAACCATGTCCACCTTTTGTATCCATGCATGGATATATTTCTAGGAAAGAAACACATAATATCTATATTAACAAAAAAGTATGTTGTTTTTCTATACTTATCCTCAAATTATATCATAGGGATATGTTCTATAATCATTATTTTCCTAAATATAGATCTTAAGGTTTCTACTAAACTCTCTATCATACCAACATTAATGACCCTAACCCTAGTATCCCAAAAGCCAACTTTTACTTTATTACATTAACATAAGATATAAGGAATCACATCACAAATAGATGAATAGTTTAGTAGCATTGGTAAACTTGATACATACATGATTCCCATATTAATTTTGAATAAAAAAATTTCAACATATATTTTTTGATAATATCTTTATTTTATCTGGCATATCCTTTCATATCATTCATATTAATCTTCATAGATTCCTCGGAATGAAAAAAATAAGCATGCTCTCAAATTATCATTAATGGTTAAGTGAAATAGAAGCTATCATGAATTAATAATAATAATCAACATTAAAAGGTAAATAATTTAACACACATTTAATTTAAATATTTTTACTATGTTTTTTAGATAAGGGATAATCAATGCATTATAAATGACTAAAAACACATTCTATTTATACATAAAAATCAAATTAAATTAATCCAAAGATAATATCATTGTGAAAATATAATGGATAATTAGATAAATCATAATCAATATGGAGAGGTAAATAAATGAAAAAATATTCCATTTAATCAATAAGATAAGAATGAAGTCCATCCATAGATAATATAATTGTGAAAATATCATGGAAAATAACAACTAAATTCATAATAACAGAAATGAATAATTATTGGGCATTAGGATATCATGAATCATTAAACCTCTAATGTAAATACATTTCAAAAGATAATATAAAATTTATGGGTATGTATATAATAGAAACCCATTTGAATAAGGAAAGAAAATTGATTTATATAATTATAATATAGATGCATTGAGGGAAAATCTATAACCAATCCCTAATCATATATGCATTTCAAATGTATTACTTAAATATTGAATGATTGATTTAATTCATGAAAAATATTCATTATCAACAAGTTTTAGAATCCGTTAAGAAATATTGATTAATAATAAGTTTCATGTTAATTCATAAAACTATGAAATTAAAATAACGTATGTGTAAATGATAAGTAATATAAGTAGTAAGTATATCCATGATATATAATTTGGATATTTAGGGGAAATTTTATGTTCCATGATAACAATAAAGTGAACATTTCAAGGGAAAATTAATGATTAAAAAATTAATCAAAAAAGAGAGTTTCAATACTTTCCTTGGTAAAAATAATCATAAACCATTAAAAAATAATAAATATGGTGTCAATAAAACACATACCTAGTGGATCATAGGTATAATTAAGGTTTTATGTGCTTTATGGATAAAAATAACTTAAAAATATAATTAAAAACATTTTATAGGGAAATAGTCCCTTCACATTGAAAATATTTTTATTGTAAAACTTTAAAAAATATTTTTAAAATGATTTTATTTGAAAATAATCTATAATAAATAACATTTAAGATTTAAAAAATTGAGGTTTTTAGGGATATGATAAATTCTATATATTCCATAAATGTAAAAACAATTATTCACTTCATATTTTCAATAAAATCAAAATCGGCCTTGTTTAGAAAATAGAAAGAAGATTTATTTTAGATTTTTTTTAAATTGTAAATCAATGGGGAAAATGTATTTAATAAATCATTTTGTGAAATAAAAAAAATTATTTTTTAGAAAACATAGATTTGGATGATATAGGATTTGTGACCGAATATTGAAATGAATTCGGATTTTATTAAAAAAATATCAATCATCATACATACCAAGAGTGGATAGAATGGTATTGTTAATTTAAAAATAAATTAATAAATAAAGGATAATAAATTAAATGGTTTTATTATAATATGTTCAAATAATTTATTTCAATGGAAATTTAATCATAGATAATCCTGATTTAAATGAGATTGTGAAATAAACCCTTACAAATATTATAACATTGAAGTGAGAATTAACCAATGAATCAATTATATGTATCAAATGTAAATCCAAATATAAAAATTTTAAATAAAACATTTTATAATAAAAATTCAGTACATACCTTATATTTGAACATTAAAAACAATGGAGAATTAATATAACCCAATGAAAAAAATTGAGTTATGAAATTCTTTACTGCTTGGTACTTTTTAAGTCAAAATAAATTTCGATGAAATAATTCAAATTGAAACTTATAATACCATGAATAATTTTTGAATCATGATATTACATTTCAAATTGTAGGTATATAAACCAAATAAAATAAATTAGGTTCATAACAATACAATATGCCTTAATGAATAGAAATTGAGACGAATCCCCTTACACCAAACTTATTTTTGGTTAAACATGAATTAATATACTATATAATGGTTTTAATCATGTTATTGATTTATAATATAACTTTATTAATATTTATAATATCATATATGATCCTCTTATATCATATTTCCAACTGTTTGTTAATAACATTTCATTATTTTTCTTATTTCAGGTGTTATTTGGCTTATTTTCTCATGTGTTTTTTCCATGAAAGTTCCAGTTCATGGGTATATGATATAGATACATCATCTTAATAATGATATTAATTTGTTAAATATAATATTAACTCATTATATATATATATATATATAGAATTATTCTTGAAGGTTGGACTTGGAAAATGAATTGAATCGCTTCCTAGATATGGTAAACCGTAGGTACACACGGGCGGCGATATCATTCAACTACTGAGTGAAAGGGAAATGAATTGTGTGACATATTAATTTTAAAAAATAAATATAATTTCATATATATCTAATATATTCATTAAAATTATCCTTATTACTTTTAAAGTAAATCATTAGTGAAAAATGAATCACATCGCTTCACGTGGAGGTAGTTCGCCGTACACATGAATAACATTATCATATTTCAAATGGAATTAATAATAAGAATATATATGTGATATTAAAATTAATTAAGTATAATAAAAATAATAAAAATAATATTAATGTTTTAAATCTCTCATTTTATCCATCCTGTAAAGGTGGTGACATAAAATGAATTACATCGATTCGTGAGGTGGTAGTCCGCTATATACATGATCAACAATTTTGTTTACCATTTGTTGGAAGAGGAGATGGATATGGGTTATGAAATTATCATAACAAAATATAAGTATATATAAGATAATTATGTTCTTATAGAAACATTTTTTAATTATATTTTAAGAAGGCAGAATAAGAAACATAATAAAAATACTAGTTTAAGAATGTAACCTCTTCTTCGAACAACTTCCTCATGTTTACACAAAAAGAATTACAAGGTTGGTTTTATTATCAAAGAATTACTTAAGGATATTTTTATATTATTAAGTAAGGTATTTGGGTAGGTATTTTCTAAAAAACTATATTTGGAATTGTGAATATGGGAGGAGAGTGGGTGACTTTCTTTAAGTGTGGGAGAGGACACACATGATTTTTTTGGAAAGAATCTAGTAAACCCACATTTTTAATAATAAAAAAGCCTAAAAATGGGTTATTTTTTATCCTAAAAGTTTATAAGGTTGATTTATGTCTATCTAATGGGTTGTGGTTATGTTTTAGGTCATTTTTACCCTTATCTATTTAGTTTGATCCATAGTAACCCCTTTTTATCTTAATTATGGTAATTAATTTTGACTATTTCTACTATTCATTATGGTTAGAAATTAAGTTGAACATATTAAATAATATAAAATATTTTGATTCCAATTATAGAATTTAGTTTTCCAAAATTTAATTTACAGAAGTTGAAGAACACAATTTAGAATTATACCCGTAGTGGTGATGAAAAAGAGGGTTTCTAAAGAAAAAATTATCATAAGTATAGATGGTTTTAATAACAAAATTCAATTTGAAAATGATTAGAGCTAAATAAATTATTTAAATTTAAATTTAATTTAAATAATTTTAAAATAAAACCAATTTAAAATATAAATTAAAGTTATAAATTATTTAAAGGAAAAATAAATTAACAATAAAAATCATTATTTTTCACTATTTATCGAAAAATGAAATTTTTTCAAAAAATATCCGAAATTAACAATAAGATAATTTTTATATGATGATCACAAAAAATAATTTAACTTTATAAAATTAATTTTCTATAAGTGGAAAAAATTAATGTTAAATTATGTGCCCAAATCTTGACTAAACATTTTTTTTAGAAAAATACAGTATTTCAAAAAACATTTCTTTTTCTTTTAAATGATTCTCATTTTATTTATAATATATAGATAACCAAAATTTAGTTAGTACTCTTCATGCCCTCTAATTTAACACCTACTTTATAATTTTTTACTAAATTAAACTTCTTTCACACTTGTGGTTGCATGTTCCCCAAGTTATCAAAGTGATTAAATTTAATGAAATATACTTTTTGGGTTGTTTAAGATCAGCATAGTGTGTCAAATATGCTATCGAATGAAATTTTATTCTTTTAGAATTTTAGGGTTTCATATGAAGGATAATTTAATATAAACTACTAAGAAAAACTGGTGTTCTTATTTTCATTTGCACTTAATTTTATCTTTGAACATTGTAATACATTACAATTTCTTTTCAATTGAAAATATCACTCTAATTAATTACTTGTTTTTAAAGGATTTGAATAAAATTTTAAAATTTGTATTCACCCCCTCTAGTCTAGTTTTTTTAGTTCATCTAAGATAATAGGTCATTGTCTTTTATAATTATTTTGTGTATTAGAAAGCTAAACCTTATCCATCACTTGTTCTATTATAACACCACGAACCAAATCACTGAGTATAAGCTGGAGTGCCATATGAACTCATGCACACCTCATCACACAAAATATGTTACTGACTATTGTTTAGGGTTTGTATGTTTTTTTGGAGAGACTATTTCCTTCATAATTGTAAATACCCTGACCCTAGTATCCTAATTTCGGTGCCTTACTTAATTACATTATTACTAAGAAAAAGTGTTCACATCCCAAAGGAATGAATAATTTAGTAGCTTTGGAAATCCAGATATATAAATAAGTTTTTCATTACAATTTTAAAGGGAAAACAACATTTCAAATTCATTAGAAATATTCATAAACTCCTAGATTATCCCTACAAGTCATTCAAAATATACATCTTTTCATACTAGGGAAACATAAAACATAAGAAAGGGGTGAGCTCAGATGCCTAGTATGAGTAATAAAAACAAAAAAAGATATCATAAATAAACATAAACAATAGGTAATGGTGAATAAATAAAAACACAATCCATTTAAACATAACCATGAATATAATATAGAAGGAATAAAAGTGGAATAAATATTTCCGTAAATAATCTCATGAGAAAAAACATAACCTTGTATATTCTACCTGTCGAATAATCGCACGAGAAATCAATTACTAGTATCACAATGAGGTAATGAATAATTCCATACATCATAAACATACCTTCAAGTTTTCAACCAAGACACTATATGTAAATAGGTAAAAACCCACTCTAGTTTTTCTTATAAGACCTACCGATGCATTGAGGGGCTAAAGTCGGCCCCATCCATCACCTACAAAGTCTAATGAATTCCTAATAGGTCTAATAATTGATTTAAAAAGATATCATTAAATCAAAGTTTCCCATACCAATTATAAAAATTTTAATCATAATCGTAGATGAAAATTATCTAATAAAATCATTGATAAATTCTTGAAATAAATTCACTTTTACTTTATAAGGAAGAGTTATTTTGGGAAATAAGTCATATTTATCATAAAATCATATGTAAAAATGAATTTACAAGAAAAGAAAAGGGAAGGAAAATGGAATTATATTTGAATAATAAATGATTTCCAACATGTAAAACTAGTTTTTAAGAAACTTTAGAATTGGGCCACATCAGTGAGGTTTAAAAAAATATAAATGTCTTTAAAATGGAAAAATTAATATTTTTTTTAATAAAACTAGAAATAGTAAAAAATATATTTTTTAATGATAAATTGAGTGATTTTATAAAAATAACGATTGATTAAAATATATTATGTATTGTACTTGAAAATACGTAAGAAATAGGGAAGTTCCCTTTGATTAGGCTTGCATATTGTTAATAATTGCGAAGAGAACCTTATAAAATCATGTATTTCCCATAAAAGAAGGATGAAGTAATTTTGATACATTATTTAGGAACATATAAATAGAATTTATAATATTTATATAAAAATAAATAATAATTATATTGGGGTAAAGAGATATAAAGTGTAACCCGAATGAAAATGGAAGTTCAGGGAGAATCCCTAACCACTTTGCAAACAGTCGAACCATTTGCCCAAAAAATTAATGATCATAAAATAAGAAATTTAAAGACATGAATATAAATAAATTCATTATATTATAAATTAATGGGTAGTATACATACACCACTCATAAGAAATAGTGGTGAATAAGGAATATCTCATAGAAATAAAAGTGATATGAGAAAACCAATACCTTATATCTGAAAGCCTTCTGCACTTCTACTTAACATCTTAAATTTTGAAATTAGATTAATTAATAATTTAATTACAAACCTATTCAACATGTATTTGATTTATTATAATTATAATGAGTTCATTTATTGTATTTTTGATGAGTTATAATATTCTATTTCTTTGTTTGGAAGTGTTCATTTCCTTGGTTTTCACGATTGGTTCACATGTATACATGTATGAAAAATCACGTTATTTGGGAATAGTAATACAGAATATAAATTATTTATTATTAATGAACCTCCAAAATATTTAATGGTTTTATATCCATATATGAGAATTATTCATTAGATAAAACATTAATGATAACAGTTTGGATTATTTTGCTGTTTTTTCAATCATCAGAAATTTGTTTTGTTTTATGAATTAATATTAGGTATATATACTGGTTACATAACATTAAATAAGTTTTATTAAATTTATTAAAATATTTTTTAAACATAAAAATTCTTTTTATGACTATACTTGATGGTGTAATTGAAAAAAAACTCTTCATCCACGAAGGTAGTAAATCCGCCCCTCATAGACGATGTTTTAATTTTTAGAACAAAATGGTGAATAGAAAAGAATTGATGGTGGATATCCCTTAATCATAATAAAATTTCAGTATATATAACATACTGTAGTTATCATGCAAGTTTTTATAGTGGTGTTAAACCAATGATAATAAAATAAAATAAATTGAAAAAAAATTAAAAGATCGAAAGAGGATTTTACCTCTTGAATTCCTCTCATTGAGAACCTCCTTAAGGAACTTTGAAATGGTCTTTTGGGTGAGAACAGAAAGATGAAAATGTGGAAGAGAGGTTTGGGAGAGGGATTGGGCAGAAATTGGATAATATTCAATCCTTTGGAGGTGTGAGGAGAAGGGGTTGTGAGGGGTGGTAATTATAGTGGTGGAGAGGGGTGTTTTTTGAATATTTTATTCATTTGTTTATTATTTAGGCTAAAGACCATTAATATTTTTATAATTATAAATAAATATATAAAAATAATTTAGGATATTTCTAGATTATGGGCTCATATTATCCATACATCATCAATGACTCAATAATTCATGTATTTGTTAAATTCTGTAAATTAATGCATTTAACTATTCACCAAAATTTCAACTATTTTAGAAAAATACCAAAAATTTAGCCTAAAAATTTTCCAATGTGTAGAATTAAAAAACTAATCCATTTTATGAAAATAATTTTTTAATTATGAGAAATTTTACTTCTAAATAAAATCATCATTTACACAAAAAATACAGATTTTAATATTATAACTGATTTTATGACGCATTCAAAAATTAATTAAGTTCTCATAAAATTTTATTATAATAATAAGAAAACAAAATATTAATTTATGAATCTATTTAATGAAACTGTTTTTTTAAAATTATTATTTTAATTATAAAATTGTGAATTAACATTTCTTTTTCCTAGAAATACCAATACTTTATTTAACATTTATAAAACATTTATTTTCATATTCCAAGATATAAATACATCAAATTTTTCATTAATAATATAACAAAATTTTATTTATACTTTCAATGGTGTGGTTACTATTCAAATTATAAATAGATGATTAATATAATGAACATGACAATTTTATAAAAAAATCAAGATTTTTCACTATTCACTAGAAAAATAAATATTTTCAGAAAAATACCAAAATTTTACCCTAATATAATATGACATTAAACTTTTAAAAATAAAGTTTATTTTGTTCAATATAATTTTAAAAAGTGTCCTAATTTTTATTTAAAACAAGTGGGTCATTAAAAGGTGGTAAAACTGCCTTTAGAAAAAACATAGCCTTTTAATGTGAAAAAACTGGATTCATTTTTAACTTTATGCATTTAAAATAATTTAGATGAATATCAATACATTTGATTTAATATATAATATATATAAATTTCAATTTTTTTTAATACTATTCATTCCTGCAAATTTAACTGCTAGGATATAACGCTTGTTTTAAAATAATGATTTCTAATTGTATATCATTGTTCATTTAAGAACGTTGTTGTGTGAAACCCATGATGTTGATGAAATTAAATTTAAAAGTATATATACCATAAAATCATAGTGTATTACATTCTCCCCTCTATCAATAAATTGTGTCCTCATAATTTTAAATTGTACTTCTAATGTCAATGGTTAATACTTCAAAATTATTTTTTGGGAAACCCACATTTGTAATAGGGTTAAAAAATATCCTTATAATAAGAGGTAAATGGAAAAGAGAAGGTCACCAGAAAACTAGGATTTTGGTTTGGAAATCATTATTGGAAAGCGATAACATGGAAAAAGAAGATAAATCTATATATCAAATTCCGAAGGAGGGAGATAGAAAACATGATCATTAAAAAGTTAACCATCATAAAACCATAAATATTCATCAGTTAAAAGACTGTTGATTTCTCAGAAAGAAGAGTAAAAATGTAACATTTTTATTCTAAAATAATTTTTCTAGAAATGAGGGCTTCTTTTACTATCCATAAAATAACTTTAGAAAATAAACATACTTGATTACTTCCATGTCATAAGCATAATCTCATCCAGTTGCTATGCATTGTTCTATTTTCAGTTCAGCCACCACTCATTGAAATGAATGTTTAAAATGAATTGTTAATTATTGAAGAACTTTTAATGAATCATATGGTCCTTATGTAATTCCTTATATTTTTAAATATTTACTGAAACTAAGAAGGTTTCCATATGTTATCAATGAACTATAATTTCTAGTGTTTACCTCGATCCATTACACAATGTAAGAACCCGAATCTTCTTTTCGAGTACATTTTTCCTTTTTCTGGAGTTTTTGAGAAACATGAATTTTTCTGGAAATTTTTGAAGTACACGCCGTGTACTTTATGAGTACACGCTGTGCAATTTTTCCCGGCTCAAAGCCGTGTGCTGGCTGTACCGGGCCACACACACGGTGTGTAAGGCTGAGGTGGAGGCCGGTTAATTCAGAGTACGGAAGATTGAAGTACATGCTGTGTACTCAAGAAGTACACACAGTGTACTTTTTTTTTCATTAAATGGACCGGGGTCGCGCCTAACCCCCAAAATCATCTTCTTCTCCAGATTTCGTCCACCCGGGAGCGACCGTACAACCGAATCTTCTCCGAGCTCCCGCCTCGCCGTCCGTTCTCCTATTCGAGCACGGTCGATTTCATTGGAAGCGCAGCGGTGAGTTCTTCCTTCTTCTTGAGCCTTGTTTCCTGATTCCTCCTTGTTTTCAAGATATTTTGGGATGAACATTTTGTGCATTTTCTCAGATCTACGTTGTTCTAAGAGGAACATATCATCGTGGTTCACATATATCGATCTCCTAGGATTGAGGTAGGTGGTTTGTGTCTTTCCGTAGAAAGTTAATGAATATTATGTGCAAATTTCACCAAGACCCATGAACGGGGTATTGCGTGTTTCCTGTTTTTTCCCTACCGTTTGCCTGCTTTTCTTGATTTCTTTAGTAGAGGTTATTTCTTGTGAGTAGAGTAATTTATTTTGTGCTCAAGTTTCTTTTCCATGGTTGTTTTTCCTGTTGGGTGTTTTGCCAGTTGCCATACCTTGTTATAGGATAGTGGAACTGTCTCTTTGATATGCTGTTGAGCCTTAGTTGATAGCCAAGTAGTTCTTGAGGTTTACTTGGACGATGCACGTGCGCTGAGCATGTTTACTTTTCCACACAGGATTGTGAGAGCCTAGTGTAGTAGACCATAGGGAGAATCTACGTAAGGGATTCTCCAGAGTGTCTTTTAATACGATGCGAGACCACAGGAGGAATTGACGATGAGTGCTTCCTCAGAGAGTCTGTAGTTCCTCGATGCGGGCCACATGGGGAATATGACGTTGAGTGCTTCCCTAGAGAGCCTTTAGTACGAGCCGAGACTATAGGGGGAATTGACGGTGAGTGCTTCCCCAGAGAGTCTACTTTTTAACTGAACCAGAGGGGTGAGACTGTGTGTGCCTCCCAGAGGGTTGCTAGTGCTTTGTAGGTTGAACCATAGGGGTTAGGCTGTGAGAGCTACCCAGAGGGTTACCTGTTACTTTTGTTACTAGTTGTTTACTTGTGTACTTTGTTTGTTAGAACTGTGGATTGTAGCTGCTTGTTCTTTTCTGTCTAATGCTTCTTGTTTTATTACTGCCATGTATTCATTGACTGTTAGGCACAAATATTTGGGTGATTGCCTACTGGGATTGTATCTCACACCCTGTTTGGGCCATGCTTTTGGGCCCAAGCATACTATGTTGCTGGAGGTATGGATAAGGGAAAGCACCCTTCTACTTTAGGTTCTTGATTGCACTAGATCTGGGGAGCATGGGACCGAGCCATGGCTCGCGATGCCGAGGAGCTTACCTTTTTTTCTTTTTCACTTGGATTAAGTTTTATTTCAGCACGTTGTTGTGTTTGCTTTTTTCCTTAGATACTTTCACCTGCTGCATCATTTTCATCATTGTTATATATCTATATTGCTTCCGCTGTTTCGTTTCTGTTGTTATGCATGTTGTTTACTGCTTTCGTTGTTTATTGTTGTTTTCTTACCTTGTATACCTTACCTAATGAGGGCATAGTTTCCCCAATAACTTCCCATGACCCTCGCTGCTATTTGGCAGTCTCTGGCATTCGGGGAAACGCACTTGAGGTCATGTGGCGAACCGGGTACGGGGCACCAGTAGAGGGGGCTCCGGACTCGGGTCGTTACAAAGTGGTATCAGAGGGGTTCTTTTCTCTTGATTTACTATTTGGAGACTCTAGCCAGGGATAGTATGGATTCGGTACTTGGTATTAAGCTGTGCTCGGGAGTAGCTAACCCGTGTACAGGGAAAATCCATACTACCTCATTAATTGTAATTTTTCTGGTTTTGAGATTTTATAGTTGATCTAATTTCACCTAGAGTGATTCACATGACTTGTGCTATTACTGTTTTGATATTGCGGTTCTATTTCTTTCGCAACCTGATGAAATGAGGGTATGCCATCTCATGCATCATATAGGCTCTTGTAGAAATCACATGCCATGCATTCTTGCCATGCTATCTAGGGTGTATTAGCGATTGCATGCTGTTGTGATAGACTTTGTGTAGATTATGCATGCTGTTGTGATAGTTGCTTGATAGATTCTCTAATGTTATGTTAAAAAAATGTTTTTTTTGTTCCTTGCTTAAAGTGAACGCCAAATTTTGGTTCTTGAGGTCTAATGGGCCCTCACGGATTGTAATTTGGTACTTTTTTCGCCTTGTTTTTAGTGTTTCTGGAATTCTGTGCAGTTTCTAAGCTACTGCGCAGAAAAAAAACCCAAAATACACTGCGTGTACTTTTTGAGAACACTCCATGTAGTTTTTAGGCCGTGTCACTGACCGTGTGAGCAGAACACGGTGTCGTGGAAGTAACTTTTGAAACACGCCGTGTACGGTAGCTACACGCCGTGTAAGTTCGGAGCCGTGTACCCGACCGTGTCACTAACAACACGGGTCGGGGAAGCACGGGTAGAACACGCCGTGTCCATAGGGAACACGCCGTGTAGTCCTGTCCAGGAACCCGGTTGTGTCACGAACAACATGGGCCGGTGTTACCTTCCTTTCCACACACCGTGTTTGTTCGGAACACGCCGTGTAGTCTTGCCCAGGTACCCGGCCGTGTCACGAACAACATGGGACGGTGTTGCCTTTGCCTATACATGCCGTGTTTGCTCGGAGCATGCCGTGTAAGGTCCAGTCGGGTAGACGGCTGTGTACTCAACAACACGGACCGCCAAAGCCTTGTCTAGTGCATGTCGTGTTTGTTTCAAACACGCCGTGTAGTCTCGGGTTAAGTCAGACCGTGTGGGTTAGCCATGTAAGGAACTTGGGAAGGGGAATAGTTCCAAGTACATGCCATGTGTTGGGGTCAACACGTCGTGTAGTTTGAAGTGTACACGAATTGTAGAGCAGGAGTACACGCCCATATCAGTGGCTTAAAAAGACACGCCGTGTAGTTTTTATACACACCGTGTAGTCGTGTTTTGCAATCTTGTGTGTTTTTCTTCCCCTATTCCCGTTTTGTACTCTTGTGTTCTCTGTCCTTGTTTTCCTAATCTAAGGTGTGCTTTTTATATTTCAGATCTATGCCTCCGAGACGTCCTCCGGTCGTACGTCTGTCGTCAGGCAGTGATCAGACGCCAGATATGGCTGATCAGGGACTTCCTGCCGATCCCCTAGTTGAGCCAGCCTTGGCACCGACTGTCATACCAGTTGCGGGCTCTGATGCACAGTTCAGAGAGGGCTTCATGAGGATGACGTATGCCTTCCAGGGAGCACCGCCTCCTGCCACGTCTATGGAAGACTTGATGCGGGTTTTCCAACAGCAGCATCCTCCCACGTTCTCGGGGGAAGGAGGACCTCAGGCTGCAGAGTCATGGCTGGAAGCCATGCTGACTATCTTCGAGAATCTGGAGACGCCTCCATAGAGGCGGTTCAAGCTCGCCACCTACATGCTCTGAGACTCCGCCAAGAGGTGGTGGGATGTAATCTCACAGGCGGGTCAACAACAGGCTATGACTTGGGAGGAGTTCCAGTGCGTGTTCTACGACTACTTCTACCCAGAGACCCTGAGGGCCGATCGAGCCTGGGAGTTCATGAGATTAGAGTAGGGTACTCTATCTGTCATGGAGTACTCCTGTCGTTTCACCGAGCTACAACGTTTTACACCCCTTTGGGATGGGAGTGGGGTGTTCTTGGCGAGGAAGTTTGACGAGGGACTCTGGCGAGAGATCCGCACGCAGGTGAACATCTTCCAATTGAATTCCATCACTTCCATTGTCAACCAGGCACTGATTGCAGAGCGCAATCAGAGAGACTCCACAGCTGCGAGCCAGGGCGGTTCTACTTACAGAGTTTGCTTTCCTCCAGATGACAGCAAGAAGTGCCGTAGGGAGTCTACACACGATGATTCGAGGAAGCGAGACGCATCATCAGGCAGCCAGGTGACATGCTACCAGTGTGGCCGGACAGGGAACATGAGGCCGCAGTGCCAGAGAGACCCCATGGAGTGCCGATCTTGTGGTAAGATGGGTCACCTTCAGCGTTTCTGCCAGGTTTTCTCACCAGCAGCTAGTGACCGGGGTTCTTCCATGACTCCTCGTTCAGGAGTAGCCCCACCAGTTTCTCACCAGTCGAGAAACTGGAGTTCTTCCGGCCGTTCAAGCCGAGGTGGAGGTCGAGGACGTGGCAGTCAGCCACCAGTTCCTCAGCACCAGTAGGGCAGTTCAGCTCAGAGTGGTTATCCAGGGGCGTAGGGCCGCGGTACAGGCCAATCTTTCGCCGTGGAGCAGACTTATTAGGAGTAGGATCCTGACCCTTCTACTGTTCGAGGTACGATTTTAGTAGCCTCAGTTTTTTCTTCAGCCCTTTTCGATACTGGTGCTACGCATAGATTTATCTCCGTTGCTGTCGTGTAGATCCTTGGGCTCTGCATCTTTTCTTCTGCCGACTCGTTGACACTAGACACACCTTTGGGAATGAGGACATCTAGTGTACGCCAGTGTAGAGAGTGCCCTATCGAGGTTACAGGGTATCAATTCTTATGGGATATCTATGTCTTAGAGATGACAGGCTATGATTTCATACTTAGCATGGAATGGTTTATTCCCTTCCAGGCAGTCATTGACTGTTATCGCCGCAGAGTCAGTTTCGTCTCACTAGAGGGTGAATCTTTTCTTCATAGAGGCGAATGGGATGTTCAGGCGAGTCGGGCGGGACTCGAGCATCTTGGTCTAGGAGGGGTGACAGCCCAGACTGCTAGTCTTTATCTGGATGATCAGGGCACTCCACAGTTGGACTTTCCTCCAGTGGTGGATCTCTTTAGGGATGTCTTTCCAGAGGACTTTTTGGGTTTTCCTTCGGAGCGTGAGGTAGACTTCTCTATTGAGATCATGCCAGGAGCGGCACCAGTGTCCATTCCTCCCTATAGGATGGCCACACCTGAGTTGTAGGAGCTCAAGAAGTAGTTGGAGGAGCTAAAAGCTAAGGGTTTCATCTGACCTAGTACTTCTCCTTGGGGTTCTCCTGTTCAATTTGCCAAGAAGGCAGACAGTACCCTTTGACTTTGTGTGGATTATCGAAAGCTGAACCAGTTGACAGTTAAGAACCGATATCCCTTGCCGTGGATTGATAACCTTTTCGATCAACTTTGAGGAGCCCATGTGTTCTCAAAGATCGACTTGAGGTCCGGTTATCATCAGTTGCGCATTAGACCATTGGATATACCTCTGACAGCCTTCAGGAGCAGATATGGTCTATACGAGTATACAGTCATGCCGTTCGGTCTCACGAATGCACTTATAGTTTTCATGGCACTGATAAACCGAGTATTCCATCCTTACTTGGACTCCTTCGTTGTGGTCTTCGTGGATGATATCTTGGTGTACTCTCACACTCTACACGACCATGCCACACATCTTGAGATCATTCTGAGTACACTAAGAGAGCATCGACTTTATGCTAAAATCTCGAAGTGCCACTTCTGGATGGATCAAATTCACTTCTTGGGTCACGTCATCTCAGAGGCAAGAGTATCTATGGACCCATAGAAAGTGAGAGCTGCAGTTTCCTGGGAGCATCCGAAGAACATCTTTGAGGTACGAAGCTTCCTAGGGCTGGCCGGATACTACCGACGCTTCATTCAAGACTTTTCTCATCTAGCAGCACCTTTGACAGGTCTGACCAAGAAGGGGGAGAAGTTCTTATGGTTAGATACTTGTGAGACAGCCTTTCAGAAGATGAAAGGGAGGTTGACGTCGGCACCGATATTAGTCTTGCCAGAGCCAGGTAAGAACTATACAGTCTACTGTGATGCTTCAGGTATCGGGCTAGGAGTTGTGCTTATGCAGGGAGATGGAGTCATTACGTATGGGTCTCGGCAGTTGAGTCCACATGATAGGAACTACCCTATGCACGATCTGGAGTTGGCAGCTATTTTTCATGCCTTGCGCTGTTGGAGACACTATCTTCTGAGAGAACACTTTGTGGTCTTCACTGACCACAAGAGTCTCAAGTATATCTTCACTCAGCGTGATCTGAATCTGAGGCAGCGTAGGTGGGTCGAGTATCTTCAGTATTTTGACTTAGAGCTTTCCTATACGTTGGGAAAGGGCAATGCCGTAGCAGATGCGTTGAGCAGGAGAACTCAGATTCAGGTAGTTCAGGAGGCTAGTAGTGAGTGGCAGCTGATGGATCTGTTCTCTGAGATGCATCTGGAGGTGCACAACAGACGGGGACATACTTTTCTATCTTCTCTAGCTGTTACCTCCACGCTACTTGATCAGGTACAAATGAGGCAGCTATCAGACTCAGAAGGCTTAGTCCTGCGGGAGAGTGTGTCAAGAGAGGACCCTCTTCCTGGATGGACAGTGGGTGAGGATGAGACCTTGCGTTTCCAAGGACGCGTATGGGTGCCAACAGACATATTCAAGGGGATGATGTGCGATTTCCATTCCTCTGTTTGGGAGGTTCATCCTGGCGTCACCAATATGTATCGAGACCTTCATCGCCAATACTGGTGGCTAGGTATGAAGAAGGATGTTGCTGGTTTTTTCATGAGATGTTCTACTTGTCAGCAGGTGAAAGCAGAGCATCATCGACCAGTGGGGATTTTACAGCAGTTACCCATTCTGGAGTGGAAGTGGAACAATGTTGCGATGGACTTCGTGACCGGGTTGCCGAGATCGCCTCGGGGAAACGATGTTGTTTGGGTTGTCGTCGATAGGCTTACAAAGGTTGCTCACTTCTTGACGATCAAAGAGACCTACAATGTCGATGATCTGGGATGACTTTACATCAGATAGATCGTTCATCTTCATGGAGTTCCACACTCTATTGTTTCAGACAGAGATGCGCGCTTTACCTCTCGGTTCTGGCAGGGACTTCAGAAGGCCTTGGGTACACAGGTACTTTTGAGTACAGCTTACCACCCCCAGACTGATAGCCAGTCCAAGCGCACGATCCAGGTGCTTGAGGACATGCTCTGGGCTTGCATCCTTGACTTTGTCGGTTCTTGGGAGAAGCATATTCCTTTGGTGGAGTTCTCCTACAACAACAGTTTCTAGGAGACCATTCAGATGGCACCATATGAGGCTTTGTACAGTAGGCCATACCGATCACCCTTATCCTGGATGGAGGTAGGAGAGGAACCTTTGCTGGGACCTCATCTTGTATAGGAGACTTCAGAGCAGATAGAGCTGATTCAGAAGAGGATGGCTACAACACAGTCTTGGAAGAAGTCTTATGCTGATCAGCGGAGAAGACCTCTGGAGTTCGAGGTCGTAGATCAGGTTTTCCTACATGTCGCACCAAGGTTGGGACACAAAAGGATTCGGAGACAGGGTAAGATTTCATCGCGGTACGTCGGGCCATTTGAGGTCTTGGAGAGAGTTGGGACGGTCGCCTATCGGTTACAGCTACCTCAGTGGTATCGGGCCATGCACAACGTCTTCTATGTCTCTCAGCTTCGACATTACTTTTCAGACCCATCTCATGTCTTTCAGCCTGAGGAAGTTGATCTTGAAGTGGATGCGTCATTCAAGGAGCATCCTATCCGGATTATCGATTGCAGTACGAAGGTTCTCCGCGGGTGGTCTGTTCCTCTGGTACGAGTGCTATGGCAGCACGGGCGAGTACATGACGAGACCTGGGAGAGGGAGATCGATGTACGATCGCAGTGGCCGGAGCTGTTCGGGGTTTCTCCTTCTCCGCCTTGTTAGGGAAATTCGAGGATGAATTTCTTTAAGGGGAGAAGTTTGTAAGAAACCAGATCTTCTTTTTAGGTACGTTTTTCCTTTTTCTGGAGTTTTTGAGAAAAATGAATTTTTCTGGAAATTTTCGAAGTACACGCTGTGTACTTTTTCCCAGATCGAAGCCGTGTGTTGGCCATTCCGGGCCACACACACAGTGTGTAAGGCTGAGGTGGAGGCCGGTTAATTCGGAGTAAGGAAAATTGAAGTACACACCGTGTACTCAAGAAGTACACACCGTGTACTTTATTTTTTTTCATTAAACGGACCAGGGTCGCGCCTAACCCCCAAAATCATCTTCTTCTCCGGATTTCGTCAGCCTGGGAGCGACCGTACGACCGAATCTTATTTGAGATCTCGCCTCTCTGTCTGTTCTCCGATTCGAGCACGGTCGATTGCATTGGAAGTGCAACAGTGAGTTCTTCCTTCTGCTTGAGCCTTGTTTCTTGATTCCTCTTTGTTTTCAAGATATCGTGGGATGAACGTTTTGTGCATTTTCTCAGGTCTACATTGTTCTAAGAGGAATCTGTCGTCGTGGTTCACATATATCGATCTCATAGGATCTAGGTATGTGGTTTGTGTCTTTACATAGAAAGTTGATGAATATTATGTGCAAATTCCACCAATACCCGTGAACGGGGTATTGAGTGTTTCCTGTTTTTCCCTTGCCATTTGCCTACTTTGCTTGATTGCTTTAGTAGAGGTTATTGCTTGTGAGTAGAGTAATTTATTTTGTGCTCATGTTGCTTTTCCATGCCTGTTTTTCCTGTTGGGTGTTTTTCCAGTTGCCATACCTTGTTATAGGATAGTGGAACTATTTCTTTGATATGATGTTGAGCCTTAGTTGATAGCCAAGTAGTTCTTGAGGTTTACTTGGACGATGCACGCGCGCTGAGCATGTTTACTTTTCCACACAGGACTGTGAGAGACTAGTGTAGTAGACCATAGGGATAATCGACGCAAGAGCTTCTCTAGAGTGTCTTTTAATACGATGCGAGACCACATGGGGAATTGACGATGAGTGCTTCCTCAGAGAGTCTGTAGTTCCTCGATGTGGGCCACAGGGGGAATGAGACATTGAGTGCTTCCCCAGAGAGCCTTTAGTACGAGCTGAGACTATAGGGGGAATTGATGGTGAGTGCTTCCCCCGAGAGTCTACTTTTTAGCTGAACCAGAGGGGTGAGACTGTGTGTGCCTCCCAGAGGGTTGCTAGTGCTTTGTAGGTTGAACCATAGGGGTTAGGCTGTGAGAGATTCCCAGAGGGTTACCTGTTACTTTTGTTACTAGTTGTTTACTTATGTACTTTGTTTGTTAGAACTGTGGATTGTAGCTGCTTGTGATTTTCTATCTACTGCTTCTTGTTTTATTACCGCCATGTATTCATTGACTGTTAGGCACAAATCTTTGGGTGATTGCCTACTGGGATTGTATCTCACACCCTGTTTGGGCCATGCTTTTGGGCCCAAGCAGACTATGTTGCTGCAGGTATGGATAAGGGCAAGCACCCTTCTACTTCAGGTTCTTGATTGCACTGGAGCTGGGGAGCATGGGACCGAGCCGTGGCTCGTGATGCCGAGGAGCTTACCTTGTTTTCTTTTGCACTTGGATTCAGTTGTATTTCAGTACGTTATTGTGTTTGATGTTTTCCTTAGATACTTGCACCTTTTTCATCATTATCATCATTATTATATATCTATATTGCTTATGCTGTTTGGTTTCTATTGTTATGCATGTTTTTTACTGCTTCCGCTATTTATTATTGTTTTCTTACCTTGTATACCTTACCGAATGAGGGCATAGTTTCCCCAATAACTTCCCACGGCCCTCACTGCTAGTCGGTAGCCTCTGGTGTTTGGGGAAACGCGCTTGAGGTCATGTGGCGAACCGGGTATGGGGCACCAGTAGAGGGGACTCCAAACTCGGGTCATTACACACAAGTAGTTAATCGTAAGACTCGTCTAAAACAAGTCTATCCAATTTTTACAACCTAAAAAAATTTAGAAGGAAGGTAACTAAATTTCTAAAATATACTTAACATAATATTACCTAAATAAAGTAGCTCTTAATCCCATATAATAAATATATAAATTCCTTAATCACTTTAAAACCTTAATGAAAACATGCATGCTTCCAAATCCATAAGGAATAAGTACTGAAGTACAATCCTTAGATATATCATGAATCTTATAAATAGAGAATTATTGATAAAATAATCAAATAATGTAATTATTGAATCCAAGCATTGGTACATTAATCACTCCTCTTCACCTGAGGAAGTAACATAAGCTTGAAAATGATCCATTTTATTCATGTGATCTATATTCCCTTGACTCCTGGGACATTTAGTTGCATAGTTCCCCATATCATTATAGTTGAAACATTGAAAATTGGAAAATTATTTCATTCTCCTACAATTATGAGAATTGTGGCTTTTTCTACACACTTAATGAATACTAATTTTCCTATTAAGCATATGCCAAGTTAATTTCTTTCATAATTATCACATGTGTAAAAATAATTATTTTCCTTATTCTCTTTATCCATAAGTTGCTCTGTCAACCTCTTCTTCACTTGCTTCCATTATAAATCATAAAACATGGATACTTATTTCTCTATCTTTATAGAATATGATACTATATCCTCATATGATGATAATGTTTGGGATACTTTTTCCTTTTGAATGAATAAAATAATACCATAAAATATAATTCCATTCTTACACTTTAGATCATGTGTATTAGCTAGGTTTTACTTACTTCTGTGAGGTTCCATTTATAAACAATATAATACACTAGATTAGGTTATGAATCATACTGCATAATTTCTAACTAGAAAAACACTTAACATAAATTTAAAACTCATGCATAGCTGATCTCATAATCATAAAATTGGTTTCTTTAGAGACATATTTATGTTTAAATCCTTCATAATGTTTTGTAAAGAAAGTATGAATTATCCTAATAATATCCTCATAGAATGTAAAACTAGGTGAAAAGTAAGGCCCATTGTTGTACACCAGGTTACGCAGAGTCAAGATTGATGCACCTTATCAGAGTTTTAACCCATAGGTACATCTGTTCCAAAACCACATCCACTTGTAGTATCCAAACAAGGATGTATTTCTAAGAAGACCCACCAAATCTCTACCTTACCAAAATTCAAGGATTTTATTATATACTTATCCTCAAAGTCTATATTAGTGTTATTTTCCTTAATTAATGTTTTCTAAATAGAGTCTACAAGGTTCTATCAAACTTCCTTCGATACCAACTATAAAGGCCTCAACCCCAGTAGCCCAATGTCGGTGCCTTACTTAATTATATTAGTACTAAGAATAAGTGTTCTCATCCCAACGGACCAAATATTTTAGTAGATATATAAATCTAGATACATAAATAAGTTTTAAATTACAACATTAAAGGGAAAATAACATAGAAACTATATTGGAAACATAAAAAACTCCTAGATTATCCATGTAAGTCATTCAGAATATACATTTTCACATCCTAGGGAAAGTTAAAACATAATAAAGGTGTGATCTTAGGTGCTCAGTAAGTGTAAAAAATATAACTTAAGCTATCACAAATAAACATAAACAATAAGGAATGGTGAATAACTAAAAAACACATGTCATTTAAACGTAATATTGAGCATAATATAGAAGGAATAAATCTGAATTAATAATTCTATATAAGATCACATGAGAAAGAAACTTAACAATGGATATTCTACTAGTCAAATAATCAAATGATGCATAAATTAATAATATAATAATGATGTAATTCAAAATTCCAGACATCATAAACAGACTATAACAACATTGGCCACAAAACCATATATAAATGGGTAAAAACAGGTCTAGTTTGTTTCATGAGTCCTACTGATGCATCGAGAGGCTATAGCAGCCCCCACTAATAACTTACTAAGTCCAATTCATTAATCATATATCGAATAATCAATTTAAAAAGATATCTTTAATTCAAAGTGTCCTATAAAAAGTTTTTTTATATTAATCCTAATCATAGTTGATAATTCGTGAATAAAATCATTGATAAATTCTTGAGAGAAATTCCCTTTTACTTTGGAAAGAAGAGTCATTTTGGAAAATCATTTATATTTTTCAAAAAACTAGATTGTAAAAATAAATATCCTATAAATGAAAATGGAATGACCATAGAATTATGTTTGAGTCAAAAATTATTTCCAATATGTAAAAAGTATTTTTAAGAAACTTTTGAAATGGGCCTCTTCAGTGCAGTTTAAAAAAAATATAAAAGAGTCTTTAAAAAATAAAAGGTCATATTTTTTGTATAAAAATAGAAATGGGAAAAGTTAGTTTTTTATGATAAAATGAGTGATTTTAGAAAAATAATGGTGGATTAAAATAGATTATGGAGTGTACTTGAAATCGGGTAAGAAATCAGGAAGTTCTCTTTAACCAGGCTCACTTATCGGGAGGAATTGAGAAGAGAACCTTATAAAATAGTCTATTTCCCATCAAAGTAGTATGTAAAAATCATGATACATGAGTTTGGAACATATAAATAGAATATTTAATTGGTATATAAAAATAAATAATAATTACATTGGGGTAAAGAGAGAGATAAAGAATAACCCGAATGAAAAATGGATGTTCGGGGAGAACCCCTTACCACTTTTCAAACACTCAAACCACATACCCCAAAAATTAATGATCATAAAATAATACATTCAATAACCAGAATTTAAATATATTCATGATATAAATTAATGATCATTATAAATACACCACAAAAAATAATTTTTGGTGAATAAGATATATCTTAATGAAATAGAAGCTAGATGAGAAAACCCTTACCTTATGTCTGAAAGCATTCTCCACCTGTATTTAACATCCTAGATAATGAAATTATATTCATTAATAATTTAATTTAGAACCTATTAAACATGTATTTGATTTATTATAATTTTATTGAGTTCAATTATGGTCTTTTTCGTTGAGTTATAAGATTTAATTTCTTTATTCGGATGAGTTTCTTTCCATAGTTTTCATGTTTGGTTCACTTGTATACATGTACAAAAGATCATGTGAAGTGGGAATAGTTATCCAAATATGAAATTATTTATTATTAATGAATCTAAATAATAGTTAATGGTATTATATATCATTTTTTATATATGAGTATGATTCATTTGATAAAACCTTAATGATAACCATTTGGATTATTTTTGCGTTTTCTCGATCATCAGGCACTAGTTTTGTTTTATGAATTAATATTATGTATATATATTGGTTCAATAACATTAAATAATTTTTATTAAATGTATTAAATTTTATTTTAACAATAAAAATGGTTTTTATTACCACACATGAAGGTGAATTGGAAAACTAAAACTTATCATCCACGAAGGTAGTAAATCGATACGTCACAAACAATATTTTAATTTTTAGAACAAAAAGTGTAGGAGAAAACAATTTATGGTGGATATCCCATAGTCATAATAAAACTACAATATAGATATATAATATAATAGAGTTATCATTAATTTTTGGATAGATTAGGTAAATAAAGGATAAGAAAAGAAAAATAATTGAAAAAAAATTAAAAGAAGAAAAGGGGATTTTACCTCTTGAATTAATCTCCATGAGAACATCCTTAAGGAAATTTGAAATGAAATTTTGGGTGAGAAAAGAAATAACAAAATGCGGGGGAGATGTTTAGAAGAGTAATTTGGAAAAAATTGAACCATATTCAAGGCTTTGTAGGCATGAGGAGAAGGGGTGGTATTTATAGTAGAGGAGAGAGATGTTTTTTGAATATTTTATTCATTTGTTTATTTTTTTGGATAAAGACTATGAATAGTTTTTGAATTATCACTAAATATAATAAAATAATTAATAATAGTTTGATATTATGTGCTTAAATTTTCCATAAATCATCTATGACTCAATAATTCATGTATTTGTTAAATATGGTAAATTACCGCATTTCACTATTCACCAAAATTTCAACTATTTTAGAAAAATCCCAAAAAATCACCACATCAATTTTTCAATGTGTAGAATTAAAAAAATGGACTCCATATTGTGAAAATAATTTTCTAATTATGATACCTTTAATTTTTAAATAAAATCATCATTTACTCAAAAAATAATGATTTTAATATTATAATCGCTTTTATGAGAGATTCATATATTAATGAAGGTCTCAAAAAATTATCTTATAATAATAATAGTAAAAAAAATATTAATTTATGAATCTATTTCATGAAAATATATTTTTTAAAATATTTTTTTAATTATAAAATTATGAATTTTAATTTATGTTTCAAAAAAATTCAAATACTTTATTTATCATTTTTAAAAAATTTATTTACTTATTCAGTGATATAAATATATTATATTTTATTTAATAAGTTACATAAATTTTATTCATACTTTCATAGTTGAGGTTATTATTCAATTTAAAAATAGAAAATTAATATATGGAAAATGACAGTTTTATAACAAAATTAGGGATTTTCACTATTCACTAGAAATTAAATATTTTCAGAAAAATACCAAAATACCACCCTAAGATAATTTTGACATTCCAATTTTAAAAATTAAGTTTATTTTTTTCAATAAAATTTAAAAAAGTTTATATTTTTTTTAAATTAAGTGTGCCATTAAAAGTTGGTAAAACTGCCTTTAGGAAAAATAGCCTTTTAATGCACATAATTGGATTCATTCTTATATTATGACTATAAAATAATTTAGATTAATTTAAAAACATTTGATTAAATATATAATATATAAATTTCATAATTTTGTTAATACTATTCATTTCCACCAATTTAACGCCTAAGTTATAATAGTCATCTTAAAATAATGATTTTTAATTGTATATCATTGTCTGTTTAAGCTTGTTGTTGTGTGAAACCCATATCTTTTAAGAAATTAAATTTAAAAAGAAACATACCATAAAATATTGGGGTGTCATAATAATAATATATGTACATAATAAAAATAGTAAAACATAAACAAATAATAACAAAACTACACAAAATTGACTAAAAAAATAACAACATTGAGTAACTAATAGAATATATGTCACATATAAAAACTAATGAAATGAAAATGTGGTACATCATAAAATGTATTAATACACAAGTGAACAATGTAAATACACTATATAAAGTGTTTAGATTCTATCCTAATATCACAGTTTCCCTCTAAGCTCCACCTTCTCTATTGCCCAATGTAGGGTCTTTGCCCTTAGCTGGGTCCCTGACCACGAAACCTACATGCGCATTAAGATTCCCATGAATGGTGTGAGTATATCCAACTATGACACCACCAATGTGTCCTTAACAAAAGTATAGTGATATATAAAATTATATACCATTATACAAAGGTAAATTCATAAATAAACAATCTTATATCGAGTGATCATGGGCTTAATAATCTACCACAAACCTCTACTCTACCTACTTAGAAACCATACTGTAAGAAAAAATTCAATCAAATATTTAATATGAATTTTTTTTCATAAAGGAACAATTCCATGAACACCCACATGGATATTCCACACACTACACCTTTAAGTAGCAATAACCTCACTTTCCACATGGTTATTCACTTATGAACAATTATACATAAATGTGATTTTATTGAATCATTAAAACTTTTCTCATCTTTAATGATGTTTTATATTGGAAAAACGTACTAAATGTTTCAGATCATGGAACTCTTCTAACATTGTCTATTAATTACCACATAAATTTATCATGTTATGTTCTCAAGCTAACCATCATCTACTCAAAACTATGTGCTATCAATCATGTCATCCCTGCTCATTTTTTGAGGAGACAACTGGCTATCCTAGATAATCTTACTCATATTAACATATAAAGTTGACTTTCCATAGGTCATGAACATATCCACATATATATAATAACATAGTAAGGAACAAAAATGACATATCAATCAAGGGTCTCATGGGTCACACATGCACCCACATTGATATCACATCTTTCAAGGGTATCATGATCAATCACACACCCACATGTATATCATAACCATACATTCAAAAAATTCCCCAAAATGGTTTGGAATTCCTACCTCAAGTATGAAAAAGTCAATTCACAATAATTTATACTTGATTAAAGAATACATGACAAATATTCTTAGAATAATCCCAAATTCATTACTTGAGGATTCTAGAATCATGTTGTATAAAGAAAAACATGATAAGATCTTGAATTATAATTGGATAACCCAATAAAAATAACTAATTCCAATAGACCTAGAATAGATTAAGGGATGGTGATAATTATCTAGATATGGTCTCCTATGTATCAATAAAAGGATAATCCTTTATTATATCATTATATTATTCATTTATCTAGCCATGAAAATCTGTATATATGATTACTTCCAAGAAGAGGTTAGGAGAACGGGAATAAAGATGAAGAATAGAGTATAAATGACCTCTTATCTTGAATTATCATGAGACAAATCCCCTACATCCTTCATATATAGAGTTTGGATGTAGGGAAATTCTCAACACCTCTACTACCTGGGTTCAAGACCCATTGACTTAAGACAAATAATATGAGGTTTTAGGTTATAAAAAAAATACTATTTTTAATAATTAAAACTATATGAATGGTTTGGTCATAGAGTTTAGAAAATCATGCCCCAACCATGCAAGGATCACTACCTCTTCAGAGAACCCACATTGTTTAGCTACACTATTTGGTAAACTATTCATTAATTATTCTTTCACCTCTACTCATATTTTCATATTTTCTTGGGGAATATCACACACTTAGCACTAACTATACCCCAATTAGGTTACACCTATTTACCCTCTCCAAAATGTTACACAGAGTCCTAGGAAAACACACACTATTTTTCAAAAATAACTTTCAAACTATGATTCCCCATAATATCCACCAAAACCCTCTAAGAATATATAAGTTACGCAAAACATAAACCAAGGAAAAACTAACTCAAAAACACTTAGAAAAGGGATTCAAACATGGTAAAACACACCTAAAAATTATGGGTTATTACTGTCTACCCTTCTAAGAACTTACCCTCATTAAGAATTATCTCTTGAATTCCTACTCAAACAACCCATTAGATTAATCTTGTACATCAGATTCCCACTCACAAGTCTCCTCTTGGACATGAATATGCTACCAAACAACTCAATCATGGGGAATAATCTTTACCCTTAGTATATTCACTCTATAATCCAAAATCGACAATAGTCACTCTAAAAATGATTCATCTTATTCCAAATCAATGTCCTCGATGTCCATAACATATGAAGGATTGGGCCTATACCTTTAATATTGAGACACATTGATTATGTTATAATTATATTGATATAATATAGGGGGCTCTAATCGATAGGACACTATAATTATATGCTTAATGATCTGAAACATTCTCGAAAACTGTAGTGCCAACATCCCCTATTTCTATAATTTTTGATGCCAAAACTGAAGTGAAAACTGAAAGAAAAACTGGTTGCACATGGTGAAATATAATGGACATATCATCTATTTACAATATAATTACTACTTTCTCTGAGTAGTAACCAACTTCTTCTGAATAATCTAGAATCGATCAGAGGTCTCCTACACTGCACTCAACTCAAAAACTATAAACCGACATGTCTCATGTGAACACAACAGTGAACAACATGACCAACCATAATGATCCTTGAACTATACTTTCTAAATTGATGGCGAGTAACTATTATTGCATAAAAAATATTCCAAGTCCAAATGGTAGTACAAATATCCACCAAAATTAATAATGCATTCAAAAAGAATATACTCCAATATATAGATCACCCTCTCCAACTTACCATCGTTCTATGGATAATATTCCGTAATCAGTTTTAAATGAGTCCAAATTTATTTATACAAGACCTACTAGAATCATGATGCGAAATGAGTGTCTCCATAAGATACCATTATTATAGAAACTCTATGCATCCATACTATCTATTGAACATATATTTTCCCCAACTCCCCAACTAAAAAAGTCTCTCAGATCAACAAGAATTATTCTTCCGTCATTATCCTATGAAACAAAACCTACACATCATATTAAAATATGAGGGTCCCATTAAGCACTATAATATGGTCTATTTTCATATCACCATATTCCACACTTTAATGGGAAGAGGCTAAAGTAATTCATCATGTCACTGATGCTCAACTATAATCCTATGAAAGGTAAAAATTGGGAAAATAAATGGTACAATCCAACATCATAAATTCAAAAAACCCAACATAAACCCCCTTCCCCACCATATTAAAATTTTTATTTCCTAGACTATCTATTATATTACCTATAGAGAACCACTAACTTGAATCCATGCATAACTTGTATTCATAGGGGTTAACTCCCACTACATTACCGTATGGTTATCTAATTACACCATGCTCACTCATATCATACATATAAACCAACAAAAACATTATATGTGTGTCATTGTCATAGTATTACAAAATGTGGATACTTTGAGTAATCTCGGTATGAACTATTTCATGTGACCCACTATCACCTCCCAAGGTACATCCATCATCCAACCTAGGACCTCACTAGTTATATCTATGTGTCTTATCACCCATGATGAAGAGATCATATAAATATTTTTTCATCACAAATGGAAATTAAAAATCATAAGATACCTTATAATCAATATAACACATGCTTATTGAGCTTCTAATTGATAAATAAGATTATCCTCAACATTGCTGATTGAGATATTACATATTGAATTTATGAATGAGATGCATTTTACTGTGTCATAAAATATTATATTGGTATATCATTAGAAATAAAATATAAAATTAATTTGTGGGATCCTGTAGTGTTCTCCCTTCATGGGATCTACCATCCTAACCATGGAAGAAATGGACATTATGTCAGTCCCTCCACTGGAGGATGGGGAGGGGTCTACGTCAAACTCCATGAGGATCTGACCTTATTTTCCTACTCTTATTTCTAATACCAATTAGCACACACTTTAAATACTATTTCTACATACTCTAAATTATAATCATTGTTCTATGGTTTCCCACAACATTCACTATCAAATTTTTAGTTCACAGAAGCCTTGTCCCTTCTATGCATAAAACTGGAAGCACACTTCAAACAAAATCATCCATTAGTGGACTCATTTGATAAGTTTTTCATCTCTTGGGGTTTATTGGAATATGATAATTTTTGTGCTATTTATAGTAGGAATATAATTGGTCAATTTTAATTGGAGAATGATTTTATCTTGTCCAGGTCCATTGCTCCCCATATTTTCAATAAATCCTAGTTCATCATGTTTTATTGGTCCAATGATTTCCAAATGAATCATGATACAATGAACATAAAAATTTATGTCATATTTTTGTAACTCCCTATCCCTTTTTATAATATCTCGATTATTTGAATGATTGGTAATTTATTTTGTTTTTATATATTTTCCAACGGTATAACTCATGCTATTTTTCATCCCATTTCTCTACGAGTTTATATAAAATTATATGTATCACGAATTCCAATAGAGAATGTATGCACTAATGTTTCGTAAGAGTTTTGATACAAGAAACATGTTGTTATAGAGATGTGGGGGGATTTTATTTCCACATGAATGATATCAGGTCATCTGATGGAAGTATTTAGGTACATGTTATTGATCTCCTACCAGATGACAGATGTGGAAGGGTTTGGTCCTAGTGAGAATGTTTTGGAATATTTGATTGATGTAAGTAAAAAATTTTCTAGTTTAGTTTGATGATTCCTTGGATAGAGGAATCCCAAAACCCTAGTCTTCATCCAATATAGATTCAATTGACTAGTTGGGTTCTGAAGAAACATCAAAAGATCCTCCCACCAAGAAAGAGGTAGAGACATTGAATCATGATTGTAATGTTGATGATGTATATAGTAGATTTTAATGGTACTAAGAAGATAAATCTATTGAGATATTTTTTGGGTTAGAGGGGATTGAGTGGGTATGCGAGACTAGGATGTTGGATCCATTCAATGAATCTAAGACCATAACTTATGAGGAGGATGTGTGAACTATAAACTGAACTAATCACTATGAGGGGATATAGGCAGTTGAGGCAGTGATACCTCTCTATAGTCTTAATCATGAAGTGGTGATCCATGTGTAAAGTGAGGGCGTACATATGGATTGAAAGGTTTAGGGGATTCTTGTGAAATAGAGTGGGGTGAATAGAGTTATTTTTCAAGTCCTTAAAAATTAATGTTCATCTATTAAGCTATAAAATCACTTGGAGGGTATGAAAATTGATTTGATGGTCTATGAATAGTGATAACTAGTGTGAGAAATGGTTTCCACTGAAGGGAAAATATTTTCAAGGTTATATTCATGTGATGATATCACTATCCAATTATCATAATTAATTTTTAATGGATGTCATGGTAGTGGGATTCATAGCCCATGTAAGAAGGGGTGAAAGGGGAACCTAGAAACAAGGAGACAGATTCTGATAAAAAGACAGAAATCAATAGGTAATAATGACTACTCATATCTACCTAATCCATTTGAGACATGTTCTTCCAGGATGAAAAGGGTAAAGGCATTGGAAAGAAAAATTAATTCTATTGATCAATATCAGAAAGAGAGTGTGAAGATTTAGTGTGGAATATAAATGATTGACTATGGTGTTTCTAATGAATAATTGAAGGATGGTGGTATGATGGAAGACCAAGATCAGATGAAAGGATGTTCAATGGTTGTGGATAATTCTTACAATGAAGACATCATTGGTTGGGTTGACCACAATAAGGTTTTGTCTTTCGATAATAATTAATATGATGTTATGGATAATAAAAATAATTATAAATCATGGAATCTCATCATACACCATGATAAAGAAGTGTTGGAGGAAACCTTGAAGATTAATACCTCCCAAGAGGATTCTAACAGAATGTTTGATAGAATACTCCCAATGCATACAAACAAATATCAGAGTTAGTGGATCAATAAAAAATATCTTAGTTTGATAGGATCATTCAATGTAAATAAGATAAATTTGGAATAATAGTTGTAGTTGCGGGACAAGATTCCTTATCAATTTGAAGACCTTATAAAGGATGATCTAGATATAAAGTTAACTTCTATTTAATTGAAATTATATAGGTAGAAGGGTTATAATAGTTTCTAACATTTCATTAATTATCATGTGACCTCTTATGGTGTTTGGCAGTACATAGTGTAATCTTTTACAGTCTCTCAAATTTTCCTTAAAAATATTTTTCAAAATAAAAAAGGGTAATTTTTAATTAAAGAAAATTCATCCCCATTCTATATTCTTGTGAAATTGGGTTATATCATATGGAAGTGTTATGAGTTAAATCATAAATTATGATTTACACTAACACTATATGAATTCATGGAAACCAGTTTTTAAATATTGATATACATGAAACTTACAGACATAATTTATCAATGATTATATTCATATGATAAAAATAAATGAAAGGGAGAATTTTTGGATGATTGAAGTCTATAAATGATAAAACTTATTCCATTTACACATATAGTTTTTAATATATGATAAATTATCATTAAATGGACGAGGAATGAAAAAAAAACAGTTTAAATCAATTATATATTTTTAGATGATTCATTAATGAAGTTATTTCTCCATTAATTTTATCTATTTTCATGTTTGTCAATATACTATAAGATATACAATTATATTGCCAAAAATAAGGAGGTTTCCACCCATGTGTTGGGGGATTTAGTCAAACATGTGGATATAACATAGAGTAGGGAATCTAATGGTGATATCTTCTTTAGATTCTTAAAATGCATGGGTGAAGTGTAACAACCTGAACATTTATGAATAAAATTCCACTTTTTGATTTAATTAAATGACTTATGGATAAAAAAAATAAACATTCAATTTGTTTGTTTTATTATATCCAATTGTATTTAAATGATAGTTATGTATCTGTACCGTGGATAATATAGTCATTGAACAATGATCACATGACGATTATAATTATAGGGTTTTAATAAATCCTTTTTGCACAGACAAAGAATGTTGTGGCCACAACCAATAGGGACATACCATAGAAATCTCATCTATCATAGCTTCAAAGGGAGATAGAATTTATGGGCTTCTCTCTGGACCTAGCCCAATATAATATCCCACAAATTTTTCATGAGTGAAATCGTTTATGGGAGAATTTCAAGCTCATCTAGATTCCGACACAAACCATGTTCACCAAACAATCCAATGAAATCCACACCATCACACAACATACTATTAGGGTATATGTTGGTGTAATAAATGAAAATTTATGAAGACCCTAACATTACAGATTTGTAAATTAATTTTTAATATAATATTCAATATATTTTTATCTTATTGTTTTTACATTGTAAATGATTTTAAAGCATAAATAATATTTTTGTTTAATATTTAAATTCCATTTATAAATAAATTTTGATGAATTAAAGTATTTTTAAGAAAAATAATATTTCAATAAAATATTATTATTAAATTAATTATTTTATATAAATTATTATATAATTTTTTAGAGAGTGAAATGTAATTTTTATTACGGTTCGAAAACTCTTATTGACAAAACAAATCCTTTTCAATAAATGCTAGATTTTATTTTAAAAGTGAAAATTCACATATTTAGAAAATTATTCAGATATAATGAATGCCATTTTTGGAATCATTATGTCAAAATTATCCAACTGTGTAGTTTTTATAATTTTCTAGAGGATTCAATTTTTTTGGGTAAAAATTAAGCACCACATAAATATACAGTATGTTTTATGACATCATAATGGTCTAATAGTGATGTAATAAATACTGTAAATGGTATATTCCTCAAAAATATATGTTTTCCCTTCAAAATAATGTTATTTTATAATTATTTATTTTATTTTATAATACCTTATTCAATCCTCCAATACTCATAAAATAATTTATGATTTTAAAATCACTTATTGGATAGTGTGACTCACCTCCACATAATCCTAAGAAATATGTTATTATCTTCAGGACATGGCCTCATAAAATAATGTAATAGACTCCCCTTTTCAAAAAAATACAGTCAAAAACAATGGTATTGTTTTTGGTTTTTAATATTTTATTATGTAGTGTCCAAAACCGAAAAAATAAGGATATCCCCCTCCTTTACTCTATAAAACCACCCATGATCCTATATTATATTCAATAAAATGCCTTATATCTCATCCACACTCTTCCCTATACTCACTATAGTCCTCCCAATGCTCCCCAAGATTCCATTAAACCTCTCCTATAACTTAGAGTCACACATCAAAGTAAGGGATTCCCTCTCACCTCATTCTATCAAGAATTTCATTGATGATATTCTTTATAATTTCATTTTTCATATGTTAGGATATATTCTTACCTACCCCCCTATATAACCAATTTTATTTTTAAATGATTGAATACCCTTTAACTCTAATTTATCCCTATTATTAACTATTATGTATGATAGTTACTATTCTGAAATTCAGTTAGGGATCCCCACTTTTATCTCCTTCTTTCAATTCAAGAATCATTCTTGAAATTAGGATTTATAATTTCAATTGGATATATTGTAATTAATTTAATATGATTCCATTAATTTCCAATTTATTTTATGAGATATTATTTATCCTCTCTCATTTTTAATTTTATGTAAGTCGTTATTATACTGAAATTCCTTAATGGATTCTCTCTCTCATCATTTCATCAAGAAATTCATTATTCAAATTCCGTTTAACTTCCATTTTCTTGTATAGGGATACATTTTTACCAATCCCCCCTAACATCCATTTTATTTTTAAGTTATGGGACCCCTTTCATCTAAACTTATCCCTATTATTAATCATTATGTACACCTATTACGATACTGAAATTTCGTAAGCAATCTTCCACAATATTTTTTATCAATTATTTCTTTTATGAATTGCTTTATAATTTACCTTTTCATATATTGGGATATGTTTTTAAATATACCTCTTACTATAAATTTCATTTATATATTATGATATGATCCTTTATCTCTCATCAAACCATGTTATAAATTTCTATATAACGTCATTATGCTGCTAAAATTTCACCTCGATTTTTCATTCCAAAATAATTTTGCAGTGAATACCATACCCATTTTTCTATAAGGGGTACTCATCTTTATTACCATATAATTATTTATTGGAATCATACATGTATATATTACACATTAATTTTCATTTAAATATTTATGATTTTGATTGAATCCATGTTATAATATCAATGAGGCACACTTAAGCATGAGAATGAAATGATAATGAAGAGTGCACCCTGATAGCACTCCAATGCATTGGGTAACGGTTAGTATCATGATACATCATGTTGTGATAAGTTACCTACCAAATTTCATTATGGTACTTTGTCCACCATGGGGTCTTGATGGATTTATTCTTGATATATTTATGATGTAATTTTGTATGTTCTAGAAACATTTTCTATTTTATTATTATCATGATATATCATGACTTATTATTCATGTTCTTTTACTTCGTTTTGATATGACTTATCTAAAATTTATTATTATTCTAATGTTACAACATTTTTATTCTCTTACTAGGTTTTATATCTCACCCCTTGCTTATGTATGTCCTCATGTTATCCCATGCAGTGTTAAGCATAAAAGAATGTTTTGGTCATGTCAAAGATGTTTTCAATAAAGATTTTTCATTTCATGAATTAAGTTTTTATATAATTTTCCTTATTTACCAAAGACATTAGACCTCTTGATCTTTTGAGTTGTATCAAGTGACATTTTATTTAATAAATCATGTTTAAATTCTATATAAATATCAGGGTTTTTATAGTTGGTATCATATGATATGTTTAGTTATTTTTGGGATTAGTATTAGAAACCCTAATGAAAACCCATACAGATAAGAAAAATTGTAATTAAATATCCCAAAAGTTTTGTAAGTATTGAGTAAATGGTTTATAAAGAAAATAAATCCCATTAAAAATACTATAAGTTGATGTGGTTCTGACATAGATGTACCTTGGAGTAATAACTTTGACAAGGTGTTCTAGGACTGACTTGGGTAACCTAGTACATGACAATGGGTCTTACGGGACACCTGGTTTAACACACCTGAGTGATATGATCTGGTAAATTTGTAATCTTATTACAAAAAATTATAAAGGTAACAAAGAAAAAAATTCCCATAATAATATATGTAAGGAATTAGATCATGGATATCATTGATTGAAGCCTATAAAGTCATAATTAATGGTGATAAATGTAATTTAAAAGTTATCTCGTTATTGTCATTGGATTACATTTTATGTGATTATTATTTTTAAATAATCATCAATAAGTATATATTAGATAAAGTGGAACTATAACCAAAATGTTAATGTTAGGGTTGTCATCTATATTTCTAAAAATTATTTAATATCACGAAAGTATAGTAGAACTACTCAAACACCACAAAAAATAATGGAAGTAGTAATGTTGATGAAAATGGAAAATGGAGAAATTATTAAACCCATGTATATAACTCCTCCCCTATAAAAATTTATGGGTTGAACATCTTGGAACACCTTGCTATACTTTCCTAGGTGTAATTTGATGAAATTATATGCATGAATTGTCTTTCTATATTTAGAGGAAACATATACTTCAATTAAAGGGAAATAAATATCCATGTGGTGAATCAAACCACAATTTTATAAAAATAGAAGAAAGAGGAGGAATATTTTTAGCCCCATCATCTCATGAAGGGATATTATTTACCTATGAACAAGTGTGTCTTTCTGAAATGACTGTTTCAAAGTAACAAACCATCCTCAAAGACATGCCTATTCTGAGGAAATTTGTTGATGTGTTTCCCAAATAGTTTTGTAGTCTTCCTCAAAGAATGGAGGTTTAATTATTAATATAACTTATACCTTGGGCATTGAAAATATCTTAGACTCCCTATAAGATGTTTGTTGTGGAACTTGAGGAACTTCTGAAACAACTATAGGAGAATCTGTAAAAAGGATTAATACAACCAAGTGACTCACAATGGGGTGCACCAATCATATTTTTCTAGAATAAGTATGGGTCAATGTGACCATTCATTGATTATCATGTGCTCAAAAAGATCAAGACAAAGAACAAGTATCCTTTTCAATTAATTGATGACCTGTTCAACTAGTTATGTGGAGCACAATACAACTTCACGATAGATTTTTAGTCAGGATATTACCATGTTAGGGTGAATAAGGTGGATATACCCAACACTACTTTTTATACAAGGTATGGGAACTATGAGTTCATATTGATTCCTTTCAAACCCAATAATTCTCTTATAATATTTATAGACTTGATGAAAAGAGTCTTTAGATATTACCTCAAAAATTTTGTGGTAGAATTTATAGACAATATTCTAATATACTATAGAACCGAGGAGGATCATGAGGAGAATTTTATCACTATGATATTGACCATGAAAAATGAAAATATAAATGAAAATTATATCATGTTTGAGTTCTGTTTGAAGGAAGTCTCATTCCTAGGTCATATTATCATAAGCAATGGGATATCTTGAGACCGTTCAAAGACAAAAGTAATCGGATGATGTTTGAGGACTACATCTATGACAGATATCTATATATTATTTAAGTTATCTTGTTATTATCATCTATTTTTGTGATATTTATCACAATTTTCAAACTCCCTTACCCATATAACATGGAAGGGAGTCATGTTTAAATGGAATGATGAATGTGTATAATGAATCATGGAGTTGAAAAGGAAATTAATACCTTCCCTTTTTCTCACACTACCAACAAGTGGGTAACTTTTCATAAATTTTACCAATGATTCGAAGAAGGTATTGGGTTTTTTTTTGATTAAAAATGACAAAGTCATTGCCTATTTTTCAGGGTAGTTGAAAATGCTTTAGAAAAACAATCCCATGAATGATCTGGTTTTAGAAGTAGTGATCTTGGATTTGAAAATTTGGTGACATTATATCTTTGGGGAGAGGTTTTAAATATATATAGATTAAAAAATTATTAAATATATATTCACACAGAAAGAGATGAATAAGCGCCAATGAATATAGTTAGATGTCATTAAGGATTATGAATGCTCAATCAACAACCATAATAAGAAAGAGACAAAGTTATTGATTCTCTATGTAAAAAGGATCCATCAATTATATCATAAATGAGAATTGAGAAGGATCCAATATTCATTTATTTGAAGAGGATGGACATGGGAATCATAAAGAAAAAAACATATTCAATCCTTTCACAAATGATTTCTCAACCACCTCTTCTTGAATGGTTTAACAATTCTCAAAAAGATGATATGGGAATTCAGAAGAAATTGGAAACTATATAAAAATGGAAATCACCGAAGTTCAATATTAATGAAGATGGAATTGTGATATTTGGGACAAGACTATTTGTTCCATAAAATACTTAGTAAAAGAAGGAATATTTGGATGATGCACATAGTTATAATTTCTCCATTCACCCTAGAAACACCAAGATGTATCAATATCTCTAAGAGAACTCGTGTTGGGATAACATGATGAAGGAGATATCTGAATATAAATTAATGTTCCTTTTATATTAGAAAGTTAAGGATAAAAGGAATATGTATAAGGGGATGATTCAAATATTACACATACCATCATGGAAATAGGAAAACATCCCCAAGGACTTTGTCATAAGCTGTCTGAAGAAATCCAAATGAAACAATTCTATCTAGGTTTTTTTTCATCATCTTAAAAAGACTTAAAAAATCATCACAAGTCAAGAGGATTTCTAACTAGATCAACTGGAATGGATATACATTAGATAAGTGGTAAGGATTTATGAAGTACCACTATCTATTTTTTCTGATCATGATCCAAGATTCACCTCTACATTTTGGAAAAGTCTCTAGCACACTCTACACACATAGCTGAAAAATGGTATGTCTTATCACACACAAACTGATGGTAGATTTGAGTAGACTATCCCAACACATAAGGACATTTTGAGAGCTTTATCAATGGACTTCAAAGGTGTATGGGACCACAAATTCCTTTTTTGGAGTTATCTTACAATAACTATTTCCAATCAAGCCTCCAAGTGGCCCCTTATAAATCCCTTTTTGGGAAGAGGAAAAGAACACCAACATGTTTGGAAGATGTTGGGGAACAAAACCCTCTAGGTCCTAAAATGGTTGAAGATATGGGGTGGGGTGGGGAAGGTTAAGACCATTGTGTAACAAATCAATGTTGCTCAGTGTTGAAATAGAGCTATGCTGACAATCATCGATGAGACCTTTATTTTTATGATGGAGACATGGTATTCCTCTATTTATCTCAATGGAAGAGTTTGATGATATCTGGGTATAAGGAAATTATTAGTCCAAGGTACATACACCCTTTTGAGATCCTTGATCACATCAGAGCAGTGATCCATATATTTTCACTCCCACCGAACCTGTCTCAACTATATGATGTATTCCATGTATCACTATTAAGAAGGTACATATTAGACACATCACATGTAATAAATACAAAATATGTACCATTTTATAATGACCATTACTATGAAGAGAAGTTGGTGATGATTTTAGATCATAGAGAAAAATTTATATGAAATAAGACAATGCCTGTATCAACGATTTTTTGGAGAAACTAAAATTTTGAAGAAATAACATGGGATACAAAGGAGGTGATTAAGAAGAGTTACCCTTATCTATTTTAGTGTGTTCAATATAATTTCTGATGGAGAAGTTTATATAAGGAGGAATATTCTAATGAACCGAACTTTTATGAATAAAATTTCCTTTTTGATTGAATTAAATATATTATGTATATAGAATAAACATTCCCTTATTTTGTTTTATTATTTTAAATTATATTTAAATTACTGTTAGGTATATTTACCTTTGATAATATTGACATGGAATAGTGATCACATAAAAAGTATAAATATTGGGTTTTAATAAATCTCTTTAGAATAGTCATAGGAAGTGATGGCCTTAACCAATAAGATTATAACCTATAAAGCCCGTGTATTAAAGCTTCCAAGATAGATACTATTTTATGAATTTTCCCATGACCTAAACCAAGTTTAGAACCAATAACTTAAGCCTTCGTGAAACTTTTTAAGAGATAAGTTCAAGCTCAGAGAGATCATGACCCAAACCATGTTCACCGAACAACCCCATGAAAGACCCATCATCTCACAACTTACTCTTAGGGTGTATGCTGGTGTAATAAAGGGATATGTATCAAGACCCTATAATTATGAATATTTACATTTTTTTGAATAGAATACTAAATATATTTTCCTCTTATTATTATTACTGTGTAAATGATTTTTAATGCACAAATAGAATTTTTGGTTAATATTCAAATTCAATTAAGAAATCTATTTTAAAAAATTACTAGAATTTTAAATAAATAATATTTTAAAAATAAATTATTATTAAACTATTTTTTATATAAATGATCAAATAATTTTTTATGTAGTAAAATGTAATATTTATTAGGGTTTGGAAACTGTTATTTTCAAAAACCCATCATTTACAAAAAAAATGTCAATTTTTATTTTAAAAGTAAAAATTCAAATATAAATAAATTATTTTATATAAAATGAATATAATTATTTGAATTAATATGTTGAAATTATCCAATGGTAAATTTTTCATAATTTTTTAGACAATCATATTTTTGGGTAAAAATTAAATACCGTATAAATATGCAGGGTGTTTTATGACATCATAATGGACCAATAGTGATGAAATAAACACAATAAAAAGTATACTGGTAGAAATATATGTTTACCTTTAAAATAATATAATTTTTTGTTTAGTTGTTTTATTTTATAAATACTTAGTGATTCCTCCAAGACATATAAAATATTTTATGATTTTAGAATCATTTCTTTGAAAGTGTGACTCACCACCACATATGTATGGGAACTAATTTATAATATCTGGCCCTTGGACTTATAAAATAATTTAATACACTCCCCATTTCCATAATACTTTCTCAAACTCCATTGGATGATTTTTTTTAATTATTTTATTTTGTAATGTCCAAAACCAAAATAATAAACAAATCACCCTCCTTTCCTATATAAACCTTCCCATCCTACCATTTCTATTCACTAAAACTAATTTAATCTCATCCAAACTCTTCCCTATAATCCATAGGGTCCTACCAAGGCACCCCAAGATCCAAATAAGCCTCTCCTAAGCCTTGGAGGCACACATCCAAGCAAGTGATTCCTTGTCTCCTCTTTTTATTAAGCATTTCATTTATGATATGCCTTTTAATTTCCATTTTCTTAAGTTGGGATACATTCTTACCTATATCCCATACGTTAAATTTTATTTTAAAATGATTTTATTCCCTTAAAATCACATTTAACCCTATTATTAACCCTTATGTACTCCCATTACTATGAATAAATTCTGTAAGGGATCCTCACATTTCTCTCCTTCTTTCAACTTAAGAAACTTCCTTGAAACTAGTAATTAAAATTTCAATTGGTTATATTGTAATTAATTTAATATGATTCCCTTAATTTCTAAATTATTTTATGAGATACTATTTATCATATCTCATTTTTACCTTTATCTTATCCTTTACTATACCGAAATTCTTTAAGGGATTATCTGTCTCCACTTTTTATCAAGAATTTAATTTATGATAGGCCTTTTAATTTCAATTTTATTTATTTTGGATGAATTATTAAATTTCCCATTACTTTTTTTTAAAATTATGGAATCCCCTTTCAACCTCACTTATCTCTCTTATTAACCCTTATATACACCAATTACTATGTCAATATTCTATAAGGAATATTCAACCGCCTTTTTTATCAAGCCTTCATTTTATGTTATGTCTTCTAATTTACTTTTTTCTATTTTGGGATATGTTCTGAAATATCTATATTAATTTCCATTTCATTTATAAATTATGATATACCCTTTTCTCTCTCACCCACCCATTTTATGAATTTCTATATGATACTGTTACACTATCAAAATTGCACCGTGATTTTCCACACTGAAATAATTGTGCAGTGAAAAGAATACCAATTTTTCTATTAAGGGTATTAACCATCATGAACATATACTTATTTATTGGAGACTTACATGTATCTATTCCACATTCCTTTATCATGGAATAAGTTACTACATTGAATGAATCCATGTTATATGATCTATGTGGAACACTTAAGAATTAGAATAAAAGGATTATAAAGGGTGCACCCTAAGAGAGCTCCAATGCATTGAATAATGGTTAGTATCATGATACGTCATGTTGGGGAAGGGGATATACCTGATTCCTTTATAGGAAATTTTCCACCATGGGGTCTTAGAGTATTTATCCTTGATTTATTTATGATGCAGTGTTTTAAGTTGTTTCCATATTTTCCATGTTGTGATTATCATGTTATATCATGCCTTATTATTCATGTTTCTTTAATCCTTGTTGATATGCATTATATAACATGTATTATTTTCCTCATGTTATTCCATATTTATTACCTTACTTGGATTTATAGACCAACCCTTTCTCACTTATGTCCTCATGTTATCACATACACTATTATGTATAAAGTAATGTTTGGTTATGCCAAAGAAGTATTCAATATATATGTTTTTTTTCATGTTTTATGTTGTTATGTAATGTACCTTATTTACCAAAAACACTATACCTATCAATATTCTTATTTGTATCATGTGAAATTTTATGCAATAAATCATGTTGAAATACTAAATAAAGAGTAGGGTTGTTATATGAAAACTATAGTGGATGTTATAAATAGTAAAAGGTAAACAATGTTATTTTTTTATACATGCTTTCAGTTTCATTGAAGAATAATAATGATAATTGACATTATAATTTCTTTCACTAAATTGAATAAGTGTTAATTGGTCCTAAAAAACTCATCATTATTATCAAATCCTCACAAAATTCATTTAGTTAAATATAAATTGGTAAGATATATAAAATTGTATCATGAGATTTAATGAATATACTTCAGTTTTTTCATATTGTAGTTTACAATATGTGATGTTATAGAAAAATATTAAAATGTTTCACGGGTTTCAAAAATATATCCTTTCATTACCTTGATGATATAATTTATAAATTATGTCATTTAGCCTTGGTGAAAATGGGTTAATATTATATATTATAAATATTATAGATTTTTTTCTCATATAGGTCCACATGTGTAGTGTGTTTAATATTAAATCGAGATAATCTCATGTCATGATAAGAAAATGATATTTGATTTATTATTATTATAGGAGATTCGAATTATTCATATGTAATATAATTCCCTAACCCTAAATGTTCCATAATCTTTAGGTAAGTCAATAATTCACTTTTAGGAGTTTTTTGGTTTATAGATTTAGAGAATTTATTCACAACTATTACATAACAAAAAAATAGAAATAAAATGTGGAAACTTCCAAAAGTATCTATTTCTTCCATAATATAAAAAATTGTAAAATGAAACATGGTTTATTTTAATGTTTAATCATAAAAAATTTCCCTTGATTCAATCATTGACTCTATTCTCCCTTAAAACCTATGAAAACATTTAAAAACATGGGATGAGCAGAAAAATATCAGTAAGGGACATAAAAATATAGAAAATTCATTAGTATAGTTAAAATATCATAACCCATTCAAATTTCATTTTGCATATGAAATTTTTTTTTCACATGAATAACTCTCATACTGTTTTCTCAATGAAAAACATTGAAACTAATAGCAAGCAATTAAATCATTTTAAGGAAACTTAGAGAATCATATAAATAAAAACATTTCAAAAAAATTGTAATTTGTGTAATGATATGGTTAAATTACAAATTATATATCTATAATGAGGGTTACCCTTTGCATAAGCTATATCGAGCTCACCTGTGAGCTATAATGGTGGTCAACCCTTTGTATAAGCTATGTCGGGCTCACCTATGAGCTATAATGGGGATCAAAACACCGTATAAGATATACTGGGATCAACTATGATTTATTATGGGGATCAACCCATTGTATAATATATATCGGGCTCACCCATTTTATATAATGCTCATGTAACATTTCATGAATAAAACACATTCATCACAAAATACCTTATTTGAAATCATATTCTAATCCCATTTGAAAAATATTTCCATACAAAAATACAATTTTTCATTTGAGAACACTTTTTTAATTCCATGATACCCAAATAAAATAAAAAAAGGTTTATTTCCATTTTAAAAGATATTAAGTCTTATAGAGGAAGAATTATATAAAATAAAAGTTATGGCAGCGGGGAAGTGGTTGTCGACGTATACGTTAAAAAACATTTATTTTATCAATTTGTAAAGAATGTAAAATTATTTATAAAAAATGGTTCCTTTTGAAAACATTCAATGAAATTAATGAGTGGAATAAAATTTCCTATGTTATCCTTTTATACCCATATAAATAAATATATAATTTAATATTAGGAAGAAAAAGATTTGATAATTAAATATTTAAATGTTCACGGTGTCCCATACCACATTGAACATTTAAATATCAATATCCATGATTTAGTAAATAAGACTATTATTGATAAAATATTGTTATGAAATGTCATAGTGGCTGTATATACACCTTATAAAAGAATAAAGGTGCATATTATCATGAAATGCCTCAATAAAAGGAGATTGAGGCGAAATACCTTGCCTAAAGACTGACTTGTCTCATTCATTCATTAATTTTGAAAATAATAAAAATAGGTTAATTTATACTTTCTTTAAAACATTTTTAAATATTATTATTAATTTTATATCCCTTATTATTATGTTATAGAAATTAGTTAATTATTTAAATTCATATTGGCTTTTTTTCCAATGTTCGGTATTTCATTCAAAAATGAACTTGTTTTGATTCAAATTATCCATGTGTTCATAATTACATTATGTCAAGAATATTATTCATTATTTAAATATATAATATATATATATATATATATATATATAATTGTCCATAACATTTGTAGATAAGAAATGAAATGCACTTTTCATGGAGATGACAGGTCGTAGGTACGCATGAACGCTACTTTCATTTCTTGTCATATAAATAGAATAAAAATAATAAAATATACATAGGTATATTATAATTATAATATAATATCTATGTTATGTATGTTACATAATTTCATTAATTCCATATTTTATACTTTCTAGGTATGGCATGAACAAGTCATATCACTTTTGAGGGGGCGGTAGTCCACACTTCGTCAAATGAAATTATCATATTTTGCACACTAAGGAAAGACTAACATTATGTTTTAAATAAAAATTACCAAAGAATATAGATAATATAAATATAATATATATAATATATAAATATATTTTCCTCATAATTTCCACAAAGAGAGGTGTTATGAGAAAATTGTGCAATCATCGTTTCATGAAGTAGTAGTTCACTATACACAAAAAAATATGTACTAAATCCATTAGATAGAGGTGTGTGTAAGTGTAGGTATAAATATTATCATAAAAACCTAATAATTTATTTAATAAACTGGTGTTGTTATAAAATAATGTAATAAAGATAGATTTGGGGGTTGGATGAGGAAAATAAATGAAAGGAGCTAGAGAGAAGACGTTACCTCTAAATCAAGTAACTCCTATTGATTATAGCCAAAATATATATTTTTTAATTTCCTAATATTAATGGTAATGATTCTATAAGGAATTGAGGGATTTTGGGTGCTTATTTTATTATAATTTGGATAAGGAAAGAAGCTTTAGAGGTGTTAGTAAGTTGGTATATGTGGTGCCCTTTTATAAGAGGGAGGAGGGGCACTTTAGGAATGTCTTGAAATATTATTTTATTATAAATTTATATTCGAATTATAATAAGTAGAATGTCATATATTTCTATGATAAGATGAGTATGGGAATAAATTTTCTTAGAAGGTTCAATAGAGAATAGGAGCCTCTAAGCGACATCTCTCCCTCGCTTCCTCGCCACTAGGGTTCCTCAGTTGCTTTGCGGTGGGTGAGGTTGGCGCGCTTCTCTTTGGCATAGCCTCCCCCCTCCTTATCCCCCATTTATTCCTTGGTCCTTGCCTCCTTTGGGTTTTTATTCTGGTCGATGGATTTTCTTGTTCCTATTTTAGGTGGGGCTTCTGCTCGGCGGTGGCTTCGCCGGAAGGGGTAGGTAGTCCGGTCATGGTCATTTTTCCCTTTGTATTCCTGCATAGATTTAACTGCTGCTTTGGCCTTCAGAACCTATGCGACTCTCCTAGTTGGTTAGCAGTGATGGTTTATTAGAGGCTTTTGGAAGTACGGTTGGTCTGGTCTTTGGTGCTCTAGGAGGCAGGTGTTTCTGTTGGTTTCCTCTCAGTTGAAGCCTTGCCCGAAACCTTTTCTGCTCTAGCTTCATGCCCCTTTCGCTATTCTACTTGTCGGCCAGCTACACAGGTTTAAAGTAAGCTTTGGGCGGTGCATTTCATTCGTTCAAGGTATCCCATAAGGTGCCCTTAGTTCTCCCCCTGCTGTGGTTGTTTTCTTTTGGATATTTTTCTTGCTTATGGTATTGGTTGGAAGGTCTTCTCTTCCGACATGATTTGCAGTGTTTTCTGGTTTTCCCTGGTTTTTTTGGGTTCTGTCCTTGTTGAGTCGCTTATATGGCTTTCATCGTTATTGGGCGTGTGGCCTCTTGGAGGATTGGTGTGGCATGAAACAGTGAGGTAGCCCTGTTGATGGTGGATAGGGTGGATCGAAGTCAGTTCTTTTGTTTTCTTAGGTGGTTTATTGTGGATGTTGATTTTAGCTATTTGAAGGTGATGATCGAATGGATGTGATTTTGGAGAAGGTGAAGCGTTCGTGCTGATATGTGGTGTCTTCGACATTTCATCCTGCCTGCCTTCTCATTTCTCTACTCTGGTTCTAGGTTACCTCTAAGCTCTCCTAGGCGGAGCAGCGCGGTGGTCTCCATGGTCCTTTGGGTCCTGAGTTAGAGCGGCTTGATTCAGGGTGCCTGTCGTCATTGGTAACCTGTTTTGGTGGTGTTTGGTTCAGAGTGGCTGACGGAAATGAGGCATGAAGGTTGAAGTATTTGGTGGTGGTGTGTTAACGCACAGACGGTGACAAAACCTGGCTGGTGTCATGAGGATGGTGCTTCTGGTGGTGGACGACGATGATGGTGAAGGATACTTCGGTGAAGACAACAGCATCGTTGAAGGTGGTGTTTCCGAGGAGCGGTGATGATGAAGGTGACTGAATGTTGGATTTCTGTCGGCTCAAATTCAGACAGGTGAGCGAATTATGTGGCTTGAGGTGGCTCTTGGTTCAACCCAAATGATGTGGTTGGCACGTGGTCTAAAAGCAGTTTTTTGACTCTGAATTTTGAATTTGAAGTTCATGTCGCGGAAATTTGGTTTTGAACAAGTAGGACGTCATGTTTTTCTCTTGATATTGGAATGTGGTGTGTCTTTGTATTATGGTGGAGTATTTTGAATCTTGTGTTGTATGGTTACCACTTACCCTTAAAGTGGATATTAGAAAATATCAAAAAATAGATTTGTATGAATAAATTTTCTCATCCAATATGTTTTATAAAAGTTTAGGTCACAAAATTAACATTATCTTTTTTGCTTTAACCCTTAGTTAAAAACATTAACCCTTACCATGTCTTCTTGTACATTCATAATATATGGTTATAATAGTTACTATAAAATTCAAAGAGAACTACAAGTGGATCATTAATTAAATTTTTAAAATTATATAAGTCATTTGTCTTAATCATAGTTTGTTTTGACTATTATATCATTTAATAAAAGATTTTTTTTAAAACTCATTTATTTCAAATTTGACACTATTTAGAAATTGATTTTTTTAAAGTCATAACATCATTATTCCTTAAAAAAATGAATAAAATAATCCCTAACATGTCAATGTAATCCCAAAAATTCTTGGATGGCATCAAAATGGTAAAATTAAATTTATTTTAATATTTATAATATCATTTATTTGCATATTTCATTAATATGGTAATCGATGCATCATTGTTGTGTCATAAATATATATATATATTTATTTCCTAAAAATTATAAATAAAACATCATGATGTAGGAAATATTTTTAGATTTATAATGACATTTTTTAGTGGAATAAATCATTTATTTATACCAAATTAATATTGTTTTTTAGGATATACATATTTATATTATATTTCCATTTTCATTAAATTAAATATTAGAAAGGGTCACTATCACACCCAAGTGCCACAATGGGGTCTTAAATTCTATGCAAGGATTCTCATGGTAATAAATATCTCAAAAAATAGGATTTGGACACAAGTTTGTGTAGTTTTATAAAATTATAATATTATTTTGTATACCCTTATTTACCTAATTTACCCTTTAACCATGGTAAAAAAAATAATCACTGATGTTACTATTCACAATGATGAAATATAACTGGTACATATTTATATAATTTTGACCTTCGAAGTCAAAATATGGAATCCAATTTTCCAAATTAAAAACACATAATTGGATGAAATTAATTTGAATGTAATTCCTGTTGTCAAAATAAGAAAACAAGTTTTTTAAAAGTAAAAAGTATCAAAAGATTGACATGTGTCTGTGTCCAATTAGAAATTTGAAATTTTTTCCAATGGTAATAATTGAATTAAATGATAAAAATATAATCCAAATAAACTTTAAAAATAATTAAAAGTCAAATATAAATATATAAATAAATTAGCTGAAATGGTAGTTTTGAATTAAAATGCAGTATTTTTCACTATTCACAAAAAATATAGATTTTATCAGAAAAATAAAAAAATTTCAACTGAAGAAAATTTTTATGTCCCTGTTCTAAATGAGAAGTTTATTTTATCAAATAAAACATATAAATATGAAAAAATTATTTTTAAAAGGGGTTCTCCATCAGAAGGCGGTAAAACTACCTTTTAAAAATATTTGAGTATCTTATTCTTAAAATTGGATTCATTCTCATTTTAAGCCGCTAAAATTCATTGGATAAATGTCAAAACATTTAAAAAATATGTAAAATTATAATATAGTTAATTATGTTCATTCTCACCAATACAACAACTCGACATTAACTACTTTTAAAAATACTAATATTATTGTTGTATTATTTTTCAGTATAACTCAATGTTGTGTGGAATGCATGATTTTGGAGAAACCTGTTGTTATGTGTCGGGTACGCTCCCATAAATTGTGTCCCCTTTAAATAAAATTAATACTATATTCCAAAATATAAATAGATATGAAAATGTATTATTCTATAAATACCAAGGATAATACATCATTCCCACTTTTAGAAATTCCATCCTTACAATTTTGAAATTGTACTTGGAAACATCATTGAAAATATCACATTCGAAAATGAGTCAATAAAACTATCACTTTAAAAGAAAGAAAGATAAGTACAAAGGTCACAAAATATATCTTATTCAAGGGTTCCCTATTGGAAAACATGGGCATGGATGATAAAACTAACTCTCAAAGATTAATAGATAGTGATAGAGAACATAGTCATTAGAAAGGTTATCCATCACAAAACCATAATTATGTGATGGGTCAAAATACATTTGATAAATGTAAATTAATAATGTTTTTGTTTTATGATTCTTTTAATAGAGTATAGAAATTAATTTACTTCCTAGAATAAGAATATAAGGAAACATAATTACTTGATTTATTTCTATTTTATAATCTCAATTTCATCCTCATAACATTCCTAGAATATGATGTACATCCCTAAGAATAAAATTAAGTATAAAAGACCACAAAAACCATAAAGGATATAAATATCTTACCAGTGAGGTCCAAAATCAAAGTAATACTTCCACATTAAATAAAAATACATACATAAACATAACCTGAAAAAACAACTCCCAGAAAGGTCCTTAATAACTTATTATCACATCACATAAAAACTCAGAAGGATTTTCTAAAACCATGAACTTATGGTTATCCTTTGAATATTAATGGGCTCTCAAGAGCTTCCATCACTTCACCAGATGTCTCAATATCAACTATTTAAGCAGAAAATCATTTTAATAAACCTTTTTGTTTCTTATCATACTGATTTCATCCATGTGTAATTATCTTTGGACAATTATTTTAATAATGTCCCAACTCATTACAGCCAAAGAATCTTACTATAGACTATATATCAATTATATCATTATTGGATGGTTCAAGGACCTTTTTTTGTAGTCCCGAACCTTGTGACCAAACTTACCACACCCGCAACACATTCCAAATCCTGACAGACATTCCCCAAAATGTTTTTTACCACACATGGAACAATTTTGGGGTTTAACTCCATAATTATTAATGGGTTTCTTCTCCATTTCTTGGAACGTTAACCATTTATTACTCTTATCATCTATTGTAACATAAGTATCATCAAACTGCATTTCAAATTTCTCTGCAAAATGAACAAATTTTTCATAACTTTTACATTTTTGGGAGGACAAATCTCTTCACATCCCTAGTACCAATCATGAGTAAAATCAATTAATTTTACTATCAATGTCTTGAATAAAATCCAGAACATACCTGGCCAATCTTGTGAAGTTCGATTCATATATGAAAACTAAATCATCATCATTTTTGTTTAATTCCATGAATTTTTTCTCCATCTTATGCTGAAAAACTGTAGGAAATTATTTCTCATGGAAAATATTCTTAAATTCTTCCCATTCCACAAAATCAATACCATCATTATCTCTAGTATTATTAACTAATAAACATCATATATCATCTTCACCTTTAAAACTATAGTTGAAAAGAGTCACCTTTTGATGTTCCAAACATCCCATGACTTTAAATATCTTTTCCCAGGTATTGATCCATCCTTCAGCTACCACTGCGTCAAATGATCCATTTAATAATGGGGATATTGCCTCATAAAATGTTTCACTAGTGACATATTCTTCTATGGTTAATCATGATGATCTCATGGATGGATAGAACTTCCATTTGTATCTTTATTCAACTGATCCATCACTACAAAAAACTGTCTAGCTCCAATTCTGACCACATCATGTTGTTGATTTGAATGGTTGTTTTCCTCTCGATGTGTTCCCATTAAAGCATTATTATTTCCTCTGTGGAATCCCATTATGAACAGACAAAGTGTATATAAATCAATAAGGTAATCATAAAAGTCTAAATCATTTCAAATTAACCATAAAGTAAAATCCTATAAAGGGAAACAATTAACACCATCCTAACCTCCGAACTTATCTAAACCAACCTCTGATAGCAACTATAAGGCCCCGACCATAAAAATTACATAATCATGAGTTATGTCAAGAATTCAAAATGGGGATCATTTCAGGTTTAAATATTTATAAAATTAGGCAATAACAATTTCATAACAAAAATGTTGAAATAAAAAGTGGACACTTCCAACAGTATCTGTTTATTCCATAACACAAAGGCTTTAAAAAAGAGATATGTTTTTTCATGTTTAATCATTATAACATTTCCTTGATTCCATCCTTGACTCTATTATACCTTAAATCATGTGAAAACTTTTATAAATATGGGTTAAAAAAAAGCTTAGTAAGGGATATAAAAATTAAAAACAACCATTAATATAGTTAAAACATGAAAATCCATTCAATTCTCTTTGAGTGGATGAAACAAAACATTTTCACATGAATAACACTCATAATTTTTTTTCAATGAAAAACACTAAAACCAAGAGCAAGAAATTAAAACTCCTTCAGGTGACTTAGAGCATCATATACATAAAACCCTTTCAATCATCTTCCAATTGGAATAACCATATTTTTGAATTCAAAATTGGAGATCTATAATAGGTATCACCCTTCGTATAAGTTATACCGGGATCAAATATAATCAAAAATGGTGCTAAACCCTTTGTATATGTTTTTTCAGGCTCACCCGTGAACTATAATGGGGATCAATCCTTCGTATAATCTATATCGGGCTCACCTATGAGCTATAATGGGGTTTAACCCATTGTATAAGCTATATCAGTGTCACCGATTTTATATAATTCTAATTTACCATTTTATTAATAAAAAATGTTCCCCACAAAACCCCTTTTTTGAAATCTTCTTCTAATCCCATATGAAAACCACTTCCATATAAAAATAACATTTTCATTTAAAAACCCACTTTCAATATTAAAATACCTAAATAAATTAATAAGGGATTTATTTTCATTTTAAAAGACTTTATGGCTTATAGAGGAAGCCCAATATCAAATAATGGTTATGGAGGTGGAGATGTGGTTGTTGCTGTATACATTAAAAAACATTCATTTTTTCATTTTGTAAAGAAAGTGAAACACTTAGTATAAAAAGTTTCCTTTTGAAAACATTGAATGAAATTCAAGAGTGACATTAAATTTCTTTTATAATACTTTTATACCCATATAAATAAATAAGTAATTTAATATTAAGGAGAAAAATATTTGATAATTAAATCATTAAATTTTCAAGGTGTCCCATACGGTATTGAATATTTAAATATTAATCACCCTGATTTAGTAAATAACATTAGTATAGATAAAATATGGTAGTGAAATGTCATTTTTTCTGTATATACACCTTACAAAAGAATAAAGGTGCATATTATCAAGGAAATCCTCAATGAAAGGAGATTAAGACGAAGTCTCTTACCTTGAGTCTGAATTGTCTAGTTCATTCATTAATTTGATGAATAATAAACATAGGTTAATTTAAAATTTCTATAAAACATTTTTAAATATTTTTATTCATTTTATATCACTTATTACCATGTTTTAGGAATTAGTTAATTATTTGAGTTCACATTGGATGTTTTGTCGATGTTTGGTATTTGAGTAAAAAATAAACATGTTTTGATTAAAATTATCCATGTGGTAATAATTACATTATATTTAGAATATTATTAATGATTTAAATAACATATATATTTAGTATATCTATATTTAGAATATTTCATAACATTTTGAGATAATAATTGAAAGCACCGTTCATGGAGATGGTTGACTGTATGTACGCATGAATGCTACTTTCATTTCAGGTCATATTAAAGGAATAAAAAAAATAAAAGATACATAGGTATATTATAATTAAAGTATAATATCTATGTTAAATATTTTACACAAGTCAGTTAATTCTATCCTTTATACATTCCCTGTATGGCATGAACGAGTCATATAACTTTTGAGGGGGCGGTAGTCCACACCCCCTCTAATGAAATTATCATATCTAAGCACTATGGAAAGCATAAAGGTACATTGTAAATAAAAATCACAGAATCATATAGAAAATATAAATAAAATATATATCATATATAAATATAGTTCCACCATAATGGCCACCATGAGAAGTGTTAGGAGAAAATTTAACAATCATTGTTTCCTGAGATAGTAGTTCACCAAACACAGAAACAATATGTTTTATATCCCTTAGATGGAGGTGTGCGTAAGTGTAGGATGAACCGTTAGAACAAAAAAATACTATTTTATTTCAGAAAATTTTGTTGTTATAAAATTATGAAATGAAGATATTTTTGGGTGTTGTATAAGGAAAATAAATGAAAGGATCTTGACACAAGATATAACCTCTAAATTGAGCAACTCCTTTTGATTTTAGCCAAATGGTTTTCTTAAATTTCCTTCTGCCCAAGGTAAGGATTATATGAAGGAAGGGAGGGATACTGGGATATTATTTAAGCATAATTTGGATGATCCAAGGGTCTTGAGATGTGTGAGTATGTGGGTATAGGTGGTGGTCTTTTATAAGAGGGGAGATGGTCACTTTATGAATTCATCAAATATTATTTTATTATAATTTTATTTTAGAATTATAACTATTAAAAAGTGATATATATCTAGGATATGATAATTAGGGGTATAAATCCTCTCAAACAACTAGTTTTATACAAGATTATGTCACAAACATAACCTTATCTTTTAGCTTTAACACTTAGTTTAAAACACTAACTATTACCTTGTCTTCTTGTTTTTTCATAATATATGGTTAGTATAGTTTCTATAAAATTATAATATAACCAAAAGGGTATCATTAATGAAATCTTTAACTTTATATATGTCATTTGGTTGAATCATATATTTGTAAGACTGTTATATCATTTAATAAAATAGTGATTGTTTTAAAAACACATTTATGTCAATTTTGACAATATTTAGAAATTGATTTTTATTAAAGTCATAAAAACTTTATTACTTCAATACATAGGTATTAACTAATCCCTAACATGTTAATGTCATCCAAAAAATTCGTGGATGACATCAAAATTTTCAAATTAAATTTATTTTAATATTTATAATATCATGTATTTTAATATATCATTAATAAGGTGATCAATGCATCATCATTATGTAATGAACATATTTATTTATATAATTTATAAATATTATAAATAAAATACCATGATATAGGAAATATCATTATATTTATAATTAATATTTATAGTTGAAACTATCATTTATATAAACAAAATTAAAATTGTTTTTTTAGAAGATACATGTTTATGTTATATTTCGCTTTTATTTAAATTAAATATTATAAATGGTCATTATCACACCCAAGTGGCTCCATAGGGTCCTAAATTTGACCCAAGGATTCTCATGGTAATAAATATCCGATAAAATTGAATTAGAACATGTGTTAGTTTTGTTTTATATTATTATAATTTTAATTTTTTACCCTTATTTACTTGCTTTACCTTTTAACCAAGGTAAATAAAAATAATTACTAATGTTAATATTCATAATTTACATAAATAAATGTTATCTATTTGCATAATTTGGACTATCTCATTCCAAATTTGGAATCCTGTTTTCAAAATTCAAAATAAATAATTGGCATAAATTAATTTAAAATTATTTCTCGTTGTTAAAACTGGAAAACATGTTTCTAAGATGTTAAAACAGTCAAAATATTGACATGTGTTTATATCCAATTTAAATGTAAAATTACATCCAATGACCATAAGTGGATTAAATGATAAAAACATAATCTAATTATACCTTAAAACCAATTAAAAGGGCAATCTTACTATATAAATAAATTTTATGAAAATGAATTTTTGAATTAAAATGTTGTATTTTTCAACATTTATAAAATATAGATTTTATCAGAAAAATATCAATATTTCATCCAGAGGAAATTTTGATGTCCTGATTCTAAATAATATGTTTATTAAAAAACTATTTTTAAAAACTGTTCTCCCTCAAAAGGTGATAAAACAACATTTTAAAAATGTTATAGTATTTTATGATTAAATTTGGATTCATTATAATTTTAAGCCTATAAAATTCATTGGATAAATCTAAAAACAATTAAAATATTTTAAATTCATAATATAGTTAATTCTATTTATTCCCTCCAATAAAACAGCTAGTTGTTAACTACATTTTAAATTAAAATTATTATTGTTCTTTTATTTTTTGGTATAACTCAGTGTTGTGCGGAATGTAAGATTTCAGAGAAACATATTGTTGTGTGTAAGATACACTATCATATATAGTGTCTGATATAAACTAAAATTAATATTAAATTCAAAAATATTAATAGATCTGAAAATGTATTATTCAATAAATACCAAGGATGTTACATGTAAACACTATAAGAAATGTGTTATCTATTGTAGAATATGATAGAAAATACTCACATTACATAAATTAGAAAATTTTAAATAGGTATGTCATTAAATAAAATATATAAAAAACATTGTTTTTTTAATTACAATTTTGAATTAATTTAAACAATGCTTAAAATGTTTATAAATTAATTATTTAGAAATTGTTTTTATATACTAATTATATGTTTATAATATATTTAATAAAAAATTATTTCATAATGTAATTTGTTGATATTAAAATTCATTTTCAAATTATTTGACATGACATAAATTGTATATAAATAGTTCATATAGAAATTATTTGTGAAATATATAAATTGTTTATAAATTACAAAAAAAATAATGAAAAAATAGTTTTTATTAAATTATGTATTATTCATAATTGATAATTTTAATTTTTTTTAAAGGCGTTATTTGAGGAATTATTTAAGCCATTTGAAAGTTAGATTTGGCTATAGATATGATCAAGGTTGGAATAAAATTAAATATGTGATATTTATGTTTTTAATTTTTTTTTAATTTAATTATAATATATAATTTTAAATTTTATTTTTAATATCATATTTAATATACTTATAATGAAAAGGATAATATGTAGATGTTTATATTACATTTAAATGTAAAAATTTTATATTTACCTAGTTATCAAATGTCCATGATTTTAAAGACCCGGAAATTTCAAGGAATTTTTTTTCTTAAATTCTTTGGAATTTTACGAGTCCGCAGTTTCTGACAGCACCTGATTCCGAGGCCCGGTGTGCCCAGAATCATTTTCTAAAATTTTTCTCAGGTACGTTCAGTAAACATACATGTGGGTTTTTCTATCTTTTGAACCGGTGATTGGAATTGAAATATGAGGACACCGATGAACTCGCAGCGCCTGTATTCGGTTAAGAGGTCCTTTACCACAGTTGCATTTTATACAGGTTGGAAGTTATTTTAGGGGGTTTTCAAATTAAAATAAATAAAAATATTATTAACATATTTTTATATAGGTGGTGGTTAAATCCACCAAAGGGAAGTTGGGGTGGGGCCCACACCCCACATAACCTCCCATGGAAGGATATTGTGTGGTGGGACCCACACAAACACCAAACCCCTCAACACCCTTTAAACCCCCCTTTGTAACTCTTGGACTCCCCTTTGAATTAATGAGGCCACCTCTCCTCTTTTAATTTTGAAAACTCTCCACCTCCCACCTTCTCTCATTAATGTGCCAACACCATCAAATTAATTAATTAAGCTCCATCAATTAATTGATTAATTTGATTTATTTTGAAAGCATGTCAAGGATAAAAATAATATCCAAAGATATTATTTTGGGGGTTGGCACATATTGTTTTGGGAACTAGGAGGATTTGGTAGGACATCACCCTCTACAGTGAAGAACACGAGGAACTACATTCCCTCCACTTCTTCAACCAGGGAAAGAACATGAGGCGACGCCCACGAGGAACGCCGTTTTACTTCCTCTTCCTCCATGTCAAGGGAGAAGACGCTGTCTGAAAAGAATGCCACCAATGACTACATCTTTCCCTCTGATGTTGACGGAACGATGTTCGTCTTCCACGACACCATCTTTGGCGACGTCAACGAACGAACTTCAAATCAAGGTAGGGGGTTTTGTATAATTTTAAATGAATAAAATTATATCTCATTCTTCGATGAATGTTTGGGTTTGTCTTTGTCCATTTGATATCACCTAATGCGGAGGGCGTGGGCTGAACAAACACGACCCAATGACCCTTCGTTGATTCTTGTTTGTGTTAAAAATGGAGGCGGAGCCAAGAGGGCGCGGTGCCGTCACACCGCGCTGGAGGAAGGAGGCCACAACCATGAGATGGCAGCAACCGAAGACCGCGGCTAGGCCGGGCCGTGGTGGTGGAGGACCGGCACCGTCGCACCGACCGCCTGGAGGAAACTGCGGCCCGCATCCGCGGGCCGCTTGGACGGACCAAACCGACCGTCCGGGCTGGAGGACAACCGCGCCACTTGGCGCCGAGCCGTAGAGAAGACAGCGGCCCGCAACCGCGGGCCGCTCGTCGGCGAACCGGCTGGGCCGCCTGCCGACCGAGCAGTGAGAGGCGTCACTGCTCGGCGCTGCCGGGCGAACCAGAACGGCCCGCTCCGCGAGCCGGGACCACGGGTGGGCCACGCCCCACCGGGCCAGGCCGAACCCCCAACCGGGTCAGACCTGCCAAACCGGGCCGGGCCGACCCCCATCCGGGTCGGACCCACTGAACCGGGTCGGGCTGACCCACCAACCCACTGGGCTTGACGGGCCGGGCCCGTTTCACTTAAACGCGAATAACTTTTAGACCGCACGTCCGATCGACACGCCGTCTACGGCACTGGGACCCTTGCAACGAGGTGGTCCTTTTACGATACTCTAAGTGAGTTTTGGACGACTTTGTAAAATGTCCGAGTTTGGATCGAGCGTAAATCCAACCGGGCCCATGGAACGGGAAAGCCAATAACTCTTAGACTGGGCGTCTGATTGATGCGCCGTCTATCACGTTGGGTTTCTTTTGACGAGACAGAACTTCAGGATACATCAACTCAGTACTTCGTGATAGTTGATGTATTGACCCCTTTGCTCGAGGAGCAGTGTAACACCCCGAGATTTTATGAGAAATATTCTTTTAATTTCATTAATGTCTTGTGTTGTACGCTACACCAAAAGGAGCTTTCACAACACACATCCTTGACTTGCCTTTCATTACAAGCAATCACGACCTTCCTCGATAGCGTGTGTAGTACCCAATACCGAGTTTCACTAAACAACGATATGCTATTAAAATATTATTAAAACTAGCCGTTATGAATAGTAATAACCACTTTTTGAAATTTTTTAAATTTTATTTTTCAAAACGGACTTCATTTTTGGATTCGGAATATCGAAATTATCTTAGGGTAAAATTTTGGTACTTTTCGGATAACTTTCATATTCTGATGAATTGTGAAAATTACTAAATTTTAATTAAAAACAACTTTTTTAATCGAAATAATTAATAGTGATAAATTATTAATTTGAGTGGTTTTAAAGTATATTTATAATATATTTTTACAATTTAATACAATTTTGGTCATTGGATGTAATTTCACATTTAAACCAGACATAAACAAATGTCAATCTTTTGATAGGTATTATCTCTTAAGAACACGCTATTTGTCTTGACGACGGGAATTAATTTTTAAATTAATTAATGCAACTGATATGTTTTTAATTTGGTAAAATAGACATAATTTTTGAGTTCATAATATCAAATATAGCTTAGGCCTAATTTTTGGTATTTTTCTGGAAACTTTCATTTTTTGATGAATAGTGAAACCACTAAGTGGTAGTTAAAAAAACTGAATTTTTCATAAAACTTAATTTTACCACTTCTGTGAGTAGAATTTTGAAAATCCAAGAAACACGGTTAATATCAAGGAATAAATGTGGTTCAATGAGATGAAAATAATTTTTGGTGAATAGTAACTTTTTACTTTTTTTTACCACGGTTAAAAGTAAATAGGGTAGTTAAGGGTAAAAATGATATTATTATTACCCTAACACATGTCCTAATTCTATTGGATAAGTTTAATTCTACAAAAAACAACCTTAGGAATAAAATATGACCATTTAGGCCCACTTGGATTAGATTAGGACATTTATTATCAATTTATTTAAAGAAGGGTTAAAATAGTTAAAATCAAAGTTTAATAAGTAGATAATTTTTAATATAGGGTTATACATAAGATAAATTCAACTATAAATATTTATTATAAATATAAAAATATTTCCTACATAATGATATTTTATTTGTAATTTTTAGACTTTAAATAAGTTAATTTATTTATGACACAAAGATGATGCAATAATTATCTTATTAATGAAATATTGACATAATTGATGTTATAAATACCCAAATAAATGTAATTTGAGACTTTTTATGAATTAAACTAATTTTCTAGGTTAATATGACATGTTAGTATTGATTTAATTAACTTTTTTTGAATTAGTCATTCTGTTATGATTTAAAAAAAAATCAATTACTAAATAGTGTCAAAATTGACATAAAATTGTTTTTAAAACAAATATTATATTATTAATTGTTATTTTATTCTTAAAAATCTAAGGTTCGGCCAGATGACTTAGATAAGGTTATATATATTAATAATAAAGAACTTGGGGTTCGTTTGTCTTGTTATAGTAAGTTTATTAACCTTATAGTGTAAGAACACAAAAAGACACGGTAAAAGTAAAATTATCTAACTTAATGTTAAATCTAAATGATAAGGTTAAAATAGGAACCTAAACTTGTCTAAATTCTATTGGATGAGATTATTTAGACCCATCCCCACCTTATATTCGAAATAAATTAATTTGGAGCTATTTAAAACCGAATTTGGCTTTATAATAAAATAATATTTTTAGTTTTTCCAAAGGAGCCCCTCTCCTCCCTTATAAAAGGGCACCTCCTCCCCCTCTTCCTCACACCACTTTGAGCCTTCAAGATCGGCCAACACCAGAAAATTTCTTCTCTCCACTTCCCTAGAGACATCCTAGAGGTCCTGGTCTTCTTCAAAGACCAATTTTAGTGTCTTAAAAGGAGGTCTCAAAGAAGCGCTTCAAAGAAGAGGTAATGTCCGTTACCGATTCTTTCATCTTTATTTGTTCTTCCACTTCTTCTTCTTTAGTTGTTTCATTATGAAGTAATAACATCAGTATCACTCATATACTGATATTTTATTATAAGTATGAAACAACCCTATTTCACCATCTATCCATCCTACGAAAAATCAAATCACCACGCGTGCGTACGTACGGAATACCGTCTCCACGACGTGGTGTAATCTATTTTCCACCACCACCTTACATGTATGGGTATAATGGTGTAAATAATAACTATATATGATTATTGTAAAGTTATATTGATTCTGAAATTGTATATATACACTCCATTACAATTTCACGATCATGGGAACGATATCATCGCTCGTGCGTACGTACGGAATACCGTCTCCACGATGTGATGCGACTCGTTCTACATGATCTTCATTGCATAATGATTATATAAATGAATTGAATGAATGAATATATTACACTAATACCAATCTGTAAATGAGGTATCTATAACCTAAAAAGAATAATAAGAATTTATTCGACAAAACACGCATAAGAACAAAAAGTAATAAACACCCGAATAACAAGTAGTAATGAAATATTACTAATAAGAAGCTAAGAATATGACCATATATGATATCATAAAAATAAGTAAGATTATGGAATAAGTCAATAACATTATTCAAATCATTATATAGGAGGTTCAGACACTTACGAAGCAAATCAGACCTAAGGTAAGGGAAATATCACAATCTCATTTTTATCCGAGATTGTTTATACTTTGGTATTTACTGGGGTGTATTTTATCATCCACATCCATGTTTCCTAAATATGTAATATTTATATCCTTATACAATAGTTTATATCCAATTTTACCCTTCGGTGAGTTTTTAGTAAAAGATATGAAAAGAATATTTTGTCATTTTTCGTACGAGGTACTTTTTGACTTTTCCGACAAAAGTACGAGAAGAATGTTTTTTTAACTTATACGGCATGAATGGATTTTTAAAACATTATTTCCAAGAAGCTTCCTTTAAAAGTTTTCAAGTTTATTTTTAATTAACTTCTTTTAGTTTAAAATTGTATGACATGTTAATAAAGGAAAATGTTTTTGAAGTATAAAGGATATTTTCCTCAAGAATGGAGTTCAAGTGTTTTATCAACATTATTTTCCATCTAAGATAATATAGGGTTCTGTTTCTATCCCTATTATTACATTGATTTGATTATGTTGTTATGGAATTATTTTTATGAATTCCTTTTTCTTATATGAATTTTTTTATGATGTCATGTTGTTTAAGAATCCCATTTTTATTACATGGGTTATGCAATGATGTATGATTTATGATTTTGTGGCACACATATGAATGGTATCATTATGAGATGGGTGGGACCTATATATCCCTCCAATGCATTGGGTAAATATTTTATATCTCATGAGATAGACATGGCTGGAACGATAGGTTAAACCGGTTCAGTGAAACATGACTAAAACGAGGAATAAACTCGGTTCAGAAATGGACTTTGTCCACTAAGATAGTCTTGGAAATGAGACTTGACTAATAAGAAATGATTCTCTATGATTATGTGTGTATGCCACAAAGTTTCATGTTTTAAGTTATTATTATTGTGATTACATTTCACTACTATGATTTGTCCCATGTTATGATATTATGATCTCTTTTGCAGGTTAAGATTTCCAAAATGTTATGTTCTTATGAATATGATGTGATTGATATTTCTTTTGTTTACCCTTACTGAGTATTTGAGCTCACCCTTTTATGTTTTCTTTTCCCCAGGATATAAAGAAAGTTTTTAGGTAAAAAAAGGAAGATCTTTATGGGAGATGTTGAAGATCTTTCACCACGATTAGAAGATTATATTCCGAGTTTCCAAAGACACTAAACTATTACGGTCCTTGTGTGTGTGTTTTTGTTATGTACTAAGTATTCCGAAAAAGTAATGTAATGTCCATGTATGTCAAGCTTAGGGTCTCTACAATTGGTATTAGAGGAAAGGTTTAGTCAACCTTTGGAAACTAGGATGTGAAAATGTTAGTGAGATCCCTAGAGATATTTCCAAGGTATGTCTAAGGATGTACCTAAGGATAAGTATACGTATAGGATATAGTCCTAGAACTATGGTAACGATCTTATAATTTTACCTATGATGTTAGATATCGAGGGTACTTCCCCTTTATTATGTTGTTTTCCCTAGCATGATTTTTGCCTCTCACACTATTCTTTTTAGGTTTTAGACGATGGCTGGAACCTGAAGGAACCGTGTTGATAAATGCAATGGACAATGCAATGATTGTCCTCCTGAACAAACAAATGTTATGGGAGATGGAGTGAAAAATCTTATTGCTATACTTACACAAGATATGAATCATTCTGGACTTCCAAATGAGTAGAAAAGGGAACAATATTCTATTGAGTCCTTCATGAGGCAACGTCCACCTTCTTTCAATGGGTCTTCTGATCCACTTGTTGCTGAACAATGGATCAGTACCACTGAAAAGATATTTTCAGTTCTTCAATGTTCTGAACATGATAAAGTCATCTTAGCAGTATATCATTTGGAAGGTGAAGCTGATCAATGGTGGAATCTTATCAAGAATACGAGGCCAAGAGATGAAATTGAGTCCATGGAATGGGACGAGTTCAAGAACTTATTTTTCAATAAGTACTTCCCTCGTATTCTTCGAACAAATATGGAGAAGGAGTTTCTTAAACTAAAGCAAAAGGATGATGAATATGTTGGTACCTATGAAGAAAATTTTACAAGACTTGCAAGGTATGCTTCTGGTATTATTATCCAACCTGAGAGTAAGATCGATCGATTCTTCAGTGGCTTAAAACCAAATCTTCGAAGGGCATTAGCTATAAGAGACTTCAGTAGCTATGAAGAAATTGTGCGTTGTGCTATCAAGGTAGAAATGGAAGTTGGTATTACTTATCCATCTCATAGTTTTGACAAGAAACGAAAGATGGAGTTCAAGGAGAAATCTCATAATAATGGTGAAAATAAGATGAATGTTTCCTTATGCTCAATGTGTGGAAAGAAGCATGGTGGAGATTGTCTTAAAGGGACTAGAAAATGTTTTAAGTGTGGAAAAGAAGGTCATCGAGCAGTTGAGCGTCGAAGTAATGGAAAAAGGGATTCTAATGATGTGAATAAAGAAAAGACTGCAGAGAACGCACCACCAACACTTCAATGCTTCAAGTGCAAGGAAATGGGGCATTATGCTAATAAATTCCCTAATCCAAGGGTTAGTGATGATCGACATGAGCAACCACTTAAGGCAAAGGACAAAGGGAAGTCACATGCGATCACTATTGGCGATGTTGAATATGACAACAATGTGGTGGAATGATTAAGTGTTTATGTAATGGGATTTCAAAATAATGTTGTATATAGTATCGTGGAATATTGGAATATTTATGTATTGGTCTATTGTGGTTTTCAATGGTACCGGTAACCATGGAAAGTGATTGAGATATTTTTGGAAAAAAGATGATATGCGCATAATGAAGGGAAAATGAGAAAATGAAATGTTTGACCGTATTCATGAGATCATGATTGATATAAGGACTAAGTGATATCATGGTTTGAGTATATAGAATTTTGAGGATTTTGGTATGTAGAAAGAGTTAACTTTTGACAGCATTCATGTTTTCAATAAGGTTCAATGGGTATTCATTTTTTTTCAAGAGAATACATGATTAAGGCCTTCGAATGTTTGGAATGTGACCAACAAGACATATCTCATGATATATGGGGATCAACAATGGTATTAACATGCTAGTTGTATGAACTCTTTGGTAATCGTTTTCACTATAATATGAGGTTAGACAACATTATTTTGGATAAGCCTAAATATTGGAATGGATTATGTTGGACATAAGTTAGTATTGTTTAAGGATAGAAGTTTTTTTGATATTATTAATGGGATGTTATAGTAATGTAGTTTTAGAAAAAGGACAACCTGCAGGATGGGCGATAACCCATCGGGTCAGACAAGGCTGTGGGAATCGAACCCACAACCGAAGTGCGACTAGCCATTATCGCCTACCACTAGCCTACAGGAAGTCCCTGGTTAGTAGAAACTAGTTTTATTTTATTAAGTGGTATGATATATGAAGTATAAGTTCATTTTTGGAACCATATACGATTAATGTAACCATATGATGCACTTATAACTTTTGCTAACCTTTTGTTTGAAACAGATGGAATGACCCATCATTCTATCACATGATCTGCTAAAACATCACGAATAACAAATTCAACTTCATTTCATTAATGGATGAAGTGGAAATTGTTCAATTCACGAACAACAGTGAGATTGTACCAAAATCATGTAAGTATTTCTTTTAATTCATCAACTATAGGGAAATGATCTTGAAAACCAAAAATGTTGTCCTAGTGCTCTTATATCTGATAAATCAGATGGTACCTTAGATCATCACAAATCTATGGCCTTGTGATTGTTGGTTTTTTCATATCCATGTTCTCTACCACTCTCTATCAAAACATGATGGTTAGATTTCTCTTCCATATCCATATTTTCACCTATGTTATCCTATGTGGAAACCCAATGATTAGTTTATTTGGGTAATTGTTATGTTTCATACTTTAGTTTATAAAGATAAGTTTTAGTATTCCTTTTTACGATGTGGGTTTCTATTAAACAAACTTTCGAGTAGTAAACCATTTATAACCCCGACGAATTTCGAGGGCGAAATTCATTTTAAGGGGGGTAGAATGTAACACCCTGAGATTTTATGAGAAATATTCTTTTAATTTCATTAATGTCTTGTGTTGTACGCTACACCAAAAGGGGATTGCAAAACACACACCCTTGACTTGCCTTGCATTACACGCAATCGTGACCTTCCTCGATAGCGTGTGTAGTACGCAATACCGAGTTTCACTAAACAACGATATGCTATTAAAATATTATTGAAACTAGCCGTTATGAATAGTAATAACCACTTTTTGAAATTTTGTAAATTTTATTTTTCAAAATGGACTTCATTTTTGGATTCGGAATATCGAAATTAGCTTAGGGTGAAATTTTGGTACTTTTCGGATAACTTTCATATTCTGATAAATAGTGAAAATTACTAAATTTTAATTAAAAACAACTTTTTTAATCGAAATAATTAATAGTGATAAATTATTAATTTGAGTGGTTTTAAAGTATATTTAGAATATATTTTTACAATTTAATATAATTTTGGTCATTGGATGTAATTTCACATTTAAACCAGACATAAACAAATGTCAATCTTTTGATAGGTATTATCTCTTAAGAACACACTATTTGTTTTGACGACGAGAATTAATTTTTAAATTAATTAATGAAACTGATATTTTTTGAATTTTTTAAAATAGACATCATTTTTGAGTTCATAATATCAAATATAGCTTATGCCTAATTTTTGGTATTTTTCTGGAAACTTTCAGTTTTTGATGAATAGTGAAACCACTAAGTGGTAGTTAAAAAAACTGAATTTTTCATAAAACTTAATTTTACCGCTTCTGTGAGTAGAATTTCGAAAATCCGAGACACACGGTTAATATCAAGGACTAAAATGTGGTTCAATGAGATGAAAATAATTTTTGGTGAATAGTAACTTTTTACTTTTTTTTACCACGGTTAAAAGTAAATAGGGTAGTTAAGGGTTAAAATGATATTATTATTACCCTAACACATGTCCTAATTCTATTGGATAAGTGTAATTAGACCAAAAACAACCTTAGGAATAATATATGACCATTTAGGCCCACTTGGATTAGATTAGGACATTTATTATCAATTTATTTAAAGAAGGGTTAAAATAGTTAAAATCAAAGTTTAATAAGTAGATAATTTTTAATATAGGGTTATACATAAGATAAATTCGACTATAAATATTAATTATAAAGCTAAAAATATTTCCTACATAATGATATTTTATTTGTAATTTTTAGACTTTAAATAAGTTAATTTATTTATGACACAAAGATAATACAATAATTATCTTATTAATGAAATATTGACATAATTGATGTTATAAATACCCAAATAAATGTAATTTGAGACTTTTTATGAATTACACTAATTTTATAGGTTAATATAACATGTTATTATTGATTTAATTATCTTTTTCCTAATTAATCATTCTGTTATGATTTTCACAAAAATCAATTACTAAATAGTGTAAAAATTGACATAAAATAGTTTTTAAAACAAATATTATATTATTAATTGTTATTTTATTCCTAAAAATCTAAGTTTTGGTAAAATGACTTAGATAAGGTTATATATATTAATAATAAACAACTTGGGGTTCGTTTGGCTTGTTATAGTAAGTTTATTAACCTTATAGTGTAAGAACACAAAAAGACACGGTAAAAGTAAAATTATCTAACTTAATGTTAAATCTAAATGATAAGGTTAAAATAGGAACATAAACTTGTCTAAATTATATTTTATGAGAGTATTTAGACCCATACCCACCTTAGATTCGAAATAAATCAATTTGGAGCTATTTAAAACCAAATTTGGCTTTATAATAAAATAATATTTTTAGTTTTTCCAAAGGAGCCCCTCTCCTCCCTTATAAAAGGGCACCTCCCCCCCCCTCTTCCTCACACCACTTTGAGCCTTAAAGCTCGGCCAAACCCTGCAAACTTTTTCTATACACTTCCCTAGAGACATCCTAGAGGTCCTGGTCTTCTTCAAAGACCAATTTTAGTGTCCTAAAAGGAGGTCTCAAAGAAGCGCTTCAAAGAAGAGGTAATGTCCGTTACCGATTCTTTCATCTTTATTTATTCTTCCAATTATTATTATTTAGTTGTTTCATTATGAAGTAATAACATCAGTATCACTCATATACTGATATGTTATTATAAGTATGAAACAATCCTATTTCACCATCTATCCATCCTATGGAAAATGAAATCACCCCGCGTGCGTACGTACGGAATACCGTCTCCACGCCGTGGTGTAATCTATTTTCCACCACCACCTTACTTGGATGGGTGTAATGGTGTAAATAATAACTATATATGATTATTGTAAAGTTATATTGATTCTTAAATTGTATATATACACTCCATTACAATTTCACAATCATGGGAACGATATCATCGCTCGTGCGTACGTACGGAATACCGTCTCCACGATGTGATGCGACTCGTTCTACATGATCCTCATTGCATAATGATTATATAAATGAATTGAATGAATGAATATATTACACTAATACCAATATGGAAATGAGGTATCTATAACCTAAAAAGAAGAATAAGAATTTATTCGACAAAACACGCATAAGAACAAAAAGTAATAAACACCCGAATAACAAGTAGTAATGAAATATTACTAATAAGAAGCTAAGAATATGACCATATATGATATCATAAAAATAAGTATGATTCTGGAATAAGCCAATAAAATTATTCAAATCATTATACAGGAGGTTCGGACACTTACGAAGCAAATCAGACCTAAGGTAAGAGAAATATCACAATCTCATTTTTATCCGAGATTGTTTATACTTTGGTATTTACTGGGGTGTATTTTATCATCCACATCCATGTTTCCTCAATATTTAATATTTATATCCTTATACAATTGTTTATATCCAATTTTACCCTTCGGTGAGTTTTTAGTAAAAGATATGAAAGTAATCTTTTGTCGTTTTTCGTACGAGGTACTTTTTGACTTTTCTAACAAAAGTACGAGAAGAATGTTTTTTTTAACTTATAAGACATGAATGGATTTTTAAAACATTATTTCCAAGAAGCTTCCTTTACAAGTTTTCAAGTTTATTTTTAATCAAATTCTTTTAGTTTAAAATTGTATGACATGTTAAGAAAGGAAAATGTTTTTGAAGTAGAAAGGATATTTTCCTCAAGAATGGAGTTCAAGTGTTTTATCAAAATTATTTTCCATCTAAGATAATATAGGGTTCTGTTTCTATCCCTATTATTACATTGATTTGATTATGTTGTGATGGAATTATTTTTATGAATTCCTTTATCTTATATGAATTGTTTTATGATGTCATGTTGTTTAAGAATCCCATTTTTATTACATGAGTTATGCAATGATGTATGATTTATGATTTTGTGGCACACATATGAATGGTATCATTATGAGATGGGTGGGACCTATATCTACCTCCAATACATTGGGTAAAGATTTTATATCTCATGAGATAGACATGGCTGGAACGGCAGGTTAAACCGGTTTAGTGAAACAGAACTGAAACGAGGAATAAAATCGGTTCAGAAATGAGCTTTTTCCACTAAGATAGTATTGAAAATGAGTCTTGACTAATAAGAAATGATTCTCTATGATTATGTGTGTATGCCAAAAAGTTTCATGTTCTAAGTTATAATTATTGGGATTACATTTCACTACTATGATTTATCCCATGTTATGATATTATGATCTCTTTTGCAGGTTAAGATTTCCAAAATGTTATGTTCTTATGAATATTATGTGATTGATATTTATTTTGTTTACCCTTACTAAGCATTTGAGCTCACCCTTTTAGGTTTTCTTTTCCCCAGGATATAAAGAAATTTTTTAGGTAAAAAAAAGGAAGATCTTTATGGGAGATGTTAAAGATCTTTCACCACGATTAGAAGATTATATTCCGAGTTTCCAAAGACACTAAACTATTACGGTCCTTATGTGTGTGTTTTTGTTATATACTAAGTATTCTTCAAAAGTAATGTAATGTCCATGTATGCCAATCTTAGGGTCTCTACAAGCAGACCCTCCTGGAATCGAGCGTGCTGTGTGCGGGAACCCTAGAGCTGGCCGTGACTGCAACGACTTCTGTACCGAAATCCTATGTGGGTTCGACAATGAGGAATTCTGTACCTGAATCCTATGTGGGTTCGACAACGAGGACTTCTGTACCGGAATCCTATGTGGGTTCGACAACAATGACTACTGTACCAGAATCCTGTGTAGGTTCGACAGTTCTAAATTATGTTTCTGTATCCTGTGTGGGTCCAAAAGAATAGCTGGTCCTGTATCCTATGTGGGTCCGAAAGCTTAGATGAGATAGCTGGTCCTGTATCCTGTGTGGGTCTGAAAACTTAGACGAGATAGATGGTCTTGTATCCTGTGTGGATCTGACAACTTAGCTGGTCCTGTATCCTGTGTGGGTCCGATAGCTTAGATGATCCAGTGGCTACATCTGATCATATATATCTCTCTACTATTGTGGCATACCTATGTGAGTTGAGTCATGTCTTTCAACCATTATCATCATGGTGATTGGATTTACTTTCTTTGTGGAATTGGTTTGTGATTGGGCTCTAGAGTTGGAGCCGGACTGAGATTGGTAACTTAGGTATATGTATGGGCATATACCTAAGTAGGGTTGGTTGATACTTCGTGGTTGTATTTTTCTTCTTTTGTTTATCCTTAGTGGATATTGTGAGACCTTATGGGTCTCAGGGTCCCTAATGAGTATCGTTATACTCACCCCTGCACGAGCTATGCCTGCATCTCGTTGTGTTGGATGCAGACGATGGAAATCGCTGACAGAGGCCGAGAGTGCCACGACTGGACGATACCCGGAGGTGGACCTTGCGATGAGTCGACACATGGAGGAGACTGATAGACGTGAGTGCTGAGGTGTCCATATGTACCTACCCTTTAGGTAGGAACCTTGGAGGACGATCCAGGAGCTTCTCTTTACTTCCAGTTGTTTTTCCCTTTTTACTTGTACTTGTTGTTTAGTTGGGTTTGTATACTGGCCCATTTACTTTCCAACACACTCTTTTGTATTCAGTTTTAATTAGTGTTTAATTCCTGTTGTGTACTATATTGTGTTTATTTACTTTTATAAAGGCAATGCCTTACCAGCTTAGGTATTTACACCTTTGGTGCTAGTCGCCAGCCCCTGGCCTATGGAATGCGGGCTTGGGGTAGTTACGACACGGGCCCCGAGGATGGGTCGTGAAAAATTGGTATCAAAGGAGTCGGTTCTACCGTAGAACTTGGAATTTTATTCTTTTAACAACAATAGTGTTAAGTGTTTTGAGTATGGTTATCAGTTTAGGGAAACCGGTGTTGGTGCAGTTGCCGACGTATCCATACACTAGGACTCTGACTTCTGATTTTCGACTCAGTGCACGAAAACACTGATTGCATGTGTGTTTCTTTTGAAAAGTTTTCTTCATGATTATTTGTGTTAGCTCACAAGGTATACTTTTTTGACCATGGAGCACCTATTTTTCTTTAGGATGGCCCCACGAAGGCATCCAGCTAGGGTTCCGAGTTACGTACGAGATGGTAGCCCACTAAGCGATGAGGCCTCAGTGTAGGGCCCCATGACAGCGGAGCACTACGGGAAAAATGAGCAATTGCGACGGGTTATTTGCGACGGGGGTATTTTCCCGTCGCAAATAAGGAGGCTTTTGCGACGGGATTGCTTGCCCCGTCGCAAATAGTTTTCCCGCGAAGCGCGCCAAATCGCGGGAAACGTATTTGCGACGGGGCAAGCAATCCCGTCGCAAATAACCGGCGGCGGTAAATGGTATTTGCGACGGGAATATTCCCCCGTCGCAAATACTATGTCGGCAGAGGGTTATTTGCGACGGGACCCGTCGCAAATAACTATTTACCGGTTGACCGTAATAAATGTTGGCTAAGGTATTTGCGACGGGTCCCGTCGCAAATAATACTATTTGCGACGGGAATCCCGTCGCAAATGGGCCCGTCGCAACTAATCTAACCTATAAATACCCCCATCCGTTTTTTTCATTTCATTCTCATTCCTTATCTTCTCTCTCTCTCAGAATCATATTTCTAGAGTTGAGTTTTTCTCCAGTTTAAGTTTTTTCTCCGGAGCTGATATTAAAGTTTTGAAGAACGATCAGAACAGATCAATTTTCAAGGTATTTATCTTCATTTTAATTTTTTATTTATTTTTAATTTTTTATTAGTTTTTATTATTATTAATTAGTTGTAATTTAATTATGTTTACATTGTTTTATTACTTAATAAATTTAAATTATTAGTATTGTTTATATGGTAATTAGGAATAATTAGTAATAATTTTTAATAATTAAGAATAAATATTAATAACTAGTAATAAATACCAATAATTAGGAATAAGAACATTATTACATTATTAGTTTATTTTATTATTAATATTAAAATAATATAATTTTTTATATATATACAGTTCTTTTTTCATCTGTGTGTTTGCTGTCTTCACATGTATTATTTGTATGTGGAGATAGAAAACGCACAGATGAAAAAAGAACTGTATATAAATTAGAAAATTATATTATTTTAATATTAATAATAAAATATATTAATAATGTTATTATTTGTAATTATTGGTAATTATTTCTAATTATTGATAATTATTCATTTAATTACTAATAATTATTAATTACCAATAATTAGTATTAATTACCAATAATTAGTATTAATTACCAATAATTAGTATTAATTACCAATAATTAGTATTAATTTCCAATAATTAGTATTAATTACCAATAATTAGTATTAATTACCAATAAATAGTATTAATTACCAATAATTAGTATTAATTACCAATAATTCGTAATAATTACCAATAATTAACAATAATTAGTAATAATTACCTATAATTAGTAATAATTAGGAATAATTAGTATTAATTACCAATAATTAGTATTAATTACCAATAATTAGTAATAATTAGGAATAATTAACAATAATTAGTAATAATTAAGAATAATTAGTATTAATTAGGAATAATTAGTATTAATTACCAATAATTAGTATTAATTACCAATAATTAGTATTAATTACCAATAATTAGTATTAATTACCAATAATTAGTATTAATTACCAATAATTAGTATTAATTACCAATAATTAGTATTAATTACCAATAATTAGTATTAATTACCAATAATTAGTATTAATTACCAATAATTAGTATTAATTACCAATAATTAGTAATAATTACCAATAATTAGTATTAATTACCAATAATTAGTATTAATTACCAATAATTAGTATTAATTACCAATAATTAGTAATAATTAGGAATAATTAGGAATAATTAGTAATAATTAGGAATAATTAGTAATAATTAAGGAATAATTAGTATTAATTACCAATAATTAGTATTAATTACCAATAATTAGTATTAATTACCAATAATTAGTATTAATTACCAATAATTAGTATTAATTACCAATAATTAGTATTAATTACCAATAATTAGTATTAATTACCAATAATTAGTATTAATTACAAATAATTAGTATTAATTACCATTAATTAGTATTAATTACCAATAATTAGTATTAATTACCAATAATTAGTTTTAATTACCAATAATTAGTATTAATTACCAATAATTAGTTTTAATTACCAATAATTAGTTTTAATTACCAATAATTAGTATTAATTACCAATAATTGCCAATAATTACCAATAATTGCCAATAATTACCAATAATTGCCAATAATTACCAATAATTAGGAATAATTAGGAATAATTACCAATAATTAGGAATAATTACCAATAATTAGCAATAATTACCAATAATTAGCAATAATTACCAATAATTAGCAATAATTACGAATAATTAGCAATAATTAGTAATAATTAGCAATAATTAGTAATAATTAGCAATAATTAGTAATAATTAGAAATAATTAACAATAATTAGAAATAATTAACAATAATTAGTAATAATTAGTAATAATTAGTAATAATTAACAATAATTAGTAATAATTAACAATAATTAGTAATAATTAACAATAATTAGTAATAATTAACAATAATTAGTAATAAGTAGGATTAATTAGGAATAAGTAGGATTAATTAGGAATAAGTAGGATTAATTAGGAATAATTAGCATTAATTAGGAATAATTAGCATTAATTAGGAATAATTAGTATTAGTTACCAATAATTAGTATTAATTACCAATAATTAGTATTAATTACCAATAATTAGTATTAATTACCAATAATTAGTATTAATTACCAATAATTAGTAATAATTACCAATAATTAGTAATAATTACCAATAATTAGTAATAATTACCAATAATTAGTAATAATTAGGAATAATAAACAATAATTAGTAATAATTAGGAATAATTAACAATAATTAGTAATAATTAGGAATAATTAGGAATAATTAGTATTAATTAGGAATAATTAGTAATAATTATCAATAATTAGTATTAATTACCAATAATTAGTAATACTTAGAAATAATTAGTAATAATTAGCAATAATTAGTAATAATTAGTAATAATTAGCAATAATTAGCAATAATTAGCAATAATTAGCAATAATTAGTATTAATTACCAGTAATTAGTAATAATTAGGAATAATTAGTAATAATTAGGAATAATTAGGAATAATTAGTATTAATTAGGAATAATTAGTATTAATTAGGAATAATTAGTAATATTTACCAATAATTAGTAATAATGATTATTAATTACCAATAATTAGTATTAATTACCAATAATCACCAATAATTACCAATAATCACCAATAATTACCAATAATCACCAATAATTACCAATAATCACCAATAATTACCAATAATCACCAATAATTACCAATAATCACCAATAATTACCAATAATCACCAATAATTACCAATAATCACCAATAATTACCAATAATCACCAATAATTACCAATATTTTCCAATAATTACCAATATTTTCCAATAATTACCAATATTTACAAATAATTAGGAATAACTACCAATAATTTGGAATAACTACCAATAATTTGGAATAACTACCAATAATTTGGAATAATTACCAATAATTTGGAATAATTACCAATAATTTGAAATACTTACCTATAATTTGGAATAATTACCTTATTACATTATTTGTATATTTTATTATTAATATTAAAATAATATAATTTTCTATATTATATGCAATTCTCTTTTCTTCTGTGTTTCTTCTGTCTCCACATGTAATATTGGCATTCTTTTTCAAAATTATCAACCTACTCGCCAATGGAGAGGTGAAAGTGAATGCCAATATTACATGTGGAGACAGAATGTGAAACACACAGATGAAAGGAGAATTGTATATAATATATAAAATTATATTATTTTAATATTAATAATAAAATATACTAATAATGTAATGATGTTATTATTATATAATTAATATTTATGAAAAAAATTATATTAGTATTATTAAAAAAATAAAAAATCAATATAATATTAAAATTATCAATATTTGTAACAGGTTTTGCTTTATTCTCAATATATTCAATCCTTGCTTGTGTTTTTTCTAACAAATTATTCAAAACCAGTAATGCTTTTATATTTTATAGAAAAATATGGAACAACGAGGTCGTCAACAGTCATTATTAGATGACCGCATATGGATAAATCAACGTAGAAATCCAAATGGTTCTGGTTTAAATCCAGTATATATAGAGGGTGTGGAGAGTTTTTTTTATCATTTGCGGAATCAAATCCAGAATTTGTTTCAGAAGGAAAGATAAAATGCCCTTGTAGAAAATGTGCATTGAGAACGTTTGACACATTTGACAAAGTGGGGGAACATCTCTTGCGTTTTGGTTTTCAAGCAGATTATGTTTTTTGGTATCAACACGGTGAACGCAGTTCCAGAGCAGGTGATACCAACTTGATTCCGGATCCATCCCAGTTTCAAGATTTAGTACATGATGTTGCAGGTTCATCTGTTCAACATACAGAAACTCCGGCTGATATAGCTTCAAATCCTGAGTTGGGACCGTCTGAATTTTATGAGTTGTTGAAGTCTGCTGAGGATGCATTATATCCTGGCTGCAAGATGAGCAAATTAGAAGCAGTTGCAAAATTTATGGCTATCAAATCAGATAACGGAATGTCAAACACCTGTTTTGACCAGATATTTTCTTTGCTGAAAACACTATTACCCGAAGGAAATGTTTTACCTGCAAATTACTATGAAAGTAAGAGGTTGGTTCGAAATTTGGGACTTACTTGTCAGAAGATTCATGCATGTTCAAATGACTGCATTTTATATTCAGGGGAAAATGAGTCGTTGGATAGTTGTCCCACATGTGGGCAACTGAGATATAAAGAAGGACAACACGGGAAGTCTGGTTTGATTCCTGTAAAACAGTTGAGATATTTTCCGCTTACATCCAGACTTCAGCGTTTATTCATGTCTAAGAATACAGCGACAATGATGTCATGGCATAAAGAGAATAGTTCAACCAATAAAAGCTTGAATCATCCAGCCGATGGTGATTCATGGAAACATTTTGATAGAGTGCATCCATCCTTTGCTTTAGAAGCTAGAAATGTTCGACTGGGCCTTTCCACTGATGGTTTCTGTCCGTTTGGATCTTATGGTAGTCAATATTCATGTTGGCCTGTTTTTTTAACTCCGTACAATTTATCTCCATGGATGTTGATGAAGGAGCCATATATCTTTTTGACTTTACTAATTCCAGGACATCCGAAGAAAAATATTGATATTTATTTGAAGCCATTGATTGATGAATTAAATTTACTGTGGAGTACTGGTGTCAGTACATATGATGTTGCAACGAAACAGAATTTCATACTGAGAGCAGCATTGATGTGGACAATAAGTGACTTCCCGACTTATGGGATGTTATCTGGCTGGAGTACACATGGTCAGAAATCATGTCCTTACTGTATGGGAGAGAACAAAGCATTTATGCTCATTCATGGAAAGAAACCTTGTTATTTTGACTGTCATCGCAGATTTCTTCCAGCTGATCATCCTTTTCGCAGAAACAAATCTCATTTCAGAAAAGGAACAGCTGAAAGGGATGTACCTCCAAAAATGCTATCAGGTTCAGAGTTAAAATCGGTTGTATTTTCATTACCTCCCATCACTTTTGGTCCCACAATAAACCAACAGAAAATTTCTGGTTTTGGGAAAGAACACAATTGGATTAAACGTAGCATATTTTGGGATTTGCCATATTGGTTTGATTTGTTGGTCCGACACATGTTAGATGTCATGCATATTGAGAAGAACTGTTTTGATAATTTGTTTCATACAGTTTTGGATACGCCAGGAAAGAGCAAAGACAATGTAAATGCGCGTTTAGATCTTGCCCAAATTTGCAGGCGTCCAGAATTGGAACTATTTGAGAATGTCAGAACAGAAAGGTTACTAAAACCAAAAGCAGCTTATACACTGTCTAAAGAAAACCGTTTATTATTTTGTCAGTGGATTGCAGATTTGAGACTTCCAGATGGTTGTGCTTCCAATTTGGGTAGATGTGTAAAGAATGGTCATATTACTGGATTAAAAATTCATGATTGTCATGTTATAATGGAGAGACTTCTACCCATTGGATTAAGAGGTCTGTTGAATTCTGTGATTTGGGATTCCATAACAGACATGTCTCATTTTTTTCGGGAAATTTGTGCGGCTACGGCAGATTATGATGCTCTAGGCAAACTTGAAAAAGATGTTGTTGTAATTATATGTAAACTGGAAAAAATATTTCCGCCGTCTTTCTTCGACTCAATGGAACATTTGATGTTACATTTTCCATATGAAGCCAAATGTGGAGGTCCGGTACAGTTTCGATGGATGTACCCATTTGAGAGATGCATGAAAAAATTGAAAAGAAAAGTACGCAACAAAGCATCTGTTGAAGGATCTATTGCAGAAGCTTATTTGCAAGAGGAAATATCTTTTTTCTGCTCCCATTATTTTGAATCTGAGTATCCTTCAAAACACAACCGAATGGGACGGAATGAGAGAAATATTGATGAAATCGACAATCAATTATCTGTTTTCAACCAGTCAGAGCTTGGTTTTGGTGGAGTTTCTGAACGCTGGCTTTCAGATGATGAACATCATACAGCTCATACGTATGTTCTGCTCAACTGTGAAGAGATGACATCAGTTGTACTGTAAGTGTTTATATCACTTATTCTATCATTTATGTTACAGTAAATAACTTTGGTTTTTATAGGTTGTATGATAATCATATCAAGAAACAAATTCCACAAATTACAGCAGCTGCTCTCGAAGAACGTCGACTGAAAAATTTCTCTCAGTGGTTTCAAAAACTGGTAACATAAATTCTTTATCTTTTAGCAACTCATTCAATGTATAGTTTACTATATTGATAATTATTTCACAAATTTTCAGGTGTCTCGACATGCTGATAAAATTGACAAACGGCTGTGTGTATTGAGTAACCCACCTTCCAAACTTGTTAAAACTTATAATGCATATGTGGTGAATGGATTTCGTTTCCACACACATGCATATGGGGAATCAAAAAAAAACAATGAACAGTGGAGTTAGCTTGAGAGGATCTCATCATCGAGAAAATGAAGTTGACTTTTATGGCATACTTGATGAAATCATTGAACTCTGTTATCTTGGACAACATTACATAACCATGTTCAAATGTCATTGGTTGGATACAGAGAGAGCCGTGCGTGTTCATCCGACTCATGGAATCATCGATATTAAATGTAAAAGTGTTCTCGCAGTAAATGAACCATTCTTATTGGCTCAACAGGCATATCAAGTTTATTATGCAAAGTACTGTGCAACATCAAGAGACTTGACTGATTGGTGGAGTGTAATAAAAATCAAAATTCGAGACAATCGGTTTAGTCAAAGTGAATGTGCTTTCACTGATGTGCAAAGAATTGAAGTTTTTCAAGAGAGTACTCAAAATCAATCTTTTTTACAAAGAGACATGAGTATCGATGACGACACCCCACATTTAAGAGTCGGTGATGACGATGATGTTAATGATGTCACACATGAATTTGAAATGGTAAGAGATGAAGCAACTGCAACTCGAATGGATATCGATGATGTTGAGGAGGAATATGAAGATGACATTGACATATATGAAGATGATGATGAAGATGAACACTTATAGAATTCCATGGTATTTATATACAATCATAATATGTATATATGTATATATAATAGTAATTATCAATTATTTGCTAACATTAACATTTTCTGTTTCAGATGGACGAGGCCACATTTCGTGAGTTGGCGGATGCTGACCTGCCTTTCGATGCGGATGAGTTGCTGGCAGATGACCCTCAGCCTGCAGGCGCTCCAGGGAGTACGCGGAGGGGGCGCGGTCTTGCACGATTGATGATTCCTGACCCCGTCCCCGAGCGACGTCCACGTCTTGGGTTTGATCCGCGCACCCGGAGGTGTGATAACCTGTGTGATAACCCGTGGATTTGACTAAGATTTCATTAATCTATTCACATAATAAATGTTTATTATTTTTTTCAGTTTTCTGCATATAGCAGTCGGACAGGGCAGCGCTATTTTGCGCAACTATTTCTCTCAGCCGTGGACCACATGGGAGCAGATTCCCATTGATGTGCAGCAGGCCATGTTCGACCATTGGCTGGTACGTACGTAAATAAATAATTTTTATTTTGAAAATTATTTCATTTCTAACTTGATATTTTGATTTTTTTTGTAGGGTTTATGGTATCCGATCGAGGATACCATGCGTGACGCCATCCACGAGGCATGGGAGGTGGCCATGCGTGATCGCCTTCGTCAGTTTTTGCACAATTTAAGAAAAGCTGCGATGAAGAAAGCAGGAGTGTCAGATTTTGAGGAGTCATGTAGAGCACACCGACCAGAGTATATTTCATCCCATGTATGGGATGGATTATGTGCGCACTGGTTGAGTGGTGCCTTTCAGAGGAGATCATCGCTGGGGAGGCAGAATCGGGGGAGACAGGAGGTGACTCATCGAGCTGGGAGTCGTTCTTTCAGTACTCATAGACAACATCTGGTACGTACATTATTTATAAATATTTTATATAACTATAAATATTAACAGTTTATTTTTTATTCTTATAGGCTGTCGAGCACCCCGATATTACAGAGTACGACGTATATCGGAGGATGTATAGTGATCCTGCTACTGGGGAGCTCAGAGGTGATCGTCAGCATCACATCGTGGTCAGTATAATTTGTTTTCAAGTTTAAAAATTAACTGCATATAATATATTCACAATTTTAATTTTAAATTGCAACTATAGGAGTCATATGAGGCCGCAGCGTCACAGACCCGGCCTGAGAGTCAGGCCGAGTCATCAGATCAGACCACTGCCCGTCAGTTTGATGAGGCGGCATGGATGCAGGCCACCCAGTATGCCTTCGAGAAGGGCCGGGTAGTTGGTATCGGCTCTCGACTGACTCCCGGAGATTATTATGGCAGTGCTGCGATGTCGGCGTCCAGCTCGAGAGGAGCTCGTGCATCTTTTTCTACACAGTATGAGGATCAGTTGCGATCTCAGACTGCACAGATAGAGAGTCTCCAACAGGAGCAGGAGCAGATGCGTCAGCAGCATGAGGAGGAGCGTCGACGCCAGCAGCAGCTGTACGAGGAGCAGACGAGTCGGTGGCAGCAGCAGCATCAGGAGCAGATGGAGTACATGCGCCGACTCACTCATGCTTTAGGGGTGGAGTTTCCTCCACCACCATCTGCAGATCCCCCACCTCCCCCCCTCCTTCAGATTAGATTTTGTATTTCAGTTATAAAATTTGAGAAATCAAAATTTTTTTTTCTATTCGTAGTTTCTGTCTCATTATAAAATATTAATAATATTATATTTTTAAATAACAATATTAATATGAATAATAATATTATTTATATTTTATAATATTAAATTTTATATATATATTAAAATTTTATAATATTATAATTTAATTATTTTTTTTGTAATACTTGAATTATTTTAATATTTGAATGTAAAATAATTCTATTATTTTTATATTAATTAAAATAACTTATTAATATTTTTGTATTTATGAATTATAATTGTAATATTATTAATTAATAATATTATATTTTTAAATAACAATATTAATATGAATAATAATATTATTTATATTTTATAATATTAAATTTTATATATATATTAAAATTTTATAATATTATAATTTAATTATTTTTTTTGTAATACTTGAATTATTTTAATATTTGAATGTAAAATAATTCTATTATTTTTATATTAATTAAAATAACTTATTAATATTTTTTTATTTATGAATTATAATTGTAATATTATTATATTAATTAAATCATTTATTAATATTCTATTATTTTTTATTTTTGAATTATAATTCTACTATTATTATAGTAATTAAAATAATTTATTATTTTCATTTGTAAATTATAATTCTATTATTATATTCATTAAAATAATTTATTAAAAATTTATTTTTTTTATTTTTTTTATAGTATTTGCGACGGGATACTATACCCGTCGCAAATACTAGTATTATTAATAGTTTTTTATTTTTTTAAAAAAATATTATTTGCGACGGGACCCGTCGCAAATACTATCAATATTATTTGCGACGGGAGGCGATGCCCGTCGCAAATACTAGTATTATTAATATTTTTTTAAAAACGTTTTTGCGACGGGTCCCGTCGCAAATAGTATTTGCGACCGTACCGTCGCAAAAGGTATTTGCGACGGGACCCATCGCAAAAACTATTTTAAAAGTTTTTTACAAAAATACGGAATACTATTTGCGACGGGGAAAATGCCCGTCGCAAAAAATAGCTATAGCGACGGGCCCGTCGCAAATAAGTGTAGTTGCGACGGCGTTTTCAGCAACGGGCTATTTGCGACGGGGTCCCGTCGCAAAAAGCCATTTGCGACGGGATCCCGTCACAAATAGCCCGTCGCAAATACCTGTTTTTCTAGTAGTGGAGGCACCAGCGGTACCACTACCCACTGGGCCACCGATACCACCGGCTCTAGCAGCAGAGAGTTTACACCACCTGAGTGCGTTGCATGAGTTCCAGCACCAGAGGCCGCCCAGGTTCTGGGGAGAGATGGACCCACAGGTAGCTAAGGATTGGCTGGAGGCTGTCGTGAGAGTTTTCAGATTGGTAGGTACACCAGCCGACCTTATGGTGATCCTTGCCGCGAGTCTCCTGCACGCAGTAGCAGGTAGATGGTGGAGCCTGATGCTCTAGATGCATGACGAGACATCACTAATCTGGGCAGACTTTGAGAGCCTATTCCGAGTGGAGTTTGTTCCAGCCACACTTCATGTGGTGTGGATTTATGAGTTACTACATCTGCAGCAGGGCATCATGACAGTAGCTCAGTACTCAGCAAGGTTCACCGATCTCTCACACTACTCCATGGATATGGTTTAGGACCCGTTATTCAGGGCCCAGACCTTCGATTAGAGACTCAGGCATGATATTAGGGTTTCGACGATTCCCCTCAATATTTCGACATAGGAGGGGGTACTGGAGCAAGCCCTTCTAGTGGAGAGCTTTCTCGCTGAGCAGTCACCAGTAGCGAGACCCACCACAGGGTGACACTTAGCGGAGTATTCTGCAGCCGGTAGTAGAAAGATGTCGCAGAGGTCCAAGCGAAACAAGCCATCAGGTGGGTGATCTCAGGATACAGGTTTGGTTGTGCAGGGAACATGAGACAGAGTCAGCTATACGAGGAGTAGGCAGTGCTATGCATGCGGTGGCCAGTGCCACAAGGCTCGTGACTGCCCGACCCACCATGAAGATGAGCAGTAGATAGTAGAGGGACCTCCCAGGCAGAGGCAGAGGTTCGACCGTGGTGGTTCGCCGGGAGCAGGCGGATGTGGCAGAGGAGTCGGCCAAGCAGTGGGTGGTGGATGACATTTCGAGGATCTACCACCACCACCACCAGGAGGTCTAACCCGACCACAGGGAGCTGGAGAAAAGAGGCGGGCTCAGCTCTAGGAAGTCGAGGCCTATGACCACGATGCACCTGAGATGATTCGAGGTACTATCTGTGTCTACTCCACCCTTTATGCAGTACTTATAGACACAGGTGCGAGTCATTCTTTTATTTCCCCTGCCCTTGTTTGGAGCTCGAAGATTCCGACGAAGCTATTGGCTTGATCCTTATGGCTAGAGACTCCTACGGGAGCAGACTCGATGATTACGCATTGGTGCCAGCAGTGTGAGATTACTCTAGGAGGCGAGAACTTCGACTGGGATCTTCTTTTAGTGGCGTCGAGGCCTTACGATGCCATCTTGGGTATGGACTGGTTATCCACAGTTCATGCTCATATTGACTATATTATGCACAAAGTGCAGTGTATCCGCACGGATGGGAGCAGGTTCACCTTCACCGGTGAGAAGGGAGCCTTTGCAGCATAGGATGGACTTATGCAGATGAGGGGGCATCCGATCACACATCAGTTGGCTAGTCTCATCCTCAGATTGGTTGATGTGTGGAGTCCGAGTTTTCCTGTTACGGTGGATCAGTACGCAGATGTTTTCCCTGACGACGTTCCAGGACTACCTCCTTGTAGAGATGTAGACTTCTACATTGACCTGTACCCCGAGATGACACCGATATCTACTCCCGCATATCGGATGGCTATCGCTAAGCTTCGTGAGCTGCAGGTATAGCTAGAGGACTTATAGGGAAAGGGATTTATCCTACCCAGTGTTTCACCCTGGGCATCACCGATTTTGTTCGCCAAGAAGGCGGATGGGAGCTTGCGACTGTGTGTCGACTATTGTCACATAAATCAGGTGACCATGAAGAACAAGTATCCACTCCCAAGGATTGACGACCTCTTTGATCAGCTAAAGGGAGAACGGTGGTTCTCAAAGATAGACCTCAGGTCAAGCTATCACCAGATCAGAGTTCGAGATGAGGATGTGCAGAAGACGGCCTTCAAGTGTCGGTATGGACACTACGAGTTCTTGGTTATGCCCTTCAGCATAACCAATTCTCTAGCAGTGTTAATGAGTCTCATGAACAAGATCTTCCAACCTTACCTTGATCTATTTGTCGTAGTCTTCATCAACGACATACTGATTTACTTGACTACTGAGGAGGAGAACGCCTACCATTGGTGGGTGGTACTAGATACACTCCGAGAGAACCATCTTTATGGTAAACTCTCAAAGTGACATTTTTGGTTTAGATAGGTTCACTTCTTAGGACACATCATATCGGAGGATGGAGTTGCAGTGGATCCAGCGAAGATCGAGGCAGTACTTTCTTGGGAGCCACTCAGAAGTGTGATGGAGGTGCGGAGTTTTCTGGGACTGGCTGGGTACTATTGGAGATTTTTTCCAGACTTCTCTAGGGTTGCAGCACCACTTTCAGCATTGACGAAGAAGGGGAAACCCTTCGTGTGGTCATAAAGATACTAGCAGAGCTTTCCGGAGCTGAGGCAAATATTGACCAGTGCGCCCCTCTTGAGGTTACCGGAGGAGGGCGTAGGGTACATAGTTTACTGTGACTCATCAGGGACCGGACTCAAGTGTGTCCTAATGCAAGAGCGAGCAGTGATCATGTATTTTTCACAATAGTTGAGACAACACAAGCAGAACTACACTACCCATGACCCGGAGTTAGCAGCAGTGGTCTTTGCCTTGTAGATGTGGCGGCACTATCTGATGGGCGAGCATTTTACAGTCTATTCTGACCACCAGAGTCTCAGGTATATATTCTCTCATAAGGACCTGAAGCTGAGACAATGGCGATGGATTGAGTTTGTACAGGAATATGAATTCGAGATAGTCTATACTCATGGGAAGGGGAATGTTGTAGCAGATGCTCTAAACAGAAGATCAGGAATTCAGCTTCTAGGAGAGGCGACATAGCAGCTCGATGCATTACAGATATCCTTTGTGGATAGAGATAAAGCAGCCTTTCTGTAGTATCTCACAGTCACTCCTCCACTTCTTTAGTGAGTCAGAGATGCGCAGCGTGGGGATGTTGACTGTGAGGCATGACATGCTCAGATATCCTCAGGGAAGGCACCTGATGGATTTTTTGAAGGTGGGGAGCACATCATCCTCTTTAGAGGACGTACCATGAACCGGTAGCACTATAAGAGGAGGTGTTGAGGGAGTTTCACACTTCCCCTCTAGCGGTACATCCAGGAGTGGAAAAGATGTATCAGGACCTTAGACAACAACACTGGTGGCTAGGTATGAAGAAATCTGTAGCAGAGTTTGTCTCTCGGTGCCTCACTTGTCAGCAAGTGAAGGCAGAGCACCAGGTACCAGCAGGCTTGGTACAACCCTTAGAGGTTCCAGAGTGGAAGTAGGATAGGATATCCATGGATTTTGTGATAGTACTTCCACGTACATCCAAGGGACACGACTCTATCTAGGTTATTATCGACCAACTCACCAAGTCGTCCCACTTCCTACCGATCAGAGAGTAGGGCTCAGTAGAGAGCTTGGGATGCCTCTACATATAGAAGATCGTACGGCTTCATGTTGTACCATCGACGATTGTCTCTGATCGGGATGCTCGTTTTACTTCCCAACTATAGAAGGGGTTTCCAGAGGCTTTCGGGACGTAGCTTCGCTTGAGCACCACCTTCCATCCACAGACAGATGGCCAGACTGAGAGGACCATCCAGACACTCGAGAAGGTGGGCTTGGGGTAGTCACGACACATGGCTTGAGGACGGGTCATGACAATGATGGAAAAAATTATAATATTTTTATTATAGTTATCTTTTTTGAAGTTCTCATAAAAATTTATCTTCAGTTTAAATATATGAATTGTTCATATGTTTAGTTTTTTCTCTAAAATATTCATGAACCATAGTTGAAAACATGGAGGTCCAGAATTTGATTGTATTTATGAAAGATACCATGATACATGTTTGGTGAAATCAGTGTAAGGTAGAAACCCTAGAAAATGGTTGAGGATCACGATGCAGGAGGGAATGTCATAGCATAACCCAATACTATTGGTGTGGCATTTAGGGAACTAAGACATTGGGTGGTGGATCACGATAATGGAGGAATGACTTATTGGGTTCTATAAAGCATTTAAATGTGGTAATGACATTGTGATGGTGAAGCCTCAAAACTATTTTAATTTTGGATATTGGGACATTGATATTTAAAATTATGTGGCTTCTAGAATGTATTTATGGTCGTTTACCTTTGGGAATATTATTCATGTTAGGACTCCTCTTAAACAATTTAAAAAAACATTTCATTCCTTATTATTGAGGCTTGACTATTTATTCTTTCGATAATTATTTTATTATAATTTTATGTATTCTTTAGTTTAAAGGGTTACACTTATTCTAAAATTTTCCATAATTGTATTAAATTAATTACATGATAGGTATAATTATAAATATATATTTCTTATTCAGTTAATTTGGATTTTATTGGGTTATGAAAATGAATATAGTGTCTACTTACAGTTTTTTCATCCTAGGTTTCTTAATTTTGATGATATTAAGGACTCTCTTGAATAATCTATTTTGGGGTAGAGGGAATTTGAGTTTATTTCACACTAACCATGAGGATTGTATCTTGCTTATAAAATTGGGGGACTGTTATATGACTCTCCAAGATTACACATACAGGGATTTTCAATTCTATATTATTGCAATTCTTTCCATTAAAACATTCCATATATATTATGGATAAGATTCATTTAGAAATGTGTAAATATGGTGGGATTTTCATTTGTTTCGGTAATCTAATATTTTTGTTCATTAATGAGTTACAAATAAATATGGTTTGAGCATACTAATTTTATTGAAGAATAGAATTCAAAGTAAACAATTTTAAACCTAAATACATGTAAAGGAAATATATGAGATAAAATAGTGAGTTTAGACCCGTTTTAAAATACTCTATGCCGGATTCTTTTCACTGAATACACATGTCAAAACAATGACTATCTGGTCAGGTAGGTCATGATAAATATATGTTCCCTTAGATTATCTTATATCAGATAAGAATGTAATAGGTGATCTTATAAGGATTATGTTCCCATTATTAGCATTTTTTTTGGGTTAAAACTAGCTGAGACACCCTAATAAGAATGGTTTACTGAATCAATAGTGATTGGTTTATCCATATATTGTGTTGTAAAATGTGTTATTCATTCAACTATCCTAGATTCATATATTATGTGACTAACTTGCTGACCTACATAAATAAAAAATTATTGATAGTTAATCTTTTTTTGATTCCTCTCAACACACTAATGGATATTAAGGTTTTAAATAAATACATTATTTTAGTGATACCACATTTAATACATTTCATTTTTAAATGATTGTAAAATAGGACACTCGAACGATACAAAATATTATATAGAATAAGTAAATTAATCATTATCCAAATTTACATTTTTGATAAATATATATAAATTAATAATACTAACATGAGTAACTTCCTATACTAGTATTGAAAGTTATAAATCAATATTAATAAACAATAAAAATTCCATATGTTAGGATAACAACTTGTTGAGTAACCAATTGTTGAAATTGATTAACACATGACATTAGATTCTTTTGATAATCATAAAATGATTCAAATAATGTTTCAAAATAATTATGTACAGGGTCACTGAAGGAATTTTAGTCTTCTCTCATGTAACCAATATTATTGAGTGTACCAATGACTTAGTGAGGCTAATTGTTTCCTATAAGGCATGATCTAGGTATGAAATTAATTTTGAGATAATCATTGGAAATGTTTTTAAAGTTTGATTGTTTTCAATAAATGTATACACCATTTTTATCAATGAGTTAAGGATGATCATGTTATGAATTAAATATGATTTCAGGGCATGTGTTCTATATTGATTGTATAAATAAGATAAAATTAAAACTAGAATAGGAAAAGTTAATTCGTGAGTCCAAATAAAATTCTATGAATAACTAGTCAAAATCAAGGAAACTTAAAGGAGATTCCACATTGGTCATTGCATCCATATGGGATTTTCATGAATTCATGGCATTGTATGTGGAACAAATAGATATTTAATCATAAAATTTAAGGTAATAATCTAATTATCCTTAATTTTTTATTCAAATTATGAAACAAATAGATATTTAATCATATAATTTAATTTAATTGAAAATACCAAGATCAGATGGTTCTAAATAGAAATTGTGTATTTTTATCTTTTCTATGTTATTTGATAACGTAAGTTGTTTATTGACAAATAGTTGTTATGAATAATATTAGATGATATTTAAATAAACATGGTTAATGATTAATTAAATTATATAATATATTTAAAATGAATACGAGGATAAAAGATTTTATTAACATGTTTGATAAAATATGAGGGATGTGATCCCCCCACCATAATGTTTCATATTTTAACAAAATTGATTATCATTTAGTAAAATGTTCCAAACACATTAAATACCATATCATATTTTCATAACTAAATATTAAAACTAACATAAATAAGTGATATTTCTTAAATATAAACGACTTTATGTATCTTATAATGATATTATAAAGAATATAATGTATTAATGAGGATAGTGGGAGTATGTTTGGAACTTAAAAAGTTCGAAGTTGTAAATTAATATTTTTACTTAAAAAAGTGAATAAAACTATATATCCCAATAAATACTATAATATATTGTTAAATAAAAATTTAAAATGTAACATTATTTATCAAAATATTTCAATTGATAACTATAATACAATGGGGTTAAAATGATAATGATGAGCTTAGAAATAATTTCTAGTAATTTTAAAAATAAATTAACATTGTAACATTTTATATGTTGATGTTAAGGGGATGTAAAACTTTGTTAGGGATTTTAATTTTTGGAATACAATTCATAAGTATCGCCATTATTAAAACAATTTTTCTTTATAGATTTTAATCACTAAATTATGTCAATGGGATGGTGTTATTATGTGATTATATGGACATGTTACATTAATATTTAATCAGTTTGAGAAAGTGTAAAGAAGTGGGGAACTTACGTTTGATATAATTGTCTATCATACATGATATGAAGAGGTTTTCACTTATATATTGTTTTGAAAATATTCATAAAAATGGTTAAAAATATAAAATGTATTATGTTTTAAAAAAATTGAAAACTCCACTTTTCAATTAATTCTTGTTGGTAGCATATATTACAAGAAATGAAATTAAAGTTGACCCCTCAATTTATTTCTTTGAGTTATCCATAACTAATTTTCATCATAAAGTACAATAGTTTGTTAGGAAATTTTATGTTTAGCATATGTAAAATTATTATATAATCATATGTTATATTCTAATGTGTATAGAACATGGGTTCTTCCATAGATTACCCACATACCACAAATAATGTCACTTAATTTGTCTTTTATATAGTAGGGATGTATGGTTTCCATTTAGATTTACCTATACTTGAGGTTATAATGAAACCTGATATGAAAACCTTTTATATATTCATAGGATTTTTATACATGACTTGTGGTTTGACTAATTTTGGATGACTGGTAAAGTTGATGGTCATGTAATAGGTTAGAGAGTAACAATGATGATATTTTTTCTCTTATATAGAGTGTATAAAATATAGAATCTTGATTAAGATAGACGAGCACCTGTATGGTTTCACATAGACAAGAAATGTGATACAATTATCTATTATATAAGGTGCATGTGATGTTATCATCCATAAAGAAGAGTAAAAGGATGTATTAATCGATATGTACCTTCTATACATGATAACATATGAGTTTTTATATGGTATTATCATTAATTATCTTCCATAGTTACAAAAAACAAAATTTACAAAGAGATTATGTGGTGATGAATACTTGTATATGAGGTATCTGGTGAACACATGTATAAATATTTATCTATTTGGTAGTGATATTGATAGATCCATATGTGTCTTGATTTGTATTAATACATTTCTAGAGTTCATACATTTTAAAAAAAACTATTTTTTATTTATTTTTAACACTGAAAATGAAAATGTTATTAAACATTATGGTTGATTGAATGAGTATTAATTTTCATAAAACTCATATACCTAACCTAAACTTGTCACCTAATTTATTAAACAAATGTTTTGTATGGGTATTCACTAGGTATGGTACATAATGAAATGATGGGTTGATATTATATTTACAAAAATGTTTTGGAAATATCAAAATAGTGTTTTGGAAATTATTTTAGATGCTATTATATATGATACAATATAAGGAGAAGTGACACTTAATTTTTGAGTATTTATTAAAGGTGGATGACTGATGGGGATATTCCCTAAAGTCTCTATGAATGTTATAAAATTTTATATATTTTAAGATATGATATGGTAATATCATCATAGATAATATGGGTATATAATAAGTGATGTTATGGTTCTATCATAATGCATGAAATGGATATTTCATGTCACTTCTTTAAGTATATCATAGTGTAAAATAGAGATATTTCATAAGGTAGTCTTATGGGTAGAATCATATGAAATGATTCAATCTAACAATCTATGATTTATTGGTAACCAATTAGTACACATTAACATACATTAATATTTCAAACATAAATTATCAATGACTATATTATATTTATATGATAAAATGCATGTGAGAAAATTTGGATGGAAAATGGTTATAAATTCTATAACCTATTCCATTGACATATATAGTTTGTATCGTATCCTTAAATTATATTTAATTGAATTAATTTATCCCAAAGAAAATATAAATAGGCCATATCCATTTATATGATTCATTGATAGTTTTGGAAAATCCTTATCCATAATTCTCTTCCTCTTTCAACACTTAGTAAGAGATAATGGAATATTATTTGGAATTGAGAAAGAACACACTTAAGGGTTTGTTGATTCAGTTCAACACATGGATATTTAATGAATGATTGATTCTGATGGATACCTCTTAGTGATATTCTCATGGTTTATGAATGAAGACAATATAAGAAACCACCTATAGTGAAAGGTATACAATGTGTGTCATTTTTTTATATTAATGGTTTTGGTTTCTGGCATGGATAATCTTAGGAAATGAGAATTAAAAATGTTTCCACTATATTTATTAAATGTTAATTGATTATTAAAATCATATGTGTTGTCACCCACTATTTTGAATATATCATCAAGAGTTATATCACATGAGTCTAGATATAACTTAGGTTATATACTATTATTCGGACTCGCAACTAGCATAAGAAAAGTTCATCTGGGATAGAAAAAAATTATCCTTGAAAAAATATGAAAGAGGATTATTGAATCATTTATACCATCGCCATATCCCAACAAAGGATCATCATGTCACTAGGACCACTATTCATGAATCCATCCTAAACAATCAACCAAATAAAATATAGAATAACTCCCATATCAACTATTGAGGTCTATCACAAGGGTCTCATACATGAAACTATGGTTTCTAAAAACATAACACGAATTTCAAGAATCACCCAATGGAAATCAGTGAAAAATAATCATTCATTCAATAAGAGTCAAATTCCAACACCCATTATAAGATTATTTAATGGTTTGTATGGACCAACACCAAAATTGAACATACTCGCTATCAAAATCCAATCTAACTGACACCTCAGTCAATGTTTGGAATGTACAATGGTTCTTATGTTGTCAGGAAACATTATACTTCAACATATAAATTAATATTAAACTATAATATAGAAAATCAAATAATAATACAAGATTCATAAAAAAGGGAATCATCCATATGAGTTCAACTAGATCTAATCATGTATCATAACCCCCTTAATTATTTCCATTAATATAAAAGTCAAAATCCTATTTAGGAAAACCCTATCAAGATTTTAATCATTTTTTTGAAAATCCAACCACCTAAAAAAATATTTAAATGTACAAATATTTTCATTTTAAATTTTATTTTAAATGAAATACCATTTTTAAATAACCTTTAAAAAAGGAAAATTGTTTCAAAAATTCTAATCACATAACCAGAACAAACCATACAATTATAGGCACTTGTTTGGTTATGTTGCCACCACATAACCTTATGGAAAGAAATAAAGTATTTTTTACATTATATCATCATTATACCATCCCATTTTAAGTGGTGATATCACAAAAGGTAATGAAAACATGTCAATAATAAAGGTAATAATCAAATATGAGCAAAAAATCTCAAATTGAGAATGTGACTCAATAATATAGAATTCACATTCCTTGATCAAACCATATATAACATAATAAAAGATCATAATGAACTAACCTGTGAAAATTAAAACAAATATTATAAAAAATTAAAATAAATTAATACATAAATATTTTAAAACAAACTCTTATTTTGATATAATTTGCGTGAAACATACAAAGTAGTATAATGATGGTGAAATTTGGATATTTGAGGTGTGGTACACTTATGACATGAACATGAACCTATTCAATGATATAAATCCAAATTATTCCCTTATATATTCAAATTAACACAAAATAAATTTAATTTTTATATAAATACATCAATTAATATACCTTTATATGAAAAATAATAAATAATGATAATCATTGTTCCATGAGCGTCCTCTACCCACCACACATGAAAGCCCCATCTTCACAAAGTTATTTCTATATGCTCCAATGTAATCAAAACATAAATCCATAAAATCCCAAATAAAAATATGGGTAAAGGAAAAGGAAGTAGGAAGAGGTATAATTAGTCTAAAAAACCTCAATATTCAATTAACAACACCTCTGAATTATTATCCAATTAAAGGGAAACCAAAAGACATAAAGTGGGATGACATGAGGAGAGTGAATATCCAAATAGACTATCCTAGTAACCCTTACTCCAAAATTTGAAGGGGTGGTGTCAAATATAAAATAATATTTCTTCCTCCATCAAAAAATAGACGTAGGGTCTACCAAGCACTAATAAACCACCTCTGGGCACCTAGTTTCCATCTAGGTCCCCAAAGGCCAAACCAGTGGGACAGTCGCACTTATTAATTCACTAAGTACCTGATGCTACTAAACTAGTACTCAATGAAACATTATATCCTCCCCTATAATTCTTATTAAAAATTTGAGACCCTATATGAACTATTCAGTGACCAAACTACTACATCCAAAACATTGTGAAATAAATATCAATCACGATTAAAGCCTCCTACCTTCAACCGGAAATAAAAAATAAAAAAATCAACAACCCACTGAATTGATGGAAAAATGTTACAACTCAGAATACATTTACAGTAAAATACATTAGTGATTACATTATCTATAATGAAATTCTTTAATTAAAGTCTATTTATTGTGAAATCCTATATAATAAATATATTATATAATATATGAAAATATTCAATAGATATAATATATATTATGTTTTATGTTTGATATACTTGAATTTATTTTTAAAATTTAAAATAAAAATAGTTTATTTTATTTTTTAAAATGCTTGAAATAATTTTGATAAAAATATTACTAGGGATTTTTTAACATAGATAAACACAATCAATATTCATTACCGATTCTATTATTAATGATGTAAAAATTAAAAAAATAACATTTTATACAATGTATGAATTGATAAAATCCTAATTCATATAACAATATGCACATTAATTATTAAACTGACTATATAAATAGAATATACACTTTGAATAAAATAATAGATGCATGTAATGATATTAAAATCCTGTTTAATCATATAAAATAATTAAACTATTAGGATTTTCATAATTTATATATATTAAATATGGGTAATATATATTTATTAAACCACCTACTTTTGAAAATTTATTATCCCTAGAATTTAAATATTATCATTACACACACAACATAATTTCTTATGAATAGATTACTATACTCTATTTATTGTATTCTCATAAATATTTTTTTGTTTCATCTCTTCATTTTAGTCAATGAAATTATTGGGTCAAAATAATTATAAATGTGGGATTTATTACTTTATGCACCCATATTTCTGGTTTAATTATATTATTAATATTTATTTTTCACCATCAATAATTTTTTTGATATTTTTTTGGATTTTTATAAGATAACACATATTGTAGATATTGGAAATTGATTATCGCTGCATATCACCTTAGATTATATTTTGTACTTCCCCTAGATTTATTGAAGAGGTTGTATTTGTTTTCACCCATAAGTGATATGGTTTTGGAATGTATGATAATTTTTTTTGAGTTTTATAGATCGGGTTGGAGTTTATTTTCTAAGGTATCTATGATTTCTTAATGAAATATGTAATTTTATGTTAGAGATTAAAATTATGAAATTTATTTGTGTATGACTCGACAAAGAATATGTGTGAGACTTCTAGGGTAGACATGATTGAAGATATTAAAAAGTACATTACTATATATGTGTTAATGTAGACTAAATAAGATCCATTTTTTCATGTGTAAGACTCATTTCATAGGAAAATTCATTTATCAAATGTTTCATTTAAACTAGCATTGAATTCAATTTTCATGAAAATGACTGAATTTTTAGTGAAACCAAATCAATATAAAAGTGAATTATAGGATATGTATGGGTTATTACAAAAAATAAATTCATGAATAATTCAAATAAATCATATGCATCATTTAATCTTTTAAATATTTAGAATTTACAAAGTATTAAAATAATTATATTTTCAGAATAAATTATTCCAAATATTGACAAACATACATCTAAAGATTCATTGAAATAAAAAATTTGAAAATATCATTAGATTACTAAAAATCCACGATTGAAGAGTATTTCTAATGGATGTTTAATGAGATTTATATATAGATTAAATAAAGAGTATCATTGGGAAAATTCATCGAGATTTTAAATTTTAATGATTAAATTTTTTATTTGTGATCATGTAGCTAATTTTTTATGATATCATTAATGAGAGAATTATAATTAGATGAGTTTGAAGAGAGTTTAAATTTTTATTTATCAAAATACTATCAAGAATTTTTTTTGGGTTGAAAATAAAAAATGATGATGACGATTACGATTGAGTATTGAGAAAAGGTGTTGATACTTTTATGTGTCGAAGAACTATTGTATTGAGGAGAGAGTGAACTGAAGAATATTAAAATTTCTCCATTTGAGAATTTTAAAACATGTCAGGGAAATATATATTATTTTGGAATTGATCTAGGTTATTCCTACTGATAATGATAGAGATCATTTTCATACACGAATTATCTCTTTAGAGACATGATCATTATATAGAACATTGGGGGGAAGATTGATCTACTACTTTTAAATTAATATTATTATGGAAGTAAAATTGTTTTATAATGAAGATATAATCTTTGATGATGGAGAATCCATAGATTTTTTTAGATACTATTTAACCATGAATTGAAAGGATTAATTCTTAAGTACTGGTTGTCCAATTCTAAATAGTGATATAACATTTATTTGTAGTTGATGAAACCTGTCAATTTTGAAATTTGGATATGACCTATTAAAACATTATGTGAAACATCAACCTCACTTGTAATCAGTATAATAAATAGTGATAATAATATATATATCCTAATATGAGGTTGGAAACAACATGGAAATGGCTCTAAAATCAAGTCAGAACCATTTAAAAAGATCACCAGTGCTACATGCGTTTCATATTATTTCATATGGTTGATGAAGTGATTTCAGAGAGAGATTAAATATTTAACATAGCATTGTGGTATAATTCAAAATAAAACAATGATAAATCTTTAATATAGATTCAACCACCCCACTTAGTAATTCCATAATTAATATGAGACCTATAAGTAACATCTAACTGAAATAGTTCCCCTTAAGATTCTAAAATTATTTAATAATAACATGAATATTTTAAAATTTATGAATGGTATTGTAACATCCTTTTATGATGTAAAAACATTAATGGGTGGAAAAACTGAATCTTACTGTATTTATATTCAAAATAAACAGGGAATGTTATGTTGTAAAATGATATTTTTACAACGTACAACACAGTATCCAATACCTTTGATTGGAAAAAGAAAAATTGAATTTTATAGGGAGGATTAAATGAATCAATTTCTTTATTTGTTTGGGAAATCACAATAAACTAAATATGAAATAAATTTTAATGATCTTATTTTAGTTAAATAAGATTTTTCATAATAAATTTCAAGTATCTAGAATCCTACAAAGATAAATAATGTTTGTGGAAATATAATGGTTTTATCATTTTTAAAATATTACATTCACTGGATCCAAAAGAATTATAGTGATGCTTGATTAACTCACTGATAGAGAAATAAAAACATTATTTTCATTAAAATATTATGGATTTAATATTGATTCTATTTCATATGATAATACTATTTTATAAATTAAATATTTTATTTTTTATAAGGAAATCGATAAATAGAGTCACACAATGAGAATGAGAATATACAAAATAGTAATAGGACATTCTAGATGTTATCGATCATTTTTGAGGTTTGAAAATACATTTTCCCTGGGAGATCTTAATATTAGTTTATTCATTTCATTTATGAGTTTTTTTACTACGACATATGTATTTTGAGTCATTATTATAATTCTACTAGTATTTTCCCTTGAGTTTTTTATTTAATAATCCTAAATCATTGAGGGATTACAAGAATAAGAAGATTGGGGATTTACAGATCCTGTATGATCAATGTTTTTTGTGCCAATGAATTAGAGTTTTCTATTCTAGAATATTATATCTCTCAAAATGTTAGGTAGAGGGCTTCTATGGATAGAAATAATAGATCCTTTAAGATATGATTAAAAATTGGGGATATACAATGTAAGGTCTAAAAACTTTTTACTTACCAAGGTTAATGTGTGTGGTATGATAATATCATTTTAAATGCGTATTTTTTTGTTAACCTATTAAGCTTGGTTATTTTTTATAATTATTCAATATAAGGTTTAGAAATTACCTCTAGTAAAGATTTATTTTTTATGATTATAATATTTCTCTCAAACATTCATATGTTTTTAATAATATTATTTAGATTATTAAATCTTTATTTCATAATGTAAATGTTTATATTTCATGAATTTTTTTTACTATGTTCATTTCATTTAATGGTATTTCATAAATTTGATCAACTTAAAACACGATGGATATACAATTCTTAGTTAAAATTTTAAAAATAAAATTTAGTCCCCCACATTTTGATTTCCTTCATGAAATACTTGAGAAAATCATTTCTATCTGAGATACAATATTTCATGTTATAATAATAACATTTATGTAGTTTTTTTATGATACCAAAATTTGGGGTAATCTAAATTATAATTTTGATTTAATTTTTTTATGAATTTTGATTAGTTTACTAGAATTTCATCATCGATTCTATAAACTGACTCTATTATTAGATTCATTTTTTTTTGTGATTGGATTTCCTATGAATAATCCTGAAAATATAAATCTTACCCAAAAACTATATATTATAGATAAGATTGTTATTATAGACATAATGGTATTATGTGTTAATTAATCACCACAATATTTAAAAACCTTAAAATGATGACATAAAATTAAATATTTTTTTGAGAAATAAATTACTCATTTTCCACATTAGGAAAAGATTTAATGTATGTTAAATCATAAATATGGTAATAATTTGTTATGTTCTATGACTAGGAACATCGATTTATACATACCATCTTGTGAAACAAAACTGAAAATTTTAAAATGTTAATAAATAACCCATTTTAGAACTACTATGGTTCTATAAACACATAGAGCTATATTGAGAGTGTACTATCAATCCATTGATTTTAAACATTATGAACCAATAAAAAAATGGATTAATGATTATGACTACTCCAAAATTTTAACAATATTTTGGTAGATTACATTATCAAAATAACTAATTATCAAAATTATTATAGATAGAATGCCAAAATAATTGGAATCAAAGAGGAAACCTATCAAAGATACCAATAAATTAACTAAATTAAATATAGATATCTTTATCGGTATATTAACGCTACATCAATATAGACTGAGGAGATATGATGAGAAGTATAAAAGTAATATTTGAGAATTTTTTGAGTCTACATTAGATTATCCTACTTTAATTATGTTGACTACATATGCTAATACTTTTAAATATTGATGTTCAATGAATAAATGTTATTATTCTAGACAATGTAGTTATAAGATTTTGAGAATGATCTTTTTTAAATTCCTAGAAGGATAAATAAACTTGTCATTAATATGATCTTCTATTATAATCATCCAGAAGACTAAAATGGTTTATATGAAAAGAAGGGGTCTAATTTTTTTTTCTGTGTTTTTAAGAATAATGGATATAATTGAATTGATTTTAAAATCATGAATATGATTGATATAAATTCAAAAAAAATATTCAAAAATTCAAGAGATGTAGTGGTTGAAAGAATTTTAAACCTTAATATTATGTGAGGGTGATACAACATTAGATAGTTCATTAAAAGATAGAGAAAATTAATGTAATAAAATAAATGGATTCTAGAAAGATTTCCCAAATGATGAAAAAACCCATCATGAAGGTAACTACTACAAACATAAAACATTTATCACTTGATCCAAAATTTACATTTAATATTTAATATTACTATTAATTATCCTTATATGATGATATAATAATCCATTGGATGATGAAAGAATTAATTAATCAGAAGATGATGGCGGTTCAATTAATTTTGATGAAATGGTAAGACATGTTTATCTTATTTAGAATTAAAAAAAAAAATAAAATTGAAAAACAAGTCTGAATATTCTGAAAATAAATTATATTAAACCTACTAAGAGAAATTCAAAATTTGCTTCTAATGTTTCAAAACATTAATGGAACCATTTTTTTAAAATAAATGTAAATATCCAATCCAGATTATCGTAATTTTATTATTAAGAATAAATATAATGTTAGTATTTTCAAGAAAAGTTTATCTCAATTTACATTTTATAAATAAAATATTTCTAAAATGTATAATAAAATATTAAGACATTATATAACATTTAATGGAATATTTTTACCTTATAATAAATTCAATTTGTTAGAAAATTAATTTTTACTAAAAATTTCACCCCTTTTCACCAAATATCAATAGATAGGTTATTGAAATAATTTTTTTTTATTTTAAAAATGTTTAATGTTTTTAATTTTATAAATAATTATTTTTCAAATGAATTGAATTTTTTTCAATATAGAAGTGTTTGGAAGATATGGGTTCTTAATTTTTTTCCCTGATGGAACTGGACCCAAGAATGTATAGCTTTCAAGAACATAGTTTTGTTTTTTTAGGAAAATTGGTTGAGTACTGGTAGAAAAAATAAACGGTACATGGATAGTGTTTTTTCTTATCACATGATATAAAACAAATTCATCTCCCATAATTTGAAAATGTTTAATGGAGGATTAGTCACTCTTGGAGACAACACATGTGGTGAAATCACAAGAATTGATGTTTTTTCTTTTCTTAGGAAAAAATTAATTTCAATCATTCAATATATTTTAGGACTTAATAAAAAAATTTCATGAATAGTCAATCATTTTTTGAATGTTACATTATGAACATCAAAAATAATAACTTTACCCTTCATTGTTTATAAGGCTCTTTTATTATATCTTTCAATAGTCATGAGAATGTATACACTCAAGATATAGAAGACGTAATGCATAAAAATTTACACTATTTAACTGTAATTGATGATTATTCATGGTTGTGTCAAAGAATATTAGTTCACTGGAACATTTGGACCTTAGTGTATCCTTCTTCAAAAGGTAATGATAGATATCTAACATAAAATATGATTAACAGAACTACTGTTTGTTATCACTGTAAATTTTGAACAAAACATAAGTGTAGTTATACATATAAATGTAATATCTCAAAATATGATGTTTTATAGTCAATACACATGGATTTATTAGTTCCAATATAAGCATGAAGTATTAGGAATAAAACTCAATATTTACATCTTGTTTAATGATGCCACTATATAAATTAGGTATGTTTTATTTTCCAAAAATCTTATGTTCTTAATCATTTTAATGATTTTAATACTTTTAATAAAATTGAGAAGAAATTTCTTTTATTAATAACCTAAGTAACCATGTTGGAAAATATTTGAACTCTAATTTTGAATTTTTTTATAGAAATATGTATTACTCAATATTTTTTTCATATAGAACAGTAAAAATAACTGTATAGTCAAATGAATAAATAGAAATCATCAAAAAAATACACAAAATTTTCTATATGTATGTTTTGTTGAAATAAATTTGTGGGTGTGGTTGTAAGTATAACCTGTTATACTATATATTGAGTTTTGTAATGTATTTTCTTTTAATAAAACAACTTAATATTTTTGGACTAGAAGAATTACAAAACAATCATACATAATATTCAATAGGCTTAATTTATTTACCATGAATAATAAAGATCAACTTCATAAATTTTACCCTAATATTTCTGAAGGAATATTTTAAGGATATTCTATAACTAGTAAGCATTGGGGAGATTTTAATAAAAAAAACTAATGTTGTTAATGAAATGGTCCATGTGATGTTTGATGAATCTACTCATTTTTTTTACAAAACCTCTTTATGTTCAACCTCTAGATGATGATTTTCATAATAATATTATCAGTTTACCTAAAGTTATTTAACATGTATAGAAAACGAATCCAGAAAAATAATGATCAATCGATTTTCAATGTCCCAAAATCACTTCAAAAAAATATGTACATATTATGGTCAAAATCAACATAAACCTTTAACTAAAAAACATTAATTATAAGGATTAATTCATGAAATATAATTAATAGTTATTTAAGTCAACCAATAAACATTAAATGTTTCCCAAGAAATTAGTGTATGTATTATGAATTCTTATCATAAATAGAACATAAAATTTATGTTGAATCCTTAAGTGATATAATTTGGATAAGAATTATACAAGAACAATTGAATAAATTTGAATGTAATCATGTATCGACCTTAGTTGAATTACTTAAATATCAATAAGTAATTAGATGAAAATGTGTTTCTAAAATGAAATGTGATTCAAATGGAACTATTTTTTAAATAGACCACGACTCATTTTTAGGTTTTTTAATGAATAAATAATATATTCTTGTGAAAAAATTTCACTGGTTGTATGATTAGAATCTATATTAATTCTACTAGGTTTTTTACTACATATGATTTATAATTCATTTCAAATTTAAGTTTAAAATGTTATTTAATGAATACATTAAATTGTATTTCTATATTAAACCCAAATTGTTTTTTGAAGATACTAAATCTCCAAAAAATGAGTTTAATATTAGGAAACCACTACACTTTCTTAAATTATACTAATGAGATTCTTATGCTTAGCATATCTGATTTTAACAAAAAATAATTTTATTAATGAATTTGTTCATAAAACCCTTTTTATATTTATAGTTTTTAAAATAACCAAATGTTATTAAAATTTCCATTGATGAAATTATTTACTGTTCAATGCAATACTTATTTCTGATAGTCTTTATGAATGTATATATAATGAGTTTGAAATGGGTGTGGTGGGTGAACACAACTTTTTTCTTTGGTTTGAAAATATCTCAAAACTATAAGGTAGTATATTAATTCAATATAAATACATTAAATACTTTTTCAAACATTTTGGTTTTGGAAATGTATCACATACAAATTCTCTAATATAAAATTATATCAAATTTGACCTTGATGAAACTGGTAAATTGGTGGATCAAAACCATTGTAAATGTATTAGTAGATGTTGATTGTATCACACATAAAAATTTTCCTATATAATTTTATAATATTTATGTATATGGACCCAATAATATCTAATGTAATCAGATTTAGAATAGGTGAAACAAAATTAGTCATACCATAATAGAACGTCAAAAGTTTTTTTATTTAATTATTATAAAAATTATTTTTTTTCATAAATGATACTTAGATTATTACTCATGTAGATATAAAAATAGATTGAAAAAGTACTTTACCAACATATATTCTAATAATAGAACTTTTAGTTTCATGGTTTAAAAATAAGAAACATTTGATAAAATTTTCCATAGTTGAAGTTGAATATGTTCCAGACGGAGGTTGGTGTTCTCCATTTTTGTCTATGAAACACACACAAATTGATTTTTCTTTTACTTTCACTTCATCACCAATTATTTTTTATAATAGAAGTGTTAATTTTTTTTCTAATAACCCCAAATTTCAACTATTTTCAAAAAATAGTTTTATATACTATTTTTTGGGATCACAAATAAAAGGTGATATAATTCATTACATTATAAGAAATAAAGAAAATTATTGTTATTTTAATAAATATTTTTTTAAACAAATCATGTTCATTAAACAAAATATGGGAATGGTAAAAAAATTTGATCATTGGTTTAAATCATTTCTAATAGACCTCCTTACATTAAATATCACCATGAATGTGTGGGTGGGAAAAATATATATCAATTTTTTGAATTTTTGTCTCAATAGTTTTAAATCTAATGAAATTTTTTATTTAACTGAAAATATATATTTATTAAAATCTTGAAATATTTTTATTAATGTAATGATAATGGTATTAAATTCCTAGAAGGTAATATCTCTTAAGATCATAATCATTTACTTGAATTATTTGTTATAGGGATAGTTTATTTTTATTTTGATTTTAAAAATTTTATTGGAAGGTAAATGATATTTTCACATGAATAGAATATAAATTTATTTACTCAAAAGAACCTATATGACATATGTTTTGGCTGTACATTTTAATGGGAATATTTCTAGACCATACAATTAATAAAAGAATAGTTTTTAGACAGTAGTAATCTCAGATGCATATATAAGAACTGAAATCTTAGAAATTTTATTCTTACTCAATTTCATATCATATTATATCTCTATCCTATAATTAAATGGACTTCAATGTAAGAATATATGGGAGAGATTATTTGAAGTCAAAAAATCAATATATCATGATCAATGTTACTCATGCCAAAATGACAAGATCTTCGAATCCAACTGATGCACCCTTATAGAACAATGGTGGAGAAGGTGTATTTCAAATATTTAAATTGTAAAATGATATAATATTATTATGAAATTCTAGATAACATTATAAAGAATGGTGGTAATGATGAAGTTCAACATTTTAACTTGTCATATATGAATATCTTTCCAGATAGTAAATTATTATTGGGATGTAATAGATGTTGAAAAAAATTTATTATATATAGTAGGATGAAAGGATTTACTGAAGATCTGGAGTTATCTATGTATAAGAAGAAACAAAAAATATGATTAGAATATTTCAAAGAAAACTAATTTTTAATTTTTTGATAGTTCATTTCTCTCTTTCAATGTATTAACTTATTTTCCAAAATTTTAGTGCTTCTTATTATTATTTCATTATATATTTTTGAAAATAACATAGAAAGATAAATTTATGAAAAATTCATTGTTTAGTTAATTTTTCCATTTTATATTATTTCTGGATTATGAGTATTTATAAAATGTGTTTAAAATGAAATAAAATTCAAAAGGGTCCTATTTTAACTCATATGGATTCTTCATTAATATTCATTAAAAATTTTCATTAGTTCTTACATTTTTTTCATAAAGTGGGATTTTATTGAGTATATGACTAAATTAAAAATTTGTTGTATCCAAATATACACTTCATATCAATTTAATTTGACTTGATTTTATATTTATGTTGGTCTATTTGTGATAATAAATTTCTGGTAACTAAAATACTGATGAACTATATAATTATTTTGAATATCTAGTTGTCTAAAACATCTGAATAGGTTACATTCGCTATATTTAAGAGGACATTAGTGATGCTGGATTAATTCATTATCCGATAATGAAAAATTATGAGTTCATTGTTAGATACCAATTCTATTACCAATATTTTTATACCTAACTCTGTGTTTTTTGTAATTCAACCACTAATTTTTGTTATGAAGATGTATATATATAGAGACACACCTTAAGAATTAGAATATATCCAAAACAATAAGAAATTTTGAATGTTGTGGATCATTTTCAATTCTTGATTTTTTTTCAAGAGGTCATCTTGTCAGTGAAATTGTTTTATTTTTGATTATTTTTCATGGAATTATATCTTTTGATTATTTATCATAATGATATTACTATTTTCTATTATAGATTTTCATTTAACATTCATGCACGATCATGTGATTTATGGGGTATAAAGAAATAGTATATTCTAATCCCATGTGATCATGTTGTTATGTGGCTTTCAAGATAGTGTCCCATGGGATAAAACACTATACCTTATGATAGGTTAGGTTAACATATTATGGGTATAGGTTTACGGGATAACATTTGATAAGTTTAAAAACTAGGGAAACATAAATTCTGGTGTATTGATTTCCTTCTCTCTTTTGTTAAAGTGTGTGGTCTAATAATATCATATTGAAGGAGAGCTATTTTTATTAACCAATAAATTGTGTTTTTAAGATAATATTGTATTTAGAATATGAAATAAAAATGGTATAGATATTATATTTAAAATGTTTAAATTACTAATGTTAGAAATTCAATGGTTTCATTCAATATTATATCCCATTTTATAATTTTATTTTATTTAGCTTATATTTAAAATTCATTCATTTTCTATTACATAGATCATTTAATTTATTGGTATTTAATAATGTTTATCTACTTAAAACATGTGGGTGAGAAAATTATTAGTTAACTTTTCAAAATTATATTCTAATCCCCCTCCATCTCTTATATATTACTTACATTGCATCCATTAAAGAACAAATGGGAAATATATTAATTATATATAATCATCTTAATTAAAAAAAGGTTACACAAATTTTATGGGACTTTAAAAATATATTGATATATGGGATGATATATGAAATAGGTATTAATGATATTTCAAGATCAACATGGCTAAAATAAAAAATTGGAGAGGAAAATTTGAAGATATTAGAGCGGAAAAATATGAGACTTTGAATTATTAATACCCCAAGTATATTGATTTAGTACATAAATTTTAGGTTTTTAAGACAATTTATAAGAATAAGAAATTATTATGAAATGAAAGAAAAACTTCATAGAAAAATTTTACTCAAATATTTATACTATATAAGATAGATAATATCTTCTACAATGTGAGTTAAAAAATAATTTTTTTAATAATGAATTGAGAACAACAACAATTTTAATTAATAATACCTAAGAGGTAATTCCTTCTAGTCCAAGATTATCTTGATCATTAACGAATAAGCTATTGAATATTCAATTATATATTAATAGTTTAATGAGATCAATGAAATTATAAAAATGGTTTTTTATTTTATCTCAAAAAATGTTAAAATGGATATGAAAAAATTTAAAGGGAAACTACCACTAATTTTTTTAAGTGTAATGGAATTAATAAATTTTTAGATTAGATCCATTGTAGAATGAAGAGAGTGAGTGTTATGATGATAGAGATAAATAATAACCTCATATATTATTTAAAAAATAGATCTTTCAAAGGGAACAAGGAATCAGATTAAGGAAAAAGAATATATCAAGGAAGAAATAAGAGAAGCATCCTAGGTAAATAGGAATAAAAATGTTCATCCTAAATATGTCATTATAAGAAATTTAATTATAGGAATGAATCAAATTTTAATGAACATGTTAAAAAGATGATAAAGGCTCAATGGGTTATGAATGAGACAGATAGGAAACCTATAGGGATCATATGTGGACAAATTGAATAGTAGCGTGACTTGAGAGAAATGCACACAATATAATAAATTAATAAAATATCTCTAGAAAATTTTGAGTAAAATGAAGACAGTTTTATATAAACAATTAAAATTTTCATATTGTGTAAAAAAATCTCAAAGTGAATGCAGATTAGAAAAAAAGAATAAAAAAAAATATGAGAATAAAATGGTTTAACTAAATAATTTATGAACCTTGATGAATAAAGGATAAATACCTATTGGTAATATGAATAGCGAATTAAATAAATATTTTTATGTGAATATTTTTTCAACAAATGTTTTTCTTGAAATCATGTACAAAATATGTGGTAAAATTTACACATTATGTTTTTGAAAATGATATATCCTTTTGAGTTAAAAGTTCTTATAATAAATTCCAATATTTTTAAAAAAGTGATAAATAAAAAATCTAATCATATTAATATTGTAGCTATAGTTTTTCAGAATGGTAAAAATATGAAATTATCCTATAATACTTCATTTAATTAGGATTATGTTTCACCCATAAAATACATATATAATCAATGATGTACTCTGTATTTCATTAGAATAACCAGTTTTAGGGGCTATTGCTAGTGTTATGGTGCTTATGGGAGGGAAAACAATATTTTTTAATATAATATATCATATATTTTGAACTAATGTTGTCTTGAATTAATGGGTAGGTACTCTAAAAATCATAATATTTATTGATGTCAGTAACCAAAAGAATAATAGAAAAGAACCTATGGTACATATTCAAAATAATTTTTATGAGAATGATGAGATATATGGAAGATTTGAGTGATATTTTGTTTATAAAAAAATAATGTATTTACATGATTATATATAAATTAAATAATATTTATAAATTCATGTATATTCAACAAAATTAAAATGATGAAAAATATGTCATTATTGAATTGTCACCCAATTATAGTAGGTGGAGAAAGTCATGGATACTTGACAATGGTTTCCAATAACACATGTAAAGATATACCAAGATATTTTAAAATATTGATGAACATGATTTTAGTGTTGTGACATTTGGTAGTGACACATTTTTTATGATTAAATGAATGGGATCAACTGAGACCAAGCCATATAGTTTGAATACAAATAATGTTTTATTTATTGATAAAATAAAATTTAATCTTTTAATTTATCGAAAAAATTATTAAAAGACAATGAGAATATTTTAATGAAAAACACAGCCATATTAAAATAATTTTAGATGAAAAGATAACCATAATTGTTGAATGAAATAATAATAATTTATTTCATATTGGATATCCATGTAATTATTTCTATCTATGTACCTGAGAAGAGAATGGTATCTATTATAATAGACATGTCCATATTAGACCAAATAACCTCAGAAAAAAATCAAAGGATAATGTTGTGAGAGATATACCAAAGTCAAGATAAGGTATAGATCATATTTTTTGAACTTTTTATAAGGAGAAGATGGTCCATGAAATCCATCAAAGAGTATAGATACAATCTAATTGACTATGATAGTTGATTCACTCATCTCTTTAAGGATCCAAGATACACCAACACACTAGAGGTGATCTATATTTAATTTTATTCCAATATGACTATGTAACAACTGGTCCCCATTGACAGCACATCCACCCCGCCTTAACATCACCAGTTGCCCCACAGACACATGGGGCCCACCCTAGGGTCCACCCACGTGCCTGAACGGGTCATCTGACTAATGATAGTCCTCACATGCCAACACATGTCCTTTCCAGTGTGCTTTGTCCTCACTCACACACACCCTGGGAAACTTCCCAGAAGGTCACCCATCCTGATCACTACTCCAGGCCAAGCACGCTTAACCATAGAGTTCTAATCAGGCAGGCTCCCAAAAAAGAAGGTGCACCTTGTTGACATGAGTCATATCATTTAGTCATTTAACCCTTTATCATTTGGGGATGTTACAATCACCCCCCTTTAGAGCACAACACCCTCATTATGGGCCCTACATCTCAACCCAGGCAGTGCACCACACTTAAGGCTGGGTTCCTCCTCTGATACCAAATGTAACAACTGGGCCCTAGTGACATCACAACCACCCTACCTTAACATGGCCGTCGGGTCCTGGCCCACTAGGTACCACCAGTTGCCCCGCAGACACATGAGGCCCACCCCAGGGTCCACCCACGTGCCTGAACGGGTCATCTGACTAATGATAGTCCCCACAGGGCAACACATGTCCTTTCCAGTGTGCTTTTTCCTCACTCACACACACCCTGAGAAACTTCCCAGAAGGTCACCCATCCCGATCACTACTCCAATCCAAGCATGCTTAACTATGGAGTTCTAATCAGACAGGACCCCGAAAAAAAAAGGTGCACCTTGTGTAGTTTTGTTTTACATGACCAACCTTGCTACACGGGCCGTTGTACACGGGTAGTACTCAGGGTCAGAGGACACGGCGTGTAACCTTTCTACACGCTGTGTACTTTTCAGTACATGGCTTGATCTTCTTGCCTACCCTATCTTGGACATTTTTTGTTTGGGTTAGTGCCCCTTCTTCTCGTTCCCCTGAAGGTCAGACATCGTTTCCTTCTACAGGAGTATGATCCCTTCAGCAGGACTTTCTGTGATAGAGTCGGCATCCCTCCGAGAGGCCCGGAGCGAGATCCTCTATACATTCCTGACCCTAGGTAGAGTCAGGCATCGACGTGACCAACTCTACCGGGTGTTGATCCTCTACCTAGCTGGTGAATCACCTAGCTGATGAATCCGGATGAGTCGCGGTATCCGCCATGACCCTGGTAGTGATCCTCATCTATGTATCGTGATCTTTCCCACTCAGGAGTGTGTCTCCCGTAATGAGTGTAACTACCTATCATGACATTTCCCGATGAACAATACTTCTTGGACGAACGTCATCATAGCTATCAGACTCGTGGAGTGTGTTCTCCTAGAACGAGTACTTCGTATCTATCTCTCTTCAGACCTAGGAGTGTGTTCTCCCGGTTACATGCTTAGTGGAATCTTTGAGCTGGATCCTAGTGGTGGTATTCACGATAGACGGTCGTGCATGAGTATATCTGGATGTTCTTGTTATATTTTCGGTAGACATATACTGTGTAGAGATGACTGTAACTTTCTTTTGTGGTATTTTACCTTGTTGCATTTCCTTTGTGGTTTCGGGGTGTCCTACTGGGTATTGTTATACTCACCCCTGCACGGGCTTTGCCCGCATGTGTCGTGTCTTGTGCAGACAAGCGAGCCTTTGACAGGATTCTAGGCGGACCAGGACTTGACAATACTCAGTGAGATCAGATAGGCCGAGGTGTGTTCCTACTGCTACAGACTGCAGTCCCAACACCTTTCTTTACAGGTTGGACTTTGTTAAGGACTTTCTTTTTGGTGGGCTTGTACTTTTGGCCCAGGGTTTTACTTTCTTGCACTTTACTTTCCTATCGTACTCTGTGGTTGAGTTTTAGCGCATGCATGCATCTTTTCCTTTTTGTTGTTTTTACTTTTCAGCTTTGTGGGCTTGGATATGTGTGTGCGTGTGTACAGGTTTATAGGCAATGCCTCCCATGTTAGTAGCATGCCTACTCGGTGCTAGTCACCAGCCCCTAGCCTATTGGAGGCAGGTTTGGGGAGTTGCGGATCAGGCCCCACTGGGACGGGTCGTGACAGACTAGATGAAAATTATTAGATTTTTTCTGATGAAACACAATTCACAAGCAGTGGAAATGTTTAATTTTTTTAAAATAGAAGATTAAAGAGAACATAGTCTTGGAACTGTGTGAGATTCCAAATGTGTCCTTGAGTGGTACTAAATAGACCTTTTAAAATCCTTAAAATAATTAATTAACTAGATTATATAATATTATGAATTAATACTATAATAGAATTAAGTGTTCAAAAATAAAATAGATAAACAAAAAAGATATGAAAACCATATCATTATATTAATTAATATATAAAAAATTATATATATAATCTTCGGGCCAATCAACTCAGTGATAGGAATTGTAATCACGATGGAACACCAAATTCAAAAAGAAGTGGTATCATTTTTTTCCCATTCCTTTTACTCACCTTTGGAAAAAACCCAACTTATCTATCATTCACTTATTTGGAAAAAATAAAAACCATGGATCATTTATTTTTTTTAGAGTCACAACCCAATGACTTGCCTTTTTATGAGGTGTAAACAACTCCAGAAATAATTTTTATTATAGAGGGAAGATATGGGATTATTACAACACAAAAATTAAATATAAATAAAGATAAAAAATTTAAATCAAAACTAAAAATTATGATTATAATGTTTAAGATGATGGGTCTCAATGTGGATTTGATCGCATCAGTGGAAGTTGATTCAACATTGATGGTATTTTCCGATCACAGTAGGAATGATAATTTTATAACCAAATAATAAACCTAGTCCTTTATCTCATGTAAATGTATCATGTAATAAATCTAATGATTACATATTCTGTTTTGTTTCTATTGACTTTCTTTGAAAAAATCAAAAAAAAAATCCATCAACAATTACCTCCACTATATTCTCATTCACGTGGGTGTTTCTTAGAAAACAAATCATATCCTTCCAGGGATAGAGGATTATAAAAAAATACATAATATAATTTAGCTATAATAGAAATATCCCACACTCAATTCCTCATTAAAAAACTCAAAAATTATTTGTATAACATTATTATATTGTAAATGTATTTTGAAAAATGATTAAATAGATAAAATAAATAACATACACAAGTAAAATAATAAAATAATAAAATGTAATAGAAAACACATTATGTTTAGATTTTTATAATAATATAGTATTAACGCATATAGTTTATATAAATATAAATTTTTATAATGATAAAATTAATATTTTATAAAATTCCATAAGGATTATTTGGTTATAAGAATGAAATCACTTAAAGAGGATTCCACCATAAGAATTAAATATAGATTATCATGAACTAAAATATGCATCATTTTAAATTTAAGAATAATTCTTATAAGGATCATTTTACTATAATGATGAAATACTTGTATATAGATTTAGTCATACAGACGAAATCCTCATAAGAATCATTTATCCATTATGACCATAACATATTCTCCATAACCATGAACAATATAAGAGAATTCCTGGTCATATAACTTTTTAAAAAGGATTTAATTATGCATAAAAATGATTATATATGTGTGGAAACATGATCTATTTGTGTGTAAGTATGAAACCAATTTTTGGTAACATCAGAAAAATAATTAATATTTCTTTTAATCGAATTAATTGACACTTAGTAGAAAAAAATGAAATTCTAAAAACTAAAAAACATACTGATTATAGATTCATATAATAAAAACAAAAATAATATAAACAATAAATAAAACATTATTTGAATAATATTGTGAGAAATTATAACTATCCTATATAAAAAAGTGAGGTATTTTTTAAAAAATGTGATGTGATTTTAATATTTAAGAAAACAATAAAAAAATAATAATGATAAAATTTATTATATAAATCTCTAGATAAATCAATCATTGCACTAACAATCCCCCATTATTTAAAATTTATCAAAAAATAATAAAATGAAAATTTTATTGAAAAAATATGCCCATTTTAAACTATTATAATAGAAAAATTATAAAATAAATAAAATATTAATCTATAATCAATAAAAAATAGTTAAAATCCCAATTAACAGATTCATATATATTTTTAAATTATTTTATAGATGGAAAAAATATGAAAAACCACAATCTATTCCTAAATTAAGATCCTATAAAAACATATAAAATTATCTGAAATAAAAAATAAAATAAAAAATAAATCACATAATCAATATAAATCATGAGTATAATAACTATACTATGTTACATATTCAGTGTAAAATATAGTAGTATACTCGAATACATTAACGGTATTCTAAAAAAATTTATTCAAGATAATCTTTACAACAAATCTACTATAAATAAAAAAGAGAAATGTATAAATTATAACTATCAATTTTATGTTATTTCTCCACCATTCCGAGTTCAAATTTAAATTTTCAAACATAATATGATCTATAGGTTTAGTAAATATATCTATAAGTTGAATATCAATTAATAAAAATTATGAATTGATATATCTTTTATTAAAATTATATCTTATAAAATGAAGTCTAATATCAATGGGTTTTGTCCTAGAATATCATAAATGGTTTTTTATATTAAAATAGAATATCTATCATCCTAATGTAAAATAAATTTATCCAAATAATCATTCTAAATAGATGATAATTATCATATCCAAATAATTTGAGCACAATAATTTTCAGTAAAAATATACCCAGCTTTAGCGGTGGATAATGAAACTGATAATTTCTTTCTAGAACACCATAACTATTAAAACATGTTTTTAATCTTTTTTAACATAAATATTGATATTATATCATACCAAAATCTTGGATCATTATATAGACCATATAAATCTTTCAAATGTTTAAAAATATTATTTAGAAAATTTAAATTTTCAAATATCGTTATTTTATTAACAGAAACCTCTAGAAAAATTAATCCATTTGAAAATGCATTGGTCACATTCATTTGAAAAAAAATTAAAACTACCCTATTAAATAAAAAATAAAAAAAAACATAATAGAGTTTATCCAAGTAAATTTTGAAAAAATAATCATCAACATCAACTTTATCTCTAAAGAATATCCTAGGGAAACTAATCTTGATTTATTCTTAACTAAAGTACACTTACCACCAATCTATTCCAAAAAATAAATTTACTTGCTATAAACTATTTATCATTATTATGTATAACTATATTATATGATTTATTTTGTTTAATTTAATTATATTCATCAATCATAGAATTATTCCAAATTTAATCATTCAATGGTTTTTCTTCATCATTTAGTAAAAATATTTCAACAAAAGAAGAATTTGTAAAAAAATGTTTAAATATATATTTTAGTTTCAATTATAGTTTCAACATTTCAAAATAAATTTTTTGATTTGGATATTTTTTAGAGTTTTCTATATTTTAAGAAAATATTTATAAGATATATACTGCCACACAACTGGTACATTATCATTTTTATATCTATATTCATTAAATTCAAACTCTCTAAATTCACCACTGAAACTATTAATATAATATTTGTGTATTAAATTATATTTTATTACAAAATACATGTATAGATTCATCAATAATAATAGATAGTTTATTGTATACTCTGTAATATTTAATATTAATAAGATACTATAAAAAATGCCATCATTAGTTTTTTCCTGGTAACTTTTATAAATTATCCATAGTATTTAAGAAAAAACTTGAAACTAATAACCCTAAAATTGCCTAACATAGTTTTAACTCAATAATACCATTCAAGAGGTGTTTTCCATAGATTTATTCTAATTTGAATTCTTCTTTGAAAATGAAAATCTATATTTATAGCTTCAAACCAAAAAAATTTCATGAAAATAATAGTCATTAACTATTATTATTTCTATTTCATTATTTGCTAATTTTCAATTCATATATCACCATTTTTCTACGGTGTTTTAGGAGAATAAATACAATGTAAATATCCATTATTTTTGAAAAAAATCACAATCAAGATTAAAAAACACATCTCCTTTATCACGATTAATTTAGATTATTAAATAACCATTTTTATTTTAAATAATTTTACAAAATGTAACAAAAATAATAAGATATTCACTCTTACTATCAATAATGGTTGTTCAACCAAATCTACTATAATGAAAAAAATTATTGAAATATATTTCATTCCACTTAAAAAATGTATTTTCAAAGGAATAAATAAATCATTATGTAAAATATTTATTAAAGTAGATGTTTTAACATCATGAATATATTTAAAACTATCATTATGTTTCTTTACATTAAGTAATAAATCATATAAAATGTACGTAATGGCTTCTATATTGGGTAGATTTAGAAATAATCTATGATTTCATGATTTTTAGAATATTTGAAATTTAGAAGTTCTAATCCACCAATAAATTAAAATAGAATATGTTTCTTAAAATTAAACATTGAAAACATTATATTATTTATTTTATTTAATCAACTGATTAATTATTTTCATTTATTTCATAAAAAACCATTTTTACTATAAAAAAATAATCATTTATCATTTTCAAATTCCTTCAATCATCACAATTGTGTGAAATACTAATACATTTTTTGACCCTTTAAAATATAGAAACATAAATATGATAATTGTAATAGAAAAACCTAATTTAAAAAATCCTTTGATATGGCCTATAGATTTATCTTGAAAAGTGTGAGATCCTCTATCATGTGAATTAAAATAAAAAAATAGGAATCATCACCAATCACGTGTCTATAGAATCATTGTTTATATACTATGAATTTGTGAAAAAATTAGGGTTGACTCCCTGAAACCAGTTAGGTATAATATTGAATTTTTTAAACTAATAGATATTGGTTCAAGTATGATTAGTAATAGATATGTTTAGAACCCAAACTGATTTCAATTATTTATAAGTGGGTAATCTAGAAAAAAATGTCAAATAATTTTTTAGTCTAATGAAATGATTTATTAATTCATTATATTTGAAAAAAAGGTTTTTATTTGTTGTAAATGGTGTATGGTTTTTCATTATTGTCAATCCTCATTATATGATGAATAATATTTCTGGGAAATTGATCATACAGTTTAACCAGACAATAGTATTTTAGGTCGGGTCATTTTACAGCGTTTTCCAAATTTGTGGGATAAGAAACTGGAAAATGGAAAGAAGTATTTTTTGACAAGGGAGTTGCGTGGAAGATTGAAGAAGGTTTGGAAACATGCATGAAAGTCTTGTATTGGGATTATAACACCAAATTATAGAAAAGGAAAATAGTGCATGAAATACATAAATGTTCGGGATAGATAAGGTTTCGTGGAAGAGACTTTCACATCCAATGCTAGGTCAAAAGGGGTTTTGCATGCTCGGAGTGAAACTTATGCACACTGATAAAGATTCATTTTAAAATTGTGCACATGGTAATAGATTCCTATAAATAGGTGGATATACCCACTAGAGACTTAAGAAATTCTCAATGAAGATCGGTACCTTTTCAATGTAAATGAATTGTGCGCAGAAGAGAAGTAGAGAGAGAAACTTGTGGGCAATGTGTTACCTTAGTCTAAAAAGACCCAATAAACCTTCTGGTATGGTTGTGAGAAAGATAACAAGTGTGTGAAAAATAATGGTTGCACAAAATCCATCTTATGCAACTATCCCAAATATTGCACGCAAAGGCATGTATGGTGTGTAAGTGTTAGTGTGTGCTTCTGGTAAGTTTTGAATATCCGGATTGTTTGATCAGTGCTTTCAAATGCATTAATCCTAGTCATTGATGAACGAAGTTTCTCATGATGGATATATACAAAGGCTTCAATTCCAATCTATTGAGTATACATTCATGTCGATAAACTAAGTAAGACTTCACCAATAGTAGTGTGCAATGGGGAGTCAATAGAAGTGTTTTGAGGGATACAGTGAGTGATCCCTAAATTCATGTAATGGTAGTGTTCCTAGAATAGAGAGACTCTGACCAAAATTCTTTATTCCATAACTAGAGATGATTATCTAATTTTGTATGTATGAAACACTGTCTGTGTATGCTCCTTGGGCCTAGCACTTAGTGGTAAACCAAGTAAAAGTGTTGTGTTATCTTTCTACATGTGATTGTTTTATTATTTCTCTAATCCACCATATAGGTTTAATGAGTTCTTACCAATATGGGAATAAGATCCTCCAATTAAAAAGAAATATTTGACACCCTGATTCGCCCCTAACCTCTCCGGGTGTTATGGGGTCCTACAATAATGATTATTATTTTTTGTATAATTCCCATACATTCTACAATTAAAACACATAACACATAAAAAAATCCATTTTATATTTTCGAATAAATTGTACAATTTATCATTAGAAAATGACTATTATACCCAAATCCAGTTCTATAATTACATGTTTTCATGATTAAGATAATCTTATCTTGCTTTTCATTACCTTGAATAAGAGATGATTAATTATCATTTAATTTTATAATATTAGTTTTTAATTTATAATTCTCTTTTTTAAATAGAATTAATATCCTCAAATAATTTCTCATTTGGATAGAAATTTGTATATATCATACTTTTATTTTCATGCTTGAGATTCTTACATTCATTTTCAATTAAAGTCATCTCATTAAATATATTACTAGATCTTCTTTATTCTGATTCAATATTCATAGAATGAAAATTTTTAGATATATAATTCTCATCATTGTGTTACACATTGATTAATTTTTGTTTTTATGTTTTATAATCAATTTACCTTTTAATTTATTCATTATTTAATTAAAAAACATTTAGTTATTCATTTCCTTGATTTAATTTTTTCTTTCATTAATCCATTTTCTTATTTTTTTCATTTATCATTATTTATATTACTCAATAATTCATAAAACGTCTTGTCATAATTTCGTATATTCATCATATATCTATTTTAACATTTAATTTTCCAAATTATAATCATATTCATTACTAGATTCAGAATTAGTTTAATTTTAAATATTTTCCATAAAACATGAGTGATTTAATAATTTTATAAAATGTAAAATAGGGATCACAGTACATTTAGTCTTCAATTAAAGGTAATTAGTCACCTTTTCACTTATAAAATCAATGATCAAGTTTGAATATTATATATAGCTCTATTGACCATTAAGACCCCACTTCTACTTCTTTCAATAATTTTTTCATTTTATAAATTATTTAGATTATGAAATTTTGACTTATTATTTCACTTTTTCATACACACATAACATTTTATCTCTAAAATATCATTATTATTATCAGTATTACCATTCATTGATTCATTTAATTTTTTTTCATTATGATTATATTCATCAATGGATTATCATTTTTATCAGGTTATACATGCCTCTTGTGAAATATTCCATCTCAACACTATCACATTCCTAATATTTTGATTTACAAGGGTTCATGAAATAGTTATATTTGAATTAAATAGAGAATAATTTTATTATAATATTATTTATATGAAATATTATTTAACTCATGGTCATAATAAAGTAATGAACTAATTATTTCAACCAAATTATACTTCTTAATGTTATTACTCTCATTGATTAAAACTTAATTTTCATTCTACTTTTTATGTAGTGAACACAAGCCACTTTAACAAAAAAATATTATCAAATTTATCTCATTGGGTAATCATACCATTGATGATACCTGTGAATCTATGGAACATCCGATTCATGTTTTCATCTTCTTCCATTATAATGTTCGAGTACTCCACACGTAGAATGCCTATCATTTCTATATTAATATTTTTTTGATGCAAAGCATGTTAGTTGACATATACTCTATATTTATTTAGTTGTATAACATGATAATTAACAAATAAAAAATTTAATAAATAGTATAATACAATACATTAATTCGATTATAAATCAAGGAATTATTTAATTCATCATTTCTTAGAAGTGTAGTTTGATTAGAAACTTTTATATTATATGGTTTTATAGTTATTTTCTATTGATCAATAGTAAAATGTTAATGATATTCCTTCATTTAATCCTTCCAATAACCATCTTCATTTCCATAAAAATATACTTCAATTTTTGGAATATGATATTCATTTATATTGATTTCTTATATAGTACCGTGATACATTTCCTTAGACTTTAGGTCCATAACAATGATATAATATTTAAAATAATAGAATAATTAAAACCTATATCCCAAAAAATTAAAATATAATGGAAATTATTGGCCAATTGAAAGATGTAAAATGTGGTATACCTAGGTAGTGTGTGATTAGATCTTTTGAAGTCCATAAAATAATTAATTCAATAGTGTATATTATCTCATAAAGGAATAATATAATATATTACATTATTTAAAAATAAAATTTTGAGGAAAAATAAAAGATAAAAACGTATTTTTATTGTGCATGGGATTGAATGCATGTATATATACATTCTACACCTCTATACTCAGCAAGATGAATGATACTCCCTATAAACCACAACATTAAAAGTAAATGATATCCTATTATAGACATTTTATTTTTCTCAAATAGAGGCACAAATTATCCTTTCGATACAACCATTCTATTGAACAAAAACAACATATAAAAAGTAACTTTTTGGTGTGCCATAATGTAATTTTCAGAATTTAATCAGTCTTTCTAGGATAGAGTTTGATAAATTATCATGCATGCATCCCCATAAGAATGAGTCAAATGACTAGTATTGAGGTCCCAAATGATGCAGTGGGGAGACTATACTCATAATAACAGTAACTATATACCATAATCATAAAATGTATAAATAAATATTCTAACACCTCTGAAATGAACAATAATTAATTCTAAATCCTAGTTAATTCCATGTATCATAGAGTCACACAATAAAATAAACTAAGGACCCCAATATTCTAGGACAACCAGTGTATAAACAAGGAAAGGGAAAATAAACAAAAAAAACTATAACTTCTATTTGGTTTATATCTATGTACATTCTAAATAACAATACACCATATCATCTACTCTTTATTACTGATCCCTTTACATTTCAGTTATTCAAAATCATAATATCTGTAGACACATCAATATTCCCATGTAGGGTGTGAGTATGAACATAGTAAGGCACCAAAAATGTATTCTGAACATAAGTGTTCATATATATAAGGAGTATTCTGTAATATGAATATAATAAACAAGTAACAAACTCACCACAAAAGCGTTGGGAAATTTTTTCAATCCATGTTTCTAGAAACACTTACCCTAGTTACATCCACACTATATTTTCATGGATGCTAGTATCAGTAACCGCATGTATCAGAAAAATTCACAAATTCTAAATATAGGATCAAAACCATATTCCCATCAATTTTTGTTTTTTATTCCACCTTTAATGGACACCTCATGGCCTACCCTATGGTTCACTTCTTTATTAAATTATGGTACATCCACCAGACATGTTCGATGAATTAGATCATAATCACCCACGTATTGTATTTCCCTAATTTCATCATTCTAACACATTAGATATACTTCACCCCTACATAGTTATAATCCTTAATCAATTGAATAGTTCTATCTTATCAGACAATAACATCAATCAATGTATATATCAATGGACTTTTTTATATCTCCCATTATCCCCCTCTAAAGGGACCGTGTATCCAATTTTGAGAAACTAAATCATCTTCATACATAATTAAATGTCCTATAAGCTATGAAAAAAACCAAAGAAGATTTTCATATCTTATTCAAGAAATCTAGTTATTTCTAGAATGATTCCCATTGGACCATGCAAAAACCCCTAAAAAATAGACATCAAACATTAGATTCAATGAAAACCACCATATAGTAGCATATCATGCAAAAAACCATATATAGTGTCCATATATGGTAAGGATATTCCAACATCTCATGCATTGATTAAATTTTTTAATGTACCCCATGATCATCACTCAAATAAATCCTTCCCACTAAGGATGCCAATAACTAATTATAATTCCTCTCAAATGAGATTCATGTACAATATTCCAGAAGAGTAACATGATAAGGAACTGGATATTATTCAGTATTATTAAATGGTATGCACAGTTAATTATAGATCGAGATCCATTCAATAGAGAGGAAATGATTATTAATAGTTCTCATATCTAATCATTCACGAATAAAAAAATTCTCCATTATATCACATAATAATAGATAAATATGACCATAACATACCTTATATATGATTCATCACATGATATTAAGGAAAGATCTAGAAATATCAATTTGAATTGGGAATAATATTGAGAAGTTTAATATTGGTTATGGGTTTAAAACATAATTTTTTGATTAATTAAAATCCAATCCAACATTTTATCTCATGGTTTACTAAAATATACTATAACTATGAAAGGTTATATGCATATTATAGAACATTTATTGTTAGTTTGTAAAATTTGTAAACCCATGTTTCAACCATTATCTTTACCTCTATCTTGATTCAGAAGGTGTACAATAGAGAACTTCATGGTTTCCTCAAACCATGATGTGATGTCCTAGATCTTTTGTTCAAATTTAGAAGGTATTTTTTTCCTTCTTCTCCTTTGTAAATTTAATTTTGTCCATGTTTTTTAAAACATTGTTGAATTATAGAATGTTTTAGTACTTCAAAAATGGATTTTGTGACATTTTTTCCAAAACAGGTGGCACCATACTGAATTGATGGTGGATATGCTATTGTGATGTTATAGATTTTGGGCCATTCTATAGAAGAAGGGGTTCCTCATAAGGGTTGATTTCCTTAAAGGTTTTCTCCATAGACATTTACAAAGAGTTTTTTTCAGGTAAAAAAATATGATATGTTATATGACACCATAGATACTTCTCCATGTTTGTTATATACTGTGATACGAGATATCAGTCATTTGGAGTTTTGTTATAATTAATGGCTATTACAGAATTTAGATGGGGAATATTTTTTTAATGTTATGAGGGTATATTAATGATAGGATTCAACATGGATAGAACCCCTAAAAATATCATTTTAATCTCTTCACATAGGATACTTTCTAGTATACTGATTATCTTTAGAGGCGACTCCCCCCCAAGAGATCATCATATGTCATAGTGGTTTGATATTATGTGTGGTTATACATATTAGTTTCCCATTTTGCATCAGGGAGGTTGGATTCTAGTACTGTCCATGACACAATACACTTTTCAATGTCATGTTGGTTCACTGGTTGTGTTCCCACACCACATATGTTTATACTATTTGGTTTCATTCTCTTCTATAGAACCTCTACACTTTGGAATTACTCTCTACATAGTGATGATTATTTCATGGAAAACTCCTCGTTGTAGTGTGCATCATTCAATATGGTCCCTTCCATATTGCCAGGAAGCCTTGTTCGTTTATCCCCATTATTGGAGTGATTTTTTTACCACGTACAATGGAAATAGTAGACTCCCATTGACATCGATCAACCCCATGATCATTATCATGTGAAGAGTTTCAGTTGCTGTGAAATCAATAATTAGGTGACCACACCTTGATGAACTATGAAATTAACGTTTATAACCTTTAGGTGGTGAGGTCCTCATGATTTGATTCTATCATATTTACTAGTTTCCATTTTTTTATTCATTTTTTGGAATGGTTTTTGTTCTCCATTTTCAATTAGTATTACGAGGGATTTTTTATATCATGTTTCCTATATATGACCCTTGTTTCCATGAGAATTGTTATAATAGGATGATTCAATGATTTAATTTGATTCAAGTATTTTTAATATGGTTTAATTACATTTATCATGATTTCATGATATGTTTGTTTGTCATGATATACGAAACTATGTATTTTCTTTCCGTTGGAGGATTAGTTATTGGAACACAAGAAAGATGATAGTTGTGGTATGATTACCCCTTGAGGGGGAGTGCACATGAGATGTGATGATGAGAATGTTGGAGAATGATATATTTGTGAAAAAATTGTATGTTGATTCACATTATAGATACTGATTAATGTGTTGAGACTTGATATACCTTATGGATATCAAGTAGTATATCAATAACTTGAGGAACTGTGTGCTTATTGAGTAACATATTGACACTCAATGTACCTTATGGATACCGATTAGAATATCTATAAGCTGTGGAATCTTGTGGATATCTACATCTATGTCCACATCCTTTTACCTAGTTAAAATCATTACTAATATACCTAATATCCATATGGCATAGAAGAAAAGTGTGTAGGACAGGGGTAGATCATGATGTACTCTAAAGGAATCCATAATTTTTTGTTATTTATTTTTCTCTACAAATAATGATGAATGGATTTCCACCCAGGGCAACCAATTATATTTCTTTGTGTTAAGAGATGTATTCTGTCGTTCAATTTCTCTATGTTACACTAATTTTTTTATTATATTATTTTTTGAGTTACTATCTACTCTATGACATGATACAATGGTTATAGTTTTCCCAATGATGGACATAGACCCTCACAACTAGTTGGAAACCTCTTTCTTATTTTAATGAGTGAATGATATCATGTGCCTCCCTAGATTAGACTAGGTGGATTATAATGGGGAGTTATAATATGAAATCAAAGTAAATTTTCTTTGTTTCTATTTGGAATGAATTGGGACATGCTATAAAGGGGATTGTTTTGTGAGATTAAGGTTATTAAATTTATATGTTCCTCGATTGAACACATGTAATGAAAATACATGTTATCATTAATGGTATTTCTGTTAGTATCCTTATGAGGTTTATTGAGAATTCTTGAATAATGTGTCAAAAAATAGTTCAACATGAAATAAATATAAAAATTGTTTCGAAACATATTAGTTTATTAATTAAAATCCATTTCTTTTGTTATATATTCAAGATAGTTTCCATGTATTGATATATTCCATTTTTTGTTATTTTTATCTACACAAATTAGTTATTTGAGAAGAATATGTTATTATATTTGATTATATATATATATATATAATGTTTACAAATTTTTGGGGACTGATAAAATCAGTTAGTTCTATGAGGGTTATTCCTTAGGTTAATGGTAGACACCAAGGGAACCAATTAATTGACCCAATAGGCTAATTATGTATTGTTTTTATTATTCTTCACTTCATTAAAAAAAATTGATTGTGTTTTAAATGAGTCTTCTGGGCAGATGATTGGTGGGAAAACCTACTATGTAGGAGGGTAATAAATGGCCTCATCCAAAAGTTTAGGTGGAAGTAACACATCATTTAATAGTTTTTTCCTAGAACACGTACAAGGTTGGGTAGTATCTAAGACTATGTTAAACTATTATCTTGGATTTTTTCTCCAACATCCTATATATCTATAGGAAAATGGAGGACCTCATGATTTTTATGATAGGATTCATATTGAAAAGATTATCATTAGCATGGTTGAAACCCTGGAGAATCAGATGGTAATGCATGTGGCCTATATGATTTATGGTGGTTTTGGAAGTTGTTGGGATATTATTCTATATAATAGATGTATAGAGTGGCATATGTTTTTAATTTTATAAACCTATTCTTTTTCTAGTTCATTCATGGTACATTGAATCTCACCACATCATAGTATTTCTTAAAGCTCCACAAAGGAGTGACAATATTATCTTCTCAGTTAGAAGATTCATATAGATTAATTGGTTTGGTATTATCTTGTATAGAGATGAGGAATAGAATACTAGTAAGTTTGAGATTGGTATTCAATTAGATTTGAAATTATAGGTCACAAAAATTTATATGAAAACATATAATCAGGTCCTTCATAAGGGCCTGATGATTGAGAAGGGTAAGGAAGAGGATAGAGTTGTTGGTTTTTTTCACCATTCATTATAATGAATGTTCTACATCCTAATACCAAGATGAATTCCACTAATAGTAGCATGAATAGGATTCCTATGAACATGAAATAGGAAAGTGGAACAAATGATGAGTAGAGTATGGACCTATTACACAACTCTATAAGAGTTCCAAAATTATTTAACTATGGAATGATCAATCATTATCAAAACTATTTTATAGTACCTCAGATACCTATCAATAGTATATCAATTTGAAAAATCTATAGTATTTTTTCTCCAATTATTTGAGGCCTATATTCCATATAGGTGAAGAAAAAACATGATCTATAGCCAAAGAAAATGGTCAGGGTCCCCAAAAGTAAATTTATGAGTCGACCCAAAATGGTCTCGTGTCATAGGAATAAGGTCATAAAGGTGAGGTAGTTCATGTCAATGTAGTGGATCCGAATATAGTGGGTGGTGAAGATGAACCATCTACTATTATAGGTATGAATTTTATCACCTATAATTTATATAAATCCTTTTTAGATTCTAGGGCCCCCATTCTTTAATATATGCACAAGTCATTATTGCAATTTATTTACCAGTGGAGTTATCCTATGAGTTAATTTCCATTTATTCACTATTGTGAATGAGTCTAGAAAATTAACAGTGATTCCTAGAGTTTCATATAGTCATTTTTGATTTTCAAAATCTGTGTGAATTTATGATTCAAGATACGGTGATATTCGATGTGATTCTTATTACGGACCGACTGTCAATATTATGACATCCCATTGATTTCTATTAGATAGATGTTTGGTTTTATTCACCTAATAGAGGGAATAGATTATGATTTCCATTGAATGGGAATTTTTAGTTGTTATAGTCAATCCTCACATGATTCACCTCAAGAAATTTTTGAAACAAATTATGGGATTTGATCTTTCAGCAATAATTTTAGAAACCTGCTCAATGCCTATGGATATCTCTCAGGATTTATTTCTAGATTACATAATAGGACCTTCACAAGAGAGAATAGTTTAATTTATGATATAGATCATGTTGGGTGAAGGAACAATTTTCATACCCCCTTATAATATGGTGATGACTGATTTGAAGGAGTTAAAGGTGTAGTTTGATAAAGTGATGTTGTTGGGATTTAGCAAACCAAGTACGTCACCATAAAATGCACTTTTATTGTTCTCTATGAAGTTTTATGGTTTAAATCAGACCACATTTTTTAGAAAATTGGACCGAGTGATGGTGAAGAGTATATATACTTTTCTTCGGGATGAAAATATTATCGACCAATTCTGAGGATCCTAGTGGTTCTCCGAAACTGATTATAGATCATTCTATAACAAGATTTGGGTTAGAGAGGATATCATCTCGAAGATGGTGTTTTAGAGTAGGTATTTCCTATTAGACTACAAGGTGATTCTTTTTGGGTTGATGAATACACAAGTAGTGTTCATGGATCTCATAAATAATATCTTCTACCCCTACCCAAACTCATTTTTAATGATGTTCCACGATGAAATCCTTATCTACATAGTAATGAAAAAATAATATGATAGACACATTAAGATAGACAGTGGTTTATTTTGGAACATGTACGATATATATTGGTTTAAATGTATAATTTCTATATATACGAGGTAATTTTTATTGGGTATGGTGAGTATATGAAAGGTAAATCCATAGGCCTAGAGAAAATGGAGGAAATGATGTCCTAAATATGCCCAAGAATGTTTTTGAGATCACAAACTTCATCAGTTTATCTAGATTCTACTGATTTTTTATCCCAGACATCTCCCTTCTATTAGGAATGATGAAGGTTTTGATAAAGAAGGGAGTAATGGTCAATTTGTTAGACTACTATAAAGAGTTAATTCTTATTTTGAAGAGGAGGTGGAATATATCGAAAGTGTTCATACACCTCAAACTATGGATTATATATTCAATATAATACAATTACTTAGTTGTTACATTTAAATCATTACTAATGTAGAGGGAGAATATATTATTTTATGGGTCATGTCAGTTAAAAACCCATGAGTGGAACTACAGTACCCTCAACATAGTGTTAGAAACATTGGTCCATAGTTTAATGTTTTTGTGACACTATCTATTCAGTAAGGGAATAATTATCTACATTAACCATGATATCTTTCATTGCCTATAAACATATTGGAACCTAAATATGTGGTAGAGGTACTGGGTAGAGTATACCAACATTTTAAATTGATAGAGTGTATGAACCTAGTAAAGGTAACATTATAGAAAATTTTCTTACCTATATTAATCATGTAGGTATACAATTATTTGGTAATTCTTATAAGGAATTGTGGAACATGATGATTTTTTTGGTTGACCTGAGAAAGAATGATTTTGAGGCTCAGATATTGTTGAATTCTTCAACCATTGTGATAATGTATTCTCTAGTAGGATGATTAAAATTTGGATACATCATTGGCCCATATTTTGGTATTTTTATAGAACAATAATATGGAAGTGTCACAATACCTTGGTGGTCATTGGGATCCAATGATATAATCTTTTTTTATAAGAGAGTAATAATAAAAAAATTCATTATAGGGGATTTAATAAGTGAATTTCATACCACTATAGGGATGGTAAATCTCACTATGGAAAAGAGGCACCAAGACTATATATGATACTTCAGGTGGCCTAGTAAGAAGATAGACATTGATGTTTTTGTTTGTTTATGACTTTCCTAACTGAGGGTTATGGTGAAGTAAAAGCATCCTAGAGGTTTTCTCTAGCCACATACAGTTCCCATGTGTAATAGGGGATAACTCATGATCGATTTTGTGATGGTTTTTTTCCAATTCTTGATGTTTCTTTGGTGAGTTTTTATCATTTTTTGAAATTCTATCAATTATTACCAATCCCAGATGCACAATATATAGATGATCTAGATATAATATATGTTCAAGATCTTATATAAATAAATAGTGTTCCTGTGTTAATATTTTTTGAAATAGAGCCACATTTCACATAAGAGTTTTTATGGGATTTCGGATGGTCCCCAAGACTCGATGGAGAATGAGAAAAATGTATCATCTATAAAAAATGGATAGTATAATATGAAAATTATTATATGGGAGGATATTCATTGTCCTTGTTTCCCAGAAATTAATAGAGTTTGGGATGATCATCTTGAAATTTTGTAGTCTCATACAAAAATATTTACCATGATTTAATTTAGATGGAACCACATAACTATATTTATAGAAGGATATGTCATTTACTACTTTTTAGGAATGAGGCAAGTGAGTTAGTAGTTGGGAGACCCATTATGGTTGAAAAGACCTATGATAGTGTTTACCTATATGGAAGTGGTTGGTTATATCATAGAAGATATTAATACCTTATGTTGACAATATGAGAAGACCTATGGAATTCGCCAAAGGTGATCTTGTTTTCTTAACTATGACACCTCAGTTAGGCCATCAGTATTTCAAGATTCAAGTATATCTATTCCCATGTTATAGTAGACCCTTCATGATCATTGGTTTTATTGGTGAAGTGGATTTTCATCTACATATTCATTTTCTTTATCGTTGTATGCATGACTTGTTTGATGTGTCACAACTCTAGTGGTACATTTTTGATCCAATCCATGTCATCGATTATGAGAATGTTGAGATGGGTCTTGACACAAAACTCATGGATTGACTACTATAGATTGTAGGCTATATAAAGAATGTACTTAGAGTAAAACATTTACCAAATTTCTGTATATTTTGGTAACATGTAATGAGCTAAGAAGATAATTGTGAATTGAGGATGCTGTTCGAGATTAGTTACCAGTTTTTATCAAATTTGAAACCTACAGATGCTTATCAGGGATGAGAATTCTTTGGTTGGTTGATTTTAATGACATGAATCATTTTCTAAAATAAGGAATGGATTCAATATTTTATCTCTTTTTAGTTTTCCATTCATCCATGTTGGGTTATGTCTTTGGTATTCAATAATCTTGTGGAATCATAAATGTGTGTTTGAGAACTTTTTGGATAAAATGGATGGTACCATGACATAGTTGAGATGGTAGTGTCAAGGTGATGTTATACTATTATGCTCATTCTACAGAAGAAGGGGTTTCACCATGTTGATTTTTTCCCTCATGGTTTTAACTATAATATTTATGGTGGATGTTTTTCAAAGAGGTTTTTTCCTTGTGAGTTACACCACACCATAGATCCTTCCCCGTACTAGTTATAGCCAGTGAGTCTAGCTATTCGACTCTATGTGTTATACCCTATTTAATGGATGTTATGGAATTGAATTAGGGAATACATTTTTGAATTTTATATGGGTGTATTAATGATTGGATTCAATATTTATTGAAAAGCTTCAAATATAATTTTCTCTTATGATATTTGGAATTGTTCTATTGTTTTGATGGGATGAAGAGACAACTCCACACCATAGAGCTCAACTTACACTATATTGGTTTGATATTTTGTACTATTTGATGTGAAAATATCATATTTTTTCTTATAACATAGACATATGGTACTCACAAAGCTGTAGTATGTTGTTCTACACTGTGGGAGTTCAATGAAAATAATTCAATGATGTAGTGGTGCATCCTATGCTATGGTGGGGTCATCTATTGTAGCTCTAAACAATGGTTTTCCAATATAAATTGTGGTGGTTTTTTAAAAAAAATTTCAACATTCTAATTCCCAGCATCCATGGTGGTACCTTCCATATTTCTAGGAAACCATATTCCATATTCACAATTCTAAGAGTGTTGATTCTTTATTCTACCATCTAAACATGAAAACTACTATGGCCAAAGATTAACCTAGAGAGTCCTTATCATGTGAGGCAATTCATATGGTGTTTAAGGATTAATCATGTGATGAAACCATAAAGAACCATGATTTTTAAATTAAAAACATTGATGTAGGAAGTCCCTTATTATTTGGGGCTCTCTAATAAAAATGTTGACATATTATGGTTCATTTGATGGCATGGTTTACATTTTTCATTTGTTGGTAATTACTTGAGGGTGTGTGTCTGTTTTTTTCTTTGGAATATATAACCCTTGATTCCATGATAACTATTAGAATAGATTGATTTAATGCTCATTAGTGATTCAAATTTTGATATATGGTTCCATTTTATATCTTATAATGTCATCTTATGTTTTTCTATAATGATATTACATGTTATTTATTATTTTTCCTTTATAGGATTGGTGCTTAGTACACATTATAGGTGACCATCATAGCATTGATATAACTTGAGGGAGAGTGAACATGATGCATGTAGATGATGAAGGTTGATCATGAATTCCTTATGTATTGAATATAACTCAATCTACCTAATGGATACGAAGTAGCATGGAAATACTTGATTTATTTGTTAGACACTGAGAAATAGTCCAACAACTCGTTGCACCTTGTGGATACTAAGTAACATGTCTATAAATGATTACCATTTTTTATAATGAGTATATTGTTGAAAAACCAATGAACATTGTGTATTGCAAGTCGTATATCAATTGAATTGAGGGTAATTATGATCTTTACCAACATCTTTGTTTTCCATCAACCATTGATCCGATGCAGGTATGTCCAGTAGTTCACAGTGACATGGTTAGTGTATGACATATTTGTGTCTGATTGTAAGATTTTTTTCATGTTTAAATATGTATCATTATCAATGAATAAAACTAATAAATTTGTGTATTTTTTTGAAATATGATTTTTTAGCATAATACTAGGTTTTATTTTTCACGACCCTTCCCCTAGGGAACGTGCTAGGACTACCCCAAGCCCGCCTCACATAGGGTAGGTGCTAGAGGGTAGCATCGAGTAGGAATATCCCACAAAGGGGAGGAATTATCCTAAGTACTAGTACACATGCACCAGTCTCTAAGAAAATGTATTGAAACTTAAACACTGAGTAAAGATGTATGCATCTCACTAAGAAAACCATTGAGAGTAACAATAAAGGACTGAGAAGTAAACAGGCCGGAATATAAGCCCAACTGAAAACGAAAATTACAAGCTCATGGATCTTGTTTGTAGAAAACCCAACCTAAAGGGTTGGTATAGTAATATGTCTAAATTTCACTGAAGCGTATCATGTATGACTAGTCACCAAGAAGCTCCATCTATCTTCACACTACCAAGGTCTCTGTCAAAGCTATCGATCATCTTTATAATACAAGACAGGTGTGTGTGAAGCCCGTGTAGGAGTGAGTAAAACAATATTCAGTAGGGACCCCAAAACACAAAGGTAAACCACTAATAAAGACACATGAAAGACTACCCAATAGGTACACAAAGTGTAGCCTCTATGAAGTATAGTTAAGAGAGTCATAAGAGTCATCTCACACTGGTATCAGTATAAAGAATGGAAAACAAGATTACTAGACATAGTCCACAAAACACCTAGTATCAATGAGACATGTAGTCTCGATGAGGAACATTATTTTGATGACCCAATCATCCATGATGAGACACATAGTCTCGGATAGTAACATAGACTTCATGTCACATAGCCACCAAGTCACATAGTCACCGAGTCACTACGAGCCATAAGATTTTGTTCGTAGAAAGTTTGTTTCAAGAGAACCTACTTTTCAAGACTAAGGTCATAATTAAACTTTCTAAAAAACAAATTTAGAGTATTTGAAAAGTACCACATCATCAGAAGGGTCCCTACGACTCACACATATCGTCTAATAAACATAAAGGTTTGACGTTATGGGATTTTTAGTAAAAAGGGGTTAGTTGGGTTTAATTCAGGACCGACTCGACCTGACCCAGCCCGAGGTCTACCAACCTGACCCACTGGGTCCAACCTGACCTACCGAGTCCTACCTATACATATAGACCTAGCCCGTTTTGACGGTCTAGTGTGCTGCCAGCCCAACCCAGCACACCATCTCCGACCCACCCCACCCGATACGAGCTGTTTCGATCAGCCTGGATGTGACAGATTTCGCATCTTTCCATTCTAATGCGGCCGGCCAACGAGCTGACCACTCCTCCTACAAGAAATCCACAGGAACACGTGCCAGCTACACGATGTTCTGAGACACGTTTCCGGTCTGCACCACCATATCTCTCCCTAGTAGTGGGTCTAATTGCTGCTGGTGGCCGCACTACTATGGGCTCCTTCCCCGCCACCCACGACCCTCTACTACAGGTTGTCCCACTACTACAGTCCTGTTGTACCATGGGGCACCGCCACAACTAAATGACATGCTAGTGGCCATCCGCCTGGCCTAGCCGCTCCACCAGGCCAATGATCCATCGGTCATCAGTCACCCCACCGACATCCTTGTCTAGCGTCACACCTACTGTCGCACCACCATAGAAATGTTTGGTTTTCATATTCTCATTTTTGGGTTGTTGCACCAAAAATAAAATGCACCAAAAACTCTCACTCTTAAGATCAGAAAAAACATGATGAAAGGGGGAAAAAGGAGAAGAAAAAGAACACCCAAAGAATAAACCCGACATTTTTTTGTGTCGGCCTTAGTTCATTCTTGTTAGATGGTTGAAGAAGATTGAAAATAATAATCATAAATATCTATCTCCCATTTAATCTTCCTAAGATAAATCCCACCCCCCTTAGCGAATTGCCCCACAGATCAACCTGTTACTAGGTTTATCTATCTTCATCATTTAGAAAGAAAGTATAGGGAAATAAAAATCACATAGAAACAAAACCACTACCTTGAGTTTTTATCTCTTGCAGACGTAAATGGATGTTGCATTGTCATATCGATCCTTGATCCACCAGCGTTCGTCGATTCTTCACTGCTTGATCGAATCTCGATCCCTGATCTGTTGTCGCTAATAAGAGAGAGCCTTATCCTCCTTGCCTAAGGGAAACATCAATTTTATGAAGATGACCCTGGATTTATGATGAGGCTTTTTGAAAAGCGAAAATTCCATAGAATCGACATGTAAATCCAAATAAAATATTTTTATTTAAATATTTTATTGGTGTTCATGTCTAAAAAATGACATTCTCCCTCAAACTATGCTAGTCAAGTTTAGGCCACGTCAAAGGAAAACACCACATTATAAACTCAACGATGGTCTCTGATTTTCATTTTGAGTTACCATTCATTAGTTATAAGGATTTGAAACTAAAATAATTTTTTTTAACAATTTTATTTTCGGTCACGTCCTTTTTGGGGTTTTCCAAAACAGACTCATGATTTCAAATATTAGGTCACACCTAGGGTGAAGGAACTAAACCAAGTTCAATGGTGCCCCCATATTTCTGATTTGGGGATTTATTTAAGATTTATTACACTTTTTTCAAAAAGTCGCACGCACGTGCTATTAAAAACAGAACAATTTTCAAAGAATTGTCTCGATCACACCGGGCATTGGAATCGCATTCCATCCCAGTGACTAGTATCATTATTTTTCCAATTACTTTATGAAAATAAAATTGGGAAAATCCAAGTCATTACATTCTCACCATCTTAAGGTGTTACTTCCCTAAAAGCCAAAACAAGGGTTACTTAAATATATAAGGGAACTGAGAATGAACCTAATCGTCCCACCCCTGTGCGATCTTCCAGAGATTCTCATGCTACCACTAGGTAAAACCTAAAGGAATCACTCATCCATGTAGTATTATTCACTTTCGATCCATGATCTCCATCACCAGGATGAAAAGAGAGTGTCATGATATGAAACTATCGTAGAGGGCACTCTGTGGAGTCAAACTGTCTCCAACACGTATAGGTTTCCTAACCTCTCTACGGAACTCTATTCCAAAATAGGTAGGAATTTGGCCGACGTGGTGAGTTGGAAAATGATCACCCAGATCATATCATGTCCCATGGATGTATGTGTTAATCCCATAATGAAGTCCATCGATATCCATTCCCACTTCCTTCCTGCTATCCCATGAAATAAAAGGAGAAACCCTTTCTAATCACACGAGGATCAATGCGGCAAGTTGATAAAACCAAAACAGATTCAAACAAGAACCCAACATTCATAAAAATAGGTACGCTCAGCTTATACCTATTATATTTTCCTTGGTTTCATCCTCAAAACCCATATGCTTATCTTGAAGCATCTCGCCACACTAGGCGTCCATTGCTTCTACAAAAACCAGGAATCCCTGCCCCACAATAAGGCATTCATCCATTCCACACAATGAGTCATATTAGTTCTAAATAAAATATAATAAACTTCCTTAGAACATCGTTCCCCAACTTCACTGGAACTACCATGCATTCCCTAAAAAGAATGACGCGCTCTCCCTCCCCTTTTGAATATTCTTTACTGGTATGCTCTGTGGATATCTAAGCACGTAGGGTCTCTGAGTCGATATCCCCAAGTTGTGCAACCCTGAATTTTTGTATGAGTGGTGGGGTGAAAACCATTTAATAGAGGTAAGATGCTCCATAAACATCCTCAAAGTATACATGCAACACAACTAACTTCCCTGAATCCACACTTAGAAACTGCAAGTTGGATCTCCTTTGAGAGTTTCTGCCACCACGTTCCCCTTCCCAGGAGTATAGAAAACTCTCAAAGTAATTTTATTGGAGGAACTCTTTCAATAATATCTATATAATGTTTAGATCCTTTAGGGAGAAGATATTCTTGAGACTCTTGTGGTCAGAGAAAATGGTAAAACTCTCGCTCCTCAGGTAGTGTATCTGCGTCTTCAATGCGAACACTATCACTGCTAGCTCAAGATCTTGGGTTTCATAGATCTACCCATGCTATCTCAACTACTCTGAACCATAGGTAATCATCTCTTGTACTTGAATCAGAAAACAACCAAGCCTAGTCCTTAATGCATTAAAAAATACTATATACCGAATGCCTTTATCTGACAATCTCATGATGGGAGCACTCGTCACCCTCTACCTCATCACTTAATGGAACTGCTACCATTTCTCTTTCCTCATGAAGGGATACCCCTTCCATGTTAAATCTATCAGGGGTGCTTCTATACTAGAAAATTAGGGCACACACTACCAATAGTACCCATCCAATCCTAAGAAATATTGCACCTCAGTCATGCTTTAGGGTGGCTCCCATGCTAGCATCTCCTCTATCTTCATCAGATCCACCACAACTCCAGCCCTCAAAATGATGTTTCCCAGAAAGTGGACACCCCAAATCAAGAAATGACACTTTGAGAGCTTCCCCTAAAGCTGGTACTCTCAGAGAGTATCTAGGACCACCCTTAGGTGTGTCACATTCTCCCCCTCAGACGTTTTTTACACCAAGATGTCATCAATGAAGACCACAATGAACCGGTCATGGTAATGTTAGAAGATCATGTTCATGAGTCACATGAACACTCCTAGAGAATTTGTTATGCCAAACCATATCACTAGGTACTCATAGTGGTTATACCAACATCAGAAAGACATATTCAAAATTTCCTCATCCCATACATGTAGCTGGTGATAACCCGTTCCAATGTCTATCTTTTTGAACCATCTCACTACCTTTAGCTAATCGAAGAGGATGTCAGTCCAAAGTAGTGGATACTTTTTCATCATGATCACTTGATTCTGTCACCATAATTCCAAACATAACCTCATTATCCCATATGCCTTATGGGAAAAAATATTGGGGCTACCCATGGTGAAAAACTAGGTCTCACGAAGCCCTTCCCATGAAAGTCCTCCACCTGTACCCTCAATTAAAAAAGCTTTGTGGGTGCCATATGATTTACTGTGTAGATATCGGTGCCGTCCTGAGGTACAGGTCAATGAATATGTCTACCTCCCTGCAAAGAGGTAGTCCTAGAACATGTTCTGAAATGATATCCTTGTACTCGTTGTTGGGACCAATTTGGATGGAGAATGAAGTTTGAACAATTAGATTTTGTAGAGTGTTGTCTTTTGTTTTCAAAGAAGATAAATAAATTCACTTTGTAAAGGAATTTAAACCAGTCGATGCTTTGATGATATGTATTTTTCAAATATCATAAGTTAGGAGAACTTGTGATGCAATTCTTATGAAGGAAAGGGGGAGAAATGATAAGGCCAGTCATATATAGTTTTGATTGGAAGGAATGATTCTAGAAGAAAGGGAAAGTTTTAGTACTTTCTATTGTAACTCTGACGATGCTAAATCTGGTCTATCAAAGGATATATATCACGATAGTGGAGTTCATGATGAAAGATGAATAATGGTTATGGGACACAGTAAAGAGAGAAATGACAAAGGAACGTACAATCTGGAGGCGGCACAAAAGAACATTTCAAGGTGGCACCATTTTCCAGTGTTTGCCAAATTTTAGGCCCTAGAAATCAGGAGATGAAAAACTGTGTATGACAATGGATGTTGCACGCAAGACTAAAGATGGTTTAGATTTTTGTGTGCAAGGCATGATTCAAGGTCAAAACATCAAAAAATGGAAAAGGCATGCAGTGCGTGAAAAATTGGGAAGAGTGCGTGAAAAAATGAAGGCCACATGAAATAGTAGCGGGATGCGCGAAAATTCAGTGGGATGCGCGAAAAATAAAAAGGCTGCGCGAAATATTAGTGGGATGCGTGAAAAATAAAAAGGCTACGCGAAATACCAGTGGGCTGCGCGAAAAATAAAGATTGTGCACGAAATATCAACGGGTTGTGCGAAAAATAAAGGCTGCGCGAAATAATAGCGTGGGGAGAGAAATTGAGGAATGAAGTTTTTTCGCACAATAGGTGTTTCCAGATCAGAAGCTCAAAAATTTGAAAAGGCATGGGGTGCATGAAATATTGGAGCATTGCGCGAAATATGAAGTTGAATGAAAGGGGTTTTACGCGCATGAAGAGGGTTTTACGCGCGGATTAGTGTTTTAAACCAGGGTAAAAAATGCCTATAAATATGAGGTGAACCCCTCTCATTTGAAAATGCTCGACACTTAGAAGAAATCCCAAGCTCTAGTGTGCATAAAATTATACGCTAAGTGAGATTCACAAAAATAAATAAGGTTGCGCGAAAAGAGGACAGTTGCGTGAAAAAGAGAAAAAGTTGCGCGGAAAAAGTGAATAGTTGCGTGAAAAAGGGAAGTTGCACGAAATAAGTTTTCTGCACCAAACGGGTATTTTTTCGCGCAAGGCTTTTGAATTGCACGCAAGATACCCTAAAGGCTGCGCAAAAAATTTGGGGTCTTCGCACATATTTAGTTGTGCGTATGGGAGTTCTTACCAGCTTCTAGGTAGGAAAGTGAAGATCTTTACTTCACAGAATACAACTGTTCAATTGTAAAGAAGCACTGAATTACTGTAATTCCTTATTTGTGCTAAGAGGGTGCACACACGCTTTCGTATTGTTTTCCAACTGCTACATGAGTGTAAAGGTATATCCTACTCGGTGTATTCCACATCAATGGATTGTTTTCTAGTGGATTGTGTGCTACTGAATTATTTCCGTACCATACCAAGGACATAGCTACTCTTGTTGAGTAGTGAACCTTGTATATCTTGTGTTCCTATGGTTGTGTGTGTTCAGCAGAGAAGAAAATCTTTAACCAGAGGAAAAGGTTGTTTAAATTAGGAGGAAACATAAAAAGAAAAAGATATCACTGATTCACCCCTCCCCCTCTCAGTGATACTTGGATCCCGAATCGGAACTTCACTCATCCACCATTACAGGAATATGAGGAATCGTCTCATCCACTGCAATGAGGGTCATGCTAGCCAGCTGGGGTGTTATTGGATAAAACATACTACGTGCGAGTCCATCACTAGCCTCATGTGTTTCTCGTGTGCTGAAAAATGAAAAACATTTTCAGCTACTGCGAACACAATGCATTGTTTCCTAAAACAGTCAATATGAGTTTGAACTATGGATAACCAGTCCATATCAAGAATTATGTCATAATGATGTGACACTACTACTAAGAGATCCCATCTGAAACTATGCCTCAATGAGTTAGGTCACAGTATCGACACCCATGCATGATCTTTAGATCTCCTCCAGTATGAGTCTCCATGCATGAGGGTCACGTCAATGGTTCAACTAGAATCTCCAAGCCTTGAATAAGATTCATGGAAAGAAATGGATAAACAGTACATATGTCTTTCAATATGGAATCTTAAGTAGAATAGACACATATAATACCCAAAATCATTCTTGGATCCCTTGGGTCATATGACTTGACCACATGCAGTTTTCCCATTTCAAGCCCTCTATCTCCTTATGCCTGGTATGAATCGTCTAGGTTGGTGGTGGTAACATGTAAAATTTTATACCACCTCCTTCTACTCTCCAAGATCCTCTACCACATCTGCTTCCTTGTGGATTTATCTTCTCCTGTATTCGCATTGCTAACAATCACTAGAAACATTTACGGAGCTAAGGGACACTCAACCATAAAGAATTTCTCTAGGACCCTATAATAAGAAGGAATTCATGGGGGGATAATTGTACCTCATAATTACATAATCAATCCTTTCTCGAAGGTTTGATCCAGAATGTATTAGTCATGTATCATATCCATCGTGTACCAAGAAAGGTCAGTATGCCTCAATGAATACTCATATACAGACATGTCATACATTAGGAGCTGTCGAATCTCCTAGACCATCATATCCCTTATCTTATAAGGATTGAACTCCTTTCATAAAAAGGTTCTCAAAATATTTCCCTGAAAATGTCACCTCATCATAATATTGTGTAACCAAACTGCACCATAGCCCTTTTGAGCCACATAAATGGCTCACTGGTAGGACCACCATTAGAATTTTTTTGTGTCCTAACTAGGAATAAAACTCAGGTAACCACCTCTAGCCAGTCCTCAGCTGCTTGGGTGTTTGGCTGGCCTCAGAACCAGAGGGGTCTCTACTACAAAAACTCGTGAAGTGTGCTCAATATGCCCATCTCATCCGCAGGCAGCGCAAGTACCATGTGCTGATCTAAATGTATTTTCATGGATTGTACACCACCTTTAGGTGCTGTATCTTGTAGAAATACCTATATCGATGTCTTGTTACCTGGAAGATCATCCTCTTAGTCATGGGGTGGAATCCTAGCTGGCTATCTAGGTGAAGGCATATTTTTGAAAAACAAGATGTACCACGATAAATAGACTATACCCGACAAGCTGAATATGACTCAATAAGGATATAAGAACACACTCAATTCCTCTATGATGCATGAAACCATGAGTTTCAATTTAAAGAGTAAAAATAAAGAATTTAGGGTCCTGTTGTATGGATATTTCGACCTCTAGACCAACACTGGACTCATTAGAATGAAAGACGAACTGAAAACACATAACACTATGGACCCAAAACAAACTCATAGAATCTAGGTTCCTAAGGTAGAACTGACCACCTATAATACCACTCTATCATAAACCATCACCTGAGGCCCATGTCGTGGAAACCCCAAGCCCACCTCCCACAGGCAAGGGGACAACAACTAGTGAAAAGTTGGCATATCCCACAAAGGAGAGGTATTTTACTAAGTATCTGTACACACACAAACCCATATCTAAGAAAAATTATTGAATCAAAATCACTGATTAAATATCTATGCATCTCACTAATAAAACCACTAAGAGTAAAAGGACAAGAATGTAAAGTAAACAAGCTGGAATACAAGCCCAACTGAAATTGAAAAGAACAAGCTCTTGGATCTCGTCCGTAGAAAACACTACCTGAATGGTAGGTACTATAAGGTTTATGATTGTCTCTAAAGTGTACCATGTGCATTGGGTTACCTTGAGGAACCACCTATCTCTAGACCACTAAGGACTCTTTCAAATCATTCAATCATATCCACAAGACACAACACGAGTGGGAGAATCTCATGTAGTGGTGAGTAAGGAAATACTCAGTAGGGCCCCATACAAAAAAGGTAAACCACAATTCAAGACACATGGAAGAATACACAAGAGGTACATGAAGTTTAGCCTCTTAGAAGTATATTCATGGGAGTCACTAGAGTCAGATCACTCTGGTATAAGTCTAAAGCAAAAAAATAGGATTAACATACATAGTCCACAGAATACACAGTATCAATGAGACACGTTGTCCTGATGAGAACCTTAGTCCTGATGTGACACTCTTCCCTAATGAGGTAACCAGTCCTGATGAGACACCTAGTCTTGGTATGTCACATATACATGATGTCAGAAATTCACCAAGTCGTATAGTCATTGAGTCTCTTCCAACCATATGATTCCATTTGTAGCGTGCTTTTTCCAGGAGAACCTAATCTTAAAGCCTAAGGTTTTAATCCAACTTCCAAAAAAACAAAATTAGTGTATTTCAAATGTATTACCACATCGCGAGGGCCCCAATGCAACAAATGGATTATCAAAAAAACATGTAGTTTGATGTTATGGGCATTTTAGTGAAAAGGGGTCAGAAGTCCAAGTCTGGTCCAACCCAGTCAGACCGACCCGACCTGACCTGAGGGCCTCAGCCCACTATCATCCTATCCTTCTAGACCCATCCCATCCCACCCACTATAGGCCGGTTTGGTCCACCTAGACGTGGTGGATGCCACATCCCGCCTCACCAATATAGCCGACCGACGTTCCTGTTTCTCCTCTCACATGTGGTCCGTGGGACCACATGTGATCCGGATGATGTAAAGCCCAGCTGGGTCGCTGGTATGCACCACTGAAGGCTCCTACCACCTCTAGCCATTAATTTGGAAGCCTCCATCGCCGTCACCGATGAACCACGACTATCGTTTGTCCCACAATTGCGGTCCTATTGCACTGTGGGTTGCCGCCATGCCCGGCTTCCATTCCCGCGACCGTCCACCTAGCTGAGATGAACCTCCGTGCCGGTGCCTCTACCACCAATAGTTTCCCCACTGGAAACCACATCTCACCCCATGCCTTCCATCCCTCCTCTATGACATATTTTGGGCATCATATTTTCAGTTTTAGGTTATTTATCCATGAATCGAAGGTACGCCAACCACTTATTCACAAGATCATAAAGAACATTAAGAATGGGGAAAAAGGAAAATCACAATAACACCCAAAGAATGAACTAAAAAATTGTTAATTTCAACCTTATTTCTTTCTTGTTATAAGGATCATGTATAAAAAAATGATAAGAACAAATATCTAATTCCCATTTTTTCACTACAAGATAACCCCCATCCTGCATGTACGATTAACCTGCAGGTCTACCTATTACTGGGTTGGTCAAATTTTTTTATTTTATAAAGAATGAATTGGGAAATAGGAATCAGAAATAAATAAAACACCTACCTTGATCTATGATCGCTTGTAGATGTTGATCAAAGTTGTGTTGTCACGTAGATCCTTGATCCATCGACGTTCGTCGATTCATTGTCACTTGATCAAATCCTGATATCCAATCTGTTGTCACCAGAGAGATAAAAACCCCCTTATTGCATGAGGGAAACTTTAGGGTTTTTGATTGTAACCTTGGATTTCTAACAAGTCTTATTAAAAAGGAAGAGCTCCACTTCGTCAACATGTAACGTCCAAATAAAATATTTTTATTTAAATATTTTATTAACATTCACGTCCAAAATCTAACTTTCACCCATGACCCACATCCATTAAGGTTAAGCCCCACATAAGGAAAACACCCCATCATTAAATCTGTGGTGGAATCAAATTTTTTATATGAGTTACCGTTCATGAGTTCTAAGGATTTGAAAAATAAATTTTTTATTTAATTGTTTTATTTACGGTTATGTCCATTTTCGATTTTTCCATTGAAGACCCAATCCGACTAAACATAGGTCTTTACTATGGTAAATCCCTTGATATAAGTTCAATGGTTCCCATAAATTTATAATGTGAGAACTCTTTTAAAAGTTTTTATACTTTTTCAGAAAAGATGTTTGTGCGTGCTATTAAAACTGATCAATTTTCCATGAATTGTCTCAGGCACACCAGACCTGAGAATCGCATGACGTCTCATCACATAGTCTCAAAATTCCCCCAAATAATTTATAAAAAATAAATATGGTAAAATAAAAGTCATTACATTATTACCCTAGCACTAAAAATGAATCTTGATGCACAAGTAGAATTGATGTTTAGGGATCTATGTAAGATAATAGAGCCCATCAAGAATCATTGACCAGTAGAGCATGGAATTGCTGGCTGACTGGGATATATTTCGGAAGACTCTCTAGTTTCTATGTATATATTTATATGTTACACATAATCTAGTTTTTAATTACACCTTGGTATCCCATTTATATTTATTTAATTTAAATAATTTTTACATATTTTTGGTTTCACTTGTTACTCTGATTATTTATAATAATGATTATTTATTTATTATTTTTGTTATGGAAAAATACTGAGGGTATATTATCACCACTACCATAAGTATAACCTCATAGAAATTCAAAAACATCTTACATATGAAGATATTCACATGAGTTCATGTGAAACTCTACTTCAAGGATGGTGGTTTGGGAAGGGACATTACACATAAATAGGTGTAAAATCCACTAAAACCCTCTAATTTCAACTTTAAGCTACCTTTTACATCACATAAGAAAATATTAACTCCAAAATCTGTAAATGAAAAAAATATAATTAATTAATAAAAATTAAAAAATATAGTGAAATATACATAAAAAAGACTAAAAAAGAATATTAGAATATTAAATATGTTGTGGCTCAATATATCCTAGATAAATTCAATAATAATGGATCAAAATTTACCATTAACATATGTCTATAGTTTCAATGGGAGTAATTATATGATATATTCAACAAAACCATATATTTGAATTGAATGTCACTTATAACACATATAATGATCCAATAATTAATGTTGTTTTTATTGTGTTTCTTAGATCAAAATATGAAAATAAAATTTCATCATCATTAACACCATGATATTCTCATATTGGTTTTTACTCATGATAAAAAATCATAGGGTTAAATAGATAGAAGAAAATTAAACATGGAATAATATCATTTATCTTTTATGGAAACATACCATGCTTAATTATTCATTTTTAAATTCAATAAAAAATTTGATGTAATTGTTATGATGTATATGTATGTTAAAAATTGATAAAACTAATAAGTGAAATAATAAACTTAATATTAGTTAAAATATAAAATATAACATAAAACATAGTATGTTTTTTAGTTTTCTAAAAAAATGTGTTAAACATAAATTTCATGTAAACATAATTTTATATAAGCATAAACCCTTTAGTTATGAAAGCACTACTAGGATCATGCTTCCAATAATCATTAAATCCCATAAAGAGGATTAAACCATATCTATGAAATATTCATAGGTGTGAAGTACTGTAAGAATCATTTTAACAGTATGTATGAATCTCATAATTATTATTTTACTATAAGGATGAAATCCCCATGAGAAATAATTACTAATAAATTTGAATTCATCATAATCATTTTTTATATGAATAAAATATATATTAAACATGAGTAAGAATGATTTTATGCCTATGTAAAAATGATATAAACATATGTAATAAATATTTTATTTATGGATAAAATGATCTATATGTGTTTAATAACAAATTATGTTTTTTAAACATGATAAAAAGATAGTTTAATCACTTTAATTAAATTACATAACACTTAGTGAAAACAAACTATAATTCTAAACACTACATAAAACATTATGACATCAAAATAAATTAAAAGACACTAATAAATTAATTAAAAAACATAATTTTGTTTTAAAAATATTATGGGAAATTATATACATCTATTTTAAACATGTGAGAAATTTATAAACAATATGACTAATTTTTATTATTAAAAAAATCAAAACACAATAGAAACATAAATTATAATAATATCTATATCAATAAAACATAAAACTAACACTTCGTGATAACATCATGTAACTGTGGATATATAATTAGATGTAGTTTTTACGAATTAATTGGAATCATAAATAACCATTATTGTGTAAAATAATATATATATAATTCATTATATTCCTATGTAGATTGAAGTTTTTGATATAATGAATAAAATTATTCTTGAAATAGTAAGAAAAATTATTTCTTTGTTTGAAAGATCAAAATTTTTCTCATTGGAAGCCATGCAGATAACCACAGACATTCAAAATAAGTGCTTACAAAAATAAAATTCAATCATGACATCATATGAGATGACATAGAAAAAATCCATCATTGATTTATTTAAAATTATTTTGAATCTCCTGCATGAATAGAATCATGGACACTAATATAGGAGAAATTGATGTGAAGTATAAAGATTTAATATTTCATGGATACTAATTCAATGGAAAAGGCTATATATTTTGGACTAAAATGATCGATAATTAAGTGAATTGTATTGGGGACATGTGATTAGTTATCTTTATAACTAATAATAGCTAGATTTTTTTTGTCAAAAAGGATTCCAATATGCGTTGGAGTGGTGTGAGTTGAGTTTAAAAAACCTCAAATTAATTTGTATAGTTCTTGGAAAAAAGGTGATTAAAGGATATGTAAGAATAATTCAATTATTTACTATACCCCACCAAGAATCTATGTTATCATAAACCACATAAACATAACCATTAAACTATTTTTGTGTAAGAGAAATAATTTTTTTTACTCATTATGTTTTTCTATTGGAACAATCTAGTGGATATGTGTATGAATCATAAAGGTCAAAATAAGCACTAAACAATCAATGTAACCACGAATCTAATCTTGCGCAAATATGTTCTATATAAACATCCCCTTCATTATGAATAAAATAAATGTACCACAAAAGCATTTTTGTGTATATAGAAATATAATGTTAATATTATTGAAAATAAATGAGAAATTTAAATTAGATGATAAAAAATTAATTCCATATGGATAAAAAATACCAAAAAATTAATTATGACCCACTAATTATTTGATAGGACAATCTATTATAAAAAATCATGAAAAATGTGTTATATATTTATCTAGAAAGAGAATTTAATTTTAGAAATGATTTATAAAATAATATTATGATACTAGAACAATTATATTATGTTTATAAAAATACCACACACATTTTTTTTGTGATACATGTTGAAGATAAATAATATGTTCATTGTTATTTTGATAAAAGAGCTTCAAGGATTTTCATGAATAATAAAATCCAAAATGAATCAAAGAATGATAAGTTCCTTATAGAATAAGTATAATAAAATCATTTATGATTCTTAACGAGTTATGGGAGGCTGATATTTTGAGATGGGGAATGTTGATTTAGTCATAGGTTGGAGCTATGGTGATTAAAATCATTTATTTGTTATGTGTTTAACTAAAAATTCTGTATGACGAAATAAATATTTGTTTTTATAATATCATGATATTTTAAAATATGAAAATTATATTTGATTGCATATATTTCTAGAAACACAATAGTTTATAAGGTAATATAACAACTTGAGAGTATACAATATATATTTTTTAAATAAATTTAATCTTTTTAATATCATATAGTGCATACAATACTAGGTCTAAGCGAAATGAGATACACTTAAAATATTATTATTTAAACATTATCATTATAAACTAGAAATTAAATTGGCTTGTATAAAAATTAATAACAATATTATGAAAATTATATGGGTTATATAAATTTCAATTAAATAAAATAGATATGTACTCATTAAAGATAAATTTTTTACTATTTGAAAGAAAAATAAATTTTTAAGGTAAAATTTTATTTTTCTAAAAGGTGGTTTAGTCACTCTTTTCAATCATAATTTATAACAAATTTTTATCCAATATATAAAATTTATTTTAAAATGTAATCTTAGTTTTTTAAATCATCATATAAAAAGCATCAATATATGATTTTTTTGGATTTTTCATAAATATTTCATTCATCGACAAATTGTAAAAATATAGAATTTTAATAGAAAACTATCATTTAATTAAAATTATTCATAATTTTAAATTAAATTTGTAGTTGGTTTTAATGAAAATTTACATAAATATATATATGTATATTAATCCAATTTATTTAATTGGAATATTTTTTATATTAAATTATGCTATAAATATTTTATAAACATTTAAACATTTTCTCTTTGAAAACCCACCTTACTGTCTCATTTGTGGGATGAATTTTAATATTAAAATTTCTACTAACATGAATTTAATTTTAGAAAATGGATTAAATATTTAGAATCATAATTTTTATATATTAATAAATAGGTTCATCTTTATTTTTTACCATAAATAATAGAGAAAATTGTAAAATATAATTATTGTGGTTAAGGTAAAAATGGGTTTCTCATGGGGTTAAATTAAGAATATAAATGTTAAAAATATCCCAAAAAATTTCTAAATAATATTTTGTAACCTTAGTTATATATGATTCTTACCATGTTATAATATAATGTTATTTAGATGAAAATACCATTTTAATTACTTTATCAATTTGGATTCATTTGGGAAATTTCAATGTAATTTCAATAGGGTTACCTTTCCACACTTATAAAAGGGATATCCCTTCTCTTACTTATTGTCACCCCTAAAGTCCTTTAAAACGAATAGAAGATTCCAAATTATGTACCAAATTTCATTATACATATTCTTGAGATTCTTGTCCTTCCAAAATTCTACCCCTTGTATCCTTAAGAGGAGATTCATAAGGGGTTTCTCTTAGATAATGTAATTATCTAAAACAATTTCCATCATTTTAATTCTTCTTTTTTCACCATAAATTATGAAATAACTTTTAAAATATAAAAAATATTATAAACAATATAAATATTTTTTATTATGTCTTTGAATAATCTTAATCCCTATCCCTCAATATCATGTGGGAAACAGAATCACCGATTTGTGTACGATGGACTACAACCCCACAAACCGATGTAGATCATGGTACATCACCACCATCAAAGGATAATTATAATGATTTATTTAAAAAATTTATAAGATATTCGTGATATTATTATACACATGGAATTTTAAGATCATACACACCATTTAATGTTCAATTTATTTTTAAAATATGATAATGTTGCTGATGTTTACAACAGACTACCACCTCACAAAATGATGTTATTCGGTATTTACATACACATTACATGGAATGAAATAATGATAAAATTAATAAAAATATGTAATATATATGTGAGGATACAGGTTCTGTTAAATTAAAAAATTTCCCACATCTTTATCATTTACCTCATTAAGTGAGTTATTTTGTCTCTTGTGCATACGTATGACCTACCATCTTCACAAAGAGATGTGATTTACATTCCATGTCCATAATTCATAAATGGTTATAAATATATATTTACTGGTTTAATATTATATTTTTAACATTAGTATCATTCTATAAATGATATATAAATTTATCTAGTACATAAGAATAAGAACATTTATGACAAATCATTCATGAAAAAACAACATAATAAAGACCGAAAAGAAGAAATTAATTGAATAATATTAACAAACGGGCGGTAAAATGATATAAGATGACAATAGATTATAAACTATATATTATTTTGGGTATGTTATAAATTAATAACATTCTTAAAACCATTATACATGAGGTAAGGACACATATGAATGAAGTCGGCCTTGGGGTAAGGGTTTAATGTCCTACATTACATCAATTATATATATGACATACTCCCCACATTATTCCTTTTGGTGGTGTATATAATGCAATTTTTTATGTTATATAATGATTTTATTTATATTCTTGGAATTTAATTTTGCATATATTGTTATTTATTTTATGGACTATATGTTTAAAAAGTTGCCAAAGTTGTAACGGTCTGTTACACAATCTCACTATTATTCAGGATTGTTTTTATTTTTTTTTTCTGAAAAGGGGATTTTTTGGAAATTTATATCTTAAAATCAATCTATTTTGTTATAATTTTAATATTAATGAACATTTTCATGTAATAGTATCATATTTTTCTATTTTTGTAAATTAAAATGATTAATAAACGGTTTTTAGGGAAAACATGCATTATTTCTCTATTTAGTCAAAAATATTATTTCATCAAAATCCATGTTTTATAAAAATTATTTCTAAATTGATTTTAATAGGTAAAAAAGTACATATTAAAAAAATTTCTATCAATTTAAACCTTTTAAAAAATATTTTCAAAGGAATCATTATGTCATTTTCAAAACAATGACCATTTGGATTTTACAAAAAAATTGAAAGAAATTTATGTTTTAACATGTTTAGTGTGAAGAGAATTTTACTCTTTAATAAGAAAATAAATTATTTACATATTATGTAAAATTTTTTATAAGGTTATTTACCAATAAAATGGGTTTCAAACTAGTTGGTGATATAGTTATTTAAAAAAACTAATTTGAAAAGGTTATTTTCTTCATATTTCTTATAATGACATTTTTCTGATATTTCTACTCATAAACATCATCATCCCTTTAATAAAAAAATGATCCACAATGGATATGTTGTGTTTATATCATCCATATTATTTATTTTAATGGTTTATGATCAATTTGACCATGGATATAAAATTTTATTACTAATTACCAAATTACTCTGAATGGTTTAATGTTTTCTTTATTTATTGGAGAATGTATTACCATTTTAGATGATAGTTTTTCAATATGAATGTTTATGCTAATTATATTTGAGACCTTTAAAATAAATAATGAAAATGACTTTTTATGTGATGGGAAGGGCCTCCTATAGCCTATTTATTCCACAATAGGACTTATGAGAAACACTATATTTGGGTTTGGATGATGCATTAATAAATTATATAGGTATATCAGCACAGGTTCTTTATGATAATTATTTGGAATTTCACATGGTATTAATGGTATGTTTTATATGTATGGAATTATTAATTCCATCATTATAAATTCAAATATTGAAATCTCATGTGATTAATTTATTATTTAGGATATCTAAGGTTATGTGTCAGCTCTTATAATTATTTATATGGAATTATTTGACCATTATATATTACTGCCATTTTATGCTCAAATTATTGATTAAATATCATTTGTTTTAGTTATTTACCTTCCCATATTTATTATTAATTATTTATTCATATATTCTACTATATACATACCCTTATCGAGCATCTGAACTAACCCCTTATTATTTAATATTTTCCCAAGGATATGAGGATGATTTTTTGTGTTTGATATGAAGGGATACCCAGAGGGGAATAATGTATTTTTTCATGAATATTCATTTAGTATTTTACATTATAAAATATAATGTTAATTCAAGTATGTATATTATTTTACAAGAATAATAATGCATTTAGTCCTTTAGGATGTGATTCATTGTATCTTATTCCTATGAAATAATACAGAAACTGGAGATGTACTACTGGGGTCAAGGTAACTATAGTTAGTTTCATATAATGTTCAGTATAAAACTTGGGAACTATATTTTGGAATACCTAAATTAAGTAAAGAACCCTATGATAGACGTTGATCATACATATAAAAAACATCCTAAATTTTTGGTAAAGAAGCAGTTATGATGTTTTCCCTAGAGAATACTTTCATATAATGATATTAAAAGTGGACTTGGTTGTGGAACTGATTCACATAGGGGTAATAAATAAAAAACGTTTTTTTGGGTTTGACCTAATCATTACATAGTAAATTTAAATGGGTCTTACTACAATTTAGGTTTTTCAGTCCTAGGGGGTGGATATTCTTGGGATAATTAATATTTCATTGAAATCCATTTTAAAGGATTTGAAAATGCTTTTATTATTTGAAAACATTCCAAAAGAAATACTTTTTTAATATGATATAATCAGTGAACAAATATTTCTATTTCTGTAATTTTTTCTCTATTTTTTGGATTATAGGTTATGTTTCATAAGTTTATGATCTAATAGAGTGTACACAATTGTTTCGAAATGGAAGTTATAGAGGAAATCAGAATTATACCAGTCCATGTTACCCAAATATTAAGAATGATAGTTTCTTTGATGGCATTGTGCCTGTATTTATAAGGGTACTGGCATCCCAAATATTAGCATCATATTAGTACATATTATATTGTCTAATAAGATAGATAATGAATTATCTAAATAATATGGCTTCTAAGGGAATAAATAAAAGTAGGTGAAGTATATAAAAATATGGATAAATTGAATATGTGAAAGAATTATTTTTCCACAACTGAAAATTTTGTAAAGAAACACCATATCACACTCTTAAAGGGAAAGATTGTTAGATACAATTATAGAGAAAATGTATTCCATACTCATGTTTTCATGGGATATAAAAATGATTACATTGTTTGATGCTTGAACTATAAGGAGAAAAGAACCTATGCCAATGAATCCCCCACCCAAGAATCAAATGAATATACCTAAAAATAATCTATGGGTTCATGGTCATGATTATGTGATTATCATTGGCTAAGTGGAATGATTATATTTAATTTTTTTGATTCAATAATTATATCATTTGATTATTATATCAATGATATCATGGTTCTAAGAATTATGAAAGGTATAATGATTGTACTACAGTTCCTTTTCACCAATGATTTGAAAAAATTTGTTGAATGGTACTGATGACTATAAAAAAGATTCCTTGGAAATGTAATCTTCTTCGAAAACATATGATTTAGTGATAGATAGTCCTTATTATGTTCCTAATGTTGAGATAATGATACTGGGATAAAGAGTTAATTGAAATCGTTAATGTAAATTTGACATTACTGACTACATTAGAATTGATTAATGATTTTTATATAATGTGGTTTATGATACCATTAGTGGAGTTAAAAAATATTGGATTTATGTAATATATCCAAAAATATGGGTTTTATTTATTGAATAAGGAATCATGCATGTTTTAACTAGGTTATTATTGTATTTCATGTTATTATGAAGTTTAAAGATAATAAAAGATTAAGGGAATCACAAGTTAGGTATGTAAAAATTAAGATAAACTTTATGTTGTTTGGGGGATTAATGATACGTTAATTTAGGAAATTTAGTAACCTTATTTCTATTATTTTGGATCTTAATTCTCTGGAAGGATTATATAGTTAACCATGTAATTTTTTAATTTTAACATTGTGTGAGGTGTAATAGTTTAATATACAACGTCACAATATAAACATTTATTTGTATTGGATAATATATGGGAACCATTTTTTTATAATAATATCTAGTGATTAAATGAATGAATTATAATTATATCATGGATCCTATGTTAAGTTGAAAGTGCATTTTTGTGATTCATGAAAAAAAATCATGTTTTGATTTTCATTTCTGTGAGTAAGTGAAAATTTTGAAAGTGATCAATGGAGAAGAAATTTTTTTGGTGTTGAAATATAAAAATTCGTAATAGAAAATAAAATGATTCCTCAACATTAGGAAAATGATATTGAAATAAAATTTTAACCTATTACCATCACTTTTGATGATATAAATGAAGTTTTTAGAACTATTCAGATTATCTATTATTGTCACTTATCTTTTAATTGATAATTTACTTTATTGTGATTAATGAACTTTATCACCGTATATGATTATTTTTTTTCTTCTATTTATACTTCTTCAATTATCACCAATAATATCCTATTTAGAAACATCATCAAGTGTTATTTCACATGAAAATTATATTTAAATTATCGACTATAAATAGGATATCGTATTAAACCTTTTCAGAATTTGGGATTTCATGAAGGTTCTTTTCAAATGAAAAACCATGCATTATAGAGATTAATATTAAATTACGAGGACACAATTTATTTAAGGGTGTAGAATGTAACACAATGAGATTAAAAAATAATAAAATAAAATTAGATTTCAATTATGAAATCCAATAAAAATCATAGAAGTAAATATATCATCAGGAGAATTTATTATATTTTAATTTTTAAGAAAATTCAATCTCTTTGATAACAAACATTGCACACATTGATGTGTTTGAACAAAACACAATACTCTATTAAAATATTAATATTTGAAAAATATTTAAAATACTCATTAAATTGAAGGATATGAATAGTAATAAAAAAATTATGAATATCATTTGGTTTACAAAATTATTATCTAAATTATATTTATATATATTTATTAGATATAAAATTAGAACCATTTGACAAAAAATGTTTTAAGGAAAATTGTATTTTTATAAAAGGTTCTTTAAAGGTACTTTTCATACATAAGTTATAATCATATTTTACCACTTTTAGAAAATTTATTTTTAAAAATAACAATAAATATTGAAATTTTAAAATCAAATTTATCTTAGGGTGATATTTTGGGATTTTTCTGAAATATTTCATTATTAAATAAACAATGAAAAATATAAAATGATAATTTAAAATGTTATTTTTGATTAAAATTTTAATAAAGATTAATTATATTTTATATTGTTTTATAGTAACAGTAGCTCAACTATATATATATATATATTAATCCAATTTAAGATATTTTAATCATTTTTATATTATGTTTTTATAAAAACATTTTATGAATTCAAACATTTTATCTTTCAGACCCCACATTATCATTGCATCTTATAACTTAATTTAAAATTAAAAATTTAAACATATGGGAATTTAATTTAAATTAATGAATAATTTATATTTCCCAATATGATCTAAAATATTTTTTAATGAAATGAATAGTTAAAATAGTAAAAATTAATTACCATGTTTATGGAAAAAATGAGTTTACTATAGGGTTCAACTTAGACGATAAGGGTTAAATTGACCACACACATGTATAAATACTATTTTCTAGCTATAATTTCATATTATCCTTCCCAAGTTAGAATATATGATTATCTAGAATATTTTCAAATGTTAATGACTTTGTTATTTTGGACTCTTATGGAAAATTTCCAAAAAATTTCCATAAGGGTTCCACTTCCCCACCTTTAAAAGGTAAATCCCTTCCCACACTACATAACAAACCATAATCCAATATTGATTAAAAACCACTTCCAAAATATCACCCCAAAATATAAATACATATTTTATAGATTGTGTTCCACCCAAAATACTATCCCTCGGGTCCTTAATAGGTTATATAAAGAAGGTTTCTCTTTATGAAGGAAACTTCATTAAAAAAAATATTTCATTTTCATTATTATTTTTCCACCTTTAATGTTTTATTAACTTATCCAATTCAATAACACCATTATATCCCTTATAAGTATATTTTATATTATTTATGTAATAATATTTATCAATATCCACTTCTATCAAATGGGAAATAAAATCATAGATCATGTGTACAATGAACTATTTCCACGTGAACCAATGTATTCCATTCTTCATCACCACCATTAATGTACTGATATATTTATGGATTTACCAAAATTTTATGATATATATGATATTACTATAATTTTTTATTTTTTATATCCCATATACCTTTTTCTGTATAATTGTGTTTCAAATTATATAATGTTGCTCGTGTTTATGGGGGACTTTGAACTCAGGAAGCGATGGGGTTCATTTTTGAAATAATATTTACATGGAATTTAGTAAGGATAAAATTAATGAATATAATTTCTCAATATGAGATTATATTGATTCTATAAAATCAATATACCAAACACTTTCTTTCAATTTCACTAGATAAGGGAATTATATCATCCCTCATGCGTACATAGAGCATAACGTCTCCAAGAAGTGATGCTATTTATTATACATGTCCAAAATTAATAAATAGTTATAAAAATATAACTATTGAGGAAATATGATATTTATAACATTATTATTATTCTAGTAACTAAATAAATAAATATATATTATAAAACCATGCCTAATCATTCATAACATAGCATACATATAAAAATAAAGAAATTAACAATCGAATAAATGAATATAATAAAATATTATTACCAATATATGGTAAAATTTTATAATAGGTTCATAGATGATATATATAAATTATTATGAATGTGCTAAGGAACATCCTCATTGGAAATTCGAAGGGGGGAGGCCTTTTCACAACTATAGTGTCACCCCCACTCCTTCTCATATTTATTCTCTACATGCACTATATGTTTAGCTACATCATATTTTCATCTGATCTATAATTCTCTTCTATTATGGTTTTTTTTGCTTTGGGGCTTGCTAAAAGGGGATACCCCCAATGTTCATTTTATCTTCTTGGAATTGGTGGTTTTCTGCGGATTTCATCAGTCGCTCACAACCCTATCGGTCCCCGTGATCCCCTATCCCTATCCAGGTTGGAGATGGAGCTTCAGTTCAAAGGGGTTTTGGGTTATGTGTTCCGATAGTCAATGGGTTCCTAGGTCTTCCTAGTGTTATAATTCTTTCATTATACCTCCCATTGGTTTTCTGCTTCATAGTGGCATCAATCGGATCCCCCATCTATTCAACCTTTCTCTGAACTCAAATTCCTTAGTGCCTTTCAAAGTTTAATTTGGAGCGGTAGAAGCTGTGAAGTTTTAGGGAATGTGGTTTTGTAGAATTCAGGGATCCACAAGCTACATGATTTAGTTTTTTTTGTAATGTTGCTTTCTTGTTTTTTATATATTATTTGTGATTATTATTAAATGAAATAAGTAATGAATTGGATGTTTAGAGTTAGACCTTTTGGGTTTCTAGTGTTGGTGATGTTTGTTCTCAGTGGTTCTAGACATTGGTATTGATGGCGAGGATGAAGGTGGGTTGATGGTAATATGGGGTTTTAATGGTAACAACTGGTTTTTGAACACGAATAATGGTAGTGATGATGAATATTTTATAATGGTGATGAAAAAATCCAGGGGAAGGGCTCACCAGTGATATTTTCTGAAGTAGCAGTGGGCTTGTGATGCAACAAGGTGCACAAATCAAGGTTATCACGTGATGTTATGCGGCACGTGGACTGAGATGAAAAGATAGATCATCTTTAAGTTATATTTTAATTTTTTAATTGCGATGTTTTTTATATTTTACCACTTGTTTTTCTATGGTTTACCACTCATCCATAAAGTGGTTTCAAAATCAAATATAAAATGAATTTTTAGTCAGTCAGAGGTATGGACAGATATGATAGAAATCAAACATGAGGTATGAGTTTCTCATCTCACTTTTACTTCCATGATACATATTCCAAATTCACCACTTATTTATTTTCTTTGGTGTATATACATTAATTTTTTTTATGATATATGATAAATTAATCTATATTATTTTTATTAAATGTTTCATTTAAGTATATTTATTTCATGTGATTAATATTCAAATGTTACTAAAGTGGTACAGGTTAATTTAACAATGTCAACATATTCTGGATCATTCTTATTTGAGTATCCAATGGGGGAAATTATTTAATATTTATATCTTAAAATAAATCTATTTCCTTCTCCTCTAATTATTCATGAACATTTTTATGGAAAATTAACATTCATCATAGATTTGGTAAGAAATATGATTAAGAAAATGTTTTAAAGAAAATCTATATTTATTTCTCTCTTAGTTTGGATATCTTTTTTTATTATCAAAAACCATGTTTTCTAAAAATAATTCCAATGTTTTTATATTTAATATCATTAATTAATGGAATTTTTACCCATTTTATTTTCATATAAGTTTTTTTTAATTGAATATACATTACATTTTCCAAAATATGAATGTTTGGATTTTGTTGAAAATTTTAAAGGAATCATTTCTTAAACATTCATAGAATTAATGGAATTTTCTATTTTAATGTACAATAAATTTTTTAATGATTATTTAATATTTTTTGAAATTATATAATCAAATAAAATGGTTTTTAAAATACTCGGTTAACATTTATTTTAAAAAATATTATCATAGTGAAAAGTTTATTTTCTTCAAAAGTGTTTTTAATGTTTTTATTATATTTCTACTCAGGAATGAAATCAACAAATTTAATAAACATATTATCCACATTAGATATGTTGTATTGACATCAACCATGTTTTTTATTTGGATGTATTATGAATATATTGATTGAGGATATACAATTTTATTACCATTCATCATATTACTCTGGATAGTTTATTATTATGCAAATTAATTAGGTTAAGAATTAACATTTTTAGGCTAGTTTTTTAGTATGAATATATTTTTGTCAATGTTTAACTGATTTCATATAAGGAATGAATTTTAATTTGAACATGATGGGTGTATCCCACTATAGCCCCTTGATGCATGAGTAGGTCTCATGGGTTAAACTAGAAATTGTTTTTACTGAGTAATTACAAATTTATATAGATTTATTGGAATAAGGACTCAATGGTATTTAAATATCCTAGTACATGGCATTGAAATAACGCATTTGATGTTTAGAATTCTATATTCTATCATTATTAATTCATTTATTGATATCACATGTGATTATTTGATTAGTTATAATATCCATCATAATGTCTCATGATTATGTGATTATTTATATGGAATTATTTGATCATCATTTATTCCTTCCACTCTATTCTCATTATCAAGATTAAATTCCATGTGTTTTAGTTATTTACCTTAGAATATTCATTATTCCTTATTTAATCATATCATCATCTATACGGTTACCATTACTATGAATCTGAGCACAACCCTTCTTTTGTTTTATATTCCTCATGATACAAGGAAGTGTTCTACAATTTATGAACAAGGATACAGTAAGGGGAACAATGGATTTCCCAAATAAAAACATGCTTTTATCTTATTTTTTCAAAATTTATTTTGAATTTTATGAATATATCTAGTTTACCAATAAGACTAAACTCTTTCAGTCCTTAGGGATACGATTCCTTGTATCTTATTACAATTTAATATTAAAGAATCAGTATCTAGGATATTGGGGTCACAAGTGCTACTTTTTGTTAGTTATTAGTGAAGATAAAAATAGTATTATTTTTATATGTTATTTTTAGAGGTTTGAAAATTCCATTTTGAGATGAATGGAAGAAACAGGATCTTCAATAACTTAATGTGAATATATGTTCCAGGATTTATGATTGTTTAGGAACACAAAAATCATTTTGGTAGAACTAAAGGTGGTTAATTTAATATATTTTTCCTCGATAGAGGCTAAAAATTATTCATGATATTTAATTTTTAGTCATTTCTAGTGATGTGATAATCATAATGTTCTCATTTTGAGAGAATAGTTTTGGTATTATTGAGATAATATAATTTATTGAGTCAGAAGAATATATCAGGTGAAATATATACAACCTTTATGAGTGGGAATTGGTATATAAGAAATGTGGGTTGAATTTTGTGATAAATGAGAGAAATACAAACTCTCTATAGTGATGGAGACTAAATTCAGGATTTCACTTGCATCAACGATACATGTATGCCCGAGTACACAGTAATGTGAGATCCAAATAGTTGATCATATAGTGTGAGTGTCAAGACCCAATGAAATAATCAATATTGTTAGATATTTATGTTAATGATATAAGGTTGTTAAGAAAATAAATGATCATGTTTGATTATTGTGTAAAAAAATCTTTAGGTGGTGTTGAAGTAACCACGAGTTGAGAGAAGTCTTTTTAATCATGGATCCAATTTTTTTTGGTATGATGTATGAATATATATTCTCTAATGGTTGTATAGAGTAATAAAAATATGAATCATGGGGATTATATGTGAATCACCATTAGAATTAATAATAATTACCCACACCAATTGTAAATTCATAATAATGTTTATGTGGTGAATTTGTGGGTTGTGTGAATAACCAATCATGGAAGAGAGTTGGATTTTGTGGCCAAAACTAGCAAATACATGTGTGATATTCTTAATTCATTCAAGATTATTATGAGGTAAGGGAGAGTTATTTTATATTTATCGGAATATGGTATGAAATGAACACAAAGGGAGAGTTATAGAAAGAAATCGTTTAAAATTATATCACTTATCCTCCCACTCAATTTCGGTGATCTCATTGATCCAAGTGATATACTATTGGTATCAGAGAAAAGGTTCCCTCTATATTATCTATGAAGTATAAATGTTATGGAGATAATAAATTATGTAAATAAAACATGATTTCTAACCTTTCAAGGAAGGAACTATACATTCTATAAGATTAGGAGCCTTCCCAAAATATTTCTCGTGGATTTCAAGTGTGAGATGCAAAAATGGTGAGATTTCCACCCATAGTTGATGATGATCCAAATAACATCCCCATTAATAAAAATATTTAAGTAATTGGAAATTAAATAAAAATAAATACTGTTGTCTCTATCAAATGAGGGGTATAAAAATGTCACAGGACATCGAACTACAAAAGAAATTTGGAAAACAATGAGAATTTGTTATGAAGGAAACACAAAAGTAAATGAAGCAAAGGGAAAAGTTCTGAGGTAAAAGTGTGATAAAAGTAAAATGAATAATGAAAAGTCCTTTAATGTATATTTTACTAATGTAAATGAAGTATTCAATAGTATTTGAGGGTTTTGGGGAATGTTTAATGATTTATTTTTTTTCTATATATTGATGAGAAATTTTCAAGATCGCTTCGACTAGAATGCATCACCATTTGATGAGAGGGGAGATTTATACACAAGTAAACATAAAAATAACCAAATTTTATACGATATGTGAAAATATCCTAAATTTAATAATAAAATAAATAATAAAAAATATTCTTAATCAATGATAATTTTGATGATCAAGAATAATAAAAGTTTATAATAATATGATTCTAAAAGTGATGAAGTTGATGAATCCATTATTCAAATTGTAGCACTGCTATCAAAGATGTTCAAATAATTAAATTATATAAGAAATGCCATTAAACCACATAGGTGTTATAAGTATACTGATTTTGGGATCTTTTGAAACAAATTTCCAATAATTAATTAATTAGAATTTGAAATAATTGATGATAATGAGAAATATTAAAAACAAAAATGTTATTAAAATAAAAAGAAAACGGATGAGAAAAATGGTAATAAATTTTTATGAAATAAATTATCTGATAAATTTAACACTCTTGGACATATTGAGATAGGTTTTGAAACCTTACATCATTATTGTGATGAACATAAGACTAAACATTAGTATGTTATAAATGAATATTTAGATATCGAAGTTGAGAAGATTACACAACTAAATAAGGATAAGAGAAAAAAATGAAATAAAATAACAAGATTATTTTTTATGAATAATAGTGCTATATGATAGAATAAGATTTAATAAATTATATTAATTAGTCTATATTTAAATTAGTTGAGAAATAAAATATGTATAATGATATGAAATAAATGATTTTTGTATTGGAATGAGTGTTATCCAAGAAAAAATTAATCTACCACGATGCACAAGATATGATGCAGAAATCTAGAGAAGACATTAAAAGGTCATTGGAATGTATAGATAAATATTTTAAATATTTAATGAGATAAATTGTCCTAAAATTAGTTTTTAAAAAATATCTAATAAGTTTAAAAGTGAATCTATTTTTTCAAATGCTATCTGTCCTCATATAAATCTATGGTTCGGACAAAGAATACAAGTGTGAAAAATAATAATACATCAATGAAAAGAGGAATGTGTCATGAAAATAAAATCCACCAAGGAAGAATACTCCACAGTTGGAATTAGGACAATAATATCTAAAATTTGGAATGTTTCATCATCAAGATGAAATTATAAATTCCAAACATTATTACTTTTATTGTACAAGTTTTAAATTTAGAGTTTATTCATGATGGTTTTATAGGTATTTATTAAGAATGAATCATGTATCTCGGGGGAGTCACAATGAGAATGAAATTGAATATTTTAAATGAAATCAATCCATGACTCAATATCTATCATGTAAACCTTTCCAAAAAAAGATTTTTTTACCTAAAGGAGATCTGTGGCATCTATGATCAACCATTTCCTTGGGATGAGGATTATGTTAATAACCTTCATGGAATAATACCTATGCTTTTCAAATAAATAAAATTAAAAAAATAGTCCAATCATGTAGGATATTAAAACAAAGAATGAATACTCACTTAATTTCACAAAAAAATGGAAAAGTATGAATAAATATATAAAACTCTTGTACATGTTGCATAAAAAATATAGATTTTTTCTTTAGGAGAGAATAATAAATTAGGTGGGAGGTGTAATACAAGTGGTGATATGAAAATTAAATAATATTTCTGTTCATGATGTGGAAATATTAGGCATGGAACAAAAGATATTATAAGTATACTACCTACCCCAGAAGAATTTTTAAGGTAGAATATTTACACATAAAACAAACATTTTTCCTCTGTTACTAATATGGAGAAGACTAATCCAAAAAATGAAGCTATTCCATTGAATAAGGATGAAAATTAATCTATTGAGGTGTGATAGAAAAATGATTTATGACCAATTCCTCATATACTGAGAATAGAATTAATTAAAATCATTAGTTGAGAGGAAACTTCCTACCTTCATATTTTTATTGAGTATAAAATAAATCCGTCATAATACCCTAATTTATAGTTGATATTATTCCAAATTGTAGGGTATTATTTTATGGGAATTAGAGTTTTATATAGTATATTGTAAACAATTGAATTTTCATGTTTTTTTCTAACTCTCATGAGGGAGAAGAAATAAATGATACACTTTGGTGACAAAAAATTTGGATAAGTATATATTGATCATATATTTCCTCCAAATTATGAATTTAAATATAGCATATGAAAATTTTAATTTTTAGGTATGCATAAACACTCTAATCCATATTTTGAATAATTTGATGCTTTTTATCAATGATTTATATGGTGAGTCAAATATGGGTTTGTTTTTAATGTTCACATGACTTGTTTTAATGTGTTTATTGAGATGATATTGGGAAATTTAATTCATGCTATCACTGTCCAAGAATCCCCTAAAATGAATAAATAATTTAATATCACATATTGGATTATTTTATTGATAAATCTAAATTCCATGGTTACTCACTCTAGTTTCCTACACATTTTTAGCCCACATAGACATATAATTGACTAAAATAATTACCATTGATAAGGAAAATTTAATGTTCCATTATTCATTAATTTTTTATCATGGTGGAAAATAAAATTTTTAAATTATTGAGGATCGGTTTAAATTATAAATCTCATACACACCCATTTTATTTATTATCAACAAAGGTTTGGTAGTTTTTAAAATAAACACAATAGGGGGCATTATTGTTCTTATGTGTTTAGGTTTTTTGATAAGAACTTCTACAGTTAAAGTGAAATGACTTTAAATATGTGTTTTTGTGATATGAGTTGAGTTGGTACAATGTTTAAGACATTTTAAATTTTATAGAAAACAATGACGATTAAAGACTATGTAAAAATCATTTAGTGATTTTCTTATACATATTATAGAATTAGAGTAACCATAAACCTACTACAACACACTATACTTATACAACATAACCATAATAATTATGTTGCATAATTATCATTTAATTTTGTGTATGAATCCTTAAATTTTTTGTATTCATGTTTTATTTCCTATTTAACCACAAAGAAGTGTTTCATAAGCATCATCCAAGTTTGTGTGAACACTATTATGTCTGTGTAACTAGATTATATTACTATATGAACATGATCTTCATAACCACCATATAATATATCAAAAATATAATTTGTTTTAAAAAAATCAATATGGGGAATTAAATATAATGTTTTAAAATTTTATAATTATAATTTAAATTTAAATATTTTTATGCCAAATTTATTCTTCGGGGATCAAAACATAAAAAAATTTATTGTGACTTAAAAATAAATTGAGATGAAAATTCATTGTAAAATCTTGTGGAAGGTAAGTGATTTCTTGAGATGGAATGTGAATAATTTTTTTATAAATAAATCTAGAAATTATTGTGGAAATGTTTAATTATTCTCTTCAACATCTCTAACATTCATGGTGTATGAGATTCATGATTCAGATTAATTTTATGTGAATTGTGATTAAGAAAAACAATCTTTATGTATTTTTTAGAATAATATAGGACTAAATGGTTTATTATCGATCTATTATTCAGAGCATAAATATTAAAAAATTATATATGATTCCTACTGAGATATGGATTGTTGAATTTTGAGATGGAAAAGCAACATGAGTCAAATGGTTTAGATATGGTGATAAAAATAAGGTATCAATTGTGTGATCACTTGGAATATATTCATTCAATAATACATATTATTTCAATTGTATTTTTAGGAGGGTAAATTGATTTTAATTTTTTAGACAGATCTAGAGGTTAAAAAATGATAGTTTGAGATGAATCAAATATAATGAATGTTTGGTAAATCAATGTGGATATGTAGTCTATGAGTGTATTTTTTTAGGATTTCATGTATCATTTTTGGGTATAAAAAAGTAGTTAATAGTTGCTTGTTTTTTTTGATGGAGGATAAAAAATTTCACAAAATTATATTTAATGTAGTTGATATCGATGTGTGAATTTTAATGTTATTTAAAGGAGAACATAATTTTTAATTATCTATATAACTGATTTTTTTGGAATAATATATCATGTAAAACATATAAAAACAATATGAGTGGGAAAATGTACTTAATAAATGTGTGTAAAATTTAGTGAGAACTGATATTACTTCTAGTTATCAAGAATACATGAGACTGAATCTAATAGTTCACATATATGAAGTATACGTATATACCAAATTACATAATGCAATAAAGAATATAAATATAGTTGAGGATCTTAAGAGAGTTCATAGACCAAAATAATTGTTCAAGAGAATTATTTATTGATTTTCATGATAGAAGGTAAAAATAAAGATCCATGATATATTTTTACCATGGATGAAGGATATATTTTGTAGATGTGGAAGAAACTCATAGATGGAAATGGTTATTCTTGTTTTGGATTTAATCTTTTGTTCTATTCATTTTGGTGTTTCATTATTTTTTTGGACTATATAGTAAGAACACTATGTGTCAATTTTTATAATTTTGAGAAATATGAGAATGTAAATCCAATATACACACCCATAATAATTTGATGGAAATATCAATTGTGGAGACTTTTTGGGTTGGGGACACAAACCATCAATGGTGTGGATTAGGTTTTTATAGCTAAACCATATAAATCATTATGTGTTTTTCATATTTTATTCACCTTTCATTGGAAGTGAGGGCGATTTATTTGAACTTTAGTGGATTTACATAGAAATATACCATCGAGGATGAATTTTAAAAGAGAACATATAAAAAGAAAAAGGGATAAATGAATCACTTCATACCCCTATAGATGATCCCATTGATCCAAGTGAAAATCTGACTTTTATTATGTGAAATTAATTAAATATAAACACTATAACTATGATCTAGTTTTTTAATTTAAATTTTATATAGATCATTTTGAGATAATGTTTTTGAAATGGATCACCTTAGTGTCTATAAATAATTTGTAATGTACTAAAAATGTATCATATTAAACTAGATATGAGTAATGGGATGAATGAAATGAAAAATAGAAGTATCAAAAGAAAAATAAGCAAGTTGAGAATATTATATTGTTTGAATTCAGTCATTATCTATGAAAATAATTAGATGATTGTGGAGTAAAAACTAAACAACTTCAATTTCAATATTCAACTGACATTTGAAGACTAATTGTTTCTAGTATAAATATTTTTCTACTATTATGGATGTAGAGTTGAGTTTGATCAAAATGAAAAGATATATGAGAAATTATTTTAAGAACTAATAAAAAATTATTATATACACAATGGTTATTTATGAATAAGTTTAATGATAAAATAATTATGGTTAGAAAAGAGAAAACTCATTTTTAAAAGTTATTCTTAGGTTGAATGAGTTGATTTTGAAGAAACATTACCTATAGTTAAATTATTGGAATCTATCACAATGTTACTCATTATATTAGATTATAGGCCATAAAAAATTTAACAAAAGGATATCAAATATTTCCTCTTTAATGATGATCTTAAAGAAGCGATATTTATCAAAAATCCCGATGTTTTGTTATTTTATGATGATTGATCAATGGTTTATAAATGGGACAAGAATTTATATGTATAAATATTGGCCCCATGTTTTGGTAATTGGGAATATATAAATTCTTGAAAAATCAAAAATTTATCAAATAAAACGTGGATAATAACCTATAAATCAATGATTTGAATGAATGTACACTTATCATAATTTTTTATATTGATGAAATAAATTATGAGGATATAAATAGAGTTATTTTACATAATTTTATATGTAAATAAAGAACCATATTGATATGTCTGTGATAGTTTTAACACCCCAAGATTTCAAAGTAAGTTATTTCCTTTAAAGTAATTCAATAGCTTGCGCTACTCGCAACACCGAGTTCGAGCGCAGCACGACTTACCAAACTAGCCATTCAAAAAGCATTTATGAATAATATTAAATTATTTTTGAATTTTATATACTCAATATAATTTTATAATCCATATAATGTGTTTCTTTGATATAATATAAGAACAAATTCATTTTTCAGATAAAATAAGTATTTTTCAAAAAATGCAATTTTACCACCTTTTAATGGAAAACCATTTTTAAAACCAATATTTGACCAATTTATATATTTAATTTAATGAAATTAAATTCTTCCTTAGAATCGAGATATAAAAATTTATTTTGGATAAATTTTTGGTACTATTCTTATAACTATTATATTTTGATAAATAATGAGAAATACTAAATTTTAATTGAAAAAAACTATTTTAATCGAAATAATTTATTGTGTTAAATTATGATTATTAATTTTTTGGAAGTATAATTAGATTATATTTTTATCATTTAATACAATTTAGGTCATTTTATGTAATTTCACATTTAAACTGGACATAAACAAGTGTCAATCTTTTGAGAGTTATTATTTCTTAAAAACAAACTTTTTGTTTTGACAATGGGAATTAATTTTAAATTAATTTATTCTAATCCTATGTTTTGAATTTGAAAAAATTGATTCCATATTTGGGGTCAATAGGTCAAAATTGTGTAAATTTGTAACATTTATTTTTATACATTATGAATAATTACTTCGGTAAATATTTTATTTACCACGGTTAAAAGGTAAATCAGGTAAATAATGGTAAAAAATAACATTATAATAATATTAAATTACTCTAACATGTGTCTTATTCATATTTTTGGATACATGTACAACCATGGGAATCCTTGTGTCGATTTTGGGACCCCATAGAGCCACTTGAGAGTGATAATGACACTTTATATTAATTAATTTAAAGTAAAGAAAAAAAATAACATAAACATATATCTTTTTGTAAAATAATTTTTAAATGAGGTTATATAACTTATATTTTGGATTATAAATACTAATTAGAAATATAAAAATATTTCATACATAATTTTATTTTATTCATAATTTTTAGACATTAAATAATTAAATTTATTTATGACACAATGATGATGCAAAAATTACATTATTAATGAAAGAATCAAATAAATGGTATTATAAATATTAAAATAAATATAATTTAAATGTTTTTAAGACATAAACGAATTTTATAGGTAAATATTACATGTTAGGGTTTATTAAATGTATTTTTTCGAAGTAATGAAGTTGTTATGACTTTCACAAAAAACCAAATACTAAATAGTGTCAAAATTGACATAAATGAGTTTTCAAAACAAATATTATATTATTAAATTATATAATATTCTTAAAAATCTAAGTTTCATCCAAAGGACTTATATAAGGTTATATTTATTAATAATGAACCACTTTGAGTTCTCTTGGATTTTTATAGTATGTTTATTAACCATAAATTAAGAAAATACAAAGAGACATGGTAAATGTCAAACTATTTAACTAACAATTAAATCTAAAATATAATGTTAATATGGCGACCTAAACCTGTCTAAAACCTATTGGATGAACGTTTTTATACCCATCCCCACCTTATCCTCTAAATAAATCATTTTTGAGCCATTATAAACTGAAAATGTTTTTATTATAAAATAATATTTCATGCTTTTCCTAAAGTGACCCTCACCTCTCTTATAAATGGGTATTTTCCCTTTTCTTAATTTCACACATCCAAATCAATTTTTCTTGGCCAAAACCAGCCCAAATATCCTCACAACTTTCCTCTCATCATCCTATAGTACTTCTTTTGGTCATAAAGACAACCTAAGGATCCCTTTTGATCAAACCAAAAGGAAGAACCCGAAGAAGAGGTAAATATTTCATCAACTCTTTCAAGTTCTTTTCTTCTTCCACTTCCTCTTTATTTGTTGTTTCCATTAAAAAAATAAATCCAGTATCTTCTATATACAGTGATGTTATTATAAAAATTTTACAACCATATTCATTATTCTATCCATCATATGAAGGAAAAAGTCACCATACGTGCGTACGTATGGCTTACCGTCTCCACGCCGTGGTGTAGTTTGTTATTCAAACACTTCATTATTTGGATGGGTATGATAATGAGTATAACTAATGTAAATAATAAATATAACATGTTAATTATTCTGTATATATATGATATACCATCCAATTACATACGATTTCACCATCAATATAATGATATTGTGACTCGTGCGTATATACTGATTACCGTCTCTATGAACAAGATGAGATTCATTCCCCATCATAATCATTCAAGAATAATTTTCATTTTATGATTAAAATTAATTATTAAGAACTTAATATCATTATGTATATGAATAAAATACGTCCTATCCATAACAAATATGGCTTACGTAACCGATCATATAAAGGAAAACAAATCATTTAACACCCGAAACGATGATACTACTAAAATATTATTAACAAAGAAATATTAGAGGATAATATATGATATCATATTTATATATATAGTTATTTAATAATTTAATAAAAACAATTTAAATATTATATAGGAGGTTAACATAACCTCAACCGAGGAAAAGTACAAGGTAAGGGGTTTCTTATCTCACTTTTATTCCCATGAAATTTCCATTGTTCGCCAATTATTTATTGCATGTGGTGTATTTTATACTGACATTTGATATATATTATCATGATTATATTTATATTAATGGTATTATGTGGTTCCTTTTGTAGTTATTAACTTTTGGTCATATAACTCGATTGATTACAACTTGGTAAGGGGTTTTTATCTCAATTCTTATTCCCGTGAGATTCATGCTATATTGCCACTATTTTCTTCAGTGTGGTGTATGTACTACCCATGATTTTATTCTTTGTTTAATATAATTTAATTTATGGGTATTTAGATCTTTATTGTATGATAATTCTTTCATTGGGTGTATGTTTCCTAAGTTACCTAATAGGTAAGGGAACTTCAAATTTCAATTTTTAGTCATCGGGATTTACGCATATTTCATTGATTACTTTACTCAAATATTATGTGTGAAATAACTATTTATTTACTTATTTAGTAATTTAAAATCCCCGTTGTGTGGATATAATTTTGATACACATAATCACTCCATTTATAAATTCTCAAGTCATCAATATAAACTCGATAATAGTAATTTTAACTCAATTTTTATTCATTGAGTTAAACATCAAATTCATTATTGTTGTTTTTACAAGAATACGTTTGAATGTACTATAATGGATTTACACTGAATATACAATCATATTTAGTGTATTTATATTTTTCACATAGAATTATGTCATTTATTTATCCTTAACTTAAGGATATGGTCTTTATAAAGGAGTTCATCTCAACCTACTTTCCATTGAGACTTTTTTGTTGTTATGCACCAATTAACTTTTATTTGTTGTATATAATGTTCTTTGACATAGTATGTCATGAATAACTTTATTCTCGTGATATTATAATGTTTTAATTATCTCAATTATTTTTATTCAAGTGTCTCTCATTTGGTTAGGAACTTTAACTAAAATATCATTTTAGACGTTTTAAATATTTATTCTTATAAATATTTCCCATTAATGTCCATGTTTTAAAAATGGTTTTAAGGTTATATTTATATGGACATTAATGTTTTAAAATTAAATTTCCTTTTATAAGTTTCAAAGTGGTATGTGACACTTTGATTCAAAAATCTATTTTAAACAGCTTCTTGATAAATAATGAGACTTTTAAATGTTTTCATGAAAAATGTATATTTCTCTTAATTATTTTTACAGATCATTTTCAACTAGTTCAACATCCTTTACGAGATATTATTCTTAATCGGGGTTGATTTATTATGATACAAATAATTCATACTGTGTTAAAGGTTTTGTGATATGTTTGACTGTGGATGCGTTATTTTTATACCATTCATGGTTTATAGATAAAGTATTGACCTTTCATATGATAGTTTTAATATTAATGTTTATGTTATGCTTAAACATTTTTATATGAGGAATCCATTGGACTTAGTAAGTAACAGGTGGATCCTGCTATATCTCATCGATGCATCAGTAGGTCTCATGAGACAAACTAGTGTCTTGGTACAAGGCATTGACAATATATTATTTTTAGTCTTTGCAAAGGGCCTTGACTTTGTGGTTATGAAGTCTATCATTATGCATTCCATCATTATAAAATTGGATATTGATATTACATGTGATTATTAGACAAGTAAAATATCCATTTGAATAAGTAAATGGAATTATTTGATTTATCTTTTCCATATTATGCTGAAGTTTACGCTTAAAAGGCTTGTGTTCTAGTCTTATACATTGCCTTTAATGCTTACTCTTATTTATGACAGTTTCTCTTATATTGTTATCCTTACTGAGAATTTGATCTCACACCTTTATTATGTTTTATTTTTCCCAGGATGCAAAGAATAATATTTTGATTAACCTGCAGGAATAGGCTAAGGAATATAAGAGTGTTCAAAGGGGACACAATGTTGTTTTTTTATTCCTTGATGTAATGTAAAACTTATGTATGTATCTAGTACTTCTAAGGCTACTAAACTGATCGGTATTTCATGACATGATTCCTTGTATCATTCCAATGTTATGTAATAATTCACCAGCTCCGTGCTTCTGGAGTTGGGGTGTTACAGTTGGTATTAGTGAAAGTTTAGTACAATCCTTGGAATCTAGATTTAGAAAAAAACTCCGATTAAGAAACACTACCCTAAGATATACGTTGAGGATTAGTATAGAAGAACATCCAAATTTTTTGGTAATGTAAATATTATGTGGGTTTTCCAAGCAATACAACCCTTTCTGGATATGAGCAGGTAGAGGTGGCTCAGGCACATATGTACCTATGAGTGAAAACTCTGACAAAGAGTTTCAGGCTTGACCCGGGGTATCCTAGTACATGACAACGGGCCTTGTTGCACTATTGGTTATGACACTCCTGGGGGATATGCTTAGGATAATTCACATTTTCTTTACAAACTGATTTGAAGGATTTTAATATAAGATAATAATAAATGAGCTTGGTTAATCATAATTCATTTTATATTGAAAATAAGGTGCTATGATATTCTCTAAATGGTTTTATGACTCACACTATGATTTCTTGTTTTAGTCAAAGGCTGTATTACAAGGAAGTCATAATAACATTTAACATTTAACAAGATGTACATGGTGGGCACAGTGGTGGGAATGAGCAACGAAATGGAATATTGATAGGTGTAAAAGATATCATGTTCATGCCGAATCATTTTTCCAAAAATATGATCAACAACATATATATTAACTAACTCTTGGACTCAACAAAGAAGAGAAAGGTGGTGAATGATAAGAGCTCCAACAATGGAGACCATGGAGAAAAGAAAGCTCAATTTCCATCATGCTGGTAATGTGGAAGGAGACACCTAGGAAAGTGTCTCAATGGAACCAAGGAAATATTTATGTGTGGTAAAGAAGGAAATAAAGTAAATAATTTCCAAGGAAAATGAAGATTACCATGGAAGAAAATAAAAATTATCCCAAGAATTCATTTATACTCATTTTCCATAAATGTAGGGGACCTGGGCATTACCTGAGTGAATGTCCAATTCTATAGGATAACCACTTGGTCAAGGAAAAACATATGTGGAAATAAATGTATGGAGAAATGTTTAAAAGTATTAGTGATTTTTGTTGATGGGATTACTTTGAAATACTTTTCTCTTGAATGTATAACCCTGTAGTTTGATATGTGAAAATTCTATTTTTGGAAGAATTATCTTTTTTGTTGTTGATATAGTTATAAATAACCATTTGGGTTTATATAATCCTTGAATTTTAGGCAATTACAAGTTATAAAAATTTGGGATGAAAGTGTGAGGTATGAGATAACATTTGTGGTGAAATTAAGTTATGGTTATTTTGAAGAATTTATCTCATTTTTGGAATGTAATAAAATATTGTTTTTGAAAAAGGAAAACACACAGACCGTGTGACAACCCGTCGTGTCACACCAAGCTGTGGGAATCGAACCCACAACCAGAGTGCGATTGGAATTTATTACCTACCACTGGACTATGTGAAGTACCTGGTTAGTGTGACTAATTATTTTTTAGTTAAATTATTTTATTAATCAATAATAAGTTGATTTGGGATATTATGTCTTATCAAATGTATATCCTTAGTATATGAAAATGATTTGGTGATTAAGTGATAAATATTATTTTGGAAGATGTTCTCTCTGTTGGGAACACTATATGCCTAAGGAAAATAGAATACAATGGGATTTCAATTGAGAAGTAATGGTGGATTTTTATCTATGTTTTTATTGTGGATTTATATAAATTTGGGTTATTTATGAAAATTATTAAACTATCATATAGAATATGTGATTTGGTTAATTACTTTTAAGTATGTGACATTAAGAGAAGTCGATGTTATTTGGAGATAAAATTTAATGTAGAAGACTACATAATCAAATTCTTATATGTTTTGGGTTTCAATATTAGTTTGGATTATATTGAAATATTTTAAGGAAAATTGGTTATTGAATGATATTTATTGAACTTTGGGCATGATTGGTTTAATTTTTGAAATTAAGATTAGTATTTCTTTCTCTAAAGGATTAACCTTATTGGGGATCATCTGATCTTGAAACAACCATTTTGGTTTTGGTTAATCACTAAAGACAAGGTAAATATATTGTTTATCCTTTGTGGATTATGTGATTATCTAGAAGTTGATTCTAGCGCTTCAGGTGTGACCAAGTTATCTTGAATACTCATCGTTTGAAAAAAAATAGATCAGTTAGTGGTAGAAATTTATTAAAGGATGAAACTCTACTTAAAAAGTAAGTATATATCTTTTTGTTATTAGTCAATCTCATAAATAAATTCCTCAACTTTATGAAATGGAACTTAAAACAAAAAAAACGTTGTCTGTTTAATTTTCCTATTTGGAATCTAATGACCTTTTATCCATCACACGTTTGTGCTTTTATTATTGTTAAATTTATCCTGATTATGTTTTCTATAAAGACCCGTAAATTTCAAGGAAAATATTTTCTTAAATTCTTTGGGATTTTACGAGTACGCAGTTTCTGACAGCACCTAATTCTGAGGCCCAATGTGCTCGGAATAATTTTATTAATTTTAGCTCTGGTACATTCAGTAAACGAATGAGTGAGTTTTTCTATATTTTGAATCGGTGCTCGGAATCAAAATACGAGGGCACTGATGAACTCGCAGTGCCGGTAATTACTTTAGGGGACCTTTATCGCAGTTGCGTTTTAAGAGGGTTGGGAATTAATTTTTGGGAATATAGTTTAAAATAAATAAAATTGGTGGCACAATTTTATTTTTATGGTTGGTGGTTAATTTCTCTCAAGGGGAGTTGAAGGTGGGGCCCACACCCACATAACCTCCCATGGGAGGATATTTGTGGGGTGGGGCCCACACGTGACCTAAACCCTTGATCTTCCCTAAACCCCTTAAGCCCCCCATTAAACTCCTTGTGTTTAATGTTCGCAAACCCCTTGATTTTATTTGGGTAACTCCTCCTCTCCCCACTCTCCCACATTAATTCATGCCAACACACACACTTAATTAATTAATTGAACCTCATCAATTAATTGAATTAAGTGTTTGAATTCTTGAATTTTGAAATGCATGCCATAAACAATTAAAACAAGGGGTGACCTTATTTTAATTTGGTTGGCTTGTTGTGTGGGAGTTTGGGGGAAGAGAGCCTTATGTGAGGAAAGAAGGAAGCTCCTCCATCGTTAAAGGACGTCATCCTCTCCGCGAAGAACGACACCTCTTCGACATAGAGCACCGAATCCATGAAGATTAACGTCGCGTAATCCTCTTCTTCTCTCCGTGACAAAAAGAGGAGATACCACCTCCTCCTCAGGGGAACTTCGACGTCACCTTCCGATGACAACGAATGATACCACCTCTCCGCTGATCATGACTCGAGGTAGGGGTTAATTCTTTTGTTCAAGTTTTATCATCGACCTTTGTTGTTTAAAATTTGGCTGAATGTTATCGTCGTAATGGGAGGAGATCAAATAACACAAACACAACTGATTATCCTCCCCGTTTTCTTGTTAATCATCGTCAACGTTTGAGGCGAAGGCGGCGCGGTGCCGTTGCACTGCGTGGGGACGAAGAGGACTGTGGCCGGAGCGGCCTGCGGTGGCGGTGTGTGGCACCGTTGAGCCACGCCGGTGAGGCCGAAGGAGACCGCGACCAAGAGCGGGCCACGTCGGCGGGGCGCGGTGCCGTCACGCCGCGCTGGTGAGACAAGCCGCGACGGACCAGGCAGAGGTGGCCAGACGACCGGTCGCCGGCATCTCCAGGAGTCGGAACACTGAAGGGTCCCGTGGCCATTCGCAACCGGCCAGCCATAAAGGCCGGCCATTACCCGGAAAACCGTGGGGTCTAACCCCCCCGACCTACTGCTAGGGCGGACTCCACAGGGTCTGCCATTTCCCGAAAAAGGGGGCACGCCTCTTGCGCCCCGCTCGGCCAGTGCCGAGCCGCGGCCGGCTTCCGAGCCGGCGCGGCCCAGCTTGGGCCGCACCCAATCGGGCTAGACCCAGACCCGGGTCGGGTTGAACCAGTTCGGGCCGACCCAGTGGGTATTGGGCCGGGTCGGACCGGGCCCAGACCCCCTATTTTCAAACCAGGTTTGTTCAAACGCCCATATCTTGGGATATAAACCTCCGATCGACGTATCGTCAGTTGAGTAGGGATCCTTGGATCGAGACGGTCGTTTTGGTATATTACACTCAAGGTTTCAGCAAAGATTGGGTATGGCCGGGTTGGTTTGAACCCGAAACAATCGGGCCCTCAAAGCGGAAACGCTTGTAACTTGAGCTCCGAACGTCCAATTGATGAGCCGTCGACTTTGTTGGATTCCTCTGAGTGAGATGATTCTTTTGATATAATTCACCTGAGTTTTGGACGCAGTTGGAGTTTGGACGGGTTGGATTGTACCTGAAATCCAACCGGGCCCCTTGAACGGAAAAACTAATAACGCTCAGACCGGACGTCCGTTTGACGAACCGTCAGCGGCGTTGGAAATATAGTTGAGTAATGGTCTCTTTGAGTATACCCCATGAGAGTTTGAGGTACGTTTGAGATAAGTTTGGGTTGGTTCGTACACGAAACCAACCGGGCCCCTGGGACTAAAAGGCTAATAACTCACAGACCGGGCGTTCGATTGACGCGCCATCTGTTCTATTGAGACCCCTTCGACGAGAAGATTATTTTGCGATACTCTAAGTGAGTTTTGGAGGACTATGGATATCGGAAGAGTTCGAAATGAGCGTATTTCTAACCGGGCCCCTGGAACGGAAAAACCTTTATCTCTCAGATCGGGCATCCGATTGACGCGCCATCCGTCGTGTTGAGTTCCTATTGACATAACAGAACTTTGGGATACATCAACTCTGGACTTTGTGACAGTTGATGTATCAACCCCTTGGATCGTGGAGAGGACCCTCCTGGAATCGAGCATGCTGTGTGCGGGAACCCAAGAGCTGACTGCGACTGCGACGACGATGACGACTGTACTTGGATCCTACGTGGGTTCGGCATCGAGGATGACTATACTTGGATCCTCCGTGGGTTCGGCAGTGAGGATGAATGTACTTGGATCCTATGTGGGTTCGGCAGCGATGACGACTGTACTTGGATCCTACGTGGGTTCGCTAGTGATGGTTACTGTACTTGGATCCTAAGTGGGTTCGGCAGCGACGACTTCTGTACTAGGATCTTACGTGGGTTCGACAGAGGAGATGATTCAGAGGCTACATCTAATCATCTCCACCCCTCTTCGTGAGTAGTATACCTGTGTGAGATAAGTCTTGACTTTCAATCATTATCATCGATGTGATTGACTTGTGATTTCCTATGTGGACAGGGTTGTGATTTCCTGTGTGGACTAGTTGTGATTTCCTGTGTGGACTAGTTGTGATTTCCTGTGTGGACTGGGTTGTGATTTCTTGTGTGGAATAGTTGTGATTTCCTGTGTGGACTAGTTGTGATTTCCTATGTGGACTGGGTTGTGATTTCCTATGTGGACTGGGTTGTGATTTCCTGTGTAGACTAGTTGTGATTTTCTGTGTGGACTAGTTGTTATTTCCTGTGTGGACTAGTTGTGATTTCTTGTGTGGACTGGGTTGTGCTTTCCTTTGTGGACTGGGTTGTACTTGGGCTCGTGAGTTGGAGTTGAACTGGAATTGATGACTTGGGTATATGTATGGGCATATACCTAAGTAGAGTTGGTTGATACTTTGTGTTTGTATCTTTTCTTTGTGGTTATACTTGTTGGATTTAGTGAGACCTTGAGGGTATCGGGGTCCCTACTGAGTAATGTTATACTCACCCCTGCACGAGCTATGCCCGCACCTCATTGTGTTGGATGCAGACGACGGACAACGCTGATAGAGATCGAGTGTACGAGGACTGGATGGTAGTCGGAGGTGGGCCTCACAATGAGTCAGTACCCGGAGGTGGACTTCACGACGAGACGGTACTCGAAGGAGGTTGGAGTGTGAGAGCGTTGAAGAGGCTATCTATACCTACCCTTCAGGTAGGATTCCAGGTGGAAGACCCAGGAGCTGCTTCTGTATTCCAGCTATTTGTATTTTCTGTTGTACTTTCATTCAGTTGTAGCTGTACTTTACAGTTGGGTTTTGTATTCTGGCCCATTTACCTTTCAGCACTTTCTTTTGTACTTAGTGTATTACTTCCGCTTGTACTCTGGTTGGATGTATTTATGTTTTATAGAGGCAATGCCTTCCCAGTTATCAGAATTTATGCCTTTGGTGCTAGTCGCCATCCCCTGGCCTATGGAAGGCGGGCTTGGGGTAGTCACGACATGGGCCCCGAGGATAGGTCGTGAAAAATTGGTATCAGAGGAGTCTGTTCTACCGTAGAACTCGGGACTCTGATCATTATTTTCTGTGAAGCAATAGTGTTAAGAGTATTGAGTGTGGTTTTCAGTCCAAGGAGTCCGGTGTTGGTGCGGCGGCTGATGTATCCATACACCAGGACCTTGACCTCTGAATTCCAACTCGGTGCATGAAAACACTGATTGCGTTTGTGTTTCAAGAGTTCTCTTTGTGGTCTCTTTGTGTTAGCTCACCATGTATACTGTACTAACCGAGGTTCACCTGTTTCTTCTCAGGATGACCCCACGTAGGCAGCTAGCTAGGGTTACGAGTTACGTGCGAGATGACAGCCCACCGAGCGACGAGACCTCAGTACAGGGCCCCATTACAGCAGAGGCCTCCGATGTTACGAGGCGAGGAAGATTCCCATGCAACAGTGGACTGTATGGAGGCTATTTCTAGAGTTCTACACCTAGTTTAGACACTAGTAGAGCAGATGGTGATCTTGGCTACCAGTGTTTTTCTAGTGAACGACCATGAGGTTGGTCCATATAATAATGAGTCTTTGGTACGTGGACCGATGTCTGAGATAATACCTTTGGGTAGTGTGCTAGCTATAACACTACCTGTTGGTCAGCAGTTTCAATCGGTGGTACCGGTAGATGACTCATGTAGGCTTAGTATCTTATACATGTTTCAGTGTCAGATACCCCTCAGGTTTCGAGGTGAGCCCGACTCATAGGCGGATGAAGACTGGCTTGAGGTGGTGGCTGAGATTTTCTAGAGCTTATACAGCTTCGGAAGGACGACATGTCGGTAGCTGAGTAATCATCAGGGCGTACCAAACCATTCCTGTTACTCGATGAATATGATGCGATCAGTGCTTCAGGGCGCAGAATTCTGAGCGAGGTGTGTCTAAAGGACATCTGAGCCAACACTTTTCCTCTATGCAACCCTACTTATGCTAGGGTGTTAGAGAGAACCTTTGTGGTTGAGAATTATTTGGCTGAGTGGATACAGCCAGTGAATGTTAGCAGTGGAAAAGCAGGAAACTGGTGACAGTCTTGGAGACTTGGGCGTGTAAAATGTTTCAAGAAGAGGAATTTTTAAGGACAGTTGAATCTGCAGAGCAGTAGACGTGGAAGCAGAGTTGGGAGAGTAGTATATGGTGGTGTACATTTCAACATGTTACAACCACCCACCATTGTAGTCTCCGCCAGGCTCAGGGAGCAGGAGGACAGGTGAAGAGAGTAGCTGCATGTGGTCAAGGAGTGTGACCTAGGGGATCTAGGAATGATTCGATGTACGGTCTATGTCTACTATTATCTGCCTTATCAATAGACATATATACCAATCATTCCTTTCTTCCACGAATCTTGTCCCAGACCTAGAGTTTCCGGTTAATCCGTTGACTTGATCCTCACGTCTGGAGATACCTTTTGGAGGAGACTCGATAATCACGATTACGCCGATGGTGTGATCTGACCCTTGAGGCGAGAGTTTCGGTTGGAACCTCTTGGTGGCAGCATTGAGGCCTTACGACGTTAGTTTGGGTATGGACTGGGCAACTACATTTCATACACAGATTGACTATATTAGGAAAAAAGGTTGTGGTTTACCTACAACGTTGGGATGGGTTTTCTTTGGTCGACGAAAAGGAAACCCCAGGAAGCACAGGATGGATTCATGCAAAAGTGGGTGCAGTCGATCACTCATGAGTCAGCCAAACATAGATTTGAGCCAGAATTCTCCAGAGTTTTTGCACCGCTTTTAGCATTGGCGAAGAAGGGGAAAACCCTTCATGTGGTCAGGGATATTCCAACAGAGATTTTCAAGAGCTGAGGTAGAGGTTGACCAGTATGCTCATTTTGAGGCTACCGGAGAAGGTGAAAATAATCCATGAGCAGATTAAGACTGCACAGAGTATGCATAAATCCTATGTTGATAGGATACGGAGACCACTGGAGTTCGAGGATGGCGACCACGATTTCCTACGGGTCTCACCTCGACGAGGTTTAGGGAGATTTGGCCAGGGCGGCAAGTTATCTCCACGCTTTATCAGACCATTCCATGTTCTCAGCATGGTAGGTGAGGTGGCTTATCGCCTGGCCCATCCACCTTAGTTGCATCGGGTGCACGACATCTTCCACGTATCTCAGCTGAGGAGATACGTGCACGACCTAACACATATCATTGATCACGAGGAGCTGGACATCGATGACGGTGCGACTTTTGCGGAGCTCCCGATGGAGATCAAGGATCGAAAGGAGCGGGTCCTATGTGCATGGTCGATTCCTCTTGTGCGCATCAGGTGACAGCACGAGAAACCTCCAGGAGAGAACATGGGAGCGGAAGGCTCAGATGCGTGCTCGGTACCTCCATTAGTTTCCCTAGTTTGTGATATAGCTTTACAGGGACGTAAAGCTATGAGGTGGGAGTAATGTAAAGACTCAAAAATTTCCAGGAAATTTTTTTCTTAAATTCTTTTGGATTTTACGATTACGCAGTTTCTGATGGAACCTAATTCCGAGGCCCGGTGTTCCTGAAATAATTTTCTGAAGTTTAGCTCGGGTATGTTCAGTGAACGAATGATCAGGTTTTTCTATCTTTTGAACTAGTGCTCGGAATCGAAATCTGAGGGCACCGATGAACTCGCAGCGCCGATAATTGCTTAAGGGGACCTTTATCGCAGTTGCGTTTTAAGCGGGTTGGGAATTAATTTTTGGGAATATAGTTTAAAATAAATAAAATTGGTGGCACAATTTTATTTTTATGGTTGGCGGTTAATTTCTCCCAAGGGGAGTTGAAGGTGGGGCCCACACCCACATAACCTCCCATGGGAGGATATTTGTGGGGTGGGGCCCACATGTGACCTAAACCCTTGATCTTCCTTAAAACCCTTAAACCCCCCATTAAACTCCTTGCGTTTAATGTTGGCAAACCCCTTGATTTTATTTGGGTAACTCCTCCTCTCCCCACTCTCCCGCATTAATTCATGCCAACACACACACTTAATTAATTAATTGAACCTCATCAATTAATTGAATTAAGTGTTTGAATTATTTAATTTTGAAATGCATGGCATAAACAATTAAAATAAGAGGTGACCTTATTTTAATTTGGTTGGCTTGTTGCGTGGGAGTTTGGGGGAAGAGAGCCTTGTGTGAGGAAAGAAGGAAGCTCCTCCATCGTTGAAGGACGCCATCCTCTCCATGAAGAATGACACCTCTTCGACGTAGAGCACCGAATCCACGAAGACCAACGTCGCGCAATCCTCTTATTCTCTCCGTGACAAAAAGAGGAGACGCTGCCTCCTCCTCGGGTGAAGTTCGACGTCACCTTCTGACGAACACGAACGACGCCACCTCTCCGCCGATCATGACTCGAGGTAGGGGTTAATTCTTTTGTTTAAGTTTTATCATCGACCTTCGTTGTTTAAAATTTGGCCGAATGTTATCGTCGTAATGGGAGGATATCAGACCACACAAACACAGCCGATTCTCCTCCCCTTTTTCTTGTTGATCATCGTCGACGTTTGAGGCGAAGGCGGCGCGGTGTCGTTGCATCGCATGGGGACGAATAGGACCACGGCTGGAGCGGGCCGCGATGGTGGTGTGCAGCGTCATCGCGTGTCTCCGGTGAGGCCGAAGGAGGCCGTGACCAGGAGAGGGCTGCGGCAGTGGGGCGCGGCGTCACCGCGCCGTGCCGGTGAGACAAGCTGCGACCTTAGGCCACTGCGGACCAGGCAGGGGCGGCCGGACGACCGACCACCGATCTCTCCAGGAGGCGGGACCCTGAAGGGTCTCGTGGCGGTTCACAACCGGCCGGCCGTTACCCGGAAAACTGGGGGGGGGGGGGGGGTTTAACCCCCCCGACTTGCTGCTAGGGCGGACCCCACAGGGTCCGCCGTTTCCAGAAAAATGGGGCGCGCCCCCTGCGCCCCGCTCGGACAGCGCTGAGCCGGGCCGGGCCGCACCCAACCGGGCCGTGCCAGCTGGGCCGGGCCGCGCCCAATTGGGCCGGACCCGGACCCTGGTCGGGTCGACCCGGTTCGGGCCAAACCAGGGGGTATTGGGCCGGGTCGGACCGGTCCGAGACCCCATATTTTCCGACCAGGTTTGTTCAAACACCCATATCTTCGGCTACTGACCTTCAATCGACGCATCGTCAGTTGCGTAGAGATCCTTGGATCGAGACGGTCGTTTCAGTATATTACGCTCAAGGTTTCGGCAAAGATTGGGTATGGTCGGGTTGGTTCGAACCCGAAACCAACCGGGCCCTCGGAGCGGAAACGCTTGTAACTTGAGCTCCGGACGTCCGATTGACGAGCCGTCAAATTTGTTGGATTCCTCTTGGTGATACAGTTCTTTTGATATACTTCACCTGAGTTTTGGACGTAGTTGGAGTATGGCTGGTTTGGATTGTACCTGAAATCCAACCGGGCCAATAGAACGGAAAAACTAATAACTCTTAGACCGAACGTCCGTTTGACGAACCGTAAACGGCGTTGGAAATCTCATTGAGTAACGGTCCCTTTGAGTATACCCCATGAGAGTTCAGGGTACAGTTGAGATACGGTCATGTTGGTTCGTACCCAAAACCAACTGGGCCCCTGGTACTAAAAGGCTAATAACTCACAGACCGGGCGTCTGATTGACGCGCCATTTGTTGCGTTGAGACCCCTTCGACGAGACGATTATTTTGAGATACTCTAAGTTAGTTTTGGACAACTATGGATATCGGTTGGGTTAGAAAAGAGCGTATTTCTAACCAGGCCCCTCGAACGGAAAAGCCTTTATCTCTCAGACTGGGCATCCAATTGACGCGCCGTCTGTCGCGTTGAGTTCCTATTGACGTAACAGAACTTTGGGATACATAAACTCTGGAATTTGTTACAGTTGATGTATCGAACCCTTGGCTCGTGGAGCGGACCCTCCCGGAATCGAGCGTGCTGTGTGCGGGAACCCTAGAGCTGGCTGTGACTGCGACGACGATGATGAATGTACTTGGATCCTACGTGGGTTCGGCAGTGAGGACGACTGTACTTGGATCCTCCGTGGGTTCGGTAGTGAGGATTGATGTACTTGGATCCTACATGGGTTCGACAATGAGGACGACTGTACTTGGATCCTCCGTGGGTTCGGCAGTGAGGATGGCTGTACTTGGATCCTACGTGGGTTCAGCAGCGACGACTTCTATACTAGGATCCTACGTGGGTTCGACAGAGTAGATGATTCAGAGGCTACATCTAATCAAATCCACCCCTCTTCGTGAGTAGTATACCTGTGTGAGCTAAGTCTTGAATTTCAATCATTATCATCGATGTGATTGACTTGTGATTTCCTGTGTGGACTGGGTTGTGATTTCCTGTGTGGAAAGGGTTGTGATTTCCTGTGTGGACTAGTTGTGATTTCCTATGTGGACTAGTTGTGATTTTCTGTATGGACTGGGTTGTGATTTCCTTTGTGGACAGGGTTGTGATTTCCCGTGTGGACTAGTTGTGATTTCCTGTGTGGACTAGTTGTGATTTCCTATGTGAGATGGGTTGTGATTTCCTTTGTGGACTGGGTTGTGATTTCCTGTGTGGACTAGTTGTGATTTTATGTGTGGACTAGTTGTGATTTCCTGTGTGGACTAGTTGTGATTTTCTGTGTGGACTGGGTTGTGCTTTCCTGTGTGGACTGGGTTGTACTTGGGCTCGTGAGTTAGAGCCGAACTGGAATTGATGACTTGGGTATATGTATGGGCATATACCTAAGTAGAGTTGGTTGATACTTCGTGTTTTTATCTTTTCTTTGTGGTTATACTTTTTGGATTTAGTGAGACCTTGAGGGTATCAGGGTCCCTACTGAGTAACGTTATACTCACCCCTGCACGAGCTATGCCTGCACCTCATTGTGTTGGATGCAGACGACAGATAGCACTGACAGAGATCGAGTGTATGTGGACTGGATGGTACCCGGAGGTGGGCCTCACGACGAGTCAGTACCCGGAGGTGGACTTCACGACGAGACGGTACTCGGAGGAGGTTGGTGGGCGAGAGATTTGAGGAGGCTATCTATACCTACCCTTTAGGTAGGATCCGAGGTGGACGACCTAGGAGCTGCTTCTGTATTCTAGCTGTTTGTCTTTTCTGTTGTACTTTCATTCAGTTGTAGCTGTACTTTACAGTTGGGTTTGTATTCTGGCCCATTTACCTTTAAAAACTTTATTCTTTACTTAGTGTATTACTTCCACTTGTACTCTTGTTGGATGTGTTTATGTTTTATAAAGGCAATGCCTTCCCAGTTATTGGGATTTACGCCTTTGGTGCTAGTCGCCAGCCCCTGGTCTATGGAAGGCGGGCTTGGGGTAGTCATAGCACAAGCCCCAAAGATGGGTCATGACATTTTCTCTCACTCTCCATTAGAACTTGACACTTATTTTATATTCCATATCCATGTTTTCCTACATTGAATCCTAGTATGGATTATCTCGGGTGACTTTTTTACTTCTTTTTCTTTCTTTTGAAGTGATAGTTTTATTGACTCTTTTTCTAATGTGAGACTTTAAATGAAGTTCCTAAGCCTAATTTTAAAATTGAGATGACGAAATTTCCCATAGTGGGGAAGAATGTAACACCCCATGATTTCATAGTAAGTTATTTTCTTTAAAGTAATTCAATAGCTTGCGCTACACGCAACTCCGAGTTCGAGCACACCAAGACTTACCAAACTAGAAATTCAAAAAGAGGTTATAAATAGTATTAACTGAATATTGAATTTTATATACTCCATATAATTTTATAATCCATATTATGTATTTCCTAGACATAATATAAGAACAAATTCATTTATTCATATAAAAGAAGTATTTTTCAAAAAATGCAATTTTACCACCTTTAAATGGAAAACCCTTTTTAAAACAAAAATTTTGACACTTTTATATGTTCAATTTAATGAAATTAATTTTTTCTTTAGAATCTAGAAATAAAAATTTATTTTGGATAAATTTCTGGTACTTTTCTGAAAACTATCATATTTTTATGAATACTGAAAAATACAAAATTTTAATTGAAAACAACTTTTTTAATAGAAATAATTTATAGTGCTAAATTATGCATTTAAATGGTTTTGAAGTATAATTAGATTATATTTTTATCAATTAATAAAATTTACCTCATTTTATGTAATTTCACATTTAAAATGGACAAAAACAAGTGTCAAATTTTTGATAGTTATTATTTTATAAAAACACACTTTTTTTTGACAACGGAAATTAATTTTAAATTAATTTCTGCCACTTCCATGTTTTGAATTTGGAAAAATGGATTATATATTTGGAGTAAGGTGGTACAAATTGTGTATGTAGGTAACTTTTATTTTTAGACATTATGAATAATTATTTCGGTAAATTTTTTATTTACCATGGTTAAAAGGTAAATCTGGAAAATAAGGGTAAAAAAATTATATTTTAATTATATTAAATTATCTTAATATGTGTATTATTCCCATTGGTAGATACATTTCTGACCATGGGCGTCCTTGGGTCAATTTTTGGAACCCATGGAGCCACTTGAGAGTGATAATGATACTTTATATTAATTAATTTAAAGTAGAGACAAAAAAAACATAAAAAGATATCTTTTAGTAAAACAATTTTTAAATGGGGTTATATAAGTTATATTTTCTAATATAAATACTCATTATAAAGATAAATAATTTACTACATAATTTTATTTTATTTATAATTTTTGGGCATTAAATAATTAAATTTAATTTTGACACAATGATGATGCAATATTTACTTTATTAATGAAAGTATCAAATAAATGGTATTATAAATATTAAAATAAATATAATTTCAATGTTTTTATGACCTCCCCTAATTTTCTAGGTGAATATTACATGTTATGGTTTATTCAATGTATTTGGTTTGAAGTAATCAAGTTGTGAATACTTTCACAAAAAACCAAATACTAAATAGTGTCCAAATTGACATTAATGTATTTTTAAAACAAATAATATATTATTAAATTAAATAACACTCCTAAAAATCTATGGTTCAGCCAAAGGACTTATATAAGGTTATATATATTAATAATTAACAAATTGGGGTTCTCTTGTCTTGTTATAGTATTTTTGTTAACCATATAATATAAAAATACAAAGATACATGATAAATGTCAAACTATTTAACTAAGAGTTAAATCTAAAAGATAATGTTAACATGGTGACCTAAACCTGTCTAAAACCTATTGGTTGAGAGTTTTTTGACCCATAACCACCTTATAATCTAAATAAAACATTTTGGAGCCATTGGAAACCGAAAATTATTTTATAAATAAAATAATATTTCAGGCTTTTGGTAATGTGACTCTAACCACTCTTGTAAAAGGGTACTTCCCCTTATCTTAATTTCACACATCCAAAGCCATTTGGATCAGTCAAAACATGACAAAATATCCTCCCAACTTTTCTCCCATCATACTAGAGGCCTTAATTTGGTCATAAATCTAACCTAAGGATCCCTTTTGATCAAATCAAAAGGAAGAACCCAAAGAAGAGGTAAATATTTCATCACCTCTTTCAGGTTCTTTTCTTTTTCCACTTACTCTTTCTTTGTTGTTTCCATTATAAAATAACAACTCAAGTATCATATATATACTTTGATGTTATTATAAAAATTTTACCACCATATTCATTATTCTATCCATCTTATGGATGAAAATGTCCCCATACGTTTGTACGAACGGCTTGCCGTCTCCACGTCGTGGTGTAGTTTGTTATTCAAACACTTAATTATTTGGATGGGTATAATAATGAGTATAAATAATTTAAATAATAAATATAACATGTTAATGATTATTTATATATGATATAACATCCAATTACATACGATTTAACCATCAATATAATTATATTGTCGCTCGTGCGTACGTACAGATTACTGTCTCCATGAACGCGATGAGATTCATTCCCCATCGTAATAATTCAAGAATAATTTTCATTTTATTATTTAAAATAGCGATTAAGAACTTAATATCATTATGTATATGAATAAAATACATCCTATCCATAACAAACATGGATTACATAACTAAGAATATAAAGGAAAATATATCAGTTAACACCTGAAACGATGATACTACTAAATTATTATTAACAAAACAATATTAGAAGATCATATAAGATATCATTTTTATTTATATAGTTATTGTATAATTTAATAACAATGATTTAACTATCATATATAGGTTAACGTACCCTCGTCCAAGGAAATGTACAAGGTAATGGGTATCTTATCTCACTTTTATTCCGGTGATATTTCCATTGTTCGCCACTTATTTATTGCATGTGGTGTATTGTGTATTGCCATTTGATATATAATATCATGATTCTATTTATATTCATGTTATTATGTTATTAATTTTGTTGTTATTAAATTTTGGTCATACGACTCGATTAATTACAAATGGTATGGGGGTTTTAGCTCACTTCTTATTCCCATGAGATTCATGCTATATTGCCACTATTTCCTTTTGTGTGGTGTATGTAATTCCCATGATTGTATTATTTGTTTAATATAATTTAATTTATGGTTATTTATATCTTCATTGTATGATACTTATTTCATGGGGTGTATGTTTCATAAGTTATCAAATCGGTAAGGGAATTTCAAATTTCAATTTCGAGTCATTGGGATTTACACATACTTCATTGATTACTTTACTCCAAGATTATGTGTGAAATCACTATTTATTTACTTATGTAGAAATTTCCACTCCCCTTTGTGTGGATATAATTTTGATACACATAATCAATCCATTGATAAATTCTTAAGTCATTAATATAAACTTGATAAGAGTAATTTTAACTCAATTTCTATTTGTTGAGTTAGACACCCAAGTCATTGGTGTTGTTTTTACAAGAGTATGTGTGAATGTTCTATGATTTATTTACACTAAATATCCAATAATATTGAGTGTATTTATATTTTTCACACATAATTATGTCATTTATTTATCCTTAACCTAAGGATACAGTCTTTATAAAGGAATTCATCTCAACTTACATTCCATTGAGACTTTTTTGTTGTTATGTACCAATTCACTCTTATTTGGTGTATATAGTGTACTTTGACCTAGTATATCATGAATCCATTTATTATCATTATATTATAAAGTTTTAATTATCTCAATTATTTGTATTCAAGATTCTCTCATTTGGTTAGAAACTCTAAATGAAATATCATTTTAAATGTTTTAAAATTTTATTCTTCTAAATCATTCTCATTAATGTCCATGTTTTAAAAATGGTTTTAAAGTTTTATTTATATGGACATTAATGTTTTAAAATTTAAATTCATGTTAAAATTTTTAAAGTGTTATAGAACACTTTGATTCAAAAATCTATTTTAAATAGATTCTTGATAAATAGTGATACTTTTAAATGTTTTCATGAAAAAGGGATATTTCTCTCAATGATTTTTACTGATCGTTTTCAACTATGTCAACATACTTTATAGGATATTATTCTTGATCGAGGTTGATTTATTATGATACAAATCTTTTATACTGTATTGAAGGTTTTGTGATATTTTTGACTGTGGATTTGTTATTTTTATACCATTCATGGTTTATGGATAAAGTATTGACATTTCATATGCTAGTTTTAATATGAATGTTTATGTTATGTTTAAATATTTTCATATAAGGAATGAATTGGACTTAGTAAGTGATGGGTAGATCTCACTATAGCTCCTTGATGCATCAATAGGTCTCATAAGGCAAACTAGTGTCTTGACATAATTCCTTGACAAAATATTATTTGTAGTCTTGGCACAAGGCGTTGACTATGTGGTTATGAGGTATGGAATTATGAATTACATCATTATGAAATTGGATATTGATAATACATGTGATTATTAGATGTGTAGAATATCCATGTGAATATGAAAATGTCATTATTTGAATTATATTTTCCATATTATGCTAACATTTAAGTTTAAAAGGCTTGTGTTCTAGTTTTATACATTGCCTTAAATGTTTACTCTTATTTATGACAGTTTCGGCTATATTGTTATCCTTACTGAGCATCTGAGCTCACCAATTTCTTATGTTTTATTTTTCCCTAGATGCAGAGTAGTATATTTTGATTAACCTGCAGGAATAGGCTAAGGGATATAAGAGTGTTCAAAGGGTACAAAATTTTGTTTTTTTATTTCATGATGTAATGTAAAACTTATGTATGTATCTACTACTACTAAGGTTACTAAAATGATCGGTCTTTCAGGACCTGATTCCTTTTATCATGCCAATGTTATGTAATAATGCACCGGATCTTGGATTCTGGAGTTGGGGTGTTACAATATGTGAGATTAGATACTTTATGGGATTGCATGTGATGTTACATGGGTATTTTATCATCTTTCCAATGAGAAGTATGTTATATAAGTGTTGAATATGTATGAGATGGTGGACTCAAAACTCTTTTTTACACCCATTCATCTGGGGATGAAATTTTACATGTATGTTAAAGGTGATAGTATTGATCAAATATATTTTATGAAACTAATTATCTTTCTAATAGAATATTCCTTCTGTATCATTGCATTGAGGGAAATATGGTTCTTGAGGTGTCCAAGGAATGTTTAGGGGTGTTACATGGAGGACGAGAGGATCTTTGATGTGTTTTCGAGGGTGGAGGTGAATCTACAAAGGTGGATGATTTTGTACTAAATTGGGATCAACATCAATAGAAAATTTTGAACTAATGGTGGATCAACCTGGCTATGGTACCCTAGCGGTGGAACACTGAAGGTGGAAGTTTATAGTGTTTCTAGTTTTTATTGAATTTCTATAATTTTTTTGAATTTTCCTTGAAGAATTTTTTTTGACCCTTTAAATAAAAAAATTTAAATTAGTTCTGATGGTGATTAATCATATCTTGAATTTATAATATTTTTTGAGACTATTTGTGTTATTAAACATTGTGAATTTAATATCATATAAAATTAATGGCCGACTAAAACCATATCTAATCACACGAGATCAGTCTCTAATATTTTTAATGAGAATATATTGTATTCATTATTTTGGGCCCACATTCTCTTGAGGTAGGAGGATAAAAATTCTTGTTACCATGGAGGCATGGAACCTTATTAGCAGTGTAAGTCTGAGTTATCCCTACCAAAATCTTCCCCCTGTATGTGAACACCATGTTTCAGGTTTATCAAGTTTGAGAAAATATTATTTCATCTAGGTTGAGGGTCCCATAGTTATCCTTTATATGTATTATGAGTGATTGGTTACTCGTGTTATCTATTGGGAAGATAGTTTAATTCATATTAAATAATATAATTATCCAGTTTAAATGAAATGAAAAGGGGAAGGTGAATTATTTCCATGATTTTATATCTTTTGAAATTTTGACATTGATATTATTTATGTTTTTTGTATCATTAGAAACCAAGGTCTTTTTGTATCCATTTTTTTCTTTTCATTTTTATATGGGATGTGATTGCAATGTTATTTAATTTTCATGGAAAAAACATAAATAAATTGTTAATTACTTATAATCATCTAGAGAATTAGTTTCTTCAGGATATATCAATTTTGTGATAATATCCTTAAACAATGAAGTGGAATTGAAAGAAATGCCATATGGAAAATCTTGAAAACTCAATGTATGTGTTGTAAAATATTTAATTTTTTAGTTTTGTGAGTTGGAATGGTTTTGTTGATGTGATGAATGTAAAGTGTCCTTACTGTAATGTGGTGGTGGGGGGAGTGGATGTGATGAGGTTGTGTAGGTGGGCTCTAATGGTGGTTTTTGTGTTGTTCTATAGCAGGTATGTGAATATGGTTGAGATGTGATGGATGGAGGAAGTTTTTTTTTTGTTTTTGGGTTGTTGAGTTTTGATTATTTTTGTGTTGGGTGTTGTGATATTTTATTTTATATTAATGTAATTAATATTGATTTTCTAATGGAAGAATAAACTAGGATAGGATGTGCAGTTTAAATGGTAAGATGATAAATATAAATTAAGGGGATAAAAACTGTTTAATGAACTGGCTAATTTACTGAAATGGGTTTCTAATACATAATATCTAAATTGTCTTCAATTGAATAGTTTTTAGATTTTATGTATTTTTTTGGGGTTTTATCAAATTAGAGGAAGCAGTAAATTTGGGGAATGTAGTGACTTGGTTGGTACCTTTGTTGTGAAACATTGGGATATGATTGTATGTATCAATTATATTTAAATTTTATTTCCTTGTGATTTATTTTAATGTCCCAACCATATTGATCACTATTCCACAACAACCATATATATATGGGGTTTTTTTCAAAAATATCTTTGGGAGGATCGATAGATACCTAGAAGAACAGCACCACCACCCCTTTTAGGTATCTGTGATATGAACATGTTGTGATAACTAGATGTTAAAAGATTAACTCTATACATGTGATGTGATGAGATGCGATAGTCTAGGTGTCTCTAGAGTTTTTTTATGAGATGGATTATGGTGGGGGCATGAATGGTATTAGAATTCAATAGGTTTATTTATTACATGTTTATGATACCCTAGAACATTGGTTATAAGTAATTATGGTATGATTTAGGTGTCTTAAGTTAGGATCTGATGTGATGTGTAATTATTCACAATTAGTTAGATAACCAAGACGTACAACATTGGGGTGTGAGAGTAGAAAATTAGTGGGAAAGTGGTTTGTGTGTACCCTTTATCAATATGATTCAGATTATAATATTATACATTGATGTGTAATTTGATGACTGATCCATATTGGGGTTTGGGTATTTATTAGTATGTATTTATAGGTGATATTTAGTTTTGTGGTTTTCTCACATTTTCATTAGTATGATATTTTCACATGTTCATGAGAGACATTAATTTCATACTATGTATACCCATATTCTCACTCTAAATATATAAAATTGTTTTGAATTTTCCTTGTGGAATTTGTGGAATGTTCTAGACATTACTAGACATGACCATTATATAGTTAATTTTTCGTTAATTTATCTTTGTTTATGGGTATTTTATATGGACAATTTGCCTGTATAAATTTTATTTAAACATGAATTGTGGGATGGTTTTGGATTTACATTATACTATTTCTTGGAATTTTTTTTATGAATTATGTTATCTTAAGATCTAAAATTATTTTATAGGGTAATGCCTTCGATTTCAAGATAGTTTTACACCCTTTGTACTAGTTTCCTACCCGGGGCCTATTGTTGGTGGTTCTTAGATCATTATCTCTATCCATCTAATGTAATATCATTGGGGGATGGGCATCATTACATAGTGGTCTAAGAGGTCATAGTTGAGAGATAAGATGAAGCTTGGAGTTAGGAATAGTTATTATTTCATGGATTAGTATAAGAATAGTTCCATTTGTCATTGGTGCATGACATAGGCTAGGGAGACCGACTAGGAAACAAGATTTTTTGAACAACTGTGATCCATCATACAAACTCTGAGAGTATTTAATGACTAATTGAGGTTACATCACTTATAGGGTAGAGAAATATGAGAGGTAAATGTATCATGATAACTTGTGTTCCAATTTTAATTGGGTAGTTTTTTATTTGGAAATTTTGATGTAAGTTAAAATGAATGAATTAAAACTTATTAAAAAAATCCATACTAAAAGTCTTAGTAAATATTTTCACACATATCCAATATGGATCATGGTCATCACCTTCATAGGGATCATGTACTATATGTTCAGTAGGCTCACCTAGTTGATCAATATAGGGTTGATCCAGTTTAAGATGATATGCCTCTGGGCCTTTGGGTCATGTATTATGGGTGTGTCCGGCCTTGTGCCTTGGGCCTACGGGTCATTTACGGGTTCCCCGTAAACCCTTAAAAGGGGGATTATCCATAATAAAATAAAAAATAAGGCCTTCAGGCCCTTCAGGTATGATATAAGAGTTTCTAACATTGAAACAAAGGGTTGGACTGAGGATATAAAGACCACTTTCTATTTTATCTAGGCCCCAATGGAGAATTGGGTTCCCTTGAGATTTTTTCAAATTTGAGGAGATGTGGGTTAGTGGTGGAAGATATAACTTGGTGAGAAGAGGGAGTAATATGTTTCATGGGAAGGCTTATGGAACATGTTCTATGTGGAGTTCCATTAATCAACCATGATAGCTATGAATATATAGAATAAATACTCCATTTAGAAAGGGAGTATGTCTATATAGGATATTTAGATCATGTTTAACGAACTTTAATTATTTTCCCTAGATCATTTCCTTGATGAAGAGTCTTTAGTGAGGAGTCTTTAGGAGGAACTCATTCCTTCATTCTAGTATATAGTTACCCTATTTACTCTCCCAACTTTTCTGAAGGTTCAGATTAATTAAGTGGTTATCAAGCTGATACAATCATGAGGAGGCTTACCTTATAAGATGACCTCATAGTCTTCCTTGTGGAGTAGAGTTTTTAGTTTCCAGTATCATGCTCTAGGTCCTTCAAGTTTTAGACTAGTAGGGAGTCGACCTTGGAAGCATACCTTTAGTCCTTATAGGGCCAGTGTATTCTATGGTCTTTTGGGGGATGTCAAGCTAGTTTTTTTTCCATTTGTGTGTTTTTTAGATATCATCGAGATTAGTTCCTATAAGATTCCAGAGATTAGTTTGGTATAGGTGTTATGGTTAAATGTTATCCTTAATAGTATTTGACAGTAATTTAATTATATTTATAGGCAAATCATTCTTTTACTCCATCAATAGTTGATGTGGTTGGGATAGGTCTCCCATATGATGTAACTCACCATTAGGGACCTAAATTATTGTATAGTCGGGGGAGTGGTTGTTAGTAGATATGTAAAAGAGCTGGGCATGGTCAGTTATATGAATTGTAAGAAGTAGAAGTGGAGTTACCATTGATCATTGTATGTATTATTAGTTTATCATGTGACATTTTTTGTGCGTTGTTTGATTCATGAACTTATCACACCTTTTTTAAAACCTATATAGTACTTTATTTGGGAATATATTTAGAGAGGATTCCTATCCCCATGGTGGTTAATACCCCAATTGAAGGCTAGGATAGGTTGTTTGATATGTTTCAGGTATGTTCACTGATAATGGGGATCATAAATAATGTGTGTATCATTTCCTAACATAGATGCATCCATACGATGTCATCCAAAGAATCAACTTGGTTTATTTTGTGAATGTTGTTATCGATTCATTCCAGAGGAGAGAAGTTTTCACATATATAGGAGTCTAGTGTGTGATTTTTGTTTTTGATAGGGGTTTCTAAGTTATAAGTTTGTGTTTGGATCCCCTCTATGCATTATTGGATGATTTTTCTATGAAACCAGTAGACATATGGATAGAGGTTGCTAGTATGGTATGTCTTTTCTTAGTGTGGTCTAAATATGAAACATTATATTTTGATAGAGTTTCTTTATATATAAAATTTTTAGATCACATACAACTCAGGAATGTGGGATTTATTCACCTATTCATGGATTATAAATTGAAATAAGGATTTTTTTGGAGTTTGAAGATGGTTGGATAGAAATAGGGAAGTTATAATCCATGCACGTAGATGTGAGGGTGGTTGATGGAGGAGGTTACTTATTTCAGATGAAGGCGAAGTATTATTTGATGAGGTAGAGGGATGAGTGTTTATTGGGAGACTCAGAGGGAGAGGTGATTCATAATCATTTTGTCCATGATGATTCTTTGGAGGGATAGTCAGAGTTTGGTAAGAACATGATGATGTTTCATGGGAGGTGGTTTTTTTAGGTAGTGATGTATAAGGGAATAAATCATGAGTTTCAAAGATAACTTTTAATGGTAAATAATAGAGTTTCATATATGTACCATGTCTTGAGAGAACCATTGTTTCCATTGAATTATTTGAGATGTGGAAGAGTTTGTAGATCAGTTTCTAGTTTTCCAAAGGTAAAGATCAAGCATCATGTTCTAAGTGGTTTTTTGCAGACCTTTCATGTTACCAAGTTGAAATGGGATGAAATAATGATGTATTTAATCACATGGTTACATAATATCATAGTTTTTGTGACTCTATCTAGGTAATTATGTATCAGTTTATGAAATGATTTCACTTTCTAGTGATCAAGTAGTTGGGTGTAGTGGATTACTTTTGTAAAGATGAATGTGGTTGATGTTGTGTAGATGTATGAACTCTCGAGGTCTATTGTGTGATATTGGGATACATATTTTACCTAGAAAGTTTATAGGGGATTAAATAATCAGTTTTTTACATAGTTACACCTTAGTAATTCATTCTACACTCAGATGGATTGGCAGACATAGTAAACTATCCAAATATTAGAGGACTTATTTCGAGCTTGTGTCTTGGTCTTTTTCATATTATGGGAACACCACATACACTTGGTCGATATTTATTATAATAATAGTTATCACTCATCAATTTTAATTGAATCATTTGAGGATTTTTCAGGGGATCCAAGTAATTCAATGTTGTGTTATGAAAATGTTGGGGATTTAGTAGTTTTTGGACAAGATATGGTACAATAATTGAAAGCGATGGTTGGGTTGGTTTGAGAGAGGATTGAAGAAGTTAAAGATAAGGACAAGTCTTTTTTTGATCACCATATGTGGTACATATTGTTTGAGGTTGCATAACAAGTGTTCATTAAGGTTTCCCTTTGATATAGGAACCAGAGGTACCGAAAGGGAGTAAGAACTCTCACATGTTTGTTGGGACCTTCGAGGTGTTGTCATGTTTTGGTGAGGTGTATTTCTAGTTGAAAATGGAATTTATGTTTGAGAGGATCCACAATTTCTTCCACATTTCACAACTTCTTCGGTATTTTTACGATGCATCCCATAACATTGACATGCGATATTTGGATATCGAGGATGTCGCGACCTTCATAGAGCAGCCAATGGCGATCCAAGATCATGAAGTGAAGGTGTTATGAAGACGAATCATTCCATTTGTTCATTTTTTGTAGAGTAATGGTTTCTTATAGGGGAGTAAATGATAGAATTATATACATATTCATTCCCACTACTCGAAGTTGTTTTGAGTTTTCCCATGTTCCGTTTAGAATTGTGATGTGTTTCTTGGAACTTTATATTTCATGATATATGTTTTTCCACCTTGACGTGAGGTGTGATATTTGTTGTTTCATAAGGTTCCACATGTTTCCAATAGAGGACCCAATTCCAAATCAATACACATTATACTATTATGTGATTAAACTCATGTGAGTGAGTTGTTTCTGCATAGATAGGATAACATGATGACACAGATGATTAAATTCCTTAATTCTTATTTACAGTGAATAACATTTTGTTTATTTGTGGTGTGAATTTGGGTTAGAAAGTTTAGTTAGTATAGGAATTTAAGATGTAACAAGATACATGAGAGGTATATTGAGGGAAGGATGTTCAGACATGTTCTCTAATACATACCTGGTTGGTTTTTAATTATTTAGGGATAGAATAGTTTGAGAGATATCTGATGTAAAATCTTGGAACTTCTGGCCTATTTTGTTATGAGAAATATATTGTTTGAGGTGTTCGGGGACTGTACCAGTGTGTTTGGTATAGGATGGGAGGAGTTCTAACATGTCAAAGAGGATTATGGTTCATCACTAATGATTGATGATTTTGGACTATGGGTGGATCACCCACAATGGATCATTTTTAACAAACAATTGATCAAAAATAGTGGATCACTTTGAACTAATGGTGGATCACTAAAGATGGATAATTTTGAATTAATAGTTGATAACAAATATTGGATCCCCATGAATGTGGCACCTAGGTAGTGGAACTTTCTCAATGAAATATTAGAGGTTGAATCATAGCGGCGGTACCTTGGTGGTGGAAATCTTCATTGTTTCCCATTTTTAATGAATTTTCAGAATTTCCCTTATTAACGTTTTGTTGAATAAAAATGTTTTTAACACCATAATTAAATAATATTAATTCATTTTACAAGGTGATTTATCATATCAAGGGTTTCTAAAATGTCTTAAGACATTTAAAATGTTTTAAACACGTGGCTTTAAAAACATTCGACTTTGATGTCCTATTGAAACAATATCTAACCATACTGGTTTGAGTTATAATATTTAAAATGATATGATATTTCCTTCATGCATTTGGGTGTTATTTCTCTTGATATGGGTGGATACAAATCCTTCTTCTCTTGGAGTCATGGTTTATTTTTTCAAATGTTTTTTTGAGTTGTCCTTGTAGGAAGTATCCTTTGGTATGTGCACCCCTTTTTCCAGTGCAGAAAGTTGGTGAACTGATTCTTTCTTATAGGTATGAGGTTTCTCATTTATCCATTATTTTTATAATTATGGATGTGTTACTCATGTTATCTATGGGGAAGATAGTAAAATCTCGATTAAAAATGATAATTAACTATTATAAATGAAATTTAAACGGGTAGAGAAATAATTTAAACACTTTTATATATTTTTGATATTGTGAAATTGTGATTATCAATGATTGTTGTATCATTAGAAGTCATAGTCATTTGTAATACCTTATTTATGTGGTTTCTATATTAGATGTGATTTCCATGTTGTGTGATTATTGATCCACTACTATAAATAAATGTCTAACCACTCATACTCGGCTAATGAATTAGTTTCATAACGAAATATGGATTGTGAAATAATTCCCCTAAATAAAGATGTGAAACTAAATGAACACCCCAATACACATTCTTGAAAATGTTATTTATGTGTTGTAACATGTTTATGGATCTTATTGTGTGATGTGTCTTGGATGTATTGATGTTTTTCTTAGGTGGATCCCTTATTGTTATTCATGTCGGGGTAGTGGATGTGATGGGGTTATACAATGGAGCAACGATGGTGGTTTTGGTGTGGCTTTGTATTGGGGATGTGAAAGTGGTTGAGGTGTTTTTGGATGGTAGATATATAATTTGGTTGTTGCATTACCAAATTTTTATGCACTTTGTGTTCTATGATGAGATAGTTTCTTGAGTAGTATTAGAATTATCTTTAATTCTCTACGATAAGAATAAATTATAATAGGTTTTGTGGTTTAAATGGTTGGATGTTAAATTTGAATTTATGGGAAGAAAATTGTTAAATGAACTTTCTATTTTAATTTAAATGTGTTTATAATAGATAATCAAGAAAATAGATTTTTCTATGGATGGTTTGGGTTTTATGGATTATTATGGGGTTTTATGCACATTGAGGTAGAAAAAAGTGGGGGAATGATATGAGGTGGTCAGTACCATTATTGTGAACCCCTAGGATGAGATTCTATGTAGCTATTAAAAATAAATTATATTTCCTTGTTATTTCATTTTGATTCTCACCCATTTTGAGTACCATGTTCCAATAACTATATATATATATTTGGGGTTTCTTCCAACAACCTAGTGGGAGGGTAGATGGCGTGTTACTTTGTTTTACCTACTCTCACTTCCAAGGGATTGTGATGCGCATAGTTTTGGATGGGTAGAAGTCAAAAGTGACACTTTCTACTAGTAATTTATTGGGATATAATTTTGCAGGTGTCTTCAGGTGAGGTTTGAGGAGACGAATTATGTTAGGGGATATGAATGATACGAGGAAGGCATGAGGTTTATGTTCTTCTTATTCATGATACCCGAATACACTTTTTATGAGGTATGATGTGAGGTAAATAGTATATTTTAGTTAAATGTTATGTGATGTGATGTTATTGAAAATATTCCGGAGTTCCAGGAAAAATGATGTCAGGGAGTGACAGTAGAAAATCAGTGGGGAAGCAGTGTTGGGAACCCTTCATCAATATGATTTATATTATATTATTATATGTGGATGATTTATTTTTTTTGATAGAGCTTAGGTGAGGTCATGGTTTTTTTTAGTATACATGTATAAGTGATGTTTGGTTCTTCTATCTTTTGATGGGTGCATTTGTATGATCTTTAACCACGTCGAAGAGAGTCTTTGGTTTTCCTACTGAGTATACCTGTATGATCATCATATATATATATATATAAATGATTTCCTATTCCTAGGTGGTATTTTTGAATGGGGATGAAAATTATATTATAAAATTTATGGATAGTTGATGTGCCGCTACTTTAAATTTTTTTGGGTATTTAATATGGCCAAGTTTACCTATATCATTTTTATTTATACATATTTTGTGGGATTATTATTTTTTTCATAATTTTATATTGTGTCTTGAATTTGGGTAAGGTTGATTTATATTATTCCCCGATCTAAAATTATTATAGAGGGAAATTCATTCCATTTAATGAGAATTTTATACCCATGATTTTAGTTTCTAACCTGGGGCCTACTGTAGGTGGACTGAGGGGTCATTATCTCTCTCCCTCTATTTTAGTATCATTTATGGGGGGTCATGAAAATAAGTTTGTTATATATTACAATATCTAGACAATATACTTCTTATATTGTGATTCATTAGGGAGGATATTATATTAACCAAATGTAATAAAATTTATTATCACCAAATGATTCCTTAGATATATTACAAGGAACATTATATTTTGGGGTCCTATATATGAGTAGAAAAAAATGAAATATATATGTAAATACATATATAGACAAGGAATGACTTTTTGATGATATATTACACAATTCAGTTAAAAGTTTCTTCTTATGGGATAGTTATGTGATTCACAACTATATGAAATTGGAACTAGTAACATTATGAACTACTATGGATGAGTATATATTGATGAAACTCTTCCCTATACTCAGCTAATCCATATGAAGTGGAAGATAGATGATTTTAGGTAGACAATTTATAGTCCCCTCATAATTATAAGGGACAATATAGGTTTTATAGAAATCTTAAAAAATATGATTCTACTCTCATGGTCTAATTATATTTATATCATATTTAATTTCATTTATGAAACTATGGATAACAGGGTATCATGGTGAAATTTATTCTTTCCCAAGACAAGTTGTATGATATTTTCACCAAAGATGACTATGAGGAAATATTTTAGACCTTGAGGATTACAATTGGTGTTCATCCCCTCTTTTATTTTATTAATTCTAGGGATCACCACTACACAGCCTTGGATTGTAATGTCAATGGGTGGTAGAATAGTGAGAAACTCATTGAAAATAATTCTCTATCAATGCGCGAGTGCTTCAATTTTTAACCATTCCTACATATTTATATATTGTGTTGGTTTATATTAGAATGGGGGATAAATAATAAGTGTTGTGTTCATTGATATAGGGTGGGGGAGAATGTTATAAGTAAATTTATAATTTAGAATTTAAATTTTAAAGTATTATCTAGTTTCATGTACTGTGAATAATTTTTCATTCCCTAGAATATATGAATTAAACCCTACTAATTTCTATATTTTTATTAACATTTTTATGATAATATCTATAAATATATATCACTCTAACTAAAACTCTATGTATATATGAATTAAATAAATTTAATTCCTTTTATTTTTGAATACTATATCAACTTTATATTTTTATTTTTTAGTTTAGAAAAGTATGTTATGATATGACCTTCCTTATTTAACACATAGAATATAAATTATGAATATTTTTTATTTTATTTCCTATCATTAATTTAATTTTTATAAATATTTTGAAAATATGAATTAACAAAAATATAATTCAATCTTCTTGAAATATGTTCAAGTTCAATGTTGTTGTCTTTGAAATCAGCTTGACATGAAGGATTAAATTTCATCTTTTAAATAAGATATTTAAAATTATCAAAACAATCATTAGAGGAAATAATATTAAGGCTACCTTAAACATATATGAATTATACTCCATTATTTAGTTTATATTTATTTATATTCTCAGTTATTTTATCTATCATATTAAAATAATACTTAAATTAATTCTCATAGTCTTTTATTTTATGAATTTTTAGAAACACATATGGTTTTCCAGTCGGAAGCCCATTATTTTACCATAATATCTAAAATCTTATTAATGAGTTTATGTTAAATAAAATATTTTTCACATAAGTAATTAAAACTATTTACTATTTTCATAAATGATTAATGAATTTGTGTTACAGTTTCTCAATGATGAAAATAAAAAATCCTATCAGTCAGATCTAAGCATAGATTTGCTTGTTTTTTAAACATTAGATATTCTAAAATGTGAAATCTCCAACTCTTTAAAAATTACATTTTCCATTTCACTTTAATATACATGATTATATATTTATGTTTCTAGTTAAATGAAATAAACAATTATTTATGAGTTTTTGGTTTATGTGATTTTCTATTTTTGATCATAAGAGAACTAAATGGAAACCATCTCCATAAATTTATCATTTTTCATTAATATGACAATATTTTCAACTATTGTGTTAATGAAATATTATTTCATATAATCATTCCAATATTAATAATCAAATTCATAAAAAAGTGGTGGTATAATCAAATTTTAATTTTAGACATCTCCAAATGGTACGCATGCTAAAAAGCATTCCTCTTAAATCCTAGTTAGTTTAAAGAATTTGATCAAAAAAATCGATTAAATGAATAAAAATACAAGATAAAGTCATATTGTACAAGTAATTAACAAAATCCTGGAAACAAATTTATCTGATACAAAATGTTTCTCCAAGGTATGATGGATCATAAATTAAAAATTTGTGAATTTTAGTTTACAAACAAACTAATATTTTATAAGACTGTCAATTTTTAAGTTGATTGGTTATATAAATAATATATCAAATCCAAAATAATAGTAAGAATTTATATCCTATATTGAAATACTATTGTAAAAGTGGTAGTAATGGAAGTTTGTATTTCATCAATTACTAATGAAGGAGTTAACCTAATAGAAATTAAAACTAACTATTTTATAGAAACTGATTAAATAATTAACTCCAAGATACATCAAAAACTAATACAACAAATGTTTAGGAAAATATTGAATATTTTTATTGGGAAAAAAATACTCATTTTAAAAGGATATTATTAATATTTTTCTAAGAAAATAAAAATAATGGTAGATCTAAATAATTGTTCTAAGGTATCCATTAAATTCATCATGTGGTATGGTATCACTGATTTTATACCGATCAGAATGTATGTTTCAATATCCACGAATGTTTTGGACTAAATCATTTAGTAGAATCTTACTTACACATAATTAAATTACATGACTTATCCATTCTAATCAATTGAATCCCTTCATCAGATGATCGATAAGTCCTATATTTTCCTATCACCAGAAGCCCCTGATCATGCAATGTTGTTAGAAAAACAATTAAAATTAAAATACTATGACTATTAAAAGGAAAAATTGACATGATTTTACTTTATAGATAAAATACCAAAATGATGATTATTAATCCTAGAATTTATACAAAATCATCTTTTTCTTTGAAAATGCACTTCTTGAAATCCCTCTTTTTCAACTTGTTTACATGATTTGTTTTAAATTAAAATTTCCCATTATATGACTTGTATTTGGTAAAATGGATTCTATAATTGGAATCATACTAAATTATATTTTTTATTATTGTAAAAATAAATTTTTACCCTAATAAATACTAGAAACATTAAAGAATAATTACCACTGTTTTGATAAAAATGGGTTTTCTAAGAGTTAGCTTAAATAGATAAAAGTTAATATTAACAAAAAAGTATATAAAAAATATTGGATTTAAATATTTATATTGTATCACTACATATTATCTATAATAATCTATTTTTCGTCATTATGAAATGTGAAAAACATGGGAAAATATTTTTCTTTTCCCAAATTACACATATACCACTCAACTCACCAATAATAGGACACACCTTCTTTGGTTGGAAATCCATTCTTGGTATATATTAGGTATAATCTTAATAGGTTTTATGAGAAGAGGCAAAATTACTAATTATTAATTTTTGTTCTTTTTTATTATTACAACTCAATAAAATGATCATATATTATGATTATAATTACTATATAATATACCATATACTTTTATGTTATTAGGTTAAAATAATTACCTATATACATCTCCTCTTAAATCATATGGGAGACGATAACATTTCCCTTTGGTATTAGAGACTACCGCCATGCAAACCAATGTAGCCTATTTTCCATCAACACATATCATGGATGGGTATGGTTATTTATCTAATTTAAATGTATATATATATATATATATATATTTGATATTTATAATAAAATTATACCTCCATATTCCATATATTATACATATATAATTTTTATATTCCATTTCACATGGGATACCTTAACATCGCTCGTGTGTATGATGGACTACCACCTCAAAAAATGACGTGATTCTATATTCACTAAAAAATTAAATGGAAGGATATAAGGATATATTTAATTAATATATTTGATATAAATGAAATAATTATTTCATTACTGAAACATTTATCATTATTAAAAATAATATTTCATTTATTTTCTTACATTGAAAAGTTATAATGTCATATGTGTTTGTGTTCACTAATGTCTTCATCAAGTGATTCGAATATATTTTCCTCACCACAAAAAAATGAATATATATAAGTATATTTATAGAAATAATATTGTATATATTATGTTATGATCATTATATAAGGTTAAAATATTTCTAACCTTCTTTCCATAAGACAAATATACTCAAAACATCTGATGTAAATTTGATTGATCAAGTAATCATATATAAAAAGTTAATAATTAAAATAAAATGAAAAATAAAAATGATTTTTTTTAGAAAAAAACTAAATAATTAATAAAACTTATTATTCATGAAGATTTTGAATGTACATGACAATTTAGACTCAAGGTAACCCACTTCATCTAAATTTTTCTTCATTAATACATACCATAATGTTCAATTTTTTTCTATTTTGTGTACATAGTACTACTATTACATGTAATAAAATGAATACATCATACTTTATGATACATTATGTTTCAATTTTAAATATTTTTCCCAACATGATCAGGCATATTAATCACAAAGTGTTATAGAATTTCAAAACACAATTTCATTTCATTAGGTTATATTATTTATTCAACGTATTCAAAATTATATGATTATATGTGTAATAAAATTTTATTATCTTAGGTTTTATTTAAACTTTTTAATTTTCATTTACACTTTATTAACATAATCAGGTCATTGATTAATTCTCATGTTTACCTAATGTTCTTTTTATGTGTTTATTTCATAATCTTATTCTAATTGAGATTGTTTGTTATTAAATTTTAGTTGAAGGATGTTATTCGTTAATTATATAATAAACCAATTTTATTTCCTTTAAATTTGTATATTCATGATATTTTCAAGTAATATTAGTATTTTTTAGACTCATTAATACTTAAAATGATTGATAAAAATGTTTTTTAATAAAATATATGTTTATTTCACTATTCGGACAGAAATTCATTTTATTCTAAAACTATGTTTTCTAAAAAAATAAATAATGATTTTATCAATATTTAATATTATTTTTACATAATGTTTTACCAATGGTTTTAAATTTTTTTTAAAAGGGAATCTAGTTCTCATGATCAAATTACTCTCAATACATATTTTACTAAAAATGTTAATGGAGTCCTCTCTTTAACATGTACGACATTTATCGAATTTCGTATCATCATGAATAGTCATTATTTTAATGATTACATTATAAGTTTAAATGATTATTTTAAAATAAATATATTTTTAAATTTATATGGGAGTTTTTTATTTAACAGTTTATTTCCAAATTTAAAGTATATTTTTCTCATAAAGGATTGTAATCATTTTCTATGGTATTTTAATTCATGAACAACACCAAAACCTTATTATAACTATAATACCCAATAGATATGTTGAATTGAAACTATAATCATTCTTTGAAGGGATTATTTGTAATCATTTTGACCAAGAGATGTATGAATATTCACATTCATGAATCATTTTTCAAGTCATTGACATTCTCATTAAATATTCACCTTCCTATGTTAAATTGATTGTAGATTTCCCATTAAAGTAAATACTATTTATCATGAATATTATTATTCCATAAACTGAATATCAACTTTTGTAATGGTATTTTACATTTAGATATATTTCATTGATTTTTGAAATATTTATAATTCATAATCTTTATTCAATTTGAAAATTTAAAGGCATGACATTTTTTCATGTTGTAAATCAATTATTCGATATATGATATGGAATCATTTTTAGATGAATATATTTGGGGGGTATATATATCCTTTAAATTCATCTATAGTCTCATGAGGTAAAATAGTAATCTAGAATTAAATGGGTTTCTACTCTTTTGTTTAGAATTCAGTTGTTATTATCAATGACATTTCCGAAGGATATTATTTATGGACGAATTTAATTCTTATTTTATTGATTAAATGGAATGTATATTAATTTATTTAAGATTAAATATTTATTATGATTTATCTTATTATCCATGAGATTTAAAAAAAGTTATTATCTATGATTATTTTAATATTATGTTTATTGATTACATAATTTTTTTTTTCATTTATTTACCTTTATATATTGATTATTTATTATCATATTATTCAATATTTGTTCACAATGACATTATCTTTAGATGAATTTCATTATAAATTTGTTAAATAAAATGCATTTTATTTTTGGTACGCACCTTTACAGGTTGATTGTTCATAATATTATTTTATCTATGATCTTTCCAAAATAAAATTATTTCTATATTCATTTCATTAGTAGTTTATTAATTAAATTCCTTGTGTTTTGAGTAATTTACATATATATGATGATTACACTTATTAATTAATGCTAGCTTCATTTTTACTTAACCCTTACATATCATTTGTGCTCACAATTATTTTTTACATTTACAACGAATCCATAAATTATAATATGATATATATACAAGTATATGAGAAATGGACTAATGGAATTCCTTAAAAAATTATATTGTAATTTTTGTTTTCAAATGTATTATAGGAATAATGTTTGTATCTAGTTTACCAAGACTATTAAAATAACCAATACTTCATGATGTGATTCACTGTATCATATTCCAATGTAATAAAGTAGATATCAGATCTAGGATATTGGGGTCATGGTCACTATATTTGGTATCAAAGAAACTTTAATAGAAAAATCGGGAACTAGATTAATTAAAAAAGTGATTTGGGAACATAAATACATTATAGACATTTTCGGAAACTTATAGATGACCATACTAATGATTTTGTATGGAAGCAATTATGTGATATTTAATAGATATATTTTCTTTTTTTGGATAATTTATGTGGATTTGCTTTTGGAACAAATCTACATAGGCATAATAACTAAGAAAAGTGAGCATTGGGATTGAACCAACCATCAATAGTTCATAATAATGGGTCATACTGGAAACCTAGTTTGACAGTCAAGGGGTATATTATTTGGATCGTAAAAATTTTCATTACAAACCATTTCGATGGATTTGAATAGATGATGACAATAAATAAACTATTTCAAAATATGGTATCTCATACTGAAATCAAGGTTTATTGATTTAAAAATACTTTAAATTATTTTATTGTTTTCCAAATATTATTATTGTTTCTAAAACTATGTTTTTTTGTTTTAGTCAATGACTAGAACATAATAGAATTTTGTTAACATTGAATTTGATGGATAACGTGTTTCATATGAGCAACCAAATGGGATTTTTATAGGAGTGAATAATATTTTGATTATGACTAATCATTTATCCTAAAATATAACCTATAACATATACCTTAACCAACTCTTTGACTCACCAAATAAGTGAAGGATGGAGTTTTTTAAGAGATTGTGTGGTGGAGACTAGAGAAGAATGAATGACAAATTTACATCATGTCAGAAAGGTAAAAAGAGAAGGCTAGAATAGTGTCTCAAAGGAATTGTAAAATGATTTATGTGTGGAATGGAAGGGAGTCAAGTAAATAATTATCTAGGAAAAAAAATGAAAATGATGGAAGGGAAAAAAATTTATCCAATGGATTTATTTATATTTTGTTTTATTATATTTGGATAGCTTGGAAATTATTCGATTAAATTCCTTCTAATAAAGGTTAACATATCGACCAAAGAAATAGTTACATTGATGTAAAATTTATGAAGTATTTCTATATTGTGATTCCAAAATTAAATTTAGGGAGTATTATTATGAATAGTATTTTCATGAATTTTTTTGAAACATACATGGATTGTGTTATATTTTAAACAATATATGTTTTCATTAACATAAGTTTTCTTAAAATATTCATGGGTTTATGCATTTAATTTTAATCATATAATAAATGTCATGAACACCCATTTTAAAAATTAGTTTAGTAGGTATGTAACATGATTATGGATTTTTTTGGAGAACAGTTATGGGAATAAAACCTATTGGTTTAGTATATAAAAGTGTTAATTGAAGAACAATTAGTTTAAATTTTATTTGACATGCAACTCAATTTATTGCTATCCATTATGGTTTATTATGTCTCTTATTTTGTAGTAATTAATATTCATCACAACATTTGAATGTTTTTGGAATTATATTCATATTGTTTTAGATAGAGTAGAACCCTCATGTCAAGTGACAACCCAGCTTATCTAGAAAGGCCATAACTCTTAAATATACAACTGAATGATGATAAGGGTTTATCACCTACCATTTGACTACATAATATTAGGATTAATATTTCATTTTTTAGTTAAATTAATTTATTAAAAAATATTACTAATCAACTATTGGTGTTACAGAGGTTTACATATTAATGTATTATATTGCATTATATTTGCAAACCATATTGGTTTTTGAAAATACTTAGTGAAATATTGAATGTATATTAACTCTTTTATGGATCATAATATTAGTTAAAAGTGAATTTTAGTACTCCATGCATAAATAATTAATATTTTGATATTCATTTCAGGGATTAAGAGATTAATTTAAAATTAATCTAATAAAAAAATGATGAATTTTTTATTTTGAAAAATAAATATATCAACTAATTCTATATCCTTGTACTATTATATAGTATGATAAATACTCAACATCAAAAAAAAGGATATTAAAAAAATTTATACTATTTACTTCATATAAGATGAATCAAATGGACTTTTAAATCAGTATAACTTTATAGTTTTGAGGCTCTTTACATTGTATTTATAATTCAATTTCATATGTTTGGTGAACTCTATCACTCATTATAACTGTTTATGTTTTTCTTTATTATCCATATCATAACTTACCACTGATTTTCTTTCTCATAGTATCATATTTATATGTTATTCTATATTTAATTTTTTACATACCATTCCTTTATATTAATAGGATTTTTTATTAACCATTTTTATGATGTGGGGTTTCAGTAAAAGAATTTTCAAATATCAAACCCTTCATTTTTTGAGCATAAGATAAAATTGAATGGAAGTAATTTATTTAAGGTGGATATAAGGTATAAAACCAATATATTATATGAATAAATTTTTTTAGATTGTGTATGTCACCCAAAACACAGATCTTAAACAACTAACAAAATATATTTCGTTAAATTTAATCTCCCAGATAGCTTATGAAACACTTAACCCCAAGTCTAAATGAGAGGTAATATAATATACCATTATAACCTCAATTATAGATTAATGGGACTAAATATTACTATATAAATTATGAATATTATCGTTATATATTGAATGTCAATAAAACAACAATCATTTGAATGAAAAATAAATAATTTATAAAAAACTATATTTTTTTCTTAATGATGGTTTAGTCTCTCTCTGTACATAAAATTTAAAATTAATATTTACCAATTTTAGAAAATTGATTTCATAAAATGATATTAATTTTTTAAATAAGCATATAATAATTAACCTATACATATTTTTGGTATTTTTCCAAATTTATTCAATTTTCAGTGAATAATGAAAAATAATGATTTTTTTGTACAAAAGTTTTTTATTTTAAATAAATTAAGTAATATAAATGCCCTAATATGGTTTTAAATTTATTTAAAATAAAATAATAATAATTTAATTATATTTATTCTACATAATTAATTTATAATAATATATATTTCATTTTATTATAAGATTGTTTTTTGCGTTTAAAAACATGTTTTTATGAAAATTGTTTTTATGTGCATAATGTTCCTTTATACAATCAATAAAAATAATATATAATGAGGTATTTTTTAAATTTTATTTATGTAAAATATATCAGTATATGTTAAATTATTTCCATACAATGAATATTTTTTTTCTGGAGTTACTATAAAATCATGTTTTCTTGAAAAATACACTTATTAAAAACCCGCTTTTTCATCAAATCTGTAGATTTTTTTTAAATTTTATTTTTCTACTTCAATGAATTTAATTTCTATTAATTTATTAAATAATTGGATTAAGAATAATTTTTATTTTTAAATAAGTTCAACATGATTTTTGACAATAATGAATTTTGAAAAGAGTAACAAATAGTTACCATTGTTAAGGTGAAAATTGGTTTACAAGGGGGTTAAACTAAAATGATAAGGGATAACATGACATAAAAAATTGTATAAAATTAATTTTATGGCCATATGCAAACCTTATAATTTATAAGTCTTTATAATACACAATTTTTTAACATTGTGTATATTATAATATTGAGTACACCTTTTTTATTTTCAAAAATTTTCCAGTGTGACACTCAATTAACCTAATGCAGCATGAAGCAATGTGATTCATGTTTTTATAACGCTTTTAAATGGAAGGTAATAAAGATAATGTTAATTAATATATGTTAAATAGTGAAAAAAATTATTACTTTAATGGTATATTTATCATTATTAAATTATAATATAAAATTTTTATTCTCATAGTGAAACAAATTATCATCATTCATATACGTGTGGACCACTACCTTCATAAAGCGATGTGACTCCCTTTTCATAAATGAACCATATAGTCGATATATATAAATATATTTGTTGAAATAATATTATATATATTATACTTATATATATATATATTAAATATTATATTACCTCTTTTAGTAATGATTATTGAAAAATGGGATCATTACTCATGCATACATATGGAATGTCATCTCTATTATTATAATATAGATCATTTTTCATAACCATGTTTCATGGTAAGTTTTAAAAGAATAGTTTTAGTATAAAGAATATAATTTTATCATGATTATTATTCTTTATATGTTTAAATAATGAACACTTTGACTATAGTCCACTAACATATTTATTTACACATAATCCATTTATCAACAAAACATATAACGTAAGAGTTATTGTTTAAGTAATAATATATTATAATGGTATGAAGTAAAATAAATGTGAAATAATCATGAAAATGTTCTTAAAAATGTTATTAATTAACAAATATTTATTATTTAGGAATATAAATAACTTAAATGGAAAGTCCAACAAATGGTAAGGGAGTTCATATGAAGTTCCCTTCATTGAGGATTAATTTCTTATTGCGAAAGAGATTTCTAAAATGTATTCAAAATAAAAACACATTTAAATATAATATCATGAATCATTCATAAATTATGTATTTTTATGTTTCAATTTTAATTATATCATCAAAGTCAATTTGAATTAAACTTTACCAAGTGGTAATTAATTTCATAACTAACATTATTTTAATTTGGTAATATTATTTCATCATCATCAATAATATTATAAGATTATTAGTGTAAATACTTTTGATTATATTATTTTTTATTTAATTTTTTTATTAACCAACATTTTATTTGTATAAATATTTTCATTGATTAGTTTTCCCTATAAAAATATGATCATTCTTGGGGTTTACCTCACATTCCAATTCTAATCAAGATTATTAATTCTATAATTTCACGTCAAGGATGTTATTTTATCATCACCAAATAAAAGGATATAATTTAACTCAACTTTAAATATTAATGAAAATATCCAATAAAAGTAGAATTTTTTCTACTCTTCGGTAATTAAAATAATTGAGAAAATTGTTTAAAAAATTTCTGACTTCATTTTTATATTTATCTTAAAATCCATCATCTTCCAAAACAAGGTTTTCAAAAAATATGTTTTTAAAAATGATATTTCATTATTAAAAAAGACTTATTAATGAAAATTTTCACCATTATTGACTTTTTTTTATAAATTTTTAAAATAATTTTTCATGTTGTTTTCAAGAAAATACCCATTTGGATTTTACAAAAATAATTAAAGGAATAATTATTTTTCCCTGTAAGAAATGTATGGAATTCTTTTACATTATGAAAACTAAATTATTTAATGATTCCATTATAATAGTAAATGTTTATTTTCAATGAATAGTTTTTAAAATGGTTTTTTAATATTTAGTTTTAAATGGTTGTTTAAAAATAGAATAAAATAATTTACTCAAAAAATAGATAATTTATGGTAATTATATTCATCAAATATAAAAATAGTTTAGTTTTCATCTACTCCTCCTGGTATTTGTTGTATTTATACAATCCTTATTCTTTATATGGATTTTTAATTATCATTTCCCTAATAAAATTATCAATATTAAATTTCTTGATTAATTCTTTTATTCATTAACCTTCCTTTAAATATTAATTTTACTATGAACATTAAAAATTTAATTTCCCCTTAATTTCAATATTAATTTTATAGGATATTCCAACTCTATAAACCATAAATCATTTCTCCATATGTTTTTTTAAATTAAATGATAGTTGACTGACATAGAGAATATTTATAGTTCACATTAATTATTAAGAAAATATATTTATTATCAAGGCATAATTTTAATGAATGAAATCCATTATTCTATATATGAGGAATGATTTGGAAAGTTAGATAATGGTGGGAATCTATTTTAGAGATCTCCTCGATGATTTTCTAGTTTCGTGAGGTGAATCATTTCGCTAGAATGAAAGAAGATTCTACCTGTAGTTTTAAACTATCTTGTGTAATGTCTTGATAGTGGATGTATCATGTTTCTAATATCATGATGTCAAATGATTATTAATTTTCTTCATCTAAAATTCATTTATTTTTTCCTTGAATTTTTCTAAAATGGTATTGTCTTTCAATCCATTTTCTACTAAGTTTATTGATTAAAATGAATTTGTGTCAACTTATTTACCTTTCAGTATTGATTATGATTTATCTTATTATCTAGGATATTTTTATAATAGCATTATCTCTACATGAACGTAAATAATAAATTTTTGGTTAAATGCTATGTGTTTTTAGTTATTAAACATTCCATATTGATTATCAAACATCTTATTTTTCATGATATTATAACAATGATATTATCCCTCGATGTATTTTATTCTTATTTTATTATTTCAATCAAGTGTGTCTTCTATTATTTACATTTTCATATTAATTTTTCCTTTCTAATTATACATGACATTACCACAGTGATATTATCTCATAACTCATTTGATTACCAGTTTTTCAATTAAATGGAATTTTATTATTTTTATTTACCTTTTCACAATGAATACACATATTGTATCAAGATAGCTATAATATAATATACATAACCCTTACTAATAATATGATCTCACTCTTATTTTTCTTCAATTACCAATAATACATGAAGTTTACTATCATTTATATTCATGGATATTCTAGAGGGAATAATTTTATTATGGAATAAACATATTGTAATTTTGGATTTAATATGTAATATGGGAATCATATATATATCACATTTAGAAAGTATACTAAACTATTTGGTCTTTTGTGATATGATTAATTACATATAATTTATTTTTTTTAGCATACATATTCTCTAGGATATAGAGGATGGGGTCACTATAAGAATGATCAAAATATTTTAAATGAAAATTTTGAGCTTAATGTGATCGCTACAAAAACATTGTATGTCAAATCAACCTAAGAACAACCCACCATCACAACTATCACCCTTATAGTATACGATGGATTAATTAAGGGTTAGATATCTAGAATGTAATAGAATGAATTTTTATGTTTTCAGTTTTCTTAAAATAATTATCACATTTATCCCTTTTTATTATTAAAATAATTTACCAGTTATTGAAAATTATATTTTGATACAAAAAAATTGAAATTTTGGAAAATATATATATTTAGTAAAAACAATATTTTTCATAAATTCATGAATTATGTAATTAATTTTATTACAATATAATATTATAATTAAATAATATTTATTTAAAAATTATAAAATAATTTATTGAAGTCTAATATATTCCTTATAAGGGTCGTACAACTTGTTTTCTTATAAAAACAATAATTTTTCAATAACTGATGTTTTTTATTAAAAAGTGTAAATTATCATATTGAAAGAATTATATTTAAAAAATATATATATTATTTTTGAAAAAATCATTTATAAATTATCCAATTTTCAATTTTTCATTATTCTGTAGTCTAGTTGAATAATGGGAAAAATATTAAATATGATATTACTTTAAGGCTCGTATTATGACATTATAATTTCCAAAAAGTAATGTTATAAATAGTATAAATGGAATACATTAATAAAAATACAATTCCCCTTTAAAATAATATATTTTATGCCATTTTATTAATTTTATAAACCCTTAATAAATCCTTTATTACCAATATTATATTTTAATATTTTCAAAATAAATTCTTTGTAAACATGACTCACATTCACATCACCAAGGGTATTATTTTATTTATTTTAGTTCTTTTACATGTAAAATATTGAAAAAATTCCAATTTTGAAGAAAGTATTGTAAAACCCATGTTAAGTTTTGTTTTTTGTTATTATTTTATCATATAGGGTTGAAACATATGTTTAGAAAATAATAATAATTCCCCCCTCTTTTTCTATAATTACAAACTAATCCTCAATTTACTCTTAAATAAAACTCCATTTAGTATGATGTTTCTATCCATACCCCTATCTAACTTCGTCCTATGTTGTTACCATTTTCTAAATTAGGTCCTCTCATTATTTTAGAAGCACCATCCCTTGGTAAGGTATTTTCTCCAAAAATATTTTTTTCATGAGCTTCCGTTATGTTTTTCCATTTTGATTTTAATTTTTTCAATTTATAATGTGTTATTATACATAAATTAATTTTAAATATGATTTCAAAATAATTATATACCTCCTTTCACTATCATTACACTCTTCTCTGAATCGTTATATTCACATATTATACTGCCAAAATTATTTTGAGCATTTTCCATGACATTAAATTGTGTAGTAAATACTCATCCGCATTTCCACATAAAAGTATTCAACTAGACATATCTATCTTACATGTATTGTGAAATCCCATGTATTTTATGCACACCCTATAATCATGGGATTAAATGTGATTGAATGAATCATTATGTTATATGATCTATTTGGAACACATATGGATGTACATTATATAAATGTGATTGGTGGCCTGCAAATTAAATATCCCTCAAATGAATTGGATAATTTTTTATCTCATGATTTACCATGAAGAGTAAATGGGAGGTTATCCAAAGAACACTATATAATGATATATTTATAATTGGCCTTGAATTACGGTTATAATTTCAGGTTTTTTGTTTTTTCCACATTCCCATATTGCCTCGTTGCTATCATCCTATATCATTTTTCAATGTGCATGTTTTTTTATTGTCAACCATTTTATATCCCCTTGAAATCCACTCATTTGAAATGTATTTCTTTTATCATGTCATTATTTTATAATTCTCATACTATGATTTATATCTATCCACATTCTTATATATGCCCCTGGTTATACATAAAATTTTTAGAAGAGTGAAGGAACTTTAAGAACAAGTTATGGAGGCTTAAATAATGTTGTTGTATCCATGATTCATGTTAATATGTTTTGCATCTAATTAACCAAAGACACTGGGAATTTTGATCTTTTAGTATTTTATTATGTGTTTCCTTATGAAATAAATCATGAATAAAGGTGAATTTTTTTATCGCAATATGAAACCTTTCCTAGAAGGGAAAGTCTGTTGTATTATTAAAAGAATGTCCATATTAAAGAAGTCTAACAGTAGAAAATTTACACATGTCCCTCTGAAGAAGAGGTAAAATATCATCCAGAAACTAATTACACCAGTTCAAATTATTTCCATCAGGGACCTTATTGTAAAGACCATATGCATGATATTTTTCCTCCCTATATACATGGCTGTTACTATAATCAATGGATGAGACATAGTCTATGAAAATAATCCACTAAGAAGATAACATCCATAAAAGATACTCAAAAACTACTCTAATATCATAGATAATAATAGAGGAATCATAGTCCAACCAAATATATCCCTATCCATGATGTGAAGTGCATTCATTATACTCAATGAAATCCCACATTTCATCCCCAAGATTGGAAGAAAAACCTCAAGAACTATAATGACAACCTAAAGTGTCCCCATGGTGACATATGAAAACTTAACAAAAAATCTAAGGACCCTAATTATCCCATTAAGAACCTTACTTATTAATTTTAATCCACCCCGCACAAGGTGACTACCAAAAAACATAAAATGTTCCATAATATTGATTGAATTAATAGCTAAAACCAAAATGCCTTAATACCGAGAGATCGTGAACTGAGTTAAAATAGAAACCCTATTGGGATGGAATAACTTCTTTGATAACTACCAATAATTGAGAAAATTTAGAATGAGGTGAAAAGATAACTTCATCATGTAACAATTTTTTGTGATCATGATAAATGATGAATATTAACTCAATATCAGCAACCCGAAATATATTGAGAAGTCGAGGGGATAACAAGATCGACGACCAGCCTTTGATGAAATCACAAATGGAGTATGTACATGGTAAATAGTTATCAAACATATTGTAAAGGGAATGTCACATTTCTAAAAAGGATGGATATATCATGAACAAATTCTCAATTTATTCCATTTCATGATGGAATATAGCACACAAGGAAGACAAAGAAATACAATAGTTATGTAAAAAATGATTAGTTAGCTACTTACCATGTGACAAATGTCTAACAGGGATTGACTATAAGGGAAGAAAAATCCTCTTATTCATTTTTTTAATCCAGATAGAGTTGGAAACCATGACAATAAGATAAGTATAGAATTCCATTGAAGTCAAAATAGCATTTTCTACAGGATCTGAAAAAAAATCAGAGTTGGTTGAGAACCAATATCTTCTAACAGTATCTCTAGTTCATTATGGAAGAACATCTAAATTGTTCAATTATTCAGAAGTTAAGATAGATAAATCTTGATTATCACCATTATCTAAGAGGAATTCCACAAGTAGAGCATGATTAAATTTTTTATCCCAAAAAATTAGAGGTGAATCCATAGAGGCCAACCTTCTTGAATTAAAATCAACTATCAAAACAGGGGAGGTCATATGGATTTGAGAGCAGGCCAAACATGGGAGGTCATATAATGAAGGTTACCATTTTTTAGTTTGACCAGAATACTGGTAGGATGAAAGTCAAGTTATGTAGACCTACCGTTCACAAATTTCTATATAAAATGAGCTTTCAAGGACTGATTTAAAGATTTAAGGATTTCTATACCAAGACATTGTGTTTAATTAATGACATGGGTTGTCATACAATTACAATTTCCCTAACTCCCATGATATTTTAATAATTCACAACAAAAATGCTACCTAATCCATAATATCTATTCAACAATATGTATTTGTTTCATGGTGGTCTCATATTCTAAACACATTGGATTATCCTTTCTCTATGACACATCTATCATTAAAACTATTGGGATATTAAAAAAAACTTAGTAACCTCAATGAGGCTTCCCACGAGGTTTGATAACATGTTTTAGTATAGTCTATTTTAGATATAGAGAAACACATAAAATAACCACCCTTCTAAATACAATACCTCAACAGAATAAATAGAACCTATGATGTGGTTACCTATTATTAAATAGGGATATAATGAAATCATATCTTCATTGTGATAGAACCTTCAATCATGAAAATCATATAGTGTATCCTGATGGGATGTTCCATGGGGACTATATTCAAGAGGATCCTTGAATATTGAAAATCCTATGTTGTATCATGATGGGGATTTCCATGCTGACTATCATCCAGACACTTTTTCTCTCTACCATCAACAAAATTAATGGATTTAATACACACAAAACCATCCTCCAAGAATCATATTTTATCTAGAACCATTGTTAAATTCAACATGTATATGTATTTTTCTATAAACATAATAAACCCAAAACATCCAAGGGACTGTGGCCAACAATTTTTTGTTTTTTCATGGTTTTTTATTTCATTAACTCATTTTTTATTTCTTATTAATTTTTTGTTGATTATTTTATATGAAAATTTTTCCATCATATAGATAGGTCATTATATATTCAGGGTAGTTTACACTTCTTGTTTATATGGTTATCTATGTTTCATTCCAACCTGTTCTTTTTTATACCATTGGGGATGGTATACAACCTATAATTATTGGGAAAACCCTTCAGATCATGTGGTGGATCAGGTTAGTTATCAATTCATAGGTATTCCATGACGGTTTGTTACTTGACCTATGTATAAATATATTTAGTAATCTAAAATTTTCTTTTTTAATATTTAATAGGGTATAAATGTTTTTAAAAAATTATTAAACTCTTTTGTGGAATGGTTAGAGTTGATATTAATATTTTTAATAAATTGCTATAAATTTTGAATGATATTTAAAAAAATTATTGTAGTTGATATGATATTTGATTTTATAAATTAAAAATGTTATTATTTCATCTGAATTAATAAAATTTTTTCCCCACATATGCTATCACACTATTTAAATAACCTCAACCCAAAGTGTTTATTATTTTTGAAAATGAATTGTTGGGGTGTTGAATATAGAATGAAAAATTGTTCACCAACTAATGATGGGTCAAGAGAAAAATATCCTTCAAATGAACTGACCTAACCATTTTTATAGCCATAACAATATTTTTATCTACCTTTTTCCTCTTCATATAGAAAATATTGACAACCCTAAATCCATAATAACCCCCTTGTGAGTGAAAAGGCATAATTATTTCAACATGGGAAGAAAAAAATTCTTCTTAACCAAGGTATTTTTTCGATTACCCACCCATTACCACAAACATATCTTCATAAATTCCCTCACCTACAACAACCCCAACAACATATAATAAGTCTTAATTCTAAATTTATTTAAAAGTAATACCTCATGAAATATATATCTATTTAAAGACATTCCACCACAATTTATTGGACTCATGGATATTCCACAAACTCTACATACCCAAAAAATCATGGTTCAATGAATCATGATCCCTAAAACCAATCCCCCTTAGTCTTTATCCTAAAATTCAACATTACAACTAATCAAAAATAGAGTTATTTTACCCAAATATTCATCACAAAAATAATTAATAATTAACAAATGCATAGAATAAATCACTTAGTGATAGATATTCATGCATCTCAATTGGAGAAAATGAAGAGATAAATCTGCTACATTTATAAGAAAAAAATGATAATTCATTTATATAAAATCATTTCTTATAATCCTTAAATAATCATATTTATACATTATTTTAACAACCTTAACAAGGTAATAGGTTACCTTTCTATAATATAATGAAGTATTCATAACATTCATGATGTTTAATTTGTTACACTCTAATACTTAGTTTAAAATTATCACCAAACAATTTGGATTGATTAAAAAATTAACCCAGATTTCTCAAAAACATCCTTTATCCCTAAAATGTTTAAAAATGATTTAGATCTCTTACAAATCCTAACACTCTTGGCATATAGCAGAAAAAATGAATATTTTCTATGGATTGATTGGTACTCAATCAAAAAATATAAAATAAAAATAAACCCTAATTCTTAATAACAACCATACATGATGACCAAAATCATTTATATTCTTAAATGAATAAACTGAATTACTTACACTAATGATCACAACTATCATTGTATTCATTGATATATTTTTGGGAGATAACCCAAAGGAATCCACCAAACACATATATCCATGTTGTATCCTTTTGATGACATGAATATCTCAACACTCTAGTGGGATCATTCTCACATCCATTTTATGTTTATACGTCACTTGGAAAAGATTAAATAATGAGTAGATATTTTATATGGAGATAGATTTATTCAATGTTTGGGAAAGATCATACAATGACAATATCATAGTTATTTATACTTTTCATAAGTTTTAGGACATTTCTGAGTCTTATTTTAAATTTAATCACATGTTATATAATGTTAGATTAATTTTATCATGATACCAAATTTTGAAAAATATAAATAGATCCATCTCCCATGTGTTTTAATATATGAAAAACATTATTAATAAATGAAAAATGGTATGATATTTGAATTCAAAACATTTTAAAATATACATCCTCGAAAATATTTAGTATTTACAAGAGTCATACATTATGATTCAAGACTCATTATAAGTAATTTCCTGACCAACCTTACTCTTCTATAACCATATTATAATGTGACTAGACATTAGGAGTAACTCCCCATAAACCAATGGTTTCTAAATAGAGTGGAGGGTCTAAGAGGTGACCGTGGGGATACTATACCCTAATAATATAAATAATAATAATTATTATTATATAATAAGAGACTAACACCATTAAATAATAAGAAACAAAAACTAAAATATATACTTATTATAAGAAAAAATAAACCAATATAATGTATTATTAATCATACAATAGTAAATAAGATAATTATTCATCATATGTCACATATAAAATTAAAAAATAACCAGAATAAAATATCATCCTGATATTAATGATCTACATGGTCTTTCTATAAAACCACTTAATCAATTTCATGGACAATATACACATCCAACTCCACTAGGATTAAAATGATTAAAGATTTTACATACTTGTGTGATGATACATAAATATTTCTTTCATCCTAGAGAAACCATGAAGGGTGTGATTATAAACTTAGTAGGCAACAAAAAATGGCATCCCAAGTTAATATCCATATGTATTCTATTGTATGAAATTAAAATAATATTCCTCCAAAACATACTACAAAATTAAAACCACTCATTCTTGACCAAAAGAAAGTGATATTTTAATTATCTCAACTAGTGTTTAATTTCATTGATTTCTCTATAATATGTCATAGAAAAAGTGATCTCAACCATCTAACCTGTTTCTTGTTAATTGGAATTTCATGTAAAAAAATTACTTAAAACCACCTCTATTGAGACAAAATTCCCAATCAAAAACCAAAAAAAATATAACATGTATCATGGTAATATAAACACTTTACAAACTATTGATTCAATATCACAGAGACATGGAGACACTATCCAATTACTAATACCAACCCGATGGCCACAACCTTTTTATCATATATAGAGATCTTTTTACTGCTGTTCAGTTATCCCAATCATCATCAAAACCATGTGTAATTCAATGGAATAACACTCCCCCATAATAACGGTAAAAAATATCATACCAATGATTCTTATTATATTAAGTGTAATATCATCATAAAGTGATGAAAATCCCCACACGGGCCTTGTCGTATGTGCACATGACCCGTTGGTCTTGGACACATTATGAGAGATAATCAACACTACCTAAGAAGTTCTATGAACCCCCATTTCTACTTTTGGAAAGGTCACATCCATCCATAATCATATATGTTTACCCCTTATATTCTCAATGAACCTCATGAATAGTCAAATCACATTGATTACCTCTTTTCAACACAGAAACTCATGTCTATGAAAACCTAGAATCACACAACCAAACTACACTTGAAAAAACCCATGGTTTATGTATCATAGTACCCTTCATTATATCATAATGAAAAATAAAAAATATAAGGGGTTGTATTCCCAGTAACACATAGAAAACCCTACCCTTACACCTTTACCATGAGACACATATCACACATATAATACAAGAAATAAATAAGAACTACCTTCCAGAATATAACATTATTCTAATAATTAGGAAACTATAGCTCATCTGAATCCATTGAAAATAAAAAAAGTATTTTTTTAAAACAAATACCCAATTAAGGTTAAAAAAAATAAGGATACAAAAATATAATCTATGAATAAACACTCTAGGATATATAACTGTAATTTTGGATACTCCAGGTTTCAAACATTTTTCAAGACATATAATGAATCAATGGAGATCACGGAATGGAGGATTAAGGAAAATTAGAAATGTAGAACGAGATAAATTCCATTATATTCAAGACTGAATGGAAATTAAATAAATTAAATATTTATTTTAGAAAAAATATTAAAAAATATCTCCATTATCAATTTTTTTAACACATTAAGAAGCTTTTCTGAAAAACAAAAATTTCATTTGTCACTGTTTTTTATATTCACATGTTTACAAATGTTGTTAAATTATTTACCATTATTAGAAAAAAAAATCAATCTCAGACAAAGAGATATATTCATTTTTGATGAATTACCTATTTTTTTTCTTAAATACTTGTTAATAAACCCTATAACCCAATTTTTTTCTTATACATGCCTATGTATTTTTTAAAATTTATAGGTAGATGTTTATTTTATTACATGTTTCATGTTTGGTGGAACATGAGAACTATATCTCACATAATCCCTAACCCCACATTATCACTTAACGTCAAAATTCTTCATGATGTGGCAATATTTTAATAAATTTATTTAACATATTTGAAAAAACAACAATAATTTTGAATCAAAATATTCTTTATTTGAAAAGATATTGAATCATGTTAATTTAGAGTGAAAATTTAATTTATTAAATATTTGGGTAATGATTTGTGATTTTGGAGCTAAAACGAGAAACAATTATTTTTATTAATTAATATATTCTTAAAAAATAATACAATGGTGTTTTTTGTGGATGTTTTATTGAGTATTTTTTTTTGAAATGGTATTGAAATGGTTTTGTACATAGAAATTAATTTATTCATTGTTATATTATTTTTTTGTGAATATAATTTATTAAAACTCAGGTGTAAATATCATTTTGATTTCCAATTTTGTTAATTATTTTGTTTACATGTTTACATTTATATTTTTAATATATAAATTTTCACAAAGTGTTTAACTATACCATAAAAGTTTATAGGTATGATATTTATTTATATAAGGTTCATATATATAATTTTTTTTATTGTAAAATAGATTATATATAATATATTTTTAAAGAAAAGTTTCATTCATACCATTTTTTGAGGTGAAATCTTCATACATATGATATTTTTTTCATTTAAATGGTGTGTTTCAATTTTCATGTTTGTCAAAATTTGAGAATTCATGGTGCATATCATATTTTTATTAGTGAAAAGGCTATGCATAATATATTTTTGAATGGAAAGTAGATATGAATAATTATTTTTTAGAAACTCTAAAATATATTAAATTTTTTCCATTTAAGGTTGATACATAATTTATTTTTATATAGGTATATCATACATAATATTTTAGAGTCAAAAAAATCCATTGGATTTTTATGTGTCTAATATTTTTCTAAATAAAGGTTTATTTTTCTATTTTTTGGAGAATATAAGTTATACATATAGTAATTATGTATTCTAAAATATGAAGAAACTCATGTGTAACATTTTTTCTCTAATGCATAAGATATGTATTTTTTGTGATATTTTTTAATTAATGGAATTATTTAATGTAATATTTTTTTCATAGGGTAACGATACCTGAAATATTTACCTTATCAAAATTATCTTGTATAATAAGTGAGAAAATGATCATACATGAAAATTTGTTGATTTCAGGGCTTCATAGATGAAAAAAATTAAGTAGTAATCTCTTATTAATAATTTTTATATTGTGGAAACTAATTGATATCATTTAGAGAAGTTGTTACTAACTGAATTGATATAAAAAATATGACTTGATTATAAATGTAGAATTTCATGCTAGTTGAACATGATGGAAATGACCTTAATGGGGGGATGTTTTGATTGAGTCCCCAAAATGAGATGGTGAATAGTTAAAATATATCACATAGAGATAATAAATTAGAGCGTGAAGAAACAAGAAATGAATAATTTCAATAATGAATACTTTATATAGTCATGAGTAGCCCCATTTACATATTCAAGGATCATGACTAATGTTGGGGACCGACTAAGATAGATAGGGACTCATTATAACATAATGTCGAAGAGAAAGAGATTTCTGAGGCATAATATAGGGATTCTAGGAGAAAAAAAGAGGATGATGGATGAGGTAATTGATAAGATATCTGGATAAAGAAAAATACTTTGTCCCATATCTTTGGTATTATATATTTCATATTATAATTTCTCATGTATTCTTTTTTTAAACTTTATCTATGGTTAATTTTATTGAGTGGAATTCTATTAATTTAGTTTGTTAATATTTTCATGTTCATGATTTTTCATTGAACTTTTTTTCCATTAATCTTGTGTTTTTTATCATTCAATTATGTAATTGAATTTTATTGATGTATCAATAGAATAAAATTAATTTTATATATAAATTTATCTATTTCACTAATTATAATAAATCAATAGATATTGTTTTTGTACTTATTGAATTAAAATTTATTGAAAATGATAGTTTATTCTCAGAATGAATCCCCAAGATTTCTAGTCTTATTAAACCATATTTTAGGACAATCACATATTCACTGAACTAATAAAATTGGAATTACTATGTATATCTTTTTTTCATTTTTTATCTATATTTATTTTTTCTAACAAAATTTATTTTAGGTGTAGTTAACCCTCCAACTCTATCATTTTTCACACTCACCATTTTTTCTCTAACATTTTATATTCATATTTTCATAAGTTTTGGTTAAATAATCAATTAGATTATTCACTATATTTACCTTGTGTTTGGACAATCTTACCACTTTTTTGGTACACATTTTAATAGTTTGTCAATGTGGTTTTTATTTTCAATTTTTTAATGTGGAAGATAATGAAAAATAATATGTTTGACGTGTTTTTATGTTGTTTAAATATGGACCATAGTTTATTGAGATCATGTTAAATGGATTTAAATGGATGTTGGGATCAAAACCTACAATTAATAGAGTTATGATATAAAAATATTTTATATCAAACCATTCTAATAAGACCATATGAGGCTCTTTATGGGAATTGGTTTTGAAACACAATATGCTATGACGATATTAGAGAGTGAAAGCTTATGGGAACTGATCAAATCCAATTGATTAATGGAAGTTTCAAACTAGCTAATGGCATTCAATATATGTATAAAGTCGTCAAAAAATATATAGTTATAGTCATAAACAAGTAATTAATCTTGTGTTTAATGATATGGTTTCCCTTTGTATATCATCAAGGTATAAATTACTGAGGTATATGAAAAATGAAAATCATATTGCTAGATACATCAACCTTGTTGAGATCCTTGATTTCATCATCACAATGGCCTATTGTCTATCACTCCCACCTAACCTAACAAAATTACATGATGTGTTCTATGTATCCCTCTTCAGTAAGTATATACCAAACCCATATCATATAGTAAATCCAGTTTTTTTATTTTAGAATAAATATCTTTTATACAAGGAGTATCCAGTGAAGGTATTATATCATAGATTTAATGTTCTATGAAACAAGAAAACTCACATCATTAAAGTGTTGTGGTAAAACCACATGTTTGATAAAGAAACATGGTAACATGAAGACATGATGAATATGAAGTAACCTCATCTATTTTAGTTTATGAAATAAAATTTCTTGCGTGAAATATCTGAAGAGCTGAATAATGTAACGACTATGAATTTTATTAATGAAATTCCTTTTTTTAAATTAAAATTCAATATATAGTAATGTTTTTATAGAAATCATATATAATACATTGGTTAATAAAGTCCATCTAAAAAATATATCTTATTTTATTTGAAATACCATTAAAAATATTAACCACATATAATATAGTCTTTTTATGTAGGCTAATAAAGTTATTATGTAAAAGGGTAATGATAAAGTCCATTTTCACTATAAAAAGGAATGATGCCCTTGACCCGTATGATCATACCATGTAATTTTAATTTGTTGGCAATTCATAGGGAGATATCATTATTGGATGTATACCTTGAAATGTCCAAGAAGAAATTAAAAAATTAAAGAATGAAAAAACCATATATGGTATAAGTTCATGTTTATCAAGATCATGATGCATACCAGGTTTACTGAATCACCCAAATAAATCCCCCCATAACAAAAATTACCCACAGGGAATATACTTGGGGAAAAGCGGTGATGTATCTAGAACATATAAATATGAATTCTCTATTTTCATTTTTTAATAAAATATTGATTATATTTATTCATTTTCATTATTACAATAATAAATAATTTATTGAAAAATAGATTTTGATATGAAGAAAAAAAAATTTATTTTTAGAAAATATAAGGTTTAATTAAAAAATTAGTCATCATTAATTCATTAATTTTAAAATAAATTTTATTCTCATATCATATTATTAATAAATAATAAATATATACACATGATAATAAAATTTATTATAGTCTAATATAGTATTTATAAGATTTAGAAAAATGTTCTAGACATAAAACTATCATTTTTAATTAAATAATCATATTTTATTATTAGTATAAATTACAATATATAGGGAATTTTTTAGATGAAATAAATATTAATTTTGAAATAAAAATGTTAAAATTACCCAATGGTGTATTTTCTATAATTTTCTTAGAGAATAGAAAATATCACTAAATATTAAACATGGTATAAATATATAGTTTGTATTATAAATTCAAAAGGAATGAAAACTAATGTAATAAATATTAAAAAGTGAATCCCTTACCAAAAATATGGTCACCCATTATAATAGGGGTTTTCAAAGTCAATTTATTAATTTTATAAACCATTAATGAATCCTCCAAAACCAATATTATTTGTTTTGGTTTCTAAATCAATGATTTAAAGTCATGAATCACTTCATAATAATGGAGGGTATTATGTTATGAATATCTTGTCATGGACTTATATAATATTCAATGACATTTTAATTTAGAAGAAACCCTAGGAAAAATCCATTTGAAGAATTTTGGTTTTATTATTTTATCATATAGAGTTCAGAACTTATTGTAGAGACCCGTATCTTGACGTACATGGACATTACATTACATTTGCGGAATACTTAGTACATAACAAAAACACACACTAAAGGATCGTAATAGTTTAGTGTCTTTGGAAACTCGGAACGTAATCTTCTAATCGTGGTGAAAGTTCTTCAATATCTCCCATAAAGATCTTCCCTTTTTTTTAACCTAAAACCTTTCTTTATATCCTGGGGAAAAGAAAACATAAAAGGGTGAGCTCAAATGCTCAGTAAGGGTATAAAAAAGAAAAATCAATCACATCATATTCATAAGAACATAAATTTTGGAAATCTTAACCTGCAAAAGAGAGCATAATTTCATAACATGGGATAAATCATAGTAGTGAAATGAAATCCAAGTAATCATAACAAAAAACATGAAACTTTGTGGAATACACACATAATCATAGAGAATCATTTCTTATTAGTCATGACTCATTTCCAAGACTATCTTAGTGGACAAAGTCCCTTTCTGAATCGAGTCACCCTCGTTTCAGTCCTGTTTCACTGAACCGGTATAACCTACCATTCCAGCCATGTCTATCTCATGAGATATGAAATCTTTACCCAATGCATTGGAGGGAGATATAGGTCCCACCCATCTTATAATGAATCCTTTCTTATGTGTGCCACATAATCATAAACCATACATCATAGCATAACCCATGTAATAAAAATGGGATTCTTAAACAACATGACATCATAAAACAATTCATATAAGATAAAGGAATTCATAAAAATATTTCCATCACAACATAATCAAACCAATGTAATAATAGGGATAAAAACAGAACCCTTTTATTATCTTAGATGGAAAATAATTTTGATAAAATACTTGAAATAAATTCTTGAGGAAAATATCCTTTCTACTTCAAAAACACTTTTCTTTTCTTAATATGCCATACAATTATAAAATAAAAGAAGTTGATTAAAAATAAACATGAAAACTTGTAAAGGAAGTTTCTTGGAAATAATGTTTTAAAAATCCATTCATGCCGTATAAGTTAAAAAAAACATTCTTCGTACTTTTGTCGGAAAAGTCAAAAAGTACCTCGTACGAAAAAAAAACGACAAAAGATTCCTTTCATATTCTTTACTAAAAACTCACCGAAGGGTAAAATTGGATTTAAAAAATTTTAGGTGGATGTAAATAACATTACATATTGAGGAAACATGGATGTGGATGATAAAATATACCCCAGTAAATTTCAAAGTACAAACAATCTCGGATAAGAATGAGATTGTGATATTTCCCTTACCTTAGGTCCAATTTGCTTCGTATGTGTCCGAACCTCATGTATAATGATTTAAATAATGTCATTGACTTATTACAGAATCATATTCATTGTTATGATATCATATATGGTTCACTTATGACATTATATTACCCATTCTTTTGTAAATTCCATGTTAAAGAAGCGTTTTGGGTAAAATCGTTTCATTTATCGTAGGTGTTTTGACTTGTTGTTCTTGACATCATTATTACTTATATCATGATTTACTTACTTCCAGAATATAAAATATGATTTATATATCATATATATTCAGTATATATATATATATATAATAGATAGATAAATGAAATGAAAAACACCGTTCATGGAGACGGTAGTCCGTACGTACGCATGAACGCTGTTTTCCTTTCCTTATTGTCTTGAATGGAAGTAAGTAGATGACATACATATGTATATATATACATAAATCCAGTAGCTTTATAATGTCATATATTTCATTATTATTTCTTATATATACATTATAATCATTCTTAAATGGTTAACATGGAGAATGAATCTCATCGCGTCGTGGAGACGGTAGTCCGTACGTACGCACGAGCGATGATATCATTTCTATAAATATTGAATTGAATTGGAGTGGATTATACAATATATCAGAATCAATATGATGTTGTAATAACTATGTATAGTTATTCTTTACACCATTATACCCATCCATGTAAGGTGGTGGTGGAAAATAGATTACACCACGGCGTGGAGACGGTATTCCGTACGTACGCACGCGCGGTGATTTCTTTTTCCGTAGGATGGATAGATGGTGAAATAGGGTTGTTTCATACTTATAATAACATATCAGTATATGAGTGATACTGATGTTATTACTTCATAATGAAACAACCTAAGAAGAAGAAGTGGAAGAAGAAATAAAGATGAAAGAATTGGTAACGGTAATTACCTCTTCTTTGAAGTGCCTCTTTGAGATCTCCTCTTAGGGCACTAGAATTGGTCTTTGAGGAAGACCAGAACCTCTAGGATGTTGCTAGGGAAGTGGAGAAGAGATTTTGGCAGGGGTTGGCCGAGCTTGAGTGCTCAAATTGGTGTGAGGAGGAGGGGGAGGATGTGTCCTTTTATAGGGGAGGAGAGGGGCACCTTAGGAATATCTCAAAATATTATTTTATATTAAAGTCAAAATCGGTTTATAATGGTTCCAAAGGGTCTTATTTCGAAGCTAAAGTGGGGATGGGTCGAAATCCTATCAACCAATAGAATTTAGACAAGTTTAGGATATTATTTTAACCTTATCAATTAGATTTAACTCTAAGTTAAATAATTTAACATTTACCGTGTCTTTTTATTTTCTTTCACTATATGGTTAATACACTTACTATAACATGCCAAACGAACCCCAAATTGTTTATTATTAATATATATATCCTTATCTAAGTCATTTGGCCGAACCTTAGATTTTTAGGAATAAAATAACAATTAATAATATAATATTTTATTTAAAAACTATTTTGTGTCAATTTTGACACTATTAGATATATGATTTTTGTGAAAGTCATAACAGAATTAAATGTTCGAACCATGTTGATTAAATCAACATTAATATATCATAGTAACCTAGAAAATTAGTGGAATTCATAAAAATTTTCAAATTACATTTATTTTGGTGTTTATAACATCAATTATGTCAATATTTCATTAATAAGATAATTACTGCATCATCGTTGTGTCATAAATAAATTAAATTATTTGATGTCTAAAAATTAGAAATAAAATACCATCATGTAGAAAATCGTTTTAGCTTTCTAATGAATATTTACAATCGAATTTATCTTATGTATAACCCCATATTAAAAATGCTTTACTTATTAAACTTTGATTTTAACTATTTTAACCTTTCTTTAAATAAATTAATAATAAATGTCCTAATCTAATCCAAGTGGGCCTAAATGGTCATATTTTATTCCTAAGTTTGTTTTTGGTCGAATTACACTTGTACAATAGAATTAGGACATGTGTTAGGGTAATATTAATATCATATTTACCCTTAGTTACCCTATTTACTATTAACCGCGGTAAAAAAAAGTAAAAAGTTACTATTCACCAAAAATTATTTTCATCTCATTGAACCACATTTTAGTCCTTGATATTAACCGTGTCTGTCGGATTTTCAAAATTCTATTCACAGAAGCGGTAAAATTAAGTTTTATGCAAAATTCAGTTTTTTAACCTACCACTTAGTAGTTTCACTATTCATCAAAAATTGATGTTTTTCAGAACAATGCCAAAATTTCATCCTAAGCTATATTTCATTTTCCGAATTCAAAAATGAAATCTATTTTACCAAATTCATAACATAGAAGTTTCATTAATTAATTTTATAATTAAATCCCACTGTTAAAATAAATAGCATGTTTTTAGGAAACAATATATATCAAAAGATTGACACTTGATTATGTCTGGTTTAAATGTGAAATTACAACCAATGACCAACATTGTATTAAATTGTAAAAATATATTCTAAATATACTTTAAAACCACTCAAATTAATAATTTATCACTATTAATTATTTCGATTAAAAAAGTTATTTTTAATTATAATTTAGTAATTTTCACTATTCATCAGAATGTGAAAGTTATCCGAAAAGTACCAAAATTTCACCTTAGGCTAAATTCGATACTCCGAATCCAAGAATGAAGTTCATTTTGAAAAATAAGATTTACAGAATTTTAAAAAGTGGTTATTACTATTCATAACGGCTAGTTTTAATAATATTTTAATAGCATATCATTGTTTCGTGAAACTCAGTATTACGTACCACACACGCTATCGAGGAAGGTTGTGATTGCGTGTAATGCAAGGCAAGTCAAGGATGCGTGTTGTGCAAGCTGCTTTTGGTGTAGCGTACAACACAAGACATTAATAAAATTAAAAAGAATATTTTTTATAAAATCTTGGGCTGTTACATTCTACCCCCCTTAAAATGAATTTCGCCCTCGAAATTTGTTGGGGTTATAAATGGTTTACTATTCGAAAGTTTCTTTAATAGAAACCCACATCGTAAAAAGGAATGTCAAAACCAATCTTTAAAAAAAAAGTATGAAACGTAACGGTTACCCAAATAAACTAATCATTGGGTTTCCACATAGGTGAAAATATGGATATGGAAGAGAAATCTAACCATCATGTTCTGATGGAGAGTGGTAGAGAACATGGCTACAGAAAAGCCAGTAATCACAAATCCATATATTTGTGATGATATAAGGTACCATCTGATTCATCAGGTATAAGATCACTAGGACAACATTTTTGGTTTTCAAGATCATTTCCCCTAAAGTTGAAAATTTGAATTAGAATAAATACTTACTTTATTTTGGTACAATCTCACTTTTGTTCGTGCCTTGAACAATTTCCACTTCATCTCTTAAATAAATGAAGTTGAATTTGTTATTCGTGAAGTGTTAGCAGATCATGTGATAGAATGACGGGTCATTCCATCTGTCTCAAACAAAAGGTTAGCAAAAATTATATGCATAAATCGATCTATAGTGAGATTAATCATATATGGTTCCTAAAATGGACTTATACTTCATATATCATACTGCTTAATATAATAAAACTAGTTTCTACTAAACAGGGACTTCCTGTAGGCCAGTGGTAGGCGATAAAGGCCAGTCGCACTTCGGTTGTGGGTTCGATTCCTACAGCCTTGTCCGAAGCGATGGGCTGTCGCCCATCCTGCAGGTTGTCCTTTTTATAAAAATATATTACTATAACATCCCATCAATAATATCGAAAAAAAAACTTCTATCCTTAAACAATACTAACTTATGTCCAACATAATCCATTCCAATCTTTAGGCTTATCCATAATACTGCAGTCCATTCTCATAACATAGTGAAAACAATTACCAGAGATTTAATACTATCGTTGATCCCCACATATCATAAGATATGTCTTGTTGGTCACATTCCAAACATTCAAAGTCCTTAATCGCGTATTCTCTTGAATACCTTAGTGAAAACATGAGTGCAGTTAAAAGTTAACACTTTCCACATACCAAAATTCTCAAAATTCTATATACTCAAACCATGATATCACTTAGTCCTTATATCAATCATGAGCTCATGAATACAATCAAACATCTCATTATCTTCTTATCCTTTCATTATGCACTTATCATCTACTTTCCAAAAGTATCTGAATAACATTTCATGGTTACTGGTACCATTCATCATACACTTTCAAAACTTAAGGAAAGACAACAGTGTAACAATCCTTAGATGTATCCTTATTCCATGAGATTACTTATACAACATTACACATGATAAACATGTAATCATTCCACTACATTCTTAGACCATTGACCGAGCTTCAACATTTCTTTCATCTCACATATCATTTGTAGTTTCTTCATCATCATAAACATAAATACTTCCCATACGACCATACTGATTCTCTTCATGAGACTTTCCCTTAGGGCATTGGTTTGCATAATGCCCGTACATTCCACATTTAAAACATTTAACCATTGTTGATGTCGTAGCAATACCATTATCCTCATCCATGGTGTTAACTGAACCTTTTCCTTTGCACTTACTTGCTTTGTGTCCTTCTTTTCCACACCCAAAGCATCTTCCAGTTCCTTTGAAACATTCTCCTTGATGCCTCTTCCCACATGATTTACATAGGGGGAATTGAACTTTCTTTCCTATATGATCATCATGAAACTCCATCTTTCTCTTATTAGCCGAGTCAGGAAACTTACCAAATTTTACTTTATTGATCATATTATGAGATTGCTGATTCGGCATAATAATGATGTTTGGACTTCCAAATCCCATTTCATTTGGTTGCTCATAAAAAATATCATCCCATTGTCCAGCATATCCTCCATTATCATGAATCACCTTGTTTCCATCCATTTTCTAAAACCCAAAAAGAATAGTGTGAGAGGCAAAAATCATGCCAGGGAAAACAACATTATAAAGGGGGAGTACCTTCAATATCTAACATCTTAGGTTTAATTCTATGATTGTTAGCGTAGTTCTAGTACTATAACCTATACATATACTTAACCTTAGGGACATCCCTAGACATACCTTAGAAATATCTCTAGGGATCTCACTAAAGTTCTCGCATCCTAGTTTCCAAAGGTTGACTAAACCTTTCCTCTGATACCAACTGTAGAGACCCGTATCTTGATGTACATGGACATTACATTACATTTGCGGAATACTTAGTACATAACAAAAACACACACTAAAGGATCGTAATAGTTTAGTGTCTTTGGAAACTCGGAACGTAATCTTCTAATCGTGGTGAAAGTTCTTCAATATCTCCCATAAAGATCTTCCCTTTTTTTTACCTAAAACCTTTCTTTATATCCTGGGGAAAAGAAAACATAAAAGGGTGAGCTCAAATGCTCAGTAAGGGTATACAAAAGAAAAATCAATCACATCATATTCATAAGAACATAAATTTTGGAAATCTTAACCTGGAAAAGAGAGCATAATTTCATAACATGGGATAAATCATAGTAGTGAAATGAAATCCAAGTAATCATAACAAAAAACATGAAACTTTGTGGCATACACACATAATCATAGAGAATCATTTCTTATTAGTCATGACTCATTGCCAAGACTATCTTAGTGGACAAAGTCCCTTTCTGAATCGAGTCACCCTCGTTTCAGTCCTGTTTCACTGAACCGGTATAACCTACCATTCCAGCCATGTCTATCTCATGAGATATGAAATCTTTACCCAATGCATTGGAGGGAGATATAGGTCCCACCCATCTTATAATGAATCCTTTCTTATGTGTGCCACATAATCATAAACCATACATCATAGCATAACCCATGTAATAAAAATGGGATTTTTAAACAACATGACATCATAAAACAATTCATATAAGATAAAGGAATTCATAAAAATATTTCCATCACAACATAATCAAACCAATGTAATAATAGGGATAAAAACAGAACCCTTTTATTATCTTAGATGGAAAATAATTTTGATAAAATACTTGAAATAAATTCCTGAGGAAAATATCCTTTCTACTTCAAAAACACTTTTCTTTTCTTAATATGTCATACAATTATAAACTAAAAGAAGTTGATTAAAAATAAACATGAAAACTTGTAAAGGAAGTTTCTTGGAAATAATGTTTTAAAAATCCATTCATGCCGTATAAGTTAAAAAAAACATTCTTCGTACTTTTGTCGGAAAAGTCAAAAAGTACCTCGTACGAAAAAAAAAAACGACAAAAGATTCCTTTCATATTCTTTACTAAAAACTCACCGAAGGGTAAAATTGGATTTAAAAAATTTTAGGTGGATGTAAATAACATTACATATTGAGGAAACATGGACGTGGATGATAAAATATACCCCAGTAAATTTCAAAGTACAAACAATCTCGGATAAGAATGAGATTGTGATATTTCCCTTACCTTAGGTCCAATTTGCTTCGTATGTGTCCGAACCTCATGTATAATGATTTAAATAATGTCATTGACTTATTACAGAATCATATTCATTGTTATGATATCATATATGGTTCACTTATGACATTATATTACCCGTTCTTTTGTAAATTCCATGTTAAAGAAGCGTTTTGGGTAAAATCGTTTCATTTATCGTAGGTGTTTTGACTTGTTGTTATTGACATCATTATTACTTATATCATGATTTACTTACTTCCAGAATATAAAATATGATTTATATATCATATATATTCAGTATATATATATATATATAATAGATAGATAAATGAAATGAAAAACACCGTTCATGGAGACGGTAGTCCGTACGTACGCATGAACGCTGTTTTCCTTTCCTTATTGTCTTGAATGGAAGTAAGTAGATGACATACATATGTATATATATACATAAATCCAGTAGCTTTATAATGTCATATATTTCATTATTATTTCTTATATATACATTATAATCATTCTTAAATGGTTAACATGGAGAATGAATCTCATCGCGTCGTGGAGACGGTAGTCCGTACGTACGCACGAGCGATGATATCATTTCTATAAATATTGAATTGAATTGGAGTGGATTATACAATATATCAGAATCAATATTATGTTGTAATAACTATGTATAGTTATTCTTTACACCATTATACCCATCCATGTAAGGTGGTGGTGGAAAATAGATTACACCACGGCGTGGAGACGGTATTCCGTACGTACGCACGCGCGGTGATTTCTTTTTCCGTAGGATGGATAGATGGTGAAATAGGGTTGTTTCATACTTATAATAACATATCAGTATATGAGTGATACTGATGTTATTACTTCATAATGAAACAACCTAAGAAGAAGAAGTGGAAGAAGAAATAAAGATGAAAGAATTGGTAACGGTAATTACCTCTTCTTTGAAGTGCCTCTTTGAGATCTCCTCTTAGGGCACTAGAATTGGTCTTTGAGGAAGACCAGAACCTCTAGGATGTTTCTAGGGAAGTGGAGAAGAGATTTTGGTAGGGGTTGGCCGAGCTTGAGTGCTCAAATTGGTGTGAGGAGGAGGGGGAGGAGGTGTCCTTTTATAGGGGAGGAGAGGGGCACCTTAGGAATATCACAAAATATTATTTTATATTAAAGTCAAAATCGGTTTATAATGGTTCCAAAGGGTCTTATTTCGAAGCTAAAGTGGGGATGGGTCGAAATCCTATCAACCAATAGAATTTAGACAAGTTTAGGATATTATTTTAACCTTATCAATTAGATTTAACTCTAAGTTAAATAATTTAACATTTACCGTGTCTTTTTGTTTTCTTTCACTATATGATTAATACACTTACTATAACATGCCAAACGAACCCCAAATTGTTTATTATTAATATATATATCCTTATCTAAGTCATTTGGCCGAACCTTAGATTTTTAGGAATAAAATAACAATTAATAATATAATATTTGATTTAAAAACTATTTTGTGTCAATTTTGACACTATTTGATATATGATTTTTGTGAAAGTCATAACAGAATTAAATGTTCGAAAAAAGTTGATTAAATCAACATTAATATATCATAGTAACCTAGAAAATTAGTGTAATTCATAAAAATTTTCAAATTACATTTATTTTGGTGTTTATAACATCAATTATGTCAATATTTCATTAATAAGATAATTACTGCATCATCGTTGTGTCATAAATAAATTAAATTATTTGATGTCTAAAAATTACAAATAAAATACCATCATGTAGGAAATCGTTTTAGCTTTCTAATGAATATTTAAAATCGAATTTAACTTATGTATAACCCCATATTAAAAATGATTTACTTATTAAACTTTGATTTTAACTATTTTAACCTTTCTTTAAATAAATTAATAATAAATGTCCTAATCTAATCCAAGTGGGCCTAAATGGTCATATTTTATTCCTAAGTTTGTTTTTGGTCGAATTACACTTGTCCAATAGAATTAGGACATGTGTTAGGGTAATATTAATATCATATTTACCCTTAGTTACCCTATTTACTATTAACCGCGGTAAAAAAAAGTAAATAGTTACTATTCACCAAAAATTATTTTCATCTCATTGAACCACATTTTAGTCCTTGATATTAACCGTGTCTGTCGGATTTTCAAAATTCTATTCACAGAAGCGGTAAAATTAAGTTTTATGCAAAATTCAGTTTTTTAACCTACCACTTAGTAGTTTCACTATTCATCAAAAATTGATGTTTTTCAGAACAATGCCAAAATTTCATCCTAAGCTATATTTCATTTTCCGAATTCAAAAATGAAATCTATTTTACCAAATTCATAACATAGAAGTTGCATTAATTAATTTTATAATTAAATCCCGCTGTTAAAATAAATAGCGTGTTTTTAGGAAACAATATATATCAAAAGATTGACACTTGATTATGTCTGGTTTAAATGTGAAATTACAACCAATGACCAACATTGTATTAAATTGTAAAAATATATTCTAAATATACTTTAAAACCACTCAAATTAATAATTTATCACTATTAATTATTTCGATTAAAAAAGTAGTTTTTAATTATAATTTAGTAATTTTCACTATTCATCAGAATGTGAAAGTTATCCGAAAAGTACCAAAATTTCACCTTAGGCTAAATTCGATACTCCGAATCCAAGAATGAAGTTAATTTTGAAAAATAAGATTTACAGAATTTTAAAAGTGGTTATTACTATTCATAACGGCTAGTTTTAATAATATTTTAATAGCATATCATTGTTTCGTGAAACTCAGTATTACGTACCACACACGCTATCGAGGAAGGTTGTGATTGCGTGTAATGCAAGGCAAGTCAAGGATGCGTGTTGTGCAAGATCCTTTTGGTGTAGCGTACAACACAAGACATTAATAAAATTAAAAAGAATATTTTTTATAAAATCTTGGGCTGTTACACTTATGTTCATAAATTAATAATTAATCCTCCTATTTTCTATAATTAATCACTCATCCACCAACTCTAATTCACTAAAAACCCATTGAGAATGAATTTATTCTCTAATCCCCTCTCTAAATCCCTCTTATAGTGTTCTAATTTACTTAATAATTCCCTCTTTTTCTTCTAGATGTTCCCTCCCAAGGTACGTGACTATCTCCTCTTATTTTTATTTAAAGTGCATTAATTTTGTGAAACTCTTTTTAATTCCAATTTTCAATGTTTTAATGGGTTATGAAACATCCATTTTACTATCATTTCTATGTGCATATAATGGGACACCACCTTTAACCCCCATTATTCTATTCCCTGAAAAATTATGTACAACAATTATTCTTCTAAAATTATCCTAAAATTTTCTAAGCTAAAAATTTGTGTAATTATTTCAAATACCCATTACCAGTAAATGGTAACTACATGGATTTATTAATCCTTAATTTATTGGGTAATTCCCTGTATATAAATAAGATTCCATAATCATGGAATTAATTTTTTTTAAATATGTTTTAATGATAAATGATCTATGTGGAACACAAATGAATGTATTTATTATGAATGGGATAGTTGGGATCTAAATTATATTGTTTTCCAATGCACTAGGTAATATTTTAATATAATGAGATACTATGTGTGTGGATGGGGGGATATCCAAACAACATTATGTAATGATGCCTATGTGTTTAGCCTTGAATTATACCTATAATTTCTTATTTTATGTTGTTTCTATATTACTATGTTTTCATGATGTAATAATCTTAAATCTTGCTTCAAAGTTAAATTTTATGATTTTTACCCCATTTATATAACCTTTACATTCATATCATCTCACATGTATTAACGTCACCATGATATGATTTTATTATTCCTTTAACGGGATTTATAGATCGCAACTTTCTTATGTACAACCTAATGATGTCCCCTGAAGTGTGAGAATATTGATGGAAAATAAGGTAATATTTTGATGTTTTTATATAATTTTTAATATGAATGTGTTAGGTAATTATGTTATATATTAGATTAATTAAATACATAATACACATGATTATTTGGGATTGTATTGAGTGTATCATTAAGTAATAAATCATGGATATATTTTGATTAAATATATTGGTTGTCATAACCCTTATGTAAATAACCATAAAGATCATTATGTATCACCATTACCCTTAAGAAACTTCCACTAAAATTCACTAGTTATGGGACCATTACACATCATGTGTCACACTAGTTACCCTTACATATCATACCTGATATGAATGGATTCTAACAGTGGCCTTTATATTCCATACAAGACTACAATTTTGTATCAAATAAAACTCAACATTTTTTCATATTTAACATCAAATGGATACACTTATGTAAAAATGGGTTACTCATACATATAAAAAATATACACTTACACATCCAATAAAAAACCCTTATGTATTTAATTTGCTGCAATGTTTCTCTTATAAACATAGGGAAACTCTAAAGATACCATTATGTATACCATTATCCATTTTCATTTAACCCTTCACAATGTGATTTTCTATTGATACCCTTACACATACCAACAATTATGAATTTACACAAACAAGGTGACCCTTACTAATGAGATTTAACGTTTCCTTTCAAAAACCATGATGTCTTTTATGCATATAACTACCATTATGTATGAGAGTTTTTCATTTTTACAAAAAATTATCTAAACTCTGCAAGACCACTCTTAGGAAATGACTCACCCAAGTCGTATCATATCAATAAAAACTTGGATTTTATAAATTTTTCAAACAACTCAATTTTTTTTAAATTCTCTACATGTACTCTCAAACTTCTAATTTTTTGACATTCACACACCTGAATAATTCCATTATATCATCCTATTATTATCAAACATAGATATTACTTATTTTTATATGAATATTCAATAAATTTACCATACACATGCAAGAGGACCCTAATATTTTAGTGTATTTAGAGACATGGTATAGAATATTATAATTCGGTGAAAGATATTCTACGTCACACATAATGACCTCCCCATTTAGTTATATTACCATCATAACCTACACAAAACATTTATTCTCAACCTAGTGAATTGAATCTTATGAAAGGGGGAGCTCAAATACCCAGTAAGGGATAAGAAGGGGGATACATAAGAATAACATAAAGATAAGTGGATGATAACATGAGCATACAATTTTAAAACCACACCTTTCAGACCAATGATCACAATATAACGTCATGAAATAATGATTTTCCACTAATAAGACAATAATTCTAAGTGAATCATTGATCATGTTCTATGTGATCATAACATAGGAATAAGTCATCAAATTGTGGCCTATACATTATAATAGAAAATATTTTTTAATGAATACCCATTAGGAAATTAATAACATGAAAATATTTGGATAACCATCGATGTAAATACATTAATCTTAGGATAACATCTAATTTACCCTCTTTAGAGCTTGGGATAACCTCTCATGTACACTTTGAGCTCATATAAAATTAATCATTAAACAATGCATTAAATGTGGATATAGATCCAAATCATCACATATTCTATATTTTTATATTCTACATGTTCATATAGAATTCATAATATCAGAACCCATGAAATGAAATGGGTTTCATAAATCATGACATTATAACGTAACCCATGTAAATGAAAAGGTTTTCATAATTATTTCATTGTTTCATCATAATAGTACCCTAGGAAAATATATGGGATTCATAAAAATAATTTCATCATAAAAAAAACATTCATGGAATTAAAAAGAATATAATACTTGAATAATATCCATATTAAATAACAAGTATCCTAAAAGGATTCCATCTTATATTGGATATGATTTTGAAATAAAAAACCACTATGAATGTTTATTAAGGAAAACAACCATTCCACACTGTAAAATAATTATTCAAAAATAAAACATATTGAACAATTTTCATTTAAAATAAAATTGATAACATAAAATGGAATCTTTAAAATATAGAATCTTCATGATGATGAAAAATATCATTCATTCATTAGAGGTTAATAGAAGGATTCCTTTCACAATTTTAGTAAAAGACAAATGGGAATGGTTTTTCAAAAAGACAGAAAGATTAATTTTAATAAAAAATTATGAATTCATTAATGGTTCAAAATTTCATCAATAAGTCATTTTATTAATTAAAAAACATTTTTAAAATCAATTTTAGAAAACATGGTTTCTGAAGAACAATTTTTTTGACCAAAAATTTGATTTTTACTAAAACATTATTTTGAAATTTTGAGTACATAAAGAAGAGAATATGAATGAAAACATGCAGTCTAGATAAATAACAATATGAGAAGAAAATTAATTTGTTTTTTGATTGATATATCCTAGTATTTAATCATTTGAAACATAATCATATAAATTCAAAATAAACTATGAGATTGAAAAATAATTCTCTTCCTACTTTAGTTACGTTGAAATATAATCCCAAAGAAAGAATAACATTAAATTAAATATATAATATCTTGAAAATATTTATATTCATTATATAACATGAAATGTGGATTTATATACTCCTCAAAAAGTTTAATTGTGCATAACATAACTAATGTCCCAAAGAATAAACAATCTGATGAAAATCACTTAATTAATTGTTAAATATTAATCTGTAAACAAAAAAAATTAATATCCTAAACTAGATATTAAAAACCACATAATATTATGGAAAATAAAAAAAATACACTATTTCGTAGTATATAGACCACTAAAAATATATTAGTGAGGAATATGGTATGTGTCTCATAGAGTAAAATGTGAGATGAAAATCCCTTACATTAAGTATTGACTTACTCAATACATATTCAATCCTATTGTATACTAAATATATGTTCATTATGTATATATATATATATAAATATCATTATAAATATCATAAAATATAAGACTTCTTAATTACCATTTATTAATCATTTCTTAACAACTCCTTGTTAAAATCGTGTTTGATGTAATAAAAATATATTTTTTCATATATGTTTTGATTTTTTAAGTTAACATAAATTGATCATGGTTCCATCATCATCAAGAAAAATTGTTCATAGCATATACTCAAGAACTAGTATTGTATTATTTGACATCACATCCTACTATGGGTGGTAAGTTGTACTCAACAAAACCTATGTACCATGAACCATCTATAATCCCATCCATATGATCCAGGAAAGAATGGATCATGGTCTAAGTCAACAGTTTGTGGCAACCCATATAAACGAACAATCTCCTAAACATATAAATTTCTTAGCTTATGCACTAAGAAAGTATCCCATATGGTCAAGAAATTTGCACCTTTTTTAGTTTGTCCACAATATCCCAAATAGTTTCATTATTCTGAGGAATCATTGTGATACCCACCACAATTTCCATAGAAACATCATCAAAATTCCATTACAGAATGGGAAATGGTTGAAACAAACAATCAGGTCATTAATGGTAAACCTTCACCTACTGACAGGTGTATCATCATGTCATGAACCATTCTACTCCTTTTTCATGCTCATCCGTTAAACCTGTCATTGTATTTTACAATAAATTTTAGCACACTCAGATTAACCACCCAAATCATGGTATGAAAGTCACACATCAACTCCTCCCCCATAGTCATAGGCATGCCAACCTGATTCATGACATGGATGATATCATCCCTATCTATGGTCCAATCAAAATGTGGCACCCTTTATTCAAGGATTTACCTCATGGTTAAACATTCAGAATCCTCATAATGATTATCATAGATTCATCTCAAAAGTGTTGAATCCACTATAATGGATTAAATATTCATCTACTTCTGAGTCTCCTAAACCACAATGTGTATCTCATCCAAAAAATTCGTCATCTTCCACTCTGCACAAGACTCTTAAATCTCTTGAGTCTGAGCTTTCCTACTAAAAGCATCAAAAAATATATCCCCATTTCCTGGATAATATGGTAGATCAAAACTGATTGACTATATCTACTCAAATCATATCTATTTCTAAAGATTCAAATTCCACTAATAAAACATATAATTGAAGCTCTTGTGGTCTATATACATAGCAAACATTTCTCACAATAGACAATGTCACCAAAAATTTAGATCATAAACCACCGCAGCCAACTCGAGGTCATGTGTATGGTAGTTATATTTAGGATGCCTCAAATATTGAGACACATAAACTATAAATCAATATACTTTCATCAACATAGCTCCAATTAAATTCACATAATCATAAAAATGCCCCATGTACTCCTCACTTGGCTCAAGTAGAATCAAGATTACTGCCGATGTCAAGAACTTAATCAACTCTTGGAAATCATTCCTGTAGTCTTATAAACATTAAAAAATTATAACCTTTTTGGTCTATCCCGAAAATTGCTTTTACAATCATGAAATTTCCTGGATAAATCAATGATAATACCAAGATAACCCCAAGAATCTACAAATATCGAAAACATTCTTGGTTAACTCCCAAGAAACCACTTCATGGACTTTCTTTTCGTATACCAACACACAATCCTATGAGATGATGTTACCAAAAATTGTACCTTATCAGTCCATAACTAACACAATAGATAGCTTGGAACATATTCAGTTCTCTATTAGTGTACACATTATGATGTCAAGATATTGGGAATGATCATCCGGAGTCTGGGAGTACATTAAGTTATCATCCAAAAATACTAAAACAAATTGATATAGGTATGGATGGAAGATTCTATTCATCAAGGTCATAAACACTAATGGTGCATTCAACAATCCAAACAGCATTATGATGAACACATATAGGCCATACTTTCTTCTAAAACCATTCCATGGGATATCAAACGTTCAAAATCTCAACTAATTATACCCTGATCTCAATTTTATCATTATGAAAAACAACCTACCCTCAGCTATAAAAATATATCTTCAATGTGCACAAGATGATATTGGTTATTTAAAGTCATATGGTTTAACATCTAGTAGTCAAAAAACAAGCATAGAGTGTTGTCATCCTTCTTAATTAAGAAAAAAAGTGAATCCCAAGGTGATGTTCTTGGTCAGATAAATCCCTTATCCTTCAACATCTCTAGTCAATTCTTCATCTCTTAAAGATCTGTCGGTTCTATTCTATATTGTGGAATAGAAATTGGATTTTCTATTGGATCGATCTCAATGGTGAATTCCACTTCTATCTCTGGTGTAATACCTAATATATTTTTTTAAACACATCCAAAAACCCTTCTAATAAGGGTGGATAGACATCTTAAATTACACTTATATCATCAACTAATAGACTACAAACATTGGCTATGAGATCTCTCATTTTTTGAGTAATTGGACCTTCCGGCCCCACCAAGATATCCCTATCTCCATGGTGAATATAGTTTTTACACTTTAGAGATGTAAAGGCCACTCTAATGTGGTATCAATTAACGTGGGGTCAATATCATACTAACCATTCCATACCCATAATCAAGTCAAATCCTGAAATGTATAATATGTAATGATCCCATATAATGTAATACTCCTAGACCTTGATACCTCACCCCTTGAAAAAACAAATTTCTCTCAAATTTACATCAAATTAGGTTTTTATCATCAACAACCTTCTCACAAACTCCACCGACAGACACAAAAAATTAAAAAGTTGAGAAGAAATAATATAATGAGAGGCACTAATATATAATAAGGAACTAGATAACATAATATATGCAAGAATAATACCTATTATAGTCAATGGTCCATCCTTAATATTCACAAGTGTGGGTCGTATATCATGAAATAGCCCTTCGCCTCTTCCGTTTTATGATATATGAATCCTCTGAGCCAAACCACTCTGCTGATAGGGGTTCTATTTCCTAGAATCTTAAAATTCACGACATCTACTACCTCAGACACAAGAACTCAAGATTCTATTATAATATAGTGTAGAAGATCCCCTTTCAGCACTACGAAACTTCCTAGATTCACCCCCATGACACATCTATCACTAGGACTTGTAGGATTTTAGTAGATTTCCCATCATTCCTTAAGATTGGCACTCCACTAGGGGTAAGGGGAACTACCTATGGAAGTGTCCCAACCTACCACACTAGTTATAGATCACTTGAGTAAGGTCATGTACAACTGATACCTCTCTCTGGTTACTCGGTTTCCCATTGCATGGTTTATGCTATTGTAGCGACTCTTCCTACTCTCAAAATTAACCCCTCCTGATCATCTAGACAGAACTATCTTTCTAGAACATGAAGCCTCTTTCACGTTCCCCTAATCTATAAGAGCCTAATACACCACCGAATTGATCTTATTTAACCAAAAAATTTCAACATGTTATGTAATCTCACAACTAAGACCATCTTGAAAATTCTTTATCATAACTATTTAAACCCCGACCAACTCTAGAGAAAAGTGTTGCAAATTTGTAAAGAATCATATATATTATATCATAATATAATATCTTGAGTCTCCCTCATGAACTCAAATAATACCTCCTTTCTCATTGTCTCTGGATGGAAGTGTTCCAAGAACATATCCAAAATTTCCTTCGACAATATACCCTCATCATGTACATTTTATTCCTGAACATCCCACCAACGCTTTGTTGATCCTCCTAGAAAATAAGTAGCCAACATGACCCTCATCTCTATAAAAATATCTGAGTGGTCAAGAGTTTTCTCAATGGACTCAACTTAGAACTCATCTCCCTAAGGTCCACCCTCTATGGTAAACATTAGAGGGTGCTATAACTGTAACTCCCTTGTTGAATCCAAGATACTATTCAAAACCATCCCTGGGTCTCTTCCCATGAATTTCTTGAATCGAGAAAAGTTCTATTAGAGCTTCTATCATGTTTCCTCACCCAACACTATCGGTTTCATAGGTGTAACATCCTTCCACATCCCATTGGCATGAGAGGGCATAGGAATTCTACTTGGCCTTAAGCGACATTCTGAGGGTGCCAAAGGCTAGAAATAAATATCAAGGGCTTCAAGAATAATTGGGGAATGATTTTCAATTTAAATGAAAAAAAAAACACAATGAGACATTACTAACAAGACTACATGATGAAGGTTAACATAACACCCTAAACTCATACATTTCCGAAATCTAACCAAGTTGTTCCATAACAAATCTAAAAGACCAAAACAACTAAACCAAAATCAGAGTACCAAGTAGAAGACTACACAACAAGACCCCAAAGAAAGAGGACACTATCCCTGGCTCCACACTAATATCCATACACAAATAACCACAACATAACCAATGCATCATGTCAAACCACTAGAAAAATGAGATGCATTACCCTTACTTGTGTCCCGAAAAATGACATCTGCAAAAGAACCAAAGTGCCAAAGAAGGGTGTGAGTACAAATACTCAGTAGGTTTTTTCCAAATGACTTCCCTATATATGCCACTATGATAAAACACATTATCAAAATTTATATAAAACAAATTTATATAATGTATATGAATTAGTGAAATAGTTAACAAACAGGAAAAAAAATCATTACCCAATGAAATTTACCCAATTTTGTGAGATACCAAGGAAAGAAAACACACAAGTCATTACCCATACCCTTTTGCAAGACCACATAAATATACCAACCATGAACAAAATTTTTTCACATAGCCAATACCATTCACTCAATCATGGTTCTACTTTAAATATGGTGCCTTCATGACCAACCCATCTCCTCCTTAGCGTGGGACTTCATGTCCATCACTGGTGTGGGACTTCATTCCCATCACCCTCCCTTTTTTGATGATGGTACATTCACTACCATCACCTTGATAATGATACATTCCCGAGAACCATCCATCAAACTCATGACAGTCAATATTTACCAAAATACCACAACATTTCAATCCACAGTTACCAACATCATACCACCCAATAATTACTAATACCAAATTAACCAATTATTCCCAACAACATTCCAACATAACATGTCAAGTTACCTCAATAAATCACACATTTATTAAATACACCCTCAAACCTTTTTCAATATCAACCACATTTCAATAAAAAAACTCTTTTATTGAAAACCATATTTTATAAATCATTTTCCAAAAGTCAATCAAGATAATGATATTAATATTAACCTTTTAAAATTCGACAATAAACCCCATTTTCACATTATTAACCCATTTCCCCACAAATCCGAAAATCATCCCAAAATGGGTTTCTACTAAGCATCCCACATCATATTCACAATTAATTTCAAGAAAAAAAATTAATTGTAACCAAAGTTACTAGTTCTAACCAAGTGGAGTCAAGAGAGAAGCCGTATACCTTTAAGGTTTCGATGAAATCAACCCATGAACAACTGTACCAGAAATATGGAAAACACTCTAATGAAACCACTTTGGATTCTCATCCCTAACACCAAAAATCTATAATCTCATAATATAAGGAAAAAACAACCCTAGATATACAGACAACCGATGAAGACCTAGAAAACCGAGATAGAGAGAAGGATGGAAGAGTAGATCTAGAGAAAACCAATTTGAAACCAAGAGAGAAGACTTACCTGAGATTAACTGCCTTCAAACCACCTTGAAATCCCTTCAAACCATCTCTAAAATGAGTGGGAGAGAACCCTTAGACCTTTAGAGTAAGAAATCCCACATAGGTTTTGTATGTGAGAAGATTTTGGTGAGTTAGGGTGAATCTCGACTAATCTCGAATTTTAAAACCCTATTTTTAAAGGGCCACACACTTAGCTCGCACAATTAGAAAATCCATGCACTAACATTGCGCCTTATGCTACCTCGAAGGGGAACCTTGTATAGACCACCCCACTCAGTTAGGAAAACCATGCATAAACTGTGTGTACCCCACTCCCCACACAGTTCATTGTTCATAGATTCCCCTAACTGTGCTCAAACCTTGTAGCCTTAAAAAGGCCTCCAAAATTATTCAAAACCATTACAAACTCTCCCAAACTCTTTACAACTCATACTAATCACTTTAAAAACATCAAAATAAATAGACAAAGGCTACATACCTCAAACCGGGGTTGATATAATAGGCCCCACTACTGGTGGAGCATCTCCAGGAATGACCTCAAATCATCCTCTCAACAAGCATCATTAGGGAGGCATATCTCTATAATTCCAAACACACACCATATGAAGAAATTAAAAACATTAAAATGTTTAAGTAATAGGGAAAACACAATAATATATAATAAGTAATTTACCCAAACCCACCACACATTCAAAATTGAATAACTATCATTACACTTAACTACCATACAAATAGTCTATGGTTCAAAAAGGGAAACTCATTCTCATTATTCAAGTTTATCATTTAGACACCCAATTATTCTAATCTTAAATAATTTTAAAAATTACAATTTCACACTTGGAACCATTTTCATTTAAATTTCACAAGAATGGAAAAACAGTTCATGTTCAAAAAATTACCCATAACTCATTTTCCAAGGCATGTCTAAAAAAGATTCATGTCACCAAAGAATCATAAGTTCCTAAACTAAACGTTGAAAACTCAAACCACATTCCATACTAAGGAACAAGAAAAATACTAAGAAACCAAATAAAAAATAATCACATCACACAATAATTATGTATCCCAAGGTGAAATAATATTCAATTGTAATAGAAAAAAATAATAACAATAATCCCACACTGGGCGCTTTGTTTCTCCCCTAAAAATGGGTTTGATAGTCCCACACATGATCTCATAACCAAAGATCCATTATTCCTAGACTCCTTTATAAATTTCCTAAATAATAAGGAAAAAGAAAAATAAATGAAAATCTATCACTAATACCACATTGTAACATCTTGACCCAGTGCCACACCTCAGTGCCCCGAGCTGGTTGGTTACATAACCTCAGGAGCACCAAACCATAGGCCAGAGGCTGTTGTCCACCAGCAAGAGTCTAATATCTATCATGGGGAGACTATAAACTCTTTGAAATAGAGTAAATCATCAGTGGGAAATAAATAAATAATAATAAACAGAATAACAAAATAATATAACATAGAGAGAATAATACTAGTATTAAAAGATGACCCGAAACTAGAAATACAATATCAAAACTGAATAGTAGATATTCAAAAAAAAAAGAACGTTCCAATTGTCTAAAATGAAATCCAAAAAAAATGGACTAATTACTCCCCCAAGAGGGGCCTGAATTGTGTCAGGTTCCTTAATCCATGCTTCATCCCATATCATCCATCCAACAGAAGGATTTTTTCCTTACTTGTCAAAAAAACATAAATTATATTTAGGTACCAATCAGGTAGCTCTACTAGGGTGTGATTAAAACTCAATAGGGAACCACCAATAGAGTCTAGAAAAAAATATTCAATATAAAGGGTATGTAGTTGTATAAAGTAATAATTAAAATACATAAGTAATTAGTTATCAAATTATCAAATAATATTTATTTAACCACATAAATCCCCCATTTCTAGTAGACACCAACACCTCAATCCTTTCTTTAGATCATTACAGAACCTGAAGTATGTTATAGGGATATAATATCTCATAATTCCATTGTTGCCATTATTTAATTAATACTTGAATTCCCATGTCACTATTTATACATCACATAACAGAATGACAATGTATGCATTCTTTAGTTCACAACGACATGACCATGTTTCCATTCTTACCCTATACATTAGAATGGCCATGCTTCCATTCTTTATTTCACATCAAAATAGCCATGTTAGCATTCACACCATACACATTATAATGACCATGTTCCCATTATTTATTTTACAAATAAATAAACATGTTACCATTCTTACCTTACATGTTAGAATGTTCATGTCCCTATTCTCAACCAAATGAAAATGTTATCAATTGTACATTATAAATTATAATGACCATGTTCCCATTCTTTATATAAAAACTAAATTAAAATTTTATCATTCATAACACATAATTAATTCATAAATTAATTATCCACATCAATTCCAGTACTAATTCAACAATTAGTTTATCACATAAACACCCTTAATTAATTCCCCAATTAATTAACAATGAAAATCCCATTAGTAAATTCATATTTTAATTCATCAATATGAACAAACTCCCAATACCATAAATAAGTCATTAATTAATTATCTTATCCTCAAATATCGATATCTCATAATTAGTTCTATAATTAATTATCTCAATATATAAATCCAAAAATACCAAATTTCAGATCTCCTCAATTAATTAATTCACTAAATTAATTAATTATATCAAGAAAATAATTTATAAATGTATAATAATAAATATAAATTTACATAAATTTAATTTACTAAAGACTTTGATATTGGAATTATATACCACTAACTTCAATTTTTTGATGAGAGATCACTCAAAGGAAATCCCCTAAAATTGAGAGGGACGATGACATAAAATTAGATCCTTATATAAAACCTAAATGTAGATAATATAAGTCAATATCCCTCTAATATAGATCTATACATATAATTCTAGATCTATATCCACAATACTAGATCTATATTTATCCCAAAACTAGAAGAACAACCACCAAAAGAATAGTAGAATGAAGGAGGAATAAACAATAAAACAAGAAGGATATAATTCTCTTATTGAGTGGGGTAAATATATTAGATCTAGGATTAAAATCATGATAAAAATGATCAATAAGTATTGGAATCCATCCGACAGGCTCTATAACTGAGATAAATTGAGTTGGTCAGATTTTGGGTTGAATAGGGTATGTTTCGGGGGATTGGGTAATTAATAAACTAATTTTTTGGCGAATTTAAGAGTCGAGCATGGTTTTCTAGAAAGGGGTGCACAATTTTCCCTAACCCTGATCCATAATTATGCACCAATTTTATAGTGGTGAACGGTTAGTACTAAGAGGGTGCATGTTTTGATAAACTGTGTGCCAATCGTGTTATTCCCCATTGTCTATGGTTGCACAGGTTCCTGGTTTGGGGAACACAATTTTCCCTAACCACATAACAACCATTAATAACCCATTTTCAGTTTTTTTTAAATATTCATTGAAAATCACCCCAAAGTAAAACACTAATGAAATGAATGCAAAAAAAGTCAATAGAGTGCTGATAAACAAGCCCGAAACATATCCAAAAAAAGTTGGGATCTTACAAAATGAGTTCGGTACATGTGATGGATCCGGTATGTACATCATAATGAGTGATATGTAGAACAAATCATGTAACACCCCAAGATTTTATATTCTTTTAATTTCATTGATGTCTTTTATTGTACGCTACACCAAAATTATATTTTTCTATACACAACACCATATTAGCTTATATTATTCACAAACACTATTCTTGGATCGTGTTACACACAATTTCAAGTTTGTTTTGTAGAAATTATTCTACGCAACATTAAGTATAGATTTTGTTTAATGTATAACTGAAATAAGTTTTGATTATTTTATACGCAACAACAAATGAAGATTTCACTATACGCAGCCTTGGCTTGGCTTGCATTACACACAATCACACCCTTCCTCGATAGCATGTGTAGTACACAATACTAGGTTTTACTAAACAACGATATATTGTTATAATATTATTATGAACTAGCTGTTATGAATAGTATTAACTAAAATTTTAATTTTATAACATTATAATTCATCTTATATATTTTATATAACATGGTATGAGAACAAACTACATTTTTCGGGTAAAATAAGTATTTTTCAAAAAATGCAGTTTTGCCGCCTTTTGATGGAGCACCCACATTAAATTTAGTTTTTGACATATTTTTAAGTTCAATTTGACAAAATAAAATTATTATTTTGAATCAGGATATAAAAATTTACTTTGGATAAATTTTTGATATTTTTCTAATAAGTTTCCTATTTTGATGAATAGTAAAAATACGCTAAATTTTAATTAAACTTTTTTCATCGAGATAATTTATATGGTTAAATTATAATATTTAATGGTTTAAAAGTATAAATAGAATATATTTTTACCATTTAATATAATATAAGTCATTAGCATTAATTTTACATTGAATTCATAAGTAAAAACATTTCAAACTTTTGCAACGTTTTAACTTTTAAAACCCGTTTTCTCAACAGCGAGATTAATTTTAAATTAATTACTGTAACTTCTGTGTTTTGAATTTTGAAAAATTTATCCCATATTTGAATTTAGTGGGTCCAAATTATGTTAATAGGTTACTTTTATTTTTTTTGATATTATGAATAGTAACTACGGTAAATTTTATTTACTGGAGTTAAAGGTAAATCGGGTAATTAAGGGTAGAAATAAGATTATAAATTTACCCTAAAACCTGCCAAAATTATATTGGATGACTCAAAGTATACCCTTATCAACTAATGGTCTGAATAAATTCATTTTATGTACTTTTTACCATGAAAATAATTTAATTATTATTAAAACCAAAGAAAGTGACAACATGTCACTCTCTTAAATCTTATAAGTATAATAATTTTAATTTAGTGATAAACTTAATGAAACTTCAAACATGAATAGTATACAAAAATATAATAAAATTATCTACATCATGTGAATTTATTTAGAATTTTTAGGTATTAAATAATTATCATTAAAGGTGACACAATAGTGATGTTGAAATTATTTTATTGATTGAAATATCAAATAAATGATTTTAAAAATATTAAAATAAATATTATATGAAATATTTAGTGTGCTCCAATAATTTTATAGATAAATATTACATGTTATGAATCTATTAAAGCTTTTATTTTGAACATATCTTCTGTGTGTATTTTATTTAAATTCAAATAAATGAATAGCATCAAAATTGACACAATTGTTATTTTATAAGAATAACATAATATAAAATTGTTTAAAAATCACAAAAAAATTTAACAATTATAAATTAAACTTTACATGGTCTAAAATGTCATAAATAATCCAATTATGTACAATTCACAACACATAAGTAATTATTTATAACAATTTAAAATTTAGAATCTTATAACCACAAATAAAATTAAATAGATGAAATACGGAAAAATCAAGTTGATAATGTTTAAAATAAATTACCAACATGTATAAATTTTATTGGTTGATGATATTACAACCCTATATCATCTAAGTTTGGATTTTAGTCATTTTGGAAGTTTTTAAGTGGAGTTTGAATTTATTATAAATTAATATTTTTGAGGTTTCCAAAAGTGCCCCTCTCCTCCCTTATAAAAGGTCACCTCCTCCCTCTTCTATTTACACAATTTTGAGCCTTCAATATCGGCAAAACCCTGAAAATTTCCCTTATCAACTTCCCTATAAACATTATAGAGGTTTTGGTCTCCTCAAAAGACCAACTATAGTGCCTTAAGAGGAGGTTAAGAAGAGGCGCGTCAAAGAAGAGGTGATATACTTTACTGATTCATTCCAATTTATTTCTTCTTCTTTATTTGTTTCATAATAAATTAATAACATAAGTATCAATCATATAATGATATGTTTTTATAAATATGAAACAACCCTATTTCATCTTCTATCCATCCTACGGAAAACAAAATCACCGCGCGTGCGTACGTACGGAATACCGTCTCCACGCTGTGGTGTAATCTGTTTTCCACCACCACCTTACATGGATGAGTATAATGGTGTAAATAACAACTATATATGGTTATTATAATTTAATAAGGATTCTGAAATATTATATCATCCACTCCAATTCCATTCAATAATTATGGGAATGATATCATCGCTCATGCGTACGTACGGATTACCATCTCCACGACGCGATGAGATTCATTCTCCATGATAACCATTCAAGAATGATTATAAAGTATATATAATGAATAATAATGAAATATATGACATAATTAAGCTACTGGATTTATGTATATATATATATATATATATATATATTTCACCTACTTACTTCCATTCATGTCAATAAGGAAAGGAAAACAGCGTTCATGCGTTCGTACGACCTACTATCTCCATGAACAGTGTATTTCATTTCATTTATCTTTCTAATATGTATATATATATATATACTGAATATATATGATATATAAATCATGATTTAAAATTTTGAAGTACGTAAATCATGATATAAGTAATAATAATATCGAGAACAACAAGTCCAAACACGTACAATAAATAAAACGATTTTACCCAAAACGCTGCTATAACATTGAATTTACAAAAGAATGGGTAATATAAAGTCATAAGTGAACCATATATGACATCATAACAATATATATGATTCTGTAATAAGTCAATGACATTATTTAAATCATTATACATGAGTTTTGGATACGTACGTAGCATATCAGACCTAAGGTAAGGGATAATTTTGCAATCTCATTTTTATCTGAGATTGCTTATACGTAAGTATTTATTGGGGTTATATTTTTCATCCATGTCCATAAAATGTTTTTCATAAAGTGTTTAAAATTCTTCCATGTATTTTTAAATTCATGTTTAACCTTATTTTACTTTTACTTTGTGTTATGGATGAAATCTTTCTTTTGTTTACCATACATGGTACTTTTTGACTTTTCCGTTAAAAGTACGAGGAGAATGTTTTTTTAACTTATATAGAATGAACGGATTTTTACAGTTTCATAAAACCTTATTTTCATGAAGATTACTCTACAATATTTCATAACTATTTTTGACAAAATCCTTTTCTTTTAAAATTGTATGGCATTTTTTGAAAAGAAAATGATTTCGAATAAGAAAGGATATTTTCCTCAAGAATTTATCTCAAGTGTTTTATCAAAACCATTTTCCATCTAAGATGAAATTATTCATATGCTTGTGTTTCAAGTGTAATGTCTCTATGATTTACATGGTTTCAATTCTCTTATGATGAAATGATATCCATTTTTTTTATATGGATTACGTTATGATGGGATGATGTTTATGAAACCCATTTTATTCTTTGGGTTATGATGAATGATTTATGATTGTTTTGTGGTACATGTAAGAATGATTTCAATATGAGATGTGTGGGACCTATATCTCCCTATAATTCATTGGGTAAATATTTATATCTCATGAGATACACATGGATAGAATGGTAAGTTAATCCGGTTCAGTGTTACAGGACTGGAACAAGTAGTGAACTCGATTCAGAAAGGGACTTTGTCCACTAAGATGGTCTTAGCAGCAATGCCTTGGATACTATGGAAATCATATCACATGATTAATGGTTTTACACAATTACATGTTTTATTCCCATTCTATTTTATCATGATTGATGTTCCTTTATGATATATTCCTTAATTACTTCCAAGATTTATGTCTTTTCTCAAGGTTTTGATGTTTAGATTTTATGTTCAAGTTTTCTTTGCATTCAAATGTTTATGGATTGTTTTATGTTCTCTATTTTTACCCTTACTGGGAATTTTAGATCACCCTTTTTATGTTTTCTTTTCCCCAGGATATAAAGAAAGGTTTTAGGTAAGAAAAAAAGGGTAAGATCTTTATGGGAGATGTTGAAGATCTTTCACCATGATTAGAAGATTGTGTTCCGAGTTTCCAAAGACACTAAACTATTATGATCCTTGAGTGTTGGTTTTTTTATGTATTAAGTATTCTGAAAAAGTAATGTAATGTCCTAGTACATCAATCTTGGGTCTCTAAAGTTGGTATCAGAGGAAAATGAGGTAGAAATGAATCCGATCCTTCGGAACTCTCACATGTGAGCGTTGAACGAAGTCTGACTCTCCGCCCAAGGGATTCATGAGGAAATGGATGCCACTGGGGATGGTGGTGTGTCCTGCCCAGGGGGTGTATCCACCCATGGAGTGCCCTGATAAGTATCAATTATAGTACACTAGAAGTAATTCCAAACCGCTACAGTTGGTATCCAAGGAAAGGTTTAGTTAACCTTTGGAAACTAGGATGCGAAAACTTTAGTGAGATCCCTAGAGATATTTCTAAGGTATTTCTAGGGATGTCCCTGAGGTTAAGTATAAGTATAGGTTATAGTCCTAGAATTATGATAACAATATTATAATTAAACCTAATATGTTATATATTTAAGGTACTCCCCCTATATTATGTTGTTTTCCTAGCATGATTTTTTCCTCTCACACCATTCTTTTTGGGTTTTAGAAAATGGCTAGAAACAGGAAGATTCATGATAATGGAGGATATGATGGACAATGGAATGATATTATTCATGAGAAACCAAATGAAATTGGATTTGGAGGTCCACATATCATTATTATGCCTAATCAGAAATCTCATAATATGATCAATAATCTCAACTTTGGTAAGTTTCCTGACTCAGCTAATAAGAGAAAGATGGAGTTTCATGATGATCATAGAGGAAATAAAGTTCAATTTCCCTCATGTAAATCATGTGGGAAGAGGCATCAGGGAGAATGTTTCAAAGGAACTGTAAGATTATTTGGGTGTGGAAAAGAAGGACACAAAGCTAGTAATTGCAAAGGAAAAGGTTCGGTTAACTTCATGGAGAAGGATAATGGTATTGATAATACATCAACAATAGTTAAATGTTTTAAATGTGGAATGTATGGGAATTATGCAAACCAATGATCTAAGGGAAAATGTCATGAAGAGAATTAGCATGGTCATATGGGTAGTATTTATGTTGATGATGATGAAGAGACTACAAATGATATATGAGATGAAAGAAATGATGAAGCCCAGTCAGTGGTTTAAGAAGGTAGTGGAATGATTGTATGTTTATCAAGAATAATGTATGGTATTATAGAATAAAGAAAAATCTAAGGATTGTTACACAATTGTCTTTCCTTGATTTTTTGAAAGTATATGATGAATAGTACCGGTAACCATGAAAGGTTATTGAAATATTTTTTGAAGGTAAATGATATGTGCATAATGAAAGGATAAGGAGATAATGAGATGTTTGATAGTATTAATGAGCTCATGATTGGTATAAGGACAATGTGATATCATGGTTTGAGTATACAGATTTTTGGGATTTTGGTATGTGGAAAGAGTTAACTTTTGACAATATTCATGTTTTCACTAAGGTTCAATGGGTATTCATTTTTCAAGAGAATAAAAGATTACGGTATTCACATGTTTGGAATGCGATCAACAAGATATATCTTGTGATATATGAGGGATAAATGATAGTATTCACGTGCTCCTTATATGACCTTTTTAGTAATCGTTCTCTTTATAATATGAGTTTGGAAAGAAGTATTTTGGATAAGCCTAAAGATTGGAATGGATTATGTTGAACATAAGTTAGTATTGTTTAAGTCTAGAAATTTTTTTCGATATTATTGATAGAATGTTATAATAGTGTAGTTTAAGAAAAGGGACAACCTGAAGAACAAGAGACAACCCGTCGCATCGGACGAGGATGTGGGAATCGAACCCACAACCAAAGTGCGACATGCCTTTATCGCCTACCACTAGCCTACAAGAAGTCCCTGGTTAGTAGGAACTAGTTTTATTTTATTAAGCAGGATGATTGATGAAGTATAAGTCCATTTTGGAACCATATCTGATTAACCTCACCATAGATGGACTTATGTATATTTGATAACATTTTATAACCTTTTGTTTGAGACAGATGGAATGACCCATAATTCTATCACATGATATGCTAACACTTCAAGAATGAAAAATTCAACTTCATTTATTTAAGAGATGAAGTGAAAATTGTTCAAGGCACGAACAACGGTGAGATTGTACCGAAATAAAGTAAGTATTTCTTTTAATTCAAAAAAATATTCAAAATTAGTGAAATGATCTTTAAAACCAAAAATGTTGTCCTAGTGCTCTCATATCTTATGAATCAGATGGTAGCTTAGATCATCACAAATTTATGGCATTGTGATTGCTGGATTTTTCATGGTCACTTTCTCTACCACTCTCCATCAGAACTTGATGGTTAGATTTCTCTTCCATATCCATATTTTCACCTATGATCTCCAATGTGGAAATCCAGTGATTAGTTAATTTGGTTAACCGTTACGTTTCATAATTTAGTTTTTAAAGTTAAGTTTTGTTATTCCTTTTTATGATGTGGGTTTCTATTAAAGAATCTTTCAAGTAGTAAACCATTTATAACCCCGAAGAATTTTGAGGGAAAAATTCATTTTAAGGGGGGTAGAATGTAACACCCCGAGATTTTATATTATTTTAATTTCATTGATGTATTGTGTTGTATGATACACCAAAATTATCTTGTGCTATACACAACACCATATTAGCTTATATTATTCGCAAACACTATTATTGGCTCGTGTTACACATAATTTCAAGTTCGTTTTGTAGAAATTATTCTACGCAACATTAAGTATAGATTTTGTTTAATGTATAAATGAAATAAGTTTTGATTATGTTATACGCAACTACATAGGAAGCTTTCACTACACGCATCCTTGACTTGGCTTACATTACACGCAATCACGACCTTCCTCAATAGCGTGTGTAGTACACAATACCGGGTTTTACCAAACAACGATATATTGTTATAATATTATTATGAACAAGCCGTTATGAATAGTATTTACTAAAATTTTAATTTTATAACATTATAATTCATCTTACACATTTTATATAACATGGTATGAGAACAAAATAATTTTTTTGGGTAAAATAAGTATTTTTCAAAAAATGCAGTTTTTCCACCTTTTGATGGCGCACCCACATTAAATTTAGTTTTTGACATGTTTATAAGTTAAATTTGACAAAATAAAATTATTCTTTTGAATCATGATATAAAAATTTACTTTGGACAAATTTTTGATATTTTTCTAATAAGTTTCTTATTTTGATGAATAGTAAAAATACGCTAAATTTTAATTAAACTTTTTTCATAGAGATAATTTATATAGTTAAATTATAATATTGAATGGTTTTAAATTATAAATAGAATATATTTTTACCATTTAATATAATATAAGTCATTAGAATTAATTTTACACTGAATTCATAAGTAAAAACATTTCAAACTTTTGCAACGTTTTAACTTTTAAAACCCGTTTTCTCAACAGCTGGATTAATTTTAAATTATTTACTGCAAGTTCTGTGTTTTTGAATTTTGAAAAATGGATCTGATATTTTAATTCAGTGGGTCCAAATTATGTTAATAGGTTACTTTTTTTTGATATTATGAATAGTAACTACAGTAATTTTTATTTACTATAGTTAAAGGTAAATCGGGTAATTAAGGGTAAAAATAAGATTATAAATTTACCCTAGAACCTGAAAAAATTCTATTTGATGACTCAAAGTCGACCCTTATCACATAAGGGTCAGAATAAATTCATTTTATGGACTTTTGACCATGAAAATAATTTAATTATTATTAAAACCAAAGAAAGTGACAACATGTCACTCTCTTAAATCTTATAAGTATAATAATTTTAATTTAGTGATAAACTTCATGAAACTTAGAACATAAATAGTATAAAGAAAGATAATAAAATTATATACATCATTTGAATTTATTTATAATTTTTAGAGATTAAATAATTATCATTAAAGGTGACACAATAGTGATGTTGAAATTATTTTATTGATTGAAATATCAAATAAATGGTTTTAAAAATATTAAAATAAATATTATATGAAATATTTAATTTTATAAACTAATTTTATATATAAATATGACATATTATGAATCTATTAAATCTTTTATTTTGAACATATCTTCTATCTGTATTTTATTTAAATTCAAATAAATGAATAGTGTCAAAATTGACACAATTGTTATTTTATAAGAATAACATAATATAAAATTGTTTAAAAATCACAAAAATATTTAACAATTATAAATTAAAATTTATATGGTCTAAAATTTTATAAATAATACAATTATGGACAATTCACAACACATAAGTAATTATTTATTACAATTTAAAATTTAGAATCTTATAACCACAAATAAAATTAAATAGATTAAATAAGGAAAAATCAAGTTGATAATGTTTAGAATAAATTACAAACATGTATAAATTTTATTGGTTGATGATATTACAACCATATCTCATCTAAGTTCTAATTTGAGTCATTTTGGAAGTTTTTAAGTGGGGTTTGAATTTATTATAAATTAGTATTTTTGAGGTTTCCAAAAGTGCCCATCTCCTCCCTTATAAAAGGGCACCTCCTCCCTCTTCTATTTACACAATTTTGAGCCTTCAAGCTCGAAAAAACCCTGACCATTTCCCTTATCAACTTCCATATAAACATTATAGAGGTTCTGGTATCCTCAAAAGACCAACTCTAGTGCCTTAAGAGGAGGTTAAGAAGAGGCGCTTCAAAGAAGAGGTAATATCCTTTACCGATTCATTCCAATTTATTTCTTATTCTTTATTTGTTTCATCATAAATTAATAAAATCAGTATCAATAATATAGTGATATGTTATTATAAATATTAAACAACCCTATTTCATCTTCTATCCATCCTACAGAAAATAAAATCACCGCGCATCCGTACGTACGGAATACCGTCTCCACGCCGTGGTGTAATCTGTTTTCCACCACCACCTTACTTGGATGGGTATAATGGTGTAAAGAATAACTATATATGGTTATTATAACATCATACTGATTTTGAAATATTATATCATCCACTCCAATTCTATTTAATAATTATGGGAACGATATCATCGCTCGTGCGTACGTACGGATTACCGTCTCCACAACGCGATGAGATTCATTCTCTATGATAACGATTCAAGAATGATTATAAAGTATATATAATGAATAATAATGAAATATATGAAATAATTAATCTACTGGATTTATTTATACATATATATATATATTTCATCTACTTACTTCCATTCAAGTCAATAAGGAAAGGAAAACAACGTTCATGCGTATGTACGTCCTACCATCTCCATGAACGGTGTATTTCATTTCATTTATCTATCTATTATGTATATATATATATATACTGAATATATATGATATATAAATCATGATTTAAATTCTGAAAGTAAGTAAATCATGATATAAGTAATAATAATATCAAGAACAACAAGTCCAAACACGTATGATAAATAAAACGATTTTACCCAAAACACTGCTATAACATGGAATTTACAAAAGAACGGGTAATATAAAGTCATAAGTGAACCATATATGATATCATAACAAAATATATGATTCTTTAATAAGTCAATGACAATATGTAAATCATTATACAGGAGGTTAGGATACATACGAAGCATATCGGACCTAAGGTAAGGGATAATTTTGCAATCTCATTTTTATCTGAGATTGCTTATACGTAAGTATTTACTGGGGTTATATTTTTCATCCATTTCCATAAAATGTTTTTCATAAAGTTTTTAATTTTCTTCCATGTATGTTTAAAGTCATGTTTACCCTTCTTTGACTTTTAATTTGTGTTATGGATGGAATCTTTCTTTTGTTTACCATACGTGATACTTTTTGACTTTTGCATTAAAAGTACAAGGAGAATGTTTTTTTAACTTATATGGCATGAGCGGATTTTTACGATTTCATAACACCTTATTTTCATGAAGATTACTATACAATATTTCATGACTATTTTCAACAAAATCCTTTTCCTTTAAAATTTCATGGCATTTTGTGAAAAGAAAATGATTTCGAATAAGAAATGATATTTTCCTCAAGAATTTATCTCAAGTGTTTTATCAAAACCATTTTCCATCTAAGATGAAATTATTTCATATGTGTATGTTTCAAGTATAATGTCTCTATGATTTACATGGTTTCACTTCTCTTATGATGAAATGATATCCATTTGTTTTATATGGACTATGTTATGATGGGATGATGTTTATGAAACCCATTTTATTATTTGGGTTATGATGAATGATTTATGATTGTTTTGTGGCACATATAAGAATGATTTAAATATGAGTTGGGTGGGACCTATATCTATCTCCAATGCATTGGGTAAAGATTTATATCTCATGAGATAGATATGGATGGAACGGTAAGTTAATCCGGTTCAGTGTTACAGGACTGGAATGAGGAGTGAACTCGATTCAGAAAGGGACTTTGTCCACTAAGATGGTCTTGGCAGCAATGCCTTGGCTACTATAGAAATCATATCATGTGATTAATGGTTTTACACAATTACATATTTTATTCCCATTATATTTTATCATGATTGATTCTCCTTTATGATATATTCCTTACATACTTCCAAGATTTATGTCTTTGCTCAAGGTTTTGATGTTTAGATTTTATGTTCAAGTTTTCTTTTCATTCAAATGTTTATGGATTGTTTTATGTTATCTATGTTTACCCTTACTGAGAATTTGAGCTCACCCTTTTTACCATGATTATAATATTGTGTTCTGAGTTTCCAAAGACACTAAACTATTATAATCCTTGAGTGTTGGTTTTTGTTATGTATTAAGTATTCCAAAAAAGTAATGTAATGTCCTAATACATCAATATTGGGTCTCTACAAATCATGAACTTGAGAGTGGTTTCATGAAATTAAAAAACATCATTATTCCATCATGAAATGATCAAGTAATGTAATGTGACCGATATTATTAGTGGTATTTTCTCCTTATTTCTTTCACAAAGAAATTCATTGAAATCCCTTATCCCAATATTTAAATTCTAGACCATGTTGATGTTTATATGAATAACATGTCTATAAAATTTGGGTAGTTTATACATGTTCATAAATTTTTTATACATTCCCATTTCATCTCATCATCTTACCCACCTCCCAAAATATTTTGTCCTAGTACTTCATTCTAGAATGTTATATTTCTACAATTATTACCTATAGGGATTTGGAACAATCCCTCATAATAATTTAGTGAACACTATGTTTTTTAGAAAAATAATCTTGTGGAAGTTATTGATCTGAACATCCTTTTAAATCCATATGAAAATATTTTATAGTATACTTAAGGGTTTGGATTATTCTCTCAAAATAACCATTTATTTGAGGATGATATGTAGTGATGAAACTGGAATCCGTAGTAAGATCATAGTGAAAACACCACAAATTATTGAGGAAGAATCTAGATTATGATAAAATACAATTTAACTTTATTGTCTATAAAACAATGTCATTTAATGTATATTTTTAATGTAGATCCAAATATAAATCTTTTCTAATTTCAATGAAATGTGTTGATATCATAAGGTGATCAACTATAACACATAATAATCTCAACAAAAATGATACATTAAACCCTAAAGGTTATTAGAAACTATAATAATATATCCAAAATGTGTAAATTATTTCCTACTCAAGTACAAATATAACAATATAAAAAACCCAAGGGTTAAATTTCTATAATTTTCTATTAATGTTTCCTTAATAATGATAAAATACCATTACATAAAATCACAAAAAGTGTGTAAATGAAATTTAACATATTAACAAAATTAAAATAATGAACCCATTATGGTATACCTAACTTTTAAATTAATATTAAGTGGAGTCATATATGCTTCCAAAATATAATTTTCCATTTATTCCAAAAAATAATCTTTTATATTATAAAAAAATATTTTGATTGGAATATTTGGATCAAACATGTACTAATATGATATCAAATTTCATTTAATTATTCTATAATTCATGTAAAGGAATATAGTCAAATTTAATTTCAATAAAATATGATCAATAATATTTTCATAGGGCACATTCATAGAATACAAAACATGAAATTCCCAACTAAGAATGGGAGTAATAGTGTTATCTGATTATAATGAATCACTTCATCCATCATGATTGCATAATAATTCCATTTATCTTTTGTATAAAGATATTTTTGTGCCTTATCATCATTGTAATCCCTTGGGCTGGGGAATTTATTCTCATAATGGCTATACTCCCTGCATTTTAATCATTGAATTGTCGGGGTTGTATTATATATAGATCTATATCTATTAGAATATATTGTTAAATTCTTCTCATCACTTCAAAAATCAATTTATAGATGATCTTTTCTTCCACTCTTAAAAAATTGACTATTTACCTTAATAAAATTTACCTCATCTTTCTTCCCACAATTTGAGGATAAATGAATGATCATATCCTTATCTTCATGGTTTTATGCATTTCTTTTAATTCCATTTTTTTATTATTATCAAAACCTTAATATTGATATATAACCTTGACATCCATTTCCATCTTGATTACACATCATAAAATATCTTCATAGATATAGAATTATCTTACTGATAACCCAATTTGGAGACATGGTGTTAAATAAATCGGAGAATAAATCATCCTAACAGTCTAATTGTATGATAATACAAGAATAAAACCTTGGAAATCTTTTAAATTATTTCCCATAGGTACCAAGTGATTAGTCATCCATTTCAATTTACTCATTTAACTCCTTTTTATCATCGTATGGAGAATATGAAGAACTTACTTCTTGAAATATTAGTAATTCAATTCATTCAAATAAATTTATTCAACTTCCCCTTGTTGAATCATATTCATTTTAAGAGTTCACCATTTATATGCTTGAATGTATAAATGGTAAATAACAAAAATTATGTAATCATTATTTGTGTACTGTAGGATGGAAAATAAAATTTCATTGGCGATGATCCATCTCTCAACTAAAAGTGGATTAGATAACCCATTGAATTAAGGTGAGAGTTACCTCATTAAGGACTCAACAAAATATTTTTCCTTCCCTTTATTTCTTGTATGTCTAATATGATTCAAATCTTGAGAATATTTTATGAGAGTAATAAAAAAATTATGTATTAAAACTCCCATAATTCATGGTTTCTTAGGAGTAAAATCATTACATTTTCCATCACACTGAGTAATAATATGGTTACTTTAGGTTCCATCAATCGATGAAAATGTAAATCAAAATACGAGCAATGATAAGAGTAATGGGGAAGAAAATAATCATTTAAAATAAATAAAAGTCTGTATAAATAATTTCACAAACTTTTCAATATATTAATCCATAGGATTAATCTAGGCAATTCATGGTAATTATATATTTAAATAAATCATTATGGTTCATAAGGATTTTTTTTAATTTTCAATAATATCCCCTATGAGTTTCAAACTAGGTGTGTAGTAGGGCCCATTTTCGTTCACTAGGTGATGATTATGTGCATCTCAGTGCGCCTATATCTATGTTATTACCCATAGGTTCCATTGTTCTAGAGTCACATCCACTTGTAGTCTCTGGATCGGGCTAAAATTTAATTAAAATCACTTCTCCTATTATTTAAAAAAACTGATTTTTTATAAACATTAAATTATCCTTATAACTATCCTTAGAGAAGTCACTAGAAACATACTTAGAAATGACCTTATGGATATCAATTATTTGTTCAAATCCAAATTCCAAAATGTTAAATAAACCTTTCCTCTAATACCAACTATAAATAACATGGCTTCACAAATATAGATATAACATATTTTTATATGAATATTAAATACATTATAAAAACACCTACCTGAGGACCATACCAGTTTAGTGTCTTCAGATAATAGTTAAAAACATTTTTATTCTTTGGATTATCTTAAATATCACCCATAATGATACTTCTATTAAGTACTCATAAAAATATACCCTACTTAAAAACTCTTTTCATAAACTAGGGAAAGTAAACATAAGAACGTGTGAGCTCATATTATTAGTAAGGGTAATCAATGAAGATACATATTCATAAAATAAAAATAAGTGTATTAGATAGTAGGAATAAAATTATAAAACCATACCATGTATATAAAATATCATAATTAGGAATCAATTCATAGATAGAATGTAATTTTATTAAAGAAAAAAGAAAACGATATAGGGAATAAACAAACAAGAAAAATCAAACAACCATAATGTATGGTTATTGTGAAAGAGATCAAAAAACAAAGAAACAAGAAACACCCATTGAAATAAGGTGGGCTCTAGATGTCAAGAAGAAGATTTTTCATAAGGAAGCTCACAACAGAAGGCTTCAGGTACTTAGAAACACCCTTTGTATAAGCATGAGCTCTGTGAACGATGCCAACAACATCATTCACAAAGAATTTCCCCCAGTGAAGCCAACTTATTAGAAAATCCTCTTCAACAAGGGATGATCCAATAGGCAACCCTTGAGCCTTATAGAAGGTGAAAATCATGCCCCACCCAGAAGGAGAATGTCAACCTTCCTAAGCAAAGAATCTATAACACCAATCTTGGATGACACCTACGAGCCCCTAACAATGGTAGAAAAAGAATTTTTTTGGATCATGCATTGCTCCCATGAGATAATCAATCTCTTAAAAAACAGAAACAATGTAGTCCATTCTAGGTCTGCACTCCATGAAAGATGCCCCAAAAAATATAAATAATAATAGGAAACATTATGTCAGGATACCCACCAATACAATCATAACATGTTAGTTTTGGGTTATCCATATGAGTTTCTGCTTTGAGTTTGGTATAAATTTTTTTGTATAATATTTCAGTCTTGGGATAACCTCTCATGCACCTTATTTCAGGATTCAGATAAACTCTTGTGTACCCTTTGAGTTCATATAACATTAATAATAACTCAATGAATTGGAGGGAGATTCAGGCCACATTCATCACATTATCCATATTTTTATGTTTCAAAAGATCATAGAATAATCAATATATTAGAACCCATGAAAAAAATGGATTCTATAAAACAATTCATCATATTATAACCCATGGAAAATAAATGTATTTCATAATCATTTCACCACATCATCATAACATAACCAATATAAAATATATTGGATTCATAAAAAAAATTTATCTTAATAAAAATATACAATTAATGGAAAGAAAAATAGTGATATTCTTAGATCATATATCTAGTAAATAATAATTAACATCAAAGGAAGTTATCAAAGATATAAAATTTTATAGAAAGAAAAATCAAATGGAATGTTTCATGAGGAAAATTGAAATTCCATATTGAAAGCACTTTTCAAATGTAATTTTTTTTCAAAATATTTTAAATTTAAATTATCCATTGAAACATAGAAATAAATTGGGAAAACATCGAGTCTTCAATATGGTAGAAAGTAAAATTCATGCTGTAAGGGTTATAATATGGATTACATCCCCATTTTTGGAAAAAAATAGACCTTATTTCTGATAATGACATGAATATTCATTTTAAAATTTTCTCACAAAATAAATACTTATTAAAAATTTCTTAAATAAATCATTTTATTAATAATAAATAAATTTTTAAAATCATTTGTAGAAAACCTTGTTTTGAAGAAAAAGGGGTTTCGACTGAAAATATACCTTTCAATTATTATTTTTTAACTCTTGAAAAATGGGGAAAATAAAGGGTAAGAATTTCTTATTCAGAAATAATATGAGGATAAAACAATTAATTAGTTTCTTTGGAGATATATCATACTATTTTATCATTGTAAGAATAATTTATAATATTACCAACAAATGATGAAATTGTAACATAAAACTCCTATCACTTTGGTAGATTCGAATCAAATACCCATGAATGAATAACATAAATGAAAAGTATATTATCATTAAAATAACTAGTACTCACCCGTGAATTCACACGGTGATATAAAAAAATTCATTGGTTATGCGTTCGTATGGTGATATGGTTTAATGCTTTTTTTAAGAAAAATACTACATTTCAATGTTACTAATGAACATGAATATTGAATTGTTTGAAATCACAATATTATGATTCTTATTATTAGAATACAATTGAAAAAAATATGATAAATTCATTATGAAAGTAGAATAACATTTGGATACATTTTAAAAGGTGAAGAAAAATCTATAAGAAATAAGAAATTATTTTCAGCATGGAGATTTTAATTAAATGAATGAAAAGAATATTGAAATTGACAATTGTAATTATGTTAATTATGATAAAAAATGTTGTAATTGAGGTCATTGTAATGTAAAGAACAAAACATGTAATAATTAATTAGATTTAAAGACATATTATGTTATAGTAAAATAGAATACATATAATTGGATGAAAATAATGAAAACAGTAATCAAAATAATGAACCAAATTGCACGACAACTCACATGGAAGTAAAGTTGAGCATGTAGATAAGCAATAATTTATACAAATTAGACCTACAGGTGAAAATATAGCCTTGAAAAATGACTGTAAAAAATCCAGCATGTTCAATTACATGAGGGTACACCGTCACCATCATATAGATGTTGGTCAGGGTATCAATATGGCCATTGTATCCTCCTTTTGGGTATGGAATAAGTAACAAGACCTTAACAATTGCGGATGCAAAAAAGAAATAGTACCTTCTTTTGACCAAGAATAGTATAGAGGTTCTCCCGATCATAGTTATTTATGGCGCATGGCGCACAACAGCAACAAGAGCCCCCGGCGCAAAAGTGCACGGCGCGGCACACGGCGCATGGCAATATTAACTTGCGGCGCACAAAAGAGGGGTATACATATATCAATAATAAAAAATAATAAATTATACAATTTATATATAAAAAACAAATATTTATGTCAATAATTCATATTCAATACATCAAAAAACAAATGAAGTCAACAATGACACCTACAATTAAATATTAAAAACTATATATCTCAAAAAATAATATATATCAATTCCTGAAATATATTAAAAAACATATATCTCAAAAAAACCAAGACAAAAGTAAAAAACTATATATCTCAAAAAAACAACAGGAGTAATTCGAAAAAAATAAGGGGTGAGCAACATAAATAAAATTTAATTAAAAACAAAAAAAAGTTACTGATTCGCACAGAAGGTGCACCTACTCTAGAAAACATTGCGTATATAAGTCGTGGTGGTTGAGGGAGCGCGGCTAAGTCGTGGTCGACTAGGTCATGAAAGTCGAGGGATCTCAGTTTGGTTGTGGCGGTCAATGTGGTCCAACACTGGCTGGGTCGCTACGCTCATAGGAATAGTGTTGCATAGATTTGAAAGGGGAGGTCATTGTTTGACCTCAAAATAGGTATTTTCAATCGAGGCGTAAGAGTTGGCAGGTTAAAAAAATACAAAAAAAAAATAAAAAATGCTCAATGGCGCGTACCATTGGCGCAACATGGCATGCGCCATTGCACAATATGGTACAGGCCATAGTGAGCCATCTTAAATGAGCCATGGCGAAGCCATGGCGCGACACACCACTCTCTGGCGCCAGCCATGGTGCAATGGCGCGCCATGGCACGCACCATTAATAACTATACTCTTGATTATCTTGACGTATCAAGTAGATATGAACAGAATCAATGATGAACCAGGGGAATTGTTAATTATTTCATTTGTATGTGTTTATGTGCCGTATAACCCTACATGACATATGAATATAAAAATATTCAAGATAAAATTACAGACAGTTCAAGAAAATATAGCTACTGTTTAACCTAAATTCAACACAATTCTCCTATTATGTATCCGCAAAAAATGGTTCAATGCTTAATTTTAAGAAGACAATACAATATTTAAATATTAATAATAAACATGAATTCTAATTACATAGAAATAAACTCTGTCAGCTTCCTGTACTCATACCACTCTCCCCCGCTCTTCCCTATCGGCATCGCAGGCCTAACAAAAACCTCCACCGGCCTCTGCAGCTGAATAGTTAAATATATAGAAATCAAAAAATTGTGGCTGCTGCTTACAATTTCCCACTCCCGACCATCCAGAAACCATGACCCGTCACCCATCTTCATGCACACCTCTAGAAGAAAAACATTTAAATAAATGATAAAAATAGAAATCTACATCAGAGAATGTAGATTTTAGTGAAGTAACAATATCAAGGAATCTATTTATTCAAAAAATATGATTTATAAGTTGAATCTACCAAGAAAAAGGCACGAACCAATAGAATAAAACCAGTTTGCAGATATATCAAACAAACATGTCAAAACAACAATGAGGAATTCATTTAAAAAAAAGAGGGATGATACTTTATTTGATAAAGCACACAAGCTAAATGGGATAAATACATTTCATAGCAATAGAATAGGAAATTGATATAGTGGAAGAGTAAATTTATAAAAAAACTGTAAAAAATAATGTCTCTCTACCCATATTCATCAATAGGATGAACATATGCCATGTTTATCAAAAAAAAAACTACAAAACAAATGTGACAATCCATCAAATGTGTAAAATTTATTCACTATACTTACCATGGGAGATTCAAAAAGGATAACTACCTAAATTTTGTTGTCAAAAGAAGAAACCTTGCCCTGAACACTCTAATAGAAAATGTTTTCAATGAGTATAATCAATCAAAAACAATTCGTTGAAGGATTTAGGGTTCTAGAATACATATTATGTAAAGAAACTGTATCAAATAACATTCTGTTTTAATTAGGATATTGATAAAAGTTAAAAGGGGTATATTTTCAAAGATGACTGTAATATGCATGTGTAGGATATGAAATATTCATGTGAAAATATATAGTATATAGAATATAAATAACCAAAACATACTCTATAGATTAGAAATTTTCATATAATAATGGATTTTTAAAACGAATAACCAAATGAAGATAAATGGGAAGAGAATACATCACACCTTCTGTGGAGATTTGTGGAATAAGGTAGAATAAAAATTCCACAATGGTTAATTAAACACTAAAAACAGCACAAGAATGCCTTCTCCAAGAATGCTAGAAAGGTTAATTAACCACCCTTGAAAATCAAGCACTGGATGCCTATTCCAATGCCTCATAATCCTTCCAATGAACCTAAAAAAACAAACATTGTTATATAATATTAAAGGATAATATTAATAATATAAAGGAAATATCTAAGAAGATTTAAGATATTTCAGTATATGTTCTTTGGATATTATACAGAAAAATAATCACAGGATCTGAGTAATTTGAATTATCAAAAATTTCATTTCTTGGGTTAAAGAAATCATAGGATCTGGTGTCTTATATTTCAAAACCCATTAATGATATGATCATTTCTCTAATGATACATCCTTATTCAAGTATAGTATATTGTGTTAAGTATTTTTCTCAGATAATTTATAGTGTACAGGGAACCAATTCTACCATGTCTAATGTGGATTTAGGAACTAAAACCTGGTCTCATATTCCATTAGTGGCTCATAAATCAGGAGGATGGAACCTATTTATATGAAGCATATTTGTCATTCTGGTTATTAGGACATGGATAGGGTGAGGGATTTATTGTCACTATCCACTGCAGATGTATTAAATTCAAAAAAAGGGGATAATGTTATATTTCAGGTTCCCAGGCAGTACCATGTTTTCTTCTTGCTAATGTTTTTGATTCTGTGTGTTTTGATTTTAGCTTATTTATTCCTACAGTAATGAATGTTCCTAGTTATGTTGACCTGTGAAACCCTACTACTACTTCCCCAGGTTCGAAAACATTGTTAGTTCCAAGTTATTATGAATTGAAAAAATATATTACTCATTTCCTAGTTCCTGCATCTAACAGTTTAATTGGACCTCTTTCATATGTCATGGATGGGTAATGGTTGTTATTGAAAAAAATAGACAATAAAAGAGAAAGTAATACATGCTTTAAAAGTTGTTCAAGGAGTTATTTATTAGAAAAAATGATATATTTCAATAATTCCATACAAAATAAGTTGGAATAGGTGACGTTATTAGGGATGTAAACAGACTGCATAAATTCAGAAAAATCATTAACATTTAAAATAGTATACTAAAAAAATGGCATATTTTGTTGTCATGAAAGCATGTATAAGGGGTAAACATACATGTACCTTCAATTTGTAACCTTCTTCACTGTACATATAACATATCTTCTCAAAAAATTGCCATATTTTGTTCAACACAACCTGTGCAATGAATGATGGAAAATATATGAGAAATCAACATGTTCAATGTATCTCATTTTTCGACTGATTTGATCAATATGTGAAAATATAGGTAATCCACTACCTGTGATGGCTGGTAAGATTAAAGGCGGTCTGATTTTACATAGCCCATTTATTCCACCAATAGGATCAACATCATTTGTCAATGAAAAAAAAAACAGTACTGCATCATGAGAAGTAATCGACCTGGAGAACATAAAAAAACAGTAGTGCATCATGTGAATTAAATGACAGGGAGATAATCTGGCCATAAAAAAGTGGAAGACATAAAAAACATTGACAATAGTGGAAAATTTTATTGAAAACATGCTTCAATACATTTGAAAACATACGAACCTGGATGTTGTATTTTGTTTTGAATGAGATAGTATTGCATGTTTGAAAAAGTAGTGCATGTTTTCCCACTTGAGTAAGTAGTGCATGTTTTCCTAATTGAGAAAGAATTGAATGTTTCAATGAGAATGTAGTGCATGGTTTTTTACTTGAAATAAAATTAGTGTAGAGAGAGTTTCATATATAGTACCCACTCAAGGAATCCAATATTTTCATCCTCTCCCCATATAGTATTTTAAAATAAAGATGGACATCTGAAAATATAGTCACAGTTCCCAGCATCCCTTATTTTATGATAAATATTGAGACCCCCCCCCTTGGTTTCACCTGATTCCAGAGAGAATGTGAAATTAAGAAATAAAATTCTAAAAAAATCAGAAGATTGAAGTATTTAAAAAACAAATAAAATGAAAACCCAAATATTCAATCTCTACTCTTTTTTCCCAATCAAACTCATGAGTATGCACCTGAATTAGGAAATAGAAATCCCATGTTACACCATATGGGGTTGCAAAGGCATAGAGATCCATAAATGTTCCACTATGGGCCTTGCCAACCTTCTCAAGAGATAAAATGGAGTTTTAAGTCAATAACAGTTAAAACATATATACAGTTAAAACACATATACATTGTCTTCCCACATAATTGGGAAGATATATAATTCACATAGCCACCAATAACTGGTTCAATGTAATGAAAGTGAATAGAAACACATAATATTCAAGAGAATATTATGTTAATAATGTTTCTATAATTGTGATTTCAAATTGGAAAGACTGGAAAATAGAGCATAAATAAACAATGAAAATGGATTCGAACACATATACAAAAGGAATACAATATAAAACGCACATAGTCTAATTGGACCGCTTTCATGTGCCATGGATGGGTAATGGTTTGAATTAAAAAAATAGATAATCAAACAGAAAGTAATACATGCTTTAGAAGTTTTTCAAGGAGTTATTTATTAGAAAAAATGATATATTTCAAGAATTCCATACAATATAAGTTGGAATAGGTGATGTTATTAGAGATGTAAACAGACTGCATATATTCTGAAAAATCAAAAACATTTAAAAAAGTATACTAAAAAAGGGCATATTTTGTTGTCATGCATGCATGTATAAGGGGTAAACATACATGTACATTCTATTTGTAACCTTCTTTATTGTACATATAACATATATTCTCAAAAAATTTGACATGTTTTATTCAACACAACCTGTGCAATGAATGATGCAAACAAATGAGAAATCAACATGTTCAATTTATCTCATTTTTCGACTGATATGTTCAGCATGCGAAAATATAGGTAATCCACTACCTGTGATGGTTGGAATGATTGAAGGCTGGTTGATTTTACATAGCCCATTTATTCCACCAATAGGATCAACATCATTTGTTAATGAAAAAAATAGTACTGCATCATTAGAAGTAATCGACCTGGAGAACATAAAAAAACCGTAGTGCATCATGTGAATTAAATGATAGGGAGAGCATCTGGCCATAAAAAAGTGGAAAACATAAAAAACATTGACAATAGTGGATTTTTTTTTTAAAAACATTATGAAATACATTTGAAATCATTCAAACCTGGATGTTGTACTTTGTTTTGAATGATATAGTATTGCCTGTTTGAAAAAGTAGTGCATGTTTTCCCACTTGAGTAAGTAGTGCATGTTTTCCTATTTGAGAAAGTAGTGAATGTTTCAATGAGAAAGTAGTGCATGATTTTTTACTTGAAAAGAAAGTAGTGCATCATGTGAATTTGAAAATAGTAGTGCATCATGAGAACAAAATTTGAAAACATACGAACCGAGATGTTTGTTTATGCTTCCAAGAATAGTATGAATTGAACTTCAACAGGTTGATGGGTTGCTGTCCAGATTTTTTCCTGCCCAGAAAAATGAAGAAAAATAGAGGGAATTACATGTGAAGCCTACCAATTCTTCAACAGGTGCATGGGGTGCTGTATAGGAGCTGGTCGACCATGCCAAGCTTACGCTTTGTTCAAACCTAAAACATCAAGAAGAAATCGATGGACTTCCAGAAAGCTTTCAAATTATTAATCATAAAATAGAGGGAATTCCAGTAGAGAAAGAAGCCTAGGAAAGAGGAAAAAAATACCTACCATCAAACAAACAAGGCTGCAAGTCCACGATAACATCAAGTCCTCAAATCAGATCAATGAACAGGGTGAAAAATATACTATCCAGTGCAAGCAATCTAAGATATCCAGAAAACCATAAAAAACAATGAATTCATGTAACACATCATCATGGAGGTAAAGCCCCAGAAGTCTTGAATGACAGGAATAAATCGAGTTCATAGAAAAACCTATAAATCCCTCAGGGACCTTCTAGCACAAGTAGACATTTCATATCCATTGACTCATAGCCCAAAAGCTTGGAAATCCATTGTGATTTAAGCCACATGAGATAAAAACAACACCCTTATATAGTAATGACATCTTACATACAGAAGAGACCCTGGGCATAGAAAACAGTCCCTAAAAGTACACTTACAACTTCAATGATTTCTAGGAGGGAGGGTTGACATCCTAGAAGTTGAAAAGACATTAAAAAAAAATGTTGGAATACGTCAAAACAATATATCTTACATATGAATTTGATTAATTTCAATAAATTTTACCTCTAGAGGAAGAAGTCACGTATATGCAGATAATAAATTATACCATGCTATGAAAGATTGAAATGAGAAAAAATGAAGTAGAACTAGAAAAAACATTAAATTACAAGGATAAAATGATATACCTGAATATAAACATAAGTAAACAGAACAACATGTCCATTATAATATAATGATAAAATATACACAAGTAAAGATGGAAAGAATCATCTGATAGAGCGTAGATAATTATTGAAATGATATTCAAGAACACATTAAAAATGACTATAATAACTCAAAAACCATCTGAGTTGAGCAGTGTGATGCATTAATTCAATTATATAGTCACCTTAAATAAAGGATTACCACAAAGTTGTTGAGTATAGTTATACATTAAATATGATTATTATATAATTTGTACACAAAAGAGAGAACCAAACAAACCATGTGAATTTTGATACCTATTGATAATTATCTCACTACAAGGAAATAATATTGTATTGAAGGATACCTGATCTATACCCATCCTCTAATTTTCAAATGACTCGCAATTAGGGAAGCGATTGAAAAATACCCACTAATTTTGCAGGAGTCAATGGTAGTTGGGTTCAATGAAGAAGACATAAATGTGGGATGTTCGAATAATTTTAATAATTATGAAAACAATATGTAATAAAGGCTAGTACAATTAATTCCTATAGATCTTACTTCAGAAAGAAGTCACATCACATCACCAACAATGAAATCAGACCCTGCTATGAAAAATTGTAATAGGAATAACAAAATGATAGCTACAGGAAGAGGTATGTGTTCCAATGTACTGAGAACTGTTTAGTAAGAGGCGATAAAATAGACTATTATATCAATACAGGAAGAGGTATGTGTTCCAATATAATCCAATGTATACTCACAGTGTGAATTTCAGTAGTAGTAGTTATGAAAATAAGAAGTTGAATCGTTGTCAAAAGCAATTCCTCGCGCGGTTACTGGGTAATGTAAAATACATAGTTAATTGAATGTTGTAGGTTGTATAGTTTTGGTGATAGTAAGAAAACTGTTACCTCAACAAAGTTTTACTGTAAAGTAAGTTCTTCACAGTATCCCTTGGTCCTCCAGCAGCCGACGCAGTGGAATACGATTGCCGGTTTTGGTATTAGTAGGTGTAGCAGATGGTTGCGGTAGATGGCGACGTAGTAGAAGAAATCGGAAATCCCTTATCTTCGGATGAGTGGTAGAGCTCAGAATCTAGTAGTCGAAGTCAACTTATAATCGGCTGAGACAATGACTACAAATCTGACATTAGTATCAGAATAAATAGTTGTAGAATGATAATAAGGTGGGAGGAAGACGACGGTGAAGCGTGGATTTTAAGGGCAGTAGACTCAGTATGTTCCGGGAAGGAGAAGGTGGATGTCGTTGGATAGTTCTCCATGGTAGTCATCGGAAGAGGGAAATATTTGGCTGGAAGACAGCAGTTGGTAAGGCCTTCGTCGAAGGCGAGCAACAGGAGGAAGAATCTAGGAGAAGGAAACCCTAATCGTGGAGCCGCGAGAGCAAGTTGCTGGGAGAAGGAAACACAATCGGGGAGGAAAGTTTCAGGTTTCATCGAATCGTGTATGATAGGGGTGTAGTTTCGGTAGTTCAGTGTAAGTGAAATGGTAATTTGATCGGGATATTTGGTGATGTGGTTCTTTGGTTGCTTAACACCTCAGCCTGGGTATACCCAGGTTTAGTAAATATATTGGATTATATTAATTATATAAAATTTCAACTATTAATTATATACACCTCATATAATAATATTGGTGCATAACATAACTTATGTCCTAAAAAAGATAACTTAAAGAAAAAATACCATCTGATTTTTAATTTTTGAACCATAAAAAATGATAGATATATACTAAACTGTATAATTAAATTGAAAAAAGTATAATTATAATATTCATAAAATAAATTATGGGAATTATATACACCAAATATATGAAATAGGTGGTGAATATTGAATGTGTCTCACAAAAGAAAAAAGTGAGACAAAATCCCTTATATTAAGTCTCAACTTCTTTTGAACGAAATAAAAAATCCTGTATAATAAATATATTATTATTATAAATATATTATATAAATATATATATATATATATATATATATATAATATAAAATATTTTTAACTTAGGAAAATTTATTACGTGTTTATTAACAACACCTTATTAAAATCAATTTTTTGGTAATAACTACATTTTTTTCCATATAAGTTTTGATTTTTAAATTCTGGTCATCTTACATTGGTCATTTTCAAATAACATATAAAATAATAATCATGTAATGATTATAATATTTATTCATCATTTATTCTTTTAATACCCATAATAAATGATGTTTTTTAGAAATGATGTATGTGAGGATCATATTGACGTTATGTCATACTTATGAATGAGTAACCCTTCCCTTTATCCAATATCATTATCGAAATGAGGTAAGTAATATTTTAAATTAATATAATGATAGTAATATAATAAATAAAATTTACTGTATTTAGATATTCTTATACATATCATCCATGTTCTTTGGTGATGAAAATAGAGAGTCACATTTCTCCATGAAGATGATAGTCCACATGTACACGAATGACACTATAATATTTTTGTTAGTTAAAAGGCAGGGAAGATAAATATATATTATAATTTATTATTTATATTTATTTCATGAAAATACTTATTATCACATTTATTTCACATATATTCATTAACATTATCCATATAATCTTCTATGTTGAGGGTTTGTGAAAATGAATCACATCTCTTCATGAGGCGGTAGTCTACCTTACACACAAAGGATGTTATTGTATCCCATATAAAATGAAATATAAATATATATACATAAATAAATAAATAAATATATATATATATATATGTGATACAATTACATTTTAGGTATATTCAGGTTCTAAATACAATTTATATAATTTATAACAATCTCTATTTCAAAACTTGAGAAGTGGTAACAGAATAAACGAATGACATTGGTTCGTAAGGCGGTATTCCATAATACCCATGAATGATGACTTCCTATACAATTTGATGAAGGTGGTTATGGTTTTTTAGAATTTAATAATATAAAAAACTATTAATATGATATTAATTTATATTATAGTATAATAATACTTTAATAATAATTTATGTAGGTGGAGGAAGAAGTAAAATAAAAATACTTGTTGAATAAAGTTACAACTTCTTCATGTATCCTCATTAGGATTATACAAAAATCCTTATTAGGATGAAGTTATGTAAGAAATAGTGATTTTAGGATGTGGAGTAGGAATTTGGGAAGGGATTAGGTTTGTTATTATATGAACTAAATGTTTTTGAAGACATCTGGAATATAGGAGAGGGTTAGATATTTATAAGTGAGGTGAGTGGAAAAATTGAACTTTTATGAAATGAAAAAATTCTAACAGCATTTTTATAAAGTACAAATACCAGAAAATGTATTATTATACATATTGATACATTAAATGTAATTTATATTTCCATAAAATTGAATTTTGAAAAAAATGGGTCATTTTATCCCCAATAGTTTTAGGTTTACCACAGAATAATCCCATTTTTACAATAATCATGACACTTAATTTTTACATTTGTCACAATTTATTTTTTATAAAAAATTAATATTCCAAAAAGGGATAATATAAATTATTTAGATTGAAATTATGGAATCGATTTTAAAAAATTAAATTTAAAGTATTGGAAAATATTAATTTAAAATTTATCATAATGGTGTGATTACAAAGATCATTTCAAAGAGAAAATGTTCAAAATGTTATAATGTTTTTATATCCAATTTTAATATATAATTTATTCCAACAAAATAAACGTGATTAATAAAAATAGAATAGATCTTTTTTAATTTATAATGAATTTATAATATAAATTTCTTATAATTTTTTTAAACAAAGATTCAGTTTTTAATTAAAATTTATTACTTTTCACTACAATCCAGAAAATTAATATTTTCAATAAATTCAAAAAAATTGGTTCTTAGAAACTTTTTATATGATGATATAAAAATTAATAATATTTTTTAAAAAAAATTTTCTAATATTTCAAAAAAAATTCAAAAATAAGTGTCCAAAAAGGTGACATAACTTATTTTCAGATAAATACATTTTTTATAGTAAAATTTGACTTAATCTCATCTATTTTATAGAAAACACAATAGTTAAATTTTGAACCATCTATTAAATACATAATATATAAAATTAATTATAATCCTTCACCAAAATTGTTTTTATTAATTTAATGAGGTAAAATATGATTTTATGCATAAAAGTAGTTTTTTCAAATAGTGTTTTCCTTTATTTTTAAATAGTTTATATTTTCATTTTTAATTAATTGGTCACCAAATAATTCATTTTAATATACATGTAATCCATATATTTTCATTTTTCATTTTATATAATTCATACCATCCATTCAAAATTTTACGTGACATATATTATATTAAATAATAATACATTAATAATATGTCACATTTCCATTAAACTTGATGTTTCTGTAGAACAAGCTAAAATCAATGTTACGCGTAAAACAATTAAAAATTAGTTTTCTATGTAACAAATTTAAATGATAATAATGTGTGTAATTAAAAAAATATAAATGGTTTAATTTATTTGTAAATATTGTTTGACGAAATATTGGCGTGTTACATCCATCCCACTATAGTTATTCCAAACACCACATGCTGTAGAATTTACCTCTCAACCACTTATCTAGATACAAATCCTATGAAATGATCAATAGACTATTCGAACAGCACCAACACCTTCATAGGGTACAAACAAACATGGTAAATCCACATTTTGGCTCAAAATAATACAAAAATACCAGTTACATTATATGATATAACCATGTTATAACCTATTCTATGCCAAGATAGATCTTATTATTTCACTATATCATTCAATTAATATAGAAAAACCAATTCATTCCTAATGAAATTTGCTTCTACATGTCACACCATATGAAATATTTGGTTTTTTCATATAAGAGTTCTTTTGTTTTGGAGATATATGGAATATCTCCTTCAATATCACAATTGAACTAAAGCCTCATATAAAATTTTCTATTTAACATTGTATAGTATCATATATAATATCTTGTGAAACTGTATCAAAAATTATTTTGTGGTGTATTTAAAATAACATGGAAATATTTTATTAACATCACTGTGATTAATATCACATGAAATAACTCATAAATGAATTTCAAAAACTCATTCTGGATTAACATTAGAAAAGTTTTAGATCATCACTTTTTGTTTTGTAAAACTAAATCTCCATCCAGTCAACCTCTGTCATGACATGTCCCAGTGGGGCCTGTGCCACGACTCCCCAAGCCCGCCTCTAATAGGCTAGGGTCTGGTGACTAGCACCGAGTGGGCATATTACTATCATGGGAGGTATTGACTATGTACCTATACACATGCACACATCTCTAAGACCACAAATGATGAAATGTAAAAACCACTAAGGAACAAAATTCATGCAAACAACTAAACCCAACAAATAGAGTATAACGGCAGGGAAAGCACTGAAAGTAAACTAGGACAGAATACAAGCCCACCAAAACAAGAGTTTGAAAACTACAAAGTCCAACCTGTAAAAACAAAGAGGTACTTAGACTGCTGCTCGTAGTTGAAGGAACGTGTCGGCCGGTAGGGAACTCATAAAGCTCAGTCCTGTCCTGGTTTGCCCTGGACTCTGTCAAAAGGCTACTCATCTGCACAAGACACGACACGTGTGGGAAAAGCCCGTGTAGGGGTGAGTATAACAATACTCAGTAGAGGACCCCGAAAACCACAAAGCAGTATAAAAAGTAAAGGTAAAGTCAGCTATGCACAACATATGTCTATAAAATAGATAGCACAAACCAGATATAATCAAAGCCTAGACCCGAGATCTAGAGACAAATCACACAACCACATGCCCCCGTTAGGGATTCAGTTCAAAGATTCCATGATGCACTAATTCTAGGAGAACACACTCCGTGAGTCTTATAGATCTGATGACGTTAATCTGATAAGTAATCTTCATCGGTAACCATCACGAGAGGTATTTTCACTCATTACAGGAGACACACTCTTGAGTGGGAAGATTCTGATAGATAGATGCACTCATTACGGGAGACACACTCCTAAATGGGAAAGATGACGATACACAGATGAGGATCACTGCCAGGGCCATGGAGGATACCACAACTCATCCCGAATTCACCTGCTAGGTAGAGGATCAACGCCTAGTGGAGTTGGTCATGTCGATGCCTGACTCTAGCTAGGTTCATGAATGGATAAAGGATCTCGATCGGGGCCTCTCAGATGGATTCCTAACTCTATCATAGAAAGTCCTGCTGAAGGGATCATACTTCTGTAGAAGGAAGTGATGCCTGACCTTCAGGGGAACGAGAAGAAGGGGCACTAACCCAAACGAAACATGTCCAAGATGCGGTGGAAAACAGGACCATGCCATTTTCCAAAAAGTACATGCGTGTAGAAAAGTTACACACCGTGTTGTCTGACCCCGGGTACTGCCTGTGTACAACGGCCCATGTCGTGAGGCTGGTCATGTAGAAAATTTAGTACACGACATGTAGTACTGTGTACATTCCATGTCCGAGTGACCGGGGTTGGCTCCGTGTACACTGGCCATGTGCCCATACACGGTCATAAACTCATGTACTCCAACCCATGTAATTAGTACACGGGGTGACCTGTGTTACTAGCCTCACCTGGCTGTGTGATGGAGTACATGGTCGTGTACTCCATCCTGTGTCCATGTACCCCCTAAATACATGCAGAGTCCCGCATAGATGCCTCTACCATGCTGTACACACCATGTTATGAAGTCGTGTAGATCATCCTGTGTCCGTGTACTTTTGAAAATACATGCCAAGATTCGGGGAAAGTCCAACATGTCATGTGACCAGGGTCACATGCCGTGTGATTCCTATCTGACCCTCTAAACCCTAGCTGCTGCCACCAGTACTACACAGTGTGTTCTTCGGAAGTACACACCGTGTATTCTGGAAATTTCCAGAAACGCAGACCTCCGCCGTCACGCCTCCGGTGATTCCCCATTCGTCGATTCGGTCATCTGATCGCCATGGAACACCCGGTTTTTGGTCTCCCCGACACCTTGAGGCTTCTTTCGATGTTTTTGGACCTCCGATCGGCTCTGAAAACATGTTTTGATCTTCCTGCACTAAGAATGCTCGAAGAAAGGCCTCCTCAAATTTGAGTCAATTCATCATCTATCATGGTTGTCGCACCTCCACAGGGTCATTGCAATGTCAAATCTTCAGTTTGGGATCATTGCGTTGCAAGACAGGTGCGCAATGATCCATTGTTCGTCGCCCCGTGAAGAACGTGAAGAACACACGAGAAGAAAAGGGGGAAGGAAAACCAATCGAACAAATTGAGGAATGAACCTCCGTCGTCGTTCGTCATGACGTTGATATGCTCTTGTTAATAGGCTTAAATGGAGAAGAAATCAACAACAATAATCAACGTGGATTAATTCCCCATAATCGTCTAAAGGAAATCCCTCCCACAAGAATGTAAAAATCCATAGATCAACATGTTCGTGGTTGATCCATGTTCATCGTTCAAATTCAAAAATAGGGAAAGAGGAAAGAAATAACAACCCCTACCTAAACCAGGATCGATCACTAATGAAGGGTCCATTCAACCATCATTGTTGAGATACTCCAACTTCGTTGGCACAGTGATTCTCAATTTCAATCTGCTGTCGTTCGTCACTGAGAGTTTTCTCCAACGCTCCACAGATTCTACAGAGATTTCTATCAATCGTCACCAACGAGAAAAATTCAATTATCCTAATAAATGTGAAACATATTTTATGTCACGAACCAGCCCGGGTCGACCCTGAACCGGTCACCCGAGCCAGCTCACGGAAAGTCCCGAGGGGCGTTCCTGATCCCCCTGGGATAGCAATCAGTGCTGGGCATCAAGGTTAAAACGTTGGGAAAGATTTGGCCCATAAAAGATAGATAAGTAAATGATAATAAACAGAACAAAAGAACTAAACTCTAGCAGCGGAAAGAAATAAAACCAAACAATATACGTACCTCTATGTGACCCTTCGGTCACCTCCTGACCAAGGCCAACATTGCTACCAAAATGAGCAACTCAGCCAAGAAAACTTGAACAAGGGAAACCTGCGACTGAAATGATAAAAGATAGGTGTGATAATTTAAAACGCTCAGTAGGAAAGCCAAAGTAAACCGAATAATCAAACCAAAACCACTTTCCAGAAACAATCACAAAACACTAGTTTGCACATACAAAGATAGAAAATAGGGTTTTTATATTTTAAAGGAAAAAGGTTCCTGTTTTAACATCTCCAAAACCAACACACACCTCAACCCATTTTCCCCAAAACAATGCATTTCTTGAAAATTGAATTTCCAATCCAAGTTTATCAAATTTGTGAAAAATAAGGAACATGTAATAAGTAAATGCTAGAAACCAAGTGCAAGTAAAAGTAAACAACCCGATATAAGCAATAACAATGGGTGATCCTAAACATCCCTAGAAAGACCCTGGACGTACTCGGGTTCAGACTACCTGCCGGCATGGTACTCCACAATCAATAACCAACTGGCCGCCCCAACATCCAACCAGTGGCATGCCCCACAAGGCCTACCTACCAAGGGGGGACTAACCCGTCTAATTGGGGTTAGCTAGCAACCGTCACTCGATTCTCTAAAAGACGCCCAGGAACCCACGATGGTTTTTATAATACTGTGTAAGTAGGAGGCCCTCGCACGTGTGACTCATCTCACCGCACTTGCCAACCCCTTACACGGACACCACTACACGACAACCCTTGAAGAAAATTCCCCCTGTAGAGATGCCCGAAAATATGTATATATGAATTCTTTCACATTCAACAAGGTGCTAACTAGGCCTTCACAACATGTGTAGATTCAAAACATTTTGTAAATGAGTTAAGTTGCCAATTGGGCACACACACTTTTCCCAAAAGTCAGTACAAACACCCCATTCAAAACCCAATACCAAACGGGGCTTCAAATCGAACAACCATTCAACTCATGCCAAAAGCCAACCGGGCCAACTTCTTTTCATCCCTCCTTGAAATACCAAACCATTTCATCAAAAACCTATCTTTAAGAAAATAGTTTTTATGTGTCATTTTCATTTGGAGGCACATCCATGTGAGCACCTAGTGATCCCATGGATGTGCCAACATCTAACGACACATCTAGTTTTTAGAATAATCACCTTAGAAACCATTTCCATAAAACACTTAGCATTGAAACCAAAACCAATTCTTTCACAACACTTTATAAAAGCAAACTGCATCTTTCAAACCAACCACCATTTCCAAAACTTTTTCTAAAACAACCCATTGGTTCATCATTTTGTCAAAAAAACACACCAAACCAAATCTTACATTTCCAAAACACAATCACTATCATTTACAACCAAACACATCACAAGGCACTCAATTTAACTTTACTAAGAGCCTAATCATTTCATATAAACCAACATTAAAAGCCACTTTCAGAAATTTAAAACAGAAATATAACTATGTCATATGTTTTTCATAAATGCAATAGAGATGAAAACGATATAAAAAATTAATTGAAAACATTGAAGTGCTCAGGGTTTGAATCAAAAAGGGAAATGGTTGGAAACACCCACCTCAAACAAAGGTCATATCAAGCTTTCTAAATCAAGCAGCAGCTTGCTTGCACGCACACACTTCCATATATATATATATATATATCCTTAAACTGATTCACGTGTTCCCCGCACCATGAGAGAACACGCACATAGAAGATATATATATCTATACATATCTATACCTAGGAATATGCGTGCACACCTTCGAAACCAACCACAACTCTCTACGATAACTCCCTGAGACTCAAAACACCACAAATCCCTAAAATAAATTTAATCCAAATAAAGGAATCAAGATACGATTTAAAAAAAACCAAATCTATAGAAATCACCAAGTTCACAAATAAAACTCAAATCACATCTTCACTATTTTTATAAAACTAAATTAAGGGAAATACCCCCAAAATCACATCAATTTACTTTAACATAAACATAATTAGACAATCGCAACAAAGACCAAATTTACCAATTCCAAAAATTCCAAAGCATCACAAAAGATGTAAAAGGATACCATAGGTATGTGAATCACATTATAAAAATCGACAAAATAATATTCGCCAATTAAACAAGAAAATAGACATAGACACATATTTACATAAACCAGGAACTAACTCAGAACATATTCTTAACCAAATAAAAAAAAGAATTAAGAACTTTATAGAAAGATAATAAAGTGCATAAAAAAGATGCGAAACAAGTTTTAAAACTAAAAGATAGAGCGCAAACATTATAGAAGTGATCTGGAAATAAAATATGCGAATTCACTTACCTTGGAGGTGTGTGAATACAACTACGCATCAACCGAAGGTAAAGAAGAAATTTCTGGACCCTTCGTAGACCCTAAAATTTAAGAAACACGCACAAATAAAACCCCTCAATTAGGGTTTGGACAACACAAATAAAACACCAACAAAAATGAAAGAGAAAACACCGAGAAGGATACCAGAGAGGGGGGGGGGGGGAAGTCCCGCCGGTTGCAGGTGGTGCGGCCGGAGCAGGCGGGGTCGATCGGAGCAGGCGGGGTCGGCCGGAGCAGGCAGAGGCCGGAGCGGCGAGGGGAAGAGGTGGTCGGATGGGGGAGGTGGCTGGACGGAAAGGCGGCGGGGCCGGATGGAGCAACGGGGCCAGACGGGGTGACGAGGTCGGACGGGGGGCGGCGGGTTGTCGGCGCGTGCACAGAGAGCCAGGGTGGTCTGGTTCATGATTTCAAGAGGGGGAGGGGCGCCACCTGGGTAGATTAGGTTTTTTTATCTTAATAATAATAATAATAATTAGTTAATTATAACAATAATAATAATAATTATAATCAAAACATGTACAATAAACCATTTAAAAATATAAACACACACAGATATATATATATACACATATAGAAATATATACCTATATATAAACATATATAAACATATATATATCTATACACATATGAACATATATACACATATATATACATATAAACATATAAACATATATACACATATAAACATATATATATATATACATAACGTTAAAAAATAAACATATATAAACATATATACATATATATATATATATATCTATTTATTTATCTGCTCAACCAACTAATTAATAACGTTAAAACTGGATGACCGTGCGGTATTCGCGCACCGTATGGTACCCAAGCGGACTGCAAGCGGGCTAGACATACCCAAGCAGAAAGCATGTGCCCAAGCGTGTAATGGCCCGGGTTTTTGGGGTCCATTACTTTGTGAAAATCTTATGTTTGGGTTTTCTAGTCTGGGAATCTCGGTGAAGTTTGGAACGGTAGGCCTACCGGTAGACTTAGCCTACCAGTAGAAGGCCTACCGGTAGCTCTGTCTACCGGTAGCTCGGTCTACCGGTAGCTGCAGCTACTGGTAACTCTGTCTACCGGTAGCTCGGTCGACCTGTAGCTACAGCCTACTGGTAGCTCAGCTACCGGTAGCTCTCAGCTACCGGTGGCTCTCACCTACCCTCTCAGGTTCTTTCCAGTAGCACTCCTCCTTGCGCAAATGGGGTTTTAAACCCTATTTTGACCCCATTAAACTCGTTTTAAAGCCCGGTAATGCCCATAAATATTTTAATTAAATATTTAATGAATTAACGTGGTGTCTATTTAAAGAGCCTTTAATAACGTGACCGCGTGGTCAACCCACGTCCCCACGCCTTACATGGTTTCGCGTTCTTATCTCAACCGCCCCCAGCCCTTATAACTAAAGGGTTCTCCGTGGGTTTCTTCTTTTCTCGATCACCTCTGTGAGGAGTACCCTTCGTCCAGATGAGTCGATTTTCGTTCAGGCGAGCCGCATCGCTATCCATGAAGTTCCACGCCCGGCCTTAGCGTCGATCATTGATCAACAAGTAGGAAATTTATCCTTCGTCTCTCCCTTTGTGTATCATGCGGGGTGGGTGTGCTTTTGTTTCTGTAGAATTGGATAAACCAGACCTAAATAAAGATAATGAACGGATTCTATAAATAAATAAGGGGGGAATATTATTGTTGATGTTGTTTTATATTATGATATTCCTTATGAATTATGCGGGCTTACGCCTACTGAAAATCATGGTCTTTGGGGGTCTCTCTCTGTGCACTAATAAACCCCTAGTGATGTTTCAAATGGATTGTTTGTGGTTTTGAGCTCCTGCTGCTAAAAGGAAATTGGTTAATCACGTATATTTGGCTAAATAAATCGAGGCACCAAGATCAATCCTTCTGTGATAACCCTGGTTAAAGCACACAGAAATTGAAATCATGGAGTTTGTAAAATCTTTTAAATCTGAAAATACCTGCATGGCCCTGCCTTGTGTTGGTGGTAGTGGTTTGGTTGTTTTCTTTTACTGGCCGATTGCTGGAGATGTGGGAGGGGATGGGATCCTCTGTTATTATACTCTCGGTGGTAATGAAATTAGGGATGGGATCCCCCGTGTTATGCTTCCAGTGGTTGTGAATTTTAAGACCGGATGGTTACCTTGTTATATCATGAATTGGGGTGGGATCCACTGTTGATGGGAAACCATTTTGGGGGACACAGGGCAGTGTCTCGGGGTTTCCTTTGGTTCCAGTACTTCGAGGGATCTCACTTATCCCTTTATTATTGTGACCTTACAAGAGAACCAGGTGTGAATGCTTAAATTGACTTTTGGCTGGGTCTTTTCCTTGGTTTGTGCTTATGATATTAGTCGCCCGGTAGTGTATAAACTAATTTAAACATTATTACTGAACATGAAAACTAATGGGACAAATGGGTTTTGTTGGAGAGATTCGTGACTCGAACTTGAGTGCTCTTTGTGTTCTTTAGGCTGGTTGAAGAAAAACCTAACTTTGGGTGAGTGCTTGTTACCTATCGATATATACTTGTAGTTTTGTGTTTCTTATTCGTGCCCCACACAAGTTGATCACTTAGTGCCGAACACCCCCATTTCATGGGGGAGGGTGTTTTTCCCAACATTATTATCAGTGGCCGGTTATTAGCTCCTTTTCTGCTCCCTTTCCCGGGTAGCCCAAGTATCTTCGGGCAGGCTGTGATGGTCTGAGGTCCATTATTAGCCCAAGAATTGTTGGGTAGGGTAGTGTGGTGGTTGGACCAAGTGTGTGCGGGCAGGTGGTTTCCCAAGTGTCTTCGGGATGAGGCCCAGGTGTCTTCGGGCATTTCAGTGGATTTATAGCCCAGGTGTCTTCGGGCGTGGCAGTGGTTGTTCTGGCCTAGGTGTTTGTAGGCGTGGATACGTGTGACAGTTGGGGCCCAAGTGTTTGTGGGCAGGATTCGGCAGTGGGACTGCGTGTGGTTGTGGCCCAGGTGTGTGCAGGTGGGTGTGGCAGTGGGACTGTGGTGAGAATGGTGCGATTGGTCCGATGTGTAGGATATCTTCAATAACTAGTGGGAAAGTGGCGCGAGGTACCCAAACATCGATGTGCTCTTATTATATATATTACTTGACTTTCATTATTTGGTGAGTGTGGCCGGTGAGTGGGATGGATGAACTCCTTGATAGTGTTGGTTGTCTGTTTCTCACGGGACTTATCACGTTCCCCCACTTGTGCACGAGAGTCTTTGGTTTCCCTACTGAGTATACTTGTATGCTCACCCTATGTATATAAACTGCTTTTAGGTTTCCAGGAGGACTTCGAGGATCGCACAGGACCGTACTAGCTCGGAACTTGGGGCAGTCGCATTTGATATTTTTCATTCTTTGGTACTTACCCTTGTAGTCACTTTTGTACTTGTGGCTTTTACTTTTGGAACATGCATGTGGGAATGGTTTGCTTTTGGCTTTCCTTTCTTTTAGTTTTGGTGTTGTTGGGTTTCATCATCTTATCTCCCAATCCTATAAAACAAAAAAAAGGGTAATGCCTTCCATTTGTGTGTAATTTCCATACCCATGGTGATATTCACCACTCTAGGACCTATAGAAGGTGGGTTTCGGGGGTCATTATCTCTCCTTCAACTTAAAGAAGGAAGGGCTTGGCAACCTGCTGACCCTTCCCTCTTTTTGGTGAAGGCGGGTCGTGACAGAATGGTATCAGAGCTGATGTTTGAGAGATAGGATGTAGTATGGAGTTAGTCACAGTGATGATTTCATGGGATGGTAGGGTAACAGTGTTGGGTGACCTTGGTGCGTGAATTGGGCCAAGGAAGACAGGCTAGGACACGAGATTTTAGGGCCCCCCCTGTTATCCGATGCAAGGACTCTAGACCTACCGAACGACCAAGTGAGGCCACACCGATTGCAGGGTAGAGGCACTAGGAAAGGTACATGCATCATAATGACTTGTGTTCTCATGTTTCTGGGATGTCTTGGGAATTAAGAATAAATGAAAAGTTTAAGAAGTTTTAAGAACAATATTCTGCACTACTTGAGCTTAGGCATTTCCTTGTTTACCTTGCAGTTATGGCACCTGGAAGGCGACCACGTGTGGTACAAGCGATTGAGGCCCCATATACTACTTTGGCCGATTGGCAGAGAGCTGATCGAGAGGAGGAAGATGACCAGTGGTAGAAGACTCTTCGGGCCTTCCATCACTAGACCCTCGAGAAGTATGAGGGCAACACCTCTGATATGAAGACGGAGGGCTGGCTAGAGGAGCTGGTGATATCCTTCGGCTTGATCCGGGCTCCGACCGAGTACTGGGTTCCTCTGGCCATCAGCCAGATGCGGGGAGCAGCGCGTCAGTGGTGGACACTTTACCTGGGGGAGAGGAGAGAGGCTGAGGTGGCATGGGCTGATTTCGAGAGGGAGTTCTGGGTGGAATTCCTCTCTTCGACGATGAAGGCGAAAAAGAGACAGGAGATACTCTACCTCCAGTAGGGGAGTATGTCAGTGAGGGAGTTGAGAATCAAGTTCAAGGTCCTCCTACGTTTTTCCACGGACCTCTTTCTCGATGAGGAGTCTTTGGCAAGACGTTTAGAGGAGGCGCTCCGACCCTCCCTCCAGTATGCTGTTATCCCCTTTACCCTGCTGACGTACTTGGAGGTACAGAAGAAGGCCGAAGTGGTGGAGAGGATGCACGCTCTAGGAGGTGTTTCAAGAGAGGGGATCCATCTGGGACCATTGAAAGGGAAGGCCGTCAGTACCAGGCCTCCAGCGTCAGGGCCCTCCAGGTTCCGACCAGCAGGGAGCAGGCCGCAGCGGTTTCAGTTTCAATCCCCTGGTCCTCACCCTTTTCCTTCGGGCCCGGGACCGCGATGCTTCGTCTGTGGGAGCCATGGACATCTCCAAAGTCAGTGCTCGGACCAGGTATAGTACGACAGTGGTGGACAACCCCAGCACCCACCCCAGCAGCAGCTTCTAGCCAGGCCTTTCCAGCAGCAGCAGGAGGGACAGCGAGCTCTCGCTCCTCCGAGGGCAGACATAGGAGGAGGAGGCCGACCTCAGGGTGCTCCTCAGGGACCTCGACCGGGGCATGGTCAGGGAGGTGGCCGACAACCGAGGGTCAAAGGAGCTGGGTATAGACAGTTACACGCTGCAGAGGCAGCAGTTCCAGCAGGGCCGGAGGTCATTCGAGGTACGATTAGTTGGTTTAGCACCCTTGCTTATGCCTTGTTCGATACCGGAGCTTCGCACTCCTTTGTTGCACCCAGTCTAGCCCGTGCCTTGGGTCAAGATTCCGAGAGACTTCGAGTGCCCCTGGTGCTGAGTACAATAGTCGGAGGTCAGACCGACTTGTTATATGTTTGTTGAGGATGTAGACTGATGATAGGGCCACATCAGTCGGTCAGGGATCTCCTTCTGTTACAGATACAGCCATAAGATGTCATCCTAGGCATCAACTAGCTGTTCTCCATGTGTTCCATCATCGACTGCTTCTGAGGAAGGGTAGTGTTCTCAAACTAGGGCGGCTGGTGTGTTACTTTCACCGGCGAGCGGAGAAATCAGAAGGGCAGCAGGCGAGAGGAACCCCTCCTCTCCTTGTTAGCCAAGCTGTCAGTGGAGTCAGTAGATGCTGAGATACTGGAGGTGATAGATATCGTCTGTTAGTTTATGGACGTCTTCCCTGAAGAGGTGATGACTCTACCCCCTCGAAGTTATATCAAGTTCGAGATAGAACTGCAGCCCAACGCTCGTCCGATTTCGATGGCTCCTTACCGGATGGCACCTTCAGAGCTATGGGAGTTGCGGATTCAGATTGATGATCTAATGAATAGGGGTTATGTTCGGCTGAGTGCGTCACCGTGGGGTGCTCCAGTCTTGTTCGGAAGGATGGAAGATCGTGGTCTTAGGTTGTGAATAGACTACAGGAGGCTGAATCAGGTGACGATCAAGAATCACTATCCTCTTCCGAGGATAGACGATCTTTTCGACCAGCTGAAAGGGGAAGGGTGGTTCTTGAAGATCGACCTACGGTCTGGGTACCACTAGCTGCGAGTAAAGGAGAGTGACATCCCAAAGACGAAGTTTAGGTGCATATATGGACACTTCGAGTTCTTAGTCATGCCCTTTGGTGTTACGAATGCCCCGACTGTGTTCATGTGGCTTATGAACTCCATCTTTCGGGATACCTGGATCGGTTCATGGTTGTGTTCATCGACGACATCCTGATCTATTCGAGATCAGAGGAGGACCATGCAGAGCACTTGAGGATGGTTTTGGAGGTCCTCCGACAGCACCAGATCTATGGGAAGTTGTCGAAATGTAAATTTTGGACACGAGAAGTGGACTTCCTCAGGAACATGGTGTCTGAGAAGGGGGTAGCGGTGGACCCATCAAAGGTATAGGCAGTTGTTTCTTGGGCAGCACCCAAGAACGTGGCAGACGTTCATAGTTTCCTCGGGCTGGTAGGTTACTACTGGAGGTTCGTACCCAACTTCTCTCGATTTTCAGCCCCTTTGACGGCCTTGACAAAGAAGGATCAGGTTTTCGTGTGGAGTGAGCAGTGTGAGGCAACATTTAGCTATATGAAGGAGAAGTTGGTTAGTGCCAGAGTTCTGAGGCTACCAGAAGAAGGGGCGGCGTATGAGGTGTTCTGTGATGCTTCAGGACAAGGCCTGGGATGTGTGTTGATACAGCAACAAGGGGTTATCTCTTATGGGTCCAGGCAGCTACGCCCTCATGAGCATAATTACGCCACCCACGACCTGGAGCTTATAGTGGTCGTTTTTGCATTAAAGTTATGACGACACTACCTCATCGGAGAACGCTTCGTGGTCTTCAAAGATCACAGAAGATGAGGTATATCTTCTCCCAGCGGGACCTAAACTTGTGGCAGTGGAGATGGGTTGAGTTCATCCAGGATTACAACTTCGAGATCTCTTATACTGAGGGCAAGGGAAATGTAGTGGCCGATGCCTTGAGCAGGAGGACACATAAGAATGTGGTTCGAGAGTCGGTAGACGCCTAGAAGGTGATGGAGGAGTTGTCTACCTTACACCTGGAAGCGAGGATGGATATCAGTAGAGGTTGCCTGTATCAGATGGTAGTACAGTCGTCTCTGTTTCAGCAAGTGGAGGAATCTCAGTGGGGGGACCCAGAGTGTGAAGTGACGCATGACCGAGTTGACCAGGGAAATGCCCTGGAGGGATGGATGGAGGATGGCCAAAACCGGATGCTCTTCCAGGGAAAGCTGTTTGTTCCAAAGGCGATGCGCGGCAAGGTTCTCAGTGATTTCCACAAATCACCCTTAGCGGTACACCCAGGAGTTTCCAAGATGTACTAGGGACTGAAGAGACAGTTTTGGTGGTCCGGAGTGAAGCGAGCAGTGGTAGAGTTTGTGACCAAGTGCTTAGTGTGTCAGCAAGTTAAGGATGAACACCGAGTTTCAGGCGGCCTACTGCAGTATCTAGATGTCCCCGAGTAGAAGTGGGATGACATCTAGATGGATTTCATCACAGGACTACCCAAGGTCCAAGGGGGGTACGACCCCATCGGGGTGGTGGTGGACCGGTTGACGAAATCAGCTCACTTTCTGGAGATCAAGGAGTCAAGTGCAGCAGATGCTTTGGCACAAAAGTACGTGGATGAGGTGGTGCGGTTGCATGGAGTTCCGAGGTCTATAGTCTCGGATAGGGATTCACGGTTTACCTCGCGAGTCTGGAGAGGATTGCAGCATGCTTTTGGCACCCAGCTGCGCCTTAGCATTGCTTTCCATCCCCAGACAGATGGACAGACAGAGTGCACCATCCAGACCTTGGAGGATATGTTGCGGGCATGTGTTTTGGACTTAGGGGGATCGTGGGTGCGATACTTGCCTCTGGTATAGTTTTCCTACAATAATATCTATCACTCTACCATTGGTATGTCCCCGTTTGAAGCCTTGTACGGGAGGCCATTCCGTTCACCTGTGTGTTGGACCGAAGTAGGAGAGGCATGCATCCTTGGCCCGGTGGTGGTGTAGAGCATGGTAGAGAAGGTTCAGCTCATACGGGAAAGGATGAAGGCAGCCCAGGACCGACAGAAGTCATATGCCGATACCAGGAGGAGGCCCTTGGAGTTTGAGGTTGGAGACCACATGTTCTTGAAGGTCTCCCCTCGGCACGGATAATGGAGGTTCAGCAAAGGGAGTAAGCTTTCTCCGAGGTTCATCGGACCCTTCGAAGTGTTGTGGTGGGTAGGTGAAGTGGCTTATCAGCTAGATCTACCACCACCGCTACTAAGGATACATGATGTCTTTCATGTGTCCCACCTCCGTCGGTATCTGCACGACGATTCACATGTCCTCGGCTGGGGAGAGCTGGACATCGAGGATGACGTGACTTTTGTGGAGAGACCAGTGATAATCGAGGATCGCAAGGAAAAGGTTCTTTGTGGGAGATCCATTCCCTTGGTTCGTGTGTTATGGAGACATGGTAAGCTTGAGGAGAGTACGTGGGAGAGGGAAACACAGATGCGTGCCCAGTACCCAGAGTTGTTTTGAGTTTTGTGATATTCTCTTTACACTTGTTGTGGTGGATCGTTCTACCTTGTTGGCTATGAAATATACTAGTTTTCTTTCCCCTGAATGCGTGTGAAAAGTGCTGGCTATGGGAAGGGGAGGACCTGACCCCTAATCAAGACACATTAACATGGATGCGATTAAACCCATGCGGGTGAGTTAGTGCCGCCCAAAGCGGATAGTATTTTGACATGGGGGAGGAGACTCCCCAACCCACATGGCTGGGCAGTTAGACATGGTATGTTTCTTGTTTCTTGACATGAAATTGTTCTTAGCTAACTATGAGGTTCACTGCTGAGAGGTATCTTTCAAGGTGGTTGTTCAGACCCTCTATTTCCTTCTGGGGTTGTTTTGATTCTCGAGGATGAGAATCGTTTAAGAGGTATCTGATGTAATGGCCCAGGTTTTTGGGGTCCATTACTTTATGAAAATCTTAAGTTTGGGTTTTCTGGTTTGGGAATCTCGGTGATGTTTGGAATGGTAGGCCTACCTGTAGCCTTAGCTTACCGGTAGCAGGCCTACCGGTAGTTGTGTCTACCGGTAGCCGCAGCCTACCGGTAGCTCTGTCTACAGGTAGCCGCAGCCTACCGGTAGCTCTGTCTACCGGTAGCTCGGTCTACCGGTAGCTGCAGCTACCGGTACCTCTATCTACCAGTGGCTACAGCGTACTGGTAGCTCAGCTACCAGTAGCTGTCAGCCACCGGTAGCTCTCGGCTACCGAAAGCTATCACCAACCGGTATCCCTCAGCTACCGGTGGCTCTCGCCTACTCCCGAGGGTTCTTTCCAGTAGCACTCCTCCTTGCGCAAATGGGGTTTTAAACCCTATTTTGACCCCGTTAAACTCGTTTTAAAGCCCGGTAACACCCATAAATGTTCTAATTAAATATTTAATGAATTAACATGGTGTCGGTTTAAAGATAATTTAATAACGTGGCTGTGTGGTCAACCCACGAGCCCGCGCCTTATGCGGTTTCACGTTCTTATCTCAACCGCCCCCAGCCCTTATAACTAAAGGGTTCGCCGTGGGTTTCTTATTTTCTCAATCACCTCTTCGAGGAGTACCCTTCGTCCAGATGAGCCGATTTTCATTCAGGCGAGCTGCATCGCTATCCGTGTAGTTCCGTGCCCGGCCTTAGCATCGATCATTGATCAACAAATAGGGAATTTCTCCTTCGTCTCTCCCTTTGTGTATCATGCGGGGTGGCTATGCTTTTGATTCTATAGAATTGGATAAACCAAACCTAAATAAAGATAATGACCGGATTCTATAAAGAAAGAAGGGGGGACTATGATCGTTGATGCTGTTTTATATTATGATCTTCTTTCTGAATTATGCGGGCTTACGCCTATTGAAAATCATGGTCATTGGGGGTCTTTCTCTTTGCACTAATGAACCCCTGGTGATGTTTTAAATGGCTTGTTTGTGGTTGTGAACTCCTTCTGCTAAAAGGAAATTGGTTAATCATGTACATCTGGCTAAATAAATTGAGGAACCAGGATCAATCCTTCTATGATAACCCCAGTTAAAGCACACGGAAATTGAAATCATGGAGTGTGTAAAATATTTTAAACCTGAAAATACCGGCATGGACCTACCTTGTGTTGGTGGTAGTGGTTTGGTTGTTTTCTTTTACGGTCCGATTGCTGGAGATGTGGGAGGGGATGGGATCCCCTGTTATTATACTCTCGGTGGTAATGAAATTGGGGATGGGATCCCCTGTGTTATGCATCCAGTGGTTGTGAATTTTAAGATCGGGTGGTTACCTTGTTATATCACGAATTGGGGTGGGATCCTCTGTTGATGAGAAACCATTTTTGGGGACACGGGGCAGTGTCTCGGGGTTGTCTTTGGTTCCAGTACTTCGAGGGATCTCAATTATCCCTTTGTTGTTGTAACCTTACAAGAGAACTGGGTGTGAATGCTTAAATTGACTTTTTCCTAGGCCTTTTCCTTGGTTTTTGCTTATGATATTAGTCACCCAGTAGTGCATAAACTCATTTAAACATTATTACTGAACATGAAAATGAATGGGACAAATGGGTTTTGTTGGCGAGAGTCGTGACTCGGACTTGAGTGATGTTTGTGTTCTTTAGGCTGGCTGAAGAAAAACCTAACTTTGGGTGAGTGCTTGTTACCTATGTATATATACTTTTAGTTTTTTGTTTCTTATTCTTGCCCCACACAAGTTGAGAACTTAGTGCCGAACACCCCCATTTCATGGGGGAGGGTGTTTTCCCAACATTATTATTAGTGGCTGGTTATTAGGTCCTTTTCTGCTCCCTTTCCCGGGTATCCCAAGTATCTTCGGGCAGGCTGTGATGGCCTGAGGTCCATTATTAGACCATGAATCTTCAGGCAGGGTAGTGTGGTGGTTGGCCCAGGTGTGTGCGGGCAGGTGGTTTCCCAAGTGTCTTTGGGATGAGGCCCGGGTGTCTTCGGGTGTGGCAGTGGATTTCTAGCCCAGGTGTCTTCGGGTGTGGCGGTGGTTGTCCTGGACTAGGTGTTTCAGGCATGGATACGTGTGAAAGTTGTGGCCCAAGTGTTTGCGGGCGGCATTCGGTAGTGGGACTGCGTGCGGTTGTGGCCCAGGTGTGTGCGGGCAGGTGTGGAAGTGGGACTGCGGTGAGAATGGCGGGATTGGTCCGATGCGTAGGATGTCTTCAATAACCAGTGGGAAAGTGGCGCGGGGTACCCAAACATCGATGTGCTCTTATTATATATATTACTTGACTTGCGTTATTTGGTGAGTGTACCCGGTGAGTGGGATGGATGAACTCCTTGATAGTGTTGGTTGTCTGTTTCTCACGGGACTTAGCACGTTCCCCCACTTGTGCACGAGAGTCTTTGGTTTCCCTACTGAGTATACTTGTATGCTCACCCTACGTATATAAACTTCTTTCAGGTTTCCAGGAGGACTTCGGGTATCGTGCAAGACCGTACTAGCTCGGACCTTGGGGCAGTCGCAGTTTATGTTTTTCTTTCTTTGGTACTTACCCTTGTAGTCACTTTTGTACTTGTGGCTTTTACTTTTGGAACATGCATGTGAGAATGGTTTGCTTTTGGCTTTGCTTTCTTTTAGTTTTGGTGTTTTTGGGTTTTATCATCTTATCTCCCAATCCTATAAAACAAAAAAAGGGTAATGCCTTCCATTTGTGTGTAATTTCTATACCCTTTTTTGCTAGTATCCACTCTGGGACCTATAAAAGGCGGGTTTCAGGGGTCATTATCTCTCCTTCAACTCAAAGGAGGAAGGGCTTGGAAACCTGCTGACCCTTCCCTCCTTTTGGTGAAGGCGGGTCGTGACAAAGTGGACTGCGCATCTTAAACGCACGGTGTTTGCGCACCATCCCAAAACATAAACTCATCCCAACATTAAAATTTTAAACCGGGACTCACCCATACTTACACAAAATCACTCGACTCTAAGAGAAATAAAATAAATAAAATGACTAAAAAATGGGTGTGACAATTCTCCCCACCACATACACATTCTGCCCCCAGAAAGTCACCAAGCTAACAGTTAGAATAACTTGAGTCCATGCCCAGGAAAAACCAGAAGAAACTGAGAGGCTTGGGGTGATCATTACAAACACAAGTTACACGCGACCAACTCGAGTACAAACATTGTTCAAGGATGAGGGGATAACATGGGAGGGTGCTCCCCACCACATAAATTTACTAACACGGAGACCTTGAAACTCGAACACACCACCCCAGGGGGGCAATGTGGGAACTCCCCAAACAGAACTCATCCCAACTTCTCAATGCTAACGGAACAACTCCACCACTCTGATTAAAACTATTCTGGGAAAAACTGGCACACTGAGACTTCGAGAAGAAGGAATCCCCTACAAAACTCATACACACTAAATGAAAAGCCACAGAGAGGTGTCCAGTCTAATAAGGATCCCAGGAACAACACCCATTAATTTCATAGAATCAACCATCCCCTAACGTACGTAGTTGATACCATACTCAAAATCAGAACAGGTTTGTTTATCCCTAGCCCCAACACCCTTAAAGGAATTCAAATGATTTAGAAGTTGCACTAAGAGTAAATGAGGCTACTTGGATTGCGGTAGGACAAGATCATCGCGCGACCACAACAAGGATGAGCTTACAACGATGAAAAGAATAGAACAATAAAACTTTGGATATTTTCCTTCAGAAAGCTGAAAACATAATCCGAAGTGAGGTTATACAAACCCTCGGAAACTCCTGACTGTGTGCGAGCTTCACCCATAGACCTGTGGTTGGGGCTCTGATGGCTGAAGCATCCCCTGCCTCACAGTCAGGCATTTGCATTCTCAAATCCCCAACTTCTTCTTCTTCTCAATGATATAACGACCACAATAGTGACATTTTTTTTCAAAAGAACGAAAGATAATGGATTAGAATTCTTGATTTGGCCATACTAGTGGCACACTAGAGGATGGTCAGACAAACTGGGAGTTGGCACCGATGAAGATGGTGTCTTGGCGACAGGTTCCTCCGGCATGTACTCCTTGCCAGATGGGGAACCTTTGCTAGAGACAATTACCATCAAACACACCCCAAACTTCAACGATGGCGAGACATTTCACCTTTACTAGTCCAAAACTAGACCCTAAAATAAACCTGAGATGGTACGAACCCTAACAACCCTGGGAGTTCCCAACAGCCTGAAGACCCACTCTAATTTCACAATCACACAACTGCCTCTAATGGACTTTGATTACTTTGATCGATAGGAAACATGCAAAAAGGACTGGAAACCAAGCATGAATCATTAGCAACCTTAACGACCTTTCTGGGTGGCATACTCATGACAACACGAGAAACATCATCGAAACAGGCATCAGGCCAAAACTCAATCAAGGCAACAACACAAGACAAGTTCAATAGGCCCATAATCCAAACATATACAAACACAAGCATAAATAAATTTCCAAAAACATCATTTCTTTTAAATTTTTCTTAAAACACACCTATGGAACCTTATGTACCGTCACATGTGTGTTCATTCAATCTTGCTCACATCATCTGCAAACAAGTAACCCTACACACTCTCTGTACAAACCCACGCATGTGTGACCCTCCATAAGGAGTGCCAAGGTTCAAACACTTATTTCCATACCAAATCCAAACACATACCATGTTTTTCCAAACCAATACACCTTCTAATTAAAAACCCAATTTAGTAATTTCAAAAACAATTTGGAATAAACACCTTTCCATTTTAAAACCAGCTTCACTTTTAACGCACGCTCAAACCAACCGAGATTAAAACAAAACACAATAAACTATAAATCATCGGAATGAGGGACTAGTGTCTGTGCTTAACTCGGCGACATGGTGGTGAGCCATGCCCAAGTAAGACATAACACTAAGAGGACCATAAACTGGGCACTTGGACTCCACATGGGTCACCACCCCACGTGAGGCCGCAATGTGAACCGATTCGCTCTCATTGTAATCCCTCAATCCAAAATAACCAAAGACAAAAGGCTCAAATCCCAGAATAACCCTGGTAAGTCAGGTCTCGTTGCGAGTGGTGGTGATCAGGCACCAACCCATAACTTACCTCCTAAGCCCCGACAGTCCTAATCTCCTTCTACCAGACACCCCAAATAACAAGGACCTTGCTCTGATACCAGTTTGTCACGAACCAGCCCGAGTCGACCCTGAACCGGTCACCCGAGGCGGCTCGCGGCAAGTCCCGAGGGGCATTCCCAATCCCCCCGGGATGGCAACCAGTGCCGGGCATCAAGGTTAAAACGTTGGGAATGATTTAGACCATAAAAGATAGATAAGTAAATAAGAATAAACAGAACAAAAGCCCTAAACTCTAGCAGCGGAAAGAAATAAAACCAAACAACAGGCGTACCTCCATGTGACCCTTCGGTCACCTCCCGACCAAGGCCAACATTGCTCCCAAAATGAGCAACTCAGCCAAGAAAACTTGAACAAGGGAAAAATGTGACTGAAATGATAAAAGATAGGCGTGAGCATTTAAAATGCTCAGTAGGAAATCCAAAGTAAACCACAGAATAAAACCAAAACCACTTTCCATAAACAATCCAAAAACACTAGTTTGCACATACAAAGATAGAAAATAGGGTTTTCATATTTTAAAGGAAAAAGGATCCTGTTTTACCATCTCAAAAACCAACACACGCCTCAACCCGTTTTCCCAAAAACAATGCATTTCATGAAAACTGAATTTCAAATCCAAGTTTATCACATTTGTGAAAAAGAAGGAATAGGTAATAAGTAAATTCTGGAAACCAAGTGCAAGTAAAAGTAAACAAGCAGATATAAGAAATAACCATGGGTGAACCTAAACATCCCTAGAAAACCACTGGACGTACTCGGGTTCAGACTACCTTCCGGCATGGTACTCCATAGTCAATAACCAACTAGCCGCCCCAACATCGAACCAGTGGCACGCCCCAGAAGGCCTACCTACCAAGGGGGAACTAACCCGTATAATCGGGGTTAACTAGAAACCGTCACTCGATTCTCTAAAAGACGCCCAGGAACCTACGATGGTTTTAATAATACTGTTTAAGTAGGAGGCCCTTGTACATGTGACTCATCTCACCGCACTTGCCAACCCCTTACACGGACACCACTACATGACCACCCTTGAAGGAAAGTCCCCCTGTAGAGATTCCCACAAATATGTATATATTAATTCTTTCACATTCAACAAGGTGCCAACCGGGCCTTCACAACATGTGCAGTTTCAAAACATTTCTCAAATGAGTTATGTTGCCAATATGACACACACACTTTTCTCAAAAAGTCAGTAAAAACACCCCATTCAAAACCCAATACCAAACGAGGCTTCAAACCGAACAACCATTCAACTCATGCCAAAATCTAACCAGGCCAACTTCTTTTCAGCCCTCCTTGAAATACCAAACAATTTCATCAAAAACCTATCTTTAAGAAAATAGTTTTTATGTGTCATTTTCATTTGGAGGCACATCCATGTGAGCACCTAGTGCTCCCATGGATGTGCCAATATCCAACGACACATCTAGTTTTTAGAAGAATCACCTTAGAAACCACTTCCATAAAACACTTAGCATTGAAACAAAACCCAATTCTTTCACAACACTTTATAAAAGCAAACTGCATCTTTCAAACCAACCACCGTTTCCAAAACTTTTTCTAAAACAACCCATTGGTTCATCATTTTGTCAAACAAACACACCAAACCAAATATTACATTTCCAAAACACAATCACTATCATTTACAACCAAACATATCACAAGGCACTCAATTTAACTTTACTAAGAGCCTAAAAATTTCATATAAACCAACATTAATAGACACTTTCAGAAATTTAAAACAGAAATATAACTATGTCTGATGTTTTTCATAAATGCAATAGAGATGAAAACGATATAAAAGGATTAATTGAAAACATTCAAGTGCTCAAGGTTTGAATCAAAAAGGGAAATGGTTGGAAACACTTACCTCGAAAAAAGGTCATGTCAAGATTTCTAACTCAAGCATTAGCTCGCTTGCATGCACGCACTTCAATATATATATATATATATATATATATATATATATATATATATATATATATCCTTAAATGGATGCACGTGTTCCCCGTGCCATGAGGTAACACGCACACAGAAGATATATATATCTATACATATCCATACCTGGGAATATGCGTGCGCACTTTCGAAACCAACCGCAACTCCCTATGATAACTCCTCGAGACTCAAAACACCACAAATCCCTAAAATAAATTTAATCAAAATAAAGGAATCAAGATACGATTTAAAAAAAACCAATTCTATAGAAATAACCAAGTTCACAAATAAAACTCAAATCCATCTTCACCATTTTTATAAAACAAAATTAAGGGAAATGCCCCCAAAATCACATCAATTTACTTTAACATAAACATAATTTAACAATCGCAACAAAGACCAAATTTACCAATTCCACCATTGACAAAGCATCACAAAAGATGTAAAAGGATACCATAGGGATGCGAATCACATTTTAAAAATCGACAAAATAATATTCGCCAATTAAAAAAGAAAATCAACATAGACACATATTGACATAAACTAGGAACCAACTCAGAACATATTCTTAACCAAATAAAAAAAGAATTAAGAACTCTATAGTAAGATAATCAAGTGCATAAAAAATATGCAAAACAAGTTTTAAAACTAAAATATAGAGCGCAAACATTATCGAAGTGATCTGGAAATAAATTATGTGAATTCGACTACCTTGGAGGTGCGTGAATACAACTGCGCATCAACCGAAGGTAAAGAAGAAATTTCCGGACCCTTCGCAGACCCTAAAATTTAAGAAACACGCACAAATAAAACCCACAAATTAGGGTTTGGAAAACACAAAGAAAACACCAAAAAAATGAAAGAGAAAACACCGAGAAGGATACCAGAGAGGGGGAGGGGGGATTCCCACCGGTTGAAGGTGTTGCGGGTGGAGCTGGCGAGGTCGGCCGGAGCAGGAGGGGTCGGCCGGAGCAGGAGGGGTCGGCTGGAGCAGGCGGGGTTGGCCGGAGCAGGCAGGGTCGGCCGGAGCAGGAGGTGGCTGGAGCGGCGAGGGGAAGAGGTGGATGGACGGGGGAGGTGGCTAGACAGCGAGGCGGCATGGCCGAATGGAGCGACGGGGCTGGACGGGGCCGGATGGGGCGACGAGGTCGGACGGGGGGCAGCAGGTTGTCGGCGCACGCACAGAGAGCCAGGGGGGTCTGGTTCGCGATTTTGAGAGGGGGGGGCACCACCTTGGTAGATTAGGTTTTTTTATCTTAATAATAATAATAATAATAATTATTATTTAATTATAAAAATAATAATAATAATTATAATCAAAACATTTATAATAAACCATTTAAAAATATAAACACACAAAAATATATATATATACATATATAGACATATATACCTATATATAAACATATATAAACATATATATATCTATACACATATGAACATATATACACATATATATAGATATAAACATATAAATATATATACACATATAAACACATATATATACATATAACGTTAAAACATAAACATATATAAACATATATAAACATATATACACATATATATATCTATTTATTTATCTGCTCAACCAACTAATTAATAACGTTAAAACTAGATGACCGTGCGGTATTCGTGCACTGTACGGTACCCAAGCGGACTGCAAGCAGGCTGCACGTACCCAAGTGGAAAGCACGTGCCCAAGCGGACTACGCGTCTTAAATTCATGGTGTTCGCGCACCATCCCAAAACATAAACTCATCCCAACATTAAAATTTTAAACCGGGACTCACCCGTACTTACAAAAAATCACCAGACGCTAAGAGAAATAAAATAAATAAAATGACTAAAAAAAACGTGTGTGACATTTTACATCCCATCACACTGCGACATTAATGAGTTAGAATTGTTGTTTCTGAGTCATTATGACATGACATTAATGACTGAAATAGTTGCCCCATCGCTGTGCTGTAATGGATATTTCCAAAAAGAAATAAAATAAACTTGTGAATTTATTTTATTTTATTTTACTTAAAACGTAAAAAAATTAACTTTTTTCCTCGACCCGCACCGGTCGAGGTTAGGCTCATTCTTAGGTAAAGTCATCATCCTGGACACAACGGTGCCCTCAGATTTTTAATCTGGGCATCCGTTTGGAAACTGCCACAACCGCGCACATGTGCCGACTCACTTAACATAAAAAAATGTTAAAACCACCATTACTGGATCACTGGGCCTTAGAATGATGTTCCATCTTCGCGCTTGGTCTCGTAATAATTCCATATAATATTCAAAAATAATACATGGAAAATCCGAGTCATTACATTCTCCCCACCTTGGGGATTTACATCCCCATAAAGCCAAAACAAAGGTTACTCAAAAAGATGTGGGTAGTGGGCACAGATCTGGGCCTCCCGCTCCCATGTGCTCACCTGAAGATTCCCATGCTGCCATCGGATGCACACCAAGGGAATTGATCACCCACAGAGTATCCTCTCTTGTCGGTCCTCGATCTCTACTGGGTACTCAGCAAAGGTCACTCCATCCTTGATTTCTAGCTCTCCCCAGTCGATGATGTGTGATGGGTCATGCACGTACCTCCTCAACTGCGACACCTGGCAGACATCATGCACCTGATGAAACTGTGGCTGTATATCTAGGCAGTACGCCACCTCACCAACTCTGCATAGTATCTAGAAAGGTCCGATGAACCTCGGAGTTAGCTTTCCGCCCATGCCAAATCTCTGTAACCCTTGTCAAGGTGATACCTGAAGAAAGACATGGTCACCCTCTTCAAACTCCAGAGGTCTCCGTCATCTGTCAGCATAAGACTTCTGCCGGTTCTGTGTATTCTTCATTTGTTCTTGAATGATCTGCACCTTCTTGATGGTAGCTCGCACCAACTCTAGACCCATGAGTGCTGACTCTCCGGGGTCAGTCCAACAAAGCGGTGACCGGCTGGGCCTCCCATACAAGGCCTCGAATGATTCCATACCAATGGCGGAGTGGTTTCTATTGTTTTACTCAAACTCCATCAGTGTTAGGTGGTCCTCCCAATTATGACCAAAGTCCAAGACACAGGCTCGCAACATATCCTCCAGAACCTGAATGGTCCTCTCTATCTGACCATCTGTCTGGGGATGAAATACTGTGCTCTAGCATAGCTGAGTCCCAAAAGCCTCCTGCAATCCATTCCACAACCAGGATGTGAAACGAGCATCTCGGTCTGAGATTATTGTTGAGGGGACACCATGAAGCCAAACTATCTCCTGCACGTAGAGGCGTCCCAAGCTCTCTACGAAACTCTGCTCCCTGATATATTGGAATTGGGCCCACTTGGTGAGTCTGTCAATGATCACCCAGATGGAATCATACCCCTTGGACGTCCATGGTAAGCCTGTCACGATGTTCATCGATATTCCATCCAACTTCCACTCTAGAAATTCTAGTTGGTGAGATAATCCTGCTAGAAACTGGTGCTCATCCTTCACCTGCTGGCATGTGAGGCATTAAGAAATGAACTCTACCACTTTCTTCTTCATGCCTAACCACCAAAACTGTTGTCGGAGATCCTGGTACATCTTTTCCACTCTAGGATGTACCGCCAAATGGGATGTATGAAACTCACTCAGGACCTCTTCCCTCAATGCCACTGGTACAACAATGCATTCTCTGAAAAGAAGTACATGCTCCCCACCTTGTGAATGTCCATCAGGAGCATGTCCTGTGGATAACTAAGCACGAAAAGCCTTACAGTCAACATCCCCAAGCCGTGAATCCCAAACTCATTGTAAAAGTGGATTGGTGACAACCATCAACTACATGTAGCTTGAATATTCTCTATCCATGAAGGACAACTACAACATGGCTAACTTCTCTGTCCCCTCACTCAACAGCTATGAGCTCGACCTTCTACTTAGAGCATCTTCCAAATTTCCCCCCTTCTCAGGAGTGTAGATGATCTCAAAATCATAGTCCTTCAGGAACTCTATCCAATACCTCTGTCTCAGATTCAGATCTTTCTGTGAAAAGATGTACTTGAGGCTCTTGGGGTCAGAGTAGATGATAAACTGCTCGCCCATAAGGTAGTATCGCCACATATTCAGTGAGAAGACTACCAAAACGAAATCGAGATCATGGGTCTCATAGTTCTGCTCATGTGGCCTAAGCTAGAATGAACCATAAGAAATCACTACCTTCCTCTGCATCCGGATATAGCCAAGCTCGGTCCCTGATGCTTTGTAGAAAACTATGTACTCGAAACCCTCCTATGGTAATCTCAAGACTCGGGCACTCTTAAAAATCTTTCTCAAATGCTCAAAATCCCACTGGAACTTCTCTGTCCATAAAAAGGGTTGCCCCTTCTGGGTCAAGGCTGTCATCAGTGCTGATATCCGGGAGAAGTCAGGAATGAATCTCTGGTAATGTCCTGACAACCCAAGGAAGCTCCGCACCTCCGTCACGATCCGAGGTGACTACCATGCTAACACAGCCTCCACCTTGGATGGGTCTATAGATACTCCATCTGCTGAGATGAAATGTCCCAGAAAGTGGACCTCCTAAATCCAGAACAGGCACTTTGAGAGTTTCCCATAAAGATGGTGCTCCTGACGTACATCTAGAACCATCCGCATGTGTCTCGCATGCTCCTCCTCTGACATCAAGTACACACAGATTTTTTTCAATGAAGACCACTACAAACCAATCGAAGTATGGATGGAAGATCCGGTTCATCAGTACCATGACCACTGTGGGGGTTTTCTTCACGACGAAAGGAATCACCAAGAACTCATAGTGACCATAGCGGCATCTGAAAGCCATCTTTGGTATATCTTCGTCCTGTACTCGTAACTGGTGATAGACTGATCGAAGGTCAACCTTTGAGAACCACTGTGCCCCTCTTAGTTGGTCGAAGCGGTCGTCGATTCTAGGCAGTGGGTACTTATTCTTCACCATCACCTGGTTCAAGTGCCAGTAATCCATGCACAACCTTAGACTCCCATCTGCCTTCTTGGCAAACAAGACTGAGGTCGCCTAGGGTGAAACACTATGTCTTACGAAACCCTTACTCTACAATTCCTCCAACTACACCCTCATCTTGTGAAGCTCTGTGGGATCCATCCGATATTATAATGAGGAAATCGGTGCCATCCTGTGGTGTAATTCGATGCATAAGTCGATTTCCCGATGGGGAGGTTACCCTAGAACATCTTCGGGAAAGACTTCGTTATACTCTGCCACTACTGCAGGGAACTGGGAGCTCACAACATCCACTACTCCGAGGCCAAGGATAGCCAGCTCATGAGCGATTGGCTGCACCCTCCTATGCATAATCCCATTCTGCACTACTTGTGTTTCCCTTTCTCCGAAAAAGGAAAACCTTGTTCCATCACGGTGGACACACCACACTCTTCGCCTAAAACAGTAAATCTGGGCATGGACCGAAGATAACCAATCCATACCGATAATGAAATCGTAAGGCCTCGACACTACCACCAAGAGGTTCCAACTGAAACTATTGCCTCCAAGGGTAAGATCACACTATCTGTAAAGTTGTGTGATCGTCGAGTCACCTCCCGTAGGTGTCTCCAAGCATAAAGATCGATTCAACGGTTCTACTGGAACCTCGAGGTTTCATACCAAACATGTGTCTATGAAGGAATGACTAGAACCTATCTATATAAGTATGGAAGATAAGGTAGAGAAGACATAGATCGAACCTTGAATCATCCTAGGAGTCCCTGGGTCATACGCCTAGACCACATGAAGCTGTCCCCGTCCCTATCCCCCAGCTCCCTGAGCCTGGTGCAGACCTCCCGGGGGTGGTGGTGGAAGTAATTCGAAGCGTCTGCCACCATATGCAGCTCTCCCTTCTCCTCTTCCACATCCACCACCTAGAGGGTCGTTCATATCCACTCTCTGCCTCTACCTCGGTGGTCCATACACCACTTCATTTTCATCAGATCGATGGGTCGGACAATCTCTAGCGAGATGTCCCCTACCATCGCACACATAGCATCACTTCTCCCTAGGCTGACTGGATCTAGCCTAAGATCCCTAGACTATCGATCCTCTTTATTGGGTCCTCCTATGACGTTTCCCATGTCCAGATCCCTGTGTCTGATGTCGGTTCCCTACTATCGGGGTCTCCGCACCCGTCTACCTGCTGCTGACTACTGTCGGCTGTCTCTGCTCTGCCAAGAAGCTGTCGATCACCAAGGCCCACTCGAGAACTCCAGCATAAGTCAAAATACCTAGAGGCACAACACTAGCTAGGATGTCCCATTTTAGACCTCGCTCAATGTTCTGAGCTTTGAAGTACTGATCCATGACCATATCCATCGAGTACCGAGCGAGGTTGGTGAACTTCGATGAATAGTCAGCTACTGTTAAACTACCCTGCTGAAGCTGAAGAATCTCCTAGATGCGCACAACTCTCAGCATAACTAGAGAGAAATCCTCCTTGAATAGTCGCTCAAAATCCATCCATGAAAGAGTCTCCTCATTGTGAGTCTGTGTAGCTAGACTCCACCATCGTCCCGCCGAACCCTGAAGACGGCTCGCTCCTAGGATCACCATCTAGTCTACTGGTGTCCTCACTAAACATAAAACTCTAGTCACTACCTCAAGCCAGTCCTCATCCGCCTAAGGTTCAGGCTCACCTCGGAACCTAAGGGGTCTCTGTCTCTTGAACTCATGGAGCGTGCTAAGTCTACACCCCTCGCCGATCGGTATTGTAGGTACCACGAGTTTCTCCACTGGTGGTGGTATAACAGGTGCACCACCTGGTGGCAATGCCTAGGGAACTGGTCCCTATATCAAAGCCTCATCACTGAGGGGTTCATCCTCATGATTGTGCTGCTAAATCCTAGTGGTTATGCATCGTGGAGGCATCCTGTAATGAAACAAGATGTATCATGAGTATATCTGGATAGCTGACTCAAAGGACATGAAAAAAACAACGCACTCCGAGATGATTCATATACCTTTATTTTATTTCCCCACAACCAATGTTTTCATGTACCGAGTTGAAAAAAAGGTTATCAGAGTTTTAGTGTATGGATACGTCGGCCGCCACACCAACACTGGAGTCTCTGGCCTGAAACCCGAGCTCGAAACACTTAACACTATTTCCCCAAAACCATCTCATAGACTCTTGGTCTTAAGGTAGGACCGACCACCTCTGATACCACTCTCTCACGACCTATCCCAGTGGGGCCCGCGCCGCGACTCCCCAACCCCGCCTTCAATAGGCCAGGGGCTGGTGACTAGTACCGTGTAGGCATATTACTAATATGGGAGGTATTGTCTAAGTACCTGTACACACGCACACATACCCAATCCCACAAATGCTGAAATGTAAAAACCACTAAGGAACAAAAACCATGCATACAACTAAACCCAACCAATAGAGTAGGAAAAAAGGTAAAGTACTGAAAGTAAACTGGGCTAGAATACAAGACCACCAAAACAAGAGTCTGAATACTGAAAAGTATAACATGTAAACACAAAGAGGTATTGGGACTGCTTCTTGTAGCCGAAGGAACGCCTTGGCCTGTAGAGCACTCAGAAAGCTCGGTCCTATCCTGGTCTGCCCTCGACTATGTCAAAAGGATGCTCATATGAACAAGAGACGACACATGCGGGAAAAGCACGTGCAGGGGTGAGTATAACAATACTCAGTAGAGGACCCCAAAAACCACAAAGCATTATACAAAGTAAAGGTATAGTCATCTATGCACAACATATGTCTATAGAACATATAGCAAAACCCAGATAAACTCAAAACCCAGACTCGTGGTCTAGAGACAAATCGCACAACTACATGACCCCGTTAGGGATTCATTTCGAAGATTTCATGATGCACTCGTTCCAAGAGAACACACTCCATGAGTCTTATAGCTCTGATGACGTCCATCTGAGAAGTACTGTTCATCGAGAACCGTCATGAGTGGTAGTTACACTCATTACGGGAGACACAATTCTGAGTGGGAAGATTCCGATTGATATATGCACTCATTACGAGAGACACACTCTTGAGTGGAAAAGATCGTGATACACAGATGGGGATCATTTCTAGGGCCATGATGGATACCGTGACTCATCCAAAATTCACCTTCGAGGTAGAGGATCGACACCAGGTGGAGTTGGTCAGGTTGATTCCTGACTCTACCTAGGGTCAAGAATGGATAGAGGATCTCAATTTGGGCCTCCCGAATGGATGCCTGACTCTATCACAGAAAATCCTGCTAAATAGATCATACTCTTGTAGAAGGAAAATATGTCTGACCTTCAGGGGAACGTGATGAAGGGGAACTAACCCAAACGAAACATGTCCAAGATGTGGTGGACAAAAAGACCATGCCATTTTCCAAAAAGTACATGGTGTGTAGAAAAGTTACACACCGTGTTGTCTGACCCTAGGTACTGCCCGTGTATAATGGCCCATGTCATGAGGCTGGTCATGTAAAAAAGTTAGTACATGATGTGTAGTACTGTGTACATACCGTGTCCGAGTGATTGGGGTTGGCTCCATGTACGCTGGACATGTGCCCTTACACAGTCATCAACCCGTGTACTCTAACCCGTGTACTCGGTACACGGGGTGACCCACGTTATTGGCCTCTCCTGGCTGTGTGATGGAGTTCATGGTCATATACTCCATCCCGTGTCTGTGTACCCCCTAGATACACACCGAGTCCCACGTAGCCGCCTCTTCCATGCTATACACACTGTGTTCTGAAGCCGTGTAGATCATACCTTGTCCGTGTACTTCCCAAAATACATGTTGAGCTTCGAAAAAATTCCAACATTCTGTGTGACCAGGGTCACACGCCATGTGATTCCTCTCTGACCCCTAAAACCCTAACCCCTGTCACCAGTACTACATGATGTGTTCTTCGAAAGTACACGCTGTGTATTCTGGAAATTCCCAGAAATGTGGACCTCCGTCGTCGCGCCTCCGGTGATTCCCCTTTCATCGATCCGATCATCTGATTGCCATGGAACACCCGGATTTTGGTCTCCCCAACACCTCAAGGCTTCTTCCGATGTTTTCGGACCTCCGATCGGCTCTGAAAACTTGTATTGATATTCCCGCGTAAAGAACGCTCGAAGAATGACCTCTTCCGATTCGAGTCGATTCGTCGTCTGTCATGGCCTTCGCACCTCCACAAGGTCTTTGCGATGTTAGATCTCTAGTTTGGGATTGTTTCATTTCAATATGGATGTGTAATGATCTGTTGTTCATTGCCCTTCAAAGAACGCGAAGAACACACGAGAAGAAAAGAGAGAAGGAAAACCAATCAAACAAATTGAGGAACGAACCTCCACCATCATTCTTCATGGAATTGATATGCTCCCATTAATATGCTTAAATGGATCAGAAATCAAAAACAATAATCAACTTGAATTAATTCCCAATAATCGTCCCAAAGAAATCCATCCTGCAAGAATGTATGAATCTACGGATGAACATGTTCGTGGTTGATCCGTGTTCATTGTTCAAATTCAGAAATGGGGAATGAGGAAAGAAATAACAACCCCTACCTCAACTGGGATCGATCGCTGATGAAGGGTCCATTCTACCATCATCGATGAGATCCTCCAAATTTTTTGGTGTAGTGATTCTTAATTTCGATCCGCCATCGTTCATCATTGAGAGTTTTCTCCAACGCTCCGCGAATTCTCCAGATATTTCTCTCGATCATTGCCAACGAGAAGAATTCAATTATCCTAATAAAAGGGAAACTTATTTGACATCCCATCATGCTACAACATTAATGATTCATCATTGTTGTTTCTAAGTCATTATGACATGACATTAATGACTGAAACAGGTACCCTGTCGCTGCACTGCAGCACATATTTCCAAAAAGAAAAAAATAAACTTTCAAATTTATTTTATGTTATTTTAATTAAAACGTCCCAAAATTAACTTTTTTCCTCGACACGCATAGGTTGAGGGTAGGATAGTTCTTAGGTAAAGTAATCGTTCTAGATTTAACAGTGCCCTCATTTTTTTAATCCAGGAATCCATTTGGAAACTTCAACAGCCACACACATGTTTCGACTCACTTAACTTAAAAGAAAAGTTCAAACCACCATTCCGGGCTCACTGGGCCTCAGAATGATGTGTCGTCTTCGCGCCTGGTCTTGTAATAATTCCATATAACATTAGAAAATAATAAATGGAAAATTAAAGTCATTACAACCTCAATTAATGAACCCATGGGTATTTTTAGATTTGAAAGTAAATATTAATTTATGATTTCAAAAATTTATGAAAACCTGATACTCTATAAAAACATCAGTGTTACTCAACATAGAAAGGGATCTATCATGATCTCCTTCAAACACATGTATCTCTATACATGTGACAAATTACCTGTTTCCACAATCTTCATCATATATAAAAATTTATTTTCGAATTTTCCATTTTCATAATTCATCAGGTAACCATGGAATATAATTATATCAATCCCAAATATCCTCCTCATAGATCCTAGATTTTTCATGTATAGAATGAATGGGTCGATGGGAACATCAGATTTATTCACCTTTTTGTGAGATCATTTCACATTCCCTACACCTAAAAGATAATCACATCATATATCTTATCATGGTTGAGTAATACACTTCCTCTATTAATCTTAATGAAAAGTCCATGTGTTATGTGTACCGTATGAGAGGGAAAATATCGTCTTGGTTAATATTCAACCAAAAACATGATAAAAACATACCCAACCACACCAATTTAGCTAAACCATAATTCCAATCACACTTGGATATGAAAAATAATAATACTATCTTTTGTTTAGATGAGGAATTTGAAAAAACCCTTGAATTTAATCCCCACTAGTGTAGAAGAGGGTGAATTCAATTGAATGGACATTGTGTAGTGTGGGTGGTTCTCGAGTGGTAAACACCCTGTCATACTAGGCCATAGATCTGGGTTCAAATTCGAGGGAGTTTTATTTATTTTGAGATGATAAAGTGAATATAAAAAACACTGTAGTGATATTATTATAGTGTAAATATTTAACTTAATTTGGTTTTTAGACTATCATATTGGGCCTACTATCCATGAAGCCTTAGATATATGATTGGTCTTCAGGCCATTGGGAGTTCTTGGAATCAATGAAATTTAGGCCATTAGGCCATTTTCCCTAAGAAATTAAATCCACAATTGGGTCATTAGGAAATTGGCAGTGTGATCCTTAATGGTCATTTGGGCCATAGAGCCCTTAGGACATGGAGCATATCAGATCTTCCTTGCTGAAGCAACTCCAATTTGATGAATTTTAATATTAATAATCACCATAAAAATAACTCGACATTGAATTGAAGGAGGGAAATAGAAGACACACCATCAAACCATGTAGAAATACTCAAGGAACAAAACACAATTATAAATGAAAAGTAAGATATATTCATAAACATGATGTGGTTAATAGTCAGGATTATTCCTATATAGTATGGTTAAATAATATTAATAAAGTTATGTTCTTTTAGGCTATATAATTCAGGCCTTATAACATCTTGGACTTTGAGTCATATAAGTGTTCCGTCACAACCCAGTTAAAAAGTATTCATATAATGAAATAAAAAAATAATGAATTCATGCTCATTCTGGGTATCTCTCCATCCCCTGGTATTGAAGAATTTGAAACATGAATCATGAACCCCTAGAATAGCAACGCCATAGTATATAGCACTCCCTATGGTATATATCAGGGGTCATTCAGTGTATAAAATCCAATCTATGCCTCATAAGCATATTTGATATCCTAATAAAAGGATCCCACTCATAATAACCTTATAAATTCTTAACAGCATATAATTATTCATGATGAACATCAGTTAGGGATACCCCAACGCCATGCATTGAGAGGTCAATTTTCATTTCACATCATTTAATTTATGTTTAAAGTGTGAAATAATGAAATATTTGACATATCATTATATATATAATGATACATTTTATGTTAGTAAAATCTTTAAAATGTATTATAAAAATACATAAGAGCTTATCTAACAATATCAAAAAACATTTACTATCAGATCTTTCTTATATTATCAACAGTTTTTAGGTTTTATTTAACTCCATCCATATATTTTTAACTCATTATATATACCATTGTGACCATCTAATAAACCACCCACTAATTTTTTTATTGATAAACATCTATAATGAAATAAAATTTTCATAATTGTTACATATGGGGTCTATATTTGTTAAATACAACTCCATGAACAATGTATTCAAGGTATTTTACTTTAAAACATTAGATTATATAATGATATTAATTTAAGTTTACTCCTCCAAAATCATTATATGTTGATTATAATTATCCTTTTATGATTTCAATCAAACATTTTTCATAAGTTTCATTCATTGACCAAGGTTTCCGTCCAAAATTAATGCCAAACCCATCCCGTGTCATATCTCAAAGGAAATTCCTAATCCCTATGGGCCAGTAACCAGTTCATGGGAATCTAAGATATCTATGGGGAATTATTATTTCCATTAAAACCATAAACATAAATATATAACATTTTTATAATCATTAATCATGTCACCCAATATTAATAATAAACATTATAACCATCACTGGTCACAAGAGTTACAATAGAAGCACTATATACAAGTTTAACATTTTCATAAATGGATGAATTCCAAAAAAGGGAAATGTATGAGAAACCAAAATGGGCTACAAATATTTTCATAGACCAAGACCCAACAACCCATGTAACACCCCAAGATTTAATAGTATGTTATCTCTTCAAAGAAATTCAATAACTTACGCTACACGCAACAATAAGTTCGAGCGCACCACGACTTACCAAACTAGGCGTTCAAAAAACAGTTATGAATAATATTAACTAAAATTTTAATTTTATATACTACATATAATTTTAGAATCCATATAATGTGTTTCTTATACATAATATAATAACAAATTCATTTTTTTCCGATAAAAGAAGTAATTTTCAAAAAATGCAATTTCATCGCCTTTTAATGGGGAACCTTTTTTAAAACAAATATTTGACACTTTTATATATTCAATTTAATGAAATAAAACAATTATTCAAAATAGATACATAAAAAATTAGTTTGGATAAAGTTTTGGTACTTTTCTGATAACTTTCATATTTTGATGAATAGTGAAAATACTAAATTTTAATCAAAAACAACTTTTTTAATAGAAATGATTTATAGTGTTAAATTATACATTTAAATTATTTTTATGTATCATTATATTATATTTTTATCATTTAATATAATTTAGGTCATCAGATGTAATTTCACATTTAAACTAGAAAAAACAAGTGTCAATCTTTTGATTGTTATTATTTCTTAAAAACACGCTTCTTATTTTGAAAACATGAATTAATTTTAAATTAATTTCTTCCATTTATATGTTTTTAATTTGAAAAAATGGATTCCATATTTGGAGTTAGGAGGTACAAATTGTGTAAATATGTAACTTTTTTTTTTAGACATTATTAATATTTACTTCAGTAAATATTTTATTTACCATGGTTAAAGGGTAAATCTGGTAAATAAGGGTAAATTTTTTTTATTATAATAATATTAAATTACCCGAACATGTGTCATATTCCTATTGTTTGATATATTTCTGACCATGGACATCCTTGGGTCGATTTTGGGACCACATGGAGCCACATGAGAGTGATAATGGCACTTAATATTAATTAATTTAAGGTAAAGACAAAAATGACATAAACATGTATCTTTTATTAAAATAGTTTTTACATGGGTTTATATAAGTTATCTCTTCAACTATAAATATTAATTTGAAATAAAAAAATATTTCCTACATCATGATATTTTTTTTATAATTTTTATACCTAATATAAATAAAATTATTTATGACACAATAATGAGCCCCTCCTCCCCCTTATAAAAGCCCTCACCTCTAACCCATTTATCACACCTCTCAAGCCCCTGGACTCATCCAACCTCTACCCAATTAAGCTCCATACATCTCTATATTCCTCTGAAAAGCCTTACCTTAGGCAGAAGGTACTTCAAGGAATCCTTTTGGTTCAAACCATAAGAAGTTACCTAATTTAAAGGTAACATATCCTCTTAAGTTCTTTTATTTTATTTTTCTTCTCCAACCCCCTAAAATATCTTCACTCATTTATTTTATAACAACACCAGTATCTTCAATATTCTAGGTTGTTTTTATGAGAATTATTTTAACTACACTTACACACACCTCCATCTAATGGGTATAGAACATAATGTTTATGTGGATGGAGAACTAATGCCTCACGAAACGATGATTATTCAATATTTTACTACCACCTCTAATGGTGGCCATTATGATAGAACTATGATTATATATGATATTTATTTTATCTATAAGCTTCTGTAATTATCTTTTATAGAAAACCATTCTTCTTTTCATGTTTTATATATATGATATTTTCATTTGAGAAAGTGCGGACTATCGCCCCCTCAAAGTGAAATGACTTGTTCATACCATAAATGGAATGTATAAAGGATGGTGTTAATGAACTTACGTAACATATAAAAAATATTATATTATACTGGAATAATAATATACCTATGTATCATTTGGTTTTCTTTCCTTTTAAAATAAAAAAATGGAAGTGTCGTTCGTGCGTACGTACGGATTACCGTCTGCATGAACACGATGAGATTCATTCCCCATCGTAAACATTAAAGAATAATTGTCATTTGACTATTAAAAATAATATTTAAGAACATAATATCATTCTTGATATTAATCAAATACATCCTATCCATAAAAAATATTGCTTACGTAACAAAACATGTAATGGAAAATGAATCAGTTAACACCCGAAACAATGATACAACTAAAATATTATTAATAAAGCAATATTATAAGATCATATATGATATCATATTTATGTATGTAGTTCATGAATAATTTAAAAACAATGATTTAATTATTATACAGGATGTTAACATACCCTCGACCGAGGAAAAGTATAAGGTAAGGTTTAATTCCTCAATCTCATTATTATCCATGATTGTTTATATGTATGTTTTTACTGAGACATATTTATCAACCATATCCATGTTTCAAAAAAATGTTTTCAAAAGTAATATTTTAAGGTTTTATGTAAGGTAATATTTAACTATATCATCATTTTAAATTTTTTGAATATTTATTTTTCTAAATTTATTTAATTAATGTCCATGTTTTCAAAATGATTTTATTGATTTATTCATATAAACATAATTATTTTAAAATGTTAATTCCTTTCAAAATTTTCAAAGTGGTATGGGAAAAATTGATTCAAAAATCAATTTTAAATGACTACCTTTATAAATTGTGATATTTTTAAATGATTCCATAAAAAATGGTATTTATCTCAAAGAGTTTTACTAATCATTTTCAACTATGTCAACATCATTTACTGGATATTATTCTTGATTGAGGTTGATATATTATAGATTCAATATTCCATATTGTATTTAAGGTTTTTTGGTATATTTCATTGTGGATGTGTTGTTTTTATACCATTAATGGTTTATGGATAAAGTATTGACATTTCGTATGCTAGTTTTAATATGAATGTTTATGTTATGTTTCAACATTTTCATATGAGTAATGTATTCGACTTAGTAAGTGATCGGTGGAGCCTGTTATAGCTCCTTGATGCATTGGTAGGTCTCATGAGACAATTAGACGTGGAATTGGGTGAGGCCTTTCCCAATTTGTTTATGGTTTTCGTCGAGGCATTAATCATTTTTAGATGTCTTGGCCGAGGCCTTGAAAAAATGTTTCAAAATGCCCCGCATTATATATTCCCTCATTCTGAAAATATTATTGATTCTTCATGTGGTTATTCGACTAGTAGAATACACATGACTTTGTTTTATTATGTCATTATTTACTCATCTCATATTACTTCCATAAAGTGTTCATGTTTATTATTTTTAAATGCATGTGTTTTCAATTATTCACCATGCCTAATGTTTATGTTATCTTCTGATGTATTTCTTACTCTTACTGAGCATTTGATCTCACCCCTTTCTTATGTTTTATTTTCCTAGGATCCCAAGAAGTGTTTTCTGATTGATATACAGGGTTAAGAAAAAGGAACAATTACGTTCAAAGTATTATTTATGCTATGTTGTATATTAGAAAGTGTAATGTAAAATTCAGGTATGTAATCTATTTTCCAAGACTAATAAACTGATCTGTCCTTTGGGACATGATTCCTTGTAATCATGACATTGTATTAAAATAATGTACCAACTTCGGGCTTCTGGGGTCGGGGCATTACTGTTGGTATCATAGGAATTTTAGCAATAAACGTGGAAACTATATTTACAAAAACTCTGATTAGAGAACATTTCCCTAAGATAGAATTTGAGGATTAGTATAGAAGAACATCCTAGAATTTTGGTAATGTAGCGACTTTGTGAATTATCCAGGTAATACATCTCTATCTGGACATGATTAGGTAGAGGCTGCTCTGGCACATATGTACCAAGGAGTGAAAACTCTGACAAGGAGTTTCAGGCTTGACCTAGGGTATCCTGGTACATGACAATAGGCCTTGTTGCACTCTTGGTTACAACAATCTTGGGGTATATGCTTATGATAATTCACATTTTATTTACAAGCCATTATAAAGGATTTATGAGTAAATTATTTTTCAAAGAAAACATTTTTTATTATTATAGATTGTATGCATAATCTTTTAAATTTACGTTAGGTATTTTACATGTTTGGAATTATGCATTGTGATTCATAAACAAACCTAGTGTATGCCATTTTTTAGAAATGGAACTCAGTAGATGGAATGAGAACTCCAACAATACGCATGATCCAATGAGTAAGAAGGATGATATCTTTCATGGTATTAATCCAAGATTTAGAAAGGAAATAGTCTCCCACATATTACCGTCATATGAAGAAATAGTATCATGTGTTAATAAGATAAGTAAATAATTCTCTAGGTCCTATGGCTTTGAAGGGAAGCTAGGAAAGAAAAGGATGGTAGGGAGAAAGATGGATAAATGGAATAAGGGAAAGAAGGATTTCCCATGTGTGATAACTGTGGAAAGAATCACTTTGGTAAATGATTTAAGGGAATGAGAGTTTTTTATAACTTTGGAGAAAAGAGAAACTAAGTACGTGATTTCAAGGGTAAGAAAAAGGTGTCAAATGTATAATTCTTTATCTCCAAGGAGTTGATACACTACTCAAATCAATGTCATAATCATCAGAGTATACCGCAAAAGATTTTTTTGGATAATAATAATGTTATGATATTACCACAAATGAAGAGTAATGACTAGTGTTCTTTTGTTGATATTAAATAATTATGTCATTTGAGTGTTGTATCAACTATTTACTGGTTATAATAATTATGGAGTATATAAGGATTGTACTGCAGTACTATTTCAATAAGAATTTGAGATTGTGAGGTACCAAGAAAAGTTACTCAATAGCAAGTTGAAGTTTTGGAAAATACACGGTTGAAGGAAAGATAAACATTAATATGGTCCTGATACTTTGGTATTGATTTTGGAATAAGAGATTATTGATTTGGATAAACTATATTAGATATTATTTACTACCTTGGAACTAATTAATGTTTTTTTATTCCATCATTGTTGGTGATTACAACATTTTCTGATTTAAGGAGTATGTCTAGTATTCTATGATTACAGAATGAATAAGGAAGTATATACCTATTCAAATATGGTCTTGTGGCAATTCATTTTATTACCACATTTTAATAGAATACACGATGAAGGTATTCACATGTATATTATGTGACCTTCCTTATAAATTTTGGACTGTGAGTTCGGATATAAGTATTGTGGATTAGTCTAAAGGTTGGAATAGATTATGTTTGACATTGGATACTATTATTAAGGTTAAATAACTTCTTAAGATTATTTTTAGATTTTCATAAAAAGGATAACCTGATGGTCGGGTGGTATCTTGTCACGTCTAACATGGCCGCGAGACTTGAACCTGCAACTGAAGAGAAATAAGAGTACATCACCTACCACTAGCCTACGTGAAGTCCTAGTTTTTATATTGTAGTTTTTTTAAATAGTCTGAAAAATGATTTATAAATTCATTATTTTTGGAACCCTATACGATTAGGATAAATAGAATATTTTTGAATTCTATTATCTTTTGGAGTAAAAGATGAGTTTGTGGTAGGAATTAGTTGAATGATGAAACTCTACTGGTCAAGTATATTTTTTCCTCTTATTCTATGAATAAATTAATTCTTAATCGTTAGGGAAGGGATCTTAAAACCAAAAATGTGTTATCATAATACCTTTTGTTTTGTTGAACCGATGATATTTTAAATCATCAAATATTGATGGCTTTGAGGCCCTCAATTTTACATTTGTTTGTGATTGATGTCCTCAATAACTCTCTATAAATATTTATGTTTTTCTTCCAATTATGTGTCTCTAATTTCCACCAATGTTCTCCTAATCAAGATCATAATTTTGTGGTGACTTTTTCATTTCGATTTTTCTCTTAGAAAGACTACATTTCATTAACCCAATTTTTGATGTGGGTTTTCCACAATGGTATTTTTCTATTTTAAACATTTTATTTTCAAGGAAAAATATTAAATTGTTAGGATGAAATTTATTTAAGGAGGGAAGAGTGTAACACCCCCAGATTTTATAGTACATTATCTCTTGAAATAAATTCAATAATTTGCGCTACACCCAACACCGAGTTCGAGCGCACCACGACTTATCAAACTAGCCACTCAAAAAATAGTTATGAATAATATTAACTGAATTTTGAATTTTATACACTCCATATAATTTTAGAATCCATATTATGTGTTTCTTAGACATAATATTAGAACAAATTTTTTTTTAGAAAAAAGAAGTATTTTTCAAAAAATGCAATTCAACCGCCTTTTCATGGCGAGAAAATTTTTAAAACCAATATTTGACATATTTATATATTAAACTTAATGAAATTAAATTATTCTTTAGAATCGGGACATATAAATTTAGTTTGGATAAATTTTTGGCACTTTTCTGATAAGTTTCATATTTTGATGAATAGTAAAAAATATTAAATTTTATTCAAAAAAAACTTTTTAATTGAAATAATTTATAGTATTAAATTATAAATTTGAATAATTTTTAAGAATAATTAGATTATATTTTTATAATTTAATATAATTTAGGTCATTAGATGTAATTTAAAATTTAAACTGGACATAAACAAATGTCAATATTTTGATAGTTTTTATTTCTTAACAACACGCTTTTTGTTTTTACAACGTGAATTAATTTTAAATTAATTTCTACCACTTCTGTGTTATGAATTTGGAAAAATGGATTCCATATTTTGAATCATAAGATCCAAATTTTGTAAATAGGAAAATTTTATTTTCAGACATTATGAATATTTACTTCAGTAAATATTTTATTTACCATGGTTAAAGGGTAAATATTTTAAATAATGGTAAAAAAATATTATAATAATAATATTAAATTGCCCTAAAATGTGTATTATTTTATATTTTTTGATACATGTTTGACTATGGGCATCCTTGGGTTGATTTTGGGACCACGTAGATCCACATGAGAGTGATAATGACACTTTATATTAATTAATTTAAAGTAAAGACAAAAATGTCATAAACATATATCTTTTTGTAAAATAATTTGTACATGAATTTATATAAGCTATCTCTTTGAATATAAATATTTATTTAAAAGATAAAAAATTTTCCTACATCATGGTATCTTTTTATAATTTTTAGAAATCAAATAAATAAAATTATTTATGACACAGTAATGATGCAATGTTTAACTCATTAATGAATAATTTAAATAAAGGGGATTATAAAATTAAAACAATAAATAAAAACAGTACAAATCTTATTTCATGTTTCTATTTGAAATATGAGTCATATTATCTTCGAAATTAATGAGTTTTTGACATTTAGAAACAGAAAATCATTATATAATAAAATATTATTTTCAAACATTCATAAAGAGCCCCTCCTCCTTATAAAAAGCCCTCATCTCTAACCCATTTCTCACACCTCTCAAGCATCTTGGCTCGACGAACCTCTACCAAATTAAGCTCCCTACATCTCTATATTACTTCTAGAAGACTTAACTTAGGTAAAAGTCACTTCAAATAATCATTTTTGTTCAAACCAAAGAGAGTTACCCGATTTAAAGGTAACATCTCCTCTTAAGTTATTTTCTTTTATATTACTTCTCTAACCCCCTAAACTCTCTTTATTCATTTATTTTATAACAAAAATAGTAACATAAATATACTAGGTTGTTATTATGATAATTATTTTAACTAAAATTGCACACACTTCCATATAATGGGTATAGAAGATAATGTTTTTGTGGACGGCGAACTACTGCCTCACGAAATGATGATTGTTCAATCTTGTACTAGCACCTCTTATAGTGGCCATTATGATGGAACAATGATTATATATGATATATATGATATTTATTTTATATATAATCTTCTTTAATTCTATTTTATATCATACATTTATTCTTTTCATGTTCTGCATATACGATAGTTTCATTTGAGAAAGTGCGGACAACCGCCCCCTCAAAGTGATATGACTCGTTCATACCATACATGGAATGTATAAAGGATGGTGTTAATGAACTTACATAACATATATAAAATATTATATTATACTGGAATAATATTATACCTATGTATCATTTGGTTTTCTTTCCTTTAAAAAATGGAAGTAGCGTTCGGGCGTACGTACTGATTACCGTCTCCACAAACACGATGAGATTCATTCCCCATTGTAACCATTCAAGAATAATTGTCATGTTATTATTAAAAATTATATTTAGAAACATAATATAATTCTGGATATGAATCAAATACATCATATCCATAACAATTATGACTTACGTAACAAAACATATAAAGGAAAATGAATCTGTTAACACCAGAAATAATGATACAACTAAAATATTATTAATAAAGAAATATTAGAAGATCATATATGATATCATATTTATGTATGTAGTTATTTTATAATTTAATAACAATGATTTAACTACTATACAAGAGGTTAACATACCCTCGACCAAGGAAAATAACAAGGTAAGTGTTAATTCCTCAATCTCATTATTATCCGAGATTGTTTATATGTATGTATTTACCGGGACATATTTATTAACCATGTCTTTGTTTCATAAAAATGTTTTCAAAAGGAATATTTTAAGGTTTTATGGAAGGGAATATTTAACCAGAACATCATTCTAAATGTTTTTAAGATTTATTTTTCTAAATTTATTTAATTAATGTCCATGTTTTCAAAATGATGTTAAAGATTTATTCGTATGGACATAATTATTTTTAAATGTTAATTCCTTTCAAAAGTTTCAAATTGTTATAGGAAACTTTGATTCAAAAATCACTTTTAAATGACTTCCTTTATAAATTGTGAGATTTCTAAATGAATTCATAAAAAATGGTATTTCTCTCAAAGAGTTTTACTGATCATTTTCAACTATTTCAACATCATTTACTGGATATTATTCTTGATTGAGGTTGATTTATTATAGATTCAATCTTCCATATTGTATTTATGGTTTTGTGATACGTATTACTTTTTATGCGTTGTTTTTATTCCATTTCATGGGTTATGGTTAGAGTTTTAACATTTTGTTTGCTAGTTTAATACGAATGTTTATGTTATGTTTCAACATTTTCATATGAGGAATGTATTGGACTTAGTAAGTGACAGGTGGAGCCTGATATAGTTTCTCAATGCATCGGTAGTTCTAATGAGACAATTATATGTGGAATTGGCTGAGGTCTTTCCCAATTTGATATATGGTTTTAACTGAGGCCTTAATCATTTTCAGACGTCTTGGCCGAGGCCTTGAAAAAATGTTTCAGAATGTCCCACATTATACATTTCCTCATTATGAAAATATTATTGATGTTTCAGAAGGTTATTCAAGTAGTAGAATACCCATGAATATATTGTATTATGGAATTATTTACTTATCTCATATTAATGACATAAAGTGTTCATGATTATTATTTTAAAAAAAATGTGTTTTCAATTATTCACCATGCCTAATGTTTACATTATCTTATGATGTATTGCTTACTCTTACTGAGCGTTTGAGCTCACTCCTTTCTTATGTTTTATTTTCCAATGATCCCAAGAAGTGTTTATGATTTATATGTAGGGTTATGCTAAAGAAACAATGGAATTCAAAGGATTATTTAGGTTGTGTTGTAAGTTAGAAAGTGTAATGTAACATTCATTTATGTAATCTATTTTCCAAGACTACTAAACTGATTGGTCCTTTGGGACTTGATTCCTTGTAATAATTCCAATGTATTAAAATAATGCACTGACTCTGGGCTTCTGGGGTTGGGTCATTTTAACCCATCATATTTTCACTACCACCATCCCAAAAAGAATAAAATTTTATAAATAACTACATCTTTCATATGATTCCATCACTTTATATTAGTTAGAGAAAATATGGTCTACATACACCCATGGGGTGTATGTAGGTTGTAATACCACTTACCTAGTAGGATACCACAAATTTTTCTATCCATATCCATTATAATACATATAAAAATTCCATTTTTGAAAGGAAGAAATAAATTTAATTTTAATGAGGTCATTGATACTAGATGTAAGATAGTATTTTCAAGAATAAATTGAAACAAGTGAAATCCTAGATTTAGAAACATAGGAAATCACTATGTTAATAGTCTATTTTGGGACCTAGGATAATCATACTCTCTGTGATCAACCATTTATGTGATGGTCTATTCACTTACTCAAGAAAACCAATTCATCCCCTCATAGTTTAGTTAGTGGTGAAACATAATCCCACTAGGTAGGTCAATTAATTCCTAGAATACATATCCTAGTCTATCCACCTTAGTTACAAAGACTCACATGTTCTTCAATACATTTTAAAAAACATTAATGTACCCCTTTAAACAAACCAATCCATAAAATAAAGAAGAATTGCACCACCAACCATTGTCAAAGTGGAATCCCATTTCAAGAACATTACAAAGACCAACACCATTTAAATAACTAATTTAAATCCAAAAAAATATTTAAGAAGTGATTGGGAGTTTTTAAATTCACATTTAATCATAAAATTATTGAACAATATAAAACCACTAACATTTCTTCATGGACCATAGAAAAATATATTTTGAAGCGGAATGGAATGATTAGTGGAGACCCTATAGAAACCAAAACACAACAAAAACATCAATACCCCTATCATATAATATAATGTAAACCCACTAGTTGTCACAAAAAAAATTATAGAGATGAAAAATATATAAATAAGGAAGAATAGTACAATATTAGAAGAGATAATAAACTTACAAGGGTATTCCTTGAAGAAACATTCTACGATCACCCAAAAATGATAGCTGAGAGGGACTGGAATAGGGGGGTGTGCCTAGTGAGGACAAAGTCAAATGGGTGGAATTTTTTTGTGAAAGTGGTAAAAATTATGGAGGGGAAAATTGGTGAAATACATTTTTTAATATGGGTAGGACACATGGTTTAGAAACAAGATTTTCCAAATAGTACACCAGCAGTGTTGGTGCCTCAATATTCATAGATAGAGGCTGAATGTTTTCACCACCTAACCATATGGGGACTCTTGTGTGACTAGCCGAGATGCATGGTTTAGTAGGTGTTGGTTGGGATTTTTCACACAACACTGTGAACTCCCCATTATCTAGGTCAAACCACACAAAGTTTTCACAGGTTGGCACACAATTTTCACTAAAATAGCTCCAACTGTTTGTAAACCTATATCTACCCAAAATTTCCATTTTAAAATAAAAATATAAAGACAATATATCGAAAAAATAAATTACCATAAATAAATAAAACATACAAAATATAAAAATAGGTTTTTGATAATTCTCAGTGCCTTAAAACTTTCCCCCTAGAAAATAAATCAATTGTCTAGTTAGATAATAATTAAGGATATTACTCTTCTTCCCAATACATATGTTTACACATCTCATGCTCATAATTTTAATGTTTCTACCAGACATGAACTAAAAAAATATGTTATTTTATGAAAAAAATTACCTAGGAGTTGACAACCTGGACTGGTTTTTTGGTCATTTAATGATTGGGTTCTCTCTCAAGATCTTCCCATAAAATCTCTTAGGAATGATCCATAATATACCTATTCAACTAAAAAACGTGGAAAACTATGTGAATGAAAATAAACATAGAGGGAAACAAAAAGTGGTATGAAACCTTTCCTACCATATCAATGACATCGAATGGTGAAATATACCTCAAAAAATTACTCTCTAACATCCCATGATGATGATGAACCAAATGGGGAATCAATTTTAGAAACACATTTCAACGAAATAAGGATTAAATTTCTCAACATTGATGATAGAAATAGAAAATATAATATATTTTGTTATCAAAAACTTCCTTATCAACTGAATCTTGTTGGTCAATTACGATTCAATTATCAATCCCACTAAATAAGTTTCACCTACCTCCATAAAATATATAAGAAACTAGAAAGGCCAATATTATAGAGATTCAAAACAATCCATCCCTAGTAATTCTTGATAATTTATATTGTAGGATAATTTTACCAATACCATAAGGTTAACCCATGGATCACCATAACAAAACATTCCTGCATGAAACTTGTCCTTTTGGATTTGGTTCTCCCACCCTATTTGACTGTCCATTTGAGGATGATTTGTCATTAAATGTTTTACTTGAAGCCATATCTCTGTTTAAGTCCTTCCCAAATGAGATAGAAAAATATGATTCTATGTTAGAAACAATAGTATACAGCAAAACATCTAGCCTCATGATCTCTATGATATAAATAATTCCCAATTATTCCAATTTTGTGGTACCATTAATTATGAAAAAATGGGAATATTTGGTCATATGATTTGTATTTAACCAAAATATTTCCTTTTATAAGGATTAATGGGTATACTGAAGAAGAAGTCATGGATGCCTAATCCGGCCAACAGGTAGAAATATGAAGGGGTTGTAGCATCCCTGAGTATCTCTGGTGATTTTCTTTAGCCTAATAACATTTTTATCATCAAGATACAAAGTGGGTTATATCATATCTCATACCAAGGATCCTAAAACGATAACTATCATAATTAAAAATCATTGTGCCACTAGGATAAATGGCCCACTAAGATTGATGGAATTCCTGCTTTATAAGAATTCACAGAGAAAATTAAACAACCCCATATACTCTGAAGATGAGAATCCATTTTAAAGACATTGACCATTAATTTGGAAGCTCCCCAAAATTCAGAAGCTAAATCTAGTTCTAAAATTACTTATCATTTGGATGATCATCACAAATCATCTCTAAAAGAGAACAGTTCAACTACAAGCTATCCATTAACATACCTCAACTATTTTCATTGTCCTAAAGATGAATTTTTTAGAAATTAACCTTTAGTTCCCACTCATAACTAGTCTCATTTAAGGAATAGGTTAGTCATTTCCTTTATAAGTAATCCACAACCACATTTCCCTCACCTGGTTTGTAGAAAACATCACAGTTGAAATAGTGATGCTACTCAGTCAATTATAGCTACCTAAATCTCAACTCATTATGCGATAAGATATAGATGAATCTATTTTGGTTAGACTAGACCATAAAATTATCCCCAAAAACAAAATGATTCCAATATTTAATGTAATTTGTTACTAATTTTTATTTTTCATGATGTGTTGGGTAATTATTTTTTATGGGAAGAGTTTGGAAGAGCCATTTTTAACCACATTTACCCCTACATATGTACAAAACCCAAACCCATACATAAAGAATCACAATATACCATGTAACCATCTCAATCATCTGGTATGATCAAGATAAAAATAGTGGTCAACCACCACATTGGCTACTCAAATGATTATCATAATTCTAGACTCTATAAGATCCTTTCCCCATTTAGGGTGAGAGTTTTCATAAGTTAATAAATCCATGAGAATGATGAATAAAATTTTATGTAGAACTGTCACGACTTGCATTCACCAAGACAAGAGAAGGGACAATAGATTACCAAACCCCTACTTCCTCAAGTTGAAGTGGAGATAATGACCCCCAATACCCGCCTTCAATAGGCCTCGGAGTGGTGACTAGAACCTAGGGTATCAAATTAAATGTAATATGGAAGGTATTAACCATTTTATTTCGTAGGATTCAGAGATAAGATAGTAAATACAAAAAAATACCAATGATGTAAGTAAAAGTAAACCCAAAACAATCCATTCCCATATGCATTTTCCAAATATAAAGTGCTACAAGGTAAAAAAACTCCAAAGGGAAGTACCAAAAGAAAAGAAAAAAAAGAAATGACAACTGTCCCAATGTCCGAGCTAGTGAGGCCCCACATGGTCCTTGAAGTCCCCTTGGAAACCTGAAAGGAGTTTTATATACGTAGGGTGAGTATATAGGTATACATAGTAGGGAGAACCTAAAGCTCTCATGCTCATGTGGGGAGGAATTCTAATTCCCTCTGAGAAAAGAAGATAACCAAAGAACCTATCAAGGAAACTATCCACCCAAACCTCACCAAAGCACTCGCCCGAAATAATGAAAGTCGAGTAAAGTTATAGTAATAACACATCACTGTTTGGGTACCCCTCCCCACATTCTCAATGGTTATTGAAGACATCCTACACATCATACATCCCCCCCATTTACACTACAGTCCCACTGCTATACCCCTCCAGCACACACTTTGGATACCACAACCACAAATCCTGCCCAAAAACACCTATGCCACAACAACCATGCATAACCACGCCCACAGAAACCTGGGCTAGAACAAATTCCACAATACCCAAAGACACCTGGGCCTTATCTTGAGGACTCTTAAGAAACAACCTGCCCACACACACCTGGGACAACCACCACAACGTACCCTGCCCAAAGATTCTAGGGTTATAATGGAGATCAGGCCTTTACAACCTTCTATAATAGGCTAGGTCTACTTGGGAAAGGGAGTAGGAAAATAGCTAATACCCAGCCACTCGTAGGAGTGTTGGAAAAAACACCCTCCCCCATGAATTAGGGGTGTTCGACATGAAGTTCCCAACTTGGTTGGGGCGCAAACAAGAAACATAAGAAATAAAATTATACATATAGGTAAACAAGCACTCATCTTCACCTAGGGGTTCCAAAAACCACCACATACACAAACACCCTCGTTACTATTCATTCATAAGAAGCACCATAGCACAACAAAGTCAGAAATCTATCCCGAAAAACAATTCCCCATTGAATCCATTCATTTTATCACATTCATGTGATTTAATTTTGATAATTCTTCCCTACTAGAAACAAATAGGCATAGCCACAAGCCAAGGAAGAAAAAATAAGCAAGCTGCAATTTCCACATTCACATCTGGTTCTCTTGTAAAGTCACAACAACCATGGGGATCCATGAGATCCCTTGAAGTACTCGAACCAAACCAATCTCCAACATACAAACCCACATGGAATTAGGTCCAAAAACCAACAAATGCACATTAGAGTATCCCATCCCCATCCATGTCACCTCACAAGCATCAACAGTAAACATCACCAAAATAGATCAAGGGAGTTTTCAGATTTAATTAAGCCATTAATTTATTTCTATCTTTATGTTTGGTTAACCGGGGTGACCAAACATGGATTATTTTTCATTGGGAATCCATTTTATCAACCGAGTTTACATTATTAACCAGTTTCCATGTTACAACCATTTAATCATAGAAAAAATTAGAAAATAGAAGTTAATTAGTGCGCACAGAAGGACCCCAATGACCACAATGTTTAGTGGACATAATCCCATAAAAATCATGACATATAATCAAGGGTAAAAGAGCATCCCATCATTTTCAAACACAACCCTTCATTCTTTAAAAACTGTTTATTTTCTTAGTTACAGTTTGGATTCATCTATCCCCATAGAAACATTATCACACCCACCCTACATGATACACAATAAAGAGAAATGAAAGAAAAAACCCTACCTAAATGATCAAAGATCGATGTTTTTCTCCTCGCGCCAACAATTGGGGATGCACGACTTTTAGGGTAGGAACTCCGAGGACTCTAAGAGTGAGAAGGTAAGGCTCCAGCACAGGCACACCACTAGCCTTGGGAAGGGAAACTCCAAACACACAAATTAAAGGAAAGAGACCATCCAAGAAGAAGAAATAATTCCTATGCAATAAAAAGAGAGATTTTAGAGTTATAGGATATGAAATATTGAATGGAATTAAAGGTGGATCATGGTTTCACCATGCGGTTGGATGGTTACACATGATGAAATTAATCGTTATTTAATAATTCTCATTGGAGAGGTGTCCTTAATATTTGTCTGTCAAAGGATTTCATTTAAAGAGTGTAAAACGGGTCCGTTGAGGCTCTCCCCACTTTTATGGGATTTAAAACATTGTTTATGGGGATAAAATGGCCTTAAACTAGTTTAAAAATGTTAAAATACTTAAAATTGGTGTTATGGGAAAACTGGGGAAAGAAAACCCCGACAGGACCCTCTGGCACTGATCGGTGTCACCGATGAGTGACACCATGGTGACATCCTTCCACTGACATGATGCCCTTCAAATTCAAACAAAGTAATGGGGTCCAAGGCGTCCCAAACACCAACAATTGGAAAAGTAATGGATCAGGAGGGTATGTGCCATTACATCAGATACCTCTCAAACTATTCTCATCCTCAAGAATTAAAACCAAACTCAACGTACAGAGAGGGGTCTTAACAACCCTTAAAAGATACCTCTAATGGCCGAACCATCCTAAATATCTAGGAACACCTCTCCCCCAAGCGATCACACCAACATATAAAGTTCACAATGTCCAGTTATATGGATTATGAAGTCCCTTCCCCCATGTCAACAAAATATCCGCTTTGGGTGGCACTGACTCACCCACACGGTTTTAATCGCCTCCACATTAATGAGAATTGATTAGGGATAAGGTCCTACACTTTCCACAGTCTGGAATCTTCACAAACATAGAGATAACAATGAAACAACCCATTTCATAGTTAACAAAGACAAGCACTACATCACAAATAGGTACGAAACAAAACAGAATAAAACTCAAAATAGCGCTAGGTACTTGGCACAAATCTAATCCTCTCATTCCCAAGTACTCTCCTCGAGGATACCATGCCTCCAAAACACACCAACCAAGGGAATGGTTCATCCATGAAGAACCATCTCCTCATGATCCTCGATCTTCATTGGTTTCTCTACTAACGTTGCATCGTCCTCGATATCCAGCTTCCCCTACTCGAGGATGTGTGAATCATCGTGTAGATACTGGAGGATCTGAGACACATGGAAGAAATCGTGCACCCTCTATAGCGACAGTGGTAGTGCCAGCTGATAAGACACTTCGCCAAGCCGCTGAAACACCTCAAAGGGTCCAACAAACCTGGGAGAAAGCTTACTCCCCCTGATGAACCTATGTTGCCCACGCCAAGGGGAGACCTTCAAGAACACGTGGTACCCAAACTAAAACTCTAAGGGTCTCCTCATATGATTGATATATGAATTATACCAGTCCTGAACTGCCTTCATCCTCTCACGGAAAAGTTTAAATTTCTCTGTTGTGTTTTGCACTACCTCTAGGACAATAACACCCGCCTCCCAACCTCTGTCCAGCACACAGGCAAACGACATGGCCTTCCGTACAAGGCATCAAACAGTTCCGTGAAAATAGTAGAGTGATAGATATTATTGTAGGAAAACTCTACTAATGGAATATGTCATTCCCATGATCCCCTGAAGTCCAAAACACATGCCCATAGCATATCCTCTAATTTCTATATGGCTCACTATGTCTTCCCATCTGTCATGGGGTGTAAAGAAGTGATAAGGTGTAGCTATGTGGCAAAATCATGCTACAATCCCCTAAAGAATCATGAGGTAAACCATGAATCCCTATCCTAGACTATGGACCTCGGAACTCCATGCAACCACACCACCTCATACATGTATCCTTGTGCTAAGGAATCTATCACACTTAACTCCTTGATCACTAGGAAGGGAGCCGATTTCATCAGCCGGTCTACCACTACCCAGATAGCATCACATCCTCCCTGAACCTTGGGTATGAAGAAATCCATCGAGATGTCATCCCACTTCCTCTTAGGGACATCTAAAGGCCGCAACAAACCTCCTAGGACATGCTGTTCAGCCTTCACCTGCTAACACACCAGGAACCTTACCCCAAACTGCACCACTGCCCATTTCACCCCGGGCCACAAAAACTATTCCCTCAGGTCTCGGTACAAATTGGAAAATCTTGGGTGTACCTCTATGAGTGGGTTATGGAAATCACAGGGAACTCCCACGAGCATCGTCTCTGGGACAAATAGCTTCCCTTGGAAAAGCATATGATTCTGACCATCCTCCATCCACCCTTCCAGACCATTGCCTTGGTTAACCTGATTGCACATCACTTCACTCTCTAAGTCTCCCCACTGAGACTCCTCCACCTACTGAAACATAAAGGATTTCACTATCATCTGAAATAGAAAAACTCTACTGCCATCCACCCTTACATCTAGGTGTGGGTCATGAAACTCCTCTATTACCTTCCAAGCATCCAAAAATTCCTGAACAACTTCCCTCTATGAATTCCTACTCTAGAAATCAGCCACAACATTCCCCTTAACTTCAGTTTAATAAGTCTCAAAGTTGTAGTCCTAAAGAAACTCCACCCACCTTTGTTGCCACATGTTTAGGTCCCACTGGGTAAAGATATTCCTTAGACTCCTGTGATCTATAAAGACCAAAAAGGGATTCCCGATGAGGTAAGGCCGCCACAACTTAAACGTGAACACTACTGTTTCAAGATATATGTCATGGGTGGTATAGTTACTCTCATGAAGACATAATTTCCTAGAACCATAAGAGATCACTCCCCAATGTTGCATCAACACACTCCCTAGGCCATGTCTTGAACAATCACAAAACACCTCATACAACACCCCTTCCTCTGGAAACCTAAGCACTGGAGGGATGACCAACCATTCCTTCATATAGATGAAAGTTGCCCGACGCTGCTCACTCTAGATAAAGGCTGGGTCCTTTCTAGTCAAAGCTATCAAAGGAGATGCAACTTGAGAGAAGTTAGGTACGAACCTCCGATAATATCCGGCAAGACCCAGAAAACTATGAAACTCCATCACATTCTTGTGTGCTTCCCAAGAAACAACCGCTTCAACCTTTGACGGATCAACCACTACCCCTTGCCGAGACACCATGTGTCCAAGAAAATGCAGTTCTCGTGTTATGAACTTGCACTTAGACAGTTTCCCATAGAGGTGGTGATGTCAAAAGATCTCCAAGACCATCCTGAATTGCTTATAATGTTCCTCCTATAATATTGAGTAGATCAAAATGTCATCAATGAACACAATGATGAACCGGTCTAGAAACTCTAGGAAAATAGAGTTCATGAGACCATGAACACATAAGGTGAATTCGTAACACCGAACAACATGACTGTGAACTCAAAGTGCCTATACCTGCACCTGAAAGTAGTCTTCAGAATATCACTGTCCTTCACACTTAACTGGTGATACCCAGACCATAGATCGATCTTAAAAAACTAACCTGCTCCCCTCAGCTAGTCAAAGAGATCATTTATCCTCAAGAGAGGGTAATGGTTCATGACTGTTACCTGATTCAGTCTCTGGTAGTATATGCATAGCCTAAGACCACTATCTTCCTTCATCACGAACATGATCGAAGCACCCCATGGCGACACTCTGGATCAGATAAACCCTTCTTCATCAGATCATCAATCTGAATCTGCAACTCTTGAAACTCAAAAGAAGCCATCAAATAAGGATCCATCATAGTCGAATGGACACCGAGATGTATGTCTATCCTGAACTCAACGTCACATCGAGGGGGTATAGTCACAACCACATCATAAAAAACATCTAGGAACTCTCTGACAATTTCTATAACATCTATCATCTCAGCATCCACTGTTTCTGCTGAAAGATTAGCCAACATAGAAAAAGAAGTCTCCACACGCAGTCTCTCCACCTGACAACCCCATTCGCCAACGGAATCCACACACTGCCCATTCTCATTAGAGATCATGCCTCCTATCCAGAGGCAGACGATAATAGAATGCACAGAAAACAGTGAGTCGATTCCTAGGATGTCATCATATGGTAGTATTTGCAGTAGATGGAGATCCCCACTAGACTGATGCGGCCCCAACATCAGTCTTAATCCTCGAAAAACATCAAATATGTTGGTATGACCGCCAACCGGCGTACTCAACACTAGGGGAATGGAGAGTCTCTCTATATCATGGCCCAAGGCAAGGGCTAGATAGGGTGAAATGAAGGACTGTGAAGCTATTGAATCAAACAAGGTGCGGTCAGGAGTGATAAACAAGATGATCATACCTCAAATGACTTCCATCCCTTCTGGAACTGCTACCTTTGCGGTGTGCAACTGCCCACAACTAGCTCATCTAACCCTCGGCTATTGGCCGCCTCCCCGTCCACGCCCTATTCGATGTCCTTGAGGAGCACCCTGGGGTCGGCCTCCTCCTACAATGTCTTCTCTTAGAGGAGTGAGAGCTTGATGTCCCTACTACAACTGCTCAAAGGGCCTGGCAAGAAATAGCTGATGCAGAGGTGGGCATCGATTCTGCCCACTACCACTATATTTCACTCATTATGGGAACTGATTCCTAAGGTGCCCATAGTTTCCATAGATAACGAACCTTAGTCTTGGGACCTCAAGGAAAGGTCAAGGACCAAGAGATTGAAACTCGAACTATTGGGGCATGCTCCCCACTAGCCGAAACATAGAAGGCCTTGATGCTAGATGCTTGTTACTGACAGCAGTCCCCTTTGACGAGCCCAACTATCTCCCCTCTCCCCGCACACCTCCCAGTGTGTGCATCCCCTCCACCACTTCAGCCTTCTTTTGAACCTCCAAGTACATTGGTAGGGTGAAAGAAGTAACACCATATTGAAGAGAAGGTCAGAGTGTTTCCTCTAAACATCTCGCCCGAGACTCCTCATCTGAAAAAAGGTCCAGAGAAAAATGAATGAGATCCTTGAACTTGATCCCCAACTCCATCACTGACATTCTCCCTTGTTGAAGGGAGAGTAGCTATGGCATCTTTTCCGCCTTCATCGTGGAAGATAGGAATTCAGCCCGGAATACCCTCTTGAATTAAGTCTATGAAACTTCAGCCTCACTCTTCTCCCCTAGATAGAGATTCCACCATTGATGCACCACTCCCCACATCTAGCTTACAAACAGAGGAACACAATACTCCATCGTATCTCAGATCAATTTGAAAGCTATAACCAGCTCCTCGAGCTAGCTCTCTATCACCATGTCTGAGACACTGCCCTCGTACTTCCCGTGGGTCTGTCGCTGAAAGGAAAGACACTTACTCTTGCACAGGTAATCCTACTCCACTCGATTAGCAATCTAAAAATCACCCAAATCATCCTCCTAGGACTCGATCGCCCGCACTACCCATGGTCATCGTCCAGGTACCATATCTGCAAGGTAATCAAGGAATGCTTATGCCTGAGTAGTGTTGAATATTTTTTTTTAAAAAAATTCCGTAAACTTTTTATTTATTTGAATTCCCAGAACACCCAGAACACACATGAGTAGAATTCATTATGATGCATGTACCTTTCCTAGGGTCTCTACCCTTAAATCATTGTAACCTCACTTGGTTGTTCAGTAGGTCCCGAGTCCTTGCATCGGATCACGAGGACCCCTAAAATCCCATTTCCTAGCCGATCTTCCCTGGAATATTTCACACACCAAGATTTACTAACACTATTTCTCTACCATCCCATGAAATCCTCACTGTGCCTAACCCAGAGCTCCATCCTATATTTCAACCATCTCCTATGATACCATTCTATCATGACCCGACCTAACCAAGATGAGAGAAGGGACAATAGATTTCCAAACCCTTCTTTTATTGAATTTAAGAAGATATAATGACCACTGAGACCCACCATCATTAGGCCTCAGAGTGGAAAATAGGCCCAAGGGTATATAATTACACGTAATATGGAAGGCATTAACCTTTTTATTTGGTAGTATGGGGAGATAAAATAGTAAATCCCAAACAACACCAAAGCTGGAAGTAAAAGTAATCCCAAAAAAATACATTCCCATATGCAGGTTCCAAATATAAAGTGCTACAAGGTAAAAGAAAAATCCAAAGGGAAGTACCAAAAGAAAATAAAAACAACAAAAAAAACTATCCCAATTTCTAAGCATGTACGGTCCCACACGATCCTTGAAGTCCTCCTAGAAACCTGAAAGTAGTTTTATATACCTAGGGTGAGTATACAGGTATACTCAATAGGGAAAAAGAAATGCTCTTGTGCACAAGTGGGGAGGCATTCTAATGCCCTTTGAGAAAAGGAGATAACCAGAGAAACTATCAAAAACAATATCCACCCAAACCTCATCAAGGAACACTTTCCAAATAATGCAAGTCAAGTAAATTAATTGGAATAACACATCAATGTTTGGGTACCCCACACCACTTTCCCACTAGTTTTTGAAGACATCCTACGTGTGAGACCTCCATTTACATTTTCACCGCAGTCCCTCTACCATACCCCACCCACACACACCTAGGCTACCACAACTACACATCCTACCCACAAACTCCTGGTCCATGACAAACACGTGTATCCATGCCTGCAAAAACCTGGGCTAGAACAACTACTGCCACGCTCAAAGACACTTGGGCCTCATATCGAGGACACTTAGGAAACAACCTGCCTACACACACCTAGTCCAACCACTAAAACATACCCTTCCTAAAGAATTTAGTTCCATAATGGACCTCAGGACATCATAGCCAACTTGAAGAGTATTGGGTTACTCAGGAAAGAGAGAAAAAAAGAATCTAATAACCACCCACTTGTAGGAGTGTTGGGAACAAATCCCTCCCCTATGAAATGGGAGAGTTTGGAACGAAGTGACCCACTTGGGCAGGGCACGAACAAGAAAAATAATAACTAAAATTATAAATATAGGTAAACCAGCACTCATCCAGACCTAGGGGTTCCAAATACTAAGCCATACACAGGCACCCTCATTACTATTCATCTATAAGAAGAACCACAACCACCGCCAAGTCACAAATGACTGCTGGAAAAATATTCTCCATTGAACCCATTATTGTTATCACATTCAATTCATTCTATTTAGATATTTATTCACTACCAAAAAACAAATAGGCATAGCTACAAGCTAAGGAAGGAAAAATAGCCCAGCAGCAATTTCCGCATTCACACCTAGTTCTCTTGTAAAGTCACAACAACAAAAGGGATCTGTGAGATCCCTTGAAGTACTAGAACCAAAGCAAGCTCCAACATACACCCCCACATGAAATTATGTCCAAAAACCAACAATTTCACAATAGGGGATCCCATCCCCATCCATGTCACCTCACAAACATCAACCGTAAACATCACCAGAACAGAGCAAGGGAATTTCCAGATTTAATTACGACATTCAATTAGTTCCGTATTTCCTTTTGGTTAACTAGGGTGACCACAGAAGGATTCTTATTTATTGGGAACCTATTTAATCATCCAAGTTTACGTGATTAAACATTTTACATGTCACAAACACTCAATCCCATAAAAATCCAGAAAAAAGAGGTTCATTAGTGAGGATGAAAGGACCACCAACGACCATGATTTTCAGTGGATGTGATCCCATACAAATAAAAATATATTAGAAAGGGTAAAATAGTACCACATCATTGTCAAACACACCCCTTAATTATTTAAAATCCATTAATTATCTTAGTTAAGGTTGGGTTTCATCCATCCCTGTAGTAACATTATTATACCCAACCCACATGATACAAAATAAAGAGAGACGAAGGAAAACCCCTAACTAGATGATCAATGTTCGAAGTTTTTCTCCTTGTGCAAACAATTGAGGATGCACGAATTGCAGGGGAGGAACTCCAGGGACTCCAAGAGTAAGAAGAAAAGGCTCCAACACAGGTGCACCACTAACCTCAGGAAGGGGAGCTATAAATTCATCAAGGAATAGAAAGAGACCATTCAAGAAGAATAAATAATTCATGCACAACAAAAATCAAGATTATGGAGTTACGAGATATGAAATCTTGAACGGCGGTGGACGATTACACACGATGGAATTAATCATTGTTTAATAATTCTCATCGGATAAGTGGCCTTAAAAGTTGTCTGCCTAAGGATTTCATTTAAAGAGGGGAAAACAGATCCATTGAGGTTTTAACCACTCTTAAGGGATTTAAAACATTGTTTATGGGGATAAAAAAGACCTTAAAATAGTTTAAAAAGGATTAAAGACTTAAAAGTGCCGTTATGGGAAAACTAGGGAAAGAAAACCCCGACAAGCCCTTGTGGCACCGATCGGTGTCACCGATTGGTGACACCATAGTGACATCCTGCCACAGAAACGCCGCCCTTTAGATCCGGACTTACTGATGTGGTGCAGGGAATCCCAAACACCATAAATTGGCAAAGTAATCGACCAGGAGTGTTTGGGCCATTACAAGAACACTACCATGCCAAAAAAATTGATCTCTTTGCAATTTCTAAACATCACCAAAAAAATAATTTCTTTGACCATTTCCAAGATAAATCAAACTCCATGTTCTGAGATCTCATGTCCCAAAATAAAACATCTTGAATCCGAAAACTGCACTTTGGAAAGTTGGAATATATTGGGTGGTTTCACACTGATCATTTAATAATAATCAAATATTTCTCTTGTAATTCGAAGAAATTTTGTGAAATTTTTTATTTTAAATAAATTTAATCACTTCCATATTTTGTCTTTCATGAATCACTGTGTTTATATTATTCAACAAACAATAATTAGAATATCTTCCATTACACACAACACTGAGATTAATGGAAACATGCCATAATATTAAAATATTGTTATTTCATATGATAATAATAATAAAAACTATTGGAATGATAGATATAAATATGATTTACATAATTATTAAAATATATGGTTTCAAAATGTATGTATAATGAATTATTTGATGGCCATTTAATTATAATTGAAAATAAAAACCATTTCAAAACCCAGGAATACATTTTCTGAAACAGTATTTTTAAAAGAAAAACAAATTTTACAATAATTAATTAAAATTTTCACTTTGGGGGAATGATTATATTGTAATTTTAATATTATATATTAAATAATATTTTTAAACTTTATATTTTATTTTTTATAAAATAGAGATAATAATAAAACTAATTTTATGCTTAAAAATAGCAATTTGTCTAAAGATATGACTTTTCAACATTAAAACACTTATTTTAAAATTAAGTAATTAAACATGTAGTAAATTTATCTTAAAAAATAAAAAACATTTATTTATCTAAAAATGTATAAATAATATTATATTGAATTCTTGTACTATGTTGACAAAATAATTTTTTTGATGAAAAGTGTTAAATACTTGTTTTTTTGTAATTTCTTTTAAAGAATTTTAAAACTAATTTTTTGTTTTTAATAATCTTTTTAAATTAACTTTTTTTCAATTATATATATTATTTAACTAATTTATTTCATTATATTAAGTTTCATGTTGATTTTTTTATAAAAACCTTCATGTTTTTTTTAATTTTATTCTTTGAAAAACATTTTCTTCATCGAATATGTGGGAATAAATTTATATTAAAATTTTTTAATTCGGTGAATGAGATTTAGAAATTTTTTTTGTATTTTTAATCATTATAATATATATTTTATCATTATTTTTAGTTAAATTTTGACCATAATTAGTAGTAAAAATATTAAAAATTATCACCACGATTAAGGTAAAAATGAGTTTATAGAGGGGTTAGAGTAAAAAGATATATATTTAAAATGAAAAAATATTTTACAAATTTTTTTTTGATAAATATATTTATTTATTATACCTTTTATTATCTATAATTTCACATTATGGATCTTTTAGTCCTATGAAAATGTTGGTATATATTTTTCGTTCAAAATTTTTTACACATGTCACTCACCTCACTTACAAATAGCCACCCCCTCTCCTCACCAATTCCCAATTGCAAATCACATTGGTTCAGAGAAGACCATACAAAATCAGATATTTTTGTCCATACACTAATCCTAAAAGACAGTCTTATATAAAATACAGCCAATTAATCCTTTTCGTTCAATCCTAATGAAGTTTTCTAAAAAAGAGGTAACATCCATAACTGAGTGTTTTATATCATTTTGTCCTTAACTCCTTAAATTCAATTTAAATGATGGAGAAACAATGAAAAAATTATATTACAAATAATGATATGATATTATGTTTATGGAATAACCTAACCTAATCACCTTTTATATCAAATTTTTTATGAAATCACTATTCATGTGTACAACAGACTACCACCTCGCAAACTGATGTTTTACATTTTTCCTTTACCCTATGTCACAAATAGATATACTAATGGATTTAATATTTATATATGATATATAGATGATATTATTATAATTATTTAAATTTTATATCGTATATTCCTTATTAATTTACATTCTATGGGAATATGATAACGTTGCTCATGTATATGGCGGACTACCGCCTCGCGAGGCGATGTGATTCATTTACACATTACACAGATGTTAATAAGAATATTTTAATGAAAATAAGTTATATATATGACATGAAATTTATTATTTATTGGTGATAATATTTTTTACCCTTCATTCACTTCATGTATAAAAAAATTGGACGCACCATTCATTTGTATGTAGGACCAACCATCTCCATTTTACAATGTATTTTATTTTTCTCTATAAATTTTTTGGATTACTCTAAATAAAAATATACTGAATATATTTTATATTTATATAAGGTTTAAAATTATGGATACTAAGTAACCATTAATAAATTAATTGGACTATAAGAAATTAAAAATTAAAACATACATGAAAAAAAGCATTAATTTCTCAAAAGGTAACATAAACAATTTTTTGTTAATAAATGGCTAAAAAATGTTATTGGAAAATAATATATTGTATGATATATATATATATATATGTATGGTTATTTATAATATATATTTAAAATTATATTTATTATATAGTAGGTATGAATATGTATGATGGATTTTGAGTCTTATGGTAAGGGATTTTTATCACACCTTTTTTATTCGGGGAGACACAAGACATATTAACCAGCAATTACTTTTATCTATCATGTGTAAAAATCATTAATTTGTTTTATAAATATTCTCTAAAAAATTATTTTAATTTTAATTTATATTTTATGATATCTCTTTAGAAGGATTTATTATTCAAACGGTATTGAGGAGGTAATGGATTTTTGTCAAAAAATTCTATCATTGAGATATATTCTGTTATGCATTGTTTTTCATTTATGAGGTTTATATACTACACCATTTTTATATAAACTGATAAATGTATTATTCTCATGATATTATATGTTTCATTTAATTTTATTCATTCATGGGGAATATGATTCAATGTTACAAAAGTGGTAGGTGTTTTATGATATAATCTCATTATTTATTAGGTTCTTTCATGATTATGATTCAATGATGAAACATTTTGAACTACATCTCAAGAAAATCATGAATTTTTCCCCATTTGATATTTCTTGTGAATAAAATTTTTTCCTTCATTTTATTCTCTTTATTTAATTTGGGGTTCAAAATATTGTTTTTATAAAAATTTCCTTTATTTATCTATTCGATTGAAAAACATATTCCATCCAAAACAATATTTTATAAAATAGTTTTTCAAATTAATAAAATGATTTATTAAACAAAATTTTACCCATTTTTTACTTATTTGTTACTTTTTGGGAATGAATCCTTATTTAGTTTTCCAAAAAATTCATATTATTCTTTTACAGAAAATTTAAAATGAATTTTTATTTTAAGAAGTAAACCATAAATTGATTTTACTTCTATCATGAATGTTATTTTCTTTGAATATCCCCATATATGATTCCACGATTATATTCAAATAAAATGATTATAAAAATCTTCTATGTTTTAAAAAATGTTTTTGAAGTGGAAATGATAATTTCCCTATGAAATGGGAGATATTATTTTTAAATCATCATTTGTATGTTTTTAAGGTTATTTTCAAAGCATGGGATTTTAAAGAAAAATTCTGATTTAAAAAGTGATCTCAATGTGGATAAGATATTTTCCTAATGATATTTTTTAATTTTTTTTAAATGTTCTTTTATATTTTTTTTATTATTTTCAATGAAAAATATTTACAAAATATATTATAAAATTTTAGATATACAAAGATATTTTCTGAGAAAATGAGTTTCTATAAATATTGACCATGATTATTTTAAAAATAAATTTCCATTTCAGATTAAGCCCTTTGATATTAATTTTTTTATAATTCTTCTGGTCAATTTATATAATTCTTATTATTTTTCTAAAAGGTTTCTTGTTAATTTATATAATTATTCTATTATGAAGTGTATATACAAACCCATTGAATTATATTTCCCTGGGATTATTTTTTCTCAGGATATTATATGTTTTATTTAATTTTTTCAATTCATCTGGTCTATAATTCATGTTTACCAAAGTTTTAATGGTTTTGTGGAACAATCTCCTTTTTTAAGAATTATTCTTGATTATGTATAGAATTTTAAAATATTTTGATATAACTATCTTTGAACTAATGAATTTTATTCTAATATGGTTATGTCACGATAATAAATATCTTCCCTTTGTTTTCATCTCTTTATCTACGCTATAGTTCAAAATAATTTATTAGGATAAATTGTCTTAATATCTATCTCTAGTTAAAAAATATATTGATTCCAAAAACATGTTTTATAAAAAAAATTTAAAATTTTTATAATGTTCATAAAATTATTATTTTTAAACATCTATTCCCATGTCTGAAGTTTTAAAAACTAATTTTAAATGAATTATGTTTTTATCTTCCAAATAATTCATTTTAGCATATTATTTAAATTTTAAAAGAAACATTTTTTTAACATTTATAACATGAGTAGAATTTCCCTATATCATGACCATTGATGGATTTAAATCATACTCTAATGTTTCTATGGACAATTTTAAAGAAAATGATTTTTTATTTTTTTATTTCAAATCAAGTTCATAAGGATATTTTCCACATGAAGTATTTTATATATTTTTGAAACCCATATTATCAATTTTCAAGGTTATTTTCGTAGAAGATGATTTTAAAAATAATTTAAGTTCTAAAATGTTTTTCTCATAGAGGAATGAATATTTTACGCAAAAAAAATATTAAATTATTTTTTATTATTTCTTTATTAGTTTTAATGTTTATCATTAATGAAATTGATTTCCAAATGTTTCTATAAATTTTTATATTTAAAAATTTATTTTAAAATAAAAGTTATTTTCCATAATAAATGTTCATAGTGACATTAAAAAATAATTTTCCATACATGATGAAATCCCTTGGTGTTTCTTTTTGTTTAATTAGAAAATGATCATATGATAACATTCTTAATCAGTTAATGAACATTCTATTCCTACTAAGACAATAATTTTATCAAGATTATATATTTTCCATGTGATATACCACGATATAATTCTTATGAAACACTATTCTTTTTTCCATGGGTTATTCTATGATGAAATGTTGAAATATATAAGGAACCCATTTTATTTCCATGGGTAAGGATATAACGAACTTTTTATGAAACCCATTTAATTCATGGGTTCTGATATGATGATTTTTTTATATTATAGAACACATATATATGATCTTAATTATGTGATTAGTGAGACCTATATCCCCCAAAAATAAATTGGGTAAATATTTATATCATATTATTTAAACAAGACTAGCTGGGGGTGATAGAGTTCAGTAACAAACTACATAAACTATGATATTCTCGGTAATAAACCTTGAAAAATATGAATGTTTAGGGAGTGAACTAATTCCACTATATTAGTGTTGGAAATTATCCATAAACTAATAAAGAAATGATTTTTAATCCTATTTGTATGATAAATTAACACATCCTATGTTAATATTATGTTCTCATGGTTCATGTTCATTTTTTCAATTATGTATCTTGTCCTATTAACATACATTACTTATTCCATGAATCATTTTTGTGATATAGGATATGAATTGTATAGTTTAAAATGTTATTTTCATATTATCATACCATTATTCTCATTATATGTTGATATATCCCTTGTATACCCTCACTGATCATCTTCGCTTACCCTTCCTTATGTTTTTTCCCATATGTTAGGATGTAATTATTTATGTATGATTTTTCTAAGAATAGTTCAAATTATAAATAAAATAGTGGGTTATGATTTGAATCCCTAATGGACTTGGTTTTTATATTTCTATGTTTTCGAAGACACTATGAAATCACTCATTTTTAATACATATCTTTTCATTGCATTGTATAAATATAGGATCTTGTAAAGTTTAGTTTTATGGAATTAAGGTATAAAATACATGAAAAAATTGAAAATTATTATAAATACACATGAAATTCATATTCATGGGTTCACACTAAGTTACTTTTACATCATCTCATATCCTATGGACATACATCAAATGAATGGGGTGATCATAAGGCCTAGTAAAGTATAATAATTGGGGACAAAAAGAATGCGATCATGAGGCATATCAAGAAGAACACGAGGAATAAAAATAAGAAATGTAAAAGAGTCATAACATAATAATAAGAACATGAATAATAACATGTTAATTTAGCTAAAAAAATTAAACGATACATTCAAAATAATATCACTAAGGTGTCATAAATGAAAATAACTGAGGTTATTCCCCAATGTAGAAAAAAACATGTCATCTATATAGATTAAATGCATTTCCTAGTTTATTGTATCACTATCTTGGTGAACCCTTCATATATATTAATTTTATGTGATCCATATCGATCATAATAAAAAATTTCACTAATAACATATTGAGAATGAAGAACCCGTTTCATAACATAATCATGGTATACAAAAGAGATAAAGACATGATAATCACACCATTTCAACCCAAAAAAAAAAAATGAAATATGAGTTAAATAAATGCGAACCCCTGAATAAAAATTCATGTTTATATCTTTTTGAACACCTATAGAAAGGAAACATTTTTATGGGTATTCAAATAAAAAGGAAAAGAGAATATCTCATATAAAAGAGAGAAATTTGAGAAGTAAATTTGGCATCATAATGGGTATAAAACATGGGTATAAAAAATGGTAAAATGTTAGGGGATAAGGGTATCAAAATCATGATATACTATTCTTACTATAATGTGATAATATATTGTGTAAAAAAGTACTTAGTTTCAAAATTTGAAGAAGTACTGTATTAAAATTGAACTTGAATCGAAAGGGAAGTGGATATTTTCCTTATCTTGATGATTCAATCCTATGTCATGAGGATTGGTAAATTGGGGTATTGCGTAAAAATTTTGGGGACTCTTTGGGATGAAAAATAACAAAAACAAAATTTTGATGTTTGATTGGGAGTGAAGGGAAATGGTAAAATTGGCTGGGATTTATAGAAAAATTTGAGGATTTTCTAATAATTTCCAAATACAGATCTTGGAAATCTAGGCTTTGAAAGATTAAAAATCATTCTATCAACCATGACTTTTTCTCATGTTTTTGGACATTTGCATCATATTTTCTGATACTTTAATCCACTATAACAGATTTCCATTTTTTAATTCATCTTTTCGCATAGAAAAGTAACGATTTCTAAATGTAATGTTTGTAAAATTAAACCATTCTATTATAGAAGTTGAATAATCACATATAGTATTATAAATTTTTTAAAATATGTTAATGTATTTAATATTTTTTTAGTATTGTATTGTTTTTAATTAATTATTACATCATAATTAAATAAATATGAAGTTACAAAATATATCAATAACTCAAAAATGAATTTTTTACTATTCCAAAAAATAATCTATTTTATAAAATTATCATAAATTAACATTAAACCAATTCCAACATGGTATTTTAAAAAATAATTTTTTACCTAGAATAATTATCTAATTTAGAGATTTTAACTGTTTAGTATAAAAATATTAATTTATTTAAAAATAGATGTTTAAAAGCATAGTCTAATTTATAACAGTCATATAAAATTTCTTATGCCATTATAAAATAATTTTATCAATTGTATTTCGGTAATATTGATTGAGAAAATAATTTTATTTTAAAAAATATTATTTATAATAATTTATTTTATCATAAATGTTTAAATATTTTTCTTAGAAAAATAAAATTATATTTCATTTTCATCCCTAAATTAATTTATCAAATCCATCTTAATTATAAACATATTTTTATTATGAAAATATATTCTGAAAATAAATTTGAAGGAATAACCATTTTATTAACAAAAAACTCTATCTAATGATTCTAAGTCTAAGACATACAACCCTTTAATACTCTCATGTATTCCCTAAGAGAAAGGTATGTGATGGTCATTGTTTCATTGGGTGGATTGGCTAACATCAACGGATTCGTAATCTATACTAACTTGAACTTATCTAATAGGTAATTTCATTCAATCTTTAGATTATGAAGATCATATTCAGATTGGTCATGTGAGAACCCCATTGAGAATTCATATCTCTCAATTTAAGAAAAATGGGTTTCCAAAGGCATGACTCCAGTAGTTGAGGTCATCAATTATCCTTTGTGTATCAATTATACATTATAAAAAGTAGTTATAAACAAAAATTATAATGGTAAATTAAATAAAAAGGGGTATTGTTTACAATGTCATATTGAAAACTAACATATTTGAAAAATGGTCATATAATGTTTGAATCTCAATGGTCATATTTAATTGTATACCATATAAATACTACTTCATTATTCCACACAAAATTCACTAAAATTTATCTATAAATTTATATTTATATTTCATAATATGTAGACTATAATAATAATATTTTTTTCTGTATTTTTTTTGTGGGGGAGGTGATTTTAATATATTTGAGAGATCCTTACATCTCAATTTTTTCTTTTCAATTTTATATTATTTTTGAATCTTTAATGTTTGAAATTTTAATTGGTTTCATAGTCGACTGATGTAGTGATCATCGTTAATGAGGTAAAAATATGGTTTCTAATTATTTTTTATGTGTATAATATTATATAATATAAAACAAAAAAATATCACTAAAAATGACCATATTATCACATTCTCCCCCATTAAGAAATGCTTTCCCTAAAATCGCAACACATTTCCCTCAATTAAGAAAATGTGAGGGTACTTTTGTCCCATTTTATCTTCTATTTCCCACACAACTTCATTATATTTATGGATTATCCATAACTCATTGATGTTGTTGACAATATCATTGTATGGAACCTTGTCTCTATATTCTAAGATATCAACTGGCTAATCCTCATAAGAGATGTCATGTTCAAGTAGTACATACTTTATATTTAATAAATTTAAGGGATCAAATATGTACATCATAAATAGAGATATGTGGAATACATCATAAAAATGAGAATGATTTGGTGCAAGTTCTAGTCAACATGCCACTGATCCTTTGTAATCAATTATTTCAAATTGGCCAATGTAACAAAGGATAAGATTCCATTTCATTATAAATCGACTTAATCTCTTCAATTGTGATATATTAATACAAACATTTCTCCAACATGAAACTCCATGCCCCATCAATCATTTATTTCATAGCTCTTATGATGATTATGACCAGCCTCTGGATGTTTTGGATGGAATAAACATTTTTTGACATCTCTTGAAAAATAACTTGCCCATAAAGCATCCTATCAACAACATCATCCTAAAATGTAGGATTTCTATTGTGATTTCCATATATATCTTCATATGGTTCCATTTGAATACATGAGTAGATGATGATTTTATATATGAACACAATTAATGGAAGGTGTTGATCCTATAAACCTTTAAATTATACCAAGCATTTTCTGAGCATGGAATTGAGTGTCTGAATATTGAATTCAGATTTTTCATTAGTTTGGGGATGATAGGTTGTATTGAAGATCAATTCAATATATATATCATGTTAAATACTTCCCCAGAATTTATATGTGAAGCTTAGATCAAGAAAAAAAATATAAAGTGGCACCCCTTTAGCCTCACCACTTCCTTTATATATATCATGGAATGTCAGTGAAGATAGAAATCCTTTAAAATAAAAATGAAATGTGATTTTGTGGTGAGTCGATCCACTATAAAGCATATCACACTGTTTCTTTTGGTTGTTATTGGGATATTAGTGATGAATTCCATAGTGATGTTGTCCCACATCCGTGTTGGTATGGGTTATAGTTTCAATAACCATTTAAGATTTTTTCACTCCAACATCACTTACAACCACCCAAGACCCTTTTGCTGTAGTTATAGATATCCTTTTTCATATTATCCCACCAATTATAATCTCAAAGGTCCATATATATTTTAGTACATCTAAAATATATAGAGAATGTTGAGATATGAGATATATCCATTATATCCTTCTTTAACTCTGGGATAGATGGAAACCAACATCTTGTATTAAATTTCAATACACCTTATTGATCAATATTGAACGCAAAAAACATCCCATTCTATATAGCCTATATATTCTATTGTAAAAAATGACCTTATCTTTCCAACCTCTGTATTTTATCTAGTAATGATGGTTTAAAAATTATTTGGAATAGGTCATATGATTTCCATTCCATTACGAATACTATCTCCAAATTTACTAGGTCCTTCATCAATTGATCTCCATGAATCATCACAATTTTTTTCAGAATAGGTTATTCCCTACATAATATGACTTTTGATTTTTTTTTCAAATCCTGGGTAATTATGATTTGAAAAAACATAGTATTTAAGAAGTTACAAACATATCCGTTTTATCTGGTGAAATTAACGTTTTGTGAATATATATGCCAAAAATTGGTGGTCTATGTATATATCACATTTCTAACCATAAAATAAGTGCCTCCATATTTTAGAGAAGAAATAACTGCATCTAGGACCACAAAATTCGTATGATAATTTTTCTCATGAGGCTTTAAGAAATGAGATTAATAAGTAATCACTTTTTGCATTTTTCATGAGGATTCACCCAATCTGTTTCATAGATGCATCACTATAAATAAAAAATAATTCTTCAATAGAGGTTAAAGTTAAATCAGATGTAATAACTAGTATCTACAATTTTAATTTGAAAAAATCTTCACCCATCTTTTTATAGATGAACATAAATCATTTTTGGGATAACGTTTTTAGTGAATTATAATTTCATGAAACGTTTTTCAAAAACCTCCTATAATATCTTTTGAAATTAAGGAAAATTCAAATATAAGTTACTATTGTGGGATGATGTTACTCCTTCACAACTTTTTTATCGGTATGGCCAACTAAGAATCCACCGTTTTGTACAATGTTCTCCAAGAATGAAACTTGATGTAATTTGAAATAAATTTTTTTCAATTCCCCAAATTGATTATCATTCCTCAATGTTCCCTAATATAACCCTTATATGATCCCCATTATCATGATTACTTTTGGATTATATCATAATATCGTTAATAAAAACAACCAATAATTTATCAAGGTAGTTTGCAAAGACTTTATTCATAAAATACATAAATATAGAGGAGCATTAGTAAATCAAATGTGCATAAAAAATAGTACTGCCTATATCTTGTTTAGAATTTAGTCTTCATAATATCTTCTTTCTTCTCCATCAATTGATGATACCAATACAGGAGGCCAATCATGGAGATGAATTATTCCCCCTAAAGCTGGTAAAATAAATCATCAATCCTAGGGTGATGGTAACAGGTGCTCCAAGAGGAGACACAATATGTTGGAAAAATACCTTCACCAAAAGATATTGAATTTTTTATTTAATTCCTCTAACTGAACTTTTTCTTTTATATACACAATCTTTGGTATCATCTTAGATCTAGATATGAGTTTAATAGAGAACTATACCTCTATTTCTAGGGGAAGTCTAGGTAACTCTTCAAACAATACATCAATGTGTTTTTGATTGATTGGACCATTATATATATGTAAGAATTCATATCCATATCCCATTTCATGAATAATCTCCAAAAACAAGACAATTGAAGATGATTATAGGAAAAGGTTAGGCCAATATATCTCTCCTTTGAATAAGATTGTAGGTTTTCCATTCAAGATGACTAAAATTTCGTTACATCTATAGTTCATCTTAGCATTATACATTGATATCTAGAACATCTTTAATATATTTTCGAATTAACCCATGGAAATAAATAGTCTATTTTTGATGAGATTATACTCAACAAGGTTAATACTATTTTTTTTATATTCACTATTGATGATAAGATTGTACCATAACAGTCCTAACTAATAACTCCACATCTTGAAGTTCAGGTACTGATTCTATATTCTTTTCAAACATGTATGTAATACTAGAATGTATAGAACTAGTATCAAACAATATATATTCTTTCTTTAATACCGTGACTAGTGTACCTTACACCATAAAATTGGAGTATCTATTTCATCCTCAGTGATAGAAAATGTACAACTTTTATCAGTTGTCTTACACTGAGGATTATAGTGGTTCCCCTCCATTAACATTTGATTGATACATTTATTAGAAAAGTTCCCAATATGACCAAACATGATGTATTCAACTTTCAGATTGGCCTGAACCATCTTCACATTGTCTTCAGTGTTAAGAATTCATGGATTCACTTCACCACAACAATTATTATATATATTGTCATCTCTTATACATTTTTTTCAATCTATTCTCCCAATAAATTAATTCCTTGAATGCTTCTTCCCACATTTGTTACACTTGGGATGTTGAATTTTTTCCACATCTTCTATGATCATGATTATTACATTAGTTTAGATTCATTTATATTTTCTTTTCATTTGATCTATGTGGTCACAATATCTCTATGAACTATAGTTCAATATTCATAAAACTATTCATTATATCTTCATAGATTTCATTATCTCTATTTTTTAGAGACCTCCATATATAGGGTGTCATTCCACTAAAGAATATATCAACCTTTCCTTTAGGATCCATATCAAATATATTGGCGAATAAAAAATTTCTTGTAAATTTCATCTCATATCATATTTGTGATTCATTTTCCTTTGGATTTTGTTCTATAAATTCCCTATCCTTTTATTTTTTGCATCGAACGGGTGAAATATTTATTGAAAAATATTCCCTTAAACTCTTTCCACTCCATAGAACAATTATCCCTTTTTAGATTCATGATCATAATAAATGGCTTCCACTGATCTTCTTATCCTTCTATGCAGTATACTTCCAAGATGCATTTATCTTTCATTGAACAATGAGGTATAAAAAATATTTTTTTCAATAGAGATTATCAATTGTCTAAGAATAAATTTATTTGTAGATTCACTAGTTGAAGGTGTTTACTAATGTATGAAAGACTCAAAAAAATTGTTCCCTTCGAGGTGAGTCTCGTAACCTGACTAGATTCAAGTTATTGTTCATAACATGAGTCACTTGATTCTCATCCTTATGAAATTTTCATTCAATCTTCCATCAGAATCCTATCAGTGTGTCATTTATTGCACACATAATTTATGTGGTTCCACCTATTTCCTGCTATTTTTAGAAAATAAAAAAATATGGAAAGAAATGTATTAATTTTTGCAATATTATAATTATAAAAGTATTTTATGTCATAAAACATCATTTATAAATACATTCTTAATCTCCTATAACAAAAAATAAAATTCCTTTATATCCTTAATAATGGTTCATAAAAAGCTTATGATTAACCAAATGTATCCCTTGGGAGTTTTAAAACAGGTGTAAAGCAAGGACTATTATCATGAAATAGTTCTCAATCGATTCTAAATTAATGTAGTGTTTTAATGTGTTACCCATAGGTATATAAATCCCATATCCATATCCACTTTTATTGTCAAGATAGAGATGTATTTTTTTAGAGAATACATACTTAACATGTACCAAAATACCAGTATGATTTCCTATATTTATACTTGTCTATAGGTTTCCTCTTATTCCTTTAACGTACTTATTTCCAAAAATGATTGAACAAAACTACAACACCAACTATGGAATCCATCAATTCAAATACCAAAGTTTTCATTAAATTGTACAAATAGAGGATATTTTAACGCATTGAATCATAGAAATTAAGTAAGTAATACATGAAAACGTAATATTTTATTCTAATTCGACTTGAAATAAATCAACATGGGTTATCCCAAAGTTAATTTTATTTCTTCTCATATATTATGTACATGCATTAAAGGAAAGGGAATATACAATGCTTTTGTAAAGGAATAATCAATGTAGACAAAAACCATGTGATCATGGGACATATCAATAATAACATGAGTCATAACAATAAGGCATGAACCCTAAGAATAACATAATAATAAAAACATGAATAATAACATGGTAATGTGGCTATAATGTTTAAGTGGGATAATAGTAAGCATGTCACCATAGTTTTTCACTAAGGTGTCATAAATTAAAATTACCAATGTTATTTACTAATGTATCTTAAAAAATGAAATCTCTATAGATCAAATTCCACACATAAGGAATTTTATCTCTATTAAGGAGAAACCTTAATATGAATTAATTTATTATTATATACGTTGATCATTATAAAAAATTTCATTAATTACCCATGGATAATATAGAACATGTTTTTTTATCAAAATCATTTCATACAAATGTTCCGAAAGACGTGACTATTAAATCATTTTTAACCCATGAATGGAAATGTGAGTTTCATATATGAAAACAAATAAATTTAAAATTAATGTTCATATATTTTTCAATAACCTTTGAAAATAAAATTGGTTTTCATATTAAAATATAGTGGATAAAATAATTTATCATGTAAAAGAGAGAAATTTAAGAAGTAAAATCGGCAGCATGTCTAGTATAAAACATGGTTTTAAAAAAGGGTAAAATGAAATAAAATAAGGGTATCCCATTCAAAAATTATTATTTCTACAGTAATTCTATATTTTATTGTTAGAAATATAACTAATATTGAAAATTATAATACATACCACATTAATATGGAACTCGAATGGAAATAGAAGTGGATATTTCCCTATCCTTGAAGAGTTACTCCTATGTCTTGAGTATTGGAACCATGGGGTATTTGGGACACAATAGGGATACTCCATGGGAAGATAAATCACATGAACTTAATGGATGATGGATTTATAGTGAAGAGAAATTGATAAATTGGTATGCATTTATATCAAATGTAGAATAATTCGTTAAATATTTGTAAATATTGGAATTATAAATCTATGTTTTAGAGAATGAAAAAAAACGTTTTACACATGTTATTTTCTCATGGTTTTAAAAATCAGGGTCATATTTTGATATTTTAATCCTCATGAAATGATGCTATTTTTAATAAAACATTTCATCTGAAAAAATAATGATTTTATGAAATAATATTATTAAAAATTAGATTTTTCGTTTTAGTTTTTGGAAAGTCAGTTATAGTTTTTGAAAATGATTAAAATATATTAAAATAGTTGATATTAGAAAAATGAAATGGTTTGGTTCATGTATTGTGTTTAATTAATTATTACCTCATTATGACATAAATTTGAATTCATAACATATAGTGAAAACACATAACTATATTTCCTACTATTTGCAAAAAATATTGTATATTAGAAAATTATCATAAATTCACCCTAACCTAACATAAATATATTAATTTAAAATATAATTTTTATTTTTCATGAATTATTCTCTAAATAATTTTATAATATTTTTCAAATATAAGAATCCTTATTTATTTATAAATTTTATTTTATAAGGAACAATCAAATTTCTCACAGTTATAAAAAATTTCCTAATCCATTAGAAAAATATTTTATCATTTATAATTTTTGAGAGTGTTTAAAATAACATTATATTTTAAAAATATTATTCATACCACATTAGTTTATTATAAATTTGTATATATTTTATATAAAAATACATTTATGTTTTATTTGTGTCCGGATAATAATTTTTCAAAGTTAACTCTATTAAACACAAATTTTATATTAGAAAACTATACTTAAAATAGAATTTATTAAATTAGCATTTTTTTATAAAAATAAAATTTCACTTTATGAAACTAAGGCCTATACACATACACCTCATTACTCCCATAGGTTCCCTAAGGGTGAGGTGTGCAATGGTAACAGTTTCGTTGGGTTGATTGACTCACATTGACTGCATGGTAATATCCACTAACTTTAACTTCTCTCGCAGGTAATTTACATCAAGATTAACATGTTTTTTCTCATCATGGGATTATACAAGGGAGAAACCAAATGATGCTACCTCCTTCCCATGTTTAGATAAATGGGATTAAAATCTCATAACTCTACTAGTTAAATCCATCGATTATTTATTATGAATCAATTATACGCTGTAATTACTATTTATAAACAATAATTATAATGGTAAAACTATCAAAAAATAATATAGTATCTAATGGAAATATTAACCAATAATCATATTTTACTTATAGTCATATAACGGTTGAATCCCAATGGTCATATTTCATTTTATACCTGATAAATACCACTTCAACCATTAACTCAAAATTCACTAAAACTTCTCCCTATGGTTATATTTGTATTTCCTAAGATGTTGATTATTTTACCAAAATTTTTTATATCAATAGTATTATCAGTGGGGGTGATGATTCTCATAGAATTTGGTGATCCTTATTTTATCATTTTATATTTTATATTATGAATTTCGGTTGGTTTCATACATGACTTATGTAATGATCATTGTTAATGAGGAAAACTTTTATTGGTTTATCTTTATTTTGTATATGTATAATATTATATAATATGTTACAATATAATATAATTTAAATGGTAAAGGAACTACACCTAAAAATTTATAGCAATGATTGTTCTGCAATATAATGAATATTTTTCTATTAAAATAAAATATACAGGTATGAGAAACTTGGGTCTCTAAAACTCATTCTTCTCTTCAGATCTTGAATAGTCCATGATTTCATCCATAAGCACCATAAAAAATTTTCCAATGTATCTATGGAACACTTCATTAATAAGATCATAAAAAACCACGGTATCATTTGATAATCTGAATGAAATTTCCAGATACTTGAAATGAATGTACTATAAGGCCCAAAAATATAATGTAGAAACATTATATTCGATATCATGTATAAAACGCATCACCAAGAGAGTAAGGGAACGTAATATTTGAAGAATTTATAAAATATTTACTATATTAAATAAATTCAATATAATTTATATCTTCCAAATAACATGACTCTGAGTTTTCATGTGACATATGAAACAACAAGTTTCTCCAATGGATTTTGTCACACATAAGATATAGTATTTTCAAACAACGATATATTATTAAAACATTATAATGTAAAATAATAAAATTTAACCTACCCATTAAAATAGTAGATATTAATTGTATTAACAATCTTATGAAAATATATAGTTTACAAAAATATGAAATTAATTTATTTGTTACAAATTAATTATAAATGAATATAAGAACTAATTGAATACAAAGGGAACATTTTTATAAAAAACCATTTTATGCTCATAAATCTATTTTACCCTAATAAATTAAATTAATTAAAATTAATTTTTAATATTAATTTAATATATATATATATATATATATTATTCAGTAAAATATTTTTCATTTACATAATATAGATTTTAGATACATAAGATAAGGAAAAACCTAATACTACACATAAAATATTATATTTTTACTAATGAATTTTTATCGCCTTTTAATGGATAACCTATTTTATTAACTTTTTTTAAAATTTTATAAATATTATGTTTCAAAATAAACTTCATATTTTAATATATACATAAACATTATGTTAGGTTAATTTTTTGTATTTTTAATGAAGTATCAATTTTTAATGAATATTGAAAAATACTAAATTTTAGTTCAAAACTACTTTTTAATATAACATTTTTACAAGGGTAAATTGCATTTTTAAATTTTTTTCATTGTTCTATTAGATCATATTTTTGAAAATTATTAAAATTTAGGTTATATAATTCAATTTAACTTTTAAATTAACTATTATATCATAGAAAACATTCAAAAGTTTTTACTTTAAAACCAGCACATTTCCATTTTTTCTGTGAGATTAAATTTAAATTAATTTCTATGACTTCAGTGTTTAGAATTTTGGTAAAATGGAATACATATTTGGAATAAGAATAATTTTTAGTATCTTATAATTTAAACATATTTTCGACCAAAATACTAGTGAATGTAATTAAAATTACTTACAACGATTAAGGTAAACTGGAGCTTAATAAGGGACTAAACCTTAATCATAAGGGCCTCCATCGCCTATAAAATTTTCAAAAATAAATTGTAAGGACATATTTTTTTCACTATACTTTTAATTTTGCATAATTATCTATTTGGACACTTTCCTAATAAGTAATACATTGGGAACACACAATTCATTTTAAAAATACCAAGTATGTCCTTTCCATGTACTATTAAAGGCCATATATCCTCCCACTTACTCACACCACTTAAGACACATTGGACCTTCCATGATATACCCAAAATTTTCCCAAAAATCCCTACCATCACACAAGAATCCCCATAATTTTTAAAATTCAATCCAAGGACACCTTTTGGTATAATCTACACTATGTTACCTAATTAATAGGTAACATCTTTCCTTAATGTATTTAGTTTTCTTTCTTTTTCAACTAATTAAATTGTTATTACTATATTATCATGTAAAATGTATCATCAATATACTAGGATTTTGTTAAAATTATGGTTCTACCTACACTCACACACACTTCCATATATTGTGTAACGATCATACCATTTATGTGTAAGGTGAACTACCGCCTCATAAAGATAAGTTGTTCATTTTTTACCACCTTTCATGGATGAAAATTATGATTAGAAATCTATTTATATATGTTATAAAGAATATTTATTATATATTTACTCTTTTATATTTTTTTACAACACATATCTTTATACTTTCCATTTTTTGTAAAAATGATAGCATCATTTGTGGAACTGTGGTCAACCACACCCTCAAAGCGAGGTGATTCATTTACACAATACATAGAATGTAGAATTTATAGCTTTATTTAAACATATTTGAAATTAAATACCAATATATGATATTAATTAAACATCATCTTTCTAGAAATATAATATACATATATATATATATATATATCACTTTCATTATTACCCTTTTAAACACATAAAAAGTTTTAACGTTGTTTAGAGATTTGCATACTACCTTCTCCTCAACATGATGTGATTCCTTTTACTGAAAAAATATTATATATGTAAGTAAATATGATTAAATAATATGGTATTTATGATATAATGATAATTATTTTAGGATATAGTGTTACTTAACTTCTTTTAAAAATTATCATTGAAAAATGAAAACATTTCCCATGCATATGTATGACCTACTATTTCCATGATTGTAATGTTGATTAATTTTTCATAACCATATTTAATTATTATTATTAAAAGTATAATTTAAGTATAAATATAATAATTATTTAAGTATTATTATTTTTTATTTGTTATATAATTACACCTATGAGCATAGCTAACATAACAAAGTTAGGTTTGACAGAGAAACCAAATTTCGTCAAAACACCTGACATAAGCATAATTGTCTATGTAGTACTGTAAATAATAAGGTAATAAGTGAAATAAAATTAATTATATTTTTGATAAATTTTCTAAATCAAAAATATAATTAACATATGTTCATTACAATAAAAGTAAATGTATGTTCACCCAAAATGAAACGCAAGGTAAGTGATTTTCATTTAACTTTTTTACATCTGTGAGATAAATGTCATGTTCACCACATACTAATTTTTTTGTATATAAGACCACTTATGATTTATTATATCATTAGTAATTTTAACTTTATAGAGTATAAAACATCAATTTAATGTAATTCCTTTATGAGGATTATTATTTAAAATTTTTATAAGTGGTATTGGACACTAGAATGTTTAAATATTATTTTCCTCAAGAAAAATTCAATTTCCCATTAATTTACATTCAAGGAAATTATATTATCATTTTATAAATGAACCCTTTAATTTTCCTCTCATCTAGTTATTTATAATATTTTTCAAGTATTAGTTGTTTTTTCCACTATATAGTACTCACGTTGTTTTAGAAAATGTCTTTAAAAAAACCCAACTAAATTTCTATATTTAGTTAGAGAGAATGTTTTCTTCTTAAAAACATGTTTTAATAAAATTATTCCAAAAATATTTTTAAAATGATTTGGTAAATAAATTTTAACCCTTTTTTAATTTTCCAATTTTTTTAAAGGAATCTCTTTATCACGTTCCAATGAAAGAATTTGTTTAAACTTTTAATCATGCAAAAGGAATGTTATTTTTTACTTTCTATGCATGTACGAATTTAGCCACTATCATTCCTTTGAAACATCAATTTAATTTTTAAAATGATAAATTTTATTGAATTATTTTTAAAATTTATTAACAATGAAAAATGTTTTTTAAAATGTTTTTCAAAAGAAAAAAACATATTTTCTTCAAGAATGTTTCTAAAATATCTTTTTATTTTATTTTTATTAATCATAAAAAACCCCATATCTTTACTCCACATGGGATATGTTTTTTAGAGTCTTTAATCTTCTTCTAGAAGGTTTATGATTAATTTTTTCAAGTATAGAATTCATATTCAGTTTTTAGATTCATTTTCTTGTCCATATAATGCATTCAATATCCTATGATCATTAAGCTTTGAATTTCCCCTAAATTATCGATTTTATTTATCAAGGATATTACTATTTTTAAATAATATACCATTTTATATATAATGTCTACCTTGATATTTTTTTTATTTTTTGGGGAAATATTGATAAATTCATATTATTTATTCTATATGGATATATGACTAGGAATATTTTGTAATAATTAAATAAATTACTCATTATGAATAATACATTGGATATACAATGATGTCTGGATCCTTTACATTATTTAGATAATCGATGCATCAACATGTTTCCATACAAATATTTAAAATTTTTATAGGATGTATCATCATATTATTGGTCATTATGTTTCAAGGCATGAAATCCAATAAATAATTATTTCATTCAGATAATTTTTTGTTATTATTGTTAGTATTCCTGATATTTTTGTATGATAAAATATATGGATGAATTTAATTCTCAATCTATTGATGGAATGGCATGGGTTTTTAGTTTTTTAAATTTCTATATTAATTTATCCTTATATAATTATATTAATTGAATTTGTATTCATTTATTACATATCTATATTGTTTAAGAACATAATTCTCAGTTTATTGATTATATGGTATTTGTTTTCAACTATTTACCTTGTAATAATTATAATTATCATTGATCAATTATTGATTCCACTATACATTAACCATAATTATATTTTGATCTAACCCTTATTATGTTTCATTCCATAGGAATCCTAGAATTATACTACGAAATATAAAAAAATTCTATACTATATTATAATTATACTAGATGGAATAACTATATTATCATAGTTATTTATTGTAAATATAAAAAAATTCTATTGTAATTAGTGTATTAATTTTTAATACAAGAATTATTTTTGTATCTATTTCACCAAGATGACTGGACTATTTTTTCTTTAGGATCTTTTCCTTATGACCATGCCAATATAATTGACTATAGACAATATATCCGAGCTATCTAGGTTCAGGTCACTATAGTAGGTATCAAAAAAAATTAGAAGGAACCTTGGGAAAAAGATTTAGATAAACATAAATTAGAGAACATATCCATAAGGTGTAACTTTAGGATATGTATATAAGAACACCCTAGAATGTTTGTAAATTAAAATTATGTGTGTATTCCTAAAAATACATTCATATATGGACACTACAAGTGGGCATTTTTTGGGAACATCTGTACCTAGGAGTTACAACTATGATAAGATGTTTTGGGTCCGACTCGGTGTAACCTGGCACATGAAAACAAGCCTTACTAATCACCTAGCCTGACACTATTAGAGGATATTCTTGGGATAATTTACATTTTCATTAAAAAACCATTATAATGGAATTTGAAAATTAACGAGCTTTGCTAAACCTAATGTTTCGTGATTTATAAATCATAAAAATTATATTTTGGATTAACCGTAGACCAAGGAAGGACCTATGTGGAAATAAATGGTTGAAGTATTTATGTGTTGAGTTTTTATTAAAAACCATAGTTAAAAGGATATTTAGTTACTAAACATAGTTCAAGGATGTACATCGTTTTAATTTTAGAAATTATATTAATTTGGTAATAGAAAAGGACAGCCAATAATACGGGTGAAAGCCAATTAAATTCAGTAAGGCCATGGGTCTTGAACCCATGACTAAAGAATGATAAGGATTTCAAACTAACCAATTACCTTTGAAATGTCCTAGTTAATATTTATTTTTTTCATGATTTTCATGAATAAATATCATTAATGAAATGATAGAGATAATTTTTAGATTTGTAGATTAATGTATTAACCATATTATCTTTAGAGAATAATTGAGGAAAATAGTTAGAATTATAACTCTTTTATGGGCCTTAGGATTCTTCAGAAAAGTATTTTAGTGCTTCATGAATCAAAATTAATTTTTAGATGAATTGAAAATTGATCAAACTGCAACCAATAGATGAAATTATATTATGAAAAATATATCAAGTAAGGTTATTTATACATAGGTAGTAAATTAATTACCCTTAATAGGAAAAAGTATTTATTAAAAATGTTTTCTCGATAACATATTTTATACTGTACTGATATCTTATATTCCATCACAGATTTTTTGATTTGAGGCCCTCAACATTACATTGACAATTAAAGAGATATTTTTGAATAACTAAATTAATCCATATAAATATTCACATTTTCCCTCCAAGTATGTATCTCAACATGCCACTAATATTCTCCCACATAGATACCTTGTTATATCTTAGTCCATTTTACCTTTGTACTTCACATTATATCTTTAACAGATGAGGAATTGTGAACCCTTATCATGATGTGGGATTCAAACATATTAAATATTAGACAATATATCACCAAGATCGAGTATAAATTTTGAGACCATGCATTAATTAAGGTGGGGAGAATGTAACACCCTAAAAATATAAAGTAAGAACATTCTATTCGACAGAGTGCATGACACACAACACCATTCATGTAAGGAAACATAATATCCTAATAATGTATAATATATTTACTATATTTAATAAACTCAATATATTTTTTAACTTTAAATGGCTGTGATTTTTAGTTTGCATATGACATACAAAACAATGAGTTTCTTTATTATCATGTGTTACACGCAAGATCGAGTCTTTCTGAACAATGATATATTAATAAATTAAGAATATTTTATATAATAAGACACAACATAGCCATTAAATTAGAATTTATGAATATAATTATGTAATTTATGAAAATATATGGTTTAAACTAACATTAAATTAAATCAATAGTAACTAATTAATTATAAATGAATATAAGAACCAATTGAATATAAAGGGGATATTTTTATAGAAAACTATTTTTATTCTCACAAGGATAATTTACACTAATAAATGAAATTAATTAAAATTACTTAGTAATATTAATTTAATATAAATATTATATATTCAATAAAATATTTTTTATAGTCATCAAATAGATTTTATAGACTTAAAATAAGAACAAACCCAAAATTACCCATAAAATACTATATTTTTATTAAGGTATTTTTATCGCCTTTAACTTGGTAACCTATTATAAATAATATATTTGGATCTTTCATAAGTATTCTATGTAAAAATAAACATAATATTTGAAATTTAAATAACAAATTTATTTTAGGGTGATTTTTTGATATTTTTCTATGTAGTTAAATTTTTTAATGAATAGTGAAAAATATAGAATTTTAGTTAAAACTACTTTGTCATATAATTTCATTACAAGGATAAATGAAATTTTAAATTATTTTAAATTTTTCATAAGATAATATTTTTATCAATTAATAAAAATTTTGTCATTGAATTCAGTTTCACATTTAAATCGACTATAAAAAAAAGAAACCTTTCAGACATTTTTACTTTAAAAACCCTGCATTGTCATCCCATCTATGAGATTAAATTTAAATTAATTTCTATCACTTCTATGATTGGAATGGGTAAAAATTTATTCCATATTTTTAATAATAATAATTTAAGAGTTCTAATAATTTCATGTAAAATTTTTACTAAAAATATTAGTAATAGTAATTAAAATCAATTACAACAAATAAAGTAAAATAATGCTTAATGGGGGACACAACCTTAATCTTACAGGCCCAAATGACCTATACAATCATTCAAAACATATTATATCGAAATGTTTCTTCTAATGTTACATAATTTTTTTATTTTGATAGTTTGGTAATAAGTAATACTTGGGAAACACACGATTCATTTTAAATTTTACCAACTGTGTCCTTTCCCTCCACTAGAAAGATGACTCAACTCCTCCCCCTTACTCACACAACTCAAGACACATTATCTCGACCAATATGTTTCCAAATAGATACCCAAAATCCATAACCTCAACCTAGAATCCTCACATAGGTCCTAAATCAATCTATGTATGCCTTTTGGTATAAACCAAAAGAAGTTACCCGATTAAGAGGTTACATCTTTCTTTAAGATCTTAAGTTAAATTTATTTTTCCACTCTTTATTTTATTCTTATTCCATGATAATATAAAAAAACTATATTAAATATATTAGGTTGTTTTTATTCTATGCTTTTTACCTAAACTAACATAAACTTCCATCTAATGGGTAAAAAATATATCACTTTTGAGTACGTCGATCTACTACCTCAAAATGTGAAGTTTTTCATTTTTTATTTACCACCTTTCATGGTTAGAAAATATGATGTAAAATATGTTTATATATGTTATATATGTTATTTATTATATCTTTAATATCATGTAGTTATTTTACAATACAAATATTTATACTTTTCGTTGTGTGTAAAAAAATAACATTGTTTGTGGAAATGTGGACTACCTCCCCCTCAATGTGATGTGATTTAGACACAAAATTCCTAGAATGTTTGAAGGATTGTTTTAATTTAAAAAATGTCACCTAAAAACAACTATATGATATTAAATACTTTATTAAATTTCATTAAATATCATATATATATATATATCAATTTATTTATTACCTTTTCATACATTAAAAAATTGATAACATTGTCCACAGAAATGAGGACTACCTCCCCCTCAACATGATGTGATTACTTTCATATCAAATGAATTATATATATAAGTATATCGGATTAAATACAATTTTATTTATCATATAATTATAAGTATCTAAATATATAGTTTTACTTACCTTTTTTCCATGAAGATCTTTGAAAAATGAAAATGTTACTCATGCGTATGTATGATCTACCATCTCCAAGAGTGAAACATGATTCATTTTTCATAACCATGTTTAATGATTAATTTTAAAGGTATAATTTATGTATAAAAATAACAATTATTTGATTATTATTATTTTGGATATGTTATATAATATTTTATTTTTACATAGTTAAAATACCAATGTTATTTTTGAAACATAAACCGAATTTAGTTGAAACACCAGAGGTAAATTTAATTTTCAATATAGTTGTAAAAAATCGTAATATGTGAAATGAAATTATAGTTAAAAATTAATAAGGTTTTGAATCAAGTATATAATTAAAATATGTTTATTATACAAGAATTTAATGGACTTTCACCCAAATAGAAATGCAAGGTAATAGATTTTCATCTAATATTTTACATCCTTGCGAAAAATATCATGTTCACCACTTAATTATTTTCTATGGTGTATCTAATTACCCTTTTGATATAAAATACCATTAATCATTTTATATTCATGGAATATAATAAATACATATAATAGTATTCCATCATTAGTATTTTGATTTAAAATGTTTCGATATGTAATGAAATACTTTAGATTTATTAAATATTGTAATCCTTAAGAATAATTAAATTGCTAATTTATTCCCATTAAAGTAATTTATTTGACCATTTTCAATAAAAACTTTAATTTTAAACTCATATGTTTATTAATTACCTTTTTCAAGTATTAATATAAATTTTTCACTACTTGGTTTTCAACATGTTTTAATAATTTTTTAATAAAACTTGACTTGATTTTTCTCTTTAGTCGGAGAAATAGTTTTCTTCTAAAAACAATCTTGTATTGAAATGTTGTTAAAATTATTTAGTAAATACATTTTTACCATTTTATTCATTTACCAATGATTTACATTTAATCTTCTTGTCACTTTTCTAATAAGAAATTTTCCTAACCTTTTTACCATGAAAAAGGAATAGTGTTTTTACATTATATAGAATATATAGTTTTACCCATAATCAATCTTTCGAAGCATCCTTTTCATGATTAAAAGGTTATTTTTAAATAATTTTTTTAAAATTTATTTTCATCTAAAAGGTCTTTTAAATGGGTTTTCATAACAGAATGATATTTTCCTCATGAATGTTTTTGAGAGATATGTTTACAGTGTTTCTATTCATCAAGAATAACCCGCTATTTTTATTCTACTTAGGATATGTTTAATTAATAAAATACTTTATATTTATCTAGTTGATTTATGTTTAATTTTTCTAATGATAGAATTCAAATTCACTTCATTGATTCATTTCAGATTACCCTTCAAATATTCAATCTCCTATGATCATTGAATATTAAATTTCCCCTAAATTATCCATTTTATTTATCATGGTTATTACTATTTTCTAAACCACATACCATTTTACAAATGGTGTCTACTTTTTTAGCTATTTGTTTATTTGGAGAAATATTGATTATTATTTATTCTTTCTAAAATAAAAATATTTTATAAGGCATACTTTTTTATAATTAAATTCATTACTCGATGTGAAGAATTCTTTGGACATGCATTGATAGGTTGGGCCTGTAATTTATATATCTCTTTAATGCATCACCCGATTATCCTGATACGAATAAGTTGTGTAAATTAAATGGGATTCTATTCATAGTTTTAAACTATCCAGAGGATGCATCTTTATTGTATAGGTCCTCTTGTTTCTTAGACATGACATCCAATAAATAAGAATTTATTTTATAAAAATTTTATTTTTCATTGTTATTATCCATGATATTTTAGTATGATAAAATCTAGGGATGAATTTTATTCTCAATTTATTTCTAAAATAGCATGTATTTTTAGTTTATTACCATTCCATATTATCTAAATGGCCCGAAGGCCTTCTTTTTTTATTTTATTATGGATAATACCTCTTTTAAAGGTTGATAGTGAACCCTTACATGAACTGTAGCCCCACGGAAAAAGGATCCACATGACCTAAAGTCCAATACATTCCCTGAAGGCACAGAGCCATACTATGCCCATTACATGACCCAAAGGATCGACCCACTAGAACTGCCCCTCCCCAGCTTCAGCATTATTGATCGCTTATCTCCCCGCCTTTCATTGATGATCAGCTAGCATTGGCCAGTAAAAAGCCGCATGATGCCTGGTCCCAAGGGTGGTTGCCAAACCCTCACATTCATCCAATATAGTTAGCTCTGATTCTTGTGAGTACTACTTTTTTTGATATGATCCTCCTTTAGGGCCTTCTCTCTATGAACTGGACTACTCCATGGTCTCTATGTCCCAAAGGCCCTGAGGCCCAAAGGCCTTGAGACCTGTAGGCCCAAACTGGGGGCCCTAAGGCCCAAATCAGGTGAGTAGTTCTGGCTACCAGAGTACCGAACAGTTCCTGCTACAACACTTCTATAGCACTAGCTATAGTGCCTACCACAGTAACTGTAACAGTATTGCTACAACACCAAGAAATTCACCCACACCTGATTTCGAACTTGGGTCTCTTGGATGCATAACAGGAGCCCTTACAACTCAGGTACATGATCATTGGACCATTATATATTTATTATTACTTATCTAGTTATTTTAATAGATTTTTCCAATTTATTACCATTACCTATTCTTTAATGAATTCCTTCTCATTTTGTTGATTATATGGTATGTGTGTTCATTTATTTATCATTCCATAATTATAATTATAACCAATCCATTTGTTTTTCAAATATACATTAACATTAATAATATTTTGATAACAACCTTTTTTTTCCACCCTGATGAATCCATGAAGCATACTATTAATGATAGGCTAGAATATACAAGGTGGAATAAATTTATTCTCAAAATTATTTACATAGGGAAAAGGGAAAACAATTATATTATAATTAGTGTATTTGTTTGTAATAAAAGAATCATTTAATTATCAAGTTTACCATGAATAGTAAACTCTTGTTCATTTGGTATTTTATTTCTAGTAATCATGCTAATATAATTGACAGAAGAAACCAAATTTAGGCTATCTGAGGTCAGGATAATACATGTACCTTCATCAATATGTTTACATGGGAACATTATCCTCCCTTAACATTATTTGGAGATTCCAAAAATGGTGGTTGATCATTGAGAACCAAAATTCTCCATTTATATTATCATGGAGATCCAAAATATGTGTAGAGGGTTATTTATTTATGATGGTGAACTGATTTATCTATTGATAGTTGATATAGATCCAAAAAGATCAATAATCCTTCATCAAAAAAAGAACATGAGCAACCTAAGGATATATGCTCTTGAAAATGAAACATTTAGATTCCAAATCAATTTTTTGTGTCATTAAATCCAAAAACTCATTGAGGTATATATGATATGATAGACGATATATCATATTATTCCATTAGAAAAAGACAATTTTGAACTCCATATCTCATTCTGGATGTAGACCTAAACAATCCTCTAGGAATAATTCAAGAAACTCACTCACCATGGGAAGAATCCCACTCTCTATGACTTTCTAAACCCCCTCCAACAAGATATATAATACTTGAAAAAAATACTGCCTTTATTTTAAGGTTTAAGTCCAACTCATCCTTACAAAAAATATAATTCTTTGTGAAAAACTTATATTATACTATTGGGGGATGTGAAAGTCACTGGAAAATGAAAGTAGTATATGTTGGAGTTGAATACAATCATCCTTTTCATACCAAGGATCACATCAAAATGGTCCATAATAATAAAAATAAAACCACAGTTTAGCTAATCATATAACAATTATACAACACAAAATGGGCATAAAAACCCCATATCCTTCCTTTTAATGAGACACGCAACCTTCTCCATGGAATTTGAAATATTCATTGGTGGGAGTCACATAATATTAATAATGTGAGAATAATTGAATGAGTTAGAAGAAACTATACTGAAAAAATCAATTACTATGACCAATTATATATAATTGTACCCCTAAATGTCATTGTTCTTACATTATATTATATCAGTTTCTATTCCATAGCATGTAGGATCATTGTATCTATCTATGAATGTTGTCAACTATTCACTTGTAGAAATACCATAAGATGAATCTAAAACATATAAGATCATTATATTCAATAATGAACACTATAAGAAGACTCTATATCTCTATAATCATTATAATGATCAATTGTTACTCTAGTAGCTATAGAGCCCGCACTATTTTACATAAGAGGGCAACTCTTTAAAAACCATTGTTGATGGACCATGTGACCAAAAAGTTGGCACAAATTGGGTGGAAAGGAACACATAGAACTAATGTTCCAAAAATCTCCACACTAATTGAACACAACATTTGCAACCATTATATAAAATAAGAATGGAGGTCTGGGTGGATACAAAGCATTACTACCATCCTTACTCCCATAATCCCTATGATTCCTATTTTTTAGAACAAACCACTATTGATATGGCCTGGTTATGGAAGCATCCTAGACAACATTGATAGACCATATTTGTGAATATCCACCATTAATTCTTGGTCAACCACCTCATTATATGTCTTCAGTATAAACAAGAAGACCTAAGATCTAATGTCTAGGCATGAACCGATTTTTAACCATTGTGATTTAATCTAATTGTTAGCCACTATATAGGGAGAAAGGAATAAGATATCAAGGAATTAGTTAGTATAATCCATCAAATATTTCCTTCCCTAACTGAGTTATAAGAAATCCACCAACAAGGAAAGCGAAAGAGTAACATGAGAATTACATATCAATGAATATGGCTTTTAATTCCACCAAACACATATACTCTTGTTTCTATGCCTAAAACAAGGGCTCCCACTAACTAGGACTTGTTACCTCTAATAATAATATAATACACATTACCATTAAAACATTAAGAGTCTTGAGAAACTCAATGATTATAGAAATTTTATCCACCCAATCCACTACTTCCCAAGGTATGTGTTTCATAGAATTGAAGAGGGGTTATACTTAAGAAACTCCCTATACTGATCCTTTTTAATGCCTTGTTCTTCATTCAAAAACAATAACAAGAGAATATCCTACTCATTGATCAGTGGATCAGATATCGTGAATCACATCCTCCAATAGTATGTCATAAACTAATGATAGAGAATTATATATGTCCTCCACACATGTAAAAGAAAGAGGTATCTAAGGAGGAATGTCACTATACAAACCAAAACATAAAAATGGAAAGACAATCAAGTAACTGAATCACAGCGAATCAAATAATAGTTACTAAAAAAGTTCATATAAATCACTATCAAACTAGAAAAAATCAAACTAATCCACCCCATCATTATGACCATATTTAATTTATATCTTTTGGATCACAACACAGGGAGGAGGTAACAAAATTAATAATATCTTATGGTGAACCAAAACCCATCATAAGGTGTGTTAGCTATAAATTCCACACAAAAATTTACCATTATAACCTAATAATACTAGATCATGTGTATAAAACCTCCATAAATAACCAGACATAAAAAATTGACAAACCAATATGATATCATGTTTCCACGAACCATATCGGGATACAAAAAAACCAACACAAGATATGGCCCATGGCATAGGCCAAATGGTGTAATGGATCCCCATTATGTGCAAAGTAGTTCATGATAATCTTATAACTCCATGATGAATTATTTTTCCCTTTATAACCATCATTGTAAATATAAAACGTTCTTTTAATATTTTATAATGGTACCCAACAACAACTATAAATAGTTTAGTCATCACTAGTCAAAAGATTTACAAAAAAGGACCATACAAAAGATTAACAGTATTATCCATGCATGAATAAAAAAATTAAAAACAAAGAAACCATAAAGGTTATATAAAACTACTCATTACCCAAGGTCCAATTACTTACCTTTTCATCACCACCACCTACCCTAAAAGAAGCTACTAGATTTAATACTCACCTCCATTGTAGGATGCCTTGACTTTACCTATGTGAAATTTAAAGTGTCTATATATTCATATTGGGTAAATTTAGTGTGTGAGATCAAATACCTAATGGTATCCCACCAACTATTTCATGAATATCAATTTTATTAAAAATAAACATCCTAGTTTTGAGAGAAAGAAATCAGTTGAATCTTAAAACAAGATTTAACAATGAAAGAATGATAAGAGTTGCAATAATAAATGTAATTATGTAAAAAAATATCATAACAACCTTATTAGATCACTCTATATAATGTATTATTTTGGAATTGGGATCCTCATACTCTTAGGGATCAACCTTGGATATTATAGTCAATTATCATTCTCAAGCTAACCAATCCATATCGTCACAATTTTGTTAGTGTTGTAATATTATAACACAAGGTAGTGTATGTGATGCCTATGGTATTTTTTTAGTCCTCCTACACTACCAAATTATTTTACATGATGTTTCTTTTTATTTAACAGTAATCTCATTGATAGCTTATATTTTACAGAACACTGATCTTAAATGAACTCCAAAATATTATTATTTTATCACGACTATTATAAACTATCTGTTAAATTGTGTTGAATTAATTTAATTAACCACATTATAAAATATATAATTCTTAATTCATTGTTAATTTAGTAATAAATTATTATTGAATATGCAAATAAATTTTTGTAATGTCATTTTATTCATTACATATTTGTGTTCCTCCAAAAACAATTTTAAATAAATATATGAGAAAATTAACATAAATAATTGTTGAAACATTTGTAAAATATATTTGATAAAAATGAAATCATTTTTGGAATCATCATTTGAAAATTATATTAGGTTTAATTTTTAAAAATTTGATAAAAAGTTAAATATTTTTGTGAATAGAAAAATATATGGATTTTTATAAAATGGTCATTTTTGTTATATTTAAAATAAATTTTATGATTTTAAATTTTTATAAAAGTAATAAAATTACTTTATTAGTTAGATATATTTTAATTAATTACATTTAAAAAATATTTCTATATTATTTTGGCATGAGTATAGTTTTGGGATAAAAAAAGAATTTTCTAAAAAATTGTTTTTCATTGTATTTTGATGGTTTAATTTTATATGTCATTTTTAAATTTGTATGTTTTGAATATTTAGAAATTGATTCTATATTTTGAATCTTTCGGTAAAAGTAATTTTATATATTTATTATCATATTTATGAATAATAAAGATACCATAGAAAAAACAATTTACCGTGTTATATGTAAAATAATCTATTGTGTTAAAGTTAAAAGGTATAAGCTTAAAATACATCAAAACTAAAAAATTAAATGGGTGTTTGTTGGGTGGATTAGACATAAAAAAATTGAAACATTAATTTTTATGAAAAATACTTTTAATTTAACCCACCAAAATTTTTATGGATTTAAATATAGAATAATCATTATTTAAACACTTCAAACCACCCCTTCTCAATTAAAAATACCACATTGCACCACCCCACTTCTCTTAAAAATCCTTGAATCTATTAAAATTTATTAAAAAAATCGATCTTACCATCTCTCTACATTTATAATTTTTTTATTCTCATCCAATGTAATTTTCCAATTCCCTTTGGCATTCTTTCAAGGCTATGATATTCAAGAGGTAACATTCTCAAACAACCTCTATTAATTTCTTTTCTTTTTATACCTTCTATTAAAATAAATTATCAATTAAATAATAACAAATATAGTATCATTTATATAATAAACGTTTATATTTATAATGGAATATAATTATTCACCTCTTTTCTCATCTCCACTTATTCGAATAAATGGCCTCATTGCCCAAATTATGAGAGTTTTTCATCTCCGTGGATAATGATTTTTTATTTTCCATTACCAAATTCTTATATTTTAATAATATTATAATTAAAAATAAATAATATTTTAATATTTAAATTTTAACTTAGTTCATGTTCTATAACTAATATATATAAATATTTTTCTATAAACTGGCAGTAGTTTGTGATGGTCAGAAAAATAGTAAAATAAACGACACATTTATCATTAACATTTTTGAAAATGAATTATCCCCGTACTAGAATAAAAATTGATATATTAAATCACTTAAAATTATTTAAGTGCATTAATAAAAGTACATTTCAAAACAATATTTTTATTTCCATTTAAAAATAAAAACCATAATTATATAAAAATTAACTGACCAGGAAATGACAACACCTGAAACAATTAAAATAATGAAATATTATTAATGAATGGGTGGTAAAATGTTATAAAATTTTCATATAAGGTATTATATATATGAGTAATGTTTTTTAGTTAGTTAATAAAATTCATAAATCCAATATAAAATGGTTAATGTAAGAAAAACTAAATGGAACTATGAGGTAAGGGTTTCTTATCTCACTTTTACATATATGAAATATATACCTTATTAACTACTTAATTTTTTTTGTATAGACTATATAATTACCTATGATATTTAAAATAATGAATATCATTATATTTTTGGTATTCAAGGTTTCATTTTATAATTAATAATTTTATAGGTATACTATTTAACTGATTACAAAGTGGTAAGGGATTTCATAACACAACTTCCAGTCATTGTGTTAGACTTATATTTCATTAATTATTATATGTTAATATTATATTTCATATGAGTATTACTTATATTTGTTTTAATTCCATTGTTTTATTTTGATTTATAGTTTATACACATAATTGATACAATTGATTAATGATCACTTCAATGACATAACATTTTAAAGACATTCTTTTAAAAACAATCTTTTTAAAATTTCCCCATAAACACTCTTTTTCTTCCAGGTACATGTTTTCTAAAATTGAATCATATTTTTTTACTATTTCCTGATTATTTTATTAAATTCAATTTTACTCATGTTTGAATTTTATTCAAAATTGTTTTAAAGGTTATTTTTTCCATATTTGAAATGATATTCTTTATGAATTATCCAATAAAAGTACCAAAGGAATATTTTTTCATAACTTATTTAGGATAAGAGAATTTTCTTACTATCATGATGCAATAGTTACGTGATGTTTCCTTTAAAATCATATAATATTATTTTCAAATAAAATATTTTCCATTATAATTGTGTGGCTATTTAAAAAAGAAATTATTTAGAAATTGAAATGTTATATTTTTGAATAATTATTGTAAGCGATATTTCAAAATAATTTTCCATCTAAGATAAATTTTTTTGATGTTACATATGATTTATTAGTGATATTATTCAAGGATACAATCCTTCTCCCTTTTATGGTGGGTTTATGTTTAATATGGAAGGATATTTATGAAATCCATTTCCTTTCCATGGGTTATGCTATAATGAAACATTTTTTAAACTAATTTTTTTTTCATGAGTTCCAATATGATGAATTGTTAATGATCTTATATAACACATATTTATGATTTTTATTATATAAAGTATGGGACCAATATGTATATATAATGAATTGGATAAAGCATTATATATAAATAGATAACAATAGGAAACATGTGGATAAACCTGATCTATTGTGGGAAATAGGTATCTCGTGGTCCACTATGAGAAATAGGTGTGTCCTCATCCATTATATGAAATAGATGTTTCACGATACTCTATATTTATCTTATTGGTAGTTAACCTATACATATGTAATAGATTTATATATTAATTATGGTTCCACACTTTTATTATACGATATTATGTATCATGGATGATTTATGATAATATTTCAGGATTATGGTCTATATTTTCTAAAATGAAAATGTTTATTGCATAAATCATGTATAAAATATATGAAATGATCAATATAAACATTATATGTTATGGTATTTATTATATAATTTTACTATTATCTTATTCATCAACGTGATCATCAATTGATATCTCATATGTTTATCCTTATTGAGCATTTGATGTCACAATTTATTATGTTTCTTTTCCCTAGGATATGATGAATAATATTAAGTAAGATATGTTGAAAGGGTTATTGTTATGAATGAATAAGAGGGAGATTATGTGTATGTTTTATGAAGCAGTTATTTTGGTTTCAAACATTTTTGTGACACTAAACCTATATGGTTCATGAGTGGTTTTGTTACAATATATAATTAATATTCATCTATTTATATGAAATATATATGTATGATAACAATGGAACTTTATTGTTGGTATGAGAGTAAGGATTAGTTATCAAATAGAATCTTGGATAGAAATCCATATGTTTGATACCTAAGGAAAAGTATATATATATATATATATATATATATTACATACCTAGAATTGTATTAATGATCATTAATAACATAGAATTTGACATAATTTTTCATATATTGAAATTTCATAATAATTCTCTCTTGATTATGTTATTTCCAAAAATCATTATTTTTTCCACACTATGATTTTTGGTTATTAGATAATTAGTGGATCCCTAATAATTCTTGTTAATGGTGAATGTGATGGAAAGTGGAATGATTTTCATTTTGAGTAACCAAATTAAATGGGAGTTTGAAGGATAATACATGTTATTATTCCAAATCAATAATGTCCTAATATGAGAAATAATATCAACATTAGTAACTTTTATAGCTCTTATAATAAGAGAAATATGGAGTTTTATGGTGAACAAAAAGAAAATAAAGGGAAAATTGTCTCTTATAAATCATGTGGGAAGAGGAATCAAGAATAAATTTTAAAAATATGTCATCGATGATTTTGGTCATAGAAAATTACAAAAATAAATTAATTTAAAAGGAAAATACAATGGTTTGTTTAATTTATTGTAAATGAATAATGTTATTCCTAATGAATCATTGGTAGCTAAAAATTTTAAATATTAAATTTATGGGAATTCTGGAAATCGATGGCCTAGGGAGAAATATTGTAAAGTGAATCACAAAGGTTGTATGAGTAATGGAAATATTTTTCGTGATGATGAGATAATTAATGAAATATGAGATGAATGAGGTATTATGGAATAAAATAAAAAAGTCATGTTAATGGTTTAATATTGAAGTTGAATGATTGTGTATTTATGAATTAGAATTACAGAATAATTTTTTTTAGAATAACTCTTAAGATTATTTGAAATAATGCATCATCTAATGAATGTTCCACTGTAGTTTTTTTGTATGTTTTGGAATATATATGTTAAATTGTACTCAAAACCAAGAAAATTCATTGAGGTGGTATGGTGGCATTTTTAGAACACATGAATATGCGAATGGTAACCCTTTATATGTGCATGATGTTGAGATAATAATGTGATAAATAGATGTTTGATAGTATTATGACCTTCTAACTAATTATTAATATAACGAAAAGGTGGTTTATGTTGCGAGTATATAAATTTTTTTGATTTATTATATAGGGAATGCGTTAATTTTGGACAGAATTCATGTTTTCTCTATGGTTTTTTGGTAATATAGTTACATACATCTTTCAATAAAATTAATGAAAATTACCACCATGTGTTTGGTGTGTAAAAATAAATAGAAAAATAAAATATTTGGGGGACGAATTATATGTATATTTTGAAAATTTGGTGACCTTATTTTGAATTTTTTGGATTTTAATATTTTGGAAGATTTATAAGGGTGACCATTTATGATGTTTTTATATTGATATTTGGATGAGATTTTAGATATTAATTTATTGCTTAAATATATGATGATTTATGTTAATAAGATAACATGTGATAACCATTTTGTTATGATGATAACAAGAGATAGAAGGAATGACTTTTCATCCCATTTTTGATCTTATGATCCACTAGTTTTTTATTCATTAGAATTTCAACTTCATTTCATTGAGTAAGTGATAAAAAATTTTTTTTAAGGCACAACCAAAAAAGTGAGATTGTACATATGTAATTAAATCAAGTAACTATATATTCTCGGTGTATTTTAAATAAATTTTTATCCTATTATTATGATATGTAATGATATCAATGACATTTTTTCATATGTATTTAGCCTATGGGTTTTTTGTTCATTAACCTTATCCTGACTATGTTCTCTATCATTCATCATAAGAACATGATAGTTATAATTCGACTCCCATATTTTCATTTTCCACTAATTTCTCTTTGTTATAATCCTAGTTTTTATGTGACTTTAACATTTTACACTCTATTTTTTAAGAAGAATTTTTATTGACCCTTTTCTTGATGTGGGTTTCCCACAAAAGAATTTTCATGTATACCCATTTAATTTTTAATGTGTAATTTCAAATTTGAAGGATGTAATTTTTTGATATCCCTGATCATATCAAGATGAAGTCTTATTTATTGCATATTATATTTAACATATCTCAAGATCTTTGATTTGTTAAATGTATCTCTTATGAAGAAGTACATACCTAATACTTCAAATGTATTGAAATTAGATTTAATATCACAAAAAAAAGATATTTCCTATGAGGAATAACCTATAGATATTCAAGATTAAATAGAGAATGATATATTAAATAAGACCACTCACTTGGTCAATGTTTTTGGTGAAACCTATAGCTTGACGAAGCTATGTGGACCCCTTTAGATTTGATGAGGAAGAGGTATCCTCATATGTTTATATAAAAGTAAATAATTTGTAAGGATAAATTCATTTTAGGTAGTGGATAATGTAACACCCAAATATTTTACATCATTTCTATTTTTTAATAAATTAAATCTCTTTGATTGATTACATTGCACAAAATACTAAATTTAATCAAACTCCAAAATATTATTAATTTCACAAAACCATTATAACATGTCTGTTAAACTAGTGGGAATGAATAATATTGACCATATTATGAAATATTTAGATTTACAACTCTTTTTTAATTTATTAATTTATTCTTATTGAGTATATGGATAATTTTTAGTAATTTCATTTTATTCATAAAATATATATTTTCTTATATTTTATATTAATTTCTATGAGAAAATAAAAATAACTTGTTTTTACACTTTTGGAAAATATATTTGATAAAAATAACATAATTTTTTGGTTCAACATGTCAAAATTTTATTTGGATGGATTTTTGATAATTTTCTGAAATGATAAATTTTCAGTGAATAGTTAAAAAATACCGATTTTAATGAAACACTAATTTTATTTGTAATAAAAATTTATTTCATAATATTAAATTAATCTGAAATTAAATAATGTTTTTATATATTTATATATTATAATTATATAAATTTTAAAAATATCAATTACTTATTTTTGAATGAGTACATTATTGGGATTAACAACACGTTTTTCCAAAAAAATAGTTTTTCATTGCGTTTTAACGGTTTAATATTAAATGAAATTGTAAAAATTTAAAATTACTGTTTTAAATTTATATTCAATACATGTAATTAGGTGGTACATATTATTATATAATTTCTTATTTATTTTTAGTGATAAAAAGATACCATGGTAAAAAAACATTTTCTAAAGTATATGTAAAATAATGAAGTATGTTAAACTTAAAAGGTTAAAGCATAACATTCCTAAAAAAAAATATAAAATGGTGATTTGAAATTTTTATAGAACCTAAACATCATTTATAAAATTAATTATCAACCAAATATGATTTAATTAAAGTCATCCAAATTTTGTGGGCATTAAATATAAAATAATCATTATTTTATCACATAATACCAGCCCTCATCATGTATAAAGAAAACCCCTCAACACCCCTATATCCTAAAAAGCCTTAAATATCTTAAAATATCATTCAAAACCTATGATCACACACACCCTATGTCCATGTTGTACATTTCCCACCCAAATACCAATTCGAAGTCACATAAGGTGTCTTTTAAGGAGGTGATATTCAAGAGATAACTTTCTTAAACAACCTCACATAATTTCATTTCTTATAATACCTTAATGTAACCACCATCATCTATAAAATAATAATAAATCTAACATAATCTATATACAATAAATTTGTTTAACAAAATTAAAACTTTTTATTTACAGCTTTTCTTATATCCTCTTATTAAAAGAAACAAAACCATTGTCCAAATTAGGATGGTTAACCCTCTCTGTGGATAATGATTCTTCATTTTCAATTTTTCCTGAAATAAATTTCTTAGAAGTATTATTATGATTAAATAAGATTTTATTATGTATATTATAACATAATTCATGTTCTTTAAATAATATATATTTATAATATTAAGTTAAACAAAACTAGTACATGATTTTATGAAAACTACCAAAATAAACAAAACATTTATCATTAACATTTTATCAAATAAATCATCATAATACCTAAAATAAAATGAAATATTATACAATTAAATCTTATGTTAGTGAATTAATATCATTTAATTTTATTTATGTAGTTTTACTACAAATTTACTATAAATTCTTAAATTATAAACAAATGAACTGACCATGAAACCCATGACACAAACCGAGACAAAAAAATAAAAAAAAGGAAATATTATTAATTAATAGGTTAAAAGATGTCCAAAAAGTATCACATAAGGCACTATAAATGTTTTAATAGTTATTTATTTAGTTAATAACATTTTTTAATCATTTATACATGAGGTTAATTTGTGAAAAACTAAAAGGAAGCGTGAGGTAATTGTTTCACTTCTCACTTTTACATCTGTGAGATATTGGGCATATTAACACTTATTTATTTTGGGTGGGGAATATACTCCCCCTAGGTATATAATATCATGAATCTCATTATTTTCTAGGTATCAAATTCTTAATTTTATAATTATTACTTTTATGTGGAATATGATTTGATTTGTTTTACATAGGTAAGGTATTTCTTAACTCAAATTCCATTCATTGGGTTAAAAATCTACTTCCTTTCATATGCCATGTTACGATTATGTGTATAATGAATTTTTGATATCTCATTATTTACTGGGGATATATTTGGTTTCATATTGAAATTTATATTCCCTAATCCATTATACATGTGATGCATTTGGGCATATCATATCTTACAATATTGGTATTTCATACGGAATTAAATAAATATTTCATGATGTTATATTATCCTATAATATTATATTATTAGGTTATATTTTATGGGGTTTTGTTATTATAATAAAATAGTATAATATACAATAAAATATTAATATTACATCATATATGAACAATAATTTTTCTCATTCGATAATCTTTTCTCTTACGGTTATATTTAGTATAATTGTTTTATATGGTGAAACATATGGGATGATCATTATATTCAATAGATTAATTCAATTATTGTGAAGGAATGAATGATATATTCTGAATGAAAAATTTAATTCATGGAAGTTTTATTATGTCCATATAATGAATAAAACATTATTTTGATGAAATCATTTGAGTTATCTATGTTTCATTTCCATTATCAGAAAAAATCTTCTCTATTTCTTCATCATACATTACAATGAGATATACTAGAATATTGTAGGGTAATAGAGAGTCCCAACCAAGTATCAAGTTGTCCAATTAATCCATGGATACATCATGGAGGAGGATTTCCTTTAGATATATCATGAGGGATCTTTATAAAACCCCTATAATAAAGACCACAACAAAAACTCTTCATTTTAAGGTATATAGTTTTTTTATCAATTTAGTTATAGAATATTCACAGGTTTCATGAATGTAGATCTTGTGATTTTGGGTATATATTTTTTTATTCCTTGATTAAGTGTTAATATATCATAAGAATCCACCATGTGTATCATAGCATTGCTGTGTTTTATGATTCTAAAAAGCATGATGAAAATAAAAAAATTTAACATACTATATTGGTTTAATATTAATAGTTTCTAGAATGATATATACATTTTTTATAAAACCGACCATATAATATTCCATATCATTAGCCGTGATACAGTCATGTCTAGTAACATGGGATATCATATGTGGAGAAACTATTTTATTTATAAATATTTCATTATATTTTATATTATGATATTTCCTATCATTGTCTATAATATCACCAATGAAATACTAAAAAAATATCATTATATAACTTTAGTGATAGGAGTATCTTTATTAAATATGATTTCAAATCATGTAGTTAATCCTATAATAGGGATTTCATAAGTAACTATTTCTAAGTATGTGGAATTTTTTCTATGTAGGGGTTTCAAAATTGTATAAGTCTGATATAGGAAACAAATTTTAGGTTGTAATACTATGGCCCATGGAATTAATCCTATAATAGACATAATATTTTGGACTTAATCACATTTGAAAGGCTAATATATTTTGTTATATATAGGGAATTGATATTGTCATTTTTCCCATTTATTAAGTCATAATTTCTTACTACCGGCCATAAAATACAACTAATTTCACCTTAATGGGCTGAAGGATCCATGATCTATCCATTAGAGTTAGTGTCTTATAACTAATTGTATATATACAATTGATTAACTAAATATTCAAAAACATTAATGTTATTTATTATATTATCACATTATGAGTTTTATCTTGTGTAACAAAAATATGTTAATGTCATTAGAGTACTTGTTACATTGAAGGGTTATAAAAAATAAATCTTATAATGAAAACCATGAAATTGAAATAAAATATTTTTAAATATATATTCTACTATTATATGAAATCAAAATGACGACACATAGATGGTATTTTAATTTAATGAGATTAGAAAAAATATGGAATTATGGAATTTTTTCAAGATGTTTATACATTGAAATATCCAAGAGATGATGTTATAATAAAAGACATGCTAATAGGAATTTCACCAATTATGTTTCATTGAATATTATTATATGAATATGTGTACGTTTTCCTTAGATATTATATTATTATTAATGTAAATTGAGAATCATGTACTTTGATGTATTTTCAAGAACTGTGACAACATATCCTCATAGAGTGGTGGGTATGTTTGGTTTGTCATAAGTGACATGACATTATGAATAATTCAAGAAATAAATTTTCTCTTTCATGATAAAAGAAGATATCTAAGGCCCAATGACTAAAATTAAAATCTCTCATTAAATCCATGGGCTTGGGGGTTCATATATGAGTTTATATTAGGGTTCGAAGAAATATATATCACATATATATTGATGGAATAATTATGAATCCTAATTATTGATATATCATGAAAAAGAGATTATATTACATAATAAGAGTCTATGTGAGGTTTTTCCTTGACAAATAAACGAAATTCTGTAAGGACGACATGTCATTTTGTTGGATTCAAATATTTTCCTTTAGGAAGGGTCACCTACTTCATTATATAAAGAGACCAAGAGGGTCAAAGAAAAAGTGTATATAAGATATTATTAAAGTTATACATGTGTATAATGTTAGAATAAATATTATTCTCTAGAATACAGAATAAAAATTATTATGTTTATATTGACCACATAAATTAAATCACTTGTTATTTTGGAGAATTTAGGTGGGTTTAATATTAAATAAATTTAATTTTATAGTGAGTAAATATATAATATTCAATTATTTCACGTTTATTTTTCACATGGTAATAAATAATTAATTGTTTATTTAACAAAAATTTAAATAGTAATTAAAATTTTGATATAGATATTTTCTCACAAGTTATAGAATATTTTATTTATTTATTTTTTGAACAAATAATATTAAGATACTTATTTATTAAAAAAAATTATTTTTATTAATGGATAGATTGATGTAATGGAGGATTAATGGGTTGTGTGAAGGGCTTAATGTAAATTATATATTTTTTATGGCCTATAAATATATATTGACTAATTTATTTAATAGGTGTTCTTTAAATATTTTCAAGTGAGACCACATAATGGAATATAACAACAACAAAAATAATAATACGAGTACTATTTTCAGTTGAAATAATTAATTAGAATAAATAAAATAGCAAAGGTTGTTTATGTGTTAACTAATTATCAGACTCTATGTATTTATCCTAATATATTTCATTGTTATAAAAAGTTAATTGTTGTTCCCAACATATTGTATCATTGTGATTCACTCTAGATAGAAAGAAATGCAAAATAATTATCTCTAGATATCCAAAAACCTTGTACACATGTGATAAAGGCTCATGTTTGCCTTATGAAAACCCCAAGATAAAATTAGGGAAGGGGAGAAATTTTAAGATACAACAGCACGATACTGTAGAAGCAGTGGAACTGTATCAGCAGAATTATAGTAGTGGTGAAACTGTAGCGGTGGAAGATACTATTGATGAAACTATAGTGGTGGCAGTAATATAGCAGCAACTATATAAGCATAGGTACTATAGTAGTACTATTCACCAAAGGGTCCTTTTGGTGATAAAAAATATTCTTTTGATCCTTGTATTAGAGATTTCATGCCCCTGGGACTTTGTTCCATGGTCATGGGCCACTAGGCCTTAAGCGTTTGGGATACGTAATGGGTATCCCTCTACCCAGAAAGAAATAGTCCATTTCTTAAATAATAAGATGAGGCTTGAGTACCATTTTTTTAAATATAAATAGAGTGTCCTCCTCCTCCCTATCATGATCACGATAAAAAGATAATTATTTATTCAAATCAATGAAATTCTTGTTACAAACAATGGTTAATAATGGGCAATGATCGTTAACTCTTTTCTAGCACCAAGAGATCTATCAATGATGTTTTCAGAATCTTGTAGCATGTGAATATATCTCTATATTAATGTCATGACCCATCTCCTTGGGCCACAAACCTTGTCATCTGTCCCCATGAGTCTCCTGTAATACCTTGGTTTCCTTCGCAACACATCATAGGCTATTACTCACTAGGGTCGCTTATCAGACTAATGATTGTCCCCACAAGACAACACATGTTCTTTCAGTGTGTTTTTTCCTCACTCACACACACCATGGGAAACATCCCAGAAGGTCACCCATCCTGATTATAATTCCAGGCCAATCATGTTTAACTGTAGAGTTCTAACCAGGTAGGCTCCTGAAAAGAAAGGTGCACCTTGTAGACATGGGTTGTGACATTTAGCCTTTAATGTCTAACTTTTCTAGGGGTGTAACATTATCCACCCCTTTAAAGCACAACGCCCTCATTGTGGACCCCAAGCCTCAAACCCAGGCAGTGCCTAAGCACTTCTGGCTAGGTATTTTCTCTGATACCATTTGTCATGACCCGCCTCCCCAGGCCACGAACCTTGTCATCTTACCCCATGGGTCTCCTGTAATACCTTGGTTTCCTTCACAACACACAATTGGCTATTACTCACTAGGGTCGCTTATCAGACTAATGATTATCCCCACAGGCCAACACATGTTCTTTCAGTGTGTTTTTCCCCACTCACACACACCCTGGGAAATTTCCTAGAAGGTCACCCATCCTGATTTCTACTCCAGGCCAAGCATGTTTAACTACGGAGTTCTAACCAGGTAGGCTCTCGAAAAGAAAGGTGCACCTTGTTGACATGGGTAGTAACATTTAGCCTTTAATGTATCACTTTTCCAGGGGTGTTACAATTAATTATACTTTGGGTTATTTATTAGAACAACAATATAGAAGAATGTAATATTCAATTCATCAATGAGGAATGAATTATCCATGCCACAAAATTCTTATTTTTTTATCAATTATAATAAAAAAGGATACTCTCATAATATTTTTTTAGGTTTCTTTTCCCTATATCTAATGATTTTATTTAAATAAAAACAAGAAAAAAATTATTTTTCATAAACCTAACAAGATCTAAAACACCTTAGAACCATTAAGTGGTATCAAAGTGGTCATGCATTAATTTATAATTGTCTAATATTGTTTATCAATTATGAATTTTATTTTCATTATGGAATGATAATGTCGAGATGATTTAAATATTCAGTTTCATATTACTATGAATTAGTGAATAATTAATAAGGAATTCATTAAGCTCCCATCTAGTGGTGTTGAGGATACTGGCCATGCGACAAAGTTATATTGTGTTTAACTAAAATTTACACATTATGCTCCCATGGTCATCTAAACATTGATCAACTTTGAATAACATGAAAAATTGTGTAGGATTTTATTATAAATCTTCATTATATACCACATATTTATATCAAATTCGAACATCACATGACATGGTGTACACATAGTGTAGTTGGAAAACACAGTATGTAATTCCACATAGTATTCAACTCAAGAGAATCATGGAATTCATGGATTAAATGTTCAAATAATTACATTGATAAATGAAACATACTCACATTCAGCTAGAAAAAAATAATTACATGTAATACATGACATGTCATGGGATGATAATTTCTTATAACACAAAATAAGAATCCCAAAATACATACTGAGTCCCTAAGAATGTAATGGGGCTTGAGAGTAATGAATCCCATATCATTTAGCTGGTTGTGGAAGTGTCTGAAGATTTTTGTATATATTTACTTGAAAATAAATCTAATATTTTTTTTCACCTTCTTCACATATAAAACCATACTAAAAAAAACTGTAATACAATTTAACAAAATAAAAATATCTGTAATAAAAATATCTATTATAATGTAACCATTCAAATCATTAGTATAAACAAAATGTTATTTATTTTAATATATTTTATTAAATGGAAATAAAATTGGTTATTTTTAATACCAATTCAATGATAAAAATAAATTAGTATATCTAAAAAACTAACATGATATATTTATGTATAATAATATTTCCCTAAATTTTTTAAGGTTCTATTTATTTTTATTTCATGATACTAAATATATTATAGATTAATTATAATTAAATATATTTTTGATATTAATAAATTAAGGACACTGATATTATTATTAATTTATATGAAAAAATAATACGAATAGTAAACATGTGAGAAGTAATTTTCCCACAAAAAATAGTTTTTTTTATATTTCATATTTACATTTTAAACTAGAATCCATAAATTTTGTAACATTAATTTCAAAAATTGAATGTATTTTTGGGTTTTATAGTAACAATAATTTATTATGGTCATTTTTTGGGATTTTTTTTGAATGGATTTAGTTTTAGGTGAATAGTTAGAAATACCAATAACAAAAATTCTAGAAAATTTAGTATATAATTTGGATATATCCATGACTTTAAATTTTTTAAATTCGTTATCCTAAAATATTATTTATTCAATAAATTAAATTATAAATAAATTTTAATTTATAAAAAATATTTTTGACATTTTGGACCTATAGAATTATTTTATTCTAATAAATTTTTGGCTTATTCTTTTAATTACATATTAACATGGTAGATTTCGTTTTTTACTTGATTTTATAGTCAAATAAACTTAATTTGAAAAGTAACAAACCCATTAGTTTCATTTAACTAAAAAATTATTTTAATTTTCACAAAAAATGTAAATTTATGCTTTAAAATAAACTTTTTTTTAAATATTTTGAAATGTCAATCATGAAAATTTAAATATAAAATTATTTCACCTTTAGATATATTATTAATTAAATAAACTTGCTATTTTAAAATCAAACTTTATTAATAAATATATTCTCAATGGTGTTCATTGAATCTAATTATAATTGTTAATAATTAATTACACTATTGAAAGTTAGTTTCAGTAATAGTCTAAAAGAAATGTAAAATCCCAAAAACAAACAAATGTTGTCTAAAAATGATTGTTTTAGATTAATTTATAACTTTTATTTTTCCACACTCTATTATTTTTAACAATTTCATATAGTTGGCCATTTCATAGTGACTTTACCTTTATTATTATTATAAAAATTCTAGTCAGGTTGTTTGTAGGGTGAAAATTCCATTACCCATTTTCATAAACAATATAATAAAATTTCAAATTCAATCCCATTATTTTTTACGACTCCTAAAATCCACATCCATGATTAAAATGCTTTGGTCATGACAAGACATACTATATCCTCTATTTTCAAAGGATCATTCAATTGAAGACTCAAACTCTTAACCTGTGTATTATATACTCCAGAACTATATTTTTTAATCATTATCATCCACCTCCAACCCATCATATTCTAACCATTTAAATATAATGTAATAAATATTAATAATATAATAAAATTTTATTATTTTAATTGAATAACTATTATCAATACTACCCCTTTGATAGAAAAATGAGAATGACATTTGTGCATACTTGCAGAATACCACATCCACAAAGAAACATATTAAAATTTTCAAAACCACATTACATGGATGCTTAAAAGGTTCTATATATAATGAACAAATATGATATTTATATTATTATTGCGATTCTTAAAATATAAATCAATTTTTACCTTCATTCTATTGTATGGTAAATGAAAATGTAGATCATGTGTTCATGTATACTATCACCTCTATAACTATTGTGTACCATTTTTCCACACAACCATAAACTAATGGTACTATAAAATAATTAATTAGAATGTATGAAATAAATGAGTCATATATATATAATTTATATGTATTTTTCATTATGAAACACAATTGAAATTCATTATGAAGTAATATGTTGTTTTCGAAAGATTACATGAATCTAGCCCATCATTGATATGTTTCTCTTGAAATATTCCCATAGTACCTATAAAATGAACATGGGTATGTATAAATAATTGAATCCCAATAATTTAAAAATATTCTATAATCTAGAAATGACTAACTTAGTATCAAATATTGGGGTATATATTTATCAATATTAAACATGGGAGAAATAATTAGAAATAAAATATCTTATAATGAAAATAAATGATAAATATCAAATGAATCTATAAAAAATTATTATAAAAAATCGTAAAAAAGTTCATTGATATGTATAGGATTATTAGAAGAGTAGTAAAGTAATTTAGGGTTACTATATAAGTGGTTAAGGGGAATTTTATTGAAATCATGAGTCCAAATGATGATTTTTATTCTCACTTTTTTTAGTGAGACATTTTCCATATTCACTACTTATTTTAAACATTGTGGTATACATGTTACCCTATGTATGATTTTATTTGAATTTAATGTAGTTAATTTGACTTGAAAATTCATCTCATGCTAAATATCCCATGGTATTTTTATTTAAGACATACCAATTTTTATAGGGATTCCATGTCTAAATTTATGTTCATCAATACATATTATATATCCACCATTCCATTACTTTTTATGGTCATATAATTTCATTGGAAGTATTTTTATACTAATCTTCAGGAGTATCAATATCATTAATCATATATCTGAATTACTATATTTCAATGGATTTTGGTTAAATTGTAAATAAATTCAAAAGGGTTTTACCACAAATATCATTTTCAAATAAATATTGTGGTTTAATGATGAACCATAAGTTGAATTTTTTATGCTATTAAATTTATTATTTTATTATTTATTTAAAAATAATATCGATCCTTGATGATTTTGAAAATTAATGAATTTTTTTTATATTTTTCAAAAGAGAAGGTTTTAATTCAGATTGAATTTGTGGTTTTAAAAATGGATTTTATAGGCATGTATATTGAAAGAAGTCTAGAGTATTTTTATGTACTCTCAAGTAATGATTTCAATATAATATTTAGTTTTTAATTAGGTCACTGATTAAATTTTTTGATATAAAAGTTCAATTTTTAAAATTATTTATGGGGATAAAAATTACTTCATTTTTAAAGGAATCACTTTTAAGGATTTAGAGATTTTAAAAAAGTGAGACTTCTTCTTATTCAAAGTAATTTATCCAATAATATTAATGGGTACCTTCATTTATGTCAATTTATATAGACTATATTTATGTTATAATTAAAATATGTTATCTAATGATACCATCCACCTTTTTCATTAAATGAAAAATAAAAATTATGTTTTAAAAATGGTTTCTTGAAATCTATATTATTTGTAAGGGGTAATTAAGATATGGAGAAATGAGGAATGTATTTACGATCTTGTGGTATAATTATATCTGGTTTTAATTATGTGAGGGGTTAGAACTATTAAATCCCTCCAATTAATTTTTCATATTTTTAAATAATGACCTCAAAAGGCTTTACATGACATTTATCTGATAACAAAAGTGTACACATAAAGTTTTAACAAAGCTCAAGAATACACTATATGATTTCCTAACCCCAAGGATATATGGGTAGAAAGCCTAAGACCAAGGGTAAATAGGTTGTAAGCCCATAAACATGGGTATATGGTTTTTATTCCCATGCCCAATGGTAAATGGGTGGTAAGATAAATCCCAATGGTATATGGTTGTTGATACTAAGACCAAGGGTACACGATTGGCGAGACTAAGAACAAGAAGGTGCATGGGTGTTTATACCAAGACCACTAGGTAGTAATTTTCTACATTGGTATCCTAGGAAAATGTTCTCTATTCAAATTTTTATGTGATGATATTATGCTATATTATTATTCCTATGTTATGTTCTGAAGTTTCATTATTGTTGGATGTTCCATACTATTATGAATCATTATTATGTTATGATCAGATAATTATTCCTTGATTTATTATTGATAATAAATATTTATTTGGGGATTATTTACTAATTTTATGTTCATGAACCTAGAATACACTCTCATATACACATTTATAAATGATTCTCACTTAGGATCATCAATTTTTATTTCCGATGTCCACCCTTACTAAGAATCAGAGCTCATCAAATATATATGTTTCCATTTACCTAGGTTTATAATATGATAATAAACATGGATATTTCAAGAATGGGATTTATAATGGGCTGAATAAAAAAAATTATCCACAATATTATTTTTATGAAAATAATTTTTGAAGACACAAATCCTTTTTATTCTCTTTGGTTTGAGATTAATTGTGAGATGTATGTTTTTAATTATTTAAATATAAGTTTTTTAACTATAAAAATCTCACATTGTATGAAATATAGAATGTAAATAATATTCTTTTAGAACTAGACCTGATATTGTAGGTTTTATGTTCCCTAATATATAAATTCCATCTTAGTCTGGAAAACTCATGCAAGGCACACAATAAGAAAATTGTGTCATGTGAGTCAATATGAAGATATAATTAATTAAAAAAATAATAGTATTATTATATGATGTGGAGCTCATTGTACTCACCATTTAGATGGTTTTCCAAGAATATTTCACACCTGGCGATTTCAATGGGACAAAAATGTCGTTAAATTATTTATTAATTAGATTCAATAATATAATACTGATACACGACATGTATGATTTTCATAAAAATCTATTTATAACATGGGAATATATAACATTATAACCCATGTATATTCAAGTCATGTTTTGTAGTCATGTAAAATTTTATAAATATGTGGCCTTACTCATAGAATAACACACTATTTATAATGTGGCCCAAAATTTATGCATATATTCCATGTGAGAGAAAAATACAAGACATAAACCATAGATAACATTAGTTACATGTCATGTCATGTGTCCGTAGATGTTTTGTCATAGTTTAAACTTTATAAATAGATTTTATGTAGATGTGTGAGGATATGCATCATTAAGCTTCAAGTACATGTTTTGTACATAATTAATTTCTTCATTTAAACTACATAATTAAAATTTATTCAAAATTATAGAATATGGGAATCTCAATGATTTGTTTGTATGGAGAATTAAGAGAAATAAATGAAATATTTAATGAGATTTTTTTTATTAATATGACATATTTATCTTATAAAGGAACAAATTGAAATTAATGAAATTTATTTAAGTTTTATTTTTATTTGTTGTGTCTATATTCATGATCATGACTGATCTAAGGATTTTTTGTCATTTTATTTAATTTAAATATGTATTATATGAATTTTTTGATATATTTTTAAATAAATTAAATATAATGATATATATATCATCCTTTATTCATTATTGTTTATGATATTTCATATCCAAAGTTTCATTTTTGTGATCCTATACCAATTTCCCCGTAAAAGTGTGTGAGTAATTTTATGTAAGTAAAATAGCTTTTATGAGATGATGTGGTCCTAGATTGAGATGTGGTTAAAGCAATCAAGTAAATACAAAAAATAAAGAGGGGAATTCCATAACATGATCTTGAATCTAATTAAGGTGTTATTCCCATATGTTAAAGGGTTGGATTATCATACACATTATAAAACCAATATATTGTTAATAGGTCGGCATCATACGTTATCTAGAATAACCTGAAATTCTAATGTTAGAATACTATATTGGATAACATGTGGGACAGAAAACACCAATTGTATAAAGAAATATAATATCCCAATTCTATATAATATATTTATCATTTTATATAAATTAAATCTACTATATTTCTTATAATGAAAAAAATAATCAGTTCGGTTTTATTGAACACAACAATGAATTTTTTTAATGACTTTCATTACATGAAAGACCTAGTTTTACAAAACATTAATACATTAATAAAACATTATTTTTTAGTATAATAGTATTGAAAATAGAAATTAATTTTAAATTTATGAATACTATTATATAACATATGATAAAATATTTTCTACTAAAATATAATATAGATTCATTGGATAAAAATTAACTAGAAATTATACTCTAAACTAATTGAATATAAAAGAAATATTTTTATGCTCTCAAAGGCGTGCTGTCTTATTAAAATAAATAAATTAAAATTATTTAATGATATTAATGAAATATATATTTTATATAGTAAATAAATTATTTTTTATATTTATCGAATATATTTTATTGGCCTAATATAATAAAAAACACAATATTAAGCCTAAACACCTATATTTTTTTAAAGATACTTGTGCTGCCTTTTAAGGGAGACCCCATTTTAAATCCAATTTTTTGACTTATTATATATTAATATGAAAAAATTAACAATTTTTTTTAAATATAACTATAAAAAATATGTTATGGTGATTTTTTTTGTATTATTATGTGAATAATAATATTTTGAGGAATATTGAAAAATTATGAATTTTAATTCAAAATTTCTTTTTTATAGAATTTATTTATATGTATTAATGAAAATATTTATTTGTTTTAAATAATAATTTGATCATTTTTAAATATATTAATCCAAATTATGTCATTGCAATCAATTTCTCTTTGAGGTTGGATATAAAAAAAATTACAAACATTTGCATTTTTTTACTTTAAAACAATAAATTTGTCATCCCATGTACAAGATTAAACTATAATTAATTTATTCCAATTATGTGATTGAAATATGGATGAAATAATTCCATAATTTGAATAAGGATTATTTATAATTTCCGATAATTTTAGAATAGTTTTTACAAAAAATAATAGTGAGTTTGATTAAAATTTTCTACAGGGATTAAAAGAAAAAAAATCTTTACATGGGACTAAACCGTACACTTATAGGATAGAATGACCTAGAAACATGTATAAAATCTATTTTATTGAAATATTTAAAACCTATATTAAATTTTATTGAGTTATTTTTATCATTGGATCCACTTGTCATAGGAAAATTGTGGCTGGAATTCCTTTTTCCAAAATTAACAAGAATACCACTACACCTATACTATAAAAAGGCACTCACCCCTCCCCCTTATTATCACATCTCAAGCTTATTATATCTCGAAATATCTAAAGAAATAAGTAAAAAAACGTTCCCCTAAACCTATAATAATAACCTTGGGCATACATCTAACAAAGGATGTTTTTTTTTGTATAAACCAAAAGGAGTAACCCGAAAATGAGTTATCATTCTTCAATGATCACTATAATTTTATTTTTTTTCCCACCATAAAATATTATTATTATATTATTATATAATAAACCAAGTACCCAAAATATACTGATATTTATTTCTTATAATATTTAAACCTTCACTTATACACACTTCCATCTAATTGGTAACTAACTTACTGTTTGTGTATATGGTGGACTACCATCTCACAAAATGACGATTGTTCATTTTTTCCTTTACCCCCCTTATGGGTGTGAATTATAATGTATAATATATTTATAAGTTATATATATGATATATATAATTTATTATTGATTTTAATTTCTTATAAAAAACATACATTCATGTGTTCCATTTTTTGGGGATATGATAACATCATTTATGGATTTGTGGACTACTGCCTCATCAATTCAATGTGATTCAGTCATGGTATACATGGAATTTATTAAGGGTGATTTTAATAATTTTTTTTTACCTATATTACATAAATATAATACATAAATTATAATATACATGCACATAATTTACATTTCATTCATTTAAATATGAAAAAGAAATAGAAGTAGCATTCAAGCGTACGTACGACATACCATCTCCATGAACAGTGCATTTCATTTCATATATCCAAATATTATATATTTTAATAAACACATATATAAGAAATATTTATTATAATTAAATCATGTTTACAATGTATATATAATTAAATCATTATATATGTTAGAATAATAAAAATAATAATTCAAAACATTTTCGAGAAACTTGGCAATTAACACGTGAAAAAGTGAAAATAATGGAGGATTAAAAACAAACATGTAATAATAGATTATAAAATAATAATATTTGATATTAGAAATATGATTATGGTAATGTTATATGTTATTAAAAATTTTTAAACCATTATATATGTGGTTAAATGATGTTCACCCAAAAGGAAATAAAAGATAATGGATTCTTATCTCACTTTTCTTTCCATGGGGCATACATAATTTTCACCACATATTTCTTTTGTGTAACGTATCAACATCTACATTGGGTATATTATATAATTAAACAATTTATCATAATTTTATTTATTGTTTATTTTGATTTTTTTGTTTCATTAGGATTATGATTTCAAAGATTATAAGTAGTAAAGGACTTCATCTCTATTCTCATCCTTTCATATAGGATTTATCATTGTGTACCTAATTTCATATATAGGTTGTAAAAATTTGACCTGTAATATAATGATTAATTCATTCTTAAAGATCGATTGGGTTCCAATTTGAATTATTCCCTCTATGAATATTTGAATTAGCATTACCAAGTGGAAAATAATTTCATAACCCAATTTCTTTTACATAGGGTTATATTACTTATTCAATGTCATTAATATTATAATATTATGTGTATAATAAGTAATTAATATCTATTTTTTATATTTACAATTTTTTTATTTGGTTTTAAATTTCAAATACATTGTCCATTTTTTATTGTAGCTGAAATCACAATTATAGTTTATTGAGTGTTTACTTCATAATTTCATTTTGTTCAAGATTGTTTACACATTAGTATCCATTTGAAGAAATTATTGGATCATTTTTTAATAAAACCATTAATTTTCTTATCATATGATTATTCATGAACATTTTCATTTTATAGTACAATTTTTCTCACTCTTTGGCACTCAAATTTTTTTCAAAAAATGATTGTAGGAAAACACGACATTTTTTTCTCTTTAGTCGGAGAACCTATTTTATTTTAAAAAACAATTTTTTTTAAAGGTTTTAAATTTTATTAACCATACCGAAATGATTTATTATAATTTTTTTCCCATTTTTTATTATAAAAATGTTTACAAAGGAATATTCTTATTGGTTTCTAAATGAGGGACTTTTATAACCATTTAAAATGTAAAAGGAATGTTATTTCTACCTCATACGAAATGTTTGGATATATCCATTTTCATTTCTTTGAATCTTTTTTTGTAAAATTAAAAGGTCAATTTTTAAAGGTAATGTTTTTCAAAAGTGATTTTCAATGATTTTTTTAAAAAAAATCAAACTAAAAAGTATATGTTCCTCAAGAATATTCTTAAAAGACCTATCTATAGTATATTAATCAATTAAAACTAACCATTATTTTACTCCAATTTTGGTATTTTTAATTGATACCATCCTTATTCTTCTTGTAGATGGTTTATGATTTATTTATCCAAGGATTGTATTGAAATTCAAGTCCATGATTCCACTATTTTTACCCTTTAAGTATTCAATTTTCTATAACTATTTAATATTTAATTTCCCTTAACAATCCATATATCAAATTATGGATATTTTTATTTTTGAAACCATATACCATTTTTTTATATGTTGTTTACTTTGAATGTAATGTGAATTACTAGGGAAATATTGATAAATTTGTATCCTTTAATCTATATAGATATTTGATAAGGCATCTTGTTTACTAATTAAATAAATTTGTTGATATGGGGGATGATTTGGACATATAATAATGGGTGGGGCTGGGAAATTATATATCTCCTTGTTGAATCAATAGGTTCACATGAGACAATTCAGTTGCACAAATTTAATGGGTTTTGACCTATAGTTTTAAACTGTCTTGGAAAAGGTCTTGGTGGTATTGATTTTCATGTGCATTATAAATGAATTAAAAAATTATGAAATTCCTTAATTTAGATTTAGTATTTATTATCAATGGAATGTTCACTATAAAAAATTATATAGAAGAATTTCATTCTCAATTTATTGATTAAATGGCATGTGTTTTCAGTTTCTTAGCATTCTATATTGATTTTTACTTTTCCAATAATTTAAATGGAACATGTTTTCAATTATTTACCTTTCTATATTATTTACTCACCTCCTTCCCATTTATTGACTACATGGAATGTGTTATCAGTTACTAAAATTTCCATATTGAATGTTCGCATTGATTCATTATTTCTTTTGATATACATTACCCATACAATGAATTTGAGCTAACCCTTAATTTATTTCCATTCCCTATGAATATATGAAGTGTACTATGAAGGATTTGAGAAAAAGATATTCTAATTGTGAATAAAGTTATCATTGAAAGAAAAATATTATATTGCAATTTCTGTATTAATTTGTAATAAAAGACTCATATATGTATCTTGTTTACACTACTACAAAACGGCCTATATCAGTGCTCAAAATGGTCTTTAACAATGCTAAAAAATCATTGTAAAGATCGGTTCTAATATAAGGGGGGAGGGGGGGGGGGGGGTCCCTTTTATCAATGCTCTGAAAAGCACTGATAAAGGCCCCTTTTATCAGCGCTAAAAAAAGTGCTGATAAAAGACCCCTTTATTAGCGCTTTTTTAGCACTGATAAAAGGGACCTTTATTAGTGCTTTTATAAAGTGCTGATAAAAGTAAAAAAAAATTAAAGAATAAAATAAAAAAGAATTAAATAATGTGGGGAGAGGTTTTATCAGCACTTGACCCCATCTTTATCATCGCTAGGAGGTCTCCCGCATGATGACCTTCCTGCACGTCCTCACACATGAGCACCCCCTTTGCTTCCACCTGAACTCGAACCCGCAACCTCCCCTTTTCGCAGCTGCACCTTTACCACTAAGCTATTTTATTTTTCATTTATTTAATGATATATCTGTGTATATATATATAGTTATATTTATTCATATATTTATATAGATTCATATTAATATAAATATTTTTATTCATATATTAGTTTATATATATATTCATTCACATATTAATATATATATATATATATATATATATATATTTAGTTATAATTTTTTATCCGTATTTTTTTATAATAATAAATTCATATAAGATTAGTTTTAAATAAATTTATGAAAAAAATATATTTTTATGTGTATTTATAAATAAAAAAATAAAAAAAATACATATATATATATATATAACACAGAGACACACACATAGACACACACACACACACAAACACATATATATTTATAAATAAATACATATATATGTGTATTTGAAAAGCCATAGAATGTTAAAATGACCATAAATTATAATTGAGAAGCCCTTTTCAACTTCACAATTAGTCAGATCGAAGAAAATGAAACAATCTTCGATATGATATGTGGTATAAGCCTAACGAACATCCGAATCAGAAGTTATACTTTTTTTAATGTTAACAAATCGGGGTATCCTGACTAAAAACTCAGTTTTGGAGGCCTTCTAGGCCTTTTTGACCTTAAAAAATGCGACAAAAGCTTTTCTTTGGTCACCGATGCATAGAGCTCATCACAGTCTTCGATTTGATATGTTGTAGAGCTCAAACAAACACTCGGATCAAATGTTATGGCCGTTTGAAGTTTGAGTTACATTTTCAACTTATTTTAGATCTTTTATTAATTGTTTTGATTTTTTTGTGTCTTCAAATTATTATTAAATGATTTTTAATTGATAATAATTAGAAAATTAGTAATTAATAATATTTTTTTAAATATTGTAAAGCTATTTTCACTAAATTTCTTATATATTAAATTTAATAGTCTATTTATACTTATCTAAAACATATTTAAAAAATATATATTATATTTATATACGAATAATTATACTAATATAACAATAATTTATTTTTGATGAATTTTTTTGAAATAAATTTTTTTTCAATGCTGATAAAGCCCCCCTTTATCAACACTACTAAAAGAAGCGTTGATAAGGGGGTCCCCTTTATCAGCACTAAAAAAAGCACTGATAAAGGGGGGCCTTTATCAGCGCTAAAAAAAGCGTTGATAAAGGGGGGCCTTTATAAGCGCTAAAAAAATGCTGATAAAGGGGGGCCATTATCAGTGCTTTTTCTAGCACTGATAAAGGCCCCCATTTATCAACGATTTTTTTCTAGCACTGATAAAGGGGTAGCACTTCCCTTGCCCATTTTTGTAGTAGTGTTATCAAGAATACTAAACTCTTTGGACCTTTGAGATTTGACTACTTGTAATATTTCTTGTATATTGGTAGTAGATACGAAATCATGTATTTCTAGAGTTGAGTGGATACAGTTGGTATCCTAAATTATTTAGTAGGATCCTTGGAAACTAGATTTAGAAAACACATATTAGGGAAAATAACCATAAGAAATAATTTGATGATAATTATAGAAGAGAATCCAAATGTTTCAGTTATATAGTTTATTTTTGATTTTCCTATAAGTACATCCATGTTTGCATAATACAAGTGGTTGTGTTTATATCATAGATGTACCTAGGTTTAGAACCTCTAAAAAGGTGCATCGGGCCTCACTCGAGTGTAACCTGCTATATGAAAAACTGTCTTATTATTCATCTGGTTAAAGTCACCCGGGGGATACACTTAGGGTAATTCATATTTTCTTTTCAAAACATTTTGAATGATTTTAATAGATGATGAAAATTAATATCCAAGGTTATACATAAGGTGATTTATATTGAAAATTTTATCTATTAGTTAAACAATATTTTTGGTCTTATGTAATTAGAGTCTAGAATGACTAAGGAAAATTTGGAGACATTTAGTAAAATTATTAGTTTTTGTGTGGAAAATTATTTCATGAATAATGAATTTACATTTTATAAATTTATGTTTTTAGATGGTGATATCCTTTAGTGTTAATATGATCAGAAATGATATCATAGTAACTATCAAATAATATTATTAGACTTTGAAGAAAAAATAATATGCTGGATAGAAAACACGAGTAAAATGGTTATTATATCATAAAATTTAATGGATGTCCACCATATTTTGTAAATTCTACTAAAATATTTTTTGTAAAAGGAAAATTTTATTTTGGGTGAAAATAAATCAAACTCGGAAATAAAGTTTGGCTTGAACACAATTCCAAAAAACAATAATGGTTTCACACCTACTAGTAGCCTACATGATATCCTGGTTAATGTGTAATTAGTTTTAGTTAAAAAAATTAATGAATACAAATTAATAATGAACCAATACTGTGAATATTAGGATTAATAAAAGAAACTAACCTTAAACATTGCATATTCTTGAATTAAGTTAATAATTCACATTGAGAATCTTTTCAGGTTTAGAGCTTTATATAATTAGGCCATAAAATATACATAACAACATGAATATTACATGTAGACACGTCTACCCAGTTTCCATTGTTTCACAAAATAAAATTTCTTGAAAAAAAGGGTCATGTCTAGTTCCATGTTTTAGACAATATGACTTTTCCTTGATCCCATCCTTGACCCTATTCCACCTTATGTCATGTGAAAAACAATTCAAAAACTTGGGATGAGCATAAAAAGATTAGTAAGGGATACACAAAGAAGGAAAACTATTAGTTTTTCAAAACTACAATTAAACCATGAATAATTTATCATAAGTAATACTTTTTACCTTTATGAAGTATTAAATACTCTTCACTAAATAAAAGATCATTTATTACCCTTTTGTAACCAAAATACTACCATAAAACCCATATAAAGAACTCATAACATATAAAGGTAACTTGGGACGTAAACATAATTAAATTGAATAACCATACAGTCGACTTACACACATATCACTAAATGGAATAGCCACACGGTCGACTTCCATAACCAATGCATTGGAGGTTATAACATAATCACCCATCCTGGTTTATCATGACACTAACCGTCATTTGATTTATCACATTACCTGTAAAGACTCATAAATTTCAATGAAATTTTTTTTCTTAATTTTCTTTGAAATTTTACAAGAACGGAGTTTCTGACGGCACCTGATTCCGAGGCCCGGTGTGCCCGGAATCATTTTCCGAAGTTTGGCTCAGGTACGTTCAGTGAACGAACGAGCGAGTTTTTCTAACCTTTGAACCGGTGCTCGGAATCGAATTCCGAGGGCACCGATGGAATCGCAGCGCCGGTACTTGCTTAGAAATGCCTCTTCCGGAGTTGTGTTTTCTCGGGTGTGGTTTTTAATTTTTGGCGTTAAGTGAAGAAAATAAAATAAAGTGGTGCGACAACTTTATTTTATTTCACTTAAAACCACTTAAATCCACTTAAAGATACTTAATCTAAGTTGAAGCGGATAGGGTGGAACCCAAAATATCCTACCCTAAAGGTAGGATATTTGTGAGGCGGGGCCCGCACGAGCCCCACCGTTTCTTTTCCCCTAAGTAACGCATCTGCGAAAAAAAACTCCTCTTTAATGAAAGTCAACTGGTGCGTTTTCTAAAACTCTTAAACGCTCCTATTAAATGGACAGTTAAGTTGTTACCATTAATTCACCGAATTAATGGTTTGTTTCTTAACATGTTTTCAAACTGTTGGCATAATAATAAAATAAGACCAACACACTTTCTTCTTGGGTGCGGTTTGTTGAGAGGATTTGGAGAAACTGTATCTTCATCCTTCTTCGCGAAGAACGTGAAGAACGCCGGCCTTCGACGAAAGGCGACGAAGAACGTCGAACCCTCGAAGATCAACGACGCGATGCTGTGTACCGCGACGCCGACGATTCTCCTCCCACGACATTCTTCTGCGACGTTCCTTCCCCGTGACAAATATTCGATCAACTGCTTGAGGTAGGAGATTGTGGATCTTTTAAATTTCCTTTGTGGATTTTATCCTCAACATGGATTTAATTCGTGAAATTAAATCTGTGTGTTTTCTTTAACCCTCAGAGATTGTCGACGCGACGCCGTATACCGTGACGACGCGACGCCCTTCCGCGACGCAACGATCCTCTTCTTCCACGATGGTAAATTCCGCGAAGAACTCTCGTTCGACGACTATGACGAGGTAGGGGTTTTATTTGAGAATAATATTATTTCCCATGGTTGTTTCCTTCTAAAAAAAAGAACCCGGATCAAAGTTCAATTTTAATTTATTAAAATTGTGCCTGGTTATGTTTTCATGTGTTGATTATTATTCCCAATTGTTATCACCTAACGCGGAGGGTGCGGGCCAAACAAACACGGCCCGACAACCCTCCGCAGTTTTTCGTTGATGCGTGGATTAACGGCGTTTACGAAATGGGATTGAAATGGAGATTGGAGGCTGTCACAGCAATGTTCAGATCCCGGGGGAGCCATAGGAGCAAACCGAAGGCAAAACGGACCACCGGAGCGCGTCCGGCCGCCAGGAAGCAGCGGCGCCCGGCGCGCCACCGGGAAGACCTTCCGCGGCTGAAGCCGCGGCGGCGAGCGCTGGTCCCACGGCCGCACGGGACCGCGGGGAAGGGACGCGGCCTTGCGCCGCGTCCGATGACACGGAGCGGCCCCCGCGCGGGGGCCGCGGCTCCTTTGGTGCAGCCGCTCGGCCAGCACCGAGCCGCCCAGACCGGCCAGCCGGGTCGCGCCCAAGCCAAGCCGGGCCGGGTCGCGCCCAGCAGGGTCGAACCCGGACCCGGGCCGGGTCGAACCGGTTCGGGCCGACCCAGGGGGGGTTGGGCCGGGTCGGCCAGGCCCAGACCCCCCGTTTTCGGACCTTTTCGGTCTTTTGCCCGTATCTTGAGCTACGGGCCTCCGGTCGACGCGCAGTCAATGGAGATGCGATCTTTGGATCGAGACGATCGTTTCGGTATATTACACTCAAGGTTTCGGAGTACTTTGGGTTTGGCTGGGTCAGTTCGTACACGAGACCAACCGGGCCCTCGGAGCAGAAACGCTTATATCTTGAGCTCCGGATGTCCGATTGACGTGCTGTCGACTTTGTTGAATTTCTCTAAGTGAGACGAATCTTTTGGATTACTCCGCCCAAGGTTTGGATGCAGGTGGAGTACGGCCGGGTTGGTTTTTCCTTAAAAACCAACCGGGCCCCTGGGATGAAAAAGCCAATAATTCTCAGACCAGGCGTCCGATTGACGCGCCGTCTGCGACGTTGAGTTCCTATTGACGATACAAAACTTTTGGATACATCAACTCTGGACTATGTGTCAGTTGATGTATCATCCTCTCGGCTCGTGGAGCAGACCCTCCCGAACGAGCTTGCTGTGTGCGGGAACCCTAGAGCTGGCTGCGTTGCGACTGCGACGACGACGACTGTGCAGAGATCCTCAGTGGATTCGACGGCGACGACTACAACACTCAGCGATCCTACGTGGGTTTGTGCTACAGATCATGTGTGGGTCCAATCCTATGTGGGTCAGCACTCAGCGGTCCTGTGTGGGCCAACGCCTATAGATCCTGTGTGGGTCCGATCCTGTGTGGGTCATTACAGGGGTTAGTTACCTATCGATCTTGTGTGGGTCAGATCCTTTGTGGGTCATTCCGATGGTTAGTTACCTATCGATCCTGTGTGGGTCAGATCCTTTGTGGGTCATTGCGGGGGTTAGTTACCTATCGATCCTGTGTGGGTCAGATCCTTTGTGGGTCATTGCGGGGGTCAGTTACCTATCGATCCTGTGTGGGTTAGATCCTTTGTGGGTCATTGTGGGGGTCAGTACCTATCGATCCTTTGTGGGTCCGATGACTTAAATGAATCAGTGGCAATACCTGATCATCTCTATCGTCATACAAAGAAGTATACCTGTGTGAGATGAATCCTATTTTGCTTTCATTTGTGGATTGTGTTGAGCTATCCTGTGTGGATTTACATTTTGCGTTCCTGTGTGGATTTATGTTTTGCTTTCCTGTGAGGACTGGGTTGTACTTGAGCTCAGATATTAGAGACGAATGAGAATTGATGACTTAGGTATATGTATGGGCGTATAACTAAGGAGTGTCGGATGTTACTTTGTGATTGTATCTTTCCTTTGTGGTTATCCTTTGTGGATTCTGGGAGACCTTCGGGGGTCTCGGGGTCCCTACTGAGTAGGTTATACTCACCCCTGCGCGGGCTATGCCCGCACTACATTGTGTTGGTTGCAGACGACAGACAGCGCTGATCGTGGTTGAGGCTTGTGGAGCAGGACTGTACCTGGAGGTGGACCACTGGGCGGGACGTACTCGGAGCGGTCGGCTGGACCTGAGGAGCTGTGGAGGCTATCTGTACCCACCCTTCAGATGGGATTTCCAGTGGACAGCTCGACGTTGCGAATTTACTTTTCAGTTGCTGTTTTCCCTTTCCAGTTGTACTTTACTTTCAGTTTGGGCTTGTATACTGGCCCACTTACTTTTCCGCATTTACTGTTGTACCAGTTTTTACTTAGTGTTACTTCTGCCTGCTTGCTCTGTGGTGTTTGTGGTTAACTTTACAATGGAAATGCCTTCCCTTTTACTGGGATTTACGCCTTGGTGCTAGTCGCCAGCCCCTGGCCTAGGGAAGGCGGGCTTGGGGTAGTCACGGCACGGGCCCCGAGGACGGTTCGTGACAAATTGGTATTAGAGGAGTTCGGCTCTACCGCAGAACTTGGGACTCTGATCTTTTTCTATGTGAAGAAATAATGTTTAGCGTATTGGGTGTGGTTATCAGTCCAGGGAGTCCAATGTTGGTGCGGCGACCAACGTATCCGTACACCAGGACCCTGACTTCTGATTTCTGACTTAGTGCACGAAAACATTGATTGCGTGTGTGTTTCAAGTTTTCTTTGTGATTACTTTGTGTCAGCTCACCATGTATACTGTTCTGACCATGGCGCATCTATTTCCTTTTTCAGGCTGGCCCCATGACGGCAGCCAGCTAGGGTTCTGAGAGTTGAGCATGACGACAGCCCACCGAGCGACGAGGCCTCGGTACAGGGCCCTTTGATAGCTGAGGCACTGGTAGTACCTATACCGCCGTGCCACCGATGCTTCCAGCCCCAGCTGCTGACAATACACGTCGCCTTAGTGCACTGCATGAGTTCCAGCGCCAGCGACCGCCCAGGTTCCATGGGGAGACGGACCCCCAGGCAGCCGAGGACTGGCTGGAGGCAGTGGTACGAGTTTTCCGGTTAGTGAGGACGCCAACAGACCTCATGGTGATCCTCGCAGCGAGCCTACTGCACGCGGCAGCAGGCCGATGGTGGAGCTTGATGCTCCAGGTGCACAATGAGGAATCTCTTCTCTGGATGGACTTTGAGAGCCTCTTCCGCTCAGAGTTCGTCCCAGACACCCTTTGTGCGGTGCGCATCCAAAAGCTTCTTCAGCTGCGGCAGGGCAGCTTGAGGGTCGCCCAGTACTCAGCAAGATTTACCGATCTCTCGCGCTACTCGACAGACATGGTATGGGACCCATTCTTCCGGGCCCAGACTTTTGAGCAGGGTTTGAGACATGAGATCAGGGCATCGCTAATCTCCCTCAGCATTCCAACCCGGGCAGGAGTATTAGAGTGAGCCCTTTTGATCGAGATATTTCTTGCTGAGTCTACACCAGCAGCGAGACCTATCACGGGGTGGCACGTAGCAGAGTCTTCTGCGGCAGGTAGTCGACGGATAACTCATGGGTCCAGGTAGACCAGACCCTCACACAGACGACCTCAGGACACTGGCTCAGCAGTGCGGGGCACACAGTGTGGAGCCAGTCTTTCGAGAGGCAGGCAGTGCTACACATGCGGCGGACAGGGTCACATGGCTCATGACTGCCCGACCCACCGTGTCGAGGAGCAGCAGAAGGTTGAGAGGCCACCCATGCAAAGGCAGAGGGTCGACCGTGGCGGTCCACAGGGAGTAGGAGGATGAGGCAGAGGAGCTGGCCGAGCAGCAGGTGGTGGGCGATGCTTTGAGGCTCTACCACCACCACCACCAGGAGGTCCACCCCGGCCACAGGGAGCTGGCGGGCAGAGACATGCACAGCTCCAGGCAGCGGAGGCCTATGACCACAGCGCACCTGAGATGATTTGAGATACTATCTGTGTCTATTCCACCCTTTCTGCAGTTCTTATAGACACAGGAGCGAGTCACTCTTTCATAGCCACTTCCCTTGTTCGGAGCTTGGAGATTCTGACAGAGCCGTTGGCTCGATCCTTACGGCTAGAGACTCCTATGGGAGAAGACTCGACGATTACGCACTGGTGCCAGCAGTGTGAGCTTACTCTAGGAGGCAAGAGCTTCGGCTGGGATCTTCTTGTAGCGGCGTCGAGGCCTTACAACGTCATCTTGGGCATGGATTGGTTATCTACAGTCCATGCTCAGATCGACTATTTTAGGTGCAAGGTGCGATGTGTATGCACCGACGGGAGCAGGTTCACCTTCACCGACGAGAAGGGCGTATTTGCAGCACAGGATGGAATCTCGCAGAGGAGAGGAAAACCCATAACTCATCAGTTGGCTAGCCTCATCCTAGGAGCAGTTGACGTGCAGAGTCCTAGTTTTCCTGCAGTGGTGGATCAGTATGCAGACATCTTTCCTGACGACGTTCCAGGACTACCTCCTCTCAGAGAGGTAGAATTATATATTGAACTATACCCCGAGACAGCCCCGATATCCACTCCAGCATATTGGATGGCCCCCACTGATCTTTGAGAGCTACAGGTACAGTTGGAGGACTTGCAGGGCAAGGGTTTCATCCGACCCAGTGTTTCACCCTGGGATTCCCCAATATTGTTCGCCAAGAAGGCGGACAGGAGCTTGCGACTTTGTGTCGACTATCGTCGCCTGAACTAGGTGACAGTGAGGAACAAGTATCCACTACCGAGGATTGACGACCTCTTCGATCAGCTCAAGGGAGTACGGTGGTTCTCGAAGATAGACCTCAGGTCAGGCTATCATCAGCTCAAAGTTCGGGAAGAGGACGTGTAGAAGACGACCTTCAGATGTCGGTATGGACACTATGAGTTCTTGGTTATGCCATTCGGTGTAACCAATGCTCCAGTGGTGTTCATGGGCCTCATGAACAGGATCTTTCAGCCATACCTCGATCGATTTGTCATGGTCTTCATCGACACCATTTTGATATACTCGACTACTGAGGAGGAGCATTCCTACCACTTGCGGGGTGTACTAGACACACTCCGAGAGCACCAGCTTTATGGTAAGCTCTCGAAGTGTCAGTTCTGGATACGCGAGGTCCACTTCTTGGGGCACGTCATCTTTGAGGCGGGAGTTGCAGTGGATCCTGCGAAGATCGAGGCAGTGCTAGCTTGGGAGCCACCCAAGAGCGCGACGGAGGTGCGGAGTTTCTTGGGACTAGCCGGATACTATCTGAGATTTGTGCCAGACTTCTCCAGAGTTGCGACACCACTCTTAGCTTTGAAGAAGAAGGGAAAACCCTTTGTGTGGTCAGACAGATGTCAGTAGAGCTTCCAGGAGCTGAGACAGAGATTGAACAATGCCCCTATCTTGAGGTTTCCTGAGGAGGGAGTAGGGTACGTGGTCTACTGTGATGCATCAGGGACCAGACTCGGATGTGTCCTGATGCAGGAGCGGGTGGTGATCACCTATGGATCACGTCAGTTGAGGCCACATGAGCAGAACTACGCTACCCATGACCTGGAGTTAGCAGCAGTGGTCTTCGCTCTGAAGACATGGCGACACTATCTGATGGGCGAGTGCTTTACAGTATTTTCTGACCATCAGAGTCTCAGGTACATCTTCTCTCAGAAGTACCTGAACCTGAGATAGTGGCGATGGATCGAGTTCCTCCAGTACTATGACTTTGAGATAGTCTATACTCCTGGAAAGGGGAACGTGGTAGCCGATGCTCTCAGCAGGAGGACGAGCATTCAGCTACTTGAGGAGGTGACTGAGCAGCTAGCCACTTTGCAGATATCCTTCATGGATAGAGATGGAGCAGCCTTCCTTCAGTCTCTCACAGTCACCCCTCCACTACTGCAGCGGGTCAGAGAGGCACAACATGGGGACGCTGACTGTGAGACGCGGCATGCACAGATATCCTCAGGACATGCACCTGATGGTTTCTCCTTTGGAGGAGAGCACGACATCCTTTTCAGAGGACGTACCTTGGTACTAGTCGCTTTACGAGAGGAGGTGCTGAGAGAGTTTCACACTTCCCCTTTGGCGGTACATCCTGGAGTGGGGAAGATGTACCAGGATCTCAGATGACAGCACTGGTGGCCGGGCATGAAGAAGGCTGTGGCATAGTTCGTTTCTCGATACCTCACCTGCCAGCAGTTGAAGGCAGAGCATCAGGTACCAGCAGGCTTGGTATAGCCCTTGAGGTCCTGGAGTGGAATTGGGACGGGATATCTATGGACTTCGTGACTGGACTTCCACGCACTTCCAGAGGTCATGACTCCATTTGGGTGATTGTCGACCGACTCACCAAGTCGGCTCACTTCTTACCCATCAGAGAGAAGGGCTCAGTGGAGAGATTGGGATGTCTCTACGTTCAGGAGATTGTACGACTTTACAGTGTGCCATCATCCATCGTCTCCGATCGAGATGCTCGCTTTACTTACCGGCTTTGGAAGGGGTTACAGGAGGCGTTCGAGACACATCTACGTCTGAGCACCGCCTTTCACCCTCAGACGGATGGTCATATGGAGAGGACCATTCAGACTCTCGAGGACATGCTCCGCGCATGTTTCCTAGACTTTGGTCGCAGCTGGGAGGACCACCTACCCTTGGTGGAGTTTGCGTACAACAACAGATACCACTCCACCATCGGGATGGAACCATACGAGGCGTTGTACGGCAGACTTTGCAGATCTCCTTTGTGCTAGACAGACGCTAGGGAGTCAGTACTTGTGGGACCAGAAATGGTCCGGGCCACGACAGAGAAGGTCCAGGTCATCCAGGAGCGGATGAGGATAGCTCAGAGCCGGCAGAAGTCTTATGCTGACAGGAGGCAGAGGCCACTAGAGTTCGAGGATGGCGACCACGTCTTCTTGCGTGTCTCACCTCGACGTGGTTTACGGAGATTTGGCCGAGGCGGCAAGTTGTCTCCACGCTTCATCAGACCATTCCAGGTCCTCAGCAGGATTGGTGAGGTGGCTTATCGCCTGGCTCTACCACCTCAGTTGCACCGGGTACATGATGTCTTCCACGTATCTCAGCTGAAGTGATACGTGCACGACCCGACGCATATCATTGACCATGGGGAGATGGACGTTGATGATGGGGCGACTTTTTCAGAGGTCCCGGTGGAGATCGAGGATCGAAAGGAGCAGGTCCTACGTGGATGGTCTATTCCTCTAGTGCGCATCATATGGCAGCACGGGAACCTCCAGGAGAGCACTTGGGAGCGGGAGGCTTAGATGCGTGCTCAGTACCCACTTTTGTTTCCCTAGTTTATGATGTATCTTTACGGGGACGTAAATCCCTGAGGTGGGAGTGATGTAAAGACCCGTAAATTTCAAGGAAATTTTTTTTCTTAATTTTCTTTGGAATTTTACAAGAATGAAATTTCTGACGGCACCTGATTCCAAGGCCCGGTGTGCCCAGAATCATTTTCCGAAGTTTGGCTCGGGTACGTTCAGTGAACGAACGATCGGAGTTTTCTAACCATTGAACCGGTGCTCGGAATCGAATTCTGAGGGCACCGATGGAATCGCAGCGCCGATACTTTATTAGAAACACCTCTTCTGGAGTTGTGTTTGCTCGGGTGTGGTTTTTAATTTTTGGCATTAAGTGAAGAAAATAAAATAAAGTGGTGCGACAAATTTCTTTTATTTCACTTAAAGCCACTTAAAGCCACTTAATGCCACTTAATCTAAGTTAAAGAAGATAGGGTGGAACCCAAAATATCCTACCCTTTAGGTAGGATATTTGTGAGGTGGGGCCCGCATGATCCCCACCGTTTATTTTCCCCTAGGTAATGCACCCTCGAAAAAAAACTCCTCTTTAATGAAAGTCAACTGGTGCGTTTTCTAAAACTCTTAAACGCTCCTATTAAATGGACAGTTAAGTCATTACCATTAATTCACCAAATTAATGGTTTGTTTCTTAACATGTTTTCAAACTGTTGTCATAATAATAAAATAAGACCAACACACTTTCTTCTTGGGTGCGGTTTGTTGAGAGGATTTGGAGAAACTGTATCTTCATCCTCCTTCACGAAGAACGCGAAGAACGCGAAGAACGCGAAGAACGGCGGCTTTTGATGAAAGGTGACGAAGAACGCCAACCCCTCGGAGATTGACGATGCGATGTTGTTTACTGCGACGCCGATGATTATCCTCCCGCGACGTTCTTCTGCGACGTTCCTTCCCTGCGAAAAATCTTCGATCAACTGCTTGAGGTAGGAGATTGCGGATATTTTAAATTTCCTTTGTGGATTTTATCCTCAACATGGATTTAATTCGTGAAATTAAATCTGTGTGTTTTCTTTAACCCTCAGAGATCATCTACGTGACGCCGTATACCGCGACGACGCGATGCCCTTCCGCGACGCGACGATCCTCTTCTTCCGCGATGGTCAATTATGCGAAGAACTCTCGTTCGACGACTACGACGAGGTAGGGGTTTTATTTTAGAAAAATATTATTTCCCATGGCTGTTTCCTTCTAAAACAAAGAACCCAGATCAAAGTTAAATTTTAATTTATTAAAATTGTTCCTGGTTATGTTTTCATGTGTTGATTATTATTCCCAATTGTTATCACCTAACGCGGAGGGTGCGGGCCAAACAAACACGGACCGACAACCCTCCGTAGTTTTTTATTGATGCGTGGATTAACAGAATTTATGAAATGGGATCGGAATGGCGATTGGAGGCCATCACAGCAAATTTCGGATCCCGGGAGAGCCATAGGCGCAAACTGCAGGCAAAATGGACCACCAGAGCGTGTCAGGTGGTCCACGGAAGTTCCTGCCGGCGCGCCACGCCGGCGCCGGCGGCCGGAGGCAGCGGCCGGCCGCCGGGAAGACCTGCCGTGGCGGGGAGCACCAGTCCCATGGCTGCGTGGTACCGCGGGGAAGGGACGCGGCCTTGCGCCGCGTCCGGTGACACGGAGCGGCCCCCGTGCGGGGGCTGCGGCTCCTTTGGTGCGACCGCTCGGCCAGCGCCGAGCCGCCCAGACTGGCCAGTAGGGTCGCGCCCAGGCCGATCCGGGTCGGACCCGGACCCGGGTCGGGTCGACCCGGTTCAGGCCTACCCAAGGGGGGTGGGGCCGGGTCGGGCTGGGCCCAGACCCCCCATTTTCGGACCTTTTCGGTCTTTTGCCCATATCTTGATCTACGGGCCTCCGATCGATGCGCCGTCAGCGGCGATGCAATCCTTGGATCGAGACGGTAGTTTCGGTATATCGCACTCAAGGTTTTAGAGTACTTTAGGTTTTTCCAGGTCGGTTCATACACGAGACCAACCGGGCCCTCGGAGCGGAAACACTTATATCTTGAGCTCCGGACGTCCGATTGACGTGCCGTCGACTTTGTTGAATTTCTCTAAGTGAGACGAATCTTTTGGCTTACTCTGCATGAGGTTTGGATGTAGGTGGAGTACGGTCGAGTTGGTTTTTCCTTAAAAACCAACCGGGCCCCTAGGACGAAAAATCCAATAACTCTCAGACCGAGCGTCCGATTGACGCGCCGTCTGTGACGTTGAGTTCCTGTTGACGATACAGAACTTTTGGATACATAAAATTTGGACTATGTGTCAGTTGATGTATCAGCCTCTCGGCTCATGGAGCAAACCCTCCCGAATGAGCTTGCTGTGTGCGGGAACCCTAAAGCTAGCTGCATTTGCGACTACGATGACGACGACTGTGCAGAGATCCTCAGTGAATTCGACGGCGACGACTACAACACTCAGCGATCCTATGTGGGTCAGTGCTACAGATACTGTATGGGTCCGATTCTGTGTGGGTCAGCTCTCAGTGGTCCTGTGTGGGACAACGCCTACAGATCCTGTGTGGGTCCGATCCTATGTGGGTCATTGCGGGGGTTAGTTACCTATCGATCCTGTGTGGGTCAGATCTTTTGTGGGTCATTGCGGGGGTTAGTTATCTATCGATCCTGTGTGGGTCAGATCCTTTGTGGGTCATTGCGGGGGTTAGTTATCTATCGATCCTGTGTGGGTCAGATCCTTTGTGGGTCGATGGGGGGTTAGTTACCTATCGATCCTGTGTGGGTCAGATCCTTTGTGGGTCATTGCGGGGGTTAGTACCTATCGATCCTTTGTGGGTCTGACGACTTAGATGAATCAGTGGAAATACCTGATCATCTCTATCGTCATACAAAGAATTATACCTGTGTGAGCTGAATCTTGTTTTTCTTTCCTTTTTGGATTGTGTTGAGCTATCCTGTGTGGATTTACGTTTTGCTTTCCTATGTGGATTTACGTTTTGCTTTCCTGTGTGGACTGGGTTGTACTTGAGCTCAGATGTTGGAGCCGAATGAGAATTGATGACTTAGGTATATGTGTGGGCATATACCTAAGCAGTGTCGGATGTTACTTTGTGATTGTATCTTTCCTTTGTGGTTATCCTTTGTGGATTCTGGGAGACCTTTGGGGGTCTCGGGGTCCCTACTGAGTAGCTTATACTCACCCCTGCACGAGCTATAACCGCACTACGTTGTGTTGGTTGCAGATGACAGACAGCGCTGATCGTGGTTGAGGCTTGTGGAGGAGGAAGATACCTGGAGGTGGACCACTGGGCGGGACGTACTCGGAGCGGTCGGCTGGACCCTAGGAGCTGTGGAGGCTATCTGTACCCACCCTTCAGGTGGGATTTCCAGTGGACAGCTTGACATTGCGGCTTTACTTTTCAGTTGTTTTTTTCCCTTTCCAGTTTTACTTTACTTTCAGTTTGGGCTTTTATACTGGCCCACTTAATTTTCCGCATTTACTGTTGTACCAATTTTTACTTAGTGTTACTTCTGCCTGCTTGCTCTGTGGTGTTTGTGGTTTACTTTATAAAGGCAATGCCTTCCCTTTTACCGGGATTTACGCCTTGGTGCTAGTCGCCAGCCCCTGGCCTATGGAAGGCGGGCTTGGGGTAGTCATGGCATGGGCCCCGAGGACGGGTCGTGACATTACCACCCGTCAAATGTCTAATTACCATTATAAAATCATAACACATACAACAAATATAAATTAAAGAAAACATTTCTACATTTCAATAACAATATATCACATAAATATATTGAAATAACAAATCCATTATCAAAACCATTTTCAATACAAAAATACATGAAAGATTATATGTAATTTATTTTGCTTTTAAAAACATTATGGCTTGTTAAGGAAGCCAAAGAGAAAATAATACTCGCGGTGGCGGAAAGATCATTGTCACTGCTTACGGTGAAATAAACATTCCTTTTTGTCATTTAGTAAAATGATTCATAGACAAATATTCCCAATGAATTAAATAAAAAGTAAATGGTTTTTATACATCGTATAAAAAAAAGTCGTGTATTAAAACAAAATACGCCTCATCGAAAGGAGATTGAGATGTAGTCCCTTACCTCATGTCTGACTAGGCCTATTCGTTCTTTAATCTCTTGAATAATAAACTAAAGTTAATTTATAGTTTCTTAAGAACCTTTTTCATTTTGATTATTCATTTTATATCAAATATTCTCATGTTATAAACATTATTTAACCATTTAACTTTATAATGGTCATTTTGTCGATATTTGGTACTTGAGTCAAAAATGGACTTCTTATAATTACAAGTTGTTCATGTGGTAAAAAGTTCATTATATCCATAATAATATTAATGATTAAGATATCATATATATCATATATATCATATATATTTAGTATATACATGTATTTATAATAGTACATAATATTTGGATATAAGAAATAAAATGCACCGTTCATGGAGACGGTAAGTCGTACGTATGCATGAACACTACTTCAATTTCTATTTCATATTGTAATGGAATAAAAACATAATGATACATATGTATATTATAATTCCAGTATAATATCATATATAATTTTATTTACTCTACCCTTTATACATTACACATAAGGCATGAATGAGTCATATCGCTTTGAGGGGGCGATAGTTCACACTTCCTCAAATGAGAATATCGTATTACCCACTATGGAAACCATAAAGGTATTATATAAATAGAAAATACAGAAGTATAGAAACAATATAAATATAATTTATATCATATATAAATATAGTGCCATCATAATGTCCACAATGAGAGGCGGTCAAAGATATTTGAAGAATCATTGTTTCGTGAGATAATAGTTTGCCGTCTACAGAAACAGTATGTTCTTTACCCATTAGACGGAGGTGTGTGTAATTTAAGTTCAAATAATTCTCATAAAAACAACCTATTATATTTATTATATTGGTTTTCTTATAAAATAAACGAATGAAAAGAGTTTAGGGGGTTGGAAAAGTAAAATAAAACACAAGAATTTAAGAGAAACAGTTACCTTTAATTCGGGTAACTCCTTTTAGTTTTAACCAAAATGACTTCTAGGAGTGCCTTATGCCTAAGGTAAGGCTTCTAGGAGGAGGAAAGGTATGTAGGGAGCTTAATTTAGAATAGGTTGGATGATCCAAGGGGATTCAGAGGTGTGAGGAATGGGTTATAGGTAAGGGCTTTTTATAAGGGGGAGGAGGGCTCTTTAAGAAAGTGTGAAAATATTATTTAATTATATAATGATTTTCGGTTTCTAAAGGTCCCAAAATAATTAATGTCAATTATAAGATGACTCATGGTACAAATAAAATCACTCAATAAGAATTGGACTGGTTTTGGATATTATTTTAATCTTTATAATCTTATTTATTTAAATCATTTATTAATAAGGTAAACACTGTATCATTATTGTGTCATAAATAATTTTATTTACTTGATGTCTAAAAATTATAAAAAATGTACCATGATGTAGGAAGCCTTTTTATCCTTCCAAATAATATTTATAGTTGAAATGAAAACTTATATAACCATATGTAAAAATTAATTTACTAAAAGATATTTGTTTATGTCATTTTTGTCTTTACTTTATGTTAATTAAAATAGAGTGTCATTATCACTCTTAAGTGGCTTCATGGGGATCTAAAATATATCCAAGGATTCCCAAGGTCGGAAATTACTCATAAAATAAGTTTAGGATAATTTTTAAGGTAATTTTGTATTATTATGATATTATTTTTACATTGAATTGCCCTATTTACCTTTAACTGCAGTTAATAAAATTTAAAAGTTACTATTCACCAACAAATATTTTAATCTTATTGAACCACATTTTGCATACTAATAATAACCATGTATGTCTAATTTTCTAAATTCAGTTCACAGAACTAGTAAAAATTCATTTCAATGAAAAATTCAACTTTTTAACTACTACTTAGTGTTTTCACTATTCATCAAAAATTGATGTTTTTCAGAAAAATACCAAAAATTCAGCCTAAGCTATATTTTATATTACAAATTAAAAAATGTGGTATATTTTACAAAATAAAAAACGTTGAATTTGGATTAATTAATTTAAAATTAATTCTTGTTGTCAAAATAAAATGTGTGTTTTTATGAAATATTAACTATCAAAATATTGACACTTGTTTATGTCCAATTTCAAATTGAAATTAATTAAAATGACCAAAATTTAATTAAATGATAAAAATATAATCTAATTACACATTATTACCAATTAAAAAGATAACCTTACCATATAAATAAATTAGAATAAAATGCAGTTTTGAATTAAAATACAATATTTTTCACTATTCATTAAAAATCTATTTTATCAGAAAAATACCAAAAATTTACCCAAAGTTAATTTTGATTTCCCTATTATAAATAAGAATTTTATTTTTTCAAATAGAACATATAAAAGTGACCAAAATATATTTTAAGAGAGTTCTCCATTAAAAGGTGGTAAATCAACCATTTAAAGTAAATTATGCTTAAAAATAGATTCATTCACATTTTATGCCTCTAACTTTTATTAGATAGATGTAAAAACATTTAACAAACTTGTATAATCATATTTTAGTTAGTTCTGTTCATTCCTGCCAATAAAATGGCTAGAAATTAACTACCATTTAAAATATTAATATCATATTATTAGTGTGCAACGTATGATTTCAAAGAAACTCGTTGTTGCATATCGGGTATGCCATCAAACATAGAAAACCCTTTAAAGTAAAATTAATATTTAATTCAAAAATATTAATAAATATGAAAATGTCATATTTCTTTATTTACCTGGGATGTTACATCCTCCCCCCTTTTGGGAATTGCGTCCTCACAAATTTATTCATTTTTCAAATAAATGGAGGTATTTATCCCTCATAGCATTTTCAGATTCCCACGTTGCCTTTTCAACCATATGATTTTTCCACAAAACCATTACCTGGTGAATTACCTTATTTTTCAACAATTTCTCTCAATGGTCAAGAATCTAGATTGGTTGTTCCTCATAAGAGGGATTCTCTACCAAATGAACTACCTCTCGACTTAAAACATGAGATGGATATGGGATATACTTCCACAACATTGATACATGAAAAAAATTGTGTACCTAGGACAAACATGAAGGTAAAGAAACTCTGTATGAAAATGATCCAAATTTCTCTAGGATTTCATAAGTTCCAATAAACCCCAAACTCAACATTCACTTCTTACCAAAATGCATCACACATTTCCATGGATAAACTTTCAGAAAGACATGGTCATCTTCCTCAAAAGAAAGATCCTTCCTCCGGTTATCTGCATAACTTTTTTGCCTGATCTAAGCTGTTCTCATGTTCTCTTAAATCAACTGAACTTTTTCTACCATCTCTTCTTCCAATGATGGTATCATCTTCTTCCTTTCACCTACTTCATCCCAAAAAGCTGGTGTTCGACACCGCTTCCCATATAATGCCTCAAATGAAGCCATCTATACACTGGAATGAAAACTGTTATTATAATAAAATTCAACCAAAGAAAGATGTTGGTCCCAACTTTTCTGGTAATCCATCGAGCAAGCACGTAACATATCCTCCAAGGTCTGGATTATTCATTCTGACAGCCCATCTGATTAGGGGTGAAAAGATGTACTAAAATTTAATTCAGTAACCAATGACTTCTGAAGGCCTTTCCAAAAGTTAGAAGTAAACATAGGATCACGATCTGATACAATGGAGAGGGGAACACCATGCAACCCGACTCTCTTTAACATACAACCGAGAAAGTTGATCTAGAGACAAAGTATATCAAATCGAAAGGAAAAGAGCATATTTATTCAATCGATCAACAATAACCCATATTGCATTATTACTATGATATGTCTTTGGTAATCCCACAATGAAGTCCATGGATATATTTTCCCATTTCCACTCTGGCACTGGTAAAGACTGAAGCATCCCTTTTGGTAACTACTGCTCTCCTTTAACCTGCTGATAAGTCAAACATTCATAGTAAAATCAACAATATCTCATTTCATTCTATCCCACCAGTAACACTCCCAGACATCATTGAACATCTTAGTACTACCAGGATAAACTGAAAACGGGGAACTATGAGCTTCACGTAATAACTCATACTTCAACTATTAATCACATGGTACACATAATCTCTTTCCAAATCTCAAAACACAATCACTATAAAAGTTAAAATCAAGCATCTTAGCCTTCCGAACCAACTCTACCTTTTTCAGCAACTCACTCTCTTCCTTATGTGCTTGCTTAATTCTATCTGATAGGGATGATATCACTGACACCTGAAACAAAATAGAAGAATTTCATGCACCATCAACTTCTATGCCAAGGTTCATCAAATCAAAAGCCAAAGTATCTCATTCCAAACATAGCGTGGTTAATTAAGCATTACTTTTTCAACTCAAATCATCAACCACTTTATTTTCTTTTCCTAGATGGTAAAGGATCGTGCAATCATAATCCTTAATTAATTATAACCATATCCTCTATATCATGTTCAATTATTTCTATGTGAATATATATACTTAAAAATTTTGTGATCAGTATATATTTCACACTTTACACCATACAAATGATGCTTCCAAATTTTTAATGTAAAAACAACAGTAGCTAATTCCAAATCTTGTGTAGGGTAATTTAACTCATGAGGTTTCAACTAACATGAATCATAAGAAATTACCAGATCATTCTTCATAAGGACACAACTATGTCCTTTCAACGAAACATCACTATAGATAACAAACTCACCAAATCTGAAAGGTAATTCCAAAACCAAAACATTCAATAATATTATTTTCTATTCCTGAAAACTATCATCACATTCTTTTGTCCAAATGAACTTAACACCTTTTCGAGTTAAATTAGTCATTGGATTAGATAACCGTGAAAAATTCTCAAAAAACCTCCAGTAATAACCTTACAAACCACGAAAACTATGGATATCAGTTATATTTGTCGGTCTTGGCCATTCTTCAACAACTTTTGTTTTATCAGGATCAACAGTTATGCCATTTTTTGAAACAATGTGGCCAAGGAAAGAAATTTTATGTAACCAAAAATCACACTTGCTGAATTTCCCAAATAGATTATTTTATTTTATGGTTTGAAAGAAAACCCATAAATGACTTTAATGCTCCTCTTTAGTTTTAGAATAAACCAAAATATCATCAAAGAACACAACCAAAAACTTATCAAAGAACTCATGAAAAAATATATTTATATGATCCATGAATAAAGTAGGTGCATTGGTTAAACCAAAAGGCATAACTACAAATTCATAATGGCCATATATTGTTCAAAACATGGTCTTCAGAATGTGTGATTCCTTTACTTTCAACTGATGGTACCCCGACCTCAAGTCAGTCTTTGAAAAATACTGAGTTCTATGGAGATGATCAAACAAATCATCGATATGAGGCAAATGATACTTGTTATTAATAGTGATTTTATTCAGTGCTCTATAATCAATGAAAAGTCTAATTGAACCATATTTAATTTTAACAAATAATACAATATAACCCCATGGTGATGTTCTAGGTCGAGTGAAACCTTTATTTAATAACTCCTGCAATTGCTTCTTTAACTCTAAAAGTTCAATTTGAGTTATTCGATAAGGGGGTTTTGAAATTGGCTTAGCATCATGAACTATGTCAACAATAAATTAAACTTCTCGATCTTGTATAATACCAGGAAACTCATCATGAAAAACATCAACATACTCATTTACCACTAGCACATCATTAGTATGAATAGTTCCTTTGTTTTCGATAATATGTGCTAGGTAACATTCATTTCCATATTTTACTAGTTTCTCAGCTTCCTGATATGCTATCAAAAGTATGGGTTCATTCTTGTACATAGAATAAAAATATTTCTGAAAATAAACCTATTCACATCTGCAGTCAATCTTAGCATGATAAATATATGGCCAATCCATGCCCAGAAAAACATCAATCTCTACTAGAGAAAAAAATAAGGTTTGTAGTTAGATTCTTTTAGAACACAGGGACATGAAGGTTCTAATAATGTCTAATTCTCTAAAAATTTCCTCCATGTGTTTTTACCATAAGTTCAATATTCATATCTTGAGATGGAAATCCCAATTTATTAGAAAACTTATCAGAAATGAAAGAATGGGTAGACCCTGAATCAATCAACACTTTGGCATAATCTGAAAAAAAAAGTGTACCAGATACTACTTCATTTGATGTCCCAACATCTGCTAAAGTAGTTTCAAATGATATAACCACCTCTTTCTGCTTGTAGTCTGGCTACTTTCCCTTAGTTGAGTTCTTTATTGGACACACATTTTCATAATGAACCATTTTATTGCACTTAAAACATCTTATTGCGGGCTTTTCATTGCCTAATTGATCATCTTCCTTACCGTTACGAGCAATATGACCAGACTTAACACACCATAAGCACTTTCCAGACATTGATAAACATTCTCCAGAATGCCTTTTACCTCACTTATCATAATTTGGATATTTATTTTTCTTACCTCTAGGCTTCTTTGATGACTTATTTCCCTTTTCCTACCAACTGGACCTCTTATTCTGTTGTTTGTCCAAGAACACATGATCATCAGAAAACTCAATTTCCACCTTCTTCGTACATCAAACAAGTTTTTCATAACTTTTGAACTCACAAGAGGCTAATGATCTTTGATATCATGACTTTAGTCCTGAGTAAAATCAATTTATCTTACTATCAAGATCTCAGATGAAATTTCGAGCATAACTTGCTAGTTGAGTGAACTTTCATTCTTAAGAAGCCACTGAGTCATCCTCCTACCTCAATTCCAGGAATTGTTTTTTCTTCCTAAGACAAACCACCTTAGGAAAATATTTCTCTAGAAACATACCTTTGAATTCATCCCAATAAAGACCATAAATCTCCTCACTATCCCAGATATTTTTCACCATTGACAACCACTGATCCACTTCACCTTCAACACGATAAATAGCGAGACTAAACTTTTGATGTTCTGAACACCCCATGACATCAAAAAATTTCTCCTATTCTTTAATCCACCCATCAGCTAGAATAGGTTCAGATGATCCTATAAATGATGGGGGATGTTGCCTCATGAAATGCTCTACTAGTGAAATGCTCCTCTACGGTTGATCTAGCTGATCTCGTGCATGGATACCACCACCATTTATAGCCTGATTCAAGTGTGCCATCACTATAAAAAACAATTCGGTTCCGATCCTGACCTTCTCAAGTGGATGATTTGGAAGGTTGTCTTCCTCCTGATGTTGTCCCATCATAGCTGCCCTGTTTTCTCTGTGGAAAACTATTCTGAACAAAGAAATATCTTAGGTGAAGCAACATGGTAATCTATAAATGCTATATCATTTCAATATTAACATAAATTACTTTATGGATATTAATTTAATAATTCTCAAACTTCTAAAGTTATCTAAAATGAACTCTAATACCAACTATAAGGACCCGGCCTGAAAAATTTCATATTCTTGAATAAATTTAATAATTCACATTGAGGATCTTTTCAGGTTTAGATATTTATAGAATTCGGTCATAACATATACATAAAAACTTGAATATTACATGTAGACACATCTACCCAGTTTCCATTTTTTTAACAAAATAAAAATTCTTGAAAAAAGTGTCATGTCTAGTTCCATGTTTTAGACAAAATGACTTTTCCTTGATCCTATCTTGACCCTATTCCAATTTACGTCCTGTCAAAAATATTTCAAAAACATGGGATGAGCATAAAAAGCTCAGTAAGGGGTACAAAAAGAAGGAAAACTATTAGTTTTTCAAAAGAACAATTAAACCATGAATAATTTACCATAAGTAATACTTTTCACCTTTATGAAGTATTAAATACTCTTCACTGAATAAAAGATCATTTCTTACCCTTTTGTAACCAAACTATTTCCATAAAACCCATATAAAGAACACATAACATATAAAGGTAACTTGGGACATAAACATACTTAAATTGAATAACCATACGGTTGACTTCCACCCATATCACTAAATGGAATTGCCACACGACCGACTTCCATAACCAATGAATTGGAGGTTATAACATAATCACCCATCTAGGTTTATCATGACACCACATGTCATTTGGTTTATCATGTTACCACCCATTAAATGTCCAAGTACCATTATAAAATCCTAACACAAACAACAAATATAAAGGAAAGAAAAAATTTCCACATTTCAATCACAATATATCACTTAAATATATTGACATAAAAAATCATTTATCAAAACCATTTTTAGTACCAAAATTCATAAAAGATTATATGTTATTTATTTTCCTTTTAAAAACATTACGGCTTGTTAAGGAAGCCAAAGAGCAAATAATACTCGCAGTGGCGAAAAGGTATTTGTCACCTCTTATGTTAAAAGAAATATTCCTTTTTGTTGTTTAGTAAAATTATTCATAGAAAAATATTCCCTTTGAATTAAATGAAAATTCAAAGGTGTTTATATAGTGTATAAAATAAAGTCATGTATTGAAAGAAAATGTGCCTCAATGAAAGAAGATTGAGACGAAGTCCCTTACCACGCGTCCGACTTGACCCAATCGTTCTTCAATCTCTTGAATAATAAACTAAAGTCAATTTATAATTTATTAATAACTTTTTTAAAGTTTATTATTCATTTTATAACAATTATTACCATGTTATAAATTTTATGTAATCTTAAAGTTAATAATGGTCATTTTGTCGATATTTGGTACTTGAGTGGAAAATAGAATTCTTATAATTACAAGTTGTTCATGTAATCAAGATTTCATTATAACTATAATGATATTCATGATTTAGATATCATATATATCATATATATCGAATATATACATGTATTTATAATATTACATAACATTTGGATATAATAAATGAAATGCACCGTTCATGGAGACGGTAAGTCGTACGTACGTATGAACGTACTTCCATTTCTATTTCGTATTATAATGGAATGAAAACTTAATGATAAATAAGTATCTTATAATTACAGTATAATATCATATATAATTTCATTAAATCTACCCTTTATACGTTCTACATAATACATGAACGGGTCATACCCCTTTGAGGTGGCGGTAGTCCGCACTTCCTCAAATGAGATTATCGTATTTACCCACTATTGAAACCATAAAGGTATTCTATAAATTAAAAATACAGAATCATAGAAAAATTATAAGTAAAATATATATCATATATAAATATTTTTCCATAATAATGGCCACCATGAGATGCGGTTGGAGATATTTGAACAATCATCATTTCATGAGGTGGTAGTTAACCGTCCATAGAAACTGTATGTTCTTTACCCATTATATGGAGGTATGTGTAATTGTATTTAGAATAATTCTCATAAAAAGAACCTAGTATATTGAGGACACTTATTTTGTTATAAAATAAAGGAATAAAAAGATTTTAGGGGGCTGAAGAAGTAAAATAAAACCAAATGAAACAAAATAATGTAAGAGAAACTGTTACCTTTAATTCGGGTAACTCCCTTTAGTTTTAACCAAAAAAACTTCTTGAAGTGGCTTATGCATAAGATAAGGCTTCTAGGAGGAGTATATGGATATAGGGAGCTTAATTGGGCAGAGTTTGGATCAGCCAAGTGGCTAGAGAGGTATGAGGAATGTGTTTGAGGTGAGGGCTTTTTATAAGGGGGAGGAGGGGCTCTTTAGAAAAGTGTGAAAATATTATTTTATTATATAATAATTTTATGTTTCAAAAGTTCCAAAACTAATTAAAGTCAAAGATAAGATGACTCATGGTGGAAAAAAAATTATCCAATAATAACTATATAGGTTTTGGATATTATTTCAAACATTATAATCTTATTTATTTAAATCATTTATTAATGAGGTAAACACTACATCATTATTGTGTCATAAATAATCTTATTTAATTGATGTATAAAAATTATAAAAAATGTACAATGATGTAGGAAATATTTTTATCTTTACAGATAATATTTATAGTTGAAAAGAAAACTTATATAACCATATACAAAAATTAATTTACTAAAAGATATTTGTTTGTGTCATTTTTGTCTTTACTTCAAGTTAATTAAAATAGAGTGTCATTATCACTTTTAAGTGGCTTCATAGGGCCCCAAAATATACCCAAGGATTCCCATGGTCTTCCATTACTCATCAAATAAATTTAGGACAAGTGTTAAAGTAATTTGGTATTATTATGATATTATTATTACATTGAATTTCCATATTTACCTTTAACCGTGGTAAATAAAAGTCAAAAGTTACTATTCACCAAAAAAATATGTTCATCTTATTGAACCAAATTTTACTTACTAAAAACTATAATATTTGTTGGATTTTATAAATTAAATTCACAGAAGTGGTAAAATTTTATTTAAGTGAAAAAGTCACCTTTTTAACTACTACTCGGTGTTTTCACTTTTCATAAAAAATTGTTGTTTTTTCAGAAAAATACCAAAAATTCAACCTTAGATATATTTGGTATTATGAATTCAAGAATGATGTCTATTTTACCCAATTCAAAACTTAGAAGTTTAATTAATTAATTTAAAATTAATTCTTGTTGTCCAAACAAAAGGCATGTTTTAAGAAATATTAACTATCAAAAGATTGACACTTATTTAAGTCTAATTTCAAAATGAAATTAATTCCAACGACCAACATTGGATTAAATGGTGAAAATATAATCTAATTACACTTTAAACCCAGTTAAAAAGATAATATATCCATATAAACAAATTAGATTAAAAGACAGTTTTGAATTAAAATACTGCATTTTTAACTATTCATTAAAAAATGAGTTTTATCAGAAAAATACAAAAAATTTACCCAAAGTGAATTTTGATGTCCCTGTTATAATTTTTTTTATTTTGTCAAATATAACATATTAAAGTGACCAAAACTAGATTTTAAGGGTGTTCACCCTTAAAAGGTGGCAAAATAAAACATTTAATGGAAATTATGCTTTAAATTAGATTCATTCACATTTTAAGCCTCTAACTTTTATTGTATAAATGTAAAAACATTTAAAACACATTTATAATCATATTGTAGTTAGTTATGTTAATTCACTCCAATACAAAGTTGAAGCTTTAACTACTATTTAAAATAATATTATTATATAGTTAGTGTGCAACATAATATTTCAAAGAAACCCATTGTTGCATATCAGGTACGCCACAGAACATAGAAACCACTTTAAAGTAAAATTAATATTTTATTCATAAATATTAATAAATATGAAAATGTCATATTTCTTTATTTACTTGGGCTATTATAATTAGAGGTTAATTTTGAAGAATGTTAGTTGTGGATAATAGTTAGAGAAAAATTTAATAAAATGTTCTATTGTTATTATGATATGTTTAAAAAAAGATTGTAATGCTTAAAAAAAAGATTCAATCAATGATATACATTTCATGGAGAAAGGGAAAAATTAGAATTTTATAAAAGGAAGACCTAAAAATGTAATTTTTCTTTTGAAATTAAAACATATCTAGTAAGTATATTTACATATATACTAGACTATAAAAGAATTTCTAAAAATTAGGAAAATTATCAAAAACAAAACATTGTTATCCTAATACCTTTTTTTGTTGAAACGATGGTCTCTAAAACAATCAATTATTTATGGATTTGAGGCTCTAAAAATTATATTAATCATTAAATTGTTTGTGATCTAGGACCTCAGTCACTACATATAATTATTTTTTATTTTACTTCAAGTCTATATTTTCAATTTCCATAAATGTTCTCCTACATAGAAACCTAGTTATATGTTATCCCATCCGACCTCTGTATGACTCATTATCTTATCTTAAGATGGTATATTATTGAATCTTATAATGATATTGGATTTAAACATATTTTATATGAAAAATATATTACCAATAATGAGTTTAAAATGTGACAATCAACTTTATTTAAGGTAGGGAAAAGGGAACGTCTCGAAATTCTAAAGAAAGAACATTGTATTCAATAGAGTGTATGACACAGAACACCATGAACATAAGAGAATATAAAATAATGAGGCTTTAAAATTTAGTTAATATTTTAAATAAATTAAATCTATGATATAGATATAAATCAACCCAATACTAATTTATCTTGAGCCTCACAAAACAATGACTTTCTTTGATGACTTGTGTTATAAGCAAGAACGAGTTATACTAAAAATATTATATTAATACAACATTATTATCTATTATAATAAGATAAATCCTATTAATCAAATTATTTGTTTAAATATTACTATATAACATATGAAAATATATCATCTATAAAAATATTAAATTAATTTATTAGTTACCAATTAATTAGAAATGAAAATATAACCCGATTGAATATAACAGAAATATTTTTAAACTCCCAAAGGGATATTTCCTTAATAAATTAAATTAATTACAAATAGTGAATGATATAAATGAAATATAATTATTATATATTTTAAAAAACATTTTTTATTAATCTATGATATTTTATAGGAATAAGATAAAAACCCCATTTTACACATAAAACCCTGTTTTTTTATAAAGTTATTTTAAATGGATTTTAATAAAAAACTTAATTTAAAAAAATATTTTGAAACATATATATATATATTATATGACAATATTAACTTTATTTTTGAAAGATAAGATTCAAAATTTGGTTACGGTGATTTTTTTTGGTATTTTCCGTAAAGATTCATTTTTTGATGAATAATGAAAAACACTAAATTTTAATTCAAAACTGTTTTTTCATCTAATTTATTTTTCATGTTAAATGACTTATTACATGGTTTTTAATAATAATTAGATAAATTTTATATATTTTAATACAAATTATTTAGTTTTAATGAATTTTAATACGAAATTGGATATAAAAACATAGTAAACTTTTGAACATTTTTACCTTAAAACCCCATTTTCTCACCTAGAGATTAAATTTAATTTAATTTCAACCACTTATATGATAAATTTTTTTAAAAATGGATTCTATAATTTTAATATTAAAATTTTATAATTTATAGTAAGGTGAAAATTGTTTTTTATAAAAATAATAGTGAGTGTGATTAAAATTTAATACAGTGATTAAGAGGATAATTAGCTTAACAAGAGACTAAACCTTACACATAAGTGAAAAAATCACCTAGATACTTATAAAAAATAAATTTTGTGTTCATATATAGATCATTTATTGTATTATATATAATATTATTTATTATTGTTACAAATTTTCATAGGAAAAAAAGCTGTGGAATTCCTGTTTTAGATATTTACAAGAATGCCACTATTCCTCAACTATAAAAAGGCACTCACCCCTCACATTATTCAAATATATAAAGATATTTTATCAACCAATATCTATCCATATAACCTACAAAAATCCTCCACCATAAACCTAGTATCATCATATTTACCATAAAGATAACCAATGAAGTCATTTTGTTTAAACCCAAAAGAGTTACCTGCAAATGAGGAAACAATCTTCAATGAGCACTTTTATTTTATTTCCATCCCCACACCTTTCAAATATTATTATTAAATGATTACATAATAATATAAGTATCATAAATATATATATATTTTGTTATTATAATGGTTATACTACACTTACACACACTTCAATCTAATGGAGAATGAGCATATTGTTCATGTGTACGGCGGACTACCACCTTACAAAATGATGATTGTTTGTTTTTCCTTTACCCCTCTATTGGGTATAAATTATGATGGAATTTTTTTTATATATGATATATATTATATATGTTAAGTATTTATTATTATTTATTTCTTTTAAAACATTTATCTTCATTTTTTCTATCTTGTGGAGATACGATAACATAGTTTATGGTCGTGTGGAATATTGCCTCCTCAATGTGAAGAGATCCATGCACACTATACATGAAATTTATTAAAGATGGTTTTAATAAAACTATGTGAAATATATGAAATAAATATAATACTATAATAATAATATACATGTACATGCTTTAAATTTCATTCTTATAAACATGAAAATGAAATGAAAGTAGTGTTCATGCATATGTATGGCTTACTGTTCCCATGAATGATGAATTTCATCTCTTATATAAAAATATTATAGATTATTATAAATAAATATGTAATGAATATTTATGATTATTAAATAATGTTATAAATTCTTGAGATTTTGAAATCATGATCTACTTTAGTAGAACAAAAATAAGAAGTCAAAACATACCCAAGAAACTAGACAATTATCACCAGAAATAGTTAAAATAATGAAATATTATTAAAAAAAGTTAATAATATATAATTAAACGATAATATATGATATTATAAATAATATTATTGTTCTATTATGAGTTATTTACATGATTAAAAACATTATACAAGCTGTTAATGGAAATTCACTCTAAAGGAAATGTAAGGTAAGTGATTCTTGTCCAACTTTTCTTTCTCTCAAGTAAAGACCATTTTCACCAATTACTAGTTTTTTGTGTTTTACATACTACCATTTTTCTCTACTATATAAAGAATTTATTTATCTTCCTGGTGTATAATTTTTCTTTTGAAGTTATTTCTTTTATGGGTCATATGATTCAAAAGTTACAAATTAGAATGAGACTTCATCTAAATTTACATTCATTAAGACATAATTTATTATTGTCTACCTAATTTATTAAATATGATATACATAATACAACATTGAAATGTAATATAATTATTAATTAATTATTTATAATATTTTTAGTTTTAGTTTTAATTATTTCAATAAAGGGGAATTGAATTAACTATTTACCATGTGTAAAAGAATTAGATAACCCAATTTCATTTATTTTGGTTATATTACTTCAATGTTGTCATTAATATTCTACAATTATGTGTGTAACAACTTTTTACTATCTATTTTTTTATATCCACATGTTTTAGGTGTATTTAAATTTGAAACACATTATCTATTTACTAATTTAGGATCATATCAGTATTATGGTATTCTCAAGGGTTTAAATCACAATTATATTTTGTTTGAGATTGTTTACAAATTAATTTATAATATATAAAATTATTAGATCATGGTTTTCTTATCCAATTATTATTCACAAACTTTTTTAAGTAATAGTACCATTTTCTAACTCTTTGGTACTTAAAATGTTTTATAAAATTATGTTAAGAAAAAATGACTTAATTTCCCTCTTTAGCCAGAGAACCTATTTTATTCTAAAAACCATATTTTCAAAAAATGTTTTTGGAATTTTATTTATCCTTTAAAAAATGATTTATAGAAAAAAAATATAAAAAATTTTTATTTTCAATTTTTTTTCAATGGAATCTTATCGCTTTCCGATCCAACAATTTTCAAAAAAATTTACCTTGAAAAGGAATGTTCTTTTTTAAATCATATATAATGTATGGATTTAACAACCACCATTTCATTTAATCTTACATTACACGTTTAAAAGGTAAATTTTAAAAGTTTTTTTTAAAAATTAATTTTCAAAAAAATGTATTTTCGAATTTTTTTTTAAATGAAAATGAAATTTTTCTCATATTTTTTTAAAAGAAATTTTTATAGTATTTCCATTAATAAAGAATAAAAACCATTTATTTTACTCCACTTGGGATATTTTTAATTGGTACCATCCGTATCTTTCCTCAAGATGGTTTATGACTAATTTGGAAAAAGGATATTCTTGAAATTCACTTATTTGATTCCTTTCTTAGTCCAAATGAAATATTAAATTTCTTATGGTATTTTAACATTTAATTTACCCTAATTATTGATATATTTTATTATCCATACATTTTTTTTCCTAAAACATGTACCATTTTTACATATGGTGTTTAATTGAATTTTATTTGACTTACTGGTGAAATATTTTTAAATCCATATCTTTAACTCAATATGGATATTCGAGAAGGAATATTATTTGTTAATTGAATCAAATATTAGTTATTTCAAATTCATCATGTAGGAAATAATGGTTGGGGAACAATCATTATATATCCCCTCGACGCATTGATAGTTTCTCATGGGGAAATTTAGTTACACAATTTAAATGGGTTTCTACCTATAGTTTTCAACCATATCATGAATGATCTTCATGGTATAGGCTTTCATGTTCCTAATACATGAACTCTAATAAATAACCATTCCTGTTATTTTGATTCAATATTTATTATCCATGAGATTTTCACTATGTCAATGTCTCTAAAACTGTTTGATTCTCAGTTAATTGATTAAATAAAATATGTTATCAGTTTCTTTCCTTTCCATATTTATTATTCCTTATCTAGTTATTTAAATAGTATGTATTTTTCAGTTATTTACTTTACCATATTATTTACTCACTTCCTTATCATATATTAATTAAATGGAATGTGTTCTCTGTTATTTACCTTTCCCTATTGACTATTCTCAATGGTTCATTATTTTTTCCTCCATGCTTTACCCATACTAAGTATTTCATCTCCCACTTTTTTCCCTAAGAATCCAATAAGTGTACTTAAAAATTTATGAAATGATATTCTAAATGGGAATAAATTTATCCTAAAAAATATGTTTTAATTTATTTATTCATTTATAATAAAAGACTCATGTATGTATCTAGTTTACCAAGAGTACTAAAATCTCACATCTTTTTAGATTTCATTCCAATTAATCTTGAAAATGTAATTATAGTAGTCACCGAATCTGGTATTTCTGAGGTCAGGTCATTACCATGGAATGGATATTTTTTATTTATATGAATCAATATTTATAATATATTTAAATCTGATTATATAATTTAAATGAAATAATGTTTTCTCTAAGATAAAATAAACTAAATATTTTATGAATAAATTATTTTATCAATCATCATTAATAGAATATATAAAATCTATATTAAATTATAATGATTGTAATTTATAAAATAAGTAATATTTATGAATGTGGATAAAAAATACTCCTAAAAAAATTAATTCATAATACACTTTCCCTTACATGACATAGTATGAAACTATAGATCAATGTTTTGTTGAGACCCTCATCCACATACTTTGAATTCTAAAGGGGTTCAAATTATTTTTATTGGTTTCCTTAACAAAATATACTTTAAGAGTGGTTTTCATCATAATATTTGGTTTACTTTAGAGGTTCATGCTTAGAAAATTATAGTTAAGGATTTTAGGATTATTGAGTCCACATAATAGACTATGGAACTACCTGTTATTCTATTTGGCTACAATGGTTAAGTATATACCTTCAACTAATTGTATAATACCCAATTCGGGATATTGGGATGCAATATATGGATATATTCCACTTTAATATCCACATGAAATTATATTCCAAATCCAATTTAGAGGTATATTTAGATTTTATAATGTAATGAGAAACTAATAAAATAAAATTTATTACATCATAATTTTTAATGATTATAATGCACTAAAATCTAATTTTATTTACTATAAAAAATTTAATTGAATCCATGAGAATATTATGAAAATTATTTGACAAATATCATGTCCTCAAAAAAATAAATTTTTATGACTGGTACATTTTTTATACACTGCACTACTACAGGAGTTTTTATATTATGTGTTGGAGTCCTCTATTCATAACCAGCCACCTCACCAGGTAAGAAAAGGTGACAAATATAATTACAAGATATACATTTAAAATTAATTTAATATATTTTGTATCATGAAATATGTTTTTCTAAGGTATAAAGAGATTAATTATATAAACATGGATTCATACCCCAGGATATCTCATCACATATACCATTATAAAGAGATAGAGATGTTGAAGTTAAATAAGAATCTCAGAGAACTATACCTGAGTAACTTGGATACATGTACCTAGTTAGTGATATTTCCTTGAAAATGATAAATTAAATTTAACAATTAAAAAATTTGGGATTCCATTTAGATAATTAATTATCCATTAATCATATATTTTCATCCACATCTCCCAAAAACTCCATATTGATAAAAAACTATCTAATGAATAGTATTGAGAAGCCACTTAGGGATATTTTTATTATTCACATTAAAAAATATGGAATGGTTATAACATCTTTCCTCTCTCCTTATAGTGAATTAAATGGAAGGAATGTTTGAAATGATGATTAATATTTCGAATTTTATTGTTCATTTACAACATCCATTAAAGAGACAAATGATTCATGTGTAGTATGGGGATCATGAGGTTATATACATCTCTTGTTGCGAATAATTTTACTTGAAGAGGAAATATAATAAATTAAATATGATTACTTAAAAATACTCAAATTTAGTTTTATTCATAATTGGTTATAAAATTTTTATTTAATTTGTGGGTATTGTATAGAATATTCAAATCACTTACTTATAATCAAATAAAGAAAATAAGGATGTTTATAAATATTAAAGGATGTATAATGATCAATTTAAGAATATAAATAAGGGTCAATCCTATGTTTGGAAGGAAAAATTATTTAGATATCAAAGTGTATTGATAATAGTGATACATTTTTGGTACTGTGCATTACCACAAAATATATGTGTCTGTCTATTGAGAAACAAAAATACCATATTTCATGTTTGGAATGATTATTTTGTGTATTTAATAATTAATTAATTTTTCGACGGTAAATTAATCACATTCATACAATATCACGAGAGAATGATAAATATAAAATATAACAACAAAAACCCCTTAGGGAAAGATAATTCATGGTCATGTTAACATAAAAGTGGTCGTAATGCATATTCCATTAAGAGTGTTTAGAATCATAAGAGCTAAAACTCTAAGGTATGTTACCATAATTTTCATTATTTTTTATAAATATATCATTTATAATTAAAGGAAAGACACGTAATATTCTTTAGTATGATCATTCAGATCATGTGAACTATTCTAATAGAAGCTTGGGGTTAATTAATATACACTATGTTATTGATTTATGAAATTATCTTTGAAAATATTAATGAAATTGTTAAAAGTTATATGTTCCTCTAATTGGTTTTTTTATAAAATATCATAAGAATGTATTCATATGGAAAAAATTTGAGTGGAGATTCTATAGGGATTATATTAACATATTCACATCAAAAATAGGGTGTTGGTAAAAGGAGGATGGATGATGAGATTAATATGTATTGCAGATCTTCCATATTTTCGTTCAAGACATGTTTTTCAAATAATATCATAAAAACCAACAATATTTAAAACCTATTAACTAATAATTTTAAATAATTCAATATATGAAAGAAATCTATTGTTTCATATCATTGTTTTATTTTATAGAAAGGTTTTTTAAATGATGTTTTAAGCTACAAACATACATCAATAAAAATAGTAAGTGAACATCAATTAATTTTCATATTACTACTCATGATATTAACATCCATAAAATAGAAAGATATTTGTATAGAATAATAATTTTCAAATTTTAAGGATCTTCTTCTCTTTGAAGACTGTTGGAGTTGGATACAATTCCTTGAGCTTAAGGATCCAGATGCACATAAGGTGATATATGAACACTTGAAACAATAAGATCTGTGAGAGGATTTTTTTAATATACACAACCAATTTACAAAAGATAAAACCAAATATATTTTTTTAGATTCACCATGACTCATTATGTATGATTTGATAAGAATAATTAATTTTAAAAGGAATCAATAAATGGAAACATGCAAAAATTGGATGGTTTTTACAAATTCAGGCATAGATTTCATGTACCAAAATCCACTCCATATTTTATTGTTTTTCTAGATTATGTAAATTCATTGGTGGGTATTAAATAAATATAATACATATATGGTATAATATGGTTCTATTAAATAATGATTTGTTGCTAAATGTTTCAAGTGATATTAGACATATTCTATAACAAAACCATTCACCAGTTATGATACTTAAATCTATTAGAATTCAAATTTTCATAGACATATTCAATGATCATCGTATTAGGTGACTGGATATCAAGGCCACATACCTTAGAGGAAAAATTATGGAATGTTTTTATATTATACAACTAGAAGAGTAGGTGATATCAACGAATTCTAATAAGTTATACATTTTTTGGGGATCCATTTATATGTTGACTCAAGAAACGTGATCATAAAATATTATTTTTTAATAAATATGTCCTTTTGGATATAATAGGTCAATGGGAGAGCTATTTAATTCCCAGAATGATATGGTGATAACATCAGTAAAACATATATTTACCCTTACAGTTAATAGACTATTGATAATTTCTCTATGAATTTTTAAAAATAGAAAACAATATTGTATAAAAATATATCTATAGACATAGATATATTGGGGTTCTTAAATTGATTCATAGTACACGATTTAACCACATATTGAAAAATAAAATTTGTTTCATGTCAAGCTGGAATAGTTTCCTATGTTACATGGGGTGATATCAACTTAAGGATAATGTTTGAAATCATTTAGGTAGATTCTTAAGATTAATATACTTTATACGACTAATATTTATTTATAAATGTATCACACATTCTATGTACAAACATGGACTATTATAAGTAAAATCCCCATTTTTATTTATTTAAAAGTATCATCATGAAATATGGTTATAGAAAACACATGCAATTATTCTGTTTTATTTTACATTATTGGATTTAAAATACTGATAATAATAATTATTGTTGATAATATAGTTGTTGAATATTGATTTTGTGATTAGTATAAATATAGGGGTTCAAACAAATTCAATTATCACAAAAAAGGATGTGATGACCTCGACCGGAAGGATTGTACCATATTAATCCAATTTATTAGAGCTTCTTAGGAATATAGAATTTAATGTATTTTCCCTTGAACATTCCTATGATTATATCCAACAACATAAGCATTAGTGAAACCATTTACGAGATATGTTCGAGCTCATCGAGATCATGATCCAAACCGTGCTCACCAAGCCACCCCATTAATGTCCCACCATCGTGCACCTTAATCTTAAGTAATTTTATTATATAATAAAGGGAATATATCAAGACCCTAGTAATATGAATATATATATATATTTTTTATATAATATTGAATATTATTTCATCATATTTTTATTACTTTGTAAATTATTTTCATTTTGATAAAATAAAGCACAAATTATATTTTTGGTTAATATTCAAATTCAATTAATGAATTGATGAATTAATTCATTTTTTAACTAAATAAAATTTCAATATTATTAAATAATGATAACCATATATAAATTATCATATAATTTTTATGGAGTCAAAGGTGTTTTTTATAAGGGTTGGAAAACTATTATTGTCCAAAACACATATTTTCTTAATAAATGAAGATTTTAATTTAAAATTTAAAATTAACATATTTTGAAAACCATTTAGATAAAATTAATTTTATTTTATCAATTGTATTGTTTAAATTATACAATGGAGAATTTTTTATAATTTTCGGAGACAATCGAATTTATGGGTAAAAATTAAATATCGTATAAATATACTTTGTGTTTTATGGAATCATAATGTTGAATATAAGATTTAATAATCACTATAAATGGGATACATGACCAAATATATGTTTCCATTTAATATAGTTTAATTTTAAATTTATTTTATTTATTTTGTGAATCCCTCACGAATCCTCCAAAAAGTACAATATAATTTAATGATTTAAAATCCATTTTTAGACTTTGACTCACATCCACATAATCAAGGGAATTGTTTTAATAATTTCGTCCCTTATAATTATAAAATAATTATAACCATTCCCTTTTGGAAGAAACCATTCTAAAAATTTATGGGACTATTTGTCTTTTTGGGTATTTTATTATGTTGAGTCTAAAACCTGAATAATAAAGAAATCTCCCTCATTTCCTATAGAAAACCCACCAAATTTCTCATTTATACTCAATAAAACACCTTTAATCATGAACATACTCTTCTCTCCACACTATAGATCCCTCCCAATGTTTCCCATCTATTAGAAATCCCCTTCCCTAATTTTAAACTCACACACTCAAGTAGGGGACCTTTATTTCCTTCTTTCAAATCATGAACCTTCTTTGGAATTTCACTTCTTAATTGAAAATTTATATTTTTTAATTTATTTATAAACATCTCCTACTTTTTAAATTGATGTTATTTTAATTAGGGATCATTTATTATCTCTCATTTTTACCTTAACCTAATCCATTACTATGCCAAAATTCTGTAAGAGATTTCTCTCTCATCATTCCCATTCAAGAACACCTTTTATGTTATGTCTATTAAATTACATTTACATTTGTTGGGATATATTAGTTAATATTACACATACATTAAATTTAATTTATAATTGATTAAATACCTATTTTTACTCCCAACAAGCTTCTCATTAACCTTTATGTACACCCATTACCATGTCAAAAATTCTAATGGATAATTTCCTTTCTACTCCTTATTCAAGAATATTGTTTACATTATATATTTTATCGTCATTTACTTATGATATGGATATGATATTACATATACTTTTTACAATCCATGTTATGAACAAATGTTTAGTGAACCCTTTCTCTCTCCTCAATACCTTTTATGAAATCTTATGTAACGTCGTTATGCTGTTGAAATTTCACCGCGATCTTCTATGCCAAAACAACTGTGTTTTCAAAACCATACCCATTTTATATCAATGGTATTATCCTTTATGAACATTTAATTATTTATTTGGGACTTAAATCTATGTATTCTTCATTCCATGATCATGTAATAAATTATGATGATAAATGAATCTATGTTGTATGGTCTATGTGGGACACTTAAGTGTAATAATGAAATAAATACAATGGGTGTTCCCAGATTATGATGCAATGTATTGGGTAATACATAGTTTCAACATTCATCACATTGGGATAGAGAGTGAACCAGATTTCTTAATGGTACTTTTTCCATGATGATGTATTGGAGGTTTTAGACTTGACATATGTTTATGATTCACTGTTTAAAGTTTTTTCTATATTTCCCATGTTATAATTTTCATGATATTTCATTTATTATTATTAATTTTACTTTTACTCAGAAATGATATTCCTATTTTCTAACAAGTATCACTTATTCAATGATAATTACCTTAAATTAATTTATTTCTCACCCTTTATTATGTATTAACCAAGGTTATCTGATACAGTTGTATGTTTAAATGAGTATTTTTTATAGTTTTAAATAAGGTTTCAATAAAGATGTTGTATTCCTTGTTTTATATTGTTATATAATTCACATAATTAAAAAATAACAATACTTTTGGATAATAAATGTAGTATTAAGTGTATTCTTATGTAATAAATCAATAATTAATTTGAATTATGGATTATGTTTTTTATAGTTGGCATCATAGGAATAGTTGGGTTATTTTTTTTGATAAGGATTAAAAGAATATAAAAAATATTTATGGATACGTCTTTGTATAAGAAAACATCCCTAATGTTTTTCTATTATATAGTATGTTTTTTATCATTAAAATAAATCCTCATATGTATAATATAAGTGGAAAAGGTTTGGAATATATGTACGTAGGAGTAACAAATCTGAAAGGGTGTTCCGGAACAAACTCGACGTAACCTAATACTCAATAACGAGCCTTAATGTGAACCTGTTTTGACAATCCTAGGTGGATATGCTTATTTCATTCTATATTTTTGTTAGTAATCATTATAATTGGAAAAATATTGACAATAATATATGTTAGGAAATAGATCATGGATAATATAGATTGATTTCTAGAGATCCATATGTTAAGGAAATAAATTCAATTTATAAGTTGTCCATTTAATGTAATTGGATTCACCTTTATTTGTTTAATAGTTTTAAAATACTAATACATAATATTCCATTTATTCAATACATGTATATAAATAGGTGGAATCATGTAAAAAATCAATGTTACAGGTAATGTGAAGACTGCCCCAACAAGATGCCCAACCCAATGGGAGTCAGAATCATGATATTTATGATGATACTCTCTCTGCTGAATCATATTATGAATGTAAACCTAGATCAAGAGGTGTTCAAAAAACCCATAAGATATAAGAAGCCATAATCAAGATATTTATGTGATAACAGACTCCTGCTTTCAATGGAGTATCTGATCCCTTAATCCTGGAACATTGGACAAACTCCATTGAGAAGATCTTCTCCATCATTCAATGTTTTGAGTAAGAAAATTTTCTATTAGTTGTTTAATATATGGATATAGAAGATGATTACTAGATGTCCTTGATCATGAATAAAAAGCATGAAGAAGAGATAGAAGTGATGGACTTGATGGAATTTTTGAAAAAAATCTATAAATATTTTTCTCACACTCTCAAAATTCTAAAGAAATGGGAATTCCATATCCTCTAGAAAAAGGATAGAAAATCTATCAGGACGTTTGAGGAAAACATCACAAGACATTCATGATAATAATATGTCTCTATTATTACCCCTAAATTAATTATTAGTATTATTATTGGTGGGATAAATCCTAACCAATGAAATACCTGGGTGATCAAGGACATTGACTGCTATGAGTAAATTTTTGGATGTTCCATTGATGTTAAATTCAGATATCGGAATCTCAACTGTATAACAAGGATAATATGTATAAAGTAAAATCTAATTCTAGATGTCTTAGGGATAAATCAAATGGTTCCAAGAAATTTCAACATCCCACATGTCAAAGGTGTGGGAAGATTCACTGTAGAAATTAACTATGGTGGACAAAGAAATGTATGAGGTTTGGGAAGGAAGGACACCTAGCTAACAATTTCCGATATGATAAACCTTATAATGTGAATAGGAAAGTAATTATCTAGTTAAACATCATCACATTGTCCATTTTATCAACTTCAAGGAGCTATTTGTCCTAGAAAACCAATTCCCTAGGCAAATGGTTTTCGAAGTCAACAAGAAACCTCCATGGAATCAACAAAGATCTTTTCAAATTACTACCTATGAGGTGGATACCGAAAATGAATTGTTGATAGGTACATTAATAATTTATTCAATAATATTGAACTTACTTTTTTATTCTAGTTTTACTCATTCCTTTATAACTATAGTTTTTGTTAGAATAATTCAAAAACCACCAAAAGTCATGGAAGTAAATCTATTGGTGAAAATATAAAATGGGCCAATTATTACATCCAAAGTATATAAATCCTCCCCAATCATAGTTTGTGGGTTGAACATACAACTGAATTTTTTTTATATATCCTTTGGTGGAATTTGATTCAATTCTGGGCATGTATTGGATTTACCTATAAAGAGGCAACATAAATTGTAATGAAAAAGAAATCTCTCTCTATATTGAGAATCGACCCCTGATTCTATAAAAGTGGAAGTAAGAGAATGAATCTTCATTAGAACTATCATCTCAATTATGGATATTATTTCCCAATATGGAATCATATCTACCTGAAATTATTGACTCTAAGGAAAGAACCAACCTTGCATACTTCCCAATTTTGAGGGAATATGTCGTAGTGTTTCTCAGGAAATTACATAGAATTTTTCCTACCCAAGAGGTTGAATTTTCTATCAAGCATATACATGGGGAATTTCCATTATCCAAGAATTAATATAGAATGGATATTGTAGAACATGGGGATATAAATAAAAAACTTCATGAGAATTTGTGGAAAGGGTTCATATTCCCAAGTGATTTAACATTGGGGGAACTAGTTCTCTTAAACAAGAAGAAGGATTGGTAAATTAACCATTTCATAGATTATCATGTGCTCAACAAGATCATGATAAATAACAATTAACCTCTCTCCCAAATTGATGACTTGTTTGATCTGCTATGTGAAGTACAATACTTATCTAAGGTGGTTATTTTGTTAGGATATTATCATTTAAGGTTTCAGAAGGAAGTTATCCCCAAGGCTACATTTGACATAAAGTATAGGCACTATGTGTTCATAGCGATGCCATTTGGAATCCCTAATGCTCCTGTAATCTTTATGGACTAGATGATTAGAGTTTATAGATATTAACTATAAAAAATGGGGTAGTATTTATAGAATAAATTCTAAGATAATAAAAATTCACAAATAAACATGAGGAGCATCTGGGCATTTATCTAAAGATCCTATGAGAGGGGAATTTTTCTGCCATGTACAGAAAATGTGAACTCTGGTTAAAGGAAGTCACATTCTTAGGGAATATCATCATATGAAATTTGATATCTATGTACCCTATAATGGTAAAATTAATTTATATAGGGTTAAGGACAACATCTATGACAGATATCGATAGTTTCCTATGATTATCTGGGTGTTATGTCCAATTTGGGAGAAATTTTTCATGATTTTCAAACCATTTTTCCATGATATTTATGAATGGATGCAAGTAGTATTTGATTGATGAATGTTAAGAGATATTCATGAAGTTAAATAAAAGATACAACACTGTTCTAATGATAACATTACCCACTAGTGGATAACTCTTCATAGTATTCACTGATGCTTCTAATCATGGATTGGGATATGTGTTAATGAAGAATGATAAATTGATATCCTTTTATTCAATTAAAATTAATGTTCAGGGGGAAATGTATCTCACACATGATCTGGAATTGGTTATTGGGATATTTGTGTTGAAAATATGGTGGCATTATCTCAACAGGGAGAAGTGTGAGATATATAAATATCACAAAATCCTTCAGTATATATTCACATAGAAAGATATGAATATGAACCCATGAAGATGGTTATAATTGATGAAGAAATATGACTACTCAATCCACTACCATCCTATCAAAGGGAATAAAGTGGTGGATGCTCTAGGTAGAAAATATTATGCATCATTTTCAATGATAATAATTAAGATGGATCACATCTTCATAGACCTACAATGGAAGAAAATGGGAATCAAAATGGAAGGAAAATCATGAATCCTTTCACAAATGATTTCCCAAATGTATCCTCTAGAAAGAATAAAGGATGATAAAATTAATTATTAGAAAATTCATTAGAAGGTTGAAGCCATGAGAAATGAGAATTCCTTTGTGATTAAAATTTATGAAGAAGGAAGTGTGATATTTGGGTTAATATAATTTTTTTGATCATGTATTGAGTGATGGAAGGAACTATTAGATGATTCACTAACTTTCTCCATTCACCTATGAGACAAAAAGATGTATCAAGACCTCCATGAGCACTATTGGTGGTACAATATGAGGTAGTAGATGACTTAATATACATCAAAGTGATTGGTATTCTAGAAAGTAAAGGCTAAATGGTAGAAGTCGAAGGGGGTTATGAAAATATTACCCATACCAACATAGAAATGGGAGAACATCACTATGGAAGTTTTCACCAGACACCTGGATACATCTACGAGAAATGATAATTTATTGGTTGATGTGGATCATCTTAAAAATTCATCTCTTTTAATCACGATTCTACATGACTTATCATTAGATCAAATTGAATGGATATACATCAGATAAATTGTAAGGCAGAATGGAGTACCATGATCAATTGTATCTTATCAGGATATGAGAGTCATCTACATGTTCAAGAAAAGTATCTAACATGATCCAGACACTAAGATGGACATTAGTATGGCCTACCATCCTCAAACAAATGTCCAATAGGAGTATATTGTATAGACACTAGAACACATTTTGCGAGCTTGTTCTATGGACTTCAAAAGAGACTAGGAACAAAATTTTCCTCTGGTCGAGTTATCATAAAAAAATTTTCCACTCAGGAATCCAAATGGCTCTCTATGAACCCTTTTATGGGAATATGAAAAAAAAAACATTCATATTGAGATGATGTTGGGGAAAGAAAACTACTAGGTCTTAAAAATGTCAAGGAAATAGTGAAATGGTTAAGGCCATTATAATAACATCAAGGATTTATAGATTCGACTGAAAATTTATGCTTACAATCATTGATGAGACCTAGATTTTGATGTTGGAGACATGTTATATTCCTATACATATCTCTATGGAAGTATGTTATGAGATTTGGGAAGAAGGGAAATATGAGTCAAATATACATCATCCCCTTTAAGATTCTTGGTCACATTAGAGCAGTTTTCTACCAACTAAAACTCCCACCAAACTTATCTCAAGTACATGATATATTCTTGGTATCCCTATTGAGTAAGTACATACAATACCCTTACATGTACTCAATCCATAGGTGTAATCATTGAAGAAGGAACTTTCCTATGCTGAGAAACATGTAAGATATTAGATCATAGAGAAAAAGTTTTAAAAAATAAGTCAATACACATTTTCAATGTTTTCTTTGGAGAAACACAACTTTTTAAAAAGAAATGTGGGAACTAAAGGATGTGTTGACGAAGAGTTACCCTCACTTGTTCTAGTATGGGAAATGAAAATTTCTAGGGAGTAATTTCTTAAGGGGGGAAATTATAGTGACCCAAAATTTTATTAATAAAATTATAATTTTTTAATTTTTTTAAAGGATGGAGGCAATGCCTCTTTTATTGGAAATAAACAATCAAAACATAGGAACCAAATAGGGTACTAGAATACATTGCAATCCACCCAAAGAATGAAATATGGCTAACTAACTTTTTATTCAGTCTCTATCATAGTTTCCTTTTTTTCCTAGAATTGCATTCTATTTAGAAAAAGATCTTCCACATCCACACCCAAGACCTCTATATCTCCCTCCAGATGATGGAATAGATTTAATCATTTCAAGTAGGGTCTCAACATCAATTATTTTAGAGTCAAGTATATCTTCCTGCTTCTCCATGATTTTTTTCCGAAGAGGTGTCCCTTGATGTCATTGTCCCCACAACCTCTATTGATACAGAAAGATCAAGATTCTCCTAATGTTCAGTCTCTATAGTCGGTTGATCAATCACTACTTTTGGTTCACAAGAAGAACTTACCTTCTTGTGGGAAACAAGTTAGAAAACCTCGTTATCCATGATTGATTTTGAAGAAGCATGGGAAATTTTAGAAGTGTGTTGGGATTCAACTTCTAAAATTTTATTAACCTTTTGGTTTCACGATGTATCCATTAATTCAAAATAAAGAAAATGATTAACCACTTATCGCACTTCTTCTTCATTGAATTGTTTAACTATGAAATCATAGTATCTATCATTAATTTGGGGTTGTGTTTGCTGTAGGTCTACACTTTTTACGGTTCTAAAAGTATCAGCATCATTGATATTCACCTCATCTAAGAAGACGATAGTACAAAATGTTAGCATGTTTCCAAAAGTAGAGACATTAACATCAGTTCAATCGCATGGATGGAAACTATATGCCCTCATAGGAGACTCAATCATCAACCTTTTTCAATTAGGTTATTGAGAGTCATGAATCTAAAGATCTTACCCATTGTTAACATGATATTTGAGGGGATCTCCATCATGAACTATAGAGTTTGGCATGTCTGTATCTTTCATCTTAGAATTTTTTTGAATGAGATTAGAAGGGTGAGCTGTCATCCCACATCCCTTATATGAGATCATATTTCGATAGAGCTCCAAAGAGTTCCTGAAAACTATACATTCATTATAGAAATGAATTTTTTTCATACTAAACATAAATTTGGCTGTTATATAATAGTGATGAAAGGGTAACCTTGTCAATCAAGGGGGAGTTGAGATAAATCTCCACTAGCTTACTAGAAAAATGTCAAAACCAAACATCCTCACTCTGCTTGTTGAGATGGATAAAAGTCACAATTGTTATTCAAATGTTATGAAAGATCTTTGGATGACATAAGAACCTATTAAGGCGAAGAAAACTAACCTAGAACTAACAAAAGGAATCCCATGCATGTGATACCTTAATTTTCAAATACCATTCGAGTAAATGAATCCATCTAGGTTTTATTAGTAGGGATCCAATGAACCATGCTCTAATATTGAATTCATTTAAATGAAATAGATAGTGAAAAAATCATTTACCAATAGATACACATTTCTAGTTATATAAGGCCAAAAAATTGAGATCCTACAAACCAAGTAGTCAATATTATAGGGTTGTTCACCATTACATAAAAACAACACATGCAATCATATAGTTTTTTTTTCAATTTTCATTCTCTCAGTAAACATTACAGGGTTAGATTTAACATGGGTTTATGATCCATTGAGAAGTATTCTACCCAGAACTGAATCCTTATGAAAAGAAACATCATGGATCCACCAAGACTTGGCCTTGGTGTTGAAAAATTATTCATCATGACAACATAGTTTCCACATGAAGAATCACCTCAAGACAGAGCAAGAGTCATATGAGTATCCTATAGAACCAAATTTGAGGAAGAAGGCTTCAACACTATTTCCTTCATTCATCTAATTGGTACATCAACAGCAGATTGAAGGACTAAAGGTTGCAAAGAACCTTTAGATTTGGTTACCACATCTGGATCCAAGGTTGATTGTCTACCCAAAAATATCCTTTTCTCTTAATCCTTATAGGTATGAACATCAACAGAATCATGCAATACACGAGAAATAGACAACATATTCAATGAGAAGAGGCATGTTAGTACATATCCATCAGATGTAGGGAGAAGTGTGAAGTTCAAGTAGTTTGAATCCTCAATGAGAATTTTAAACCCTAGAATATATTATCGCATTAAGGGAGAGGACTCCTGCCACCCATCTGCATCATCCATCCTTGACTTTTTGATTTATTTAAATGTATAATAATGAATTATAGTTATATAAAAAACATTCACTTATTTTTTTATATATCCTATTTGATTTAAAAGACCATTAATTGTTATCACCATTGATAATAAAGCTATTGTATATTAATTTCATGATTAGTATAAATATTTGGATTTAACAAATACAATTGACATTGAAAAAGTATGTAATTGCCTCATATAGTAAGATCACACCCTATAAAGACCATTTATTAGAGATTACATGGGAGATATAAATTCTTCGATTTTCTCTTTACCAATCACAATTAGATATCCTAGAACATTATCATGATCAAAATCATTTATGAGAGACTTTACTGCTCATCAAGATCACAACCAAAACCATGTTCGACGAACCGCCCCATAAAAGTACAACCATCACACACCATACTATTAGAAAGTTTTCTAGTGTAATAAAGGAATATGTAAAAAAACCAAGAAATATGATTATGTAATTTTTTTGTAAAGAATAATGTATATATATTAATTTTATTATTGTTACTTTTTAAATGTTTTTTATTTTTATACTATAAAATAACAATTGTATTTTTAGTCAATATGTAAATTAAATTAATGAATTTATGAATTAATATATTTTTAAAATATTTTTTTATAATTATTTAATAATTTTTATCATATATAAAAGACCATATAATTTTGATGAAGTTAAATGTAGTTTTTATAAGGGTTCAAAAACTGTTATTGTGAAAAAACCCATGATTTCATAATAAATGACGAATTTATTTAGAAAGTGAAAATTAAAATACATAGGAAATTATTTTGATTAAATGAATTTTCTTTTGAATCAGAACTTTAATATTATCCAATGGTGAATTTTTATAATTTTATGAGAAGGCAATTTTTTGGGTAAAAGTAAAATATCTTATAAATATACTTTGTGTTTTCTAACATCATAATGAACCAAATGTGATGCAATAATTTCAATAAATGGGCTCCAGGAAAAATATTCGTTTTCCATTTAAAATAATGTGAAATTATTTTTATTTGATTTATTTTGTAGATCAATTATAAATGCTCACAAACATATAATATATTTTAATGTTTGAAAATAAGTTCTTTAAGAGTGTGACTAACCTCCACATAATAATGGAATTATTTTAATAATTTAGGCCCTTGGCCTTATAAAATAATGACATCCAATATCTATGGGAAGAAACCATAGGAATATCCAAAGAGATGGATTATGGTTTTGAATATTTTATTATATAGATTCCAAAAACTAAATAATAATGAAATACCCCTTATTTATAATATAAACACCCCCAATCTCCAATTAATGTTCACTCAATCTCCTTAGAGAAAAACCATAGTCTTCCCTACACTATTAAGATTCCTCCTAAATTTCCACCATACTCCCAATAATCCCCTATCAATATTTCAAAGGCACACACTCATGTAAGGGACCTTCTTCTTTTTCTTGCATTTCAAGAACGCTCTTCGGAATTTTACTTTTTAACTATAAATTTTTATGATATCATTTAATAATAAAAATATTCTACTATCCAATGAATGTCATAATAATAAGGTATCATCTATTATCTCTCATTTTTAGCTTCACCTAAGTCATTACTATATATAAATTCTATAATGTATTTCTCTCTTCAAATTTCCATTCAAGAAATCCTTTTATGTTATGTCTATTAAATTCCATTTTCATTTGTGGGGATACATGATTACATTTCCAGCTTACTATCCATTTAATTTATAAATGACGAGATCACCCTTTTCACTCCTAATAAGCCTCCCTTGATCTTTTATGTACACCTATTTCCATGATTTATTAAGAGATATTTTCATTTCTACTCTTTATTTAGGTATCGTATTTACCTTATATATTTTATCATAATATCTACATGATAGGGATACATTATTCCATATCCCCCTTACTGTCAAATTTATTTCCAAATTATTACATACCCATGTCACTTTTATCAATCAGTTTTATGAATTTTTATGTCCCTCTTTCATGCTACTGAAATTTCACCATGATATTAAATTCCAATACAATTGTTTAGTGAATATTGTATCTATTTTTATATCAATGATATTCACCTATATAGACATATACTTATTTATTCAGGAGTTACATATAGGTATTTCACATTCCATGACCATGGAATAAATTATGATGATGAATGAATCCATGTTGCATGATCTATGTGGAACACATAGTCATGGGAATGAAATCAATACGATGGGTGCCCCCAGATAGTGCTCCAATGAACTGGGTAATGTTTAGTATCAGGATACATCATGTTCGTACAAGGAGTCAACCTGATTATTTTATGGGACATATCTACCATGATGTCTGGGATGATTTATCCTTGACCTATGTTTATGATACAATATTTTAAGTTGTTACCACATTTCACATATTATGATTATCATCCTATATCATGTGTTATTTTTCATGTTCTTTTTATTCCTCATTTTTAGCTATTTTATAACATTAATAAGTTGTTCTATGTTTATTCCATTACAAGGATTTGTATCTCAGCACTTTCTTATGTACGTACCCAGTTTATCCCACAAAGTTTTATGTTTAAAGGAGTATTGTGAGAATGTTAAAGATGTTTTCAATAAAGATGTTGTATTCCCTGGTTTATGTTGTTATGTAATATAACAAATTACTAAAGACAGTAGACTTCTTTATCATCTTGGTTGTATTAAGTTTATTCTTATGTAATTAATGAAGTATTAATGTGAAATAAACTACATTATTATTATATGTTACAATAAGTACCATGGTTTAAAATTACATATTTTTTAATAATTGAGAATGAATTTTAAACAATACCAAGATACCATCATTGATTTAGAGTTATAATAATATTATAATACTTTCAAAAGTATAAATGGAAGTGTTTATGGTAGTCAGAGAAATAGGAAAACGTTTTTCTAAATAGTTATAGAACTATAATTTTTTCCAGATAATTTTTTCCAGATAATTTTTTATAAAACATAATCCTTAAGGTAATATGAAATAAAATATAATTAAAATAATTGGATTTTATTTCTATATAAGACCATGAATGATGTATTTTATGATACAAACTATGAAGCGGGTTAGAAACAACTATTATTCAAGGATATAATTTCAGCTAATATGTGAGGCTTTTATCATGTAAAAATGTTAAATACTTTGCATGATAACATCTAATGGGATTTTCACATAGGGGTGATTTCATAAAAAGAAAAACAACCATAATAGAATGGTATAACAAACAGTTATATAAATACAATAGTGAGAATGTTTATTTTGAGATACTAATTAGTCATTGAGTGGTTATCTCAATTGAATGTGTGTGTCTATTAAAGATGTTTACCTATAACAAATTGATTTTTTTTAATTTCTATTACTATAATAATCATTGTCCATAATATTATTAAATATCTTTTTTAAATGATGAAGTTTCATCTATGTAACATTAATTTGATAACTTTTATAGAAACTTTTTGAATCAATGAGTTACAATAGTTCTATTATGTAATGATAAGATTGAAATACTATGAAAATAATCTTACACATATGTTCAATGGATAGATGACATATATCAGAGGGGATACAAATGTTTTTTTCTATTATATTTTGGAGGCTCATAATACTTTTGGAATTATTATCATGACGTTTAGAGCTGTTAATTACCCAGAAAAAATGTTATGAGAAATGAATCTCCTATATAAATCCCACATCTTATGTGGTACTATATATTCCTACATAAAGATGTGTATATTTGTCCATAGACCTGATATTATGAATAATTTATATCATGAATCCCTTATTTTAATGTATTATTGAAAACAATGATGATATATGACCATAGTAAAGTATGATCTTTTGGGTGAATAAAAAGTGATATAAAATTAATGAATCATCCATGTAAGGATTTACCCCTCACTAGATAGAGGGAAGATATATCTGGTCCTTAAATTGAAATAGAATTGTTTGAAAAAATCAATGTCCATGTTAGTTCGTAGATGATTCCTTTTTTTGTATCAAACAGAGATATGCCTTGTGTATATGTTGATATCAAAGTATTCATCATTCTTGATGCTATATACTGAAATAGAGACTATATAGAGTAGTAAGAATCCATATGAGGTTGTTTATTTCATGACATTAGCTTCACTACCTATGAGAATCTTAACATGTCAGTAGAGGTTAATCCTTGACTTTTAAGAAACTCACCAAATACCACTAAAAAGAGGTTTAGATAGTCACACACTAATATATCTATAATCTAAATTCAATTATACATTATTTTAATTTTAAAGTAAATATTATTCTATTGACCAAGAATTAATAATTATTCATTCATTGCTGATTGCTAAAATTCAATCGCCAATTACAAGGAAGAATATATGTGTGTTGAATATTAAATAAATATTATTTAGAACCCGATACTTATATAATAATTATATATTTATTATTATTATTCTCAAGGTAATAAATAATTATTTATTTATAAAATTAATATTTACATATTTACATGAATATTTAGATAATTATATAGTCACTAATTAGTGAATTTAATAATTATTTATTTATAGAATAAAAAATACCAATATATTTAATTATTTTAATAAATACTTATTTATAATGTTTCAATAAATATTTAAGAGGATTGAAATACTAAGTTAAGGTATTATTGGAATATAAATTTTGAAAATTCCTTTTATACCATTGGGAAATCACTACGAGGTGGAGTGAGTTAGTGAACAAAATTTCTTTTTTTTGTATCAAATTTTAACAACTTTTTACGAATTTAAACGTGATTACTTGATATTTTTGAAACAAAAATGTACACATTTACTTAGGTAAAATTATTTTATTCATGGTTCACCTATAGAAATGAAAATTTTAATCCTTGTCATGATTAGGATACCAAAAACATGGTTTGATCCAATGGTATTGACATGTGTATTACAACCATTAGGGTTATTCAAATAAATAATAATAAAAAAGTCTCCCAACTATGTATAATGAGATTCCCACATAGGTAAAATGATATAAATAATTTTAACAACAAGAGAGTGTTCCTCATTATAAGTCTTCCAACAAGTATAAATTGTGTTGTTCCTTCTTCTTATTATTCTTCATCTACTTATAAATTATCATGTATATTCATCTTCATCTTCCTTAACATTTATTTGATAATCTAAAATATTTTTCTATTTCATGTTTATTGATCACTACCCAATAATAATATCATTTAATTTCCTACAATTATATGCTTCGGTAGCATTGATTTTCATCTCCAAAATATGAATTTATAATTTTAAATGCACTAAAATAAACATTTTTAACTTCTATTAACTTATTCATCTTCTTATCAAAATTTCCACTTCATTATAATTTATTCTCGCTCATCATAGTAAACATGTCTGTATTGATACATTGTAAAATATTTATTCATAATTGTAACTTTTTTCCTCCTTCGTAGTACTGATACCATATTTGGTGTGTGTGAACATATCTTTCTGTTGTCTAAAACACAAAATATTGTTGAAATACTTAATCTATACCTAAAAAATGTTAACATAAACAAATTTATATTTCATAATAGTATTAATTCTAAAATTCTCATATATTTCATTATAGAGAAAAATTATAGTTTCACTATCTATAGGATTAATAAGATATTTCCCTAAGAGGAAAATGACTCTATATGTTTTTTATGAATCCATGACCTTATTAATTTTTAGAATGTAAGAGGGTTTTAGAACAAAATTACTCATATAATGTTCTTAGTATATCCCATCCATTTCCAAATATTCATCGAGTCTCAGTTTAACTATTATCATTTTCCAACATTAACCATATGAAGTCAAAAAATTAATCTTTTACTTTCAAGGTATCATCCTTATGAACATGTGAAATAATACATACTTATTTTTTATGGATCTTATGAATTTATAACTAACTATTATAACGCCATGGATGATTATTATTAAGTTCACATTCATCTATATGAAGTTGATAATGATCCATTTGATGTCAAAAATTATCCTTATGAAGTTTTGGAATCATAATTTAAAACTCATAGAATCATATATAAAAATCTTAAATGACTCTTAAAAAGTGATAGATGAATCGTAGGAAGTCATTGTTATATTTTATTTTTAGTATCAGTTACACTATATAAAAATTTCATAGTTATTGTTGAATTTTGTGAATTATTAAACCATTTTGAAATTATAAAATCTAGAGCCAATATTACTCTTATGAAGTTATGAGGAATTAAAAAGATTTATGAAAAAAATAATCCACATAAAATCAATAGAAAAAATCTCTAGTTCACATACAATTACATTAAAATAACTTAATGACATTCAAATATACTCCATAAGAAAAGAAATACCAAATGTCAATTTAAACTGAATATAATTTATGTATTTCCAATAGAAATAAAATACATTATGCATATCATATCCATCTCCCTCCAAAAGTTGCGCATTAGAAAAACACGACAATACTGGGGAATTATTCTTTAATTCTATTTCACAAAAAAAAATTTGGTTTAAACTATCTCTAATGAGCTCAAAAAATTTTAAAAAGACTATTTGGCTCAAAAATCATTAAATTTGGATTTTATTTGAAACCATTGAAAATAATTCTATTTCAAACTAAAAAAACATATAAATGAATCATTATTCAATAATTTTAAACCAACTTGTCTAAAATCAAAGTATGAAACAAGAAAAATGAATCATGAATTCATGAATTCAATGAAATAGTGATTTGCATCTATATTTTATCAGTTTCTATTCCCTTTAATATCAATTATAAGATTAAATTTTCTTAGTCCATGATACCACATAAGATACCATTTTAGAATAAACTGTTACTTTACTTTTCAAAAAAAGGTTTACAACCCAAGAATATAAAATTCCAACATTAATACTCATCAAAACATTTAATAATATTTTCATACCCAAAACCAACTCACCAACCTGATAACATCATATTTTTACACATTTAGTAACTCTCTCTAAATATATGCACCCTAAAATTAAAAGATTTCTCCACCATTTGGAAAAACACATACAAATGGATACGCTATAAAAAAATTTATCACCCATTTTAAATAATTATTTGTAAAAATATAAATGAATAAACATAATGATATTTATGTTGTATTTTATCTCTAGTTGATAATCAAAATTTAAAAAAAATATTGTAATGTTGATAGAGTCGTTATATATTATCCTTTACTAGAAGGAGGTTGAACTTCCATTAACAACCATAATTTTTTAAAAGCATTGTTTGATTACAATTTACTTAACACATCAACAATTTTCCCCATTTTTAGAACATATTATATATTTAACACATACTGATCCATAGTTTGTATGAAGAAGTGATATTTGAAATGAATGATCACTAATATTTAATATTGAACCACAATTCTTACACTACTACAATATTTGGAATATAACGAATTAGCCTTTATCAATTATACTAAAACACAATGATAAATGATACCTTTGTCAACAAAAAAAGGTGCTGCTAAAGGGTGGATTTTATCTATGGTAACAAAGCACTAGTAAAAGGATCCCTTTATCAAGTATTTTTTAGAAATTGTAATGGAATCATTTATTTATGCTATATTGTTAGTGACGATAAAGGGTAACCTTTATTAGGTAATTTCCTATCATATATAATGCTCCCACATGAATGTCTGACTCCCAAGTCGAAATAGTAGATGTTCAACACCTTATTTAAATAAAATTCATCCTCATTCAAAATTAAAATGCCAGATGCATGGATGGGATCCTACATACACTACAAAATCTCATATGGGCCATGTCCTATGTCGAACTTATCCCACATTATGATTATAGTAGTCTATACACCTACCTTCCTACCTTCTCCTGATTTCCATGGGATTATATATGGCCCGACCCACCTTCCCACCCTAATTTATTTAAAATAAATCCTTTTTTGGAAATTTAATTCATAAATATATAAATCATAAAAAGTAACAAATATAATATATTATATATTTATATATAATGAATAAATTGATTCATTTAAACAAATTAGAATAAAAATGATATTTTTTAAAAAAATATTTAAAATATTATCAATTAAATCATTATTAATAACAATGATTAAAATTAATTTACATATATATAATTAATATTAATATATATTATATATTAAAAAAATTATATGAAATGAGTATACTGTAATAATTAAACAAAATAAACAAGAAATGAATAAATATAAAAAAAATTAAAAAAAATTATTAGTGAAAAGAAAGTATTAACCTAAACGAATACCTTTAATATATATATTAATTATATGTAGAAATAAATAATAAATATTTAATATAAAAATATAAAGTAAATAAAAAGTAAAAATTAAGATAAAATTAGTTTCTTATGCAATTTAATGGGTTTACACCATAATTATCCTTTTTTAATATTTTAAATATAGAAATATATTCATATATATATTTCTATATATATCATTATATATAATATTTCCTAAAACATGATAGATATATTAAAAAATATTTATGCTTACAATAAATAAGTCATATCTAGTAAAGATTGTGTGAAGAACCATTCTAAGATGCAAACATGCCCGACATTTGACACGATCCAAGACATGGATTGCCAGGTGGTCCTAATCCCCCTAGGTTGACAACTAGTGCCGAGAATAAAATATAAACCAATTGGGAATGATTTCATTCCAATAACTATAGTCAAATAAAATAATGATCAAGTGGAAAACAAAAAAATAACTGAATCTCAATAAATATAAAAACAACTCAACATACAAATACAAATATACCGGACTGTAACTCAAAAAAAACTAACCGCGACCAACAAGATCTTCATATGACCTCAAGGTCACCACTGTCCAAAAGACCAAACCACTCCAAGATCCAAATAGAACTAGAAAACATGGACAAGAATATTAAACTACAAAACATCTTGGTTCTATCAACCCTAAGTGCTATATACAGGGTGTGATATCAACAACTCAGTAGGAAATAACCATAGAATCTATTCATTTCATTTCCCAAAAAAGTATACAAACATTATTTTGAAATACAAATGTAAAATAATTGATTTATCACATTTTAATTAAACACAAAAATATCTTACCTTTACAACACCACACACCATATCATTAATTTTCTATGGGGATTACCATTTTGAAATCAAAACTTAAACAAAATAAATACAAATCAGGACTGAAGATGGACAATAGTAAAAATAGAAAACAAAGTGTAGTAGAAATATAAATAATCCAAAGAAGATAGTAACCATGGGATATTCTAAAACATAAATAGAGATATCCCTAGACATACTCGATCCAGACTAAAATGTTGGCATATGGTGTATCTCCTTAGTCTATAACCAACTTCCCATCCTAAAAAGACCGAGATAGTGTCACATCCCACCAATACCTATCAATTCGTGGGCTACCAACCCTTCTAATTCATTTTGACAAGAAAGGAACAATTGAACCCTAAAAGAAACCAAGGAAACCCAAGGCAATTGTATACTATGTATGTAAGAGGCCCTCACATGCATGATTCACCTTACTTTCTACCACCACACTTTCTTACCCCAAACACTGACACCACATATACATTATCCAATAATTGGAAATTATCAATTGGGGTTCCCTTGATATAAAAATTCATTAATAAGTTCCAACCAAGCCATCACAACACCTAATATTTAAAACAATTTCTAAAACATTGAAAGATTCTAATCGGGCATTTACGATTAAAAAACCAAAACTTATTTCCAAGACATTAAAAAGTGCCAACTCGGACCCATGTTGATTATTTATCAATTATAGTTAAAAATAATTTTCATACCATTTCCAAAATGATATAAAACAAAATTTTTAGTTATCCAATTCCAAATGGGCCTTTACCTTTCTAGCTAAACCCCTTTTGAATCCATGATAAGAACACACAATATATTTAAAGATGCAAAATCGTATTTGAAATGATTTTGAGACCAATAATGACACAAAATAAATAAACATCCATCTTTTAAATGAAAAATTCAAATAAACATTCAAAACAACATTCATACCATGTCCCATTTTGGTAAATAGGTAAACTTATAAATAATTGGGGGAAGGTGGGGAAAAATATTAAGTGTTTTGAAAATTGGGTTTTATTATTAAAAGGAGTTTATCTAGTACTATTACCATTTGTTTTCCCGTCCATGTGTGAATATTTATCTCACATGGATGTGCCCATATCCATTGGTCCACCACTAGCATCCATGATGTTACCCAAAAGCTTTTTTAATTAAGAACCACATGTTCTCAAACCAACACAAAAAACTAATAATATTTGTCTTACCCTAAAAGTCATCAATTCACATAAGTGATGTCAAATAAAAAATTTGTAAATTTTATCAAAATATAATCAGGGTTTAACAGACCTAAAAATGAACAATTTCATTTTAATTGAGAAATTTAATTTTTATCAGACACCTGGTGTGCATACTATGTATCATGATTAGATAAACCTTTTAAAAACCACTTCCAGTTATTTATCGCAACATGAAAAAAACATACCATTAAAGGAAGGAATAAAAAATGAATGAAAAAAATTATACTATTTAAAAATCCACAATAATCAATGGAATGATCCAGAAAGGAAAATAATGGAAACACCTACTTTATATGAGTGTAGATGTGACGAAACACTTGGAGAAGGAAGAACAGGCCCACACGAATGATGTAAATTCCCTAGATCCAAAATAAATCTAATAAACACAAATCCTTACCCCTATAGTTTATATAAGAGGTGAACCCCCAAGAAAAAACCATGAAATTAAAAGAGGAGAAGAGAAAGATGATAATGTTTGGCATAAACCCTAAAACACACCAATATTTGAAGGGGGAGCATCCATAAAGGAGGAGGAGCCAATGAGAGGGGAAATTTGGAACCCATTGATGAAAAAAATATACCATGTGGTATGGGATTGAATTATGGATAAAAATAACTGAGATATAAATAGGGTCTTTAATATTTAAAATTTCAAGGCACCTCGCACGTCTTGGCCATATGGTTTACCAAACTGTGCCCCAACCGTGCAGCTACAACTGTCTAAGAGGAGAATGATCGCATGACCAACCCACATGGTTTTACATTCCATGATAAAACCATTTGGTAGAATATGTCAAATTACAGGACCTTCTTCATGGTAACCTGGGCTGGGGTGCATGGTTTCTAATAACCATGCCCTGCCTATGAATAATCCAAATTTCACCCAAAACTCAAAAACTCAAATATTTATGTTGGTAACTCAACCCAAACCTTAACCCAAGGATCTAAGATCATGAAAAGTATAATATAAAGAAGTATACGTGGTTAGGGTGTGATAGAATAGATTGAAATAAAAAGTTAATATTAATTAAATATATATTGACTAATTGTATCATGTAATGGACATTTAGTTTAGTGTCCTTTTATTTTTCAATTGAACATATATAAAATGTGTGTAACATTGATTTCATACATAAGTATTTTTAATTAGTGAATTAGTGTATACAATGTGTAAACACATAATATTTTAGAAGTATATTATTTTTTTAACATTCATTTTTGAATTATATTTATTAATAGCATATATTTAATATATATATTATGTTTTTAATCATTATATTTTATCATATTTTGTATTTTAATTGAATATATTATATTTATTACTTTTTTATATTCTTTTTCAAATTTATTCAATCTTTTTATTATTTATTTCATTACATTTAATTGATTTAATCATTAATTTTATTATTTATAATATTATTAAAGTTTTTATTAATTATTTATTGTTGATATTTCTTTAGAAATTATTCATTTTCTAATATTTATTTATACATATTTATTTACTATGTCTTAATGTTTTAAAGATGTATTCATCTTCATCCCAATATATATCTATATTATTATTATTATTATTTATTTAATTAATAAAACTTATCCATTTGTCAATATTTTTACAATGCTCTTGTTTTTAAATATTCGATTTCACTCATTATCAACATTAATTCATTTATGATTGTAGTTCTGTCATTTATTTATAAATTTAGATTTACAATATTTATAATAGTTTTTACTTATAATTATAAATAAGTGTATGCAATTTTTTTTAATATAAGTATAAATAAATAATTATTTTATCTGCAATTGTAAAATTATATTGAATATATTTAAATGGTGAATATATTTAATATATTTATAATTATATTTATATATAATTATTAAATATATCTATAATTGTATAAATATACATAATGTTATAAATAGATTAATAATTATATGTAGTTGGGGTTTGGCTTAATGGTAACCACCCCGTAATCCTACATGAAAAATGGCTATTAAAAACCCATTGGGAGTAGGCTACTGTAGCAGTGATAAAGTGGTACTGTAGGTGCAGAGGCATTGTAGCAACGGTGAGAACTGTAGCGGCAACAGGACACTGTAGCAGCAACAGGTACTATGCGATACTATAGCAGGTGGGTACTGTAGTAGTACTATTTACAGAATGGGCATTAGGACAAAAAAATTGGGCCTACAGGCCATGTAATGGGTTACATGCCCATTGGGTCTTTGAGATATGTAATGGGTCTCCCGCTACTCAGTTAAAGAGGCCTTTTCTTCGTTTTAACAATAAAATGAGGCTTTGGCTCCAACCTTAAAAAAATATACACCAATATTAGTAAATATATTTAAAAATAAATAAATTTATAATTATAATTATAAATCATTATTAGAACTTATTTAGCATCGATACAAGATATCCTGATATGTTATAATATATTAGCACTTATTTAAATGGATTTTTATCATCACTCATATAGCGATAACAATGATTTATCTCTATCCGTAGTAATGAAGCACTGATGCAAAGGTCTTTTTATCATCGCTTATTATTTTATCCATGATAAAATGCCTCTTTATCTACAAATTTTGGTTCACAATGATAAAACCCCCCAAATTATAAATAACCCCGACCTCCATGATTTCATTCATGCAATTCAATATTTCACTGTTGTCCAATGATACCACTACCCTCCTCAACTTCCTCTTTGATGAATCAAGCCCCAAATATCAGATATGTTATTTTTTCATCATAAAATCTTTGATTTCTATTTTAGGTTTAGTGATGTGTGATATTGATGTGTTATCTTTTCTTGGTGGTTTCATGGTTTATGTTTAGGAGCTATGTTGATGATATTCCCACCATCGTTCATCCTCCTTGGGTGGTTTCTTACATATGGGTCTCTATATTCCTGATTTTACCCTACAGTGGTTCGTAGTGGTCTTTTTCAGTTCACAAGTTCTGTTTTGATTTCTTTTCCAACCCACTCAATGACTATTTCGTTCCTCCTTGTCTTACTATCAACAAATTCCAGGAACTCTCTAGAACTTCCAGATAGAATTTCCCATCCACTTCTCCATCGCTTAGGATTTTATTTTGTAAAGTCTGGTCACTCCTTCATAGTGGAATATGATATCTCCCATGGGATTCTTATAGCTAAATAATATTGTAATAATTATTTCATATATTTTATATTAAACCACATTTTACAAAATTTTATTATTATATAATAACACTCAAAGAATAAAATTTACCTTTATATGTTAAGAGAAGATACTTTTATATATCATTCATGTTGAAAATGTTTACTATTATATATTACATATTGATTAAATTAATGTATTTTAAAATATTATAATTTTTAACTTTTCATATTTTTATGAGATAATATTTTTATTTATAATTTTATAAATTTTTATAACATTTTTGTAGGTTTTACCATGATGATTCAGTTCCTGATTTTAAGGAATTCTAAAGCCTCTATCACCAATTATGTGAAATTCTAGATGGTAATTTTTTTAAATATGGTTTCAGATTTATAATGTGTATTTATTATTATATTTTCTTTCAATTTATTTCTATAATGTGTTTTTTGAATTTATGTATATTAATTTATTTTTTTTATAAAAACACATTAAGTGTAATTATTCATGGATTTCCTACTTTTAAGGATAGAAAATGGATTACATTGACATAATTTATTTTTAAATAAGATATAATGGAATAGTCAGATTTATTTTTTAGTTATATATATGAATGTTGGGTAGTTATATTATGTTTATAATGGATCGAAAAATTAGGAAATATCAAGATTACATTCATTGTTAGACAATTCAACATAACTTATCAATGGAAAGAGAATGGAGGAAAAATGAGAAATAATCTTGTAAATATTTTTTATCATTGAAGAAACCCTTAATGCATTTCTATAAATTAACTTCCATAGAATAAATATTCCCTTTAAAATGATTAATAATATAAAACATATTAATTTTTCTGATTATTTTCAAGTGTATTAAACATTCAACATATTTTTTATTCCCTTTTTAAGTGATCAATTCTAGTATATAGTGTTAGAGATAAAGTTTTAGTTTAATTTATTAATTTATTTATTCCGACAGAAAATTTTCCAATTTCAATTTGTAATCTCTGTAATGTGATCTTGTTAACATCTCTTGGAACACTGTATATAGTCTCATCTTATTTCACTCAGTTATGAGAACACATGGAAATTCATCTATATAAATATCAATAATAAAGAATTTGGTTTCGATGGATTTTACTATGGGATATAGTTTATATAAATGAACGCCAATAAAAACAAATTTTTTTGTAATTTTTATTTATATTTATTTTTTTATAATGTAAATAAAATATAAATGATGAAACTAAACCAACATTAATAATGGAGTCCTAATTTCAAAAAAAATTAAATCCGTAAATTCACCCCCAACCCACTTGAGACTATTTCTATGATTGTGTTGGGATAAAATTTCAATTATTAAATATTAGAGAATCATATATAAAGTAGATAATTAATATAATTTATTGGAAGAAGAATATTAGTATGATTAGGATATGGTATAAAAATATATGGATGTATGTATATGATTGGTGAAACACTATTTTTATTAATGAATAAAATATATATAAGTGTTTGTGGGGGTTAAAATTACATATGTTAGGAAACATTACATTTTAGAAGAATTAATGGATAATCACTACTTAGTTTTTATCAATATAGTGATTCATGTCGACTTTGTTAACATGGGTTTTATATAATCATTAAAAGGATATAGCTACCCATTTCACATGGTGAGTCTTTTTAAAATACACAATTGTATATTATTAAAAAATTTATATATTAAAATATTGATTTATAAGAGGAAATTTTGTCGAATAAATGATAGGTAATGAGATATATATATATTGATTAAATTAATTAACTAACTATAAAAAATATTAAGGGTTATATAGTCAACTACTAATGAATTATCCTTAGAATAAGATACAGATTTCTGGATAGTAAAATTTAATAGGTGGATTCAAATGAAAATATATAGTTTCTGACCATGAATGGAATAATATCCCTTTAATGGGATTTATGAACATATTTTTATTTACTATGTGATGTTAATAAATCCATCTTAAAACATAAACAACAAGAATATAATAGTAATGTATAGTCAAATTCATCTTGCGAGGACATATAAATTTTTTAATGTTTATATGTCTATGATAAAAATTAAAAAAATTATAAATTATTATTCATGAAGTTTTATTATAGATATAACCTTGCTGGATCTAACATTGTAATATAATATTTTTAGAATGATATGGAACACTATTCATAGAAAAATTTTTATAAATCTTGTGGAATATATATTATGAATAAAGTCAAAAAATAATAGATGTACAATATAAATGGAAAGCTATAAAACATTAAAATGTGTAAGTAGATCATTATTCATAATTAATGACCAATTTTGTTTTGAATGATTTTTTATGAATATATCATCATTACCAATTATTAAAATTGTTGAGTAATGTTTGAATGGGATGGAAAATTTCATCTTTCCATAAATGTTATGGTTAATAAAAAGGAAATATCATTGACAATACGACATGATATATTTATATTATATATGTTAGTGATGCTAATGGATATGAATAGTAACAAAAAATTTCCGTTTAATCATTATATAATTTTCTTATACCTTGATAAAGTAATATAAGTTAGTGGGTTATAATACTATTATTTATGCTTATATAATACATGGTCTAAAATAATCTACTGAAAAGGAGAGTAACATGGAATACAAAAACACTTATACCATCGATAAAAATTTCATCCATTGGTTTCTGGAAATAAAAATCATTATTATCATATGCCAAAATGTAGTGATTACATGAAATTTTATGATATTAGGAACTCTATTTTTACACATAGTTTATAAAACTAATTCAAAATTACATGATAATCGTGATATGTTGATTTTTAAGGGAAGTGTTTAATCTAATATTAATAAATTTTTATCAACTTATTTATTAGTGATGAAATGATTAATATTGGTATGTATTTGATTTAGTTGAGTTATAAATATATTTTATTAATATTGTTATGAATTATTATTTTTAATTATATATGATATAATGATTTCAAAGACTTAATTTATGATGGGAATTTCATGAGAACATGGAAAATGGGAATAAATGGTAGTGGAATAATTTATTCATGAAGTAGATACATATCATTATAAATATTTCATTTTTAAAGGAAATAAGGATCAAGGATTTACACATACATGTTAGTTATCAAATTTCCCATATGATTTAAATTTCATATTGCTTTTTCTAGTTCTTTAAATTAATCATATGTTATATTTGTCTCCTAAAAAATGAGAGTCAAATGAATATTTCCACTCATTTAAATATCTAATTAGTCTGCCAATGAAACACCACATGGACTACCATATACCAAGTGATGAAATGAATAAAAATCAACTCCCCTACTTGTTGTACTTCTGCTTATAAAGATTACATAAACCTTTATATAATTTTTGACCTTTTCTCCCATATAAAATAATATTAAAAACCTATATGAACAACAACATGTTTAGCCTAGGTTGCATAATGTAATATCACACATGTGAAATATGGTAAATTTTTAGGACTCATAAATGATAATATTAAAATTTTACATTCCCCTTATAAGAACTTTCTATAAAGTTCTGTTTTCATTATGAATATATATGTATATTTAATTATTATTTATTAAAAATTGAATATTTAATGAATATAATTAGATGTATATGAAACAAAAATTTATTCACACTAATCATATGAAACAATATTATGAATATGGAGATAAATGATTTATTATGTTTTCAATTGGTAATGTATATGACTATTCCAAAATCCTTTTTTCTGTGTTGAAATATATTTCTTTTCATGTCAAATAGCTCTATAAGATTTGGAAAAAGATTTAATTTTCTATGGAATGCATCAGAACTATAAATATAAGACTAAACAAAGGGAAACACTAAACATGAACATCAATTGGGATGATACTATAGTGAATAAATCATTTGTTATAAATATCAATGTAAATGATGATAAAGATCATATGGGAGAAATGATAATAGAAATTCAAAAAGACTATCACGATTTTCCAATGTTTTTTAGAAGTTAAATATATACGATAAGAGACCATTATATACTGGCTAAACTAAATACACAACATATTTAGTTTAATTTTAGTTATATAACTTAAAATATGGTAGTTGATGGAGAAACACCAGATTTAAAAAACTATGTGGTCTTCTGAATGATATGTTATTACAAGAAAATTAATATCCGGGTCAAACTTATGACCCAAAAAAGAATTCCACGTTATGTGGGAATGATATCTAATAAAATACACACTTTTCCAAAAATTAACCAAAGTGTAGTGTATGTCAATAAAAGTAATATGTATCATGTCCTTCAAAGGAGGTCTACTACATTCCTATCATTCCATGCTTTAGAAGACTATATAGATGTTAAGAAACCACGAGGAAATTATAATAGAATACCCAAAAATTAATTGATGATGGGATACTATTTCATATAGAAAACTATCCCTAATAGAGGAATATTTATTATGAGTATCCTAAATTTGAAAATTATTAGAGAAACAACTTTCTTGTGATATCTATAGGTGGAATAAACCCTTTTGGTGTACATTGTAGTACTTAAAATATGTGGACATTCATGTTGGAAGGCTATAACTTACCTCTATGGTTAAGTATGAATAAAAAATATATTATGTTGTCTATACTAGTATCAATAAAAAAACATCCTAGTAAATATATTGATTTTTATTTGGATCCATTCATCGAAGACCTGAAATTAATGTGCGGTACAAGTCTTGTAATGTTTGATTCTTATAGAATTTTATAATTCACATTACAAGACATGTTTTGTGGGATTGTAAATAACTTTCCTTCTAAAGGAAATATGTTAGGATATTATATTAAAATAATATTGGGGTGTCCCATTTTTGAAGAATGAACAAACTCAGTTTAGTTGAACCATTCATCAAAGAAAGTGTTTTTAGGACATCATAAATTTTTACATAGACTACATAAATATTGATACCAGATAGCAGCAGTCTATGGGAATATCAAATAATTTACAAAACTATCTCAACTAATTGGTAATCATCTATTTAATAAGGTATATTATGTTGACATGAATTTTAGTAACCCATTTTAAATTTTCCTTTACGAAATGAGGTTTGGAGAAAGAGAGTAATTTTCAATAAAATACAATATCTGAACTATTTGAAATCAATACATTTTCTTGACATCATGCATGTAAAAAAAAATATCTGATAGGTTAATTATCACGTGTAATGGCCCGGAACTCTCCGGCCCATTCCTTTGTCAAAAGAAGGTCAATAGGTGTTTTGGAGGGTAAAATGGACTTTTCCCACACTTTCCAGAATTTTGAAACTACAAGCCGTGTAGTATGAGTACACGCCGTGTATCCCCTTTCTGGGTATACCCCATGTCGCAGGTCGTGTCCTCGCCGTGTGAAGTAAATTAGTACACTCCGTGTAGTGTAACTACACACCGTGTACCACCTTGTCGGGTATACCCCATGTTGAAGGTCGTGTCCATACTGTGTGGAATAATGGGTGCACGCCGTGTGTCCAGTTCTACATACCGTGTAGTCCTTCCCCGCGTACGTGTTACCGGTCAACGACTGTGTACCGTATTAGAGCCGTGTCCTTGCCGTGTGCAATAAATGAGTACACTCCATGTGTCCAAACTACACGCCGTGTAGTCCCTCCCCGCGTATGCGTTACCCTCAAACCGTGTGTTGACCAGTCAACAGCCGCGGAGCCGTGTTGGAAGCCGTGTAGAGACCGTGTAAAATAACTGAGTACACGCCATGTACCATAAAGTAAACACCATGTACTTTTCCTTTTCTCTCCTATAAAATGAGGGGTCCTCTCCTCCTTTCAACTCACCCCTCTCCTCCCCTTTCCTCTGAGCAGAGTTCTCCCAAGAGACTCGATGACTCTTTCTTCCATAACTTCTTCGTCCGAGCTCCGATTTACGATCCGTCAGCGGCCACGGGATCGTAACAACGAGGTGGAACTTCAAAGCTTGGATTAGTTGTCTTTACTTCGGCCTTTCCTTTACGACTTCCATATGAGGGGGTTTTTCCGGGACTCGACGGAAGTGATGGATGCCAACAGACGTCTTCTAAGGTTGATCCGGGGGAGCGTTGCGATCGGAACCTGTTGAAGTAGGGATCTTACCTTCGTCTCTCTAATTTGTGCATCATGCTGAGTGGGTATCCTCTTGTTTTCATGAGAAACAATTGAACCATTAAATGAATATAATAACTGGTTAAAGAACGGGGTTGGGAAGTGTGTGTTTGCTGTTACTTTATATCCTGTGATATTATGTTGTGAATTGAATGAGCTTCTGCCTACTGAAAATCATGGTCGTTGGGGGCCTTTGCTTACGCAATTAAAATTTTCCCTCTCCTTCTAGATTTACTTATGGATGGAACTTTGTGGAATATGGAAATTTGGTTAATCACGTAAAGTTGGCTGTTTAAAATCTGGAACCTATGTGTGATCACCCCGGTTGAAAAAAATGGAATAATGAACATGTGGGTGATGACTTGGTCACGTGGCATGTGATGGGGGTGTTATGTGGGTTTTTGTGGTTTGGGTGAGCAGCGGGGCAGCGGTTGACTTGTTTGTGGGTTGGTGTGAATGTTATATTGGAGATGGGCAGCAGGGCTGTAATAAATGGTATTAAAGGGATATTGATGTATGGGTTTCAGTGCGGTTGTGGTTATGGTAGTTGGCAGCGGGGTTGCAGGGATGGGTTTAAATGTGAACGGACCATGGGTTGTGAATAATAATAAAAGAAGAAGAGTTAATGAATGGTGGGGAATGGTAACAGAACGTGATTAATAATCAATGGGGTTGGTTGGTTGATAAGAAGGGCTTGGTTGTGTTGCTTGTGTTTTACTAACTTGTTTTGTGGATGGAAGGGATATGTTTTACAAACGATCGATGTGGTTGGTTGTGGATAGTTTCCCATTAGTTAAGGAACTAAATAAGCTAATTCTGCTGAAACGTGAAAACCTAAATGGGGTTGGGGTTGTTTGTTGTATGCATGCTTCGTAGTAGCAGTGCTGAGGCACGTGCTCAGTTTCTCTGTTTAGAAGCCATAGGTTGGGCTGTGTGGTTGGTATATATATATATGTATCTTTTGTGTTTTATCACACCCCACCCATGTTGAGCACTTAGTGTTGAACACTCCCATTTCATGGGAGAGGGTGTTTTCCCCTAGTTACTAGCTCTTTCCTGCTCCTTCTCCCCTAGGATGTGATGCCTTGAGGCGACCTTACAACTAAGACTCTTCGGGTAGGATTCGATTGGGGTGGTTCTAGCCCAAGACTCTTCGGGCAGGTTCTTCTGTTTCCCAAGAATCTTCGGGATGAGGCCCAGGTGTGTGCGGGCAGGATATGTGGTTGTGAGGCCCAGGTATGTGCGGGCGGGATACGTGGTTGTGAGGCCCAGATGTGTGCGGGCGGGATACGTGGTTGTGAGGCCCAGGTGTGTGCGGGCTAGATACGTGGTTGTGAGGCCCAGGTGTGTGCGGGCGGGATACGTGGTTGTGAGGCCCAGGTGTGTGCGGGCGGGGAGAGTGTGGTAACGTCAGGACGTTTTCCATTAGGAAGAGCTGCTAACTAAAGGGAAATGGTGCGGGGTACCCAATAATCTTGTTTCTTATATACTACTACCTATTGTGATTGTGTTTTGGTGAGTGTAGCTGGTGAGGTTGGGTGGATAGAATACCTTGTTAGGTTTCTTATTTTGTTCTAACGGGACATTAAGATGCCTCCCCACTTGTGCACAAGATCTTTAGGTTTCCCTAATGAGTATACTTTTATGCTCACCCTACATTTACTTTCAGGTTTCCAGGAGGACTAACAGGGCCATACGGGACCCTACTAGTCGGACAGTTAGAGTTGTTGCTGTTTCTGTACTTTTTCTTTTGGTATTGTACTTTGAGCTATCTTGTACTTGCACCTTGTTATAAAATTGTTTAAACATGCATGTGGGCTTGGTTTGGGTTTATTTCTATATACTTGTTCTTTTTATTTTTGGTGGTTGACTTGTCCTATTTCCCGATCTTAAAATAATAAAAAATGGTAATGCCTCTCATATTTGTGAAAACGCATACCCTTGGTGCTATTCGCCAAACCAGGGCCTACTGGAGGCGGGGCTCGGGGGTCATTATCTCCCTTTCACCATTGCCATCTCAGGAGGGGCATCTTTGGTGGGAGGGGGTTGTGACAGAATGGTATCAGAGGTTGATGGTTGAGAGATAGGATGGAGTCTGAAGTTAGGCACAGTGAGGATTGCATGGGATGGTAGGGCAATAATGTTAGTAAATCTTGGTGCATGACATAGGCCAGGGAAGACCGGCTTGAACACGGGATTTTAGGGCCCCCCCGTGATCCGATGCAAGGACTCTGAGCCTACTGAACGACCAAGTGAGACTACATTGATTGCAAGGTAGAGACCCTAGGGAAGGTACATGCATCATCATGATTGTGTTTTACTTGATTTGGGTGCTATGGGAAAGAAATTGAAATGAAAATGATAAAATAAAACCTTGAGTTTTCCTTAATACATGGGATTAGGCGATCCTTGTTTACCATACAACTATCACACCTGGACGTCGTCCCTGGGTGGCTCAGACGGCCGAGGCCCAGCAGATTCAGGCGGTCGATCAGTTGAGGATTGACCGAGAAGAGGAAGATAGCCAGTGGGAGAAGACTCTCCATTATTTCCAGCGGCAAACCCTCAAGAAGTACGAGGGTATTACTTCGGATACGGAGACAGAGGGGTGTCTTGAGGAGCTAGGGATCTATTTTACCTTGATCCGTGCTCTGAGGGAGTACTGGGTTCCCATAGTGGTCAGTCAGCTGAGAGGTGTGGCGCGACAGTGGTGGATGCTCTACCTCGGAGAGAGGATAGAGGCAGAGGTTCCATGGGCTGACTTTGAGAAGGAATTCCGGGAGGAATTTATTTCTTCCATGATCAAGGTAGAGAAGTGGCATGAGTTACTCTCTCTTCAGCAGGGGAGTATGTCATTACGAGAGTTGGGGATCAAGTTCAAGGATCTCCTGCGCTTTGCTCCGGATCTCTTTCCAGATGAGGAGTCTCGAGCGAGATGTTTAGAGGAGGCGCTTCGTCCTTCGCTCCAGTATGATGTCACCCCCTTCACCCTTCCGATGTACTTGGCGGTAAAGAAGAAGGCAGAGGTTTTAGAGAGGATGCACTCGCTGGGAGGTGCACCCCGAGAGGGGATCCATCCGAGCTCGACGAAGGGGAAAGCAGTCAGCAGCAGGTCTCCTGCGACGGGACCTTCTAGGTTCAGGCTAGTGGGGAGCAGGCCCCAGCTGTTCTAGTTCAGATCTTTGGGTCCTCGTCCCTTTTTCACGAGCCCAGGATCGAGGTGTTTTTCTTGTGGAGGTTTCGGGCACGTTCAGAGTCGGTGCCCGACCCGAGCTCAGTACGGTGGAGGTGGGAAGGTTCAGCGCCCACCTCAGCAGCACCAGTTGCCGGCGAGGCCCTTCCAGTAGTAGCAGGACCATGCTCCTTTGAGGACAGACTTTGCGGGAGGAGGCCGATCTCAGGGTGCCCCTCAGGGACCTCGACTAGGGTGTGGTCGGGGAGGTGGACGACATCAGAGAGGCAGAGGATCTGGGTGTGGACAGTTGCACGCAGCAGAGTTGACAGCTCCGGCAGGACCAGAGGTGGTGCGAGGTACTATTTGTTTGTTAAGAACTCTTGTTTCTGGTTGTTCGATTCAGGAGCTTCACACTGCTTTGTTTCACCCGGTCTAGCCCATGCTTTGGGACTAGACATAGAGAGAATTTCCGTACCACTGGTGCTGAGTACACCAGTTGGAGGCCAGACCAGCATATCTTGTGTTTTCTGGGGATGTGGGATGACGTTGGGACCACATCGATCTAGTGGGGACCTTCTTCTGTTACAGATTCAGCCATATGATGTCATCCTAGGCATCGAATGGTTGTTTTCTATTAGTGCCGTTATCGACTACTTCCGGAGAAGAGTCGTGTTCTCTGACGTGGATGGGCAGCGTGTAGCTTTTGTTGGCGAGAGGAGCTATCAGGTGGGAAGCTGGCGTGTGGAGCCTCTCATTTCCTTGTTAGGTGGGATATCAGTGGTTCTAGCTGATACAGAGATGATAAATGTCCCGAAGGTTGTTGGGGAGTTCCTCGATGTTTTTCCTGAGGAGGTTGTGACTCTACCCCCCGACGTGACGTTGAGTTCGGGATATACTTACAGCCTGGTGCCCGTACGATTTCGATGACCCCTTATCGGATGGGCCCTTCAGAGTTGCAAGAGTTGCAGATTCAGATTGACGATCTGATGGATAATGGTTTTGTTCAACCTAGCATATCACCATGGGGTGCTCCAGTTTTGTTCGTGAAGAAGGTAGATGGTGGTCTTAGGCTATGCATAGACTACGAAAGGTTGAACCAGGTAACGGTCAAGAACTGCTATCCCCTCCCAAGGATAAATGATCTCTTTGACCAACTGAGGGGAGCAGGTTGGTTTTCCAAGATTGATCTACGATATGGATATCATGATTTGAGGGTAAAATATAGTGACATCTCGAAGATGGATTTCAGGTGCAGGTATGGGCACTTCAAGTTTGTGGTGATGTCGTTTGGAGTTACGAATGCACCGGCTGTGCTCATGGGACTTATGAACTATTTCTTCTAGGAGTTTCTGGACCGGTTCGTCATTGTGTTTATCGATGACATCTTGATCTACTCATGGTCAGAGGAGGAGCACGCTGAGCATCTCATGGCAGTCTTGGGAGTTCTTTGACACCACCAGCTTTACGGGAAATTGTCGAAGTGTAAGTTCTTGACACAAGAAGTACACTTCCTTGGGCACGTAGTGTCTCAGCATGGAGTGTCAGTGGGCCCGTTGAAGGTGGAGGAAGTTGTTTCTTGGGTAGCACCCAAGAGCGTGGCAGAATTTCTTAGTTTCCTGGGGTTAGCATGTTTCTATCGGAGGTTCGTTTCGGACTTCTCTCGAGTTGCTGCTCCATTGAAAGTTTTGACTAGGGAGAACCAGATCTTCCTATGGAGAGAGCAGTGCCAGAAATTTTTTGACTACCTGAAGGAGAAGTTGGTCAGTGCTCCCGTACTCAGGTTTCCAGAGGAGGGGTTGTTGTATGAGGTGTTTTGTGATGCTTCTGGTCTTGGTCCGGGGTGCATGCTGATGCAGAAGAAGGTAGTGATATGTTATGGGTCTAGGAAGTTACGCCCTCACGAGCGTAACTATTCCATCCATGACCTAGATCTTGTAGCAGTAGTGTTCGCACTGAAGTTGTGGAGACATTACCTCTTTGGGGAGCGCTTTGTGGTCTTCTCAGATCACAAGATCCCTGTTATATCTTCTCCCAGCGTGACTTGAACTTACAGCAGTGGAGATGGGTCGAGTTTCTCCAAGACTATGACTTTGAGATCTCTTACACTGAAGGTAAGGGCAATGTTGTGGCTGATGCCCTGAGCAGGAAGTCGCATCAAGAAGTGGTTCGGGAATCCGCTGATGCTTGGAAGGCGATGGGAGAGTTGGATGGCTTGCACTTAGATGCAAGGGAAGAAGGTGTTAGAGGCTGTTTGTTTTAGATGACAGTGCATTCCTCCTTGTTGCAGCTGGTGGAGGAGTCTCAGTGGGGCGACTCTGAGGCGGAAGTGATGCGGGATCGTGTTGATCAGGGGAACGCTCCAAAAGGATGGTCAGAGGACAACCGACATCGGATGCTTTTCCATGGAAGTTTGTTTGTCCCGGATACAATTCATGAGGGAGTTCTCCGTGAGTTTCATAGATCAGCCTTGGTGGTACATCCAGGAGTTTCAAAAATGTACTGAGGCCTGAGAGAACAGTTTTGGTGGCCCGGGGTGAAACGGGTAGTGGTGGAGTTTGTGGCTAAATGCCTAGTGTGTCAGCAAGTGAAGGCTGAACACCGTGTTCCCAGTGGTTTGTTACACCCTTTAGATGTCCCTAAGTGGAAGTGGGATGAAATCTCAATGGACTTCTTCACAGGACTACCCAGAGCTCAGGGTGGTTATGATGTTATCTGGGTGGTGGTGGATTTATTGATGAAATCAGCTCACTTCTTAGCAATTAAGGAGTCAGGCCCGGTGAGTACCTTAGCACAGAGGTACGTAGAGGAAGTTGTGCGGTTTCATGGAGTCCAAAAGACTATCGTCTCAGATCGGTATACTCGGTTTACCTCACGAGTTTGGAGGGGGTTAAAACATGCTTTTGGCACCCAGATACTCCTTAGCATAGCTTTCCACCCCCAGACCGACGGGCAGACAGAGCGGGCTATCTAGACGTTGGAGGACATGCTGCGAGCATGCGTTCTGGATTTTGGAGGATCATGGGTACGAAACTTGCCTTTAGTAGATTTTACCTACAACAACAGCTTCCACTCTACTATTGGCATGGCACCGTTTGAGGCTTTATATGGAAGACCATGTCGTTCACCCATTTGCTGGGAAGAGGTTGGTGAGACAGGTGCTCTTGGGCCATAGGTAGTGAAAATCACCACAGAGAAAGTCCAGCTTGTTCGTGAGCGGATGAAAGCGGCTCGGGACCGACAAAAGTCTTATGTTGTTCGTCGGAGGAGGCCCTTGGAGTTAGAGGTGGGATATCATGTGTTCTTGAAGGTTTCCCCTCGACGGGGGTAGTGGAGGTTTGGGAAAGGGAGAAAGCTCTCACCTAGGTTCATCAGACCTTTTGAGGTGCTGAGGCGAGTCAGCGAGGTGGCATATCAGCTGGCCCTGCCACCTCAGTTGGAGAAGGTTCATGATGTCTTCCACGTCTCCCAGCTTCGTCGGTACTTACACGATGACTCTCACGTTATCGACTGGGGAGAGTTAGATATGGGAGACGACGCGACCTTCGAGGAAGAACCAGTCAGAATCGAGGATCATAAGGAGAAGGTGGTCCGTGGATGAACCATTCCCTTGGTTCGTGTGTTGTGGAGGCATGGCGGCCTCGAGGAGAGCACTTGGGAGCGGGAGACCTAGATGCACACTCAGTACCTGGAGTTGTTTTGACTTGTGTTTTTCCTTGTTCTTCTGAGCTTTGTTTTTGTACTCTGTACCTTTGATATATGGAAGGCTTGGCTTGTCGGTTGGGAGACCTTTTGTTTCCTTGTTCCTTGGTAATGTGTAACATGTCCGGATGTGTGGGAAAAGGAAAAACCCGACCCTTAATCGAGACGCATTAATGCAGATGCGATTGAACCCGTGCGGGCAAGTCAGTGCCGCCTAAAACGGATAATATATCGACATAGGAGAAGAAATTTCCAAAACCCATGTGTTCGAGCAGTGTGTTGGTTGTGTGGTATTGGAGGTAGTACGAGTTGAAAAATCCTAATGTATGAAAGTGGGAAGACCCAATTCTTAATCGAGACGCATTAATGAGGATGCGATTAAACCCGTGCAGGCAAGTCAGTGCCGCCTAAAGCGGATAATATCTCGACATAGGAGAAGGAATTCCTAACGCATATGATTAGGGTTGTTGGTTGGGTTCCTATTATAACAAGAACCCTAAGAGGTATCTTGTTGGATTTCCTCTGGTTTGGTTTTTGAATTCTCGGGGACGAGAATGTTTTAAGAGGTATCTGATGTAATGGAACGGACCTCTCCGACCCATTCATTTGTCAAAATAAGGTCAAGAAGTGTTCTGGAGGGTAAAACAGACTTTTCCCACACTTTCCAGAATTTTGAAACTACACGCCGTGTAGTTTGAGTATACGCCGTGTATCCCCTTTCCGGGTATACCCCGTGTCACAGGTCGTGCACTCGCCATGTGAAGTAAATGAGTACACACCGTGTAGTGTAACTACACATTGTGTACCACCTTGCCGGGTATACCCCGTGTTGAAGGCCGTGTCCTTACTGTGTGGAATAATGGGTGCACGCCGTGTGTCCAGTTCTACACGTCGTGTAGTCCTTCCCCGCGTACGCGTTACCAGTCAACGGTCGTGTACCGTGTTGGAGCCGTGTCCTTGCTGTGTGCAATAAATGAGTACACGTCGTGTGTCCAAAATACACGTCGTGTAGTCCCCCCCCACGTATGTGTTACCCTCAAACCGTGTGTTGACCAGTCAACGGCCGCAAAGCCGTGTTGGAAGCCGCGTGGAGACCATGTAAAATAACCGAGTACACGCCGTGTACCATAAAGTACACGCCTTGTAATTTTCCTTTTCTCGCCTATAAAAGGAGGGGTCCCCTCCTCCTTTCAACTCACCACTCTCCTCCCCTTTCCTCTGAGCAGAGTTCTCCCAAGAGACTCGAAGGCTCTTTCTTCCATAACTTCTTCGTCCGAGCTCCGATTTATGATCCGTCAGCGGCCACAGGACCGTAACGACGTGGCGGAACCTCCAATCTTAGATCCGTTGTATTTCCTTTGGCCTTTACTTTCCGAATTCCACCCAAGGAGGTTTTTCCGGGAGTCGACGGAAGTGATGGACGCCAACAGACGTCTTCTAAGGTTGATCCGGGGGAGCGTTGCGATTGGAACCTGTTGAAGTAGGGATCTTACCTTCGTCTCTCTAATTTTTGCATAATGCGGGGTGGGTATCCTCTTGTTTTCATGAGAAACAGTTGAACCATTAAATGAAGATAATAACTGGTTAAATAACGGGGTTGGGAAGTTTGTGTTTGCTGTTACTTTATATCCTGTGATATTATGTTGTGAATTGAATAAGCTTCTTCCTACTAAAAATCATGGCCGTTGGGGGCCTTTGCTTACACAATTAAATGTTTCCCTCTCCTTCTGGATTTTCTTATGGATGTAACTTTGTGGAATATGGAAATTTGGTTAATCACGTAAAGTTGTCCATTTAAAATCTAGAACCTTTGTGTGATCACCCCGGTTGAACAAAATGGAATAATGAACATGTGGGTGTTGACTTGGTCACGTGGCATGTGATAGGGGTGTTTTGTGGGTTTTTGTGGTTTTGGGTGAGCAGCGGGGCTACGGTTGACTTGGTTGTGGGTTGGTGTGAATGGTATGTTGGTGATGGGCAGCGAGACTGCAATAAATGGTATTAAAGGGATATTGATGTACGGGTTTTGGTGTGGTTGTGGTTATGGTAGTTGGCAGCAGGGCTGCAGGGATGAGTTTAAATGTGAACGGACCATGGGTTGTGAATAATAATAAAAGCGGAAGAGTTAATGAATGGTGGGGCGTGGTAACGGAACGAGATTAATAATCAATGGGGTTGGTTGGTTGATAAGAAGGGCTTGGTTGTGTTGCTTGTGTTTTCCTAACTTGTTTTGTGGATGTAAGGGATATGTTTTACGAACGATTGATGTGGTTGGTTGTGGATAGTTTCCCAGTAGTTAAGGAACTAAATAATCTAATTCTGCTGAAACGTGAAAACCTAAATGGGGTTGGCTTTGTTTGTTGTATGCATGCTTCATAGTAGCAGTGCCGAGGCACGTGCTCATTTTCTCTGTTTAGAAGCCATAGGTTGGTTTGTGTGGTTGGTATATACATATATCTGTATCTTTTGTGTTTTATCGCACCCCACCCATGTTGAGAACTTAGTGCCTAACACTCCCATTTCATGGGAGAGGGTGTTTTCCCCTAGTTACTAGCTCCTTCCTGTTCCTTCTCCCCTAGGCTGTGATGGCTTGAGGCGACCTTATACCTAAGACTCTTCAGGTAGGTTTTGATTGGGGTGGTTCTATCCCAAGACTCTTCGAGCAGGTTCTTATGTTTCCCAAGAATCTTCGGGATGAGTCACAAGTGTGTGCGGGCGGGATACGTGGTTGTGAGGCCCAGGTGTGTGCGGGCGGGATACGTGGTTGTGAGACCCAGGTGTGTGCGGGCGGGGAGAGTGTAGCAGCGTCAAGAATTTTTCCGTTAGGAAGAATAGATAACTAAAGGGAAATGGTGCGGGGTACCCAATACTCTTGTTTCTTATATACTACTACCTATTGTGATTGTGTTTTGGTGAGTGTGGCTGGTGAGGTTGGGTGGATAGAATTCCATGCTAGGTTTCTTCTATTATTCTCAAAGGACATTAGGATGCCTCCCCACTTGTGCATGAGAGCTTTAGGTTTCCCTACTAAGTATACTTGTATTCTCACCCTACGTTTACTTTCAGGTTTCTAGGAGGACTACCAGGGTCGTGCGGGACCCTAATAGTCGGACAGTTGGAGTTGTTGCTGTTTCTGTACTTTTTCTTTTGGTATTGTACATTGAGCTTTCTTGTACTTGCACCTTCTTATAAAATTGTTTAAACATGCATGTGGGCTTGGTTTGGGTTTATTTATATACACTTGTTCTTTTCCTTTTTGGTGGTTGACTTGTCCTATTTCCCGATCTTAAAATAATAAAAAAGGGCAATGCATCCCATATTTGTGAAAACTCATACCCTTGGTGCTAGTCGCCAACCCGGGGCCTACTGGAGGTGGGACTCGGGGATCATTATCTCCCTTTAACCATTGCCATCTCAAGAGGGGAATCTTTGGTGGGAGGGGGTCGTGACATCACGTTACTAAGTTTTCCAAGAAAAAAAAGATGGAAATAATTATATGTAGAAAATGATTTATATGGGGATAATTGAAGAGTTGGAACTGCTTAAGGGTATGGGGCATAAATTTTTTCCTCCAACAATTTATACTCTATCTAGACAAGAAAATGTGAAATTATTCATTTATTGTAATTATGTAAAACTAACATAGGTGTATTAAAAATATATCGAGATTATCGTTGCAATATGTAATTTAGAGATTTTGGGAATAAAATCACATGATTATCATGTTTTGATGTAATATTTGATTACCCTCTAATTAAGTTTCATTCTACCAAAAAATTTAAGGTATACATTAACTAGATGCTACTTCATTTTTAAATCCATATGTTGTAAGTTTATAGACACTCTAATTCTTACAGTCATGAATAAAGAGTTTTCAATCATATTATGTGAATTAGAGATGTTCTTCCCACTATCATTATTTGAATCAATGATCCATATAATGGTTCATATGTCTAGATAGGTTAAAAAATATAGTCCAATCCATTATATTTTAATGTACCCCATTAAATAGTAAATGATAATTTTCAAAGAGTATCTCAAGAATCGATGTTAGATAGAAGGATATACTTATAAAAAATATATTATTGAATAATCTATCGAATTCTATAAAAATTACCTATTTGATATTGATATCATCATTATCCCATTGTCTCATTACATCAGACGTCATATTGGTGAAGGGAATTACAAAATATATGTTTTTACAATTACCATCATAGATACAGAGCAAAGACACATTTACATTTTACATTATTCTGATGATGTTAATCTATAAGTTGATTCCCACCATAAATTGTAATATATTATAATCCATCATGGGATGAAGGGTGGATATCAAAGACACATAAGAAAACATTTATATAATTTTTTGAGATCATATGAATAGGTAGTTATCTAAAAATATAAATTAAATTACTAAATGGAATAGATGGATAGAAAATGCACCAAATAAAAATGTTATATCATACAATGGTTTTGTAATCAATGTTTTAATGTTCCTCACAAAAGAACACAATTACTACAGCATGATGGAAAAGTATTGGAGTTGTTCTTATGGGTGAAGCAATGAAAAAATCTTGTTCCAATGATAAAAATCCAATTTTTGTGAATATTTCATATTTTTATACTATTGAATATATATACGAGCTCAATTTTACAACATTTCAAGGGGATATTTTTCAATGAAAATCGGTTTAAAATATGATTTAAATGAAAGTTAATCATTTTTGCTTTGTGAAGATGAATTTCAGTGTGGAATTGGAAAAGGATGATTTGTTTAAAATGGAATCATAATTAGTGAATGTATTTTATGACTCAGATCCAATAATTGAGAATGAGTTGATTTACTTTCTGGTGAATAAAATAAATATATGGTTAAATGAGAATTCAATCATGGATAAAACTTTTAATAAGTTAGAAAAATGAGTTCACATAGGTCAAAATGTAGGTAATTTCATGGAGATTTGAGGGGACAACATATAGGGGATTTAGATTCATGATAGTAGATCCAAATTTATTTGATAGGAATAAAAATATATTCCACTATTTATAGTAATATTAATTAATAAAAATATAATGCCATGTTCATCCCATTTCATGTGCTATGGAACGATGCTTGTATGATTAAAGAGAGTAAACTAGTTTATTAAAACAAAAAAGCCGATTGGGATTTTTTAATATATAAAATAATAGTAAATTTTTATGATTTATATTAGTATTATACAAAAAAAATATTTATGTTCTTATAGTTTTTTATATATTTATACTGTAGCATTAGTTGTGACAATACTTGAAGGAAAATATTTATAGTAGCTTCAAAGTAGCCAACAAAATATGATCACATTAGAGGAGTCAGTTTTGTATTTTCTCATCAAACATATTTCAAAAATAAAAAACCAAAAGAAGAAACAAATAAGATGATGAATGGATTTTAGGTGAAAATAGATTCATTGTTTGATATTATTGCCTAGTCTACTTTGAAATACTAATATATAGAAAATTATTCAAGAAAAATAGCAGTGGAACAATGTTCAAAACATAAACAACCAAATGACCCCACTATATTTGAGTCTTATCATTCCCATCAACCACATACCTTACTCGAGGTAGTTAAATTTTTCATTACTCTTTATCCTAAATGTGAATCAAAAAATTTATGATAACGTTATACTAGTAAAATTATATGGGGAAATGTTTTATGTAAATCCTATCTATAAACACCCATGGATCACCTTGATATGAGGGATATGGTGTATAATTTTTCAATAGTCATGATACATAACAAATAACTTCCAAAATATCACATGAAAGTGTGGATTTATGTAGATCAAGAGTTGAGTGAAAATATTCATGTTCAGATTAAATTTCTATATATTAAAATGGTTAATGATGTGGTTTAAATATTTTTAGCATGGTCATATAATCATATAAATATTTCGAAGGAATTTTATCTAAAAATTTCAAATGTTTGTAAATATTGATGAAAAAATATTTTTAAGTGAGTTATTGTAATAAGGATGAATAAAGTGATAGAGAAATGCAATGTTTAAACAATAGAATCAAGTTAATCGACCAAGAAAACAAAAATAATCTTCATGAGTACCTTCTCCCCACTAGTTTCACTACATCAGATATTATCATTTAAAATTCATACATACACCATTTTATAATATTGATATCTATCCTAAATTCCATATGAAGAACAAATATTTATAATTGTAATTACAGGCACAATAGGTCTCAATATTATAATTGAGATTCTAAAGTTTAAATGGTTATGTGTCTCAATTGTGAATGAATACATAATGAACATTTTCATAATATGTCTATTCAAAAAATGATCTAATATATTCATTTGGTATAATAAATGCACAAATTTTATACATTAATTTATATTACAACTATATAAAGGGAGAACCATATGAATTGTTATTTGGAATAATTTATCTATTTTTCATTTCTATAGACTAATATAAATTGAAGTAAAAATAAATCAATAAGAAAATAGATGAGATAAATGTGGTTTTGGGAAAGAAAATAAGAGATAAGAACTTCTTTTTGACTTTTAAAATGTTGGATTAATTATCTATAACCTATTTGTATAAAATTTTTTATTACTTATTTTTTTTATGAAGCACCAGATGCTAAAAACAATCAATATGGGCACCTAGAATATTTTATTTTTTGATCTAATGCATGTATATGTAATAGAACAGCCAAACATGATGTTTAAAGTGAATTTTTAATCCACTGTAATCAAATTCATATATATGAACATTGAATATTATGTCTCAATCTCTATTTTAATAAGAATTTTTTTATACTAAGGGTATATAAAAATAGTCTAAATCATGTTATTATGATAGTGACTTAATAAAATTAGAATATGGATTACTTTAAATGAAATAGATGAAGGCATATATTTAAAGGCTTAACTATAAAAACAAATTTCAAAAAAAATTACTTGTTTTGGTCAATGTCTCTAAAATATCTAAAAAAAGATTACAACAACGGCTATTAATGTTATGTTCGATTTTTTTTGAAAAATATCATAAAAAATAAAAATTCTAGAATCTCCGAATATTAAATTTATCAATCTCATTAAATTTTCATTTAAAAAAAGTTATTCATTGATTATTTTTCAATATTTTCTCAAAACACAAAATAATGTCAAAAACTACATAATCAAAAGAAGAATTAAATTCTTTTACAGATGGTTGGCCATCATACATGGTGTCAATTTTTTTTCTGATATCAAATATAAGAGATTTCCAATAATGTTTATAATATTTTATAGGGTATGACCATTGAAATATATTTTCTGTGTGAAGAATTAGCATTAGAACACATATATATTACTTTTTATTTTTTTTCTCAAAGAAAGCTATAATGGAACAAATGAATTTTTTTAGAAATTAATTGGAATATTATATGGTGTTAATATATGGTAAAAATAATGAAGAGATGATAGAAAAATATTTATTTAGTTACTATTATTATCATTTTATCAAATTTTTTAGTAAATTTACAAATCATTTTTATCCAATCGATATTATTTAAAATTTACGCATATGTTTAGAACACACATCACATAAAAAACAAAGAAAATGGGATTATATCATTCAAAATCTTTAGAAAAATGATATATAATTCATTAATCACCTGTTGGAATTGACTAAATTCCCATTTGACACACGAAGTATTTTGTATGACCCAAATTACATATTTTAAATTTATATGATTAATTTTTTATTAAAACGAATGTTATTTAGCCAAAATAGATAAACCATGTCTAAAGTGTTTACAAACATTAAGAGAATATTCTATAATACATTTTTTCGTATATATAAGATTAATTCATAATAAACATACACTCTATGGGGTTGATATGACTTGAAGTATGTGTTTGCAATAAATAAGTTTAATTTCAGTTTAAAACATACATCAAATAGTGTAAATAGACAAAACAAGCCCAAATTGTATTAAAAATATATGAAAATGACCCATAATTAAATTTTCACATGTAAGAATTTACCACACAACAATTAGAGATATGATGTTGTCGATATGACCCAAATTTAATGAATTCAGTAGAAATGTTTCATTTTAGTTTAAAACACATTTCAATTATCCACAACCAAGAAAAAATGCTTAGATTGATTTCAAACATATAGACAATAACCCAAAATTCAGTTTTCAATTTTATGAATTTACCAAACATCATTTTAACACATGATGTGGTCAATATAACCCAAACTACATCATTTCAATTCAAAATTAACAATTTTTTTCAAACATAATTCAAATAGCCAAAACTATGAAAATGAGCTTGGATTTATTCTAAATTTCAAGTCAACAATCCATATTTCATTTTTTATTTGTAATAATTAAACAAACTTCAATCACAATACGATGTGATCAATATGACCCGATGTGTGTATTTTCTTTAAATGGGTGCATTTTTAGTTTAAAACAAACATAAAATAGAAACAATCAAGAAAAAGAGATTGGATTATTTTCAAAATTTTGGAAAATGATCCATATTTCATTTCCATGTATTTTATTTAAATACACATTATTCCAACATACGTTGTATTATATATGAAACAAAATGTGTGCATTGAAAACAAAAACATTATTTTATTATAAAACTCATATAAATTATAAAATACTATGTAAACAATGTTATAATTATTTATTTTTGATTATAATGAACAATAGTTCAATTTTAGCTTTAATTAATAGACTCGACATCAATCTGAGACATTATAAGGTTGATTTGACCTAAAGAGCGTGTTTTCAATTGAAAGGACCCCTTATAGATTAAAATAGAGATCGCATAGACAAAACTGACAAAATGATCTCATATTGTTTTCGAACATTATAAAAACAATATATAATTCATATTTTACATATATGAATTTAAATTATAACAATATGACACATGATGTGTTCAATGTAGCCTCAAGTTCCTGTTTTCATTAAAAAAGTGCCATTTTAGTTTAAATCACACATCAAAATACCAAACTAGTAAAATGATATTGGATTTTTTTTCAAACATTATAGAAATGTTGCATAATATATTTTTGAAATGTAGGAATTTACCTAATATAAATAAGAAAAATGATGTGGTTGATATGACTCGAAGGGTTTATTTTCAATACAAAAGTACTATTTTAGTTTAAAAAACACATGAAATAGAAAAAACTAATAAAATAATCTCATGTTGTGTCAAATTATTTGTAAAATGACATATAATATATTTTCAAATATAGGAATAAACCACATGTAAATCTTACACATGATGTGGTCTATGTAACTCAACGTTCATGTTTTCAATATAAAATTTTAATTTTAATTTAAAACATGTATTACATATCAAAAACTGAGAAAATGATCACATATTTCTTTTAAAAAAATTAAAATAATTAACAATATTGTTTTTACATATTAGAATTTAATGTATTTGAATCTAACATTCAATTTGGTTGATATGACTCAAAGTGAGTGTTTTTAATATAAAAGTGATTTTTTTGTTTAAAATCCATATCACATGCCAACACCATGAAAAAGAGATTGTATGGTTTCATTTTTCTTGGGTAATGATCACAAAATATTTATTATGTGTAATAATGAACAACATGTTAATCAGACACATGATGTGTTTGGTATTCCTCTAAGTACATGTTTATAATATAAAAGTGTCATGATATTATAATGAACATATCATATAGAAAAAAATGAGTAAATGATATCATATTGATTTCATGAATTGTGAAATTATGCATAATATATTTTGGATGTGTAGAAACTGACCACACATCAATTTGGCATATGATGTGGTAAGTATGACTCAATGTTTGTGTTTTCAATAAATGTCATTTTATTTTAAAATACATTACATAGTCAAATCAAAACCAAGGATCTCATATTGTCATTAAAATTTATGAAAACGGTCTGTAATAAATTGATTAAGTGTCAGAATATTCTAAACATCAATCCTACCGACAATGGGATCAATATGAGTCAATGTGGATTTTTTCAATATAAAGGTTTTATTTTAGTTTAAAACACATATCAGATATCCAAAACCAAGAAAACAAGATCAAATTATTTTAATAATTTAGGAAAACGATCAATAATTAATTCGTGACATGTAAGACTTGACCACATGGTAATCTAACACACGACGTGGTCATCATGAATAGAAGTGTTTGTTTTAAAAAAATGTATCTTTTTAGTTTAATACATTACTCACATCGAAAAAATAGAGAAAACAAGATCTGATTGTATTCAAAATATTTAAAAATTATCCGTATTATATTTTTGATGTGTACTAATCAACTACACATAAATCTGACTAATGATTAACTGATAATATAATTAATATATAAAAAAGTTATCAATATAATTTACTATATGTGGATAATATAAATTTATGATTATTTTTTATTTTTTATTTAATATACTTAAAATTAACATTTGTTTTATTGATGGGAAATACTTTTATAAATAGGTTGATCATTGACAGTAGTTTTCTAGTTTTGGGTCTTTGTATGGATTGTAATTTTTTTAGTTAATTGTAATTTTGTAATTAATCTAAATATTTTTTAAGTAAATTCTGAACAAAAATAAAATGGAATGTTTTATTTTTATTCCAATCCATTTTACATTGTATTTCTAATCCTTTTTTATGTATTATGATTAGGTTATATTTTATAGGACAACTACATGGGTATAGTAGGGCTGTTGTTGTGTTGTAATTTAAAGGAACATTATGAGTGCTAGATGAAGCACTTATAGAGGGTCCCTTTATCATAACATTATGTGTCACTAATAATATTTCCATTTAGTAGTGCTTTATCAAGTGCTGGTATAGGCTAAATTTATTAGTGTTTTATCTAGATCTGATAAATGGACCTATTATCATCCCTTTTTGTAGTACTGAAAAAAGCTATGGGATTTTAATATTACATAGATTTTCATCTCTTTTATTCACTAGAAAAGGTCATTTAAAGTTCTATTAATATAATTTTTAATAGTAGTGTTAATAAAATTAAAGGACGTTGATTATCATATCCCACACATAGTGGAAACATCACTTCCACCTTGATATTTTTCAACTGATTCCTCATCTATATCAAATGGGTTTTGTCTTGAGTTTCAACCATGTAATCTTATTTACCAGTACTTAAGTAAACATAACATTTCTTATTTGTGTGACATCGTACATAAATTTCACTCAAAAATAAACACTACTAGGAAATTGAGCTATAGCCATGCCTATAAAGCCACGGATTAAACAATCCATGGCTACACCCCCACAATTAGCCACAGATCTGTGGCTAAATACCCTGACACATTCATCTAATCTTCCTTCCGCTTGATCCATCCTCTATAAAACCCCACAATAGCCCGACTCCCTCCTTGATGCCTCGTCACCGCGACCCTCCTCATCCAGAGACGTTTCTCCGAGTGGCCTCCCCACCACCTCTCTTCCTTCCCAATGCCTCCCCGACGCCTCCTCCCCGATGCCTCCTACCTGACACCTCCTCACCAACCGCCCCCTGTTTCCCTCAGAATCCAGGGATGACCGCCTTGATGGGAGGTTCAAATGTTCCGATTAGTTTCTAACAGGTTTGTTCATAGAACCGAAAACATCCAATGATTCCACATCCATTCGGACCTACTTTCCAAAGGTAGGTGCTCATTATTTTGTGGACTGATGAGGCTTAGGAATTTGCATTGGTTGAGAGGATGGGAGGTCAGACTCATCAAACCTTTTTGAGGGGAATTATTGTCTACTCCGGGACTCTCTTTATAGATTTAAGTTATGTTTGTGAATCCTTATTACATTACCAAGTATAAAATGAGCTTTCCTTTAGATATGAAAATCAATGATCAAATATGTAGGAAATTTAGAGAATCTTTTATATGTATTCGAGGTTCTTCATCGATAGAGAATCATCTGTATTTATTAGAGATTCTTGGTCAATGGTACCCTTCAACACGTTTATATAGAAGTCTCTTGATCATTATGATGACCATGCTGGTTTTAAAGCCACTCAGTGGGGCACTTGAAGTTTATTGTCATTCAGAAGGACATGGATTATTTTAGAGTTGGGATCGAACCCGTAGACGGGATACCTACGTATCCTTTGTTTAGAAAGGGAATCAGAACCCACGTAGTTCGAGTAAGGGAGTATGATGTTTATGATTGATGGCTCAAAGAAGGATGTCATAATTACTTTTACCCTCTAAGCTCACGTGAGTCATGCTCGGTGTGAGAAACAAGAGGTATTGGTAAAATTTAGACAATTGGGCCATGAAAGATGCAATCATAAGAAATGATGTGAGACTTAGGTATGTATGACTGCCCAGATAAATGAAGGTTAGGACTTACTTTAAGGAAGAAATCTTGGAACAGGGTCCATAAAGGTATATGTACTTCATGGAGATTTTGAATACTCTAACTTGGGGCTTACTCCTGAAAAGGAGGCTCAAATTAGGAGAATACTTATGATTGGGTTTTAATCCTAAAAAGGAATCCCAGATCAAAGGTAAATTAGGACTGGTTAAGATAAATTAAGACTAGGGCTTACTCCGGAAAAGGAGACCCAGGTCAAGGATTAAGGTTTGATGCTTACTCCTGAAGAGGATGCCCAAATTAGGGGACTGGGGCTTACTCCTAAGGAGGATGCCCAGATTTGGGAACTTTAAGAATTGGGGCTTACTCTTAAGGAAGATGCCCAAGTTAAGAATTATGACTGGGGATTACTCCTAAGGAGGATGCCCAAACTTGAGACTGGGGCTTACTCCTGAAAAGGAAGCCCAGGTTAGGGGATCTGGGGCTTACTCTTGAGGAGGATGCCCAAAATTTAGAGGACTTATTACTGGGGATTATTTCTGAAAATGAGACCCAGGTTAAGGATTCTCTCATCTTAAAAGATGAGGTTAAATGAATGAAATCTCAATCTTTAGTGACATAAATATGTGTAAATCACTAGGTTTTGAGAGATATTCCACGGAATTCCTTTCAGATAAGGAAGTCAAATCAAGAAATCATGCCATAAATGGCTTTGAAGTGTGTCTTGAAGACTGAATCTTGAATTGGAAATGTGTAATGGATTAAGAGGGGTGAAATGGGCAAGAAAGGCATCCAAAAAGGCAGGGGCATGCAAGTCCTGGTAGGCGCGCAGGTACTTCGTGGGCACGCAAGTCCTGGTCGGCACGCAGGTAATGCGTGGGCGCGCAAGTCCTGGTCGGCGCGCAGGTACTGCGTGGGCGCCCAAGTCCTGGTCGCACAGGTATACGCCTGCGCGACACGTTTGGTACTTGCGCGGTGTTCAACCAGCAGGGTAATACTTGAGCGACCTTTGTTTAAGGCCTTTAGAATCCTTTTGAGGTTATTCCAGCAGAGGGGCCCACAAGTTCTATTGAAGGAGTAAGGCGACACGCAATATTGGCCCTTTTCCCTTAAGGGCTGGCCACTCAGGCGCGCAAGTGTTGATGAGTTTCAACACTTAGGCCTTCCTCCCCCTCTTTAGATCTTCCGTTCTAGGTAAGAAATTACCTTATAAGTGTTCCGGAAGCTTTGAGAAGAGACTAGGGCGCTGGGAGCTCAAATCTGAGTTTCTGGAAAAATTCATCTTCAAATGGGGGGCCCACAAGGTCAATTTATAGGCTGGTAGAAGACCCCATGAGGTTATCACTTAGGTCGCGCAAGTGACTTGCAAGACCAACTTCGGTGCGCAAGTGTACTTGCACGACCATTGCGGCGCGCAAGTATACTTGCACGACCATTGTAAAACTTGGGTGAACCTTGCACAATGTTCTTCTTATTCCTTCCTTTGTCATTTTTTTTGATAATTGTCCAAAGGTTGAATCACTTTGAGCTAAGATATTCCCCTTTTCCAATCTTTAGATTCTGTGACGAAAGGAGCGTCAATAAAAGTCCCCCCTCAGAGTTGGATCCGGAGTGAAAAGTAGATTTGACTCTGAGGAAAAAAGAGAAACCAGGGGTCTTTGTGGTTATTGGCAGTTTAAAGTCATTCATTTCAGACATAAAGAGGCTAATGTTTAAGGTCAAAATAGCTTTGACCGAAATGGATTAGAATTGACTCAATTTCTTGAAAACTCATCTGAAAACATAGTACCATACTCATGTATGAGGGAAAATATGTAAGCTATGACTTAAGAATATTTGAATCTGAGGAATGATATGAAAAAGAGCTAAAAGGCATTAGAATAAGTAGTTTCCAAGAATGAAGTTATCATTATTTAACAAACCTGTTAGAAGGTTGAATTATGCAGGGCCACCTAAGGGCATTGGATGTATAGTTAAATAAAATAGTATCTTTTGGCTAACAAGTCTATTATGTAGACTATTTATGCAAGGCCACCTATGGGCACGTGCTGTATAGTCAGGAAAAACAACTCTCAGAAATTTACTTTCCTAGTTCTAAAAGCCAGTGAAAGTTTATGGAGATTCAAATCTTCCAAAGTATAGAGTTTTCTATATGGAAAGAGGTACTTGAATATGGAGAAGATATTTCCAAACAAGATTATCGAAGAACTGGATGAATGTCACTCCTACGAAGGTCTGAACCAAACGTAGGGAAGGAGAATATAATCCATAGACTTGAACACTTTCAGATCATGAAAAAGGATATGGGACAAATATGTTAAGGATGACTATTTTTTTGCGGATCCCTACATAATGTCAATTAAGACAAATAAGGACAAAAGAGGCATTCTTCCCAAGAATGAAGTTACCACTATCCGAAAAACCCGTTAGGGGGTTGAATTATGTAGGGCCACCTATGGGCATTGGCTGCATAGTCAAATAATAGTATCTTTTGGCTAACAAGTCTGTTATGTAGACTGTTTATGCAAGGCCGCCTATGGGCACGTGCTGCATAGTCAGGAAAAACAACTCTCAGAAGTTTGACATTTTTGTGACTAGAAGTCATGAAAAAGGGTTATGAGGATCTGAAAATATTTAAGGTTAGGATTATGACACATAAATATGGGTATTGTTCAATGTATACAGAGATACATAGATCAATGCTGACCATAATCATGTTGTGGCTGGGTCCTGAATTGAAATGTTGGACTTCACTACGTATCCCATAAGAATGAGAATCAAGCCATACGTAGTTCTTAAACTACAGTTTAACGTTGTGTGGGACAAAAGGATTAGAGATCTTAGTTTTGGGTCATAAAGCTTGGACCATTGTAAGAAATACACAATGTGTGTTTTCATGGGGACTTTTCAACCAAGGGACTGAAAATGGAATTTGGGGTTAGGCCCAAAGACTTGGGGCTGGATTCGAGGGACACTCGAACGTTTCTACGTATCCCATAAGGATGGGAATCAAGCCCACATAGTTCTATAAATACCCTCTGTACAAATTTGGTTCGTACATGTGAAGGGTGAAAGGGGACTTTAGTGCAATGATGGTTTAACCCAAGATAAAAGGTTCGGGCATTTCCATGTATGCACGTAGTCTTTGAAATGAAACATGATTGAAAAATCAATGAAAATAATGGTTCCCTCTCAGGTGAGGGTATCAAAGAAATTTGTAGTTTATTGTCATACTGGACAAAAGTGTTGTATAGTTTAACATCGTATAACAAGGATGAATGTGAACCAATGTAAAGATATTGATTCTAGGGGTGGTTTCACGAATCAACATCGTATGAGATGGAGGTGAACCGATGTGAAGAGATTGGTTTTGGGCTTGAACCTTAGGAGGTTTCCTACATACCCAGCCTAGAAGGCAAGGATCAAAGTTCGTGTAGTTAAATTAAAGAATGAATTAATGATCAAGTTGTTCTTGGGGACAACGACCTAAAAAATGATGTTGGGACTTACACATGGTTAGTAGCCTAGAGAGAGTGTTATGGTTGAGGTTTTATCTAAGCTCACGTGAGTCATACTCGGTGTGAGAAACAAGAGGTAGCAAAAACCTTAACAATACATAATTTAACGTCATGTAGGACGTATGAAGGGACTATGCAGTTTAAAGTCTTGTAGTTAGGACTATTGGTGCTGCACAGTTTAGTGTCATGTAGCAGGGACAAAAGTACAGTTTAATGTCTTGTAGGATGTATCACAAACTTTCTATACAGTATAGCGTCATGTAGTTAGGATGATGGGGACAATAGAGTTTAACGTCATGTTGGAAGAAAGGGGGACTGCGCAGTTTAATGTCATGTAGTGAGGACAAAAGACTACACCATTTAACGTCATGTTGGACGCATTGGGGATATTTTCACAGTTTAACGTCATGTTGGATGAAAAAGGGACGATACAGTTTAGCGTCATGTTGGATGAAAGTGCGAATAGTTTAAGGTCATATGCATGGAACGTGGATGGTGCAGTTTAATGTCATGCTGGACGGTGGTGTAGTTTAAGGTCATACAGGACCTTTGATGATTATGTAGTTTAACGTCTTTCCAGACGTAAGAGACTTTTATAAAGTTTAGCGTCATGTAGTTAGGATGTCACAGTTTAACATCTTGCTGGACGTAAGGGACTTACAAATAGTTTAGGGTCATATGCATGGACCATTGATGATGCAGTATAAGGTCATACAGGACCTAGTTGCAGTTTAAGGTCATACATGACCATTTAGGGAACTTCTTCACAGTTTAGCATCGTGTGGGACGAAAGTACAAATAATTTAAGGTCATATGTATGGACCGTTGCTGTATAGTTTAAGGTCATATAGAAAGGACGCAGTACAGTTTAATGTCATGTAAAACATATTAAAGGACTTTTGTATAGTTTAACGTCATATAGCAAGGACGAAGTGGTGCTGCACAGTTTAGTGTCATGTTGCAGGGACATTTGTAAGGTACATTGCAGTTTATACAAAATACTTCTTAAAAAATCTGGCATTGGTTGGAGTAGTGATGAGTTCTCCATCCATCGAGATTAATGAATAAGCTCCATTGGAGTAGACCCTTTTTATTGAATAAGGTCCTTCCAATTTTGGCTCAAGCTTGGGAGGTTTCATTCCTGGTATCATTGGAGTTATGAGAACTAATACCAATTCTCCCTGAGTGAATTAACAAAGACGAACTTTTTTGTTAAAAGCTCATGCTATTCGATTCTGATAGACTTCCAAGTGGTGGAAAGTGGACAATATTTTCTCATCTAACCGTTCCAATTCATTCAATCACTTTTGAGATTGCTCATCTATAGATGACTGATCGAAAATGGCTACTCTGAGCGAGGGTAGTTTAACTTCAAGGGGTAATATGGCTTCCGTTCCATATACCAATGAATATGGAGTTGACCGAGTTGTAGTGCGGGTGGTAGTCCGATAAGCCCATAAAGCATGAAAGAGTTTATCAGGCCATGACCTCTTATCTTTATCCACCATCTTTTGTAGTATATTTGAAAGAGTCTTGTTAAAGGCTTATATCTGGCCATTGGCCGCTGCATGATACTGAGATGAATGGTTGGATTTGATGTTGTATTCTTGATACAACTTCTTCATCTCAGATGAACAGAAATTAGTGCCATTGTCCATCAATATGGTATGAGGGACACCAAATCTGGTAATGATGTTAGACTTGATGAAGCCAACAATGCATTTAGAACTGAGTTCCTTGAGAGGTATTGCCTCTGCCCATTTGGAAAAGAAGTCAGTAGTAGTAAGAATATACTTAAACTGCTTGGCCGTAGCCGAAGGGTAAGGCCCCACCACATCCATACCCCATGTGGAAAATGGAAATGAGTATTTAGCTGTATGAAGCAACTCTGGAGGTTGATGAATGAAGTTGGCATGTACTTGGTATGAATGACACTTCTTTGTAAAATCAACACAATCTCGTATCATTGAAGGCCAAAAGTATCCAAGCCTTAGAATTTGATCAGACAGTCTATGTCCAGACTGGTGGGCACCACAGACTCCTGCATGCACTTCTTTCATGACATCCATTGTCTCTTCACCATCAATGCATTTGAAGAGAACTCCATCAAAACCATGTTTGTAGAGAATTTTCTCTAGGTGATCTGGGCTATCATAAAGAGTAAAATTAACCACACGTCGCCAGATTTGTTCTTTCTCAGCTCTATCAGGTGGAAGTGTTCCATTTTGAAGGTATTTCCTGATAGATGACATCCATCCTGTAGTATGACCATACGGTTCAGGAATGGGACAAATTTCATTAATTTCCCCTGTTCTGATTCGAACATAAGGTAAAATTGCACGACGGTGGGCAATACTGATGGTTGTCTCGTCCCGATTTGAATTTGCCAGAGCTGTGGCTATATTAGCCAGCGCATCAGCTTAAGCATTTTATGATCTTGGGACATAAGAAAATGTCGGTTCCAAAGGTAATTCCTCCATTAACTCTCTGACTTAATCATACAAAGGGATTAGTTCTTCTTTTCTGATGGCATAATCCCCATTGACTTGTTTGATTACCAGGTTTGAATCACCCTTCACCTTTAAGTGATTTACTTGTGCTTGAAGTGCTAATTCCAAGCCTGTGATAAGAGCTTGGTATTCGGCTTCATTATTGGTACCACCTTCCCAAAATAAGAAGGAATAAGGTAACACTACCTTTTCTAGAGAAATGATCCCAATTCCTAAGCCAACTTTGTTGAATTTAGGATTTTCCATTTTCCTCCCTGTTGGACTTCTAGAAGCACCATCAAAATACATTTCCAATGCCTGAGGACTTTCTTGAATAGAGAAGACTTCCTCACCAGGGAGTTCAATATCTGAAGACGTGTCTTCCACTGAAGGGTGTTCAGCCAGGAAATCAGCCAGAGCTTGGCCCTTTATCACCTTTTGAGACACGTACTGAATGTCGAATTGCTGGAAAATAACTGCCCACCTTTCTAGACGTCCTGTAAGCATTGGACGACTAAGGATGAATTTGAGCAGGTTATTGCGAGATACCAATTGGACCTCGTGATGTTGTAAGTAGTGTCTCAACTTTTGAACTACAAAGATTAATGCCAGGTAGCACTTCTCAATACTTGAATACTGGGTTTCTACTTCAAGTATGGTTCGACTGAGATAGTAGAGGCTATTTTCATTCCAAGTATCATTCTTTTGAGCAAGAAAGGCACCCAATGATCGCTCTAGAGCTGTCACATAGAGGATAAGTGGTCTTCCTTCAACAGATGGCATGAGTACTGGTGGACTCAAGAGGTATTTCTTGGTAATATAGAATGCTTCTTGACATTCTTCAATCTACTGGTAAGTGACTCCCTTCTTCATCAATTTGGTAAAGGGTAAACTTTTGCCTGCCAAATTGGCGATGAAACGCCGAATATAGGCTAAGTGACCTTGAAGTCCTCTTAATTATTTCAAATTTTGAGGAGGTGACATACCAAGGACTGACTTGGTCCTCTCAGGATCGACTTCAATACCATGATGGCATACATCAAAACTGAGAAATTTTACGGAGGTTACCCCAAAAGCACATTTTAAGGGGTTCATCTTAAAATTATGTTGTCGAAGCTTGCAGAATATGACTTCCAAATCAGACAAGTGATTAGAAAGTTGTTTGGATTTAACTACCAAATCATCTACATAGCATTCAACAAACTTCCCTAAGAAGGGTTTGAAGATACGATGCATGGCACGCTAATAAGTTGCACCTACATTCTTTAAGCCAAAGGGCATTACCCGATAACAAAACACACCTTGAGGGGCTCTGAAGGCTGTTGATTCCTCATCTTCTGGGGCCATTCAGATATTATTATATCCATAATATCCATCCATGAAGGAAAGTGCTTCATATCCAGCTGTTTCATCAATTAGAAGTTCTGTAATCGGAACTGGGAAATCATCCTTAGGACAATGCCGATTAAGATCTATGAAATCGATGCAAACTCTAATTTGTGTGTTCTTTTTCTTTACAGGGACAATATTAGTGAACCATTTGGGATATTGAACTTCTCTGATGAAGTTAGCTTTGATAAGCTTATCCACTTCAGCTTCAATTTTGGAAGCATAAGTTGGGTGTGTTCTTCTCGCGACTTGCTTAAATCCTCGACGTTCTTCTTGTAAACCCAAATGATGAGTAGAAACATCAGGATCAAGCCCAGACATTTCTGTATAGTTCCAAGAAAAAATATCTCTATTTCAATTTAGAAAATAAATATACATATCTTTCTCTTCAAGGGTCATGGCCGCACTAATTAAAGTGGGGCGTGGATCTTCCTTTGTACCCAGATTTATTTGTCTGAGTTCATCCACAATGGCAGAGATACCCTCTTCAAATGATGGAGGAGCATATCTGAGATCTTCCTCTTCTTCTTCATCATGTGTTATTTCTTCCATGTCTACTTTCATAGTAGATGACAAAGAATAATTTTCATGATCAGAAGAGATGTCAAAATTTCCATATCTTGAAGAAGAATCTTCCATTTCCGACCCGATTGATGATGAAGGGTCTTATTTGGGTAATAAAGAGGAGATGATGGATTGAGAATCGACATCATTGTTCATCTCCGATGTTGCTATAAATTATTATGGCCTAATTGGTGAAGTATAGACTTTTTGGATTTCAGTAGATGAAATGAAGACGTCACCATTTGTGCTTTCATCACTACTTGGTAGATTACCAATTTCTCTCATGTTGTCTGGCTTGATTGCTGTAATTGACATTATGGATCTTTCCATAAGAGTATTTTTATTTGAGTATACCTTGTCAATTTGACTGATAGGCAACATATAATCTATACTCACATGTGTAAATGGATTTAATGGAATTTTTTCCAAACCATATGGAGCATTAACTTTGGTAATCTCCTTTGTTATGGATTTCTCCCTTTGCTTCATGTGATAGAATTCTGCCTCAATGTATTGAGACTCACATTTCTTGAACGGGGCCTTATCACCATACAATGCCCCAACTTTACCATTGAAACAATATTTGAGACATTGATGGTATGATGAAGGGATAGCCGCATGCTGATGTAGCCAAGGTCTTCCAAACAAGACATTGAAAGCTGAGTCTTGATCAACAATCATGAAATCTGAATTGGATACAAGATCTCCAAACTGAGTTCTGAGTGTAACTTCGCCCAGTGGTTCTTGTTTATTTTTATCATATCCTTGTAACATCATGGTAGAAGGAGATAAATAAGATTCTGTGAGGCCCAATCGACGAAGTGTACGAATGGGCATGAGGTTGACTCCTGAACCATTGTCAATGAAAGCTCTTCGAACATCCACGCCATTGACCTTGCCAGATAAGTACAATGGTATAATATGTCCATGCACAACATCATCTTCATCTTCATCTGTAAAAGATATTATTGCATGGCATTCTGTAGGATTATTCTCTATGTGATAGACTTCAGCTGCAGAAATTTCAGTTTCAAACTCCTGAGGACTCGACAAAGCCTTGATGAGTGCTTCCCGAAGATCTTTTGACAGATTAAGAGCATCCAGAATTGATAACTTGGCTGGTACTTGGGCCAAGTGTTTCAATATATCATACTTTTGATCTAGAGGTCTGCGTTTCCCAACAAGAATATGTGGTTTAGCAGGTACTTTGGAAGCAGATGCTTTGGAAGCTGATGCATCTTGTATTAGGATAGGAGTTGGCAATATTCCTTGTTTTGGAAGACTAGACCAATTAGATCCATTTACTTGCTGAGAGGAAGAAGATTAAACCTTCAACCGGTCTTCCAAAATAACTAGGCCAGGACTGAATTTTCTATTGGTAGAAGAACTTGCTTGTTCTTGCTGAGCTCGCTGAAGGGCTCTACCACGAGTTTCTGCTACGTACACAGTTCTAGAAGGGGTAGAATTGGAATATTGGCTTCCAAAAGATCCACTTCTTCCCCTGTATCTTGATCCCCTGGAACTTCCTCTGATTCCTCTATTTGATACAGGGAATTCAGGCTCATTTAAATCGAAACTGCAACTAGCATATGGATCTGTTAATTGAATCATATTAACAGAACCAAAGATTAACTCTTCGTCTGATGAAGACTCTGCCTGATTATCCTGTTCAGGCTGTGCCGTTTGGTGGGGCGGTGCCCGTGGCTTTGAAGTAGATGGCATGAAGTCCGCCAAAGTCAAAGACGACTACATACTCATCCTCTTCTGATTATTTTCTTTCTTTGAATCATGTCGTTTCTTTGAGGACTTTCCCTCTGACGAAGAGGGTTTTACCGCAACATTCATGGAAGAAGACACAATTGGTTTCCTTAATTGTGTTCACAAAATAGCATGAGTTTGACTAATTGTCTTTCTAACCATCCAATCATCATACTTTTGTGCATTTTTTCTTTTGACTTCCTTCCATTCATTTTCCTCCTTTGGAACTGTAGCAGTGACACATGCTACCTGGGTTGAGGAGCCTTTCAATGTGACCTGTCCCGAGTCGACCATCTTTTGCAGGAGGTCTTTGAAGACAAAACACTCCTGGATGGGATGTCCCAACATTTAATGAAAAGGGCAATAATTAGGACGGTCTTCATCTCCTTTCTTGTTTGGCCTCTTTGGTATTGGCAATTGAACCAAATTGTTTTCCAGAGCTGAAATGAAATAACCAGGAACCTGTTCATTTCGAAAAGAGTATGTTTTGCTCTTCAGATCCTCAAATTGTTTTCGTCTTTGATCTTTTTGATCATCTATATGAAAAGGCCTTTGTTTTTGGCACTCAGAAGGTGGATCCCTTCGAGAATATGAAGGTTTTGAGGTAGAAATAGGTACAAGTGCTTGTTTGAGCATAACTATAGCAGTTTTTACTTTACCCATTCTCCTTCATCGAGCTGATGGAATTACACGAGATTTAGCCTTAGCCTGTATAAGAGAATCTTCAATCTGTTGAGCGATTGAAGTAAGGTTTCGAAACCCTCCTATGTATTTCATAGGGATTAATGGCGTGCGTAATTCTTCACGCAGATTTTCCACATAGATTGGCAACAATTCTTCTTGAGGGAGTGCTAAACTCAAGGAATATGTTAATCCCTTCCAGTGAGCAATGAAATCAGACACTCTTTCATTCTCCCTTTTCTTACAATTTGTAAGATTGAAAACTGTTGTCTTTGGAAAAGTTGAGCTGAACTGAAGGAGAAATTTTTGGCGAAGATCCTCCCATCTAGTAATTGACCGGGATTGCAAGATTGTATACCAAACAAAAGATGGTCCTTGCAAGGTTCGCACGAAGCATCTGAGTTTCACTGCTTCTTGCTGCTCCGGAGTTCCCATCATAGGATCGCAACAAGACACGTAATGCGTCGAATGTTGTTCAGGATCGCCTGATCCATTGAAAATAGGGAATATAGGGTTCCCAAAACTGGATGGAGGAGAAATTGAATCTACCCATTCAGGGTAAAATTTCTTTTCTAGTTGAACTTGCGTATGCTTCCCTTCCATAGTTTCTAACCGTGCTGTTAATGAATCAATAGTAGTTATTAACTTTTGAGAAAAATCCGGTTGAACTTGGACTTGGGTAGGTGCAATGACTGGAGCTTGGACAGATGTGGCGATTGGTGCTGCAACTGATGGTAGCACTACCAATCATTGTTGCACTTGACCCGTAGGATTAGACCTTTGTGGGTGTACTGATAGAGGAGGATATTCTTGATCCATATCAGTAGCTGCAACAAATTTCTTTGGCTGACTGACTCCAACATACTTAAGAAGAAGACTATTCTGAAGTAGTTCTACATTCAACCTTCTTAATTCCTTCATGTATTCCTCCTTTTGTGCAAACCTCTGCTATAGTGAGAGCGATTCACCTTCTCCAGAGGAAGGATATGTAACCTGGTTCTTTCCCTTCCCTTTTTTGGATCCTTTTCGGAGAGGGGGAAGTGGGTTACTCGAAGGATTACTTAAGTTCTGAGTAATCCTTTGACTTCGTGTACGCACACCTTCTTCATTTGTGTCGGTGCGTAAATCTTCTTGAGCAGGAACCTCTTCATCTGAGTCCCCCGAATGAGCCTCATCTGGTGAATCAGCAACAACGGCATTGATGACATTGATTGATGCATAACGCATCGCATCCCTTCTATCAGCATTTCTGTGATATTGTCTTCTTCCATGTCTTTGATGAGACATTGCCTTTTGTTTATTCGATCCCTCAGGAACTTCTTGATGAACTGTAATTTGGAGGGAATCTCCTGATAATTTGGGTCTTCGTTCCTCTTGAGTTTTCTTCTCCAATCGAGAAAAGACCGAATTTCTCTGAGGAGGGGATTGATGATTAGAAAAAGTCCCTAGTCCGGTGGACTGGGGCTGTTCCTGCTGTTCTCACTCAACTCCCAGAATCCTTTTTGTTGATTCCGAGGGTTGGTTTAAAAGAGTCCCCAGTCTAGCGAGCTGGGGTGGCTCTTGACATGCTATTTCTGAGACTTTCTTAAAAGATCTCCTGATCTTGTGAACCTTAGTTCAGAAATTAGCTGGATGCATTAACCTGTATCCTCTTTTATCACCCGGTTCAAAAGACCGTTGGATGATTTCTGACACTTCTGTCACTTGGTGACGTGCTTGCTCCAAACGAGAGGCCTGTTCAATATTCTAATCTGCGTGATGCAAGAGTAATTCGACAAATTGTTCTCTGTATTCTTGATTTTGAGAGGAACTAGTTGAAGCCTATTCTTGGGCAAGCTTTTGATTATAAACAAATCCCATTGACTGTGGCTGTCCATGGGCAATAACATTGCATGAGACCATTTTCTACGGGCTTTGCTGACTGGAGAGCACCGTGAAATGCAGTGCTCCATGAACATCCCATCCTCTGACATGAATATCAGATGTGGCATTGGCAATTAACTGACACAATCTTCTTAGTGCGCCAAAGCATGAACGTTGAAGGGCTCTCTACTTATTTTCAGCCTTCAGATATCGAGAGACTGATAGAGACGCCAAATCAATCTGACATTGTAACCCTTCTATTATCTTAAGATGATTTTCATATTCATCATAAGATAATACTTTATTTTTCAACTGACAAAGAGTTTTCCATATGTTGAGACGAATATCATTAATTTCATCTTCCGTCAACATTTCTGGAATATTATACTGAGAGTCAGCCGGAGGCCAAAACATGACTGGCACTTCATCTTTCGCCAGTTGTTTTCTTATATTTAGCATTTCCTCTTTATCATTTGATGAAGATTCTTCTACCTGATTTGACCAGAGTTTGTGTTTCATTGTTGCTTCATTGGATTCAACAGGATTGGTAGAGAAATTATTGATCAAACTAGAAGATGCATGACTTAGGGGTGGTTCGGAGAATTACCTACACCCTAGGCTATCTTCTAATTGAGAAAGTATTTCACATGCTAGCAATGAAGCTTCAGAAATGACTGGTTTCGCATTTTCATGTGCCTCAAGATAAGAGGGCTTTCTCGGCACTACATTGTCCACTGGAGCATTTTCTGGGCAATGTGCATCACTACTGCGGATAGGACTTTCGTAGCGAAATTCATCATCATGGGGAGGACCACCATAATGGGTTACAACAAAAATGAGATATCTTGATCCTTGGTCTTCTGACCACACAGAGGGTTCCTGTGGCACTCATCTGAAGATGAAACTTCGAGATCGACCAAATTTTCATGAAGCAAGCCTTCATGAGGAAGTGTCTATTGAAGACCTTCGGAATTAATGTTCCCACTATTGGGAACTGAGGGAGTAGAATCTTGAATTCCAACAGATAATTGTCTGAGGGCTTCAATAACTCCAGCATCGAGCAAGGCCTTGTTACTGATTGGATCTTGATCTCCTAACTGTACTGGGCAGGTCTTTTTCTTAGACTCCTTCTTACTCGCCTTGGAAACCACTTGTTGAAAATAGTGGCTGCTCTGAGCAGGTGTATGTGCCTAATCGGGAAAGATGGCCAGGTTAGGCTGACAATCTCCTCTCAAATCAGGTGTATGTACCTGACTTGGTCATTTGTATGATATGGGGGAGTATGCCCCATAACCCTCTTGGACTGGAACAGATGTGTGTGTCTGTTCTGGAGTGAATTTTTGATGTATCACTCCACTGGTAGGGATAGATTTATGTGTCTTTCCCTGAGATTCCGCTGAAGCTGTTATAATATCCTGGTAGGCATCTAGAATATGAGCAGGGATTTGCTTCTGCTCTTTCACCATTGATAGAATATGCTTGGTGACTTCAGCTGCCGGAACAGGAATATACGTCCATTCCGGGCTTGGAGTAGGTGTATGTGCCCGCTCCTATCCTCCTTTTCCTGTTAGTGAATCCTGAAAGTACTCAAGTGTGGGGGTAGAGAGTTGATTCTGCCTCCTATTTGTTGTCAGGTCTTTCCGACTAACTTCTCCGAATGCTACCAAGCGAGACTGTTGGTAGGATTGATTAATACCAGCAGGTGTATGTGCCTGTTGATTGCACTTCTCCAAACGTGGTTGAAGAGATCCATCATATGTAGTCAGACGAGCCTACTGACTAGCTGATGATGTATAAACATGTGTATGTTCCTTCCTATAGTACTCCGCCGGAATTGCCAGGCGGGATTGGCGCGATGCTACCAGACGAGTCTGCTGGACAGTGGGTTTAAAACGGACAGGAGTATGTGCCTGCTCGTTGCTTGCCACCAAGTTAGGTTGGTGGACTTCTTCGTAGATGGCAGAGATGAGAACCTGCTCACTGTTGACCAGATTCTGACTCTGGTGTTTCGTCTTGCTTGCTCGGGTTCGAGGAACCTGAGCCGAACGCCTGGAGTCGGTACCCTCATCATGTTGAGGGTGCACTGCCACATGAGTCTGGCGGCGATTATTGGTGGGAGCCCTCAGGAAGGACTCCTGTCTGTTTGAATTAAGGTCCTGAGGGACCTGCTCATTCACCTCCCCAGAATAAGGGAGCGAATGGTGATTGCGTTCCGGGGATAACGACCCAAAACGGTTGGATACGGTAGTCAGCACCACCTGATTCTTGATCACCGGTCGTCGTTGTACGGACGACCGATGTGATTTGTTTACTTGGAGGTCTTGTCGGGCAGCCTCCAGAGTTGGGATGGTACCATGTTGATGGTACTCCTTAACCAGCACGTTTGATACCCAGCGTTGAAGATGCTGAGTAGGTGATATCGTCCTAAGAGCGGACGCCGATCCAACAGGAGTAGCAGTAGTGGCATTTGCAGCAGCAGTATTCACAGGTGTGAACTTGAGAGCAGCCATTCTAGAAATGAAGAAGATCTTGGAAAAATAGTGCCTGTTTGATATAACAGATGTAATCAAGAAAATTTTATCCACTACATCTTTTGGATGAGCACATATATCAATGATTTTTTTGTTGGCCCTCTCATTGAGTTTTAAATAGGGGATTAACAAATAGTTAAAACATCATTTTAACTTGGTTAAGGATTCACGTCGGGTTCACCATTTTTGTTTCCCTCGGAATCCGGGGATGACCGCCTTGATGGGAAGTTCAAACGTTCCAATCGGTTTCTAAAGGGCTTGTTCATAGAACCGAAAAAATCCAATGATTCCACATCCATTCGGACATACTTTACAAAGGTAGGTGCTCATTAGTTTGTGGAATGATGAAGCTTAGGAATTTTCATTGGTCGAGAGGATGGGAGGTCGGACTCATCACACCTTTTTTAGGGGAATTATTGTCTGCTCTGGGACTCTATTTATAGATTTAAGTTATGTTCGTGAATCCTTATTACTATACCAAGTATAAAATGAGCTTTCCTTCAGATCTGACAATCAATGATCAAATATGTAGGAAATTTAGAGAATCTTTTATATGTATTCGAGGTTCTTCATCGATAGAGAATCATCTGTATTTATTAGAGATTCTTGGTCAATGGTACCCTTTGACACATTTATATAGAATTCTCTTGGTCATTATGATGACCATGCTAGTTTTAAATCCACTCAGTGGGGCACTTGAAGTTTATTGTCATTCAGAAGGACATGGATTATTTTAGAGTTGGGATCGAACCCGTAGACGGGCTACCTATGTATCCTTTGTTTAGAAAAGGAATCAGAACCCACATAGTTCGAGTAAGGGAGTATGATCTTTATGATTGATGGCTCAAAGAAGGATGTCATAATTACTTTTACCCTCTCAGCTCACGTGAGTCATGCTCGGTGTGACAAACAAGAGGTATTGGTAAAAAGTAGACAATTGGGCCATGAAAGATGAAATAATAAGAAATGATGTGAGACTTATGTATGTATGACTGCCCAGATAAATGAAGGTTAAGACTTACTTTAGGGAAGAAATCCATGAACAGGGTCCATAAAGGTATATGTGCTTCATGAAGATTTTGAATACTCTAACTTGGGGCTTACTCCTGAAAAGGAGGCCCGAATTAGGATAAGACTTATGATTGGGTTTTACTCCGGAAAAGGAATCCCAGATCAAAGGTAAATTAAGACTTGTTAAGAGAAATTAAGAATTGGAATTACTTTTGAAAAAGAGGCCTAGGTCAAGGATTAAGGTTTGGGGTTTACTCCTGAGGAGGATGCCCAAATTAGGGGACTAGGGCTTACTCCTAAAGAGGATGCCCATATTTGGGAACTTTAAGAATTGGGGATTACTCCTAAGGAAGATTCCCAAGTTATGAATTATGACAAGGGCTTACTCCTAAAGAGGATTCCCAAACTTGAGACTGGGCTTACTCCTGAAAAGGAAGCCCAGGTTAGGGGATCTTGGCTTACTCCTGATGAGGATGCCCAAAATTTAGAGGACTTATGACTGGGGATTATTCCTGAAAAGGAGACCCAAGTTAAGGATTCTCTCATCTTAAAGGATGAGGTTAAATAAATGAAATATCAATCTTTAGTGACATAAATATGAGTAAATCACTAGGTTTTGAGAAATATTCCATAGAATTCCTTTCAGATAAGGAAGTCAAATCAAGAAATCATGCCATAAATGGATTTGGAGAGTGTCTTGAACATTGAATCTTGAATAGGAAATGTGTAATGGTATAAGAGGGGTGAAATGGGAAAGAAAGGCCTCCAAAAAGGCAGGGGCGCGCAAGTCCTGGCAGGCACGCAGGTACTGCGTGGGCGCAGAAGTCTTGGTCGGTGCGCAGGTACTGCGTGGGTGCGCAAGTCCTGGTCGGCGCGCAGGTAATGCGTGGGCGCGCAAGTCCTGGTCGCGCAGGTATACGCCTACGCGACACGTTTGGTACTTGTGCGGTGTTCAACCAGCATGGTAATACTTGAGTGACCTTTGTTTAAGGCCTTTAGAATCCCTTTGAGGTTATTCCAGCAGAGGGGCGTGCAAGTTCTATTGAAGGAGTAAGGTGGCGTGCAAGTGTGGCCCTTTTCCCTTAAGAGCTGGGCACTCAGGCGCGCAAGTCTTGATGAGTTTCAACACTTAGGCCTTCTTCCCCCTCTTTAGATCTTCTGTTCTAGGTAAGAAATTACCTTAGAAGTGTTCCGGAAGCTTTGATAAGAGACTAGGGTGCCGGGAGATCAAATCTGAGTTTCTGGAAAAATTCCTCTTCAAATGGGGGGCCCACAGGGTCTATTTATAGGCAGGGAGAAGACCCCGGGCGGTTATCACTTAGGTCGCGCAAGTGACTTTCACGACCAACTTCGGAGAGCAAGTGTACTTGCGCGACCATTGCGGCGCGCAAGTATACTTGCATGACCATTGTAAAAAATGGGCGACCCTTGCACAATGTTCTTTTTATTCCTTCCTTTGTCAATTTTTTTGATAATTGTCCAAAGGTTGAATCACTTTGAGCTAATATATTCCCCTTTTCCAATCTTTAGATTCTATGACGAAAGGAGCGTCAACACCCCCAATACCCATGAGGCCTCCTCACCGCAACCCTCCTCCCCACGATCCTCCTCCTCCAGCGAAGCTACTCCGAGCGGCCTCCCCACCTCCTCCCTTCCTTCTCGATGGCTCTCCCCCACAACCATTAACACCCCAGACGCCGAGGTCGACACCCCCCACGCCCTATCATCAAGGTATTTGAAAATTTATTTGATTTCTTCTATTTTTTCTTTAATCTGAAACTAATACTAGATATGGAGTGAACAACGAAGCTATGGTAGATGGTCTAGTTCTTTTTCAATTAATGACTTGACTTTATACTATGTGTTTTCATTCTAAACACCATAATTTTTCTGTGATGCAACCAAAATTCCAAACTAATCAAGTTAATTGTTATCACCTTGCTTAAGGTAGTTCTGAAAACCTAAATTTTTCATCCTAGACTTTTTAGCTCGATTTGAGACACCCCTTAGGGTGAATCACATTTAGTGTCCCATAAGACATATGATTGAATTTAAATTGAACCTCCAATTGATGTCTATTGAGTTGGCACCTATTATTGAATTGTAGTGTGAATTTAAAAAGGGTAAAATGTTAAGCCTATATTCATAGGCCCTTGTTCATATTTTTTATAGATTAAATTGTCATTATAAATTAAATACCCAAATGGAATCAAGTGAATTTTAAAATGTTATGGGTTCCACTATCCATGACCATCCATCATGACATGGAAAGGATGATACAAGTGTTCTGACAAGAAAAACCATGTTTTCAATCACCGATATTTTGAAATAAAATGAATTATAAATGGAATTTCATTACGTTGTAGGAAACATATGGATTCATAGGTAGAATGAATTATATAATATCACATGGAAAGTGGTCCTAAATTATGCCACACGTGACACTTGAGTTCCCTATATGGAATATCGAGGTTGGTCTCAGAGAGAAGTGAGTTACATTATGCATTGAGTGACACTTCAATTCCCTATATGGACTACCAAAGACAGGCTTTGGATGCGATGAAATTATACCATGCATTGAAGATAATTTAATTCCTATGAGGATTAAAATAGATGGACTTATATGGGGATGGGTTTACAGTGCACTAAATAAATATTTCTGTTACCTAAGTTAAATTCCTTTTATTGGCCAAAATTTGAAATTAAATTAATTTGACGATGTGTATTCTAGTTTAAAGAACATACTTGAATTTTTTCAATGATTCACATTCATGGAGAATTTTCTTATTTACTTCATTCAGTTCTAAATTCCATGGATGTTATTCATCCCTTATGTAAGTATTACAATATATGAGCCTAGTATCCGAGACAATATTACAATTTTATAATAATTAATAAATGTTCAGACATATTCTGGTATAGGTTGAATCATGTTTTTTTAGATGGATGTTCTATGGGGAACCATGAATGACTTGGTTTATTTCATTATATTCTTTATCATTTTAATTATACACCACTCATTGTATATTCACAAATTATATTTTCCTAGACACCATTGTTAGGCTAGTGTTTTAAGGATCATTAGTTACCCACAAAAGAGTTAATCAAGATTTGGTGCTTGGTGTTTCATTTTTTAATTAGAGAATATTGTGGTCCTCAAGTTGTGGTATGAGACCTATTACCTTTCTCTAGGTTTAAAGTGAAAGTGAGAAATTATCATGATTTAATCCTTTGGGTAATAGTGTAATTAACCTAATGAAGATAACAAGATGGGAATCTAAAGGAAGAATGAAGTTGTTGTTTGGTCCTATAATCAATTTTGGTTTTATACCTGTTAATGCCTTTTGTTTTTTATGAAAGTGTGTTATCTTTTTGTTATAGCAGTTGTTGTGTTAGCCTGTTTTTTTCTATAAATTTGATAAACAATGTATGTATGGAAATGTTAATGACTTTATTAAATAAATAGGCATGTAATAAGATATATTCCCATCCTTATTTCACATATAATATGAAATTCATGTTAAACACTAGTTTAAGTTATTTCAAATCTATTAATAACTGATAAGTTATATGTTACCTATTTCTGAAAATTTGTGCATAATAAATTTTCTAATTCAAGAATGGAATTAAAATATTTTCCTGCAAGATATAAATACAATGGGGAGGATCAATCCCATTCTTATATATAAGAAGTCGGTATATCTCATTTCTTTTCTCACTATTTTCTTATAGGTGGTTTCTTATGATGAGGTCGGTTTTATCCACCACCATCGAAGACGGTGAGTTCAACATCAGATTTGGGTATGGTTTATTCCGTTTTTATTCATTGGCCCAATTTTAGTTAGGGATTTTTTGATTTTTGGGTTCCTTATATTTTTATAGTGCATTTTGGATTTTGTTGAAGTGGATTCGAGTTGCCGTTGACAAAGGATTAAATGTGTATGCATAGGTAGGAATATACATATATAAGCCCCCCTTTATATATATTAACTCATGGAAGTATGAATATATATATTGGGTATAGGTGTCCTTATATATAGATATGAAAAATGCATACATGTGTAAGTGTAAAGGGGTATATACAAGTATAAACATTTATCTCAGGACCCCCTGGTGCATATTTGGCCAAGAAAATATGTACATAGGGGCTAGGTGTCCTTATATATATGTGAAGTTGCATATGCGTGTGAAGTGCCCGGATCAGTGTGATCAATGAGAGGGGGAGGGGGTGAATCAGTGATCCTTTAAAACTTTTTACTAATTGATTATTTATCAATTAAACCTCTATGGCTTGTTAAGGCCTCGATCCACTCTTCTTGTATCTCTCAACCTTTCCTCGAGTGATGTAGTAAATGTAAAGGCATAGGAAACAAGGATTTACAAGGTTCGGCTCTAAAGGCCTACATCCTTGCCATGTTGGTTAAACTCCCCAACATGGTTTCTCCACTATAATTCGGTTAGTAATTACAATGGTCGATAGAGAGTCACACTGTATCTCTATTGAGTCCCACAGGAGGTTCTTTATACTGCATCCCACAGTGTTACCAGAGTCCCACTGGCCTGCTTCAGCTTCCACCAAAGACTTCTCCACCCTGAGTCTCACAGGGGGTCTTCTCCTGGCTCCTCGAGTCACACGAGTAGCTCTTCTTCTTTTGAAGCTCTTCAAGAGTCTTCAACAGCCATGGATAAGGTCTGCTGGCCTTGCTCACTTCTTCTGATCACTTGTGGTGATCAGGAATCCTCTTATTTTCTCGGGCTTTATCTCCTTCTTCTAAGGATGACCCAGCCATTGTCTTCAAGAATCTTGATTGGAAAATATGTTCTTGCACTCAGTATACCCACTCAATCTTCTTGGTCTTCTGAACTACTAAAAACTCAGATGAATGATGTCTTTAACTTAAGTCTGGCTCAGTCTCTCTTCAATTCAACTTCATGCACTGAGTGCATGGAATCTCTGAATCTTCATGCACTAATTGCATGGATTCTCAAATATCTTCAAGAACCTTTGTTCTTGGACTGCTCAAATGCACACACACTGATTTAAGCTTTGTTTACGTGTGCATGTGCATGCATGAATGCATGTACTCCCCTTTTCTTCTTGGTGTGATAAACCCTTAAAGGGTGTAAACTCTTTTAGTGCACACAACTTTTTCTTCGAGTCACACTTTTTTATTCTTTCTCACACACACCAAATTGTGTGTTGTTCTTTAGTGTGGATTTCCCCTTCTCTTTTTCTTCTCAAGGTGTTCACCCACTTGTTCACTTGTTCATACATGCATGGACATGCATGTGTCTTCTTCCTTAACTTGGGCACACACACAAGAGGTATGACCTCCTTCACTTGTGCACATACAAGACTTCGAATTTCTTGTTTCTTTGCACACACACAAAACCAAGATATGTTTTGGACTTCCTATTCACTTTTCACACACGGCCTTCCTTATTCTCAATTAATCTTTATCTTCCCTCACATGTACACACACACTTTGTTCTTATGTTAACATGCACATGTACTCTACTATGCAAGCACCCTTCTTCAAGTAAATCACACAAAACCCGTAGGTGTGAAATTCCTCTTCTTTCACACACACAACCAAAGATGTGTATGGGATTCACTTCACCTGAACCCACATCAAAGGAGGGCGCGCAAGTGATGCGGCCAACTCCTGTCTACCACCGTGCACGGTGTGGGAGCGGCTTCTACCGTGCGGATGGTGTGGAACCTTCTTTTGCCGCGCAAGTGGCACAATAGCTTCCTCCTACTATGCAGGTGGAATGGTGGCTTCCTCCTTCCACGCGAGTTCATGGGCACAGAGGGCGCGCAAGTGTGGCCACTTGCTACCGCGTAGGTATGCGGGCAGAGGGCGCGCAAATTCGTGCCTCGGCTTCTTCCCTGTTTCACAAGGAGAATGCACAGGGAGACCTCCTCCAAACTTCTTTCGCACAGGGGTTGCGCGAAAGGAACTCTCGAAGCCTCGGGTGTCTTCGGGCTGCTCTACCACGCAAGTGGTGCGCGGAATTTTTCTTCGCATTGCTCAGAGCTTCGCGGTTCTTCTCTCAGACGATCATAAAGCATCTTCTCGGTTTGGGCTTATCCTTTTATAGGAAAAGAGTTCGATCGAAATCCATCCATGAATCATCCGAGATTCATTATTTTGAATAACCAAAATATTCGGTTCTTTAAAAACATTCAACCTGCGTTCAAGATATACCTCATTTCACGGGTGTTTCCTTTTTCTTTTTCAACCACAGGATCTTTCATTCATGGTGTGCGCATCACATGAATGCGCATGCAAACATTCTTTAATACTGATCCATGCACGAACACATTACCTCGCAACTCCGTTTGCTTCGACCTCGATCGAATTTCTTCATTTCGTTGCAAGCATGTGAATTTTAACGCATTCATGTATTCGGTTCATCAAGACGATCATCATGGAGGCTTCATGTTCTTCGGAGGTGGCCGGGAGCTTCATCTTCATTGCTTGGGAGGATCTGGATCACGGGAGGCGTCGCGGGATGACCCTCAGCCGGTGGGAGGTTGAAGACAACCCCGACGCTGTTGGATCTGCGTTTAATGAACGCGGATGACCAGTATTATATCGTGGAACCATGGGATTAGATGAACGGCCGCGATTACACACAGATCAGATGGACGGCCCAGATCAGCTCCGCGTCTCAAAAAACTCGTCCCACATCTAATCGCGCCGCATCTTTTGAATGGTTTAACAAACAAGCTCTGTCGCTACCATCCCAGAATACTCCTCTCCCCCCTCCAGTGCCTCCCCGCACCAGTTCTCTGTGGGTGCGCTCTAGCGCCCACTCTGCTCCTCCGGGCGCGCTCAAGCACCCACTCTGCTCCTCCACGGGCGTGGTTCTGTCGCCCACGCTGCGCGGGCTTGACCTCCGCGTAGCTCAGGCTTACACACGGCCCAGCCTCCTGCGGGCTGGTTCTTGCCTAGGCCTCCTCATGGGCATGGTGACCTAGTCCCACATGTGCCTTGGGTTGAAGCTTGGGTAGCCAGCTCGTGGGATGGCCCCTTTTTTTTCATAAGGTCCTCTCCCTCCTTGTATACTTGGTTAAATTACCAAGTAGGAACAAGACTTATTCATGCCATTCTCTTCTTCTCCACCTCCTCTTCATCTTTATAATTCCTCTTCTCCTCTTCAACATTTATTCTTCTTCTTCTACTAAAGAATGGAATTCCCAAGGATATATCAACTATCTTTATCAACCATAATCATAAATCACTTTAATCTTCAATGTTCTTATTCAATCCAATCATAGATGAGGTTGGATCATATTCAAATCCACATGCACTAAGAGATAGTGCATGGTCTTCTTCAAACCACTTCATCCACTTGGAGGTTGTGGATGGATCCATTCTCCATTCCTTATCTGCTTAGTGATAGTGGATGGAACTTCTTTATCTCCTCATGCATTGTGAATACAATGCATGGACTTCTAACAATGTTGTGACATTGTATCTCTTTGATACATGTCTTGGAACTTCAAGACCAGTTCTACAATCGTCTGATTTTTATGGAGAATGTTTCAACCATTACCTCCTATGCCACTTAGTGATTCTCCTAAGTGACATGCTTCTTAGTACCATGGTCATTCTCCAATCATCACCATCACAATTACCTCCTTTTTCATTCACATATCCATTCAATCCTTTACACCTTCTTAACAACATCACCATCACCATCACATCCTCTGTCATTCACATATTGACATTCCTTGTCATCCATTCAATCCTTGGCACCTTATTGACAACAAATGCAACACAGTGCACAACAATCTCCCCCTTTGTATTTGGTGTCAATATCACTAGAGAACATATGAATTGGTCAATATGTTTTCCAAGATTTTCTCCCCCTTATTGGAAACCAAATGCAAAGGTGTGATGTAGTTCTCTTCAAAATATAACTTCCTCCCTTTTAATAGCATCTTCTTGAAAAACAGTAAGAGAGGGATGATGTCACATGTTCACTTTAGCAAAGAGCCTTCAGTAAATCATCTCTAAGTCTACTTGGTCTAACCTGATGTAGAAAACAAGAGTGATGTAACCAAAGAATTCAATGTTGTTCACAATTCACTATACATGTGAGATCATTCTTAGGCTTCAAGGGGTTGAAAGTTTTTAGATATATCAATGAATTGCTAAATCCTTCATTCTTCATAAGATGATATGTATCTCAAAAGATCATCTTCTACAGATTGGCTCCCCCTCAAGGGGTGCACTCCATTCTGTCCATACCATTCTCAATTTTAGAATTATCATCATCTTCAATCCCCTGAAATGTAAGCACATGTATATACCAATGATTAGGGAATAAGATGGAACCTCCTTGGTTCATCAGTTTGAACAACAAGGTTGAGACGATTCTTTCAACCGAGATGTTCCACTTTCTCCCTTCTTCACACTTGCATGTTTTATCTTCAATGATGTTTGTACTGGTGTGGATCTTAACACCTATTCAACTTCTTTGTGTGTGACTCCTCTCTTTATAAGTGCCTTATGAGCACTAGAATCACCTGGTGCAATCTTCACTCTCTTGAAGAATTATTTTTGAGCTGGAATGAGTGTCATGCATTTATTACTGATATGACCAGCTTTATTGCACCTCACAAACAGAACTTCATCTTCATGTGAAATCTTTTGATTTCCTTTTGTAATAGCTTTAGCATGGGAATTTTCTTCCTTTATCATTCTTTCCAAATCTTCTGGCCAGATGATTAATATGTCATTTGGAAGTGCGGCTTCAGATTTGGATGTTCCACATGGTTCCTTTGATTTTTTAAGTTACCTTTCTTAGGAATCTTATTTTAAATCAATCCCTTCTTCTTCTGGATTGATTGTCTTGTTGAGTGCGGTTTTCTTCTATTTAGTTCCTTGGATTGTTTACAAAGATCCATGGTATGACCTGTCTTTCCACAGTAGAATAATTTTTTCTTGGTGGTCCTTCTGGATGCATCACCCTTCTTGGATTTGAAATCCAAGGACTTCTCTTTCTTTTTCAAGTTCTTCTTGGGATAATTTTCAACTTTCTTTTGCTGGCTTCCCAAGGATACTTCTTCATTCTTATCCAGGTTCTGTGATCTTCTCTTCTTTTCAGCTTTGAAAACATTTGGAGATTGGTATGTATCATTCTTGTGATCACTTTTACATTCATCGCAGATGTTATCAAACATTCCAAATCTGTTTGCAGTAAACAGATGTTTCTGGACCTGTGGATGTTGCTTCTTCTTCTCTGGCTTGCTCCCTCTTGGCATGGTCTTCCTTTGTGCTTTTTTATTTAGAGGATTGTACCAACAATTCATTGAAAAATGTCCATACCTATTGCAACACCAACATTGACCCACAAATCTTGTATTCTTGACTTCTTCTGAGTGTTGAGTCTTTCTCTTGAATTGCTGTGTTTTTTCAGGAGAGCTCTCTTTCTTAATCTTCTTCATCCATACTTGTTTAGAGTTATTCTTCCATCCTGCAATTTTTGTGGAAACACATTTAGAATCATTAGTACAAGATGGTATGGATGGTACCTTCTTCTTAGAAGATGTTTCCCTTTCATTAGAGGATGTCCTACTTTTGGAATCATCCTTCTCAATGCACACTTGGGTGGCAAAATTTCTTCTTTCAGCTGATTGGGAAGCTTTAGTTTTAGGTGATTTCTGATTTTTCAATATCACCTCTAGCTCTAAGCATTTCATGTTGAGAGAGTTATTCTCATCCTCAACAAATTTTAGCCTTCCTTCCCAATTCTCTTCTATTTGTTTCATGAGGTCTTCATGCACCTTCTTCATTTCTTGCAATGAATTTTCAAGCTCCTTTATCCTTTTTACTTTGTCTTCTAGTTGAGAATCTTTGAAAATCATTGACACTCTATGCCTATTTTCCAGTGCATGGAAAACTTTTTTTAACACTATATCAAAGAATTCTTTCTCACAAATGCTTCTTTGTAGTTCTTCAGTGACATCATCAATTATTTCCCTGCAAAGGAAAATGGTTTCATCTTTAGCCTTCACCAGATTTGTGAGAGTGTTGGTTATGTCAACCCTTCTTGCCAATTGATCTTCCATAGAATTGGATTCTTCTTCTAGCTGTAACTTTTCTTCTTGAAGATCATGGATACTTGTAGCAATACACATTGCCACTTCCCTGGGAACTATCAACCGAAGATATTTGATTGCATTTAGAAGATCATTGATTGTTCCATCATCATCACAGCTAGAGCAGGCTTCATCAGAAGATTGATAAAAGGAATTTTCATCTGTTGTGACTTTCACATTACCTTCAATGGAAGGTGTTTCTCTATTAGTAGCAACCGTCTTCTTCATCTTCTTGACCTGTTTCTTCTTTCTATTTTTCTGAGTCTTGGTAGATATCTTCATTTGAGGATGTTCTCTCATTTCCTCAAATCTGCACTTCATAAAGACTCCCTTGGATCTTTTAGAGGGAACCTCCCTTTGATACCAATTGAAGTGCCCAGATCAGTGTGATCACTGAGAGGGGGAGGGGGTGAATCAGTGATCCTTTAAAAATTTTTACTAATTGATTCTTTATCAATTAAACCTCTATGGCTTGTTAAGGCCTCGATCCGCTCTTCTTGTATCTCTCAGCCTTTCCTCGAGTGATGTATTAAATGTAAAGGCACAAGACACAAGGATTTACAAGGTTCAGCTCCAAAGGCCTACGTCCTTTCCATGTTGGTTAAACGCCCCAACATGGTTTCTCAACTATAATTCGGTTAGTAATTACAATGGTCGATACAAAGTCACACTGTATCTCTCCTGAGTCCCACAGGAGGTTCTTTATACTGCATCCCACAGTGTTACCAGAGTCCCACTGGCCTACTTCATCTTCCACCAAAGACTTCTCCACCCTGAGTCTCACAGGGGATCTTCTCCTGGCTCCTTGAGTCACACGAGTAGCTCTTCTTATTTTGATTCTCTTCAAGAGTCTTCAAAAGACTTGGATAAGGTATGCTGGCCTTGCTCACTTCTTCTGATCACTTGTGGTGATCAAGACTCCTCTTCTTTTCTCGGGCTTTATCTCTTTCCTCCAAGGATGACCCGACCACTGTCTTCAAGAATATTGATTGGCAAATATGTTCTTGCACTCAGTATGCCCACTCAATCTTCTTGGTCTTCTCAACTACTGAAAACTCAGATGAATGATGTATTTAACTTCAGTCTGGCTCAGTCTCTCTTCAATTCAACTTCATGCACTGAGTGCATGGCATCTCTGAATCTTCATGCACTGATTTCATGGCTTCTTAAATATCTTCAAGAAACTTTGTTCTTGGACTGCTCAAATGCACACAAACTGATTTAAACTTTGTTTACATGTGCATGTGCATGCATGAATGCATGTACTCCCCTTTTCTTCTTGGTTTGATAAACCCTTAAAGGGTGTAAAATCTTTTAGCACACACACCTTTTTCTTCGAGTCACACTTTTTTATTCTTTCTCACACACACCAAATTGTGTGTTGTTCTTTAGTGTGGATTTCCCCTTCTCTCTTTCTTCTCAAGGTGTTCACCCACTTGTTCACTTGTTCATACATGCATGGACATGCATGTGTCTTCTTCCTTAACTTGGGAACACACACAAGAGGTATGACCTCCTTCACTTGTGCACATGCAAGACTTCGGCTTTCTTGTTTATTTGCACACACACACAACCAAGATATTTTGTGGCCTTCCTCTTCACTTTTCACACACGACCTTCCTTCTTCTCAATTAATCTTTCTCTTACCTCACATGTGCACACACACTTTGTTCTTATGTTAACATGCACATGTACTCCACTATGCAAGCACACTTCTTCAAGTAAATCACTCACAACCAGTAGGTGTGCACTTCCTCTTCTTGCACAAACACAACCAAAATTGTGTATGGGATTCACTTCACCCGAACCCACATCAAAGGAGGGCGCGCAAGTGATGCGGCCAACTCCAGTCTACCACTGCATAGGGTGTGGGAGCGGCTTCTACCGCGCAGATGGTGCGACACCTTCTTCTACCGAGCAAGTGGCACTGTAGCTTCCTCCTACCGCATAGGTGGCACAATGGCTTCCTCCTGCCATGCGAGTTCATGGGCACATAGGGTGCACAAGTACGGACACTTGCTACCGCGTAGGTATGCGGGCAGCGGGCACGCAAATTCACGCCTCAGCTTCTTCCCTATTGCGCAAGGGGAATGCGCAGGGAGACCTCCTCCTAACTTATTTCGTGCAGGGGTTGTGCGAAAGGAACTTTCGAAGCCTCGGGTGGCTTCAGGCTGCTCTACCGCGCAAGTGGTGCGCGGAGTTTTTCTTCGCGTTGCTCAGAGCTTCGCGGTTCTTCTCTCAGACGATCAGAAAGCATATTCTCGGTTTGGTATTCTCCTTTTATAGGCAAAGAGTTCGATCGAAATCCATCCATGAATTGTCTGAGATTCATTCTTTTGAATAACCGAAATATTCGGTTCTTTAAAAACATTCAACCCGTGTTCAAGATATGCCGCATATCATGGGTGTTTCCATTTTCTTTTTCAACCACATGATATTTCGTTCATGGTGTGCGAATCACATGCATGCGCATGAAAACCTTCTTTAAGACCGATCCAAGAACGAACACACTACCTCGCAACTCCGTTTGCTTCGGCCTCGATCGAATTTCTTCATTTCGTTGAATGCATGCGAATTTTAACGCATGCATGTATTCAGTTCGTCAAGACGAACTCATGGATGCTTCATGTTCTTCGGAGGTGGCTGGGAGCTTCATCTTCATTTCTTGGGAGGCTCTGGATCACGGGAGGCGTCGCGGGATGACCCTCTGCCGGTGGGAGGTTGAAGACAACCCCGATGCTGTTGGATATGCGTTTAATGAACGCGGACGACCAAGATTATATTGTGGAACCGCAGGATTAGATGAACGGTCGCGATTACGTGCGGATCAGATGGACAACCCAGATCAGTTCCACATCTCAAAAAACTCGTCCCACATCGAATCACGCCATGACTTCTGTGCGGTTTAACAAACAAGCTCCACCGCTACCATCCCAGAATACTCCTCTCCCCCCTCCGGTGCCGCCCCGCACAGGTTCTCTGCGGGCGCGCTCTAGCGCCCACTCTTCTCCTCCGGGCGCGCTCTAGTGCGCGCTCTGCTCCTCCACGGGCGCGCTTCTGACGCCCACTCTACGCAGGCTTGACCTCCGCATAGCTCGGGCTTACACATGGCCCAGCCTCCTGCGGGCTGGCTCTTGCCTAGGCCACCTCATGGGCGTGGTGATCTAGTCCCACATGTGCCTTGGGTTGAAGCTTGGGTAGCCATCTCGTGGGCTGGCCCCTTTTTCGCATAAGGCCCTCTCCCTCCTTGTATACTTGGTTAAATTTCCAAGTATGAACAAGACTTCTTCATGCCATTCTCTTCTTCTCCACCTCCTCTTCATCTTTAGAATTCCTCTTCTCCTCTTCAACATTTATTCTTCTTCTTCTATTAAAGAATGGAATTCCCAAGGATCTCTCAACTATCTTTATCAACCATAATCATAAATCACTTTGATCTTAAATGTTCTTCTTCAATCCAATCATAGATGAGGTTGGATCATCTTCAAATCAACATGCACTAAGAGATAGTGCATGGTCTTCTTCAAACCACTTCATCCACTTGGAGGTTGTGGATGGATCCCTTCTTCATTCCTCATCCACTTAGTGATAGTGGATGGAACTTCTTTTTCTCCTCATGCATTGTGAAGACAATGCATGGACTTCTAACAATGTTGTGACATTATATCTCCTTGATACATGTCTTGGAACTTCAAGACCAGTTCTACAATCATCTGATTTTTATGGAGAATGTTTCAACCATTACCTTCTATGCCACTTAGTGATTCTACTAAGTGACATACTTCTTAGTACCATGGTCATTCTCCAATCATCACCATCACCATTACCTCCTTTTTCATTCACATATCCATTCAATCCTTGACACCTTATTAACAACATCACCATCAACATCACATCCTCTGTGATTCACATATTGGCATTCCTTGTCATCCATTCAATCCTTGACACATTATTGACAACAAATGCAACACAGTGCACAACAGCGTGCAAACAGAAAAAATGAAGATTCGAGTTGTCGTCGTCAAAAGCAACACGTCTTGAGATTGAGGTTTGTTCCCCCTGCCTAAACCTTTAATTTGAAATCTATAATTATGTTATTGTTTTAAAAACTTGTTTCCATAATTGCTTTATTGTTTTAAAAAATGGTTTTCTAATAATCACTAGCTTTTTCAAGGAATAATATGAATATATCCATTGATCATGTACACATATATGATGCAGGGAACCTAAAAATAATTATTAATAAATTTAATATACTTGTATTAATGATTCATGGGAATATACTGATAAATATTTGAGAACTAAAGAGCACTCCCCTCATAATTAGATTCCTTTAAGATGAAAATATTTTAATTGTTAGTAGAATATTGATTGAGTATGAATATGGATCAATGAAGTGTGAGTAACCATGTTTTAGGAATATGAATCTTTGGTTAAAACATGGGAAATAATTCTCTTGAAGTCATGGGCATCCATTTTACTGGTGATGTGATCTTATACTTATAGAAATGTCGTCACATGCATTATTGAAAAGTATAAGATTTATTATGTGATAAGAATAAGATGATTCACCTTTCCAAATGCATCATAATCCCATCCTTCCTCATGTGATGAGCATGGAATTCCTTGGGTGATGAGCCTCGAGCTCATTAGGTGATGAGCCTAAAATACCTCAGGTGACTAGCCTATAGAGGAAGAATATCATTGGGCATCAACTTCAGAGATTGGTGAACCCGTTAAGAATTATGTATCCTTAAAAAATGATATAATGAGTAACATAGGGCATATTAGTCATTATAATAATAAATAATACTCAAATTTTGATTCAAATTATCTTATGTAATTCCAAGCAATAGATTTGATAGGTGAGGTTCCCCAACCATTAGGTGATGAGCCTAATCACATTGTTTTTAGTGCCTTAAGTATACATGATATTTATTTTTCATTCCATGAAATAAGATACATTGGTTCAAGTTTGATACATTGACAATAATGAAAATGAATATAAAATTTATGTTCACGAACATATCTTGCATAGAAATATTTCAATTGGGTTCTTGAATTCCACTAGACAAAATTCTTCTCCTTTCTCAACCAATGACAATTTGGATCCAACAAAAATTACTATAAAAACTAACATCGAATCCTCCATTGTAAATTTTATGGAAATTTAACAAAAATATTACTTTTAAGAAAGATGGATGCAACCTTATTCTTGAGAAATTTATAATCATATAAAATATATCATTTCTCTTAGAATATAAATTTCAAATAACATATTGTTCCCCATTGAAAATATATCATAAATACTTTATTTATTTTCTAAAATAGTTTAACTAACTAAAAAAACTACCGAGGATACATTTTGTTCATGTATTATATATAAATTTATTTCTAATATATAATTATTATTCATTAAATATTTTCAAATAAATTATTATAAAAATTATTTCATAAAATAATAAAATTTTCATCCAAATTTTCAAGATTTTATATTGAATGCATAAAGAGATAAATTTATTTAATTTTACCATTTTAATATATATTTTTTAATTTGAGAATAACTCTTTTTCTCATTTATTGCATGTTATTCTTTTATTCAAGGATTTATGATATAATCTTTAAAATTTAAATAAAATGTAGATTAAGCTATATTTGTCATTTAGAGGTCCATTTTTATTCATTTAAGAATACCCAACAATTTTAGCATGCGTCCTAGAAAATATATGTCATTTTTTATTATGAAAAATCTAAAATCCCAATTCACATGAAAACCAATGAATGGAATGAAAACCTTTTTCTCTAAATTTGGTTAAAAAAAGTAATTGTCTAATTCTTTAATTAATCGTACCAACTAAATCAAAAAATTAATAAATATAAATATTTTACAATAAATTTTTCCACTTTTAGATTGAGGACTATATCATCCAAACCATTGGTAATATAATAAAAATTTTACCATCATCATATATAAGAAAACTATAAATAAAATCATCAACATCCATCAACCAATATTCGTTCATTTTAAAGGTTATAAATTCATGGGAATCGAGAATTATTGAATTTTTAGAGTCTCTCATGATTGTAATGTAGAATTTATTATTAGTTTATAAAATAATCTAAAAATTAAATATTTTATGAAATGTTTTTGGTTTGATAAATTGGATGGATTCTAACCACATTATAGATAATAAATTTTTGATATGTGTCTGCCTTCTTAGTGACATTGGTTTAAGTCTATTGAGGATGGATTTAAGGGAAACTATCCACCATTATTTCTAATAGAAATGTTTCCCACTTTCATTCAATAGGATATAGTTTTTTGTAACACAGAAATATTTTTTATTTTAAATCTTTTAAATAAAACATGAAGTATTTAATAGATTTCATTACCTGAAGCCTTGAGTTTATATGAAGCATGATATATTAAACTAATATAAAATAGCTATTATTTTAGTAGGAATGAATAATAATAACCACATTATAAATAATATGTATAAGAGTTTTTAATAATTAATATTTATTTATTTATTAAGAAAAATGATTACCCAATTTTTAGTAGTTATTTACACTTCAAACATATAATTTCTTAAAAAATGATTTTATCCTATTTCTCACTTGATTATAATAATAAATTTATAATAAATTTAAGAAATTTTATTTTAGAAATTTTATATAATTTTTGATATTATCATATCAATATTATCATATAGTGATTATTAGGATTGATTTATGGAAATTTATTTTTCAGCGAATAGTAAAAATTTGTGATTTTTTTAAAGTTATAATTTCATGTCATGTTAATGTTATATTGTGTTTTGAATGTGACCATAATGTAAACCGACTCTCCTTTAAATAGAAATAATTTAATTAATTAAATTTTAATCATAGTTATACTTGATTTCTCTATAACTTATTTTTTAGTGTAAAGATCATTTATTTTCTAAAAATTATTTTAAGGGCTCAATTTGTTTTTTTCTTAATATAATTATTTAATATCTATTTATTAAAATTTAAAATAATAATTGTAGATCCTATATTCAAAATAATATTGTATCATTCATTTTTTAGTTTTTTCAAGTCACAAAATGAATGTAAAATAAGTTTCACTCTTAAAAATTCATTTTTCGAAAATGGGTTTTCATTGCAGTTAGCCTGCTTAAGGAAAATGAAATTATGAAATTTATAGATGTTAAATATTTTAAAATTTATTCCATATTTTTAATTAAAATTGTTTATATAAATTAATAGGTTCAACTTAATTTTTTCCCACATTGAATAATAAAACTAATAAGAAAATTACAATGATTAATGTTAAAATGAGTTTACACAGGGGTTAATCCACAAGTTAAGGGTAGAATATCAACCTAAACAAATAAAATTAATATTTTATGGAGATATTTAGTCCTTATAATATAAAATTTTAAATCATTGGTCATTTTGATCCACAATCCCATTAAAGTGATAATAAATAATTGAAAACATTTAATAAATTCTATGTGTGTCATTCCCCTCACATATAAAATAGAACCACTTCTCCTCCCTTACTCACCCCATTAAGGCCTTATATACTAGAAAATAAAATCTCAAAATCTTTTTATATTCTTCCATTCATCCTGATTCTTCTTGTATTCTTATAATCTAATCCATTCAATTCTTAAGTAGTATTCCAAATAAGGTCCCTCAAAGAAGTGGTATGATCATTTCTATGCTCATTAAAATTTATTTCATCTTCTAATTCCTATAAAATAATTATATACATAAAAATTATTATTATAGAATTAAAAATATAATAATATTTATTATAATGATGAATTAACCATTTAATATATCTTTTAAATGAAATAAATGATGAAAGGATCAGTTGTGTGTAAATAGGGACTACTACCTCCATGTAGTGATACATCTCATTTTCCACCACCATAATTAATGGTTTGTTATTATAATTTATTTCATATTTATATAATATAATTATGATATATTAATTTTTATGTAATGATAAGTTAATATTTAACTTTATTTCTTTCTATCCATCGAAAAAATCAAAAAGTCACTCATGCGCATATATGGACTGCTATCTCCATATAGTGATGTAATTCATTTTTCATAACCTCCTTATATCAATGATTATAAAAATGTATATAAAAAATATAAATGATACTTATATATTGATTGACATTCTTTATATGAAGGAACCATGACCAATTTTTATGGATAATATCCATTAAACCAAAATTTACATGTTAAATGAATAAATTGGCACTAGAATAGATGATGATGAAATAAGTTTTTAAAAAAATGGGTGATAAGATGATATATGTAAACAATGTATAGAATTATGAAAATAATTAAAAAATTTATATAATTATAATAAAGTTAAATTTATTATACATAAGGTTAGAGTTCTTATGAACAAATGTGGACTTGAGGGAAGGGATTTATGTTACAATATAATTTTTACTGGGACTGTTTATGATTAATTTTATGATGATTAAATTATTTTATATATATATATCACATAACTTATGTATGTTATTCATCTATTATTATTTCTATATATTTCATTTTTCCCTTAACTTTTATCTCAATAATTACTAAAGAGACTAAAATAATGATTTGATTGAAAAACCCATGTTTTTATCTTCAGTCATTAGTCTTTTAATCAATGTCCATATTTTCATTAAAAAATTTTAAATAATATTTTTAATATTCTAGAAAATTTACTAAATTCATTAAAAACCATTTTAGATATTCTATAATTTTTTTTAAATAAATGATTTTGTTTTATTTTGAAAAAGGTTCTTCTGACATTCTACTAACAATGTTAATGGATTTTTGTTTAAATAGTCAGATGAGTAGTTTTCTTATATTATATGTATCCCATTACCCATAGATGGCGGTTGATATAAGTGGTTTGTTTCATCTGTATTGTGGAATCCCAAGATGTTTTTCAATATTGACCAGAATTATTCAATGTTAATGTTTAAAAAAATTCATAATCAATGGTTATGTTAATGATGGAATGAAAATTTCAATGCTAAAAATTTGGAGTCTCGATAAACATTGAATCAACTGACTTATACCAGACGAGAATGTAATTTTATTAGCTAGATATATAATGTAATATTATTTCAAATAATGATAATGATGATGGATAACGAATGATTTAATAATTAATTAACGGCAAGTAAAATGTTAAAAGAGAATAAATATATGTATCTCCTTTAATTATTATGTTATTATGATATCCAGTCCCTATCAGTGGTATCCATGTGTCAATATAATGACTTCTGTAGAATATTCTAGGGAATGGTTATTCCCATAGTGTGTTTTTGTGTCATATTATATCATTTTTTATTTGTTATTTCATATGCTACCTTATCCATGTTCATTAGGAAGAATGAAAACTAAAGGACTCTAGGATAGATCTTACCTTAACATCTTTGTGGGAGGATGGATGGACAACTTACCCTCTTTTCCAAGTCCCTTCATATGGTAATATTATGTACTAGTAATCATGGTTGTTTATTTCTATATAAACATGTATTAAGGGATATAATTTTTAGTCGTCAGTTCATAAACTCTTAACCTTGATATTGTATCCAAAAAATTATTATAATTATTTTATAATAGAATGTAAGGGAATGAGGTGCCTTACTCAGTGTATGCACTGTGATGGATTTTGGTATATTACTTGATGTATAATACACATTATGTGGGATGTTACGTATTTAAGAAATTAGTCTGTTACAATATATGTATATGTAGATGTGATGATATATTGATGTGACGCATGAGGTGTATGTTGTGATAAAAAAAACAAGGTTTCTATTGGATAACTTCCTTTGAAGAGATATTTCTCAAGACATGAGAGGTTGTGGTATAGAAGAAAACTATTACGGAAGTGATAGAGGGGTACCCATGCTGTTTTATATTTATAATAAATTATTTATTGTATTTTTTTTATTAGGGATACATAGTTATAATGAAGTTAAGAAAATAGTATATATATTTTTGTGAAGAGTTTGTTTCATTTATTTGTCACTGTGATTTAACATGGTTTATTTTTTTTTCATAGCATTCCTCAGGGATGGTTTTACTAAGTATACTATTATTCTAGCCCCATTTATAAATAAACTAATTTTCAAGTGTACATGTGAATGTTTGATATCAGGTTAGATTTTACTAGCTCAAGGTTTTCTAGGATTCATTTAGGCTTCATAATAACTAAAACATTAACTATTTTTGGTACATTTATTTTACTTTCATGATTTACAGTTTTTTACATTACATGAATGCACATCGATTTAATTTTACTTATTTGAGAACAAATTTATTGGTTTATTTTACATATCTCACTCTTTTTAATGTTTCTCAGATTGGGTAATTCCTTTAATTTTGTATATTTATAACCTACACACTTATCTCCATCTAGTGGTCTATGATAGACAGGACTCAGGCGGTTACTATCTAACATCTCTCATTTCCAGTACTGTAAGGGTACTTTTTTGGGGAGGGGTCATAAAATATCAATTTTTAACATTATTTTAAAGAAAAATGTTAAATAATTTTGATGAAAAATGAGAAAATGAATGACTATACATATAAATGGAAATTATATCATAAATTAATAAAAACCCAGTACCATTATAGTTATACAAGGGAAACTATGGCTATGAAATATGCAGTTCCCTCTTAGTTAATTACATATCAAATTATTTATTGAAATACACTTTTTAGGGTATGATTATGAACTAGTGTGAGTCCAATAATATGGAAATTCTATGTGATAGCCATTATACATGGTGTTTCCAGGCACAAGCATGGGTCTATGGTCACCTAATAATGTAAAAATTGTTATCCATTATGTTATTATAAACTAACTTGATCCAACTATAGGATAATTTTTTTTCATCTATTGGGTATAGATACCTTTTAATAATATCTTGGTATTTACCTTAGGTTCCCAATATTGTACTCAAGGATTATCCTTGTGAAATTTCAAATCAAGGAGACTAATTCTACCAAAATCATCATGTAATAATCCATTCCTCTAATAATTTAGAAGTTTTTTAGAAAATATAAATTGCTCATGGAAATACATTAAAAATGGGGAAAAATTTTCCAATAAATTCTTTTGACTACTCAAACACCTATTCATTCATGGGATTATTCATCAAAATATATCTGTAATTCCTAATGAATTAAAAAATAACACTATTAAACCCACTTTTTACATAAGAATCTAAATGGTAATATATTAAAGTGTATATATGAAATCATATCATAATATTGTCTTTATGTCGTGAAATATAAAACCCAATATTTAGAAAACACATTAAAGAATATAAAATTCTTTTTTTAATCACAAAATACAAACCTTTTAATCCAATCAAATGAGATAAAAATAATAATTTTATTTATAAATATGACTACGTACAAAAACCAAATAGTTTCTTATCTGATAGAATCATCAATACAAATTTCAATAAATCATTTCCAATAATAAAATTCCACCCAAGAATGCCACTTTAATTATTTCAAAATAAAATCAAGATATACCTTTCTTAAAACACCGAAAATTATTTATCTGATAAAATTATATCTTATAAATTTTTATTATAAGTACTATATTTAATATCAAAATGGGATTGAAAAAAAGAACCCATTTTGAACAAATATAAAAAGTAATAGGACATATATTTTGATTTAAATAATGATTAAAAAAACAAAATAACACATATTTCCATACATAATGTTAAATACATTATGTTATATACTTGAATTAATGAATGTATTGTCAAATTTTGTCTCTCTACAACAAAATAGGAAGAACAATCCTTTTTTAATACTAGGAACCCCAAAAATTTTAAACCCCCTAAATAAAATTCATGATTATATAAATAATAGCCTCTATGGAAATAGGAAATATTAATAAATAAGGGAGAATAAAAAATGGGACGATAAGGGGGGATCAAAATCCGTTTAGAAATCATTAAATAGTGGAATCACTCTATTATGTAATGTTTCACCATTGATTAGTGGAAGTATATAAGTGGAATCATTAATGGGGTTCTCATAAAAACATCCTTATTTAGTAAGTTTAAATAATAGGCTCACCCCTTTAAATTTGGGGAAAAATAAACTTTGAAATGATAAATGGGACAAATTCATAGGTAGGGTGCTTTTCACATCACACTTTAAAATATCTACCAATATCACATAGAGAATTAATTTCACTATTTATTCTATAAAACCCCACTAGATCATTCTCTCAAATCCTATAACCTAGTAAAATTTCTTATATATATATATTTTAAATAACTCTAATTTTTATTTTATAACCAATGAATAAAAAATTTAATATATAAAAATGACATCATGAGTGTAATAATTCCCCCACCATAAAGAATTTACAAAAATAGAATGTAATTTGATATTTCCATTGAATATTCATACATTGAATAATAAAACACATTAAAATATATAAAAAATAAAAAAAATAGTAACTAATAATTCTCATATATGCGGTGATTCCCACCATAAAAAATAACTACTATTTTTTAATCATTTATATTAAATATAACTTATTTAACTAATTATGAAAAAGAAAATTCGATAAAATAATTTTCATTGAATTGAATCAATATCATAAAAACCCAACTACTTAAAATATCTTCTCCAAAGTTTTATCCCAAGTAAACTAATACAATGACTCAAAATCAAAAAACATTAACAATATAACTCAAAATATTTATATTTTCACAATTCAGACACAGTATAAAATAATATATCTACTCAAAATATGATCTTTTCTTAATATTTGCAACTTTTTAAATCGAATGAAAATAACTCGAATAAAATATGTTATTCTTTATTCCTTTACAACAATAAAATACCATTAAAAACATGATATTTTTTAATTCTAAAACACATATTTAGAAAACTAACACAACCAAATGGATGTCAAATCCATTTTTGTTTCCATAGATGAAAATAAACTTTTCCCATACTAAAAACTACTACTCAATAAATTTAGATCTAGAATTGTTTAAAAAAAAATATTGTACATTGATGAATCATTATGAATTAGGTAAATTATTATTCTTAAAAAATTGTATACAGAAATTTAACACAATGCCCAAAATATCACACTTACAAACCAAATAATAACTCATATAAAAACATAATTGATATTATAAGGTAAGTGAAGTAACACTTCAAATCATAACAATAATTAGAAATATTTGAAATTAAAGATTATAAAATTTTGTAATCATTATTACAATCAAACATTACCACAAAATGTTGAGTCAAAAGTTCTCTTTTGACTTTTATATCTTGTTTTAGAAACCAGAAATAGTACTGACCATGCTGATCGTACTGACCATACTGATCGTACTGACCATTCTGATCGTACTGACCATGCTGATCGTACTAACCATGCAGATCGTACTAACCATGCTCATCGTACTGACCATGCTGATCATACTGACCATGCATATCGTACTGACCATGCTGATCGTACTGACCATGCTAATCGTACTGACCATGCTAATCGTACTGACCATGCTGATCGTACTGACCATGCTGATCATACTAACTATAATTATCATACTGACTCTGGAAATTGTATTGACTCTATTAATCGTAATAAGTTTTATAAATCATACTCAATTGGTAATACTTATAGTACTCATAATTTACTTTCATTACTTGCTTGTTTTGGTCCTTTGTCAAAAAAACATGTTTCATATTAATCGTACTCATGTTTATCATCTTTATATATCTGTTGTTTTAACCAAAATGATGTCATGGAGTTAGTTATAAACTAATCAAAACGATGTTGTGTTTTCTATTTCAATATGACCATTATAATGCCAGTTGTCCAAGTCCCTCCGAGTTTTCCGGAGAAATATGACTGTTGGAGGAAATATGACCATTGGAACCTAAGGCCTATATATAGGAAGTCATTTGAAGCCAAGAACGTGTGTGTGTGTGTGATACTTTGATTATATCAAGTTCTAGAGAGAGATACTGTGACTTCTCTCTTGATTCGTGCGAATGCCTTGAGATTACAAAACGTGAACGACTTGTTCTTAGCTTTTGTATTTCTATAAGTTCTTTGTTTTTCTTTGTGCGTCCGATCAGGTGATTCCGATCAAGGTATGTCGGGGATAGGCAGGCGGTGTTACCGAATATCATATCGAGGGATTTCATGTGATTGAAAGACAGAGGTGACGATTACCTACAAAATCGAGGGCTTGCGGGGATAGCAAGATAGACGTACCGATCATCATATCGAGGGCTTTCGGGGATAGCAAGACAGACGTACGTATCATCGTATCGAGGGCTTACCAAGGTGGTGGTAAGATAGACCTCTTATCCTAGGTGAATGGATAACCCTTCTCTTTGGGTCAAAAGAATTTTAATACTTTTACATTTCCGCTGCTGTTTGTTTTAAGAAAGGGAATTGTATTGTTTTCCTTTCTTCATTCCATATTCATTTGTAATTGTTTCAATTACAATCATACAGTTACTTTTAGTATCAATTGATTATATATGCTTTATGGTAGAATCCTTCACTTTTTTATTACTCTGATTATTGTATTCATCTTGAATACAATTGCTTTACTTTACTTATAGTATTACATCATATTATATTCTTACATCCAATATAATTGTGGTTGTTTGTTATTGTATTAGTTTAGGATCATTTAAAATAATTTCTTAAGTGTTTAAAAAAAAGTTTTAAACCTACAATTCACCCCCTCTTGTATTTTTCCATCTAATATACATATACATATACATATTCGATCCAACAATTGGTATTAGAAGAGGTTTCCACTGATTTGTATTACTAGATCTATTTCTTTCAAATTTCTATTTCAACTATTTACTACACTAACGTGTGGAGTGGAAAAGATTTTGTTTTATTAGATGGCAAGAAAAAATATTGGATCAATTGATAATATAAATCCTTTTAAACCACCTATCTTTGATGGGAATGATTATGAGTACTGGAGAGATCGAATGAAGACATTTTTTATCAATACTAGTGTAGTCAATTTTATTATGCTTATTGGAGGATACAAAATTCCCGAAAAAGAAGTCAGTACTTTAACTAATCAAGAGAAGCAAGAATATCAACTAAATTACAATGTACACAATACTTTGATGTAACGCCCCGACCCCAGCTACCCAGAGTCGGTGCGTTACTTCGTAACATTGGCATGATCACAAAAGTTCAAGTCTCGAAAGACCGATTAGTTTACTAGCCTTGGAAACACTAGATACATTCGTAAACGTTACATTACATCATAAAGTGAAAAACTACAATAACAAAGTCTCCATAGTCCACACTCATATCCTCTTCTGACTATCCCTGCAGGTCATTCATAAAATACTTCTTCACATCCTGGAAAATATTAAAACATTGAAAGGGGTGAGCTCAGATGCTCAGTAAGGATAACAATATTGCGGAAGCTTTCATAAATAAACATTAACATTTAAGGCAATGTATAACTAAAACAAAAGCCTTTTAAACTTTAACTTCAACATAATATGGAAAAGGTAAATTGAGATAATGCCATTCACTTCTTCACATGGATATTCTACTGGTCGAATAATCACATGCAAAATCGATAACCACTTTCATAATGAGGGAATGTATAATGCCAGACATTCTGAAACATTTTGTTAAGGCCTCGGCCAAGACGTCTAAAATGATTAAGGCCTCGGCCAAAACCATAAATCAAATTGGGAAAGGGCCTCAGCTAATTCCACGTCTAGTTGTCTCATGAGACCTACCGATGCATCGAGGAGCTATAGCGGGCTCCACCCGTCACTTATTAAGTCCAATACATTCCTCATATGAATAGGTTTAAACATATCATAAACCATAACATAATCGTATCACATAAAACATGCATAAAGGAAACATAAAATTTCCACATTCCAATCACAAGATATCAATACAACACATTGATATAATAAAAATGCTTTCAAAACCATTTTCAATACCAAAATAAAAGAAAGTTAAAACTTTGTATTTATTTTTCATTAAAAAAAAGATGGCTTGTAGAGGAAGCCGAAACTCAAATAATGGTCACGGCGGCGGAGAATTCGTTGTCGCCGCATAAGTATGGAAAGAAAAACATTCCCTTTTGTCGTTTAGCAAAACGTTTCGTATAAAAAGATTCCTTTTGAATAAATGTAAAAGTCAAAGTGGTTTATACACCGTATAAAAGAAAATTGTGTATAAAACCAAATATGCCTCAATGAAAGGAGATTGAGACGAAGTCCTTAAAAAGATCATTTTTAAAATAAAATAGATCTATTATGTGTATTCACTATAGGTACACATAAAGAATGTAAAAATACAAAATAGGACATAATAATATCATGACATAATTTGAAAGTAGGAGATTAACCCAAAGAATGGAAATTGGGTTAAGAAGTTCCCTTACCTTGCGTCTTGTCCTGACTCGACCATTCTTTAACCTCCTGAATAATAAACTAGAGTTAATTTCTATTTACTTAAGAACCTTTTCCATGTTCATTATTCCTTTTATATCCCTTATTACCATGTTATGAACATTATTTAATTATTTAAGTTAATAACGATTGTTTTGTCGATCTTTGGTACTTGAGTCAACAATAAACTTCTTATAATTACAAGTTTTTTATGTGGTAGAATATCCATTATCTCCAGAATTATATTCATGATTTAGATGTCATATATATCTTATATATCCAGTATATGCATTCATTTATAATATTACGTAACATTTAGAGGTAAGAAATGAAATGCACCGTTCATGGAGACGGTAAGCCGTACGTACGCATGAATGCTACTTTCATTTCAATTTTATATTTAATGGAACAAAATCATAATGATATAAATGTATAATATAATTCCAGTATAATATAGTGCATAATACCATTTACTCCATCCTTTATACATCCCACATATGGCATTAACGATTCAAATCACTTTGAGGGGGCGGTAGTCCGCACTTCCTAAAATGAAATTATCGCGTTTTACCCATAATGGAAATCATAAAGTATGCCATAAATGAGAAATACAGAAGCATAAGTAAAACATAAACATAATATATATATCATATATAAATATAGTGACATCTTAATGGCCACCTTTGAAGGTGTTATATGAGTGTTGAACAATCATCGTTTCGTGAGGCAGAAATTCGCCATCCACAGAAACCGTATGTTCTTTAACCATTAGATGTATGTGTGTGTAAGTGTAGCTCGAATACTTCTTATAACAACATCCTAGTATATTTAGGATACTGGTGTTGTTACAAAATAAATGAATAAAAAGATTTTAGGGGGTTGGAGAAGAAAAACAAAACAAAACAACATTAGAGAAGACATTACCTCAAAATCGGGTAACTCTTTTTGATTTGAGCCAAAGGCTTCCTTGGGAAGATTTCTGCCCAATGTGAGGCTTCTAGGAGTAAGGGAGGAATGTTGGGAGAGTATTTGGGCAGAGGTTGGCCGAGCCAAATGGCTTGAAAGTGTGAATGAGGTGGTAGAGGTGGGGGCCTTTTATAAGTGGAGAGGAGGGGCACTTTTGGAAAGTAATGAAATTTTATTCAATTATACAATGCTTTTCGGTTTCTGAAGGTCCCACACTTATATAATTTGTGGATAAGGTGATAAGGGTTTTAAATATACCCATCCAATAGTCTTTGGACAAGTGTAAGCCTTGGATTTTGCATTATCTTCCCATTTTATTTAAATCATTAAATAATGAGGTCATCGCTGCATCATAATGATGTCATAAATAATTTAATTTATTTAATGTCTAAAAATTATAAAAAAAATACTATGATGTAGGAAATCTTTTTATCTTTCTAATGAATATTTATAATCAAAATTTGGACTTGTGTAACCCCACTTAGAAACTATTTTAGTAAAACAACTCATGTTTGTGTCAATTTAATTTTAACATTAAATAAATATATATTAATGTCATTTTCCAACTAAAGTGGCTCCATGGGGTCCCCAAGTTGACCCATGGGTTTTCTTGGTCGGCCATGACTCATCCAATAGGAGCAGGACAAGTGTCAAGCTCATCTCATATTATTAAAACATTATTTTTACCTTAAACTACACTAATTACCTCTAATCGCGATTAAGAACTTAAAAGTTACTATTCACCAAAAAATTATTTTAATCTCATTGAACCACATTTTACTTCTTAATGACAACCATGTATGTCAGATTTTTGAAAATCAAATCACAGAAGTGGTAATATTTCATTTTAACGAAAAATCAGTTATTTAAATAACACTTAGTGGTTTCACTATTCATCAAAAATTGAAGTTTTTCAGAACAATGCCAAAATTTCACCCTAAGCTATAATTGAAATTCTGAATTCAAAAATTATGTCTATTTTACAAAATTACAAACATATAAGTTGCATTAATTAATTTTATAATTAATTCCCGCTGTCACAACAAATATCGTGTTTTTAATAAACAATTTATATCAAAAGATTGACAATTGTTTATGTCCAATTTCAATGTTAAATTAATTCTAATGACCACCATTGGATAAAATGGTAAAAATATATTCTAATTATACTTTAAAACCACTAAATAGTATAATTTATCACAATAAATTATTTTGATTAAAAAAGTTGTTTTAAGTACTTTTCACTATTCATAAAAAAATTGGAAGTTCTCAGAAAGTTACAAAAAATTCAACTTAGGATAATTTCGATATTATGAATACAAAAATGAAGTCCATTTTGAAATATAAAATTTCTATAATTTTAAAAAGTGCTTATTACTATTCATAACGGCTACTTTGATTAGTCGCGGTGTTTTAGAACTCGAAGTTGCGTACAATGCAAGCTATTGCATTATTGAATGAGAAGCGTATCGTGGAAGCTCGGGGTGTTACATTCTCCCCTCCTTCAATAAATTGCGTCCTCGCAATTTGAAATTTTTCTTTGAAAATAAAAGGTTGAAAAGAGAAAATACCTTTGAGGAAAACCCACATCGGAAATAAGATTAATAAAATTTAGCCTTAATAAGAGGGAAAGGGAAATGAAAAAGTCACCACCCAATTATGATCTCGATTAGGAGAACATTGGTGGCAATTAGAGACATATAATTTGAGGAAAAACGTAAATATTTGTAGGGAGTGATTGAGGTCATCAATCATAATCAACTTTCAAATTGAGGGCCTCAAAGCCTTCAATCTATGTTGATTTAAAATATCATCAGTTCAACAAGACATAAGGTATTTGGATCACACATTTTTTGTTTTAATATCCCTTTACTAAAGTTTAAGAATTAATTTATTCATTGAATAAGAGATAGGTATATATATATTTATGCTTGACAATTAGAGTTTCAACCTTCAACTCATCTTTCACTCAAAAAGATAATAGAACTCAAAAATATTATACTTATCCTAGTTGTATAAGGTTCCAAATGTTAACACATTACATTTAGATTAGTAAAATTATTTTGTAATAACTAGGGACTTCTTGTAGGCTAGTGGTAGGAAATGAAGGCCTGTCGCACTATGATTGTGGGTTCGATTCCTGCAGCTTTGTCCGACGTGACGGGTTATACCCCACCCTGCAGGTTGTCCTTTTCCTAAAACTATAGTATCATAATATTCCAAAAATAATCTTCATAAATTTTTTAACCTTAAACAATACTATCCAAAGATCAACTTAATCCATTCCAACCATAATAGTTATCCAAAATACCTCCGTCCAGACTTTCTCTAAAAGGTCTCTAAATTCCAAAATCAATTGTAACATCAGATTCCCCAAACAAAGAAAATATTCTCTTATTGTCACATACTAAAAATATGATTACCTTAATCATATTACCTTAATCAAAAAGTACTGCAGTACAATCTTTATATATATCACATTATTCTTATAACCAGAATATAATCCTTGAGTCCAAAAGCACCAATACATTAATTATTCCGCTTCAACTGTAGTCACAGCATAAGATTGGCCTTGATCCCTTGGCCTTTTCTGTGGTAAGTTCCCTTGACGCTTAGGACATTCATTTGCATAATGCCCCATTTCCCTACAATTGTAGCATTCAACATTGATAGCCACTTTCTTTCCCTTGCAATCACGTGCCTGGTGACCTTTTTCTCTACATTTATAACAAACTCCCATTCCTTTTAGGCAAGCACCGGGGTGATTCTTCCCACAATTATCACATAATGGAAAATCCTTCTTTCCCTTTTCCCTTTATCCGTCTCTTGTTCCACCGTTCTCTTCTTTTCTTGCTTTGCTTTAAAGTCACGAGACTTAGAAATTTCCTTTTCCTTCTTGATTGCACACGAGACAATATCTTCGTATGTTGAGAAAGATTGTGATACTAAAGCTCGACGGAGAAATGGTTTTAACCCATCAAAGAAACAATCAATCTTACTTCTTGGGTTACGTATATAATCTGCAGCATACCTCGCTAACCTTGTAAAGTTGGCCTCATACTTTGCAACATTCTCATCCTCCTTCTGCCTTAGACTCAGAAATTGCCTTTCCATATCTGCTCGATGGTCATGAGGAAAGTATTTTTTCTAAGAAAATCTCTTTGAACTCCCTCAATTCCATATTTCATACGTCATCATCTTCCTTTGTATTTTGAATCAATGACCACCATTGATCGGCATCCCCAGTGAGGCGGTAAACTGCCATGATAACCTTCTCCCTTTCGCTACTCCCCAAGGTGTGGAATATTTTCTCTAAGGATTTTATCCATTGCTCAGTTACTAACGGATTTGTACCCCCATTAAATGTTGGTGGTTGTTGCCTCATGAAGCGGTCTAACATTGATCCTCCACGTTTCGGATCAGGGTGCTCTATACGAGTAAGGTTATTATTCATAACCTGAGTGAGTTGTCCCAGTATGGTAATAAGTTGATCAGCACCAGTTGAATCTCCAGATCCACAATAATTATCTTGACCAGGAGGGTAATCCCTACACGGAGTGCGTGCATTGATACGGTTTCCATTCCTTCCACTAGGCGCCATTTTTAAACAATGGCATAAACTAGATTAGTTTATGAATTAAAATACATAATTCCATATTTGTAAAACACTTTACATAAATTGAACTATTTATGGATATAATCCATAATCATAAAAAGAAATGTTTCCTTTGAGGAAGTATATACTCATAACCCTTCATAGTGGTTTGTAAAGGCAGTGAGAATTATCCTAATCATATCCCCCGGGAGTGTCGTAACCAAGAGTGCAGCAAGGCCCATTGTCATGCACCAGTTCCCGTTCGAGTCTAGCTCAAAGCGGTGTTTTCGGGTTTTACCCCTAGGTACATCTGTGCCAGAGCCGCCTCTACCTGCTCGTATCCAGACAGGGATGTATTGCTCGGAAAACTCACAACATCTCTACAATAACAAAATTCTAGGAAGTTCTTCTATACTAATCCTCAAAGTCTATCTTTGGGCTATGTGCTCTAATCAGAGTATATCTAAATCTTGCTTCCAAGGTTAGTACTAAAATGCCTCTGATACCAACTGTAACGCCCCGACCCCAGCTACCCAGAGTCGGTGCGTTACTTCGTAACATTGGCATGATCACAAAAGATCAAGTCTCGAAAGACCGATTAGTTTAGTAGCCTTGGAAACACTAGATACATTCGTAAACGTTACATTACATCATAAAGTGAAAAACTACAATAACAAAGTCTCCATAGTCCACACTCATATCCTCTTCTGACTATCCCTGCAGGTCATTTATAAAATACTTCTTCACATCCTGGAAAATATTAAAACATTGAAAGGGGTGAGCTCAGATGCTCAGTAAGGATAACAATATTGCGGAAGCTTTCATAAATAAACATTAACATTTAAGGCAATGTATAACTAAAACAAAAGCCTTTTAAACTTGAACTTCAACATAATATGGCAAAGGTAAATTGAGATAATGCCATTCACTTCTTCACATGGATATTCTACTGGTCGAATAATCACATGCAAAATTGATAACCACTTTCATAATGAGGGAATGTATAATGCGAGACATTCTGAAACATTTTGTCAAGGCCTCGGCCAAGATGTCTAAAATGATTAAGGCCTCGGCCAAAACCATAAATCAAATTGGGAAAGGGCCTCGTCCAATTCCACGTCTAGTTGTCTCATGAGACCTACCGATGCATCGAGGAGCTATAGCGGGCTCCACCCGTCACTTATTAAGTCTAATACATTCCTCATATCAATAGGTTTAAACATATCATAAACCATAACATAATCGTATCACATAAAACATGCATAAAGGAAACATAAAATTTCCACATTCCAATCACAAGATATCAATACAACACATTGATATAATAAAAATTCTTTCAAAACCATTTTCAATACCAAAATAAAAAAAAGTTAAAACTTTGTATTTATTTTTCATTAAAAAAAGATGGCTTGTAGAGGAAGCCGAAACTCAAATAATGGTCACGGCGGCGGAGAAGTCGTTGTCGCCGCATAAGTATGGAAAGAAAAACATTCCATTTTGTCGTTTAGCAAAACGTTTCGTATAAAAAGATTCCTTTTGAATAAATGTAAAAGTCAAAGTGGTTTATACACCGTATAAAAGAAAATTGTGTATAAAACCAAATATGCCTCAATGAAAGGAGAATGAGACGAAGTACTTAAAAAGATTATTTTTAAAATAAAATAGATCTATTATGTGTATTTACTATAGGTACACATAAAGAATGTAAAAATAAAAAATAGGACATAATAATATCATGACATAATTTGAAAGTAGGAGATTAACCCAAAGAATGGAAATTGGGTTAAGAAGTTCCCTTACCTTGCGTCTTGTCCTGACTCGACCGTTCTTTAACCTCCTGAATAATAAACTAGAGTTAATTTCTATTTACTTAAGAACCTTTTCCATGTTCATTATTCCTTTTATATCCCTTATTACCATGTTATGAACATTATTTAATTATTTAAGTTAATAACGATTGTTTTATCGATCTTTGGTACTTGAGTCAACAATAAACTTCTTATAATGACAAGTTGTTTATGTGGTAGAATATCCATTATCTCCAAAATTATATTCATGATTTAGATGTCATATATATCTTATATATCCAGTATATGCATTCATTTATAATATTACGTAACATTTAGAGGTAAGAAATGAAATGCACCGTTCATGGAGACGGTAAGCCGTACGTACGCATGAATGCTACTTTCATTTCAATTTCATATTTAATGGAAAAAAATCATAATGATATAAATTTATAATATAATTCCATTATAATATAGTGCATAATACCATTTACTCCATCCTTTATACATCCCACATATGGCATTAACGATTCAAATCACTTTGAGGGGGCGGTAGTCCGCACTTCCTAAAATGAAATTATCGCGTTTTACCCATAATGGAAATCATAAAGTATGCCATAAATGAGAAATACAGATGCATAAGTAAAACATAAACATAATATATATATCATATATAAATATAGTGACATCTTAATGGCCACCTTTGAAGGTGTTATATGAGTGTTGAACAATCATCGTTTCGTGAGGCAGAAATTCGCCATCCACAGAAACCGTATGTTCTTTAACCATTAGATGTAGGTGTGTGTAAGTGTAGCTCGAATACTTCTTATAACAACATCCTAGTATATTGAGGATACTGGTGTTGTTACAAAAGAAATGAATAAAAAGATTTTAGGGGGTTGGAGAAGAAAAACAAAACAAAACAACATTAGAGAAGACATTACCTCAAAATCGGGTAACTCTTTTTGATTTGAGCCAAAGGCTTCCTTGGGAAGAGTTCTGCCCAAAGTGAGGCTTCTAGGAGTAAGGGAGGAATGTTGGGAGAGTATTTGGGCAGAGGTTGGCCGAGCCAAATGGCTTGAAAGTGTGAATGAGGTGGTAGAGGTGGGTGCCTTTTATAAGTGGAGAGGAGGGGCACTTTTGGAAAGTAATGAAATGTTATTCAATTATACAATGCTTTTCGGTTTCTAAAGGTCCCACACTTATATAATTCGTGGATAAGGTGATAAGGGTTTGAAATATACCCATCCAATAGTCTTTGGACAAGTGTAATCCTTGGATTTTGCATTATCTTCCCATTTTATTTAAATCATTAAATAATGAGGTCATCGCTGCATGATAATGATGTCATAAATAATTTAATTTATTTAATGTCTAAAAATTATAAAAAAAATACTATGATGTAGAAAATCTTTTTATTTTTCTAATGAATATTTATAATCAAAATTTGGACTTGTGTAACCCCACTTAGAAACTATTTTAGTAAAACAACTCATGTTTGTGTCAATTTAATTTTAACATTAAATAAATATATATTAATGTCATTTTCCAACTAAAGTGGCTCCATGGGGTCCCCAAGTTGACCCATGGGTTTTCTTGGTCGGCCATGACTCATCCAATAGGAGCAGGACAAGTGTCAAGCTCATCTCATATTATTAAAACATTATTTTTACCTTAAACTACACTAATTACCTCTAATCGCGATTAAGAACTTAAAAGTTACTATTCACCAAAAAATTATTTTAATCTCATTGAACCACATTTTACTTCTTAATGACAACCATGTATGTCGGATTTTTGAAAATCAAATCACAGAAGTGGTAATATTTCATTTTAACGAAAAATCAGTTATTTAACTACCACTTAGTGGTTTCACTATTCATCAAAAATTGAAGTTTTTCAGAACAATGCCAAAATTTCACCCTAAGCTATAATTGATATTCTGAATTCAAAAATGATTTCTATTTTACAAAATTACAAAAATATAAGTTGCATTAATTAATTTTATAATTAATTCTCGCTGTCACAACAAATAGCGTGTTTTTAAGAAACAATTTATATCAAAAGATTGGCAATTGTTTATGTCCAATTTCAATGTTAAATTAATTCTAATGACCACCATTGGATAAAATGGTAAAAATATATTCTAATTATACTTTAAAACCACTAAATAGTATAATTTATCACAATAAATTATTTTGATTAAAAAAGTTGTTTTAAGTATTTTTCACTATTCATAAAAAAATTGGAAGTTCTGAGAAAGTTACAAAAAATTCAACTTAGGATAATTTCGATATTATGAATACAAAAATGAAGTCCATTTTGAAATATAAAATTTCTATAATTTTAAAAAGTGCTTATTACTATTCATAACGGCTACTTTGATTAGTCGCGAGGTTTTAGAACTCGAAGTTGCGTACAATGCAAGCTATTGCATTATTGAATGAGAAGCGTATCGTGGAAGCTCGGGGTGTTACATTTGATATGTTCTATGACCAGGAATATATAGAGCTAGATATATTCTTGTGAAGTAGCCAACTTTATTTGGAAGAAATTGGAAGTCACACATTTTGGTACATCCAAGGTTATAGAAACAAGAAGAGCAATGCTTCGAGCAGAGTATCATGGATTTATTTTTCCTTATGGAGAGCCGGTATGTAAAGTGTAACAAATATTTATGACAATTTTAAATAGTTTAAAATCTATGGGAGAAAAAATTCTTGATGATGAAGCTCTTATTGACAAAATTATTGATATAATGCTGAACGAATGGGAGTCAAAAAGGACAGATATTGATGAAAACAAAAAAGTTTCCCAGATTACTCTTGATGAACTCTTTGGAACTCTTCTACAGCACCAGGCAAGAATGAAGAGAGATGCTGATTTCAACAAGAAGAAAAATGGAAATGGAAGTGTAGCTTTTACTACCACATGTAAAGCTAACAGACCTGAAAGGATAACAAGATCCAAAGCTAAGAAAGTTGTTATGTCTGATTCAAGTGATTGTTATCTTTCAGATAATGAGTTAGCCAATCTTTCTTGAAGGATGAACAAGATTGTGGTAAATAAAGACTTCCAATACAGATTCAAAAAGAAATATAGAAAGGACAAGAAAGATTCAGAGGTAACTTGTTATGAATGTAAGAACGTAGGTCATATAAGACCCAATTGTCCTTTACTGAAGAGAAAAGACAGAAAGGAGAAACATTCTGATAGAAATAAGAAAAATTATTATAAGAAAAAGACAAAGAAAGTCTTGGAGGAAAATGATATTTAGAGTGCAAGTGGTAGTGATTCATCAGATAATTCTTCAGAGTATGAATCGTCAAGATAAAGGAATATTGGGCTTATAGCCAGACTACCTATTGAAGATCATTGTTTCATGGTAAAGGTACACAATGCTGAAGCTATTACAAATGTTTCTTTGAATGAAAATTATACTGATAATAAATATTATGATTTTTCAAATGATGAGTCTTTTTCATCAGAAGATAATACATTACTTTCTTTGGAATAAGTGTCTAGGTTTTCTAAATTACTGAAGAATGAAAATTCTAAACTAAAAAAAAGATTGATAAAGAAAATTCTAGAATTTCAATTTTAACTAAAGAAGTATCAGATCTTTATAATGATCTTGATATAAAAACATCTGATTTTGAAAGTGTTTTAAAAACCCATGAGAAAGTCAAATCTAATAAGGATAAAATTTCTAAGGATCTAGAAAATGTAATTTCTAAGAAAAATGTTTTCAAGCCTAACTCAAGTTCAAAATCAAATGTTTTAGAGGATAAAAACCTAGTTTTAAAACTAAAGTCAGAAATGTTTTCCTTGAAAAAATGTTTTTCAATCTTTACTCAGGGCAAGAAAAACTTTGACAAAATGTATTCTCAAATTCGACCTTTGAGAAATCATTCTGGTTTTGGTTATACTCATTCTAAACTGGTTTTTTGTAATAACTATTTTTTTCTTAAAAGTACCCCATTCTGTACTAAGTGCCAATGTGGTGGACACTGGAAAAGAGATTGTTCTCTTAATAGAACTCAGTCTTTAGGATTTCATAATGCTCATTTTTCAAAACAAATGTGGATTCCTAAAATTCTTTTATCTAACCATTCTGGATCCAAACAAGTTTGGATTCCAAAAAACTAATTGTTTCTTTTTCAGGAAAATAAGAAGTGTACCAACAAGAATATTTGGTACATGGATAGTGGTTATTCTTAGCACATGACCAGAAACAAATATTTCTTTTAAATGATTATTAAAACAAAAGGTGGAAAGGTAACATTTGGAGATAAATATCAAGTAAAGATTGTTGGAATTGGTAATATTGTTTTTCTTAGAAAAGTTCTTATTTCAAATGTTTTGTTTATTAAAGGTCTTATGAATAATATCATCAGCATAAGTTAATTATGTGATGAAGGTTACCTTGTAAATTTTAGAAATGATAAGTGTCTAGTACACAATTCCAAGGATGAGTTCATTCTATCAACCCATAAGAAATAGAATGTATACACTATTAACTTAGAAGACCTAAGGAGCCAAAATTTACTCTTCTTAAGTGAAATAGAAGACTATTCATGGCTATGGCATAGAATACTAGGACACTGCAACCTGAGAAACCTTTGTAAACTTTCAAAGAAAAGACTTGTAAAGGGACTACCGGATCTCAGATATGATTCTTCAAAAGTTTTTGATCCTTGTCAATTTGGTAAGCCACATAAAACTAGCTTTAAGTCAATTAATGAAGTATCAACTTCTAATGCACTACAGTTAGTGTATATGGATCTTTTTGGTCCTTCACAAACTGGAAGTATTGGAGGAAAATACTATGTATTTGTTTTAGTTGATGACTTTACTAGATTTACATGGGTCTATTTTCTATTGAGGAAATCTAAAGCCTTTTCCTATTTCAAAACCATTAGATCCCAAGTTAAAAATGAGAAAAACCTACCATTGATAACTATTCATAGTGATCATGGTGGTGAATTTCAAAATTCAGATTTTGAAAATTTTTGTAGTAAGAAAGGAATTACTCACAATTTCTCAGCTCCAAGAACTCCTCGACAAAATGGTGTTGTTGGAAGAAGAAACCATATTATTCAGGAAATGACAAGAACTATGTTGAGTGAATACTCAATTGCTAATCACTTTTGGGTTGAATCTGTGAGTACTACTTGTTATACTATAAATTGTGTTTTAACTAGACCCTTTCTTAATAAAACACCTTATGAATTATGGACTGGAAGAAAACCTAAAGTTTCATACTTCAATGTTTTTGGGTGCAAAGTATTTATTCTGAATAATAAAGATAATCTACAGAAATTCGCACCAAAATCTGATGAATGAATCTTTCTAGGCTGTTTTACAACTTCTAAGGCATATAAAGTTTTCAATAAAATCAATTGTACTGTTGAAGAAACAGTACATGTTAAATTTGATAAAACCAATCCTTTTGTTTTCAACCAAACCCAACCTACATCTTCGGATGTGTTTTCTAAAAATGTTTATCATCCTCTATTAAAAGATCCTTCTGATAAGGAAAATGTTGAATAAAGTGTTCCTGAATCTTTTACTCTAGAAGATTTTCTACCATATGTTGATGAACAAGTTTTACAAAACCCAAATCAATTGTTTCTTAGGAATCATCCCAGTGATAATATCATTGGTGATGTAAATCAACCGGTAAGGACCAGAAATTCCTTAAGAAATGAAGAAAATATCTTGATTTTCTTTCCCAATTCGAACCTAAAAGCTCAAGTGGGGCCTTAGGTGATGAAGATTAGATTAAAGAAATTAAAGATGAACTAAATGAATTTGAGAGGAATCAAGTCTGGAATTTAGTTGAAAGACCTAAAGAAACAACTGTAATTGGTGTAAAATGGGTTTTCAGAAACAAATGTGATGAAAATGGAATCATTGTAAGAAATAAAACAAGACTTGTTGGTAAGGGATATAATCAACAAGAGGGAATAGACTACGAAGAAAAATATGCTCCGGTAGCTAGACTTGAATCTATTCATATTCTATTAGCCTTTGCAGCGTACTTTAATTTCAAACTATTTCAAATGGATGTTAAATGTGCTTTTCTAAATGGTTTTGTTCAAGAAGAAGTGTTTTTCGAACAACCTCCTGGGTTTATAGACTCAAAACATCCTAATCATGTTTTTAAACTTACCAAATATTTATATGGTCTTAAACAAGCCCCTAAAGCATGGTATGATAGACTTATAGGATTTATTTTACAAAAAAAATTATGCAAAAGGTACAGAAGATCCAACCCTTTTTATAAAAATGGAAAATAAAAATGTTTTGATTGTTCAAATTTATGTTGATGACATCATATTTGGATCAAACCAGCAATCCCTAACTAATTCTTTTGAAAACTTAATGAAATCTGAGTCCGAAATGACTATGATGGGTGAGTTAAAATTGTTTTTTGGTTTTCAAATTTCACAAAAACTAGAAGGAACATATATATCTCAACATAAGTATATATAATATTTACTCAAAAAGTATGGTTATGACAAAACTAACAGTATTAGCACTCCAATTGGTACCTCAAATACACTTGATCTTGATGAAATTGGGAAACCAATAGATCAAAAAATGTTTAGAGGTATGATAGGAAGTCTGTTATACTTGACATCCATTCGACTAGACTTAATGTTTTCCGTATTATTATGTGCAATATACCAATCTAATCCAAAAGAGTCTTATTTGAAAGCCGTGAAAAGAATTTTTTGGTATTTAAAAGGAACTCTGGATTTAGGACTGTTTTACTCTTCTGGAAATGATTTTGTCTTAATTTTTTTTTTCAGATGCTAACTTTGGTGGTTGTAGAATGGATAGAAAGAGTACATCTGGAACATGTCATTTCTTAGGAGATTACCTGGTCTCTTGGTCCTGCAAGAAACAACACTCAGTAGCACTTTCCACTGCTGAAGCCGAATATGTAGCAGTTGGAAGTTGTTGTGCTCAAGTGTTGTGGATGCAACACACACTTACTGACTATGGATTGAGTTTTTCCAAAACTCAAATTCTATGTGATAATACTAGGGCCATAGAGATTAGTAAAAACCCAGCAAATCACTCTCATAAAAAATACATAGATATTAGGCATCACTTTCTTAGGGATCACACACAAAAAGGAGATATCATTCTTCAGTTTATCAGAACACAAGATCAACTTACTAACATTTTTACAAAACCTTTACCTTCTGATAGATTTGAATTTATAAAATAGAAGCTAGGAATGATTACATTAAAGTAATCATTCCTGTCTAATTCATGTTTTCTACCTCTCCTCACATTAAAAACTCCTCTTAAAAAGGGGGATAACATTTTTTTACTTGATATTATTTCTATATGTTTATTCTCCTGGTTTGTGTTTTTGCCTGTCTGTTTATCGTATTGACTGTTTACTTATAATTATTTACCTTTCTATTTATCGTATTGACTATTTAATTATCATTATTTACCTTTATGTTTATTGTATTGACTATTTACTTATCTTTATTTACCTTTATTTTTATCATATTAATTGGTTAGTTACAATTTATCTTCTGTTTTCATTTTGACTTCCTGATTACCGTAACAAGTTTGTTTTCCATTGGCATGACAGTCAATGGTAATGACTTTATTTTCCATCGGCATGTCAGTTCATGGTAATAAGTTTGTTTTCCATCAGCATGATAGTTTATGGAAATGAATTTGTTTTCCATCGGCACGTCAGTTCATGGTAACAAGTTTGTTTTCCATCATCACGACCGTTCATAGTAATGAATTTATTTTCCATCGGCAAGTCATTTCATGGTAACAAGTTTGTTTTCCATCAACACAACAGTTCATGGTAATGAATTTTTTTTCCATCGGCACATCAGTTCATGGAAATGAATTTGTTTTCCATCGGCACGTTAGTTCATGGTAATGAATTTGTTTTCCATCGGCACGTCAGTTCATGGTAACAAGTTTGTTTTCCATTGGCACGTCAGTTCATGGTAACATGTTTTTTTTCCATCGGCATGTCAGTCCATGGTAACGACTTTGTTTTCCATCAATACGTCAGTCAATGGTAATGAATTTATTTTCCATCGGCATGAAAATTGGTCATATTCTTTCTCTTCATACACTTGTGTTTTCTTTCAATGCTAATACTATTTAAACCAACATTTATCTTACGATCTCCGGCAGGAACATACTTTCCTAATTTTTTTAAAAAACAATTATTCATTTTAATCCTATTCGTTGGTTTCTTTTCTTCTAATCTCAACCGTAGAAGGCCAATGATCATTATTTTGTTGCCTATAAATAGACCCCCTCCCCAAACCCACACCGGTTTTTCAGATTTTGTGGCAAAACTAGGCCTCCCTGTTTTAAGACTCCGTACGATCTTCCATCGGCTTCACCTATATGTCTCAGTCCTTTACCAATAATCCTGCCAAAATGTCTTCAAAGTCTTTTTCAGAGAAATATTTCTTCAGAGAAAGGTTAGTTTCTCGGGAATTTTTTTATTTTTACGATTCTACAATCAGAAGAATCATTTTGTTTCAAGGCTGGGAGAATTTTTGTATTGAAAAACTAGTATCTCAAGATCCAGTTCTTATTGATGAAGTTAGTTAGTTCTACAAAACTGTGTCTTTCGATAAAAACATGACTATCAACTTTTCTGTGTACGATAGAAAGATATCAATGTCTGTGAAACAAGCTGCCCACTTTCTAAATGTTCCTACAGAAGGTGATTCTTTCTGTCCATCTCATAAACTACCAGAGGAGGTTGGTACGTTTAACAAAGAAAGTGCTGAAAAGTATTTGTTTCTTATAAATGAAGAAAAGAGGAAAGTGTCTCATCTTTCTCCAGATCATGGATTTGTTGCACTTTGGATACAAGGTTTTCTTATCCCAAGGAACGGGGATAGAGAGACTTTGATGGTTTTTGATATCTTCATGCTTGACAATCTTGTCAACATGAGAAAATTAAATCTCATGGGATACGTTTTTGAAATAATCAAGAATGTCAAGTCAGGAGAAATCAAATCCCATTTGATCATGTATTTAGATATTCTTACAATGTTCATTCTTGAAAGCATGAAGTTTTGTAATATTCATTTGAAAGGAAAATTGAAAGAGCTGAAGCCTTCCTGGATAAGTTAGAGTACGTTGAAGAAGTTGAATGTATGTTTTGATCAGAATTAAAAGCTCTTTGTTAAGGATTTAGAAGACGAATTGGCACAGAATCAATCAGCACCTATGCCTGTCAAAGACAATCCATCTGTAGGTGCTCCTCAAAAGTCAGATCCGAAAACCAGTTCAAAGCCAAAGAAGAAACATAAGTATAGTAAGGAGGTTGTGGCGAGGTGGAGAAAAGAAAGAGAATAGATAAAGAAAGGTGATTTGAAGTTTGGTCTTGACCAAGCTGAAGCCTTTGCTGAGAGGATAAGAGTTGAGGATACCCTTCAAGCCGAAAAGAAAAATAAGACTCTTTAAAAAAAATCTTAATACTTTGATATTTCTAAAGTCTTGAAAATGGTTGAGAATGCTAGTGCTCAACTAACTGAAAAATTATTTCAAGAACCCATCGTACAGAGTCTTCTAGAGAAAGATAAAGGAAAAAAAATTCTGGAAGAAATTGAGGATGTTGAAGAAGAGGAAGAATATTTCTTTTTGGAATTCCTTCAGAGCTCAAAGAAGAGTATAGAAGAATTGTTCCAAAGACAAAGTGAAGGGAATCAAGAAGCTCCTTATGCCGATGAAGCACCGAATGAATCTTTTTAAACTCTAGAAAGAATTCTTTCCCAAGGGAATCAACGTCCTCAATCTTCTAATACGGAAAAAACAATCGTTATTAGTAATAAAGTGGAATAAGAAAGAAAGGTAATTGAAAAAGAAAAAGGACAATAGCCAGTTGTAGACTCTAGCCGATCAAATGAACTGGATTCGTACGATGAGGATACCGATTTAGAACAGAAAATTTATCTTAAGAAAAGTTATTACATTGTTCATGTTTTAAGGAGAATTGAGAAGACCATTCCTTACCTTCCTAGGCTTGAGGGATAAATTCATTTCATTACTGACAATCAAAAAAAAGAAGTTTGGTTCTGTAAGAGAATTGAGAAAGAGAGTTTTGTCAGATGAAGCCGATTTGAAAGTTATATCTGAAAGTTCGGCTGCTCATAAGAAGGATTGCAAAAGAATGACTAAGTGTTCATACAAAACAGAGAGCTCAGTCAATGATCATGAAGTGTCAATTAAATACTTAAGGATGAATTCTAATGATCTAGAAATTTATTTCAATAAGCATGACAAAGAAACTGTTGAAAGACTGAATCAATTGTCAAATACCCATGGAGCCAATATTACTTTAGTGAAAGAGTTACAAGTCAGAATAAATGATTTTCAGTCTGAGTTTTTGAAGGTTTCATCTTTCAAAGATGAATTAGTCTTGTCGAAGAAACAAAATTCTGTGTTATCCAAAGATAACAAGAATTTAAAAAACATAATTGATACCCTTGAAGAAGTAATCAGAGTCCAGGAGGAGACCATCAAGAATTAGGATCATCTTTTTTCCGACCAACAAGAGCTTCTCAAATCTCAGGATGATTCTATATCTGAAGACAAGAAGGAAATCAAAAAGATGAAATCCATTCGTCATGAGTTGATAAAGAAGGAAAAGGAAAGAGAAAATAGATGAGTGTTGTTTTTGTTTTCTTTTCATGAACTCTATAAAATTTTGTTATCGTAATGATATTTATGTTATCCTTTCCTCTGTTCTGATTTCCTTTTCTCTAACTCTTTCAGGAAACTAAAGATTACCCCATTATTTTTGTAAATCACAAAGGGAGAGAATGTTTTACAAAGGGGGAGAATGTTTTTCAAAGGGGGAGAATGTTTTAAAATCAAACACTTCCAAATCAAGGAAAATATATGAATACAATCCTTGGGAAAATACATACCTAAGGAGGAGTTATTTGTATTAAATTCCATATTCAGAAGAGTTTCCAATGACTCAGGGGGAGATAAGTATTTATTTTTGTTTTTACACTGTGTTTTGTGCTTTCCAAAAATGGGGAGATTGTTGAGTCAAAAGTTCTCTTTTGACTTTTATATCTTGTTTTGGAAACCAAAAATAGTATTGACTATGCGGATCGTACTGAACATGCTGATCTTACTGACCATGCTAATCGTACTGACCATGCTGATCATACAGACCATGCTGATCATACTGACCATGCTGATCGTACTGACCATGCTGATCGTACTGACCATGCTGATCGTATTGACCATGCTGATTGTACTGACCATGCTCATCACACTGACCATGCTGATCATACTGACCATGCTGATCGTACTGACCATGCTGATCGTATTGACCATGCTGATTGTACTGACCATGCTGATCATACTGACCATGCTGATCGTATTGACCATGCTGATTGTACTGACCATGCTCATCACACTGACCATGCTGATCATACAGACCATGCTGATCATACTGACCATGCTGATCGTACTGACCATGCTGATCGTATTGACCATGCTGATTGTACTGACCATGCTCATCACACTGACTATGCTGATTGTACTGACCATGCTAATCGTACAGACCATGCTCATCGTACTGACCATGCTAATCGTATTGACCATGTTGATCGTATTGACCATGCTGATCGTACTGACTATAATTATCGTACTAACTCTGGAAATTGTATTGAATCTATTAATCTTACTATGTTTTATAAATCATACTCACTTGGTAATAGTTATAGTACTCATACTTTACTTTCATTACATGCATGTTTTGGTCCTTAGTAAAAAACACATGTTTCATATTAATCGTACTCATGTTTACCATCTTCATATATCTATTGTTTTAACCAAAACGATGTTGTGGGGTTAGTTATAAACTAATCAAAACGATGTCGTGTTTGCTGTTTCAATATGACCGTTATAATGCCACATGTCCAAGTCCCTCCGAGTTTTCCGTAGAAATATGACTGTTGGAGGAAATATGACCGTTGGAACCTGTGGCCTATAAATAGGAGGTCATTTAAAGCCAAGAACATGTGTGTGTGAGACTTTGATTATACCAAGTTCTGGAGAGAGATACTGTGACTTCTCTCTTACTTCGTGCGAAATCCTTGAGATTACAAAACTTGAACGACTTGTTCTTAGCTTTTGTATTTCTATAAGTTCTTTGTTTTTCTTTGTGCATCCGATCAAGTGATAATGATTGATGGATTCCGGGGATAGGCGGATGGTGCTACCAATAATCGTATCGAGGGCTTTCAAGTGATTGAAAGACAAAGATGCCAATTACCAACAAAATCGAGGGCTTGTGGGGATATCAAGACAGACGTACCGTTCATCGTATCGATGGCTTACCAAGGTGGCGGTAAGACAGACCTCTTATCCTAGTTTAAAGGATAACCCTTCTCTTTGGGTCAAAAGAATTGTAATACTTTTACATTTCCACTGCTGTTTGTTTTAAGAAAGGGAATTGTGTTGTTTTCCTTTCTTCATTCCATATTCATTTGTAATTGATTCAATTACAATCATACAGTTACTTTTTGTATCAATTGATTCTATACGCTTTATGGTAGAATCATTCACTTTTGTATTACTCTGATTATTGTATTCATCTTGAATACAATTTATTTACTTTACTTATAGTATTACATCATATTATATTCTTACATCCAATACAATTGTGGTTGTTTGTTATTGTATTAGTTTAAGATCATTTAAACTAATTTATTAAGTGTTTAAAACACAAAGTTTTAAACCTACAATTCACCCCCTCTTGTATTGTTCCATCTAATATAAATATACATCTATATATTCGATCCAACACTAAAAAACCACACAAACAAATGATAATAAATCTAATATGAAAATTACAGAAAAAAAAGAAAATCTAAAGCACATAAGTTAAAAAAATAAACTCACATTGAGATTCAATTTAAAACATTTAAAAAAATAAACATGAAAATATCGCCAATTAAAATAAAATAACCCCAATTCAATCAATATAAGAACAATAGTAAAAATTAATAATTAAAATATCTTAAAAATCATTTAGAAAATGAACTAACTTTGGATGTGATAAGAGTATATTTTATAGAAACATTCAAAAAATTAATACACAATGGAAAAATATATTTTTACAATAAAAAATAATAATATAATCTAATTAATAAAAATTATTTGAAATAAATAATATGAATAAAAAATATCATATTGAATTGAAATTGGATGTACACTATTGACACATTTTCTAGGGAGTAAAAACAAGTTTTTCTCAAAAACATACTATCCGATTTTATAAAATAAATCATGGAAGTATTTTCTTCCTTCAAAACACAAAACAATTTAATAAATCATCTATGTAGTGGTCATAGGAAAAGAACATTACATATTGAAAGATATTATTTTCTTAAAATGATAAACCAAAAATAAATGAACATAAATTCATGGAAATTTACCACCATCCCAAATAAAAAAATAGTTTTGGTTGAAATAACATTAAAAATTGAAGTTCATATATGAATGCAGATGTAATATTTTTCATTTTAATGAAACCGTTAAATACTAAAAAATAAAACTAAAGAAATAAAAAAATAATATCTAAATTAAACAAAAATATATAATTATAATTGAAGAACTATGATCTATAAAAGTAACTATTTACCCCTTTGTAATTTACTTCTCAATAAAATAATTAATTTGGTATCAAATATACAACTTATTTAGTGATGGTTAAATTGATTTTTTCATTGATATATTTTATATATTTCTATTACGGGAAAAATAACATTCAAAGATAAAAAATAATCTCTGGATACAAATCCATAAAATTAGTACAAGGGAAAACACCCATTGGATTCTAATGGTTATATAAAGAAATCATTCAACATTGAAAATTCATGTACACAAAGACCTTCCATGGTAGTAAAAATAATTCACATCACATTGAAACTATTTTTTTAAATCATCACTACCACAGTAGTTAAATTAATTCTTTTATAACATTTAGAAAAATAATTTCATAAAAATATATATGTAAATCAAATTCTAAAACATTCAATTAATATAAAATTGTTTTTTAAAATCATTACACTATGACATTTTCAAAACCCCACATATAAATCTATCATTTCACCCTAGATCACATAAAATTATTTATTAGAAAATTATATCATATAAATGTGTAAATAATAATTTTTCTTAACAATATTTTTTAGAATATACTATTATAGTACAAATTATTAAATCAAAATACTAAACAACCATAACTCAATCATTCAAAGAAATAAATAACTGCACCCATCACAAAAAAATAAATAAATAATTCATGAATTAATAAAAAATATATCAATCATGATTTTATTAAATAAAACTACTATAAAATCTATTTTAATAATAAATACATAAACAGTAAATGAATTTTTTATAAAAAAATTTAGATAATCTCAGTTTATCTTATAAATTTATCAAAATATTCATGTAAAATAATATAGTAACACATCTATAAATTTTAAAAAATAACATTTGTAACATACCAAATTTTCATGAAAAATATTGAATTATATTTTAAAACCCACATATCCTAACTATAAAACCTTGTACGGTCCTTTAATTTTAAACTAAATCCCAAGATAACCAATCCAGAAATCCCATAGAAACATATGTTTCATCATAAAATGTGAGGATCAGAAACATACCCATTATATACCTCTTGAGTTTTTATGATATTATCCACTATACACTAGACATTCAATAAAATAAATACCAAAACTAGGGTCTGAAAAAAAATCAATGAAGCATATAAGGCTACTAGGTCATGATACCATCTCTAGCCTGCTACAATACATGAAGCTCATTCCCAATCACCACGAGCATAAAGAAAGTGATGGGGGAATCAATATATCACATTGTGAATGATTTTTTATGATAAAATATAAAACTAAATAAGAATTATAACTACTAATTTTTAATGTCCATTATATTGATAGTATTAGCTATCTATAGATAAAAAATAGTTGTAAAATAATTAACATCTAAAAATTTTATATGAATACATTATAATACTTAAAAAGTAAATGTATACAATAAAATATTCAAATATATATAAAATTATATAAATTTTATCTTCATACAAAAAAAAATAAATAAAATTATAACAAGGAGATATAAAAACCTGTGTTTCTTTAAGCATGATACATATCATTATAGATAAAAAATAAAAATATAAATTAAAATATCCCATATCTATATGATAAGAATGAAAACATTACTCGATGCCACTAATATTCCTGAACCATATATAAGGATAATTTACACCAACTAGTGATACCATGTTTCCATCTAGGAAAGAAAAGAAACTCATATTCACCACTAAATAAGTAAATATGATGTTTGAAGATTTTCCTAGTATGATATTTCAAATACACTATTCATAACCATTAGAAAAAAATATGTGTTTTAATTAGTTTGAAATACCATATGAAATTATCATAGAAATATTTGTAAAATAAGTAATTTTAAGTATCTAAATTTGAAACATGTCAATAAGAAAAAAAAGATAAAAAAATTTAATTGAAAATAATAAAGTTTATGGTTATACATATAAATACAAAAATTTTCTTTAATAAAAATATAAGAAAATTATAAAATATTCTATAGCATGAATCATAAATATAAAATAAAGTAAAATAAAAATATTCTCTATATTTATACACCAAATATCATAATAAATATCCTTGAATAATTCATATAAATTAAATAACTCAAAAAATTGTGGTATCACATTATAACTAGTAGTTTTCTAGTGGACTATTTGTGAAAAACATTATCATTTCCAGTATAAAAAAATCCCCGCATACCTCATTATTAAAATATTCCTATATTTTAGATGCTTTCTAAATTACCCCATGAAAAGGCCACAATATAACTATTACCCCCCATTGGGTATACCTAGAAACCTCATCATACAACAACCCTCATAGGTACCATACATACCCAAAAGGTAACATGAAACTCATACTAACATCTATTCATAACACTATCCATTACGATACTCCATAATAGGAATTAAACTACTTAATACTTTTTTATAACCCTTTAAATCACTAATATGATTTGGATTACAACTATGTTCCCATCATAATCTACCTATAATCTCATTCCACACTATATTCCATCATTGAATACTCTCATAAATCACATAAGGAATCCCACTAAGGCTTATTCATTATAAATCACATTCTCACATTGAAGAAGGACCTCAAACCCAAGAAGTGAACATAATCACCAATTAATTACTATCATATAGATTCAAGTGCCATAGGGTGTACCGAAGACCCTTGTTATACAATTCTCATTTATTACCACTCATTAGAACCACTACCTAAGATCATCACTACTCGAGAGTCTCCAAAAAACACATTGAGTCTCAAATTATGCTTAATTAGAACCATATCACGATCTATGACAACTTTTAGGTCCTATAAGTATCACTAAAATTCATTAATTAATGTGTTAGAGTCTTAAATACTCCTTAAAATCACTAATCCATACAAAAAAATAATTCTCTTCTCAGCTAATATCATACACAATACCATTACAGAATTTTTAATCCATCTAGGTATCGAGAAAACATTCTTATCCTATACCCCTATGAATTCATACATAAGAAGTTGGAAACATACACATAAACTCATTATTTAGAGATAGAACCATCCTCAACATCAGATTTACCACTCTTTAATCTATTCCAACCCATGATTTGTTTAATATTGTATCAATACAGACCCTAATATAATCCCATAACTCATACCATAAGCCATAATCAAATAATTATAATAATTTATAATTTATAAACTAATTTAATTGAAATATTTATAATAGATTTAAAATCATCGAGAATCTACATTCCACTAAAACTAAATCAAACTATATAAAAAATATCCATGCCATTCCATTTTTTATCATATGGAAATGTCCCATTAATCAATACTCAGTTTTCTATTAATTTTAAATCAATTTTATAAACTTATTATGAAACTTAACTCTGTAAATTATCTTTATCAAAAATAAAAACAATGGGTTCCTTTTATCCTCTTTTATGATTATCTATATATAATACTAATAATCTCTTTATTTCAGTAATGATGAAACAATGATATCATGGTAACTTAATTAAATCCATATACCGAAAGACCCAAAATTGAGGGTGAAATACAGAAGGATGATAAGAGTCATAAATAATGAATGTATATTGGTTTAAAAGTGTAAAACCCCAAAATAACCATTTTTAGGATATAAAGGTGAATTGAAGAGTGGGGATGAGATTACATCAACATTGGTCTTAGTATTCTAGAATAGAAGGACCTTCATGGTTTATTTTGTTAAATTTCTTGGAATCCCAATAATTAAACCCTAAAACTATAGAGGGGTCCATCTCCATATAACCACATGGGTGAAAAGTAAATTTCATACTAATGGGAATTTTTTTTTGTAACCCCATCTATCACAATCAAATAACCCAAAATATATAATATAATGTGCATATTTTATGATCCATTATGGGGTGTGTCCCATAACTCTATAACAAAACCATCTCTATAATGTCAAGACCCACCCATTCCAACAAAATATTCCCAAAATAACCTAAATTTTTTTATTATATAGCCCTCGGGATACATCATTGATCATTTCATTGAGGTTTAACCTTCAACCATCACCTAAAACACACACCTTGATAACATTAGACTTTGATGTGATCTATCATCTCTACAAAACAACATTCTCATAACATGATGTGATACAACCTTTTTATGTTGGGGTCTACATACATCATCAAAATTTCATCATGAATCCTATAATATCATCCCTTAACATTCATAAACAAATGAAAATTCTATGAAAACATGTAAATAACCACAAATTAATATAAAATAACAATAGTACCAACCATAGATTTAAACATTCATTAACTTAAAAAACATTCAAAATTAGTGGATCATTCACACTCGATCCATAACCAAGATCATGGTTGATTCTAAAAAGAAAACAAAATCTTATAAATCCATTTCATCCTCTATCCTATGTACCCATATACCCAACACCTTCGGTACACCCAAATAAATCACCAATTTCTACTTTTGATCAGCTACCTAACACATTGATGGAACCATCACAACTATTGAATGATAAAATTTTTTATACCCATAGAACCATATATGACTCCTCCTCTTACTATATAATAACCGTTACATATATGATAAGTTTAAATTTATTATACAAGAGATAAGAATGTGTCTGACTATGTTGAAGATGATGTACATGCATTTTTAACTCAATTTCATTTTATTGAGTTATATCTCTTCTACATTGACTATATTATGAAAATATTACATTAATTATGACAAAATGTAATTTAAATTTTATTAATAACTAATTTATATAAATTTATCTTTTTTAAATAATCTTTTTTAATTTATTTATACTTTAAATGTTATCATATTTATACAGGTTTCTTTTTCTCAAATTCAGTTTCATGAGATGTGTTTCATGTTGGGAACCATTATTTCATTTATATTGTGAAATTACTTCCCCATGAATATGTTTTACATATTCTATAATAGAAATAACAGGATGTACATTATTGAATAACCTTCTCACAAAACACATATCTGGTGTCTTATTTATTACATTGGCATAATATACAAGCAATGTAATCTCGATAGACCAATCAGCTTAGAAGTATTAAATAATTAGATACATACAAGACTCACATATTACAATGTAAATAAAAAATATGTTTCACAAGAAAACATCTCAAAATCAAGAAATAATTCATTAGAGAGATCATGATATCCTTACCATAATGATATTATACCATGTCAATTTAATTAAGGTAAATTTATCATAAACAACACCCATTTAATATGGGCACCCAACTAGTTTGTCTCATGATATGTGTTGATGAATTGATGGACAAACAATAATTGCACCCCAACCATCACTGTATGTCCAATGTGTTCCTCTTATATTTAAAGATCAATTTAAGTTATAAACAATATTAATTATCAATAAATATCTATATTATGTAATGAATACTAAATATAAATAATTCCCAAGCCAGTAATATATCATTGAAAGTAAAAAAATATAGAAATAGTATACAGTTTTACTATTAATTATATCAATGTTACAAAAAATAAAAAATTTTAAAATAAATATAATTCATAATGATCACTATAAATTGAATATTTTATGATAAATTTAATTAAAATAAATAAAAAATAGGCAAATGATGACCATAAACTTATCAAAAAAATTTGGTTCCTCAAAAAAATTTAAGTCATTTAGATAAATTAGAAAAATGAAATGAAACCTTTAAATTTATATTTCATGAATTATTATTTTTAAAAGTAAAAAAAATATTTATATTAGCTAAATAGAATAATATATTTAGGGTAGCTCTAAAATTCATCAACATTATATATTTTAAAAAGTAACACTCTTTTTAAGTATTTATAAAGAATATTGAAAATATTCCATTCTAGAAACATTAGAAAGATTAATTTAAATCATTATAAAAAGTAAAGGATAAAATAACATTTCATTTCTAAATAATTTGAATAAATAAAAATTATATTTTTAAAAAATAAAAAATATGATCTTGGATGAAAACTAAACATGGTTAAAAGAGAAATAAGTTCATAATAACATTAAAATATTTATTTGTAGGATTCAACTTCCAAAGATAGGAAAAATCATAATAAATCCTTAAAAACCTTAAATATCGAGTAGGATTATAAAATTGATAGATATTATGAAGGATATATTATAATATTTATTCAAATAAAATAAGAGAAATCCTAAAAACTAGTTTTTAAAATAAATTCTTATTAATTTTGTTACATTTAAATTTTAAATAGTTGAATGAGTAATAAGTATTGAAACACTAAAAATCATGAATAAATATATATTCATGTTAAATAAATAAAATTTGGAAGTATTTACTCTATAAAAAAGTAAATAGGTGCATAATATTAAATATGTCTCAATTAAGTAGAATTTAAGATAAAATCATTTACCTCGAGTTCGAAATTCCTAGAATGTTTGATAAATTCATTTAAATTAAATTAAAATTTATTATATTTATATTCTAGAGTTATTAAAATACTCATAATATCACATATGATCTACTTATAAAATTTCATCACTCATTTATCAATAATTCCTAATTAAAAGCATCATTCTCAGGTGTTAAATGTTTTGTTTTTAGGAGAATTTTATCTCAGTAGTTTTGATCCTTGTATAGTGACTATGGCTGAGTAATATCAATAATTTTAATCCAAGTTAAATTTTTTTACATATTTAGTATATATAAATATAGGGCCGTCCATATAATAATTAAATTGAAAAATGAATTACATGATCCTTGGAGATGGTAGGAAATGCATATACATGAATGAAATTTTCACTTTTTGATCAATTGAATGAAATAAACGAATATAATAACTCACCATTAAATTATAATTTTAATATCTAATATATATCACATATATTCATTCAATCTATCTCTATTACATTACATATAAAACTTTAATTGAAAAAAAATCACATAGCTTCATGGTGGAGGTAGTCCACATGTACGAATGAGAAATGTTATAATTTTATAATATATTTAAAGATATAAAGGTAGATATGATAGTATAATTAAAAAATAATAATTATTTCATTAATATCATTTTTAATAATTAAACACGTCATTATAATGGTAAATAAAAGACCGTGAAGGAAAATAAACGTTATACCTTATCATTTTTATTATACCCTTTGTTAACCATTTTTATCCATAATAACATTAACAACTATTTCAATATTAAATGGAATAATTTTTCATATTAGGTGAAAATTTGTTCATAATTTTCCATGGTATGAGACTTTTGACCATATATTATCACACATTTACATGTTAAAGATAATTATGTCTTTTAAATAATTTAACCAAATATTATTTTCCTATTTATAAGTAATTTCTGTACCCAAACTATTCATTAGTTTTGACCATAAAGGCAATAAGAAAAAAAAAGGAATTCCAATATATGAAATTCAAACATACCTAATATATTATATTTTCTTATAAAATTCACATAAAAATATTAATCTCATATAAAATAATACAATTTTAGTTTTTAAAATAAGTTAAATGGTTTTTATACTTCATTCATAAGAATTGTGTTGACGTTGTGCCCAAATTTAATGAAATTATTTCATCATTATAAATTTAAAAAAATTAAAAAGATAAAAAAATTAATTATTCCCTCAAATAAAAATTTATAACTGAATATATAATATTTTTATCCTTTTGTAAAAAATTTATTGATATTAATTTCAAAGGAGATACATTTGGGAAATATCTATATTTAAAATATACATAAATGTCATTATCAAATGAAATGTGAAAAAATATTCAAAATATTCAATTTTAGGATATATGTGGTTTAATTAATCTCATCCATTGAGATAATGTCATGTTTTGGATAAATATTTATTTCCTTATTTAAAGATATTAACCTAAATTACTTCATTTACCCTTTACTATGGAGATAAATTCTCCCACATTTAATATTGATAACTTCTAAAATAAAAGGGATATATTTACAAAATTTAAACAAAATTATTAAAAATATGAATTTTTTATTAAATAAATTTCCAATAATGTTTATAAACTAATTTTACAATAACCATAATTAATGAGGAAAAAAACATTTTTTAGAAAATTTCATTTTAAATCAAAAAATTTACATATATCATAATCATGTAAAATTTTGTTCTTAATTTTAATTATTTGGATCATATGTCACATTAATAATAAAATTAAAATATAACCCTACTTATAAAATAATTTATCTGATGAAATGAAATGAAGATTTTACAAAAAATATTATTTACACTATCAAAAAAAAATCTAAAAAATTTACATTATATAATACTAAAATTATATTTTCAGAAATTATAAACCTATAACATAATAATATTTTGATAGTTTTTATATTTTATTTAGGAAATTTATTTTTATAATAAAACATTTAAATGAAATTATATTTATTTCAATTGGAATATAAAATAAAATGATTGGGTGTTACATTCTACTATATAATAATAATTTATTCATCAAAATTATGTCACTCTAATATAAAAAATAGAGGATACTTCAACATTATCATAAAATATGTTAGTCAAGTAGATTCATAAATTTATGGTTTAACATTAATAATTTCATAAGGTGAGAGTTATTTTTTCATTGTACACTATATCTATGATCCAGAATCCTCACCGGTTATTCCCCACAAGATAGTTCATTATCCAGTGGTACGCCCACTGAGTTTCATACACGTGAAGGATCATATATTTATTTAATTGGGAGTGATGCATTGAACACATTATGAAACTAACAGGGATTATCTAGAAGAAAAAATCTATATGATATTGTCCCAATTAAAAATAAATTTTGAAGGGATAGATATATCTAGTGCTCAACATTCACTTCTTTGCAAATTTCATACCTTCCTCAAAGGGTATATTTATAGGAATATAATATCTGAACTTTAGACTATATATCTCATTGATGATTGTTAGAGTAATTTTACAATAATGATATTTATTTATTTAATGCTTAATGTATCTATCCTTAAATGTAATTTATTCATCTATATTAGGTCATGACAACTTTATTTATCCAAACTTTATCCCGGTACATTAGAGTTCCTCACTTCCTTCCATATATTGATTTATAAGGGCCCAACTAAAATTTTAGGTTGAATATATTATTTTATGAAACTTATAAAAATGGTCGGTTTTGATCCCAATGGACATTCAAATACATTGTGAAATCCCTCAATATGTATTCTATCATTTGAATGGTCTACTCAGATAGAGTATAAGGGTGACAAGATTTATAGTAACTCAACTATATATCTAGATCATATTAATGGGGTTTTTCAAGAATATCAGTGAATTCCCCTTATCCTAATAAAATATAATTGAGAGTGGTACCCTATGAAATCTAAAATATTAAATGATATATTATGAAGTAAGATATTTAATAGAGAAATATAATCTAATAGTGATAGAATATGGTTATTTTATATGGAAATAAATTAAAACTGAAATACTATTGATCCATTTATAGGTATTTTGGATTCTAAGTAAGAAATATGTTTAATTTTTTTTCCTATTTGTATTCTAATATATGTAATGATTATAACATACTTTTAGAATTAAATATCACATCCTTAACATTTTGATACACTAGTCATCAAGATATATACACTAATATATCCATTTTAGTGATCTCCCACCAAAAATACTCTGTTAGATCTTTTTGTCTTCTTCAAACATCTATGATTAATAGGGAACAATGAGTTATGAGAATCATCCAATATCTCATCACTCATATTTGGTATTAATGAAACACAAACAATGTTTCTTCAACCATTTCATTCCATAATAATGATTTTTTAAATAAAGAACATTAATCACCTTCTTATATAATTCCACCTCTTCCTTTTTCTCCATATTCTTCCTCACATGGATGAATGGTTTCACATTAATTAGAGAAAGATAATATTTTCCCCTTTTCTCATGTTTTCATGATCCATATTATTCAAATAAAAAATATTATCTCTCTTTCTATAATCATCATGGAAAACAAGAATGATATTTCTAACTCAAAGCATCAACCAAATTTTAATCCTTCTAAGGGAGATAAATTATTGAGAAATATTATTCACTAATCAACTCTATCAATCATATCAATCATTTTTTCAATAATTTTATTGAATTTCTACTTCATGATTTTAGAATCTATATATATATATATATCACACCATTCACCATAAATATTATTATTCCATATCTTCAATGATAAAATTACCACTGTTATCCCCACATTATGATTCAGGTTATTTATTCCCATTAAAATTCAATTCGTGAGAATAATAATCTTTAAAATTTTTATTTTGTATGAGGATTCATCCTAATACATTCAGTTATGAATCAATATATTTCCCAAAACTAACTCAACTATTTCGTACTATAAGAAAATGTGTATTGAAAACCCATCTATTCATTTTTTAATAATTATTCTCACATTCATCTATCAATAAAAACATTTCTCCATTTTGAGTCATCATGGGGAGTACATTATATTATCACAATAAATGTCTTTATATGTGTCAGTCGTATCCATCCAACCCAAGAAAAATATTGATCTCAATTACTGTGGTTGGTCAAGGACACTAATCAATAAATTCTTTATTTAAAGGGTAAACTAATATAAAATTACATGAAATTAGTTTTCCTAAGAATGAGATATTGTTATACAAAATTTACTCTTGGTAATTTTAGAATATAAATTATTTTTTAGCGTAATTAAATAAACTTTAAAATGATCATATTTCTCTTTCCTTCACTTAGAATATATACTAATATCATCTATAATGACAACCAAAAACTAATTATGGTTATATAAAAAATATAATATTCTTTAAAATAATTAAGATAGTAGGATAATTAGTATTTAAAATATAACAACCCATAATTTATATATATTGTTAATACTTCAAAATTGAAGCATACTTATTACAACATATAACAAAACCACGAAAGGACCATATAGGTATAGTGTCTTTAGAAACTGGGAAACATAAACAACTGGTTCATAAAGCGTCTACACTGTCTCCCATTTATTTCATCATATCTATAGTCCCTTTTGGAATATCTTACTTAATAACCTTCTTCCTGACCTGGGGAAAGAAAACATACAAAAGGGTGAGCTCAAATGCTCAGTAAGGGTAGACAAAAGAAATATCAATCACATCATATTCATAAGAACATAACATTTTGGAAATCTTAACCTGAAAAAGAGATCATAATATCAAAACATGGGATAAATCATAGTAGTGAAATGTAATCCTGATAATCATAACTTAAAACATGAAACTTTGTGGCATACACACATAATCATAGAGAATCATTTCTAATTAGTCAAGACTCATTGCCAAGACTATATTAGTGGACAAAGTCCATTTCTGAACTGAGTTCACTCCTCGTTTCAGTCTTGTTTCACTGAACCGGTATAACCTACCGTTCCAGTCATGTCTATCTCATGAGATATAAAATCTTTACCCAATGCATTGGAGGGAGATATAGGTCCCACCCATCTCATAATGATACCATTCTTATGTGTGCCACAAAATCATAAACCATATATCATAACATAACCCATGTAATAAAAATGGGAATCTTAAACATCATGACTTCATAAAACAATTCATAAAAGATAAAGGAATTCATAAAAATATTTCCATCACGACATAATCAAATCACTGTAATAATAGTGATAGAAACAGAACCCTATATTATCTTAGATGGAAAATAATTTTGATAAAACACTTGATGTCCATTCTTGAGGAAAATATCCTTTCTACTTCAAAAACATTTTCCTTTCTTAACATGTCATACAATTTTAAACTAAAAGAAGTTGATTAAAAATAAACTTGAAAACTTTTAAAGTAAGCTTCTTGGAAATAATGTTTTAAAAATCCATTCATGCCGTATAAGTTAAAAAAACATTTTTCTCGTACTTTTGTCGGAAAAGTCAAAAAGTACCTCGTATGAAAAACGACAAAAGATTCCTTTCATATCTTTTACTAAAAACTCACCGAAGGGTAAAATTGGATTTAAACAATTGTAGTTGGATGGAAATAATATTACATATTGAGGAAACATGGATGTGTATGATAAAATACACCCCAGTAAATACCAAAGTATAAACAATCTCGGATAAAAATGAGATTGTGATATTTCCCTTACCTTAGGTCCGATTTGCTTCATATGTGTCCGAACCTCCTGTATAATGATTTAAATAATGTTATTGAATTATTCCAGAATCATAATTATTGTTATGATATCATATATGGTCATATTATTAGCTTCTTAGTAGTAATATTTCATTGCTACTTGTTATTTGGGTGTTTATAACTTTTTGTTCTTATGCGTGTTTTGTCGAATAAATTCTTATTCTTCTCTTTAGGTTATAGATACATCATTTATAGAATGGTATTAATGTACTATATATCATATTTATTTATTCAATTCATTTATATAATCATTATGCAATGAAGATCATGTAGAACGAATCACATCACATCGTGGAGACGGTATTCCGTACATACGCACGAGCGATGATATCATTCCCATGATCGTGGAATTTTATTGGAGCGTATGTATAATATTTCAGAATCAATATCACTTTATAATAATCATATATAGTCATTATTTAAACCATTATACCCATCCAAGTAATGTGGTGGTGGAAAATAGATTACACCATGTCGTGGAGACGGTATTCCGTACGTACGCACGCGCGGTGATTTCTTTTTCCGTAGGATGGATAAATAGTGAAATAGGTTTGTTTCATACTTATAATAACGTATCAGTATGTGAGAGATACTGATGTTATTACTTCATAATGAAACAACTAAAGAAGAAGAAGTGGAAGAAGAAATAAAGATGAAAAAATCGGTAACTGACATTACCTCTTCTTTGAAGTGCTTCTTTGAGACCTCCTTTTAGGGCACTAAAATAGGTCTTTGAAGAAGACCAGAACCTCTAGGATGTATCTAGGGAAGTGGAGAGGAGAAATTGGCAGGGGTTGGCCGAGCTTTAAGGCTCAAAGTGGTGTGAGGAAGAGGGGGAGGAGGTGCCCTTTTATAAGGGAGGAGAGGGGCACCTTTAGAATAACTAAAAATATTATTTTATTATAAAGTCAAATTCGGTTTTTAATAGCTCCAAATTGATATAATTAGAAGATAAGGTGGGTAGTGGTAGAAATAATCTCCTAAAATAGAATTTAGACAGGTTTAGGTATCAATTTTAACCTTATCATTTAGATTTAACTTTAAGTTAGATAATTTAACCTTTACCGTGTTTTCTTGTTTTCTTACATTATAAGGTTAATAAACTTACAATATCAAGCCAAAAGAACCCCAAGTTGTTTATAATTAATATATATAACCTTATCTAAGTCATTTGGCTGAACCTCAGATTTTTAGGAATAAAATAAAAATTAATAATATAATATTTGTTTTAAAAACTATTTTATGTCAATTTTGACACTATTTAGTAATTTATTTTTGTGAAAATTATAACAGAATGATTAGTTCGAACGAAGCTAATTAAATAAATACTAACATGTCATGTTAACCTATAAAATTAGTGGAATTCATAAAAAGTCTCAAATTAGATTTATTTGGGTATTTATAACATCAATTATGTCAATATTTCATTAATAAGATAATTACTGCATCATCATTGTGTCATAAATAAATTATATTATTTAATGTCTAAAAATTATAAATAAAATACCATTATGTTGGAAATCGTTTTATATTTCTAATGAATATTTATAGTTGAATTTATCTTATGTATAACCCCATATTAGAAATGATTGACTTATTAAACTTTGATTTTTAACTATTTTAACCCTTCTTTAAATAAATTAATAATAAATGTCCTAATTTAATCCAAGTGGACCTAAATGGTCATATTTTATTCCTAAGGTTGTTTTTGGTCGAATTAAACTTATCCAATAGAATTAGGATATGTGTTAGGGTAATAATAATAACACTTTTACCCTTAATTACCCTATTTACTTTTAACCGTGGTAAAAAAAAGTAAAAAGTTACTATTCATAAAATTTATTTTCATCTCATTGAACCACATTTTAGTCCTTGATATTAACCGTGTCTCTCGTATTTTAGAAATTCTACTCACAGAAGCGGTAAAATTATGTTTTATGAAAAATTCAGTTTTTTAACTACCACTTAGTGGTTTCACTATTCATCAAAAATTGAAAGTTTTCAGAAAAATACCAAAATTTCACCCTCGGCTAATTTCAATATTCCGAATCCAAAAATGAAGTCCATTTTGAAAAAAAAAATTTATAAAATTTCAAAAAGTGGTTATTAATATTCATAACGGCTAGTTTTAATAATATTTTAATAGCATATCGTTGTTTAGTGAAACTCAGTATTGCTTACGACGCAAGCTATTGAGGAAGGCCGCAGTTGCGTGTAAAGCAAGCCAAGATAGTGTTGTGTAGAGACCCATAGCTTGACGTACATGGAAATTACATTACATTTGTGGAATACTTAGTACATAACAAAAACACACACACAAGGATCGTAATAGTTTAGTGTCTTTGGAAACTCGGAATATAATCTTCTAATCCTGGTGAAAGATCTTCAACATCTCCCATAAAGATCTTCCTTTTTTTATACCTAAAACCATTATTTATATCCTGGGAAAAAGAAAACATAAAAGGGTGAGCTCAAATGCTCAGTAAGGGTAAACAAAAGAAATATCAATCACATCATATACATAAGCACATAACTTTTGGAAATCTTAACCTGTAAAAGAGATCATAATTTCATAACCTGGGATAACTCATGGTAGTGAAATGTAGTCACAATAATCATAAATTAAAACATTAAACTTTGTGGCATACACACATAATAATAGAGAATCATTTCTCGTTAGTCAAGACTCATTGCCAAGACTATCTTAGTGGACAAAGTCCCTTTCTGAACCGAGTGACCCTCGTTTCAGTCCTGTTTCACTGAACTGGTATAACCTACCATTCCAGCCATGTCTATCTCATGAGATATAAAATCTTTACCCAATGCATTGGAAGGAGATATAGGTCCCACCCATCTCATAATGATACTATTCTTATGTGTGCCACAAAATCATAAATCATACATCATTGCATAACCCATGTAATAAAAATGGGATTCTTGAAACATCATGACATCATAAAACAAATCATATAAGGTAAATGACTTCATAAAAATAATTCCCTCAAAACATAATCAAATCAATGTAATAATAGGGATAAAAACAGAACCCTATATTATCTTAGATGGAAAATAATTTTGATAAAACATTTGAACTCCATTCTTGAGGAAAATATCCTTTCTACTACAAAAAGAACTTTTTTTTTCTTAACATGTCATAAAACTATAAACTAAAATAAGTTGATTAAAAATAAACTTGAAAACATATAAAGGAAGATTCTTGGAAATAATGTTTTAAAAATCCATTCTTTCTATATAAGTTAAAAAAACATTCTTCGTACTTTTGTCGGAGAAGTCAAAAAGTACCTCGTACGAAAAACGACAAAATATTCCTTTCATATCTTTTACTAAAAACTCACCGAAGGGTAAAATTGGATTTAAAAAATTGTACGTGGATGGAAATAATATTACATATTGAGGAAACATGGATGTGGATGATAAAATACACCCCAATAAATTTCAAAGTATAAACAATCTCGAATAAAAATGAGATTGTGATATTTCCTTTACCATAGGTCCGATTTGCTTCATAAGTGTCCGAACCTCCTGTATAATGATTCAAATAATGTCATTGACTTATTACAGAATCATATTTATTGTTATGATATCATACATGGTTCACTTATGACTTTATATTACCCGTTCTTTTGTAAATTCCATGTTAAAGAGCGTTTTGGGTAAAATTGTTTCATTTGTCGTCCGTGTTTTGACTTGTAATTATTCATATGATTACTTAGATCATGATTAATTAATTCCAGAATATAAAACATGATATATATATATATATATTTAGAATATACATATATATAATAAATCAGTAAATGAAAAGAAATACACCGTTCATGGAGACGGTAGTCCGTACGTACGCATGAATGCTGTTTTTGTTTCCTTATTGAATTGAATGGAATTAAGTAGATGACATACATATAAATATACATAAATATAGTATCATTATTAGCTCATATATTTCATTAGTACTTATTATATATACTTTATAATCATTCATGAATGGTTAATCATTGAGAATGAATCTCATCGCGTCGTGGAGACGGTAGTCCGTACGTACGCACGAGCGATAATATCGTTCCCATGGTCGTGGAATTGTGTTGAAGTGTATGTATACTATTTCAGTATCAATATCACTTTATAATAATCATATATAGTTACTCATTAAACCATTATACCAATCCAATTATGGTGGTGGCGGAAAATGTATTACACCAAGGCGTGGAGACGGTATTCCGTACGTACGCACGCGGGGTGATTTCCTTTTTCCGTAGGATGGATAGAAGGTTAATTAGAGTTGTTTCATATTTATAATAACATATCAGTATATAAGGAATACTGATGTTATTACTTTATCATGAAGCAACTAAAGAAGAAGAAGTTGAAGAAGAAAGAAATTGAAAAAGATCGGTAATGGATATTACCTCTTTTTGACGCGCCTTCACTTAACCTCCACTTAAAGAACTAAGGATGGTCTTTGAAGAAAACCAGGACCACTAGGATGATACTAGGGAAGTGGATAAGAGATTTTGGCAGGGTTTGGCCGAGCTTGAATGCTCAAATTGGTGTGAGGAGGAGAGGGAGGAGGCGCCCTTTTATAAGGGAGGAGAGGGGCATCTTAGGAAAATCTCAAAATATTATTTTATATTAAGGTCAAATTCGGTTTATAATGGTTCCAAATGGTCTTATTTCGAAGATAAAGTGGGTATGGGTCTAAATACTCTCATACAATAGGATTTAGACAAGTTTAGGTTATTATTTTAACCTTATCAATTAGATTTAACTCTAAGTTAAATAATTTAACTTTTACCGTGTCTTTTTGTTTTCTTACACTATATGGTTAATAAACTTACTATATCAAGCCAAAAGAACCCCAAGTTGTTTATTATTAATATATCTATCCTTATCTAAGTAATTTGGCCGAACCTTAGATTTTTAGGAATTAAATAACAATTAATAATATAATATTTGTTTTAAAAACTAATTTATGTCAATTTTGACACTATTTGGTACATGATTTTTATGAAATTTCTAAAAGAATGATAAGTTCTAAAAAAGTTACTTAAATCACTAATAACATGTCATATTAACCTATAAAATTAGTTTAAGTCACAATAAAGTCTCAAATTACATTTATTTGGGCATTTATAACATCAATTATGTTAATATTTTCTTAAAAAGGTAATTACTGTATCATCGTTGTGTCATAAATAAATTAAATTATTTAAAGAATAAAAATTACAAATAAAATACCATGTAAGAAATATTTTTATCTTTCTAATGAATATTTATAGTCGAAATTATATTATGTATAACCCTATATTAAAAATGTTTTAGTAAATAAACTTTGATTGTAACTCTTTTAACTCTTCTTTGAATTAAATAATAATAAATGTCCTAATCTAATCCAAGTGGGCCTAAATGATAATATTTTACACTTAAGGTTGTTTTTGGTCGAGATAAACTTGTCCAATAGGATTAGGACATGTGTTAGGGTAATATTAATATCATTTTTACCCTTAATTACCCTATTTACTTTTAACCGTGGTAAATAAAAGTAAAAAGTTACTATTCACCAAAACTTATTTTCATCTCATTGAACCACATTTTACTTACTGACATCAACCGTGTCTCTTGGATTTTTGAAATTCATTCACAGAAGCGGTAAAATTAAGATTTATGAAAAAATTAATTTTTTTAACTACCACTTAGTAGTTTGACTATTCATCAAAAATTGAAGTTTTTCAGAAAAATGCCAAAATTCCACCCTAAGATATAATTGATATTCCGAATTCAAAAATGATTTCTATTTTACAAAATTCCCAACATATAAGTTGGATTAATTAATTTTATAATTAATTTCCGCTGTCACAACAAATAGCGTGTTTTTAAGAGATAATAACTATCAAAAGATTAACACTTGTTTATGTCTGGTGTAAATGTGAAATTACATCCAATGACCAACATTGTATTTAATTGTAAAAATATATTCTAAATATACTTTAAAACCACTCAAATTAATAATTTATCACTATTAATTATTTTGATTAAAAAAGTTGTTTTTAATTAAAATTTAGTAATTTTCAGTATTCATCAGAAAATGAAAGTTATTTGAAAAGTACCAAAATTTCACCCTAAGCTAATTTCGATATTACGAATCCAAAAATAAAGTCCATTTTGAAAAATAAAATTTACAAAATTTCAAAAAGTGGTTATTACTATTCATAGCGGCTAGTTTTAATAATATTTTAATAGCATATTGCTGTTTAGTGAAACTCGTTATTGCGTACTACACACGCTATCGAGAAAGGTCGCGATTGCGTGTAATGGAAGGTAAGTCAAGGATGCGTGTTGTGAAAGCTTCTTTTGGTGTAGCGTACAACACAAGACATTAATGAAATTAAAAAGAATATTTTTCATAAAATTTCGGGGTGTTACATTCTACCCCCCCTTAAAATGAATTTCGCCCTCGAAATTCGTCGGGGTTATAAATGGTTTACTATTCAAAAGTTTCTTTAATAGAAACCCACATCGTAAAAAGGAATACCAAAACCAATCTTTAAAAACAAAAGTATGAAACATAACGGTTACCCAAAAAAACTAATCACTAGGTTTCCACATAGGTGAAAATATGGATATGGAAGAGAAATCTAACAATCATGTTCTGATGGAGAGTGGTAGAGAACATGGCTATGGAAAAGCCAACAATCACAAAGCCATAAATTTGTGACGATCTAGGGTACCATCTGATTCATCGGATATAAGGGCACTTGGACAACATTTTTGGTTTTCAAGATCATTTCCCTAAAGTTGAAAATTTGAATTAGAATAAATACTTACTTTATTTTGGTACAATCTCACTGTTGTTCGTGCCTTGAACAATTTCCACTTCATCTCTTAAATAAATGAAGTTGAATTTGTTATTCGTGAAGTGTTAGTAGATCATGTGATAGAATGACGGGTCATTCCATCTGTCTCAAACAAAAGGTTAGCAAAAATTATATACATAAGTCGATCTATAGTGAGATTAATCATATATGGTTCCTAAAATGGACTTATACTTCATATATCATACTGCTCAATATAATAAAACTAGTTTCTACTAAACATGGACTTCCTGTAGGCCAGTGGTAGGCGATAAAGGCCAGTCGCACTTCGGTTCTGGGTTCGATTCCCACATCCTTGTCCGACGCGATGGGCTGTCACCCATCCTCCAGGTTGTCCTTTTTCTAAAACTACATTACTATAACATCCCATCAATAATATCGAAAATCTTCTATCCTTAAACAATACTAACTTATGTCCAACATAATCCATTCTAGTCTTTAGGCTTATCCATAATACTACAGTCCACTCTCATAATATAGTGAAAATGATTATCAGAGATTTAATACTGTCGTTGATCCGCATATATCATAAGATATGTCTTGTTGGTCACATTCCAAACATTCAAAGGCCTTAATCATGTATTCTCTTGAATACCCATTGAACCTTAGTGAAAACATGAATGCAGTTAAAAGTTAACTCTTTCCACATACCAAAATCCAAAAATTCTATATACTCAAACCACGATATAACCTTCTCCTTATATCAGTCATGAGCTCATGAATAAAATCAAACACCTCATTAACTTTTTATTCCTTCATTATGTGCATATCATCTACTTTCCAAAAAATATCTGAATAACATTTCATGGTTACTAGTACCATTAATCATACACTTTAAAAACTTAGGAAAGACAATAGTGTAACAATCCTTAGATGTCTCTTTATTCCATAGTACCATGAGATTACTTATACAACATTACACTTGATAAACATGTAATCATTCCACTACCTTCTTAAACCATTGACCGAGATTCAACAATTCTTTCATCTCACATATCATTTGTAGTCTCTTCATCATCATCAACATAAATACTTCCCATACGACCATACTGATTCTCTTCATGAGACTTTCCCTTAGGGCATTGGTTTGCATAATGCCCGTACATTCCACATTTAAAACATTTAACCATTGTTGATGTCGTAGCAATACCATTATCCTCATCCATGCTGTTAACTGAACCTTTTCCTTTGCACTTACTTGCTTTGTGTCCTTCTTTTCCACACCCAAAGCATCTTCCAGTTCCTTTGAAACATTCTCCTTGATGCCTCTTCCCACATGATTTACATAGGGGAAATTGAACTTTCTTTCCTCTATGATCATCATGAAACTCCATCTTTCTCTTATTAGCCGAGTCAGGAAACATACCAAATTTTACTTTATTGATCATATTATGAGATTGCTGATTCGGCATAATAATGATATTTGGACTTCCAAATCCCATTTCATTATGAAGAATATCATTCCATTGTCCATCATATCCTCCATTATCATGAATCATCTTATTTCCAGCCATTTTCTAAAACCCAAAAAAGAATAGTGTGAGAGGCAAAAATCATGCTAGGGAAAACAACATAATAAAGGTGGAGTATCCTCAATATCTAACATCTTAGGTTAAATTCTATGATCGTTACCGTAGTTCCTATACGTATACTTATCCTTAGGGACATCCCTAGACATATCTTATAAATATCTCTAGGGATCTCACTAAAGTTCTCGCATCCTAGTTTCCAAAGGTTGACTAAACCTTTCCACTAATACCAACTGTAGAGACCCGTAGCTTGACGTACATGGACATTACATTACATTTGCAGAATACTTAGTACATAACAAAAACACACACACAAGGATCGTAATAGTTTAGTGTCTTTGGAAACTTGGAATATAATCTTCTAATCCTGGTGAAAGATCTTCAACATCTCCCATAAAGATCTTCCTTTTTTTATACCTAAAACCATTCTTTATATCCTGGGGAAAAGAAAACATAAAAGGGTGAGCTCAAATGCTCAGTAAGGGTAAACAAAAGAAATATCAATCACATCATATACATAAGCACATAACTTTTGGAAATCTTAACCTGTAAAAGAGATCATAATTTCATAACCTGGGATAACTCATGGCAGTGAAATGTAATCACAATAATCATAAATTAAAACATTAAACTTTGTGGCATACACACATAATCATAGAGAATCATTTCTTGTTAGTCAAGACTCATTGCCAAGACTATCTTAGTGGACAAAGTCCCTTTCTGAACCGAGTCACCCTCGTTTCAGTCCTGTTTCACTGAACCGGTATAACCTACCATTCCAGCCATGTCTATCTCATGAGATATAAAATCGTTACCCAATGAATTGGAGGGAGATATAGGTCCCACCCATCTCATAATGATACAATTCTTATGTGTGCCACAAAATCATAAATCATACATCATTGCATAACCCATGTAATAAAAATGGGATTCTTGAAACATCATGACATCATAAAACAAATCATATAAGGTAAATGACTTCATAAAAATAATTCCCTCAAAACATAATCAAATCAATGTAATAATAGGGATAAAAACAGAACCCTATATTATCTTAGATGGAAAATAATTTTGATAAAACATTTGAACTCCATTCTTGAGGAAAATATCCTTTCTACTTAAAAAAAACACTTTTATTTTCTTAACATGTCATACAACTATAAACTAAAAAAAGTTGATTAAAAATAAACTTGAAAACATATAAAGGAAGATTCTTGGAAATAATGTTTTAAAAATCCATTCTTGCCGTATAAGTTAAAAAAACATTCTTCGTACTTTTGTCGGAAAAGTCAAAAAGTACCTCGTACGAAAAACGACAAAAGATTCATTTCATATCTTTTACTAAAAACTCACCGAAGGGTAAAATTGGATTTAAAAAATTGTATGTGGATGGAAATAATATTACATATTGAGGAAACATGGATGTGGATGATAAAATACACCCCAGTAAATTTCAAAAGTATAAACAATCTCGAATAAAAATGAGATTGTGATATTTCCCTTACCTTAGGTCCGATTTGCTTCGTAAGTGTCCGAAACTCCTGTATAATGATTTAACTAATGTCATTTACTTATTACAGAATCATATTCGTTGTTATGATATCATATATGGTTCACTTATGACTTTATATTACCCGTTCTTTTGTAAATTCCATGTTAAAGAGCGTTTTGGGTAAAATTGTTTCATTTGTCGTCCATGTTTTGACTTGTAATTATTCATATGATTACTTAGATCATGATTACTTAATTCCAGAATATAAAACATGATTTATATATATATATATTTAGAATATACATATATATAATAAATCAGTAAATGAAAAGAAATACACCGTTCATGGAGACGGTAGTCTGTACGTACGCATGAACGCTGTTTTCGTTTCTTTATTGAATTGAATGAAATTAAGTAGATGATGTAAATATAAATATAAATAAATCCAGTATCATTATTATATCATATATTTCATTAGTACTTATTATATATACTTTATAATCATTCATGAATGGTTAATCCTTGAGAATGAATCTCATCGCGTCGTGGAGACGGTAGTCCGTATGTACGCACGAGCGATAATATCGTTCCCATGGTCGTGGAATTGTGTTGAAGTGTATGTATACTATTTCAGTATCAATATCACTTTATAATAATCATATATAGTTACTCATTAAACCATTATACCCATCCAATTATGGTGGTGGCGGAAAATAGATTACACCACGGCGTGGAGACGGTATTCCGTACGTACGCACGCGGGGTGATTTCCTTTTTCCGTAGGATGGATAGAAGGTTAATTAGAGTTGTTTAATATTTATAATAACATATCAGTATATAAGAAATAATGATGTTATTACTTTATCATGAAACAACTAAAGAAGAAGAAGTTGAAGAAGAAAGAAATTGAAAAATATCGGTAATGGATATTACCTCTTTTTGACGCGCCTTCACTTAACCTCCACTTAGAGAACTAAGGATGGTCTTTGAAGAAAACCAGGACCTCTAGGATGATACTAGGGAAGTGGAGAAGAGATTTTGGCAGGGTTTGGCCGAGCTTGAATGCTCGAATTGGTGTGAGGAGGAGAGGGAGGAGGCACCCTTTTATAAGGGAGGAGAGGGGCATCTTAGGAAAATCTCACAATATTATTTTATATTAAGGTAAAATTCGGTTTATAATGGTTCCAAATGGTCTTATTTCGAAGTTAAAGTGGGTATGGGTCTAAATACTCTCATCCAATAGGATTTAGACAAGTTTAGGTTATTAATTTAACCTTATCAATTAGATTTAACTCTAAGTTAAATAATTTTACTTTTACCGTGTCTTTTTGTTTTCTTGCACTATATGGTTAATAAACTTACTATATCAAGCCAAAAGAACCCCAAGTTGTTTATTATTAATATATCTATCCTTATCTAAGTCATTTGGGCGAACCTTAGATTTTTAGGAATTAAATAACAATTAATAATATAATATTTGTTTTAAAAACTAATTTATGTCAATTTTGACACTATTTGGTACATGATTTTTATGAAATTTCTAACAGAATGATAAGTTCGAAACAAGTTACTTAAATCACCAATAACATGTCATATTAACCTATAAAATTAGTTTAAGTCATAATAAAGTCTCAAATTACATTTATTTGGGCATTTATAACATCAATTATGTTAATATTTTCTTAAAAAGGTAATTACTGCATCATCGTTGTGTCATAAATAAATTAAATTATTTAAAGTATAAAAATTACAAATAAAATACCATTATGTAAGAAATATTTTTAGATTTCTAATAAATATTTATAGTCGAAATTATATTATGTGTAACCCTATATTAAAAATATTTTAGTAAATAAACTTTGATTTTAACTCTTTTAACTCTTCTTTGAATTAAATAATAATAAATGTCCTAATCTAATCCAAGTGGGCCTAAATGATAATATTTTACACTTAAGGTTGTTTTTGGTCGAGATACACTTGTCCAATAGGATTAGGACATGTGTTAGGGTAATATTAATATCATTTTTACCCTTAATTACCCTATTTACTTTTAACCGTGGTAAATAAAAGTAAAAAGTTACTATTCACCAAAACTTATTTTCATCTCATTGAACCACATTTTACTTACTGACATCAACCGTGTCTCTCGGATTTTTGAAATTCATTCACAGAAGCGGTAAAATTAAGATTTATGAAAAAATTAATTTTTTTAACTACCACTTAGTAGTTTCACTATTCATCAAAAATTGAAGTTTTTCAGAAAAATGCCAAAATTTCACCCTAAGCTATAATTGATATTCCGAATTCAAAAATGATTTCTATTTTACAAAATTCCCAACATATAAGTTGGATTAATTAATTTTATAATTAATTTCCGCTGTCACAACAAATAGCGTGTTTTTAAGAGATAATAACTATCAAAAGATTAACACTTGTTTATGTCTGGTGTAAATGTGAAATTACATCCAATGACCAACATTGTATTTAATTGTAAAAATATATTCTAAATATACTTTAAAACCACTCAAATTAATAATTTATCACTATTAATTATTTCGATTAAAAAAGTTGTTTTTAATTAAAATTTAGTAATTTTCACTATTCATCAGAAAATGAAAGTTATCCGAAAAGTACCAAAATTTCACCCTAAGCTAATTTCGATACTACAAGTCCAAAAATAAAGTCCATTTTGAAAAATAAAATTTACAAAATTTCAAAAAGTTGTTATTACTATTCATAGCGGCTAATTTTAATAATATTTTAATAGCATATTGCTGTTTAGTGAAACTCGTTATTGCGTACTACACATGCTATCGAGAAAGGTCGTGATTGCGTGTAATGAAAGGCAAGTCAAGGATGCGTGTTGTGAAAGCTTCTTTTGGTGTATCATACAACACAAGACATTAATGAAATTAAAAAGAATATTTTTCATAAAATTTCGTGGTGTTACATGTTGTGTGTAGTGAAAGATTCCTTTTATAAAAACAAAATATTTCTCATTAAAGTCTCGGGCGTTACATTCTACCCCCCTTAAAATGAATTTCTCCCTCGAAATTCGTCACTTTGTAACAAAAAGATGAGGATACCTCTCCCTCATCATATCCCCAAGCTCCCATGTAGCTTCTTCTAATTGGTGGTTCCTCCATAAAACTTTCACCAAGCGAGTGGTCTTGTTTCGTAGGACTTTTTCGCTATGATCCAGAATCTCTATTGGCTATTCTTCATAAGAAAGATCTTGCTCCAGTGGTACAAATTCTGAGCTGAGTACATGTGAAGGATCAGGTATGTACTTTATCAGGAGAGATACATGGAACACATCGTGAACTTGAGAGAGATTCGGTGGAAGCGCCAATCGGTAAGCTACCTTTCGAACACGATATAATATTTCGAAAGGACCGATATATCTTGGGCTCAACTTCCCCTTCTTTCCAAATCTCATGAATCTCTTCCATGGAGATATTCGTAAGAATACTTTATCACCCACTTCAAACTCTAGGTCTTTTCTTCGGTTGTCGGCATAACTTTTCTGTCGACTCTGAGTTGCTCTTATGTGTTGTTGAATAGATCGGACCTTTTCTGCCATCTCATCAACAAGATCAGGTCCTAATAGCTTTCTTTCCCCAACTTCATCCCAGCAAGTTGGAGTCCTGCATTTCTTTCCATAGAGAGCTTCATAAGGAGCCATCTGAATACTGGAGTGAAAGCTATTATTATAAGAAAATTCCACCAAAGGTAGGTGTTGATCCCAACCACCTTTGAAATCCACAGAGAAAGCTCTCAACATATCTTCTATAGTTTTAATTGTTCTCTCAGACTGACCGTCTGTTTGAGGATGATAAGCAATGCTGAAACTCAACTCTGTATTCAGAGTATGCTGAAGACTTCGCCAGAACTTCGAGGTAAATCTCAGATCCCGATCAGATATAAAAGTGGTACTCCATGCAATCTTACCACTTCCTTTACATATATCCTAGCAAGCTGATCCAGAGAGAAATCCTCTCTAATAGCGATGAAGTGTGCAGACTTTGTAAGACGATCAACTATGACCCAGATAGCATTATTGCCTTTGGATGTTTTAGGAATTCCTGTGAAAAAGTCCATTGTGATGTTTTACCATTTCCATTTGGGTATGGGTAATGGTTGTAACATCCCCTTAGACTTTTGTCTCTCAGCTTTAAATTGCTGACAAACCAAGCATCGAGAGACATATTCAGCAACATCTCTTTTCATGCCATCCCACCAGAAGTACTCTTTCAGGTCCCTATACATCTTCTTGCTTCCAGGATTAATAGAGAATGAAGAACTATGAGCCTCATCTAGCATCTCCTTCTTTAATTCGGGGATGGGAGGAACACAAACCCGATTCCTGAACTTTATTATCCAATCACAATAAAGGTTGAATTTAGGAACATTTCTCACCTTCTTTTGTAACTCGACATCTTCTTTCTGTGCCTCTTTAATCTTCACATGTATAGATCGTTGAACATTCATTTGAGAAAGATACGATTTTCCCCTTCCATTATAATTCCAAGATCCATCCTTTGTAAATCCATAAAGATTGGATCTTTTGTGATCCTCATCATGGATAAACTGGCATGGTCTTGTTGACTTAATGCATCTTCCACCTTGTTTTCTTTCTCAGGGTGGTAATGAATTGAGCAGTCGTAATCCTTAATCAGATCCAACCATCTTCTTTGGCGCATATTCATCTCCTTTTGTGTGAAAATATACTTTAAACTTTTATGATCAGTATAAATATCACACCTTTCAACATAAAGGTAATGCCTCCAAATCTTTAATGCAATGATTACCGCAGCTAACTCCAAATCATGAGTTGGGTAATTTTGCTCATGGATTTTCAACTATCGTGAGGCATAAGCTATCACCATATCATTTTTCATAATAACACACCCCAATCCCTTCTTGGATTCATCACTGTAGATCACAAACCTTTCTCCACTACAAGGCAGTGTGAGCACAGGTGCACTAGATAACCTTCTTTTCAATTCCTTGAAATTCTTTTCACATTCCTCCGTCCAGACAAACTTGACTCCTTTCTGAGTCAACTTGGTGAGTGGATTAGATAATCGTGAAAAATATTTCACAAAACGTCGATAATATCCATCCAAACCAAGAAAACTTCAGATCTCAGTTACTGTTGTTGGTCTCGACCATCTTTCGATAACCTCTGTTTTTGCTGGATCCACAGATATCCCCTCTTTTGAGATTATGTGACCCAAAAATGAAACTCTTTGAAGCCAAAATTCACACTTGGTAAATTTGGAATAAAGCTTCTCCTTTCTCAGGGTCATCAATATAATTCTCAAGTGATCTTCATGTTCTTCCTTGCTCTTTGAATATACAAGAATATCGTCTATAAAGACTACCACAAATTGATCAAGATAGAAGACTCTATTCATCAGATCAATGAAGATAGCAAGGGCATTAGTAAGACCAAATGGAATCACTATAAATTCATAGTGTCCATACCTTGTACTGAAATCCGTCTTTGGTATATCCTCCCTTTTGACCCTTAATTGATGATACCCTGAATGAAGATTAATCTTGGAAATGTATTAAGCTCTTCATAGTTGGTCAAATAAGTCATCAATGCATGGGAGAGGATACTTGTTCTTGATAGTGATCTTGTTAAGTTCTCTATAATCAATGCAGAGTCTCATTTATCCATCTTTCTTCTTAACAAACAGAATAGGTGCTCCCCAAGGTGACGCACTAGGGCGTATGAACCCCTTATCAAGATTCTCTTGGAGTTGCTTCTTCAATTCCTGCAACTCAATTGGGGCCATTTTATAAGGTGTCTTTGAAATAGGCAAAGCACTCAGTACAAGTTCTATTGAAAACTCAACTTCATGATTTGGTGGAAGACCCGGTAATTCCTCCGAAAAGACATCATCAAACTCCCGTACAATGGGCATATTCTTAATCATGAGTTTCTCACCAACCATTTGAGATAAATAACCTTCATTTAGTGGAATCAAGACCCATAAGGTAGAAGGAATTTCCACTGGAAGGTTATGTTCATCCTTGCATTGATAGACGATCATAGATTGATCTGGAATATGAAATGTGACTTCCCTTCTTTGGAAATTGATATAAGCTCCATATAAAGAAAGCCAAATCATGCCAAAAATCACATCAAATTCCACTATAGGAAGGATCATAAGATTTGAAGGAATCACTTTCCCACAAACATCGATCAGAGAAGAATTATAAACTTTTGATGTGACTGTTGTGCCATTAGGGGTTGTCACAGCTAACTCAACATCTAATTGTTGAGGTAATACGGTGATATCCTTAGAAAATTCTTCAGAAATAAAGGAGTGGGTGGATCCAGAATCAAATAAAACATTTTCTACTTTAGAGTGGATGGTAAGTGTAGCTTTCACCACATCGTTATCGTACTCCACATCACTGATAGAAATTGCATGTGAATTTCCTTTGTCTTTATCCTTAAGAGTTTGTTGATGTCGACCATCATCATCAACCCTTGGATTTGGGCATTGATTAGCATAATGCCCCATCTCCTTGCACTTGAAACATTGAAGTGTATTAGGTTCATTCTGTGTATCCATTCCTTTGTTTGCATCATTATACATCTTCTTCCCATCATTGCGGCATTCAAATGCCCGATGACCTTCCTTTCCACATTTGAAACATTTACTTGTCCCTTTAAGACAACTCCCTCCATGTTTATTTCCACACTTTGAGCATAAGGGAAAGCTCATCTTCTTTTCAGTGTGCTCTTTAGATTTTCCTTTGAATTCCATTTTCCCTTTCTTATCAAACCCATATGACTGATGGGTTACTCCAATCTCCATCTCGACTTTGAGAGCACATCGAACTATTTCCTCTTAGCTATTGAAGTACCTTATGGCCAACGCCCTTCGAAGACTTGGTTTTATGCCACTAAAGAATCGATCGATCTTACTCTCAGGTTGGATAATAATACGAGAAGCGTACCTTGAAATTCTTGTAAAATTTTCTTCATAGGTACCAACAGATTCATCATCCTTTTGCTTCAGTTCAAGAAACTCTTTCTCCATCTTTGTTCGGAGAATACGAGGGAAGTACTTATTGAAAAATAAGTTCTTGAACTCGTCCCATTCTATGGACTCAATTTCATCCCTTTGCCTCGTATTCTTAATAAGATTCCACCATTGATCAGCATCTCCTTCTAAACGATACACTGCTAGGATGAATTTATCATGTTCAGAACATTGAAGAACTGAAAATATCTTTTCAGTAGTACTAATCCATTGTTCAGCAACTAATGGATCGGTAGACCCGCTGAATGAAGGTGGACGCTGCCTCATGAAGGATTCAACAGAATGTTGCTCCTTCCTTTTCTCGTTTGGAAGTCCTGCATGATTCATAGCTTGAGAATGTTGTGTGATCATGTCTACATGATTTTGAATTACAGCTCCCATAACGGTTGGTTGCTCAGGGGGACAATCATTGCATTGCCCGTCGCATTCCGCGTTAACACGGTTCCTTCGGGTTCCAGCCATTGACTAAAACCAAGAATAATAGTGTGAGCAACACTAATTATAATAGGAAAACCAAATAATCAATAATAAAATTTCACACTTAAGTTCTTATCCTAGGTTATTCATTGCCATTTCTAAAACACTAAGATTGTGTTCTATGTTTAAACTTATCCTTAGGTTTCTTACTAAGGCTTTCGCATCCTAGTTTCCAAAGGTTGACTATACCTTTCCTCTGATACCAACTATAACGACCCATACTTTACATACATTGTTAATACTTCAAAATTGAATCATAATTATTACAACATATAACAAAAACACGAAAGGACCGTATAGGTATAGTGTCTTTAGAAACTGGGAAACATAAACAACTAGTTCATAAAGCGTCTACACTGTCTCCCATTTATTTCATCATATCTATAGTCCCTTTTGGCATATCTTACTTAATAACCTTCTTCCTGACCTAGGGAAGGAAAACATACAAAAGGGTGAGCTCAAATGCTCAGTAAGGGTAGACAAAAGAAATATCAATCACATCATATTCATAAGAACATAACATTTTGGAAATCTTAACCTGCAAAAGAGATCATAATATCATAACATGGGACAAATCATAGTAGTGAAATGTAATCCCAATAATCATAACTTAAAACATGAAACTTTGTGGCATACACACATAATCATAGAGAATCATTTCTTATTAGTCATGACTCATTGCCAAGACTATCTTAGTGGACAAAGTCCATTTCTGAACTGAGTTCACTCCTCGTTTCAGTCCTGTTTCACTGAACCGGTATAACCTACCATTCCAGCCATGTCTATCTCATGAGATATAAAATCTTTACCCAATGCATTGGAGGGAGATATAGGTCCCACCCATCTCATAATGATACAATTCTTATGTGTGCCACAAAATCATAAACCATACATCATAGCATAACCCATGTAATAAAAATGGGAATCTTAAACATCATGACTTCATAAAACAATTCATATAAGATAAAGGAATTCATAAAAATATTTCCATCACGACATAATCAAATCACTGTAATAATAGTGATAGAAACAGAACCCTATATTATCTTAGATGGAAAATAATTTTGATAAAACACTTGATCTCCATTCTTGAGGAAAATATCCTTTCTACATCAAAAACATTTTCCTTTCTTAACATGTCATACAATTTTAAACTAAAAGAAGTTGATTAAAAATAAATTTGAAAACTTTTAAAGGAAGCTTCTTGGAAATAATGTTTTAAAAATCCATTCATGCCATATAAGTTAAAAAAACATTCTTCTCGTACTTTTGTCAGAAAAGTCAAAAAGTAACTCGTACAAAAAACGACAAAAGATTCCTTTCATATCATTTAATAAAAACTCACCGAAGGGTAAAATTGGATTTAAACAATTGTAGGTGGATGGAAATAATATTACATATTGAGGAAACATGGATGTGGATGATAAAATACACTCCAGTAAATACCAAAGTATAAACAATCTCAGATAAAAATGAGATTGTGATATTTCCCTTACCTTAGGTCCGATTTGCTTCGTATGTGTCCGAACCTCCTGTATAATGATTTAAATAATGTTATTGAATTATTACAGAATCATAATTATTGTTATGATATCATATATCATCATATTATTATCTTCTTAGTAGTAATATTTCATTGCTACTTGTTATTCGGGTGTTTATAACTTTTTGTTCTTATGCGTGTTTTGTCGAATAAATTATTATTCTTATCTTTAGGTTATAGATACATCATTTCCAGAATGTTATTAATTTACTATATATCATATTTATTCATTCAATTCATTTATATAATCATTATGCAATGAAGATCATGTAGAACGAATCACATCACATCGTGGAGACGGTATTCTGTACGTACGCACGAGCGATGATATCATTCCCATGATCACTGAATTGTATTGGAGCGTATTTATACTATTTCAGAATCAATATAACTTTATAATAATCATATATAGTCATTATTTACACCATTATACCCATCCAAGTAAGGTGGTGGTGGAAAATAGATTACACCACAGTGTGGAGACGGTATTCCGTACGTACGCACGCGCGGTGATTTCTTTTTCCGTAGGATGGATAGATGGTGAAATAGGATTGTTTCATACTTATAATAACATATCAGTATGTGAGTGATACTTATGTTATTACTTCATAATGAAACAACTAAAGAAGAAGAAGTAGAAGAAGAAATAAAGATGAAAGAATCAGTAACAGACATTACCTCTTCTTTGAAGTGCTTCTTTGAGACCTCCTTTTAGGGCATAAAATAGGTCTTTGAAGAATACCAGAACCTCTAGGATGTTTCTAGGTAAGTGGAGAGGAGAAATTGGCAGGGGTTGGACGATCTTGAAGGCTCAAAGTGGTGTGAGGAAGAGGGAGAGGAGGTGCCCTTTTATAAGGGAGGAGAGGGGCACCATTGGTATAACTAAAAATATTATTTTATTATAAAGTCAAATTCGGTTTTTAATATCTCCAAATTGATATATTTAGAAGATAAGGTGGGTAGGGGTCGAAATACTCTCCTCAAATATAATTTAGACAAGTTTAGGTATCAAATTTAACCTTATCATTTAGATTTACCTTTAAGTTAGATAATTTAACCTTTACCGTGTTTTCTTGTTTTCTTACACTCTAAGGTTAATAAACTTACTATATCAAGCCAAACGAACCCCAAGTTGTTTATTATTAATATATATAACCTTATCTAAGTCATTTGGCCTAACCTTAGATTTTTAAGAATAAAATAAAAATTAATAATATAATATTTGTTTTAAAAACTATTTTATGTCAATTTTGACACTATTTAGTAATTGATTTTTGTGGAAATCATAACAGAATGAATACTTCGAACAAATATAATTAAATAAATACTAACATATCATATTAACCTAGAAAATTAGTGGAATTCATAAAAAGTCTCAAATTAGATTTATTTGGGTATTTATAACATCAATTATGTCAATATTTCATTAATAAGATAATTACTGCATCATCGTTGTGTCATAAATAAATTAAATTATTTAATGTCTAAAAATTATAAATCAAATACAATTATGTTGGAAATATTTTTATCTTTCTAATGAATATTTATAGTTTAATTTATCTTATTTATAACCCCATATTAGAAATGATTTACTTATTAAACTTTGATTTTTAACTATTTTAACCCTTCATTAAATAAATTAATAATAAATGTCCTAATTTAATCCAAGTGGGCCTAAATGGTCATATTTTATTCCTAAGGTTGTTTTTTGTCGAATTACACTTATCCAATAAAATTAGGACATGTGTTAGGGTAATAATAATAACACTTTTACCCTTAATTACCCTATTTACTTTTAACCGTGGTAAAAAAAAGTAAAAAGTTGCTATTCACCAAAAATTATTTTCATCTCATTGAACCACATTTTAGTCCTTGATATTAACCGTGTCTCTTGGATTTTATTAATTCCACTCATAGAAGCGGTAAAATTAAGTTTTATGAAAAATTTAGTTTTTTAACTACCACTTAGTGGTTTCACTATTCATCCAAAATTGAAAGTTTTTAGAAAAATACCAAAATTTCACCCTAAGATAATTTTGATATTCTGAATCCAAAAATGAAGTCCATTTTGAAAAATAAAATTTATAAAATTTCAAAAAGTGGTTATTACTATTCATAACGGCTAGTTTTAATAATATTTTAATAGCATATTGTTGTTTAGTGAAACTCGGTATTGCGTACGACGCAAGCTATTGAGGAAGGCTACGGTTGCGTGTAAAACAAGCCAAGATATTGTTGTGTGTAGTGAAAGATTCCATTGATAAAAACAAAATATTTCTCATAAAAGTCTCGGGCATTACATACAAAGGGGATTAATATAAGCTCATAATGAAAATCCTAGTTAAAGAAGGTTGTATTGGGTATATCCTTCTTAATTACCCATATAAAATATTATCTTGATCATTGATCCATCATGGAAAATTATTGATCTCTATGTAATTGATGATGTATATTTTCAATATATGGTAGAGGATAATTATTCATAATAGATATTTTGTTATAGTCTGTAGAATCAATTAATGGATGAAATGAAATATCTTATCTAAAGATGAACAAGTGCATCCCATGGTAACAAAAACCCCCAAATCAATTCTTAATTTATATTCTCCTAGAATTTATTTTCCATTTTTTTTCAATTCAATCACGCCATTCTCTATGGGGTCTTTGAAATAGGTGTATCACTAAGTATAATATCAATTGATAACTCAACAAAATTATTTAAGGTAATAATAGGAATATCTTATAGAATTTTATCATCCTAAACCTATGTAATATTAATATCATAAAATTTTAGTTTCTACCAAATGATATACACTAAATATCTATTAATAATTTTTATAAAAAAACATTAAATAAAATTAATTTCCATTGGGAATTCAGGTTTATGCTTGAATAGATAGACTATTGTAGTGTGACTTTGATGTTTTAATGTAACACCCTTCCTTGAAAATTGATATTTTCTATATATAGAGAGAGTCAACACATGAAAAAAATTAAATAAAATTAAACTTGAGAAGGAATAAAAATAAATACAAGAATCACATTAACATAATAATCTATTGGATATGTGCATTACAATTGAGATGTAACCATCATACATTAAGTAATTTTCACTTCCAACACAATATATGATCATCAAGGGGGTTATGTGACATAGTTATAAAATTATTATGATATAAAAGAATGTGTAGAAATAGAATCATATAAAAAAATTTCACATCTATATTGGATGATAAGTGTATATTTTACAAGATTCCTTACAACATCCACATTAGTTTTAGAAATTCAATATGATTTCCATTATACCCTTGGATTCTTAATTGGTAATCTCAATTAATGCTTGAGGAACTAGATTGAACAATGATATAATATCTCATAACCTAGACTCCTAGATCCTATACTGGAAAAGTATAATTTAAATTTACATATTTGATCTCGATAATGGTGACAAAATTTTTCCCATCCAATTCTAATGAAATCAAAGAGAAAAATTGGATCACTAACATACTAGAGGACCTTTTATGGTTAGTTATTCAATGAATTAAGAAAAACCATTAGATAATTGATTGACATGACATTAAATTATCATTTCTCTTATTAAACCCAACATTTCATTTTCACATTAATACATCATAATAAACTTTATAAAATATTCTATAGATATAATTCATTCAACGTATTTCATTATAACCTCTAGAATATAAAACATTAAAGGGGTTGGGTGAAATTATTAGAATAGTAAAATGTATGAATTAAAAAATGAATTTCATCAGTGATCATAGGAATAGAATAAGGGTATAACGACACAATCATATTTCGTGAGTATTACATAACGATATTCATACCCATCAATACCTGGATTATAAAACATGAAAACATAGAACAATCCATTGAAAAATTAAAATTTAGAAGAATCATTAATCGTGTTCCATGTCATTACATTTTTGATCAAATGAAACATCATAAGCCCATAACAAGAATAGAAAAACATATTGGTATCAAAGAATATAATCTCGTTGAACCCTTACAGAAAAATAAAAACACCCTTAAAAATAAAATAATCATAAAAACAACTTATAATATAATTATAGTCCAATATAATCACTACCCAATACATGGGAGTTATATATGGGTTCAACAATTATACAATCTAAAACGGGCTCACCGAACACTTTATGGGCATGCCAATAATTTTTAATATCCAAGAATTGAATAATGAATAATGAATATTGGAAATTAATTTCATAATATCTCATTGAAATAAACTTTATTTCTTCCATAACATGAATAACCCATTGAAAAGAAATGGTTTCCATAACAATCTCTTTGAGAAATGGTCAATTTGTGAAAAAGAAATGGGTTTCATAACAATCTCTTTGAAAAAATAACAATCCACCCATAGAAATATTGAGGATGATATCATTAAAAATTATCACCATTGGATAATAGGTAAAAACATGAGTTTTTTACATCAATAAATGGAAATAAAATTAAAAAACTAGAAAATAATATCCAAGAAAACAAATTTTCCTTTTGAAAATAAAATTTTAAATCATAAAACATTTTGGATAGACTTTTCATTGAAAATAACTTTGAAAACATATGAAGGAATATATGAAAATTAATTCAAAACCATTAATGGGGAAAATATCCTTTCATCATTGAATTTTTTTTGAAAAAAATAAAACATATTTAGAAAATATAGTTTTATGAGAAATTTTTTTGAAGGAAATGAAGATTTACAATAAAACAAATTGTGTGAAACCTTGAATGTATAAAGAGTGTCAAATTATTTGAAAACTTTTATTGTCATTTTCACAACCCGTCCCCCGGGGCCCATGCCGTGACTACCCCAAGCTCGCCTTCCATAGGCCAGGGGCTGGTGACTAGCACCGAAAGGCATATTCCCTATAACTGGAAGGAATTTCATTTAAACCTGTACAAACACACAGTTTGAGAACACAACAAGAAGCAACTGTGAAGTAAACTACTGTAGTAAAAGAGTGCTGAAAGAAAAGGGGGCTGAAATACAAGTCCTACTTGAAATTTACAAGTACAATTGAAAAGTAAAAAACAATATAAAAGGTGAAAAAAAACTCCTGGATTTCCCACCACAGATCCTACTTAAAGGGTAGGTACATCTCATGATCCGTAGTCTCTGCATCACGTCACCCTAAACGGTCCCTCCTGGATCCTACCTGAAGGGTAGGTACAACTCACGATCAATAGTCCATGCATCACATCACACCAAATGGTCCACCCCGAGAACCATCCCGTCCTGGCTCCCTCATCCCCTATCAATGTCGTACGTCATCTGCATAAGACACAACAAGGTGCGGGCGAAGCCTGTTCATGGGTGAGTATAAAGACACTCAGTAAAGACCCCGAGACCCCGAAGGTCTCTTATAATTCCACAATGAAAAACCACAGAGTAACACCATGATGGTAAATTACCACACAGGTAAAGTACCACATAGCATAACCTCATTCACAAGTACAATATAAAGACAGCTCAAACTAGGATTTATTCTAAGGGTAGTAACAAGTAACAACCCTAGTCACAACATAAAACACCTCGACTATAGGATAACACCTCTTAAATAGAGTACAATGGGCTTTTTCCATCACTTTGAGTCTCTTCCCACTAACCATGAACTATTGAGGTACTCCTCCCCATCGCATACTATGGGTCTGTCAGGTCACACAAAACCACCCACCCTTATAGTGGTCAGCAAAGGTACTTATACCCATCACGTACCATGACCACTCCTCACCATGTCCCTCCAAGTAACACAGAACCACCCACCCCCATTGTGGTATACTAAGGTACTCCTCCCCATTGCGTATCACGGCCATCGAGTCACTCAGAGTCAAAAAGTCACCAGTCGTCAGGTCTCAGCCAGTCACAGGGTTTCGTACATAGTGCACTTGGGAGAACCACTCCCCAAGCCATCAGTCATATCTCAACCAGCACGAAGTCTCACAAAGAAGTAACCCTATGATCTTCCTAGTCATAAGGGTTCCAACACAATAGACGGCACGTCAGTCGGACGCCCATTCGGTGTGTTATTGGCATTTTAGTACCAAGGGCCCGGTTGGATTTGGGTGCGATCCAACCTGGTCAAACTCCAAGATTCTATGAAACTCTAATAGAGTAGGTAAAAAAAATATTTCGCTCCAAGGGACCCAATGCCACATACGGTTCGTTAAACGGGCTTCTGGTTCTCAAGATAAGGTCCTTTGAGTGTTTCTCGGCCTGGTTGGGCACGGGTCCGGACAGACCCGGCCTGACCCAGTCTGAGCTAGGCTGAGGTGGTCATGGCCCACTGGCCCGATGTTCGGTCCGACCCGTAAGAGGGGGCGCCCAAAAGGGCAGCCCGGCATGAATAGGGCCGCCCACAAGGGGAAGCCCGACCTACATGGAGCGGCGGTCCGCTAGGGCGGTGGCCCGAACTGGGGGTGGAGACCCAATCCAAGGGAGGCGGCCCGATCCGAGGGTGGCGGCCTCCTCCGAGGCCGGTGGCCCAGTTCGATAGTGGTAGCTCAGCTCGAGGCCGGGGGCACGACATGAGTGTGGTGGCCCAGCGTGAGGGCGGTGGCCAGGTTTGGTCCAACGCGGGGGGTGTAACCCCCCAGTCTCCTAGATTCCCAAAAGGCCCAAAGGCTGTTCGGTTGGAGAGGCGGCGACGCAGCGTGGGCACCGCTTGGTCTCCATAGAACCCGTTGGAGGGAAGTTATTCCTCCACCGCAGCTTCGTCCATGGATTACATTCGCCGGCAGCACGACGGTCGTACTGCCTCCCTCCGCACAACCTTTATTGCTAATTGGGGTCGAGCGACAGTGTGCCTTGCCTCCTCCGCTATCGGCCAGTGTCAGCCACTCTGACGACCGTTGTGAATTTGTGTCACGGTCTCCTCTTTCAGTGTTTTTCGATATTCTATCCACCACGTAGCCGATCGGTGTTGTCGCGCTGTCGGTCTTCCATGGAGGCACAAGGATATAACAAAGATATAAAACGGTTCGGGCTGGGTTCTTTTGGCCCGCGCCCTCCCTGATAGCTCATAGACATGATTGGATTAAGAATTAAAAAAAAATTGAGTTAAACAACTAGATAAACCCCACAAAGGTTCCCCACAACAATCGTCCCACAAATATGAATGAATATCGGGTTAACTCGTTAGTCATTTGACCCACGTTCTTCATATAATTTCTTGAACGTGGAAGAGGGAAATCAAAAATACACAACGAAATAACCCCTACCTCGAAAACCCATTGGAAAGCATCCACACTTGAAGGTGGGTCAGCATTATTCGCCCCCCCAACCGGTTCCCAATGACGCCACTCATACTTCACCTTACGGTTCGTGGTTCAGTGTCGCCCGTCACCTCCCGCTAGGTTGGATCCGTCTTCTAAGAGTCTGGCGTCGTGGTGCTCCTTCAGCACTTCGATGCTTGGCAAAGCTGTGCTGGTACCTCCCCCCATGCTCTATATATATATGATAGGGGGAGGGTAAGTAACGACATTGGAATTTAATTGTGGCTCATTAATTAGGAAGCTTTATAATTTCCCCAATGTTTTAGTTACATGGATTAGAGGTTTAATCCATTTATTGGCATGACACATCACCGGTCCCACCTTACCTCTTTTCCAATGGAGGAATAGAATAAAAATAAAATAATAAAGTTATTTTATTTATTCTATTAAAATGTTCCAAGTACTAACTTTTTCTCTAGACCTACTGCGGTCGAAGTGAAGCCTCCCTTAAGAGAATCCCGACACTGCATATTCAACGGTGCCCTCAGATTTTTAATCCAAACAATGGTTCAAAAGATAGAAAATTCCACTCGGAAGTTTACTAAACGTACCCGATAAATAGTTCAGTAATTTATTAATAGTCACCCTCGACCTGCGCCGGTCGAGGTTAGGCTCTATCGAAGTGAAACACGCCCCAACGAATCCAACTGTACTCTTAGATTTCCAATCTGAGTTACCTTTTAAAAGTTATGAATTTTACAATAAAATAATTGTCACTTACTTATTATATTTAAGGCCAAAAAATAACTTTGACTGGGGGCCCACACCGAACAATGTTAGTATCTACCTAAAGAGAGAATACCCTCATGAGTTCAGTGGTGGTCTCAAATTTTTAATCCAAGTTATCATTCATGAGTTATAATCATTTGAAAAATAAAAAAACTTTATTTAATTATTTTATTTACAGTTATGCCATTTTCGGGTTTTCTCACAGGAGGCCCACGCTGACTAAAATTAAGCAGCACCTTGGATGAACCCGCCATCCTGAGCACAATAGTGCTCTCAGAATTCTGATCTGGGAAAACCATTTAAGATTTATTCCACTTTTCCAAGAAAAATGCTTACACACACAATTTAAAGATTAACAAAACTTCGACGGGTCATTCCAGTCACTATGGGCCTCGGATCACGTGCCGTCAGATTTGGTGGTCTTGAAATAATCCCATATAATTAAAAAAAATTCTATGGAAATTTTGGGACATTAAATTATCCCCACCTTAGTGCTTTAAATCCTTGAATGCCAAAACATAGACTAAGAAAAAAATGGGGGTACTGAGCTCGAATCTGAGCCTCCCACTCCCATGTGATCTCCTGGAGGTTCCCATGCTACCAGCGAAGGCACACCAGAGGTATAGATTGCCCATAATGGACCCACTCATGTTGATCCTCAAACTGCCCCGAGAACTCTGTAAAAGTCACCCCATCATCAATGAACAACTCGCCCTAGTTTATAACGTGTGTTGGACCGTGCACGTATCTCCTCAGATGCAACACATGGAAAAAATTATGCACTCAGTGAACTTGTGGGTAATGAGATAGATGGTACACCACCTCACCCACTCTGCTAAAAATCTGGAAAGGTCCGTTGAACCTCAGAGATAACTTTCCACCCCGACCAAATCTCTAAAAACCTCACTGAGGTGAGACCCGTAAGAAGACATGGTATCCCTCCCCCTATCAGCATAAAACTTCTCCCTGCTCTGAGTAGTTTTCACTTTCTAACATGTGAGGCATTGTTATAAAAACTTTTCCATTGCTTCCTTCATCTCGAGCCAGTAGTACTGACGCCATAGGTCCTGGTACATCTTCACCATTCCAGGATGTACCGTTAAAGGAGATGTATGGATCTCATTCAACACCTCCTTCCAAAGTGTCACTGGTACCATGGCGTGTCCTCTGAAAATGTTTATGTGATCCCTACCTTTATAAAATCCATCAAGAGACCATCTTGAGGATATCTGATCACGTCGGGAATCGCAGTCAACGCCTCAAGCAATGACCCCCCTCGAATTTTCTGATGAATTGGGGGAGTGATAGTCTTAGATTGAATGTATTTTATCCATCTTTATCTGTGAAGGATATCTACAGCACGACTAGATGCTCTGATGCCTCACTCAATAGTTGTAGACCAGAAATCTTGCTAAGTGTGTCTGCTACCATGTTCTCTTTCCCAGAAGTATAGATTATCTCAAATTCATTGTCTTGGAGGAACTGTATCCATGATCACTGTCTCAGGTTCAGGTCCTTCTGTGAGAAGATACACTTGAGACTCTTGTGATCAGAGTAAATAGTAAACTATTCACCCATCAATTAATGCCACCACATCTTTAGCGCAAATACCATTTATGCTAACTCCAGGTCATGGGTTGCATAGTTCTACTTTTTAGTCTCTGTCTCAACTCTGAAAATCTATGTTGACATTTCTACGTCCATTGGAAAGGCTCCCCCTTTTTCTTCAAAGTTGAAAATGGTGCCACTACCCTGGAGAAGTCAGGTAAAAATCTCTGGTAGTACCTAGCCAAAGCAGATGTCCCACTCCCTTCAGAGAGGTAATCCAGGAAACATATTTTGATAATATGTCCCCATACTCTGCCACTCTTGTTTGGAACTAAAAAATAAAACTCCTACTACCATGAGGGTATGTCTGGCTGTCTTAAGGGTGATAAACTTCACCCTCCTATGCCTGAGTTTATCTTGTGCTGCCCGGGTTTCCTTTCACGCCGACCATGGAAAACCCCATTCCCACATTGTAGATAAACTACAAACTTTTTTTCCTAATACAGTAAGTCTGGGTATGAAGTGTGGATGCCTAGTCCATACCCAAACTAACATCGTAAGGCCTCGACGCTGAAACCCAGAGGTTCCAACCGAAACTCTCACCTCATGGTTCAGATCACACCATCATTGTAAGTGTGATTATCAAGTCTCTTCTCTAAGGTATCTTCAGATGTGAGGGTCAAGTAAATGGTTTAACCAGGAACTCTAGGACTTGGACAAGATTCGTGGAAGGAAGGAATGAATGGTACCTATGTCTTCGGATATGAAAGCTATTAGTAGACACAAAACGTACCTCTAATCATTACTGGAGTCCTTGGGTCACACTCCTCGACCGCATGCAGCTACTCTCTTCCCCTGTCCTCCAGCTCCCTAAGCCTGGTGGGGACCATATTGAGTTGGTGGTTGTAATATATCGACATGTATACCACCTCATGCAGCTCTCCTAGCTCCACTTCCACGTCTGCTACCCTGCAGATTCATCTGTCCCTATCACTTCCTCTTCTTGAAACATTTTACATACCCAAGTCTTTGAGACTGCCGTCAGTTTCAGACTTTCATACAGCTAACATTCATTGGCTGTATTCACTCAACCAAAGAACATTCAACCACAAAGGTTCTCTCTTGCACCCTAACATAAGTAGGAATGTATAGAGGATTAGTGTTGGCTTGGATGTCCCTAAATACACCTCTCTTAGAGCTCCGAGCCCTGAAGCACTAACCATACAATATTCATTGAGAAGCTAGGATGGTCGATATGCCTCGATAATACTCAGCTACCAACATGTCGTCCTACTGATGCTGTAGAAGCTCTAGGGAACTCTTATCCTTTAGCTATTTATGGAAAGATACCCCCTTCTCTGAGGAATATTATCAAGATTATCCACAAAAAATTCACCTCTTTGCAAGATCAGGGTAATCTAAACCCTGTCATCGTCTTACTGAGCCACATAGAAATCTCTCTACTAGGACTACCATTTGACTGAATGATGCCCGGAATATATGGAATCTCAGCCACCTCCTCAAGAAATAAATTAGCCTCCTATGGTTCAGGCTCTCCTTGGAAAATGAGGGGTATCTGATGCTGAAACATGTGTATGACATTAAGCCTACATGTGTCCTCTACCAGTACCACCGGTTGTAACTGCTGAACAATGGGTAGTGATATAGCTGACACACTACCCGAAGGTACTATCTCTGTCAATTTTACATATACTAAAGCCTCATCACTATGTGGACCATCCTCATGGTTACTAACTATAAAAGAATAGAAGCTAAGATCACCATCTGCTCTTCTGGTATCTCAACTAGGTGGAAAACTCTATCCATAACCTCCATCCAGTGTACTACTGCCTGCGGGTCCGTCTCACATCAGAACCACAGAGGCATCTGCTGCTGAAACTCAGGCAACACACTTAGTCCGCGTGCACCCTTTTTCTATGGGGATAGAGGAAATAGTTGTCCAACGGGAAGTGGTGCTGCCGGTACACCAACCGAAGGTGCCAATGTGGTAAGGGGGCCCTGCACCGAGGCCCCTTCGCTCGGTGGGCCATCACCGTGTACACTCTCTGGAAACCTGGATGGTTGTCTAATAAGAGGCATCCTACTAAAGAACATGTGTTCCACAGTCTTGAAGTTATACCTAGTGATCTAAATCCAAAGAATTCAAAAGAAAAACTTTTCAAAAACACACACAATCAGTGTTTTTGTGTGCTAAGTCGGAAATCAGAACTCAGGGTCCTAATGTATGGATACATCAGCCGCCGCACCAACACTAGACACACCAAACTAAAAACCATAGTCCTAACACTTAACAATATTTCCACATAGAAAAGATCAGAGTACTAGTTATTCAGTAGAACCAAACCCCTCAGATACCACTTTGTCACGACCCGTCCCCTAGGGCACGTGCCGTGACTACGCCAAGCCCGCCTTTCATAGGCTAGGGGATGACAACTAGCACCAAATGGCAGATTCGCTAAAACGAAAAGGCATTTCCTTTAAACCTGTACAAACACATGTTCTGAGAACACAACAAGAAGAATCTATGAAGTAAACTACTGTAGTAAAAGAGTGTTGAAAGCAAAAGGTATAACACCCAAAAACATTTTATGCTATGACTCTATTAAATACGTACTTTTAATAGCCTATATTTCATAAAGCACTGTGTTTCTTTGAAACAACACTTGGTTATTTAGGAGATAGTCAAAACCAAGACATTAAACATAAATTTTCAACTTCTACATTTTGGAATTTCAAAAAATGGTCATCTAGAGTTGTGACCAGTAAGTCATTTGGAGTGTAATAGAACCAACTTGATTTTTTGATGAATAGTAATATACCCTTATGAATAGTAATATGAATATTAATATGACCCTTATAAATAGTAAATATTGATAATATTTTATTTTCTTAAGGGAATAAGATAATGAGATCTTAATAAATTTTTCAATTTGATATAGAACTAATTATAACATTAAAATTGTTATTTTTCTGATAAAATATAATTTTATTTAATAATTAAATTAAGAATATATTGAAAATTATTTTCGAAAAATGGATTTCATTTTTGAATTTTACATGCCGAAACATGGTTAGGGTGAATTTTTTGGGATTTTTCAAAAATACATGAATTTCTCATGAATAGTAAAAATACAGTTTTGAGTTTTTGGTAGTTTAATGACATCATAATGATGTAATAATTAAATATAAAAGTATGGAAGACTTTTGTACAGTATCTTATGACATGATGTGTCCCATTTGGCTAAAACTATGGGAAAATACCATGGGCAAGCCCATGGTTTGGAAAAAACCACCAATGAGGTGTCCCTTTTAATTAATAAAAAATTCTCTCTTAATTACTATAAATACCCACTCATCCATTCATTTTCATTCTTTCCTAATCCCTCATACTCAAATATATGGTGGTTTAACCTTTTTAGGTGTCCTCCCAAGGTGTCTTTAAGCCCCAAGGTCCCATCATTCAAGATCTAGGAGTTACTCTAAAAGGAAAAGGAATCCTTCATTCTCTTCTTTTAGTCAACACTTTTTTATGTTATCTATTTGATTATTACATTATCATATGTTGGGGTTTTATTTTATGTTTTCTTCTTAATGAAATTTTGATTTAATTATTATTATATACCCTTTTTCTCTCATCATTTCATTTTATTAAATTTTAAGCGATGCTGTTAGGCTGCCGAATTTTCATAAGGGATCTCTCACCTTTACTTTTATATTCAAGTTCATCTATTTTTTTATCCTCACCTTTTATTTCCAAATGACCATGATAAACTCCATTATCATATACATAATATAATTATATCATTTTAATGAAAGAACCATCATCAATATTCTTACTCCCTCCCTTTTATTTTTATAAACGAAATCAATATCCATGAGGTTCCAATTTATAACCTTTGTTGATGAAGGAGTTTCATTCTTCACTTTATCCTTAATTAATGGACATGAAACCATTTTACTGGATGAAGAAGATAATTATATATTTATTTATTCTCATTAATGTTCTAGAATCCTTAGACACTCATAATATAAAATAATAATACAAAACAAGTTCATTATGAACAACAGCTAAGTTAATCCAAATATTTGTAATAAACTTTTAACTAATTAATCATCATCATGGTATATATCCCAAAATAATAATAAGATCATTTTTATCTTAATGTAATTAATAAGATATATTAACAAATTCTGGATGGTTAACCAATTTTCAAACGAACTTCCATTCATGAAAGCAAGTAAACGAATCATGAAAACCAAGGAAGAAAATGCTTCCAAACCAATAAAATTGAACCTCTAAAACCCATTAAAAGGGCCATGAATGAACCTAATAAGGTTATAATAATTAAATTAAATGTATAGGAGTTTTTGGAATTATTAATTAATGAATCTAAATTTGATTATTCAGGTCATTAAAAAAAACAAATCACACACTCGAGCAAAAGGTATGGGGTTTCTCATCTCACTTTCATTTCTATGAGATTTTCATTATTCGCCACTTATTTTTTGCATGTGGTATATGTGTACTGACATTTGATATATAATAACATGATTATTTTTATATTCATGTTATTCAATGATTCATTTGATGGTTATTAAGTTCTGGTCATTTGATTCGACCGATTACATTGTGGTAAGATACTTTGTCTCAACTACTATTGTGTTGTGACTAACTTTTTGTGGTGCACCTAATAATCCTTATGTAGTGTACCTACTACCAATTTTAGATCACTTTTAATTTAAAATTATATTTATATCCATAATCTCATATCATGGATATGTTTGTTGTCTAAACTGTATAGCATTTTACATACAGTGTTTATTTGGAAAGTTATTTTAATTATGGAAATATTGACGAATCCGTATACTCTACTCTATACTGATATTGAAAAGTCATCTTTCTCTTGTATTGAATCAATATATAAATAATTATTTGGACATGAAGTGGCGGGTGGGGCTTTCTACATCCCCTTGATGCATCGGTGGGTCTCATGAGACAAATCAGTTTGTCGACAAACCCTTCGAGTTTGTTTTCAAAAACCAGACGGGTTTCTACCCACAGAAATAAAACGTTTTTATGGTACTATGGTATCATGTTCTAGATGCATGATGTCCAATTAATAATAATAATAATTATTTATTATTGGTAATTACTATCAATGGAGTTTTCACTATGACAAAATCTATGGATGTAGTTTCATTCTCAATTTGTTAATGGACTGATTTTTTCATTTATTCATCATGACATATTGATTATGTAAAATTGTTTACAATTCAGTTTTTATTGTTTCATGCTTCTGCCATTTGTAACCCTTACTGAGCATTTGAGATCACCCCTTTAATTTTTTAACTTCAATAGGTGGTGAAGCAGAGATCATTTATTGTGTTCCTATGGATGCAGTTTTCAGTTTTTGTTATGTATTGTATTTTGTAACCTTTTCCAATATAATTTGAGTTACATTTATGTATCTAGTTTCTTCAAGACTACTAAACTGATCATTAATTTGGGATTTTATTTCCTTCTAACCATGCTAATATAACAAGTAATGCACCGGCTCCGGTCTAGAGGGGTCGGGGTGTTACAGTTGGTATCAGAGAAAGTTTTGTAGAAAACTTGGAAACTAGAGTTGGAAATTTATAGTAGGGAACACATCCCTAAGGTAGTATTTGATGATAAATGTACTATAACATACTGGTGTTTTTTAAGGAATAGATTATGTGTATCTTTCAAGAAATACATCCCTGTCTGGATACGAGCAGGTAGAGGCGGCTCTTGTAGAGATGTATCTAAAGGTAAAACCCGGAAACACCGCTTTGATCTAGACTCGAACCAGAACTGGTGCATGACAACGGGCCTTGATACACTCTTGGTTGCGATAATTCTAAGGGATATGCTTAGGATAATTCATGTTTTCCATACAATCCATTATGAAGTATTGAAATGTAAATTATTCCTCAATGAAAACATTTTTCTGATTATGGGATTAGCCATGCTTAGGATCTCAATTTATGCTAAGTATTTTGTTAAGTTAATATTATAAATTATGATCATACCCTAATCTAGTGTCTTCCATTATTTAGAAATGGTGTCTAATGGAATAAGGGGAATAAAAACTCACAGGAAATGTTGGGATATCTCCACTGAGAAATTCAACACTGTCAATGTTGGAGTAGATTAGATCATGACCATATGGGGAAAACTTACTCAGGTTGTAAGGAATAACCATTACACACTTGTGTTGGATCGTTTCATATGGAAGAAGCCTGCATCTTTCAGTGGGACTAGTAATCCAGTGGTTGCTGAACATTGGATCAAGTCCCTTGAAAAGATATTCATGGCATTAAGATGCAATGAAAATGAAAAGGTAGTATTGGCATTATATTGTCTCAAGGGCAACACTGATCAATGGTGGTCCTTGATTCAGAATACCATAGAGGAAGAAGAAATAGAATACAAGGAATTTAGGACTTTTAAGGAAATATTCTTTGAAAAATTTTTACCTCGTGAGAAAGGAACCGAAATGAATGGGAAATTCATTGAATTAAAGCAAAGGGAAGAAGACAGTGTTGCAGAGTCTGAGGCTACCTTCACAAGGCTATCTAGGTATGTCGTAGATTACATACGTGACTCAGCAGACTAGATTGATCTTTTCTTTGAAGGTCTTAATCCATTTCATTGAAGGGAACTGGCTTCTCAAACATCTTCATCATATGATGAAATTGTATCAAGTGCAACAAAAATAGAGAATGAATTTGATAGATCAAATTTGTTCAAGGTAAACCAACATAAGAAGAGGTACTCTAAAAACCAAGGGAAAGGTGAAGCACCAATGAAGAACAAGGGAATGACTAAATTCCCTTTATGTGAAAACTGTGGAAAGTATCATCTTAGGAAATGCATAAAAGGAAAGGGACACAAATATAACTGTGGAGAAAAGGGTCATCTATCTCATGAATACAAGGGGAAGAAACAATTGTATGATGTTAAATCATACAATTGTAGAGAAATGGGACATAATTCAAATACGTATCCAAAGCGCGAAAGAAACAGGCCTCAAAAAAATCCATGAGAGCAAGGTAGAGCTTATGCGATTACAACTGCGAAAGTTGAAGTTCCTAATGGTATGGTGGCAGGTACATTTATTATTTCCTCAAACTTATCCAACACATTATTTGATTCTGGATCATCGCATTAATTTATATCTTACAAGTTTTCCAAGAAAATTAGACATGCCCAATTTGATTTAATAAAGGAGTTATCTGTCAAAACCCCTAGGGGATGCATCATTGCAACAAAGGCATGATGACTAGTCCCCCTTGACATATAAATGTGCTTTAGTTTCTATCCTTATCATGATACCAATGATTGAATTTGATATAATTATCGGTATGGATTGGCTATCAAATTATAATGTGAAGATTTATTACAAGAAAAATGAAGTTACAATTTTTGAAAATGGGGTAGAATATCTTATCTTTAGTGTGGAGACCTTGCCATATGATTCTAATCTAGACCCACCCCCAGTAGCTCTATTGAATGAAATTCTTGGAGAGGAAGAGAACCCAATATCTATGGGTGAGGAATGAAATATGAAAATTAAATATGTGCATATAGTGAAAGAATATATTGATGTGCTTCCAGAGGATTTACCTGGACATCCTCTAGAGCGGGAAATTGAGTTTTCCATTGACTTAATTTCTGGTACAAGACCTATATAAAAGACCCCCTATAGAATGGCCATTGTGGAGTTAGTGGAGATAAATAAACAACTAGAAGAGTTGAATGAAAAAGTATTTATTCGACCTAGTGTTTCTCCATGGGGAGCCCCGATATTGTTTGTCAAAAATAAATAAAGATCCATGAGGCTATGCATTGATTATAGGGAAATAAATGCTATCACAATAAAGAATAAGTATCCTCTTCCCTGAATTGATGATTTATTTGATCAACTCAATGGAGCTCAATACTTTTCAAAGATTGAACTTCGATCTAGACATCATCAGCTGCATGTGAGGAAAGAAGATATTCCTAAGACAACATTTTGAACCAGGTATGGGCATTACGAGTTTACAGTGATGCCTTTTGGATGGATGAATGCCCCATCTGTTTTCATGGATTTGATGAATAGAGTTTTCAAGGAATATCTTTATAAATTTATTGTGGTATTCATCGATGATATCATGGTAAACTCGTTAAAGCAATTAAGACCATGAGGATCACTTGTAGATTATTCTAAAAACTCTTAGAAGAAATGAATTATATGGGAAGTTTAGCAAGTGAGAATTACGGCTCAAATCAGTTTCTTTTCTAGGTTATATTGTCTCTATGGATGGAATCCTATATGATCCTATGAAGACAAAGGATAATCTTGGATTTTCCCTCACCAACAAACATAACCGAGGTACATAGTTTTATTGGCTTAGCAGGTTACTATAGACGTTTCATTTAGAATTTCACCTGACTGGCTAACCCACTAACCAAGCTCACATGTAAAGGAGTTAAGTTTGTGTGGAAAAAAGAGTGTACATAATGCTTCGAAGAATTGAAAATAAGATTTTTCAATTCTCCAATTTTGACTCTTCCATCTAAAAGTGATGGATTTTTGATATACAAAGATGCATCAAATAATGGGATGGTTTGCGTCCTTATGCAAAATGATAAAGTTATTGCTTATGTATCAAGACAATTGAAGACCCATGAGCAAAATTATCCAACTCATGTTCTTGAGTTTTCATCCATAATATTTGCTCTAAAAATATGGATACATTATCTCTACAAAGAAAGATGTGAGATTTATACAGATCACAAGAGTTTGAAATAAATTTGCACACAAAAAAAACTCAACATGAGGTAAAAAAGATGGCTCCAATTACTCAAAGATTACGATTGTTCAATACACTAGCACCAAGGAATGGAAAAGCAGGTGGTAGATGCATTAAGTTGGAAAGATCATGGAATTCTGACTGAAATGAGGATTGAGAGAGATCCTATTGTCATGGATATACTAAAGATGGATATGGGAATTGATAAGGAAGGGGAAACATCTGTCCACTTTCAAATGATTTCTAAACCATCTTTACTAGAGAAGTTAAAATGATCTCAATCTGATGATGAAAATATACAAAGGAAAATTATTTCTTTTAAGGATAGAAGATTGGAAGACTTCATATATGAGGATGGAGTTATGATGTTTGGGAAGGGGTTAGGCGTTCCATCAGTACTTGAGCTAAAAAGGGAACTATTAGATGATGCTCATAGCTCAAATTTCTCTATACACCTTGGTATCACAAATATGTATAGGGATCTCAAGGAATATTTCTAGTGGGATAATATGAAGCGGGAAATTGCTGATTATGTGTCAAGGTGTCTAGTTTTCCAACAAGTGAAGCGAGAGAGACAACATACCAAAGAAGTGATGCAATCTCTTATTATTGTTATTTGGAAGTGGGATAAAATTAGGATGGGTTTTACCACCGGACTACCAAGGACTCCTAGAAGGAATGATGCAATATGGGTAATTGTTGATCATCTCACAAAATCAACACATTTCCTTCCTATAATAGAGGATTTAACACTTGAGCACCTGGAAGGAGTGTATATTAATGAAGTTGTAAGAATTCATGGTGCACCTATATCAATTGTATTTGATCGAGATCCTCAATTCACATCAAAATTTTGGAAAAGTCTCTAGAAGGATTTGAATACTGAGCTATATATGAGTACTGCATGTCACCCCGAAACTGATAGATAGTCTGAAAGGACTATTCAAACTCTAGAAGATATGATCATATCATTCTCTATTGACTTCCAAGGAATGTGGGATCAATACTTCTCTTTGGTGTAATTTTCATAAAATAATAGTTTCCATTCTTGTATTCAAATGGCTCCATATGAAGCATTATATAGAAAGAGATGTCAAACTCCAACTTGTTGGGATGAAGTTGGTGAGAGGAAACTTATAGGCCCAGAACATATTGAAGAGACCACGACAAAGGTGAAGACAATCCAAGCCCATATTAAGGCATCAAAAAGTAGGCAGAAGAGTTATGCTAAAAACCAAAGGAATGATTTGGAATTCTAAGTGGGAGATCATGTCTTTCTGAAAGTATCTCCATGGAAGGGTGTCTTAAGGTTTAGTAATAAAGGGAAACTAAGACCCAGGTATATCAGACCATTTGAAATTTTGTAAAGAATTGGAGCAGTAGCTTACTATTTAGCAATGCTGCCAAATCTCTCCAAAGTCCCTGATGTGTTCCATGTTTCATTGTTGATGTAATACATTCCCGACCCAATGCGTGTACTCACCTATGAAAAAATTGAACTGGAACCTGTTTTTTCATACTATCAAAAGCCTATTGAGATTCTTGACACTAGAGAGCAGGTATTGAGAAATTAGACAACTCGTTTAGTAAAGGCTCTTTGGAGAAACTATAATATAGAGGAAGCTACATGGGAACTAGAGTATTTCATGAAGAAGAATCACACACATCTTTTTGGTGGGTTTTATACATAAAATTTTAAGGAAGAAATTTCCGAATGAGGGAAAAATATTACACCCCATACATTTTATGGTATGATTCTATTAAATACATTATTTTTATAGCCTATATTTCATAAATCACTATGTTCCTTTGAAACAAAACTTGGTTATTTATGTCATAGTCAAAATAAAGCCATTAAATATAAATTTTCCACTTCTACATTTTGGAATTTCGAAAAACGGTCATCTAGAGTTGTGACCAGTAAGTCATTTGAAGTCTGATAGAACCAACTTGATTTTTTGTTGAATAGTAACATACCCTTATGAATAGAAATATTAATAGTAATATGAAACTTATAAATAGTAAATAATTATAATATTTTATTTACTTAAGGTAATAAGATAATGAGATCTTAATTAATTTTTCAATGTGATATAGAACTAATTTTACCTTTAAAATTGTTATTTGTTTAATTAACATTCGATTTTATTTAAAAATTAAATTAAAAATACATAGAAAATTATTTTTGCAAAATGGAGTTAATTTTTGAATTCTACACGTCGAAAAATGGTTAGGGTGATTTTTTGAGATTTTTCTAAAATACATGTATTTTTCATTAATAGTAAAAATACTATTTTGAGTTTTCGTTAGTTTAATGAAATCATAATGATTTAATAATTAAATATAAAAGTATGGTGGACTTTTGTACAGTAACTTATGACATGAGGTTTCCCAATTGGATAAAATCATGGTAAAATACCATGGTCAAGCCCATGGTTTGGCAAAAACCACTAATGAGGTGTCCCTTTTAATTAATAAAAAACTCTCTCTTAATTAATATAAATACCCACTCATCCATTTGTTTTCATTCATTCCAAATCCCTCATCCTAGTTTCTCTGGTGGTTTTATTTCTCTAGGATTCCTCCCAAGGTGTTTTTAATCCCCAAGGTCTCACCCTTCAAGGTCTAGGAGTTACTCTACAAGGTAAGGGAATAATTCATTATCTTCTTTTAGTTGACAATTCTTTTATGTTATATATTTGATTTTCCATTATCATATGTTGGTGTTTGATTTTAAATGTTTTTCTTACTTCCCTTTTTATTTAAATATGATGAGATACCATTTTTCTCTCATCATTTCATTTTATTAAATTTTAAGTGACGTCGTTAGGCTGATGAATTTTCATAAAGGATCTCTCACCTTTTCTTTTATTTTAAAGTTCATCTCTCTTCCTTTTTATCTCCTCACCTCTTATGTCCAAATAACCCTGATAAACTCCATTATAATCTATATACTAGAGTTATATAATGTGAATGGAAGAACCATCATCAATATTCTTACTCCCTCTCTTTTATTTTTATAAAGGAAATCAACCTCCATGAGGTTCCGATTTATATCCTTTGTAGACGACAGAGTTTCGTTCTTCACTTTATCCATCATTACTGGTCATAAAACCATTTTAATGTTTGAAACAGATAATAATATCTTTATTTATCTCATTAATTTTCTGGAAGCCTTAGAAACTCATAATATAAAACAAGGTCATTATGAACAAAACGGACAAGTTAATCAAAATATTTGTAATAAACTTTTAACTACTGAATCATCGTCATGGTATATAACCCAAAATAATTACAAGATCATTTATATATCCTTAATGTCATTAATATGATATATTAACAATTTTGGATGTTTATCCAGTTTTCAAACGAACTTCCATTCATGAAAGAAAGTAAACGAATTATTAAAACCATGGAAGAAAATGCTTCCAAACCAATAAAATTGAAACTCTTAAAATAATTAAATGGGATATGAATAAACCTGATAAGGTTATAATAAATAATTTACATGTACATGAGGCTGTAGAATTATTAATTAATGAATCTAAATTTGATTATTCAGTTCATTAAAACAAACAAAGAAGACACTCGAGAAAAAGGTTAGGGGTTTCTCATATCACTTTCTTTTCTATGAGATTTTCATTTTTCTCCACTTATATCTTGTATGTGGTTTATTTTTACTACCATTTGATATATAATAACATTATTAATTTAATATTCATGTTATTAAATGATTCATTTGAGGGCTATTAATTTCTGGTCATATGATTCGACAGATTACATTGTGGTAAGAGACTACGTCTCAACTACAATTTTGTTGTGACTAACTTGGTGTGGTGCACCTAAAAATCCATATGTGGTGTACCAACTACCCATTTGATATCAATTTTAATTTGAAATTATATTTATATCTATAATTTCATATCATGGATATGTTTGTTGTCTAAACCATATACCAATTTACATACGATGTTTATTCGGAAAGTTATTTTAATTATAGAAATATTGATGAATGTGTATACTGTACTCTATATAGATATTGAAAAGGAACTTTGATCTTGTATTGAATCAATGTATAAATAATGATTTGGACATGCAGTGGTGGGTGGGGCCCACTATATCCCCTCGATGCATCAGTAGGTATCTTGAGACAAATCAGTGTGGCGACAAACCCTTCGAGTTTGTTTCCAAAAATCAGACGGGTTTCTACCCACACAACTAAAACTTTTTTATGGTACTATGGTATCATGTGCTAGATACATGATGTCCAATTAATAATAATTCTCTTTATTCATTATTGGTTATTACTATCCATGAGGTTTTCACTATGATAAAATCTATGGATGCAGTTTCATTCTCAGTTCATTAATGGAATGAGTTTTTCATTAATTCACCCATGTTGATTTTGTAAAATGTTTTACAATTCAGTTATTATTTATTCATGCTTAAACCATTTGTAACCCTTACTGGGAATTTGACCTCACCCCTTTCACTGTTTACCTTCAACAGGTGATAAATCAGAGATCATTTATTGAGTTCCTATGGATGTAGTTTTTAGTTTTTGTTATGTATTGTATTTTGTAAGCTTTTCCAATGTAATTTGAGTTATATTTATGTATCTAGTTTCTTCAAGACTACTAAATTGATCGTTCCTTCTTGTTTTTTATCCCTTCTAACCATGCCAATATAACAAGTAATGCACCAGCTCCAGTCTAGAGGGGTTAGTGTGTTACAAAGGGGGCCGGAATACAAGCCCAATTGGAAAAGTACAAGTACAACTGAAAAGTACAAAATATCTAAAAATGTGAAAAAACTCTCTGGGATCATCCACCACAGATCCTACTTGAATGGTAGGTACAACTCATGATCAGTAGTCCCTACGTCGCATCACACGAAATGGTCCACCCCAGATCCTACCTGAAGGATATGTGTATCTCACGATCGGTAGTACCTGTATCACGTCACACCAAATGGTCCACCCCGAGAAACATCTAGTCCTGGATCCCTCAGCCTCAATCAATGTCATATGTCATCTACACAAGACACAACAAGGTGCAGGTGAAGCCCGTGTAGGGGTGAGTATAACGATACTCATTGGGGACCCTGATACCCAAAAGGTCTCCTAAAATTACACAAATAAAAACCATAGGGTAACACCATGAAGGTAAAGTACCACATAGAATAACCTCAATCACAACCACAAAGTAAAGACATCTCACACGAGGATTTATTCTAGGGGTAGTAACAAGTAACATTTCTAGTCACAATATTGAACGCCCTGGCTGTTGGATAACTCCTCCTCCATTGTGTACAGTGGGCCTACTAGGTCACTCTGAGCTGCTTCCCACTAACCTTGAATTAATGAGGTACTACCCCCCCCCCCATCGCGTACTGTGGGTCTGCTAGGTCATATAGAGCCACCAACCCCCATTATGGTCTGCTAAGGTACTCCTCCCTATCGTGTACCATGGATGCTCCCCACTGTGGCCTGCCAGGTCACAAAAAAAAAACCACCCCAATCGTGGTCTGCTAAGGTAATCCTCTCCATCACGTACCGCAGCCATCAAGTCACTCAGAGTCTAAAAGTCAGCAGTCGTCAGGTCTCAACCAGTCGTAGGGTTCCGTACGTAGTGCGCTTGGGGGAACCGCTCCCCAAGCCATCAGTCAAATCTCAACTAGCACGAAGTCTCAAAAAGAAGTAACCCGATGATCCTCCATGTCATAAGGGTTCCAATGCAAAAGATGAAGTGTTAGTTGGATTCCCGGTCTATACATTATTGGCATTTTAGTTCCAAGGGCCCGATTGGATTCAGGTGTGATCCAACCTGGCTGAACTCCATGTTTCTCGGAAACACTAATAGAGTAGGTCAAAAGGACCGTTTTTATACAAGGGACCCAATACCGTATAAGGTTCATAAAATGGGTATCCGGTTCTCAAGATAAGTTCCTTTGAGTGTTTCTAGGCCCGGTTGGGAACGTGTCCGGTCCGACCCGACTCGACCTAGTCTCGGATGGGCTGAGGTGTTCTCGGCCCGCTGGGAAGATGTCCGATATGGCCTGTAAGAGGGGTAGCCTGAACAGAATATGGCTGCCCGCAAGGGGTGGACAGGCCCACGTGGGGCTGTGGTCTGTTAGGGCGGTGGCTCAGCCCAGGGGCGACGACCCGATCTGAGGGTTGCGGCCCAGTCCGAGGGCGACAACCTGACTCGAGTGTGGCGGCCCAGTCCATGGTCGGTGGCCCGACTCGAGGGTGGTGGCCTTCTCCGAGGGGGTGGGAGAATCCAAGGGCAGTGGCCCGGCTCAAGGGTGGCGGCCCGACGAGAGGGCAGCGACCTGCTCTGAGGGTGGAGACACGATCCGAAGGTAGCTTCCCGGCTCGAGGGCAGCGGCCGGACGTGAGGGCGGTGACCTGATGTGAGGGATACGACATGCTCCTAGAGCAGTGGCCCAGTTCGGTCCATCATGGGGGGGGGGGGGGTGTAACCCCTTGGTCTCCTAGATTTCCAAATGGTTTGAAGGCCATTCAGTTGGAGAGGTAGCGGCGGCATGTGGGCGCCGCTTAGTCGCGGTAGAACCTGACGAAGGTGGGTTTGACGTCTGCCATGGCTTCAGTCATGAATTCCATTCACCGGTGGTGCGGCAGCCACACCACCTCCCTTCCCACGGCCGACCGTGGTGATGGCCACCTCCTCCATTCGATGTGGCTGACGAGCCGTGACCTTCCTTGTTCATCGAAAACACGCAACGACACGCCGCTCCTACTCTACGGCCGGCCAGTACCGGATGCTCATATGACTATCACGGCTTTATGCGGTGACCTCATCTTACGGCGTGCGTTGACATGATATCCACCACATAGCCAGTCAGTGTCATCGCATTGTCGGTCTTTCATGGAGGCACAAGAATGTAGCAAAGATAGCGGAGGGTTTGGGCCGGGTTCGTTAGGCCCACGCCCTTCATGTTAGCTTTTATACATGAGGGGGTTTAGGGTTTAATAAACATTGAATTAAACAACTGGACAAACCCCACAGTGATTCCCCACAACAATCCTCCTGCAAAGACGAATGAATTTTGAGTCAACCCTTTAGTCGGTTGACCCGCGTTCTTTGTATAATTTCAAGAACATGGAAGAGGGAAATAACGCACAACGAAATAAACCCTACCTCAAAAACCCATTAGAGAGCGTCTGCACTTGAAGGTGGATCAGCGTTCTTCATCCTCGCAACCGGTTCCCAATGATTCCACTCATACGTCGCCTTCCAGTTCATGGTTCAATGTTGTTCGTCACCTCCCTCTGGGTCGGATCCATCTTCTAAGGGTCTGGTGTCATGGCTCTCCTTCAGCACTTCGCTTCTTCACGAACCTGTGCTGGTACCTTCCCCAAGCTCCATATTTATAAAAGAGGAGGAGGGTATGTAACAACATTGGAATTTAATGGTGACTCCTTAATTAGGAAGCTTCATAATTTCCCCCAATGTTGTTGTTACTTAGATTAGAGGGTCAAGGCATTTATTGGCTTGACACGTCACCGATCCCACCTTACAGCTTGTCCGTTGAAGGAATATAATATAAATAAAATAATAATGTTATTTTATTTATTCTATTAAAAAGTTCCATTAACTAACTTTTTCTCCAGACCTACTACGGTCGAAGTGAAGCCTCTCTTGATCGAATCTCGGTGTTGCAGATTCAACGGTTCCCTCAGATTTTTAATCTGAGCAACAGTTCAAATGATAGAAAATGCCACTCATGCATTTACTCAACGTACCTGCAACAAAGTTTAGTAAATTATTAACAAACAACCTCGACCCACACCGGTCAAGGTTAGGCTCTGCCTAAGTGAAAAACACCCCAACGAATCCAACAATACTCTCATATTTCCAATTCGAGTTACCGTTTAAAAGTAATGTATTTTACAATAAAAAAATAGTCAATTAATTATTTTTTATGGCCAAAAACTAACTTTCATTGGTGGCCTACACTTAACAATGTTTGTATCTGTCTAAAGAGAGAATACCCTCACAAGTTCAGTGGTGGTCTTAGATTTTTAATTTATGTTACCCTTCGTGGGTTTTAAGCATTTGAAAAATAAAATAACATTATTTTATTATTTTATTTTTGGTTATTCCATTTTCAGGTTTTCTCATAGGTGGCCCATGCCAACTAAACTTAAGTCGCACTTATGATAAACCCTCCATCATGAGAGAAATGGTTCCCTCCGATTTCTGATCCAAGAAACTATTTAAGAGTTATTCGACTTTTTCAGGAAAACTACTTATGCATTCTATTTAAATCTTAAAAAATTTTCAACGGATCATTCCAGGCACTCCGGGCCTCAGAATCACACGTCGTCAGATTTCATGGTCTCAAAATAATCCCGTATAATTAAAAAAATTATAAATAAATTCTAGGACATTACACTAATGACAAAAATATAGGAGAATAAAATTCATGGTAATACATTAGAGGTGTATTATAATATTTCAACATTATTGAAATAATAAAAAACAATCTTAATAATTGAAGAGATTGTAATATCAAACTCATATAACTTTGGAAACATGAAATAATAAACCCAATGAAATTATTGCATTAAATTATACTTCTAAAAACTGAGGGATAAATTAATTCATGGTCTTAAATTTCAGAAGGGATGAATATACACCACATAAATGATGATATGTGCATAACATGATATAGCTCACAAAGAAGGGAAATTGTGAAAAAAACCATTACTTATTTGATAACATTGAAACCATAATCCCAATAAAATAGATATAATAAAATAAATATGTAATTATCCATAATTTTATGTCTCACAATATAATAATAAATTCTTATGTATTATATACACAACACAATGAAAATAAGTGGTGAATATGGGGTATATCTCCCAAAAATAAAAGTCCGACCAGAAAAACCATTACCTCACACTTTATTTTGGTTGATCATTTGTTAATATCCTCTATGGCTATTTTAAAAATGTTATTAACTTATTATTGAACCATAATTATATATATATGTTTTTGTAAAAATGCATTCATATAATTTTTTACAATATTCATTTAATTAGAACATAGAAAACAATAAAATGTTGAAATATGAATCAATTATCTTTAAACTTGTGTATCATTGTATATTCATCTATATAAACAATGTACCAAAATAATTAATTATATTTACCTCACATTTAATTTTTTTTGTATCATTTATTTAATATAATTATTAACTAAATAATCCATGCATTGTCATTTCTTAATAATTTAATGTTTCAACATCATATCTAAAAAATAAATGTATATTCTTATAATAATAACATATTTATATTCCAGAATAATATTTATAAACTATCATATGTAGTTTTTTCCAATCCTAAAATCTTTATAGATATTAGTAGGAGGAAATATACATTTGTTTGTCTTTCACTTTATTTAAATTACTACATGGATCACTCTCAAAGAAAAGATTCCAAAAAACTATTAAAATTCAAGAGTAATGTAATACGGGTCAGTATATATCAATGAAATAGATGTATTACAAGTTTAGGGTAGTTTTTACACCTTATATTCTTTGTTTAACCACCAAGAAACTAATTTTTACCTTAACCAATCTAATTAATTATAATTTTATTAACTAACCACCATGAAAAAAAACTAAATTTACTATATTAGACAATATAAATTATTCTAAATCCAAATATTGATTCCATTTTATATAATTAAACTCAAATATTTTTTATTGTTAAAAATAAAATTAATCCCACATATGCAATGAAAAATCAGTTTTTAAAGTGATAATGTTTAAATGTTCACTATGATTTTCTATCAAAATATAAAAGGAAAAAGGATCTAATGAACTAAATTGGATTAATTGAAATAAAATTTTACTAATTTTAGAGTTAAAATAATTTGAAATTTAATCTATATTTGTAAATATTTTATTTTAAAATATTTTGTTAAATTAAAATTCAATATTATTCACTATTCATCAAAAAATGAATCTTTGCGAAAAAATAAAAAAAAATTAACCCTTATGAAATATTTTTGTTTCCCAATACATAATTAACATTTCTTCAAAATAAAAAATATAAAAAATATTAAAAATTAGGTTTATATTAAGTGTGCAATAAAATGTAGAGAAAACTATTTTTAAAAAATAATTACAGGTTTTAAGCATACAAATGGATTTATTTTTTTCTATTAAATTTAAAACACATAGGATTAATATTAAATTATAAAATGAATATATTAAATATAAAATTCATTATTATAATCAATGAAAAATTATTTTTTTATTTTATTGGTATAAAACACATTGTGCACATCTAAATAGTTTTTTAGGAAAAAAAGTTCTTTTATTTTCAAATGGGTTCTATTTTCATTTATAATTATTTGTTCAAAATATAATTAATTATATATGTGTGTGTAAAAAACATTTTAATAGTTCATCTAATCATTCCCATACCCACCACACAAATGGATAGGTGATAGCAATCATGTCAAATAGTAATATTAAGAGCATATTATTATTGTGTTAAAGTCATTCATGAGTGAAACAAAAGCTATTAAAGAAACATGTCATTGCATGTCTCATAATATTAACTAGTTTTTTCATTTAACTAAAGATAAAATAATTATTACATTTCCATTATTATAGAGAATATAATTTTTTACTTTTAAAATAATGTGGTGTTATATCCTCCCCCCGTTTGAAAATTTTTTACTCATGATTTTAACGTCATATAGGTAATAAATGGTTGGACATTTGAAAATAAATTTCTTAAACCCACATAATAAAAGGTTTTATAAAACATTTTATTGATAAAATTGAAAGTTATGTATGATGATTATCTAGAATAACACAAAACTAAGTCTCTTAGAAGGAGAAAATTGGTGGTATGTGAAGACATGGGAATGGAAGAAAAATGTAAATACCAAATAATGATATAGAGTGACCAAGATCATACAATACTATAAAGTGCGTGTTCAAGATAATTTTAAAATTAATAGAAATATAAAAAAATGGGGTGTGAAAATGTTCCTTAATATCATCAAATATTATGGTTATAGGATATAATTTTTTTTCAGGATCCTTTTCCTAGTGATGAGGAATTATTCTACCCTGAAAACTATGAGAATGAGAAAATATATTTACTTGATGTGTATAATTTCAACAATTAATCATATTCCACCACAATATCATATTATTCTCTAGATGATGTGTATTCAACATGAAATTTTCATTCCCAAAGAAAAAAATAAAAAATTAAAAGATCCCATATCCATAAAAGAGGTAACAATATATTTCTCCTGTCACTAATATTTTACAAAAAATGGATAAAAATGTTAAGATAATTCCCAAAAAATGAAAACCTTAATATGATATAATAATCTTAAAAATTAAATAGTAATACAAAAATTTTAATCTAATTCATTCCATAAAAAACTATCATTAAACTTTTTCAATATTTTCTTAAACAAGTTCGAAACCTAATTATTTAAATGTATTGAATCATATATTCCTCTATAATAATTAATCAATTATTTAGTTAATAAAAGCCTATATTTTTATGAAGTAAACTTATTATTTACATGTAAAAATTTCAAACTTACGAGGAAAACAGATTGGTTAGTGGTGGGTGTAAGACCCTTATCATCCTTCAGCGATGGGTCCAAACCCCATTGGCTTTATAGATGTTATGGGTTTTCATCCATCATATAATTTTTCCTTTTTCATTAATCATGAAAACCAATTACTCTCTAAATAAATCTTAATTTTGATTCTTCAAATTACAAACACCTCTACGCAAAAAAAAAACATCACCAAAACATTTATTAAAAACCACAAAATTTTATTGTATATATGACTCAAATTATTTGTCTATGAGTTTGAATATATGATCATACTTATGCTTATATACCTATTTTGTATACACATGTCTTTATGTAACCTCCACTGATGACTTCATAATCAATTACATTTTCTAAACTGGCCTTTGAAACAAACTATAATAGCCAAGGACCCGCACTCCCAAACCCTCTCCTAGAATCTTAAAATGTATACTTCTATATTTGATGCCAATAATGGTGACATAATTTATTCCTTACCAACCATAAAATATACAAATAAAAATATATGATCAATTACATCCTATAGGAACTTTTTGGATTATAGTTTTAGATATTTAATAACAATTACATCATAAATAATTCACATGACTTTAAATGATCATTTCTCACACTTAACCCAACTTTTATTTTCACTTTATGACATCATCATCATCTATATATAATACCATATAAAAATTATTCATTCAATATATTTTATTATATACTTGGTAAGTGGAAACATATGGGTTTTGATATTAAATTCTTAGTATGTAAAATCACTAGAATTAATAAATTAATGTCATTAGTTAGCATAAGAAGAGAACTAGTGTATGATGAAATATTCAAAGTGCGTGAGAATAACATAAAAATTTTCATACCCATAAATACCTAGACTAGAAACAAAAAAACATGTTATAAGGAATTGAAAAAGGAAATGGAATTAGTAACAATAATCATATTCCATGTAATATAAATCATGATCAAATTAAACATCATAAAACCATAACAGACATAAATAAAACATATTGGTATCATGGAATATCAACTCATAGAACAATTTTATATCCCTAATAGAACCCTTAAAAATTTATTTACAATATGGCCAAATTGTTGAATAATTATTTATAAAATATAATCATTTCTTAATGCATTGGTGCACTATCTAGGAACACCCATCGTATAAGATATAACATGATATCCCATTGCTATCTAGCTAGACTGATCCTTAATAATGTACATGAAAAAAATAATTTATAAATAAAATAGATATTTTCTTCAATCATAACACAATGAAACAATATTTATTCATTTTAGAACATGATTAACCCAGGGAAAAGAATTGGTTTCCATAAAAATATATTTGAAACCTGGTTAACCAATTTATAATAAATGGGTTCTATTACAATCTCATAGAAAAAAATTTAAACCATATAGTAAAATAATAAAGATATTATCATTACAAAATATCCTCATTGAATCATATGTAAAAACATTTTATTTTTACCTTTTAGGAATTAAAATAACATTAAAAAATCATAAAAACATTTTGAAAATAACATTTTAAAAAATATAAATTTTGAAAATCTTTTTCATTTAAAATAACATTTAAATATTATGAATAAATATCCTGAAAAAAATTAAAACATTTATTGTAACGACCTGACCCTAGTTACATAGAATCAGTTCATTATTACATAACTTTTGCATGATCACAAAAGATCAAGTCTCGAAAGACCGATTGGTTTAGTAGCCTTGGAAGTACTAAATACATTCAAAGGTTTACATTACATCATAAAATGGAAAACCACAACAAAATTGTTTCCATAGACAACGCTGAGATCCCATAGACTATCCTTGCAAGTCAGTCAAAATATACTTCTTCACATCCTGGGAAAACAAAACAAAGAAAAGGGTGAGATCAGATGCTCAATAAGGATAAAAATATAGCGTAAACTTACATAAATAAGCATAAACATTTAATGAAATGTATAAAACTAAAACAATATCCTTTTCAATATAAAATTCATCATAATATGGAAAATATAAATAAAAATAGTGCCATTTACTTACTCACATGGATATTCTACTAGTCGAATAATCACATGAAATATCAATATTCACTTTCATAATGATGTAATGCATAATCCCAGACTTTCATAAGCACATAGTCAAGGCCTTGTGCCAAGACTACAAATAAGATTTTGTCAAGGCCTTGTTCCAAGACAATAGTTTGTCTCATGAGACCTATTGACGCATTGATGAGCTATAGTAGGCTCCACCTGTCACTTAGTACATCCAATGCATTCCTCATATGAAAAAGTTTAAACACAACATATACATTCGTATTAAAACTAGCATACTAAATGTCAATATTTTATCTATAAACCATGAATGTTATAAAAATAACACATACATAGTCAAACATATCACAAAACCTTCAATAAAATATAGAATATTTGTATCATAATAAATCAACTTTAAACAAGTTTAACATCCATCAAAGGATGTTGAGAGAGATGAAAATAATTTGTAAAACTCTTTTAGAGAAATATATCTTTTTCCTGAAAACTTTTAAAAGTCACACAATTTAAAAAGGATGAAATTTAAAGAAATTTTTGAATCAAAGTGTCCCATACCACTTTGAAACTTTTGAAAGGTATTAAAATTTTTAAAACATTCATGCCCATATAAATAAATCCTTATAAACCATTTTGAAAACATGGACATTAATGAAAATGATTTAGAAGAATAAATATTAAAACCATTTATAATGATGATCTATTTAAAGAGTCCCTTAAAATATTCCTTTTGAAAATATTTTTATTAAACATGTATATTGATGATAAAGAGGTCCCAGTAGATACTCACGTAAAACAACATCGGATAATAAAAAGATTGAGAAATTAACCCTTACCTTTGTAATATTCCTTGGTGGAGGGTAGGTTAACGTACTGTAAAATGGAGAAATAATTGTTATTAAATTATACAAGAATCATACACATTAATATGATATCATATATGATCTGTTAACATTGCTTTGTTAATAATATCTTAGTATTATCGTTGTCTCGGGTGTTAACAGATTTGTTTTCCTTTATATTCTTTTGTTATGTTAGTCATATTCTTTATAAATGAGATGTATCTTATTCATATAAAGAATGATATAAAGTATTTCAACATTATTTTTAATCATCAAAAGAAAATTATTCTTGAATGGATGTGATGGGGAATGAATCTCATCGCGTTTTTGAAGGCGGTAATCCGTACCTACACACGAGCGACAATATCATTATTTTGATATTAAAAAGAAATATAATTGGAAGTTATATAATATATACATAATAATTACCATGTTATATTTATTATTTACTTCAATTAAACATCATCATTATACCCATACAAATAATAATGTATTGAATAACAATTACACCACGACGTGGAGATGGTAAGATGTATGTACGCATGTATGGTGACATGTCATTCAAAGGATGAATAGAATAATGAAATTTGTTGTACCATATTTATAATAACATAACAGTATATAGAATATACTTTATTTATTATTTTATAATATAAACAACAAATAAAAAGTAAGTGGAAGAAGAAAGGAACTTGAAAGAGTTGATAAAATATTTACCTCTTCTTCGGGTTATTCCTTTTGATTTGATCAAAAGGGCTCCTTAGGGTGGATTTATGACTAAAGGAAGGCCTATAGGATGATGGGAGGATAGTTGAGAGGGTATTTGGGAAGGGTTTGGCTGATTCAAATGGCTTTGAAGGTGTGAATTAGGGAGAAGGGGGAGTTCCCTTTTATAAGAGGTGTGAGGGGTACCTTAGGAAAAGCTAGAAATATTATTTTATAATAAAATAATTTTCTGTTTCTAATGGATCCAAAATGAATTATTTAAAGGATATAGTGGGGATGGGTCGATAACCACTCAACAAATAGGTTTTAGATAGGTTTGTCTCACTATATTAACCTTACCTTTTTGATTTAACTCTTAGTTAAATAGTTTGACATTTACCATGTCTCTTTGTATTTTTATATTATATGGTTAATAAACATACTATATACTTCCAAGAGAACCCCATGTGGTTCATTAATGATACAAATATCATTATATAAGTCTTTTTGGCTGAAACTTATATTTTTAGGAATATAATATCAATTAATAATATAATATTTGTTTTAAAAACTCTTTTATGTCAATTTTGACATTATTTGGTATTTTTTTGCTAAATTCATAACAGCATTATTAATTTGAAAAAAATTTATCTAACCAACCATAATATGTCATATTAACCTAGAAAATTAGTTTAATTCATTAAAAGTCTCAAATTTTATTTATTTGGAAATTTATAATATCAATTATTTTAATATTTCATTAATACGGTAATTAGTGCATCATCATTGTGTCATAAATAAATTTAATTATTTATTGTATAAAAATTATAAATAAAATACCATTATGTAGGAAATATTTTTATCTTTATAATTAATATTTATAGTCGAATTTATCTTAGGTATAACCCTATATAAAAAATGTTTTAGTTATTAAACTTTGATTTCAACTCTTTTAACTCTTCTTTAAATAAAATAATAATAAATGTCCTAATAAGATCCAAGTGGACCTAATAGATCATGTTTTATTTCTAGGATTGTTTTTGGTCGAATTACACTTCTAAAATATAATTAGGACATGTTTTAGGGTAATAATAATATCATTTTAACCCTTAATTACCCTATTTACTTTTAACCGCTGCAATTAAAAGTAAAAAAGTTACTATTCACAAAAAAATATTTTCATCTTATTGAACCACATTTTACTTAGTGATATCAACCGTGTATCTTAGATTTTTGAAATTTAACTCACAAAAGCGGTAAAATTAAGTTTTATGTAAGTTTGCAAATGCTCCTAGGAGGTGGGTAAAAGATGGTAAAAAGTTCAATAAAATTTTTATATATCCAAAATTATTATAAACTGACTCCAATGAATTACATTGAACATAAATAGGTATTAAGTATCTATTTTGACCTAAAATAAATTTAACTAAAATAAATAATTATTTAAATAAAAATTTGTTTTTAAACTATAACTCAGTGTTTTCACTATTCATCAAAAATTGAATGTTTTCAAAAAAATACAAAAAATTCACCCTAAGCTAATTTCAATATTCCAAATACAAAAATGAAGTCCATTTTGAAGATAATATTTATAAAATTTCAAAAAGTGGGTATTACTATTCATAATGGCTGGTTTGATTGGTTGTGGTGTGTTAGAACTCGAAGTTGCGTACAACACACGCTATTGTATTATTCAAAGAGAAGCGTACCGTGGAAGATTTGGGTGTTATATTCTCCCCTCATTAAAATAATTTTGTCCTCGAAATTTATAGAATATTACTACATAAAAAGTCTTGGGGGGATCTTTATCATAAGTTCCTCAGGTTCCCACGTTGCCTCTTCCATTTTATGATTTCTCCATAGAACTTTTTCCCGATGAGTCGTCTGGTTTCTCAACACTTGTTCTCTTGTATCAAGAACCTTTACAGGATCTTTGGAATAAGATAGGTCAAGTTTTTATTCTAATTCCTCATAGGTGAGTACATGCGTTGGATCAGACATGTATTTTCTCAACTGTGATACATGGAACACATCGTGAACTTTGGAGACACTTGGAAGTATTTCCAAACGATAAGATATAGCCCCAATTCATTCTAGAATTTCGAAAGGTCTGATATACCTGGGACTCAATTTTCCCTTCTTACCGAAACGTATAACACCCTTCCATGGAGATACCATCAAGAAAACATGATATCCTACCTGAAATTCCAAATCCTTCATTCAGTTATCGGCATAGCTCTTCTGCCAACTTTGAGATGCCTCGATGTGGGTTTGGATTACCTTTAACTTTTTCATCGTTTCCTCCACATGTTCTGGGCCTATGAGTTTTCTTTCACCAACATCATCCCAACAGGTTGGTGTACGACATCTATTTCCGTATAACGCTTTATATGGTGCCATCTGAATACTTGAATAGAAGCTTTTGTTATATTAAAATTCTACTAGAGGTAAATATTGATCTCATACACCTTGAAAGTCAAGTGGGCATGATCTCAGCTTGTCTTCTAAGGTTTGAATAGTATGTTCTGATTTTCCATCAGTTTGGTGGTGGTAGGCAGTGCTCAAACGAAGTTCTATATCCAGGGCTTTCTGAAGACTTTTCTAGAATCTTGATGTAAAATAGGGATCCCGATCAGAAATAATTGATAGGGGTACTCCATAAAGTCTCAAAACTTCATTAATATATAGTATTTATAGACATTCAAGTGGAAAATCTTCTCTTATAGAAAGAAAATGTGCTGACTTGGTAAGTCGATCAACAATGACCCATATTGCATAGTTCTTTCTAGGAGTCTTTGGTAGTCCCATGACAAAGTCCATCCTAATATTATCCCATTTCCACTTAGGTATGGGAAGAGGTTGCAAGACTCATCCAGGCTATTGACTTCCAGATTTTACTTATTGACAAACCATACATCTTGACACAAAATCAACAATCTCCCTCTTCATGTTGTCCCACCAAAAATGTTCCTCCAAGTCTCTATAAATTTTGGTGGTTCCAGAGTGTATAGAGAAATTGGAGCTATGAGCATCATACAATAATTCTTTTTTTAGATCAGGTATATTGGGAACACAAAGTCTCTTCCCAAATTTCAAAATTCCATCTTCATATATGGAGTCACATAATCTCCCATCATTCACAGATTTAATTATCTTTTCAAACTCTTCATCATCGGTCTTAGAACTCTTTATCATTTCTAGTAAAGATGCTGTTGAAACCATTTGAAAAAGTATTGATGTTTCACCTTCCATGGTTATTCCCATATCCATCTTTACTAGATCCATGAAAATAGGAACCCTTTCAACTCTCATCGTGTTCAAAACTCCCTGATCTTTTCTATTCAAAGGATCTACCACTTTATTTTCCTTCCTTGGGTGGTAGTGTATCGTGTAATCATAATCCTTGAGTAGTTCAAGCCATCTCCTTTGCCTCATGTTTATTTATTTCTGTGAGAAAATATACTTCAAACTCTTGTGATCAGTATATATCTCATATTTTTTACCATAGAGATAATGTATCCATATATTCAAAGAAAATATTACAGATGCTAACTCAAGATCATGAGTAATATAGTCTTGTTCATGAATTTTTAGCTATCGTGATGTATAGGAAATAACCCTATCATTCTGCATAAGGACACAACCAAGTCGTTTCTTTGAAGCATCAATGTAAATAACAAACCCATCATTCCCCTATGGTAGAGTCAATATAAGACAATTGACTAATTTTCTCTTCATTTCTTCAAAAAATTCTTCACATTCTTTGGTCCAAACAAATTTAACCCCTATTAGTGTGAGCTTTCTTAATGGGTTACCAACCGGGAAAAATTCTGGATGAAACGTCGATAATAACTTGCTGAACCAATTAAATTTCGTACCTTAGTTATACTCATCAGTGCTGGACATTCTTTTGTTGCTCTTATATTAGAAGGATCAACGAGGATTCCATCCTTAGAGACAATATGGCCCAGAAAATAAATCTCTTGAAGCCAGAATTCACACTTGCTAAACTTCCCATATAATTCATTTCTTCTAAGAGTGTTCAAGATAATGCGCAAGTGATTTTCATGATCTTTGTAGCTTTTGGAGTATACCAAGATATCATCAAGAAAGACCAGTACAAAGTCATCAAGATATTTCTTGAAAACACTATTAATTAGATACATGAAGACAGAGGGAGAATTAGTCAATCCAAAAGGCATTACTATAAACTCGTAATGCCCGTACCTGGTTCGAAATGCTGTTTTCGGAATGTATTCCTTCTTCACACACAACTGATGATAACCAGATTGAAGTTCAATCTTTGAAAAGTATTGAGCTCCATGAAGTTGGTCGAATAAATCATCAATACGAGGTAGAGGATACTTGTTCTTTATTTTTATAGAATTGATCTCCCTGTAGTCAATGCACAACCTCATAGATCCATCTTTCTTCTTAACAAAAAGGACAAGGGCTCCCCGTGGAGAAACACTAGGGGTGAATAAATCCCTTATTACTAAATTCCCTTAGTTTTTCTTTAGTTCCACTAATTCCATAGTGGCCATTCTATAAGGGGTCTTCGATATGGGTCTTGAACCAGGAATTAAATCAAAGGAAAACTCAATTTATCATTCTGGGGGATGTCCAGGTAAATATTCTAGAAATACGTCAACATATTCTTTCAAAATAAGTATATATTCTATTTGAACATTTCTTTCCTCACCCATAGTTATTTCATTATGTTCCTCCCCAATAATTGAATTTAGTTGAGCTACTGGGGGTGGATCTAGATAATAATTAAGTGGTGATGTTTCTTATCTAAAGATAAGGTACTCCTTATCATCATCAAAAATTGTAACCTCCTTCTTCTTACAATAAATTTTTACATCATGGTCCGAAATCCAATCCATGCCAAGGATTATATCAAATTCAATCATGGGTATGATGATGAGATCAACAGATAAATATCATTTATATGCCTTAATGGGAACTGATTCACAAAACTTTATTGCAATGATACTTCCTTTAAGAGTTTTGACTAACAAATCCCTTGTTAAATCAAATTGGAAATATCTAATTTTCTTAGCAAACTAGGAAGATATGAAACAATGCGATGATCCAGAATCAAAAAAAGAAACTTCTAAACTTGAGGAAACAATTAAATTACCTTCCACCACATCTTTCGGAGATTCAACTTTAGTAGTAGTGATAACATTAGATTGGACATGATCCCTAGACCTTTTGTGAGGTACGTTCTCCTTACACTTAGGACATTCATTCAAATAATTCCCCCTTTCTCTACAATTGTAGCATTTAGCATCGACAAACTCTTTCTTCCCCTTGCAGTCACGAGTTTGGTGGCCTTTTTCACCACACTTGTAACAGACTCACATTCCCTTCAGGCAATTACCAGGGTGTTTATTCCCACATTTACTGTAGAATGGATATTCAACTTTTCCCTTCTTCCCCTTATTTCTATTTCTATATTTTTGAACAGATCTCTTCTTCTCTTGTTCTTCTTTAAAGTCGTAAGACTTAGAGAATTCCTTTTCTGTCTTGATAGCACATGAGATAGTGTCTTCGTATGACGAGAAGGATTGTGAGACTAATGCTCGATGGAGAAATGGTTTTAACCAATAAAAAACGATCAACATTACTTCTTGGGTTATGTATATAATTTACTGCATGCCTTGCTAACCTTGTAAAGCCAACTTCATACTTTCTGACATTCTCATCCTCCTTTTGCCTCAGACTCAGAAATTGTCTTTCCATATCCGCTCGATGGTCATAAGGAAAGTATTTTTCTAAGAAAATATCTTTAAACTCCCTCCATTCCATATTTGATATTTCACCATCTTCCTTTGTGATTTGAATCAATGACTACTATTGATCAGCATCTCCAGTGAGGCGGTAAACTGCCATGACAACTTTTTCCATTTCACTACTCCCCAAGGCATGGAATATTTTCTCTAAGGAATTTATCCATTGCTCAGCAACTAGTGGATTTTTACCCCCATTGAATGTTGGTGGTTGTTTCCTCATGAATAGATCAAACATTGATCCTCCACACTGTGGATCAGGGTGCTTTATAGAGGTAAGGTTTTTATTCATAACCTGAGTGAGTTATCCCAGTATGGTGATAATCTGATCAGCACCAATTTCTTCACTAGCTCCACTATAATTATCTTGAGCAGGAGGGAAATCCCTACATGGAGTGCGTGCATTGATATAGTTTACATTCCTTCCACTAGGTGCCATTTCTATGCAATGGCATAAACTAGATTAGTTTATGAATCGAAATACATAACTCCAAACATTTAAAAAATTTAACATAAACTGAACAGTTTATGGATATAATCCATAATCATAAAAATGTTTTCTTTAAGGAAGTATATACTCATAAACTCTTCATAATGGGTTTTAAAGAAAATGAGAATTATCCTAAGCATATCCCCCAAGAGTTTCGTAACCAAGAGTGCAGCAAGGCCCGTTGTTGTGCACCATTTCCCGTTCGAGTGTAGCTCAAAGCGGTGTTTTGAGGTTTTACCCCTAGTTACATATTCTCCAGAGCCGCCTCTACATGCTTGTTTCCAGACAGAGATGTATTGCTTGGAAAACTCACAAAATCTCTACAATACCAAAATTCTAGGAAGTTCTTCTATACTAATCCTAAAAGTCTATCTTAGGGTAAGGTGTTATAATCAGAGTTTATGTAAATCTAGATTCCATGGTTTGTACTAAACATCCTCTGATACCAACTGTAACACCGTGACCCCAGTTACCTAGATTCGGTGCATTATTACATAACATTTGCATGATCACAAAAGATCATGTCTCGAAAGAATGATTAGTTTAGTAGCATTGGAAATACTAGATACATTCATAAGGTTTACATTACATCATAAAATGAAAAACGACAACAGCATTGTTTTCATAGAAAACACTAAGATCCCATAGACTATCCCTATATCTCAGTCAAAATATACTTCTTTGCATCATGGGAATATAAAACATAGAAAGGGGTGAGCTCAGATGCCCAGTAAGGATAACAATATAGCAGAAACTTTCATAAATAAGCATACACATTTAAGGAAATGTATTAAACTATAACACAATCCTTTTCAACATAAAATTAATCATAATATGGAAAATATAAATCAAAATAATTCCATTTAATTACTCACATGGATATTCAACTAGTCAAATAATCACATGCAATATCAATAGACACTTTCATAATGATGGAATGAATAATTCCAGACTTTCATAACCACATAGTCAAAGACTTGTGCCAAGACTAAAAATAAGAATTTTTCATGTCCTTGTGCCAAGACACTAGTTTCTCTCATGAGACCTACCGATGCATCGAGGAGCTATAGCGGGCTCCACCCATCACTTACTAAGTCCAATGCATTCCTCACATGAAAAGGTTTAAACATAACATAAAAATTCATATTAAAAATAGCTTATGAAATTTCAATACTTTATCTATAAACCATGAATGGTATAAAAATAACACATCCACAATCAAACATATCACAAAACCTTCAATATAATATGTAATATTTGTATCATAATAAATCAACTACAAACAAGTTTAAAATCCATCAAAGGATGTTGACATAGATGTAAATGATTTGTAAAACTCTTTGAGAGAAATATCTATTTTTCATGAAAACATTTAAAAGTCACAAAATTTTAAAAGGAAGACATTTAAAGACAATTTTGAATCAAAGGGTCCCGTACCACTTTGAAACTTTTGAAAGGAATTAACATTTTAAAAACATTCATGTCCATTTAAATAAATCCTTAAAAACCATTTTGAAAACATGGACATTAATGAGAATGATTTAGAAGAATAAATATTTAAACCATTAAAAATGATGAACTAGTTAAAGAGTCCCTTAAAATATTGATTTTGGAAATATTTTTATGAAACATGGTTGTGGATGATAAAGAGGCCCTAGTAGATACTCACGTAAAACAACCTCAGATAATAAAGAGATTGTGAAATTTACCCTTACCTTTGTACTTTTCCTTGGTCGAGGGTAGGTTAACCTCATGTATAATGGTGAAATAATTTTTATTAAATAATACAAGAATCATACACATTAATATGATATCATATATGATCAGTTAACATTGCTTTGTTAATAATATCATAGTATTATCGTTGTTTCGGGTGTTAACAGATTCGTTTTCCTTTATATTCATTGTTATGTGAGTCATATATGTTATGGATGGGATGTATATTATTCATATACAGAATGATATAATGTCTTTAAACCGTATTTTTATTGATCAAATGAAAATCATTCATGAATGGATACGATGGGAATGAATCGCATCACGTTCGTGGAGACGGTAATCCATACGTACGCACAAGAGACAATATCATTTTTTTTGATATTAAAATAATATATAATTGGATGTTATATCTTATATAAAGAATCATTATCATGTTATATTTATTATTTAGATCAATTACACATCATTATTATAGCAATCCAAATAATAATGTATTGAATAACAATTACACCACAACGTGGAGACGGTAAGTCGTACATACGCACGTATGGTGACATTTCATTCAAAGGGTGGATAGAATAATAAATTTGGTTTTACCATATTTATAATAACATCATCTTCTATAGAAGATATCATATTTATTATTTTAGAATGGAAACAACAAAGAAAAAGGAAGTGGGAGAAGAAAGGAACTTGAAAGAGGTGAGGAAATATTTACCTTATCTTCGGGTTCTTCATTTTGATTTTATCAAAAGAGCTCCATAGGATGGATTTCTGACTAAAGGAAGGCCTCTAAAATGAAGTGAGGATAGTTGATATGGTATTTGGGCAGGGGTTGGCTGAGCCAAATGGCTTTGAATGTGTGAATTAGAGAGAAGGGGGAGTGCCCTTTTATAAGAGGGGTGAGGGGCACCTTAGGAAAAGCTAGAAATATTATTTTATAATAAAATAATTTTCTGTTTATAATGGCTCAAAAATGGATTATTTAGAGGATAAGGTGGTTATGGGTATAAAAAAACTCAAACAATAGGTTTTAGAAATGTTTGGGTTACAATATTAACCTTGTCTTTTAGATTTAACTCTTAGTTAAATTGTTTGACATTTACCAAGTCTAGTTTTATTTTTATAATATATGGTTAATAAACATAATATATACTTTCAAGAGAACCCCAAATGGTTCATTAATTATACACCTATAATTATGTATGTCTTTTAGTCAATCCATAGATTTTTAAGAATAGAATATAAATTAATAATATAATATTTGTTTTAAAAACTCTTTTATGTCAATTTTTACACTATTTGGTATTTTATTTTTTCTAAATTCATAATAGCATTATTACTTAAAAAAATTCATCTAACCAACCCCAATATGTCATATTAACCTAGAAAATTATTGTAATTCATAAAAAGTCTCAAATTGCATTTATTTGGATATTTATAACATCAATTATTTTAATATTTCATTAATACTGTAATTACTGCATCATCATTGTGTCAAAAATAAATTTAATTATATATTGTCTAAAAACTATAAATAAAATACCATTATGTGGGAAATATTTTTAGCTATATAATTAATATTTATAGTCGAATTTATCTTATGTATAAACCTATATAAAAAATGTTTTAGTTATTAAACTTTGATTTAAACTCTTTTAACTCCTCTTTAAATAAAATAATAATAAATGTCCAAATCTAATCCAAGGGGACCTAAATGATCATATTTTATTACTATGGTTGTTTTTTGCTGAATAACAGTTATCTAATAGAATTAGGACATGTGTTAGGGTAATAATAATATCATTTTTATCCTTAATTTCCCTATTCACTTTTAACCGTGGTAAATAAAAGTAAAAAGTTACTATTCACCAAAAATCATTTTCATCTTATTGAACCACATTTTACATACTAATATTAACCATGTCTCTCAGATTTTTGAAATTTAACTCACAGAAGTGGTAAAATTAATTTTTATGTAAGTCTGCAAATGCTCCTAGGAGGTGAGTAAAAGACTGTAAAAAGTTCAATAAAATATTTACATATCCAATTTTTTTTTAAATTGACTCCAATGAATTAAATTAAACTTATATAGGTATTATGTATCTATTTTGACCTAAAATAAATATAAATAAAATAGATAATTATTTAAATAAAAATTCGGTTTTAAACTATAACTTAGTGTTTTTCACTATTCATCAAAAATTGAATTTTTTCAAAAAAATACAAAAAATTCACCATAAGATAATTTTGATATTATGAATCCAAAAATGAAGTCCATTTTGAAGATAAAATTTAGAAAATTTCAAAAAGTGGTTATTACTATTCATTACGGCTAGTGTGATTGGTTGTGGTGTATTAGAACTCGAAGTTGCGTACAACACAGGCTACTGTATTATTCAAAAAGAAGCATACCGTGGAATCTTGGAGTGTTAAATTTATTTAGGAAAATATCATTCCATATTTTAAAAAATCATTTAAAAAAATGAATATTTTTTAGAAAACACGGTTTTGGAAGAAAAAATAATTTCTAACAGAATGGATGCTTTTTCATAAAAGCATATTTTGAAATCATGAGTACATACAGAGGTAAACATTAAGGGATTTTTTTGTTGTGACATAACCATGAAATATTAAAATTCGGGGGAATAATTTTAAGGCAAATCAAAATATTTCAACATTAGAGTTTGAATCACAAACTATCTTGATAACCTATGAAATTATAATATCAAATTGTAACTAATTTGGTAACATTGAATTATATATCCCTAGAAATGATTATATAAAATAAAACCTAAATTCCATGAGATTAAAAAAATTCATTGTATTAAATGTAAAATTGGATCTATATACACCTCCTAATAGAATATAGGTTTATAGAAATACCTTGATCTCAAAGAACACAAATTATGACAAAAATCAATTATCTCTTTGGTAACATTGAAACTGTTTACCCTATGAATTGGAGAACCTAAAATGGAAATGTAAAACCACTAAAAATGAGTATATGAATCAAACAATTCAATAATTGGTAGTAAATTCACTACATAAAAAATTTAGTTGTCAATATGGCTTATGTCTCGTAGAAATACAAGTTAGTAGAGAAAACCCCTTACCTTTAATATCCATTTGGTATAACATGATTTAACCTCATTTATAGTGGGTTTAAAAAATTTATTAACTTAATAATTACCCATATTAAAATTTTAAATATCATATATTATTTTCTTCTGATTTTTTACTACCCGTTTATTTAAAATTCCATGATACTGTTATATTTCGGGTAACAACTATTTAGTTTTTTTGTATATATTTTGACATTATAATTTTTATATTCATACTTAAATCATTATTTCATAATATCCATAATGAAAAACATCATAAAAAGTTTAGATTTATTATTTATATATATATAGATTAATTCATAAAATGATGTTATTGGAAATGAAACATACCATTCAATGAGATGGTGAGTTGTAAGAACAAATGAACATTGTTTTCATTTTAATGTCATATTGAATCACTGAAAATTAAAATATGTTCATATTTATATTGCATAATAATATTATATTTTTTATTTCATATATATAACTTATTTTTATTAAAACCATCATTGATATGTTCTATATAAAGTGTGAAAGAATCGCATCGCGTCATGAGGCTGTAATCCTCCATAAACACAAAAAAAGTTATCGTATAATAAAAAAAGGAAAGAATTATGGAATGTGTTATATAATTATTCCATAAGTACAATAAACTCATAAATATCACAGATATAATATATAATTAGTATTTCTATCATTATTTTTAACCATTAATGGTGGAAATGGATAAAATGAATGACACTGGTTTACGAGGCAATAGTTTTCCATACACATGAATGATGATTTTGTAACCCATTTGATAGATGAGTGTGTTGTTTTATGTGTTACCCTTGAATAAAACAAATAATTATATGTATGTGACTGAGGTTATCATATAATCATGATATAAAAATAATTGTAGAAGGTGGATAAGGAAGTAATATAAAAATTCTTATAAAAGAACACTATATCTTTTTTGGGTATGCACCCTAAAAATGCAGTAACACATCTAAAGGATTTAATTATTACAGAACTAAGGCTTATAAGATATAGTTAGTGTTTTTAAGTTATTTTAGGGTCCTTATTAGAAAAATGGCTTCACAGATGGGAATAAGTGGAGAGATTAAGTGCATTTCTATAGTTGAGGAAGAGTGGAATTCTTGTAAATGCTCAAAAAGTATTCACGATTGGGAGCTCAATCATACCTCATGTGGCTGAAATGAAGATAATTAATGGTGGGTATGGAGGAAATGGTTTATAAAATCCTCCAATATAAAATGAAACAAACGTTTTAAAATTTTTGTTTTGTAGATCCTTTGTTTCCTTTCTTCCATTTTGGTTTTTTAATATGGTAAAAAAGATTCTAACCTAATTAATTTATCCATTATGACTAAATGAGAGTCATAGGTAGTAGAAAATTTATACCCACTTATTATAAAAATTAAATTCCAATTTATTAATGAACACTTATGTTTTTTTATATATTAAATTTAAAATAAACTCATGTTAGACACTAAAACACAACTTTAACCTTACCTCCAATAGCATAGTTTTTTACTATTTAGTGGTAAATATATTCATTATGAAAGAACAATTTACCCATCAATGGAAAATGAATGATATTTATTAATATTTAAAAACCACATTATTAAATAGTGGCTATTTACAAATTATAAATTATTTAATGCAATTTCATTTCTTATGAAATATTATTAATGAAAATTTTGGCATTATTCATATAATTTGAACTTTAAAAAACATGATAATGATTTATTTTGAATATTTTATATTCACACAAATTTATCAAGAATAGTCATCCATAAAAAATAATGTAACACAATAATTTATTCTATATAATGATCATTTAATGATTTTTGTATCATTTATTTTATTTTATTATTCTTTAAATAATCCAAGAAATGGATTTTTTTAAGCATGTAATGAAATTATATCATCTCTATAAATAAATGATAATTTTTTTTGATAATAATAATTAATTAATAATTCATAATAATATTTATAACTGAAACCTATTTAGTTTTTTCTTATCCCCAAAGCATTATAAAAAATTAATAGGAATAAAGGTATATATTTTTTCATTTTCATTATTTAACATGTTATATAGGACACATTCAAGGGAAAATATCCTAAAAACTCTTATATTTTTACCCTATGGTCATAATTGTTTAAAAATACCCATACAATATGTTTTGGACTAGTTTTTTTTTGTAATTTTTACACCATATATTCCAATATTATCAAATATATAAACTTTTTTTTACCTTAATTAGTGTAATTAATTTTAATTATTTTTCTATAATCATGTAGGCCCAAAATTATAGTGATTTATTTTGATAATATAAATTATTTTGATTCAAAATATTTATTCCATTTTATCATTTCCACTTATAGAGGTGGAATAATTCATATTAAAATTAATCTCATAGATGTGATTAGATATCCATTTTTTATGAAAAATGTTTAAAATTTTACTGCCTTTTTATATATAAATTTAATATGAAAAAGGTTATAATTACCTAAATTATATCAATTTATATAGGATTTTAATAATTTTTTTGTTACCAATTCATAATATAACATAACTTTTTAAATAATTTAGGTGAAAAGATAGTTTTCAATCTATATTGAGTATTTATCACTATAAATCAAATTTTACCATTCTATAAAAAATACCAAAAATAAACCTAAGATAATTTTGGTATTATGATTTAAAAATTAAAAATTATTTTTTCAAATAAAAATTATAATGTGTTCAAAATTTTGTTTAAAAATATGTGATCCATAAAAAGGTGAAAAAACTACGTTATTGTAAAATATGGGGTTTTAAGCATAAAAATGGACTTATTTTTATCTATTATATATTAAAAACATAGGATGAATTTCAGACATTTCATTTAATATATTAAATATTAATTTGAGTAAATTAATAAAACAAGTTTGATTTTTTATTTTAGAAGTATAAAACACACTTGTGTAGATTTATATAGTTATACTGAAAAAAGATTCTATTTTATTTTCTAAAGCTTTTTATTTTCATTTCTATATAATTATACAGAAAATAATTATTTATTTATTCATATGTAAACCATATTTTAATAATATATTTATTTATTTCCCTACCCTCCATTCCAACAAATATGTCATGACTATTACGTTAAATAATAATAGTAATAGTATATTGTTTTTTGTTAAAACTCAGTCTTGTGTGTAACTCAAGATCTTAAAAAACTCTTGTTTCATGTATCAAAAGATATACTAAGATTTTCATGTAATATAAGATAAACACATAGATTCATTTCCTTTTTTCTATTGAATATATATTTCTTCTTTTAAAAGATCTAGTTGTTATAAATAGACCATCTCTTTACTGTTGAAGAACTAAATAGTTGTCATTTTTTTTCATTCCTAACCTTATTTTTCTAAATGAACCTTGTCTCATTACTAATAATAAACTCCCATTCGCTTAAATCATTTTGTATTATTTTTTACTCTCTAATTTTTACATGACTAAAATTTCCTCATCCCCTTCTTCTTCTTCTTCAATGTGTTCCCTTTTTCTTTGTTTATAAATGACCACTTCTTCTATTGATTTCCATTGAAGATATTATATATAAAAAATTCATTATCTATTTTAATTTTAATTGAAACAATAAAATCCTAAATTTAAAATGTATGAGAAACTAGTTATCTTCTAAAAATCGACATGAGATCATAAAATAAATGGTAAATATTTATTTTAGGATTTGGTTAAAAGTCTAAATAATTCATGGATAGTATTGTAATTCTAACCTCATACTCTTCCACAAATTCTTATTGAAATTTCATTAAACTTATTAAATTAATATAAAATATTGTTCTTTTTTCTATAGGGACATATTGATAGAGTAATATCACATTAAATGTTCTCTATTACATACTTTCAATTTCATAAACATCTCTAGTGCTATCTATAAATGAACACCATTGACTATAATAACTTTTTAAATGATACACCAGAATACTAACCATTAAACATTAAATACTTACCAAATCTAGGAATATCATTACAAGGGACATAATCCATTCTAATATACTAATATATCAATAATTATATTAAAATATGAAGTTTTATTTTAGATGAAGATATCCAAGAATAGAGAATCACACTATAGAACTATATGTTTGTCTATAAATGTATTGGTATTCAGCATAACTTATTTATCCCCACTAATTATAACCATGATACCTTCAGTTACAATAGTAGTTATATTGGTTTTATTGGTAGGGAAATACCAAATTTGCTATAGTTTTTGATTCCCTTTCTTTTGTTAAAAAGCATCAACAAATAATGGAATGTATAGAGTAAACTAATAATCATTAGGAATATTGATCTTTAAATTAAATTTCCCTCTAGTGGTAACTATTTTCAAATACATAAAAGGATTTTCATAATTATCATGTTACTTAGGTATATTTAAATTATATTTCTCAAGTATTCAAATAAACATCATTTATAAAAACAATATAAACCCTAACTCCAATAACACCAAAATGGAGTCCACTTTATTAAATTGGAATAAGATACAATGAATCTTCTACTGAAAGACCAATTATTTTATATGTCTTGAAGAACTAGATACATACATGTTTCATATATTGCAATTTATATATAAAATGTATATCATATGAAATATCTAAGGATCATTGATCTTATTCATACTATCCCTCTTCATATCATTATGATATAGAAAAAATGGTGGGCACAAATTCTCTGTATTGGTAATGTAAAAATGAATTTATTACCATTAAATATGTAATAATCAATATAAAATGGTAAATAAATAAAAACTCATTACAATAAATCAAATACATGAACATAAAAATAATTCATGGATAATTTGAATATAGAAATAAAATGGAAAATAATAATGGAATTATAAATTAATGAAATGATTAACATTGGACTTTATGATTCCACACACCACGATACGTTCAACATAAAATCCTTATTCAAATATATTTTAATCAATTAGTTTTTATACCAAACAAACCACATTTAATAAATCTATACAAACAGTTTTATCATGATACATATCAATAAATTGTGGGGATATCTATAAATAGGACACACCCATCACTGCATTTCCTATGCATTTATCATATATTTAATGATAAATTTAATTCATAAAAAATAAACCTTGTCAATAATTATCTATATTTAATAAATATTATATAATATCAATATTTACCCAATCAAATAATTAAAAATAAAAAAACTATTTGTTGAAATGTTGTAAGTTTTTGGAAATAATCATATCCATAATAAAAATAATAAAAATATTTATGACAAATTTAGTTCCCAATTACCAAAAGAAACATAATGTTTCAATATGAATACATTTAATACAAAAATAATAAGAGATTAAATCTTTCCATCCAATCATTAAAAATATTATTTTTTATAAAAAAATTATTTTATTAAAATAATGAATTTGGAAGAAAAACATTTAAATTAAAATTTATTTTTAAATACATTGAATACTTGTAGAAGAAGAATAATATGAAAAAATGGTTATAATATTTTGAAAATCCTTTAACCTCATATATGATAAAAAACATTATTTCTAAAACAATAATTATTATTTAAAAAAAATTAAAAACTCAATAATAACATAAAATTTCTTGGTAATTAATTTGAGTAAATAAAATGGATTTTTTCAAACAATATTGAAAAACGTGGACATTAAAGAAACATATACCTGATCAAAATGAGTAATAATAACATCCTTTCTATTAAATATTTTGTTCATGATTCATGTTCCATATAGAAATAATTATATAATAAAGAAAAGAAACTCTTTAAATATCCATATTATAATAAAATATATGGTGCTTATGAAGTATATATTAAAACATTCCATGAATGAAAATAATATTAATCACAAAAAATTATTCTTAAGATAAATTCTTACAACATTGATAACTTTTCAATTTCAACCCCTTGAATGAGTTACATGAATTGAAACATTAATCATCATTAATAAATAAATATCTATATAAAACACTATAAGGGGTTATTATATATACAACATAAATGTAAATATGTTTATAATACCAAAAATGACTAAATGGAGTAGACATTTAGATAAAATGCACTACCTTATTTTAGAATTACATAGAATGTGATCAAAATTCATGTTTAATAAATTTTGATTTATTAAAATCATATAATATAGCCATTTAACTTCTTATATTGTCATATATGATCCAATTATAACATTTCCAAAACCATTTATTAATAATTTCATACAAAAATCATCATTTCTTGGTGTTTATGTTTTTTTACGAGCATTTCATCTCACCAATACTAGTCATTTTAAATTGATATTGATTCCATTATTTCTGTATCATTAATATGGATAAAAATATCATATTATATATATATATACATTTATATTCATCCATTTAAGGTACATAAATAAATATAAATTGCTTCATTTATGAAGTTGGTAGGATGTACGTATTTATTAACAATGTATTCACATTACAATGGATAGAGTGAAATGAAGTTAAATAGTAAATGAAAATTGAATAATCATTATTATATATAATATATCATATATAAAAGTTCAATCTATACTTATTTCAATCCTTGTAAATTAGAGATTAAATACTAATCACATCACTTCATAGAGTTGGAAGTCCACACTTACACACATGTGACATTATCAATTTCCAATGGATTGGAAGGTATTAAGGTAAATATGATATTACAAAAAAAATAAAAAATATGTTATAATTATAATTTATAATAATAAAACTCATTATAAAAACATTTTATTAATTTCAGTGATGGAAGATGAATTTTATCTCTATGTGGAAGTAGGTGTCCAAACGTATCCACAAGATGTATATTGATTTTCCATTTGATTAAAAATAGGGGTAATAATGGTGGTAACATAATCTTAATAAAATTTCACTATATTTAGGATTCTGAATATATTATTTTAGAATGAGTTATAGAAATTTATATTAAGTAAAAGTAGAAAATATTTGAGTTGTGTCAGAAATAACTATTACCTCTACATCAATTATACTCATTTAGATCATTCAATAAAGAAAATTGTAATGGTTCTCTAAGAAGAAAAAAACATATAAATAATTTATAGGGAGTTTTATAAGAAATTGGTAAGGATTTGATCAATATATATAGATCATTTTTCTTTAAATAAAATATAAAAGGTGTGTTCTTTTATAAGTGAGGGGAGGGGGCACAATTAAAATTTCTCAAAATATTAAAATATAATAATGTCACATTCAAAGATTAGTGTTACTGATGTGACTTTGATTATATTAAAAAATTTATATGGTATTAATATAATCATAAAATAAAATTTATACTTTTGAAGATATAATTTTAGACATTCTTACATTTATTAACCACTTTGTTAATCATTTTTAAACATAACCATGATAAAAACTATTTCCATACTAGAGGGTTATAATTTGGCTTATAAGGTTAAAATTGATTGAGAAATTTCAATAGAGTTACATTTTTGACCATATATTATCATCCTTTTCCAAATTGATTACTTTTATTATTTTGAAATAATTTATCGATATATTATTTTCAATAAATATCATTAATTCAATTCAAAATTTTTTTTATTTAATTTGAAATTAATGGAATAAAAAATTAAATAAAATTTGAATATAAATCTATTAAACATATTTGATATATAATATTTGTCTATAAAATCTATGGTAATTATAAGTCACCTTACAAATATCACTTTTCTCTTATTTTATAATCATTTATATGATTTTTCTACTTCTTGAACAAGCACTATGTCAGTGTTGTGTATGAATGTAGGTAAATTATGTCATCACAAAATATGAAATATAAATTAACGATAAAAAGAAATTATTTCTTCATTAAAACTAGAAACTGTAACTATTATTATCCTTTTTGACACTTATATAAAAAATTTATAAATAATAAAGTACATAGAGTGACATTTTCTTATTTTCATTACACAAAATTAAAAAAATTTCATTTTCAAGGGAAAATATAATTAAAATTCCACATATTCAATTTTAGGATGCATATGTTCAAATTAATACCATACCGTGAAATAATGGAATGTTTTGGATAAATATTAAATTTCATTTTACACTATTTGGAAAAATAATTTCTAGACATACCTTTTATCAAGGTGATAATTTTGACAATATTTATTATTTAAAAATGAAAGAAATAAAATGGAAGTATTTACTAAATTTGAACCTCCAAATATAAAATTTGGAGTAAAACTGTTCATATTACATTCCAATAATTTGAAGAAGTTAAATTAAAAATGATCTCATAAAATGTGATGTAAAAACTTTTTCCAGAATATTTTTTTATGATTAAAAATACAATTATATAAAATCATTTAATATTATTTTACTATTATAAATAAAATGAAAATTATATGAATTTAACACCGATAAAATTATAATGAGGTTTTTAAATTTCTTCATTTAGATAAAATAAATTACTGTCTTAATAAAAGCATAATTTTTTAATATTTAGAAAAAAACTTAATAAATATCACACACAAAAATATATATAATAACATAGACACATGATGATTTCAAAAAATGATAAAACTATCTCATAAAAATATTTTAACATGTTTTCTTGGTTAGTTTATACTCAGTGTTGTGCCAAAAGAAATATTTAATATAAATTAGATTTATTTTAATGTGGAATATATCGTAAAATCTCATGGTGTTACATAAATAAGAAAATTAATTTCCATTATTCAACTAAATATCCTTCAATAACAACCCATGTATTATGAATTTCTCATATAAAACTTCTTTTTGTGAGATAAATTTTTATTGAGAAATATATATTAATTTATATGGTGTATATACTACATCTTTGACATTTAATATAATGATTTTCATTAAATTTAGGTTGTTTTATGTTTCATATCTTGTTATTTATTTCAATGTGTATTTGGATTTTAATTTTTGTAAAGGATTATTTTTTTTAAAAAAATAAATGTTTTTAAAATAAATTACCAAACATTAATTCAACTATATCTATCACGAACCAGGATGGGTCGCCATCCGACCCGGCGCCCAACCCGGTCTGCGACATGGCCCGAAGGGCATTCCCGATCCCCACGGGCTAGCATAAGTTCACAGGTATCAAAAATAAAACATGGGAACCATTTACCCGTATAAATAAACATGAAACAATCAGAAGGATGAATAAATTTAAAACTAATGTCAAAAACCAAACACACCCTTAAACTAGGGTCAAAATTTAAGTTTACAACTCGACCTAAAAGAAGGGGATGAAAATAAAGGAAAAAAAACACTAACTCAGACCTCCGTGCGACATGAGGAGCCGCGTCCTCAAGCCACCTCCACCAACATTCATGGGGAAACCAACAAAACTAGATCCACCAATGATGTGCATGATGCCACAACCTGGAATGAAGAAGAAAACCAATCTACATACTCCCAAGGATGCATGTAGGGTGTGAGCTTAAAGCCCAGTAGGATTCCACCAAGAAAAGGATCCACTAATAATTATTAAATGACAAATACATATGCAGTTTAATGGAATAAAAAGAAATAAGTGCTTAAAGAACTTTAATGAAAACATTTTTTAAGGGAAAACTACTCTAAATGGAAAACAAATTAAATTAACACACACACACACACACACACACTTTCTTGGTAACCCCAACGTCACACCGTGTGCAGACGATGAGCACATAGCAAAAGAGGAGCACAATGCATGGGAGAGTCCCTAAAGATACTATCAAGAAGTGGGACCCTAGAACCTCACGTCTCGGTGAACGATGGTACAGAAACACAAAAATATACATTCTTGTGCACGAGCCACTAGACAGGGAAACACATCCATAAACTAGTGGTCTCCGATCATCCAAAAGATTAGTTAGTGTTGTAGTTGTCAAATCCAGCTAAGTGAAATCGGGCTGATGCCACTTCCGTATCACTAGCACAGTAGTCCTAGTCCACCCACCTAGTACCCAGGCTTCTAGTTTGTGCTCAAGTAGTTCAGAGTTCATGTCACATGTCATAATCATACACTCAAACCCAATAAGACACTACACACGCCAAAACAACCATTTTCACACACAAAGGTCATTTGAAATAAGATGCACACTAAAATATCTCAAAACCAAGTCTGTATCAGTTGTACAACCAATTAAAATAACTTTTCATCCTTAATAACTATTTAATAAAACAATTAAGATTTATAATAAACAAATTTTTGAAGAGGAGATCATGAATTTACACACAAAACCAACTCAACCCTCTTTTGTAACAAAACACACACATGCCACATTAAGAGATCAATCCACACCACTTACACTAATTAAAGAAACCGTTTGAGTAGTTTAAAACAAGCGTTAACAAACAATACAATAGTGTTTTCACTAAAGATACATTTGGTTTTATTTAAAATGCCACTTTAGAACCAAACACACGACGTAATCTTATCAAAACATGATTTGCACCACAAATATTGTTTAATTAAAAATTTCACAATTTATAAAACACTAAAAACCAGCTTGACATGGGTTTCCACAAAAAAATCACACTAATATCACATAAACACATTAATAACAAATCAATTCATATGAGATCTCAAGAGAATAAAATAAATCCACTTCGCACCATCCAAACTAATTAAATAATATGCTGAATTAATTATACACGCAAATAAATTCATCAAAAAATAATTATAAGTGGAACCACCTACATGGAATGTAGTAAACCTCACGATATTGGTGCAATACTCCGACCGCATGACCGTCGCACCTCAAAAGACCTAACACAAACCATTATTTTTCAAGAAAACGAACCCAAAACAATGAAACCGAACCAAATTCATATTACACCCTAACCCGATAAACTGTCAGATGAAGAAATCAGTCGGATGAAGAAGTACACACCTAAGGCGAGGTGCGGAAAGCTGGCCGAGTGAGACAGGGTGGTGCCGGGGGTGCGCTGCACTAATTGGAGGCTTTTCAAAAGGGGTCACGCCGGCTAGAGGCTTGCCGGAAGGGGGGTGCGGCAAAAAAAAACAGGGAGGTTGTGTCGGGGCTGTCCGGTCTTCGTTCGAGCCAAGGAGGGGGGGTGAGCTGGACCTGCTGTACGGCATCGAGGAGGGTTCCGAGCTGGGGGGGGGGGCTGTGCTGCAGTCCGTGCTGGAGGACGCTGCGCTGCGCTGGAGGGGGTTGCGCCATAGGAGGAAGGCGAGGGGATGGGAGGTGCGGCGCAAGGCTAGGGCGGCGCGAGCTGGTTTCCCTAGTGGTCCGGCCGAGAGGAAGGCGCATGAGAGAAGGTGTGGCGCTTAGGGTTAGGGGGGTGAGGTTGCGCGACGAACCAGGGAGGAAGGGAGAGGTACTACGCGACCAAAGAGAGGGGGATTAAGAGAGAAGAGGAAAAAAAAGAAAAAGGAAAAGAAACAAAACAAAAAAGAAATAAAAAATAAGGTAAAATAAAACCTAAAAAAACTATACATTAACTTAAAATAATAATAGGATTGTTAATATTAATGGTAATATTAGTGTAAAAAAATATGATGAAAAATAAAATTAAAATAATAACTTAAAAATAATTATTACCTCATTAAAATTTTAACAAAATTGATAATAATAGTTACAATGATAAAAGTGACATGCTGAAAATTTCATAACCTTTATAATAATATAATATTTTCTAGCTAATTAAAATATTAGCTGAAATAATAATAAGAATTAAAATAATTCCCAATAATAATAATAATAATAATAATAAAACACCTAAATTAATTAATCATTATTCATATTTCATTTTTGTGCTTAAATTATTATTCAACTCGTTAATTAATTAATTACCCACGTGTCGGGCAAGCCGCACGTTGATCAGGAGAAGCCACATGGCTTCATTCGTGTCGTGCGCGTGCGCAAACATTACGATGCCAAAACGTTCGTTTATCGGCAAAGCACAAAAGCTCTCGTCGGGTCTGGCGATGTGCATGGTCGTGTGCAAGGTCGCACACCCAAAAAAACACACATTTAGTAATAAAACATCGTCCAATTATGATTGGGCGCTATACACAGTTGCGCATACGGGCGCACACCCGTATAAGATCCCAAATCCCTTTTAAATTAGAATCGATTCAAACCACAACTCAAAGAAAGACCCACAATAATTAAATTAAGATAAAGTGTCGGTCAGGGTGTGACAATTCTACCCACCATGACACTTTCAACCCCAGAAAGTCCCAGAAGACTAGGTCAACCAAGGGTTCCAAGTGAGGCCATGAAGACACCTAAAACAAAACCTCAATCACCCGAAGATCAGAAATTCAAAACACCCATGACCTGAAACTTCAAAGAACACAAAGCCCAAATCACTCCAAAAAATATCCAACAACAAAAAATCACCTCCAAACACGACCACAACATGGAACACCCCGACCCCTAACTTAGGGATTACCAGGGTAGCTCGAGATCTCCAAGAATTCTCGCCAAGCGGCCCACTACTCAATCTAGCCAATTATCATGGTCGAGGTCGGGCAGAGCAAAAGTAAGGGTTTGCTCCACCAAACGCACTTTGAAAACAGAGGTCTTCCACAAGTTCATCCTATGGTGGTCTCCCCACCATATTAGGGTTCTCATCAAACATTGGTTATTCAAACCAAAACAACACACAACTCATAAAACCTCTAACACTAGCTTGAACCTCAAATTCCCCTATGTTAAACCAAACCAACACAGGAAGAGATGCCAGTGAGACCCATAATGGGTCTCCCAAACATTTTATAATTTCCTAACAGCACGGAACCTACGCGGGCATTCCCAGTTTACATTAAGCAATACTAACTGAACCCTTCATCACGAACCTACCACATGGTCCAACCCGCACTGATTATTCCTACAGTGGACAACACTCTACCACATGAGATATCTTTGATAGCAGAAACCCCTAACCAGGTGGCGAACTAGACAGGCGCACGCCAATTCCACAATACATGAGCATTTACGACCACAAAAAGGTTCACAGAGCACGCCTACTGGATTTACAAGAATACGGATTTTCTGAACATCTTTAAGGCCCAAGAAGAACACCCACGGACTAAGACTGCAATAATGATAAACAACCTTCATACCCATCACAAAAAAAATGAAGCCTTTAGAGAGGGTACCAAGATAAGTAAATTTAATCTTTCCCCATCCCATCACTATGAACTTAAGTTGGATCAAGTCCACCCCACGCCCGACGAGTTCTGACTGCGCGCAAGCTTCACCCTGAGACCTATGGTTGGGGACCTAATGTCTGAAGCATCTACCGCCTCGCAGTCACAAGCTGACAACCTGTGCCTTGAACTTCTTTCGCTGAAAAAGCAACCTGCATACTTCTCCTCGTGTCCTGATTGGACACTCTGTCAACATACCGACTAATAATTACAGCGAACGACTTAGGGTGTCCGACTAACCACACTAGAGGTAAGAGATTGAGAGGTTTGTCAAATGTGCGACACAAACTGACTAGAGGGGAATTCCAAGAACAAGTCCCTTTAGTTCACACTCTTCATCGAATGAAGAACATTCATTTACCACAATATAAATGAGACCAACAATGATTACGAGCTTTAAACTGATCTTTCCACACAACCTCTGGGGAATAATAAACTAACTCATCAGAAAGGTCACCATACCTCCTTCACCCTCCATTGACTGGTCAAGCAGCTACGAGATCCACCACTTTCCTTCTCCTTCACTTAGGTATAACCGCAGAATGAGACTAGTCTTGAGGGTTTCTCACGGCATCACTATTCGCAATGAAAACAGAACTATCACTGTTTGCCGGTTTAGTCTCGCTCGTCCTAACATACTCGAGAGAACTTACACATACACAACATCTAGAGTTCCTCCAAAACCAGAGACAGTTTCAACTTTCCCAAAGCACTCAACGACATCCAACTGACATCGAAATCTACGAACAGTCGACACCACCGAGCAGAACCTAACTCTGTCACTCCACTGAGAGTCTGAGCCGATCCAAGAAATGATAGAGAACTGCTGGAACCCATGGAACATTTCTAGGGGGAATATCCCAAACAAGAAACACAAAACAACATTCCAAAAATCCAAACACATCACAGAATAAAAATCAACATTTTAGAAACAAATCCAATAATTCCAATCTAAAAAATCAATTCATTCTTAATCAAAAACACCCTCTTGAGAAACCAAACATAGTGCAATAATACCGAACAACTCTTTTGAACACATTTCTTTAACTCCATACTCAAAACCAATTTCCAATTCCAAAACAATTTAAGCACAAAACCCCATTTTATAGAAAGCCCCACTTTTCTGGAAACAAGATGAAACTTTTAAAATCAATCACTCACCACTTATATTCCTAGATGCCTCACAGATTTCCATTTCTGTGCCACCCAGGCACCCATCCACACAATCCACCAACTATCCATTAATCACTTCCACATTCCCATGCGAAAATATATAGGAATACCACTGGACAAACCAAGGTTCTTTCAGTTTCAAAAATAAAACAATCCCAATATTCCAAAAATAATCTCCTTTTTTTCAAAACCATTTCAAAAATTCAAGGAAAATTTTATGAACGCTTTCCATTTCTAAAACAACCCATTTAAATTTTATATAACCCAAGAAGTTATTTTAGGAATTCAATTTCAGAAAATCAAATGCCAAATTTCAAAAAAAAAGGTCCAAGAGAAATGCACCCCAAAAATCATGTAAAACACACACCAAAATAAAATAAGAGCAGCACCAAAGTCCGCTTCCCTTTTTAAAGGAAACAATATCACGACAATCCCAAAATTGAAGCAAGATATCACAAACATTAAAACACCTGGGCGGAGGACTAGTGGTTGTGTCTAACCCGGCTACATGGTTTAGCAGACCATGCCCTAGGCATGCACCAACCACTAGGATTGTCGAACCGTACTCTCGGGCATCACATGGGTCTCTAATCCATGTGAGACTGCGCGTAGTACAGGTTTACTACCATTTTCATCCCTAATCCACAAATACCAGAGCCAAAACTTAAATCCCGGACTACCCCTAGTTACTCGAGGATCGAAACGAGCAAGAGTTCGCAACGCTCTTCTCGCACCTATCCCTTGAGTACCGACAGTCCTATCTTCAATCTACCTAACATCCTGGATAACAAGAGAAAAAAACTCCCTTTGATACCATTTTTTCACGAACTAGGCCGAGCCTCCATCTGACCCGGTGCCCGACCTAGTTCGCAACATGGCCCGAAGGGCGTTCCCGATCCCCACGGGCTGACACAAGTGCCTGAGTATCAAAAATAAAACATGGGAACAATTTAGCCGAATAAATAAACATGAAATAATCATAAGGATTAATAAATTTAAAACTAATGTCAACAACCAAACACGCCCTTAAACTAGGGTCAAAATTTATGTTCACAACTCGACCTAAAATAAGGGGTTGAAAATAAAGGAAAAACAAAAAAACTAACTCAGACCTCCATGCGACCTGAGGAGTCACGTCCTCAAGCCACCGCCACCAACTTGCATAGGGAAACCAATACAACTGGATCCACCAATGTTATGCACGATGCCACAAACTCGAATGCAGAAGAAACAGAATCTACATACACCCAAGGGTGCATGTAGGGTGTGAGCTAAAATCCCAGAAGGATTCCACTAAGAAGAGGTTCCACTAATAATTATTAAATGAAAAATACAGATGCAGTTTAATGGAATAAAAAGAAATAAGTGCTTAAGGAACTTTAATGAATACAGTTTTTAATGGAAAACTACTCTAAATGGAAAACAACTTAAATTAACACACACACACACAGACAGGCACACAAACACATGCACTGTAGAGACCCAAAGCTTGATGTACATGAACATTACAATACTTTTGCGGAATACTTATACCAAAAACAAACAGTCAAGGACTGTAATAGTTTAGTGTCTTTGGAAACATGGAATATAAACTTCTAATCATGTTGAAAGATCTTCAACATCTCCCATAACGATCTTCCCCTTTTTGTTTCCTTACCAAAAACCTTTCTTTTAATCCTGGTGGAAAAGAAAACATAAAAAGGGTGAGCTCAAATGCTCAGTAAGGGTAATCATTGAGAAAATAAAATAAACCATATACATTTGAACTTAAAAACATGAACATAATGTTTAATCATCAAAATCTTGAGCAATGACATAAAACATGGCAGTACGTAAGGCATAAATCATAATGGAACATCAATCATGATAAAATAGCATGGGAATAAAACATGTAATTGTGGAAAACCATTAATCACATGATATTATTTCCATGGTATCCAAGGCATTGCTTCCAAGACCATCTTAGTGGATAATGTCTCTTTCTGAATCGAGTTCACTCCTCGTTCCAGTCCTGTATCACTGAACCAAATTACCTTACCATTCCAGCCATGTCTATCTCATGAGATATAAATCTTTACCCAATACATTGGAGGGAGATATAGGTCCCACCCATCTCATAATGAAATAATTCTTACGTGTTCCACAACATAAACATAAATCATTCATCAAAACCCAAAGAATAAAATGGGTTTTATAAACATCATCCCATCATAACATAATCCATATAAAAAAATGGATATCATTTCATCATAAGAAGAGTGAAACCATATAAATCATAGATACATTATACTTGAAACATACACATATGAAATAATGTCATCTTAGATGGAAAATAGTTTTGATAAAACACTTGAAATGAATTCTTGAATAAAATATCCTTTCTTCTTCAAAATCACTATCTTTTCACAAAATGCCATGGAATTTTAAAATAAAAGGATTTTGTTGAAAATAGTCATGAAATATTGTAGAGTAAGGTTTATGAAAATAAGGCTTTATGAAACCATAAAAATCCGTTCATGTCGGATAAGTTAAAAAAACATTCTCCTCGTACTTTTGTCGGAAAAGTCAAAAAAGTACCACGTAACGTAAAAAAATAAAGATTCCTTACATACCGTGTAGTAAAAGTCAAAACTGGGTAAAAAGGACTTTGAACATACATGAACCCATTTTTATAAAACAGGGGAATGGATGATAAATATAACACCCTTAAATACATACGAATAAACAATCTCGTGTAAAAACGAGATTGGAAAAGTTATCCCTTACCTTAGGTCCGATATGCTTCGTACATATTAGAACCTCATGTATAATGATTTAAATAATTTCATTGCTTTTACATAATCATATTCATTGTTATGTTATTATATATAGTTTACTTATGACTTTATATTACCCATTCTTTTGTAAATTTGATGGAAAACCAGTGATTTGGGTAAAATCGTTCCATTTATTGTACGTGTTTCGACTTGTTGTTCTTGATATTATTACTCATATCCTGATTTAATTAATTACAGAATGTAAAAAATGATTTATATATAATATATATTCATCATATACAAATATATATGATATATCGATAAATGGAATGAAATACACCGATCATGGAGACGGTAGGCCGTACGTACGCATGAACGTTGTTTTCGTTTCCTTATTGAATTGAATGAAATTAAATAAATGACATACATATATATATATATATTTACATAAATCCAGTATCATTATTATGTCATATATTTCATTATTATTCATTATATATACATTATAATCATTCATGAATGGTTAACATGGAGAATGAATCTTATCGCGTCGTGGAGATGGTAGTCCGTACGTACCCACAAGCGATGATAACATTATCATGATCGTGGAATTGTATTGAAGTGTATGTATAATATTTCAGAATCAATATCACTTTACAATAATCATATATAGTTATTTATTTACACCATTATACCCATTCAAGTAAGGTGGTGGTCGAAAACCGATTACACCACGACGTGGAGACAGTTTTCCGTACGTACGCACGCACAATGATTTTGTTTTCCGTAGGATGGATAGAAGGTGAAATAGGTTTGTTTCATATTTATAATAACATATAAGTATATAAGTAATACTTATGTTATTACTTTATAATGAGACAACTAAATAATAAGAATTAGAAGAAGAAAGAAACTTGAGAGAATCAGAAGAAGAGATTACCTCTTCTTCGACACACCTCCTTGAAGCTTCCTCTTAATGAAGTAGAGTTGGACTTTTGAGAAGACCAGAACCTCCAGAAAGTTTCTAGGGAAGTTTATATGAGAAATTTTCAGGGGTTGGATGAGATTCAAGGCTCAAAAGGGTGTGAATAGAAGAGGGAATGGGTGCCCTTTTTAAAAAGGAGGAGAGGGGCACCTTTGGAAAAACTTAAAATATTATTTTATAATAAAGTCATATTTGGTTTATAATATCTCCAAATTAATTTATTCTGAAGATAATGTGAAAATGGGTCGAAATAATCTCAACCAATAGGTTTTAGATAAGTTTATGTTACAATTTTAACCTTATATTTTAGATTTAACTCTAAGTTAAATAATTTAACTTTTACCGTGTCTTCTTGTTTTCTTACACTATATGGTTAATAAACTTACTATAACCAGAAAAACGAACCCCAAGTTGTTCATTATTAATATATATAACCTTATCTAAGTCATTTGGACGAACCTTAGATTTTTAGGAATATAATAACAATTAATAATATAATATTTGTTTTAAAAACTATTTTATGTCAATTTTGACACTATTTAGTAATTGATTTTTGAGAAAATCATAACAGCATAATTAGTTCAATAAAAGTTAATTAAATCAATACTAACATGTCATATTAACCTAGAAAATTAGTGTAATTTATAAAAAGTCTCAAATTACATTTATTTGTGTATTTATAATATCAATTATTTTAATATTTCATTATTTAGGTAATTTCTGAATCACAATTGTGTCATAAATAAATTACATTATTTAATGTCTAAAAATTATAAATAAACTACCATTAGGTAGGAAATATTTTTATATTTCTAATGAATATTTATAGTCAAATTTATCTTATTTATAACCATATATTCAAAATGTTTTAGTTATTAAACTTTGAATTTATCTATTTTAACTCTTCTTTAAATAAAATAATATTAAATGCCCTAATCTAATCCAAGTGGACCTAAATGGTAATATTTTATTCCTAAGGTTGTTTTTGGTCCAATTAAACTTATCCAATAGAATTTGGACATGTGTTAGGGTAATAATAATATCATTTTTACCCTTAATTACCCTATTTACTTTTAACCGTGGTAAATAAAAGTAAAAAGTTACTATTCACCAAAAATAATTTTTATCTTATTGAACCAAATTTTACTCCTTGATATTAAACGTGTCTCTCTTATTTCTGAAATTCCACTCACAGAAGGGGTAAAATTATGATTTATGTAAATTTTCAAATTCTCCTAGGAGGTGGGTAAAAGACGGTAAGAAGTTCAATAAAATTTTTATATATATCTAAAATTATTATAAAATGACTCCAATGAATTACATTGAACTTATATAGGTATTATGTATCAATTTTTACATAAAATAAATTTAAATAAAATAAATAATTATTTAAATAAAAAGTCGGTTTTTAAATAGTAACCTAGTGTTTTCATTATTCATCAAAAATTGAAAGTTTTCAGTAAAATACCAAAAATTCACCCTAGGATAATTTCGATATTCCGAATCCAAAAATGAAGTCCATTTTGAAAGATAAAATTTATAAAATTTTAAAAAGTGGGTATTACTATTCATAACAGCTAGTTCATAATAATATTATAATAATATCTCATTTAGTGAAACTTGGTATTGCGTATAACACACGCTATCGTGGAATGTCGCGGTTGCGTGTAATGAAATCCAAGTCAGGGTTGCGTGTAGTGCAAGATTCATTTGTTGCTGCATATAAATGAATCCAACCATATTTCATTTATACATTGAATATATATATATATACACTCAATGTTGCGTAAAATAACTTCTATCAAACGAACTTGAAATTGTGTGTAACACGATCCAAGATTTGTGTTGTGTATACTGAAAGCTAATACGGTGTTGCGTATAGAACAAGCTAATTTTGGTGTCATGTACAACACGAGACATCAATGAAATTAAAAATAATAATTCTCATTAAATCTCGGGTTGTTACATTCTACCCCCCCTTAAAATGAATTTCTCCATTGAAATTTTCTGGGGTTATAAATCGTTTACTACTTGTAATTTTCTTTAATAGAAACCCACATCGTAAAATGGAATACTAAAGCTTAATTTTAAAAACTAATGTAAGAAACGAAATGGTTACCCAAATTAATTTATCCCTGGGTTTCCACATAGGAGAACATAGGTGAAAATATGGATATAGAAGAGAAATATAACCGTCATGTTCAGATGGAGAGTGGTAGAGAACATGGCTATGAAAAATCCAACAATCACAAAGCCATAAATTTTTGATGATCTAAGGCACCATCTGATTCATTAGATATGAGATTACTAGAATAACATTTTTGGTTTCCAAGATCATTTCCCTAACATTGATGAACTTTTACATAAGGAGAAATACTTACTTGATTTTAGTGTAATATCGTTGTTGGTCATTCCATGAACAATTTCCACTTCATCTCTATTTAAATAAATGAAGCTGAATTTTTCATTCATGAAGTGTTAGAAGATCATGCGATAGAATGATAAGTCACCCCATCTGTTTCTATCACAAAAAGGTTAGCATAAGTTATTAAATATAAATAAGTTCATCTATGGTGAGATTAATCATATATGATTCCAGCAATGGACTTATACTTTATCTATCATACCGCTTAATAAAATAAAACTAGTTTCTACTAACCAGGGACTTCCTGTAGGCCAGTGGTATGCGATAAAGGCATGTCGCACTTTAGTTGTGGGTTCGATTCCCACATCCTTGTCCGACGTGACGGGTTGTCTCCCATCCTGCATGTTTTCCTTTTTCTAAATCTACATTATTATAACATTCCATAAATAATATCGAAAAAAGTTCTAGCCTTAAACAATTCTATCTGATGTCCAACTTAATCCATTCCAACCTTTAAGATTATCGAAAATACTTCTGTCCAAAGTTATAGTATAAATAAGATAATTACTAGAAATATCATCAACCAAGCTTGTGAATGCCATCATTTATCCCCCATATAAGATATATCTTGTTGGCCACATTCCAAACATGTGAATACCTTAATCATGTATTATCTTGAAAAATGAATACCCATTGAACCTTAGTGAACACATTAATTCTTTCAAAAGTTAACTCTTTCCACATAACAAAATCCCAAAATTTTTATATACTCAAACCATTATGTCACATTGTCCTTATATCAGCCATGAGCTCATCAATACTATAAAACATCTCATTATCTACTAATCCCTTCATTTTGCGCATATCATCTACTTTACAAAAATATATGAATTAACCTTTCATGGTTACTAGTACCATTCAACATATACTTTCAAATACTTTAGGAAAACAATAGTATAACAATCCTTAGATGTGTCTTTATTCCATAGTACCATTAAATTACCAATACAACATAACTCTTGATAAACATACAATCATTCCACTAACTTCTTAAACCACTGACTGAGCTTCGTCATTTCTTTCATCTCATATATCATTTGTAGTCTCTTCATCATAATCAACATAAATACTACCCATACGACCATGCTGTTTCTCTTCATGAGATTTTCCATTAGGGCATTGGTTATCACAATACCCATACATTCAACATTTAAAACATTTAACCATAAATGATGTCTTAGCAATACCATTATCCTTGTCCATGGTGTTAACTGAACCTTTTCCTTTACAATTACTGGCTTTGTGTCCTTCTTTTCCACACCCAAAGCATCTTCCGGTTCCTTTGAAACATTCTCCCTGATGCCTCTTCCCACATGATTTACATGAGGGGAATTGAACCTTCTTTCCTCTATGATCATCATGAAACTCCATCTTTCTCTTTTTAGCTGAGTCGGGATACTTACCAAAGTTGAGATTATTGATCATATTATGAGATTGATGATTAGGAATAATGATGATGTTTAGACTTCCAAATTCAATTTCATTTGGTTTCTCATGAAGAATATCATTCCATTGTCCATCATATCCTTCATTATTGTGAATCTTCCTATTTCCAGCCATTTTCTAAAACCCAAAATGAATAGTGTGAGTGGAAAAAATCATTATAGGAAAATAGCATAATAAAGGGGGAGTACCTTAAATATATAACACCTTAGGTTTAATTATAATATCATTACCATAATTCTAGGACTATAACATATACGTATACTTAACCTTAGAGACATCCCTAGACATACCTTATAAATATCTCTAGGGATCTCACTAAATTTCTCGCATCCTAGTTTCCAAAGGTTGACTAAAACTTTCCTCTGATACCTACTGTAGAGACTCAAAGCTTGACCTACATGGAAATTACAATACTTTTTCGGAATACTTATAACAAAAAAACACTCAAGAATCGTAATAGTTTAGTGTCTTTGGGAACCTGTAATATAAACTTCTAATCATGTTAAAAGATCTTCAACATCTCCCATAACGATCTTACCCTTTTTGTTTCCTTACCTAAAACCTTTCTTTCAATCTTGGGGGAAAATAAAACATAAAAAGGGTGAGATCAAATGCTCAGTAAAGGTAAGCATGGAGAAAATAAAACAAACCATATACATTTGAATTTAAAAACATGAACATAATGGTTAAACATCAAAATCTTGAACAATGACATAAAACATGGCAGTATGTAAGGAATAGATCATAATAGAACATCAATCATGATAAAATATCATGGGAATAAAACATGTAATTGTGGAAAACCATTAAGAACATGATATGATTTCTATAGTAGCCAAGGCATTGCTTCCAAGACCATCTTAGTGGACAAAGTTTCTTTCTGAATCGAGTTCACTCCTCGATCCAGTCCTGTATCACTGAACCGGATTAACTTACCATTCCAGCCATGTCTATCTCATGAGATATAAATCTTTACCCAATGCATTGGAGGGAGATATAGGTCCCACCCATCTCATAATGAAATCATTTTATGTGTGCCACAACAAAAACATAAATCATTCATCAATTCCCAAAGAATAAAATGGGTTTCATAAACATCATCCCATCATAACATAATCCATATAATCCAAATGGATATAATTTCATCATAAGAAGAGTGAAACCATTTAAATTATATAGACATTATATTTTAAATATACACATATGAAATAATGTCATCTTAGATGGAAAATAGTTTTGATAAAACACTTGAAATGATTTCTTGAGGAAAATATCCTTTCTTCTTCAAAATCATTTTCTCTTCACAAAATGCCATGCAATATTAAAAAAAATGATTTTGTTGAAAATAGTCACAAAATATTGTAGAGGAAGATTCCTGGAAATAAGGCTTTATGAAACCGTAAAAATCTGTTCATGCCGTATAAGTTAAAAAAACATTCTCCTCGTATTTTTTTCAGAAAAGTCAAAAAAGTACCTCGTAATGTACAAAAAGAAATATTCCTTACATACCATGTAGTAAAAGTCAAAAATGGGTAAAAATGTATTTGAACATACATGAAACCATTTGTAGAAAACAGGGGCATGGATGATAAATATAACCCCAGTAAATACTTACGAATAAACAATCTCGGGTAAAAACAAGATTGGAAATGTTGTCCCTTACCTTAGGTCCAATATGCTTCATATGTATCCAAAACTCTTGTATAATGATTTAAATAATGTAATTGACTTATTACAGAATTATATTCATTGTTATGAAATCATATGTAGTTTACTTATGACTTTATATTACCCATTCTTTTGAAAATTCGATGTAAAAGCAGCGATTTGGGTAAAATCGTTTCATTTATGGTACGTGTTTCGACTTTTTATTCTTAATATTATTACTTATATCATGATTTAGTTAATTGAAGAATGTAAAACATGATTTATATATAATATATATTCAGAATATATATATATATATGACAGATCGATAAATGGAATGAAATACACCGTTCATGGAGACGGTAGGCCGTACGCACGTATGAACGCTGTTTTCGTTTACTTATTGAATTGAATGGAATTAAGTAGATGACAAACATATATATATACATAAATACAGTATCATTATTATGTCATATATTTCATTATTATTCATTATATATACTTTATAATCATTCATGAATGGTTAATATGGAGAATGAATCTTATCACGTCATGGAGACGGTAGTCCGTATGTACGCACGAGCGATGATATCATTCTCATGATCATGGAATTGTATTGAAGTGTATGTATAATACTTTAGAATCAATATCACTTTACAATAATCATATATAGTTATTTATTTACACCATTATAACCATTCAAGTAAGGTGGTGGTCGAAAACAGATTACACCACGATGTGGAGACAGTATTCCGTACGTACGCATGCATGACGATTTAGTTTTCCATAGGATGGATAGACAGTGAAATAGGGTTGTTTAATATTTATAATAACATATCAGTATATAAGTAATAATGATGTTATTACATTAAAATTAGACAACTAAATAAGAAGTAGTAGAAGAAGAAAGAAACTTGAGAGAATCGGAAGAAGAGATTACCTCTTCTTAGACGCACCTCCTTTAAGCTTCCTCTTAAGGAAGTAGAGTTGGTCTTTTGAGAAGAACAGAACCTCTAGAATGTTGCTAGGTAAGTGTATAAGAGAAATGGTAATTGTTTGGTAGAGCTTCAAGGCTCAAAAGGGTGTGAAGAGAATAGGGAAGGAGTGCCATTTTTATAAGGGAGGAGAAGAGCACCTTTGAAAAAACGTAAAATATTATTTTACAATAAAGTCATATTCGGTTTATAATAGCTCCAAATTGATTTATTTCCAAGCTAAAGTGATGATGGGTCAAAATCCTCTCAACTAATAGGTTTTAGACATGTTTATGTTACTATTTTAAACTTATCTTTTAAATTTAATTCTAAGTTAAATAATTTAACTTTTACTGTGTCTTCTTGTTTTCTTACAATATATGGTTAATAAACTTACTATAACCTACCAAAATAACCTCAAGTAGTTCATTATTAATATATATAATATTATCTAAGTCATTTGACCAAACCTTATATTTTTAGGAATATAATAACAATTAATAATAAAATATTTGTTTTAAAAACTATTTTATGTCAATTTTGACACCATTTGGTAATTAATTTTTGTGAAAATCATAACAGCGTGATTAGTTCTATAAAAGTTAATTAAATAAATACTAAAATGTCATATTAACCTAAAAAATAAGTGTAATTCATAAAAAGTCTCAAATTACATTTATTTGGGTATTTATAATATCAATTATTTTAATATTTTATTATTTAGTTAATTACTGCATCACCATTGTGTCATAAATAACATAAATTATATAATGTCTAAAAATTATAAATAAAATACCATTAGGTAGGAAATATTTTTAAATTTATAATAAATATTTATAGTCGAATTTATCTAATTTATAACCCTATATTAAAAATGTTTTAGTTATTAAAAATTGATTTTAACTATTTTAACTTTTCTTTAAATAAAATAATATTAAATGTCATAATCTAATCCATGTGGACCTAAATGGTCATATTTTATTCCTAAGGTTGTTTTGGGTCTAATTAGACTTATCCAATAGAATTAGAACATATGTTAGGGTAATAATAATATCAGTTTTACCCTTAATTACCCTATTTACTTTTAACCGTGGTAAATAAAAGTAAAAAGTTACTATTCACCAAAAATTATTTTTATCTTATTGAACCACATTTTACTCCTTGATATTAACCATGTCTCTCGTATTTTCGAAATTCCACTCACAGAAGCGGTAAAATTAAGTTTTATGTAAAATTTTAAATTCTCTTAGGAGATGTGTAAAAGACGGTGAAAAGTTCAATAAAAGTTTTATATATCTAAAATTTTTATAAAATGACTTCAATGAATTACATTGAAATTATATAGGTATTATGTATCCATTTTCACCAAAAATAAATTGAAATAAAATAAATAATTATTTAAATAAAAAGTCGATTTTTAAATAGCAACATAGTGTTTTCACTATTCATTAAAAATTGAATGTTTTCAGAAAAATACCAAAAATTCACTCTAGGATAATTTTGATATTTCGAATCCAAAAATGAAGTCCATTTTGAAAGATAAAATTTATAATATTTAAAAAAGTGGGTATTTATATTCATAACGGCTAGATCATAATAATATTATAATAATATCTCGTTTAGTGAAACTTGGTATTGCGTATAACACACACTATCGTGGAAGGTCACGGTTGCTTGTAATGAAATCCAAGTCAGGGTTGCGTGTAGTGCAAGATTCATTTGTTGTTGTGTATAATAGAATCCAACCATATTTCATTTATACATTGAATATATATATAAATAAACTCAATGTTGCGTAAAATAACTTCTGTCAAAAGAACTTGAAATTTTGTGTAACACGATCCAAGATTAGTGTTGTGTATACTGCAAGCTAATACAGTGTTGCGTATAGAACAAGTTAATTTTGGTGTCGCATACAAAACAAGTAATCAATGAAATTAAAAATAATAATTCACATAAAATCTTGGGTTGTTACATGCACACACTTTCTTAGTAACCCCAACGTCACACCGTGTGCCGACGGGGAGCACAGAGCAAAAGAGGAGCACAATGCATGGGAGACGCCCTAAAGATACTATCGAGAAGTGGGACCCTAGAACCTTGCGTCTTGTTGAACGATGGTACAGAAACACAAAAATATACGTTCTCGTGCACGAGCCACTAGACAGGGCAACACTTCCATAACCTAGTGGTCTCCGATTAGCCAAAAATTTAGTTAGTGTTGTAGTCGTCAAATCCAGCTAAGTGAAACCGGGCTGATGCCACTACCGTATCACTAGCACACTAGTCCTAGTCTGCCCAGCTAGTACCCAGGCTTCTTGTTTTTGCTCAAGTAGTTCAGAGTTCATGTCACATGTCATAATCATACACTAAAACCCAATAAGACACTACACACGCCAAAATAACCATTTTCACACACAAAGGTCTTTTGAAATAAGATTCAGACTAGAATATCTCAAAACCATGTTTGCATAAGTTGTACAACCAATTAAAATAACTTTTCATCCTTAATAAGTATTTAATAAAACAATTAAGATTATTAATAAAAAAATTTTTGAAGTGGAGAGCATGAATTTACACACAAAACCAAATCAACCCTCTTTTGTAACCAAACACAGACACGCCACATTAAGAGATCAATCCACAGCACTTATACCAATTAAAGAAACCGTTTGAGTGGTTTAAAACAAGTGTTAACAAATGATACAATAGTTTTTTCACTAAATATACATTTGGTTTTATTTAAAATGCCACTTTAGAACCAAACACATGACGTAATCTTATCAAAACATGATTTTCACCACAAATATCGTTTAATTAAAAATTTCACAATTTATAAAGAACTAAAAACCAGCTTGACATGGGTTTCCAAAAAAAAATCACACTAATATCACATAAACACATTAATAACAAATCAATGAATATGAGATCTCAAGAGAATAAAATAAAGCCACTTTTCCCCATGAAAACTTATTAAATAACACATTGAATTAATTAAACATGCAAATAAATTCATCAAACAATAATTATAAGCGAAACCACCTCTTTGGAATGTATGAAACCTCGTGAGTTTGGTGAAAACCTCCTACCGAACGACTGTCGCACCTCAAAAGATCTAACGTGAACCATTTTTTTTTCAAGAAAACAGACCCAAAATAATGAAACTGAACCAAATTCATATTACACCCTAACCTGATAAACTGTCAGATGAAGAAATCAATCGGATGAAGAAGGACGCACCTAAAGAGAGGGTGCGGAATGCTGGCCAAGCGAGACGGGGTGGTGCCGGGGGTGCGCTACACCAGTTTGAGGCTTGCTGAAAGGGGTCACGCCGACTGGAGGCTTTCCGGAAGGGTGTGGGGCCTAAAAAAATAGGGAGGGTGTGCCGTGGCTGTTCGGCCTTTGTTCGAGCCAAGGAGGGGGGGGGGGGTTGCGCTGGACGCCGGCGATGAGGGTTACGAGCTGTGGGGGGGGGGGGGGCTATAAAGAGGTTCATGCTGGAGGACGCCGTGCTGCACCGGAGGGGGTTGCACCAGAGGAGGAAGGCGTGGGGAGGGGAGGTGTGGCTCAAGGCTGGGGTGGCGTATACTAGTTTCCCTGGTGGTCCGGCCGAGAGGAAGGAGTAGGGGAGAAGGTGTGGTGGTTAGGGTTAGGGGGGTGAGGTTGCGCCGCGAACCAGGGGGAGAGGTCCTACGCGACCAAAGAGAGGGGGAGTAAGAGAGAAGAGGAAAAAAAGAAAAAGAAAAAGAAACAAAACAAAAAAAAAGAAATAAAAAATAAGGTAAAATAAAACCTAAAAAAAACTATACATTAACTTAAAATAATAATAGGATTGTTATTATTAATGGTAATATTAGTGTAAAAAAATATTATGTAAAATAAAATTATAACAATATCTTAAAAATAATTTTTACCTCATTAAAATTTTAACAAACATAAAAATAATAGTAACAATGATAAAAGTGACATGCTGAAAATTTCATAACCTTTATAATAATTTAATATTATCTAGATAATTAAAATATTAGGTGAAATAATAATAATAAGAATAATAATTCCCAATAATAATAATAATAATAATAATAATAATAATAATAATAATAAAACTCCTAAATTAATTAATCATTCTTCATATTTCATTTTTGTGCTTAAATTATTATTCAACTCGTTAATTAATTAATTACCCACATGTTGGGAAAGCCGCACGTTGATCAGGCAAAGCCACATGGCTTAATTTGTGTCATGCACGTGCGCAAACATTACGACGCCAAAACACTCGTTTATCAGCAAAGCGCAAAAGCTCTCGTCGGGTATGGTGACGTGCACAGTTGTGTGAAAGGTCACACACCAAAAAAAAAACACATTTAGTAATGAAACATCATCCAATTACGATTAGGCACTACACACGCTCACACATACGGGCGCCCATCTGTATAAGATCCCAAATCCCTTTTAAATTTGAATCGATTCAAACTGCAACTCAAAGAAAGACCCAAAACAATTAAATTAAGATAAAGCATCGGTCGGGGTGTGACAATATCCATATTCTTTTACTTTTTTAAATAAATTTTCCATTTTTATTTAAATTAGTTATTCATGTATTTCTAAACTATATCAAATAGTATTTTAAAATTTGTTAGAAGGAATATTCTTAATATTTAAAAACTAGAAATTAATTATTTTAACATTTATGTAATGAAATAATTTTCCTTAAATGATTATGATTCTTCTTTATAAATATCCAATCACAATATTACTTAGATTTTTCAAGTAAATGATTTTCCCATTATTCATTGAATTTATAATTTTTAAATGTTTACAAAAAATGATGTTTTATCTTCATTTTCAAATCATAATTATAAAATTTTAATAAAATTATTATAGCATATATTAGCTTATTTTAAGGATAGTTATACTTCATTAGTGAGATGTTATTATGATACAATACAATTTATTTCACTTGAAGTCAGATGGTGATGATGTTTTAATATTTCTTTTGTTAAATTGGTTTCTTTCCAACATGTTAATTAATATATGATGAATTTTTTAATGATATTACAACATATTTAAATAATGTTTTTATTATGTGATGGTTGGGTGCTGAATTATATAGTCTGCCATTATATATATAAAACATTGATATCAAATAAGAAAATATAAAAGTGATTAAATTGTAAAACCAAACCAATATAGAACTATGCCCACTATATATATGAGAATGATCATTGAAATCAATCCACTATGAGACTCTATCTGCTATGATAGTATTCGTAGTGATCCTTGACTATATAATTGATTTATTATAATTTTTAATTCCACATAATTATGTCTTAAGCTTATGATATTCTATTTTGATCATTATTAATTATTGATGATTATAAAAACATATGGCTCATGTATTTTGTTATGATCAATGCTTATGAAATTATTTATGATTTGTAGTTGGTGAATTTTTATGCATGATTTTATTATTTATGATCAGGTTCTCATACCTTTATTATTATCCGACACTCTTATGTGATCTTACATTAATAATTACACATATTCTATGTTAGGGTGTATTTGTTCAAATTAACACCATACAATGAAATAATGGAATGTTTTGGATAAATATTTAATTCCATATTACACTATTTTGAAAAATAATTTCCAGACATTCCTTTTATGTAGGTGATAATTTTTTCCATGGTTATTATTAAACAACAAAAGAAATACAATCGATATATTTACTAAATTTGTACCTAAAATTTTTAAACATGGAGTAAAATTTAACATATTATAACCCAATAATTTCAAGATATCAAATTAAAAATTATTTCATAAAATGAGATATAAAACTTTCTTCCAAAAATTTTATTTTTATGCCTTAAAATAGAATTATATAAAAATCATTTAAAATTATGATAATGTTGTAAATAAAGTTAAAAATATATGAATTTAATGAAAAATAAAGTTATAATGAGGTTTTTAAATTTCTTCACTAATAGAAAATAAATTACAGTTTTATGAAAAGCATCATTTTTCACTATTTAGGAATTGTTTTTAATAAATATCACACGCAAAAATATATATAACAACATACACACATGATGAGTTCAAAAAACAATAAAAATATCTCACAAAATTTTTTTATCAGGTTTTCTTGGTTATTTTAAACTTAGTATTGTGCGTAACGAAATATTTAAAATAAATTATATTTATTTTAATATGGAATATATCGTAAAATCTCATGGTGTTACATAAATAAGAAAATTAAGTCTATTATTCAATGAAATTTCATTCAACAAAATCCCTTATTTTATGGATTTCTCATAAAAAAACTTATTTCCTTAAGATATGTATTTATTGAGGATAATATATTAATTTAAATGGTGTATATATTTTATCTTTGACATGTAATATAAGGATTGTAATTAAATTTATGTTGTTTTATGTTTCGTATGGTGTTATTTATTTCAAAGTGTTTTTGGATTTCAATTTTCGTAACGGGTTATTTTTAAAAACAAAATTAATGTTTTTAAAATACATTACCAAACATTTATTCATCTATATCTATATTCTTTTAATTATTTAGATAAATTTCCCATTTTAATTGAAATTAGTTATTCATGTATTTTTAAAATATCATAAAAATTATTTTAAAATGTTTTAAAAGGATTATTCTTAACATTTAAAAACTAGAAATTAATTATTTTAACATTTATGTAATGAAATTATTTTCCTTCAATGATTACTATTTTTCTTTATAAATATCCCATCATAAGATTACATGTATTTTCAAACGAAATTATTTTCCCATTATTCATTGAATTTATAATTTTTAAAATTTTACAAAAAAGAAAATTATGTTTTATCTTAATTAGCAAATAATAATTACAAACCTTTAATATAATTATTATAACCTTTATTAGATTATTTTAAGGATCATTATACTTTACTAGTGATATATTATTATGATACAATACAATTTATTTCCCTAGAAGTCCTATGATGATGATGTTTTAATATTTCTCTTGAGAAGTTGGTTTCTTTCTAACATGTTATTTAAGATATGATGAATTGTTTTATGATATTATGACATATTTATATATGGTTTTTATTATGTGATGTTTGGTCCCTAAATTATATATTCCTCTATTGTATATTGAAAATATCGATATCTCATAAGAAAATATACAATGGATTAATGAGTAAAAAAACCAATACAGGACTATGTCCACAATGTATTTGAGAATGATGGGTGAAATCAATCCACTATGAGAAACTATCTACTGTGATAGTATTGGTAGTGATACTTGACTATAAAAATGATTTTTATTATTTTTTTATTCCACATACATATTTCTTAATCTTATGATATTCTATTTTGATTATTATTAATTATTGATGATTCCACAAACATATGACTCATATATTTTGTTATGATCAATCCTTATGTAATGATTCATGGTTTATAGTTGGTAACTTGTTATGTATGATTTTATTTGTTCTGATTTGGTTCTCAATACTTTATTATTATATAATATCTCATGTGATCTTATACTGATAATTCCACATATTCTATGTTGGTATGTATATGTTCAAATTAATATAATTCAGTGAAGTAATGGAATGTTTTGGATTAATATTTATATCCATATTATACTATTTTCAAAAATAATTTACAGACAATCCTTTTATGGAGGTGATAATTTTTACCATGGTTATTATTTAATAACAAAATAAATACAATCGACATTTTTACTAAATTTAAACCTCTAAATTTTAAATATGGACTGAAATTTATCATATTATATTCCAATAATTTTTAGAATTTTAATTAAAAATTTTATCATAAAATGTGATGTAAAACTTTTTTCCAAATTTTTTTTATGCCTCAAAATAAAATTATATAAAAATAATTTAAAATTATAATTCTATTGTAAATAAAATGAAAATTATATGAAAATAACAGCAAATAAAATTATAATGAGGTTTTAAAAATACATCATTTAGAGAAAATACATTACTTTTTTAAGAAAAGCATCATTTTTTAAAATCTAGAAAAAAATTCTTAATAAATATCACACACAAAAATATACATAATAACATACACACATGATAATTTCAGAAAATGATAAAACTATCTCAAAAACATATTTTGATATGTTTTCATGGTTAGTTTAAACTCAGTGTTGTGCGTACAGAAGTATTAAAAATAAAATAGTTTTTTTTAATTTGTAATATATTGTAAAATATCATGGTGTTACATAAATAAAAAACTATGTTCCATTATTCAATGAAATTTCATTCACTAATATCCTATGTTTTATGTATTTCTCATATCAAACTTATTTCCTAGAGATTCGTTTTTATTGATGAAAATATATTCATTTATATAGTGTATATACTACATCTTTGATGTGGAATATAATGATTGTCATTAAATTTAGGTTGTTTTATGTTTCTTCTCGTGTTATTTATTTCAATGTGTTTTTGGTTTTCAATTTTTGTTAAGGGTTATTCGATAAAACTAAATTAATTTTTTTAAAATATATTACCAAACAATTATTCATATATATCCATATTCCATTAAAAGTTTAAATAATTTTACCATTTTTATTGAACATAGTTATTTATGTATTTCTAAACAATCACTAATAGTATTTTAAAATGTATTAAAAGAAATATTCTTAACATTTAAAAGTTAGAAATTAATTATTTTAATATTTATGTAATGAAATCATTTTCCTTCCATGATTACTATTCTTTTTTCTAAATATCCAGCCGTTGATTACTTGGATTTTTAAAAGAAAAGATGTTTCCATTATTCTTTGAATTTTTAATTTTTAAAATTTTATAGAAAAGAAAATGATGTTTTATCTTCATTTTCAAATCTAAATTTTAAAATTTTTATAAAATTATTTTAAACTATGTTAGCTTCATTTAAGGATCATTATAATTTACTAGTGAGATATTATTATGATACAATACAATTTATTTCCCTAGAATTCCTATGATGAAGATGTTTTAATATATGTCTTGTGAAATTGGTTTCTTTCCAACATGTTAATTAAAATATAATGAATTGTATTATGATGTTACAACAAATTTAAATATGGTTTTTATTATGTGATGGTTGGGCCATAAATTATATAGTCCTTTATTGTATATGTATAATATTTATATCCCATAATACTATATAAAAGGTATTAAGGAGTAAAAAAAACAAACCTGGGACTTTGTCCAATATGTACAAGAGAATCATGGGTGAAATCAATCCACTATGAGACTCTATCTACTATGATAGTATTGGTAGTGATCCTTGACTATAAAAATGATTTATTATTATTTTTTATGCCACATAGATATGTCTTAATCTTATGATATTATATTTTGATCATTATTAATTATTTGTGATTCCACAATCATATGACTCATGTATTTTGTTATGATCAGTCCTTATGCAATGATTCATGATTTATAGTTGTTGACTTGTTATGAATGATTTTATTAGTTATGATTAGGTTCTCATAACTTTATTATTATTATAAACTCTCATGTGATCTTAGACTGGTAATTCCACATATTCTATGTTAGGATGTATATGTTCAAATTAATACCATTCAGTGAAATAATAGAACATTTGGGATAAATATTTAATACCATATTACACTATTTTGAAAAACAATTTCAAGGATTACCTTTTATTGAAGTGTTAATTTTTACCATGTTCTTATTTAATAACGAAAAAATAAAATTGATATATTTATGATATTTGAACCTCTAAATTTTAAATATTGGGTAAAATTTATCATATTATATCCTAATAATTTCTGGAAAATAAATTAATAAATTATCATCTAAAATGTGATGTAAAACATTTTTCAGAATTTTTTTTGCATGCCTCGAAATACAATTATATAAAAATTATTTAAACTTATGATACAATTGTAAATAAAATGAAAATTATATAAATTTAGCACTAAATAAAATTATAATGTGTTTTTTAATTTTTACCATTTAGAGAAAATAAATTAATGTTTTAATAAAATCAATTTTTCACTATTCAAAAAAAGTCTTAATAAATATCACACATAAAAATATACATAATAACATACCCACATGATGATTTCAAAAATGATAAAACTATCTCAAAATCATATTTTAACAGGTTTTCATGGTTAGTTTAAACTCAGTGTTGTGTGTAATGAAATATTTAAAATAAATTATATTTATTTTAATGTGGAATTTATTGTAAAATCTCATGGTGTTACATAAATAACAAAATTAAGTACCCTTATTAAATAAAATTTCATTCAATAACATTCCATGTTTTATGTATTTCTCATATCAAACTTATTTCCTTGAGATGAGTTTTTATTGAGGAACATATATTCATTTATATGGTGGATATACTACATATTTGACATGTAAAAAATGATTTTCATTAAATATAGGTTGTTTTATGTTTCTTCTCATGTAATTTATTTCAAAGTGTTTTTGGATTTCAATTTTTGTAAAGGGTTATTATTTAACACAATATTATTTTTTTAAAATATATTACGAAACATTTATTCATCTATATCCATATTATTTTAAATGTTTAAATAATTTACCCATTATTATTGAAATTATTTATTCATGTATTTCTAAACTTTCTCGAATAGTATTTTAAAATGTTATAAAAAGAATATTCATAACATTTAAAAGATATAATTTAGTTATTTTAACATTTATGTAATAAAATCACTTTCTTCCATGATTACTATTCTTCTTTATAAATGTCCAATCATATAATTACATGGATTTTCAAAGGAAATTATTTTCCAATTATTTATTTAATTTTTAATATTTACAATTCTAAAAAAAGAAAATAATGTTTTATCTTCATTTTGAAATCGTAATTATAAAATTTTATTAAAATTATTAAAAATTATATTATATTCCTTTAAGGAACAATATACTTCACAAGTGAGATTTTAATATGAAACAATACAATTTATTTCCTTAGATGTCCTATGATAATGATTTTTTAATATTTCTCTTGTGAAATTGGTTTCAGTCCATTATGTTAATTAAGATGTGATGAATTGTTTTATGATATTACAACATATTTATATATGGATTTTATTATATAATGGTTGGTCCCAAAATGATATAGTCCTCTAATATATATGGAAAATGTTGATATCTCATAAGAAAATATAAAATGGATTAAGGAGTAAAAAAGAAACCAATATGGGACTCTGTCCACTATGTATGCAAGAATGATGGGTGAAATCAATCAACTATGAGACTCTATCTGTGATGATAGTTTTGGAAGTGACCCTTGACTATATAAATGATTTTTTATTATTTTTTAATTCCACATACATATGTTTTAAGGTTATGATATTATCTTTTGATCATTATTAATTATTCAATATTCCACAAAAATATGACACTTGTATTTTGTTATGATCAATCCTTATGCAATGATTCATGATTTATACTTGGTGACTTGTAATGCATGATTTTATTTGTTATGATCAGGTTCAAATACCATTATTGTTTTCCTACTATCTCATTTCTTCTTTGACTGATAATTCCAAAAATTCTATGTCAGGATGTATATGTTCAAATTAAAACCATATACTGAAAACATGGAATGTTTTGGATAAATATTTTGTTCTATATTACACTATTTTGTAACATAATTTCCAAAATTACCATTAATCAATGTAATAAGTTTTACCACAGTTATTATTTAATAATGAATAAAATAAAATTAAAATATTCACAAAACTTTAACCTACAATAATATTGAGTAAAATTTATCATGTTATATCCCAATAATATGAATAATTTAATTAAAAAATATCTTATAAAATGTGATGTAAAACTTTTTTTCAGAATTTTTTCTTTTTATGCTTCAAAATAGAAATATGTAAAAGTCATTTTAAATTATGATACTATTTTATATAAAATATAAATTATATTATTTTAACACCAAATAAAATTATAAATAAGTATTTAAATTTCTTCATTGAGAGAAAACAAATTATAGTTTTAAGAAAAGTATCATTTCTCACTATTCAGAAAAAAATTATTAATTAATTCCACACACAGAAATATACATAATAACATACATAAGGGATGATTTCAATAAATGATAAAACTAACATATAAACATATTTATATAGGTTTTCTTGTTTATTTTTAACTCAGTGTTTTGCATAAAGACATATTTAAAATAAATTATATATATTTTAATTTGGAATAAATCATAAAATATCATGGTGTTACATAAATAAGAAAATTAAGTCCTATTATTCTATGAAATTTATTCAATAACATCCCAATTATTAACTATTTCAGATATCAAACTTATTTCCTTGAGATAAGTTTTTATTGAAGAACATATATTCCTTTATATGGTGTATATACTACATCTTTGACATGTAATATAATGAATGTCATTAAAATTAGGTTTTTTTATGTTTCTTCTCATTTTATTTTTTTCAATGTGTTTTTGGATTTTAATTTTTTTAATGTGTTATTATTTAAAACAAAATTATTGTTTTTAAAATATATTACAATTAATTTATTCTTATATATCCAAATTCTTTTAAATGTTTAAATAAATTTCCTATTTTGATTCAAATTAGTTATTCATGTTTATCTAAACAATCTTGAATGGTATTTTTAAAAGTTTTAAAATTTATATTCTTAACATTTCAAAGTGAGAAATTAATTATTTTAACATTTATGTAATGAAGTAATTTTCCTTTCATATTTTCTGTTTTTATTTATAAATGTCCCATAACTAGATTACATGGATTTTCAAAGGAAATTATTTTCCCATTATTCATTGAATTTTTATTTTTTAAAAGTTTTCATAAAAGAAAATGAAGTTTTATCTTCATTTTCAAATCATAATTATTTAATTTTAATAAAATTGTTATAACCTTTATTATCTTCCTTTAAGGATTATTATACTTCACTAGTGAGATGTTCATATGATAAAATAAAAATTATTTCTCTAGATGCCCTATGATGATGATGTTTTAATTTTTATCTTGTGAAATTGGTTTCTTTCCAACATGTTAATTAAGATATGATGAATTGTTTTATGATATTATAGCATATTAATATATGGGTTTTATTATGTGATGGTTGGGCCCTAAATTATATATTACTCTATTTTATATGGAAAATATTGATATCTCATAATAAAATATTCAAGGGATTAAGGAGTAAAACCAAACCAATATGGGACTCTGTTCACTATGTATATGGGAATTATGGGTGAAATCAATCCACTATGAGGCTCTATCTACAATGATAGTATTGAAAGTTATCCTTGACTATATAAATGATTTTATTATTATTTTTGTGTGCCACAAACATATGTCTTAAGCTTATGATATTATTTTTTGATCATTAGTAATTATTGATGATTCCACAACCATATGACTTATGTATTTTGTTATTATAAATCCTTATGTAATGATTCATTATTTATAGTTGGTGATTTGTTATGCATGATTTTATTAGTTTTGATCAAGTTCTAATACCTTTATTATTATCCTACACTCTCATGTGATCTTAGACTTCCAATTCCACATATTTTATGTTAGGATGTATATGTTCAAATTAATATCATATAGTGAAATAATAGAATGTTTTGGACATATATTTAATTCCATATTACACTATTTTGAAAAACAATTGTAATATCTCCTACCCACAATAGACTAAACTATTGCTCCGATCTAGGTCGTTACATGACCAGAAGCGCACCTCCTCATAAGCCCGAGGTTGCCAACTAGTGGAAAGGGTCTAATGAGTCGTTTGGGGAGACTATACCAGCTTTACCATAGTAAGCCATAGAAAATAATAATTTAAACAAAAAAACAATAAACAATAATGAAAAATATGCACAAATGACCCATTCCCTAAACTACGTACAATCATATACAATAGTTTATATGTCATGTCATGCTATAGTGAAAGTGAAAGAACTCAAAATAAATTTACAGCCCAAAAATCCCATTAGGTACCAACTCTCAGTCTTGATCCTTCTCTATTAACATCCTATGCCCAAATCAATATCTTAATATAGGGCCCTTTCCCTTTTCCTAACCTACAACCAAGAATTCTACCTAGGTACCCAATGATAGCCTAAGTAGGGTGTTAGTACAAAACTCTGTTGGCCACTATTAATGGTGTCTACAAAATATATAGTCTAATAGATAGTGCATGAAAGTACAAAATGAAAGGTAAGTAATCAAAGGATAGTTCAGGTGCCACTAATTAAAGAAGGTTCATTTAGTTCATGACTAGAGTTAATGCCAATTTCATTTCTTATACAATTTTTACACATAATACATTTCAACTTATTATCTTCGGGTTAGGAATATATATCATCTGTACAGGGGTCTAAGGAAAACAATCACTATGCATAGGGGAAATCATTCCAACCTCTATCTTACTAGGGACACTCATATCACATCAAACCATTTTCCTTGCCACTAAGAATTAGTCTGAGTTGAATGGAACCATTAGAGGGAATAGAGCCTTTGTCCCCTTTCCTAACACGTGCATTTTGGGGTGGAGTTTAGAGCCTCAGTCTATAACTCAACCCATAGGTGTAGAACCTATAGTCAATACCCCACACATCCAAGCCATGTGCACATCCTAATTTATCAATCACCCCAACCATACCATAACACAACATAACACAACCAATTCTATTTGAAATTATCATTCACAATCCATTGCAAACAACATGGGAATTAATACTATGCCATATCCCATTAACACATTTTTACAATTACAATTCCTATCCATTTAGCCAAAATCTCAATCCCATACCTTAACCCATTAGGAGTATTCGAATACCCCTATGCCTTAGAAAAATTCAGAAGTTACTATTCCTTAACCAATTTAGCCTATTTATCAGTTCATAATAATTTACCCACATATCCATTCCAAGTACAATTCTTATATCACATAACACAATCCCTTTATATCATTTTACCATTTAGGTGTACCACATAATTTCATGTATACACCCATTCCACAATTTCATCCATTCCCTTATTATATATCAATAACATATCTCCCCATCTTCATACCATTGTCAAATTACATGTTTACCATTTAATATGCAATGACCCCCTTAGGTATTTCTAACCACAATTCATTAATCTATTAATATAATCCCATTAGACCCAAATTAACAGTTTCCATGTCATTCCAAACAACACCTTATGCCTTATCACCATAGGAATCTCTAATATCATTTAATTTACACTTAATCAACCATTAACACATGTTCTACATGGGTTTCACATTATCACTTGACTACCCTTCATTTATCTCTACCATTTTCTATGTCTGTAAAAGCTAGTGCACACCATGGGCAGCCCTTAAATGGTCAAGCCATCCTCTATGCATCCCACAAAGATTTTTTAGGTCACAATTGGTCACATAGAAACCAATTTTTATCAAATGCCTCAATGGATACATGAACTCCAAAAAGGGAAAAGGAAGAACAGAATCTTCCATGTGCAAACTCGACATAAAACTAAGGGACAATACTTATAGACCACCTAACGTGAATTCGATGATGAAAAAACTCTTAATTATAGCCATATATCTGAATCCAAACACCCCTTGAATCCCCAACCTAGGTTCTACTTGAAAATAAAGGGGCTTAAATCTTTGTAAGGGTACAGTAGAAACCATAAACCCTAATCCAAAAAAGAGAAGGGTAGAGAGGATTAAACATACCTATAGATTCGATCTACAACCAACGACATCCAAAAAAGTTATAAATCGAAGGGGAAAACCTCTTGAAAGCTTGGGTTGTCCATGTTTGTCACTAGTGTTGAGAGGAGAGGAATAGAGGAAAATCCCGAGATGGGGTTTAAAACCCCGAAGTGGAAATTTTTAAAATTTTACATCTTTTATAGGCCGCATGGTTTACCCGCACGGTTTTCCAAACTATGCACAAACCATGTGGAAGCTACTACCTGAAATCACGCCATTCACATGGTTTCCTAGAAATCCTATACGGGTTTCTTAACCTTGTTCCAACCATGTGTAATCCTTTGTCCTTGGCCGGACAGTTCCAGCACGATTTGCACTAACCATGCGCAAAACGTGAAACATGCCCAAGAACTCCCTTTTCTTCCTATTTCATGTCCCAAACCCCCAGAACATCCACAATTTCCCACAAGAACATGGGGATACACTCATCTATCCAATTTAAGAGGCCAAACCAAAATTTAAACAAAAACATACCTCAAGAAGATCCTTGATCTTATAACCTCTCCAAATTATAACGGCTCGTCCTCGAGCCGCTCTTCCACACATCAATAATCCTCCATAAATAAATCACTTTCCACTATGCCTGTCAATCCATTTCCAACCCCCATATATTTTTTTCAAATAACAAAGCCCCTCGAAGATGAAACAAGGTCACAGAAATTCCCCAAAATCCTTCCTCACTACAACCATGACATGAGTTGAATACTGCTCAAGGATGCATCCACATCAACCATTCGCACCACGAGAACTCCATGGGGGAAAATCTTAGGTGACAAAACCTAACAAAACCTAAAGACTTAACACACAACATCACATCATCAAGGTGGAATCAATCAGTACCTCATAGGCCAGATCCTCTGTGAAACTCATGACCCAAATCACTTGGCGTCATTTTCCTCTTTTCTAAACTTTAATGGTGGAAAACCTGGTATCACCCAGAGGAGAACAGACGATCCTTCCAACAATGTATCCCGAAGATTTCATTCCATAACTACAAAAAAAACGCCACCCAAAACAATCAGTTACTCAACCAACTAAACTCATTCCAAAGCTCTCTACTAGGGCCAAATCACCCGAACGGTGACCACTTGAGACCTTCCAACCTGAAATTCCAATCACGCCCTCAACCAACCATTTAACTGGTATGGTTCTATCAAACGTGTTCGGTTACATGGAACCTCCCTCCATTGACAAAGAACCACCGGAACTCAACCTAACTTTCCCATTGCCTAACATGTTCCAACTCACCGTGCCCAAACATCCATAGGGAATTACCCTAAATTGGAATCCAGTCACACCGTCAACACCATTTGGGAGGACATTACTACCCTTTCATCTCAATGACTAAGATCAATTAGACCTCACCCAAGTAAAATTATTTTCAATGAAGGTACTTTCCACCACAACATCAACCTGGTGGTGGTTCACCCTCACCACACTTATTCAAGTTTAACATCTCAGGTTTGACCACACCTGACTGGATTATCCCAGAACACAGACCTTCCACTAATGGTAAGTTATCCCCTTCTCAGATTTCCAAGGAGTTTAATGACTTGAATCCTATCATTATCATCCCACAGACCCACTGAGGTTGTTTCCTGAATTCCAGTATAATTCCATCATCGTGGCATTACCACCCTCTAAACCATCATCTGCTTCACCCTTGGCATGACACCACATCACATGGCCAAGGTTCACCCAAATCCAAGATATTCTAAAGCCACCCAAGGAGAACATCCCGATTCTTTACCCCAATCCTCGTTGGAGTTTAGAACCTGACCTCTCCATCCAGAAACTATTTTAATATTCATCCACACCCTTCTACGACTTCAAAATAGACATCACAAGCTTCACACAGAACCACCCTGAGCTCAAGTCTGAATGATGGATCATCAGTCACCACTTACAATTTCCACATTTCCTCCATATGGAACCTAACAAGCACCTCATAGGTTCCTCATTGGCATCCCAGGGCCACCACATCAACTCGATGTTCTCCACTCCACTTCTAGGACCGACTCATCACTCCCCACCTTAGGAGTGTCATTACCATTTCTCACCACGAGGGATTCCAACCACCATTTCATACACTCAACATAAGGGAAACCTCAACTTTAGACATGGCTATCTAGTTTTCCCATAACAAGGAAACAAACATCACCTCGTGTCATTCTCTGTTTCTGTGAACAGAACTCATGGCATTTATCATAATTCGGTCCAACCTGAGGACCCCACCGAAAGACATTGAGGGTGTACATCCCATCTTCAGGCTTCACACATACAGTTTACATGAGCGTAAACTCCATGATGTGCCTCATCCAACCAAACACCTTCTTGTCTCTTGGCATGAGCCAGATCTTCTCAACATACCTTAAATGATGTCAAGATGTTGGGAATGCTCATCAATAGCCAAGGTACACTAAGAAGTTGTTGACGAACACCACCACTAACTTGTAATTTTTTTAAATCAAACTATGGGACATTATGACCTCCTAATGATTTCAGGCCTCCCAGTGGAACACATCAAATCAACACTTATCCCCTCCACCTAGGTGTGATTTCCAACCATGTTTAACCATCGCTGCAGGACCAAATCACCTACAGCAGTAAACAGACATTTCATGTGGCACTATTTCTACCACACCATTCGAGTTCTTCTGATGAGTCCCACATGGATAAAAACTAAATCACAACATTCTGGCACAACAATCGAACCAACAGTGTCACAAAACAACCTTCATTTTCATTTAACCCATCGACTGCTTACTTGGATAACCCGGTCTATTTGTTATCCAGTCTCATCAGTCCTGAGGCGACCTCTGCTTCTCAACCAATGACCAACCCATTCCTTCTAACAATTTCCTCTACATGACCACCATTACCAAGGTGTCACCGAAAATAGAAAGTATATAACCACACTATATCCACCCTTCTATTTTCTATTCAAAAAAACTTCCGTACCTCCATTTATCTCACACAAACAGGTGAGTTAGGAATTCATGTGATACAAGACTTTGAAACAAACTTTAACTCTTATCATAAACCCTTGGGTTCCCTTATTAAGTAACTAGGAACAACTATACCATCAACCATCCCACATAGCAATAAAGTCCAATATTGTACCGTGGAACAATCCGAGTCCCACTATCAAGTCCAAACATCTATATGTACATGACACACCCAATGTCACTAGAGGCTCTATTTGAACTCTCTTATAGGTCACCATAATGGTTTAATGATACCAACTCCCTAGAAAGCAGTCGCAACCAGGGGAATCCATTGGCCCTCTCCCAAAACTACACTTATCATGACACAAACAAAGCAAAGCACGTGAATGGAACTCTCACTTCCATTCTGACGCACACTATGCTTAGTGTACTAAAAAACCATCTACTATAGGTTCCACACCAAAGGTGTACACATTCTTCATCATTATAAGTAAAACATCCCCTTCGGGATTCAAGACAATACTTGTAAGGCTTCTACTCATAAGGTCACCAAGACCCAGGCACCATCCTTAGGGTCCATCGTGTACTCCGTATGGTCATGGACCACGAGATTTCCCTCACTCACATCACTAAACAACTCCTCACAACCCAAAGGCCACAACCCTAACATGGTTTCCGTAAACACACCACCTAGGCCATATCATAATAAAAAAGGCCTCACAATCCAAGACCAAAGTCTCTACTAGGGCACACTCACTACACAACTTATGCATACAAGGGTCAAATCGACCACACAAGGGATTCCCACTATTGAACTCAATCAATCTCATTTTAAACTTATTGTTCACATGATGCTTAGAATAATGACCAACATGATTTAACCACATATGAAAAATGTCTCACACTATCATCCTTTTACAACTCATTCTCCGTACTCTATCCCAACAGTCATCATCACACTTAGAACACTACACTCTACCATACCTACCATGGGTCATGGACATCATGGGGGTAAAAAATTTACTTAAAAAAAGTATTTATCAAAACCTCTTCAACCCATCTTATATTATTACACAATCCCTTCCCCTTAGGAACATTTTCGATTTCACATCATGATAAAATAATCATTTATATTCATTTACACCTTTCATTAGAAAAAATACAGATGAATTTTACCATTATTATGCACCCCTTTTATTTTAGACACCAAAACATCCTTTACCATTTATCATACCCCAAAGCTTTCACCTAGTCACAATATTTATTTATACATGATATTCCTTAACTATTCATTTTTGTTCTATTCATTCACCGACTTTCCTAATCATTATTAAGCATAATTTTCATCATATTTATCAAGTAAATTACATTCCACTCTCTATGCCCCGCACACCCATCCTATGTGTGTTCCTATACAGATGCCTTCCAACTATATCCTTCGGTGCCTAAAATGATTCATGAATCTACTTCCCCATGCCATTCCGGCGATGAGCGAAATTTCATAAATCAGTCAAATCACACAACATGTACATCTCCCAAATGTGAAATATCATCCAACTATAACAACACATATCAATAACAATGATTCCCACCTAGGGTGACTTGGGTTTTTCCTCACACATGGGTTAGCTACTCCCAAGAATGAGCTCATTACAAAGGCATGATACATCCTAATCTTCTTCCTTCCATCTCCAAATAGTAAGCAGAGAAAAGAACTCCTTTAATACCACTTTGTAACATCCCCAACATAGAATCCACTAAATTGGTGCTCTGAGACGGGTCTTCATAGGACCTCAAGCGCACCTCCTCATACACCAAAGGTTGATGACTAGTGGTGAGGGTTTAATGAGTCATGTGGGGAGACCATACCGTCTTTACCAGAGTAAGCCATAATAGATAATAATTTAATCAATGAAAAAAATGTACAAAAATCAGAAACATGCATAAATGAACCAATCCCAAAACTGAGTACAATCATATACAACTATAAATATGTCATGTCATGATACAATGTATGTGAAAGAAACCAAAATAAAACAACAACCCAAAACTCACAACAGGACCCGACTCTATGTCCGGATTCTTCTCTAAGAACATCCTGATCCCTACTCAACAACTTAGTATAGGGCCCTTTCCCTAGTCCTGATCTTCAATAAAAAAGTCTTCCTGGGTACCCAATGATGGCCCGATCCAGGTGTGAGTTCAAATTTCAGTAGGCCACCACCGACGGTGTCTAAAAAATATCCAGTCTAATAGATAGTGCATGCAAGTACAAAATGAAAGGTATGTAAACAAGGGACAGTTCAGGTGCCATTAGTTAACAAAGTACATTTAGTTCGTGACTAAAGTTCTTCCCAATTTTATTTCTCATACCATTTTCACACACAATCCATTTCAACTTATTCTCTTTGCGTTAGGCATATATATCATCTTTACATTGGTCTAAGGTAAACAATTATAATACATTGGAAAAATCAATATAGTCCCTATCTCACTAGGGAAATTCATACCACATAAAACCATTATCCTCACCTCGAAGCCTCAGTCTAGGTGGAATGCAGTCGTTAGGGGAATAGAACCTTCGTCCCCTTCCCTAACCTATGAATTTTGGGGTGGAGTTTAGAGCCTCAGTCTATAACTCGACCTGTGGGCATAAAACCTCAAATAAATACCTCACACTAACAGGCTATGTGTACATTCTTATTTATCAATCATGACAACTATACCATAACACAACATAACATAACTAATGCCATTTAAAACCATCATTCACAATGCATTGCAAACAACATGGGAATTAATACTATTCCATAACCCATTAACACATTTTTCCAATTACAATTCATATCCATTTAGCCAAATTTTCATTCCCATGCCTTAACCCATTAGGTGTATTCCACAACCCCTATACCTTATCCAAATTTATCATTTACTATTCATCATACCATTTTGACCATTTATCAGTTCACCAGAATTTACCCACTAATGCATTTAAAGTACAATTCTCATATCACATAACACAATCCCTTTATTTCATTTAAACATTTAGGTGTACCACTTAATCCTCATATATTTACCTATTTAAAAATTTCATCCATTCCCTTATTACATATCATTAACATAGCTCACCATCTTCATCCCATTTTCCAATTACCAGTTTAACATTTAATATGCACTAACCCCCTTTGGCATTTCTATCCAAGATTCGTTAAATAATTCATATAATCCCATTCAACCCAAATTTCCTGTTTCCATGTCATTCAAAACAACCTCTTATGCCTTATAACCATAGGAATCTCTATTATCATTTTATGAACACATAATCAACCATTAACACATTCTTGACATGGGTTCCACAATTTTACTCGATAACCCTTCATTTAAACCTACCATTTTCTATGTCCATAAAAGCTGGTTCACCCCATGGGTGGCCCTTAAATGGTCATTTCATCCTCTACGCATCTCATGGGGATCTTGAGGGTTTTAATTTGTCACTTAGACTCCCATTTTTATCAAACTCTTCAACAAAACCAAGAACACCAAAATGTGGGAAACTATAACACAATCTTCCCTGAAAACCCAATATAAAATTATGGGACAATACTTATAGACCACCTAACTCAAATCCGACGATGAACACAGTCTTAATCATAGCCATATATTCAGATCCAAATACCCCTTGAATCCCCAACCTGGGTGCCACTAAAAATAAAAGGGGCTTAAGGATTTGGAAGAAGATGGGAGAAACCAAAATCCTCAATCCGAATAGAGGAGGGAGGAGAGGATTAGTATTAACCGGAGCTTCGATCTACAACCAACGACATCCAAAATAGCCAAGATTCGAAGGCGAAAAACCTCTTGGAAGCTTGGGTCATTCAAGTTCATTAGTAGGGTTGAGAGGATAGTAATGGGGGAAAATCCTGAGTTGGGGTTTAAATCCTTATAGTGTCAATTTAGTAAATATTCCAACATTTCTGGGCCGCAAAGTTTTCTAAAATATACACAAACTATGAAAAAGCTACAGCCTGAAATCAGCCCTTCGCATGGTTTCCTAGGAATCCGGAACTGTTTGCTTAACCATGTGCCAACCATGCATAAGCCTCTATCCATGGATGGACCGTTCCAGTACGGTTTGCACTAACTATACGCAAACCATGCGACATGCCCATGAACTACCTTTTCTTCCTCTTTCATGTCTCGAACACCAGGAACACCCTTGAGTTCTCACATTAACATGGGGAAACAATAATCTTGCCAAAAGAAGAGGCAAAACCAAAATTTAAACAAAAAATACCTCAAGAAGATCCAGGATCTAACTATAATTTCCACACTTACCTTTTATTGAGATGATTATTATTACCGTAGTAATTATTTAATAATGAATGAAATAAAATGGATATATTAACTAAATATTAACCTCAAAATTTTTAATATGGATTAAAATTCATAGTATTATATTCCTATAATTTATAGAAATTAAATAGAAATTTATCTCATAAAATGTTATGTAAAACGTTTTTCTTGAAAGTTTTGTTTTTGTGCCTCAAATTAAATTATATAAAAATCAATTAAAATTATGATACTGCTGTAAATAAAATTAAAATTATATGACTTTATCTCCAAATAAAATTATAATGAGATTTTTAAATTTATTTATTTAGAGAAAATAAATTATAGTTATAATAAAAGAATCATTTTTCACTATTCAGAAAAATATCTTAACAAATATCACACAGAAAATACACATTATAACATACACACATGATGATTTAAAAAAATGATAAAACTAGCTCCTAAACATATTCTAAAAGGTTTTCTTGGTGAGTTTAAACTCAATGTTGTGCATAAAAAAATATTTAAACTAAATTTGATTTATTTTAATGTGGAATATATCATAAAATATCAGGGTGTTACATAAATAAGAAAATTAAGTTCCACTATTCAATGAAATTTCATTCAATAACATCCCGGGTTTTATGAATTTATCATATCAAAATTCTTTCTGTGAGATAGTTTTTTATTCAAGAACATATATTCATTTATATGGTGCATATACTACATCTTTGACATGTAATATAATGAGTGTCATTATATTTAGGTTGTTTTATGTTAATTATCTTGGAAATTATTCCAATGTGTTATTGGATTTCAGTTTTCAAAAAGGGTTATTATTTAAAACAACATTAATGTTTTTAAAACATATTACCAAAAATTTATTCATCTATATCCATATTCTTTTAAATAGATAAATAATTTTCCCTTTTTTGCTGAAATTAGTTATTTAGGTATTTCTAAACTATCTCAAATAGTATTTTAAAATGTTTTATAAGGAATATACTTAAAATTTAATGGTTATAAATTCATTATTTTTACATTTATGTAATGAAATCATTTTACTTACATGATTACTATTATTCTTTATAAATATCCCATCACAAGATTACATGTATTTTTCCAAGGAAATGATTTTCCCATTTTTGTTGAAATTAGTTATTCAGGTATTTCTAAACTATCTCGAATAGTATTTTAAAATGTTTTAAAAGGAATATTCTTAAATTTTAGTAGTTACAAATTCATTATTTTAACATTTTGTAATGAAATAATTTTACTTACATGACAAAATCGGTGGTGAATGTCGATGATGAGATCGAGAGGTGGAAGGGATTGAAAACTTGTGATGAAAATGGTGTTTTGTTTATTTTTTGTAGGTTCTCGCTAACCGAAAAAGTGACTTATTAGAAAATAAAAAAAAAAGAAGTTTCATTATGTTTTATTTTCATATTCAAATATTAATTATAAAATTTTAATAAAATTATTATAACCTATATTAGCTTCTTTAAAGGATCGTTATGATTCAATAGTGGTATGTTATTATGATACAATAAAATTTATATCCTTATAAGTCTAATAATGCTGATGTTTTTATATTACTATTGGAAAATTGGTTTCTTTCAAACATTTTAATTAAGATATGATGAATTGTTTTATGATATTATGATATATTTATATATGGTTTTTATTATGGGATGGTTGGGCCATAAATTATAAATTCTTCCACTGTATATAGAAAATATTGATATCTCATTAAAAAATATAAAAGTGATTAATGCTTAAAAAAAACCATTATGGGTCTCTGTCCACTATGTATATGAGAATGAAGGGGGAAATCAATCCAATATGACACTCTATCTTCTATGATAGTATTAGTAGTTTTCTTTGACTATATAAATATTTTTTTTATTATTTTTGAATTCCACATACATATAAATTAAGCTTATGATATTCTATTTTGATCGTAATTAATTATCGTTGATTCCACAATAATATGACTCATGTATTTTGTTATAATCAATCCTTATGCAATGATTCATGTTTTATAGTTGGTGACTTGTTATACATGATTTTATTAGTTATGATCTGGTTCTCATTCCATTATTATTATCCTACACTCTCATGTGATCTTAGACTGATAATTCCATTGTTTAATCATAAAAATAATTTGATATCATTGTTGTTATGTTTCATTTTCCACATGTAATGAAGAAAATTATATTTTATGATGGTTTATAAGGGTATCATGTTAGGAGAATTTTGTGGGAGATGTAAATGGATTAAAATTGTATTAGATAATATGCATATAAGAAAAAAAACGCCGTATAATGATAAATATATAGGATGTTAATTAATTTTTTTTGTTAATTTAATAAAACTAAAAATATAAAAGGCCTTTAGATTTAAGTGACATAGATTTTATTTTAACAATGTTATTATGGAATTATAAGATATGGTAGATTTAGTTTGTTTCAAATGTAATATATAATGAGTATGTTTTTAGCAATGGAACTAGATATATAGGTTTGAGGTGTTATAGTTCCTATCACAGAAATGGTTTAAATTTATTTACAAGTTATAATGTAATAAAATATGGGAAAAAAATTTAATTTCAGACATCATAATGGCTTTATAAGTCTATGGTGGATGATAAGATTAAAGGTATAGATACCATTTTGAGGTATTATATGACAGGTTTTTAAAATGGTTATGGAAATTATGGTATATTTTTATATTGATTTTAATACTTGTTTTAGTTATATATAAACTTTAGTAGAGTTTGACATCAACTAGGTTGAATTCAATTATATTGGGGATAAAACTACAAGGTAAAGAGAACCATTTAGTTTAACATAATATTTGATGTTTTGGTAACTATAGTTTACTAGGATAAAGGTTAATTATAATTTTTAGAATATATGTTTTATCCGAGAGGTAAATATAGGATTGAAAAGTGATTATCTGTCTATGTTATTAAAGTTATTTTAGAAAAATATCTCTATAAATTATAGAATATAATTGAAATCAAGAAAAATGGTATTTTATTTCTAATATGGGATTTTATATCAAATTGGTAGATATTAATTGAGAAATAATTATTGAGTTAACTATTATATATATGTATATATATATTATTTTTTCTAAATTTGGTTATTTATTTAGATATGAATATTTTTTAGAATGTATGATTAGGGAATAATTTTTTTATTTTTTATGATGTGAGTTTCCAATTTTTCTTTCATATAAATAATATGGAAATTTTTGAAGAATAAATAAACAAAATAATCAAAAATTTATGGTTCATTTCTAGCCTAGAATATTTTGAATATTATTTAGGATATTAATTTATAAAAGGGTATATGTTGAACTTTAGGTGTTTTTTGATGTTTTGTATATTATTGTATAATTTATACATTTAAGGTATTATTCACATTGTATATCATCGTAACATATACTATCCATTTTTTTATCTTAATTGAATGAAAATAAGAGAATTACATATAAAAAATTTATAGATCTTATGATCCACTAATATATATATTTTTTAATTCAATATTAAAGTACTCATCATGTTTATTTATTATATATAACATGAGATGAAACAAACGGGAATGAAAATCAAAACAAAACACTAGGATGAAATCAAGAATTATTATTTTCTCTTATTCTCCATTTTGGGGGTAAAATTATTTATCAACTCATTATAGAGTTAGATAATTCTCTCAGGTCATACATGGAAAATCACACTCATCAATCAAATTATTCACTTAGAAACCTATTCACAAGTATGATTCTCACATTGGTATATTCATTTTATTAGAAGTATTTATGAAATTACATGTTTCCAAATCCAAATATATATATTATGGTATATTTCAAATGCAAATTTCATCAATGTAGATTAAAATATATATATTTCAACATATGTATATTTATGTTCCAATCTATTTTCCTTCTCTTTTCCTCTATTTTACAATTCCAATATTTTGGATCCTTTTAGAATAATTATTCTTCAACGCATTTTCAAATCCATGTAATTTATTCTTAAATTCTTTTTACTCCATTTTACATCATAAATGAGTTAAAAATTTGGAAGTTGAAATTTATTTAGGGGGTATATAATGCAACTAACATTGATTTTAGAATTTATTTTTCATTAAAGAGTACAATGTTTGGTAGATTATTTCATATGAGAAAATGAACTAAATTATATATTAATCTATTATAATGGATGGTAATAATAAATATATTTCAAATATAGAATGGGAAAATAAATAAATTTGTAACCATTAATAATTTATATGAAATAACATTAAGAACAATTAATTTTTTAAATGGTTAATTTTGAATAAATGATGTCCTCATATACAATTTTAATTTTAATTTAAAAGGAAGTTTTATGAATTTTAAAAATTTAATTTTTCATATGAAAATTATTTATAATTCAACATTTTGAAATGATCTTCGGGTGATATTTTAGGATTTTTTAAGAAGGATGTTTTTTGCTGAATAGTAATGAATTCCTTTTTTTAGATATCGTAACTTTTCAAAAATATTCAAAATTCCATATTCAATTAAAAATATTTGTACCGTTTGGATCATATAAATATAAAATTTCATGTAATGTAAATAATTTAATAATATTTCATCGAATGAAGAATCCAATTCTAGACTTTTTGGAACATAAGTTCTATTTTATTCTAATAATAATTATTTTTCTGATTTATTATGTTTAATGATTTAGTTAAATAATTCATTTATTTTACAATTCTTATAATGTCAAATTACATTTAAATTTTTAATAATAATATAATAAATTAATTTTAAAAACAACAAATCACGAAATTTCAGGCCTAAAAAAATAAATTCATTTTTACACAAAAGGTTAATTTTTTTGTAAAAATGGTTTATGTTTTGTGAACAATTATATAAGAATTAACTTATAACAATAAAATAAATTGATTCTTTAAAAATGTATTTCATATTTTTAATTATAAAATTCAATTTATGTAATATTTTCCATTTCATTTGTAGTCTTAAAAATATGTTACCGAGGTAAAAATGGAGTAACCATGTTAATGGTAAAATTTGGTAACTATGTTAAATCAATGGTTAAAGCATTAATATATCAAAAAATATAATCACAATATAATTTAATGAGGAAATTATTAATGAAACCACTATATTAGCTTTATTTTTTAAGAAAAATGGTTTTACATTAATGGAGAATGAATTTCCTTTTTTATTATGATACATTAATTATAAAAATGTCACACTCTCTCATTAAATATTTTAAATATTTTATTTTGAAAATGATAGGGGTAAAAATATATAAATTAATATATATTACTATAATTATGGTTTTAAATAACATCTATAATACTAGTTATTTATAACATTAATCAATAGTACTATTATTTTAAATAGTTACATGGTGTCGACAAAATGATTCTATAAATAGTATAAAAAATCATGTAATTTACTTTCAAAAAATTAAATGTAATACTTTTTGGATAAATTATGGTTTAAAATTAATTTTATGGTAATTATTAATGTTAAGTGATGATGCATGTTTATATATATGAAGTACATTGTTATATTTTTCTAATGTATAATTATATGAATAGTCACAAAAATGAATTAAAGAATATTTAATACTAAACATTATTTTGATAATTGATTTAAAAATTACGAAAAATATATAAGAGGAAAATTGGGATATTAAAGGGACATAATTATAATACATGGTCCATTTGAGAGCCAAATTTAGTTTCTAGATATTACTTTCATGATACTTAAAGTCTTAATATTTATGAAAACGACATTGGTTCATACCTATAAAAGGGGACTTAATATATCCTTTTAAAAGAAACCAATGAGTTTTTTTATACAAAATTTATATCCAAATAAACATATATAGATTACATAACTCATTTAAAAGACTATTTTGTAACCATAAACATCTTCTACAAAGGACTTATGTTTAGTCAAATGAAGGATATCAAAACAATATGTAATTATCTTTACAGATTTATTTAAATATTCTTCACTCATAAAACTACACATAATATTTTTTAAACATAATAATAAAAATAATAAAATATATTTAATTTTCAGAAAATATATTATAATGATTTTATAATATTTACCCCATCATTTAAATCCTAACAAAAATGAAAATTTTTCTCCGGTATACGTGTAGAACATCACCTCTAAGGAGTGATGTGTTTCAATTTTTATCACCACCTCACATAGATAGTTATGAAGTTATTTTTCATAAAAATTTATTATATTTACGAACTAAATCTGATTTTTAAATGATATTATATGATATATATTTTTATCCTCCCTGTCTTTGGAAAATGATAACGCTACTAGTGTGTACGTGTGGACTACCACCTCCATGAAGCGATGCGATTTATTTTTCATTTACGAATTTCATGGGTTTTAATATTTATGTATTTAATGAATAAATATTATTTATATAAAATTATTAAACCTCTATAATGTCAAAATATAATCTAATTTATTTTCTTTTTTCCATTGGAAAAATTAAATCAATGTTTACTATGATGTGCGGTCTACAATATCCTTGAGATAATGTATTTTATTTTTCATGGATTCTAAATATGGATGGTTTTAAAATTATTTTTATTTTATATAAATTATAATTATATAAGTTTTAATATTCTCTATTTTATTAAAGCATTATCAATATTCAATCATTAAAATCACTGAATGTGAGTACGCATGAGAAACAAGTTAATTGATAAAACAATATTGAATTAGATGAATAATTTTATGTCAATGTTTAAAAAACGTTTTGAATGAATACTAAAATAAATAAAGTTATAAATATGGTTATTATATAAATTTATAATAAATATAAATCCAGTATATTGTTCGTGAAAATATTTCCAACTAATTATAAGTCTGGTGTATGGGTAATTTTAACTAAATTTATTTTCATTGGGTTATATCACGTATAAATTGACTATGTTATACCAATAATATGTGATTTATGGCATAAAAATTGATTAGGTTTGATTTAAAACTATTTTATGTGGATTTTATTTTTAAAAAAATAAATTTCTCACAAATTTATTCTTACAACAAATTGTATGATCTTTGTAAGGGTTTCTTGGTGTCAATTTAAATTTCCCGTGACTTGTTACTTGTTATGGATTATAATTTCATTCAAATTCAATAAATATTGACCAATTTTTTTTTGACATACTCATGAATTTAATTATTGTTTTTATAATATCATTATATGTTACTTCATTCAATTTCATTTTATTCTTACATTACCAAAGTAGTAAATCTTACTCTTCTAAAATATCATTCTTTGAGACATGATTTGATTGATGCACAAATATTAATTTATATGGTTATATATACTTAATTATTGTCATATAACATCATGAACATATTTATACAAATGTTATTTTATATTTATATTAGAGAACATTCATTTAATATATTTTTAGTTTTTAGTAGTTGAAAATGGCTTCTATTTAACAATGTTTTTTTAAATGTTTTAAATACTTTCACGAATCAATTATTCATCCATAAAAATGTTCTTTATTATATATTAATTATGATATTATTTTTAGTCAACTGAGTGATTAATTTTAATATTATGTATCTATTAATTTATTTTAAATGATTTCAAATTATATCTTCTTATCATTTCCCACAAGCGTCACTAGTAAATATCTAAAAAATGTTTGAGAATAATGTTTTTTAACATGAACGACATGAATTGATATTCCCACCATCAGGAATATTCTATATTATAATAATTCTGTTAAAATGTTATTTGTTTTTTCAAATGAGTTAAAATTTTCATTATTCTATTTTCTTTGTTTTTAATGATATCAAAAAGAAAATGTAGTTTTATATTGTATTCTAAAGTACAATTATAAATATATTATAAAAGTATCTACCTCCATGTAAAATTAATTCATGTATTGTTATGAACACCTGGTGATATGTTCTTATGATAAAATACTATATCATTATCTGGATGTCTTCTGATGATAATGTATTAATTATATTATCATGAAAACTATTTCATTCCAACGAGATAACTGAGATATGATGAAATTATTAATGTTTTTATGAAAATTTATTATAAAATAATAATGATTTTCATTATGTGTTTGTTGGTATTGAATTATATATCACATTACTGTATTAAGTAAATATTGATATCTTTTTAGAAAATATAAAAGTGAATGGGGAGGGAACCCAATCCACATTGAGAATCTATCCCAATGATTATGGGAAGAGGAGTTAACCCATTCTACAATAGGACACTATCCACTATAATAGTCTTATTAGTGATACATGAATAATGAAATGATTATATATGTAAATTTTTATTCCAAAAACATATTTATTATGTTTATTATATTCAATCATTTCCCATTATTGATTGTTGATGATTTTACACTCTTATGACTCATTCATTTTGTTATAATAAAGTCATATTTTATGATTCCTCATTTATAGTCCATGAATATATAGGTATGATTTCACAATTTATAATCCTGATATAATATATCAATCATTTAATATTCCTAATTATGATCTACAATTGATAATGGATGTTTTTTATCATTACCAATCATTTGATCTCACACTTCATATATTTTTAATTTCTATAGTTTATGAAGATAATTATTATATGCGATATGTTAAGAATTGTATCAAGTGTGGAGATTTTTTAGAGATGATTAATTCTTATTATTGGATAATAAAATATTTTTATAATGGAAAAATTTTTATTGGATGATAAAGAAATGTTTTTTATTCAATTTGGATTCATTGTGATGAAATAATATAATCATAATGGTATTTATGATATAAGTGATTGGTTGTTTTATTGGGACAATGTGATTATAAAAGTTTATGTTTTATTTTATTAAATTGAAATAAATTATAAAATATAAGGGTCATATTTTTTTCATCGTGCTCGAATATATGACTATGGGTTTTAATAGTGAGTACGAAAAAATATTTTAGGTACCATTAGATGTTTAGAAGTTATAAAATGGGGGAAATTTAGTAAAATTACACACCATTAATGCTTAATATATCTAAAATTTATCATTATTATAGTGGCATTGATACCCTACTAATGTTTTATGATATGTTATTTTAACCTAAATATAGAAAATTTTGGAGATATTAATTTATGTTTTAGTAGATTATTGAGGTATATATAATCCTTAGTGGAGTTTGGTGTTATTTATAAATATTGTAATTATATTGGGGATAGAATTGGCAAGGCGATAATAAGCATTATGGTTAATATAAACTATCAGGTTGAGGTAATTATGGTCAATTGAGAATATTGTTTGTTATATTTTGAGAAAATATGTTTCATCATCGAGATAATTATTGGATTTAAAAGTTATTCTCTTACACGACTAAAGTTATTTTTGAAAAATTTCACCATATATTTTGAAAAATTATAGGAATAAAAATAAATGGATTTTTTTTCAAATGTAATATTTTATGTCAAAATAATTGACATTAATTTAGCAATATTTTTTTGACATTTTTTAGAATATATGTTTTATTGTGTTTTTTAATAATATTGGTTACTTTGGGAAAATTAGAATATTTTGGAGTATATATGATTAGTCATTATATATATTTTTATGTGACGTTAAAAGTGATTAATGTTGTATGGAGATAAATATTATGATAATTTTAGAGAACATCTGATCAAATTAGTCAAATATTTGGGTTACTTTTTCGTTCTAAAATACATTGAAAAATTTTATGGTCAGTTATTAATGGATTTTTTTTATTTTTTCCTTTGATTGTATTTTTTGAGTTTTATAAGATTAATGCAGAACTTCTTCCTATAAAAGATTATTCATATTGGATATTATCTTAAATTGTGCTAACTATTTTGGTTTCAGTTAATGGATATAATTTTTTTGAATAACTTATATTCATTTTCTCAATCTTATGAGCTATTAAAATTTATTTTTAGTTCATCAAATTGAAAAAAATCATCATGGTAATTTATTATTTAGAATATAGATGAAACCATGGTAGAAGGATAATTGAAACAAAATCATTGTAGAAATTATTCTTATGGTATCAATGATATTGTATAAGTATATTTTCTCTTATAATCTATTATAATCCTAAAATAATTCCTCAATTATAGAAATTTGGTGATTAATATATCTAGTATTACATAGAAAACGTCTCTCATATTTCATGGTATGGTATTAGAATCATGTTCACAAGTTTAAATATCACTACGTTAATTGAATGGTTTAATAAATATTAATGAAATGATATGGTTCCATGTCCTAATATAGAAACTTATGTTATATCCAAACGGAAATTTTATCAATTTGGAATAAATAAAATTTCATTCCACTAATTTATAATTATATTCCACTCAACGTTCTTTCTTTTTCATAAAATTTAATTTTCCAACATTAGGGATACTTTCAAATTAATAGTTTTTTAAGTCATCCTACACTCTATGAAAATGATTTTGATTTTTTTTAACCACGATACATTATACATCTGTTATAAATTGTGAGGAACAATTTTTTTTCTGGTGAAAATGTAACTCTAGGAAATTTTCGAACGTATTTTATTTTACAGAAATCAATTTCTGATAGTTAATGTTACAAAAAAACACTAGAAAAATGTGATTAAAAATTTCATAAAATATAATGTAAAAATAAATAAATAATTAATATTAAATGTGAATAAAACAAATTAATACTCAATGAAAATTAATAAATAATATGGTCCTAAACAAATAAACTATACAGTTTTCATTTTTCAATAATATTGTAATTCCTTTAATTTTTTTATTTAAATGATAAATTTTAGAATAATAGAATTTGAATACATATAAATTAAATTAATATTTTAATTTTCCATGTCAAAATTAACATTGGTAAATTTTTTATGATTTTTCAAAAAAGATATTTTATATATGTATAAGGAAAAATACTGTTTTTATAAATTCTGTTTTTTATAAAACCATCATATAGTATGATTGAATCAAATATATATTAAACCATTATATCTAAGAAATATATTTTTATTGAGTAAAATAAATCATTCTAAACCAGTGTGTGGTATTTGGATACCAATGATTGAAATTCTTAAACCAAAGTTATTTTTTATACAAAAAAATTGATTCTTTACCTATAACTGAATCATTAAATGATTACATTTGGTTCTAGAATGGATGTAATATAAAATCATATTCATTTTTTAAAATTATCAAATATTTTAATTCAAATTACCACTACTAAATAATCATTGTCCTATATAAGTATAAATTCATTTTTACTCATAAAATTAAAGTTTTTGTCTAAAAATTATTTTTATGTGTTTTATATGATAATATTAGAATTAATATCATAAAATTATATATATTGAATATTGAAAAATCATTTTTATATTTGGAAGAATAATATTAAAATTTGGATATGCCTTATATTTCATTTCGAATTGTTAAAATATGTCAATGAGGTAAAAATCGATTTATAATGGTAAATGTCAAATAGGGTAAAATTGATAAATCAAAAGGTTAATCATTAAAATATCATAAAATATTATCCTTAAACGAGTTTATAAGGTCTTTATACACATAAAAATTATCTGACCTTCATTATTTATTTTCTATTTTAAAATTACATTTTTTGAGAATAACATTCTATGTACATTTACATATAAAATTATCAAAAATTTCACCCAATCATTTAATAATTTAAATATGTAGTTATGATAATGATATAGATAAAAATAAATTATTGATGATTATATATGACTATAATGATAGGTATAAAATTTTATTTATATTCGTACATTATTATTAACTTTAATCAATAGTATAATTATCTAAAATTCTCACATAGTGTCAATACAAAACATCTACAAGAAGTTGATAATATATAAAAGAGAATTTAAAATAAAATAAATGAAATGATTAATGGATGAATTTTTCAATAATGTAATTTTATAATAACTTGTTAATGATAAGTTATTATCGATGTTCTTTATTCAAACTCTCATGTTATATTGATTATTTGATGTCTTGTTGTGTGAATTTCATGAAAATGACATTAAGGTTATTTAATGTCAAAAACATTTAATTAATTTACGTTAAAAACAAATATAATATAAGAGAACATATGGGATGATTAATTGTTGAATATTTCCTGCATGGTTAATTTTTGGGCCACTTTTCATTTTTAAATTTACATTAAAAATTCACAAAGACTTAATATTGTTGAAAAGTGAATTGATTTTAACATTTAAAATAGGAAATTATATACCTTTCCAAAAAAATATATGAGTTACGTTTTCTCCACATTTTATGAAAATATAACTCTAGAAAATCATATTCCATTTCCCTAAGACCCTAGTGTGACATAAAAATCAAATCTAAAAGCCTAAAGTTTAGTTTAAAGAAAGATATCAAAAGAAAATGTAATTGTATTTATTGAATTATTTCATCCTTCCATCATTTTCATCCACCATAAAATATTTTATAACATTAATCATATATTTTAATAATTATATTTTATATAGTTAAATATTTTTACACTGATGGTATATCAATAATATACCTCCTTTCAGTGCTATCAGAAATGAAAACTTTTCTCATGCAAAGGTGTGGAATAGATCATACATTAAGAGACACATTTGAATTTTCATCACCACCACACATGAATGGAAATAGAGTTATATATAATGTAAATATATGATATTTATGAAATTATTATTCATTTTATGTAATAATATTTTATTTAACTTATTTCCATCCCATATATTATAAGATGATAATGTCTCTCATGCGTACGTGTGGACTAAAACATACATAATGTGATGTGGTTCATTTTTTATTTTTAAATCACATTTTGGGCCCTAAGGATGGATCAAATGATCAAATATTTTTATTTTATTATTAATATTATTCATTGATGTTATACCATTATCAATTTTATTTCAAATTCATCCATTAGTAAACTGAAAAGCTTCTCATGGGTATGCGTAGACTACCACATCCATAAAATGATGTATTTAATTTTTTGTGGTTTCCACACATTGATGGTTTAAAATTTTTATTTAATTTATATAAATTATGAATATAACATATTTGGCATTATTTATGATATTAAATCATGTCCAATGTTTAATGAGTTAATCCACCGAATGGAAACATGCATGGGAAATAGGAATATTAATAGGTAAATATTGATTTTATCAAATTAACATGAGTTAATAGCTTCAAAAGTTAGTGTGTAATGGTATTCACTAATATATTTAAATATATGGTTATGATACATATATATAATAAGTTTGCTGCTAATCATTTTTTTTATTTTCAAGAGCCGGATTATGGGTTTCCGGAGCCCAAGTACAAACTCCAACTCAAAACAAAAAGACCATAAAATAAGAGTACAACCAACACAGACATACACATCATAATAACCGAACTCATCTCCGCATCCCATGCATGATTCTTCTTCCCCGGTAGCCGTAGCTGATTCCCATTTTGGCGACCTACAATAGCTTTCACTTTGAGCCCGACTCATAAGCTGATCAAGCATTGGTTGCTCCGGTGATTTCCTTATGACCACACTACCATTTTTAAAAGCCATGATCACCTCACTACTCTTCCTAGATGGAGATCTAGTCTGCATAGGCCACAAAAGATATGAATAATCTCTCCTTGGACATCTTCTTGGAGTAGCAGAAAGAGGCCCCTACGCTGCAGCCAATTTTGGATTCCCACTTTGAACCACATCACTGAAGGAGCGACCAACCAGACCACTCAAATTTTCCTTCCCTCCCCCAGAAATCTCCCTTCTTTTACTAGTTTGCTCCCTTATGCAAAAAACAGACCTCCCTGCACTGTTTCCCCTCCACTGATATGGAGTTTTATTCTCCATTAAGGGTGTATGTTCACCTTTTGAATTCAGCCCCCCCGTAGCAACGCCCTGAACCTCCTTCACACCACCACCATCTTGAAGGTCCTCCACCATCAAATTGGAACTCCTGGTCACATTACGACTATCCTCCACAGACAAAACCACTGTAACGGGTCGCATAATAACATCATATTGGTCCTACGCATCCTCTTCTCCAACCATAGTAGTAAAATTATACAAGCCTTCAACCTGCTGCCTGTCGAGGACCTCCCCACCATCATCCCTTCCTCTAAGCCCATCCTCCTCCAGCTCCACGGACAACATACCATCCGCAAGCCCATCATACCTGTTACTCAGAGAAAGAAAGGGATCCGCCAAAGGATCCAGCCCTCTAGAATCCTTAGCACCCACATGGGTAACTACCTCTACTAAATTCAATCTTCTACCATCCCCAACCTTTCCAGCACTCACACTACCCATTGAGATAATAGAAGCTCCATCGTCCTGCCTGAACCTACGAGGCTTCTCAACACCCTCTATATTCTTCTTATACCTCTTACCATCCGAAGGTCCAGAATCACTTATGCTTTTGAAGGAAACTTTATGAGGATTAGAATTTTTACCTACCAAAGCCGGACTAGCCACCACAGAACACTTCCCTCTGTCAGCAATTCCTGTCAACCTCTGGTCTCAGCTCAACTCCAAGCCCGCTTCCAAACCATAACCATTCAAAGTGTTCATAGGGGTGGGAATTTCATCATGATGGGTACCCCTCAACCGTGAGGAAAGTACCCTATGACATACCTCTGCCGAATGACCCTGTCTCCTACAAAAACCACAGAACACGATCCAATCTTCATACATGACTTTATGCTTGCAACGGTACTCTTCTCCAATTGTTATCCACAAAAAGTAAAAAGGCGTGCGTGATGCATCAATTTTGACACAAACCCGGGGATTCACTGGATGGCAAACCACATCGGTTCGAAAATCAGCACAAAGAAATCTCCCAACTATGTTGCCCAGCATGCTAATAGTTCAGGGGTTTTGGAAAGGCAAGGGGAGATTAGGAAAGCTTACCCAAACTACGACGGAGGGTGAATCACCATTCATATGATGGTCTAAGGACCATCGCAGTAGAATAAATCAAAAACCCTTGAAGAAGCGAGGAGCCCTCGACCACGCTTGAATGAGGTCTGCCTCCATCTCGAAGCGAATCATAATCTGTTTGTTATCGAGCAATCCGACCACCGCTCACTCCTGGAGATCCCAAGAACTGAAGACATAGAGGTCGAAATCATCCACTAAAGGTATATTGTGCTTGAAACGATATACAAGGGTGATATTCAACAAGCTGGAGGATTCCGAGAACTCGGATAAAGAAAGTTGAAGGTTCGGCGCCCCATCGACCAGATCTGGAACCTTAGGGTTTAAATAAGCTCTCATAAATGGAAGAATAAATTCCTGGTTGGGAACCATTATTAATTTTTTATGGTTAAATTTATTACACATGATGGTTTTTCACATATTAATTCATTAAAACCATGGTTTTAATAAAAACATATTAATTTTTGTAATTCAATGAATTTTTATTCAAGAATTACCAATGTTCTAATGATTTCTAAACTCAAACTTTTTTCTTTAAGACATGTTTTTAATGATATACCTATATTCATTTATATTGTCTATATAATACCTATTTGAATTATAAATCCATGATTTGATAAAAAATAATTTTATTTTATGTATGATATCATATTCATTCTATTAATAAGTTTTTTTTGTTTTAAAATTTTGCAAAGGTATTTTCTCTATAAATGTTACTTTTCATGGGTTTTATGTCTGGTAATCATTTTTTTCTGATATTTTATTTTCTAATATCCACATTATGTTACCCTAATGAGTATAGTACTAGTAGGGGGTTGATCCACAAGGAGAAGGTGTTATTTTTGTCTTCTATATCTATTTTGTAATTGATTTAGTGATGTCTACTGAATTTAGTGTGGGTTTTTAATGTTTTGAGGAAAAGGTGATTGGATTTTAATTTCATAAAAAATCACTTAAAATATAATGAAAAACACAGGAATTTCTGAAGAAATTTTTTAGAAGAATGCATCGGGGTTGTGGATTTTAAAGGTAGTTATTAAATCTAGTTTCTTAGGAGTTTTTGTTTTTTATCATAATTCACATCTTTGGGATTATTTATGTAACAGAACCCCCTTAGTCTAGAGAGTGTTATTAAAATCGATAAAAACCAATTTCTTTGGTTTGGAAAATGATTTCTCCTAATTTTATTAATTGCTGTCCTTTTGAGATGATTAAAACACACAATGGTTAGGATTTTTTTATCCACAATTCCTTAAATAATCCCTATAAATCATGTTCTAGGTCTGATATGAGATTTATAGCGCTATTTAGAAAGAGTAATTAAGGAATTATGAGAAAGAAAAATAAACAACATAGTTACAACATCCCAATTGACAAATTGAAACACATATGGCCCGCAACGTCAACACATAGAGGAATTTATCTTCTCATAGATTATCTAGTGATTAAAGATCGTATATATCCTTAATACATCCTCTTGAAATCCTTTGAGTGAAGATTATCGGGAAGGTGGTACAGGAGCAACTTCTCAACTATATTCTATCCTCTTCTTTCTCCATCTTCTTCTCTTCAAGGCTATTTTCGGAGTCCTATCCCTTTTAATGAATCAATATTTGAATGAATGAATGACTCACTCATGAACTTTGAGGGACTTTAATCTATTTATTAGTTTTAGGAGTACATATCATGTATTGGAAAGTACACGACTTATAGCCCTATCAACACATTTTTTCATCCTTTTCTCCGCCGGTGGGTGACCTAACATGCCCTCTTCGATTAGGAACATGATGCCAGTGGGTATGTGGAAGTACACAATGTGTAACACTAACATAAATGGAATTTAATATCATAATTGGCCACCAAATACTTATAGAAGGTCCACACAGCATGTAGACGAGATTACACGACATGTAATGGTCAGTTAGCAATATTGCATATAATCTTGCTCTCAGCCACCAACTACTTCAAGAAAGGGATACACGACCTGTATATGACATACATGACATGTACATAGCTTTTGGTTACATGGTAATGTATTCGGTGTGTCCAATATGTGTTGGGGTTTTCGTACACGGCATGTGTCCAACAGTACATGGTGTTTAGTTTGGAATTTTTTGATAAACTTCCCCTGATTTGTTTCTTTGGCATGGAAATACCTGAAAATCATTATGATCACTGAATTACAACATTTTATCTCCAAAATAAATAATATCCAGTGAAAAAATGTTTTAAAAACTCAATAATATTTATGAAAATTTAAACAAAAATCAGGAACATCAAACTCCCCCACACTTAGACATTTTCCTGTCTTCAAGCAATATCTCAACATCTAATAAAAAATATCTATACACCAAAAAGGAAATAATTCAATATAATTATACTTATAAATACAATATTCATAGAAATATATTTTATAAAGGCACAAAAACATATTTTAATTTCAATGATATTCTCATCATTCCTCCTTTATAGTTCAATTACAACACATTCATTCTCGTTTATGCACATTGTTCAACATTTCACAATTACAAATTCCCCTTGATGACTTACCTCACCATAAAACAATTCCATAATCACTTAAGATCATTTTATTAGAGTTATTCTCAATATCAACTATATGCACTCTATCCATAGGCTTACAAGTGTTCTAATTATCTACATTTGAAATTTAAATCACAAAAATCATGAGGGATTACATCAAGGTTCAGATGTTTCTGAGGTTAAGGGTTATTAGGTAATTTTATAAAAAATAAACTTTGAGTCTTGAAAAGGGAGGATAAATTCTTTAAGTAACATTGCAATATATTCTAAATAAAACTCAATGTAAACGAATCCTCAACAAGCTCTATCAAATGCTCCAATCACCACCATATCCCTTAGTAAAGTAGGGTTCAAAAACCATCATGTGATTATAAGATCCCCTTGTCTTTATTAATATTTTTTCTGTTTTCTTAGGGGACCATTAAGGAATACCACAAATAGGGGTTTAGAACCCTTTCTTTCCCAAATGAACAAGAGGACCCCCCCCCACAATTTTATGGCTATTCAAAAAAAATTTAGAATGTACTGCCTATTCCCTCTCTAAATCTCAAGTGAATAATCCTGAAAAGTTAAATTCAATTAGGGTATAAAGGGAAAGAGTTTTGTAATGTGGATTCCTATCAAGGTTGTTCATGGGTTCCTGTGGCTTTACGAAGATCAGATGTAGGATAGGTCTTAAGATAAAAGGGGTTGAAACTATCAAATGCCTCAATAATTTTAGTGAGATTAAAAAATCTTCATGTTTTGAACAGAAAAACTAACAAATTCTGGTAGATATGTATTTCCCAAGAAGCTCTAAAGAAATAGGGTATAAGAAAGAATAAGTCAAAAAGGATTAGAATACCTCTTAGGAACGAGGAAAAAGTTAAAGGGTCAATCAGGTTATGGAATGAATAAAAATGAGTTGTCTAATAAATACATATAGCCAAGAATTTAAGACAAATATTAAACCTATCAGTAATCATGTTAATAGTACAAAAATTTTAAAATCATCATGCAACATTCACAATCATCACTTATGTGTTTAGTATTTATAATTATAATTAACCGAAAGATTCTCAACATTTTAAAATATTTTAAATATTAATGATGTCTCTTAGATTATTTTATGGGAAAAAGTGTAGTGTAGGGGTAGATGCTCCCCAACACTTAATATAGAACATGGTCCCCTAAGTGCCACATAAAAGCGAATAAGGTGATGTGGGGAAACAATAGTGGACATAGTCAATGGTAAGAAACTAAAGAAGTAAAACTACAAAGAAAAAGAGAATGAAATGTTTCAAAATAATACTCCCTTCATTGCTAGGGAAAAATATAGAAAGTGGCAGAAAAATATAGCCCAAAGTGCTCCAAGGTACCTGTGATGGTCATGGAGGGAGAAAACCACAAGCATACACAATAGAACACATGCACAAGATATCAAAAAAAAAATATAGAACGAAACTAATGTTCGAAAAGCTATTCAGGCGATGGCCTCAAAAGAAGCATCATCAGGTACAAAAGCAGCTGGAAGAGAAGGATAAGTAGTTGTGGAAGCAGGTGGTATGGAATCCGCACTCTGAAAATAAGGTGTAGCAGCTAGAGCTGCATGATCTGTACTCAAAATCATAGGCTCTGTAGCGACATCTATACTGGCAGCAGATGTGATAGCAGTTGGGCCAGTAGTGGAGAGGAGAATGGAATCTTTGTAAAGAGCGGTAAAAGTCAGTGGAGCCACTGAAGAAGGTTTAGGATCCGAGGAAGGATCAAGTTTTGTGGGTAGTGGAATACCATCATGATGAAAAAGAAGCCCCATCATCTGCTTGAGATACCCAAGAGTCTGATCCATATTATCCTGATGGTGCTCCAAATCAGCTAGGCTAAGGTTGAAGGAGAGATCAACCGAGGGTGCAGGGGGAGGGGGAGTTGAAGATCGAATAGAAGAAGAAGGAATAGAAGAATAAGAAGGAAGGCCATAATAAATGGGTGACATGAGGATGAGACATCTTCAGGTGGATGGGGTGGATCCGGAGTAGCGACACCAGTGGGTGCAGGTGGGTTAGCTCTCCCCCTATAAGATCAGGGGAATCCTACATAAGGTCAAACAACTCACCCTGATGCTCGACCAAACTCATGTAAATAAGCACACAGATGTCCATATGCTCAAGAAAACACAAGTGGTTATAAGGGAGAGAGAGCTCAAAACCCCCCAAATGGTGTGTCAAATGAGTTTCATAGAAACATACATCTAGGTTGACCTGATGGCCATGGATAATAGAGTTAAAATAGGAGGTGATTATACAAGGGAGTTTTAGGTACTCATGCTGGATGATATAGTTCCGGAGCTCCATGTCCCGCCCAGACAAGCCTCTATTATCCTCATTGCATGGAAAGAGGATGGCGCTGAAGTACTGACAAAGAAAGCGAAGAGAAGTGCCAAGGATGAACATGGTCTTCTGCAATATAAGGATATACTTGTGGTCAGGGACGACAAGCTCCCTCCACATGAAGAAAAGTTTAGAGTTCTCTGGGTAGGTCCAGCTAGAGATGGGTGGTGGGGTAGTATGATGAGGGTAGAAGCCACACCCTCGGCCAAACTCAACCATAGTCAAAGGGAAAGGCCGAACGCCTAGCCAAAATTGAATCGGATGGGTTGTAGCCCTGGGTTTCTGCTGGTAGCTGTACCCATCAAACTCGAATGTAGGCATGAACTCCAAAATTAGATCGTGGTATGTAGGACTGCAAACATGGTAAGTGTCTAGCAAGTGAGTATAACCCAGAAACCCCTCTATCTCCTCCCATATGATATGGTGATATGACACTTTAACATCAAGGAAGTATCTGTTCAGCTGGATAGTGCAGTGAGAAAATCTATGTAAGCACTCCATCGCAGGATGATCATTAGAAAAAACCAGAGAGGGATGTGGCAGAGGGAAGACATCAGCCGATGTAGGCGATGGTGGAATGGCGGGGGCCGGAGCAGATGGTCCAGTTGTTATGGTAGGATGTGGGGTAGTGGATAGAGGATGGATCCCAGATGGCCGACTATTAGAGGAGGGAAGGGCTATCTCAGTAAGGTCCACTACAGGAGTGAATGGTAGCTCGGATTGAAGGGTTCTAGAAGATGGAGCAGTGTAAGAGGAGCTAGAGGCCTTAGTGGATAGTCTGGAGGGCCCTTCATGAGAATCAGCTGATGAAGATGCCCCAAGAATGGACTGACCTATAGACGTTGTGGGTGGATGTGGAATCAAGAGTAGAGTACACGCCATGTGTGTAAACATGAATTGCGAGGCGTGTACATCATCCACATAGTGTCCTCCGAAGGTTGGGGGACATGGTGTGTCCTGAACAGACACACCGTGTATAAGTAAATGGGGAAGTGGTCATGTCCCAGAGGATATGGTCTGAGCCAGAAGGCCAGGGGAGGCATGGTACATGGAATGTACTGAACGTACACACCATGTACCGTCCATATGGTGAAATGGTGTCGTGTGTGTGGCCATGTGAAATAAGTACACGACGTTTGTTCGTCGTGCACCATGTGTACTGCGTGGGAATCTGAACGGTTGGTTGATTCACAAATCATCCAAAAAAACTTATGACATCTTGAAATAACGGGTGTATAAGGGAATTCCTTGATTGAGGATCACAATGCTGTATAAATTAGATGTTAAAACAAAAGAAATCTATGGATTCAGGTTGAAGAGGGCAGACGACATGCAGGAGAATAAACGAGGAGGAAAGGGGGTCACCCGACACAGTCTCAAGTCAAGTAGGGTGTATCCTTTATAGTCTCTGTACACGGTGTGTATTAGTGGCATACACTCCATGTATTATTATTATTATTATTAGATAGAAAAAAATTATAATATAATATGATTATTATAGTAAACTTCATAATAATTAATACTAATAATTAAAATAATATATATCTATATATTTATATATATATAATTTTCTTAAAATAAATCTATACGCATTATGTATCGGTGAATACACAGCGTGTGTTCTAAAATTTAAAAAATAGAAGTACAACCTTTGGTATGAGGATTGCGGTGAGGATCGAACCGACGATCGGCTGATCCAAATGTAAGCCCTCAACCACTAGAGAAATTGTTGTAATACTGCTCATGTATATGAATTATATATATTTAATGTACATGGCCAATACTGCAGGGGATGAAGTAAAAGCAGGAAGTGTGGTTTTCAATTCGAATAAAAGGGATGAAGCATAGAGATTAGTCGTGTTCGAACTTGGGTCTTTTAGATCTAGGGTCGAAACTCTTCCAATCTGCCTACTTCACCTGTATGTATTCCATTATTTTTGAAAATATTTTCAGTTATTAATGAAAACTTGTCCCATATAACGTATATCAAAATACATTCCATGTGATTTTATTAAAAGGAAAAATGATGGAAATAGAACAGTTGTGAGGATTCGAACTCAGGTCTTTTGGAACCGGGTTATGACTTTGGCCAACCAGTCCATCCCCATCATGGGGTTTTTTTGTTTAAATAAATACATATATTATTAAAAATATCACACATTCCATGTATTTAAAACACGAGTATAAAAAGGATGAGCCTTATGTTGAAGGTAGGGATGTAGGGATTGAAAATGACGATTGCTTGGATAAACTCCAGTGACTAAACCATTGGAACCAACATCATCCCTGTTTATTAAGAATGTTAATCTTTGTATTTATAATATTAGGAATATAAACTAAAAAGATTTTTTCACACCATATGTATGGGTGGAACACAGCGTGTATCCTTTGGGTTACCTCCTAGGAAGCACATTTTTTTAGGTCGTTGGCTCAACCGGCTTACCTCTCACCTAAGATCCATGGTGGAGAGAGTTACCATCGTGTCTTCCATGTGATGGAAAGTCTTAAACCACTGTCCATTCACCTTGAATGGTTGACCATCCTCCCCAACAATTTCCACCACTCCATAGTGGAATACTCTTATAACTTAGAATGTTCTCATCCATCTTGAGTTTACCTTTCTTAGAAATAATCGAAGATGTGAGTTAAAAAGGAGTACCAGATTACTGGGTTGGAATGATTTTCATGAAATCACCCGGTCATGGATTTCTGTCGTATTCTCCTTGTACATCTTGGAATTATCAAATGCCTCCCATCAGATTTCATCATGTTTAGATAGTTGGAACTTACACTTCTCTTTAGTTTCCTTCAGATCAAAATGCAAGCCCTTGACGACCTAGTAAGCTTTGTGCTCCAACTCTACTTGTCGATGGCACAACCTTCCATTGATGAGTTAGAATGGGTACATCCCCAGTGGCATCTTGAAGGAGGTTTTAGATGCCCACAAAGCATCATCTAGCTTCTTGGACTAGTCTTTCCTTGAAGTGATCATCATTTTCTACAAAATCTTCTTGATTTCATGATTGGAGATCTCCAATTTTCCACTATATTGGGGATGATATGGCATCGCCATATGATTCTTCACATATTACCTTGACAGTACTCCTTTCATCAATGGGTTGTTGAACTGGGTCCCCCTTTCGCTAATCAGTACTCAAGGAACACTGAACCAGCTAAAAATTTGTTTCTTTAAAAATTCCACAACCACCTTGGTCGTATTGTATGCTATAGAAGTTGCTTCCACCCACTTGGAGATGTAGTCAACATAGACCATGATGTATTTATTCCTGAATTGTGGGGAGAATAAACACGAGAAGTCTATGACCTAGGCGTTGAAGATATAGACCTCCAGGATGGGGTGCTGGGGTATCTCAGCTTTGCACCCCATATTACCTGTTCTTTGACATCGATCACAATGAGAAACAAAGGCTCATGAATCTCTATGCATGGTGGGCCAGAAAACCCCAAAATGAAATATCTTTTCTAAAGTACGGTCTAGCCCACAATGTCCCCAAACTGGAAAGGCATGAAATAATTATAGGACTCCGGGAACATCAGTTTCCAGGAGGCAACGTCGGATCGCCCAGTCTCCATGGGATTAGAACAGCAGAGGATCTTACTAGAAGTACCTATTGACCTTAGAGAGAAACCTCTTCCTCTGGTGGAATGAGAGGTTGGGGTGGATGACACCAATAACCAAATAATTTGAAATCTCAGCATACTAGGGTTGAGATGATCCTTCGACTAAAAATGTTTCTCATTAGGGAAATCCTCCTTGATCTCTCGATCTTCCTCCTCTAAATGCAACAGCTCCAGGCGGGAGAGATGACCAGTATCAATTTTCTCTCTCCCCTTCATGTCTTGAATCTCTAGATTAAATTATTTTTAGAGGAGTACCCATTAAATCAGTCATGGATTTGCATCCCCCTTGTTTAGTGGGTACTTGAGTGCTGCATGGTTAGTATAAACAATAACTTTAGATATAACAAAATATGAACTGAACCTGTCAAAAGAAAAACCACTTATAATGTCTCCTTCTCCGTGGTAGTGTAGTTCATCTGCACCTTGTTGAACATCCTGCAGGCATAATAGATGAGTCAAAAAAAATATGTCAGGCTGCTGGCCCATGATTTCTCTTACGACGTTATCACTAGCATCAAACATCACTTCAAATTTCTCATCCCATTTGGGAGAAATCATCACTGAAGCTTCCACTAGGTGCAACCTTAGGTGTGTAGAAGCTGTGGTTTATTCCTCATCAAACTAGAAAACAACATCCTTTGTCAGACAGTTGGTGAGGGGATGAGCTATCTTCGAGAATTCGTGGACAAACTTCATGTAGAAACCTACATGTCCTAGGAATCTATGGATGGCTCTAACTTAATTCAGAATAAGAAGTCGTGAAATTACTTATATCTTTGTCGAGTCCACCTCTATCCCCTTCTCCGAGATTCTCTGGCCAATGACAATTCCACTCTACACCATGAAATGGCACTTTTCCCAGTTCAAAACTATGTTAGTGCCCTCACATCTTTCCTGTACCAGCTCTAGGTGCAACCAGTAAGTGGAGAATGATTTTTAATAAACAGAAAAATGATCCATAAAAACCACCATGATTTATTCCTCCATGTCATGGAAAATAGACAGCATGCATCACCGGAAGGTGGAAGGAGCATTGCACATGCCAAAGGAAATATTTTGGTAATCAAAATTACCGTAGGGGAACGTAAATGTGATCTTATCTGGATCCTAATGGGAATAGAAATCTGATTGTATCCTGAATAACAGTTGAGGAAGTAGTAAAACTCATGCCTCTCTAGTTTCTCTAGCATCTAATCCATGAAGGGCAGGGGGAAATGATCCTTCCTCTTAGAATCATTCAGCTTTCTAGAGCCCACACAGACTCTCCATCCCATGATAGTGCATGCGGGGATGAGCTCATTATTATTATTTTGAATCATAGTGATACCCCCTTTTTGGGTACCACTTATAGGGGACTCACCCATAGACTATCTGAGATGGGATATATGATGATTGCACCCAGCAAGTTGATTAATTCTTTATTCAAAACATCCATCATGGGGGGTTCAAGAATCATTTTGGTTTCCAATATGGCTTTTCTCTTTATTTGAGAAACACCATGAAGGTTAAAATGGTAGGGTTGGTGCCCTTCATGTATGTAACTGTCCACCCAATAGCCTGCTTCTACCACTTCAAAACCTTCAGAAGTGCATCCTCCTGCTCTTGTAATAGTGCTTCACTATGTATGATGTGAAATATATGATGGTCTCCCAAGTACCCATACTTCAGATAAGAGGGGAGAGTATTCATTTCAAGTGTGGGCATATTTATAATCAAAGTTACAAGTTGTTGTACCACTGCCCACTCCAGAATGTCAGGAATAATAGTATGCTTCCAATAGTGACCACCCTGGCATTCAAGGAATTTCTAGTCCTCTGTTTCTTCATCAACTAGAATTCCTAGAAAAACCTAGTCATCAGAGGTGGAATAACAAAACAGATCATCTCCTTTTTGGCTTAAGTGATCATCCACGGTGGCCACTACATAGCAGTCCTCATGATCTGGTAATGATGCTTAATTCATGGATTTGAGGGCATTGTATGATACTTTTTCGTCTCATACTCTGAAAATCAGCTCCCCCTGGTCTATTTTGATTGATACCTTCCTAGTGGACAAGAAAGGCCTTCTCGGAATGAGTGGTTCCTCCTAGTCTTCCCTCATTTTGAGGATGATGAAATCTGTGGGAAGTATTAACCTTCCAACATTTACTAGCACATACTCCAGTAGCCCCTTCAGATATTTTATGGATCAGTCGGAAAACTAATGGGCTACTTGGGTAGGCTTCAAGTCATTGAGCCCTAGCATCTTAAAAAATATAAAGGGCATGAGGTTTACATTGGAACCTATGTCACATAGGGCTTTACCAAACTCACATAGTCTAATAGATCATGGGATAGTGAAGTTGGCTGGATCCGCAATCTTGGGAGGAATCAAATATTGTATGACTAATGAGCAGTCATTGTTTAGTGCAATGGTGCCCAGATCCTCCACCTTTATTTTCTTGGAGTGAATATCCTTCATTAATTTTTCATACGTGGGCATCTGCTTCAGTGCCTCTACAAATAGAATGATGATGTATAGATTCCTGAACACTTACATGAATATGCTAAAATGGTGGTCCAACTTTCTATGCTTCATACACTTCAAGAAGGGTAAGGAATGCTCGAAGGGTTTGAAAGCCTCATATCGTTTGACTGTGGGGACTATTTTAGTTGGTTTTTGGATGAGGAGAGGTTTGTAACTATACCTTGTTTGTCAGAAGGGGGTGTAGGTGCATTGGGATATTCCAGTTCCTTATATTGTATCTCCTTTCCACTTTATAGAGTAACGGTATGGGCCTCCTCCCTCGGGTTCTTCTCAGTGTTACCGGTAGTGTACCAAGATGGCTCACCGAGAGCTAGTTTTCCAACTGGCAGATTTGGTTCTACAGGATTCAAAAGTAATACTCTTGATTTTGGAATATGGTCTCAGCATTAGATTTAAACTTTTTAATGAGATACTCTAACATTGAGATGTTCTCTTCCTAAGGTGGCTGTGCAGCTGGTGTAGGCGGTGGCTGCGTCAGCTTCTACGAGCAAGGATTTTGATACCATTACTGCTGGAAAGAGCCTTACTAATGCTACTGTTGCCTCGGATACAAGCTCTTATACTAGGGCTGACCATAGACAGGTGGTCTCTGGGGCATATGATTCTACTGCTGTGGGGCCCAGCCTGTGTTCTAGTGATCATTCCATGCTGGCTTCTGGTACTGTTTCTACTTGTTTATCCATATGTTTGAGAAAAAAATCTCACCTTTCTCATCAAAGGGCCAACTGTAGGTCCCAAAAATTCTCCCATGATGTGTTTATCACCACATTTTCACCATGCCGGATGGTTCAACACACGTACTAGGGATGCGTTCATCAGATTCATCGCATCGATCTTTTTAGACTTAGTGTCCAACTGGGCAGTAAGCATAGTTGTGGCATCGCTATTTTACATACCTCATTTTTTTGTGCCCCGCTCATAATGCCACTGGAATCTTTTGGCAGACATATCTTCCAACAAATCGAAAAGTTCTTCGAGGGGCTTCCTCATAACCGTACCTCTAGTAGCAACATCCACCAAAGACTTTGTGTTTGTCTTCATTCCTTCATAGAAGCTCTAGACATGAATGAATAGTGGGAGTATGAGGAGTGGGAATTTATGCATCACCTCTTTGAAATGATCCCATGATTCATAAAATGATCATGACTTATGCTGCTGGAAGTTTTTTATTTCATTCTGCAATGTCACCATCTTCGAGGGTGGGAAATATTTGGACCTGAACGCTTAGGCTAGCTTCTCCTAGATGAGAATAGATCACTGCATAAATCCTTTTATCCAGTCATTAGATATATTACATAGAGATATGGGGTAGGGGAAAAGAATAATGGAATCATCAGACACTAGGTGGGAGCAGAACATGTCGCAGATCTCTGGGAAATTGGGGAGATTGGCATTTGGGTCATCACTAGGCAGGCCACTGAATTACACTGTGTTTTGGATCAACTTCATGATGGCCAATTCGATTTTGAAGAGTTGGGCATGTACCGATTGTTAGAAGATTCTAGTATATGTTCCTTGTATAGAGGGAAGACTGTACTTCATAAGGGTATGATGTGGGGCCAGTTTATCTCAAGCAAGAGGGGGAAAAATTGTTGTGAAAGAGCAATATATGGTCCCTGACATAACTATAAGAATGGAATCCACTCTGGTTGGAACTTTTGGAGCTGTTGTGGGCCATATCCTAGAGAAATTGGAGCTTTCTAGTTCTAGTTTTCATCCTTAGAAAACGTCTATCCAACTCCTTGAACAACAACTGGATCTCATTCTCCGTATCACACCATTAGATTATTTTGGTTGTTCTCGTCCAGGAGGGTATATTGTCGCCTTAAAAGTGTTCATTTGATCTCTAGGTCAATTGGGACAAACTCTGATGACTCAGCATTCTGGGAATGAGTGGCATGGCCACACATACACCTAAGAACAAGCACTACACTAAACACACCATGTGTAAAATAAGAAGAGAAAATGTAATAAAAATAGATGTGAGAGTAAGAATAGAATATATTTTTTTTAGAATTTGTTTTTTGATGTTTATTTCCACTAAAATTGATACAAACATGATTTAAACAAAACCAAATTTAACTTTTATTCCTGAAAATGATGCCAAAATTTGGTTATCATTTTTTGATGAAGTGTTATTTTCAACTATACCAATTATATTACCCTAACTAGTATAGTACTAGTAAGGGGTCAATCGATATGGGGAAGGAGTTATTTTTTATTTCTTATCTAGTTTGTAATTGATTTAGTAAAGTGTACTAAATTTAGTGTCGTTTATTAATTTCTTTAATGAAAGTGTGATTGGATTTTAATTTTTTAACAAATAACTAAAAAGATAATGAAAAACACATGAATTTATGAAGAAAATTTGGAGAGGAATGGATCAGGATAGTGGAATTTTGAAGGTTATTATTAAATAAAATTTATTATGATCTTTTGTTGTTCATTATAATTCACATCATTGGTATTATTTATGTAACATAACCCCCTTGGTCTGGTGAGTTTTATTTAAATTAAAAGAAACCATTTTCCATGGTCTAGAAATTGATTTCTTCTAATTTTATTAATGGAAACCATTTTGAGATGATTAAAACACCCAATGGTCATGGATGTTTTTAACCACAATTCCTTAATGAATCTCTATAAATCCCCTTCTTTGTCTGATATAATATCTCTAGCGATATTTATAAAGAGTTTATAAGGAATTATGGGAACAAAAATTGAACAACACAGTTACAACATTACAATTGACAAATTACAACACATATGGCACACAAACCCAACACGTAAATGAATTCAAATACACATAGAGAGTATCTAGTGATTAAAGATATTATAGTACCTTAATACATCCTCTTTAAGTCCTTGGAGTGAAGGTTGTTGGGAAGGTGGTATGGGAGAACCTTCTCTCCCCTATTCTCTCATCTTCTTTCTCTATCTTCTTCACTGCTAGGCCGTTTCTAGAGTTCTCTCCCTTCAAATAGATCAAGATCTGAATGAATGAATGAATCACTCCCAAACATGGTGGGACTGCTACCTAATTATAAGATTTTGGATTTCATGGTATGTACCAGAAAGTACACAGCATGTACCCCTATCAATGCATTTTACCATATTTTTCTTTTTAGCTGGGTGACCTAACATTCCATATTTGACTTGGAACACGTTGATGCCTAGTAAGTGGAAGTACATGGCATGTAGAGACTCTATACATGGTATGTAATCTAATCATTGTCCACCCACCACATCTAAAAGGGACACACAACGTGTAGATGAGAGTACACATCGTTTAATGGTCAGCCAACAACATGGAATGTAGTCTTCCTGTCAACTTCCAAAGAATTCGAGAAAGGTATACACGGTGTGTGTTTGAGATAAAAGGTGTGTAATGGGCTTCTGTTTACATGGGAATGTACTCAGTCTAGCCGATCCATGTCGGGATTCTGGTACTCGGTGTTTAGTTTGTAATTTTTGACAAACTTCCCCTGATTTGTTTCTTTAGCATAGAAATACCTGAAAATACTTATAATCACTAAATTATAACATTTTGTCTCTAAAAGAACTTGTATCCAGTGAAAAAATGTTTTAAAAACTCAATAAAATATATGAAAATGTTTACACAAATCAGAAACATCAATGCCTTTTACCAAACTCATTTTACTACATATATATATATTTATGTTATATAAATTTATCATAAATTTAATATCTTTACTCAAATTCATGATTAAATCATTTTAAACTATCATTTACTATCTTTTAAGAAGTTTTAAAATGAATCTCTTTATTTTTTCCATACAAAAAACATTTGACTCTCTACAAAAGATTAAAAAAAATATTTCTTAATGACTAAATTTTCATAGTATTTTACCACCACAATGAAATGTATTTAATATAATTCTCATTGTATAAGATTTCAGGATTTTTAAAATGAAAAAATTTTCTCAATAATATATGAATTTTTTGTTTATAAAAGTGAACCAAAATAATAGGATGTTTTTTCTTCAAATAATAACTCTAATTATTTTTTAAAATTATTTTCATCCATTTAAACATACTATATGGATTGTTACGTTTCTATGGGGATACTTTGTAATGATAAAATCCAATTTCAATATTTCAGTGGTTTATGATGATGATTTATTAATGTTTTCTGAATGAATCATGTCTCTATCAAAGGGATTTACTTAAAAATAATGAAATGAGCAATATTTTTATGGTCTTATGGAACACATATGTAAGGTTTTCATTATGTTATTGGTGGGACTTTAATTATATGTCCCTATAATGCATTTGGAATATATATATATATATATCATGCAATCAAATGAAATTTAATGGGGAGTGATCATAATATATAATGAGACTTTAACCATTATGTTTATGGGAATGAGGAGGGAACCCAATCTACTGTGGGACTTTTTAAACTATGATAATCATGGTAGTGATCCTTCCCAATGGAAATAATTTTCAAGTCATATGTATATTTTACTAATATATTTATTATTCTTGTGATATTTTATCATGGATCATGTGTACTTATTTATTATTCTACATTCATATAACTCATGTAGTTTGTTTGGATGAATACTTTTGAATTGTCTCATAAATTATGGTATATAAAATATTGGGTTTGATTTTTTCAGTTATGATCATGTTATCATGCCCTAGTTCTTTTCTTATTCTAAATTTTTATCATGAATTATTATTTCCATTTTTTAATGTTATTGTTCATTTGAGATTAACCAAATTATGTGTCTATTTCTATATACTATAAAGGAAAATTATTATATATAATATGTCTATATGGGTATCTTTTGTGTAAAACGTTATAAGAGATGATAAAGGAAAATTATTGGATAAGAAAAGAAAATTATAATGAGATAATTTTTAATTGTCTAAGAAATATATCGTTTCTATTAATTAAATGGTTTTATTATTTCTCTAAAACTATAAATCTAAAACGTATTATTGTTTGTAAGATATTTTTAATGTAATTACTGTAGTTTAAATATGGTTCTATTTTTTTTGTATTACTGAAAATATGTAATGAGTTGGGTTTTACCATGATATCAAGGAATAAAAATCAAAGCCACTATATATAGGAAAATATAATTAATATTGATAGATACTATGGAAATAACCTCATCCACTTAGCATAATAATTTTCACATACAACTAGTGAAAATAATAAATAAATGCAATGCATAAATTAAATAATCACATTATAATTTACCTTGGATCACCCACCATGGGATAACTCTATGTGATCATGGAGTTTAGAGTTAAAATAGACATGATAGGGATTGAGATTTATAAATAATACAAGGAAGAAGAGAATAAAAATAAAACAAGTTAACAATGAATAGATTTGGAGTAAAAATTATAGAAAACTGTAAATCAACACTAGTTTAAGATAAGAATAAATATTAGTGATCTAATTATATTATATGGGGATGGGGAGAAATATTTATATTGATCATTACACCATATTTTATTTATATTAACTTGTTACTATGATCTAGAGTTCTTATTGTTCCTTTTAAGGATTCCATGTGTATAACATTAAGGGACACTCTTGATAATGTCAACCACATTGAATCTTCTAGCACCTACGTGGAATTCTATTATAATTTCTCTCTTATTCTTTCATCTTGATGGTTTCAACATGGATATATTATTGGATATCATCTAGAGTTTTCCAAAATAGTAGAGAATAATGGGATTGTAGGAAAACATTTTCTATTTTTTTATTTTCTTATCACCAGGCCTATAAATTTAGCTAATTTATGAATGTTTAAAATGAATAGGAAACTCACATATAATGCATTTACAGGTAATATAATGGAGAATATTAATGATTCATATAAAAAGGGAATTTTAATGGATAAATTATTTTAATGGATGTCATGTGATCCTATGTCTGACAATTTGTAACTTCACATACCTTCTTATGGTCGATTTTCACATGGTCACTTATTTGTTTTTGGAATCCACGATTGATCAAGTGTCTTGGATTCCGTTGTTGATTGTGATTGAGGGTTAATTGAATATTCATTTTTATTTTATTTACTTTAGTTGTTGGTTTTCCTCTATAGTATGTTTAATTTGTTTATTTATTACATTTTAGTTTCAATAACGTGGTTGATCAAAATCAATTCATGGTCATTTGAAGTCATTACCAATTTTTCATCTTAGACAACCATATATGAAAATATCAATTAAAATGTGTGATTTATTAGGATTATGTCAAAAAATGAAGAAAAAAACTGATTTTGAATCCATATATCAATGATGTTATATAATTTATAAATTATTAAAAACAAGTAATTACCCAATGATTTATCAAGATTAGGAGGATAATATCCCTTGAAATGAAGTTAAAAATCAAGTAAAAAGTTACTCTCATCACTCACCCATGATTACAATCTTTCACTCCGAGGAAAATGAATGAATAAAATCTATAAAATAAAATTTTCTTTACCATATCCCAATACACAGACCATAAATTTGGAAATTAATGATTAATGAACTTTGGATAATGTCACGTGTCCAATTCGAATCAGTCCTACTATTGAGTTTCAATATATTTTAAATATTAATTTCTCAGAGTTAAATTTAATATTTATTAAGGGAAATAAAATATTAACAAGCATCACTTTCAAAAATCAATCTCCCATATTTTCCATATACCAAAGACCCAATTTTCACTTGGTTGATAAAAATCGAATGATATTATAATAAATTAATTTACCTTTACTAATTTTGGATCAATATTCACCTAACCATATTCCATAAATATTTGTAAATAGGGAACTTAAATGATTTTCCCATCCATATATTTAAAAAGAACATATTAGATTTAAAAATAGATTTTGTTACTCACAAAACTAGTGCTAAATTATATCTTAACATTATTATGGGATTAAGATTGCTAATTTTATATGAGTTTCAATAGAATGATATGAAAATTGTTTGATTTTTATCCCTACATTTTTTATTTCAAAAATGAAAAGTATACTCTCATAGAGTTTAAAAATATAGTTTTCTCATGTTATAATCTAAATTTAACATTAAATTTTTTTCGCATTCATTTTAGTAGTTCAAAAAAACATTTCTTATAAAATATAAGAAGAATCAATAAATATCATATTAATCAAATAATTTAGAAATATGTAACATTTAAAATGGAATATATTCATCAACTAGGAAGTATGGTAGATAATAAAAATTTTCAAATCCTAAAAACATACTAAATAGGTAAACTAAATGAAAAATGAAACATAATTTTATGAATATTTTATAAAAAAATATATTAAATACTTTTTGATCAATTATATATAGTTTTATATTCCCCCTCCTTTTATATCCATTACATCCCCATAAATTATCGGTGGATTTCATTATCATTTTTGTGGAAAATAATTTAAAAGATAGAGAAATGACCTGATTTTTATTATTATAAGTATTTTAAATTAACCTAATTTATGGTTTATCACACACATGCTTGATTAAATTTCTTAATTTCTATCCACTTAGGGTATCTTGTATAAAATATAATTTAAAAAAAACTATTAAAAACTAAATATATAAATAAAGGGATAAGGGATATAATATTGTGTTATTCCTCTTATGAGGGGATGTATATTGTATATCCATAGCTAGACAGATCAATGTTTATCCACAATAATTTATTAGATGTTGTTTGTGTGATGAAATTGACCACATTCTCTTACTTAAGAATATTATCACCTTCACATATTCTTAGAGGTCCCATTTGATAAATTTCTTCATGTATGCCACCAATCAACGTTTGGTATCTTTTAAATTGTGTGTGTAAAAATGCTAATTATGTCATCCTCTGAAAAAAATTTATTACATTATTCCTCTAGTGGATACCCTAATATTTCTTCTTGGATAGGATCAAATCAATCAACGCTAGTGAAGAAGTCAAACTGAAAAATGCTAAAAAAAATTGAGTTCATTTTTAAATCTTCCACATCAAAGATATTAATTTGTGACTTTCTTTCTTCAGGAGAATCCATTGGGAAATACTATCCTATATTTAATCAATACAAATATTCATAAAAGTGTTCCCAAGGAGAAAATATTTGGATTAGATACAATATTTGTTCATTTTATTTCACATATTTAATTCAATCATTCATAAACACTCATCATGTGGAATATACATTTAATTAATTTAACATATTATCCAAAATATCTTCATCCTAGACATATTTAACTAAATAAATATTTTTAAATCAAACTAAGTATCTATAATGTAATCTTAGAAAGGTATTTCTCATTTAGTTAATCTTGAACTGAATTTTCATCATAAGAGTAGTTTTTGAACAATATCATCCTTCAATCAGAATGGGTAAACACAATAATTATTCCATTTCTTGTTCCAAAACCATTTAATTTTTGTTAAGGGTAAAAATAAGTGGTTCTAATTCAAGAATATGAAAACATGGGAGACAGATTAATAAAAAAAGTTATTTTAAATTAGAATGTAAATATTTAATGGATTTTTCATCTCTATTATTGACCCCAGTTTGAATATATTTTTTCTCCTAAATGACCCTTGAAATGTCCTTTATAGTTGTTTTTTTTCTGTGAGTCTTCATGTTTTATCTCAAAATTAAATCCCTTCTATATGATTTATTCATTCTATAATATCGGTAGGGTTTGAGAAGAATTTTCAAAATAAAAATAATGGATATCAAATATTAATGATATGTGAATAAATTGCACCAATGAAATGAGTTAAGCTTATGAATATATCTATGTTTTATATTAGATAAAAATTCAATCTCCATGATTAATAACTCTTTAAATAATTATTGCATGGATGGAGGAATCAGTGGTAATTCCATATTTACTTCAAACCCATTACCATCCATTCTTGATTTTACATCATCATCTAGGCCTTGCAAAATTTTTTTTGAATCATAGGTATAAACATAAGGGGAATTTGATTTTAATTTAGTTAAAATATGTTCAGAATAAAATGAGTAAACAAAATAAGAATCCCCCATGATAATAACTAGTTCTAATAATATTTTCAAAAGAAAGGACACTTGATAGGTGTTTTCATGAGTAAATAGTGTTGGGTTATACACTTCTTCAAGATCACCAACCACCTTCATAGTTGGGATTAACTAGGGTCTCACATAATTTTTAGCCTCCTTTATCAACTCTTGATTGTAAAATATTTGTCATTACCTGAAATTTTGAAAAGTGAATTTGACCCATTTAGGAAAACATATTTGTAACGCCCCGACCCTAGCTACCCAGAGTCGGTGCATTACTTCATAACATTGGCATGATCACAAAAGATCAAGTCTCGAAAGACCGATTAGTTTAGTAGCCTTGGAAACACTAGATACATTAATAAGTCTTACATTACATCATAAAGTAAAACAAAACTACAACATCTTCTCTTCATATCCCTTTATATTATCCCTACAGGTCATTCATAATATACTTCTTCACATCCTGGAAAAATTAAAACATTGAAAGGGGTGAGCTCAGATGCTCAGTAGGGATAACAACATAGCGGAAGCTTTCATAAATAAACATTAACATTTAAGGCAATGTATAACTAAAAAAAGCCTTTTAAACTTCAAATTTAGCATAATATGGCAAAAGTAAAATGAAATAATGCCATTTACTTACTCACATGGATATTCTACTAGTCTAATAATCACATGAAATATCATTAACCACTTTCATAATAATGGAATGCATAATGCCAGACTATCATAACCACGTAGCCAAGGCCTCGTGCCAAGACCAAAAATAAGATTTTGTCAAGGCCTCGTGCCAAGACACTAGTTTGTCTCATGAGACCTACCGATGCATCGAGGAGCTATAGTGGGCTCCACCCGTCACTTACTAAGTCCAATGCATTCCTCATATGAATAGGTTTAAACATATCATAAACCATAACATAATCGTATCACATAAAACATGCATAAAGGAAACCTAACATTTCCACATTTCAATCACAAGATATCAAAACCACACATTGATATAATAAAAACACTTTCAAAACCATTTTCAATACCAAAATAAAAGAAAGGTAAAACATGGTATTTATTTTTCTTTAAAAAAAGGTATGGCTTGTAGAGGAAGCCAAAACTCAAATAATGGTCACGTCGGCGGAGAAGTCGTTGTCGCCGCATACATACGACAAAAACATTCCCTTTTTTAGTTTAGTAAATGATTCATATAAAAAGATTCCTTTTCAATAAATGTAAAAGTCAAAGGGGTTTATGCACCGTATAAAAGAAAGTTGTGTATAAAACCAAATATGCCTCAATGAAAGGAGATTGAGACGAAGTCCTTACAAAGATCATTTTTAAAATAAAATAGGTCTATTATGTGTATTAACTATAAGTAAACATAAAGAAAGTACAAATACAAGATATTACATAATAATATGATGACATAATTTGAAAGTAGGAGATTAACCCAAAGAATGGAAATTGGGTTAAGAAATTCCCTTACCTTGCGTCCTGTCCTGACTCGACCATTATTTAACCTTCTGAATAATAAACTAGAGTTAATTCCTATTTACTTAAGAACCTTTTTCATGTTCATTATTCCTTTTATATCCCTTATTACCATGTTATGAAAATTATGTAATTATTTAAGTTTATAACGGTCATTTTGTCGATCTTAGGTACTTGAGTCAAAAATAACATTCTTATAATTACAAGTTGTTCATGTGGTGATATATTCATTATATCCAGAATTATATTCATTATATAGATATCATATATCTCATATATATCCATTATATATATGCATTTATAATATTCCATAACGTTTAGAGGTAAGAAATGAAATGCACCGTTCATGGAGACGGTAAGCCGTACGTACGCATGAACACTACTTTCATTTCTATTTCGTATTTAATGAAATCATAATGATATAAAGGTATATTATAATTCCAGTATAACATCATATATAATATCATTTACTCCATCCTTTATACATCCCACATACGGCATTAACGATTCAAATCACTTTGAGGGGGCGGTAGTCCGCACTTACTTAAATGAAAATATCGCGTTTACCCATAATGGAAACAATAAAGGTATGCCATAAATGAAAAATACAGAACCTTAAGTACAACATAAACATATTATATATCATTTATAAATAGGTTGACATCTTAATGGCCACCTTTTAAGGTGTTTTATGAGTGTTGAACAATCATCGTTTCGTGAGGCAGAAATTCGCCATCCACAGAAACCGTATGTTCTTTAACCATTAGATGTAGGTGTGTGTAAGTGTAGCTAGAATACTCATTATAACAACATCCTAGTATATTGAGAATACTGGTGTTGTTACAAAAGAAAGGAATAAAAAGATTTTAGGGGTTTGGATAAGCAAAATAAAACAAAATAACACAAGAGAAGACATTACCTTAAAATTGTGTAACTCTTTTGATTTGAGACAAAGGCTTCCTTGGGAAGACTTCTGCCCAAAGTGAGGATTATAGGAGTAAGGGAGGGAAGTTGGGAGAGTATTTGGGCAGAGGTTGGCTGAGCCAAATGGCTTGAAAGTGTGAATGAGGTGGTAGAGGTGGGGGCCATTTATAAGAGGAGAGGAGGGGCACTCTTGGAAAGTAAGGGAATTTTACATTATTATACAATGCTTTTCAGATTATAAAGGTCCCACACTTATATAATTCGTGGCTAAGGTGATAAGGGTTCGAAATCTACCCATAAAATAGTCTTTCGACAAGTGTATGCCTTGGATTGTACATTATCTTTTCATTTTATTAAAATCGTTAAATAATGAGGTCATCGCTGCATCCTAATGATGTCATAAATAATTTAATTTATTTAATGTCTAAAAATTATAAAAAAATACTATGATGTAGGAAATCTTTTTAGATTTCAAATGACTATTTATATTCAAAAATATGACTTGTATAACCCCATGTAAAAATTGTTTTAGTAAAACATTTCATGTTTGTGTCATTTTTTACTTTAACATTAAATAAAAGGTATTTATGTCATTTTCCAACTAAAGTGGCTCCATGGGGTCCCCAAGTTGACCCATGGATTGTCTTGGTCGGCCATGGCACATCCAATGAGGGTATGACATGTGTCAAGCTCATCTCATGTTATTAAAACATTATTTTTACCTTAAACTACACTAATTACCTCTAAGCGCGATTAAGAACTTAAAAGTTACTATTCACCAAAAAATTATTTTAATCTCATTGAACCACATTTTACTTCTTAATGAAAAGCATGTATGTCGGATTTTTGAAATTCAAAACACAGAAGTGGTAATATTTCATTTAAACGAAAAATCAGTTATTTATCTACCACTTAGTGGTTTCACTATTCATCAAAAATTGAAGTTTTTCAGAACAATGCCAAAATTTCACCCTAAGCTATAATTGATATTCAGAATTCAAAAATGATGTCTATTTTATGAAATTCCAAACATATAAGTTGCATTAATTAATTTTATAATTAATTCCCGCCATCACAACAAATAGCGTGTTTTTAAGAAACAATTTATATCAAAAGATTGGCAATTGTTTATGTCCAATTTCAAAGTGAAATTAATTATAATGAACACCATTGAATAAAATGGTAAAAATATATTATAATTATACTTTAAAACCAGTCAATAGTATAACTTATCACTATAAATTATTTTTATTAAAAAAGTTGTTTTAAGTATTAATCACTATTCATAAAAATTTGGATGTTCTCAGAAAATTACAAAAAATTCAACATAGGATAATTTCAATATTAGGAATACAAAAATGAAGTCCATTTTGAAATATAAAATTTCTATAAATTTAAAAAGTGGTTATTACTATTCATAACTACTACTTTGATTAGTTGCGGTGTGTTAGAACTCGAAGTCGCGTACAATGCAAGCTATTGCATTATTGAATGAGAAGCGTATCATGGAAGCTCGTGGTGTTACAATATTCATCCATCTATACAGATAGTATTATCCTAATTTTCCATCATGTACTTATTGGTATACATTTTAGTCAATTTTGATTTCATTAATAAATTTTTTACCACGGATTTATGCTCTTCACCTTATTGTAACTAGGAATTAGGATAGAAATATGTTATTATATTAATTTAATACTTATTTTATCAACAAATTAAATAAAAATTCATAATATAATTAAAGTGCCATAAAAAATATAGATTATAGTTAAATAAAACAACACTAATTTCATAAGTGAATGAGATAATACATACTCAAGATAGACCCAAGATAATAAAACTTGTTCAGTGAAAGATTTCATGGTCATTTCATAAATAATATATTAAACATGAATTTCTTATTAGTGACTGACTGAGGTCTTATCTAATGGAATTTACCCTAGGGAACAATTTCATTAACACTTTTTTAATGTTTTGGGGTGATTTATATTATATCAGAAGTTTTATATTTGCGGTTTAATGTTATGTTTTATAATTTTATTATATTAAAACAATGAAATAATAAATAATTTTTAATAAGTATTTTTTTCCAGGGATTAATTCCAATAATTTGAGTCGTTATTATAATTTTTTCAAAAACACTTAATCCACTATGTTGACTCAATTAATTTTTATTAAATATCCCTCACAATTTTATTATATAAGAGATTGACTATCTTCTCAAATAGCATTAATAATAACATAAAATATTTTGAGTTATATTATATATATTGTTAAATACATAAAACAATATGAGAGATGGAGTGGTAATCAACTCATCAACTCCACTCCATCACTACCTCATAGAAATATTTAAAGAACATAACAAATGTAATCTATCAATCCCAGAATCCAAATATCAATCCTCTAGAATCACTTACACTTGGTTATATCTCCATTATCATTGAGTTTGGATATTTCCAAAACAAAATGATTTTTACGAAGTAAAAAAAGAGAATGTTGTGAGGAATATAATGAAACAACAAAAATGATTGAAGAAAAAAATTAGAATTTGAATTACAAGAAAACAATAATATGCACTATGTTAGGCTATGGATAAAGGCCAATGATTAAATCCTATCCATTGGGGAGGAAATATATTTAGTATCATCGTCGTGAGATACTCATTATCCTTTCATTTAGTTTTGTGAGCATAATTTCTTATTATAACTCAAATGGTTTTCATGTTTATATATATAAATGTCACGATTGATGAATTTTAACATCTAAATTCATCAATATATTATTCTGAAATCTCCTATGACTTCAATATTAATATTTTATCTTGATTATTTTCACATGGATCATCTATTGGAGATTACCCAAGTTGGAACAATCCTGTGGAAGAAATTGTTATTTTTAGTCAACACCATTTATTTTGGTAATTTTTCTATTCCCTTAAACCAAAATTTGACTATGTACCAAAGGATTAAGATGCACATAAATCCCGTATATTAAAAAACTGAAAATAATTTGGTGTGTAAGTCTTGAGATGTAGTTCAAAATGATTATGGTTATAAAAATTCATTGGATGTAAGTCAAATGATCCTTCATTTTCAAATTGTCATATTCATATCACTTCTTTAAATTTATCTTCTCATGGTTTATTGTTGTCATGGATGTCTTGTTCAATATCATTGATTGTATTTTATGGTTCATTTTGATACATATTTAATCATATCTTTACTTTTTTGTTTTATTGTCATGATTTACTATTGACAATGTTGAATTAAAATCCACATGTGATCTTATCATTGATGAAATTGTACAGGGGATTAGAATCAACAGATGGTCACTTGAATACTTTTCCAATTTTTAAACTATGACCTAAAACATGAAAAAAATAATAATTTTTGAATAATTCAAATTAATATTAAAATGAATAAAAATTTTGAAAACATTTCCCCCATGTATAAATAAATCTCCATATTTTATAATTTATCCAAAAATAAAATATTTTCATAGGAGTTAATTATAGTAGGAGATACAATACCTTGAAAAACAGTTTAAATTTATATAAAAAATTATATCATTATACTCCATTAATGAAATCACTCATATAACACAAAATGAAATATACCAAAGCCTATAACATAGTGAAACCGATTATCTCTCAAAAAAGGGATCTTGAACCAAAGAAGACCACATCACCCCCACTAAACCAATGTTGAAGGGTTTATAGTCCCATAGGTTTTACCAAGAATTCATCCTATAATTATAAAATGTCATTATAATTACTAAAACCACTACCCAATGTCATATCAACTTATGTTTCCTTATAAAACTAATCAAGCCTCATACTAATGAATAACCATACCATTTGAAAAGACAATACCACCCAGGGTTACATTAAGAATAACTAAAAAACATTACCCTAGAAAAATAGGCATGGGGACTCTCTAACTTCTCTAATACATATATAGAAAAATAATTCTAATAACACAAGGCCTTTCCCAAGCCTCTTATATAATTCAGACCCCACATGGGTCTTAGATAATGATCCTAATCCCAAACCCCTGAGTATCTGAACACAATCACATTCATAAACAAATATGATTATGTATTAATGGCGACACATAACTTAACATTAATATCCTTCCTTACCACTCTCTAAGATCTAATTGCAAACAAAAATCCCTAAATAATAAATTATAATTATTTATAACTTAATAATAAATTTAATTTAAAGAGGAAAAATTGATGAAGTTTCACCAAGCCATGTTTCACCACATGAACCAAAAATAAAAAAAATCATCACTGAAGGTTTGCAAATGGCACTCATATGAAAAAAGTAAAATTATTTGATTCTCAATAGGGATCCTATTTTAAATTAATTTTAGCAATTAAAATTAAGCCATGAGATTTTGTGAAATATATATTTTCAAATTAATTTATTCATTTTGATATTTTTCATTTCCCAAAATGGTAATTTTAGATTTTTCTTATAACTAAATTTGATGGGAGAATATGAAAAAACATGTTAATCTTGAACTATATGCAACTCTTAAATTATTATTTTTATATGAAACACTATGGTTGGATTTTGTTATACACAATACCAATTTATCTTGATATCTTGTGTTACATGAAAGGATATGTTTTACTGAACAACAATAAACTATTAAAATTATTATTAAAATATTATTATAGTTTCCAATTATCAGTGAGAATGAAAGTTAATAATAATATAAACTATATTTTAAAAATATGATGTACACATTTATATAATTAATTAATTAGTTGTTAATTAATGTAATAACTATTTGAGAACAATGAAATTACATTTATAAGAAAACTAATTTTTTATGTTTAAAATTTTTTTTATCTCAATAAAATAAAAACCAATTTTTAGTGATTTTTTCAACAATATTTATATTTTATATATTCAATCAATATATTTCATACTAATACAATATATTTTATAGGTATATGATAAGAATAAAAAAACATGTATAAAAATATGTATTTTTCTAAAAGGTAATTTTACAGCCTTTTAATGAAGAACCCATTTTAAATAATACTTTTGAAATTTTGATAATTTTTATTTGAAAAAATAATCTTCATTATTTGAAGCCGAATATGAAATTTTATTCTGCATGAACTTTTTGTAATTATTCTGAGAAGTTACATTTTTTGATGAATAGTGAAAATACTATATATTAATTAAAATTAGCTTTTTCATCTAATTTATTTATAAGTCATATTATAAAAATATTAAATTAATAAATAATTTAAATTTCAATTAATTAAAAATTGAAATTGGATATAAAAAATTTCAATCTTGTGAACATTTTACTATAAAACCCACATTGACGACCCATCCTTAAGATTATTTTTAAATTAAATTCTTCCACTTAAATGAATATAATTTGGAAAAATGGATTATGTATTTGAAATTAGAATAATTTATAACTTATAATAAGTTCATAATAGTTTTCAGACCAAAAATATTAGTGGAATAGATTATTATTAATTAGAGTGACTGAGGGAAAATTAGCATAACAAATGACAAAACAGTACACTTTTGGGGGAAAATGACCTAGACACTTTCCCAGTATCGATTAGATGGAAATATTTCAAAAATTTCCTATATTGGATCATATTTTATCAATTATTATATTCCCATTTTGTATACTGTGCCTATAAATAGTATTTTCATTTTTATATATTCAAGAATGCTGCTCCTCTTCCTTTATAAAAGAAAAATCACCCCCACATTTCCTAACACCTTTTAGGACACATTGTCTTGGAAAAAGTTTGACCGATTATACTCTTATAATCACACTATTAATCTTATAAACCTCTATTATTTCATAAATCAAACCAAGGAATCCCATTGGTACGAAATAAAAGGAGATACCCAAAGAAGAGGTAATATCCATCCTCACGATCCTTTGTTTTAAGTTCATTATACCACACATAAACTATTCTAATGGAATGATAATAAAATAACATACTAAATCTTAATTTACTATAAATTTTCGATTTCAACCAAAAAATACACACAGATCCATCTAACGGTGAATGAGCTTATAGTTTTTTGTAAGGAGAACTACTACATCAAGAAACAATGTCTATCCTTTTTACCATTACCTCTATCATGGGTGGGTATTATGTTGGAAAATCTATTTTATATGATATATATGATTTCTATGAAGTCTATATGCTTCTGAATTTTTTATATAAGAAACACCTTCACACATTTTATTTTTTGTAAATATGATGAATATTTTATGGGTGTGTGGACTATCACATCCTTAAGGAAAAGTTGTTCGTTCACAGTTTAAATGGAATGCATTAAGGTTGTTTTTAGTGAAATTTTATAATTAATGTGAAATAATAATTTTAATGGATTTTTATTATATTTATACTAATATTTTAATTATTTACATTTTTTCAATACAACAAAAAAACAGAAACATCATTCATGCGTACGTACAATCTACCATCTCCATGAATGTTGTATTCTATTTCAAATTTATATATTTTATAAATTTTTATAAATAAATATATAATAAATATATAATTTTTTTTATTATATTTTATATTATTTAAGTAATTAAATCATGATCTGTGTTAGTGAGTCAAAAATAACAAGTCAAAAAACATATGATAAACAAAGAAGTTATTACCCAAAACATTACTTTAACATGGAATTGTCTATAAATATGCAATATAAAGACATAAGTGAATAAAATATGTTATTAAATATTATAAAATAGTTACTAGTTATATTTATAATAAAAATATATTTATTATACAATAGGTTATAGCATGTATAAAGACTGTTAAGACTTTATGTATGGGTTTTCTTATCTCACTTTTATTTTCAGTGAGACACAAGTCATGTTCACCTTCTATTTCATTTATGTGGTGTGAAAACTTCTTAATGGATGTGTTATATGATTAATATAAATAATGTTATTGGTTCGTACATATCCATTTTATGTTATTTATTTGTTGGGTTTTATGTTTCAAAAGATACAATGTTTTTTAAAGTATTTTTTTTCACAATTTTTCTTTCTTCGAGACACATGCCATGTTATGCACCCATATTTCTACAGGAGGTTTATATAATAAATTTTACATGTGATATCACGACTATACTTATTATAATTACATTATATTATTATTTTAATGTTATTTTATTCATGGTATTATGATTCAATGTTACCAAATAGGTAATGATATATTACTACAGTCTAATCCTTTATCAAGATGGTATATGATTATGATTCCATTAATAAAATTTAAGTTTACATATCTCTAGAAATATATTAAATTTTATTACCCAATGGTTAATCATATTATAAAATTTAAACGGTAACATTTTTCTCATTTTTGGTACTTGAGATAATTATTGAAATAAGTTCTGAAAATTCGACACTCTTTTACTTATCATACTAAAATTCATGTCCTTTGAAATCCATATTTTCTAAAAATGTTTTAAAAAATCTTTTACAATTTTACTATGATGTTTCAATTAAGTTTTTACCAAATAATTAAATTTTTATCTTTATTAAAGAGAACCTTCATTTAATTTTCAAATCAAGGCACTTTTCTTAATTTTTAATGTGAAAAAAGAATATTCAATATATATGGTCTTACCCACCATCATGACCATTCTCCCATTGAAACATCCTTTTCATGGGGTTTAGATTAATTTTTAAATAATAATTTTTCCTAATAGTTTTTAAATTTATTTATTTTAATGTAAGTTTCAATGAAAAATTATTTAGAAATGTTTTTAGGATTCTTTTGGAATTAAATGTTTTTCTAAAATGACATCAAGAATAATTTTCCAAAAAAGGGTTTTCAAATTTATTCAAGATTAATTATAATTTTTCGAGGATATTTTCAAGTATAATGGTCTTAAAATGTTTTAGGTTTTGAAAAGTGTTTTCCCTAGAGTATGTGATATTTTCCTCATGAAAAAATTTAATTTATTTTCTTCAAAATTCCTTTTTATGTATTCAATGTGGTTTCAAGGAAATTATTTTGAAAATGTTAAATGTTTTTAAAAGTTATTTTAAAAGAAAATTCATTTTCTATGTGATCATAAAAAATCCTTATCCATGTAATATGAAATCTTCAGTTATAATTAATTCTAAAATAGTTTTGTTATTGTAGGATAAAATTAAAATTATTTATCTGAATGCTCTATATTTTTATTGCTCGATGTTAAGGAAACTCATTTATCTTGAACATGATACACCATGATAAATTCTTATGAAATATGCTTTGTTTCATAGGATATTCTAGGATGAAATGATTATTAATCCTATTTTTTTCATTGGTTATGAAATGATTAAATTTTTATGATACTGATTTCATTTCATGTATTATGATTCAATGTATATCAAAACCATCGCTTTTTATGGGTCATGATAAGATGTATACTTTATGAAAATGTATGTAAGAATTAAATATGATATGGGTAAGACATATATGGACCTATAATGCATTGGTAATATATTTATATTTGATGAGATAATGTTCGTTACAAATTCAATAGGATTGATCCACAATAGGTAATAAGTGTGTCCTGATCCACTATGGGTAACAAGTGTGTCCTTATCCCCAATGCGAAACAGGTGTGTCCAGATCCACTATGGGAAACATGTGCTTCCTAATCCAAAATATAAAATCTATGTGTCCTAATCCACAATGGTAAAAAGATGTGTCTTGATCCACTTTGGGAAACAACTTTGTCATGATCTACTATGGGAAATAGTTGTCTCTTGATCCACTATTTGATTTTCGTGGTAGTTAACCTTGACACGAGAAATTTTTTTCCTCATGTATTATTGTTCAACAGTTATATGATATGAGCTTATAGTTCATGATTAATTTATGATGATTTATCACCCTTATGATTCTTGTCTTATAAACTTAAAATATTTATTTCAAGATTCATGTCTTTGATCTTTGATATGCATGTTATGATATTCTAATGTCATGATCATATTCTAATACCCTATTTTTTTGGCTGATTAATACTTATCTCTCTTGATTACCCTTACTGTTCATCTAATCTTATCCATTTCGTATGATTACTTTACCTAGGTTATGATGAATGGTTTTGAGAAGACTTAGTAAAGGGGAAGATCTTGGTGGGAGAATTAAGGATCTTTAACCATGTTAAGAGATTTTGTTCCATGATTCATAATAAACAAAATTGTTATTTTACTCAGGAATGAATTTATGTAATGTGATGAATATTCACCTAAAATGTTGAATTATCCATATATGTCAATCCTTGGATACTATAGTTGTTATGAAAGGTAAGGTTTAGTCATCATTTGGAATCAAGGTTGGTAAATCTTTAGTTTGATCCCAAGGGATATTTATAAGGACATGTTTATCGATTCCTCCCTAGATAAGACTAAGGTTTCATATATTTAAAAGTTTGTGTTATGATTTTTTAATCCTATATGTAATTTCTCATTATTACATGGTTTTCTTCTATGAAAAATATTTATGACCTTAAGCATTATTTTTTTCAGTGATGTGAACTAGATGGAAGATGGATAACAATGAATGTTACATATGTGGAAAGTATGGGCATTATGAAAACCGATTTCCTATGTGGAAGTCTTATAATACGAACTAGGAAGGTGGTACATGTATTAATTATACAACTGAAGATAATTAGATGAAAAATGACACTTGGAAGGTATATGATGTTGTAACATTATTTCATACATTATGTGTAAGAAGAATGATTATATTGAGGTCGAGGAACAATAATACATGATTCATATTTAAAATTAAAGGAAAAGTGGTATTAAGGCATATGATGATTAATCCTGAGAAATGGTTTAAGAATAAATTTGTATTGATGTTGTGTATTTCCCTTAGAATTAAAATATTATGTTGCATGAATCATGAAATATATATGTGTTTTCATAATAATTTTTTAATTATGGATTAAAAAATATATTTTGAATTGCGATGATGACATCAAAAATGCAATTTAATGGAAAAGTGAGTTTTTTTATTAAGGTAAGGTAAAACTTAATTTTTTTCTTGATATTTTAAAAAAATTGTTTAGCTTATATATAGAGAAGATTTATATTCTTAAAGGCTATTGGGTAGTTTTTATTACTATGAAAAATATTATTAATTTGTTGAAAAAGTGGTCTATATTATCATAGATGAGGTTTACAACTTCTTGGATTTAATAAATATATCCAATAATATTAGAAATAAGGAATCATTCAGGTTCTCCAAAAGTTTTTATGACAATATATGTTATTACCATGTTTGAAGAGAATACATCAAAAAGTTATTAAAATTATTTTTAATTGATAAATAATAGTGGAATTATGTAACAAGGGGGGTCAATGTTAATCTTATTTAGTTACCTTCATTGTAATGATTTTGATTTTCATCTTTTGGAAGGGTTACAATGTTAATCATTTATGGAATGGTTTATTTTCAACTGTAGAAAAGGTTTTAATGATTTAAGATATTATCTCACCATATGAGTATTTCGTTATATTGGATAACAACTTATAACTTTTTTGATAAATAAATGATAGAATTACCTATCATTCAACTTATGGATTTCATGATCATCTAATGATTTAGGAATGAAAAATTCACCTTTATTTATTTTAATAATAAAATAAGTGGAAATTTATCACATCATTATAAAAGGAAAGGTTGTCATAAAGTCATAAGTATGGATTCTTATGAAAATTCACAAACATTAGAAAAAGGGACTTCGAATTAAATTTTTTCATGATACTATCATTTTTTATTATATAAATGGCATTTTTTCAATCATCTTTGGGTATGGATTTTTTATCATTAAATTTATCCTGACCAATTTCTCTCTCTCTCTCCATTAGAACATTATAGTTATATTGTCCACCTATGTTCATGTTTTTAGATTCCACCTCTATTCTCTTATGTAGCAGCATAGTTATGAGTTACATTGGGCAAACAATACAGTCCCATCATTACATATCTAAAGGAAGTTATAGTGTAACAGCCCGAGATTTTATGAAAAATATTATTTTTTATTTCACTAATGTCTTGTGTTGTACGCTACACCAAAAGGAGCTTGCACAACACGCATCCTTGACTTGCCTTGCATTACACGCAATCGCAACCTTCCTCGATAGCGTGTGTGGTACGTAATACTGAGTTTCACGAAACAATGATATGCTATTAAAATATTATTAAAACTAGCCGTTATGAATAGTAATAACCACTTTTTAAAATTCTGTAAATCTTATTTTTCAAAATGAACTTCATTCTTGGATTCGGAGTATCGAATTTAGCCTAAGGTGAAATTTTGGTACTTTTCGGATAACTTTCACATTCTGATGAATAGTGAAAATTACTAAATTATAATTAAAAACAACTTTTTTAATCGAAATAATTAATAGTGATAAATTATTAATTTGAGTGGTTTTAAAGTATATTTAGAATATATTTTTACAATTTAATACAATGTTGGTCATTGGTTGTAATTTCACATTTAAACCAGACATAATCAAGTGTCAATCTTTTGATATATATTGTTTCCTAAAAACACGCTATTTATTTTAACAGCGGGATTTAATTATAAATTTTATTAATGCAATTTCTATGTTATGAATTTGGTAAAATAGACTTCATTTTTGAATTCGGAATATGAAATATAGCTTAGGATGAAATTTTGGCATTGTTCTGAAAAACATCAATTTTTGATGAATAGTGAAACTACTAAGTGGTAGGTTAAAAACTGAATTTTGTATAAAACTTAATTTTACCGCTTCTGTGAATGGAATTTCAAAAATCCGACAAACACGGTTAATATCAAGGACTAAAATGTGGTTCAATGAGATGAAAATAATTTTTGGTGAATAGTAACTTTTTACTTTTTTTTACCACGGTTAATAGTAAATAGGGTAACTAAGGGTAAATATGATATTACTATTACCCTAACACGTGTTCTAATCCTATTGGACAAGTGTATTTCGACCAAAAACAAACTTAGGAATAAAATATGACCATTTAGGCCCACTTGGGTTAGATTAGGACATTTATTATTAATTTATTTAAAGAAGGGTTAAAAGAGTTAAAATCAAAGTTTATTTACTAAAACATTTTTAATATGTGGTTATACATAAGATAAATTAGATTGTAAATATTCATTAGAAATCTGAAAAGATTTCCTACATGATGGTATTTTATTTGTAATTTTTAGACATAAAATAATTTAATTTATGTATGACACAACGATGATGCAGTAATTATCTTATTAATGAAATATTGAAATAATTGATGTTATAAACACCAAAATAAATGTAATTTGAAAATTTTTATGAATTCCACTAATTTTCTAGGTTACTATGATATATTAATGTTGATGTAATCAACTTGGTTCGAACATTTAATTCTGTTATGACTTTCACAAAAATCATATATCAAATAGTGTCAAAATTGACACAAAATAGTTTTTAAATCAAATATTATATTATTAATTGTTATTTTATTCCTAAAAATCTAAGGTTCGGCCAAATGACTTAGATAAGGATATATATATTAATAATAAACAATTTGGGGTTCGTTTGGCAGGTTATAGTAAGTGTATTAACCATATAGTGAAAGAAAACAAAAAGACACGGTAAATGTTAAATTATTTAACTTAGAGTTAAATCTAGTTGATAAGGATAAAATAATATCCTAAACTTGTCTAAATTCTATTGGTTGATAGGATTTCGACCCATCCCCACTTTAGCTTCGAAATAAGACCCTTTGGAACAATTATAAACCGATTTTGACTTTAATATAAAATAATATTTTGAGATATTCCTAAGGTGCCCCTCTCCTCCCTTATAAAAGGACACCTCCTCCCTCTCCTCCTCACACCAATTTGAGCACTCAATCTCGGCCAACCCCTGCCAAAATCTCTTCTCCACTTCCCTAGCAACATCCTAGAGGTTCTGGGCTTCCTCAAAGACCAATTTTAGTGCCCTAAGAGGAGGTCTCAAAGAGGCACTTCAAAGAAGAGGTAATTACCGATACCAATTCTTTCATCTTTATTTCTTCTTCCACTTCTTCTTCTTAGGTTGTTTCATTATGAAGTAATAACATCAGTATCACTCATATACTGATATGTTATTATAAGTATGAAACAACCCTATTTCACCATCTATCCATCCTACGGGAAAAGAAATCACCGCGCGTGCGTACGTACGGAATACCGTCTCCACGCCGTGGTGTAATCTATTTTCCACCACCACCTTACATGGATGGGTATAATGGTGTAAAGAATAACTATACATATTTATTACAACATCATATTGATTCTGATATATTGTATAATCCACTCCAATTCAATTCAGTATTTATGGAAATGATATCATCACTCGTGCGTACGTACGGACTACCGTCTCCACAACGCGATGAGATTCATTCTCCATGTTAACCATTTAAGAATGATTATAAAGTATATATAAGAAATAATAATGAAATATATGACATTATAAAGCTACTGGATTTATGTATATATATACATATGTATGTCATCTACTTACTTCCATTTCAAGACAATAAGGAAAGGAAAACAGCGTTCATGCGTACGTACGGACTACCGTCTCCATGAACGGTGTTTTTCATTTTATTTATCTACCTATTATATATATATATATATATACTGAATATATATGATATATAAATCATATTTTATATTCTGGAAGTGAGTAAATCATGATATAAGTAATAATGATGTCAAGAGCAACAAGTCAAAACACCTACGATAAATAAAACGATTTTACCCAAAACGCTTCTTTAACATGGAATTTACAAAAGAACGGGTAATATAATGTCATAAGTGAACCATATATGATATAATAACAATGAATATGATTCTTTAATAAGTCAATAACATGATTTAAATCATTATACAGGAGGTTCGGACACTTACAAAGCAAGTCGGACCTAAGGTAAGGGAAAATATCACAATCTCATTTTTATCCGAGATTGTTTATACTTTGGCATTTACTGGGGTGTATTTTATCATCCACATCCATGTTTCCTCAATATGTAATATTATTTCCATCCTTCTAAAATAGTTTATATCCAATTTTACCCTTCGTTGAGTTTTTAGTAAAAGATATGAAAGGAATCTTTTGTCGTTTTTTGTACGAGGTACTTTTTGACTTTTCCGACAAAAGTACGAAGAATGTTTTTTTAACTTATACAGCATGAACGGATTTTTAAAACATTATTTCCAAGATGCTTCCTTTACAAGTTTTCAAATTTATTTTTAATCAAATTCTTTTAGTTTAAAATTTTATGACATGTTAAGAAAGGAAAAATGTTTTTAAGGTAGAAAGGATATTTTCCTCAAGAATGGAGTTCAAGTGTTTTATCAAAACTATTTTCCATCTAAGATAATAAAGGGTTCTGTTTTTATCCCTATTATTACATTGATTTGATTAATGTTGTGATGGAATTATTTTTATGAATTCCTTTATCTTATATGAATTGTTTTATGATGTCATGTTGTTTAAGAATCCCATTTTTATTACATGGGTTATGCTATGATGTATGGTTTATGATTTTGTGGCACACATAAGAAAGGATTCATTATAAGATGGGTGGGACCTATATCTCCCTCCAATGCATTGGGTAAAGATTTTATATCTCATGAGATAGACATGGCTGAAATGGTAGGTTATACCGGTTCAGTGAAACAGGACTGAAACGAGGGTTACTCGATTCAGAAAGGGACTTTGTCCACTAAGATAGTCTTGGCATTGAGTCTTGACTAACAAGAAATGATTCTATATGATTATGTGTGTATGCCACAAAGGTTCATGTTTTAAGTTATGATTATTGGGATTACATTTCACTTCTATGATTTATCCCATGTTATGATATTATGAGCTTTTTTGCAGGTTAAGATTTCCAAAAGCTATGTTCTTATATATATGATGTGATTGATATTTCTTTTGTTTACCCTTACTGAGCATTTGAGCTCACCCTTTTATGTTTTCTTTTCCCCAGGATATAAAGAAAGGTTTTAGGTAAAAAAAAAGGGATGACCTTTATGGGAGATATTGAAGAACTTTCACCACGATTAGAAGATTACGTTCCGAGTTTCCAAAGACACTAAACTATTACGATCCTTTAGTGTGTGTTTTTGTTATGTACTAAGTATTCCGCAAAATGTAATGTAAAGTCCATGTACGTCAAGATACGGGTCTCTACAGTTGTTATCAGAGGAAAGGTTTAGTCAACCTTTGGAAACTAGGATGCGAAAACGTTAGTTAGATCCCTAGAGATATTTCTAAGGTATGTATAGGGATGTCCCTAAGGTTAAGTATACATATAGGTTATAGTACTAGAATTACGCTAACGATCATAGAATTAAACCTAAGATGTTAGATATTGAAGGTACTCCCCCTTTATTATGTTGTTTTCCCTAGCATGATTTTTGCCTCTCACACTATTCTTTTTGGGTTTTAGAAAATGGCTGGAAACAAGATGATTCACAATAATGGAGGATATGATGGACAATGGAATGATATTCTTCATGAGATCCCAAATGAAATGGGATTTGGATGTCCAAACATCATTATTATGCCGAATCAGCAATCTCACAACATGATCAATAAAGTAAAATTTGGTAAGTTTCCTGACTCGACTAATAAGAGAAAGATGGAGTTCCATGATGATCATAGAGGAAAGAAAGTTCAATTTCCCCTATGTAAATCATGTGGGAAGAGGCATCAAGGAGAATGTTTCAAGGGAACTGGAAGATGCTTTGGGTGTGGAAAAGAAGGACACAAAGCAAGTAAGTGCAAAGGAAAAGGGTCGGTTAACACCATGGATGAGGATAATGGTAATGCTACGACATCAAAAATGGTTAAGTGTTTTAAATGTGGAATGTATGGGCATTATGCAAACAAATGCCCTAAGGGAATGACTCATGAAGAGAATCAATATGGTCATATGGGTAGTATTTATGTGGATGATGATGAAGAGACTACAAATGATATGTGAGATGAAAGAATTTTTGAAGCTCGGTCAATGGTTTGAGAATGTAGTGGTATGATTACATGTTTATCATGTGTAATTTTGGAATAAAGAGACATCTATGGATTGTTACACTGTTGTCTTTCCTTGTGTTTTAAAAAGTGTATGATTAATATTACCAGTATCCATGAAAGGTTATTCAGATATTTTTGGAATGTAGATGATATGCGCATAATGAAGGGATAAGGAGAAAATTAAATGTTTGATTGTATTCATGAGCTCATGATTGATATAAGGACTAAGTGATATCATGGTTTGAGTATATAGAATTTTGAGGATTTCGGTATGTGGAAAGTGTTAACTTTAAACTGCATTCATGTTTTCACCAAGGTATTCAAGCGAATACATGATTAAGGACTTTGAATGTTTAGAATGTGACCAACAAGACATATCTTATGGGGATCGACGATGGTGTTAAATCTCTGGTAATCGTTTTCACTATGTTATGAGAGTGGACTGCAGTATTATGGATAATCCTAAAGATTGGAATGGATTATGTTGGACATAAGTTAGTATTGTTTAAGGATAAAAGTTTTCTCGATATTATTGATGGGATGTTATAGTTTTAGAAAAAGGACAACCTGCAGGACAGGCGACAGCCCATCGCTTCGGACAAGGCTATAGGAATCGAACCCACAACCGAAGTGCGACTGGCCTTTATCGCCGACCACTGACCTACAGGAAGTCCCTGTTTAGTAGAAACTAGTTTTATTATATTAAGCAGTATGATATATGAAGTATAAGTCCATTTTAGGAACCATATATGATTAATCTCACTATAGATCTATTTATGCATATAATTTTTGCTAACCTTTTGTTTGAAACAGATGGAATGACCCGTCATTCTATCACATGATCTGCTAACACTTCACGAATAACAAATTCAACTTCATTTATTTAAGAGAAGAAGTGGAAATTGTTCAAGGCACGAACAACAGTGAGATTGTACCAAAATAAAGTAAGTATTTATTCTAATTCAAATTCTTTAACTTTAGGGAAATAATCTTGAAAACCAAAAATGTTGTCCTAGTTCTCTTATACCTGATGAATCAGATGGTACCTTAGATCGTCAAAAATTTATGGATTTGTGATTACTGGCTTTTCCATAGCCATGTTCTCTACCACTCTCCATCAGAACATGATGGTTAGATTTCTCTTCCATATCCATATTTTCACCTATGTGGAAACCCAGTGATTAGTTTATTTGGGTAATCGTTACATTTCATACTTTAGTTATTAAAGCCAAGTTTTGGTATTCCTTTTTACGATGTGGGTTTCTATTAAAGAAACTTTCGAATAGTAAACCATTTATAACCCCGACGAATTTCGAGGGCGAAATTCATTTTAAGGGGGGTAGAATGTAACAGCCCGAGATTTTATGAAAAATATTATTTTTTATTTCACTAATGTCTTGTGTTGTACGCTACACCAAAAGGAGCTTGCACAACACGCATCCTTGACTTGCCTTGCATTACACGCAATCGCAACCTTCCTCGATAGCGTGTGTGGTACGTAATACTGAGTTTCACGAAACAATGATATGCTATTAAAATATTATTAAAACTAGCCGTTATGAATAGTAATAACCACTTTTTAAAATTCTGTAAATCTTATTTTTCAAAATGAACTTCATTCTTGGATTCGGAGTATCGAATTTAGCCTAAGGTGAAATTTTGGTACTTTTCGGATAACTTTCACATTCTGATGAATAGTGAAAATTACTAAATTATAATTAAAAACAACTTTTTTAATCGAAATAATTAATAGTGATAAATTATTAATTTGAGTGGTTTTAAAGTATATTTAGAATATATTTTTACAATTTAATACAATGTTGGTCATTGGTTGTAATTTCACATTTAAACCAGACATAATCAAGTGTCAATCTTTTGATATATATTGTTTCCTAAAAACACGCTATTTATTTTAACAGCGGGATTTAATTATAAATTTAATTAATGCAATTTCTATGTTATGAATTTGGTAAAATATACTTCATTTTTGAATTCGGAATATGAAATATAGCTTAGGATGAAATTTTGGCAATGTTCTGAAAAACATCAATTTTTGATGAATAGTGAAACTACTAAGTGGTAGGTTAAAAACTGAATTTTGTATAAAACATAATTTTACCGCTTCTGTGAATGGAATTTCAAAAATCCGACAGACACGGTTAATATCAAGGACTAAAATGTGGTTCAATGAGATGAAAATAATTTTTGGTGAATAGTAACTTTTTACTTTTTTTTTACCACGGTTAATAGTAAATAGGGTAACTAAGGGTAAATATGATATTACTATTACCCTAACACGTGTTCTAATCCTATTGGACAAGTGTATTTCGACCAAAAAAAAACTTAGGAATAAAATATGACCATTTAGGCCCACTTGGGTTAGATTAGGACATTTATTATTAATTTATTTAAAGAAGGGTTAAAAGAGTTAAAATCAATGTTTATTTACTAAAACATTTTTAATATGGGGTTATATATAAGATAAATTCGATTGTAAATATTCATTAGAAAGCTGAAAAGATTTCCTACATGATGGTATTTTATTTGTAATTTTTAGACATAAAATAATTTAATTTATGTATGACACAACGATGATGCAGTAATTATCTTATTAATGAAATATTGAAATAATTGATGTTATAAACACCAAAATAAATGTAATTTGAAAATTTTTATGAATTCCACTAATTTTATAGGTTACTATGATATATTAATGTTGATTTAATAAACTTGGTTCGAACATTTAATTCTGTTATGACTTTCACAAAAATCATATATCAAATAGTGTCAAAATTGACACAAAATAGTTTTTAAATCAAATATTATATTATTAATTGTTATTTTATTCCTAAAAATCTAAGGTTCGGCCAAATGACTTAGATAAGGATATATATATTAATAATAAACAATTTGGGGTTCGTTTGGCAGGTTATAGTAAGTGTATTAACCATATAGTGAAAGAAAACAAAAAGACACGGTAAATGTTAAATTATTTAACTTAGAGTTAAATCTAGTTGATAAGGTTAAAATAATATCCTAAACTTGTCTAAATTCTATTGGTTGATAGGATTTCGACCCATCCCCACTTTAGCTTCGAAATAAGACCCTTTGGAACAATTATAAACCGATTTTGACTTTAATATAAAATAATATTTTGAGATATTCCTAAGGTGCCCCTCTCCTCCCTTATAAAAGGACATCTCCTCCCTCTCCTCCTCACACCAATTTGAGCACTCAAGCTCGGCCAACCCCTACCAAAATCTCTTCTCCACTTCCCTAGCAACATCCTAGAGGTTCTGGGCTTCCTCAAAGACCAATTTTAGTGCCCTAAGAGGAGGTCTCAAAGAGGCACTTCAAAGAAGAGGTAATTACCGATACCAATTCTTTCATCTTTATTTCTTCTTCCACTTCTTCTTCTTAGGTTGTTTCATTATGAAGTAATAACATCAGTATCACTCATATAATGATATGTTATTATAAGTATGAAACAACCCTATTTCACCATCTATCCATCCTACGGGAAAAGAAATCACCGCGCGTGCGTACGTACGGAATACCGTCTCCACGCCGTGGTGTAATCTATTTTCCACCACCACCTTACATGGATGGGTATAATGGTGTAAAGAATAACTATACATATTTATTACAACATCATATTGATTCTGATATATTGTATAATCCACTCCAATTCAATTCAGTATTTATGGAATTGATATCATCGCTCGTGCGTACGTACGGACTACCGTCTCCACAACGCGATGAGATTCATTCTCCATGTTAACCATTTAAGAATGATTATAAAGTATATATAAGAAATAATAATGAAATATATGACATTATAAAGCTACTGGATTTATGTATATATATACATATGTATGTCATCTACTTACTTCCATTTCAAGACAATAAGGAAAGGAAAACCGCGTTCATGCGTACGTACGGACTACCGTCTCCATGAACGGTGTTTTTCATTTTATTTATCTACCTATTATATATATATATATACTGAATATATATGATATATAAATCATATTTTATATTCTGGAAGTGAGTAAATCATGATATAAGTAATAATGATGTCAAGAGCAACAAGTCAAAACACCTACGATAAATGAAACGATTTTACCCAAAACGCTTCTTTAACATGGAATTTACAAAAGAACGGGTAATATAATGTCACAAGTGAACCATATATGATATCATAACAATGAATATGATTCTGTAATAAGTCAATAACATGATTTAAATCATTATACAGGAGGTTCGGACACTTACAAAGCAAGTCGGACCTAAGGTAAGGGAAAATATCACAGTCTCATTTTTATCCGAGATTGTTTATACTTTGGCATTTACTGGGGTGTATTTTATCATCCACATCCATGTTTCCTCAATATGTAATATTATTTCCATCCTTCTAAAATAGTTTATATCCAATTTTACCCTTCGTTGAGTTTTTAGTAAAAGATATGAAAGGAATCTTTTGTCGTTTTTCGTACGAGGTACTTTTTGACTTTTCCGAAAAAAGTACGAAGAATGTTTTTTTAACTTATACAGCATGAAAAGATTGTTAAAACATTATTTCCAAGATGCTTCCTTTACAAGTTTTCAAATTTATTTTTAATCAAATTTTTTTAGTTTAAAATTTTATGACATGTTAAGAAAGGAAAAATGTTTTTAAGGTAGAAATGATATTTTCCTCAAGAATGGAGTTCAAGTGTTTTATCAAAACTATTTTCCATCTAAGATAATAAAGGGTTCTGTTTTTATTCCTATTATTACATTGATTTGATTAATGTTGTGATGGAATTATTTTTATGAATTCCTTTATCTTATATGAATTGTTTTATGATGTCATGTTGTTTAAGAATCCCATTTTTATTACATGGGTTATGCTATGATGTATGGTTTATGATTTTGTGGCACACATAAGAAAGGATTCATTATAAGATGGGTGGGACCTATATCTCCCTCCAATGCATTGGGTAAAGATTTTATATCTCATGAGATAGACATGGCTGAAATGGTAGGTTATACCGGTTCAGTGAAACAGGACTGAAACGAGGGTTACACGATTCAGAAAGGGACTTTGTCCACTAAGATAGTCTTGGCATTGAGTCTTGACTAACAAGAAATGATTCTCTATGATTATGTGTGTATGCCACAAAGGTTCATGTTTTAAGTTATGATTATTGGGATTACATTTCACTTCTATGATTTATCCCATGTTATGATATTATGAGCTTTTTTGCAGGTTAAGATTTCCAAAAGCTATGTTCTTATATATATGATGTGATTGATATTTCTTTTGTTTACCCTTACTGAGCATTTGAGCTCACCCTTTTTTGTTTTCTTTTCCCCAGGATATAAAGAAAGGTTTTAGGTAAAAAAAAAGGGATGACCTTTATGGGAGATATTGAAGAACTTTCACCACGATTAGAAGATTACGTTCCGAGTTTCCAAAGACACTAAACTATTACGATCCTTTAGTGTGTGTTTTTGTTATGTACTAAGTATTCCGCAAAATGTAATGTAAAGTCCATGTACGTCAAGATACGGGTCTCTACATATAGTATCCTTTTTCTTATGTGGGTTTATATGAAATGAGCATTCAAGTATTAAATAATTGATTATATAGAAAAACTCTGCTTGGACAATTCAATTTAAAGGGGTTATAATGTTACACGATGAGGTTTTTTAATTTTTTTTCAAATTAATTTAATATTTTTGATATTTTTCATTTCACACAACGCTAAATTTATATTATTTTAATAACTAAACATTGAGTAAAGTATACACAACCCGAAGTTAATCTTACACTACATGTAAAAGAGCATGGTTATTATTTGAGTTAAACACCCATTACATACATCAATTATCATTATAAATTTTTAATTGTGGCCTATTATGAGTTCCATTTTAGTTCATGGATGTATGAGTGGTGTCTGTAGTGAGTTTGAATCTTATAACCATTTTCTTTAGTTAAAAAGTGTCTAGTGCATAGTTAGTGGAAGCCGTATAGGCTAGGTCATAGGGTTAGGTAAAACTATACGAGGTTGGATAGTAGAGAGCTAGAAGCTATATAGTAAGATCAAACCATGAAATTTGAGGTGCACACCTGTATAAGAATGTATTCAATTTTGAAAGATTGGGTTTGAAATATTGTCACATATTTATTCAAACCATGCCAGGAAATCATGTGGTGGGCCCCTACTTACTACTAAGCATGTGTGGTTGGTGCATAGTTTGGATAACCATGTAGCAAAACCATGTGACCCTCTTTTTTGGGTGACATTAAAAAATCATGCCTAATTAAGTCTATTATATCAAACTATATTCAACCTTTTCTATAATGGATATAGATCTCACGACTTGGTAGATCCCTTTGTTGACTATTTTAGGAATTTTAGTAATATTGATTTCTAATATTATAATCAAGAACTGTTTGTCTCATTGGATCTTCACCAGAAAGATATCGATTTTTTTTGTTCCATTCATGATTATACATGGTATATGTTACTCTATTTAAGTGAAAGAAAATTTACCCTATTATTATACTCTTCATATTGTTATTATATTTTCTCCCAATCTCCATTGAATAAGGTTATGATAATAGATTAGTTATCCACTATGATCCTATAGTAGGTGGTCTCTTAAATTTCATTAAATGTTGAATTTTTTATATATATTCCATTATGTTCCACACAAAATACTCAGAGTTACACCTTGAAATGAATTTAGATCCTTAAATTAAACTAATAGGAATGTCCTTTTTAATCAAAGAGGCTAGTGAAGGGATGAATACAGGTTGAATACCTTGAAATTATAACCTTCCATTTTTTGTTTAATTAAATAGTTCTTTTGGTTGAATATGAGTTGTATTTCTTTGTGGTGTTCCCCTATTCCCCTTATCATAAAATATTTAACAATGATTTTTCAATTTTAATTGAAATGAGTTATAATTGGGGTTATTGATATAAATTGTTAATTGAATAGATAAAGGAATGTGGATTGAATCCAATATCCTAGAAACATTACAACTATTGGATAATTAATCATGATATTCCTATTATAATGAAATGCCAAAGCTAGTAAATTAGGGACTAAGAATTATAATATTTTCCTATGCGTTATGTAACATTATGTGGTGAGTTTGAAGTGAAATAAAAGGTGATTACCGAGACCTGTATAGATTAAATTCAATAATTGGTATTATATTCGTAAAATTATTGCATTACTTGGGTGACAAGTGGATTAATATAATAATTTGATGGACAAAATGAATTATAAATTAAAATGATTATGATTTTATGATACATTGACTCCTTATATATCATTCCAAGGATTGAGTCATGTGGTTTTACTTCTATTTTTCGAGTGATACTTGGATTCCATAAAAATTTATAAGGAGAGATTGAAAAGAAAATTTGATCACTTATTCTGTAAGTGATACTTGGGATCCCTTAGTGGATATCCAAGGACAAACTCAAATGGTAGAGAAGTTATACCACACCTAGTGTGTTACTTGAGTTATTGTGATGTTTTTTAGGGATAGACTTATATGGTGTTGGTTTATATTATTCCTAGAGTGATACCTAGATTCTAAAATAGAAATTCCATGGATTTTCATAGGTTTATAAATGAATAATAATTGGATTGAGTTATATAAAACATATTCTAATACAAACCACAAGCATGGATTTAGCCTGTGTTTACAAATTTTGGATGTCTCGTTCCGTAATCCATTGATATTGTTATATTTTTGGACACTAGGAATTAAGCCATGTAGCGATACTTTCATAAATGAGTTTTAATGATCAAAGGAACCTATTTATAAATCAAAACCTATAATTTATAGAATGTATAAATTTAGTACTTCAATTCCTATAAAATTAATTCTTGGACATTGTTGTTTTGTATATATTCACTGAATGGATGACACTAGACCATGGATAGTTGCCTACAGGTATTTAGTCTCACACTCTATTCATGCTAACTTGTGTACCCAAACTAACTAAATGATTGAAAGAATGGATAAGAGATACTTCCATATTGTTGTATTATGACTACTTCTTATGATCAGGGGAACAATGGACTAAGCCGAGCCTTGTGATGCGAGCTGGGATACATTTTTCACTCTATGTAATTTTGTTACATGTATTATAATAATTCCATGTATACTTGTTTTTACTCTTTTTAGAAACATATGACATGTATCATTATCATTATACATGATAATAATTTTCACATTATCATCTTTTTATATTCGTTATCTATTATATGATTCATAATAGAACATCCTATACTTAAATTATATTGATATTATTTTATTCTACACTCTGGTGATGAGAGAATAGTCTCCTTATAGACACACCTATGCCCCTTCTTCTAGTCAACAGCGTCTGGTGTTTGGGTAGATACGCCTGATTCCATGTGGTCAACCAAGCTTGGGGAACTTTTGAGTGGAATCCATGTATGTGATGTTACTAAGTGGTACTAAAGACAATTCTATTCTAGTTTTCCTTAATATTATGAGACAATAGAAATGGATTAAAAAAAACTAGGATTTGATAATTACATATTCTTGGGTGTATCTAACCTATGTATAGGTAAATGTAAGGTTTCCTCAAATGAAATTTCTATTTTCGGTATTTTGACTATTATTGTTGATTTCATTCCACCATTGGGTGATAGACTCAATTTTTGATGTGATCATTGATATTATTGTGGTTTATATTTTGTATAAACCTAATTAAATGATGGTATTCTATCTCATGCATCATGTTAGTCACTTTACAAGAATAACATACCATGCATTATGCCATTCTATTTAAGATTAATTACTTGTTTCATGTTATTATGATACGTTACATGATATATATACCTGTTATTTTGACCGGTATTCAAGAATGGGTTATGGTGTGAATTAGGTGGATTCCATACATTGGTTCCAAAAGAATTACAGGCCCTCATGGATCAAAATTTGGAGAACCACTGGTTTAAAATTTTAATTAACTATGATATAAATGTTTAATGAGTATGAATTCAAATGAAAATGAATATGTGAATTATAGTGAGAATATAAAATGGAAACTAAAACTATTATACTATAGAACACGACATAAACTAGACCTTATTAGTGGGAACTAGTCTGTATCTCCTACCTATATATGATCTATACACCACCAAGAGTTATCTCTAGGAGAAGTCAGAGGGTTGTGATCATATATAGGAAGGATTGTACCAATGATATTTCATTATGTATGATTTTGAGCAGGAAACATTGATACTGTTCTTGATCTGAGGAGTGATCTTGTAATTTTTATTGGTATGATACAGTGATGTCCTCTAGTCATATGGTAGGAGGGTGGTGTCAACCATCATCTGGAGGCAATGGGCCATGGGATTCCGTTGGATCTTCCAATAGTTCTAGTTGTGTCACCATTAGTAGTGGCAAACATAGGTATCGAGGAACACTTTCGTGATGGGGTTTTGTGCTTCTGGTAGACCATTCAAGGAGCATGGTGACTTGCCCTGACTATGGAAGAGTTGATGGGTGAGTTCCAATAGTGTCATCTTCCCACATTTTTGGGGGATGACGAATCACATGCTGTAGATTCATGGATAAATACCATTCTACCTATAAATGAGCATCAAGATAACCCTAATCAGAGAAGGGAAACATTCTACGTATATATTGTGTGATTCTTCCAAGAAATTGTTATATTTATTTACTTAGATATATCGTCATTAGGAGATGTATAAGAGGGATTTTCTTAAATCTTTCAATGGATACTTCTATCCTTAGAAAATGAGGATTGATAGATCTCGAGAGTTCATGCACATGATGTAGGGAGTGTAATCATTATGGATTATTCGGATAATTTTACTATGCTCTAGTTCTTTTCACCTATTCTGATTAGTGATGCGTTATCTAAAGCTAGTAAATTCGAGATTGATCTAAGGCACAACATCTGATCATAAGTGAATATTTTTTTCAATTGGCTACCATTTTTGGAATGCTGAATCAGACCCTTATCATGAAACACAACCTATGGGAGGATGAGAGTGTGTTTTATAGAGATTTAGCACAATGATATGGGGATACATTGACCATTAGTAGGAATCATTATCTAGAGATTCCACTTGGTGATATCAATAACCCTAGAATATACTAATGTATCGAGGTGTGGTGCTACCAGTGTAGTGGTCTAGTACATATAGGGCCACAAATTATTTTAGGGAACTAGTCGAGTTCCAATATTTCAGAAATATGGGTTATCTATAAAACTTATTTAGAACATTTCTTATAGTAGTGAGTGATAGAGGGGATAAAAAACTCCACAATCCATAGTGGGGTTAGAATCTTATCATCACACATGAAGATGGAGTATTGCTGGCCGATCATGCTGAGGACGTAGTTATGTACATGATTATTAGGCTATAGTTTTACAATAATAGTAGAGTAGATCTTCTCAAGGTATCTAGGAAGTATCACTAGTTCGTGGTTTAAGATAGTTATATATAGTGAAACAAATCCTTGTAGACAAGGATCCCATACCTTATCCCATCAATGGTACTATTTTGGTATCCTCTATCTTAGTTTCAAGACATTTCTATATAGAGGATTATCATATGTTTATATATATTACTATTGTGGAGATCATTGTGATTTATTCTTATAATTTGAGGGTTTTATAACTATTGACACTTCATTTCGTATTATAAGAAGTTGATGTATATCAGTGTAGTGAGTTTTCCATTGAGATTTGAGTGTGTGAATTCATATGGGACTTCTTTTTCCTCATGATGATAGGTGTTTCCATAATTCTTGGGATAGATAGGTTGGCTCACTTTCATGCCATCATTTACTTCTATTTCTCTATGGAAAAATTTACATCACTTTAGGGATATTTTTTATTCATAAAGGTGATTGTGATTTCTAGGTGAGTCGTAATACACCCGAGAATCATGTTTTGGGAATGATGAAAAATTGGATTGTGAGTTTATATATAAAGGATCAAGGGACCCATCAGGAAGATTACCCTATAGTGGTTGTTCATTTTCTAAATGATTTCATGGATTAGTTTTTAGGTTTACCTCCAGTGAGATTGGTAGAGTTCTCGTTCAATCTAGTGATAAGAGTTTCACTCATATACATTCATTCTTATAGTATGGACACTACTCAAATGAAATTTTTCAATAGGTAGTTAGAGGATTTAGTGGAATATGGTTTTTTTGAACTACTACATATCCTTGGCGTTCACCGGATCTTTTGTGAAAAATACAGATGGTACACTTAGGCAATGTGTGGATTATAAAAAGTTTAACTAGCTGACAGTTAATAACTGGTATCCTCTACCATAGATAGATGATATTTTTGACAAGTTCCATGGATCTAGATTCATCTCAAAAGACTTATTTGACATTAAGTTATCATCAAGTGCATGTTAGACAATTTGAAATGCCTCTTGAAGCTTTTCTTAGCTGGTATGGTCTATCTGGGTAATTGTTTTGTCCATTTAGTCTCACAAATTTGCATGCAAACTTCATGAAATTGATGAACCAATTTTTCTATACAAATCTTGATTTTTTTGGTTTTTTTAATAGACAATATCTTGGTTTTTATCAAAATAATAAAATTAAAAACTTCTTGAGGTCATATTTAATACAATAAGGGAGTATCTGTTATATGGTAAGCTCACAAGGTTCCATATTTGGATGGATCATATTCAATTCCTTGGTCACATCATCTAAGAGATATGAGTATATGTTGATAATGATATGATGAGAGCTATATTTCCATTAGAGAAGACAAAGAATTTCATTTAGGTACATAGTGTCTTGGGGCTATCTGGTTACTACATGAATTTCATATAGGACCCATCACTCTTACCAGTGGCACTTACGGGTTAGAAAAAGAAGGGTCCAAATTTATATAGTCAAATTATTTTGATATGTACTTTTATAAGATAAAATGGTGCTTGAATGTAGTATCGATAATGATTCATCCAAAGTTAGGTAGATGTCACAATATGTACTATGAAGCATTAGTAATTATTCTAGGATCAGTTCTTATGTTGGGAGATACAATCATGGTTTATGGTCCTGGAATGTTGAGTCCACATGAGGAAAATTACCTAACTCATGATATCGAGTTAGTTGTGGTTGTTCATGAATTGCTCTGTTGGCGACATTAACAACTTGGAGAGTGTTTTTTGGTTTACACGAACCACAAAAGCATCCAATACATATATACATAACATTATAGTTACCTGATACAAAAAAGTTGGGTTGAATACTTATATACATTTGATTTTGAGATTCCCTATACACATAGTTACAGAAATTCATTGGATGATGCAATAAGAAGAAAAAGTCAGATACAAGTCGTTCAGTAGGCCAATAGTGAGTGAAATTTTAGGAAGTTGTTCTTTGACATGCACTTGGAGGTGTGAGATAGTCAGGGATAGAATTTTATTTCATCCATTGATATTCAAATTTCCATTCATGATTGAGTATGGATGATCAAGATGTAGGATCATTATATCCCACTAATATGTGAGAGTGTGGTGGGTGGGGACCCTCCTACTTGCACCATAGGTGAAGATGAAATTCTATATGTGCACGGTCACGTATGGGTTTCAACAAAATTAGCAATGATATGATGTGATAATTTTATGATTTATCATAGGTAAATTCACCCTAGAGTCACAAACTTGTATCAAGATTTAAACTACATTTTTTGTGGTAAGGTATAAAAATAATTTTATATGGTTTGTTATGAGATCTTCCGTCAGTTTGTATGTGAATGGGGAACACAAATGGCCATCTAGACTTTAGAGAGGCCACCCATGCATGAGTTGAAGTGTTTTTGTGACAATATTTACTTCGTGAAATACTATTCGAGGTATCCTTGAGGTAATTATAATTTATGGGTTGTTCTTTAAAGGCTCAAAAAGGTTACAGATTTCATGAAAATCATGTAGACCATAAGTGTGGATAATTATGAGAGGTTTTATATCCGTGAGATAAGAAGACATAAAAGGGTCCCACATACAATCATTTTATATATGGATTCCCAGTTTATTTCATAGTTCTAGAAAGAGATACATATGTCATTGGGTACGTAAGTGCTCATGTAAAGATCCTACAACACCCAATAGATGGAAAGTTAGAGCCCCGGACTCATGTTCTTGAGGACATGTTGTGGGAAAGCAACTATGATTTCTGATGATCTTGGGAGAGGCATATATCCCTGGATGAATTTACATACAATAATAGCATTACTGATTCAATTTAGATGGATCATTATGAGGCTTTGTAAGGTAGGCCATGCTGATAACCCATGTTTTGGTTAGAGGTACGAGAGGTAGCTATTCTTGGACCTCTTAGTATATAGGATCCAACAGAGTATGTTCATTTGATTCAAGAGTGGATGAAGACTATAGAGTCTAGATAGAAATCACATATTGATTGATGCAGACAACATAAAGAGTTCATGGTGAGGGATTATGTTTTCTTTTATGTATCATTGAGGTTGTCACATAGGAGGATCAAGAGAAAGGGTAAGATTTCACTGCAGTATGTCAGGTCATTTGAGATTATGGAGAGATTCTAGCAAGTATGTTATGGGATGAAGTTAGCTCATACGTGATGATCCATTCAAAACATATTCCACATATCTCAATTATTCCACTATCATTCCAACCCATCTCATGCAATTCAGCCTGATGAGGTTAAGTTATCGATAAATAATTCTTTTGAGTATCATAAAATGGGTACTTTGGATCACAACATAATGGTTTTATGAGGCTCATAAGTTCTATTAGCATGGGAGATATGGAAGTATGGTTAAATGACAGAAAAGACCTGAGAGTGGGAGTCTGATGTTTGAGCACAATGGCCAAAGTTATTCTCAACATTCTTGGACACCATTGAAAAGTAAATTTAGGGATGAATTACTTTAAACCGGAAGTTTTTATTATGACCTATTATTAGTTCCATTTGAGTTAATGGATGTATTGAAGGTATTTGTGGATGGTATGGAGTTTGGAACTCAACTATTGGGGTGAAAATTTCCCGGTACATAGTTAGTGAAAAATGTGCAGGGTAGGCCACATGGTTAGAAAAATCAATGAAAGGATAAATAGTGGAGAGATACAAACCACATAGTGAGAGAAAAACATGTTATTTTTGGTGCATGTCCATGAAAAAATAGATTAAATTTGAGAAGTGGGGGATTTCACAGTTTCCAAATGGTTAGCCAAACTATGAGAGGAAGTCATGCAGTGTGCGACTCTCTATAGCTAAGCATTTATATTTTGTGCACAGTCTAGAAAACCGTGAATCCTAAAACATGTGACCTTATATTTTCGGTGAAATTATGAAAATAATCCCAATTGAATCAATTTATTGAAGAAATATTCCCTCATTTCTCCAATGGATAGAACCCTCACCTCTTAGGAGCTCTATTGGATGACTATTTTAGAAATTGATTCTAAATCTCAATCTTATATTGGAATCAAGAAACATTTGTCTCATTGGATCAATGATGGTATGATCTTTATTCCTTTTGTATCATTATTAATTCATATTTTTTTGATTGTGCTATTTAGGTTCACACTATTCTCCACTGTTATCATGTTCTTCATTTATTAATTCATTTAATCCCGATCTGAGCCAAATCCGGAGCTGATACATTATGAGCTATCCACTACAGGCTTATGGTTTTTGGCCTTGTGCATTTATTTAAAGGTGGAATTGTTTATATAGATTCAATTGTTCCACATGCCAAATTCTCATAAATTCACCTTGAAATGAATTCATATCCTTAAATTAAATTGATCGCCATTTCCTATTCAGCTAAATTGTCCCATAAATAGTTGATAATTGGATGAATACCATAAAATTAGAACCAACCATTTGTGTTTGTTATTAAATTAAATGGGCCATTTTATGGAAAACTAGTTGGAAACCTTCGATTGGTTCCCCCTTTCCCCTTGTCAATGTATTATTATTATTTATTTGAAAATTATAATTGAAATGAGTTATAATTGGTTTTCATGATATGATTTTTGAATTGATATGATAATGTGAATGGGATGGATTCCAATCTCTCAAAAACATTCCATTAACTGGTAAATTATGAATTAGATTATTGTTATAATGAAATGCACATGTGAGCAAATTATGGACTAAGACCTATATGATTTGTCTATGCTTTAACACACCCTCAATGGTGAGATAGAATATAAATGAAAGGTTATGGACTTGAAATGTTTTATTAAAATTGATTAAATGTTATTAAATTATATAAATTCAAATATGCCTTGGGTGACACATGGATTCATATAATAATTCTTTGGATCAACTCAATTGGATTTTACCATACTTATGTTTGGGTGAAACATGGACTCATTATATGGTTCTCTAAGGAATGACTTGTAGGGATTATTATAATATTTTGAGTGATTTTTAGATTCCATATGGATTTCCAAGGACAGACACAAGAGGGAATTTGATCACTTATTCCATTAGTGATACTTGGGCTCCCCTAGTGGACCTCCAAGGATAGACATGAATGGATATGATGTAATACCACACAAAGGGTGATACCTAGGTTCTTGTGAATTTCGAAATGGAAGGGATTGTATGGGTTTGGTTTATATTGTACTATGGGTGATACATATATTCCAAATAAAGAATTAAGTGGATGGTATTAGGTTCATAAGAGAATAATGATTGGAATGAGTTGTACGATGTCTCTTCCATGACAAATATTAATCTTGGGTTCATCCTTTGCTTCCAATTTACTGAAGGAGTGTTTAGGGATCCTTTGATCTTATTATCATGGAGGATTCTAGGAATTATTATATGTCTCGAGATTACGTAAATGATTTTAAATTATTTAATGAAAATGTTTATAAATGAGAATATGAACTATTACCATGGGTGGATGATGGTATGTTTGGGATGCCTTGGATACCCAAAAATACTATATATTTGCAGGTATGGATCTGGGAAATGGCCCTACTATATGTTTTTGATTGTTACTTATGTGTAGGGGAGCATGGGACTATGTCGAGGCTTCTGATTCCAGCTGGGATAATTTTCAAGCTCTTTTTACATATGTTACATGTGTTTTCGTGATACCATGTGTACCTATTTTGATTGTTTTATAGGTACATAAGATATGTATCATCATCATTATATATGAGAATAATTTTGATATTTTCATATATTAATAATGTTTTTCTATTATATTATTTTTATTATTTCTTCTAATAAATGCATGATATTGATATTCCGATGTGCCATACTCTAGTGATGAGGTAATAGTCTCCCAAAGGGCACACCTAGTTATTCACTACTAGTTGTTAGCCTCTAGTGGTTGGGGATATGATATTAAATCCCTTTGGATAACCAGGCTCAGACCACTATTGAGTGGGGTCCTGGTCTTGGAAGATACAACATGAAGTTGTTATATTATATTTTTGTACATGAAACACTATATTTGGTTTGTGTTATACACAATGTTGAATTCCCTTGATAACTTCCGTTAAATGAAAGGTTGAGTGTTACAGAACTACAATAAACTCTTAATAATGTTATTAAAATATTCATACGGGTACCACCTAGCCATTAGAATGGAAGTTAAGAATAATATCAATGGTATTTTAAAAATATTATCTAAACATGTATATAATATCAATCCATTGATTGTTAATGAATGTAATAAATATTTGAATAAAATTTTCCATAAAAAATTATAATATATAATAAATAAATTAAAGAAACCTCTTTTATTAATTCTTTCCACAAAAAATTTCTATTATATATTGAACATATATTTTTGAAAATTTTTAGATATACTAAATATGTTTAAGATATTATGACTACAATTTTACGAATAAAAATACGTATTTTTCTAAAAGGTAATTTTTCCTTCTTTTAATGGAAAACCAATTTTAAATATGATTTTTTAAAATTATATCATTTTTATTTGAAAAAATAAAATTAATTATTTAGAATCATAATATCAAAATTTACCTTGGGTTAATTTTTCGTGTTTTTCTGAAAAGTTTCAATTTTTTAAGAATAGAGAAAAACATTACATTTAAATTCAAAACTTCTTTTTGTTATGCTTTATTTATATAGTTAAATTATATTTTAGTTCAGTTATAAAGTTTATTTAGATCAATTATACATAGATTAATCAAATTTACATCATTTCAATCAACTTTACAATGAAATTGTTTTTAAAAAAATTCAAACTGTTGCACTTTTTTTCATGAAAACCCTACTTTGTCATCCCGTATGTGAGATTAATTTTATAATAATTTATACGACATCTAATATTAGAATTTATAAAAATGGATTAAATATTCTGATAAAAATAATTTCTAATTTCTAATAAGTTAAAATATGTTTTTACCAGTAATATTAATGAAGGTTAATGAAATTAGTTACTGTGATTAAGAGAAAAAATATCTTAATAAAGGACAAAAACTTACACTTATGGGACAAAATGACCTATAAGTTTGTAAAATATCCATTAGATTCCCATATATAGACCATGTACCATATTGAATAAAATTTTATAAATTATTGGTTTCCCATGATGTAAGAGAGTCCTCTTAATAGCATTTACATTTTTATATTTACAATAATGCCACTCGTCACCCATTATAAAAGTGTACTCACCCCCTTACATCCTAACAATACTCTAGAAAAGTTTTCACTTAAAAAAGCTACCCAAATATCATCATTACATACCTAAATTTTTTATAGAAGCCTCTGTTTTGGAATAATTCTAACCAAGGAAGCCCCTTGGTGAAAAATAAGAGGAGCTACCCAATGAATAGGTAACCACCTTCCTCAACATCCTGTATCTTATTTTCATTATCCACCACCTAAACTCTTTTTATTAAATGGTTATGAAAAAATATAAGTATTCAAAATTTATTAAGGTTATTTTATTCTAAATTTTTGACCTTCACATACACACATTTCCATCTAATGGGTAACTAACTTACAATTTTTGTGTACGATGAACTACCGCTTGGTCAAACGATGTTGTCCGTTTTTCCTTTACCACCAATCATGGTTTGTAATTATGATATAAAATATTTTTTTGTATGAAATATATTCTATATGTTATTTCTATATTTTTTTAATTATTATATAAAATATACCTGCATGATTTCTATTTTGTGTAAATATGATAACTTCTTTTGTGGGCATATGAAATAGTGCCTCCTTAGAGCGATGTGATTCATTCACACTTTACATGGAATATATTAAGAATTTATTTAAAGAAATTATATGATATAAATGAAATTATAATGCCACATAAATGTAATTATATTTATATATATCATTTAATTTCTTTCATTCAATACGATGATAAAATGAAAATAACATTCAGGCGTATGAATGGCCAACTATCTCCATGAACAGTGTATTACATTTAATATTTATATATATTATGGGTTATTATATATATATAATAAATATTTAATATATTTATATATTTTTTAAAATTATATAAATTTGTAAATGATGATCTATGTATGTAGATCGGGAATAAAAACTCAAAACACATATGACAAACAATGGAGTTACTACATGAAACGTTACCTTCACATGGGATTATTAATAAATTTTTATTATAATGTAATAAGTGAATCATATATTGTATTAAATATTTGAATAAAATTCATTTTTATATTTATAATAAAGTCAAAATTTTTATATTGGAGTATTGTATGTGTTTGAAGAAAGTCAAGACTTTAGGTAAGGGTTTTCTCATCTCACGTTAATTTTCTTTGAGAGAAAAGCCATGTTCACATCCTATTTCTTACATGTGTTGTGTATAAATCAGATGTATGTATTATATAATTTAAATAATTATATTTATGGGTATTTACATATCTATTTGGTGAGCATTATTTAATGGGGATTCTATTTCGAATGTTACCAAATTTGTAATGTAATTTTGTCTTAATTTTCCTTATTTGAGACACATTCCATTTTATGAAACTATATTTTTTATATGAGGTTCATATACTACCATTGACATGTTATATAATGAATATTATTATTTTAAGGATATTTTATGGTTAATTTAATGTTATTATGATTCATTGTTACCCATGTGGTAATAGTTAATTGCTAAAATTCAATCGATTATCAAGAGTTTTTATTATTATGCTTACATTCATGAAATTATATCCTCCATATCTCTAGATATCTCATGAATTGTATTAAACTCGATTAATAATTATTATATCCCATTAATTTTACAATTATTAAACTATTTTTTACTTTTTTATTAAGAACATATTTTTATGAAAGTCTTGTATTGTTTTTGAAATCGGCTGGAAATAAGTGTTCATTCAAAACCATGTTTTCTAAAATTGTGTTAAAAAAAGTATAAATGCTATCATATAATTTTTAAAGTTATTTTTTAAAAATTCATTTCCTTTAAAAAAATATTAAAATGAACATTCCTATGATTTTCACTCCAAGGAACTATTATAATCTTTTAATTTATAAAGAAATGTTTTGAATATGTGGACATACATGTTGTCCTGACCATCCTCCATTTTAATAATCAATTTTAGGGAAAACAATTCTAATATTTTTTACATTAAGTTGGTTTAAATTTATCATCAAAGAATATTGTATCCAAAAATGTTTTAAAGATTCATTTTAAAAGAAATGGGTTTCAAAAATATTTAGAAGGTTTATTTTCCATCAAATAGTTTAAAAAATGTATTTATGATCCTATATAAGTTTTCAAGGTAACATAGAAGGAATATGATCTTAAAATTTTTTAGGTTTTAAAGAGTTTTATTTAATTTGTTAGGGATGTCATACTCAATTAGTATTTTAAAATATATATTTTCATGTTACCTCTATATGTTTTGAATGAAGTTTCAAGGAAATTAATTTTGAAAATTTTATATTTTTTTAAAAATGATTTTCAAAAAAAGTTATGATTCATGTGATATTTCAAAGTTCTTTTCTATATAATATTAAATCCTTATTTATAGTTTATGATTTACTAGGATTATGATCCATGGATACCAATCATATTATTTCTCTGAATTGTTTATAGTTTTACGACCTATTTTTTTGAAACGTGTTTATCTTAAATGGTTTGTACCCTCATAAATGCTTATGAAACCCAATTCCATTCATGGTTAATATAAGACGAAATTATTATTAAACCTATACATTTTACATAGGTTATTATATGATTAAAATTTTTGGTACCCTTTTCATATCATGGGTTATAATATGAGGTTTATGAAATACATCAATTTTTATGGGTCATGATAAGATAAATGTTATATAGAACATGCATGTATGAATTCATTATGATATGGGTGGGACAAATATCACCCTAAAATTAAATTGGTGATGATTTATATTTCATGATATAATGATGTTAAGTAATTCAACAGACTTGATCCTCAATTGGAAACATGTCTTTCCAAATCCACTCTACGATACAACTATGTCGAGATCCACAATGGAATGAAGGTCTATATTGATCCACTATGGAAAATAGGTGAGTCTTTATCCATAATGGGAAACAAGTGTGTCATGATTCATAATGGGAAAAAGGTGTGTCCTGACCCACTATGGGAAATAGGGGTGTCCTGATCCACTATAGGAAACATGTGGGTCCTGATCCATCATGTTGGTGGATCCATTAGTTATACTTGACACATGAAATGTTTATATATATGTATGATGGTTACACACTTATATTATATGACCTACTGGGTCCTGATTGATTTACAATGAACCATCACCCTTATTCATATCTTTTGAAATTTCAATAATTAGGCCATGATTCATGTTTTTTACATTTGATATGTTGGGTATGATCTTCTAATGTCATGATCCAAATATCATAACCTTATTCTCATGTTTATTCTTACATATCTCTCTTTATTACTCTTAGTCTGTATCTAATATCACCCCTTTCTTATGTTTCCTTTCCCTAGGTCATGAAGAATTATTTTATGTATAAGTACTAAAGGATGATATCTTTGAGGGAAACATTAAATATTATTGACAAAGTTACAAAATTTTGTGACATGTTTTTCAATGACACTAAACTATTATGGTCCTTATGAATGTGTTTATGTATTTTTCTGAATATACATCTAAAATGATGTAATATCCCAACATGTTAAGCCTGTGGCTCTATAGTTACTATGTATAAATCACCAAGTGATTTACCTCTATAAAAATGCTGAAAAAGGTGGAAATCATCCTTGTTTGACAATATCTAGACATTGTACCAAAAGTACCAGGACATGAATAAGTTATGACCATGCTCCAATGGAATATTTATAAAATCCCTAAAATATAAGAAATAAATATAGGATGACTAGAAGGGGGATGATAAAAAAGAACAATGAAATTATATTTATCTGCTGGGATGAAACATTAATGAATAACCTCATATAAAATGATTGTTGTAACAGCCCGAGATTTTATGAAAAATATTCTTTTTAATTTTATTAATGTCTTGTGTTGTACGCTACACCAAAAGGAGCTTGCACAACACGCATCCTTGACTTGCCTTGCATTACACGCAATCACGACCTTCCTCGATAGCGTGTGTAATACGCAATACCGAGTTTCACTAAACAAAGATATGCTATTAAAATATTATTAAAACTAGCCGTTATGAATAGTAATAACCACTTTTTAAAATTCTGTAAATCTTATTTTTCAAAATGAACTTTATTTTTGGATTCGGAGTATCGAATTTAGCCTAAGGTGAAATTTTGGTACTTTTCGGATAACTTTCATATTCTGATGAATAGTGAAAATTACTAATTTATAATTAAAAACAACTTTTTTAATCGAAATAATTAATAGTGATAACTTATTAATTTGAGTGGTTTTAAAGTATATTTAGAATATATTTTTACAATTTAATACAATGTTGGTCATTGGATGTAATTTCACATTTAAACCAGACGTAATCAAATGTCAATCTTTTGATAGATATTGTTTCTTAAAAACACGCTATTTGTTTTAACAGCGGGATTTAATTATAAATTTAATTAATGAAATTTCTATGTTATGAATTTGGTAAAATAGACTTCATTTTTGAATTCGGAATATGAAATATAGCTTAGGATGAAATTTTGGCATTGTTCTGAAAAAACATCAATTTTTGATGAATAGTGAAACTACTAAGTGGTAGGTTAAAAAAACTGAATTTTGTATAAAACTTAATTTTACCGCTTCTGTGAATGGAATTTTAAAAATCCGAGAGACACGGTTAATATCAAGGACTAAAATGTGGTTCAATGAGATGAAAATAATTTTTTGGTGAATATTAACTTTTTACTTTTTTTACCACGGTTAATAGTAAATAGGGTAACTAAGGGTAAATATGATATTACTATTACCATAACACGTGTCCTAATCCTATTGGACAAGTGTATTTCGACCAAAAACAAACTTAGGAATAAAATATGACCATTTAGGCCCACTTGGATTAGATTAGGACATTTATTATTAATTTATTTAAAGAAGGGTTAAAAGAGTTAAAATCAAAGTTTATTTACTAAAACATTTTTAATATGGGGTTATACATAAGATAAATTCGATTGTAAATATTCATTAGAAAGCTAAAAAGATTTCCTACATGATGGTATTTTATTTGTAATTTTTATACATCAAATAATTTAATTTATTTATGACAAAAAGATGATGCGGTAATTATCTTGTTAACAAAATATTGACATAATTGATGTTATAAACACCAAAATAAATGTAATTTGAGACTTTTTATGAATTCCACTAATTTTCTAGGATCCTATGATATATTAATGTTGATTTAATCAACTTGGTTCGAACATTTAATTCTGTTATGACTTTTACAAAAATCATATATCAAATAGTGGCAAAATTGACACAAAATAGTTTTTAAATCAAATATTATATTATTAATTGTTATTTTATTCCTAAAAATCTAGGGTTCAGCCAAATGACTTAGATAAGGATATAAATATATTAATAATAAACAACTTGGGGTTCGTTTGGCATGTTATAGTAAGTGTATTAACCATATAGTGAAAGAAAACAAAAAGACATGGTAAAAGTTAAATTATTTAACTTAGAGTTAAATCTAATTGATAAGGTTAAAATAATATCCTAAACTTGTCTAAATTCTATTGGTTGATAGGATTTCGACCCATACCAACTTTAGCTTCGAAATAAGACCCTTTGGAACCATTATAAACCGATTTTGACTTTAATATAAAATAATATTTTGAGATATTCCTAAGGTGCCCCTCTCCTCCCCTATAAAAGGACACCTCCTCCCCCTCCTCCTCACACCAATTTGAGCACTCATGCTCGGCCAACCCCTGCCAAAATCTCTTCTCCACTTCCCTAGCAACATCCTAGAGGTTCTGGTCTTCCTCAAAGACCAATTCTAGTGCCCTAAGAGGAGGTCTCAAAGAGGCACTTCAAAGAAGAGGTAATTACCGTTACCAATTCTTTCATCTTTATTTCTTCTTCCACTTCTTCTTCTTAGGTTGTTTCATTATGAAGTAATAACATCAGTATCACTCATATACTGATATGTTATTATAAGTATGAAACAACCCTATTTCACCATCTATCCATCCTACGGAAAAAGAAATCACCGCGCGTGCGTACGTACGGAATACCGTCTCCACGCCGTGGTGTAATCTATTTTCCACCACCACCTAACATGGATGGGTATAATGGTGTAAAGAATAACTATAAATAGTTATTACAACATCATATTGATTCTGATATATTGTATAATCCACTCCAATTCAATTCAATATTTATAGAAATGATATCATCGCTCGTGCGTACGTACGGACTACCGTCTCCACGACGCGATGAGATTCATTCTCCATGTTAACCATTTAAGAATGATTATAATGTATATATAAGAAATAATAATGAAATATATGACATTATAAAGATACTGGATTTATGTATATATATATACATATGTATGTCATCTACTTACTTCCATTTCAAGACAATAAGGAAAGGAAAACAGCGTTCATGCGTACGTACGGACTACCGTCTCCATGAACGGTGTTTTTCATGTTATTTATCTACCTATTATATATATATATATATACTGAATATATATGATATATAAATCATATTTTATATTCTGGAAGTGAGTAAATCATGATATAAGGAATAATGATGTCAAGAACAACAAGTCAAAACACCTACGATAAATGAAACGATTTTACCCAAAACGCTTCTTTAACATGGAATTTACAAAAGAACGGGTTATATAATGTCATAAGTGAACCATATATGATATCATAACAATGAATATGATTCTGTAATAAGTCAATAACATGATTTAAATCATTATACAGGAGGTTCGGACACTTACAAAGCAAGTCGGACCTAAGGTAAGGGAAAATATCACAATCTCATTTTTATCCGAGATTGTTTATTCGTAAGTATTTACTGGAGTGTATTTTATCATCCACATCCATGTTCCCTCAACATGTAATATTGTTTCCATCCACTTACAATATTTTAAAGCCAATTTTACCCTTCGATGAGTTTTTAGTAAAGAATATGAAAGGAATCTTTTGTCATTTTTTTCATACGAGGTACTTTTTGACTTTTCCGACAAAAGTACGAAGAATGTTTTTTTTAACTTATACGGCATGAATGGATTTTTGAAACATTATTTCCAAGAATCTTCCTTTACAAGTTTTAAAGTTTATTTTTAATCAACTTCTTTTAGTTTATAATTGTATGACATGTTAAGAAAAGAAAAGTGTTTTTGAAGAAGAAAGGATATTTTCCTCAAGAATGAAGTTCAAGTATTTTATCAAAATTATTTTCCATCTAAGATAATAAAAGGGTTCTGTTTTTATCCCTATTATTACATGGATTTGATTATGTTTTGATGGAAACATTTTTATGAATTCCTTTATCTTATATGAATTGTTTTATGATGTCATGTTGTTTAAGAATCCCATTTTTATTACATGGGTTATGCGATGATGTATGATTTATGATTATGTGGCACACATAAGAAAGGATTCATTATAAGATGGGTGGGACCTATATCTCCCTCCAATGCATTGGGTAAAGATTTTATATCTCATGAGATAGACATGGCTGAAATGGTAGGTTATACCGGTTCAGTGAAACAGGACTGAAACGAGGGTTACTCGATTCAGAAAGGGACTTTGTCCACTAAGATAGTCTTGGCATTGAGTCTTGACTAACAAGAAATGATTCTCTATGATTATGTGTGTATGCCACAAAGTTTAATTTTTTAAGTTATGATTATTGGGATTACATTTCACTTCTATGATTTATCCCATGTTATGATATTATGAGTTTTTTTGCAGGTTAAGATTTCCAAAAGCTATGTTCTTATATATATGATGTGATTGATATTTCTTTTGTTTACCCTTACTGAGCATTTGAGCTCACCCTTTTATGTTTTCTTTTCCCCAGGATATAAAGAGAGGTCTTAGGTAAAAAAAAGGGATGACCTTTATGGGAGATATTGAAGAACGTTCACCACGATTAGAAGATTACGTTCCGAGTTTCCAAAGACACTAAACTATTACGATCCTTTAGTGTGTGTTTTTGTTATGTACTAAGTATTCCGCAAAAGTAATGTAATGTCCATGTACGATAAGCTTCGGGTCTCTACAATTGGTATCAGAGGAAAGGTTTAGTCAACCTTTGGAAACTAGGACGCGAAAACGTTAGTGAGATCCCTAGAGATATTTCTAAGGTATGTCTAGGGATGTCCCTAAGGATAAGTATACGTATAGTATATATTCCTAGAACTATGGTAATGATATTAGATTAAACCTAAGAAGTTAGGTATTGAGGATACTTTCCCTTTACTATGTTGTTTCTCTAGCATGATTTTTGATTCTCACAAAATTATTTTTGTGTTTTAGTTAATGGAGGGAACCAAAAGGAATTCATTTAACATTGAATCCAATGGACAAATTGGTGACTATGATCAACAAAATTGTGTAATGCCTAGAGAGAAAGATGTTGTGATTATGCCGAATCAATCATCGCGATATATGATTAATAAGGTGAAATTTAGTGGTATGCCTAATTCTTCAAAGAAGAGGAAGATAGACTATTATGCATGTTCGCATGTTGAGAAGCATAAGGAAAGGAAGATTGAGATTTCTAAAGAAGGGAAGAAGAACCTTGAGGAATACCTCAAATGGAGGGACCGATGTTATCTGTGTGGAGAAAAGGGTCATAGAGTGACAGACTGTTATGGAGTTCAATGTCTTATTTGTGGAGAACATGGGCATTACCCAACTCAATGCCCTGACCTAAAAAGTTACTTCTAAATCAAGGAAGGACTTATTCCAGGATAATCATTGATGTGGATGGACTAAAGTGTTTATGTATTGGTATTCAAGAATAATGTTGATGAGGTACTTTTATGGTGTGTTGAAATATTTAAGTATTGGTCTATTGTGGTTTTCAATAATTTTAAGGTACCAATAACTATGAAAAGTGATTCAAATATTTTGGAAAGTAGATGATAAGTGCATAATGAAAGGATAAGAAGATAATGAGATGTTTGATTGTATTCATGAGCTCATGATTGATATAAGGACTAAGTGATATCATGGTTTGAGTATATAGAATTTTGAGGATTTTGGTATGTGGAAAGTGTTAACTTTAAACTGCATTCATGTTTTCACTAAGGTATTCAAGCGAATACATGATTAAGGACTTTGAATGTTTAGAATGTGACCAACAAGACATATCTTATGGGGATCAACGATGGTATTAAATCTCTGGTAATCATTTTCACTATGTTATGAGAGTGGACTGCAGTATTATGGATAAGCCTAAAGATTAGAATGGATTATGTTGGACATAAGTTAGTATTGTTTAAGGATAGAAGTTTTTTCGATATTATTGATGGGATGTTATAGTAATATAGTTTTATAAAAAGGACAACCTGCAGGATGGGCGACAGCCCATCGCTTCGGACAAGGCTGTATGAATCGAACCCACAACCGAAGTGCGACTGTCCTTTATCGCCTACCACTGGCCTACAGGAAGTCCCTGTTTAGTAGAAACTAGTTTTAATATATTAAGCAGTATGATATATGAAGTATAAGTCCATTTTAAGAACCATATATGATTAATCTCACTATAGATCGACTTATGTATATAATTTTTGCTAACCTTTTGTTTGAGATGGATGAAATGACCCTTCATTCTATCACATGATCTGCTAACACTTCACGAAAAACAAATTCAACTTCATTTTTTTAAGAGATGAAGTGGAAATTGTTCAAGGCATGAACAATAGTGAGATTGTACCAAAATAAAGAAAGTATTTATTCTAATTCAAATTTTCAACTTTAGGGAAATGATCTTGAAAACCAAAAATGTTGTCCTAGTGATCTTATACCTGATGAATCAGATGGTACCTTAGATCGTCACAAATTTATGGATTTGTGATTACTGACTTTCCCATAGCCATGTTCTCTACCACTCTCCATCAGAACATGATGGTTATATTTCTCTTCCATATCCATATTTTAACCTATGTGGAAACCCAGTGATTAGTTTATTTGGGTAATCGTTACATTTCATACTTTAGTTTTTAAAGCCAAGTTTTGGTATTCCCTTTTACGATGTGGGTTTCTATTAAAAAAAAACTTTCAAATAGTAAACCATTTATAACCCCGACGAATTTCGAGGGCGAAATTCATTTTAAGGGGGGTAGAATGTAACAGCCCGAGATTTTATGAAAAATATTCTTTTTAATTTTATTAATGTCTTGTGTTGTACGCAACACCAAAAGGAGCTTGCACAACACGCATCCTTGACTTGCCTTGCATTACACGCAATCACGACCTTCCTCGATAGCGTGTGTAATACGCAATACCGAGTTTCACTAAACAACGATATGCTATTAAAATATTATTAAAACTAGCCGTTATGAATAGTAATAACCACTTTTTAAAATTCTGTAAATCTTATTTTTCAAAATGAACTTTATTTTTGGATTCGGAGTATCGAATTTAGCCTAAGGTGAAATTTTGGTACTTTTCGGATAACTTTCATATTCTGATGAATAGTGAAAATTACTAATTTATAATTAAAAACAACTTTTTTAATCGAAATAATTAATAGTGATAACTTATTAATTTGAGTGGTTTTAAAGTATATTTAGAATATATTTTTACAATTTAATACAATGTTGGTCATTGGATGTAATTTCACATTTAAACCAGACGTAATCAAATGTCAATCTTTTGATAGATATTGTTTCTTAAAAACACGCTATTTGTTTTAACAGCGGGATTTAATTATAAATTTAATTAATGCAATTTCTATGTTATGAATTTGGTAAAATAGACTTCATTTTTGAATTCGGAATATGAAATATAGCTTAGGATGAAATTTTGGCATTGTTCTGAAAAAACATCAATTTTTGATGAATAGTGAAACTACTAAGTGGTAGGTTAAAAAAACTGAATTTTGTATAAAACTTAATTTTACCGCTTCTGTGAATGGAATTTTAAAAATCCGAGAGACACGGTTAATATCAAGGACTAAAATGTGGTTCAATGAGATGAAAATAATTTTTTGGTGAATATTAACTTTTTACTTTTTTTACCACGGTTAATAGTAAATAGGGTAACTAAGGGTAAATATGATATTACTATTACCATAACACGTGTCCTAATCCTATTGGACAAGTGTATTTCGACCAAAAACAAACTTAGGAATAAAATATGACCATTTAGGCCCACTTGGATTAGATTAGGACATTTATTATTAATTTATTTAAAGAAGGGTTAAAAGAGTTAAAATCAAAGTTTATTTACTAAAACATTTGTAATATGGGGTTATACATAAGATAAATTCGATTGTAAATATTCATTAGAAAGCTAAAAAGATTTCCTACATGATGGTATTTTATTTGTAATTTTTATACATCAAATAATTTAATTTATTTATGACAAAAAGATGATGCGGTAATTATCTTGTTAACAAAATATTGACATAATTGATGTTATAAACACCAAAATAAATGTAATTTGAGACTTTTTATGAATTCCACTAATTTTCTAGGATCCTATGATATATTAATGTTGATTTAATCAACTTGGTTCGAACATTTAATTCTGTTATGACTTTTACAAAAATCATATATCAAATAGTGGCAAAATTGACACAAAATAGTTTTTAAATCAAATATTATATTATTAATTGTTATTTTATTCCTAAAAATCTAGGGTTCAGCCAAATGACTTAGATAAGGATATAAATATATTAATAATAAACAACTTGGGGTTCGTTTGGCATGTTATAGTAAGTGTATTAACCATATAGTGAAAGAAAACAAAAAGACATGGTAAAAGTTAAATTATTTAACTTAGAGTTAAATCTAATTGATAAGGTTAAAATAATATCCTAAACTTGTCTAAATTCTATTGGTTGATAGGATTTCGACCCATACCAACTTTAGCTTCGAAATAAGACCCTTTGGAACCATTATAAACCGATTTTGACTTTAATATAAAATAATATTTTGAGATATTCCTAAGGTGCCCCTCTCCTCCCCTATAAAAGGACACCTCCTCCCCCTCCTCCTCACACCAATTTGAGCACTCATGCTCGGCCAACCCCTGCCAAAATCTCTTCTCCACTTCCCTAGCAACATCCTAGAGGTTCTGGTCTTCCTCAAAGACCAATTCTAGTGCCCTAAGAGGAGGTCTCAAAGAGGCACTTCAAAGAAGAGGTAATTACCGTTACCAATTCTTTCATCTTTATTTCTTCTTCCACTTCTTCTTCTTAGGTTGTTTCATTATGAAGTAATAACATCAGTATCACTCATATACTGATATGTTATTATAAGTATGAAACAACCCTATTTCACCATCTATCCATCCTACGGAAAAAGAAATCACCGCGCGTGCGTACGTACGGAATACCGTCTCCACGCCGTGGTGTAATCTATTTTCCACCACCACCTAACATGGATGGGTATAATGGTGTAAAGAATAACTATAAATAGTTATTACAACATCATATTGATTCTGATATATTGTATAATCCACTCCAATTCAATTCAATATTTATAGAAATGATATCATCGCTCGTGCGTACGTACGGACTACCGTCTCCACGACGCGATGAGATTCATTCTCCATGTTAACCATTTAAGAATGATTATAATGTATATATAAGAAATAATAATGAAATATATGACATTATAAAGATACTGGATTTATGTATATATATATACATATGTATGTCATCTACTTACTTCCATTTCAAGACAATAAGGAAAGGAAAATAGCGTTCATGCGTACGTACGGACTACCGTCTCCATGAACGGTGTTTTTCATGTTATTTATCTACCTATTATATATATATATATATACTGAATATATATGATATATAAATCATATTTTATATTCTGGAAGTGAGTAAATCATGATATAAGGAATAATGATGTCAATAACAACAAGTCAAAACACCTACGATAAATGAAACGATTTTACCCAAAACGCTTCTTTAACATGGAATTTACAAAAGAACGGGTTATATAATGTCATAAGTGAACCATATATGATATCATAACAATGAATATGATTCTGTAATAAGTCAATAACATGATTTAAATCATTATACAGGAGGTTCGGACACTTACAAAGCAAGTCGGACCTAAGGTAAGGGAAAATATCACAATCTCATTTTTATCCGAGATTGTTTATTCGTAAGTATTTACTGGAGTGTATTTTATCATCCACATCCATGTTCCCTCAACATGTAATATTGTTTCCATCCACTTACAATATTTTAAAGCCAATTTTACCCTTCGGTGAGTTTTTAGTAAAGAATATGAAAGGAATCTTTTGTCATTTTTTTCATACGAGGTACTTTTTGACTTTTCCGACAAAAGTACGAAGAATGTTTTTTTTAACTTATACGGCATGAATGGATTTTTGAAACATTATTTCCAAGAATCTTCCTTTACAAGTTTTAAAGTTTATTTTTAATCAACTTCTTTTAGTTTATAATTGTATGACATGTTAAGAAAAGAAAAGTGTTTTTGAAGAAGAAAGGATATTTTCCTCAAGAATGAAGTTCAAGTATTTTATCAAAATTATTTTCCATCTAAGATAATAAAAGGGTTCTGTTTTTATCCCTATTATTACATGGATTTGATTATGTTTTGATGGAAACATTTTTATGAATTCCTTTATCTTATATGAATTGTTTTATGATGTCATGTTGTTTAAGAATCCCATTTTTATTACATGGGTTATGCGATGATGTATGATTTATGATTATGTGGCACACATAAGAAAGGATTCATTATAAGATGGGTGGGACCTATATCTCCCTCCAATGCATTGGGTAAAGATTTTATATCTCATGAGATAGACATGGCTGAAATGGTAGGTTATACCGGTTCAGTGAAACAGGACTGAAACGAGGGTTACTCGATTCAGAAAGGGACTTTGTCCACTAAGATAGTCTTGGCATTGAGTCTTGACTAACAAGAAATGATTCTCTATGATTATGTGTGTATGCCACAAAGTTTAATTTTTTAAGTTATGATTATTGGGATTACATTTCACTTCTATGATTTATCCCATGTTATGATATTATGAGTTTTTTTGCAGGTTAAGATTTCCAAAAGCTATGTTCTTATATATATGATGTGATTGATATTTCTTTTGTTTACCCTTACTGAGCATTTGAGCTCACCCTTTTATGTTTTCTTTTCCCCAGGATATAAAGAGAGGTCTTAGGTAAAAAAAAGGGATGACCTTTATGGGAGATATTGAAGAACGTTCACCACGATTAGAAGATTACGTTCCGAGTTTCCAAAGACACTAAACTATTACGATCCTTTAGTGTGTGTTTTTGTTATGTACTAAGTATTCCGCAAAAGTAATGTAATGTCCATGTACGATAAGCTTCGGGTCTCTACAATTGTAATGGAGATAAATGATTGGTTTAGATATATTCTCCCTCTTGGATTTAAAAAAATATAAAAGAAGGACTTCAATGGGGGTATTTTAGTATATTACTAATAAGCCTTAAAATACCCCCTTAAAACTACAATGGGATCTATTGTAATGTGTCCAGAGGGGTCAGGGTTCCATGGCCCACTTCTAAGGAAATATTATGGTGTGAACCCATGAATAGTGACTCAGTTACCCTAATTTTTCAAATAAGATAAAAACTAAACAATACATACTATTGTTTGACCTAAAACTCCATTTTTGTCCCTTTATAGCATACAACATCCTAAAAATTATCACATAACCATCCAAACATAACCATAAACTAAGGCATAAATAGCCACTATTACATTCATAAATTCCAGTCATTGTGGGGATACCTTCCACCAACACCAAGAATCATCATCATGATAACACTTAACGAAAACAAAGGCTACCCCTTCATTATTTAAACCCCTCCATGATATTCTATAACACCCCCTATTGTGATCTGGTCTAGAACCTATATCAATATTTATACCCAAATCATGAATTAACATCCCCCTACTTTTTCAACATGTGAAATTCGCTATCGTAACTAAAAAAACCTCAAGTGAACACTTAATGATCTTATAACTAGATCCAAAACACTAAATTCAAATTTCCTATACTCTCGAATCCCTAATTTAAATTTCCATATAAAATACCATCCCTATAATGGAATAGGTTGGTATATTGTGACACATTAAGGATTAGTATATTAGTTGAGAGACTAAATATAGTATAAATAGGGGTAATGGATCTTTACGCTAATATGGAGTTCTATACCCCATTATTCATAATAGAAAAAGTTGTTCTATGTTAATAATGAAATATCCAAGGGAATGACTAAATCATATTACTATTATAATGGTATCACACCATACCCCTCAGGGATTCATGACTCTTTCAACCCATGGGTAATCTTTATCCCATTAATGAAATTTTCAATGAGTGATATCCAAACATTGAATTCACACTTCCACTTGGCTTTTAGTCCCTAAATGTTTTGACCCATTAGAAGGTTATTACTAAGAAAACTCCAAAAAAATAATCACACTATCCTTCATTCATATTATTATGATAATGATAGAATATGAAAGTTAAATCTTACATTTAATTATTTTGAGGGATGCATGGAACAGAGAATATAGAGGAAGAAAAAAATAGTACTTTACATTATATAAATACATGAAAATATGACATAATGGTTATAAGATGTGGAATAAATTTATATAAGTTATAAATAAATGTAAAATCCACCTTTGACATTTACATTATTACATGGTAATCATAGAGAGACATTCCCATCCACTTATCTGAAATGGAGGGCCTACAACCCATGTCTATAGGAGAGTAAAAAAATATAGAGTTAATACAGGGGTCCCTCACTCTATAATCTATCCATAATCAGGGGTCTATTGGAACTCTTTCTCACTCTGATTATCTTTTATAAACCCATTATCCATCCCTAAAAAGGTAAATAATGCATGATTCCTAATTAATTTCATAAAAATATTCTAATGGTGTATTTAACTACACTATCATGTTATATATTTAAAAATAATCATGTTGGTATATTTATATTCTATATTTTGACACATGTACATATGAGTGTGAATGAAATTATAAAAAGTAATGTATCGGGCCACATGAAAACCCCTAGGGAATGCAATGAGGCTTTGTGATCTGTAATAAATTTTATGTTCTATCCATGAACATAAAAAATGGGAAGGAATTTAACTCAAAGAACAAACCACCCTAGTGTGGGTTTAGGAAAGTTTGGAGCCATCATTTGGCCCCAATACCTCTCCCAAAGGGAGTGTCCAATCCAAGGAGTTAGGGTGCTTACTTATTGATCCCTTTAATGGGTCAACATAGTTATCCAAAAAATTTTATTTTTCCCAAACTGAATTTATTTGGGTGTTTCATAAGGCTATATCAGCTGTAAATACAATGGGTTCCACATAATTATGGCCTATAAAACCTACCCACATCATCCAACATACATGGGGTCAGATCGTTGTGTCCCACTAGTGGGGCTTCGCCCACTGACTATAAAATCCACATGGAAGAAAGACCTATGTTATATCTGAAACCAATAAAAATGTCTATGAGAAATACCAAATACATTAATATATATAAAAACCATATCCATCACCAAAATGATGTATCACTTCATGATATTCCACTATTGGCTCACCACAGAGACTACACATGGATTTTTTTCCTAAGACCATGCCACACAGTCTCTTAATTTATATATTCATCATGGAACTCTCTATAATATGATCCAAAATACTAACCCATTTTCAAAGTCACTAAAAACCTTATAAGAATATTATAACACACCATCGAGTCACTGTCATCAATCGATATGCTAGGTAGTGTGAGGTATAGTGGTTGGTCAGTTATCCATGTGGTCAGGGAGAGCGTGGTAGAGTGGGAGTGAGATGAATGGTGTGGGTTAGCATGTCCTGAGTGGCCAAACACCCATCTATATTCACATCGAGTCCATGGATAAAATTTACTAGATGTTCCACTGGTTAATATTAAATTTCAGATTGTGTTTGGTGATTATTTCACAATAACCGATTTCTCTATCTGTAAACACGTTATATGATGAGCTGTGATTTTTAAAAAAAAATTACTAATGAAAACAACAATAATAATTTAATTGGATTGATTCATTATGAAATAAAATTAATTAAATATAAAATAAATTGAATTTATTGATGAAAAGTGCATGATTAAAATAAGATGTTTTATCTCGAGTTTCGACACTATTGCATAGTGATCTGCACTTTATCTTTAATGTATTTTGATTTCATTGAAGAAAAGATTCTTGAAAGTCATATATCATCACTCCCAATTATAGTTTATGTAATAATGGTTGAATAACCATTATTTTGAGAGTTAAGGTTGAATTTATAGGCGATACCATGGTCAATTTATATATTTTTATCAAAACCAATTGTAGGCCTAGTGTTGGCCCTGAAATAAAAACATCAAATACGCTACAACTTGTGTAATCCTCCCATATAAGTTCAAAATAGTAGATATGATTTTCACTCCATGGATTTAATTATGATTAATTAATAATATAAATCATCCACACACTTGATATTAATTTATTAAAATATTAAATATTAAATAATTTCACTAAAAAATAACCATCTTATAATTTTTATGAATGTCATCCCAAGGTTGAACACCATGATCTATGACTGATGAATCTATAATACAATTTATTTGATATTTTTTATTAATTTAAATTTTTATCATCCCTCCAATGGGAAAATGGATAAAAAATTACATGAATGATCTAATTATTATTCGTTGAAAAACTCTTGGTTTGTATAATCTCTTCACCATTAAACATTTAGGTCTTGGAAAAAACAACTACTGTATCTAAATTTTTTATATCATAAATAATCTCTATGTGAATATAATTAAATACCTTTACATGTGATTAATTTAATACTAAATGTACAAGGATCTCATTTTTCTGGATATACAACATAAAAAATCCACGTTTGATCTCATTTATTTGGACTTCCATTTCCAAAAAACACATTATTGTGAAAAAATGATCACAATAGTCTTACTTCATGGAATTTGATTGAGGCTGTTGTAGGTTATAATCTCAAAAACCCCAATACAAAGAATTCACAGAATACCTTCCCCTATTATAGGATATTATTTCACTCATAACATGAATGTGATACATGATTAATGAATAATAACATTGAAATGATTCATCAAAAAATTCTTCATAATGAAAGGGCGGAATTCTACCAACATATATATGAGAAAGGTAAGGGGATAACACATAATTTTTCATATAACCATTGTAAACTTTTTCATCACTGCATCAATAAATTCCCTCTACTATCATCATATAATATTCATGGTTATATATTTTTCTTTATCTTTTTAATTATTATATTTAATATCTTGTATTTATCATAAATATAATAATTTTCAGCCAAAAACAGGATTACAACATTAGTATGGTTATTTCTCTTTATTGTTGTCTTCATGAAGAGGTATAACATATATTCACCTTTTCATATTCAAATACACTTTTATAGATATTCTTGTTGGGTCATTAAACATTCATAAAAAATCTAAAAATAAGAACATAATAAAATTCATCATCCTCTATAAACTGCATCAATTTTTTGTGCTACTTCAATAATCATTTTGTATCAAAATAATTTCTCCTTAGTGAACCATTTTACCATAATGTAAATCAAGAACTCTTGACCAATTTATATGGAATTGATATTTTTTATCTAGAACATTATACAAAACATTCCATGAATTTATTATCTAATACCACTGCCAATACACCTACATTCCTCCCGGTCTTTCCATTAATAAAATAAATACTCAATACTCACTTAAAATAGAATGGAATCTAATAGAAATACACGAACCCAACATTTTTTCATTCCCTACTACACATACCAATAATCATAGTATATCATCAAATAAAATATTGGGATACAAAAAATAATTATAAAATAATGTCAATGAGAATAATAGGAAAATGGGTAACATTCTAGGAATATATCTTGATCCATTATAAATAATTACACAAAATTCTCAAATTATAAATTGATCTTCATGAAAACATGAACATTGAAACCCCATACTCATCATCTCATTGGAATATGGTCACTATAACAATATCAATATGAAAAAAAGTTATTCTTGATCATTGAAAAAGATTTCATAAACAATCATCATCTACTGACTTCTTGTTAGTTATTAAAAAAGATCATCCAGAAATAGTGTCACATGCATAACTATAAGGAAACATATTATTAGTACTATTTAACCATGTATCCCCTATATGGATTTAATTTTATCACATATGTTTTTTAGGAAAAAAATCATAATGTTTTACAATGATACGAACATCAGTATCCCTAAGGTTGTACCCTTACCCTTTAACCCATATGTGATTCATAAATTATCACTAGTTACTAATATAAGGTGTAGGATCCCCACTTTATTTAGGTAATGTAATATTATTCAAAGGAGTACACAACCATAGTAGTGGTGGATCCACAACACTATCATCGGGGGAGTACCTACTCTACTGATGGAGGACCCTTAACCCTATCGTCACAGGGGTACAAAACCACAAATAAAATAGTACCCACATCAATGATATTGGGGAAGTACCTTCTATAACTATACATAACCTTCACCCATATCAATGTGGGGTTACTAATATATTATTTGAGTAATCATTAGCCTACTTTGATAGAGTAAATAACTATATCCACAGCATAAGGGAATCATTCATTATAGATTATTTAATAACTAAGGGAGTACCCAAACCAATCATGTATATTAGGGGACATGCACATTGTCGAAGATAGGTTAACATGGGAGCACCACACCCATGAATATACTGTGAACTCATGGAAGTCAAGATATGTATCTCTAAATGGGTTACTTTAATAAAATTCCTTTGAAGATAAACCACTATATTTCTGAGAAAAATATATACAAAAAAAATTCCTCAATCATTAGTATTTATTCATCCATGGTGTCCATATAAGGATCATACTATACATTCAATTAATAAAATTCAATGAGATGTTTTACTTAATTTTTTAATAATAACTAATATTTCTATATAAAATCTTTAAAAAACAATTTCCATGACCCCTATATATATAATAGTGAAATCAATTCTCTAAATACACATGCTATCAAACTAATTATTTGAGTCCTTGTGTATGAGTGTGTCAATAAATACTTCCCTAACCTAGTATCAATAGTTTAGAAAATTAACTCAAATACCTCAAAAAATATCCCCATAAATCTAAATGTAAAAACCAATATAATAACAACTCCAAATTTTTTCCTTATTATGCATCCCGCTAAAAACCACTCTGAAGAGACACAACCCACTTGAAGCTCACCCATGATGGAAGATATGTGGAATATTCCACCCTAAGACCACTTTTAATTAGAGAATATATAATGACTAGCACAAAGATATCATTATACTCCCTATGAGGCATTATCCCTTTAACAATATAATAAAACGATCCATCCCTACATCCCAAAATAAATACAACAATCACAATCATAATAACCGAATTGTAAAATAAAACAAACATTTTAATACCAATCAATAATAATATATCTAAAATAAAATATGAAAAGAAATAATATATATGAGATTAGTGTCCCACCATGTAAAAAACCTACTATAGATGAATAGTCTCCAACTCATCATAAAAAAAATCCCAACACAAGCACCAACCACAACCACAACCACCAAGAACCACTATTAAACAACTTATAGAAAATGTTTTCCTCCATAATCATCTCCGAACTATGCATAGTATTATTAAAATACAACACATGTCGGTAAAATTACCATGAAGTGATGAATATAAAAAATCACATCCGGATTCACTAAAAGTGATTCAATGAGTGTGTAATATATTAAGCTAATACTAAGGAACAATGAATAATCTAAAACCAAGATTGGATTTGAGTATTTTCATAATAAATAATTAATAATTTTCATAAAACATAGTTTATCTCATAAAATACAATATGAAATTAGCAACCATAGGTACCTAATGAAAATTTTGAATCATAGAATCCAAAACCACCGAGCTTCAAGAAAAAAACACAATCTTCTTTAAGGGAGAGAAAAATAGTTAAATTACAGGATTCATATATTTTCATAAATAGTTCTGTAGAACTATACCATCAATACCCAATAAAATAATACATCATTATCCATTACCTGATGACAAGAAAAGGTTTTTAAACAAATCCAGACTCATATTAAGATGTTTTAGTATTATGTTAATTTTTGATTATTTTTGATTAAGATGGATAAAATTGTAGTTTTTGGGTTTTTAGAAATAATTTCTGAGGAATTCATTAGATTGAATACTTTATAACTACCTTGGCTATAAGTTTAATAATTTTCAGGGGTGATTTTATTTACCCATAAGTGATGTGTGGAAAAAGACTATATTTTTTATTAATTTTTGTAAGAAGATCATTTTAAAATATATTATTTTTATTAAATAAATAATGTGACATGGATGATATCATCCTGTGTAGGTTATAAAATGGAAGTATTCAAAGTGGTTGGATATTTTATTGTTGATAAAATGTAAATTAATAAGAATTAATATTGGTTAACTGAATAAGATATTAGGGAATAGAAGTAATGTAATGATTAATGTATTTATGATAGAGGAGTTAGAGGGAATTGAATAAAAATGAATAAAGAAACAATGTATTTTCCAACATTGTGTTTTTGTTGGAAATAATCTACTCTATATTCTCACTAGAAACAGAGAACCATTTGTTATGATATTGTGTTGGATTAATGTGGATTGAATGAGGATATGAGGAATAAATTTGTATGTGGATGAATGATTTGGGGGGGGGGGATTGAAGGATTTAGATGTTTCTTTTATCATGGAATTGATATTGGTGGCACAAATATTCATCATATATACAATCCCTATTAATTTTTGAGGCATATTATTTTACTTATAGGGAAGATGATTCATAATAATTAAAATTAATAAATATAAAGTAAATTTTAATTGTAAGTTTTTGATGAACATGAGAATAAAGGAATTGTTACCCTTGACGAATAATTGAATTGAGCTGGATTTCTAAAATTTAGGTATTTTGGATAAAATTTATAATTGATAAAATAATACTTTTACAACTTCTTGGAAATTAATATATATGTATATCGAATATGAAAAATAGTGATAGATAATTGTGAATGGTAAATATGAAATGATAAATTTTTTTTGATTACTTATTATAATTATTATAAAAATTATATGTAATATTTTTTAGAGGTAATTGATTTTGATAAGTATTTATCAATATTAAGAAATTTTTTACATGTCCTATATATGAACATAGATCCTAGTATGGTGGAAACTTGTAGAAAATAACTTATTGGAGAGAAGCTATAATTTACATAATTTTGTAGGGGTTTCCCCCATTTGGCACATATTTTATACCATTCTCTAGATAATTGTGCATAATTGTTTTTGAGGATTTGGGTAGGATTTTATATAAAGTTACATAAGTATGTGCCATATAAACATGGTCTTGTATCACATTTTGTATTTAGAATACTTTTCTCATTGTGAATTGTATAAGGTAGTGTGTAATTTTGGAATAAGCATTGTGTACTCTATGACAGTGTTATATGGTATGATATTCATGGAATAAAATAGAATATTATATTTTGTTGGGAATAAAATTTAATATCATATGATGATATCATATTTTAGTTTCCTATTTCTATTTTAATTCTTGATTTGGTTTTCTAGTAAGGCATTGTTGTGTATAGAATCATAGATAATTGTTCCCATAAGAACTCCAAGACTAACATTGGTAATATAATGTTAAATATTAATAATCAATATTCATTCTGATTCCCACAAATAACTATACTCTATGTTAAATTCTTTAAAATGGTACTATCATATAATAGAATGAAGGATAATACCAACAAAATTTTTGGTGATTGAGTTGTCCCATGGGTAAACTATAGAGGTAAGAGTCCTTTTCTTTCATAATAGGAGTAAAAATCAAACATCTGGTTGAATAAAATAGTTACATCTAAAATTTTGTGTAAAGTATACATGCTCAGTTTTTTATACCACACATTTTGTAGTTTTATTACACCATGATCTTGGATTTTGGGTTTCGTAATGTCTTACACTACTCGAATAAGTTTCAATCAATAATTTGAAACCCATCAGTGGTATCTGATTCATCTCATGCTTTCTATGATTTTTGAAATCATCTTATAAAAGAAGAAGTAAATATCTAATAACATGTCATATGATAATATATAAAATTTTGAATGTGTCATGTATTATGATATATGATATCATAAGTAGTGATACACTCACACTATATGACATGAGATATCATAGACAATGTTTTTTTAATTTATTTGGTTTAAATATATCATAGTGTATGATATGGGGTAATGCCAGGTGATGGTAATTATGATTTACACTACATTAATGACCCAACATAGAGCACCATACCATCAATACAATACATCATATATGTTAATATAGAATTGATAACACATTGATCATTAATATTATGTTGTGATGTTCCAATTATAATCCACGATATAGTTTTATATTATACTGTGAATTATAATTTTGGTTATATCATGCAATGCGATTGTGGGAAAAATTAATTATTTTATTTTTTAAAAAATAAAATTTAGTTATAGAGTTTATTAAATAATTAAAAATATTGATTTTCATATTTTTGGATATATAATCACTTTTTAATGTCATTATAAATTAATTAATAATATAATTTTCTTAATAAATTAGTTAATTTTTATGAACCAATTTTTGAATAAATATCCATAATATTAATTGATAGTATTTAAGGCTATAAAAGTTATGTGAAATGTATTATAATTTGTATATAATATTTTTATAAATAAATTATAAGGTAAATTTATAAAATGTTAAAAAAATATGGAAAAATAAAATTAATTTTATATATAATTATAATTTCTATTTTAAAAGTTTTAAATTAAAAGGCCTTATTGGATGAAATTATTTAAACCATGTGGAATGATGTTTTAATAATTTGTATGATCGAGGAAAAAAATAATTATATGAAGTTCTCATTATGTAAAATGTTTACATAATAGATTTAGAAAGTTATATTTATTTATTTCAATTGTCATATACTTTAAAAAATGATATATAAATTATAATATGAATGTGTTCATGATAGAAATAAATAAAAGGTTTATACACATTTTATTGGGTAATTTTTATAATTCCTGGACAAGTTAAAATGTGTTTATAGTTAATTTATTTATGATTTTTTTATAATTATATTATTATCATGCCTAAATTTAATAATTGTTTTTTATTTAGTGTTATTCATCTTTTTATACATGAATATAGAGTTGATATTATTAATAAATGCACAATTTAGTATAAATTGTTAAACTACATTTATGAATTATGATACATGAATTTATAGAGTAACATTCTATGTATGTTACATGATTTTTTTTCATATACCTTGACTTTTGATTTTACTAGGATATAATAATTAATTAAGCATTTAATTGTAATTTATACATATTATCTTTTGTAATTATTATGGAACCAATGTATCTATTGAGTAAATAACAATGGGTAGATGAAATTCAGGTCAGACTGTTCACTAGACTGAGTGATTTTGTTTTGTATAAAATATACGAGTTCTTTACCTATTATTAATTTCTTACTCATATGGGGATTATTAAATTTATTTGATTTTAAGAAATTAATTGATATGATTTCTTATAATTTATTGAGATAATACATTTGGATTTGTGTAAATATAGTTAGCATCAAATATTGGGTACGAATATAAGCTATGAAGGACCTTAGAACACCCTAAGAGAGGATTGGGGAATCTGAGTGTCAACTTTTTATTATGAAATGAATAAACATGTTCCCATGTTGGTATGAACTAGTTAAACCGGTTTGATAGGGAACTGCATGAAATAAACAACCGCATGTAATGAGACAACCCAACAATTTTACTTGGTTTACAACTAAGGGATATTCCAAAAACCATACACCAATAGTTTTTAGTCATACCTATATCCACTAATAATCACAAGTTTTATAATATAGAAATTAAAAAACAATCACTCTAGCTAGACACACTCCCTATACATGATTTTAGGGATATCCCACTACGTCCCTTTGAAGAATTCCATCCACTCCCCCATCCCACTTCCTTGTGTGATGTCGTACTCAATTTGTTGACACAAAGATCAATTTAGACGATTAACATTAAATTCTTTGTTACTTACTACCACAAGACTATTCTTTCACCATAAAAATGAGTTGATTAACGTTGAAAGCATTGTTCATTAAAAAAGTTTCATTCAAAAATTCATTTTGCAAACCACTTTCATGAAACACACACCATCATGAAGCTAAATGCATTCGCAGAGCTCATTGTGTCATAATGGAATACTTATTCATCATAGAGAACCCATTTCTCAAAATCATTGGAATCTATCAAGACATAACTAGTCTTTTCAAAGTACCCAGTCTCGCATAGGAAGCCAGATTCATGGAGCTCCCATAGCTTCACAGAATCAGATCGATTCCATATTTTCCCCAAATAATTTTGTTTCATATGAAGTGGGGGTAGACTAATATATATAGGATTGGTTTATCGCAATGATTTAGTGCTTATATATGAATTTTTGGATCATTAAAAAAATAATTTTGCTGCTCCTCCATTTTCAAAGATCCCTAAAGATTTTTCTTTGTCGCAAAGATCATCGTAGAACCGTCACATCCTCAGGATGTTCTAATTCTCATAATTGACCATAAGAACTTCAAATCATCATGAACTCATGAAACTCACCTTTTTGAAACTGATTTTTCACAAAACCCAAGAAATTACCATATTTATAAAGAGTAGATTCATGAAAACAACAATGGGAAATGATGCCACCATCAATACTATTGTTAGACTATACTATAAGGTCACTTATTTTAAAAAATCCTTTATCAACATAGTGTGTGTTGTAAAAAACCCAAACCTAAATCTATTTATAGTGACAAACATCTTTCCTTCCTATGATATCAACCTTTGGGATTGTTGGAAATCGTTAAATGAGTTCATTAAATCAGCATCCACTTATCAAAACTTTAAACGAGAGAGATAGGTCATCTAGAAATCTAAGACTATGTCAGAAAAATTTAGTGTAGAAATCAAGAGGGGAAGAAATAATTGGGTTCTTATGTTTTGTAATGCATAAATATTACCTTGATAAGCTCTAACTGTGTCACAGAAGCATTGAAGGGTTGAAAAACCCCTTCAATGACTACACTTTTATAACAATTAATTTCTCTAAAATTTCTCCATTCCCATTCTCAACCTTTGTAATATTGAATTTCTCTACTCCCCCTTGTAAATAATCCTAATGAATGTATATTTGTAATAATAGTGCTGAAAAACACTCCTCCTAGATCATACCTCCTCAAAAAACCTATATCATTTAGTCAAATAGATTAAAATTGTTAACACAACTAGGAATATGGGATCATATGTAAACTCTTCATGGACTGGGTGGTGGGTGAACACTAACGTTCAATGCAGGATTCTATAAAAAAATTTCTACCAAGGGATTATTTAAAATTTCAGCCTCTTAGCCATTAGTTCCAACATGATCCATTTTAATCATTCCTTGTTCATCCTTTTCTTTTATTAAGTGATATATGATGTCAATATTTTTAGTAAGATAAGGTTGAACCAGATTCTTCATAATATCTATTGCACTGTTTTTATCACAGTGAATCCCTAATGGATATTACTCCTCATCACCAATATCAGTCAGTTTTCGCTTCATTCACAAAATATATGTACACACATTCATAGAAGAGACACACTAATCATCTAACATACTAAGATATGATTTTTCCTATTTCTTACTCAACCATCAAATATATTTCATGAAAATAAATATTGATCCACCAGTTGTGAATTTTATATCTACCACATCTCTAGCCCATTTAACATCATAAAAATATGACAATTCATTGTATATTCCAATTGGAATGTATATTACAAACTTTATTGTACCTTTAAAATAACTCATGATTTATTAAATAACTTCCATATGTTCTTGCTTCAGATATCATTTGAAGATGGCTACTATGAATGCGGAAATGAAAATTTTTGGGCATGTTGTATAAAGTATAATAAGATTCCATTGATTCTTTCATACATGGTGGGATCCACATAAGACCCATTCGAATTCATTCCATGTTTTCACCCAAAGACAATATAATTTGAATTTATTTTGGGGTAATGTATATTGAATTTCTTTAGCATATCTATCACATATGTTTCCTCAGATATGAATGTGTAATCCTTCTTCTGAATCACATGCAGCCCAAAAATGTATGTGATTTCACCAATTATAGAGAATTCAAATTCTAATATCATGTGATTGAAAAATTATTTCACTAATATCTACCTGCTTCCAAAAAATATAATATCTTATACATATAGTAGAAAAATGAATGGATCTTTATGATAATTATTCATAAGGAGATTGTGGTTCACTCCTATTTTGATTTTTTGGTTCTTTAGATAATAATCTAGAAAATAATATCATGCTTTTGTTTTCTTCTTTAAACTATAGAGTGCTTTTTTCAATCTTCAAACCTTCATTACATCGTTACCAATTTTAAATCCCACTAGTTGTTCAATGTTGGCTTCTTCTTAAAAAACATCATTTAAAAATACTATTTTGATATCCATATGAAAAACATCATAACCTATTTGAATTTCCATTTTAGGGAAATACTAATTGACTCTATTCTCACTAATGGAGAAAATTTTTATTCAACTACAACTCCTTAAAAATATCCATTTCTTTTATGGACCAAGCGTGCCTTATTTATGATGAAATTTTAATTCTTATTGAATTAGTTTTTTAATATCCATTTTCCTCCAATCACAATTTGATTTTCAGGACTCTTATCAAGATCCCATTTTTTTCTTCGAAATCTGGTTCAATTATTAATTCTTGGACTTAACCATGATTCATCCTTTTCTTCTTATTCTTCTTAAAATAAGGGATCATTTTATAATTGAAAGGAAGGTAGTATTTTATTCACTCATCAATGTCCTTGTATGTGTGAAAGATTTCCAAATCCCCAATAATGTTGAATTGATCCATTTATTCTCTCAAGTTTCTTATGTGAGGTTAAGATGATGTTTCTTCAGTCATCATTTCTTTTTATAATTCTTCTTTTGAATAATCATCACTTTGTGAGATCTAAATGTGTTTAAACCCTTTCTCTACTTCTATATTTGAATGTAATCCATGTCCATTTTACTCTTTATCTTCTGTAAAATTAGCATAAGATCGCATTGAGGTATATGTGGTCTTATCTTTAATGATCATGAAACCACTACAATAGAAAATTCTTTCCAAGATAATTATTGATATATTTTTTGGATTTTTTATTAATTGTATAACTAAGGAATATTGATTTTTCTACACCATCTCTGTACGTCCCTTGATTTCATTATTTTTTACGGATGTATCATTTACTTTTGAAAACACAAAAATACTTCATATAGGTAATCCAACCATGAAAAAACTCAAAATATGTCTTCAATTCTTCCAAATAAATCCATGTTCTACTTTTAGTATACACTATAGTGTGAAACCCCTCTTTCTAGAAATGTAGAGGGAAACAACTCTCAATCAGAATAGTTTTGGACATATTTTTCACCTATCAATTGTTGGGATCAATAAATCCATTTTACTATGGGGTTATCAAAGCTTCTACCTCATATTGATTCAATTATTCTCTATATAATATTCAAATCCAGTAGCTATGTATTCTTTTACATTTTCAAATTCTCAAACATTTATAGTGAGGCTAGAATATTTATCTACTATTTGGAAATACGTTTTCATGCAATCAACCACTTGCTTTTTCCTATATATAATCATTAAAAAGACAATTATAATATAATAAAAAATGAATATAATGAAGTACCTTTAAATGTCACAAAAATTTTTATCGAATCACATACCTCTGTGTGGATTAGATCAAGATGATTTAATGACATATTCTTATTTAGTTTATATGAACTACAGACTAAATTCCCTCATATGAAAGAATTACTAGTTTTTTCAATACATTTCTCACATTGGGGATATCCATGAATATATTATGCTTGGATATATTTTCCAGGTAGTGTTGATTAATGTGACCCAACATTTGATTCCATAAGTTCAATTATCCTTCAACTTCCAAATAAAAAATGCATTTTTACTATGAAAATGATATAATTTTCCATCTGTTCAGCATTCCTATCATATGGGATGAGCACCCACAATCTAGAATTTTTGTTCTAATATTCATAGTGCCATTAATATATTTTCTTCAAGGTTGATTTTCCCAATTTTCTTCTTCTCTAACTATTAGATATTTTATTTAGTAGAGGATAATTATGGTCTTTCCAATCTCTTTTCAATGTGCATCAGTTCTTCATACTCATTTTTTTTCTTGAGTAGAATTCCAGTTTGCAAGAGTAACTCCGTATGGTTGTAAGGAAATGGATTTTGGATGAGTTTTGTAGTTAATACTTCTTCCTTTCATTATATTACAATTAATAGTTTTATAAATATAGTTAGAGAAGTGAAAAAAATATATATAAAAGATATTTCTTCTATAAGAATTATGATATGAATTATTTTAAATTTTTTTCTTTATATGTTCTCCCTATTGAAATATCTTATTTCATATTCATCGTATGACATGGTATGGCCTAGATAGCCATAGAATTAAAATTTAGTAATGGAAAATTTCTTCTCACATATGTTCCTCCTCATGCCCCATTACTTAGGAAAATAATTTGACTATCAATCATTCTTGAATACAGATGGTTTCTTTTTAATTATCCTTTTAATTAGATTTGAGTATTTCATTATTACTACTTGAGGTTAGTACTATGTTTGTTTAAATTTCATCATCCATTTATTTTGGTTAACATACTTTCCAACCTATGATATTTAAACAACTGAACCAATTCAACGTTTCCCCATGAATATTGATCTTGGATCATTCAAAGCCCAATATAATCCTTCAAACCAAATACTACCTCTCTCTAATAGCTCAAAATATTAGAATCTTCCAAAAAAATTTGTTTTTTTCGTCTAATTTTATTAATAATTATGTTTACTCCTTATAGTAACAACTTCTTCTTTAAGATCATCAATTTTCTGGATCTTCTCATCCAGTCAATATATAATTTCATTAATGACCATTACATATTCTTCAATCATGAGTTTCAATTATGGTATATATTCTAAAAATTCAATTGTTGTTTAATGTTTTTTACTACTACTTTCTATTGTTTTATTATATATTCATGATAAAAAATATATTTTGATGATAATTTTAGAACTTCTCTCCACATTTTGTTTATATTTATTTAGTTTTCATAATTATTTAGAAAATCATCAAGTTCTAACTTATAATATTTATTATATATCTAATTATTATTTTCAAATTTATATTTTTATGGCTCAAACACTTCAATTTTATCCATAATGGATTCTATAATACTAGACTTAAACTCTGGGTTTTCAAACTCAAAAAATTCATTATCATCATCTTCTTCAAAAACAAAAATTATCCTCTATAATTTCATTACTAATTTTCAGTATCACTTTTGGGGAAACCTTTTATGAGGATTTTTCATGTTTTCAACTTCACATCCTCCTTCCTCAATATTCTTTTCACAACGAGAGGCAGTGTGACCAACTATACCACATCAAAAACACACCTGATGATGTTTTCCTTCAAACCTTTCTTTTCATTTCTTAAGTTTCATGGAAAAACGATAAATAATTTCATATTACTCATTATCATTATAAAATATATCTCTAAAATACTCCTGATTTTATTTGGATTTCCATTCCATTTCCTTTTTACACAATTCTTTGCATCTTTAGTTTTGACTATGTTTTCATAAGCCACCAGACTGCTTAGAATATCCTCAAGTGAATGTTTAGACAAATCCATTTACTCATGGGATGATACTTTTGGATTGTATAGAGGTGCAATACATTGGATGATTTTATTCTTGATGTAAATATCATTAATTTTTTCCCTAAGACGTTGAATTTTTCCAAAAAATTATGGTATTTGATTAAAAAATGTATCTTCATTTTCATCAGGATGCATCTTCGTATCATAAAACCTAGTGTAAAAAATGGAGTTTTTCCTCATTCACTTGGTTGTCTCCTTCATAAATTATTTTTAGTTTTTCAAAAATTTACTTGTTTGACATTCCACTCACTACCTTCAGATATATTTGATTAGTATACCAGTAGTAAAATAATTTTGATCTTTGGAATCTATATCAACCAATTTCCAATCTTTTTTAGTTGTTGAAAGTCATGTTGCATTAGATACCTAAATCCCCTATGCAGTTGAAAAAATATACTTAAATTACAAGGGATATTAGATGATATTTCATCCTCTTATTCTAAATCTATAATTATCTTCCATTAAATAGGGGAACTCCCCGAACATTTATTGAATTTTCCATGATAGTAACTGATGACAGATTTAACTCCAGTAACCTATATGCTCCTATAAAACATTAAGGACCCTAGAAAACCCTAAGAGGAGAGGGGAGAATCAGTGTATCCAATTTTTCTTATAAAGTAACAGATCATAATCCAAAATTTATAGGAACCTATTAAACATATCTAATGAGAAAGTGAAGAAAAAAACAACCACAAGAAAAGAGAAAAGACAACAACTTTTAACTATTCACCACTAAGGGCTAGTCCAATGAGAATACACTAATAGTGTTTAGGTCATACCTAAATCCATTAATCCTCCCTGGGTTTGGAATAAAGAATATTAGACATAGTCACTCAATTCCCTAAACACATAAATTGCATTTTTTAGTTATAGAATATTGTGTCCCTTAAAATAATTCAATCGAATTCCCCTAGCTCACTACCATGAGTGAAGTCTTACTCAATTTGTCTACTTCACGACCACTTTAGTGGATTGGAATTAATGTATTTTTCACAGACAATAAATCAAATTTTATTGCACCATTTACCTATGTGGATTCAATTTGATATCACTATTCCTAAAAAAACTCTTGTTCAATTCTGCCTTTCATGAGTCTCTTTTGTGAAGCTAACTCGTTCATGAAGTGACCTACCTTCACAGTTCTGAGTGTGTCATCACATAATAACTTGTAATTTTGAAGTGTCCAATACTCAATAGCATTAGTATCTTTCAATATATAACTAGTCTTTTTATTATTCTCAAACAGACCTATGAAACGGGATTCACGAAGCTCCACTAACTTCTCAAAATCCGAGTGATTCTTGATTTTTCTTAAATATTTTCATGTTATATGAAGTAGGGGTAGGCTTATATTTATATTCTTGGTCACTCGTGATACTCCACCACCTCCAAATCATTTTTCAAATCATTCAATAATATTTTCACTGTGCTCCTTTATTCATGAAGCCTGCATGATATTTGTCGATATAGAGAAGATATCTGTCAAACCATCCTATCCTCATGATGATCGAATTCTCATAATCACAACAGAATTCCATCAAACCAATGAAAACTTGTGAAACTCATCATTGTGACACGTATTCTTTATGAAATCCATTCCATTACCATTTTTTTGAAGATTTTATTCTAGAAAACATCCCTTAACTATGCTAACCACTTCCTATAGATTGTGAGCCCAAAAATTTGGAAAACACTAGGAAATGAAACCTCCTTAAACACAATTTTCAACTTCTACTGTAAGGTCACATTTCATGAAAACTCCATGATCAACCTAGTATAGATTTACAAAAACCCAATTAAACATCCATTTCTATAAATGAACAACATTGGTTCCAAAAAGCTATGAACATTAATTTGGGTTTCAAATATTGGTTTGGTGAAAGTAATATGGATAAAAAAATATTAAAATCAGGAAACATGTAAATGGAATAAATATTAATATATAGTAAGATTTCAAACCCCTTGAAATACTATGTGTTACATACCTCCAAAAGAAATTCTTTTCCATACCTTTATCCTCCAATTTGGTATGTTCATGCTGAATCTTTATTCCCACATATTATCTTTAGTAAAGAATGAATTTTATGGGTGACCAAAAAGGATTAGTTTTCTATATTTAGAATATTATTTCAGTAGAACAAATCAATGAAACCATAAATGATAGAATAATAGATGAATTGATTTGAATTTCTTTATATGATATATTTGGAACTGATTTTATCACTCAACTATCTAATAGTCATATATAAATATAGGAGGAATTATGACCCACTTTAATTGATAAGTGAGTATAGAAATGAAAAAGAAAAAAAAAATTCACCTTGAAACACAGATATTATCCCACTAATGAATATGATATTTTTAATAGTGGCCAAAATTTATTTTGGGTAATATTTAATAATCACTCTTATTAAATGGGGGTAAATCAAGATACTCAAATCATAAATAACCTGCTGTATATAAAATGGAATAATATTCATTAAAAATGACATTGAGATAAATATTGGGTAAAATAAATAATATTGTAAATGAAATTATAGATATGTAGATAAATATGATAATAGTTCCCAAGTCAGAAAGAATTTTCTATGTGATGGATTAAAATAATTCTGAGAAAACTAAAGCTGATGAAACTAGAAATAAGAGAAAGTTTCCTTTTGAAAGTATAATATTGATAATTTTTATTTATTTACAATGACTATTTATTCTATGGATCCCAATATTAAAAAATAAAAGATAATGTGGATGATTTTGATATAATAGATCATCTTTAAAGAAATTATCATGAATAAGATATAAAGAAGTGGTATAATGTTTCAAATGTTCTCTTTTTTTAAAATATTTCTAAGGGTTATTCCATATAAACTCATTTAGTCAACCTTATTGGGTAAATAAATGGAATAGAGAGACTTAGGTCGCTAATTAGGATATAAATGGATATGAAATTCAATTTATAATCACTATTACAAATGATTTGATAGATTATTTTGAATTGAAATTCAAATTAGTTCAATAAATACTAACTTGATCTCATTAATATGTTTCAGATCATTGATTAAAACATATAAATTACAATATAGAGTTCCATGAAAATGGTATAGAAAGTAATTTGTATAAATTAGGGGTGGAAATACAATAAAAGAGGTTGTAGAGAGTCCACACTAACATTTAAGATAGAAAAACTGAACTTATAAGGCGGGGTATTGTTTTCACTATAGAACAACATAATAGTATGGGTTAAATTATATAAGATACCTGAAAGGTTATAAGAGTATTTATATATATTCTTACTCAGTTATTAATTTTATAGCATAAAAATATTCTATTTTTAATTATATATGTTATCAACTAAGCATTATACAAATGATTTTTATATTTACAATAGTTAAAAATGAAGGAATTTTTTATTAACAAAATCTTATAGGTTTCATTACTATGATAGAGAAAAATTTGATACATTAAGATTTTGGATGTGATGGACTAATTTAAAACTGAGATGTGTCTCTAATAAATGTTATGTATTTAGAATATTTTTTTCTTTCTCTTATGTACTAAAATATATTTCTAAACATTGGTTTTTTATGAATAAGTGAGATGATATTTTTGATAAACATACTTTATGATTTATTAAAACCTATAAAATGTTTTAAAAAATAGATAAGGATAGTACAATTTTTATCATATTTGATATATATTCTCCATTTTAATAGTTAAAAAATTATGGAATGTGTTCTTTTCACCCATTAATGGAATGTTTAAAATAAAAAGGGATTATTTTTATAATAAATCTCAAAAAACACAGAAAAATATATGATATTTGGATTCTGGTATTTTTTTAAAATATTTTTACTGAAGGAAATATTTTTTATTTCCTAAAATAAAATATTTTTTTGTTTCCTAATATGATATTATGATGTAAATATAGTTTCTAATGGGAAAATATGATTATTTTTTTCATATAAATGTCAAAATATTAAAATATAAAATATTATAACAACTAAATTCAAAGTGAGTGTCATTTTACATTCAAAATAGATTTAGGATGTTTTGGTAATGAAATAATGTAAAGAGTTACATTTTCCTCACATGTTATTTTCAAAATAATTTTTATTAAATGGATAAAAATTATGATGATAATTTATTAGAAAATTATTTTTATACAAAAAAGTTATTTTCACCAAAATATTTAATTTTGTGAAGTCAATGAATTTGAATAAATTTTCAATGGGTAAAAAATTTGGAATATGATTCCTACATCGCACTATTATTCATAAAAAATATCATCATAGAAGATAGTCATTATATTAGTACAGTGGTAAAGTTTTGTGATATGTTGACAATTTTATGATTTGTGAATTTTATTGAGATGTAATGAGATTTATAAAACCTTAAAAGTATAGAAAACAAAAGTCTTCTATGGTTGATTATCATACGGGATATGATTAATCAATGCTTATATATCAATTTTAAATGTCTTAGAATGACTTTTAAGTGTATAAAATAGATCATGTAATATAAAATGTAGTCACTAAATTAGCATTAAGTTAGGTTGGATACATATATTTCATGATGTTTAATGATAAATATCTTATCATAGTAGGACATTGATTTATCATTAATTGATTTTTTAATGTATAAGTATATTTTTAAATGAGATGTTATGGTAAACATTGGTAGGATTTCATATAGATATAAAAAATATACTCATGATACACAAATTTTGTTTTTTTGTGATAGATGACTAACTCAGTATAAGACATAGTGTTCTATACAAATTGTATTTGGTATACTACGAGTGATTTTTTGATATGGAATCCCTATATTTGAGGTTGGAAATATACATCACTTAAGAACCATTATACATTGATAATTTTCATATACTATCTTTTAGGATGAGATAATAAGGGTGTGGTTGGGTATGTTGTTAATCATGTCACCGATTTACTCTTAATGAATATGATAATTTTACTCTCAAAAAATGAGCATGATGTATAAAACATTGATTGAGAATAGTTAATGTATTTTATTTCCATACAAAGATGTGGTTCATGACATGTACCTATCTATTTGGATAAGGGGCATGGGATTTTCTAAATTCTTGGGTGAATGAAAATTGATGTGTTCAACCACTAGGAAATTATATACTCAAATATCAAATAAGGAATGTGTTAATATATATTATTAATATACTTAATGTCTCATGGTTATTCATGTTAATTGAATAATATATTATTTAAAAATACATGCTTTTATAAGATAATTTTTGTACTATATATAGAAAATGTCTATAGATTCATGACATGGGACTATTAGACCTATCATCGACATATAGGGATGTATAGGGTTTTTGTCTCATGATCCACACATGTGTAATTGGAGAGTTTTTATTACACATCATAATAATGGATAAGATCCTTCCTGTGAATGGTTTTTTTTCTTAAATGGGATACCAACTTGAAAAAAGAAGCCAATGCGGTGTGTCCAAAATGGGAAATATCATATATGAGCTATGCCATGGGTTAAAAAACACATTCATATATGATGTATTAGAGTAATGACATGGATTTAGACACATTTTTTCTACATTTTGGGGGAGATTCTTGGGTCTATATGCAGTGAATTTTCATGGATTTTTGAAATGGGACTAACCTCACTCGCTTGGAAACTTGGTGATACATTAGTAATTTGTATTAAGAATACCATATGGGGTGTTATAGTATTTCAATTAAACCATATAATAAGGGGGATATCCTCCCCATAAATGAGCCATTTTGTAAAATGTTATAAACCCAAAAAAAAATTTCATTTTGTGGGTCCAGAGGTGAAAATATCAGGATAAAGAGAACTTGGAGTAGAAATATATGTTAATATATGAATTGGGAGTCTATTAAATTAGTATTTTTTGTATTTCATTTCAATATTAAATTATTTAAATATATCTTAAGATTATAATATTGTATAAATAATAACATATCCCATGAATGGAATATCAATATATTCTAAGTAATGATTTATGAACACAATGTTGTAAAGATATTTGAGTATAATCACGATTGATATGTGTTAATGATATATATCCTCTAATTGGGAAAGTGGTTGAGGAATAATTTTGGTGAGATAAATATTAGTGCTTATAAATATTATTCTATGCTTTATTTCATACAATTAAGAAACTATATATCCATTCATATGTTAGAAAATTTTCTTGAGTCAAGTGATTGAGACTGAGATGCTTCCATCAAAGTCTTGTATAGAAGATGATTGTGTCTATAGTAATAATGGTTTGAGATGGAGATTCATAAATATAAGTTAAATATGATGGTTGGAGATCTGAGTTTCTTTTTATTAAATTATGGTTTCTACACTTATTAATGGGTTATGACAGAAATGCATTTTGTTTGTTCTTAGTGTAAATAAAATATGTTTATTATTATAGATTGAATGTATTTTATAGTGTTTTTAAAACATTATATTTTATATATTGTTCCAATTATTTATGTTATGGATGTTAGTTTAGAATATTAATGATCAAGGTTATTTTTTTTCTAATTTGATGATCTATCCTTTTCTTATTCTTAATGGTTGTTTCATTATATAAAAGCTATAATTAGATTATGATATTTAGACAATATGTATTTGAACATAGATGAAATATTCATGACATTAATTTATATGTAAATAAAAAATATTTGGTAAATCATTAAATGTATTTTTAAGAATATATGATGAAATTGAGGAAGTCGAATATCATTGGCAGACATAAATGAGATAATATATACTAATACATATCAAATATTCATGCTAATAGGGTTGATGATAATTTTAATATAACATGAATTTTTTTGAGTTTATTTTAATAATACATAAAATGATCAATCTTATATGTAATATCCTTGAGATTTTATAAAACTAGAAATCTAAATACGTAAAAATAAGTCAATGAATTGTAGAAAATTATTGATATCATATAAAATATACTAGAGAAGATAACATATCTTTCAAAAACATGTGAAATATAGTTTATATAAATTAGAAAACTAATATATAATATACACTATGATTGGTAACATTTCATTTCTTATACTTAATATCCACTTGAGGATGCATAAGTATAACTCTGAAATCACATTGTGGTGCATGACATTAACTAAGTGGATATCTAATTTATATTTGGATAGATGTAAGATTAAATATGATGTTTCAAACGTATTCCATAAACAATATAGGATACATAAGAATAATTATATTACTAAATAGATTATTTGAAAAGCATTTGATTAAATTTTATGTTCACGATAATTAAGTGGAGTGACATGGGGATTTAATCTGAACTATTAGATCTATATTGAATTCATGTAATGTTAAAATGTATTTCCATGGGAAATGTTAGAATAAATGAGATGATACTATTCATTTTCCAATGTTAAAATTTTTATTCTTTTTGGATGAATCAATGATTTATTCCATGTTTGGGGATGAGATCTTAAGATATAGTTTAATCCATGAGATGGAACATCAGTCTGTAATAGGGTTTTCATTTGGCTATGTATACCTAGAAAAGAAGAATCTATTTTATGGATGATAAAATAAAAAAGGTCATATTTTTTGAGATTCAAAAGATAGTATCTAGAAAAATATTTAAGGATATCATTGATTGATTTTAATGAGAATAAAGAACTAAATATTTTGGAGATATATAAATTTCAATGAAATATATTAGAGGGGGATTGAATAACATAATAGATTTTTATATTTTTAGGATCACTGTTATGTTATTATCAGATAATATTTTACAAAGAAAAAAAGTGTCAATTTTAATATAATGATTAATATAGAGATCATGTTTTCATTATTTGTGAGACTTAATTTTTTTTGCCAAAATATTTATTTTAATTTTGTAAAATAGTAAATCTAACATAGCAGTATACCTTGGGAAAATAATATTGGAACATAGAATGATTTTTTTTACCCATTTTTAGAATTTTTTCGTAAAATATGAGAATCTTGAAATTTAGGGGATATCATATATATACTGAATAAATAATTATTATCACTATCTTTAATGTTGATATATCATAGAATTTTTCATACATAAAAATTATAAGAACATAGAAGTTTCCAAAATATGTTTTTTCTCTATGAATTGTATAATCTTGTTTCTTAAGTTTTGAAACCTAAACCAATCATTATTAAGGCCTTATTTAAATCACTATTTTATTAGTTATATAAAAATTAATATTTTTTTTGGAGTTTCATAGTATGGAATTGATTTGGCCAGATGATGATGACATTTCATGTTAGAGGATGTGTGGAGTATATATTTTAAATGATATAATTTCCAATGATTATAGGAGTTAAATAAAATAATAAAATGAGGGGTTTAAAAAAATTCAAAAAATTCATTCCATTAATTGTTATGAATGAATCATTATAGAGAAATAAAATCCTATTTGGAATTTATTTTCATCGCACTAGAAGAATTAGTTCTCTTTTTAATACATCTCTTGCTTTGATGGGAAGAAAAGTTCAAGAGAAAATTTATCCCATTCTTGAAAACTGGAACCATTCATCTCATGACGATGACAATAAATGGGATTTTTTAAATAATTTAATTTATGAAGCATAAAAATCTACCAATAAGATATGTTATTTAATTAAACTTTTTCACTTCATTCATCGCAAGATCAATTTCTCCTTCATTTTTTGAACATTATTAGGCCTTCTTCAAAGAGATATGATAATGGGAATTCAATAATAAAAAGAATAATTTATAATCTTTTAATAATATTATGAATGTGGCTAAATTATTTAATCCATTTAGTTGATTATCATTTATTGAATTGTTTATTGGAATTTCAACTGAGTTTTAAGGTAATTTTTATAAAAATTATTAAAAGAGAATATTCATTAATTACAATAAATACATTATTTTGAAAAATACATTAAATAAAATTACATAATTTTCCAATTCATATGAATTTTTGGTGATAATAATCAATGATTAAATTTTCATCATATGTGGTTTTAAAATAACTTTCTATGAATTTTAATCCCCAAGAAAATGGTGAAGGTATTATAAAATAAAAAATCATATTTTAACATGATATTATCATCTTGGGAAAATAAATATTACTTTAATGGTAAAATAAGAACATGAATTTAGTATCCAAAATTCCCTTATAATGTTTACATAAATTAATAATTATTTAAAAAATTCACATCATACATGAATTATTCAAATTTTCATCAAAAAAATCACCCATTAATTTTTTAAGGGAATATAAAAAATCCAGCTTATATATCTAATAAAAAAATGAGGAAGCCATAATCATGTGAATTCATGTTAAAATTTGTTCTCATTCTTATTATAATCAAATGATTATATATTATTTATTTATTATTCAATTACTAATCATTTATACATCAAGAATGATTTTTATGGCATGATATTATATGGAGGGATAAAACACATGAAGAATGATGTAGTTCAAATTAAATTAACTGACCTAATGCAATGGTGTTTTATTGATCCTACAAATATTTGAACTTCACCACCATGTGAAGAATGGAACCCATTAAAAGTAATGTATTGAAATTTTTTATCAAATGTTTTCAGAAATAAAATAAGAGATAGAGATTTAGGATATATGATTATTCTAAAATGAATAAAATTAACATCACATCACAGATGATTTCCTCTAATATTTAATATGAACGATATAATGAATGAAATTTAAAATTTTATGTCTTAACCAAAAAATTAATTTACCTCCTTAAATCATATAATCATGGTAAGTCTATTCTAATAAAATATTAATACTTGAAATACATTTAAATACCATGTCATCCTTATCAAGAAAACTCAACACCATGTATCGAAACGAAAAATATAAATTATAATTTAAATTATTTTGGAAAATATGTTATTTAAACAGTGACAGAAAAATTATCCATCCAAGGTTCAACATCGGAGTGAAGATTTTATAACATTCATAAGGAAAAACTATATTATATATAATACTGCTGTGTTAAAAATTCTAAATTAACATATTTTTAGGAGATATAAACATTCATTCCCCTTAGATTAATATTTAATTATATAATATATATTTAATATCTTGTGAAATTAAAGCATCTCATAATTTGGAATAAGAGTAGAAATCATGATTCATGTTCAAAAGATCCATCATAGTTTCTTTAGATCAAACCCTTGGGTAAATTTACCACATTACTATCATTAATGGTCCAAACCATCCAAACTCAAAAAAAGTATCCCTAGAAAAGTCCGATTAACTATATTCTCCATACCTTTTATCCTTTTTATCCTCTAAATGTAGTAAAATTTGATAGCGAAATAAATATTCTCACTAAATAACCTATAGTGAAATATAATCAATTTTTAAGAATAAACAATTCACCATTGAAGGTCCATACCCAATGTGGACCCTTGGCGTGACTAGTCATGGGAACATCATTAAACTCCTCATAGGAACCATCTAACTCAAACCTATCATTATAAATACTTTTAAAGGGCCTATTATAGTGTTATAAGTTTCCCACAAAAATTCAACATTAAATACATTTCCATACAAATGTCACACATTCATGTAATATTAAATAAAAACTATAAACCATGAATAAAATCCTTACAAAGATCATTATTAGAGGCCCCATTTCTGAGTGTGTTACTCTCCCCATCATTACTGAGAATTTTAAAACAATCAAGTTGTAACAAAGAACCAAACCTATTTTTCCATTGAATCTCTCATCCACTATTGAACATCACATGGATGGGTTTTGGTCACTCATTTTGATGGTTAATAGTGACAACACCAAATCATTGCATCTGGATCCTCAAACCACTATGCCTGAAACCACCATGAATAAACCCCCAAAAATAATCAATGACTCATTAAATAGAATTCAATAGTGGATGGTTCTAAATTATTAGATAAATATACAATATCGGTTTTAGACCACTGGATAACACTTGTAAAATCATAAGAACTAAATATAAAACCCTTATTTCTATATCCTACTCTAAAAATCTAGGATCTCCTCCCAACAACAAAAAATTATATAGTGGAACATTTTTGGTAAGGTTCCATTACAAATGCAAACCATTGGTTCATAGATTCTCATCACATCATCTATGATGAGTCTTAAGGGGAACTACTCTCTAGTCTTGAAGTAAGATAATTAACATCCCAACATTAGGGGAATTGTTTTGGTAAAAATTATGTATATATTATGTCATGTGTGGACGCGTAATCAAATATTCTAAATAGGTTCTCCAAAACTGTTCAATATGTGAGGGTAATCATCACTAGAATATAATGCATCATATGTACAAAAATACCAAATTTACCAAGGGAAGATGATCCTATTTGACCTATATTCATAGACAAAAAAATCTAGCATAGGGAGCGAGATATAACTAAAATGTTACACCACTATATTAAATTTATCCCACACATCCTCAATATTAATATATATGGGACACTGAAGCACCATTTCAAAATATCACCCCTATAATGATGGATTAATAAAATATATAACTCACACTACATGAATGTTTTACACCATGGGTGTTCTTAATGCTGACCAAATATAACATCCAAACAACTAAGATGATCATAATCAATTTTAATTTATACATCTAAACAATTATTATAGACTACTATAAATAATTAATGGGTCACATTATCATATGATGACTTTTTGTAGTCCCAAAAACATATATTGAATCATATGACATCCCTAATAATCCCTAAACATTTTATTCTGAGCGTCGTTATCAAGAATATGAAGATAATTCTTGTTAAAACCAATACTATATTATAAGATTCCTTTTTTATAGAGGTATTGCTGAGCCAAACTAAAACCATCATACACAAATCTCTATAAAATACAAAACATCTCCTCAATCATAGATATGATATATTATAAATATTAGGGAATTTTGATATAACTTTTAGAGCTAACTGATATGAATTCTAGATATATAATGAGTCTAACCCTGACTTATCCACGATGATAGAATTCATGAGTTCAACAGCCAACTCATGTAACCACTCCACTATATTTAACCAATGTGAAAAATATAAACAAACCAATTTTTGTATTATTAGTTGTAATAACATAAATAGATTACTTATGGGTGAAACTTGACACATATAGTGTCTATGACCAAAGGATAAACCCTATTTATAGGTTTATATGACCATAATGATGTCGATATAACTTATAAAATCATGAAAAACAATAAAAATACATTTTTAGGGAAAGTTGTTCAAACCAAAATATATTAGAATGAGTGTTGGAAAAAAAGAAAAACAGTTATACCTTAGACCTAGTATTTTACCAATTTATTAGATTTTTTTTCCACATGAGTCCTTATGTGGCCTGATTGGTAATAACACTGACTCATATAATTATTACATGATGGGGGTGGAATTTTTAAAAAAAATAATCATCTATCTATAGCTACAATTTACCCTCCAAATACCTTTTTGAAACATCCCCATGGATGGTCATAAATCATAAAAGAGTTAAGCCTCTATTATCAAATATTTCATTATAATTGATATAAAACAATGAAATCACTCTTTTTTTATAGGTAAGAACTTCCAAATTCATGAATATAGGTTATTCCATATCATAGAAAATTTAATCTTCCATAACTGACACTTTTTATCAAAAATTTGTGGCAAATCAAAGAAGAAAATATACAAAATTAAAAACTAATAAATGAATCCTTGATATAAATCATAATATTATAGTAATTAATTTGAAATATAGTTAAGGACATATCATTTCAACAAAAATTTTCATAGTAAACATAATGCTATCATGAAAAATTCTCCAAAATATTTTAAACTCTATCAATACATAACATAAAAAAATAGAAAATTTTGAGTGTTGGTTCAAAATCCAATCATGGTATTATTGTATTGTTTTGAGTTTTTATGAACAAAAAGAAATTATTCAATGAATTGAGTAGGGTAAATCAAATCAAATAATCCCTATTTGGTCACTGGGTGTCTAAAAAAACAAGAAATTTAAATCTCAGTCAACGAAAAATACTCAACTCTCTATGGATAGAGATATCTAAGTAATCTCATGAATCAAAAATCATTATAATGATCATATGATATTTATTCTATAAATATTATTATACATCATAAAGGTAACTATTATTCAATCCCTAATGAAATTTTTAAAAAATATATTTATGAATGGATCATTCCTTTACTCATAATGACAGGGTTCGTTGCAGTTGGTTTTGAATCAATTTAACACTTCTAATTGATCAATAGTGGGGGGGGGGGGGTCATCTATAGGGATGGACACATCATGAATCTAAATTTGAATATTTGATTATTTCCAATGGGAATAATCCTCAATTTGGTGATTGAATACATGGTTACTAGATCATATCATGGTGAATTAAAAGAACAAGGGTATGCAAGATCATAAATTAATGTTATATGAAAGATGTACTAAATTAATTATATTATTAAAATGATGTCTTATTGGATTAATATGGGGCAATCAGATTCATATAAAAATGATATTTTGGACACTATAATGACTTTAGTTTCCATTTTCTGATAATCGAATTCAAACCCCCCTTAGAATTTGCTTCTGTTGGTTTTATTTTCATTTGGGCCTGTTTTAGTTGTTTTTTCTCTTATGACTCTACCTCTTTTCAAATGTGGGAGACAATTCAATCAACTAGGGTGGTAATGATTTCAATTTTTTTTATGAGTGGAATATATGATGTATTATTGCACAAGGGTTATTTTCACTTTATTAATGAATCTCTCATAGATTTAAGAAATGATCACTAAATTTTTCAATTTAAAAATTCCAAATACCCTTTTTTGAAATTGATTGAATGAAAAAAAGACAATAAAAGGAAACTATACTTGTGATATATATTATCTCTCATTTTATATAATTATATGGTTACTTTATAGTATAAATTGATATATAAATGCACTCTAGAAATTAGTAACATGGAAAGAGGCATTGAGATATTGTAAAATGAAGTATTATGTACTATGGCGTTGGGATAATTCCAAAAAAGGAGGTTATTCTGTACCCTTATGATTGAAATCGTAACTCGTGTCTCTTAATTACGGTTAAATCTACACATAATAACCTTTAAGTTCGTATAAAAGGTTAATAACTATTCCCTTTTGATTTTTTTGTCCATGAACAATGGTGTGCCTTTTATGTCCCTAAATCGAGGACCACTTGTATGTATTTTGAATTCATAGAGAATGTATTACTAGGAAAATGTTTTATAAAATGGATTAATGTGGGACTTTTACTGATGTGTCCCTCTCTATTTTCTTTTGGAACATGATCTAGGTGAAGGTATTATTTGGAAACAATGGGGATCAAATTGAAACAATAATTTTTTGGGAACTAGGTGGATTTTCTTAACTCAATAAGCTAATGGAAACGAAGAAGTGTATATTGACTCCTGTTATTTTTTAAAACTATGAGATAGTTATTTTATAAATATATTTTTGAGAAACAAGGTGTAGGATCTGAATTTAAGGAATTTGAGGAATAAAAGTGTAGGATCACGACTCAAATAATTTGTGGAAACAAATAGGTGGATCTTGGAACAAGGTGTCTGTATGGGAGAGAAAGATAGGTATCTAAACTCAAAAATATTAAAGAAAACAAGAGGAGTAATACTAAATCAAGAAATATTTTGTAACCTAAATAAGGTTATCAACTTAATGCTACATTTCAGGATTTTCACATGAGCTACGTAGATGATAAATCATTCATGAATGTAGATACACCTCCAAAAATATTAGGATACGCTAAAATTTGTAAAATTTGGACACATGTTAAACTTGGTTCATGTGTATAGTGAGAGATTATATTCATGTCAAAATTTTCTTTTCTTCTAAATATTCCTTATACACATGTAGGTGAAATAATTCATAGAAAGGGTTTCCCTATGTAAAATCACACATAAATGTAGACCATTAAGATACGGGAAATAAGTAGTTTAAGAAGAAAAATATTAATATAATATTCATGTTTTATTTGAATGTTCTGGTACCAATGAATGATGCAGGTTTAAGGATATCCATCACATATTTTTGGCATTGTGTGGAATCTATCTAATAATTTTTTACATATCAGTGGATGGGGTCTCCGAAGAGTATTTATATTGAGTAGTCAAAAATAATTTCATGTGGAGGATATATATTATGGATGTTTTTTACATTGATGATGTTATCCATATATAGACATAAATTCTATGTCTACCTGAAATAATTCTTCTCCAAAAAACTTCATGTGATGGATTTTCTTATAAAAAATGTAAATTTTAAAACCTAAATCCTCTAAAAGTTCCCAGGTGTAACCTGTCATCTTGAATAGAATTTCAGTTCGAATATTTATTGGAAGCCACATGTTACAACCGATTATATGATATAAATAACTGTAATATAATAAAAATGTTCATGGGAATATAATAATATCACATTGATTCTTGAAATAATGATGTCTTCATGATGGTAGACTCACAACCACATTGGTTCACTATCGAAATACTGAAAAAAACCTTGTGGTCACATGATATTTTTATTCCCATATAAAAATACCATCTCCATTATAAATATGAGGATAGATTTTCATAATATTGTATCTATTTGGATGGATTTATATTTTAGGGACTACAAATGATGATCGAGCCACATAACTCTTTCATATCAAAAAAATAACCTCTCCTTCACCCCCAATTTAATTCTTAACCACTTAATTATATTAAAAGTAAAATGGAATCCAACTTTTGATAGTAAATTTTGAATCATTGAATGTTATCCCATGTTATTTTTAATTTATAAATGGTATAAAATCATTATTTATTGTAGAAATCAACCAAACCTTATATGGATATAACTTCTGATCTAGGTTATTTTTTTCTCTAAATATTATAAAATTGATTATTTTTTTAAAAAATATTTCTTGAGATATAGGTTTTACTTATAAAATTGTTTTGAATAAAAAATTTATATGAGGCTAAAAATTTATTTCAATGTTTTAGAACTTTTTCATTAGTAATGGATGAAATAAAAAACACACATTTGGAAGAAGTTTCTCAACACAAATTCAGTAGACTGGGTAATGTTTTTAAGAAATCATCATACAACAGTTATTGTGCAATCATGTGGTGTATAGAGATTCCAATTGTTCCATATTAATGAAAAATGAAACTTTTATTTCCATGAATACCCCCTATAATGGTATTTAATCATAATGAAAAAATATATTTCTAAGGACATAGGGGAAAATTTTCTCTATTATATTGACATTTAGTATGCGTCCATAACTGACACATTAATAATATGATGTTATCAAAGAATACAATACAAAATCATGTTTTTTACCACCAATATAAGAATCACAAATCAATATATGTGTATTACTTTGAGGAGGGTCTATAATCAATGTATTTTTCGTTTTTAATAGAAATAGATGACAAAAGGCATTGTTTTTTAACAAGAGGAATACTTTACTAAATTATTATTTGGTTTAAAAATGGAGATAAACTACATAAATATATTCATTCTCCATGAGGAATAAAAAACATGTGTAATTAGATACCCTAATAATGGTAAGTAGTTAAATACCTTATATGAATTAGTGGGCCCAAATGGTTGGATGGTATGCGTAATGTAATTAAAGACAAAATTATTTCTATATTGGAGATATGAGATTTAGACATCACTAAATATTCTATTATAATTTGAATCAAGGCCAACATGGTTTTTTCTAATGTAATTGCCAATATGATATAGGATCAGATAAAAAACAAGCACACTGACTATGCCTAGAATAGAAGACTAAGAATATTATTTATAGTGTCATAATGTATGTTTTTTAAAGGTTGGGATTGAAGCCTCATTTATTATTAAAGAAAATCATAGACCTCTTTAACTGGGTAGAGGGAGACCTATTACATAGTCCGAAGGCCCAGTGAGCATTTAGCCCATTACATGTCCCATAAGACCAAATTTATGGCCCAAGGCCCATTCCGTGGATAGTACTACTACAGTACCTGCCTGTTATAGTACCAAATAGTACCCGCCGCTGCTACGGTGCCCTGCCACCGCTACAGTTACCTACCGCCGCTATAGTGGCCATCACTGCCATAGTGCTTTCACTATTACAGTAAGCTACAGTGCTACTACAGTATATGCACCCAATGGGGTTTGAACCACCATTTTTCATGTAGGATTACATAGTGCTTACAAATAAGCCAATCCGTACTACAAGTGTCATAATGTATGTATTTTGTCAAATATAAAATGTAAATGTTGAGTTCATATTTCCAATAAATTTTGGATTAATGTGATATAGTTGTATGGATTCAAGATAATTTATTATGACAATGTTATGTATTATATGACAATTAGAATCATGCCACATATAGTTCTTAGATGTGAATAACCATTTTGATCAAGCTTCTGCACAATATAATATGAAATGTAATGAATGAATTCCCTGGTGCGAGAGGGAAGAATGAATACCAATATAAATTGGTAATCATATAACACATCATGATTGAGAAATAACATTATATATGATAGTGTATACCACACAAAACACTAAGATTAAACAATCCAAGAAATAATAATATTTAAATGTGAAAACTATAATAGAGGAATTGAATTTATGAATATAAATAGTAATAAAAAATTACTCTACATATATAATGGTCCTAATAAGTATAAATTTATTTATGAATATTAAGTAAATAATCTCTCTATTTGTAGTAATGTTATTTTAGGTCTCAAAAATAAATTTTCATCAAATCTATTTTTTATTTCATTTTGTAGGAAAATAATATAGTTAAATTTAATAAAATGTTGATTTTTTTATAAAATGGATATTACTTTTGATAACCTCATATCAATATTATATTAGGGTGAACTAGTGTGATTTTTCAAAAATGATTTATTTTTCCATGAATAATGAATATATAGATTTTTGAAAAATAATTATTTTTTTCAAATGAAAAGTACCATTATTTTATTAATTTGATCTCAATGTGAGATATGTTTTATTTAAATCTATATAATATTAATAATTAAATTTTAATCAATATTACAGCTAATTTTGGAAGAAATTTAATTTTGGAATTTAAATCATTTGTCTAAAAAAACTATTTTCACTGCATTTATCATTTTAAATATAAAATATTATTTTCCAATTATGTTAATTGAATAATGAAAAAAAGATAACATTTATAGAATAATGATGTTTATATTTGTTAAATTAGTCTGCTTTCATATTATTAATCATAATGTGGGTAAAAAATTTCACTATGGTAAAAGTAAAAAAGTTAGAATTTGGTTAAAACTAGGGCTTAAGACCTTAAATTCATCCATAATATTTTCTTATAATTTTCAAATGAGTGTATTTAAACCATAATAATAGTTTTATATAAAATATGGAAACATTATTACATGTTTGTTTCATTATGAAATAAATATTTTTTCAGTAACGTATAAAAACAAAATACCACTCTCATTTTTAATAGACATTATTATTTTTTCACACTTATTAGAATATGTTATGAAAGATTAAAAAAATTAATTTATTAGGTACATGAAACATTTAATATTTTTTTCTTTAAAAAGTATATAATTACTCTGAATACTTACACATCCCTCATGCAACATTTGTTAAATTTGTAAAAAATAAAAGTAAATAAATTTAAAAAAATAAAATTTAACTTGTTTTGAATAATTTAGGGTCTCTTATGGTTTTTATGGATCTAAATATATGTTAATAAATGTTTTATAACTTAATATTTTAATAATATTTTTTATTAAATAGTTTAACATTATATTTTTGTGAATAGTGGAATGAATACAGTTGTTATGTGATACTATTTTTTTTATTTTAATATCTTAAATATTATATATAAATTTATAAAACTTATGGAATAAATGATTTAGGATAATATAATAAAAGCATAATTAAAAAATAATTCAAAACATATAAATTTTAGGTTATTTTATGATAAATTTGAAAATTATTTTTAGTGTCCACGACATGTTTGCAAAGTATTGGAAAGTTGAAATTCAAGGTCTTAATAATAATAATTGAGAAGGAAATGATATTATCATGACAATGATATTAAATATTATGTATAACTTATTATTTAGATAGATAATTTTGATCTTTTGAGTCATATAACATATTTCTAATCCAAATCCTTATGAAATGTTTTTGAAAGTTGTGAAAAGTACAAATAACATATTAAATATGTTGTTATGATATGATTAAGAATATATATTAAATTTTAAATAATATAAATGTTAAAACGGATTTAAAATAATTTTTTATGTTAAATATTACTTTTTGAAATTTTTAAATATTTCTTTTTCCTAATAAAATTCTTCTATGGTGGAATGACGTATTAGTGAGTACTAAAACTACTAGCAAAATAATATCAAAATTATTATCAATGATAATATTTAGATAATTATGATTGTCCAATTTAATTTAAATATATTTCGGAAGGATAAGTGATCATATGAGATATTATATTCAATATCAGTACCTATCTTGATGTTTTAATGTCGTGTATTGGGAATTGTGATGAAATTGAACTCAAATAGTATTTAATTACTACAAATTCTTTCTAAAAAAGTAATAAATTATAAAAATAATTTCATGACTCATATAGATCTTACATTTTCGATCATATAATTTCTGGTCCTTATGTATGAGTGTATTAATTTTTAAAATTACGTTTAATACCCTAAATGTTTAAAAAATAGAAAAAATTCCATTTATTTTTTCCAATTAAAAGGTGACTCATGTAAGCATTTTTCACTCAACTGAAATATGTTTTTCTTAAAAAATATGTAACACCCTGACCCCAGAATCTAGGAGTCGGTGCATTATTTTAATACATTGGAAACTATAACACCCTAACCTGAGAATCCAAAAGCCGATGCATTATTTTAATAAATTGGAATGATTATAAGGAATCAAGTCCCGAAGGACTAGCCATTTTAGCAGTCTTGGAAACAATATACATATATAAGTTCAACATTTCAACTTGTAAAGAAAAAAACACTAATTTATTCCATTAAAAACGTCCAAGCTTCCATGATTATTCATGAAAGTCACTCATAACTAACTTCTTCATATCCTGGGAAAATAAAACATGAAAAGGGGTGAGCTCAGATGCTTAGTAAGAGTAATAAATACAGCGGAAGATAACATAAACATTAGGCATGATGAATAATTGAAAAAACACACCTTAACAAATATAAACATGAGCACTTTATTGCAGAAATATGAGTTGTGTAAATAATTCCATAATAAAACATAGTCATGTGTATTCTACTAGTCGAATAACCACATGAAATATCAATATCTAATCTCTTAATGATAGAATGCATAATGCTAGACATCATAACCACATAGTCAAGGACTTGTTCCAAGACTACAAATAAGATTTTTTCAAGGCCTTATGCCAATACATTTGCTTGTCTCATGAGACCTACTGATGCATCGAGGAGTAATAGAGGGATCCACCTATCACTTACTAAGTCCAATTCATTCCTCATATGAAATGTTTGAAACATAACATAAAAATTCATATTAAAACAACCATATGAAATGTCAATACTTTATCCACAAAACATGAATGGTATAAAAATATCATATCCACATTCAAACATAACTCATTCAATACAATATGGAAGATTGTATTGCAAAAGATTAACCTCAATCAAGAATAATGAAGGATGTTGATATAGATGAAAATAATCATCAAAACTATTTGAGAGAAATATCCCCTTTTTCTTAAAATCATTTAAAAGTCACACTATTTGTCAAGAAGCCATTTAAAAATAGATTTTTGAATCAATGTGTCCCATAAAATTTGATAATTATAAAATGAATTTTAATTTTAAAACATTAATTTCCATATAAATAAATTCTTAATACCATTTTTAAAGCATGGACATTAATGTGAAATATTTAGAATAATAAATTATTAAAATATTTAAAATGATATTTTAGTTACAGTTCCTAACCAATAGAGAGACACTTGAATACAAATAATTTAGGTAATAAAAACATTATTATATCAGGATAATAAAGGGATTCATGATATACTATGTCAAAGTACATTATACACACCATATAAATGTGAATTGGTGTATAACAAAAAAGAATTCTCAATGGAATGTAAATTGAGATGAAATGTCTTATAAAGACCATATCCTTAGGTTAAGGATAAATAAACAACATAATTATGTGTGAAATTTTTTAATACACTCAATATGATTGGATATTCAGTGTAAATCAATCAGAGGACATTCACACATATTCTTGTAAGAACAACACCACTGAATTGGATGTCTAACTCAATAAATGGAGATTGCGTTAAAATTGCACTTATCACGTTCATATCGATGACTTGAGAATTTATCAATGGAGTGATTATGTGTATCAAAAGTAGATCCATTGAAGAAGGAGTGGAAATTACTACACAAATAATAAATAGTTATTCCACACATAATCATGGAGTAAAATAATCAATGAAGTATGCGTAAAGTCCAATGAGTGGTAATTGAAATTTGAAATTCCCTTACCAATTTTGTAAGTTATAAAACATAATCCCCATGAAAGAACTATCATACAATGAATATGTAAATACCAATACATTAAATTATATTACAAAAATAATACAATTAGTGGAAGTACATACTCCACACAAAAGAAAATAGTGGCAAATATAGCATGAATCTCAGGGGAGTAAAAGTGAGATAAAAACCCTTACTTCGTTGTAATCAATTGAACAAAAGTTAATAACCACAAAATGAATCACAAAATACCATGAATATAAAGATAATAATTATAATATATATCATATTTCAGAACACAATACACCACATGCAATAAATAAGTGGCGAACAATGGAAATCTCAGGGAATTAAAAGTGAGATAAGAAAACCCTTACTTCATTGTAATCAGTCGATTCATATTAGCAAATGTTAATAACCACCAAATTTATCATAGAATACCATGAATATAAATATAATCATTATAATATCTATCAAATGTCAGTACAAAATACAAAAAATCCAATAAATTAGTGTCGAACAATGGAAATATCACAGATTTAAAAGTGAGATAAGAAACCCCTTACCTCAAGTCCGACTTGTCTTGTATGTTCCTTTTTTTCCTGAATAATAAACTTAAGTTATTTTATACTTGATTAAGAACATTTTTCAAGTATATTATTACTTTTATATCACTTAATACCTTGTAATAACAATTAGTTAATTATTTGAGTTTGTATTGGATATTTTATCGATGTTCGGGACTTGAGTAAAAAATGAATTTGTTATAATTACAATTTTTCCATCTGGTCAAAAGTCCATTATCTCTAGAATGATATAAATGATTTAGATATAATATATATATATATATATATTATATATCCAGTATATATATATATATATATATATATATCTATTTATAATTGTACATAACATTTGGAGATAAGAAATGAAATGTACAGTTCATGGAGACGGTAACCTGTAAGTACGCATAAACGCTACTTTCATTTCTATTTTGTATTTTAATGGAATTAAAACATATTGATAAATAGGTATATTATAAATCCTTTATAATATCATATATATTATCATTAATTCCATCCTTTATACATCCAACATAAGGAATTAACGAGTCAAATCATTTTGATGGACAGTAGTCCGCACTTCCTCAAATGAAATTATCTCGTTTTACCCATAATGGAAACCATAAAATAATGATATAAATGGAAAATACAGAAGAATAAAGAAAACATAAACATAATATATATATCATATATAAATACAGTTCCATCTTAATGGCTACCATGAGAGGTGGAAGGAGATAATCGAACAATCATCGCATTGTGAGGCGTTAGTTTTCCATCCACAGAAACAATATGTTCATCACCCATTAGATGGAGGTGTGGGTAAGTTTAGTTCGAATAATTCTCATAAATACATCCTAGTATACTTATTATACTCGTTTTTTTATTAAATAAAGTAATAAAAAGTGTTTGGGGGGTTGGAGAAGTAAAATAAAACAAAATAAAATAAAAGAATTTAAGAGAAAGTGTTACCTTTAATTTGGGTAACTTCCTTTGGTTTGAACCAAATAAACTTCTTGAAGTGCCTTCTGCCTAAGGTAAGGCTTCTAGGAGGAATAGGGGGATCTTGATAGATTATTTTGGTAGGGGTTGGATGATCCAAGGGGCTTGAGCGGTGTGTGGAATGGGTTAGAAGTGGTGTCCTTTTATAAGGGGGAGGAGGGGCTCTTTAGGAAAGTGTGAAAATATTATTTTATTATATAGTGATATTTTGTTTCTAAAGGACCAAAATTAATTAAATTCAATTATTTGATGAATCATGGTCGAAATAAAATCATCTAACAAGAATTGGATAGGTTTTGGATTTTATTTTAATATTAATAATCATATTTATTTAAATCATTTATTAATGAGGTAAATACTACATCATTATTGTGTCCTAAATAATTTAACTTATTTGATATCTAAAAATTATAAGAAAAACTACCATAATTTAGGAAATATTTTTAGATTTACAATGAATATTTACAGTTGAAAATATGACTTATATAACCCCCTGTAAAAATTGATTTAGTAAAAGATATTTGTTTATGTCATTTTGGCCTTTACTTTAAGTTAATTAAAATAAAGTATCATTATCATTCACAAGTGGATCCATGGGTCCCAAAGTCAACCCAAGCATGACCATGGTTAGAAATGACTCATAAAATAAGGTTAGGATAAGTGTTAAAGTAATTTAGTATTATATAATATTCTTTTTATCTTGAATTACCTTATTTACCTTTAACCATGGTAAACAAAAGTCAAAAGTTACTATTCACCAAAAATTATTTTCATCTTATTGAACAACATTTTACATACTAATAACAACCATGTATCTTAGATTTTCAAAATTCTATTCACAAGAGCGGTAAAATTTCATTTAAATGAAAAAGTCATATTTTTAACTACTACTTAGTGGTTTCATTATTCATCAAAAATTGAGGTTTTTCAGAAAAATACCAAAAATTCAGCCTATGCTATATTTGATATTCCGAATTTCAAAATTATATCTATTTTTTCAAATTAAAAACATTGAAGATGGATTAGTTAATTTAAAATTAATTCCCATTGTCAAAACAAATATGGTGTTTTTAAGAAAGAATAACTATCAAAAGATTGACAATTGTTTATCTATAATTTCAAAGTGAAATTAATTCCAATGACCAAAATTGGATTAAAGGGTAAAAATATAATATAATTACACATTAAAACCAATTTAAAATAAAACCTAACCTTATAAATAAATAATATTAATAGGCAGTTTTGAATTAAAATACTGTATTTCTCACTATTCAAAAAAATGAATATTTTTTGAAAAATACCAAAATTTCCTCCAAAGAAAATTTTTATATCCCATTTCTAAAGAAGAATTTTATATTCTCAAAATGAATATGTAAAAGTGCAAAATATTGGATTTAAAAAGTGTTCACCCTTAAAAGGTGGTAAAATCGATATTTTTGAAAAATAAATTTTTTATCTGAAAAATTGTATTTGTTCTTGTAATATATCTAAGAAACACATAATACATAAGTTAAAATTATATGAAGTATATAAAATTCAATTTCCAGTTAATACTATTCATAACCTCTTTTGAACGGCTAGTTTGGTAAGTCGTGGTGCGCTCAAACTCGGTGTTTCGTGTAGCGCAAGCTATAGAATTTAAAGAAAATAACTTACTATAAAATATTGGGGTGTTAAATTTTACCCTCCTTCAATAAATTTCATCCCCGCAATTTGAAATTGTTCTTCAAAAATAAAAGGTTAAAAATAGAAAAATACATTTGTGGAAAACCCAGATCAGAAATTGGGTTAATAATATTTTGTCTTAATAAGAGGGAAAAGGAGATAAAAAAGTCACCACTAAATTATTATCTAGATTAGGATAACATTGATGGAAATTAGAGACACATAATTAGAGGAAAAACTTAAATATATATAGGAATTGATTGAGGTCATCAATCCCAAACAGGTGTAAAATTAAGGACCTCAAAGCCATCAATCTAGGACTTTTTAAAATATCATCAGTTCAACAAAACATAAATCATTAGGATACCCCATTTTTTGTTTTAAGATACCTTCCCTAATATTTAATAATTAATTTATTCTTAGAATAAGAATAAAAAAATATACTTGACAACCATAGCTTCACCATTTATCTAATTCTTACAAAAAACTCATCTTTCACCCCAAATTATGAGTATTAAAGATGACTTGGTCACACTTGAAGCTCTAGAATCAACCTATAGAGAATCACATAATCCATAATGGGTGAACTATATATTTCCATTTTCTTTAGTGATTAACCAAAACAAAAATGGTTAGTAAAAGATCAGATGATCCACAAAAAGGATAATACTTTATAGAAATAAATACAAATCTTAATTTCAAAAACTAAACCAACAATACCCAAAGTTCAATAAATACCATTGAATAAACAATTGCCCATAATTTTTTTAATATAATCAACTAATATTGAAACCGAAAACTCAAAAGATTTTTCTTACATAGTCTTCCACGTTAAATTGTATCTCCAAATAACATCGACTACTCTTAAAGTCACATACTTAAAAGTAATTAATCTAATCACATATTATCTATAATAGGTTAATCATTTACATAAATAACAAAAATCTCTATAAATCCATAGTAAAAACATATATAAAAACACAGCATTACTCCTAAATGAAACACTATAGTGTTATATTTTCTTTAGACATATAGTGTTACCAAAAGAGAGAATATCTTCCAAAATAACATTTATCACTGAATCACCAAATCATTTTCCTATAATAAGGATAAATAATAATTTCCCAAAGTAAATATATTCTTTATCCACAAAATCATTTAACTAAAAAACAATTAGACATAATAACCAGTGACTTAACGTAGTCCAGTGGTAGGCAATAAATCCCAGTCACACTTTGGTTGTGGGTTTGATTCCCATAGCATTATCTGACACGACGGGTTGCCACTCGGTCTGTGTATTGTCCTTTATCAAAAACTATATTTTATAACATTACTAAAATTTGATAAATTCCTCAAAATAATCATAGCATAGTTTAACCACCAATGTTATCTCATACCTTGCATTTTCAACCCAAAAATTAATAACCAGTAATTTCCTCAAATTCAAGAGTCATATAAATCCAAAATGGTTATTTATAACTATATCCACCAAAGAAAAGATAATTATTCCCCAAATATAATTTTCACATAACAAACTACAGGGTTACACATACAATAGAAAAGTCTTCCAAAGTAATCTCATCAACAAAGAGCACTAATACCTTTAAAAAATTTCCCATCCATTTATTTCTGCATAGGTTCTTCCTTGACCAAGAGTTTATGCAATAGAATAGGGTATTGACTTGGGTGATTCCCAGGTCCCTTACATTTATGACAAATGACCGTAATTGAATTCTTAGGATCATTTTTATTATCTTCCATAGTACTCTTCATTTTTCCTTGGAAATTCTTTAAATTATGTCCTTATTTCCCACACATAGAGAATTTCTTTGTTCCATTAAGACACCTTCCTAGGTGTCTCCTTCCACTTTTCCTACATGATGGAAAATGAGATTTATTTTCTCCATGGTGTTTACTTCAAGAGATCTTATCATTCACCACTTTTCAATTCGTTATTGAGTCCAAGTGTTGGTTAATATATATGTTGTTGATCATATTTTTTGAAAACTAATTTGGAATGAACACGATATCTTTTACACCTATTAACATTTTACTTTTTTTCTCATTTCCTCCACTGTTCAAACCTTGTACATCATGCTCAAAGTTACTATGACTTCCTTGGAATCCAACCATTGACTAAAACCAAAAAGCATTGTGTGAGTAATAATAGTCATTAAATCATTTAGAGAATATCATGACACCATATTTTCAATTTAAAACACCTTAGGATTAACTAAGGTCATTTATTCTCATCTTATATTAAAATCTTTCAAATCGGTTTGTAAAGATAATGTCAATTATCCTAAGCATATCCCCCAGATGTGTCGTAACCAAGAGTTCATCAAGGCCCGTTGTCGTGTACCATGATACCCCATGTCAAGCCCAAAACACTTTCTTGGATATTTCACTCCTTGGTATATCTGTGCCAGAGCTTCCACTACCTTCTCGTATCCAGAGAGGGATGTACTGCTTTGAAGATACACAAAATCTCTACATTACCAAGATTCTAGGAAGTTCTTATATACTAATCCTCAAAGTATATCTTATGGTAATGTGCTCTAATCAGAGTTTATCTAAATCTAATTTCCAAGGTTTGTACTAAACATTATCTGATACCAACTGTAACACCCCAACCCCATAATCCAGGAGCCGGTGCATTATTTTAATACATTGGAAACATTAACTCCCTGACCTCAGAATCCAGAAGCCAGTGAATTATTTTAATAGATTGGAATGATTACAAGGAATCATGTCCTGAAGGACCAATCAAATTAGTAGTCTTGGAAACAAGATACATACAAAAGTTCAACATTTCAACTTGAAAGAAAAACAACACTAATTTATTCCATTAGAAACATCTAAGATTCCAAGATTATTCCTACAAGCCACTCATAACTAACTTCTTCATAACCAGGGAAAATAAAAAATGAAAAGGGGTGAGATCGTATGATCAGTAAGAGAAAGAAATACATCAGAAGTTAACATAAACATTAGGCATGTTGAATAATTGAAAACACATGACTTAATAAATAATAAACATGAACACTTTATGGTAGGAATATGAGCTGAGTAAAAAATTCCATAATAAAACATCATCATGGGTATTCTACCAGTTGAATAAACACATGAAATATCAATATATATTCTCATAATGATGGAATGCATAATGCCGGACATCATAACCACATAGTCAAGGCATTGTTCCAATACTACAAATAAGATTTTGTCAAGGCCTTGTGCCAAGACACTAGTTTGTCTCATGAGACCTACCAATGCATCGAGAAGCTATAGTAGGCTCCACCCATCATTTACTAAGTCCAATTCATTTCACATATAAAATGTTTGAAACATAACATAAACATTCATATTAAAACTAGCATACAAAATGTCAATAATTTATCCACAAACCATGAATGGTATAAAAATAGCACATCCACAGTCAAACATAACTCATTAAATAAAATATGGAAGATTGTATTGTAACAGATTAACCTCAATTGAGAATAATGAAGGAAATTGACATAGATGAAAATAATCATAAAAACTATTTGAGAGAAATATCTCCCTTTTTCTTGAAAACATCTAAATGTCACACTATTTTTTAAGAATCCGTTTAAAAATAGATTTTTTGAATAAAAGTGTCCCATACCACTTTGAAAATTTTAAAAGTAATTTTAATTTTAAACTTTAATGTCCATATAAATAAATCCTTAAAACCATTTTTAAAACATGGAAATTAATGAGAAAGATTTAGAATAATAAATCATTAAAAAAATTTAAATGATATTTTAGTTAGAATTCCTAACCAAAATAGAGAAACGTGAATACAAATAGTTGAGGTAATCAAAACTTTATAATATCATGAGAATAAATGGATTCATGATATACTATGTCAAAGTACATTATATACACCATATAAAAGTTAATTGGTGTATAACAACAAAGAAGTCTCAATGCAATGTAAATTTAGATTGAATCTCTTATAAAGACCGTATCCTTTGGTTAAGGATAAATTAACGACATAATTATGTGTGAAAAATATAAATACACTGAATATGATTGGATATTCAGTGTAAATAAATTAGAGTACATTTACACATATTCTTGTAAAAACAACACCAATGAATTGGATGTTTAACTCATTAAATGAAATTGAGTTAAAATTACTCTTATCAAGTTTATATCGATGACTTGAGAATTTACCAATGGAGTGATTATGTGTATCAAAATTATATCCACAGAAAGGGGAGTGTAAATTACTACACAATTAATAAATAGTGATTCCACACATAATCATGGAGTAAAATAATCAATGAATTATGCATAAATCCCAATGAGTGGAAATTTAAATTTGAAATTCCCTTACCGATTTGGTAACTTATGAAACATACACCACATGAAAAAAGTATCATAAAATGAAGATGGAAATACACATACATTAAAGAATATTACAAAAAATAAAAAAATCTAGGTTAGTACATACTCCACACAAAAGGAAATAGTGGCCAATATAACATTAATCTCACAGGAATAAAAGTGAGATGAAAAACCCTTACTTCGTTGTAATCAATCGAGTCGTATGACCAAAAGCTAATAAACAAAAAATTAATCACAGAATACCATGAATATAAATATAATCATTGTAATATATATCAAATGGCAGTACACAATACACCACATCCAATAAATAAGTGGTGAACAATGGAAATCTCACATATTTGAAAGTGGGATAAAAAACCTCTTACGTCACGTCTGAATTGTCTTGTATGTTACTTGTTCTTCCTGAATAATAAACATAATTTAATTTATACTTTATTAAGAAATTTTTTCAAGTTTATTATTCCTTTTATATCACTTATTACCTTGCTACAACAATTAGTTAATCATTTGAGTTCATATTGGATATTTTATCGATGTTTGGAACTTGAGTCAAAAATGAACTTGTTATAATTACAATTTCCCCATGTGGTAAAAATTCAATTATCTCCAGAATTATAGAAATGATTTAGATATCATATATATATATATATATTATATCCAGTACATATATATCTATTTTTAATATTATATAACATTTGGAGATAAGAAATGAAATGTACCGTTTATGGAGACGGTAAGCAGTAGGTACGCATGAACATTACTTTCATATATTTTTTTTTATTTTAATGGAATTAAAATATAATGATACATTGATATATTATAATTACAATATAATATCATATATATAATATCATTAATTATATCCTTTATACATCCCACATATGTAATTAACGAGTCATATCATTTTGAGGGGGTGGTAGTCCGTACTTCCTCAAATGAAATTATCGTGTTTTACCCATAATGGAAACCATAAAATAATGATATAAATGGAAAATACAGAATAAAAACTAAACCATAAACATAATATATATATATCATATAAAAATATAGTTCCATCTTAATGGACACCATGAGAGGCGGTAGCAGATAATCAAATAATCATCGCTTCGTGAGCGTTAGTTTGTCGTCCATAGAAACAGTATGTTCTTCTCCCATTAGATGGAGGTGTGTGTAATTTAAGTTCAAATAATTCTCATAAAAACATCCTAGTACATTTATGATACTTTTTTTGTTATTAATGAAAGTAATAAAAAGTTTTTAGGGGTTTGAGAAGTAATATAAAACAAAATAAAACAAAAGAATTTAAGAGAAAGCATTACCTTTAATTTGGGTAACTTTATTTTGTTTGAACCAAATGGACTTCTTGAAATGCATTCTACCTAAGGTAAGGATTACATGAGGAATAGGGGGATCTTGGGAGATTATTTTGGCAGGGGTTGGATGAGCCAAGGGGCTTGACTGGTGTGTGGAATGGATTATAAGTGGAGTCCTTTTATAAGGGCGAGGAGGTGCTCTTTAGGAAAGTGTGAAAATAATATTTTATTATATAGTGATATCCGATTTATAAAGGTCCAAAACTAATTAAATTATAATATAAGATGACTCATGGTAGAACAAAAATCATCCAATAATAATTGGATAGGTTTTGGATATTATTTTAATATTAATAATCATATTTATTTAAATCATTTATTAATGAGCTAAATACTACATCATCATTGTGTCATAAATAATTTAATTTATTTGATGAATAAAAATTATAAAACAACTAAAATAATGTAGGAAATATTTTTAAATTTCCAATTAATATTTATAGTCGAAACTACGACTTATATAACCCAATGTAAAAATCGATTTACTAAAAGATCTTTGTTTATGTAATTTTGGCGTTTAATTTAAGTTAATTAAAATATAGTGATTTTCATTAATAAGTGGCTCCATGGGGTACCAAAATCGAGCCAAGTATGCACATGGTTGGACATGACTCATATAATAATGTTAGGACAAGTTTTAATGTAATTTTGTATTATTATAATATTCATTTTACCTTGAATTACACTATTTATCTTTAACCACAGTAAATAAAAGTCAAAAGTTACTATTCTCCAAAAATTATTTTCATCTTACTGAACCACATTTTACTTACTTATAAAAAAAATTTGTCTCATATTTTCGAAATTCAATTCAAAGAAGAGGTAAAATTTCATTTAACTGAATAAGTCGGATTTTTACCTACTACTTAGTGGTTTCACTATTCATCAAAAATTGAAGTTTTTCAGAAAAATACCAAAAAATCATCCTAAGCTATATTTGATATTTAGAATTCAAAAATGATGTCTATTTTACCAAATTAAAAAAATATAATTTGTATTAATTAATTTAAAATTAATTCCCGTTGTCAAAACAAATTGCGTGTTTTTAAGAAACAATAACTATCAAAATATTGACACTTGTTTATATATAATTACAAAGTGAAATTAATTCTAATGACCAAAATTGGATTAAGGGTAAAAATTTAATCTAATTACACTTCAAAACCAATTTTAAATATAATCCAACCTTATAAATAAATTAGATTAAAATACAGTTTTGAATTAAAATACAGTATTTCTTACTATTCATAAAAAAAATGAATATTATTAAAAAATACCAAAATTTCATCCAAAGTAAATTTTGATTTCTGATTCTAAAAAAGAAATATATTTTGTCAAAATGAATATGTAAAAGGGAAAATTATTGGATTTAAAAAGGGTTCTCCATTAAAAGGTGGTAAAATTGATTTTTTTTGAAAAATATATTTTTATCTGAAAAATTGAATTTGTTCTTATAATATGTCTGAGAAACACATAGTACATAAGTTAAAATTCTATGGAGTATATAAAATTCAAAATCCAGTTAATAATATTCATAAACACTTTTGAACGGCTAGTTTGGTATGTCGTGGTGCACTCGAACATGGTGTTGCGTGTAGCGCAAACTATAGAATTTAAAGAAAATAACGTACTATGAAATCTTGGTGTGTTACAAAATATAATGAAAAATTCCTCCCTAAACACTCATTATAAAACGTTCAATATACTAGGGTAACCATAAATACCCCAAAAAATGGTTGTAAGATCAATTTAAGGGAGATAACATAAAGTCAAAATTATGGGTTCTCTTAACTCAATTTCAATTCATTGAGTTATACATCCGAATTAATGACTATGTAATTCCATGATTATTTGTAAAATATATTATTAATATATTATGTTATATATCATATTTTTTGGATTTACATTTCTTATATAGAACCACTCCGTTGATTAATACAGACTTTAAGGACGCATTCTTTATTAGGGTTATTTGCCTCGATATTGGTTCATGCAGACATGTTTGATGTTATGTGACTATTTAGGTATATGGGGTTTATATACTTCCATTTTGACATGTTATATCATATGTAATTCTTAATTAATGTTCGTTAAAGTTACAACTCAAATTATTTCATCCAATGGTATTTTGATTCGAAATTTACCAATGCAGTAAGAGTTTATTTTATAATCTCAACCTTATTATGGATTTTTTATTTAGTATATTGTACAATTAATTATGTGATATTTATAACTTAAACACATTATAGTTTTTTTACTTATTATATATATTAACATTACATGTTTTACTTTTATTTCAAAGTTTTTTATAACTCAATATATTGAAACATTGTTTTTAATGAAAATCGACATTATTTTTTTGGTGAGAAATATTTGTCATTCATATTAAAATATCCATTAAAATATTATCACAAATATATTAAATATTCTAAAAACATTGATAAAATTAATTTTTACGCATTTCATACATTTTTCAAATTTCATAAAAAAATCACATTTTCATTTATTGAACAAGGTACTTTTTCTTGAATGAATAATAAAACTATTGTTTTAACAATTAAGAAATTAAAAAAACATTTCCCACTATCATGAACAATAAATTATTTAATTAATCCATTATATGTATTCATGGTTCGTTTCAAAAAATCTATTTTCATTATATCATGTAAACATTCAGTTATTGAATGTAATTTTAAATTTTAAAAGGATACATTCCTTAATATTTTTTAATGATATCTCTATTGTAATTATATTCATCAACAACAAAAGTAATTGTTTAAATTTTGTTCCATTGTGGATTTTTTTTAATAATACAAAATTTATTCATTATTTGTGATTAAAATCAGTTTGCTCGGGAATATTATTAACACTTCCTATGTTAGTTCTCCCAATATATACAATTATTAATTATTAATCTATATTGATGATGTTGTATAGTTTTTTAATATGATTAATTCATAAGACTTTGTAATTAATGGTTTGGCCTATGGTAGTCCATCGATGAGTTAGTAAGTATAATGATACATAATAGTATTGGTATTCTAAATATTTATTTTCAATTTATTTATTTTATCTTCGAATGTGTATTGTTTTTATGTTTAATATGTCCAACATTAGAAATTATATCATTATGAAACCATTTTTTGATATCCACAATATTGTTTTTATAGTTATAAAATCAATGGATAATTTTCAATCCCATATAATTATTTATATGTAAATACTTGGTCATCATTTATTCATACTCTATTATTCTCTATGATGATTTTATTGATTAGATGGTGTTTTCATCCAAATATTTACCATCACATATGGATTATGCCTTATTTATATAATAAGGAATCCATTTTATTTAACCCTTACATAATATTTGAGGTATTACTAATTTTATTCCATTAAACTATGAAGTAAAAAGTGTAATATAATTGATATGAAAGGGTATGCTAGAGGGAATAATGAAATTATGATAGAAAATACTTTGGAATAATTTTTTTTTTTCAAATTTATATGAGATTCTCATATTATCTAGTTTATCATGACTAATAAAACATTTAGTCTTATGAGATTTGATCATTTATATCTATTGGAAATTAATAATGTAACCAATTACTAAAGGATACTAGATTGGGGTCTTTAGCTTTGGTAACATTGAAGCTTTATTAGAAATCAAGGGAACAAGATTTATGAAATAGTATTTTTGGGAGCATAAGCTTATGAAAAACTCTAACGATATATAAAATTATTGGAAAATATCATAATTTTTTCTAAGGTAGAAATTATGTGATTGTAATTGAAATAAATCCTTATCTAGATAATATAATTGGAATGGATTCGGTTCATATTACTCTTGAGGTAATAACCCACAAAAACTATTTTTCAAATATTCCACAATAATTATTATGGTTAATAGTTATTATTCTCTTATTTCAATCCTAGTATGAAACTACTGAGAGATATTATTTGGATAATTCAAATTTTCATTATGAATAGTTAAGAATAATGAGATAATATATCCCATGGAATCCTAAAATATGTTAGTAGTATGTAGGATAAAATTAAATTGGATTAAGTTGATAATTCAATGATTTATGAAATGTTTAATGGAATAGATTTCTCTTTTTATGTTTTATGTGATTATAATTTTAAATGACTATGGATATTTTGGGAGACATTTTTAGGAATAAGGCCCATAGGATTCATATATATTAAGGTGTGTGGTTTATATGAGGGATTATGATTTTATTTTTTCTGGAACTAATATTGAAAGGTATTTAGAAGCATTGGGATTTAAATGATGAGACACCAGAACATTTTATGGTATTATTTTTTAATATCTTTTATAGATTATGCTTCATGAAAAATCATATCTAAAATATAATATACAATTAAATATGACCATTGGAATAATAATGTGGATATTAATAATAGTAATATGACAAATAGAATTGTAAATTCACATATGATATTATAAATAGAATTTGGTTATATTAAAAATAAAAAATTGTATATTTATATCATGGATATGTAAATAAATGTTTTCGAAATTATACATTATGTTTTTTTATATTTTTGAAACATAAATGGTTTTTTAAAATTTTATAACTATTATAATGATTTAAAAGAAAATTTATTTTCATAAAATAGATACATAATTTAATAGTATTTTGTCCTATGATTATATGATAATTTTTTGAGACCTTAATCATGTATTAAATGTTTCATAATAATTGCTATGATATTAAAATCATCATTAATTATGTAAATTATGATTTGATTTAAAAAATAAATATACCATAGATAAAAACTATTTCCATAAAATGGTGCCCATTTTTTAAATTCTTGACATTACAAAATGGTTAGGGTGAATTTTTGAGATTTTTATAAAATAGTTTAATTTTTGTGAATAGTTTAATACAATAATATATAGTATAATCTAAATACATGAATTTTTGAGTCATTATTTAGGTATGTATGTTTTTTGAAACATTATCTCAAACTATAATTCTCAATTTAATGTATTATATCCTTTGAATCCAAAATATTCCTTTTTTCAAATATTATAATAAACTAATGAATAAAATAATCAAAAAACACCCCAATCCTCCACTATAAATATGAAACCTCACCACCTAATCTCTTAAAACCTCAAAAAAATTTATGTAACACCATAGGCATCCACAATATGCTTCCTTTTTAAATAATCCAATAGTGTGTGATGAACAATACACTGAGTTCAAGCACACCATTTCCTATACAACTAACCATTTTAAAAGAGGTTATGAATAGTATTAACCAAAATTTTAATTCCATATATCCCATATAATTTTAACATTCATATTTTTTGTTTCATAAACATTATATAAGGACAATTTCAATTTTTCCGATAAAAGATGTATTTTTTAATAAAATGTAGTTTTTGGTCTTTTAATGGAGAAGCTTTTTAAATTTAATATTTTAAATTTTTATATATTAAATTGAATAAAATTAAATAAATATTTATAATAGGGACATAAAAATATAGTTTGGATAAATTTTTGGTACTTTTCTGATAACTTTTATATTTTGATGAATAATGAAAAGTACTAAATTTTAATCCATTTTTTTAATTGAAAAAATTTATAATGTTAAATTATACTTTTGGGTGGTTTTAATGAATAATTAGATTATATTTTTATAATTTAATATAATTTAGTTCATTTTATGTAATTCTAAATTTAAATAGCATATAAACACATGTCAATCTTTTGATAATTTTTACTTCTTAAAAACCCATTTTTTTCACAACGGGAATTAATTTTAATTTTATTTTTCCAAATCTCTGTTTTGAAATTGGAAAAATGAAATTCATATTTTTAATCATAATTTAATTTTTTTTAAATAGGTACCTTTTATTTTTTTGACATTATGTATAGTAACTTTAGTAATTATTTTTATTTACGATGGTTAAAAATAAATTGGGTAAATAATGGTGAAAAAATAATATAAAACCACTCTAACACGTGTCATAATCCTATTGGAAGAGATATATTATACCATGAGAATACCTAGGTCAAATTTTTGGCATTTAGGGACCACTTGGGTGTGATAATAACTTGTTATAAGTATTAATTTAAGGTAAAGATAATTATGACAAAAACATATATCTTTTACACAATAAACTTTAATATAGGGTTATATAAATGATATCTTTGTATATAAATAGTAATAAGAAAAATAAATAAATTTCCTAAATCATGGAATTTTATTTATAATTTTTAGATGTTTGATAAATATATTTATTTATGACGTAATTATGAAGCAGTGATTACCTCATTAATGACAGATTCAAATAAATGAATTTATAAATATGAAAATAAATATAATTTGATCATTTTGATGCCATACATGAATTTTATGGATCACATTAACATATTATGTATTATTTAATATATTGTGTTAAAACTAATCAGTTTTTATGATATTAATAAAATTAATCTCTTAAATAGTTTTAAAATTGACAGAAATGAGTTTTAAAATAAATACTATTTTATTTAATGATATAATGATCCTCAAAATATATTATTCAAACAACTGAGTTATATAATTTTAGACATTTCATTAATTCCCCACTTGTGGTTATCTTTTTATTTTATAGTAAATATAGTTACCATATATTATAAAAATATAAGAACACTTGGTAAGAGTTACTGTTTTTTAATACGGGATAAAGAAAAAGGATAAGGTTAATTTTATGACTAAAAAATTTATAAAACCAATTGGTTGAGATTTTTTCGTCCCAAAAAAAATTATCATTTAAATAAATGAGATTAAGGCCATTTTAAAAAGAAGAAAATTATAATAAATCAATATTTCAATAACTTCCTAAAGTGCCCCTTCTCCCTCTTATAAAAGGGCACCAACTCGACCAACTTATTCACACCACCAATGCCCATTGGCTTTTCCAAACCCTGTAAAAATATCCTCCAAACATTCACCACTTAATCATAGAGGCCTAAATTGAGCATAAAACCAACTTATCCAGTCCTTTTGTGTTAATCAAAAGGAGACACCCGAAGAAGAGGTAATCGTTTTATCCCTTCTTTCAAAGTTCACTTCTTTTCGACATCCCCTTACTATGTTTTTACCATAAAAAAATAATAACTAGATAATCTTCTATATTCTAGGATTTTGTTATGATTATGGGACAATAATATTACTCTTTTACCCATCCTATGAAAAAAATATCACCATGAATGCGTATGTATGGCTTACCATCTCTAGGCCATCGTGTAAAATGTTATCATCTATAATTTATTTCATTGGGTATAATGATGAATAAAAATGAATTAAATAATAAATATAACATTATATTACTTCTTTAAACTTCATATTAAAAACAAATAAATACCATTAGACAATTAATGAAATGATATCGTCTCTCATGAGTACGTACGACTTACCGTCTCAACGACGCTATTAGACTCATCTTCCACATTCACCATCCACGAATTATTATAAAGATATATATTATGAATAATTATTAAATATATTATATAACAGTGATATTATAATATATATATTTATACACATATATTTATTTCCCTTACTTCCATTTATACGATAAGAAAACGGAAACAGTGTTCATGCGTACGTATGACCTACCATCTACATGAATGGTGTATTCCTATCTATTATATATATTTAAATTATGAAAATATATGATATATAAATCATATTATACATTTTGGATTAAAGTAAATCATGATATTAGTAATATTATTATGGAAAGAAAGTCAAAACACATACGATAAATGAAGCGATTATTACCTGAAATGTTGCATTAACTTCGAATTATTAGTAACTAAGTAATATAAAGTCATTAAAGAATCATATATGATATAATAAACATTATTATAATTCCTATATATGTTAGTTATATTTTTAAAAAATTTAAACAGCAGTTTCAGACACCTACGGAGAGTATCAGACCTAAGGTTAGGGTTAATTACTCAATCTCATTATTATCTAAGATTTTTTATATGTACGTATTTACTGGGACATATTTATCATCCATTTCAATGTTTCATAAAAATGTTTTCAAAAGAAACTTTTTAAGGTTTTATGGAAGGTTATATTTAACTATATCATCATTTTAAATGTTTTAGAGATATATTATTCTAAATCTATTTAATTAATGTCAATGCTTTCAAAATAATTTTAATAATTTTTATATATAGAAATTATTGTTTTAAAATGGTAATTACTTTCAAATGTTTCAATGTGTTATGTTACTCTTTGATTATATATTATTGTTTAAATGAATTCCTTTATAAATTATGTGACTTTAAAATTATTTTATGAAGAAGGGGTATTTCTATCATAGAGTTTTTCTGATCATTTTCAACAATATCATCATACTTTACTAGATATTATTATTTATTCAGGTTGATTTATTATAATATAGTATTCCATATTGTATTGATTGAGTTATGATATGATTGAATATGGATGTTCTATTTTTATACCATTCATCGTTTATTGTTAAAATATTGATATCTCGTATACTAGTTTTAATACAAATGATTATTTATGTATCACCCTTTTCATATGAGGAATTAATTAGACCTAGTAACTTATAGGTGGGGCCCTCTATATCCCCTTGATGCATCGGTAGGTGTCATGGGACAAACTAGCGGCTTGGAAGAAGGCCTTGACAGAATATTTGTGAATGGTCTTGGCACAAGGACTTGACATAGTTACTTTTAATTATGGAATTATGCATTCCCTCGTTATGAAATTATTTATTGCATGTGATTATTTGACGAGTAGAATATTCACATTCATGTATATATGGTAATGTTTGACTTATTTTTACTATATTATGTTCATGATTTATGTTTAATATGCTGATGTTTTTATTATATATATCCCCTTTAAAGTTTACAGCTTCCACTGAATTATTTACCTTTACTGAGCATCTGAGCTCACCCCTTTCATAGGTTTTATTTTCCCAGGATTTCAAGATGTGGTTTATGGTTGATATACATGGTTAAGCTATGGGAATAATGGAATTCTGAAAGGATTATTTATGATATGTTTTATGTTAGAATGTGTAATGTAACATTCATGTATATAATCTATTTGACATGAATTCTAAACTAACAGGTCCTTCGGGACATGATTATTTATAATCATGCCAATGTATTAAAATAATTCACTCACTTTGGGTAACTGGGTTTGTGGCATTATAGTTGGTATCAATGGAATTTTAGTAATAACCTTTGAAATATATTTAGAAAACTATTAATATGGATCATAACCCTGATATAGAATTTAAGGATTTGTATTGAAAATAATAATAGAATTCAAAAATGGAGATTATGTGGGTATTACTAGAAAATATATCCCTATCTAAATACTACAAGTGAATGTGGTTTTGGAACAGATGTGGATAGGGGTGAATAATATGACAAGGTGTTCCGAGTTTGACTTAGGGTAACCTGGTACACGACAACATGCCTTACTACACACCTGGATTGACACTCCTGGAAGATATTCTTAAGATAATTAATATTTTATTTACAAACCATTATGATGGATTTATAAGTAAATATTTAATCAAAGGAGCCATATTTATGATTATGGATTAGATATGAATAAAATTTTCAATTTAGGATATGTATTTTACGAGTTTTGATTAATGAATTATGATTCATAACCTAATCTAGTAGATACCATTTTTTAGAAATAGTGACTAGTGGAAGGAATGTAAATCATATCAATGAATGTAATCCATGTAGGGACTTCCTCATATGTAGGATAATGATAGTGGAGATAGTGACACAACTGGTACTAAATAGCTTATAACCATACTGGGGCAGATAATTCTCGTTATGAATAATAACCTTACCTGTGTGGAGCATCCTGATCTACAAGGTGGAGGATTAATGTTAGAGCACTTAATGAGATAAAAACCTCCAACATTAAATGGGACTAGGAATCATTTTGAATTTGAGTAGTGGATAAGTTCTTTAAAAAAATATTTCTTGCTTTGGGAAGTAATGGAAGGGAAAATCTTATCATGGTAGTTTATCATCACTTATGAGATGTGGATCAATTTTGGTTATTATTAAAATACAATGGAAGATCAATAAGTGGAAAATATGTAATGGAGGGAGTTTAAATAACTTTTTCTAGAGAAATAATTTTCTTATGAATAGATAGATGATTTGGAAAGACAATTTTTGAGCATTATTAAAAAGGAGGATGAGAATGTTTCAAAGTATGAGGATATCATCACAAGTATAACAAGGCATTCTATAGACTATATATGAAACCTTATAAGTAAGACTAATCTATTCTTTGATGGGTTAAAACATTTCTTCCAAAGGGATTTGGTCTCATAATATTTCTCATCATACAAAGATATATCCTTTTGTGCTATCAAGATAGAAAAGAAAGTCTGTATGTATTATGACATTAATTTAAAGCAAGATAAGAAGATAACAGTATATAAATATACAAATAAAAGGAAAAAGGGAAAGAAGGATTTTCACTTATGTGATAATGGTGGAAAGAAACACCCCAGTGCTAGCCTAAAAGGAATGAGAGTTTGTTACAAATTTGGTAAAAAATGTCACAAGTCTCGTGATTGTTAGGGAAAGATAGAATCTATGAAATTTTATAATTTAAAAAATACGGGACATTATGAAATCTATTTTCCAATGCATCAAAGAAATATAGCTTAGAAAAAAAATGGATCAAATTCAAGCTTTTGTTCTTACTACAATTGAAGTGGAATAATTAATTTATTTGTGTTATTTTTAATAATTATCTTCTTGTTATAATAATAATTTTATATATATAAGGATTGTACTGCAGTACTTTTTGGTTTTAATATGATAAAGGTAATCATATATTCGTTATTTCACAATAAGAGAAACATTGCATTATTTGGGGAATCTGATGTTATAATTGATTTTAGAAATTTTGAGACCTTTTATACAGAGATTGGACCGAAGTATTTTGGATAACTCTAAAGTTTTTAATGAATTATGTTGTAAATTGGATAATATTGCTTAATGTTAAAACATTTATTCAGATTATTCTTTTCTAGAATGTTATGATTTTAATAAAAGGACTTCCCGCAGGTCGGGCGACAACCCATCACATCCGGCAAGGCCATGAGGCTTGAACCCGCAACCAAAGGACGACAAGGGTGCATCACCTACCACTAGCCTACATTGTGTCCTAGATTTTATAACATAGTTTTTTATATTATTATTGATAGAAAAAATATTTTCAATTATTTTATGTTGAATATCATTGTTTTAAATCCCACCAAAGTGTTACTTTATGACCAATTGCTACATTTGTATGATATTGGTGTTATTTGGAGTTGAACAGAAAAAAATCCCATTTTTTATTTTAACTATTTTAACTTATTTTTGTATATTGTTGATTCACGTTCAAAGTTACCCAAAAAAAGAAGGTAGGACGGACCTTATAGTCTAGCTTGGGTTGTCGAATCCTAAGAGACATAAGAAATACCTACAAACACGTACTTTCTATGGATTGTTTTTGGCTATGAAGAGACCATATTGGGTTGATTTAATATGGTTTTAAATTAAATCTAATAGACTTAAGTGAATTAAATTTAAAATAATGAGTTGGTCCAAGGTTATCACTTGGGGTGGATTGGACATATTCCCTTTTCAATTAATTCAATTTCTTATATTTGAGTTGGGTTCACTTAAGGAGATCAAAAAACTTCATCACTTAATGATTTTATACCAACACTTCATAATAATAATCACCTATACACTTGGAGGATCAAATTTATGAGCACTCCAAGTTAAAGAATTGTATTAGCACTTGAAGTATGTGGCCTTAAAATTCAACAACGATGAAAAAGTTTAAAAATTATCAAATAAAAATCTCAATTAAAATAAGTGATTATACATTAATGGGGTGATAAATAACATACAATGAAGCCCCTTTATACTCCCTTGGATCAACCCATAAGTGGGTTAGCCCTACATTGATTCTATGGTTTCAATGGAAGCGGTAAGTAGACTCATGAGGGAGAAATTGAAGAAGTAAAGAAAAAAAAGAAAATGATCACTCCACCGTTGTGTCAATAATTTCACAATATTTGGTGTGAATGAATTCACACCTTGAGGAAAAGGTATAAAATTGATATGGATAAGAATATAATAATATTATAAGAAGAACTTTTATTAAGAAACTAGGATGAATTAAAACAACTTATATGTGAAAGAAGAACGTTACAAAGAAAAATTAGCAGCATAACATTAAGATGAAAACAAAGATCAAAGATGATAAAATCCTCCACCAACACTGCCTTAACTAAGAATTTTGGGAGACTTGGGTCGAGCCTCCAAGAGTAAAAAATATCCCACTTGAGTATGGTAGGCCGAGGGTGGTGGAAAGTAAGGGAGAGTAGACTTTTCCACCCTTGACCCGAAGTGGAATCCAGCTTGCTTCCACCGAACTGATGCATATGTAATACCTTCTTGGATGGCCAAATTTTAGTGATCCATAAAAGAAAAAAATGAAGCTAAAGATGTCCCCTAACCGTCGGTAAATTTAAGTCCAAATTAGTTTTTGGTTAATGAGATATGTGTAAAATGGTTGGATGTTTTTCTGGGCCTCAGAATCTGGTTCAGAATTTTATCTTCAAATTTTTCTGCATAAATAATCACAATGGAGGCTGAATAAGAACTAGATCCTGAATATATATTTGTTCCTATATATGGCCTCTATCATCACACGAAATTTGGGCTTCATTGGGCTTGTAATGAGGGTCCCACATTCTCATCAGTGGGCTGGTGTCCAGTCATCCTTCTCTAGAATTGCTTCCATTCATCTCCAAATATCTCCATAATCCTGTATGAATCCTCCATTGATACCTGAATGAAACATGTTCATATTTAAGTTTAGATACAGTTCCCAAAATATCAAATTAAAATATAGATAATTACAATCCTTAAAATCATATTAATCATTGGGCCTAAATTGGTGTACATTAGGCATGAAGTGTATAAATGATAAGAATGGACGTTCAAAATTAAAATCCACTAACTCAGGCCCATAAGATCAAAAATGAACATTTAATACAATTAAAATGAAATTAAAATATGTATTTTTATTGGCTAATCACACCCCCAACTTGATATTTTCTAGTCCCGAGCAGAATGTATCTCAATAATGTGAAATTTTAGTTCCCTTTTCCAAAAATATTTTAATACACAATGATCAACAAAAACCCTTATTCCAAATGATCATGAAACCCACCAAAAATATTTTAATAAAATATAGTTTCATAAGTATATCCCAATCCCAATCCCAATCCAATTCCTTTGTCCAAATTCATTGAAATATTTCATCTAATATTAATTAAGTATGAGGATGTGTTGTGTATCACAATAGATATGGGGGTTCATCTTTATTGAAGGGGGAAATGACAGAAGTGATAGCTAGAATCACACTTCAATATTAAGATGAGTTTTCAAAAAAAAATTGTTTTTTTTCAATTTTTCCATGGTAATTGAAATTTCACGCAAAAGAGTCAACCCCTGTAGAGAGACTTTGCCGATGACTCATAGGCTCAAAGACCTTAGGGAACCAAGTGAATCCCACATACTCGAGAATCATCTCTAGTTAGCTCAGTCAAAAACAAATTCAAATTACCAAAAATAGTGATAAAATTACTAACTCTGGGCCAGAAAACTATGGAGTCATGATCCCCAAGTGCCGAAAGCCAGGCATCAGGTCATTTCATTGCTCTACGGGGAAATTTATTGTGTGTTTTTTTAATTTTTTATTATTATTGAACACTCATATTAAAAATAAAATGATCACAAAACCTATGATATTTATTTGGGGGACCCCATGAACTTAAACTAATACCCCATTATCCAAAGGACGTGCATTGTGATCTTTTTTTATTTTGATGAAATTTTAAAAGATGAAATATCACATTGGACAACCACACTTTCCAAAATAAATGCTCATGAAATTATACAAGGATTAAAATTAGAATAGGGGCATGCTAAATTATTTGATATTCAGTTTCAAAGTGTGAATTTTTTATTACCATGTTCAAAGATAAAAGAATTTTTCCTTACATTTTCACACATTTTTTTTTCAAATGATTCGTTTTTTACACAAAATCATTTTTTATTTTATCTCCCCCCAACTTAAAACAACACTATCCCTAGTGTTTAAAGAAAAGAAAATTTATAAGGGGGTATAGGTAGATAATGAGAGTTTAAAAAGGAAATTTAAAACAAGGATCATGGATTGAAGTCACCTGGTGGTTGATGTTGAAATTCTTATTTCTCTCTTATAATCCCTTGATATCGATGTCACTCTGAGAATTTCCTAGTGGAAAGAAATGAAAAACAAACAAACAAAAAATACATAAAAAACTATATATATATATATATATAATAAAGATAGTAAAATATAAGTATATATATAAAAATTATAGAATAAGTAAGTACAAAAATCCATAGGTCAGTGGTAAGCGCACATCCCTATCTCCCTTCGGTCCCGGGTTTGATTCCCCGCAGATTCCCCGGTTGTGATGGGGTTAGACCCACAACTTATGATGTGTCCTTTTTTTAATATATAATTTTTTTTATTTGTATTTTAACCTAAAATCACAAAAAATGAAACGAACTGATAATACATTGTCTTCTTTTTAAATTTCTGTGTAAGGTATTACTCGAGGATCACACCACATGACACAGATGATTATGGTTCTCCCCTTTAATACCCATCCATACTCATAATAGAAGAACTAGTCAACAACCTATTTTTTTTTTTTTTATTATCAAAATGATTAATTAATCCTATTTGAAAAAATAAAGATGAATCCAAAAAAATTGAAAACATGAAAACCACGGGTTTTCTCCCGTGCTACACTTTTGTTTAATGTCATTATCCTGGCATGAATCCCAAATCTATAAATTTTTTCCTGGTTCATAGGTTGGCTCAGTTAACTCAACCCTTATCTCCTGTTTATTGAATGATTCAATGAATGGTTTTAACCTATGATCATTAACCTTGAAAATGTGACCATTAGGGGGATCTTGAATCTCTACTGCCCCATGGAGGTACACATGATGCACTATGAAAGGACCAGACCATCTAGACCTTAATTTTACTGGGTGTAAATGAAGTTTTGAACTATACAAGAGAACAAATTTTCCCAGTTCAAAATTTTTGACTTTGATATTCCTAGATTGGTAGGCTTGAACTCTATCTTTATTGATCGTTGAATTCTCATAAGCCTCTATCCTTAGTTCCTCAAGATCATTGAGATCTAATTTCCTTTTTTTTCCGGCCAAAGAGAGGTCATAATCCATTTTCATAATTGCACAAAAGGCCTTATGCTCAATTTCAACAGGTAAATGGCATGCTTTTCCATAAACCAACATGTATGGTGACATTCCTAGGATGGTTTTTTTATACTGGAATATATGGTCAAAGAGCATCCAAGAGTTTCTTGGACCAATCTTACATAGAAGGATTGATAGTTTTTTAAAGAATATTCTTAATCTCCATATTTGCTAACTCATCTTGACCATTGGTTTGGGGACGATATACAGTGGAAAATTTATGAGAAATCCTATACCTATACATGAGTGATGAGAATGGATGGTTGTATAAATTGGTTCATCAATAACTGATTATTTCCCTAGGAATTCCAAATCAAGAAAATATGTGATCTTTCAGAAATTAGATCACAACATGATGGTCAATAGACTTGGTGGGAATGGCTTCAACCCATATTGATAAATAATAAATAGCTAAGAAGATGTAGAGGTATCCCCTAGAGTTTGGGAAATGACACCTGAAATCGATTCCCTAGCAATCAAAGATTTCAATCACTAAGATGGGAGTGAGTGGAAGTTGATTCATTTTTGTGATTGACCCTACTTTTTGACACTTAGGACAGCTTTGAAAAAATGTGTAGGAGTCCCTTTAGAGGGTGGGTCATAAGAGACCACACTGATGAATCTTAAAAGATGTTTTCTTAGATGAAAAGTGACCTCTACATGCCTCACTGCGACAGAATTTAAGGATATACTCTTGTTCAGATTCTAGGACACACCTCTTAATGACTTGGTTATGGAAGAACTTATAGAGGTATGGATCATCAAACACATAGTGTGTAACATAATAAATGAATTTCCTTTGAGCTTGAGTCCATAAGAATTTTGGAATGACTCCTGTAACTAAGAAATTGGTTGTGTTGGCATACCAAGGGCAGTCAGTCATAGAGTATAGGTGTTCATCAAGACATGAATCTGACACAGAAAGGTGATTTGAATTGTCTTTTAATTCCATCCTAGAGAGGTGATCAACAAAAAAATCATTAACACCCCTTTTATCCTTGATTATGATGTCAAATTCTTGTAAGAGAAGGAACAACCTAATCAGACTATCCTTAACATCTTGTTTTTTGGAAGAGTTATTGTAGTGCAGAATGGTCAGTGAACATAGTGATGGGGGATCCTAAGAGGTAGGACCTAAACTTCTCTAAGTAAAACCCAATAGAAGTAACTCTTTTTTAGTGGTGGTGTTGTTCATTTGGGCATCTTTTAAGGATTTTCTTGCATAAGCAATGACATAAAGAGTTTTATCAGAACATTGTCCTAAAACAACTCCTACATAAAAGTCACTGGATCACACAAAAGTTTGAAACAAAGGTTCCAATTTGGAGATTTCATAATGGGAGGAGAGGTGAGAGAGGATTTGAGGGTTGAGAATGAACCCTCATAGCTTTCTATCCAAAAAAATGGAGCATCCTTTATTAAGAGAGCACAAAGGTGATGTGAGATTGAACTAATGTCCTTGAGGAATCTTCTATAGAAAGTATCATGTCATAATAAAGACCTCACTTCCTTGACCGTTTTGGGTGATGGAAGGAGACGAATGATGTCAACATTGGCTTTATCAACTCCAATCCCCCTACCTAAGTCTAGATAGCCAAGAACTAGCCCCTCTTTAACCATGAAGTGACATTTTCCCCAGCTAAGGACCAGATTATTTTCTTCACATCTTTAAAAGACTCTCTCTACATTCCTTAGACATCCCTCAACTGTATCCCCAAACATAAAGAATTCATCCATGAAGACCTCAAGAAAATCCCCTACCATGTCTGAGAATATTTCCATCATGCACCGTTGGAAGGTTCCCGGGGAATTGCATAACCCGAAGGGAATGCGTTTGAAAGAAAAGGTGTCGAATAGACATGTGAATGTAGTCTTCCCTTGATCCTCTAGGGAGACCTCAATTTGATTATACCCTGAGTACCCATCAATGAAATAGAATAAGGCATGACTTTCCACTCTCTCAAGAACATGGTCAATGAATGGTAAGGGAAAATGGTCCTTCTTGGTGAATGAGTTTAGCTTCCTATAGTCAATACAGACCCTCCATCCACTACTCACCCTAGTTGGAAGAATCTCTCCATCCTTATTGGTTATCACAGTGATTCCTGCCTTCTTGGGGACTACTTGTATTGGGTTGACACACTCACTCTCAGCTATGGGATATATGGTATCAACTTTTAACAATTCCATAAGTTCCTTCCTTTCTACCTCCATGAGATTAGTATTGAGTCGCCATTGAGGTTGACGACATGTCTTTGAATCAGATTCCAGAACAATCCTATGAGTCCCAATAAGTGGGCTAATCCCAGGAATTTTAGACAGGGTCCAACCAATAGATTTCTTATGTTTCCTATGGACATCTAGAAGCATCCTCTCATGACTGGCTTCAAGAAGAGAAAAAATGACAATAGGATGTGTTATATTATCCCCTAAGAAGGCATACTTGAGTGCAGTGGGAAGTTACTTCAATTCAAGATCAGGTTGGTTCCGAATTTTAGCAGAAGATTGGGACATTGTATCAATATCAATTTCTTTTTTTAGAGATTTAGATTGGATTGATTCCGCACATATAGAAATTTCAGCTACAATATTGGTTTGATTATATTTAGGGATGGAAGTTTGATTGGTCTCCATGAATTTGGTTTCTGGAAAGGTTTCACTGATTGTTGGACACAAGACTTCATCATAAGAGTAATTTGAAGATGATTCAATCCAATGAGATAAACTTATTTCATGTAAACAAAGGAAATCAATCTCATCCTGACTTAAACATCCATAAAATATTCCTTTATGTTCTATGGATTCATTATCAATGCCTCCTATCATGTTTACTTCATGAATGTACCCATCATCCCCTATTTGTGAGCTTGCATTATAGATGTTCAAGGCTAGACTCATGTTTCCAAAGGTGATGGTCATGTTACCATTTCAGATTTGGATAACTGAGTTGATTGTTGCAAGGAAAGGGTGACCAAGGATGATTGGTATTTGTTCCTTATTTCCTATGTTTGGATGGTTGTCAAGGACAATGAAGTCAGTAGGGTAGAGGAAGTTTCCAACCATTACCAGAACGTCCTTTAAAATCCCCTTTGGAACCCTAATGCTACGATCAGCAAGGTGAAGTGTTACAGATGTGGGTTGGAGCTCTTCTAGGCCTAACTAGTAGTACACAACATATGGGATGAGATTGACACTGGCACCTAGGTCACACAAGGCCTTGACAACTTTTCTCTCTCCTAGTTCAACATTGATGTAAGGGAAACCCGGGTCTTTCAACATAGGAGGAATGGTTCCTTACATGGTGGTACTAACATTAGTAGCCAAAAGGACTTGGTTTTTATGTGAAAATTTTCTTTTAAAAGTGCACAAGTCCTTAAGGTACTTTGAGTAGGAAGGTATGGTTTGGTTGTCAGCAAGAAGGGGAATGTTCAACTTGACTTGGGAGAAGATTTTCCTCAATGTTTCATTCAATTCAGGCTTGGTTTTCCACCTCATGCATTGAGGATATGGTCCAAGTTGTGGGGTTATTTGATGAAGAGATTTTTCATTCACATTGTTATCGGTTTCCTCAGTTTGATCTTGTGGTTCATTTGAATTTTCATTAGAGTTTGAAGCTTAAAATGGGTTCTGACTTATTTTTTCAGGTTTTTCAATTGATTTCCCACTTCTTATAATAGTCACAGCCTTTAGTTGTTAATGAGTTGTTTGTGTACAGATTGACTCTCCCCTTGAATTTGAGGATGGTACCGCCTTGAGTAGGCATGGGTGCCTTTCCAGTTTTGATGGTTTGAAGTTCTTATTTAAGGGAAGATACTTCCAAGTTCATCCTCACAATTTGTTTGCACAGTTGTTCTAGTAGGCTTTGTGGAACAGTTTGGGTTGGTTCTTGAGAAGATTTTTTTATCCATGGGGGATATTTTGGAGGTGGATGATTTATTAAAAATGGATCTGTGGCTGTTGGTATTGGATAGGTTGGGTTTGTAACTGGTTATTGGTTTGGTAGTTCTTATGGGGGTAAGGATTTTGTCCCTGTGGTTGGCTAGGTTTTTGGTTATCTTTTCAATAGAATCCTGTGTTGTCAGTATACCTTGGGTTGAAGTTGTTTTGGTATTGAGGCTTTTGAAAGTTCAAGGCATTGAATTACACTGGGGGTACTCTGAAAATAACATCCTTGATGGATGGAATGGTTGGGAAGTTGTATGTCTTATGATCATGTTTGTCACAAATTGTGCAAACATGGTCTACATTTTGGATTTCATGGTCTTTAATAAGGTCTATATCTTCAACCTTCCTAGAGAGTGCTGTGAGTTTAGCCGTAAGTATTTCCTCTTCTCTAAGTGTTTGAATTCTAGTAGTTATTTGTGGCTTTTCATAATAAGGTGAAGTTCCCCATGTTTGGTTTTGTTCAAAAAGGCTTTCCAGATACACGTAAGCATCATTTGGAGCTTTGTTTTTAATGGTTTTAATACACATCATGTCAATGAATTGTTTTTTCCCCGGACCCAAACCTTCATAAAAAATTCTCAATTGTTCTGGAATAGGAAAACCATGGTGTGGAACCATGTTTATAGTTTCCTTGATCCTCTCCCATGTTTCATAGAATAACTCTCCCTGTTTTTCAAAAAAGTTTTGGATGCTCTTTTTAAGTAATTTTTTTTGTGGTGGGGAAAGTATTTTTTGTAGAATTCCCTTTGTAATTGGTCCTAAGAGTTTATGGATGATGGTCTCAAATTTTTGAGCCAAATTTTTGCACGATACTTTAAAGAAAAATGAAATAGCCTCATATTATCCTATTCTAGTTGATGTGGGGGACACATTATTTCTTTAATGTCATTGAACTCCTTAATGTAAAGGTAGGGCATCTCGGCTTCCATTCCATGGAATGTGGGAAGGTGGTTTAGGACATGGGTTTAAAGATGTAGTTGGAATATCCTAGGGAATTGTGTCTAATTCATGTGGGGGAATTGTTCCAGGAAGATGTGAGGCATTCATTCATGGTTTGATCAATTGCATTCCCTATGTTTGGGGCTCCCTCATTTTGTTTTCCATATTGGTTCCCACCTGGGTTTATGAGTTGGTTTTTTTGATGACCTTCCATTGAAATAGTCTAAATTTTTGACTCTGGAGTATTAAGAAGATTATGATCTAATAGAAAGAGTTCCCCTTGTGTAATTTACTCCCTAACCCTAGGACTATCCACCCTAACTAGACAATTTTATTGACCACGAGTGTATGCAGACATGCGCCAAAAGAAAAAAACGAGAAAGGGAAAAGATAAGAGATCTTGGGTGAGAATAGAAGAAATAGGGGAGAATAGAATGGGTGTTGAGATGAATTACTTGGGTCCCGAAAAATGGCACCAAAATTTGATTCACGCTCAAATTTACCCAAAAGAAGAATGTAGGATGGACCGTGTAGTCTAGTTTGGGTTGTCGAATCCTCAGAGACCTAAGAAGTACCTACAGACACACACATTATATGGATTATTTTTGGATATAAAGTGGCCAACATGGGTTGATTTAAGATGGTTTTAAATGAAATATAGGATAATTAAGTGAATTCAATTTAAAATAATGAATTCATTCTAGGTTATCACTTGGGGTGGATTGGATGTATTCCCTTTTCAATTATTTCAATTTCTTATATTTGAGTTGAGTTCATTTAATGTGATCAAAATACGTCATCACTTACTGATTTTATACCAAAACAACACAATATTAATAACCTATACACTTGGAGGATCAAATTAATGAGCACTCCAAGTTAATGGTTTGTATTATCACTTGATGTATGTGGCCTTAAAATTCAACAAGGACGAAGAATTTCTAAAATCATCAAATAAAAATATCAATTAAAAGAAGTGATAATACATTAATGGGGTGATAAATAAAATCCAATCCATCCCCTTGATACTCCCTTGGATCAACCCATAAGTGGGTTATCCCTCCATTAATGCTATGGTTTCAATGGAAGCGGGAAGTAGACTCTTGAGGGAGGAATTGAATAAGTAAAGAAAACAATAAAAAAGAAAATGATCATTCCACCGTTGTGTGAATAATTTCAAAATTATTGGTGTGAATAAATTCACACCATGAGGAAATGGTATCATAGTGAGATGGAGAAGTACATAATAATATTATAAGAAGAACTTTTATTAAGAAACTAGGATGAATTAAAACAACATACATGTGAAGGAAGAACGTTTAAAAGACAAATTGGCAGCATAACATTAAGATGAAAACAAAGCTCAAAGATGATAAACTCCTCCACCAAAAATACCTTAAATATGATTTTTTGGAGCCTTGGGTCGAGCCAACAATATTAAAAAAGTTCCCACTTGAGTATGGTAGGCCTAGTGTTGTGGAAAGTAAGAGAGAGTAGACTTTTCCACCCTTGACCCGAGGTGGCAGCCAGCTTGCTTCCATCGAATAGATGCGCATGTAAGACCTTCTAGATGGCCGAATTGTAGTGGTACATATAAGAAATAAATTAATCTACAGATGTCCCCTAACCGTCGATACGGTTTTAGCCCCAAATATTTTAAGGTTAACGAGATATGTGTAAAATGGTGGGTTGTTTTTTTGGGCCGCAGAATTTGGCCCAGAATTTTATCTTCAACTTAGGCCGCATAAATAACCACAAATGAAGCTGAATAAGCACTGTATCATGAAGAATGATTTGTTCCTATATATTTCCTCTATCATCACATGAAATTTGGGCTTCATTGGGTTTCTAATGTGGGTCCCACATTCTCATTAGTGGGTTGGTGTCCAATATGCCTTCTCTAGAATTGCTTCCATTTATCTCCAAATATCTCCATCATCCTTTATGAATCCTCCATTTATCCCTGAATGAAAAATGTTTATATTAAAATGTATATATAGTTCCCAAAATATCAAATTAAAATATGGATAATTACAATCTTTAAAATCATATGAATCATTGGGCTTAAATTGGTGTACATTACACATGAAGTGCACAAATGATAAGAATGGATGTTCAAAATTAAAATCCCCTAACTCTGACCCATAAGATCAAAAATGAAAATTTAATACCATTAAAATGTATTTAAGATATGTATTTTTATTGTCTAATCACACCCCCAACTTTAGATTTTCTAGTCCTGAGCAAAATGTATCTCAACAATATGAAATTTGAATTCCCTTTTCCAAAAACATTTTAATACACAATGATCACCAAAAAACCTTATACGAAAAAATCATGAAACCCATGAAAATATTTTAATAAAATATAGTTTCATAACCAGATCCCAATCCCAAGAAAAATCCATTGTTCAAATTCTTTTCCAAATTTCATCCAATGTCAATTAAGTATGAGGATGTGTTGTGTTTCACAATAGACATGGGGGTTCATCTTTATTCAAGGGGGAAATGACAGAAGTTCTAGGTGGAATCACATTTCAATATTAAAATGTGTTTTCAAAAAAAATTATTATTATTATTATTTGTTTTTTTTGAAATTTTTCCATGGTAATTGAAATTGCACTCAAAAGAGTCAACCCCTGTAGTGAGACTTTTCTGATGACTCGCATGCTCAAAGACCTTAGGGCACCAAGTGAAGCCCACATACTCAGGCATCATCTAGAGTTACCACAGTCAAAAAAATTCAAATTACAAAAATAGAGATAAAATTACTAACTCTGGGACAGACAATTATGGAGTCAAGATCCCCAAGTGCCGAAAGCCAGGCATTATGTCATTTCATTTCTCTACAAGTAACTTTATTGCGTGTTTTTTTAATTTTTTTATTATTGAACAATCATATTAAAACTAAAATGATCACAAAACCTATGCTATTTTTTAGGGGACCGCATGAACTCAAACTAATACTACACTATCCAAAGGACGTGCATTGTGATTTTTTATTTGGATGAAATTATAAACAATGAAATATCACATTTGACAGCCACACTTTCCAAAATCAATGCTCATGAAATTATACAAGGATTAAAATCAGAATCGGGGCATGCTAAATTATTTGATATTCAGTTTCAAAGTGTGTAATGTGTATTACCATGTTCAAAAATAAAGGAATTTTTCCTTCCATTTGCACACATTTTTTTTTCAAATGATTAATTTTTTTTACAAAAAATTATTTTTTATTTTATCTCCCCCCGCAACGTAAAATAACACTATCCCCAGTGATTAAATAAGAGAAAATTTAGAAGGGGTATTGGTAGATAATGAGAGTTTAAAAAGGAAATTGAAAACAAGGATCATGGATTAAAGTCACCTGGTGTTTGAAGTTGAAATTCTCATTGCTGCCTTTTAATCCGAAGATCTCGATGTCACTCTGAGAATTCCCTAGTGGAAAAAAATGAAAAACAAACAAAAACAAAAAAACAAAACAAAAAAACTATATATATATATTATAATGAAAGTAAAATATAAGTATATATATAAAAATTATAGAAAAAGGAATCACAAAAATCCATAGGTCAGTGGTAAGAATGCGCCCCTCTCTCCCTTCAGTCCTGGGATCGATTCCCCGTGGCCTCATAGGTTGTGATAGGGTTTGACCCGCGACTTATTAAGTGTCCTTTCTTTAATATATTATTTTTTTGTATTTTTATTTTAACCGAAAACACAAAAAAATGATGTGAAATGATGATACATTGTCTTATTTTTAAATTTATGTGTAAGGTATTACTTGAGGATCACACTACGTGACACAGATGAATATGGTGCTCCCCTTTCATACCCATCCACACTCATAATATAATAACATGTCAACAGTATATTTTTTTATTTTTAAATATCAAAATGATTAATTAATCCTATTTGAAGAAAATAAAGATGATTCCAAAAAGATTGAAAACATGAAAACCATGGGTTGCCTCCCATGCAGTGCTTTTCTTTAATGTCGTTATCCTCATATGAATCCCAAATATATCAATTTTTTCCTGGTTCATAGGTTATCTTAGTTAACTCAACCCTTATTTCTTGTTTATTGAATGATTCAATGAATGGTTTTAACCTATGACCATTGTCCTTGAAAATGTGACCACTAGTGGGATCTTGAATATCTATTGCCCCATGGGGGTACACATAATGCACTATGAAAGGACCTGACCATCTAGACCTTAATTTTCTTGGGTGTAAATGAAGTTTTGAACTATACAAGAGAAAAAAAATTTCCAGTTCAAAATGTTTGACTTTGATATCACTAGATTGGTAGGCTTAACTCTAGCTTTATTGATCCCTGAATATTTATAAGCCTCTATCCTTAGTACCTCAAGTTATTTGAGATCTAATTTCCTTTTTTTTCCGGCCAAAGAGAGGTCACAATCCATTTTCTTAATTTCCAAAAAGGCCTTATGCTCAATTTCAACAGGTAAATGGAATGATTTTCCATAAACCAACCTATATGGTGAAATTCCTAGGATGGTTTTGTATGCTATATAATATTCCCAAAGAGAATACAAGAGTTTATTAGACCCATCATTCCTAGAAGGATTGGCAGTTTTTTTTTCAAGATTACTCTTAATCTCCCTATTTTCTAACTCAGCTTGACCATTGGTTTGAGGAAGGTATGCAGTGGAAACTTTATGAGAAATCCCATACATATACATGGGTGATGAGAATGGATAGTTGCAGAAATGGGTTCCTCGAACACTTATTATAGCCCTAGATATTCCAAATTGAGAAAATATGTGCTCTTTCAAAAATTGGATCACAACATGATGGTCATTAGACTTTGGAGGAATGTCTTTAACCCATTTTGAGACATAATCAATAGCTAATAGGATGTTGAGTTATCCCCTAGAGTTTGGTAAAGGACCCATGAAATCAATTCCCCAGCAGTCAAATATTTCAATCACTAAGATGGGAGTGAGTGGTAGTTGATTCCTTTTTGTGATTGACCCTACTTGTTGACACATATGATAGCTATGACAAAATGTGTAATAGTACCTTGAGAGGGTGTGCTATAAGAGACCACACTGAAGAATCTTAGCATTTTTTTTCTTAGAGGAAAAGTGACCTCCACATGCCTCACTATGACAGAATTTAAGGATAGACTCTTGTTCAGATTCTGGGACACACCTCCTAATGACTTGGTCAGGGCAGAACTTATAGATGTATGGATCATCAAACACATAGTGTCTAACATCAGAAAGGAATTTCCTTCGATCTTGAGTCCCAAAGAATTTTGGAATGACTCCTGTAACTAAGAAATTGGCTATGTCAGCATACTAAGGACTGTCACTCACAGAGTATAGGTGTTCATTAGAAAATGAGTCCGACACAGAAATGTGATTTTAATTTTCTTTGAATTCCATCCTAGAGATGTGATCAATAACAACATTTTCAATGCCCTTTTTATCCTTCATTGTGTGGTCAAATTCTTGTAAGAGAAGGAACCACCTAATCAGTCTAGCCTTAACATCTTGTTTTTGGAAGAGGTATTTTAGTGTAGAATGGTCAGTGAACATAGTGATGGGGGATCCTAAGTGGTAGGACCAAAACTTCTATAAGGAAAACAAAATTGCAAGTAACTCCTTTTCAGTGGTGGTGTAGTTAATTTGGGCATCAGTTAAGGATTTTCTTGCATTATCAATGACATAAGGAGTTTTATCACAATGTTGTACTAACACAAATCCTATAGCAAAGTCACTGGCATCACACATAAGTTCGGAAGAAAGGTTCTAATATGGAGATTTCCTAATGGGAGGAGAGGTGAGAGAGAACTTGAGGGTTGAGAATGAACCCTCACAGCTTTCTGTCCAAACAAATGGAGCATCCTTTATTAAGAGATCACAAAGGGGACGGGAGATTGAACTAAAGTCCTTGATGAATCTTCTATAGAAACTAGCATGTATTAAAAAATAACTCACTTCCATTACAATTTTGGGTTATGGAAGGTGATGAATGATGTCAACATTGGCTTTATAAACTTAAATCCCCCTACCTGTGACCAGATGGCCTATAACTAGTCCCTCTTTAACCATGAAATGGAATTTTCCCCAGTTTAAGACCAGATTCTTTTCTTCACATCTCTACAAGACTCTCTCCACATTCCTAAGACATCCTTCAAAATTATCCCCAAGAACAGAGAAGTCATCCATGAAGACCTCAATAAAATCCACTAACTTGTCTAAGAATATTCCCATCATGCACCGCTGGAAGTTTCTAGGGGCATTGCATAACCCGAAGGGCATGCCTTTGAAAGAAAAGGTGACGAATGGAAATGTGAATATAGTCTTCCCTTGATCCTCTAGGGAGACCTCAATTTGATTATACCCTGAGTACCCATCTAAGAAACAGTAGAAGGCATGACCTTCTATGCTCTCAAGGACTTGTTCAATGAATGGTAACGGGAAATGGTCTTTCTTGGTGACTGAGTTATGCTTCCTATAGTCAATGCAGACCCTCGATCCACTACTCACCCTAGTTGGAAAAATCTCTCCATCCTTATTGGTCATCACAATGATTCCTGCCTTCTTGGGGACCACTTGGATTGGGCTAACACACTCACTCTCAGCTATGGGATATATGATACCAAATTTTAACAATTTCAGAATTTCCTTCCTTAATACCTACATGAGATTAGGATTGAGTCACCATTGAGGTTGACGACATGGATTTGAATCAGATTCCAGAACAATCCTATGAGTCCCAATAAGTGGGCTAATCCTAGGAATATCAGACAGGGTCCAACAAATGGCTTTCTTATGTTTCCTAAGGACAGCTAGAAGCATCCTCTCATGATTGGATTCAATAGAAGAAGAAATGAAAATAATATGTGTCTGATTGTCCCCTAAGAAGGCATACTTGAGGGCAGTTGGAAGTTCCTTCAATTCAAGATTAGGTTGGTTCATAATTTCAGAAAAAAGATTTGGACATTGGATCCATATCAATTTTTTTTTTAAAGTTTCAGATAGGATTGATTCCCCACATATATAAGTTTCAGCTACAAGATTGGTTTGATCAGATTTAGGGAAGGAAGTTTCATTCGTCTCCATGAATGTGGTTTCCTGAATGGTTTCACTGATTATTGGACCTAAGACTTCATCATAAGAGTAATTTGGAAATGATTCAATCCAAGGAGATAAACTTCCTTCATGTGAAAAAAGGAAATCAATCTCATCCTGACTTAAACATCCACCAAATATTCCTTGATGTTCTATGGATTCATTATCAAGGTTTCCTATCATGTTTACTTCATGAATGTCCCCATCATCCCCAATTTGTGAGCTTGTATTATAGAAGTTCAAGTCTAGACTCATGTTTCCAAATGTGATGGTCATGTTCCCATTTTATACTCGGATAACAGAGTTGATTATTGCAAGGAAAGGGCGAAAAAGGATGATTAGGGATTGTTCCTTATTTCGTATGTTTGGATGGTTGTTAAGGATAATGAATTCAGAAGGGTAAATGAAGTTTTCAACGTTTAACAGAATTTCCTTTAATATCCCCATTGGGACCCTAATGCTACGATCAGCAAGTTGAAGTGTTACAGATGTGGGTTGGAGCTCTTCTAGGCCTAACTAGCAGTACACAACATATGGGATGAGATTGACACTGGAACCGAGGTCACACAAGGCCTTGACAACTTTTCTCTTTTCTAGTTCAACATTGACGTAAGGGAATCCCGGGTCTTTCAACATAGGAGGAATGGTCCCTTGAATGGTAGTACTAACATTAGAAGCCAAAAGGACTTTCTTTTTATCTGAAAATTTTATATTAAAAGTGCACAGGTCCTTAAGGTACTTTGAGTAGGTAGGTATGGTTTGGATGGCATCGAGAAGGGGAATGTTGAACTTGACTTGTGAGAAGATTTCCCTCAATGTTTCACTCAATTCAGGCTTGGTTTTCCCCCTCCAGCATTGAGGGAATGGTGCAAATTGTGGGGTTGTTTTTTGAAGAGTTGTTTCTTTCACATTGTTATCAGTTTCCTTTGTTAGATCTTGTGGTTCATTTGAATTTTCATTAGAGTTTTAAGCTTAACATGGTTTCTGAATTAATTGTTCAGGTTTTTAAATTGATTTCCCACTTCTTAAAATAGTAACAGCCTTTAGTTGTTCATGAGTTGTTTGTGTACAGCTTGACTTTCCCCTTGAAGTTGAGGATGGTACTGCCTGAGTAGGCTTGGGTGCCTTTCCAGTTTTGACGTTTTGAAGTTCTTGTTTAAGGTAAGATACTTCTGAGTTCATCATATCAATTTGTTTGCATAGTTTTTCTAGTAGTATTTGTGGAACATTTTGGGTTGGTGCCTGAGAATATTGGTTTATCCCTAGGGGATATTTTGGAGGGGGGATGGTTTGTTGAAAATGGATTGGTGGCTGTTGGTATTGGATACGTTGGGTTAGGAACTGGTTATGGGTTTGGTAGTTCTGATGGGGGTAAGGAATTTTTCCCTGTGGTTGGCTAGGTTGTTGGTTTTCTTTCCAGTGGAAGCATGGGAGGTCATTATACCTTGGGTTGAAGTTGTTTTGGTATTGAGGCTTTTGAAAGTTCAAGGCATTTACTTCTGATGGGGGTCCTCCTAAAATAACATCCTTGATGGATGGAATGGTTGGTAAATTGTTTGTATTATGATCATGCTTTTCACAAATTGTGCAAACAGGGTCTATATTTTGGATTTCATGGACTTTCCAAAGGTTTATCTCTTCAACCTTCCTAGAGAGTGCTGTGATTTTATCCCTAAGGCTTTGCTCTTCTCTAAGTGTATCAATTCCAGTAGTTCATTGTGGCTTTTTGGAATAAGGTGAAGTTCCCAATTTTTGGTTTTGTTCAGAAAGGATTTCTACATACTTTTAAGCATCATTTGGGGCTTTTTTATAGTTTCCATTACACATCATGTCAATGAATTGTTTGTTTCCCTGACCCAACCCTTCATAGAAAATTCTCACTTGTTCTGGAATAGAAAAACCATGGTGTGGAACCATGATTAGAGTGTCCTTGATCCTCTCCCATGTTTCATAGAATGACTCTCCCTCTATTTCAAAAAAGTATTGGATGCTCTTTTTAAGTGAAATTGTTTTGTGGTGGGGATAGTATTTTTTTTATAATTCTCTTTGTAATTTCTCCCAAGAGTTTATGGATGATAGTCTCAAATTGTTTAGTCAATTTTTTGCACGTTCCTTCAAAGAAAAAGGAAATATCCTCATCTTAGCTGATTCTAGTTGATGTGGGGGACACATGGTTTCTACAATGTCATTTAACTCTTTAATGTGAAGGTAGGGCATCTCGGACTCCATTCCATGGAATGTGGGAAGGTGGTTTAGGAAATGGGGTTTAAATATGTAGTTGGAATCTACTAGGGAATTGTGTCTAATTCATGAGGGGGCATTGGTCCAGGAAGGTGTGAGGTAGTAATTCAGGGTTTGATCAATTACGTTCCCCATGTTTGGGGCTCCCTCATTTGGGTTTCCATTTTGGTTCCCACCTGGGTTTCTTGAGTTGGGTTTTTTTGAAGACCTTCCATTGAAATAGGCTCAATTTTGGGCTCTAGAGTATTAGTAAGATTATGATATAATTTAAAGAGTTACCTTGGTGTACTTTACTCCCCAACCCTAGGACTATCCACCCTAACTAGACGGTTTGATTGATCACGAGAGTAGGCAGACATGTGCCAAAAGAAAAAAAATGAGAAAGGGAAAAGATAATAGATCTTGGGTAAGAATAGAAGAAATGGGGGAGAATAGAATGGGAGGTGAGATGACTTACTTGGGTCCCCAGAAATGGCACAAAAATTTGATTCACAATCAAATTTTCCCAAAATAAGAAGGTAGGACGGACCTTGTAGTCTAGCTTGGGTTGTCGAATCCTCAGAGACCTAAGAAGTACCTACAGACACGTACATTCTACGGATTGTTTTTGTCTACGAAGTGGCCAACTTGGGTTGATTTAAGATGGTTTTAAATTAAATATAAGATACTTAAGTGAATTCAATTTAAAATAATGAGTTGATCCTAGGTTATCATGTGGGGTGGATTGGACGTATTCCCTTTTCAATTATTTCAATTTCTTATATTTGAGTTGAGATCATTTAAGGAGATCAAAAAACTTCATCTCTTACTGATTTTATACAAACACACCACAATACTAATCACCTATACACTTGTATGATCAAATTTATGAGCACTCCAAGTCAAAGGTTTTTATTAGCACTTGAAGTATGTGGCCTTAAAATACAACAATGACGAAGAAGTTTTAAAATAATCAAAAAAAAATCTCAATTAAAAAAAGTGAGTATACAATAGTGGGGTGACAAATAACATCCAATACCACACCTTGATACTCTATTGGATAAAACCATAAGTGGGTTAGCCCTCTATTGATTTTATGGCATCAATAGAAGCAGGAAGTGGACTCATGAGGGAGGAATTTAAGAAGTAAAGAAAACAATAAAAAGAAAATGATCACTCCACCATTGTATGAATAATTTCACAATGTTTGGTGTGAATAAATTCACACCTTGAGGCAATGGTATCAAAGTTATATGGAGAAGAATAGATTAATAGTAGAAGATGAACTTTTATTAAGAAACCAGGATGAATTAAAACAACTACATGTGAAGGAAGAACGTTACAAAGACAAATTGGCAGCATAACAATAAGTTGAAAACAAAGATAAAAGATGATAAAATACACCACCACCACTGCCTTAAATAGGAATTTTGGGAGCCCTGGGTCGAGCCTTCAATAGTAATAAATATCCCACTTGATTATGGTAGGCCTAGGGTGGTGGAAGGTAAGGCAGAGTAGACATTTCCACCCTTTACCCGAGGGGGCATCCATCTTGCTTCCCCCAAAACGATGCGCATGTAAGACCTTCTAGATTGCCAAATTTTAGTGGTCCATAGAATACATAAATGAAGCTCCAGATGTCCCATAACGGTCTGTAAAGTTTCAGCCCAAAATAGTTTACGGTTATCGAGATAGCTGTGAAATGGTGGGATGTTTTTCTGGGACATAGAATCTGGCCCAAAATTTTATCTTCAACTTGGGCCGCCTAAATAACCAAAAAGGAGGCCAAATTAGCACTTAATCCTGAAGAATTATTTGTTCATATATATGTATTATATCATCAAACTAAATTTAGGCTTAATTGGGTCTGTAATATGGGTCCCACATTCTCATCAGTGGGATGGTGTCCAATCTACCTTCTCTAGAATTGCTTCCATTCATCTCAAAATATCTCCATCATCCTTTATAAATGCTCCATTGATCCCTTAATGAAAAATGTTCATATTTAAGTGTAGATACAGTTCCCAAAATATCGATTTAAAATATTTATAACTAAAAGACTTAAAATTATATGAATCATTGGTCCTAAATTGGTGTACATTATGCATCAAGTGCACAAATGATAAGAATGGATGTTCAAAATTAAAGTCCACTAACTCCGTCCTATAAGATCAAAAATGAACATTTAATACCATTAAAATGTAATTAAAATATGTATTTTTATTGGATAATCAATTGGCCATAACATTTTCTACACTAATAAAAAATGATTTTTTTTCTTTTACAAAGTATACACATCTAGGTCTTCATTTCATCCTTTTGGACAGAAAGATGAATTGGTAATATGGATAATCAAATGATGCTCACAAGTGGTAGTATAAAAACTGTTTACAGATCAGCCGAGTTTTGGTATGGGGTCCATACCTCATTCATGGTGGGCCCAATTGTTGTGAAATTCGGTGGGTAGATGCGAATGTATTTTTGGAACATCTTTCATGAAGGAAAGGCTACGTTAATTGGCCGTTGTAATGGTCATTAAAGCATCATAATATGGAGTTTTATGATTTGGAGAGTCTGACTAGACTGAATAAATGTTCAGAGTAAAACGGGCATAAATCTCTAAATATTTGTCTAAATTCGCTGATATTTTGGGAGGAAACTCCCAATATAATTATGCACAACATTAAAGAAGTGTGGAATGCATGAAAATGTAATTTTATGGGGCTATATGGCGTCAAAATTTGGGGGACAAATTTGGGCTATAAAAGGAGGAGTGTTCTTCTCTCTCAAAGCATCTCTAATTCCATCCCATTCCTTCAGGGACACCAAAGAGAAGGAATTTTATTCTTTCCCTTTTATTATGTTTTTTTCCATAGTTTTTAATGCCTTATTATTCCCCATTCATCTATATTACCCATACAATGGTGGGGTAATCATTTGGAGTGATTGGGGAATGGTTGGTTTTCTGTTTTGTAATGCTTGAGTTCTTGGATGAAATTGAATGAAATTTCTTTCTTCTTCAAAGATGTTTTGAAATTAATATAGTAGATTTTATTATCATGTGCAATAATTATTGAATTTTAATTTCACTATTGATTTTTTCCTTGGTAAAATAATCATTATCTCCCTCCACTAATTTCATGTTTATATACGATGGAATAGAACAGAGATTAGTGGTGAAGTACTCTACTATCGTCAGTATGTGTAAAATGTGTAGTGAATGTTCTTGATTTTTTGGGATAGACAAGACCTGATAGGGTATTTCCCATTTCAATTAAGGATATTCAAAAAAACTATTTTTCACATGGAAGGATAGTTGACCAAACTGAGATCTTAGTAAGGTTTTCTCTCTCCATCATAATTGCACCAAGGAAGTGAGATGAAACTATTGTGAAAACTCACTTTAAACAACTAAGAAGAACAAGTTTGAATTAAATTGAACAAGTATATCATTATAATTGGGAAACCAACTCTGACCTAATCAGCCTTTTAATAAAATAGTTTTTCAATCATTTAGATTTATTTTTTTTATTTCAATCATTATCTTACCAATTAAATATCAGAAACCACCCACTTTTTCCTATAATTAAAAGTGAAAACTTTTTTGTATGTACTAATCTCTAGAGACAACCTAGGTTACCCACTTTACTACATTTTAACTTAGGAAATAATTGTTTTTCTATGCCCAAATACAGGCGTGCGTCAATGATATATGAAGAATAAATTCAGCTTTTTACACAATATGGTTAATATAAATGGAATAATTTTTATTTTCCCATTTTAAAGAAAAAGATGATGTTGTGGTAGAAATTAGTTAAATGATTGAACAATACTTGTTTGGTAAGAATTCATTTATATTATTCAATGATATTATTAAAGTTTATGAAAAATATTGTAAAAGAATTTTTTTTCCTAGTACTTTCTTTTACAATGAATCAAATGGTCCCTTAGATCATCACATATTTATAGCTTTCTTATTGTTAACTTATCCTAATAATATTCTCTATCACTCTCCATTATAACTTGATGTATTGTTTTTTGAAACCCTAGGATTTCATAGTACGTTATCTCTTCTAAGAAAATCAATAACTTGCGCTACACGCAACACCGAGTTCGAGCACATCAAGACTTACCAAACTAGCCGTTAAAAATGCAGTTATGAATAGTGTGGACTGAATTTTGAATTTTATATACATCATATAATTTAATAATCCATATTATGTGATTCTTATAAATAATATAAGAACATATTTATTTTTTCAAATAATAGAACTATTTTTCAAAACATGAAAATTTACCACCTTTTAATGGAGAATCTTTTTTAAAACCAATATTCGACACTTTTATATATTAAATTTAATGAAATTGAATTATTTCTCAACATCACGACATAATAATTTAGTTTGGATAAATTTGTTGGTACTTTTCTGATATCATTCATATTTTAATGAATAGCGAAAATACTAAATTTTAATCAAAAACAACTTTTTCAATCAAAATAATATATAGTTTTTAATTATACATTTGAATGGTTTTTAAGTATAATAAGATTATATTTTTATCATTCAACATATTTTAGTTTATTGGATGTGATTTCATGATTAAACTGGACATAAACAAGTATCAATCTTTTGATAGTAATTATTTCTTAAAAACAAGTTATTTGTTTTGACTATAGGAATTAATTTTAAATTAATTTATGCCACTTATGTGTTTTGAATTTGGAAAAATAAATTCCATATTTGGAATCAAGAAGTCCAAACTATTTAAATAGGTAACTTTTATTTTTAGACATTATGAATATTTACTTCAGTAAATATTTTATTTACAAGGGTTTAAAGATAAATCTTTTAAATTAGGGTAAAAAAATATTATTATTATTATAATAAATTACCCTAACAAGTGTCCTATTTCTATTTTTTCATACATGTTCGATAATGGGCATCCTTGGTTCTATTTTGGGGCCACATGGAGCCACATGAGTGTGTTAATGACACTTTATATTATTTAATTTAAAGTAAAGACAAAAATGACATAAACATATATCTTTTAGTAAAATAATTTTTCCATGAGGTTAAATAAGTTATATCTTTGACTATAAATATTCATTTGAAATATAGACATATTTTCTACATCATGATAATTTTTTTATAATTTTTAGACATCAAATAAATAAAATTATTTATGGCACAACAATGATGTAATGTTTACCTCATTAATAAATGAATTAAATAAATATGGTTATAAAAATTAAAACAATATACAAAACCTGTCCAATTATTATTGGATGATTTTATTTCTAACATGAGTCATATTAGCTTCTACTTTAATGAGTTTTGGACATTTAGAAACCAAAAATCATTATATAATAAAATAATATTTTCCAACAATCCTAAAGAGCCCCTCCTCCCCCTTATAAATATTCCTCACCCATTTCCCATTTCTAACACCTCTCAAGCCCCTTGGATCATACAAACTCTACCCAATTACACTCATTACATCCCTATCTTCCAATTATAATCCTTACCTTAGGTAGAAGGAACTTCAAGGAATCCTTTTGTTTTAAACCAAAGGGAGTTACTCGATTTAAATGTAACGTCTCCTCTTAAGTTCTTTTTTTATTTTATATCTCCAACCCCTAAACTCTCTTTTTTCCTATATTTTACAACAACAACAGTATACTAAATATACTAGGTTGTTTTTATGAGAAATATTTGAACTAAACATATACACACCTCTATCTAATGGTTATAAAACATAATGTTCCTATGGACGGCGAACTACGACCTCACGAAACAACGATTGCTCAATCTTCTACTACCACCTCTTATGGTGGCCATTGTGATGACAGTGTAATTATATATGATATTTATTATATTTATTATATATATAACCTATTATAATTATCTTTTATATAATAACCTTATTCATTTCATGTTGTATATATAGGATAATTTCATTTGTGGAAGTGCGTACTAATGCCCCCTCAAAGTGATATGACTCACTCATACCATACATTGAACACATAAAAGATGGTGTTAATGAACATACCTAACATATATAAAATATTATATTATATTATAATTATAATATACCCATGTATCATTCAGTTTTCTTTCCTTTTAATCAAAAAAATGATGTAGCCTTCGTGCGTACGTATGGATTACCGTCTCCTCGAACGCGATGAGATTCATTCTCCATCGTAACCATTCAAGAACAATTTTCATTTTATTATTAAAAATAATAATTAATAGCATAATATCTTCCTGATATGAATCAAATACATCCTATCTATAATGAACATGTCTTACATAAAAAACATTTAAATGAAAATGAATCAATTAACACACGAAACAATGATAATACTAAAATATTATTAACAAAGAAATATTAGAAGATCATACATGATATTGTATTTATGTATGTAGTTCATTTATAATTTAATAATAATTATTTAAATATTATATAGGAGGTTAACATACCCTTGACCAAGGAAAAGTACAAGGTAAGGGTTAATTAGACATTCTATTTATTATCCAAGGTTGTTTTAACGTTAGTGTCTACTAGGACCTCTTTATCATCCACATCCGTGTTTCTTAAAAATTTATTTCAAACCATTTTTACTATTTACTAGACTATAGGTTAAAGTCATTTATACCCTTTTATTACTTTTTATCAAATGGTTTTAAATAAATCATTCCATCGTTTTCCAAACATTGTACTTTATGACCTTTTCGATAAATTATGGTAAGAATGTTTTTTAACTTATACAGTGAGTGAAATTATTCTTTGCCGTTATAATAATTTTGAAGATTCCTTTACATTCTTATAGAAATATTTTCAAAATAAATGTTATCTTTTATTATTACATGTCTTTTAAATGATTTCAAAATCAAAAGATATTTTTATCTTAAATAGTTTTGATTTCATCTATGTAAACATCCTTTAATGGATTTTATACTTGTTTGAAGTTGATTTATTATGATAAAAATCTTCCATATTGTATTGAAGGTCTTGTGATATGTTTGACTGTTGATGTGTTATTTTTATACCATTCATGGTTTATAGATAATGTAATGACATTTCTTCTTCTTATTTTAATTATAATGTTTATGATATGTTTAAACTCTTTCATATGAGGAATGCATTGGACTTAGTAAGTGACGGGTGGAGCCCCCTATAGCTCCTCGATGCATCGGTAGATCTCATGAGATAATTAGACATGGAAATAGTTGTGGCCTTTCTTAATTTGATATATGGTTTTGGCTAAGACCTTAATCATTTTTAGACATCTTGGCCGAGGCCTTGACAAAATGTTTCAGGATGTACCACATTATACATTCCATCATTATGAAAATAATATTGATGGATGATTTAGTTATTCGACTAGTAGAATACCCATGATTATGTTTTATTATGTCATTATTTACATAGCTCATATTCTAACCATAAAGTGTTAATGTTTATTATTTGAAAAGGCATGTATTTTAAATTATTCATAATGCATAATGTTTATGTTATCTTATGCTATATTGCTTACTATTACTGAGCATTTGAGATCACCCCTTTCTTATTTTTCATTTTTCTAGGATCCCAAGGATTGTTTTATGATTGATATACAGTGTTAAGATAAAGGAATAATTGTGTTCAATGGATTATTTCTGATGTGTTGTATGTTAGAACGTGTAATGTAACATTCATGTATATAATCTATTTTCCAAGACTACTAAACTTGTCAGTCCTTCGAGACTTGATTCCTTGTAATCATTATAATGTATTAAAATAATTCACCGAATCCGGGCTTCTCGGGTCGGGGTGTTACAGTTGGTATCATAGGAATTTTATCAATAACCATTGAAACTAGATTTTGAAAAACTCTGATTAGCGAACACTACCCAAAGATAGACTTTGATGATTATTATAGATGAACATCCTAGAATTTTGGTAATGTAGAAATTTTTTGAATTTTCCAAGCAATATATCCCTGTCTGGATACGAGCACATAGAGGCGGTTCTGGAACAGATGTACCTAGGAGTGAAACTCTGACAAAGAGTTTCAGGCTTGACCTAGGGTATCCTAGTACATGAGAACAAGCCTTACTGCACTATTGGTTATGACACTCCCAGTAATATGCATAGGGTAATTCACATTTTCTTTACAAGCCATTATAAATGATTTAGGAGTAAAATCTTCCTCAAATAAATATTTTTTATGATTATAGATTATATACATAATATTTTCAATATATGTTAGGTATATAACTGGTTTGGAATTATGAATTGTGATTCATAAACTAAAATAGTGTATGCCATTGTTTAGAAATGGCGCCTAGTAGATGGAATGATAACTCCAGCAATACACAAGATTCAAACAGTAAGAAGGATCATATATTTTGTCATATTAAGCCAACATTTAGAAAGGAAATAGTCTCCCATTTATTATCATCATATGAATAAATAGTATCATATATTAATAAGATAAGTATATAATTATCTAAGTCCTATGGCTTTGAAGGGAAGCCCGAAATAAAAATGATGGTAGAGAGAATGATGGATAAAGGGAATAAGGGAAAATAGGATTTTCCCATATGTGATAACTGTGGAAAGAATCACCTTGGTAAGTTATTGGAGGGAATGCGAGTTTGTTAAAAGTGTTCGGAAAAAGAAAACTATATACGTGATTGCAAGAGTAAGAAAAAGTTTCAAATTTACAATGCTTCATTTTCAAGGAGTTGGGATAGTACACGTGTAACACCCCGAGTTTTTATGAAAAATATTCTTTTTAATTTCATTAATGTCTTGTGTTGTACGCTACATCAAAAGGAGCTTGCACAACACGCATCCTTGACTTGCCTTGCATTACACGCAATCACGGCCTTCCTCGATAGCTTGTGTCGTACGCAATACTGAGTTTTAAACAATGATATGCTATTAAAATATTATTAAAACTTCCGTTATGAATAGTAATAACCACTTTTTGAAATTTTTTAAATTTTATTTTTCAAAATGGACTTCATTTTTGTATTCGGAATATCAAAATTAGCCTGGGGTGAAATTTTGGTATTTTTCTGGAAACTTTCAATTTTTGATGAATAGTGAAACCACTAAGTGGTAGTTAAAAAGACTGAATTTTTCATAAAACATAATTTTACCGCTTCTGTGAGTGGAATTTCGAAAATCTGAGAGACATGGATAATATCAAGGACTAAAATGTGGTTCAATGAGATGAAAATAATTTTTGGTGAATAGTAACTTTTTACTTTTATTTACCACAGCTAAAAGTAAATAAGGTAATTAAGGGTAAAAATGATATTATTATTACCATAACACATGTCCTAATTCTATTGGTCAAGTTTAATTCGACCAAAAACAACCTTAGGAATAAAATATGACCATTTAGGCCCACTTGGATTAGATTAGGACATTTATTATTAATTTATTTAAAGAAGGGTTTAATAGTTAAAATCAAAGTTTAATAAGTAAATAATTTTTAATATGGGGTTATGCATAAGATAAATTCGACTATAAATATTCATTATAAAGCTAAAAATATTTCCTATATAATGGTATTTTATTTGTAATTTTTAGACATTAAATAATTTAATTTATTTATGACACAACGATGATGTAGTAATTATCTTATTAATGAAATATTGACATAATTGATGTTATAAATACCCAAATAAATGTAATTTGAGACTTTTTATGAATTACACTACTTTTATAGGTTAATATGACATGTTATTATTTATTTAAGAAACTTGGTTCGAACTAATAATTCTGTTATGAATTTCACAAAAATCAATTACTAAATAGTGTCATAATTGACATAAAAGAGTTTTTAAAACAAATATTATATTACTAATTGTTATTTTATTCCTAAAAATCTATGGTTCGGCCAAATGACTTAGATATGGCTATATATATTAATAATAAACAACTTGGGGTTAGTTTGGCTTGATATGGTAAGTTTATTAACCTTATAGTGTAAGAAAACAAGAAGACACGGTAAAAGTTAAATTATCTAACTTAAAGTTAAATCTAAATGATAAGGTTACAATTGATACCTGAACTTGTCTAAATTCTATTGAATGAGAGGATTTCTACCCCTACCCACCTTATATTCAAAATATATCAATTTGGAGCTATTAAAAACCGAATTTGACTTTATAATAAAACAATATTTTTAGTTATTCCAAAGGTGCCCCTCTCCTCCCTTATAAAAGGGAACCTCCTCCCCCTCTTCCTCACACCACTTTGAGCCTTCATGCTCGGACAACCCCTGCCAATTTATTCTCTCCACTTCCCTAGAAACATCCTAGAGGTTCTGGTCTTCTTCAAAGACCTATTTTAGTGCCCTAAAAGGAGGTCTCAAAGAAGCACTTCAAAGAAGAGGTAATGTCCGTTACCGATTATTTCATATTTATTTCTTCTTCCACTTATTCTTATTTAGTTGTTTCATTATAAAGTAATAACATCAGTATCAATCAAATACTTATATGTTATTATAAGTATGAGACAACCCTATTTCACCATCTACCCATCCAACGGAAAAAGAAATCACCGCGCGTGCGTACGTACGGAATACCGTCTCCACGCCGTGGTGTAATTTATTTTCCACCACCACCTTACTTGGATGGGTATAATGGTGTAAATAATGACTATATATGACTATTATAAAGTGATATTGATTATAAAATAGTATAAATACACTCCAATACAATTCCACGATCATAGGAACGATATCATCACTCGTGCGTACGTACGGAATACCGTCTCCACGATGTGATGCGACTCGTTCTACATGATCTTCATTTCATAATGATTATATAAATGAATTGAATGAATTAATATGATATATATTACTCTAATACCATTCTGGATGTGAGGTATCTATATCCTAAAGAGAATAATAAGAATTTATTCGACAAAACACACATAAGAACAAAAAGTAATAAACACCAGAATAACAAGTAGTAATGAAATATTACTAACAAGAAGCTAAGAATATGACCATATATGATATCATAACAATACGTATTATTCGGGAATAATTCAATAACATTATTTAAATCATTATACATGAGGTTCAGACACTTACAATGCAAATCGGACCTAAGGTAAGGGAAATATCACAATCTCATTTTTATCTGAGATTGTTTATACTTTGGTATTTACTAGGGCTTATTTTATCATCCACATCCATGTTTCCTCAATATGTAATATTATTTCCGTCCACCTACAATTGTTTAAATCCAATTTTACCCTTCGGCGAGTTTTTAGTAAAGGATACGAAAGGAATCTTTTTTCAGTTTTCGTACGAGGTACTTTTTGACTTTTCCGAAAAAAGTACGAAGAATGTTTTTTTAACTTATACGGCATGAATGGATTTTTAAAACATTATTTTCAAGAATCTTCCTTTACAATTTTTAAATTTTATTTTTAATCCACTTCTTTTAGTTTAAAATTGTATGACATGTTAAGAAAGGAAAAATGTTTTTAAGGTAGAAAGGATATTTTCCTCAAGAATGGAGTTCAAGTGTTTTATCAAAATTATTTTCCATCTAGGATAATAAAGGGTTCTATTTCTATCCCTATTATTACATTTATTTGATTATGTTGTGATGGAATTGTTTTTATGAATTCCTTTATCTTATATGAATTGTTTTATGATGTCACGATGTTTAAGAATTCCCTTTTTATTACATGGGTTATGCAATGATGTATGGTTTATGATTTTGTGGCACACATAAGAATGGTATCATTATGAGATGGGTGGGACCTATATCTCCCTCAAATGCATTGGGTAAAGATTTTATATCTCATGAGATAGACATGGCTGGAACGTTAGGTTATACCGGTTCAGTGAAACAGGACTGAAACGAAGAGTGAACTCAGTTCAAAAATGGACTTTGTCCACTAAGATAGTCTTGGAAATGAGTCTTGACTAATAAGAAATGATTCTCTATGATTATGTGTGTATTCCACAAAGTTTAATGTTTTAAGTTATGATTATTGGGATTACATTTCACTACTATGATTTATCCCATGTTATGATATTATGATCTCTTTTGCAGGTTAAGATTTCCAAAATGTTATGTTCTTATGAATATTATGTGATAGATATTTCTTTTGTTTACCCTTACTGAGAATTTGAGCTCAACCTTTTATGTTTTCTTTTCCCCAGGATATAAATAAAGGATTTAGGTTAAAAAAGAAGAAGATATTTATGGGATATGTTGAAGATCTTTCACCACGATTAGAAGATTATATTCTGAGTTTCCAAAGACACTAAACTATTACAGTCCTTGTGTGTGTGTTTTTGTTATTTACTAAGTATTCTGAAAAAGTAATGTAATGTCTATGTACGTTAAGCTTCGAGTCTCTACAGTTGGTATCAGAGGAAAAGTTTATTCAACCTTTGGAAACTAGGATGCGAGAACTTTAGTGAGATCCCTAGAGATATTTCTAAGGTATGTCTAGGGATGTCCCTAAGGTTAAGTATACATATAGGTTATAGTCCTAGAATTATGCTAAAGATCATAGAATTAAACCTAAGATGTTAGATATTGAAGTTACTCCACCTTTATTATGTCGTTTTCCCTAGCATGATTTTTGCCTCTCACACTATTCTTTTTGGGTTTTAGACGATGGTTGGAACCCGAAGGAATCATGTTGATCAATGAAATGGAAAATGTAATGATTGTCCTCCTGAACAAACAAATGTTATGGGAGATGGAGTGCAAAATATTATTGCTATACTTACACAAGCTATAAATAATTCTGGACATCCAAATGAGCAGAGAAGGGAACAATATTCTATTGAGTCCTTCAAGAGGCAACATCCACCTTCTTTCAGTGGGCATTCTAATCCACTTGTTGCTGAACAATGGATCAGTACCACTGAAAAGATATTTTCAGTTCTTCAATGTTCAAAACATGATAAAGTCATCTTAACAGTATATCTTTTGGAAGGTGAAGCTGATCAATGGTGGAATCTTATCAAGAATACAAGGCCAAGAGATGAAATTGAGTCCATGGAATGGGACGAGTTCAAGAACTTATTTTTCAATAAGTACTTCCCTTGTATTCTTCGAACAAAGATGGAGAAGGAGTTTCTTGAACTAAAGAAAAAGGATGATGAATCTGTTGCTGTATACGAAGCGAATTTTACAAGGCTTGCAAGCTATGCATCTGGCTTTATCATCCAACCTGAAAGTAAAGTTGATTGATTCTTCAGTGGCTTAAAACCAAATCTTCGAAGGGCATTAGCTATAAGAGACTTCAGTAGCTATGATGAAATTGTGCGTTGTGCTATCAAGGTAGAAATGGAAGTTGGTGTTAATTATCCATCTAGTAGTTTTGACAAGAAACAAAAGATGGATTTCAAGGAGAAATCTCAAAATAATGGTGAAAAGAAGATGAATGTTTCCTTATGCTCAAAGTGTGGAAAGAAGCATGGTGGAGATTGTCTTAAAGGGACTAGAAAATGTTTTAAGTGTGGAAAAGAAGGCCATCGAGCAGCTGAGTGTCGAAGTAATGGAAAAAGGGTTTCTAATGATGTGAATAAAGAAAAGACTGCAGAGAACACACCACCAACACTTCAATGCTTCAAGTGCAAGGAAATGGGGCATTATGCTAATAAATGACCTAATGCAAGGGTTAGTGATGATCTACATGAGCAACCACTTAAGGCAAAGGACAAAGGGAAGTCACATGCGATCACTATTGGATATGATGAATATGAAAACGATGTGGTGGAATGATTAAGTGTTTATGTAATGGGATTCCAAAATAATGTTGTATATAGTATGGTGGAATATTAGAATATTTATGTATTGGTCTATTGTGGTTTTCAATAATTTTATGGTACTGGTAACCATGGAAAGTGATTGAGATATTTTTGGAAAAAAGATGATATGCGCATAATTAAGGGATAATGAGAAAATGAAATGTTTGACAGTATTCATGAGCTCATGACTGATATTAGGAAATAGTTATATCATGGTTTGAGGTTTTGGTATGTGAAAAGAGTTAACTTTTGACAGCACTCATGTTTTCACTAAGATTTAATGGGTATTCATTTTTCAAGAGAATACATGATTAAGGCCTTCGAATGTTTGGAATGTGACCAATAAGACATATCTCATGATATACAGGGATCAACGATGGTATTAACATGCTTGTTATATGAACTCTTTGGTAATCGTTTTCACTATAATATGAGATTGGACAGTAGTATTTTGGATAAGCCTAAAGATTGAAAATGATTATGTTAGACACAAGTTAGTATTGTTTAAGTATAAAACTTTTTTCGATATTATTTATTGGATGTTATAGTAATGTAGTTTTAGATAAAGGACAACCTTTAGGACGGGCGACAGCCCATCGCGTTGGACAAGGCTATGGGAATCGAACCCACAACCGAAGTGCGACTGGCCTTTATCGCCTACCACTGGCCTACAGGAAGTCCCTGGTTAGTAGAAACTAGTTTTATTTTATTACGCGGCATGATATATGAAGTATAAGTTCATTTTTGTAATCGTATACGATTAACCTCACCATAGATGGTCTTATGTATTTTTGATAACTTTTGTAACCTTTTGTTTGAGACAGATGGAATGACCCATCATTCTATCACATGATCTGCTAACACTTCACGAATGACAAATCCAACTTAATTTTTTTAAGAGATGAAGTGGAAATTTTCCAAAGAACGACCAACGGTGACACTATACCAAAATCACGAAATTATTTCTTCTAATTCCAATTTCATCAACTTTAGGGAAATGATCATGAAAACCAAAAATGCTGTCTTTGTACTCTTATATCTGATGAGTCAGATGGTACCTTAGATCATCACAAATTTATGGCTTTGTGATTTCTGTCTTTTCCATAGCCATGTTCTCTACCACTCTCCATCAGAACATGGTGGACAGATTTCTCTTCCATATCCATATTTTCACCTATGTGGAAACCCAGTGATTAGTTTATCTGGGTAACCGTTATGTTTCATACTTTTGTTTTTAAAGATTGGTTTTGTTATTACTTTTTACTATGTGGGTTTCTATTAAAGAAACTTTCGAGTAGTAAACCATTTATAACCCCGACGAATTTCGAGGGCGAAATTCATTTTAAGGGGGGTAGAATGTAACACCCCGAGATTTTATGAAAAATATTCTTTTTAATTTCATTAATGTCTTGTGTTGTACGCTACACCAAAAGGAGCTTGCACAACACGCATCCTTGACTTGCCTTGCATTACACGCAAGCACGGCCTTCCTCGATAGCTTGCGTCGTACGCAATACTTAGTTTTAAACAATGATATGCTATTAAAATATTATTAAAACTAGCCGTTATGAATAGTAATAACCACTTTTTGAAATTTTGTAAATTTTATTTTTCAAAATGGACTTCATTTTTGGATTCGGAATATCGAAATTAGCCTAGCGTGAAATTTTGGTATTTTTCTGGAAACTTTCAATTTTTGATGAATAGTGAAAACCACTAAGAGGTAGTTAAAAAAAACTGAATTTTTCATAAAACTTAATTTTACCGCTTCTGTGAGTGGAATTTCGAAAATACAAGAGACATGGATAATATCAAGGACTAAAATTTGGTTCAATGATATAAAAATAATTTTTGGTGAATAGTATCTTTTTACTTTTATTTACCACGGTTAAAAGTAAATAGGGAAATTAAGGGTAAAAATGATATTAATATTACCCTAACACATGTCATAATTATATTGGACAATTTTAATTCGTCCAAAAACAACCTTAGGAATAAAATATGACCATTTAGGCCCACTTGGATTAGATTAGGACATTTATTATTAAGTTATTTAAAGAAGGGTTAAATAGTTAAAATCAAAGTTTAATAAGTAAATCATTTTTAATATGGGGTTATATATAAGATAAATTAGACTATAAATATTCATTAGAAAGATAAAAATATTTCCTACATAATGGTATTTTATTTGTAATTTTTAGACATTAAATAATTTAGTTTATTTATTACACAACGATGATGCAGTAATTATCTTATTAATGAAATATTGACATAATTGATGTTATAAATACCCAAATAAATGTAATTTGAGACTTTATATGAATTACACTAATTTTATAGGTTAATATGACATGTTAGTATTGATTTAAGTAACTTGGTTAGAATTAATAATTCTTTTATGAGTTTCACAAAAATCAATTACTAAATAGTGTCAAAATTGACATAAAATAGTTTTTTAAAAAAATATTATGATACAAATTGTTATTTTATTCCTAAAAATATAAGGTTCGGCCAAAAGAATTATATAAGGCTATATATATTAATAATAAACAACTTGGGGTTCGTTTGGCTTGATATGCTAAGTTTATTAACCTTATATTGTAAGAAAACAAGAAGACACAGTAAAAGTTAAATTATCTATCTTAAAGTTAAATCTAAATGATAAGGTTACAATTGATACCTAAACTTGTATAAATTATATTGGATGAGAGTATTTCGACCCCTACCCACCTTATCTTCGAAATATATCAATTTGGAGCTATTAAAAACCGAATTTGACTTTATAATAAAATAATATTTTTAGTTATTCCAAAGGTGCCTCTCTCCTCCCTTATAAAAGGGCACCTCCTCCCCCTCTTCCTCACACCACTTTGAGCCTTCAAGCTCGGCCAAACCCTGCCAATTTCTTCTCTCCACTTCCCTAGAAACATACTAGAGGTTCTGGTCTTCTTCAAAGACCTATTTTAGTGCCCTAAAAGGAGGTCTTAAAGAAGCACTTCAAAGAAGAGGTAATGTCCGTTACCGATTCTTTCATCTTTATTTCTTCTTCCATTTCTTCTTCTTTATTTGTTTCATTATGAAGTAATAAAATCAGTATCACTCACATACTGATATGTTATTATAAGTATGAGACGGCCCTATTTCACCATCTATCCATCTTACGGAAAAGGAAATCACCGCGCGTGCGTACGTACGGAATACCGTCTCCACGCCGTGGTGTAATCTATTTTCCACCACCACCTTACTTGGATGGGTATACTGGTGTAAATAATGACTATATATGACTGTTATAAAGTTATATTGATTCTGAAATAGTATACATACACTCCAATACTATTCCACGATCATAGAAACGATATCATCACTCGTGCGTACGTACGGAATACCGTCTCCACGATGTGATGCGACTCGTTCTACATGATCTTCATTTCATAATGATTATATAAATTAATTGAATGAATTAATATGATATATATTACACTAATAACATTCTGGAAATGAGGTATCTATAACCTAAAGAGAATAATAAGTATTTATTCGACAAAACACACATAAGAACAAAAAGTAATAAACACCTGAATAACAAGTAGTAATGAAATATTACTAATAAGAAGATAAGAATATGACCATATATGATATCGTAACAATAAGTATGATTCTGGAATAATTCAATAACATTATTTAAATCATTATAAAAGAGTTTCAGACACTTATGAAGCAAATCAGACCTAAGGTAAGGGAAATATCACAATCTCATTTTTATCTGAGATTGTTTATACTTTGGTATTTACTGGGGAGTATTTTATCATCCAAATCCATGTTTCCTCAATATGTAATATTATTTCTATCCACATACAATTGATTAAATCCAATTTTACCCTTCGGTGAGTTTTTAGTAATGCATATGAAAGGAATCTTTTGTCATTTTTTGTACGAGGTACTTTTTGACTTTTCCGAAAAAAGTACGAAGAATGTTTTTTTAACTTATACAGCATGAATGGATTTTTAAAACATTATTTACAAGAATCTTCCTTTACAAGTTTTCCAGTTTATTTTTAATCAACTTCTTTTAGTTTAAAATTGTATGACATGTTAAGAAAGAAAAATGTTTTATGGTAGAAAGGATATTTTCCTCAAGAAGGGAGTTCAAGTGTTTTTATCAAAATTATTTTCCATCTAAGATAATAAACGGTTCTGTTTATATCCCTATTATTAAATTGATTTGATTATGTTCTGATGGAATTATTTTTATGAATTCCTTTATCTTATATGAATTGTTTTATGATGTCATGATGTTTAAGAATTCCATTTTTATTACATGGGTTATGCAATGATGTATGGTTTATGATTTTGTGGCACACATAAGAATGGTACCATTATGAGATGGGTGGGACCTATATCTCCCTCCAATGAATTGGGTAAAGATTTTATATCTCATGAGATAGACATGGCTGGAACGGTAGTTTATACTGGTTCAGTGAAACATGACAGAAATGAGGAGTGAACTCGGTCAGAAATGGACTTTGTCCACTAAGATAGTCTTGGCAATGTGTCTTGACTAATAAGAAATGATTCTCTATGATTATGTGTGTATGCCAAAAAGTTTCATGTTTTATGTTATGATTATTGGGATTAAATTTCAATACTATGATTTATCCCATGTTATGATATTATGATCTCTTTTGCATGTTAAGATTTCCAAAATGTTATGTTCTTATGAATATGATGTGATGGATATTTCTTTTTTTTACCCTTACTGAGTATTTGAGCTCACCCTTTTGTATGTTTTTTTCCCCAGGTCATGAAGAAGGTTATTAAGTAAGATATTCCAAAAGGGACTATAGATATGATGAAATAAATGGGAGAGAGTGTAGACGCTTTATGAACCAGTTGTTTATGTTTCCCAGTTTCTAAAGACACTATACCTATACGGTCCTTTCGTGGTTTTGTTATATGATGTAATAAGTACGCTTCAATTTTGAAGTATTAACAATGTATGTAAAGTATGGGTCGTTATAACGCGATTTAATGTTCCAATCATCAGAGTATACGACAAATCATGTGGTTGGATAATAATCAAGTTATGAGATTACTATAGATGAAGAGTAATGACTACTGTTATTATGTTAATATTAAACAATTATTTCATTTTGGTGTTTTATCAACGATGTCCTAGTTTTAATTATTATGGAGTATATAAGGACTGTACTACAGTACTATTTCATTAAAGATTTGAGATTGTGTGGTACCAAGAAAGATGACTCAATAACATGTTATAATTTTTTGAAAATACATGGTTTAAGGAAATATAAACTTTAATATGTTCCAAATACTGTGGTATTGATTTTGGAATATGATATGATTTATTTGGATAAATTATATTGGATATTATTGACTACCTAGGAATTAATTAATGGTTTTTTATTCAACCATAGTTTGTGATTACAACAATTTTTTATTTAAGGAGTATATCCTGTATTCTATGATTTAATGAATGAATATGGAAGTACATACCTATTAAAATATGGTATTATGGAAATTCATTTTATTACCACATTTTATGAGAATACACGATGAAGGTATTCACATGTATATTATGTGACCTTCCTTATAAATTTTGGACTGTGAGCTCGAATAGAAGTCTTGTGGATAAATCTAAAGGTGGAATAGATTAAGTTTGACATTGGATAATATTGTTGAGGATAAATCATTTCTTGAGATTATTTTTGGATTATCATAAAAAGGACAACCTGGAGGTCGGGTGACAAACCGTCGTGTCTGATAAGGTCGCAAGACTTGAACCCTCAACTGAAGGGAGACAATGGTACATCACCTACCACTGGACTACTTGATGTCTTAGTTTGTATAATGATGTTTATTTAAAATATATTGACAAATGAATTATAAAGTCATTATTTTTGGAACTCTATATGACTACGATAGATTGAATATTTTGAATTCCATTATCTTTTGGAGTGAAAGATGAGTTTGTGGTTGGAATTAGTTGAAGGATGAAACTCTACCTGTCAAGTATATTTTTTTCCTCTTATTCTATGAATAAATTAATTCTTATACATTAGGGAAGGGATCTTAAAACCAAAAATGTGTTATCCTAGTACCTTATGTTTTGTTGATCTGATGATATTTTAAATCATCGTATATTGATGGCTTTGAGACCCTCAATTTTACACTTGTTTATGAATGATGACCTCAATCACTCCCTATAAATTTTTATGTTTTTCCTCCAATTATTTGTTTCTAATTTCAACAAATTTTCTCCAAATCAGGATCATAATTTGGTGGTGATGTTTTCATTTCACTTTCCCTCTTAGTAAGACTAAGTTTCATTAACCCAATTTCTGATGTGGGTTTTCTAAAAATATATTTTTCAATTTTTAGCCATTTATTTTCAAATAAAAATTTCAAATTTCAAGGACAAAATTTATTTAAGTATAGGATAATTTAACACCCCAAGATATCATAGTAAGTTACCTCTTCAAAGAAATTCAATAACTTGCGCTACACACAACACCGAATTCGAGCGCACAATGACTTAACAAACTTGCCATTAAAAAATATGGTATGAATATTATTAACTCAATTTTGAATTTTATATACTTCATATAATTTTATAATCCATATTTTGTGTTTCTTAAACATAATATAAGAACCACTTCATTTTTTTCAGAAAAAAGAAGCATTTTTCAAAAAATGAAATTTTACCACCTTTTAATATTGAACTATTTTTAAAACCTTTATTTGACAAGAATATATTAAATATAATTAAATTAAATCATTATTCAGAATCAGGACATAAAATTTTAGTTGGGATAATTTTTTGGTGCTTTTCAGTTAACTTTCATATTTTGATGAATAGTGAAAAAGACGAAATTTTAATCAAAAACAACTTTTTTAATCGTAATAATTTATAGTGTTATATTATAAATATGATTGATTTTTAAGTAAAATTAGATTATATTTTTATAATTTAATATTTTTTAGGTCATTGGATGTAATTTCACGATAAAAATGAACATAAAAAAGTGTCAATCTTTTGATGGTTATTATTTTTTAAAAACACACTTTTTGTTTTGACAACAGAAATTAAATTTAAATTAATTTCTGACACTTCTGTATTTTGAATTTGGAATAATAGATTTCATATTTGTAATAAGGTGGTTGAAATCGTGTAAATAAGTAACTTTTTTTAGACATTATGAATATTTACTTCAGTAGATATTTTATTTACTGTGGTTAAAGGGTAAATCTGGTAAATAAGGGTAAAAAAATATTATAATAATAATATTAAATCACCATAACATGTGTTATATTCCTATTGTATGATAAATTTCCAACCATGGGAATCATTGGGTCAATTTTGGAACCACATGGGGAAACATGAGAGTGATAATGACACTTTATATTTATTAATATGAAGTAAAGACAAAAATAACATAAACATATATCCTTTAGTAAAATAATTTTTACATGTGTTTTTATAAGTTATCTATTCAAATATAAATATTAATTTGAAAGATAAAAATATTTCCTTCATCATCATAATTTTTTTATAAATTTTAGACATCAAATAAATAAAATATTTATGACACAATAATGTTGCAGTGTTTACCTCATTACAAAACGATTTAAAAAATAAGATTATAAAAATTAAAAAAATATGAAAAACCTGACCGATTCTTCTTTTATTATTTTATTTCGAACATGAGTCATCTTATATGCTACTGTAATGAGTTTTGGACCTTTAGAAACCGAAAATCATTATATAATAAAATAATATGTTCAAACATTCCTAAAGAGCCCATCCTCCCCCTTATAAAAATCCCTCACCTCTAAACCATTTCCCACACATCTCAAGCCACCTGGTTCGTCCAAACTCTACCAAATTAAGTTCCTTACGTTCCTATATTCCTATTAGAGGCCTTTACTTAGTCAAAATTCATTTAATGGAAGCCTTTTGGTTTAAACCAAAGGGAGTTACCCGATTTAAAGGCAACATCTCCTCTTAAGTTCTTTTCTTTTATTTTACTTATACAACCCACTAAAATCTATTTATTCCTTTATTTTATAACAAAAACAATATCATTAATATACTAGGTTGTTTTTATGATATTTATTTTAAATAAACTTACACACACCTCTATCTAATAGGGATAGAACATAATTTTTCTATGTACGGCGAACTACTACCTCAAGAAATGATGAATGCTCAATCTTCTACTACCACATCTTATAGTGGCCATTGTGATGGAACTATAATTATATATGATATTTATGATATTTATATGCTTATATATTTTTCTTATATACCATTTCTTTATTATTTTCATTTTGTATATATACGATAATTTCATTTGAGGTAATGCAGACTACCGCCCCCTCAAAGGGATATGACTCGTTTATACCATACATGGAACATATAAGAGATGGTTTTAATGAACTTATGTAACATATATAAAATATTATATTATACTGGAATAATAATATACCTATGTATCATTTGGTTTTCATTCCTTTTAAAATAAAAAAATTGATGTTGCATTCATGCGTACGTACGGATTATCGTCTCCTCAAACACAATGAGATTCATTACCCAATGTAACCATTCATGAATAATTTTCATTTTATTATTAAAAATAATATATAATAGCATATTATCTTCTCAATATGAATCAAATAAATCCTATCCATAACAAACATGTCTAACATGACAAAATATATAAATGAAAACTAATCATTTAACACCTGAAACAATGATACTACTATAATATTATTAACAAAGCAATATTAGAAGATCATATTTGATATCTTATTTATGTATGTAGTTCTTTTATAATTTTATAATAATGATTTAAATATTATACATGAGGCTAATGTACCCTTGACCAAGGAAAAGTAGAAGGTAAGGGTTAATTTCACAATCTCTTAATTATCTGAAGTTGTTTTTACGAAAGTGTCTAATGGGACCTCTTTATCATCCACATTCGTGTTTCTTAAAAATAAATTTCAATTTTTTTTACTATTTACTAGACTATAGGTTAAATTCATTTATACCCTTGTTTGAATTTTTATGAAATGGTCTGAAAAGAATCTTTTTGTCATTTTCTAGACAAGGTACTTTTTGACCTTTTTGACAAATTAAGGTAATAATGTTTTTTCTAACTTATATGGTGATTGTAGTTATTCTTCGCCATTATAACACCTTTGAAGCTTATATTACAAGATTATACGAATATTTTCAAAATAAATGGTATCTTTTATAATTACATGAATTTTAAATGATTTCAGAATAGAAATAAGTACTTCTCTCAAATAGTTTTGATTTCATCTATGTCAACATCCTTTAATGGATTTTATACTACAGTGAAGTTGATTTATTATGATACGAATATTCCTAATTATATTGAATGTTTTGCGATATTTTTGACTATGGATGTGATATTTTTATAGAATTCATGGTTTATGGATAACGTATGGATATTTTATAGTCTAGTTTTAATACGAATGTTTACGTAATGTTTAAACCGTTTCATATGAAGAATGCATTAGACTTAGTAAGTGATGGGTGGAGCCAGCTATAGCACCTTGATTCATAGGTTGGTCTCATTAGACAATTAGACGTGGAATTGGCCGAGACCTTTCCCAATTTGATATATGGGTTTGGTAGAGGCCATAATCATTTTTAGACGTCTTGGTCGAGGCCTTGAAAAAATGTTTTAGAATGTCTCGCATTATACATTCTGTCATTATAAAAATAATATTGATGATTGATGTGGTTATTTGACTAGTAGAATACCCATGATTATGTTTTATTAGAGAATTATCTACTCTTATCTTATTCTTGCCATAAAGTGTTTATGTGTATTATTTGTAAAGGCATGTGTTTTCAATTATTCACCATGCCTAATGTTTATGTAATCTTCCGCTATATTGTTTAATATTATTGAGCATTTGAGATCACCCCTTTCTTATGTTTCATTTTCATAGGATAAGAAGAAGAATTTAGTTATGAGTGACTTTGAGTTATAATATTAGAGTCTTCGATGTTTCTAATTGAATAAATTAGTGTTGTATTTCTTTTCAAGTTGTAATGTTGAACTTATGTATATATGTTATTTATAATAATACTATACTGATCTGTCTTATGGAATATGATTCCTTATATCATTCCAATGTATTAAAATAATACACTAACTTTGGGTAATTGGGGTCGGGGCTGTATATGTTTTATCTTCCATATCCATGTTTTCATATATGGAACCCTAGTATGTGTTATTTCTAGTAACCTTCATACTTACATTTCTTTATTTTAAAAAATTGGTCTCATTAATCCATTTTTCGATGTGGGATTTCAACTATAATATTTTTAAATATCAAAACCCTAGTATTTAATCCTGATTTTAAATTGTGAGGGCACAATTTATTGAAGGAGGGGATAATGTAACACCATAAGATTCCAAGGTATGCTTCTTTTTTAAATAATTCATTAGAGTGTGATTAATGTAATACCGAGATTAAGCACACCATGACCTATCAAACTAGCAATTTAAAAAAATTATGAATATTATTGACCAGAATTTTAATTTTATATATCCCATATAATTTTAACATTCATAATTTGTGTTTATCAGACATTATATAAGGACAAATTCAATTTTCCAGATAAAAGAAGTATTTTTTTTTAAATTGTAGCTTTCCCCCTTTTAATGGAGAACCATTTTTAAATCCAATATTGGACAAGTTTACATAATAAATTTAATTTAATTAAAATTTTCATAATATTCAGGAAATTAAAATTTAGTTTGGATAAATTTTTGTTACTTCTTTCATAACTTTCATATTTTGATGAATAGTAAAAAATACTAAATTTCAATTGAAAGCATATTTTTTAATTGAAATAATTTATATTGTTAAAATATAAATATGAGTAGTTTTAAGGTATAATTAGATTATATTTTATTAATTTAAATTAATTTAGGTCCTTAGACATAATTTCACATTTAAATTGGGAATAAATACAAGTCAATATTTTGATAGTTTTTACTTCTTAAAAACCCTCTTTTTGGTTTTGACAATGAGAATTCATTATGAATTAATTTATGAAGACTATGTGTTTTGAATTTAGAAAAAATTCATTTTATATTTGTAATCATAAGGTCCAAATTGTGTAAATAGTTACCCTTTATTTTTTTGCAATTATGAATAGTAACTTCAGTAATTATTTTTATATACAATGGTTAAAGGGTAAATCAGGTAAATAAGGGTAACAAATAATATAAAACTACCCTAACATATGTTTTAATCCTATTGAATGATATATATTATACCATGATCATCCTTAGGCAAACATTTTTGAATTTTGGGACCACTTGGGTGTGATAGTGACATGTTTTAAGAATTAATTTAAAGTAAAGAAAATTATAACATAAACATATATCTTTTACAAAATTGATTTTAATATAGTGTTATATAACTAATATATATGTAAATAAATAATAATTATAAAGAAAAAAAAATTCATACATTATGGATTTTTTTTATAATTTTTAGAAATTATATAAATATATTTATTTGTGATACAATTGTGAAGTAGTGATAACCTCATTAATGAATGATTCAAATAAATAAATTTATAAATATTAGAATAAATTTAATTTGAACATTTTGTATCCATCCAAGAATTTTATGGATTATATTGACATATTTTGTATGAGTTAATGCCTTTTTGGAAGTAATAATGTTTATCTGACTTTAAAAAAATCTATTCCAAAATATTGTCAAAATTTATATAAATGAGTTTTAAAAAAAATACAATTTTATTAAATGATATAATGATCCTGAAAATATATGACTCTTTAAACTGACCTATTAACTATTAAAAATGTCATTAATGATCCACCTGTGCTTTTATTTAAATTTTATAGTAAATATAGTTACCAAGTATTATGAAAATACAAGAAAACAATGCAAGAGTTAATTTTTTTAACTAAGGGTTAAAGCTAAAAGATAAGGTTACTTTTGTGACGTAAACATATCTAAAACCTCTTGGTTGAAAGGTTTTAGAAAAAAAGAATAATATCTTTGAAATAAATGTCTTTGGGATAATTTGAATCCGAATATTAATTTATAATAAAACAGTAGTTCAATACCTTCATAAAGAGCCCCTCCTCCCTCTTATAGAAAGGCACCATCTCTACCCTCTTATTCACACCTCCAAATCCCTTTTTTTGGGCCAAAATATACCCAAATATCCTCCCAATGTTCACCACTTAATCTGAGATTCCACCAATTGGGATGAAAACACAGTTAAAGAGTCTTTTTGAGAAAATCAAATGGAGACACCCGAAGAAGAGGTAATAAATTTATCCCTTCTTTCAAAGATAATTTATTCTTATAATTCCTCTAACTAAGTTGTTACCATACAAAAATAAAATCTTCAGAATCTAATATATGATGAAATTTTGTTATTATTATGATACATCCATATTCCTCTTTTATCAATCCTATAAAAAACAACATCACCATGCATGCGTACGTACGACTTACCGTCTCCACGACATGGTGTAAACTGTTTTTTATCTATACTTTATTTTGATGGGTATAATGATGAGGAAAATGACATAAATAATAAATATAACAAGTAATTACATATTTAAAATATATTTTCTATCCAAATCCACAACATTAAACCATTAATGAAATGATATCATCGCTCGTTCGTACGTACAACTTACCACCTCCACGACATGATGAGACTCTTCTTCCATGTTCACTATCCAACAATGATTATAAATTTATATATTATGAAAAATTATGAATTATATGACATAATAGTGATAATGGAATAATATATATATATATATATTAATATATATGTCATTCAATTAATTTCATCCATACGATAAGAAACCAGAAACAACTTTAATGCGTACGTACGGCCTACCGTCTCCAAGAATGATGTATTCATATCTATTATATATCTTTATATTATAAATATATATGATATTTAAATATTATTATACATTATGGGAGTATTTAAATCATTATATATGTAATATGGTAAAGAATAACAAGTCAAAACACGTGTGATAAATGAAGTGATTATTTCCCAAAATGCTGCATTAACTTGGAATTGCTAGTAAATGGGTAATATAAAGTCATAAAAGAGTCCTATATGATATCATAAATATTATTATTCTGATATAAGTTTATATTTCTTCATATGGTAGTTTTGAACATGTATGGGGAGTATCAGACCTAAGGTAAGGGTTAATTCTGCAATCTAATTATTATCTGAGACAGTTTATATATATGTATTCACAGAGACATATTTATCATCCATGTCCATGTTTCATGGAAAACATTATAAGGAATATTTTAAGGTTTTATAAAAGGTAATTTTAAACTATATCATCCATTTAAATATTTTAAATATTTATTTTTTAAATCTATTTAACTAATGTCCATACTTTCAAAATAATTTTAAGGATTTATTTAAATGGACATGATTGTTTTAAATTGTTAATTATTTTAAAATGTTTATAAGTGTTATGGTACAATTTGATTAAAAATCTATTTTAAATGAATTCCTTTATAAATTATGGGACTTTAATGTGATTTCATGCAAAAGGGATATTTCTCTCAAATAGTTTTACTGATAAATTTAAACTATATCAACATCCTTTATTGGATATTATTCTTGATTGAGGTTGATTTATTATAATACATTCTTTCATATTGTATAGTGTAAGATATCATATGTTTCACTATGGATGTGCAACTTTTATACTATTAATTTTTTATGGTTAATGTATGACATTTCGTATTCTAGTTTTAAGATGAATGATTTTTTTATATTTCACCCTTTTCATATGAGGAATGTATTGGTCTTAGAAAGTGACGGGCGAGGCCTGCTATAGCCCCTCAATGAATTGGTAGGTCTCATGATACAAACTAGTGTCTTGGAACAATGTCGTGACAGAATATTTATTAATGAACTTGGCACAAGGCCTTGATTTTGTAGTTATTATGTCAGACATTATGCATTCACACGTTCTGAAATTAGTTATTACATGTGATTATTGACTTGTAGAATATCCATGTGCATATTTATATGGTAATGTTTGACTTATTTTTATAATATTATATTCATGTTTTATGATTAAAATTCTTCTGTTTTTATTATTCATCTTTCCATAATGGTTTATAGATTCTGGTGAATTATTTACCCTTACTAAGCATGTGAGCTAACCCCTTTCTTATGTTTTATTTTCCCAGGATTACAAGAAGTTATTATGATTGATATAAAGGGTTAAGCAAGGGGAATAATGGATTTATCAAAGGATTATTTATGTTATGTTTTATGTTATAATTTTTAATGTAATGTTCATGTATTTAATCTACTGTCCATTACTTCTAAACTAATCGGTCATTCAGGATTTGTTTCTTTGTAATCATGCCAATTTATTTAAATAATACATCGGCTCTTGGTAACTAGGGTTAGGGATTTACATTTTATGTTTTTTCCAATTTCTAGCTAATATATATATCAAACCTCTCACCCACATTATAATATTTTTGGTATCACTATAAATGCTATTTCAATGTTCTTTATGGAGGTTCGTACGTGGAAGATTTCATGAGGTAAAATCCCATTTCATTATTTTAATTTTCTTTTTAATTCATTAATTTATTATCCTATCCTAAACTCCCCTTGTTCATATTTCATGATCACTATAGTATATTACATATACTTTAATTTGATTTTTTTAATGGAATATCAAACATAAAATCTATTCCCCTCTCCTTTTTATTCTAAAAATGAAAACATCAACTGTGATATGCCGATTTACAACCATTTTAAAAAATGTGTCTTCATTTTCCATTACTTCCATCAAGTATGCTCATGGAAAAAAATTCATGGCTTAACTAGATTATTATTTTTATATTAAAACATATGTAGTGTTATTTTTCTAGTATATATAGAAAATGTTAATTAATATGATGAAATTAGTTTGTGGTGATAAAAAACACCAAATATAATCTAAACAGTTATCATTATCATTTTATTTAATAAATCATTCTAATATCCAAAAAAATATTTATAAAACTGTTAATGATCATGTAGTTTCATTAATAAAATATAACTTATATTCTAGATAATTATTCCCTTTTTACATGATCATCCGTACATGTATACAAGTGAACCAATCATGAAAACCAATGAAATGAACACTCTAGAATGACAGAAATGAATCTTATAACTTGTCAAAAGGTCATAAGTATACATAACTAAATTATAATAAAAAAATAAATTTTTTAGAGGTTTTGAATTAAATTATTAATGATTCTAATTTCATTATGTCAGATGATTTATACAAGTGTAAAATGCTTTCAGACATAAGTTAAAGGTTTCTCAATGAACATCCATTTTTCATTTAGTTTACCCTTTCTCTCTCATTACGAAAAATTAATTCATCATTATTTTAAATAAATATTATAAATTATATTTATATTTTTTAATTTCATTTATATAGATCATTTTACCTATCTATGGTGGTGCAATACATATTTTACAAGGTTTCCTTTTTAACATACTCCAGATAAGCAAGCCCAGTAAAAGGGTACTTGCTAATTTTTTCCCATTTTTATGAACACCCCATAATAAATTATAAGAAACCAATATTATATATAAAATTAAACTTATTAACATGAATAAATATAATATATATTTTCACAAGTTAACCATTTTTCTTCTTTAAAGGGTCTTTAATATTTTCCCTTAAACCTCACTAATGTTAGCAATTTCAAAAGTTTTTAAAAAACACTATTTACACGTTTTCCCTTCAATTGGATATCATATACGCCTCAGAAAATAAATTCATTTAACATATCATTTATTTTTTATGACATATGTATTTACAATCAAATTTTATGAAAAATAAAAATGATTCTTCAAAATAACTCTTTTTTCCAAAGTAAAAAATTGTATTACTTCCATGAATTCCAAAAATGACTTTATGATATTATTTTCATCTATTTTAGATAACTCTATTTAATATATTTCATAATTTACATTGATATCTTATGTTACCATATACTATATTTTATTTAATGTTTACTGATTATTTTGACTTGGGATATACTATATTGATTCCTTCTGCATATTACTCTAGATACTTTATGATTATTTCTACTGATTGGGGATATTATTTAAATTCCATTTATTAGTTTCAATATGAATGAATATTTTGATTATGTTTCACAACATTTATAATAGGAATGTATTGAACTTCGTACATGATGAGAGTGGCCCCATATATCCCCTCAATGAATCAGTAGGTCATATGAGTCAAACTAGACATGTTTTTACCCATTTATTTATGGAGCCTTAGTTGATGCCATGATGGTATGCTTATGAAGTATAGAATTATTCATTCCCGTATTTTGATATTAGTAATTTTTTATTCATGTGATTATTTTACTATTTTAATTTATATGGTAATGATTTATACTAATGTGATTATTTATATATAATTTTTTATTCATATTTTATTAATGAAAAATTATTCTTAAGAATATGTTTTTATGGAATGTTTTTAGTTATTCTCCTTTCCTTATTTTATATTTTATTTATGATATCTTATACTATATTTCATACCCTTATAGGGTATGTAATACCACCATTTTATTGGGGTTTACCTTTCCCTAGGATTTGAAATGTATATTACAAATTACTATAATGAATATTATAGGAGTTTATTGGTTATTCTAATGGAGTTCCTATACTATTTTTCCTTCCATGTTGTATTGAGACAATTATATATGTTTCCAGTTTTCTAAAACTTATAAAATATTTTTTCTTTTGGGATTCAAATCTTGTATCTATATAAGTGTTATAAAATAAGTTATCAGATGCCTTCTACTGTAGTCAGGGTCCTTATAGATGGAATTAGTTAAATATTAGAAGAAACTTTGGAAACTATATTTATTAATGAATATGATAGATAAAAAACACTATTGTGGAATGGTGAAATATTCTAAAAGAAGAAAATATGATTTAGTGATTATTTATACCTAAATGTTCAATATTGTATTATTTCATTCACAAGTTTGTGGATTACACATTTGTTTCAAAATGTTATGATAAAATCAAGTATATTACATTATGTAGAAATGTTTCCTTATTTGAAGAATAGAAACCATATCAACAAACATATTTCATGTGGGGATTTACATCCTATGAAAGATATTGAATTCGGAGCTACAACTACAATTGGAGTGGAAATACAACTAAAAATAATGGGAAAGCTGAGTCATGTTATAAACAATAACTTACTTTCATTAAGTAGTGAGAACCCAAACATGGTGTAACAGTGATAGAAGGTTATATTTGACAATAAACCCCATCATTGAAAAAGACTATAAACCCATTTGTAGATGAGAATTGGTTAATTTTTATGAGAGGATATTTCTCACATTGGGAAGTAACAAAATGGATAAGGTTACCATATAAGGTTATCTTATATCAAGAAATTAAGATAAATAGTGGTCGTTTATACAAAACATAAAGGGGGGATGAAATTTAATATATGTAATGGAAGGATTTTATGTTGTTTTTCTTTGAAATATATTTCCCTCCTGAAAAAGTTTTGAGTATGGAGAGGAAATTAGTGATTATATAATTAAAAGGGGATAAAAACGTTTCCATATATGAAACCAACTATAAAGGGTTATCAATGCATAATATGGAATATATACATAATCTAAATATACATACTAACAATTTCATTGATGGTATCAAACCAATTATATTAAAGGTACTAGTATCATATAAATTATCATCATATGAGGATATAATATCATGTTCCATCAAGGGGATGAAATAATTTTCCAAAAATTATGGATTTGAAAAGAATAATTATAAGAATAGGGATACTAAGTACACATAACAATGAAATAATAAAAATTGGAATAAGGGAAAGATATTATTTACAAATTGTAATAAATATGGAGCAAAACATCATGGAACATACCAATTGGGAATGCAAGATTTTTACAAATATGGATAAAAAAACCACCGTGCTCTTGATTATAGAGGCAATAAAAAAGTTGGAAATCTGAAATGCTTCATTTGTATGGAGTTAAAAAACATTGAAAATAATTGTAAAAAATGTAAGGAATGATTCTTCATAAAAGTCCAAGGGAACAAGGACACGGTTATGTAGTCACACTAGATGAGGATGAAGTTCCTAATTATGTGGTGGAAGGTACTTTAAATATCTCATCATATTTAGATGATGATTTATTTGACTCCAGATCATCACATTCCTTTCTATCATCCTAGTTTTCATAACAAATTACCCATTTCCAATTCACCATTATAAGGGAGTACTCAGTAGAAACTCTTAGTAAAAACCTAATTACAAAATTGATGTGACAATTTGTTCCATTAATGAAATTTAAATATGATATAACTTATGATTTTATCATCTTACCAATGGTTTATTTTTATATAATCATTAGTATGGACTGGAATTTGAAGTACAATGAGAAAATTTATTGCATTGAGAAGGAAATTAGGATTCATGATGAATATATTTAATTTTATATCTTTATAGGGGAGCCTTCATCATCTAATTCATTTATGGATCTACCACCAGTATAACTTCAAAATGAAATTATTGGGGATGAAGACAAAACATCCTTTATAGATAAGTAAAGAAATATTCAAGTTGAGGATATAACTATTTTATAAGAATACATTGATGTATTTTAATAGGATTTACATGGACATACTCTTGAGATAAAAGTTCATTTTGATATTGATTAATTCCCAGATGCAAGACCAATATCTAAGACTCCCTATAAAATGTCCATGGTGCATTAAATAGAGGAAAAATAAATAATGTGAAGAATTGGGTGATAAGGTATTTATGCACCATAGTGCTTCACCTTAGGGGTGATCTTATTATCTTTATTAAGAAGAAAAATGGATCTATGAGGCTGTGCACTGAATATAGTGAGATCAATTCTATTATAATAATGAACAAGTATATTCTAACTCATATTGATGAATTATTTGATCAAATTCAAAGAGATCAACATTTTTCAAATATTGATCTTCAATGTGGATATAATCAATTATGTGTGAAGAATAAAGATACTCAATAGAAAAAAAATCAAACTTGGTATTGACATAACACTACAAGAAATGGGTCAAGTAGTGGAGGTTTTTTTATTTTGTGGCAGTTTAACCAGCCACTACATGGTTTTTCAATGGTTTCAAAAATATGCCGCTAAATTGTGTGTCGACATCCAATATATGAAGGATTCTTATATTTATCAGAGGTTTCTAGGAATCATATTATTAAACATATTTAGCAGGGTTTAGTTTCGTTTTTGTGGAGGTGTTTTGGTGGGCGGGAAAGGAGGATATAGTAGCGGTTAGAACCACCGTGAAATCAAAAAAAAATCCCATAAAACCCCACTAAATCGATTTCAATAGCTGCCAAATAATAGTGTGTCATATTTAAGGGTGGTTTTAACGACTAAAAAAATAATAAAATTAGATAGATATAGTTTTAACCACCACTAATAAAAATATTCTAAATGTACAAGTATTTTAAAACACTGCTAACTTTTGATTTACAAAAAAAACGAGAGTTGTAGAGTCTGTAGTCCCAGAACAACCCTGAAAAAAATTCAAACCGAGTGTACCTTCTATCACTAGCACATAAAATCCCAATAAAAATCATAGAAAATCACACATATAAAAAAAATATGCCATCAAAAACAAGATTATTAGTTGACATCCATCAATAAATTGTTTCAGGTATGTTTCACAAATAAAACATTAACAAAACCTCTAATTCCATGTTAGTACAAAACATCAAAGACCACTAATCACTATCAGATTAAATCTTCTTGTCGCCCTTTTAATCTCCATCTAAATATAAATATTCATCACCATCTTAACATCCTTCTACTGGCACATGTAATACAATTATATTGAAAATTAAATCATATATTATATTTATATTTAAACTTAAAAATAGTAAAAGTGTGTGAACTAAAGGATTTTGAAGTTATATTATTTACCAATTCACCACCTGTCATCAATGAAATATCTATGGGTATAGATCCATCAAGATTATTATAAAAATAAACCAACACTTTCAATGCCCACTTTCGTGCTATAACATCAGTAATAGAAACGAGGGAAAACATCTGTACAAAGATATTTTTTTTAAAATTTTAGAATTTAAAATTATGATGACATTCAATTACACCATATTGTATAAAAATTACATTTTCCTATGAATCAAAAACATCATTTCCAACATGAGGTAATATGTCTCTAATCATCAATGATTATTGGAAGGGTAACCTACTCCACCTCTAGTTGGCCAAGAATCTAGAAAAATAATCCAACGAAGCTATCATTAGGGACCACAATGTAGTCAAATGAGACAACTGTATTAATCAATTCAAATTATAGACATATAAAATTTTCATATTTTTCTACATAGTATCATTTTTTCCATATTTTATGAAAAAATTGATAGTAGTATAAAAACCCCAAATAACTTTATTCATATTAAAATTTGTACCAATAAGAGTCACCCATAATTATCCTCGCGATGAACTAATAGTGGCATACTGCCTCGCTACTAAGGGTTGAATGGTATCAATATAACACTTCCTTCATGAAATTCGTGTCATTTAATAAAATAAAATTAACTTCATAACATATATTTCAAAAATTTCAGGGAAAATAGAAATGTTATCATATTCACAATACTAAAAAACAAAATATACATAACTATGATATTGAATGACTACACAAATGATATAATTGGTGATAAATGAATGGATGACTACACCTAAAATCATTTTCTCCTTCAATAATGTCATTTTACTACTCCATCATTACATCATCTACATTATCCATTACTTTAAGAATAATATTTTCTAAATCATGATAGAAAAATAAGTTTGCTTCTTGTTGTTGGTGGGATTCAATGTCAAATGTCAAATCTTACACTTCATCACCCATATCACACAAGTCACTTTTTTTACATGAGAAAATACACTCCACCCTTCATTCATGACATATTTCACACAATATACCATTTTCTCTTGCGATAATAAGATATACAGTTCATGTAATTCATGTTCATCAACATCTATCATGTTATATAAGTTCATAGAATCAAATTTAAAGGAATCTATTTTAATACCCCTAATAAAATCAACCCAATTTCATTTGATTAAAACAACTAAAAAATTACCCTATATAGTTTTATTAAATAATATTATTCAACATTCCATAGTATCCCACTTCAAAAAATGTAAATATACCACTATTCTATTTTTTTCAAACCCCCTCCCCGATCAACTATACGAGATTTAAATCCTTTCACATTGTATGTGTCAAACATTCTATCCTTTTTAGAGGTCCTCAAGAAAGAAACATCAAATCTTCTAACAACTCATCTTGAGTATGAGCATTCGTGATATACAAAAACATATATATATTTTTATATTTACAAAATATATGTTTCAACCTATTATATGTATTGATTACTATATTTATGAACATGCACATCGTGAAAACCATTCTATAGGATATGTATTTTTATCTTTAGTTATATCATTATAATTTTGTGTTTGGACTCTCATTTGTATCCTTATTTGTTTCCTCAACTCTTTAATAAATATATCTATTATTTAAATATTCATCAACACATATCTATGTTAATGTGATAATTCTATTTATAATAATGTATCATTTGAGCTCCTCCACTCTAATCGGCCAATAGAAAGTAATATTTTTTTTCCATGTCGTTGAGATTGAGTCTATTTGTCATCAACATATCGAACTAAATTTAATCTTTTATCAATTTCATCAAAGTATCTAGAACAACATATAAGAAAATACTATTCAAAATAGTCTTCAGAAATAGAGCCTTCAGGTTGGGCCTTATATTTTACATATGATTTCAGCTGTACCATATATTTATGATGTAAAAGAAGAAAAACATATTGACTTATTTAAGTAATTTCCAAGAATTTTAAACATAAATAAAATATATATAAATAATGTACCTCTCAATTTGATATATCCATTGATAATGTACGAGGCCTCCTAATTTAGCTTTCTCAAACAAATGTACAGTTAGATGCATCATGACCGAAAAAACAATGGAGAGAGATCATCTCCATTGCACAAAGTGTGAATACAAATATCTCTTAAAAGTTTTCAAGATCAAATGGTTGAAGAGTTTTCTGATTTTTTTTTGAATAATGTGAAAAATTGTAGTATAAGAGCAGTATCCTTTTAACTAATAATTTACACAATGCTAATGGTAGCAACAACTGTAATAAAATTTTTGAATCATGACTTTTCAATCAATGTAACCTATGATGATTTAATTAAACATAATCTTGGATGTTTTATGAATACACATCAGATACCTTGACATGTTTTAAAATTTAATTGATGTATCTTTAAACATATTTTCATTTCAAATATTTATAGGACATACTTTCTACTATCATCTAGCTAGAGATCATGCTTTATGTCCATTACTTGTAAGTCTTTCCATGCATTGAGTTGATCATTTGAATTTCCATGATCATTAAGCAATGTGAGTATCGAATTATCACAAAAATTACTCTGAATACGCATCAAATAAAAATTATTATGAAAAAAATTAAATTCACAATACAGAAGTTTCAAGAGTCTACCTTTTTTCTACCATTATTGTGTTCTTATTTGACTTGATGATGCTCTTCGAACACGATTACCATTATCATTCCTATGATACTCCTTCCCAAATTTTGTTTCAATATTTACAAGTTGTGCCAATATTTCCAAACCTATCAATAACTTTGGAGGTACTCTAAGATTAATACAACCATTGAATTTTGACTTGTTCAACTGAAATCTATGAGATGCATCGAGAAATCTTTTATGACATAAGAAAAACCATTTTCTACTATGACGTAGTAATTTGTGATCAAAATCTGAGTTACAATTAGGAAAATCCCAACCCATGTAATTGTTCTAATTAGCTACATTTACATGTTCATGAAAGTCGCTAGTGGTCCATATCATAGCATCTTTTATTGTGAACATTGTTATAGAATATGCATCATATCTCTCAACATCATTTCTCCATAACTCCTACAATTATTTAATTAATGGCTGCAAGTATACATTAGAATAATTGTCATGCATTTTTTTCTAGGAATAATCATAGATATGATAAAATACATTTTTCTCTATACAGATCCATAATGGCATATATTAAGTGATCAATACTAATGGCTAAATGCTATAACTGTTGCTCAATGTCCGAAATGGGTTGAATCCATCAGCACCCAATCCAAATGAAACATTCCTAGGATTAGATAAGAAATATAGATTTAATGAATCAAATTAGTTCCATGATTTTGAATCTCTTACATGTCACATTATTCTATCTGTGTCATCTTCTACAGAATTCCACTTCATAGGTTCAGTGGTTTTTGATGACAAGAATAATCATTGCAATCCAGACTTTAAGTGAATGTAATGTGAAACCATTATAGGTGTGTTCCTTCTCTTATTATTCATTGTATCATGTTGATTAAGACTTACAACATCACTCATTGGGATCTATCTAATAGAATAATATTTTTTTCAATCCAATCTTTTTGAATCATCTCTCTAACAAATCATACATTCATTAAAACAAACATTTATTTTTGTTTAATTTTGACAATGCTTATTAACAACAGTTTCAAAACATAAAAAGAATCTGAAATATTTTATTCAAGAAATAAATCACATAACAATTCTAATATCATGGGAATAACATTATTTTAAATTATACATATGCATTTTATGTGGTACAATTTCAGCAGAAAAGAACATTTCGAATATTCTAACCATCCACTATACAACTCTGGATTTACATATTCAACTAAAAAATGAAATGAATCTATATTCTAAGTGAATTATTCTCTTACATTAGTCTCAACATAATCAAGTGGAGTATCCAATTATGTGTTAAAATATTGATCTAGTTTTTCAATGTCATTAAAAACATCATCTGTGACATTACTATTTGTATCACCCTCATATAGTTGCTATGTTATGTTTTGATATTTATGTTTTTGCCTTGCAATTACAAATGAATCAATAATACGTTTTTTAATTTCATTTTCCATTTTATATGAATTGGGGTTCTCATTATGTTGAATGAAATTAGTGATCAATGTTTCTATAGTTTTTTATTCCCCATTCGAAGCCCAACATAAATATTGAGTCTGGAATTGATTTAATATCATGTTTTCATAAACTTATTTTCTCTTCAACCATATTCTAAATTTACATTTAGGACATGGAAATATTATTCTTCCATCAATGAATTGATTTAACAATGAAAAATATAAAAACTCTTCAAAACCCTTAGCAAATTGAGTATTCCTATTCCAAAACTACATATAGTATGTGTTATCCAATTATAAAACTGTACATAGTACTATGTTATCAAATAAATCCCTATTTTAAAAAATGAAGCATTTTAAAAAGGATAATTAAAATCAATAATGCCAAATTGTGAGTTAAATGGGGTGTAAAATAGTTGTATTTTCCCTTTAAAACCCATTAAAAATCCCAAGAGAAAAAATATGTATTGAAATCCATTTTTAATAAAAACACTATTTTATGAAATAATTTAAATATGTATCACAATCCAATGTCAATAATTAATATTGAAGCTATGAGAATGTACTATGAAGAATACATCATATTAAGGAAGAGACATTGGTAACCATGTACCTCATAACAGTAAAACTGATATAATAAAGGACATAAAATTTGGAAATTCTAGGGTCGAGTAACTATCAAGTGATCATAGATACATAAAAACTACCAAAATCATGTATCAAGAACATATATCATTGGATAACCCTAGGTATATTAGAGATACCATTGAATATATGAAAAATATAACAATAAATTTTATATATTAATTTTGTATCTATTATATACACCAACATCTGAACTCAGAGCGTACATGATTCCTCATTACATGTCCCTACAATAAAAAAACTTTGTAGGTATATTGTAGTTGTGGAGTGAGTCTATAAAATCCTAGAATAAATCTACACAATATCATAATTCTACCATGAATTCCCTTGACCGATAAATATGTTGAGTGATATTTCAAGAAACATAGATCCCAATCATGATCCCCAAATGAATAAACATTAATAATCAACAATTAATAATTATTTTCCTAAATGGATTAAATGATTTTAAATGAACATTTTATGAATACTGCTTCTCCAAAATGGAATCTTAAAAAAAATATTTTATTTATAATAATCCTGGTTGATAAGGAAAGAAATATGAAAATGTTTCCTTTATAAACCCATAACAAAATATAAATAATTATTTATGTTTATAAATTAAATGGTCTATTATAACCAGGGATGTATTTGAATATATACCAATGTTAATACGGATGGGGATAGTAATTATACCTAGTAAGAGTTGAAACCAAAATATTACCACACATGCCACTAGGAATAGACCTAATTAGATCATATTTTAAAATATAATTAAAACTATAGAGGGGAAATCCAAAAAAATAAAGTAATTTATTTTAATTAAATATAAAAAAGTAATTTATTCATTTCATCCACTTGTAATATGAATTCTATATTCAAAAACACAAAAAAAAATGCATGCATCCAACTAGAAGAATTCCTAACTCATTATAATAATCTCATCTTAATTTCCAAGTCATCACATAAACATTAATACAAGGATCCCTTATCTAGAGAAAACCCATACATGAACCCAAACAATATATAAAATCATAAAATATATAATAAAATGGTGAGTTGACTCAAAATTGGGAGTGATAGTGTGTCAAGGTATCAATGGAGAAGGGGGCCTACAATGCGGGGGGTTGGGGGAGTGAGCCAGCAATGAGGGGATATGGTTCAATATGGCGAGGGGTTTGATGGGGTCAGGGGATGGTGGTGAGGGGTTCATTATGTTCGGGGGAAAGAAGAGGTGGGGGTGTTTGGCTTGTGGGGGGGGGGGGTATTAGTGTTTGATTAAAAGACATTTTATCTTTAGTATCTTAAAAACTACTACTATATTTTCAAAAAAAAAACATATAGTCCATTTATGAAACCAATCATAAAAGACCACCACTAATTAAGAAATTTGGTATAGTGTTATGAGTTTACAATATTACCTTTTGCACTAACAAATTCAGCTATTATTTTTATGGATCCAATGAACAAAGTGATCAAGAAATATCTTGATTATTTTTTTTGTGGTATTTGTTCATGGTATTTTTATATAATAAAAAAATCTATGAAGATTACTAGATCAAATTTCTAATTATTATGAAAACACTTAGATGAAAGTAGTTATATGGGATGTTTTGTAAGTGTGAATTGTTGCGACAAAATTTTCCATTTCATGGCCATATTGTCTTTTTTGGATGATATATAATTTGATATTGAGAAGGAAACAATAGTTAAATTGTGGAATAAACCAATGAACATAACCAAGATATAGAGTTTCATTGGATTAAGAGGTTATTAGCCATATTTTGTTCAGAATTTGGATTGATTATCTAACATGTCAACCAAGCTAACCCGTAAGGGAGTGATATTTATTTATAAAAAGGAGTATGAATAATAACCTGAAGAACTGAATATTATATTCTTGAATTCTCTCATAGTTACTCTACTATAGGGATATAGTTGTTTTTTAATTTATAATTAGGAAAAAAATGTAATTGGTTTTTTTATTATATATAATTATAGATTTATTAACTATGCATCATGGAAGTTAAAAACTCATTAATATAACTATTGAATTCATTTTTTTGAGTTACATGTTTTAATATTTTCTATGAAGATATAGAGACACTATATCCATGGTAGAATATGTGAGATATATATAGATTACAAGAGTTTGAAATATATCTTCTAATAAAAACTCAATAGGAGGAAAATATGATGACTTTAGATACTCAATGATTTTTATTTATCAATAAACTATATCCGAGGGAAGAAAAATAAGGTATAAGATGCATTGAGGAGGAAGGATCATGGAATTATAAACAAAATGAAGATTGAAAAAGATCAGGTGTACATAGATATAGTATAGATGGAAATGGTAATTATCAAGGAAGGTGAAACATCACAAGTTTTACAATTGGTCTCCATAAAACATTATTGGAAAGGAAGACAATTTCATAGTATGATAATGATATTTTTTAGAAGAAAATTAAAGTTATGATTGATGGGAAATTGGTAGACATCATATATGAAGAATTAATCTTTAAATTTGAGAAGATGCTTTGTGTTCCCACTATATCAAAGCTAAAAAGGGAGTTGTTGGATGATGATCATATCCCAAATATCTCTATTCACCTTCATAGAAGAAATATATATACAGACTATAGGGAAAATTTTTAGTTGGAAAATATGAGCTAGAAAATTAATGATTGTGTATCAAGATGTTTAGTTTGTCAATAGCTGTAAGTTTAATGATAACATCCCAGAGGATTCATGAAACCTTGACGTATTTCTACAGGGAAAGAGGATGACATTAATATGTATTATATCACTGCGTTATAATGTAATCTAGGAAATAATGATTCAATATGGTCAATTGTTGATATACTTACCAAATCTATACATTTCCTCACAATAAGGGAATATTTTCTATTGGACAACCTTACACGACTGTATATTAATGAATTTATAAGACCTAATAGTGGAATTCCTTCAATTGTGATTGATCATGATCCATGATTTACATCCTAATTATTGAAAATTCTTCAAAAATGTTTGGATAACAAGCTATATTTGACTACATCTTATCACCCTCAAATGGATGGTCAGTCAAAAAGGATGATCCACACATTATAAGACATGTTGAGTTCATGATCACTTTACATTCAAGGTTTATGGGATACATATTTACCATTTTTCAAATTTCCCTATAACTATAGATTCCATTATTGTATTAAAATGGAACCATATGAACCATTTTGGGGTATGAGATGTTTTAATTCAACTAGTTATGATGATTCGGGTTAGGGGATACTCATAGCCCAAGAACATATGGTGGAAACAATAGAAAATTTAATGATTATCGAAACCCAAATCAATAAAGCTCATAGTAGATAAAAAACTATAGTTGTAACCGAAGAAATGTTTTTTGGTTTCAAGTTAGATATCATATTTTTATAAATATAACTCTATAAAAGGGTGTTATATGGTTTGGTAGGAAATTGAAACTGAACCCTGAGTACATTTAACCTTTTTAAATTCTAGATACGGTTGGAGTTATGGAATATAATTTGGCAATTCCACCTAGCCTTTCTGAAATACATGATGTGTTTTACATTTATTTGAAAAGGAATTACATACCGGACCCAAAAAATGTTCTCACGTATGAAGGAATAGAATTGGAACTTGATATATCTTACTACGAAGAGCCTATATAGATCTTGGATAGTATAGAATATTTGTTGAGGAATCAGATGACTCATTTGGTAATATTAATTAGAAAATTCATAAAACATAAGAGGTGATGTGGGAACCAGAGGAATTTATGATGAATAACTACCCAAATATTTTTCTTGTGGTGAAATTATAGAGTGTTGTAGGATGATTTTTTTATAGGGGACAATATAACACCGTTTGATTTTATGGTATTATTTTTTAATGTATTAAATAGTTTATGCTTTATGCAACAATGTGTTTAAAACACTAATATATTATTAAATATGATAGTTAGAATACTAATATGACCATTATGAATAATAATATCACTCAAAGAACATTAAATTCCCCTATTAAATTATAAATAATTTTTTGGTATCATATAAATGAAAATATGGTATATTTACATCATTGAATTAGTAAATAAATGTTTTCAAAATGATTAATTATGTGTTGGTATTTTTTTGAAACATAAATGTTTATTTACAATTTAATAATTAATATAATGATTTATATGGAAATTTATTTTCATAAAAAATATTCATAAATTAATATTATTATTCCTTTTGATTATAAGATAATTTATCAGACCTTAATTGATTTTACAAAGTGTCTTAAAAATAGTTATGATTTTAAAATCTGAAACCTTGGAGTAAATGATGATTTTATTTAAAACATGAATTTCCCAAATCTATATAATCATTTTCGTAAAATGGAATCCATCTTTTAATTCTACATGTAAAAAATGGTTAGGATTATTTTGTTCTAATTTTTTTAAATAGTTATTTTTTTGCGAATAGTTAAATAATATAATTTATGATATAATATAAATACATGAATTATTTGTTTATTTTTAATGTATTGTTGATTTAAGAAATATTATCTCAAAAAATACCTCACTCCTTAATTTTTATATTCATGGGAATCAAAACTACTCATTTTCTGTCTCCAAAAAAACAACGTACTGAAAAAAATAAAAAAACACCCTCTCATACATTATAAATACCACCCCAAAACACCTCTTATGAAGACACCTCTAAATACATGAATGTTTTCTAATTTATGACCAATAACTAACCCAAAACACTAACCCAAATTCTATTATTACAGGCCTCACCCGAAAGACCATTTCAATATCCCTTAATGGGGTTCTCAATGAGAGGAATTCTAGAGTAAAAACCTCCTTTAATTATTTAACATTTCTTTTGATTTCATCCTTTTCTTATCTTGTACACACCTCCCCTTATCCAAGTGGGATGATGACTCCATTATATTATATATGTTTTACTTTTTTATGATAATGGGAGATCAATCATTAAATCTATTCTCCTCTCTCTTCTATATCATGGATGATGCATCTTCATTTTTAATTACCTCCTTCAATGTTGGTCATGAAACAATTTCACTATATAAAACTTATTATAATGTTTATGTTAAATAATATTTAGTGTTCTGGGAAAAGTATTTATAAAAAAATTAATTAATATGAAAAAATTAGTTACTAGTGTTAAAAAATGTCAATATAATATAAACAGTTATCATTATCTTTTTAACTAATAAATCATCATCATATCTTGAAGAAAATTATATATAAGAACATTAAATATCCTCTATTTTCATTAATAACATTTAACATAAATTTAGGAAAACTATTTGAACCTCTATTTTTCATTTGGGTTATGTTTTATCTCCCTTTACTCCAATGTAATTATTTATTATTTTTATATAATATTTCTAAATTTTGGTATATTTTCTGAAATTGTTACTCTATGTCAATTTATCATTTTTATGGGGAAAAAAATGTTTTACAAGGATCCCTTTTCAATTTCCCTAGATAAGAAAGTTTGATTAAATGGCACTTACCAATTTCATACATGTTTCCAAGTACAGACCATAATATATTTTAATAAACCAATATGTGTTTCTAAAATCACTCTATCTATACAGAAAATATATCTTGTCTATTTTATGGTTTAATTTAAACAATTATGCATTGGTATGATAAATTGAATCTTTTATATTTTACCTTAAACTACATCGATTTGCACAATTTTTAATGTTATCTAAAATCTATATTTACCTCTTTTCACTTTAGTTGGACGTATTTTATGCCACCAACACAATTTTATAGTCCTTATAGTTCTTTTCTATGACATACATGTTTATAGTATAATTTTATGACAAATATAAAGGAATTTTCCAAATAACTCTTTCTTCCAAAGTAAAAAGGGTATTACTCCCAATAATTCCTCAATGATTTTATTAGAATAATTTCATATATTTTAGAAACCTGTTTTGAATATTACTATTAACTAATATCTATCTATAATTTTACCATATACCATATTTTAGTGATTTCATTCTGATTATTTTGACTGGGGATGCACTATCTTGATACCAATTTCCATATTACTCTGGATTATTTTTGATTATGTTTATTGATTGGGGGAATTATATAATGTTTATGTGGAAATTTCAATATGAGTGTATATGTTGATTATTTCCCCCCTATTTCATATGAGGAATGAATTAGACATAGTATGTGATGGGTTGTTCCTGCTATAGCCCCTAGATTCATCAGTAGATCTTATGGGACAAACTAGACCGAATTTTTACCCATTTATATATGGTGTCTCAACCAAAGACTTTATGGTATTTTTATGATGTATGGAATTATTAGTTACCTAGTTATTATATAATTAATTTATAATCCATGTTATTATTATACTAGTATAATATATATGGTTATGTTTCATTATCATGTGAGTATTGATATGTTATTATTTTTTCATCTTTTATTAATAAAATATTATGTACAAGATTATGTTTTTATGGAATGTGTTTTTAGTTACAAAACATGCCTTATTATCTATTTTTATCTATGATACCATCTTATGTATTTCATACCCTTATAGTGCATCAGAAATCACCCATTTCTGATGTTTCATTCTCCCCTAAGATGCAAATATGTATATTATGAATGAATTTCTGAGATAATTTATGAATTTATGGGTATTTGCGGTGGAGTTTCTATATTTTTTCCCTTAAAGGTGTAATGTAGAAATTATTTATAGATATGGTTTCCCAGTGACACTTAATTATTTAGTCCTTTGGGATTCAAATCATGTATCTATTTCAATGTTAAAAAATAAGGCATTGTCTTCATTGTAATGCATTCATGCTCTTTGAAAATGTAATTTTATATTGAGGTAATTATGGACAATTTGTTTAATGGGGTTATTACATTTTTAGAATCAATGATTTACCACATAGATGACCATTGGTGTTGGAGATTTATTTTTTTACCATGTCATCAATGTTATTTTTAGAAGAAGGTCACTATTTTTGAGAGATTAAATGACTAAGGTAAGTATATACACATTTACATAAGATCATATTTCTATATGAGGAGAAATGGTATAATTAAATTTTAGAGGGTTATATGTTTTTATATTAGATTTATAGTGATTCATTTTATTTATAAATATTATTATCACATTTAGAGGATTATATGATTTGGGCATAGACATTTTGGGTAAATGACTTTAAGATTGATAAATTTTGATTGGAGATAAAGGTTATATAAATCTAAAAATAATATGATTTCAAATACATTTTATTTTTTGGCTAAGAATATAATTAACCCCACTCTTCACACATTGATAATAAACATATTTTATCAATATTCATTACCCTACACAAACTCATGCATGTGGACAAAAATAATTTAGTTCCTTTGGAATCATGGAACACAATCTTCCAATTTGGTGACAGATGTTTAACATCTCCCAATAAGAATTTCCCCTTATTACTTGAAAATAAAATTTTATTTTGAATAATGGGAAATGATAACATAAAAAATGGTGAGCTCATATGATCATTAAGCATAAACAATGGAGGTATGTTGGAATAATATAAACATGTGGCTATGAGAACATAAAAAATAATACAAATATCATACAGAGCATAAAAAATATCATATAAATGATTTATGGAATATTGGATGATTTCTCATTAAACATGAATCTTAAGGAAATCAGGAGAATAACTCCTTAAATAATAACATAGGAATAAGACACGAAATTATAAAAGTTACATAAACATGTAATATCATTACCTATAAGTCAAGGTGTATTTAAAAAACATATTTGGGACCTTCATGGGGACTAAAACTACTGGGTGGGAGACACCACAATCCCCAGTCACAATCCTTTCCATTTAAGGGATCAGTTTCCCCATCAGCCCTAGTAGATTTGGTTTCACCATATTCTGATAGTGTGTCAAGGATGATGACTTTTTTCCCATCATTATCTCATGATATATAAATCTTTACCCAATGAATTAGAGGAATATATAGGTACCAACCATAAAATAATGAATATCACACATATGTATTCCTCAAGAATATAAATCATTCATCATATCAATTCCCATGGAATGAAATAGTATTCATAAACACAATTAGATCATAACATGTCCCTGATAAATGAAATTGGTTTCATAAATATCATCCCATAATAAATATAAATTGACCATTATAATAACAATGATAATATCTAACAAAAATATCCCCATTAAAACGTAACTAATCTCAATGAATTTTATCATAAATTTAAAATTATTTTGAGATATCAATTGAATTATTTTTGATGAAAATATAATTTCTACTTTCAAAACATTTTCTAGTCATAAAATGCCAAGAAATTGTAAAAGAAAAAAAATTATTTGAAAAAATTGTAATATTTTACAATAATTTTTAAATCACTATGGTTTCTGATGTTGGAAGATTTTATTAATGAATTATAAGTTAAAAACATTCCATTTGTATATTTTTATTATGAAAGTCACAAAGTGTCTTGTTTATATAATGATAAAATTATATGAAATTTATTCCACTTTGATTTATAGAGAACTATAAATAAATATAAAATGAATATATATGAAATTTATATCATGGTTATATTTCTTGAGATATTTAAATTATGATCTTTGCATGAGGGCCGATAACAACAAGTTAGAACATGTATGATAAACAAATTCACAAAGTGTCTTGTTTATACAATGATAAAAGAATTATTTTCTAAAATAAAATTCACAGTTCATCGACACGATAGATCGTACCTACTTAATAACCCAATTTGAATTTTTTTAGATTAAATGAAAATAAATTATATGATATAATATAATTAAAGTATAAATTTTACCTCATATATATCATTTATAGCCATAAAATTAATCCTTATTACCACCCATGAGAAATATATATGCAAATCACTCACATCGCATCAAGGAGTTGGTCCACCAGACATACACATGAAAGACGTTATCATTTCCCAACTGATTATGTGATAAAAAGGTAGATATGATATTATAATTAAATAATTATAATTATTTCATAATAATAATATATAAATATTAAACCAATCATAATACCAACTCATAAAATCTTGTTATAGAAAAATAATTGTATCTCTATTTGGAGATGCTAAGACAAACATATGCACAATAAGTAATTTAAAATATGGGTTGATAGTAAATTATATGTAGAATGGGTTTTTAATAGAACTAATAACATTTAATAAGATGATGGATGTTTAAGTTATTATTTTATGATATATGTCACATATTTAGAGGTGGTATATTTTAGTATAAAATGAGTGTGATTGATTAGAGCGATAACCTATTCTTCGAAATAACTCCTTTAGATTTTCCTTAAATGACTCTACATATAGTAAATTGAGGAGATAATCACCTCTGAAATTTATATAATGAAGTTTAGAAGATAATTTGGTATTTTTTTGTTGATATAGATGACTCTAATATTTGAATCGAGATGACAGAGGAGGTGTCCTATTATAATGAAGGTGAGGGGAAATTTTGGAATTTATCAAAATATTAGTTACATTAAATTAAATTATAATTAAAATACATAAAAATGGAATAAAATTCTTATAAAATGTGTTCTAAGGTTGATATAACATCAATAAATATATTTTAGATATGTTTAGTCATAATTTCAAACCCAAGTATTTTGATTAAACCACAGTTAACCTATTTAAATTTTAACAATGGTAACAACATTTCCAATTTAAAAGGTTGATATTTGTACATATAAGGTTTCAATTAAAGTAAAAATGTTACATTTATAATATTTTAGTCTATTATTTATCCAAATTTTTATTATTTATAATTTTTATAATTTTTATCAAATTTATTAAAATATTATTTTCATAAAATATCATTATTGTCAATTTTTTCATTATTCAGTACATTGAAATTATGAAAATAAAAAATACAAGATCACATTGATAGAATTTATTTAATAGACAACTATTATGTAATATTCACCTATGAAAATATTCTATAACCTTATTTAATTCAAATTGTAGATATTTTAATATTCTTTATATCACATATGTGATTATTTCTATAATTTGAGGGTTATTGCATTACCAATGTGTAATAATTTATGCTAATTATGTTTTCAATAAAAAAATAAAAAATAAATTCCAGGATGTATAAAATATTTTTATAATTAATAATAATATACATAATTAAGTGTATCTTCTTTTATCCCAATATTTAAAATAATATCCATATTAAAGTAAGAGCATGATTTTTTGTCAGTCACTTCGATTTTAATAATATCTAAGTAATTATCATGAAACAATATCCATTAAATAATTATATATTTATCATTATGTGTTAAGGATCTAACTAAATTCATGAAATATAATTTTGGAATTATTTTTGGAAATTTATTAATATTTATAATATTATTTTTACCCTTAATTACTAGACTCACCCTTGATAGTCATAATAAAAATTAAAAAAGTTATTAATCGTATTGACCAGAAATAAAGGGGACCTTTTAACTAAATCCTTAAATTATTATTCCCAATTTGGAATCCATTTTTCAAAATTAGAAACAAATTATTTTATAAAATTATTTAAAAGTTATATCATTGATGGAACGAGAAAATGAGTTTTAAATGTGAAAATGTTCAAACGAATGAATTGTTTTTATATTCAAATTCAATGTGAAATTGATTCCAATGAAATACATTATAAAAATGATATAAAATGAATATAATAACACATTTAAATTTATAAAAATTAAAATTTAACATTATAAATTATTCAAATAAAAGTTTAGTTTGCAAATGAAATTCAGTATTTTTAACTATTCCTCAAAAAATGAAACATATCAAAAAATACCAAAAATTCCAACAAATTAATTTATTATATCCCAAATTAAAATAATTAGATTAATTTTTTAATATAAAATTAGTGAATATTTCAACAATTATGTTACAAATGGGTTTTCCATTAAAAGGTAGTAAAATTACCAATTTGAACAACACATTTTTTTACGTATAAAAAATATATTTATTTATACCTTATGCCTATAAAATATATTCGATTAGTGTAAGGAAATTTATTTAATATTTATAATATTATTTTTATAAAAAAATTCATTATTGTTGTTTTTTTAATTTATTGAGAAAAAATAATGTTTGTACATGGAAAAACATTTTTATTAGGAATTTTTTATATAGTAATTATTTTAATTTCTAGATAATTGATACCCAAAAGATTAATATTATATACATTTTAAAGTAATATTAATATAATTCATTATTATTTATTTTAATTTCCATTGCAATAGTTGGGAGGAAAATATAATAATATTTTAATTTTAAAATTAATAAAATAGTGTATTTTATTAATACTCTATCATTTGTGTAGCACATAAAATAAGAGGAACTCATAATTACATGAATTACAAGAAAACATAGTGTTATATGTACCAAAAAATAATATATGTAGTGCGTGCAGTGCATGTATATCTGGGTGGTATGTATTTCTCAATTCAAACATAGTGCGTTTGTATAACAAAATTTATATTCAGTGTTTTGTGAGATGGAAAATATTGAAAAGGTTAAACTAAATCGAAACTAATATTTCAAAAAAAAATTATGGTGTTACATTATACCACCCTTAAAATAAATTTCTCCCTCTAACTTTGTATGGGTTATCCATGGCATGATAATTAGATGTAACTTTCATAGAAACCCACATTGTAAAAAATAGATACTAAAAATCATATAAAATATATAATGTTAGAAACATAACATTTATAAAAAGTAACACATCACTAGGTTTCCTCATTGGAGAACATATGTGGTAGTGAGAACATGGGCATAAAAGAAAAATATAATTATCAACTTCTTTCAAATAGTGATAGAGAATTTCGTTAATAAATTTTAACAATCAAAATGCCAAAACCAAAACTTGTTGGAAAAATTTCATTGATTTCATAAAAATTTATAATAATTGGAGAAAATTTTATTTAAAGAAACTATTCCAAAAGATGATTGATTTTATTGAGAGGATATTTGATTTCAGAACAATATAAATCATTATTGTTCTATGATCAATTTCTACTTCATCTCTTATTCCATGAAGCTAAGGTGAAAGTTTTATTCCTGAAGTATATTCTAGATTAAAATATGCATAAATACTCATATGGAAAGATAATACATTAATATAAATAACCTCATTTGGTGTTTAACATAAACCATTTCATAATAGTTAACATTTTATCTTTTATAATGATTAAAGACATAAATATTATATATAAAGTTACTAAATTTCTCATGATCATATTTTCATTGATCCCGAGATATCTAAAAATATATAATCGTTGTCACATTCCAAACATGTGAATAACTTTATCTTGTATTCTCTTTAAACATTTTAATTACATGAATTACCATAAAACCGTAGTGAAAAAAATGAAGACTTTCATAAATTAGCACTTTCATCATTCGATAAATCTAAAAAATCTATAAAAACAATCTATGATATCATACACCTGAATTCCATCTTATCAGTCACAAGGTCATCAATACTATCCCATTTATGTTATAACAAACAAATATCTCGGTATTACATAATCCAAATATCATGCATGTAGTAAAGTTTGTTCTTACCTTAATAATATTTTTTTCCAAAAATATCACGTTACCACATCAATCACAATATATTGTTACCAAAACCTTTCAACATATTCTCAGAAATCATTAATAAAAACTATAGTAGACAAATAGATAAACATTACATTTTTCTATAATAGATTAAATGCACTCTATAACTTTATTCCTAATTTCGAATACATAAACACACAATCATTGATGGACTTTATTTTTTTACTCCACATTTAAAATAGTGAATGCGTGATACTTCTCTATATATTTGGGCTTATACATGTTCTGATGTCGATTTCCATTGTTAACCCTCGATTTGGACATTTTTTTGAATAATTTCCATTTTTTACACCTAAAGAACTGAAGTGTGGGGGTGAATTCTATGAAGCCTTCTCATTATTATCATTATTAGCTATCTTTTTCTCATTACATAGGAAATTTTTTATAGTTGACCTTCTTTTTCACTCTTGAAACATTTTCCAGCCCCCTTTAGACAATCTCTACCATAATTTATCACACGCATTGAACATAATGGAAAAAATCTTATTTTCACCATGGTTTTTATATTTTCTATTAAAATAGATCTTCCATTTCTTATCAAATCCATGATATTTTTTTTCAACTCTAACCACCATTTCTTCCATTATGGAACTTGAGACAATTTCGTTATATCTATTAAAGTGTTGTATTTCTAATACTATTCAGAGATATTGTTTTAATCTATCGAAGAATTCGTTAACCTTACTTTTAGTAGGGTTGATAATAATATAATTTTTCCTTGCATGTTTTGTGAAATATTTCTCTTAGGTACGAATAGATTCATAATATTTTTTATAAGCTCAAGGACATCTTTATATATTTTCATATGAGGAATATAAAGAATGTACTTATTTAATAATATGTTCTTGAACTCATCCCATTACATGGAGTCAATTTCTTCACATTACTCTTTTATTATTGATAAAATGCCACCGTTCATCTGATTCACGTTCCAAATGATAGGAAACCAAAATGAAATTCTAATGTTTTAAACATTGGAGAAGTGAAAAGATCTTTTTAGTTGTACTGATCCATCTATCAGCTAATAGTGGATCAGTAGACCCATAGAATGAAGATGGACTCTACCTCATTAAGGACTCAATAAAATGGTGTTCCCTCATTTTCTCATTTCATGTTCTAGAATTATTCATATATTCAAAAAGTTTTGTGATCATAAAAATAATATTTTTCATTACTTCCCCCATAAAATTTTGTTGCTCGAGTGGAATGTAATTTCATTTCCCATCACACTCTGCACTTACATGGTTCCTTTGGGATCCAGACCTTAACTAAAACCAAAACTTTATACTGAGAAATACCAATCATTGTGGGAATCCACATAAATATAATAAATAACTTATAAAATTTATAAATAATGAAACCTTATTTAATATATATCACTATAAGATTATCCATAGAGTCATCCTTAAACATATACATTGAAATACTTCTAGGGATCTCACTAATAATATCTCATCCTAGTTTCAAAATTATGATTAAAACTTTACTCTAATACCAACTATTAATACCTAAAATTTTCCTACAAGTATATTACATCTTTTTAGATGAATATTCATTATATTACACAAACACATGCCTTAGGATAGAAATAGTTTAGTGCCTTTGGAAACATGGAACACATTCACCTAATTTGGTGAGAGATCTTTAAAATCTCACAAAAATATCTTCGCCTTAGTAATATTAAATAAACTTATTCATTATAACCTGGGGAAAATATTACATAAGATAGGGTGAGCTTAGATTCATAGTAAGGATAAATAAGGGAGATAGGTAAACACCCCCAAAATATACGGGTATGAAAATATAAGAATAATAGTTAAAGTTATTAGCATGCTAAGAAAAGAAAAAATAAATGATTCATGGTACATATATTTATAGTTAATAAGATAATAGTAATAAGGGAGTCAAGATCATAAGCTCGGAAATCATAACATAGGAAAAATACAAGGAGTTGTGGTAAAAAAATAAGAATCTAATATCATTCCCTATAGGTCAAGGCACATTTCTAAAAATTGTCAGGGAACATTATAGAAGCCACACCAATTCGGTGGACACAAAACTGTAAAATGTTTTCATTCATTACTTCTCATGGTTCATGTTTCCCCATAATCCCATAATAAAATAAGTTTATCCTTTTTCCCATAGTAAATTTATCCAATTGACTGGTTTCCCATAATTATATATTGAGATTTAAATATTTACTCAATGCATTTGAGGGGCACATTTGTCCTGTCATAGCTTGTCTTGGAGGGGCTCATGTCGTGACTCCCCCAAGACCGACTCACATAGGTAAAGGGATGGAGACTAGAAACAAGTAGATATATTCCAGAAATGGGAGGCATTTCTCTATGTACTTGTACACTCACATACGTCTTTAAAGAAATGTGATGAAACTAATAACATCATGTAAAAAATTGGCATAACAAAATGATACTAACATAGAGTAAAACTGTCTAAAACTAAATTTAGATGATGGTAGGTGGTTCTTAGAGAGACCAGACAGATGAGGTGTGATTATGTGGATTCAGATAGCTGTTATATAGCTACCCTTTTTTTGGGGTTTTCTGTAGAGGTTTTTCAAGGACATGTTGCTTTTTTTACTTTTCCTTTTTATGGGATTTTATTCTAGCCCTGTTTATTTTCAGTTTTCTACTATTTTAATATATTTTGGTATCACAGTGGTATACCTATTGGTTTACTTATTGTTTTTAAATTAAATATTTTTTAGAGATGTGTGCATATGTACAACTACTTTGGAAAATTTCACCAATTTCATGGATATGCCTACAAGGTTCTAATCACTAGCCCCTGGCCTATGGGAGCTAGTCTTGGGGTAGTCATGGAATAGGACTCTCTGGGATGGGTCCTGACTGAGTGGTATTAGATGAGGTCAGTTTTATCTTAATGATCAAGAGTCTGTGGGTTTTTTTGGGGAAAAAGTGATAAATGTTTCGTGTTTGGCTTTCTAACTAGGGAATCCAGTGTGGGTGAAGCAACCAATGTATCCATACACCTGGACCCTAAATTATGCTTTTCAATTTGGTATATAAAAACACTAGTTTCATTATAAAAATTATGGTTCACGAATTATATTGGAATGGGTCATGTTTTCCAGGTCCTTCTTCAGTCAGCTCACTTGGTATACACTATTGACCATGGTACATCTTGTTTTATTTCAAGATTTTTGCACATGAACAACCATCCAAGATTACACCATGTGACCATGAGGATGATCCATGGGGTAAAAAAAATTTAGTATAGAGTATTTTACCAAAGATTTCACCTTTGGGTGGTGTACCAGCTATACGACCACATGTAGAGTAGCAGATGGTACACATAGTACCAACCGTTGAGATTTACATCTTGAAAGAACTTCACAAGTTTCTGCGATAGAGACGCATCAGGTTTCTAAGAGACTATTACAGTTAGGTGGTTAAGGATAAGATTGAGTTGGTGACCATATTTTCCATCCAGTTAGGGAACTAACAGATCATATGGTGGTATCAGCAGTAAGAATTATATATGGATCGGTAGGGTGACAGTGGTGGTTAGATCTCATGATATTACTATGAGGTGACTCTTCAGTGGAAAAATTATGAGAACATTTTCCCAAGAAGGATTTAACACCTTAAATGATAAGTTATTTTCATGGCCATGATATTCTATAGATCCTTTAGGACGACATGTGAGTATATGAGTATTCATTGAGGTATACCGATCATTCCAAGTACTCATGAATACTCTAGATGACCAGTGCATCAGAACATAGACCTTTAAGAAAGATGTGTTTAGGGCCATCTTATCCATCAGTATTCCTCTATTAATTCCTAATTATTATAGGGTGATAGAGAAATACATTGTGGTTTAATGTCCCTTGGCGGAGCAGATATAGCCTGTGAAGGTCGGTAGTGGGAAAGTAGGGGAAGATACCTCAGGATAAAGAAACAGATGTTAGCCTCAGAGATTGGATGTGTGACATGTTCTAAGAGGAGGTAACAAGATAATGGATCAATATATTGGGGATCATAGTGTGAGTGTATTCATCCTAGAGGTAGGAAATGATTGTTTTGTGACAGTTGGGGATATCTCACTAGAGATTGTCCATCCCATCATACTACTAGAAGGGAAGTTGGGGATGAGCCTCCATGGAAGAGACAGTAACAAAAAAATGGATATGTAGGGTGGAAAACATGGTAGGGAGATGGAAAAGCAGTGAGATGTGGTATAAATTTTAACATGTTACCACCACCACACTATATTTGGTGCACACTAGGCTTAAAGAGAAATAATAAAAGGGGTGGAAAAACTATACACAGTCATGTAATATTACCCAATCTCTCCAGGAATGATTTGAGTTATGGTTTGTGTCTACTCATAGTTTTTGTATTAATAGACACACGTGATAATCATTTTTTCTTATAATAAATCTGGTTCCAGACCTAGAGTTTCTGGTGAAAACATTCATGTGACCCTTATTTCTGGAGAAATATACTAGAGGAGAATAGATAATCCCACTTATGCCGATAGTGTGATCAATCCTTTGAGGTGAGAGTTTTGGTTTGAAACGCATGGAGGCATCGTCAAGGCCTTACAATTTCATTCATATTATGGATTGGTTATTTTTGATCCATGCTCAGATTGACTATTTTAGGAAACGTGTGTGGTATGTTCGTAGTTATGTAACACGACTTTCCATGGTCAGCAAAAAAGGAAACATAGACAGCATGGGGAAGACTTATGCATTTGAGGGTGCAGCTGATCTTTAATGAGTTGTCTAGCCTTACCCTTAGACTAGTATATGTTATGAGTTTTCATGTTCTATTATTAGTGGAAGAGTATGTGGATTCCTTCCCTAATGATGTTCCAAGATTACTTTCCCATATGAAGACTGAATTTTTCATTTTTTACACCCCCCAATGGCACTAATATCAGCATAATCGTATCTGTAGGCTTCTGTAGAGCTTCATGAGATAAGGGTGTTGTTGGGTGACTTGAAGTGGAAGGGATTAGTAAGACCCATCTTTTAGGTTCTATGTAGAGTATCGACACTTTTACCATGTGACCATTGAGAAAAAGTTTCCACTTTCAATGATTTATGAACTCTTTAATCAATTGAGACCGAGTTTGATGAGCACCATGATATTGTGTTTTAGAGAGGAGGATGTCGAGTACGTAGAGTTATGCGAGGAATTAGGTACCAAAAATCATTGCGTCCTAATTCATATGCAAGTGTTTATTTCCTATGATTCTCACTAGTTGTGACCAGATGCGTAGAACTACGTCACCCAAAATCCTGATATGGAAAGGATAGTCTTTATATTGAAGGTATGGGGAGACTACCAGATAATATATCAATGTATCATCTACTCTAACCACAAGAGTCTCATGTATATCTTCTCTCAGAATGAACCAAACTTGAGATAGAGGCGATGGATAAGGTTCCTCTCAGACTCTAACTTGGTGATTTTCTATGCTCCTTGGAATGGGAATGTGGAACCAGATTCTCTTAGTATGAGATCCAATTTGTAGTTATTGAACAGTGCAATGGTGGTTTTCACCTCAATACATATTTGTTTCGATGGAGATTAATAATATTACTGGCATTTGATTGTTGTAACCCCTCCACTCAAACGGTGATGTAGGGAGGCACGACTTTGGGATGCCGACTATGAGTCTATACATTCCCAAATTTCCATAGGGCATTCCCATGATGGATATTCAGAAGGCAGAGAGAACATTATTCTTTTCAGATGACATATGATGATACTAATGTTGTTGTGAGGGGAGGTTCTAAGGGATTTCATGAATCCACATTAACAGTACATCTATCTATGTCAATGATGTACCTGGACCTCCGATTTTAGTTTTTTGTCCAATTATGGGGGAGGATGTTTGATAGTTTGTTTCTCGATGAATTACTTGTCGACAAATTAAGGGTCTCCATTAGGTTCCACCAGGTTTAACTCAACCCCTTGATGTGACATAGTAGATGTGGGATGTGATATCGATGGAATTTGTGATGTGTTTGACATGTATATCCTTGTGATAAGATCCCATCTAGGTAATCATTGAATAACTCCCCATGATGTACAACTTCTATGTTATTTAGGAGCAGAGTTCTATAGAGATAATGGTATGCCTCTATGTGCATGAGATAGTTCAACTCCTTGAGGTCCATTTGACAGTATTTTCAGATCATGATACATGCCTTATATCCCTATTGTATAAGGGATTTTATGAGGATTTTGGGACTCAGCATCAGTTAAGTGGGGTGATTCACCCACAGACGGACAACCACATTGAGTGGATCATTCAGATTATGGGGGGGGGGGGAATTATATGGGCTTGAATGTTATTGTTTTGTCAACAGTTTAGATGATTTTCCTACTTCTGGTGTAGTTCACGAACAACAACAACTACCCCTCCACCATTTGTATAGAACCATTCGTGCCTTGGTATAAGAGACTTTGTAGGTACCCAGCTTGCTAGAATAACGCAGGGGTTTCAACCCTCATGGTCCCAGAGTTGGTGCACGTGACTACAGAGAAGGTCCTAGACATCTTGGAGAAGATAAAGAATACACATAGAAATCAGAAATATTATGCTGACAAGAGATGGAGGCCTTTGGGGTTTGAGTAGGGAGACCATGTGTTTCTTTTGGTCTCTCCTCAATACAAGATATACGGATTTGGCTTGGACAAAAAGCAATCTATGAGGTTCATCTTCCCTTTCCTGGTACTAAATAGAGTTGAAAAGGAAGTGTACCACTTGGATCTACCCCCACAATTGTAACGGGTACATGACGTCATCCATGGGTCTCATCTAAGCAGATACATTCATGATTCATCACACATCATTGATTGGGGTGTCTATTGAGGAGTATTCTATAGAGATTTAAGATCAATAAGCGCAGATCCTTTATGGGGAGTTGATTCCTCTGGTACGCATTTGGTGGAAGCATATGAATCTCTAAGAGATCACTTGGAAGTAATAGGCAAAGATTCATGCTCAATACCCTATTCGTTTCTAGTATCCTTTTTCTTTATTTTGGGGATGTAAGTTTCTATGTTTGGTAGAATGTAATGACTCGGATATTCCTGATTTTATTTTTAGAAAGTTTCTGGGAAAATTTCGAGGCTAGGTGCTGAGAAAACTTATGATTCCTTGGCTCAATGTTCCTAGAATAACTTAGAAAAAAATTTAAATTGTTTTTAGTGTGAACACATTACATTTATAAATAAGTGAAATAATCTTTAAATGAGTACTTGGGTTAGAAATATGAAAGGACCATTTTGTTCCGAGTTGTGTCTTTACCCTAGGTGTGACCTAATAATGGTAAGCGATGATCATATGTTGAAAAAGTCAGTATGGGAATAACCATAACTAAAATAATTAAATATAAATTATTTATTTTTAAATTATAATAACTAATAAATTGTAAAGCAGATTGAAAATCTAAGACAACCATTGTGTTTGTAAGGTGGTGTTTTCCTTCGGTGAGGCCTAACATCGACGAGTGTGAGTTGATTACAAAAGTTAATTTTTTGACGTTTTAACAGAGAATAAAATAAAATTAAAAATATTATTTTATTTATTTTTGACATTTTTTAATAATGCAATGATGCTATGACACCACGGCATGTCAACCTATTTTCTTTAATAAATGAAACAGTGTGGCGACACTACAACACATCGACACGGTGATGTTACAACACAACGATGCATTGACGCTACAACACAGTAACCCAACACTGCTGAAATGAATTTTTATTGTTTAATATCTTAGTAGGGATATGATATTAGATTTAAAATCTCATAGAAATTCCCTAGAAGCTCTAGAGAATAAAATGATTGAATAAACCTCTTGTTGGTGAATTATGAACGATGGTGAGATGACAGATCGAGATTGCTCATGTAAGGATCATCGAAGATGATGAATGTTATTCATTGATCGATCTAAACATAAGGTATGGGTTAATTATATGTGATTTTATTCCCATTCAAAATTTCTAATGATGAATTCAGACCATCCCACAAACAGGCTTATCCTCGGGTCGATCGTTCTTATGGGGTGGGTTTATTCTATTGTGGGGATTGATTCATCTTCATTCCTGTTATAAATAGTTTGATATTTCCCATAATTCTTCAGATAACAGAGAAGGATTGAGGCCACATGAACAAGTCCATGATCCATCCATTTTGGGAATTCAAATACTTTTCTCTCATTTTTTATTCTACATTCCCTGTGTTTTACAATCCAAGACAGCAATCCAAATATGCTATGGCGTAAGGAGGCGACCACATGTTATAGTGAATGGAGGTGGTGAATCTGGTCATTTCATGTGGAGTGTGATGGGGAGAGGATTGTAGTGGGGCAGTTGGTGGAGGAGGCAGCACCAGCCCGATAGAGAGGTCGTGCCAGGTGGACCTAACAAGACAGGTCACTAGCGTGGCTGGTGGTGGCAGTAACCCGCAATCCATGTGAGAACGTGACTGTGAGATGGCCCATAGTGGTGATTGACGCATGTGGGAGTCATTAGAGGATTATAGTAGGGTATCCATTAGTGGTGACAGGTTGTGGCCTAGAGGGGCTGTATTGGAGGAGGGCTTGCGGTAGTGGGAGCCTCAGGTAGAGATAGGGATGGGGTGGGGGCCAGAAAACACGGTGAATAACTTTTTGGAATCCAGGATGGTGGTGGCCACAGTGTAGGTGACAAATGGGGATCCGTGGTTCACCATCCATGGAATGCAGAGGTCATACTAACCGAGTAGATCACATGATGAAGTCACATGTTAGAGAAGTTCTGGTCCGCTCATGGGGACTGGGATGGGAGTATCGAGCCGACATAGTGGACCATGTCCTAGTAACCTGATGGGCCAGACTTGGGGGCCTAATGGACCTATCCCATTAGGCATTTCCATTTCAGTCCAACCTAGATTATTTCGGGTCTAGTCGGATAAACCGGGTCAGGTCGAGCTTATCGGATCGGGTCGGGCCTAAACAGTTCAATATTTTGGCTTTAAATTTTTAAAAGAAGGTATGTTTGATGAGCCGTCTTCAGTGTTGGGACCCTTGCATTGAAGTGGTCTTATTTATATTCCTAGGTGGGATTTTAGAATGGAGCATTTTAGGGGTATAGTTTCCCTTGGTTCTTTTGATGAGGGTTCATCGTAGTGTTGGTTAGGTCCTATTTAGTATGTCATTTTACACCATAAATTATCTTTTTAACCATCATGTAAACTCATTCTAACCTTAATCTTTGTATTTAGTTTTAATTGTTTTAACAAACCATTTTTTCACAAATTAGGTTCAAAATATTATAAATAATAATTTATAATGATTATAAATATGGAATTTATATGGCCAAATTCATATCATAGAACTAGAAGAATTTAATTAAGAATTATTCCCACTAACGTGACAAAAAATGTGTGCTTTTAATGTGAAAATGTTCAAAAGCATTGATGATTTTGAATCTAAATTCAATATAAACCTGATTAAAATTACCAAAACTATATTATTAGATATATTATTGAACTATTATGATATTTAACGAAATTAAATATGAAATTTTATATTATAACTTTTTTAAATTTAGAAGTAGTTTTCAATTAAAACCAAGTGTTTTTCTATATTCATCAAAATTCTAAAGTTCTTAAAAAATCAGAAAAATTCTCCCTAAGAAAATGTTGATATTTTTTATTTTTAAAATGAATTGTAAATTTCATATAATATTTCTAAAATACTAAAATTAAATCTGAAATTATCCACACTAAGAATGATTAAATCTAATTTTAAAAGGAATATTGTTTTTTAAAAACATTTCTTTTTCATTTAAATTATTATATTATAATTTATAATCAATAAAAATGTGAAAAATATATATTTTTATAACTAAATTAATCATATTACTTCTTTATATTTCAAGGTCTATGTAAAACCTATCATATTAAATTATAATATTAAAAGTGTTCTGTTGTTGGGTAAACCTCGATCTCACGTGTAATGAAAGCTATCGATGAACATCATTGTTACATGCATTGAAATCAAACATAGTATTTTGTTCAATAAAAGATGTATAATATATTTAATTTTCTAAATATCAGCAATATATCTTAATTTCCCAATATTTTATATTCCATTCTATGCTCGGAGATGCATGTCCAATATATTGTTGAATAAAATGTTACTATTTCATAATTTCAGGGTGTTGCATTTGAGAAATTCTAATAGGATGATCTCAACTCAAGGTGCTGCTGTGGGAATTATTTCTGGGTTTATAGAATTAAAAATCTATAAATTGAGGGATTAAACTACATACAATCATTCATGGTCATGGAATTTTAAAATGGGGATAAAATGTTCCATATGATGCTAGAGTACTGTGAAATATTTAGTTTGTACAAAAGGATTATTTTCCATAAAAGTCCACATGAACACCTAAAATAAAAATCTATTGAGGAGAGGTCAGACTTTTTAAAATATTATATTTATTAAAACTCTTTAATAGAGGGAATATGTGAAATTATGAATCTTTAATTTCATATAATAATTACTTTTTATGTGAATTAAGGGGTCATAAGTGACGATTGTAACACCCTGGGATTTTAAAATAAGTACATCATGTTCCATGTTCCTAGTAATCTTCGCATGGAGATTACTAACTATGCTTTTGTTGATACTGATATTTTAATTTGGAAACCTGCTCTTATTAGCACCTTTTTTAGTCGGGAATGCTATAACATGCTGTGCGAAATACATTCTGAAATCCCTCCTTGACTGGAAGGTGTTCGTTGACCCTAAATTCACCCCAATGATGACCTATTGATCTGGAGAATGTAGAAAAACAGACTGCCTATTAAGTGTCTGCTACAACGCATAGGTCTAAATTTGGCCTCCATATGCTATTTCTGCTTTAACAGTGATGAATCTGGAGAACACTTGTTTATCCAGTGCGATTTTTCTGCTCGTTTATGGAACTATGTGCAATAAGTTTTCCAATGCTGCCTTGAATTCTACTCTATTGACTCGCTGCTCAATTCAGCCTTTAAGATTTATTTCAGTAGTGAAGTGAAATCCTTGTTTATTGCTGCTATTGTCTCGGTTTTCTCCTATATCAAGAAATCTCGGAACAATATTGTTTTCAACAATGTCAATCCTTCTTTTCGGGATGGTGTTCTGTTGATACATCGAAGCATTCAACTTTCTTCGATGAACCAAACTTGGTCTATGAACAATGATGTATCCAACCTTGTACTTTTGAGATCTCTTGGTGTTAGTGGAAGAGAAAGGAATCCCAGAATGGTCAAGTACATCTGGTGGATTCCACCAATTTCAGATGGGTTGAACGTGAATGTTGATGGGGTGGCCTCCGGTGCACCGGGTCCTACTGGGTGTGGTGGAGTCTTTAGAACTCATCGGGGCTTCGTTAAAGGATGTTTCTTCCATTATGTTGGGTATGCTCATGCGGTTGAAACAGAATTGTGGGCTATGATCCAAGATATCAGGTATGTAGTGCATTATGGGTCGTGTAGACTATGGTTATATTCAGATTCATCTGTTGCTATGCAGATTCTGAAAGATCAATCTCGGAATGTTACTGTTTATATTATCATATAAAAGGCAGGGGCCGGGAAACAATGCGGGTGATGGCCCAGCCCACGAGTGGTTACGTGGTCAGGCATGCAGTGGCCCGAAAATCCCCTACCTTCCCCAGGCCCACCCAAGGGGTGAAGCCCAGTTCCCCAACGGGGGCCGGCGCCGCGTGAACGCTTGGGTAACCGGCGTGCAATCGTGCACCGCGTGTGGTGAACATGCTTTTTAAAGCATACCCCCTGACAGGGTTCGAACCCCCGACCTCCCCTGAGGGAAGCGGAGCCTTCGACCACTCCACCACGCCCACGGGGGCAAACGTTTAATATGGGTAACGAGGTATAGGGCTGGCCTGCCCACCTGCGCGCCACACGTCCCCAGCTAGGCCCAAGGTGGCCAATCCTTGGGCTTGGGCCAGTTCCCACGGAGTCGAGGGGACGAGAGGTTCGCTGACAAATGGTGTGCGTTGCCTTTGTGAGGACTCGAACCCGGAACCTCAGCGACGGGTCGCCACCGCCTTGAACCAACTCACCCAGCCCCCGCGGGAAAACGTTTAATATGGGTAACGAGGTATAGGGCTGGCCTGCCCACCTGCGCGCCACACGTCCCCAGCTAGGCCCAAGGTGGCCAATCCTTGGGCTTGGGCCAGTTCCCACGGAGTCGAGGGGACGAGAGGTTCGCTGACAAATGTTGTGCGTTGCCTTTGTGAGGACTCGAACCCGGAACCTCAGCGACGGGTCGCCACCGCCTTGAACCAACTCACCCAGCCCCCGCGGGCAGACTTTTAATATGGGTAACGAGGTATAGGGCTGGCCTGCCCACCTGCGCGCCACACGTCCCCAGCTAGGCCCAAGGTGGCCAATCCTTGGGCTTGGGCCAGTTCCCACGGAGTCGAGGGGACGAGAGGTTCGCTGACAAATGGTGTGCGTTGCCTTTGTGAGGACTCGAACCCGGAACCTCAGCGACGGGTCGCCACCGTCTTGAACCAACTCACCCAGCCCCCGCGGGCGAAACGTTTAATATGGGTAACGAGGTATAGGGCTGGCCTGCCCACCTGCGCGCCACACGTCCCCAGCTAGGCCCAAGGTGGCCAATCCTTGGGCTTGGGCCAGTTCCCACGGAGTCGAGGGGACGAGAGGTTCGCTGACAAATGGTGTGCGTTTCCTTTGTGAGGACTCGAACCCGGAACCTCAGCGACGGGTCGCCACCGCCTTGAACCAACTCACCCAGCCCTCGCAAAATGATTATGCCTTGATGTTTCTCATTTCTATCGAGAAGCTAACCAAGCTACTGATGCTCTCTCTAAAAGGTATATTATTGAGGTTGGTTCTAGTTGGTTATTTTTCCTGCCCTTCTATTGTGACAGTTTGGTTAGCAATGATAGGGACGGTGTTTTGTATACACGACTTTGTAAGGCCCCATATTTCTGAGTTGTTTTGTACTGTTTATCCTTTTTTATAATAGTTTGTTGGGAGCAGGTTTCTACTTGTCTCTCGAACCATTTGGCTATTTCATTTTTAAATAAATTATATCTCTTCAATATCTAATGATGCACATAATAATGGGTTTAAACGAAACATGGTATTCTATTAAAATACAATTATCTAAACATGACCATTATAACCTAACTATTATGTTGTAGGGTATGAATAATTGTAACCAAATTCTTAATAATTTATATTTTAAATTGTTTTATTATAAATTCAATTTTAATCTATTTATAAGAAATAATATATGAATCAATTGAATGTCAATGAAATGTTTTCTGAAAAATAGAATTTCTTTAAATAGAAGTCTAGTCCAGTTTGGTGAAAATTGATTAAAATTAATTTTTAACCCTTAAAGATATTTTACTTGAAAAGTAATATTTATTTTTTATTAATAAATGTTTGTATTAAATTTTTATGAATTGTTTTATAATTTTCTGATAAAAATAATTTTTTGGTTAATAGTGTAATATACTAAATTTTAATTTAAAACTACAATGTTTTTAATTATTTATGAAGATAAATTATAATTTAATTTTTTTTAAAATAATAACATTTCAATAAAATATTTATTTATGTAATTTAGTATATTTAATCAATTTCGTGTTGAATTTTGATATAAACACATTAAATACTTATAATCATTTTCACTTCAAAAGCCCATATTCTCATCTCGTCTATTGGATTAATTTTATATTAAAATTTTACACTTAAGGGAATAGAATTGGAAAATTTATTTCCTTATTTTGAGTAATAATATTTTATATATTATAATATATACCACATAATTTACAAAAATATTAAATAGTGAAAATAGAAAAAAGAATAATTTTGTGGTTAAAGATAAAATGTTATTACCTATGTTAAAACTAAAATGAAAATGGTTAAAATGACATAAACTAGTTTACCATATATTTTATGACCATATATACACCTTAAAATTTCTATTTATCTAGAATAATCTATATTTTACCCCTGTGGCATGTGAAAATAATTTTTGTGCCTTTTTCATTTCAAAAAATACATGTCCACCACTCACCTCACTTATAAAAGCACACCCATATCCTGTTTTCTCAAAACCCTAAAACCCTTTTGATTCACCAAATACCTACTAAAATCATTTAATTACATCACTATCATAATATATTAAAATTTTTAATTTCATAAAGTGATTCTTGGAATACATTACATGTAATCCAAAAGAGGTGATTTAATAAGAGGTAAAATTTCTAACTATGCGTTTTTTATTTATTCATTATGTCCATCAAATATTCTTCATTTATGATTATTAAATAAAACCTGAATCTATTGTATACTAATATGTTATTATGTTAAATTTATTACCTATACTCATATCTTCTTACATGAAATGGGAAACGATAATGTCTCTCATTCATATGGAGGACTACCACCTCACAAACCAATGTGACACATTTTCCATCAACACCACTCATATTTGGGTATGATTATGGATATAAAGTATATATAATAAATTTCTTAAATAATTATAAACAATTATTTATTATTTCAAAAAAATTACTTTCCATTCTGTATGGGATATGATGACGTCGCTCGTGTATATGGAGTAATGTGGCCTAGCGAAGCAATATGATTCGATTTTACACAGATTCTATATTTTTATGTTAATAAGTAAAATTTTAATGAATATATTTGATATTAGTGAAATAATTATTTTATTCATGAAAAATGTATCATTCTTAAAATATAATATATCATTTTATGTCATATATTTACACTCACACAAAGATGAAATTTTCGTTTGTATACAGGTGGACTACCTCTGCCCATGAGCCTTACCCATGTTGGTAAGGACTCTGCAAGTGCATCCGGGAGACCCGGGATCAAATCCAGGCAGTGATATTATTTCCGGTTTACTGTAGCAGTACGGTAGCAGTACTATAGCAGGCACTATAGCAGGCACTGTAGCGGAACTGTGCAGTACTATAGCTGGAACTGTAGCAGGTACTGTTTGGCACTGTATCAGCCAGGAATATGCCCCCGTTTGGGACTTCGGGCCACTGATTTGGTCCCCGGGTACTTTAAAGCCTTCTGGCCGCCCAGGCCTTCAGGTCAGTAAGGAATTTGGGCCACCTTAAGACCTCCGGGACACCTTAATTACAGATGTAAACCAAATGACCTACGAGGAACAAGCTCTACAAGGAGGATGAGAAATGTGCTTTCACCAGAGCAGAAGCTAAACAAATTGCAAGAATGAGAGGGTATGTCACCTGCCATCGGGAGAATCCTATGCATGCATGGGAATGCCTAGCTGAACAACCATGCGAAGGTGGAGAGATGATTTCTCAATGAAGATGCTGGGGAGGATCAGTTCTATGTAGTTAGTCAAGGTTGTATGTAATGTTTGAAGCCTACGGGCAAATGAATTTTTCTAAGGCCTACGGGACATGTAATACTTATGCCTATGGGCCTTTTAAGGGTTCCACCTCACCCCTTGAAAGGTGTATTATCAAAAAAATCAATAGAAAATGAAGGCCTTCGGGCCATTGGAGGAGTACAAGTGGACTACCTCCATCACGATGTGATGTGAATCTATTTTCATCACGAAAACACATAGATGATATATATAAGCATATTTTAAAAAATACCATGCTATTTATGATATTATAATAATTATTTAGAAATATAATATTGCTTACTAAAATTCCAAAATGATTGTTGAAAAATGGGATCATTACTCATGCTCACTTACAACCTAATGTCTCTATGATCATAACATTCATCATCTTCCGAAACCATATTTATTGAATGGTAATAAAATTATTATCTATGAAAAAATTATATAATTATTTCATGATTATTATTTTGGATATGATCAAATAATGAAATATTAGACCAGTTCTTAACCTACCAAATTCATTTTTATATTCAACTAAAATATCATCCAAACATCAGACATAAATATAATTGATAATGTAATTGTATATAACATGGAAATCAAGGAAATATAATGAATAAAAAAATATTATAAGGTTCCAAAAAATTAAAATAATTAATAGAATTTTATTATACAGTAAAATTAAGAAACTTTGTGAAGAGTCATACTGAGTGCATGTGACATCATCTCAATTTCCCCTCATTGAGGCATATTGTAATATTAAAAAAAATTCCATTTTGTGTTTGTATATACTTATTATTTTTCATGAAATATATTGAATACATCAAAATTATTTTAATTTTATGTTTAAATTTCAATTATTTCATCTATGTAAATTTAAATTGAAAATTAAAATGTGGTAAACAAATTCATAACACGATTTTATTTTATGATGTTAAATTAATTCATCATTGTCTTTGACAATATAAGATTATTTTGAAAATTTTTTGGACAATATTACATTTTAATTCCACTTTTATGTGGATTCAAATTTAAAACACATAATTTATTCATTTATTAATTCTCTCTTTAAAATAATTATTATTATAACGGTTTATTTCACAACATCATTTTAATCAAGATTTTTTATATTTGAGATACCATTGGATGAAATTATATGATTATGGTCTAATAAACCCAATAAAATTTATTCAACCCTATTTATTCATGCTATGTTCATGAAATAATACTATTTTCCCACTGTTTGGTGGTTAAAAGTATTGATAAAATGTTTTACTGAGATCTGACATCATTTCACTCTTCATTCAAAAATCATTTTCATTCAAAACTAGTTTTTAAAATGTTCTAGATTTTTTTATCAATTTCTTAATTATTTATTAGTGGTATTTTTCCTATTTATTTCATTTTATAAAAATTTTAAAAATTAATCATCATGTATTTTTTAAAATAAGGCCTATTTGTATTTTACCTAAAAAGTTAAAGGAATATTTTCTAACATGTTTGTAATAAAAAATTTCAAACATCCATGACCACTCAAATCTTTCTAATATCATTTCATAATATTAAAAGGTAATTTACAATGAAAATATGTTTCAATATAATTTATTATTTTTTATTTAAAAAAAATTATTTCAAAGTAAGAATTTTATTTTCCTCAGAACAGTTTTTAATGAAAATTCTATGGTATTTCTATTTATAAATGAAAAAACCCTTTATTTTTATTATACATCTCTAGGTATATGTTGTGTTGATTGAATCCAAATTCGTTTTTCAAAAATTTTAATGGTCACTTTTACCTAGGAATGTGTTGAAATTTACTTTCTTTATTCATTTTTGTATTTATTAACTTTACCTAGAAATATTCAACATTAAATTTCCCTTAATATCCATATTATTTATCACTAATATGTTTTTTATAATATATATATATATATATACATCATTTCAACATATAGTTTACTATATTGGATATTATTTTTTATCAAGGGAAATATTTATTTTTTCATATTCTTTATAGAAATCAGATATTTGATAACGAGGAACATTGTTCATTAATTAAATCGACTATTCTATATATGAGTAATTCATTTGACATGAAATAATGGGAGGGTACCTAAGTTATATAACCCTAAATGAATTGGTTTTATTGAAAGGTCAATTCGATAACTAGAATAAAATGGTTTTCTACCTATATAATTTAACAATCTTGTAAAAGGTATTGACTATAGAGGTATCATGCTCCCAAGAAAATTGAACCCAATAATTGAGCATTACCTTTAGAAAAAAATCATTTACTGTTATCCAATATATTTTTTCAATAATATTATATTTTGATTCAATTAAATATCATTTTATCTATTAAATATAATATTTTCAGTTATTTACCTTTTTATATTGATTATTCCTTATCTCATCATGATCATTAGATTAATTAAGTGGCATGTGTGTTTAGTTATTTTCTTTTCCGAGTTTATTATGATTATTAATTCAAAATATCATTAACATTACATAACTCTTAATGACTATTTAAAAATAGGTATTTTTTTTAATTTCATGAAATTTATGTAGTGAATTATTATTGACATACAAGAATATCCTAGAAGGAATATTTTTATCCTAAAAATTTTCATCGATTTTTTAAATGTAATATGAGATTCATGTATATATCTAGTTTACTATAAATAATAAACTATTATTCCATTTTGTATATGAATAATTTTTTCAAATATTAATGTAATAAATCTTACACGTGTTCTATGATACTATGGTCAGAGTCTCTATAATTGTTATTAGAGGATGTTTAGTAGAAACATCGAGAACTAGACTTACGAAAACACAGATAAGGGAAGATAACCCTATAATATACTTTGAGGATAAGTATATAAGAAAATTCAAAATATTTGGTAAGGATTATATTATGTTTTTTCCTAAAAATACATCACAATTTATGTACTACAAGTAGAAATGGTTCTGGCACAAATATACCTTGGATTAATAACTCTGAATTTTGGGCATTGCTCTTGAACAAATCATCACCTAGTGCTTGACAACGAGCATTAATTATCACTAAGTTTGACACTCCCAATTTATATTCTTAAGAGAAATAACATATTCCCTAAAACCCATTATAAAGCGTTTGAAAATATTATTATTATTTGAATGCATTCCCAAATAAACTAGGATTATTATTATGTGATTAGATATGTATAAATTATTCAATATATGTTATGTATTTCACTAATATTGGTATTATACATTACATTTCATTATGTTATAGCCTAATATTTTATATGAACTTTCATGAAAATGGATCCTAGTAGATGAAATGGGAATTGTATCAATGATCAAAATCTAAATACTAATATTGATTGTTCCCCTAATGAGCATAATGCAATAATTTAAAGGAAAATAGTGTCCCAAACTTTCTCAGGATAAGAGGATATAGTTTAGTTTTATATTAATATAGATAAATAATTCTCTAGGTATTATGAAATTGAAGGTAATATATAGAATAAAAGGACAATATAAAAATAGTAGATTAATGAACATGGGTAAAGAATGATTTCCAAAAAGTGATACGTGTTGATGGAAACACCTCAACACATGATTTAATAGAGAATTAAATCACTCAATGTATGGATAATATAGACAAAATTATCATGATTTGATGTTAATTAAATATTATTAAAATGTGATATTCTTCTAATGTATGATGATGGGGAACAAAAAAAATGAATTCTCTAATCATCAAGGGAATATACCTCAAAAAAGATAAGGGGTCATGGTCAAGATTATGTTATTAATACAACCAATATTGATTGATTAATATTCATTTGTATTTGGGTCCAAGAAATATATTTTATATTTATTTTATTGATGATATTTTCATTATAAGAGTCATTAAAAATATATATATTTTATTGTAGTACAACTTCGTAAAATATTTGATAGAATATGTATAATAGTCCCAAAGACCCTAAAAGGTGATTAATTTAAAATGTATCCCCTTTTGAAAAAAATTATAAGGGATGATTCCCTTTAATATGGTATCAATTTTGAGAGAAAAATGATATATTTATTGGATAGTGCTGGTGACAATGAAATTAGTTAGAAGTTGTGTGGATTATATCATCTTTGCATGAGTTTAATAAAATTATTGATTTAGAGAATATATTAAACACATAACAATTTTACATATAAAATAATTCATGTTTTCAATAGGTTTAAATGGTTATCAATCTATTAATATGTTTTAATGTAACATTAACCTCCACTTTATAATTCATGTGGAATATAATACAGATTTAGTAACATTCCAACTATATTTTTTCTAATGTGTTTTTAGGTTTAGATTTAAGTATATGCATTTATATAATTTTTAATTATGGAAGTTTGATGTTATTGGATAACTTTTTTCCACCATATTGTATTAAATAAATATTAAAGGATTAGTTTGTTACTCATTTATGGATCTTACAATCCTTTAAAATGTAATTTTAGTGTTTTGGGAATAAAAAATTCACCTTTGATAGTCATTTTTCATAATAATAAGTGAAGAGGAAAATGATCGAAGAAAAATAAAAAGATGAAATTATTCTTAAAAAGAAGAATGATATAATGTAAGAATATATTTATATGTTCCCAGTCTTGATGGTAAATTAATTCCTCAACAGTATGTAATGTCTCGGTTCAAAAATTATATCCTAGTACCATTACATCTGATAAATCAAATGGTCTTTTAAATCAGAAAAGACTTGTGGGTTTGTAGTTATTCAACTTAATTAGGTCACCCACATTCTTGGGATCAATGGTCATTATCACTGTCATGTAGTCATTGGGTGCTAGTATTTGATTCCATGTCCATGTTTTCATTTCCAGCCTATGTTCTTATACATGGAAACCTATTTATGTGATTATTACAATCAACCTTTATAATTTTCATACTCTCATATCAAAAGTATTTTTTGTTAATTGTTTTCATGATGTGGTATTTCAATATTTTTTTTAAACATCAATCCCTTTGATTACCGTGATCAAGATTCAATTGTGAGGATATAATTTATTTAAAGAGTTAGAATTTAATTCCCCATGACGTTAAAATAGGAACATTATGTTCAATAATGTGAATGAAACTCATCATGAGGATAAAAAGATAATATGACATCCATATAAATTACAATATATTTATTTTAAAATAAATTCAATCTCTTTAATATTATTCCATGCACATAATAATGGGTTTAAATGAAACATGATACTCTATTAGAATATTTTTATTTAAATACAACCATTATAACAAAACCATCAAGTTTGTCGGATTGAATAGAAATAACTAAAGTAAAAAAAATTATAGTTCACAAAATTATAAAATAATTTGAATGGTTACATATTTATTATAAACAAAAAATAAACTTTTTAATGTAAAAGTGATGATTTCTAAAAAAAATATTCTTATAAAAATTGTTCTAGTCACACATTACCCAAATAATATAAAATTCATTCATACAATTTTAATTATTTTAAAAAATCATCATCATTTCTAAAATATACTTGTCAAAACTATATTTGAGTTATTTTTTAAAAATTAATGAAAATATCTATTTTTTGATGAATAGTAAAACCTAAAAAATTTTAATTGGAAATTATTTTTTCTATTAAATCATTTATAAAAGGTGAATTAAATTTTAAATTTTATTTAATGTAATGGTAGTTCAATAATAAAATTTAAATCCTTATAAACATTTTTATAAGGAAATTTTATATAAAATATATTTAAACTTCTCATTATTTTCTCGTTGAAAACCTTCATTTTCTTTATGATTGAGGGATTGATTTAAGTAAAAAATTTCCATTCAATTAATTGAATATACAATAATGGATTAAATATTTGGATTCACTATAATTTATAATTTATAATAAGGTAAACATAAATATTATAACACAATAAATAAATAAATCTATACAAATTAATAACCATGGTTATGGAAAAACTTTTCTTACATGGGGTTTAAACTAAAAATTTAAGAGTTAAAATTAGCTAATAAATTTTCAAAAATCTAATTTTTTGAAAAATTAAAACCATATCATTCTAATTTCTCTAAAATAATAAATTTATGACACGTAGGACAAGAGGAAATTTTAGTTACACTCATTTTTTTTTCAAAAATTACAATTGTGTCAATCTCATCACATATAAATGGACAACCATTATTCTCTCTTATTCACTCCAAAAAACCATTTTCCCAGAAAATAACTTTACATGTCACTTCCAAACATCTATACCACATTCTTGGAAGCCTTATTTGTCCATTAATAAATTATGGGAATAAATTATATATAATCATAAATAGGCGTCCTCAGAAAAGGTAAAATTCTTAATTATTTACCTTTTTTATTTCTTCTCACACCTCTTTAAAATATAATTAATTTATGACTTTATATTAACACCATTGTATACCATATAATATGATTTTATTATGTTAATAGAATGAAATATACCCTTATAAACATCCTTTAAATTTGAAATGATAACATTGCCTCTTTGTATAGAGGACTGCCGCCTTATGAACCGATGTGACACATTTTTCATAAAAATCAATGAACGTTGGAAATGAAAATGGATATAAATTATATAAATTATCATTATAATATAATAATTCCAATTTATTCATTATACCAAATATTCCATTTTACATCCCATTTCTGAGGGGATTTTATAATGTCACTTTGGTGTTTGACTGACTACCACCTCACGAGAAGTTGTGAATTTTTTTTCACAATTATTTAAAGGGAATTTAATAAGAATAATGTTAATTAATATATCTGAGAAAAGGACATAATTATTTTATTATTAAATATATATAATTCTAAAAAATATATATCAATTTATTTTTTTCTTATTCACTTAATGAAATATGATAACATCATTTGTGTACACATGGACTACAACCTTCACAAAGCGATGTGACTAACCTTTCATCACCACACCACATTGATGAAATATATAAGTAAATTTGAAAAAATTATATTGTATTTATTTTCAATTTAAAATTTTTACTTATACTTTTGGTTTCCAATGTTTATAAAAATTGAAATACTTTATGAAATTTGAATTTTACAAAATTTATATATCCCATTTGTTTTAATTTGTTTTCTGTAGAAAAAAAATTTTATACCGAATGTCGAAATTGTTATAATATTAAATGAATATAAAATTAAAATTTTTAATCTAATACATTGGAAAAAAGTATAGTCTTATATATCAATAATGTGGTATGAATATAGGTATAAGACATCGTTTCCTTCGAGATTACATTGATAAAGAAGATATCATTTTATAGTTAATTAGAGTTATACAACAACATTCTGAAATTTCTTCTAAACCTATTACATCCAATTGTTTAGAATATATTAAATATACTCTTGGAAGGATTCATATTAAAGGACCATTCATATCTACTTCTTATTTAACAATATTAATACATTAATGTAATCCTTCTCAAAAGGAGTGTATATATGCTCTTAGGTTTTCAAAACCTTTAGTTTTCTAAAATGTAATTCTTTACTTAAAATGATTACGTTTCTAAAATACTTTTTTTATAAAAATTTAATTTTTCTAAATTGTTTTGTTTTTAATAATTTAACAAAATATCCTTATCATAAAAAAATCATCATTAATTTTTTTGGAATAATTTTTCTAAACATTCCATTTTTAACATTTTATAAAAAGATTATTTTGTTTCAAAATTTCTCTCAATTGAAAAAACATTAGAAAATCTTAATTAATCAAAGTTTATTTGATTTTTTCATTCAAATATTCTATTATAAACATTCTCATTGACACAATCTATTTTGAAAAGCCAAGAAGAACATTTTACTCATACTGAGGACACTTTCATACTTTAAAAAGTAATCTGATTTTATATTTGGAACATATTAATTAAATTTTATAAATTTTTTTATACATACACTTTTAATTTTATTAATTTTTTTTACATAAATATATATTTTTGTAATAGTAATACTCCCACATTGATGAAAGAAATTTAAAAAACAAGTGTTCATTTTTATTTTAATATAATTTTTCAAATTAAAACCTGATCTTCGGATCTAAAAAGGATACTCAGTCTCAACCATTGATATTCATGGAATATAAAACATCAATATAAATAACAATATAAGTGTGGGAAATCTTGTGTCCCACATTGATCATTCGATAATGTGACTATGACATCCACTACCTCTTTATCTTCTCAATCTTATATTTTAATATTTGTCGTATTATTGGTACTAAATTCATAATGTAGATAGTAATAAAGATTTTATGATTAGAGATGTTTTTAGATAGTGGATTACTGAGAAATATTTTTATGAGAAATATTATTATTTTTAAAATATAGTTTTAATGATTCAATCATAGGAAAATATTTCCATTGGGAATTTTTTTTTGAATTATATCACCCAAAGATACTATGGGGGTTTTTTCCTGAGTTTAATTTCATTCTGATGAAGATAAAGAAGATGATAAATTTCCATAATTTTGTAGAAGGTATGAACATACTTTTTTGATCAATTAATTTAGTTAGTGGATATACTGTTTTAGGGTGATTTGTATATCCCTTCGGAAAAATTACCAAACAAACAAGGATGTATCACTATATTAAAGGTAGGAGAATTTTTTTGCTTACTTTGAGAATGACATAATGGTGTTACACATCACAATACATTAAAGGGTTTTCACTTTGTGGATACATAGTTATTTAATTCCTTGAAATAGAGATAGGGATACCCTAAAAGTTTTGGATATACATTTTTTATATTTTCTGATGAGCATTATTTAGATAAACCTTGTTATGTTTGTTTTCAATTTAATGGAATATATCAGGAATTATTTAATGAAATAAATTATTTTAATGTTTCCTTGTTTCATAAATTAGTTGTTAGTCAACTTCCTAGAAGCATTATAGATTAAAAATATTTCTTATGTTATGAGGGAAAATATTTCCTCTATTAGATAAGATATAGTGTCAATGATGAATCTTGTTTTTAATTCAAAGATAGTGAAGTGTGTGGATATATTATAAAGAACAATTTCAAATTCATGACCTATAAAAAGAAAAGATATTGTGAATAAGGAGTTAAATATTTAATCAACTCCTATGAAGAAGAAATGAAATAAACAACTGTGATAGATAAATAGTTCAAATAATTTATAGCACAAAATTCCCATATGAAACTAAAGGATCCTCAATATAGAGTTGATAAGTGTAATTAAATATCTTTCTAAATTCATACTAATGAGGGGTTTAATAAAGAAATAAATGGAAATATAAAAATAATATGTTAGAAGAAAGTCGAATATATGAAATGTTAATAAAATATACTAAAAATCCACAAAAAAATATAGTTCTATCCATTTTCACTTAATCATTGGTACAAATAGATCAAATATCCAAATTTTTCCTCATACTAATAGAATTATTCTAGATGAAGGTGTAGAGTTTCTGGGAAAATTAATTAGTTCTAATAGATTTTACATTATTTGGTTATAAGGGTAAATGGAATTCTTTTTCTGAATAAAATATAGTATAAAATTCAGTGAAAAAATCGGTCCTTGTAAGATTTTAGATTAAGGTTTATAATAAAAAAAACTAAATCAGTTAATAATAATGGTAAAGGTGTTATTAAAACAATGTGGTAGTTAGATAAATAACGTGAGGAATAAAAAATTAAAAAGATTAAGAAACACATGCTGATGAAGAATTAAAGAAAGGATAATATTTATCAGATTCATCCACAATGTCTACTCAGTTATCATCGTAATCAAAAAAGAATATAAAAATTTATGTTTTAAGGAAGTAAAATCATCATCCGAAGTATAGGTTTAAGAAAATCATTATCACCTGATAGTTTCAGAGAAATCTAAAACTGATAAAGATGTGGATATTGAAAAATTATAAATAAATGAAAAAGATACTCAAAATATGAAAATATGATAATGTAATAGAGAAGAAAGATGAAAATTCTTCTAGACCATATGTCTCATAAGTTCAATATGAATCATCAGATCCAACTAAATAAAAATATCATAGTAACATTTATTAAATCATTCTAACTATGAAAGGTATGTTTGATTTCATACCATACCTTCTGAACACTTGTGAAAGATGAATACAAATTCATTATTCAACGAATAAATAAATAGAGACTCTAAAAATATTCCCTAAAATAGTTATTCAAAATGTATTCTAAGTACAAACAACAAAATGGGTAATAAAGGATCACAATATATATTTCAACCATAATGTTAGATGGGTGAGATAACATTAAAATGATATAATGGATCATGATGATCATATTTTATAAATTAATAATGTATCTCTTGAATTTTTTTAAAACCTTTGATAAGTTATGTACTGATTTTTCATATATATTTATTCAGATATAAAAGTGTAATTATTTTATATATAATTAGGATGAAAAATTAATTGTTTTGAATAAAATATTTTACATGATATAAATATAAAACATCAGTCTCCAAACATTTTAAGATTTTATGTACCTTATAATGGAACAGAATAAGAAGATTAGTGAGGAAGTTAACAGGTTGGTGGAAGAAGTTTGAAATCAAGTATTCATGGAGGATACAATTTAGAAGCATGAGGAATCTTTTTTTGAACCCTAAAAAGATCATGATGGAATAAAAAATAAGAAGTAGATCATTAAGAAACATTATATGACATAATGTATACTTAATCTGAAATATTGGCTAGATTTTACAAACATTTTCCATGATGGTTGATTTGAATGTGTTTTTATCCATTTCTATCAGACCAAATGTCATCCAATTTGTTTTGGATTTATGTTCATTCTTTTATATATTGAATGACATGTTAATTCACATCCAATTGTGTTCTTTTTTTTCATTTTCAATAATTTTATGTGATATAATACTTTCTTTAAACTTTTTGAAATTCACATAAGGGGATATGTTTTCTGAATATATGTATAAGGGGGAGAGTTATAAAAGTGGATAAGTCTTTGATATATATTTGGGATAATGTTTCATACTATTTCACTAATTATGAGTTTTTTATCTAGATGGGGATAATCATTATAAATAAGATATTTTTACTAAGGATAAATTTAAAATTATTAATATATTCCATCAATTTATAAAGTAATTCATAACCTCATAAAGAGTTAACATATGATATATATCTTTAATGTTCATAAATTTATAATGGGTTTTATGTATTCTAATGTTATTTGTTTTTCATTTATGAATTCTTATTTTTTTTCTCTCTAAAAAGGGGGATGCTATTTTGTTGAATTTTTTAATATATATATATATATATATTTCATTTCCTTATTTTTGAAAATATGAAATATATATAAAAAAGCATCTTACTATTTTTATACATCCCATGATTTTTAGTATTTTTTTAAAGAAAAAATCTTTTTATCATGAATATAGAAATAGTTTTAATATAAAATGAATATAAACATCTATTATTCAATCTACTCCATCATACTAAAGAAGAGTATAATACATGGAACAAAAATTTTACTGAACTGTTGTTAGACTTAGGTCATGTCCTTTAGAGTAAAAAAATTATATACCACATGATAGAAATTGGTACCGATACATCATATTAACCAATGATCAATTTATCATATTGAAAAACAATAGGGAAGTCCATCAGACTATCCAATGTTTATAATCAGAGTATATTTATTTTTTTATATTGGATTGAATAATTTTATATCATTATAAGGGAGCTAAAAAATAGAGAAAAATGGTATTACATTTCATAATTAGATATCTAGAACAATATTCAGATCATTATGAAATATCAATTTCTTTATCTATTCGAGGATATTGTATCCAATAGGGAAATATACCCATTAGACAATTTATAATAGATATGATGTCATTTGAAGAGTAGGGAGATGATGAATTTTTAAATTATTTCAAATATTTTTTTACTCTAATTAAACATGCCATTCATTACTCTTTGTAAATTTTAAGAGGGTTGATGTTTTATATAATTCATGTGAGTATTGAAAATTTGGAAGAACACTTTTATTTTATATTCACTGAATATGGACTTATTATTTATCAAGGGAATTTAGGGGATTGGAACAATGAGTTATTCCAATATTCTTATAGAGGGGTTCTTTGGAATGTAAAGATATAACTTTAATGTAGGTATTAAAACTATGGATATCTTACATCTCGATTTCATACATTAATAACTCTTATGTTTAATGAGTAAATTATTTTATTATGAATGTAAGTCATTATTACTATTATATGTTTTGTTTTTTTCTAAATGTTAAATTTTACATTAAGAGTATACATTATAAATATATCATATAAATATCATTATAATAATACTTTTTTTATTTATCTATGATACCAATAAATACTCTAATATATTAGATGCTTAATGGATCTGATTTTATTACTTTGATATTCTAAGGATCTCTGAGTGTGGTATTTTTAAATGAAGAGGTATTATTATTTTTCATAGTTTATTTTTATAACTACAATTCACTCTATACCCACGCCTCTTTTAGCCATTGTAAACATAGAAATTACAAAATCTGGGATATTATGATCATTATGGAAAGATAAAATATTACGAATAGTCAAACTACTGAATTTAATTTTTGAAAATATGACATATATCACTGAACCACTAGACATAAACATAATTGATTAATTAGATTTATAAACATGGTAATAAGTGAAATATAATGAGAAATAAAATTTAAAAATGTTATTATAATATTAAATAATTTTTATAAATGTATGATTCAAGAAGATAATGAACACATGTGATGAGTTAGAAAAATAGTAAGATAGTTTATCTCAATTTAATTTCATTGAGGAATATTGTAATATTATATAGTAATGTTGTTTTATATATTGTATATAATTAAAATTTTACTTGTAATATCATTAATCCATCATACTTCCTGGTATTGAATTCTAAAATTTCAATTATTTAATCTATTTGGATTTGATGTTGAAATTACCATGTGGTACAAAATTTATAACATACGTTATTTTCATTGGGATATATTACATATTCATTTTCATGGATATTATATGATTACGTGTGAAATTACATTTGACTATTAGATTTTAAATTTATACATATTTTATGTGGATTTAAATTTGACACACATAATTTCTTGAATTATTAATTCTATCTTCAATGTTAGGTTATTTTAAGGGTTTATTTCAGAATACAATTTTAATTGGGATTGATTATAAATGAATTAAAATTGATGTAAATTATTTAATTATTTTTTAATAAACCCCATTAAATTTCTTCTCTAATGGTTATTTAGGATTTTATCAAGTAAAATTACAAATTTTCCTCTAATTAATAATTAAAATGAATGAATTTTTTTAATAAAATAAGTAATCATTTCCCTATTTGGTCAAAAAAATATTTTTTCCCAAAACCATGTATTCTAAAAACATTTTTAATTTTTTTTAATTTTATAAAATATCAATTCTATTTTTAAATTTTTATAAAAAATATTTAATAGAATCATCATGTCTTTTTAAAAACAAGGCATGTTTGGAATTACTTAACAAGTGAATGGAATTAGTATTAAAACATGTATGGAATGAATGTACTTTCATTCCATCATAACCACATAGTGTTTTAAAGAATAAATAATTATAATAATTTTTATTTTAGATGAAAATTATTTTCAAAATATTATGTGAATTTTTTCATTTAGAAAATGTATTTCAATGATAAAATGATATTTTTCTAAAGAATGTTTTTAGTGATATTTCTCTAGTTTTTATATTTATTAGAGAAATAAAAATATTAATTGACTTATAATTGAATTTTAATATCTTTTAATGATACCCTAATAATTCATTCCATTGATGGTTTGTGAATATTTTAACTTATTAGTGTGTTCACATTCACTACCTTGATTCATTTTTGTAGTCATTAGCTTTAAATTGAAATATTCTCTTTCCCATGATAATTAGTAATTAAATTTCCCCTAAATATCCATATTATTTATCATGGACTTTTATAGTACATAAACCATATATCCTTTATACATATGGTGTAATACAGTGAGTGTTTTTTTATGTAGGTAAATATTGGTAAATCTGCATTCATTACTTAATATGTATATTTTATGATAAGGAAAATTGGACATGAATTAAATTGTTTATTCGATATATGAAGAATATACTGGATAGGTAGTGATGGGTGGGACATCGAATTATATATCCCCATGATGCATCAATAGTATCATGAGGTGAATCATTAAGATAACATTTATTGGGTTTATACTTATTGTTTTAAACTTCCTTGTGTAGGGTATTAATGGAATAAGTATCATGTGTCTGAGAACATGGCATCTAATAGTTAATCATTTCCTCCAATAAGAATTTAGTTACTATTTTAAAAGATATGTTTTCAAGTATATTATATATGGATGCATTATTTCCATGTTTATTGATTAAATGAAATGTATTTCTAGTCATTTATCTTTCTATATTCATTTTTGACTGTCTTATCATGATAATAAATTTATTTAAATAGAATTTGTGTTCATTTATTTACCTTTTAATGTTTATTATTTTTATTTCTTCATTATATCATCTATTATACGTAAGTCTTACTGTGAATTTTATTTGAACCTTATTTTTTCCATTTTCTATGAATCTGTGATGTTTAATATTTTTTATATTTAAAAGATATGGTTGTTGGAACATCAAAATCCTTGAAAAAAAATATGTTCTATTTTTGGTTCTCAAATTTAATGTGGGAATCATGTATTAATCTTGTTTAAAAGGACTACTAAACAATTACAAACTTTATAATATTATTCCTTACATCTAGTGAAAATTTAATAAAGTACACATTAGCGTCGGGCTACTTTGGTTAAGGTTACTATAGGGATGAAGTTTGAAGAATGGCCACCATGTAAGTTTTATGTATTAGTATGTCCTTAATAAAGGATTTATATAGTAGAGGTAGGGAATCCATGAAAGATTTATATGGACTGATGAAGAAAAATATATATTCTTTTATTTACTATGAAATAAATTATTATAATATAAAATATGTATATTGTTTGTAGTGTGAAATTTTCAATGATGATACTATGAAATATGAACAATTTTATCTTGATAGATTTATAAGGGTTGGTAGATATTTGTAAAAAAAATTAATTAATAGATGAAATTAATGTGAATATAATTATTTATGATATTTTTTGATGATAAAAAGATGTTTGATTAATGTAAGGGTTTCATTGGTCCCTAAAAAAGCTAATGTGAAATTAATATTCACAAAATTATATGTGAATGATCTGGTTTCTATGATGTTTAGGATATATTCAATGTCTCAACTCGAGATCTAATCCATGATCACATATTATTGATTAATTTTTCAATAATATATATATATTATAATTTTATTATAAATATATTTGTTTTTGTAAGCCTTAAATATATATAACATGTTAATATTACATGCCACATTCGATGTAGGTACAGAACACAAATTTTCAATAATGAATTTTTATTTCTCTCGAATAATATGTCATTCCTATTCAATTTTTTACTACGACGAAATAAATACTCATTCATATAAAAGAAGATTCATTTCGTTATAGATTTAGATGATGTATAGAAAAATAAAATAAAAAAATTATATAATAGGATAATGAAACAATCCCAATGCACACACACAACTGGAATAAAAACGAAACATGCATGCGATAGAATTTAAATAGGATTGGGGAGAGTTATTCTAATAATGCATTATATAATATAATAAAATATAATTAAACAATATATTAATATATTTAGTGGAATAAAACAACACAACATATATTAACTTAAATTAATTTAATGACATGACACAACACCTTGAGTAGATGTGAATGGACTAATATATTTGCAATAGGAGTTGTTGCTATCACTCTAAATTTGAACATAGTAAATTGGCACATGATTGTACCATGAAACACATTCCAATATAAAATTTATCATAAATTTTTTTTTATCCTATGTAACTTCCGGACATGACTGATCAACTTACTGGTAGCTCAATTGGAGGTTTTCATGGCCTCTAGCATGGCTCCCGGTATGTTAGAGGCTACCGACTAGAAATGAGTGTCTAAAGAGATGATAGTGGGGAGAATATACCTCTTGATCTATGTAGAAAAATGGTATATTCGGAAATTCATAATAGTCAAAATCATAAGAAGTAATAAAGGGATGATTGAGAATAAAATGAATAAGGTAAACCTAATATAAAAGTTTGTAATAGTTAATGTACAATAATAATTGCATGTCTATATAAAGATACATAACTAAAAAATTGAAATACATCAAGTAACATAGTACAAGGAAAAATACAAATATTTAAATGAAATAATATCCCAAAAACTGTGCTCTATGACTATCCTGACCTCTATTTCAAGCTTGTGCTCTTATCTCCTTGGCACATGCATGACTGCACAATCAATAGTCCATAGTCTGTAGAACATGATATCTAATTGGTTACCATTTGTAATGAAATCTTGAGTAGGTTGTGAGAAATAAATCCCATTAGGTTACCACCCATAGTTTCAATAGTTAAATCAAGTCCGTGAAAATAATGTAAAAAAGTAAATAGGTGTAAGAAACAATAAATGATTATGAATAAATAAATACAATTCGGTGCATGTTCCACAGGGATTCTATGCCTAATCTACATGCTTAGACTCCTGAAAGGTATCTGTAGATGAATATTTTCTCTAGGTATATAGTATCAATATATATTTAGTATTGTTATATATTTTATCCACCTATGAAAACCGAGTATGTATGGACATCAATGACCATATACCCGGAATACTAGGGGTTTGATGGACCAGGGCATAACTCAGTCACATATAACTATTCTTAATGAGGCTATAAGTTCATGGAATAAGGTAAATTCCCTACATCTCATAATTTGTGGAATAATTCATTCTCCTCACTGAAGATGGTGAGTGTTTCATCATGTTAGCAATCAAATTTGTGAGTATGCTTTCAGGCCAACACTCAATAAGGGACATGGTGCACTATGACACTGTCCACATAGTATCAATGGTGTGAGATGTCGTGCTCATCATATGATGTAAGGGATCATGATACTACCATGATAAAAAGATCCCTTACCATTATTTCATGGGATATATCAATGTGTAATCATATTAACAAAAAAATCCACGAGGAAATACCACTCACACTATAAATTTATTATAACTAATTATAATTAAATGATTAAATATAATAATACACAAAATACATGATTATTAAACTATAACTAGATTCATGGTATTACCACCATTTTTATAATTCATTCCATTTAAATCAATCAACTCATTTAAATAAAACAAACCACATGAATTATCTATTCAACCGAAAACATTCTGTTGAATCTATCAAATCATTGAAATTAATTTTATAGGGAGAAAATGATACATAAAAGTAACCATGCTTAATTGGTCAATTATATACATCACAAATACCATTGGTAAATAAATATTATCCCTGCGAGGAGCTTGGGTACATTGTTCATTTAAATCGATGTGGTCTAAGCCATGCTTTAGAAGGATCAATGGTTCTACGAACAATTGTAAAAGGAAAATTTCATTTTCTAATACAATTAGAGTTCATTCTCAAAACCCACCATACATAAAAACAGAATGAATTGGAATACACAATACCATAAGTTCCAACATGTTTTATATCTCTAATCATTTCTTTGTAATTTTGATGACAACGCACCTTATCCCAAGGGTTTTATTATTAAATCATGAAATTGTTTATCAAAAAAATTATTTAATATAAATTTCATCACATTTATAAGGAATAACTAAATTTATCGCAGAAATCATTTTAGAAATCTACCTTGATGAAAAAAATATCATAAGTTTCGATGAAGGACAAAGATGGTACCCCTATTAATTTAAGAAAATCCTGGAAGGGGAAACTCAATTTAGCACACCCAAGTGGTGTCTTTGCTCGAGGATAAGGACCTCAATTTATGAAATACATGTCAATAAGAGTAATATTAGGTGTCTATTTTAACAACCCATGTACTTATAATATTTTTTTTCATTATATAATTAAATTTTTATATTCATTTTAAATTTGTAATGAAATAATTTATATCTATAAAAATTATGTAATTTTTAATCATAGATCAGTAACTCAACCTTAGGAATAGTAACAGGACCATTAAAAATATTTATTTGGAAAATATAATAGTAACCCCACCTATGAGAGTATAAATGAATTTTTTTTATGTAAAATTCATTACCATTATATATTTATATTATGGAACTAGATAATTAATATTTTAAAAATGATAAATTAATTGATAGGGTTTTGTTGAAAAATGATTATATATAATTTTATAATTAATTTATTGATTTTCAAGAAATTTTATTTTCATTAAATATATTAATATGCTAATATTTTATCATCTTATGTCTTTAAGATAATATTATGAGACCATGATTAATTTTTCAAGGTGTTATAAAATCAATTACAGTTTTAAAATTGTTATATTTTGAATAAATTGTGATTTATTTTAAAAATTAAATTTATCATATTTATAAAATAATTTTCAAATAATGGAGTTCATTTTTTTAATTCTACACATATAAAAATTCATGGGGGTGAATTTTTGGAATTTTTTTTGAAATACATGAATTTTTTGTGACTAGTGAAATACGATAATTTATGGTATATATAAATTATAGATTAAATAAACTATTCTTAAAATCATAGATGATTTCATAAACCTAATCTCAATGATACCTTCATTATATTAATATATTTTCTATCAATTCATAAACTATTCATTTTCATGAGTCAATTAATAAACTTATGAATAAACAACCAAAAAACCCTCCTCTCCTCCACTATAAATACCACTCCCCACCCCATATTCTCCTCACACATATATGTCTTTTATATTTTCCCAATTTCTAACCAATAATCTTCCCATTACTCATATCCATGTACAAGACCTACTGGTCTCACCAAAAGTCCAAAACTGATGTTCTTACGGAGTTTCTCAAGGTGGATTGTTTAAGAGGTAAAAATCATCTATCATTTTCTTTAATTTACATTTGAATTATTTTTATTTTCTTATAATCTATTCACATACCCTTATCCAAGAGGCATGAAAATACCATTATCTAATATATATTATAATTTTATCAAGTTTAGGGAAAAATTTATCATCTTACCTTTTCTCTTCTCTATTTTATTTTTATGCATAAAAACATCATCCATGATGTGTCGAATTACTGAAATTTTGGACGTTGTGTCTAAAATTTTCATTACTATCACCATGGATTGTCATAAAACCATTTTAACAGTTTATAAATATTTTAATGTGTATTATATAACATCTTTTATCATCTGTAATTAATATATATTCATTAAATTATATTATAAAATGAAACTAGTTTGTGATTATCGAAGAACTACAAAAGTGATATCAACAAATATCATTAATGTTTTATTTAATGATTCATCATAATTCCTGAAAAAAAAATTATTTATGGTATTAAATAATATTATATAATATTATATAAAAATATTATTACAATTGAATTCCACTACTAGTGTTTCACCTCCATTCAACAAGAAAATCCTTTATGAACCAATCGTAGAAACCATGTAAAGAATGTCCTCGAAATAATGGGAATAGGAAAATATTTTTAATAAATTGGTGCGATGTTGTTATAAAATGTACATTTAAGGTGTCAAAAAATGAATATATATTTGAATAATACTAATAATAGTCTTTTTTCAATCATAAATGGTGTTTAAATACATTTTATTTAATACGAACCCGGGGTACGGTGTAAGAGTTGGTGTCCTAGAACCAACCATTTTTACATTGATTACATTGATATTTAATGTATTATTACATATGGTTTATTTTTCAGCATGAATATGATGTAATAATGTCTTGTAGTATTTGTTACATTGATAAGGTCATGGCAGTTCCCCGCTATGATGAGAACACTGAAATGCAATAACAATATTCTTAAATACGGTTCTACGGTTGGACAAAATACAATGATTGGACACATAGCATGAAGAAAGTCAGGTGAGAATACTAGTAAGAAGATGAGACTTCCTCTCATGATGTTCAAAATTGGTAGTCTCCAAGATAGGAGATTATGAGATATAACCCGCTTGTTGGAATTACATAGGTTTTGGTGTCATCTGATATTTCTATCTACGAGTGTTGGTAATGATCCTTATACATTAAGATTATCATTAATACCTGTCACGACTTACGAACTCTGATTTACTGACTAAAACCATCACGCATAAAATTGGCTGGAAGTAGGGTACGTTGGGTGCGTCTCAAGTGGTATGTTATTAATGGATAATTTGAGGATGTTTTTGTCCCTTCCATTTATATAAGTTGATATCTCAACCCTTAGATTTAAATAAAACCATCAAAAAAAGTTCTATGCCCGTGGTGTAATGACAAGTTTATTTTAGGTAGTCAATGGAAGATTTTTGAAGAATAAAATTTGATGACACAATCATGAAATCTTCTTGATGATATATTGCGACAAATGGATTATATTACACACTGAGCGTTCATATGTGGATTCTTCTATAGTGACTTTATGTTCTTTATAATGGGTTCCATGACCCGTTACTAGACAGTACTCTTGGAATTTAGGAAATCCCACCTAATGCCAATAAGAATGAATCCATGAGGGTCTCACACTATGTGTTTTTGGTGGTCTCATTTAAATTCTATTTGAATTTAATTAATGAAATAATGTTTATTCTCAAGACCATGGAATAATTTTATTCAAGTTAAAATGATCGTATAAATTAAATAAAACAATTTATTTATTTTATTGAACAATTAATAAATATTTAATTACTAGTTTGCCAATAAAATATTTATTTAATAGAATAAATTATTTTTTTATTTATTTGGGTGTTCAATAAATGGAAGTGGGGTTCGATTGGACCATGGTCGATCCTATTGTAAAAAAATTATTTGCAATATGGTAAATAATTATTTAACTAGTCAGCACAAATTAAAATAATGCTTCTATTATTTTATGACACATAATTTTATTTAGAAATCCATTTTGGGCTAGTTGGCATACCATAAATAATGACGCGGTATTATTTTTAAATGATTTGGTTTTCACTAAGTTTATGCATGGATTTAATTATTTCTATGCAATTAAATATTGTAACTGAAATTCCATGTATATAAATAGACAAGTACGCCTATTGTTCCATAGAAAACACCACACACCTAGTGTATTGAGAATTGTTGAGCCAAATTTTTTTTCTCTGGAATCATCTTCTCTCCCCTCTCAAGAACAAGAGATATTATTTAACAATGAAGAACAAGCGATCAAGGACGACTAACACAAGACACTTGCTTCCCCACGCTAGTACCCGGAGAATGAGGGGTACCAATCAGTGGCCATCACAACACATGTTGATCACCACTATCGGGATTCTAGTTTGGATCCGTAAAGGCACAATGAGATAATCCAAAAGGGTCCTTCCGGATGATCAACATCATCCACGATGAAAATACCGAAGATCCAATTATTATTTTAATTATGAAATTAATTAAATTAATTATAAACATGATGTGAAAGATCCTCTCTAAATGTTTCGGGCCTCCTTCTTCTATATCTAAGTATTTGATTATATTCCATGGAGACTAGAGTTCATTTCCATATTGATCCAGAAATAATCATTTATCATGGTAAAAATCAATGTTGGGTGTTATCCCAACCACACTTCCACTGCGCCAGGAACCTACAAGTGGTATCTGAGCGGTTACATCATAGTTTATAATTATTTAAATATTTCATTGATGACTTATGCCTTTAATAATTTAGTTGTTTCGATTCAAGTTAATCATTTTTTAAATCGGAATCTCATGATCTATTCCTCCCCTTTTGTTTCTCACTCACCTTATAGAAATGATCTTTTCATTAAATTTTAATTAAAATAAAATTGTGGATCTCATCCGGAGGGGCCAAATCTTCTTGGACATACAACACCAAAACACACATCGTTTATTCCGCAGTACACGATGTGTAGTGAAGATTAAATGCATCAGACTGGTCTACCAAACCAAGTCTTGTGTTGGAGTCTTTCTATGTCTTAAACGACTCTATGTGTTAACCAAGAATTGTTGGCACGTGGTTTCTGGATTACACGTCTTGTAGCCCAATAGACACAACATTTAGTACCTTTGTGTTAGGGTTGGACTGTGTTCCCCGTACATAGCTTTCTCGGCAAGAGACCATGTAATGAGGAACTACCCAGCGTGTGGCCCACTAAACACAACATGTACTCCGAAGATTTCTGAAGTACACTCACATAAAGTTTCCCCAGACATGTACTTTAGATAGATGGTGAAAAATAGTACACGTAGTGTTGTTGGAACTACACATCATGTACTCATCCAAATTACGTAGATTTATTAAAATTTATTATTATATTATATAACCCCTTGAGATGTGTACCATCATGGGGGTGTAAATTTGAGGCACAACACTTGATAAGTGTTTTATATATATTTGATTAATTTATCATATGTGTAATGTTCATTTCTACTCATTGGGTAGTTATGAATAAGAATTCACTGCGTTTCCTCCAAGGTACAATTAATGTACAAAGATAATTTTAAATTAATTTATTTGTTTAAAATTATGATGGATTTGAATCACAAGGAAATTCATAAAGGGGTTTAAGATAAAAGGATTGATTAAGTAAAGATGATAATTAATGGATTCGAGCGTGATTTATCTTAAACAAGAATGATTAAAGAATTGATTGATAGTTTTATTTATGCATAAATATATTTACATATATGGATGATCATGATCTAGACCAATAAATATATATGTGAATGGTTTATTTTAATTTATTTGAATTAAATTTGTTGTCTGACGAGCATTCTCCTCATTATTATACAGGGCATGCGTGCCCAAGGTTTCTTTTATGTAAAAACCATTTTTTCCCATAACCTACATGTGAGTTAAAAAAAGGCATATGTAACGGATGGAACAACCAAGCTAGTGGAGGCGGTTTAAGTTGGAGGTGAGACGAAACTAATCCCATCAGATAAAGAGGTGGAGAAGTGGAAGCTGTATACCCGAACCCAAAATGTTCAAGGTGTTTCTCCCCTAGGCCATGGTTGGATTATCAACTGTTAGATAAAATAACCAGAATAAAATATCATGATTATTCCATTTACTTTACTTTATTTTTGTCACTTGCATGGTTTATCATTATGGATGTGTTGTCTCGATCACATAATTAATGAATTAAACAAGCATGCAAGATGGAACTAAAATAAACGAGACTTATGTGTAAATATTATCAAAAAATGGTAAATCACTTAAGTGTGTTTCACTTAATATTAAAAATACTATGATAATGATAACAAGCAATTCACGCATAAGAGATAAAAATCCCTCAAATAAAATATTAAGTCAGAACAAGCCTTCCTTTACTTGATTAAGGGAAAAACTCAATAAAACTATGTGTTTGGCCAACCCTTTTTGGGACACTTACTTTTATACAGGAAGCCCTTATGAAGTGTTTTAGGTTGACATAACCATATTACATCAATAGGAGTATCCCTTTCTATACATGGTGTAATATTGGAGGCAAGAGTTAAGGAAATCCAAAGTCATGATTTCAGGATTGGGGAGTCCACTCAATAGATCAAGGAGCTTCAAGCCAATAGTTTGTAATGACATGCCTTCAAAAATACACTCTAATAGCTTGGCCAACCCTTTTGGGGTTATGTGAAGGGGAATATGGATCCTTTCCACTAGAAAGTCATGGGAACAGGACATTCTGAGTTAAATGGTGAGGGTCATTTGGACTAGAAAAAATAGTGGGAGACTTAATGAAATTTTTTATTTCCCATAAAATGTAATCCATAATGAACAAATGATCTGCTCTTTTAAATTTAGAATATAAATGAAAAGCTCGTCGACCACACTATAACAGTGATCAATTTTGGATAAAGACAACATACCCACTAGTAGTAACTTCCAAGAATAGTTAAGACGCCTTCGGGTTATCCTACGCCATGAACAAAAGTCTTACATACTAGAGTCAGCATTACCTGATATGCCTACCAAAGAGGCAAGTGATGAGAATTTTCTAGTGTATGAGAAACATATGAATGACGTGGTCGATGTTTATAGTTTGATGTTATAATCAATGTCTACTGAGCTCAGGAAGTCTATTGAAAACATGGATTCTTATAGAACGCTCGAGCACCTCCATTGTATTTATCGGGATAGAGTAAGTTAGGAAAGGTTTGAGATCTCTAAGGAATTCTTTCAGAGTAATATTGGATAAGGTTCCCCAGTTAGGCCTCATGTAGTCAAGATCATTAGCTTCAATGAGCGCCTCGATGTTCTACGGTTTAAACTCATGAAGAAATGGGAACCGATCTCATTATCACACCACTCCCTCAGAGCTTCTGTAACATTGTTTTCCATTTCAATAAGAACAACATTGAGAAGTCTCTATCTAATCTTCGTATCCCAATTAACCATGTGGACAAATTTATGATGCACAAAAACACTTCTGTCCTTATGGTGAATAAGAGGAAAGGAAAGGCGAAGAGCTTTAAGCACAATGCTTTTTCACGGCCTTCCAAGAAAAGTAAGATCAAATGAAAGGCAAGGGAACACGAGGCTATTTTATTCTCATGTGGCAAGAAGGGCCACTAGATGATGAATCACACACAGCCTAAGAAGAAAGGGAAAGATTCAAGTGTGTTTATTATTTAATGAAATCTATCTGTTTCTACAAATTGGGTATTAGATACATCTTGTGCTGCTCAAATATGTATCCAAATATATAAACTAAGTTGATTCAAGAAGATTAATAAAGAGGAGGTAGATCTATGAGTAACCAACGGAGCTAGACTTTCTATTATAGCTGTCGGGGACTACCACCTCAAATTGCCAACATGGATGATCTTGGTGTTAAAGGGTTTTTATGTGACTTCTATAACCAAAAACATAATTTCTATATACAATCTAGATATTGATGGATTTGTTATCATGTTTGGAAATTAATGTTTCTTATTTTATAAAGATAGAATTTGTTTTGGTAGGTAAAATTTATACAAAGGTCTTTATGTGTTGGATTATACAATCCAAGTAATGTCAATCGATGACAATGATACTTCACTTGACTAATACCCCGCCCAAATTTCGAATCACTGGCTAGGTCATGCAAATGATAAACGCTTGACAAAGTTACATCAAGATGGATATTTATAATCTTTTGAACTAAAACAACTTGGCGTATGTCATGCATGCTTACAAGGAAAAATGAAAAAATCCCCATTTCGTGGGAAAGGAGAAAGGGCTAAAGATCTTATTGAATTGGTTCATATTGATGTGTGTGGACCATTTTCTGTTGAATCAAGTGGTGGGTACTCAAACTTCATAACTTTTACTGATGATTTTAGTAGATATGGATATATATATTTAATTAAGTATAAGTCGGATTCCATTGTTAAGTTCATGTAATACAAGAATGAAGTTGAGAAACATCTTGGTAAAAAGATTATGAAACTCCGCATAGACCGAGGTAGGGAATATCATAATCAGGAAATCATTGATTACTTATAAGATCTTGTGATCCTATCCCAACTCATTTCTCCTTACACACCTTAACGGAATGGTGTATGCAAATGGAGGAATAACACCTTGTTGGACATGGTGAGATCAATGATGACTCTTTCTTGTCTTCCATTACCCTTATAGGGGTATGCATTACAAACATTGGCTCACGTAATAAACCAAGTACCAACTAAATAGATAGATGGTATTCCATACGAGTTACAGAGTGGAAGAAAATACATGTTATCGAATTTACATGTGTAGGGTAGTGAAGCGTTTGTTAAGGCCTCTTCAGGTGACAAACTCGCACCCTGAGGTGCAATGTGTACCTTTATAGGATACCCTAAAGAAACAAGGGGATATTACATATACAACACCTTGTACAAAAAATTTATAGTGGAAAGACATGCCATATTTTTTGAGAGGGAGAACATATCCCAAAGAGACAGTGAGAGCAAGATAGACTTCGATGAAGTCAAGTCTCAAGGTATACATGAGTTGGTACATGAACATATTCTAGAAAGCCCTGTGGGAGAAGATTCTATTTCCATGACACAAGTACTACGTAAGAGTACAAGAGAGGTTAGAGAACCAGAATTGTACGGTTTACTAGTTACAGAGGATGGTGACTCATTTTTAGTTGATAATAATGATCCTATAACCTAAATGGAATTAGTAAGTGGAACAGACGTTGCTAAGTGGCAAGAAGCCATGAATTATGAAATGGAATCCATGTATCAAAACCATGTCTGGATTTTGGTAGATTATCCAGTCGATGTAAATCCTATTGGATGAAAATGTGTATTCAAGAGAAAATTAGACATGGAAGGACAAGTTAATACCTATAAGGCATGACTAGTTTTCAAAGGGTTTAAACATCATCAAGGAATTGCTACGATTAAACCTTATCACCAATTGAAATGATGAAATCTATCAGAATTATACCTTACTTTGTGTCTTACCATGACTATGAGATTTGGAAAATAGATTTCCAAACATCATCCATTAATGGTTACCTTAAGGAAGATGTTCACATGATACAACCTGAAAGGATTGTTACTTCGAAAGATGATAATAATGTATGGAAGTTGCAGAAATCCATTTATGGATTAAATCAAGAATCCAGGTCATGAAACATTGATTAAGATTAACCCATAAAATATTTTGGTTTTATCAAGAATGAATGTGATCCATGTGTCTAAAAACGATTTAGTGGGTGTGCAGTAGTTTTCCTAGTAGTATATGTTAATGAAATATTACTTATTAGAAATGAGATACCAGTCTTATAGTTTGTTAAGGCATGGTTGATTCAATGCTTCTCCATGAAATAATTGGGTAATGCAGTGTATATTCTTGGGATCAAGATCCATCATGATAGATTCAATTGATTTCTAGGCCTAAGTTAAAGTACATACATTGATAAGATACAAAAGAGATTCAATACGGAATAATCTAAGAGGGTATTTTTGCCACCATCACAGGGCATTCATCTTTCCAATAAAATGTGTCCTCAGACACATGAGGAAATAAATATAATGGAATGGACTCCATAGACATCAACTATTGGATCAGTCATATATGCCATGATATGTACTAAAATGGATTTCACTTATACATTGAGTGTGGTTGGAAGATATCACGCTGACCCAGGTGAGCGCCATTATATGGAAGTCAAGTCTATCCTAAATTATCTGATGTGTACTAAGGATATCTTCCTGGTTTATGGAGGATATGAGTAACTAGTCATCATAGGATATGCAGATGCTAGTTTCCAAACTGATCAACATGACATTAATTCGGAAACGAGATACATCTTCACATTGAATGGAGGTTCAGTGAGCTGGAAGAGTTCAAAGAAAAGTGTGGTCATAGATTTTACAATAGAGTTTGACTATATCACAGCTTCTAAGGTATCTAAAGAATCTATTTGGGTGTGAAGATTTGTCTATGAGATAGATTTGATACATAGAAGTAAAGATTCTATCACACTGTACTGTGATAATACTGCAGTGGTTGCTCTCACAAAATAGCCAAGGTTACATCAACGGATAAATCACATACTTTGGAAGTGTCATCTATTGAGTGATTTTTCTCAGTGGGGTGAAGTTGCAGTGAGAAGTATTTCCATGGAAGAAAACATGACTGAACTATAACGACCCATAATTTACATACATTGTTAATACTTCAAAATTGAAGCACACTTATTACAACATATGACAAAACCACAAAGGACCGTATAGGTATAGTGTCTTTAGAAACTGGGAAACATAAACAACTGGTTCATAAATCTTCTACAGTGCCTCCCATTTATTTCATCATATCTAGGGTCCCTTTTAGCATATTCTACTTAATATCCATCTTCCTGACCTGGGGAAAAGAAAACATAAAAGGGTGAGCTCAAATGCTCAGCAAGGGCAATAAAGGAAATAAAAATCATATCATATCTTTTTGAAAATCATAACCTGCAAAAGAGATCATAAAATCTTAATAAATCATAGAAGTGAAAATGAGATCCCCATAATCATAACATGAAACTTGAAACTTTGTGGCATGCACACATAATCATGGAAAATCATTTCTTGTTAGTCATGACTTATTGCCAAGACTATCTTAGTGGACAAAGTCCCTTTCTGAACCGAGTTCACTCCTCGTTTCAGTCCTGTATCACTGAACCGAAATAACCTTCTGTTCCAGCCATGTCTATCTCATGAGATATAAAATCTTTACCCAATGCATTGGAGGGAGATATAGGTCCCACCCATCTTATAATGAATCCTTTCTTATGTGTGCCACATAATCATAAAACATACATCATCGCATAACACATGTAACAAAAATGGGATTCTTGAAACATCATGACATCATGAATCAATTCATATAAGATAAAGGAATTCATAAACATAATTCCATCACAACATAGTCAAAACAATGTAAAAATATGGATAGAAACAGAACCCTTTATTATCTTAGATGGAAAATAATTTTGATAAAACACTTGAATTGAATTCTTGAGGAAAATATCCTTTCTTCTTCAAAATCAATTTCTTTTCACAAAACATCATGCAATTTTAAAAGAAAGAGATTTTATTGAAAATAGTCATGAAATCTTTTATAGGAAGCTTCATGAAAATAAGGCTTTATAAAACAGTAGAAATCCGTTCGTGCCGTATAAGTTAAAAAAAACATTCTTCGTACTTTTGTCGGAAAAGTCAAAAAGTACCTCGTATGGAAAAATGACAAAAGATTCCTTTCATATTCTTTACTAAAAACTCACCTAAGGGTAAAATTGGATTTAAACTATTGCAAGTGGATGGAAACAATATTACATATTAAGGGAACATGGATGTGGATGATAAAATACACCCCAGTAAATACTTACGAATAAACAATCTCGGATAAAAATGAGATTGTGATATTTCCCTTACCTTAGGTCCGATTTGCTTTGTACGTGTCCGAAGCTCCTGTATAATGGTTTAAATAATGTTATTGACTTATTCCAGAATCATACATGTTGATATGATATCATATATGGTCATATTATTAGCTTTTTGTTAGTAATATTTCATTGTTACTTGTTACTCGGGTCTTTATAACTTTTTGTTCTTATGCGTGTTTTGTCGAATAAATTCTTATTCTTATCTTTAGGTTATAGATAATTCATTTACAGAATGGTATTAGTGTAGTATATACCATATTCATCCATTCAATTCATTTATATAATCATTATGAAATGAAGATCATGTAGAACGAGTCGCATCACATCGTGGAGACGGTATTCCGTACGTACGCACGAGTGATGATATCGTTCCTATGATCGTGGAATTGTATTGGAGTATATATATATATTATTTCAGTATCAATATTACTTCATAATAATCATATATAGTTACTTATTACACCATTATAACCATCCTTGTAAGTTGATGGTGGAAAAATAGATTACACCACGGCGTGGAGACGGTATTCCGTACGTACGCACGCGCGGTGATTTCATTTTTCCGTAGGATGGATAGAAGGTGAATTAGGGTTGTTTCATATTTATAATAACATATCAGTATGTAAGTAATACTGATGTTATTACTTTGTCATGAAACAACTAAAGAAGAAGAAGTTGAAGACGAAAGAAATTGAAAAGATCGGTAATCGATATTACCTCTTCTTTGGAACGCCTCTTTGAATCCTCCACTTAAGGAACTAAGATTGGTCTTTGGAGAAGACCAGGACCTCTAGGATTATTCTAAGGAAGTGGAGAGGAGAAAATGGCAGGGGTTGGCCGACCTTGAGTGCTCAATTTGGTGTGAGGAGGAGGGGGAGGAGGTGCCCTTTTATAAGGGAGGAGAGGGGCACCTTAGGAATTTCTCAAAATATTATTTTATATTAAAGTCAAAATCGGTTTATAATGGTTCCAAAGGGTCTTATTTCGAAGCTAAAGTGGGGAAGGGTCGAAATCCCATCAACCGATAGGATTTAGACAAGTTTAGGGTATTATTTTAACCTTATCAATTAGATTTAACTCTAAGTAAAATAATTTAACTTTTACCGTGTCTTTTTGTTTTCTTTCACTATATGGTTAATACACTTACTATAACATGCCAAACGAACCCCAAATTGTTTATTATTAAAATATATATCTTTATCTAAGTCATTTGGCCGAACCTTAGATTTTTAGGAATACAATAACAATTAATAATATAATATTTGATTTAAAAACTATTTTGTGTCAATTTTGATACTATTTGATATATGATTTTTGTGAAAGTCATAACAGAATTATATGTTCGAACCAAGTTGATTAAATCAACATTAATATATCATAGTAACCTATAAAATTAGTGGAATTCATAAAAAGTCTTAAATTACATTTATTTTGGTGTTTATAACATCAATTATGTCAATATTTTATTAATAAGATAATTACTGCATCATCGTTGTGTCATAAATAAATTAAATTATTTGATGTCTAAAAATTACAAATAAAATACCATCATGTAGGAAATCTTTTTAGCTTTCTAATGAATATTTACAATTGAATTTATCTTATGTATAACCCCATATTAAAAATGATTTACTTATTAAACATTGATTTTAACTATTTTAACCTTTCTTTAAATAAATTAATAATAAATGTCCTAATCTAATCCAAGTGGGCCTAAATGGTCATATTTTATTCCTAAGTTTGTTTTTGGTCGAATTACACTTGTCCAATAGAATTAGGACATGTGTTAGGGTAATATTAATATCATATTTACCCTTAGTTACCCTATTTACTATTAACCGCGGTAAAAAATAGTAAAAAGTTACTATTCACCAAAAATTATTTTCATCTCATTGAACCACATTTTAGTCCTTGATATTAACCGTGTCTCTCGGATTTTTGAAATTCCATTCACAGAAGCGGTAAAATTAAGTTTTATGCAAAATTCGGTTTTTAACCTACCACTTAGTGGTTTCACTATTCATCAAAAATTGAAAGTTTTCAGAAAAATACCAAAATTTCACCCTAGGCTAATTTCGATATTCTGAGTCCAAAAATGAAGTCCATTTTGAAAAATAAAATTTATAAAATTTCAAAAAGTGGTTATTACTATTCATAACGGCTAGTTTTAATAGCATATTGTTGTTTAGTGAAACTCGGTATTGCGTACGACGCAAGCTATCGAGGAAGGTCGCGATTGCGTGTAAAGCAAGCCAAGCAAGTGTTGTGTAGAAAAAGATTCCTTTGATGATTTATATAACATAAAAGTCTCGGGTGTTTCATTCTACCCCCCTTAAAAAGAATTTCGCCCTCGAAATTCGTCACTTTGTAACAAACAGATGAGGATACTTCTCCTTCATCATATCCTCAAGCTCCCATGTAGCTTCTTCAAGTTGGTGGTTCCTCCATAAAACTTTCACCAATCGAGTGGTCTTGTTTCGTAGAACTTTTTCGCTACGATCCAGAATCTCTATCGGCTGTTCTTCATAAGAAAGATCTTTCTCCAGCGGTACAACTTCTGAGCTGAGTACATGTGAAGGATCTGGTATGTACTTTCTCAGGAGAGATACATGGAACAAATCGTGAACTTGAGAGAGATTCGGTGGAAGCGCCAATCGGTAAGCTACCTTCCCAACACGATCCAGTATTTCGAAAGGACCGATATATCTAGGGCTCAACTTCCCCTTCTTTCCAAATCTCATAACCCTCTTCCAGGGAGATATTCGTAAGAACACTTTATCGCCCACTTCAAACTCTAGGTCTTTTCTTCGGTTGTCGGCATAACTTTTCTGTCGACTCTGAGCTGCTCTTATGTGTTGTTGAATAGATCTGACCTTTTCTGCCATTTCATCAATGAGATCAGGTCCTAATAGCTTTCTTTTCCCAACTTCATCCCAGCAAGTTGGAGTCCTGCATTTCTTTCCATAGAGAGCTTCATAAGGAGCCATCTGAATACTGGAGTGAAAGCTATTATTATAAGAAAATTCCACCAAAGGTAGGTGTTGATCCCAACCTCCTTTGAAATCCATAGAGCAAGCTCTCAACATATCTTCTAGGGTTTGAATTGTTCTCTCAGACTGACCGTCTGTCTGGGGATGATAAGCAGTGCTGAAACTCAACTCTGTATCCAGAGTATGCTGAAGACTTCGCCAGAACTTCGAGGTAAATCTCGGATCCCGATCAGATATAATAGAAAGTGGTACTCCATGCAATCTTACCACTTCCTTTACATATATCCTGGCAAGCTGATCTAGAGAGAAATCCTCTCTAATAGGAATGAAGTGTGCAGACTTTGTAAGATGATCAACTATGACCCAGATAGCATTATTGCCTTTGGATGTTTTAGGAAGTCCTGTGACAAAGTCCATAGTGATGTTTTCCCATTTCCATTCGGGTATGGGTAATGGTTGTAACATCCCCTTAGACTTCTGTCTCTCAGCTTTAACTTGTTGACAAACCAAGCATCGAGAGACATATTCAGCAACATCTCTTTTCATGCCATCCCACCAGAAGTACTCTTTCAGGTCCCTATACATCTTCGTGCTTCCAGGATGAATAGAGAATGAAGAACTATGAGCCTCATCCAGCAGCTCTTTCTTTAATTCGGGGATGGGAGGAACACAAACCCGATTCCTGAACTTTATTATCCCATCACAATCAAGGTTGAATTCAGGAACATTTCTCACCTTCTTTTGTAACTCGACATCTTCTTTCTGTGCCTCTTTAATCTTCACATGTATAGATGGTTGAACATTCATTTGAGAAAGATAAGATTTTTCCCCTTCCATTATAATTCCAAGATCCATCCTTTGTAAATCCATAAATATTGGATCTTTTGTGATCCTCATCATGGATAGACTAGCATGGTCTTGTCGACTTAATGCATCTGCCACCTTGTTTGCTTTCCCAGGGTGGTAATGGATTGAGCAGTCATAATCCTTAATCAGCTCCAACCATCTTCTTTGGCGCATATTCAGCTCCTTTTGTGTGAAAATATACTTTAAACTTTTGTGATCAGTATAAATATCACACCTTTCACCATAAAGGTAATGCCTCCAAATCTTTAATGCAAATATTACCGCAGCCAACTCCAAATCATGTGTTGGGTAATTTTGCTCATGGATTTTCAACTGTCGTGAGGCATAAGCTATCACCATATCATTTTGCATAAGAACACACCCCAATCCCTTCTTGGATGCATCACTGTAGATCACAAACCTTTCTCCACTACAAGGCAGTGTGAGCACAGGTGCACTGGATAACCTTCTTTTCAACTCCTTGAAATTCTCTTCACATTCCTCTGTCCAGACAAACTTGACTCCTTTCCGAGTCAACCTGGTGAGTGGATTAGATAATCGTGAAAAATCTTTTACAAAACGTCGATAATATCCAGCCAAACCAAGAAAACTTCGGATCTCAGTTACTGTTGTTGGTCTCGACCATCTTTCGATAACCTCTGTTTTTGCTGGATCCACAGATATCCCCTCTTTTGAGATTATGTGACCTAAAAATGCAACTTTTTGAAGCCAAAATTCACACTTGGTAAATTTGGCATAAAGCTTCTCCTTTCTCAGGGTCTTCAATATAATTCTCAAGTGATCTTCATGTTCTTCCTTGCTCTTTGAATAGACAAGAATATCGTCTATAAAGACTACCACAAATTGATCAAGATAGTCTCTAAAGACTCTATTCATTAGATCCATGAAGATAGCAGGGGCATTAGTAAGACCAAATGGCATCACTATAAATTCATAGTGTCCATACCTTGTACGGAAAGCCGTCTTTGGTATATCCTCCCTTTTGACCCTTAATTGATGATACCCTGAACGAAGATCAATCTTGGAAAAGTATTGAGCTCCGCGTAGTTGGTCAAACAAGTCATCAATGCGTGGGAGAGGATATTTGTTCTTGATAGTGATCTTGTTAAGTTCTCGATAATCAATGCAGAGTCTCATTGATCCATCTTTCTTCTTAACAAATAGAACAGGTGCTCCCCAAGGTGACGCACTAGGGCGTATGAATCCCTTATCAAGATTCTCTTGGAGTTGCTTCTTCAATTCCTGCAACTCAATTGGGGCCATTCTATAAGGTGTCTTTGAAATAGGCAAAGCACCCGGTACGAGTTCTATTGAAAACTCAACTTCACGATTTGGTGGAAGACCCGGTAATTCCTCCGGAAAGACATCATCAAACTCCCGTACAATGGGCATATTCTTAATCGTAAGTTTCTCACCAACCATTTGAGATAAATAACCTTCATTTAGTGGAATCATGACCCATAAGATGGAAGGAATTTCCACTGGAAGGTTATGTTCATCCTTGCATTGATAGACGATCGTAGATTGATCTGGAATATGAAATGTGACTTCCCTTCTTTGGCAATTGATATGAGCTCCGTATAAAGAAAGCCAATCCATGCCAAGAATCACATCAAATTCCACTAAAGGAAGGATCACAAGATTTGCAGGAAGCACTTTCCCACAAACTTCGATCGGAGAAGAATTATAAACTTTTGATGCGATTGATGTGCCATTAGGTGTTGTCACAACTAACTCAACATCTAATTGTTGAGGTAATACGGTGATACCCTTAGAAAAGTCTTCAGAAATAAAAGAGTGGGTGGATCCAGAATCAAATAAAACATTTGCTACTTTAGAGTGGATGGTAAGTGTACCTTTCACCACATCGTTATCGTACTCCACATCGCTGGTAGAAATTGCATGTGACTTTCCTTTGTCTTTAGCCTTAAGAGTTTGTTGACGTCGACCATCATCATCAACCCTTGGATTTGGGCATTGATTGGCATAATGCCCCATCTCCTTGCACTTGAAACATTGAAGTGTAGTAGGATCATTCTGTGTATCCCTTCCTTTGTTTGCATCATTAGACATCTTCTTCCCATTATCACGGCATTCAAATGCCCGATGACCTTCTTTTCCACATTTAAAACATTTACTTGTCCCTTTAAGACAACTCCCTCCATGTTTCTTTCCACACTTTGAGCATAAGGGAAAGTTCATCTTCTTTTCAGTGTGCTCTTTAGAGTTTCCTTTGAATTCCATCTTCCTCTTCTTATCAAACCCATGTGACTGATGGGTTACTCCAATCTCCATCTCGACTTTGAGAGCACATCGAACGATTTCCTCGTAGCTATTGAAGTCACTTATGGCTAACGCCCTTCGAAGACTTGGTTTTAAGCCACTAAAGAATCGATCGATCTTACTCTCAGGTTGGATAATAATACCAGAAGCGTACCTTGCAAGTCTTGTAAAATTTGCTTCATAGGTACTAACAGATTCATCATCCCTTTGCTTCAGTTCAAGGAACTCTTTCTCCATCTTTGTTCGGAGAATACGAGGGAAGTACTTATTGAAAAATAAGTTCTTGAACTCGTCCCATTCCATAGACTCAATTTCATCCCTTTGCCTCGTATTCTTAACAAGATTCCACCATTGATCAGCATCTCCTTCTAAACGATACACTGCTAGGATGACTTTATCATGTTCAGAACATTGAAGAACTGAAAATATCTTTTCAGTAGTACTAATCCATTGTTCAGCAACTAATGGATCAGTAGACCCACTGAAAGAAGGTGGACGCTGCCTCATGAAGGATTCAACAGAATGTTGCTCCCTTCTTTGCTCGTTTGGAAATCCTGCATGATTCATAGCTTGAGAAAGTTGTGTGAGCATGGCTACAAGATTTTGCATTCCATCTCCCATATTGTTTGGTTGCTCAGGGGGACAATCATTGCATTGCCCATCGCATTCCGCATTAACACGGTTCCTTCGGGTTCCAGCCATTGACTAAAACCAAGAAGAATAGTGTGAGCAACACTAATTATAATAGGAAACCACATAATTCAAGAATAAAATTTTCATGCTTATGGTCTTATCCTAGGTTATTCAAGGCCATTTCTAAAACACTAAGATTGTGTTCTATGCTTAGACTTATCCTTAGGGTTCTTACTAAGGCTTTCACATCCTAGTTTCCAAAGGTTGACTATACCTTTCCTCTGATACCAACTATAACGACCCATAATTTACATACATTGTTAATACTTCAAAATTGAAGCACACTTATTACAACATATGACAAAACCACAAAGGACCGTATAGGTATAGTGTCTTTAGAAACTGGGAAACATAAACAACTGGTTCATAAATCTTCTACAGTGCCTCCCATTTATTTCATCATATCTAGGGTCCCTTTTAGCATATTCTACTTAATATCCATCTTCCTGACCTGGGGAAAAGAAAACATAAAAGGGTGAGCTCAAATGCTCAGCAAGGGCAATAAAGGAAATAAAAATCATATCATATCTTTTTGAAAATCATAACCTGCAAAAGAGATCATAAAATCTTAATAAATCATAGAAGTGAAAATGAGATCCCCATAATCATAACATGAAACTTGAAACTTTGTGGCATGCACACATAATCATGGAAAATCATTTCTTGTTAGTCATGACTTATTGCCAAGACTATCTTAGTGGACAAAGTCCCTTTCTGAACCGAGTTCACTCCTCGTTTCAGTCCTGTATCACTGAACCGAAATAACCTTCCGTTCCAGCCATGTCTATCTCATGAGATATAAAATCTTTACCCAATGCATTGGAGGGAGATATAGGTCCCACCCATCTTATAATGAATCCTTTCTTATGTGTGCCACATAATCATAAAACATACATCATCGCATAACACATGTAACAAAAATGGGATTCTTGAAACATCATGACATCATGAATCAATTCATATAAGATAAAGGAATTCATAAACATAATTCCATCACAACATAGTCAAAACAATGTAAAAATATGGATAGAAACAGAACCCTTTATTATCTTAGATGGAAAATAATTTTGATAAAACACTTGAATTGAATTCTTGAGGAAAATATCCTTTCTTCTTCAAAATCAATTTCTTTTCACAAAACATCATGCAATTTTAAAAGAAAGAGATTTTATTGAAAATAGTCATGAAATCTTTTATAGGAAGCTTCATGAAAATAAGGCTTTATAAAACAGTAGAAATCCGTTCGTGCCGTATAAGTTAAAAAAAAACATTCTTCGTACTTTTGTCGGAAAAGTCAAAAAGTACCTCGTATGGAAAAACGACAAAAGATTCCTTTCATATTCTTTACTAAAAACTCACCTAAGGGTAAAATTGGATTTAAACTATTGCAAGTGGATGGAAACAATATTACATATTAAGGGAACATGGATGTGGATGATAAAATACACCCCAGTAAATACTTACGAATAAACAATCTCGGATAAAAATGAGATTGTGATATTTCCCTTACCTTAGGTCCGATTTGCTTTGTACGTGTCCGAAGCTCCTGTATAATGGTTTAAATAATGTTATTGACTTATTCCAGAATCATACATGTTGATATGATATCATATATGGTCATATTATTAGCTTTTTGTTAGTAATATTTCATTGTTACTTGTTACTCGGGTCTTTATAACTTTTTGTTCTTATGCGTGTTTTGTCGAATAAATTCTTATTCTTATCTTTAGGTTATAGATAATTCATTTACAGAATGGTATTAGTGTAGTATATACCATATTCATCCATTCAATTCATTTATATAATCATTATGAAATGAAGATCATGTAGAACGAGTCGCATCACATCGTGGAGACGGTATTCCGTACGTACGCACGAGTGATGATATCGTTCCTATGATCGTGGAATTGTATTGAAGTATATATATATATTATTTCAGTATCAATATTACTTCATAATAATCATATATAGTTACTTATTACACCATTATAACCATCCTTGTAATTTGATGGTGGAAAAATAGATTACACCACGGCGTGGAGACGGTATTCCGTACGTACGCACGCGCGGTGATTTCATTTTTCCGTAGGATGGATAGAAGGTGAATTAGGGTTGTTTCATATTTATAATAACATATCAGTATGTAAGTAATACTGATGTTATTACTTTGTCATGAAACAACTAAAGAAGAAGAAGTTGAAGACGAAAGAAATTGAAAAGATCGGTAATCGATATTACCTCTTCTTTGGAACGCCTCTTTGAATCCTCCACTTAAGGAACTAAGATTGGTCTTTGGAGAAGACCAGGACCTCTAGGATTATTCTAAGGAAGTGGAGAGGAGAAAATGGCAGGGGTTGGCCGAGCTTGAGTGCTCAATTTGGTGTGAGGAGGAGGGGGAGGAGGTGCCCTTTTATAAGGGAGGAGAGGGGCACCTTAGGAATTTCTCAAAATATTATTTTATATTAAAGTCAAAATCGGTTTATAATGGTTCCAAAGGGTCTTATTTCGAAGCTAAAGTGGGGAAGGGTCGAAATACCATCAACCAATAGGATTTAGACATGTTTAGGGTATTATTTTAACCTTATCAATTAGATTTAACTCTAAGTAAAATAATTTAACTTTTACCGTGTCTTTTTGTTTTCTTTCACTATATGGTTAATACACTTACTATAACATGCCAAACGAACCCCAAATTGTTTATTATTAAAATATATATCTTTATCTAAGTCATTTGGCCGAACCTTAGATTTTTAGGAATACAATAACAATTAATAATATAATATTTGATTTAAAAACTATTTTGTGTCAATTTTGATACTATTTGATATATGATTTTTGTGAAAGTCATAACAGAATTATATGTTCGAACCAAGTTGATTAAATCAACATTAATATATCATAGTAACCTATAAAATTAGTGGAATTCATAAAAAGTCTTAAATTACATTTATTTTGGTGTTTATAACATCAATTATGTCAATATTTTATTAATAAGATAATTACTGCATCATCGTTGTGTCATAAATAAATTAAATTATTTGATGTCTAAAAATTACAAATAAAATACCATCATGTAGGAAATCTTTTTAGCTTTCTAATGAATATTTACAATCGAATTTATCTTATGTATAACCCCATATTAAAAATGATTTACTTATTAAACATTGATTTTAACTATTTTAACCTTTCTTTAAATAAATTAATAATAAATGTCCTAATCTAATCCAAGTGGGCCTAAATGGTCATATTTTATTCCTAAGTTTGTTTTTGGTCGAATTACACTTGTCCAATAGAATTAGGACATGTCTTAGGGTAATATTAATATCATATTTACCCTTAGTTACCCTATTTACTATTAACCGCGGTAAAAAATAGTAAAAAGTTACTATTCACCAAAAATTATTTTCATCTCATTGAACCACATTTTAGTCCTTGATATTAACCGTGTCTCTCGGATTTTTGAAATTCCATTCACAGAAGCGGTAAAATTAAGTTTTATGCAAAATTCGGTTTTTAACCTACCACTTAGTGGTTTCACTATTCATCAAAAATTGAAAGTTTTCAGAAAAATACCAAAATTTCACCCTAGGCTAATTTCGATATTCTGAGTCCAAAAATGAAGTCCATTTTGAAAAATAAAATTTATAAAATTTCAAAAAGTGGTTATTACTATTCATAACGGCTAGTTTTAATAGCATATTGTTGTTTAGTGAAACTCGGTATTGCGTACGACGCAAGCTATCGAGGAAGGTCGCGATTGCGTGTAAAGCAAGCCAAGCAAGTGTTGTGTAGAAAAAGATTCCTTTGATGATTTATATAACATAAAAGTCTCGGGTGTTACATGAACCCTTGAATAAATCCTTGACTCACTAGAAACATGATCATTATGTGATGTCTAGAAGATTGAAAGTTGTAGGCAGTTGGCTCTAGTCCAAGTGGAATTTTGTAAGAGTTGGTGTCTTAGAACCAATTGGGTTTACTTTGATTACATTTATATTTAATGTATTATTACATACTATTCATTTTTGTGCATTAATATGATATGATAATGTCCTAGAGTATTTGTTACATTGATAAGTTCATGGTAGTTCCCCTCTATGATGATAACCTTGAAATACAATAACAATATTTCTATTAATAGGTCTACAGTTAGATGTCATACTATGAAGAGACACATATTATGAAGACATTCAGGTGAATATACTCGTAAGCAGACGAAACTTCATCTCATGATGTTCGCACATGGTAATCTCTAGGATTAGAGATTATGAGAATAGACCCGCTAGTAGGAATTCCACATGTTTTGTTGTAATAAGATAGTTCTATATACGAGGGTGTATAATGATCCTTAAACTTTAAGATTATCATTAATACATGTCACGACTTACACACATTGATTTATTGATGAAAACTGTCACAAAGATAGTTGGAGGGAAGTAGGGTATGTTGGGTGCATCATGAGTGGCATGTTATTAATGGTTAAGTCGAGGAAGGATTTGTCCCTTCCATTTATGGAAGTTGATATCTGAGACCTGTTATTGAAAGAGAACAATCCCACAAAATTCTATGGCCATGGTGTAACACTAAGTTTATTTCATGTAGTCAAATAATGATATATCAAGCATAAAAGTTGATGAAACAATAATGAAACTTTCATGATGAGATATTGCAACAATGGGATTATATTACACAGTGAGAGTCCATATGTGGATGTCGTTGTAGGGACTTTATGCAATTTCTCTGGGGTTCCTTGACCCGTAGCTAGACAGTAATCTTGGATTTTAGGCAAGCCCACCTAATTCCAATGAGAAAGAATCCTAGAGGGTAACACAATACGTGTTTTTGGTGATCTTGGTTAAATTATATTTGAATTTAATTAATGAAATAAATATTATTCTCAATACCATGGAATAATTTTATTCATGTTAAAATGATCGCATAAATTTAAAAAAATTAATTAATTTATTTTATTGAACATTTAATAAATATTAATTTTCTAGTTTATAAATAAAATATCTACTTAAGAGAATAAATTAGTGATTTATTTATTTGGGTGATAAATAAATGGAAGTGATGTTCGAGCAGACAAAGGTTGGTTAGGTAGTAAAATAATTATTTCCAAGATGATAAATAATTATTTAACTAGTTGACACAAAATAAAATAATGCTGTTATTATTTTGTGACGTGATTTTTTTTAAAATTCCATTTTGCCCAAGTTGGTGCACCATAAATAATGACGTGATATTATTATTAAATTAATAATTTTTCTCTAAGTTCATTAATTTATTTATTTTTTTATATGCAATTAAATATTGTAACTAAAATTCCATGTATATAAGTAGACAAGTATGCCTATTGTGCCATAGACCACACCACACTCCTAGTGAATTGATAATTGTTAAGCCAAACAATTTCTTTCTAGAATCCTATTATCTCCACTATAATGAACGAGAGACGTTCTTCAATTCCAAATAACCAACGATCAATAATGACCAACACAAGACACTGGCTTCACCATGCTAGCACCCGGAGAACGAGTGGTGTCGATCAGAGGCCATCGGAGGATGTCTAGATCACCGCTAGAGGGATTATAGTTTAGATCCTTACAAGCACATTGATATAATCCAAAATAGTCATTCTTGAAGATAAACATCATCAACAAAGAAAATACCTATGATCCAGGTATTATGTTTTTATGAAATTAATTAAATTAATTATAAACATGATTTGGAAGATTCCCTCTAAAGTTTTTAGGACTCCTTATTCTTTATCTAAAGCTTTGATTATATTCCCTGGAGATAGGAATTCATCATCATATTCTTCCTCTAATAATCATTTATCATGGTAAAAATCAATGTTTGGTGTTATCCCAACCACACTTCCGCTGCGCCTTATCCCAATTTTCATTCTTTGGGTTAACCATCTACTTCATTTAATTTGTTGTACTAAAATTATTTGTGAAATTAATTTCCATTCTTTTATTTTTATCATGTGTATTTACAATGAATATATATATTCCTTGAACTTTATTAATTCCTTCTTTAATTATATGGAATATGTAAGCAACTCTTTATTAAAAATATCCCTTTAAATTTATATTTTTAAAAATATCAAAAAGTATTTATTTATGAAAATGATCATGTTTTATTATTATGTTGTGGTAATTTTACATTTAAAATGATTAATGGTGGGACCTATTTCTCCCTTCAATGAGTTGGATGTATTTATGTTAGAGTTCAGCCGTATGATTACTCTATGTGTAACTGAGATGGTTACACCATAAGGTAGCTGTGAGGGTTATATTGTAATGTAGCCATGGAGGTTACAAATAATAATGTTGGCATAAGGGTTAAAATTTTAAGTAAGTAATTCCCCATAATACCTATATGTTTTATTTATGTTTTCTATGTTTTATATAAATATCATGTTTTATAAAAGAACAAAATGATACTTATTGGGTGAGAAGAATTTTTTTAGAATGGTTTCAGATGTTTATATGTATTCTGGAACTAACAATCTCTCTCTTATTTTTATATAACTTACCATACTTTTTGTCTTCATACCAAGTTTAAAAATCTTCTTCACAGGGTTTAAAGATGTGTAAGATAAAAGGATAAGCTAATATAAATTTTTGAATACTTTTTATGAAATGATTTCAATTTTTTATTATAAGCTTTTGTATTATGGAAAAATTCATATTGTTTTAAGTTGTACACACTTTGCATGCATGTGGGTTGATATGTATGAATTATGTCTTAACATTATAAAACACTAAACCTATATCATATTTGGGAATGTAAAGAAGATAATTGTAAAGTAATTTACTAGATTATGTAATGCACAAGGTCGAATCATTATTGTTGGTATTAGAGCATGGTTTGCATATCAATAGGGGTTATGAAGATTTAAATAGAATAAACTAAATTATTTTTACCTTATGCTAAAATGATATTGCATTTTAATATTTCCATTCTTATTCATCTAATATATGTTTTTTTATATTAGTCTTCTATATAAAAAAATACAAATCTAATGTTGGAAGGAATTCATAGGCTAATATCTTTCAAAATCTACAACCCAAAATGGCTAGAATTGTAGTTGAATAGTTTGTGATGGTAATAGATCATTTGAAATAGGTTATAAATTATCTTGGAATCCATGCTACATAAAAAACAGAGCTACCAAAAAGGAACATGATGATAGTGTAACATTTTATGAGGAAACACCCTCCATATATTAGTGGATCTTATAAAATACTGGTAGATGAAGGGTGGATTAAAGCCCTAGGAAATATATTAGATGTCATGGGGTGTTCAGATAATCAAAAGTTTAGTCTTTACATTTATCATTTTGATGGTTAAGTTGACTAGTGGTGGTAAATTCTCAATAATATCAATGACAGTGACGAGATTGATTCCTTGGAATTGGATGATTTTATAAAACATTTCCTTGAAAAATATTTTTCATAGGTTATCCATCTTAAGATGGAAAATGAATTAATTTAATTAAATCAAATAAACGTGTATTAAGTTGATGTATATAAAGAATAAATCATCATATTGGAAAGGTCTACCCGAAATCATATTTGGGATTGTGATTGTAAAATCATCTATTTTTACGCAGGATTGAAGCAAAGATATCAAAGGACATTGGCTTCCTATGAAGTCAAAAGATATGAGAAACAAGTCCAATGTGTTGAGATCATAGAAATGGAGTTTCGTGATGACCATTTGTACTTTGAAAACAAGCATAATAAGTGGTTCAAATGTAAAGTGATGGGTATGAATCAATCAAATAAATCTAACAGTAACTTTTTCTTCTTTCTAAATTATGAAAAGAGTGAAAAACACACCTAGGGGAATTCCTTAATAAAACTAGAAAATGTTTTCTATGTATTAATTTTTAACATGTAGCCCAATATTGTAGTGAAAATGAAATTAATATCGATTCTAATAAGAAAGAGAAAAAGTGTTTAAAATGTCGTGAGATGGGTGATTATAAAAATACCTACCCAATTAATGATCCAAATGATGAAACATCTAGATTATTACCAGAAAGGGATAGAGAGATACTTTTCTACTACGTTATCTGATGTTGTCCCATCCAATGAAGTGATACTTGGTTCATTGTTAGTTTACATATATTTTACTGATGTCTTGTTTGATTCAGGGTTTACACATCCAATTTTTTATTTGAAATTTCTTGGTAAAATGGATATTTTACCTCAATAAATGAGACTGAAAATTATGGTTAAAACACTGGGGGGAAATATTCCAAAAAAAATAAATTATAAGAATATTTATTTTTTAATCTCTAGAAAGACATTACTTGAAAACTTTTATTTTACCCTTAAAAAAGTTTTATGTTATTCTGGGTATGGATTGGATTTCTTTTTATCATGAAAATATTGACTGTAGAGCTAAAAAAGTTGTTTATCCAAAATTGTATCAATTTTTATAGAAAAATGACCCATAAAATTGATAACATATCAGGAAGTTGATAAACTATTAAAATATGGAAATAAAATTTATCATGACCAAATTGTTGAAAATAAAGGAACTATTCAAATTAATGATGTGCCACTAGTAAATGAAAACTTGGATTTTTTTCCTGGGGAGTTCCCTAATTATATACATCATCAGGAGGTTGAATTTACTATTTTATTAGTTCCTGATGCTAAGAAAATTTTAAACCCCTCTTATCGAATGGCTCAATTGGAACATATTTATTTGAAAAATTCGTCACATGAGTATGTTGACTATGTTTTCATTCATCCTACAACATCATAAGGTTGTGCCCCAATTTTTTCATAAAAAATTATGTTGGATCCATGAGACTTTCCATTGATTATTGATCTATTAATAACATGACTATTATGAATAAGTATCATTTACCTCATATCGATGACCTGTTTGATCAAATATAGGGAGATCAGTCTTTACCCAAAATTTACAGGAAATTCTAAGTACAATTTCGTAATGTGAAAGGGGATGAAATACAAAAAAATGTAATTTCATACTAAATGTGGGAATTTTGAATTTTTTCTTATTCCCATTGGTTTGGCATATGCCCCTATTGTATTCATGTATCTTATGAATAGAATATTTCATGAATATTTGGATATGTTTTTAGGTTTTTATCAAATATATTTTTGCCTTTTCAAAACGTTATGAGGATCATGAAAACAATTTATGTATTATCTTGAATATTCACAATAAAAATTAAATATATGGGAAATTTTAACAATGTGACTTTTGGTTGAAAGGGATTTATTTTTATGGGAACATTGTAAATAAGGATGGAATACAAGTTGATCCTGTAAAAAAGTGGCCGATGAATGGAAAGGGCTTATAAATAATACAGATAATCATAGTTTTCATGGATTATCAGGTTATTAATGACGTTTTGTAAAAAACATTGCAATGTTATCTACCATAACATATATGTTAAGATGAAAAGGGGTTAAATTTATTTGAATAGAACAATGTGCTTTTTTTCAGGAGTAAAGGAAGAGATTGGTGAATGATCTAGTTTTGGTCATACCTTCTAGAAATAGAGATTTTGTCATCTAAAGTTATGCTTCCTTAAAGGAACTTGGTTGTGTTATAATACATAATGATCAGTTAATTTTTAATTCTATAGGACATCTAAAACAACATGAGTTAAGTTATCCCAACCTTGATTTGAAATTATCATCTCTGGTTTTTTTCTTCGAATTTTTAGTGGAATCATTTATATAGATCCAACTGTGAAATATATACCGATCATAAAAGTTTGAAATATATATTCACATAGAATGAATTAAACATGAGGCAAGGAATATGGATTTAATTGATAATGGATTATTATTGTACGAACAATTACAATCCTAGAAAATGAAACAATGTGGAAGATGCCTGGAGTCAAAAACATCATGAATTATTAACCCTATTAATATTGAGAGAAAACCCCTTGATTATTAATTTGTTTAATTTAGAATTAGAATTTGATGGTGGTGTAAATTTCACTATTTTTTTTTTCAGGAGTTAGATCATTCATCTCTATCAAACAGAATTAAGAAAGAATAAAATGAAGACAATGAGTTATATAAATAGGTAAAATTGGTTAAAAGTGGTATGCTTCTAGAATTTAATATTGAAAAGGATTGTGTAATTAGATTTAGAAATATATTATGTGCTCTTTGTGATTCATAGTTGAAGAAAGAGATGTTTTTGTAAAGCATATAGTTTTTCATTTTTATTTCATCATGGATGTACCAAGATCTATAGAGACCTTCGAGAGTATTATTAGTGGGATTGAATGGAAAGAGATATAATAGATTATAAAATGAAATTTTTGACATGTCAATAGGGTAAACCATATATAAAAAACCTAAGGGGATACATTATCCTTTTTTTAGTACCAGAGTAGAAATTGGAAAATATATCTATGGAATTCACGGTGGAATACAAAATACTTCTTGTGGTAATAATGTGATCTGGGTAATTGTTGAATAGATGACTAAATATTCACATTTTTTCCTATTCAAGAGACTATTTCCTTAGATAAGATTATATGAGTATATCTCAAATATATTTTTAGGTTACATGGAGTTATTATGTCCATTGTATCAGACAAGGATCCTGAGTTCACTTCTTACTTTTAGAAAGTCTTTCAAAATTTCATGGGTAGAAAATTGAAATTTAGAATAGCCATTTCCCCCAATCTAAAGTAAAACAGAGTGAATAGTTCCAATATTTTATGATATTATTTTATCTTGTCGAATGGATAACCATATAAGTTAAGGACAACATGTTTCTTTATTTTGAGATTTCATATAATAACAATTTAATTCCAGTATATAGATTGCACATTTTGAGGAATTATATTAAAATAAGTGTAGAACACCATCTTTTTGGGATAATCTCATGGAATGGATGTTTATGAGACCTGAATTAGTGGAGAAAGTGAATGAAAAAGTAAATATGATCCAGAAACACATGAGGACAACTCAAAGCATGCAGAAACGTTATGCGAGAACAGAATAAAAGACTTTTCTTTTGAGATAGGTGACCTTATTTTCCTTAAAATATATCCTTGAGAAAGTGTTATGCATTTTGGAAATAAAGGAAAGTTATTTCCATGGTTCATTGGACCATATGAAACCCTAGAGAATGTTGGACCACTCACCCACTAAGTATATTTTCCTCTGATTTTACCTTGGGTAAAAAAAATTTTATGTTTCGATGTTAAGAAAGTACGTTCCATATTCATCTCATGTGTTGAGTGAAGAATTTGATCAAATAGAAGTGAATATTTGTTATGTATAGAAACATGTTTAGATTCTTGATCATAGATACCATGTATTGAAGAATAAGGAAATCAACCAGGTTAAGGTTTTTTGAAGAAACCACATGGTTGAATAAGCAACATGTGAATCTGAAAATGCTATTAGAGGAATGGTACCCTCATTTGTTTAATATGTAAATAAACATTTAAAGGACACAAATTCAAGAATGTGGGGAGAATGTAACAACACAGGTACTGATAAAACATTTTTTTCCATTCTGTTATTAAATATTTAAATTCATAATAAATTTATAAAAAAATAATTGATATTTATATAAATTAATGAATTTTTACTAATGGATGAGTAACTTAAAATTTGGAATAGTAACCTGACCATTAGGAATATAAATTTAGAAAATATAATACTATCCTCGCCTATGAGAGTATAAAAAATTTTCTTGTATCTTATATTTGTAACCATTATATATTTATTTCATAGAACAAGTTAATATATATTTTGAAAATGATAAATTAATTGTCCATATTTTTGTGAAATATAATTGTTTATTTTTATTATTATAATTAATTTATGGATTTGATAGATATTTTATTTTCATAAAATAAGTTCAATAATTAAAATCTTGTTGTCTTATTTTTATAAGATAATCTTATGAGACCTTCATTAATTTTTCTTGGTGTTATAAAATCAATTATTGTTTTAAAATTTTTCTTTTTCGAATAAATTATGATTTTATTTAAATATTAAATTTATCATATTTAGAAAATTATTTTGTTAAAATTTCTTTTATTTTTTAATTATACATGTTCAAAAATTATTGAGGTGAATTTTTTTTATTTTCAAAAATACAAGAATTATTGTGAATAGTGAAATACGGTAGTTTACGTTATATATGCATTATATGTTAAATAAAATATTCATACAATTATGAATAACGTAAGAAATTTTTTTAAAACATACCTTAATTATTTTAATATATTTTATGATAATTCTCCAACTATTCATTTTCATGATCCAAATTAATAAACTAATGAATAAAATAATCAAAAAACCCTCCTCTCCTCCACTTTAAATACCAATCCTCACCCCCTTCTCCTATCACCTCTCATGTTTTCAGAAATTACCAATTTCTACCCAATATGATTTAAAAGCATCTTACCCACATACAGGACCTTTTGGTTTCTCCAGATGGGAAAAACCAAAGGCCTTAAAGAGGTTCTCAAGGAAGATAGTTCAAGAGGTAAAAATATTTTCCATTATCTTTTATTTCCTTTTCAATTATTTTTATTTTCTTGTAATCTTATAATATCCCGTTATCTAGGTTGTAGGTAAAATCAATTATATTATATATAATTGTATTTTATCATATTTATGGAAATATTCATCTTCATATATTTTCTCCTCTTACTTTGATTCTAAAAACAAAAACAATGACCATGATGTGTCGAATTACCAACATTGTGGTTGATTTATTTTCAGTTTCCACTATCGCCTTTATGGCTAGTCATAATAAAATTGTTATTGTTTAAATATATGTTAACTTTCATGATATATCCTCATTTATGTTTATTAAGTGAAATATATACATAAAATTAAATTATATAACTAAACTAGTTTGTTATTATCGAAGAACCGCCAAAGTGATCTAAACAAATACTGAAAATGTTTTATCTAATGATTGAACAACATATCTGAAATAAAAATGAATTAAGGGATAATATAATATTACAGAAACATATTATTACCATTAAATTCTACTTTTGGTTTTTTACCTCCATTCAATAAGAATAACTTTTATGAACCAACCTAGAAACCATATAAAAACAGACATGAAATAATGGAAATAATAAAAATATTATTAATAAATTGGGTAGAATAATGTTGTAAAATGATCATATATGGTTTCATATAAATGAATTTGTTTTTTAAAAATATTTATAACACACTTTTATCCATTATATTGGGGGTTGAAACACATTTAAGTTAATATGAACCTGATTTAAGGGAATTCTTAACCCATTTTCCATTCATTGGTTAACCTTAAACTTCATTTCTATTGTCGTTGTAAAATTATTTTAGAAATTAATAACAATTTGGATAGGTTTTAGTATTTTAATTTACATTTAATATACATATTCCTTCCATTTTATTAATTCTCTCTTTAATGACATGTTATATGTAAAGGAAACATCTTTAAAAAATCCCCTTATAAATTTTTATTTTTACACAATTTAAACGGAATCTTTTTATGAAAGTTTTTAGGTTTAATGATTATTATATATATGGTTCTTGGAAATTTTTTACGATAGAGGGTAATAACTATATCTCCTTCCATTTCACTCTATTGTTTTATATTTGAAGACATTTGTATGGTTACTCCAAGTGTAACTACAATGGTTACACCATAAGGTAGCTGTGAGGGTTAAATTGTAAGGTAGCCAAGAGGTTTACAAATCATAATGTATCCACGAGGGTAATAATAATATTTAACTAATTCCCCATGTTACCTAAATGGTTTATTTATGTTTTCTAATGTTTTAAATAATTCTCATGTTTTCACAAATAACTATATGATACTTACTGGGTGAGAAGTATTTCTTTATGAGAATGATTTCTTATAATTAAAATTATTGATGTACGAATTGTTTTTCTCCTTCTTTTTATATCCCTTGTTGAGATTTTTATGGTCAGACCATGTTTTAAAATATTTTCCATGGGTATAAAGGATGGGTAAGAGAGTATGGGAATCCAATATGAATGTTGTGATGACATATTATAAAAATATTTCATGTTTTTATTTAAACTATTGTTTTATGAAAGAATGGATATTATTTTTATTTGTACCTACTTTTCATGCTTCTGCATTGATATGTGTGAATTATGTCTAAAATTTGTAAAAATATAAACTTAAAAGATCGTTAGTAATGTAAAAAAGTGAATTATAATGTAAATTTATAAATGATGTAATGTTGAAGGACATATCAATATACATATACAATTTCAATTGGAAAAAACATTTTTAAGAAAATACATGGAAAATGCTCATGTGCAGTAAAATAGTGATATTTGTAAAATGATGAAAACATAGGAAAAAATACATAAACCACCTACATCAAGCATATGACATTCTACTCATCCACCATTTATGTCTGATTTAGTCTACTTCAGATGGAATCTATGAAATAGATGTCTGCCCTAAAAGTCATTCAAATTAGCTGACATGATAATAAAAAGGTTGAGAGGAAACAATAAAAGGAATGATTAAAAATGAATGAACATCATACCACATGGAATCCATAAATATAAATTATTCTTGAATCCATCTTTGTGTAGATAAGATCTGTGAAAGAATAGGTTAGGCTTGTAGAGGAACCCATTGTCCTAAGAGAGGAGGCACATGCAACTAGAGGAGATTAAAAAAGATATAAAGGATTTCAAAATATCTCATTAAGCAAAGAAATGAAATTTAACCTTTAAACTGGGTCTCATGGTTTGGTTTCACAGTTTTCCAAACCATGAGACTACCATGCTTCGTCTATTTCATTAGAAGGGGGTGACATGGTTCATGTGTATGGTTTGAGAAACTGTATGAAACCCGTGTAATTTCCATATTCCAAAAACCTAAAGTGAACTGTATAGTCATGTTTTACCTCTCACATGGTTAGAAAACACCATGTGGAACCTCTTAGTTCATAGGACAAGGCCTCATAGTTTCTTTTATAGGCTCAAAAAGTTTCAAAAAATCTGTGGTCCCCTTTCAACCTCCTCCAATTTTGAATTTTTAGATCCCAATTCTCCCAAAACTCAATAGAACACCTAGGGCACCAATTTGGTATTTATCAAAGTCTCTAAACTATAAATTTAATCCTTCCAACTTTCATAACTACACTAATTGTTTTTATAGACAGCCTATATACCAAACACCAAAAATTCAAATTCCTTGTATTTCTAACATGGATCAAAGCATTAGTCATTACACCTTCCCCAACATAGAACATCTTATCCCTGATAATTTTTCAAGAAACAATGAAAACATCACATGAAAAACCTTGGTTATGAAGTATCGTTCAAATTGTATCTTTTAATTCACAAATTCCAAACACACCTCCAATAATTACTTAATCATAAGACACATTAGAAGAAAAAACCTTATCCAACATTCATTCTCCAACTGAAACATCATAATAGTTCTTATCCAATACCTTTTAGATAGATACATGATCACATCATCATTTCTTTAAAATTTTTGCAGATGGTTCTCCCCACAATAGGTCATAAAATTTAGGGACCAATTCTGAGTCACTATATTCCCACCATTAAAATTTTCTATTTATGCATTCTTGTAGCATTAATTAGACATTCACAACATGATCCTTGGCTTAAAATAGTCAACTCCCCCTTCGACCTCATTCAGCAAGGTCGATCTAGCATTCCATATGATGATTCAACTAACTCTTTCCGTAAACATGTTTTAGCCATATGGGATTCTTGAAGTAGTTACCCACTAAATTTATTTCATGAATCAAGAGGAATGAAAGTTGAGCTATTATTTGCTAATAGTTATCAACATGCATGGATTAGATGGCCAGTGTAAAACAACTGGAATGTTTAATAATGTATGTACCTAAATTCTGATGATGTTCTATGATAAAACCATAAAATTATCATTAAACTATCATGCCTTGTCATGAAAAAAATGTGTATCAAAGATCATGCCAACTAGAATTTCTACCAATTAAATAACAACTATGAGCCTAGCAACAAGTTCATGAAAACCGTGGTCTAATTAAATGGGATTCCAAGTATCTAACCCAAGGTAGGCTACACTCTATGTTTAAATGTTATAATTTGGTGTAAGGAAAAGATATCTATATCAGATCATGGATTTTTTCTAGACTTTCATCCATCTGAAATCCGAGCCAATAGAAAAAATGGTTGGAGCCTAAGAATCCATCCATGGTATTCCTACACTAGATCCCACATATCATTCCAAACTAAACATGCATCATTAAAAACCTTCCATCATGTTAGAAACTATTGTAAAGCATGCTTATCAAAAAATAAGTATATTCAAAAAATTTTGGTTATCATATAACCCAAGATCACTTTTTTTATCTAGGACAACATCAATATAGTGGACATGCTCATCTCATAAAGAAGGGCACAGTAAGAGGAAACCATTAAACCCAAAAATAACTAATACACCTCCCTAATGTCTATGGTGATGTTTTGTGTATGGTTCAAGGACTTCTATACACCAACTACTAGAAAAAGTGTAGTCATCCCACTAATGGTTTATTTCCCTTGAATGAATATTGTATTGACTTGAAAACACATCATCATTTACTAATCACAAGGCTTTATCACCAAAGGAATCCCGTGATAATTTAATCTTTTCCACCAAAGTCCATTCATGACCCACAGTGTTTCTTAGGGGTTTAATACGCAGCAAACCACTTCTTAACCGTGCTACCAAAAAGTAAATATATGGCTCAAATAATGAAACCCTAATAGAAATGATAACAAGACTTTCCATTTCTAGAAGGTATTCCAACTTTGTTCCCCTTCTACCTAGGAGGAAATGATTTCACTCAAAATTATGTGAAAATCGAAACCTTAGGAGAGTCCGAGTCACCCAAATAAAATATAGACATGCCTCTCAGATGTTATCTATGTTATATTCACCATAAATGAATGTATGACAGTCTTCCATGTCACACATAGGAAGATCATATTATTTTCAATAAAAACAAAAAACATTCTGACTAGAGTGTCAAAACACCAGATCCAAATGGATCACTGTCCCATGTATTTGGATGAATTAGATTCCTTTAAATAACATGTCATTATACTCTAGAGACGACCCAAGGACATAATCAAAATATCAATGATTAATGGTTTCACTAACCTCAAATTGTTTGTCACATCATTTAAAGACATGATGGGTACCATGTAGATAGACGCACACTACCTTGATGTTTTAGAAACATGATATCATACACTTGATATTATCCCTAGGCTATATACCCTAGGAATCCGTGTATTGAGTGGTTTTTACAAGATATTAAATCAATAATCATATATCCCCTTATGAAAATTACCATGGATGATGACATATCAATTCATAAATTGTTGAGAAGTAAAAGAGGGTCACATCACCTACTAATCAGTTGACCATGCTTGAGGCAAGTCAGACCTACTAAAATTGATCATTAAGAGATGATGAAACCCATAACAAGGGTCAACAATTCCATGGACACCAATCTAAAAATCATTGTCATTTAGAAGCTCAGATTTCTTCTCAAGACAACATCATCCAAATTGACCCATACCCCAGAAAGCACAAAGAATTAAGTAAAGAATTCAATCTCTCTAGTTTATACATACCTAAGGATACCCCATTACTATAGAATAAAAATTAAAAATATCACTACGTTGTGCCAAAAATATTACACTAGGCCCCATGACTATCATTTAAATGCATATTAAAGAGTAAAAGGCCTATGGAAGTCACTCACACTTCAGTTCCAAAGAAACACAAAGTCTTTTTTAAACTAATATAACACGATGGTTTAAAATAATGAAACCACCCAATTTTCCATTATAATCAATTAAATTTTTTCACATCCAATCATTAAAGAGTTGATAGATTTTAAATAGAACAATCAGTACCAATTATAAAACAAAAGAACAAGGTAATAGGTATGATGACCTATGAGGGTCCCATTAAACCTACCTAGGTTCACTTGAATTCAACCCAATAGAAATTTTTTAGTTCATAATTTTTATAAAAATAATGGTATAATGTTATCATAAAAGAATCATTCCCCAACCAACCTACTTGGATCAAGTTATGCATTTTAGAAGATTAACCAATTCAATTTAGATAAAAATGAAACAACTTATACATTTATAACTATTTCAAAATAATTCATAGTCATATATATCTATAAATACTATTTAGATCATATGGGTTTACATACCTAAACTATAATGGGAAAATAGATATTATAGATTATAGATTATCTCCAATTTAATCGAAACAAAATCACCGTAACAATTTAACTTTAATATCCATTACATTTTATCAGCGGTATCTTGTTATATACAAAGCTCAAAATATGGATCGAGTAAAATGGTTTACTTTTCCCATTTATAAGGCTCCCATACACTGGGCATGTTATCAAAAGCAGTAACGACCATAAAACACGATCATAAGAACATAATCATCACACATAAGAAAAAAAGACTAAATAAGTCACCCATGTGTGTAATATAATCATACGTGATGAATAAAACAATGACATGGCCTAACACTCATGGAATGGAGTCAACATTATTTTCCATCCTATAAATGCAACTACATGGAATGGAATATGTGTGGAATGTGATTATATATGTTTCTGTAATGATTCATGAAATAGTCATCCCTTTCTATCCAAGCCAAGGGTAAAATACCATAGATTTCATAAATCAATAAGCATAGGATATTAAATTATTCACTCAATGTGAAATAAAAAAATAGAATGAATAGCTTGTCCAACCACTCCATCCCTGGATACATGGACTTTTGCTCATGGGTGGAATGATCACTACCATTTATGGATATTTACAATGTTCCAACACATTATTAGTCTCATTTATACTGGCCCAAAATAATATGTTAAAGGAAAAAAACCATCTACCACCACATTGAATCGTCACAACATGAATGAACTCCAAACTCATAGCTAGACTGGTGTGTCAAATGGCCTCAACCGCTCTTCTGATAATGAAATATTCTTCCATCATGGAGTGAGAATCCAAGGAGGTGATATTGGGGATACTACATGTAACACACTCGAATGATATAGGGTTAAAAAGAAAAAATGATATTACTCTTGTCAACATGGTTCACCATTATTTAATAGAGATGGCATGAGTATAAATCCATAGTTAATCATGCATGGACTAGAGTAGTGATCAGGATGGGTGCCCATCTGGTATGTTTCCCATGGTGTGTGTGAGTGAGAAAAAAAGAACACTAGAATGAACAAGAAGATTCTTTTAGAGACAAAAATCAGTCTGATGACTTATTCAAACATGTGGGTGGGCACTAGGTAGAGGAACATGTGTCTGTGGGGACAAATAATACTACATAGCAGGACAAGACCCAATGAAAATGTTAAGGAGGGGGTGTTTGTGCTATTTGTAGGGCCTAATTGTTACATTGGTATCAGAGGAGGAACCCATCCATAGTTGTGGTTCCACTACCAAGGATGAGATGTGGGGTTCTCATGCAATGGTGTTATTCCCTAGGTGGTTAATTTAACACCGATGAATGTGAAAGGGTTAAAAAAAATAAATTATATGACTCATGTAAAGAAGGTAGACTTTTCTTTTTGGAGCCTTCCTGACTAGAAATATATAGTTATGTGTGCTTGGAATAGAGTAGTGATCATGATGGTGACCTTCTGGGAAGCTTCATAGGGTGTGTGAGGGTGATGAGAAATCACACTATAATGAATATGTGTTGGCCTAATAGTATATTCATTAGACTGAAGACCAATTCAGGAACATGGGTGGGCCCTAGGGAGGGGAACACGTTTCTACGAGGCAACTAGTGGTACCTGGTAGGCTAGGACCTGATGACCATGTTAAGGTCGATTGTTTTTTCTATTAGTGGTGTCTGATTATAACACAATACCATCATTATCAAAGTAAAATAGCTATATATAAGGGAATAAATAACATTTAATAGTGTAAGTAGAATTAAATAAAATAGAGTAACAGAATAATACAGTAAAATGATCATGAATGACGGCCATCATCAATGTAGAACAATTAATACATGTAAAATTGATGGTTTATAACTAAAACAGTATACATACACCATGGAACATGATAAAATTGAGTACATTGATAGAGAAAAGACCTAATATCCCCATTGGAGATCACCACAAGCATCATATGCTCTAGATTAGTCATGTGATCCTAACTCCTTGGTACAAGAATGAATTCACAAGTAATAATTCATAATAATACGAACATGACATCTAATCGGCCACCCATCTATAATGGAGGCCCTGTTAGGGTGTGAGACATAAATACTAGTAGGTTACCACCAATGGAATCTACATCTAAATCCAATCTGTGAAAATAAATTAATATAGTGACTAGATTTAAGGAAAAATAAAGTGTGGGCCCTATGGAATGAATAATGTGTATGTGGGGAAACTTGTAGTACCTATTAGGATATGACCAAATAAACCTATTATGGTGAGGTGTATGTGCTATCAGTGGGGCCTATTCGATAAATTGGTATCAGAGGAGGAACCCATCCATAGGTGTGGTTTCACGACATGGGATGAGATGTAGGGTCCACAATGATGGTGTTGTGCTCAAGGGGGGGGGGGTGAATTTAACATAGAACAATGATAAAGGGTTAAAAAAATAAATGATATGGCTCATGTCAATAGATTTAAACCTTATTTTTGGGATCCTTCCTAATTATAAATCCACATTTAACAAGTTGCGCCTTTCTTTTTGAGTGCTTTCTTAATTTGAAAAGTCACAGTTATGCGTGCTTGACCTGGAGTAGTGATCGAGATGGGTGACCATCTGGGAAGTTTCCAAGGGTGTGTGTAGGTTATGAGACATCACACTATAATGAATTTTTTTGGACTATGGGGATATCCATTAGTCTGATCACCAATTTAAGCACATGGGTATGCCCTAGGGAGGGAACCACATGTCTCCAGGGCAACTGGTGGAACCTATAATGCAAGGAAATGATGACCATATTATAGTGGCATGTTTGTGATATAACCAGGGTCCAATTATAACACAATACCATCATGATTAGAGTCAAAAATCTATATAAAAGGGAATAAATAACATACAATAGAAGAAGTAGTAATAAATAAAATAATGAGTAATGGAAGAACATGATAAAAGGATTATGAAAGATGGTTATCAAAAATATGAAATAATGCATGCATGTGCATTTAAGGATAAATAACTAAAAAAGTATGCATACAACAAGGAAAATGATACAAGTTAGTGAACTGATAGAGAAAAAGACAAAAAAACCTCAAGGGAAAACGTTACATATATCATAAGCTCTAGATGAATCATGTGATACTAACTCCTTAGTACAAGAATTAATGCACATGTAATAATCCATTATCTTATGAACATGAAATCTACTTGGGAACTATATTGTATTGGAGGTCCAAGTGTGGTGTGATATATAAATCCGAATAGGTTACCATGCATGATATTTACATCTAAATCCAATCATTTAAAGTAAATTAATATAGTGAGCAGGTATAATGAAAAATAAACAATAATGAATAAATAAATACTATTCAGTTCAGGATCCACTAGGACACATGGCCAACTCCACCTTCTTTGACTAATGGCTTCGGTGAGTTTCTGAATAGTAACCCTATCTATATAGGAACAATATATACATTTTAATTGAGTGTATTTCATCCACCAATATAGACCATGTACGTACAAACATAACTGTCTATATACCTGGAATACTAGGTGTAGGCTAAACATGGTCTTAACTCAGTCATCCATAACCTATCTAACAAGAATATATGTTTAAGAAATATGGTACAGTCCCTATATCTCATAATGTCTTGGAGATGTCATTCTCATCACTCGATATGGTGAGTGTGTTGTCAAGTCAACCATCAATTTCGTGAGTGTGCCATCATGCCAGCACTCAAAAAGGTGTGTGGTGCATCATTTCCACCATCCACGTAGTATCAATAGTGTGATCTATCATGCTCAATAGTCGATGTAATAGATCTTGACACCTCCTTACTCAACACAACCCTTACATTCATTCCATAGCTTATATCATGTCGTAATCATATTTACATCAAAATCCACGAGGCATTACCACTCACGCTTTATATTTATTAATCCCAATATAATTAAATACATTAAAAGTCTAAAAATACACTTCATTTATGATTATTACATTATAATATGATGTGTGGTGTTTCAACCCTTTTTACTTTATTTCATTTATATCAAACAACTCGGTTAAATAAAACAGTCTATTATGAATTATCCACTCAACCAAAAACATTCCATTTAATCTATTAAAACCTGAAAATTTATTTTATAAGGATCAAAGGGAACTTTAATTGTAGCATGGTCAATTGATCAATTACATACACAATCTATCCCATTTATAAATCAAGACAATCCCTTATAGTCCTTGGTGTCATTAGTCACTAAGACAGGAGTGGGAAAATCCATGCACTTAGAAAGTGAAATGGTTTTATAAAAAATTTATAAGCAGAAATCTCCAATTAATAATACCATTATAGGTAATTTTATATACATTCCATGTATCAAAATTAATATAAATAATATGAAAACAATATTTCATAGGGATAAACATGAACCAATGAAGAAAACAACACAATGTAATTTAGAAGAAAGCACAACTCATCCAAGGGGTTTTATTAAAAAATCATGAAATTTTTTTCCAAAAAATTAATTTAATAGAACTAGAGTATCATTTTTGAATCACAACTCATGTCACCAATAGGTTCATTTTACAAAGAAACCAAAAATGAAAAATAGTCACATGGTCAATATGGAACTTAGGTGGAGCTACTATTAATTTAACAAAACCCTAAAAGGGGAAATTAATGTCAGAATTCCCAAGGGATTTGAAACTAGGTATTTTAGTATCATTACTCGACTAAATAATTTTCCCCTTAAAATGAAACATAGTGGTGACCACAGGGTAGTCTCACAAGGTGATTTCCTACTCAGCTATTGAGCTATAACTTTGTAAATTTGATTCTATAAAATGTTTGAATTATATTTTAGGGATTGAAATTATACAAACTAAGTTAAATGAAACAGAATCATATTATGTTAGTAAATATACATTATTTTTTATAAATTAGATGAAGTTTGGAGTGAAATAAACAAACTAAACAAGGTAGTGGTGGAAAAACATCTATCTTTAGATACACCCTATATCATTGTTTTAAATTTATATCCAATTGAGTTATATAATTTTTCCCTAAATTCCTCATGGTATACAAATATAATAACCATAAAACATAATAAAATGTAAAATATGGGTGTTTATAAGCTTATGATATTTAATTGATTTCCAAAAGTCCTCAAAGAAAAAGAAACTAATTGACCTTATTGTGCTCAATGGAGAGACCTAACCCCAAGAATGTTAAACAAAAATATAATTATTCTCCAATAACAAGTTAATAATTTTTTTTAAAAAATAGAATAGAATGAATAAAATGGAGAAAGATACCACCTTAAATCAATTAATAAAATTCATGGGTAATTAAAAATAAAATATTTTACAATGAAAATCAAAATCTAAAAATTGGAAATGTCCTCAGATCTTCGCTGACCACCACCACATGGATTTTAGAACATAGTACCCTGATTATCCTCAATGAAACTCCATTTATTCATGATATATTCTACATAATATATTAATCCATCCATCCAACCATCTTTTGAAATGAAATGAGGATCATAATATAAAGGAAAATGAGGGCTAGAAATCTTCTGTCTAGTTTTTGAATCCTGAATGTTGGTGCTATTTTCTCCCTTTTTATCAATGAATATCATCGTGAATCAATATGCAATTCTGTTATAAATTTAATCCTCTATCAACCATAAAAATTTAACGTAATTTTTACAAATGGTAAAATGTATAAAAATTTATTATTGATGACAAATATTTCTACCCAAAGTGGCCTTCCATATTCTACTTGTTTAACTCACCCAAAGTCTGATGTAATGGGTGAATATTTTAATAAAACTACCAAGACCTTGAGAAATTGAGTCCTATTTCATACCAAGTTTTAATAATCACTTGTAGAGTCTTGTAGCCTATGTTATGACCCATTTAATGAGGGTAGTTCCAACCTATCATCTAGAAATATTTTAAATAATGAATGATTTATTTGGGCTTCTAGAAGGTCGAAGAAGCACATCCACCAATTAACAATGATGATTCACATTAAAATATGAATCCTAAATAAATATTTACAATATCTGGATTAATAGAAAAAATATATACTCAATGTACATAATTTATTAAAAACTTCTAAAATTACATAACTCTTCAGTTTTCAATTTTATGCACAAAATATCCCAAAAATATAAAAAGAATCTATTCTTCTCAAATTTTGAAATTTTTTGTGGTTAAATAATTGAAATATATATACGAAATATAGATGAAATGTTATCTCTATAAATTCTCGCACACTTAGAAGTTGGACTCGTGGACAAGGGAGCATGAAATTCAAATAAAGGAAAATTGAAAATAGATAAGAATGTGGTTGAGATATTTATTACCATAAAAAATAAGATATCATGACTCCACAAAAAAAATATTTAAGTCTATAAATTCAACTCATTAATTAAATTTATACTTCTTATCTCTTCCCTTAAAAACCATAAACTTACCTGACATACATTTTCTCTAAATACCTAGATATTTATTTTTCAAAAGTCTTTTCTCATCCATACTCTTGCATGAATAACCATATAATTAATAGATTTATACATATCCACCCTATGTGATATAATAAAATTTAAAAAAAAATAATAACTCTCAATGATGTTTTGTGACATGTGTTTTATGGGTTTCAAGTTTGTAAAATTGTATGTCTGAATAAGGATGGTTTGGAACTTTTTGAAGGCAAATGCCTAATTCTAATTGTCACTAATGTATGGTCTCCTCCTCACCCTCTTTTAAGAAAAATAATATATGGGAATCACTAGGAATCTATTTTCCTTTTGATTCCATAAATATTAATATTTAGAATAAAATTTTCCTTTTTATTAAATTTTATTTGAAAACTCTAGATATTCATAACATTCCTACTTTGAGAGGTCTATATAGGAAGATCTCTTTTTTCTCCTTGAAAGCTCCAAAAGGGAACATCGTACATCCATAAATTATATAAAAGAATGAAAATATCATAAATTATTAATCTCTGTCCTATGAGACACCAAATTAGGTATAACACCACAACTCATCACCCCACACTCATTTTTAACTATATATTTCATTTTAAATTCCAGAGTAAGTTTGGAAGGTGAAATTGGAATGTAATATGGCTAAAATAACATTTTGTACAAGGATACTAAGGGATCATTGAGATAAAATTTTTAAGGGAGGAAAAAATAAAATTTATTCACATGAATAGGTGGATTTTAAATTCCAAATTATTTCCTTTTTCGAATAATTCCAACAATAAAATCCCTCATATTTTTACTGAAATAAATAAAGTTCTCATTAAAATATTTATGGATTTGTTCTCTCAAGAAATGAGGTTAAACTGATGATGGTGTCAAAAATGGTTCAAAATCACCACTTTAATCGAATTTCAATGGTAAATATAGTGATATGTTCCTTGAGATTCAAAAATCATGGGTCTTTTCATGAAATTTTTAAAAAATTGAAATAAAAAAAATTTTGTTTTCAACATTCAGTAATGTTTAGCTACAAGATATAGATTTTTTTATTAGTTTAAAAACTAAAATTTATAATAATTTAATCTCAATTGATTCAAATAATAAAATAAAAAAATTTAATAATAATAAATGGAAAGAAACACACAATATAATTAAACGAAAACATGGAAAAAATTGAAAGGAAAACACACAAAATCCAAATATACCCATCGTTTTCAACCCCCCCACACATATTTTTTGAAATTTACTAATTGTGCATATTCTATATAATAATTGTAAATAATGAAGATGTTAAATGACAAAAAAAATTGGAAAGTAAATAGGCAATATTTTTTTATTGAGTAGTAGCAGCCTTGTGCTAGCCTTCTAAAAGACGCAACTTGGAATCCTATATGAAAAACAAAACAACAATAAAATTTTTATTGAAATCAAGGAAATAAAAATAAAATAAAACATAAGGGAAAAGAGATATGTTATGAATCCCCATGTGGGTGCTAAGATTTTAATTCCCCTGGTTAGACAATTTCAATTGATCATCCATAATCTGATGGTGGGTGAAGATTCTTCCCCATGAACCAAAAAACTAAATTTATATTTTTTTCATCTCATATAACATGTAGAAGATCCAAAAATATAATATCATCATATTACCCTCCTTTAATTTTATGTTCCAATGATTTATTCTCAGAGGGGAAGAAATATAAAATCTGCTTTCTAACAAATTGTCCTCACAAAAAACTACTGCTGATTGATGAATTTTAATCTCTCAATGTGGTTCATATTTAATTCCATCTTCATAAATTATTTATTCTTTGAAAATAAGATTGGTGCGACCATCCTCATGTGAACTAGTGTTCTCAAATAGGTACACCATTATTTCATCAAATTCAGCCTTAACAGCTTATTCATCTAAAAAAACATCCCACACAAAAGTAGTATTCTCTAAATTTTCACAGGTTGATGTAGATAAAAAGTTATTATCCAAATAATCAGTAAATTTGGATCATGATTTGAGATATCTCTCCTGGTCTTCGTAGGATTAAGATTTATCTAAGAATCAATAACAATTTTACTAAAATTAGGCGGCAACCCAGGTTCCTCAAAATGATCTTAAAAAATGAATGGATATGTTTTCTCTTCCCCTTTGGACAAATATTCATTAAATGTTTCGGAATTTTCAATTTCAAAAATGGTGGTTTAACAAAAAAATTTCATTTTCGACCAATTCATCTCAATTATTTTCCAAAAAAAAAATTTATTTCTAAAGGGAATGTTAGTTGGTAATTCCATAATAATTTCTACCTTCAAATTTAAAAAACTTGATTCCAAATCTGTTTTCAACACATCAGAAAAGGGTTACTCAATATCGAATCTAGGTAAGATTATTTTTACAGTTTTGTGATTGTTTTTTTGTGCTTTCAGTTCTTTTAATTCTTTCCAATAATTGGAAATAATCGTCATTTGTTTTCATATGTCTCAAATATTTTGTTGGATAACCAAATTCCATTGATTAATATCAGGATTATCTTGTGGGAATTGAAATTTAAAAAATTATTCATCACTTGGCTCCTAATATTATTTATTATGATGCCATCCTTTAAAGTAGTCATCATGATAGTATATTTTTTATAACACAAAATTTGTAGTTAAAATTATAGAAATCCAAAAAAATATTAAAAAGTCATAAATAACCTCCCTAAACATGGTGAGAAATTGAAACTGGGGTTTTCAGTCTCATTACTCCATTCAATTGTTTTCCACTAAAAATTTAGTACAGTAGTGAACAAGGGGTTCTCTCATGAGGAGGTTGTAGGCTAATTTATCAAACTGTTACATTATTAATTTGTTTCTATTAAATTTATGAATAAATTTTTGGTTTTCAAATGATTTAAAATAGTTTTAATGAAACAAAATCACATTATTATAGTAAATATATGTTATGCATTTTAAATATAAAGAATTATAGACTGAAAGAAAAAATTTAAAGATGTCAGGGATGGACAAAAATTTATCCTCATACACTCCCTTTATCATTGTGGAAAATATATTTCAAATTAAATTATCCAATTTATATGAAAATACCTCAATGTATAAAACTATGTTGACTTGAAAAAATATAAAATACGCTAATTATGGGGTTTTTTAATCTTATGAAAGTGATTCGATTTCCAAAATACCACTGAGAAAATGATACTAAATGACCATGATGTGGTCAGTGGGGATACATCACCAAAATAATTTTAAACAAAAAGAGCACTATTTTATATTCATTATTTAACAAAAATTCCAAATTTTTTTTAATAAAATTAAAAAAATGAAGAAATATACCTCTTCTAATCATGAAAACGAATTCCATGATAATTGAAAAGAAAGGAGTTTATAATGAAAAGCGTGAACTCAAAAGGGGAAATGTCCTTAGATCTTCATTTATCATAAATTTATGTTGTTTTTACATTAAAGAAAATATCATAATAAATTTAATTCCTCTTATCCAAAATATTTTCTCCAATATAGCTCACTCAATCCATCTAACCATCCTTTTAAAGGAAATGAAGATAATAATATAAATGAAAAATGATGGATGAATATTTTCTTTCTAAATTTTTAATCCCAAATTATGTCTCTATTTTTTCACCTATTACATCTAGGTATTCTATTGAGTCTTTATGAAATGTTTTTTAAAATTAAATCCTCTATGAAACCTTTAAATTTCATTTTATTTAGACACTTGATGAATATGATATTCATTAATTACTGAAGACGACAATATATGCCCAAAGAGACATTTCATATTCTTCTTTATTTACTTGACCAAAGATGAACCTAGAGAGACAATATTTACTTGAGAATATGATTGTATTAGATTAATTGAGTATTTTTAATATTAATTTATAATCATATCATTTAACATCTTGTAGCCCGAGATATGGTGTATATAATAAGGTGGGTCCAATCATGTATTCCAGAAATATTTTCCACAACGAATGGTTTATTTTGACCTATAGGTGCTCGAATCAACACATGTCTGTGTTAACACATATGTATACCACAAATATATTAAAGAATATAAAAATAGTTACTCTATATTTATAAATAATGAAATGTATAAGCAAAAAATATAGAAATGATTAAAATTTTAAAAATTACCAAATATTTCAATTTTCAATTATAAGATCAAAAAATCCCTAAAATCCAAAACAAGTTCTATTCAACTAATATATTTAAATTATTGGGGTTTAAGTCATTGAGATAGATATTAAAAATTGTTTAAATATTATATCTATCATGTCCAACACACCTATCACTTGGTCTCCTAGGCAAGTGGGAATCAAAATCAAATCATGTCAAATTCAAAAAATAATAATAATGAGGATCACCAATTTTTCACCAAGAAACAAAAGATATATTCCTTATGAAATTTAAATATTCTAAATTCTGATAATTGAATTCATTTAAATTTATTTTATCATCTCATGAAAAAAAACACATGTACCTCATATAAATTTTCGCTCAATAGAAAATATTGGGTTTCAACAAGGCTTGTCTCATGATAACTCTTGTAAGAATCACCATAGAAATGAAAAATTCTTATATATCTACATGATGTGAGCCTAGAAAATTTTATTATAATGAATAATTTTCAATAATTTTCTATGGTCTATGTTTGGTGGTTTTCAAATGTGAAAAATTCTGAGGTTAAAATAGGAGGATTTGGATCTTTTTGAAGCAAAAATGCATGATTCTAATTTTCACTCTTGTATGAACTATTACACACTATCCTCCATAGACAATAGGCTATTAAAATATATAATAATCTTTTTTCCATCCCATTAAATCAATATTTATGTATAAATGAAATATGTATTCTTCTTTTTTCCTTTGTAAATCCCCAGATAGGAAAAATTTTCTTCCATTGAGAGCTCTAAATAGACAAAAATATTTTATATCCATGAAAGCACCACAACGTCATATATTTCATCAAGAAATTTTATAGAAGAAAAAAATATTCAATGATTAACATACACCCCAATTAAACACCAAATGACGTATCACACCAAAAGTCATCTTCCCCCATACTTAATTTCCACTTGATGATGCATTTTCACTCCCAAAACATGTTAGAAGGGGATAATTGGATTATAATATGGATAAACTAAGAGGATAGACATAGATACTAAGGGTTTAAAAGATCAATTATACAGGGATGGTAAAATAAAAACGACTCACTAGAAAAGGGGTTTTTTAATTCCAAATAAATGTCTCATTCATTTAAATCGGAATCACTAAAACCCTTATAATTTAATAGAAAAAAATCTAGTCCTGGTAAAAAAAATAATGGATTGGTTTTCAGAAGAATGTATGGGAAAGTGAAAAAAGTGTTAAAAATTGTTCAGAATAATAAATAGAAGGGAATTTAAATAACAAATATAGTGATATATGTCATGTGATTCAAAAATTAGAGGTCTTTTCAAGAAATTTACAAAATCATAAACTTGAAACATAGTCGTTTTCATAGTTCATTCATGTTAATTTTCAAGAGAACGACTTGTTCATGGGTCTAAAATATGATAATAAAAATCATTTAAACTCTCTTTTTTCAAAGAAAAACAGAAAAAGTATAAATGGTATTAAATAAAAGAAACACACTAAAACATTGAATGTAAAATGAAAAAAATATTTGAAAGTAAAACACAAAAGTTACAAATATACCCTACATTTAAATCCCTCATACTTATTTTGTTACATTTATTCATTATGAATACTCTATATAATAATTTCAATTGAAGATGATATTTTGTTACAAAACAAGTGGAATGGAAAGACACAACCTTGTTTTTATTAAATAGCATCAGCCATGACCTGGCCTCCCAAATATAGAAACATGGAAAAGTACATTAAAAAAATAAAGAATCGTTATTTTATTGCAAGTAATAAAATTTATTTAAAATTTAACATAAGGTAAAATATAATTTGTATGAACCCCCACATGGGTTCTAGAATTTCAATTCCCAATGTTATATCCTCCCTGATGATCATCCCCAATCTATAACTGGGTGAGTTTTCCTCCTCAAAAACCAGAAAAATAAAATTTATCAAATTTTCTTCACCTCACATAATATGTAGAATCTCCCACAATGAGATATAATTAGGTTCCCCTATGGGAATTTAATGTTCCACATAAGTATCAAAAGATAGAAAAAAATGTAATAGAAATATTCCAAAACATTATTCTCACAAAAAATCTTACATTATATTTGAATTGTAATCTAATTAGGAGTTTCATCCTTAATTTCATCTTAAAGAATGATTTCTTTTTTGAAAATCAGCTTTTTAACATCATGCTAATGTGTACTAGTGTATTCAAATGAAAACACCATTTTTTATTCAATTTCATTATTGACATCTAATTCATTTGAAAAGGTAATTCAATCAAAAAGAATTTGTAATTTAATCATAATAGGGAGAAGTAGTGAAAAAGTTATTATCAAAATAATCATGAAAATTTTAATAAATATTTCAAACATCTCCATTTATCTTGTTAAGTTCAAGCTCAATCTTAGTATCAAAAATAGTTGTATTGAAAGTAGACAGAAGCTCAGGTTCTTCCATATTCTCTTGATAAATGAGAGGAATAAAACTCTGTTCATGTTTAGAAAAAATTTCACACAAATAATATGACTTTTTAAAATAAAAAATTGGGGCTTCACATGAAATTCCATTTTCAACCAATTCATCCCAATTATTTCCAATAAGTTCTAATTTCCAAAAGGCACATTAGTTGGTGAATAATTGATAATTTTTTACATTAAATTAAAAAAATTGAATTCAAAGTAGTTTTCAACACATCCAAAAAATGTTCCTAAAAATAAAAAATGGATGGGATAAGATATATCATTTCATGAGAATACTTTTGAACATTCCATTTTTTCAATTATTTTACATCATAAAAAATAATCTCTTTTTTCATTAATTCTTGAATATTTTGTTTAATAAAAAATTCCATTGTTTTATATGAATATTATATCATTTTAATTTTAATTTATAAAAATCATCATTACTAGGATTCTCATATTATTGACATGAAGGCCAATAATAAATGTAGTCTTTGTGAAAATCTATTTTTATGTTATTAAGACATAAATATTTTGGGTAAAATACTATATTATAAAAAAACATTATAAAAAACATAAAAAACCTCTACATAAATAGAACCATGTTTAAAATATGGTTTTTATTAACATTACTCATGTCAATATGTTTCCCCTTAAAATGTCGCATTGTGGTGGCCATGGGGTTCTCTCATGACGAGGTTGTAGTCTATGTAATCAAACTCTCACTTTATAAACTTTTTTATGTGAAATATAAAAATTAAAAATTGAGATTTTAAATTATTTAAAATATATTCATTGGAAAAATATTATATAGAAAATTTAAATCAATTTTTGGGATTAGAAATTAAACAAAATCTGGAAATAGAGAAACCAACAAGAGAAATCTGCAGTGGACAAACTTTAATCCTCATACACTCCATTTATCTTTGTAAAACATTTATTCCCAAATAAATTTTCTAATGTATACATCAATAACTAAAGGTATAAACCTATATTGACCATAATATATAATTATACCTCAATTTTTGGTGTTTTTACACTTCAGAATCAGACTATATTAGCCAAAGATGTTGGAGCAACTGAAACTATTTGACATTGTTGTGCTCAATAGAGAGACCTCGACCAAGGAATTTTAAAGAAAAAGAAAACTATTTAAATTCAAATGTTGATCAAAATTCAAGAATAAAACAGAATAAAATTAAAACAAGTGATAATGTGATCTCCATCAATCATAAAAATTAATTTTACACTATTTCAATAGAAAAGAATATACATTGAAAAGAAAAAACTCAAAAGGGTTAATATCATCAGATATTTTATTTCCACCACCACTTTTAATTTAGAAATTCATTAATTGATTATCATTAATGGAACTCCTCTTCTATATAAGATCTTCTCTAGCATATTTAACTTCAAAATAACGACTGATAATCGTCTATCCAGATTTTGAATCCCAAATTTAATATATGGTTTTTTCTATTTATCAACAAAACCACTTATTGGGTCATTAAAGAATGTTTTTTTTTAAATTTCACCCACTGTAAACCCTCTATATTTATTATTATTTGGACATATTGTGAAAGAGATAACAATTAATTAATTAATCCATATCCTTCATCCCAAAGATACCTTTCATATTATTCTTGTTTGAATCACCTAAAGACATGTTAAATGAGATAAAATATCATTGAAACACTATAGGAACTCTTTCCTTTGAGTCCCCATTCATCTTCAAGTGGAATAAATCTCTTTTATAGTGTTTTAGTCCAAGTTATTGCCCATTGAATATTGTGGGGCCCATCCTATCAGGATTTTTTTGATAATGAATTATTTATTTCTTCCTCAAGAATGTAGAATACAAAACATTCCTAGTTGAAACAAATGTATCCCAAAAACACAAGAATCCAATAAAAAATTAATTTAATTAATTGGATTAATGGTGAAAAATATATGCTCAAAATATTTAAGTGATTACAAACGGTTAAATTTAGAAAATTGTTCAATTTTTTATTTTAGGCTTGAAACATCTATAAAATCAATAAATCATTATATTCAGCTCAAATTGATAAATTGTTGGGGTTCAAATCATTGATATATATATAAAATAATGTAAATATTAGCTCTATTTGGGTTTTTCTTCATGATGTTTGTGAATAAAATTTCTGAAAATGGGGTCAATTAGAGTAATACTATGAGAATATACAAATTTATATTTAAGAAAAAAATCATGAAAATGTGAATAAAAGGATAAAACACTGTACAATAGAGTTTGTTTTAAAAGAAGAAAACATGAGAAAAAAAATCTTTCTACCACCTACCTCATGCTTAGGATGTTTTACTCATCCACTATTGAGGTATGACTCCGTGTCATTTGGGATAAATATATAAAATAGACATCTTCCCTGAAAATAGGGAAAATAGGATCACACCATGATAACTCAGTCTAGAACAAATGTAATGGAGAAATAATAAAAATACATCAAGAGCTTAGAGGGTCGAATCCCTAAAGATTTTTAATGAATGAATCTTATGATTGAGAAATAAAACCTATGAAAACCTAGGTTAGGATTGAGTTGGAACCCCGACACCAAGAGTGGATGCTCACATTGATAGAGGAGAGGAAGAAAGAAATAATGGAATTTAAAAGATCCCATTAAGTCCATAAAGGTCATTTTTCCAATAATTGGGTCTCATGGTTTGGTCGCATGTTTAGCTAGAGAATGTGCTAACCATGCTTCCACCACTAAAATCGAAGGGGGATCTCATATTTCATGTAGACGATTCGGGAAACCATGTAGAAACCATAGTATTTACCTCTATAAAAAACCTCTTGAAAACACATCATCATGCTTCACCTCTCACTTATTTATACTAAACAGTGAGACACCTCCTACCCCATTGTACCAGGCATCATTATTTCCTCCAGAGGGTCACACGGTTTTAGACAAACCATGTGCGCCTTTCATCTATCTTTGGTTTTGAGTTTTTAGATCCAAATACTCTCAAAATTGAATGCAACGCTAGAGACAAAGTAAAGGCCATTAAACATGTCTAAAAACACAACATTTAATAATTCCAACTCCTAGAATTATGTTACAAAGATCTTCTTAAAGAACGTTATATCCACCAGGTACCAAAAATTAAAATTCCATTATATGTATACCTTGGGTGAAAAATAAGTTCATTATATCCTACATAATTATTATCCCACAAATGTTTTAGTAAATTGGACTCTTTTATTCTTGGTTGTGGAAAAAATATTAAATTCATCTTCTTATCCAGAAAAACACTTAAAATTATAAAATACAACGTTCCCATGAATTTATAACCTTGAAACAGATGTAATATTAATTTATGGGAATTGATGAATTTGTTTTTTATTCAAATTAATATCATCATGAAATATTAGATATTAATTTCTATGATTTTTTTGAAATATATGGTCCAAAATTAAATGATGTCTGAATTTATAAAAAAATCATGGCCTTTTATTAGTTATTTTTTTAGAAAATTAATGGAGACATTTATCCCCAATAATTTTGAAAAATTAATATATATTGTATTTTTACATACATTGGGTTTATGGAAATTGTTTTTTATATTTTTTACATTATTAAATACCTAACTACATGTCGAGGATGCATGTTTTTCTTCATATCTTCTATGATTTGGATTCCATTCAAAATGAAAAATCCATATATATTTCTATATGATTGATTTATATAAAAATATTCTTGTAGTCCAAAAAATAGTAGTAATATAAATTAATTTATAATATAATTTTTTAATCACAATATTAAACAACTATAAAAAATGATGAATTGAAATAATGTTATCAATTTTTATTCAATATCAAAATAATACCATCTCGGTAAATATGGGATGGTTTTATGAAAAAATAAGTTTTTACAGTTATTTGAAATTCATTAATTAATTTAAATTTTCCATTACCCTAAATTTAGTAATTTTTCCATACACTTACACAACGAAACATATAATTCTTGAAAAAACATGATCACTCCTTGACAATCCCAACATTTTCATCACCATTATCGGGTAGTGGTCTAAACAGACCCAATAATCAACCATGCATCTCAAAACCATCAAATCCCATAATTATATGTCTACACAATTTTAATTTTTCATTCAAAAAATATGATTTATTAATTTTCATCACATTTTATTGACTCAACTCACAATGTTGCTAATTTTTAAAAATATTTTACTCAATAAACATTAGAGAGTGAGGATCTATGAGTTTCAAAGAGATTTCATAATATATTACCATTCTATTGTGATGATATATAAATATTTATTTTAAAGGGGTTTTATGGAATATGGAATGATAGGTAAATATTTAAGAGGTTGTAAATAGAGGTAAAAAATAAAATTAATAAAACCATTCCTGAATACTGAAAAACAAAATTAATGTTAGTCAATAAATTTTATTTCAAGGTAAACCCCACATAAAGAAGAAAACATAATGGTTGGAATTGAGTGAGCTTGTGAGTCTGGTAAAAATAAAACAATCCCATGAACATTGATAATGATTCAATGTGAAGTGTTCATCTTATTTTTTTTCCAGTGTTTTTTTCATTTTTTGAGTGATTTAGTTATATTAAAAAAAAAATATTTTCCATTTATATTATTGTAATAATTTAGTAGAAATATGTGTAAAAATATCTGACACAAATTAAAAATGAAAATATTCCCATGAATACTTATTAGAATATATTTCCCCAAAACATATAATGGACCTTATCCCTATGAAATGAAAATACTAGATGAAGATAAATGAATATAAATACTTAATTAAAACAAGTACACCAATCCATAAATTAAATAAAATAATGCATGAAATATCAATTAAATTTTTTGTGTGATGTCATCATGGACTTCCAATGTTGCTATCAAAAATGATGTTTTCTTTTTATCAAATAGGATTTGAAAAGATGTTTCATTGAAATTAAAATGGTGGTAATTTGGATAAGGTAATTCTCACATGGCTATAAAAAAAACCCTCTAATTTCTAGAACAAACTACTTTATAAATTAAGTTAATAGTAAATCAAATATATATTTATAATTCATTGTTAACAATAAAATGGTAAAAATAATGTCATGAATGACCAAAACATGAATCCTTATTTTTAAGGTCACCTATAGAGAGAAATTCATTTTCCATTCAGAATTAGGGCAATCAAAATTTTGTGGGATTGAAAAAATTGTATTGATAAAATTATGGATGAAAATTCTTAATTTTTGAAATAAAACAATGAAATGGATTGAAAAAATAACATAATTTATGATGAGTATCCAAAAAAGTTTTTCTTTGTGTTTTATTTTTATGTTCATTTATGAGAAACAAACAAAATAAAGAAAATAAAGATGTGTGAAGATAGTGAGGAGTGATGGAGAGAACTAGATGGAAGGGGGGATATAGATTTAGAGTCATATATTTTTATCCTAGTTTTGAATGGGTTTGTCTCATACTCAATCAATGAATAAATCCTTTTCAATAGAAGTGTTATTTGTATAATTTAAGATATATCCATGTATTTGGATAACTTTATCATAGATCTTAAATATTTATTAATTACAAACAATAAAAATAAGGACATGATATTCATTTTAAAAATAATATAAAAAAATATTAAAACTTCAAAAAACAAAAATAGCACATGGGTTTCCTCCTATGAATCATTGCATTTATTTGATAAAAAACTATACTATAACAGAGAACTGACCATAGTTCAAATGGGTTTGTGACCTCCATGAAAGGAACCAATTTTGTTTCTCATATCCATTGTATTTTTAAGAAAATTTCCCTTATAAAAATCCACATATTCAATTAAATTTATTATTTAGTCCTTATTATACATTTTATTCAATGGGTTTCAAAAAAAGAAATTGGGTACCCTCCCTTTTATATCAAATAAGAGTAATTTCCAGATCAATGAGTACTTGTTTTTTCTTCTAGTAATTATATTAATAGGTTAAACTTTTGGATATGTATTTATTTTAGTGCAAGAAACATGATATAAAAATATGGGATTAATTTTTTATATAACATTAAAATATGGTGGAAAAAATAATTAAGGAGACGTGATACTATTGATAATTTTAACGATCCATTATATCAATGATGTTTTCCAAATTATTTTCAATTTAAAGCTCAACACTAATAAAATTGTTCATGAGGTCACATATCCATAGGATTATCTCATATTTGATTAATATAATCATATTTTTTGAGGCTTTCCTCATAACTATAATATTATTAATTATCATTGATTGGAAAATATTAATGTTGTATAATATAGTTTTAATAAATGTGTGAGTATTAATGTTCATTTTAATCATAATTTTCTAATGTAGAGAGGTAATATTTTGAGGTGGCAGGGAAATCAAGTTCATTATCAAAATAATTTAGCTTAATGAAGTTTTAATATGAAAATAAAACATCAACATCCATAATGTTTTCATAAATGATGGGATGTGTAATTTATTAATTCTTCTTTATTGGTTGTTTCTCTTCTAATATTAAAAAATATTCAAGAAAATATTCATAAAAGTCACTAATATCCTTAGATAAAAAAATAATTATTGAAAATAATGTTTTATATTGAGGTACATATTCATATCTCTAAAAAATCCTCCTCTAAATTTGACCAATGAACTATAAACACTATTATGAAATTTTTTTAATCATTTCAATTATTTTGGATTTTAGGTCATTAATACTAAATTTATTTTTTCGTATAATAATAAAATATATAATTCTTTGTAGAAACATATTAATAAAATGCCTAATTTTTAAGCACCTATTATTTTTTCCAATAAAACAAAAAATAATACATTCTCTTTGAAAATCTGTATAGTAGAACATAGGTCAAATAATCAATAATGGCCTTAAATAATTATAATTATTTGATCCAATTAGTTTAAAATGGTTGGATTATATATAATGAAATAAAAATGAAATGAGAAAGTTAATTTTTGTAAATAATACTATTTATGACAATTCAGGGTGATAACCATAGTTATGTTCTTAATTTCATGATTTAATTGTGTATTCATAGAATCATATCAAATTATCATTCACAATGGGATATATCGAGGGTTGAGTTTCTATGATGTTCTCGCAATTAACCAAGCCACAAATAATGATAACATCCATGAAAAAAAATTTATGTTAAATGGTTTAAATATATATTAAAATTTATTGTATAATAATTCCAATAAATCATAGAACACTCAAATCCATAAATCTTTTCAATATTCCATGTAAAATTTGATGTATTCCCATGATGTCAATCTAAAATAAGAATGCACAAATAATCTCGATCATTCCATCAAATCTAGAAAAATATCTCACCCCTATTAATGTTTACTCATACATGTAAATTAATTCTAATGTTCCCATGAATTTTGATTATGGAGAAAAAAATGAAAATTTGAAGAATGAGACAACAAAGTAGTAAAATAAATTCTACACATACCCACAAGTTTAAAGAAATGTCACACGCTTGTGATATAATTTTAAGAGGATTGAGGAGAGGGAGTAAAATGTAATTGAATACAATAAAAGATATTAAAAGTAATATATAGATCAATATTTAGATTGAAACAAAATAAAACAACATACAATAATGTAATGAAAACATACAACCTAACATTGAAAAATATAAAGAATCTATGAATAATGAAACGATTAAAATGGGAGAGTACATATTTATCAAGTTGGGAATTGATTTTGGATGGTCCTACAATCCATTTATAAATTATTTCTTGATCCAATAACTAATTCTTGAGTGTTGACATTCTACCCCTTGAATGGATGTAGAGGGACTGATTAATTGGAAACAGGGGTAGCTGGTTTCCACACTAAATCTATCCATCAATGGTTTTAACTTTCTCGTACCATAAGACAACAAAATATAGAATCCCAATCATATATAGAGTAATTATTCTCATTATTAATGAATTATTCAAAAAATATTAATGTATATTAATAACATGTATCCATATTGTTCATAGAAATAGTAAAATCAATATTGCTTCTAGACCAACCCTTGAAATTAAATAATTACAGATTACCATGAATTTATAACCATGAATAAGAATAAATATTGATAGAATACTATTATGAAATTTCTTCATAGTTCTCTTATCAATCATTGTAAAAGTTTTATGATCTCTTAGATTGTGTAGGTTATATTGGAAAATCAATAATGGTAGTAAAAAATGATGATGAATCTATAAGTAATAAATTAATTCAATAGTTGGCCCACATAATGGAGGAATTGAATGTTGATAATTAAATATAATTTAGTATGTAATTTATGCATTCTATACATGGATTGTAAATGTTTTTTATTTCATTCCAGTAACAATAAAATTACATCAAATTAGTCATGCATGGAAAAAAATAATTTTATTCTTCCATGATCAAAATCCCCTTAAAAAATACATATTCATATATATCTTCAATTTAATGATATGTATTAAAATATTTTATGAATCCTACAAAATATTAATTAATTAATTTGTATTATAATATAAAATTTCATGACCAATATGAAACTTCTATCAAAATGGATGACTTTAAACAATGATCACTATTTGTAGTCAATATCATATCATGAATATGTAGATGAAATTATAGATGAAAATGTGAATCCTTTTTGAAAAAATAACTATATAATGTTATTTAATAACCAAAAATTAATATGAATTATCAACCATCCTATGATGTTTTTAAACTGAGGTTAATTTATGATGATTCTGTTTTACATGGAGGGTTTCCTCCAACTTCTAATATGGATTTCTTGTCTACATAATATAATTCTTCTCTCAACTACTTATTAGGATTTATTTTATCACAAATGATTTGATATTTTAGACTTCTGGCCTCGAAAATTTTATTAGTGTTACCTAATCTATCGGAATATGTGTTGAGGGTTATATTTTTAGGAAAACAAATGTGACTCCCAATTCTAAGATATATAAAACCACAACCATATAAAAATTTCCATGACTATATAAGAATATATCCTCAACACCACAAATGGTGATCACTTCATGTTGGATAGCCAATGATTAGAAGGGATCTACACCTAAAATTAAAATATAAACATGTGAACACATATGATTTTGATGGTTTTATATGAATACTTCCTCCATAATGAAAATCAATTCAACCACCCATATGTTTTTTTGGCTATAACATATTTCTATGTCAGAACAAAAAACAGTGATAATGTTGTTCAATTCTTTTCTAACCACAAAGGAAACTAACCATGACACCAAAAAGGCGCCCAGATGAGTTAATTCATAATATAAATACAAATAAATATCTCCCTCTAATAGAAAATTAAAAATATCTACATAACTCATTTTCAATAGGTATAATTTATTTGTTGAAGTCAATATTCATTAATAATACATCGAATCCCAATTTCAAATGGCTATTACATTTGATCTCAGTGTCCTTTTCCATTATAATACACAAAATCAATGTTTAAAAATGAACTATTCTCATAGAAGTAGTTTTTAGGAATAAAAATAGTTTTATTTTTCTAAAAAACTATAATGAAGACTATTTAAAATGATTTTTATTGTTTACTAGATATTTTTATCAGGATTAGACAAAATACATTTCCTACACACAGAATAATGTTCTCAGCACCACATCCCTAAACTATGAATAATTTTTTATAAGTCATCAACCCCAAATGAGGGGGAAATAATTCAACCCATAGAGTTTATATTTATTAACTTTTAAATAATATGGATACTTATTTTTTCAGACATTAATTTTGATACATTTGTTGGAAACATATCCCATGTTCTATTTAAACTTGCATAGAAAAAATATTCTGTTATCAATAACATATCCTCTTTAATTATCAAAAAAATAATCACAAGAAATCTTACTCACAAAATCATCCCTATGATTCCATATACTTTGATACAATTCAAACTAGACCTGAAAATTGAAGCCTCACCCGAGTCCGTGCTAATATGAGTGTTCCAAACCTAATCAAACCTACAATATGGAAGGAAAAAATACAACCATCGGGAATGAATAACATAAATGAGATTTATTAGCCAACAATTATCTATAAAAAATTAATCACCAATAAAAAATCATAATGAATTAAAGAAATATATATACAATCAATGACTCTATATAGTAATGTGTGTATAAAGGAAAACAATTCTGTATAATATTATTAATTATAAAAACATAAAAAAGAAATAAAAAATAAAAAATAAAAAACAGGTAATTATAATATAAGAGATGTGATGATACCAACATACTATATGTTATCATCGAATAAACTCCACTAGAATATATCTCCAAAAACCCAAGACCATCATCTACAATGAAATATCTATGAAAAAACTCTTATTTTAACATCTATACAGGTCATCACTTAACAATGAATTTTTTTTCACTACAAAAAAAGTCTTGGAACATGGCATGTGAAAAAGTGAGTATAAATATATATAGTAGTTAAACTCCAAATATAATAAGAAAATATGAAGTTTCAGATGAAACAAAACCAAAACCAAATTAAATGTGATAAAAATAAAATGATAGAAGACATTTTTCACTTATAAATACCATCATGAATGATGGAGAAGACCAAACCCTCAAATCTCAACCCAATAATGAATTTTATCCCACATATAACTATAGATATTTAGAGAATAAAAAATTTACTAATAAAAAAAACCAATAAGTGATACAAAAAAGTTAATTGAGGATAGGAATAGTCACATCCACAAATAATCTTCAGTTAAGAACCATCCCAATGGGGATCCCCTTGAAACATCCCCGTACATGTAGAACCAGAGATATTAAAAATCTATCACTTCTCTAATTATCCCTCAGTAGAAGAATTATTTGGGGACCCACGAACCTTAAGAAAACTATTTAATAAATATGTTTACATACTACAATGAATGACCCAAAAAAATACAATGCATAATATTTATTGGTTGAGAAGTTTACTTACTCCACATGTGGAGGAACTACCCGCCATCACTATAAGAGGGTTACCAAATCCACCAAATACAAGGATAAATCAAACCCCATAAATCACATACTATCAAGATGGTTCTGAACACTCACTTTATTTAATCATATGAACACACTTTTCCTCATATCTATATATTATTGAGGCTAAAACTAGAGGAACACCCAAAGATAAACCCAAAATGAATAATATATCCATTCCATGTCACGAACAAGATCTGGTCTCCTTCAAAACTGCCACCCAACCCCGTCCGTTGGAAGTCCCAAATTCGTTCTCGATCCCCATGGGTTGGCTCATGTGACTGAGTAACATATCTTAGTTTTGGGGAATGATTTATCTAAGTTAAAAAACAAAAGATAACCAAATACAATAAATAAATTGAATTTAAAATTTTACCCCAAACAAGCCTTTAAAAAAATTTTGAATTTTGAAACAAGGTTTATACAAATCCCAAAGACTAAAAAGAATTAAAGACAAAATGGATAGTCCAAGAAATACCCCATGGAAAGGGGGAATCACCCTTAATCAATTTCACAATAACACACCATGTGGGACTGCTAGAAACATAGACCACCTATTTTAAGAGCTTTACCCAAACCTTTAACAAAAATAACCAAGTCTAATTACACCCAATGGTTTAAGTAGTGTGTGAACCAATTCCTAGTGGGATCCCACCACAAAAATATTCCATGTGATAATCAATATAAGACAAAAATCATTATTGTTTTGTAAGCATGAAATGCAATTAAAAATCTTTTGATGATGTAACTTTAAATAAAATCAGTTTTCAAGTGGGCTGCATTAAAATAAATAAAAACTTTTAAATAGAATAGAAAAGATACTAAATTTATATAGCCAATCATAACATATGTCGACGGTTATAATAAAATAACTAATGAGAACTAGAAATGGGAAAACAACCATATGCACTAGCTCGATGTGGGTCTCAGGTACATCGTACTCTGTAAAAGAAACCATAAAAATATATGTTCTCAAGAACACGAGCCACTAGTGGGGATCATACCCAAAACCTAGTGGTCCCACATAATCATCATCATCATCATAGTTTAGTTAGTTTTATCATCATTAAAATTTATACATGAAATAGGGGCCAAACCCCACAGGATCAATAGAATACTAGTACAAGTCCCCCCACCTAAATACCCAGGTTTTCCCTCTTGTTCTTAAACAAGTTACACAACCCATGAAATACAATTTGCACATGAAAATACCACTTCCAAGTCACACACACACCAAACAGATCACATTCATGTCACATGATCCCCTTTTTCATTCAAATTCATTTTGGAAATCATACTCAGTCAAAAACAACCCACAACAGGTTTCAACTCTCTTTTACACATAACAAAATCCATTAAACAATTTTACAAAACCAATATGAGATAGTACACTTCACATAAGAGACCTTTCACATTAATCTAGAACATTTCAAAAGTACCCTCTTACCAAAATAGTTTTCTAGCATATTTTTACCTCTTAGATAAATCTTGAAACCATTTAAAACCACCAAAAAACAATAACAAGGACTGTAACCAATGCTTTCCCATAAAATCATTATATAAACAAATTTTTGAAACCAAATGCTTTCCAATATAACATAAAAACATAAATTTCATTCATACAACCATTTAATAAATCCATTTCATGGACCATAAAATATCCACAATTGGTATAACGTGGAATACACAAGACAAATCACATTTTTTCAAAAAAAAAAATGATAAATAAAAAGTTACCGCACAACCAATGCTCCCAAAAATAGATTTCACACTACAAAAAACAAATTGAAAACATTATAAATAAATAAATCAATAAATCCAACTCATTATGAAATGCTTATACATAGAATCACCTACCATTTGTGCCAAAAACTCCAAACGATTGTGTAAAAATTCAATCGCACCACTACTACACCACAAAGAAGTGAAGTCAAGCCCTAATCCACAATATTTCACCAAAATGACATAAAATCAATCTGTATGTGTGAACCCTAGCTTTTGGAAAATTTATAACCTCAAGAAAAGTTTATGAAACCTTAAGAAAATGTGATGAATATGATAGGAGACCCACTTACATGAGATATCTTGACTAAAATGGCCCAAATACACTAGTAGACAAATTAAAAAATATAAAAAATGAAATTGACGTTTGAATAAGGCTATGGAGGTTATGTAAGAACTGAAATGGGGAAAAGATACAAAAATGATGGATTTATGAAGGAAAAAAAATTACCTTATCAAATCTAGACAATTTGAGAAAGCTTGAGAATTTTTTCTGTAATCCGCGATGTAAAAGAGCTCTAAATAGGGAGACAAGAAGATGGTGGTGTGACCATGTATGTTGGCTTTGAGTGGGATTTGGAATCACTAAAAGAGCACAAGAATGATTAATATATTATATAAATAATTTTTAAAACTTGAAATTGGCATATGGGTTGGCCCAATTCTGTAAATAAAAACCAAAACCCATCATGATTATTGATTTCTTAGAGGGTCCAAATTAATTTGGTGGTTGTAATAGGTTAGGGGAGTCTAGGTTGGTTGTGGAATAGGATTAAAATATTGAAAATTAAAGAGATATAGAAGAAAAAAATTGTTTTTATGTCTTGAAATGGGCTCACGGTTTGGCCCAAATCATGAAAACTCACCCATTCCTCCAAAAGTGTATCAGAAACCACCAAAACAAAGAAATAATAGAAATTAAATGAAAAATAACTTTAAACTAAGTCATGTATCTGACAATTTTCCCCACCATAATACATTCCTCCCTTGAAAAGCTACAGTAAGGCCAAAAGCAAAAACCGAACCAAACCAAAAGGCCAAAATTGAATCCCTTTCCATGTTTCGCCTACCCCAAAATTCAAAAACATCTCCAATTGATAAATCAAGGATGGAATACTCTCACAAACCAAATAATAAACCAATTCTGGAAATGATCAAGTATATTCAAACTACATCCCAAAAAAAACATCAGAAACACTATTACAACAAGACTCAAGAAACTTACCTAGAACAAACAACGAAAATGGATGATGTAACACCATTCTTACTTCAAAAAAACTGTGTGATGCACTTCAATCCCAACATGTACAAAAGGAGGAATTTGGTGGTTAAATAACTCCAAATGTAACTACCTATTGTCAGAAAAACACTAGTTACAAAACCAAGTTACTGATACGGGTATACACAAACAGACTTCCCACCATAAGGGATCACTAAAAGTTTCCTAAGATAGAATTAGGACACTAATAGGGGGAGGCCCGAACGGAATCCCCATCATAATGGGTATACATTCATTATATTTTTACAAAATATCATACATGAGACCAATAGTGAGTCTCCCCGCCATAATAACCAACCATCCTAATTGACTATCATGAGCCGATGCGAAAAGACCCCAACATTTAAAGAGTTGGGATGGACACGTGGTTAGCCTGTAGAGTTTCGGAAACCGCGGGCTAACCATGCAGAGAATTTTGTACGAAGGGGTAAATTTTAACAGTTACATGTGATAAGGCACATGGACATGTTGATACTATGTGGTAGCTATTGTCTCTTATCGCACTATTTCCTTGGATGGTGCATTATTACTACTAACTATTTTCAAACCATGCACTACCATTTGCCTAACAAAATTTTCATAATTTTTTCTAAAAACTCAAATGAAATAAAAGGGGGAAATGAATGAACTTCAGAAATAATATGTGGAAGATATTACCACACCTATTTCCTTTGAATGATAACAACTAGAGAAATACAAAAAATACAAAAGGTTTAAACTGTTCCCATCTTTTATATAGAGGACGAGAATTAGACCAACAATTTTTAACTAACCTGGGATTTCCCAATCTACACGCCAGCATCCCTTCGGGTCATATGGCTGGAACTTAGATGATCAAGCATCTTAAGCCCCACAATTAATCATTGGGAAACCCTAAAATAAATGTTCTTCTTTTGTTAAAAAAAAAACTACATTGTAGTCCCAGATGGGTTCAAAGAGACCCAACACACTCCAAACTCATTTTTCCCAAATTTGACATTTTGTCGAAAAAAGAGCTTATAAGATGCACAGAAATCACCACTTTTTCTTTAGATAAAATTTTGAAATGTGAAAGGACATACACAAGAACCATCTTCTAAGCAGTGGATGTCAAGATTTTTTGAAGGGAGGAACATGTTCGACAAAAAAACGACTCTCAAAAGATTCACAACCATCACTTTTGTAGTGAAATGGGTACATGAAATTTCAAGGTGTCACTGAAAATGACCCTTGCGACTATTAGAGACAATATATGGATAAGGAACTTATAATGAGTCCCCAAAACACACCATTTCATACAAATTGCAATATTATATTCTCTTGACCATATTCTCCACACTAGTGGTTTCACTTGAAACCACATTTCAGAGAGACTGATGAAAGAACCAGAGGCCCTCTTAGACAACATTTTATACTGAAAAACCCAGACCTCTCCCAACTTTGGTGACCAAGGTAACATAAGGGAAAAAATTTGCTTTCAACCTTCCAAAACCATTCTCCCACTACAAGAGGATCCACCAAACCTATAAAATAAATGGTGTGGACTCAACATCTAAAGCTCAAGAAAAATACTTCGTACGTTGATCAACAAGATAACATTCCAATAGAGAAGCAATCTGGGATGCACTTTAGTCATTCATTAAATACTTATGGGGGTGTACCCTATCCAATGTGAGAACCCAAGGACCAAAATAAACTAGTACATTTGTCAAAAAAAATATCACTAGTTTGAACCAAACACACGAGGGGAGGCACCAAAAGGGCTTCCAGATCATTCTCCGAAGAGACCACTAACCAGCCCTTCCACCCAACATACCGACCAAACACAAATACAAAAAAATCATTAAAATAAAAGGGTTTCTTGAACACAAATCATACCATAATAAAAATCCTGAAAACACATAATCCACCCCTCCCAACCCTAAATTTTCAAAACATAACACTTTCCTTCAAAATAATTCTTATAAAACAACATTTTTGGGTTGCGCATCTACCAATGGTATCTCATGAGCCTTACACAAGCATGTTTACTTAGCGCACTATGCACCCACCTCATATGCATCATGAAAGTCATCTATTCGTGTCATTAACCATCCATATTCCCATATAAACCCATGCATGTGGTCACCCTTCATAACACCAAAGACCAAAACTAAACAATTCCTCTTTTTAAAATCAAAACATTTTAACCACACATTCCCTTTCTCAAAAATAATATCCATAAAATCAAAACCCAATTTTCATCATACAAACCAATTTATAAAAGAACCCATCATTATATAGAAACTCACCTTTATTCCTTCGACAACCTTTTAGAAAAATTTCAAACCATTTCCAAACACTTTTAATTTCATGATAAAATCAATTTCATAAATCCCCATTTAATTAAGAACTCAACTCTACTCATTCCAAAACAAGGATATAAAATTTCATAAAACTTTTCAGATTTTTAATAGTTACCAAATAAAAAACCTTCTTCATCCCCCCACACATAAATTCTAAATCACTTTATTCCATTTGAAACAATTTTCAATAGTTTAGAAAACTATATTTTAAATAGATTTTCAAAACCCACTTTAAAATATTTTAGGTTTTAAAAGGTTGTGAAAACACACCATTTACCATTTCAAAGTAATTCTGAAAATTCATTTCCACCTATTCTGAAATGAAACAACTTCTACTTTTTTATTAAATAATTTCACAAAAATTCCATGTTTCTTATAACAAAGTAATTTACAATTTAAAACCAAATTTACAAGATTCCAAAACAAAAAGACACAATACAATAAGAGAGGAAACTAGTGTCAGTGGGTGACTTGGACATATGGTTTGTGGCCATATTCCAAATCAATTCACCATCATATAGAGTGTTTTAAGGAAATTTCCTCAGCACCACAGGGATTTCCATGTCGAGTGAGCTCATTGGGACCATCAACCCAACTCAATTTTCATTTCACCTAATCATCAATGAACCATGAGAAACAAAGAACACAGATAATACCCAACTTCCACTAGAGACATGAATGTCATCACATGGTTTTCTGGATAGGCACCCTAATCATAATTGGAATGTCATGTTACAAAACTCTTATCCCCAAACTATCATGACTCTTCCCCAAATAACATAACCCAAGAGAGTGAACCTCCTTTGATACCATTTAGCCACGAACCAGATCTGGTCGCCTTCAAAACTAGCACCTGACCCAATCTGTGGCAAGACCCGAAAGGTGTTTTCAATACCCACATGTTGTCATAGTGCACATGTGTCAGATATGAGTGTTTAGGAACAATTTACCCAATCTTAGAAACATAAGACAACAAAACACAATAAATAAACTGAATCTGAAATTTTACCCCAAAAAAGCCTTTAATAAAATCCAGAGTTGTGAAAAAAAGTTTATACAATTCCCAAATACTACAACAAAAGGATAAAGAAAAAAATGGACATCCTAAAAAAAATTTCAAGGTAAGGGGGTATCACCCCCAAGCCATCTACACAATACCATACCACGAAGGACTGCTACAAACCCGAACCACCAGTTCTAAGAGAATTACCCAAACCTAAAACAAATATAATCAAGTATACATACACCCAAAGGTGTAAGTAGGGTATGAGAAAAATTCCATTAGGATTCCACCACAAAACAATTTCATGTGATAATCATTATAAGACAAAAACCTTTCATGTTATGTCAAAAATAAATGATAGTAAAAATCATTAGAAGATGAAACTTAAAAAAATAGTTTTCAATGGGCTAATGTAAAAGAAATCAAGAATTTTAAAGAGAATAAAAATTCAACGGAATTTCTCAGTCCAATCATACTGAATGCCGACTATAAGTAAAAAATATCTAATAACAACTATAAATGGGAAAACAGCCATAGGCACTAGCTTGTTGTGTGTCCCAAGTACCTTGTACTTGGTAAAAGTAACAATGAAAATATTTGTTCTCATGAACACGAGCCACTACTATAGATCATACCCCTAAACTAGTGGTCCCTCATCATTATAATCATCATAATATTTTAGTAAGTGTTTTCATCATCAAACATTCTACATGAAACATGGTTCAAACCTCACATAATCACTGGCATACTTGTACACATCCACCCACTTAGATATAAGGGCTTTCTCTCTTGTTCCCAAAAAAGTTCCACATGCCATGAGATAAAATTTCCACATAAAAATTCCATTTCCAAGTCACAAAAACCCCAAACATACAACACTCTTGTCACATGATCCCCCTTTTCATTAAGATTTATTTTGGAAATCATACTCGCACCAAAATAGCTCACAACATGTTTCAACTCTAATTCACACTTCAACAAATCCTTTAAACAATTTTACAAAATTGTTCCAAGATAGTACACATCACATAATAACCATTTTATATTAATATAGAAAATTTTAAAAGTACAATCCTACAAAAATAGTTTTCCAACATAGTTTTACCTCTTACATAAATCAAGAAACCATTTAAAACCTTCATAAAACAATTCCAAGGAGTGCAACAAATATTTTTCACATAAAATCCTTCTAAAAACATATTTGAATCCAAATTCTTTCCAATATAACATAAAACCGGAATTTTCAGCACTATAACCATTTAATAAAACCATTTCACGAACCATAACATATTTCCATGTGGTACAACATAGAATACACAAGACAAACACACATTTTTACACAAACACGCTACTTTAAAATTAAATTCTCAACCAATGCTTCCAAAATAGTTTTTTCACCACAAAATAAACATATTAGGAACATTATAATTAAATAAATCATGAAATCCAACTCATCATGAAATTATTACACATTGAATCTCCTACCATCTGTGCCAAAATCTCCAAACCGTTGTGCAAAACGAAAATCGCACCACCGCCACACCACAAAGAAGTGAAATCAAGCCCTAATCCATATGATTTCACTAAAATGACACAGAATCAAAATCTAGGTAGGAAACCTAGATTCTAGTCATTTTAGATCCTCATGAATAGTGGAAGAACCACTAATAAAATGGGAGGAACATGAGAGGAAACCCACTTACTTGATATATCTTAAATAAAACGCCCCAAATACATGAGTGGCTGAATTTACAAAGAGAAAAAAAAATTAAGGTTAGAATAAGGATGAGAAGTCATGTAAGAAATGTAATGGGGAAAAATAGTTATAAATTAATGAGTTATGATGAAAAATATTACCTATTCATATCTGGATGATTTGAGAATTCTTGAGAAGTTTCACCCTTATCTACAATTTAAAAGATCTCCAAAGAGGGAGACACAAATATAGGGGTGATCCTAGAGCTATTGGATTTGATTGGGAGGTGGAATCACCAAAAGAGAGTAAAAAATACATATGATATTGAATAAATAATTTATAAAAAAACTAGAAATGGTCTTACTGAATGGCCCAATTCCTTAAATAAAAAACCCAAATCCACTTTGATTATAGATTCCTAGAGGGTAAAAATTGATACGGTGGTGCTAATACGTTATGGGAGGCCAGTTTGGAGGTGTAATGGGTGAAAAATATTGAAAAATGAAAGATTTATAAATGATTTTTTTTAAATCATGAAATGGGCTCACAGTTTGGCACAAATCATGAAAACTCACCCATTCATCCGAAATGTATGGGAAACCCCCAAAAAACCATAAATTGAAATTAAATGAAAAATACCATTAAAATAATTAATTTATGTGACATACCATCTCGATCTGACAAAAATATATGAATAGACAACACATATGTACAAAATTTGGACCAGGATGAAATGATATGAAGAATAATAGTACTTATCAATGTATAAGACACGACACTATAAGGAACATGTCATGTAGTAATATTGGGAAATATGATCATATATTATCATAGCTCAAATCATACTAAATAAGTGTACAATGTTTTTTTAGTGGGTTACATGATGTGAAGATCCTTACAAGTCATACACAGTGTCATCATGGAATACATTGAGTGTACACCCACATATCGTCTAGACTTGTACAACCTATAGAAGCCATGTTAAAAACCATGATATACATGATATTATTTATGGTGAAGTTTTTTTTTTAATATTTAACACATTTATTGGTAATATAAACAATTACATATCGATGTATACGGACCATAAATACAAGATGTGTGATTAAAATTCACATGGTGTATGATATCTAGTACTCAGTGAAATTCTAAACCATCTTTGTTTCATATATACATCATGAGTACCTAATAGATTCATTTTTGTGGTGATAATGAAAAATTATAAATCATAAATGGATATAAATATGATGTCTGAATAGGGAATACATTATTTTTCTTTAAAAATCAAAAGAACAATTAAATTGTTGATTTATTGCTCTGAATATTGTCATTACTTTAGTATATGGTTATGCCTCCATTTTCATAGAATACTGACACCAATAACACCTTTTATGAACCCTTAATTCTACCCTTAATTTATTTTATCACAATGAAATTGGGAGCAGTTCATTTTGTGAGGATGGGGAAATAAAATTTCATCCAAGGTTTTGAGTGGAATACCCAACCACTATAAACAATATCATGTTCTTCTATAATTAATAAATAAGAATAAAATGGGGGGATGAAATTTTTATCTTGATTTTCAATTAAAATTTTGTTTTACATAATTATAAATTTATTTACAGACATATGATTTAATACCACCAACAGGAACAAATATCATGAGGTAAATCATCTATGTTAAATTAATGAAATTGAATCTTAGATAATCCTGAATTTTTAACCCACACATTAATCACGTAGTATAATAATAAATTATAATTATTTGATCCCCCATGATAAAATTATAATAACAATAATTTTATATCTATTATTCAAATGAATGGAAGATGATAAAAAAATTAATTTATTAATATATTTTTTTACAAATCATATTATTATAATCTGTGAACATTTTCAATAATCCATCGATAGAGAAAAAATAAATTTTTATTCAACATAAAAAACATTCATAAAATAATAAGTTCTCTAAAAAAGTGATTTAGTATTTTTTATAATTATTCATATAATGAATGAATCTTTTTATATATATTTGGATTATAGAATTTTTTATTTTATTATAATATTTAAAATATCAATGAGAATTAAATATTATACTGAATTTATAATTTAAATAATCATCCCATCACATTATCTATTGATTTAATAATTAAATTATTTTATTTCGATAATGAGATATCAAATATTTTTTATTACTTTATGATATAGTGGTTGTAACCTGGGAATGAAGATTCTATTGTTTTTCTAAATTTTTATAATAACAACTTTCCATAGATGAATTACCAAAAAAATGTATCTTTATGTGAGTGGAACATCATCCTTTATTTATTAAATAATTTATTTTTTGTGGAATTATTATTTTTATTCGATAATCCAAAATCAAATTTATTCACCACCATTTTTAATGGATAAGTTGAATTATTTATTTGGCATGTTCAAGGATTCAAAATATCAGTATTTTTTACTTTCATTGTCCTCGTCCTCACACAATAATGTTCTTTTTATTTTTTCAATGTATAATAATACATATATGGAATTAGGGATTCACACAAGATGGAATGGGTGTCATATTTTTAATGAAAGAGTGGTTTGTTTAGATGCAAAAGTAGTGATCATATTCAATGAGATAAATCCAAGACTCTACTAATCTATAGATTTTCTGACCACATGTCTAGTAGTCCAAATTAATATGTCATGTATGAACTCATTATTCATTTTTGTATTTTTTAATGCGATATGGAATTCATTTTCAGGATACCAATTGCATATATCGAAAGATATGGTAGTTAAGTATTTTTCATAGAATTAAATATCGTGTCATGTGACATTAGATACACATTGTGTATTTCAAGATTGCATACATCAATTTGTGACCTCATACAATCCTAGATAGTGAAATATATGCATTATAAATGTTACAAGTTTAGACACATTATGTATAAAAAAGATTGGTGTATTAGTGTTTTATGGTCTCACATGTCAGGATTCCATGAGTAATTAAATGATTCTTATTATGAAAAACTGATGTGAATATTTGGTGAGACTATACACATAGTTTACACTAAAATAAATTCCTTGTATACCAACATAAAATTTATTTAGTAGTGGTTTTACTTGACTATCCTATATAAATGTGCTAAATTCCATGTACCCTATAGAGACATTCCATATATAAGGAACAACATGGTATCCAATGTGTGTTTTTTACAGATTTTTATTTCTTGAAATATGTGTTGTCCATTATAATAATTTTTTTCATAGAGCATGATGGTATGTATATCATTATAATATGTGGTTTATATTATGAGTATTAGATCATTTTTAGATTCTCATCTATGTAGAGAAGACGATGAGTGTGGGTATAAAATTATTTTGGAGTTTCAAGGATGGATTTCACTCCTGGTTTTTATAGGTACATAAACATTTTAATCAATGTTACATTATTTTTTATCTAATGTGAATCCCAAATGACATTCTAAAGGTTTAGTGTGTGTTATGAAAATGCTCAGAGCCTGGTGCTTTCAATTTTGTTTGAAATAGTTTGGCCACATTGTTAATAAAAAATATACTGCCCAATCTACTAGTTTTTTTAAATGTTTGGTGCTCCCGTTCATTCTAGGGGACTGTATAGTTTTTTCTAACCATTCCACCAAGGACACATGGGTGTGCTAATGCTACAAGTATATTTTTATAGGGTTTTTCATGGTCTACATATAGTTCCTCTATCTGTTTCCATATCCCCTGTGCAAGGTGTCTTGGATTAATTCATGTTTCTTGGTAAGAACATGGTTTGGAAAAACATGTTACCAAACCATGAAACAACTTTTTAATGTGTGAAGTTGAAAAAAATTCCTCTATATCATTATATATTAAACCCTTTTGACTTTTTCTCCACACATAGTACCTCATCCATTGTTGAAATCCTCCTACACTAATTCTATTCTTTGATCTATATTAACAATCTGATATCTAAATTATGATATTTAAATTATATTGGATTCCCCTCAGTATGAGATCCAATCTATTTTCTTATTTTTAGGGTTTCTCTCATAATCATTGGGGAAATTATTGTTCGAGTTAATATGGCCTATTTTTTAGTTATTTATCTATTCGTCCATTTTCAACCATATTAGACCAATTGAAAGGTAGATACTCGATGAGTTCTCCTCTACCGTTATAAGTAAGGTTTCATATACCTTTAAACTAATGTTTTTCCTTTAATTAAAATGTTTTCATTGTTATACGTGAAATAACTTCCTGGAATATATCCTAAAATTAATCAATGTCTCAATATAATAGTTTAACAGTTTTGTTTTATTACATCATTGGACCCTTACATTGATATAGTTCTTCATCCTTGAAAAAAATCACCTAAAATGTGAGTTATTCCGTCTATGTAGGACAAGAACCATCCGTTTGGGTGTGTGAGGTTTCCTCATGATTTTGGAATCCCTAAATAAATTGAATGTGTTAATAAATGGATTAATTTAGTTTATTGTAAGGGAATGGATTCTTATACATGGGAACAAAAACTAATATATCCCTATATATTATTACATGTTGATTCTTATTATTACAATATAACATTGATTTTTCTTAATGGTATGGTACCAATGATTATTACTATTTAGAAATGATCATTATTATGATATGTAACCAATTTGTGTGATTGAGGTATGGAACATATGACTTTTTATACACATATATCATCATATATTAGGATTCTATAGCCTATATCATTGGGACCTAGCCCATGTTGGTCTGAAAATATTCTGGTTTTCATAGGTGAGTTCTTTTGAATTGAGGAGGTTGCCTTGGTTTGTAAGGTCTAGTAATATTACATATATGGTGAATGCCAGAGCTAGTGGATACAATCATTGTCTACCATTATGTATTTTTATTATTTATTTATCTCTTATACATAGTTACATCCATATTAATTAATTTATTTATATTTGTCTTTCCTATTATATATTTACATGTTATAATTACACATGGGCATAGTTTTCATACACATGCATAATTTGATATAAATAACATTGGTGGTAGCCTACTGAGTATACATCGAACCCATTTCATGATATAGTTTGGTACCATGATAGAATTCATGGTTATAGGTAGGGTAATGGAAAGAGCTTGGTCATGATGTTTGATTGAATTGTATCATGGGTTCTTCGGGTCAAAATACTGATACTTGGCTCCTAATTCTATCAAATATTTTTTAACTAAACAACCTTAGAAGGCTCGAATCCAAGTAATACTATAAATTACATTGACAAGGTTATAAGGAATAAAATCCTAAAGGTCCAAGGATTTTGTAGTATTGGTAAACCAGATACTTAAATGGGTCTTGTATTACAAATTAATACACTAATTACAACATTATTTTCTTTTCTAAGTAACATTGTGGAAAACTTTATTCCATATAGTGTATCCTTGAATATATTTATTAGTGCACTTATTGGAATCCTTTGGAAAAGGAAACAAAATAATGGAGTGATCAAATTCTCATTAATTTTAATGTACAATAGAAGTAATAATGAATCGATGAGAATATTAATTAGTGTGTGATAAATAACATAACACATATACCATGTAAGTGAAAAACAAAGATTTATGTACATAAACAAAATATAAAGGAATTAAATAGAACCACAAGTCATCCCAATAAATATATATGGATAATAGTCATATAAATGAACGAAACTCAAACAAATTTAATTAATTCAAAAATTTGTTAATGAAATTCATCAATAGCTTTTATCATATGAAAAACTCATAGATAATTACAGTGATAAATAAAATGTATATGAAGGAAATGGTGAATTATTAGAAATCATGTTTAAGTCACATGATGACTTATACTATCAATATCCATCCTCCAGACAGTTTAAAACTACAAATAGAAACCAGTTTAATTTTCCCAATATAATTGTCTCATGAGAACCTATAGATGCATCAAGGGGCTATAAATATTCTGGGATCCAAATTTCATTTCATTTACAAATCCTTCATCATATCTACTTATCCACTTATTTCACAAAAAACATTCCTTATCAAATATCTGTACAGAAGAAAGAAGATAGAATTATCATCCTTTCCCAAAAAAATTAAATAACTGCCAAAGTGGACACCATATGTAAAATGGTATGCAGTTTAAGAAATAGTAATATCCATGATAAATTAAATGGATATTTTAGTGTAAATACATTGTTCAATGATCATATGAGATTGAGTATTTCAACAAGATTGGAAAATGAATAAATCAATGAGTAGATTATGTGTATTAAATGGAAATCCACATTTAGAAGTGGAAATAAACCAATAGATAGTCAAATTCATTATATATATTTGGTCATAGAATATTAACTAAATTGAGGAAGTAATAAAACCTAATGAAAATAAATTTGTTTATGAAATTATTTTTCTATTGGTAATTTTATCTCAAATCCCCTTAGATGAAAAAATTCAAATTGATAATAAAAACATCATGATGAATGATTTAATCTTGAAATTAAATGACAAAGTGGTAGTAAGTCAACCATACATAAGATATTAGGCATAGAAAAATTATTTTATTGTTTCAATAGAATGTTAACAATTACAAAAGTATATGGGTTTTCAAAGATAACCATTAAAAACATTCGTGAGGAGAATAGTCTTTAAACATTCGAAAGTGTCCCATACCACATTGAAACATTTGAACCATAATCTATATTATGGAATAAAAATAAATGAAACCTATAATAATATGATAATAAATACATTCATGATATAACATTTCAAATGGAAATTTATACACAATATAAAATAAACTAGTTACATAACAAAAAATAAGTCTCAATTGAATGTAAATTTAGATGAAATATCTTACCTTGCATTTCCTCTTGGGTGAACATTAATTGAGTTATTTTATAATAAATTTATGTTAGTTAATTACATTCTTGATAAAATTTTACATTTTTATAATTAATTTTATATCACTTATTACAATTTTGTATGCAACTACTTAATCGATAATGTTTACATCGGGTGTTTTGACCAAATGTAGTTTATATGTCAAAACATCATTAGAATGTCTACTATGGTCAAAGGGGTCATTATATAACATCAAAATAATAATAATAATGAAATAATTATTATATTTATACATAAATTATAATTTTAAACACAATAATTAATTATGGTTATGAAAAATGATCCAACAATACAATAATGGAGATGGTAGGTTGTACTTACAGATGATTAATGTTCTAATTTTTCAATGATCATTATGGGAAGAAAAAATGTAATAATATATCCTTATAGTTTGATAAATATATAATTAATACCTTATTATATTTTCATATTTCATTATATATATAATTATTGTGATATAAAAGATATCACTTCACGTTAAGGAGGCGGTAGTCTATAGATCCATGACCGACATTATCAATTTTTATGTGTGAAAGGTTAATAAATAGAAGGATATATATATATATATATATATATATATATTATATTTCTAGAAAGTACATTATGTCAGGAATATAATATATATGTTTTATATGTCACATATTTTTTATTAAAATTTCCCTTTATACTTTCCATGTATCGTGTGAATGAGTTACATCTCTTTTAGGAGATGGTAGTTATCACATCCAGAAACAATGATATCATATTCCCACAAAATATAGTGAATACAGCTATGTGTTATAAAAATTTAAAAAGTGTAAATATATTATAAATTTTATATTTAAAATATATAAAAATATTTTCCAACATAATTACTAGCATGAGAGGAGGTAATGGAAGAACAAATATTCATCATTTTGTGAGGTGGTAGTTCGTTGGTCAAATAAAAAGTATGTTCATCACCCATTAGATATGAGTGTGTGTAAGTTTTGGTATAACCATTGACATAAAAAAAATAAGTATTATTTAGGATAATTTTGTTTTTATATAATCATGGAATAAAAAGAGTTTAATTAGTCTATAGTTGAGATAAAAAAATCCTTGAGGAGGTTTGTTAGCTCATATTCAGTTAACTCTTAATAGTTCATACCACAAGGATTCCATGCATTTCTTTCATACCATGGAAAGGCTTCTAGGTTTAGGGTAATAATTTTGTGGAACTATTTGTGAATATAATTTTCAAGCCCTTGTGTATTTATAGGTTTGAGGAATGGGAAGAGGTCGTTGAATTTTATAGCCGAGGAAAAGGAGTCACTTTGTATTTTTGAAAACAAGTAAGGTGTACCCACATGTATAGCCAAAATGTCCTATAAAAATAAAAAAACTAAAAAAATTAAGGTCAACAGAAAATTTATGGCCAGAAAATGGGTGTTATATGTGGGTATAATTCATTTAGTACCTCAGGATGAAATTTTAGTCCTTTATTAGGCTTAATTTTTCATTTAAAATTTAAAATAATTTTAATTAATTTTACTAATATTTTTGGAAAAATAAAACAAGTTAACATTATTATAAATTAAATATTATTATTATTAAAAATATTAAATCTAATTTTCCGAATTATAATCGCTCAAGCATTAGAAAATAATTTATATTTAATCTTGTAGATGGGACGACAATGCAAGTTTTTAAAGTAAAAATGTTTGAATGATTACTATATTTTCATAGAAAATTTCATGGTTAAATTGATTCGACTAACCTAAATTATATTAATAGATAAAATAAATATATAATTAAGTTTTAATCTAATTTAATATATGATTTATATTTATAAATAAATTGTAATAAAAATTAGTTTTGAGCTACAATTCATTATTTATCACTATTCATTAAACAATGAACTTTACAGAAAAATAAAAAACATTAAATCCTAAAATAGTTTTTTGTTTCCCTATAGAATATAATTTTAATTATCACATATATAATATATAAATTTAAAAAAATTTAAATTTCGTTTCCATTAAAAGGAGGTAAAAATACCTTAATAAAAATGTAGGCTTGTAGTGTAAAACTTGAATTGTTCTTATCTTTTCCTTATCAAAGATATTCAATGAATATCAAAAATAATATATTTAATATATAATATATATTACAATAATCTAACTCACTAATAGTAAATAATTTGAATTATTATAATAAACTATCTTTGTGGGTTTAAAAACATATTTCAATATCAATATATTTTTACATTCCATTGATTCTTATATTCATTTCTAAATAATTTGTAAATATTGAATTCATCTTATATTTATGTATGAAAAATATATTAATATGTTATTTAATAGTATTCATAGAATCTAGTTTATTTTTTATTATATTTAAAATTAATATTTCAAAAAATACTATTTTTCGGTAAAACTTGGTCTTGTATGTAACCCAAGACATTGAAGAAACTTGTTGTTGTGTATGTCACATACTAACTCAGCATCACATAAATTAAATGCTATAAAATCAATAAAATTTTTTTTAGTAGTAATTATTTTATAAATTCTTTGGATATTATATTCCCTAATGTGTTTGGTGTTGTGTGTCATCCATGCTATCGAATACAATGTTCCAACTATTTGGTTATCATGGTGTTATATATAGCTTTTTTAGTGCTTTGTTATTTTGTTATGCATGTATATATTCTGCATGTCTGCTACCATATATATATCTATTTCTTTAGTAGTTTCATGAGAATTTCATCATTTTTTATATGATGCCACATGTTCTTGATTATTAAAACTATCTAGATTATTTTCTTCTTCTTATCAATTTTTTCATAATCATTATTCCATTATTTATTCACTTATTATCCATTCTATACAACTTGTACCATGAGGGTATAGTTTACCCACATTACCATCATAGACCCTCACTATTATTCATTAGCCTCTAGACTATGTGGAAGTTCCCTTGTGGCTATGTCACTACCCAGATTTGGTAAAATAAGAGTGATCCGAGTATGGGATATTAAAATATATTATTAGAGAATACATATTAGATTTCTTAATTATTTGGGATTGGTTTAAAGGAGTCTAGAATATGAAAGAACTTGGTAATGATCTTTTTCTTGAGAGTATATAACACACATATGTATGAAATTCAAAATTTACTTGGATAGGAAATTATGTTATAGGTTATTCTTTAGTTTCAATGATTTCATCATTTGGTAATACACATGGATTTTAGATTTTATAATTAATTTTTTTACTCATCGTTGACACATTATTATAAGGATGAATTGATCACATGTCATTATTAACACCTTGGATGATTAATATATGATTCATTATTCTATACCATGTAGGACTCACTATTTGATTGTCCAAAATCTTTTGTACATGCATTAAGTAATATATCCATAACGAAATTAATGTTTTTGATTGATATAGGTGATTATATAATTTGTAATTATACTTTGTGTATCAACCTTAAAATAATTTTCCCATATATTTTGATTATGCCCACATAATTAACCAATTATCACGTTTAAAAGATATTTATATAAATTCACATAGTTTGAATCTTCATTTGATATAGAATACATGAATTTCATTTTTCATTTTATGTGTGCATGTACCTCAATAAATAGGGATTGATGATTCATCCATTAAAATCATCTTCTATTACATGGTGTTTTATTTAATGAATTTAAAGATCATGATAAAGTTACAAATTTTCCAATTATAGTTTATAATAAATGTACTTTTATCAATTTGGAATTTTAATCCATTTAAATTTTCTATAATGAAAATGTTAAAATTGATATATCACAATTTTGAAGTAGTCTCTATTAATTGGGGATTTCTATTGAAACATGAGGGATATTTACCTAATATAATTCAAATAACCCTCCATATACCAAGACCTATAATTAAATATAGGTATTAACCTAATATAGATCATTATAGTGGGAAGTGGGCTATGTTTCTTCTGAATCATTATGGGTTAATATATTTTATAGGCCTAGAATTAGAAGTAAGAAGAGGGGTGAGACATTTATGAAGTATTTTTTCTGTAATCCTCCCATATCTTTGGTATTTCATAATCAAATCCTATCTGAATCATGTGCTTATAATTTTTAGATTTTTCTCCAATGAATTCCTCTATTCCTGCACTATGAGGTAAGTAAATCCATTCCCTAGAGTTTGCGAGCCACGAGCAACGAGTGTTACCCCTATTAGTTTTATTATAGGAACATCCATCTTTTACCAACATAGGATGTGATGGAAAATATTGATAGGTATTCATGCATCTTATGAAGATTATGTATGGAGATTTGTTTTCTTCCTTCTCCATTTAAGAGTTAATGTAACAATTTCAAATGTATCATCCACCTATGTTATTGGGTAATAGTGACCACAAGATGATGAGTCTTGGATTGAGGATGTATTATCTATCTTTGACTATATAGAGATTCCTCTTAGTGGGAGAATCAAACTCATGAGTTTTATACTTCATGGATCTGTCTAATGTTATTGGGATATCAAAAAACCATGATGATCATCCTCTAGAAATGATATCGATGGATTTTATGATCAATATTATTTGAAAACACATACCCTTATACATTAACTAATGTTTTATATGTGTAATTTATGTATATGTAGTATTAAACAAAGAATATAATGGATTAGCCAACTCGCATCACATAGATTCAGTGCTTTACATCAGTCTATATCAATGTAGAGCTATCCATCGAGAGATTCATCGAGGATGTGATTAGACATCCTATTAAATAACTTCTGAAGTTTTTCTAGTGGTTAAAATGTTTGAGATAGTAATCATAGATATTATTAATGAATGACACATGGGGGAAATGGAATTTATAGAGCTGAATGCACAAACTTCTTGAACCAGGGGTATAGTTGTTGAAAATAGAACATGATCGGGGTATTCACATTGTATCTCTGGGACAATTATTCATCCAAATTTACTTACTGAATCCTATACCAGGGGGAGAAGTCTTCCAAACCTTCTACAGTTCCAAGGTATGCTTTTAGTTGATGCTACATTGGTATCATTTTTATTTACTACCTGAACTTAAAAAACTATTATTTTTTTGTCTATTATAGAAATCCTTGGGAACATTAATCTAAATATCTATGGAATGATGACACTTGATACTCCATTGGGTGTTTAATCGGAGAGTGTAAGCTAGTGTAAGGACATCCAGTTGAGATATGTGGTTATCATTATCTATGGAATTTCTGTATCCTCAAGTTGAAAGTCTTCAATTTCAATCATGGAATGGACTAGTTAGTTACCTATCACACTAATGTAGACTAACATAATCAAAGGGTACCATTTTAATTAATATTGGTTCATATATATTCATTAATATGAAGTTTATGTACATGTGATTCAAGATAGAATAAATAATATTGTGTTGGAAAAAGTGAGAACACATAATGAAATAACATACATATATGATAAGGGAACCTATCAAAATTAATTTATCCATGTGTTAATTTATTTTGGGGAATTATTCCCTAATTAATTTTTAGGATTAACTCATATGAGAGTTGTTGAGTTTTCTATTGATCGAGTTCCTTGATCTTCACCAGTGTACATTCCTATATATAGCATGCCTACCACTAAGTTAGAAGGTATTAAGATAATTGTAGAGGAATTGATATATAAGTGTTTTATATAACATATTACTTCACTATGGGATCCATTCATTTGATTATCAAGGTAGGAATATGGGACACTCAAGCACAGTGAGGATTTCAGATAATTAAACCAGCTTATAATGATGAATGAGTATCCTTTACCTCACATCGATGACCTATTTGATTAACTCCAAGAAGTGATGGTCTTCTCACAAATCAATTTGAAAATAGGTGATCACTTCACGAATGAGATATAATTGGAAAATCCTCATTCAAATTTCCATCGAATATATGGCCTTTATGTGTATCTATAAATTTTTTATAGTGTGAAAAATTTTCCAACCAATTTTTTGGCATTGATGAATCAGGTTTTCTACCTATAAATGGATTCATTTTTTTTAATCATGGAAATAACCTTTTTATATTATGACTATAAATAAGACAATATAAAATATCTTGATATCATCTTGAATACACATAGAGAGAATCAGTTTTTTGATAAACAAATCATATTCCACTTTTGGAATTCTGAGGTTATTGTCATGTGTCACATTATGTAAGAGGAAGAAGTATATGTTGACTAAGAGGAAGAGATTTGTATGGTTTCGAGGATAACCCTATGAATTATTGGGACATATAGGGATTCTTGGAGAATTTTGGTTATTACTAGGCCTATATTTAAGAGTTATTATTCCTTATAAAATAACTCATAGGATTAACAAAGATGTATGTGAAGTTTACATGGTCTGAAGCATGTGATACATTCCTTTTATAGTTTTTTCAGAAGAAAAAACATAGCATTGATCACGATTATTTGAGATCAGGGATGAATTGATTCCATTTTTTATAAATTAGATATTAGGAGTTGAGTAGTTCTAATGTTACAAGATTTAGTTTCTGCATCTGGGTCTCAGCATGTAAGGCCCTAATGGAGGAATTACATCACCGATGATCTCAAGCTAGTAGGTGGGGTTCATGTTGTGCATTGTTAAGTGTATTAATTTCTTGGAGAGAAGTTTATTCTAATTATTGGAATGAGACTCAAGTATATATTTACACAATGTGACATAAACTATAGGTAGAGAAGGTGGGTTGAATACATATAGAATTTTGATTTCTGTCTTCCCTAAATGCCTAGAAAGGGAAATTGTGTAGCTAATTATTGGTACATGAGGACTCAGATACAGATATTTGTACAGGTTATTAGTGAGTGTAATATTTTGGATATATTCTCCAAGATGTATTTATGGGTCCAAGATCATAAAAAATAACCAATCCATATAGATTTATAAATGACTTATTCACATATGGAGATAGTAAAAAATATGCAATTTATTATACCCAAAGGTATTAGTCTTAAGGGAGAGTGTTTTCAGTGATGTAACACAACCATACTAGATCTCTGATGAGGATGTGGTCTTGCACATCAAAACATGTGTTTTGGTTCTTATTGAAATCTTGAAGGAATTGATTTGAGAGCCTCATTATTTTAATTATAAGGTACATACCAGGATAAAAAATATATTTCATGACATAAATCACAAATACTAGTTGCCAGGTTTGAAATGGGACACAACAATATTTTCTACTGGGTGTTCCATATGTCAGTAGTTGAAGGAAGAAGAACAACAACCATAAAGGGATTTTGAAGCTACTTCCCATTAATGGGGGGAAATGAGAGGACATCACCAAACAATTTATGGTGAGAATACTAAGAATCCGTCAAGTAAACGGTGTAGAAACTGAAAAATATTATAATTAGGGACATTTTTGGAATTTGTGATTTTTATAAACATTACTAATTCATTTATCGATATCTCTAAAAAAACATCACTAAATGATGTGTCACTAATTTAGATGCATTTTTAAAAATCCCTATTTTAAGAAAACTTGTGTACCTAATTTTTTTAGAGACGTTTGTATTTTAAAATAGATAAATTAGAATCATTTATAAATATCTTTATTTAGTAAAACCATATTTACATATGTTTTTTAAAAACATCAGTAAATAATTTTTTCTTAAATTGTTACATTCATTAATGTTTTATGAAATATCTATTTATAAAAATAAAAAAATTATCATTTATTAAAATCAATGGTAAATGACATGGCTTTTACATACATTTATATGAAATATCATTATTTTGATGTTTGAAATATGTTTTCCATGTTTATAATCTTTTTGTAAAATTAAAAAGAATATAATTTTGTTACAAAAATTATTACTTTTGAAAATCCTTACACCACATCTCTCTCCCCCACACTACCCTCCTCCCATATCCCATCACGGTCCCCTAAAATACCACCCCTCCTCTTGTATCACCTGTTCTACCTTCTTAATCTCTTACAATACATGCCACCTATTAATGACCCAAACATTTATCAATGTAATTTCTCCCTTATTATAGTAATATCATATTGTAAAAATCCCTTAAAAATTCTTTGAAACCATAATAAAAACATTATGAATGAATAAATAAATAAATAAATTTTATTAATAGAAGATAAAGAACATATACCGATGAAATAGTAACTTGGCAGTAAAAAATGTAATATGACACTTATGAGAAGAAAATTGCCAAAATTAGTAATAACCACACCCATTAAATTATAAAAAAAATATAGGCATCATATAAATGAAATCATGAAATAATTCTACCATAGTATAACTAAATAAATGGATTAAAAATTATAAATTAATTATTGGTATTTTATAGACATAAATATTCAATTGAAATTTAATATTAATTTAATAATTTAAGAGAAAATATAATTTCATAAAATGTACTCATAAATTAATATATTATTTTCTTATGATTATTATATTCCTTTATGAGACCTTAATTATTTTATTAATGTGTTAGAAATTCAATTTTAATTTTAAAATATGTATTTTTCAAATAAATGATTATTTTTTAAAAATTAAATTTATCATATTTAGAAGATTACTTTCATTAAATGGAGCTATTTATTGAATTATACGGATCTAAAAATTCTTACAGTTATTTTTGTAATTTGTCTGAAATAATTGATTTATTATGAATAGTAAAATATGATAATTTATGATAAAAGCTAAATATATGAATTACTAACCACTAGATGATTTATGAATGATGTAAGAACAATATCTAAAAACTCATTAATTATTTTAATATATTTAGTGATTGTTTGCAATCTATTTGTATTCTTCTGCCAAAATAATAACTAATGAATAAAATAAATGGAAAACACCCCTCTCATCCACAATAAATACTACCTCTCATCACATCCTCTCCTCACATCACTCAAATTTTTAGCCTTATCAAAATTATTATAATATATATTCCCAATACCCTCTCCCACTTCCAATATCACTTGTTCTCATTAATATAATAAAAAAATTCCCTATTGGGGTTCTCTAGGATGAGAGATTTAATAGGTAAAATCATCTTCTTCTTTCTTTTAATTTAGTTAATTTATTTTAGTTTTCTTATTATCTCATCACCTACTCTATAAAAATGATCATGATAACTATATTATAATTCATCTACTATAATTATATCATTTTAATGGTATAACAATAATAACAATACTTTCTCTCTCTTTCTTTCTCTATGTTTTGTTCTAATGATGAAATCAATGTCCATGATGTGTCAATTTACTCACATCATGGATGATGCGTTTTCATTATCATTTAATAACTTCAACTATTCTCATAAACCCACTAAAATGGTTAGTACATAACTTAAAATAAATTTTATAAAACTGTTTATGTTATGGAAGTAAAATATTTACATAATACTAAATGATAAAAAAGATCAAATTTGTTGTGGTTGAAACCAAAAACATTAACCAAAACAATTATCATTAAATTTTCATCCTCGTTCCATTTAACCAAATGATATATTTAAATATTTAAAATCTTTATTTCCCTTAATAACATATATTTTCAACTCATTAAAATTATAACCATTCTACGTAAACCATCATACTAATATTCAATTAATCTTATCATGAAAACCAAGGAAACGAACAATGCTTGATGATTAAATGAGACTATATAACTCATAAAAAGTCCATAAATGAGAATAATAATACTATAATGAATCAAATGAACGTATAAAAGCCATTTTTAAATTAACTAATTTAATTTGATTATCCAGGATATAAAGGATAAGAGAGTGTTCAAACATAAGGTATGAGGAATTCTCAAACACAACTTTTTTTATTTGATTTTTCCCTCTTTTACCCCATTTAGGTATAGATATTCTTTTATAGTTTCATAAATATAATTTATAAATAATTATCTTAAAATATCTGGGATATACATTTTACAAATCCAATTTTAGGATATATGAAAATATTTTTTTCCAAAGGAACTCTTCCTTCTAAAACACATCTTCTATTTGTCATGAGAAAATTTATTCATCACTCAAAATTGATTAATCCCCTTAAAATTACTTTATTCCATATTTATTTTAGGAACCCCACAATTTATTCATAAATTTATTATTATTTAAATAAACTCCTTTTCCTTTCCAATGGTTATTAAATGTTAAATATTGATATATATTCTATGTGGAATTCATGATAATGTAAATTTTATGATATAAAAGGTGTTCTAGAATAATATAGTGCTCCAATGCATTAGTTAATTTGATATATATCATGAGATAATGTAATATATTTTTGGTATTTGACCAATAAGACATGATGCTTCATTTTTATGCATTTTCACATTCCAAAAAATTATTTAAATTTTCTCATCAGGATTATGATAATATGTCTATGTTACAATAAAAATGATTATGCACACATTATGTTATATTTAATCATATTCATACTTATCCTCTTACAAGGATTTTAGATCAACATATTATTTTAAGTATATCCTTGTGTGATTACTTGAACTAAGGTGACCAAGAGGTCCAATAAGAAGCTAGAGAAAAAGAAATTAAATAAATGGTTATGTTTTTGTTCTTAAATGTTCTTTATGATCCTAATTTTCCATTGACAATAAACCTTAATATCCTAGTCATGTAATGGTTTTATGTTTTTTTATCTTTAAAATGACGTAATAAGCTATGTAAGAAAATTTAGGGATTCTATCATTGGAATGAGATCACCGTTTACTTAGTTTGGGAATTAGGATTATAGGACCTTAATAAAATACCTTATTTCGAGAATAAGTATATGTAAGCACCCATGAATATCTTATTTAGGAACAAAAAAACATAAGGATCCCATAAGATATGTCATTAGAGTTAATTTTAAAAAATAATAAATTATTTATTCAAGAATTATTGGCTTATGTTTTATTCTAACCTTTTCTATTTTAGAAAATCATGGGAACCAGGATAAACCATGCCAACAAATCATGTGAGGGACAGTTCAATGATTTCTTTAATTAAATCACTAATGCCTCTGGTTGATGACATCATAATTTAATGGTGATTCTAACCCAGCTGTCTCGGGTTATAAACATAAACTTGAATAATTTTAAAATTCTACCGTCACCAAAGACAGTGAAACTTGCTATTGAGTGTTTTATGTAGCAACGACCATCGATGTTTAGTGTATATTCTAATTTAATAGTCATAGAATATTGGGTCAACTCAATGGAGAAGATCTTTTCTTTGATTAATTATTCTATGATCTGGAAGGTTACTATAGACATTTACCATTTAGATTTAGAGGCCACCCTATGGTGACATTTGATTAAGAACACCAAACTGAATGATGAAATTGAAGATATTGAGTAGGAAGACATTAAGATTGCGTTTCATAAATACTATTTCCCTTGAACTATTTATACAATGCTGGAGAGATAATTTACAGATCTGAATAAAAATGAAGGTCAATATTTCATGGCCTTGAATAAAATTTCACAAGGCTCTAAATGTATGATTTGGGGTTTCTTATCAACATTGATAGATTAATTGATAGATACATTATTGTATTAAAATTACAATTCAAAAACCTTTAGAAATTTGAGACTTTGGGAGTTATGAAGAAGTTGTTTGATGTGATATCAAAGTAGAGAGTGTTTAGAGAATGACCTCATGGATATGGTGATATGAATTGAAATATGGGTTTTCATATGAGGGGATCTGATGAAAATGGTTAATTGAATTCCCAAACACACACATGTCAAAAATGTGGGAAGAATAATCATGGTAACTACCTCATTGGCGTAGGGAAATTCTATAAATGTGGGAGAGAAGGCCCCAAATCTCATGAATTTCAAAGAGACATAAATATGATGCCTAGAATAATGGAGTAAATGAAAGCACTATACATGGTCCAATGATACCTATAAGAAGCTAGTGAACTATGAAAGCCAGTTCACTAAATCTTTAGTCCTCATGGGTAATAAGTATCATCAACCATCAAAGAAAAAGGAACAAGGGAAGGCTCCTGCCATTCCTACTACTGATCTAGATCAATAAAATGAAGTCATTAAAGATACACATCCTATTCACTTAGGAATGGAAGAATTATTATGTGATTCTATTTCTACCATTTCCTTTATATTTTTCAAGACTTCTAGAACTATTAAATCCAACCCCAAAATCCTTGAAGGATAGATATCTGTAAAAACATGTTATGGTGCGATCATTCCAACCAATGAGTTATAGTCTTATACTATTGAAGTATGTGGTAATATTCTCCCATAAATTCTTCTCATACTTCTCTAGATAGAATTTGATGCTATACTAAGGATGGATTCGCTTTCGTTATATAGATAACACATCAGTTGTTAGAAAAATAAAATATATTTTAATTTTCCAAACCATAAAATTATCCTCTACAATATCAAGGAATATCATGAATTCCCTTTGAAAAATCGATAAATGGTGTGGGAGTTGATTCCCTATGAATAATCATAACTATGTTAAATGGTTGAGTCAAAGTATGGTATCAACCTAGAGGAAATGTCTGTTGTGAGGGAATACTGTGATGTATTTCCAAAATAGTTACCTAGACTTCCCCGAGATTGCTATGTATAGTTATCAATAGAACTCATCCACAAAGATATCATATCTCAAAATTCCACTACTGGATGTCCTTGATCTAAGTATATGAGTTAAACAAGTAGTATCAATAACATTTGGACAAAGGGTTCATACACTGTAGTGCATCACCTTAGGGTACGCCTGTGGTCTTTGTATAGAAAAAGGATGAATCAATAATGTTGTGTATAGATTAGTGGGAACAGAACAAGATCTCAAAAAAGAACAAGTATCCTCTTCCAAGGATTTTTTACTTTTTCAGTCATCTATGATGAGCTCAATACTTCTCAAAGGTGGATATCTGTTCTAGATAACATCATGCAAAGGAAAATAAGAATGATATTCATAAGACAAACTTTTGTACAAGGTATGGGAAATATGATTTTCAGTGATTCCTTTCAATCATACCTATTCCCCTAAAATATTCTTGGATTTGGGACAGTTCCATTAGTAGAACTACCCAACACATGATTAGGGGTGAGTAGATTTGAATTTTTCCTTAAAATTTGGAGATACTACCTCTATGGTGAGAAGTGAGACCTATATTCCAATAATAACATCCTAATGTATATATTCACATAATAGGTTATCAACAGAAATCAAAGGAGATGGGTTGAGCCAATAAAGGTCTACAATTTCTTTATTCACTATCATCTTCGCATGGTGAACAAGGTAGGTGAAGCTATCAGCAGAAAAGAACATGTTACTCTATCTGTGTTGTGGATTAAGAAAGACCCAATCTTCTTGGAAATGAAAAGGATGTATTTAGAAGTCACAAAAATAGAGAATATAACCTACCATTCCCAACTAATTGTAAAACCATCTATCCCAGATAAGATTAATGAATCATAGTGGGTTGATCTGGAGTTACAAAATAAGGTGAATTCAGTTAAGGAAGGGAACCTACAAGAGTTCCATATTGATGATGAGGTTTTTATTTGGTTTGGAATGAGGCCTTGTGTTCTTTCATCACATGGGATATATTATGATCTATTGGATAACACACATATCTCAAATTTCTCTATCCATCCTAGGTATACAAAGATGTATCATTATCTTCATGAACACTTACTGTGCGATGTCATGAAAAATGAGATTGTGAAGTATATATAAAGGTACTTCACATGTCATCAAGATAAAGAAGATCGATATAAGTCCCAATGGATTATGAAACCATTATCTATACCCAAGAAGAAATAGTTTAATTTCACTATCAACGTAGTAATTGGTCTCCTGGATACATCCAAAGGAAACAATGTGATATGGATTGCGGTGGACCGACCGACCAAGACATCCCACTTTATCGATATTCAAAAAGATCTATCACTTAAACAAATTACTATGTTATATGTAAAGGAATTGGTGAGACTATATGGGTTTCTACTCTCAATTATATATGATCACGATTCATTGTTCATATATAAAATTTAGAGGGGTCTTTAGCAAGCTTTTACTATTGAACTGAATTTTAACATGACATATCACCCCGAAATTGTTGGATCATTTGAATGTACTATTAAGAAATGGTTGGAAATTCTAAGAGAATGATCAATTGAATTTAAGGGTGGATGGGATCACTATCTCCTATTGGTTGATTTCTCATATAATCATATCTTCCACTTGAGTTTTCATATGGCGTCATGTGAATCTCTATTCAGAAAGAGATGTGGAACTCCAACCTATATGGTTGATGTTGGCGAAAAAAACTACATGGACCAGATCTTTTATAAGAGATGAAAGTGAAGGTTCATGTTGTCCAGTAACATATCAATGGTGCTTAATGATGGTAATAGATCTATGATGACAACCATCAAAGGGACATGCAGTTCAATGTTTAATATAAATTTTTTCTTATAATAAAATCATGGAATTGAGTCATGCAATTTTCAATGAAAGTAATGATTATCCCAAGGTACATTAACCCATTTGAAATCCTTGATCTCAAAGGAGAAGTGTACTATCAGCTGTCAATTCAACCAATAATGGCTCAAATTCATGACATGATCCATATATCCCTCTTGAGAAATTACATACTAGATCTCTCATATGTACCAAATGAAGAGGTGGTACAACTGGAAGATAATAATTCATTTGAATAGAAAATGTTAATGATTTTTTTATCACATAGATAAGGTTATACACAAAAAAATAAAACCCATATTGCTAAAATTTTTTGGTGGAACAATATGTATGATAGAGTGAAATGGAAACCTAAGGAGGTGATGACGGAGAAGTACGCTCACCATTTTATGTAAAATGAAATTTGAAGGGTTAAATTTTAAAATTGGGGAATAATGTAATTATGAAAACATTTATCAATGGAATTTATCAATTCTTATTGAAATATCATATAGTATAAATCACATAAAATGACATAGAGTCCAAAATAAAACATTATAAATGAATTATTAAAGAAATAACAAGTATTTCTAGAATTTAAAGAACCTATAACAAAAAATAGTATCTCGACCTTAGGAATAATAAAATGAAACTTATGAATAATAAACTAGAAAAATGAATAGTAACAACACCCATTAAAGTATAAATTAAATTTAGGCATTGTATAAATGAATTCAAGATCTAATTTTAACATAGAATGGGTAAAAAAATATCTTAAAAATTATTAATTATGTGTTAGAACTTTTATAAATAAAAAATATTAAATTTAAGATTTATGAATAATTTAATAATTTAAATGAAAAATATTTTAATAAAATTTATTCAAAATTAGTTTTTTTCATATGATTATAATATAATTTTACGAGACCTTAATTAACTTTTCAATGTATTAGTAAATCCGTTTTAATTTTCGACTTTGTATCTTTTGAGTAAATGGTGATTTTAATTAAAAATTAAATTTCTCATATTTGGAAAATTATTTTCATAAAATAGAGTTCATTATTTAATTTTAAAAATTTAAAAATTATTAGTGTGAATTTTTCGTATTTTTCTGAAATACATGAATTTTTTGTGAAATGTAAAATATGATAATTTATGATAAAAGATAAAAAAATGAATTAATGATTCATATATGATATATGGTAGATGTAAGTCCAAAATATTAAACCCTAATTCATTATTTGGATATATTTTGTGATAATTATTAAAATATTTATAGACATGAGAAAAAATCGAAATCTAATGAATAAAATAATGGGAAAACACCCCTCTTGTCCACCATAAATACAACCGAACACCACATCTTTTCCTCACACCTATCAATCTTTTATCCTTCTAAAAATTCTACTCAAGTATCTTCCAATACCATCCCCAACTTCTATGATCCATTTGACTCATCATATAAGCAAAACCTTATCCCTATTGGGGTTCTCAAGGAGGTGATATTTAAAAGGTAAAATCGTCTTCTTTCTTTCAAATATGTTTTAATTTATTTTTATTTTATTATTATCTTGTCACCTCTTATATAAAAATATTCATTATCACTCCATTATATTTTATATACTGTAATTATATCATTTAAAGGCAATATCCATCATCAATCATCATTGCCTCTCTATTTTATTCTGAAAATGAAATCATTGCCCATGGTGTGTTAATTTACCAACATCATGGACTATATATTTTCATTGAACATTAAAAAATATAAATCCATTTATAAAACAAGTATAATGGTTGTTAGATTCATTAAAATATATTTTATATCCCTTTTTATGTTCTGGAACTAAAATATTTACTAATACGAAAAGATTAAAAAATCACGTTTAATGTGATTGAAACCCACAAAAATTAACTCAAACGATTAAAATTAAATTTCCATCGTCATTCCATTTATAAAAATGATATATATAACAATTTAAATATATTTATGTTATTTAATAACATATATTTTAAATTATGGTAATTGTACCCATTCTAAATAAGTGACCATACTTAAACTCAAGAAAACTAATCAAGAAAACCATGAAAATGAACACTCGAGAATGATAAAATTAAACTATATAACACCTAAAAATCCTATAAAAGAATATAAAAAATATAATGAATGAAATTATTGTATAGAAGGTTATTGATATATTAATTAATTAAGTTAGTTTTATTATCTAGGATATAATGATTAGAGGTCATTCAGGCATATAGTAAGGGGAACTCTCGAACCCAACTCTCTTTATTTGTGTTTCACTCTTTCACCTCATTTTTAGTATGGATTTTCCTTTAATATTACATAAATATAATTTCTTCATCATTATCTTATTTTTTCTGAGATATATAGGTCACCAAACTGGTTTTATGTAAGAGTCAATGTTTTTTTCCAAAATCACTCTTCAATATAAAAAAACATCTTTTACTCATGAGATTGTTTCTTCCTGACTCAAAATTGATGATTCTTATACCAGGTGTGTTATTTCATATATCATTTTAGAACTCAAATTTATATTCATTAATTTATTATTTCTAAAATGAAACCCATTTCTCTTCCATGGGTTTTTTAATGTCCTAGAATAATATATGTTCTATATGTCATGCATGATAATGTAAATGTTATGATTGTTGGAGTTAGTGGTATAGAACCAACTGCTTTGTACTTTATTCATTAATAAAAGCCTTAACACATCTTGATTTATCTTCTGTGTGACAATGAATGTGATAATATCCAAATGTAAGATGTTGCTTTAAAGGGTCATAGCGGATCCCTGCTATGATAAGAACCAAGAAGTGCCATAACACTGTTCTTGAATATATGGTATATGGTCTGACGATATTATTTGAGGGACACAAATAATACAGGTCATTAGGGGTGAGGACTAATAAAATTTGAGGCACCTTCTCATGTTGTGAACCCTTGGTAAAATCTATGAGGATATTATGAGAGCAAGACCCTCCAGTAGGAAATCCACATTTCATAGTGTCATTGGATGTTCCTATCTGTGGACGTGTGTATTGGTAATTAGACTTTAAGATTATTATTAATGGGTATTACAACTAATTCACATAGGTGTATTGACGAAAACTGTGATGAAACACTGTTCGCAGCGAGGTAGGATATATTGGGTGTGTCATGAGTAATACTACATTAACAGATAATGCGAGAAAGGATTTGTCCCTTCTGTTACATAACAGAAGTAGATATCTCAGGCCCTTTGATGGAATTTATATAGCCTAAATAAATCCATGGCCATGGTAAGGTATGGGCAAGTTCAATTTCGGTTAGTTAAAGAAAGAATAATCGAGCACATGGGTTGATGGCACTAGCATGCAACCCGCTTGATTAGAGATATCGAGACAAAGAGATTATATTACACGGTAAGCATTCGTAGGAGGTGACACATCATTGCGGTGTTAACTTCTTTCTCTATGGGTGCCTTTACGTGTTGTTAGACACTAACCTTGGACTTTAAGAAGGCTCCGCCTAATGCCACTGAGAATGAGGCCTAGAGGGTCACACACTAAGTGTGTCCATGTATCTCAGCTAAATTTTAATTTAACAAGTTAAATAAATATTATTCCCGACTGTGGTTTAATAATTATTTAAGGATGCCTGATTGCATTTATTTTGACACTAGTTATTTGAGAGAATATATTTTGGGTGAAATAATATATTTATTAGCGAGTAATGCAGTTACATTTAAGAAATAAATAGCCATTACTCAAGGTCTAATAAATGTGGTGGAGAAAAATGGAAAATAAAGGTACACGCCGTGTGGATTAAATATACACGCCGTGTAGTTTTATGGAAAACAAGTACACTCCATGTATTAATTATTACACGCCATGTAGTTTTCCTGTCGGGATTTTTAGGATATAATATTGTTTTATTAAATGATATTAATTATAATCATTGTGGACGCATGTCAAGGAATTAATAATTCGACATGGGGTTTCCATAAGAGTTAATGAAATAAATAAAATGCGTAATGCGTTTATTTATTGTCATAACTCTATTAACCTCAAACCCGATTATAAATATCCTCACAACCCCAACACTTTTCCAGAGCCATTTTTGTGCACAATGGATTTGTAAATAGTCTCAAGACAAGAGAGAATTACCTTTCCACCAAGAACGCCCTCAAGTTACGAGAGCGAGATCCTCCACCGGATCAAGGCGGTCAAAGGTGGACATCCCATTAGAAGGTTCTTCCACGCTAGCACCCAGAGATCCCTTTGGCGACGTCCAGAGATATGTGGATCACATGTGGCTCACCACTAGAGGAATCCTATAATTGGATTCTATGATGTAACAAAGGATCACTTGATCATGACTGGAGACAACGATGAAGAAATAATTCCACAGAGGTAATTCTTGTGAATTAATTAAAAAATTTATAACCAACATATGATGATCCTATCTCAATGGTTCTGGGAATCTTCTGTTCTTTTTCGTTCTTCATTCCATTCCAAAGACCTGACATTTTATATCGTGAGAGATCTCAAATTGAACGTTGTTTAATGCTAAAATTAAATTTGGACTAACCCACCAACGCACTTCCGCTGCGCCCGGAACCTACAAGGATGTGACCGGTTCACCTAGAATTCTATAGCACTTCAAGGCACTGGGTAATGTGACGTATCCAATGATATAATGTGATTAAGGCATGGAATTTAGCACTATGACATGATGATTCATTTTTTTGCATTACCACATTCCAATCCTTTATTTAATTGTTCGTCACATGATTATGATCTAATGCCTATGTTATGATGATAATGTTTATTCTCACCCCATGTTATATTGACTCATGTTCTTATATATCCTCTTACTAATATTTTATCTCACCCCATTCTTTGATGTATCTCTTCAGGTGATTAATTTTACTAAGTTGAACATGAGGGACAACAATAATCTAGATAATAAGGAATTAAATTGATGCTTCTATTTTATTTTATAAATGTTACGTATGGTCCTAATTTTATTAATATAGTAAACCTTTGGATCCTTGTTGTGTAGGTATTTTATGATTTTTATCATTAAAATGATGCAATATTCTATGTAATAAATAGTAGGGTTGATATACCACCCAACCATTGGTATCACATCCCAGTCCCCTACAATACCCCCTCCTATATATGGGCGGCAACCCATGTCCTAGGATATTGGCCCAGTGAGCCCACCATCCCACATAGGTCCTGCATGGAGGTTCTATTTAATTTAGCATAGGGTGGAAATCAAACCTTGCAATGTTGCACCATGAAACACTAATTGATGACCAACTCACCTATTAATCAATTCATTATTTAATTATGTAATGTTATATTTATATATATAAATAGATTTATTTATTTAAATAATTAATATAAATAAATAAACTTATTTATTTGTATATTAAAATGAATATATTTATGTATATATATTAATATTTTATATGTTAATTTTTTATGTCTTGATATATATATATATAAATATATCCATGTAATAATATATATATGATTATATTTTATATTATATGTGTTTATGATATATATATATATTTATGTTATATGTACATATATGTTTTTGTTTTATATTATATATATATATATATTGGTATATATTTTTTATATAGTAAAATTTTATATTAACATATATATATATATGTTTGTATATACATATATATATATATATTAATAAATATGTGTGTGTGTGTGAATGTGTGTGTAGATAGGTATGTATATATATATATAATTATCCACTTTTAAGAACACTTTTATAAATAACATGAAAATATCTATGTTTTCTTAAAAACATGACTCATATTAAAATATATTTTCATATTATATATATAAATATGGTTATGATTTAATATATATATATATTATGTTTATTTATATTTTTATAATAAATAAGTATATATCTTTTTATATTATATATGTGTGTGTGTGTTTGTGTGTGAATTTGATTATTTATATAAATATAAATTTTTATATGTATGTGTATATATTTTATTTATAAGAATATTTATATATAAGTTTATATATATGTCTGTGTATAAATAAATAAATAAATATATTTATTTATATATGTGTATGTTCATGTATAAATACATATGTGTACGTGTATATATATATAATTATAATTATAAATACACACACATACCCACACAGATATATGTATATATATATATAATTAATCATGGTTTAAAATAACAGTAAAAATGTCACTCAAAGAACATTTTTTTCTAAAAAATGTGCCCAAATTTAAAATATAAATATGTTTTTGTTTATAAATAAACTTATATAGATAAATTTATATGTTCATATATATATATATATATTTGTCTATGTGTGTTTATATATATATATATTTATATATAGGTGCTTGTTTTTATATATATTAATATATATATATATATCCATAAATATATGTGTCTTTGTTTCAATATTTATATATATGTGTGTGAGTATTTAAAAAAGTAATATATTACATAAATATAAAATTTTATATATTAATATACATATATTAATATATATATATATATATCTGTGTGTGTGTTTATATGTTTATATTTTAATATATATGTGTCTGTGTTTTTATATTACCTTTATGTGATTATATATATGGTTATATATATGTGTTTGTGTGCGTATAAATATATATGTGTATGTATATATTTATTTATAATTATAATAATTTATTTATAAATATCTAGGTTTTCTGAAAAAAACATGACTAAATTAAAAATATATGTGTTTTTTATTTAAATATATATATATATACATACTTGTTTGTGAGTGTTTCTATATATATATATATGTGTGTGTCTATGTTTATATATATATATATATTAATGGGTTTATATATACTAATATATTTATATATCTAAATATATATTTTTATCGATATAGGGAAATGAGCTATATAAATATATATATTTTTATCAATGATTCCTGAAAAACATAGTAATTTTAAAGACATTTTCTAGGAAGTGTCAATAAATTAGAGGCATTTTTTAAGAATCGTCTTTAAATTAGCTATGATTTTTAGGAATCATTACTAATATAACGACATGTTTCATGAACCTTCACAAAATTAGCAATGTTTTTAGGAACGGTCAGTAAATTAGTAATGTTTTTTCTAGAAGCATCGTTAAATTAGCAATGTTTATCAGGATTGTTTTGCAAAATTTTACAAAATGAATCTCTAATTTAAAGGCCTTTTTAGGAAGGTTTTCTAATTTAGCAACATTTTCCACAAAACTTCTCTAAATTAATTTCGTATTTGGGAAACATCGCTAAAATATCGTCATTTTATTAGAAGTATTTCTAAAAAAACTTATGTTTTTCATGAAGCATCACTAGATTAAAAATGTTTTTCTTGATTTTTTTGATAATATAATGATGTTTTCATGAACAATCAATAAATTATGACTTCTTGAGGACAAATCGATAAATATGAGATGTCTTCAAAAATCATCTCAATTTTAGTGAATTTTTTTAGCAGCATCACTAAATTTGAAAAAATTTTATGGTAACATTACTAATTTAGTAATGTTTTTTAAGAAACATTGTCAAATTCAAAACATTTTTTGAAAACATCACTAAATTAAATAGGGTTCCTGGAAAAAAGACTCTAAATTCAAATATTAGTGATGTTTTCCAAAAGAATCATGGAAAAAAACTCTAAATTTAATTTTTATTAAGAATGGGGGTTTATCCATAGGTTCATAAATTTATATAACTTTTAAATATCTAGCAGATCATTTATGTGGATGATCTTGGAAGGATCTATGTTTGAGAGATTATCCAGCTTCATTATGTTCCATGAACTACTATATCAGAGAGATATGCATGCTTTAATTATTTATTTGGGAAATGATTTTCGTGGGTGTTTGGTACACAATTAATTTTGAGAATTTAATACCCCCTCTGGCTGACAAGCAGTTTGAGCAGACAGTACATGTGTTGGAGGATATTATTAAAGCATGCATCTTGATTTCAAATGTTTATGGGATAATGATATACCCATATACTAGTTCTATAAAAATAACATCATCCATGTGAATATACAAATGGATCCTAATGACACCTTATATAGTAGGTTGGTTTGATCACCTCGGTGCTAGTTAGAGGTAGGAGAGGATGCACTACATGGATTTCATCATACTCAAGAGACATCATAGATGGTTCAACTGATCATGTTGTGAATTGCTATGACCCGATATAGATATATATCTTGTTTTAACCACCATTGATTACCTCTAGAGTTTGTGTTCAAAGATGTGGTATTTTTATGAGTTTTGAGTAGGCTAGGGAAATTATGATTTAAAAGGAAATGTAAGTTGTAATCTTGTTTTGTTGGTCCTTTTGAGGATTTATAAAGGGCTATATTAGTGGCTTATTAGAAATCACATCACTAAAGATGTAGTGATATGCATTCTAAAAATCAAAATTCTTAGTTACATCATTACTACACTGACCCATCTCATGGTTTCTAGAAAATGAGGTGGAAATGGATATTGATTCTTATTTTTGAGGAGAATCATATTCATGTTGTTGATTAAAGCATGAAGGCTCTTTTAAGAAGGTTGGTTCTTTTATTCCATGTATTTTGAAAGATAAACTGTTTATAGAATAAGGCCTAGGAGAGAGAAGTTGACACTTGTGTGTGTGAGAGGTGGTAACACCCCAATTATTCTATAAGGTTAAAACTATTAATATTTCACATTTATTAATTGGATTTGATCTCTTCTGAAATCCTACATATGTTTCATTGGTTTTGAGGGTGTTTGAGGTTTGTTCAGATCATGGAGCCCCGATTTTTGGGGAAGTTATGCTAGTCACACGAGTAGTATAATCCATGGAGCCCAATCCCCATTTATTTTTTAAACCAGGTAGGGTGCTACAGTGCACATCAGGGGGTCATATGGTGTTTCCTAACCTTGAATACATAGTTTCCTGATCGTATAAATGTTGCATATCTTATTCCAAATGTTGTTTACATGGGTTTCACATTGTTATTCTAACCATGATCCTACCCCTGTGAGGGGTTTCATGGAATTATTCTTATCATATGGTTGGAACATAATTTTGCCAGCTATTTGGCCAAACCATGAGACCACATTTTAATGGGTGAATTTAGCAAACATCCCTTTGTATCATTAATGATTAAATACTTTTTTCATTTTCAGGAATTCACAACACATAACCCATTGGAGAGATCCTTCATGTCCTATTCTATAAATTGATCTCCCTTATCAATTCAACATCTAAATCTTGATTTATCTATCTTGTTGGATTCATCTCTATTAGTGGTTTCATCTTTCAATTTCCTTTTTATTTTCTCATTCCACCTTTGGGGGTATATTGTTGTGAGCTAATATTATATATTTTTTATGTATTTTCCAATTATTTATTTTTCTTCCACCTTCATTCAAACCAAGGGATGATACTATATTCTTACTTCTTTACCACCAATTTTTTTGTGGTATATTCATTATATATAAGTTTTTTGAATTTATTAAATAATTATCATTGTGCAGCATGCTGTACTTTTTGGGTGTTGCTACTAAACATAATCCAGGTCTCAAATAATATTTTTGTAACATAAATATTATTCTTACATAGCACCAGGACACGGTTGGAGGTCATCACCCATAGCCTGAACCACCTCTAAAGTGGGTTTGTCCATCTGAATAAGATAAGAACCAACCCTTTGGGTTTTTTGTCATCCCACCTGGTTATTAAATCATTAAATAAATTTAATGAGTAAATGGATGGATCAATTGAGGTTATATTAATGTAATAGTTGATTTTACTTAGTAATGGAAACTAATATGGCTTGGGATTCTATTTACCTTTTGAATTTTATTTTATGGTATGGCACCGATTTGGATTGATGTTATGGAACCGATCATTATTACGGCATGGAACCATTGATGGGGATTTATGTAAAGAAACTAGGATCAACATATACATATATATCATTGATTATTAGGTCTCTTTGTTCCACTACCTTAAGTTCTAGCCCATGTAGGTTTGATACAATTCTAGGTTCCCTAGGATGTGTTCTTTGGAGACAAAGAGGTTTCTTTGTTCTATAAACATTGGGCATGGACCATGTTAGTCTAGTAGTGTTACATTTCTGACATATGACAGAGCTAGTTGATACTTTCATATGATAATTTTATACACTTTATTTCATAATTCATATTACATATTTATATATTACACTTTAACACAATTATTGTTTTCATTAACCTGTTGGATTTGTTATAGACACCTTTGGTGGTGTCAAACTGATTATATCTCACACCCTTTTCGAGTTGTTGTTAGGAACCCAATCTGTATAAAAGGATGTAGTTTTTTATATGAAAAATTATATGGCCATGGATGTTCGATTGATTCTTAACACAATATTTTAGAATCAACTGACCAAGCCTAGGCTAGGGATGCTATTCAGAATATCATTTTTTTTATTTTATTATTTTTTATACATATACTATAGAGGATATCAACATCAATGAATGATTTTTTTATTAAATATACCATTAAAGAATCATCAAGTTTAGTATGATTCCTCTTGGCCATTATTTTTACTAAATTCTTGATACTTTACTTTTGATTCTCTATCTTTAATTATACAAAATATTATATTTATTCATTGGTTGTCACTTTTGTTTTTCTCTGACCTGAAGGGTATAATCTATACACTTTTTGACCATATAATTTTTTTACACAGCATACTAACGTATAAGGGAATGCATGCTTAAGGACATGTGACCTACTAGGATTGGAAAATTATAAGTGAACCTGGTCTAGGAAGTTACAATGGAACACTAATAGTAAAATATCATCTCATGTGTATGGGTCCTACAAATTTTTACTGGAGTAGGTAACCCCATCATGGTGATGGGGAATTGTTCTTATAGTCATTTAGAATATAACACTCATCAACAATGAAACATGGTGGGGTGTTATCCATCTATAGTAGACATTAACCCTCCCCACTGAAGCCCTTTGTGTTGAGATATAGGTACCCATTTACTTATTCTACCAATGGATAATGGGAGATTCCATATATGTGAGATGGTTCAATTTCTATGTGTGTGATGATGATATATTATTTTTATCTTCATGGTGCTTATTCAATGAAGCTGAGCTATGGATGATATTCTTCCTAACCTAAGTTTAATTAATCGATTAATATATAGTTGGATTGTTATCAATTAATTTAGAAATATTTTTTTCTTCATTGATTACTTATGAATTCATTTGGGATAAGATCCATTGTAGGGTAGAGTTATGAGGTCAAGGTTTCCAAAACATTCATGATTTTTTTGATCTTAGATCATATCTAGAACCCTTAGTTTTATCCCATTTAACTCTATTTGGGTTCGAGATTTTATATGGATTCATATTTTCATTTTATTTATTGTGCATCATACTATGTATATTTATAATAATACCTACACCATCATTATCCCCATAGGTGTTATGTTTATACATACATTTCAATGTTTGGAGACGTATTTGGAATACGTGGAGTTATTTGTGTTTGGGGAGATATTTCATATTATTTTATCGTGCTGTGTGGTTGGAGATGGTATCAAATGTTGTTATCCTTTCCTCACCTCATCTATCCAAATGACCTTGAAAAATCAAGTATCATATATATACTATAATTATATCATGTGAATGTAAGAACCATCAACAATTTTATTACTCCCTCCCTTTTATTTTTATCAACGAAATCAATCTCCATGATGTTCTAATTTATAGCCTTCACAGACTACGATGTTTAATTATTCAATCTTCCATTTATTACTGGTCGTGAAATCTATTTTTATGGTTGAACCAATCTATAATATATTTATTATAACCTAATTAATATTCATTAACCATTATATGTACATATTATTTATTTATATGACAAAACTAGTTCATTATAATCTAAATACCACAAAATAATCGAAGTGGTTTTCATCTAATGATTCATCCTCATTCAATGTAACAAAATGATATAAATGACCATTAAGAATTCTATATGTTCATAAATAATATTTAATTTCAATTTTTGAGATTTAAATCCATTCCACTAGAACTCTATTACTTAAGAACAAGAGATCCGATTATGAAAATAAAGAAAATAAACACTCTGTAATGACGAAATTCAATATAATAACCTATCACTAAGGGCATAAATGAACAAGAAAAAATTATGTTAAAGTAAATAAATTTCTAATAGGTTCATAAATAATCTATTAATTTTTCAAATTTCATATTCCAGGATATTAGGTTCATGATCAGAAGACATTCAGACTTAAGGTAAGGGCTTTTCCACCCAAACATCCATTTTCATTCGGGTAACATTTATTGCCTAATTACCTCAATGAAATTCTTATGTATTATTATTTTATCCTCATAAATATTTTGTGAGTATTATATATATGTACACCATCCATAATAATTCCCTAATTTATGGGTAGTTACATGTTTTAAAAGAAACCTTCAATACTGTTTCCAAAATACATGCCCGATTCAAGAGATTTTCTCAAATTCTTAAATATTTTCAAGGGCACTCTACAATATATTATTGGAAACCATTGTATTTAAAGTACCACTCATTTTATTATGAAAATACTATCTTAATTCAATTCTTGTTTTATATAGAGATTTTTCCAAAAGAACTCTTCTTTTCAAAATAAAAGAGTATCTACCTCAATAATTGCTTAATGATTTTATAAGAGTATTTTCGTCTGATTCAACACACTTATTGATTCTTATGTATTATTGGGTTTAATAAATTATGATGTCATGTACCATATTTTATTTAATGGGTTATGACTAATTTTATTGTGGATGATCTAACCTAAACCAATTCACCATATTATTCGGAATGGTTAGTGTTTTATGTTTAATGACTGGGGAAAGTTAGTTACATGTCATATGATAATTTAAATATGAATGTATATGTTGTTTATGTTAATAACCATTAATATGAGGAACTTATTGCACTTATTATGTGATTGGTGGGTCCCGATATAGCCCCTTGATTAATTTTAGTTCTCATGAGACAAATAGACGCATAATTGTTTGAGGCCTTTCCCAATGTGATTTAGGGATTTTGGCTGAGGCCTTAATCATTTTTAGACTTCTTGGCCAAGGCATTGAAAAAATGTTTCAAAATTTCCATAATATGAACTTCCCTCATTATGAAGTTGGTAATTTAATTATCATGTGGTTAGAATGACCATGATTATATTATTCCAATATTTACTTAGCTCATATTCCTTCCATATTATGTAAATGTTTATTTTTTAAAGGCATGTGTTTTCAATTATTCACCATGTCTAATATTTATATTATCTTTCTCTGTATTTCATACTCTTACTGAGAGTTTGAGATCACCCCTTTCTTATGTTTCATTTTCCTAGGATATGATGAAGTCATTTATGAGTGACTTGTAGGTTTAATGTAAGAGGCTTGGGTGATTTTAATGGAATAGATTAGTGTTTTATTTCCCTTCTTGATGTAAAGTTAAAATTATTTATGTATCTTGTTTCCAAAATATACTAAACTACTTGTTCATTCAGGAATCATATTTTTTTTATATTCCAATGCAATAAAATAAGGCACCAACTCCATGAAACTAGGGTGGGGTCCTTACAGTTGGTATTATAGGAAATTTAGTATAAAAATGGAAACTAGGTTTGAAAATGTAGATTATGGAATAAATCCCTAAGTTAGTATTTGAGAAAAATCATTCAATAATTTCATGATATTTTTTAAGGAATATATTATGTGTATGTTTCAAGAAAATACATCCCAATTAGGATACAAAAATAGAGAGGTGGCTCTGAAAAAGATGTACCTAGGAGTGAATGATCTGAAAAGGAGTTTGGGGCATGACTCGGGGTATCCTGGTACATGAAAACGTTCCTTGCTGCACTCATGGTATTGACACTCCCAGGGGATATTATTAGGATAACTCACTTTTTATTTACAAGACATTATGATGGATTTAAATATAAATTTTTCTTCATAGAAACCAGGTTTATGATATTTTTTATGCATATAATTTTAATTTATTTTAAGTAATTTTCTTGTTGAGATTTTAAATTATGGTTCATACCCTAATCTAGTGTATTCCATTATATAGAAATGGTACCTAGTGAATGGAATATAAAAAACACAAATGCACGTGTACCCTGTAGGGATTTCCCTCCAATGAAAGATAATGATGTTTTCTATGGTGTTGTGACTAGTGATGAGAAAATAATTACAATACTGGGAAAACATAATCATGTTATGAATAATAACCTTACCAATATGGAGAATTCAGATCCACCATGTGGAAGAGTGTTGTTAAACCACTTTATGCGACAATAACCTCTATCAGTCAATGGGAATAGAAACCCATTAGTTGTTGACCAATGGATATGTTCCCTAGAGAAGATATTTCTCACATTGGGATGTAAAGAAAGACAGAAGGTCATCATGGATGTTAATCGTATATCGGGAGATACATATCAGTGGTGGTTGTTATTCCAAAACCCAAAAGAGGAAGAATATATAGAGAACATGGAATGGAAGTTCTTTAAGGAAATATTTCTAGAAAAATACTTTCCTCATGAAAAGCGAGCAGATATGGAAAGGCAGTTTCCGAATTTTAAGAAAAAGGAAAATGCTAATGTTTAAAAGTATGAATTTAACTTCCCTTGGTTAGGAAGGCCTTCAATGGAATACATAAAAAATCCAAGGAGCATTATTTATGGATTATCTGATGGCCAAAAGCCATTCCTCTAGCGGCCACTGGTCTCACAATGTTTTTCATTATATGAGGATATATTTTCATGTGCCATCAAGATGTAAAAGGAATATTCCATGTCTTATGAATTTAAGGGAAATCAAGTGAATAAGAGGGCTTCTAAAAACTTTGGAAAAAGAAATAAGGAAGTATAAAAAAATGGAAGAGTTGAATTTCAACCCTATAATAATTGTGGATGAAAGCACCCCGGTTTTTTCTTAAAGGGAAAAGTAGTATGCTATAAATGTAGATATAAAGGCCATCTTTCTGGTGATCGAAAATGGAAGAAAGAATATATTAATGTTCAATGATATAATTTTATATAGTTGGGGTACTATGATAATGATTGTCTAAAGCGTCAAGGAAAAATGCCATAAAAAGGCAAAGGGAGCAAGGAAAATCCTATGCAATTACAAATTTAGAAGATTAAGTTCCGCAAGATGTGGTGGTAGGTACTTTAATTATTTCACAAAAAATTTCCAATGCTTTTTTTGATTATTTCTCATCATATTAATTCATTTCTTCGCAATTTTACAGGAAAATTAAATATTTCCAATTTGACTTATTAATGGAGTGGTCAATAAAATCTCTTAAGGGATGTATCATTACAACAACGTTTTGTGGATCAGTTACCATTATGGCATATAAACATGCTTTAACTTCTGACATTATTTTTATCCCCACGATTGAATTTTATATAATATTCGATATGGATTGACATTTAGATCATGATGTGAAAATATATTTTTAGAATAATGAGGTTACAACTTTTGATGATGATAAGGAATTTCTTATCTTTAAATCAGAAACAACACCATCCGGTTATTATCTAGATCCACCCCCAATAGCTCTACAAAATTCATTTATTGATGATGAAGGGGGTGAAATAACTATGGGTGAGTAAAGGAATATACAAATAGAGGAAGTACTTATTGTGCATAAATATATTGATGTATTTCTATAGGATTTACCTAGACATCCTCCCGTGTGGGAAAATTAATTTTACATTGAATTTATTCCTGGTTCAAGGCCCATATCAAATACCCCTTAGAGAATGGCCACTGTGGAGTTAGTAGAACTAAAGAAACAACTAAATGAATTGACTGAAAAAGGATCTATTCTCCCCATTGTTTCTCTATAGGCAGTCCATGTTCTTTTCGTTAATAAGAAAGATGGGTCTATGATGGTGGGCATTGCATACAAGGAGATCAATGTGATAACAATAAAGAACAAGTGTCCCCTACCTTTCACTGATAATTTTTTTGATCAACTTCATTGAACCCAATTTTTTTGAAGATTGATCTTCGATTGGGAGATCATCAATTACTTTTGAGGAAGAAAGACATTCCGAAAACAGCATTCCGAACTAGGCACGACCATTGTGAGTTTAATGTAATGTAGTTTGGACTAACTATTCCATGATATGTTTTCATGGATTTAATTAATACAGTTTTCAAGGAATATATTGATAACTTTGTGGTGGTGTTTATTGATGATATTTTGGTATACTCTAAAATCTATGATGTTCATGAAAATCACTTGCACACTATTATGAAGACACTAAGAAGAAATGAATTATATAAGAATTTTAGAAAGTGTGATTTTTGGTTCCAATAAGTTTTTTTTCTAGGCCACATTATATCTGATGATGGAATATCTATAGATCCTAAAAAGACAAAGGCTAAGAAATTATGGCCTACATGAATGAAAATAACTGTGGTACATAGTTGTATCGGTTTAGCAGGTTATTATTAGTGTTTCATTCAAAACATCACCCTTTTAACCAACCCAATGACCATGTTAACACAAAAATGGTTTATGTTCATTTGGATAAAGGAATGCAAAGAATGTTTTGATGAATTTAAGAAGAGGTTAGAGAATGCTCTGATCCTAGCCCTACCATCGATGAATGATGTGTTTGTTATCTATAGTGATGCATCAAAGAGAGGACTTGGTTGTTTCCTTATGTAGAATGATTGGGTGATATCCTATACATCTAGGCTGCTAAAAATTCATGAAAAAAACTATCTATCTCATTATATTGAGTTATAATTAGTAATATTTTCTCAAAAAATTTGGAGACATTACCTCTATGTAAAAAAATGTATGATATATATTGATTATAAGAGTTTGAAATATACATTCTCACAGAAAGAAATCAACATGAGACAAAGATTAATGATTGAGCTACTCAAAGATTATGATTTCACAATACACTACCCCTAGGGGAAAGAAAATAAGATGGCAGATGGTTTGAGTATAAAAGAACACAAAATTATGAACAAGATGAGAGTTGAAAGGGATCCTATGCTCATAGATCTGGTAAAGATTGATATGGGACTAATCAAGGAAGGTAACACATCACTACTTTTTCAAATGGCTTCCAAACCTTCTTTACTAGAATGGATAAAATGTTCTTAGGCTGATGATGAGGAGTTTGAAAAGAAAATTGAAGCTGTAAATGATGGGAAGTTGATTGACATCATGTATGAAGGGTGCATTATGAAATTCAGAAAGAGGATTTCTGTTCCCTTTTTTCCTGATATAAATGGAGAACTATTGGATTATGATCATATCACTAATTAATCTATACACCCGGGTAACAAAATAATTTATATAGATATAAAAGATCATTTTTGGTGGGAAAACATGATGAGGGAGACTACAGATTATGTATTGAGATATTTAGTGTTTCAAAAGGTGATGGATAGAAGACAACATCCTGGAGGATTCATGCAACCCCTTTTTATTCCTATGTGTAAATGGGATAATATTACAATGGAAATTATCATGGGGATACCAAAGACTCCATGAAAGAATGATGTTTTATGGGTAATTGTTGACCAGTTTACAAAATCAGCAAATTTTATTACTATAAGAGAAGATTTACCACTTGAATGTTTAACAAGACTATATATAAATGATGTTGTAAGACTTCATGGTGTACCCTTATCAATTTTTTCTCATCGTGATCCCTTTTTTACATCACATTTATGGAATAGTCATCATAAGGCCTTAGATACTGTTATTCATTTGAGCACTACCAACCAAAAAAAATGGATGGACAATTATAATGGACTATTCAAGATTTGGAAGATATTTTAGGATCTTGTTCACATGACATTCATGGTAAGTGGGATCAATATTTACCACTCGTAGAATTTTCTTATAACAATAGCTTTCATTCATGTATTCAGAAGGCACCATATGAAGCATTGTATGGAAAGAGATGGCGTACACCAACTTGTTGGGATGATGTTGTTGAAAGAAAACTCGTACGGCTGGAACTTGTAGAGGAGACAATAGAAAGGTAAAGATTATCCAAACCCATATAAAAAATAGCTCAAATTCGGAAAAAAAGTTATGCTGATAACTAAAGGAAGGATTTGTAATTTCATGAATGTGATCATGTTTTCTTAATAGTGTCTCCACAGAAGGGTATTATACAATTTGTTAAAAAGGGAAAATTATGTCCCAAGTACATCATACCTTTATGAAATATTGGAACGAATTTTAGCTGAACCTTATCATTTGAAAATGTCTTCATGTCTCTTTAATGTTCACCATGTGTTACACGTGTCAATATTAATTAAATACATGACATACCCAATGCATGTACTTGCCTATAAAAAATATACCTTGAACCAGATATATCTTATTCTTAAGAGCCTATTAATATTCTTGATACCAGAGAAAAATTATTGAGAAATAGGATGAATCATCTGGTAAAGGTTCTTTAGAGGAACCATAAGATGGAGGAAGCAATGTGGGAGCCTGAGGAGCTTATGTTGAAGACATACCCAAATCATTTCAGGTATCATTTTATGAATTTTGAGGATGAAATTTTTGTAAGGAAAGGAGAATGTAACACCCCATGGTTTTGAAAATAAATGCATCATATAATCTAGCAAATAATCACAACATGGCCTCTTATATGTTCTAAATTTTGAAAAAAAGCCATCAAGATTTGTGAACAGTAAGTCATTTGGAGCCAGACAGAACAAACTTGTTTTTTGGTGAATAGTTACATACCATTATAAATAGTAATATGAATAGTAATGTGAACCTTATGAATAGTAGATAATGATATTATTTTATTTTCTTAAGGTAATAAGATAATGATATCTTAAATAAATTTTCAATGTTATATAAAACTAACTACACCCTTAAGAATGCTATCTTTTAAATTAACTATGTGTTTATTTAACAATTAATGTATTAAAATTTATATTTTTTTTTTGAAAAATGGATTTCATTTTTTAATTATACACATTGAAAAATGGTAGGGGTGAATTTTTGGTATTTTTCTGAAATACTTGAATTTTTTATTAGTAGTTGAATACGGTAAAATACCATATATAAGAATTATCAGTTAAATACACTAGTTATGACATCATAAGTGATATAATCCCACTTTTTTATAACTCACATGAAATTAATACTATTAGGTGTCACATGAACCTACATAATTGATTGTCATGAGGGAATTAATAAAATATTGAATAAAATATTCAAAATTTACCCCTCTCCTCCACTATAAAAACCCCTCACCACTCCCTCTTATATTCACTCCTATAAGCCTTGAATCTCCTCAAATATATTCCCAATTACCCTTCCATAGTCACTCCACATTACCAGGAAGCTCTTGTTCTTTCCAGAAGACCAAAATCCCTTCTATTAAAGAGGTTCTCAAGGAAGTTCTTTCAAGAGGTAAAGCACCTTTCTTTTCCATTTAGTCTCATTTGAGTTTAACTTCTTTTGGTATAATGTCCCCACCTCCTCGGTTAAAATGACCACGATAACTCCAATATCATCTATATACTAGAATTATATAATTTTAATGGAAGGACCATCATCAATATTCTTACTTTCTCCATTTTATTTTTATAAACGAAACAAACGTCCTTGAGGTTCCAATTTATAACCTTAGTGGACGATTATGTTTAGTTCTTCAATATTTCATTCATTACAGGACATTAAAACCATTTTGATTGTTGAAACAAACTATAATATATGTATTATAACCTAATTAATATTCAAGATCTAGTGTATGTACATATTATTTATTTATATGACAAAAATAGTTCATAATAATCCAAATACCGCCAAATAATCAAAGTTGTTGCCATCTAAGGATTCATCCTCATTATATGTAACAAAATAATAGAAATGAAAATTAACAATTCTATATGTTCATAAATAATATTTTATTTCAATTATGGAGATTTAAAGCCATTCCACATGAACTCCATTACAGAATAACAAGAGAACCGATTATGAAAATAATAAAAACGAACACTCTAGAACGGCGAAATTCAATATAATAAATTATCACTAAGGGAATAAATGAACTAACCAGAATTCTGATAAAATAAATACATTTTTAATATGTTCTGAAATAATTTTTTAATATGTCCAATTTTATTTTCTTAGAGCTTATGTTCAAGAATGGAACACATTCAGACTTAAGGTAAGTGGTTTTCCACCCGAACATTCATTTTTATCCAGGTTACTTTTATTACCAAATTATTTCAATAAAATTATTATTTATTTTTATTTAATCCTTATAAATTATTTTTGAGTAGTCTATATATGTACACTAATCATAATCCTTCCCTATTTTGTGGATAGTTATATGTTTTGAAAGAAACGTTCAAAATTGTTTCCAAAATACAAGCCTGATTCAATGGAATGTCTCAAATTCTTATCTATTTTCAAGGGAACTCTATAATCTCTTTTTGGAAACCATTATCTTTCTAAAATTTATCATTTTATAATGAAAATACTATCTTACTTCACTAATGGTTTTATACAATGATTTTTTCAAAAGAACTCATCTTTACAATCTAAAAGAGTATGTATCACAAAAATTGCTTAATGATTTTATAAGAGTATTTTCGTCTGATTCAACACTCTTGTTGATTATTATGTATTATTGGGTTTAATAATTTATGACTTCATCTACCATATTTTATTTAATATTTTATGAATAATTTTATTGTGGATGATCTATCCTAAAACCATTAACCATATTATTCAGAATGGTTAGTGTTTTATGTTTAATGATTGGGGAAAGTTAGTTACATTTCATATGATAGTTTAAATATGAATGTATATGTTTTTTATATTTATCCCCACCAATATGAGGCAGTAATTAGACTTATTATGTGATAGTTGGTTCCTGATATAGCCCCTGAGAGCATCGTTAGGTCTCAAGAGACAAATAGACATAGAATTGTCTGATGTCGTTCCCAATGTGATATATGGATTTTGGCCGAGGCCTTAATCATTTTTAGATGTCTTGGCTGTGACCTTGAAAAAATGTTTCAGAATGTCCATAAAATGCACTTCCTTCATTATGAAGCTGGTAATTGAAATATCATGTGGTTATTCAACTAATAGAATACCCATGATTATGTTATGGTAATATTTACTCATCTCATATTCCTGCCATATTATGTTCATGTTTATTTTTTAAGGCATGTGTTTTCAATTATTCACCATATCTAATATTTATGTTCTCTTCCTCTATCTTGATTAATCTTACTGAGCATTTGAGCTCAGCCCTTCTTTATGTTTCATTTTCCCAGGATATGATGAAGTTAGTTATGAGTGTCTTATAGGCTTAATCTAGGAGGCTTAGATGATTCTAATGGAATAAATTACTGATGTAATTCCAATCTTGATGTAATGTTAAACATATTTTAGTATCTTGTTTCCAAAATCTACTAAACTACTTGGTCCTTCAAGATGAATATTCCTCGTTTATATGCCAATGTAATAAAATAAGATATCTGATCTGTGCAACTAGGGTATGGTCCTTACAAATATGATCCATCCCCCACAAGTACACCAAATAAATAGTGTTTGAGACTCCATGTGGCATAATAAATGGTTCATCTAGCATAAAAAATAACCATTAATTTGTTGGTGCCTCCTAAGAATATTCAATATCTCATAAGTGTGTCATACTCATTTTAACATAATATTTCATCACAACATATTATTCTCTATGATGAATATCTGTTAGGGATAAGGTAAATGCCATACCTTGAGAGGTAAATTATCATTAAATTCACAAAATTAATATATATACATAAAATGATATAAAAATTGAGAATGAATGATAACATGGAGGTTTTATTTTATATAATTTATTTAAAAAATCAATAAAAATATTTTAATGTCTTTTAGAAAAAACCATTATATGAACTAGACTATCATATCATGTATGATAAAATTCCATATTAGCCTTGTGTTTGTTTCACATTCAAGTGGGATGTTTACTAATTACATCTATATGTAATTACCACCAAAAATCTAGATGGTCATCTAAGAGAACTCTTCAACTAAAATATTTAGTGAGTAATCACTATGAAGAATGTAATATTGAACTATGTCGACATTTAGGAATCATAATCCATATTTTCAACATAATAATAATATAAAGTATCCTTAACGTTACAATTTTTTTTGATAATTTAGCTTCCATTTTCTAGTTAAAAATATCTTTAGGTTTAACATTATAATCACTGGAACCATATTCAATAAAAATTTTCCATCAATTAATGTAATTATATAAATTATTATTTACCATAATATCAAAAATGTTAATTTGAAAAACTAACATTCAAATTGTATTATTACTTGAATAATACTTTATGAATTACTGATACTCACTTTTCATGGTAAATAAATGTATCCTTTTTCTCTTTACAATCACACATCATTAAATATTTTAGATACTAAGTGGATATGAAATTATATTTTTATGAATTCCACAATTTAACAATTATTTTTTGAAATTTTATAATATCAATCACACTCCCACTAGTCTCTTAGACAGAATCATTTTCAGAATATAATACTATGAAACTGAAGTTTTTTTGTTTAATTAATAACAATTATTTCTAATTAGCATGAATATTTATAAAATAATAATTTTCCCCATATCAGATATTATTCTATATGTTTTTTATATTTTCTTATGAAGAAATTGGATAAACACTTTTTCATATATAATATTTTTTTATCATTTTCTCATTAGAAAACATAGTAAATAATATAACAAATTCTAAACCATGTTCACATAATTAATCATCTCATTCGGTTCATAGATACATTTTGTTAATGAAAAACATCTATTATCATATAAGAAACATTAGATAAAGTTAAATATTCTTTTATGATCTATCTGATCATGATATAATACTATAAATCAAAACATGTGTTATAGATACTATTTGAATCATCACTTGATTGAAACATATTTATTCTATAAAAATTTCCCCAGATTTTGAACTTCTGTATATTTTCAACCCATGTAAAAATATATTCAATTTCAATAATCCATAAAAACCATATAAAAATTCTATTAAATTGATACCTATCATGTACATTTCAGGAAGTTGAAAAATCCATTAGGTACTTTATTCAATTATGTCCCATACAATTATTATTCTTCATTTATGATAAACCCAGGTTACAATGTATGTAACTATCTAATTAAAGATGAATTATTGGCCTCGCCAACCAATTAATATTATTTCTTTTTAATATTTGACCCACATAAAAATTAAATATAGATTCAGAAACTATATATTATATTCCAAGGGCATATCCTATATAAACATATTGAGTATGACGTAATTTTTTTAATATCAATTATATTATTAGTATATTTCCATAAATGAAAACATGATGAATACCATAAGGATAAAATACATTTTATACTAGTAACGAACCAAAGTTTCATTAATGGAAATCCCTCTTGATCTAATTAAATGTATCTTTCTGTTTATCTAAAATGTCAACTTCCTTGTTTTTATGTTAAGAATTTTGGCTGTTGCTAATATAGTCATTGAACAGTGATCACATGATTAGAATAAATATAGGACTTTAACAAATCCAAATTTACTCAGACAAAGGCTGTAATGGCCTCATCCAGTAGAAATTCCCCATACGAAGCCCATTTGTCGGATCTTGGAAATGATGTGGTGTCTTTGTGCTTCGCTCTTGACCAAGCCCAAGCTGAGCTTCATCATGTCAAGCTCAAACGTGACCGTCTACGGGAAAAGTGGAAGATTATTGAAATTACCACTCGAGCGATGTTATCCGAGCCACCCCAAGAGTCTGTCACCATCACACACCTTACCCTTATGTATTATGCATGTTTTAAGGGGTTATGTAACAAATAAGTAGTACTATGTTCATGTACATTATTTTTTATATAATTATGAATATAACTTGTAGTCATTTTTGATACATTGTAAATAGTTTTTAAAGTACAAATGGTGTTTTTAGTTATTATTTAATTAAGAAATATATTTTATTAAATTAAGGGATTTTTGAATTAAATAAAATTTTAGTAAAATAATTTTATTATTAAATTTATTTTTATTAAATATAAATGATCTTATAATTTTATGAATGCAGTTATAATTTTTATTAAGGTTTGAAAGCCATTTCTCTCAAAACCCGGGAATTTTCGTTAAATGGGAGTTTTTATTTTAAAAGTGAAAATTAACATATTAAGAAAAGTATTTAGATAAAATAAATGTTATTTCTGGAATCAGGATGTCAAAATTACCCAACAGTGAATTTTTCATAATTTTCTGAGACAGTCAAATTTTTGGGTAAAAATTAAATACCGTTTAAATATATAATGTGTTTTATGACATCATAATGACCCAATAGTGATGTAATAAAATACTATAATCTTTATTTTAGGCCAATATATGTTTTAACATTAAAATGATTTGATTTTGGGATTGTTTGAATCACTTTTCAAAGCATTAATGGACCCCTCAAGACTTATTCAACACCTTGCCTTTTTAAATTAATTTCCATGGGAGTGTGACTCACCTCCACATAAGAAACCCGAATATTTTAAGATGTTTGGAATTTGGCCTTATAAAATATTTTTTTCCTCTTCCCTTTTCCAAAAACTATGGGCAAAAACCATGGTATGGTTTGTGGTTTGGATTAATTTAATGTAAGGGGACCCAAACCTAAATAATAAAGAATTATCTCACCTTTTCTATATAAACCCACCCAAGCTCCCACTTCCTCCCCACTCAAAGCCTTTTTAGTTATTCCAACTTCTTCCAAACTCCCTATAAAATCCTCCCAATGTGCCCCAAGCTCCCAAGAAGCCTCTCACAAGCCTCTCTCTAGCCTTTGGAAGTACACATCCAAGTAAGGATTTTTTCTTCCTTTCTCATTTTTGTCCAATTTTCTTTAAGTTTTTTTGCCTTTCAATTTCAATTATAAATGTTGGGGTATGGTTTCGAACCTCCCTCATACTGACCTATTTATTTTTGAATGATGGGAGACCCCTTTCTCTCTCATTAAATTCCTTCCATGTACACCCGTTACTATTCCAAAATTCTGAAAGGAACTTCTCTCTCCTCATTTACATTCAAGCAATACTTTTGTATCATGAATATAAATTCCATTAAAATTGTTGGGACATGTATCTACATGACCTCCTTACTGTCCATTACATCTAAATATGATGAGGAACCCCTTTCTCTCTCATCAACCATTTTTATGAATTCTTATGTCACGTCATTACGCTGCCGAAACACACCGATTTTCTAAGCCAATGCCATTGTGTAGTGGATACCATGCCCATTTCTCCATCAAGGGTATCCACCTTTATGCATATTTAATTATAGATTACAAAGTTTCATGTATGAATTCCACATTCCTTTATCATGGAATAAATGATTATTTTTTATGAATCCATGTTTTATGATCCATGTGGCACACTTATGCATGAAATGAAATATTTAAGAAGGGTGCGCCCTTATAGCGCTTCAATGCATTGGGTAAAGTATAGTATCATGATACTTCATGTGCAATGAGTGTTGAATCATGCTAATTCAAGTGCAATGAGGGTTTACTTGTGCTTTATGTGCAATAAGGATTTACACATGCTCCATGTGCAATGAGCCCTGGCTCATGCTAATTCCATGTTAAGTGTTGTTGCCACATTTCCATGTTATGATTATCATGCTTTATCATGCCTTTATGTTCTTATTTTTCTTAGGATATATTGATATGCCTATTGTCTAACATGTATTTTACTCCTCATGTCTTTCCATGTGTACTCCCTTACTGGGCTTTATAGCTCACCCTTTTCTTATGCATGTCCTCAGGTTATCCCATGCAATGAAAAGTACGAAGGAATGTAGTGGTCATGTAAAGGAAGTTTTCAATAAAGATGTTGAATTTCATGTTTTAAGTTTTTATGTATTATCCTAAGCCCCAAAGACACTAAAACGCTTGATCTTCTTTGTTGTATCAAGTGGTTTTTTATGTAATAAATTATGTTTAAATTCTAATAAAAAGCAGGGTTGTCATAGTTGGTATCAGAGGATAGGTTTAGTTATTTTTGGGATTAGGAAACCCTAGTAAAGCCTTATATACAAGACTAAGTATAATGAAAACATCCCCAAGTTTTGGTAAGTATTGAGTAAGTGGTTTATCAAACAAATACATCCCTATCTGGATACGAGCAGGTAGAGGTGGCTCTGGCACATATGTATCCTAGGGGTAAAACCCGAAAACTCCACTTTGAGCTAGACTCGAACGGGAACTGGTGCACGATAACGGGTCTTGCTTCACTCTTGGTTACAACACTCCCGGGGGATATTCTTTGGTAAATTCACAAGATTAGTATAAACCCTTATTAAGGGAATTAAAAAAATTCTCCTAAGAATATATGTTAGAAAGTAGATCATGAAAAGCCTAGATTGAAGCATATAGACTCATGAGTTAAGGATATAAATGTTTATTTATAATTCATCAACTTTTGTCTTCGGATTACACATTATGTGTTACCCCTAACTTTCCTTTTATTCTAGCCAATGGCCAGTAATAGGAGGACTCAGGCTAACAACCGTTGTGAAGATCAGTGTGATGACTGTACTAATGAGATGCCCAATCCAATGGGAGTGGGAATTGCAAACTTTTTCACGCTTCTCTTTCAGCTAACTCAAGTTTTGAATAGAAACACAGGTCAAGAGGATCGTTCAACCCCCCCTAAGAAAGAACATGTCGCTATCGAGAGCTTCATGAGACAAAGGCCTCCTACTTTTAGTGGATCATCTGATCCCACGATTGCTGAACAATGGATCAACTCCATTGAAAAGATCTTATCCATCCTTCAATGTTCTGAACAAGAGGAGGTTCTCCTGGATTCTTATCGTATGGAGGGTGAAGATGATCAATGGTGGACGCTGATCAAAAATACGAAGCCTGAGGAGGAGATCGAGGCATTAGAATGGAAGGATTTATGAAAGATGTTTTTCGATAAAGATTTTCCACGCACCCTCCGGCTTTAGATGGAAAGGGACTTCTTTTCCCTCAAGAAAAAAGATGAAGAATTTGTTGGAGCATACGAGGAAAAATTCACAAGGCTTGCACGTTACGCTTCCGGCTTTTTTGTTACCCCCGAATGCAAAGTTGACCACTTTTTTAGTGGGCTGAAGCTTAGCCTGAGGAAAGAATTAGCGATCCGTGACTTCGACAGCTATGAGGAGATTGTCCGATATGCCCCCAAGGTCGAAATGGAGATTGTGTAATCACAGAGGTATCATGGGGACAAGAAGCGTAAGGTGTAATTCAATGCCGGAGTTCCGATGGATAAATCCAATGGTTCTAAGAAGATCCAGCACCCCAATTTCCAAAAGTGTGGAAAGAAGCACCCTAGAAATTGCCTTAAGGGGACGAGGAAATGCTTCAGGTGTGGAAGGGAAGGGAACCTAGCTGCTAATTGTCGGCAAGAAAGACCTGTGGCAGTGACAGAGGATAGGAATGATCCGTTCGAACCTCAATGCATTTTTCAATGATTCAAATGCAATGAACCGGGTCATTTTGCGAATCAGTGCCCTAATCCAAGGGTTTTCGGAGACAACCAACAACCTCCAAGGTAGCAAGGAATAGATTTTTCCATCACTTCTGCCGAAGTGAACCCCGACAAAGAAGTGGTGACAGGTACGCTAGTTATTCATTCAAGAATAGCGATCATACTTTTTGATTCAGGTTCTACACATTCTTTTATATCTCTAAAGTTTAGTAGAACAATCCCAACACCACCACAAATCATGGAAGTGAAGATGTCGGTGAGTACGGAAAATAGGGAAATCATTGCATCCCATGAATATAAGTCCTCCCCTGTTATATTTTGTGGATTGAATTTATTGGTGAACCTTTTCATACTCCCTGTGGTATAATTTGATGCATTGTTGGCATGGATTGGCTTTCCTTATATAGAGCCAATATAAATTTTCAGGAGAGGGAAATCACACTCCATATGGAGAATCGACCCCTGATTCTTTACAAGTGTTAGGAGGAAGATGAATATCCTTTAGCATCATCATCTCAAGCATGGATAATACTGCCTTATGAGCACACGTATCTGGCTCAGATGATTGAGTCTAAGGAAGAAACCATCCTTGAAGAAATGACTATTGTGAGGGAATTCGCTGAAGTGTTTCCCTAGGAACTGTCTGGTCTTCCTCCAAGAAGATATGTTGAGTTTTCAATTGAACTTATACCTGGGGCGTTACCAATATCTAAGAATCCTTATAGAATGGTTGTTGTAGAGCTTGAAGAGATAAAGAAACAACGATAGGATAATCTGGATAAAGGTTTTATATGCCCAAGTGCTTCACCATGGGGTGCAACAGTCCTCTTCGTCAAGAACAAGGATGGTTCAATGCGGCTTTGCATCGATTAGCGTGAACTTAACAAAATCAGGATAAAGAACAAGTATCCTCTCCCAATAATCGATGGATTTTTTGATCAGCTGTGTGGAGCACAATACTTCTCCAAGGTGGATTTTCGGTCGGAATATTATCAAGTAAGGGTGAAGAAGGAAGATGTCTCTAAGATTGCTTTTCTTACAAGATACGAGAACTATGAATTCATAGTAATGCCTTTAGGACTCACTAATGCTCCAGCAGTATTCATGGACTTGATGAATAGAGTCTTTAGAGATTACCTTGTCAAATTTGTGGTAGACTTTATAGATTATATTCTAATAAACTCCAAAACCAAGGAGGATCATGAGGAGAATTTAAAAACTGTACTAGAGACTTTGCGCAAGGAGAATCTCTATGGAAAGTACAGCAAGTGTGAGTTCTGGTTGAAGGAGGTCTTATTCTTGGGCCATATCATCACAAGCAATGGGATATCTATGGAGCCCTCCAAATCAGATTCAATTGAGGGATGGCCAAGGCCAACATCGGTAACGGATATCCGTAGCATCTTGGGGTTAGCTGGATATTATCGATGATTTGTGATAAATTTATCATGATTGTCTAGCCCTCTTACCAAGCTAACTCGAAAGGGAGTAAAATTTTCTTCGAGTGATGAATGCGAAGAAAGATTCAAGGGGTTGAAAAGGAGGCTTATCACTATGCCCGTACTCACTTTACCCACAAGTGGGGAACTTTTTGTGGTATTCAGTGATGCTTTAAAGAAGGGAATAGGCTATGTGCTGATGCAGAATGATAAAGCGATATCCTATGCCTCAAGGAAGTTGAAAATCCATGAGAAAAACTATCCAACACATGATCTGGAGTTGGCGGTTGTGATCTTTTCTTTGAAAATCTGGTGGCATTATCTCTATGGAGAGAAATATGAGATATATACTGACCACAAGAGTCTTAAATATATATTCACACAGAATGAGCTTAATATGCGCCAGAGAAGATGGATAGAGCTCATCAAGGATTATGACTGTTCAATACATTACCACCCTGGGAAAGTGAACAAGGTGGCAGATGCCCTAAGTAGAAAGGACCCAGTGATTCTGTCAATGATGAGAATTGAGAAGGATCCAATCTTCCTAGTCTTGATGAAGATGGGCATGGGAATCATAGAGAAGGGAACATCATCAATCATTTCACAAATGATATGCTCAACCGTCTGTTTTGGATAGGTTAAAGGATGATCAAAAGGATGATGTGGGAATTCAAGAAAAAGTGGAAGCTATAAAAAAGGGGAAATCCTCGGAGTTTAATGTTAATAAAGAAGGAATTTTGAGGTTTGGGAAAAGACTACGTGTTCCATCAAATCTGGAGCTGAAGAAGGAACTTTTGGATAATGCACGTAGTTCAAATCTCTCTATTCACCTAGGGAGCACAAAGATGTATCATGATCTCCGAGAAAACTTTTGGTGGGATAATATGAAGAAGGAGATTGTTGAATATACATCAAAGTGCCTGGTGTGTCAGCAAGTAAAGGTAGAGAGGTAGAAGTCTAATGGGATGATGCAACCATTGCCCATTCCAGAATGGAAGTGGGAAAACATCACCATGGACTTTTTCTATGGACTTTCGAGGACATCCAAAGGCAACATTGAAATATGGGTTGTTTTGGATCATGTTACAAAGACTGCACACTTCATTGCTATTCGGGAGGATTTTTCATTGGATCAACTGGCGCAGATATATATCAGAAAAGTGGTAAGGTTGCATGGAGTACCACTATCTATTGTGTCTGACCGAGATCCATGATTGCCATCCAAGTTTTGGAAGAGTCTTCAACATGCTCTGAATAATGAACTAAACTTCAGTACGGCCTATCATCCTCAAAATGATGGTTAATCAGAGTGGACTATCCAAACACTTGAGGACATGTTGAGAGCATGCTCAATAGACTTTAAAGGAGGATGGGATCAACATCTTCTTCTTTTTAAGTTCTCTTATAATAATAGTTTCCACTCAAGAATCCAAATGGCGCTATATGAAGCCCTATATGGGAAAAGGTGTAGAACACCGGCATGTTGGGATGAGGTCAGTGAACGTAAGCTTCTTGGACAAGAAATGGTCGAGGAAATGGTGGAGAATGTGAAAACCATTCTGCCGAATATCAAGGCATCCCAGAGTCAACAAAATAGTTATGCAGATAATCATCGATGATACCTTGAGTTTAAAGTTTGAGACATGGTTTTTCTACACATATCTCCGTGGAAGAAGTTCATGAGATTCGGAAGGAAAGAGAAGTAAAGTCCAAGGTACATCGCCCCCTTTGAGATTCTTGATCGTGTCAGGGATGTGGCCTATCGACTAGCACTTCCACCTACTATGGCCAAAGTACATGATGTCTTTCATGTATCCCTCTTAAATAAGTATATACCGGAACCTTCACATGTACTCTCTTCTGAGGTGGTACAATTGGAAGATGATATTTTTATGAGGAGAAACCAGTGAAGATCTTAGATCGTAGAGAAAAAGTTCTATGAAATAAGACAATGCCCCTCGTCAAGGTGTTGTGGGGAAACCACAAGTTCGAAGAAGAAATAAGGGAATCAGAGGAGGTGATGAAGCTGAGTTACCCACATCTATTTTAGTGTTTGAAAAGGAAAATTTCGAGGGAGAAATTTCTTAAGGGGGAAATATTATAACAACCCAAAGTTTCATTAATGGAAATCCCTCTTGATCTAATTAAATGTCTCTTTATGTTTATATAAAATGTCAACTTCCTTGGTTTTTTGTTAATAATTTTGACCGTTTCTAATATAGCTGTTGAACAGTGATCACATGATTAGTATAAATATAGGACTTTAACAAATCCAAATTTACTCAGACAAAGGATGTGATGACCTCATCGAGTAGAATTGCCCCATACAAAGCCCATTTGTCGGAGCTCAAAAAAAGAGGTGGCATCTTTGGGCTTCGGTCTTAACCAAGCCCAAGCTGAGCTTGATCATGTCAAGCTCGAACATGACCGTCTGCAGGAAAGGTGGAAGTTTATTGAAATTACCACTCGAGCGATGTTATCTGAGCCACCACAAGAGTCTATCACCATCGCACAACTTACCCTTAGGTCTTATGCGGCTGTTTTAAGGGGTTATGTAACAAATAAGTAGTACTATGTTCATGTACATTATTTTTTTATATACTAATTAATATAACTACTAGTCATTTTTGATACATTGTAAATAGTTTTTAAAGTACAAATGGTGTTTTTAGTTATTATTTAATTAAGAAATATATTTTATTTATTTAATGGATTTTTGAATTAAATAATATTTTAATAAAATAATATTATTATTAAATTAATTTATATTAAATATAAATGATCATATAATTTTATTAATGCAGTTATAATTTTTATTAAGGTTTGAAAGCCATTTCTGTCAAAACCCGTGAATTTTTGATAAATGTCAGTTTTTATTTTAAAAGTGAAAATTATCATATTCAGAAAGTTATTTAGATAAAATAAATGTTATTTCTGGAATTAGGACATTTAAATTATCAAACGGTGAATTTTTCATAATTTTCGGAGACAATCAAATTTTTGGGTAAAAATTAAATACCGTTTAAATATATAATGTGTTTTATGACATCATAATGATACAATTGTGATGTAATAAAATACTATAATCTTTATGTTCGTCCAATATATGTTTTAACATTAAAATAATGTGATTTTGTGTTTTTTTGACTCACTTTTCAAAGCATTAATGGACCCCTCAAGACTTATTCAACACCTTGCCTTTTTAAATTAATTTCCATGGGAGTGTGACTCACCGCCACATAAGAAACCGTAATATTTTAAGAATTTCGGACTTTGGCCTTATAAAATATTTTTTTCCTCTTCCCTTTTCTAAAAACCATGGGAAAAAACCATGGGATGGTTTGTGGTTTTGATTAATTTAATGTAAGGGGACCCAAACCTAAATAATAAAGAATTCTCTCACCTTTCCTATATAAACCCACCCAAGATCCCACTTCCTCCCCACTCAAAGCCTTTTGATTTCGTCCAAACTCTGCCGAAATCTCTCTATAATCCTCCCAAGGTGCCCCAAGCTCCCAAGATACCTCTCACAAGACACTCTCTACCCTTTGGAAGCACACTTCCAAGTAATGGCTTTTTCTTCCTTTCTCATTTTTGTCCAATTTTATTTAAGTTGTTTTGCCTTTTAATTTCAATTATGAATTTTGGGGTATGGTTTCAAACCTCCCTCATACTGCCCTATTCATGTTTGAATGATGGGAGACCCCTTTCTCTCTCATTAAATTCCTCCCATGTACACCCATTACTATGCCAAAATTCTGAAAGGAACTTCTCTCTCCTTATTTACATTCAATCAATACTTTTGTATCATGAATTTAAATTCCATTACAATTGTTGGGACATGTATATATATGACCTCCTTACTGTACATTACATGTAAATATTATTAGGAACCCCTTTCTCTCTCATAAACCGTTTTTATGAATTCTTATGTCACGTCGTTACGCTGCCGAAATCGCACCGATTTTCTAAGCCAATGCCATTGTGTAGTGGATACAATGCCCATTTCTCCATCAAGGGTATCCACCTTTATGCACCTTTACTTATTTATTACAAAGTTTCATGTATGAATTCCACATTCCTTTATTGTGTAATAAGAGATTATGTTTTATGAATCCATGTTTTATGATCCATGTGGCACACTTATGCATGAAATGAAATGTTTAAGAAGGGTGCACCCTTATAGCACTCCAATGCATTGGGTAAAGTATAGTATCATGATACATCATGTGAAATGAGTGTTGACTCATGCTAATTCAATTGAAACAAGGGTTTACTCTTTATTTATGTACAATGAGTATTTACTCATGCTCCATGTGCAATGAGCCTTGGCTCATGCTAATTCCATGTTAAGTGTTGTTCCCACATTTCCATGTTATGATTATAATGCTTTATCATGCCTTTATGTTCATGTTTTTCTTATGCTCTATTTATAAGCCTATTGTCTAACATGTATTGTACTCCTCATGTTATTCCATGTGTACTCCCTTACTGGGCTTTATAGATCACCCTTTTCTTATGCATGTCCTCAGGTTATCCCATGCAATGCTAAGTACGAAGGAATGTAGTGGTCATGTAAAGGAAGTTTTCAATAAAGATGTTGTATTTCATGTTTTAAGTTTTTATTTAATGATCCTAAGCCCCAAATACACTAAACCTCTTGATCTTCTTTGTTGTATCAAGTGATATTTTATGTAATAAATTATGTTTAAGTTGTAATAAAAAATAAAGGTTTTCATAATACTAGTCTATGTTTGTTGTTCTAAAACTAAATTATTTTGAGGGTTATATCATATCATATTTTTTATATGAGTCTAAAACTCCATAGAATAATTTTTCATCCAATTCCTTTGAAACCCATAGTTAATTATTCTATTCTTCATATTCATCTAGATTTACCGATTAAACAACATCAATGTATGGATACCTATGAATTAATTATTTATATATATAGAAACCGTCCAATATTATCATGTTTTCTTATTATGCAATTATAATTTAATTTTTAAACTATGATTCTATTTTAAAGGATTAATTTCAATATTAATGTTGATTTTTAAACGATATTATCAATAATATATTATTTTATCTCATGAGTATCATAAATTTTTATACTTAATGATTACTTTTATTAAATGGGTTTCTGATAACGTGGGAAACCCTTTTCAATATTCATCATATCCATTAATTAGAAGATATTAATATTTCAACATGACATATACTAATTAATAATTTATGTATTCCATAAATATACGTGGTAGGAAAAAATTCAATCAAATAATATATGACTCTTGGATAATCGAGTTGAAAAATCATTTTTCAATCCATATAGTTGATAAAAATGACTCTATTACTATGGTATACTAATAACTAGGTTTCCCAACTAGTTCAACCCAATAAAAATTATAATATTATTTCATCTATCCATTATTTTAACAATTATTTCGTTCATTAATTACAAAATATAATTCATTTGAACCTATCATTAAGGGTCACACATACTGAATTATCAAGGTCTAGAAAACATGAACATTATTTCAAATAACACCAATTGTATTTTGAGGATATTTTAATATCACAATCATATCTCATTTTTCCTTAATGTATTAATTCTTTTAATGATTTCCATTTTATACCCATATTCCCTCCACTAAATGAATATATTTAATCATTATTAACGTGTAACCCTTTACATACCCATATTTTTTATATATAAAATGGAATTAAATCCACATATAATAATATATATCATAATTAATATCATTAATTAGGTACATTAACAATTAATGTAAAGGTATATTGTTTTTTGAGAGTTAAAATCAATATATGAGTATGCCTGGAGTGATAAATAGTAAACCTCCAATTTTCTAGAACATGGAATATCCACTAGATTAGAGATAAGTCCATGTCCCTCTTATTAAGGATACATTACTCAATAGAAAATTTATTTCAATAAAATTATAAAATATATTATAAAAAATTGATGCTAAATATTTAAATTTAAGAAAATAATGTAAATGGAATAGTGAGTTAAATGTTGAAAATTAAATTATAAGGATGTTCCTACCCTATAATGAAAGTCTTAAAAATTTATTAATATTTCATATACCATCTATGACTAATCATTCACCTATTAATAATATAAAAAAAATTATATCATATAATAAATAAGGTAAAATCATTTAAATAAATAAACATTTCAAATATTTAAACATCACATAACCATTTATAAATAATTCTAAAATAAAAATCAATTTAAAAAACCCTATAATTGAGCTTAAAATTTTATGGTCATTATAGAATAATAAATTAAGATAATTTAGAGTTAATATGAAATAAGATCTTTATATTATACATTTTATGGTATTTAATTCAAATATTTATATATGATCATTTAATAAATTAAAATAATTTTAAAAATTATAAATAATATTATAATTCTTTTTGTTTTTTGTAAAATTTTTTATATTACCTAATATCAAAAAAATTATATTATTAAAAACATGATCGTATCAATTTAATAAAAAATTGATAATGTTCCAATAATATCCATGTAGGTCTATTTTCACTTGAATATTTCAAAATTAATCTATTTAACCATGTCATAAAATACAAAAATATAAACACATTATATAATATCTAATTTTTTAGTACAATAATATTCTACAGATTAACACTTATGATTACTCAATGAGAAACACATTATAGGAGAAAAATACTCGATTAAAACCAATCCCATGATCACCTATGTATAGAAATGTGAATCATATGGAATATAGAGTATGAATAATCCCATAAAATTATTCATTCTATTATCCATTAATATTCCAATTATTATCTCTATATCCTTTTTAACTTCTTTGAATGTGATTGATAATTTTCATGGAAATGGTTTATGAAGGGATCCCACCTTAAGAGGTATCCATAGGCTGAACCAAACTGTAGTTCCAACATACAGGACACTCTATAATCCATTATATGGTTTCATATCATAGAGTTATGGAGGTATTAGAAGGAGTTTATATGGAGTGGGTTTAAGGTGAGACCTATGGTTATGTCACACACACCCCATCTCATGGGAGTGCCTTATTAAATAACCTTCTTGGATTCCCCTCATGTAATTCATCATTTAATTATTCATTGTAGGTAATTTGAAATTCTTCTTCATCCAAATCACGAATAAATTAAAGAATCATATACCCCTTATTTAAAAAATTATGTAATGGTTCCTATAATTATAGTTTATGTGGGTAATATTCAAATGATAATTATTATCATTGGAAAATAACATTTTCATAATTTATAATTTGTTGGTGTAAGATCCAGACTTATCTATAGATATATAATCTTTTTTTAGTTAAAATTAATTCCCATTTTTCCTTCATTTTTCGGTTATTAATTATGATTCATTTTAGGTGAATTTAGAGAATTTTGGAATCACATCGCGTTGTGCACAATTGGTGCAAAGTGAGAGAGAACAGTGTGGTTTTCCCTAGGAAATCATGAGCCCCATTTTGATCCATTAAAAGGGGGAATGCATTGAGGAAACTATGAGTCCACCCTCACCAAAACATGAACCATTATATGTAACGAATTTTCTAAATAATCAAATTCTTTGAAAAACCATGTTCCATCCTTTGAGTAAGGGTATACCCCCAAAATCGGGGGACCATAGTTAGGGCGTATAGTTTGTCAACATGTGATGGCTGGTCATGAAACTAGGCACATGGGTTTTTATTCATTATAGAAATTCATTTAAAAAAATACCAAAACCTTTTTTACGTCCTTAATATTTTCCACTGAACCTATTACAATTTACATCTCTTTTGGAGCCTCTTGAGAGGGTTCCATGTCTCTTAAAACCCCTTCCATTTCAAATTAATGCTCTGGTGTAAGGAGTTGATCACCCTTTTAAAATATGATCTCTTCCTATATATGTTAATCTCTATAGAATCTTTCTTTACCCAGTGAGATGCATTAATTTGTAATTTTTTTAATATCTGTTTTAATGGATCTCATTTCATTGGATATTGATATTAGGTTTTTAACCTAGATCATCCACACTATTATGATTTCAATCATTCTACATCAAATTAAAGGATGTGGTTTTCTGAGGGTTTCACAACAATCATGAGTTATGTGGTTTAATTTGAAATTCCCATAGTCATCATTATAATCATGTGTTTGTAATTATACCATGTACTTCCACATTATGAAATTGAATTTCAATTGAAAACACAAAATGATTCCCATGAAATTGTTAGACCCTTCACAGATCCAATTGGATCAATTAACGATTACATCTTCCTTCATGATGGAAACACATGGGGTGTTCCAATTTCCAAGAAATAATATATATTTATTAAAAATGGGAAATTATAGGTTTAGGAAATTGAAAAAATTCATTGTTTCATCGTTAGATAATTGGATTTAAAGGGTTTATAAGTTTAATATTAATGGGTTAATGAGTTTTCAATTAATTAGTGATGAATAGATTATAGGGCGGGTTATTCATGTTATCCTGATGATAAATTTAAAAGTATCATGGTTTTTTTGACCAATGAAATGTTTCTTCATGATGTGAATGGATTATAATATAGTGAATGATGTGAAACCATGATATATATATATATATATATATATATGTTACATTTTTGAATGAAACATTAATGAGTTTTGGGTTAGGGACTGGTACTACAAATACCCATGGGGTGATAGAATACAGTTATTGGCCCCCCGATTCATGCATTTCAATAATTATTTGTGGGTCAAGGACTGATTCTCTAAATATCCATGGATTTCAATACCCCTTCTCTAGGCCCTAGAGCTTTTTCCATTGGACGCAACCACTAAGTTCCAGATATAAGGGTACAAGAAATGATAATCTATGGTACCTAATGAAATATTACATAAATTGAATAATATATGCCAATTAAAAGAGTAAAATGAAATAATCTTATGGTGTGTGGTTCAAACTCTGGAATGGGCCAAAGAAGATATGATATGTCTAGGTAAGGAAAAAATAAATTTGAAACCTATTTACTTTTCTCATTTGATATTTATTAATTATATAACTACATACACTGTTATGAAATTGATATTTCATTAGACTTCGTTGGTGGTGGCATATTGAGTTGTACTAACACCCTTTTTGAGTAGCCTGATTAGTACCAAAATAGACATCATGTATAAAAGATAGGATAAGTGTAATATCCCTATGTTACATTGTTGAGTCTTGATTCAGGATGAAGCAAGAATGGTGGAATCAAACATGATGTTATGATCATTTTAGGAGATGTCGATGTGTCATTATTGAGGGGTTTATTTAGAAAATTGAAACATGTATTTCATGCAAATTTTATTACATTGGTTTATGCTTGTTTTCCCTATTTTGGTTTTATTAATTTGTTTTGTGGTTCATTATTTATTATTGTTGTATCTCGGTTGTGTTGCATATTTATTTTTACTATTTTTTTATTTTGATAAATATGTTGTAGTCTGACCAAGATACATATTAGACCCTATTTTTGAGTCTATATCCCCTAGTGTATGATGTATCAACATGACATTACTTGATATATTTTTTCAAATTAATTTAATCATTTCAATAATTTTAATTTTTCAATACAATGAATACATATTTTGTTTTATGAAATAACTATGTTTTTATATTGTTATACACAATACCAAGTTAATGATATACTAAAAAAGTAATTAGATTATATTTTGGTACACAAAGAAACTATTTTTCATTTTATTACACAATATATTGATTCCCTTTGATATCATTCATTACACTCAATGTTGTGTTTTACCGAACTATAATATACTATTAATAATATTATTAAAATTTCATTATAGCTACCACATAACCATTGGAATGGAATTTATGAAGAAGATTAAATAAATTGTGAATGTAATATTTCCCCATGTATACAAAATGAATCCTCTGGTTTTCAATTAGTTATAAATTAATGAAATAACTGTTTAAAAATAATTCAATTAATTTTCTCTGAAATCTATTTTTCTTTGTACGAACATAATATTATCTCAATTAATTAAACAAGGCGATTTTAATGATTTATTTTAATTTAATTTAAGTATTATATATTCATTAATTATTTTAATACTCATCTAATATATTTTATTGGTATAAGCAAAAAATAAATCATTTTTATGAATAAAAATATATATATTTTTAAACGATAATTTTACTTTCTTTTAATGAAGAACCCATTTTAAATCAAAATTTTTAAAAAAATTTAATTTTTTTATAAAAATAAATATAATTTTTTAATTAGAATTATCAAAATTTACATTTCATGAATTTTTATATTTTATTTAAAAGATTCATCTATTGATGAATAGTGAAAAATGCTGAATTTAAATTCAAAACTACCTTTTCATCTAATTTATATATATTTTGAAATTATATTTAAATTTTGTTTTAAGGACTATTTTGATCAATTATTTATCAATTAATATAATTGATATATTTGGAAAATATTTAACATTGAAATTGGATCTAAAAATATTTCAATATTTTTGACTTTTATAAATTGAAAACCCACTTTTGAGACATGTTTGTGGGATTTAATTTGAATTAATTTTTGAAAATATCTGATTAGTATTTATAAAAATGTATCCAATATTAGGATACCTCCTAATTTAAAATTATAATTAGTTTAAATTAGTTTCTTACCTCAAATATTAGAGATATTATATCAAATTAATTATAATGATTATGGTAAAAACAAGATTACATAGTGTTCAAACATAAATTGAAGGGGCCAAATATCCTAGAAACATGTAAAAAAATAAATTTATGTAAATATTTTTACAAATTACCATATTAAATCTTATATTGTTATGTATTTCTTTCACATGATACAATGGAGAACTTTCAATAGTGTAATATTTTTATATTTCAATGAATGTCACTCCTCCACTACAGAAGGAAAATATCCACCCTCACTTACTCACACCTCTCAAGATATGTTTGATTTTCAAAATCCAACCAAAATAGTCTCTTAAAATACCTCCTCTCACCCTAGAAGTCTCACATTGGTCCAAAATGAAACTAATTTTGTCTTTTGGTGCAAAAATAAAATGAATTACCAATGAAGATGTAATATCCTTCCAGAAGATCTTCTATTTTATTTCCACTATCCAAGACTTAAATTAGTGTTATTAAATTATTATATAATAATTTCAGTATCCTAAATATAGTTATATGTTATCATTTTAATGTTTCTACCAACACCGACACACTCTTCTATCAAATGGGTAACGAACTTACAGTTCATGTGTATGACGAACTATCGCCTCACGAAATGATATCATTATTTTTTTTCCATTACGAACTATAATGGAATGGAATTATTATCGAAATAAATTTTTATATTATTTATAGGATAGTTATTATTTATTTGTTCTTATATAATTATTATATAAAACTTACATTCATGCATTCCATTTTATTTAAATATGATAACTTCATTTATGGACGTGTGGACTGCCACTTCCTCAAAGGGATGTGATTAGTTCACCCATTACATTGAATGTATTGAGTATGTGATTAATAAAATTATATGATATATATAAAATATTAATTTTAGTAAAATGATAGTATATATATAGAAACAATGTTCATGTGTATGTACAGCCTACTGTCTCCATGAATGGTGTATTCCCTTTCATATTTCTATTTTTTATTAATTATTTTTAATATTTATATCACTTTTGAAACTCTATAAATAAATAAATCATGATCTTTGTAATATAATTAATAATACCCATTCCAAACATATCTGGAAAACAAAATAGATATTAAACGAAACATAACATTGACATGGAATTGTTAATAAATGGGTAAAAAAATTTCATATAAAACAATATATGATATTAGTTATAAAAATATGATTGTTTGGTATATTTATAATAAACTTATATCTATAAAACACAAGGTTTGAACGTGTAAAAATAAAGTTTGTATTAAAGTATGGGTTTTCCCATGTCACTTTTATTTCTCTGAGTCTTATGCCTTACTCACGACACATTTATTTTTATAATGTATATAATTGACATGAATTTATTATATGATTCTTGTGCATAAATATTTCATTATTTAAATATCCATTTTTCGAGCATTATTTCATGTGGGTTATTGTTTAAAATTTATCCAATCGGTAGAGTAATTTTGTCTCAATATGCCTTCTTGGAGACACATGCCTTGTCATGCTCCTCTATTTTTATATGGTGTGTATATAAATCCATTTGATATTTTTAATCATGAATATAATTGTTTTCATGATATTTTAGGATTCATGTGATGTTATTCTTACTTTATTATTTTGATTCATAGTTACCAAAGTGGTAACAATTTATTTCTAGAATATCATCATTTATCTGGATTAATTTTGATTATGCTTCCATTGATGAAATATTATGATCCATATATAAATAAATCTCATGAAATTTATTTTACTATGGTTATTATTTATTTATTCACATATTGGTATCATTTTTCACTTTTGTTATATAATATTATTAAGAAGATTTCTAAAAGAAAAACCAACCTTGTTTGTCTCTACGGACGGAAATATATCTTATTAAAATAACTATTTTTTCTAAAAATTCGTATAAAAATTTATTTAAATAACATTTAAGATAATTTGTGAGGAAAAATATTTTTGTATTTTCTATGTAGGTATTTTAAATTGTTTTTAATGCTCCATGTATATATTTTGAAGGTTATTTTCAAAGAAAAGGGTTTCCAAAATTGTATTGTGTTTGGATAAGATTTTTTAAAATACAATGGGATATTTTACATAAGAAATGTTTTAAATATTTTAAATGATTAATTTATACATCTTTGATAGTTTTTTAAATAATTTTTTTGAAAAAATATTTCCATTTAAAAAATTTGTTTTTAAAGAAATTTTATTTTCCTTAATAAATGATCCAAATAATTTTTAAAAATAATTATCCATATTTGATCAAATACATTGGGATAGTTTAAATTTATTGGTGGAAAGATATAATAATAAAATTAATATTCATTCTTGAATGGTTTATATGTTGACGGGATGATGTTTATTACACCGGTTTATCTTCTACGCTATATACCATGTTAAATTATTATAAAACCCACTTCCTTTAAAAAGTTATTCTTGGATAAAATGATTATAAAACTTATATTTTTTTCCACATGTTATTATATGATGAAATTTTTATTATACTAATTTCATTTCATGAGTTACGATTTGATATTTATGAAACCCATCACTTTTTATGCGTCATGATACGATGAATGTTTTTATCTTGTTCCACATGTATGTAATATTTCATTATGTAATAGGTGGGACCTATATCTACATCCAATACATTGTGTAAATATTTTTATCTAATGGAAAAAATGATGGGAAACAAGTATACAGTCTTGATTACAAAAGGGGAAATTTTTGTGTACTAATCCAAAATGTGAAACATGTATGTCTAGAATCACAAGGGGAAACATGTTTGTTTGGATCCTTAATGGGAAACATGTATGTTCTGATTTACAATGGGAAACTAGTGCATCCTGGTCCACTATGTGAAGAATGTGTGTCCTGATCTATTATATTTATAGTCTTGGAAGTTAACCCTGACAAATGAATTGGTTTACTTTATTTATGATGGTTCTACACTTATATGACATCATATTATAGTTTATGACTTGTGTATAATGATTTATCAACCCTATGATTCATTTATTATGATCTTCAAATATTTATTCCATGACTCTTGATTATGATCTTTGATAATAAGGGTATGATCTTCTATTTTCATGATCATGTTATCATTCCCTTATGCTGATGATTTTTCTTACAAATTTCCCTTGATTACCCTTATTGAGCTTCTCATCTCACAATTTCTAATGTTTCTATTTACAATGTAATAATAAAAAGTATTTTATTGAAGAAAAAAAGGGTAATATCTTTTTCAAAAATATGAATGATATTTCTTCATGGTAGAACATTTGGTTCCACTTCTCCAAGTACACTAAACTATTATGGTCATCACGAATACATTTTTTAATTTTTTTAATATTCATATAAAACTATGTAATATCAATGTATGTTAATCTTGGCTCACTATAATTGATATCAAAGTAATGGTTTAGTAAACCATTAGAAACTTGTATATGAAATATTTTGTGATATACCTTGTAATATTTCAAAGATTATTTCTAGGGATGTCAGTTAGGATAAGTATAAGGTTGAGTAGCAGTATGGGGAAATCTATAAGAATTTTGGTAAAGGATAGATTGAGTGATAACTTATAATTACATCTCTTTTTGGATACTAAAAGTGGATGTTCTTCTGGAACATATATTTATAGGGGTAATAACTCTGAAAACACTATATTGAGCCAGAATCAATTGGGGTCTAATGGATGACTAGAAGCCTTGATTTTCCCCAATTTTGACACTCATGGGTGATATTATTTGAGAATTCACAAACTCATTATGAACCATCATAAAGGATTAAATAGATAATGAATATGAAATACCCAGGATAATCATGATGTGTAATAGATTAAAAAAGAATGGTTTCCTTATTTGGACATCCTATAATCAATTTTTCATGATTATGTTGTTATCTTCTAGGATATGTGTTTCCCACACTGTGAATTTTTATCTTAGTAAATAACAAGAACTAAAAGGAACATAATTAATATTCAATTTTTCATATATAGAATGTTTGGAATTATAAAAATTGATTACATCTATATAAATATCAATAATATTATCAAGAAGATCGTGTGAGTATTTTTTATACTATATAAGGAAATGGGGACACAAAAAATATGTGATTGGTATGTGTTTTTATAATAGTATTTTTTATATTAAATGTTAGAAGCATGATTAGATTGAGGTTGATAAAACATAAGTCATTATTGACATTTAATATTTTAGTTAAGGGGAATATAAAAATAAGATGATTATGCCATAGTAATGGTTTAATAATTAATATGAATTATTGAAGTGTATATGATTTTGAATTAAAATATTATTTAATATGAATAATTAAATATATACATATTTTCATTACATGTCTTTCATTATGGATTGTAAAGTGTAAGATAAATGGTGAAAAAGAGAGAGAAATGGGATTTAATGTTAATGTGATGTTTATGGGAAACACATGATTAAAGGAAATATAACCCATAATTTGTTCCTCATGTTAAGATAATTTTGTTTTGATGATGATATTTTGGATACCAATAATAAAACTTATATGACATTTATTACCTTGGAACTAATCAAGGATTTATCGAATAGTGATATATTCAATCATTGATGAGGTTTACAAAATTTTTGGACTTATGGAATATATAAAATTAATTTAGAATATGGAAATATCCATTTCTTTAAAAAATGATTTTTGGTAATTCAGGTTATTACCATGTTTCAATAGAATACTTGATGAAGGTATTCATAACTTCCCAATGTGAAAACTAAGAGCTAATTTATAATATATTAGGGATCAATGCAATGTTTTTTTGAAAAATTTATTGACCTTGTTTCTAATTTTTTAGACCACGATCTTCTAGAAGGGCTAGAAGGTTAACCATTTATGGAATTGTCTGTGTAAAACTTAAGAAGCATCTTAGTATATTAAATTACTATCTCACCAAGTCAAGATTTGTTAATATCGAAGAATATGTTATAAATTTATTGTTGTGATAAATAAAGACTTGTGGAATCACCTATCATTATATTCATACATCTCATGATCTATTAGTACATTAAGAATGTCAAATTCACCATCATTTGATGATGTAAGAGATGAAGTGGATATTGACCATGGCACAGAAAGGTGGATCTTTTTCTGAAATATTGTAAATATATCTTCTAATAAAAATTAGTCAATTTTAGGAAAAGGATTATTAATTTTTTTATCATTGTACATTCAATTAAAATATTTTAAATGGTCCCCTACATCACCACATATTTATGGATTTGTGATTGTTAAGATTCACCTAACTGTGTTCGATATCACTCTCCATTATAATTTTATAGGTATATTTATATTCAATATCAATGTTTTGACATGCTACCTATGTTATCCTATATGAAAACCTAGTAATGAGAATGTTGGGTAACCATTATATATATAAATTTAGATTTTTAATGGAAGCTATAGTATTAATTATTTCTTTGTTGTTTCCTCGAATGTAAAGTATTAAAACATTGATAACCCAGAAGAATTTAGAGGGAGAAACTCATATTAAGGTAGGTAAAATGTAAGACCCCAAGATTCTAAGAAATTTTTATTCTAATTAATAAATACTATAAAAAATTTTCACATAAAAAACATTAAATAAATCTTTTTTAATAAAGAACTATGTTTTTCATGTTTTATACGCAAGACCAATATAATATTACACTACACGAAACACATAAATTTCCTTGGCGTACACACAACATAATTTTTGGATTGTATTACACAAAATAGTAATCCCCTTACATAGCTTGCATAAATGCAAGGCTGAGATATATCAAACAAAAATATAATAATAATAATAATATTAAAATGTTATTATAGCTAACATATAACAATTGGATTGTAAGTTATGGATAAGATTAACTAAATTGTGAAAATTTGATTTACACATGCCTTTAAAATTAACCCTTTTTTATTTATTATTTATAAATGAATATATAAAGTATGAGGAAATAGTGAAATTACTTTTAAAAGAAGACTATTTTCTATATACATACAAAAATATTTCCCAATAAATTAAGCAAAACAATTTTCATGATTTTTTAAAATAAAAAAAATATTTTTTATTCAATAGATATTATTTATACTCATCCAATAGAATTGATGGGTATAATATTAGAATAAATAAAATTTTATGAATAATAATATGTATTTTTTAAATGGTTATTTTATCGCCATATAATTGGGTACCTATTTTAAATATAAATTTTTTAAATTTTATAAAATTTATTTATAAAAATAATATTTTTTGGGTCATTTTTTGTATGTTTTATGAGACTTTTATATTTTGATAAATATTAAAAACAAAATTTTTTATTTCGAAATATATTTTTCATATAATTTATTTATATTATTAAATTATATATTTTTTTGGTTTTAAAGTTCAATTAGATAGATAATAACTAAATTAATCTAATTTAGGTAATTGAAAAAACAAATTACTTTGAAATTGTAAATAAATACATTTCAATCTTTTGGACCTTTTAACTTTAAAAACTCACATCCGTGACACGTCTATGGGATTAATATTATAATATTTTCTAAAATTTTTATGATTATAATTTGGAAAATAGATTCCATAATTTGAATTACAAAATTTTATAATTTATAATAATGTAAACATAGTTTTGAAACAAAAATATTAGTAAATATAATTAATATTAATTATAGAGATTATGGAAAAAACACGATTACATAGTAGCTAAATATTAAATTAAGGGGAAAATGAGATAGAAAAATGTCCCTGATGCCATTTTTTAGACATCATTATACAAATTATTTTCTTGTATCAATAATGTAAAATTATTTTAGGAATATTATATAAGGGATTACAATCAATACTATTTACCTTTTTATATTTACATAAATGTCACTCCTCCACCACTATAAAAGGGCACCCTCCTCACTTCCTCGCACATCTCATGAAAACTTTTATCATCCAAAACCTGCCCAAATAATCTCTTAAACTCCCTCATCTAAACCTAGAAGCTTTATTTTGGTCCTCTTTTCAGAAATGTTAGTCCTTTGGGGAAAACCAAAATGAATCTCCAAATGAAGTGGTAACATCCTTCCACAAGATCTTTTATTTTATTTTCATTCTCCACCCATCAATTATTCTTATTACATACATATATAATAAAATAATTATCCAAAATATTCTAAGAATTTTTTATTCTAAGGTATAGAACCACAACTACACACACTAACCAAAAATGTGTAACAAACTTAGTGTCCATGTGTATGGGGAACTACCGTATCACGAAATGATGTTGTTCCTTTTTTGTTTACCACCTATAATGGTTGAAAATTATGATTAACATACTATTTTATATCATAGTTATGATATTTATTATATATTTATTTTAATTTAATTATTACATGAAACATTCATTCATTCCTTTCATTTTGTGTTAATATGATATCTTTATATATGTATGTGTGGACTACCGCCTCTTCAAATCTATGAGATTTATTCAAAAAAATATATGGAATGTATTAAGGATGGTTTTGAAAATTTGTATGATATATATGAAATAATTATTCTACTAGGATGAAAATATATAATTATATATTCCAATATGTCAAATACATTCTATCTTTCAATTTGATAATAAAATGGAAACAACATTCATGCATACATACAACCTCCCATCTTCATGAATTGTGTATTCCATTTCATATTTAAATATTTTATAGAATGATAATATTAATTATATATTAAATATATAGGATATTTATATCTTGTTTTTACACAAGAAATATGTAAAGAATCATCTAATTAAAAAAATTTAGAACAATTAGTCAAAACACATCTGAAAAACAAGGATACGACACAAAAAGTCACAGTTACATGGAATCGATAAGAAATGGGGTTCATAATGAAAAAATAAAATAAAATATATGTTATTAGATAATGTAATATGGTTATATTATAGATTTATAATGAATTTATATGTATTAAATAGGAGTTTTGATGATGTGTAAAGAAAGATGAGGCTTAATGTAGGGGTTATCTCGTCTCACATTTATTTCTTTGAGACTTATTCCCTATTCATCACTCATTTATTTTTTTGGGTTTATATACATTTAATGAATTCATTATGCGACTCTTATAAATTAATTTATTTCTATTTAATTATCTATATCATTATATTTCTTACATTAGAATTATGGTACAAAAGATACCAAATCAATAAAGATTTTTTTTCTCAATTTTCCTTTTTTGAGACACATGCCATGTCATGCACCTATTTTACACTATGGGGTGTATATGCGTCCCTTAAACATGTTTTATCATGAATATAATTATTTTAAAATTATTTAATTATAAATGTAATTTTATTTTTACAAGTTCATTTTGATTCATCGATACCAAAGTTGTCCTGCTTTATTTCTACAATCTCATTGTTTATCAAGATTGTTTTTGATTATGCTTTTATTGATGAAATATTCTGAACCATATATTATGAAATGTAATGAATTTTAATTGAATGTGGTTATTATTTATATATTCATCTATTGGTTCCATTTTTCACTCTTTGTAACTAAATATTTTTTACAAAACTGTATTGATGAAAACCCAGCCTAACATTCCCATTTTATCGGAAATCAGTTTTATTCAAAAAACCATGTTTTCTAAATAATATAAAAGTCTTTAAATTTTATTTTAAGCTCATTTTAAAGTAATTTTTTTTAAATCTATTATTTTTATGAAGTAATTTTAAATTTTTTTCAATACTTCCTTTATTTGTTTTGGCGGTTACCTTCAATAAAAATAATGTTAATTTTTTTATGTTCTAAAAAGAGTTTTCCAAAAGAGGAAAGTATTTTTTCATAATAAAATGTTTTAAATGATTTCTAAAGTCAAAATTATAAAATTTTTTTAAATAAAATTATTTTTAAATTGATTTATGTTCTAAAAAGTTATTCTTAAAGAAATGATATTTTTTATAAGATTAATTCCAATTGATATTGAAAAATAATTCACATTATAATATGGAATCATTTTATATTGTTTAAAATTTATTGCGGGCATAATAAAATAATACAATTTAAATTCTTTCTTGAATGCTTTATTTATGGATTTAATGATGTTTAGGACACCTGTTTCTCTTCTATGGGTTATATCATGATAAATTCTTATGAAACTAGCTTCCTTTAATTGTTTATTCTAGGATGAAATGATTATGAAACCAATATATTTTTCATAAGTTATGATATGATGAAATTTTTGTGATATCCATTTCATTTACTGTGTTATGATAACATGTTTATGAATACCATCTATTTTTATGGGTCATAATATAATGAATATTTAATTTTATTATGGATGATGTAGAAAAAATTTATTATGAGATAGATGGGACCTATATCTCCATTCAATTAATTGTGTAAATATTTATATCTAGTGAGATAATGACTGGAAACAAGTCTACGGGTAGTATGAATAATGGGAAATAAGTGTTTCCTAATCTAAAATGGGGAACACGTGTATCCTAATCCATAACGGGAAGAACATGTGTCCTATTCCACAATTGGAAACATGTGTGTCCCGATCCACAATGAGAAATAAGTGTTTCTTGATCCACTATAAGAAACATGTGTGTCTTAACTCTCTATGTTACTGGTCTTGGTAGTTAACATTGAAACATCAAATGGTTTTATATATTTATTATGGTGTTGTAATTATATGACGCAAGATTATGGTTCATGATTTACGTATAATGATTTATCACATTTATGATTCGTGTCTTATAAATTTTCAATTTTTATTCAATTAATATTTTTTATCTTCTTTTATTTGTATTATATGATGTTCTATTTTCATGATAATGTTCTCATGCCCTTATGGTCATGATAATGATAACATATATCTCTTGTTTACCCTAATTGAGCATCTATGCTAAAAAATCTTATGTTTCCATTCTCCAAGACATGAAGAAAGGTTTTATGTTGAAGTAAAAAAGGGGAAGATCATTGTTTGAAACATTGATGATCTTTCACCAAGATAGAATATTTGGTTCTATATTTCCAAAGAAACTAAACTTTTATTGTCATTGGGTGTTCAATTTTTTAATGTTCAAAATATTAATCTAAAATTATATAATATCCATTTATGTTAGTCATGGGTCTCTATATATGTGGAGGCACACCTAAGGATAGGTGGGGAACCGACTCAGTGCACTGATATGTGGAACCTAGTTCAGGGATTTAAAAAGTGGAATTAATGGTTGTTTTCTTTTTCATGTGAATTGTCTTATTATTTTAGAAATTATGACAGGTGAGTAAGATGATTCAATCACATGTCATGATATTGTGAATGGGAGTAGGTAACTCGTGTGTGGGGGGAAACCCAAGTACCCATGGTGGTATTGTTTCATGATGTTATTCTATAGATGGATTTTATTTGACCTTATGTTATGCACTTCATATGTGATGTTCTTGTATACTATGATTTTATTCTAGGTTGGAGTGAAATGAGTGTTTATTATGCACAGATCATTCTAGGATATCAAGATATTATGGGATATGTATCATTTTAGGCATGAATATAATATTTTGTTATCAATGGGTTTTTGGAAATGAATATGTTTTTATTTATTTGACTAATATAAAAGAGGTTTCTCTTAATGGTGAAACAATAATGGATGAATTATTTTTAATGTTACTATATGAAAGGGATAAATTGAGTTTGTAATGGGAAAACTAAAAATATGAAGAGTTTTTACCTTCTGTTAACCATGAAACATGTTATAGACCGATAAGAGTATTTCTAGTGGCTCAGATCTGACTGTGGGTTGGTGTGTGAGGGTTGAATTTTTATTAATTTATGCGATTAAATATTATTTAAACGTTTTAATTTTGTGGTTTGTGTCCCAAGATGTGTGTTATTAATATAAAATTCATTCACCCACAAATATTTCTTTATATGATGATTGGAGGAAATTTCTATAAAATATCCTCTAGTAGCGGGACAGGAGGCTGGGATAGTTTCAGTTGAATGCGTGAGAGAGTAATTCCATGAGAAAATTGCTCGGGTTTTTAAGTTCATATAATGATACACATTGATGGTGGTACTGAATATGTATAATCTCACTCATGAGTTCTTATTTCTACACCCTCGGACCTTATCCTTAGAGGGTGGAATAGAGGCTAATGAGTTCTGCTTTTAGTTATTCCAAAAACCTCCAGACCATTTAGAGGGTCATGCAGAGAAATGAGTAAAGTTTGATACAAATATGTTACGAGGTAACAAGAAGCATTGATGGGATGTTTAGGCTACTGATGAGTTATTGGAGAGAATGTAATGGGTGTAATTTGAATAGAAATTACCGGATCCTGGTTTACTATAAATTCTCATTCATTAATGGGAAAATTATTTATGTGGTTGATCTAGGGAAATTTTTGGTTGATGATTTATACTGGAAATTACACCAATTTGTGGTGATATTTTCATGCATTTGAAGGTGATGAGGTAACTCTGTTTATATTTTTTCATGATAGGATTAAATGTGGTATCATGTCCATAGTTAGTATATTTTATTGAATATCTGTTATAATGTAGTAAATTTGGATCTAATTTATAAGGGGAACCTGTATGAGGAGTCTATTTTAGTACAAGTGTTCTTTTTTCTAGACGATCAGGAGGAATGTGTTCTATGTTTTGGAAGATTCAATATGAGATCAAATCCCAAAGTAGTGCAAAATAGTTTAGCCATAGGGAAGTACAAGATTTCTAGAGTAATAATCTAGTGTTATTACATAAGTGTTAAATGAAGTGACTCATTCTTATCTAGTGTCTATAACCACTAGTGGAGTGATGATTATGCAGTAGGATGGGGAAATTATAAAGTTACTCCTAGAATGATTTGCCTTTGGGTCTAATGGAGGAGATGGGAAAACGCATAATACTTGATGGGGGGTTAACTTATACTAGTAAGAGATTTAGAGATCTATATGATTTGATAATAGGGGTAGTAGACATTGTTCTTTGGGGAAAGTGATCACATATGAATAGAGTATTATATTTTAGCGTAATCAAACTGGTGTACAAGGAAGATGGACATGTTAGTTACATGGAGTTCAACCAGCACTTATCAACAATGACATTGGATAGTCAACTATAAGAGGTACAGATATTATAGATTCTATTCTTTTTATTGATTTATTTTCATTACAACCCTCTCATTATTTTATATATGAAAAAAATATGATTGTTTTGAATCTGATATTTAAACATGTGAGTGGGGTTATAAGGATTGACCCACCAATGGGTGTATGGTCCAAATAAATATGTTTATGCAAGGGATTTTTGCTCATTTTTTCTTAGTTTAATTTTCTTTGGGATCATTATTTAATTCAAATTTATGATTTTGAATTGATTTTTGGTATGTACTAGATGGTATCATACCAATTCCACATTGATTATTGTTGTAGGTGAGTAACATTTGCATCTCATGAGTGTAACGATTATTTTCATCTTCTAGAATGGGATATCCCTATATGCCTTGTAGTGTCATTTCATCAACAAATTAGGATATCACTTCGTTGGTTGTGAATCTTTTCTTGGAAGATGAGGTTTTGAATCCAAATTTCTTTACACCTATAGTAGACCGGTATCATGATGTTTTTCACAAGGACTTCTCAAGGCTGCTACCTAAGGAAGGTGTTGAATTTACAATTTATCTTATATTGAGATATTATCCCATTTATTCACCAAATTAAAAAGTGTAACTGACAGAGAACCCTGAGATTAAAAATTAGATGTATGAGTTGATGGAAATCTGATTTATCCAGCTGAGTACATTGCCTTGGGGTTCACTATTTTTCTTGGAAGAGGGTTGAAGGGATGTTTCATTTCTATGTCGTTTACTAGATGTTGAAATAGATGGCTATTAATTAGAGATATCCTATTCTATATATTGATTAAAAATTTGACTTGTTTATCGGAACCTTTGTATTCAAAAAGATTTATTTTATGTATGGGTGTCATCAGTTGATATTTAGGCCTTCTAATATACCAAAAACTACATTCAAAAGAATAAATAATCTACAAGAGATCATCAGGATGTCGTTTGGGAAGAAGGATGATCCATATATGTTTATGTACTAAATAAAATGATTATTTCATGTATACCTATATCATTTTGGTGTAATATTTGAGGATGAAATCTTGGTGTAGTCCAAGACACGTAACGATCATGCCCAACATCATGAAATCATCATGAGTATACTAAATGAGAATCAGTTATACAAAAAGATTTCTAAGTTTCAATCATGGATCAAAATGATATATTAATTAGGTCATATTATCTCTTAAGAACGGTTTTCAGTAGACCCAATGAAATTTCTAGTATTTGTTTAGGAGTATCCTAATTATTATTTTGATATCTGAATTTTTTAGTTGGTGTGTTATTATCAGATTTTTATCAAGGATTTTTCTATGTTTGATGCACCATATTTGGGTTTGAATAAGAATGGTGTTATGTTTTAATGTTCTAGATAAGGTGATAATGATATCTTGGAGTTTTATGATTTTTAGTTTACTATAACAATTTTGATCCTACTAAATCTGGGTAAAGTTTATACCTTGTTTTGTGATGCATCATAGATCAAACATGGAGTAGACCTGATGTTGGGAGATCGAGTTGTGTCATATGGGTCATGATAGTTTACTCTACAAGAATTGAATTACCCAATTAATTAAATCAATTATTTATTAGTAGTTTATAATTTGTTGTGTTAGAGGAATTACCGATTGGATGAAAATTTCACTATGCACACTAAACAAAAGAGTTTCAATTAAATATTTTCATAAATATATTTCAATCTAAAATAGTGGATATGGATTGATTATATATTGAAATTTTATTTTTAGAAATACTATACACTATGTAATGAAAATAGTGTTTTTTATGATTTGTGGTGGAAGAAACAAACGATGGAAATAATTGAGTCTAACTATTAGTGGATGATGATGGCGTTGTTTGGTGAGATGCATGTGGTTGTTTATGAGGAATAAGAGAGAATGAACCTTGTATCCTTATATGTTAAGTACAAACTGCAAAAATTTATCATGGAAAGGTATTAGTAGGACCTTATTATCATATGTTGAGGTATAATTCTGAAGTTGGGGATCCACCTTATGGTTGGACAATAAATGTTGATGATATCATCTAGGTTTGGGGCTTTGTTTTTGTGCCTACATGTATGCGCGATGAGTTGATGTACAAGCTTCATGCCTCGATGTGGGTGTTCTACCATGTATTAACCACAATTTACCATGAATGACATAGAAAATACTGGTGATCAGTTATAGAGAGTGTGATTTTAATTTTTGTGATGTGATGCTACAATAGTCAGTAGGTGAAGGATGAGCATCAACTACCAAGTGGTTTGTTAAATCCAATTCCCTTTCCATTGTGAAAATGGGAGTATTTAACATTGGATTTTAAGTAGGTATTTTGAGAACCCTTCAAATAATATGTTAATATGGGCGAATATGGATAGGTTGAAAAAAGATTCCCATTTATTTCCTATTCAGGAAAAATTCATAGTTGATCAGTTTGGGGTTATTTTTGTTTTGGTGATTATGAGTTTTCATGGATAATATTTTTAGATCATTATTTTATTCAGTACCTCATGATTCAGGCATTTATTACAAAAAAAATTGGTTACCCAATTGTTTTTTATTATAATTTACCCCCATAAGTGGATGGGAAATCAGAACGTATTATTCAAGTGATATATGAAATGGTACAAGAAAGAATCCAAGACAATTGACAACATTGGATGAAGCACTCATATCTTATTGAGTTTTCTGATGAAAATAGTTTTTAGATGACTATCATTATTTTACCCGATGAGAAACTTTATGGAAGGCCATATTGACCTTCCTTGTGTTGGATGGAGGCAGGTGAGTGAGCGTTATTGGAACAAAATCATATGGTGGCGATTTAAGAGGATATTATGTTAATTTGAAAATGTATAGATATAGATCAATGTAAATAGAGGTCCTACGAGGGTAAACTTCATTAACCACTTTAGTAAATAGTGTATGATCTTTTTTTCTATAATTTTTCAATAATATTGAGACACTGAATGATTCGAAGGATGGTAATGTTGGAACCCATTATTTTTGGACCATTTGAGATTATAGAGAGAGTCAGGACAAGGGTGTACCAATAGGTTCTTCAACATGCTTATATTTTTATTCACGATGTTTCTTTTATTTCATGTATTTTTAAATTTGAACACTACTTGTATCCTATGATCAATGATGATGCTGACGATCTTCAGTCCGAAATGTCCTTTTAGATGCATTTGATTTTTTTTGGATAGAGTTTGAAATTGTTATAGGGAAATAAAATTTCTTTATTCTAAGAGTTATGGAATCATGGACTGTTCATTAGTAACAATTGGAGAGGGAAAATGATGTGTGTCCTCATATTCCCAAACTTGTTATCTCATAACATTAGTGATTATTTGGAGTGCATCTCAATGAGGAGATATTATATGGTGGGGAGATTGTAATATTCCAACCATTACAGTGATTCCTCATACCTATTTCAAGGTAATATTTTACACTTTTTTCATAAATTAGAGTGGTTTCACAACACAAACATTTTGGGTGAATTTGGAGTTTTTTTGGAAGACTATTGGTCTATGCATGAATAGAGAAATTTTCCGGAAAACAATGTTGGTATCCCCAAAAAAACCATGCAAACTATTTTGAGAAACTATTAGAGTGTGTATAGTTTTACATAACTGTGTGGAAACCCTCTCCAAAACATTAATCCTTGGATATATTGGGTTCTCATTGTTTTTTCATGGTTTGGAAAACTGTGTTCCCACCAAGGAGTATCCAGATACCTCATATAGTAAGGGAACACTATTAGATATCACAATTTATCAAATTGTTTGTCCCACCTAGAAAACCATGCTCAAAGGACTTTAAACCAATGAAAATTTAATTAAAAACTCACAAACCATGATTTATATCTTTAATATACCCTTCCTGACCTACAAAAAGATCTAGTGCATTTAGATGCTCCAAAAGTGGTTCAAAGGCTTCTCAAACCCCTTAATTTTTTAATTGAAGAACTAGTGGAAGGAATCAACCTATGCTATGGTATGTGATATCTTCTTTTTTAGGTTCCTCACTTTCCTATCATTTTCACCCATTTATGAGGGATGAATTCCTCCATTTTAAAGATCAAGGTATTAATGGATCCCATTTAATTGTATCTTCATACTTGATTTTAAACCTAGATATTCATCACCATTGGTATTTTGATTATTCTACATCTATTAAATGGATATGGTTGGGTTATTTTTCATCAATGATTTCGATTTAGGTGGTCTAATTGATAATTCTCAATGTATTGATTATGAAAATGTTTATATAATTGTTCCATTTCGTTTCTACATTGTGAAATTTAATTTAAATTGAAATAATGAATTTATTTTTCTGAAATTGTAAGACCCTCCACATGTCCCATTGGACCCATTAGAGATTACATGACTGGGATTGATGGGAACCCATGGGTTGTTTGAATTCTATAAAATTATAAAAATAGAATGAAAAAGACAAACTGGGGGTTTATAAATGTGAATTAATTACTTGTTCTATGGTTTGATAATGGTATTTTAAGGGTTTTTTTATCACTGAGGGTTAATGAGTTTTTTATTAATCATCTAGAATGGATTGATTTAAGATTATTCATGTTATACCATCTAATTCATGTCAAAAAATAATGTTATAATTGATAAATTGAATAGATCCCCATGATGTGAATGGTTTATTGGAATATTAATAATGTTGAAGATATATATATATGTTTGTGCTTCTGATATATTGGAATGGTTGATTAATGAGTTGTGGGTTAGTGAAAGATGCTTCAAATACCCTTTGGGTGCTAGATAGATTCTCCATTCCCCCTTATTTATTCATGGGAAAAATGAGTTTTGGGTTATGTAATGATGCACTAAATTCCCACGGGGTTCCAAACTAGTTGTCTTTGTTTGGGATATATTATAATTGAATAGATGTTTCATGTGCCTAAGATAACGGTATATAGACTAATGCTTCAGGATACCGAATGAAATTGTAATTAAATTTTACAATGATATCCTTTAAAAAGTGTAAAATGTAAAACCCATATTGTTTATGATTTAGACTCTAGAAAGCGCAAATGTACATATGATGTTGTTGAATGAAGAATAATATAAGTAAAAAAATTACATTTTCCTATAATATTTATTATTTATAAAACTAACTAAATAGTTATAGACTATATATATCTTTAGATTTTGTTTTTGGTTCCATACCGAGCTTCACTCAAATCCATTTAAGTTGTCTGATTGTTTAGTGAATAGAAATCATGTATATCAAACATTATAGGATATAGAGCCCAACATTAGATGGTCAATTTGGAATTTGTTATTGATCATGTATTAGGGAAACACATATGATATAGATACCCACATGTGAGATATGAGTATTTCTTTATTTTGGATTTTTATTAGACACATGAAACTTATAGGAAAGAAAATATATACTAATGGTTGTTGTTGTCATTTTCACTGTTTTGGTTTTATTCTGGTCTTGATTTATTTGTTATTGATTATTGTAGTACACAGATTATATTTTATATTTCATTCCATTTTGTAATCTTTTTTGAATTAGTTATTGTCTTCCCACATTGCATATTAGACCATAAATTCTTGTTGAAATCCACTAGACTAAGTGGAGTCATGCTTAAGATCACAAAGTGAACCAGATCGGGGAATTATTATGTGGAACCCATGTTGGTGCATTATAGTTAGCTAAAATGCATTCTAGTGATATTTACCAATGATATCATGTAATAATACATTATCAAGTAAAATATAATATATACATATTCTCAAGGTTGTAGTCACTGACATTCAACATATATGATATTGGTTTTAAGGAATAATCTCCATTATTTATGTCACATGTTGTTTTAGGCTATGTCTTCTAAGGTATGATATGCCATCTAGCTGTTAGTCACTAGATGTTGGCCTCTATAGGTAGCCTTGGTGGTACCCCAAAATATTAGTTCATGTCATTATTTATTCAATGATTGAAGGTGTTTTATATTTTAAATGTAGAATATTTTCCATGTGAATATGTAAATATGTATATGATTTTTACCAAAATAATGGTTCAGAGAGATATTGATAATGTAAGATTACTAAAAATTATATTCAAATATGAAGTCATAATATTTTCAAATACCGACATGTGAACTATTGAACATTATATGTTTCTTTATGCATTAAATGAAAGTGAATTTTTTATAAGTTGACATAACTACTAGTGGATATCCTAACTACTGATGTTTTTCATGTTGAAAAATAATTGATGTTTCAATTATATTTGAATAAGGTGAATGATGAAGTCTAAACTGGGTTAGGCCTATAGATAATTGGACATATAATAATGATTGTTTTCAAATATAACCTAGTGGAACAGAGTTGTAAGGAAGTGACTAAGTTGGTGTCATTGTATGTGAATGGTTGAATGTGTGTGTTTTTTAAATATAGTAATTTATTTAATTACAATATAGTTTTTCTATTTATAATTGTTCAATACCATCCAATTTCCATTGGTTTTCTTGATTGTCAAAACTTACGTCATATATGGTTGAGATAAAAACCACTATACACTGAGGGCTAGCTCAAACATTTTTAGTGAACCTAATATATATATGCTTATTTTTTCATCATTTCTTTTATCATTAATACATAAATTTATGAAAAATAAGAAATGAATGTTTGATATACATTAATTATAAGTACTATAGAGGTCAAATGAAAATATTTTAATTGATAAATAGTTGTCCAGAAAAATTCAACCACAATAAACGTGGCTTCAATATGGATAGTGGAACAAAAATTAGTATCATATTACCAGGTTCTACCTTTGATTGGATTTTCTTAAATTGGTGAATTCATTTTTTTGTTTCACTTTCTCATGAAATTATAATGCAAAAATTTGTTGATGTTTTTGAGTTTATTTTTAATGAAAATATTTGGAAAATATCATTTAAGACATTGAAGATCAATAAAAAAATTGATATGATGTAATTGAGGAATATCTCATTAAAGAGAAATTAAATATATGATTGACCACTAATTAATATAAATCAAATATGAGAAATTTTTATTATTTATATTGATAACTAACCTATATAACATTCATGTTATGATAATATTGAAAATAAATTTCACTTATGAAATGATAAAAAATACAACAAAAAACTGAAATTATAGAGATATCAGATCTATCATGATTATAAAAGATTTGGTTCTTAAATCAAGTAATGAGATGAAAGATAAAAAATATGAATCTATAGAAAACTAATTACATGATCAATAGGTAATTGATGCTTCATTTTATTAATTCCCTATTGAATAAAAATCAAAATTTTAGAAGATCATATTTTTATTGAATCGTATGTTTTCTCATATACTATTTTGAAAAGAATCCTATGGAATTTTCTAGAAGAATGTTTCACCATGCATTATGGGAAATTTAGAGACATTCCAAAGGGGATCACCAAATTGATGAAGATTATAAAATGATGGAGGAAGAACTACAATATGTTTTTATGTGTATAAATATCTCCATAAAATTGTCTCTATAAATCAAATGAATAATTGATTTGGTTAAAATTTATTATAGATTTAAAATGAATTTCTCATTATAATCCAAGATAAAGGTCAATAAAAAATATCCTTTATGAAAATATCCATGCATGATATATAAGACAATGAGCTGTCATTTATATCAATTATTTTTAGTTGGATGTCAATTTATACATTATAAAAGAGATTTAGATTCATTTTAAGAGAAGACCACAATTCATTAAAGATACTAGGAATCATGTTGAAAAAATGAGAAAATATTTTTAATAAGGAATTGTGTCAATAAAATATCATATGGACACTATTAATATCAATTTTCTTATGATAGAATTATAATTAAAAAACCAAGAAGTTACACATGGCATTCTATCACAATGTACTCAGATAAAGGATAATTTAATATATATTTTTATGGATAATATTTATGATAAAATCCTTTTATCCATTATTAATAAGAGATTATTATTATCTTATGATAAAAATACTACAAGACAAAAGAAAAATAGACAATTGATTCAAAAAACATTGTTTGTTTTAATGTAATTTTACTGAATAATGTAGTCTATAATGATAGTTGTAAACAAATATGGGTTGATAAAACAATGATAATCCCACCACTACATCAAATATGTATGAAATCATGTATAAGTAAATTATTTCCCCAATAGATTCTTAAATTCGAGGTGTATGTACACAAAAATTACCACATGTCAAAGTTGAAAAAATGATGTTCACATGTGAAATAACATATTCATTGGATAAAATTGGTGGTATTAATGTTTTGTTGATAGAGTTATTTATTTCTGGAATAATATTTCAATTAATTGAAGTCAATGAAGTACTACATCACTAGGGAGAAATATTGAGTGTTTGAAAAGTACAATGAAAATAAATTTTAAGAATCCACACATTTTAAATCAATTTTTAATGTTGTAAATATCATAAAAAATTAAATAAATGTTTTTCATTTTGATGATAAATTATTTTTAAAATCAATTAATATTATTCGAAATTAATTTAATCCAATAAGGGAAAAAAGATGAATAGAAAATAATTAATTCATGATTGTGAGTTTATGATAGGGTTATAAAAGAGGAATAATGTTTAAAAAAATATTCCCATGAAGGTTAAGAATTATTATACACCAAATAATAAAATTTAATTATTTTTTTTAAAAGGAAACACCATGTAATTTGATAACACCGAGAAATGATAAAAGAACAACATTTTATTCAATAACATGTGTGACACAAAAAACATATCCTAGAAGAGAATATTAAATCTCAAGAAATTAAAATATATTTCTTTTAGAGTAAATTTAATTTCTTTAATATCTTATAGGACATGAAATAAAGAGTTTATTAGACATCTTTTGTTACATGAAATACCAACTTTCATCAAACAAAAAATACTATTATTATTATTATTATTATATAATATCCTATTATTATATATGCAATAGAATGTAGGGTATGAATAGTATGAATAAACATATGAAAATATATATTTTTCAAAATTTTATTAATTTTCTATTTATTTCTATTAATATAATTTTTATTTTAAATAAAAAAATCCAAAAAAATGTGTTTTTATAATAGAATGAATAATCACACCTTCAACAGATAATTAAAAAATAATTTTTAAAAATTTTATAAAATTAATATGAAAAAGTAATCATATTTTTTCAAATATGAATACTAAAGTTATGACATGATAAATTTTTGGGATATTTTTTGGGAATTTTCATTTTTTGATTAATTGTGAAAAATTCAAAATTTTGATTGAAAACTACATTCTTTTTAAATTATTTATAATAAGAGATTATATTTTCATTTGGTTTTTCAGTAAATTCTGTTATATTTTATATAAATTAATATAATTTATATCTTTATAATCATCTTTATGTATAATTTTGACATAAAAACGTTCTTTTAATATTTTCACTTTAAAAACCCGTTTTCTTATCCCATCCATGGGGTTAGTTGTAATATTAAAATTCGAATCTTATTATAATTTAATTTGGAAAAAATGGATTCCATATTTTTAATTTAAATAATTTATATTTTATAATAATTAAAATTTAATTTTATATAAAAATGTATAGGGGATGTAGTAAACAATTCATTTCTGTATTTAAGGTAAAAATGGGTTTATAAGGTGGGTATACTTAAACAATAATGATTAAAATAACCAATAAAGTTTTATAAAACATATCCCATAAATAAATAGAACATGAAACATATAAGGATATAAAATGGTCTATTTTAGACCCCTGTGACCAATTAAAAACACGAGAGAACTCAATTCTCTTTAAAAATACCAAGTGTGTCCTCTCCACCACATATATAATACCAATCATATCCTCTATTCTTAAATCCTTAAAACAACTTATTTTAAAATAATACATGGTCAATTAACTAACCAAATTCCCAAAACATGACCATGAAGCCTCATTTTGTGCATAAATCCAAACCAAGAAGGTTTTAGTAAAAACTTGTGAAGGATACCTGAAAAGAGGAAATATTCTTCAATGAGCATCTTTATTATATTTTTTCTCCATGTCATTCAATATTTATTACAATAATGATATAATATCCTCAATATCATCCATATAATGTGATTTTTTTACAAAAAAGTAATGAACTAAAACCATATCAGGTTCCATAAAATGGGTTACAAAATCATCATTTGTGTGCACGATAGATTACCGCCTCACGACATGATGTCATTCATATTTTATTTTCCACATCTCAAGACTGGGTACGATTAATGATATCAAGTATGTATATTATATTTATAACATATTAATACCACTATAACCACTATATCAAATATATATTTTTAACTTCCTTTCGATAGGATATATGATAATGTCGATCATGAGTACAATAAACTACCTCTTGAGGAAGGGATGTTATTATCCATTCACTAGCATTTTTAATGGAATGTGATAAATATAAATATAATTATTATATGTGATGTACATTAAAAAATTATTATATTCATATAATATGCTTCCTTCTAAAATGGCAATATATATCTATCTATTTATTTCATTTTCACTCATGTAATGATGATGGAATCGTTTGTGTGTGTGTAGACTGTTGCCTTAAAAAAACAACGTGTCTGAATTTTCATCAGCACACAACTTTAATGATATATATATATATAAGAAAATATAATGGTATATGTTATATTATTATAATTATTTAATGGAATAAATATTACTTAACTTCTTTCCATAATGATAATTTGGAATTTGAATCATTACTCATGCATATGTACAACTTACTATCTCAATGATTGTAACATAGTTAATTTTTTACATACATCATTAATTATTGAGTTTTAACATAAAATTATATTAAAAATATTTTAATTATGTTATGATTTTTATTATTGATATGACATAACTATATACTATGTGAGAGAACCATATCTTTCATGATGAAACACATGAAAGGTAGCCTGAGGTAAGGTATATCTTTACATAGTTTTTGTTCATTTGGTTTCTATTCTAATTAATTTATTATGTCATTATAAGATTATGTTTATAATTAATTTTAATTACCATATGTTTTATAAAAACATGGTTTATGAGGTTTTGAATTTTAATCCAATATTCAATTCAATAATAATTTCTCACTTTAACATCATGATCATTTTAATTGTCAATTTCACAATATGACTCTAATCCAGATAACATAATTTCATCTAAAAGATATTTATGACCATTTTAATAAATTTATTTATTTTATTCCCCACTAGTTATTCTTGAAAATATCAATTAATTTTATAATTTTTCACTCCTTGGTACTGAAATAAATTTAATTGTTTTAAATTAAATCTGACATCACTTCTATATTCGATCAAAAATATATTTCTTTCCAAAGCCATGTTTTCATGGAATGTTTTCAATTTTTTATCCATTTATAAATCATTTATTAAATTCAATTTCGACCAATTTTACTCTTTAAAAAAATTAAAAGTAATATTTTGTTTTTTTAAAACAAATCTCGTTTGGAATTTACCAAAAAAGTGAATGGAATCTTTTTTTAATCAAAGAACATTCCCATTCATTTAAAATTGAAAAAGGTTGGTCCTATTTAGATTTTACTGCTTCTAAAAAATAATAAGTTATTGTTAACATCATTGTTTTGAATCTTCTGTTGCAATCTTTTGAATATATTTTTTGAGAAAATGTGTTTAAAATTGATTTTCAAATGAAAAGATTTCAAAAAAAAATTTAAAACTGAAAAGGATATTCTCCAAGATATTGTTTTTGAAGGTATTTTTATTGTATTTCTATTCATCATTGAAAAAAAACATTTATTCTTACTCGTATGGTTATATGTTAATACCATCATTATTCATTGCTTGTATTTTTTATGATTATTTTTACTATACTTAGTATTAAAATTCACTTCTTTATTTCATTTGGTATTCATTAACATCATCTTGAAATAAAATCTTTATTTTGATAATTTGACAATAAATTACCCCTAAACATCCATATTATTTATCATGGACTTTTTAAATTATTAAACAATGTGAAATTCATACCTATGTTGTTCTATATGGAATTTCATTTTTTTATCTAAAGAAATTTTATTAAATTCATACCTTTACCCAACAAGGATACTCGATGATGTGGAAATGTTTTATGAATTAAATTGATTTGGTCATATGTATGATGAATACTTTGAGCATATAGTGATGGTTGGGCCTAAATATTATATATCCCCATGATGCATCATTTGGTCACCCATAAAAAACTAGTTAATCCATCATTTAATGTGATTTTACAAATAGTTTAAGCCATCTTGTGAAATGTCTTGAAGAAAATTGTATCATGATTCATGATATCAAGGAATCCAATAATTAAGAATTACCTTCATCAATAGTTTAGTTATAATTATCCATGATATATTTAATATGATATTATCTTTTGATGTATTTCATTATTAGTTTAGTGATTAAATGGAATGTGTTTTCAATTAATTTTCATGGACTATTGATGATTCCTTATACAATTATTTTGATTCCATGTGTTATCATTTTTTTTAACTCCATATTTATTATTACTTATCAAATTTTTATAGACATGTTATTGGATAAAAATATAATGTTTAGTTATTTTTCATTACATATTGATTATTATCCATGATATTTTTGTACGGATAGTATCTTAGTATGAACTTCCATATTAGTTTACATTTTACAAAGATTGTCTATTCAGTCGTTTACATTTCTTTATTGATTATGATCAATGATTCAATATTTATTCCATTGTACATAACCCAAACTAAGAATTTGATCTCACCCTTAGTTTTTTTTCTTTTCCCCATGAATCCATTATGTATACTGGTAGAGATATATATATATATACTTGAGGGAATAATGATATTCTTGAAAAAAATTAATGTTGTAATTGTTTTATTGAAATGTAATGAAATGATCAAGTATAAACCTTCTTTACTGAGACTAAAAATCTATTATGTCCTTGTTGAATGTGATTCATTGTAACTTATGAAAATTTAATGAAGTACGATACCATATCAGGGCAATAAGGGTATAGTAACTACATTTGGTATTAGAGGAAGTCTTGTAGAAACATTGGGAACTATGTTTTGGTTAAAAAAATAGGAAACATAATTTATGATAGACATTGCGGATAAGTATGGAAAAACATCCTAAAGATTTCATAAGGTAGAAATTATGACATTTATCATATAAATACAACCATGTATAGTTACTACAATTTTACATGTTTCTATAAAATTTGTATCTATGCGTAATTAATCTAAAAATGGTATAGTGGGATTGGCACAATCATCACTAGGTACATGAAAACATGCCTTACATGTCACATGGTATGAAACTCCAAGGGAATATTATTAAGATAATTCACATTTTCATTACAAACCATAATTAATAATTTGAATATATGAGTAAAATGAATGACTTTGGTTTAACCTAATGCGTGTCATATTTAATATATGTGTATCAAAGTAATATAAAAACAATTGTGTAAAAAATAAGGGAATAAAGAAAATAATTATTGAGGAAACATGTAGTGTATTATGGATGGAAATTAATATCATCCTAGGGGTCCAATTATATTATTTTCATAAATTTGGAGAACCTAGGAATTATCCCTATCAATTCCATCTTCTAAACGATAAAACCAATCCAAAGGGTGATCCAATTTTAAAATAAATAGAAATAAATAACAACGAACTGGGTTTCAAAAAATTAAATTTTACAATAATTTTAAACTATTCTATTTTGGTTCTAAGTAACATAAAATTTAATAGGATTTATTTTGAATAATATATCATATAATTAACCTAACTATTAATGATACTATAATGGAATAATGATTTTAAGATTGATCATTTGTTCATAGTCATAAAAACTTCTTTTTATGTTTTGTTTCGTCATATTCTACCATGATTAAGGATATTTTTGATAAATTTATGGCTTGCATATCTATTAATGGTAAAACATTTTGAGGAATAATTATTTTAAAGTTTATAGAAATAATATTAAATGTACTGATAGCTTTAAGGGTATTATGATAATTAATTACCTTGTAAATATAGTCAAATAAGATTATTAAAACTTAGAAAAATGATTTGTAATTTAAAACCTAGTAAAAATGATATTTAATTTTTTATTTTTCTTTAAGTCTGTCCATGATAATTAGTTTTGGAAATCTTATGAGAAATATATTAATATTTTTGAATAAAAATGAAAAACCACATACTAGTTGACAAACTATTGCATCTGAAAAGGCAGTGGGTCTTAAACCCATGACTGAATGAAGATAAGAGTTTAGTGCCTTCCATAATGTGACATTTATTTTTGTTAAACTATATTTTCAAAATAGAAATATTCTTGATAAACTAGAAGTTTCGACGCTTAGATATTAATGTATTAGATTTATTTTTCTAACCATATTGGTTTTAGAAAATAGTTATATAAAGACAAAAATAATATGAAAATACCAAATAGAAGGGATTCAAATAGTTGGCACATAGTTTTTAAAACGTTGGACCCTCCTAGTAGTAATAGTGATACAAAAAAGATGATATTCATGGTTAGAAACACGGTTAGGGAAAATTATTCACACCATAAAGGAAACCATGGATGTGTGATTTAAATCCACTGAAAAATAATAAGGGAATACCAAACCCAAAGTATTTAAACATAATTAGCTTCACTCTGACATAAAATCTTTTAAATTATTTTTTAATCCATTTGGTGTATTTTAATGACTTACAAACTCCATTCATGATGAATCAAAGATCATAATTATAAGGCCCCAGCCTTAAACCCTACTTAATCTTGAGTTATTACAAGATTACACATTGAGGATCTTTTCAGGTTTAGAGTTTTAGAGAATTAGATCATGAAACTTGCATTACATTCCACATTTAAACAAAGTGGTTACATAAAAGACAATATTCATTCTTCCCATCAACGAAAACCTATTTAAAATAAAACACGGATTCTTTCTTGACACATCCTTGACACTATCATCACATCATGTACCTTTCCCTTGACCTGTGAAAAACATTTCAAAAACTTGGGATGAGCATAAAAAGCTCAGTAAGGGTTATAAAAATATGGAAAGGAAACATGAGTTCATAAATACATAAGAATGAAATCATACTTTACCCATAAAACATAGGCATATCAAATCATGAATAAATCATAGAAAACATAAGACATAAAGGTAACTTGAGGCATTCATAACATTCTTACGTAGGAAGTAACCCTCTTGGTTACGTTTGGAATACCCATCAAAGTATATTCCCTAAAATCTCTTCGGAGAAACCTTAACGTTTCACTCCTTCGCGTTACCCAATGCATTGGAGAGCTATATCGGGCTCACCCGCCCTTAGTTTATCACGGAACCACCCTTTTTCATAAAAATTCCAAAGAACCATAACATAAACGTATCACATAAAACATGCATAAAGGAAACAAAACATTTCCACATTTCAATCACAATATAACATTTTAGTATTTTGAAATAATGTATCCAAAAAAAAGAAACCATTTCCAAAACCATTTAAAACATTTAATAAAGAGATTTTTGAAACAAAGTGTCCCATACCACCTTGAAGCTTAAAATTTTAAACCATTAATATCCATATAAATAAATCCTTAAAACCATTTTGAAAACGTGGATATTAACAAGACCAAATAATTAAAATATTTAAAACGATATTTTGGTTAAAGGGGTTTTACCAAAATTAGAGACACTTGAGTACAATAATTGAGGAATAACATTTAGTAAGAACTTTATAATATCATGAGAATAAATGGATTCATGATATAATACTCCAAAGGACAGTATATACACCATATAAGAGTGAATTGGTGCATAACAACAATAAACCCTCAATAGAAATGTCAAATGTGATGAAATCCCTTATAAAGAAGGTATCCTTAAATTAAGGACAAATCAATCTCAAAAATATGTGTGACAAATATAAATACACCCAATATAAGTGGATATTAAGTGTAAAACAATAAAATGTCATTCACACATATTCAATAGATGACATATTCAATGACTACATGTTGAACCCAAAGAAATCGAAATTTGGGTTAAAAAGTTCCCTTGACAGCCTAATGGCGTCACATCAAAATGAGTTGATGAGAGATAAAAAGTGTATCTCATCACTTGGAAGTAAAATTTACATCAATAAGGATATATGAGACCATATCCCAACATAACAATATGTAAATTAAAAGACCCAACAAAAGAAATATTTTAAAAAAGAGGAGGGTGAAAGGTTCCCTTACCGACTTGGGTATCTTTCAAAACATACACCACATGAAAGAAGGACAATAGATCATTGATGTAAATACTCATAAACGAAAGTATATTACACAAAGAGTAGAATAATGGGAAGTACATGCACCACTCAATGGAATTTGTGGAAAATGTAGAATAAATCTCACGGGAATAAAAGGGAGATGAGAAATCCCTTACGAAAACTCGGCAGCCTAACGGCGCCACATAAAACTTCCAAAAAGGATTGATGAGAGAGAATAGGGTCTCTCATCACATGAACATAAAAATTACAGTAGGATTAATATAAAATAACATCCCAATCATAAGAAAGATGATCTTAAAAGAAATTACATAAAAGAGTGTACTTAAAAAGAAAGAGAGGTGTGGGATCCCTTACCTCGGGTTCGACTTGACTCGATCGTTCTTTAATCTCCTGAATAATAAACTTGAGTTAATTTATACTTCCTTAATAACATTTTTCAAGTTCATTATTCCTTTTATATCACTTATTACCATGTCATAAACATTATGTAATCATTTAAGTTAATAATATTTGTTTTGCCGATATTTGGTTCTTAAGTCGAAAGTGGACTTCTTACAATTACATGTTGTTCGTGTGGTCAAATGTTTATTATATCCAGAATTGTATTCACGATTTAGATATAATATATGTCATATATATCCAGTACATGAATGCATTTATAACATTACATAATCATTTAGAGGTAAGAAATGAAATGCACCGTTCATGGAGACGGTAAGCCGTACGTACGCATGAACGCTACTTTCATTTCTATTTCGTATTTTATAGAATTGAATAATAATGATATAAAGGTATATTATAATTCCAGTATAATATCATATATAATATCATAGTTCCATCCTTTATACGTCCCACATATGGTATTTAACGAATCAAATCACTTTGAGGGGGCGGTAGTCCGCACTTCCTTAAATGAAGATATCGCGTTTACCCATAATGGAAACCATAAAGGTATGACAAAAATGAAAAAAACAGAAGCTTAAGGAAAAAATAAACATATTATATATCATATATAAAAATAGTGACATCATAATGGCCACCTTTGAAGGTGTTAAATGAGTATTGAACAATCATCGTTTCGGGAGGCAGACTTTCGCCATCCACAGAAACCGTATGTTCTTTAACCATTTGATGTAGTTGTGTGGGAGTGTAGCTCGAATAAATATTATAACAACATCCTAGTATATTTTAGATACTGGTGTTGTTACAAAAGAAATAAATAAAAAGAGTTTAGGGGGTTGGAGAAGCAAAATAAAACAAATGACCATGAGAGAATGAATTACCTTTAAAAGTGTAACTCCTTTTGATTTGAGCCTAAAGGCATTCTTTGAAAGGATTCTGCCCAAAGGGAATCCTCTAGGATGAGGATAGGGGTTTGGAGAGAGTAAATGGGCAGGGTTTGCTGAGCCAAAGGCTTGAGGAGTGTGTGAAATGAGGTAGAGGTGGGGGCCTTTTATAAGAGGAGAGGAGGGGCACTTTTGGAAAGTAAAGAAATATTACTTTATTTGAAAATGTTTTTCGGTTTTAAAAGGTCCCACATTGATATATTTCGTGGATAAGGTTATAAAGGTTCTAAATCCACCCATACAATAAGTTTTGGACATGTGTAGTTCATAGATTTTACATTATCTTTCCATTTTATTTTAATCGTTAAATAATGATGTCATCACTGCATCATTATGATGTCATAAATAATTTAAATTATTTAATGTCTAAAAATTATAAAACAATAACTATGATGTAGGAAATCTTTGTATCTTTCCAATGACTATTTATAATCAAAATTTGGACTTGTATAACACCACTTAAAAATTATTTTAGTAAAACAATTTATGTTAGTGTCATTTTCACTTTAACATTAAATAAAAATATATTAATGTCATTTTCAAACTAATGTGGCTCCATGGGGTCCCCAAGTTGGCCCATGGCTTTTCTTGGTCGGCCATGACTCACCCAATAGGTGTAGGACAAGTGTCATGGTGTTTTCACATTCTTATAATATCATTTTTACCTTAAACTACACTAATTACCACTAATCGCGATTAAAAACTTAATAAGTTACTATTCACCAAAAAATTATTTTAATCTCATTGAACCACATTTTACTTCTTAATGACAACCATTTATGTCGGATTTTTGAAAATCAAAACACAATTATGGCAAAATTTCATTTAAATGAAAAATCAGTTTTTATAAGTACCACTTAGTGGTTTCACTATTCATCAAAAATTGAAGTTTTTCAGAAAAATCCCAAAAATTCACCCTAAGCTATATTTGATATTCTGAATTCAAAAATAAAGTCCGTTTTACAAAATTAAAAACATATAAGTCACATTAATTAATTTAATAATTAATTCCCGCTGTCATGACAAATAGCGTGTTTTATGAAACAATAAGTATCAAAAGATTGACACTAGTTTAAGTCTGATTTCAAAGTGAAATTGATTCCAATGACCACTATTGGATTTAATGGTAAAAATATTTTCTAATTTTACTTTAAAACCAATTCAAAATATAATCTAATCATATAAATAAATTAGATTAAAAAGTGGTTTTGAATTAAAATACAACATTTTACACTATTCATTAAAAAAAGAACTTTATCGGAAAGATACCAAAAAATTACACAAAGTAAATTTTGATGTCCCGATTCTTAATAAGAGTTTTATTTGGTCCAAAAGAATGTTTAAGAGTGAACAAAACTATATTTAATGACGGTTCTCCATCAAAAGGTGATAAGTGAACCTTTAGTGAAAACTAGGGCATATACGCCTAAAATGAATTCTTTCCGTATTTTAAGCCTTTATCTTTTATTGTATAAATGTAAAAACATTTAAGAACATATATAATCATATTTTAGTTATTTTTATCCATTCCCGCCATTACAACAGCTACATGTTAACTACCATTTAGAATAATATTATTTTATTATTAGAGTGCAACGTAAGATTCCCAAGAAACTCGTTGTTGCGTGTTGGGTACGCCATCGAGCATAGCGTCCCCTTTAAAGTCATATTAATATTTTATTCACAAATATGGATAAATATGAAAATTTCATATTCCTTATTTACCTGGGGTGTTACATCCTTCCCCCCTTTTGGGAATTGCATCCTCGCAATTTTAAAATTGCGCTTGGAAACATCCTTGAACGTCCCACATCGGAGAAGAGTCGGTAAAAAAATTAACTTTAAAATAAAGAAAGATAAGTACAAAGGTCACCCTAGTTAACCCATACTAGGATTCCAAGTATGAAAATATGGACATGGAGGAAAAAACAAAGGGTCATGTTCTGATGGAGAGTGATAGAAAACATGTTTAGGAGAAAGTTAACCACGAGAAAATCACAAACTTGTGATGGGTTAAACGGTATTCGATTCCCCAGTAGAAAAATTTAATAGACAACATTTTTGTTTTAAGTTACTTTTTATTGAGGAATTTATTCATAAGGAAGCATAATCACATATCATGTTGACTTTCAAGTTTTACTAGATTCCTTAGTCAAACTCATATTTTTTTCAAAAGACAAGTATTTAGGGAGACTTGTTCGCATTAAGAGTACTATAATCAACTTCTAGAGAATCACCTAATCCCCAAAAGAGAACTATATACATCCCATGTTTTTAGGCTTTAACCAAAACCAAAACCAAAAAGGTTAGTATAATATCAGATAATCCAGAAAAGGATAACCCCTTATAAAAATAAAATCTATTCTTAATCTCCAAAATTTGTCCAACAAAACCCAAAGTTCAACGAGGACCATCCGATAAACAATTTGTCCATAAAATTCTTCAAAGTAAACCAATATAAGATTGAAACCCAAATATTTGAAGGATTTAGTCACATAGTCTTCCAAGTTAAATCGTAACATTTATCTCCAAACAACATCAGTTGCTCCTAAAGTCTCATGTTGAAAAGTAATTAACCTAATCACATATCCTCCATGATAGGTTAATCATTTTCATAAATAACCCAAAATCAACTTACTCTTAATTCATAAAATCATATAACTAAAAATAATCAGTCAAACTAACCAGGGACATCACGTAGTCCAGTGGTAGGCGATAAATACCAGTCGCACTTTGGTTGTGGGTTCGATTCCCACAGCTTTTTCTGACGCGATGGGTTGTCACACGGTCTGCGTGTTGTCCTTTTTCCAAAACTATATAATTCTTAAAAAATTCCCCAAAATGAGATAAAATCTTCAAAGACGATCATAACATATTTTAACCTCAAGTTTATCTCATGCCTTTTATTTTCCATCATAACATATAATAACCCATTATTACCTCAAAAGTAAGGATCATATAAACCCTAATGGTTACCTTAATAATTATTACCTGAATTTCCACATCGAGTTGGCCATCTCGTACATGATGCACTAGAGAACTCACCAAGGTTGAAGTGGTTGATCATGACTCCTTGATAGTTGTGTTAGAACAACCATGAGTTTCCTCATTGAATACTCCATTTTATCTAGTGTCTTAATCATAGATCCACCATAGTTTCCTTCAGACCAATTGTCACTTTGGTGCCTGCTAGATCCATTCATTCACTAAAACAGAAAAGGTCAGTGTGAGTATATCAACAAAACCATCATGTACTAATGAGGAAGATAAACACTATGATACACTTACTCATTCACTTTATCTAAAACTAGGACTCTTTCTGAAATCCTAACCATTATGGTAATGTCACTTATGCTTAAAGAGTACCCTAACCTCTAAAGTTATCTAAACCGACCTTTGATACCAACTATAAGGCCCCAGCCTTAAACCTTACTTAATCTTGAGTTATTACAAGATTACACATTGAGGATCTTTTCAGGTTTAGAGTTTTAGAGAATTAGATCATGAAACTTGCATTACATTCCACATTTAAACAAAGTGGTTACATAAAAGACAATATTCATTCTTCCCATCAACGGAAACCTATTTAAAATAAAACACGGATTCTTTCTTGACACATCCTTGACACTATCATCACATCATGTACCTTTCCCTTGACCTGTGAAAAACATTTCAAAAACTTGGGATGAGCATAAAAAGCTCAGTAAGGGTTATAAAAATATGGAAAGGAAACATGAGTTCATAAATACATAAGAATGAAATCATACTTTACCCATAAAACATAGGCATATCAAATCATGAATAAATCATAGAAAACATAAGACATAAAAGTAACTTGAGGCATTCATAACATTCTTACGTAGGGAGTAACCCTCTTGGTTACGTTTGGAATACCCATCATAGTATATTCCCTAAAATCTCTTCGGAGAAACCTTAACGTTTCACTCCTTCGCGTTACCCAATGCATTGGAGAGATATATCGGGCTCACCCGCCCTTAGTTTATCACGGAACCACCTGTTTTCATAACAATGCCCAAGAACCATAACATAAACGTATCACATAAAACATGCATAAAGGAAACAAAACATTTCCACATTTCAATCACAATATAACATTTTAGTATTTTGAAATAATGAATCCAAAAAAAAGAAACCATTTCCAAAACCATTTAAAACATTTAATAAAGAGATTTTTGAAACAAAGTGTCCCATAACACCTTGAAGCTTAAAATTTTAAACCATTAATATCCATATAAATAAATCCTTAAAACCATTTTGAAAACATGGATATTAACAAGAACAAATAATTAAAATATTTAAAACGATATTTTGGTTAAAGGGGTTTTACCGAAATTAGAGACACTTGAGTACAATAATTGAGGAATAACATTTAGTAAGAACTTTATAATATCATGAGAATAAATGGATTCATGATATAATACTCCAAAGGAAAGTATATACACTATATAAGAGTGAATTGGTGCATAACAACAATGAACCCTCAATAGAAATGTCAAATGTGATGAAATCCCTTATAAAGAAGGTATCCTTAAATTAAGGACAAATCAATCTCAAAAATATGTGTGAAAAATATAAATACACCCAATATAAGTGGATATTAAGTGTAAAACAATAAAATGTTATTCACACATATTCAATAGATGACATATTCAATGACTACATGTTGAACCCAAAGAAATCGAAATTTTGGTTAAAAAGTTCCCTTGACAGCCTAACGGCGTCACATCAAAATGAGTTGATGAGAGATAAAAAGTGTATCTCATCACTTGGGCATAAAATTTACATCAATAAGGATATATGAGAACATATCCCAACATAACAATATGTAAATTAAAAGACCCAACAAAAGAAGTATTTTAAAAAAAAGGAGGGTGAAAGGTTCCCTTACCGACTTGGGTATCTTTCAAAACATACACCCCATGAAAGAAGGACAATAGATCATTGATGTAAATACTCATAAACGAAAGTATATTACACAAAGAGTAGAATAATGAGCATTACATGCACCACTCAATGGAATTTGTGGAAAATGTAGCATAAATCTCACGGGAATAAAAGTGAGATGAGAAATCCCTTACGAAAACTCTGCAGCCTAACGACGCCACATAAAACTTCCAAAAAGGATTGATGAGAGAGAATAGGGTCTCTCATCACATTAACATAAAAATTAAAGTAGGAGTAATATAAAATAACATCCCAATCATAATAAATATGAGCTTAAAAGAAATTACATAAAAGAGTGTACTTAAAAAGAAAGAGAGGTGTAGGATCCCTTACCTCGGGTTCGACTTGACTCGATCGTTCTTTAATCTCCTGAATAATAAACTTGAGTTAATTTCTACTTCCTTAATAACATTTTTCAAGTTCATTATTCCTTTTATATCACTTATTACCATGTCATAAACATTATGTAATCATTTAAGTTAATAATATTTGTTTTGCCGATATTTGGTTCTTAAGTCGAAAGTGGACTTCTTACAATTACATGTTGTTCGTGTGGTCAAATGTTTATTATATCCAGAATTTTATTCATGATTTAGATATAATATATGTCATATATATCCAGTACATGCATGCTTTTATAACATTACAAAATCATTTAGAGGTAAGAAATGAAATGCACCGTTCATGGAGACAGTAAGCCGTACGTACGCATGAACGCTACTTTCATTTCTATTTCATATTTTATAGAATTGAATAATATTGATATAAAGGTATATTATAATTCCAGTATAATATCATATATAATATCATAGTTCCATCCTTTATACGTCCCACGTATGGTATTTAACGAATCAAATCACTTTGAGGGGGCGGTAGTCCGCACATCCTTAAATGAAGATATCGCGTTTACCCATAATGGAAACCATAAAGGTATGTCCAAAATGAAAAAAAACAGAAGCTTAAGGAAAAAATAAACATATTATATATCATATATAAAAATAGTGACATCATAATGGCCACCTTTGAAGGTGTTAAATGAGTATTGAACAATCATCGTTTCGGGAGGCAGACTTTCGCCATCCACAGAAACCGTATGTTCTTTAACCATTTGATGTAGTTGTGTTAGAGTGTAGCTCTAATAAATATTATAACAAAATCCTAGTATATTGAAGATACTGGTTTTGTTACAAAAGAAATAAATAAAAAGAGTTTAGGGGGTTGGAGAAGCAAAATAAAACAAATGAACATGAGAGAATGAATTACCTTCAAAAGTGTAACTCCTTTTGATTTGAGCCTAAAGGCTTCCTTTGAAAGGATTCTGCCCAAAGGGAATACTCTAGGATGAGGAGAGGGGTGTGGAGAGAGTAAATGGGCTGGGGTTGGCCGAGCCAAAGGCTTGAGGAGTGTGTGAAATGAGGTAGAGGTGGGGGCCTTTTATAAGAGGAGAGGAGGGGCACTTTTGGAAAGTAAAGAAATATTACTTTATTTGAAAATGTGTTTCGGTTTTAAAAGGTCCCACATTGATATATTTCGTGGATAAGGTTATAAAGGTTCGAAATCCACCCATCCAATAAGTTTTGGACATGTGTAGTTCATATATTTTACATTATCTTTCCATTTTATTTTAATCGTTAAATAATGATGTCATCACTGCATCATTATGATGTCATATATAATTTAACATATTTAATGTCTAAAAATTATAAACAAATTACTATGATGTAGGAAATCGTTTTAGCTTTCCAATGACTATTTATAATCAAAATTTGGACTTGTATAACCCCACTTAAAAATTATTTTACTAAAACAATTTATGTTAGTGTCATTTTCACTTTAACATTAAATAAAAATATATTAATGTCATTTTCCAACTAAAGTGGCTCCATGGGGTCCCCAAGTTGTCCCATGGCTTGTCTTGGTCGGACATGACTCACCCAATAGGTGTAGGACAAGTTTCATGGTGTTTTCACATTCTTATAATATCATTTTTACCTTAAACTACACTAATTACCACTAATCGCGATTAAAAACTTAATAAGTTACTATTCACCAAAAAATTATTTTAATCTCATTGTACCTAATTTTACTTCTTAATGACAACCATGTATGTCGGATTTTTGAAAATCAAAACACAATTATGGCAAAAATTCATTTAAATGAAAAATCAGTTTTTATAAGTACCACTTAGTGGTTTCACTATTCATCAAAAATTGAAGTTTTTCAGAAAAATCCCAAAAATTCACCCTAAGCTATATTTGATATTCTGAATTCAAAAATGAAGTCCGTTTTACAAAATTCAAAACATATAAGTCACATTAATTAATTTAATAATTAATTCCCGCTGTCATGACAAATAGCGTGTTTTATGAAACAATAAGTATCAAAAGATTGACACTAGTTTAAGTCTGATTTCAAAGTGAAATTGATTCCAACGACCACTATTGGATTTAATGGTAAAAATATTTTCTAATTTCACTTTCAAACCAATTCAAAATATAATCTAATCATATAAATAAATTAGATTAAAAAGTGGTTTTGAATTAAAATACAACATTTTACACTATTCATTAAAAAAAGAACTTTATCGGAAAGATACCAAAAATTTACAGAAAGTAAATTTTGATGTCCCGATTCTTAATAAGAGTTTTATTTGGTCCAAAAGAATGTTTAAGAGTGAACAAAACTATATTTAATGACGGTTCTCCATCAAAAGGTGATAAGTGAATTTTTAGTGAAAACTAGGGCATATACGCCTAAAATTGAATTCTTTCCGTATTTTAAGCCTTTATCTTTTATTGTATAAATGTAGAAACATTAAAGAACATATATAATCATATTTTAGTTATTTCTATCCATTCCCGCCATTACAATGGCTACATGTTAACTACCATTTAGAATAATATTATTTTATTATTAGAGTGCAACATAAGATTCCCAAGAAACTCGTTGTTGCGTGTTGGGTACGCCATCGAGCATAGCGTCCCCTTTAAAGTCATATTAATATTTTATTCACAAATATGGATAAATATGAAAATGTCATATTCCTTATTTACCTGGGGTGTTACAATAATAAAGAATATTCCCCTCTCCTAGTAAGAGATTCCCATCAGGATTGGTTTCCTCATTCTTTCACATATTTCTATCATATTTTGAAAGCATTTTCTCTTATGTTGGTTATGGGTTTAATTATAGGCTTTATTGTATCTAATCCATTTGATAATAGATCCAGTTTTTTATTCTAGATCTTGTTCTTTATTATGTAATTGAGAGTTTCATTTCAAATAGGGGATTTGTGTTGGCAAGTGTCCATCAATGTTATTGAGGTACGAGGTATATTATTCAATTATCAAATTCATTATTTTATTTAGTTATATGTAATTTTGATATTTATATTTCAAATTTAGTAATTTCAACTTGAATTTAATTAATTAATTATTTAATAGATTATAAATTTTATATATTAATAGGGTTATTGAATTGGTAAATTGATGGGGTTGAGGAAATGATGGTTTTATAGAATGTTGAATTCATTGATTAATACAAATTGAGGAATTATTAGTTTATCCTTGAAGTCTTATTGAATTATATGATTAAATTGTGATAAATGGTTTAGTATTGATTTTTTATATTATTTTTGGTGATTATAGTGACGAACCATGTTTTTTATGATTGATATGATATACCATTATTAGATGAGAGGAGTAATGATGATTAACCCTGTCAAATGAGATATATCCAATATATTTCATTTACTGATAAATGGTGTTTTGGACAATGACTGATTCTTCACAATCACATAGAGTACTAGACATGGTATTCTAGGTCCAAATACATACATGAAATAAATGAGTGTGGGAGATGAACTAATACTTTAAATCCCATATGTGATTGATTGATAAATACGGAGTGAGACACAGAGTCTTGCTTCAAATATCATGTGGTGTAAGCAAGGAATCCAAGGCCTAAAATATATGTATTTCACTATGGCTCTATGAATCCATGATATAAAATTGAAATGAAATGATAAATAAAAAACCAGTAATTATGTGATATGTGATGTCCTATGGGAATTGATCAGACTCCGACATAGGATGAAGTAGGTATTGATTGTTTGAATACATCGTGAATATAGATTAACTATGTTGTTAATTAATGAATAATTAAAAGATATAAACAATTACATTATTTTATTTTATTCTTTATACAAATATATACATTATTATATATTGGGTAATGTTTTAGAAATCATTGCTAGTGGCCCACTCAGTTTTACTCACACCCAACTCAGGTGTCTATATTGGTACATGAATAGAAATCATCATTTCGTGAGAGGATAATAGAATTATCCCTATGTTAGATGGATAATTTTTGGATTGATACTATATAATGGAACCGTACCTGGTGTCAGAACCCACATAAGAGTTTTCGGGGATTATTTATTTTGTGATCTTCATATTGAATCATGAAATAAATATGACATGAGATATGTACTATTTTGGTTTGAATATTGCATTCATACATATGTAATCTTATGATACTTGTTTTATTTGGTTTGTTGTTATTTTCATTTAGTTAATGTTTACTTATATCCTATATTGTAATGATTTGATAAAAATTTTATAGTCTCTCCATGTTTTATATTTGACCCTTGAAGCTACATGGAAACCTCTGGTGTATGAATATGCATGCCTTGGGAAATTTAATCGACCTACTCAAGGAACCCGAATATGGAACTCGGGTTAGGGCATTACAAAGCTGGGAAAACCCCAAACCTAATATCCTAGAGTTAGTGATAATTTTATTACAATGACATAGATACTAGAGATCACATCCCTGTTGATTGATCAATTAATAGTATTTAAGAACTAGAAACATACATGGTTTATTTTTTACATTTTTAATAAAACATATAATATAAAAAAAGAAAATTAACATCTTATCGTCACTTATTCAAATATTTTGTCTTTAAAAACTATGGAAGGAAAAAAAATTAAAGGTTGAGATCAAATGCCCAGTACGGATTATATGAGTTAATAATAACATATGAAAATTAAATAAGGCATAGATATTATAGCAAGGAAAATCATATTAATAGAACATGACATCTATACATTGAGATAGAAAATGAAACCATATTTTATTCATCATGAAAACCTCATGAAAAATAATAACTGAATACTGAAGGAAAAAAATGATTATTATTTTGACATATTAAATCTTGAACATAATATATTATACAATCAATACGGTTTATTTTAAAGGGTAAATACATGTTTGATTCTATTTTCCACTAATATGAATGATTTTTTACAAACTATTTTCTGTAATGAGACTTATCGATGCATTGAGGGGTTATAAAGATCCCCACCCATCACAACAAGTCCAAAGAATTCATAATTAATTAATTCAATTAATGAACAATATGAAATATAAAAATATCATTATTGAGTAAAATATTCAACAAATAATGTAGACAAAGATAATGAAACATTTAAATGTTTCCATTGAAAAATTATTGAGGAAAATAATTTTTAAACATTCCAAAGTGTCTCATACCACTATGAAACAATTAAATCATAACCCTTATAATGGAATAACATTAAAAGAAATAAAGAACATCAATAGAATAAAGGGAATCATGATAAGATATATCAATTATAGAACATGCACCATACATATGGAATAAGTTTTGAATAAGCAATATATCTCACAAAAGAGAAAATTAGATGAGAAAACTCCTTTTTTTACTTTGGAATGAAAAATTATTTTGGAAAATAATATGTATTATACATAAATTATGATTGTAAATAAGTATATCCCAGAAAATAAAATATAAGTACAATGAATTTTTTCTTATGAATAAAGTATCTCCAACATATCAAATTAGTTTTTAAAAGAGTTTAGAATTTAGCATCTTTAGTGCGGTTTATAAAAAATGATAGAGTCATTAAAATCCTAAAAAGAATTATTGTTTGTATTAATAGAAAAATGTACAAAGATATTTATATGGAAAAAATGATTTATTTTTTTAAAATATTGTATATTAAAATAGATTATGTGTGGTTCATGAAAATGGGTAATAAATTTGGAAGTTTCCTTTAATTGGTATTTCTTATTAGAAGGAATTAAAAAATGGAATCACTATGAAACACGAATTTACTCATAAAAGAAAGATGAAATGATTTGGATATGTGGGTTTATAACCTATAAACATAATCAATAAAAATTATATAGAAATAATTCAGGATTAAATTAATGAAATGAGAGAGAAAATGTAACCCATATGAAAAATGGATGTTCAGGGAGAACCCCTTACCTTATGATCGAATGTGTTCTAAATGTGATCTTCATGTCTTGTATAATAAGATTATATATATTAATTAATTAATTCATATCCATTTATACATTTATTTTATTTATGATATTTTTATATTTTTTGATTTGTTATAAGATACAATTTTATCATTGTCAAGTGTTTGTTTCCTTGGTTTTCATGATCGGTTTTCTTATATACTTTTATGGAAAATCGTGTAAAATGAAAATTGTTTCCTAGAATTGAAATTATATGTTATTAATGATTTTATAAAATATTCAATGATCTTTTATATCATTTTGTTTATATATATGGGGAAGATTCAGTAGATAAAATGTCAATGATGAACATTAGTTTATTTAATTTAATTTTCAATTATCACCAAAATGTTCTAATTTTTTAATTAATATTAGGTATATGTACTGGTTCAATAATATTATATGGCATATAATATGTATAATAAAATATTATCTAACTATAATAGTGGTTTTATGACTATCCATGAAGGTGTTAATGAAATATGAAAATGCATCATCCATGATGGTGGTAAATCCACACATCACATGCGATGTTTTCATATTCTAAATTAAAGTGAGAAGAGAAAGTGATTGTTGAAGTATTTTCATTTAAAAATATAAAATTACAATATATATAATATACTCGAGTTATCATTCATTTTTGTATATAAGATGTTACGTAAGGATAAGAAAATAAACGAAATAGAATGAAATTGAAAGAGAGGGATTATGGGTTTTTACATCTTGATTTCTTGTCCTTAACTACCTCCTTAATTAACTTCATATTGGACTTTTGGTGATATAGATGGATCATGGATGTTATTAAGAGACTTTAGAAGAGTATTGGGTGGGAATATGACAAGCTTCAATGATTACAAGGTTTAAAGAGAAGAGTTGGTGAGAGGTGGTATTTATATTACAGAAGAGGGGTGTTCTTTTATTATTTATTATATTAGTTTACTATTTTGGCACATGACAAGAAATATTGATGATTCCATGACTAAATACGGTAAATAGAGAATTATAGCCTTATATTATCATTCTTACAATAGTGAAGAATCAATGAATAGTTAATTTAATCTATAATGTATATATATCATAAATTACTGTACTATAATATTCACTAAAAATTAATGTATTTTAAAAAAATACCAAAAAATAAACCTAACATTTCAATGACAAAAATAATTAAAAAATTAAATTCAATTTTTGAAATAATTATAAATATGTGAAATTTAATATTTAACTATAATCATCTTTTACAAGGAAAATACCAATTTTAGATTTATAGCTGATTTTAAAATACATTGAAAAATTAATTAAGGTATCAAAAAATAATCTTATAATGATAACACAATAAAACATTTACTTGTTATTATATATTAGGAAAATAATTTTTCTTTTATATCATTTTGTTTATTATAAAATTGAAAATAAATATTTCTGTTTATAATAAATATCAACCCGAAATAAATAGTTTGTAAAAGTTTTTTTAATTAAAATATGATATATTCATATCATATTACAATATATAGGATGCCTAAATTTTATTTATACATTCATAGTTGAGGTTACTATAAAATTTTCCTAATTACTTTTTTTAAGTGTAACATTATTATTCCAAATGTCATGTTAATGTTTCTTTGATATATGTTTCTTAATTTAGGGAAAAATCCACTTATTTAATTAGTCCTTCATTTATAATTTGTTCTGTCTACTTTGTGATTTTTTATGATTTATGTCACGACCCGCCCTCGGAGTCCGTGCCGTGACTACCCCAAGCCCGCCTTCCATAGGCCAGGGGCTGGCGACTAGCACCAAGGTGTAAATCCCGGTAAAAAGGGAAGGAATTGCCTTTGTAAAGTAAACAAACACCACAGAGTAAGTAAGCGGAAAGTAAACACTAAGCAAAAGTAGAGTACAACTGAAAGTGCGGAAAAGTAAATGAGCCAGTATACAAACCCAAACTGAAAGTAAAGTACAACTCGAAAGGGAAAACAGCAACTGAAAGTAAAAGCCGCTACACCGAGCTGTCCACTGGAAATCCCACCTGAAGGGTTGGTACAGATAGCTCCACTGCTCCACGGGTCCCGTCGTCCGCTCCGAACACGTCCCGCCCAGTGGTCCACCTCCAAGTACCGTCCTGCTCTGCAAGCCTCAGCTAAGATCAACGCTGTCCGTCGTCTGCAACCAACACAACGTAGTGCGGGCAAAGCCCGTGTAGGGGTGATTATAAGCTACTCAGTAGGGACCCCGAGACCCCTCAAGGTCTCCCAAAATCCACAAAGGATAAACCACAAAGAAAGGTACAATCACAAAGTAACAACCGACACTACTTAGGTATATGCCCATACATATACCTAAGTCATCAATTTCAATACGCTCCAACCTCCGAGCCCAAGTACAACTCAGTCCACACAGGAAAGTAGACGTATTCCACACAGGAAAGCAAAACGTAATCCACACAGGATAGCACAACACATTCCACACAGGAAAGCAACAAGATTCAGCTCACACAGGTATACTTCTTCAATGGACGATAAAGATGACCACTGATCCATCTAAGTCGTCGGACCCACGAAGGATCGATAGGTAACTAACCCCCACAAAGACCCACACAGGATCGGTCCCACACAGGACCTGTAGGCGCTGGTTCACACAGGACCGTTGAGCGCAAGGACCCACACAGGATCAGACCCACACAGGATCGGGCCCACACAGGACCTGTAGCACTGATCCACGTAGGATCGCTGAGTGATGTAGTCGTCGTCGTCGAATCCACACAGGTTCTCTGTACTGTCGTCGTCGCAGTCACAGTAGCAGTAGCAGCAGTAGTAGTAGTAGTCACAGTCGCAGCCAGCACTAGGGTTCCTGCACACAGCAAGCTCGTTCGGAGGGTCCGCTCCATGAGCCGAGAGGCTGATACATCAACTGTCACTAAGTTCAGAGTTGATGTATCCAAAAGTTCTGTATCGTCAACAGGAACTCAACGCAACAGACAGCGCGTCGATCGGACGCCTGGTCTGAGAGTTATTGGCATTTTCGTCCCCGGGGCCCGGTTGGTTTTTAAGGCAAAACCAACCCCACCGTACTCCACCTGCATCCAAACCTCGGGCGGAGTATGCCAAAAGATCCGTCTCACTAAGAGGAACATAATAAAACTGACGGCACGTCAATCGGACGTCCGTAGCTCAAGATATGAGCGTTTCCGCTCCGAAGGCCCGGTTGGTTTCGTGAACGAACCAACCCGGCCGAACTCAAAGTATTCCAAAACTTTGAGTGCAATATACCGAAACGACTGTCTCGGTCTATGGATCGCGTTGCCACAGACGGTTCGTCGATTGGAGGTCCGTGGCACAAGTTATGGCCAAAAGACCGAAGATGACACGAAAACGGGGGGTCCGGGTCCGGGCCGACCCGGCCCGACCCCCCCTGGGTCGGCCCGAACTGGGTCGACCCGACCCGGGTCTGACTCGGCTCGGCCGGTCCGGCCGGCACGGTGGCGCGGCCCGGGCACCGCTCGCGCGCCGCGCGCGGGGTCCGGTGCGCTGGCGTCTGGCGCCAGCTGTGCGCAGCGCGACCAGCGCGCTGCGATGGAGAAACGGGGGGCACAACCCCCGTGTTTAAGAAACCAATGGCCCCCCCACGTGGAAGGGGGGCCCGCTCCAGCCATCCGGGGGTTCACCCCCCGGGTCTTCAGGGTAACGGCCGGCTTTGCCGGCCATTCTACATACACGCGGGACCCAGATGGGTCCCGCCCTGACCACCGCGGCCGGCTTTGCCGGCCGCTTAGAAGACCACCGCGGCACTGCCGCAGCTGGTTTCTCCGGCGGCGCACCGCCGCCGCCGATCGCCGGCGCCGCTGCGCTGGGGCGGTGCGCCGCTGTCGAACTCTGCGGACCACCGGTCGCGCACCGGTGGTCCGTTTTGACCGCCGGCTGCGCCAAAACTCTCCTCAGGTCGAGAACTTTACTACGGTGATCACAAATCCTTAGTGCGGTCCACTTTCCGGCTTCCGACACCGGCGGCCCGATGAGCCTCCGGTCCTCTAGTCCCGCCGCGACCTGGAATTTGGCAGGGATGTTCGTCGTCCGGCGTGGTGCGACGGCACCGCGCCCCTCCGCCGCGGCCCCGCTCCGGCCGTGGCGCCTTCGATTCCCTTCGACGCGGCGTGACAGTGTCACGTTCGTGATAATTCTTCCACGGTGCGAATTTCCGCGTGGTGCAACGGCACCACGCCATCTTGTTTCATCCGCAAGATAAATCAACAAGAAAAAGGAGGGGGTTCGGCCGTGTTCATGCGGTCCGGCCCCCTCACGTTAAACGATAACACATATTTAAATATCCTCACTTTTGTCATGCTAGAACCACGAACGAGAATAAATAAATAAATAAATAAACAACAACAACCCCTACCTCGAAAAAAAATGACGTCGCACGTCGGGTATCGTGGAGAAAGGTGTCGCGGCGTCGGACGTAGATTCCGTGGACGTTGGGGTGCGTCCGAGGAGGAAACGACGTCTCTTCACTTGTCGCTATGACGAATAAGGGAGGTACATTGTCGTTGGCGATGATCACCACGGTCGGCGACTTCTCCCTTGTCTAGGAGGAAGATGTAGACGGAAGAATCCGGGACGCCGAGTCTTGAAGGTCGTGGGGTCGATGTTGTTCGTCGGAGAAGAACCGTTCTTCACGTTCTTCGTCGAAGACGAAGAAGATCTTCAAGTCTCTCAATGATTCTCCCAAACCTCTCAAGCAACAAAGAAACTAACCAAAAATAAATTAAGCTCACAGTTAATTTATTAACACAACCCCAACCTTTGAAATTCAGGAGTTTGAATTTCAAAACTCAAATTAAACTCACTTATTAATGTCATAAGTTATAACTCAAGTTCACATCATTAATTGTGAGTTGGGGGGGTTAGAGGATATGAAGAGGTGGGGTTCGTGTGGGCCCCACCACCCTCTTAACCTCCCAAGGGATGTTGGGTAGTTACCCAACTTCCATCCAATGGATAAAAACACTTAAGGAAAGATAAAAATAAAAATTGAAGTTAAAATTTTATTTTAACATTCACAATTTTTTTTACAACTTCCCTCGTGTAAACGCAACTCCGGAATAGGCGTTCATAAGAAAATACCAGCGCTGCGGTTCCATCGGTGCCCTCAGAATTCAATTCCGAGCACCGAATCAAAAGTTAGGAATTCCCGCTCATTCGTTTACTGAACGTACCTGAGCCAAACTTCGGAAATTGATTCCGGGCACACTGGGCCTCGGAATCAGGTGTCGTCAGAAACCGCGCTCTTGTAAAATTCCAAAGAAAATTAAGAAAAAATTTCCCTTGAATTTTACGGGTCTTTACATTACTCCCACCTCAGGGCTTTACGTCCCCGTAAAGATACATAAAAAACTATAGGAACAAATGAGGGTACTGAGCACGCATCTGAGCCTCCCGCTCCCATGTGCTCTCCTAGAGATTCCCGTGCTTCCATCTGATGCGCACAAGAGGAATCGATCGCCCACGTAGGACCCACTCCTGTCGATCCTCTATCTCTACCAGGACCTCCGTAAAAGTCGCCCCATCGTCAACGTCAAGCTCCCCATGGTCAATGATGTGCGTCGGGTCGTGCACGTATCTCCTCAGCTGAGATACGTGGAAGACGTCGTGCACCCGGTGCAACTGAGGTGGCAGAGCCAGGTGATAAGCCACCTCACCAACCCTACTGAGGACCTGGAAGGGTCCGATGAAGCGCGGAGATAACTTGCCTCCTCGGCCAAAACTCCGAATACCACGTCGAGGTGAGACCCGCAAGAAGATGTGGTCGCCATCCTCGAACTCCAGTGGCCTCCGCCTCCTGTCAGCATATGACTTCTGCCGGCTTTGAGCTGTCCTCATCCGCTCCTGGATGACCTGGACCATCTCTGTCATGGCCTGGACCATCTCCGGTCCCACAAGTACTGACTCCCCAGGGTCTGTTCAGCACAAAGGAGATCTACAAGGTCGGCCGTACAATACCTCGTACGGTGCCATCCCGATGGTGGAGTGGTAGCTGTTTTTGTACGCAATCTCCACCGAGGGTAGGTGGTCCTCCCAGCTACGGCCAAAGTCGAGGACACATGCGCAGACCATGTCCTCGAGAGTCTGAATGGTCTTCTCCGTCTGACCATCTGTCTGAGGGTGAAAGGCTGTGCCCAGACGTAGCTGGGTTCCGAACGCCTCTACTGAGCCCTGCTCTCTAATGGGTAAGAAGTGTGCCGACTTGGTGAGTCGGTCATCAATCACCCAGATGGAGTCGTGACCTCTGTAAGTACGTGGAAGTCCAGTCATGAAGTCCATAGATATGCCGTCCCACTTCCACTCCGAAACCTCCAAGGGCTGTACCAAGCCTGCGGGTACCTGATGCTCTGCCTTCACCTGTTGGTAGGTGAGACATCGAGAAACGAACTCTGCTACAACCTTCTTCATGCCCGGCCACCAGTGCTGTCGTCTGAGATCCTGGTACATCTTCGCCACTCCAGGATGTACCGCCAAAGGAGAAGTGTGAAACTCTCTCAGCACCTCCTCCCGCAAAGCGACTGGTACCATGGTACGTCCTCTGAAAAGGATGTCGTGCTCTGCTCCAAGGGAGAAACCATCAGGTGTCTGTCCCGAGGATATCTATGCATGACGTGTCTCACAGTTAGCGTCCTCACGTTGTGCCTCTCGGACCTGCTGTAGTAGAGGAGGGGTGACTGTGAAAGACTGGAGGAAGGCTGCTCCATCTCTATCCACGAAGGATATCTGCAAAGAGACTAGCTGCAAAGATTTCTCCTTTGCCGAAAAGTGAAATCCGGTCTCATCCCCTGGATGAACCACATTCCTTGCCTAAAACAGTCAATCCCATCATGATTAGATAATTCATAGCATGGATGACGTCGTAAGGCCTCGACGCTGCTAACAAGAGATCCAACCGTTACTCTCGCCTCCAAGGGTTGAGTCACACTGTCGGCATCAGTGTGTGGTCACTGGGTTTCCTCCAGTAAGAATCTCGCAAATGAGGGTCAAGTCAACAGTTTTTTTTAACCGGCACCTCTTAGTAAAAACAAACAAAAGACAAGAAAACAAAAGTCACCAAGGCAAGTGTCTTTTATTACATCAACATAAAGAACAAGGTCACAAAGAAACACAAACTACGAAGCTAGAGGCATTATGGGCAAAGGCCTCTATGCCTGGAGCTAGTCCCGCACTAGTCCACCCGCTTCCGGAGCTCCATGATCGTAAGCTTCAGCTGCCTGAAGCTGTGATCTCCCCTGAGGTCGGGGTGGACCTCCTAGTGGTGGTGGTGGTGGAGCCTCAAAGCGTCGCCCACCACCTGCTGCTCGACCAGATCCTCTGCCTCGTCCGCCTCCTCCCTGCGGACCGCCACGGTCAAACCTCTGCCTCTGCCTAGGTGGTTCCTCAACCGTCTGCTGCTCCTCTGCATGGCGGGCTGGGCAGTCACGAGCCATGTGGCCTTGCCCGCCGCATGCATAGCACTGCCTTCCACTCGAAAGACTGGCTCCGCGCTGTGTGCCCTGCACTGCTGAGCTAGTGCCCTAAGGTCGTCTGCCTGAAGGTCTGGTCTGTCTGGACCCCTGAGTCATCCGTCGACTGCCTGCTGCAGATGACTCTGCCACTTGCCGCCCTGCGGTGGGTCGCTGCGCTGGTGTAGACTCAACAAGGAAGCTCTCGATCAGAAGGGCCCGCTCCAGTACTCCTGTCTAAGTCGGTATGCTGAGGGAGATCAGCGATGCCCTGATCTCATGTCTCAAACCCTGCTCGAAGGTCCAGGCCCGGAAGAATGGGTCCCGTACCATGTTAGTCGAGTAGCGCGAGAGATCAGTAAATCTCGCCGAGTACTGAGCGACCATCATGCTGCCCTGCCGCAGCTGAAGAAGCTCCTGGATACGCACCGCACGAATGGTGGCTGGGACGAACTCTGAGCGGAAGAGGCTCTCAAAGTCCGTCCAAAGTAGAGATGCCTCATCGTGCACCTGGAGCATCAAGCTCCACCATCGTCCTGCTGCTGCGTGTAGTAGCCTCGCAGCGAGGATCACCATGAGGTCTGCTAGTGTCCTCACTAGCCTAAACACATGTACCACTGCCTCCAGCCAGTCCTCGGCTGCCTGGGGATCCGTCTCCCCGTGAAACCTGGGTGGTCACTGGCGCTGAAACTCATGCAGTGCGCTGAGGCAACGTGCATCGTCAGCGGCTGGTGCTGGAAGCATCGGGGGCTCGACAGGTAGAACTACCGCCGGTGCCACTGCTGACAAAGGGCCCTACACCGAAGCCTCGTCGCTCGGTGGGCTGTCGTCACACTCGACTCTCGGAACCCTAGCTGGCTGCCGTCGTGGGGCCATCCTGAAAAGGAAACAGGTGCGCCACGGTCAGAACAGTATACCTGGTGATCTGATATAAGTAATCACAAAGAAAACTTTGAAACACACACGCAATCAATGTTTTCGTGCATTAAGTCAGAAATCAGAAGTCAGGGTCCTGGTGTACGGATACATCGGCCGCCGCACCAACACTGGACTCCCTGGACTGATAACCACACTCAATACGCTAAATATTATTTCTTCACATAGAAAAGATCAGAGTTCGTGGTAGAACCAAACTCCTCTGATACCAATTTGTCACGACCCGCCCTAGGAGTCCGTGCCGTGACTACCCCAAGCCCGCCTTCCATAGGCCAGGGGCTGGCGACTAGAACCAAGGCGTAAATCCCGGTAAAAAGGGAAGGCATTGCCTTTGTAAAGTAAACAAACACCACAGAGTAAGCAAGCGGAAAGTAAACACTAAGCAAAAGCAGAGTACAACTGAAAGTGCGGAAAAGTAAATGGGCCAGTATACAAACCCAAACTGAAAGTAAAGTACAACTCGAAAGGGAAAACAACAACTGAAAGTAAAAGCCGCTACACCGAGCTGTCCACTGGAAATCCCACCTGAAGGGTGGGTACAGATAGCTCCACTGCTCCACGGGTCCCGTCGTCTGCTCCGAACACGTCCCGCCCAGTGGTCCACCTCCAGGTACCGTCCTGCTCTGCAAGCCTCAGCTAAGATCAACGATGTCCTTCATCTGCAACCAACACAACGTAGTGCGGGCATAGCCCGTGCAGGGGTGAGTATAAGCTACTCAGTAGGGACCCCGAGACCCCTGAAGGTCTCCCAAAATCCACAAAGGATAAACCACAAAGAAAGGTACAATCACGAAGTAACAACCGACACTGCTTAGGTATATGCCCATACATATACCTAAGTCATCAATTTCAATACGCTCCAACCTCCGAGCCCAAGTACAACTCAGTCCACACAAGAAAATAGATGTATTCCACACAGGAAAGAAAAACGTAATCCACACAGGATAGCACAACACATTCCACACAGGAAAGCAACAGGATTCAGCTCACACAGGTATACTTCTTCAAAGGACGATAAAGATGATCACTGATCCATCTAAGTCGTCGGACCCACGAAGGATCGATAGGTAACTAACCCCCGTAAAGACCCACACAGGATCAGGCCCACACAGGACCTGTAGGCGCTGGTTCACACAGAACCGCTGAGCGCAAGGACCCACACAGGATCGGACCCACACAGGATCGGGCCCACACAGGACCTGTAGCACTGATCCACGTAGGATCGCTGAGTGCTGTAGTCGTCGTCGTCAAATCCACACAGGTTCTCTGTACTGTCGTCGTCGCAGTTACAGTAGCAGTAGCAGCAGTAGTAGTAGTAGTCACAGTCGCAGCCAGCACTAGGGTTCCTGCACACAGCAAGCTCGTTCGGAGGGTCCGCTCCACGAGCCGAGAGGCTGATACATCAACTGTCACTAAGTTCAGAGTTGATGTATCCAAAAGTTCCGTATCGTCAACAGGAACTCAACGCAACAGACGGCGTGTCGATCAGACGCCTGGTCTGAGAGTTATTGGCATTTTCGTCCCCGGGCCCGGTTGGTTTTTAAGGCAAAACCAACCCGACCGTACTCCACCTGCATCCAAACCTTGGGCGGAGTATGTCAAAAGATCCGTCTCACTAAGAGGAACACAATAAAACTGACGGCATGTCAATCGGACGTCCGTAGCTCAAGATATGAGCGTTTCCGCTCCGAAGGCCCGGTTGGTTTCGTGAACGAACCAACCCGGCCGAACTCAAAGTATTCCGAAACTTTGAGTGCGATATACCGAAACGACCGTCTCGGTCTACGGATCGCGTTGCCGCAGACGGTTCGTCGATTGGAGGTCCGTGGCTAAAGTTATGGCCAAAAGACCGAAGACGACACGAAAACGGGGGGTCCGGGTCCGGGCCGACCCGGCCCGACCCCCCCTGGGTCGGCCCGAACCGGGTCGCCCCGAACCGGGTCCGACCCGGCTCGGCCGGTCCGGCCGGCACGGCGGCGCGGCCCGGCCGCCGCTCGCGCGCCGCGCGCGGGGTCCGGTGCGCTGGCGTCCGGCGCCAGCTGTGCGCAGCGCGACCAGCGCGCTGCGATGGAGAAACGGGGGGCACATCCCCCGTGTTTAAGAAACCAACGGCCCCCCCACGTGGAAGGGGGACCCGCTCCAGCCATCCGGGGGTTCAACCCCCGGGTCTTCAGGGTAACGGCCGGCTTTGCCGGCTGCTTAGAAGACCGTCGCGGCACTGCCGCGGCTGGTTTTATCCGGCGGCGCGCCGCCGCCGCCGATCGCCGGCGCCACCGCGCCGGGGTGGTGCGCCGCCGTCGAACTCTGCGGACCACCGGTCGCGCACCGGTGGTCTGTTTTGACCGCCGCCTGCACCAAAACTCTCCTCGGGTCGAGAACTTTACTGCGGTGATCACAAATCCTTAGTGCGGTCCACTTTCCGGCTTCCGACGCCGGCGGCCCGATGAGCCGCCGGTCCTCTGTCCCGCCGCGGCCCGGAATTTGGTAGGGATGTTCGTCGTCCGGCGTGGTGCGACGGCACCGCGCCCCTCCGCCGCAGCCCCGCTCTGGCCGCGGCGCCTTCGATTCCCTTCGACGCGGAGCGACGGCGTCGCGTTCGTGATAATTCTTCCACGGTGCGAATTTCCGTGTGGTGCGACGGCACCACGCCATCTTGTTCCATCCGCAAGATAAATCAACAAGAACAAAGGAGGGGGTTCGGCCGTGTTCATGCGGTCCGGCCCCCTCACGTTAAACGATAACACATATTTAAATATCCTCACTTTTGTCATGCTAGAACCACGAACGAGAATAAATAAATAAATAAATAAACAACAACAACCCCTACCTTGAAAAAAAATGACGTCGCACGTCGGGTATCGCGGAGAAAGGTGTCGCGACATCGGACGTTGATTCCGTGGACGTTGGGGTGCGTCCGAGGAGGAAACGACGTCTCTTCACTTGTCGCTATGACGAAGAAGGGAGGTACGTTGTCGTTGGCGATGATCACCACGGTCGGCGACTTCTCCCTTGTCGAGGAGGAAGATGTAGACGGAAGAATCCGGGACGCCGAGTCTTGAAGGTCGTGGGGTCGATGTTGTTCGTCGGAGAAGAACCGTTCTTCACGTTCTTCGTCGAAGACGAAGAAGATCTTCAAGTCTCTCAACGATTCTCCCAAACCTCTCAAGAAACAAAGAAACTAACCAAAAATAAATTAAGCTCACACTTAATTTATTAACACAACACCAACCTTTGAAATTCAAGAGTTTGAATTTCAAAACTCAAATTAAACTCACTTATTAATGTCATAAGTTATAACTCAAGTTCACATCATTAATTGTGAGTTGGGGGGGGGGGGTTAGAGGATATGAAGAGGTGGGGTTCGTGTGGGCCCCACCACCCTCTTAACCTCCCAAGGGAAGTTGGGTAGTTACCCAACTTCCATCCAATGGATAAAAACACTTAAGGAAAGATAAAAATAAAAATTGAAGTTAAATTTTTATTTTAACATTCAAATTTTTTTTACAACTTCCCTCATGTAAACACAACTCCGGAATAGGCGTTCTTAAGCAAATACCAGCGCTACGGTTCCATCGGTGCCCTCGGAATTCTATTCCGAGCACCAGATCAAAAGTTAGGAATTCCCTCTCGTTTGTTCACTGAACATACCTGAGCCAAACTTCGGAAATTGATTCCAGGCACACCGGGCCTCGGAATCAGGTGTCGTCAGAAACCGCGCTCTTGTAAAATTGCAAAGAAAATTAAGAAAAAATTACCCTTGAATTTTACGGGTCTTTACAATTTATAAAATATGAAATAAATTTTTCTATAACATAATTGATCAAATAAATTGTTTTTAAAAGGATAAGTACTATAAAGTCATGGGGTTTTATATTATTCACACCATTGAAAAATTGTGTCCTCAAAATTTGAAATTTTACATTGAAATTCAATGGTTAATACACCAAAATTCATTTACGGGAAACCCACATTATAAATAGTGTTAAAAATATCCTCTTAATAAGAGGGGAAAGGGAAATGGTAAGTTCACCAAAAAACATAGGATTTCATATAGTAAATCATTAATGTAAATTGATAACAAGGACATGGAATGAAAATATAACTATCATGTTCTGATTGAGAGTGATAGAGAACACGGTCATTACAATGGTAACCATCACGAAACCACAAATCTTGTTAATGGTTAAAAGAACATTTATTTCTCAAAAATAAAAGTAATGAGAAAATGTTTTTGTTGCAAAATATTTTTCTAAGAGTTTATCGATTAATTTAATATAATTATAGCAATTTGATAAATTTAACATAACTGATTACTTTCCAGGTTATACAAGAAATATCATCCTTTTTTGTGCTATGATCTATTTTCACATCAGCCCTTACACCTGGAAATGAATGTTCAAGATTACCTTTCAATGACTAGAAAACATTTAATGAATCATAAGCCCTTTAGGTAATTATTTATAATATTAAATGTTTACTAAAACTAAGAATTCTGTCACCTGTTATTTACTATAATATGTTCTAATGTTTAACTTGATCAAATCCATAATTAGTTAATCATAAGACCCAAATAAAACTTGTAATTCCACATTAAAACACCAAAAATGTTGAATAAAGGGAACTAAATTTTCAAAATCAACTTAACATAATATTCTGCAAATAATTTATCTCTTGATACCATATACCAAATATATGAATACCATGATCACCATATCAACATAAAAAACATGCATGCTTTAAAATCCATAAAGAACAAGTATTGCAGTAAAATCTAAATATATCTAGTGATTATTATATAAAAAATTTCATAACATAATTATTTAATCAGAAATCAGAATCCATTACTTATTAAAATATTTCAACTATTGCAGGTTAAGATTGAACATGATCTATTATACATTTTTTGTATATTTTTTTAACCTTAAGACATTGATTTGTGTAGTGTACCATTTTCTTATAGTTTGAGAACTTAACATTGGAGACTTCATTCCATTAATTAATTTCATGAGCATGGTTTCCTTTTTATCCACACATGAAGAAAACTGATTTTCCCATTAAGTATAAAAATATGTGTTTCCTTCCAAAAATATCACATGTTGGAAAATACTTCTTTAACTTTTTCCATATATCAGCCATTTTAAAAAAATTCATCTTCTTAACTTACATACTTCTAAATCCATAAGACTTGGATAATTCTTTATCTATCTTCATAAGACATGAAACTATTTCCTCATATTATTAGTCGATTTTGGGAGAGTACTTCACTTTGAAATAATATCTTAAACCCCTCTAAGAAATGAGTATGCTTACTCTTTGGATTATGTGCTTTGATGTGGTTCCAATTCATTATAATATATTCCATTTATAAAAAATATAATACTCTAGAAATGATCATAACATTATGAAATATAATATTTCATCGCAAAAATAGAGAAATAATTAATATAAATTTAAAAAATTATACATAGTTTATCTCAGAATAATATAAATGGTTTCGTGGGGGACATATTTACTATTAAATAATTCATAGTGGTTTGTAAAGAAAATTTCAATAATCGTAATCCTATCCCCTAGAGTGTCAAACCCGGTACATAGTAAGGTCTCCTATAATGTACTTTGTTTCACCGAGTCAGCCTCGACACTCCTTATCAGAGTTGTTACCCATAGGTACATTTTTTCCCAAACCACATCAACATGTAGTATCTAAAAAGGGATGTATTTATTAGAAGACCAAATTAATCTCTTCCTTCCCGAAATTATATGATTTTATTCTATTATTATCTTGAATGTCTATCTTAGGGTAATGTTCCCAAAATAGTGATTTTGAAATTAAGTTATCATTATTTTCACTATATTTGATCTGATAAAAACCGTAACAACAACAACCCTTATAGCCCAAAGCCTTTGGTCACTTTTTTACAATGTCATAGATACAAGAGATCGCATCACCAAAGATCAGTTAGTTTAGTATTCTTGAAAAACTTTATAGAAACATTTTCCCTTATTTCATTGATAATAAAACATATAACATAACAAAAGAAAATAAAATTCTTCTTATACTTATTAAAAGATTTCATATTTACAGCATGGGGAAGGAAAACAAATAAAAGGGTGATATCAAATGCTCAGTAAGGTTTATATGAAACTAAAATAAACTATACAAATTGAATAATTAATAGAAATTATATAAATCCCAAAATAAAATAAAAAACATGTGCCATCAGAATACTGGGAATGAAAATGAAACCATATATTTTTTCATAATGAAAACCTCGTGGAATATAATCATTGAATACTGAATAATGAAAATGATTATTTATTGGATGTCATGTATCTAGTACATGATCCATTATACCATTAAGACTATTTAATTTTTTGAGAAAGAATCCAAATAATTCTTTTTGGAAGCAATCCTGATGGATTTTTCACCAACTGTTTAATCTCATGAGACATGTCGATGCTTCGAGGGGCTATGACAGGACCGGCCCCTCATTGAAAGTCCAAATCATTTTTCATACATAGATTCAATTATTGAAAATTATGAATTATCAAAATATCCATTTTTAGTAGAATATTAAATAAGGGATTTTGACATAGATAAATATACTTTTAAAGGAGACCATTTTGAAATTCATGTGGAAAATAATCATCAAACATTTCAATGTTTCCTATAACACATTGAAACATTTAAATCATCATTACTATAAAGGAATAAAATTAATATAAACCCAAAATATCATGATGATATGAGGACTCACTATTTGATATATCATGTCTAGGGCATACATAACACACACGGAATAAGTGGTGGACACGACATATATCTCCCAGAAGTAAAAATTAGGCAAGAAACCCCATTTAATTTTGAAAGAAGTATTAATTTGAAAAATATTTTTAATTTTTCATAAAATAAGATTATAAACATGTATATAAAATATATTTTAAGGGAATTAAAATGAATTTATTTTTTCCTATAAATGATGTCCAACATGTAAAAATAGTTTTTAAGAAACTTTAGAATTAAGCATATTTAGTGCAGTTTAAGGAAACTAATAAGGTTTTTTAAAATAGAAAAAGTAATAATTGTCTATATAAACCCAAAATGTAAAAATATATTTTTTCATTTTAAAATTAGTTAATTTTAAAAAATATTGGTAGATTCATACAAATTATGGGTGTTAATTTATAAAGGGTAAAAAATTGGGAAGTTCCCTTTAATAGGGTTTGATTATGGGGAATAATTAAAAGGAAATACTTATAAAGGTTTCATTTCCCCATAAATGAAAGATGAAATGATCTGGGTAAATTATTTTAAAAAATATACACAGAATTTAGAAAAATTATATTAAATGAAGTAATTATTGCATTAGGGTAATGAGAGAGAAAACCTAACCTGAATGAAAAATTAATGTAAAGGGAGAATCCCTTACCTTATGTCTGAATGTGTGTCATAATTGACCTTAATGTCATAGATAATCAAATTAAATTCATTAAATAATAAATTAGTAAATTAAACTATATATTTTATTTATTATAAACATATTATGATCTTTTATGCAATTTTTGATAATTTATAAGACAAATTTAATTTCTTGGCACTCCCCGTTTCTGAGGTTTTCAAGATCAGTTTCCTTTTACACATGTTTGAAAAATTGTGTAAAATTAGAATAAATACCCATAATTGAATTTATATGTTAGTATATATCAATTTTTTTAGGTATAAGGATTAATCTTGAGCTAAAATGCTAATGATAAACGTTAGATTATTTTGAGGAATTTTCAATTATCACGAAGTAGTTTTGTTTTATTATTTAATATTATGTATATATATTGGTTCCAAAACATTATTTGAATTATAATATGTATTATAAAATATGATATTACCATAGTTGGGGTTTTCTGACTAGCCTTGAAGGCTGTAATGGAATATGAATACATAGCCCCCCCTAATGGTAGTAAATCGTCACATTACGAAAAATGTTATAATATTTTGATTAAAATGGAGAGGAGAAGGGGATAAATGATGTTTTTTAAATTATAAAATAATATTAAAGTACATATAAGATACTGGTTTTATAATTCATGTTTGGATATATGAGTTTGGATAATGATAATAAAATAAATAAAATTTAAGGATATTGAAATCGAAGGATTAAGGGCCTTACCTCTTGAATTATTCTCCTTGAGAAACTCTTTATGGACCTTGGGATTGGTATTTTGGGGAGAAAAATGATCATAAACGTGGTGAATATACTTTGGAAGAGTATTGGGAAGGAATTGGACATGATTCATTGCTTAATAGGTATGGGGAGAAGTGGTGGTGAGAAGTGGTATTTATAGTGGAGGATTGCGGCTTTTTTGATTATTTGATTCATTAGTTTATTATCCAGACTCAAGATAATAAATAGTAATTACGAAAAGGATAAATAACTTAAATATAAAATTATATTTCTATATTACATAGATTACATCAGTAATAACTCATGTAATAGTGTATTTAATCTATAATGTATATATAAGGTAAATTATTGTATTTCACTATCCACCAAAAAACTCATGTATTTCATTAAAATCCCAAAAATTTACAATATCCATTTTTTGACAAGTACAATTTGAAAATGATATCCATTTTCTTGAAATATTTTTATAAATATATTAATTTTAATTTTTAATCCAAATCTTAATTTACTTTTAAAATAATAATTCCAAAATTATAATCGATTTTTAAACACTTGGAAAAAAATAAGGAGGTCTCATAGAATTATTTTCTAATCATAATACAACAAAATATTGATTTATGAGTACATTTTTAAAAAATAAGTTTCAATTTATATAATTATATTAATTATTAATAATAAAGTAAACATTTATATTTTTCAAAAATATATACTCATAATTAATAATTACAAAAAAATTTATTTACATATACTACGATATAATTATATTATATTACCATATATAAGATTCTGAAATTTTATTTATAATTTCATATTTGGGGTTACAATTCTATTGTCCTAATTACTATACTTACAGATCACATTACTATTCATAATGTAATGTTACTATTTTATTGATATATATTCTTTAATTTCTAGAAGAATCCTATTATTTACATTATTCATCATTTATAAATTTTATTTTGTGTTATTTACGTGATTTTATATGATTTATACTATATTAAATAATTTTTTGTGCAATGTAATCAATCAGAATTTTTAAATTTATTTATGAGGTTACATACCATACAGACTTGGGGTGTCATAAAAGCAGTATCAAAGGAGGTTTTTGTTTGTTTTTTTGTCTTATTATTTAGGATATGTGCATTGGATATTAAGATGATATTGGCCATGGTTAGGATCTCATGAAAGGAAGTAGCTAACCTATATCTGGGGGAGAAAGAAAAGTACCTAGTGAGAGATTATACTTGATAATGATTTAATTTACAGTTTGATGTTATTTCACATTGGAAGATATACTTAATATCTAATTTGATTATTTTCAGAGATTATTGGCATCATTGACCGAAATGGAATGACAATTGAGTAAACATGCATCATTTTAGGAACTCATGTTTTCTATATTATTTGAATCATTTTAGGCATGAACATAAAATAATGTTTTGGTTATGTTTCACAAATGAAAATTATTATAATTACTTGTGTAATTAAAATGGATGTGGTTTTTAATATGAAATTGAGAAATTATTTAAACTTTTAAAATGTAATAACATGAATAGGGGAAATGGGAGTGTAATGGTAGAAATGAATTATTAATACCCAATGATAACCATCATCTAGATGAGGTTTTTGTTGAGGGTAGTGATTGTGTCTCATTTTTTACTATGTGATGGAAATAATGGGGATATCATGTAATGGATTTGTGTGAGTACCTCAGGTTAATGTGTCTTAATGTTCTATAATGTGTCCTAATATAGGTGACTTCTATTTTAGAGATATAAATATATGAATATTCTTGTTTACAAGGAAAATAAGAGGCCATGGAAAGATATTTTCTTCTAGTGGTTGAAATCAACGCATGAATAGTTCTAGGTGAGGACGGTGGGGAGCAATTCCAAAAGATCTTTTCTCAATTTATATTACTTATAGAAATCGGCCATGGATGATTTGTGATTATTATGTTCGACATTATAAGATATTTCCAGTTGCATGACCCTCAAAATTTTACTCGATGGTAGACCTATTGTGGTTGAATTTTGGATTGAGTCTACTAAGAGGATACTTTAGATCATGGATACTTCTTCTTAGAAAAGAGTCAAACTGAAATCTTCTATGTTATGTGTTTTTCACGACCTGTCCACCGGGGCCCATGCTGTCACTACCCCTAGCCCGCCTTCTATAGACCAGGGACGAGCGACTAGCACCAAAGGTGTAAAATCCATAAACTGGGAAGGCATTGCCTTTATGAACTGTAAACATACACAATCAGAGTATAAACTGAAAGAAAACACTAAGTAAAAACTTTATATAAAAGAGTTCTGAAAGTAAAGGGGTCGAAAATACAAGCCCACCTATAAAGTACGAGTACAACTGAAAAGGCACTAAACAACTGAAAGGTGAAGAACAGCTCTTGGAACGTCCACCACAGATCCTACCTGAAGGGTATGTTAAAATAGCCTCCTCATCACTCCTCATCTGTCAGTCTCCTCTGGGTACCAACTCGTCATGTGGTCCACCCTCGAGTACCATCCAGCCCTCGTACACTCTGCCTCAGTTAGTGTTATCCGTCGTCTGCATCCAACTAAACAAGGTGCAGGCCTAACCCATGCAGGGGTGAGTATAACTATACTCAATAGGGACCCTGAGACCCTCATGGTCTCACAAAATCCAACAAGGATAAACCAAAGAGTATGAAAAAATGGACATCCATTACTTAGGTATATTACCATACATATACCTATGTTATCAAATAACCAGTCTCAATTAAGTGAAAAAACACAGAATTCACTAACTCAGCTCATACAAGTATAAAACATATATAGAGAGATAGAAATGATCAATTGTAGCCACTAAATAATCAGAGCTATTAGAAAAACACTGGATCTAGGACCAGAAATTTTGTCAGACCAACAAATGATCCAGGAACAGATGTCAGAACTGTCAGACCAACACATGATCCAGGAACAATCGTCAGTGCACAACCAACCATAAGGTTTTCACAAAGCATGCTCGATTCTGGGAGGGTCCGCTTCTCAATCCAAGTTTCGATACATCAACTTCCACATCATCCTAGGTTGATGTATCCCAAAGTTCTGTATTATCAAAAGTAACACAACCCAATAGACGGTGCGTCAATCAGATGCTCGGACTGAGAGTTATTAGCATTTCCATTCGAAGGGTCCGATTGGATTTAGGTTCTATCCATCCCGAACATACCCCAACTGCGTCCAAACCTCAAGTGGAGTATTCCAAATAAACCGTCACGCTCCAAGATTTTTGTCGCAACAGACGGTTCGCCAATCGGACACCCACAACCCAAGTTATGGTTGAAAAGGTGGAAACAAGACAAAATAGGTTCGGGTCCGGTCCAACCCTATCAGAATGACCCGACCCGTGGGTCTGACTTGGTCTGCGGGTCCGACCCGGCCCGAGGGAGTCACTTGGCCCACGGGGGCGGCCTGACACGCGTTGGGTCTGGCCCAGCAGCCCGTAGGGGTCCACCTAAGCCGCATCCATGGGGGAGGCCACACGACCCCTAGAAATCCTGAATGGCTATGCAGTTCGGCTGGGAACCAAACCGGCACCAGGTGGAACCAGTCCACGTCACGTGGGACCCTCTGGGTCCTGCTCCTCTAGGCTGGCCATGTGGCCATCCACTTCCGCTCCTCCAGCGGTAGTCCTAGCCGGTCGCCTTTGCTCCAACGTCGCGGCCCCCCTTTCCATGGCTTCTTCCTCTATGTGGTGTGATGGCACCGTGCCCCTCCAGCGGCCTAGAGGCCACCCATGTGCACTGCCGCAAACTATTCTTTCACGCGGTGTAATGGCGCCGCACCCTTCCAGTGACCCGGCGGCCCTGCACCGCGGATTTCCTTCGTGTTCGGCCCAACGCCGGTCGTCGTTACTCCGCCGAGGCCCGTCGATCACGACCAACTCCTACGGCGGCACCGTAGTGCCGCCTGCATCGTCAAAAAGTGAGGAAAAACAGAGGGGGTCGGGTTGTGTTCCTTCATCCTGCACCCTCCGCAATATGCTAATAACAATTGGCTAAACATAAACCAATATTGAACGATGTAGAACAGGAAAAAATTCAAACTCAAATACCCTACCTCGGGTTCGTTGTTCATTGACGATGTCACAGAAAGGTGGAAATCGATTCATTGACATCGGAAATGAAGAAGTCGATGACGTCGTCATCGACGTTCTTCAAGGATGACAATTCATCCCTTGTTTTGATTGAAGATCCAAATGTGAGGATGTTCATCGTTGGCGGATGTAGTGTTCTTCATTGGGAGAATATGTTTCTCCAAGCTCTTCCAGCCACTCTTCCTACTACGGAATGACCAATTTAAATTAAATAATGTTTTAACATTTAAATTTGAACCCTACCACTAAATGAAGAAGTGTTGGCATAAATTAATAAAAGGGAGTTGGAGAGTTTCTCTACCTTAAATGAGGAGTTCCAAGGGATTACAAGCCCGGGTGGTCCCCAACACATTTAACAAGAAGAGGAGTTCAGACCTCAGGCGGGTCCCACCTCTATAACATCTCAAGGGAGGTTAATGTGTGGTGGTCCCCACTTCCAAACTCCTCTTGGAGGTTTTAACCAAAAAGAATAAAAATAAAGCCACAACATTATTTTTATTAAATTTATTCATAAAAACCCAAAAAATAACTTTCATTATCAACCAACTTATGTCGAGGTGAAAGTCTTCTTAAGAGAATACCAGCACTACGAGTTCAACAGTGCCCTCAGATTTCAATTCTGAGCACTAGTTCAGACATTATAAAAAAACCACTTGTACGTTTATAGAACGAACTTGAAAAAAACTTCAAAAATTGATTTCGGCCACACTGGGCCTCAGAATCAATCACTGTAAACTTTCGTGGACTCGTAAAAATTCCATGTACTAAAAAATATTTCTACGAGATTTACTGGTCTTTACATTCTCCCCACCTTAGGGCTTTACGTCCCCATAAGCTACAACTCAAACTAAGGGAACATATGGGGGAACTGAGCATGCACTTGATTATCCCACCTCCATGTGCTCTCCTAGAGGTTCTCATGCTGCCAACGAATGTGCACCAGAGGTATCGACCATCCACATAGGACCTACTCCTATCGATCCTCAATCTCCACTAGAACCTATGTGAATGTCACCCCGTCATCGATGTCCAGATCTCTATGGTCGATGATGTGGGAAGGGTCGTGCACGTATCTCCTCAGCTGAGATGCGTAAAAGACGTCGTGCACTTGGTGCAACTGAGGTGGAAGAGCCAGGTGGTAAGCCACCTTTCCTACTCTGCTGAGGACCTGAAAAGGTCCGATGAATCTCGAAGATAACTTGCCGCCTCAGCCAAAACTCCATATACCTTGTCGAGGTGAGACCCATAGGAAGACGTGGTCACCATCCTTAAACTCTAGAGGTTTTAGTCTCCTATCAGCATACGACTTCTGCCTACTCTGTGCAATATTCATCCGCTCTTGGATGATCTGCACCTTCTTCATTATAGCTCCTACAATCTCTAGTCCCACTAGTGCTGAATCACCTCTGTCTGTCCAGCATAGTGAGGATCTACATGGTCAACCATACAAGGAATCAAATGGTTCTATCCCTGTGGTGGAGTGATAGCTATTGTTGTATGGAAACTCCACAAAAGGTAAGTGATCATCCCAGCTGCGACCAAAGTCGAGGAAACATGAAAGAGCATGTCCTCGAGGGTCTGAATGGTCCACTTCGTCTGAGCATCTGTCTAAGGATGGAAGGAGGTGCTTAGATGAGGCTATGTACTGAAAGCCTCCTGCAACCCATTCCATAGTTGGGAAGTAAACCATGCATCACGATTAGAGATAATAGAAGAAGGTACTCCATGTATCCGCATAATATCCTGCATGTAGAGGTATCCCAGACACTGTACTAAACCCTGATCTCTTATCGGTATGAAGTGGGCCGACTTGGTGAGTCGGTCGACGATCCCCCAAATCACGTCGTGACCCCTGGATGTACTTGGAAGAATCGTCACGAATTCCATTGATATCCCATCCCACTTCCACTCTGAGACCTCTAATAGATGAACCAAGACTACTGGTACCTGGTGCTCCACCTTCACTTGATGAAAAGTGAGCCATCGAGAGACAAACTCTGCTACCGCCTTCTTTATACCTGGCCACCAGTGCTGTCGTCTGAGTTCCTAATACATCTTTGCCACTCCTGGATGTACTAAAAAAGGATATGTGTGGAACTCCCTCAAAAAATCCTACTAAAGTGACACTGGTACCATAGTACGTCCTCTAAAGAGGATGATGTGCTCCATACCTTCAGAAAATCCATCAAGTACCTGCTCTGTGGATATCTAAGTACGTCATGTCTCACAGTCAGCATCCCCATTCTGTGCTTCACTGAATCGCTAATGGAGTGGGCGAGTGACTATAAGATACTGTAGAAATGCTGACCCATATCTATCCATAAATGATATCTGTAAAGCAGCCAGCTGCTCTATTGCCCCTCCAGGAAGTTGTATACCAGATCTCCGGTTGAGAGAATCCGCAACAATTTTCCCCTTCCCAGGAGTATAGACTATCTCAAAGTCATAGTCCTGGAGGAACTCAAGCCAACGTTTTTGTCTCAAGTTTAGGTCCTTGTGATAGAAGATGTACATGAGACTCTTTTGATCAGAGTACACGGTAAAATGCTCTCCCATCAGGTAGTGTCGCCACATCTTCAAGGCGAAAACCACTGCTGCTAACTCTAGGTCATGGGTAGCATAGTTCTGATCATGTTGTCTCAATTGCCAAGAACCATATGTAATCACTGCTCGCTCCTGTATCAGGACACACCTGAGTCTGGTCCCGGATGCATCCCAGTATACTACGTACCCTACGCCTTCCTTTGGGTGCCTCAAGATGGGGGCACTAGTCAGCCTCTGCCTCAACTCATGAAAGCTCTACTAGAATCACTTTGACCACACAAAGGGTTTCCCCTTCTTCGTCAATGATGATAGTGGTGCTGCAACTCTGGAGAAGTCTGGAAAGAATCTCCAGTAATAACCAGCCAAACAAAGGAAACTCAGTACCTCTATCACACTTCTGGGTGGCTCCCAAGAAATTACCACATCAATCATCGCAAGATCCACTACAACTCCAACATCTGAGATGACATGACCCAATAAGTGAACCTCACGAATCCAAAACTAGCACTTTGAGAGCTTTCCATAATTCTATTTCTATTAGATTGTGTCCATTACTACCCACAAATGGTAGGTATTCTCCTCCTCAGTAGTCAAGTAGATCAGAATGTCATCGATGAAGACTAAAACAAAGCGATTAAGGTAAAGCTAGAAGATCCTCTATATGAGTCTCATGATCACTACTAGAGTGTTGGTTACACCAAAAGGAATAACTATGTACTCTTAGTGTCCATACCAACATCTAAAGGCCATATTCTACACATCCTCATCTCAAACTCTGAGCTGGTGATAGCCTGATATGAGGTCTATCATCGAGAACCACCATTATCCCTTCAGCTGGTGAAAGAGGTAATCAATCCACGTGAGTGGGAACTTGTTCTTCACGGTCACCTGGTTCCGGCGACGGTATTCAAAAAAAAGCCTCAAGCTCACATCCACCTTTTTGGCGAATAGAATTGGGGCTTCCCAGGGAGAAACACTGGGTCGAATGAATCCCTTCCCCTGCAATTCCTCTAGCTGTACCCGCAGCTCGCGAAGCTCCGCGGGAGCCATCCAATACGCTGGTGTATGTATCAGTGTCTTCTCGGGGTACAAGTAAATGTAGAAACCCACCTCTCTATGAGGATGTAGACTTGGGACGTCATCAGGAAAAACATTCTTGTACTGGTCCACCAATACAGGATAGCTCGGACTCTCCTCTTATACTGCTTTGAGGGTAAGGAAGGCCAACTGATGAGTGATCAACTTCACCCTCCTCCGAGTAAGTCTTTCCTATGCTGCAAAGGATCCATTCTCACTGGTGAAGGTGAAACTGGTCCCATCCATGTGGACACACCGCACTTTGCGCCTAATACAGTCTATCTGAGCATGGACTATAGATAACCAGTCCATACCCAAGAGGACGTCGTAAGGCCTCGACGCCACAACTAGGAGATCCCAGTCGCAGCTCTCTCCTTCGAGAGTAAGCTCACACTGCCTGTACCAGTTATTAATCATCGAATCTACTCATGTAGGAGTCTCTAGCCATAAATATCGAGCCAAAAAATCCATCGGAATCTCCGATCTCTGAACAAGGGTAGTGGCAATGAAAGAGTGACTGGAACCTGTGTTTATAAGAACTGAAACTATGGTGGAGTAGACACATATCGTACCTCGAATCATCTTTAGAGTGCCATGGTTGTATGCCTCAGCTTCCTGAAGCTTAGATCTCCCCTATCCACCAGCTCCCTACGATCAGGGTGGACCTCTTGGTGGTGGGGGTGGTAACACCTCGAATTGTCATCCACCGCCAGCTGCATGTCCTGCTCCTCTGCCACGTTCTCCTCCTACTTACAGACCACCTCGATCGAACCTCTTCCTCTTCTTGGGAGGTCCCTCTACTTTCTGATGATCGTTAGTTTGGTGGGTTGGATAATTAGGAGCCACGTGACCCTACTGGACACAAGAGTAACATTGCCCGCTCCTGGCATGACTGTCTCTATATCGTGTACCCCACACAACTGAACCCATATCCTGAGGTCATCCACTAGATGGTCTGGTCTTCTTGGAACTCTGCGACATCTATCTGTTGCTAGCTGTAGAAGACTCTGATATGTGATGCTTAGTGGTGGTTTACACTGCTGGTGACTGCTCAATAAGAAAACTCTCCAATAGGAGGGATATCTATAACACCCCGCCTGTGTCAGGATGATGAGTGAGATCATCGATGCTTTGATCTCTCACTTGAGCCCCTTCTCGAAAGTCCGGGCCTGGATGAATGGGTCCCTCACCATATCAGTGGAGTAGCTAAAGAGGTCGGTGAACCTCTCTGAGTACTGTGCCATTGCCATGCTACCCTACTGCAGATGCAGTAGCTCCAGTATCCGCACCACACGTAGGGTGGAAGGAACAAACTCTACCCGAAACAGTCTCTCGAAGTCTTCCTAGAGTAGTTTCGACTTTTCATGAACCTAGAGCATAAGGTTCCACCATCTGTCTTCTGCTTCATAAAGGAGACTCACAATATGGATCACCATAAGGTCAGATGGTGTCCCTACCAGTCTGAAAACTCTCACCATATCCTCCAGCCAATCCTTAACTGCCTGCGGGTCCATCTCACCCCTGAACCTGTGCGGCCTTTGGCTCTGGAACTCGTGCAATGCGCTCACGTGGCATGCACTCTCTGCTGCTGGGGCTGGTGGTATCGGTGGCCCAACTTGTAGTGGTACCATTGGTGCCTCCGATGTGATGGGGCCCTACACTGAGGCCTCATCGCATGGTGGGCTACCATCTCGTACATCTCTCAGAACCCTGATTGGCCGTCTGTGTGGAGTCATCCTGAAAAGAAACAGGTTCTCCATGGTAAATAAATTATACCTGGTGAGCTGACTCAAAGAGATCACAAAGAAAAATCATGAATCTTACAAGCAATCAGTGTTTTCGTGAACTGAGTCAGAAATCAGAATTCAGGGTCCTTGTGTATGGATACGTCAGCCGCCACACCAATACTATACTCCCTAAACTGAAAACCACATTCACTACACATAACTCTATTGCTTCACAGAAAAAATCAGAGTCTTATGTTCTGCTGTAGAACAGACTCCTCTGATACCAATTTTTCATGACTCGTCTCCTGAGGCCCGTGTTGTGACTGCCCCAAGCCCTCCTTCCATAGGCCAGGGGCTGGCGACTAGCACCAAAGGCGTAAAATACCTAAACTGGGAAGGCATTGCCTTTATAAATTTTAAACACACACAATCAGAGTACAAAATGGAAGCAAACACTGAGTAAAAACTGTATACCAAAGAGTGCTGAAAAGTAAAGCGGTTGGAAATACAAGACAAACTATAAAGTAAAAGTACAACTGAAAATGGACTAAACATCTAAAAGGTAAAGAGAAGCTCCTGGAATGTCCAACACAGATTCTAACTAAAGGGTAGGTACAGATAGCCTCCTCAGTACTCCTCGTTTGTCAGTCTCCTTTGGGTACTGACTCATCATGTGGTCCACCCTCGGGTACCATCCAGCCCTCGTACACTCAGCCTCGACCAGCATTCTCCGTCATCTGCATCAAACACAATAAGGTTCGGGCATAGCCCCTGCAAGGGTGAGTATAACGATACTCATTAGGGACCCCGAGACCCTCATGGTCTCACCAAATCCAACAAGGATAAAGCACGAAGTATGAAAACAATTAAGATCCCTTAGTTATATGCTCAAACATATATCTAAGTTATCATGTAACCCATCTCAATCAAGATGAAAAACACAAGAGTCACTTACACAGCTCACACAGGTATACCACTTATGTAGAGAGATATAAATGATCAGTTGTAGCCACTGAATCATCAGAGCTATCGGACCAACACACGATCCAGGACCAGTTATTTTTTCAGACCAACACATGATCCAGGAACAGAAGTCCGAACTGTCAGACCAACACATGATCCAGGAACAGTCGTCAGTGCACAACCAGTCGCAGGGTTTTCACAAAGGACGCTCGATTCCAAGAGGGACCACTCCTCAAGCCATTTTTCGATACATCAACTGCCACTTCATCCTGATTTGATGTATCCCAAATTTATTTCTCGTTAAATGGAACACAACGTGACAGACAATGCGTCAATCAGAAGCCCGGTCTGAGAGTTATTGGCAATTCCGTTCTGAGGGCCTGGTTGGATTTAGGATCAATCCAACCCGACTGTACCCCAACAGCATCCAAACCTCAAGTGGGGTATGCCAAAATAACCATCACACTCCAAGCTTTCTGTTGTAGAAGCCAGTTCTCCAATCGGACACCCGTAGCCAAAGTTATGAGCAAAAAGGTTGAAACAAGCCAAAACGGTCCCGGGTCCGGTCTGACCCAGGCGGACCGACCCGGCCCAAACCGGGTCTAGACTGGATTCCGACTCGGTCCATAGTTCTGACCCAGTTCTTGGGTCCAACCCAACCCGAGGGGGTGGCCCGACCTACGGGGGCGGCCCGGCCGACGCTGGTGGCCTGCCTTGCGCTGGGTCCTGCCCAGCAGCCCGCGCAGGGTCCAGCTTGAAGGCCCGCACTGGGTCTGGCCTGGCAGCCCGCGCAGGGTCCAGCCCATGATGGGCCTAGCCCGGTGGCCCGTGGGGTTCTACCTAAGCTGGGTCCAGGGGGAGGTCGTGCGCCCCGTGGAAATACTGAACGGTTATTCCATTCGGGTGGGAGCCAAACCGATGCTAGGTGGTGCCAGTCTACGTCACGAGGGACCTGTTGGGTCCCGCTCCTCTCGAAGGGTTGAGCATCCAGCTGCTTCCACTCTAGTTGCGGCCGGCCCAGCCTTCAACCATTGCTCCTCTACAGCGGCCCCCTGGTTGTGGCTTCTTCCTCGGCGTGGTGCGACAGCGTCGCGCCCCTCCGGTGACCTGGTGGCCGCTTGTGTGCACCGCCGCGGCCAAGGGCCGCAACCTGTTCTTCCACGCGGCGCGACAACGCCACACCCTTCCAGCGACCTAGTGGCCCTATGCCATTGGTTTCCATCGCGACCGGCCTAACACCGACCGTCGTTGCTCCGTCGCGGCCCGTCGATCACGTACCACTCCTCCGGTGTCGTCGTTTAAACGCCGCCATCATCAACAAGCGAGGAAAAGATAGGGGGGTTGGGTTGTGTTCATGCAGCCCACACCCTCCGCGTTATGGTGATACCAATCAGCTAAACCTAACCCAATATTGAATAATGTAGAAAGGGAACAAATTCAAACTCAAATCCCCTACCTCGGGTTCGTTGTTCATTGATGATGTCGTGGAAAGGAGGATGCCGATTCATTGACGTCGGAAATGAAGAAGTAGAGGAAGTCATCGACGTCGTTCTTCCTTGATGGAACTTCCTCCCTTGTTCCAGTTTAAGATCAAAAGATGAGGATGTTCATTGTTTGCAGATGTTGTGTTCTTCATTGGGAGAATAAGTTTCTCCAAGCACTTCCAACCCCTCCCCCAACTTAGTAATGGCCAATTTAAATTAAATTATGTTTTAACATTTTCATTTGAATTCCACCATTAAATGAAGAAGTGTTGGCATAAATTAATTAAAGGGATTTGAATATTTTCTCCACCATAATTGGGGAGTTCCAAGGGATTACAATGCCAGGTGGTCCCCACCACATTTAACAAGAAGAGGAGTTTAGAACTCGGGTGGGTCCCAACTCTATAAGCTCTCAAGGGAGGTTAAGCTTTGGTGGTCCCCTCCTCCATCAGCCTCTTAGAGGTTTTAACCAACAAGAATAAAAATAAAGCCAAAAATTTATTTTTATTAATTTTATTCATAAAAACCCAAAAAACAACTTTCATTCTTGACCAACATCTGTTGAGGTGAAAGTCTTCTTAAGAAAATACTGGCGTAGTGAGTTCAACGGTGCCCTCAGATTTCAATTTTGAGCACCGGTTCAAAAGTTATAAAAACATGATCGTACGTTTATTGAACATACCGATAAACAACTTCCAACATTGATTCCAGGCACACCGGGCCTCAGAGTCCAGCGTCGTAAACTTTCATAGACTCCTCAAAATCCAATGTATTAAAAAAATTACCATGTGATTTTTGGGTCTTTACACTGTTCAAGAAATGAACTGGTGGGAAAAACTAACTTAGTATGTGCTGCAAGTGAAACTGTAATTGAAGGGATTTCCTATGAAGTTCTTTGAGTGATTTTACCCTAAGATTCTCTGGAAGAAGAGGTCACCTGACTTGATGTGGATGACTCAAGGGACTATGAATGTGATGGAAAATGATGAAAACTTCATATATTAATAGTTAAACTATCCTAAAATAGAATGGGAAGAATATTATTTATAAAAATAGTGTAATAATTATCTTAAATGTAAAAATATTTCCTAGGTGAAAAACATTATGCAAAAGAAGTTTTATGAATTTGTAAAATAGGATATAATATTTGACTGGAGACCAAGGGAGACATCTAGGTGAATGTAGATGGTATATTTGGCATGGATATATGGTACATCTTTGAAGTGCTGGAAGTGTCGCATTGAAAATGTAAACCAGGAAGATTCAGAGGAGAGTGGCCAGGTGGAAGGGTTAGTTACTCCGAATATTACTCATGTAATTTTCCTCCAGTTTGGTAGGTCGAGACGCACTCGTATACACTGTCTCTAACAACTGGTTGCGTACTGTGTTTCTAGCATGATTAGACATACTCATATGTTTTATAGGAACCCATAAAATATAATTAGATATGGAGGGGATAGAAAGAACCTTATTATAGAAAGGGGGTCTTATACACCATATAATTTGGGAAGCTATAGTTATTCTAGTTTTAATGGTCAAGGTAGTGGATGTGTTCAATCCATGAAAGAGTTCATGTATCACCATTGGGGTGTTTCTCAGGGGACTCAGACTAAATCACACATAATAGGGGAAAGTCAGGTATATTCCATTCATTCTATACTAATGGATAGTGAGGTTGGACCATCAAACATTAGAGATACTATTCTTAAAGACTCTATACATTCTAGATCCTTATTTGATATTATTGCATTTAATTTTTTTATATCTATACAACATCTGAATGGGATGAGTTTGTATGTGGAGTTTGTGAATGGGGTTATGATGATAGATACCCCTTTTATAGTATGATCAAGAGAAATCATTTTGTGAAAGGGGTGTACCACCCAGTTTGGAGAGTATCATTTCAGTTGGGATCTTTACATCATTGATAATTCATGTTTTGACATTAATTTTGTTATGTAATGGATGGTAGCATAAAAATGAAACCGAGATTTATTCCAAAGGAGTGTGAATTTTATGTCTCCTCTAGGTGGAAAATATGTTCATTATGGATAATGGGATATCCCGGAAGTCCATACAGGGCCATTTTATCAGCAGTTGGGGGAGCTCACTACCCAGATTTCATATATATTTCGGGATAATGATGGTGAAAAACATGATTTATTTATTTCCATGTTAGAATAGTTCTAAGTCATGTTTCCTAAGTTATTAATAGGGCTTCCAATTTAGAGAAATGTAGAATTTACTATTGACCTCATTTGAGGATAAAATTCCATTTCCATATGGCCTTATAGAATGAAATTAACATATCATAAGGAGCTTATGAATCAACTAGTATAGTTGATGGATAATGGATTTATCTGTTTGAGTACATTTACTTGGTGTTTTTTAGTATTGTCTTAAAAGAAGGATGATGGATCTTCCACATATATGTTGGTTAAAGATTACCGAACTAGATGACATTGAAGAATCATTACCCTATTCCATATATCATTTATCTATTTGACTTGTTGATAAGGGAATCTAGATTCTCCATGATCTATTTTATATCAGGGTATCATTAGTTGATATTAGGGTGTTTATATATTCCACAGAAAACTTTTAGAATGATTTTTGGCCATTAAGAGTTTTATTTTTTATATTCATACTGATTAATGCTCTATTAATGTTTAAGAAATGATAAATATAATCATCTACTTATACCAATATCAATTTTTGGTAGCATTTAAGGATGATATCTTTGTGTACTCTGTTTCCACTGATGGTCTATGCAAGCATCGTTACATCATCCAGAGTAAAATGGGAGAGCATCAGATATATTACATGATTCAAATGTTTCAATTATCTATCTACAAAGTACATTTTATGGTCCACATAATCAAAAAATATGGTTTTTAGTGGCCCTAGTGATGGTAAAGGAAATATTTTATTTGGATCATCCTAGGAATGTTTCTGATGCAAAAATATTTCTGGTTGTAGAAGGATAGTATTAACGGATTATCTATGAAATTTATCACTTGGAAGCACCACATTGTGGATTAACCAATAATGTAGTTAGGTTTTAATGGCTTGGATCATGAGATAATTATTTCGATGAGATGAAGATGTGGTTGAATACTACTCCAATATTTATCTGACCTAAGCCTGGTGATAAGTATATTCTGTTTTTTGATGCATCTCCGATAGTACTTAGAGTAGTGTTGATGTAGGGAGATCAAGTTATGGATTGTGGATTTGGGATGTTTAGGAAAAAAGAATATAATTACATAATTAATAACCTTGATTTTGCTGATGAGGAATATTCCTTTATTTTTTGTGAAATTATCTATATTTTTTTAAAAATTGTTTATGTTGATCACAATAGCTTAAAGTATATATTTTCACATCAATATTTGAATCTTTAGAAATGGATATGGTTTGAGTACATGAATCCATTCAACATTGATCTAGTGTATACCTCTGGGAAGGGAACTGGTGTTACAGATTCTCTGAGTAGAAAAAAAATACTCAAGCAGTTCAAGTGTATAGTTTTTAGTGGAATATGATGAAACTGTTGGCTGAGTTCCAAGATGTGGTTTAGGGGTCCAAGATAATATGATCTTCATATCCAGTTCAGTATAGTCTACTCTTCAATAATAGATTATGGTGATGCATTTTGATGATCTGGAGTGTGTGTCATTGAGGGAGGCCTTGAACTTAGGGAGTCACATTCTGATTGGAACATAGATGATGATGAGATCATCTATATCAGGAATCCAATTGTTATGCCTAAGTGTATGTGGGAGGCTCTTGTGAATAAATTTCATTCCTTGAAGTGTGATGTTAATGTGAGTGTGGTCAAAAATTTTTTGTGATCTATATCTATAGTATTGGTGTCTAACCATGAAAATAGTTATTACAAGTTTTGTGACACGATTCTACAGGTGTCAGCAGGTGAGGGCAAGAATTAATGAACTTATTATTCACCATATCCATTTACCATTTTTTAACAGATATGGGATGATGATTCCATGGATTTTATAATGGGTTACCCAAGGACACCATGGAAGAATGAAACTATTTAGGTGGTTTTTCATTGACTAAAAAAAGTATAAAATTTATTTTATATTTAGTAAACTATCTCAATAGATCAGTTTAGAATGATATACATTCAAGTGGTAGTACTTCTGAATGGAGAACCATAGAGTATAGTTTCATTCAATGAATCATTATGTTTTTCTTGATTCTAGAAATACTTGAAGAATGTCCATTTTTTGGCATGTCTTTTTAGTATTAATTTTATGCCAAAGACAGATAGGTGGTAAGAACATCATATACTTGGTTAGGAGGATTTGATTCAGACGTGCATTCTTGTCTTTGGTGGTTCATGGGAGAATCACCTAGAAAGTGTTGATTTTTTATATACAATAGTTACTAAGAAAGTGTTCATATGGAACCATATGTGGCTCTTTATGGTAGGCCATGAAGATCACCTCTACCTTGGATAGAGGTAGAAGAGTTAGGGATTTTAGGACCGAGTCTCTTGTAAGAGACATTAGAGGAGGTTCAACAAGTTCGTAAATACATGGATATGGATCATAGTTGATATAATTCAAATGAAATTTGAAACTAATGGCCCCTTTAGTTTAAATAGGCTGATCATATGTTCCTTCGAATGTCGCCAAGATTCATTCATCATATGATTTAGAGGAAAGGTAGGATGGATTCCATCTTCTTCGTACCTCTTGTGGTTATGGAGATTATAAAGATGGTGGCTTACCATTTTCTATTACATAGAGTAATAAAACCACTCATGACTTTATTCACATGTCACAACTTCAAAGGTATCTCCCTGACCCATCCCATGTGATTGATGTGGATGATGTTGAGATTGAGATAGATGAGTTGATTGGTGAGTATCTAATACGTGTTGTGTCTCATAGAGGGAAAGTCTTCTGGGGAACATAAGATATAGAAGTAGATATCATGGATCAATTCCACATTTTTTACAAAATAATCATATAGAGTATTAGGAGTACAGCTCAAGGATGAGCTTTTATATGGTGGGAAGATGGTAAGATACTTGCATTTTTAGAGATGTATCAGGATCATTTCTGGGTAATATTTTACTATTTTTTAGGTATTTAATAGGTGTATTTTTTTCAAGGGGTAAATAGTGAAAAAATGACAGTTATTGATTAATATTGGATGTAAATGGGTGGAACACGTTTTTCCAAAACCATTATCCTAACCCCATCAAACTGTGAAAAGACCAACATAGGGGATTTTCATGGTTGGTAAATGATTTTTCAAACCTTATTCCCTCTTCATAGTAATTGTGTTACCCCTCTGAGGAGACGCATGATTATCTGCATGGTTAGGCAAAACTAGACACCCCACAGAAAAAACTATGAATATAAGATTTTAGTCCCATAAAAAATTATAAAAAAATACCAAACCCTCTATATTAAAATATAATCACCCCTACTCACACATAAACACATTTCAACATCGTTTGAAGCTTATGGGTTGATTTTGAGGACCATTATACTCATTTATTGATGAATTGAACACTAGATTGAAGAATCTAAACCTCTCTAAGCAAGAGATTCTCCTCATTATTGGATTTATCCTTCACTATATTCTTTATCTCATCTGTTAAAAGATGTTTTCCCCATTGATTATGGTATAGGATAACTAATTTATCAGATCTAATTAGTTTGACCTATAATCTTGGTTTTGGTTATAGATCTCATTTTTTATTGTGCAATTGATCATTCTATTTAAAATTGGGGATTCCTATTAGTGAGAGACCATCAATTTTCAGAAGGTCAGTGGACTTTTATTCAACTACCAATGTCATGATTTTAATTAGGTGTATTTAATTGTAAAATTTATATTCCACATTTATAAATTGCTTCTCTAATAAAATTGATTAATTGGGTTAATTAATTAAATGATATTGGAATTTATTTATTAATTGGGTTATGTTATTGGTAAAATTATATGGTTGAGGAATTTATTTTTTTAATAGAATGTTGAATTGATTGATTAATTACAGTTTGGGAATTATTGGATGAACCATAATGTGTTAAAAATTATATTATTAAATGTTGATAAATGGTTTGGTAGGGAATTGATCATAATATTCCATGTGATTAATGAGCTGAACCATGTTTGATGTGATAATTGAAATGTTATCCCATAATGTGATGAGAGGTTTAATGGTTATTATCTTTTTCAAATGTTAAATATGTGATTTTTTTATTTATTGATAAATGGGTTGTGGGATAGAAAATAGTACTTTAATAGCCCATGTGGTGGTAGACACAGTTTTATAGGCCCAAATGAGTGCATGTGATAAATGAGTGTGGGGGAATGGATTGATGCTTCTGAATCCCATATGTTATTGATTGATAAATTCGGTGTGGGAAACAAATTGATGCATCAAAATCCCATGGGATGAAATACATGGAGTTTTTGGCCCAAAATTATGGAATTGGACTATTTTTCCAAGAATCCATGTTTTTATATTGATATAAAATGGTAAATTAAAACCACGAGTTTTGTGATATGTGATATCCATTGTAGATAATTCTGTCTCCGACATGGGAAAAATCAAGTATTTATGGTTTGTATGAGATTATAAGGGAATGATGCCAATATTAGATGGATATTTTGGGATGGAACATGGATGAGGGAACCATAAATGGTTTCAAGACCAAAATAAGCGTTTTTAATATGTCTTTATTTTGGGTTCTCCATATGGACACTTGACACATATATAACATGACATGACTACTATTTTGGATTGAAAATCGTATTCCTGTTGTGTTCATTATGTAATGCTAGTATTATTCTTGTTATGGTTATTGACTTTTGATTATTATTTTTATTTATTTCCACTATTGTGATGCTTTTATAAAGTGGTTACAGTATCCCATGTTGTATATTTGACACTTGCTACTAGTCAGTAGCCTCTAGCATATCTGGAGGCTTTCCAAAGGTCATGTAGCTAACCAGATCAAGGATCCAATATGCATCATCTCAGTCAGGATGTTACATCAATTAACACAATCACTACCCATAATTATTTACGGTTTCCACTATGTCCATGCTTTTATTTTTCACTTATGTTCTCCAACATAGAATCCCAGTTATGTTTTATTTGAGAGGGAATTTTTACATTATTTATACTACAATTAAGACAGTTTATTATTATCTCTTTTATTATGTGGGTTTTTTAATAATGTAATTTGAAAATATCAAACCCAAAATTATTTATATACTGATTAAATTGTGAGGGAGAAATTTATTTATGGATAAGATAAATTTACAACCATGAATTCATAAATAATAACATTTTATTCAATAGAGTTTTGGTCATGAGACACATAGAATAGGGTTAAATATAAAACCCTAGGTCCTTTAAATATATTTATTTTTGAATAAATCTAATTTTTTTGATAGCTTTTGATACATGAAACTATGAGTTTTTTTAATATTGTGTGTTACACTCTAGACCGAGTTTTATCAAACCAGAATATAATATTATTATCATTATTGAAAATAATATTTATCACATAGCCATTATACTAGAGTGTATGAAAAAAATTAATATCTTATGAAAATATATATTTTTCATTTTTTTAAATTATCTACAAATTATTAATAAAATAATAATAATATATGAGAGAATGAATTGTTTTATGAAAGCCCATGTTTTTTTAAAAGATGGATTAATCATGCCATGTGAACATAATGTAAAATTAGTTTTTCCACATTAATAAAATTTAAAATAAAAAATAAAAATTTATTTTTGAAATCATAATATAAAAATTTGTATATGGGGAATTTTTGGTATTTTTTATAAAAGTTTGTTTTTTTAATAATATAGAAAAATCCTATTTTTTTTTAAAAACAATAGTTTTTCATTATTTATAATGTTAAATTGTATCATAAATTGATTTTATAGTATAACTTGTTCAATTTTATATCAATTAATCAAGTTTTGGTCATTTCATTCATCATCATATTGAATGATGATATAAATAATTTATAAACATTACGACATTTTTACTTTAAAAACTATCTTTATCATTGTGTCAGGGGGATTTATTTTCAATTTGTAATAATCATATTATGATAATTGAATTTAGAAAAATGGATTCAACACATATAATCAAAATAATTTAAAATTAATAATAAGTTCAACATAATTATAAATAAAAATAAAATGAAAGTAGTAAATATTAATTACTGCAGTTAAGAGAAACATTTGTATACCTAGGGTAAAACTATAAAAAAAATTGCTAAAAATTAAAAAAATACTTGTCTAAAAACTATTATATAGACATATTTAGATCCTTAAACAACTATGATTTGAAAATGGTCCATTTATAACCCTTAATGAATATTAAAAACATAGGATTACTCAATTATTTTTTTAAAAATATTGTTTTTCCTCCCCCAAAATTATAAAGGGACCCACCTCTTCTCTCTTATTCACATAATAAAAGAAATTAGTTTATTCAATACTTGTCAAAATTTGTACCCTAAATTTCCCACCTCATCCTATAAGTCTTATTTTTGGATGAAATATATTATTTGAAGTCTTTAGTGAAAACTTAAGGATGATACCAAATTAAGTGGTAATGTTTTTCAATGAGCATCATTATTTGATTTCATTCTCCAACTAATTTAGTATTTTTCAAACCATCAAGATATAATAACTTCATTATATTATATATACTAGGTTTATTTTATAAAATTTTCATGACCTAAAATAATATCCACTTCCATCAATTTTTTAGGAAATCAACATTCATCTGTATTGTGGACTACCACCTCCCAAACTGATGTCATTCCTTATTCCATTTCAACATCTCAAGGTTTGTAATGATAATGGGTATAAATTATATATATATATATATATTATATTTATAAAAAATTAATACCAATGGAATACCTATATTATATATATCCTTCTAACATTAATTCTCTAGATCATATGTTAACGTCACATGTGTGCACGGTATAATACAGCCTCATGAATCGATGTGATTCTTCTTTCATGAACAATTCATGTATAATGAGATAAAGATAATGTTTACGATTATATGTGGTATAAAAGATGAAATTATGATATTCATGCCATATTTATTGTTATTAGAAGGTAATATATTTCATTTTCATTCTTTAAATTTTACTCATCTAAATTTGATAACATCGTTCAGGTATGTGTGGACTACCACATTCCAAAAGCGATGTTACTATCTTTTCATAACCATAATGCATGGATGATATATATATAAAAGTATTTTTTATGGTTTATATGATATAATTATCATCCTGTAATAGAAAAATATTACCCACCTCATTTCCATGATGACAATTGAAAAATTGATATGTTACTCATACATATGTATGACTTATCGTCTCTATGATCATAACATTCATTATTTTTATAAAAAAAATAAATTATTGTTTTTAAATTTAGAATATATTTAAAATTATTATAATTATTTAAATATTATTATTTTGTAGGTGATAATATTACATAATATTAGCAAGAGCCGGGTCATTTATAACGAAACATGCATGAGATAACATAAAAATTAACATCTGAAACAATGAAAATAATGAAATAGTATTAATTAATGGGAGATAAGATGTTATAAAAGGATAATAAATGAGATTATAAATATTAATATGGTTCTATAATAAGTAAATAAATTTTTTTAAAACTGATATACATAATTTTATATAATTTTCAATCATAATGAAGTGTGATGTAAGGGATTTCTTAACCTAATTTTTGTTCATTGGGATAATATTCTATTTAAATGATTATTTAATTATAATATTATTTGTATAATTAATATCTATTAGCTTATGATGTATATATATATTTTAATTTTTTTGTATTTCAAAGTCATGATCTATTGATTTATTAATTCCTAATACAGTATTATGATCTTTTTAAATGTTTATTTCAAAATCTCATTCAAATCGAGATTACTTAGGCTTGAATTTTTATTGAGGAAATTATTTGACAGTTTCCTAATAAACCCATATAATATTCTCTTCCCATAGATGTTAATTATATTTTCAATTAATTTTTTTAATCATTAGTTCTTAATCTAATTGACAAATTTTTTTATGAAAGTAGGACATTATTTCTCTCTTTAGTTAGAAATATGTTTTCTTCCAAAACAATGTTTTCTAATAATGCTTTAAAAATTGTGATCATCCTTTTCAAGATGATTTATAAAATTAATTTAAATTAATTTCTTACCTTTTATTTTTTATAAATTAAATGGAATCTTATATCCTTTTAATTAGATATCTCACATAGATTTTACAGAAAATGTGAATGGACTATTCTTATCATTTTACGATCGAAGAAAATTCTTCGATTTTTTTAGTTGAATATGAATTTTCTTTTTAACTTTTAAATAATGTATGTAATTACATTTTAACATGAAAATTATCTCATATAAGCTTACAATGCATATTTTTGAAGATCTTTTTAAGGAAAGAGGTTTCAAAAGTTGTTTTCAATGAAAAGTACCTTTACAATACATTAAAAAAAGTATATTTAAATAAATATTGTTTTTAAAAATTTATGGTTTTTCTATACATCACTAAAAAAATCCTTTTTTATTATTCCAATGTGTAAATGTTAATATCATCATTATTCTTCTTCTTGGTGGTTTATGATATTTTTTTATCAATGATAATATTGTTATTTATTTCCTAGTGTAATTTTTTTGTGATAAAATCCTCCATTAAATATTCACTTTTGAATGATCATTAGATATTAATTTTAGAAATTATTTACAAATTATTTTTCATGGATATGTTTATTTCTATAGCCATATATAATTTCTATATATGAAGGTCTACATTTAATGTTATATGTCTATCGAAGGAAATATTGATAAATCATTATCCTTTAGTCAATATGGATACTTATTGACTAGGAACAATGATTATGAATTAAATCAATTATTTGATATATGAGTAGTTTTTTAGAAATATAGTGATTTATGGAGGATAACATTATATTTACCCTTGACACATTAGTAGGTTTCATGAGACAAACATGTTAATATAGAATTAAATGTGGATTTACCTGTAGTATAAATAGTTTTGTGAAAGGTCTTCATGGCTGACATACCATGATTCCTAAGAACATAGGATCCATTATTTAACACTACATGCATTATGTGTTTGGTTATTATTATCTATGAGATTTTTACAATGACATTATCTCTTGATAAATTTACTTTTTTGTTAATTGATTAATTACAACCCGTTTCATTTATTTACCATTCCATATTGAATATTTCTTATCTAGTTATTTAAATAGAATATGATCACATTTATTTAACATTATAATATTATAATTCCTTTCCTTATTTTGATAGTCAAATATTTATTAAATGAAATTTCTATTCATTTATTTACTATTCCAAATTGATTATTATCCTGGAGGGTTTCCTATTTGTATTACTTATGGACACAATCCCTTTTCATATTATTGATTACATGGAATTTATTTTTAGTTATTAAACATTAAATTCAGATTTTTATTGTTAATTCATAATATCATCCACTATACTTAACCCAAACAAAGCATTTGATCTCACCCTTATTTTTATTTCTTTTATAGGAAGCCCTGATGTGCACTAAAAAAGCTATTCCTGAATATTCTAGAGATAAAAATGATATTCTTGACTAAAAATTATGTTTTAATATTTTTATTCAACTATAATTTATGACTCAAGTATGTATCTATTTTCCAAGACTACGTAACTATTCATCTCTTCATTATGCGATTTATATATCTTATTATAATATAATGATGTATGACACCGGCTCTCAGATAATGGGGTAGGGGTCACTTTGAGGTTTTAAAAAATTTAATGAGTGTTGATGTAAATGGAAGTAATTTTTATCAATGAAGAATATAATAATTCCAATAATGAAACAAGTATACTTGTCAGGTGAAATAAATATTTGATAATATTGATGAATTTGAATTTCATGAGAGGTTATCAACACAATGACCAAATACTTATTGAGATGTTTTGTGTAAATTGAAATAAATATGTATATTTTTGAAAACATTTCAGGATAAAATTAACAAAACAAGATGAGATATCATAGAGAATGATATTAGCACAGGGAATTTCAATTCATATGTAAGGTGAAGTAAAACAAGGAAATACAACATAAGGAGAATGGTTATTTAAGAAGGAAAAATATGTTTCCCAAGAATTTTTATATCTATATAAATAATGAAGTAATAATAAAGAGTTTTCTTAGTGATGAAGCTAAAAAGAAAATATATTCCTGGTTGATAAGAAGCTCATAAATTTTTAATACCACTAAGTTACTATAGAGTTCTATTCGTATTCACATATAATATTTTTATATGTTAAAAATTGAATGTGATAGAGGTAGGGGAGTGATAGAATGATAAATGGTATGATTAAATTATATTAACCTAGGAAATAGATATTTACATGAACTAATTATTGAAGATATATAATAATAAAGGTTTCATAATGTTTAATTAAAAATGGTATTAACTTTAATGAAGAAATGATTTTGGAAACCAATTTAGAAGGATAATAAATGAAAATGCTATCTAGAATATTTATTTTATTTAAATTAAAAATTATATAAATGTTATTGAGGAAATTTTTTTTGAGTTACATTCTCTGATATCTACATTTGATTGAATGATCCAGATTTAAAGTGGTAGATATTTCATAGATCACAATTTCATATCATCGATTGATATAATTCTCTCAAAAATTTATTTATAAATCAATGGTGACTGTGAAATGTGACTGGGATAGGAATTATAGAAATCAAGACTATAAGAATAATGATTTTATACTACTAAATGATTCAAATATATATTCATGAACATAACATTTATATGATGGTTGTGGAGATTCAATTATTAATAATCACAAACATCAACTTGTCTTTGTAATGCATTATAACGTTCCTTCCTATGAAAGGTTATTGTTGAAGATATAAAATGAGAAATTTTTAAGATTGAAGATATTTTTCAAACATGTATTTTAAAATTATTTTTTCAATTTTCATATATATTAGATTTGGGCAAGATAGGAATCAATGAAGACAAGGAGATTTGTTTAAATACCATGTAAAATAACCTTCATTATGTTATCTATATTGAATGAATTTGTATTATATGGATGCTACACCTAGATGTTGAAGTTTTTATAAGTTGTATTTGAATTTAGTTGAAATAATTAATAAATTAATCATTATATAATGAAATCATATTTATTAAATATTGATAAATAGTTTCAATATAACATGAAGAAATTGTGGTATTTGAAGATCATTAATATAATTAAAGGAGTTCATATGTGCTCATACAGATTTATTAGTAATTATAATATTTAAAAATATTATTTTAAGATATCCTAAATGTGTTTTCATTTCAATTAAATTTCTTATAAAGGCATAAGATTATACATAACATCCTTAAATTTATAGAAAGTTGGAACTGGTTTATATAATAATAGTTGAAGTAAAATTTGGGAAACGATTGAGATCATGTGTAATGTTTTACATAATATTGAAAAAATGTTTATTTGTGGATTAGTAAGATTAACAAAGAAGTTACCTAGATTATATGATATTAAATTGAGAGAATATATAATTAATTATAGGACACCAAAGAACATATAATATTTATTTTTCCTCATATAACATTATCTCTAGTAATTTTTAAGTATTCCAAGAGGATCTCATATGACATATCAGACCTACCCAAAAATCATGTATGAATTAAATATATTCCCATGTGAAATGTAATACTAAACAAAATTATGTTGATCTTATTGTGTGTTTCTGTATTTATATTGTATAATATCATCAATGTGAGTCTCGAAGTAAGATAATGAGTTTAAACCGAAAAGAGGTAGTGTATAGATAATTATGAAATACTATAGTTGTACATTAATTTTTATTGATGACTAATGGATGAAATGTTAGAACAATATCAAAAACATGAAATATAATAATGTAATTGATGTTACAGTCAACTTTGGGAAAACAATTTTCAATATTATTAATAAGGCCTAATAAACGGGTATATTCTAGAAGTTTTATTTTTCATTTCAAATACAGATAGTGGAGTAGTTGCAATCAATGCATAGAAGTCCAGAATTATACATACTAGAGATTAAAAGTGTAATGTATCTGAATTATAAGTTATCATTTTTAGTCAGAAGGGGGGATTGAAGAGATGAATTGTACTCATGTAATGGTTAGATCATGGATATGTATGATCCATTCCTAATTTTTTGAAATTTAGTCAATGAATTTACTATTGATACCTATGTTTATTTATTATGTTACATATGAGTAGACTGGTGATGAATCAGTAAGTATTCACTCTAAAGCATATGGAAAATCTGTGGTAGTTTATATCTTTTAATAAGTGTAGGGATTCCCATAAAGATCATATTCCGGTGGTAATGCTCATTATGATGATCATAAGTCATAGGAAATGACTTCTTTGACTAGACATTAATTTAAATAGTAGGATCCAGATAGAAGTTCTAGTCATTATGAAGAAATATGGTTTTCATAATTATAATTATCTTACACTTATTTAATAAATGTATTTCATTGCACCCCCATGGAGTATGACTATGTCCAATACGTGTAAATAATTATAGTCTTCTTTTGTGTTTATTCTTTTTATCATTATTTTTTAAAATTTATTATATTGATTTCTTGATTTTTTTGTAGTGTGGTGACATAGTGGAGTTATTTTTTATATGATACAAAAAATCATGTAAATAGATTCATTTTGATTTGGTGGGTTCAGGTTCTTTATTTCATCAATGTATGTTTGCTGTGTTTATTTTGAATCAAAGGTTATGTGAACCCAATATGTGTCTTCAAAACGTCATTTATGTTTCAACTTCAAAATTTCTACAATTTATAATTATTCTTAGGAAAGCTAAATTAAGTGATTTTATGAATTTGAATGATAAGAGGGATTTCTATATAGATCATATTTATGGTGTTATAATCGCTCTAAAGATTTTAGGTCATATGAAATGGTTTCATTCAGTAAAAATTACATTAGTTTTTAGGTTCCTAATAAACGTTCAAGTTATTATGTTCTAGGGTAGTTTTCATATTTCTAATCATATTACATTCATTCAATATAATATTTCATCATACCCACCATCGAGTAGGACTAAGTCCAAAACATGTGAATAATGTTTTTTATTATTTTATGTATGTATATTTTAATTATTGTATTTTGAATATTATGGTTAGTATTATATTATGTGTTTTAATTTTGTGACATCAGTGGGTTTTTTATTCTATGATCTAATACATCCTGTAATCAGGTTCATTCTAGTTTGGTTGGTCCAAGTTCTTCATTTTATCTATTTATATCATGTGTGTTTACATTTGATCAATGTTTTTTTGACTTAATAACTTCTATCACAGATTTAGTGATAGTGTTTCGGATAACCAAACCTAGGAAAAGGTGATTTTAATCATTTTTTAGCAAAAAAATTATAAACCCATCCTTGTAGAAAAATTCCCGTTATTAGTTTATAATCACATTTAAATATTTCAAAATTTAGTGCGTGTTCATTTAATTTGAATGAAATTGAATTTAATGAGGATAGAGTTTGGGTGGATAAGTTCATTGGGAATGAATTTGGATTTTGGAATATATATATGGATGATTAATAATTATATAAATGTTATTATTATTACTATCTGGCATTTGTCTAAAAGAGATGAAGAAGGATGAGTTAGAAGGGTTGGATATCACTACATATAATCTAGATGTCACTAACATGGAACATGTATTATTAAATCTATGAGATGTGGAAATCATTAGAATATATGTTGGAATTTATTAATATGTATTATAAGATAAATAAGTTTAATGATGTATTCCTGTTATGGAGGTTATTGTTTGTGAGAGATTATTAAGGGAAGTTGATCGCTGATCATATCAATGACTTAAAAATTTTATAGAGTCAATATGAATTGGTGATAGTGGGATTTAGGTATATATAGAAGGATTTTTTACATTCATTGTTCCTATATTCATGGGATTCAATATATACCACAATGGTTAAATTAAGAAGAACCGTAGGCAAAGTGTTTGCGGATAGTAGACATAATTTCTAATGTGGAGAGTCAAGAGAAAAATATCCAATAATCAATAATAAATTTAAAATTGAGGAACATATGAGATATTAAATAAAATATAATAGCTACAAAAATAGAAATTTAAGAAGTGTAAGGAGTAATAATAGCTCAGTGGGAGGTGGAACCATGTGTTTTCAATGTCTAAAGAAAGGTTATATAAAGAAATATTATAATGAATGATGATTCAATTATTAAATATATATATATATATATCTAAGTGAATCCATAAATCCTATTTTGCAATATATATGTTTATAAGTTTAATTCTATGGAGTTCAGTGTATTTTGTTTACTAGAGCCTTCAATTACATATTTTGGAGATTGTCCTCACTCTACATTCAAGAGAGGGAGTATAAGAAATTTTAATGTTTGAATATTATGCAAGGTATATATTTTGAATGGTGTAACTCATAATATTATTGTCTAGGGTGATATTTCTATCCCATTATTGAATATAATATTTTTATAATTTAAATGTGTAAATCACATGCTAAAGCTTCCTAAAAACATTATTTTAGTAGTATAGTTAGATGATGTGGGTTTTGTACACTATTTATAGATGGATCGTGAAAATTTAAATGTTCTTCTATAGTGGTGTCCAATGGTGTGAATAATCGAACATTGTACCTAATTGGAATTTTTAATGGTGAAATTCATGCCAAAAAATAACTATCAAGAAAATATAAAATGAACATTCTGGTCAATTACTTGAGAAATGGGAGAAAATCATATCTCTTAAAGGAGTGACAAAGATCCGAAATATGGCGTAAAAAACATGTGGTGAATTACCCCATTGCATTTAGAACAAAGATACATTCTAAATGGAAGGTATGATACTGAAGGACAAGAAGTTAGAGTAAGTTCATATGGATATATGGGGGGATTAGTACATTTTCATGGAGGTTCAAAATACTATGTTACCTTCATAAATTATATGAGTTAGAACATATTGTTTTTATTTAGAAATAATAATTTTAAAACATTTTAAAACTTAATATTATAAAGACACATAGGGAAAATGAGATAGGAAGAAAACTGAAATGTTTGAGGTCTAAAAATAGTGAGGAATATGTGAGAAAAGAGTTCCAAATGGTCATCTAGAAGAAATAAATACAATTTAAGAAGACAATTTAAAGTAACCCAAAATAAAATTGGTTCACTAAGAGGATGAATAAAACTTTTTTTTGAGAAGGTAATGATTATAAGGATTCACATTATTTCTTCAAATGATTTTTGGTTAATAAATAGAATTTTTTGGCCTACTAGGCTAATAAATATCACATTGGATCAAATTACAACTTTAAATATATATTTTTTCATTAAAAAAATAAAATTTATATTAAAATTTATTAAACTAAATGACTATTTTTAGTTTTTTATAGATGAAGATATTATAGTTTTATTTGAGGATTTTTTAAGCATAGGCTTACGAATGTGAAATTCATTTTACCTATGTTATTCTAAAATATTTTAACAGGTAAATGTTAAAATATTGTAGATATATATTTTTATGTCCCTGAAATATTTTTTTTGATATTGAATCCATCATAATATAGATATTGTTTCAACTTGACACAAGAATTAAATAATATGACCATTACTGCATTATCTATAGATAAAACTTCAGATTCATTGAAATGATTTTTTTTTCATAATGATATGAAATCCTTCGATCAACGTATGAAACATGTTGTTATTTTGAGAGGACATTTTTGCAATCAATGTGATCTATTTTGTTATAATAGATTATATACTATAAAAATGTCCTTATAAATTCACTATTTTTTTCTTATTTTAATCCTTTTACTTTTGACCACTGTGTTAAAAAGATACTGTGGTGTATGATTGGTTTACTACTAATTTTTTTGATCAAGGGATTATGTGATGAAATCCTTGTTTTTTCTAATAGAAGAGATCAATGGATTCCATTATTGAATGATTGAGTACATTCTGAAATATATATATATATATATATATATGATGGATTCAAAACATGGAAGAAAAATTATCATTTATTATATTGATATTATAGGGAATTACCAGTTGGAATTTGGATAGCATTCATTTGGATAATCAACCCCCATTAAATTTATATTAATAGTTTCATTTTAGTACTATCCGTTATGTATTGTATGTATTCTTAAACATTAATATGCATTCATTTTTAATTTCATCTATTAATGTTGTATTATATATTAATTATATTTATTTCATGTGAATATCATTTATTTTTATAGGTTTAAATATATTACTTTGATAATAGTATTTTATATGATGCTCAAAAGTTTGTCTATACAATCTATTTATTTTTAATGTTGTTAGAAAATTGTTTGTTTTTTAAATAAAATCCATCTCTTCCCCCTGTTGTATGTTTTCCCATCATATTTATTTGGGGAAATATTTTGTATCATATAAGGTTTATAAATTTTATAGTATATCTTATCTTTTTCTATTTCCCATTAATTTTTCAAAAGATTCTCATTTTCCTTAGTCTAATCAAGTTGTAGAGAAATGTTTTTGTGATAATTTGTGATACTCCTATTGGTATCTTGAAGAAATTAAATCCAAACAGACCAACTATATTTGAAGGATATTCTTATTAGTACTCTGGTGGTTGAATATAGACTTAGGTAATCAGAAATAGTGTATATTAACATCTTATGCTCACTAGAAGTAAAAACATACAAGAAAAAAGATTTTTTTTTGATTTATTCTAGACGAGTGTGCCAAATTTCTTCCTAATTTTAGAGTTAGATAAACTATTATTTATTATATCAACATAAAAATTAATATCCTCAATTATTTATTTTTTACTGATAATGGGATTTGGAAAAATATTTATGTTACACACTTCATATCATTGAAGGCGTTGGAAAAAATAGCCATTATGATATCATATTATTAGAGTTTAGATTTTCATATATATTGAGACTATTTCAAAAATGATTCAGTGACTTATGATTATTTCTAATTTTTTATAATCTTTTGGTGACAAAAAATTTGTGAATGTTTAATATTTTGTTACAATTATAGAAATATTATTGAAATAATGTGAATTTAAAAGGAATAGAAATGAATATAAACTTTATATTACAAAACAAATATTTGATGATATTATTAGAACCCTCATGCAGTATAAAAGTTGATTAATGAAAGGTTCTAAAAAAGGGAGTGAAGAATTTAGTAGATTTTTAGTCCATACATGGTGTTTTACATCTAATGAAACTACTACTATGATGAATATGTCTAATATAATATCTATGAGAAATCATGATAATAGTGATTATGATCTTATAGATTACGAACACATGAATATTGAAAGACAAATTTATAGAAAGAATAATTTCTCGAGAAATTATCAAAAGAATCATAATGATAGAAATAAAAAACATGAAATTAATGATGATTAATAAATTGATTTTTGTAAATATAGAAATTCGAATCATATATTACCATATTATCAGATATTGAAAAATTAAAAATAAATATGTTAAGAATAATATGTGGCAGAGTTAGTCTTTCAAATCCTAAAATGATATTTAGAGTTATTTATAGGATCCACCATATACTAAAAACATCATTTATATTGAATCAAATAAGGTTATAAAGTTTGTTTTTTTAATTCTAATTCTCATCAAAATATTCTATTCTTATTGTGGAAAAAATCCTAACACCCTTAGAGAGATTTCATTAAATCATAACAACTCATTCATATAATATGATGAATCTCGTTATGAAGATGATAAAGAACATACACAATCTTATTTAGCGATGAATTTCATTTTTATATAATGCATATATATATATATCAAATGATTTTTAAAATATATAAGAAAATAAATGTGGAAACTATTAAAAAAAATATTTTCATTTGTAGAATAATGGAGGATTTTGTTAAAATGAATCATAAAAAAATTAATTTCAACTTATATTTAAAAATGTTTAAAAAGTATGGTTAAAAATATAAATTTTGAGAAAATGGAAAAGTTGTTTCTTTTTACAATAACATGAATGAGGTAGTTGAATCAACAAATGTGGAACCTATGGATATTAAGAATTATAATCTACATCTAAATAAAATGATATAAAGTATAAATATTTTAATAATTATCATTATAATAGTGATAAATTTTTTTAAAAACGTTTATGAATAACTAACACCTAAATGAACAAATTCTATACTATGAATTGAAACAATTAGATGATCTATGACTTATTAGTATAATTATTTTATAAATATAGAATATCCCCTATTATACTAAATTTTATTGAATTGGACACTATATGATTCATTGTTTGTTCAATTTATTTTATTCTCCAAGAATTTGTGGGGATTTTATTTCAAAAGTTCTGATTTCTCATTAAAATAACAGGAGTGAAAAAACATGGAGTCATATTGCACTTTTCTCTAATATAGATATACAGAAGAATGTATATCTATAAATTGAAATGTTTCAATAGACATTATGTTATGTCATAATAGATGATGAATTTATATTACAAGTACCTATTACTCTTAGTGTTTCATATTTTTATTTGGAATTGTATATTTGAAAACTTTTTCATTATATCTTTTCATATATTATATTATAATCGGTGTGTATTTATTTTTGGAATAATTATGTAGTAGAAAATTTTTAATTACCAAAGGGTTTATTATATTCTGGAGATAGAATTTATTTGTAACTATATTACCCCTAGTTAGAGGTACATAAATTTTTTAACATTTCCCATAGATTTTGATTGGGATGGTTTCAATCACTAGAATTTTTCAAAGTATACTATTGAAAAGTGGTTAGAATGTCGTTATATGATTCAATTCACCACCTAAATGAGTAATTCACTACATGAACGTTTTTAATGAATTTTATATAAATTACATTCAATGTGAAAATTATTATTATATCTTGTATGTTAAGAAAAATTAATTTCAATATATGTTGATATCTCATAGATTTAGAATGTGAAATCATATTCCTGTTCATGAATTTATCTTGTTTTAAACATCCATTTTTATTCCATTTCCAATCAGTTCTAATTATTCATTAAACATTGTTTGTTAAAGTATATAATCTCCCTACTAAATAGGTTTAATCCTTATACCTCTATATACTGGCTTCATCAAGTCTTCAAGATTTGAACCATGTGAATTTCAACTAATGATTTTATTTTTTCTTTTTCTTTTTATTTATCACAAATTATTTTGATTTAAAAATGAGATAAAGGATTCCATTCAAGGATCTATTTTATAGGGATCATTTTTATAAAATTTAATTAGGGTTTTTAATGACACATAGAGAGGATCCTAGATTTATAAATCATGGAATGAATCTTCATATCAAACTCTTTTGTTTTTGGGGACTTCTCTCCCATTTCACTAATATTAAGAAAATGTTGAATTGTTTTCTAAAGTTGATTACATTAGTTCTTGATAAAATATTTTTATTAAAACCCTTTGGTGAAACCCTTTTTTTGTTTTTATATTTATGGGTTGTGGGTCTCTAACACAACATGTTTTATTAAATTTTTAAATAGTGATTTTGAAATAATAAATAAATTGGATTGAATGAAATTAGAATTTTCAACTTTTTAATGAATTAAAATTACATTGAAGGATAGAATGGCTGGTTCATACGTGTTTACAAAGAAAACTATGGAACACTAGGTTATACTACGAGGTGGTGACCTTAGTCTAGAGGCATGAGTATCATCATGATTTAGATTGTATGGGGGGAAATTTTTATGGGATAAATATTGGTTGGTGTATTAAATTTGTTCTTATATTCATTACATTGGTTTACTTTCAGTGTGAATTATTTCACTCCATTATATTCATTACAATTTATTACTAACTTTATTCTCACAGACTGTTATTATAGTTTTTAACCTATTATAATCTTAATGGTTTGAATGTGAATCTTCTAGTTGATCGACTACTCTTTCCATATTATCACACCTACAAATTCACCTTGATGTAAAAATAGATTTAATTTGTCATGATATAGATAAGGGGATGATTTATTATTTCTTTACTAGAGCAGCATGATGTTATGGTCATGAGTCGATAAAGAGTGGATATTTTTTTTTGAGTCTGAATTAGTTCAACTTTGTTTCTTGGGTCCCTTTACCTAGATTTATATATATATCCATGTTGAATAACCATATACATATACTATATTTAGAATATTCTTATACTATTAGAGAATTTTCAGGATTTATATCTTGAATCAAGATATGTATCATTAATATTTCCTAATGCAAGTTGATTATCTAAAGAAAAATCACCCATCATTTTTTTTTTAAATCATTGGAATTTGATTCAAGCTATTGGTGCCCATGGGATATCATTAAAGGCTATTTGGGTCTTGATTATTCTAAAACCAATGGGTGAGGTCGATATGTTACAAATGGTATTATATTTTTGTAGCCTATCATATGGCATATCACATAGGTGATATGATATATAGGGAATTAAATCACATAGCATAAAAGTAAATAGATTGAATTATTATGTTGAACATCAATTTACTATGGTGGCGTGGGTAAAAAAGTGGTAGTACTAACTTATATAATTTTCATCATCTAAAGTCCATTGTTATTTCTGTTGATATTTTAGTATAATTATATTATAAAGAAACAACCCTTTATGATGTCATCAATTAGGTTTCCTTTCAATTTTTTCTATTTTGAAGTGATGATGTTGTGAAATCATTTTTTGGTTATAAAATAAAAATAAAAAAATGTTTTCTGATACTTTTGAGAAACAAATGTATTATTTTATTATATTTATTTAAATATTATACTATTTTATAGGTATAGAATCAAGATAGATGGTGTGGATTTGTAGTTGGTCCACTTAAACCACACGTGAACCAATAAATTTTCTAGAGATTCCTCCAAAAAAAATTATGGAAAAGGAAATTAGAACAAAGGAATAAAATCATGTTTATTTCTCATTATAATTATAGAGATAGAACTAATATATATTTTTGGGGGATTTATGACCCAATAAAGTGGATTTAAGGATAGGTTGCATAATTACAAATATTCGATTTAAATGGATATCTCATTGAAATTGATATTAATATTGAAGTATGAATGCTTCAAGAACATATATTACGGTGGGGGACCTAGATAGTTATTGTATTCTTGATCAAGTCATCAATTGGGATGGAATTTAGGGATTATATAGAAAATAATTATGTACACATAGATATCAATTATCATAGAAAAAAGTAAACATTGATATAAAATTATGTTGTATGTTGGTTTCTATATATGATTCTCGATTCACTTTCATATATAGCTTTTCACCATAGTTATTTGTTATATAATATCTCAAGGAATGAAAATTAGATATGTGTATGTGAATAGGTTGTTATAGTATGGGTTTCATGTTATGTATTGAGAACTATATGAATTTGGAAAGAAATGAACTTGTTGAGAAAAAATAAACCACCATAAACTAAATGGGAGGAAAAATAATTATCTAACAGAACAAATATGGGAAACCAAATTTTGTAAATAAAAAAAATATTGATACACTATATGGGTTGTAGGGACCCAGAGAATCACTCCACTAGATCAGACTATTTTTTGTACACATTGAAATTAAAACCCATGTTTTTTTTCCTTTTTGGTTTGTTAGATAATTTAATAATTGAATGTATATTTTCACCTCACGAGTTCCACAATTTTGAAAAATATGAACCTCTAAAGTTTTTTATTGCACAAATACACAATTTTCATCTGGGTTTGGATTGAACAGATCTCATATCACTCATGATAAATGTGGATGATCTCATCAAAATAGTTCATTCCATTAGAGTTGGGAAACATTGGATGATTCTATGAATACCATGGCAATCCACCTAATACCACATATGTAGTCTAATAAGGACTACCCAATTAGTGATAACCAATAAAGGTATTGATCTAGGTAGTAATTCATAAAAATGAATAAAGGTCCATCGATGAAGTGAAGTACCATTCATCACAACCCCACTTTAATGCATGTTATATTTTATGTTGGTATAATTGACTATTTTTTATACTTTTATGGTAAATCATTTTTTATTTAATGTGGAAATGATGCCCTCAAGGGTTTTAAATCATGAAACATATAGGTTAATAATAATAGAAAGGATTAGAGCGTCTAGAATGCTCTACAATCATCATTGTGTTTAAATTTTATTGTACTTTTTCTTTTTTAGATATTTAGATTTTATATTTAGTATATGGAGTGGATTAATTGATATAATTAATGATTATATCAACTATTACACCTAAAAAGAAACCTCCACATACAAAGATAGTCCAATTAATTTTTCAAGGGAGATTAGAATTAGAATTTTGATACATTAAGACCAAAGATAACCATATATGGATCAATGTATTTTTTTCAAGAAGAAAATACCTTGAGTATGAGAAAAATTACAAGAAATAGTAATCATTAAGGTAGAGTATAATGATAAAAAGATGTCATTCCACATGATTTACATGGGTTAACACATTAATGAAAAATTAAATTTTCTATTGATATTATTTATGGAAAATTTCTTATACTTATTCCTTGATAAACGCTAAAACTAATGGAATGATCATAATTAAATATTTGGGTGGAAGAATTGGAAATAATGGTATTTATTAGACCAATTATATCACCTAGGGTAGCTTATGGACCATTTTTAAAGAAGTAAAATTTTTTGCCTCATTTATGTGTCAATTATTGGAAACTGATTACTGTATGGACCGAAAAGTTATATCTTCTTCCTCAAATTTATGAACTATACATCAATTTAATGGATATAAATGGTTCTCTCAAATTTATTTTACGATATTTTTGCCACAAACATGGAGTTAGGATGAAGGATATCGAACAAATAAATTTTAAATGTTATTATTTTATTCATTTAATTTGGTATTATAAATAGCCCTACTATGTTCATGTTATTAACGAAAAATATCTTCAATAAGTACCTTGAATCGCTAAACATTGTATTTATTGATGATATATCAAAATAATCTCAAACAAGTGATAACCATGAAATGAACATGGGGAATGTTGTGAGAAAATTTTAAGTATACTAACCATATTCTAAATTATCTATGTGTTACTTTAGGATACACATCTTTTTGTTATTCGAATATGTTATTTTAAAAAATTACTTATCATTTTATCTTAAAAATAAAAAATCATTCCTTTAATATATATTTACTATGAATGTATTTATGGTATGGAAGTTTATCAAATTAATATGATATTATGATTTCTTTTTTTTTGAGATTAATCGGAGCTCTATTCTTTAATGAATACCTTTATAGGGAATGACATTATATTCAAATTAATTTTTGATTTCCCAACAACATTTTAGGAAATTATAGATAATATTAAATATTCACGTATCCTTATATTTTTCAAAATAGGGCATGGCTACGTTGTATTATGTGATGTGTCTAGATCGAGACCAGGGTTTGTTCTTATTTATTTAAACCACTTCATAGTGTTTAGTTTGATAAAATTGTTAACATGTTATATAAATTACCAAATACATGATCTAGAATTAGTTTGGGAGGAATATACATTAAAAATATGTAATCACTACATATTTTGTGAAAAGGACACCATGTATAATGACTATAAAATCATAAAATACATCTTTCTTAAAGGGTACATAAACCTGAGGAAATTCTAATAAATAGAATGTAATTATATATTTTACTTTGAATTAGTATATATATCTAGATATGTAATTTATATGGTTAGTGCACCATATTTGAGATCCTAAAATACATTGGTTTTATAATCATGTGATCAACAAAATTAATTAAAATAATATATGACATTAATTTTGATGGTATTGAACACAATCATGATTCTGTTTTCATTATTATTACTATTATTCTTAATTTAGCTAACAATGATAAGGATTTTTAGTTCCTAGACCCAAAATTATTTACTGATAATTAATTCCTCAGTAGTAAGAATACCATTAATGGTTGGATAGGGGACGAAAAATAAATTTTTTTATTTTGATATTAGATCATAACATATTCTTTATTCCAAGTTAATATCTTTTCTTTGTATCACTATTCAATGTGGGATGTCCACCTAGGTACTCAGAAAATTAAAATGGTAATGAAGACCCATTTTAACTCTCAGGTATAAAATTAATTTCTTCTAATTATGTTAGGATGTTTATCACCTTTCAAATTTTAATGGATGATCATAAAATAATAGTAGGAGTTTTAAAGTTTATTCCAATTCCAGTGTAAAAAATGGGAACATATTTTAACGTAACTTTCTATCGATGTATCTAAAACACATCAAAAATAATTCTATTTGTGTGATGGAGGAATGACTCAACATGTCCACACATAATATTCCATATCATGAGTACAATATAATAGAAGACACAGTGAAACATTATATTGAATATGTGGTGAGGTTTCATGCCGTTCCATTTTCAATTATGTGTTATTGAGACCCTATATTCACCTCATGTTTTTGGAAATACATGCAACAATCCCTCGAGAATCAGTTAAAAATGATCATGGAATATAATCCTCAACTATCTAGATATATAGAACATGATATACTGACATTAGAAGTCATAACAATATCTTATATAGTATATTTTATTGGTTTATGGGAATACCAATTATATTTAGTGGAGTTTTCATACAATAACCACTATCAGGACATGATATAGATGACCCCATTTTAAGCATAATGTTTCCATTTTTATCAATCCCCCACATATTATGTATTATTTAGGGGAAACATCCTTAGTAACACTAAGTCTTGCATATGATCATGTAGATAAATTCATGATGATCATAAAAATTATTGAAATTAGTTAGAGCCTTCAGAAATCATATGTAGGTCATCACTGAAGACCCATATCCTTTGATGTCAGCGACTACGAATTTTGTAAACTGCCACCATGATTTAGTCATTGTGATTTTGGAATTCAAGGAATGTTGGGTCCTCATTATTTAGGACAATTTTATATTGTGATATACCATGAGGATACTGAAAATTAGTTATCTATATCTCCCAGATTTAGTATAGTCTATAATGATTTCCATGGGTACCATTAAAATATTTACTAATGGGATTTTATCCATTTTATTCATTGGAATAAAATTAATCTTGAACCAAATGATACTTTTATTAGTGAATTTGTTCATCAATATGAAATACTAGATAATTCCATTCATGGAATATGCACATCTTTGTTATAGGTGTTATAGAAGCATGGCCGGATTCAAGTGGAAGCCATAGAATAGAAAAGATTATTTTGGAGAAATTTTTAGAATTATTACAAGGAAAACAATATAAATATTTCTAATAATTATATTACCAATGTTTGGGACAGAACGAAACCCCTAGTTTGAGGTAGGTAATTATTTTACAATGTTATTTTTTAGTTTGATGGGGTTGGGTTGAATCGTTTTGAATTATTTGAATGAGAAAGTATAGTAGACTCTAATATAATGTTTTATGAGTTGATTTATAACTACCCTCACATTAAAAACATTAACATTAAATCTTTTTTTCAGAATACATAGGCTTTATACAAAAATATGTGAGATGTTCTTACTAGTCTAGTGCCTTTGAAAAAATGGAAACATAAATATTTGTACATAAATGAGCTACATAATCTCACACTAGGTTCTTCTTGACCATAACCCTTCTTAGACACATCAAACATAATAAATATATTCATAACCTAGCAAAGGAGACATAAAAATGGGTGATATCAAAAGCTCAGTAATGGTTAAAAAGGGACACATGTAAATATAAACATGAGAATAAGGGTATTAGAACAGGATAATGAAAATAGAAGATCATACCCTTTATATCATAGATCATTGATATGAATCATTTAAAACTTCATATATGTTCATAAGACATGAATAAAAAGGATTTATAGTACATAAGATATGAAAGCATAACATAAGAGTAGGACATCGTGCTTTGGAAAACACAAATGAAAATAATGATTTCTATAGTTGCTAAGGTATTATTGCCAACACCATCTTAGTAGTCATGGTTCATTTCCATGGACATCATAGTAACATGAGGTCATTACTCATACCATAATATTAGTGATGCTTTACTCCCATAGCCATATTAGTAGTCAATGTTTGCTCCCAATACCATCTTAGAAGAATGATTTAACTCCTCATACCATTATCATCTATCCCATGAGAAAAAACATTACCCAATGCATTGAAGGGAGATATAGATCCCACCTAACCCATAATTAAATAATACATACATGTGACACACTATTATAAATGATCATATCATCACCCATGAAATGAAATTGGAATCATATACATGAAAACATATCACAACCCGTTGAAAGTCACAGGTTTGGAAATCACTTTATAAAAAACACAATCCATGAAAAAAGTGGGTTTTAAAAGAATATAACTTGTGAAAGAGAAATGGGTTTCATAACATCATATCATAATAACTTAATACATTAAAAGAAATAATATGAATATAAACATTGAATAATTTTCCCATAATTTAATTAGAAACACTAATGGATGTTATCATATATGGTAAATAATTTTGAATTTTCTTTAAAAAACACATATTGTGTAAAATATCTTTTCTTCTTTGAAAATTGGTTTTTATTACCTAAAAACTTTTGAAAACCATTTACATGAAAATATATTTAAAAATTAATGAAGGAATATTTTAATACAATAAAACATTGAAAGAGATCCATTTTCCAGGAAAATAATCTAAAATAATCATTTGGAAAAAAATTGAAAACATTTTTTAAAACATGATTTTTTGAATACGATAGATTTCTGATCGAAGAGAGGGAAAGTCATATTTTACTAAAAACATGATCTTAAGAACCAAAGAGTATAGAATGGTATTAAAAACGGGGGTTATATTTAAAAATCATAAAATAATAAAACTCATGAATATTCTTGAGATATTGATCATCATATTTCATTGAAGGTAGCATAAACAAAAATAGTCTCGAAAAGAAATGAGATTGTGTAAATAAACTCTTATTAATTGGTAACATGTGATCATACTCTCCCTATAACAAAATAAAATTACATAAATCTTAATATATAATTAATTAATAAAATTCATGATATAACATGAAATATGGAAGTATATAAACTTTTAAAAAAGAGTTTAGGTGCATAACAAAACATGAGTCTCAAAGAAGGCAAATGGAGACAAAATTGTTTTACCGATTTGGTATCTTCTGAAAGTAAAAGCACATTTAAGAAGGGTTATATAATGGATACATGAATACAGAAACAATTATGTATAGGATACATATAATATAGTCATGGGTAGTACATACACCACAGAAATGTAAATATTGGAAAATATAGCATGTATCTCATGGAAATTAATAGTGAGATGAAAATATCCACACCCTGTGTCTTCAATCTCTCCATACTCATACATGATTCTAGTATAATAGATATATTTTTATTATTAGTGAACTAAATAATCATATTATTATACATAATACTATATATTTCTTTATTATGATTGTATATTACACGATTTTAAAGATCCTATGTTAATGTTTTACTTTGGGTAATATTCACTTTGTTCTTCGCATGTGTCTTGATTTCTTATAGTGTTGGTCAATATAACAATATCATGATTCCAGAATGTATAATTTTATATAAATATCTGTTATATACATTAAATGTACATTATAATAATTTATTTCATAGTAAAGCTAAAAATAGAATACACCATTCATAGAGACAGTAAGTAGTTCGTAGGCATGAATGTTGTTTCCGTTTTTATTTTTGTATTGAAATAAATTATGTAAATTTAATATTTATATATATATTTATGTATTTATATATAATTATTAAATTATAATTATTATATTATATATATCAAATAATTTTATTAACCCCATTAACAGTTGTGTGTGAAAGAATCACATTGCTTTGAGGGGGCTGTAGTCCACACTTCGTCAAACAAGATTATCATATTAACACCAAATGGAAGGTAAAATGATGTGTTTTATAAAAAGAATACATAATCATAATGTTATAATAATATAAAATATTACATATATAATCAATGTTTCCATCATAATGTTTACCATGATAGGTGGTAAATGGAAGATGAATACTCATCGTTTCGTTAGGTAGTAATTCGCCATACAAAAAAACAGTATGTTCAATATCTATTAGATGGAGGTCTATGTAAGTTTAGTTAAAAATAATTGTATAAAAACATACTAGTATATGTATGATACTATTTTTGTCCAAAAATAATTTAAAAATATATTTGATGGAGTGAATAAGGAAAATAAAGGAAAGGACCATGAAAGAAGATGTTACCTCTAAATCGAGTAACTCCTTTTCATTTATTCCAAAAGTTCTCATTGAGTTTTTTTCGTCCCAAATGGAGGATTCAAGGTATATGGGAGGATATTTTTGAGGTAAACTATGAAGATCTTGGAATAACTATATATGTTATAGAGTTGTGAGGAATGGGTAGAGGTTGTTTCATTTTTTAAGGAATGAAAAGGACTCATTTGGAATTTTTATAAACAAGTTAAGAGTGCACATTAATTTACCATAAAAATTCATAAAGAAACAAAATAACTCATTAATGGAAGGTTTATGTACTAAATATGGAGATCCAATGGGCTTTAGACATGTTTATAGCTCATTTGTGTTCACAATTTTATTGTTTAGTTCCCAATTAAGCCAAATTTGTCCTTAACTGTTGGGATTATTTTTAATCACTTTTACCAATCATTTTGGTAAAAAATTAACACTGTCTTATTTGAAAATAATTATTAAATAGAATAAAATGCTGTAAACCATATTTATTAATTCACTCCATATAAGTGGAAAAATTAAGAATAGTGCTGATCTCACAGACGGAACAAAATAATGGTGTTTTAATGTAGGAAAAAATGTTCAAATATTCCTTAAGATATTTTTTGATGTTTCAAAGTGAAATTGATTAAAATTAATTTTATTACATTAAATTATGTAATATTTATTTAATTTGACATTAAAAAAAATATATAATGTCATTTATCATTAATAATTAGTTTGAAAAAGCTAGTTTGCAACTAAAAAGTAGCATTTTTCACTATTCACCAACATATAATGTTTCTCAGAAAAATACCAACAATTTACCCTAAGATAATTCTGATATTTTGAAATAATAAAATTAATTTAATTTATAAAATTTAATTTATAAATGTTTATAAAATTAATTTTATATTAATATTGGTTCATTTGATAAAACAGTGTTTTTAATAATAAAAAGGACATTACCAAAAATCATATTTATTGTTAACAATATTTTTTATTAATATAAAACAATTATAAAAATTATTTTAAAAGTAGTTAATACTATTCATATAACTATGTGTAATCCATCTATTATAATTATTTTATTTAAATCCTTAAAAAACAAAAAGAGATGTTTCATAGAGGCTTAATGTTGCATGTATCGTACGCAAAGTCGATGTCGTGTGTACTGTATAATAAGTCAGGGTTGTGTGTGAAAGAAATATTTTACCTATTTAATTGAATAATATAAATGTAAATTAAAATTTATTCATAAAAAATAGGTATGCAGAAACATATGGTGTTACATTCTACAGGCCTTAAAATGAATTTCTCCACAGAAATTCATCAATCACGTAAAAAATGAGGGTAATTTTTCTTCATCATATCCTCAAGTGAACACATAGCATACTCTAATAGGTAATTTATCCACAAAGAATTAACTAGGGGCATGGTCCTATTTTTTAGAACTTTCTTTCGTCAGAACATAATTTCAAGAGGTTTCTCCTAATAAGAAATATCTTTCTCTTATGGTATGACCTCTAAGTCTAGTAAATGTAAAAGGTAAGGTATCTAAATCATTAGGAACAAAACATGGAACACATCATAGAATCGATAATTATTTGGAGGAATTTCTAAGTGATTGGATCCCATCTCGATATGATCAAGAATTTTAAAGGGGATGATATAGCTAGGGCTAAGTTTCCCTTTCTTTCCGAATCTGATAACATTTTTCCAAGGTGAGATTTATAGAAACACCTTTTCACTAACATAAAACTCTAGATCATATTTGTAATTGTTTAAAAAATATTTCTTCCAACTTGAGATTCCTTGATACGCTGCTGAAAGGTTCTAACCTTCTAACCAATTTCTTCGGATATCTTAGGTCCTAGTATCTTTCCTTCTCCAACCACATAAAAACTTGTTAGATTACTACATTTCTTCCCAAAGAGGGCTACATATGGAGAAATATTAATTTTTAAGTGAAATACATTATTGTAAGAAAAATAAACTTGAGGAATATATTTATCCCATCCATCTTCAAAATCTAGAGAAAATGGTCTCAACATATTCTTATAAGGTTGGATTGTACTTTTAGACAGAACATCTGTTTGAGGAAGATAATCCATTTTGAAATTCTACATCGTATTAATTTGTTTCTGAAGAATCTTCCAGAACATTGAGGTAAACCTCTTATCCCAATATGATACAATGGACTTGGTACATCATAAAACCTTAAAACTTCCTTAATTTATATTCTGAGAAGATGGTTAATAGATAAATCTTCTCTGATAGCAATGAAATATGATGACTTAGTAAAGAGATCAAGTACCACACATATAGAACTAAAATCTTTTGAGATTTTCGGTAGTCCAATGATAAATTCAACAGTTATGTTCTACCATTTCCATTCTGGTATGGGTAATGGATGATAATTCCCTTTATAATTGTGTCATTCGGCCTTAACTTCTTTTCATACCAAACACCGATATACAAACTCTGCAATATCTCTCTTAATTCCATCCCACCAGAAGTATTCTTTCAAGTCCATTTACATTTTTGTAAATCCATGATGAATAGAGAATGATGAATTGTGAGCTTCATCTTATATCTCCTTCTTCAAATATGGCATGGAAATAAAACATACACAGTTTCTGAGCCTTGTCATTCCATCCAGATCATGCTTAAACACTAGACCATTTATATCTTTCTTTTGTAGCTCTTCATCTTCCTTCTACCCCTCCTTATTCTTCACAAGGATAAAGACCTGATCAATCATTTTATAATTATAAGATTATCCCCTTTCTTACCATATTTCTATATCCATCTATTTCAAATCTAGAAATATTGGATCATTTGTGATCATCATCCTAGATAATCTAGCATGATCTTTTAAAATCAAATCATTGGAAGCCTTATTTACTTTCCCACGGTGGTAATGTATTGAGAAATAATAGTCCTTTATCAACTCTAACCATCTTATCTAGAACATGTTCAACTCATTTTGTGTGAATAATTTTTCCATACTTTTATGATTGATATATATCTACCTTTTCAATATAAAGATAATGCCCCCATATCTTTAATGAAAATATTACCGCTGCTAACTCTAAATCATGAGTTCTGTAATTTTTCTCATGAATCTTCATCTGTCATGAGGCATAAGATATAAAAATGTTATTTTTCATAAGAACACATCCCAATCCCTTATTGGATGCATCTCTATAAATCACTAACACTTATCAACTACAGGTTAATGTGAGTATAGGTGCACTGACCAATATTCTTTTGAGTTCCTTGAAATTTTCCTCACATTCATCTGTCCATAGAAACGTAATGACTTTCTAAGTTAACATGTTCAGAGGATTACATAGTCATGATAAATTCTCCACAACCCATCGATAATATCAAGATAAATCTTGAAAACTACAGATATTAGTCACCGAGGATGGTCTAGTCTAGATTTCAATAGCCTCCATATTTGACGGATCTACTAATACACCATCTCTGGAGATAACGTGAGACAAAAAGAAATCACTTTTCATCAAAATTAACACGTTATATAATTTTCATAAACATTTCATTCCATAGGGTCTTGATTTTAATTCTCAAGTACTTTCATTCTCTTCCTTAAACTTTTAATAGATAAGAATATCTTATATAAATACTACCACAAACAGGTCAAGGTTATATTCAATGAATATATTCATTGAATCCATGAAGATAACTAGGGAATTAGTGAGAAAAAATGCATCAATTTATTTTCATAGTGACAATAACTTGTATGGAATTCCATATTGGGTATATATTTCTTCTTGACCCTTAATTGATGATATCTAGAATGAAGGTCGATCTTGGAAAAGTATTAATCTCCACATAGTTGATTAAACAAGGCATCAATATAGGGAAAATAATATTTGTTTTTGATTGTGATCTTTTTCAACACTAGATAATCAATGTAGAGTCAAATTAATCAATATTTACTTTAAATAAAAAAGAACTGGTGCACCCTAATGTGACACACTTGGTAGAATGAATCCCTTATCAATGTTTTCTTGGAGTTTCTTCTTTAATTCATGTAACCCAATTGGGTACACTCCATAAAAGGTCATTTAAATGGGTGTTGAAGTAGTTGTAATTTTTATAATGAACTCAACTTCAAGTTTTGGTGGAAGACTAGAAAACTCTTCTAGAAATACACCTTCAAAATCCTGAATAGTAGGCATATCATTTATGTTTATCTTCTCAACAACCATTTGAGATAAACAACCATTTTCAACCTGGATTAAGACCCATACAGTATATGAAATATCAATAAGAATTTCATAAATATCGTTACATTGATGGATGATAATAGAAGGGGTTTGAACTGTTGAAAGTAACATCCCATCATTGACAATTAATTTTTGATTTATATAGAAAAATAGAATATATTTCTAATATAAAATCAAATTCAACCAAAGTAAGAATTAAATGATTTGCGGGAAGAAAATTTTGAAAAACCTCAACCAAAGAGGAATCATAGACATGATATGAAATTGTCATACTATTATGGGATTTCAGTTCTAATCCCACATATAGTTTTTTAAGGGGAATATAAACACCCTTAGAAAATTCTTTAGATATAAAAGAGTGGGTAGATCCAAAATCAGTTATGAGGAACCACATAATCATTAAAAATAACTTATTGGATTTATAACTTATGAAACCTTCCTTACTCTTTGACACCCTAGGTTTATCCTAGATTATTCATAGACAACATATATTTAAAACATTCATAATGGTCCCTGAAGTTTTTGCAAATTTCTAGATCATATCCCCCGGGAGTGTCAAACCAGGTGTCTAACAAGGCCTATTGTCATATACTGTATTATCCTAAGTCATGTTGGAACATATTGTTATAGTTTCTAACCCAAGGTATATCTTTTATAGAGCCACATCCACTTATAGTATCCTTAAATGGATGTATTTCTAGATAACCACTCACTCTATCATTCACCAAATTTCTATGATATTTTCTTATACATTGACTCATCCCTATATATATCCTTAAACATGTCCTTATTGTTATCTACAGGGGTTTAATATCCTAGTCTCCAAAGGTTGACCAAAATTTTATTATTATACCAACTATAATGACACTGACTTTAAATATTTTACAATATATATCTTTTTTGGAATTCATAGACATTATACAAATAGATGTGAGAAGACTGTACTAGTCTAGCACCTTTGGAAACATGTAAACTTAAACATTAGTACATAAATGACATACATTATCTCCCACTAGGTTCTTATTGATAGAACCCTTCTTATACACATGAAACATAATACATATCTTTGTAACCTGGGGATGTATACATAAATAGGGGTGATCTCAAATGCTCTATAAGGGTAAAAAAAGATACATGTAAGTAGAAACATTATCATAAGGGTATGATAACATGATCAAGAAAATAAAATATCATACCCCGCATATCAATGATAATAAACATGAATCATTGAAAAATCTGGTAATTTCATAAGACATGAATCCAAATGATGTAAAGAACATATGACATGAAATAATAACATAGGAGTAATAAAAGGATATGTATAAAACCCATAAGTATATAATGATTTACATAGTATCTAAGGCATTGAACCCAAGACTATCTTAGTAGTCATGGTCTATTTTTGTAGCCATCATAGTATCATGAGTTCACTACTCATACCATTATATTAGTGTTCATTCACTATCATGGCTATCATAGTAGTCAAGGTTCACACACAAGACCATCTTAGTAGCATTAATTCACTATTAATTACATCATAGCCTATCTCATGTGATATAAAGAATTACCCAATGCATTGGAGGGTGATATAGGTCTCACCCACCACATAATGAAATCATACATACATGTTCCACAAGATAATAAAAGAACATGTCATAACCCATGAAATGAAATGGGTATCATAAACATGAAAACATATCATAAACTGTATAAATAGACATGTTTTGTAATCTATTCATTATAAACATATCCCATGAAATGAAGTGGGTTTCAAAAGCATATAACCCGTAAATGAGAAAGGGGTTTCATAACATCATGCCCTCAAAACATATTCCATTAGAATAAGTAATATAAAAGAAATTTTTTAATAATATCCCCATAAATTAATGATAATGAATCGTAGATGTTATCTTAGATGGGAAATAATTTTAAAAGATCTATTAAAAAAACTTCTTGAGAGAAATATCCTTTCTTCTTTGAAAATGAATTTTATTATATAAACCCATTTTAAAACATATTTCTTCAAAAGTATCTTTGAAAACATATGAAGGAATCACTGAAAACTATAAAAAATATTTAAAAAACATTTTCCTAGAAAGCGATTGTAAAATATCTTTTTAAAACATATTTGAAAACGTTAATGAAAAAATTATTTTTGAATACAATAGATTTCTGACCGAAGAGAGAGACAATCAAATTTAACTAAAAACAATACCATAAGTACCAAAGAGTGGAAGAATGGTACCAAAAAAAGTTGATATAATAAATTAATGGAGGATAATGAAATTCATAAATATTATAGAGAGATGGATCATAAAATTTCATCAACAGTATCATAAATAGAAACAATCTCAAAAATAAATGAGATTGTCTCAAAAATTCTTATAACTTGGTAACAAGGGATCATACAATCCAAGTAAGACAATTAAATTAAATGAACATTATTATATTAGAAATGATTTAAATTGATTATATTACATGTAAAATGAAATTATATTCACCTTAAAAAAGTGTTTAGGGACAAAACAAAATATGAGTCTCAAAGAAAGAAAATCAAGACCAATTTGTTTTACCGATTAGGAAAATTTTCAAAGTTATACACCATGAAATAAGTATCATAGAATGGATGTGGGAATAAACAAAAATTTAACTATATGGTATATATAATACAATAAGGTGAAGTAGATACACCACATAGAAGGAAATAGTGGTGATTATAGCTTGTATCTTAAGGAAAATAATAGCGAGATGAAAAGCCCATAATCTTATGTCTTGACTCTCTCTATACTCATACAAGATTCCTGTATATTAAATATAAGTTAGTTATACATATTTTAAAGAAGAATATTACTATACATAATACCATATATTTTTTTATTATGACCTTATATTTTCCTCTTTTTAATGATCCTATGTTAATGTTTTACTTTGACTAATATACATTTTGTTCTTCACATGTGTCTTAATTTTTCATAGTGTTAGACCTTATACTTATATCATGAATCTAGAATTTATAACGTGATATAAATCTAAAGAAAATACATTTTGATTACATTATAATATTTTATAGTATAATTAAGTATGAAATGGAATATACTATTCATGGAGATGGTAAGTCATTTGTAGGCACAAACATTATTTCTATTTTTATTGTCATATTGAATGAAAGTATGTAAATGACATATGTATATATATGCATGTATGAACGTATTTATCATTATTATTGTATCATTATTATATTATTTATATCATATAAGTTCATTAATCTCATTCTATGAGGTGTGTAAACGAATCACATCGCTTTGAGGTGCCGATAGACCACACTACCTCAAACAAGATAATCGTATTAACAACGAATAGAAGGTAAAAAGATGTGTGTTGTAAAATTAATTATAAATATTAAATACATAATAAATATAATATATTACATATATAAATAGTTTTTCCCTCATAATTTCCACCACAATAGCTTCTAAATAAAAAATGAACAGTAGTTGTTTCGTGAGGGAGTAATTTGCCACACATAGAGACATTACGCTCAATATCCATTAGATATGGGTTTGTGTAAGTGTAGGTTAACTATTTTCATCAAAAATACTATTATATGGATTATACTATTTTTTACTCATAATAATGGAATAAATAGTGTTGATGGGGTTTTTAAGGAAAAAAATAAAGGATCTTGAAGAAGATGTTACTTCTAAATCGAGTGTCGCCTTTTGGATTTTTCCATAAGGATTCCATGAGAGGGTTTTTTCACAAAACGGATGATTCAATGTCAAAGTAAGGATTTTTTAGAGTATAATTTGGAAGATCTTGGACAAACTTAAGAGTTATTCGAGGTTTTGGGAATGGTTAGAGATGGTGACCTTTTATGGGAAAGAAAAGGACTCATTTTGAATTTCTAGAAACAAGTTTGGTGCTCACATATTCATACCTAAAAAGTGTATGAAAAATGTTTTAATGTTTGATAAGATTTTATATCCAATTTCAAAGTGAAATTTATTATATTTAGTATCATTGTATTATTATATATTTTATTTAAATAACGTGACCTTAAAAAAATTATAATTTCATTTATCATTAATAATTAAACAGAAAAAATCATGTTTTTTTACTGAAAAGCAATATTTTTCATTATTCATCAAAAAATGATGGTTCACATAAAAATATTTAATATATACCCTATGATAATTTTGAAATTATAAATTAAAACATGAAGTTTATTTTATCAAATTAAACATCAAAATGTGGCTAAAATTAATTTTACTATTAAAAGTGGTTCATTTGGGAAAAGATTGTTTTTAAACATAAAAATGAAAATTACCATAATTCATATATTTTATTATCAATATATTTTATTTAAATAAATAAACTACAATTTTTTTGAAAAGAAGTTAATACTATTATTATAAATATGTTTAATGGATAGGTTATAATTATCATATGTAAATAATTAAAACCACAAAAAAGATGTTTTTATAGAAACTCAGTGTTGTGTGTAACGTATGACAATTTGGTGTTGTGGGTAACTTACTTCAAGTAGGTTATGTGTGTAAAAGGGATATTTGACTTAGTGAATTGAAAGATATGAATTAAAATATAAATTTATTCAGAAAAAGCAGGTTTATAAAAACTCAGGGTGGTACATGATTCATGACATGAATGAATAATGCCTGTAATTTATGGTTTTTGGGTAGATTATATGAATTTTATTTATTGTCTTAATGAGTTTTTGGGTTTTCCTATGAGGTGATATGAATTTTTTATTTTATGGCTACATCAAATATTCCCTACCATAACTGGTAATTTAAATTTAAATTTCTTTCAGGTTTTTCTAGATCTCTTAATTCTTGAAACATTGGGTTTTAATTAAGATTTATCAATTAACACTAAAGTTTTTGGATATCTCTTGATGATTTTGGTGATCCTAATACATTTGGGGAATGACTTAATCAAGACATTGATCTTCTGATATAGTTTATTAATGTTAATTATTTCTGTTTTTCTTCTCAAATAAATTTCTCCATTTTCATTTTTAGAGAAATCCAAGACAAAATAAATAATTCATGGATATATGTTATTGTTTTGGTTTGGAATTAATTTATATTCATTCCAAAAATATACAACATAGGGGATCACATATCTTTGAATCATGTAAATATTTCTCATGTAGAACAAATTTGTTGTAAATGGATTCTATACTATTCTACTATTATGAGTAATTTGGTTAGTTTTTTTCTAACACTGATCTCTTTTGTTCTTGATAAAAATATTTAATAATAAACCCTTTGTAAACCCCCATGTTTACTGGATTTTAAATTGATAGGTTATGGGTGTCACCCACATCATGTTTGATTAAATTTTTCAATGGGGGTTTGAAGAAAAAATAAGTTGGGTTGTGAGAGAACAGAATTATTATATTTAGAATGAATTCATACTATAATGGTTATTATCCTTCTTTGTGCGAATATGACTACCATTCTTACTGGGGAACACTAAATTATACCAACATGAAATTATTTGTTTCAACATTTATGGCTACTATTTATGATTATAAAAGTTTGATGGGACCATTTTGATTGAAGATTCATTGGGTTGTGTGTTGAATGGGTGCAAGGGTTCATTAATTAGGTGTAATTTTGTGGGAAATTTTTTTATTCCATTATATTCATTAAACATGATATAAAAAATTTATAATCTGTATGTTTTAATAAATAATTTATCTTATTCTGATCATAGTGGAGTGCATGGGATACTTCTTGAGGATTTATTACATAGTTGATATACTCATCCACTGTATATGAACCTAGATGTGTAATCAGGTTTTATTTTTTATTATACAAATAAGAGAAATATTTATTACATTTTTATTGGAGAAAAATAATTTTCTGGTTGTCAGTTGATAGAGCATGAAAATGGGTAAATGATAGATTTTGGATTTTTTCTATATTTGTTATTAAGTGTTGTTGTACATGAGTTTTTTTAGACTTATACATTTTTTTATTTTAGTATTATGATTATCATATTGTTGTGTTGTTTTAGTTTTTAATGGATATATTTCATACATCACGTTATTTCTAATTATGGTTTCCTACAACACATTTCTTATATGAGAAAAAAAATCACCCCACACCATTATCTTTTTTGTAAATTACATGACATTTATTTTCTACCTTTGGTTCTTAGAGGACATCACCTAAGGTTAATGAAATTTTTTACCTTCCCATGCTAATGGGTTTGGTTGGGTTGTTACATTAACATTGTTCTATTGAGTAATATAATTCCAAACTATCTAAATTTACCTTTCAAATTGTTATATCTTATTAATCCATAATCTATAATTTTTTTTGAATATTTTACTTATTTAATTTTTTTTGAATTTTAATTCATTATGTTTGATGAATTGTTAATTGCATTATAATTTGATCAATGACATTTTATTAAATTATAATTTTAATTCTTTAAATAGTTAATTACCTCAGTGTTATTAATGATATTTTTTTTACAACATAAAATCAAGGAAGACAAAAGGAAACCAGGAGATCATTTTTGAAGGCTAGTTGACCCTATGTTAGATGGATAAATCTATTGAAAAAGATTTTAGGAGTCTCTTCTATATTTTAATTACAGATATCATTTTTGAATTATTAAATAGAGTCATCTAGAGATATTTAATCAAGGTTATTATCCATTAGTTCTTTATTGATTTAAATTTTTTTATGTATTATTATTTTATTAATTATATCGTCATGACTTAAGGATTCGAGTCGATTTCCTAACCTATAGGTAAGTATGAATTTTTTATCCCATTATTATAATTCAATTTTATGTATCTTCTAAATTAATCATAGAAATAGTGAATATAGAGTTATTTTTACCATTTTGAAATTTTAGTTTAACTTATCTCAGTAAAGAATTGATGAGTTATTGGTTTTATATCTAAGATGTAAGTAATTTGTTATTTTTCAAAATTTAATGAATGTATCTTGTAATTTTTATAGAATAAATGGTAAATAATCATTATTTATTTTTAATGATAGAGTAAAATATACTAAACAGTTGCTATCAAAAGCATGGATTGTATTTTAGTGGATTTAATCCTTTTTGTTATCATGAACTAGCAACAAGGATACTGTAATGAAATAATATTTTTATCATTTTGATTTCATATTAAATATGTGAATATTCAAACATGTGGTGTTTATATGAAAATATATTTAATAAATATATTCTAAAATGGTTTATTTAAATATTTATTCTTATTATTGGTTGATAAATAGGATTCTCAAGAAGATATTATATGTTGAATGATTTATGAATGATGTTGTTGCTGAAAGGGTGATGAAAAACACCTCAAATATTGAAACTATATCTAGGATGATATTATAATTAACCTTGGTGAGAATAAGTACATTTAAAAATATTATAATGTTATTTCATTGGAATTTCATTAATCAACTATGAAGAATGTTTCTAAAATGTGGGAAGAATCAAAATATTTTTGTAGTTAATTCACCTCCCTAGGATAATAATAAATGTTGAAATATTGAATTTCAATATGTTGAGGATTAATACAGAAGAGTTACTTAGGATGATGAATATCATAACTTGTTTTAATTATATTGGAAAGAAGAAATTGAGGATATTGACATGAAGAAACAAGGGAGATCATTCATAAAAAAATTATTTTGGTTTACATAATCTTGATTTGATGGTGTTAAAGTAAGAAATTAATTACATGTGGTATAAGAAGAAAACAATTAATGACATATTCATTAAAGGTAATGATATCTCATATTCTAAAGGTAATTAATACTATGGATTCTTGATCTCAAGTTTTAATCTTAAACTCACTTAATGGAGAAGCATGAATAATGAAAAAACATGATTTCATATATAAATCATAGGACAGATTTATAGAGTTAGCACTCTGAAATTTTATGAATTTATTCTTCATAATATATTTAACTTTTAAATAGCTTGTGTTATACCAAACTGTGAGTTTATGAAAACCATTATATATATTTTAAAATATTATTATTGAATGTTCATACATGTATTTTAAATTTTATGGTAAGAATATAATTAACTACATTATGAATTATATAAAAATTTACTAATTAATATAAATAATATGTAATTAATCACTCAATTTTAGGAAATTTCATTGTATTGTCCAAAAATATGTTTTCTTTAAAAATTAATTTTTATTCTTTTTTGTGTGAAAATATTATAAGTAATTATTTAATTTTTTTTAAAATATATTTGATAAAATGAATTTATTTTTTAAATCACTATATCAAAATTATCTTTGGGTGAAATTTTTATACTTTTTAAAAAAGATTGATTTCTAAGTCAACTGTGAAAATACCAATTTTTATAAAATGGCAATTTTTCTTTTCATATAAAGTATCATTATGATTTTAATTTGATCTAAAAGTAAATTAATTAATATTAAATTACATATAATCTAATTAACATCATTTTAATCATCATTATATAAGATTATGGAATATGTGCATTTGTTTCTTTAAAATATATTTTTATGAAAACTATTTTTTATGGGGTATTATTGAATTATATTAATATTAATTTCAATAAATCTAAGAAATTTAATATTGTAAAATTATTTCTATATTTAGATTCAGGAGGATAAATTTTTCTACTGTTCCCCATTAATGTTGGTTAAAATCTATAGTTACTTAGATAAAATTTATCACCTCAATAAAAGAAAAATCAGGAAAATATAGCACAAAACGAAGTTTTAAAGATATAATTATTCATATTATTTCTAATTGGATGAATTATTTTAGAACAACATAACCATAGTTTTAATTTTGGGTTTTTTAATAGAATTTTTTCCATGAGCATGGATTATATATTATTTAATCCAAAATTTGTGAGAAAATTCATTCTCTTAGTTTTAAATTTCAATAATGTGTTAAAAAAGTGAAAAAATGTATTTATTGATGAATATTAATAGTAATATTGTACATAATAAAATTATATTCATGATTTTAGTTTATTTATAATTTTTATGGGTAAAATAATTACCCTATACACATAAACAATGATAATATTATAATTATTAAATTAAATAAAATAATGAATGGTATTAAAACTACTAATAGTATTATATATTAAGATGATTACAATGATCTAATAATTTTATATATTATCTTGCCATAATTAGGATATGATAAAATAATTCATTCAAATTATATTATTTGCAAGATGTTATTATTACCTAGGTAACTAATAGTGTCAAAATTGACAATAATGATATTTGAAAAATTATATTTTATTAATTTATTTAAAAAGATTTATAAAAATTAAATAAGGAAAAATGAAATATTATGTGGTATAAAATTACATCTATTATCCATTTATGAGTCAAAATTAACCTTATAAGTAAAATTATAACCTTAATAGATAAAAAATATGTTACCAATGTTGACATTAAAATAAGTTAATTATGGGGTTTAACCAGAATATAAGTCATATAATGGATCATATATCTATGAAAATATTATGGACTGATGATATTTCAATTATATCATACACACTGTTTGGATTAATTTCCAATTGGAATTATTTTTCTCTATAATAGTCTTTTTATATTTTTTTTTTGAAATCCCAATAGTTCCCCACAACTCCATTATAAAGGAAACCTCCTCCATCACTCAATCTCACACCATTGAGGATTATAGCTCAACCATAATATTAAAAATTAGATTATCCATATAACTACCCAAATTAGAGTGGTTTTTCATTCAACAATACCACAACTATAACACTTGATAGGTTATCTAAATGATTCATTTTGAAGAAGAGGTAAACAACCCATCCAATCACATTTTTTTAAAATTTTATTAACCTCATATAAATTATTGAAATTAATCAAAAAAATACTCTAGCATCCTAAAAATGGGGGAAAATATTATTATTATGAAAACACCGTTATACACCTTCTTTACCATCAAACAATACGTGAATGTATCACATGCGTCTACATATGACTTATTGTTTCCACGTAGTGATGCAATTCATTTTTCATCACCATATTTTATTAATCGGTATTATAATGGGATCAATATTTATATAATAAATATATAAACTTGTTATTCTGTTTTATTGGTAATATCTTATCTACATTACTACCATCCAATCCATTGATAAATGTTAAATTCATTCGTCCAAATGTGTGAACTACCACCTTCACAATGTGGTAATATTAATTTAAAATTTAAATTTAACATGTATAGTAAAAAAATATAAATTTGAATAATATATATCATATATATATATGATATAATTATTAGTATTGAATTTTGAATTATTATTGTCCTTTCTTTCATTCCATCAGATAAAAAAAATGGAAACATCGTTCTTTTGTACCTATGTCCTACCATCTCAAAGAATATTGTAATTTATTTTATATATCTTGTGTTTATTAATGATTATAAATAATAATATAATGAATATATATTTTTGTGTATACCTTTATTTAAATTATTAATTTTCTCGATCCTTGATTAATGTATAAGGACCGAGATTGTTGAACCAAATAATGCTTAGAAAATGAAACATTTATCACCAGGAATAGTGATTTTCATAAAAAAACTAGTAAAATGATGATAAGTTATTATAAAGGGTATTATATATATGAATATGGTAATACAAAAATTTATAATAAATATATGTTTATTAATCATGTTGTTTGAACATAAATAAGGAAATGTGAGACTTGAGGTAAGGGACATTTGTCTCAATTTTATCTACATGGGACAAATTCCTTATACACAACTCATTTCATTATGTGATGTATATAATTCCCATTAATGAAATATATGATTCTTCACATTAATATTTTGGTATATACATGTATATCTAAGTTTCTTTTTTTCTTGATTTATTTGATTCAAAAGTTACCAAAGTGGCAAGGGATTATATCCAAATATCATCATTATTCTTATTTGTTTATATTAATGCCTTTGTTAGGTAATATTTCTCTTTCATGTACATGATTTATAAGAATTTTATTAAATGATTTTCAACATTCTCAAATGTTTTCATAAAATAATTTTTATCCATTTTTTTCTTTTTGTGGAAAAGTTTAAATGAAATCTTATTTTTCATTTTTGAAACAAGGAACTTTGAGACATTTCTAATAAATATATTACAAAACTAGTTTTTAATATACAGAACTTGAGTAAACTGTTCCATCATAATTATTGATTAATTTTATGAAGAAACCATTACATTATACATGTTTATTTATAAATATTTTTTTATTTAAAAGTACAACCTATTTTTTAAAGAGGGTTGATTTTAAAATGGGAAAAGTTATTTTCATCAAGAATTATTCTTCGTCATCCTCCAAAATCAATTTCCATCAAAAATGAAAAACATTGATAACAAAAAATCTTTACTGGGGATATTATCCAAGTATGACATCCATGATTGTTTCATGATGGTTTATTTTTATGATCACAATATATTTACAAAACTGATTCCTTTTTCCATGGTTTATAAATTAGTGAAATTCATTTCATTTCATGATTGATGAAATAAATAATGCTTAATTATATTTTAGAACATGTAAGTATGAATTTATTTATGTGATAGGTTGGACCTATATGTCTGACAATTTTATTTCGTAAATATTGATATCTCATGAGTAAATATGTTATATATGACCCTTATTTCTTGTTCAAAATTGTTTGCATAGACCTAGTTTTCTCATCCATATGTTTATGTGTGGACCAAAATTTTATTCCCATTAGATTATATGTGGAACTAGATTCATGTCTTTAAGTTTATGATAGGGTCTAATTTCATGTCCTTAACATAATGAGGGAACTTGTTTCTATTTAAAATGTTCACTTATTTACATTTCTAAGTGTATGCCACAATTCCTTATTTTATATAAATATTATATTCTTATGACTTATGTTATTTTTTATTTCATAATTCTTGTACTTTTAACTTCTAATCTATATTCCATTACTCTATATTATTATCTATGATATGTCAGTAGTAGATTAAAAATGTTAAAATCATGTTATCACGCCCAAATTCCCATTTTATGCTTTTGTGATTATTTATTTATCCCATTTTTATCTATACCGAGCATCTAATATCTCCTTTTCATATGTTTCCTAATACATTGTTTTGAATAATGGTTAAATAAATGATGTTTAAAATGATGGATATAATTATTAATAACATAGTGGGATATGACATAGATCATTTATGAACCTTTTTTTGTTCCCATGTTACCAAAGAAACTATACCTATATGATTCTGGTCTAGGTGAAAATTTTAATTAGTGAATATTCATCTATGTAGATGTAATAACTATGTTTAGAATATCTAGGATGAAACTATTTGTATCAGTGTAGGGTTTAGATAAACATTGGATTCTAGTATTATATAAAACTTTTAATAACCATGGGTATATCTCTATGAATTGGATAAAATAATAAAATGATCATTGATGACCTAGGTTAAGAAAATGTGGTGTAGATTAAAAATATTCTTTACATATTTAAACATCAAAATAATGATGATTCAACATTATACATTTTTTCTTTTATGATTAAAATTCCCCAAATAATTCTTTTTTGATTAATTCAATATTTGGATCCAAAAGGAATCAAGCATTGAAGGAATATGTTGTACAATGAAATCAACATCTAATTGATAAATCAAATTGATTGTGATTTGGGTGGAAATTACATGTGACTATGATCTCTCAAATATCTCAATCTATTGGGGGAAACATGTATAGTGATGGTATTTAAAATTCCCTAATGAGGTAGAAACATGTTATTGAATATTTTATTCACCAATAGACTCTATTATTCTGTGGGTGTTCTAATCCACTGGCTGTTGGGAAATGGATCAATTCAATGGAAAAGACATTTTCATTATTTAGGTATCATGCCTTGAAAACATTGTCCAGGCTATTTAAAAATTTTAAGTTGAATAAGATCAATGGCGTAATATAATTAATAATATGATGAATGTGGTGGGAATTCTTTCCATGGAGCAGGATAAGTTTAAGGGTATAATTTCTAGAAAGTACTTCCCTTGTGTTATATAAAAAATAGTTGGTGATTTTAGAGCTTAAGAAATGGATGTTGAATCCATTGATACCTATGAGTCATATTTTACAAGATATAAAAGGTTTTCTTCATTTATAATCCTTATTCAAGATAAAAAAATGATCAATTCCTTAGTGGTTTGAAACTGAGTATTATAAAGACATTATAAATAAGGGCACTAGATGTTAGGAATAAATCATTTGATGTGAACTTAGTCTGGATCTAAAATCCTGTAATGCATAAGAATCTGGTGATAATAAAATGAATATAGATCTTCATGAAAACTCATGTGTTGTTCCTCTTGTATAGAACAAACTTTTCAACCATCTATTTTTCTAATATGTGGGAAGGACTACACAGGTTAACTTCTGAAAGGAATAATAAAATGGTTCATGTGTGGGATGCATGTCCATTGAGAAAAAATGTCAAAGTGAGGTAAAGAGTTCAGTCGATGAAGTAAATAGAGAGATAGCACAATAAAACGGACAACTCTCACTTCATTTCAATAAATAGAAATATATTTCAAACTATTCCAACCAATTCCCTAATCCTATAGATATTGTGTATAGTAGGAAACAACAACATCTGATTTTAACGAAAACATATAGTGGTTATATAATTACAAAATTTTAAGAGATTCAATATAGTTAGGGAACACTTATCCTCTACTATGGAATAAGGGATTCCATGTTAACATTTCAATGAATAAACATATAATATTCATTTCCTTTACTTATGGTTGATTTGATTTTGAGAATTTATTAGCTCTCCATACATAGATTCCATTTATGTTCCTAGAATAATGAGATCATATTTTATTTTGAATCAAACTATGATTATTTATTAGTGTATGGATAAATACAAACCTCTAATAGAAATATATTTGGGTAATATCAGATAATATTTAAACAATAAATAGAAAATTATAATATATATGAATATATTTTAGTGACCTTTTGAGAAATAACTTGTACATCTTGGATAATAGAAAATCAAGGTATATACATTCTTGTAAGTTACATTAGATGTAATTAATATTATTCTGAACTTTTTAATGAAAAGATATTAAAACAAAATATTTTCAGATTTTGGATATGGTCCATAATATTTTGGAGGAGTCTTAGGGTTAAATATATGTTGAATTGATTAAAATAAAAATTTATTATTTTTTATTATGGTTAAAGTATGAATTTTCATATCTTGTGCTAACCACATATCAAATTTGGTAAATATTTAGAGGCTGAAGGAATTAATTTTGATCCTTATTATTAGATTACAAGTGCTTCATGCATAAAAATATCATATCAAAAATCCATTTTCTAGAGTAAGAGTTCATGTGGAAATATATAGAAGTACAAAAAAATATGATATCATTATTAATACATATAAATAATTCAAGTATGTTTATTTTATCAAGTGTTTTATCTATATTGTTAATAAATCCATCTTCATTATGAAAATTAACTTGAAATAAAAATATCACCTCTTTACTTTTCATATAGAGAAATCATTTTTATTTTAACCCATTAATGATTTATATTTTTGTGATGGTTATCTTTCTCTTGATCATACCCTCTATCACACTCTATTATTCATTCATGGTTAGTTTTATATTCCATATCCATTTTTCACTACCTAGAAATGTTATCTTATCTAGAAAACTTGTTTTCTATTATTTCAGATTACCTTCATAAATCCTTTCATATCTTTTCATAAATAGGTTTTATTAACACCTGTTATGATTTGAGTTCCCAAAAACGAATTTTCAAATGAAAAAAATATTTATTATTAAAAATATACCGTGGATTTAATTTAAAATCATTTTATTTAATCTTATTAGTATGATGATAAATTGGATGGTAGGAATATGATTAATAAAACTATAAATTATATAAAATGTCCCAACTATATATAAATACAATCTAATTAATCACTCATTTTTTTAGTAATGTGTTTCTCTTCTTTAAAAGATTATTTTTTTTAAAACATTATTATTTTTTAGTGAAAAAATATAATTAATTTTTGGAAAATTTAGAAAATTATATTGATAAATATATCTTCTATTTTTAAATCATCATATCCAAATTTTCATTGGGTTTTTTTATTTTTATTGAAATATTCATTTTTAGTAAATATCAAAAAGTAATGACATTTATAAAATTTTCATTTTTCTATTCATATTATGTATCAATTTTTTTTAATTTTAACTCATTAACATAGTAATAATTTAATCTTATCTCAAATAATTAATATCATTTTTGTAATCATTATACCTCATTTTTGTATAAGTAAAATCTAATCTAAAAACTAAATTTTCAATAAAAAATCACTGTGTTTTACTCATTTGTATTGAATAAAATTACCACTTTAAGAAATTGAATCATGAAAAATGGATTTCATATTTATAATCAGTTTGTAAAATATTTGAAAATATTACCATTTAATTTTTGTTTAAAATTAATAATAACCTTAGTAAAATGTATCAACTCAGTAAAGGGAAAACAAGATTAATATATGTTAAAGATAATTTATAAGGTTATGTTTACTCAACCAAATTCAAATTGGATAAAGGAAATTAATCACTTCCCACATTAGGTTTTAATATTATTTATTTAATTGACACATTTCCCTAGAAAATACTTATAAATTATTAAATAAAAATGAAGTGAAAAAATGTCACTCTCTCTATTTTAAATAACATATATATTTTCACAGGGAAACAAAAATTTGATCTAAATGAATTTTAATAGTAATTTTGTGCCTAATAAAATTTTATTCATGTTTTTATTTATTTATTTTGTTTTTAGGAGTTAAATAATTTTCACAAATACTCACAGAATTTCGATGAAATAATTATTTAATTATTGTAAAAATAAAATAAATGATAATAAAAATAATAAAATTACAATACCTTGTGATGATTAAGGTGATCCAAAAATTATTTATAATAACATGATGTTGTAAGGATATTTAAAATAATTTTTTTATTTTTATAAATGATTTCATTATATTAATAAATTTAATGTAATGAATAGTATCAAAATTGACAACAATAATTTTTTTATTCTGAAAATTATATTTTTTTAATATATTTGAATAGAAAAATCATAAGTAATGAAATATGGAATAATATGTGGTCATACAATTCATCACTTACTCATTTATGAGTCAGTAGTTACCTTGTTTGTAAAATTATAATGTTTTAAAATTGAAAATATATTACTATAGTTAATGTTTAAAAAGGTTAAATAAGGGGTTAAATAGAAATATAAGGATTCAAATTCCACTTAAATATAGAAACCCTAATTTTTCATACATTACTATTACACTATTTTGATGATAAATATTATTATTATGTTACAAAACCAGGATCCAAAGATTTAGTGTCGATGGAAAATTACGACCAAAAATTAAATTTATAAAATAAATAATAAACATTATTTAATTCCTTATTCTCTACCTTTTTATTATCCCTCATGTACTACTTATTACAATTAGTCACCCATGGATATACATCAATCAAAGGGCTGGGCTACAAGCCTAGTGAGAGGATAGATATGAACATAAAGAAATATTACATGGGTGAGAATTATCATCAACATCATAACCTAATTATTGGATCATCATAATAATAATAATAGGAAGAATTAAGAAAATTAATTGAATGTGGAAATGCATAAAAATAAAGCATCATATCTTAGTGGTTATATAACCCAAATATTTGTAAATAAAGATACCATCAAGTTTATGAATAACATATGTGGATTGTCATAACACAATCAGTGTGAATAATGATAGAATGATAATAATGAATATTTAACATTATCTGATGTTATAAATCATTTTTTCCAATGCATTGTAGTGCTATATAATTCCTAGCACATCCTTCACAACATAACATTTATATAAACATTCATTCCACATGTAACATATAATAATATTTTCCAAAAAATAACCCATAGAAATGAAACGTGTTTAATTATATTTCAGTAAATCATACATTCATAAATTATAATTGGGGTCCGAAAATTAAAATGGAATAACTTACATGGAGTAAGAATCATCAATCTTGAGTGAATAAGAAACAATCCCTCAAGAAATAAAAGATGTTCTTTTTTTGAAGATATATTCTTTGGGAAAAATAATTGAATTTGTCAAAAAACATATTGGAAGAATGAATATCCTATAAAATAAACCTTAATGAAAATGAAATAATATTTATGGAACATTGAAGGAAATAGCCACACTGAAATATGGAATGATTGATGGATAACCCAAAGAAAGAGAGTTGGGTTTGATAATTTCCTCACCATATGTCTGAATGATTTCTTCACATTAATATCTTGAATAATAAAACTAGATTCAATAATTATTTATTTCATAAACTCTTATACATTTATTTGATTCAATATAATTTTGTTAACATCTTTTATTACCATTTTATGAGTTATTGAGATCTATTCATCATTCGAGAGTGGTCGTTTTCATGGATTTTAGGATCAGTTCTCTTGTATACATGTATGGAAGACCATGTAAATTGTTGGTAATTCTCCATAATTGAGATTATATTTTGTAAATGAACACCCAGAATTTTAAATTATCTAATATATAATAAGGTTATATGTTATTAGGATGAATCATTACATAAATAGGCAATGAAAATGAATTAATTTATTTTGGAAGATTTTCCAACAATCACAAACTGATATCATTTTATTTAATATCATGTTTATATATTTCCTCTAGAACATTATATAAAAAATAGTATGTATAATAAAATATTATTTTATAATAAAAAATTTCTTTATGAACATCTTTGATGCTGGTAAATTACAATGAAAATATTACATCCTTGAAAGAGATAAATCAACACCTCACGAACAACATTTCCATTTTAGAAGAATAAAGACAATAGAAGAGGATTGATGATAGAATATTCCATTAAAATAAGAACATTAAAATATAAATAAGATATTGGTGTTTTCATACCTCTTGGATAAGGTTATATGGAGATAGAATAAGAAAAAGAAAAAATTGAAAACAAATTAAAAAAAAGAAAGATGACTTTACCTCTTAAATTATTCTCATTGAGAACCTCCTTAGAGAAATTAGTTTTGGTCTTTTGTTTAGACCAAAGGCTCATAAAATAATGAAAGATTATTTGGGATTTTATTTGGTACAAATTAGGTAACATTCAATTCTTTTATTTTGTGATGAGAAGAGGTGGTGAGGGTTGATATTTACAGAGGCAGAGAGGGGTGTTATTATTATTATTTTCATTTTTTTATTATTTTGTATCATGATGATGAATACATTGAAACATATATATAAATATTTTAAATATTGTATTTGATTTATTTATAATGGGATTGAATCATTCGTACAACATCTATGGATCATTAAATCATGCATTTTTTAAATACCGTAAATTGTTGTATTTCAATATTCATAATAAAGTTCAAAGTTTTAGATAAATCCAAAAAATTCACACGAACCATTTTTCAATTAGTATAATTAAAAAATTGACTCTATATTATGGGGATAATTTTTTAAATATGAGAAATTTATTTTTTATTTAAAATCATTATTTACATAAAAAATACAAATTTTAAAATTATAACTAATATTATAAAATAATGAAAAATTAATCAAGGTCTCATAGAAATTATATTATAATCATAAAAACAAAAATATTCATTTATGAAAATATTTTGTAAAATTATATTCTCTTTTAAATAATAATATTATATAATTTTTTTTAAATATTCAGTTAAATTATATAAAAATACCTACACATAATTAATAATTTATAAAGAATTTATTTACCTATATTATGATATAGTTATCTCATTTATTTCATTTATATGAATCATAAATGTTTATTATAACTTAAGTGATGAGTTAACTATTCTATTGGCTAAAATATTATTCCTATTTTTCTTGTTACTATTCCAATGGTAGGGTTATTATTTAATCAATATATGTTCCATAATTTCAATAAATATTAATTATTTAATTCTTCATTTATGTGAATGATTTTTTAATTTTGATCTCCATGATGTGTGTATGTCATATATTATAGAACATAATTATAAGAGTGGGAAAGTCCATTGAATATAGTTCGGGTCATTTCATTTATCCTCTATTTGAAATTTATCCATTAAATTTTCATTTTACATAAATAGGTGAAAGTATTTATCCCACATAATTTCCTCTAGTACACATGTGGCCTCATTATACTTTTTATTCCAGCATATTACATTGACTAGGTGAGTTGTATTGTTTTCTAGAAAATAATCTCTACAATCAAATATGATCATTGGTTGCTCTTCGGAAGAGAGATCATTTTCTAATTGTAAGACATCTGGATTCAGTACATGTTAGAGATCTGGAATTTACTTCCTCCATAGACATACATGGGATTCATCATTTACATGGGAAATACTTGTGGAAGTTCTAGTTGATATGCCACATATTTTACATGACTATGAATCTTTAAGGGGTGATGTTCCTTTTACATAGATTTCCCTTCCATAAAAAGTTCATTATGCTCTTACAGGGAAATATGTGGAGGAATAACATGTCTCTAACCTTAAATTTATCATCTTCTCGATGAATGTCTACATAACACTTCTATCAGCATTTATTTACCTTGATTTTTTACAGAATGGTTTTCATCTTCTCTACCATTTAATTGACCATTTCATGTCCTATATACTTACGTTTACCAAATTAATATGAGAATATTGGGGTTCTATATCTTTTTCAATTATGGGATTCATATAGTATGATTTGGATGCTATAGTATGAACAATTATTTTAGGATAAATGAACTTGAGGTAGATTTTATTCCCACATCCACTGAAGTCTAGAGATAATTCTATCATTATATCTTCTAGAGTAAGAATTTTCCACTCATATTGGAAATCAGTTTGAGGATGATAAATTGTATTGATGTTCATCTCAGTGTTTATATCATGTTGGATAATTTTCTAGAACATAGAGGTGAATCTTCGATCTATATAGTATATAATTGATAGTGGTACACATTGTAGCCTGACCACTTCTCTAATGTATATCTTGTAATGTTGATCTAGAGTTATTTTTTCCTAAATTGAGATAATGTGAGTTGTCTTTGTTAGAATGTTCATAAAAACCCAAATAACATTATATTTGATGGATGTATTCACATGTCTATTGAAAAATTTCCTAGTGATGATTTCCCATTTACTTGTTGTAATGGATAATGGTTTCTTCATCTTCATAGAAATAGTTCTTTAAGTCTTCACTTTTAGACATATTATTCACATTGAGGTATATTTAGCTATATTTTCCTTCATATTGTCCCACCAATAGTGCTCTCGGAGATCATGATGCACCTTTATGCTCCATAGGTGTAAATGGAAGGATGGTATTTTTGTGTCACTCACAATATCTTTTATTATCTCTAGATATGATGGTATACATAGTGTTGAACCCAATAATAAAAATATATCCTCATCAATTTTGAACCCTAAATATATCCAATTTTTTGATAGATTCTCCCTTTTTAAAAATTCTATATCAATCCTTTTTGAATCATTTATTTTACGCATGATGGATGGTTGATAAATCATTTGAAAAGGGATCGATTATGTTCCTTCCTTATTGATTCACATTTTCATCGATTGAAAATCTACAATTATTAGATCCATCTTAATTCTAATCATTTATAATATTATAGGATCCATTATTCTTAGAGAATCCATTACTTTATTCTCATTTCCATGACGGTAGTGGATTGAGATGTCAGTGTCCTTGGTGAGATCTGACCATCATCACTAGCGCATTTTTAACTCCCTTTGTGTGAATATATTTTTGAGTATCTTATTATTAATATATATTCCACACTTCTCCCCATATAGTTAATGTCTCGAAATTTTCAATGTGAATATCACAAATTCCAAATCTATATCATGCATGGGATATTTTTTCTAACGATATTCCAACTACAATGAGGTATATGCAATCAATTTTTCATTGTCATTAGTACACATCCTAAAACATTATTTGAAGAATCATTGTATACCCCAAATAGTTCTTCAGTTTTAATAATTTTGTGTACTAGAACTATGATAGGCCTCTTTTTGAACACTTTGAAAAATTATTCACATTCACTAATCCAAAAAAATAATACTCCCTTTTGATTCATCTCAGTTAGTGGGTATGAAAATGATGAGATGTTATTGAAAAATCACAGGTAATACCCATCTAGACCATGTAAACTATGGATCTCTATTACTGATGTTGGCCTCATCCACTCTTTGATTTCCTTTGTCTTGGAAGGGTGGAATGATATTCCATTACTACTAATGACATTCCACAAGAATGATACTCCCAAAATCTAGAACTCACATTTACATTTAATTTTATAATTCTTCTCCCCTCATAAAGTCTTTATCATAGTATTAAAATACTCCTCATGTTCCTGATATCTCTTCAAGTATATCTGAATATCCCCAATAAAGACTCCCACAAACTTACTGAGGTATTATCTAAAGACTATATTCATTAAATGCATGAATATTTCTAGATATATAGTGAGTGTAAATTGTGTCAATATAAACTCATGGTTTCCATTCCTCATTTGACGGTAGTATTTGGAAAATATTCTTTTCTCTCCATTAATTTGTGTTATCTCGACTGAAGGACAAACATATAGAAATACTTTTCCCCACACAGTTGGTCAAAAAATTCATCTATCAATGGATAGGGATACTTGTTCTTTTTTAAGATTTTGCTGAGATCATGATAATTATTATCATGGCTCATCTATCCTTCCTTCTTTTTGATGAATATGATTAGTGTACCCCATGGTGAATTAGTCAAGTATATTATACACATGTCCTGAATCTCTATTTACCTCATTTTTAGTTTCTCCAACTTAATGGTGGTCATTCTATAAGGTGTCTTTGATATAGGAAGATATCATAGAATAAATTTAATTGAGAACTCAACGTCTCAATTAGTAGAAATACTTGTTAATTATTTTTGGAACACATCAATGTAGTTCCTACAAAAGGGAATTTATTTGTTCAAGATTCTCTCCTTTGACATAATCATTTGTGTTAGATATAATTTCTCATAAGGAAAAAATATCCATTATTGAGATAATTCTTTGAAAATATATTGATCCTCATACTTACACATTCATATAATTAGAGGATTCCTATGGGTATGAAGAGTCATCCCCCTTTCTAGATAGTTGGTGTTGTCTTTTTATAAATATGGTCAATTTATGGCTAATATAGCATCAATCAACCCGAACAGAAGTATGATAAGATTTTCTTAGATGTTCCATCCAGAAACATTAAACAGTGAGGAGTTATATGATTTGGATGAAATAATCCCCCCATTTGATGTTCTCACAAATAACTCAACCTCTATATTTTTTGTTCTGTTATAATTTTTCTACTAAACTTGCATAATATGTTATAAAGTGTGGAACCAAAATAAAATAGTATGTCTGACACTGTTTAATGTCTAACTATCATACCTATCACCAAATCATTGATGGGATCCACCTAAGAAGTAGTGATGTTATAATATTTCCCTTGATGTTTTTTGCTTTTCTAGCTTCTGATGCTGATTTTACTTAAGGATTCAAGGTATAGTGAACTATATTTCCCAGTTCCCTTTCTCCCTATCATTGTAGTAATTAACCATGGGCGGTGCTCTACATTCCTACACCACAATTTTTCATAATCCACAATTCTCTTAGATAGTCATGAGTTTTGTGGACTTATCTCCCACACTTAATGAATTTCCACATTCCTCTTGAGGAAATTCCCATGAGGATTCTTCCCACATTTTTGACCTATGAGTGGTTGAGTTTCCCTTACACATGTTTCATAAGATCCATCATCCTGAAATAACATCCTTTTTTATTATTAGAATATACAAGGGACCAATATCCAAACGCCATCTCTAATTTGAGAGAACATCGAACAACTTCTTAATAACTCTGAAAGTCTCAAACTTCTATAAAAATTAAATGGGATATATTTAGAAAACAAAATCTTCTATGAAGTTTTCTATCATTGTTGATAAAAAACCCCAAGTTATACCTTTCATGCCTTGTGAATTTTTCATTGTAAATAATTATAGATTCATAATTATTTTCCATAATATCTATGAATACTATCATTATATTTTTAGAAAGAGTTTGAGAAAAATACTAATTAAGAAATATTTTCCTTATGTATTCCCTCTCCATATACTAAATTTCATCCTTCTCCTTGGAGTTATTAATTGACACCCACCATTGGTTAGTCACTCTATATAAATGATAAATTTTGATACTCACATTCCCAATCTCATAATAGTGAATCTTAGAAAAAATATTCTAAATTGAGTTGACCCAATCTTCCATGACTAGTGCATCATAAGATTTACTAAATGTTGGTGGCCATTTCCACTTAAAAAATTGACATCCAATTTCTCCCTCTTAGGGGAAGGTGGATTTTCCATATTACCTAGGTTATTTTTTCTAGCATGAGATATATGGGTAGGAATCACCATGAAATTTTGAACTCAACATTCTAATGAATTAGAGATTCCATTCAAGAAAGCACTATATTGTCCCTCACATTTTCTTTTATCATTATTTCTCATGGATCTAACCGTTTTTTAAAATATAAATGGTTTAAAAAAATAATTTGAAATGTGATGAATAAATAATTTATTCCATTGTGAAAAATACTCTAATGTAATATCATATGTGATCTATATTATTAGTATTTCCCTAAAATAATGATGTTTGGGTGATTTCATATACTTAGAATCATACATAAGGGTTTTAACTAATGCTCAATAATCATAATTCCCAAATCAACTAAATAGTTCTTTGATGCCAAATATAGAAAACTTTATGTTACTTAAAATACGATTTCTTCATTTTAAAGATAAGCATTAAAATAGTATTACAAAACGATGATCCAAATAAATATTTTCTTTGGAAAATGCAGACCAAAATTTACATTATAAAACACAACCATTATTTAGATCCATATTCTTTATCTTCATAGTGGCTATCATGTACTCTAGGGAACAAGTAGTCACCTGAGAATATAAATGAAATAAATGGGTGGGATAAAATCCTAGAAAGAGGATGGAAAAGAACATGACGCCATATAACATGAGTGATAAAAATAATCAACACTATTACAAAACCATATGATTATCATTATAATCATGGTATAATGTGTTAGGCATGTAATGTGGCCTTGAATAAAAATTAAACATCATGTCTTAGTGGTCAAATACAATAAATAGTTATGAACAAATCTATCATCATGTTTACGAATAACATAAGTGAATCATCATAACATCATCATTATGAAAAAACCACAGTCATGTCCATGCATATTTCACATTATATCATGATATAAATCAAATTACCCAATGCTTTGGAGTGCTATATAATTATAAGAACACCCATAACATCATAACATTTACATAATCATGCATTCCACATAAAACAGATAACAATATTTTCTATAAGATAATCCAAAGAAATGATCTAGGTTTCTTAGAATTAAATGAAGAATACATTCATGAATAATAAATGGTATTACCCAAATAAAAATGGAATAATAGAATTTTTATAAGAATAATTAATATTGAGTGAATAAGAAATAATCTCAAGCTAACTAAAAGATGTGGTTTTTTAGAAGGAATAGTTATTTGGAAAAAATCATTGAATCTATCATAAAATTAGATTAGAAGAATATATATCCTAGAAATGAAAATGTACAGAAAATGAAATTATATTTGAGGAACATCGAATGAAATATCTACCTAGAAATTTAGAATGAAATATTGATAACTTGAAAAAGTGAGTTGGGGTTTAGAATCTGTTTACCTTACGTCGGAATGATTTATTCACTTTAATATAATGGATAAAAAAATTAGATTCATTAATTAATAAGTTTATATCCTCTTTTACATGTATTTTATTCATTATAATTATATTAAGTTCATCTATGAGCATTTTGATGAGTTAAAGAGATCAATATTATCGTTAGGTTATGTTCTTTTTATTTGTATTCATGATCGGTTCCCTTGTATACATATATTGATGTTCATGTAAAATGAGCACAACTCTATAGAATTGTGATTAAATGTTTTTAATATGCTTCAAGAATATTAAAGGATATGATATATCATTTGGTTATATGGTATGGCTATGAATCATTGGACTAATAGTTAATGAAAGTGATTAAATTTATTTTGGTAGATTTTACGACCGTCATGAACTCATTTTGTTTTATTTAATAGAAGGTTTATATATTTCTTCCAAAACATTATATAACTAATTATTTCATAATAAAGTCTTATTATACAATAATAATTATTTTTTACTATACTAGATGGTGGTAATATAAAATGAAAACTTGTCTTCCTCAAAGGAGATAAATGAAAATCTCACAGACAATGTTTCCATTTTTAGAATAAAAGGGACTTAAAAAGTGGTATGAGGATAAATTTAGTCATTAACATAATAATATTATAGTATATATAATATAATATATTTATCCTTCCACATGAATAAATTTAGATTAGTATATAATAATAAAATAAAATAAATTAAAAATAAATTAAACGAAAAGTAAGAGGATTTTACCTCTTGAATTCATCCCCTTAAGAACCTCATTAAGGAAATTGGGTTTGTTATTTTGTTTACACCAATGGATCCTGAATATCGGAAGAGGATTTAAAAAAGGATTGGGCATATTGTTTATAATATTCATGTCTTGGAATGTGTGAGGATAAGTTGAGGTGAGGGGTTTTATTTATAGTGGAAGAGAGGCGTGTTTCTATAATATTTACTAGTTTATTATATTTGGCTCAAGACTATGGATAGACTAATAATTATCACTAAATATATCAAAGAAATAATGTAATTTGGATATTATTGGCTAACATCATCAAGACCTCTTATATGACTCAATAATTCATGTATTTTTCAAATATTGTAAATTATCGTATTTCATTATTCATAAAAGTTCATCTATTTTAGAAATATTTACAAAATTGACCTTTACAATTTTTTGACATGTATGGTTTAAAAATAAACTCCATTTTATGGAAAAAAAATTCCTAAATGTGAGAAATTTAATTTTTATTAAATTTCCACATTTATATCTAAAATGCCAATTTTTTAATTAGAGGTGATTTTATAACACTTCGAAAAATTAATTACAGTATCATACAATTAATATTATAATCATAATACAACAAATAAAAAATTTACGAATCTATTTTATGAACATAAATTTTCATTTAAATAATTATAATATTTATAAAATAATAAATAAAATTATCGATTTTGTAAAAATACCAATGGTTAATTAGTAATTTCTAAAATATATATTTACTTATATATTAATATAATTATCTTATATTATCATTTATAATATGCATATAATTTAGTTATAGTTACATAGATGGGGTAATTATTCTATTGGCCAAAATAAAATTAGTAATTTTCATGTTACTTTTCCAAGTTTCAGGTTAATATTTAATTGGGAAACTTTATTTAATTTATTTAAATATTATTTATTTAATTCATCATTTAAATTAATGATGTTTTATTGGGATCTATATGCATTATATGCTTCTTAAACTATATAACATAATTATAAGAAGAGAAAAACATCAATTGATGAATTTTTGGGCCATTACATTTAATCATTAATAATTCTATTGATTGATGATATTTAGACCATAAACTGCCATATATTTTAATTAATTACAATTTTTATTTATTTTTCTCTATAATAGTGTTATTATATTTTATTTTATTTTTATGAAATTCTAAATGTTCCTCTCACATAAATTATAAAAGGAATCCTCCACCCTTGAATCATTACACCAATTTTAGGATTCTATCATAACCATTCGATGTAATATTACCTTCCAAATCTATCTATCCACATTCTAGTTGTGTTGTACTTTATAATAGACAAACCTTAGAAACCATTATATGATATTTAAGGAGTCATTTCAAATAATATATAACTATCAAAACCAATCACTTTCTTTTTGTAATCATAAGAAGCTCCACTAAATCAAATATATTTATCATAAAATAAAAACATAAGTATATTAAATATTATTACATTTTATTGTCATTATGAAAGAAAATATTATATATGATTTTTAACATAAAACAGAAACTAGAAGTATCACTCATGCGTATATACGACATGTGGTCTCCATATAGAAATATAATTTATTTTTCTGAACCATATATTAAGGAAAATTATTATCATTTATTTAATTCTTATATATTATATTAATGAAAAAATTATAATCATGTAGTAATAATATAATGTATACCTTCTTACCATCCAATCCTTTGGGAAACAATAACATTATTCATGCATACATGTGGACTATCACCTCCATGATGCAATTGAGATTCATGATTAATTTATATTTCCCTTATATGGAATAGAGGGTTAATTATATATATTATATATATATAATTATTCTATAAATGTGAACAATTATTTACCTTTCCTCTATCAGCCGAAAAAATTAAAGCAAGGTTCATTTTCTATTTCTATTTTTTATGAATGATTACAATTATGTATATAATTAATATATATTCTGTTAATACCATGATTAAAATTATTGGAATTATGACAAAATTATCAATTTATAAGGACCAGTATAACGGAGTTGAATCATGCAAGAAAACAAAACAATTATTGACAATAAACATGATTTTAACGACAAATTATTATTAAAAGGACAATAGTATGTTTTAAATGGTATGATAGATATGAATATGGTTATAATATACACGTTCAATAAATATATATTTATTATATAGTTGTATTTACATAAACATGGAAAGGTAGGACTTGAAGTAATGGATTTTCATTTCACTTTTATTTTTGTGTGACACATGGGTCATACACTACATTTTTCTTTTGTTTTGTGAATATACTCCCCATGAATGAAATTTATTATTCTTATCATGAAAATTATGGGATATATATGTCAATTTAATTTTCAAATTTTTATTAGATTTATTATTCAAAATTTAACAATGTGGTAATGGTTTATTTGAAAATTTCATCAATATTTGGGAATGATTATGTTCATGTATCTATTGGGAAATATTTATATTCCCTAACCATGTTTTCAAATAATGTTATAAAAATTATTTAAATATTATCCAAAAAAATTTTAAAAATATTTCCCATGTTTGAATTTTTAAAATATTATTTGAAAGTAATATTTTCTATCATTTTTAAAACATAGTACATTTTGAATTTTATGATCTAATTTTGAAGGAATGATTTTATAACTTGAACAAAAAGATATTATTATATTGATGTCATGAATATTTAATTAATTAAATAATTCATTTGATTATTTGAAGTTTAATTTTTATGAAAAAAATCATTTCATTTTGGGGATATTTTTAATAGAGCATTGAATCTAAAATGTAAAAGATATTTACATAAAAAGTTACTACATGTGATCTTAAGAAATAATTTTTTTCTAAGATGACATAGATTGATGATAGATTATATTTATTATGATCTAAGGATTCTATCTTTATTTTCTTCTAGATGGTTAATTTTTATGAAAAAACTATTTTGATGAAACCCATTCCATTTTCAATTGGTTATACATTTATTGAATTTGTATATTTTCATGAGTTCTATGATGATGAATGTTTTCTGTTATTGGGGAAAAATCATGTATGATTGTTTTATGATGGTAGGGTCTATATATCCTTCTAATGCATGGGGAAAAATGGTTAACTCATGTGAAAAATATGTTATGTGTGAACCATATTTCATATTAACATTTTTTATTTGGCACCTGGTTTTTATGTCCAAAAGATTTTTTGGTGACATAGTTTTCATGTCAATTATATTAACCATGGACAAGGTTTCTTGTTCATAGGTTTATATGATGACCTAATTACTTTTCCATAACTTAATTATTTAATGTTATTATATTTCAACGCATTAAAAAATATATTTGTTTAGGTATAAGTCATAATTCCAAGTCTTATGTCAATATTATGCTAACATGAAATATTTTCATTGATTCATTCATGATTCAAATTTTATAAATTCCATATATGTATTCATTAACACTATATTATGATCTATGATAAGTATTTTTTAGATTTATATTTTTATGATTATGTTCTCATACCCTTATGTTCATGGTATACTTATTTGATTATTAATTTCTTCATATTTTACCCCTATTGAGAATCTAAGCTCACTATTTCTTATAATTCATTTCCTTATTTTATAATGAAAGGTTTCAGAAATAATGTGTCTATGTAAGATTATAATTATGACAATATTAGAGTGAGGTGATATTTGTCTTTATGAACAAGTATTTTGTGTGTCGATGATTCCAAAGGGACTACACCTATAAATTTTTGGATGGGATAAAAATGCTATGTAATGAATATTCATCTTCTTAGATGTAATAACTATGTAGGAAATATCTACATCCCTATAATAGAAGATGATAAAAATTTATCATCACATTTCATGATACATTAATATAAATGTTATGGTGTTGGGAATAGTATATTTATTAAACCATCAAAGGATGTTGCAGCTAAAAACCCATTTAATGATGTTTACCCATGGTGAAGAGGTTGTTTCCCAAAATTTCTTCATTCTCTATTGGAAGTAGTTAAAAAGTGGTAGGGAAATATATATCACTAAACAAATCATATTTTTATAATATTACTACAATAAATTCATCTACATTTTTATGATTTTTAGTGGAAGAAACATAATAAGAATAATATTATTGTTCATGTAATTATTTATCTATTTTTGATAAATTTAAAAATAAATTTCCAAAGAAAAAGGTGATAACTGAGATGGAATTGATGTTGAAATGTTTTATGAACACATTAACATTATTTATATCCCTATATATGAATTATAAATTCTCAAATTTTAACTATATGGAGTTAAAGAATAGAAAAAATGTCTTAAAGGTCATTTAAATATTTTGTATTTCCATGATCAAAGATTATCGAGTAAATTTTAGACCATAAAATTAACATGATGAAGAATTTTAATAGTGTTTCTGAAATTTTTTTCATTATTAAAATACAAATATAATATGATTCAAGTGAAAATTATAAATTCTCATGAGAAACAAATGGAAGAATAAGTAAATAAATTCGCTTATTGAATATAAATGAGGTTTGTAATGTTAATGAAGAATTTTAATTTCATTCATTGGAGATGAGGTAATTTTATTAATATATAAATTCATAAGAAAAATAAATTCGTATAATTTAATAGAAATATGTTTCTCTATGTGAAGTCATCAATCATTTATGTAAAGAATCTGATGATTGGGAATAAGCAATTAAGGTTATAGGTGAAAATCATTACTGGACATCTATGTTAACCAATGATTTAAATAATTTAGCTGTTTTATAGATTGAAGGAATAGAATAATAATAAGGATTGATTTTATCATAGTAAAGGAAATTGGTGGCTTCATATATGATAAATAATAAGATTAAACATATGATTGATAAAACACATAAGAATACTTTTGTTAATTTTGTGATATTTTTTCAAATTTCTAATGGCTTTATTATTTCAAATTTTTTTTACTATTTGTTTTAAACTATTTGTTTTTATTCATATATATATTTTATGATATATTTTTAACATGAATTGAATTAATATATTTTTATTTGAATATTTTATTTTATTATGACACTTTAATAGATTATATATTTGATTGTATTTTATTTTCTATTATATATAAATGTTAGATTCTGAAAACCATGGTTTTTTATATTTACCATTATATCTATTTTTTGCGAAGATACATCCTTTTGAAAATAGTGAATGGATATAATGTTAGAAAATAGATAAATTTAGTAAATATTTTTATGTTGTTTTTTTCTTTTTTCATTATATCTAAATGATTGGGGGGGACTTTATCAAAGTGAGATGTAAAATATTAATTATGATTACTTTATTTTAAATAAATGATGTATTATAGTGTCTATTTTCATTGTGATTATTATTTTTTATGTATTTCTGTGGTTTCAAAATAGGGGGAGGTTATTTGGTCAAATGAATCCCTTTATTTTCCTATTTTCAAAGTAAAAAATATAGATTTTATTGAATGAAATTTAAATTCAAACCATTTTTTCTTTTTTTTAAATGTATAGAATGATTATATATTACTATTAATTATATAATTTTTGATGTTGGGATGAAAATGGGTAAATCCATATATTCAAGGTTTGGTGAAAGATTTCATCTACAAGATGTTAGAGCATTGTAATAGAACAGTTTAATGTGATTGGATGATGTTGTGTGATGTTGAATGTACTAAAATAGAGATATTTCTTCATCTAACAATATTAAGTTTGTTCATGAAATTTATAGAATACTACTATTGGACTTTCATATAAAAATATTCATTGATTCATTGAAGGGATTATTATCACATGATTCTCCAAAAGCTTTAATTTGATTGCTGAAATATCATGTTTTTTAGAACTATCAATAGCAACATTCATTATCATTGTATTTTTCATAGATAATCTACTTTGATAATTTCATTGTAGGTAATATATGTTTTTTTATAATAATTGTGTTTATGACTATTGAATCGAGAGTATTTTTATGTGTGGAAATGGGATATTATCAAAAAATCGGATCTAGGGATTCTATAAGGATGATAAATTTCCATCTAGTTTTGAAGTTAGTGGCTTTTGGGCATGGAAGGTTCTGTGCCATCAAATAGGTCTACTGTCGAGGGATTCAATGTATTAAAAAATAATCACTGTTAATTGGTCTAGAGTTGATAGACTTCTAGGTTTCGAGTAATATAAGGAATAATTTTTTTTAAAATTAATATTTCATTAACTTTAAAAATTAATATCAAATGTGTATAATAAAACTATCACCAGCTATGTATCTTTGGATTACTAAGGTCATGAAACATTCAATAGAAAGAAAAACACCACAAACTTATTTTTTCTCCATATTGAGATCCTAAATCCATTTGAGCTCCCAAAAATATATCGGATAATATGTATTATACATAAATTAAATCCAGTATCTTAAAATTCTAGTAATGGAATAAATATGATAAGGAAACATTACTTGATTTTAAATTGTATTACATGACATCATAAAAGAGAAGGATCACCATAAATCACATAGAATAATAAAATAATGAACTTAATAACAGATGATTATAGGAAAATAGGAAATGTGGTAGAGACATATAACATGAAATAATCATGATTCTATCATAACTCCTAGGAAACATCAAATATTTGTCAATGTCCCCGAATGGATTAGGTTTACTCCCCAATACCACCCAAAACTTCTCATGAAATTTTTTTAACCCAATGAAATAGATTTCTATCTAATAACAACCAAAATATCATGTTTATTATTTGTGTAATACAAAAAAATAAATAACTTATAAGGGATAAGCATAATAAATACTAATCAAAAGAAATGAGGTTTCATAATCTTGTCTGATATCGAAATCAAAGTAGATTTCTTGAAGAATTCATTTGAAAAGTGACCATACTGATTGTATAACCATATAAAATTAAGGAATAATAAGCTATGTATATATTATATACATATATATATATATATATAAATTATAATAATTAGATAACATAAAATACAGGTATATAGTGAGTTAGGGAGAGAATTGTCATAAAATAAAGAAAAAAGTAGTCTATAGATATTTCTTACCTTAAGTATTTTCATTAATTATATACATTTGAAACATATGTATAATAATTATATATTTATTATAATTTTATTATAGAACCATAATCATATATTTTATACAATATATATTTTTATAACATTTTCCTCTCGTTAATTAACAATTCTTTATTATAATCACTATTCTGGATAGTAACTGTGTCATTTTTCAGGATTTATTTGGTTTATACTTTATATATTGATCATGGTTCCATCATATAATAAATAATTATTATGAAATAATTATCATTTTTATACATTAAATAATCTTTTAAAATTAACTATGACATTTTTTTATTAAAAATTAACAATGTTACAATCATGGAGATGGTAGGTTATATGAACACATATATAATGTTTCCATTTTTTCAATGATCATTATAGGTATAATGTTAGTAATATTATATATTTTAATAATTAGAATTATAATATAAATATAATAATATTTCATTAAAATAGTATTATAATTATCTATGTTATGTGGTAATGAGAAACAAATCACACTCCTTCATGGAGGTGGTAATTCACAAGAACAGTTGAACGACATTATCACCACTCAATGAAAATAATGGTAAGAAAATATATGATATACTTAATTTTTATAATGATAAATTTCCTATTATTAGAATATATATATATATTCATTAAATCATTAACTAAAAAATCTTTGAGAGACGATGATGGGAAAAAATTTCCTTGATTCATGAGGTAGTTGTCTTCCATACAGAAGAACGATGGTTTTGTTTCCTATTTAATGGAAGAGTATATTAATGTAGGTTATTATTTTATTAAAATCAAATATTACTATTTCATATGTTCTTGTTTTATTATATCATCATGTTTGAATAATATTTTAGAGTCATGGAAGAGGAATTATAACAAAAGTTTTGGGTTAAATATGATACATCTTCTTCAGAAAACCTATTTGGGATTAAACAAAAATCTATCATATGAGGGATAAATAATAATAAAATTACACTTTTATGTGGTATAGGAAGTATGTATGGTTTTTTTGATGCTATTTGATGAACCAAAATTGCCTTGATGTTTGAATAAATTATGAGAGGAAGTTCCCTTTTAGAATTTGGGAGTGACTTTTTTTGTAAATACAATTTTTTTTCAATAATGGGAAGTCGCACTAATGTAATTTTCCTCAAAAATTGATAAATAATTACATATATTTAATTTATGGTCTATATTCCACTACAATACTAAACAATCTTATTTAACAACATATTCCCTTTACCACTTTGTTTACTCTCATGTACCATTTTAGTTTTCACCACGATAACTAATATTTTTACATGGGAAATTTATACGTTAAGACTACAAGTAAAATGAGAATTTTTATAAAGTTTGGACACACAAATTTGAAATAATAAATCAAATTTATTACATAAAAATCCTGTGTGTTTAGAAAAATAAATTTCACCAAAACACATGTAACACGCGAAACCCAATTTTAACTTTAATTTTGGTCATTAATTTTTTCTATTTGTACAACTCATTATAACCAAAACATATTGTGAACATATTGCCAAATAATATATATCCTGATTTAAAATAATTAATTTATAATATAAAATTATACTCATAGAAGTGGCATAGTTTTATTTTAATTTATACTCTCAACACGTGGTGGAAAGCGCTTTTACAAGGCATAAATTTTTTAAGGAATATATGATTATATATTAACATTACGACTATAGAATAATAATTATTTGAATGAAAAATCATATAAATAGATATATAATATTTAAATAATATTTAAATATTTTGACACTATAGGTTATTTTAACAAAATAAAATTGATAAACATTATTGACTTAAAATATGTTTGTAGGGAACCGATTTTTAATCATAATATTTGAATAAAATCTTGTAAATTTTTGATTCAAATGAAATTCATTTGTATATTATAATTTAAATGGATCATGTGTCACTCTAAAACTAAAACTAAAATAAAATTGATGTGTTAAATTTCATTATTTAATCAATGAAATGACATTATTTGAAAAATCATTAACTATTATTATTCATTAATCAATAAATTTGACCATAAAAATACCAAAATTTCAACAGTTGTAAATTTTTATCGGATGATATACAAGATAATGTCAATTTCATTATATATACATTATAAAAGTTCAATAAAATAATTATAATATTTTCAAAAAAAATGAACAAAACTAATTTTATAGAAAACATATTTTTTTTGAAGAATATAATATATTCATTAAAAATTTAGTGTTTATTTCCTATGAAAATTCCAATATACTTTTATTGATTTAAAAAATTATATATATTTAATATAGTATATAATGATTTTACCATCAATGAATTTAACATCTTGGTAATAAATAAATTATTTAAATAATCATGGTTTATTTGGCTTGGTTTTGTGTGTCATATATGCTATGGGACATAGTTTACTTTAATGATTTTTTTGGAATTTACATTCCCCAAAATTAAATAAATTTCAATAGAATATTAATATTTCATAGTATAGGGAAAATATTTGAGGGTAATGTTTCATCACAGATTCCTTCAGTTCCATATTTTCATCTTCGTATTTATGCCTCTAACACAGTACTTTGACCTGGTCAGTGGTATTGTTGAATTTGAAATTGTATTTACGATCTAATATATTCATTAGGTTCTCTATATAAGAGAGATAATTAGACAAATTTAACACATATATATTCATTATATGGTTGGGAACCTATATTCACATTCACAAGAGGGACACGCGTAATATGTTGTGTACATGAAAAGGGGTTTTTGGGAACCCAAGTTGAGAATCTAAAAATATGATAAAATTGACATTATCAAAGGGCATGATGTACAGGGGGATTATATTTCCCTTCCTCCCATATCATATTACTCTATTCTATAGTGATAGGTAAAGAAAGACTTTATCCTGAACCTCAAAATTCAGGTCTCATCTACAATTATTAGAATAACTCTTTTTTCAATAAATCATTAATTAACTCAAGATTTGATTATACAAATAGTCATAACCCAAATCATGGAAATACTTCTTCATTGATTTTGAACACCGAAGATTTCTTTTTTCTTATAGATTCCTCTTTCTTTATAATTTATGCATTGTCTCATTAAGAATCATTTATATTATCCAGAAGGTATGGTTGAAAAACAATTTTCTATGGGAATGATGATATTCATTCTTTTGAGATTCCAATTTCTATCCTCTATAAGTCCAAGAATATTAGACAAATCTCAATTATCATTTGTCATAAGGTTTTGAGATCCTTTATACAAAGATCATATTCTATATTATTTTCATTCCCAATGGGGTAGCGTATTGAGATGTCATAGTCCATGATTATATTTAAAAATCATTACTAGATTATGTTAAATTCATTTTATGTTAATATATATTTGATGTTGTATTGATCTGTGTATGTTTCACTATTCTCCCTAGATAGATAATATAAGAAGATATTCAATGTAAATATAACTAAATCCAACTCCATATCAGGTGTTGGATTGTTCATCCAATGAGAAATAAATTGTATTAAGTCACAAGATCTAAATTTTTAATTCTTTATAAGTTTATATCATAGTATCCTCTTTGAATAATCTCTATGTACTATGAGGAGTTCCCTTATTTATGGATACAAGAGGACTAGTGAAGTGATAAGATTATTTCTCAAATACTTAAATATATCGTCACATTAACTAGTCCATAAAAATGTTACTCCCTTTTGGGTTGTTTTTTCTAGAGGGTTTGAAAACCATGAGAATATTCCTACAAATCAATGTTAATACACAGTTAGTCAAATGAATCTATGCATATCTGTTACCATTGATGGTATAGGACTTTCTTTAATTTCCATCACTATATAAGGATCCCTAAGTATCCCATTGATGGAGATAATATTCCCGAATAATGATATCCCATCATATAAAACAAACATATAATATAATTTAAATATATCCATTAATTCATAAAGACATTCGTACATTATTAAAATTATCCACATTATCGTCCTCATTTTTTAATACTATAATATCATATATAAGAACTATAAAAAATATGTTGAGCTAATCTATAAATATTCTATTCATTAAATAAATAATTATTTCAACAACATTAGTGTATCTGAAAGGAATAACTATGAATTCATTCTCTCAATACCTTTTCCAAATTTAGTTTTTGGGAATATATTATTTTTTTCCATTACAAAGTGTTATCATGAATGATGGTCCACTGAAAATAATCATCGAGGTCCACCAAGTTAATTAAATAATTATTCTATTTGTCAAAAAAGAAATTGTTTATCATTACTTTGTTATGATCATAGTAATTATTACAGAGGATGATTTACCCATCCATCATCTTGACAAAGAAGACTGGGGCACTCCACATTGAAGAATATTATTGTATAAAACCATTTTCCATTATCTTTTGTAACTACTTATTTAGCTAATCCAAAAAATAGTGGTTAATCAGTAATAAGTATTCTATATGGGAAGAGATCAAGGTATAATATTGATTGAGAATTCACCCACTTGGTAATGAGGAAGTAAAATAAACTCTTGGGGGAGTACATCAATATAATAAATGATGATAGGAATGTATTCAAGAATGATTGCATCCTTTTACTCAAAATTTTTTTCTAGACATTATTTCTCCTAAGAAAGTAATATTTGAGCTTAAATGGAAGATACTATGAGATATTAATTCTCCTCGACAAACATATACAAAATTAAAGGATAACATGAGATTTGAAGAGTGGTCTCCCTCTCCCAACAATTGAGATTTTATTAATATAAGGATATCTAATATATTCATGAAATATTTACCAAATCTACCAAAAGAAGTAATTTGGGATTATTTGGAAGGATTAGTCCATATACATCGACTGTGGAGGATTTATATAATTTTGATGAAACAATTTCCCCTTTATCTTTCACATTAACAGTTCAACCCCAATGTTTTTAGGTAGTCTGTGAATAGTTATAGTAAACATGAAAGATATGAAAAAATACATATAACTAATATATAAAAATGATCACTATTCATGAATGCATAACTACCATATCTATCAATATATCATTATCAAGTTCTACCTTAGATATAGTGATTTCAAAATCCTTTCTATATTCTTTATGCCATAAATTTTTTTGTCTTTGATTTTCTCCAACCACACTTATATTATGGAATTTAATTGTATAATTCCCATGTTTTTTTAATTAAAAATCTAGAATACATGCTGATAATTGATTTGAACATTATTTTCTAATTCCACATTATTTTATTCATTATTTCCCTTCATCAGTTATTAGTCTCATTCCTTTATTTTATAAATTTGAAACATATATCGGTTTTATATTTATAGTGTACAAGATTCTTCTTCCCATGGTGTTGAAATATGTGTTGTTAGTTTTTCATTATTCCATGATATTTTTCACCTCATCCTGCAAAAGAAAATTATGTTTTCTCAAATTTTTTCCTAGTAACACAAGACCATTGAGAGTTACTGACCTCCATCTCAATATTTATGGAACAATGGAAAATTATTTCATTTCTGTCGAAGTCCCAAATTGAAAAATATATTCATTGAATTAGATTTTACCCACTAAAGACATGGTCCAAATTAATTTAATTTCTAATGAAATTTTTGGAGGTTTAAAATGAATGACTTGTGATGATTCCATAATATTACCAAATAAAAAAATCTTCCCCTTTCTTATATCTAAGGATATCCATCACCATTTTCAGAAGGATTTCTCAGGAAAGATATTTTTAAAAACATTAGATAATCTAGATGGTGTTCTATGTGATAGTAAAGTTAGAATGGGTTTTATAAGGATAAAATTACTTGAGATCAAAGGGATGAGAATGCACAAGGAATAGCTTTAGATGAAGAAGTCTTGGATAGTGGTTCTAGAAGGAGATGACATGCAGGTGTGTAGGTATTTTATAATTTGGAACAATGTCTATAGATATGTATGTTACTTTCTATATTTTATAATCATGAAATATGGATATATTTAGATCCCAGAATGGGTTACATGTGTGAATGAATCCATTTAGTTGGTGTTAATGATGGGGGATGAAATTTATCCATTACATGGGTCCAAAACATGGGAGATAATAAATGGGTTTTTTGATGAGAGATTAATTTAGAATAAATTGATTATCATCTAATAGAACACTTCGATGATGAAAAAAAAATTTAGGAAAGAATTTTCATGAACGTTTTTTAGTGAACAGAAGGTATTTATTTTTCTAATATATTTTTATTATTTGATAAAAACATGACCATCCTAATTAATCTAGTTTTTGTATTAATGGAAGGTTCACATCTATAATATTTGTATTTGAAAACCTAATATCATCGTAGATAATTAAATGAAAATATTTGAATTGTGTAGCTTGAAGATTACATGGATAAACAAAAAATGATCTTCTATATAGACTAAAGTGGATCCTTCAATGTATTAATGAATCACCAAGGTAGTGTAACCTCATGATTAATTCTTTTTCGATGGAACATATGTTCATCTTGTGAAACAATGATCATTACAATTTCCAATATATTTTTATTTATGGGGGGATCATAAATTTAATTCTCTATCTTGGTTACATGTTTATTCATAGTCTATAAATAGAAAGGATTAATTAAATAAGATATTAATTTTCTTGATGTTTATTAATGAATGGACTCAGCTGATAAAAATGGGTAATATGGATATTTATATTAAAGGATATAATATTATATAACATTATTGATATATTGATAATAATATATATATAAGATATGGTAATGTTTAAAAATAAGAAAAGGAAACATGTTACCACTCCCCATACTGGACATTTCAATTTTACCATGGATAATTCACCTAAAACAAATGTACAGATGAGTACTGAGAAAATGATCCTTTTGTCATTGACTTATAGAAGCATGATGTATGTCATAGTTTATACATGGATGAAAATTTAACTTAAAATGGGATTATTTATCTTATTCATGGCTAATCCAAGAAGAGGGAACTAAGATGTTGTAATGTAGATTATTTCGTATCTTAGAGGTTTTGAATGTTTATATACATGTTTTGGAATTTGAAAAACATCGTATGATTTTACAAATTTTTAATGAAATGGATATAAATATAATAAATTGATCATCATGGGTTGTATATTAAATTTTGGATGCATTACTATGAGTTGGATGTCAAAGATTCAACCAGTAGCATAAATTTCAATAGGATACACAGTCTACATTCCTTTAATCAATGCTAGGAAGGAATGGATATGAAAAAATGGATTGATGAATTATATTAGATGATGGAATAAATATCGTATTTTATTTTATGACTCAATGTTTATTATTCATATGGATAATAATAAAATGTTTAATTTTTTTGTAATATTGACATTATATTAATTATCAATTCATCTAGAAGTTGTTGATGAATAATGATTTGTATCTATGGAAGCTTTATGATGTTATAAATATTGTAGATAGGATTAAAAAGATTTTATTATAGGTTATAATGTGGTAGTGTTTTAGTGAAATTAGTTTGGGATCATTGTATGGATGATTTGGGAACCATTAATCAATAAATAATGATTGATATTAGAAAAGTATTTATGAATACTGATAGAGGACTTAGGGGTAAATCCTGAAAATGATTCTCATGTGAGATATTTATATGTGAAGTCTTGTGAAAATATTTTTTTTCAGTTTTAATTTGATATAACATATGTAGTGATTATAGAATTAAATTTTTTAATATCTATAGATAGATGATGGGAGGGAAACTACATACATATAGAAGTCTAGAAGTAGGTAGAAGAAAAATTGAGAACTGAAAACTAGTCAATCAGAAGAAATCCAAGAATGTAATAATCCCAATTTTTAGAGATGAAAAAAACTATGTAGAGGTTAAAACTTATAAATTGAAGAAAAAAATTTATGATAGTTTAAGTTTTTCAGAGCATTCAATGGTGGTAATTATGGGTCACCAGAATGATATGTATGGTTAAACTTATAGATTTTTTTAAAACATACACAATTCCAAAAATGGATTTGTTAAGGTGTTGGATGTGTTTAATTGAGTGAAGGGATTTCCATATAGATAAATTCCATGTGGTAATACTCTATATGAATATAATATGGCTGAAGAACATGTTTCACCTACTAAAATCTACATTATATAGAAAGGAGGGGGAAATTTTTCTGTTACTTAATCTCAAGGAGGATTTTTTATATTGTAGTCATCTTATATTTATATAATTAAAGTATTACAGTATTAACACCATGGATTTGAACTAAGTAAGAATCATGTAAATATTTTTTTTTTGTTATTTTGAATTGTTTCCATTCGAAAATTGTCTTATGGATGTTCTGGTTATGATTTTCTTTGTGTGTTGTAGTTTGGCGACATTAGAGGATTTTTTGTTGAAAAAATTCTACCATTGTGTACTAAGGTTTCTTATATTTCTGTTGGATCAGGTTTTTTATTTCAAATTTATTAAATTTGGGTGCATTAAATTTATTTGAGGTTCCATGAACCCATCAGTGGATGTGATAATTGAGAAAAATGTATTGAGAAGTCAACCACACTACTATTGACAATCTTAATTGTCAAAATTCATGACGTTAAAGTCAGAAGGTAATCTGGATGAAATTTCAAGAATCCTAAAGAAGAAAATCAATCCTACTTAGTCGTAAGGAAATTTTTTCAAATAAATTTTATACATATTCAATGATTACCCATAATAATATGTTTATAATGAAATTAATTTTTTGTTCACATTTTATTTGAAGATCTATAAGTGGGTGTTGCTAAAGCTGGTCATTTCCTAGAACATTAAATTTGTTGGTTTCAAGTATAATGGTCCGAGTCCATAATGTTTCATATGATAATTATTGAAAATAAAAATTAGTTGTGAATATAGTTTATAATAAAAACCATGCATTAATGAATAGGTCACACAATGTGGGAGATCCTTAAAAAACATCATGATGTTTGTTTTTCAAATTCCTTCTTTATTAAACAATGTGTTATAATTTTCAGATGTGAGTTTGATATCAATTATCTCAAAGACTCGAAATGGTAAAATTAAATAGTTAAATTGTAATATTGTTTTGTGTGTTGATTCATCACTCTCTCATTAAGTATTAACTTGTCTACATGGAACAATAGATACATCAGGTGGGTATAAATATAGAGAATAATTAGTTTGATATAGACCATGTGAGATCCTTTAATAGATTTAGTTACACTGATGATTTCATATAGGACACTCTTTTATAAATTTTACATATTCTTAATTCATATTTATTTCTAAAACAACAAATAAACATCAGGCCACACATTTTGGCAGAATAAATTGAGATTATGTTCTAAGAAACATAGAGATCTTCTCTAAAAGTGTTTTTCAGTATATCCAAATTGAGTTTTTGGTGTATATTCACATTTTATTTCATATGACATGAAATATGGTGAATATAATGATATCATTCAATATGTGTTTTGGATGATTACAAAAATAATTCTTGGGGTAGTATAATATGTTATTTTATATGATATGTTATATGTTTAAATGTGACAAGGATGTCTAAAAATTAGCCCACATTTGGGACTGATGGAAATATTACCTGAAACCATTTTAGATATGATTTATTTTTTATGAAATATCATATTTTGTGACATGATGATATCATATTGTATGACTTCCATGGAATAAAAATAAATATTTTATGAAATTTTCCATGTAATTCAATATGAAATTGTTATTTTGTAATGTATTTTCATATGCTAATGAGTATGTATAATTTTCATATATCATAATGTAGTGTTATTTATGGAATAATATTATATGAATCACATAAATTCAATTCAATTGTTATTGTTAAAATAATGTTAACCACATAAATTTAGATCTTTTTAACATAAATTCTATTTTTTATAAATATTTTATGTAATGAACCATATTAATATTTTTTAATTAATTTATATGAAAAATTCATACATGTACATTAATTAATAGGTTACAAAACGTTCATAATATTAGATATTTATGAATATAATTTATAACTTATGAATAAATGAATAGATGAAATGCGAAGAATCCCCAATGAGTTTATAAATATATTGAAGGAAATGAAATTGGATTTTATGGTTCCTTTTTATTATCCTAATGAAAAAAATCTTCATTTTTTAATAAGAGATATTATTATATATTTCTATAATGGATAATCCCACCAATAAACTAAGTGTTTTTGTTCGCCTATGGATACCCCATGGAAGGATTCCTTTGACTACTTCTTTGGGATCTTCATCTAACATGTGACTAATGACATAGCCTCTGGACAAAAATCATTCTAAGGAACACTTGTTAATTATTTTCTTTTTTACAATTTCTCATATTCATAGAATAGAAATATGATTCATTAGGTTTTTTGATGTATTCCACTATTTGAATAATTTTTATTCAATCATTATAATCCTATAAACAATGTGGTTATTGTCTAATAAAAATTAATTCTAAGGGACCTTGGTTAGAGAATCATATATTTATAATGTGTTTCTACGTAAATAAGGACCATTTTATGTGTGATGGAATTGATAAATGAATAAATGGATGGTGGAGGTATGTATTTACTAGAAAAGTGTATTAGTAATGTAGATATTGTGACTGAAAATGTTGAAATAGTTGTTGTATCGGATGTCAAGGAGTAGGATAATATATTAGGGTAGACTATATATTAATTCAATGGTGGTTAAGTGATGTGTAGTGGTGATGATATAAGTTGATGAGGGTAAAATTTTTATTCATAAAAAATTGGAAATATATTGAATGTAAACATGTGTGGAAAACTCCCCAAATGATATAGGATATGGTATGGAGATACCCTGAGGCCAAGAACATGGAAAACTATCAAGAGTCCCCAAAGGTGTCAACATGAATAACAAATAAATGGTGATATATTAGTGAGTTCTATATGTATGGATAGCTAGTTCTTTGTGGGTAGGGATAATTAGTGAAATCTCAATGAGTATATAATCACTTTGGTAGTGGTGAATGTTGAATAATTAAGTCCTTATATATTTATTATTACAAGGTAGAGGTTGTATTATAGTGAGAACCATGTTTGTAGAAAACATCTTGGATGTTTATTTGGTGATGGTGTTTTTTATTATGGTAGTTATATAAGAACATTTAAATAAGATGTTATATGGTTTTGATGTATAATAATGTCATTTATAATGGATTTGGTGGTTTTATGACTACATATAGATGTTCATGATTGATTTTTTTGTTTTTTTATTCCATACGTAGATGCATTAATATTTTTTTCATAATGAAACTTTATGGTTATATGTATAAAAAATGAAGTATATTTATTTCAAAACCCATTCTTTATGTAATATAATTTTTCATTTTCATGATTGAGTTTTTGGTGGTGTATTAATATGCTATCTTTGTATAGATGAGACTTTTCAAAGGAGGTTGTTGCATCAAATCAGGAATATGAAATAAAAGAGATATTAACCCTATTTTTTTTACAATTATAGTTTTACTTGACTGAATTGAAATTTATTATTATACATTATTCAAGTACTAATATTGATAATTATATTATTTTACTCTTGGTGTTTTAGAGTTCCCTTTTATAAAGGTCAATTCCTTACCTTAATTTGAGTATTATACCTTTGGTGTTACACGTTATCACATGGAATATTTAAGATAGGCTTCAGAAGGCACATTATAACACTTTATTGGATCAAGTGTAGTTGTAACTAAAGAGGGCCGTGATAGAATTTTTTTAGAGTGATTGTTTTTAATATTTAGTTTTTTAGGAACTCGTGATGATTGCATGGGTTGTTAAGTAGGAATATTACTTAAACCTAATATGTGAAGTAGACCAAAGAAAACTTCTTCATAAAAATGGACCAATTTATCTATGATTGGTCACAATTACCTATAGACCAATACTTATGGGACATTATGTTGGGAATAGGGTGACATGAAATATATTGATTCATGTGTCAAATAGTTATAGTTCATGATGAATTTGTTTTTTAATGTTTAGGGTCACTGCCCTTATAGGGTTGGATAGTGTGAACTTGTAATTAGATCCATTGATGGCGTGGAAGCGTGGTTCATGATTTATTATAAATAAATACTTGGGTTGAGTTTTAGTTGTATCTTTGTATTAATACAAGTTCTGACGTTCCAAAATATAGTTTAACAAGAGAAGGTATAGCAACAACCAATGGTTGTGCACCATATAGGGGAACCACAAGATTGTATGGATTTCAAGAATACTTTTAATGAGTTCCATAAGAATAATTTATTGAAATATAAGGAATATATTTTCTTTTGGTAACTGATCATTGGTTAGTGGATCTTGATATATCTTTTCATATAATTTAAATAGGTGATGAGCACCATGTTCCCAAAGTTGTGAGTGTATTATGGGGTCCACATATCAGCAATGGGCACTTTTCCTGAGAGATGATGTGGTTATTATTGGATTTAATCAGTTTATAGTGAATTTTAGGAAGGAGTTCACATCAAAGAATCATAATATCATGAATAAAAAATTTAAAATTTTTTGTATTGAAGGTAACTCTTTTTATTTGGATTTTGGTGTGGGATTTGTTGGTTTGATGTGATATTCTTCTAATTTCCTAACTGATAATAATCTACAGGGTTTTAAATTTTATAGGTATTTTATTTTGAGTATTTCGAAGTAGTTTGGTATATTTTAACAAATATGAGTATTAAATATTTTGGAAACTAATGATATGGTATATGTAGAGACCATATTTTTTCCTGTAAGACTTTTAAAAATTTTGAAGACTTTTTTGGAGCAAGGAGATGAGACAACGCATGATTCTGGGAAATGATGTTCCCAAAATTTAGTAGATACAAATACTATATTTATTTTTTAATGTGGATGTAGTATTTTCAAAATTAATTTAATATCTCATAAATAGAATATTTGATCATAAATATAAGGGCATTTTTGGGTTTGAAATGTTGTGTTTACCCTAGGTGCGACAGAAATTTTTTTAGTGTAGGTCATCTATAGAAAAAGTCACTGACGACGTAACCATAAATAAATTAAATATATAATATTATTATATTTTCATTGTGAATCCAAATAAACTATGAAAGGGAGTTAGGGATCCCCATGGTGCTGCGATGTTGTTCCCGGCTGGTCGATGGTGCGGTTTTCAGGTTGACGTTGTGATTTGTGTCGTCTGTGGGTGTGATTGGTAGTTCTGTCTCAGGGTGCAGTTTTGAAGGCAGTGACGGGATTTGCAGCATAGGTTTGTGGAGGGGTCCCCTACAAGCGATATTTGGCCTGTTCTGTGTTTGTTTACTTTTTTCTGTGTGTTTTTCTTGGTTTCGTGGTGCGATGGTTTTTGTGGCGCACAGTGTGGACTCGGCTCCGATTTCGACGACCGGTGATGCATTCTTGGTGACCGAAACCTTGGTTTCGGGTGATTTGTGACATTCTGTGATGGATTCACAGTGGAAGATCATATTTTCATGGACATGTTGTGGCGTTTTTGTAGCAGGTTGGATGAATTTGTTATTGTGGTTTGGTTTTATGTTGGTTCTTTGTGAATTTCTGGTATGATGTATAACTGTCTGGTTTGTGGTCCATGATGGTTAGAGTTCCCGGTGATTACATGTCAACAACGGTGGTGAATTTCGATGATGAGATCAAGAGGTGGAAGGGTTTGGAAACCTGTTATGCTAATGGTGTTTTTTCTGTTCTTTTTAGGTTCTCACTAACCAAAAAAGTGATTTATTTAAAATTCAAAAAAATAAGTTTCATTCAATTAATTATTTCATATTTATCCTAACTCTCATGTTATAAATAGATCACTAAGTAATGTCATTAGGGTTAGCTACATAACCCTATTATCAATTCCAAGATCTCTTCCCCTATTTTTGTTGCCAAGTCAAGATCTAACGATGAAGAAACTCTTGATCAAGGCGGATCGAAGCCTGACAAGTGCATCACCTCATTCAAATCTATATATGAGTGTGTTATTCATCAATGATTAATCCCAAACCAAGGTAAGAAATTCATTTGTGGATTTCGTATCATAGATTTAATTTCGATAATCAACATGAATTAAATTTGTTTTAATGAAATAATACATGGATTAAAGAACAATTGGATTAATAAATTCTCTTTTCATTTATCTAGAAATTGAAATTAGTGAAGTACGATAAATGTTTAAATATAAATTCCTGTAATTCATGAGTCTCAAAGAAGATGGAAAAACTAACATGACCATTGATTAATCTATGTTTCTGTTTCAAATATTTTATTTCTCCTTCTAATGTGCAATTATCGTAAATTTATAATTTGAACGGTGGTGCAACAATATAAAAAAATAGACGGATATGCATAAAATTCCCAATCAACAACATAATCCAATTGAAACATGTTTTGGAAATAAAACCAAGATAAAATCGAGGGTCTTGACCCATAGATCATTGAAATGGAAGGAAGGTGAGGGCAGTAGCAGCTCGTAGAGGTCGGGCCGAGGTCGAGTAGTGGATCAGGGGTGAGTGGTGGTCCAGGCATTGGTGTGCGATAGAGGCTCTGTCAGAGCCTAGGAGAGAGCAGGGCAACATCATTAAATCCTAACAAGGGAGTAATATTGTGGTTTGAGATATGCAATCACCATTAGGGTTACATATATTGGAATTAAGGGCGCTATTGGGGTGTGGATGCTAGGGTTCACATGGGGCGTGAGATGGGGAGGATGAGAGGAGATAGAAATAAACAAAAAAATATGAAATGAAATGGAAATTGGAGAAAATGATAAAATGAAAAGAAAAAAATGAATAATGTAAGAGGATTTGGCTCTTCCAGGCTTACCATGTATTAGAAGAGAGATCCATCTATGCCCACTCTTTGGAATTCAACAAGGTGCAAAAAACTATATAATACTAATATTATAATAATAATAATATTATTTTTATAGTTTTTAATCCTCAATTTGGTCACAAAATCCTGGTATAATGTCAGATTGTCATTCCATTAGAAGAGGCATGACCCTAAAATTGAGACAGTCATTTCAGAAACAAATGTTTGATATCTTTTTTGAACATGTGCCTTAGGACAACTAAACAACCAATAATAATAAAATTATTATTATTAAAGTATAATGTTTCTTAAATGTCTCTCTCATGCGGTGTTGGAAAGACGAACCGTCTACGATTCTATAATCCTAATATTATGGCAGTTGCATCAAGATAATATTTGGGTATTTAAATTGAGATTGAGGAGTGGGCCCCATGAATCATGGTTCAAGCGTGATGCATTGAGTTGTGACTTTTTCACCAGGTGTCTAATTATGATAAATGAATAGACAATCTCGAGCAATTTTCTGAGAAGATCGAAGTGTGGTGTTCTGTATATTTTTTCTGGATAGATGTGTGGTCCCTATGATGTTTTATTATTGCACAATGTTGAGAAAATATAACTTCTTCATCGTGTGTCCTATTTCAGTGAATGAATAGTCATTCTTGTGTGTATTTTTTTAAAGGAACGCAGTGGTGTTTTCTTTTTCGATGTCCATGGAAATTTAGGAGGCATGTTAGGTAAACTATGTATTTCCCCATCAGACTAATGATGAGAATCATGCCCTCATCATCCATTTGGCTAGTTGTGCCATATACTCTGGGAGTACACTAGCATGCATTGGGGTACATGTACTAGATTAGTATCCTAGTATGGCTCGGTACACGGCCAGATGATGCGGTGGGGTTACACATAATGTGGTCCATATATGTGTCATGTACCTAATTTTAAATCTTATTCCTCTCATATGTCATTTTGGACTCAGATTTTTGTCCCTTAGTAGCATATCCTAAGTGTTTTTTGTTGTTTTGTAGAACATGATAGTGCCCCCATAATGCATTTCTAGATACAATGTTAGATGTTCTAGTCATGTAACCCATTTGAGGAGATTCTCAATGATAATTGTGATCAGGTAGGATCACCAAAGCCTTCTTCATGTGTGGAAACCCCCATCAACATGGGCAAGAGTCCCATATTGTTACTTCCAAGTGTAACCCCCTACCAAGTAGATCATGGGATCTCATTGAACTAGACATGAACCCCCTAGTGATATCAAGGAATGGGTCCTCGACCATTAGAGTGGAACCGCCATCATCATGGGTTTGGTTCATACAACTTCCATGTGGAACCCACCCCCAATTGACATAGGGTGTAGGTTCTCGATGAATAGGATGGAACCCCTATTTTACTAGGGAGTGAGTCCCCATGACACTGGAGTCAACCCCCAAATAGCATGTGTGTCAGTCCTCTAGAACTACTATCAGAGTGGAACCCCCCTAACAATCTGGGATATGATTCCTCTACTACAAAATTATGGTCCCTCTACAATGTGGTACATTGATGAGGCACGGTTTGACCCACCATTAGACTTACAAGATCTATGGTTTCTTTCCTACTGAGACATGTCATTGATATGTGACGTAAAACCGTGCGGGTGAATCAGTGATACCCAAAGGGATAGTATCAAGGTGTGGTGATTGAGTACCTTAGACTAATGTTTCTTAGGAATACACATGAGGTTATGGGCTTCAAAGGATGACTTATGTTAGAACTATTAGATACTCTCTTTCATTGGTTGATCAATGATATAGATATATCCTTAATCTATTGGTCGGGCTTCTCTGATAGAGCATATATGTATTGTCTCTTATGTAACCACTCCTTGGGGTTTGGTTACTCTCCAACTAGGAGAAGAGATGATACATGATGTATGCCACATGCTTTCCATGTATTTATTTTCATGTTGGGAAGATTATAATCTACTACTATAGGTATTGAATACATGATGATACATTCATAATATCACTGTTTCAAGCTCCTTGTGTTGGGACGTGTTTACGTTCACTCTTCTTTTGGGCTAAGTTGTACTCTTATTATTGTATCGTGTTCTCTTTATCGTATCCCTATTCAATTGTATCTCTTACTTCTCTCTTCACCTTTTCGGGAATTTTTACTAGGCATTTATATACTCAACCATTTGTTGCCTTTTCCCAACACGTGTCATGTATTTTAATGATGAAAAACATATCGATCAATAATTTAGAGAAGCTTAGGGTTATTTGGTGCATCAGGCCGCATATGGTGGTTGAATCATAATGATTAGGATATAGGCTCTCAAATCATTTTACTTTTCAAATTTTTTCAAGTTGGAACATATTTCATGTTAGGAATGTATTTGTTTTCCTTTTTACATTTATTATATCATGTTTTAATCTTGTATTCCATAGTGGTTATATACCAGCATTGTTATCACTATTGGTGTTAAACATTTCTCTTTTATGTTTTTCCTCTACAACTTTTCATTAAATTGGTTGTGTATGTTCGTAATGAAAAATAGGAAAATTCCTCCATCAGTTTAGTTGACCATTCTATGCTTTTTGTCACCCCATAAATTAGGGAGGCAAGCATGGGGTAGTCACAGCTCGAGCCCTATCTTGGGTTTGGTCTTGATAGACAAGTATCTGTGAAAGATCATTCCATGGAACATTGTTCAGACGTATTACCTTAAGAGGATTTGGTTGCATTTATGAAAATAATTTCAATGATTTGTTAGTACGGATCTCAGGATAGGGAGTGAAGTGATGGTATGATGACTGACATATCTATTCTCTCAGACCATAGCTACATGGTTTTCAACTAGGAATGAAGAGATATTTTTTGTTCGGATTAAATGGTACATGTATCATATAGGGTTGAGTGTTTTACTATCCATATTTAGTCAACTATTCATCATTATACACATATATATATATTCTCAAATGATCATGGTACTCTTTTATACCTTCATAGATGCCTCCACAATGATATCCATCTAGGATACTATCCCCAGTTTGTGATGATGACCCTATGAGCGATGAGGCCCCAGTTTAAGGTTCATCTTACAACCCCTTCATCCTATTGGGACAGTAGTAGAACCTGAACCAATTGAGAAACAAAAAATTTCAGTAGAGCAGGCAGAGGACATGTACATGCTAAGCGCACTCCGTGAGTTCCAGCATTAGTGACTACTGAAGTTCTGTGGTGAACCAGAACCTAGGAAGGATAGGATTGGCTAGATTCAATGGAAAATATATTTTGGATTGTCCAGAACTATACAAATTAGAAACTGGATTTTCCATCCAGTATTTTCAATGGAGCAGTTTGGTATTGGGGTATCCTGCTTATCCATATGCATGAAGTGTCTATACTCTCGTGGGACAACTTCCAGTATATGTTTTGTGAGAAGTACTACCCCTCATTCTTGCATTCAGAGAAGACTTATGTGACTATAGAGATAAATAAAGAATATATGTTGGTGGATGAGTATATATCTAGGTTCATAGACATTTCATGGGACCCTATTAACATGATCCAAGATGAATACTTCCGAGCATGGTAGATTTAAAAGGTGATTTGAAAATATATTTGTGGCAGCATTGTGCCCCTGTTAATTCCCACATATGATGGGGTGATAGAGAGGGTACTAGTGATAGAGTGATTTTTTTTAGAGGGATGCAATAAAGTTAGAGTTGGTAGTGGAAATCCAAGAGAAAATTCATCTATAGTAGCTAGGAGGCACGAGTTGGTGGGATCTCAGTATAGTCAAAACCTTTCATGAGTAGGCTCATGCACATGGTTGTAGAGTGCATGGATTGTTCAGAGCACCATGGTAGACTTGGAAGGGTCGGTTCTATCTTTGTGATGGGTGATGTCACGTGGTGTGTAACTACCAGACTCGACATGCTGATCAATACATGCTGATAGCTGATGGACCACCATGGTAGAGACAACATCTTGATCAAGGATATCGCAGGCATGGACATGGTGGTCCTGAGGATGGTAGAGATGGAAGAGGAGAATGAGGAGATATGGGTGGTGGATGTTTCTATGAGAATATTACATGACCACCAAGAATCCCATGTAAGGATTAAGGAGTTGGTGTGTAATGACCCGCGTTTTGAACTTGACTAAAACCCGATGGAATTTGAACTTTTTCGATTACTGAACGGGTTGTTTTTAAAACCAAGCTTCTGAACGGAATTCCGAGAGTTGAAACGCGTGGTTGTTTTTGTTTTGGGCTTGGGCGAAGGCCCGTGATGTTTCCTTAGTGTCTCGACGGGTCTTGAGAGCTTTGGTCCCGAGAGAGAGGTGAGTCTTTAAAAGGTAGAGAAAGGCGCACGGGCTACACACGGTTGGGCCAAACCATGCGTCCCATTGTAGGCAAACCGTGTGGCCTTGTTTAAGGGGGCAGTGGATTGCACACGGGCTTTGCACGGTTTCTGTAACACACCGAGATCTTATGATAATTATTCCTTTTTTTAAATTTCTTTTATGTCTTTTGTTGTACGCTTCACCAAGATTTTCTTGCTCTATACACAACACTGTTTTAGCTTGCAATATACGCAACACTATTCTTGGCTCGTGTTACACACAATTTCAAGTTTGTTTGGTGGAAACTATTCTACGCAACATTAAGTATAGATTTTGTTTAATGTATAAATTAAATAAGTGATTATTATGTTATGCTCAATAGAAAATGGAGATTTCACTACACGCAGCCCTGACTTGGCTTGAATTACACGCAATCAAGACCTTCCTCGATAGCATGTGTAGTACGCAATAATGAGTTTCATTAAATGAGATATTATTATAATATTATTATGAACTAGCCATTATGAATAGTAATACCCACTTTTTGTAATTTTATAAATTTTATCTTTCAAAATGGACTTCATTTTTGGATTCGAAATATCGAAATTACCCTAGGGTGAATTTTATGTATTTTTCTGAAAACATTCAATTTTTGATGAATAGTGAAAACACTTGGTTACTATTTAAAAACCATCTTTTAATTTAAATAATTAATTATTTTATTTAAATTTTTTTTAGGTTAAAATTGATAAATAATACCTATATAAGTTCAATTCAATTCATTAAAGTCATTTTATAATAATTTTAGATATATGAAAATTTTATTGAACTTTTCACCATCTTTTACCCACCTCAAAGGAGAATTTGAAAATTTACATAAAACATAATTTTACCACTTCAGTGAGTGGAATTTAAAAAATCTAAGAGAAACTGTTAATATCAAGGAGTAATATGTGGTTCAATAAGCTAATTTTGTTTTTGTGAATAGTAACTTTTTACATTTATTTACCACGGTTAAGATTAAATAGGGTAATTAAGGGTAAAATTGATATTATTATTACAATAACACATGTCCTAATTATATTTTATTAGTGTAATTAGACCAAAAACAACCTTAGGAATATAATATTATCATTTAGGTCCACTTGAATTAGATTAGGACATTTATTATTATTTAATTCAAAGAAGAGTTAAAAGAGTAAAAATCAAAGTTTAATAACTAAAAAAAATTTAATATTGGGTTATACATAAGATAAATTCGACTATAAATATTAATTAGAAATATAAAAAGATTTTCTATGTAATTGTATTTTATTTATAATTTTTAGACATTAAATAATTTAATTTATTTATGACACAATGATGATGGAGTAATTACCTTATTAATGAAATATTAACATAATTGATGTAATAAATACCAAAATAAATGTAATTTGAGAATTTTTTTAAATTACAATAATTTTATAGGATAATATGAAATGTTAGTATTGATTTTTTTTTTGAACTAATCATGGTGTTATGATTTTCACAAAAATCAATTACCAAATAGTGTCAAAATTGACATAAAATAGTTTTTAAAATAAATATTATATTATTAATTGTTATTATATTCCTAAAAAAATAAGGTTCGGTAAAATGACATATATATGGTTATAAATATTACTAACGAACCACTTGTGGTTCTTTTTTCTTGTTATAGTATGTTTATTAACCATATAGTGTAAGAAAACAAGAAGACACGAAAAAAGTTAAATTATTTAACTTAGAGTCAAATCTAAATGATAAGGTTAAAATAGTTACCTAAACATTTAAAAAACCTATTGGTTGAGAGGATTTCTACACATACCCACTTTAGATTCTGAATAAATCAATTTGGAGCTATTATAAATTTAATATGACTTTATTATAAAATAATATTGCATGTTTTTTCTAAGGTGCCCCTCTCTTCCCTTATAAAAGGGCATCTCCTCCCTCCTCTCTTTACACAATTTTGAGCCTTCACGCTCATCCAAACCCCTTACCATTTCCATTATAAACATCCCTATAAACATTATAGAGCTTCTTTTATCCTCAAAAGACCAACTCTAGTGCCTTAAGAGTAAGCATAAAATAGGTGTGTCGAAGAAGAGGTAATCTCTTCTAACGATTCTTTCAAGTTTCTTTCTTCTTCAACTTCTTCTTCTTTAGTTGTTTCATTATAAAGTAATAACATAAGTATCAATAATATAATGATATTTTATTATAAATATTAAACAACCCCATTTCACCTTCTATCCATCCTATGGAAAATGAAATCATCGCGCGTACGTATGTACGGAATACCATCTCCACGTCGTGGTGTAATCTATTTTTCCACCACCACCTTACTTTGATGGGTATAATGGTGTAAATAATAACTATATATAGTTATAATAACATAATAATGATTCTGAGATATTATATAATCCACTCCAATTCAATTCATTAATTATGGGAATGATATCATCGCTCATGCGTACGTACAGATTACCGTCTCCACGACGCGATGAGATTCATTCTCCATGTTAACCTCTCAAGAATGATTATAAATATATATAATGAGTAATAATGAAATAAATGACATGATAAAGCTTCTGGATTTATGTATATATATATATCATCTACGTACTTCCATTCAAGTCAATAAGGAAAGGAAAACATCGTTCATGCATACGTACGACCTACCGTCTCCATGAACGGTGTATTTCATTTCATTTATCTATCTATTGTATATATATATATATTGAATATATATGATATATAAATCATGATTTACATTCTTGAAGTAATTAAATAATTATATAAGTAATAATAATATCAAGAACAACAAGTCCAAACACGTACGATAAATAAAACAATTTTACACAAAACGCTACTTTAACATTGAATTTACAAAAGAATATGTAATATAAAGTCATAAGTGAACCATATATGATATCATAACAATTAATATGATTATTTAATAAGTCAATAGAATTATTTAAATCATTATACATGAGGTTCGGATACGTACGAAGCATATTGGACCTAAGGTAAGGGACAATTATTCCAATCTCTTTTTTATTCGAGATTATTTATTCGTAAGTATTTACTGGGGTTATTGTTATCATCCATGTCCATGTTTTCTAAAAGTGTTTTTATGTATGTTTAAAGTCCTTTTTACCAATTTTTGACTTTTACCACATGTTATGGAAGGAATATGTCTTTTGTTTACCATAAGAGTAACTTTTTGACATTTCTGAAAAAATACGAGGAGAATGTTTTTTAACTTATACAGCATGAATGGATTTTTATGGTTTCATAAAGCCTTATTTTCATGATTCTTCCTCCACAAGATTTCATGATTAATTTCAAAAAAATCATTTTATTTTAAAATTTCATGGAATTTTGTGAAAAAAAATGATTTTGACGAAGAAAGGATATATTCCTCAAGAATTCATTTCAAGTGTTTTTTCAAAACTATTTTCAATCTAAGATGAAATTACTTAGTATTATTATGTTTTAAGTATAATGTCTCTATGATTTACATGGTTTTAATTTTCTTATTATTAAATGATATTCATTTGTTTTATATGTATTATGTTATGATGGGATGATGTTTATGAAACCCATTTTATTCTTTGGGTTATGATGACTGATTTATGTTTATGTTGTGGCACACGTAAGAATGATTTCATTATGAGATGGGTGGGACCTATATCTCCCTCCAATGCATTGGTTAAAGATTTATATCTCATGATATAGACATGGATGGAATGATAAGTTAATTTTGTTCAGTGTTATAGGAATGGAACGAGGAGTCAACTCAATTCAGAGAGGGACTTTGTCCACTAAGATGGTCTTGGCAGCAACTCCTAGGATACTATGGAAATCCTATCATGTGCTTAATGGTTTGTCACAATTAAATGTTTTATTCCCATGAAATTTATCATGTTTGGTGTTCCTTTATGATATATTCCTTACGTACTTCCAAGATTTATGTATTTTCTCAAAATTTTGATGTTTAGATTATAAATTCAAGTTTTTTCATTCAAATTTTTATGGATTGTTTTATGTCATATATGTTTACCCTTACTGAGTATTTGAGCTCACCATTTTTATGTTTTCTTTTCCCCAGGATATAAAGAAAGGTTTTAGGTAAGAAAACAAAATGGGAATATCTTTATGGGAGACGTTGAAGATCTTTCACCGTGATTAGAAGATTATTTTTCTCCGAGTTTCCAAAGACACTAAACTATTACGATGCTTGTGTGTTTGTTTTTGTTATGTATTATGTATTCTGCAAAAGCAATGTAATGTATATGTACATCAGGATATGGGTCTCTACAGTTTGTATCAGAGGAATGGTTTTGTTAACCTTTGGGAAATACGATGTGAAAACTTTAGTGAGATCCCTAGAGATATTTCTAAGGTATGTTTAGGGATGTCCTTAAGGTTTAGTATAACTATAGGTTACTATCCTAGAGTTATGTTGACAATCATGAATAACCTAGGGTGAACCTAAGGTATCATGGATTAAAGAATGTGTGATAATTTAGACATCCCATAAGTGACTCTTAATGATTATGTGGTTCCTCATCATTTTAAATATTTCTTACACTTTGGTTTCTGGTTTTAGTCAATGGAGGAAACGAGAAGGAATTCTGTTAACGTTGATTCTGATAGAAAAATTGGTGATTGTGATCAACAAAATCATATAATGCCAAGAGAGAAAGATATTGTGATTATGTTGAATTAGTCATCACAATATATGATTAACAAGGTGAACTTTGGTGGTATTCCTATGTCATAAAACAAGAGGAAGATGAACTTTTATACATGTTCTCATGGAAAGGAACATAGGGGAAGGAAGATGAAGCCTTCTACGTATCAAGAAAAAGGAAAGATGAACCTTGAGGAATACCTCAAATGGAGGGGAAGATGTTATCTGTGTGGAGAAAAGGGTCATAGAGTGAGAGACTGTTATGGAGTTCAATGACTTATTTGTGGAGAACATGGGCATTACCCAACTCAATTCCCTAACCTAAGAGGTTACTTCTAAATCAAGGTAGGACTTATTCCATGAAATTATTGAAGAGGATTGATTGATGTGTTTATATATTGGTATTCAAGAATAATGTTGCTGAGGTACTTTTATGGTATATTGTAATATTTTTGTATTAGTCTATTGTGGTTTTCAATAATTTTATGGTACCGGTAACCATGAAAAGTGATTGAAATATTTTTGGAAAGTGGATGATATGCGCATAATGAAGGGATAAGGTTAAATTGAAATGTTTGATAGTATTAATGAGCTCATGACTGATATAAGGACAAAGTGATATCACGGTTTGAGTATAAACAAATTTTGGGATTTTGGTATGTGGAAAGAGTTAACTTTTGACAACATTTATGTTTTCACTATGGTTTTATAGTAATTCATGTTTCAAAAGATTACATGATTAAGGTATTCACATGTTTGGAATGGGACCAATAAAAAATATCTTATGATATATGGGGGATAAATGATGGTATTCACATGCTCGGTAGATGACATTTCTAGTAATTGCTTTCTTTATACTATGATCTTGGATAAAAGTATTTTAGATAAGCCTAAAGATTGGAATGGATTATGTTGGACATAAGTTAGTATTGTTTAAGGATAGAAATTTTTTGATATTATTGATGGGATGTTATAATAATGTAGTTTTAGAAAAAGGAAAACCTACATGATGGGCGACAACCCATCGTGTCGGACAAGGATGCAAGAATCGAACCCACAACTGATGTGCGATAGGACTTTATCACCTACCTTTGGACTACAGGAAGTCCCTGGTTAGTAGAAACTAGTTATATTTTATTAAGCGGTATGATAGATGAATTATAAGTCCATTTTTGGAACCATATATGATTAATAACACCATAGATGGACTTATGTATATTTAATAAGTTTTGATAACTTTTTGTTTGAGTAAGATGGAATAACCTTTCATTCTATCGCATGATCCTCTAACATTTCAAGAAGGAAAATTCAACTTCATTTCTTTAAATAAGAGATGAAGTGGAAAATGTTCATGGAATGACCAACGATGATATTACACTAAAATCAATTATTTCTCTTTATGAAAAAATTTATCAACTTTAGGGAAATGATTTTGAAAACCAAAAACGTTGTCCTAGTACCCTCATCTCTGATGAATCATATGGTACCTTAGATCATCACAAATTTATGGCTTTGTGATTGTTGTATTTTTGATAGTCGTGTCCTCTACCACTCTCCATCAGAACATGATGGTTAGGTTTTTCTACCATATCCATATTTCCACCTATGTTCTCTTATGTAGAAACCCAGTGATGAGTTAATATGGGTAACCATTACATTTCTTACTTTACTTTTTAAAATTAAGTTTTAGTGTTCCTTGTATGATGTGAGTTTTTATGAAAGAAACTTTCAAGTAGAAAACCATTTATAACCCCGACGAATTTCGAGGGCGAAATTCATTTTAAGGGGGGTAGAATGTAACACCCCGAGATTTTATGAGAATTATTCTTTTTTTTAATTTATTTTATGTCTTTTGTTGTAAGTTTCACCAAGATTAGCTTGCTCTATACGCAACACCATTTTAGCTAGCAGTATACGCAACCCTATTCTTGCCACGTGCTACACACAATTTCAAGTTCATTTTGCGGAAACTATTCTATGCAAAATTAAGTATAGATTTTGATTAATGTATAAATGAAATAAGTTTTTATTATGTTATATGCAACACCAAATGGAGATTTTACTACACGTATCATTGACTTAGCTTGCATTACACACAATCAAGACCTTCCTCGATAGCGTGTGTAGTACGCAATAACGAGTTTCACTAAATGAGATATTATTATAATATTATTATGAACTAGCCGTTATGAATAGTAATACCCACTTTTTAAAATTTTATAAATTTTATCTTTCAAAATGGACTTCATTTTTGGATTTTGAATATCAAAATTAGCCTCGGGTGAATTTTTGGTATTTTTCTGAAAACATTTAATTTTTGATGAATAGTGAAAACACTGGGTTTCTATTTAAAAACCGCCTTTTTTATTTAAATAATTATTTATTTTATTTAAATTTATTTTAGTTCAAAATTGATACATAATACCTATATAAGTTCAATGTGATTCATCAGAGTCATTTTATAATAATTTTAGATATATAAATATTTTATTGAACTTTTCACCGTCTTTTACCCACCTCCAAGAAGAATTTAAAAATTTACAAAAAACTTAATTTTACCGCTTCTGTGAGTGGAATTTTGAAAATACGAGAGACATAGTTAATATCAAGTAGTAATATGTCGTTCAATAAGATAAAAATAATTTTAGGTGAATAGTAACTTTTTACTTTTATTTACCACGGTTAAAAGTAAATAGGGTAATTAAGGGTAATAATGAAATTATTATTACCCTAACACATGTACTAATTATATTGGATTAGTATAATTCGACCAAGAACAAACTTAGGAATATAATATTATCATTTAGTTACACATGGATTAGATTAGGACATTTATTATTATTTAATTCAAAGAAGAGTTAAATGAGTTAAAATCAAAGTTTAATAACTAAAACATTTTTAATATAGGGTTATACATAAGATACATTCGACTATAAATATTCATTAGAAATATAAAAAAATTTTCTACGTAATGGTAGTTTATTTATAATTTTTAGACATTAAATAATTTAATTTATTTATGACACAATGATGATGCAATAATTACCTTATTAATGAAATATTAACATAATTGATGTGATAAATACCCAAATAAATGTAATTTGAGACTTTTTTAAAATTAAAATAATTTTATAGGCTAATATGACATGTTATTATTGATTTAATTAATTTATTTTTCGAACCAAACATGGTTTTATGATTTTCACAAAAATCAATTACCAAATAGTGTCGAAATTGACATAAAATAGTTTTTAAAACAAATATTATACTATTAATTGTTATTCTATTCCTAAAAATATAAAGCTCGGAAAAATGACTTAGATAAGGTTATATATATTAATAATTAACCACTTGGGGTTCGTTTTGGCTTGTTATAGTATGTTTATTAACCATATAGTGTAAGAACACAAGAAGACACAGTAAAAGTTAAATTATTTAACTTAGAGTCAAATCTAAATGATAAGGTTAAAATAGTAACCTAAACTTGTCTTAAACCTATTGGTTGAGAGTACTTCAACCCATACCCAATTTAGCAACGAAATAAATCAATTTGGAGCTATTATAAACCGAATATGACTTTATTACAAAATAATATTTCAAGTTTTTCCTAAGGTGCCCCTCTCCTCCCTTATAAAAGGGCTCCTCCTCCCTCTTCTCTTTACACAATTTTGAGCCTTCAAGCTCGGACAACCCCTGCCCATTTCCCTTCTAAACTTCCCTATAAACATTATAGAGGTTCCATTCTACTCAAAATACCAACTCTAGTGCCTTAAAAGGATGCATAAAAGTGGTGCGTCGAAGAAGAGGTAATCTCTTCTACCGATTCTTTCATGTTTCTTTCATCTTCAACTTCTTTTTCTTTAGTTGTTTCATTATAAAGTAATAACATCATTATCAATAATATAATTATATGTTATTATAAATATGAAAAACCCCCATTTCACCTTCTATCCATCCTAGGGAAAACGAAATCATCGCTCGTGCGTACGTACGGAATACCGTCTCCATGCCGTGGTGTAATCTGTTTTTCCACCACCACCTTACTAGGAAGGGTATAATGGTGTAAATAATAACTATATATATTAATTATAATATCATACAGATTCTAAGATATTATATCATCTACTCCAATTCAATTCAATAATTATGGGAACGATATCATCGCTCATGCGTACGTACAGATTACTGTCTCCACGACGCGATGAGATTCATTCTCCATGTTAACCACTCAAGAATGATTATAAAGTATATATAATGAATAATAATGAAATAAATGACCTGATAAAGCTACTGTATTTATGTATATATATATCATCTACTTACTTAAATTCAAGTCAATAAGGAACTGAAAACTGCGTTCATACGTACGTACGACCTGCCGTCTCCATGAACGGTGTATTTCATTTCATTTATCTATCTATTATATATATATACTGAATATATATGATATATAAATAATGATTTAAATTCTAGAAGTAATTGAATAATGATATAAGTAATAATAATATCAAGAACAACAAGTCCAAACATGTACGATAAATAAAACGATTTTACCCAAAACGATGCTTTAACATGGAATTTACAAAAGAACGGGTAATATAAAGTCATAATTGAACCATATATGATATCATAACAATGAATATGATTCTTTAATAAGTCAATGAAATTATTTAAATCATTATACAAGAGGTTTGGATACGTACAAATCATATCGTACCTAAGGTAAGGGATAATTATTCCAATCTCATTCTAATCTGAGATTTTTTATTCGTAAGTATTTACTGGGGTTATTGTTATCAACCATGTCCATGTTTTCTAAAAGTGTTTTTATGTATGTTTAATGTCCTTTTTACCCATTTTTACATTTACCACATGTTATGGAAGGAATATTTTGTTTTTTTACTATAAGAATAACTTTTTGACTTTTCCGAAAAAAGTACGAGGATAATATTTTCTTAACTTATATGGCATGAATAGATTTTTATGGTTTCATAAAGCCTTATTTTCATGAATCTTCATCGACAATATTTCATGATTATTTTCAAAAAAATAATTTTCTTTTAAAATTTCATGGAATTTTGTGAAAAGAAAATGATTTTGAAGAAGAAAAGATATTTTCCTCAAGAATTCATTTCAAGTGTTTTGTCAAAACTACTTTCCATCTAAGATGACATTAATTTGTATGATTATGTTTCTAGTATAATGTCTCATTGATTTACGTGGTTTCACTTTTATTATGATGAAATGATATCCATTTTCTTATATGGATTATATTATGATGGGATGATGTTTATGAAACCCATTTTATTCTTTGGGTTATGATGAATGATTTATGTTTATGTTGTGGCACACGTAAGAATGATTTCATTATGAGATGGGTGGGACCTATATCTCCATCAAATGCATTTGGTAAAGATTTATATCTCATGAGATATAAATTGCTGGAATGATAAGTTAATCTAGTTCAGTGTTACAGGACTGGAATGAGGCGTGAACTTGATTTAGAAAGGGACTTTGTCCACTAAGATGGTCTTCGCAGCAATGCCTAGGCTACTATGGAAATCATATGATGTGATTAATGGTTTTCCAAAATTACATGTTTTATTCCAATGAAATGTTATCATGATTGATGTTCCTTTATGATATATTCCTTATGTACTTCCATGATTTATGTCATTGCTCAAGATTTTGATGTTTAGATTTTATGTTCATGATTTTGCATTCAAATGTTTATGGATTGTTTTATGTTCTCTATGTTTACTCTTAATGAAAATTTGAGCTCACCCTTTTTATTTTTTTTCACATGATATAAATAAAGGTTTTTGGTACGAAAACAAAATGGGAAGATCTTTATGGGAGATGTTGAAGATCTTTCACCGTGATTAGAAGATTATTTTTCTCTTAGTTTCCAAAGACACTAAACTATTACGGTCCTTGTGTGTTTGTTTTTTTATGTATTAAGTATTCCACAAAAGTAATGTAATGTTTATTTACATCAGGCTATAGGTCTCTACAGTTTCCCAAACCGTGCGGCTAGCCCGTGAGAGGGATCTCTCTTGGGTAGAGGGTGCCGCACGGTTTGGGTAAGGTTTGGCAAACCGTGCGGATCAAACCGTGTTGGCTGGTCTGTTTAATGATTTTGATTAAATATAAAATAAAATAAAATGATTATAAAACCCAAATATAAACACTCTCCCTCACCCTCACTCAACCCGCATGACACACAGGGAGGGGATCCCACTTTGATCCGCGCGACGCCCTCCTCCTATGACCTCCTCCTTCCTCCTTTTTCTTCATTTTTTCTCTTGTTTTCTTCTCCGATCCTCCGTGGTATGTTCCCTTCTTCCCTCTCCTCTGGTTTTCTAGCGGGATTTCGGCCTCTCCGTTGACCCGTGGGATTCAGCCGAACCCTAGGTATTGTGGGTTTCTTGATTCTTGTTTTTCCTTCATGCTAGGGTTGTGACAAGGTTGTCTTGGGACCCTTGGGTTCGAGTTTGGGCATCCGCCGCCGAAGGCGAAGCGAATACGGGTGGTTTTGGTTGCCGGCTTGGGTTTGTGGTAAGAGTTTGTTTTTTTGGTTGGTTTTTCATATCCCAAATTTGTGTTTTTATGCGTTTTAAGTTTTGTTGGATTCATCTTATAGTGTGTTGGATGTCTTTTTGTGGGTTCAAGTCGCCAGAGTTTAGGAGACTTGCCCGCGTGGGCCTAAGTGTCCTGATACGTATGTGGAATCACATATGACGTGGGGAGCAGCAGCGTCTCTTAGTTAGAAAGCTTCAAGATCCAGAGTGGACGGATAGATCCACCTTGAGGTAGGGTCCCTCTCATTTCCCTTTAAATTTAAGTAGAGTAATAGTGAGTTTAATGTTTCACTGCCTTAGCATATAAATTATGCAGGTTTAGTTCCGATTAAATGTTTCTGTGCAAATCATGTGAATTGCTGGAATGAGATAAAAGAGGTTTCTTGGTCACTAAACTAACGATTTAATAATAAAACCCCTCGATTAGAGGTTCACTGTCCTCAGGTTAAAAAGTAGTGATAGAATTTTTATTCTTTCCTGCTGGATTGTTGTGGTGCCTCTTTGATGCTTTATATGTGAATTTTTCTTGTTGATAGAAATTGAATGATATGGCTATGATACTTGTGTTTGGTTCAATTTTACATGTTAGGAAAATTGAGTAAGTTGATAACCATAGTGGGATGACTTAAGACTAAATGAATTGTTACCTCTAGAAGATATCAAAGGGATAAAGAATTATAAAAATATCCTTTAAGATAGAATGGTGAAACTTGGAAGGAGCAGACTAGGGTGGTACGACCACGCCTTGGGATAATGTAATGATCACGGCTTATGTTAGTAAAATGATTATGTGAATATCTTGTTTTAGATACAAAAGATGGGTTGCCTTAAGTATGAACATGAATGTGTTCCCTTATGTGTATGTGATATGATTCCTTGAATGCTTATGTGGTATTTCCACAAGTATTATACTATAGACATGTTTGTATTATGAGTGAACACATGCTGATTCCACATAATGAATGATAATAATGGTGAGCGCATGCTGAGGCCACCTAGTGACAGATACGTGGTTGGATGGGAGGCAGTTATACCCCATTCCAGGGTTATAGTACATGTCTAGAATGGAGGAATTATTACCCCTTGCAGTTGACTTCAGTTGATGATTATATTTCTTGAAGGGAGGCATTCTTACGCCTTTCCAGTTGACTTCTGTTGATGATTACAGGTATGGATGGGAGACAATTATACCCTATGCCAGTATTATGATTGTGACAGATGGGAAGCAGTTATACCCCATGCTAGTATTATTATTGTGATAGATGGGAAGCAGTTATACCCCATATCGATTGAATGAATGTGATTGGAGGGAGGCATTCTTACCCATTACCAGGTGACTTATAGGGACGAGGGGAATTCATACCTCGTGCCTGCTATTTTCTTATTAATGGTTGGGATGAATTCTTAACCGACGCCATCAATGATCTAAATGCATTTATATATATATATGGTAACATGATCAAGTTACTTTACCTGAAACGAGCCGAAGCCGGTATAATCTTCAGGTGTCCCTTGGGAACCTGGATGGGGGTTATTTACTTATGTAATTCTTCTTACTTATTTATCCATACTTACTCACTATTTAATTATTATACACTGTCTGGATTAGGTTAGACACTGGTGGTGCTGGCCTACTAAGATTTATATCTCACACCCTAGTCGGGTCGCCATTGCACTGGGGTACCCGAGTAGACCTTCTTGCTTGCAGGACCTAGGTTGTGTGTTGTTTTGTTGTACCTGAGGAGTTATGAGCAAAGGACCAAGAGGGATCTTGGGATGCTCAGGGGATTTCCATCGGGTTGTTCTGTCCTTTCCTTTTGTATTTTTTCAAAACCATGTTGTATTGATTCCTGCTTTCATAACTGTATCATCATCATTACATGCACGAATTATAAACTAGCATTTTCTACCTTTTATAAAATGTTTATTACCTATCTTTTACTTCCGTCTTTAAATTGTTTACTGCTTCCACTATTGAATATTATTTACTCTGATAATACTGTTGTGTTACTTTGATATGAGGGTATTGTCTCCCCACTATCACCTCCCGAGACCCTTGGTGCTAGTCTGCAGCCTCTATTGACGAGGAGACGCGCTTGAGGCCATGTGACCAACCGGTCCGGCCACCACATCGATGGTAAGCCAGGCCGGTACATTACAAAGTGGTATTAGAGTTGTTTCTTTTTATTTTCAATTATTGTTTTGGATTGGTAGACAAGAGATTTGGAAAGTGTTAGTTCTTGGATAATAGATGTGCTTGGGACTGATCACCCCACATACGGGAAATGACAAAGTGGCCAGGGCTGGGAACTATTGCTCATGTTGTTTTCTATTACATTTGATATGAGTTCAGCTTGAGTGACTATTGTAATTTTTGCTTCTTATGGTTTATAAAATTCCATGAATTCTACCCTTGGCCTAATATGGCAAGAAATCTACATTCCATGCATCATATTAGGAACATTGGAAATTAACATTCCATGCATAATGCCTTGCCATGTAGTTGCATTAGTAATTGCCTGCTGATCTGATTTTGTGACTTGATTGTTATGCCATTCTTCTATGATATAATGTGTTCTGTTTTTACTGCTTGTGAGACCATGCTAGTTATGTTTTAACATGTGAATGTTTTCATGGGATAAAGTAGATTGGTTGCGATTATAACAGAAACCAATTTTCGTTTGTAAGGTGTATGGGTGCCTTACAACTAGGAAGGGGTAACCCATATATTAAAACAATTCTGAGCATTATATAAATGTGTTTGTAGTGCTATTGATGAAAATTTAAAGGAGTAGAAATTTAAAATACTAAAGTAAATTGGTTTTGATGAAAAAGGGGAACCAAATGCCAATTTATAAAGTGTATGGGCACTTTATAGGTTGGTATATGGCCACCCATATATTTGGGCTGTTGCATGTGAGCATGTTAAATTCTGGGTTGGAGTCTAGTTTTGATAAAAATGGGAGTCAATTTTCAATCCATGAAGTGTATGGGTGCTTCATGAATTGGAAAATGGAAACCTTTATTTAATGTAAAGGCTAGCTGTGAGGTGAAATGATTAAATGGAAAATGTTGCCTATTTTCAAAATTTAAAGGTTTTGGAAAACTGTTAAATGTGCAACTAGACCTGACTAGGACAGTGGGAAATTGTTGTATAAGATAACCCAACTGGGGTGTTTGAATTTTTTTATGGAATTGAGTAATTACTTTGGGGTTTCTTTTTTAAGAACCCGAGATGGATAGAATGGGACCCTAGTAGGTCGCCTTTCTGGTTAAACGGGTTTTTTGCTTAATTGCCTGGAAAAAATGGGTTATTTATAATTGTTGAAATGTTTTAAAAGGAATTTTTGTGAAACATGCCTATTTTCTTTGATGTGATGTTGATGTTTTTAAATGTCTTGAGTTTAAATGGGGTAAAATGTTAAGGGCTTGGTAATGGAAATAGTGGTGGTGTGTTGAAACCCTAGTGTAAGGGGTAGTTTTCTGTTTCTCTTTGAGTTTACTTGGAATGGGACCGTAGGTGTTTCCCGTGGGTGTTGTTTCCTTAGAGGTGTTTTGATGATTGGATTTTGAGCCTAGAGACATTGTTTCGTGTGACCCGGTGTTAGGGTCGATGTTTGATCTTTGTAAGGGGCTAGCCCATGGTTGGTAGCACCCTTAGTGCTTTAATGCCTTGCTTGTACCATGGGTTTCCTGACGTGAGGTGTTTTTCGGCTGCTGTTTTCCCTTGTTGGACTCTTGTTTTCTAATGACACCCTTGTTCGGATGGGTGGTCGTTGGGTTTTTGCTTTCCTTGCGGCTTTGGATCATCTCCTCAGTAGAGTGTCCCGACATTAATGAATTGTTTCATCCCAATGTTTGGGATGGCTTTCGAATGAATCATGTGTTTTGAAACGCTGGTTTCCTTGTTTTGGATCTTCTTCAGTTATTAGGTGATGTGATTGTGGCAGAAGAGCTTCACATGATAATTTTCGGTGTTTGTGTACTTGCGCACTTGTGCTTGTCTGGGTTATCACCTTTCTATTAAGCGACTAGGACACTCCTAAGGATGGGAGTGTGTTGCGTCGAATCTGGTAAATGTGCCTTTCACGTTGAATGGATGCTTCTTGGAATGCCTTTGGAAATGGGTTGGTTGTGTCTGAATGCCTTGAGGAATGCAAGTTTAAAGTGTGTGGATGTTTCGGAAGGTGAAGCCGAGTTCTTCCTTGAAGTCGACCAGTTGAGGTTCGACTGTTCTTCCTTACAGTAGTCTGGTATGATTAATTCGAATCCGTTCAAATCTCTTAGTGTACTCTGTTTAGCGACCAACATGTCCCCAATCATGTCCTCATCCAAGATTCACTAATAGAGATTTGATCTTATCTGTGAAAATGCTTTTAAGCCGTTGGGCTTGATTGGATGGTCCTCTTTCGACGTTGCATGTAGGATGCGTGGTTCACCTTAGGGTTGATCATGGACACATCATCAGATGTGGGGTTTAGGCTTCAGTGAATGTGTTTGTGATAAACGTGAGGTTCCTTGGAGAAAGGCATTATGGTTCTGTTTAAATTGCATCGGCCATTTGGCCTGAGCGTTCTTGTAAATAGTCTACCGAAGATGGCTTGACTCAGGATTCTTGTTTAATGGCTGCAGTCGGTGACATACTGTTCACTGGTGCGTTTTCAGGTAGGGGCGAGTGCGGTTTGTGTCGGTCGGTGCCCGATATGACCAACCGGATCGACCTGGTCCTTGAGGTCTATGTGGAATCGACCGTTTGATCTATTTCAAATCATGCTGGGATCATCGTGGGAATGCTTGTGGCGTACTTTGAAAGTTAATTCCAACGGTGGTCCGAACTATAGTTTGGAGTTGGTTTATTAACGTTAAAAATATAAGGTGGGAAGTACCAGTGGCAGGATGCTTGGCGAGACGATGACGGGATCGTGTCTTTGGGTAGATGGGCTCAGGAAGAGCCGTCTTGGTGTTTCGTTTGGGAAACGAGCATTGGCTCGAGTTTTGGTGTCTTAAGTGCCATATGGTTTAATGGATGCTTAAGGGTGTGTTGGATTTTTGTCAATGCAACGTGATCCTTTGAAAGAAGCTCCATGACCCTTGTCGGTTGGGTGATGTGTATGTTGATCTCGAAGGCTACTCGGGGAAGAGAAGTTCTAAGGTGGGATGGTTTTAATGACCCGCATTTTGAACCGGACTAAAACCCCAAGGAATTTGAACTTTTTTGATTACTGAACGGGTAGTTTTTAAAACCAAGCATCGGAACAGAATTCCGATAGTTGAAAAACTTGGTTGTTTTGGTTTTGGGATTGGGTGAAGGCCTGGGAAGTTTCCTTTGTGTCTCAATGGGTCTCGGGAGCTTCAGTCCCGAGAGAGAGGTTGGATTCTAAAAGGCAGAGGAAGGCGCATGGGCTGAGCATGGTTTGACCAAACCGTGTAGCCCATTGTAGGCAAACCGTGCGGCCTTGTTTAAGGGGGCAGTGAATTGCGCACGGGCTGTGCATGATTTCCCAAACCATGTGATTAGCATGTGTGAGGGATCTCTCTTGGGCAGAGGGTGCAGCACGGTTTGCGCACGGTTTGGCAAACCATGCGGATCAAACCGTGCGGGCCAGTCTGTTTAAAGTTTTTGATTAAATTTAAAATAAAATAAAATGATTATAAAAGCTAAATCTAAACACTCTCCCTCACCCTCACTCAACCCTCACGACACACAGGGAGGGGATCCATCTTTGAGTCGCGTGACACCCTCCTCTTACAACCTCCTCCTTCCTTTGTTTTCTTCGGTTTTTCTCTTGTTTTCTTCTCCGATCCTCTGTGGTAAGTTCCCTCCTTACCTCTCCTCTTGTTTTACAGCCAGATTTTGGCCTCTCCATTGACCCGCAGGATTCGGCTGAATCCTAGGTATTGGGGGTTTCTTCATTCTTGTTTATTTCTTCCGTGCTAGGGTTGTGCCAGGGTTTTCATGGGACCCTTGGGTTCGAGTTTGGGCATCTACTGCCGAAGGCGAAGCAGATACGGGAGGTTTTGGTTGCTGGATTGGGTTCGCGGTAATGGGTTTGTTTTTTTGGTCGGTTTCACATATCCCAAATTTGTGTATTTATGCATTTTAATGTTCGTTGGTTTCATCTTATAGTGCGTTGGATGTTTTGGCATGGGTTCAAGTCGCCTGAGTTTAGGAGACTCGCCCGTATGGGCATAAGTGTCCTAATATGTATGTGGATTCACATATTCCATGGGGAGCAGCAACAACTCTTAGTTAGAATGCGTCAAGAGCCTGAGTGGATGGATGGATCCACCTTGAGGTAGGGTCCCTCTTCTTGCCCTTTAAATTTAAGTAATGTAATAGTGAGTTTAATATTGCACTGCCTTAGCATTTAAATTATGCAAGTTTAGTTTCGATTAAATGTTTCTGTGCAAATCTTGTTAATTGCAGGAATCAGATAAAGGAGGTTTCTTGGTCAATAAACTAACAATTTAATAATAAAACCCCTTGATCAGAGGTGCACAATCTTCAAGATAAAAAGTAGTGATAGAATTTTTATTCTTGCCTACTAGATTGTTGTGGTGCCTCTTTGATGATTTATATGTGAATTTTCCTTGTTGATAAAAATTGAATGATATGGATATGATACTTGTGTTTGGGTTGATTTTCCATGTTAGGAAAATTGAGTAAGATGATAACCATAGTCGGATGAATTAAGACTAAATGACTTGTTACCTCTAGAATGTATCAAAGGGTTAAATAATGATAAACGTATCCTTTACGATGGAATGGTGAAACAAAGGATGGAGAAGACTAGGGTGGTACGACCACTCCTTGGGATAACCCATTGATCAAGACTTATCTTAGTAAAATTATTATGTGAATATTTTGTTTTAGATACTTAAGATGGGTTGCCTTAAGTATGAGCATGAACGTGTTCACTTATGTGTATGTGATATGATTCCTTGAATGATTAAGAGTTATTTCCATAAGCTGTATACTATATACATGTTTGTATTGTGAGTGCACACATGATGATGCCACATAATGAATGATAATAAAGGTGAGTGCATGATGAGGCCACCTAGTGACAGATACATGGGTGTATGGGAGGAAATTATACCCCATGACAGTTTGGTAGTACATGTCTTGAAGGGAGGTATTCTTACCCCTTTCCAGTTGACTTCAGTTGATGATTATATGTTTGGAAGGGAGGCATTCTTAACCCTTTCCAGTTGACTTTTATTTATGATTACATGTTTGGATGGGAGGCAGTTATACCCCATGCCAGTATTATGATTGTGGAATATGGAAAGTAGTTATACCCCATTCTAGTATTATGATTGTGACAAATGGGAAGCAATTATACCCCATACCGGTTGAATGAATGTGATAGAAGGGAGGCATTCTTACCCCTTTCCAGTTGAATTATAGGGACAAGAGGTATTCCTACCTCATGCCCTCTATTTCCTTATTAATGGGTGGGATGCATTATTACCCCACTCCATCTATGATCTAAATGCACATATATATATATATATGGTGACATGATCAGGTTACTTTACCGACAATGAACCGAAGCTGGCATAACCGTCAGGTGTCCCTTGGGAACCTAGACGGGTGTTATTTACTTATGTAATTCTTCTTACTTATTTCTCCATACCTGAAAACTATTCAATTATTATAAACTATTTGGATTGGGATAGACACCGGTGGTGCCGGCCTACTGAGATTTATATCTCGCACCCTACTTGGGCCATCATTGCAGTGGGGTACCTGAGTAGACCGTATTTCTTGCAGGACCTAGGTTTTGTGCTATACTGTTATACCTTCAATGTTAGGAGAAAAGGACCAAGTGAGAGCTTGGGATGCTCAGGGGATTGCTGTCGGGATTTGTTGTCCTTTCTTTTTGTATTGTATGTAAAGCATGATGTATTGATTCTTCCTTTCATAACTGTATCATCATCTGTACATGCACGCATTGTAAACTGGCATTTTCTACCTTTTATAAAATGGTTATTACCTGTCTTTTGCTTCTGATTTTCAATTTTTCACTAATTCCGCTATTGAATATTATTTACTCTGATAAAACCACTGTGTAACTCTGATATGAGGGTATAGTCTCCCCACTATCACATTCTGAGACCCTCTTTACTATTCGGCGGCCTCTGGCATATGGGGAGATGCTCTTGAGGCCATGTGACCTACCGATCCGGCCACCGGTTCGATGGTATGTCGGGCCGGGATGTTACATGGTGGCCCAGACTATGGAGAACTACATGTTTTAGATGTCTGCGATCCCATAACTCATGAGACGATAATAGGAAAACTATATTACTCATTTAATTCTTGTATCAATGGTTTTTCAACAATATAAGAGGTACGCATTTATTTTATCTTCATTATTGGGGTTTAAACTGGGGTGATGTGGAATGTCATTGTAATCATGTGTCAGTGTTGTTCGATATAGCTTCGAATGCACAAGGAAGAGGGGTTCTTCTCCCATTGAGACATGTTTTTTAGACACTAGAAAACATATGAGGGAGATTCTTTGCTTCCTAAATTGGATAGTATCGAGGTTCGGTGATTGAGTCCCTATAACATTTGAATCCATGGATAATATATATGATGGAGTGTCAAAGCAGTTCCTGGCATTGTTGGGTATTCCATGTGATTTCTGGGTCTAGAATCTCATGGTTGGAAGGGTCTACTCACCTACCTTATTAATTAGTACCCATGTGTGTACGACGTCAACCTTGATATAATAAGATGCAGTTATAAAATACCGGTTGAGGATATTGATACCCCTGGAAGAGATCTACATGAATCCCTACCTAGAGCTGGCTATGGTATTTTCGTCATAAGAATGTTGAGACAATAACTTCTTTGAGGTCTTTTTGTGTTTTACTCAGACCACTAGAGTCTTAGGTACGTCTTCACTAAAAGAGACCTAAAACAGTGATAGCGGTGATGATTGTAATTCCTACAGGAAAATGACTTCGACATAGATTATTCTCCATGGAAAGGCCACATTATATATGATTCCATTTTCAAGAATTTGTAGATATCTTAGTGAAAGTATTTTCTATGTAGTTAGCTCTCCTGTAGCTAACACTTGTAGAGTAGGATGGTAAAATATTTCTTTAGTCAATGGTGTTGACTCATTCACTTCTCAATCGCATAAGGGAGTCTTAGATGGGACACATTGTCGATGATATCTTCTGTGACCATATATCTGTAGGAGTTTAATTTGATGGATTTTAGGATGAAGGGAATAATGTGATCATTTTCCACGGAGTAATTGTGATTTTGGTCATGATATGATTAGAGGTGATGAGAGAGTTTCAAAATTATCCCATAAATATTCATCATCGTGTAGGAATGATCCATTTGTGGGCTTAGTTTCCCCACCAATATTCTTAGTTTGTTCATTTTATGGAATAAATGCTTTAAATAATAGAATAATTTAGAGACCCTAGTTTTTTATTATATGATTTTTGAATATTTCTTAGAATATTTTTGGAGATATTCACTTAGATGATGCATGATTCTGAGGCCCGATGTGATCAGAATAAAGTTTATGAAAATATTAAATATTTTTTTAATGCATTAGTGGTTATTTAGGAATAATAAAATTTCTAATAAAAACAATCTTAGATCATGAATTTGAGGGTACGGTTGAATCTGGAATGTTGAATTTACCATAGGCAGGACATATCCATTGTCAGAGCATGTCATCTGTAAAAAAAGACACCAAGGTTGTGACCATAAATAAAATATTTAAATAAAATTATTTTGTTTTTAATGATAATCCTAATGAATCATGAATGGGGACTCTAATTTTAAATATCTACCTATCATTAAGTTCAAAAGGTTTTGTTTTCCATAGGTGTGATCCAAGGATGGTCAACGTGGCACATTAGAATGCGACCATGGTTGGAGGTAAGGTTAAGTGGATTAATTAATCAATTAATCCCACAGTAATCTATTTCATAGGTTATAAATTATTAGATATGAAAAATCACTTGATAGCCACATAAACCTATGATAAATGGAAAGAGATATTCTTCTCCTTCGTTGGAAAAATGAGATCGAACAACGATGACACTTTGGATTAAGGAGGACCGATGTCGGACAAATGCATCAGCTCCTTACCATCTTTGTGTGAACGTGTTCATCACCAATGATTGATCCAAAATTGTACTAGAACATTAATTTTTGGATATATTATACACTCTTTAATTTACATTTAAATGATATTTAAATTTGTTTTAATGAAATAATTCTTGAATCAAGGAACAATTGGTTGAGTAAATTGTCTTCTTGTTAATCTTGAAATTTAGGTTCATCAAGAATGCTAAATGATTATCAATAAATTTTGTCATGTTCTTCATTCTTGAGGATGATTCCCAAAAAACGAACATCTATCAATCCATGTTGGTGTTTCATACATTATCTTCCTCCATCCTATGTGAATTTTTTTTCAATTTATCTTTCTAATTGTGGTTTAAAAATACCCATAGCAAGTAGATGGTTTGAAACAAAATCCAATAAACAACATAATCCAATTGTAATGAGGACTAGAAATCTAATTTATATGAAATCTAGTGGTTTTACCAACAAATATATAAAATGGAAGTGATGTGAAAGATGCAGCGACACATAGTGGACTATATGGGGTTGAGTGTTGGAAAGAGGCCGAGGGGTGGTCCGGGAGACGGTTTGTGGTGGAGGCTCTAGGAAACCACCTGGAAAGGGTGGTGTGGTTTTGTTGAGCCTTAATGAGTTAGTGTAGTTATGGTGAAATATTTATGGGAGCCATTAAGATTATAGATGTCTGATAAGTTTTACAGGGGGGTGATAGGGGAAGAAGAGAGGAGGGATGAATAAAAATAAAAAAGTATTAAATGAAATGAAAATGGGAGAAAATGATTAAATGAAATGAAAAAACGGATAATGGAAGAGGAGTTGGAACCCCTAGTATTACCACGTGATGGTAGTGAGAGATGTGCATGGCCACTCCTTTGATTTCAATATGGTTTTAAAAAAATAATATAATAATATTATTTTTATATTTATTTTTATATCTTTCAATTGTCAATCCTCAATTAGATACAATATCATCATATAATGGTATATTGATGTTCCATCAGTAGAAGTGTGAATGTAAAATTAAGATGGTCATTTGAAGACTGATCTTGGATATATGTTTCTGACTCATTCCTTAGGTTAGTGAAGAACCCAATAATAATAATATTATTATTATTAATGAATCTTGTATAAGACATGTCTCTCTCATGTGGTGTCAAAATGACCAATCGTCTATGAATATGTGACCCTAAAATTAAGGTATATATTATAGGACCAGTTTTTGGTATTTAAAATGAGATTGAGGAACATTCCTCACAATGTTCGGTTCGTCTGTGATGCAATGAAATGAGATTTTTTCACGTGGAGTACAATTTGGACAAATGAAGAGTCTATGTCAACCACTTTTATAAGTGGTTCAAAGTGGTTTGATCTTTATATTTTATTTTGAGGTCATGATGTGGGCCCTATAAGGTGTTATTCATGTGTGATGTGGTGTAATGTGAATTATTCACCGAGTGTCAGATTTGGGTGAATAAACAGTTTTTATGTGTTCTTTTACACAAGGATTACAAAGGTGTGATTCGTTTGGCTATACGATTCCATTTGTGGAGGCTTTATAGTGAAATTATTTTATTCCATTAGACCAATGATGAGCATCGTGCGATGATCATCCTTTTGTCCAGTTATGCCATGACCTTTAAAGTACACTGGCACACATTGGGCTTCACATACAAAGATTAGTACACAAGTATGTCTTGTTACACATCTAGAAAATGAGGTGGGGTCACACATCATGTGGGATCCATATTCATAGTGTGCCTCATTTTGAATCTTCTTCTTCAAATATGTCAATCTTTTGGACTCAAATTTTGGTCTGTGAGTATGATGTCCTGAGAGTTTTTTTCTATGTAGAACATGATGATTCCCTCTATAGTGGACTTTAAGATATGATTTGAGGTGATATGGGCATAAAACCTATCTAAAGTGATGGTTGATGATAGTAGTGATTAGGCAGGATCACTAGAGACTTCATCTAGAGTGGAACCGCCTATTAGCATGGGCATATGTCCTTTACTATTTCAACCGAGTGGAACCCCTTAATGGGAAGGGATTGAGTCCTCAATGAACTCATGTGGAATCCTTTTTTCGTACCAAGGAAAGGGTTATTGACCATTAGAGAGGAAACTTTCATCGGCATGGGTATGCTTCCAATGCCTTCCCAGTGGAACCCCAAATAACCGTAAAGTGTAGGTCCTTGACGATTAGGTTGGAACCCCATATTATGCCAAGGTGTGAGTCCATGTGACATTAGAGTAGATCCCTCTATTAGCATGGGAATGGTTCCTCTATAACTAATATCTGAGTGGATCCCCCTAATTCATTTGGATGATGGTCCTCTACAATGAGATTGTGGTCCCTCTACTATCCAACACAATGATGAGGTTTTCATTGACGTACCATTAGAGTCACCAGAAATAGCGACACATTCCCCCACTAAGACGCGTCCTTAGGATGAAAACTAAAATTGTGCTGGTGAGTGATATCCTCCCAAAGTAGATAATATCAATGTGTGGTTATTGAGTCCCTTTGACTTGTGTTTCCAAGGAATACGTTCAAGGTGATGGTATTTGTAGATGGACAAACTATAGAACTTTGTGATACTAATTTTCTTTTGATTATCTATGAGATTAAAATCCACTAACTCTCTCGTTGGTTATTATTTTACTGAGCATATATAAATTCTTTCTTCTATACACATTCCTTTAGTTTTAGTTACTCTCCTACCTAGAGAGGTGACTAAGAGTGATGTATGCCACGTTTTTTCCATGTCTAGTTTTTTAGGGTTGGACAAGTATAATCTTCTACTATATGTGGAAATGACTCAATGATATTTTCATATTCTCACCATTTTGAGATCTTTATGTTTGGATGAGTTTACTTTCACTCTCTTGTTGGGATGAGATATACTCTTCTTACTATACGTTGTATTATATACATGTTTCATATTTAGTTGTATCTTTTATTACTTCCCATTCATGTTTACAGGTCATTATTATATGTATTCATATACCCATGAATGGGATTATCCCAACACATTACAACTCTATTGAAAATGGTGGACAAGTTGATCATGACATCAAAATAGCTTATGGATATTTGGCCCATCTGACAACGGATGGTGGTCACAACCTAGGGATTAGAAGCTAGGCTCTCTTAACAGTTTAATTTTCCTATTTTTATCTTGTTAGGACATAATTTTTTATGGGAATTTATTTCTCTTATTTCTCCGTTCTATATACATTATTGTCCTCTTGTATTCATTAGTGGATATATACATGAATTTTAATCACTATAATTGTTTCGTCGTTTTATTTTATTTCTTTTCCTCTACACCTTTTCATTGAGTTGTGTCTATGAATGTGTATAGGTACTTATGAGATGGCCTCCTCAGGTTTAGGTTAGACTTCCGCACTAGTTTCCACCCTTGGCCTTTGGAGGTGGGCTTTGGGTAGTGACGTCTTGAGCACCGAATTTTGGTCGAGTCATGATAGTAGAGAACATTAAAATGATTTCATGATATTTTTTAGGGATTACCATTTATGGAATTACTTAATGTGGATATAAATTAGGATGTAATATTTTTTAAATAAATATTGATTCAATCAAGAACATGGGAGTTATATTTCATCATGGTCTTATTTCTATTATGTGGTATGTTTAATGAAATATAATGACAGTCAATGATTTTGATTTTTCAGTAATACAAGTATCTTCCATTATGATTCTTTATATCCAAAATTTCATGATAGGAAGAGGTGGAGGGAGTAGATTGTGACTAATAACGGTCCACTCTAACAGATTTCTAAATAATAGGCTTTATTGTACAAATATAATAAGAAACCATTAGGACCACTAGTATTGGGTGCTCCTAGAAGGTATTATCGTAGTTTAGTTCATTATATTGATATCCATACATGATATAGGGAAAATAATAGGGTTGACCAGTAAGAGGATTCAGTAGAGTGAAACTTCAAGCCCGGAATGTTTTTGAATATAAGGGAATGAAGGTGTTTTTTGGTAAAAATTTATTGCTTCCACTCAATATTATTTTTTGGATAATTTTGTTTCCACATATTCTTTTATAACCCCTTTTATAGTTTATTGGTATGATATTCGGGTATAAAAACATTATGGTACAATGCATTTCATTAATTTATTGGGATTTCTAACTCAGTTATATGATATGAGTAGTATTCAGTTGGTTATGGGGTGAGATAAATTATTTCAGAAACTGATATTATTATAGATAAAATCCTATAATATCATATTATGTATGGTTAAGATTCATTGTTGAAAATATTTTATAGATTTTTTTATATGTAGGTTGATTTTATCATGTTTAGTTGATGAATGTATTGTTTTTATTAGAGAAGGTTATTTCTATTTGGGTGAAGGATGATTGATCTATTGAGCATAAAATCCCAGTTTTTAATTTTTTATTTTCATGATTCTAATGTTTAGATAAATAATTTTCCCTAACATTTGATTGATTATATTAATATGTTCACAAGGGAGGTTCTAAAATTACACATGAAGGTGGATATTGAGTTTGGGGTTAATATATATCTATGTGTTTCTTCTGTTGATATGGAATATTATTTTAAGGAACTTATAAATATTAAGGAATTATGGATCAATATTGATGAGCTGTTGTAGTCAGGGATCATTTGGCATAGTGTTTTTCTATGGTCTACATGTTTATTTTTTGTGAAGAAGGTGGTTGTTAGTTTAAGATTGTGTATATATTAACAGTGATTGAATTAATTCATAGTGAATAATTATCTTACTCTTCCATATTTAGAAGATTAATTTGAATAGTTAAACAAGGGAATTTGCTCTTCTATGATCAAATTAAAATACGGGCTTCCTAAAAGATATTTTAATATGTGTTTTTCATTAAAAACAACTTCTGTTATTATTATAGTTTTTCTTTATTTCTGGTGATTCCATTTGGGGTTATGAATTAACCATATATATTCATATGCATTATGAATAGAGTATAATATCCCAATGTTGAGGATTTTTTTGGGATTTTCCTTTTATAATATTTTACATTTTTTAATGGAATCTAATGATAATGAAGATAGAATATCGATCATGATGAAGTTTCTTAAAAAGAATCAATTTTTTAAAGATATCTAATTTTTAATTTTGAATGCTTAAGATGAATTATCTAGTTCGTGTTATTTGAGATATTGGTGTAGTATTGGTGCAATAGAATACTAAGGTGATTGTTTAATGGGTAACACCAAATAATTTTTATGAATTAAGGAGTTTCTTTTCCTGAGTAGAATTTTATTAGAGGTTTGATCTGATTTTTTCTCATACTGTGACTTAATTATTGGGTTTTAATAAGAAATTGAAATTTTTTATACAAAGGGGTGTCAAGGTTATTTTGAATGTTTGATGGATAATATTATATGTTCTTTGTATTATCAATTTCCCTATTAGAATTATGGATATTGATCCAATGAATGACTTTATAGAAAGTGATAGTGTCTTGTACTGTACACATATTTGAAACAGAAATAGAGCTGACTAGACACCACCATTGAGTACAATAGTATAATGGAAATATACATGGGTACTGTAGTAGCATTTAATTTTCAGACATGTATATTGTTGTGACATTGACATTACTAACATAAATATTGTATCTCTATAGACATTACTATAATCATTATTATAGCACATTGGATAAACTATGTTGATCTATATAAATTTTTTCTTTACATACATTACTTCCATTGTACTATGGAATTATAGAAAATATAAATATCTAAAGTATAGTTGATCAGAGACACCAAGAATGTGGTGAACATAGTGTAATAGGATTTAAATAATTGGGTATTGTTGTAGCATGTATTTTATCAACATGGATACTATAGGTCCATGAGCATTACTAACATCATTATCAATGCATAGTGAACTAACTATAAGAATTTGGAATTGAAGAAACATGGGTTATTGTAGAACCACATTTAATTAAGAGATTATTTAGAACTAGGGTTTTTGTACTATGTGTTTTTTCAATATAATCAGCTCCCTAAAATTAGTTAAATTATATAGTCTCTCTATGGACATCAGAATTTTTCCCAAAATATATAAATCTATATGTTTATTTTGTTTTGATTTTATATTTACTTTTCTCCCTTATAATTTTATTAAAAATATTTATTTTCATTGGAGCTCCATGTGATTCAATAACAATTGTTTGTAGATAATTATTTTTATTAATTAAGATCATTGTTATTAAAACAAACAATGTATTTTGTAAAGAGAAGGTAATGATTAATCATTTTGATAAATCTAACATAAGTTATTGGATGGTGATATTAAAGAAAATATTTTTCAAAAAAATATTCCATTTTTTATTCTATTTGTTTAATTATGAAATATGACGAGGACCAAGTTTTAGATATTATAATATTTTGTTATTGGGAGTTCAATGTGTTTCACTTTAAAAGGATATGGAGTTTAATATCAAAGTGGTGAAAATGATGACTTTGTTGATGATATAAATTGGGAATATGTATGAAAATCTGTATTAATTGAATAAGGTCTACTTAATATCACTATTTTTTAGTATTAATAATACTAAATAGAAGAGTTTTTTGGATCATGTGAATGAATTATACTCCACTACTTGCTAGTTGAAATTATTTGTCATTACACTAGACGATGAGGTATATGAATTGGATTTACTGTCTTCATTTCCTGATAGTTGAGAAGCTAATATAATATCTATGAGTGGTTATTTGAGTAAATAAATGTTGAAGTTGAATTATTTATAATATCTAACCCTCATTAATAAAATTTAGATAAGATAATTGGGAGGATTCTTTAGTTCTTCTATTCACAATGAAGTAAGATGTCGATACATACCGTGGGATAATGATAGAGGGTAATAAAAATAAATGTGAAATATATTAGACATGGAAAAGTGGACTGGTCCTCCATACTAATATTTTTGGAAGAAATGAAATTTCAAATTTTACTGTAAAGAAATATAGATAGAAACTAACATTAATTACGATTAAAAAATATCTAAAATAAATGATGGTATTTTATTGTTGAGTATCAATAACCCTATGGAGTATAGGATTATAGAATCTAGGTAATAATTTCATTTTATTTTTAATAATTAAAATCTATATAATTATGATTTAGGTAATTTGTAAATGGATCTCTTTATAGATGATGAACCAAAAGAATTATCCAAATGGGTTAAATCATGAATGAAAACATACACCATGAGTTTCTTCATATTTCATAATGTGTTTTATATTCCCATATTGAGAATTCATTTTATTCAAACTGAGTATCTTGATGATGAAATATTTATCATGATGTCCATTGGTGTTATATAGAAATATACCACGGTAGTTGTGGTCATGGCTCATATATTATATATTTAAACCATATTAAACATGAAAATAAATTACAAGGACATGGATTCGATAAAAAAATCATTCATGTAATTACAGCTATTGAATTACAGTTTATTTCACATGACTGAAATGTAGGTGAAGGTGTGGCAAACAAATAGAATTATTCTAGAGTATATTTATTTGAATGTTATTTTATGTAAATATAATATCTTTAGAAAATAGTATAAAATATCTACTAAAAATGAGTAAAAAGACTAATAGTTGGAAAGTAATACCTGGTAAAATGTGATGGTTGGGGACCATCACCGGAAAATTCAATTGGAGGGTCACATCATTATGTTAAATTAGTCCACAACATAAAAAAATATGGTATGGGTTTACTTTATAAATCAATAATCTTATATATTTTCCATGTTTCTAATGTGTAATACCCTAGTAGAGAATGAGTCCAGATCAGAGATGAAATTCATTAGCTTTTATAATAAAGTATATATTGATAATAAAGAGTATAGTGAATTTTGTTTTAAAAAGGGGAAGCATTTGGAGAAAAATATTAGATGTACATCAAAAAAAATTAAGATATTAATATCACAAAATATAAATCATTCAGAAGTATGCAGCCTCATATATGGTTACCTAAGAACTGTTAAACAGGGAAAGTGGATATGATAGGATATATCGTCATCATCAGTATCTTTATATCAATGTGATAATGTGTATATCAGGAAAACTAGTTAATATATCTGTAAATTCTATTTAATTAATAATCATTTGGTTTTTTATCATATATTCATATAGATATTGTTACAATGAAAAAACGTGATGCTCATTCCCAATCAATTTTCTTAATCGACTATAGTTTTGAGTATTTTGGATATATCATCCTAGATAATGAAAACCTAAATACCATTAAGATCTAGAATCATATATTTAATGAATGTGTCTTGTATATGGAATGTAATACCATTTAAGCTAATATTGGGAATAAGCTGTCATGGTGTAATTTTTAGATAGAGTATAAAGGTGTACATGATAATGTGAAAACAAAACTAGTGGGTAATACTCCTCGTGTAATTAAATGAAGATGAAAAAGGGGAAAAAGATCAATAATGACGTATTCATTACCATACAATATTATTTATTAACTAATGGTGGAGAAACATAATTATTTAAAAAGTAAATGTCATTGATAGATTCACACAAGTGGGAGCTGTTTATGAAATATGAGATTTCAGTATTTTCTGCTAACCAAACATGAGAGATATAACCTTTTCCATAAGGAATGAAAACATTGGAAACGAAATTTTAATATTGGGTTAATGTCAAACATAACAGTAATACTAGATATAATGATATTATATGGGTGATTTTTTTTAACAGAAGAAAGATATGAATTGCATTAAAATCTTCTCACATGCAGTGTAGATTACCAACATTTGGGTTGTTCATAATATTATTTCATAATAGGATTTAAATCATGAACAAAATGATGTAATTATGTATCTACATTAAAGAGTTATAGAGAATTCACTCTTTATGGAGAAACCCAAGGGATTTACGGATTTATGAAGTGAATACCTTGGGTGAATACTCTAAAAAGGAATATATAGGATAATGGAGGCACCCATGAAATGGAATAATATGTTTGAGTAATTAATGAGAAAAAAATAATTCAAATAGAACTGCATGGAACAATACTGTTTTTTCAAGTATTTTAATGATGAATACATTATATTTCTTATATATTTGTACAGAATAATCACTGATGTATCATGTATGCATTGTATTGATGACCTAAATAGATATATGATTAATAAATTTGAATTAAAATATCATATAAAAGATAATTATGTTTATCGTATAAAGAAAAATAAAGGTCATGCAGATAGAGTCTTTTTTTATTATAGGTTCACTGCATTTGAAATATTTTTAGAAAATTTAGTATACTAGAGGAAAATCCAGTCTCTATTCCCTCGAAAATATCTATTATATTAAAAAAAAGAAAAAAGAAATAGTAAATAAGATGATGAGTTCATGGAAATGGTTCCATATGTGTAATCTATTGTAATACTTTTTTATTCCATGGTTTATATCTAACCTCATATTAATCATGCATTGGGAGTTTTGAGAATGTATATGAAAAACCATTAAAAAACACATGGGATCTATATATTGGTACGGAGGTATATAATGGTATTCAAGGATGTATCTCTATCTTAGGGGAAAGAAAATATATAGAGAGGAATTTCGATACAGATTTATAGGTGTTATTGATTTCATGAGTGCTATAGAGTTTGGGATTCTTTGTAGTGGAACTACAATAATATCAATATATCTGTCTATGAAGGGGTGATTCTATCCACCATAGTTGAATGTCAAATTCTTATAAAAGAGTATGAAAATAATATGGTTTTGGATGAATTACATTCTTTAGTATCTTGAGGTAATGTGAGAGGAAATTTTTTCATTATATAAGTCAAAGTGTTACCCATATTATGAAGAATCCACTGATTCATTATCAAATGATGTATATCAAATTCAACAAACACATTATAATAGGATTAATATAGGTAGTACTATTGAAATTGTGAAAGATTTTTGGAATCGATATTCCAATATAAATGTTTTATAATTTGATGGTGGTTATGAATTTGAGGAACTGTTATGCATATATTTTTCATCAAAGATGAATGGAGGATGAGATGTAGAATATGAAATAACACTATTAGGGAATTAAAGGGAATGTAGTTTGATATTTCTGAATGTCCACATTGAAAATGTTGATTTGACTTGGAGGAAGTTGACTATTCTAAAATCTTTACCAAGAAATTGAAATTGTAAAGGTAATTTTCTCATTGGTGAGTGAATTGGTAGACCAAATCAAATTAAGTGTGTTTTCTAAATTGGGTCCATAAATGGAGCTTAGTTTGTTTGATTAGGCTCAAAATTTTATATTTTCATCAAGTTGTATCTTCATCTGTTGAATGAAGCTTCTACAAATAATAGTTTTATGTACTATACCTCAATATGAAACTACAAAACAGTTAACTAACAATGTCAATAATTATTATTATTTCATTATAAAATTTGGAATGGGTATAAAAGCAGTATATACTTCACTGATATGGGTTACTAAATCACATTATTATGTTATGATATCATTATTATATAGGGTTTCAATACATATTATGTGTTCTCTATAATCCAATATAAAAAAATAGTGAAATTATTCTATCTATTCATGGATATTGACATTTTTCCTAAACAAATCCAATATTTGTATTCAAATTTCTTTTCTTCTTCTTATTTCTTCATTTTATCCAATTTACACTTTTTATTATCATTTTTTATCAATTTATCTCTTATCATTTCTGTAACGTCTCCATGTTTTTTATTCCTCAATAATTTTATTATGATCATATCATTATATTTTTTATGTTTTCTTATCTTATAATTAAATTTCATTGTCTATGGGTAGACTCATTTACATTCCCCTGAAACTATTTTTTATACCCATGATTTGTAGCATGTATATGAGGTGTTTGTGTTTAATATATGGAGGAATTATTTTATGGTAGATTGATGTGAGTTTTATTTTGACCATAATTTCATGAGGGATACATTTTTTGAAAATGAATTTAGTTTTATGCAAAGGCGGTCGATTTAATATATCCAATATTATGATTTTGAAATCAAATATACTTCTTGAAAGTGTACTCTTGCATCTTATTCCTTTAGTCTATAGTCTTATGGTGAATAATATTGATAGAATAAATAGAAACAAAACAAAATTTTACTGTTAGACTACCTATTTCTTGGATATAAATAGTGTGAATATAGTTCAGGTTTTTATGATATGAAAGCTGTATCTTTATTAATTTATTAGATAGAGGAGTATCAAGTGGGATAACCTGATGTGTATATCTATAGAGACAATATTTTAAATAATTACGTATATGATGGTTTGTTTGTGGATAAAGAACATTAGTTGTTATTTCCTAGGATGTTTCATGTTATATAGATTATGAAAATTTAGTTATATATGAGTTTTATAGTTTGTTTTTTGTTGTTCATCTATGTGTTATGTGGATGTATCACATATAAAAGAGGTGTTTTTTGTTTTATAGAATAAATAAGTTATAATAATAGTGTATTTATTTATTTATTTTGTGCTGAAATTAATAATCTGAACATTATATTCCATCATGATTTTTCAACAATTTAAAATCATATAGTTTAAGTGGGAAGAAATTTATATGGGTTTTGTGACGGTATTTTCTCAAACATTAAGTGGGTTTGATCGCATTTTGGTTCATATTGAAAAATTGATGTGTTCATATCATTTATTACTTATTAGGGAAATAATTTTAGTGTATCACTGATTTTGGAGGGTCGTGGAGTGGATACCCATGCATTTCGTCAAAAAGTATTTCATTATTTCATTTTGTTATTATGTTAAACACATAATAAATCACACCTTAAAACCTATAATATTAGTTTATTTTGATATTAGATACATAAAAAACTTTTAAAAAAATAAATAAACGTCTCTCACACATATTATTATCACATGATACCCTTTAAGACACATTAAAAAAAATACTCTTTTTCATAACCTGAGGAATGTAAACCTCGGAAATGGTGAGCTAAGATGCATGAGAAGGGTTAAAATGTGAAATATAAATTTGAGACCATGCGTTAAGATAATATGATCATATGGGTATGTGAATATAATAATCCCTAATATTAAAAACATAATAAAATATTACAAAATAAAACATATATCATAATTCATGCGTCATGGAATAAGGATTTTTCAAAATACATGGGTAACAAGAGTGTGAAAATATCATTTGATAGCCACGAGTTGTGAAAAAATAACATAGAAATTAGAAATTGGAATAAAAATATTTATATGAATCATAACATATATCATTTATAACCACAAGTACATTCATATAATAATGAATTAGTCTAGCCACCTACCCATAACATATTATACTTATGTTAACCACTCATGTCCCATAAACATTTTGTACGTGGGACAAACAACTTAGTCATATCCTAATATCACGAAGTATTAAAAAATAAATTATGAAATAAGGGGGGAATGGTAGGAATACATGTAAATCCCATGTGTAAATAAATTACAATAAAATAGATGAGTTTTATATAAAAACTAACATAAAATAACTCTATATATAAATTTAAACACAGACATTCCTGATTTCAAATTTTTATTTAAAAGAAACACTTAAAATTGCATTTAACTTTTATTAAACATCATTAACTACATTTATCATAAAAATAATCATCCTAATCATTTACATTAAAAAATTATTCATATATATTAACATTTATATACATTAATTATAATCATCCATTACACATGTATTTTTTAGATATTTCTTATTTTTATTTTCAAATGTTAGCAGTATAGAATATTTCATTCATGATTCCAAATAGAGATATTAGTTATTATTATTTGATACCAAGTTAATAATTCCTAGATTGATCAAGTTTGTGGATTGGTTTTTTAAAATTATTTATGTAGTTCCATTTAGATTTTATAGAATTATATGTATGGTTCATGAGAATAGAAACCATGAACAACATGTTTTGGGTAATTTGCAGATAACCATGAGGTAAATTTCAAAGATCTTTCATTTTTATGTTATCCTTCCAAAAAAAATATTAATAAAAAATAATAACTTTTAATAATTTATATTACATTATTTACTTTTTTACTCTTATTCTTGGTGAAAATGGTGATTTTATTATTGTAGTTTTCATGTAGGTTGTTGAATTGAACCAAAAAAGAACATGATAAACTAATTATTGATCAACAATTTATAGATATATAAGAATAATATAGATTTCATTGAAGCATAATGATATTTATAGAGAATAATTGTAGTGTATAATTATATTTTGAATGGTTTTATATGAAATTATATTTGGAAAATACAGGGAGGAACATAGATATATAATTGATAAATTCACTCCTTCTAGACAATGATTCTTTCCAAAAAAAGATTGAGGATCTCTTTTGTTACCAAAACATTCCCAAAATCTGTGAAGTATATGGGAGAGGAAAATTGGTAGGTACATAATAGGGAACCAAATGTTTTGAGTTTTTTTGGAAGGGTAAATAAGGGATCCTTTTACTGCATTGTATTGAGTGTCATTATAACAAATTTTCATTTCATAAGGTGTATAGTTCCCATTTTAAAATCTTAGTAGATAAAAAGTAGAAAAAGAATATTTGGTTCCAAATTCTCTTAATATGCATATTTAATAGATAATTATTAATTATATTTTATTTTATTAACCCTTAGTTTAAAACTTTTTACCATGTTTTACTTTTTTCGTGGTAAGATAATTTTTACATTAGCAACTTGTTTTTATGTTAAAAAATTAAATTAAACTATTTACCAAATTTAAATCTGATTTTTAAAAATATTAAATAAATTTAAGCTAATTTAGATTCTAAATATATAAATTTTACCTTTTGAATTAAAATATAATATATATAAACAAAACTATTTTTATAGAAAAAGTTGATTTTAAACAATCTTTGTTCTTAATCATATTAAATACAAATTATTAATTAACTGAGTGATAATATATTTTTTATATATGAAAATAGAAGAAACATTTTGAATTTTTAAGTTTGATTTATTATGATATCAATTCAAAATGCATAATTGTTTTTTCAACAATGTAATTTTTTAAATCAAACTAATTTTTATATCTTTCTATTTAAATAAATTATCCACCTTCGAACCAAATAATTGTATAAATCCATTTTTTATATTTCCTTGAAATTTATTGATAAAAAATTAATTTATTAAAAAAATTAGTGATTATTATTATATTTAACTCATGTAAAAATATATATATTTATCATAAAATATTATCTTTTTTTCATTCCAAAATTATATATTATTTTTAAATTATATTATTTTAAATTACACCACATACCGATAGTAGGTACAAAAATATAATATATACAACAAATAGATATCCAAATTCATTGTAATTAATTGACATATTTTCAATGACCTTGTATATAATGGTAAAATTAAATACCTATATATAGTTATACACCCATTATTAAAATAATTCATTCAAGACATTTAATTATTTATCAACATTTTTATTATATTTTTATGTGCTTTCATTATTTCCATAGTTGCGATTAGATTTATGCTCATCATATAAAACCACTGGGATAAATAGTTCATGTTCATGGTCTTTTAATTTATTCTAATTCCATTCATTTTATAATTTTTATATGACGTTTATATTTTTATTTTCTAAATTTATTATTTTTTATATTGTTTTATTATATTATGTCTTGTTAATATGCATCATGGATCATTTTAGTTCAGTATTGTGTTAGAGATAAGATTTTTAACACAAGGAAAATACATTTAAAAATCATGTGGTGCTACATTTTAACCCTATTAAATGATTTTAACCCTTGAATTTTTTTTCCACGATAACTAAATGATGGTACATCAACGTCATTACATCATTAGGAATTGAAGTCACTTCATCGATCATATGATTTCTTCAAAAAAAAAAACAATAACTACGTAGGTGGTCTTATTTCATAGTAAATTATTTCTCTGATCCTTGACTCTAATCAATTATTCCTTATTGGAGGGGTCTTGTTCTCATGGTACTAAATATTACTTAATTAAATATGATTGTCATGTTATCTACTTCGTCAATTGTGAAATGTTGAAAAAAAAGTCACTTGGTAGAGGGTAAGAGGATATTCAAGATGAAAAATTACCATCCCGACATGATCATATTCAAGATGCACTGCAACATCTTTTAGTGGATAGGTTTCATCATTCTCCATTGGCTTTCGTGGATGTTAATTTTGGCTTTCATCATTAACTATGAGTTTGGTTCACTTGTTAGTGTAATTCTAATACTCCTTTAACGGAAGTATTTGATTTTTGTAGTGAATTTATCTATTATTTCCCTATATTCATTTCTATATTTGATCTCTTAATATTTCTTCATAATTATTGATATTGGTGTAATTGTTTACCATAAATTAATAATTTACATATTCGTTTGATATTCATCCATTTTTTATCCTTCATTTTTTTGCATGTAGCGAGATTAATTTTCATTCTCTATTAGTTTTATAATTCCAGTTTCCAGATAAATAATTTTATCTATTATAATCCCCTAATATTTAATAAAAATGTGAGTCACTATTATCCATTTCTACCATTAATTCATATGAAATATTTTTTTTTTATAAATAAAAATGTCCAATTATTGAAATTCCCTATTCAAGACTTCGATTTAAGTCTGTAAATTTACAATAGATGTTTCCTCCCTTATCATTGAAAAAAAAATTATACTATTCATGTTTTACTGTTTTTTATTTATAAACATAAATTTATTAACCCAATTTTTCCTACCTAGTAATTATCAATCTACAATTGGGTGAATAGTTAATGGAAAGTACATAGTAAAGAATATTTTCCTAGACTAATAATATTCCCAAGAGTTAACTTTCTATTTTTGTGTAGTATTAAAAATGGGAGTTCACTATTAGACATATTCACCTTCTAAATGATAAACATTTATAATTTCAATTTAATTATCTAAAAACTACATAATATAAAATATATTTTTAATTTTATTGATACATTTCATAATGAATAGTGGATTGGAAGACTAACTAAAGGAGGGTGTACATTGCCACAAAAATATCTATATAGATAGTTGTTCCCTCATTGGTGCATTTTGGAGTTCATTTTTTATATGTTGAGAGATATGGGAGATAATAGCCACATGAATTTACAATCCATCTCCCATTACATTTTGTTTCTTATTGGGATTATCATTTCAATTTCATTCACATTATTTATCAAATCAATTCCTCATAGTTATCCATTGAAAAAAATAAAACAAAATTCGAGTGTTGAGTAATAATTATCAAATTATAAAACAACATGATAATGAATCTCAATCCTTATATGGAAAAAATCATGACATATTCATTTCAACCTATGGCCTTTTAGATTCATCCTACATCACTTTTGGTTCAGTAGTGGTAATTTTAGGATCTACCATCTTATTCTTAATGTCATAATGTGAAAAAATAATTAAAATCTTATTTGATACCATATTTGGTGATCCATGAATTTTATATAATCATATTTAATAATTAAAAAAAATTATTCTACAAATATCATAATAATTTAATTCCCAAAATAAATAGGTAAAGTGTATTTAGATATTACATACATAAAAAACTAAATTTATAAAAAATTTAAAGCCACACAAAAATATTATCCCATTATACCCTTGTAGACAAATTATACATGATAAAAGGATGCTTAACATGGGAAATGGAAACATAGTAATGGGTTATAATATATTTATAGTTTGTGTAAAAATAATAGATATTAATTAATCATCATAAGTGAAAATATTATGAGCATGTGTGTGGGAATATGATCAAGTTGCATGGTCATAACATAACAGAATCATACCAAATAAAACTTATATCATAAATTGTGATTCATTGAACAAGGATTTGGAATAATATAAGACATGAGTAACCAGAGTTTCAAAACATTATTTTACAGTCATGAGTTATGAAAAAATTAATAATAAGAGACTATAATATAATAATATGTTTAACAGAATGTAAGACACATATCACCTAACATAAACTAACCAAAATTATTATAATTTCAAATATAATTATAATAACACATCCATCACATTCATGGGTCTGAGTAAAAGAAAAATTTTTATGAAATTTATGTACAATGTTCTAAATGAATAAAAATTTATTGAATAATTCTTATTAAATGATAACTCCATTTTTACAGATGTAATTTTATGCTTCAAAATAATTTTTATTCAAAATATAGTTTCATTTGTTTTTATGATAATAAATTATAATAATATTATATCACATTTAGTAATTGTATATTTTATAAATTGAAGTGTTTTTTAAATTTTCATATCAATATTAATATAAATATAAATTTTGGTATTTGTCTATAAATTTTTTTGAGTCAATGGTGAAAAAGTACATATTTTAAAAAACATCATATTTTCAATTAAAGTATTTACAGTGTCTTGTTAATATAAATCTATTTCATATTTTAATTAAATATTTTTTATTAAAAAATATAAATAATTCCCTTGGAATTGATAATATACTTAATTTCGGTATAAAAAAATTGGATATGTAAGAATTCATTAATATATAATACCATTTTTATCAAATAAAATTCATTATTATTAATGTAGTTTATTCCAATTATATATATTTAATTAGATAGAATTTAATTCTTAATTTAAATCGTAATGTATAAAATTTTCTAAATTTGTCAATGTTATATTCTGGGAAAATTAATAGTAACCTTGGAAGAAGTTTTTACATTACATTAAGGGTAAAACATGTTGAACAATGTTTAAAATATGAAATTAGGCTTCAAAATCACCCATAAACATTCATAAAATTACGTTTATGTTAGTAATTGGAAAAAATCCATCACCTATTTTAAAATATTAATTTCTTTAATTTTGGGTTCCATTGTATAACTATTTCTTGAATTTAATAACTATAATATTTTATCAATGGGAAAAAACAAGGTGTGAATGTTTATAAAATTTAATTTTTATGACTATTAAATTTATTTTTATTATGGATTTTTATTTTTAATATCTTGTTATTAAATAATTTCTGGAACATCTTGTGCAACGATGACATGGTGGTTGAGCAGGAATAGAAAAAATCAAGTAAATGATTTAAAATAAAAAATTATGGTTTTTTGGTAAGTTATAGTATTATATGAATTATTTTAAATATGTATAATGTATTATTGATTTATTAATAATTTATATTTGAACTATATTACTTTTTTGGTATTTTTTGTGATCATTTATTTTTATAGTCATAAAATAAATTTATTGATATTTTTTGTCAATAAATATTTTTATAAATGATTCAAAAATAATAAAAATATTATATATTTCAATGTGAATTTTATATGGTTTTGAATATAACCATTTCCACCCATGGTTTACTTTCCCTTTTATTTTATCATTCTTAACACCTAATGTATAACAATTATTACCATAGTAGTCATTAAATAGGGTTAACAGAGGGTTAAAACGAGAAGATAAGCGTTAAAACCACACCCAAACATGTCTAAAATTTATTTAATATGACTTTTTATAATTATATCCATCCAATATTCTAAATCCATAATTGTTTTTCAAATTTCATTAAAAATTAATTTATATTCTTTTAATAACTTAGGTAATTACACGGGTTCCCCTATCATCTATTATATAAGGATACTGCCTCTTCTCTCCTTGACAGAATTCATGAACCCCTTATCTTTAAGAAACCTAAAAAATTACTCTTAAATTTAATGGTTATTTTTAGAAGCAATTTTTTTCTTAAAATACCATCCTTAGGTTCCTTTAGGATATATCTAAATTAGGATCTTCAAAGAGGAGGTAATCATGCCTACCAATATTTTAATCTTATTTCTTATTCTACCTCTTTATTTTTTTTCTAGCCATTAAAATATAACTTATTAAGTATATTTCATATAATAATATTTTTTTATGTGTATATATATATTTAATCATTTCTTTTTTACAACAAATGAGTGATGACACTATCCTTCATGCGTACGTGATGACTACGACCTCACGAACCGAAAAACAACATTTCTCATCACCACCTATCAGGGATGGCTAATGTGGCAGATTTAATGAATTTATATTACATTAATGAAAAATTTATTATCTTATGACTATAATATATCCTTTATATTCCAACCATTCCAATAATTAAAAATTGAATTATTGTATGTGCGTACGTACGGACTACTGTCTCCAAATAGTGGTATATGTTGTTTTTTTAAAACCACCACTAATGGATGGTCATAAATAAGGATTTAATAAATTTATTTCATATTTATAGTATTATAATTATTTAATAAATATATTTTATTTATTCAATTATTTTCCATCTAATGTAATGTGAAAACATCACTCTTGTGTATATGCTGAGTACCGCCTCGTAAGCTGATTTTTTTTCATTTCCTATTTTTTTACATTACTCTAGAAATTTATTTTAGGTGTTAAAGTTATAATTATTTAATAATTTTATTTAATTATAAAATGTTACAATTGACCATTTTAACATGATCATCCTTCCAAATTTATTTTTTAATTGTTAACCAACCATCCTGAAAACACACGATGTGGACGTAACCTATTAATTAATTAAATGTGTCTTTGAAATAAATTAAATAAATGAAATAATAATAAATTAATAAAACTATAAAGTTTAAATAATAATAATATAATTAATATATATTTATTTTTTATGTATTAAATAACATACACATAAATTATGGACTCAAGGTAATGGGTTTCATAACTCAATATCCATTAACTGGTTTATACTTCCTTGTAAATTTCTATATTATTCCATGATTATCTAGGAAGTGACATTTGGTTATTTTATTTTATATTCTACATGTTTAATGTGTTTATAAAATTGATATAGATAACCATCGCAATGATTACTTCTCACTTTAATGGTAAAATCATTGTGTGGATTATTTATCTTAATATTATTTATTTCTGATATATCTCTTATTGTTCACATACTTAATTTTCTAAGTTATATATTCTACCTATTTAGATATTATTTTAATAAAGGATATTTTATCATCATATTTAAATTTCCTTTTTGGTTCTCACATCCATGTGATGTTGATTCAAATTTTAGAAATGTATTTTGGGTTTTCATGGCCTCAATTTCAATTTCACGATGAATAATTCATGTTATGAACACTAATTTATTTTATATTATTTACATAATACCCATAGAATATATATTGAAATATTATTTGCATTAACTCATTCAATATATAGATCTATTTGACATTACATCATTTATTTGTTTTTGGTTTGAAATCTACAAAATTAGTAAAGGTATTATGTTGAAATATCATTTCATTATTGGGAATGGGTTGGTTGAAGAATAAATTTGGTTAAATTCTATGATATAAATTTTGTGAAAACAATATCCATTATTATCCTCTATTTGTTGCTAAAATTTAAATGATTTCCTTTCACATTCACCTCTTTGGTACTTATTTATGTGAAATGAATTTTTTTATCAGAAAACTAAGGTCAAATCAAATTTTGAAAAGAATATTATCTCTTACATATAATTGATCATTATCAAGTTTTTAAGAATGTTATTTTCAATAATTTAATGAATTTTTTAATTCTTTTCAATAAATAGTTCACATTATTTATAATGGTTTAAAAGGAATCATTTTTATCATTTTCTAAACGGGGTAATTTTTTCATAGGAATTGTGAAGGGGATCATTGTTTTAAAATTTTATAAATGAGTGGTCGTTCCTTATATCATCACTATTATTTTATAAAATACATACATAACAATATTCTATGTTATTTTTTTAAAAAATATCTTTTAAATATTCTTATATTTTTTTAAAAGATTATGAAAACAAAATGATATATTTCCCATTTTTAGTGAAATGTAATAAATGTTCATTTAAATTTATTTTCCATTAGTTTAAATATAATTTATTATTTTTGAGTTATATAATTTTTAAATATTCCAATGATACCATCAATATTATTTATTAGTATGGATTATGATTATTTGAAAAATATGTTCATTAAACTTGTTTCTTCTCTACAGGTTAATCAAAGAAAAATGAAATGATGGTTCTTTAAATGGTTTATTATTTAAAAGTGAGGTTTTAAATTTATTTTTAATTCTCTAGTACATGGAAATATATGTGGATGATTTATTGGTAGTTTATATTTAAAATAATGATATTTTCTCATGAAATAAACTACTTATCATTGATTATGTTATAAATCAAGTATAAGTTGGTCTGTTATTGCCCTGCAATGCATTTGATAAAGGGACAGTGTTAACTAATGGAATATTAATCCTATGAGACATCATATTTTACCTATAATAGGTTGCATATTATAGATATGGTAATTTTCTATCTCAGTGATTCTATGGTGAATGTTGAGGGTTCTAAGTTAACAAAGAATGTATTTAAGGTCTTGTATGAGTTCTAATTGATACTTTACTCGAGGATTATTGTCACAAGGATCATGATAATTGAAAATATATTATTCTTACATAAATTTTATTTTTTAATCTAATGTATGATGATAAGTGATCTATGTTTTTATGGGTATGAATTCCCTTATGTAATGATCACACACATTGGTTATTTTGTTATACATATTGAAGATAGTCAAAGAGCATGTATCACATGAACAACTCAAAATTTTTGTCTATATTTATGTTTTATGATGTATGTACATGAAGAGTGGTTCCATGACCATTATAATTTGTAATTTAATTGAATTAATTAAATTCAAAATCCATAAGAGGAGGATATTCACTTATAATATTTAATTAATTTTTTATAAGATCTATAATTACCAAAATAAGAATTTTTTCTTCATTGATGATATGGTTGACTTGATCCCATTATTCCATCATTCATTGATAGGATCCTTGTGTAGAATACCACCCCTTATGGTGATCCACATGTGAACCACAATCTCTAAAATCCATAATGGAATCATTGTGTGCTATCATGGTGGTTCTTGATCACTTGAATCATTGCTCATTGATAAAAAATAAATATTCAATGATGTTTAAGAACCATTGATGATCTCTTGATGACTTCAAAAGAGGATAGGAGAGAAATCAATTTCTACCTTGTTACTATCTACAAGGATTTAGAGTGCTTATCTATATTTATCCTGTATATCATGGGTGTTTATATAACATCATTTAATTTTATATTTACTATGGAATGTTTACTATTAGAAACAATCAAACTAGACAATTTATAATTACATAATTCATAGTGATCCCCATATAATAATAATAATATATTTATTATACACTAGATATGGGAAACACCTAATAATAAATAAATATAATTTATATTATATCTAATAATTCCATTTCACTCAGTTCTCTTATTATCCTCGTCATTTTCCCTACCTTCAATAATAACTATTTATTTAATTAATTTCACTAAATTGTTAATCAGTAAATATAATAAATATTACATACTCATAATCGTGAAAGTAACTATTTGTTATTATTATTTAACTCAATTATTATTTCAAATAACTTATGATTAAATCATTGTGATTAAATAAACATGAATAATTACTAAAACATAGGTCATGCAAAATATTTATTCAAAATAATTACATTCAAAATTCTATTCAACCATCATTGTGGATATGATTAGTGTGTGTCCCTCTAGGACTATTTTTTTAATTACTAGAGATATAAAAATTATATCTTTAGTATCTTGCAACAATATAAGGTACTCATAGTGAATTAATTTAATATAACAATGAAATAAAACATTCTAGGAATTGATACTATGTAAAATAATCACATTGTCATGATATCTCTATTAAATTTTGTTACATATTAGTTTCATCATCCTATCTACTCAATGTATAATTCAATAAATTCTCAAAAATGAACCTTCCCGTAAAACATTGTTGACCTCACCTATTTTGATAATCTGAATTATGCCTTCATATACTTTGATAATCTCAATCTAATGATTTCCTATATATTAATTCTTTCAATCTTTGATCAAGATAATAATATTAAAATGATCCCTCAAATATGTTAATCCATGTCTATCTATGTTTATATGAGTTATGAAGTTCTTCTAACCCATTCGGATGTGTTTTGCATAAAACAGACAAGTGTTATAGCTACTGGTATAGAGCTACCGATACTCAGTCTACCGATAGACAGAGTCACCATTACACTAAGGTCACTGATATAAACAGAGATACCAATACAGAACAGACCAGAGCTACCGATAGACATAAGTCTACCGATAGAGCCAGTTCACAGATAGTTACCGATACAAGTATAGTAACCTATATATCGACCTACCGATAGAAGTATGCTAGTAGTATAAGTCTACCAATAAACTACTGATGCAAAGAGCTACTGATGGAGCATTAACTACCGGTATGTGAGCTACCGATGCATGTTCAAAAGAGCTACCAATGTAAGGTTCTGAGACACAAAGTCCACCATGAACGTCTACCAATAGAACGCTACTAACGTTTGACCAACTAGTTAAACCCTATATTCTTCATACTATTATTTATTTAGCTAATGGATACATTTGATGATTTTAATGTAGTTAATGTTATTTAATAATTTCTGTTGCATGTCAGGGAACCGTACCTAGTAACCATGCAAAAGGAAATTATTCTTTTCTGCCAGAGATGAAAGCTATAAAAGGATGGAAAGAGAACACTGAAAGGATGATGAGATATATGACATAAAAATTCACTACAAAGACACACAGAGTAAAAGAGAAAAGAGCTGAACAAGCATTCAAATGTGGAGCATTTTGTTTCTAGTCTACATCCATACTTCAAGAATCCTAGACATACACTAAGAAACTTATCCTGTAGAAGAAAACAAGCTGCATCTTGAGTGAAGAACTACAAGAAACATTTCATGCGCTCAGTCTGCTAAGTTGGACGAAGAATAAAAAAACGACACTATGTTTTTCTGAGAAAAACCAGGGAAGGAATCTGAAGCTTTTCTGATAAACAAAATGAGTCCAGAGCTGCACTGCTAATCACTAAAGCATTTCTAAACTTAATCATACTTCTCTTAGTGATTCTATCTTTACTTTTTGAGCAGTGTGTGTACCCTGTTTATTTTACACACACACTGTCTCCTATGCAGAACTAGAGGATTCTTAAATCCTCACTCAAACTCCATAACTCTTTTGTTTCCCACTGTGGATGGTGGTAGAGGTCGAGTAAGACCTGAATAGCCTATGTGTTGTTGTTTGTTTTCCCATGAAGAATTGTGGTAGAGGTCTTTGTACCTAGATAGTAGTGTACTGTTGTTTAACCCCGATCCAGGGTGTGGATCAATTTATATAAATTGTTGAGAGGACTAAGTCTCGGCTTGAGACTGAACCTATTGGTTAACTTTTCTGTGCTTTTTATTTTAAGTATTACATATATATGTTAAATATTCTGTTTCTATTACTTTGAAATACAAAAAAAAATTAAAGCTACTTTGATAGTTATACTCGCAAGTGTTTATACTTATTGTAAATTAGTAAGTTAGTTTCAAAAGTAAATTTAATCTTCAAATTAAATTAACTGAGACCAAATCAATCTTTGAGAAACTAATTGAACCTTTACACTCTGTATATATTCACTACAGTTTAACTTTGTTTTTAATTTTGGGGATTTGAAGAGAAATATTTTTGAAAGAAATTTTAATTGGAACTCAATTCACCCCCCCCCCCTCTTGAGTATCTACTCCAACCAACATTTGGTATCAGAGGTTGTTTTTGTTAAAGGATTTTTGAAATACTCTGTTTTTTAACTGTGATTCAAGTTGCATCTTTAATGATCTTAAATTTCTGTTAGTTCTAAATTTTTTCTCTTTAAAATTTTCTTTTGTAAAATCTAGTTATGGATAATAGACTAGAGGGTGCTGCTACTAACCAGCTACCTTTCTTCAATGGTACAAACTATACCCAGTGGAAACTAAAAACGAAAATTATTTTGGAAAACATGGGTTTTGATATTTAGACTGCTATAGAATATCAATATAAAATTCCAGAAACTGAAAGAACAACATGGGATGAACCTGCTAAGACAGCTTACAATAATAATTGTAAATATATGAATGCCCTGTACTGTGCTTTAGGAGATGAAGAGTTTAATTGAATTTCTTCTTGTAAAACTACATTTTAATTTTGGGATACTTTGGGTGTTTCTCATGAAGGAACAACAAATGTTAAAGAAATGAGATTGAATAATTATACTATTAAATATGACAATTTTAAAATGAGAACTGATGAACCTATTTTTGATATGTATCTCAGGTTTAATGAGATAGTCAATACAATGAGTTTACTTGGGAAAGTTGTTCCAGCTAAGGAACAAATTATGAGAATACTGAGATGTCTGCCAGAACGATGGAGAGGCACCTCTGTCTCAATCAGAGAGTCATGTGACATTGGAGCACTGCCAGTAAAGGAGCTTATTGGTAAATTAATGATGTATGAGGAAGAACTCAAGGTGAATAAGGAGTAAGATGATGAACCTAAGATAAAATCCGTAACTTTCAAGTATACTACCTCTAAGAGTAAAGACACGGAGAAAATACAAATACATACTGAGAGTTCAACTAGTGAAGATTCTGATTCAGATAGTGATGTTGAGATGAATCAAATGGCCAGGAGATTCAATTAGTTTTATAGGAAGAAGAAATTTTTCAGGAAATCTAACTACAAAGGAAAGTATGACAATAAGGGATATTGGAAGAAGGATTGGAAGAAAGTTGAAAAGAATGATGAAATAGTCCGATATGAGTGTAAACAGAAAGGACACATCAAGGCTGATTGTCCAAAATTAAAATTCAAAATGAAATATTATTATAAGGACAAGAAGTACAAGAAAGCTATGAAAGAAACATGGAGTGCTTCAGAGGACAACACACATGAATCTGAAGTTTCTGATTCTGAGAAGAATCATGCCAACATGTGTTTCATGACCAACACATCTGAGGTAACCTTAGAAACTCCTGTTTTAAATTCCTATTATTCTGGAGATGATGCAGACTCTGATTCTGATTATGAATACATGACTAGTGAGGAATTATTTGAATACTATAATATGCTGGAGGATACATTCAATGAACTTAAAGACAAATATAAATCATTAATGAAATAGCATGCTCTCACTACTACTGTTAAAACCGAACGTACTATTGAAAAAGAGAAGAATTCTCAATTGTTAAAGGAAAATACAGAACTGAAAATTTCAAATGAGAAACTTAGAAAAGACTTAGAGAAGTTAACAAATGGAAAATACACACTTACTCAAATGTTAGGTAAACAATTTGCACCTAAATACACTACTGGAATATGATACAAACTTGGACAGAGACAGTTCACTAAAACTCAATTTATTCCTAAGTATGGACAAAATTCTGCTTATTCTAGTTCTGAAAATTCATATGCTTCAACTAGTTATTCATATGGTTAAAGTTAAAATAAAGTTTATCATTCAAAATATCATGATTCTATAAATTATATGATACCCATAAAACAAATATGGGTACCTAAATCTTTGATTGATAACCTTTATGGACCCAAGAAGATCTGGGTACCAAAATCACTTCCTATCTAAATCTATTTTGTAGGAAACATGTTTAAAGAGTTCTCACAAGAAGTTACGGTACATGGACAGTGGATGTTCAATACATATGTCTTGAGATTATTCATGTTTCAAAAGTTTAATAAAGGTTGATGGTGGCCACGTCACCTTTGGTGATAATTCTAAAGGAAAGATCATCGGCCTAGGTCAAATAGGAAACTCTGATTCAGTTTAAATTTCCAAAGTTTTATTTGTTGATGGACTTAAGTATAACTTGTTATATATTTCTCAATTATGTGATGATGGATTTAATGTGAAGTTTGAAAATGATTCTTGTAATGTTTTTAATTCTAAAAATATTTTAGTATTTTCTGCTTTAAGAAATGAAAATGTTTATGCAGTTGATTTAAATTCATTAGCTAAACAAAATGTTACTTGCCTAAATAATTTTCATAAAGATTCTTGGCTTTAGCACAGAATATTAGGAAACTGCAACATCTATTCACTTAGAAAACTAACTAGGAAGATCTTAGTTAGAGACCTACATTAAATTGAATTCCCAATTGACAAAGTTTGTAATCCCTGTCAAAAGGGAAAGCAACATAATGTTTCTTTTAAATCAATGAAAGAAGTTTCAACTTCTCAACCTCTCGAGTTGGTTCACATGGACTTGTTTGGACCATAAAGAGTTTCTAGTTTAAATGGGAAGCAATATGTCTATGTTTTAGTAGATGACTTTTCTAGATATACTTGGGTATACTTCTTACCTCACAAAAGTGAAGATTGTTCTTATTTTGTTAAATACTCCAAGTCTATAGAAAATTTTAGTGGACTTAAGATGAAAAATCTAAGAAGTGATCATGGTAGTGAATTTGAAAATCAAGATTTTGATTCTTATTTCTCACACAATGGCTATAGTCACAACTTTTCTGCTCCTAGAACACCTCAGCAGAATGGTGTAGTAGAAAGAAGGAATAGAACCCTTCAAGAAATAGCTAGAACCATGCTTAATGAATATGACCTGCCTATTTACTTTTGGGTTGAAGCTGTGAATACATCTTGTTATATCATTAATAGTGTCTTAATTAGACCAGTTCTTAAGAAGACCCCTTATGATTTGTGGAATAACAGAAAACCTAAAGTTAGTTACTTTAGAGTTTTTGGCTGCAATGTTTTTATTCTTAATACAGAGGATAATCTGGTTAAGTTTGCTTCTAAGAGTGATAAAGGAATTTTTCTTGGTTATTCATTATCTAGAAAAGCCTATAGAGTCTTTAATAAAAGAACCAAATGTGTGGAAGAATATGTTCACATCAAGTTTGATGAAACTGATCCACATGAGCCTAAAACCTCTCTTGAAAATCTTGAAGAAGATTTTAGTATTCTAAACCATAATGATAAATCTGAAGAACCTACTGTAAAAACCTCTAGTTCTGGACATATTCCAGAACCTGCTGTTATGGAACCCAAACCTATAGATGAACCTGAAATTTCTAGTCCTACCTTTACTAGATCAACAAGGATTCTAAAGAATCATCCTTTGGATGCTGTTGTTTGTAATCTTGATAGAGGGACACAGACTAGAGCTTCTTTAACAAACCAGGTTGAACATCAGGCCTTTCATTCACAGCTAGAACCTAAAAATATCAATGATGCTGTCAATGATGAATTTTGGGTAATGGATATGCAAGAAGAGTTAAATCACTTTTAAAGAAACAAAGTCTATGAATTAGTTGACAGACCTAAGGACACTTTAACAATAGGCACAAAATGGGTTTTTAGAAACAATGTTGATGAGTCTGGAAACATATTTAGAAACAAATCTAGACTAGTAGCACAAGGATATAGTCAAGAAGAAGGTATAGACTCTGAGTAAACCTTTGCACCTGTATCCAGATTAGAATCCATTAGGATCTTACTTGCATATGATGCTCATCTGAATTTAAAGTTATATCAAATGGATGTCAAAAGTTCTTCTCTAAATGGTTTTATTTTTGAAGATGTTTTTGTTGAACAACCACCTGGATTTATTAATCCTCATTTTCCAAATCAAGTTTTTAAACTTTTTAAAGCTTTGTATGGCTTAAATCAGGCTCCAAGAGCTTGGTATGATAGACTTAGTAATTTTCTTATTTCAAAAAGTTTTACTAAAGGGATTGATGATCCAACTCTTTTTATTAAAAAAATTTCTAAAGATGTTTTGATAGTACAAATATATGTTGATGATACTATTTTTGGATCTTCTAAACATTATTTATGTAATGATTTTTCAAATAATATGAAAAATGAATTTGAAATGAGTTTAATGGGAGAACTTAAATATTTTCTTGGATTTCAAGGGTATCAAAATGAAAATGGTATTGTTTTTAATCAAAGTAAATATAAAAAGGATATTTTAAAACGCTTTGGTTTGGGTAGTATTAAGAAAAGTGAAACTCCTATGAGTATTGTTTGTAAATTGGATATATATGAAACTGGGAAACCAGTGGATCAAACCAATTACAGAGGTATGATTGGAAGCTTACTTTAACTTACTTCTAGTTGCCCAGATATTATGTTTACTGTGTGTATGTGTGCAAGATTTCAAGCTAACCCAAAATAATCTCATTTACTTGCTGTTAAAATAATTTTTAAGTATCTTAAACTTACTATAAACATTGGTTTATTTTACCTGAAATGAAAACCCTTTGAGTTAATGAGTTTTTCAGATGCTGATTTGCTGGTTGAAAGTTGGATAGAAAAAGCACTTCAGGAACATGTCATTTATTGGGAAAGTCCTTAGTATCCTGGTGTAGTAAGAAGCAGAATTCTGTAGCATTATCCACTACCGAAGCAGAGTACATTGCTACGGGTAGTTGCTGTGCACACATTATTTGGATCAAACACACTCTTTTGGACTATGGATATGACTTTAGGCACATGTCAATTAACTGCGATGACACCAGTGAAATAAAGATCTCGAAAAACCCTGTGTCTCACTCTAGGACCAAACACATTGATGTAAGGCACCATTTCTGTAGAGATAATTACCAAAAGGGTGATATTACTCTTGAGTTTATATGCACTAAACATCAATTAGCCGACATTTTAACTAAATCTTTAAGTTCATATAGGTTAGGTTACATTAGACACGAGTTAGGTATGTTTAAACTCAATTGGTAGCTATTCTCACCGATGTAAAATTCTCACCGATGTAAAATTCTCACATATGTAAAATTCTCACTGACAGAAATTATCACTGATGCGCTATTTTAAAACTTCTGTCTACCACCAGAATCTGAATCGTGTTTACTTTATTTCATTTTTTTTATTTATTTTATGATTCCTAAATGATAAAACTAAAGTCCGAGCTACTTCTAAATCCACCGAGCCTGAAACCTTAAACCTTAGCTTCCGAATCCTTAGAGAACCCTAAATCCTTCGAATCAGCGATAGAAAAAACCAAACTTCCTACCGTCATAGATGACAATGTTGAGCTGAAAACAGAGAAGCAGAGGACCGAGCAAGAAGAAATTGTTAGTGGAATTGTTGCTAGAACTAGGTCGGGGAGATGACCAGTGAATCCTCATCTACAAAATCGATTTATTGTGATTGAAAAAGAACTGTGTGTAGAATGGCTACTGCCTAGAAGGTCCTTAGTTCTCGATGTTCTTGAAGATCAAAAATGGGTAGAGTGTCTTTAGAACAACAATGGTCCTTTGAAAAATTAGTGAAACAGTTTTATGATTTTGTAACCTTTGAAGAACCGGAGAAGGAAAATCGAGTAACCTCTTTTGTGAATGGAAAGGAGATGTCGTTTTAATCTGTTGAATGGGCTGAGTGATTGAATGTTCCATATAAAGGAGTATCTAGATATGTCGCGACATCCCTGCCACCTACCAGTGATATTTTCGATTTTGAGATTTCTTTAGAAGAGCTGACTGGTGATGGAAGTAAAAGACAAGTAGTTTCTGTAGAAATGGATGAAGAGAACAGATTGATATTCAAATTTTTTCAACATGTCTTGATACCGAGGAGAGGAGGCTTTTCCAATTTTAGATATCAGGATATTTATCTTCTGCACCTCTTAATAGATTTTGTAAAGGTTAATTTGTGTAGAATGCTGATGCTCCAGATGGAAGATATGACAAGGCCGAAATCAAAGACAAATGCCCTATTATTTGCTAAGTTAATATCTATGATGATTAAGGTAAAAGGGGTTGCTGAGTCTCAAGATGAGACAGTGGTAGTAAAGAATAACTTTTTTATAACAACTACAATTTGTAAGTACATGAAAATAAATTGGAACCCTTGGAAAGGATAATGGGTCAATGATGACTAGAAGGTGTATGAAAAGTTTAATCCTATGAATCATCCTTCAAGACCAAAGGATATGAGGGATCAAGGTCTGGGACCTGATGAAAAGGAACAAGAATACAGTGACGACTTAGAAGAGGAAGAGTCCTCTACGGATGAAGGAGGAGACCCTGACTTGCCTCCTAGCCCAGATCCTAAAAATCTAGTTCAGCATATATTAGACAAGTGATAAGCTTCTTTTGAGGCTGTTGAAGTGGCTGCTGTAGAGAAAGAAGAAGATGCTCATGAGAGTGAAGCATCTCTGTCAGCTAATTTGAGTCTGAGTCCAGTGATTGGACAATCTTTAGTACCTTTTGAGGAACCAAATGATGTTCACATACCCTTACCTAATCCAGAAGACCCTCCTACTGCTGCAGTGATGGAATTGATAGTGAAATATTCTCCTCCAGATGAAAGACCTGTTGAGGATGTTATTGTGAATGTTGACGAGACTGCTGTTATCCTAATTGAGGATGCACCCATTGAGGGGGAGCATCAAACCAATGTTGGAAGTGTTACAATGGCTATTGGTTTTAATGATTGGGAAGAAGACCCTGGTTATATATTCTGTGGTTTAGACTATTCAGATTCAGATGATGAGTCATCTCACAATAGACCTAAGATTACTTATGATGTCGATTCTGAGCTATTTCTTGAAGATGTGGTCTGAATGCATGACCTGGATAAGCTGAAGAAAAACCTTAAGGAATGTTTTGTGGAAGAGGTAATGAAAATGGAAGTTTCTATGGTATCTTCAACTAAATCCGTCATGACTGACTCTGTGGTCAGTTTAGCCTCTGAAATAGCATCTGTAGTAGTTGCACCTACTGATTTGGTTACCAAGGCTGATATGGATATCTTAAAAGATGAGCTGACAAAATATTTTAGTGCCTCAGTTGCTGAGATGAAGCAGAGTTTTGCTGAGGAAATGGTTATGCTGGAAATATCCTTTGAACTACCCCTTGCCTGTAATATATCACCCTTTATGGGTGAAATAGTTGAAGAAGTTAAAGACTTCCGGACTCATGTTTCTAGACTTGAAGCAGATCTTGAAGCTCTAAAGGAATCTGTTGTTTCTTTAGACTCTTACATGAGCTCAAAATCCCAAGCAGATAAGGACTTAGCTTATGTCAAGAGTGTTGTAAGCCAGATGGTTTCAGTTTTTGAAGGTTTCAAAACTTCTATGAAATATCATATTAAAACTCAGGAATCCGATGTTCAAAATATTATCAGTGGTTTGACCAAAATATTCAAAGAGACTATATCTTTCTCTGTTGGTTCTCTTGCATCTAAACCTTCGATGGATTTGAATCAAATTCAAGCTATGATTAAAGAAGATCTTGGTTATGCCTCAACCAGTGATCTTTGGACTCATCTGAGCTAAGCAGATTTGTTCTCTCTAATAGATATTCAGCCAGAGAAATTATGAAGATAGTCCAAGACTAAATGAGATAATCCTCTACCTCTCACAAAGAAATGAATGAAAAGGTGGACTCCTATTTCTCCAAAATTTACACAAAGAACCAAATGACCAGTTATTTCAAGCTTCTGATTGAGAATATAAAACTGCCACCTATAAATCAAGCCTTCCGAGAGCAGGATATCTAGTTAAGAGATTTGACTCCAGGATTGGACAATTTTATGGAGAACAAGGATGAATTCATATCCGCTATAGAGATAGGAGGAGGAATTATTATGGACTTCAGAAATATGTTGCTTCCCTTTCTGCATGTTGATGCTAGGCCCGTAATTGTCCATCTTGCTTTTCCTGCCTCTGCCTCCACTACTTCTCCAATCAAGTTGACTCATGTTCAAGCCATTCAAAGCCTTACACTTATGATCACACAAAGGACTCCTCAATATAGGCCAGGAACAGTTTCATTTTCTCAGCCTCCTGTGGTCTTTTCAGGAATTCCTAATCCTTCACCAGAATCCTCATCACCAGAATCCTCTTTTTAACCCAAGGGCACATCTAACGTTGAGGATGTGGATTAATCAAGTGGCTGGACTGTTTTATAGGAATCCTATGTATTTTGATTATTACTTTGTACCTCATCTGGAACATGAAAAGAAATTATTGTTTTTTATTTATTCCATTTCTCTTTGGTTTCCCACTTTTTGATTATCACAAAGGGGGAGATATATTTTACAAATCTTTTACAATGGGGGAGATATATGGGGAGCAATACTCTCTATGTATCAAAGAGGAAGACATATTCATCCAAGGGGAGAGATATTAATGAAAGGGTTATAAATTTCATCTAAGGAAAAGCTATCATGATTTACTCCTATGATACTATTACATTTCATCCATTGATTCCATTCTCTCTTTTATATCATCCTCTTGTATCATTTCATTTAGCTCTCTGATGTTCTCTGATGTCACTAAATTTTACCTTTGATACCATGGATTTTTCTTTTATCTCCGATACATTTAATTCTACCTCTGATAAATTATGTTTTGTAGAATACTATTTTCTCGGAGAAAATTGAGTTTAATTATATATCCTCTGATACATTTTTTTAAGTTGTGATTATAAAAAATGGGGAGATTGTTGACCTCTCATGTTTTGATAATCCCAATTATACCTTCATATACTTTGATAATATCAATATAATGATTTCTTATATATTAATTCTTTCAATCTACGATCAAGATAATAATATTAAAATGATCCCTGAGATATGTTAATCCATGTCTATCTATGTTTATATGAGTTATGAAGTTCGTCTAACCCATTCAGATGTGTTTTGCATAAAACAGACAAGTATTATAGCTACTGGAATAGAGCTACCGGTACTCAGTCTACCGATAGACTTAGTCTACCGATAGGCAGAGTCACCGTTACACTAAGGTCACTGATATAAACAGAGCTACCAATACAAAACAGACAAGAGCTACCAATAGACAGAAGTCTACCGATAGAGCCAGTTCACATATAGTTACCGATACAAGTATAGTCAACTATATATTGAGCTACCGATAGAAGTCTGCTGGTAGTATAAGTCTACCAATAAACTACTGATGCAAAGAGATACTGATGGAGAAACAACTACCGGTATATGAGCTACTGATGCATGGTCAAAAGAGCTACCGATGGAAGGTTCTGAGACACAATGTCCACCGTTCACTTCTACCAATAGACTACTACTAATGCATGACCAACTAGTCAAACCCTATACTCTTCATAGTATTTTTTATTTAGCTAACAGATATATTTGATGGTTTTAATGCAGTTAACGTTATTTAATGATTTCTGTTTCATGTCAGGGAACCATACCTAGTACCCATGAAAAAGGCAATTATTCTTTTCTTCTAGAGATGAAAGCTATAAAAGGATGGAAAGAGAACACTGGAAGGATGATGATATATATGACACAAAAAGGCTCTACGAAGAAACACGAAGTAAAAGAGAAAAGTGATGAACAAGCATTCAAATGTGGAGCATTTTTCTCTAGTCTACATCCATACTTCAAGAATCTTGGACATACACGAAGAAACTTATCCTAGAGAAGAACACATGCTGCATCTTGAGTGAAGAACTACAAGAAACATTTCATGCGCTCAGGATGCTAAGCTTGACCAAGAATAAAAAAAACGACACTCTGTTTTTCTGATAAAAACTAGAGAAGGACTCACAAGCTTTTCTGATAAACAAAATGAGTTCAGAGATGCACTGCTAATCACTAAATCATATCTAAACTCAATCATACTTCTCTTAGTGATTCTATCATAACTTTTTGAGCAGTGTGTGTACCCTATTTATTTCACACACACACTGTCTCCTATGCTAAACTGGAGGATTCTTAAATCCTCACTCAAACTCCATAACTCTTTTTTTCCCACTATGGATGGTGGTAGAGGTCAAGTAAGACCTGAACTGCCTGTGTGATATTGTTTTTTTTCAATGAAGAACTGTGGTAGAGGTATTTGTACTTGGACAATAGTGTACTGTTGTTTAACCCCGATATAGGGTGTGGATCAATTTATATAAATTGTTGAAAGGGCTAAGTCTCACCTTGAGACTGAACCTCTTGGTTAACTATTCTGTGCTTTTAATTTTAAGTATTACATATATATGTTAAATATTCCGCTGCTATTACTTTGAAATACAAAACTATTTTAAAGCTACTTTGATTGTTATACTCGTAAGTGTTTATACTTATTGTAAATTAGTAATTTAGTTTCAAAAGTTCATTTAATCTTCAAATTAAGTTAACTAAGACCTAATCAATCTATGAGAAACTAATTGAACCTTTACACTCTGTATAGATTCACTATAGTTTAACTTTGTTTTTAATTTGGGGGATTTTAAGAGAAATATTTTTGACAAAAATTTTAATTGGAACTCAATTCACCCCCTATTGAGTATCCACTCGAACAACAAACATCATAGAGATGGATTTATCATTGTAATTACATTTCCATCAATGTTCTTGAGATATCAACATCCATCAAGGGAAATAAGGGATAAATTATTTCTTTTAATATTCATTAATTCAGAATCAACCATGATAAAAAAACATATCCTACGTCATTGTGATCATATTTAATAAGTATTTTCATCAATAAGTAAAATTAAATGACTAACTTATTTATTATTAATAATTATTATGTAAAGGGATCAATACACATGTTCTCATATAGGAACATCCAATGACACATTAAATATTAATTTCTTACTAGAAGGTCCTTTCTCTTAACCTTCTTTCTTGGATATTAAAAATGGAAAGAACCATGAGAAGGGTTTTCAATGTCTTATGATCATATTACCCTTGATAGCCTATAGCATATGTTCACCATAAGAAAATTTCATCCTATTATACAACAATTATTCAATACTAAATTCATAGATCCTTCAGGTTCTCATCATAGCAGGTAACTACAATGGTCGTTCAAGGATACATATATTCTTTGACAATATTACATAAAATTTTATGTAGATAAATTATAATGTTGTTTTAAGTAACTTCATTAATATTCATGATAACTTATACATATAGTCATTTACTCAGAAGTGGATTCTAGGGAACCAACTCCAAAATAATCTCAATTGAACATGAGAGAACTATTAAAAACATTCAGTGTACTATCTCTAACATTACACTAATGGAACTTCTAAGATAAGTTCTTCATCAAGGTGTATTGAATTATTACTCTATAGATACTCTAATCAATATAACATTAACTCATTGTGAATAACCCTCTTGTGATGAAACCTCTCAAGTATATAAATTTTCATTTATGTTACCACAACTCTATAGATAGAGACACAATTATTGTGTAATCATATATAATTGTTATAGGGTATTGACTACATGCCACCACATCATGATCTTAGGAAATTTTAATATTCCAAAATTATTCATTGGATAAATCAGAAGAAGAAATATAATAAGGATCCTCTATATAATGTCTGATAAATGGATTCTTTAAACTCTTCCAATTCATAGCTTATCTATTAAAAAAAAGTCATATCCTAATCGTGACTTCAAATAATTCTAGTCTATCTGAAAGAGTTGATATATTTAACCATTGATGATTGGATCTTCATATTCTCCACTCACTAAGAACATATTCTTAGTTCATCTCAAGTACGTAAGGATATCCTAAAAAATATCCAAATTTTATTCACCTATATCAACTTAATATCCTCATACCATTCTTAGATCATAGGATACATCAAACCATTTATATAATTTGGAATACATGATGGATTATATTGTAGAATAATATGCCATACTACCCATTACCCTCATTCAAATATTTTTTAGGACATATCTTCATCAAAGGATATCTACCTTGTAATACAAAAACTAATCCCATCAAATATTTTTCTACACATAAGCTCTTTGATATATGGTACTTGTATAAACTGTGAATTATCTGAATAATCATATTTAATTTATCAGAAATGATCATTGTAACAATAATATAGGATGTATCGCCCTTGTCGTTAAATGAGAACCACATGATAAACTAATTTTTGACCTCTTTTAAGACTGATATATCATTTCAAATTTGTACTATATCATCATCATATAATATTATTTATATGAACAAAATCCCACTATGTTTTTCTAACACACATATCTAATTCATTATTAATGAAACCAAATTATTTTATAGCATTTCCAAACTGAATATTCCTTAACCATGATTCTTTGTTTAAATGATAAATGAATCTCCAAAACATTATAACCATTTTAGAATTTTCTGGATTAACAATCCCTTATGGTTTTTTCATATTCACAACTTCTTGAATGATCATGTTAGTTAATAGTCTTTTTAAATCCATCATTAAAATCATATTGTTTTGGAAAGCCTCAATTCCACGTATAATTTTGACGCATATAAACATGGAAACTGGAGAAAAGTTTTTATAATAATCAATTATTTGAGGATTTCTAAACCAATTATCCACTATTAGCGCTTTATAGGTATTAACATGACCTCCCCTATCCATATTTCTCTTGAACACCCTTTCCTACATAATTTGATTCACATCTTTTTGTGGATAACAAAATCCCAAACATGGTTATGATACATAGAATTTATCCCATAATTCAGTATTTTTCATGTTGTATCTTCTAAGACCTTTACTTCCTTCTTATTGAATTAAGGTTTATTATTTTTCAATTAATAATTATTCACCATATTTAAGTACTATATATCCATAACTTTCTAGTTCTCTATCATATATTGTTCTCTTATATAGTACTTGTGCTTCATGAATATATTACCCCACATGGCCCTATATAATCTGTTAGTATACATACTATTGTATATAATGGGACTTCAATTCAATGATTATAGTCATGCTACCACTCATCTCTTTGATGATTTTTCCCATATAAGAAATACAACATTCCTAAAAACTATAACATTTTTATTTGATGGATTATATTTTCAATTCCCATAGTTTCCTATGGGTAACCTATAAAGATACACTTAATTCCCTCTCATGAAAGATTGTTTATTAATCAATACTTAACAAACACCTTTCATCCACATGCACAAGTATATGATAAAAAATGTTTCATTCCACTCTATAACTTAAAATAAATATTTTTTAATGCCTTGGTTTTTAATAATTTTAGAATGAATTTTTTCATGTAAAATTTATATCCCCAAATTATATTGGAAGACTCAAATTACTAATCAGTGACCCTATCATGTCTAGAAATGTATAGTTACTATATTCACTACCACTATTTCACTATATCATATTAGGATGGGTGAGTTTATATAACATCTCTTAATATCATAGAATTTCAATATAATATTAGCTATGATATTGAAATCCTTGATCTGATCCAATATTCTCTATCTTCTTACCATTATGATTCCCAACATTATCCTTGACGTCTATGATGATCTCAAAGTATTCATACTTATACTTCATCAGGTATATAGAATATTACCTACTCTAATAATCGATAAAAGTAGTGAAGTATGAGATAAAATCATATCTTTTACAAGAAATGGTGTACACATATCAATTAGAACAAAACCTCTAAGCACTATGGCTCCTACCCTTGTAAAATAAATAGTTTTTTAGTCATATTACCTTGTAAAAAAACAAGAAATCATTTATGTGGTTTAATATTAAAATAATTAGTGTAACAAACTTGATTGTGATATGTCGAATAATTCTGACTTACATGATTTAAGAGGTGATACCACCACTAAGTGTGAAATGAGTCCCAAGAAATATATTTGTTTTCAATTTACAAAATATGGTTATCATAATTTAATACATATATATTTTAATTCATTTCTTCCATATAATAATATATGATATCATTATTCTATTATAAAATCTAATTTCCATAGTAGAATATAAATCTGTAATTGTCTAAAAAAGAAAAAATTATGTTATTGGCAACTCTAAGAATAAAATAACTTTTCCTTGTAACCAAATTCAATCCAGTTGGTACTTTGTAGTGTGAGTATCCTATGGTTAAATCATCCATCCTCTCTCTATTTTCAAACCACAGATCCACCTCGCCAATGATAACATTATGAAATCTACTTGGTTACAATATTTGAAATAAAATTTGAGCACCACATTATATACCTACTACCCAAAATGTTGATAGGAAATCATTACAATTGATAAAAAATTATCCCAAAGATTCCCCTTTCTTCATTCACTTGGTTAAGTTCATCTTGAAGTTTCATTTCTTTCAAAATTAAAAACTCTCTACATTATGCCCATTTTTCTTTCCAACAGATCCTAATCATATTAAATGTTTGTTAATCATGATCATTAGACATGTAATGAGTCTTAAACCCTTTTTACATGTTGTTCCATTTATTATTAACCATGAGTAAAATTATCTTTCTATGCCACATCTCTTTATAAACATTGAAAATGACAATATGAATGTCCAAAAGTGTCTTCATGCTATTTCTTATATTATAATTCACAAAGAAAATCTAGAATATTTTATGTTGTGAGGAAAAAATGGGGTCTTTGCACATCTCATCTGGGGGAACATAAACCATAAAATGTTAAAAAATTCTATTAATCCATTAATCATTAATAAAATAGGCCCACCTAGTGATGAATATACAAGATTTTAGATGAATAGGGTGTTGCAGATGTCATATCTCTATCATTTCCCCTTCTCCTAATAAATATCGTCAAGGTGATATATAATTTTATATGCATCCATATCCTTATATAGCTTTATTATCTCATTTTACATGGAGAATGTCATGAATCATTGGACATACATGCTATTCTCTAAATGTTTCGAGTGAGTTTATACTTCTTCCTCACTTGATTCCTTCTCAAGTGATTCAAGATGTGGGGTTTATAAGAGGTATAATTTACTTTCAAGGAATATTATAACATGTATAAACCTATTCATTTGTAGGAAATTCACACTAATTTGAATTTTATTCTTCACTATTATAGTTTTTAGTGATATTTTTTATGTCCTCTAGCATACCATTTCAAAAGAAAACTACAACATATATTTAGTATATCGATGATTACTAAACTAGATTAATAAATTTAAATTTCACTCATCCCTTACTATTTTATAAAAAAACAATATCTCTCACATTTAGTTTCTAAATATATATATATATATTCTATTATAAATGATCCATATTATCCTTCTCTTATTTCATACTCGAATGTGAGATGTTAATTGAATAATTTTAGGAAGGCGTAATTGACCATGTGCATTAACCAATGATACCATGATCCGATGAGAAGACTCCACAATCCTGTAACCATTATTAAATATATCATCAACCATTGACTCCCAACTACACAAATTAATTCATGGGTAGTAAACCATTGATGTGCAACAATTTAATTCAACCAAAAACATCAAGATAATGTTCTCTGATAATTTAAATCTCTCTGACATAGGGTATTCAAGTAGTTTAAACTATGGAATTGAATATAACATAAGTAGTTGAAGGATATATTCATATAATATTTAAATTGAGGTATTTTTTACCATTTATGCGTAAAAATATAGTTTAATATTATCACATTACATGTTAGTATCATGTGAATTTTTTAATGTGATTAAACATTTAGGAAATATTTTTTTCACAATGTGGTTTTATCTTATTCCATATTGCATAATTACAAATTTATTTAACAAGTAATCATGTATAATCTAAAAAATAATTAACAAAACATTGAATTGATAGGATTAAAATTTAAATGGAGTGATCATGAAATTCTCTGGTGGTTAGTATATCTATAGGATGTTAAACTAACCCTCAACCATACTGAAAAAACCTTAAACCTTAGCGTAGTTCATGGGGAATAATTGTACCTCAGATCATATGTGTCACCTATATTGGTTTAACCTATGATATGGGGTAAGGGATTCATACAATTTCCATTGATCTCCATCATTATGTAATATTTTGCTCACATATAGGTTGGTGGGTTCAATGAATTTCATAATGGGGTTAACAAATAGGATAATATGGGAACACATTCCCTTACCAAATAAAAAGGATGGGATGAAATAGAGGACATCATTTTAATTTAATAATAATAACTTAAAATAAAAATAATAAAATAAAAAGATCTGGACTAATCTCATGATCATCTATATTGTATAAACATACATAAATTTCTTATTTATCCATTAAATACATTAATTGATAAGAACCAAGAATTATTGCAATTTATCTAATTTATAATATTACATTTCATGAATCAATAAATACAATGATTCAAAATTTTAAACAAATTAAATAAATTCAATTCAATTAATATTAATATTATACAAAGGTGTAATTGGATGTTGTGACATGTACTTGTCTAAACTACCTTGTGTGACCATTATTCTCGTGAACACTCTTAGAATCCAAAAAAAATGTGTGATAGGTAATTACATGGAATTTAGTATTAAAAATGACATGTTGAATAATTGTGAATTATACTACACGTGATTCTATTGATTTGAAAAAAGTGATCTATAATAAAATTTCATAATCAAATTATTATTTTAAAATTATATAGAGAGACTAATTCACTATATAATTAACAATATAATGACATTACGTGTACCATCATAAAAATGAAACAAGGAACACATGTTTATATGTTTAATTATATAATCAATTATTAAAAAGATGAAAAATAAATAACATTTTCCGAAATATACTAAAAGTTATGTACATTTTTAAATGCCAAATATTTCCCTGTTCGTGTTTCCTTGTAACAAATCATGGGGCTGGGTATGATTCCAACTACAGATGTGTATATGGAACATGATGTGTAGGATAATCAAATTGTGTATGGCCTCACAGTTTCATAGTTTGTAAATCCCCATGTTTTGTAGTAGTACATGAAATGCTTGGACCACCCATGTTCTTCACTATGATGACTCATGGACTATAATCCATCTACAGAGGATACACAAAAAGTGTTTCATTAAAACATATTCAGGAATGCCTGATACTACAATTTAATCTAATTTTATTGGATCAATGATCTGATATCATCCTCCTTATTCAATATTATCATGAGATACATGTAAGATACATGGGTACAAGGCAAGAATATTTGAGGTACATTCCATATATGAGGGTGTTTTCTATACATAACCATTGGAATCACCATGGGTTTTTTTCAAATGTCTCTTCATTTAATCATAACCTTTTTATAAGTTATGTGATTCGTAATGAACAAAGAACAGATAATATATGATTATAAATCAAGAATAAATAAATAAAAATTGTAATAGATTTGAAAAACAAAATATACACCAATATATTAATAAAAGTAATAAATTAACCATGAGGCCACTATAATACCATGTAATGGTTTTGAGTATAGAGAAGCACATGTATGGAATGACTAAGCCACCTTTTTTAGTCTTCAATTATGAATAATCATACTATACATGATGAATGATTTCATAAATAATTGATTTAATAGATTAGTTTACATGGATAAACCCCAGATCATGATGACTGGGATCATAACATGTATTTAACAATTAATTTACAGGAAGATCTATAATTACTAGAACATTTAATTTTTTCACTATTGATGTTATTTTGGACTCTATCAAGTCTTAATTATGTTGAACGTTATAATACATCTATAGAATCTCTACAGTAGTTTTCCACATGTGCACCACAATCTCAAAACGTCCTTATGTAATCATCTGGTGCTAACATGTTCAATCTCAACATATTTCTCAAATAATGGTTTATTTTATTTCAATTATTCACTAAGGATGAATAACTCTTAATGATATATTGAATTATTGAGATAAGAGGATGATAGACTAATCATTAGATCTCTACATCTCCCTATAGGTTTTTAGAGTGGTTATATCTATTCATTGATCAAAAAAAGTGTTTTTATTGTAAGTGATATAAATTTATATTTATTATGGATGGTATAGGATTGAAAACCTGCACAAAATCCCCTTTCTAATTACAAAATTCAAGAAGAAAACCATTTAAAATAAATAAATTACTATACAATTTACATGTTCATCATCGAGGAATAAATATATATCATTTATATTATTACCAATTCAACAATTAAACATGGTCCATTTGTCATCCTCATCATTTATCAAAATTGAATAATTAAAATATATTTTATAAATAACACATCATTATTCACTAATAAATATAAGAATTCTTATTTTCATTATACCATGAGAAAAAAATTTAATTATTATTAATTTACTCTATTATTACTTTGATTAGTTTTTGTTGTTAAATCAGAGTGATCAACTAAACCAAAATAATTAATAAAACATAATCAATGAATAATATTTATTTTGACTTGTAAAATTAAACCCCGAGAATAACCAATATTGGGGATACACTAATTTTGTAACCCCCTAGTCCACATTTTTTTCTAACTGGTGGAGATGCCTAAAGTAAAGTTTCATCATCTAGAAACATTCCAAGGTACCCATAAATAAATAATTTAATTTTTCAATGTCATATAAATTTCTAAAAATGTGAACTATATAATAAAATCCTTCCATCATGACATCCTTAATCAAGAATGCTGTATACTAGTGTCATCAACCTGTATTTTGGATATCCAATTCTTTGACATTATAGAAATATACAATCCAAGAGAACACTATGGACATGAATTTATCTTGGAATATCTATTTCCATGAATGGGTATGATATATCAATTTCCAAGATGGAATATAGATGATAAATCCTTTCTTGCATTATCCACTTTTGAAACATCACTCGTGATTGACCCAACCTATCCTTATTCTTCATGAAAATATTTTGTAATGGCCTAATGTTTTATTAATGGAATTCCCATATTATAATTATTCCGTATAGTACAATCACATTATCAAGAACAATGAACTATTATATACTATGTGACCTGTAAACATAGTATTGTTACTTATATGATTTGATTTTTAAAATTTTTTCATAAACGGTTGAGATTAGTAAGATATTTGGATTAGGATAAGACAAACATAATTTTTGTTGAATAGAAACTAACCCTTAGGAATAGTAATGAATAGTAATATAAAATTTATTAATAGTATGTTGTCCATCTAAATTTTAACCTTACCAATAAAAGTATAAATAAAATTTATCCATCTTATAATTGAAAATTTGATTTTGTTGGTATTTTTATAATTCATTAAAATTTAATTAAAAATTTATGAATAATTAAATAATTAAAAATTAACATGTATTTTTAAAAAAATTATTCATAAATTATTGTTTTGATGTCTTACAATTATAGGTTAATTTATGAGACCTTAGTTCATTATTCAAAGTATTATAAAATACGTTACAATATTAAAATGTGCATTTTTCATGTAAATGATGATTTTATTTAAAAATTTAATTTCCTATATTATGAAAATTATTTTCATTAAATGAAGTTGAATTTTTAAGTCTACATGTTCACATATTATTGGGTTTAATTTTCATGATTTTTCAAAAATACAGAAAATTTTTATGAATATTGAAATACAATAATTTAACATATATATACATTAAGGGTTAAATACACTATTCCTAGTACCATCGCTTATGTAAGCACACATGGTGCGAACTCAAAAGCACTAATTACTATTTTTGGTCATGTAATCATCACTATTTTTATCTTATGGAGAAATAATAAACTAATGATTAAAATGTTAAGAAAGTCCTCCTCCCCTCCACTATAAAAACTACCCACACCTCACTCTTCTCTTCACTTCTCTCAAGCCTTGTGACTTGCCTAAATTCTACTCAAATATCTCCCCAATATCCTCCCCCATTTCCATATACCCTTGGAATCTTCAAAATACAAAATCTTATCCCCTTAAGAGGCTCTAAAGGATTATTAGTTCAGGAGGTAAATTACACTTTCCAATTCTTTTACTTTCCATTCATGTTTCTTTGTATTCTTTTCAATCCTTAGCAATCATCTCCCAAATGTAATGAAAACTCCAGTAACATATATTTAATATAATTTTATTATGATAATGGAAGAATTTATTATCATTTATTCATTATCCTTCTTTTATACTAGTAGTAAAAACACCATCCGAGATGTGTTAATTTACCACATTAAAGGATGATGGGTTTCAAATTTCCATTATTGTATTCAATTATAGTCATGAAACCAATTTTATTATTGAAATGGACTATAATATATTTAGTATGTCTCATTTATGGTTCTGTAATCTTTTAGTAGACATGGTTTTGATTTATAAATAAATATGTGTTTGATGTGAGCAAAAAGTGAAAATTAACCAAGATTGTTATCAATAATGTTTTATATAATGAATTATCTCTAATCCATGTAAAAAATAAAATTTATAACCAGGTAAACTTATTGATGTTCAATAATAATATAACCCCAATTCTAGATAACCATCATCATTTTACATGATTATCCATTCATGTATATAAGTAAATCGATCATCAAACAAACGATCACAGAAAATGAAATGAAACCTCATAACCAATCAAAAAGGTTATAAATGAATTCATAAAGGTTATAATAAATCAATTACATCTAAAATAGGTTCTGTAATTTTTAATTAATTAATGTAATTTTATTATTCCTATCATTAATATCATGTGGATAACACTATCATATTTAAGGCAATAGATTCTACCCGAACCTCCATTATTCATTTGGTTTATTCTTACTCTCTTTTTAACCAAATAAAATCCTATATTCTATTTATTTGAATATTTTAATTTCTATTTATTTTAAAAATTAATATATAAATATCCATTAGACATTCTCTTTCTAAGATATACATGTTTTAAGTGATTCCCTCTTCAATACTTCCTAATAAGAAAACTCATTTTAATGAAAATTCCCTAATTCTTACCCAATTTAATGTGAACTATATCTTATGTTTTAAGAAATCATTTTTTTATAAAATAAGTATTTTTATAGTAAATCCTTCTTTCTTCACTTCTAGTATTATATAAAGGATTATTCCCGTTTCTATTATCTTAATTATTTTCCTAAAAACTACAATAAAATATTTTTATGATAAAATTTATTAAATACACTTCTTATAGGTAGTCACTTATGTTTGACATCACTTACCATGATATATGACCACTATAACTTATAAATGTCCACTTATTTCTTAATTTTATTCTTTCATGGACACTTATATGATACACCCTTTTATTATTCTTTATGACAAGATTATGATACCCATTTTTTATGTGGGCACACTTGTGTTTATGCATTATTGATTGTGTATGATTATTTATGTGGAAATCATATTCATGAGCATGTTATGATGGGTGAACCCAGATAGGGATCCAATGCATTGGTTAATGTTGAGTCTCATGAGTAGTTATGTGCAACGGTCTCGGCAGTTATCCTTGACCCGTGTTACCATATGCATCGGTCTTGGTGGTTATCCTTGAAATGTCCTCCTCTATGTGAAACATGCCTTGACTCATGCTAAATTCATGTTTTATATTACTACCACAATACTATTATTCTAGTATTATATGATCCCAATTTATGGATGTTACAGTTCCACTAGTTCAATTACTTTATATTCTTTTTTATACCATTATAGTGTGCCTCCTAACAAATATGTTAAAGAATTATTCTTAAGCTAAATCCCTTACAAGTATTTTAGCACATCCCTTTTTTCATGTTATCCCCATGTTATCCCATACAGATGTAAGGGCATAATGGGGTCAAGGAGATGTTTATAAAAATGAAATAATGATATATTTTTAGACCCATGTTTTATGTTTTATATACATAGTCTTTCAAGACACTAGACTTCATGATCCTTGTCCTTTAATATGATATTTTATTATGATTAAAATCAAGTAATGATATGTGTAAAAGGCTAGTGTTTCTATAGTTGGTATCAAAATATGGTATAGTTATTTTGGAGATTAGGAATAGAGAACTTTAGTAAGAACCATAAGGATGAGACTAAGTATAAGAAAACATCTCTAAATTTTGGTAAGTATAGTGTAAGTTGTTTAACTAGGAAATACATCCCCTTCTGGATACAAACAGAAAGTGGTGGCTCAAGCGTAGATACATCTAGGGGTAAAACATGAAAACACTACTTTGAGCTAGACTTGAACGGGAAATGATGTATGAAAATGGGCCTTACTGCACTCTTGGTTTGACACTCTCGGGGGATATTATTTGGTGAATTTATAAGAATAGTACAAACCATTATTATTGGAATAAAAAAAGACCCCATAACAAAATGTTTTAGGAACCAGATCATGGATAACCTATATTAAAACCTAGGGAATCACAAGATAGGATATACTTTTCCTTTAATATTTCTTCATTTTATGTTTTACATTTCATTTTTTATCTTTGATAACTAAGTAATAAATACGTATAATTGTATGTTATTTTTCTTAGATAATGTTGGGAAATAGTAGAACATGTCCCAACAATAAATGTGATACATAATTTTAAGATTTCCCTAATGATATGCCTGGTATGATGGGAATGGGTGCTCAAATCATCGTGATAGTACATTCTCAGCTAGCTCACATTATGAATAGTAACATAAATCATGTGGAATTCCCTCTTCATCCAAGTAAAGAGTATGTTTTCATACAATACTTTATATAGGAAAGTCCTCCCATGTTTAGTGGGTCTTATGATCCCCTCCACGCAGAACAGTGGATTAACTTCATTGAAAAAATATTTATTGTCCTCCCGTGCTCAGAAGAAGAGAAATACACACTGATGGTATATCATTTTTTTGGGGAATCTGATCAGTGGTAGATAGTGATCAACAATAAAAATGCCCATGAGTAAATTGATTCCATTGATTGGGGGTAATTCAATAAAATGTTCTTTAAGTAATTATTTTCCAAGAACCCTCTGCATCAACACGAAAGGAGAGTTCCTCAGACTCATGTAGAAGAAAGATGATTCCCTCAACACATTCTAATAAAACATCAAATGGATTTTATGATATGCCTATTGATTTTTCATGAACCCCAAAATCAATTTGTATCACTTATTTGGTGGACTAATGTCAATTCTATCGAATGATTGGATAATTTGATAATTTTACTGTCATGAAAGATTGGTCATTGTGTCCTCAAGGTTGAAATTTAGATTTTACACTCTCAATGGTTTGAAAGGAATAGTGAAAAGAAGAAGAAGATATAATCTAACATGGGTGGTTCAGAAAATAAACCCCTTAATGGAAAGAAGATTAATGATTCAATGATCCAAAATTGTGGGAAAAAGCATCCAGGGAACTGTCTAATGTTAACCAGGAATTGGCTTAAATGTGGTGAGATGGAATATCTAAGAAAAAACTATTGAAGGTATATGAAGAATCCTATTAATGTGATAGAAGAAATAATGGTTTAGGTGATTTCTAAGCTGGTGGTGTTGTGTTACAACTACAAGTAGCATGGGCATTATGCAAAAAAATTCTCAAATCCATGCGTTATCGGAGGAAATAAACAATAACCTCCAAGGAAAAAAAATGATTATGTTATCACTACTACTGAGGTGGATCTCGATGATGATGTGGTGATAGGTATGCTATATATTCATTCAAGAATAGTGAACATACTGTTTGATTTGGGTTCTACATATTCTTCCATATCGTGTTCGTTTAGTAGAACTACTCAATCACCACCTCAAAATATATAGATTGAGTTATATTTGAGAATATAAAATGGGTAAATAATTTCATCAAAAGTATATAACTCATCCATGGTTAAATTTTGTGGAAAAAACATCTCAAAAAATCTCATCCTACGTTATTTAGTAGATTTCGATGCTATCTTGGGCATGGGTTTTCTTTCTTTATTGAAAGCCAACATCAACTGTCGGGAAAGGGATATCACTCTTAACATCTTGAAGAACCATAAAATTTTTTACAAGTGTAATGAGGAAGATGAATATCCTTTAGTCTCATTGTATTATATGTGGATATTAATTCCTTATGATCGTGTATGTCTAGATCAATTGATTGAGACAAAGGAGAGAATTAGGCATGAATACTTGCCCATCATGAGAGATTACCTTGAGGTATTCCCAGATGATTTCCCAGTATTTCTCTTAATTGAGTGGTTTATTTCTCAATTGAACTTATTATATGATATTTTCGTATATCAAATAAACCTTAATGAATGGCCACCATATATCTGGAAGAGATGAAGAAGCAGCTACAGTTAAATCCAAATAGGAGTTTCATCCTCCCATGAGCATCACAATAGACAGTACCTATCCTCTTTGTCAAGAAGAAGGATTGTTCAATGAACCTATACATATATTATTGTGAGCTAAATATGATCATAAAAAAAGTATCCTCTTCCTAGGATAGATGAATTATTCGATTAGCTTTGTGGGGATTGTTATTTCACTAAGGTGGACCTTTAGTTGAGATATCACCAATTAAAGGTGAAGAAAGAAGATATTCCCAATACTTACTTTTCAATTTGGTATGATCACTTTGAATTCATGTTGAGGCCCTTCATACTCACTAATTCTCAATAAATTTTCTTGGATCTAATGAATATACTCTTTATAGATTATCAGGAAAAATTTCTAGTAGACTTTATAGATGATATTCTAATATACTTCAACAGAAAGGAGGATTATAAAGATTATTTTGATAAAGTTATAGAAAAATTGCAAAGAGATAATATATAAATTAAAACTATAGTTAATGTGAGTTATGTATGGAAAAAGTATCATTCTTTGGGAATGTTACCACCATCAAAGGGATATCTATAGACCCTTTCAAGACAAAGGCAATTTATGAGTGTCCCAAGACATCATCTGTAATTGAGATCCGTAGCATCCTTGTTCTAGAAGGTAATTATCAATAATTTTTTATGAACATGTCATGACTTTAAAGGAAAATGATCATGATGACACAGAAGGGGATGAAGTTTTTTTAGACCCAAAAATTTGATGAATACTTTAAGGAGCTCAAAAAAAGGTGTATCATTGCGTGAGTTCGCACACTCCAAACAAGTGGAGAACTCTTTGTAGTGTATAGTAATTCTTAAATGAAGGGTTTTTTATGTGTGATGATGAAAAATTATAATTTGGTAGCATGTGCCTCAAGGAAGCTAAAAATCCATGAGCAAAATGATCCTATGCATGATTTGAAGTTGGAAGCTATTATGCTTGCGTCAAAATCTGGCGGCATAACCTATATGGGGAGAAGTGTGAGATATATACTAATAACAAGAGTCTCAAATATTTATTCACTCAAAAATAGATTAATATGCACCATCGAATATGGTTAGAGCTCATCAATTATTACGACTACTCATTCCACTACCATACCAGTATAGATAATAAGGTGGAAGATGCTCTATGTAGAATGGATCATGCATCTTTATCGAGGATGAGAATTAAAAAGGATCAAATATTATTGGATTTGAAGTGGATGTAAATTTGAATAATTATGTGATAATATCATCAATCCTTTCTCAAATGGTTTCTCAACCATCCCTCATAGATAAAATAAATGATGATCAAAGAGAAGATGTGGAAATTCTGAAAAGGGTGGGAGCTATTATAAATGGTAAATCCTCTTAGTTCAAGATTGATGAGGAAGTTGTTGTAATATTAGGGTAATGATTATAACAAAATTTTTTTATTACACACTTAAACATGATTTATTGCACAAAATTCACTTGATACAACATAGAATATCGAGAGTTCTAGGGTATTTGGGGCTTATAAACATTACATAAAAACATAGAACATAAAACACACAACATCTTTATTGAAAACTTCTTTTAAAGGGCCACAAAATTATCGCATACTTAGCATTGCATAGGATAACCTAAAAAAATTAATATAAAAAGGGTGAGATATTAATCCCATTAAGGGAGTAAACAAATCAAAACATGAAAAATAAAATACATTTTAGGCAATCGACATATCAATGGAGCATAAAAAACATGAACATAAAGGCATGATATAGCATGATTATCATAACAAGGATATGTGGCGACAATACATAACATGGTATTACCATGAGACAAGGATCATTGCACATGGATAATGAGTAAAACCTCATCGAAGATGAATTAGAATGAGTAAACCATCATTCCACTTGATGTATCGTGATACTAATCATTACCAAATGCAATGGAGGGATATCAAGGCACACCCTTCTTAAATATTTTATTTCATGTATAAGTGTGCCACATGTATCATATAACTTGGAATCATTAAAGATTATAATTTATTCCAGGATAAAAGAATCCATAATTTCTACATGAAACTCTATAATCAATAAATAATGTGCATAAAGGTTAATACCCTTTGATAGAGAAATGGATAAGGTATTCACGACAAAATGACTTCTCCTTGGAAAATCGCAGTGCAATTTCGGCAGCCTAATGGCGGGACATAAGAATTCATAGAAATTGTTGATGAGATATAAATTGGTGTCTTGTTATATTTACATGAAATGGACAGTATGGGGATCATATAGATACATGTACGAACATATGTAAAGAAATTTTTAATTCATAATACAAAATAACTTCTTGATTGTAAATGAGGAGAGATAAATTCCTTATAGAATTTTGGCATTTTATTAGGTGTATACAAGATCCATTAATGAGAGAAAAATGAGTCTTTCATAATTCAAACATAAATAGTGCAGTATGGTGGGGGGGGGGGAGGTGAGAAACCATTATCCAACATTTTTAATTGAAATTCAATGTGCATAAAAAAATAATGAAATTGGGAAAAAAATGAGAAAGGAAGAAATACCTTATTTGGAAGCGCGATCCCAATGTCTTGGGAGAGGCTTGAGAGAGGCTTATTGGGAGCATTAGGTTCCATGGGAGGATTCTAGAGATGGGAAGGAAGAGGTTGGACGATCACCAAAGGCTTTGAGTGAAGATGAAGTGGGTGTTGGGGGGGGGAGGGGTTTATATAGGAAATGAGGGGAAATTATTTATTATTTAGGGTAGGGACACTACACATTAAACATATCAAAACCACAAACCATCCCATGGATTTTTCCCTAGTTTTATTTGAAAGGGGAGTGAAAATAATAGTTTATATGTCCAATTTCTGAACTTCTTAAAATAATAGGGTTTCTTATGTGGAGGTGGGTAACTCTCTCAACGAAATAAATTTGAAATTCTAAAATTTTTTATATGTCTTGGAGGGTCCACAAATGATTTTTAATATAAATAAAATAATCCTAAAATCACATTATTTTAATATTAAAACATATATTGGCTGAAAATAATGTTTATATTTTTTTAAATCACTATTGGGTCATTATGATGTCATAAAATACATTATATATTTAAACAGTATTGAATATTTACCCAAAAATTTGACTGTCTCTGAAAATCATGAAAAATTAACTATTGGATAATTTTGACGTCTTGACTCCAAAAAATAATATTCATTTTATATAAAAATTTTTATAAATCTGTGAATTTTTAGTTTTAACATAAATATCGACATTTATAAAAAATTCCTAGGTTTTGACAAAAATGGCTTTTAAACATTGAGAAAAATTACAATTCCATTCATAAAAGTTGTATGATAATTTATATTTAATAGAAAGTAATTTATTAAAAATATTTTATTTAATTATTATTTAATTCAAAAGACCATTAATTCATCAAAATAGATTTATAAATTGAATATTAACTAAAAATACTATTTATGCATTAAAAACTATTTACAAAGTAACAATAATTAAAATTAATATATACAATCTAAACAAAAATATTGTACATAATCATCATGTTATGGTACTATTACATAATCCCTTATAACACCTGCATAAGACCAAAGGGTATGGTGTGTGATGTTGAAAGATTATCGGGGTGGCTCCGATAACATCACTCGGGTGATAGTCTCTACCAACTTCCACTTCTCCCTTATCTAGTTCTACTAGAGCCTAACATGTTGAAGCTCATCTTGGTCTTGGTCAAGAGCGAAGCCTAATGACACCACCTCCTTTTTGAGCTCTGAAAATGGGCTTCGTATGGAGTAATTCCATAGGATGAGGTCAACACTTCCTTCGTCTCAGTAAATTGGATTTTTTAAAGATGTATATTTATACTAATCATGTGATCACTATTTAAAAACTATATTAGAAATAGTCACAATTCATAACAGTACTTTAAAATCCAAATACATAAAATCAAGGATGTGCATAAGTTTTATGTATCCGTAACAAGACATTTAATTATATCATGTGGAATTTGCATTAATGAATGTTTGGGTCATTACATTCTTCCCCCCTTATGAAATTTCACCCTCAAATTTGCATTTTATATTCTAAGCCTCAAACAGGAGAGTTTTATTTTCCTTCGTTTTCTCCTCCAGTTCCCATATTCCCTCTTCATACTTATGGTTTCTGCATAGTACCTTGACCAGGTGGGTACTCTTGTTATGTAGAACATTATCTTTATGATCCAAGATCTTCACTGGATGCTCCTCGTAAGAAAGATCATCCTCTAACTTTATTACCTATGAAGAGATTACATGTGAAGGATCTGGTATGTACTTCCATAAGAGGGATATATAAAAAACATCATGTACTTTGTCCATGGTAGGTGGATGTTCAAGTAGATAGGCCACACCCCTGACATGATCAACAATCTCGATGGGGTCGGTGTACCTATGAATTAACTTTCCTTTCTTTCCAAACATCAGGACCTTCTTCCATGAATATATGCAGAGAAATAACATGTATCCAAATTTGAACTCATGAACTCATCGATAGTTATCTATATAACTCTTCCGCCGACTTTAGGATCCCTTGATATGCTGCTAAATGGTTTTCACCTTCTCCAATATTTCATCGGTCATCTATAGAACTATGAGTTTTACCTCCCCAACTTCATCCCAACATACCGGTGTTTTGTACCTCTTCTAATATAGGGCCTCATAAGGATCCATTTTAATGCTTTAGTGGAAACAATTATTGTAATATAACTCAACTAGAGTAAGATGTTGACCCCATCCTGTATTCAAGTACATTGACCACTCTCTCAACTTGTACTCATGTGTTTGGATAGTCCGCTCATATTGACCATCAGTTTGGGGATGATAAGCCGTACTGAGTTTCAGCTCAGTATCCAGAGCATGTTGAAGACTCTTCCTAAACCTGGAGGTGAATCTTGGATATCATTCAGATAAAATAAATAGTGGTACTTCAGGACACTATACCACATCTCTGATGCAAATCTATGAAACTTTATTTAATGAGAAGTCCTCTTGAATCACTATAAAGTGATCTATCTTCATAAGATGATCCACAATGACCCATATATCATTATTTTCTCCGTATGTCCTTGGAAGTCCAGTGAAAAAGCCCTTGATAATGTTCTCCCACTTCTATATTGGTACGGGTAGTGGTTATGTCATCCCCATAGACGTTTTCCTCTCATCCTTAACTTGCTGACATACCAAGCACTTTGATGCATATTCAGTAATATCCCTTTTCATATTGCCCCACCAAAAGTTTTCTTGGAGATATCGATACATCTTTGTGCTACCTTGGTGAATAGTGAAGGTTGAGCTATGTGTGTCCTTCAGAAGCTCCTTATTTATATCTAGATTGGATGGTACATATATTTGTGACCCAAATCTCATAATTTCATCCTTTTAAACCATGAACTCTGAGGATTTCACATTTCTGATTGATTCTACCCTTTTAAGAATTTTCACATCCTTATTTGAGAATACATTATTTTCTCCATGTGGGATGGTTGAGAAATCCTTTTAGAATGTATTGATGATGTTCCCCCCCTTAATTATTCCCATATCTTTCCTCAGAAAATCTATAAAGAGTTGATCTTTTTCAATTCTCATCATTGATAAAGATGCTGGATCCTTTCTACTTAGAGAATAATCCACCTTGTTAGCCTTACCTGGATGCTATTGGGTTGAGCATTAATAATCCTTAATTACCTCTATCCATCTACTTTGAAGCATGTTCAACTCTTTCTATCTGAATATATACTTGATTATTTTGTGGTCTGTGTATATTTCACACTTCTCCATAAAGAGGCAATACCACCAAATTTTCAAAGAGAATATCACTCCAGCCAACTCGAGTTCATGTGTTGGAAATATTTCCTCTTGAACATTCAATTTCTTTAAAGCATTGGCAATGTCATTGTCATTTTTTAGCAACACACAGCCCATGCCCTTCTTCGAAGCATCACTAAATACCATAAAAATTTCACCACTTATGGGTAGTATAAGAACACGCATAGTGATAAGCCTCATTTTCAACTCCTTTAAGCTCTCTTCTCATTCATCACTCTATGAAAACATTACTCTCTTTCGAGTTACCTTGGTAATAAGGTTGGAAAATCATGAAAAATTTCTCATAAATCGGTGATAACATCTAGCTAACCCTAGGATGCTATGGATATATATTACCGATGTTGGTCCTATCCATCCCTCAATTCTATCTATATTGGAGGAATCCACAGATATTCCATTTCTTCTATTGATATGGCCCAAGAATGAGACCTCCTTCAACTAGAACTCACACTTTCTGTACTTTCCATAGAGATTTTTCATACTCAAGGTCTCTAGTACAATATTAGATACTTCTCATGATCCTCCTTGTTTTTGGTGTATATTAGAATATCATTTTCAAATACTACCACAAATTTGTCAAGGTAATCTATAAAGAATCTATTCATCAACTCCATGATTATTTCTAGAGAATTAGTGAGTTTGAAAGGCATTACTATGAATTCATAGTTTCTTTACCTTGTACAAAAAGTCATCTTGGGGATATCCTCCTTCATCAACATTACTTGGTAATATCCTAACCCCAAAACCACCTTTATAAAGTATTTTTCTCCATGTATCTGATCAAACATGTCATCAATTAATGGAAGAGGATACTTGTTCTTTATCGTGATTTGGTTGATCTCAAAATAATCAATTTGATGGAACATTTACCCATCCTTCTTCTTGACAAAGAGGACTGGTTCACCCCATGGTGAAGCACATTGGCATATAAACCCTTTATTTAGATTCTTCTTTAGTTGTTTCTTCTTCTACTCAAGATCCACAACAACCATTCTATATAGAGTCTTGGATACTGGACACACCCCAAATATAAGGCCAATTTATAATTCAACATCTCTTCTACGAGGAAGGCCACAAAATTCCATAGGAAACACTTCAGTGAATTCACTCACAATAGGCTTATCTCAAGGGGTGGTTGCTTCCTTAGACTCAATCATATAATCCAGTTATTATTGCTCATAGGGCGGTAATATCCGCGCTTCAGATGATGGTGCTAAAGAAGATTCATCTTCCTCATTGCACTGTATATAATTTGGGGTTGATTCTCCTTATGGATATTGATTTCCCTCTCGCAGAAATTTATGTTGCCTCTATATAAGGAATGCCAATCCATGCCAAGAATTTCATCAAATTATACCAGAGAGTTTATGACAAGGTTCAATGGGAATTTCAATCCACAAATTTTGATAGGGGAAGAGTTATATTCATTATATGAAATGATTTCCACATTTTACATACTCACTGACATCTTTACTTCCATGATTTGTGGTGGTGTTGGGATTTTTCTACTAAACTTTTCGGTTATAATAGAATGTGTAAAACCATGGATGATAGCCCTACCATTAAAATTTTGATTCTAGTTATACTCATTTACTTTATCCAAAAATACATAGGGAATTTATTTTTCTAAAATATATTAGACACATAAAAGGGAATCCAAAGACAAAAACGGAAGACTTATAATTCACTTTTATTTTCTTAACATATGATCTGTAGGCTTCAATCTATGTTATTCATGATCAACTTCCCAACTTTTATTCTTAGGGGAATTTCATTATACCATTAACAATGGTTCATACATAGATTGTGAATTTACCATTGTATATCCCATGGGAGTGTGATAACCAAAAGTGCAGCCAGACCTATTATCGTGTACCAAGATACCATGGGTCAAACCGGAAACTCATTGTTAAAGTTTTCACTCTTTGGTAAATTTGTGCCAGAGGCTCCTCTACCTGCTCATATCCAGATAAGTATGTATTTTCTTGATAAAACACTTACTCAATACTCAATAAAATTGAGGTATGTTTTTTATTATACATATTCTTATCTCTAAGGATTCACTAGGGTTTTCTAATCCTAATCCCAAAAATAACTAAACCTATCCTCTAATACAAACTATAACAACCATAATTTTTATTACACACTAAAACATGATTTATTAAATAAAATTCACTTGATAAAACATATAATATCGAGTGGTCTTGTATCTTTGGTGCTTATGAACATTACATAACAACTTAAAACATAAAACAAACAAGATCTTTTTTGAAAACTTCCTTTATATGAAAACCCTACTTTTATTGCAACCTTAAACATGATTTATTACATAAAACTTCACTTGATACAACAAAGAAGATTGAGAGGTTTAGTTTATTTGGGGCTTAGGATAATTACATAAAAACTTAAAACATGAAATACAACATCTTTATTGAAAACTTCCTTTTCATGACCACTACATTCCTTCGTACTTAGCATTGCATGGGATAACCTAAGGACATGCATAAGAAAAGGGTGAGCTATAAAGGCCAGTAAGGGAGTACACATGGAACAACATGAGGAGTAAAATACATGTTAGACAATAGGCATATCAATAGGGAATAAGAAAAAAACATGAACATAAAGGCATGATAAAGTATGATAATCATAACATTGAAATGTGGCAACAACACTTAACATGGAATTAGCAAGAGCCAAAGCTCATTACACATGGAGCATGAGTAAATCCTCATTGCACATAAAGCACGAGTAAACCCTCGTTGCACTTGAATTATAATGATTCAACACTCATTTTACATGACGTATCATGATACTATACTTTACAAAATGCATTGGAGCGCTATAAGGGCACACCCTTCTTAAACATTTCATTTCATGCATAAGTGTGCCACATGGATCATAAAACATGGATTCATAAAACATAATCATTTATTCCATGATAAAGGAGTGTGGAATTAATACATGAGACTTTGTAATAAATAAGTAAAGGTTCATAAAGGTGGATACTCTTGATGGAGAAATAGGCATGGTATCCACTACACAATGGCATTGGCTTAGAAAATCGGTGCGATTTCGGCAGCGTAACGGCATGACATAAGAATTCATAAAAAAGGTTGATGACTGAGAAAGGGGTTCCTCATAATATTTACATGTAATGGACAGTAAGGAGGTTATATAGATACATGTCCCAACAATTTTAATGGAATTTAGATTCATGATACAAAATTATTGCTTGAATGTAAAAGAAGAGAGAGAAGTTCTTTTCGGAATTTCAGGATAGTAACTGGTGTACATGGGAGGAATTTAATGAGAGAGAAAGGGGTCTCCCATAATTCAAAAAATAAAAGGGAAGTATGGGGGAGGTGAGAAACCATACCCCAACTTTCATAATTGAAATTAAAAGGGCTATAAAACTTAAAGAAAATTGACAAAAATGAGAAAGGAAGAAAAAACCCTTACTTGGAAGTGTGCTTCCAAAGGCTAGAGAAAGGCTTGTGAGAGGATTCTTGGGAGCTTGGGGCACCTTGGGAGGATTCTATAGAGAGTAGGGCAGAGGTTGGACGAACTTCAAGGGCTTTGAGTGAGGAGGATGTGGGATCTTGGGTGGGTTTATATAGGAAAGGTAAGGGAATTCTTTATTATTTAGGTTTGGGACCCCTTATATTAAATTAATCCAAACCAAAAACCATCCCATGGTTTTTGCCCATGGTTTTTTGAAAAGAGAAGAGGAAAACATTATTTTATAATTCCAAATTTCTATCTTCTTAAAATATGAGGGTTTCTTATGTGGAGGTGAGTCACACTCCCATGGTAATTGATTTAAAAAGGCAAGGTGTTGAATAAGTCTTGAGGGGTCCATTAATGCTTTGAAAAGTAAGTAAAACAACCCCAAAATCACATTATTTTAATGGTAAAACATATATTGGCCTAACATAAGGATTATAGTGATTTATTACATCACTATTGGGTCATTATGATGTCATAAAACACATTATATATTGAAATGGTATTTAATTTTTACCCAAAAATTTGACTGTCTCAGAAAATTATGAAAAATTCACTGTTGGATAATTTCGATGTCTTGATTCCAAAAATAACATTTATTTTATCTAAATAATTTTCTAAATATGTGAATCTTCACTTTTAAAAGAAAAAAGACATTTATCGAAAATTCATGGGTTTTGACAGAAATGGATTTCGAACCTTAATAAAAATTTTAATTACATTCATAAAATTATAAGATCATTTATATTTAATAAAAATTAATTTAATAATATTATTATTATTTTATTATAATATTATTTAATTCAAAAAACCCCTAATTTAATAAAATATATTTCTTAATTAAATAATAACTAAAAACACCATTTGTAATTTAAAAACTATTTACAACGTATAAAAAATGACGAGAAATTATATTCATTATTATATACAAAAACAATGTACATGAACATAGTACTACTTATTTGTTACATAACACCTTGAAACAGCCACATAATTCCTAAGGGTAAGGTGTGCGATGGAGACAGAATCTTGGGGTGGCTCAAATAACATCGTTCGAGTGGTAATTTCAATCAACTTCCACTTTTCTCGTAGACAGTCATGTTCGAGCTTGACGTGATGAAGCTCAGCTTGGGCTTGGTCAAGAGCGAAGCCCAATGATGCCACCTCTTTTCTGAGCTCCGACAAATGGGATTCATATGGAGAAATTCTACTCGATGAGGCCATCGCTTCTTTTGTCTGAGTAAATTGGATTTTTTAAAGTCCAATATTTATACTAATCATGTGATTACTGTTCAACGACTATATTAGCAACAGTCAAAATTATTAACATAAAACCAAAGAATTTGATATCTTATAAAAATATTTTTCATAAAGAGACATTTAACTGGATCAAGAGGGATTTTCTATTAATGAAACTTTGGGTCATTACAATATTCCCCCCTTAAAAAATTTCGCCCTCGAAATTTTCCTTTTCCCACACTAAAACAAATGTGGGTAACTCAGCTTCATCATATCCTCTGATTCCCAATTTTCTTCTTCAAACTTTTTGTTTCTCCACAACACCTTGACGAGGGGCATTGTCTTATTTCATAGAACTTTTTCTCTATGATCTAAGATCTTCACTGGTTACTCCTCATAAGAAAGATCGTCTTCCAATTATACCACCTCAGAAGAGAGTACATGTGAAGGTTCTGGTATGTACTTTCTTAAGAGGGATACATGAAAGGCATCATGTACTTTGGCCATAGTTGGTGGAAGTTCTAGTCGATAGGCCACAACCCCGACATGATCAAGAATCTCGAAGGTGCCGATCTACCTTGGAATTAACTTCCCTTTCTTTCCAAACCTCATGACCTTCTTCCAAGGAGATATGCGTAGAAACACCATGTATCGAACTTTAAACTCAAGGTCTCATCGACGATTATCTGCATAACTATTCTGTCGACTCTGAGCTGCCTTGATATGATGCTGAATGGTTTTTACCTTCTCCACCATTTCCTCGACCATTTCTCATCCAAGCATCTTACATTCACCGACCTCATCCCAACCTGCCGGTGTTCTGCACATTTTCCCACACAGGGCTTCATATGGTGCCATTTGGATGCTCGATTGGAAACTGTTATTATAAGAGAACTCAACCAGGGGAAGATGTTGATCCCATCCTCCCTTAAAGTCCATTGATCATTCTCTCAACATGTCCTCAAGTGTTTGGATAGTCCGCTCGGATTGGCCATCAGTTTGAGGATTATAGGTCGTACTGAAGTTCAGTTCAGTATTCAGAGCATGTTGAAGACTATTCCAAAACATAGAGGTGAATCTTGGATCTCGGTTAGACACAATAGATAGTGGTACTCCATGCAGCCTTACCACTTCCCTGATATATATCTGTGCCAGTTGATCCAAAGAGAAATCCTCCCGAATAGCAAAGAAGTGTGCAGTCTTTGTAAGATAATCCACAACAACCCAGATTTCATTGTTGCCTTTGGATGTCCTTGGAAGTCCGGTGACAAAGTCCATGGTGATGTTATCCCATTTCTATTCTGGTATGATCAATGGTTGCATCATCCCCTTAGACTTCTGCCTCTCTACCTTCACTTACTGACACACCAGGCACTTTGATGTATATTCAACAATCTCCTTCATATTATCCCACCAAAAGTTTTCTTGGAGATCTCGATACATCTTTGTTCTCCCTCGATGAATAGAGAAATTTGAACTATGTGCATCATCCAAAAGTTCCTTCTTCAGCTTCGGACTTGATGGAACACCGAGTCTTTTCCTAAACCGCACAATTCCTTCTTCATTAACATTAATCTTTGAGGATTTTCCTTTTATTATAGCTTCCACTTTTTTCGGAATTCCCACATCATCCTTTTGAGCATCCTTTAACCTTTCCAAATGAGATGGTTGAGCAATAATTTGTGAATGGATTGATGATGTTCCCTTCTTTATGATTCCCACATCAATCTTCATCATGTCTAAGAAGATTGGATCCTTCTCAATTGTCATCATTGATAGAATTGCTGGGTCCTTTCTACTTAGGGTATCTGCCACCTTGTTCTCTTTCCCAGGGTGGTAATGTATTGAATAGTCATAATCCTTGATGAGCTCTATCCATCTTCTCTGGTGCATATTATTCACTCTCTGTGTGAATATATATTTAAGGCTCTTGTGGCCAGTATATATCTCACATTTCTCTCCATAGAGATAATGCTGCCAGATTTTCAAGGCAAAGATCACAGCCGCCAACTACAGATCATGTGTTAGATAGTTTCGCTCATGGATTTTCCACAGGCTTGAGGCATAGGATATCACTTTATCATTCTTCATCAGCACACAGCCTAAGCCCTTCTTTGAAGCATCACTGAATACCACAAAAAGTTCCGCAATTGTGGGTAAAGTGAGCACGAGCGCAGTGATAAGCCTCATTTTCAACTCCTTGAAGCTTTCTGCGCATTCATCACTCCAAGAAAACATTATTCCCTTCCGAGTTAGCTTGGTAAGAGGGTTGTACAATCATGAGAAATTCCTCAAAAATCATCGATAATATCCAACTAACCCCAAGAAGCTACGGATATCCGTTACTGATGTTGGCCTCAACCATCCCTCAATTGCATTTGTTTTAGAGGGGTCCACAGAAATACCATTGCTTGTGATGATATGGCCCATGAATGAGACCTCCTTCAACCAAAACTCATACTTTATTTACTTTTCATAGAGCTTATCCTTGCACAAAGTCTCTAGTATAGTTTTTAAATGCTCCTCATGATCCTCCTTGGTTTCGGAGTATATTAGAATATCATTTAAAAAGACTACCACAAATTTGTCAAGGTAATCTCTAAAGACTCTATTCATCAAGTTCATGAATATTTCTAGATCATTGGTGAGTCCGAAAGGCAATACTATGAATTCATAGTTCCCGTATCTTGTACGAAAAGCAGTCTTGGGGACATCTTCATTCTTCAACCTTACATGATAATATCCTGACCGCAAATCCACCTTGGAGAAGTATTGTGCTCCACACAGTTGATCAAACAAGTCATCGATTCTTGGTAGAGGATACTTGTTCTTTATTGTGATTTTTTTAAGTTCACGATAATCGATGCAAAGCCGCATTGACCCATCCTTCTTCTTGACGAAGAGGACTAGTGCACACCATGGTGAAGCACTTGGGCATATAAACCCTTTATCCAGATTCTCCTATAGTTTTTTCTTCAGCTCTTAAAGCTCTACAAAAGCCATTCTATATGGAGTCTTGGATATTGGTAGTGCCCCAGGTATAAGGTCAATTGAGAACTCAACATCTCTTGTTGGAGGAAGACCAGGCAGTTCCTCGGGAATCACTTCAGCAAATTCCCTCACAATAGGCATTTCATCAAGGATGGTTTCTTCCTTGGACTCAATCATCTGATCTAGATAAACATGCTCATAAGGCAGTAATATCCATGCTTGAGATGATGGAGCTAAAGGAGATTCATCTTCCTCCTGAAACATGTGAAGAATCGGGGGTCGATTCTCCATATGGAGTGTGATTTCCCTCTCCCGACAATTTATGTCGGCTCTATATAAGGAAAGCCAATAAATGCCAATAATTGCATCAAATTCCACCAGTGGGAGTATGAAGAGGTTCGACGAGAAATTCAATCCACAGATTATAACAGGGGAGGAATTATATTCATGGGATGTAATGATTGCCCCATTTTCTCGTACTCACCGACATCTTTACTTCCATGATTTGTAGTGGTGCTGGGATTGTTATACTAAACTTTCAAGATATAAAAGAATGTGTAGAACCTGAATCAAAAATTATGTTTGATATTCTTGAATGAATAACTAGCGTACCTGTCACCACTTCGTTGTTAGGGTACAGTTCGGTAGAAGTGATGGAAAAATCACTTCCTTGCTACCTTGGAGGTTGTTGGTTGTCTCCGAAAACCCTTGGATTAGGGCACTGATTTGAAAAATGACCCAGTTCTTTGCATTTGTAGCATTGAACAACTCATTGAGGTTCGAACAGAGTGTTCTTCTCCTCTGTCGTAGCTTTGGGTCTTTCTTGCAGATAGTTAACAGCTAGGTGCCCTTCTCTTCCACACCTGAATCATTTTCTCGTCCCCTTAAGGCAATTTCTAGGGTGCTTCTTTCCACACTTTTGGAAAGTGAGGTGCTAGAACTTCTTAGCACCATTGTATTTATCCATCGGACCACCATCATTGAATTCCACCTTACGCTTCTTGTCCCCATGATACCCCTGTGATTCCCCAATCTCCATTTCGACCTTGAGGGCACATCAGAAAATTTCCTTGTATCTGTCAAAGTCGTGGATCACTATTGCTTTCTGCAAGCTAGGCTTCATCCCACCGAAGAAGCAGTCAATCTTGCATTCGGGGGTAACGAAAAAGACGGAAGCGTATCGTGCAAGCCTTGTGAAGTTTTCCTCATATGCTCCAACAGATTATTCATCTTTTTTCTTGAAGGAAAGGAAATCCCTTTCCATCTTAAGCCGGAGGGTGCGCGGAAAATATTTATCGAAAAACATCTTCTGGAAATCCTTCCAATCCAACACCTCGATATCCTCATCAGGCTTCATATTTTTGATCAACGTCCACCATTGATCAGCTTCACCCTCCATACGATAATCTGCTAGGAGAACCTTCTCTTGTTCGGAACATTGGAGGATGGAGAATAGCTTTTCATTGGAGTTGATCCATTGTTCAGCGATCGTGGGGTCAGATGATCTACTAAAAGTATGAGGCCTTTGTCTCATTAAGCTCTCACTAGTGACTTGTTATTTCTTAGGGGGGGTTGAATGTTCCTCTTGACCCGTGCTTCTATTCAAAACATGATTTAGCTGAGAGAGAAGCGTGACAAAGTTCACGATTCCTGCTCCCATTGGATTTGGCATCTCATTAGTGCAGTCATCACACTGATCTTCACAACAGTTGTTATCCCGAGTCCTCTTATTACCAGCCATTGGATGGAATAAAAGGAAAGTTAGGGTAACACATAATGGTTAATCCAAATACAGAAGTTGATGACTTATAAATAAACTTTCATTTCCTTAACTCATGAGTCTATAGGCATCAATCTAGGCTTTTCATGATCTACTTTCTAACATATATTATTAGGGGAATTTTTTTTTAATTACCTTAATAAGGGTTCATACTAAGCTTTAGAATTTATCAAAACATATGCCCCGGGAGTGTCGTAACCAAGAGTGCAGCAAGGCCCATTGTCGTGCACCAGTTCCCGTTCGAGTCTAGCTCAAAGCAGTGTTTTCGGGTATTACCCCTAGGATACATCTGTGCCCGAGCCGCCTCTACCTGCTCGTATCCAGGAAGGGATGTTTTTTCTTGATAACCCACTTACTCAATACTCACCAAAACTTAGGGATATTTTTATTATACTTCGTCTTGTGTCTAGGGCTTTACTAGGGTTTCCTAATCCAAAAAATAACTAAACCTATCCTCTGATACCAACTATGACAACCTTGCTTTTATTACAAACATAAACATGATTTATTACATAAAACATCACTTGATACAACAAAGAATATCAAGAGGTTTAGTGTATTTGGGGCTTAGTATCATTACATAAAAAACTTAAAACATGAAATACAACATCTTTATTGAAAACTTCCTTCTCATGTCCACTACATTCCTTCGTACATAGCACTGCATGGGATAACCTGAGGACATGCATAAGAAAAGGGTGAGCTATAAAGCCCAGTAAGGGAGTACACATGGAACAACATGAGGATTATAATACTTGTTATACAATAGGCATATCAATAGGGCATAAGAAAAAAACATGAACATAAAGGCATGATAAAGCATGATAATCAAAACATGGAAATGTGGCAACAACACTTAACATGGAATTAGCATGAGCCATAGCTCATTGCACATGGATCATGAGTAAATACTCATTGCACATAAAGCACGAGTAAACCACTGTTTCACTTGAATTAGCATGAGTCAACACTCATTGCACATGACGTATCATGATACTATACTTTACCCAATGCATTGGAGCGTTATAAGGGCGCACCCTTATTAAACATTTCATTTCATGCATAAGTGTGCCACATGGATCATAAAACATGGATTCATAAAACATAATCATTTATTCCATGATAAAGGAATGTGGAATTCATACATGAGACTTTGTAATCAATAAGTAAAGTTTCATAAAGGTGGATACCCTTGATGGAGAAATGGTCATGGTATCCACTACATAATGACATTGGCTTAGAAAATCGGTGCGATTTCGATAGCGTAATGGCGTGACATAAGAATTCATAAAAAAGGTTGATGAGAGAGAAAGGGGTTCCTCATCATATTTACATGTAATGGACAGTAAGGAGGTAATATAGATACATGTCCCACTAATTTTAATGTTATTTAGATTCATGATACAAGATTATTGCTTGAATGTAAAAGAAGAGAGAGAAGTTCTTTTCGGAATTTCAGCATAGTAACGGGTGTACGTGGGAGGAATTTAATGAGAGAGAAAGGGGTCTCCCATAATTCAAAAAATAATAGGGCAGTATGGGGGATGTGAGAAACCATAATCAAACATTCATAATTGAAATTAAAAGGTCTATACAACTTAAAGGAAATTGACAAAAATGAGAAAGGAAGAAAAAACCCTTACTTGGAAGTGTGCTTCCAAAGGCAAGAGAGAGGCTTGTGAGAGGCTTCTTGGGAGCTTAGGGAACCTTGGGAGGATTATAGAGAGAGTAGGGCAGAGGTTGGACGAACTTCAAGGGCTTTGAGTGAGGAGGAAGTGGGAGCCTGGGTGGGTTTATATAGGAAAGGTGAGGGAATTCTTTATTATTTAGGTTTGGGACCCCTTATATTAAATTAATCCAAAGCACAAACCATCCCATGGTTTTTTCCCATGGTTTTTGGAAAAGGGTAGAGGAAAAAATTATTTTATAAGGAAAATGTCCGAACTTCTTAAAATATTAGGGTTGCTTATTTGGAGGTGAGTCACACTCCCTTGGAAATTAATTTAAAAAGGCAAGGTGCTGAATAAGTCTTGAGGGGTCCATTAATGCTTTGAAAAGTAAGTCAAACAAACCCAAAATCACATTATTTTAATGGTAAAACATATATTGGATGAAAATAAGGATTATAGTACTTTATTACATCACTATTGGGTCATTATGATGTCATAATACACATTATATATTTAAACGGTATTTAATATTTACCCCAAAATTTGACTGTCTCAGAAAATTATGAAACATTCACCATTGGATAATTTCGACAGCCTGATTCCAAAAATAACATTTATTTTATCTAAATAATTGTCTAAATATGTGATTTTTTACTTTTAATATAAAAACTGACATTTATCGAAAATTCACGGGTTTCGACATAAATGGCTTTCGAACCTTAATAAAAATTTTAATTGAATTCATAACATTATAAGATCATTTATATTTAATAAAAATTTATTTAATATTAATATTATTATTTTATTATAATATTATTTAATTCAAAAATCCCTTAATTTAATAAAACAGATTTCTTAATTAAATAATAACTAAAACACCATTTGTACTCTAAAAACTATTTACAATGTATCAAAAATGATGAGAAATTATATTCATTATTATATACAAAAATAATGTACATGAACATAGCACTAATTATTTGTTACATAACCCCTTAAAATAGCCGCATAAGACCTAAGGGTAAGGTTTGCGATGGTGACAGACTCTTGGGGTGGCTCAGATAACATCGCTCGAGTGGTAATTTCAATCAACTTCCACTTTTACTGTAGACGGTCACGTTCGAGCTTGACATGATGAAGCTCAGCTTGGGCTTGGTCAAGAGCGAAGCCCAAGGATGCCACCTCTTTTCTGAGCTCTGACAAATGGGCTTCGTATGGAGAAATTCTACAGGACAAGGCCATCACTTCTTTTTTCTGAGTAAATTGGATTTGTTAAAGTCTTATATTTATACTAATCATGTGATTACTGTTCAACTGCTATATTAGTGACGGTCAAAATTCATAACATAAAAACAAAGAATTTGACATATTATAAAAATATTTTTCGTAAAGAGACATTTAACTGGATCAAGAGGGAATTTCCATTAATGAAACTTTGGGTCGTTACACTGTATATAACCACACCATTCCCTCATACTTATTATTGCATTGGATAACCTAAGGAAAAACATAAGAAAAGGGTGATTTATAAAGCGTGGTAAGGGAGTAAAAAAATTTAACATGAATAATAAAATACATGTTAGGAAATTTTCATATCAATAGATCATAAAAAACATGAATATAAAGGAATCATATAACATGATTATCATAACAATGAAATGAAATGATAATACATAACATTGCATTAGCATGAGACAAGGATCATTTCATATGGGGCATGAGTAAACCCTCATTTTAATTGAATTATCATGTGTAAACCTTCACTGAACGTGACTTATCTTGATACTAATATTTACCCAATGAATTAGAGTGCTATCAGGGCACACCCTTCTTAAACATTTTATTCCATGTATAAGTGTGCCACATGGATCATAGAACATGGAATCATTAAAGATCATCATGTATTCCAGGATTAATGAACGTTTCATACATAAATGAAACTTTATAATCAATATATAAATATTAATAAAGATAAATATCCTTTCATAGACAAATTTTCATGGTATTCACAAGACAATTACTTTCACTTGGAAAACCGCAGTGCAATCTCGATAGCATAACATCATGACATAAGAATTCATAGAAATGGTTGATGAGATAAAAAGGGGTGTATCATCATATGTAAATTAAATGGATAGTAAGGGGTAATATATATACATTTCCCAACATAAGTAGTGGAATTTTAGATTCATAAAACAAAATAATTTCTTGATTGTAAATGAGGTGAGAGAAATTACTTACGGAATTTCAGCATTGTAACACGTGTACATGGAAGGTATTAAAGAGAGGGAAAGGGGTATCTAGTCATTAAAAAATAAATAGGGAAGTTTGGGTGAGGTGAGAAATCATACCCCAACAATTGTAATTGAAATTAAAAGGAATACCCATATAATGAATTTGGGACAAAAAATGAGAATGGAAGAAATCCCATACATGGATGTGTAATCCCAAAGACGTCAGAGAGGCTTGATTGCAGCATCTATGGAGCTTGGGGTTCCATGAGAGGATTATAGAGAGAGGAAGTCAATTGTTGGACGAATTCCAAAGGCTTTTAGTGAAAAAAAGTGGGAGCTTTGCTGGGTTTATATAGGAATGAATATGGAATTTTTTATTATTTAGGTTCGGGACACCACACATTTAATCTAATCAAAACCACAAACCAACCCATGGTTTTTTCCCTTGTTTTTTGAAAAGGGGATTGGAAAAAAATATTTTATAAGAAAATTGAAGAACTTCTTAAAATAATAGGGTGGATTATGTGGAGGTGAGTCACTCTCTCAATAAAATCAATTTAAAAAGATAAAATGTTTCATAAGTCTTGTAGGGTCCACTAAGGCTTAGAAAAATAAATAAATAAAATCTTAAATTTTCATTATTTTAATTGTAAAACATATTTTGGCCCAAAATAATGTTTATAGTATTTTATTACATCACTATTGGATCATTATGATGTCATAAAAACATTATATATTTAAATGGTATTTAATTTTTACCCACAAATTTGATTTTCTCGTGAAATTATGAAAAATTCGCTGTTGAATAATTTTGTCATCCTGATTCCAAAAATAATATTCATTTTATCTAAATAATTTTCTAAATATGTGAAATTTAAATTTTAATATAAAACCTGACATTTATCGAAAATTTATGGGTTTTAAAAAAAATAGCTTTCAAACCTTTATAGAAATTACAATATTATTACTACAAATTATAGGTAAATTTATATTTAATAAAAATTAATTTAGTAATAATAATTCATTAAAATATTATCCATTTAAAAAATCCAATAATTCATCAAAATATATTTATTAGATGAATATTAACTAAAAATACTATTTCTTCTTTAAAAACTATTTACAAAGTAATAATAATAAAAATGAATGCATACTCTCTATACAAAAATAATGTATATAATAACATTGTTAAGGTCTTTTTACGTAGCTCCTTATAACACGCACATAAGACCGACAGGTATGGTGTGTGATGGTGATGGATTCTTGGGGTGCCTCACATAACATCGCTTGGGGGGTAATATATATCAACTTCCACATCTCCCGAATGTTGTTCCGCTTGAGCATAACATGTTGAAGCTCGACTTGGACATGGTCAAGAGTGAAGACCAATATAGCCACATCATTTTCAAGCTCCAATGAATAGGTTTCATATGTATAAAAAATACTGGATGAGGTCTTCGCTTCCTTTGTCTGAGTAAATTGTATTTGTTAAATTCTAATATTTATACTAATCATGTGATCATTGTTTAACGATGATATTAGAAATAGTCACAATGCCTAACAGTATTTTAAAATCTGAAAACATAAAACCAAGGAAGTGCATGATTTTTATATATATATAACAAGGAATTTAATTAGATCAAGATGAATTTTTGTTAATGAATGTTTGGGTCATTAAAATGATTATGTGTACCATCTTATCCTGAGATGAATATGGAGATTTTTAATGACTCACATAACTCAACCTTTTCTATTTACCCAAGGAGCACAAATATGTATAAATATCTCTTAGATAACTTTTTGTGGGACAATATAAAGTAGGATATTGATAAAAATAAATCAAAAAGCCTAGTAAAGAAACAAGGTTTAGGCTGAAAAATAGAAGTCCATGGGGGTGATGTAGCCACTAACCATACCAACATGGAAGTGTGGGATTATCACCATAGTCTTCTTCACTAGACTTTCAAGGACATCTAGAGGAAATATGATATATGGGTCATTGTGGATCTTCATACAAATACATATCACTTTATAATAATTCAAGAGGACTTTTCATATGATAAAAATGAAAGGATATATATGAAATAGGTGGTAATGATGCATAGGGTACCACTATCTATTTTATCTTATAAGGATATGAGATTTACCTTGATGTTTTGGAAGAGTATCCAACCTGATCTTAGCATTGAGTTTTACTTCATCACAACCTATCATCCCCAAACTGATGGCCAACCTAAGCAAACATTTCAAAAACAAGAAGATATGTTGAGTGTATATTCAATGGAATTTAAAGGAGGATGATACCTACATCATCCACTGGTTGAATTATTTTACAACAATAGTTTCCACTCTAGTATCTAAATGGAACCGTATGAAGTCCTTTATGGGAAAGGTGTAGAACACTAGCGTGTTGGGATGAAGTCCGTGAGCGTAAGCTAGTAAGACCACAAATGATCGATGAAATGTTGGAGAAGGTGAAAATAATTCAGCAACACATCAAACCATCCTAATGTCGAAAAAATAGTTATGTAGACAATCGTCGACAAGGCATTGAGTTCAATGATGGAGACATGTTATTTCTTCACATATCACCATGGATGAAGGTCATTGGATCTGGTAAGAAAGGAATGATATGTCCCAGGTACATTGGCCCCTTTGATATGGTAGATCTTGTTGGAAATGTGGCCTACCAACATGCACTCCCACAACCATGTCTAAAGAATATGATGTCTTCCATATGTCCCTCTTAAGGAAGTAAATACAAGATCCATAACATGTGTCGTCTTCAGAGGTGGTACATTTGAAGGATGATGTTTTTTATGAGGAGAAGGTAGTGAATATTTTGGATCTTAGATATAATGTTGTATGCAACAAGACTACTCACCTAGTGAAATTTCAATGGTGAAACCATATGTATAAAGAAGAAACATGGGTACTAGAGGAGGAAATAAAGGAAACGTAACCACCTTATTTATGGCTTTGCATGTAAAACAATATTTGGAGGGTGAAATTTCATAAATGGGGAAGAATTTAATGACCCATTGTTTTATCAATGTAATTACCTTCTTATAAATATTCTTTATAGTATACTCACTCTAGGAAACAAAATGAACTACTAAGTACTATGTGACCTTTAAACCTAATATTTTCACTACTATTATTTTAATTTCATAAATCTGATGTACACGGTAATTATAAGTAAGATGTTTAGTGTCCGATAAGAAAAATAATTTTTTTGTGAATAGTAACTTCCCCCTACGAATAGTAATGAATTGAAATATGACCCTTATAATGAGTAAACAATCCATGTATATTGTAACCTTACTAATGAATGTTTACGAAAAATGTATCTATCTTATAAGAGACAATATGACAAGGTTGGGATTTTTATAATTCATAATTATTTAAATAAAAATTTATGAATAATTTAATAATTAAGAAATAAAATGAATTTTAATAAAATTTATTCATAAAGTAATTTTTTATGTCTTATTATTATAGAATAATTCGATGAGAGCTTAATTAATTTAACAAAGTAGTATAAAATCTATAGTAAATTTAAAAAATGTATTTTCAAGTAAATGATGCTTTTATTTAAAAATAAAATTTTCTATATTTAGAAAATTATTATCATAAATTTTTTTTCAATTTTGAATTCTAAATGTCGAAAAATGATAGGGGTAATTTTTTTGGATTTTTCTAAAATACAAGAATTTTTTATGCATAGAGAAATACGGTAATTTACCGTATATATACATTATGTGTTAAATACACTATTACTAGAATCATCGATGATCTAAGCACCATTGGTGAGAACTCTCTGACACTAATTACTAGTTTTGGTCATGGAATCATCACTGTTTACTGTCTTATACAGAAATAATAAATTAATGATTACAATATTACTAAAACCATCCTACCCACCATTATAAAAACCACCCACGCACCCCTCCTATATTATCTCCTTTCAATAGCTATAAATTGACGAAATTCTACTGAAATCACTCCCCATAATAAATACCCATGTCCAACAACCCTTTTCTCTCCTCAAGATACCAAATACTCTCCCCTTAAGAGGCACTCAATGAAGATTAATTCTAGAGGTAAATTCCTTTATTCAATTCTTTTACTTTCCTTTAATGATCCATTTTTTATTTTATAACCTTACCTCTCCTTATTGAAATGTTATGAAAAATCCAGTGCCCTATATTTTCATTAATTTCATTATGATAATCGAGTAATTTATTATCATCTCTCCTTAACCATTCTTTTATACTAGCAGTAAAAACACCATCAAAGATGTGTTAATTTAACACATTCAATGACGATAGGTTTTCAATTTCAATTACCATCTTTAATGATGATCCTGGAATTATTATTATTGTTTAACCATACCATAATATTTTTATTATTTCTCATTTATGGTTCAAAAATATTTTTATACACATGGTTTTGATTAATAATGAATGATGTGTCTAATGTGATAAAAAATCGCCAATTTACCAAAATGGTTTTCACTAATGTTTAATATAATGTGTCATCTTCACTCCAATTAACCAAATGTTATTTGAAAACATGTTACCTTATATATTTTCAATAGTAAAATAATGAAAATTATATAAAATCATCCCCATTTTACAAGATTATCTATTAATGTATATTTGAAAATTGATCATGAAACAAATTGAATTAAAAAAAGAAATTGAACTTCATAACCAATAAATAAAGTTATGAACAAACTAAGAAAGGTTGTACTAAATAAATAACATGTATAGTAGGTTCTATAATTATTAATTAAATAACCTAATTTTTTTTATTAATTTCATTAATATCATGTGGAGAACACCATCATACTTAAGGTAAGGGATTTTACCTGGACCTCCATTATTCCTCCGAGTTACTCTTACTCTCTTTTAACCCAAATTAAATCCTATAATATTTTTTTTATGTATTATAATTAATTTTTACAAGTCCAAACACGTTTATCAAGAACCATTAATCATTATCTTCCATGGATATAAATGATTTTAAGTGATTCCCTCTTCAATACTTCCTCATAAGAAAACCCGTTTTAATGGAACTTCCCGAATTATTACCCAATTTTAAGTGCACTCCATCATCTATTTTAATCGACCATTGTTTTTATAAAATCAGTATTCTTATTAGGAAAAAATTATTGATTCAATAATTTTTTATATAAAGGATTATTCCCATTTCCATGCCCTTTATTATTATTTATAAAACCACACTAAAATGTTCTAATTCTAAAATTTCTTAAATTATCTTCTTATATTTCGTCACATCTGTTTGAAATAACATACCATGATATATAACCAATTTCCCTTATGAATTTATATTTATGTTATAATTCCTTTCTTTCATGGAAACTTGTATTATACACCCTGTTATTATGATTTGTGACATGATTATGATACCCATTTCTTTCCATGGGTACCCACATGATTAGGCATGATTGATTATGTACAATTATTTATTTTCAAGAATATTCATGAACATGTTATGATTGGTGTGCCTAGATAGCACTCCAATGCCTTGGGTAAATTTGACTCTCATGAGATGTTATGTGCAACAGTTTTGGAGGTTTTCCTTTACCCGTGCTACCATGTCCAACGATCATTGTGGTTAACCATGAATTGTGATCATCTAACAGAAATGATCATTGACACTTGCTAAATTCATGTTTTTTGTTACTACCACATTAGTATGATTCCATTCTTATATGATCCCATGTTATTAATTTTGTGGTTCCATTTGTTCAATTACATTATATTCATTTTTATATCCTTATGTCATGCTTCATAACCAATGTGATGATGCTTTATTCTTATGCCTAATCCCATACTAGGATTTTATCCCATACCTTGGTTCATGTTATCCCCAAATTATCACATGTAGATATTAGGGTGTAAAGGGATCTGTGAGACCATTATGATGTTTAAATAACGAAATGTATTTTGGTTCCATGATTTCATTTTTAGGTACCTAGTCTTCCAAGACACAAGGCTTCCGAATACTTGGATTTTAATATGATGTATTATTATGATTAAAATCATATAATGAGTTGTGTAAAATTCCACGTTTGTTATATATTTCAGCACTGTTTTTATAAATAAATCAATTTCTACATCATATGGTATTTCTTAATGACAATAATACAGTCTAAGGACTGATACACACGTTTACAAATAATAACATCTTGTGACATATAAAATGAGGATTTCTTACTGGAGAATATATTATCATAAAAAATATTCTTGGATATTTGTAATGAAAAAAAACTATGAGAACGTGTATAAATGTCTTATGATTCTCCTGACCATAATTTCCAATATTATCAGTGTCATTTAAGATAATATCATATTTATATGATGCATTTTTCAAAGAATATTTTCACAAATCCTTTAGCTTATCATTGTTTATTGAAACTCATATGTCCATTCAATGTGACATAAATTCATAGGATATTGTAACATACTAGTTAATGTAGAAGGAAATAATTATGTAGCTATATAATTCATTAACAGTCTATACAATAAATACATATAATCATATACTCAAATGTATTTTGTAGCGAAATATGTACAACAGTCATCGTACCCTTATAATCATTTATGATCATTTATTGAAATCAATTGTTAATGATTATATTTACCCTTACTGAGAATTTGAGGTCACCTTTGTCATATTTTCCATAAACCCTGGTAAAAAAATTATTACAAATGAATTACATATAGAAAGGTATAATGTGTTAAAAATATTATAGGAGATTTTGACGACTTGTTAAGAAATTATAAAACTTGGGTATAGTAAGAAAAACTATCACTTGATGACATTGGTATTTTTATCTAAGTATTTTTCCTAATTAGATAAAAATATAAACCTAAAAGATCAATTGGTATCTTTTGGATCCAATATCATTTTATGATGTTTTATGTATTGTATTTCTAAAATTATGCACCATTTAACGATATCAATTAAATTGTGTAATGATTTTATTTTTAGAACTGAATTTGTGTGTATTGGTTTAGAGATGTCATGGTTGGTATTAGAGCATGGGTTAGAAAATATTAAATATTAATATGTTTTCATGAGAGATTAAATTAATAGGTCTGGATGCATTATGTGTTTAAAATATTTTCATTTATGAGAAGTTCAACGGAATATACACCTCTTTTATGGTTTTAACTGATTGTATTTCAAGATGATTAATTATATTTTGGGAAATTATTTTTTAGGTTGAGTAATATGAAACCGAAAATTTTAACTTGAATTATTTTTTAGATGAATGATATTACATTATTGGGAATGTAAAACCAAAGGTAGGAGAAATTTTTTTGTTCCAAACATTCCCTCATATTGAGGTTATTGAGGTCAATTGAGATAAAATTTAATTATTTTATAGAATGATATAAGTTTAACATTTAGTTTAATTGTATAAATTTTAGAGTGAAAAGTATTATTTATGCATATGAATGTTCGTACGTTTTAGTTATTTTGTTACCTTGTTCTAATAATTTTCTAATTTTATATATATTAGAGGATTATCTTTTTATCCATGTCTCGATCATGTGATCTATTAAATGTTGATCTTATAAGAAAAAAATTTATTTATTGTCGATAATCAATACATGGAATATGGGATGACATATAGGATTAATCATGATAATTAATCTTAAAACCAAAGAATTAAATTTAATTTAAATATTTGAAGAGATCAAATAATTTTTTTTTCTATTTTCAATCTTTAGTATAATAAAAAATTCCATCATAAATTAATTTATTTTATTTTCAATAAATATTTCTCATTAATTGTCGATTTTATTTATCTCTTCGTGCCTTATGATTTTGTGGTATTAATATATCTCATCATCACATTCTCTATCACAACCCCTAACCATTTTTTTTAATTATCTCTTCTTTATTAATATTTTTGATTCCCCCAAAATTTCTCCAATTTGTATACCTAGCTACGTGTTATTTCAGATTACCTTTATATTTTCCATTCCCACTTTTCAGAAATATGTTTTATTAACACTTTTTACGATGTGGGGTTTAAAAAAATATATTTTGACCAATTAATAATTTTAATTATCAATACTGAGAATAAATATATAGGATGAAATTTATTTATCAAGGGATAATAAAATATCATGATATTTGAAAAATACAATATTCGATATCCTATATGAAACCCAATAGTAATCTTAAACGTCACTAAAAATAATATTACTTTAAATATAATCTTTATGGACTAGATTTTTAATTGTCGATTATGAATAGAATCGAAAATATTATAGATTATTCTGATTATTTTACTACTAGGTAAAAATGTATTGATATATTATTACTAAATTACAACTCAACTTTTAATGGAGTGTTTTTATTCTTTAGAAATTGTTTTCTAAAAATGGTTTTTATTTTTATTTTTTTGAAAATGTTATAATTAATTTCATTAATATTAATAAAATAATCTATTAGAGTGATATTATTTTTAAAAAAATCATATCAAATTTCATTTAAGATGAAATTTTGAGCTTTTTCTTAGGAGAGTAATTTTATATAAAATAGTGGATAAATATTGTTCTTATATAAAACTATCCTTCCATTAATGTATTTAAAATTCAATTTATTGGTTTTAATTTATTTTTAAATTTCATTAGATAATTATTATTTTATAATAAAAATATTTTATTTTAATTTGAATTATTCTTAATTTTGGGAGAATATTTTTTTGCATAAATTAATCATTTTTGGAAAATCATTTTTCATTATGTTTTTATGAATTATTTTAAAACTAATTTATAAAACTTATTTGGATTGAATTTGATAAAATCAATTAAATAGATCATATTTTATAATTAGTTCAAATTTTATTTCGTTCATAATAAATAGAAACCTTTATAAAAATATTATCACCATGGTAATGTTAATCAGCTATAGTAGTATTAAAACTATAAAATATGTTTTCAAATTCATCCACAAACATTCCAATATTTCTTTATATGAGTTTATTTCAACAAAACACATTATATATTGTAAAATACGAAGATTTGGTGACATATTTCATTAATAAATATATATTTCTTATTTTTGGTAAAGGAATGTTCTAAAATGACTCTTTCTAGAATATAATATTTGTATTAGTTTTTGAGCGAGAAAAAAACATGTAAGAAATGGTGCTAAAATGTCTTTTTAAAATTAATAATATTTTTTATGATAATTTACTATTAATTTATAGTTATGAAATTATTATGTAAAACACTTACAACTCTCACACAAACATTGTGGATGTAGTTAAAAAATCATGTATATAATTCTAAAAACATAAAAAAATAGTTTTGGTGATTTTTGGTGTTCCATGAATTTTTTTGAAAAATATAATGTCTTGGAAATGTATTGAATTATTATATTTTAAATAAATTTTATTCAAGATATTTTTTATTTTCAATTGTTTAAATATTCTCAAAAATTGAATTTATTTTTTTCTTTGTTAAATAATATTTTGTTAAGTTATTTAAAATTAATAAAAAATCATAAATTGTTTATGGTGAATGGGATATGGTTAATAATATCAAATATTTTCCACTTATGTTTCAGTTGATAGTTTTTATCATCTTTCTTGCAACAAAATTTGAAAAAAAAAACTTATTATCACAATAAACATTAACTGGGTAAACCATGTGGCTAAAAGTAATACATATTTGTCAAAATATCACCTGATATTGTAATTTTTTTATAATATAGGGTTTATATATATCCATAATATAATTTATTTATATCAATTTTTCTCTACTTGAACATGAAAATTAAAATCAATAATTTAACAACTTCCGTAATTCCAAGGGTTCCCATCTCCACACCTATATATAATGACCTCTTCTACTATATTTCTCACACATATTATTCTAATTATAATAAAAAACCTACGAAAACATTTTATTGGATTCTTAATAATAATTTTGGTGGTGATTTTCTTCTTAATTTACCAACCATTGCCTCTACAAGGGGAGATCAAAAAAAGGTTCTTTAATGAAGAAGTAATCATCTCAACTGAGAATTTTCATTTTACTTCATCTTATAATTTCCTTAATAGTATTTTAAAATATTAAATATAATATTATAAATATATCTTAAATACTAATACTATATTATTTAAATTTCATAACCATACTATTTTCTTTTTAACATCAAATGGGAATCGAAGACATCATTCTTGTATATGTGAAAAATAACACCTCACATTCTAATGAATATAGTTTTTTACCACCACCTTTCATGGATGGTTATTATAATTTATTTAATTTATATATATATATATATTATATTCATTAAACAATTATTAATTTTAAAAAATAATATATCAATTGTTTTAATATTATTCCAATCATTAAAAATTCAATTTCCACCCATGTGAACATATGGATTGTCTTCTCTACGTTGTGATCTTAATTATTCCTTAAAAAAATCCTCATGGATGGTCATGAAGATAGGTTTATTGATTTTATTTGATTTTAAAATTTCATAATTATTCTTTAAATATAATATAATATTTTCATTATTTAGATTTGATGTAATAAAAAGTAAAAGCATTGCTTCAATGGATGTGTGGGATACTACCACGTGAGTCAATACATTTTGTTCATTATGACGAAATTTCATAAATTACAATGAAATTGAATTATATATATAAAAGTGATAATTATTTCATGATTAATATTCTAGAGGTGATAGAATAGTAACCCATTTTTCTTTGATCATCCTACAAATGAAATTTTTTAATTTTGAATTGAGAGTCATCAAAACACCTGATGTGGAAAAAATTGATTATGAAATTAAATAAATAATTAGAATAAATGAAGTAAATGGTTTAATCATAAATTAATAAAAATTGAAATTTTCTTAAATAATTATATAATTAATATATGTATGATTCCGACCATTATATGAGGTATTTTCTGGTTTATTTTTTGGATTGAGTATGTATATATTGCTTAATGTGATGGTTGTTGTGTGTAGGAGGACTCTCTAGGGTGTCCTAGTGGTTTAGTATAAGGAAGAATGGAGAGAATGTCCATCTGGTGAATTTTTCACAATTGGTGCATGGTTATTTGTAATGGTACATCCAAAAAATGGGTTCCTAGAGTAGGGGTGAACGGTATGAAGAAACCATGAATGGAGGACAGAAAACCATACGGTCTGGGAAAAATTAATTCTGTATGGTTAGAAATCATTTTTTCAATCCTTAAAGTATCTCCAAGTAATCATTCATTGTGGTCCCTTCCTGAATAGTGGTTGCCTCACAGTTGGTGCATGGCTTGGAAAACATTGTAGCGAAACCATGCACCCCTTTGAATGTGAGATTTTCAAATTTTTTATCTCCGACATTAAGTGTTATGTGTTGGTATTTCTATCCATTCTCCTCAAACGGAACAAGTTAAAAACAAAAAATCCCTATACATTTCAAAGACAATCTTCCTCATTTTTAAGCTATTTTGAGCATCATTTGTTTCTAATAGGTTATCCATGTGAGTGAAATACTCCTCATCCTTCACTTTTTAGGATTAGCGATTGTTTATCCATTCTTCTTATTCAAAATCATTAAAAAATCTAGATGATCATAGGTTGGAAATCCAAGGGGTATTTAAATCGTAACCAAAGGCCAGGTTTAATCTAGATTTCATCTTTGTAATTTAGGTAGGTGGTATACATTTTATATGTGTTCTAACTCTTTAATATGTATATTAAAATCATTAGTGAATAATTGAATTTATGTGACATAGATCCCAAAAAAATGAGTTTCATGTTAGTTTGAGTTATGGAACTAATGTAATGGTAATTATGTTTCATTTTCAACTAGGAAGTAGGGTTTTTTGGCATATTACGAATGGGTTAAATGAATTCAATTGGATGTGCTAAATGTCTAATAGGTTTTGATGGAAAAATTTAAATAAATTAAATCATTTTAATGATAATGTGTAAATGGGATAGGGACTGAAGATGATTTATGTGATGAAAAAACTATGAAATGTTAATGTTAAGTGTATTGTTTTGGTATTTTTTTTGAAATGGTATATATAGTAAATGATTTAAGATTCATATGCACTTGGATGAGTGGTTTTTGGGGTATTATATTGAGGTTCTAGGACTATTGTTCAGGTTCGACTGAGGCTCTAAAACCCACACCTAAAATGCATAGTTTAGAGATTCAAAATTAGTTTCCTTTCCCCAAACATTTTTATTGGATGATACAACATTGTCTGAGGCTCGACCTTATTTTTAGGTTATTTTTTGTGAATTGTTTCTCATAGTGATATTGGGAGCCTGACCTATCCCTTTCTCTAGAGTGGTTGACCAACAAAGGGAATTCTGTAAAAAATGAATTGCCTGACGCATGGATTAAATAATATAAATGGTTTAAGTGAATATGGTTAACTAATTGAACATAGTTTACATTTTTAATCATGTTACTCTTTGGTACATGCATACTCTATCTATTTGTTCTAGATATTTTGTATCCACCGTTGGTGGTGGCTAATAGATTCAAACTAGCATCCTTCTTGGGCCACCATTGTGTACATAAGAAAACTCCATGGTTGAAGGATATGACATGGTCAAGGGCCATGTGATAAATTTTTGATTGGGAATGTGACGTTCATGGAAGAGTGGAAACAATTTGGTGTCGGAACCCATTTTGGGTGTCTTTAGTTTTTCATTATTTTGCGATATTTTACAACTAGACCTACATGTTGTGAAAAAGACATATTTATCATTTGGTTGTGGACTTGTACTATATTTTGGAAAATTGGTTGTTATGCATTATTTTTGGTTATTGATTCCTTATTTTGTATTTTATTTTCTTTGTATTACACTGATAAAGTGAGTGTAGTCTCCCCACACGTACTATTAAACACTCTAATCTAGTTAGTAGCCTTTGGAGTACTAGGTGGCATTCTTAAGGTCACGTGGTTAGTCAACTCTGGGTAACAGTTTAGTGGCCTCTAGGTTGAGGACATTACAAAGTCATATTATAGTGGTTCTCTTATGTTGTCATACTATTTGAAGAATATATTATAGAGACTATGATGTTTCGCACCTCGTCAATGAGCATGTGAATGGCAGTAGCTAATCCATGATTGGTGGAAATCTAGGAACCTAGTTTGGATAATGTTCTTTATTTTTTTTGTTACATTTGAAAAATATTTCACCACTAGGTGATGCACATATTGTGGGATGTGACTATTTTTATGACATTTTGGTCATGTACCAAATGTTACAAGATTTTGTTCATTCAGGAATCATTTTAGGCACCTAGGGTCATATAATACATGAATCATGGTCGACACATATGATTAGGGTTTTTGGGACATTAAGGATACACTATAGCTCATTTTCAATGAAAATATGAAATAAGTGGTGTGTAATAATGATAATGAAAATGCATAAATGAAAATAATGTCATGAAATGGATAAATAATACTTCATAATGATATTTTATAAATGAGATTGAATTTTTATTTTAAAAAATTGTAAAAAAATGGAATGGTGTCTAAAATAGAATGGTTTCCACTATGAACGATGGAATGGTTAAAAAAGATATTTCTTAAAAAATATCATGGTTGGGTGAGTTTTTTTCAAAGATAACCAAGGACCATGGAAGGGAATGATAAGGTTATTGATAAATTTGTGGCGATATCAGTTGGGATGGTGTGTATGGAATAGGTAGATTATGGATAGTGGAGAGCCTTATTTTGAGAAAATTTTGGATGTTTGTTGTTATGTGTTTTGTGATGTGTTCGTGGTATTCTTGGAAAATTACACCATGGAAACATGTGTCTATTAGGAGACAATATAATTTCATTGAGAATGATCTTCTATAAGTGCTGAAAGAAATCTTCATGATCTATGGTAAAAGAGGTGATTAGTAGTTCTATGATAATATTTCCTGTCTTATATAGATGGTGGAACCAGACCTAAGGCAGGTTACTCCATGTTTCATTGAACTGACTAGAGAATTTTAGCTGTAATACCCTCCAACGTTTTATGAAGATGGTGGACTTGAGGAAGCCATGTTCTTGATGGAGACTATCCAAAAGATTCTAGATCACCTATAGAATCCTCCTAAGAAGATAGTCATGTCTGTGGTATACATGTTACGGGGAAAAGAAAATCTCAAGAGGGAAATCATGGTTTAGACTAAGAAAGAGTATGGCATGTTATGGAAGGGTATTAAAAGAATAGTTTCTAGAACATTTTTATCTGGTGACCTTGAGGGACAAGAAGGAGGTCTAATTTATGAGTTTCACTCAGGGAACTTTTCTAGAGATGGATTATGTTGTGTTCTTCACCAACTTTCAAAACATTCTTCCATTGTTGGTAGGGGATTAATTTGATATGGGGAGGCATTTCCTAGATGGACATATAAATGGGATTAATTCCCAACTGAATTTATTCTGTTTTAATGGGTTTGATGAGGCGGTGGATCAGGCCCTTATTTCTGAAGGAAATCATGTGGAGGATTCTAATGGTATACCTGAAGTTCTAGTTGGGAGATCCAGTGGCATGAATTTAGATGTTAGAAATCATTGCATTGAGATTTATGACTATGGATATAGTGGAAATAGTAGTCAGAAAAGATAACTAGGCCCTCATGGTACTGATCAAGTGTAAAGCCCATGTTTTCCAAACAAGTTAAAATATGAATTTTTTTATCTTTTTCATTTGTTGTTCAGGACAGAATTTAAAAAAATCATTGGTAAGAAGGTTCACATGATGGAAATGTTTAAATGTGTTTATATCGGGCGTAGGTAAAGGCATGAGGAGTTTCCCGGACGTCAGATTAGAATTATGGAGCATCGGATCAAAAAATCTTAGGATTTTAAGGTACAACTAAGAGTTCATGGTTGGAGCACATCCAATTAAACCATGCAGCATGCTATAGGAAACATTGAATCTTAATTCTAAGGGACATAGAAGCTTGCACGCTCTGCATTGGGTTAGGAAAACTATTATGTACAAACAGTGAAAGGTGAGTGTCTTAAATAGAGACTCTCTCATGGTCCTTACACAGTTATACAAACCTTTTGGGATAGACCCTGTGAAGTGAATTTTTTAGATTGATCGTTCCACACTACTGGAAAACGTTTTTCTATACCATGTGAGCTAAACCATGTGTCTTAACCCATTTTTGGTTTTGGGTTAATTTATTTAATTAGTTTTCTGATTGAGAGGGATTTAATTAAATGTTTTGATATGGGGGTTTTAATTAATTAAATTCACGATTACAAAAAATTTAATTAAAGAATGAAAAATGAGGTCTTATTTAATTAAATATAATTTTAGATAATTTAATTAAATGATAATGAGTTGTATTTTTATTTATTTAAACCGAGGTGAATGGAATTTAGTTAAATGAGGATGAGATAGAGGATGAATAATTAAATCAATTGTGTTGAAGAGAATTTAATTAAATTGTGTTGAATGGGGGAATTGATTTAATTCAATTGATTTTGGAAGATATAAATTAAATAATGATGACTTGGAGAATTTTATTTAATTAAATTCATTGGATAACAATTTAATTAAATGATGTTTAATGAGGGAATTATGGGGTTTAACAAAGAACAATTTAAATTAAATAATAATAATAATAAGGTTATTATTATTATTATATTAATTCATATAAATTTAATTGGGGTTATTCGATGGAGAAAATAAGAGGGAGACACACCCCATATCCTTCATTTATGTCAAGCGTGACCCCCTCATCTCCCATGGAGGAGGCACACCACCCCCTTTTCCTGACTCTTCTCTGCATGCCAGATCATAGTGGTTCCTTCACAGATGTTGTCTACCTCATCAAGGCATTTACTTATCCGCATGTTTTGTTCTTCACATCGACCGTCTCATATATCCTTTTCCTAGTCTCCCTTTGGCTAAAACCCTGTGGCCTAAGATTAACTCAATTTATTCCTTTCTTCCAATTCTAGGAGGCATAAAGGATGTATCAGGACCCGCTGGTCTGTATTTCTATAACTTCAACTGAAGGTATGGTGTTTCATCTTTATTTGGTTCACCGTCAACATTTTTGGGTAGGGATATAAACCTAATAATTTGTTTCTCACCCTTTTAAATAGACTCTTATGGTGTATTTTAATTGCGGTGAATTAATTAGTGGTGCTTTGGTCCTCAACACACTAATTTTGGGTGCTAGTTATCTTTGTATAGTGATTCGACAAATTATGAGTACAAGTGCACTACTGTTGAGGTTTGTGTATGTGATATGATGATAGTTTAAGTTACAAATCATTAGCTGAGCCAATTCATTGAGGTGGGGTCTACAATACTTCTCAATGAATAAAATGAAGTTATTATAAAATTGTTGTTGATTATGAATTTAATTAAGAATCATAAATGCATTGTTTTATTGGTATAAAATAATTTTTTAGATAACAAAATCACATTTTTTTAATAAGACTCCTCTAATGGAGGTGTGATTCCTTCAAGATAAAAACATAACATTTAGATTTATAAGTTCATTTATCTTTCTAGTATATATTTTTCTATTGTTTCCCTTACATGTTAAAACACTTGGGTTAACTATTAATTATGAGTATTGACTGGTATAATTTATAATAATTAATTTTAAATTAATTATACTCCGTAAGGATGTAATTTAGATAGTTAATATGGGGATTAGTTATGAGATAGTGAATTGGGTAGGTCAAGATAATTAATTTGTGAATTAATTACAAACCTCGATAATTTAAATTGTTATATTAAATTTTAAAATTAATTTTGATCTTTTGAATAATTGTTTTGGATAATTAATTATGGAAATTAATTATGGAAAAATGAGATTTAGAATGGAATAATTAATTGTTAATTAATTATGTGCTAGATTTTATAATATATATATATATATATAATTAATTGTGGAATTAATTATGAGATCTGTAATTTCCTATTTTGAAATAATTAATGTTGTATTTATTATGTTCCTTTATGTTCGACTAAGATAATTAATTGTATGATTAATTATGATGATTTGTGATTAGGAATGGATAATCAATGGGTTGAATTAATTATGGGATGAAATTTTTGTTAATTAAATGATGAATTAATTAATGGAATTGTGGAATTAGTTAATTTGGGGGGTAACTATTGTTCCATGATATGGTTCAATTACACATTGATTCTAAAGGGAAGGATTGTGGATAATTCTTGAGGACTTAATTATTGAGACTGGATTAATTAATTTTTTATATAATTAAAGAATGATAATTAGGTTCTAGACATGGTGTTCTAGACCAAAGGTGATGTTGTTTCTTGGCCATGGAGTTCCTCCCCAATATATTCCAAATGATATAAATGAATTAGAATGTGTGTTCTAGACATGGAATTTCAGACCAATGTAGAATTTGGTACATGGACATGGCGTTTCTCCTCAATAGTTGTCATATGATGTAAATGAATGAGAATGTGGGTTCTAGACATGGAATTATAGACCAATATAGAAGTTGGGACATGGACACGACGTTCTTCCCCAATAGTTATCAATGAGCTTAGATGTATGGTGTTAGACATGGTGATCTACAATAGATGAGAATTGGCATGTCAGACATGATGATCTACATTAAATTAGAAATAGGTTGTTTAACATGGTGTACAAAAACCAAATGAATAACAATAATGAATTATTAAATGAATGAGAGATGTAGATCAAACCCGAGTTAAATGTGAATAAATGAAGAAAGGTTGATAACAATTAGAATTTCGACATGATATGGAGTTACTATTGAGGTACATGCATTCATGGGAACTTTTGAGATAATAAATTATTAAATAGAGAATAATTGGTAAAGTGTTGGAAGGTATTTATGCTTGTTAAATATTCTTGTATGATTATTGTGTAGACTCTCATTTGGACTATGTGCCAAAGCATGTATCACCGTCAGATGTCCCTTTGGAACCTAGATGGGGGTTTTGGTTATTTATTCAGTTATATTATTTCCTTGATATATCTTCACACCATTTTTATATATTATTGTCTAAATTGAGCTATACGACTGGTTGTCTCGAACGACAGAGATGAATATCTCACACCCTATTCGGGTAGCAATTGCACCGGGGTACCTGAGTATACTTCCATGTTTGTAGGATGATGTAACTTTTCTTGTGGCTATTACATGTACTTGGGAGTTAAGAGAAAAGAACTAATCAAGATCTTGGGATGCCATCAGAGATCACCCCAAGGGCTTTGAGTATTTTATTTATTTCTATATTAGAATGTATGGTATAATATTTATTTACTATTTTCTTATATATATCACCAGAAAATTCATGAATTGTATATCCCAGAGTTGGGTATTTTCATTATTCATTTGGTCATTGTTTTAGATATTCATTAGGTATTGTCTGTGTTTCTTAGATATTTCCTCTATGCACTTCGAATATGAGGGTATATTATCCCCACTAACTATCCATAGACCGTCACTATTAGTTTGTAGCCTATGGCTTATGGGGAGATGAGCTTGATGTTATGTGGTGAATATACTGGCTACTGCTTTGAAGGTATGTCAGGTTAGAATATAACAAAATGGTATTATAGGTTTGTGTATTCATTATTTTCCCTTTTAATTTCTATTTTTGGTTGGTAAATAGGAGACTAAGAATGATCCAGAGCTTGGTTAATAGTCGTTCTTGGGATTGATCACCCCATGTATGGAAAATAACCAAGTTTTTAGGGATGGTAATTGATGTTTATACTACTTGAGATTATAGTTTATATGATTTCACATTGAGTGACAGGTTCATTTTCCACAACTAATTGATTTTGAGAATTTTAAAAATTTTCCTTAGCCTAATATGGAAAGGAAATTACATTACATAAAACATATTAGGCACATAATGATTAAATTACATGCATATAACATTCCATGTAGTTGCATTAGTAAGATGATTTCCAGTTATGATAGTGTTACTTGGGTGGAATTCCATGTTTTGATTTTATTTATCAATCCCCTTTAGATTGCATGGTTTGGTGATAGATATAACAAGATTGAGTGTGTGTATGACATATTGTTTACGTTAATAGCATGTTTTGATATAGTGTCATGATTCTGTGTTATATCATGCTATTGTGTTATTGCTTATGATAACATGATAGAGATGTTTTAATGTGTAAATGGTTGCATAGGTATAAAAATGTAATTATTTTGTTTACAAAGGGATACAATTTTAGTTGCAAGGTGTATGGGCTTTTTATAACTGGGAAAAGGGTAACCCGTGTATTTGAATAATTAAAAAAGTGGCTACTAATGCTAAAATGTTAAATAGAAATTGAATATGATAAATGGGATCCAAATACTAGAGGTAAGGTGTATGGGAACCTTATCGATTAGTATATGGCCACCCATGTGACTGATCCTTCAATAACCATAATGTTTTTGAAAATGGTAATAAATTCAAAACAATGGATTGTGGTAAAATTAACTATTATAGGGTTTATTTTTAAAGAAACTAGATGTTTTGAAAAAAATTAACCCTTGGAGGTCGTCTTCTGATTAAAAAAATTTAGATGCTAAATTTATTTTTTAAAATGAAATGACTATGAATGATAACTGTTAAAGAGGAAATTTGTTATAGTTTACCTATTTTTACTCTATGGCGTTGATTGAAAACCATGTTCCTTGTTTTGGAATAGTACTTGTGGGTTTGTTAAAATTGTATAAAATGTTTATAAGTTGAAATTTATTAAATGAAATGGATAAAAATAAAAAGGGGGCTTTGTAGCCTTGTAAGATCAGGTTTACATGACCAAGAGATAGTTTTTATGTGCATGCTTCGTAAGGGACTAGCCCATAGTAGGTAGCACCCTTAGATCTTGAGATGATTTCTTTTTTATGTGAGTTTTTTGATGTTGGTACCGTCAATGTGTCATTGTCCTTAGTAGGACTTTTGGGTTTAAATAATGACACCCTTATTTTGATCAGTGTTTCTGGTATCTTGACTCTTGATAAGGGAATAAGAACATTGAAATGTTTGGTTCGCCAGGTTAGACATAACTTGGGCATGATCGATCGTTTAATACGTCTGTGGGTCAAATCGAATGTAGAGTGTTTATAGAGTAAAGGAAAGTTCATCCTACTTCTCCAGAGGACTTTTTTTACTCAGTTGTTTTTACACACTGATAGGTTTATGTTTCATCCTTTATGTGAACGTTTTACATAGTGATTGTGGTTCATAGAACATCACACGTGCATTTAATTGGTTTATGAGTGAGTGCGCTAGAGACTGACTGATCTTTTCTTTGATGACATGGACACTCCTAAGGTAGGTAGGGTCTCACCAATATGTTTCTGGAATTATGTTAGTGGTATTCATTTAAGGAACAAGGATGTCGTGGGTGATCCAGGCATCGAGGTTTGGTTGATGATGCATCGGTATGAGAAGCCAAGTCTTTTTTTTAAAGAGTCAATTGGTGATTGTTCGAATAATCTTTTAGTGAAGTGGGTTTAATCTTTGTGTGCTCTTAAGAATGAGATGACCATATCCCATATCTTGACCATAACCTTGACGAACTGAGATAGTGTCGGTCTTCTGACATTCTAATGTTTTTAATGTCACAAAGCATGATAAGGGGTTTTTAATTAGGTCATAAATGGGAAGCATGATTCATTGGGTTATGAATTTATATTTGTTGGTAGATGATAGTTTTCAAGTATCCATGTGACCGATTGACTTGGAGAGGTTACTAGAAGTCGAGTGATGAATTTTTTGTCATTTTTTGGTGATGGAATCATTTTAAAGGGAGGTCATCGGTTTAAGGATGAAAGTGGGTTTTTGGGTTGGTAATATATTTTGAGAAGACAATTGAAGAATCACATTTCAAGTTGTGTGGGATCGATTATGTGGTTTTTTATGTTTTGAGTTATATTTAGTGATTTGGATTAATTTTAAAAAGGATTTATCAATTGTGCTTTTGATTTGGATAAAGGTGATTTTGGTGTTTAGAAATGAAACATGTTCATTCAAATGAGTCTTTATGACTTTATTGGGTTGGATAATGTTGCAGTAGTTTCCAATGGCTTCTAAGGGATGATAAAATTTTAAGGTGTATAGTTTTAAAGTCCCATGTTATTTGAATCAGGTTAAAAAAAGTTGAACTTTTTTGTTTTTTGGACAGGATGATTATAAACCATGAATTGGGATGAAGTTTCACGAATTGGGATCATTTAGACGTGTTTATATCAGGATTTGGTAAAGGATTATGGATAGTCAAACCTGGAGGATTGGAATTTAAGAGCATTAGATCAGAATAACTCATGTTCTTAAGGAACAACATAGAGCACATGGTTGGCTCACAACTTATTAAACTGTGCGGTATGCTACATGAAACCCTACAGCTTAATTATATTAGACATAGGCTCTCGCATGGTCTATGCACATTTAGGAAAACCATGTGGCCCACACCATGTGAGGTGAGTCTTTAAAAAAAATATTCTTTCATAGTCTATGCATGGTTAGGAAAACCATGTGGGATAGACCATGAAAAGTGGGTTCCTTATACAGATTGTTCTATACAGTTGGTGCATGGTTTAGTAGACTGTGCGAGCAAAACAGTGTGGCTTAACCTATTTTGGGTATTGGGTTAATTTATTTAATCAAATTCATAGATGAGTGGGATTACATTAAAAATATTGAAAAGCGGGATTTGAATTAATGAAATTTATGTTTAAGATAAATTTATTTAATTAATGTGAAATGAGGGGTTTTGTTAAAAAATTAATCTTGATAGTGTTTAATTAAATGATAATGATTTAGAATTTTATTTAATTAAATCCATGTGAATGGAATTTAATTAAATAAGGTGGAGATATAGGATGAAGTATTCATTTAATTATATTGAAGAGAGTATAATTAAATGGCCTTGAATGATAGATTTTTTTAATTAAATTAAATTTTAAAAAAAATTATTAAATATTGACAAGTTGGTGAATTTATTTAATTAAATTCATTTGAGGATAATTTAATTAAATGATGTGTAATAGAGGAATAATGTGGTTTATCAAATAATTGTTTATATTAAATAATAATAATTATATATTTATTATTAATAATATTTCTTATATTAATTATTATAAATTTAAATGGGGTTAATTGAGGGAGAAATTAAGTAGGAGTCACACCACATCTCCCTCTCTATTGTGAAGTGCAACCCCCCTCCTCTCAAATCGCCGAGGTGCACCACCCCCTCTTCCCTGCTCCTTTCTGCGCACAGGATTGTGGGGGTTCCTTCACTGAAGTTGTCTATCACGTCGATGTAACTACTTATCTATATGTTTTGTTCTTTTTATTGGTCACCTTGGCTCTCCTTTTCCTAGTCTCCATTAGGCTGAAACCCTAATGCCCACGATTAATTTGGTTTCCTCCTTCCGTCTTATTCTAGGTGGTGCGGAGGATGTCTTAGAACCTGTTGGTCCCTATTTTGAAAACTACCATCGAATCCATATCGATTCGACATGATTTGGTTTACCGTCATTATTTTTGAGTAAGGCTATAAACTTGATAATTGGGTTTTCACCCTTTAGAATAGATGTTTATAGTGTAATTGAGTTGTGGTTAATTAATTATAGGTTTGTTGGTCCTTCCCACACTAATTTTGGGTTTTAGAAATCATTGTATAGTGATGCGGCCAATTTTGAGTGGTCAATCATTGTTGTTGAGGTGTGTGTACTTGAGCAGATGACAGTTTAAGTTTGAAAGCATTGGCTCAGGAAATTCCTTAAGGTAGGGTCCTCAACATTTCTCAATTAATAAAATATCATAGTTATTAAGTTACTGTTGATGAAGAATTTTATTAAATGTTCTGAATGATGGTTTTATTGGCATAAAATGAATTGTAAGATTACAAAATCACGTTTTTTAATAAAACTCTTCTAATAGAGTTCACTTCTATCACTCCAATAACATAATTGTTTGATTGATATGTTTGTTTAACATTCTAATATGTATTTTTCGATTGTCTCCCTTACATGATGACGCACTTGGGAAGAGTGGTAATTATTAGTATTTGGCAGGATAATTTGAAATAATTAATTTTTAATTATTTATATTCCTTGAGGTTGTAATTTAGATATTTATTTAGGGGATAAATTAATGGATAGTGAATTAGATAAGTCATGATAAATAATTTATGAATTAATTATAAACCTAGATAATTAAAATTGATATATTTAATTTCAGATTTAATTATGTTTTTTTATTGGAAGTTTTAGGTAATTAATTGTTGAGATTAATTGAGGAAAATGAGATTTTGAATAGAATGATTAATTGAGAATTAATTATGTACTTGATTTTATAATATAGAAAATTAATTTTGGGATTAATTATTAGATGTGGAATTAGAAATTTTGAAATAATTAATGATGCATTAAATATCATCCTTGATGTTTGATTAAGATAATAAATAATGTGAATAATTATGAAGAGTTTTGATTTGGATTGGATAATTCATTTTTGAGAATTAATTACGGGATTCTATTTCATAAATAATTGATGAATTAATTAATGGAATTGTTCAGTTAATTGATTGTGGGACAAACAAATGTTTTGTGATATGTTTCATTAATCGATGGATTAGTAAGGTAATGATTGTGGATAATTTTGGAGGAACTAGTTATTGAGCATGGATTAATTTATTTATGAATAAATTAATGAATGAGAATTAGGTTCTAGATATGGAATTTTAGACCAATGGATAAGTTGGTACATAGACATGGTATTCCTCCCCAGTAGTTATCAATTAATTTAATTGATTAAGAATGTGGGTTCTATAAATAGCATTCTAGATCAATTGAGAAGTTGGGACTTGGACATGGAGTTCCTTCCCAATAGTTTTCAAATGATGTAAATGAATGAGAAAGTAAGTGATAGACACGGAGTTCTAGGACAATGTAGAAGATGGGACTTAGAGATGGTGTTCCTCTCTAATAGTTAACTAAGAGAATATATGTAAAGTGTTAGACATGTATAACTACACCAGATGAGAATTGGGGTGTTAGACGTGGTGATCTATACTGACTGCGAATTGGGATGTTTGACATGGCATTCAAAAACCAAATTATTAACAACAATGAATTATGAAATGAATGAGAGATTTTTATCAAACATGAGTTAATTGTTATTAAATAAAGAAAGGTTGTGAATGATTAGAATTCCAGAACGATCTAAAGTTAGTATTGAGGTACATGAAATCATGGGAACCTTGGAGATAATAAATTATTAAATAGACAATAATTGGTGAAGTGTTGAAAGGTATTTATGCTTGAAAAATATACATGAATGATTCTTGTGCAGAATATTATTCTAGATATGAGATAATTAAGGTTCTTGTCATGACGTGTCCCATTGGAACATAGACGGGTTGTTGGTTATTTATTCAGTTATGTTATTACCTTGTAATATCTGGAAAACATTTTTTATATTGAATTGTCTAGATTGAGGTATAAAGCCCATGGTCCCAGCCTACTGAGATGTATATCTTGCACCCTATTTGGGCCGCTATTGCATAGGGGTACCATTGTAATAATTTTTGTTTGCATAACCATGGACCATTGCTTCTGGTAGTTACTTGTACTCGGGAGTTAGGGGGAAAGGACTGAGTGGGATCTCGTGATGCTCATAGAGATCGCCCATGGGGCATTTATTTTTTCATTATTTATATATTGGAATGTAAATCATGTTGTTTGATTACTAATTTCTAATATGTATTTCAATGACCTACTTGAATTATATAAACTGACATTTTCCATTTTCATTATTTAATTGATTTTTGTCTTACATCTTCTTCCATTGTTGTTTGAGTTTAATAACTATTTCGATTATGCATCCTAAATATGAGGGTATAGTCTCCCCACTAACTATACATAGACCCTTGCTTGTACTCAGAATCCTCTAGCATACGGGTTGATGTGGTTGAGGACATGTGGAGCCCGGTCTGACTATTGGTTATAGGGTAAGCAGGATTGGTACGTTACATCATATTTATTATTATTTTCTTGGAATATCGGGACACATGTGAGGGCAATATAATCAACCACTCGTGAAGTGTCAATCATTCGGACAGTGGGTAATGTAGAATGGTTTTGTAGGAAACCTTTAAAGTTGGGTGATGATAGAGGACCAAGGTATGTACTAAGTGAAGGAATGGGATTTGTTACCTGATATCAGGTAAGCATTTGGAGATCTACCAGCCGTAACAGTCGAGGCAGTGGACATGGTACTCTAGAACAATTCTGTCCTTATCTCTAGGGTCATTTAGCATTAATAAATCAGATTGGAAAAGAATCATGTTAGCTTCATTCATTTTATCAAACATCTAGAGTCTAGTAGGCTAGGACATTGATAGTTCAATGTATAATTCCAGTACCTTCCAAAAATTCTAATGTCTTTTTTTCTTATAGTTGAAACAAATTATTTTATATATAACATTATTTTATGTGTTGTGGTTCTACCGTTGGATCAAATATTCTGATGTTATGTTGATTGATACACCATTGGGGTTGTGGACATAAAATATCTAACAATATAAGAAGTGTTCCCTTTAGGTTGTTGGATATCGTTTTCTTTGGGACTTTTTTGAGCTTGAACAATCAGGTTTTGATCTAATTTTGGGGATGGATTTCTTAGTGTTGTTCCATTCCCATATTGATTATTGCAATGATAGAGTGTCATTCATGTCCTTTGAGGGAGACACTTATGTTCACACTGGGTAGTGGGATATTTGATTAGGTTGTGCTAGGCTAGTGTGTCTGTAGTTGGGTGAAATCACATAGCAGGTTCTCGGTCATATGATAGATGATAGGGATGTAGATTCTATTGTCTTTCCTATTATGGTGGGTCAGTTTTAGGATGTGATTCTCATTGACTTTTCAGGGCTTCTACTCGAGAGAGTGGTTGAATTCATGATAGAGTTAGTTATAGGAGTAGAACCAGTTTCTATTAATCTATATATAATTCCACCTTTATAACTACCTGAACATAAAAATCAGATGGAGGAACTGGATAAAAGGTGGTTTATTCACCCATGTACATTACCTTAGGGATATCCATTGTTCTACTCCTAGAATTCTTATGGATACTTATAATTTTTTGTCAATTATCGGAAGAACAATCAGATGACCGGCAAGAACATATACCCTCTTGCATGGATTGAGGAACTATTTGACTTGATGATGGATTCTTCTATGTTGTCTTACTTTTATCTGAGATTATATATCATTAGCTGCGGGGGATTAATTATGATATACCATATAATAACATTATTAGAAGCTATGGTTTACAAGAATTTGTTGTGATGTAAATCAAGTTGACCAATTATCCTATGGTGATGATGGATCTAATGAACCAAATCATTCACCCATATCTATATAAGAAAGTAGTTTTCTATGTGGATGAAATCATGATGTACTCCATGAGTTGAAAAAATCATTCCAAACATAATTACATTTTCCTAAGCACACTAAGAGAGAATATTATACATTCCAAGATATCTAAGTGTCTTTTTTGGATTAACATGGTAAATTAATTTGGTCACATAATCTCTAAGTAAGGTGTGTCAGTGGACCCATTGTATTTGAAATCTATTATATTTTAGGAGTAAACCAATAATATTTTATATTCCTGAAGTTTTCTAGGCTCAACGGGAAAATATCTGTTGTCCATCATTGACTTCTTCAACTTGGAAGTTCCACTTTTTGGTTTAATTAGGAATGGAATTTTTTTTGATTTGTCTAAATCATATAATATTTTGTTTTAGGATTAAATGAATATTACAAAAACTGCATAGATTTTTCATCCTACAAGAGTCAGGAATAGAATTTACTTTGATTTGGGATGTATCTGGTGTTTGGTGTGGGGAAGTGTTGATGTATAATGATCTAGTTTTGGTGTATTCTTTTTGATATTTTAGGCCTCATGACCATAATTACCAAACCCATGATCTATCTTTTTCTACTATGGATAATTATTTAAATTTTCTATAGTTATACTTATTGGGAGAGAGGTTCATGATGTATACTGATCATAAAATAATTATGTGCATTTTCTATTATAATTATTTTAATCATCTACATCAAATATGGGTTGATTACATGCATTTATTTGATTTTAAATATCTACAAGAAATAGGAAAGGGAAATATTGTTATGGATGATTTGAGTTTAAATAATCAACATAATGTGGTACCAAAATCTAGTTTTTATATGATGATGATGGTGTTGTTTGATGAGATGCTTCTGGAGGAGTATGATGGATAATCTAATATGACCATTTCATCCTTGGTAGTGGAGTCTTCAATTCTGAGTAAGATCATAGAGAGGAAGTATGTGGCTGCAGAGTGTTTGGCCTTGTGGGAAAGTATCAAGGTGGGGGGTCACCATTTGGATTTTCTATTATTGATGATGATATTGTTTATGTTTGAGGTCATGTTTTGATGCCTACATGTATATATGAATAGTTGATTTGAAATTTCTATAATTCAATGTGTTATGTGAATATGATTTTAACCAAAATTTATCATGATGTTCATAGGAAATATTAGTGTCCGAAGATAAAGAAAGATGTTCTGGGTTTCCTAACACGATTTTATACCTATTAGCAGGTGATGTTCAATAATTAGTGAATGTGTGGTTTATTATAGCCTTTATCCATTTTTGAATGGGTGTGGGACAACATCATGATGGAATTTTTGGTGTGACATCCAGTGATGCCTCATAAAAATAATGTGATGTGCATAGTTCTAGATTAGTTGTCCAAGGTGGATCATTTCATACCAATTCAAGAGAGCATCACTATTTATTAGTTGGGAGAGTTGTACGTTCAAGTGATAGTGTAGTTTCACAGGGTTCCATGAACTATAGTATTAGAATCTGGTCCAAGGATTACATCTTGCTTCTAGAAGGGGTTATAGAAATCGACATGTACCTAGTTATTTTTTATTATTGGTTTCCACCTATAGATGGATGAGAACTCAAATCATAATTTTAAGGTACTTGACAGCTAGTTGAGGTTATATTTCGTAGATCATGGTGGATTTTGGGATATGTATTTAGATCTTTTTGAGTTATCATATAAAAGAAGTTACAAGGATAGTGAATCAAATGGAAGCGTATGATGTGCTCTATTATAGACCCTTTATATCGTGATTATGTTGGATATAGGTTGGGGAATTAGAGTTATATAGAAAATTTTTCATAGAGGAGATGTCAGAATAGGCTCATTTGATTTGGAAGTGAATTTATATAGACCCGAGTATGAAAATTTAATATGTGGATTGCAGTTGTAGACCTATTGAGTTTTTTTATGGATGGTCATATGTTATTTTGAGTGTCACCTAGGTTGGGTTAACATCGAATTCAAGATTATAGAATGTTGGTGCCCAGGTATGTGTGGCCATTTGGTATTGTGGAATGGATTAGACTAGTGGAATACCAATCAGATCTTCCACATCATTATAGTTCAATACATGATGTTTCTATGCATTGTAGCTTTGGTGGTATAACCTTGACCCATGTCACATAATTGATGTTTATAATGTTGATCTTATGGATATTGTGTCCTTTTAGAAGAACCTGGTTCTTATAGTGGATCGTAATGGGACTGTCTTATGGGGCAATAATATGAATTTTCATCCCGTTTATAAACAACATGGTAATGTTTTGGAATAATCATTAGATGGGGGTGTACATGAGTCTTAGTGGTTTGATATCTTTTCCTTGGATTCTAAGTGAGTCTTGGGAAGATAGGATTGAGGATGACCTATTTTATGTTGGGGAGATTCTTAGATCTCGTGCATCTTCAAAGGTATGTCCTTGATTGTGTTTTGGTTTTCAAATATTTATTTTGGTCGATGGAATGGTTTCTAGTGTATGATGTGTCTCGTGGGAGTCACAGTTGTTTGGGATAAGGGTAAATAAAAAATGCTTCCATGTAGTACATGTTACGTGGTTGGCCTATGGTTAGTAGTAATAGTGCACCCAAACCATCCATTCAAAATGGAGGGGTGAATGGTTTAAAAAAAACTATGTATGTGGGATGGACAAACCATGTGGGATTGGATTGAGAATTTTCACATGGTTAGAGAATGTTTTTTTAAACCATGAGGGATCCCCAAGTAACAGTTTATCATGTCCCCCTCTTAGATAGAGGGGGTAAAACAGTTGAAACATGGTTTGAAAAATTGTGTCGCCAAACTGTGCACCCATTCAAAAGTGGAATTTTACCGTTTTTTTTTCTATTTGTTCACAACTATTAAAACTCATTATTTCTCTCAATGTTTCTCATAACTATTAAAACTCATTATTTCCCCCAAGTGGAATTTTACCATTTTTCCCCCATATATAATCGTTTCTTACTTCCACTACATGCTAATCAAAGCTCAAAGTGAGTCTAAAACTAATATTACTTACATTTTTTGGATTATAGATTATGTTGCCATTATTCTTCATATGAATCCTTATAATTCACTTTTTAATGTTGATCATAGGTTTGGGATTCTTGGTTGTTGAATTCTATACCAAATGATAGTATTAAGAGAGCATTTTTCTTCAGAATCGAGGTATGTGGTCTAGAAGTTATATCCCATTGTTTTGTAGAATATTTATGTGGTTGTGATTGCCTACCATTGTATTTCCCTTTTGGTTTTAAATTTTTGAAATGATGAATTGATTCGGTAAATATTTAATTTACCACACCCACATGTTCCTCATAGGATGCGTTGAGGTTCATTTCATCTAGTTAAGGGCAGCCCATAGGGTGTTCTATATCTTGAATAAAGAAATTAAAATGATAAGTGTAGAAATAATTTATTATTACATAAAGGGAAAAATAATTTTTTTTCTTGTCAACATGTGTTATTGAATGGAATTAATACTATTTGTGTTCGGTTTTTAACATGGCATAAGGTGTTGTTTGGAATACATTGAATGGGACAAATGAATTAATGTGATTGGGTTAAGTTTATTAGATTTTGTAATGGAAATATGTTAATGAATTAAGTCTTGTGAATGAAAATGTTTAAATGTGAAAAGGTGTGAACATTATTTATGAAATGAATGAACTATGAGATTTCAATGTTTTGTGTTTTGTGTGAGTGTGGTTTGTTAAATGGTATTTGTGGTAAATTGTTTTGGAAGTATGTGAAAATGTATTGGTTTTTTGTGGGGGTACTAAAATGAGGTTCTATGCCCATAGTGTGGTTTGGATGGAGGCTCCAAACGCCACACCAAAAATTCTTGGGTTAGGGAGTCAGACTCTGGATATATTTCCTTAATGATTAAATTAGGTGAGACTACATAAACGAAGCGTCAAATGGCAGTCTGATGTAATTGTTTGTGAAATTTTTTCCCCAATGAGATATGGATATTTTCTTATCCACTTAAGTGAATTGGTTGACTGGTATAGTCCATGGTGTAATAAATTAATTTCCTATCCCATGGATTACATGTTTTAAATGGTTCAGGTGATGATTGTAACCTAATGACACCAGGATTATCTTCTTATTACTTTGTTTCTCATTGGTACATAGATACACTATCATTATATACTTGATATTTTTTAGACACCATTTGTGGGGTCCTACAGAGTTATACTAACACCATGCTCTTGCCACCATTGGGTACCCCAGCTAACATAATTGTTGTTGGTAAAGACAAGGGAAAATGCCTTATACTAGAGGGTAAATTGGTCCTTGGATGTGTGAGGAAGAGGGAACTAGACAGGGTGTTTGAACTCATTTTGGGGATATTCATTTTTGTATTTATTTTTTTATTTCAAAACACCTTCTATTACATGTTATGTCAAGGTATATTTATCATTTGGTTGTGGACTTGTACCCAGTTTTGTGAAATTCATTTTAATTCATGTTTATTTGTTATCGTTTCATTATATTGTATTTTACCTTCTATGTCTTACTCGGATAATGGGGGTATAGTATTCCCAATTGTCTTATTATACCCTCAATGATAGTAGGTAGCCTTGGGTATACATGGAGGTGTTCCTATGGACATGTGGCTACCTAGCTCTGGGAATTGGTTTAGCGGCCTCTGGGTTAGGGACGCTATAATATATGTTTATTATACAATAGTTAAATGACATAAACAGCTAGTATAAAGTCATGGTAAGGGGTTTATTTACTAAAATTACATCCATTAGAATATATATCTAGAAAATTTCACAAAATTTGAAACAATTTTTTGTGAAATGAATAATTATTATATTATTTTTTTATTTATCATTTTTTAATTTTTCTTTTAATATTATTACACATAATATCATTAATGATTAATTATCATGTCATTGATATAATCATTTCATGGATTATTTATCTCATTATAGTTAACTAGATTCATGTATCATATTACACACATACTTCATTTTATAGGGTGTATATTCTACCCATTTAGATATTATATCATGAATGGCTCTATGATCCAGATAATTAAATTTCCATTGACATTCTATCTTTCATGATATATTGATTCAGATGTTATAAAAATTTTAATGGTTTTCCATTTTCTCGTTGTGAATTATTTGAGACATAATTCATGTTATCCATAATATTTTACATTATATAGAATAGTTACTACCCCATGAATTAATATCTCTCAATTAATTATTTCAATATATAGTGCTCTTTATGACTGAATATTTATTTTTGTATTTTGATTCTAATTTAACAAAATATTTTAAATTCTTTAAGTTAAAATATCATTTATTTTCAGTATTATTTATATTCAATGTTCTTTAGGGGGTGTTTCATGATATTAATTTTAAGATCCACATTTTTATTCTTATCCTATGATTATTTGGGAGTTTTATAATATTAACTTTTATTTCTCTCTCTTTGTATCTAAAGTAGATCAAGAGTATAGTTTTAATGGAAAATGAACTGTATTTAACTTTTTAGTTGAGAATCTATTCCCTTCCAAATCCATGATCATTAAAAAAAATTCTGTAATTTTATTTTTAACAATAAATTATTTCTAATTTAATTCTAGACTATATTTTACATAATTTATAATGGTTTAATATGATTTCTTTCTCATTTTGAAAATGGTTCTCTCTTAATCTTCTCTAATAGTTTGATGGGTATATTTTTTATCATTAATTAAATAAATTGGTCTTTGCATTTCTATAATTATTATTCTCTTTAAATATTACTATTCATGGTTCCGGGGTTTTTTAAATGGATAGAAATTTATTAGAATTCATTAAATTTTTATCTAATGTTTTATCAAAAGAGTAGTTATTTTACCTATTTTCAAAAAAAAATTATATTTAAAATTTAGGTTTCATATATATAAATATCCTAATTTATTTTTTATGATCCATTGGAGATATGTTCCATTAATACCATATTAAATATTTCTCTCAATGGGTTAGGATTATTTTAATGATATTTTCATGAAACTAATTACTTTTCAATGGGTTAATAAATTTAAAAACGATGGATGATTGTTTTCTAGGGTGTTATAATATCTATAATTTTTAAATGAAAAATATGTTTCAAAGAGTACAAGATACGAAACACATAGCATAAATGGATCATGATATATTAATATTTAAACATCACTATAATAACCTAGCTACTAAATTGTAGGAATTGAATAAGATTAACTGAATAATTAAATATATATATAATACAAATTTAAAAAAATAAATAGATTAGTTTTTAGAAAATTATCACATACATTTTAGTAAACCCCATTTATTCCTCCAAAATATGTTTTCTTAAAAAAAATTATTTCATTTTTTGGTGGATAATATAACAAATTGCTTCCACATTTTGAAATATTATTCCTAAAAATGATGTCATTTTTTAAATCATCTTATCAATAACATCATAGAGTAAAATTTTGGAGTTTTTTTCTAAAACCAATATTTTTCTAGTAAAATATAATGATTTATGTATAACTATCATTGAATTTCAGTAAATTATATTACTTAAAATTAAAATTATGATTTTAATTTGATTTTAATGTAAAATAGGTTTTATTTAATTATATATATTTGAATTAATTAAATTTAAATAAAATTTTTACAATAATTTGGTATAATTTCATTTTTTTAGTTACATCATATTTTCTTAAAAAAAATATTTTCAGCATGTATTGAAGTATTAATTTCAAATTAAATAGTAAAAATTATATAAATTGAATCTGGAAAATGGATTAAATATTTAGAATAATGGGATTTATATTTTTTAAATATTTCCCTTTTATTTTTTACCCATACGAATAATAACCGTAGTAAATAATTGATTCCATAGTAACGCTGAATTGGGTAACTAAAGATAAAATTAAAATTAAAATCACAAAAAACTGAACCTAAAACTATGATTTAACCTATTTCAATAGTGTTTTTTTTCATTTAAATATATGTTTCAAGGATGATGAAAAAAAATTTATATCTATTTGATTTTGATATTTATAATATTTTCATAAAACATAAAGACATAATGACGTTTTTTATTTTAAATATCTATAAGAATTTATAAAATTTTTGATAAAAATTATGCTAAATTATAAATTAGATTGAAAATTGAAATTATTTTTATCATTTTAATTTTTTTATAAAACGTACTGATTCAGTATTTACTATATATTTTTGTGCAATATTGATATATTATTTATTATGTCAAGATAAATATAAAATAAATGATCCTAAAAATATTAACAAAATTATAATTTTAATACATTGTCTTGTACCGAAAATATTATAGACACAAATAAATTTTTTGGTAATTTTTATTGGATTATATTTTATAAATTGTATTTTCATATTTCATTCAAAGTTAAATTAAATTAGTAGTTCCAAAATTAGAAACCGTAATAGTTTATAACAAATAATATGTTTTTTAAAAATGACTTAAAATTATTATAAATATTATATTCTACCATGTAATATTTATAAGTTTTATAATATAAATTAAATTAAATTTTAGGGAGTATTTTCCTTTAATATTTTATATATTAATAATTAAAGAGTAAAATAAATTATTAACAAGATAATCTTTAGACTGGGTTAACATGTGTATAAATGAATTGCTAAGGGTTAGAACATTAGTTAAAATTTCCAAATTTTATATTTTAAGATATTATATGAAATAATAATAATATTAGATTCAAATAAAAACATTTTTGATATATTTTAGGATGACGATAAATTTAAATAAATTTAATACTTTTATAAATTCAAAGAGTGTCCCTCGCTTCTCTTAAAAAAGGGAACCTCTTCTCCTTTATTTCTAAAACATTATTAACACATTGGATCCCCAAATACACTGAAAAAAAACTTCCTAAAAACCATTAAATCATTTTAGAGGTCTTATTTTAGGAATAATACTGACCATAATGTGATTAAGTAATAATGAAAATTTTGTTCACTGAAGAAGTGTTATTTCTTTTAACATGACATTTTAGTTATATATATTATTCTACCTCGAGGAAATATTCTAAAAATAAGATTCTATAATGAAAGAATATTTTTAAAATATAATTATATGTTATTATGAATATTTAATAACCAATATCTATATCATATTTTATCAAATTATAAATAAAATCATCATTTATATGTAAAATATTCTACTACTACACTAACCAATGCTATGTTTTTCCATCAATTACTCTCACGTCTAGTTATAATAATATAGTCATTGCATATATAATATTCATTTAAAAATTATCATTATTAAAGCATAATATATCAAATATATTCTGACCTTTCAATTCATTGAAAATGATATTTGTTTTGTGTATAAATATAGACTATGACTTCCCCAAAATGATGTGATTTGTTTTTCATAACCACATCTCATTGAAGATATATATATTAATATTTATATAAATAATATTTTAGTTATTATATAATGATTATACATTAAAAATAAATTAATACATAACTTAATTTGATCACTATGAGTGAATAATTGAATCATTACTCATTTATGCACCCGACCTATTGTCTGTATCATTATAAAATAGTTTACTTTTCATAACATTCCTTCATGTTTGGTTTTAAAATTACAATTGATATATATATAATTTCTATTTATTTTTTATTAATATTCTTATGATTTTGTAAAAATTACCTCTATGAACATGGTGAAAAAAATGAATTCATCATGCAACTATGAACAGAACAACCTCAAAATTCCCGACGTGGACTTAACGGATTATCTAATTAAACATGTCATTGAAATAAATGGGACATATTGTTTTATGATAATGTGAAAAACCATATAACATTATTAAATTTAGAAATAATTTATATATGTTTTTTATATTGTAGTTAAAGAAATTATATAGAAATTCTGGACTCAATATAAGGGATTTCATCTCAAATTATCTTCTTTAAGGCATATTTTATTGTTATGAAGCTAATTTATTTTATATGGGGTATATGCACCCTTTTTACACTTTTTTCAAAAATCCTTCACAGAAAAATTTATTTTATGTTTCAATATAAATTATCTTTTCTAGTATGATGGTATTTGAATGTTACCAAGTGGTATGAGATTTCACAACTCAATTTCTATTCATTAGGGTTATATCACACTTCATTGATTTTACTATGTCATTATTTAGTGTTAAATTCCCATTGATTTATTTCTCCTGTATTAAAAGTTATTAATGGATTTAAATTTCTGATACATAATCACTCAATTGATTAATTCTCAATTCTATGTTATTATATTTGTAAAGGTTATTCATCACAAATTCTATTTCATTATGGAATACATTTATGTTATGAACCTATATTATTTTATGAGGTTCATAAACATTACATTTGAAATTTTTTTAAATTGAATATCCCTTTTTAAATATATTTAATATTTCATTTTTAGTGATTATTTTTTTGTGTGTTACTACTAAAAGTTTTCAAAGTGGTAATTTTTTTTCTATTTCAGTCCTATAGTTCCCAGGAATCATTATTCTTGAATTTATACATAGAGAGTTATATTAACCATATTTGATAAACCCATTTGATATTCATTTTATAATATTATTTCTAAAAATTATGCATTCTCATTTCATTTTCACCTCTTAAGTAATCGTGATCCAAAATAATGTTTTAAAAGAAAATTGACAATTTTTTACCTCCGTTCAAGAATATATTTCATCCATGTACATTTGTAAATCACAATATTTATTGAATTTTTTTACTATTCTCAAATGCTTTATGAAATAAATTTTAACACATATTTGACTTATATTAAAAAAAATTAAATGGAATAATCTTATCATTATCAAAAGGTGGTATTTTTTAATTATTACAAAAAATGTGAAAGGAATCCTTATTTTAGAAAGATTTTTATGATCATAATTTCTAGATGTCATGACCACTCAATGCTTTAAAGATACCAATACAATTTTACATAATTAATTTCCAATAAAAAATTTTACCTAATATTACCCATTATTTTTTTTTGAAATGTTATTTTAAAAGTATAAAAAATAATTTCCCTGAAGAATGTTTTAATGATCATTTTTGGAATTCTTATTAATAAACGATAACAACCATTGATATTACTTATGATCGAATAGGGATATGTTTTCATGGTACCATAGAATTTATTTATCTCAGTGAATTATGATTCTCTCAAATTGATTTTTAGGGAACCCATTTCAGTTTCGTGGTTTATTAATTATATGAAAGGAATAATGGTTTTTTATAAAATTTTTATGATTGAATTAAATCACTATTTACTTAATTCATGGTATGGTTTTTATACATATTTTATGATGGTTGGTGGTTCATTTATAAACCATTGATTGGTGGGTCCACGATATCCCTCAAATTTATTCGGGCATAATTATAATGGAAATCAACCTTAATGATAATTCTAATTTAAAAGTGGTATCTAAGTGTTTTTTAAGAGATCTATGAAGGAAATATTCCCTAATACAAAATTTTTTCCCTATGGCTAATATGTGTTTTGAATGGCTTGATTGACCAAGATTGAGATAACTTGTTTGAATAATATTGATTCTAACGACTCTTAAATTTTATAATATTCAATTCTATATTCCATGTTTTATGATTAATATACTTATTTGAATAAATTATCACTTTTTTTCTGATGAAATTTGACGATTACATATTAACTTTATTCTCATATTATTCTCATTGATGAAATTCAATTGTTTGTTCTTATGTTTACCCTTATGAATAATTTGAGCTCCCCCTTCATATATTTCCTTTTCCCTTGCTTGTAAAGAAATGATTTATGTATATTGATCCAAATAAGTATACTAGATGTGACAAACATTGTCAATAATTATGGATATTTTTATGAACAAAGTGTTTATGTATCCACATTGATATGTAAGATATTGGAGTACTTCACTAAAACATTGAACCTAAAAAGACATTGTATGGTCTTGTGATATAATATTTCAGTTTAATGTTATATTTTTTGGATGATTTATATTTGGTTACATTTAATATTATTAATCTAGTAAAGTAAATTTGGTGTTTTTAGCACCTGATCTGGGGGAGAGGCATGGGGGCTCTTGTAGTTGATATCCAACTATGGATTAGATAACTCTATAGATTATGATGTATTATTATGAGATAATGTTAATAATAAGGGATATTATCATTGGGTTATAATTTTAAGATTTATCATTATATAAAACTCATGGATATCATTTTTGTGGTTTTCTATAATTGTATTTTCTGGTGATTTGTAAGGTCTCATGTTATTTCAAACAGTAATTTTGAGAAATCATTTGAATCTTTTATCTTATTGAAGCTTATAAGGGGTAAAAGTTTCATTTTAATTTAATATAGGATCTCATCTAATTTTCTGGATAATTTTTTGGTACAAAAATCAGGTGTTTACCCTAGGACATCAGTTTTGTGGAATTTTTAGCAATTCAAATTTATGAGTAATAATTAATAAGTATTATTTAATTAATTAAATATTATATTATTATAATGGGTTAATTAAGAATTATGATTTTAAATTATTGGTATATTCATTTATTATCTCCTTCATTGAGTCTAGAATGCATATTGTTTCCTAGGTTGGGCATAAACTCATATCGAGCGCCAGGGCTGGGCCTGGACCCCTTCCTTATTTTTCTTATTTTCTCTTCCACTTTTCTTTTATTCATCCATATATTTTCACAGATTAACCCAAATGATATACATTAATATTAGATACATATAATTATATAGAAAGAGAGGAAATTATATATAGAATATGATTGGTATAACCATGGAGATCAAGATGAGTTGCATCATCGGGTGGTGGCTATATAGTATGAAAATGGATGACGCTTCGATTGATTCTTCCCAAAGGTTGGTTGTGTTTGGTTTTTCAATAAATCCTTGTATATTTACCATTTTATTTTTTTAATAACCTTTTATAATTTCCATGAACCCGTTGTTGGTTCATCTAATTTTTTTTGGGGGAAAACTATGATTTCTTACGATTTGAGGTATTTCTAATCTAAAAATCTTGATCACATAGCATGTAGTTTATGAACACAAGTCATATATTTTTCTTAATAGGGTAATATAGTATTTTAAAAGTAAAATACTTTTATGGGGAATACACACAATGTATCGGGACTTTGTTGGGTATCTGAGTACCCATACAGACAACCCGTGTTGGTGCAAATGGCCATATAAGATTACAAGGCCAGATCATGTGTGGGTAGAATGCCTTATAAATATACACAAACAGGAAATATACATGGCTATTACATTTGATTTACATGGTTATTTACCCCATTTAAGGTACATTCCATTTACATGGACTCTAAAATGACATGTCCATTAGAGGTATATGGTCGGTTAGTGATTTGGGATAACACACCAAGAACATAGTTTACCATATTTGTATTGACCCTTAACTACCATTTTAGGGGATTTTATATCATAAAAATAGGATTAATTTTTGGTCCCATGATTAGTCCATTATTAGTATTTTTTAGATTTTATTTTCATGGTAAAATCCTTAATGTGTTCTAAGTACGCCTAGGTGTTGTTCTAGGTTCTTCTCAAAAGTATAGGTTTATGCTTCTATAATATAATCTATTTTTATACTGGTAGTGAGTCCTTAATATGCAATGAAACCTGATATATCCCTCTTGAATAATTATTTTTATCTTTCCCATTGAGTATCTATCCATTGGGATTTGTTCCCTTGTAGCCTTGGAATCTATAAGGTTATTTATTTCCATGGATTCCCAATATGACTCCACTGATTATGTTTTGACCTGTAGGATACAATGTAGGTTGCCTTTATCTTGTTTTAGTTAAATATGATTCCCATAGTGGTTCTATTTCACATTATTTGCCTTGGGAACCCCTTGTATTATCCCTTACCTGTATAATGTTACAAGTATCTCATGTAGGATTCCACTAGTAATGTACTCTATTATTGAGGTTCCCTTATAGGATGCCCCTTGTTCTGTATTGTTATGAGGATCCTATATATGATTCCTCTACTTAGATGCTATTGAGTATCCAATATCAGATTACTCATTTACCATTTCAGTAATGGACCCTTAGTAGGATGTGTCACTTGTGTTTTGAGTTGAGGAACCTTGTAACATCCCCAATTTTTTACCGACCCTGATCTAGTACATTGGGTTTGGGTAAAAATTGTAGAAACGGTCATTATAGAACCCATGTAGAACATCTAATACATTAAATATATGGAAATAGTGGTATGTTTATGAATTATTACACACTCAACCTTTTTTATGTATTCACTTGTATACTGCTCAGACAGCAATGATTAATGGAGGTTATTCTTGGTTTGTGGATATGGTTCCTGAAACGATGTAAATTTCATTCTCTTTAGGGAGCCTAGAATTTCTTCCTAGGATCGGTCATATGAATTATTGTGATGCCTATACATATTTCCTTATAACCATCTTTTGATCTATGTTATTTCATATATTTAATTTCATAACTAGAGGTACTACCTTGGATCTCTCTTTTTGGACAATATATAAGACTATATTTTTTTGTTATTTTTAGGGGTGCTTCTTGGGATCGAGCATTTGAGCCAATGAATATTATATATGGGGATAGAATCCCTAGTAATGATAATCATGGATGATTATTCTCTCCTAGGTTATGAGGATGATTCCAATCTCCATGAATTTATATATATTGAGGATGAGTCCCCTCTCCTTTGATTGACATGTGAAAAGGATTATTACACTATCCTTCATCTAATTATACTCCAGGATTCTTATTCTCTATTGAGCGATAGGGATGAATATGCTCTCTCTAACCGATTACTAGACTATGGTGTTTGATATGAAATTTAACATCGTTGGATAGTCATGGATTATTATGATATCTCGGGTGATAGGTTTTATTACACTCTCCCTAATTAGAGTTATCAAGGGGTTCAAATAATGTCTTACTGATGAGATCTCCATAATGTTCCCCTAAGGGTCAGACCCTTAGGGTTCATCTGAATCCCAATTTTGTGGCTACCTATAGACCATGAACTAGGGCTCATACATTGGAATAGATTTTTATTTCACGGGAGGCATGGAATTTGGATCTAATATATTTAATGTATATATATATATATGTATTTCCCTATAATCCAACATTATAATTATTGGAGGTGTGTATGGTGGGTCCTAGGGTAGGGATGAGTTCCCCATATGGTGACGTAGTTTTCATAGAGTCATTTATAGCACTAGATTAAGCATGTATTTTCAATTCATATCATTGGCCCAAATATCAATATAATTATTACAAGTCTTGAGTGGTATGACATCCAACTCAATTCCATTTTCATTGGATGTACAAAAGATCAATATCATGGACCGAAGTATATTCTTTAGATGATTTATGTCATTTCATTCAACTTACTAATCGATATAAGTACTTATTTATTTAGATTAATGTATGGTTAATATATATATATATTCTTATAAATATAGATATTAATGAAACCACCTTACTATGTAGGATAGGATCACAAACACATAGATTGACTATTCTTTCAAGTTATAATTTTATTTATTTATCTTTTCAATTGTTTCCTGGTTATTTTTAGAATATTGAATTAGCAGGCACTTACGAAATAATATTTATCGGTACATAATTGGGGTTTCTTATTGAGAGAATTTATCAACCCTATATGTGCACCTCAGTTTTCATAAAAGACCTATATCTTCTTTTTAGTATGATCATAGATGCATGGTTTATAGGGATGAGGCATAGGGTTTCATGACCGAGAAGAGATGCTTAGTTGGATTCTTATGACCAGGTTGGAGAATCGTGGTAGTTTTCTGAATTCATGGTATGTTATCTAGATCAATGTTAGTTTTAGATCATTATACTTTATTTTTAGTTTCATTTTTTGTATATCAGTATGTATGGTCACCCATGTAAGTGACCAATGTTGTATATAAGATGTAACTGTTTTGGATTTTATAGAATGTCATTTATTTATACAACATGTTCTATTTCAATTTTTTATATCTTCTAAAAAAAGTTTATTTACTTATTGGATAATGTCTAGTTATTTTTTTTATTTAGTAGGATATATAGGCATAGTCTCTCAATAGACACACCCTAGGAATTCACAACCAGTTGACAACCTCTAAGAATAGAGAGGCATTCTTGGAGTCTCATAGTGAACCAACTGGGAAAACGATTTTAGGGGGATATAGGTAGAGATATTATGAAATGGTATCAGAGGTGTTTATTTTCCAATTTTATTACTATTTGGGATATGGTAGAGGGAATTTTTCAGTTTTTTTAGAACATGTAATGGATTTCGGACCAGTGTATTGAGAACAACTGTTCTAATAAGACGTCATTGTTTCTAGGGTTGTAGGATTGATGTTATGATATATGATTTTATGGTTCTATAATATTTTCTATTTGAGTTATCCACAGGTTTTTTTTGCTTTATAATTTTTTATCGATTATAGGAACATGGACAATGGAAATAGGTTAGTTATTGATTTGAGACATAAGCCCTGCAATGGAAAGAGACATTTCATGCATCAAATTTGGCATATTGGATTCACATGTTATAAGACTCCTAGAGTGTGAGTTTAACAATGATAATGGATAATTGTTTAATGTGTCACAATGATCCTAAAGTGTATATTTTCGTATATTTATTAGGGGAATTATACTCAATTGAGAATATGATCATATACATTTCTATTAGATGGAATGTAATATAGATCTACACTGGGTCTTTTGATTGTGAGGTAGATGACTCGGTTCTCAAGCTAGTGAGGTTTGGCCACCCTAGTAGGTTGATTGGGCACATGACCACCATGTGATATACACATTTTATAGTGTTGTTTCATAGGTCAGGTTATTTAATGATTCAGTAACAATTTATATTGTGTTATCTTGCATATATTAGAATGAAATTCTACATAACCAACCATCATTAAGGTTTTCTAGTTGATCCATTTAGAATAATTCTAATTGGTTCCAAAACACTTCTCCTAACCTTGAACTCAAGGAGGTATTACCAAATACAGATTCTCATGGAGTGTCATTTCAGTACCTCTTCTTCATTGGATTCATTACCCCTAGGGACTGGTTATTTATGATAATTCTTAGAGGGGATTAGGTCCATTGAAGTCAATGTAAATATTTTTTATCCTCATAGGATAGTTCTATCATTACATTCATTAGAGTGGATTTCTCTTTTAGGCTAGGTGGTTAGAACTTATGACCTAGTTATAAGACTTGATTATTTGTGCTAGGTGGTAGTGCTAGAGGCCTATAGGTTTTACATAGACCTCAATAGATTGAAATTCATTTTGGATGATGGAAACATATGTGTGTGTGGTTTTACTAGTTATACTAAATTCTTTTTTTAGGTTGCGATCTTGGTTATACACTCATTTTTGAGATTGATTCCTAGGAGGTACTTGAGTTTTGTGATAAAGGAAATTTGATGCCTTCATCATTTCACAAGAGCCCAAGGTGCATTGGTATAAAGACTAGAATTAAAAATTAATAATATTTGGTTTCCTAGCCTACTCTATTATTGTTTCTTCACTTTTTAATGTATTCAAGATGTGATTATGTTCTCATGAATAGAAAAATGTTAGGTGATTGATGGTCATGGAGTAAATCATGGAATAATTGAGGTTCACAATCGTGTAGAGAAGTTCTAGGGGTTCATCTTGATTAATGATAGTAATTATCTGTGTAGCATATTTAACATATCATTCTGTTAGACTACCCATGGTAGAATGATATGGGTGATAATGGTATACATTGGTTTTTCATGGAATCATTTAAACTCAAAAATTAGTGAGTGGATAGGTGTGAGGCGAGGAATGTTATTTTCATGATATATCATTGGCATGGTTTCTTAGGACCTATTGTTAAAGATGAATATCCATCTGTGGTAGAGGATACATCTAATGTAAATCGGGTACCATGAGATGGTTGACACGTGGATAGACATCGACATGCATTTTGGGAGATGTGGTGGCAAGAGTTGATTAATGGAAACTGTAGCCTTTTTATTGTGAGCAAGTTTTGGATAGATTTGTCCAATTCTTTTGATGAAATCATGGTTTTCTATTAGTAAGAGATGATCATTTTCTATCATGTTATCATTATGAGTATGCTCAAATAGTTTTATCTCTACGTGGGGATTCTTTTACTTCTAACATCTTTCTTGGAATGATAAAAGAAATTATTGAGCATATACTAAAGGAGTGACACATGGAATTCTCTATGTTGTAGAGTGTACCATTATCTGTTGAGGGTGGTGACCCTCATATTGGTTGAAACTTTTTTTTTCTGATCTTATTTTTCATGGAGTTTTGTTTTGGGATGATGATCATGGTATTCACAGAGTGGGTATTACTAGATCAGTCATAGTTTAATGTATCCTTTATAGTAAATGGTTTATGATTCTATGTGACTGCTCATTGGATAGTTGAGAGAGCATAGTATGGGTAGATACTCAGGTTTAGAGTAGGGTTGTGTTTTTACACAAAGACTTCATTGGAATGATAAGGTTTATGGTGGGGAGACTATAATGTCACATGTTTTCCAAGAAAATAATTTATAAAGGAATTGGTTTTTTTCCTTTGGATTCTTATGAGGGGTAAAATGGTCATTTTCCCATTGAATGTGACATTGGATAATTTTATGAAAACACGGTGGGTCCTTGAATAAATGAAATACCCTAATATAATAGTTTTGTATACTTATAATCTATTATAATTTTCTCAGAATAATTAATCATTAATATTAAATTAATTAAATATTAATATATTCATGATTGTTAATTAAACCATATCATTTTAATGGATCTTCATATAGAGATTCTGTCTTTAAAATTGAATCCTAAATGGGGATTTTTATTTAAGGTTGAACTTATACTCATGTAGGGGTGTCAATGTTGGGTTGCACCCTAATTTTTATTTTTTATTTTTCTCTTCATATTTTTTTATTCCACATTTTTTTCCTCCTCCGTATCTACTCAAACATTCACCATGGTCTTTTTTTCTGTAAAACTAGAAGAAATAAATATATAAAGAAGGATAAAGAGTGGGAGTGGAAGCATGTTACTGCCACAAAGCTCAGGATAAGCTGAATCATCATGCGGTGGTCTTGGACCATGTGAATGAGAGAATATTTAAAGGATTCATCCTAATGGTTGGTCATATTACTGTTTTTTCATTAACCCCCATATATTTACCATAATGAATTTCTAATCCCCTATTATGATTTCTTATAAACCATTATGGGTTGATCATTTGCTTTTTTGAGGATAACTGGGATTTTAGGTGATTTGAGGTATTTATCATTCAGCAATCATGATAACTTCTCTTGTAGTTCGGGGAAACACAACATGTGTTCTTCCTGTCCAGGGAATATAATCCTTTAAAAGTAAAAACCATATACGGGGTATACATGTCGTGTAATAGGACATAGCATTGTATCCATGTACTCATCCAAATATCCCTTTTAAGGGATTATGGTGATGTAAGATTACACAAAAGACATAATCTAGATGGAATACCATGTAAAGGTACACATATAGGATATATACATGGAATATCCATGGAATTTCACAAACTGGCTCAGATACACTAGTTCCAGGATAACCAAGTCGGCTCTAACATTTCTAGAAGGGCATTCCTGACCACCCCTAGTTAGTGACTAGCACTTATCATCATAAAATATGAAAATGGTAATGAATATGTGACAAAATAGTAGATGATAAAGATATATATCAATATTCTCAAAATCTCCATAGATATTAGTACCAGAAACCAAAAAGGTATATAAAAAACATAAAATTACATCATAAAAGCACACATTTTCTGAAAAGGAGACCTTAAAATCCCATATGAAACATCACCCATATCCCAAATGGATCAAGAACATCCACCTCCCCTAAGAGGCACATTCCCCATACTCGAACCTGGCAGGAGAAAATCAAAAAACTACCGAAGGAGAAGTTTTGGGGTGAGTAAAAAATACTAGAACTGTCTCACCTAGAGTCCCATTATAATATTTCATAAAAATAAATAGAAAAATTCATTAATATTTATTCAAATTATGTATGGAAGTACATTTTATTATTTAAGAAAAAAACATGTATTCATTTTAATATAATCCAAAAACATTTCAACTTATCATAAATAAAATTTTTATATAAGAAATTTAAATAAATAAATATGCAATTGTATATAGTTCAATATCAATGGAATATATATCAATATAATCACAATAAGTGGCATGGTCATCTACAATGTGGTATGATAGTTTCTTTTTTAGGATCCTCACCCCTCAAATATCAGTTTTCATGGATAATCATTTGGGAACATATCCTATAGGATCATTCCAAATAGAACTCATCAATTTTCTATATGGGATAATCATTAAAAAATGTTTTTGTTAGGGTTTTTGTTTTCAATCCATTTCAATTTAATTAATATCAAAGTGTTCCTGTCCCAAATAACCCACCAAATCTACATGGTTGCTTGTTCCTAATCAATAAATCAATCAATAATTGGAAATTCATATCAAATCAGTATAAAATACATTTCCCTCATTTTTAGTTTCAATATTCTAATCTTATTTCAAAACCAGAAAATTGTATTTCATAATTTCATGACATTTCAAACCAAAACCAATGTTAGTTTTTTTATCAATTATATTTAATCCATTTTTTTCAAAATCAATTTAAAAATTATTTCAAAATTTTGACCAATTTGGATTAACACACTAAATTCCAATTCTACTAGAATTTGTGGGTTCTACGAAAAATCCATTGCTTATGAATTTTAATTCCAGTTCATATCAAATTGTTTTTTCAAAATTCAATTGAAACAAATTTCAGTCAATAAGAAAATCATGGTTTAAACAGTTATCCAATATTAAATGAACACACCTACCTTTTTCATAGAATCACAAAACCTATAACGAGACTCGCCAATGAAAGATGAAGGAATATAAAATCTAGGAACTCATCCTAGAATCAAGGATCAATAAGACATTTTTTTTATGAATACATCATTAAATGATAAATTAAACTCTATAGATAAAAGAGAGATAGAGATGGAAGAGACAAGGATACTATATACCTCGGGAGATGAACCGTAACCCACATAATGATAAATTTACAAACATATGATATGTAGGTATTTTAGAACCACAAAAGCTTCTAAGAAGAGCCACTAGGTTGAGAGATAGGATACTCGAATCAATGAAATAATAATTTTAACAGAACCACATGCTTAAAACTAACACTCGGTGATTTACATGACGTGCTACCCAATTACACATAATTTAATTGTTGAGTCCCATATACACCAAGATAATCATCACATTTCATTATAATTATAATTTTTCATATTTACATGGATTGAAATATGTGGAGGGAGTGTATCCTTGTATATTGTTTACCTTTTTCTTGGAATCTTCCATGAAATAATTATCCATCCTATAAATCCATTACACAACATTTAAATCTTCAAAAGACTACAACACTTGAGTTTTTATGCTGAATATTTGAACAAATCCCTGACTTCACCATCATAGGTATCCTACAAAATTCTTATCCATAATACGAAACTAGTTATAATGGAAAATAAAAAAATGCCCTCCACATACTTGATAGAAAGGGAACAAGGAGATTCAACCTTACCAGCATATGAACAATCTTACCCCAAAAAACATGTCAAGAATCCTCCATATCATGAAGGTAAGTCCAGTACAATCTTTTCTGTGCCTCATGATCCCATGCCTCATAAGAGTTAGAACTGTGATTCCGTATCTCTCAAACCAATGTTATCATACCACCATAAAGTACCCTTTTCATAGATTCAACTATACTAACTAGATTGTCACTCATAGATAATGTAGGATCAATATCAAGATCACTCCGGCTAGAAATATGATATGGTACAAAAGGATACATTCATAGATGTGATACATGGTAAAAATTATAAATAAAAATAAAACATTAGGGTTGTTCTAAACTGTAAGACACTATCACCACCTACATAAAAACCCTAAAATGTCCCACTAAATGAGTAGTAAGATTCCCTTTTCTGCAAATCCATTGATGATCTAAATGAGGTGAAATTTCAAAAACACCTTTTCACCAAATAAAAACTCCAACAATCTATACTGAATACCATCAAAATATTTATATCATCTCTGTTTCATAGAAATTCTCTAAAAAATAAACTAAATCATAGATTTCTTCTCATAAACCAAGATTATTCTAACCAAGGATTTTTCACCAATCTCTGACCAACATAATTGATATTTACACGACCTACCATTCAATAAATCAAAAGTACTCATTCTAATTGGGGACTAGAAGATATTTTTATAATCAAAGTCAAAAATTCCAAAATGATCATCCCAAGCCACAAAAAAAATTAAGATTTTGTAACAGAATATAACCAAATGAATCTGTATAGGTCCCTCTATCTAGAATCCATTTTTGTATGTATTTTTATACTCAAATGAACCTATGATCCTAGTTAATCCTTAATAAATCATCAAAATAATGAAGTAAAATGGGGATCTCTATCAAATAATATAGTAAATGGTACTTAATTCAAACAAAAAGTCTCTCTGATGTAATGATTTCCAAGCTCCTCAACATTTTTGATATCTCAAATAGGTATAATGTGAGATAATTTGTAAATAATAGTGATCACAACCCATGTCACATTATTCTTTATATGGGTATGTGGAAACCCTACCCCAAATTCCATTGATATATCAACCCACTTCTCTTATGTAATAGTGAGTGGAAAAAGACAATCCAACGATCTATAATTCATAACATCGATCTATAGGAAAGTATAGAAGTAAAAAAAGTCAACGATGATTCTTCTCATACTCAGCCACTAGAATTTTAACCACATGTCACAGAATATAATTATATTACCTAGGTTTAAAACCCACTGATAATTAGGGAAATCTCACAACACATATTTTTTCAAGGATAACGATATAAAAAATTATTATAAAAACACAACACACCCTCCATGGAGGACAACGAGTCAACCATGATCAACCCCTATAAAGGGAGTCTCTAATTCTATGGAATTCACCATCATGTTTTTTTTCTTTGACAACTATCTCATGAGGAGAAAAGTTAAACTGAAAGCTAGCTCAAAAAAATCTACCTATGATTCTTAAAGTCTAATTTAAAATAATGCATAATGATTCATCATGTTTAAATATTATGATGATTATTTCACTACATGGGAAAGTAGTTTCATGCTTAATGAATCGGCAATGACATCGCTTTACCTATGTTATAAGAAATATAAAATTCATATTTTTGATGTATCTCCTCCCATAACATTTGTAAGAGTTTCAAATATTTTTTAGAGAATATATAACTTTAGATATTTTTTGGAATACTTAGTAAACCTTTCTCCAAAAATTTAATGCCATAAACTCTAAAGTGCATGCATCATAGATGCATTTTAAATTTCATGGTTCAGTTAATTATTCTCATTTTTCTAAGATGTTGAGCGCCATAGGTAATGAAAAGATCATGCTATAAAAGATCATTGGACAGACCCAATCATAAATCATCCTAGAAGGCCAGAAAGCCCTACTCACCCTTTAGAAGAGTAAAAATGGTAATGAAGTGAAAAGACATTTCATCTAAAAAAAGTTACTCTGAAATTTTTCATCCAAATTAAACATCAATTAATTCCTTGTTATACCAATAATTGGAGAATTAAACATTGAGGATTCCTTTTCAAAAATTTCATAATATCTATATAATCCCAAGAAACATTGAATCACAAAAACATTGTGCAGTTTATCTCATGTCATAATAACTTTCACCTACTCTATATCAACTAAAATACCATGTTCTGATACCACATGTACAAATAAATTCACTTCCAAAATATAGAAATCGGATTTTGATATCTTTGTATAATTGTGGTGATTTATCAACAGTTACAAAACATCTATATAATCATGCACATTATCTTTATCTGAATTATATTAAACATGGATGTTATCTAGAAACACAACAGAAAATGTATCAAAGTTGTCATTGAAGATCTTATTAATCAAATAAAAAAATACTATTGGTGAAATGGATATACCAAATGTAATTAAAAGGTACTCATAATTTCCATACCATCTCCCAATCGATTTTTTTAATTCTATATATGTTTATTCTCAACTGGTGATAACCAAATCACATATTAATATTCCAAAAAAACTTATACACGTTTAACTGGTTAAATAGATCATTAATCCAGGGAAACATATACTTTTTCTTTATCCTAAATTAGTTGAGTTTTTATTAATCAACACATAGGTGAAGTGTTCAATCATCTATATTAGACAAAGAGACATTTCACCGCCCATGGTGTCATAATTGGACATTTAAAGCCTTTGATTAAATGATAATACAATAGAGTCTTATAATATTTTATTTTATATGGTTCCAAAAGGTATGAATGAAGATATTCCATTAGATTACCTAGAACGAAATAAACATAAAACTCTACCTCTCGTACGGGTTGAAAACTAGAGTTGTTTGAAAAAATTGATTGACAAACTTCATGAAAATTGGATGGAGAACATCGCTCCATGATTTTTATTCTAGATAAAAATTGATCAATGATATTACACTCATTAAGTCTGTATAATATGGTCTAGACCCCCTATACCTCAAGTCAAATTCTATCAAAAAGATATGGAACCCCATATCGAGCACAGAAAAAGAGACCCATTGATGATAAAAAACAATTTGAAGATTCTTAGCAATGATCCAATCCATCCTAAAAAAATAAAAAGAAGTTTTAGTTTAAGGAAGACATACCAAGTATGCTCTATATATGATAATGATTCCAAAAAGGTACAAAGAAGACCCGTATATATCTTTATTCTAATGGGTGTGTTAATATCCATCATAAAAGACAAAATCACCAAAGGAATATTTAACTAGATTACAATATGAGTTGATATAAATGAGTAAGATACACTCGTATCAAATAATGTAGTCCCAAATTTTGATTATTTTTTGATGCTACATCTCATGGACATATGACCCATATCTTCTTCCTTTGGAAACTCATCCACTATGTGAAGAAGCTTCATTATAGATGCATGTGCATGAAACCCCTAATATAATGAGGCATATGACTGCACCAAATTACATTTCTGATTTGATGAGATTGTTCCACGACATAAAGAGGTTAACATATTAAAAAAATTATTAAAGAGTCCTAAACATCTATATGAATCACATATGATGGGTGCCTTAGTGAAACCCCATTTTGAATGCCTAGGTTTCCATACTTAAATCAAGTTGAAGGAAATATTATAGAAATTTTAATAGGACTAAATGAACACAGATATTTAAAATCCACCATGAAAATACACACTATTTGATATCTATTTAAGGGAACACACATAACTTTCTCTAGGAGAAAAAGGAAAGATCATCAACCCCGAAATAGCATCCCAATCAAGTTTGTGTATCAATGCCATGTCTATCATGTTATCATAAGAAGAATGAATCCTTATTAAAACATGACAATGAATATCATATCAATTTATAATCATGAAACATTGAATCATAATATTATCAATTGATAAAATATCATATTAAAATTTCCAATGATCAAAAAAGTAATTATTATATTCTATCACAGTGATGTTGACCTGCTCAAGATTGGAATACTCTATATACATAGAGAGAACTATAGAATCGAGAAATAAATACTCATTGGATTGAACATAAAATTAAATCAACTCTAAAACCTCATGATTCATCTCCATCACCATAGAGTCCCGCTATCTCATGTTAGTTACTTCTGGATTAAAGGTTGAACACTTACCCTATTCATCTTTTGTATTTCCCAAGAAATCAAACAAAATATCAATCGTTCTAAAAAAATCCTAAACTACTCGAGGATTATTAGTACATTAGAACACTAGTGGCCTCTAGATAAGGGACTCCAAAGTATGATTATCAGATTCATACCAATGATGATACACAGCCAGAGCCTTAGTGGGAATCAGTGTAGTTGCATATCCCATAGCATGGATAAAACACACAACAACTTCAAAAATATTTTGATCCACATGTATATTTGATTAAAGTGTTTCATTGAAATATTCCTCCTAGATTATATTCACACATAATTTTAGATTCATGATGATAAACAACATCAACAATAGACATTTAAGACATTGAAAGATTACTCAAATAAAAAACTCAAACAATTGAAATAAGGAAATTAATCATATTAAATATATAAACATGATATGTATCACTACCTATCAAACTCTAATAATTGGTAAATAACTATAAATAATCCTCAATAATCCTTTCCCTACCAACTCATTCTGAATTAAGGCTCACTATAAATATGGACAGTTAGTAACTCATCCCAAAATATATCCTAACTCTCCAAAAGATCTTTAACTACATACTGACACCAAGGAAAGATTCTCATCTTTTATCTATAATAATACATTATCTTGAACCATTCCAGATACCAAGGTACCTTGATAACCAAGTCATCTATAACATAGCTTAGTGGGATTTCTTGATCCCAACTGGTTAGATAACAAGACCTGGTATCATATAACATTATAGTGGGAATGAATATCCCGAATAATAGTATAGGATAAAGACATATATCAACAGGCTCAAAAATTTGATAAAGAGACAATACAAAAAAATAGGTATATCAAACCCAAAATAGTACATCATCATTGTACTTAATAGATGACAAGATGAAATTGATTTCCCCAATGACACATCACTACATAACATATGGGATCATGAACATTCACTCCTCTATAATGTGAATTCCATTTACTCGGGCATGGTAGGAGAAAATATAAAAATTCCAAAATTAAAAGGTAGATTTTTATCTAAAAATCTCAACTAGGTCTAACTATGTGTTCAATAACATGAATATATAATAATAAACCATATCATGATTCCATTTTTAATCAAAACAATCATCTAAGTACATTTTAATAATGATGAAAAAACATTGTTTTAGTTTGATTTGTTGGAAAAGCATCTCATCTTATCTCGAATTAATATTTTATTTAATTTATTTTATTTAAATAAATTTGAATGATTAAATTGTTATATATTAATAGAATTTATATAAATCAATCAAAATAATAACTGTAGCCATATTCTATTCGTTAAAACAGAAACTAGTTATGGGATTTGAAAACATCTCATATTTGTGGTCATGAATAATCATATGTTCACTCATCTCTTTGGAATGTGTTGAATAAGAATAATCAATAAACCATCAAGGATATTCATGCAGAACATGATTTTTTAGAGTTTTCATCATCAATCAGTTGTTAGAGAATTGCCATCCAATCATACAGGTCCTTAATAACCCACTAACTACCAATTCCTATATGTTCTCAATCATTAAATTAATCAATAATGGAAAAATTATTCCAAATTCATTTAAAATAAAATTTCACCAGTTTATCTTTTAGTATTACAAATTCATTTCAAAACCAAAACATTGGTTCTTCATCATTTCATTCCTTTTCAAAACGATACCATGCTTGGGTTATTATCAATTCAATTTAATCCATTATTCTCAAAATAAATTCTAAAATAATTTTACAATTTTAATAACAATTAATTTATACCACAAATTCCAATTTTATTGCAATTTTTGTTTTTTTAAAAACATACCACATCAATTTCCATTCCAATTCTCATAAAATCATGTTACCAAAATTTAATTGAATGAAATTTAAGATAACCATAATTAACGTTGTAATCAATTTTCTATTCTTAAATGGAACAGCCTAATTTTTTATTGAATCATGATGACTATTGATGCACTCTCCAATGAATCTCAAAGGCACAAAAGATCATGGATCTCAACCTAGAATCAATATTCAACCACCCAGTTTTTAGAACAAATAATCCCTATATGTTAAATCAAACTCAAAGTATGAAATATATTTATATGGAATATAAAGGGATAACACTTACCTATAGAGTTACACAAAAACTAACACAATGATCAGTCACTGAATGATTAATCTAGAGGGATTAGATATAATAGAAATCACCTATGAAGTGCCTCAAGGCTGAGAGAAAGGAAAATTGGAGGAATGAAATAAAAATTTCAACCGGTCCACGTGCTTAAAACTGACACTTGGGGTTTTACATGGAGTGTACCCCAATTATAAATCATGTAATTTTCTAGTCCCACGTGTTTTTAAAATCCCTTCACCTTTTATTATAATTCTAATTTATAATATTTACAATGTTTGGAGTATGTTAATCGCGTGTAACCTTTCACTCTTTTTACCCATTTTTTTGGATTCTTCAATGGGATAATTTCACATCTTGTAACTATGTTAAATGGAATTTAAGTCCCTAATAGACTAAAAAATTAATATTTTATGCTTCCCATTCCAAAAACTCCATAACTTCACCTTTATAGGTATCCTCACAAATCTTTATCAGCATTACCCAACAAACAAGGAAATGAAATATGAATCAAATTTTAAAAAATACATGATAGAATGGTAACATGGAACTATATGTGATGCGCACAAGTAATTACCCCATGTATTATATAGGAAATTTCTGTAATTAATATGTTGTGGTTATTGGAATTTACACCACATATTTAGAAGTGGTACATTCCCTGGTCAATATTTTGGAGAACACACTATGTACTTGGTATAGATGTTGTGTATGTAAAGCCCCGAGCCCAGTTACCCAGAGTCGGTGCATTATTACATAACATTGGAATGATACAAGGAAATCATGTCCCGAAATACCGATCAGTTTAGTAGCCTTGGAAATTCTAGATACATTCATAAGGTCAACATTACAACTTGAAAAGAAAAAAACACTAAAATATTCCATTAGAATCATCTAAGCTTCCTAGATTATGCCTTCAAGTCACTCATAACTAAATACATCATATCCTGGGAAAATGAAACATAAGAATGGGGTGAGCTCAAATGCTCAGTAAGAGTAAGCAATACAACAGAAACTTTCATAAATAAGTATAAACATTTAAGGCAATGTATAACTAAAAAAAGCCTCTTAAATTTGAAATTCAGCATAAAGAGGAAAAAATAAAATGAAATAATTCCATTTAATTATTCACATGGATATTATACTAGTTGAATAATCACATGCAATATTAATAACCACTTTTATAATGATGGAATGCATAATGCCAGACTATCATAACCACATAGTCAAGGCCTTGTGCCAAGACTGCAAATAAGATTTTGTCATGGCCTTGTGCCAAGACACTATTTTGTCTCATGAGACCTACCAATGCATCGAGGAGCTATAGCGGGATCCACCCATTACGTACTAAGTCCAATGCATTCCTTATATGAACAAGTTTAAACACAACATAAACATTCGTATTAAAACTAGCATACAAAATGTCAATACTTTATCCACAAACCATGAATGGTATAAAAATATAACATCCATAGTAAAACATAATGCATTAAATACAATATGAAAGATTTTATTGTAACAGATTAACCTCAATCGAGAATAATGAAGGATATTGACATAGATGAAAATAGTCATCAAATATATTTAAGAGAAATATCCCCCTTTTTATGAAAACATTTAAAAGTATCACTATTTATCAAGAAGTCATTTAAAATAGATTTTTGAATCAAAGTGTCCCATACCACATTAAAACTTTTAAAAGGAATTTTAATTTTAAAACTCTAATGTCCATATAAATAAATCCTTGAAACCATCTTTAAAACATGGACATTAATGAGAATGATTTAGCATAATAAATCTTTAAAACATTTAAAATGATATTTTAGTTAGGGTTCCTAACCAAAAGAGATACACTTAAATACAAATAAATGAGGTAGTAAAAACTTTGTAATTTCATGAGAATAAAGAGATTCATGATATACTATGTCAAATTACATTATATACACTATAAAAAAGTTATTTGGTGTATAACAACAAAGAAGTCTCAAGGGAATGTAAATTGAGATAAAATCTCTTATAAAGACCGTATCCATAGGTTAAGGATAAATCAGTGACATAATTATGTGTGAAAAATATAAATAAACTCAATATTATTGGATATTTAGTGTAAATCAATCAAAGGACATTCACACATATTCTTGTAAAGACAAAACCAATAAATTGAATATTTAATTCCACAAATGGAGATTGAGTTAAATTTACTCTTATCAAGTTCATATCGATGACTTGAGAATTTATCAATGGAGTGATTATGTGTATCAGAATTATATCCACGTAAAGGGGAGTGTAAATTATGACATAAGCAAATGAATAGTGATTCCACACATAATCTTGGAGTAAAATAATCAATTAAGTATTCCTAAATCCGAACGAGTGGAAATTGAAATTTCAAATTCCCTTATCGATTTGGTAACTTATGAAACATACACCCATGAATGAAGGGTCATAAAATGATGATGTAGATATCCATAAATTAAATTATATTACACAATTAATTTAATCATTGGCAATACACACACCATATGCAATAAATAAGTGGTGAATAATGGAAAGCTCACGGAATTAAAAGTGAGATAAGAAACACCTTACATTGTACTTTTTCCATGGATAGGGTATAATAACCTCCTGTATAATGGTGAAATAATTGTTATTGGATTATACAAGAATCATATACATTAATATGATATCATATATGATCTTTTAACATTGATTTGTTAATAATAACTTAGTATTATCATCGTTTCGGGTGTTAAAAGATTCATTTTTTCCTTTATATTCATTGTTATGTGAGCCATATTCTTCGTGGATGGGATGTATCTTATTCATATACAGAATGATATCATGTCTTTAAAAATTATTTCTAATCATCAAATGAAATTTTGTTTTGAATGGATACGATGGGGAATGAATCTCATCGTGTTCGTGGAGACGGTAATCCGTATGCACGCACGAGCGACAATATCATTTTTTTGATGTTAAAATAATATATAATTGGATGTTATATAATCTATAAATAATCTTTATCATGTTATATTTTATTATTAAATGAATTACACGTCATTATCATACCCATCCAAATAATAATGTATTGAATAATAATTACACCATGATCTAGAGATGGTAATCTGTATGTAGGCACGTATAGTGACATGGCTTTCAAAGGATGGATAGAATAATGAATATGGTTGTACCATATTTATAATAAAATCATAGTATATATAATATACTGGAGTTATTATTTTATATTGGAATTAACAATGAAAGAATAAGTGGAAGAAAAAAATAAATTGAAAGAGGGTGGTGAAATTATTACTTCTTTTTCAGGTTCTTCATTTTGATTTGATCAAAAGGGATCCCTAAGTTGGATTTATGACCAAAGGAGGGCCTCTAAGATAAATTGAGGGATGTTGATAGAAAATTTGGGTAGGGGTTGGCTGAGCCAAAAGACTTTGAAGTTGTGAATTTGAGAGAAGGTGAAGTGCCCTTTTATAAGTGGGGTGATGGGCACCTTAAGAAAAACTTAAAATATTATTTTATATTAAAATAATTTTCGGTTTATAATGGCTTATAAGTGAATTATTTAAAGTAAAAGGAGTTTATGTGTCTAAAACCACTCAAACAATAGGTTTTAGAAAGGTTTGGGTCACTATATTAACCTTAACTTTTAGATTTAACTCTTAGTTAAATTGTTTGACATTTACAATGTCTCTTTCTATTTTTATATTATATGGTTACTAAACGTAGTATATATATCGAAGAAAACCAAAAGTGGTTCACTAATAATACACCTATCATTATATAAGTCGTTTTGCCGAACCTTAGTTTTTTATGAATATAATATCAATTCATAATATAATATTTTATTTAAAAACTCTTTTATGTCAATTTTGACAATATTTGGTATTTTGTTTTTTCTAAATTCATAACATCATTATTACTTAGAAAACATTAATCTAACCAACCCTAATAGGTCATATTAACCTATAAAATTAGTTTAATGCATAAAAAGTCTCAAATTACATTTATTTGGATATTTATAATATCAATTATTTTAATATTTCATTAATTAGGAAATTAATTCATCATCATTGTGTCATAAATAAATTAAATTATTTAATGTTTAAAAATATAAATAAAATACCATTATGTATGAAATCATTTTAGATTTATAATGAATATTTATAATAGAATTTATATTATGTGTAACCCTATATTAAAAATGTTTTTTATTGGATATTGATTTTAACTCTTTTATCTCTTCTTGGAAATAAATAATAATAAATGTCTTAATCTAATCTATGTGGACCAAAGAGGATCATATTTTATTCCTAAGGTTGTTTTTGGTGGAATTATACTTATCCAATAGAATTAGGACATGTGTTAGTGTAATATTAATATCATTTTACCCTTAATTATCCTATTTACTTTTAATCATGGTAAATGAAAGTAAAAGTTACTATTCACCAAAAAATTATTTTTATCTTCTTGAACCACATTTTACTCCTTGAAATTAACCGGGTCTATCATATTTTCGAAATTAAACTCACATAAGCGGTAAAATTATGTTTTATGTGAATTTTCAAATTCTTCTAGGAGGTGGGTAAATGACGGTAAAAAGTTCGGTAAAATTTTTATAAATCTAAAATTATTATAAACTGAATCTAATGAATTAAATTGAACTTATATAAGTATTATGTATCTATTGTTGACATAAAATAAATTTAAATAAATTAAATAATTATTTAAATAAAAAGTCGATTTTAAACAATTACAAAGTGTTTTTCACTATTCATCAAAAATTGAAATTTTTCAGAAAAATACCAAAAATTCACCCTAAGCTAATTTTGATATTCCAAATTCAAAACAGAATTCTATTTTACCAATTTCAAATCATAGAAGTTTCATTAATAAATTTAAAATTAATTCCTGTTGCCAAAACCAAAAAGTGTATTTTTAAGAAATAATAACTATTAAAAGATTTACACTTGTTTATATCCAATTTCAAAGTGAAATTACATAAAATTACAATAATTGTATTAAATGGTAAAAATATAATCTAATTATACATAAAAACCATTAAAATTTATAATTCAACACAATAAGTTATTTTGATTAAAAAAGTTGTTTTCAGTTAAAATATAGTATTTTTCACTATTCACCCAAATATGAATGTTATTAGGAAAACACCAAAAATTTATTGAAACTATATTCGTATGTCCCGATTCTAAAGAAGAATTTTATTTTGAAAAATTGAATATATTAAAGTTTCAAATATTGGATTTAAAATAGGTTCTACATTAAAAGGCTGTAAATTTGCATTTATTTCAAAATACTCCTTTTATCTGAAAAAAATTAGTTTGTCCTTACATTATGTCTAAGAAACTCATAATATGGATTCTAAAATTATAAGTGTTAAATAAAGTTTTAAATTCTGTTAATATTAGTCATAAATTCTTTTGAATGGCTATTTTGGTATGTCATGGTGCGCTTGAACTTGATGTTGCATGTAGCGTAATTTAATTACATTGAAGAACTAATGTACTATGAAATATTTGGGTGTTACATTCTACCTTCTTTCAATAAATTGGGTCCTCACAATTTTTAAAATTTTCCTTGGGAATATAATGGAATGTCCCACATCGGAAAAAGAGTCAATAAAACTACCACTTTAGAAGAAAGAAAGAGAAGTACAATGGCCACCCATGATAACCCATACTAGGATTCCATGTAGGAAAACATAGACATGGAAGATAAACTAAGTGTCATGTTCTGATGGAGAGGGATAGAAAACATGATTAGGAGAAAGTTAACAACAAGAAAACCAAAAACTTGTGATGTGACAAACGGTCAATAGTTTCCCTGTAGGAAAAGTAAATGGACAACATTTTATTAAGTTACATTTCATAAAGATGAGGAATTAATTTATGATATTGAATAAGAACATAAAGAGATATAATTAATTTTCAAGTAAAGTTTCATTCTTTAATAAATTTCTGCAACTAACTCATTTATTTTAAAACTATGAGTATTCAAGAAGACTTGGACTCACCAGAAGAGCTAGAATAAACTTCTAGAGAATCATATGATCCACAGAGGATAAACTATATATTTACATTGTCTTTAGAGATTAATCAAAACCAAAACAGTTAGTACATGATCTGATGATCCACCAAAAGGATATTCCATTAGAGAAAGAAACACTAATCTTAATTTCTAAAATTAAACCAACAATACCCCAAAGATAAATAAATACCATTCAATAAACAATTTTCATTAAAATCCTTCAATATAATCCAAACTAATATTGAAACCCAAAACATAGATGAATTTGGTTATGTAGTCTTCCACGTTAAATTGTATCTCCAAATGACATCAACTACTCTTAAAGTCGCATACTTAAAAGTAATTAACCTAATCACATATTCTCTATTATATGTTAACCATTTCCCTAAATAATCGAAATCACTATAAATACACAATAAAAACATAGAAAAAAAATCCCCCATAACTCCTCAAATTAAATCCCATAGTATTATATTTTTCTTGGGCATATAGTGTTCCCAACAAAGAAAAAATCTTCCAAAATTACATTTATCACTTAATCACCAAATCATTTTCCTATAATAAGGGTATTCATTTGATAAGACATAAGATCCAAAATCAACTTATTATTGATCAATAAAATCCTTTTACTAAAAAAAATTAGTCACACTAACCGAGGAATTCACGTAGTCCAGTGGTCGGCGATAAATCTCAATCGCACTCTGGTTGTGGGTTCGATTGCCACAGATTTGTCCAATGCGACAGGTTGTCAAATGTTCTGTGTGTTTTCCTTTTTCAAATAATATATTTTATAGCATTACCAAAATGAGATAAATTCAAAAAAATAACCATAACATAATTTAACTACAAATCGTATCTCATACCTTGCATTTTCATCCCAAAATATAATAACTTGTAATTGCCTCAAACCCAATGATCTTATAAAACCAAAAGGTTATTTATAACTATATCCTCAAGAGAAATGATAATTCTTCATCCAATATCATTTTCACATGACAAACTATAGGGTTACAAATACAAGAGAAATTCATTCCAACGTAATCCCATAAAAAAGGAGCACTAATACTTTTAGACATTTCTCCAACCATTTATTTCCACATAGCTTCTTCTATGACCAAGAAAATATTCTATAGAATAGGGAATTCACTCGGGTAATTTCCAGGTCCCCTACATTTATGGAAATGACTTTAAATGAATTCTTGGGACCATTTTTATTTTCTTCTATAGTACTCCTCATTTTTCCTTGGCAATTCTTCACTTTATATCCTTATTTCCCACATGTAAATAATTTATTTGTTCCATTGATACACTTTCCTGGGTGTCTCCTTCCACATTTCCTGCATAATAAAAATTGAGGATTATTTTCTCCATGGTCTATACAGCTAGAGCACTTATCATTCACTGACTTTCTCTTCTTTTTTGAGTCAAGGAGTTGGTTAATATATAGGTTTTTGATCATATTTTTTTAAAACTGATTCCGCATGATGACAATATCTTTTATGCCTATCCACATTCCATTTGGTTTCTTATTTCCACCACTGATCCCACCTTCTACATCATTCTCAAAGTTGTTATGACTTCCTTGGAATCCATCCATTGATTAAAACCAGAAAGAATTGTGTGAGTAATAGTAGTCATTAAATCATTTAGAAACTATCAAGACACCATATTTTCAATTTGAAACACCATAAGATTAACCAAGTTCATTTACTATCATCTTATATTAAAATACTTCAAATCGGTTTGTAAATAAAATGTAAATTATCCTAAGAAAATGCATCGGGAGTTTCGTAACCAATAGTGCATAAAGGCCCATTGTTGTGCACCATTTCCCATTTGAGTCCATCTCAAAGTTGTGTTTTCTGGTTTTACCCCTAGATGCATCTGTGCCAGAGCTGCCTCTACTTTCTTGTATCCAGACAGGGATGTATTGCTTGGAAAACTCACAAAAATCACTACAATACCAAAATTTTATGAAGCTCCTCTATACTGATCCTCAAATTGTATCTTAGGGCTATGTGCTCTAATCAAAGTTTATCTAAATCAAGTTTCCAAAGATTGTACTAAACTTCCTCTGATACCAACTATAATGCCCTAACCCCAGTTACCCAGAGTCAGTCCATTATTACATAACATTGGCATGATACAAAGAAATAATGTCCCAAAAGACCGATCACTTTAGTAGCCTTCGAAATACTAGATACATTCATAGGGTCAACATTACAACTTGAAAATAAAAACAATACTAAATTATTCCATTAGAATCATCCAAGATTCATAGATTATGCCTTCAAGTCACTCATAAATAACTTATTCATATCCTTTGAAAATGAAACATAATAAAGGGGTGATCTCAAATGTTTAGTAAGAGTATGTGATACAGTAGAAACATTAATAAATAAGCATAAACACTTAAGGAAATGTATAACTAAAACAAAAGACTTTTAAACATGAACATCAACATAATATGCAAAAAATAAAATGAAATAATGCCATTTACTTATTTAGATGGATATTATCCTAGTCGAATAATCACATGAAATATTAATAACCACTTTCATAATGATGGAACACATAATGACAGACTATCATGACCACATAGTCATGACCTTGTTCCAAGACTACAAATAAGATTTTGTCAAGGCCTTGCAACAAGACACTATTTTGTCTCTTGAGACCTACCGATGCATCGAGGAGCTAGAGCGGGCACCACCCATCACTTAGTCCAATGCATTCCACATATGAACAGGTTTAAACATAACATAAACATTCGTACCAGAACTAGAATATGAAATGTCAATACTTTATCCACAAACCATGAATGGCATAAAAATAGCACATACACAGTCAACCATAACTCATTCAATACAATATAGAAGATAGTTTTGTAACATATTTACCTCCATCAAGAATAATGAAGGATATTTACATAGATGAAAATAGTCATAAAAACTATTTAAGAGAAATATACCCCTTTTTATGAAAACATTTAATTGTCTCACTATTTATCAAGAATCCATTTAAAATAGATTATTGAATCAAAGTGTCCCCTATAACTTTGAAACATTTAAAAGGAATTTTAATTTTAAAACATTAATGTCCATATAAATAAATCCTTAAAACCATTTTTAAAACATGAACATTAATGAGATAGATTTAGTATAATAAATCTTTAAAACATTTAAAATGATATTTTAGTTATAGTTATTAACCAAAAGAGATACACCTGAATGAAAATAATTGAGGTAATCAAAACTTTTTAATATCATGAGAATAAAGGGGTTAATTATATACTATGTCAAAGTACCTTATATACACCATATAAAAGTGATTTGGTGTATAACAACAAAGAAGTCTCAATGGAATGTAAATTGAGATAAAATTTCTTTTAAAGATCGTATTAGTAGGTTAAGGATAAATCAACGACATAATTATGTCTGAAAAAAAATAAATACACTCAATAGGATTGGATATTCAGTGTAAATCAATCAGAGTACATTCACACATATTCTTGTAAAAACAACACTAATAACATGAATATTTTACTCAAAAAATGGAGATTGAGTTAAAATTACTCTTATCAAGTTCATATAAATGACTTGAGAATTTATCGATGGAGTGATTATGTGTATCAAAAGTATATCCACATAAAGGGGAGTGGAAATTATGAAATAATAAAATGAATAGTGATTCCATTCATAATCTTGGAGTAAAATTATCAATGAAGTATGCATAAAGCCGAATGAGTGGAAATTGAAATTTCAAATACCCTTATCTATTTGGTAACATATGAAACATACACCCATGATAGAAGGATCATACAATGATGATGTATATATCCATAAATTAATGTATATTACACAATTAATACAATCATGGAGAGTACACACAACACATGCAATAAATAAGTGGTGAACAATGGAAATCTCACAGAATTAAAAGTGGGACAAGAAACCCATTACTTTTTACTTTTTCCATGGTCGAGGGTAGTTTATCCTCCTTTATAATGGTGAAATAATTTTTATTTAATTATACAAGAATCAAATACATTAATATGATATCATATATGATCTTTTAACATTGATTTGTTAATAATATCTTAGTATTATCGTTGTTTTGAGTGTTAATATATTTATTTTTATTTATATTCTTTGTTATGTGAGCCATATTTTTTATGGATGGGATGAATCTTATTCAAATTAAGAATGAAATAATGTCTCTAAAAATTGGTTTTAATCATAAAATGAAATCTAGTCTTGAATGGATACGATGGGTAATGAATCTCATCGCGTTCGTGGAGATGGTAATCAGTACACACACACGAGCAAAAATATCAATCTTTCGATGTTAAAATAATATATAATTGAGTGTTATATCATATATATAATAATTATCATGTTATATTTTATTATTTACATGAATTACACATCATTATCATACTCATCCAAATAATAATGTATTGAAAAACAATTAAACCAGGACGTGGATACGGTAATCCGTACGTACGCACGTATGGTGACATGTTATTCAAAGGATGGATAGAGTAATGAATATGGTTGTACCATATTTATAATAACATCATAGTATATAGAATATACTGGAGTTATTATTTTAGATTGGAAATAACAAAGAAAGAAGTCACATAAGAAGAAAAGAACTTGAAAGAGAGTGGTGAAATTATTACCTCTTCTTCGGGATCTTCCTTTTGATTTGATCAAAATGGCTCCTTAAGTTGGCTTTCTGACCAAATTAGGGACTCTAGGATAAATTAAGGGAAGTTTAGAGGATATTTGGGCAGGGTTTGGCCGAAAGAAAATGCTTTGAAGTGTGAATTTTAGAGAAGGAGAAGTCCCCTTTTATAAGAGGGGTGATGGGAACCTTAGAAAAAACTCAAAATATTATTTTATATTAAAATAATTTTAGGTTTCTAATGGCTCCCAAAGTGGATTTTTTAAATTATAAGGTAGGTATGGGTCTCAAAACACTCAAAAAATATGTAATAGACAGGTTTTGGTCACTATATTGACCTTAACTTTTAGATTTAACTCTTAGTTAAATAGAAGGACATTTACCATGTCTCTTTGTATTTTCATATTATATGGTTAATAAACATACTATATACATCCAAGCGAACCATAAGTGGTTCATTAATGATACACCTATCATTATATAAGTCGTTTGGCCGATCCTAAGATTTTTAGGAATAGAATATCAATTAATAATATATTATTTTATTTAAAAACTCTTTTATGTCAATTTTGAAACTATTTGGTATTTTGTTTTTGGTGAATTCATAACACCATTATTACTTCAAAAAAAAATTCATCTAACCAACCCTAATATGTCATATTAACCTAGATAATTATATTAATTCATAAAAAGTCTCAAATTACATTTATTTGGATATTTATAAGATCGACTATTTTAATATTTTATTAATTAGGTTATTATTGCATCATCATTGTGTCATAAATAAATTAAATTATTTAATGTCTTAATAATATAAATAGAATACCATTTTTTATGAAATAGTTTTATCTTTCTAATGAATATTTATAATCGAATTTATCTTATGTGTAACCCTATATTAAAAATGTTTTTGTTATTAGACTTTGATTTTAACTCTTTTAACTCTTCTTTGAATTAAATAATAATAAATGTCCTAATCTAATCCAAGTGGAGAAAAAAGGTTCATATTTTATTCCTAAGGTTTTTTGGTCAAATTATCCAATAGAAATATGATATGTGTTAGGGTAATAATAATATCATTTTACACTTAATTATTCTATTTACTTTTAACCGTGGTAAATAAAAGAAAAAAGTTACTATTCACCAAAAATTATTTTTTCCTTATTGACCCACATTTTACTCTTTGATATTAACAATGTCTCTAGGATTATCGAAATTAAACTCACGTAAGTTGTAAAATTATGTTTTATGTGAATTTGCAAATTCTCCTAGGAGGTGGGTAAAAGACGGTAAAAAGTTCGATAAATTTTTTCTATATCTAAAATTTTTATAAACTAACTCTAATGAATTAAATTAAAATTATATAGGTATTATGTATCTAATTTGATCAAAAATGAGTTTAAATAAATTAAATAATTATATAAATAAAAAGTCAGTTTTAAATAATAACATAGTGTTTTCACTATTCACCAAAAATTGAATGTATTTAGAAAAATATCAAAAATTCACCTGAAGCTAAATTTTAAATTCTGAAATAAAAAATGAATTATATTTTACCAATTTAAAAACATAAAAGTTTCATTAATTAATTTAAAATTAATTTACATTGTCAAAACCAAAAAACGTATTTTTAAGAAATAATAACTATCAAAAGATTGACACTTGTTTAAATCCAATTTCAAAGTGAAATTACTTACAGTGATTATCATTGGATTAAATGATAAAAATATAATCTAATTATACTTTCAAACCATTAAAATGTATAATTCAACACTACAAGTTTATATTATTAAAAAAGTTGTTTTCAGTTAAAATATAGTATTTTCACTATTCACCCTAATATAAAAGTTATTAGAAAAACACCAAAAATTTATTGAAACTAGATTATTATGTCCCGATTCGAAAGAAGAAGTTTATTTTTTCAAATTTAATATATAAAAGTTTCAAATATTGGATTTAAAATAGGTTCTCCATTAAAAGGCTGTAAAATTTCATTTTTTGAAAAATACTTCTTTTATCTGAAAAAAATTAATTTGTCCTTACATTATGTCTAAGAAACTCATAATATAGATTATAAAATTATAAGGGTCATATAAAGTTCAAAATTCGGTTAATACTATTCATAAAATCTTTTCAAATGCTAGTTTGGTAAGTCGTGGTGCGCTTAAACTCGATGTTGCGTGTGGTTGAAGTTATTAAATTACATTGAAGAACTAACATACAATTTAATCTTTGGGTGTTAAACTGTAATTCCCCCATACTACCCTTTTAGGGATTTTCATATCATTATGCCTAGCATTTATTAGTGGATAAATGATTAGTCCATTATTACTATTTTTTCATACATCAATTTGGTAAAACCCATAAGGTGTTTTAATCACTTTTATGTTGCATTTCATGTTATTCACAAATGGATATATTCTTCCATATATAATCAACGTTAGGTGTGTTATAAGTGTGATACCTTTATCTGAGATGAACCATGAGCTATCTCTCTTAACCTATTCTATTTTATATTTCCCCAGAAGGATGTATCCCTTATGAGTTTTTACTTTTTACCATGTGGTTGTGAGGTTATTTGTTTCCATGGATTTCTTATACGATTCATATAATTAAGTTTTGACCTAGATGATATAGTGTATGATTCCTTAATATTATCCCCATTACCAAGAATCCCCTTATGGATGCCTTTTATTAATGTATACAAATAGAATCCCATGTAGGATCTCATACCTCGATGTTATTCCAAATATCCCATCTAGGATTCCTATATGTACATTGTCTATTGTTGAGGGTCCGCTGTTGGATTCCCCATATTATGTATTGCTCTGCAGATCCTATATAGGATGCCTCTTCTTTCATTCTAGAATTTATCCCATGTGGTATTCCCTCATCACCTTCTATTATATAAATCTTGAGTAGGATGCATCTCTCATGTTATGAATTGAGCAACCCAATGGGTGACATGTTGTTGAGCGAGACACGATGTACCCTTATTTTTATTTTGGATTCTCAGACATTCTTCTTGGGATCCTTCTTATTTGTTATTTGGATTCCAAAATATATTTTATAGGATTCATATTCATAGAAAATCTATTTTTTATATTTACTGTTATACCAATAGGTAAAACCTAGGACCGGGCTATCCAGCATCTATATTTGACTGTTATTTTATTTTTAGTTCTAGAGTTTCTTCATAGGATCTATCTTTTGAGTATATGATTATTATATATAGGCATGAATTCCATAGTAATTTTACTTATGGATTATCTCTCTTTCTTAGATGATGATGATGATTCATCTCCCCTTGGATTTTGATATATTAATGATTACTCTTTTCTTCTATAATAGAAATTTAAGGAGGATGATTACACCCTATTCAATCTGATTATACTCATAGGTGATTAAAATCTCTTTTGTTATATGGATGATTAAGATCTCTCAAATCGGTTACTAGACATTGGTGTTGGTCATGGTGTTACTCTTCATCAGATACTCTTAGATGATTACTCTCTCTTATGTGATATGTGTTATTATGTTTTTCATGTTTAGAGACCTTGAGGTTTAGTAATGACTTCTCACTAATGATATATCCTTATAATTAACCTAAGGGTCAGACCCTTAGTGTTCTGTTGATTCTCAATGTCATTAACACCTATAGAATGAGATATAAAGATCATACATTAAACTGGATTTACATGGAATGAGTGTCATGGTGTGTTTTAATAATCAATTTATAGGATGTCTAGATGCACTACCCTGAAATCTTTCATTATAGTGATTATAGGTAAGGGTGAACCTATGCTTAGGTTGATTATCCTCAAGTGATGATTCCAACTCCCTTGAGAAATTTATAACATTGGAAGAATAATGTATTGACTGTTGGGATTAGTGATCCAGATAGAAGCTTATTTATTTCATGTTATGATCTATAAGAAATCCATCTTAATGACCATTCAATATGATTCCTAGAAAATTCAGATTAAAAACTAAAGGATTGTGTATTGTTGATTTATGTTTTTTATTTCACTTAAGAATAGGTATACATATTTATGTTTTTATATATACGATAATATATATATTTATATGCATATAATTATGGATATCTATGACATCACCGTACCTAGTTTACCAAGATCATGAACCCATTGATCAATTGTGTATTTATGTTTTTATTTGTTTTATTTATCATTGCAGTTGTGTCTTAGATATGATGAGTATATTTTATGATAATTGAATTATGATAGTAGATTTACTGGTTTATCAATGGGGTGTGCAAATGATATTATTTCTCTCAACTTAACGTGAACCAATATGTGTCTACATAGGTTATGTCTACTTTTTTATGTTTATCATATATGCATTGTAGATAGGGATGAGATTTAGGGTTGTATGATCTTGTAAAGTCGATCAAGTGGATTATTATGAATGAGATAGAGAAAGTTGTATGTTTCTAGGAGACTTGTTATGTGTCATAGATTGATGAAAGTTATATATACTTTTGCATTTATTTTAGTTTGTATTATGTAATAATGTATGTTTGGTCATCCAAGTGGGTGACCAATGTTAAATGTGTGACATTGTTGTTTGATATTTTAGATCATTTCATTTATTATTACATTGGGTTAAAATTATGTTATTTATTTCATCCATGGTATGTTTATTTACTACTTGTGTGATATCTAGTTATTTTTGTTGTTGTTTAATCTGATATGAGGACATAATCACTACACAAACACATAATCGGAGCTTGTTTTGAGTATGAAGCCACTGGAATATAGATATGTGTTATTGAGACCATAAAAACAATCAGCTAAATGAACCAGTTTAGTGGCATCTTGGGTAAGAAGTTACTAGATTTTTGATATTATGGAAAATGTTTTATAGGGTTGAGTTATAAGTAACCCTTAGGTTTTACATGAATTATAATTTTTGAAGACTGATATTTCACATTTGGGAATGTAAGATAAGAGTTATAAGATAACCAATAAGGTTAAAACATTAATCTTTGTTGGGTTTATTGGGTTGTTTTGAGTATGTGATATTATTATGGAAATAATTATCATATCTTTGAGGTTTGGTGATTAGGGAATATACATTTTTGATATGATGATTTAAGAATTATTTATATTAGTTGATGATAAATACAAAATATATCTTAGAGATATATATGATCAATTAATTCTAATAATTGGGTATCAATGTTAGTTAGGAATGTATTTATGAATTTAAATTTTATATAATTATCTAATGATTTAGATTAAACATTCTATGTTTCTGTTTATTTTTTTAGAGATAATGTATTATATCTGCATATGAAAAATTATCTTATTAGAAGTTATCATACATTGATCCAAAAAATTTTATTTTTGATAAGGTATAATGTCATGTGGAATATCATATAATTTTTTTAGGTAAATAGTTATATTTTTGGAGTTTTTAGTGATTTAGTCATGAAAAAATCATGTTGAATACTCATTGTTTGGGAAAAAATTTCGGGATTGTGGTGAATCATTATTAGTGGATGAAATTCGACTATTAAATTAAGTATATTTAATCATGTTCTTCGTCTTAATAGTAATAGAATTCCATAATTGTAGGATGAGGTTCTTGATAAAAAATATCTCATTATCTTCTTTTTTAATAACTCTTTTCTCTTTTCGAAACCTCGTTGATTTTTAGTTTTGGGGTCATTAATATCCTCATGATCATTCAATTTCTCATTATCAATGATCTCTGCTACTCTCCATCATTATTTGGACATTATTTTGTTGTTAAATATTAATATTAACACATCCCTCAAAGTTATCCTTTGTGGAGAAGAGATAATTTTTATTCTATGTCGCTTTCTTATTTCTCTTTCCCTCCCTTTAAGAGAATCATTTATTAACCATTTTTAAAATGTGTAATTTCATGAATTTATCTTCAAGTGATAGATTATTGATTACTGAGATCAATATCAAATTTTATATAAAATATTTATTTAATTGGGGACAGATTAATATCTTGAGTTTTTAAAAGTAAAACTATGTTTCATAGAATAAAATAATCTCAACATAGAGATTCAACAAACCACAACATATTATTATTTTTATATGGCCATTATAACATTATCATTAAATATAAAGTAATGAATATAATAATTTATATTATTAAATATATATTTAATGGACTAACGTAAACCAAATTTATAGATTATTATTTATGAAATATTACATCACTTTTTTGTAGTTATTTTATTAATCAAAAATATGATTTCCTAAAAAATATTATTTTTTTATTTTTTCATATAGATAATTTAACTAATTTATACCACTTTAAGAAATGGTATATTATAAAAATGAAATCACTTTTTAAAAAAAATAAAAAAATAGGTTAGAGTTAATTTTCAATGTTCTTCTAAGAAAATTAATTTTTCAGTGAATTGTGGAAGAATATGATTTTTATAAAACACTCATTTATTTTCTTTATCTTATGTAATTTAAAAGTATTATTGTTCAATGACATTGATCTAAAAGTAAAATATTTATAATTTAATTCGATATAATCTATTTATTTTCATTTTAACTACTATTATACTTTATTGTTGTATAATATCGTTTTTATATTAAAAAACATTTTTATTGAAAACAATTCAATCATATTTTGTGGGTTTAATTTTAAATTAAATTATAAAACTTATTGTAATTGAGTTATTTGATATTTATTTCATATTTGGAATCATGAGTTCCAATTTTGGTAGATATATTATTTTTATTTCTTTTACTATAAATTATTACCATAGTAAATAATTTTCACCATGGTATGAGTAAATTAATTAATTAAGATTAATTTTTTTATAAAGAATAAAAAACATGACCCTATAAATTTAATTTATCTTATTTTCTGAGTTTGTATCATCTATTTAAACTCCTGAATAAAAAATATGGAAAACTATATCTATTATTGTTTTATTTTGACATTTATAATATTTAAGTAAAATTTAATGAATAAAATATCACTTCTGTTGTTTTAATATGTATATTATTTTTTGATAGGGATAAAAGTAAACTGATCATTAATAATGGGTTATTTTAAATATTTTTTTTACCATTTTGTTTTATTTCTAATTTATAGTGGTTTAGTAATTACCTTAATTAAATAGCCAACACTGAAAAATATATATTCAATTCAAATAAAAATTTAAAAAATTATTCTAAAACTATTAAATATCATATATTATGAATTTTTTTACAGTTCTATTAATTTAATATAGAGAAATTTATTATCATTAATGTTTTAATTCATTATATTATAGTTTTTTGTCATATTATTATTAAAATTAAATGAAATAAATGGATCTAAAATTTAAATTAATGGTATGTTATAATAAATAATATTTCACAAAATGATTTAAAATTATAAAACAAATTATATTTGAGCACTTTATTAGGATACAGTTTAAAATATTAACCTCTGACCATTTAATTACCAATATTCTATTTATATGAACAACAACAACCTCTCAAATGTAAACACATTTTTTTCTACTGTAATCATTAAAATGGGTTAAGTGGGGTTAAAACAAAGTGATTATGTTTAAAACAACACATAATATTGTCCAATTTATTCTTATGATGTTATTTTGACTCTTAATAAACCTATATTCTAATCATATTATTTTGTATCAATTTCAACATCAAAATTAATTTATATAAATTCTCATCTTTTTGAAATTTTAAATCCCTCTCCCCTCCCTCATAAAAGAGAACCTATATCCCCTATTTATGACACCTTTTGATCATTTTTGATCAACAATGACCATTCTCAATACATTCCAATCATTAATTAACCTATTTTAGAGGTATTATTTTGGGAATAATACAATATATGTGATTATTAAGGTGTAATTAAGATGAAGTTGATATAATCATGGGTATATATTGTAACTGAGTATTTTATTATTATTTTTTATTCTACCTCATTAATATATTATTAAAGCATGAATAAATAACAAAAAAATTATTTTAAATAAACTAAGATCTTATTATGTTAATGGATTAACCTATATCAATCTCTTCTTCCATAAAATAGGAAATAGTGCCATCATTTGTGTGTATGATGGACTAACTCCTCACGAACTGATGTTATTTTTTCCCATAAATTTCTATAACAAATTGTTATTATTATGGATTATATGTATATATATCTCATATTAATTAGATAATAATTATTCTGATAATGTAATATATTATCTATTTCTTTTTAAATTCCATTCATCAAGAAATTGTAATTTCATTCCTTTGTATTTGTGGACGACTATCCAAATGTAGTTTAGTGTTTTTTTCATCAAAACATTTAATGATTGTTATATATAATTTTATTTCATGAAAGTTTTTTTAATTATAATTTAAATATAATTTTAAGAATATAAATTAATATTTATCATATTCCTACCATGATCATTTAATAATGGAGATGTTACTCATGCATACGTATAGCCTATCATCTCCATGTTTGTACCATTGATTATTTTTAATAACTATCCATACTTGTTATTTTTAAAAGAATAATTTACGTATAAAAGGATAATAATATCATGATTATTTTTTAGTATTTTTGAATAATGACGACTTCGACTGTGGTCTACATAACGAATAAATTTTTCCTCTGGGTGTTGAATGACCAAAAAAATACTTGACGTGGACTTAACTGACTATGCAATAAAACAATTCCTTAAAATAAATGAATTTTTTTATGATAAATTAATATATATTGAAATTATATTCATTCAATTTAATAATTGATGAATGTTTTTTATATAGGCGTTAAAGGAGAATCATAGGATATCTGGACTGGAGGTGGGGGTTTTCTTCTCATCATCTATTAATAGAGGCATATTTTAATGTTTGAATATAATTTCTTTTTTATCATTTATATGCTTCCCATTTAAATTATTATATAAAAAATTATTCATAATTTAGGTTCTTTTAAATTTCAATAAATATTTTATCATCCATGTGGGCTTGATGTGAATGATACCAATTCGTAATGGATCTCTGAACTCAATTTTCTTTCATTGGGTTATAACACTCTCTATTGATTATATTATTCATAATTTTTTGGAAATTTTTTTTTATATATTTCTCATTTACATTAACTTTTTTAGAGTAATTTTTTTAAATATAATCACTATATTCATTAATTATAAATTCAATGATACGAACTCTATAATGGTTATTAATATCAAACTCTCTATCTTTAGGGAATATATTTTTTTCAATGCACCTATCTGATTTTATGAGATTTATATACTACCCCTTATATTTTAATATATTGTTTCATTAGACTTATGACTCAAAAGTTACAAAAGTGTTGAAGAGTTTATGTTTCAAGCCTATAAAAATTGATAATGTTTATGCTATAATTTACATTGAGAAAATTATAAGAAAATAATTTGATAATCCAATTTCATTATATTCTATTGTTATTATTTTTTAAAATTATTTTATTTCCTTTTATTTTCCTCTCTTATGTACTCAAAATACTGAAATAATGTTTTTTTAATGATAATCATTCTTTTTTTTCTTTCAATAAAAATTATTTTTCTTCCAAGTCCATATTTCCATTAATAAAATTTAAGGATTTTTTACTATTATGAAAATATTTAATAGATTATTTTTTAACAAGTTTTTAATTTTCAAAAAAATGGTTTAAAATGAATATTATATTCATTTTCCAAGTATTTCCCTTTTTAAAATTTTATTAAAAAAATTGAAGGGATAATTATTTTATTATCGTAATCATGAACTAAATTTTCCACTGTCATGACCACACATTTTTTGAGTAATTGTTTATATGTTTTAATGATACATTTTATAAAATCATAATTTTCTAGGATTTTTTTTAAAAATGATTATCTATTTCAAAATATAATATTACGTAAAAAAAATTTATGGTATTTTATTATATTTATATTCATCAATTAATATAACCCATGATTTTACCTATACATCACGTGCAATATTTTTTAACGATATTTTAATTCTTATTCTTGTGAATTGATTATGACTATTTCAATGAAATTATCATAGAACTTGTTTAATTTCCATGGGTTAATCATGTTATGATTATAATAATATTTTTTTTAATGATTTCTTATTTGAGATAAATGATTATGTAATTTATCCCACTTATGGTTCTTTAAAATTGTTTATTAAGGTTTTTAATTGTTTTATAAACCAAGGTCAGGTGGTTTATTTATAAAACATTGATGTGTGGGACTGTGATATCCTCAAAGGAATTGGGTAATAATTAAATTGTAAATCATCCTTAAAATTTATTCTAATTGAAAGGATTCTGTTATAATTTTTTGAATATAATGATTAAAGATAAAAATACATTTTTTATTCTTTATTTTATTTTTTCAGGGTTCCTTTGATCAAGATTTATATCACATGGCTCTAGAATATCATTTTTTCTTACCCTTTCCTATTGATAATGTTTTATTCCATATTTCATGTTATATTATCCTAGTATATATGTGAATGAATTATCTTAGTTTTTGTTCATGTACTCTAATTATGTCATGTTACCCTTGTTGTTGAATTTTCCTCACATATGAATTTATATTGTTAGTGCTTATGTTCACCCCTACCAAGTTTTTTATCTCACCATTCATTTTCAACCTTCTACCAAATATTTTATGAAATTTTTTAATTATATTACTCCTAAAAAAGATAATATATTTATTAAACATAGTTGAACATGATTTGGATTTTTATGAAATATTTGTTTATGTATGAAATTTAATATGTAATCGTTTTTTATTAATATCTAAATCTCTAAATATAAAATGTTCATGTGTGTGTAAGTGATCAAATATTTTCATTTTATGTTATTTGTTTTGAATGACTAAAATTGTGTGACATTGATTAGTATCAATAAAAATGTATAGATGGTGACTTTTTTATCAGACCCAAGAGTGATAATTCATGGCTCTTATAGTTGGTGTCAATTTAGTGTCTATTAAATACCAGGGATTATGTTCTTTTTCATGTGACAATATCTTAGATTTATGGATACTATAATGGTTATTTGTTTTTAGGGTTGTTCGTAAGTTCAAATTCATTGAAACCCCATTTGTGGTTTTATATAATTGATTTCTTTATGATTAATAATATATTGGGAGAAATTTTATTGGGTTGATGTATATTCAACACAAAGTTTTAATGTTTACTATTAATTCAGAATGATTCTATTACACATTAGGGGATATATGTTTATAGGTATGAGATAAAAATTGAGTTTAAAACCAACATTATTATTATGGTTTGAGGACACCCTCCAAATGAGCATAGAAAAATTTATAAGGGAATAAATACCTGAAACATGGTATTATACTCTCCAGAAAACAATGTAAGAGAATGTAGCCAAGATCACAAGGATTAGATAACTTTTCAAAAGACATGTGATCACATGACCGTCTAAAGGTCATGATAATGTTACATACATAACAAATAACCTATGGAAGATCCCATGGTGCAACTTTCATTACCCCATATATTCTTTTGAATGCTTCCAATACATTTTTTGATCATGTGACCCTTAGAATATGAGTTCTTCTTAGTCACACGACTGTTTAGATGGAATACACTTGACAAACCAAAAAAAAATCTTGTAACTGGTTCTCGAGACACTACAGATTCCATGGAAACATGTACCCCATGTTGCAAAAATGCTCACTAACATGTCACATTCATCATGTGATTTGATTCAGAAACATTTATTCATTTTCATCACTTCTTATTTAATTCCATAGGAAAATATATGTTTTATCCAAAATAATTATGTATGTGACTATACGACCCATTATTGGTTACACAATGTATCACAAGTGGGTTGAGTGTTTTTATTCAATGACACTCTCACAACATTTCGAGATCATGGCCCTTATAAAATAAACAATGAAATAAAAGTGGAAAAGGTTGAATATTATTATAGAGTGAGGATACACTAGTAATCTTTTGAAAGGGGTTATGCACCCTTGTTGATCACCGTTGATCACATGGTGTCCCCCCTCATCATTTCATCATGATACTATGGAATCCCTTGGTAAAAGCATCAAATTCTAACAAATACCACCAAGAAAGCCAACTTTTTCTCACATAACACAGATGAAAATTCACCTTCAATAAAAAAAAATCCCTCCAAAGGAATGTTGATCAATTGATGGACCCCTGATATACCGTCTTGACATTATGAAAGAACCTTGACATGTCCATATGTTTTGGGGAAATGACCTTGATAGGCCTGGATCAAATAAAAATACAAAATGAGGAACATTGCTTCTATCATTGATCATAATAAATATCCCACAAAGTTCTATGGTTGTATTATGAAAAGTCTTTAAAGCCACATTCCTCCACCAATTTTTTTACAAATATTTAATATATTCCTTTCACAATATGGAATATAACTAGGGTGGAGAGGCCTATAAATATCTCCCCTTCTATACAAAAAATAAGACTAAACATCAATGATTGATTGAAAACCAGAGAAAAAGAGTGGAATTCTCATAGTATATAATCTTTTGATAGAATAGGTTTTAAACTATATAAAATTTGGGGTATAACATACGAGATCATGATGCATGAATAAGTCCTTTGTGTGATCATTTGAGATCACATGGTGGAATTATACTTTTCCACCTAATTATGTAGAGGACATAAAATATGTCATATATTTCATGTGAAACCTAAAATTATATAACACTGAGTAATATATGCTGTAAAAATCTAAAATAAATAATAAACTATCGGATACTTATGTGATGATCATATAAACTAAACCTCATGTGAATTTTTTAACTCATAAAGATCCTAAAACAAAATAGGGACATTTATTTCAAATAAAGATATGCTCCCTAGAAAACTAATTGGATCATCCAACATCTCATGGACATAACAAAGAATGTCACAAAACGCCCACTGGGTATACCACCCAAGCTATTAAAATCCATCCGGGCCTGCCGAACAAAACCTTTTGATTTCCTCAAAATATTTATCTTATGTCATACAGCATTACCAAGGTAAGTTAGCTAGTTCTTGAAGTTACATGAATACATATAATCATGGATTATGTAATTTCCCATTGATTGAAAAAAATGGAAGGTGACACCCTTTAGACAAGCTAGCCCAAATCATGTGGCACCATCTAGACATGTCCACCTAGATTATGGGATTTCCTCTAAACATGCCAGTCTAGATCATGTGTAACCCTCTAGATATGTCATCCTGGATTATGAGAAATATTCTAGAAGAGTAATTTATATCATTATGTACCCTATGTAAATGTCATAACATATCACACGATACCCTCCAGACATCTCCACCTTGATCAAGTGATGTCTTTTATACATGTGAACCTTGAAAATGCATTGAACATAAGTCTTTTCATTCAAGTTGTGAAATTTCCTCCAATAAAGCTAATAGGATCATGAAATTTTCTGTAGAAATGTTCTCTATGTGACTTTGACATATCCAAATATCCTTAGTCAGTTCAGACATACAATCACAACATGTCAAGAAGATAATTAAGGCATTTTTCTAAAACGTCATGTGAGATGATAACCTTATACATTGGACAGGTTAGGTGAGCCTCAGTGTGCAATCCATGATTATGGGAATAAAATGATATGACCCTAAATAATGAGCTCCTCATTTTTAATCCCTAATATGGTGAATGATAAGATATTCCCCACATAATGGAATCCTTTGTATGTAAGCACCAATTAGTGGCATAATATTATATTCCCCCATATAAGGAAACTATTTGTGTGTATTACCTAGTTAGTGTAATGATATGGTATTCCTACATATAGTGGAAACCTCTATGTTTAATCCATAATTAGAGGAATGATATATCTATTACTATTTTATGTAATCCTCAGTGTGTATGCCTCGATCAATTAAACAACAAGAGATCATATTTATCCCATATGCATGATATGTAGGACACCTTCTTAAGACCCTGTATCAAATAGTAATCAACATAAGTGTATGTCCCATCATGTATTCAACATTCCATTAATTAGAAACTAATATATCCAATGCTTTAATCATTCAGCCTCATCCATTAGTGGATTGAAATGGAAACTGAACTAAAATGAATCTGATTTCTTCCATAACCAAGATACATAGTACACCTGAAAAAGGTCGGAGCTCCATATTAAACATCAAAAGGATTTTCTTAGCACACAACTCCCACATCCATATATAGTGGGACTAAATTCATGATACCCCTTATATATCACAATGACCATGTAGCACATGGAATGAGTGATTTTAAATGGTCATATCCATTACATCATCAATCTCCACCATCTAGGGAAACCTAGTTGTGTAATATCTGATCAGCATCATGACATAACAATTCCCATAAAGGGGCATCCACCTTAGAGTATATCCCAAGGGTAGGACTGAACTACAATGACTCTTATTCTTTTTAAAACCATGATATATAGGATTCATCCTTGAGGATCGATATCAACACCTAGTGCCTATGTTCACTTACATATTCCCTTTCCACGTGCTATTAAACTACCTTGATTTATCAATATATGTTGATTTTTATTCATGTTATAAATATGCTAAGTAGGAAACCTCATAATGGCTCATTATCATCCCCAAATTAATAATAAAATCTATGTATTAAATTAAAAAACATGAGTTCCATGGTTTATGGTTTCATGTTACAAAAAGCTACGCATTGTAGGTAAATGGATGAAAGAGCTCAGACACAAATAAATTCACTCATTAATACTCACTCCTTTATATATGAAAGGGTTTGGGACATGATCATTTTTTAGGGTAATTTGCACCATATCAGGAATCAGAAGATATTCGTGATCATATCTTAAATCTATCAGAGTCCTAGAGTATTAAACAATTCTCATAATAGGTTGGGATGAGCCCCTCCTCTCGTCTTCTCGACCAATGTGAGTTCTTAAGTATCATTGGGAATAAAACGCCAATTTAACACCTGATTTTGGAATAGTGGTATATAACTTGTTATAGATTTGGTACCTATTGGGAGTTTCTATAGAACATATACATTAATAGTGATCTCGATGTGAATGAATTTATATACATAAAACCCTCATTCATACTGGCCAACAATTTCCCTTATAATGTGTGTGGTTTTATTCTTAAGAAAAATGGTGTACCCAATATAAAATCCTTTAACTACATCATCTACATCATAATATAAAAAAGATAAACTTAACATTCCTCCTTGAAAAATATTTTTCATTCCACATAGGTGATCACCAACACATGTATCTCTCTCCAATTTAACAACAATAGTGATCATGAAATGAATCTATCAAATAGAAAAATTATTGGTTTACCATTAGTCAAGGAATTTTTTTTTCATATTCTATTCATCCAATGATAATGAACATTACATGAATAATTAAATGGATAAAAATGATCATCTGGTCCTCATTATTAGGGGTTCTCCTGAAATAAGTACATCCTTACCATGAAAGGTCTACATAAGTAGAATAGATGGACAAAGAAAATGAAAATTTGTGTTACCCATGAATATTTGATTCAGAATGCATCATTCCTATGATGATAACCTAGTTGGTAAACTTTATTCTCATTTTATTTATGAATACAAATAGTGCTATCACGAAAAAAAACCCTGACATTAGATAATGTATTCATCTAGGAACTGTTTTAGAAAATCTACCATGGTTGAAACTCCCATGAGTCTCTATATAACCTCACCTACATGACACCATTAGTGTTAGGTGTTGAACTAAATGTTATGGTAATACCATATATAAGGTATGATTATGACCCTTGAGGATCTTCGTGAGGGTCCCCAAATTTTACAACCGTTGATTTTCCATCATAGAAATAATGTTACAGTAAAGATAATGGACCCCATTTCCACTTCCAACTACTTCCAAATGTCTATCATAGGGTTGTGTCAATCACCACCTTTAGTATATTATGAAAGGGGATCATTTATTCAATGAATGACACCATCCAATTCATAGTACACATAGTAGAGATCCTATCAACTGTTTTCACCATCACATTTTAGAGGGTACCACTCAAAAGAGTTCCACATCTGACACCCATGAATAGAAAATATGTATGAAAAATTATGAATTTAAATATTTATATACAAGATAGTGGGATCACATATATTCTCTCACTGATGTTGTTTTCTATTATATTCCGATGATAGTTAGTGAGCAGGATCGTATCCCCCCTCACTCAGAACAAGTATGTGGTCATATTCATTCACCAAGAAAGGGGGAGAGGCATATCCTTACCCCTAAGCATGATTTCCATAATAACATTATGGTTCTATTAGGAATTAATAATTTATCTCAAAAACACACATAATTTAAATATATTTACCAGTATATCACGAATATAGAAAATATCCAAGCTTATATTCCTCTATACACATTGAAAAAGTGAAATTTCATTCTAGAAATAGTTGTAGAACTACACTGAAATATTCTGGAACTTGTACAGATATGGGGATTGGGGAATATTTTTATCCTTGTATCCAGGGACGTATAAAAATCTAATTTATTTGACCAAGTTGTTGCTCTAAAGAAATAACACATTCTTGCTCCATCCCAGGAATATTATGGGCATATTCTAGTAATTAAAGAGGTGCTAGACATGTCTTATATTCTAGTTAAAACTGGGGATCACCATGGGATATGGGGACTTGTCTTAGGCATGGGATTATTATTGGCATAAAATACCATATGCATATTCCAAATGCTCAGTATTAGGATCATATCCCCATCTTTTTTAGGGCTCACCAAGTAAGTGAGCACATGCCTCGAGAGAGGATTATATTATATTAGAAAAAATAATATAGACATACTCCAAAATATCAGGATTGATTTCATATTCCCATTTTGGTTGGGGTTAAAATTTTTATAGTGGAACATGAATCGGTATATGATTATATTTTTGTTTAAAAAAATATGATGGAATACTTCAAAGGCATATGATTTTTCTCACTTTCCCATTCTGACTGAGGGCCACCAGGTGAGAGTGGATCATGCCTCTAGATAGGTTGATATTTTAATTAGTGAAGATAGATGGAATATTCTTACATCTCATGGAATCAGGGATCATATCCCTACATCTTACAAAAAATAGATGTCCCATCATCCTTTCAAGGATATATAATTGGAGGATCATATCCCATCTCCCATTATAGAGATCTATTGGAATATATTGATAGGGGAATGCCTTTTTATGATAAGATCATATTCCATTCCTAATAAAGGGTCACCCAATGAGAGTATCACATTCATTGGTACATGCTCACTATTTTTTGAAAAAGGCCAGTGACATATTCTAAAATCCCATGATTGGGCTCATATCCATGTTTTAGCTGAGGCTCATAGATTACTAATGGTACATTCATTGGGAATGGATCATATTCCTAATAGATAAGATCATTGGAGTTCTGTACATGTTTCTAAATAGTGGGATCATACTTCGATAGCATAAGACAATTATCAACATATTCAGCTCGCCATCACCCAATAGGCTAATATCCTAGAACAATACCAAAATGCTTGTAGACATATCCCATCCATGATGTATAATGTGGTTCGTATCCCTAGTAATCTCAATGACAGTGTTCTTGAGGATTTTCTAGAAATAGTCTCAAAACCCCAAGGGCCCAATGACTCTTCAACTAATGAAGAAGGAAATCAATACCACTATTTTCCTCCTCATGGTAGTGTAGATATGGATCGTAGGGACTCTGCTCTATACATTCGTTGTGGTCAATATTTCCAAATTGATATCTCTTGATGACAAGATAATCCATCTGTTACTAATATATGTCAATATCGAGAGGTTCTAAAAACATAGATTCCTTTTTATAGATAGGTGCTCAACAAAGACGGGCCATACATATATAGTTCCCTATCAACTTCCTTCCACAATCCCGTCTAGTCAGCATGAAACCTTAAGAAGCAACTTATGTTGTCTAAATATATAGAGGTGTGTAGGATTGGTGAAGGGGATATTAAAATTTATATATAGTGAGTGTTATCTAGAAACAACCTCCCCACTAGGTTTTTTCAGCTTTCCACTTCTGACTATGATATCCCAGATATCATAGATAAGTAATGGATTCTTTATCTATTAAAATATATAAGAGATACTCATCGACAATTTATGGATAGAAACCTCCCTTATCCATAATACGATTATCACCTTAATACCATCAGGATAAAACTCCATCTACTTTACTTGGTTGTTATCTCCATGCCCCGGGATCCAAAACCAAAAAACCAATTCAAAAATAAACAATATGATTTTATCCATTACATCACAAGTCTTCATAAAAAAATTTCGATATTTCTTCATGTATTGTTATTCAAGGATAGAAAATTTATTTATCATTACACTTCATCACACCTCTAAAATATAAGAACTCCATAGATATGGAATCTTGTAATTTCATATCCTGTAGAGAGATCAGGGGACTGAGTAACACATGATTTAGTTCGGCACTACAACATAATTACACCACATCAATTTTATAATGGAATCATGAATAGAGGTAGTTAATAACCAATATATATTTTAACTGGTCCCCTTGAATATACGATAATTCATTTTTATACATGTAATATGAAGTTACGGTCATCCATGAATATTATTGTAAATAAATATTCCCATCATGGACTTCCATTGTATGTAGATCATACATGATCATAGCTATGATGAATCGAGGTAATCATGGTAGAAACTGATATTTTGGCCATCTAAGAGAAAAAATGTCCCCTGATCTTGGGAAATATCTACCACCAAAACTACCACATGGATCATTAATTCTTGATATTATCAATTAAATATCTGTGGTAATAAAAAACAAACCCTAACCCACTATGATGGTGTATGTTCTATCTCAATCTTCATTACTAGATTTAGCATCTCCAAAAGAGGGTCTGGGAGAAATCCACATTGTTTCTAGATCCACCCCTACCCACTAGGATGGAGGCATTTATATCTCAATATTCATCCTAGGAATCCTCAAATCCTAGACAGGAATCAACAAATTCTATACAATATGATAAAAAAATTCCAATTGACACCCCCACATAGTCCACATCCTACAATGATGGCTGATTTCTACAGTCATTATCACTAAATAAGATATCAATATTCACTGGGTTTGGAGGAAAATATCGATGATTGACATCATATATATTCCTCTCACCACAAGACAAACCTATACTATTAAGGGACCATTTTGAAAACAATATTTGAAACTCCCTATAGGTCATTAATAATACAATAAGATGAGAGGAATGAATAATGGAGACAATGAGACCACACTACATCCATATAATAAGAAATTTCTTATTCAGGCACTTTTTTGAGAAATGATAGTAATTAAAGTGGTGGGAAATCAACCAGTTATGTTGAGAGTAATGGGATAACTACCATATACCGATACAACTACTTGAATTTCATTACCATAAATAGAACATATAATTTGGATATTGATGTAGTTAGATAGGGACACAAAATGAAAAATATATCAGAGAGGAGTATCTGGATACAACCAAAGATTTCAAGTGTTCCTGAAACTGGGGGATGTTCCAAAACCTAGAACCTCCATATATCAAGTGTAATCCTCTATGAAGGAACCCTTCAGTGGATAATGGGAATGAAGTGGTCATACCATACTCATCACCCTAGAGAGATGATATTCCTTTCACAGAGGAGCAGTTGGTAAAATATGAGAATGAGACATGAAATCTCAAAAAACTCAATGAGGAACTACCAAGGAGAAACATTCCCACTAGGTATCTCTATTATAAAAGGGAAAATATCCCTCCTATCATAAATCATGAAGGTGATGATCCTCTTATAGGAGTGGAACATGACCATTAGACTAAATCTGGGTTCATTAGTATAGTCTATATAAATGACCAAGTCACAAATGATTGTGAATTCCTTCTAATATTGTGATAGCCCCTCCCATTCATGTGTGATCCTTCCGTCATTGCATGGATCGAGAAATAATGGGAGATAAAAATTGGAACACCTCAATAGGGCCATTCCATCTCTCTATAGATGGGAGGCATCTCAAACAACAAATCCTTCGGAACTACTCAATGTCATTGTGTCCCTATATACTCGAATGGAAACCATGGAAGGGAGAAACACACTAGTAGAGCCTAAGATAAATCAAAAATATGAATGGGTGGATGAATCTTTTCCATCACCCAATTTGGTAAAACATACCTTCTCTTAATTTGATGATGTGGGATACCCTTTATAGTATGAAACACTTCATATCACAATGTTGTCCAACGATGGTCCCTCAAGATCAATAGGAGGTAACCAAGAAGAGGTATTGTGTATATACTATTATAAATACAACCATTTATTAGTATAATAGTCTTCCATTTGGTTGATTTATAAGATGTGAGGACCATCATTGTCAATTAATTCTCCAATTTTTATTTACATTGACGAAAATGAAAATTTGATAACCTAAAGAACATCCTGAAATATGAAAATTAAAGGGTGTCTTACTTCATAGATATGTGTAAAGTTTTAACCTACACACTCAGTATCCCTCTCCCATATGACTAAAAATGGTGATATATGCTCAAAATCTATAGGAGGAGTTATAGACACATATATTCCTAAATAAATATCCAAGTGGATTCCTTATGGTTTTTAAAATGGAACTAAATTTGGAAGACACCATCCATAGGATATGAAGTAACTCCCAACTGATGCCCTCATCATAGGGAAAAATGATCAGAAAGGATGAAACTAATTTTTTTATTTTTAAACTATTAGAAAAAACTATACTAGTACCTCGGTAGTTTTTGAACCTCCCAAATCCACTTACCGAGTGTCAGTAGCAACAAAATCACCCATGGATGGAATTATGAATTTATTAGGGTCACCTAGGATTTATGGAATGGATGAATAAAGAATACTCCATCCAAAATTATCAATTCCTTCAATATTTTCCAAAATAAATGGATAATAACCTACTAAATCTTCTATGGCCCAAGAATCAAAATGAGGTCATCCTCACTGACCATCCTAACAACATCCATTTACATAGAACGATGGGTTACAAAATCCAATATTTCTTAATCATAAAGAATTTCTTCTAAATCATGGTTCATTCCAAATAGGTGATGGTGGATAATTCCGTATAATAGGGGATCAGTATAACCATTTCCCTGAATGAATAAGAGGGTTTTTTGAAAAATGTCTTGGCAATTAATAGAGATAATTTCTACAAATAGATGTCTTAAAAGACAATCGACCAAGATCATGCCACCATGAGAGAACATCTTCATAGACTAAAAACTATCTTTTTTCATAGGTGTTAGAATTCAAATAGGAAACCCAAAAGTGAATGCAACCATCAGAAAAATTAATAGATATAAGTGGAATATATATTTTCATCTATGGCATAAGGTCTAACTCTTGCATATTTCATCCCTATAATATTTAAACCACAAGCACTTCACTCAGAAACAGAAAAATACATTTGAATAAGATCACATATTTGGTTTTTTGACCAGATAAACTATGAGGAACCATTCTTTGATGATGAATATAGCTTCAAGTATGAGTTTTATATACCTAACTGAGAAATAAGAGGTTGTATGCACAAGAACTGAGGATACATGAGACAACATAGGTGTGGTTGGACCCAATATTTTGGTCACATCGCCAAATAGGAAGAATATGTAACTGAGATACATTTTCATTAACATCATCAAATAAAAATTTGACATAGAGGTATCCTATAAACCTCTAGCTTTTTTCGGCACCCATTAAACTTTTACGACCAACTAGAATGGGTTTGATTGTATGATCAACCCAGAGAACAAGGATGTTCTGTATACCCTACGACACTGGTAGAAAATTATCCCTCATCCTCTGTATAAAAACCATGTTGATGTACCTATGATGTTTTAAATTTTGAACAATCTAATATGGACAAACCCATATTTATAAGTGATAACAACATTCAAAAAAGTTTTTTTTATAAAAAAACTATCTTTTTTCCAATCCAATATATTAATTCTAGATGCACTAAATGGTGAAAAAGAACACATATATGAATACATTGAGGACTTCTAGATACCAAGTGTGTTTGAAATAGAGGTCACTGCAATCAATGTTTAGATAATGGAGACTATTCCATCAGAATTCCATGTCCCCATATATTCCATATATAAGGATCAGGAAGAGTTCATATAGGGAAACATTAGTCACCAATATGTTTTATGCGGTCATGATAATTTTGATTCCAAAATATATTAGATTTATAATGGTTCAAAGACCATACTCATAGCAATTTGGACTCTTCTACATTTGGTATATAGAGAGGGAGATGAATCTTTGATATGTATGACCATTCAATTTTATGATAAGAGTGAGTAAAACAATCCCAGTATGATCATAATCAAAACATAGTTTGGGAATCCCACATATAATGATGATTTTATGGATTTCTAGTAAGAAACCAGATAAAATGTTTTTTTCAAAATTACTTCTCTACATAGACACATGGTGGTGCCTTGAAAACTTCATCAATGGTTGAAATACCCGATCGATACCAAGTACAACCTAGTACATAGTGACAATTAACCATTTGAATCTTGTGAAGACACATATGATAAGAATTGATTCTAAAATATCAATTTCAATCAATGAATGGTGGATGAACATTTGTCGGTTTCATCCACCAATAACATGGGGACCACCCCTAAAAATACTTGTAGTATGATCGATAGTTATTATGTGACAAAAATAAACCTTATTGAGGTAGTAGACATAATAATAGATGTCCAAGCCCCATCTATCCATAGAGGCACTATAAAAATTATATTTGGAATTTCATTTAAACACCTCTGGTAGTATGGGATTACAATATCTATTCACATGGCCTCTCTTATCCTGAAATTGATAGATATGACCCCATATTTCCAACTTCATTAGAAAATGACTTTATAGACCTAATGGTCTAAGAATAAGGGGATGATATATAGAACCCGTATTCATTTGAGGATGAAATGTATGCCACCATTAATTAGCACACACAGGTAAATTTTAGAATAAAAAAATCATGTAGCCTAAACTATATAGCATTACCATACCTCTTGAGGAGGAAGAGATATATATCACATTTCTAAAGAATCATCTATATGGGTTTTCATGGAATTATATAGAAATTCCCAGATGGAATCTTGATGTTTCTACACAACATCATTTCTTACCAGATGTCTATTGAGGTTTCATGTAGGCATCCAGGAGGATTCACTCCACTCATACCACTAATGTACACACATACTTTGATAAATATATCAAAGAAAACTTTTTTAGTGAACTAATATAAAAATGATAAGTATCCAACATTGTCCCTACCAAGAAAAATAATGGGATGATTGAGGTATTCAACAATTTCATATAACATAATCGAAACTTCCAAAATGAAGATATCTTATTACTGATCACATAACTAATTATCATTGTAAATTTATACTTGTAAACCCTTTCCAGCATAGATGGGTAATAGAGGAACAATCTAATAATAATGACTCTTAAGGATGGGGAAGCCATTTTTTATAAAGAACACTATGGGATATTTTTCAATTAGTTCATAACCTTTGGATTAAAGAATATTGGTACTACTAATCATTATTACTTACATCATATATTTAAACCATTTGTGGGAATAATATCCTACTGTTATATTAATGACATAGTGGACAAATCTTGATTGAGATGCGATCATTTCATGGATATTCAAATAGTCTTTGACCCCTTGTGGTAACACAGTCTGAAGGTGAAACTGCTAAAATTTTGTTTTGAGGTAACATTAGGGAATTTCCATGGATTTTTGGTATTCCACAGTGGCATTGAGGTAAACCCTGAAAAGGCCAGTAAAATATCGGTAATATCACCCTCTTAGACTCTAATATAACTATGGGTAATCATATGTCACATAGCCTATATTCACTATTTCATAGCTAAAATGGGTACAAAATTTCTCCAATTCAGTAATCTAATAAAGAATAAAATGAATTTTCAATGGGATTGGGACTTCCAAGAATCCATTGAGAGTCTCATGCATTAATTTCTATACCCACATTCCTAGATGCCACTTGTGTAAGGAAATCCACTCATCAGATATATGGCCTCCATGGAATAATCACTTGGTGCTATCCTATCATAGAAAAATGATTCAAGGAATGATAACAGTTTCTAATACCATAGATAAATGAAAATTGAAATTTAGAACTGATATTTTGATATGGATAAGAACTGTGTCGCACATATTTTTTAACTATAAAATATGTGGCCTTACTGGAATCACCATAAATTCCACATATTCAATCGTATTGACACGCTCATGTACATCCTTGTAATTATCATGCTTATTTGGTATTTGTAAAAGTCAGTGGGCATTCTATAATAGTATGAAATTATAATTTTTTTCTGCAATGTGAGTGAAAGGAATGTCTCTAGATAAATTTCTAATGGAACATACTTCATTAAAATGTACACCACTATACATTGAACTTCTAGAAGAGGATATTTTCAGTACCCATGAAACTCCTCGGACATAAGAGATTTATTTTGATAGCACAACCAAAAGATACATTACCAAGATAAAGGATAAATTTAAAAATATTTGGGTTGACATTGGGATTTAACTTGTTTCTATAGAAAAAAACTTCCATACTCTTTCTGACTATATGAAGGATTCAAAAATAAATAATTATATTTCAATCCATCTTTTCTAGCTTTCAACATAATACAAAGCTACATAGTGACTACCTAAACATTAAAGGGGATTCAGAAGTAGTGATAATATAGATCAGTGGAAAATATTCCATAAAAAAGGATGAACTAGACCCCTTATTGGATAAATTAGAGGATTGAAGGAATAGTTACATTTTCATCCCATGTAACATTGTGTACCTTGATCATAGAATACTAAGGTAGATGCATTGGCTAATATAGCCATAGTCCTCACTGACCCTAGTATGGTGGAAGAAACTGTAACACCCTGAGATTTTATGAAAAATATTATTTTAATTTCATTAATGTCTTATGTTGTATTCTACACCAAGATTACCCTGCGCTATACGCAACACCGTATTAGCTTGCAGTATACGCAACACTATTCTTGGACCGTGTTACACATAATTTTGATAATAGTTATTTTATGCAACATTGAGTATATATATATATATATATATATTAAGTGTATAAATGAAATATGGTTGGATTCTGTTATACGAGACAACGAAGGATTCTTTCACAACACGCAACCCTGACATGGCTTACATTACACGCAATCGCGACCTTCCTCGATAGCGTGTGTTGTACGCAATACCGGGTTTTAATAAACAATGTTATATTATTATAATATTGTCATGAACTAGCCGTTATGAATAGTATTAACTATATTTTTAATTTTATAACATTATTATTCATCTTACACATTTCTAGAAGATGGTATAAGAACAAAATAAATTTTTCGGGTAAAATAAGTATTTTTCAAAAAATGCAGTTTTACCGCCTTTTGATGGCGCACCCACTTTAAATATAGTTTTTGACATGTTTATATGTTAAATTTGATAAAATAATATTCTTCTTTTGAATCAGGATATAAAAATTTACATTAGATAAAGTTTTGATATTTTTCCGATAACTTTCATATTTTAATGAATAGTAAAAACACGCTATATTTTAATTAAAAACAACTTTTTTCATCGTAATATCTTATGTGGTTAAATTATAATATTGAATGGTTTTAAAGTATAAATAGAATATATTTTTACCATTTAATATAATGTATGTCATTAGCATTGATTTTACCTTGAATTCATAGGTTAAATCAATTCAATCTTTTGCAATGTTTTAAAGAAAAACCCGTTCTCCTTCGACAACGGGATTAATTTTAATTTAATTTCTGCAACTTCTGTGTATTGAATTTTAAAAAATGGATTCCATATTTGGAATCAGTGGGTCCAAATTATGTAAATTGTAACATCCCAAGTAAGTAATGAATAATAGATATTTTTATCTATGTCTATTAATGATTAAGATAGTGTTATAGAGGCTTAATATGAAAATAAATACAATCTTATGCATGGAATGCACTAATATTCTTAAAAGATTATTTTACTGCCTTTTGATGGAAAACCATTTTTGAATCTATATTTTGACAATTTTATAAACTATGTTTGTCAAAATAAACTTATTCTTTATGATTGGGACATCAAAATTTTCCTTGTGTGAATTTTTGGTATTTTTCTGACAATGTTCATTTTTTAATGAATAGTGAAAAATACTGCATTTTACATCAAAACTGCTTTTTAATCTAATTTATTTATATGATTAGATTATGTTTTGAATTGGTTTTGAAGTGAAATTAGAATATATTTTTACCATTTTATCCAATGGTGGTCATTGGAATCAATTTCACTTTGAAATTAGACTTAAACTGGTGTCAATCTTTTGATATTTATTGTTTTGTAAAAATACGCTATTTGCTCTGGCAGTGGATATTAATTATTGAATTAATTAATGTGACTTATATGATTTGAATTTTGTAAAATGGACTTCATTTTTGAATTCGGAATATCAAATATAGCTTAGGGTGAATTTTTGGTAATTTTTTGAAAAACTTCAATTTTTGATGAATAGTGAAACCACTAAGTGGTAATCAAGCAAACTGATTTTTCAGTTAAATGAAAGTTTACCACTAATTGTAACACCCCAAGCTTCTACGGTACGTTTCCCTTCGAATAATGCGATAGCGTGTGTTGTACGCAACCTCGAGTTCTAACACACACCACAACTAATTAAACTAGCCGTTGTGAATAGTAATACCTACTTTTTGAAATCATATATATTTTATACTTCAAAATGGACTTCATTTTTGGATTCGGAATATTGAATTTAGCCTAGGGTGAAATTTTGGTACTTTTCGGATAACTTTTATATTTTGATGAATAGTGAAAATTACTAAATTTTAATTAAAAACAACTTTTTTAATCAAAATAATTAATAGTGATAAATTGTGAATTTGAGTGGTTTTAAAGTATATTTAGAATATATTTTTACCATTTAATATAATTTTGGTCATTGGACATAATTTTACAATTAAACCGAACATAAACAAGTGTCAATCTTTTTATAGTTATTATCTCTTAAAAACACGCTTTTTGTTTTGACAGCGGGAATTAATTTTAAATTAATTTCTGCCACTTCTGTGTTTTGAATTTAGAAAAATGGATTCCATATTTGGAATCAGGATGTTCAAATTGTATAAATAGGTAACTTTTATTTTTAGACATTTTGAATAGTTACTGTGGTAAATATTTTATTTACCATGGTTAAAGGGTAAATCCGGTAAATAAGGGTTAAAAAATAATATTATAATAAAACAAAATTACACTAAAACGTGTCCTAACCTTATTGGTGGACACATACCCAACCATGGGCATCCTTGGGTCAATTTGGGGACCCCTTGGAGCCACTTGTATGTGGTAGGGACACTTTATATTAATAAAGTTAAAATAAAAATAAAAATGGCATAAGCTTACATCTTTTAGAAGAATAATTTTTACATAGGGTTATACATGTTGGATTTTCGATTATAAATATTAATTAGAAAGCTAAAAAGATTTCCTACATAATGATATTTTATTTATAATTTTTAGACATCAAATAATTTAAATTATTAATGACACAATAATGATGCAATGTTTACCTCATTAATAAATCATTTAAATAAATAAGATTATAATGATTAAAATATTATCTAAAACCTGTCCAATTCTTATTGGTTGATGTTATTTAGAATATTAGTCATCTTATCTTCGACCTCAATGATTTTTGGACCATTATAAACCGAATATAATTATATTATAAAGTAATACTTTCACTCTTTCCTAAAGAGCCCCTCCTCTCCCTTATAAAAGGAGACCACTTCTACTCATTCCTCACACCTCTCAAGCCACTTGGCTCGTCCAAACTCTGCCCAACTAAGCTCCCCACATCCCTCTCCTCCTCCTTGAAGCTTCCCCTTAGGAAGAAAGCATTTCAAGAAGTCTTTTGGTTCCAACCAAAGTGAGTTACCTAAAATAAAGGTAACGATTTCTCTTAAATTATTTTTATTTATTTTGCTTCTTCAACCCCCAAACTATTTTTATTTCCTTTCTTTTGTAACAACACCAGTATCCTCAATATACTAGGATGTTGTTATAAGAAGGATTCAAACAACACATACACACAACTCCATCTAATGGATGATGAACATAATGTTTCTGTGGATGGCAAACTAACGCCTCACGAAACGATGATTGTTCAAATACATCTTACCGCCTCTCATGGTGGCCATTATGATGGAACTGTAATTAAATATGATATTAATGATATATATTTTATATATAAGCTTCTGTAATTCCATTTTATTTCATACCATTATTCGTTTCATGTTGTATATACATACGATAATTTCATTTGAGGAAGTGCGGACTACCGCCCCCTTAAAATGATATGACTCGTTCATACCACACATGGAACGTATAAAGGATGGTGTTAATGAACTTAAGTAACATATATAAAATATTCTATTATAATGTAATAGTAATATAAATAAGTATCATTTGGATTCGATTCTTTTAAAATAAAAATTAAATGGAAATAGTGTTCGTGCGTACGTACGGACTACCGTCTCCACGAACACGATGAGATTCATTCTCCATCGTATCCATTCAAGTATAATTATCATTTAATGATTTAAAAATGATGTTTAAGGAATTGATATCATTCTGGATATGAATAAGATACAACAAACATGACTTATGTAACAAAACATATAAAGAAAATGAGTAAGTTAACACCCGAAACGGCGATAATACTAAGATATTATTATCAAATCAATATTAAAAGATCATATATGATATCATATTAATGTATATGATTCTTGTATAATTTAGTAACAATTATTTCACTATTATACAGGAGGTTAACCTACCCCAACCAAGGAAAAGTACAAGGTAAGGGTTATTTCACAATCTCTTCATTATCCGAGGTTGTTTATACGTAATAATCTACTGGGATCTCTTTATCATCCACATCCATGTTTCTTAAAAATGTATTTCAAAAATTTTTTACTATTTACAAGAATATGGGTTTAAGTCATTTATACCCTTGTTTGACTTTTTATAAGAGGTTTATAAAGGAATCTTTCCGTCGTTTTCAAAACAAGGTCCTTTTTAACCTTTTCGACAGAATTGAGGTAAGAATGTTTTTTTTAACTTATACGGCGGGTGCAGTTATTTTCCGCCGTTATAAAATCGTCAAAGCTTCCCTTACAAGCTTATAAGAATATTTTCAAGAAAATGTTTTATTTTATATGGATCTTAAATGATTTCAAAAATAGAAAGAGATATTTCTCTAAAAAGTGTTTTGATTTCATCTATGTCAACATCCTTTGATGGATTTTAAGATTATTTGAAGTTTATTTATTATGATACAAAACTTCTATATTGTATTGAAGGTTTTGTGATATGTTTGACTGTGGATGTGCTATTTTTATACCATTCATAGTTTATGGTGAAATTATTGACATTTCGTATGCTAGTTTTAATACGAATGTTTATGTTATGTTTAAACCTTTTCATATGGGAATGCATTGGACTTAATAAGTGACGGGTGGAGCCCGCTATAGCTCCTCGATGCATCGGTAGGTCTCATGAGACAAACTAGTGTCTTGGCACAAGGCCTTGACAAAATCTTATTTGTAGTCTTGGCACGAGGCCTTGGCTATGTGGTTATGATAGTCTGGCATTATGCATTCCAACATTATGAAAGTGGTTATTGATATTGCATGTGATTATTCGATTAGTAGAATATCCATGTGAATAAGTAAATGGCATTATTTCATTTTACTTTTTCCATACTATGTTAAAGTTCAATTTTAAAAGGCTCTTGTTTTAGTAATTCATTGCCTTAAATGTTTATGCTTATTTTGAATGTTCCGCTATATTGTTATCCTTACTGGGCATTTGAGCTCACCCCTTTTCTATGTTTTATTTTTCCCAGGTAGTGAAGAAGTAAATTATGATTGACTTGCAGGGATATTATGAGGGGTTAATAGTGTGGATATGAAGACTTTGTTGTTGTAGTAGTTTTTCACTTTGAAATTTAATGTAAAACTTTATGATTATATCTAGTGTTTCCAAGGCTACTAAACCAATCGGTCTTTCGAGATTTGATCTTTCTTGTGATCATGCAAATGTTACGAAGTAATGCACCGACTCTGGGTAGCTGGGGTCGGGGTGTTACAGTTGGTATCAGAGGAAGTTTAGTACAAACCTTGGAAGCTAGATTTAGATAAACTCTGATTAGAGCACGTAGACCTAAGATGAACTTTGAGGATTAGTATATAAGAACTTCCTAGAATTTTGGTATTGTAGAGATTTTGTGAGTTTTCCAAGCAATACATCCCTGTCTGGATACGAGCAGGTAGAGGCGGCTCTGGCACAGATGTACCTAGGGGTAAAACCCGAAAACACCGCTTTGAGCTAGACTCGAACGGGAACTGGTGCACGACAACGGGCCTTGCTGCACTCTTGGTTACGACACTCCCGGGGGATATGCTTAGGATAACTCTCATTTTCTTTACAAATCATTTTGAAGGGATTATGAGTATATACTTCCTCAAAGAAAACATTCTTATGATTATGGATTATATCCATAAATAGTTCAATTTATGTTAAGTGTTTTATAAGTATGGGATTATGTATTTTGATTCATAAACTGATCTAGTTTATGCCATTGTTTAGAAATGGCGCCTAGTGGAAGAAATGGATACCGTATCAATGCACGCACTCCATGTAGGGATTGCCCTCCTGCTCAAGATAATTATTGTGGGGCTGGTGATGCAACTGGTGCTGATCAGCTAATCACCATACTGGGACAACTTACTCAGGTTATGAATAATAACCTTACCCGTATGGAGCACCCTGATCCGCAGCGTGGAGGATCAATGTTAGATCGATTCATGAGGCAACAACCACCAACGTTCAATGGGAATACAAATCCCTTAGTAGCTGAGCAATGGATATTTTCCCTAGAGAAAATATTTCAGGCTTTGGGGAGCAGTGAAAGGGAAAAAGTTATCATGGCAGTTTACCGCCTCACTGGAGATGCTGATCAATGGTGGTCATTGATTCAAAATACGAAGAAAGATGATGAAGTATCAAATATGGAATGGAGGGAGTTCAAAGATCTGTTTTTAGAAAAATACTTCCCTCGCGACCATCGAGCAGATATGGAAAGGCAATTTCTGAGTCTGAGACAAAAGGAGGATGAGAATGTCACAAAGTATGAGGCTAACTTTACAAGGTTAGTGAGGTACGCTGGTGATTATATTCGTAACCCAAGAAGTAAGATTGATCGTTTCTTTGATGGGTTAAAACCATTTCTCCGTCGAGCATTAGTCTCACAATCCTTTTCATCGTATGAAGACATTGTCTCATGTGCTATCAAGACGAAAAGGAATTCTCTAAGTCTTATGACTTTAAATCAAAGCAAGAGAAGAAGAGACATGCTGATCAATCTGGGAATGGAAATAAGGGGAAGAAGGGAAAGTTTGAATATCCATCTTGTGGTAAATGCGGGAAGAAACATCCTGGTACTTGCTTGAATGGAATGGGAGTCTGTTACAAGTGTGGTGAAAAAGGCCACCAAGCTCATGATTGCAAGGGGAAGAAGGAAGCTACCAACGTTCAGTGCTACAATTTCAGGGAGATGGGGCATTATGCAAATGCATGTCCTAAGCGTCAGGAGAACTTACCTCAGAAAAGGCCAAGGGATCAAGGCCAGACTTATGCTATCACTACTGCTGAGGTAGAAGCTCTGAAAGACGTGGTGGCAGGTAATTTAATGGTTTCCTCAAGTTTAGCAAATGCATTATTTGATTCTGGATCATCGCATTGTTTCATATCTTCCCAGTTTGCTAAGAAAATTAGATATTTCCAATTTGATTTAATAAGGGAGTTGTCAGTTAAAACTCCTAAGGGAAGTATCGTTGCAACAAAGTTTTGTGAATCAGTCCCCATTAGAGCACATAAATTTTCTTTATCTGCTGATTTCATCATCATACCTATGATTGAGTTTGATATAATCCTTGGTATGGACTGGATTTCAGACTATGATGCGAAGATTTATTGTAAGAAGAAAGAAGTTACGATTCTTGATGATAATGATAAGGAGCACCTTATTTTTAGAGCAGAATCGTCACCACCTAATTCTTATTTAGATCCACCCCCAGTAGCTCAACTTAATTCAATTATTGGGGAGGAAGAGAATGAAATAACTGTCGGTGAGGAAAGGAATGTTCAAATAGAGGATGTACCTGTTGTGAAAGAATTTGTAGATGTATTTCCGGAAGATTTACCTGGACATCCTCCAGAACGAGAAGTTGAGTTATCTATTGATTTGATTCCTGGATCAAGGCCTATATCGAAGACCCCTTATAGAATGGCCACTATAGAGTTAGTCGAACTAAAGAAACAACTAGAGGAATTGAGTAATAAGGGATTTATTCGCCCTAGTGTTTCTCCATGGGGAGCCCCTGTTCTTTTTGTTAAAAAGAAAGATGGATCTATGAGGTTATGTATCGACTACAGGGAGATCAATGCTATAACGATAAAGAACAAGTATCCCCTACCTCGTATTGATGATTTATTTGACCAACTGCATGGAGCTCAATACTTTTCAAAGATTGACCTTCGATCTGGATACCATCAGTTGTGTGTGAAGAAGGAAGACATTCCGAAAACAGCATTTCGAACCAGGTACGGGCATTACGAGTTTACTGTAATGCCGTTTGGATTGACTAATGCACCCTCTGTATTCATGGATCTAATGAATAGAGTTTTCAAGGAGTATCTCGATGAATTTGTGGTGGTATTTATTGATGATATCTTGGTATACTCCAAAACCTACGAAGATCATGAAAATCACTTGCGCATTATTTTGAAGACTCTGAGGAGGCATGAATTATATGGGAAGTTTAGCAAGTGTGAATTCTGGCTTCAGGAGATTTCTTTTCTTGGCCATATTGTCTCTAAAGATGGAATCTCTGTTGATCCTTCTAAGACCAAGGCAATCCAAGAATGGACAGCACCTACGAGTATAACTGAGGTACGTAGTTTTATTGGTTTGGCAGGTTATTATCGACGTTTCGTCCAGAATTTTGCCCGATTGGCTAACCCATTAACGAAGCTCACACGTAAAGGGGTTAAATTTTTTTGGACAAAAGAGTGTGAAGAATGTTTCAAAGAACTGAAGAGAAGATTAGTCAATGCTCCTATATTAACTCTACCATCGGGGAATGATGGGTTCATTATTTATAGTGATGCATCAAAGAAAGGACTTGGATGTGTCCTTATGCAGAATGATAGAGTTATTGCCTATGCATCACGTCAGTTGAAAATTCATGAACAAAACTATCCTACTCATGATCTCGAGTTAGCAGCAGTGATCTTTGCTTTGAAGATATGGAGACACTACCTCTATGGTGAAAAATGTGAGATTTATACTGATCACAAGAGTTTGAAGTATATTTTCTCACAAAAAGAACTCAACATGAGGCAAAGGAGATGGCTTGAATTACTCAAGGATTATGATTGTACGATACACTACCACCCAGGGAAGGCAAACAAGGTGGCAGATGCTTTGAGTAGAAAAGACCATGGAGTTTTGAACAATATGAGAATTGAAAGGGATCCAATTTTCATGGATCTAGTGAAGATGGACATGGGAATAACCAGGGAAGGTGAAACATCAATGCTTTTTCAAATGGTTGCCAAACCATCTTTACTAGAAAGGATTAAGAGTTCTCAGACCGATGATGAAGAATTCCAAAAGAAGATTAAAGCTGTGAATGATGGGAGATTGAGAGACTTTGTGTATGAAGATGGAATTTTGAAATTCGGGAAGAGACTTTGTGTTCCCAATATACCTGATCTAAAAAGGGAATTGCTGGATGATGCTCATAGTTCCAATTTCTCTATACACCCTGGGAGCACCAAAATGTATAGAGATTTGAAGGAACATTTTTGGTGGGACAACATGAAGAGGGAGATTGCTGATTTTGTGTCAAGATGTATGGTTTGTCAACAAGTGAAAGCTGGAAGGCAACAGCCTGGAGGAGTCATGCAACCTCTTCCCATACCGGAGTGGAAATGAGACAATGTTACGATGGACTTTGTCATGGGACTACCAAAGACTCCTAGAAGGAACGATGCAATATGGGTTATTGTTGATCGTCTTACCAAGACAGCACATTTTCTTGCTATAAGAGAAGATCTACCCCTGGAACGTCTAGCAAGACTATATATTAATGAAGCTGTGAGACTTCATGGAGTACCCCTATCGATTGTTTCTGATCGTGATCCCCGTTTTACTTCAAGATTCTGGAAAAGTCTTCAGAAATCCCAGGATACTGAACTTCATTTGAGCACTGCTTACCACCCTCAGAAAGATGGACAATCAGAACGGACTATTCAGACCTTAGAAGACATGTTGAGATCTTGCTCACTTGACTTTCAGGGTATGTGGGATCAATATTTACCTTTGGTAGAATTTTCCTATAACAATAGCTTCCATTCGAGTATTCAGATGGCACCATATGAAGCGTTATACGGAAAGAGATGTCGTACACCAACCTGTTGGGATGACGTTGGTGAAAGAAAACTTGTAGGCCCAGAACTGGTGGAGGAAACGGTGGAAAAGGTGAAAGTAATCCAAAATCACATCAAAGCAGCTCAAAGTAGGCAGAAGAGCTATGCCGATAATCGAAGAAAGGATTTGGAATTTCAAGTCGGTGATCATGTTTTTCTGAAGGTATCTCCGTGGAAGGGAGTCATACATTTTGGTAAGAAAGGTAAATTGAGTCCCAGGTACATCGGACCTTTCGAAATTCTAGAACGAATTGGGGCTGTAGCTTATCGATTGGCAATGCCGCCAAGTCTCTCCAAAGTTCATGATGTGTTCCACGTATCTCTGTTGAGGAGATACATGCCTGACCCACCGCATGTACTCACCTATGAGGAATTAGAACTGGAACCCGACCTTTCCTATTGTGAAGAGCCCGTCAGGATTCTTGATACAAGAGAACAAGTACTGAGAAACCGGACGACGCGTCTGGTAAAAGTTTTGTGGAGAAATCATAAGATGGAAGAGGCAACGTGGGAACCCGAGGAACTTATGATGAAGAACCACCCGAGTCTTTTTTATGCAGTAATACCCTAGAAATTGCGAGGACGCAATTATTTGAAGGAGGGGAGAATGTAACACCCCAAGCTTCTACGGTACGTTTCCCTTCGAATAATGCGATAGCGTGTGTTGTACGCAACCTCGAGTTCTAACACACACCACAACTAATTAAACTAGCCGTTGTGAATAGTAATACCTACTTTTTGAAATCATATATATTTTATACTTCAAAATGGACTTCATTTTTGGATTCGGAATATTGAAATTAGCCTAGGGTGAAATTTTGGTACTTTTCGGATAACTTTTATATTTTGATGAATAGTGAAAATTACTAAATTTTAATTAAAAACAACTTTTTTAATCAAAATAATTAATAGTGATAAATTGTGAATTTGATTGGTTTTAAAGTATATTTAGAATATATTTTTACTATTTAATATAATTTTGGTCATTGGACATAATTTTACAATTAAACCGAACATAAACAAGTGTCAATCTTTTTATAGTTATTATCTCTTAAAAACACGCTTTTTGTTTTGACAGCGGTAATTAATTTTAAATTAATTTCTGCCACTTCTGTGTTTTGAATTTAGGAAAATGGATTCCATATTTGGAATCAGGATGTTCAAATTGTATAAATAGGTAACTTTTATTTTTAGACATTTTGAATAGTTACTGTGGTAAATATTTTATTTACCATGGTTAAAGGGTAAATCCGGTAAATAAGGGTTAAAAAATAATATTATAATAATACAAAATTACCCTAAAACGTGTCCTAACCTTATTGGTGGACACATACCCGACCATGGGCATCCTTGGGTCAATTTGGGGACCCCTTGGAGCCACTTGTATGTGGTAGGGACACTTTATATTAATAAAGTTAAAATAAAAATAAAAATGGCATAAGCTTACATCTTTTAGAAGAATAATTTTTACATAGGGTTATACATGTTGGATTTTCGATTATAAATATTAATTAGAAATCTAAAAATATTTCCTAAATAATGATATTTTATTTATAATTTTTAGACATCATATAATTTAAATTATTAATGACACAATAATGATGCAATGTTTACCTCATTAATAAATAATTTAAATAAATAAGATTATAATGATTAAAATATTATCTAAAACCTGTCCAATTCTTATTGGTTGATGTTATTTAGAATATTAGTCATCTTATCTTCGACCTCAATGATTTTTGGACCATTATAAACCGAATATAATTATATTATAAAGTAATACTTTCACTCTTTCCTAAAGAGCCCCTCCTCTCCCTTATAAAAGGAGACCACTTCTACTCATTCCTCACACCTCTCAAGCCACTTGGCTTGTCCAAACTCTGCCCAACTAAGCTCCCCACATCCCTCTCCTCCTCCTCGAAGCTTCCCCTTAGGCAGAAAGCATTTCAAGAAGTCCTTTGGTTCCAACCAAAGTGAGTTACCTAAAATAAAGGTAACGATTTCTCTTAAATTATTTTCATTTATTTTGCTTCTTCAACCCCCAAACTATTTTTATTTCCTTTCTTTTGTAACAACACCAGTATCCTCAATATACTAGGATGTTGTTATAATAAGGATTCAAACTACACATACACACAACTCCATCTAATAGATGATGAACATAATGTTTTTGTGGATGGAAAACTAACGCCTCACGAAACGATGATTGTTCAAATACATCTTACCGCCTCTCATGGTGGCCATTATGATGGCACTGTAATTAAATATGATATTAATGATATATATTTTATATATAATCTTCTTTAATTCCATTTTATTTCATACCATTATTCGTTTCATGTTGTATATACATACGATAATTTCATTTGAGGAAGTGCGGACTACCGCCCCCTTAAAATGATATGACTCGTTCATACCACACATGGAACGTATAAAGGATGGTGTTAATGAACTTAAGTAACATATATAAAATATTCTATTATACTGTAATAGTAATATACCTAAGTATCATTTGGATTCGATTCTTTTAAAATAAAAATTAAATGGAAATAGCGTTCGTGCGTACGTACGGACTACCGTCTCCACGAACGCGATGAGATTCATTCTCCATCGTATCCATTCAAGTATAATTATCATTTAATGATTTAAAAATGATGTTTAAGGACTTGATATCATTCTGGATATGAATAAGATACAACAAACATGACTTATGTAACAAAACATATAAAGAAAATGAGTAAGTTAACACCCGAAACGGCGATAATACTAAGATATTATTATCAAATCAATATTAAAAGATCATATATGATATCATATTAATGTATATGATTCTTGTATAATTTAGTAACAATTATTTCACTATTATACAGGAGGTTAACCTACCTCAACCAAGGAAAAGTACAAGGTAAGGGTTATTTCACAATCTCTTCATTATCCGAGGTTGTTTATACGTAATAATCTACTGGGATCTCTTTATCATCCACATCCATGTTTCTTAAAAATGTATTTCAAAACATTTTTACTATTTACAAGAATATGGGTTTAAGTCATTTATACCCTTGTTTGACTTTTTATAAGAGGTTTATAAAGGAATCTTTCTGTCGTTTTCAAAACAAGGTCCTTTTTAACCTTTTCGACAGAATTGAGGTAAGAATGTTTTTTTTAACTTATACGGCGGGTGCGGTTATTTTCCACCGTTATAAAATCGTCAAAGCTTCCCTTACAAGCTTATAAGAATATTTTCAAGAAAATGTTTTATTTTATATGGATCTTAAATGATTTCAAAAATAGAAAGAGATATTTCTCTAAAAAGTGTTTTGATTTCATCTATGTCAACATCCTTTGATGGATTTTAAGATTATTTGAAGTTGATTTATTATGATACAAAACTTCTATATTGTATTGAAGGTTTTGTGATATGTTTGACTGTGGATGTGCTATTTTTATACCATTCATAGTTTATGGTGAAATTATTGACATTTCGTATGCTAGTTTTAATACGAATGTTTATGTTATGTTTAAACCTTTTCATATGGGAATGCATTGGACTTAATAAGTGACGGGTGGAGCCCGCTATAGCTCCTCGATGCATCGGTAGGTCTCATGAGACGAACTAGTGTCTTGGCACAAGGCCTTGACAAAATCTTATTTGTAGTCTTGGCACGAGGCCTTGGCTATGTGGTTATGATAGTCTAGCATTATGCATTCCAACATTATGAAAGTGGTTATTGATATTGCATGTGATTATTCGATTAGTAGAATATCCATGTGAATAAGTAAATGGCATTATTTCATTTTACTTTTGCCATACTATGTTAAAGTTCAATTTTAAAAGGCTCTTGTTTTAGTAATTCATTGCCTTAAATGTTTATGCTTATTTTGAATGTTCCGCTATATTGTTATCCTTACTGGGCATTTGAGCTCACCCCTTTTCTATGTTTTATTTTTCCCAGGTAGTGAAGAAGTAAATTATGATTGACTTGCAGGGATATTATGAGGGGTTAATAGTGTGGATATGAAGACATTGTTGTTGTAGTAGTTTTTCACTTTGAAATGTAATGTAAAACTTTATGATTATATCTAGTGTTTCCAAGGCTACTAAACCAATCGGTCTTTCGAGATTTGATCTTTCTTGTGATCATGCCAATGTTATGTAATAATGCACCGACTCTGGGTAATTGGGGTCGGGGCGTTACACTAATGTTTATTGAATTTTGAAAATCCGACATACATGGTTTTCATTAAGAAGTAAAATGTGGTTCAATGAGATTATAATAATTTTTTGGTGAATAGTAACTTATTAAGTTCTTAATCGCGTTTAGTGGTAATTAGGGTAGTTTAAGGTATAAATAATTCTTTAATAATAGGAAATGACCTAGACACATGTCCCAACCTCATTGGTTGTGTCATGGCCGACCATGAAATGCCATGGGTCAACTTGGGGACCCCATGGATCCACTTTTGTTGGGAAATGACATAAATTACTTTTTATTTAATGTTAAAGTGAAAATGACACAAACATAATATGTTTTACGAAAACAATTTTTAAGTGGGGTTATTCAAGTTTAAATTTTGATTATAAATAGTCATTGGAAAGATAAAAAGATTTCCTATATCATAGTATTTTGTTTATAATTTCTAGACATTAAATAAATTAAATTATTTATGACATAATAATGATGCAGCGATGACATCATTATTTGACGATTTAAATAAAATGGAAAGACAATGTAAAATCTATGAACTACACATGGCCAAAACCAATTGGATGAGTGGATTTCGAACCCTTATCACCTTATCCACGAATTATATCAATGTGGGACCTTTTAAAACCGAAACACATTTTCAAATAAAGTAATATTTCTTTACTTTCCAAAAGTGCCCCTCCTCTCCTCTTATAAAAGGCCCCCACCTCTACCTCATTTCACACACTTCTCAAGACTTTGGCTCGGCCAAACCCTGCCCATTTACTCTCTCCACATCCCTCTCTTCATCCTAGAGGATTCCCTTTGGGCAGAATCCTTTCAAAGGAAGCCTTTAGGCTCAAATCAAAAGGAGTTACACTTTTTAAAGGTAATTCATTCTCTCATGTTTATTTGTTTTATTTTGCTTCTCCAACCCCCTAAACTCTTTTTATTTACTTCTTTTGTTACAACAACAGTATCTTCAATATACTAGGATGTTGTTATAAGATTTGTTTGAGCTCCACTCTCACACAACAACATCAAATGGTTAAAGAACATACGGTTTCCGTGGATGTCGAAATTCTGCCTCCCGAAACGATGATTGTTCAACACTCATTTAACACCTTCAAAGGTGGCCATTAGGATGTCACTATTTTTATATATGATATATAATATGTTTATGTTTTCCTTAAGATTCTGTTTTTTTCATTTTGGGCATACCTTTATGGTTTCCATTATGGGTAAACACGATATCTTCATTTTAGGAAGTGCGGACTACCGCCCCCTAAAAGTGATTTGATTCGTTAATACCATATGTGGGATGTGTAAAGGATAAAGTTAATGATATTATATATGTTATTATACTGGAATTATAATATAATCTTATATCATTATGATTCCATTCCAGAAAATATTAAATAGAAATGGAAGTAGCGTTCATGCGTACGTACGGCTTACCGTCTCCATGAACGGTGCATTTCATTTCTTACCTCTAAATATGATGTAATATTATAAATGCATGTATGTACTGGATATATATGACAAATATGATATCTACATCATGAATACCATTATGGATATAATGAACCTTTGACCAAATTAACAACATGTAAGTGTAAGAAGTCTATTTTTGACTTAAGAACCAAATACCGACAAAATGAACATTATTAACTTAACTGATTACATGATGTTCATAACATGGTATAAAAGGAATAATAAACTTGAAAAAGATTCATAAGCAAGTATAGATTAACTCAAGTTTATTATTCAGGAGATTAAAGAACGGTCGGGTCAAGTCGGATACGAGGTATGGGACTTCGTCTCAATCTCCTTTCGTTGAGGCATATTTTATTTTATACACAACTTTTTTTTATACGGTGTATAAACCCCTTTGACTTTTACGTTTATTCAAAAGGAACCTTTTTTATACGAAGCGTTTACTAAACGACAAAAGGGAATGTTTTTGTCGTACGTATGCGGCGACAACGACTTCTCCGCCGTCGTAACCGTTATTTCAGTTTCGGCTTCCTCTACAAGACATACCTTCTTTTTTTTAAAAGAAAAATAAATACCATGTTTTACTTTAGTATTGAAAATGGTTTTCATAATGTTTTTATTATATCAATGTGTTGTATTGATATCTCGTGATTGAAATGTGGAAATTTTATGCTTCCTTTATGCATTTTTTATTGTGATATTATTAAGTTATGGTTCTTGGGCATTATTATGAAGACGGGTGGTTCCGTGATAAAATAAGGGCGGGTGAGCCCGTTATAGCTCTCCAATGCATTGGGTAACACGAAGGAGTGAAACGTTAAGGTTTCTCCGAAGAGATTTTTAGGGAATATACTGTGATGGGTATTCCAAACGTAACCAAGAGGGTTACTCCCTACATAAGAATGTTATGAATGCCTCAAGTTACCTTTATGTCTTATGATTTCTATGATTTATTCATGATTTTATGAGGTATCTTAAAGTGCCTATGTTTTATGGGTAAAGTATGATTTCATTCTTATGTATATATGAACTCATGTTTCCTTTCCATGTTTTTTTTATATAACCCATACTGAGTTTTTATGCTCATTCCAAGTTTTTGAAATGTTTTTCACAGGTCAAGGGAAAGGTACATGATAAGATGATAGAGTCAAGGATTTGTCAAGAAATAATCCATGTTTTATTTTAAATGTGTTTCCATTGATGTGAATGAGGAATACTATCTTTATGTAACCACTTTGTTTATATGTGGAATGTAATGAAAGTTTTATGATCTAATTCTCTAAAACTCTAAACCCGAAAAGATCCTCAATGTGTAATCTTGTAATAACTCAAGATTAAGTAAGGTTTAAGGCTGGGGCCTTATAGTTGGTATCAGAGGTCGGTTTAGATAACTTTAGGAGTTAGAATTATATTAAATGATTATCCAAAAATATTTTTTCGAAATGATATAGCATTTAAAGATTACCATGTTGCTTCATCTAAGACATGTTTGTTCAGAATGGTTTTCCGTAGAGGAAACAGGGAAGCAGTGCTAGGAAGGCATACAGAAGGAAATAACCTTCCGAATCAGCATCCTGAGATGGTCGGAATTGGAACTGAACAGTTTGTTGCAGTAATGGAGCAGTTGACTCAAGCGATAAATGGCGGTGGTATCCATGAACGAGATCAGCCAGATCAACCGCAGAGGAACATGTCAGTGGTGGAACATTTCGTGAGGCAACATCCACCATCATTCAGAGGATCATCTGACCCTGTACTAGCTGAAGGGTGGATTAAAGCACTGGAGAAGATTTTTGATGTCATGGGGTGTTCAGACAATCAAAAGGTTAGTCTTGCTATTTACCGTTTGGAGGGTGAAGCAGATCAGTGGTGGTATATGGTTAAAAATATCAGGGACGCCGATGAGATTGATGCTCTTGAATGGGATGAATTCAAAGGTATGTTTTTTGAGAAGTATTTTCCTAAGGCTGTTCGACTTAGGATGGAAAAGAAATTCTTGGAATTGAGGCAAGAGGAAGACTCAGTGGCTGCCTATGAAGAAAGGTTCACTCGATTGGCAAGGTATGCTCCAAATTTTATCCGGGACCTTGATAGTAAAATCAATCGTTTTTACTCAGGATTAAAGCCAAAATATAGAAGGGCATTAGCTTCTCGTGAGTTTAAAAGTTATGAAAAGCTTGTTCGATGTGCTGAGAAGGTGGAAATGGAGTTTGCCGATGACCAAGTTTTCTATAAAAACCAGCAGAAGAAGAGACCGAGGTGGCAGGAGAAAGGTAAGAATTCTTCAAAAAAGTCTGATGGTAAGAGAACTAAGTTTCCAGTTTGTGATAAATGTGGCAAAAGGCATGCTGGGGAATTTCTTCTGTATTCTGGGAAGTGCTACCGATGTGGTAAGATGGGACATAAGGCTCATGATTGCACTGAAAAGGATCAAGGTGAAGGTAAGAACAAATTTGATTTACAGTTAGTGAAATGTTATAAGTGCAATGAGATGGGTCACTATGAAAACGAGTGTCCGACAAGGAGCTTGAGTGATGGGAAGCAGCTAGACTACAAGCAGAAAGGGGTGGTGAAATCCTTTGCAACTACTTCAGCAGATGTCGGTCCATCAAATGAAGTTGTATCAGGTACTTTGTTTGTTTTTTCAGATTATGCCAGGGTGTTGTTTGATTCTGGGTCTACACATTCTTTCATCTCTGAAACCTTTTCTAGTAAAATGGGAATACCATCTCAAGAAATGACTCCTGAACTTTCGGTAAAAACACCTGGGGGAAGTGTTGAGGCAAAAAGAATTTATAAGAATCTTCCTATCCTTATCTGTGGAAAGAACCTACTTGCAAACCTTATTGTTCTACCTCTAGTAGAGTTTGATGTTATCTTGGGTATGGATTGGCTCTCTATTTACCATGCTAAGATTGACTGTAGAGCTAAATAAGTTTCTTTTCAGAAAGACTTTCAGTTTGTTTACAAGAATGAACCCTTACTTTTGATAACATATCAAGAGGCCGAGAAACTTGTAAAAGATGGAAATGAATGTTACCTTGCACACGTCGTTGAAAATAAAGGAACTATTCAGATTAATGATGTGCCAGTGGTAAATGAGTATCCTGATGTTTTTCCTGATGAGTTTCCTGGAATAATACCAGATCGGGAAGTTGAGTTTACTGTTGACTTAGTTCCTGATGCTAAGCCAATTTAAAAACCCCCTTATTGAATGGCACAAATTGAACTTTTAGAGTTGAAGGAGAAATTGCAAGATTTATTAGAGAAAGGTTTCATTAGACCTAGCACATCACCATGGGGTGATCCTGTTTTATTTGTTAAAAAGAAAGATGGTTCTATGAGACTTTGCATTGATTATAGAGCCTTGAATAATATCACTATTAAGAACAAATATCCTTTGCCTCATATCGATGATTTGTTTGATCAGCTCTAGGGGGCTCAGTTTTTTTCAAAGATTGACTTGAGATCGGGGTACCATCAGCTGAAGGTAAAGGAGGCAGATATTCCGAAGACCGCGTTCCGTACAAGATATGGCCATTATGAATTTGTAGTAATGCCTTTTGGGCTAACCAATGCACCTGCTGTATTCATGGACTTAATGAATATAATTTTCCATGAGTTCTTGGATAAGTTTGTGGTGGTTTTCATTGATGATATTTTGGTGTTTTCTAAAAGTAAAGAAGAGCATGAAAAACATTTAAGGGTTATCTTGCAAACCTTAAAAGAAAAGAAACTGTATGGGAAATTCAGAAAGTGTGAGTTTTGGTTGCAACAAATTTCTTTCCTTGGTCACATTGTTTCTAAAGATGGAATAACTGTTGATCCTACAAAAACAAAAGTTGTGGAAGAATGGCCAAGACCCACAAATGTAACCGAGATTCGTAGCTTCCTTGGTTTGGCGGGCTATTACCGAAGGTTTGTTAGAAATTTTTCACGGTTATCTAGTCCAATGACTAAGCTAACTCGGAAGGGTGTTAAGTTTATCTGGACAAAAGAATTTGATGATTGTTTTCAGGAATTGAAAAGATGATTAGTGAATGCTCCAGTATTGGCACTACCTTCTAGGAATGGTGAGTTTGTTATATACAGTGATGCTTCATTGAAAGGACTTGGTTGTGTCCTAATGCAGAATGATCAGGTAATTGCTTATGCTTCACGACAGTTGAAAACTCATGAGGTAAATTACCCTACACATGATTTGGAATTAGCTGCTGTTGTTTTTGCTTTAAAAATTTGGAGGCATCATTTGTATGGAGTAAAGTGTGAAATATATACTGATCACAAAAGTTTAAAGTATATATTCACTCAGAAAGAGTTAAACATGAGACAAAGGAGATGGATGGAATTAATCAAGGATTGTGATTGTACAATTGATTACCATCCGGGAAAAGAAAATAAAGTGGCTGATGCTTTGAGTCGAAAAAGTAATGCTTCATTAACAATGTTGCGTTTGGAACGTGATCCTTTGGTTAAGGATTTGATGAACTTTGGCATAGAAGTTGTTGGTGCAGGGATTCCTTATGTTTTGTTTCAGGTATCAGTGAGATCATCTCTATCAGATAGAATCAAGCAAGCACAGAAGCAAGACAGTGAGTTGCAGAAAAGGGTAGAGCTGGTTCAGAAAGGCAAGTTGCCTGAATTCAACATTGATAATGAATGCGTTTTGAGATTTGGGAAGAGATTGTGTGTTCCTTGTGATTCACAGTTGAAGAGAGAGTTGTTATGTGAAGCTCATAGTTCTCCGTTTTCAGTTCATCCAGGCAGTACTAAGATGTATAGAGATCTGCGGGAGTATTACTGGTGGGATGGAATGAAAAGAGATATTGCTGATTTTACTATGAAGTGTTTGACTTGTCAGTAGGTTAAAACAGAGCGGCAGTTACCGAAAGGGATGCTTCAGCCTTTACCAGTGCCAGAGTGGAAATGGGAGAATATATCCATGGACTTTTTTGTTTGATTACCGAAGACATCTCAAGGTAATAATGCAATCTGGGTTATTGTTGATCGCTTGACCAAATCTGCTCATTTCCTTGCTATACGAGATACTTTCTCTCTTGATCAAATTTCTCGTTTGTATCTTAAAGAGATAGTCAGGTTACATGGAGTTCCTCTTTCCATTGTATCGGATCGTGATCCCAGGTTTACTTCTAACTTTTGGAAAGGCCTTCAGAAGTCGTTGGGTACTGAATTAAATTTTAGTACAGCTTTTCATCCTCAATCAGATGGGCAGTCAAAACGAACAATTCAGACATGGACGATATGCTACGAGCTTGTTCTATGGATTATCAGGGAAGTTGGGACCAACATCTTTCTTTGATTGAGTTTTCATATAATAACAGTTTTTATTCCAGTATACAGATGGCACCATTTCAAGCATTATATGGGAAGCGGTGTCGAACTCCAGCTTTCTGGGATGAAGTGGGTGAAAGGAAGTTGATGGGACCAGAATTGGTAGAAGAGAGGGCAGAAAAAGTTCAGCTGATTCAGAAACACATGAGAACAGCTCAGAGCAGGCAGAAGAGTTATGCAGATAACCGGAGGAAGGATCTATCTTTCGAGGTAGGTGATCATGTTTTTCTCAAGGTTTCTCCTTGGAAAAGTGTGATGAGATTTGGTAAGAAAGGAAAGTTGAGTCCAAGGTTCATTGGACCATACGAAATTCTGGAAAGAGTTGGATCAGTTGCATACCGAGTGGCTTTACCTCCGAGTTTATCTCAGGTACACAATGTTTTTCACGTTTCGATGATGAGAAAGTATATGCCAGATCCATCTCATGTTTTGGGTCCAGAGGTAGTTCAGCTGGAAGATAACCTATCTTATGAGGAACAACCGGATCAGATTCTTGACCACATGGAGCAAGTGTTACGGAATAAGGTGATTCAGCAGGTAAATGTTTTGTGGAAAAACCACATGATTGAAGAGGCAACATGGGAATCTGAAAATGCAATGAGGGATAAGTACCCCCATTTATTCAATAAGTAAATAAATTGCTGGGACGCAATTTTCTAAAGGGGGGAAGGATGTAACATCCCAAGTAAGTAATGAATAATAGATATTTTTATCTATGTCTATTAATGATTAAGATAGTGTTATAGAGGCTTAATATGAAAATAAATACAATCTTATGCATGGAATACACTAATATTCTTAAAAGATTATTTTACTGCCTTTTGATGGCAAACCATTTTTGAATCTATATTTTGACAATTTTATAAACTATGTTTGTAAAAATAAACTTATTCTTTATGATTCGGACATCAAAATTTACCTTGTGTGAATTTTTGGTATTTTTCTGACAATGTTCATTTTTTAATGAATAGTGAAAAATACTGCATTTTACATCAAAACTGCTTTTTAATCTAATTTATTTATATGATTAGATTATGTTTTGAATTGGTTTTGAAGTGAAATTAGAATATATTTTTACCATTTTATCCAATGGTGGTCATTCGAATCAATTTCACTTTGAAATTAGACTTAAACTGGTGTCAATCTTTTGATACTTATTGTTTTGTAAAAACACGCTATTTGCTCTGGCAGCGGGAATTAATTATTGAATTAATTAATGTGACTTATATGATTTGAATTTTGTAAAATGGACTTCATTTTTGAATTCAGAATATCAAATATAGCTTAGGGTGAATTTTTGGTAATTTTCTGAAAAACTTCAATTTTTGATGAATAGTGAAACCACTAAGTGGTAATCAAGCAAACTGATTTTTCAGTTAAATGAAAGTTTACCACTAATGTGTATTGAATTTTGAAAATCAGACATACATGGTTGTCATTAAGAAGTAAAATGTGGTTCAATGAGATTATAATAATTTTTTGGTGAATAGTAACTTATTAAGTTCTTAATCGCGTTTAGTGGTAATTAGGGTAATTTAAGGTATAAATAATGCTTTAATAATAGGAAATGACCTAGACACATGTCCCAACCTCATTGGTTGTGTCATGGCCGACCATGAAATGCCATGGGTCAACTTGGGGACCCCATGGATCCACTTTTGTTGGGAAATGACATAAATTACTTTTTATTTAATGTTAAAGTGAAAATGACACAAACATAATATGTTTTACGAAAACAATTTTTAAGTGGGGTTATTCAAGTCCAAATTTTGATTATAAATAGTCATTGGAAATATAAAAATATTTCCTATATCATAGTATTTTGTTTATAATTTTTAGACATTAAATAAATTAAATTATTTATGACATAATAATGATGCAGCGATGACATCATTATTTGACGATTTAAATAAAATGGAAAGACAATGTAAAATCTATGAACTACACATGGCCAAAACCAATTGGATGAGTGGATTTCGAACCCTTATCACCTTATCCACGAATTATATCAATGTGGGACCTTTTAAAACCGAAACACATTTTCAAATAAAGTAGTATTTCTTTACTTTCCAAAAGTGCCCCTCCTCTCCTCTTATAAAAGGCCCCCACCTCTACCTCATTTCACACACTTCTCAAGCCTTTGGCTCGGCCAAACCCTGCCCATTTACTCTCTCCACATCCCTCTCTTCATCCTAGAGGATTCCCTTTGGGCAGAATCCTTTCAAAGGAAGCCTTTAGGCTCAAATCAAAAGGAGTTACACTTTTTAAAGGTAATTCATTCTCTCATGTTCATTTGTTTCATTTTGCCTCTCCAACCCCCTAAACTCTTTTTATTTACTTCCTTTGTAACAACACCAGTATCTTCAATATACTAGGATGTTTTTATAAGATTTATTTGAGCTACACTCTCACACAACTACATCAAATGGTTAAAGAACATACGGTTTCCGTGGATGGCGAAATTCTGCCTCCCGAAACGATGATTGTTCAACACTCATTTAACACCTTCAAAGGTGGCCATTATGATGTCACTATTTTTATATATGATATATAATATGTTTATGTTTTCCTTAAGCTTCTGTTTTTTTCATTTTGGGCAAACCTTTATGGTTTCCATTATGGGTAAACACGATATCTTCATTTTAGGAAGTGCGGACTACCGCCCCCTAAAAGTGATTTGATTCGTTAATACCATATGTGGGATGTGTAAAGGATAAAGTTAATGATATTATATATGTTATTATACTGGAATTATAATATACTCTTATATCATTATGATTCCATTCCAGAAAATATGAAATAGAAATGGAAGTAGCGTTCATGCGTACGTACGGCTTATCGTCTCCATGAACGGTGCATTTCATTTCTTATCTCTAAATGTGATGTAATATTATAAATGCATGTATGTACTGGATATATATGACATATATGATATCTACATCATGAATACCATTATGGATATAATGAACCTTTGACCAAATTAACAACATGTAAGTGTAAGAAGTCTATTTTTGACTTAAGAACCAAATACCGACAAAATGAACATTATTAACTTAACTGATTACATGATGTTCATAACATGGTATAAAAGGAATAATAAACTTGAAAAAGATTCATAAGAAAGTATAGATTAACTCAAGTTTATTATTCAGGAGATTAAAGAACGGTCGGGTCAAGTCGGATACGAGGTATGGGACTTCGTCTCAATCTCCTTTCGTTGAGGCATATTTTATTTTATACACAACTTTCTTTTATACGGTGTATAAACCCCTTTGACTTTTACGTTTATTCAAAAGGAATCTTTTTTATACGAAGCGTTTACTAAACGACAAAAGGGAATGTTTTTGTCGTACATATGCGGCGACAACGACTTCTCCGCCGTCGTAACCGTTATTTGAGTTTCGGCTTCCTCTACAAGCCATACCTTCTTTTTTTTAAAAGAAAAATAAATACCATGTTTTAATTTAGTATTGAAAATGGTTTTCATAATGTTTTTATTATATCAATGTGTTGTATTGATATCTCGTGATTGAAATGTGGAAATGTTATGTTTCCTTTATGCATTTTTTATGTGATATTATTATGTTATGGTTCTTGGGCATTATTATGAAGATGGGTGGTTCCGTGATAAACTAAGGGCGGGTGAGCCCGTTATAGCTCTCCAATGCAGTGGGTAACGCGAAGGAGTGAAACGTTAAGGTTTCTCCGAAGAGATTTTTAGGGAATATACTGTGATGGGTATTCCAAACGTAACCAAGAGGGTTACTCCCTACGTAAGAATGTTATGAATGCCTCAAGTTACCTTTATGTCTTATGATTTCTATGATTTATTCATGATTTTATGAGGTATCGTAAAGTGCCTATGTTTTATGGGTAAAGTATGATTTCATTCTTATGTATATATGAACTCATGTTTCCTTTCCATGTTTTTTTTATATAACCCATACTGAGTTTTTATGCTCATTCCAAGTTTTTGAAATGTTTTTCACAGGTCAAGGGAAAGGTACATGATAAGATGATAGAGTCAAGGATGTGTCAAGAAATAATCCATGTTTTATTTTAAATGTGTTTCCATTGATGGGAATGAGGAATACTATCTTTATGTAACCACTTTGTTTATATGTGGAATGTAATGCAAGTTTTATGATCTAATTCTCTAAAACTCTAAACCCGAAAAGATCCTCAATGTGTAATCTTGTAATAACTCAAGATTAAGTAAGGTTTCAGGCTGGGGCCTTATATAAATAGGCTACTTTTTATTTTTGGGAATTATGAATAGTAACTACGGTAAATTTTATTTACCATAGTTAAAGGTAAATCGGGTAATTAAGGGTAAATATAATATTTTAAAATTACCCTAACAAATGTCAAAATCCTATTGGATGACTAAAAAAACGACCCATATCACCTAATGGTCAGATTAGATTAATTTAATTAAATTTTGTCACTGAAAATAATTTAATTATTAAAACCAAAGAATGTGACAACATGTCACTTTCATAAATCTTATAAGTATAATAATTTTAATCTAGTGATAAACTTCATGAAACATCGAACATGAATAGTCTCCAGAAATATAATACAATTATATAAATCATAGGAATTTATTTATAATTTTTAGGGATTAAATAATTATCATTTATTATGATACAAAGATGATGCAGTAATTATCTTATTAATAAAATATTGACATAATTGATGTTATAAATACCCAAATAAATGTAATTTGAGACTTTTTATGAATTCCACTAATTTTCTAGGTTACTATGATATATTAGTGTTGATTTAATCAACTTAGTTCGAACATATAATTCTGTTATGACTTTCACAAAAATCATATATCAAATAGTGTCAAAATTGACACAAAATAGTTTTTAAATCAAATATTATATTACTAATTGTTATTTTATTCCTAAAAATCTAAGGTTCGGCCAAATGACTTAGATAAGGATATATATATTAATAATAAACAATTTGGGGTTCGTTTGGCATGTTATCGTAAGTGTATTAACCATATAATGAAAGAAAACAAAAAAGACACGGTAAAAGTTAAATTATTTAACTTAGAGTTAAATCTTATTGATAAGGTTAAAATAATACCCTAAACTTGTCTAAATCCCATTGGTTGATAGTATTTCGACCCATCCCCACTTTAGCTTCGAAATAAGACCCTTTGGAACCATTATAAACCGATTTTGACATTAATATAAAATAATATTTTGAGGTATTCCTAAGGTGCCCCTCTCATCCCTTATAAAAGAACACCTCCTCCCCCTCCTCCTCACACAAATTTGAGCACTCAAGCTCGGCCAACCCCTGCCATTTTCTCCTCTCCACTTCCCTAGCAACATCCTAGAGGTTCTGGTCTTCCTCAAAGACCAATCTTAGTTCCCGAAGTTGAGGATTCAAAGAGGCGTTTCAAAGAAGAGGTAATATCCATTACCGATCTTTTCAATTTCTTTCTTATTCAACTTCTTCTTCTTTAGTTGTTTCAAGATAAAGTAATAACATCAGTATTACTTACATACTGATATGTTATTATAAATATGAAACAACCCTAATTCACCTTCTATCCATCCTACGGAAAAATGAAATCACCGCGCGTGCGTACGTACGGAATACCGTCTCCACGTCGTGGTGTAATCTATTTTCCACCACCACCTTAATAGGATGGGTATAATGGTTTAATGAGTAACTATATATGATTATTATAAATTTATATTGATACTGAAATATTCTACATACACTTAAACACAATTCCACGACCATGGGAACGATATCATCGCTCGTGCGTACGTACGGACTACCATCTCCACGACGCGATGAGATTCATTCTCAATGATTAAACATTCATGAATGATTATAAAGTATATATAATAAGTACTAATGAAATATATGACATAATAATGATAATGTATTTATGTAAATTTATATGTATGTCATCTACTTAATTCCATTCACTTTAATAAGGAAATGAAAACAACGTTCATGCGTACGTACGGACTACCATCTCCATGAACGGTGTATTTCATTCCATTTATTGATATTATATATATATATATATATATTCTGAATATATATTATATATAAATCATGTTTTACATTCTGGATATAAGTAATCATGATCCAAGTAATCATATTAATAATTACAAGTTAAAAACACGAACGACAAATGAGACGATTTTACCCAAAACGCTACTTTAACAAGAATTTACAAAAGAATGGGTAATATAAAGTCATAAGTGAACCATATATGATATAATAACAATTAATATGATTATATAATAAGTCAATGACATTATTTAAATCATTATATAGGAGGTTCGGACATTTACGAAGCAAATCGGACCTAAGGTAAGGGAAATATCACAATCTCATTTTTATCGGAGATTGTTTATACTTTGGCAATTACTGGGGTGTATTTTATAATCCACATCCATGTTTCCTCAATGTGTAATATTATTTCCATCCACCTACAATAGTTTAAATTCAATTTTACCCTTCGGTGAGTTTTTAGTAAAAGATATGAAAGGAATCTTTTGTCGTTTTTCGTATGAGGTACTTTCTTGACTTTTCCGACAAAAGTACGAAGAATGTTTTTTTTAACTTATATGGCATGAATGGATTTTTAAAACATTATTTCCAAGAAGCTTCCTTTACAAGTTTTCAAGTTTATTTTTAATCATCTTCTTTTATTTTAAAGTCGTATGACATGTTATGAAAGGAAAAATGTTTTTGAAGTAGAAAGGATATTTTCCTCAAGAATGGAGTTCAAGTATTATATCAAAATTATTTTCCATCTAAGATAATAAAAGGGTTATGTTTTTATCCCTATTATTACATGGATTTGATTATGTTGTGATGGAAATATTTTTATGAATTCCTTTATCTTATATGAATTGTTTTATGATGTCATGTTGTTTAATAATTCCATTTTTATTACATGGGTTACGCTATGATGTATGGTTTATGATTATGTGGCACACATAAGAAAGGATTCATTATAAGATGGGTGGGACCTATATCTCCCTCCAATTCATTGGGTAAAGATTTTATATCTAATGAGATAGACATGTCTGGAACGGTAGGTTATACCGGTTCAGTGAAACAGGACTGGAACGAGGGTGACTCGGTTTAGAAAGGGACTCTGTCCACTAAGATAGTCTTGGCAATGAGTCATGACTAACAAGAAATGATGTTCCATGATTATGTGTGCATGCCACAAAGTTTCAAGTTTTATGTTATGATTATGGGGATCTCATTTTCACTTCTATGATTTATTCCATGTTAAGATATTATGATCTCTTTTGCAGGTTATGATTTTCAAAAAGATATGATATGATTTTTATTACCTTTATTTGCACTTGCTGAGCATTTGAGCTCACCGTTTTATGTTTTCTTTTCCCCAGGATATAAAGAAAGGTTTTAGGTAAAAAAAAGGAAGATCTTTATAGGAGATGTTGAAGATCTTTCACCAAGATTAGAAGATTACGTTCCGAGTTTCCAAAGACACTAAACTATTACGATCCTTGTGTGTGTGTTTTTGTTATGTACTAAGTTTTCCGCAAATGTGATGTAATGTCAATGTACGTCAGGCTTCAGGTCTCTACAGTTGGTATCAGAGGAAAGGTTTAGTCAACCTTTGGAAACTAGGATGCGAGAACTTTAGTGAGATCCCTAGAGATATTTATAAGGTATGTCTAGGGATGCCCCTAAGGATAAGTATACGTATAGGATACAGTCCTAGAACTATGGTAAAGATCATAGAATTTAACATAAGATGTTAGATATTGAGGGTACTCCCCCTTTATTATGTTGTTTTCCCTAGCATGATTTTTTCCTCTCACACTATTCTTTTTTGGGTTTTAGAAAATGGATGGAAACAAGATGATTCACAATAATGGAGGATATGATGGACAATGGAATGATATTCTTCATAATGAAATGGGATTTGGAAGTCCAAAAATCATTATTATGCTGAATCAGCAATCTCATAATATGATCAATAAAGTAAAATTTGGTAAGTTTCCTGACTCGGCTAATAAGAGAAAGATGGAGTTTCATGATGATCATAGAGGAAAGAAAGTTTAATTTCCCCTATGTAAATCATGTGCGAAGAGGCATCAAGGAGAATGTTTCAAAGGAACTGGAAGATGCTTTGGGTGTGGAAAAGAAGGACACAAAGCAAGTAAATGCAAAGGAAAAGGTTCAGTTAACAACATGGATGAGGATAATGGTATTGCTACGACATCAACAATGGTTAAATGTTTTAAATGTGGAATGTACGGGCATTATGAAAACCAATGCCATAAGGGAAAGTCTCATGAAGATAATCAGTATGGTCGTATGGGAAGTATTTATGTGGATGATGATGAAGAGACTACAAATGATATGTGAGATGAAAGAATTGTTGAAGCTCGGTCAATGGTTTAAGAATGTAGTGGAATGATTACATGTTTATCATGTGTAATGTTGTATAATTAATCTCATGGTACTATGGAATAAAGAGACGTCTAAGTATTGTTACACTGTTGTCTTTACTTCAGTTTTGAAAGTGTATGATTAATGGTACCGGTATCCATGAAAGGTTATTCAGATATTTTTGGAATGTAGATGATATGCGCATAATGAAGGGATAAGATGATAATGAGATGTTTGATTTTATTCACGAGCTCATGATTGATATAAGGACTAAGTGATATCATGGTTTGAGTATATAGAATTTTGAAAATTTTGGTATGTGGAAAGTGTTAACTTTTAACCACATTCATGTTTTCACTAAGGTTCAATGGATATTCATTCTTCAAGAGAATACATGATTAAGGTATTCACATATTTTAATTTGACCAAAAAGATATATCTTATGATATATGAGGGATACATGATGGCATTCATGTGATTATTATGTGACATTTCAAGTAATCATTTTCTTTATACTATGAGCTTGGACCGAAGTAGTTTAGATAAGCCTAAAGATTGGAATGGATTATGTTAGACATAAGTTAGTACTGTTTAAGGATAAAACTTTTTTGATATTATTGATGGGATGTTATAGTAATATAGTTTTAGAAAAAAGGACAACCTGCAGGACGGGCGACAGCCCATCGCGTCGGACAAGGTCGTAGGAATCGATCCCACAACCGAAGTGCAACTGGCCTTTATCGCCTACCACTGGTCTACAGGAAGTCCCTGTTTAGTAGAAACTAGTTTTATTATATTAAGCAGTATGATATATGAAGTATAAAGTCCATTTTAGGAACCATATATGATTAATCTCACTATAGATCGTCTTATGTATATAACTTTTGCCAACCTTTTGTTTGAGACAGATGGAATGACCCGTTATTCTATCACATGATCTGCTAACACTTCACGAATAACAAATTCAACTTCCTTTATTTAAGAGATGAAGTAGAAATTGTTCAAGGCACGAACAACAGTGAGATTGTACCAAAATAAAGTAAGTATTTATTCTAATTCAAATTATTCAACTTTAGGGAAATGATCTTGAAAACCAAAAATGTTGTCCTAGTGCCCTTATATCCGATGAATCAGATGGTACCCTAGATCGTCACAAATTTATGGCTTTGTGATTGCTGGCTTTTCCATAGCCATGTTCTCTACCACTCTCCATCAGAACATGATGGTTAGATTTCACTTCCATATCCATATTTTCACATATGTGGAAACCCAGTGATTAGTTTATTTGGGTAACCGTTACGTTTCATACTTTTGTTTTTAAAGATAAGTTTTGGTATTCCTTTTTACGATGTGGGTTTCTATCAAAGAAACTTTCAAATAGTAAACCATTTATAACCCCGACGAATTTCGAGGGAGAAATTCATTTTAAGGGGGGTAGAATGTAACACCCCGAGATTTTATGAAAAATATTATTTTAATTTCATTAATGTCTTATGTTTTATTCTACACCAAGATTACCCTGCACTATACGCAACACCGTATTAGCTTGCAGTATACGCAACACTATTCTTGGACCGTGTTACACATAATTTTGATAATAGTTATTCTACGCAACATTGAGTATATATATATATATATTAAGTGTATAAATGAAATATGGTTGGATTATGTTATATGAAAAAACGAAGGATTCTTTCACAACACGCAACCCTGACTTGGCTTACATTACACGCAATCGCGACCTTCCTCGATAGCGTGTGTTGTACGCAATACCGGGTTTTAATAAACAATGTTATATTATTATAATATTGTCATGAACTAGCCGTTATGAATAGTATTAAGTAAGTTTTGAATTTTATAACATTATTATTCATTTTACACATTTCTAGAACATGGTATAAGAACAAAATAAATTTTTCGGGTAAAATAAGTATTTTTCAAAAAATGAAGTTTTACCGCCTTTTGATGGCGCACCCACTTTAAATATAGTTTTTGACATGTTTATATGTTCAATTTGATAAAATAATATTCTTCTTTTGAATCAGGATATAAAAATTTACATTAGATAAAGTTTTGATATTTTTCCGATAACTTTCATATTTTAATGAATAGTAAAAACACGCTATATTTTAATTAAAAACAACTTTTTTCATCGTAATATCTTATGTGGTTAAATTATAATATTGAATGGTTTTAAAGTATAAATAGAATATATTTTTACCATTTAATATAATGTATGTCATTAGCATTGATTTTACCTTGAATTCGTAGGTTAAATCAATTCATTCTTTTGCAATGTTTTAATGAAAAACCTGTTTTCCTTCGACAACGGGATTAATTTTAATTTAATTTCTGCAACTTCTGTGTATTGAATTTTAAAAAATGGATTCCATATTTGGAATCAGTGGGTCCAAATTATGTTAATAGGATACTTTTTATTTTTGGGAATTATGAATAGTAACTACGGTAAATTTTATTTACCATAGTTGAAGGTAAATCGGGTAATTAAGGGTAAATATAATATTTAAAAATTACCATAACAAATTTCAAAATCCTATTGGATGACTAAAAAAACGACCCATATCACCTAATGGTCAGATTAGATTAATTTAATTAAATTTTGTCAATGAAAATAATTTAATTTTTAAAACCAAAGAATGTGACAACATGTCACATTCATAAATCTTATAAGTATAATAATTTTAATCTAGTGATAAACTTCATGAAACATCTAACATGAATAGTCTCCAGAAATATAATACAATTATATAAATCATAGGAATTTATTTATAATTTTTAGGGATTAAATAATTATAATTTATTATGATACAAAGATGATGCAGTAATTATCTTATTAATGAAATATTGACATAATTGATGTTATAAATACCCAAATAAATGTAATTTGAGACTTTTAATGAATTCCACTAATTTTATAGGTTACTATAATATATTATTGTTGATTTAATCAACTTGGTTTGAACATATAATTCTTTTATGACTTCCACAAAAATCATATATCAAATAGTGTCAAAATTGACACAAAATAGTTTTTAAATCAAATATTATATTACTAATTGTTATTTTATTCCTAAAAATCTAAGGTTCGGCCAAATGACTTAGATAAGGATATATATATTAATAATAAACAATTTGGGGTTCATTTGGCATGTTATAGTAAGTGTATTAACCATATAGTGAAAGAAAACAAAAAGACACGGTAAAAGTTAAATTATTTAACTTAGAGTTAAATCTAATTGATAAGGTTAAAATAATACCCTAAACTTGTCTAAATCCCATTGGTTGATATTATTTCGACCCATCCCCACTTTAGCTTCGAAATAAGACCCTTTGGAACCATTATAAACCGATTTTGACATTAATATAAAATAATATTTTGAGGTATTCCTAAGGTGCCCCTCTCCTCCCTTATAAAAGGACACCTCCTCCCCCTCCTCCTCACACAAATGTGAGCACTCAAGCTCGGCCAAACCCTTCCATTTTCTCCTCTCCACTTCCCTAGAAACATTCTAGAGGTTTGGGTCTTCCTCAAAGACCAATCTTAGTTCCCTAAGTGGAGGATTCAAAGAGGCGTTTCAAAGAAGAGGTAATATCCATTACCGATCTTTTCAATTTCTTTCTTATTCAACTTCTTCTTCTTTAGTTGTTTCATGATAAAGTAATAACATCAGTATTAATTACATACTGATATGTTATTATAAATATGAAACAACCCTAATTCACCTTCTATCCATCCTACGGAAAAATGAAATCACCGCGCGTGCGTACGTACGGAATACCGTCTCCACGCCGTGATGTAATCTATTTTCCACCACCACCTTAATAGGATGGGTATAATGGTGTAATGAGTAACTATATATGATTATTATAAATTGATATTGATACTGAAATATTCTACATACACTTCAACACAATTCCACGACCATGGGAACAATATCATCGCTCGTGCGTACGTACGGACTACCGTCTCCACGACGCGATGAGATTCATTCTCAATGATTAACCATTCATGAATGATTATAAAATATATATAATAAGTACTAATGAAATATATGACATAATAATGATACTGGATTTATGTAAATTTATATTTATGTCTTCTACTTAATTCCATTCACTTTAATAAGGAAATGAAAACAGCGTTCATGCGTACGTACGGACTACCATCTCCATGAACGGTGTATTTCATTCCATTTATCGATATTATATATATATATATATATTCTGAATATATATTATATATAAATCATGTTTTAAATTCTGGATATAAGTAATCATGATCCAAGTAATCATATTAATAATTACAAGTAAAAAACACGAACGACAAATGAGACGATTTTACCCAAAACGCTACTTTAACATGAATTTACAAAAGAATGGGTAATATAAAGTCATAAGTGAACCATATATGATATAATAACAATGAATATGATTCTTTAATAAGTCAATGACATTATTTAAATCATTATACAGGAGGTTCGGACACTTACGAAGCAAATCAGACCTAAGGTATGGGAAATATCACAATCTCATTTTTATCCGAGATTGTTTATACTTTGGCATTTACTGGGGTGTATTTTATCATCCACATCCATGTTTCCTCAATGTGTAATATTATTTCCATCCACCTACAATATTTTAAATTCAATTTTACCCTTCGGTGAGTTTTTAGTAAAAGATATGAAAGGAATATTTTGTCGTTTTTCGTACGAGGTACTTTTTGACTTTTCCGACAAAAGTACGAAGAATGTTTTTTTTAACTTATACGGCATGAATGGATTTTTAAAACATTATTTCCAAGAAGCTTCCTTTACAAGTTTTCAAGTTTATTTTTAATCATATTCTTTTATTTTAAAGTCATATGACATGTTATGAAAGGAAAAATGTTTTTGAAGTAGAAAGGATATTTTCCTCAAGAATGGAGTTCAAGTATTTTATCAAAATTATTTTCCATCTAAGATAATAAAAGGGTTCTGTTTTTATCCCTATTATTACATGGATTTGATTATGTTGTGATGGAAATATTTTTATGAATTCCTTTATCTTATATGAATTGTTTTATGATGTCATGTTGTTTAATAATTCCATTTTTATTACATGGGTTACGCTATGATGTATGGTTTATGATTATGTGGAACACATAAGAAAGGATTCATTATAAGATGGGTGGGACCTATGTCTCCCTCCAATGCATTGGGTAAAGATTTTATATCTCATGAGATAGACATGTCTGGAACTGTAGGTTATACCGGTTCAGTGAAACAGGACTGGAACGAGGGTGACTCGGTTCAGAAAGGGACTCTGTCCACTAAGATAGTCTTGGCAATGAGTCATGACTAACAAGAAATGATGTTCCATGATTATGTGTGCATGACACAAAGTTTCAAGTTTCATGTTATGATTATGGGGATCTCATTTTCACTTCTATGATTTATTCCATGTTAAGATATTATGATCTCTTTTGCAGGTTATGATTTTCAAAAAGATATGATATGATTTTTATTTCCTTTATTTGCCCTTGCTGAGCATTTGAGCTCACCCTTTTATGTTTTCTTTTCCCCAGGATATAAAGAAAGGTTTTAGGTAAAAAAAAGGAAGATCTTTATAGGATATGTTGAAGATCTTTCACCAAGATTAGAAGATTACGTTCCGAGTTTCCAAAGACACTAAACTATTACGATCCTTGTGTGTGTGTTTTTGTTATGTACTAAGTTTTCCGCAAATGTGATGTAATGTCAATGTACGTCAGGCTTCGGGTCTCTACAGAAACCATATGTATCATGCATAGAAGGATGATCTCATCAATAAATACCTATTACATGGAATGAATCAACAATTTAAATTCCTCCCCATAGCATTATAAACCAAGATCCACTCATAGATAGATAGATCTCATAATTCATAATCTATAAAACGTGGTCCTCTTGATAGATTGAGCCATAATGGAACATATTTTGCATCAAAAAAATATTCTTTAGGGTGTTCTAATTGAGAAAACATCCCACTACCAAAGATCCTTCAATGGAACACTTCACATTTTCATTAAATTTAAGGGAGATGCCCTCCATCATATAATAATTCCATGATGGAACATGTGGCACTCATCAATATGGGACTAGGATCTCCCACCAAATCAGAATGTAGTGTTACTACTAGAATACCATGATATAGGACTTCCTGAAATTAAACTAGAAATTTCATTCATGAAAAATTCATTAAATCTTCATCCTTCAACCCCCAACATATCTATATACACTAAATATTCTGGGACATTTTTGGTATGAGGAATTATTGTTGTGGGGTCATATCCCCCAGCTATTGCTAATAAGATTATGTGATTCATTATTACTACCAACGTATTTTTAAAATTGGATTAGGATATACCTCATAAGGATGTTGGGATAAAAAATATCATCAACTTCATGAAGTACAATATTAATACTCAGTTTAGGGTCCCTCATAGAATATTGACGGACAAAATAACCAACTTATGTGCTATAGAATTGTAAAAATTGTACCATGAGTAAAAAATATATTCCAACCATTCATTGAGATATCATGAAGTAAAATATGGAAAGTTAGAGACTTTTAATACGTCTCTATCTAATATAATAAATAATATGGTGAATAAAGAGATGTTGTCCTAGCCAGACAAGCTCATCCATGATTTATGGTTATACCATAACACAATGAATATAGGTACACATGAAACAACTTATTAATTTGTATATCAAACCAAGGAAATGTAACCCAAATAATTCAAGATTCCATAACATTAAATGGAAGGATTTTTACAACACTCAGATGATGAGAAATCTCAAAAATAGTTTTATGAATTTGAATAGCTCAATGAGAATAGGATGTGTACAATGAAAAACATTGAATTCCATCATAATCGGATTTCACAGGCCTTCAATAAAATTTCCCACCTACAATAGTTCATTTTAAGGAATGTAATATAGGATCTAAAGACCCAAATGATAATAAGAATGAATACTCCAAAGTTAGAACCCAAATGGTAATGATATTATATCATATATAAGTTCAGTAAGAGAAGATCTTACTCACTATACACAATTGATGAAGAATGTGTGAAAACCCCCACCGAAGTAAGGTTTCATCAAAAATGCATTACATAGATTCCATTAAGTTGTATAGTCACCTTGAATTCATGAAATTATATGGTATGAAATTTTCCCTGACGAGATGACAATAAACTGTACGGAAGATGTCCAAACCACGTTAAGTAAAACTGTACGAAGCATGTCCTAACACCAAGATGTTAAACTCTATAGAAAATGTCCATGACACATGATATTAAACTATATATAATTCTTCCTTACCACATTACATTAAATTACATTGGAATTAACCTCTCCCTAATGATTCACCACACATGAGAGTGATCTATGTGAAATAAAAATAAAGTACCTATATCCATGTTTGAAAGTCAGATCCACATAGGGATTCTATTTATCCACGAACTGCTTGTGGATTTATTCCTTCCAATAAAAGGTAAAAATTGTCTCAAAAAACTAAATTATTGGGTACATTCATAACACTATTTTCATTCATATCATGTTAACTCCATCCTTACCGAATAACATTAAACTTCACGGATGATATCCTCTTTATATGAAATTAAACTATATTATTTTATATAATGATTTACATCATGATTCTAATTCCAACTAAATATATAGGGTTTCTTTCATCATATATCTATTCCCAGTCACCACATGATACAATATTTTCCTATCCTTTATCTAATTACCTTCATCTCTTGAGTGAATCATTTACCTTTCATTGTTTTTGTACAATGAGAATGGAGCACATGATCAAAGAAATTTTGGTAGGGGATTCTTTACATGATCAATAGATATTATCTTATTATAGGGTTCATATAGTCTAGGGAACATGACCATAAAAGGAACAGCTTGATTCCCTTCTTTTTGAGGTTAAACATCACAATGGATTTCTTTTGTATGGTAAAACATTGTGCATCATTTTGGACTTCACTCGATAGGATATCAATATTTTATGTTGATCTCTCACCACAAATTCAAACTATATTTATGTGTGTCTTGACTCCTACCATCACATGTTATATAGTGATGCACCGACACCCAATCCTATTCCCATCCATTATATTCTATTTTTATTTTGGGAGCCTACATCCTAATCTCATAGCATAAAGCTGTATTGTTTCTAAATAACTATGTGTGTATTAATTCTTACCATAATTGCATACATAGTGATGTCCATATCACCAATCCTAGTTCTAAATACAAAAATAAATTGGAAAAAATCCCCTCTCTATATATGGGTCATACCTAAATAGAGATATTCTTGTATAATAACTATCTGTGGATTGATTTTTTATAACATTAGAGACGTAGTGATATTCAGATCTCCAACTCTTGGGATCATCTATAACCAAAATATATCCCCACTTATCCCTTTTTATGGTTCATATATGCAAATGGATTGATTTTACATTTGATAGATATAATCATGAAGGGATTCAACATACAAATACCCATGAATAATCCTTCACACATAAAGGATAATGCCTTCATTTTTTATTCCCAGACCAGTAAAATGATACCTCATGGTAAAATTGCACAATTTTTCTTATTGGTTCACACATCCTTAATAAAATATTTTAAACTATATGGAAACAAATATTTTCTCACTACAAGTCATCAAAATCAATAGAAAATGTCTTATTCACATGAAACTAAAACTACATGATAAATACATCTTGTCCACATAACAGTAAACTATACAAAACTATTCTTGTTTAATGAAAGTACAACATCCAAACAAATAATTCACCACTACATGATTTTAACATGTGAATAAAATTGGTGAATATCATCCCTTATCAAAGGAAAAAAATATCCATACATCAATCAACCAGAGTAGAAGGTGTTGTTATCATCCTTTATGAACCTCAATTTGTTAATAACACATCCTAGCTTGGGGGACAAATGTTTCCTAAAACCTTTCACATCCCATTAAAATTAAAAATGATCACATTTTTGGACCTTAATATTGATGCATAAGGGCTCATAGATACCAAATTGAGTCAGATTGGCCCAATATACAGGACTTTCAGATTATTTTGAGCTTGACATCACTATAGGATAACCCATCAGTAGAGGGTGATCTAGGCCATCCCTAACATGATTGTATCATATCACTTCTCATGTCTTGAGATCCTCATTCAATGATTTAAAAAAAATTCATCTCCCACACAAAAATATTTTGGAGTACTTCTAACCGTAGGTATCCTAATTAGGCTCTTTTGTAACATTCCCCTCATATCAGGTCCTTGTATGTCACAAATATAAACATTAATTATAATGGTCAATGATTTCTGAAAAAAAAATCTATCCTTTATGTTCCAAATCTAAATTCCATAAAATTATAGTAAATGATAAAAAAACTATTCATATTGAAAACCCAAAAAGTGAGTCCACATATAAATTCAATTACTCACTCGATAAAATCTTCAATAGATGAGATTTGGAAAAAATATCAAGAGTAAATAAATGAGGCATCAAAGATCATAGAAACCATTTTTTTCAACTATTAAAATATATCCCATTCTCATTGGACCCCCTAGTCCAATAATAAAAGGTTATATTAATGGGTTATCACATCTTATCACTATGATAACATGTTTACTTGGTGGTTACATGGCATTTACGGTTCTCGAGCCCTTCATAAATATTAAATTTTTCCTCAATCATAATTCATGATTTTAGCACCTTGGTACACCCCAAACCATTCATTGCTAATGGAAAAGAAAAATAGATCTATCAGTTCGACCATGTAATCAATGCATAGAAGGTTATACATACCAACCCAAGACATTATGGCCCTAAATGAATGGATATATGTTCCTTGTGTGCCTGACATCACTATGGTAGAACTCAACCTCTTAGAGTGTTTTAGGCCAATATCAACATGATTTTCCCATACCATCCTCATGAACCAAGCACTTTGGAAAATGAATTAAACCCCACATAACCAAAGTATTCATAAATATTTGATATCCTCGATGTAATTTAAATGTGTTTTTACCGTTTCTCAATGCAATAACGTGAAATTCAATTTCTTCACCTTTTGATGGCCCACACCGAATGACATGAAAATATAGAGAGAGGACATGAGATTCACAGTTTAAGAGATAAATCTGCATAGGGTTCTGTAACCCTTTTGCATAGATTTTTCTACATACCCAACATCGTCATCTAGAAATTTTAGTATTCATAATTATTTTATGTAAATTTGTAAAAGGGTGGGGAAACCATTGTTTGAAAATGAAAATGATATATAAGGGCCCTAAACTACCAACTATTGACATATCCCCCTTGAATGAAATGAACCCCAAACTTTGTGAGCCCTTATAACACGATTGTAGAACCCAACACCTCACTGTGTTATGGGTCATTCTTGGAGTATCTTACCCAACCCATATTCACTGACACAAACATTTTGTTTATGACTTATATTCCCCAAATTCCTATTATCCTGGTGGAGTCGAGATCCATAAAATTTATCCCCATTCCAATGTTAGCCCCATTAATCATTCAAATACATTATAAAAGAGTGGGGAAAGCTCTATTTTACTATGAAATTGTTGTATAAGGGATTTTACCTAACAATAATTGCTATATCCTCCTTTTAGGAATGGAGATCTAATATTTATGAGCTAGGGATGCACTATAGTGTAGCTCAGAACCATAGGGTGATTTGGGTCATCCATTATACGTATTCTCTATATTCTATATTAAAAAATAAATTCATGGAATAATTAAATTAAACTAAATAGTATATGAAATCCTAGTAGGATTATTTTAAAATGTATATCAAATTTTATGTCCATACATTATAATGATAAACAATTGGGAAGATGTCCTCACCATATGACATTAAACTACACAGACAATGCCACTTTGAAAATTCTATATTACCATCAATGGAATGTCCAAACTAAAATGACCTAATCAACAATGATAGATAGTCTAAGATAAGGACAGAAAATATAGTAATATAAGGTATGATCTAGAATTACATAAACATCCTCACAACAATTTAGTTTTCATGAGTAGTAAAAGGAACCAAAACATTCAGGTTGTAATCCAATAAGAGGAAGGCCTGAGAAAAAGTAAAGTCCTTTCACAATAAGTATTCATGTTTATGTAGCTTAGGGAGAAATTCAGGAAATATGAAACAAAAACATACAAAGGATGAGTTATTAAGGAAAGTTGTTTGTCAACATGATGGATCGACCTATCCAACACACCACCTAGATAGGCCTCAAACCAATCGCAGTATTTATCATAGGAGAGCAAGATATGGGTTATAATAGAAGGAAGGATAATGTCGTTGTCTGTTTCATCATTCCATAATATCAACCAAAAATGTTTGATAAACATGGGATACCACTCTTCTGACACAGAAGATGAGTGTAGTGGAGAAACCCTTTGGATGCATCTAAATTGGAGAGAGAATAGAAAAGGTTTAGATGACCCACAAATGAGTAGAGAATCCACCATGGATAAGATAACCTCATCATGATGATATATTTTCTATGCTCATTAATCAAGAGAACCACCACCAATATCAATGAAAGGACCTATTATTGTAGGTAAAGAAATAAAATCAAAATGATCAGACCAACTCAGCATGTTTTCAACTTTATATGGACATAATGGAGTTACTTTAACATTATAAATGTTCTTTATCATGGGAAAGAATGAGTCACTTGGGATTCAGTTATCATTATGGTATCTATAGCCTTGGAAATGTTCCCCTATCAAGCCAAATGAATTTTATAAATGAACGTTGATCCAATTAGATGTTTTACCTTGATGAATATGTCCCAAAAGTTAGTAAAGTCAATTAATAGTTAGTACAACTATATTTAGAGTTCATCCTTCTTCTAACTGAGTTTTCATTACTAGTGTGACAACTAGGATTCCAATGTTTACACCCCCATCTTCGAAATGTCATCCTTGCAAGAATAGGGAAACAAACCCACTATCCTAAGGATTAAGGATATCTCAAGCCCCACCCTAAAGAGACTTGTCGTTTATTCTACAATTTCCATGATTTCAGAATATGAAAAGATCATCTAAAAAATATTCATATAAGGGAACCAATGAGGGACTATATCATTTGTTCATGCTCCTCTGTGATAGAGTAAAATATTAAAACAATATTTAAAAAGATAAGAGAGATCATATTCTTCCCCTTTATAATATTCTCCCTCACAATGTTGATAAAATCAATTAGTAATATAAGAGTCTACGTGGGGTCATCCCAAACATCCACATTAGGAATGAACTAATAATATATTTCCCAATGGGGGGATTACCACCAGGTCAGTAGATATCATAAAGGTTGACTCCTACTTCTTCATGGGATTAATTGAATGAATTCATACCTGGTCACCAATAACTAATCTGTTATCTGAGAAGTTATTAATGATGGTAAATGATGAATTGAGAGATCAATACCAATATAAATAGATTGATTGATGTTATATGGACATAAAAATTTTAAAATCAATCTCTGACCCAAAATAGCCTCAAACATTCATTATAAAAATTACCACTATGGTACATGTCCCATTTTAAGCTCCAACCGCTGCCTGAGCTTTTCAAAGAATGAAATAATATATTCATATAACATTCAGAAATAGAATGTTGGGTGAAATAACAACCAATTGGAACTACAGTGGAGTTTACCAACATATAATACAACCTCTGGGACTATGCTATAAACAATTGTCCATCATTAGAAACCATCATTTGAATATAACACAGGGAGGTTGACACACAACATGATGGATTATTTTAATTAGGATAATGAATGGAAATTTCATAAAATAGGTTTAATCCATATAGTGGAATCTAATGTGATAAATAATTGCATTGAAATTATGATGAGAGGAGCCTTTTAGAACCGCATTATAAGATTCCATGATATACTAAGGTTTCAAATTACAGTTTCAATCAGTCATATCTCTCTATTTAACTATAGTGGATGAAATATGATGATTGATGGAATACATATGAACAAAATTTAGTGGCATGTAATAGATAAATGAAAACATAATCCTCTAAAATAAATGTATAAATCTGGATGCATCATGAAAATCACATAACCCATAAGGCTTTTTGTGGTCTCATGAACCATAGTGATCTCACTTACCAAATGACCAATGGATATATCTCAGAACAAATAACCCAACGACATCTCAGGACTTCAAAAACATTTCATGAGACTCATGATTGCATAAAACTAACATTGTCATTCAACCCACGTAATAGTATGGTGATCATGTGATTAAACAAGTGGATCCTATGAAAACTGATAGATATATATATGGGCAGGGTTTATCCAATAATAGAAGTTAGATTCATGGTTTGTTAGAAAAAGTGATAAAGAATGTCAATTATAATTAATATATTTAATGGAAAAAGTCTCCAGGTGGATCCCATGAACACAACATGTGATTAGTTCTAATGGAGTGGTCTCATAATGTGTTCTTTTGGATGGTCTGCTAAAGGGGTCATTAAAATAAGGCTTTTCATAAGAGATATGATGAGGTTAATTCACTGGTGAATGAGATACCCTATGCTTCCCTATTTATTGGGCACACCAAAAATTATAAAGTGTCGCATTTAATTCCAAATTTCTCCCCATGAAATGATTAGAGAAACCCCAAAAAACATAGCGAACATTTACTTACCTCAGAAGAGATCACTTACACCCGCATACATTGCTCCTCAGGTAAGACTTTTTTGAATCCAGACAAATGAGAATTTTAAAATATATAAGGGATAAAATACCTAAAATATGGGTATTAGTTTATCAATAAAAAGATGATAATGTGGACAAGATTATGTTGATCATGTAACCTTACAAATGGAACGTGATCACATGACATTCCAAAGGTCATGGGAATTGTTTAAGAACATCGAATTTCCTTCACGAGATCACATAGATCGCCTTTTAAAAACCCATATATTCTGGAAAATGTGTCCATGACATTTCTTCATAATGAATTGGCTTCTAAAAGAGTTCCTCTAAGTCAGACGACATTTCATCTAACAATCTCTTAATAATTCATCAAAAAATCCTATCTAAATAAAGGGAAATATAAAAAAGGAGGAGGCCTTTTTATATCCTTGATATTCTTGTAATGCTATCTAATAGTTTATAATGAACCTTGGAATCCTTGGAGACATATTAAACTTATCACATAATATCTCACAGACATATCCCCATCATCATGCGAATGGTTTTAGACATGTCTTGTCAATTCCACAATTCCCCATTGGATCCATAGAAAAACACCTGGGTTATCTATGATAATTCTCCTACATCACCAAAATTCTCTATATTGGTCACATGATGCATCACTAGATGGTAGAGTGTTTTTTTCAAAAACACTCACTCAGACTCATGATATCTACAACCCTTTAAAAATAATAAAATAAAAAAGGTGAAAATAAATAATATTCTTGAGGAGTGAACATTTGATGATCTTCATAGGAAAGCCATTATGCATGGTAGAAAAAAAGAGTTTATCCCATTGTCTCCCCCAACATGTAAACATGAACCCATGTAATCCATCTAGATAGGCATCCAAATTTTCCCAAGGCCCCCTAGCAAGCTACCTTTGACCTACAGAAGACTCGAAACAATTCTCCTTCACTAACATGAAATCCTTTACATATTCATGTTGATATTAGGATGTCCCATATTTATGTATAAATTTAATTTTGGAATATCCATTAAAAGTACTAATATTCAAGAGAAACCTAATCAATCATCATGGGTCTAATAAAAATAGAAAATTAAAAATGTTCATGTGGTTGTTGATCATCATTTGACACCCCCTGAATGACCCACAGTAGGATCATGTGAATCACATTACACTGAGCCCATACATTGTCTCCATATAGAATCTGTATGATATGGATGAAAAAACACTTCATATAACATGAGTGTTGATTTCTATAAATACTTACACATCATAAGATAAATCTAACTATTCATCAACGATTGATCACACATTATAACACAGGAGAGGAATTATCAGATAAGAAAATCAAACAATCACAAAGATTTTATATAAGGTAAAATATAGGGAATATACTAAGAGATCATGATGTATGCCTTGTAAATTCTTGTGATCACTTGAGATCATTTGAATATATTATATTATTTCACCAAGATTATGAGAAGGACATATTACATATCAGTCGGGTCACGCAAAACCTAAAATAATCTATCACTGTACATAGGTAAGAAATTTATGTAATAAAAGTATGGAATAAATACTAAAATATGGTAGACTTATGTGAAGAATATAAATTCTTATCCTTAAATGATTCTCATTACTCATTCAGATCATTTGAAAATACATTGATATGTTATAGATATCATTCAATGATCCATTGACATAAAATTTGGATCATGTGATATCCCATAGACATTACAAAAAAATTCACACAATTCCCTATATGAATACCACTCATTTCATGAGAATCCCTCTCAATTTTCTAGCCAAAACCTTGTTATGTCATTAAGAAACGTCACCGAATTTATGTGTTTATACTAAGATAAGTTATCTAGGTCTAATAACAACACCAGGAAATGTTATCCTAGATCATGAAATGTCCTCGATACAAGTCATCTAGGTAATGTGACACCCTTCACACATGTCAACCCAAATCATGTGAAACCCTCTCGTCATGTATGCCTTGTCCATATTAGGTCCTCTAGACATGTCAAAAAATATCATCCAACACCCTCTAGACCTATTAGCCTGGATCATTCAATGTAATCCAGAAGAGACATCTAGATCATGCAGTACCTTACAAACATGTTGTCCCAGAACAAACAAAACCCTTATAACATTTCCACCTTGATCGTGTGATGTCCTTGGGACAACTCAGACATGATAATAAAATGGTCTTCAGACATGTAATTCAAATTATGTGATTTCTTTAGGATGACCTGACAGGATAATGTGATCATCATTTGGCATGTCCACTATGAAACTAGGAATAGATCATACATATTTACACCTTCCAAAAAAGAATCATTATATGTCTAGCAGATAATCAGGTCATGTGAAGAAGATGACCCAATACATGATAACCATGTACACTGGATATGTTACGGTAGCCACAGTGTGTAATCCCTAATCAGTGGAATAATATTATATGCCTAATATAAAAGAAACCTTGGTGTGTAGCCCATAATAAATGGCATGATCTTATATTCCCCTATTTAAGGGAATCACCATTGTGTATTCCTCTATTAGTGGCATAATATGATATAAAACCATATTAAGGGAACCTTAGTATGTATGTACTGATTATGGGAATAATAATACATTCCCTTATATAATTAAATCCACATTGTGTAATACACAATCTATTAAATAATATTCCTTATCCTATATCGAGGAAAATTTTTGTGTGCATTCCATGTTCAACTGAAACATGAGAAAATTGATTACTATAATTACCATGATATGTATAATACCTTCCTAGGGAGTGAGCACAAATATAAATAAAATATGGTGTCATCCCCATGATGTATATGAAATTCTAGTCATCGTAACCCAATATCACCAATGGTCCAAACATTCTGTCTCATCGACCGGCGGATTGATTGGGAAACAGAACAAAAATTACTCAGATTCCTACCAATACCAAGATACATAGGACACCTTCTTAAGTATCATGATCCATTTTTAACATTATCTATATTTTCCAATCACATATTTCCATCATCCATATGTAGTGATACTTGTTTCTTTCCATTCCTTGTTTCTCAAACCAAGAATGCATCATATGGGATTAGGGAATCGAAAAGCTCAATTCAACCGCATCTTTAATCTCCACTAAACAAGGATACCTCAGTTTGTAAGTTCATTATGGGGGAATAATACAACTACTCCAACATATGTACATACACCTTGGTAAAAGACCCAATAGAATGGATAAAAACTATTCTGATTAAATTCTTCTTACAACCAGGATACGTGTGTCGCCTCCACGGGGGCTAGCAAAAAACCCAATTACTATGTTTCCTAATTTATATACTATATTCATGATTTAAACTATATTGGTTTAACAAAATATTTTAGATTTTATTCTTGTTATAATCCAGATATATAGGGCGCTTTATTATGGTGCAATCCCATCCTCAAAATATTAATCACCTCCCTGGATGGAAATAAAACTATGGAGTTCCTAGTAATATGGATTAAAAATATTTTTGGTTCTCAATTAATGGTTAATTAATGAATGAAATTAGATATATATAGAGATAGAATAATTAATAGGTCCTTATATACATATTAAAGGATTTTGTACTAGATAATTTAGTTTGGTTAACTAGCCTAGTATTAGGATACATATCATAAATTTATAAGAGATTCCCAAAGTACAAAAAAATCCCCCCATAAGGAGTATGATGAGCCTAACCTCCCATCCTCTTGACCAATGTGAGTTCCTATGTTCCCTTGGATCCTAAAACACATTTTAAATCCTCCCTTTTGATGTATGGTCTTTAACAATTTATTGATGTGGTGTCCATTGGGTTTTTGAATGGATGCTAAACATGAATATTGAACCAAAAGTGAATAATTTTAGATACATCAAACCCACCATAATCAAACAATCAGACCATTTTCACCGACCATGCATGTGGTATTTTTTATGAAAAAACAAAAATCAATAACCATAGGTAAAATCATTTAACTATTCAATCTTCTTCATAAGGTAAAAAAGATTGACTTCTTAGTTCTTATCAGGAACATATATTTCATGGCACATGGGTCATCACAAACACATGAATATTTTCATGAAAAAACAATGTTATTGAAATTAAATGGGATACATGGATATTTATTTATGCAAATGATGAATATCTCTTTGAGATTATATTATTTTTTCATATACATTTTTTGGAATGAGACTTCATGAATGATTAATGTTTTCTAGAGGTAAAGGAAAAAAATTTCATGGATGAAAATCTGATCAAATAATTATATTATTTGGGGTTCCATCATATTAAAGATTATTCGGATTATTTTATGGATGGAAATTTTTGGAATTTTTTATTTTTAACTTTTGGTATTACAGTTTAATTTGGGATATTATTTTACAATTTCTTTGTATAAATGTTTATTATGTTTGTGAATTTTCTTTCATCATTCTAACCCTTTTGATTTTTGTTATTGTCTAAATATATAAGGAATGTATTTTTATATTTTTATATATTTATTTGATCCATTTTTAGTTGTTTTTAGTTCATCTTTAAGTAATAATTCTTCTAAATACACAACATTTATAAAAAAAGGAAACATTGTGGTGTAAATTTATTAAATGATGAAATGGTAATTTTAAAGTATGTATATTTCCTTATGTTTTTATTATAAATTTTAATGAAGTTCCTCAAATCTGGGAATATATTCATAATTTGTTTTATCATATTTCTTTCTTTTGTAATAAATTAATGGTCTTTTCCACACCTCATTGTTTTTTGGTTTTGTGGGAATTAATTACCTCATTAGAAATCACATTCATATGATAAATGATTGTTATTACTCTCCATCATTATATTGAAAATATTTTATTCCTTAATATCAATATTTTTATTTCAAATTAATGTTCTAATATTTGTGAACCTAGTTGTGTGTTTTTCTAGATGACTATCATATTTACCTTTTCATTATTTTCAAGAGGAAATTATTTTAATACTTTTTATGATGTGGGATTTTAAAATAGTATATTCAAATATAAAATACATGATTTCTGATATCAATATAAATTTGGAAGTATGCATATTTTTAAAGGGTTTATAATTTAATATCATTAGTTTCTCAAATAATATGTTGTTCAGTAGAGTACAAAACATATAACCCCAATCTTAATTGAACCACAAAATATTATAATTTAAATATGAACATTTTAACCATGACATTTAAATGTATAAAATGAATAGTAATAACCAAATTATAAAATATATATATATATATATGATATACATCGAAAAAAGTTATGGATTTCTTCTAACGTAACAATCATTCAATTGTTAGTAAAATTATTTGACTCTTCAAAAATATGTTTTCATAAAAAGTGTTCTTGTTTCATTTTGTGTGGACAATATAACAAATTTAAATCAATTTTAAACATAATAATTTATTAAAATGGTACCAATTGTTAAATGAACATATCAAAATAAAATTAGGATTAAATTTATAGGTTTTTTTAAAAGTATTATCTTATTAGTGAAAAATAGAAAATATTGCTTTTTGTAATGATGACATTCCACTTCATTAAATTAAATATTATAAAAGTCCCATTGGGATTTTTAGTTGATCTTGAAGTAAAATGTGTATTATTTAATAATATATAATCTAATTAACTAAATTTTTATCATTATTATACTTTATTTTGGTATAAGTTCATTTCCTGGAATTAAAAAACCTTATTTTAAACATTCATTTTTTATCATTTTTTCCAAGTTTAATTTTAAATTAAATTCATATATTTTAATAAATTTAATCTATAAAAATTTATTATTTTTTTGGAATCAGGTGGTCCAAATTTGGTAAATAGGAAAATTTGTTTTTCATTGTGAAAAGTAACCCTAAAAAATAATTACAACAATAATGAGGGTAAAAGGGGAAAATATGGTAAAAAATAATATGATAAGGACTAAAAGATTATCCTATTACATGAATTTTTCATATTTAATAAGTCTATTTCATTCGTTTTCATCCATGATTTTAAAGTATAGAATCTTGGAACCATATTTGTTTCATATTTTCCTTTAGGATAATCATGTAAAATATAAAGAAAAGATTTTCACTTTCTTCCTTTAAATATATAAAATATTATATAATAGTAGAAAATATAAACTATATTTAGATATAAATGATAATTTGAAAGTTAAATGATTTTTTCATCATGATAAATTATTTTTAATTTTAAGTGATGACATAATTACCATAAATGCTCACAAAACATTGAGAAAATATTTATTCAATTATTAGAAAACTAAAATAATCTATTAAAAAATAATTAATGTAATATAATATGAATGAGATCTAATGTCCCATTGATTTTTTATATACAAATTGTTTATAATGGATTTTTGAATGTATTTAATTTTAATTATTTTTCTTTAATATTGTATTAAATGTCAAATTAAAGGAATAGTTCAAAAATTGACATTAATGATATTTTATAATAAATTATATTTTTATATTATTTAGAATTCATATATATACTATATGTGTGCATGTAATTGGGTATGGTTTACAATGTTAATCATGGAAAATTTAATTTTCAATTTTATAATGCCTATGGGATATGGTCTACCACTCATAATGTGGGGGGGGGGGAGGTTGAATCAGTGGAGGTATTTACAATTTTAATTTCTATTGGAATTAATCCATGTTGAAGTATTAGGATCCAATAATATACTATGATTTCATGAAATTTGTTATTTTAATAAAATAAAATAAGTCATAAACCAAGAAATTTACATGATTCAGACTCAAATTGAGCCTACTCTATGATGTGATTGGTTAGACACTACAATCAGGGATTATCCACTATAATCATAAGTTGTTACTAAATATATTTTTTCCAATCATATAACAACACTTTTATTTATAGTGTTCCACTATAATAATAGATTTATATTTTATGGAACATATACGGACAAAACCAACATAAGAAAGACCTATTTTGATTATTGAGAACCCTCGAAACTATGGATGGATATCATTTTTTGAGCCATTGGAATATTTTTTATTATAAAATTATCCATTTATAGTTATTTTTAGAATAGAAAAAATTTGATCTTCTAAACTATATTTTATCTCAATGTCATTAAATCTTTGCACAATTCCAAAGTTTATTTCCCTATCGATCTAATTTATATAAAAATTGACTGCATGATAAAAAATTCATAATCTATCATATTTGGCTATATGATTTATCTTATCCAATCACATGATTTTAAAAATTTATAACGTGGGTTTATGGTATTCTTTATTTTCATGAAACATTATCCTTATACCTATTTCATGTGACCAGTGAGGGTGTATGTGTATGTCTTCTCTGACTGTTTTTGAAACAAGAAGAATGTCTGTAGGTGTATCTTAAATTCTTCAGATGAACTAGATGGATCATGGGTTTTTCCTTATTAATACAATTTTTGTGTCACCTAATTTCTAAAAACAATTGGATGATCTTAATTCGTTCATTATGGTTCATGTAATACATGATGTAACTTTCGGTATTTTAGTAACTTCAAAAGACCTATGTATTGTTGGTTTTCATCTTTCCTTATCATAATCCATGTTATATAAGAAAATGAGAGGTGCTTCATCTATTTTTCATTAAATAAGGGTGCATAACAAAATCAATTTCTTATGATTGTATCACATGTGAACAAAATATCCTTCATATAATTATTAGACCTATGGTTCTTCTCCATCATGAGAATGGATCTCAGAATCCAATATGTTCATGAGAGAACAAAATCATCATTAGAGAACTCATAGAGGTTCCTTGTTTTATATAAGGAACTCCACACTAGATATCGTCTAATAAAAATATCAAGTCCAATGAAATCGGTGTCTCCAAGATGATCTCAAACATAAAAAGATCAACTGATTTCATGAATGTTCAATCATTTAGAAAATGATTTAATGATCTAAGAAACCATATGAATGACTTTCATGACCAATTCATTGATTTTGATATTTCTTGGTAATGATCTTGAGATACCATGGTGGTTGTCTTCATTACTTCAAGTGATGTTTAATGGTATCATTGTTAGTTTTCACCATATTATTTCAAATATCCATCTATAATCCTAAGATGTCATTATGGTTTCTCGTTTCATTCATGAAACACATTCTAATGAGGGTTTGTTGATTTTTTACATTCGGTCTCATGATCATAACATCATCATAAGATGGTGTCATATGATGTAACTAGATCTTTCATTGCCTTCCCAAAAAATCCTTACTTTATCAATAAATCATTTTACATTGAAGAAGAAGTTACATGTCTTTATTAGGTTTGATTGAGCTTTGTCTCAATATCTTGTGGTGTCTGGTTTTGTGAGCATGTACGATAGAAAACTTTGTCGTGGGAAATAAGATGACATATCCATTTGAATTATGTGAATATAATTTCAATTATTAAATGGAAATTGGTTATTGAGTAGGTTCTCCTTATGTTTACCACAACACGGTATTTGAATAGACAGATTATATCATCACAATTGGATGGTCAACGTTATATCTATATTTTTATCACAGTTCAACTGTTTCCATGCATATTCTGTCCAAAATTTAAAATACCATTGTTCGTTTCCCCGTTATATTAAAAAATATGTGAAAAGTATTCAGTTTATCTAGTTAAGGATCTTTAATCCCAATTCATATTCAATTACCATCCACCAGGTCATGACCTTGTTGTTTTTTGGACCACACAGTGCATACTAATAAGAATCCACCATTAGGGCCTTATACATGGGTCCTCACATATATATTAGTCACTCAATGACTCCTTACACCAGTTAGTTGGACCTAGATGGGGTCTCATGGGAGAGGATGAACCCTTTGGTCCCATAAGTGCCTTGATTGAGTATAGATATGGTTGGGCCTTTGGTTGGCCTCTTTTGTAATGTATTCCCCTTTATAAAAATACTTAGAAAAACATATATGTATATAAATTAAAATCAAAACCATATCATAGATAAAATTATATGATATAATACTCATATTTTAATATTATTCTCATCATGAAAATGAATATTTTAATTGTATTCCACTTGTTTAAGAAATGTGAAATCTTCCTAGCATAAGACATTGACAGATTTAATACTTTCACAAAAAATTTTGTCATATTTAACTAGGTGATTTATTGAAGCATGAAATCAAAATGATTAATACGCATCCAAAAAAATTCTCCTCTAATAGCCATATCACCCACCACCCCTTCATATTTAATATTTTAGGCAAAATTCAATTAATTCTCAAATAAAACCCCCTTTGTAATTTTTTTCAATATCATTACCTAACATAAGTCGATATGTGATGCCAACTTTTCTCACTATTACTGATAATGAATGTGGAATGGAGAAATGGGGCATTCTTAACTCATCTTACAACTCCAAAACATGTTTCCCTTCCTGTGAATATTATTTCATGAACACTTTTTATTTTGGATTTAGTAAATAGGCATTAATTCTATGTTGTCTAACCCATTGTAGAAAAAATATGTGATATAACCAAGGATGTTTAGGCTATTCATGAGTAACCGTAATTGTGAAATAATTATCATAATATCTAAATTTTTCTTATAGGGTGTTGAAGAAAATTGGATTCATCATTGAAGTGCTAAATCATGCACACGCATCAACAAACACATTAGCAGGATTGAGTGAAAAAGATATAGTGTCCCATTTATATCATCTATGGCTCATGAAAACTCCACCATGATGGGTGCACTCTATTTTTGTAATCAAGGAACTTAATGAATCTCATGAGTAACAAAAATTATCATTTCATTAACTTTATGTTAGATCAAATCACATAAAATATAAGGTAATAGGGAGGAACTTCTAATATTCATTAGGTGAGAGGAGAATGTTGAACAAGAAGTTTCAGCCTAACATCCAGAAATATCTCTCTTGACATAGTTTTGGTAAAAATGTTTTCAATAAGACCATTTTTAGAAATTAATTAAATCTTCGTATCTATGTCTATAATAATTTATTCAATATGGTTTTATCTGATATCAATATATTTGGATCTGGAATGTTGAAATATGATTTTTTAAAACCCTAAAACTCTCTGATTATAACCTGATATTTTCTATGGTATCTTAGTTTCAGTTTTCAAATATTCTAAGTAGAATCTCACCCAAATAATTTGTGTGCAAGAATATGTGACTTATACATATTCCAACACATTTTTACTAAGTTTCACTAAATTTTTGTTTCAGTTTACACAAAAAAACCAAACCACTTCATGAAAAAAATTTCCACACTATGTTTATCTAATGTAGATACAATAACTTCCCCAATTTAAAATAGTAAAACCCAGTAGTTTTAAATATTCACAGTTCCTATATAGTATCCCATAGTTCAATGTTTCATTTATTTATTACATATCTCTATTAGAATTTATGTTGTGATACTCTTCGGGATCAATTTGAAATCTTGCACCTTTATTTCACATAATAAGTTATATCCACCTTTAAGAAGATAGATAGAGAATAATTCAAATTATTCCTCTGAATTATATTTCGTAAGCAGTAATTCTTATTTTATCTTTCAAAAATTTGGATCCAATATAAATGTGAGTTGAACCTTCTTTTCCATTTCCTTACTAAATTTTTCATAAATTATGTAGCATATTTTTATTGATATAGAAATTTTTAAATTGATTTTTACTCATTCTTAAAACCAAAAAATATGTCATCTATCAATGAATGGATATCTCATTTTTCATTTTCATTTACTTTACAAATTCTTTAAATAGATATTCATTCTTATAAGTAAATACGTTTTCATGAACACACAAATGTACGATGACAGTTCTCACACATAATGGTTACTATGAAATTCTTGTTCTATATATATCATATTTCATTAACAAACATATAATTTAGAATACAAAGATATAAGGAAAAATTTGAAACAATATAAGGATTTATTTAATATACATACCATGTTTCATCCATCTTCTAGGAAAAAACCATCTGGTTGTTCGATATAGACTTCCTACTCAAGATCACCATTTAGAAAGTGTTATTTTAAATCCATTTTACAAACATTACAATTTTTTTATGTGAAAAAATCCTCGAACATTCATGTTTTTTCTAGTACTGATACTATAGAAAAGTTTCTTCAATGTCAATTCCTACCATTTGAGAATACTCTTTTCACATCAACATTGATTTTTTCATTGATACCTCACCTTTTTTAATAAAACATATTTAAGAAACATCATTTATTGATAATAAAATTTTATAGGAATAGTTTCAATATCCCAAGTGTATTTTTCCTCAATTTGAACAAATTATTTATCAATATCATATATCAACTCCTTATGTTCAACTACTTCTACCAATATATGAGGAAAATTTAAATAAAAAAGTACTTTTTTATTTTTAATTCTCATGTTTCATATAGTTTGAATAGTAGTGTATTGAATTCCAATGATATTATTAGTTTCAACAATTTTCTTCAATTTTTATACCTTTTATATTATTTTTATCTGCTTTATCTTAATCACTAGTCTGATCATAATCAATATCATTATTTTTGGTCTATTTCTTAGTAACTTCATCATTATTATATTCTATTTTTTTAGCCATTTATATTGAATATTTTGAATCTATATCAATAGAGATATCAAAATTTTTCTTGAATGAATGAGAATTATATTTAATATTTTCAAAAGAGTTTCTTTGAGGGTTATAGGTAACCATAAAATACAATAGGGCACTGAAATACAAAATTCATACCATATTTGAAATTCTGCAATGTCACCTAACCCATGGAGGCCTCAAGCCATGAGCCATATGCGAGAACTGGACTTGTCACATGCAATCAATCATGAGCCTGTTAAACCATTATCATCCTCATTTCCATCCCTAACTATTGGTGCCTGTGACTAGAGAAAACTAAAACAAAACCAGATATTTGTTTAACCTAACTGAAAAACAACAAAAATTTCCACTAATATCATCTCCTTTTCTCAAAACCATCATCAACACCATCCAAACACAACACAATAGATTTCATCGAATCAAATCAAATGCATAAACTAAAATAGAACCCTACTATAATCAGAACTATCACCAAAAAAACAACAAAACCATTCAAAGATAACAAAAATCCGAAATTCCAAATCATATCCAATTATAATGCTATAAACACCGATAGAAAATCATTCTAAATACCACACCAGAATCACTTAATTTGATGATCACTGAAGACCAATTAGCTCGGATCAAGGCCTAAATAGACTCTTGGAACACTAAGACTGAACGAGAACACATTTGAGAGCCCCCTTGAAACCATCACAGTAGTATTACCTAGAAAGTGGTGAAAGAACTTGAAACGAGAGCAGTGATTTGGACCTAGCCTCGACAGTGAAGCATCCTCACCAGGACCTTCAACCCAAACTATCCAAGACACAAATAGCTAAAAAGAACACCACATAATGAAAATATTAATCCTCAAGACTCTGGTAAAAAGCACAAAAGCTTAATTTGGAATAGATGAACCTCACGCCTCTTGTAGAACCACCGACCAAACAATCAGCAACTCCCAAAGCCTCCAGACACCACCAAAGAAGACTGACATGGAGGGCTATAGCAGAACATGATGCCATGACAGATATTGTAGGGGAAATCTCTCCATAGAAAAGTGGAATGACACCTAGTCACCAATCCAAACCATGAATCACCCTATATACTACTCTTATACTATTTTTAGCTACCACATTTTTCTATAGAGTGTATATTGTTATATAATGATTCTAGATTCTATTTTTAGAAATATAATATTCAAAATAATTTCAAATAAACTCATTATCATTGTCTAATATCAATTTCTTAATATATAAAAGCAACAACATCCCATGTTTCCTTCTAAATTTATTAACATTTAAGTGGCACTTAAATTGTATTTAATAGACATGACATTAATAAATATAATATATCCTTTAATAAAAGTAGAAATGTATAATTAGCATCTATTATAATATTGTCTCATTGGGCCACATAAGTCTGAAATAATAAGTTAAAAGGGTCCATAATATAGAACAATTGCCCATTTCTATGAAATTTCATCCAATTTTCCTTTTTTAAAAGTTTTACAGATTTCATATATTTCTATCATTAGATTTGTAAAATATCTCACAATATCATGCTTCAAGATTTTATATATAGTCATTTTATTGAGATGACTAGTCAATATATTCCATAGGTTGGTTACATATTTTTCACTCAAGTAACATTAATTCATTGGTTCACCTATTTAAATTAAATTTACATTGGTTCTTATTAATTCAATGATAGTTCTTCTATACATTGTTTTTTATGATTAATGAGTCCATATTAAACAACACATAATTCCCAAAATAAAAATGTTGGAACAGAAAAATAAAAATTGTGCTTCATCCCTTAAAAAATTATAAATTATTGGACTTTGTATTTTTTGTTTCAAAAACTTCCTATTCAAACCCATTATTTTTTAAGGAATAATAATTTCGGAATGTTACAGCTCCACCTTCATGAATCTAAATATTGATATGAATTTTTGTGTAAATATTCATGTGTGATGAACATCCACTATCAAAAATCTGTGATTAGGGTTTTCTACAGGATTTCACATAATAATTTTTTTAAAATTATTTTTCTTCATTAAATTTTTATATACTGTTCCTTTCATAACATTGTATTTTTTTGAAGAAGAATGCTCATGAAATTTTCAGCAATATGGCCTTGATGGCCACATATACCAAAAATTTTATCTAAGGAGTAAAATTTGATTTTTTTTCTTCCAGAATATGGGATGAATTCTTAATAATAGTAAGGGAACAATGAAAATTTTCTCCTCTTTTAACAAAATATCTCCCTCTTGGTTCTTGTCTAATCTCTCATAGGGACGTGTTATTAAAAAATAAATATTCATTGTTCTATACACTCCAAAACACCATAATATTCCTATAAACCTAGATTATCCCCATTGTTAATTTCCTTATCTTTAGTAATGTTTTTTTTGTTCCATATACATATATTTCCTCTTCTTTCAGGTAAAATATCACCTTATATAATTTTTAATCCTTTGAATTAGAACATTAATAATCACTGGTCTTCATGATCCTAAAAGTTTAAAATATTTTTTTGGAAATGAATTTTTAGGTAAAACATAAATATAAGAAAATTAATATAGTGATAAATTAATATTAATATATAATACATATTTTTCCTAGTTTAAGAAGATTTCGATTGACATTGAAATACTTGTTGAAATATTTTATAATAATTTTCAAGTTATTATGTGATTCATGTTACTTAGACGATGTATTAAAATGATATTATTATTTTAGTGTATGTTTTTCTTTAATGTCCTATTACATCTTTTCCATTTCAACCACATTTAGTTTCTGTATTTTTATTTTTTACTATAATTAGTCTCTTTCTTTTCACATTCTTCATTTTCCTTAGTTATATTTTCATTGTCATTCAATAAAAATCATTTTCATTCATTAACTTTTATTTTCCACAATATAATCATCTAATTAATTATTCAACATGTATTATATATTTTTGTTACTTTCATTATATTCAGTTCTAGAGTTATAAAACCCGTTTTCAACATGATTCAAGAATATATTGTCATATTTTGATTGGATAATTTAGGTGAATTTAGCTTCATCTTATTTTCTAACAAAAATTATTCTTATAATTATAAATAATTTATTCTTTCTTCCATCATTTTTTTAATCTTTTTGATACATTCGCACATATCATTTTATGGGGTTTCTCATCATATATCTTAGGTTCTAGAGACTTCTATTAAATAATAATTATAATAAAATGACTAAATTCATTAAAGATGTAGAACCTCAGTAGTAATATACGATTGCCATTAAACCTTCCCACCTTGGATCTTTTTGATATAATGCAAATTATTCTATTATAATATTCATCCTCATATTTATCCTCATATTTAATTTATTCTCATAATTTATTATCTTGAATTTTATCCCTTCACATGGCCTTAAAAACCATCTCTCCTTTTATCTTCTTCTTGGAGAATGGAATTGTTCCCATTTCATATGAAATTAGAATATTATGTAATTAATCAAATGTAATATCATCTCAATACTCTAAATATAGTACTTCGAGATCAATCCTACTAGGAAAATTTCTCACCGGGTTTTTAAAAATATTTTGGTCGTCTAGCTTTTCACTAAATCCCTAAATGTTATTGAAAATCTCACTATCTCTTTTGAAGTATTCATCATATTTTTCTTCTTCATCCATTTTGATGTCTTCAAATTTTTTCCTCCAAATTTTGAATTTTTCCTCCATGATATTCACATTTTCTTCAAAACCACTTACCAATTAATGCCATATTTACTTAAAATTTTTGAGTCCCATAACATTCATGCAAACCATTTCTAATATATATATATATATGGAAGAATTAACTTTGATATATACTTTTATATTCCTCTCATTGGAGAGATTAATAGGAATATCTTTAGTGACTGGTATGAATTATATAGTAGTTTCTTTTTTGTCATTAAGGCTGAGAGATAGAAGATAAAGTAACATAATATTTTACCAACTCTAATAGTTAATGACAATGAATATAAAAAGTACCTACTATTGAAAACATTTTTATTATCCATAATTAGTTTTTAGTGGATCATTGAATAAGGAACCATCATTATAATACCAATTGTAGTTCACATGGAGATGTTACACCACAAATAGGGTGAGTTTAATCATTTGTGGTTTATAAATATTACATTATTTTGAAATTATAATGTTTTTAAATATTAGTATCTGATCCACTCTTGTGAACTCATGGAGGATCCTCAGTTTATATTATAAACTCCTCACCATCTATCTTCCAATAAAAATTCAATGTCTAATAAATGTGGAATTCCCAGGACAATTTCCAATTTCTAAATGTCATGGGATTTCATGATTTTCAAAACATTTTCAAGTGTACTGGAATGATGTTTAAAAAATTGTGGATTATAGGCATGGTCACTTTTTTTATTATGTGATACTTTGGGAAAGATCCTAAAATTTTATAGTGACTTGTTGTATACCTTTATAAGATTAAACAAGGTATCATTGATGCTTTTCATTATACTGTCACATGATACATTTTTCATCATATGATATCACTATGGTTTTTCATTTCCTTTTTGTGACACTTTTTTTGTGATTCATTTTTCATTCTCTCCATTTGGTAGCAAGACATTTTGATCATCGTGTGTCGGTATCATGTGATTTCACGGGATCTTTTGACGTATTTCCCCACTATATTTTTTCTTTACTATTATTAATTATTTATGAAATAAAAAGTGTCACACCTTCCATAGGTTCGATTCAATCTTTGTATCAATATATTTGGCTAGTCAGTTTTCAGGAGCTCATTGAAATTGTAACTTAATCAAGAGTAAGAATATGACGGTTCCATTCGAGTTATTCTTTGTCACTTTCAAATATTAATGGGTTTGGGTGATCAATTGGGGATTTTTCTAAAATACCCATGCCTTTGTATTTGAATAGAAATCCATGATCATCCTAATCAGACAGTCTCAGTAATATATATATTTTTAACCCAGATGAAGGATTTTCATGTATATCTCAACCCACATCAAGAAATCCAGTGTTCTTTTCCCTGATATATAAGAACATTTATTATCAATGTTGGTTTGAGATGAATATTTGGTTGATCTAGCATTCCTTCTTCACACATGTACCAATTGTCCTTTAAACTACATGATTATGTCCCACACTATGCATGAAAGTGAGTGCACTCACTCCTGGACATATAAATAGACCTACCAGAACTATGTGGGTTATCTCTTCCCCCTTCAGCCTTCATGCTGCACTAGATGGGATATCATGGGATTAATTGGCCCATTTATCTCTTACATGTTCCATATTTGAGCCTGGCTATGGTGAGACCTTTAGTTGATCTTCATTTTAATGTATTTCCCTTTATAAGAATACCTAGAGAATTATATGTATAGTGAAATGCAATTAAAAATCATCCAATAGATAATATTTCAAGACATAAACCCCATGTAAAATTATTATTCTCATATTTAAAATTATACTTTTCATGGTATTCCCTTAGTTTATTAAAATAAAAAATAACTTATAATGGAACAATGTCAATTTAATACCAGTATAAATAATTGTCAAATTTTATAAGGATATTTTTTCATGTGTGACATCCAATTCCATTAGATGGGTCACAAATAATTCTACGTGAATCAACACTTCACACACCACCCCATATTGACATGTCAGAAAAAAATTCTACTATGGAACAAAAATAATTCTTTTATATTAAGTATATTGACCCGAAAGAGTAATAAATATTGTTATTGTAGTAATCCTTAAAAAAGTATAGCAGAGTTTAATACAAAAATATAGGTTCGAAAAAATCATCTAAACTTGTCCAATTTTTATTTTATGAGATTATTTATAGTCAAGTCCTTGTTATATTATAATCATATCATTTTTTATCCATTTTACCATTAAAATTAATTTATATTTATTTACTAATTTATTAAATTCTTATAGAACTCTTCCCCTCTCTTATAAAAGGGATCCTCTTCACCTCTACACCCCACACCTGTTTATCACATTGGTTTATCCAATCCATGAAAAAAATACCATCCTAAATTCCAATAAAATTATATATATATATATATATATATATTATTAAGTATAATTTTATCCTTAATGGGATTAAGGTGTAAGGAAAATGATGTTTTTTAAACAAGATGTAATGATGTTAACTAAATGTTTTAGTTTTATTTCTTCTTATAGAAAAATAAAATAATCATTAAACATGATGGAGTTTTAAAATCAGTATATTGAATATAAAATTATGTTATTATTTTAATTTGTACCCATTATACATATCCTTTTCCAAGAAATGGGAAACTAAACCATCCTTGGTGTTTACAGTGGAAAAACACCTTGTGAAATGATGTACTTTTCTTTCATTACTACCTCTCATGAATAGATATAATGATCCATTTTATCTATTAATATATTTATATGATATTTTTGAATAATAATAATTCATAGAAATAAATATATCATATATTTTCTAACATTTTCATTCATTATATAATAAAAACATCATTCATGTTTACATGTGGACTACCACCTCAATGAAGCAATGTAATTATTTTTTCATCACCACATACCATGGATGAAATATATAGTTATATAAAAAAATATTGATAAGTTATTTATGATATAATTATAGTTATATAAATATAAAATTATATTTAACTTATTTTCATTATGATAATTGAATAGTGGAAGCATTATCAGGCATACATATGATATATCATCTCTATAATTTTAAGGTAGTTAATTTTTTATAACCATATTTAAAAATTTGTTGTAATAATACAATTAATGTATAAAAAGGATAATTATTTCATGATTATTACTCTTGAGATGATGGAATAGTTACCACTTTTACTACAATCAGCCAAATGAACTCATTTTGAATCTATGAACTGAACATCCTCAAAATAACCAATATTCAATTAACAGGGCTTGTAGTTAAATATTTCATTGAAAGAAATTATATAAATATTTTAATGATAAATTTATAAAAAATTAAATGTTTATTAAATAATAAAATAATTGAAATATTGTTAATATATATTCGATAAAAGATAATCTTGGAATATCCTGACTCGGGTATGGGATTTCATATCAATTTAATTTTAATTAACCATTTAAATCGTAATTGATTATATTTTTTCGTGATTATTTTTCAAGTGTAATTAGTTTGATTTATTTTTTATTTTATTATTTTTAGTGGATTAATATTTTTGTCAAAAAAATCACAATATTGATTACTTCTGAATTCAATAAAATGAAATTTGTAAGGGTTATTCATCTCAAATTTTCTTTCTTTGGTAGAAACATAAATTTTATACTCCCATAATCATTTATGAGGAATATATACTTTCCATTTTAATGATATATAACAAATCCTATTATGCTTTTGGTAGTTGATGTTTCATTTGATGTTATTATTTAATGGGGATTATAAACAAAATGTTAGAAAAGTTGTAAGAAGTTTGGGTTTAAATCGAATACTAACCAGGTTTTTTATAATCGAATATCCATCAAAGAAAATAATTGATGCATATTTGTTAAAAGCATCTAATTATTTTCTCTTATAGTTATTTATTAAAATTATATGTTTTCAATTAATTTTACTTTCTTTTGTATTCATGATAATGAAATAATATTTTTAAATAAAAATGACCATGTATTCTTTTCTGTCATAAATCAATGCCATACTTGATCATATTTTCATTAAAGTATTATAAATATTGATTTTACTGTTATAAAATAATTTATTAATCTTATTTTTACACATGTTTTAATTTTTATAAATTATTTTCAGAGTAATCTTCTTTCCATATTCCAAATGAGGTACATTTGAGTTTTTACCATGAATGTGAAAGGAATATTTATTTTAATGTACTCAGTTTATTTGAATTTAAAACCATATTGTCCACTAATTTATTTGAATATTTCAAAACTAGTTTCCATGATTCATTCCAATGTAATTTGTTTCCTTATATTCTATGTTTTTTTTTCTAAAAATATTTTTAATATAAAAATAGGTATTCTACTCAGTAACGTTTTAATGATATTTAGTGGTGTCTTTATTCATCAATGATGAACCTTGATAATATTTATACTCTATTAGGGATAAGTTAAAATTATACCATCATAGTACATTCTTATGATGAATTATAATATTTTCAATGGAATTTGCATTGAACTTGTTTTTTTCTACTCCTTAATCTTATTTTTAAGGGAATAATGTTTGTTTGTATGATTTTTATGATGAAATGAATTATATATGTACATTATTCAAGTTATGGATCTTGAAATTTTTTTATTCTAATATGGGATACATTACAAACCAATAATTTGTGTTTTTTTATTAAATAATGATTGTTTTGTCAATGATATCTCTCTAATACATTGGGTAAGAATTATGTTGGATGTAAACTCTAATGGTTATTAAAATTATAAAGGTTGTTGTAACGGTTTATAAAAATAATGTTCTGAGATACAAATACATTTTCTCTAGTCTTTTTATGAGTTTTTAATTGTTCCTTTGATCATGATTGATATCATATTTGTCATTAATATTGTTTTTCATGAATATTTCCTAGGATAAAGCATTATGAAATGATTTTTGTTTTATGATATATGTATTGTTGTGTCTGAATTATTTTATATTACACTCATGAATATTTATTATGCCATAATACCTTTATATAAAACATATTATCTTTAAAGAAATATAACTGTTAATTCATATTTTTAACCATACATAATTCAAGATCTCACTATTCTTATGATTTATTTTACCTAGGTTATGAAGAAAAGTTTTATGTATGTTATGTCAAAGAAGGTTATAATATGAGAGTAACATAGTGGAATGTGATATTTTTTTATAAACATTTTTTATATATCTCTTTTGATATGTCAGATTTCATACCAATTCATTAAAAATCTAAACCTAAATGTTCCTTGATAATTAAAGAGATCCAAAAGTTCAGATTTATGTTAATTGTTTTGAATTGATAAAATTGAGTCACATATAATAGTATCATGATAAAAATATAAAGATGATGTTTTTTTTCACTTGATTTAGTAGTGACAATGTTGGGATCTTATTAGAGTAATTTTGAAATGTGAAACAATATGAATGGTTTTTTTATTTTCTGGTACATGGAAATATGTAGGGTTTATTTATGTTTTGATCCATTATAGAAAAAGATATTTTTTTTATTATATAATCCAAGGATGGGTGGGTATATTAAATACTGATCATATATTTGGTAATGTGATGGATTTCAGTAATAATATATTACAACCAAGGGGTAGTGTTTTTTATCAATTATATGTTACTCCTAAGAGATATGGTAGTCATTGAGTAATGATATTCCAAAGTGAATGCTTGATGTTACATGATACTTAAAAATATTACAATTTATCTTATGAGTTAAAATGGATCCTTTTATCTAGGATTAATTTCACAAGGCTCATGATTATTGAAATATATTAATATTATAATATGTTAAATATTTATTCTATGGATCATGATCTTTGATCAATGTTTTTTGGGTATGAATTTTTTCTCTTATTTTAATTCAATTAATTTATGTACTCATACCCTTATTCTCATCTTATAATCATTTATGGCATTCATTTTTCAATTCTTCTATTTACCCTTATTGAGAAGCTGAGCTCACAGATATTATGCATTCCATTTCTCTAAGATATAAATTAAAATGTTAAATGAATCATATTTGGAATTAATTTAGGATTGATTAATTTTATGAGAGATTTGAAAGACTTATTGTCAATGAATAAAAGAAATTTATATCACTAAAAATGGTGAATTTATGATATGGTAATTCTTATGTAAGAGTTTTTCCTTATTCTCTAGTACATTCAAACTAAAGGTTCATTGGAAAGAATATGATCCAAGATTTTCGTTTTATTTTTTATATATTTTATGGCTAAATTTTTTTTGTTTAACTGTGTAAAACCAGATTTGTAATGATTATGTAATTAGCATCACTTATGGGAGTTCATGTTTAGTGTTGTTCTAAAAAACTATCATTTGAATAGGAATGTGGTATAAAAATAAGAATATAAATCAATAAATATTTCATGTTTAACCACTAATAGAGTAATTTAGTAATGGAATAGGTTCACAACATGACTATAACTGAGTAATCATTTTCTAACCACCCATGTCCCATCACATTTTTAGACTTGCGTTAACCACTCATTACCTATCATGATCTCATGAGACATATTTTTTTCAAATATACTGATGAGATATAATTGAATCATTAATCTCATAATAATAAAACATTCATATGTGTTGTATAAGAACATGAATACAATTATAATCTCATTATAGATTAATAATCTCCTAAAATAAAATTATTTTCATTAAAAAATCTATAAGAAATTATCATAAGCCATCTATAGAGAGAAGGTGGATGTAATCATTTGGTAATATCCCCATTAAAGTGTGAGTAAAATTAATTTATTTTAACATCGATGAAAATAAATTTCAAATTAGAATTAAATAGTTTAATTGGAGAATAAAAAGAAATATTCTTTAATTATGATGAATATTATTATAATTGAAAATAATATTTAAGAAAATGGGAACATTAATTACATTAGGTAACCATGAAAATTTTGAGTCTATTCTTATGAATTAAAACAAATTTAAACTATGGGAAAATTAATTCATATAGAATATATATAAAAATAATATATTTATCAATTTTTTAAATAATTTAAAAAACAATAGAAAATGACTTGTTCAAAATACATTATGAATATTACTTTCATATTTTTTTATTGAAATTAAATAATATTAAACAAGTGACTATAATAAATCATTGAATTTTAAATAAGGACTTTTACATGAAAATATAACTATTATACATATTAATTAGAAAGACCCTTGATCAAAAATAAGAGCTGTGGTTTTCATTAGTACACCAAAATTAATACAATTGAATTGGTAACCAAAGGAATGAGAAACAATAAGACAAAATGTAAACCACATGAATAACTATAGGATAATAGAAGAGATGGTGATTAAATATGTATAATATACAACATCCACCTGTAGTAATTTAATCGTAGACAATCTTGATTGCAAATTGATATTAGAAGGAAACCCTTACCTTTAATCCCAACATCCTAAAATGTTCATAAACATGATATATAATATATATAGTCATTGTAATAATTTATTAGAAAAATTAAATTTATCTCATTAAGATTATAGTAAATTTTCCCCTTTAAATAAATATTGTTTTGAATTAATTGTATCACACATAAAAACAATATAAAATATACTATAAAACATAAAAAAATATGATTATTTTATTTGATCACTATTACATAGCCATTGGCAGTAATAAATATATATAGATACATTATGAAATCTATCTAAAAGGATATGAAATGGATTTATTTATTTGTAGCCTTCTTTATGAAGATCATTATTAGGATCTTGGAAATGAATTATAATGTCTTGGATTTTCAATAATCCAATCACAAGATGAGCTTCAATAAGTATAGAAATAGAGAATACATCAATAAGATAAGTTCAAGATCCTATAAATCACTACGTCATATATTCTATCTAAATCAATAAATATAAAGACAAATATTTCAAATCTTAACATTAGTTATTACATATATATCTTGAGGGGTTATATAAGAAGACAATATAATGATATAAATATCCAATTACAAATTTAATAAATATCATATACATCAAATGTAATTTTATAAATTTTAAATTTATACATTTAATGAAATAGGGTAGTTTTTTATTCAAATGTATTGATAAAATTCAAGAAATATTTCTGAATAACTATTATAAATATTTATATACATAAAAATTTAATTTACTAAAAAAATATCTTCTTATACATTACATACACTTATTTTAAAATTAGTTAACACTATAAATTGATTAGAATCAAATGGATTTTTTATTTTTAAATATAATATCCATTTCTTTAAAATATAATTTTTCAACATAAAAATATGTTACCAAATAAAATCTCAGGGACTGTGGAAAATAGGTTTTTTCGAAGAGTCATTTTAATAAATGTTCTATATTTTTTATAAAACATAAATTAAATTAATCTCAAATTTATGACACTAAATTTATTTTTAAAAATATATTAAAATATACTTACACTCATTTAATTCTTAATTGATTGGAAAGAAGAATAAAATCAATTAATGTATAAAAATAAAATTTTCATTAAAAATATTTATATATATACCAATATTTTAATTTAAAAGTTAAATTTCTCATATATTGAATTTGAATTGATTAATTAGAGTATATTTTATGATTCTTCTTATGAAAACTATTTTGTGAGAATACTATTATTTTTATCAAATATTATTATCCATTGTAAATATTTAATAAATTTTAATGACGGTAAAAAGTGTAACATAATATAGCTCAAGTATTACTGAAATAAAATTAAACATATACTTTCAATATTTTTTTTTGATATTAATACCTTCATGTATTTGAATAATTTTAAAACCTAAATCACCTTAATCCAAGGAGATTACACAGTTACCCCAAACCTAACTAGAGTTTCCATGGAAATTTCCCTCTTATTCACCTATAAATTGACCTCATTCCACCTATTCCAATACATAATTTTCATTAAAATTAATCTAGAAAACCTAAAAATTTTCATATCATATAGTTATTTTCCATTTTTGGGAATCCAATGGTATGGAAATTTTTTCCCTAATCTTCTATTTCAAAGTGGCTCTCCAAAATATGTATGAAGTCCTCGATGTCTGTTCTATCCACTACTTAACATTTTATTCTCTATTTATAACCTCCAAAACCATTATAACCAATACAATATGAATAAATATGTATAATTATTACCATAAAATGTTATTGTACTTATTGAAAAAACATTATCTATCTCTTCCCCATCCAATATAAAATTAAAACTTTAGTGATGTAATATTAAAACTATAAACTCCATGAATGATGATTTAAAATTTTCCTTGATACCGAACATGGATGGTCATAAGAATGCATTCAATGGTTAAAAATTATATTTATGATATGATTAAAAATATATAAATATAAATTAGTTATTATATAAATAATATCAATAGTAAATGGTCATTATAAATTTATCCAATCAAACAATTCGTGCCCTGTGGATAAATGATTTCTTCATTGTTTGAAACTACTTCCTGCCATTATTTTTCATTTACCTTCTTCACATAACTCATATAAATTATATTTACTCGCATTAATAACTCCTAAATAATTTCATTATAATTTTGGAAAAATAATATTATAACTTAATTAATTAATAATCATACAATGATTATAAATTAATCTTTTTTTGGTTGGCTTAAAAACCTACAAGAATGATGTTGTAAATTATATAATATATAAAAATGGTATGTAATTACAAAAATAATTGGATATTAATAGTTAAATATTTTTTTTATTTATTGGTAATATTAATATCTAAAACATTATTAATATACCATAACTCGTTCATTAAAAATTATTGAAATAATTTCAAAACTAACTTTATCATAATGAATCATAAATAAAAAAAATTCCATAATAATTTAGAACCATATTAATCATTATGAAACATCTATTTATTTAATTTAATTTGTCTAGGATTAGTGAATATGGTATCAAATATAATGGGTTTATATCGATATGATGAATTTTTAATGAAACTAATAAATTAATAACATTTGATGATTAAAATAAACAATAATTAACTAATAAATTTATATTAAATGATTATAATTGAATATTATAAAAGGAATTTTATTTTAAAAAGGAAATAAAATAATTTTCTAATATGGTTATTTTAATATAATGTAGTATAAATAAATTTTTAGGGTATCAGAAATAATCGCAAGGGTGTTTTCTAACTCAATTCCCATTCATTGAGTTATGTTTGTTATTCATGAAAAATTTTCATTAAATATGGTTTTATAATACATTATAAATATATTATATTTCAATTTATCTTATATAAGTGTGTATTTACATTTATTTCTCATATAATCAATTACCAATTATTCGTACTTCAAAAATATAATGATTATATGGTGTTTCAACCATATGAAAAATATATAATTGTGACTTGCTATTTTTGATGTGCATCTTACCTGTGGAAAAAGTCTTATTGAATGAGTTATTTTTGAAAAATATTTTATTCCATCACAAATAAAATTTATTTATGATAAAAAACTATTCCAACTAAAAATACCTTTATTTCCCTTAAGCACCACTGAACAGGGGTACCGTTAGTGATGTCTAACAATGGTAGACATATTTATCCATCGAAAAGAGCATTATTAAATTTAATTTCATATATTATAATTTCAATAACAATATTACATACCGAAATAATTTTGTGATTTGTTAAATTCAATATAAATTAGTCTGTTGAAAAAAAAATTAATATATTAACTTGGATCATTCTTCCCCAAATCATTCTCTAACATGTATAGCCGGCAGACATGAAAGCCTCAAAAATTCCAATTAAAAAAACCACCACTATATTTCTTATATATTTAGGAAAAAATATCAATGTTATGTATTCCATATCTCTCCTCATTCATTATGTTTTTAATTTTTTAATTCATGAAAAAATTGTTTTGGTCAGATGCTATGTAACAACCCAAGATTTTAAGAACAAAACATTGTAAATTGGTTTATATTAATTGATATAATTTTTTAAATTAATTGCACAGATTATCATGAATTTGATGAAATATCATGTTTACCTTTCCTTTCTTGCGACATTGAGTCTCTTAGATAACTAGTGTTATAGGAAATTCCAATTCTTACCGTATAATAATATATTATTAATATTATTTATTCAATAATATTGTCATGAACTAGCCATTAAAATTGTATGAAGTGAAAATGATTAAATAAATTATGAAGTAAATGTTTAGTTTTTTTTTAAATGAACTCATTGGATAATAAATTAGAAATGAAAATAAATAGCAATCAAATAAAAAGTACATATCTTTATGTAAAACAATTTTTATCGCCAGAATGAAATATTCACTTTATAAATTTAATTAATCGTTACTAGTGAATGATATAAATGAAATTTATATTTTATATATTTCACATAATGTTTTTAAATTCACCCAATATGATTCATATAGTAAAGAAAAGAAAAGAAATCATATTTTATTCCAAAAAAATGTATTTTCAAAAGTCAATTTTACCACCATTTAATACTGTACATATATTAAAAATCATTTTGAACTCTTTTATATTTTTAATTTGGAAAAATAAAATAATATTTTGAAATAATAATATCAAAAAATACATTGGTTGTATTTTATTTATTGTTATGGGAACATTATTATTTGGATGAATTCAGGATGAAACCAATTTCAAATTAAAAATTCAATTTAATATAAATAATTTATGGTGTTATATTATGCTATTAATTTGTTTTAATGGATTTTAAGATAAAATTTATATAATTTAAACCAATTTAGGTCATTTGAACCTATTTTACACTGAAATCGGATATAATAACATTTCAATCTTTTGAACTTCTCTCTTGAAAATAAAATTTTCTCATCCCATCTATGAGATTAAGTTTAAATTAATTTCTACAGCATTTTCATTGGAATATGAAAAAATGGATATAATATTTTTAGTTAGAATAATATATAATTTTTATTAAGGTAAATTTTGTTTTTTTATGAAAAATAATAGTGGAATAAATTACAATTAATTACAGTAATTAAGGATAAATATAGTTAAATGAACAATTAATTATAGAATATAAGGTTTAAAGATGAGACTAAACTTGAGTAAAAATTATTTTATAGTTATATATTAACCAGGAAAATTATAATTTTTTAGAATATTCTATTTTTTACTCAATGGGGACAATTAAAATGTTAAGAGAACTCAAATTTTTTCAATAATAATAAGTGTTTCTTATCCCTTAATTATAAAATACCACCAGCCTCCCCTCTCATAAAACATATCTTTGACATTTATCTAATAAAAAGATAGCTGAATAATTTCCCAAAATAGCAACCGTCATTATATAACCCTATCTTTGGTCATAAAGTTAATTAAGAAAGGATTTTTTTGCAAAACCAAAAGGTATTACCCGGAGAGAAGGTAACATTCTTCAATTAGAATTTTTGTATAATTATTTCCCCACCAATCCAATTCGTTTTACTCAAATATTTTATACAATAATAACTATATTAAATATATTGAGATGATTTTAGGATATATTCTTACCTACAATATCACACACTTTAATCAAATGTAAAATACAATCATCTTTCTTGTATATCACGGACTACAGCCTCATGAACTAATGTCATGCGTTCTTCCATTAAAACCTATCATGGTTGGAAATAATGATGTAATTACTATGTTAAATGATATATATGATATTTATTATGTATTTAATCTTCTGTAATTATTATATAATGCATTCCATCATTTATTCCATTTTATGGGAATATGATAACTTCATTTGTGGATGTGTGGACTACCACCTCCCCAATGCATTGGGATTCATTCATGCATTACATGGAATGTATCACACAAAAGTTTAATAAAAATATATGATATAAAAAATATTTATGGTATTTTTGACATAATTATATATCTATTTAAATAATATTTCATTTTCTTCTTTACATTTCACACAATGAAAAAGTGATAACATCATTCATGGATTTGTGGAAAACTCCCTCATCAATGTGATGTGATATTTTATTTTTCATCACTGAATCATAAGAATTATATGTATAATTATATATAATTAAATAAAATTATATTTATTATATAATTTAATTTCCATAAATATAATCATTACATAGTGTATTTCCATAATAATTATTAAAAAATGAAAGTGTTACTCATGCATATGTATAGCCTATCGTATCCATGATTGTAACCATGGTTAATTGTTAATTTCCATTGTTCCGATATGATTTAAAAATTATAATTGATGTAAAAATATAATAAAAACATCATTGTTATTATGCTATATATATTTAAATAATTTCTTCATTGACCATAGTCAACCTATCAATGTCAGTTCTGACACATTCGCCGAAAATGGTTAGAACATATGAATTAAAAATTATTGATTATGTAATTGTATGTAATTTATTTATAAGTAAAATAAAATTAATAATATACATTTAAAATTTTATGAAGAAAGTAAATAATTAACATATCTTTATTATTGAGAAATATAGTGGACAATTCTTACAAATCAAACTCGGTGTAATAGATTTCTTAACACAATTTCTATTAATTGGGTTAAACTTCTATGTAATTAGTTATGTTATACCAAGAATATCTGTGAAATGACAAATTACTATATTAATATTTATTTCCAATTTAATTTTATGGATTTACAATTTTCATACAGAATTATTTCATTGACTTATTCTCACTTCAATTATAGGATCTATGAATGGTTTTTATCATATCACTTATAATAATATGAGACAAATTCCATATTCACTAATTATTATTATTCTGTTGTCAATATACTATCAATTAATGTATTTTATGATTTTTTCCTCAAATTCATTAGGTTTTACATATCCTTTTTATAATCTCTCTTTCTTGGGGTTTACAATATGAAATTTACCAAAATAGTAATGAATTTTTGTCACAAATTGTTTCTATGAGAACCTAGTTATGTTATATACATATCTTCTTCTATGTATTGTGTATAATTATACCTTGATGTGATATATCAGGAATCTCATTATTCTTATGATATTATAAGTTTAATATATTTTTATTACTTCTTTTTATTTAATATTCCAATTTAACATGTTAGTATGGGACACTCAAAAATGTTAAATGGTTTTTTCCACATTATTGTTTTTAATGAACCTTTAATGGTACATCAATTCCTCAATAGCAAAAGACCAATTTTTTACTTTTCCGTCGTAGGGTATATTTTGTATTTATATCATTATCATTATATTATGGATGGATTAATATTGTTTCAATGAGTTGTGAGTTCATTCGTTGAATGGAGTCATTGATATTAAATATTAATGTCTGCTTTCATCGAATGAACTATTTATATTGGGACATCAAGAACATAATGTTTATTATATAAATAAATACGATGATTTGAGATATTTTAATAAATGGATGAATACATTAAAAATGTAACGTCATGAAAATCAGTTTATTAAAAATATAATTGGTTATGTTTTGGTGAAATATATTGAAATTTTTCAACAAAAAAACCTAAATATCTGTCATACCTGACAAGATATAAATATCAATAATGACCCCCCCCCCTTAAGGGTTTGTGATATTGATAATTTTGGGGAACATATATGGGATGATGAAACTAAAATTTGTATGAACATTCATGATTATGAGGATGAGGATAAAGTGAGTGTACTCGATGAAGATGATGATTATCATGATGATTAATGTATTATATTTTTGTTTTTATACTTTTATGATTTTATTATGTTTTATATGTTTAATATTAATTATTTACATGTAATATTGGATTTTTCAGGTCACATGAATCATTGATTTATTATATACATTCATTGGTTCCATTAATTTTTATTTTTTTATATTTGATATTTGTATTATAAAATTTTGACTATCAATAATATTAAATTATGTATGGTATTTATTAGTTTTTATATTAGTTATCTATATTAAAAAATATTTATATGTTATATTATTAGGTACTATTATTTATTTATAGGTAATTATTTATTAATTATTTATTAATTTCATATATTTTTCTTAAGTTTTAAAAATTATTTTCTGGAAAAATTATTTTATTTTTGAATTTATTAGCATTATATTTGATATATGTGTTAAAAATTTCTTATTGGAAACATTATTTTTTTAAGATGGATAGAGTTTATACAAATTATCAATATGATTTCTCATTATTTCCAAACATCCTAATCATAAACCCAATTCATCTAATCTATAGGATGTTGTACCTATGAGATTGGGTGAGGTCTCACTCAATTAATGATTCCAAACCATTTACCAGAGAGATGAACATATCAAATTTTAATCATCATTTATGGAGGTATGTTCAATTTATTAAGATATTTATTTTATATATTACGGTCTTGTGTTAATTCTGTTATTATTATTATTATTGTTTTTATTTTCATTGTTGTTCATATTTATATATTGGGAAGGCTAGTTCAATTCTATGAATTTATTTTTCTCAGTCATTATTTTCTTGGAAAAAACAAACCATCTCTATTAGTTTTTAGATGTTTGACCACTAGATTATACGTTATTAAATAATATATATTATTAAAATTTATTTTTTTACTAATATTTTTTATTGAATTTTATATTTTATGTTGTTTTACTGTCGCTAAACTATGATCTCCCATCTGGGATTCATGGGATATTATTATTCATGAATGTTCTCCCCCCTTTTAATAGAACCTCATAAAGAGAACTATTTATAAAGCTTTTGTTTCTAGGTTTGACCACTCTTATGTCTCCCATAGACCATAATATATCATATATTAGGTTGGAAATATATTTTCCTCATACTATATAAGAGATAAATTAATTCAGATTTGATCACTTGGACATCTGTTTGGGGTGAGGTAGGATGTATCACATAATGTTATATGCCATACATTTGAAATAAATCAATTATATAGAGTATATAATATTATTTATTAATGTATATATACATTAAATGTAAAAAAATTATATTAAATAGGTCAATATTGAAACCACTATTATAGAGTTTTATTTTCATAAAATGATATACACTGAACAGCGTACAAGGAAATGTGTAGGCACCTTACAACACCATATGGTGGTTAGTAATAATTTAATTATTTTTCTAATTTATAAATACATTTGAAAGAAATATATATGGTTTGGAATTCACATTCATGAGAGAGTCAAGTTGAGTGTAAAGAAAATTCCATTGGTGATTTAGGTTTTGATGAGTGGGAATAGATATAGGATGCTATTCATGGTGTTAATAATGATTGGGTGATATGTATTCGTTCATCACTGATGGATATGAGTTATTGTGGTACTTTAGTGATCTCGACAATCAGCTCGATGGGAGACCATGTAGGTCTTCATAATCGTCTAAAAAATACGCAGAAAGGATTAGGTCACTAAATTATATGATATAGTGGATTTATAGATGGAGGAGGAGGATCCAGAGCAACAACATCTTAGAATTGATCGGGTGTTTGAGTAAATTTTATGGTTTCCATATAATGTTGTTATAGAGTTCTCTCCCCTAAAACCATCGAGTGACCCCCCCTACACCTGATCATACTAGCTGATTACATATAGTTTTTAAAAATAATTTTTTTTTTCAAGTGTGAAGCTTACTATGAGTGGAATAATGTGTTAATTTTATGTTTTTTATATTATTTTTAATTTTTATTAATTTTTTTTATAGAATTAGTTATTTTAATTTTTTTATAATAATAATAGTGACAGATCTCTATATCTATCATAATTTTTTTTTCATTTGTATACAATTTTGATAGACATGGTAGTTATTTCAACTAATTTCATTTCTGATGGTTCCATACCATATTTTAATTATAAAAAAGGCATAAGAATTATTTTTGAATGATTAATTATCGTTCATAATTTTTGTTATTTGTGATGTGCCATCAGGAAAAATAATAATTGCGACACCATTTTCTCTAGAGGTTCATTAGTGATGGACTCCCATTTCTAAAGATAATTAGTGATGGAACTCTTTCACCAATTCACCATTGGAAAAATGCAAAATTACATTAGGATTCTCATCTAATAATTTCATTTTTTGAGACATGTTTTTTATTATAAATCTATTTCCATTCATATATCTTATATAAAGCTTACCAGGAATATTATAACATTATTAATTTCTATTAATGGTATCTAATGTTACCTTTCATATTCTCACATTAATTATAATTCATTAAAAATTTCACCAATGAAATAATGATTTTTCATAACACAATCTCTTAAATTTTAGGTATAATGATTCTATTTTATATTCATTCTACCATGTTTGGTTTCCACTACCATATTTTTTTATTAAATTTTAATTCAAAAATATTTTTATGGATGTGAAATTAATTCTCATAGATTCCTTTTTAAAGGACTGTTAAATCAATTCTTCTTCTATGATGGATTTTTTTAATATAATGATGTAATTTTCTTAAGAAAAATTCTTGTCAACATTAATGACAATTTATTTTCTATGTACATATTTTATCATTCCAAAAATGATTTATTTTATTAATTTGAATTTCCAATATGTATTCTCTCATGTGAACTTCTAATTTCTATTTTACTCTTTTGAAAATGATGTTTTATTATCCTCATTATGATATGGGATTTAATAAATGTTTTTAAAAATATTAAAAATGCTTTTCCTTTTATTTTCTTATATATTAACATCCATTGAAAATTTATTGATTGAAAATTATATTATTTCAATGCTTCAATATGATATATCTCATTTTAAGTTATGTAATATGTATTACACTCTATATACTATTCTGAAATAATATTTCATAACCAACCTTGAATATACGAGTAATATTCCCTATCTATTTATTGACATTATTTTTCTTTTTAGTTCTGTCCTCTATAGATACATGTATATATTCAATATAACATCCACTATTTCAAAATTGCATTTTTTAGTATTAAATTAATCATAATGGAATTAATCTATATGATGTTTGTTTGAATGTTTTTTACCAAAAAAATATAATCTATTTAATGAATGGGGAAATATCGACAATTTATACACTTTTTGTTACAATAAATGTGCTTCTTGATTATTAGGTCTTGTTGATTGTGTATTGTTTCCATTTATTTGATTAATTAATTTAATTTAATTATTTACAGGTGGGGAATGAAATTATATATCTTTATAATACATTAGTAGGTCCTGAGAGACAAAATAGTTTTTGTATTTTATGTATTCCATTCCATTTATTTTTAATTTTTTAAAAAATTACCTAATAATTTAGAAATTTTCTTTGGAATTATTCATTAGATATCTATAATATAATTTATTATTGTTACTATTTAAATTATTATGTTCTCTATTGATATATTACATGCTCATATTATCAGTTACATTGCATTAACTAATTCTTATTTATTCCTTCCATATAATTCTTACCATTTTATTTCATGAAATATTATGTTATATGAACCCCCTTATGGAGAATTTTTACTCATCCTTATTATAATTAACTTTCCTCATGATTATGAAGAATATTATTACATTTGAAATGTCTATATGTATGTCAAAAAATGAGAATTGTGTGGTAGATGTTAAATACTTATTGTTAAATAAAGAGTGCTACATTTAATAGAAAAAAATTCAAATTGAAAGGAATGATATGAGGTTTATTAGTTAATAAATTTCCTACGAGTCTAAAAAATTAAATAGAAATGGTACTGGTTTTTTATGTGACCCAATATTTATTTTTGGTATTGTTATTATATAAGGTTATGTTTGGGTTTCTTTAGTTTGTTTAAAGTCCAGTATATAATGAATATATTTATATTTACTAGATCTATGAGTGACAATTTAGAAGTCACCTTATTCGTATATATAAAATTCTATAAAATCCATTTTTATTTATTCGTTACACATGTATTAATTAGTTATTTCTTTTTTAATCATAATAAGTTTGTATAATTGATTATTTCATAATAGTTATTCAATAGAGGTCAGTTTCCATTCATTAATAGCAAGTATATAATTTCTATAATATTCATCGTAGTTTAATAGTTATTTCCCATGATTTTTATTTCCCCATGATCATTTTATGGAATGTATGTATATGGTTTATATGAAAGGATCCAATGAATAACATGATTCAGTTAATTTACTTATAACAAAAAATTTATTTAGAAAGACAATTCATTTTTATTTCATTATACCATAGTAATAACCCTATCATATATTACTACATAATATCATATATGTCCATTATTAATGTCATGACACATATAAATGTAAAAAAACTTGTTGTTTTTATAACATCCTTCATGTCGGTGGTTAAACCACCCAAAACAAGAATATTTTATGATAATTAATGATTAATAGTTTATAGTTATATAATACTAATATCATAATAATAGAGTAATTTTTTTTAAATTTAAAATAATTATAGTGGGGAATTATATTATTTAAGAATGGACATGTGTATGTAATTGAAATTGTTAGAAAAGAACTTATATACTTACTAGAAGAATTCTTTCCTAGACATGGGTTCCTTCAGAATGAATCATGTTGGCTTATTTCATATAACTATAAGCTACTAATCCTTTGGAAATTATTTTATAAAGGAAATATTTCCTTGTATTAATGAGGTTACAAAAAAAAATTAGTGTTATTAATGGGTAGAGGTGGAGTCATTTTTTAGGTGAGTACTGTGTGACATTTCAACAAACACTAATTTTTAAGGTATAATATCATAATTATAAAAGAAAATTTGGTATGAGTGAAAAAATAATTGGTATGCACCTCAAATACCATATACCACATAATATGTAAATGCGTTTTTGTGATATTTTAATTTTTTATGTCTTAGTTTAATAGTGTTTACCAAGTTCACATTTACTATGACAAAATAATTTTTACCACGATAATTTATTTTTCTGTCAAAAATTTAATAATTTTATTTACATTTAGTTTACATGAATATTAAAATTTTTGAGTCCATTTAATATAATTCAATTTATAAATATAATGACATTATCATTTAATATATATATATATTGAATTTATAAAAAAAAATTAATCATTAAACACTAAGAATTCATAATCCCATTTCTCATAAATTTCAAATTTAAATTTGGTAATTTATATTTATTGCATTACAGATATTAATAACATTAAATTTATCAATAAAATTTATTTATATAAAAATACATAATATACAAAAAAAATTATTTGAAAAAGGTCATTTTTAGGTTAATACAATTTTGAACAAATCCAATTATAATTAGTTATTCACATTCTAAAATTTTAATTTAATCAATCCATATATATTAAAATATTTCATTTAATTTTATAAGTAAATCAATTCATTATTTAATTATGTTACGAATATTAATAATATACAACACATAAAATTATATTTTTCAAATAATATATTTTCATAAATATTTTCTTTTACTTCATTAAATATTTATTAGTTATTTGTAACATATATTTAATTTTCAGATAAAAAAATATCCCACTGAATATTACCAATGACCATTTATCAAATTACAATATTTCAATCATCAATATATACAACAACCGTATTTCCAATGAATATATATATAACAGTCTGATTTCATTCCTGTAATGATGTTTAAATGAATTACTAAATCACATTTTATATTTATTTACTTCTTTCTGAACAAAAATGTTATATTTATAATTCATTTCCTTTTTTCAAAATTTACAAATGAGGATACAATCATCATCGAACAACATGAGGATACTGATTTTAGTTTTATGGTATTTTTCTTTAATTGCAGTTTTACTCCTCCTGTAATTTTCATAATGATACGTCATATTATTTTCAATCAATTTAATAATTTTTATATTAAATTTTAAGATTATATATTAAAAAAATATTATATGGCTTGTTTTAGTTTAATGTTTCATGGGAAATATGAAATTCAACACATTATTTACTTTAATGGAAAATATAATGCAATGTCATGGGGTGTTACACATGTAAGGAATATTTACCATTGGATAAATATGTTTACAATAATAATACTTATTGTAATATAAGTAGAGATCCTTATGTGGAATTGTGTGGAGGACCATTTCATTCACAGTTTTGTTGGGTTTAGGTTGGCGAGGTTGGCATGTTTGGTCTAGATACGGTAAGGATATGACAGGGTGTGTGAAATTTATTTAAGATCGGATCATGCGTACCTAGAGTTGATATAAATAATATAAGAACTAATAGGTGGGTGTATTTAAGAACATTTTTGTTGATCATGTGTTTTTATGAGTATCCCCATAGTTTAGACATTATAGTTTTGGTAAGGGAATTGGGTAGCCACTAGGATTTATTATTACATTTTATGTGTTGGAATGGTTCAAAGAGGTATCCTATTACTAGGATCTACCATCATTGTTAGGAAATTTTCATAATATATTTAATGTGTTTAAACATCAAGTATATTATTAGTATTTTTCAAATGTAGATAATTTTAGTGACGCAGATATCAAAGATAATATAAAAATTTTGTAGTATCATCCATAAATTAAAAATCATTAAGAGGTTCCTATGTGAATAAAAAATTTCATTATAGATATATCATTGATGGTGTGATGGAATAGATTAATTATCATTTATTTGGGAATCACATATTCTGGTATGATATCGTAAATTATTATTGATTTGTTTATATTTTATTTGATTTGAAATTTTATTATCTAGTTATAATTTTATTGAAAATAATGTAATTTAATTCTCCCCAATTTGTTATTCTAGTTGAATTTTTATAAATGAATTCTTTAAATGTATTTATAATGTGGAGACACTAATTATAATGTTTTGGGAATATGTATAATAATTTATTATTCCCATGAATGAAATTCAGAGCACATTGTTATGTTTAAGATATGGTGTTTATTCCTCGATGGAGGATAGGTATGTTTATTAGGATATTATATTTACCTATAAGTATTGGTTTAAACAAATAATTTGATTTTCATTTATTTTATTACTAATATTATTGGTAATATTATTATTTTTAGTATGTATATAATGTTACATGGATGATTTTTTTAAATGGCGGTGATGGTGTGAAATTAACAGAATAAGTGGTCACATATTTATATATTGATGATGTATCATGTTAGAGGAATTTAATAAGGAAAATTTAATGGTTAGTTTTGAAAGTGTAGTTCTTTAATTATTAATGTATGGTTACAGTTGGAATTGATGTATTTTTTAGAGTGAATTGAATGAAAATGAATTGGGAGAGAGCAATAGAGAGAGAATATATTTTCCACCATAATCAATTGGTATAAAATCCATTATTCTCTATTATATTAATAAGAATAGATCCATTAGTGATAGTTTCATAGTGAATTGGATATGGATGAATTAGGAGAGATGTAAAAAAAGAGATTTGTGGATGAATAATTGGTGGTGATCATCGAAAGAGTAAGATATAATCATCAACATGAAATCAAATTCATAGCATGAATTCTTATATCTTCTATAATTAATATGAATCCACAATCCTTATGATTTTACTTGTTGGATAGATTATTCATAATAATTCACCAGAATTACAATGTGATAAATTTAAATTATTGGTGTTTAATGAAAAATGGAATCGTAAAATAATTATTCTCGACGAATAATTGAATTTAGAGAGATTATTAAATTGTTTGATGATTATTGAAATTGATAATTGTTGGAAATGATATAGAGTTTTAGTTGAAAATAAAACTCTGTGAATATTGAATTTGAATTAATAGATATCATAAATTATGAATGGTGGGTTTGAATATGAATAAAAGAATATTATTTTTGAATAATTTTAATGTTTATAGATAAATTATTGGACATGTATTTATCGAGGTTTATTGATGATAATAAGGTTTATAGATTATGATAAATTTTCATGGATATTTATGATATATTTTTTGAGTCCTATATTTGAACATAAGCCCTAAAAAATAGGAAAATGTTAGAGAATACCATGGAGATATAATGGTTTATTTTTATAATTAGGTAAATGGGTTGTTCTACTCAATATATAATTTTACATAACGGATGGTGTGGGATACAAGAATATATTCTGATGAGTTATATTTTCATGAAATATTTTATAGTTGTAAGAATTTTGGGGTAATAAGTTTCACTGGATGCTCTGTAGTATATTTTTTCTATACCATATTAGAATAGGGAAATCCCATCTTGAGTAGGGTTTATCCCTCTAGATTAATTTCAGGTATTGAGATTGTGGGATTGGATAATATAGGGTTTGGATATAATTTACACTTGGAATATGATGAATGTTATTATTGTGGTTTGGTTATACTCTATAAAATCTAAATTGGGGTAAAATTATAAAGGAATGTGGTTTATCATTGTGGTATCTCTATATAAAAAAGTAACATTGTATTTGTGATGTCATAGATGGTTGCTTAAACTTATATTGGAGTTTTATAACCACTTATGATATGTGATAAAGATATTTATGTTGTGAATGGAAATATGAAGATATTTGGGTTTTCAGTGGATGATGAGGGATATGGGATATTGGTGTGGATTATGCAGCTAATGTAAAAAAACCCACACTATGGTTGGTTAGTAAACTCATAAGAAATTTGAATTTTTGAGAGTAAGTGTTGAGCTAAATTAAATTTTTTTATTCAAATTCAATTCTTGATTTTTGGTGGTTTATTGGGTGACGTTTTCAACATGTTATAAGATTTTTAATATGTTATAGGGAAAAAGGAGTGGTCAAAGAAATATGTTTTCATATTGAAAATAATATGAACCCATTGGGTACCAGATGGTGGTAGACCAGATACCCATTAGAGGACACGAGTATAGGGATCCTTATATAAGGTCATTCGGTGGCTGGTGCAGGTTGACTTGGTTCCCATTAGGCCTTTGAGTATATATATAAAAGTGATGTTTATGAACATATATTCATGGAAATGACCTCTCAATATGATATGGGAAATGGGTCTACATAGGATATTTTATTCAACTACCCCTCTATTCGTTCCCTATGAATTGCCATGGTTAGAAATGGATCCAATGGTGTTTCTACAATATTTCAAGGAAGTTTTTTCTAAGTTATATCCCATATTAAATGTGTTTTTTTCAATATTTTTTGGGTGGTTTGGGTTAGGTATTTTATAGTTATTTCATCAAATAATGAATAATCATCCCTTCCAATTATTTTTTTTATTCCATGGATAAAGGTCAGTGAGGAATGATAACCACATGTCAGTATTCACCATTTCCATTGATATATATAATTCATGATTTAAATTTTTACATATTGGTTTAATTGGATGAAATGAGTGGGTGTTTGGGTGTCTTATAATGGGAATTTTTAACAATATTTGTAGTTACATTCAATGGACATTTTATGTGTCATTGGATCAAATTATGGTATCCCTTTATTTCAATTTCGGGTTTTAAGGGTTATACCTCTATAGAAAATATTATTTGACTAATTATTAACGTTTTTAATTAATTTTATTTTCATTGAATTATAATATAGGTCCATATGGGTTGAATTGGATTTAGTGTGATAGTGGATGATAATGAATGAGTTTTTCTTATGGGGAATAAAGTTATTTTGAGGTAAGAGATACCTATGATAATAAACCCTAATCATTATATGTTTAGTTTTAATTAATATATGGTTTATTAGGTTTTTGTAGAGGGATAATGTTATAAGGTTCAATATGTGAATAAATAGAAAACACTGAACCTCCTATACTTGGATCGTGTGATCCACCATAATTGAGTGATTTAGAACCACTCTAACACATTATATCAATGTTGTGAAAATTTATAGTAGTGAGTATGAGGATCCCAGGATTGGATTAGTGGATTAGGATGTGTTATAAATATCCTAAGATATAATTATTGACTATTATATGGTAGGAATTGTGGTATTAAGACATAGGGTAATGGATTAGATAGTGGTTCACCTCAAAAATTATTAATAGAAACACTTTTTAGGGTGAGTAGGTTTCATGGATCTTATGTGAATGGAATGAGTCATTGGTGTGTGATATAACATAATAAAGAGGGGTTTATATATGAAATTTCAGTTATGAGGTTAATTTTGGTGAGATGTGATGGGTCCCCTGGTGCGGGGTGTGAAAAATGTATGAATGTAGCATGTAAAATTGTTTCCTATGTGTCTTTAATGGTTTTGGAATACAATTGACCATGGGGATTTTGACATGGATGGGTATCATATAATTGGGTGTGAAATTGAACATACGAACTTAGATAAGATCAAGTCAGTCTTATGGGCTCTACAATCTCGATAGTGTTTTGGATGTGATTCGGTATTGGTGGATGAGAACTGGGTTACATCTAAGGAGTTAAGTATATATATTTGTTATTAAAATGAGTATGTAAATTGGATTAGTTTATCATGATAGGTATAATTGGTCATGTAATAGAGAGGTTAGCCTATGAGTCTAGATGGATGGTGATATTTCAAATGGGTTATGGAGATATATCATATAGGACTAGAGAAATATTGTGAGTCGGGTCATGAGATACTATTAATGTGTGGATTTCTATATTCGATCTAGGTTATGGGGTAATAAAAGTGCTGTTTTTATATATTAATCCAATTTAAATTGATTCAAGAATTTATTTGATGATATTACGAGGTGTTAAGTAACACCACCCAGGTGAACATATTTATTTACTGGTTTTATATAGTGCCCATGGTTAAATTAGATTAGGTCATGAGATTCTATTTGTAATTTAGTTTCCATAGATAGATCAACTAAAGAAATTTAATGCTATTTGGAATTTAGTAACCACATTTTCATTGTCCAAGAGAAGGATTTTCTATATGGTATTTTTCTCCCATGGTTATATCAATCGATATCCAAAAATTCCATATGGTAGATAGCACTAACCGTCATGTCGGTAGTCGGTCATAGAAATAATAAACAATATCCATTATTCTATTTTGTGATGTACATGGTTCAACAAATATTATTTTCCATGTAGGTTATGGCATCATGGTCACTTAATTTTCATAATTTGAACTAATGTATTCGCTTCTATATAATGTTTGATCCTGCATTATTTATTATACTCAGTTATATCATTGTTTATATTAGAATCCCCATTAGTTGTTTTCTACTAAGAAACATTTCTAATAACATTTGAGGGAAATTTTTTTGATGTGATGAATTTATGTCTAATATGAATGTTTGATCATATGTTATATAGAGGACAGAGTTATATTTTGTCAACATTTATTAACAAAAAAGATCTTGGTCATGCCTAAGATTATTTGTGGATCCAAAAGCGTATGTATGTTCTCTAATGTATATATTATATGATAAAACATGTTGGAATTATTTTTATGAATTAGATGTAATGATTTAATATTTATTAGTTATATTATGGGTGTGTCTGTTTTTTAGTATGACCACAAGTATATTATATTTAACCAACTTAAGATATATGCTCAAAAATAATGATGTGAGAAATAATTTATCGGTAGTGATCCCATCCTATGAAATCCATAACACGGAAGAAACATCAAAAAATCATTATAACAAAATGTACAGCCTCTTAAATCCTCTATAGATGAACTATCAAATGATATTGGTACGGATAAAACCAAGGCACATGAATAACACATGTTTTACATTGATTTGACTTATGCCACAATCTATGGGGAAACACTACAACACTTTTATTCCAGTAAATGAAAGATTATTACAATATATCATTGTCAATGTATAATAATCACATGTGCTAAACTACACTATTTATAATAAGATCTATTCCATTTTCATAGAATTGAATACCATTAAATCGTTATGGGATAAATTTTGCCTTCCCCAATCACTATGGAAAATATCTGTGTTTTATCATTGATGTCCACCATCCTGAATACTAATCTTGGATAGTAGTTCTATCTAATGATAAATTCATAAAGATCACCCTTATGTTTTTCCATTTTTTGAAAAAATACACTACCTATATGATATGTGATCAAATGTAACTATTTTTTATAGCTTTCATAAGTACTATCTGATAATATGGTTTGAATATACCATCCTAATACCATCATCTAGCTATATCATCTAGTGAAATAATATAGAAAATATGTTTGTATAACATCCATTTATATAATGTTCTGGATTCCTTGACCATGGTTTCTAAAACTATTCCATTACCATCTAATCAATAATAAATTAGTTTCCAAATGTTCTTATTTTCAATATACTAATTCGTTTTGCCAATAAATTGTTTTCATAACCAAGATTGACAATCTCTAATATGAGAATCATTTTCTTGGCATCATCACCAATTGTAACACCCCAAGATTCAATGGTATGCTTCTCTTTGAATAATACAGTAGCGTGTGTTGTACGCAACTTCGAGTTCTAACAAACACCACAACTAATCAAACTAGACGTTATTAATTGTAATACCCACTTTTTGAAATATTATAAATTTTATCATTTAAAATAGACTTCATTTTTGGATTTAGAATATCAAAATATACTAGGTTGAAATTTTGGTACTTTTCAGATAACTTTCATATTTTGATTAATAGTGAAAATTACTAAATTTATTTTAAAAAACATTTTTAACCAAAACAATTAATAGTGATAAATTATGAATTTGAGTGATTTTAACATATAATTAGATTATATTTTTATCATTTAATCCCATGCTAGTCCCTGGACATAATTTCACATTTAAACTGGACATAAGCAAGTGTCAATCTTTTTATAGTTATTATTTCTTAAAAACACACTTTTTGTTTTGACAACGGGAATTAATTTTAAATTAATTTCTGCAACTTCTATGTCTTTAATTTTGAAAACTGAATTCCATATTTGGAATCAATATGTCCTTTTTTAGACATTTTGAATAATTACTTCGGTAAATATTTTATTTATCATGGTTAAAGGGTAAATCCGGTAGATAAGGGTAAAAAAATAATATTATAATAATATTAATTTACCCTAAAACGTGTCCTAACACTATTTAATGATACATTTCTGACCATGGGATTCTTTGGGTCGATTTTAGGACCCCATGGAGCCACTTGTAAGTGATAGGGACACTTTATATTAATTAAGTTAAAGAAATTACAAAAATGACAAAAGCATATATCTTTTAGAAAAAAAAATTTACATAGGGTTATATATGTTATATTTTATACTATGAGCGGATGAGCCCGTAAAGGGCGCAGCGGGGTTAGGGTTTCCCCTGTCGCCGCCTTCCCTTCCCTCTTCTCCGGCGGGCCGCGTTTCCGTTCTCGGCGCTCTCTCGGCGTGCTCGCGGTGCGGTGGTTGTGTGGATGCGCGCTCTTGTTGTTCTAGCTCGGATCTGGTGTCGCAGGTTTCTTCTGCGGCGTTGCGGCTTCCATCCCTGTGGCGTTCGTGTGGGCTCAGATCTAGCAACGTGGGGTTCGTCTTGCAGCTGTGGGGTGTGATCTTCCTCGACGAGGTCTCTGGCGGCGGCGTGGTCCTTCCGCGGCTCAGCTCGGGCATCGCGGTGGGGTGTGTTCTTCCTTGGTGAGTTTCTGGGCGGCGGCGTGCTTCTGTTGTGGTGTGGGTTTGGCGTCGCGGCGGTTTCTACCGCGGTGAAGCTTCCCGGCGGCGGCGAGGCTTGTTCATGGTTCAGGGTAGGGGTCTTGGAGGGGCACGTTTCTTTCGCGGCGTTATCTCAGGGTGGCGGTGGTCTGTCTGTGCCTTGGATCTGGTGCGGCGGGGGGTTGTGCTTCACCGGCGAAGGAAGCGAGCTTCCGCGGTGTTGGGTGGTCCGCTTTGCCAGGGTGAAGGGGCCGCGTTCTTGATCTGTTGGGGCGAGGGTGGTCGGTCCTTTCTTCCGCGACGGCATGCTCTGCCAGGAGTGGTTTGGATGGGTGGTGTGGCCTGTCTAGGAGGTCGTCAGTATTTGGGTGGCGGCGACGGGATTTGAGGTGAGTAATTTTCTGCTCTTTTCTGCTGGTGGTAGTTCTGTTTTGGTGAAGATGGTTTTGTCCCGCGTGGTGGAGCGGGCTGAAGTGGGAGCTGGTAATTTTGGAGATGTTGCTGGATTGGTTGTGTTTTTTGGTAACGCTGTTGTGGGCTGGTTTCTGTTTGGCTGGAATGCGATGAAGTGTGCAGGTTGGAATTTGGTGTTGTTGGTTCTGTGTTGCTTGCGGTGGACCTTCTTGGTGAGGAGGTGCTGGATACCGGATTTTGTGGGAATGGATGATGGTTGTTGCAAGGATGTGAGCTCTGGTTGCGGGTTTTTGTGTGATTCTGGTGCTGATGGTTATGTGTTGCTGGTGGTGGATTGTTCTGGTGAGAAGTTGTTGGATGCTGGTTTTTGTAAGGATGGAAGCTGGTCAGTTCTTGGTAGCAAGCTGTTGGATGCCTCATACTGCTGGATGAGGGTGTTGGTTGTTGTTTGGATCTTGGTGTGCTTGCTTGGTTTTTCTTTTCTTTTTTGATTCTTCTTTTTTTGGCGTGGGTTGTAAGGGGTTTTTGGGTGTGGGTCGTTTGACCCCGCCCCTCCCTTGTCTGCTGTGTCTTTGTGTCTTTTTCTAATAAATTTTGGGGGAGTCAGGAATAGCCTGGCCCCGAGCCTTCCTTGTTATTTTATACTATAAATATTATTTAGAAATATAAAACTATTTACTACATAATGGTATTTTATTTATAAATTTTAGACATTTAATAATTAAATTTATTTATGACACAATAATGATGCAGTGTTTTCCTTATTAATGCATGAATCAAATAATTTGTATTATAAAGGTTAAAATAAATATAATTTAATGTTTTGATGACATCCACGAATTTTATTGGTTAACATGACATGTTAGTATTGATTAAATGAATTTGGTTCATATTAATAAATTTTTTAAGACTTTAACAAAAATCAATTATTGAATAGTGTCAAAATTGACATAAAAGTGTTTTTAAAACAAATATTATATTATTAATTGATATTCTATTGTTAAAAATCTAAGGTTCGACCAAAGGAATTATATCATGATATGTGTATCATTAATGGACTACTTGGTGGTCTATTGGATGTTTATAGTAAGATTATTAATCATATAATATAAAAATACAAAGAGACATTGTAAATGTCAAACTAATTAACATAGAGTTAAAACTAAATGATAAGGTAAATAAAGTGACCCAAACCTGTATAAAACCTATTGGTTGAGTATATTTTGACCCATACCCACCATATCTTAGAAAAAAATTAATTTTGAGAAATTATAAACCGAATATGAATTTATTATAAAATAATATTTTAAGTTTTTCCTAAGGTGCCCCTCACCCCTCTTATAAAAGGGCACTCCCCCTTCTCACTAATTCATACCTTAAAAGCCTTTTGGCTCAGCCAACCCCTTCCCAAATATCCTCTAAACTTACCACAATTCATCTTAGAGGCCTTCCGTTAGTTATAAAGCCAACTTAAGGATCCCTTTTGGCCAAATCAAAAGGATGAACCTGAAGAAGAGGCAATAATTTCACCACCCTCTTTCAAGTTCCTTTCTTCTTCCACTTATTCGTTCTTTGTTATATCCATTCTAAAATAATAACTCCAGTATCTTATATATACTGTGATGTTATTATAAATATGGCACAACCATATTCAGTATTCTATCTATACTTTTAATGACATGTCACCATACGTGCGTACGTAAGACTTACCGTCTCCACATCGTGGTGTAATTGTTATTAAAAACAATATTATTTGGATGGGTATGATAATGATGTGTAATTCATGTAAATAATAAATATAACATGATAATTATTCTGTATATATATGATATACCATCCAATTATATATTATTTTAACATCAAAAGAATCATATTGTTGCTCGTGCGTACGTACGGACTACCGTCTCCACGAACGCGATGAGATTCTTTCCCCATCATATCCATTCAAGTCTAATTCTCATTTCAGGATTAAAAGTAATGTTTAAGGACTCACTATCATTATAGATATGAAAAATATACAACCTATCCATAACAAACACATCTTATGTAACAAAACATATAAAATAAAACGAGTAAGTTTACACACGAAACGATGACAATACTAAGATTTTACTAACAAAGCAATGTTAAAAGATCATATATGATATCATATTAATATATATGAATCTTTTATAATTTAATAACAATTATTTCACCATTATATTTGAGGTTAACCTACCCTCGACCAAGGAAATTTAAAAGTTAAGGGTTTATTTCACAATCTCATCATTATTTGAGGTTGTTTATACGTAATTATCTACTAGGACCTATTTATCATCCACATCCATGTTTCTTAAAAAGGTATTTCAAAACATTCTTTCTATTTTACAGAATATGGGTTAAAGTCATTTATACACTTGTTTGAATTTTTATAAGAAGTTTATAAAGGAACCTTTCTGTTGTTTTCCAAATAAGGTCCTTTTTAACCATTTCGACAAAATTAAGGTAAGAATGTATTTCTTTTAACTTATACGGAGGGTGCGGCTATTTTCCACCATTATAAAATCGTTGAAGATTCCCTTAAAATATTATAAGAATATTTTGAATGTAAATGATTTATTTTATAATTATGTAACTTTTAAATTATTTCAAAATGAATATTTTAAGAATTTGTGAAAGGTACCCTTTATCAAGATCATAATTTTAAATGTTTTAAAGAATTGAATTTATAAATCTTTTTAATTAATTTCCATGTTTTCAAAATAATTTCTAAGGATTTTTTTATATGGATATTATTGTTTTGAAATGATATTTCTTTTGAAAAGTTTCAATGTGGTATGGGACACTTTGATTCAAAAATCTCTTTTAAAGTACTTCCTTTATAAATGTGTGACTTTTAAATGATTTCAAAAAAGAGATATTTCTCTCAAAATAGTTTTGATTTCATCTATTTCAACATCCTTTGATGGATTTTAATCTTATTTTTAGTTGATTTATTATGATACAAAACTTCTATATAGTATTGAGGGTTTTGTGATATGTTTGACTATGGATGTCTTCTTTTTATACCATTCATGGTTTATGGATAAATTATTGACATTTTTTATGCTAGTTTTAATACGAATGTTTATGTTATGTTTAAACTTGTTCATATGAGGAGTGCATTGGACTTAGTATGTGACGGGTGGAGCCCGCCATAGCTCCTCTATGCATCGTTATGTCTCATGTGACAAACTAGTGTCTTGGCAAAAGGCCTTGACAAAATCTTATTTTTAGTCTTGGAACAAGGCCTTGACTATGTGGTTATGATAGTCAGGAATTATGCATTCCATCATTATGAAAGTGGTTATTAATATTGGCTATGATTATTCGACTACTAGAATATCCATGTGAATAAGTAAATGGCATTATTTCATTTAATTTCTTCCATATTATGCTGAAGTTCAAGTTTAAAAGGATTTTGTTTTTTATACATTGTCTTAAATGTTTATTCTTATTTATGAAAGTTTCCGCTATATTGTTATCTTTACTGGGCATTTGAGCTCACCCCTTTCTATGTTTTATTTTTTTCAGGATGTGAAGAATTATTTTATGAATGACCTGTCGGGATTGTATAAGGGGATATGAGTGTGGAGACAAGATGTTGTTGTAGTTTTCACATTATGATGTAATGTAAACTTTATGATTGTATCTAGTGATTCCAAGGCTACTAAACTAATCGGTCATTCGAGACTTGATCTTTTTTTATCATTCCAATGTTATGTAATAATGCACCAACTCTGGGTAAATGGGGTCGGGCCGTTACACCAACTACAATATTATATTATAAGAACTTCTTTTTTCTCTTGAATCTTCCATTATAGTTATCATGGTTCCCCCACCGTACCTTCACATCACCCCAAAACTACTAAGATGTATATCCCCCTCAATATATTCAAGACTATGAACATCGTCAACATATTTGCTGGGTTCTAAGTCCATTACATCTACTATCAATATAAGACTACGTCATTCAACAAAGTCTGATTAATGAAATACTACAATTAAATATTATTTTACCTTGAGTGAAATGAGATATTTTTGCAATGTGAATGAAACATTGTGAACCAAAAATGGTAATTTAATCATCTTACTTCTATATGAAATCATACGTAAATCCCTTTAGATAGATCATAACATTCCTATATTCTATAAATTTTATGTACATTTATTCTATTATTGTGATTGAGTCAACAAGTAAAATATTCAAAATCCATATATAAATTTTTTTATAGTAACTTAACATGAATTTGATAGTGATTTTCAATGTTTCTTCATCTCCATCAATGTCTTATTATGAAAAAACATTTAATAACTCGTCTATTGGGAGTAAAGTTACATTTATCCAAAAAAAATTTATATATCCTAGAATAAATTTCACAACCTCCCAGTATTATCTTTTGTGACTTTATAGGAATATTCTATTAAATAACACTATATACAAAATGCTTAGATTATAAAAAATTATGGAATACATAATGATCCTAAGATTTTAAATATATTGATTTTTATCCATGTATTCAACCTTTAATTCCATTCATTTTTCCTTCTAATTACTTATATATATGTTCATATTATAGGCTATGATAACTTGTTTTTCCACATACATGGAAAATACCTCTTCCTCTATCGACATATAATCCATCTAGATGAAGAAAAAAGTATTATAACCTATATCTATAACAATTAAATTCCCCCAAATCCATTTTTTAATCCTTATCCTTTATCAAAATGATCTTTTACAATTATTCCTTTAGTTAGTTGATTGGTTACATTACAAAAACTATATTCCTAATTTCATAAATGTTGATAAGTGCGATAATGAAACTCCCATCATCAAAAACCATTTAGTAATAGATTTGGTGGACATTTTTTGTGGATTTACATATTCTCCTTCATTAATTCAATTGAACATATGATTACAATTTCTTATAGAAACATTAAAAACATAAAATGATCTGGTATATCTTATACATAATATAATACATTCAATGCTCCTTGAAACATATTGACTAATCAATATAGATATCCTCATATAAGTCTCAATAAATAAATATTGTCATCAAATCCAACTGATCAAGATACCAATTAATCAAGAAAACCACCCTAAACATCATTTGAATATTTTTTATTTTCAAACTATTGATGAAATTATATATATGAAATTTATAGAATTGATTTATTGAAACCCCTTTATTAATAGTCTGGTCTTGAAATTACACCTATTGTCCACATTTTCCATTTAGCTTAAGCACTTAATATTTTCAAGGTCATTCATTATAGTAGGTCTATTTATCAAGTCTCATATTCCTACAACATGGATATAATCAATTTTATCTTTTGTAACTAACTCTCATAGATTTAAGTGATTCAAAAATAAATAATCTTCCAGAATTGTAGGATCTCCATCAAATATTAGAAACATTTATTGAATATAACTATTGTACATATACACTTTCAAACTCTCCATTGAAAACCTATGTTGGTTTATATCTGGTTAATCCCCTTTTTTAATTACCACATCAAGATTTTTAACTTCCTGAGATTTTTTGAAAGCCTCAATGGTTCTTCAGCTCTTTAGTACTTCAGAACTAGAAAACACCATGATAAATTCACTACCCTCCATAATATAATTCATAAATTCTAGAATTTTATATACTAATGTGTTTTCTGAATATAATAGATTTTCATTAATATGTGGACTAAAATTTAGATAAACTACATAATTTGATGATACTTTGTCTCATCAGAATTTTTAGTTAGTTCTTGCCCTCCCAAAAGATCTATCGATTTATGATAACATTTCATCTTTTGACCACCTTCGAATGGATTTTTCTCTAGTGTTGAAAACCAAAATCTTCATAAGAAAATATCAAAAAGAAACATTATTTTTACTTAGTGAAATTCTTGTTCATTTACATGGAATCACGATGGATGTAGTTGAGTGAAAAAACACATTCACATGGATGATGTTAGCCATTAGTTTATACCAACCTAATTCCACTAATTTATTACCAAATTATGTATAATGAATATTTTCAATTAAATAATATTCACAAATTCATAACTTCTTCCCAAGTATCCTCATATATTCTTGTGTCAATAATCAAACTCATTTCACATTTAACTAGTATATGGTACTTTCGATCTGTTGCATTGTTATATTTTGGTTTTCTTGAAATGGTCTTTTGAAAACATATATATGTTATATAACTAAATAATTGATATTATCTACTAATAAACTCCCCTCCATTATCATATATCAAGATAATAATCTTGATAATGATCTCCTTTTTCTCCTTGGATATTCATTTTAAAAAGATTATAAATACCTTAAACATGTGATTTATATAGAACACCCACACATTCTAGGTTGCATCATTGATTAATTTAACATAGTATATTGATAAACTATTGGAATAAAGTTCTGATGGCCCCCATGCGTTCATATAATCCCATACAAACATCTTATTCTATGATTTTTTCACTTCCATTCATAAGAAAACATTTATATTTTTCCCATTAATGCATTCATCCCCTATCATGTACCCAATTATTCTAGTCTTGGAAAATCCTTTTGTTGTTAGGAATTTCCTCCAGTCCTCACTAAGGTGGAAAAATGGGTTATTCTATAACATCATGAATTTTACTTTTCTACCATGCATGACACCTTATGATACTCATGTATGTTATTGAGTCCCATTATTCAATTATTTTTAAAAATCATTGTTCCATATAAAATAATCCATTGCCCATCCATGAATTCTGTATTGTAACTTAGGTCATCTACCTTTACAATATAAATATTGTTCTTCTAAATCATAGGATGTGTTGAACTCCTTGAAAACAAATAAATCCTATGCTCATTTTTTGAATGTAAATGTATGAACAAGGTATTTATATCATGTTGGGGTCCTTTTATGTCAAGTATAAATACTTATTTTCAGCCTAATATGGATGTGAAATGAGTTTTAAAAAGGATATGGTGGTGTGAGAGGCTTGTTTGGAGATCTGAACCCCATCCAATAGAGAGAAACACTAATTTTCTAGGTTAGTATACACCATGTGATCTAGCCTTTATAGTCTCTCCTATCCATGTCAGGCTGGATAGTTTCATAAAGCAGGGTGAATGGTTTTCCCTACCATTCTACAAGATCCACATGCCCATGAAACAATTGTAGAAATTGTATAAGAGGGTTTTCCTTATTTGGTGCATGTTTACTTTAATAATGTGGCTTATCCGTGTGAAATTCCCTTCATACAATAGGAGGAACATGGTTGGTGCATGATTTGGCCAAAAGTGTAGCCAAACCATGAGCCCCGTGAATTTTGGTTAAAATGAATGTATTTCCTTTAATAACCCAATTAATCCTATACTATTTTTTCCTGATCTAATTCTAGTGGATAGAACCATCCCTTCTCCAGCTTTGAAATCATTTTAAGCTCTTTTGTAGTCCATGATCCCATATTACCATCTAAACTCCAATTAAATCCACATTCATGATATTGGATGTGCAATAGTAGGAACTCAATTTCATTTTTATTGGTTTTTCATTATTATTTCCCATAAAAAATCTATTTATATATAGTTTCATTTGCCCAATTTTCATGACCTTTATCAATTATTATGAAATATTCTGATCCCTACTAAACTGAAAGCTGATACTAGGTTAGAAGTGTGATATGAGGCTATGGTAGGTGTCCTATAACTCATCCCTCATGTTCCTTCATTTTATATGTTAACAGCTACGCTTTCCGATTTCATCTGGCATTACCTGTTAAAATCATGTGGCTTATTTATAGTTATTAGAACTATGTTATAATACCCATTTCTTATATGCTATCCGTCATTGGTGGTTACAACCATGATTTCAACCGCACCATGTATTATGTTTTCATAATTATGATTTTGTTTCTTGTTAAGCATATATGTACCACCATTCGGGGGTCCCTTGACTTGACCTAGATATAGTTAAGTGTTTCATTATATCAATTAAGTGATAATTATTGACACAACTAATGGTTACCCCACACTAATTAAATGAATTTTTTAATTTATAATGTTTTTTCACTCTGAATTTTTCACCTTACCCACATAAGTTATGTGTTTTAAATTAATCCAGAAATTATTAATCATTAATTGGAATGTATATTATTGATGTCAATTTTCATAGTTTTTTATAAATGAGTTCCACATGGATTATAATATTTGTCCCATATTTTCATGTTTACGTAAGGTTAAGGAGGGAACCGTGTAATTAAAAATGAAATGATATAAATGGATTCTTGTACAATAAACTATTCACCCTAATGAAAATTTTGGAATGAGTTTTTCAGTTATTAAATGGAATGAGTATTACATGTAATATCTAATAAATTGAATCATGTATAGGTTTCTTATTGACTTTTGACCTTTAAATTATTATAATTAGAGTTCTCAGACTCTATCTTACCTTAGATTTCTATTGGAATGGCTTGAGCACCCATGGATTCCATTTCAATTCACTGATGTTAGTTTCTAAGGTTGATAGCCCCCTCAAAACCTGATCCTTGTCTACTAGTGGATGCCCATTATGACACCATCGGTTCCCTCCATTATTTTTATATGATTCCCTGAATACACTCCAAGAATTCAATGTGACATATATAGATAAGAGCCTGCATGGATATACCCTTGGGCCTAGTTATTTATTATCCCAAATTACGTTGGATGTATTCCTTAGACTCTGTTAGAATTAAATTACTCTGTAATTCCTTGGGGGATTCCTATTGAATTATGCACTTTCCCTTATAGATAAGTTATAGTTTGTTACCTAATTTTGATCAAACCATAAGGTCAATGATACCTTGGTTATTACCTTACATCCTTCTCATTATTTATATAAACATGACGCATTGTTATATACTAGGTCCTTCACTCTTATTACTATTTCATGATGTCATTTATTGTTATATGTACCATGACATACTATAAAAACTGGAAGATAATTATTTATGAGCAGTTTATATGTTTAGCCACTGGCATAGGATAATGCAGGTACATGGGTATTTGTGTTACTATAATACTTTTCATTCATATATGCATACTTTCACACTATTTTAGTTTATATTACATGGAATTAATGGTAAAGGTTCCACTGATGGTGGGATACTGAGATTTATCTCACAATAAATTTAGACCTGTATTTTTACATGCAAGGATTAAATGTATGTAGGTGTCAGAAAAGGGAAGTGTCTCACCTTAGACACCTAATATTTCATACTTTCTATGTTTGGAGCATAGTTGGGGATGTTCAACCTAAAGATTAATATTATTGGATGGTTTTTGTCTTATTTATTATTATTATTTATAGAATATATTACCTTTTACCTTGTATCCATGTTTTCATTTTTATAGAGACAGGACATGTGTCCTTATTAGCTTTTGTTTATTTTTATCAATTGTTTCTATTGTTTATCATTTTGTATTCTTTTGATGTGGCATCTATTTACCTATGATTATTCATCTGTTTACATATTACTTTTATTTGATGTGGTACACTCTGGTAATGATGGAATAGTCTCCCCATAGATACACTCAAGTCCCTCGATGGTAGTAGGAAGCATCTGGAATATGGGGAGATGTTCATGATGTCATATGGTTATCCAGGCTCGGGGATCCTCTGTGTGTCATCAAGGTTCTGGATGATTTTTTTTATCATAATAGATTTTTTCTAGTTTTACTAGTTTTAGATAATAGATTGGAACTTAGGAATGATTATAACTTTGTTACAATACATTCTTGGGTGTAGTTAAACCATGTTGGGTGTAAATACTGAGTTTACAGAATAATTATTTTTTTACCTTTTCCCTTTTACTATTGATATTATTTTACCACTGGGTGACATGCATATTGTTTGATGCTTATTATGGTTCTTTTTGAGATCATTATTTTATACATGGACCAATGAGATGTGGGAATGGATCATTAATCATGCATCATTCTAGGAACATATAATTCACCTAACATGCATTCCATGCCATATAAGATCATTTCACTTCATATATTTTCTTGATATGCCTACGATTGTTGAGAAAGGCTTGTTTATATTTATATATATTCTTATGTGAATCTTTGTCTATGACTGAGATATTTCTAGTTTCAATTCATGAGGTGTATGTTCCCTCAAGGGGGGGTAAAAAGCCTAGTTTCTAAAGTCAAGAAATCATATATTACTCGTTACATTTTTATTGTGAATTTTGATGGGATTAAATTGAAAGTAAATGGGTGTCAATTTCAGTGATAAGGTGCATGGGCCCTAATTTACTGGGACTAACAATCAATTTTAAACTAGAATTTGATTTATGTTTATAAGAAAATGAAACTAAAAATGTAAATCAAGACATATAAATGAAATTGTTACCATTAAATGATGAGTAATGGTTTAGTTAACCCTTCAACTATTGAAACCCTATAATATAAATTTGATCTCTAATTAATTAGTAGCCTTCTAAACATGAATTTATGGTAGTATACCTTGGTTAGTAATCATTTTTCAAACATTTTGCATCTAATAGTGCTTTTAACATCTTCTAATCTTTTCTTAATGTGTTATCTTGGATTTTTTAGACTAATAATTCCAAAAAGTCCACGTCCTACATTCCAAGAGGCAGTCCATAACCATGCTCCAAATGTGGTGGGCCCCGTGGAACCAGTCTAACCTCTAAGAGTGCCGCATAAGGAACTACCTATTATACCTGATCTAGAAAATGATTATCGGCTTTGTGAGAGTGTTTCATAGTTCCTTGAAACCTGTGTTCTAGATTTAAGAATCACTAATTCCAGTTGGTTTCCTTTAGATTTATTCATGGTACCAGAAACGTCCAACATTTCATTATCCAAAAGAATACCTTCTTTCCAAAGGCATGAATTCTTTATGTTTTTAACATTACGAAATGTAAGAACGTGAAATCATCAAGAGGATGGGAATTCAGACTCATCACACCCTTTTCTGGGGAAATTATTGTCTACTCTCAGACCCTATTTGTAAAATTAAAATATTTTCATGAATCCTTATTAATTCACCAAGTATATCATAAGTATCCCATGGAATTTTCAGTCACTTATTAACATGTGTAAAATTTTAGAATCATCAGTATGTTTTCAAGGTTCTTCATCAATGGAAACATCTGTATGTATTCGAGGTTTTTCATCGATGATATCCTCTAAAATACCAATAAGAGATTATTTTAATCATCATTATGATGATACTAGTTTTTAAGCCACTTAGTGGGGCACTCTGGAATTTATTTTCATGCAGGGAGACAAAAGTTTGTTTTAATCTTGGGATTGTGCTCATAAAATGAGCTACCTACGTATCCTCGTGAAAGGAATCAGAACCCTCATTGTCCGGTTCCGCTTAGTAGGATGCATCAAACCTTTTATGGTCATGTGATAAGGACCTCTAAGTGTAAGGTGCTTAGTTGAAACATAGTGTGGAACTTATGTTGAAGCATCCCAAGGAACATGGAAAGGATATGAGTTTCCAAGTAGGGTCAAGACCTATTTGGAATATGGCCCAAGGAGAAAAAATTTGATATGAAGTGTTATGTTTGAACCTCAAGGAGGCTTCCTACGTATCCCAAATGGATGGGAATCAAATCCCACGTAGTACGATGAGGTTTTGTCTTACTTCCTAAAAAGGATGCCTTAATGATTTTAGGATGGAATTTGGGGCTTATTTCTTAAGGAGGATGGCCAAATTGGGGGAATTAGGGTTGGATTCTTGTGGAGGATATCCAGCGATCTCGGACTCTGAAAGCGCTTCCTATATATCCTAATTTGAACGTGAATAAGAGTTCTCATAGTTCCTCGGTTGAGTATTTGTGCACATGTTGTAACCATCAATTATCTCTAAGAACACGTTATTCATGCTCGGTGTGAGAAACAAGAGGGTGTGAAAGATTCAACAATGACACTTCACAAATTTCCTCCTCTGCTGATAGAAGGGGGTGAGGTGACAAACCTTCCCTCTACTGTATTTGCATTGGACAAGGGTCCAATGTAAGGAAAAATGGGTGAAGGTCAGGGACTTATACCAGGATGGCTGCCCTATTGAAATTGGTTGGGGCTTAATCCTATGGAGGATTCCCATTATAGGATTGGTTGGGGCTTACTCCTAAAGAGGATTCCCATTTGGGAATTTTTTGGGGAATACACTTAAGAAGGATGCCCATTTGGGATATAACTTTGCCTAGGAGTCAGGTGATATGGTTTGAGTAGTTTCTTGAGAAGTGTATCGACTCAAGGAAATTGAGGAATCCATAAGGAGAGTCCAAACTCATAATATGTGGAAGGAACCAAGAGGAGTAAGTCGACTCAAGGAACTTCATTGAGTGTGCTGGAGTTTCTCAAATCATTTAATTCAGATGTTGGATGTTGGGCCACATGAAGGGTGAAATTGAAAATGTCATTAACCGGATTAGAAATGTTCTTGGTGCGACTCTCGATTTTTCATGGGGTTGTAAGTGAAAAAAGTGAAGGGACCGGCCCGAAGGGTGGGGACCGCAGCCCAACAGTAAGCCCAAGCAAGGGTTTGGGGGTGCAGCCCTCGCAGTATGGACCAGTGGGGTCATGTAGGTGCTCCACCAAGGTGCCTTGCGTAGGTGTTCCGCGTAGCTCCCCAACAAAAGTACTCCATACAGGTGAGGAGCTCAAGTGCTCCATACAGGTGTGGTGCACAAGTGTTCCGCGCAGGCGCGCCACATTGGGACTCTGCTCAGGTGCTCCGCATAGGTGCAGTGCGCAAGTGTAGCTTTCATGTGCTCCATGCATCTCCATATGTTCTAGACCTTTATGGTACATTGAACCAAGTTTTCCCATTTAATTCTCTCTTCTCTCATGTTATAGAGAGCTAACTAAGAAAATATGGGGGATCTTGGTGAAATAGCTACAGAATGGGAACTTTGGGACTCCTTCCATCTTTTTTTGGTCCCTGAATTGGGGAGCCCAAGGGTCCTATTTATAGGTAAGGAGGGGACCTGGTCGAAGGGAGTTTGTCAGTGTAGGTCCTTCGTGTAGGTCCTTTGCATAGGGGTCTAGAAATTATTCTTTTTCACAGGTCCTCTACGCAGGTCCTCTTTGTAGGTCCTCCACACAGGTCCTCCATGTAGGTCCTCCGCGTAGGTCTCCGTATAGGTCACTTGCATAGGTCCCTTTGTGAAATTTTATCCGTCTTCCAAATGCCATAACTTTTGATCTATAAGCCTATTTTGGCTATGAGACCAGTCAAATTGAATGTCTTGAAAAGATCTACACTTCTTGATATGATAAATAAATCATGTCTTATCGGATGGACCTTGAAATTTGAATTTAATGTGTCAACACCTTTTCGTGATTAATCTTGGAAATCCACTGCCTACTTCTATATGGGTAATCATTCCACATATTGACTGGGTATGGAGTTGTATTTTGGCACATAAAAATCCAACCTGAATCTTCTTATTTCATGGTGAAAACATATTTACTCATACTTTACATTTTTTTCTATGTGAGAATAATATCTTCACTCTACTAAAAAGTTCATGGAACACATTTTATGGTGTCAACAGAACCCCCCCCCCAATAATTTGATTCATTCGGAATAAAAAGAATCTTCGTATAATGTGAAACAAGGTCACTTTTAAGCTTTCCAACATCATTCGGTAAGATTTGGAGTTACATCATGTGTGGAAGGATGATAAATTTTTTTCCAAATCCATAGGTCTTAGCGAGCATTGTTTGACTGTTCCTACGGTCGTATGGAAAACCCTACACACATTGTGTCTTTTGAATTTTATTTCTCAAAATTACATAAACCATATAAAAATGTATATTTAGTGAGATGAGACTTGACATTTGTCTATAATTCCCTATGAGGGTTTCCAATATGGGGAGTACCACGTCTCTTGTTTTTTGACAGTTTCGAGAGAGGCATGTTGGACTATAAAGTTCTAGTATTTATGTTCGAATAGCTTTGACCATAAATTTTGAAATTAGATCCCAAACAAAACTTTGTGGCTAAGAAATGCTTTAATATTCTTTAAATATTTCCAAGGGGAATCTTGAGCCCTGATTTTTATGGCCACAAGATTAAAAAAAAGTGTCAACATAAGGGGAGTCTCATCCAAGAATGATGTTACCATTATTTGAAAAACTCGTTATGGGGGTTGTGTTATACAAGGCCAACTAGGGAATATGCTATATACCCAAAGAGTGGCATGTTTTGGATGACATTCCTATTATGTAGGTAACTTATGCAAGGCCACCTAAGGGCACGTACTGCATATTCATTCAAAAGAGATCATTAATAATTTAACATTTTTATACTGATAGATAAGATAAAATATGATTTGTGTGACTCCAGACCATAATGGGTGGTTTTACCAAGGAAATGAATTTAAATAATGATAGGGCTATTTTAGACTGACATAATTCTTGAATAGAAAAACCATCTGTAAAAAAATTTGGTGTTTCAGTAATGGTTAAAATTTATTAAAAAGGAGAATTTATGATATCATATTGTGCATTTTTATGTCTTGCATTGAGGACATTGGGTACTATGCAGTTTTATGTCTTGTAGTGAGGACGTTGTGCTGTGCAGATTAATGTCTTGTAATGAGGACGTTGTGTTGTGCAGTTTAATGTCTTGCAGTGAGGACATTGTGTGGATTTAATTTGAGGTCTTTAGCTTTTACAAAAGGTATTAAAAACTCTCCAAATTTCGAGATAATTTTTTTGGAAAGATACAATCATATTCAAGTATGGATGGGAAAACTATAAAATGTGATTTATAAATTTCTGGAATCAAGGAATGATATATGAAAAGGTCTACAAGAATTAGAGGAAGTCTTTTCTATGAACCAAGTTACCATTACATGACAAACCCGTTATGGGGGCTGTATTATGCAGGGCCAACTAGGGCATATGCTATATAGCCAAATGGTGTCATCTTTTTACTAACATGCCTATTTTGTAGGAAACTTATGAAAGGCAACCTAAGGTAATGTGCAGCATAGTCAGGGAAATGAGCTCTCGGAAGTTTGAAGTTCTATTGCTAAATTTTGAAGAAAGTTTATTGAGATTCTGTTTTTCCAAAGCATAGAGTTTGATTTATAGAGAAATGTACCTGAATATGGGAAGGGTATTTCTAGTCAGGATATCCAACAAATCAGAGGAACATGAATATTATGAAGTTCTGACCCAAACGTAAAAGATATGGTATCTATAGTTTTAGGTCATACAAATAGGACCAGAAATAGAAACAATATATGATATGTGGCCAAGTGAATTCAAGGTTACTCCCTAGTGAATCAAACACATGGTTAAGTAAATGTATAAATCATGGTCTTGAAGATTTTTAGATTGTGAGAAAGATAATGGGACAAATATACTTGAATGACTGTTTTAAAATATATATTATTGTATGTTGTCATCAAATATTAAAGGGGACAAAGATACTATAACCAAGAACAAAGTTACTGTTATTGGACAAACCCATTATGGGGGCTGTATTAGGCAGGGCCCACTGGAGCATATGTTGCATAGCCAAATAAAGGCATCTTTTGGCTAACATGCCTATTATGTAGGCAACTTCTGCAAGACTGCCTAAGGGCATGTGCTACATAATCAGGTAAAATAGATCTTAAATATTAGAAACTATTTCACCAGAAATAGTAATGAAGATTATGAGAATCTGAAAATATTCAAGGTTAAGAGTGTGAAATGTGGATGGAGTTATTTGTTAACGCACAAGAGAACTGTTTGAGTGAATATTGTTCATGAGTTCGATGTCATTTACATAGATCTGACTCATATGTAAAATGGAGACATTCTTTGTTTCCTTTGAATGAATATGGTGAAGTGTAGTTTTATGTCATGCAGTGAGGACATTATACTATACAATTTTAATTCATACAGTAAGGACATTATTAACCCTATAATAAATTAAAACACATTATATAAAGACGCCATTTACTCAATTTCTAAGTCCACGCGAGACATGTTTGGTGTGAAAAACAAGGAGCAATAAGGGTTTGTTTTATAATGAATGGTGATGGAAATGAAGAATAGGGGTATTCAATTTTCATTCAGTGCAACATCATGTGTAATGGATGACAATGAACTAATATGAATAGAAATAAATATTGTAACTAGATTAAGGTATAAAACCAAAGTGTCGCTATATGTCTTCTTGGGGAAAGAATCAGGTCATACATAGTTTTTAAAACATTCTCTATGCAGATTGATTTTTATAAAATAAATAACGGGGTTTTTTTATTGTGTTTGGGCCAAATATTGGAGATCCTGGTGTCTCTATGTATCTCAAAATAGATGAGAATCAAGCCATACACAGTTAATTAAACAATCCTTCCTCATGCTAAGTTTGACATAAGGAATGAGGGCTTTTGATACGTTCTGAGTAAATGATAAATCTTAAGACATGAAATGGTATAAGGACCATATAATGTATCATAAGGAAACAATATGTATAGATCTGATTCATATACATGAGGAGAAAAAAAATAAGAATATTTATATATTGTGGTTGGGGCCAAAATTGGAGATTCATGTGTCTATACATATCTCATTGAAAATGAGAATCAATCCATATGTAGTTCTTGAAACATGGTCTCCATGAAGATCTGACTCTAACATAGGAAAGAGAGGGACTCATGTACTACTAAGAAGTAGTGATGACATCAATGACATTTTCTTATGGAATCTTCTAACATTAAATAATGAAAACATTAGTTGTACATATGATGTCATGCAATTTAATGTCATGCAACAAGGATGAAGATACTAAGCACTTTAATGTCATTCAACATGGATGCTTATAGTTTTTATGCAGTTTAATGTCTTGCAACTAAGAAATTGGATGTTGTGTAGTTTTATGTTTTGAAGCAAAGACATTGTACTATACAGTTTAAAGTCTTACAGTGAGCACTAATGGGTATAATTACAAAATGTATTTCTTCAAAAATCTCGCATTGGTTGGAGATGTAATGAGCTATCCATCCATTGAGATTAAAGAATAGGCTCTATTTGAATAAAACTTATGTATGGAATAAGGTCCTTCCCATTTTTGTTCTAGTTTTTTAGGTTTCTTTCCTAGTATCATTAGAGTCCTAAGGTCCAATACCAATTCTTTTTGGAGGAATGAACGAAGATGAACATTCTTATTAAAATCTCATGATATTATATTTTTATAGACTTCTAGATAATGAAAAGTATGCAATATTTTCTCATCTAATCATTCCAACTCATTAAACCATTTCTGAGATCATTCATCTGTAGACAACTGATCATAGATTGAAACACTAAGTCAAGGAAATTGTATTTCAATTGGAAAAACTGCTTCAGTTATATATACCAATGAATAAAGAGTTTCTTTGGTAGTAGTAAGGGTAGTTTTCTGATAAGCCCATAAAGCATTCAAATGTTTATCAAGCCATGATTTATTATCATTATCCTCCATATTATAGAGTATATTTGATACGGTTTTGTTGAAAGCCTTTATCTTTCCATTAGCCACTGCATGATAGGGAGATGAATGGTTGGATTTGATATTATATTCCTTATATAACTTTTTTACTTTAGCAGAAAAAAAATTAGTTCCATGGCCCATCAAAATAGTATGAGGTATGCCAAATATGTCAATGATATTAGTTTTGATAAAACTAATGATGCTTTTGGATCCGACTTCCTTGAGAGGTATTTCCTCTTCCGACTTAGAGAATAAATCAGAAGCAGTGAGAATATACTTGAACTGCTTAACCATATCTGGAGGATAAGGCCCTAATAAAACTATTCCCCATGTGTAAAATGGCTTGGAGTATTTAATTGTATGTAGAAGCACTGGGGGTTGATGAATTAATTTGGCATGCACTTGACAGAGATGACATTTTTTAGTGAAGTCTGTACAATCCTGTGTTATTGAAGGCCAGAAGTATCCAGGCCTTCAGATTTGATCGTAGAGTATGTGCCTGGATTGGTGGGAACCACAAGATCCTAAATGAACTGCATTCATGATAGCTGCGGTCTCTTCTCCATCAATACATCTGATGATAATTATATCAAATCCTTGCTTGTAAAGGATCTTTTGGTGGTCTGAACTATCATAAAGAGTAAAATTAGCCGCTCATCACTGGATCTTCCCCTTATCATCCCTGTTTGGTGGAAGTATCCCATTTTAAAGATATTCTATGATTGATGTTCTCTATCCCATGGTATGACCATATGGTTCAAAAATAGAGAAAATTTCAATAATTCCCTCCATTCTGTTATGAACAAAAGGCAAGATGACACGATGATGGGTTATGCTGATAACTGTCGCATCCCGATTGGGATCTACCAAGTCTAGAGATACATTAGCCAATGCATCTGCTTGGGAATTTTTTGATCACTGGACATAGGACAATGTCGTCTCTAAGGGAAATCATCCATTAACTCTCTGACGCAATCACACAAAGGGATTAACTCTTCTTTTTTGATAGAATATTCTCCATTGATTTTTTTGATTACCCACTATGAATCACCTTTTACCGTCAAATGATCCATTTTCACCTGAAGGGCCAATTCCAATCCTACGATGAGAGCTCGATATTTTGTTTCATCATTGTTACCACCTTCCGATAATAGGAAATAACAAGGCAATGCAGCCTTTTCTAGGGAAATAAGATCTATTCCTAATCTAACCTTGTTGAGTTTAAGATTTTCAAGTGTCTTCCCTGTTGGACTTCTAGAAGCACCATCAAAATACATTTCCCAGGTTTGGGAGTTATCTTGAGTAGAGATAACCTCGTCATCAGAATGTTCATTAATGAATGATGTGTCTTCCGTAGATGGGTTCTCTGCAATGAAATCTGCCTGATCTTGGCCTTTTATTTCTTTTTCAGGCTCAAACTAGATATCAAACTATTGCAGAATAACCACCCAACATGCTAGACATCCTGTAAGCATATGATGACTGAGGATAAATTTTAGCGGGTTATTAGGAGATACCAATTGGACCTCATGATGTTGCAGGTAACGTCTCAATTTCTGAACAATAATGAATAATTCTAGGAAGAACTTCTCAATACTTGAATACTAAGTTTCCACATCAATCATAGTGCGCCTGAGATAATAAAGGTTGTTTTCATTTCCTGTATCATTCTATTGGGTGAGGAAGGTACTTATTGATCCCTCTAAAGATGACATGTAGAGAATGAGTGGTATTCCTTCAACAGGTGGCATCAATACTAGTGGACTCAGGAGATATTTCTTGAGTATATCAAATGATTCTTGGAAATCCTCAGTCCATTGATAAGTGAATCCTTTCTTCTTTAATCTCATGAAAGGTAAACATTTTCCTGAAAAATTGGTGATAAAGCACCAAATATAGGCCAAGTGTCCTTTAATTCCTCTCAATTCATTCAAATATTAAGGAGGTGAAATACCAAGGATTGATTTTATTTCTTAATATCAACTTCGATACCATGATGGCGTACAAAGAAGCCATGGATTTTTCTTGAGGTTACTCTGAAAGCACATTTTAAGGGGTTCATCTTCTAATTATGTTGCTGATGATGGCAAAATATGGTTTCTATATCAGCCAAGGTATTGGAACATTTTCTGGATTTGACTACCAAATCATCCAAATAACATTCAACAAATTTCTCTAAGAAGGGTTTGAAGATATAGTGCATGGAACATTGGTATGTTGAGCCAACATTATTTAAGCCAAAGGGAAGTACCAGATAGTAAATCAATCCTTAAGGAGCTCTAAAGGCTATAGATTCTTCATCATTTAGGGCCATTTTAATTTGATTATACCTAGAATATCTGTCCATGAAGGAAAGAGCTTCATAGCTATCCATTGCATCAATTAGAAGTTCTATAATCGGGACTGGAAAATAATCTTTAGTACAATGTCAGTTAAGATCTCTGAAATCAATGCAGACTCTAATTCTCCCATTCTTCTTTTTCACTATGAAAGTATAGGCCATCCATTTGGGATACTAAACTTCCCTAACAAAGTTATCCATTATAATCTTATCAACATTATCTTCAATTTTAGAGGAATGAGTTGGGTGTGTTCTCCTTGCTACTTTCTTGAACACATGATGTTCTTCTGGAAAACCCAAATTATGGGTGGCTACATAAGGATTAAGACATTAAATTTCCGTATAATTCCAAGAAAATATATCTCGATTTTTCTTTATAAATAATGTATACACTTCTTTCTCCTCAGAGTTCATGGCCGCACTAATTAAGGTGGGGTGTGGATCTTCTCATGTACCCAGATATATTTCTTTGAGTTCATAAACGGTGGTAGAAACACCGTATTCAAATGCTGGAGGAGCATCCCAGAGATATTCCACTTCTTCTTCATTATGTGTTACCTCTTTCCATTTTTATGGTATATGGCTAGGAAAAAGTCCCAAAGTTAGGGGAGGAGTCAGTAGTTGAACATCTCAAAGAAGAAGCCCCCATATCTGACCCTACTAATGATGAAGGGTCTTCCTGTGGTAATGAGGGATTAATGGATTGAGAATCAACATATTTTTCTCCCTCTAATATTGCTACAATTTCTTCTATTCTGATTGACGAAGTAGAGGTTCATTGTAGTTCATCATATGAAATAAAAACCTCTCTATTAAAGCTTCCATAATTGCTTGGTGTATCAATAATTTCTCCCATGTTATCAGGCTCAATTGCCGCAATTGAAATTATGGGAATTATTGGACGAGTGCATGGATTTTGTTATACACTTTTATCTTGATTGATGGGTAACACATAATCTATACTCAAATTCATGAATGGATTTCCAAGATTATTTTCTAGTCCATTTGGAGCATTAACTCTGGTTATCTTCTTAGTCATGGACTTTGTTCATTTTTTGTGATAAAACACTGCCTTGATATATTGAGATTCAGATGTTTTCAATGCAGCCTTGTCACCATAAAATGTTCTGATTTGACCATTGAAATAGTATTTCAGACATTGGTGGTATGATGATTTTATGGATGCATGTTGATGCAACCAGGGCCTTCCAAGTAGAATATTAAAGGTTGTGTCCGGACGGACAACCTTGAAATCTAAATTAGACACAAGATCTCCAAACTCAGTTTTGAGTGTAATTTCGCCCAAAGGTTCTTGTTCATTCTTGTCATATACTAGAAACCTTAATGTCAAAGGAGTTAAGTCAGACATAGTCAAGCCTAATCGACAAAGTGTACGAATGGGTATGAGGTTGACCCCATAACCATTATCAAAGAAAGCTCATCAAATATCCATGTCATTGACCTTTCCAGATAGATATAATGGTCTGATGTGTCCATGTACCACATGGTATTCATCTTTATCTGTAAAAGATATGACTGCATGAAATTATTTATAATCATTCTCTATATGGTAAACCTCAGTAGCAACATCTTCGGTTTCAAATTTCTTGGGACTTAACAAGGCCTCAATGAGTTCTTCTCGAAGATCTTTTGACAGATTCAAAGCATACAAAATTGATAACTTGGTCGGTACATGGGCCAATTGTTTCACGAAATCATACTTTTGGTCCAAATGTCTATTTTTTCCAACATGGGGATGTGGTTTTGCAGGTGCATTGGATGTTTATGCTTCTGTAGTAGATGTGTTTTGTATTGAAACCTAAGTGGAAAATACTGTTGACATTGGTAAATTAAACTTGCTAATTCTATTCATCTACGGAGAAAAAGACGGTGTAGCTTCTAATCAGTCCTCTAGAATAATTTTTACAGAACTAGACTTATTTCCATGGAAGAAACTACATGTTCTTGTTGAGCTCACAAAAGGTCTCTTCCATGAGTTTCTACCACATATATGGTTTAATAAGGTGTAGAGTTAAAATGTTTGTTTTTGGAATTCCCAAATCTTCCCATGTATCCTCGACCTTGGCCTCTTCCTCTAGTCCCCCAATTAGGCACAACGAATTCTGGAACAATACAATTAGAATCACCATTGGAATATAGACCTGTTAAATGGATAACATTAATAGAACCAAAGATAAATTATTCGTCTGACGAGGATTCTGCCTGACAAGTTACTTCTGGTTGTACCGTTTAGCGGGGCAATGCCCACAATTTTGAAACAGATGGCATAAAATCTACCAGGGTTAAGGGAAACACTATCCTTGATGAGAACTCATATTTTTCTGACTGATATTTATCCTAATGACCACTTTGTTTCTTTAAGGAACAACCTTTTTATAAAGATGGTTTTTCTATGGCAGGAGTGGTAGAAGACACAATTGGTTGTTTCATATATGTTCGTAAAATAGCATGATTCTGGTTAATCATTTTCTTAATCATCCAATCATCATATTTTTGCACATTTTTACTTTTAACCTCTTGACATTCTCCCTCTTCCTCTGGATTGGTGGCAGTAACACATGCTACTAGAGCTGATGAAATTTTCAATTTCAATTGTCCAGAGTCTACCATCTTTTGTATATGGTATTTGAAAACAAATTACTCTTGAATGGGGTGTCTCAAAACTTGATAAAAGGGACAATAATTCAGACGATCTCTATCTCCTTCTTTATTTGGCTTCTTTAGCCTTGGAAACTGAACCAAATTGTTTTCTAAGGCTGAGATGATGTATCCCGAAACTTTCTCATTCATGAAAGAATAGATTTTATTCATTAATTCCTCAAGATTTTTCTACCTTTGACCTCTTTAATCATCTGGAAGCGGTGGTCATTGCTATTGATGCTCAAGAAGCGGAGCCCTTCGGTATGATGAAGGTCATGAAGTAGAATTTGGTATAAGTTCTTGTTTGAGTTTAATTGTAGGAGCTTTTTCCTTTCCTATTCTTCTTCATGGAACTGATGTATTTACAAGATTTTTAGCATTAGTTTCTATAATATATTCTTTGATCTACTGGGCGACTAAATTAAGGTCTCGAAACCCTACGGTGTATTTCACATGGATCAATGGTGTGCATAATTCATCACGATGATTTTCCACATAGATTGGCTACAACTCTTCTTGAGGGAGTGCTAAACTTAAGGAATATATTAATCCATTCCAGCAAGCAATGAAATCCGAAACTCCTTAATTTTCCCTTTTTTTATAATTGGTAAGATAAAAAAATGTCATCTTTGGTAATGTTGAGATAAATTGAAGAATAAATTTCTGACGGAGATCTTCCCACCCAGTAATTGATCGAGATTGCAAACTTGTATACTGGAAAAAAGTTATTCCTTGTAATAACTACACAAAACAACCAATCTTAACTACCTCTTATTGTTGAGACGTTCCCATCATAGGATCAAAATGTGAAAAAAAATGTGTTAAGTGTTGTTCCGGATCTCCCGAACCATTAAAAATTTGGAATGTGGTATTCACAAAATTTGGTGGGGGAGGAATTCCATCCAACTGTTCAGGGTAAGCTCTCTTTTTTGGTTGAACTGGTGCACGCCATTCCTTCATAGCATCCTATTTAGTCATTAATGCCTCAATTGTACTCATAAGTATTTGGGGAATATCCAGATCAGCTGGATTCTGTATAGGAATTGCAACTGGAACATTAGCTGGTGTAATGACCAGTAAGACCAATGTTTGTGGTGATGATATTTGTCTTGGATAACCCATGAAAACAGGCCTATAAAGATGTATATGATCATGTATTGATTGTTTACCCAACATAGGGAATTCATTATCCGCATCTGTAGTTACTACAAATCCCCTCTACTAAGGAGATCCTACTGGATTTGAATGTTAAGGATTTGTGTGTGGAGTATGTCTAGCAGAAACTATGTTTCGAAGAAACTCTATATTGAGTCTTTTCAAATCCTTCATTTCCTCTTAATTCTATGAAAATATCTCTTCATGTGAAAGATATTGACCCTTTCCATTGGAGAAATGAGGTGCAGTTTGACTTTTTCATTTCCCCTTGTTAGATTCCTTTCAGAGAGGGGGGAGTTGGTTATTTGAAGGCATACCTAGATTTTGGGTAAGCCTCTAATTTCGGGTACACACACCATCTTAATTTTCCTCAGTGTGTACTGTATTATGGAAAAGAACTTCATCTTCTAATTCCCCTGAAATGGACTTATTTTCTGGAGAATCATCTGCAATGGTGTTGATGACATTCACTGACACATAACGCATTGATGGCATTCTGTTAGTGTTTCGGGTAGATCGTCTCCCTTTTTGTCTTTCACGAAACTTTATTCTCCTATATGAAGAATTCCCTAGAACTATTTGGAAGAAAATAACATTGTAGTGAATTATTGGATAGTTCAGTTGTATGCTTTCCTAGTGACTTCTTCCCTAATCAGGAGAAAACCGAGTTCCCTTAATGAGGGGATTATAGATGCGAAAAATCCCCCAGCTTTGCAGGCTATGGTTGATCCTGTTCTTCGTATTCTTCATATCTTTGAACATTGTTTAATGAATATGAAGGTTTCATTAAATGGTCCCCCATCCAGGAAAGATGGGGTGATTCATGAACTACTACAGCTGAAATTTATGGAACTTCTCTTCTAATTTTGTGGATTTTGGATCAGACATTAGCTGGGTGCATCATCCAAAAATTGCTTAAATCACCTATTTTAGAATATTTTCGTTCTATTTTGGACATTTTCATCCTCTGAATCCTGACATCCTCTAAACGGGGTGCCTTCTCAAGATTCTCAAAGGCTTGATGAAGAAGTATCTCAACAACTTCTTTTTCTTGGGCCTTATTCTGATGAGAACTGGTTGATGCATGTTCTTGAGTATACATTTGATTACATACAAAACCTATTGATTGTGGCCGGCCATGGGAAATAACATTTCATTAGACCACATTTGGCAGACATTGCTGATTTTGGAGTGTACTGAAATAAAATTCTCCATATGCACCCCATCCTTTGATGCGAACATTAGATGGGGAATCAGAAATTAATTGGCATAGCCTCTTTAGAGTGTTGTGACGTGCACATTGAAGGATTCTCTGATTTTTTCAACCCTTGGATGTTGGAAATCTAAAAGAGATGCCAAGTCAATTTGGAATTATAACCTTCTATTACCTTTATATGATTTTGATATTCATCATATGGTAATAATTTAGTATTCAAATGATGAAGATTTTTCCATAAGTTGAGATGAATTCCATGAATGCAATCTTCTGTCATCAATTCTAGAATATCAAACTGAGAATTTGTTGAAGGCTAGAATATGATAGGTATATCTTCTTTACCGAATTGTTTCCTCATGTTTAACACGTCTTCATCATCTTTCACTAGAGTTTTCTCCACATGGTCGGACAAAAGTGGATTCTCTGCATTGGATAATAAATGAACCAAGGGAGGTTCAGAGAATGATTATTCCATTAAGATGTATTCTAACTACGAAAGTGTTTCACCCATCAATGACAAGTCATCAGGCATGAATGACCTTGAGTTTTCAAGTGCCTCGTGATTTGAGGGCTTTCTTGTTGCTACATTGTCAATTATGAAATTGTTTTGACAAAGCAAAATACTAATGCAGAGAGGACTTTCACAACGAATTCCATCATGGGGAGGATCACCATGATGGATTATAGCAAGGGATATATCTTTTTGCTCCTTGGTCTTCTGTCCACACGGAGGGTTGTCATGGCTCTCATCCAACGATAGGCACTCTGGATTGACCGAATCTTCATGAAGGAGGCCTTCATAAGGATGTTTCTGGTGATAAACTTTCAAATTAGAAATACCACTTCCAAAATTTGGTAATAAGAGGGTATGATCTTGAGCAGCAACAGATAAATTTCTGAGGGCTTCAAGAACTCCAGCATTAAGAGGAGCTAAATCATAGCTTGACTCTTAATTTTGCAACGGTATTAGGTGAGATTTATTTTTGGATGTTATCGTATATATATTAGGGGCCACCAGCTGGGAGAAGATGTTATAATGGGCATGTGTATGTACCTGCCTTGAAATAGATACCGTAATGGACTGATTAACTCCAATTGGAAAGGGTGTATGTTTATAATTCTTTTTGTCCGTATGATATGGGGGAAAATGACCCTTGACCATCCTGGACTAATCTAGAGGTACGTATCTACTCTGGGGTGACATACTGATGTGTTATCCCATGTGTGGGGACATATTTATATATATGTTCCCCTGATACTGCCAAAGTAGTTAAAATATCCTGGCATGCTTCTAGAATATGGGCAGGGATATGTGTCTGTCCTTTCACCATTGATAAGACATGTTTGGTTACTTAAGCAGCCAGAATGAGAATATATGTCCATTCCATATATGGAGTAGGTGTATGTTCCTGCCCCTATCATCCTTTTCCTATCAATGGATATTTCCAGTACTCACACATGGGGGCAGAGAGTTGGGTCTGCCCCAAATTTGTCGTCGGAGCTTTTTGACTAACTTCTTCGGGTGCCACCAAACGAGACTATTGGTAGGATTGATGAAAATTGGAAGGTATATGTTTCTGATGTCTATTTTCCTTCAAGTATGGTAGATGGGATTCCTTAAATACTGGAAGACGATACTACTGATAGAATTGGTAATTGTAAATAGGTGCATGTTCCTGTTTACCAGTTGCCACTATATTATATTGGCGGACTTCATTAAATACAGTCAGACGAGCCTGCTGACTGGATGATAACTTCTGAGCAGCTGTATGTTCATTTTCATGATACTCTACTAGGTTTATCTAGTGGGATTGGTTGGTTGTTTTCAGACGAGCATGTTGAGTAGAAAAATTAGAACAGACGAGTTTATGTGGCCACTGATTGTTTTTCATCATCTTTGGTCAACATACTTCTTCGGAAGCGGCAGAGGTGAGAACCTGCTCCCTATTGACGAGGCATTTTCCCTGGTGGTTCGTCTTGCATGCCTGGGTCTGAGAGACCTGGCCCAAATGTCCAGAGGCAACACCCCCATCATGTTGGGGATACAGTACTGCATGATCTTGGCAGTGATTACTGGTGGGAGTCCTCAGAAAGGACTCTTGCATTCATGAATTACAACCTTGAGTGGCCTCTATATCTACCTCCCTATTTTATGGGAGTGATTGATTGTTGCATTCTGAGGATAAAGACCCAAAACGGTTGGAGACGATGGTTGTCACCATTTGCTACTTGATCATTGCTCATTGTTGGCCAGATGATCAAGATTATTGTTGACATGGATGGCCTGTCGAGAAGCCTCCATAGTCAGGACTATACCATGCTAGAAATATTCCTTCCCCAGCACATTAGAGGCCCAGCATTGAAGGCATTGGGTTAGTGATAACGTTATTCCGGTGGATGTAGATCCAGCTTGAGCAGCAATCAGAAAGATCATAGATGTTGTCTTGGCGAAAGTCATTCTTTGGTTTTAAGGGAGTTCTATGTAAAAATGAGAACAATGATAAAATTTATTAAAGAACCATCTTTTAAGATGTATGCATGAATGATTAATTCCTTTGTCTAGCCTTCCTTTATCAATTTATATGGGCCTAACATGTGGGTAACATTATTAGCTTTGTTAAGTATTCACGTCGGGTTCACCATTTTTGTATCGTAGTTCCTTGAAAACTGTGTTCTAGATTTAGGAATAACTGTTTCCAGCCTAATTCCATTGGATTTATTCATGAAAAAAAAAACTTCCAATAGTTATTTATCCAAAATAGGACATTGTTTCCAAAGTTAGGCATTCACTAGTTTTTTGAACTTAACGAAACTTAATAACATGCAATGGTCGAGTGGATGGGAGGTCAGAATCATCACTCCCTTTTTTGGGGGAATTATTGTCTACTCTGGGACTCTCTTTTTAGAATTAAAATATTTTCATGAATCCTTATTAATTCACCAAGTATATCATAAGTATCCCTTGGAATTTTCAATCACGTACTAACATGTGTAAACTTTTAGAATCATCAGTATGCATTCAAGGTTATTCATCAGCGTAAACATCTGTATGTATTCGAGGTTTCCCATCGATGGTATCCTCTAATATACCGATTAGAGATTATTTTATTCATCATTGTGATGATACTAGTTTTTAAGCCACTCAGTGGGGCACTGTGGAATTTATTGTCATCCAGGGAGACAAAAGTTTTTTTAAATCTTGGGATCGTGCTCATAAAATGAGCTACCTACGTGTCCTTGTGAAAGGATTCAGAACCCTCATAGTTTGGTGCCACTTAGTAGGACAAATCATACCTTTTAAGGTCATGTGATAAGGACCTCTAAGAAGGAGGTTCTTAGTTGAAAAATAGCATGGTACTTATGCTGAAGTAGCCCGTGGAACTTGGAAAGGATATGAGTTTCCGAGTAGGGTCAGACCCTATTGGGAATATGGCCCAAGGAGGACATGGTGGATTTTAAGTGTTGGGTTTGAACCTCAAGGATGCTTCCCACATATCCCATATGGATGGGAATCAAATCCCACTCAGTTCGATGATTTTTGGACTTACTTTGTAAAAATGATGCCTCAATGATTTGAGGATTTAATTTGGGGCTTATATCTTAAGGATGATGCCAAATTGGGGCAATTATGGTTGGATTCCTAAGGAGGATATCCAATGATCTCGGGATCTGAAAGAGATTCCTAGATATCTAGATTTCAATAGGAATAAGAGTTCTCTTTGTTACTTGGTTTAGTGTTTGTGCACATGTTGTGGCCATTACATATCTCTAAACCCATGTGAGTCATGCTCGGTGTGAGAAATAAGAGGATGTGAAAGATTCAATAATGACACTTCACACTTTTCCTCCTCCACTGATAGAAGAGGGCGCGTCGACCGTGGAAGAGGGTGAGGTGATGAACCATCCCTCTGCACTATTTATATTGGACAAGGGTCCAATGTAAGGAAGAAGGGGTTAAGCTGAGGGGCATATACCTGGATGGATGCCCTATTGCAATTGGTTGGGACTTAATACTAAAAAAGATTCCCATTAAAGGATGGGTTGGGGATTACTACTAAGGATGATTCTTGTTTGGGAATTGTTTGGGGCTTACTCTTTAAAAGAATGCCCATTTAGAATTTAACTTGGCATAGGAGTCCGGTGATTTGGTTTGAGTAGTTTCTTGAGGAGTGTATCGACTCAATGTACTCGAGGAATCCACAATGAGAGTCCAAAATCATAATATGTGAAATGAACCAAGAGGAGTAAGTCGAATCAAGGAACTTCATTGAGTGTGATAGAGTGTCTCAAATCATGGTATTTAGAATTTGGAAGTTGGGCCACCTAAAGGGTACAATGGAAAATTTCTTTTACTGGATCCAAAAAGTTCACGGTGCGACTCTCAATTTTTCATGGGGGTCAGTGACAGAATGAAAGGGCCCAGACCAAAGGGCCGGGACCATAGCCTAGCACTAAGCCTGAGTAGGCATTTGGGGGTGTAGCCCTTGAGGTATGGACTATTGGGTTCATGCATGTGCTCCACAAAGGTGCCTTGCAAAGGTTTTCCACATAGCTCTCCCGCAGAGGTACTCTCTGCAGGTGCGGTGCGCAAGTGCTCCGCGCATGTGGGGTACACATGTTCTCCGCGCAGGTTCACCACGCAGGGGCATCACATAGTTACAGAACATTTGGGCTCCACATTGGTGCTCTGTGCTGGTGCAGTGCACAAGTGTAGCACGTAGGTGCTCCACGCAACTCCATATGTTCTAGACCTTGATGGGACATTGAACAATGTTTTCCCCTTTAATTCTATCTTCTATCATGTTTTTGAGAGCTACCTAAGAAACTTTGGGTGATCTTGATGAAATATCTACACAATAAGAGATTTGGGACTTCATCCAACTTTTTTTGGTCCCTGAAATTGGGAGCTCAAGGGTCATATTTATAAGCAAAGAGGGGACCTGGTCGATGGGAGTTTGTCTGCGTTGGTCCTCCACGTAGGTCCTCCCTATAGGGGTGTAGAAATTATTCTTCTATTTCAGTCCTCCATGCAGGTCCTCTATATAGGTCCTCTATGCAGGTCCTCTATGTAGTCCTCCGTGTAGGTCCTCCGCATAGGTCATCTGCGCAGGTCCTCCATGTAGGTCCCTCACGTAGGTCCCTTTTTGAAATTTTATCAATCTTCCATGGTCCATATCTTTTGATCCGTAACCCAATTTAGGCTATACGACAAGTCTAATCGAAGGTCTTTAAGATATCTACACTTCTTGATATGGTAAATATAGCACGTCTTCTCATATGAAACTTGAAAATTGAATTTAATGTTTCAACACCTTTTCATCATTGATCTTGGAAATCCAATACCTACTTCTAGATGGGGAATCATTCCACTTATCCATTGGGTATGGAGTGGTATTTTGGCACATAGAAATGCAGCCCACATCTTCTTCTTTCTAGGTGAAAATATCTTTACTCATACATTAAATTTGTTTTCTATGTGAGAATAATATCTTCACTCTATAGAAAAGTGCATTGAACACATTTTATGGTGTCTACAGAGAGTTTTATACATCTGATTCAATATATGTAGAGTGATCCAAGACCTGCACAAATGATGAATGATATGATGTTACTGATTAAATAGATACAAACCCCTACTTTCTCAGGGGATGGTGTCTCATAGGCTACTTAGTCTTGGATAGTGACCACCCTATCCATATTTTACCATCTAAAGATGCATCTGGAGTGGATTGTTATGATTTATATATATACACTTAATGATTTGGCCAAGTGATAGAATATGTGACTACCCAGGCTAGTCATCATTCGTTCATGATATGGACTGATTTAGAAACATCTTATTATGATTAATTCTTTCCAAATACAATGAGTTATGACTAATGTAGATAGTTGAAGAATCTAGAGTAGTGTTCTATGTTATTCATGGGGTATTTAAATAATTTTAATAATTTAAAATTCCTTTAAATTATTCAATCCAATGATTAAATTTCCCCTTCTAGATGCTCTGAGGATTAGAAAGTGTATCCCATACTTAATCAGAAAAATTTATTACCCCTAACTACATTCTTGGAGATCATAAATCAGGATCTTATCAGTGAGAGCAATCTGATTGAAGGAGTTAATATCTAGAATATTGGATCAGTGATGAGGTAGGGTTTTAGTTCATATTTTTTAAGGAAAAATTTCATCATGTTTTCCTATTAGAGTACTAGCTATCAGATAAACCACACTAGCAGCTCAATTGTATTCCATCAATGTGAATGGTTGGGGCATCTAAAGCCTTAATGTAATGAAGACCCACTAGAGTTTCATTCTTGCGACTCTATGGGGAAACATAAAAATAATATTAAACCTTTTCATATACTTATAGTGGAAGAGGATCTACTCAAGATCCACCATCAGGGGTAGGTCCTTTTACAAAGTATTCGATGGGGAGTTGGAGTAGTAGTAGCAAGAATTTTTTGGGAGGTGGTTATGGTTTTGGTCACCAGACGCCAGATTATTAGTGTTGGAAAAGCAATCATAATCATAGTATTCCATATATATCAATTGAAAATGGATAGAAAAGAATAATGCTTTACATTTTATACTCGATGATCCCAGTTTATGATCATCTATAGTTCAAGATAATATTCTTGTAGCCTCCATTATAGTATCTTATTTATTTTATATAACCTCTTCACAATACTTCATCACATTATCAATCATAGAACGTCTTAAGATAGAAATGAAGTATTATAATGGATTAGTGACCCTGTAAAAACTATTGGGAGTATATTCATAGGGAAAACACCAACATAAGGATTGTCTTCTTGAGGTAAGAAGCTACCCTTTTGTGGAAACTCTTCATACTCGAGATGATAGGATTCCGTTTCATTTTTAGAATGTATTGGATGGTCCTATATCATGACTTTGTGGAATTTTTTCTTCGTAGGGTATCATTTACTTCACCAAAGGGGGGGTAATTAACTATATCTGGGTGAGTGAGATTTCCATGATGGTAGAGCATGAACATAGCATCGTGGGATATGTGGGGTGAATCCCATATTTATAATCCCTTCATTGAGGATAAGTATTTACATCTGGATTAAAATACTCTTGTAGTAGATATGTTTAGGGACATCCTTTATGATGAATTATCTAACTTACCTCTTGAGAGAGAGGTAGATTTTACAATTGAGCCCAATCTAATAAGAGCTACAATGTATATTCATCTGTAAAAAATAGTGCCCACTATGATCTAAGAGCTCAATAGATAGTTGGAGGATCTTGAGTAAAAATTATTTATGCGGCCTAGAACTTCCTCTTAGGGTTCACCCATTATTTTTTCTATGAATGAAGATGAGACCCTTCATCTATACATTTATTTTAGATGGTTGAACCAGATTATAGTCAAGAACTACTATCCAATCCCTTGAATTAATGGTCTCTTTGACCAATTTCAAGAAGCTATGGTGTTTCCTATTATCGAATAGAGATAGGGCTACCATCAAGTGTGATTCAATCTATCATACATGCCTTATAATACCATTTTATGTAGGTATTGTTTGTATGAGTGCCATGTTTTTTCATTCGGTATTATGAATGTGCCTTCCATTTTCAAGGCCGTGAATATTTTCATTTTAACTCCTTTCTGGATTGCTTTTTCATGGTCTTTAGGGAAAGCATCACAGTTTATTCTCACAATCATAATGACCATTAAAAAGAACCTTGAGATAATTTTGAACACACTATGATAACATCTTATTTATGAAAATATTTCTTAATAACACTTATGGATTGGAACAGATCACTTCATGGGTCATATTATCATGGGATCAGGATTCTCTATTGACCTAGAAAAGGATAGTGATATGGTTTCTTGGGAGAATACCAAAAATGAGCTTTATATAAAGATTTTCTTGGGGGTAGGTTGGATAATAAAGGTGTTTTATACATGAAATCTCATGACAATTTTTACCTTGTAATATTCTTATAATGAAAGGTGAAAAAATCCTATAATGAGAATAGAGTCGGGAATCCCTTCATGAGATGAAGGGTACGCTTGTCTCGGCACATATTCTGATTCTTCCATTGCCTGTTAGAGGCTATATAGTGTTATGTGATGCATCCATCATTGTACTAGTTATACTTATTATATACGATGATGGAGTTGTTGTGTACGGAACTCAATATTTGAGGCATCATGGGATAATTACACGTTGCATGGACATGAGCTAGTAGTATTAGTACATGCCATTTGTTGCTGGATACTTTATTTTTTGGGTGAGCACATTGTAGTGTATACAGACCATAAGAACATAAAATATATCTTTAGACATAGTCACTTGAATATAATTTAGAGAAGATAGGTTCAATATCTTTATACATTCAATTTTGAGTATATATATATACCTAGAAAACGAAATGCAGTAGTTGATTCATTGAGTTGAAAAACTTAGAAGCAGGCCATACGGAAAGCTTGCGATGAAGGAAACTGATGACACTCTTCTCTGATCTACATGTGGAGTTTCCAGACTATCATGATTAGTATTATCTCTCATCCTTGGTAATTATCTCTTCCTTACTTGAGAATGTGACGATTATGAAGATTTCAGATCTTGAAGGCTTGGTTCTCAGTGAAAGTATTTCGGAAGATGGCCTTCATCTAGAATGGATTGTGGACAAAAACTATGCCAAAATAGGCATTTAGTGGTTATTTTTTCACCACGGTTTTGAAAATATTTGCTAAATGGTTTCCTAAAAAATTTACTGGGGGTTAATTGAGATGATTTTTAAAACTGTCGCTAATTTCTTTTAAATATATTTTAATTCTTTTCTAAAATAATTAATTTTTTTAGAAGTGGTTTTAAAAAAAACAGTTGGTAAATAGCGGTGGTTTTAAAAAAACTATTTCTAAATTAAAGGGAATATATATATAATTATGATTTATGTATTATATTTTATTTTTTACTTTCATATATAGTTTATTAATTATAATTTTAATTAATTAAAATTTTTAAATTAGTAAATACTTATAGTTATTAGTTAATAAAAATTTGAAACTTATTACAAATGTTTAATTAGTTTAAAATCAGAATTCGCCATCAATTAACAATAACTTTTTATCTAGGAGTCTGCTTTATCTTCAAAACAAATCAAATAGACTCTTATGAAATGAACTAAAGACACATTAGATTCAAATTTTGTAATAATTAAAAGAATAAAACTCAATATTCTTTTAAAAAATGGATGAGATCAAATACAAACTTCAAATGACCATAACTTTTTATTCTAGTGTCCATTAGGGCTCTACCAAATATCAAATCGGATCATGAAACATGATGTACAAGATGATCCTTAGGGGGAACTCCAATATCTAATTTTGAAGGTTAAAATAGGAACCTAATAACTCCCAAACTATTTTTTTAATCGAGGAATCTTAATTTTTAATCATTCGATGGAATTTCGTACTCTTTTAAGGGGATTATCGACTTTTTTCATTAGGGACTGAATTTATTCTCAAGGAATACCATCATATTGATATTATGGATTTTATTTTTTTTTACCATTTTTCACAATTTATTTTTATATATAATAAAATATATACATGTTTTCTTAAATTTAATTATAATAAATTACATGTATAAATACATATTTACATAGAAATTTATTTTTAAACATATAAACCATATGAAAATAAATATTTTATATCAATTTAATTTAAAATTTATCATTATCGAGTTTATTTTCCTTATAAAAAGCATTATTTTATATATATAAATATAGACATGTAATGTTTATATGTAAACATTTTTGTGTCAATAAAAAATCTATATTTATGTGTATATTCTAATATTTGTAAATAAATACATATTTATTTATGTATTCATGTTTCAAAAAAATTATATCTGTATCAATTTATGTAAATTTATATACATTTATAAATATTTATACATATTTATATTTTTTATTTTTATTACATATATATGTAGATATATAAAGAGATATTTTTATTTACATGTGTTTTTATATTTATTCATGTTAAAAAAAATTATATATCTGAGTGGGTTTGAATATATTAATGTAACTTAAATTTATTTATATATATATTATTGACAATTTTTTTATATGTATATATATTTTTGGATATTTATAAACCTTTATTATTTAATTTTTTAATTTTTTAATTATTTATTATCTATTAATCATTAATCATTATTCATTATTTTAATATTAATTTTTATTAATTTTTTTATTTTTTGATTTATTTTATTAATAATTTCCATTAAATAATAATTTATTATTTATTTATTATTTATTTATTGGGATTTATTATTTATTTATTATTTCATTATGATTTATTATTTATTTATTATTTATTATTTATTATTTGTTAGGATTTATTATTATTTAATATTCATCTATTATTTATTTGTTTTTATTATTTATTGATTATTTATTGATTATTGATTTATTTAATATTTATATATGTAATTTTCATTTGTTAAATTTTTTTAATTTAATATTTATTTATTTATTTATTTATTTTATATGTAACTAGTATTTATTTATTACATAATTATTATTCATTTAATATTTATTTAATATTTAATATTTATTTATTAGCTTTCATTTATTAGATGTCATTTATTTCCTATTCAATTAATATTTATTTATTATTAATTATTAATTATTTATGTATTATGTATTATTTATGTATTGGTAATTTATTAGTAATTTATTATTTATTTAATATTATTTTTTATTTTTTATTTATTATCTATTATAATCTATTATTTTTTATCATTTATTATTTACTACCATTTATTATTTATTATAATTTATTAATTATAATTATTTATTATTTATTATTTAATTATTTGTTATTTAATTTGTAATTTTTATTTATTTGTTACGTATTTATTATTTATTTAATGATTATTTATAATATATTTATTCTTCATCTATTATCTATTGTTTAATATTTATAATTTATTTATAATTTATTTATTATATATTCATTATTTATTATTATGTAATATCATTATTTGTTTTTATTTGTATTTTTATATGTATATTATGTACTATTTACTCACCAAATGAAGAGTGTGTTTGACTGGTAAAGCCTTTGAAGTATATCCAATAGGTAAGGGGTTCGAATCTCTCTTAAAGCATATATATTCTAGATTTATTCATGTTATGCATGACATATATGGAATATACATGCATGATATTTTAAATAATAACAGATAATAATAAATAAATAATATTTAAATAATAACAAATAAATAAATAATATGTAAATAATAACAACCAAATAAATAAATGAATAAATAAATAATAAATACGAATTAATAATAATAAAACATAATAATAATGAATAATAATATTTAAAAATAATAAATAATAATAATAACTAATTATAATAATAAAAAATATTAAAAAAAAATAAAATAATAATAATAATATAAAATAATATTACATCAAATAAAAATGAAAATAAATAATAATAAATTAATGAATTGCATAAAAAACAAAAAATAATCATAAAATTCATAACGGATTTTAAATTGTGGTCAAACAAAACCACTCAAAATAAAATATTACTTCAGAAAAGGGCCTCGAAATGATCCCTCACACGCAAATATGTGGTGCTTTATGAATGTGTCTCATGTCATTTAGATGTGGTTTAAACCACAACTAAATATCAAAACAACCATCGAGAAGCACCATTTTTTGTAGTGAAAGATTACATCTTACATATACATGCATGTTTCTGGGATCTTTTAGATATTAGAGAGGAATTAACGCACGTCCCCCATGCTTCTCAGTGGGTAGTTCATCCATGTATCTCCACGATGTATCAAGATATGCGATGTCAGTATTGGGGTCCAAGGATGAAATGTCCGATGTCAGGTTCTATCACTGTGTGTTCCACTTGTTAGTAGGTGATGGGGGATCACTAGATACCTGTTGTCTTGTTATATCTGCTTCTAATCAGGGAATAGAAATGTGAAGATGTTGTCATGGATTTTTTTAATCGTCCTACCAAGAGACCTTGAGGTAGCGATATGAGTTCGATAGTCAATGAATAACTCATGAAATTATCCCACTTCCTTCATATCCATGATAATTTATCAATTGTTGATCAGGAAAGAATGTATATCCATGAGATCATAAAACTACATGGGGTCCCACGTACTATCATTTCATGTAGGGAAACTTGTTTTATGTGAAGGTTCTGGTAGTTGTTGCATAAGGTAGTGGGTACACAGCTACTTCTATGAAAATCCTTTCACCCTTAGTCTGATGGTTAGTCGGAAGGGATGATGCAAGTGTTAGAGGAGATGCTCTAAGAATATATCCTTGATTCTAATGGTTATTATAAGATGCATACCCCTCTTGTTGGGTTCACCTACAATAATATATTTTAGGAGACGATTCAGATAGATCCTTTTGAGGACTTGTATAGTAGGCCATGTCATTCTCCCCTGTGATGGAAATAGGAAGGAGATTTATCTCTACTAGGTACTCATATCATATAATAGACTTCTGATAATGTTAAACTGCTCCATAAGAATATGTCTACTACTCAGTTGATAAAAAAATAGTATGTTGATCGTCGTCAACGACCACTAGATTTCGAGGGCGTGGATCATGTTTTCTTACATGTATCATCCTTTCATGGGAATAGAAAAATACTAAGGAAAGGGAAGCAACCACCCCATTATGTTGGTCCATTTGAGATTTTGGTGAGATTTTGGTTAGTATCAAATTGATTGTTACAACCTCAGTGGTATTGTACCATGCCCAACATCTTCCATGTTTCACAACATCTTTGTTACCATGTCGAAACATATCATACTTTGGATCCCGATGATGTTTAGATATATAGAGATGCCTAGATTGAGTAGAATCATATACACATCATTGACCAGAGGACAATGGATCTTTGAGGTCAGTCTATCCCTCTATTACGGGTTCTATGGATGTCCATTCGTGTATATGAAAATACATGGTTGCGGGAGGCCGATGCACATGCCTTGTGGTCTAAGTTGTCCACAAATAGTGTTTCACTACACATGGAAGCTGATTAAACACAACTTCATTAAATAAATTACTCATAAAAAAGTCATGATTTTTTAAAATATTGTTAAGTATGTTAATTTATAAAATATTTGAGATTAGATCATTCATTTGAAAATTGGATGAAAATTATAGTTTTCCCCTTAACATGAACTGTAGTATTTCATGCCAATTTTTTTTTGTGTAATATGGGAACTTAATCTCTTGTTATAGTGGTACCCAATTAATGGTCCTGAACTTAAATTTAGGGCATATGAAGTAAATCATGCATTTGATTGCACTAAATGTGTCATGAAGTCAAATGTGGACTCGACTTGCCATATTGGACACCACTTCCCCATTTGGGCCATATCCTCTACATCTAGAATTTAATTAGGTTCAAGATTGTATAGTAGTCATATGACACAATTCTTAAAAAATCATCTTTCTAAAAAAAATTTGTTAAATGATTTTGTTGGAGAAAAGGATGTGCAAGTGTGCTTAAAATATTTGGCTAAATTTCTCCATTGAAACTTCATAACTCTTACTAACCTAGGCTTCCAAGAACTAAAAAATAAGTACTTTTTCAATTGGAAGGAGTTCAATATTCCTTATAAGATTTGGAAAAATATAAGCTGTTGATTTCCATTTCATTTCACCATTGGAGGAGGGGAGGTGCAAGATATGATCTCTAACAAAATTCTCATCTATTCATCTTATTTGTTGTGATATTTTTTTCCATGTAATAAAATTCACAGTTTCTATTCCATTTCTACTTTTTATTCAATTTTATACTTGTTTAATTTACTTATTGGTGAGGGAACTCAATATTAGAAACATGATTAATTTATACCCATTTCTATAAATTTTTAAATTGAAATTCATTTCTATAGTGACAACACTACCCATGGAAGAATAGTTTTTTAATATTATATATTACTCTTAAAATATTTATTTATTTAATTAATGAGATACATTAATCTAATTAATATTATATATAAATTTTGTTTTCTGTTTAAATGTAAATAATCATGAAATGTATCAATTAACACAAACCATGTGACGTAGAGAGTTGTGTAAATAATGAGAGTGAGATCTTAATCGATGATACAAACAATTCATAATGAATTGGTAGAGTTGTAAAACAATAAAAAACTCAATTCATCTTCATCTAAATAGTGGATATGAGACCAAATTTTCCACCGACCATAATCTATCCCAAGAAAAATAATCAAAGTAGGGTGTTATTATTTTATGTTATGAATCCAATATAGGGATTAATTAATTTAATCTTTTTAGTAATGTTAATTATCATATGGATTGAGGGTTAAGAAAATTAGAGGATCGTAATTTTGTGTATGCTAATGTAAATAATAATTATTAATAATTAATTTTATAGGTTGAGATAGATCTATTAAACTTTCTAAAAATATTTATCGAATAAATTCTCGTTCTGTTTTATCAATCTCATTTCAAAAACAAAAATTTTAAAATACATTATTCTTCTAGCACACTTCTTCTAGCATAATAAAATATAAAAATCTCTGCATCCTTTTAAGTATTGTGTTTATGTTATTTTATTATAATTTCAAAATACATTTAATATCATTAATAAAATACATCTTCCTTTGAGATTTGACCTTGGACAGCCGGTCAACTAAACCTAAATATCTTGAAATCCAACTGAATTTGAGAGGACCAAAGTCATCTATTATCATGTTAGAACTATTTTCTAGGAATCAAGTATTTTATTTAACTAATTAGAGTGTTATTTTATCTTTTTCATTTTATCCATTTTTTCCCTTATTCCTTATTTCTTTTTTCCCCTTTCTTAATTTTTTATTTTTTTCACTCTCTCTTTTATTCTCTTATATACCATAATTTGAAACATATCTTAATGATGATATGGTCTAATTTTATTCATTTATATAATTTATGATAAGATCACATCCCAAGGATCTTATTGATCTTGACCTCAATATTGAATGCATCTTTAGGGATTGAATCACATTGTCTCTATCTATGAGATGTTTCGATATTTACCCAAATGGTTATTTCTTTAACTCTATGAATTTTTAAATATAAATATAACTGGAAATAATAATTAAACGATTTGCAATGAAATAAAATATTAACAATGAACTCAATTGGCCCTTTCAGTTACTGGTTTCACTAGATAATATTTTTCAAGATACATGTATTACATATCCAAGTATGGAATCCGACATTGAACTGAAATCTAGTTTAATTCAACAACTTCCAAAATTTCATGGATTATCTAGTGATTACCCAAAGAAACACCGAAAATAATTCAATTTGGTATTATCACCAATGAATCTAAGAAATACCTTTGAATAAGAAATCAATCTTCAAGCAATCCCATTTTCAGTTGATCGAACTACAAAGGATTAGATGTTTTATTTACAAACTGAAGAATAACATATTGGATCTTTTTCAAATTTCTTTTATTTATGATATTTATTCCAGTGCTGAGGACCACTTCCATTTTAAAGGATATATCAGGGATCATGAATTCTCAAGAATAGTCAATGTATGAGTGTTTGGATAGATTCAATATGTTTTGTGCTAGATTCCCACACCACAAAATTAGTAAGAAAATCCTCATTCTGTATATTTATTATGGTCTCACACCTATGAAGAGGATCATGATATATGCCTTAACTATAGGGGAATTGGTCGAAAAAACAACAGCAACTACATGTGTCTTGATCGACAATATCGAACAAAACTCCTATCTATTAAGAGACCATGGTACAACATATGTTTGAGGAGTATATCTTTTAAGTCCACATTCTATGTAAAATCATTTAATTGATACTAATTTTGAATAATTGACCACTATGGTGAGACATATTACATTGGATAAAAATAAATCACTACCCACTTCTCTGAGGCCCTATGGAATTTAATTACTATAAACCAACCAACTAATTGTTTCCCATAACTACATGAAATGGAGGATTACATAGTCGTGTTCCCTGGGAGACCATATCACCACAAAAAACAACCACAACCCTAGAATGTGTATGATTTTGTGGCACCAACATTTAAAAAAGGATGAAAAGATCTATTAGACAAGAGATATGTCTTAGGACAGCAACAAAGGACCCATTTTCAAAAGAAATAAAAAAACATCCCCTTACCAATAGGGTATCCAACAAACCCAAATGAGATTAGAATATCAGGCATCAACAAGAAAAAAACAAGGTAATTCTCAACCAAAGGAATATTCTAATATTGATGATCATTTGAAACAAATTTTCACAACCCAAAGAATGGGATAAATTATAAAGATTTGAATTTGAGTGAAATAATGACACAAATGATCCATATTGACACCAACCTTTACGAACTGGTAATTAAGAACTCTGGAAATATTCCATCCCATTATAATCTAAATCCCATGGGGAAATTAAGTGTTTCCACATTGATAAGTGAAAATTAAATGACTGGAACATTTTTTCATATTCTTCCCCCGAGATTCACTAAAACTCTATAGAAACCCCCTTCAAGACCCAATAATGATCTTGTCTAAGGGAAAGACAATGGTAAAAAAAAGATTAACAATGTTCCTCCAAAACACATTACCTTTTTAAATAATTTTTATAAACCCTAGAAGATAGAAAAATAGATGATGAAAAAGTGGTTTTGGATATAATAAAGCATGTTGATATAAATATCCCTCTACATTAAGAATGTATGAAAATCCAATGGAATTCACAGTTATTAAACGATCATTGTACCTATTCAATATTGATCAAGGGAAATGAGAGGATCATTCTAGGATGAAATGCGTCCGTACTCATTATAACAACTCAAGAAATTCCAACAGTATACAAGGATCCAAAGGAATTCAAAATCCCATGCACTATAAGATAGTTACAGTTTTCTAATGCTTTATGGGATTTTAGAGATTCTATAATTGTGAGCCTCACTTTGTGTTCAAATTTTTACATATCAGTGAGTTGAAGCTGTCGAGATTAGTGATGAAAATAGAAAATAGAGCTACAACATATTCAGTGGGAGTCTTTTAGGATATAATTGTTATGGTAATATAGATGATATTTATAGCATATTTTTAAGTACATAAGATGAAGGATTATCTTATAAATTCTCATAGTGTCATTATATTAGTTTGTAATTTCCAAAAAAAATCATAAATTTCCATTAGGGTACACTTTCCATGTAGTTTAGGGATGAATTTGTGATATTTAATATGATGGAATCCATAAATTTCCCCTCATAGGATTATTATACCTTTTAATATCCCAATTAAAACCACAGAGTAACACAACATTGTTTTTTATTTTAATATTCATATAGAGATTATAAGAATTGGTTCGAGTTTTATGTCTAAGAGAACATCAAAAAACTTTTATAAATCACTAAAATCAATTGGATTTGATTTTGGATGTAGAGACCCAAATATTGATGTACATAGACATCCCATTACTTTTGCGGAATACTTAATACATAAAAAAACAGACACCAAATGACCGTAATAGTTTTGTGTCTTTGGAAACTTGGAACATAATATTCTAATATTTGTGAAAGATCTTCAACATATCCCATAAATATCTTCCCTTTTTTTCCTAAAACCATACTTTATATCCTAGGGAAAAGAAAACATATAAAGAGTTATCTCAGATGCTCAGTAAGGGTAAGCATGGAGAAAATAGAACAAACCATATACATTTGACCTTCAAAACATGAACATAAAGTTTAAACATCAAAATCTTGAGTTGTGAAATAAATCTTGGCAGTACATAAGGCATAGATCATAAAGGAACATCAATCATTATAAATTGTCATGGGAATAAAACATTTAATTGTGGAAAACCATTAATCACATGATATGATTTTCATAGTAGCCAAAGAATTTCTACCATGACCATCTTAGTGGACAAAGTCCCTTACTAAACCAGGTTTAGTTGTCATTCCAGCCCTGTATTACTGAACCAGATTTACTTGATGTTCCAGAAATGTCTAACTCATGAGATATAAATCTTTACCCAATTCATTGGAGGGAGATATAGGTCCCACCCATCTCATAATGAAATCATTATTACTTGTGCCACAAAATAAATATAAATCATCCATCATAAACCAAATAATAAAAAATGGGTTTCATATACATCATCCCATCATAACATAATCCATAAAAAATGGATACCATATCATCATAAGAAAAGTGAAACCATGTAAATCTTAGATACATTATACTTGAAACATACACATATCATATAATTCCATCTTATATGGAAAATGGTTTTGATAAAACACTTGAAATGAATTCTTGAAGAAAATATCCCTTCTTATTCAAAATCTTGTTATTATCACAAAATGCCATGAAAATTTAAAAGAAAAGGATTTTGTTGAAAATAGTCATGAAATCTTGTAGGGTAAGCTTTATGAAAATAAGGTGTTATAAAACCATAAAAATCTGTTCATGCTGTATAAGTTAAAAAAACATTCTTCTCGTACTTTTAACGGAAAAGTCAAAAAAGTACCTCGTAACGTAAAAAAAAGAATGATTCCTTAAATACCATGTAGTAAAAGTAAAAAAATGGGTAAAAAGTACTTTAAACATACATGAAAACATTTTTAGAAAACAGGGACATGAATGATAAATATAACCCCAGTAAATACTTAAGAATAAACAATCTCGGATAAAAACGATATTGGAAAAGTTATCCCTTACCTTAGGTCTGATATGCTGCGTACGTATCCGAAACTCTTGTATAATGATTTAAATAATGTCATTGAATTATTACAGAATCATATTCATTGTTATGATGTCATATATGGTTCACTTATGACTTTATATTACCCGTTCTTTTGTAAATTCCATGTTAAAGAAGCGTTTTGGGTAAAATCATTTTATTCATCGTACGTGTTTGGACTTGTTGTTATTGATAATATTATTACTTATATCATGACTTACTTACTTCCACAATGTAAATAATGATTTATATATCATATATATTTAGTATATATATATATAATAGATAGATAAATGAAATGAAATACACCGTTCATGGAGACGGTAGGTCGTACATACGCATGAACGCTATTTTCCTTTCCTTATTGACTTGAATGGAAGTAAGTAGATGGAGTATATATATATATTCACATAAATATAGTAGCTTTATAATTTCATATATGTCATTATTATTCATTATATATACTTTATAATCATTCTTCAGTGGTTAACATGGAGAATGAATCTCATCGTGTCGTGGAGACAGTAATCCGTACGTACTCACGAGCGATGATATCATTCCCATAATTATTGAATTGAATTGGAGTGGATGATATAATATCTCATAATCAGTATGATGTTATAATAACCATATATAGTTATTTATAACACCATTATACCCATCCAAGTAAGGTGGTGATGGAGAAATAGATTACACCACGACGTGGAGATAGTATTCCGTACGTACGAACGCACGGTGATTTCGTTTTTAGTAGGATGGATAGAAGGTGAAATGGGGTTGTTTCATATTTATAATAAAATATCAGTATATTATTGGTTCTCATGTTATTACTTTATAATGAAACAACAAAAGAAGAATAATTTGAAGAAGAAAGAAACTTGAAATAATCGGTAGAAGAGATTACCTGTTCTTCGACGCACCTCTTTTAAGCTTCCTCTTAAGGGACTAGAGTTGGTCTTTTGAGAAGACCAAAACCTCCAGAATGTTTCTAGGGAATTATATATGTTAAATGTACAGGTTTTGGCCGATCTTGAAGACTCAAAATTGTGTAAAGAGATGAAGGAGGAGGTTCCCTTTTATAAGGGAGGAGAGGGGCACCTTAGGAAAAATAAAAACTATTATTATATAATAAAGTCATATTCGGTTTATAATAGCTCCAAATTGATTTATTTCAAAGCTAAAGTGGTTATGGGTCTAAATCCTCTCAACAAATAGGTTTTAGACAAGTTTAGGTTACTATTTAAACCTTATCATTTAGATTTAACTCTAAGTTGAATAATTTAACTTTTACCGTGTCTTCTTGTTTTCTTACACTATATTGTTAAAAAACATACTATAACAAGCCAAAAACCCCCAAGTGGTTCATTATTAAAATATATAACCTTATATATGTCATTTTTCCGAACCATAGATTTTTAGGTGTAGAATAACAATTAATAATGTAATATTTGTTTAAAAAACTATTTTATGTCAATTTTGACACTATGTTGTAATTGATTTTTGTGAAAATCATAACAGCATGATTAGATCGAAAAAGTTAGTTAAATCAATACTTACATGTCATAATAACCTAAAAAATTATTTGAATTTATAAAAAGTCAAAAATTACATTTATTTGGGTATTTATAACATCAATTATGTTAATATTTTATTAATAAGGTAATTACTGCATCATCATTGTGTCATAAATAAATTAAATTATTTGTGGTCTAAAAATTATAAATAGAATACCATTATATATAAAATATTTATATATTTCTAATGAATATTTATAGTCGAATTTATCTTATGTATAACCCTATATTAAAAATGTTTTAGTTATTAAATATTGATTTTAACTCTTTTAACTCTTCTTTGAATTAAATAATAATAAATGTCCTAATCTAATCCAAGGGGACATAAATGATAATATCATATTCCTAAGGTTGTTTTTGGTCAAATTATACTTATCCAATAGAATTAGGACATGTTTTAGGGTAATAATAATATCATTTTTAGCCTTAATTACCCTATTTACTTTTAACCGTGGTAAATAAAAGTAAAAAGTTACTATTCACCAAATATTATTTTTATCTTATTGAACCACATTTTACTCTTTGATATTAACCGTGTCTCTCGGATTATTGAAATTCCACTCACATAATTGGTAAAATTATGATTTATGTACATTTTCAAATTCTCCTAAAAGGTGGGTAAAAGACGGTGAAAAGTTCAATAAAATTTTTATATATCTAAAATTATTATAAAATGACTCCAATGAATTACATTGAACTTATATATGTATTATTTATCAATTTTAACCTAAAATAAATTTAAATAAAATAAATAATTATTTAAATAAAAAGTCGGTTTATAAATAGTAACCTAGTGTTTTCACTATTAATCAAAAATTGGATGTTTTAAGAAAAATACAAAAAATTCACCCTAGGCTAATTTTGATATTCTGAATACAAAAATGAAGTCCATTTTGAAATATAAAATTTATAAAATTTCAAAATTTTTATTACTATTCATAACGGCTAGTTCATAATAATATTATAATAATATCTCGTTTAGTGAAACTCGGTATTGCGTACTACACACGCTATCGAGGAATATCTTGATTGCGTGTAATGCAAGCCAAGTCAGGGCGGCGTGTAGTGAAATCTCATTTTGGTGTTTTGTATAACATAATCAAAACTTATTTCATTTATACATTAAACAAAATCTATACTTAATGTTTTGTAGAATAATTTCCACAAAACGAACATGAAATTGTGTGTAACACGAGCCAAGAATAGTGTTGCGTATACTGCAAGCTAATACGGTGTTGCGTATAGTACAAGCTAATCATGGTGTAGTTTATAATATAAGACATCAAAGAAATTAAAAAATAATATATCTCATAAAATCTTGGGGTGTTAGATTATACCCCCCTTAAAATGAATTTCGCCCTCGAAATTTGTTGGTGTTATAAATCATTTACTACTTGAAAGTTTTGTTCATATAAACCCACATCATAAAAGGAATACTAAAACATAATTTTAAAAATTAATGTAAGAAATGTAACGGTTACCTAGATTAACTCATCACTGGGTTTCCACATAGGAGAACATGGGTAGAAATATGGATATGGAAGAAAAATCAAACCATCAAGTTCTGATGGAGAGTGGTAGAGGACATGGCTATGAAAAAATAAACAGTCACAAAGCCATAAATTTTTTATGATTTAAGGAACCACCTGATTCATCAGATATAAGGACACTAGGACAAAATTTTTTGTTTTCTAGATCATTCCCCTAAAGTTAAATAATTGTTGAATTAAAACAAATACTTACTTGATATTGGTACAATCTCACCGTTGTTCATGCCTTGAACAATTTCCACATCATCTATTAAAGAAATGAAGTTGAATTTGTCATTCGTGAAGCATTTGCAGATCTTGTGATAGAACGGTGGGTCATCCTATCTATCTCAAATAAAAGGTTAGAAAAATTTATTAAATATACATAAGTCCATCTATGGTGAGATAAATCGTATACGGTTCCTAAAATGTACGTATACTTCGTATATCATACCACATAATAAATTGAAAATAATTTAAACTAACTAGGGACTTCATGTAGGCCAGTGGTATGCGATAAAGTCATGTCACACTTCGGTTGTGGGTTCGATTCCCGCATCCTTTTCCGACACGACGGGTTTTCTCCCATCCTACGGGTTGTCTTTTTTATAAAACTATACTATTATAACATTCGAAAAATAATATGAAAAATTTATAGCCTTAAACAATACTATCTGATGTCTAACTTAATCTATTCCAATCTTCAGGCTTACCCAAACTCACAGTATAAGGTAAATGATTGATAGATAGGTCATCTACCAAGCACATAAACACCGTCATTTATCCCCATATATCATAAGATATGTCTTGTTGGTCACATTCCAAACATTCGAATGCCTTAATCATGTATTCTCTTGAAAAATAAATACCCATTGGACCTTAGTGAAAACATGAATGCTCGCAAAAGTTATCTCTTTCCACATACCAAAATCCCAAAATTTCTATATACTCAAACCATGATATAACTTTGTCCTTATATTAGTCATTTGATCATTAATACTATCAAACATCTCCTTATCTCCTTATCCATTCATTATGCGCATATCATCTACTTTCCAAAAATATCTGAATAACCTTTCATGGTTACTAGTACCATTCATCATATACTTTCAAAAACTCAAGGAAAGATAAGATTGTAACAATCCTTTGATTTTTTTATTCCATAATAACATACATTATTCTTGATAAAAATACAATCATTCCACTACCTTCTTAAACCATTGACCGAGCTTCAACAATTATTTCAACTCACATACCATTTGTAGTCTCTTCATCATCATCAACATAAAAAATACCCATATGACCATGCTGATTCTCTTCATGAGAACTTCCCTTAGGACATTGATTTTCATAATGCCCGTACATTCCACATTTAAAACATTTAACCATTGTTGATGTCTTAGCAATACCATTATTCTTGTCCATGGTGTTAACTGAACCTTTTCCTTTACAATTACTGGCTTTATGTCCTTCTTTTCCACACCCAAATCATTTTCCAGTTCCTTTGAAACATTCTCCTTGATGTCTCTTCCCACATGATTCACATGAGGAAAATTGAACTTTATTTCCTCTCTGGTCATCATAAAACTCCTTCTTTCTCTTATTAACTGAGTCAGGAAACGTAACAAAGTTGAGATTATAGATCATATTATGAGATTGCTGATTAGGCATAATAATGATGTTTCACCTTCCAAATCCCATTTCAATTTCTTGATCATAAAGAATATCATTCCATTGTCCATCATATTCTCCATTAACATGAATCTTCCGGTTTCCATCCATTTTCTAAAACCCAAAATGAATAGAGTGAGAGGCAAAAATAATGCTTGGAAAAAACATAATCAAGGGGAGTACTTTCAATCTCTAACATCATAGGTTTAATCCTAGGTTATTCATGATTTTTATCCTAATTCTAGGACTGTAACCTATACTTATACCTATCCTTAGAGACATCCCTAGACATACCTTAGAAATATCTATAGAGATTCTACTAAAGTTTTCGCATCCTAGTTTCCAAAGGTTAACTAAACCTTTCCACTGATACCAACTGTGGAGACCCAAATCTTGACTTACATAGACCATAGATTACTTTTGCGGAATACTTAATACATAAAAAAAATAGACACCAAAGGACCGTAATAGTTTAGTGTCTTTGGAAACTTGGAACATAATCTTCTAATCTTGGTGAAAGATCTTTAACATCTCCCATAAAGATCTTCCCTTATTTACCTAAAGCCTTACTTTATATCCTGGGTAAATGAAAACATATAAAGGGTGAGCTCAAATTCTCAGTAAGGGAAAGCATGGAGAAAATAAAACAAACCATATACATTTGAACATCAAAACATGAACATAATGTTTAAACATTAAAATCACGAGTTGTGAAATAAATCTTGGCAGATGATAAGTTATAGAACATAAAAAAACATCGATCATGATAAAATACCATGGGAATGAAACATTTAATTGTGGAAAACCATTAAGCACATGATATTATTTCCATAGTATCTAAGGCATTGCTACCAAGACAATCTTAGTGGACAAGGTCCCTTACTGAACCAAGTTTACTTGTCATTCGAGCCCTGTATTACTGAACTGGATTTACTTGATGTTCCAACCATGTCTATCTCATGAGATATAAATCATTACCCAATGCATTGGAGGGATATATAGGTCCCACCCATCTCATAATGAAATCATTCTTACTTGTGCCACAAAATAAACATAAATCATTCATCATAACCCAAAGAATAAAAATGGGTTTCATAAACTTGATCCCATCATAACATAATCCATAAAAAAATGGATATCATATAATCATAAGAAAAGTGAAACCATGTAAATAATAGATACATTATACTTGAAACATACACATATGAAATAATTCCATCTTATATGGAAAATGGTTTTGATAAAACACTTGAAATGAATTTTTTAGGAAAATATCCCTTCTTATTCAAAATCATTTTATTTTCACAAAATGCAATGAAATTTTAAAAGAAAGGGATTTTTTTGAAAATAGTCATGAAATCTTGTAGAGTAATCTTTATCAAAATAAGATGTTATGAAACCGTAAAAATATGTTCATGCTGTATAAGTCAAAAAAACATTCTTCTTGTACTTTTACCGGAAAAGTCAAAAAAGTACCTCATAACGTAAACAAAAGAAAGATTATGTACATACCATGTAGTAAAAGTCAAAAATTGGGTAAAATTAACTTTAAACATACATGAAACCATTTTTATAGAATAGGTACATTGATGATAAATACAACCCCAGTAAATACTTACGAATAAACAATCTCGAATAAAAACGAGATTGGAAAACTTATCCCTTACCTTAGGTCTGATATGCTTCGTACGTATCCGAAACTCTTCTCTAATGATTTAAATAATGTCATTTAATTATTAAAGAATCATATTAATTGTTATGATATCATATATGGTTCACTTATGACTTTATATTACCTGTTCTTTTGTAAATTCCATGTTAACGCAGCGTTTTGGGTAAATTCGTTTTATTCATCCTATGTGTTTGGACTTATTGTTCTTGATATTATTATTATTTATATCATGATTTACATAATTATAGAATTTAAATCATGATTTATATATAATATATATTTAGTATATATATATTTAATAGATAGATAAATGAAATGAAATACAACGTTCATGGAGACGGTATGCCATACGTACGCGTGAACGCTATTTTCCTTTCCTTATTGACTTGAATGGAAGTAAGTAGATGAAATATATATACATATACATATATCCAGTATATTTTTCATTTCATATATCTCATTATTATTCATTATATATTCAATATAATCATTTTTGGGTGGTTAACATGGAGAATGAATCTCATTGTGTCGTGGAGACAGTAATCCGTACGTACTCATGAGCGATGATATCATTTCCATAATTATTTAATTGAATTGGAGTGGATTATATAATATCTCATAATCATTATGATGTTATAATAACCATATATAGTTATTTTTAACACCATTATACCCATCCAAGTAAGGTGGTGGTGGAAAAACAGATTACACTACGGAGTGGAGACGGTATTCCGTACGTACGCACGCGCATTGATTTCATTTTCCATAGGATGGATAGAGGGTGAAATGGGGTTTTTTAATATTTATAATAAAATATCAGTATATTAGTGATACTTATGTTATTAATTTATAATGGAACAACTAAATATGGTTAATTTGAAGAAGAAAGTAACTTGAAAGAATCGGTAGAAGAGATTACCTCTTCTTCAAAGAACCTATTTATAGGTTCCTCTTAAGGGACTAGAGTTGGTCTTTTGAGAAGACCAGAACCTTCAGAATGTTTCTAGGTGAGTTTATAAGAAAAATGGGTAGGGTTTGGCGGATCTTTAAGGCTCAAAATTGTGAAAAGAGATGAGGTAGGAGGTGCCCTTTTATAAGTGAGGACAGGGGCACCATAGGAAAAACTTCAAATATTATTTTATAATAAAGTCATATTCGGTTTATAATAGATCCAAATTGATTTTTTCTAAGCGAATGTGGGGATTCTTCGAACTCCTCTCAACCAATAGGTTTTAGAAAAGTTTATGTTACTATTTTATCCTTATCATTTAGATTTAACTCTAAGTTAAATAATTTATCTTTTACCGTGTCTTCTTGTTTTCTTACACTATATGGTTAATAAACTTACTATAACAAGCCAAAAGAACCCCAAGTGGTTCATTATTAATATATATAACATTATATATGTCATTTTTCCAAACCATAGATTTTTAGGTATAGAATAACTATTAATAATATAATATTTATTTTAAAAACTATTTTATGTCAATTTTGACACTATTTGTTAATTGATTTTTGTGAAAATCATAACATCATGATTAGTTAGAAAAAAGTTAATTAAATCAATACTTACATGTCATATTAATCTAAAAAATTATTGGAATTTATAAAAAGTCCAAAATTTCATTTATTTGGGAATTTATTACATCAATTATGTTAATATTTTAATAATAAGGTAATTACTGCATCATCATTGTGTCAGAAATGAATTATATTATTTAATGTCTAAAAATAATAAATAAACAACCATTATGTATGAAATTGTTTTATCTTTATAATTAATTTTTATATTCGAATTTATCTTATGTATAACCCTATATTAAAAATGTTAATTTATTAAACTTTTATTTTATCCCTTTTAACTCTTCTTTGAATTAAATAATAATAAATGTCTTAATCTAATCCAAGTGGACATAAATGATAATATTATATTCCTAGGGTTGTTTTTTGGTCGATATATACTTATCCAATAGAATTAGGACATGTTTTAGGGTAATAATACAATCATTTTTACCCTTAATTACCCTATTTACTTTTAACCATGGTAAATAAAAGTTACAAGTAACTATTCACCAAAAATTATTTTAATCTTATTGAACCACATTTCACTCTTTGATATTAACCATGTCTCTCGGATTTTCTAAATTTCACTCACAGAAGCGGTAAAATTATGTTTTATGTAAATTTTCAAATTCTCTTAGGAGGTGGTTAAAGATGATGAAAAGTTCAATAAAATTTTTATATATCTAAAATTATTATAAAATGACTCCAATGAATTACATTGAACTTTTATAGGTATTATGTATTAATTTTTACCTAAAATAAATTTAAATAAATTAAATAATTATTTAAATAAAAAGTCATTTTTTAAATAGTAACCCAGTGTTTTCACTATTCATAAAAAATTGAACATTTTAAGAAAAATACCAAAAATTCAACCTATGCTAATTTCGATATTCCGAATCCAAAAATGAAGTCTATTTTGAATGATGAAATTTATAAAATTTTAAAAAGTGGGTATTACTATTCATAACGGCTAATTCATAATAATATTATAATAATATCTCGTTTAGTGAAACTCGGTATTGCGTACTACACACGCTATCGAGGAAGGTCTTGATTACGTGTAATGAAAGCCAAGTCAGGGCTGCGTGCAGTGAAATATCTGTTTGGTGTTTTGTATAACATAATCAAAACTTATTTCATTTATACATTAAACAAAATCTATACTTAATGTTGGGTAGAATAATTTCCACAAAACGAACTAGAAATTGTCTGTAAAATGAGCCAAGAATAGTGTTGCATATACTGAAAGCTAATACGGTGTTCTGTATAGTACAAGATAATCTTGGTATAGTGTATAATATAAGACATCAAAGAAATTAAAAAATAATATATCTCATAAAATCTCGGTGTGTTACATTCTACCCCCCTTAAAATGAATTTCACCCTCAAAATTCATCGGTGTTATAAATAGTTTACTACTTGAAAGTTTCATTTGTAGAAACCCACATCATAAAGGGAATACTAAAACATAATATTAAAAAGTAAAGTAGTAAATGTAATGGTTACCTAGATTAACTCATTACTGGCTTTCCACATAAGAGAACATTGGTGGAAATATGGATATGGAAGAAAAATCTAATCATCAAATTCTTATGTAGAGTGATAGAGGACATGGCTATGAAAATGTCAACAATCACAAAGCCATAAATTTATGATGATTTAAGGTATCATCTGATTCATCGGATATAAGGACACTAGGACACCATTTTTTTTTTCAAGTTCATTTCCCTATAGTTGAAGAATTGTTGAATTAAAAGAAATACTTACTTGATATTGGTACAATCTCACCGTTTTTCATGCCTTGAAAAATTTCCACATCATCTCTTAAAGAAATGAAGTTGAATTTGTCATTCATAAAGCGTTTGCTGATCTTGTGATAGAACGGTGGGTCATCATATCTATCTCAAATAAAAGTTTATTAAAAGTTATTAAATATACATAAGTCCATCTATGGTGAGATTAATCGTATATAGTTCCTAAAATGTACGTATACTTTGTATATCATACCACATAATAAATTGAAACTAATTTATACAAACTAGGGACATCCTGTAGGCTAGTGGTATGCGATATAGGCATGTCACACTTCGGTTGTGGGTTTGATTCATGCATCCTTGTCCGACACGATGGGTTGCTGCCCGTCCTAAGGGTTGTCCTTTTTCTAAAACTATACTATTATAACATTCCAAAAATAATATCAAAAAGTTCTAGCCTTAAACAAAACTTTCTGATGTCTAACTTAATCCATTCCAATCTTTAGGCTTACCGAAACTCACAGTATAATGAAAAATATTGATAGAGAGGTCATCTACCAAGAATGTAAATACCGTCATTTATCCCCATATATCATAAGATATGTCTTGTTGGTGACATTCCAAACATTCGAATGCCTTAATCATGTATTCAATTGAAAAATGAATACAGATTGATCCTTAGTGAAAATATGAATGATGTCAAAAGTTAAATCTTTCCACATACCAAAATCCAAAAATTTCAAAATACTCAAACCACGAGATAAATTTTTCCTTATATCAGTCATGTGATCATTAATAATATCAAACATCTCATTATCTCCTTATCCCTTGATTATGCACATATCATCTACTTTCCAAAAATATCTGAATAACCTTTCATGGTTACCAGTACCATTCATCATATACTTTCAAAAACTCAGGGAAAGAAATCAGTGTAACAATCCTTAGATTTATCTTTATTCCATAATACCATACATTATTCTTGATAAACATACAATCATTCAACTACCTTGTTAAACCATTGACTGAGCTTCAAAAATTCTTTCATCTCACATATCAAGTGTAGTCTCTTCATCATCATCAACATAAATAATACCCACAAGACCATGCTGATTTCCTTATTGAGACCTTTTCTTAGGGCATTGGTTTTCATAATGCCCGTACATTCCACATTTAAAACATTTAACCATTGTTGATGTCTTAGAAATACCATTATCTTTGTCCATGGTGTTAACAGAACCTTTTCATTTACAATTACTGGCTTTGTGTCCTTCTTTTCCACACCCAAAGAATCTTCTAGTTCCTTTAAAATATTCTCATTGATGTCTCTTCCCACATGATTCACATGAGGATAATTGAACTTTCTTTCCTCTATGATCTTCATGAAACTCATTCATTCTCTTATTAACTGAGTCAGGAAACTTACCAAAGTTGAGATTATTGATCATATTATGTGATTTCTGATTAGGCATAATAATAATGTTTCTCCTTCCAAATCCAATTTCATTTGCTTGATCATGAATAATATCATTCCATTGTCCATCATATTCTCCATTAACATGAATCTTTCGATTTCCATCCATTTTCTAAAACCCCAAAAAATAGTGTGAGAGGAAAAAATCATGCTTGGAAAACAACATAATCAAGGGGAGTAATTTCAATCGCTAAATCATAGGTTTAATACTAGGTTATTCATGATCGTCATCCTAATTCTAGGACTATAACCTATACTTATACCTAACCTTAGAGACATCCCTAGACATACGTTAGAAATATCTCCAGGGATTTCACTAAAGTTTTCGCATCCTAGTTTTCAAAGGTTAACTAAACCTTTACTCTGATACCAACTATAGAGACCCAAAGCATGACGTACATAGACATTACATTACTTTTTCGGAATATTTAATACATAACAAAAATAGACACCAAAGAACCGTAATAGTTTTGTGTCTTTGGAAACTTGGAACATAATCTTATAATCTTGATGATAGATCTTCAACATCTACCATAAAGATCTTACCTTTTTAACCTAAAACCTTACTTTATATCCCGAGGAAAAGAAAACATATAATGGGTGATCTCAAATTCTCGGTAAGGGTAAGCATAGAGAAAATAAAACAGACCATATACATAAGAACTTCAAAAAATGAACATAAAGTTTAAACATCAAAATCATGAGTTGTGAAATAAATCGTGGAAGTACGTAAGGCATAGATCATAAAGGAACATCAATCATGATAAAATAGCATTGTAATAAAACATTTAATTGTGGAAAACCATTAAGAACATGATATTACTTCCATAGTATCGAAGGCATTACTACCAAGACCATCTTAGTGGACAAAGTCCCTTACTGAACCGGGCTTACTTGCCGTTCAAGCCCTGTATTACTGAACTGGATTTTCTTGCTGTTCCAGCCATGTCTATCTCATGAGATATAAATCTTTACCCAATGCATTGGAGAGAGATATAGGTCCCACCCATCTCATAATGAAATCATTCTTACTTGTGCCACAAAATAAACATAAATCATTCATCATAACCCAAAGAATAAAAATTCGTTTCATAGACATCATCCCATCATAACATAGTCCATAAAAAAATAGATATCATATCATCATAAGAAATGTGAAACCATGTAAATCATAGATACATTATACTTTAAGCATACACATATGAAATAATTCCATCTTATATGAAAAATGGTTTTGATAAAACACTTGAAATGAATTCTTGAGGAAAATATCCCTTCTTATTCAAAATCATTTTATTTTCACAAAATTCCATGAAATTTTAAAAGAAAAAAAATTTGGTTGAAAATTGTCATGAAATCTTGTGGAGTAATCTTTATGAAAATAAGGAGTTCTGAAACCGTAAATATCTGTTCATGCCGTATAAGTTTAAAAAACATTCTTCTCATACTTTTACTAGAAAAGTCAAAAAAGTACCTCGTAACATAAAAAAAGAAATATTCCTTACATACCATGTAGTGAAAGTCAAAAATGGGTAAATAGAATTTAAACAAACATGAATCCATTTTTAGAAAATAGGGACATGGATGATAAATAGAACCCCAGTAAATACTTACGAATAAACAATCTTGGATAAAAACGAGATTAGAAAAGTTATCCCTTACCTTAAGTCTGATATGATTCGTACGTATCGGAAACTCTGTAATAATGATTTAAATAATGTCATTGAATTATTATAGAATCATATTCATTGTTATGATATCATATATGGTTCACGTATGACTGTATATTACCCATTATTTTGCAAATTCCATGTTAAAGCAGCGTTTTGGGTAAAATCGTTTTATTCACCCAACGTGTTTGGACTTATTGTTCTTGACATTATTATTACTTATATAATTATTTACTTACTCAAGAATGTAAATCATGATTTATATATCATATATATTCAATATATATATATATAATATATAGTTAAATGAAATTAAATACACCGTTCATGGAAACGGTAGGCCATACGTACGCATGAACGCTGTTTTCCATTCCTTATTGACTTGAATGCAAGTAAGTAGATGAAATATATATATATATATATACATAAATAAATCTAATAGATTTATCATGTCATATAACTCATCATTATTCAGTATATATACTTTATAATCATTCTTGAGTGGTTATCGTGGAGAATAAATCGCATCCTGTCGTGGAGACGGTAATCTGTACGTACTAACGAGCGATGATATCGTTCCCATAATTATTGAATATAATTGGAGTGGATGATATAATATATCAGAATCAGTATGATGTTATAATAACCATATATAGTTATTTTTAACACCATTATACCATCCATGTAAGGTGGTGGTGGAAAAACAGATTACACCACCGGCGTGGAGACGGTATTCCGTACGTACGCACGCGCAGTGATTTCATTTTTCGTAGGATGGATAGAAGGTGAAATGGGTTTGTTTCATATTTATAATAACATATCATTATATTAGTGATTCTTATGTTATTACTTTATAAATAAACAACTAAATAATAAAAAGTTGAAGAAGAAAGTAACTTGAAAGAATCGGTAGAAGAGATTACCTCTTCTTCGACGCACCTCTTTTAAGCTTTCTCTTAAGGGACTAGAGTTGGTCTTTTGAGAAGACCAGAACCTCTAGAATGTTTCTAGGGAAGTTTAGAAGATAAATAGTCAGGTTTTGGCCGATCTTGAAGGATCAAAATTGTGTAAAGAGATGAGGGAGGAGGTTCCCTTTTATAAGGGAGGGGAGGGGCACCTTAGGAAAAACTTAAAATATTATTTTATAATAAAGTCATATTCGGTTTATAATAGCTCCAAATTGATTTATTTCTAAGATAAAGTGCTGGTGGGTCGAACTCATATCAACCAACATGTGTTGGACAAGTTTAGAGTACTATTTTAACCTTATCATGTAGATTTAACTCTATGTTAAATAATTTAACTTTTACCGTGTCTTCTAGTTTTCTTACACTATATGGTCAATAAACTTACTATAACAAGCAAAAAGAACCCCAAGTGGTTCATTATTAATATATATAACCTTATATAAGTCATTTGGTAGAACCATATATTTTTAGGTATATAATAACAATTAATAATAAAATATTTGTTTTAAAAACTATTTTATGTCAATTTTGACTCTATTTGGTAATTGATTTTTTTAAAAATCATAACAGCATGATTAGTTCGAAAAAAGTTAATTAAATAAACAATTACATGTCATATTAACCTAAAAAACAATTTAATCTATATAAAGTCTAAAATTACATTTATTTGGGTATTTATAACATCAATAATGTTAATATTTTATTTATAAGGTAATTATTGCATCATCATTGCTTCATAAATAAATTAAATTATTTAATGTCTAAAAATTATAAAAAAAAACCATTATGTAGGAAATATTTCTATCTTTCTAATTAATATTTATAGTCTAATATATCTTATGTATAACCATATATTAATATTGTTTTAGTTATTAAACTTTGATTTTAACTCTTTTAACTCTTCTTTGGATTAGATAATAATAAATGTCCAAATATAATCCAAGTGGACATAAATGATAATATTATATTCCTAAGGTTGTTTTTGGTCGAATTATACTTATCCAATATAGTTAAGACATGTTTTATGGTAATAATAATATCATTTTTACCCTTAATTGCCCTATTTACTTTTAACCGTGGTAAATAAAAGTAAAAAGTTACTATTCAACAAAAATTATTTTTATCTTATTGAACCAAATTTTATTCCTTGATATTAACCATGTCTCTCTGAATTTCAAAATTCCACCCACAGAAGTGGTAAAATTAAGTTTTATGTAAATTTTCAAATTCTTCTAGGAGGTGGGTAAAAGACGGTGAAAAGTTCAATAAAATTTTTATATATCAAAAATTATTATAAAATGACTCCAATGAATTACATTGAACTTATATAGGTATTATGTATTAATTTTTACCTAAAATAAATTTAAATAAAATAAATATTTATTTAAATAAAAAAGTTGGGTTTTAAATAATAACCCAGTGTTTTCACTATTCATCAAAAATTGAAAGTTTTAAGAAAAATAACAAAAATTCACCCTAGGATAATTTCGATTTTCTAAATCCAAAAATGAAGTCCATTTTGAAAGATAAAATTTATAAAATTTCAAAAATTTTGTATTACTATTCATAACGGCTAGTTCATAATAATATTATAATAATATCTCGTTTAGTGAAACTTGGTATTGCATACTACACACGCTATCAAGGAAGGTCTTGATTGCGTGTAATGCAAGCCAAGTCAGTGCTGCGAGAAGTGAAAGCTACGTTTGGTGTTTCGTAAAACATAATGAAAACTTATTTCATTTATACATTAAAAAAATTATATACCTAATGTTGCGTAGAATAATTTCCACTAAATAGACTTGAAATTGTGTGTAACACGAGCCAAGAATAGTGTTGCGTATACTGCAAGCTAATACGGTGTTACGTATAGTACAAGCTTATCTTAGTGTAGTGTATAATAGAAGACATCAAAGAAATTAAAAAATAATATATCTTATAAAATCCCGGGGTGTTACATTGGAGTAGATCAATATTCTAATTTTGATCATCTTCACTCTAAATATTGCATGGATATTGGGTATAATGATGGATTTGATGCATTATACTCAAAATTTGAAAACTTATATTCTGATATTAATGTTTATTTTTCACACATTTCATCACGCATTCAATGTCTTTATCTATACATGCCCTTCGACATTAGAACTCAATACCCTTACAACAAATCTCAAATACTCATACTTGTTGAGTTGTGATAGATTACCTGTAATAATTGACAACAATTCCCATTTTGTTCAGGAAGAAAAACATTTGAATCTTTTAATGGAGAAAAATGGGAAATCGAGTGTAAATTGGATGAGATATAGGGTATTATCCTCTCCATTTGTAGTCATAAGATTCTTTTTGATGATGGGGCTAAACTTGTTAAAAATCCTCAAAAGATAATGAATTCTACACTTTTGAATGTTGTTAAAAAATAAGTTGATATTTTTTTAGAGGTAGGTATTCTATACCCAATTTCATATTTCTAATTGGTTATTCCTATTTAGGTTATTCATAAGATAAGTGGTGTTAATATTGTTAAAATGAGAGAGAGTAGTTAGTTCTAAAGTTCTTACAAAATTGTACAGATTTGTGTATTGATTATAAGAAACTAAATCAATTTGTTCACAAGGACCATTTACCCTACCATTTATTGATCAAATGATTGATAGACTAAGTTTTAATAAAATCTATTATGTTTTGGATAGATTTTCTAGATATTTTCATGTTCCTATAGATCTAGAAGTTCAAGAAAACACAATATTCACTTGACCATTAGGTACATTTTCCTACCGCAGGATTCCATTTAGACATTGTAATTCCCATGTTAACTTCCAAATATGAATAAAATGTGTTTTTTCAGACTTTATTGAAACATTCATGGAGGTATTTATGGAAGATTTTATAGTATGTGGCTCTTTATTAGATTCATGTATCATTATTTTGGGAAAGGGGTTGAATCTCTTCATTGAGAAGAATCTGGTTTTACATTGAAAATGAAAATTCACTGTATAACATGGAATTATCTTAGGGAAAATACTTTCAATTAATTGAATAGAGTCCCACATATGTATTTTAGGTATTATTTCATAATTTCCATATCACTATTATGTGTGTTTTGTAAGATCAGTCATATGGAAACTAGGATTTTATCGATGCTTCACCTTATATTTATGTAAGATATATTTACCCTTAAGTTGATCAATCAATAATATAATGAAATCATTTTGAGGAATTATGGATGGTATCAATTGATGTGATTAATAAGTTTCTAACAAGTCCACCAATCATAAACCCCCCAAATTAGGGCCTTATATTTGAGATAAAGTGTGATTCTTCAAATGTCAAAGTTTTGGATGTCTTATTATAGAGGTTTGAAGGAAGTTCACATGTGATTACCTATGCTTTGAGTACATTGGACTCAACCCAATAAAATCACACAATCCTGGAAAATGAGATTATTGCAGTTTTATATTCTTTTGATAAAATAAATTCTTATTTATTGGGATCTGTAGTAGTTGTTTTTTCTAACCCTGAAAGCTTGATGAACGTATGGAAGAAGCTAGATACAAATCCCAAACTTATTGGGTGGATTTTACTCCTTCAATAATTTTATATTGAGACAATGGAAAATAAGACGATATAGAACTAGGTGGTAGTCCCCGTGATTAGGATTACTCACACACTAGAGGCTGATACCTTAGACTCGGTACAAATCTAGGGTATTTTTACAATAATCATCTTTATGAACTCTTAGGTACACATCCCTGGAATTATAATATAGTTAACAATATTATCACTCCTAAAATTATGGCAAATTTAAAGAAAAATTCAGTAAAAAAATTAAAGAGTGATTCTACGTTTCATTTGGGGGATGATACATAACTCTTGCGCATGTGTAGTAATCATGATATTCAAAGGTGTGTTCATGATCATGAGTATGAGTCTGTTGTACATTTCTTCTATACACATTCTTGTGGAGGTCACATTGGACCAAAACTTATTGCTAGGAATTTCTTAGATAGTGGATTATATTTGAGTAGATTAGTATATGATGCTAATGTTTTTTTATGTAGTGATAATGTTTCAAACACACTGTAAACATTTCAAGGATACATGATATACCATAAAAAATCATATTATTCTATGATATTTTTGATGTATAGGTTATTTATTTTATGAATCCTTTTCGATGATTATTTAATTTTTTTTAGTTTTTTTATTCCTTTATTATGTTAGAAAATGGTTGGAGTCCAATTCCACTAGGACTGATGATTCTCATATTGTAGTAGATGTTGTAAACGCTTAAATTTTCTATATGTTTGTAGTACCAACATCCATCATCAACGAACAAGGAAAAAAATATGTAATTGGAATTTGGATTCCCTATCTCAGAAGTATGTGGTCACCCCCAAAAAAGCAACACCATATAACCCCCAAACAAATGGCTAGATTGAGGTTTAAAATAGGGAGTTGAAACAAATATTTGAAAAACCGTGAAGCCAAATAGAAATGATTAGTTAAACAGCTTTGATAATGCAACAAGGCCTTATATTATGGGATATAAGACTACAATTGGTATTTTCCCATTTTAATTGTTTTTGTTAAATATTATATTATCCCCATAGAGGTCGAGCATCAAGACATATTAACTTATAATGAAAAGAAACATGGATTTGGCCTAAGGTGGAATTCAAAAGAAGATTAAATTTTAAAAGATTGAGGAGATTTGATTACCATATTATGTGAACTTAAGGATCTTCAAGGTGATATCATATGTAGCACATAATATAATTCACCCCAAAAGAGTGTTTAATGTAATAGATAAAGTCATACTCTATAGTCCACGACTAAAGATATTGCACTGTCATTTGTTTTACAGATGGTTAGGTCCTTTTGTTATTTGTAATATTTTTTTTTGTGATACAGTGAGATCACAAATGTGGAAATGGGAAGGATCTTTATTATCATTGCAAAATATTTTATGTAATAAATTTAATTACTTTCTAAATATGTAGTTTATTTCATCACACTACATGACCACATCATCACATAAGATAATCTTGCTATTCCAAACCATTTCACTTTTACATTAATTGTCCTATTTAAAATTCATCATTTCATGTGCACATATCATCTATTGAGATCAAATTAAAGGCAATGAAATATTTCATGTGGGGGGGGGAGGGGACAATATTTTGGTTTAGATTCATTTTTTTCATTTGTGTGTGTTTTGTGTTAATTTTGAAAGAAAAAAACCCCCATGTTACATGATCATTTAGATACAGAATATAAAAATAACATGTTTTCAAAAATTCATTAGTGTCATAGTAATAATGGAAATTATTTCATTATTCATGGTTTATTTTTATAAATATGGTATTCGTTAATGATATGACTAGTTGCGTCTTTAAAAAAACTTTTAGATTTTGACACCATTTTTGTGATATATTTTCATGGTAAATTATGTCATTGATTTCTCTACACAACTTTTCAAACAACAATGAATTGTGAAAATTTTACTACATTGTTGATGATATACCATGTTAGGTAAAAAAATCATATTATATCAATGGTTGTTCTATACAGTCATTTCTATTCCTAAGGGTTTTGTTACTATACAAAATATACCTATGTGTGTGTAACTAACATCCAAAAATTGTAATCCCTAAAAAAATAAGTCGAAAAAATCCAAAAAAGCAAAAAAAAAACAATATATATTATCTTAATAAATAGGGGAGTGATGATATATAAAAAATTTAGAGATATCTAGGTTAGTAGCTTGTGGTTTAACTTTTGGGAATTATTAAGTTACTGGGTTTTGAATTTTGATTGCAATGTAATGTAGATCAAGTTCAATGAATTGAACCAGGTCATAAGAATTTCTTTGTGTGACTTTAATATACTAAATAAATGGTGGAGATATGGGCTTGAAATCATTGTAACACACAATGATGTGGAATTAATCGGATTATAGACCCATAACATATTTCACTGTGATAAGTGTTATTGATATCATGATATTATATTTTGATATAATTTATGGGACAATGAATTTGATTTTTTTAGGAATATCAACATGCATATCTTTCTAATTTTTTTAATACATGATATGAGGTTTTTCCTAGGAATGAAAAAAGGGTAAGTGTGGGGGAGTTGATACAACACAGTTTTGTTTCATATTTTATTGATAATAAATGACTTAATTTCCTTATACTTTTTTACATGTTTTTATTTATGAAATAGATGGGAATATATCATTCATTTGAAATTTTTATGAAAATTACGGTTTTTTCATTTAATGTTTACCATAATATTTTGGTCATAAATATAATTTTTTATATTATTGAAACATAATATTTTTTATTAGTTTCCCAAATTTAATGTGCCACATAATTATTTTTGGGCATCTAAGCTAAACCATGCATTGAATTGGACCAAATGTGCCATAAATCTATGATGAACTCGACACACCAGATTGGGAACAACTTCCCAATTTAGGCCAAATACTCAATATATGATATTATATTGGGAAAAAATTTAGAATTTATAGAGTGGATCAAATTATGAAAAACACCTTCTCGAAGAGTAGCTAGTTCATACATTTTTTTGGTCAACAAAGTGGTGTAGTTTGGATTGAAATATTTTATAGAATTTCCCACATCACACTTGAAAAATATTATAAACCTAGCCTCCCCAGTACTCAATAATTTTTTATTTTTCTCATTTTAAGGTAGTTTGACATTTTATAGTTGATTGGGAGAAAAGGGGAAGGGGGTTTTTTCCATTTCAATTCATTAATGCAGGAGGTAAGATTTCACTCTTAGATCTCCTCCAAAAATATCTTCATTTCTTATTCATTATTGTCATATTTTTGTTCTTGTAATAAACTTATTATATTCTATTATATTTCATATATTTTTATCAATTTTATACTTATATAATTCAATTATTTGGTCTAGAGCTCATGAGTAGAAAAGTGATTGGGTCATACCAATTTCTAAACATTTTCTAAAGCAATTCATTTCTATGATGGCTACACCAACCATAGAAGATTTGTTTTCTTAGTAATTGATCTACCAATTACCTTATTCATATAATTATTCTGAATTAATTAGATAATTTAAATAACATATTATGTTTTATGAATTAATTTTTTAAATTAATCAAACTAATCATGATATTGAACAATTAACAAAAAACATGTAGGGTTGAAAATTGTGTGAATTTTGAGATTGCGATCTTAATCAGAAAAACAAACTATACCAGATAAATTTTTAGTGTTAAAAAATAATCCCAAAAAATAATTCATTATCATTTATTAAGGTTATTTGTTCCATAATTTACCACATTCCTTAATCTACCCTTTAAATAACAATAAAAGGATGGTGTTATGATTGCATGTTATAAAGCTAGTCTATGGTTTAATTCATTTCATCTTTGTTGTAAAGTTAATTCTCATTGGGTAAAAGGTTCAAATGTAATTCACTGACCCCAGAATCCTAGAGTCGGTGCATTATTTTAAATCATTGGCATGATTAAAAGGAATCATGTTCCGAAAGACTGATCAGATTAGCAGTCTTGGAAAATAGATTACATACATGAAAGTTACATTACACATTCAAAAATAAAACACAACATAAATGATCTTTTGATAATGACATAAATCCCCAAGCATAACCACGCATATCAATCATAATACACTTCCTAGAATCCTGGGAAAATGAAACATAAGAAAGGGGTGAGCTGAGATGCTCAGTATAGGTAAATAATATAGCAGATGATAACATAAACATTAGGCATGAGGAATAATTGAAAACACATGCCTTTACAATTAATAACCACGAACACTTTATGGCAGGAATATGATATGTGTAAATAATTCCATAATAAAACATAGTCATGGGTATTTTACTAGTCAAATAACTACATGAACCATCAATATTATTTGAATAATGAGGGAATGTATAATGCAAGACATTCTAAATCATTTTTTCAAAGCCTCTGCCAAAATGTCTAAAACTGATTAATGCCTCGGCCAAAACCATATATAAAATTAGGAAAGGCCTTATTCAATTCCATGTTTAATTGTCTTATGAGACCTATTGATGCATCGAGGAGCTATATCGGGTTCCACCCATCACTTACTAAGTCCAGTACATTAATCATATGAAAAATATGATGCACGACATAAATTTTCCTATTAAAACTAGCATACGAAATGTCAATACATTTACCATAAACCATGAATGGTATAAAAACAACACATCCATAGTACAAAATATCACAAAAATTAAATATAATATGGAAGATTAAATTTATAATAAATCAACATAAATCAAGAATAATATCCATAAAATGATGTTGAAATAGTTGAAAATGTTTACTAAAACTCTTTGAGAGAGATATCATTTTTTATGAAATAATTTAGAAATCTCAAGATTTATAAAGAATGTCATTTAAAAGTGATTATTGAATCAAAGTATTCTATACCACATTGAAAATTTTGAATGGAATTAACATTTTAAAATAATTGTGTCCATATGAATAAATCTTTAAAATCATTTTAAAAACATGGACATTAATTAAATAAATTTAGAAAAATAAATCTTCAAAAATTTTAAAATGGTTATCTAGTTAAAGAGTCCCTTCCATAAAAACTCAAAACATTCCTTTTGAAAACATTTTTTGGAAATATTTAAATGGAAGATAAATATGTCCCAGTAAATATAAACATATAAATAATCTCGGATAATAATAACATTGTGGAATTAACCAGTACCATATAATTTTCCTTGGAGGAGGGTATGTTAACCTCATATAAAATTGTTAAATAATTTTTATTAAATTATACAAGAACTAAATACATAAATATAATATCATATATGATCTTCTAATATTGCTTTATTGATATTATTTTAGTTTATTCATTGTTTTGGGTGTTAACTGATTCATTTTCCTTCATATATTTTGTTACGTAAGTCATGTTTTTATGGATGTGATATATTTGATACAAATCCAGAATGATATTATGTTCTTAAATGTTATTTTTAATAATAAAATAACAATTATTCTTTAATGGTTACAATGGGGAATGAATCTCATCGTGTTCGTGGAGATGGTAATCCGTACGTACGCACGAACGGTACTTCCATTTTTTTACTTTAAAAGGAAGGAAAACCAAATTATACATAGGTATATTATTATTACAGTATAATATAATATTTTATATATGTTACTTATGTACATTAACACAATCCCTTATTTTTTCCATGCATGCTATGAACGAGTCATATCACTTTGAGGGGGCGGTAGTCCTCACTTTATTAAATGAAATTATCGTAAATATTCAACATGAAAAGAATAAATATATGCTATAAAAGAAAATTACACAATATTATAGATAAAATAAAATAAATAAATATCATATATAATCATAGTTCCATCATAATGGCCACCATAGCAGGTGGTAGTAGAAGATTGAACAATCTTTGTTTTGTGAGACAGTAGTTCACCTTCCACAGAAAAATTATGTTCTATACCCATTAGATTGAGGTGTGTGTAAGTTTAGTTCAAATAATTCTCATAAAAATAACCTTGTTTATTGATGATACTGGTGTTGTTATAAAATAAATGAATAAAGATAGTTTAGGGGGTTGGAGAATTATAATAAAAGAAAAGAACTTGAGAGGAGATGTTGCCTTTAAATCGGTAACTCCCTTTGGTTTGACCCAAAAGGATTCCTTGAAGTGCCTTATGCCTAAGGTAAGGCCTGTAGGAGGAAGATAGGGATGTAGGGAGATTAATTGGGTAGAGGGTGAATGATACAAGGGGCTTGAGAGGTGTGAGAAATGGTTTAGAGGTGAGGTCTTTTTATAAGGGGGAGGAGGGGATCTTTAAGAATTCATGAAAACATTATTTTATTATATAATGATTTCCATTTTATAAAGGTCAAAAACTCATTACAGTCGAAGATAAAATAACTCATATTACAAAAAAAATAATCCAATAATAATTTGATAGGTTTTGGATATTCTTTTAATTTTTATAATCTCATTTATTTAAACCATTCATTAATGAGGTAAACACTGCATCATTATTGTATCATAAATAATTTTTTTTATTGGATGTCTAAAAATTATAAAAAAAAATACCATGATGTAGGAAATATTTTTATCTTTCAAATTAATATTTATATTCTCAGATATAACATATATAACCCCATGTAAAAATTATTTTACTAAAATAAATATGTTTATGTCATTTTTGTCTTTACTTTAAATTAATTAATATAAAGTGTCATTATCACTCTCATGTGGCTCTATTTGTTCCCAAAATCGACCCAAGGATTCCTATGGTCATACATCTATCAGAAAATAGGAATATGACACATGTTAGGGTAATTTAATATTATTATAATATTATTTTTTACCCATATTTATCGGATTTACCCCTTTAACCACGGTAAATAAAATATTTACAGAAGTAAATATTCATAATGTCTAAATATATAAGTTCTCTATTTAGATAATTTTGACTTCTTGATTTCAGATATTGAATCCATTTTCCCAAATTAAAAACACAGAAGTGGTAGAAATTAATTTATAATTAATTCCCGTTGCCAAAACCAAAAGTGTGTTTTTAAGAAAAAATAATTATCAAATGATTGACACTTGTTTATGTCAAGTTTAAATGTGAAATTACATAAAATATACTAAATTGTATTAAATGATAAAAATATAATCAAATGATACTTTAAAACCAGTCAAATGTATTATTTAACACTATATATTATTTATATAAAAAAAGTTGTTTTCAAGTAAAATTTTGTATTTTTCACAATTCATCAAAATATGAAAGTTATCAGAAAAGTACCAAAAAGTTATCCAAACTAAAATTTTATAACCCTATTCTAATGAATAATTTAATTTCATTATATTTAATATATAAAAGTTTCAAATTTTGGTTTTACAAAAGGTTCTCCATAAAAAGGCAGTAAAATTTCATTTTTTGAAAAATAATTATTTTATTTGGGAAAAATGAATTTGTTGTTATATTATGTCTATGAAACACATAAATATATTCAAAAATTATATTTAGTATATAAAATTCAAAATTCAGTTAATAATATTCATAACCGCTATTTGAACGGCTAGTTTGGTAAGTCGTGGTGCGCTCGAACTTGGTGTTTTGTGTAGCGTAAGTTATTGAATTTATTTTAAGAGATAATGTACTACGAAATTTTTGGTTGTTATATTCTCCCATCCTTCAATAAATTTCATCCTCACAATTTGAAATTTTTATTTGAATATAAAAAAGTTAAAAATAGAAAAATACCATTGTGGAAAACGCACATCCGAAATTGGGTTCATGAAATTTAGTCTTACTAAGAGGGAAAGAGAAATGAAAATGTCTCCACCAAATTATGATCTCGATTAGAAGAACATTGGTGGAAATTAGAGACACGTAATTAGAGGAAAAACAAAAATATTTATAGGGAGTGATTGAATTCATCAATCACAAACAAATGTAATATTTAGGGCATCAAAGCCACCAATATATAGTGATTTAAAATATAATCGGTTCAACAAAACATAAGGTATTAGGATAACATGTTTTTGGTTTTAATATCCCATCCCTAAAGTATAAGAATTAATATATTCATTGAATAAGATGAAAAATACTATACTTGACAAGTAGAGTTTCATACATCAACTAATTCCTACCAAAAACTCATATTTCATTCCAAATGATAATATAATTAAAAAATATTCTATTTATCCTAATCGTATAGGGTTCCAAAAACAATGAATTTATAATTCCTTTGTCATAATATTTAAAAAAACTACAATATAAAAATTAGGACCTCACGTAGGCCAGTGGTAGGTGATGTGCCCTCGTCGCCCTTTGGTGGCGGGTTCAAGTCTCGCGGCCTTACCGGACACGACGAGTTCTCACCCGATATCCAAGTTGTCCTTTTTATGACAATACAAAAATAATCTTAAGAGATTCATTAACTATAATAATAGATTCCAATGTCAAACATAATATATTACAACTGTTAGAATTATCCACAATACTTCTGTCCGAACTCACAGTCCAAAATTTATAAGTATGGTCACATAATATACATGTGAATTCCGTCATCGTGTATTCTCTTAAAATGTGGTAATAAAATGAATTTCCAGAAAATCGTAATTTAAAAGGTATGTACATCTTTATTCATTCTATAAATCGTAGAATAATGAATATACTCCTTAAATCCAAAAATGTTGTAATCACCAATAGTGATGGAATAAAAACCCATTAGTTAGTTCTAAGGTAGTCAATAATATCCAATATAATTTATCTAAATCAATACCACAGTATCAAGACCATATTAATGTTTATCATTCCTTCAACAATGTATTTTTTAAAAAGTTTATCTTGCTATTGAGTCACTTTTTGGTACCACAAAATCTCAAATCTTTAGTGAAATAGTACCGTAGTACTATCCTTATATACTCCATAATTATTATAATCAGTACATCATTGATACAACACTAAAATGAAAAAATTCATTAATATCAACATAAGAACACTATACATTACTCTTCATCTGTAGTAATATAATTACTTGTTTATTGTACAAAAACATCATTTGTGGTATACAATGATGATTGGGACATTGATTCGCGTAGTGTCCCAACTCCTTGAAGATGAAGTAAAGTACATTTGAAACCTTTTTCTTACACTTGAAATCACCTACATAGTTTCCTTTTTCTCCACACTTATATGAAACTACATTTCCCTTCAAGAATTTAACAAGGTAATTCTTTCCACAATTATCACATATGGGAAAATCTTTATTTACCTTAATCCCTTTATCCATCTTTCTCTATACCATTCATTTCTTTTCTAGATTCCAGTCACAGACATAGGAGTCAAAGAATTCATTACTTATCTTATTAATAGTTGATACTATTTTTTCATATAATGATAATATGTGGGAGACTATTTTCTTTCTAAAGGCTGGATTAATACCATGAAAGATATGATCCTTCTTACTCTTTGGATCATGTGTATTGTTGGAGTTCTCATTCAATCTACTGGGCACCATTTTTAAATAATGGAATAAAATTGGTTAGTTTATGAATCACAATACATAATTCCAAACTTGTAAAATACCTAACTTAAAGTGAAAAGATTATGCATATAATCTATAATCATAAATAAAATTCTTTGAGGATGTATTTACTCCTAAATCTTTCATAATGGATTGTAATGAAAATGTGAATTATCCTAAGAATATCCCAGAGGAGTGTCGTAACCAAGAGTGTAGCAAGGGTTGTTGTCATATACTAGGATACCCCAGGTCAAGCTCGAAACTCCTTGTCATAGTTTTCACACCTAGGTACATCTGTGTCAGAGCCACCTCTACCTGCTCGTATCTAGATAGGGATGTATTTAATGGAAAATTGAAACAATATCTACATTAAAAAAATTCTAGGAGGTTTTATATACTAATCTTCAAAGTCTATCTTAGGTTAATTTTCTCTAATAATATTTATTCTAAATCTAGTATCAAATGTTATTTCTAAACTTTCTCTAATGCCAACTGTAATTCTATAACCTAAGAATTCTAGATCCCGTGCATTATTTTAGTACATTGGAATGATTACAAGGAATCATGTCCCAAAAGTCCAATCAGTTTTGCAGTCTTGGAAAATATATTACATACATGAAAGTTACATTAGACATTAAAAAATCAAACACAACATAAATGATCTTTTTAGAATGTCATTAATCCCCTAGCATAACCCTAAATATCAATCATAATACAATTCCTAGAATCCAGGGAGAAAAAGAAAGGGGTGATCTCAGATGCTCAGTAAAGTTAAACAATTTAGAGGAAGATAACATAAACATTAGGCATGGTGAATAATTGAAACCACATGCCTTTACAAATAATAAACATGAAATCTTTATGGCAGGAATATGAGTTGTGTAAATAATGCCACAATAAAACATAGTAATGGGGTTTCTACTAGTCAAATAACTAAATGAACCATAATTATTATTTTCATAATCCGGAAATGTATAATGCAGGACATTTTGAAACATTTTGTCAAGGCCTTAGAAAAGGTGTCTAAAAATGATTACAGCCTCGACTAAAACCACATATCAAATTTGGAAAGGCCTCACCCAATTCAATGTAAAAACCCAGAAATTCCGTGGAAATTTTTTTCTTATATACATGGGAACTTTACAAGTCCATAGTTTCTGACGGCGCTTGATTTTGAGGCCCGCTGTGCCTAGAATAAATTTTTTAAGTTTTGTTCGGGTACGTTCAGTAAACGTATGAGCGGGATTTTATATCTTTTGAACTGGTGCTCGGAATTGAAATCTAAGGGCACCGATGGACTTGTAGCGCCCGTGATTTCTTAGTGGGACCTTCACCACAGTTGTTTTTTTACAACAATGGAAGTTAGTTTATGGGGTTTATAATTAAATTAAATAAAAAATAAAAGTGTTACTTTATTTTTTATTTGTGGCGATTTAATCCTCCTAGGGGAGGTTGGATGTGGGGCCCACCCGCGTATAACCTCCCTCGGGAGGATATTATTTAGTGGGGCCCACATGAGCTTCTTACCCCCATTAACTCCCAAACATTAATTGGACACCTCTCTTCATTAAATGGAACTTCTCAACTCCTCTAAAATTTAGAATTTGAACCATTTCTTAGCATTGATTAAATGAGTTGCCTCATTTAATTAAACAGAACATTGTGTTGTTGTGCCAAAGAATTAATAGAGATCATCCTTATTATTTTCTTAGTTGGCATAATCTTTTGGAAAAGCTTGAGAGAGGATAGCTTCATCCTTCCAACGAAGAACCACCAAATAATGACGAACTTCTCCTTCGATCTTCAACCAAGCCAGAAGAGAAGTATTCACCCATGAAGAATGCCAATGACACTTCATCCTCGAACGCTTTCCAACGTCAATGAATCGAGTTCAACCCATTTCCCGAAACTTCATCAACGTTCATCGAATCAAGGTAGGGGGATTTGAGTTATTTTAAATATGATATTAATCCTCCGTTATTCGTCATTCAAATTTCTGGATTGGTATGCCGAATGTTATCTACATGATGAGGAGGGTTCAGACCGCACAAACAGAGCCCGACCCTCTAGCTTTGGTTGTTCTATTGTTGACGATGGAGGCAGACTGTGGAAGAATACGGCGGCATAAGGGCCGCCGGACCACTGGAAGGGAGAGGCATCGTCTCACCGCACCAAGAACCGAGCCGCGGCAAGGCGGGCTATGCCGGAGAGGAACCACGACTAGGATGGTCGCAGCGGATGGAAGAGTGTGGCGCCGTCATGCCACGCAGAGGAGTTGGGGGCCGCGGCCAGGCCGGGCTGCGGTGGAGGGGGCGAGGCGCCGTTGCGCCGCGCAGAGCCCAGCAGAACCGCGGTACCATCACGCAACGGAGGACGAACCCAGGTAGCCGACTGAGCTAGCCACTGGTGCACACTGTAGGCAGGACCCTTCGAGTCCCGCGGTTACTAGGTCGGTGCGCCATGCGCCGGCCATTACGAAAGGTTGGGGGTGTAACACCCCCCCCCCCCCACCCATGCGAGGCCAGCCGGCTATGCGGGCCAGCCGCCAGCCACGTGGGACCACCTCCATCCAAGAGGGCCAGCCACCGGCCACGCAGGCTCGCCAGCCGGTCGAGCCGCTCTCATCCGGGCCACCCTCGGCTGGGCCGCCCCTAGGCCGGGCCGCTTTCGGACGGGCTACCTCGGGTCGGGCCACCCTCGGGCTGGGCCGCCTCCTTGGGTCGGACCGTCCCCTGGGCTCAGGCCGTTTCCTTGGACCAGGTCGAATCTATGGACAAGGTCGGACTCCAGTATAGACCGAGTCAGGCCAGGTCGGTCCGGCTGGGTTTGACCGGACCCGGACCCGTATGGCCAGTTTACACCTTTTCACACATATCTTAGGCTATGGGTGTCCTATCGACAAACCGTCTGTGACAACGGAAATCATAGAGCAAGACGGTTCTTTTGGAATACCCCACTTGAGGTTTGGACATAGTTGGGGTATTTCCATGTTGGTTTGAACATAAAAACCGAACGGGCCCCTGGAACGGAGAATCTAATAACTCACAGACCGGGTGTCCGATTGACACACTGTGTGTCACGTTTAGTTCCATATGATGAGACAGAACTATGAGATACATCATCTCAAATCTTCATTATAGTTGATGTATCGACACATGGCTCGAGGAGCGGACCCTCCTAGAATCGAGTGTTGTGTGTGCGAGAACCCTATAGCTGGATGCGATTGAGACAATAGGATCCTACGTGTGCCTACTACTGTACCATGATCATCCATGGGTTTGACAGTGATGATACTATACCTGGATACTCCATGGGTTCGAAAGTGATGACTTTTATACCGGGATCCTCCATGGGTTCGACAACGATGACTTCTATACCGGGATCATCTATGGGTTCGACAGCACTGATACTGTTCCAGGATCCTATGTGGGTTTGACAGAGGAGATGATTCAGAGGCTAATCTAATCATCTATACCCCTCTTCATGAGTTTTATACCTATATGAGCTAAGTCTTGACTTTCAGTTGTTATCATTGAGATGATTGACATTACTTCCTTTGTGGAATGGGTTGTGCTTGGGCTCGAGTGTTGGAGTCTGACACTGATTGGAAACTTAGGTATATGTATGGGAATATACCTAAGTAGAGATGTTTGATACTTTGTAATTTTTATCTGACTATTGTGGTTTATCCTTAGTGGATTCTGGGAGACCATCGGGGGTATCATGGTCCCATATTGAGTATTGTTATACTCACCCATGCATGGGCTTCGCCCGCACCTTATTGTGTTCTGTGCAGACGATGGTCAGCAGTGATCGAGGCTTAGGGTGACGGAAGGGAGGCTACTCAGAGCTGGACTAGATGGAATTTACCTCAGGGATAAGTTGTTCGAAATCTGTACCTACCCTTCAGGTAGGATTCCCCGGTAGATGATCTAGGAGTTGCTTTACCTTTTTAATTGTACTTGTACTTGTTGTTCAGTTGGGTTTATAAACTGGCCCACATACTATCAGCACACCTTCATTTTCTCTATCAGTACGTTTTTCTTTTACTACTTGTGTTTAGACTGTGTGTGCTACAGTTTTAATGGAAATTCCTTCCCTTTTTATCAGGGATTTGTCTTTGGCGCTAGTCGCCAGTCTCTGGCCTATGGAAGGTGGGCTTGGGGTAGTCACGACACGGGTCCTGAGGACAGGTCATGACAAATTGGAATCAGAGGAGTCGGTTCTACCACAGAACATTGACATTGATTATTTTAATGGAAATAGTGTAAAGCGTTATGGGTGTGGTTATTAGTTTTGGGAAACTGGTGTTGGTGCGGAGGCCGACATATCCATACACAAAAACCCTGACTTCTGATTTCTGACTCAGTGCACGGAAACACTGATTGTGTGTGTGTTTCCATTGAAATTTCTTCTTCATGATTACTTTGTGTCATCTCACCAGGTATATTGTTTAGAACCTGGAGCAGCTGTTTCTTTTTAGGATGGCCCCACATAGACAACAAGCCAGGGTTCTGAGTTTTGTATGAGATGGTATCCCATCGAGTGACGAGGCCTTGGTGCAGGGACCCATCACAGTGGAGATACCAGCGGTACCACTACCCGTTGCGCCACCGATACCACCAGCTCTAGTATTAGAGAGTGCATGACATCTGAGTGTGTTTCACGAGTTCCAGCTCCAGAGGCCTCCCAAGTTTAGGGGATAGATAGACCCATAAGTAGATGATGATTGGCTGGAGGCTATTGTGAGAGTTTTCAGATTGGTAGGGACACAATCTGACCTCATGGTGATCCTTACCGTGAGTCTCCTTCATGTCGTTGCAGGAAGATGGTGGAGCCTGATGCTCTAGGTGCATAATGAGGCATCACTACTCTAGGTAGACTTTGAGAGTCTCTTCCGGTCAGATTTGGTTCCAGCCGCCCTTTGTGCGGTGTGGATACAGGAGTTACTGCATCTACAGTAGGGTAGCATGATGGTAGCCCAGTACTCAGTGAGATTTTCCAGCCTCTCATGCTACTCCATGGATATGGTTTGTGACCCATTCTTCAGGGCACATAACTTTGAGTAGGGACTCAGGCATGAGATCAGGGCTTCCATGATCTCCCTCAACATCCCGACGTAGGCAGGGGTGCCAGAGCGATCCCTTCTTGTGGAGATTTTTCTTGCTGAGAAGACACCAACAGCGAGACCCACCACAGGGCGACACGTAGTAGAGTCTTCTGCAGACGGTAGTAGATAGATGTCGCAGAGGTCTAATAAAACCAGACCATCAGGTGGGCGACCCCAGGATATAGGTTTGGTTGTGTGGGGAACATGAGACAGAACAATCCATACGAGGAGTAGGCAGTTCTATACATGCGGTGGGCAAGGTCACATGGCTCGTGACTGCCTGAACTGCCGTGAAGATGACCAGAAAACATTAGAGGGGCCTCCCAGGTAGAGACAGAGGTTCGACCATGGTGGTTCTTCGGGAGTAGGAGGACGTGGAAGAGGAGCTGGCTGAGTAGTAGGTGGTGGACAATGTTTCGATGTCCTGCCACCGCCACCAACAGAAGGTCCACCCCGACCACAGGGAGTTGGAGGACAGGGGTAGCCTCAGCTCCAGGCAGTCGAGGCCTACGACCATGGCGCACCTAAGATGATTCTAGGTACTATATGTGTCTACTCCACCATTTATATGGTACTTATTGACAAATGTGCGCGTCATTATTTTATTTCCGCTACACTCATTCAGAGTTCGGAGATTCCGATGGAGCCATTGGCTCGATCATTACGACTAGAGACTCTTATGGGAGAAGACTCGATGATTACGCACTGGTGCCAGCAGTGTGAGATTAATCTAGGAGGCGATAGCTTCAGATGGGATCTCCTCGTAGCGACGTCGAGGCCTTACGACGTCATCTGGGGTAGGTAATGGTTATCCACAGTTCATGCTCAAATTGAATACATTAGGTGGAAAGTGCGGTGTGTCCGTGTTGATGGGATGAGGTTTACCTTCACTGGTGAGAAGGGTTCCTTTGTAGTGCATGATGGACTTACCCAAAAGAGGGGGGTAGCCAATCACACATCCGTTGGCTAGCCTCATTCTCGGAGTGGTTGATGTACCGAGTCCGAGTTTCCCTATTGTGGTGGATCAATACACATATATCTTCCCAGATGACATTCCAGGACTACCTTCTCACATAGAGGTAAACTTTTACATTGACTTGTACCACAGGACGTCACCGATATCCAGTCCATAATATCGGATGGCTCCCGGTGAGCTTTTTGAGCTGCGACTACAGCTAGAGGACTTGCAGGGGAAGAGATTTATCCAACCCAGTGTTTCACCCTAGGCATTTCCCAAATTTTTCAACAAGAATGCGGATGGGAGATAGTGTCTGTGTGTTGATTATCGGTGCCTGAATTAGGTGACTGTGAAGAAAAAGTACCCACTCCCGAGGATTGATGACCTCTTTGATCAGCTGAAGGGAGTGCGTTGGTTCTCGAAGATAGATCTTCGGTCGGGCTATCACCAGCTCAGAGTACAGAATGAGGATGTGCAGAAGACGGCCTTCAGATTCCAGTATGGCCACCACGAGTTCTTGGTTATGCCATTCAGAATAACCAATGCACCATCAGTGTTTGTGGGACTCATTAATGGGATCTTTTAGCTATACCCTGATTACTTTGTGGTAGTCTTCATTGATGACATTCTGATCTACTCAGCTACCAAGGAGGAGCATGCCAATGATTTGCAGGTAGTACTGGACACACTCCGAGAGCCCCAGCTTTATGGTATGCTCTTGAAGTGCCAGTTCTGGATCTGAGAGGTACAATTTCTGGGACATGTCATCTCAGAGGTTGGAGTTACTATGGATCCAGCGAAGATTGAGGTGGTACTTGCTTGGGAGCCACCCAGGAGTGTGACGAAGCTGCAGAGTTTTCTGGGACTGGCTGGGTACTATCGAAGATTTGTGCCAGACTTCTCCAGAGTTGCATCACTGCTTTCTGCATTTATTAAGAAGGGTAAACCCTTCGTGTGGTCGGAGAGATGACAGCAGAGCTTTCAGGAGATGAGGAAGAGGATGACTAGTTCCCCCATTCTGTGGATTCCAAAGGAGGGCGTGGGGTACGTAGTTTACTGCAATGCATTTGGGACCAGACTTGGGTGTGTCCCGATGCAGGAGCGAGTACTGATTGCATATGGTTCTCAGCAGCTGAGACGACATGAGTAGAACTATTTTACCCATGACCTAGAGTTAGCAGTAGTGTTATTCGCCTTAAATATGTGGTGGCATTATTTGATGGGCGAGCATTTTATAGTCTACTCTAACCACCAGAGTCTTAGGTACATCTTCTCATAGAAGGACCTGAACCTAAGACAGCGGTGTTGGATTGAGTTCCTCCAGGACTATGACTTCGAGATAGTCTATACTCCAGAGAAGGGGAATGTTGTAGCATATTCTATGAGTAAGAGATCAGGCATTCAACTGCTAGGAGAGGAGAAGGAGCGGTTGGCCAAGTTGCAGATATACTTTGTGGATAGAGAAGGAGTGACCTTTCTTCAGTCTCTCAAAATCACTCCTCCACTTCTTCAGCGAGTCAGGGAGGCACAACGTGGAGACATTGACTGTGAGATGTGACATGCTCAGATATCCACAGGTCAGGCACCTAATGGATTTTCTGATGGTGGGGAGAATGTCATTATATTCATAGTATGTACCATGGTACCAGTTTCACATCAAGAGGAATTATTGATGGATTTACACACATCTTCTCTAGCGGTACATCCAGTTGTTGCGAAGATGTATCATGTCCTCCGACGATAGCACGGGTGGACAAGTATGAAGAAATAAGTAGCAGAGTCTGTCTCTCGATGCTTCACTTGTCATCAAGTGATGGCAGAGCACCAGGTTCCAGCAGGATTAGATTATCCCTTAGAGGTCCCAGAGTGGAAGTGGGACGCTATATCCAGGTATTTCTTGACGGGACTTCCACGTACATCTAGAGGTCACGACTCAATCTATGTGATTGTCGACTGACTCACCAAGTCATCCCACTTCCTAACGATCATAGAGAAGGGTTCAGTAGAGCCTGGGATGACTCTACCTATAGGAGATCGTATGGCTTCAGGGGGTTACATCGATGATCGTCAATGATCGAGATGATCTTTTCACTTACCGACTATGGAAGGGATTACAGAAGGCTTTCGGGATGCAGCTTCACTAGAGCACTGCCTTCTATCCTCAGACTGATGGTCAGACTGAGAGGACCATTCAGACTTTTGAGGACATCTCCGTGCATGCGTTCTCGACTTCAGTTTCAGCTGGGAGTATCACTTAACCATGTTAGAGTTTGAATATATCAACAACTACCACTCCACCATCGGGATTGCACCTTTCGAGGCACTCTACGGCCGACCTCGTAGATCGCCTCTATGCTGGACTGACCGAGAAGAGTCAGCACTTGTGGGACTAGAGATGGTGCAGGCTATGATAGAGAAGGTGCAGATCATCTAGGAGTGGATGAAGACTTCACAGAGCAGGCATAATGTAACACCCCAAGAATTCATAATGTGTTATTTCTTCAAAATAGTTCAATAACTTGCACTACACGCAACACCGAGTTCAATTGCACCATGACTTACCAAAAAGCCATTCAAAAGAGGTTATGAATAGTATTAACTAAATTTTAAACTTTATATAATCCTTATAATTTTTCCATATTATGAGTATCTTAGACATAATACAAGAACAAATTCATTTTCAGTATTGCACTTTTATCAACTTTTAATAGTGAACCATTTTTAAATACTATATTTTAAACTTTTTGACTAAATGGGGACATCAAAAATTTAAAATGAAACATTCCAAGCTTCCACGGTACGTTTCCCTTCGAATAATGTGATAGCGTGTGTTGTACGCAACCTCGAGTTCTAACACACACCACAACTAATTAAACTAGCCATTGTGAATAGTAATACCTACTTTTTGAAATCATATATATTTTATATTTCAAAATGGACTTCATTTTTGGATTCGGAATATTGAAATTAGCCTAGTGTGAAATTTTGGTACTTTTCGGATAACTTTTATATTTTGATGAATAGTGAAAATTACTAAATTTTAATTAAAAACAACTTTTTTAATCAAAATAAGTAATAGTGATGAATTGTGAATTTGAGTGGTTTTAAAGTATATTTAGAATATATTTTTACCATTTAATATAATGTTGGTCATTGGACATAATTTTACAATTAAACCGAACATAAACAAGTGTCAATCTTTTGATAGTTATTACCTCTTAAAAAACACGCTTTTTGTTTTGACAGCAGGAATTAATTTTAAATTAATTTCTGCCACTTCTGTGTTTTAAATTTAGGAAAATGGGTTCCATATTTGGAATCAGGATGTTTAAATTGTGTAAATAGGTAACTTTTATTTTTAGACAATTTGAATAATTACTGCGGTAAATATTTTATTTACCATGGTTAAAGGGTAAATCCGGTAAATAAGGGTTAAAAAAATAATATTATAATAATACAAAATTACCCTAAAACGTGTCCTAACCTTATTGGTGGACACATACCCGACCATGGGCATCCTTGGGTCAATTTGGGGACCCCTTGGAGCCACTTGTATGTGGTAGGGACACTTTATATTAATAAAGTTAAAATAAAAATAAAAATGGCATAAGCTTACATCTTTTAGAAGAACAATTTTTACATAGGGTTATACATGTTGGAATTTCGATTATAAATATTCATTAGAAAGATAAAACGATTTCCTACATAATGATATTTTATTTATAATTTTTAGACATCAAATAAGTTAAATTATTAATGACACAATAATGATGCAATGTTTACCTCATTAATAAATCATTTAAATAAATAAGATTATAATGATTAAAATATTATATAAAACCTGTCCAATTCTTATTGGTTGATGTTATTTAGAATATGAGTCATCTTATATTTGACCTCAATTATTTTTGGACCATTATAAATCGAATATAATTATATTATAAAGTAATACTTTCACTCTTTCCTAAAGAGCCCCTCCTCTCCCTTATAAAAGGAGACCACTTCTACTCATTCCTCACACCCCTCAAGCCACTTGGCTCGTCCAAACTCTGCCCAACTAAGCTCCCCACATCCCTCCCCTCCTCCTTGAAGCTTCCCCTTAGGCAGAAAGCATTTCAAGAAGTCCTTTGGTTCCAACCAAAGTGAGTTACCTAAATTAAAGGTAACAATTTCTCTTAAATTATTTTCATTTATTTTGCTTCTCCAACCCCCAAACTATTTTTATTTCCTTTCTTTTGTAACAAAACCAGTATCCTCAATATACTAGGATGTTGTTATAAGAAGGATTCAAACTACACATACACACAACTCCATCTAATGGATGATGAACATAATGTTTCTGTGGATGGCAAACTAACGCCTCACGAAACGATGATTGTTCAAATACATCTTACCGCCTCTCATGGTGGCCATTATGATGGAACTGTAATTAAATATGATATTAATGATATATATTTTATATATAATCTTCTGTAATTCCATTTTATTTCATACCATTATTCGTTTCATGTTGTATATACATACGATAATTTCATTTGAGGAAGTGCGGACTACCGCCCCCTTAAAATGATATGACTCGTTCATATCACACATGGAACGTATAAAGGATAGTGTTAATGAACTTAAGTAACATATATAAAATATTCTATTATACTGTAATAGTAATATACCTAAGTATCATTTGGATTCGATTCTTTTAAAATAAAAATTAAATGGAAGTTGCGTTCATGCGTACGTACGGACTACCGTCTCCACGAACGCGATGAGATTCATTCTCCATCGTATCCATTCAAGTATTATTCTCATTTTAGGGTTAAAAATAATGTTAATATCATTCTGATTATGAATAAGATATAATCTATCCATTACAAACATGTCTTACGTAACCAAACATTTAAAAAGAACGAATCGGTTATCACCCGAAACGATGATAATACTAAGATATTATTAATAATGAAACATTAAAAGATCATATATCATATGATTCTTGTATAATTTAATAACAATTATTTCACCATTATACAGGAGGTTATCCTACCCCAACCAAGGAAAAGTACAAGGTAAAGGTTATTTCACAACCTCTTCATTATCCAAGGTTGTTTATACGTAATAATCTACTGGGATCTCTTTATCATCCACATCCATGTTTCTTCGAAATGTATTTCAAAACATTTTTACTATTTACAAGAATATGGGTTAAAGTCATTTATACCCTTGTTTGACTTTTTATAAGAGGTTTATAAAGGAATCTTTCCGTCGTTTTCAAAACAAGGTCCTTTTTAACCTTTTCGACAGAATTGAGGTAAGAATGTTTTTTTTAACTTATACGGCGGGTGCGGTTATTTTCCGCCGTTATAAAATCGTCGAAGTTTTCCTTACAAGATTATAAGAATATTTTCAAAGAAAATGTTTTATTTTATCTTAAATGATTTCAAAATAAAATGATATATTTCTTTAAAAAGAATTTTGATTTCATCTCTGTCAACATCCTTTGATGGATTTTAAGATTATTTATGGTTGATTTATTATGATACAAAACTTCTATATTGTATTGAAGGTTTTGTGGTATGTTTGACTGTGGATGTGCTATTTTTATACCATTCATAGTTTATGGTGAAAGTATTGACATTTCGTATGCTAGTTTTAATACGAATTTTTATGTTATGTTTAAACCTTTTCATATGGGAATGCATTGGACTTAATATGTGACGGGTGGAGCCCGCTATAGCTCCTCGATGCATCGGTAGGTCTCATGAGACAAACTAGTGTCTTGGCACAAGGCCTTGAAAAAATCTTATTTGTAGTCTTGGCACGAGGCCTTGGCTATGTGGTTATGATAGTCTGGCATTATGCATTCCAACATTATGAAAGTGGTTATTGATTTTTGCATGTGATTATTCGATTAGTAGAATATCCATGTGAATAAGTAAATGAAATTATTTCATTTTATTTATGCCATACCATGTTGAAAGTTCATGTTTAAAAAGATTTTGTTTTAGTTATACATTGCCTTAAATGTTTATTCTTATTTATGAAAGTTTCTGCTATATTGTTATCCTTACTGGGCATTTGAGCTCACCCCTTTTCTATGTTTTATTTTTCCCAGGATGTGAAGAAGTAAGTTATGAATGACCTGCAGGGATTTTATGAGGGGTTAATAGTGTGGATTGTGGAACATTATATTGTTGTAGTAGTTTTTCATTTTATGATGTAATGTAAAACTTATGAAATATATCTAGTGTTTCCAAGGCTACTAAACCAATCGGTCTTTCGAGTTTTGATCTTTCTTGTGATCATGCAAATGTTACGAAGTAATGCACCGACTCTGGGTAGCTGGGGTCGGGGCGTTACAGTTGGTATCAGAGGAAGTTTAGTACAAACCTTGGAAGCTAGATTTAGATAAACTCTGATTAGAGCACGTAGACCTAAGATGAACTTTGAGGATTAGTATCGAAGAACTTCCTAGAATTTTGGTATTGTAGAGATTTTGTGAGTTTTCCGAGCAATACATCCCTGTCTGGATACGAGCAGGTAGAGGCGGCTCTGGCACAGATGTACCTAGGGGTAAAACCCGAAAACACCGCTTTGAGCTAGACTCGAACGGGAACTGGTGCACGACAACGGGCCTTGCTGCACTCTTGGTTACGACACTCCCGGGGGATATGCTTAGGATAACTCTCATTTTCTTTACAAATCATTATGAAGGGTTTATGAGTATATACTTCCTCAAAGAAATTTTTTTATGATTATGGATTATATCCATAAATAGTTCAATTTATGTTAAGTGTTTTATAAGTATGGGATTATGTATTTTGATTCATAAATTGATCTAGTTTATGCCATTGTTTAGAAATGGCGCCCAGTAGAAGGAATGAGAACTCCAGAAATGCACATGATCCAAAGAGAAGGAAGGATCATATCTTTCATGGTCTTAAGCTAGAATTTATAAGAGAAATAGTCTCCCATGTATTATCATCATATGAAGAAATAATATCATGTGTTGATAAGATAAGTAAAGATTTTACTGAGTCCTATGGATTTGAAGGGAAGCAAGAGAAGAAAAGGATAGCAGAGAGAAAGATGGATAAAGGGAAGAGGGAAAAGAAGAATTTTCCCATATGTGGTAACTGTGGAAAGAAACACCCTGGAACTTGCCTTAAAGGAATGGGAGTTTGTTATAAGTGTGGAGGAAAAGGGCACAAAGTACATGACTGCAAGGGTAAGAAAATGGTTTCAAATGTACAATGCTTCATTTGCAAGGAGTTTGGACACTACGCGAACCTATGTCCCAGTCATCAGACTATGCCGCAAATGATGCTATTGGATAATAATCAAGTTATGATACTACCACAGATGAAGAGGAATGATTAGAGTTATTATGTTGATTATATCAATTGAGTGTTGTATCAACAATGTACTTGTTATAATAATTATGGAGTATATAAGGATTGTACTGCAGTACTATTTTATTAAGGACTTGAGATGGTGTGGAACAAAGAAAAGTGACTCAGTAGCAGGTTAAATGTTTGGAAAATATATGGTTGAGAGCAAGATAAACCATAATATGGTTCAGATACCGACTTAGTGATTTTAGAATAATACATGATTGATTTGGATAAATTATATTGGATATTCTTGACTACCATGAAACTGATTAATGATTTGTATATTCCATAATTTTTGGGGTTTAAAACATTTTTGGATTAATGAAGTATATCCAGCTTTCTATATGGAATAAGGGAGCATGAATGTAATCAATAAGGAATATGGTAATTCAGGATGTTTCGGTGTATTAAAAGAATACAAGATGAAGGTATTCATATGCTATTACGGGGTAAAAAGGATCTATATTATGTTTACCTTCCTTATAAATGTTGGACTGTGAGTTTGGACAGAATTATTTTGGATAGTTCTAGTTTGGATTATTTTGGATTTCCATAAAAGGACAACCCGGAGGTCGGGCGGCAACCCGTCGCGTCCGGCAAGGCTGCGAGACTTGAACCCGCAACCGAAGGGCGACAAGGGTGTATCACCTACCACTGGCCCACGAGATTTCCGGGATTAAATAATGTAGTTTTTATTATAAGATCTTGTAGATGAATTATAAATTCGATTATTTTGGAACCCTATACGAATAGTGTAAATAGAATTTTTTTTTCTATTATCTTTTAGAGTGAAATATGTATTTGTGGTAGAAATTTATTAATGGATAAAAATCTAATTATAAAGTAAGTATATCTCCTTATGATCTTAGCCAATCTCATAATTAAATTCCACAACATTAAGAAAAGGAACTTAGAACAAAAATGTTGTCCTAGATGGTACCTTAAATCATCACTAATTTATGGCTTTGGGATTGTTGGCCTTTTCATAGCCATGTTCTCTACCACTCTCCATCAGATAATTGATGGTTAGATTTCTCCTCCATATCCATATTTTCCTACATGGAACCCTAGTATGTGTTATTTTCGGTAATCTTCATACTTTCCACTCTTTATTTTAAATAGAGGCCTCATTAATTCATTTTTCGATGTGGGATTTCAACTAAGATATTTTGAAACGTCAAAAATGTGTTATCCTAATACCCTATATTTTGTTGAACCGATGGTACTTCAAATCATCATAGATTGATGAGTTTAAGGACCTCAATTTTATACTTGTTTGTGATTGATGACCTCAATCACTACCTATAAATATTTACGTTTTTCCTCCAATTATATGTCTCTAATTGCCACCAATGTTCTCCTAATCGAGATCATAATTTGGTGGTGACCCTTTCATTTCTCTTTTCCTCATATTAAGACTAAATTTTAGTAACCCAATTTCCGATTTGGGTTTTCCCACAAATATATATTCTACTTTCAACCTTTTATTTTCAAAGAACAATTTCAAATTGCGAGGACGCAATTTATTGAAGGAGGGGAGAATGTAACACCCCAAGAATTCATAATGTGTTATTTCTTCAAAATAGTTCAATAACTTGCACTACATGCAACACCGAGTTCAATTGCACCATGACTTACCAAAAAGCCATTCAAAAGAGGTTATTAATAGTATTAAATAAATTTTAAACTTTATATAATCCTTATAATTTTTCCATATTATGAGTATCTTAAACATAATACAAGAAAAAATTCATTTTCAGTATTGCACTTTTATCAACTTTTAATAGTGAACCATTTTTAAATACTATATTTTAAACTTTTTGACTAAATGGGGACATCAAAAATTTAAAATGAAACATCCCAAGCTTCCACGGTACGTTTCCCTTCGAATAATGCGATAGCGTGTGTTGTACGCAACCTCGAGTTCTAACACACACCACATCTAATTAAACTAGCCGTTGTGAATAGTAATACCTACTTTTTGAAATCATATATATTTTATATTTCAAAATGGACTTCATTTTTGGATTCGGAATATTGAAATTAGCCTAGGGAAAAATTTTGGTACTTTTCGGATAACTTTTATATTTTGATGAATAGTGAAAATTACTAAATTTTAATTAAAAACAACTTTTTTAATCAAAATAATTAATAGTGATGAATTGTGAATTTGAGTGGTTTTAAAGTATATTTAGAATATATTTTTACCATTTAATATAATGTTGGTCATTGGACATAATTTTACAATTAAACCGAACATAAACAAGTGTCAATCTTTTGATAGTTATTACCTCTTAAAAAACACGCTTTTTGTTTTGACAGCGAGAATTAATTTTAAATTAATTTCTGCCACTTCTGTGTTTTGAATTTAGGAAAATGGATTCCATATTTGGAATCAGGATGTTTAAATTTTGTAAATAGGTAACTTTTATTTTTAGACAATTTGAATAATTACTGCGGTAAATATTTTATTTACCATGGTTAAAGGGTAAATCCGGTAAATAAGGGTTAAAAAAATAATATTATAATAATACAAAATTACCCTAAAACGTGTCCTAACCTTATTGGTGGACACATACCCGACCATGGGAATCTTTGGGTCAATTTGGGGACCCCTTGGAGCCACTTGTATGTGGTAGGGACACTTTATATTAATAAAGTTAAAATAAAAATAAAAATGGCATAAGCTTACATCTTTTAGAAGAACAATTTTTACATAGGGTTATACATGTTGGATTTTCGATTATAAATATTCATTAGAAATATAAAAAGATTTACTACATAATGATATTTTATTTATAATTTTTAGACATCAAAGAAGTTAAATTATTAATGACACAATAATGATGTAATGTTTACCTCATTAATAAATCATTTAAATAAATAAGATTATAATGATTAAAATATTATCTAAAACCTGTCCAATTCTTATTGGTTGATGTTATTTAGAATATGAGTCATCTTATCTTCGACCTCAATGATTTTTAGACCATTATAAACCGAATATAATTATATTATAAAGTAATACTTTCACTCTTTCCTAAAGAGCCCCTCCTCTCCCTTATAAAAGGAGACCACTTCTACTCATTCATCACACCTCTCAAGCCACTTGGCTCGTCCAAACTCTGCCCAAATAAGCTCCCCACATCCCTCTCCTCCTCCTTGAAGCTTCCCCTTATGCAGAAAGCATTTCAAGAAGTCCTTTGGTTCCAACCAAAGTGAGTTACCTAAATTAAAGGTAACGATTTCTCTTAAATTATTTTCATTTATTTTGCTTCTCCAACCCCCAAACTATTTTTATTTCCTTTCTTTTGTAACAACACCAGTATCCTCAATATACTAGGATGTTGTTATAAGAAGGATTCAAACTACACATACACACAACTCCATCTAATGGATGATGAACATAATGTTTCTGTGGATGGCAAACTAACGCCTCACGAAATGATGATTGTTCAAATAAATCTTACCGCCTCTCATGGTGGCCATTATGATGGCACTGTAATTAAATATGATATTAATGATATATATTTTATATATAAGCTTCTGTAATTCCATTTTATTTCATACCATTATTCGTTTCATGTTGTATATACATACGATAATTTCATTTGAGGAAGTGCGGACTACCGCCCCCTTAAAATGATATGACTCGTTCATACCACACATGGAACGTATAAAGGATAGTGTTAATGAACATAAGTAACATATATAAAATATTCTATTATACTGTAATAGTAATATACCTAAGTATCATTTGGATTTGATTCTTTTAAAATAAAAATTAAATGGAAGTTGCGTTCATGCGTACGTACGGACTACCGTCTCCACGAACGCGATGAGATTCATTATCCATCGTATCCATTCAAGTATTATTCTCATTTTAGGGTTAAAAATAATGTTAATATCATTCTGATTATGAATAAGATATATTATATCCATTACAAACATGTCTTACGTAACCAAACATTTAAAAAGAACGAATCGGTTATCACCCTAAACGACGATAATACTAAGATATTATTAATAAAGCAACATTAAAAGATCATATATCATATGATTCTTGTATAATTTAATAACAATTATTTCACCATTACACAGGAGGTTAACCTACCCCAACCAAGGAAAATTACAAGGTAAGGGTTATTTCACAACCTCTTCATTATCCAAGGTTGTTTATACGTAATAATCTACTGGGATCTCTTTATCATCCATATCCATGTTTCTTCGAAATGTATTTCAAAACATTTTTACTATTTACAAGAATATGGGTTAAAGTCATTTATACCCTTGTTTGACTTTTTATAAGAGGTTTATAAAGGAATCTTTCCGTCGTTTTCAAAACAAGGTCCTTTTTAACCTTTTCGACAGAATTGAGGTAAGAATGTTTTTTTTAACTTATACGGCAGGTGCGGTTATTTTCCGCCGTTATAAAATCGTCGAAGTTTTCCTTACAAGCTTATAAGAATATTTTCAAAGAAAATGTTTTATTTTATCTTAAATGATTTCAAAATAAAAGGAGATATTTCTTTAAAAAGAATTTTGATTTCATCTATGTCAACATCCTTTGATGGATTTTAAGATTATTTATGGTTGATTTATTATGATACAAAACTTCTATATTGTATTGAAGGTTTTGTGATATGTTTGACTGTGGATGTGCTATTTTTATACCATTCATAGTTTATGGTGAAAGTATTGACATTTCGTATGCTAGTTTTAATACGAATGTTTATGTTATTTTTAACCTTTTCATATGGGAATGCATTGGACTTAATATGTGACGGGTGGAGCCCGCTATAGCTCCTCGATGCATCGGTAGGTCTCATGAGACAAACTAGTGTCTTGGCACAAGGCCTTGACAAAATCTTATTTGTAGTCTTGGCACGAGGCCTTGGCTATGTGGTTATGATAGTCTGGCATTATGCATTCCAACATTATGAAAGTGGTTATTGATTTTTGCATTTGATTATTCGATTAGTAGAATATCCATGTGAATAAGTAAATGGAATTATTTCATTTTATTTATGTCATACCATGTTGAAAGTTCATGTTTAAAAAGCTTTTGTTTTAGTTATACATTGCCTTAAATGTTTATTCTTATTTATGAAAGTTTCCGCTATATTGTTATCCTTACTGGGCATTTGAGCTCACCCCTTTTCTATGTTTTATTTTTCCCAGGATGTGAAGAAGTAAGTTATGAATGACCTGCACGGATTTTATGAGGGGTTAATAGTGTGGATTGTGGAACATTATATTGTTGTAGTAGTTTTTCATTTTATGATGTAATGTAAAACTTATGAAATATATCTAGTGTTTCCAAGGCTACTAAACCAATCGGTCTTTCGAGTTTTGATCTTTCTTGTGATCATGCAAATGTTACGAAGTAATGCACCGACTCTGGGTAGCTGGGGTCGGGGCGTTACACATAAGACCTATGTTGATAGGAGACGGAGATCACTGGAGTTCGAGGATGGCGACCACATCTTTTTACGGGTCTCGCCTTGATGAGGTCTATGGAAATTTGGCTGAGGTGGCAAGTTGTCTCCGAGTTTCATCGGACCTTTCTAGGTCCTCAACAGAGTAGGCGAGGTGGATTACTACTTGGCTCTTCCACCTCAGTTGCACCGGGTGCACGACATCTTCTAAATATCTCATTTGAGGAGAATCTTTCACACCTAGACAATGCACTATGTCATGTTTCGAATTTTTTTTCATCTTATAATTTTATCTGCTTCTGATTATTATTATTATTTTGATATGAAATATGGGCCAAGCCTGATTGGGGTTTTTCTCTAATAAATGGGCGTTTTGGACTCAATAACATTTCAGTACACCGCTGTCGAAGATGTACAGCCTCGCCTAGGTCACATCACGGCCTCGCTCAGTTCCCCGCTTGCCTTCTAATAGTGAAACTAATTAAATAAAATGAATTAATAATAAATAAATAAAATTAAATGTGTTTTTTAGGGCTTTTCATCATGTGACGCATGGGAGAAGCATAATTGCGAAGCCGTGTGGCTTCTCCAGGGAAATCGTATGACCCTGATCGATGGTCAACAATATAAATAAATGAATTAATAATAATAACGAAATAAAATTAATGTGTGGAAAAAAATATAGTAATGTGTCGATTTAATAAATTGTGTTATAATGATAAAAATATTATTATTCTCATGGTTTTAGTTTAAGAATAATATTATTAAGATGTTAATTATTATCATTAGTATTGTTATTATTGTTACTATTTTTTGGTTTTCTTTTTATTTATTTATTTTTCTTTTCTTTATTTTTTTTCTTTGTTGCGTTGAGACCTAGCTCCCCTTACCCCGTTTTTTTTCTTCTTCTCCATCGAAGATTCCCACTTCCACAGTTCCTCTCACGCTGCCCCCTTCTTGTACGACATCTCCTCTTGCACCACTCCCCTCCGGAACCACCTCACCCCTACTCCCCCCTCGCACCGTCGTACAGACCTGGCCAGTGCAACCCTTGGCTTCTACGCCCCCACCCCCCTCGCATTGTCGTGCTGTCATGCCAATCCCCATGTCTCGACCTCTCACAGTCACCCTCATCTTCGGCCAGCTGTCAGACCACCAACCTCCTCCTTCACCTCCAGCGACCGCCTTGCACAGTCTCACCCTCCTCTCCCTGTGCGCTCTTTACCAGCAGCCCCTCCAGGTAAAACCCTCTTCCGATTTGGGGTTTTTATTTTTCCATCGGGTTTGGGGTCCAATTTTAGGGTTTGATATTAAATTGTGTTGGTTTGATTTCATGATTTAAGGTTCACCTGTGGTTTCTTTATGGTGCACATTAGGTGTGATTGAAGAATTCAACCAATTTTGGGTTAATTCTTGATATTTTGGTTCAATTGTTTGATTTTGGGTCAATTTTGGATTTTTTGAGTTGCGGTTGGTGGGAGATGATTCCTGCGCACCATTTTTCTGAAGTCTAATACACCATGGAAGGTGGTTCCACATTTTAAACATTATTTGATGAATTCAATTGCTTTCTTTGATAGTTTATAATTTTCACTGGTTAATTCTTTTGGGTTCGGAATTTGTTTTCTTTAAGTCTTCCATGTGTTAGATTTTTTTGGTATTATGTCATATGGGTGGGAGCATTTATTGGTTGACAAAATATATTTTGTCAATTTTTAGTGTTTAATAATGTTTTCAGTTAGCTTTTCATTTGTGCACGTGGTGCTAATTGTGTTTGACATGGCGTAGTGTGTTCTTGGTCACAAGTGAAGGTGTTTAATGGTTGAGTAAGTTGTTGCTATGAAAACCTATGTGAGTTGTGTTCAAGTGTTTTTATAAATATTGTGTTTGTCTTCTGTAAATATGCAAAGTTCAATGTTTTTGTTCTAGTGTTTTTATAATGTTTGTGTTTGTTTTGTGAAAATGTGAAAAGTGTGCAATTTGTGTTCTTGATGTGGCGTTGGGTGTGTTTGGTAATGAAAGAGGGTTGAGTTGGTTTTGGGTGTTAAGGCCATGTTATGATTTTTTTTAAAGAATTTTTTGACAAATAATTTAATATGTTTTAATAAAATTATTAACGATAATAATTTAAAATTCTTTTAATAAAGAATTATTAGCAATGTAGAAATTGTATTAATTGAGTTGGGTAAAATCTTTTGTCGTGCATACTTTGTCAAACGGTTTTCTGTGTGTGTAAAAGTGTGGCATTGGGTTTATGTAACACCCTGTTTTTTTTATTTGTCTAATTTTGACATGAAATGTGAAATTGGAACATCTTGAGAACAAAAGGGGAAGCATGGGTACTAGGTGGGCGGACTAGATCTAGCGTTCTAGTGATTCAGAAGTGGCTCTAGCCTAGTTTCACTTAGCTGGTTTGACGATTACAACACTAACTAAACATTGGATGATGACTGAGGACTACTAGGTTATGGATGTGTTTCCCTACTAGAGGTTCGTGCATGAGAACGTATTATGTTGTGGTTCCTATACTGCTGTTCACTGGGATGCGATGTTCTAGGGTCTCATTCCTTTTTCTAGAACCTATAGGGCCTCTCTCACTTTTAGTGCTCATGGATTACTATACACTCACCTTTGGCATGAGGTGTATCATTTGGGTTCTCTTGAAGGTTTTATTTTTCTTAACTACATGGCTGTTTTATTTTTATTTAAGTTGTTTTATTAAAAATGTTTTCTTTATAGAAACTATTTATTTAAATTTGTTTCATCTTTGGTGTCCTTTCATTTGTTTATCCTGCTAATGTATTTTTCATTTAATGTTTATATGTGGAACCTTTTTATTTGGTGATGTCCTACCAGGCTTTTGGATCACACCCCGCATACACCTTTGGGTGTATGTATACTTTGTTTCTGATGTAGTCGAAGTTGTTACATCATGCTCAACGATGATGGATCTGGTATTTGATGGTCTTCTCATGAAGGATGGTGTTGTGGCGTGTGGATGTTATGCCTCTCTTGTTTCTTGGAGTTTTGAGTTTGAGTTTGAGTTACTTTGCTTGTTTTTTATTTTGGATTTTGGTTCAAGGTGTAAACCTCTGAATTTTTTTTTAGTTCAAGGCCATGTTTGGTTGTCTATTTTTAGTTTCAGTATCTTTATCTTTTCAGTTGTTTTGTGCTTACTATTTTGGGTAAATCATTACCATGTGGTAGTTTTGATACTCAGGCACTTGTGCCAGCCCGTGTGGATCGGGAACACCCTTCGGCCCATGTTGTGGACCAGGTTGGTCGTCAGGTCAGATGGCGACCAGGCCTAGTTTGTGACAGATACGTGCACGACCCATCCCACATCATCGACCACGGGGATCAGGACATTGATGACGGGGCGACATTCATGGAGATTCTAGTGGAGATTGAGGATCGACAGGAGCGTGTCCTATTTGGATGGTCGATTCCTCTGGTGCGCGTTCGCTGGCAGCACATTAACCTCGAGGAGAGCACGTGGGAGCGGGAATCTTAGATATGTGCTCAGTACCCCCATTTGTTTCCTTAGTATGAGTTGTAGCTTATGGGGACGTAAATCCCTGAGGTGTGGAGGAAGTAAAGAACCGAAAATTTCGTGGAAAATTGTTTCTTAAATACATGGAAATTTTATGGGTCCGTAGTTTCTGACAGCGCTTGATTCCGAGACCCAGTGTGCCCAGAATCAATTTATGAACTTTTTTTGGGTACGTTTAGTAAACGTAAGAGTGTGATTTTATATCTTTTGAACCGGTGCTCGGAATTGAAATCTGAGGGCACCGATGAACTTGAAAAGCCGTTGATTTCTTAGTGAGACCATCACCGTAGTTGCGTTTTAACGATAATGAAAGTTATTTTATAGGGATTTTAAATAAATTAAATAAAAAAATAAAACTGTTACTTTATTTTTTATTTGTGGAGGTTTAATCCTCTAAGGGGAGGATAGAGGTGGGGCCCACCCTCGCATAACCTCCCCCATGAGGATATTATTTAGTGGGTCACACACGAGCTTCCTATCCCTATTAAATCCTCAATATTAATTGGACACCTGTCTTCATTAATTGGAACATCTCACCTCCTCTAAAATTTGAATTTGAACCATTCCATAACATTAATTAAAGGAGTTGCCTCATTTAATTAATCACAACTTTGTGTTGGTGTGCTAAGTAATTAATAGAGATCATCATTTATTATTATTTTTTGGTAGGCATAATCTTTAAGAAAATCTTGAGAGAGTAGAGCATCATCCTTCCAACGAAGACCACCGAAGAACGATGAACTTCTCCTTCGATCATCGACCAAGCCAAAAGAGAAGGAGTCACCTGCGAAGAACGCCGACGACGCTTCATCCTCAGACACTTTCCAACATCACCGAATCAATTTCCTCCCTTTCCCGTGACTTCTTCAATGTTCATCAAATCAAGGTAGGGGGATTTGAGTTATTTTAAATATGAGATTAAGCCTCTGTTCTTCATCGTTCAAATTTCTGGATTGGTATGGCGATTGTTATCGCCATGACGAGGAGGGTTCGGACTGCACGAACAGGGCCCAACCCTCCTCCTTTGGTTGTACTTTTTCTGACGATAGAGGCGGACCGTGGAAGAAGCCAGCGGCGCAAGGGCCGCTGGACCTCTAGAAGGGCACAGTTCCGTCGCGCCGTGCAAAGAACCGAGCTACGGCCAGGAAGGCCGTAGCGGAACCGGAAGGGCGCGGTGCCGTCTCACCGCACCGGAGAGGAACCGCGGCCAGGAGGGCCGCGGTGGATGGAAGAGGCATGGTGCTGACATGCCATGTGGAGGAGCTAGAGGCCGCGGCCAGGGCAGGCCGCGACGGAGGGGGTGCGGCGCTGTCACGCCGCGGTGCAGGAACCAAGGTGGCCGGTTGAGCCGGCCCCCGGTTCACACTGCAGGGGGGACCTTTCGGGTCCCGCAATTACCAGAACGGCATGCCATGCGCTGGCCTTTACGAAAGGCAGGGGTGTAACCCCCCCCCCCCATGTGAGGCCCACCGGCCACGCGGGCCGGCCGCCTGCCACATGGGCTAGTCGCCGGCCTGGACGCCCTTGGCCTGGCCACCCCTAGGCCGGGCCGCCTTCGGCCTGGCCGCCTCGGGTCGGCCGCCCTCGGGCCGGGCCACCTCTTCTGGCCGGACCGTCCCCTCGGCTCAGGTCGTTTCCTCAGACCGGGTCAAATCCATGGACCATGTCGGATTTGCGGACTAGGTCAGACTCTGGTATAGACTGGGTCAGACTGGTCGGTCCGACGGGTCAAACCGGACCCAGACCCTTTTGGCGAGTTTACACCTTTTCGCCCCTATCTTGGGTTACGGGTGTCTTATCGACAAATCGTCTTTGGAGACAGAAATCATAGAGAGATACAGTTCTTTTGGCATACCCCACTTGAGGTTTGGACATAGTTGGGGTATGGCCGGGTTGGTTTGAACCTAAAAAATGACCAGGCCCCGGGAACGAAAAAGCCAATAACTCACAGACTGTGCATCTGATTAACGCGCAGTCTATTGCTTTGGGTTCCTTATGATAAGAAAAATCTATGGGATACATCAACTCGAGACTTTGTGATAGTTAATGCATGAACACTTGGATCGAAGAGTGGACCCTCTTGGAATCGAGTGTACTATGTGCAGGAACCCAATAGCTAGCTGCGATTGGGACGATAGGATCCTACGTGGGTCTACTACTGTACTAGGATCCTCTGTGGGTTTGACAATGAAGATAATTTACTAGGATTCTCCATGGGTTCAACAGCGATGACTTCTATACCGGGAACCTCTGTGGGTTTGACAGCACTGGTACTGTTCCAGGATCCTACATGGGTTCCATAGAGTAGATGATTCAGAGGCTACATCTAATCATATCTACCCCTCTTCATGAGTTGTATACTTGTGTGAGCCAAGTCTCGACTTTCAGTTGTTATCATCGAGATGATTGACTTTATTTCTTTTGTGGAATGGGTTGTGCTTGGGCTCTAGTATTGGATCCGGACACTGATTGGTAACTTAGGTATATGTATAAGAATATACCTAAGTAGGGATGGTTGATACATCGTGATTGTATCTTACTACTACGGTTTATCCTTAGTGGATTCTGGGAGACCTTCAGGGGTCTTGGGGTCCCCTACTGAGTATTGTTATACTCACCCCTGCACGGGCTTCACCCGCACCTTGTTGTGATTTTTGCAGATGATGGTCAGCAGTGATCGAGGCTGAGGGTGATGGATGGGAGGCTGCTCGGATCTGGACTAGACGGGACATACCTTAGGGATGAGTTGATCGAGATTTGTACCTACCCTTCAGGTAGGATTCCCTGGTGGATGATCCAGGAGTTGTTTTACCTTTTTTTACTTGTACTTGTACTTGTTGTTCATTTGAGTTTGTATACTGGCCCACTTATTTTCATCACACATTTATTTTCCATATCAGTACTTTTTGATTTTACTGCTTGTGTTCAGCCTGTGTGTGTTACAGGTTTAAAGGAAATGCCTTCCCTTTTTATCGGGTATTCGCCTTTGGCGCTAGTCGCCAGCCTCTGGCCTATAGAAGGCAGGCTTGGGGTAGTCACGACATGAGCACCGAAGACGGGTTGTGACATTCCACATCTAATTGTCTCCTGAGTCCTACCGATGCATCAAGAATCTATACCAGGCTCCACTCATCACTTACTAAATCCAATATATTCCTCATATGAAATGTTTAAAGCATAACATAAAAATTTGTATTAAAACTAGCATACGAAATTGCAGAACTTTAACCATAAACCATGAATGGTATAAAAACAGTACATCCACAGTCAAACATATCAAAAAACATTAAATACAATATTGAAGATTGAATCTACAATAAATCAACCTCAATCCAGAATAATATCCAGTAAATGATGTTGAGATAGTTGAAAATGATCAGTAAAACTCTTTGAGAGAAATACCATTATTTATGAAATCATTTATAAATCTCACAGGTTATAAAAGAAGTTATTTAAAAAAGATTTTTTAATCAAAGTTTCCCTTACCACTTCAAATGTTTTGAAATGAATTAATATTTTAAAAATAATTTTGTCTATATGAATAAATCCATAAAATCATTTTGAGAAAGGGACATTAATTTAATAAATTTAGAAAAATAAATATTAAAAACATTTAAAATGATGATCTAATTAAAGGTTAACTTCCATAAAACCTTAAAATAATCGTTTTGAAAACATTTTTAAGAATCATGGACATGGATGATAAATATGTCCCAATAAATACATTCATATAAACAATCTCGGATGGTAATGATATTGAGTAATTAAGCCTTACCTTGTAATTTTCCTCGGTCGAGGGTACGAAATTCTTCCGAATAATAGTTAAATCATTGTTATTAAATTATACAAGAACTACATACATAAATATTATATCTTATAAGATCTTCTACTATTGATTTATTAATAATATTTTAGTTGTATCATTGTTTCGGGTGTTAACTGATTCATTTTTCTTTATATCTTTTGATACATAAGTCATTTTTTTCGATAGGATGTATTTTATTCTTATCCAGAAAGATATTATATTCTTAAATATTATTTTTAATAATCAATTGACAATTATTCATTAATGTTTACAATGGGGAATGAATCTCATCACTTTCATGGAGACAGTAATCTGTACATACGCACAAACGCTAATTCAATTTTTTTATTTTTAAAGGAAGGAAAATGAAATGATACATAAGTATATTATTATTCCAGTATAATATAATATTATATATATGTTATGTATGTTTATTAACCCCATAGTTTATATTTTCCATGTATGGTATGAAAGAGTCATATCACTTTCAGGGGCGGTAGCCCCACTTCCTCAAATTAAATTATCGTATATATACAACATGAAAAGCATAATGATATGCTATAAAAGAGAATTAAAAACACTTATAGATAAAATAAATATCATAAATATCATAAATAATCACAGTTCCATCATAATGGCCACCATAAGAGATTTTAGTAGAAGATTGAACAATCATTGTTTCGTGAGGCAGTAGTTCTCCGTCCACATGAACATTATGTTCTATACCCATTAGATGGAGGTGTGTGTAAGTATAGTTAAAATCAATCTCATAACAACAACCAAGTATATTTATGATACTGGTTTTGTTAAAAAATAAAAAAATAGAGTTTATGTGGATGGAGAAGTAAAATAAATGAAATGAACTTAAGATGAGATGTTAACTTTAAATCGGGTAACTCCCTTTGGTTTGAACCAAAAGGCTTATTTGAAGTGCTTTCTGCATAAGTGAAGGCTTCTAGGAGGAAGAGTATGATGTAGGGAGCTTAATTGGGAAGAGGTTGGATGATCCAAGGGTCTTGAGGGGTGTGAGAAATGGGTTAGAGGTGATGTATTTTTATAAGGGGGAGGAGGGTCTTTTTAAGAGAGTTTGAATATATTATTTTATTATATAATGTTTTTCGGTTTATAAAGATCCAAAACTCATTAAAGTAGAATATAAGATGACTCGTATTCTAAATAAAATCATCCAATAATAATTGGACAGGTATTGGATATTGTTTTAATTTTTATAATTTCATTTATTTAAATCATTAATTAATGAAGTAAACAATATATCATTATTGTGTCATAAATAATTTTATTTATTTTATTTCTAAAAAATCTAAAAAAATACTATGATGTAGGAAGTAATTTTTTATTTCAAATTAAGTTTTATAAAAAAATAAATAACTTAAATAACCAAATGTTAAAATTATCTTATTAAAAGATATATGTTTTTGTCATTTTTTGTCTTAACGTTAAATTAATAAATATAAAGTGTCATTATCACTCTCATGTGGCTAAATGGGGCCCCATAATAGACCCAAGGATTTCCATGGTTGGACATGTATCCACCAATAGGAATAGGACACATTTTAGGTTAATTAAATATTATTATAATATTATTATTTACCGTTATTTACTAGATTTACCCCTTCAACCACGGTAAATAAAATATTTACTAAAGTAAATATTCATAATGTCTAAAAATAAAATTTACCTATTTACACAATTTGGACCTCCTGATTCCAAATATGGATTCCATTTTAACAAATTCAAAACAGAAAAGTTGTAGAAATTAATTTAAAATTGATTCCTGTTGTAAAAAAAGCGCGTTTTTAAGAAACAATAACTATCAAAATATTGATAGTTGTTTATGTCTAGTTTAAATGTGAAATTAAATCCAATGAAATATGTTATATTAAATAATAATAATATAATATAAGTATAATTTATAACCACTCAAATATATAATTTAGCACTATAAATTATATCTATTAAAAATGTTGTTTTCAATTAAAAGTTACTATTTTTCAAAATTCTTTAAAATATGAAAGTTATCAAAAAAGTACAAAAAAATTATCCAAAAAAAATTCTATTTCCATATTCTAAAGAATAATTTAATTTCAGTATATTGAATATATAAAATTTTCAAATGTTTTTTTTAAGGAAAATTCTCCATTAAAAGTGGGTAAAATTGTAATTTTTTAAAAATACTTCTTTTATCTAAAAAAATGAATTTGTTTTTATATTATGACTAAGAAACACATAATATGGACTATAAAATTATATATAGTATATAAAATTCAAAATTTAGTTAATACTATTCATAACTTCCTTTTGAATGGCAAGTATTTGTAAGTCGTGGTGTGCTCAAACTCGGTGTTGTGTGTAGCGCAAGTTATTGAATTTCTTTGAAAATATAATGTATTATGAAATCAAGGGGTGTTACATATAAAATAATGTGATCATAATTAATTGGTTATTAATATAAATTGTAATTATTAAGAATTAAGTTCATTGGAATATATAGAAAAATTATTCTTTCTAAAAATATTTTTTAAAATAATATCGTTACATTGTGTTTTCAAAATCTCATTTCGAAAACCAAAAATAATAAAATCTTCTTCATGAAAAATTCTTCTAGTTTTATTAATGGATAACAATCCACATACTTTTAAGTAATGTGTTTCTATTATTTTATTTTATTTTAAAAATACATTTAATTTTTTTAAAATTATATCCTCATTTGATATATGACCTTGGTTTTCCACTCGACTACTCCTAAATAACCCAAAACCAATATTCATTTGGGGAAACCCATGATAGTGCCTTTAATAAGATGAACTCGATTAAAATTTAATTTAAGTGGTAATATTTTAACTACGTTTTTTTTATATTTGGAATGGATACTCTAAAATTTGGACTATTGGTTTATTTTGGACCAAATAAGGATGCCCAATGAAGATATAAAGGTTTCTAGGGTGTATGGGGTATGTTCAGTGTTCCTAACCCCAACCAATGGTGAAACAAACCTCAGCCACACACCTACTAGAAACCATGTGACCTGGAATAACCCATATATCCTAACCATGTAGTGTTGGAAAGTGGCCTGAACTTGGGCACATAGTTTTCGTTGAATGTGTATCGGGGGGTGAACGTCCTTGAAAAAACTCCATAAATTTTTGCAGAGGTGTTTCTCATAGATGGAGCATGGTTTCTATAATATTGAAACCTAACCACGAAATGTGACCCTCCTTATATAAGAAGTTATATGGTTGGCACAATGTATGTCCAACAGTGCAGTCAAATAGTTTACCCCTAAAATTTGGGGTAAAATGACCACAATGAACATAATGATATAATTAAAACCTATCCTCTTCTCATAATTGATCATTACATTAGACATCACCATCCCATATAATCATTTGAGATCATTTACATGTACTTTGCGTTCTTTGATCCTGGATCATCATATAAACACTTATTTTATCACCATCCTCCATGTAGGATGTGGATAGGTAACTACTTGATTCCTTTAATCTATTTATCATTCTTCTCCCCCTCGATGATGATATTTAAATACAAAATAATACGACCCATTTTTAGGGTGTTGATACATTCATCAAAACTCGTCCAATCAAGACCAAAATATAGGTTGACAAATGAAGTGGATAGTCATATGAGCCCAATGTAGTGGTCTATAACTCATCCCACAACATTCTCCATTTTATAAATTGTCAAGTGTGTACATCGATTTCATATGTTGTTGAATGTAAAATTTATGTAAATTTCATATAATAATTATAAATTCTATCTATGAAAACTACCATATATTTCATCCATTATTGGATGTTTTGACTTCAACCATGACCACAAAAAGTACGGTGTTCCTAAAATTATGATTTAGTGTCTTGTTAAATTCATCTTCGCTATAATTCAGTTTTTACTTGGAATGCCCTTGATAAAGGTAAGTGTTTAATAAAATAAATAAAATACCAAGGATTGACCCTTCAAAAGTTAATACCTAGTATGTTAAATAAATTATGGATTTGAAAATTGTTATAACATTGTATTTTCCACTTGACCCTTCAAAGGTATGTGTCTTAAATTAATCAAATAATAGTTAAATGGAAATTAAGAAGTATAATATTGATATCAATTAGACTAGTTTTTTCAAATTAATTCCACATGTTTGTGAATCCATAGCCCAAATTATCTTGTTTATAAAACATAAAAGGGAAAATATTAATTAAATATGAAATAACAGAAATGGTTTCGTGAAATTTAAACTTATTACACTGATGAATGGTGTTGAATAAACATTTAACTTGTTAAATGGCATGAGTATTACATGGCATAATTAATCAACTAAATCAATTATATGGTCACTATTGTATAGGAAACATTAAATTATTATTTTAGGTGTGGTCAAATAAAAGCTCACCTTGGATCCCCAAGGGAATTCCTTGAGCACCCTTAGATACTATTCTGATTCACGGATGTCGATTGCCAGGGATGATACCCTCCTTGGAACCTGATTCTTTTATACATGTGGATGTATAATATGGCACTATAATATGCATCAATTATTATTAGATGATTCCTAGGATACACTCCTTGGATCCAACGTTACATCTACGGACATAAGGAACCTTGGATTAACACTTGGGTCTAGTAAATTCTTATCTCTTTTATCCTTAGATAATTTAATTGGAATCGTTTAGAATTATATTATTATGGATTGAATTGGTAGATGCCATTTAAATTAAACTCTGACCCCTAGAGCCAAGTTTTAGTTTATTAACTAAATTTTCTTGACCCATGAGATTTAGGATTCCTTGGTTATTTTTAGGGATCCTCCTCCTCATTAATGTCAACAGGATTCCATGTCAAATCATGGATCCTTTACTCATATTTTCAAGTCAGTATGTTAGTGATGGTTATAAAAAACACAAAATTATATATAAATTCAAACACAATTAATTAATTAATTGAGTACATGTTCAATCACCAGTTGATTCTAATGTTTCTACATGAGTATCTAAGTTAATATACTATTTTACTTTCATATACACATGATTTTAAACTATTTCTGTTTATATTTCAAATAATGTTTGTGACAGACACCATTTTGGTTGCCAAAAAAGATTATCACACCCTATCTGAGTTGTAATTGGTACCTTGGAGGATTACATGTATGCATGTGTTGACAAAGGGAAGCCTCCCGCCTTAGACACCTAATATTAAATGCATGAATAGGGTAGATTTTGGTAGAACATGATCGATCTAGAACTCGGTATTCATTGATAGTTTTTCGGATTATTCATACTTGTTTTTTATATCATGTATTACCTACTTCCTTATATCCATGTATTCTATTTTTATAGAAACATGACATGAATCATCGTTAGCTTTTATACATTAATATCAGTTATTACTTTTTTATTGTTATGTATGGTTCTACTATGCCATATGTTAACTTCTATTTCTTCTTATATTTACCTATTATTATACATATCATATGTTCTACACGTCTGTAATTAGATAATAGATTCCTTGATAACACACCCTAGTCCATCACTGTTAGTTAGTATCCTCATTCGTTCGAGGATATGTTCTTATGTCTATGTGCCCAACTGAGCTTAAGCAACCTCAGAGTGGAATCTGGGTCCAATAAATCAAAGAAAATTTATCTTATACAATATATATATTATGATTTACCCTTTACTAGATAGAATCTGATAACTATTATTAAATAATTGTTATCTCCACTTCTTCTATTGGATGTTTATTAAGACAAAGATATAGAGGCTATCACCCAAGACTTGTGTAAGCTATAGAATCATTGGATTAATTTAAATATATTTTCTAATACAGGATTTTTGAATCCCCATATATACATTTATCTCCTATAGATATCTTTGTGCTCATTGAAATAGTCATTCTAGTGGACTTTTTCCCTCAATGCCAACACATGGGACTATCTTCTTCCGAGATGCTACTTCTTTATATCCTCTTTTTGATACCTTTCATATAACCCATTAATTATACGGATCAACCGTTAATATCATAACTATATTAATTACATTAAAATTCATAATTCTCCTTATAGTGAATATAATCATTCACGATCAGGTCTTGGAGATCCAAAAAACACTGTCTAATTCTTCCCACACATGCTAGCCACATTAGTGGCCATCACATTATAATATTTTGGTTGAAATTATATTAATTACAGTTCCCACTATGGATCATAAATTTTTTACCTTCACTGACTCTAAAAAACATATTTTTATGTTAATGTGTTTAATATGATCAATAAAATTTTTCACTTTCAAAATCCTCAAGTCATATTGTCCCCATAGAAAGTGCACTTTATTAATCACTTTTTGATTATCAAATATGACTATAATAGTATTTAATATTTATGATATGCTATTTACATACCAGATATTAAAATACTTGTTCTATGAAAATGACATTTTTATCAAGACTAATGAATTTTTTATAGCCTTTTACATTTTTACATTTTCATTACTTCTTGATTCGTACTAATCAATGGAAGTTAAAGGACTTTTTGTCACAAAATATCCTCTATTTCTGTTTTACATAACCTAAAATACACACCGTTGATATAGAGACCCAATAATGTAACATATAAATATTATATCTTAATAAATTAATAATCGTTACACAATATAATGATACATACCAAAATTTTATAGGTTTAATATCATTGGAAACTATAATTCACAAACAACTGGTTCATAAATGAGGTACATCTTATCCAACTATGTTCTTTATAATAGGAATCGTTCTTATAAAAATAATAAATGACACCATTCTTCATAACCTTTTAAAATAAAAACATGGATGAGCTAAAATTATTAGTAATGGTAAAAAACGGATATGTCAATTATCACATAAGAATATTCTATGTTTAAGGTTATACGAACATATTTTTAACTTTATACTATTGTATCCTAATTTTCAAAGATCATAATATTTTTTCATGGAAAAAATCTGGACAGTTCATAATAAATTATTCTTAATGTTATCAATGAACCTGTTCCATGTGGAAATAACATAGAAACATTAAAAGAATTTGTGGAATACAAATATGAATATAAAAGAATTCCTATATTAGTCATGGAAAAATACCAAATATATGAAATTTAATTAGTTCCACAATATAAAACATCATAGTTGTTAATGTTCACACCCAAAAATATCATAGAGAATAGATTCCATTGATTAACACGGTTACATCTCATTTCCAGACATATTTTTATCCTGATATAACCATATTTACCCAATGAATATGGGGGATATAAAGGTCCCAAGCATCACATAATAAAAATCATAAATATATTTTTTTATAAGATCACAATGAAATCATTATAACAGAACCCCTAGAATGAAATGGTTTTCAATTAGATTTCTTTATTAAATAACCTGAGGTAGATAAAATATTTTTTTCAAAACATTTCATCATTTATTTATAGCATATCCTATCGGAAATTATTGGGTTTTATAAAAATATTCAAATAATAAAAATAATTCATCATGTAAATGAGTAAGTATTTTTTCAATAGAACATATCCTGAGTAAATCACCAGTAAAATCAAGGATTTTATATTTATTAAAATAAAATTCCATTATAATAGCATGAAAAAAATAATTTTGAAAATAAATTTTCTATTTTGAAACCACTTATTTAAAATCTAAAAATTCTAAAAATACTATGGAATCAATTTTCGTTGAAAATAACCTTTAAAAATTTTAAAGGTATATTCAATGAACATAAAAGTTGTGATGGAATTAAATTATTATAATGAAAAATATGTAAAAATATAATATTCCATTGACCAATTCAAAAAATTAATAAAGTAACTCATTCATAAAATGAAAAAAAAATAATTTTATACCATTATGTAAAATTTTAGACCTGGTTAAAAATTAGTCTAAACCATCATTGTATAATATATAATACATTCTTGAAATAAGACTTTATAAAACATGTCCATGGAAGAGAAATTATTTTTCTCCGAATAGATAAATATTTTTGATTTTTGAAAAAAACATTATTCCAGCCTCTTATGTGAATAAAATGAACAAAATAAAATGAATGAAAATATTTTCAATTAATAACCATATTAGAATAAAATTTAGGATTATCTTGAGAGGTATATATTAAAATTTCATCATTATAACTCAATCACAAGAAATCTTATTAAATAATTTGATTGTGACATAAAATTATTACTGGTTTAGTAATATTTGAATCATAAGCCAAAAAATGAATAGCTTTAAAAAAAACACACATATAAACAATTTAAGAAAATTTATGATATAAAATTTGAAAGGTGTTTTATATACACCTCTTGAAATATTTTAGTAATATTACATAACAATTCTTCCAAAGAGTACAATTTGAGATGATAAACCTTTACAGTGGGTCATACATCCTCCATCCGCGATAGTACCTCATATTAAATAGATATTTGGTTATAATAAATATTTTATCAGACCATAATAATATATATCAAACCATATATGATTTAATTATAACCTTTTATCTCAATTTTTAATAAAATTACTTTCTTAAATTTACTATTCTTGGTGTTAATTACTTCGTTTTTTAGGTATATTTTGGATTTTTAGATTTGGTACCTGTACTTTGATCTTGATTTCATAATTTAAAGAATTTAAATAAGTATTTAAATATAATATATATATTTATATGATATATATATATATATATATATTTATTTATCATCTTCCATAAATGATAGGTATATGAAAATGAATTACATCGTTAATGGAGACAGTTGGTTGTACGTAATCATGGACATTGTTTTAACATTTTGATGGATTGAAAAATGTATGATAAATAATAATTCCAATTTATATGAAAATTATTATATCATTTATATCATTTATATTCACTATATCAATACTTCTTAACATCTATGTAAAATATAATTGAAAATATAACAACAACTCCTCATAGAGGTCATATCCCACACGAATGCACAAATAACATTATTGTTTCCAAAAAGATTCATAGGAATGACGGTAGATATGATATTATAACTTCAAAAACATAATTTTTCATAAGTATAAAATATAAATATTATATACATCACAATAACCATCAATAAAATAATTTTTTGAAAATTATGTGTTCTGCTACGTGGTGTTGGTAAGTCGTATGTATGCACGAGCAATACATTCACATTTTGTTTTATAGGAATGAGGGTTTATAATTATTATTTGAAAATAATTATAAAATTTCCGAATTTTTATCATATTATATTATTTATTTTATGAAAAATATTTCAGATTTAGTAGAGGTAAAATAAGAAGTAAAAAAAGGAAGAAACCAGTTAAGGCGGTTACATATTCCTTGAAAGAACTCCTTCAGACCTCTTATTTTGGATTATAGGATGATAATTATTGATGAATATAACCAATATAATTTTAATAGAGTTATTTTGAAAGGATTTCGGAAATTGGGGTTAAGATGGAATAATCAATATGATGTGGAGAAGAGAATGGTATGGTGTTCTTTAATAAAGGAGAAAGATGAAACATTTGAAATTTATTAAATGATTAAATTATAATAAAGTCATCTTCAATCGAAATGATTAAAATATAAAATAATTTGAATAAAAGAATCCAGGGATAAAATAACATCATCTAATGAGACTTAGACATTTTTTGGTGTCATTTTAAACCTTATCATTTTTATTAACCCCTTCATTGATTATTTCCAACCAGAATCAAAGTAAAAACTATTTCAATCATAAAAGGTTTTTTTCTTAACATAAAAGAAAAAATTACATAATAGTGGAATAGTTTTTAATTGTAAATCATATTACATTTACTTGGATGTGTGTAAAATATTTATGAATCTTAAATGATTTAATAATATATTATTTATTGTAAAATATCATCAATGTTTATTTTGACAATATTCATTTAATATGACATCGAATATATTAAAAAGTTTGAATTAGAATATATTAATTTTAAAAATTCCTATTATGTTACATTTATATAAATATCATATAAAACTATTACTTAATAAAATTATATAGCATTTAATAATTTTAAAATAATTTATTTTTTTTTCCTCCTAATTAAATAAATATGGCATCAATGTTGTATAAGTAATTATATAAAAAATAAAAATTATAAGTACATTTACGTCATCATAATAACTTGTTTACTCTAAAAATATACATTTATATTTATTCTAATCTTTCTTATGTCCTTATGTGAAACCATAAGAGTTAATTAAAAGAAATAGGGTGACACTTTGTGACTTTATTTTGAATAATATATGGGTAACAGTAATTCCAAAGTGTTCACTATGAAAATCAATTTCAATCATAGGTTGATAAGTGTAAAATTCACTTCATCTGGTAAGAATTAATATTAAATATTTGGACCTTATCCCTTAGTTTTAACGTAACCTGATTTAGCCTATATTGTTGTGATAAAATTTACCATGGTTCCCATAAATATTGACCAAAAATAAGAGCTTGATTTATGAAAATAGTAACTCATGATTTTAAATAATGATTCAATTTTATCAAATTCAATACTGATAAGGGATAAATATTAATTTTAAAGGATGTTTTCATAATGCATTGAAAACTGTTTTCCAAAAAAATAGTTTGTAAGAATAAATTTAATTTATTATTAGCCAAAGTATTATAAAAATGTTATATTAAGGTTAATAATTCATTTGAATGTATAATATATGAATTTAATTAAAATAATTCTCCAAGAGTGATAAATTAAATTTATTAATTTAAAAATACATTGCTTTAACAAAAATGGTTTAAAGAAAAATGACTTTTTACATATTAAAATGTTTCTATACCAAATTAAAACATAATATTGATTCCAATAACCGTAATTTGTTTATTTAAAAAACTTGATAAATTTTTTTTATTTCAAACCATTTTGAAATATAATGGATCTTTTAATACTTTTGAAATAAATAAAATAATTTTCAATAAAAATTATTATATTTCATTCTTTACAAGAAAATAAATAATTTCAAAAAACCATAATACTAAGATAATTTCAATTTTATTATTTCAAAAAATTATGTTCATTTTATGAAATTAAATATCTATAATTATAGGAAATTATTTATTATATTTTCTAAAAAAATCAGAAAAAATAATTTTAAAGAAAATGTTTTTAATAACATAAAATGACATTTTTAATAGATGAATTACAATTTACTAAGAATTTATCCTTATATTTAAATTGAATAATAATTTTATATATTTATTAAAAATTATTTAATCATGTTCATACCCACCAATTTATTTTCTATGTAATAACATTCATATTAAATAATAATATATCATTGTTCGTTTAGATTCATTGTGTCCTGTAATGTATCATTTCAAATAAATTAAATTCAATTAGAAAAAAAATATTTTATAAAATCTCAGGGTGTTACAATATATCCCCCTATTTAACTAATTACATTCTAACAATTTGTAATTTTCCTTCGTAATAAAAGGCTTGATATTTGAATATTTCATTATGGAAACCGTCATTGTAAAAAGGGTTCATAAAACAATATCTAGATAAGGGAGAATGTGAAATATGATGGTCATCTTGAATAAAAGAACTAGATTTCTGAATAGAATAACATTATTGGGAAGTGTAATTGTGGATACCAAAGAGAAAACTATTACCCTATGACTTATAAAGGGTGATTTAGACAATTATCAATAGAAATTTGAGGGCCAAGAAATAATAAATTAGTGAAGAATTAAACCAAAATTAATTCATAGAAATATAATGTTTTTGGAGATTTTTTTCTTAATATAATTTTCTAAGATTTGCAAAATTATTTTACAATTTAGACAAAGAAAATAAAGAAATATAATTACTAAATTAGTGGAATTTCGTCCTCTATTTAATTTCCACCACAATAACATTTTTCCAAAAAATATGCATTCAAGATTAAATTTTCATGGAAAATTAGTAAAATTTACTTTTAATAGATCATGTAATTAAAAAAGGATAAAAATATATCCCTCTATTTTCATAAATAAACAAAAACCAAAATTTTTAAAAAAATTAATATAATTCAAAAAAATGAATAAACCTTAATATGATGAAATACTACATTAATATCAAAAATTAAATAATAAAACTAAAATTAAAAAATAAATCATTTCACAAATATTTATCCTCAAAATTCATTAATATATTCTAAACCATGTTAGCTACCAAAAAATCAAAATCATTTGGTATGCTATTTTTCTGAGATTAATATAACATTTATGACCAATAATTATTTCTCACACATAAATTCATATAAAAACATATTTTCCATAATAAAAAGTCTCCAAATATAAAAATCATTTCCATAAATAAAAAACTCTACATCTCAAATAAACTTATTTACAATAATAGTAATGAAAAGTTTAACCTCATAGATTACCTCATACCATGCAACTTACATCCCCAAGAATAAAATAACATTATTTTGAAATAATAATTTACATTAACACTAACGATTACATATACCTCATCCCACAAACTTTTTACTCAAATCATAATTAATAACCTCACATTTCCATTATTTAAAACCTCATAAAGGGGTAGAATATTTTTATTTTTGTAACGCGCCAATGTTTTTCAATGAAAATTACATTCTCATATGTATGTCATAAAATCACATGAAAACACAATAGAATGAACAACTAAGTTCTAAGTGACCATTAAACACAATATTATCACTTCTATGTTTGGAATTTTGAAAATCCAGCATACATGGTTATAATCAGTAAGTTATTTGGAGTCTGATAAGGAAGACATAATTTTTTGGTGAATAGTAACCTACCCTAATAAATAGTAACATACCCTTATGAATATTGATATACCTTAATGAATAGTAACCTCATCTATGGTGGTATAAAAATAATATTCATGTTGGAAGTACGATATACCTATATTTTAGAATAAGTTAATGAATGTTTTAAAACTGTTTTTGATAATAATTTAATATTTTAATTAAATATTAAAATAATTATATTTAGAATTTTTTTTGAAAAGTGGACTTCATTTTTGGATTCTACACGTTCAAAAATGGTTAGGGTAAATTTTTGGGATTTTTCTGAAATACATGAATTTTTTATGAAAAGTAGAATCTGATAATTTACAATAAATGCTAAATAATGGATTAATTGAGTCATTGATGATGTTCTGCTGAAGTAAGCCTACTTGGTTCGGGATCAAATGATAAAATCACTATCCTTGGTCATGGAATACTTACTATCCCATGTATTTGGAAGAAATAATAAATTAATGATTATAATATTATGAAATCTCTCATATTCTCCACTATAAAAACCCATCTTCACTCCCTCTTCTCTTCACTCATCCCAAGCATTATTTATTTCCATTATTATACCAAAATCTCTCCCCAAGGTCTCCCCAACCCGTCCTAAATCTCTCAGATTCCTCAAAATACCAAAACCTCTCCCCTTAAGAGGTTCTCAAAGGAGGAAGTCTCAAGAGGTAAATTCATCTTCCAAATTTCTTCTTTTCTTTTAAGTTCATTTCTTTTTTATTTCTTTCCTCACCTACCTTCACCATAATAGTATGGTAAATACAGTAACATACATGTACTATAATGTATTCATTCTAGTTGTATATTTCATTATCCTCTCTCTTTTCCCCACCCTTTTATTTGAAAGAAATGAAAGCATAGTTTGAGATGTTCTCATTTAGCATATTCAAGGACAACAGTTTACCAATTTCTATTATTATCATTAATTCTGGTAATAAAACCATTTGTTTTGTGTTTGAACCAGATTATTATATATGTAATATATCATGTTTTTTGTTTTGTAATCCTTTGGTACAAATGGAATTAATTAACAAATAGAAACACCTTCTTTGTAATCAAATCCACCGATTAACAAAAACGGTTATCACTATGGTTATATATATATATAATAATTAGACTTCACACTAAGTAAACTATTTAAAATTAAAACCATGTAATGAAATTGATATTAACTAAATAATATAATTTCAATTCTGGACAACCACTTTCACCTTGCATATAATCCAAACATGAATATAAGTGAACCGATCTTTTAAAGCCAAGCAAAAAAACGAGCCCGAACAATGAAATTGAACTTTTTAACTAATGAAAAAGGATTTGAATGAACTAAAAAGGGTTATAATAAATAAATTGAATATATAATAGGTTATGTACTTATTAATTAATAATCCTAATTTTTTTATTCAGGTCTTTAATAACAATTGGAGAACACCAATGGATTTAAGGCAAGGGATCCTCCCCTTTTCACTCTTAATCAAGATTGATCTCTATGCTAAGCCTTTTTGTGTAATACCAAGTGATGGGGTATGTTTATACACCTTCTCCATAATTACCTAATGTTTTATAAGTCATGAGAAACCCCTTATCTCTCTCATCAAGCTCTCTTAGTTACACCTGATACCATGTCGATAAACTATAATGGATTCTACCCAAACTTCCTTTATTCCATCGGGTTCCTCTATATTTATTTTTACCAAAATATAGTTGTCTTTTATTTTTATTTAGAACATAAAAATTTTGTTTATATGCTCCAAACTCATGTTCTAAGATCTATATATCTTTATATTTCAGGGATATACATTCTTTTAAGTGAATCTCTCTTCAATACTTCCCAATAAGCACACTCGTTTTAAAGGAACTTCCCGAAATATTACCCAATATCAAGTGCACTTTATCTTATTTTGTAAGACACCACTATATTTTTAAATTTAGTATTTTAATTATGAAAAAATTCTTGGTTCAATTCTTGTTTTATATAAAATAACTTCTTCTTTACTATTTTAAAATCTTATAGTATTTTTTCCTTAAAATCACAAAAAAAAATGTTTTAAGGCTAATGTTTCTAAAATACATTTATCATATGTTTTAACTTATGTTTGACCCCAGTTACCATGTTATATGCCTATTTTACCCTATGAAGGTCCATTTATTTTCTAATTCTTTCCTTACATGGACACTTTCATTATACACCCATTGGTTATGATTTATGTCATGATTGTGGTACCCAATTCCTTCTATGGGTACCCTTATGTTTATGTTTGGTTGATTACATATGATTGTATATGTGGTAAGAATATTTATGTGGCATGAATATTCCTGAAAATGTTGAGATGGGTCCACCCAGATATCACTCCAATGCATTGGGTAAGGATAAGTCTCATGACATGCGATTTGAAACAGGATTGGCGGTTAGCCTTGACCCATACTGAAATGGGAAACAGGATTGGCAGTTAGACTTTACCCATACTAAAGAAATGTTTTATGATTATTCCACATTTATATGATTCCATGTTTATATGATCACATGATTATATTAAATGATTTTATAAGTTCATGCTTTGTATATCATTATGTCATGCCTCATAACTCATGTGCTAGAGATGTATCCTTATGTTCATTCCCTTACTAGAATTTTTAGCTCATCCCTTTGTTCATGTGCTTCCCAGGGTACCCTATGCAGATGTAAGGGCTCAAAAAAAGATAGAGGCTCTTTATAGAGATTAAATAAAGATGTTTTTTCAGCCCCATGTTTTATGTTATATGTACCTAGTCTTCCAAGACAGTAGACTTAACGATCCTTGGCTTGTACTTTGATGAATAATTATGATTAAAATCATGAAATGTTTTATGTAGAAGGATCATGTCGCTATAGTTGGTATCAGAGGATGGTCTAGTTATTTTTGGAGATTAGTAATGGAGCACCAAAGTAATAACCTTAAGTATGAGACTAAGTATAATAAAACACTCCTAAATTTTGGTGAGTATAGAGTAAGTGGTTTATCAAGAAAATACATCCCTGTCTGGATACTAGCAGGTAGAGGCAGCTCTGGCACAGTTGTATCTAGGGGTAAAACCTGAAAACATTTTGCTAGACATGAACGGGAACTGATGCATGATAATGAGACTTGCAACACTCTTGGTTATGACACTCTCGGGGGATATGCTTCGGTAGATTCATGAGCATAGTACAAACCGTTATTAAGGGAAAAAAAGAAGCCTTTTAGAGTATATGTTATGAAATAGGTCAAGGATAACCTAGATATAAACCTAAGGAATCACAATTCAAGATATACTTATTCTTTATAAGTTCATACTTTAATGTTCAAATATTCTTTTTATACTCAATAGCTATGTATTCAAGACCTTTAATTATACGTTCTTTTTCCTAGTTAATGGTAGGAAATAGAAGAACATGTTCCAACAAGTAATGTGATAGGGAATGTGATGATTTCCCTAATGACATTCCTGATGTGATGGAAGTGGGTGCTGAAAAATTCATGGCAGTACTTGCTCATCTGGCTCGAGTTCGGAATAATAACTTGAATCAGGTGGAATATCCCTATCCTCCAAGGAAAGAGCAAGTTGCCCTAGAATCCTTCATGTGGAAAAGGCCTCCCATGTTTAGTGAGTCTTCTGATCCACAGCTTGGAAAAAAATGGATTAACTCCATTGAAATGATTTTCTTTGTCCTCCAGTGCTCTGAATAGGAGAAAGTTGTACTGGCAGTCTATCGTTTTGACGAGGAAGATGATCAGTGGTGGACACTGATCAAGAATACAAAGTCCCAAGAGGAAATTGATTCCATAGAATGGGAGGAATTCAAGAGGATGTTTTTCAACAAATATTTTCCTTGAACCCTCCATCTCAAGATTGAATGAGAGTTCCTTGGACTCAAGAAAAAGGAAGATAAGTCCATCAGGGCGTATGAAGTGAAAATTACAAGTCTTGCAAGGTACGCCTCTGGCTTTGTCATGAACACTGAAAGCAAGGTGGATCGCTTCTTTAGCAGACTAAAGACGAGTCTACGAAAAGTGTTGGTGATTCAAAACTTCGGAAACTTTGAAGAGATTGTTAGTTGTGCCCTTAATGTTGAAAAGAATATTGGAGACTCTCAGTGGTCTCATGGGCCTGGTGAGAAGAAGCGGAAAATGGAGAACAACATGGGTGGTTCATCAAACAAAACCCATGATGTAAATAAGCCTCACTTTCCCCTTTGCAAAAATTGTGGGAAGAATCATCTTGGTGACTATCTCAAGGGGACCAATAATTTTATCAAATGTGGAAAGGTTGGTCATCTGGCCAAGAACAGCAGAAGGGATTTTAAAAATCCCGCTAATGTTGAAGAAGAAATGAAGGTTCAGATCAACACTCAGCCTACAGTGTAGTGTTATATCTGCAAGGAGCATGGGCATTATGCGAACAATTTCCCTAAGCTGAGGGTTGTTAGAGGCAATCAGAAACAACCTCCAAGGCAACAAGGAATGTATTATTCTTTGACTACTACTAAGGTGGAGCCGAAAAACGATATAGTGACTTGTACGTTTGTTATTCATTCAAGAATAGAGATCGTACTATTTGATTCTGGTTCTATGAATTCTTTCATTTCATTCATGTTTAGTAGAAATATTCAAAAACCACCTCAAAATTTGGATGAAAAGTTATCTATGAGAATAGCGAATGGGGAAATTATTGCATCCATGGTTTATAACTCCTCTCTGGTTAATGTTTGTGGACTGAACCTACGAAAAACTCTTATCAAATTTCCTTTAGTGGATTTTGAAACTATCATAGGAATGGACTGGATATATTTATAGAAGACCAAAATCAATTCTCGGGAATGGGAGATCACTTTTCACATCCTGAAGCATCCTCCGATTCATTACAAGTGTAAGGAAAAAGAGGAGTCTCCTATAGAATCTTCATCTCAAGTTTGGATACTGCTTCCTTGTGAGAAAGCATATCTAGATCAAATGATTTGTATAAAGGATAAACTCATTCTTGAAGACATGCCCGTCATAAGGGATTACACTGATGTATTCCCCGAAGAGTTGCATGTTCTTCCTCTTGAACGAGATGTTGTGTTCTCAGTTGAAATTATCCATGGATCTCTGCCATTTTCAAATACACCTTACCGAATGGCCACCATAGAGATAGAAGAGATGAAGAAGCAGTTACATGAGAATATAAAGAAGGGGTTTTTACGCTCGAGTGCTTCATCGTGGGGTGCTCCAGTCCTCTTCATCAAGAAGAATAATGGATCAATGTGCCACTACATTGATTATCGTGAGCCCAATAAAATCAATATAAAGAACATGTATCCCCTTCCACATATAGATGACTTGTTCGATCAGCTTCGTGGGGCCAGTTATTTCTCTAAGGTGGTCCTTTTGTCGGGATATCACCAACTAAAGGTGTGGAAGAATGATATTCCCAAGGCTGCCTTTCAAACGAGGTATGGACACTATGAGTTCATAGTGATTCCCTTCAGACTCACTAATCCTTCATAAATTTTCATGGAATTAATGAATAGAGTCTTTAGAGATTACCTTGAAAAATTTATGGTGGTCTTTATTGATGATATTATGATATACTCTAAGAGAAAGGAGGAACATGAGGAGCCTTTGGAAACTATGTTAAAGACTTTGCAATGGGAGAAGTTGTATGCAATATAAAGTAAATGTGAGTTCAGGATGGAGGAAGTATCATTCTTGGGGCATGTTATCACTAGGAAAGGGATATCTGTGGACCCTTCCAAGATGAAGGTAGTTGAAGAGTGGCCAAGGCCAACTTCTGTAATGGAGATCCGCAAGTTTTTAGGTCTAGCTGGGTATTATCGACCATTCATGAAGAAATTTTCATGATTGTCAACCCAAATGGCCAAGATGACATGGAAGGGAGTAAAGTTCATCTAGACATAGGAAAGTGAAGACTGTTTCAAGGAGTTGAAAAAGAGGCTTATCACTGCGCTGGTACTCACACTCCCTTCAAGTGGAGAACTCTTTGTGGTGTATAGTTATGCTCTTAATAAAGGCTTAGGTTGTGTGTGAATGATAAATGATAAAGTGATAGCCTATGCCTCAAGGTAGCTGAAAATCCATGAGAAAAACTATCACACATATCATCTGGAGTTGGAAGCTGTGATATTTGCATTGAAAATCTGGCAGCATTATCTCTATGGGGAAAATGTGTGATATATACTAACCACAAAAGTCTCAAATATATATTCCCATAGAAAGAGCTTAATATGCGCTACTGATTATGGATAGATCTCATCAAGGATTATGAATGCTCAGTCTACTACTATCCCAGTAAGGCAAACAAGGTGGAAGATTCTCTAAGTAGAAAGGATCCTGCATCTTTATCAATGATGAGAATTGAAAAAGATATGATCTTCATAGATTTTCATAGGATGTACATGGGAATCATTAAGGGAGAAACATCATCAATCCTTTCTCAAATTATTTCTCAACCATCCCTCTTGGAGAATATAAAAGATGCTCAAAGAAAGGATATAGAAATTTAGAAAGGGGTGGAAGCTGTTAAAAATGGTAAATCCTCCAATTTCAAAATTGATGTGGAAGAGGTTGTAAGATTGGGGACACAATTATGTGTACCATCTAATCCAGGGATAAAGAAGGATCTATTGAATGATTCACATAGCTTGAACTTCTATATCCACCCAGGGAGCACAAAGATGTATCGAGATGTACGAGAAAACTTTTGGTGGTACAATATGAAAAGAAAGATTTCTGAATATACATCAAAGTGCCTCATATGTCAGCAAGTGAAGGCTGAGAGAAAAAAGTATAAGGGGATGGTACAACCACTAACCATACAAGCAGGGAAGTGGGAGAAAATTACCATGGACTTTGGCACTGGAATTCCAAAGACATCTAGAGAAAACAATGTTATATGGGATGTTGTGGATCGTCTTACGAAGACAGATCACATTATTGCGGTTCGAGAGGACATATAATTGAATCAAATTGCATGTATTTACATCAAAGAAGTGGTAAGGCTGCATGGAGTAACACTATCTATTGTATTCAATAGTGATCTTAGATTCACCTCGAAGTTCTGGAAAAGTATCCAGCATGCTCTGAGCATTGAACTGATCTTCAGTATGACCTATCATCCATAAACTGATGGCCAATCTGAGCGAACTATTCAGACATTGGAAGACATGTTGAGAGCGTGTTCAATGGAATTTAATGGAGGATGAGACCAACATCTTTCACTGTTAGAATTCTCATACAAAAATAGTTTCCACTCGAGCATCCGAATGGCACCATATGAAGCCACTTATGGGAAAAGGTGAAGAACACCGGCATGTTGGGATCATGTTAGTGAGAATAAGCTGTTAGGACCTGAAATGGTTGAAGAAATGGTGGAGAAGGTAAAAACCATTCAGAAACATATCATGGAATCCCAAAGTCGACAGAAGAGTTATGCAGATAACCGTCGATGAGACCTTGAGTTCAAAGTTGGATACATGGTATTTCTACACATATCACCATGTATGAAGTTCATGAGGTTTGGGAAGAATGGGAAGTTAATTCCCAAGTACATCATCCCCTTCGAGATCTTTGATCGAGTCAGAGATGTGGCCTATCGATTGGAACTTCCACCTACCATGTTGAAAGTACATGATGTTTTTCATGTATCCCTCTTAAAGAAGTACATTCCAGACCCTTCCCATGTACTCTCTTCAGAGGTGGTACAATTTGAGGGTGATCTCTCTTGTGAGGAAAATCTAGTGAAGATCTTGGTTCATAGAGAAAAAGTTCTACGCAACAAGACAACTCATATGGTCAAGGTACTATGGAGAAACCATAAGTACGAAGAAGAAACATGGGAATTGGAGGAAGAAATGAAGGAAAACTACCAACACCTATTTTTGTCTTAGAATGAAAAAGAAAACTTCAAGGGTGAAGTTTCATAATGGGGGAAGAATGTAACGAACCAATGTTTCTCAGTGAAAATTCTCTTCTAATATGTATCTCATAAAATAACATGAAAACACAAAATAATGAACTATTAAGTGCTAAGTGACCTTTAAACATAAGTTTGTCATTTTTGTGTTTGAAATTTTGAAAATCCGGCATACACGGTTGTAATCAGTAAGTTATTTGGAGGCTGATAAGGAAAACATAATTTTGGTGAATAGTAACCTACCCTAATCAATATTAACATACCCTTATGAATAGTTACATAGCCTAATGAATAGTAACATCACCTATTGTGTTATAAAAAAAATATTCAAGTTGGATGTATGATATACCTATATTTTAGAATAAGTTAATTAATGTTTTAAAACTGGTTTTGATAATAAATTATTATTTTAATTAAATATTAAAATAATAATGTTTATAAAATTATTTTTGAAAAATGGACTTCATTTTTGGATTCTACACATCGAAAAATGGTTAGGGTGATTTTTTGAGATTTTTCTGAAATACTTGTATTTTTTATGAATAGTTGAATCCGATAATTCACAATAAATGCTAAATAATGGATTAATTGAGTATTGATGATGTTCTACTATTGTAAGCCCAAATGGTTCGGGATCACATGTTAAAATTACTATCATTGGTCATTTAATACTTACTATTCCTTGTCTTGGGAAGAAATAATAAATTAATGATTATAATATTATGAAATCCCTCCTCTTCTCCACTATAACCCCCCCCCCCTTTCACTCCCTCTTCGCTCCACTCCACTCAAGCCTTGTGATTTTCCATTATTATGCCCAAATCTCTCCCCAAGGTCTTCCCCCACGTCCAAGAGCTCTCATCCTTCTCAAAATACCAAAACCTCTCCCCTTAAGAGGTTCTCAAAGGAGGAAGTCTCAAGAGGTAAATTCATCTTCCCAATTTCTTCTTTTCTTTTAAGTGCTTTTCTTTTTTATTTCATTCCTCACCTCCCTTCACCATAATAGTATGATAAATCTAGTAACATAAATGTACAGGAATGTCTTCATACTAGTGGTATATTTCATTATCCACTATCCTTTCCCCACCCTTTTATTTGAAAGAAATGAGAGCAACGTTTGAGATGTTCTAATTTAGCACATTCAAGGACAACAGTTTATCAATTTCTATAATTATCATTAATTCTGGTAATGAAACCATTTTTGTTATGGTTTAACCATATTATTATATATGTAATATATCCTATTTTTTGTTTTATAATCTTTTGGTACAAATAGAATTAATTTATAAAGAAAAACACCTTCTTTGTAATCAAATCCATCGATTAAAAAAATGGTTATCACAATGGTTATATATATAATAATTTGACTTCACTATACATAACCTAATTAAAATTATAACCATGTAATCTCAATGATATGAACTAAATAATATAACTTCAATTTTGGAAAACCACTTTCATCTTTCATATAATCCAAACGTGAATATAAGTGAACCGATCTTTTAAAGCCAAGTAATCAAATGAGCCCGAACAATGAAATTGAATCTTGTAACTAATAAAAAAGACTTTGAATGAACTAAAAAGGGTTGTAATAAATAAAATAAATATATAAGAGTTTCATTAATTATTAATTAATAAGACTAATTTGTTTATTCAGGTCATTAATAACAAGTGGAGAACACCAACAGATTTAAGGTAAGGGATCCTCCCCTTTTCTTTCTTAATCAAGATTGTTCTCTATGCTATGCCTTTTTGTGTAATACCAAGTGATGGGGTATGTTTATACACCTTCCCCATACTTTCCTAATGTTTTATAAGTGATGATAAACCCATTATATCTCTCATAAATCCCTCTTAGTTACACTCAATACCATGTCGATAAACCATAATGGATTCTAACCAAACATCCTTTATTCCTTCGGGTTGCTCTATCTTTCTTTTTACCAAAATATAGTTGTCTTTTCTTCATTATGTAGAACATAAAAATTCTGTTTATATGATCCAAACTCATGTTCAGAGATATATCTCTCATTCTCTTTTGGGGATATACATTCATTTAAGTGAATCTCTCCTCGATACTTCCCAATAAGCACACTCGTTTTAAAAGAACTTCCTGAAATTTTACCCAATTTCAAGTGCACTATATCTTCTATTTTAAGACACCATTTTCTTTGTAAATTTAGTATTTTTATTATGAGAACCTTATTGGTTCAATTATGGGTTTTTTTAAAATAATGTCTTCTTTACTATTTTAAAATCAATATAATATTTTCCTTAAAACCGCTCAAAAATGTTTTAATGCTAATGTTTCTAAAATACATTTATCATATATTGTCAATTATGTTTTACCAAACTTACCTTGTTATATTCCTATTTTACCCTATGAACGTCCTGGTATTTTCTAATTCATTCCTTACATGGACACTTTCATGGTACATTCATTGGTTATGATTTATGTCATGATTGTGGTACCCAATTCTTTCCATGGGTACCCTTATGTTTATGTATGGTTGATTACGTATGCTTGTATATGTGGTAAGAATATTTATGTGGAAATAATATTCATGAAAATGTTGAGATGGGTGTGATCATATAGCGATCCAATGCATTGGGTAATGATAAACCACATGAGATGCGATGTGAAACGGGATTGGCAGTTCGCCTTGACCCATATAGAAATGGAAAACCGTATTGGTGGTTAGCCTTGACCCATACTAAAGAAATGTTTTATGATTCTGCAAAAATTATATTATTATATTTTTATATGATCCCATGCTTATATTAAATTATTTTATATGTTTCATGCTTTGGATATCATTATGTCATGCCTCCTAACTCAAGTGCTTGAGATGTATCCTTATGTTCATTCCCTTACTAGGCTTTTTAGCTCATCCCTTTGTTCATTTGTTCCCCAGCGTACCCTATGAAAATGTAAGGGCTCAAAGGAAGTAAGAAGATTTTTATGTAGATTAAATAAATATGTTTTTTAGCCCCATTTTTTTTGTTATATGTACATAGTCTTCCAAGACACTACTCTTAACGATCCTTGTCTTGTACTTTGATGATTAATTATGATTAAAATCATGAAATGTTTTATGTAAAAGGCTTGTGTCACTATAATATTATTATAAACCTCAAAATTATAAACCCATTATCATATCAATAACTCTAACATTAACATCACATAAAAATGTACAACCTTCCCAAATTTAACACAATCCATATTCCTTAATTAAGTTCACATATAATTGAATGAAACCATAAAATTCAATTTTAAAATAGATATCAATAATGATAGCCTAAGATCCTTATAATCAAATTAAAAAAAATTAAGGTCGTTAATACAATCCCATTTACTTATTAAGTCTCAATCATCACATTATCCTAACTAAACATTACCACTTTAAAATTAAATAACTTATCATGGTTATTGTTACCATTAAACATATGTTTTCAAATCCTTAAATAGAATATACTTTTTAATAGTCCATATAATATTTATGATTATTATTTAAATTATAGATTTGATATAACACATATAAAAAATATTTAACTCCAATACATAAAAACATCAATACATTCACTTCAGTGATTTATGTTGCATATAATCTTATTTGGTCTCAGATTTAACCCTTGAATTAAAATGTTGAATTTAATAATTCACATGTTTCCAAGATATAATTCATTGAATAATATATGTCACCATAGGATTAAATTCAAATCCAACTACCAATATCATCATTTTTCTCATTAATTACTTTTTCTATACCATTATTGGTGTTTTATAAAACATATTCCTATTTCATTTAAACATTCACTTGAGTGACTATTCCCATATCCTTGACACATATTAAAGTCAATATTATTTCCTCTATGGTCTTCATGAAACTAAATCTTTCTCATATTATGTGTGTTATAAAACTCACCGAAGTTGATATTGTAAATCATATAATGAGATTGATGATGAGGCATAATCATAATGTTTCTCCTTCTAGAAACCATTTCATTTTCATAGTCACGAGGAAAATCATTCCATTATTCATCACATTCTATAATACAATAATTACCATATTTCCCTAAATTTAAAAGAAGAAATTATAGTTTGAGAAATAATAATAATAGTGGGAAACCACATAATCATAGAACAAATCAGTTACATGATGTCTCAATCATGATGCCATCTTTTCAATATATGACAACATGAGCTTAACTTACATTATACATGGTCATAATTTATTTAAAACCTTCATAATAGATCATAAATAAAATATGAACACACCCAACCATGTCCCCCATTAGTGTCAAACAAGGTTTACATTGAGGGAATACTCACCATGCATCAGAATTACTGGTGATATATACTTGAAAAAAAAAAATTAGGGGTTATTACCCCCAGATGAATTTTTGAAAAACCACATCCACTTTTAATATTAGGATAGGGATTTTTCCAAGGAAAACCACACTCATTTGTTTACCATAGCATATTACATTCTCATAGAAAAAGTATTATTATAAGGTTTTCATATAATCATTTCACATTCAAGTTTCCAAAGGTTTACTAATCATTTCTCTAATATCAACTATAGTAACACAAGAGTTTCAAACATTGAAATTATTTCTCATTGGAAAAAATATTCCATAAATAAAAAAGTATCCAGATATGAATAATATAAGTCTATTATCTATGGAAATATGGATTCATAACCAACTATTCAACAAATGACCTAAATCTTCTCCATATATGTTCTTTATAAGTAGAATCCATCCAGAAAAATAATACATAATAACTGTATCTATATCCTAGGGAAATGAAAACAAATAAAAGGGAGTGTTTTGATTCTTAATAATGGTAAACATGGGAGATATCAAAGATCATGTAAGAATAACATGAGAATAAGTGTTGGAATCCTTTAGTTTTAAATCTCTCAAATGATGTTTTATTAGGTTTGGTCAAGTTTAATTAAGTTTATCTATGGTTATTTATGTTTAAAAATTACCTTAATATATTCTATTATTGTTTTAAAAAATAAGATGTTTTGGAAAAATTTTGATAATGCTATGTCACCATCTGGGTGGACTCACTTTTTGACATACCGATGATATGTATCTCTATCAGTTGTCTCACCATCCGCAAGGTTACTAAAATCTGGAAGAGAAAAAGAAACTGACATGAGTTATCGATGTTTGGCCTACTGATATCTAAATCACCATCACATTGAGCTACCGATAGCTTTTCATTATTTTTTCTAAGGATGAGTTACTATTTAAGCGGATTTTTCAATGGAATGAGTCACCATCATCACAAGCTACTGGTAAAATGTCTCATCGATGATCATAATTTTTTCCAAGTATGAGCTACCAATAGATAACCTACTATCAATAGGACCTACAATCAGAATAACCTATTAATATCTGGGTCACCATCATGAGGACCTAACAGCAATGTAACCTACCATTCATGACTCACTATTCCTAATATAATGATACTGGAACACTTTCATTCATTCCTTTATCATTTAAATTTATTGTTCATTCAAATTGTCATATATTTAAACTTAGTACAAATATTTAATTTAATGACATTATCTTCATTTTTTAGACAAAATTAATATCGATTTCATAGTATGAGGTACAAGGTACTAGTACACAATTGATATCAGTGTTCTAGTCGGTTGTGCATTGTATAAAGGAAGAACCTGGTCCAAAAGACAATAGTTATAAAAACATATATGAAGTCGTTCATCCAATGAACACACAAGAAGAATGGCCTATTGATCTTATATGTAGAAATTTTTGAGGAAAATATTGAAGTAAATATACAACATATTTCGAAAATAGATGAAAATTTATCAAACACATCATTATCTCTTTCGAAATAGAAGACAGAATCTCCCACAATAATTAGTTTTTATGGAATTTTCTAGAAATAAACTCAAGATGCATTTCAAGACAACTTTTAGGAGTCATGAGCTGCAGAAAAAAACAAACAAAGCCTAGTAAAACATATCTAAATATTTACTCCCTCATTGTGTAAAATTTTATATTTCGATCAGTGTGTGACTATCTGTATTAAAAACACACATTTAATCCAATTCTAAGCATGAAGATTGGTTGATATCTACACAAAATCATATTTTTACACCATACACTCCTGTGGATAATAGTGAAAGAGGTCTCTCCATGGCATGTTTTGTTGTTAGCCGTCCAACAAAAAATGTGGAAGTGGTCTTGTTGACCAAGATAGTTGTGAGAGTTGTTGAGTACCCTGATCCATTTTATCGAACATGTTTATTTATATAAATTTATTCTTGGAATGTGATCACCAAGTGGAGAGGACTAAGGTTCAGCTCGAGACTAGAACTTTGGGTTTGAAATTGTTGTGTCGTTCAATGTTCTGTTTTCATTGTTTTATTTTAATCAAAAATTTACATCAATTTTATAGCTAATAGTATATATTTTTTATATTATAATTTAATTTATTATATTTATTTTAAAGTTTAAATAATATTCTATTTTTTATTAATATAGAACTAATCAATCTCTGGGTAGTCTTTCAAAAGAAATAATCTTTTATAAATCTTATACATTGGTTAACTAGGTCATTTTTTATTTCAAATTGGTGAACATTTAAATAATAATTTTAGATAGAAATTTTCATAGGTACCAAATTCATCCCCCCTCTTGAGAGTCCTACTTTGAAAAAAATATTCTATTAGATGAATAAAATAATTTTCAAATAACTTATCAACTGTGATTTTATTTGTGATTATAAATATCTATAAATTTCTCTCAATTCAAAATTTTTATATCATTAAAATTTGTTTCAAATGAATAATAGATAATAATGGGCTTCGACCAACATGCCACCTTATTTAAATGGTACAAACTATGCTCAGTGGATACTCCAAATGATGATGTATTTAGAATGCATGAGTTTTGAAATCTGGTATGTAACAGTTGATGAATATGAGAATCAATATAATACTAGAAACACTTGGGATGATTCTTCTAAGGTTTTCAATATTAATAATTGAAAATAAATGACTGATTTATACTATTATTTAAGTGATGACAAATTTAATAGGATGTCAACATGTAAAATATCCTTTGAAATTTGGGATACTTTAGAGGTTTGACTTGATGAAACCACTAATGTTATGGAAATTATGCTCAACATGTATATTATTAAATATGATACTAATAAAATGTAGCTTCATGATCCCATTTATGACATGTATCGCTGGGTTAATGATATTTTAAATACAATGATCTCTCTCGGAATGAAAGTTATTAAAAAAGAACATATCTTGAGGATCTTGATTTGCGTTACAGAGAGATGGAGAGGCATATCAGTATCAATTAGAGAATATTGTGACATTGATTCAATACCTGTAAAGGAACTGATAGGTAATATGATGATGTATGATGAAGAGTTGCAAGTTAACATAGAAGAATATGATGATCCTACAATAAATTCAATGGATTTGAAAAATATTTCATAAAAAAATTAAAAAATAAAAGTTCAAGTTGAATATTACAGTAATGAAGATACATAAAGTGATAGTGATGAGGAAATAAAACAACAAGATTAGAGTTTTAAGATGTTTTATAAGAGAAATAAGTTTTTTAGAAAACCTAGTTACAAAGGGAAATATCAGAACTAAGGTAAATGGACAAAGTATTGGAAAAGTGGTGATAAAAAAATTTGATAGACTTTTATGTGTGAAAGAGAATTGTTAATGTGAAGGCTAGCTATCCAAAACTAATGTTTAAGAATAAGAATGAGGAAAAATATAGAATGTAAAAAATAACAAAGGCTACCTATAGTTCTTATAAGGATTGCACGAGTGACTCAGAATCAATACATGATGAGAACGCTAATGAATCCAACATTTTTTTATGATAAAAACATATTAAGTAACCCTAGAATCATCAGTATTGAATTCATATTATTCTTGATATGAATCTATCTATGATAATTTGAAAAAAAGGAAAAATAATGGACTCTTCTAATATTATAAAATTATTGATTATACAGTCAATGAGTTGAAATATAAATATAAAACTCTTAAAATGTATCATGCTCTTTCTATTTCATTTAAATATGAACCTACTATATAAAAGAAAATAATTATCAACTGATCAATGAAAATACTGAACATAAACTTTCCCATGAGAAATTAATGAAGGATTTAACAATGTTTACAAATAATAAATATTACTTAGTTCAAATGATAGGTAAATGGGTTACTCTTAAATATACTGCTGGAATTGGTTATCCAACTGAGAAAATAAACTTAGTTTAAACAAATTTTGTTTCTAATTCTAGAAAATATGATTTTATGCCCAATTTGGGAATTTTTTTTACATATTCCAACAGTGGAACATCATTTACTAGTTTTTGTTCTTCTAGAATTAATAGAGTTTATTTTTCTAAGACATTACAAACTACTTATATGAATCCCATGAACCAAATATGGGTCACTAAAGCATTAATTTCTAATTTTAATGGACCCAGACAAATCTTAGTACCAATGACCTTTCTTGATTAAATTTCATTTTTTGGAAAAATACTTGAAGAGTTCCCATAAAATCTTATGGTACTTCGAAATTTTGTGGTCAAGACACATTACATGAGAAAAATCATGATTTAGTAACCTCATAATGATTGATGGTGGGAATTTTACCTTTAGTGGAAATGAAAAATGAAATATTATTGGCCTTGGCCGAATCGGTGACACTAAATCAATTTTAATGTCTAAAGTTCATTATATTGAGGGTCACTGGTATAGTCTTCATATCATTTCATATTTATGTGATGATGGCTCTCATGTTAAATTTTAAAATGATTCTTATAATTTTATCAATTCTAAAAAAGATTTTGTATTTAATTATTTTTGAAATGAAAATGTATATGCTATTAATATAGATTCTTTAGTTTCTCTGAATGTATAATTCTCTTTTGCCTTCTATAAGGTGCCTTGTCTCAGGCATAGGAGACTAGGACATTGTAATATTCACTCTATTAAAAATCGGACTAGAAAAGGATTATTCAAGGATCTAAAAAAACTATAATTTCCAAATTATAATGTCTATAATCCATGTTATAAAGGAAAAAAACACAAAATACCATTCAAACAAAAGAAATATTTTTATACTTCTCAACGTATTGATTTTGTTCAGATGGATTTTTTAGAGATTCAAGATTTTCACATTCAAATAGGAATCAGTTTGTTTATGTTCATATATATGACTCTTCAAGGTATTCATGGACCATATTTTTTTATCACAAAAGTTAAATTGGTTCTCATTTCACTATGTTTTCTTTATCAAAAGAAGATATAAGTGGAATTAGAATCAAATCCAGAAGATGTTACCATGGTATTGAGTTTGGAAATCATGATTTTGAATCATTTTTCTCACAAAATTGCTATAGTCAAATATTCTATAAACATAGGACACTGCAGCAGAATGGAGTAGCAGAAAGGAGAAATAGAACCATACAAGATATAGCATGGACTATGATTAATGAATATGATGTACCTATTTATTTTTGGGCATAATCTCTGAATATAGCATGCTATATAATCAATAGGGTTTTAATTAGAGCTATCATAAAGAGAACCCACTATGACCTATAGAATAATCAAAAACCTATAGTGAATTAATTCAAATTATTGGGATTTAATGTTTTTATACACAATAAAAAGGTAATCTTGACAAATTTGCATCCAAAAGTGATGGTATAATTTTCCAAGTTTATTCAATTTCTAGTACATCCAATAGATATTTAATAAGACAACTATGTGATTAGAAGAATCTGGTCATGTCATGTTTGATGAAACATATCCATATGAGTCCAAAAAATCCATATACAATCATAAAGAAAATCTGTCAAATCTAGGTATAAATCATTAATATTCTGATTCTTCTATTAATTAAGTAAAAAAAATAGTTATGTAAAATCCCTAAATTCTGAAAATGAACCCAAACCTATAGATGAAACCAATGTAACCAACCCTTCTTTTTCTAGATCTATTAAAACTCTGAAGAACAATCCTTCAGAAACTATATTTGTAGACATAGATAGAGGAACAAGAAATATTGGTTCTTTGAGAAACCAGGTTGAACATCAAGTCTTTCTGTCACATATTAAACCTAAAACATCAATTATTGAATCAATGATGAATTCTGGAAGATTTATATACATAAAGAATTATACCATTTTGATGGAAACATTGTTTGGAAACTAGTTGATAGACTCAAAGACACCTTGAAAATAAGCACTATGTGTGTGTTTACAAACAAAGTTGATGATGCTAGTACAATATTAATATATAAATTAATACTAGTTACAAAAGGATATAGTAAATAAGAAGTAATTGAATGTGAAGAAACATGTACACTTATATCTCAACTCGAAGACATTAAAATAATGCAAGATTATGAAGCAACGATTAATTTAAAAATTTATCAAATGGATGTCAAAAGTTAATTCCTAAATGGTTATATAGTTTAGGAAGTTTTTCAATAACACCTGGTTCTAAAAACCCTCATTTTTCAAATTGTGTTTTGAAATTAACAAAAGAATTTTATGGTTTGAAATAGGCTCCAAGATATTGGTATGATAGGCTCAACACTCTTCTAATTTCTAAAGGTTCTACAAAATGTATAACTGATCCCATTATTTTTATAAAATGTTACAATGAAATTTTAGTTATTCAATTATATTTTAAGGATATTTTTTTTCTTCAAAAAATACTTTATGTATTTATTTTCTAAAATGATGCCAAATGAGTTTGGATTGTGTGTAATGGGTGAACTCCAATTCTTTCTTGGATTTCACATTTTTCAAAATAAGGTAGTAAATATTTTAAATCCCTATAAATATACTAATGATCATTTAATACATTTCAATTTGGATAGAACTAAATGTAGTGATACACCCTTAAGTACCACCTATAAAATGGATCTTCATAAAAATGGGAAATTAGTAGATCAAAAGAATTAGAGAGATATGATTTGAAGTCTTCATTGCATGAATTATAGTCGACCTGATATTATGTTACTATATATATATGTGTTATCATTTTCAAGAAATCCTTAGAGTCACATCTACTTGTTTTTAAATGAATTCTCAAGTACCACAAATATACTACTAACATAGGACTGTTCCTTCCTAGTGGACATCCATTTGACATAGTTAGTTATTTTGATGTTATTTTCGGTGGTATCAAGTTATATTGAAAAATTACATAAAAACATTTCAATTTTTTAGGAAAATATTTAGTTTCATGGTGTATTAATAATCAAAAATTTGTATCATTATCTACTACTGATGTTGAATACATAGATTTTGGTAGTTTTTCTGATCAAATTTTGTTTACGAAACACTCATTACTAGACTATAGATATCAATTTAGACATATCCTTATAAAATGTGATAACAAAAGTGTTATTAACTTGCCTAAGATTCTAATTTCTCATTCAATAATAAATCTTATTAATTCAAGATATCACTTTTTGAGAGATCATTATCAAAAACATGATATAACTCTATAATTCATTGGTAGTTGATATCATCTCGCTAATATTTTTTTTGAGCTATTAAATTTTGAGAGACTGAGTTACATCAAAAATGAGTTAGGGAGGATCCACATTGAGTGAATCAACATTGATGACTCACAATTGATGACTCAATGTCGATGAATCACCATTTATGAATAACTGTTGATGAGTCACCATTGTGTCTCCTATTTTTTCTCACATTTTTGCCTCAACATTGTGTATTACCGTTGTGTCACACAATTGATGTCTCACCATTATATCACACCATTCTGTAATTTGTCATTTTTTCTTGTATAGAAGTCAAAACATTACTATTTTATTTGTTTAATTTTTTTAATCTTCATTTCATAACATATGATTTCAAAATACATAAATTAAAAAACTCAAATCCATAAAACTCACTTTCTCAATCTCATGCTCTGAATGTCTAATTCATCTCACCAAAACTACTGCCCTTATCCCTTTAATGAAAACCTTCAAAGTCACTAATGACTTCATTTAAGCATGCCTCTAAGAAATATTTGGATGAGTTGCATCCTTCTAATAAGTAGAATGGTGAATCTAGTAAACCTATACCAAAACCTATCCATCTTGAACTCACAAGTCAAATCATCACTCCCAAAAAACAAGTCCCTTTGGAATGATTATTCTCAAGTAAGTATCTATTATTTATTGTGTTGCAAAGAAAAAGTGGTCGGAGAGGTTCTACATCATCATAAAATAGTTTTATCCTAATCTTGTTCATGATTAATATTTTCATTCAAAATTTATTCTCAAAGGCTTAATGAAGTTTTGGATTTTGACTTGGAAAAATAGTGAAAGGGTTTCTTTTTCTTCAAATAAGTTGGCTGATTTCTTGAAGGTACTTGATAAAGTAATTTTTAATTATTATCAAGGTAGAACCCCTCCTACCAGTGATATTTTTAGTTTTGAGGAAGCATTGTTTGAGCTCATTATAAATTGAGTTTCCAGGAGGCATATAGAAAATGTTCTTGATGGTGAATGTAAGATATTTTTCAAATTTATCTTGATCATCTTATGTCCATGAAAATGGGATTTTTCCATTCTCAAATACCTAGATTTTTGTTTGATGTATCTGTTGAAAATAGGTCACATGAATAAATTTCTCATTTATTTAATGGTGCATATGAATGAAATTATGAAATATAAATCAAAGTAAATTTTTTTTATTCAGTAATTATTTTTGCAATGATGAATGTAATAGATCTCGGGTGTGAGGATGCAGTATCAATAATTTTTTGTGATGGTTTTTTCATCACAAAGTTCATTTATATGTGGGTGAAGATAAATTTGAATCCTTGTAAGAAATAATGGGTTAGAGACAATGATAATATTCGTGATGAATTAAATCCCGTTGAGAATCCCTCAAGGCCAAGAGACATGGTTGATCATGGTCTAGGGCCTGATGGAGTGGCTATCTATTCTAATGGTGATGTTGAAGGTGAACAAATTAAATGAAACAAATATCCTATTAATTATAGAGGTGACCCAAATATTGAAGTAAGTCCATATAGGATGACATAAGGACCTTATATCCTTCTTAAGCATCTTCCTACAAAAGAACATCTCCTTCAAAAAGATGATGATTAAGAGAATGAAGAATCAGAAAATGTTGAATACGTCAGAAAAAGTAGAAGCAAAACATATGAATAGTCTATTAGTGAAAATGATATACTTAACAATGAAAAAGAAGAATAGGATGGTAGTGATTGAGAAGATTAATATTATGATGAAGGAGAATAATATAGTGATGAAAATTACAATGATGCAAATGATAAGGAGGAATAAGGAATTGGGGAATCAGAGAGTGGATCAGATGATCTTGATGATGATTAAGGAACTAATGTAGAACCCACTGATCTTACTCTACATCCTATTGAGCCTGATAATCCTAATAATAGTGTTTTAGTGAAATAAAAACCAGTTTTGGAATTTTATATATTTCCTGAGTCAGTTGAGGATAGGGATGGATCTCTAGATATTCGTATTCTTGATGCAGTTCATGATGAAGATGAATTTCCAGTTAATGTAGTGCAATAACTTGTTTATGTGAAAAATAAAGATCATATTGATAGGGAAGCACCTGTTGAGGAGGAAGTATTTTTCGAGGGGGAGAAACAAAAAATAAGGGTAAGAATTTGTACTATCAATAATTATAATGTGAAAACTAGGGAATGGGAAAAATACCCATGGGTATGTCACTCTTGCATTGGAATACCCTACTTTAGAAGGTGATATAGCTGATCCCATGGGATCTCTAGTAAAAGAAACAACTCCAAATGAAACAACTCCAATATTAGCTCATTCTCTAATTCCATTAGTTACATAAGTCCCTATAGACTATGTCACTGAAAATCATTTCAAAATGTTTAAGGATGATTTTTTAGTGGTTAAATTTATTTTCCAACATCAACTAGCTCATGTTGCAAGTCTCAGTAAAAATGATATAGTTATGCTTTTAGAAAATGTTATTTACCATATTAAACCACAGTTAGTTTTAGAACGTCAACAAGTGAGATTAGAATATAAGAGGTAAAGTGATGAGTTAGTTTTACTAATTATAATTGTGTAAGGTATTTCAGCTAAGTTTTCAACATCCTTGGATGATGTTGAAAACTATCTTGAGGATACATCTTTAGAGGAAGATACTACTCCTCCTCCTCTAACTCTTGATATGGGAATTCATAAATCCTTATTTAAAGATGAAGTCAATTAATCCTCAACATCACCTACTTCTACTATTCACCCTCATGATATTGAAATGATTAAATCAGTATTTTGATAAGATCTTCAAACTAAAATGGGTGGCACAAATCAGGAGATCCTAAGAAAAAATTGACATAATTGTGACCATATATATGATATGTAAATGTTTTTAAAAGACGAGGACTCTAATTCTAAAATATAATTTACAAAAAGGTAGATTTATACTTTAAAAGGATATACACCAAACACCGGATAGATATTAACTTTATGTTTTTGTTTGAGAATCTATTAATCCCTCTTATTACTTAGACCTTAATGTAACAAGTGAAATAGCTCAAGGAGGTAAATCTTGCCCTACAAATGTTTATGGGAAATAATGATTATTTCAAAATTTTTGTAGATAAATGTGGGATGATAATCATGGATTTTATAAACCTTTTTAAGTGTTACTTGCATCATCAAAGTACAGTTATTGTAGCATTAGAAGTATTCCACATTTGATCATTGATTGAGAGTTTTCCATCAGGATCAATATACCAGCCACTTGATCACCAGTTCATAGCTACATATGTTATAATTCATTTATCTCCTCTTCTTGAAACCCTTTAACCATTTCCCATGTCTGCATAACATGATCTTAGTCATTTATGACAAGTGATCTATACATAACTCACCAATCCTATAACATCTACTCAGAGTCTTCCACATATTGTGCCTTCTGAAGTCCCCATTCATCAATGGTATATCATAGCCCCTTCTGTACCTAATTTTCTTCCATATATTTTTACTGATAAGGTAAAGGAATCCTTGGATATTTCATTGGAGATGAATTGAATGGATTCACCTTTGATAGAGATTTATTTTTTTTCTCTTTTACTCTATTGTAATTTCTGCTTATCATGAAATATATTTCCTATTTACATCCATGTTATGTTATTTATCTCTAATTATGTGTTCTCTTTTTTATAATCCTAAAAGGGGGAGAACAATGATAAGGAATTTAACATAACAAGATAGTCATTATGGATTTTAGAGAATGATTTGGATTTATTTGGATTTAATTTTATTTTCTTTGAGTAGGACTTTCCTTATATTTAATTTCACATAATTTGTATGTCTTGTTAGGTATAATTTTTCCCTTGATCACTGTGAATAGCTTATTAATGAAGTATTTTTTGATCATAAAAATGGGGAATATTGGTGGACTCTTATAATATTAATTCACTAAATCTTTTTTTATTAGGTCTGATCATGTTTAATTAAAATTATTTATGTTTAATTATGTTTAAATATAAGCTTAATTTATCCATTCAGTGATTTAGTAACCAAGTGAGATTAGAAAAAATTGGCTAAGGCTAATTCATTGTCAAGGTGGACTCACAGTTGGACCTATCGATGTAATGTCACACTATCTGATGTCCCAACACTAGAAAGGATAGTGAAATCTCGCAAAAGAAAAGACACTAGTGTGAGTAACTGATTCCCAACCTACCGATAGCTATGTCATTATCACATTGATCTATTGATATATTTCATAATTTTTTTAAGGACAAGTTACCATTCAAGAAAAGTTACCTATGGAATTAGTCACCTCCAGCACAAGATGCTGATAAAATGACTCACCAATGATTAGAATTTTACTAAGAATGGGTTATTGATAGTTGACCTACCATCACGCAAACCTAACATCAGAATGACCTACTGTTTGCTGGGTCAACATTAAGTCGACTTACCAACAGAGAGACCTTCCAATACATACTCATTGTTCCTAAGTAACTAATCCAGAGACAACATCATTCCCTCCTTTTTCATTTAAATTTAAATTTTCCTTTTAATAGTCATATTTATAAAACATGGTACCATTATTTATTTTAATGACCTTGTAATCCTTTTATAGAAAATTTTAATGTCAGTGTCAGAGTGATATGTATTAGGTACCAGTACACAATCTAGATCATTCATATTGTCATCACAGCTATGTATAAAGAAAGAAACTAATCCAAAATACAATAGAGGTGAAAATATATATGTAATCGTGCATCCAAGAAACACACAAGAAGAAATTATTACATTGAATGCATGTATACATTGATAAGAAAAAAAATCAAAGAAAATTTGTATCATCAAACAAAAAGAGGAGAATGTCCATTGAGCACATCATTATTTCATTGAATATAGAAGATATAGTCTCTCACGAAACTATGTTTTACTATCTATTTTGAGACCTAGACTCAAGATAAATTTAAATAAAACAATTAGGAGTCATGATATGTATAAAAAAACATAGAGCCTTTTAGATCCAATCTCATTATTTATGCTCAGATTGTAACTATTTTATATTTTGAGCAGTGTGTGACTTTATATTTTATGAATACACATTGAATCGTGTTCCAAACTACAAGATACATTCATATCTTTCAAAAAATATCTTTTTTACACCTTAGCCTCCCACAGATAATAGCGTAAGAAGTCCTTGAGTGTCTTGTTTGTCGTTACCACTCACATGAAAATTGCAGTAGAGGTGTTTTTGACCTGGACAGCTGTATATGCTATTGTGTACCCTGATCTAGGGTGTGGATCAATTTTATGTATATAAACTACTTTGTGGTAGATAATCACTTAGCGTGGAGGACTAAGTCTTGGCTTCAGACTGAACCTCTTGTTTTCAATCCACTATGCCTTTCAAATTTCTATTTTTACTGTATTGTTTAAATTAGAAAACATTACTTCATATTAATAGTTAATCATATATATTTTATATATTATAATTTGATATAGTAGATTGATTTAAATAGTTGAAATAATAAACAATATTAATTTAACCAAGAATTAATCACTATTTGAGAAGTCAATTGAATTATTGAAACTTTTTTAAATATGTTACTTTTGTTAACTATATTGTTTTTTATTTCAAATTGAGGAAATTTAAAATATTTTTTTGGACATAAATTTTTACAGGAACTCAATTCATACCATGTCTTGAGTGACCTACTCCAAAAAAATAAGGGTATGAGAATATGATCTTAATATTAAAGAACCATACCACACATATAAAAAAGAAAAATAACGATTTGTAGAACAAATTAGGGAATTTTATAAGATATGAATCAGAAAATAATCTATGAATATAATATATGAGATCATAACATAGTCTTATGACATGAGTTTGTTTCATATATTTAAGAATAGAAAATCATTTCGATAGAAGTCAAGGGTCACTTAAAAGACTATCATAAAAAATTAGGTTCACTCCCCAATCCATCATAATAGTAATGGTTCACTACAAAGACTCTCATATAAGACAAATTCCCTTACTATATTGGGTTCACCCCACATTATATTCATGTTTATCTCATGATTTATCAATATTCTCCTAATGAATTGGGGGGAGATATAGTTCTCACACATAAAATAATTAATATTAAAAATATGTGTTTTAAAATAACAAAAAATATTATTTATAAAATAAAAAATTAAATAAAATTGGATCTATACACATTTCATCATAGCATAACCCATGTGAACGAAAATGGGATTCTTTAATATTTGACTATTTCATCATAGCATAACCCTTCAAAAAGGAATGGGTTTCATAAACCTCATTTCATAATAAAAAAGATCCATCCAAATAAATAATAGGTGTCGTATCTCTATATCATATCCCAATTAATGAATATGTGACATTGAGGGTTGTATTTTTTTTGTTGAATATAAATACAATTAATATATGGTCCAAAAATTCTTTCGAAAAATAAACTTTCCATTTTGAAATCAAATATTTTTTAAAAAAATTCCCAAAAATTTTTCAAACTATTTTCTATAAAAATAAAAATGGAAAATTTTAATGTAATTTCAAAGAATTGATTTATTTTGATGTTGGAAAATTCTGATCATTTTTATAAGTGTAATGAATACATTCCTTTTACACTTTCTTAAAAATCTAAAAACAATAGAATATATAAAATAAAAAAAGACTCATTTAAAACCATTTTTTAATAATTAAATCATGTGTGAAATGAAATTTCAAAAATAATTTTTTAATATTATATTTATTGTTGATTTTTTAGAAATCATAGATTCAGAGGAAAAAGGTTTTTCAGCTGAAAAGAGAAATAATGTCAATTTTCAATAAAAATAGTCATTGAATATCATGAGTAATTAAAATTAGAATTTCGAATGTAAAACATATAATTTAATTAAATGAACATAGTATAATAAAAGTAATTAGATTCAATAGTGGAATGTAATGATATTTTATCACCATAACATTGTCATAAATAGTTTTCATATAGAATCATATTGAAATATGAAACCCTTACGCCATTTGTAACAGTTGAATCATAATACCAATAAAAAAATAATATCAATATAAACATTAAATATCAATAAAATAATATTATTAATTATATAACATGTTAATATAGATGTTTACATATCTCATGAAAGAAGATGGATCATATTATATCATACGTCCTAAAGAAGAAAAGTTATGATGATAAACCCATTCCTTTAGTATGACTTGATTCAAATGTGTTCGAACCACCTGTATGATAAATAAAGGATTATTATAAATCAATTAAATAACCTTAATCATATATATCCAACCATATATTTTTTAGTAATAACTTATTATCACCCATTTATTAATTTTTTATAAAAAAACTCCACGTGATAATTACTTTATTTTTCAAGTATGTATTGGTTTGGTAGTTCCTAATCATGTATATTGATAATGGTTCCATAATTCCATAATTTTAAAGATTATATATATACCAAATATTAGTTAATTATATATAATTATTTTCATCCATTAAATAATGGGATAGAAAAATTAATTACACTGCTGACTAAAATGGTAGGTTGTAGGTACGTAAGAACACTATTTTTACTTTTTCATTAGAGAAATGAAGAAAATTTTAGGAATTACTAACCATTAAACTATAAATATTATATAATAAATAACATATATATTTATTATAAAAATACATTTTACCATAACTATAAAATTTAAATGAAAAATTTATCACTTCGCTTCCTCGAGGTGGTAGTCCACACATACGAAAGAGCAAAGTTATTGTTTCCTGATATAATGGAAGGTGAAATGGTATATATGGAATTTTAATTATAGTAGTATAATTATTACATAAATATCAAATATTAATATTAATCCAATGAAAATATCCAAAATTAATTTTTTTATGAAAATTGAATTGTATCGCTACTTCGAGACAGTAAGCCATACATATGCACGGGGTAAACATTCCCCTTCAATTCGATGGGAATGTGGAATTATAAAGGTGTTTTAATAATAATTATATTAAAATTTATATATATTTATGATACTAATTTAATTATTTTATAATAAATATAACTAATTTTTATGAGTTAAAATAAGAAGTAAAATAAGAATGAAATTAGTTATGGTTATTACCTCTTCTTTGAATGAATAAATTTTGATCTCCTCATAAGGTTTCTAGTGTCAGAATTGTGGTTATTAAAAAACCTATAAGATTTGGATAATGAATTTGAGAACAAATTTTTTGGGTTTTGATATATAGGTCTCAATGTGCTATAAATAAGAGAATGTAGGGGCGTCTATTTATATGGGAGGAAGAGGACACACTTGGAATTTCTAAATTTTTTAATTTTATTAAAGTAAGACTCAATCCAAATAATTGAAAATATAAATTAATTTTATGTATAATAGTACAGGGTTGGGATAATATCATCAAATAAAATTTATATTTGTTTTAGTGTCATTTTCAACCATCTATGTTTTATTAAGCACTTCTAAAATTATTTTTATCCTTAACCGATGTAAAAATTATTTCACCATTAAATAGATAATAATGTTATCGTAATTGAAAAATTAATATATAAATAGACCATTGTTAGTATATTCATATATATTCCACTCTATCAGCTGATGTTTTGTTTTTTTAATTTTAAATGATTTAATAAAATATATTTTACTATAAAATATTATTAACTTCATTTATGAAATTAATTATTTAATTTGACATAAGATTAATAAATAATGTGTTTTAATTTTAATATAATCCATATACATCGATAAAATGAAATATTTATCTAAAAAAATCATGTGACACTACATATCTCTTAAATTATGTTGCTTTTATTTTTTTTATATTCATTTATTTTATTTTTTTATTAATTTAAATAATAATGCATCGGTGTTGTATAAATATTTAACATAATATAATTACTAATAATTATAAATAAATTTCCATAATTAAAATAATTTCATTATAATAACTATATAAATTTATAATTATTTACATCTTTAATTGTTTCCTATGTGAACAGAAAATAGATATTTAAAACAAAAAGAGTGACACATTGCAACTTTCCATTTTTATAATATTATATATTTCATTTTCATGGAAATGTGTCCATTAAACAAATAAATCATTATTATAATGTGATAATGGTAAAATTAAATTAATCCAATGATAAATATGATTTAAATTTATGACCTTATAAACTTTTACCCTAGATTAACCTGATTTACCCTTTACTAGGGTGATAAATTTTACATCATTTACTCTTTATATTGACAAAAATGTCTAATATTTATGAAATGTGATAATCTTGATTCTAAATTTAGAATTAATTTTATCAAATTAAATACCTATAATTGGAATTCATTAATTTTAATTTATGTGTGAATAATTTGACAAAACCTGATATTTATTAAGATAGTTTTTAAGCATAAAAACAGATTTACTATTACACAATGCATAATAAAAATATTAGATGATGTTTAATACATTTATTTTGAATATATAATATATAAATTAAAATAAAATAATTCATAAATATAAATCAATTAAATTTACTATTATATAAATATTGTATGTGCATAAAAACTTTTTTTAGACAAATTAATTATACATATAAAATTGTTATAATATTTACATTGAAAACTTGATTCTGATAAACATGATTGATTATAAAATATATAAGATAAATAATTTAAATTTTTAACCACATTAAAAAATGAATCTATTTTATATTCCCAAAATAGAAATAAAATTCTCAATAAAAAACAGATTTTTTCATTACAATCTAGAATATCTATATTTTCATAAAATTCTCAAAAAGTCATCATAATAAAATTTTAATTTTATTATTTGATAAATTATTATCATTTAAAATAATAAAAGTTATAAAATATTATTAAATTAATTATAATAATTTCTCATTATAATATATTAAAATCATTTTATTAATGAAAAGGTATTTCGAAAAAAATGACTATAATAATAACTAATTGATTATTCACTAAGAATCTATCAATACATTTATACTGAGTACATCATTTATATATATTTCATAAAATTTTTAATCAAATTCACACCTTTCAATTAAATGGCTTGGTTATAACTAAAATATTAACTATTAATATATAATGGTTTTTTTATTCTAGGTGTTGTGTGTATTGAATGCTTTGAAGAAGAAAAAAAATTAATTAAAAAAACATAAAATATCTGGGGGTAACAGATATTATTCCCTTCTTAATCCTTTGCATAAAAAAATTCCATTTTAAATTTTATACAAAAAATAACATTTTGTTAACATAAAATATTTATTATTCCATATATACCAATATTCTCTTTCATGTAAAGGGTAGAATGGTTCTATTGAATTAAAATTTTATACCCCTTCCCTCCTTGATTTTCTAGAACACTCTTACTGATAATCTGACACAAACAATTAGGATCATGATTCTTGTATGTTAAACCCATATAACATTTCCCCTTAAAGATACTCAAGATGAAAACAAATTGTTAGGAAATACCTCACCCTAACCCATATGAAACATGAATGACATACTACACAAAAATAGAATTTCAATAATATAATCCCTTAAGACACACTAAGATAAGAACTACCAAAATATAAGAATAAAAATAAAATAATAACAAAAAGGGAAAAAAATTATGTGGTTTAATATTTCTTCGTGATCAATAAGGTAACACTACAACTCTTTTATCAAAATAAATTGAAGATGATTAAAATTAATGAAGATCTCAGTACACCAATCTCAAGTGATCCACAATAATATTTATTGTAATATTCATCTACTCTATCTAGATGTCACTACCATCTAATCTTCACAGGATGAAGTTCAGATAACCTAATTTCTATGGAAAAAACCCCTTTGTTAGAAAATGAAATCCACCTCTTCAACACCCTCTTGGGTCAATAGTGTTTTCATCAAAAATATTCTTGAATATTACCCTAAACATTTTTTTAATTCCACCAATACTACACTACATATAATATGTGATAATGGATAACTTTTACATCTAACTTCGACTATATCATCTAGTTATATTGTCCAATCCTACCATACATCTAGCAATATCCAGTTATATAATCCAATAGCATCATCATGGTTTGAGGTACATACGAATTATGATTTATCAATGTATAGTCATCCTGAACATTGGTCTTCACCACTCCCCTGTTATTATCTAAACCATTATACAATAGAAGAATAAATTTTTGAATTCTCAAAGGCTAATTATTTTGGTTTAGTAATGGTTTTCACTACCACCCCTTATATTATTATTATGACATTACTTTTTCTATAATTCAATATGCATACTATTATTATATTCTGAATTATAAGCTTCTAGTTTTTTACCAATAATATTATGTGTTATGAAATCAAAATTATTGTTTCTAAAAAATTTGGTATAGTATCTTTCCACTAGTTGATCCCCACCAGTATATAGGGAAGTGCACCTGAGGTCTTATATTGTCCCTAATCTAAACCAATAGAGATCTTCCCAATCATCTGTTTTATTAAATATAACAATAGCATTATATTGGTTATATAACTATTTAGGAATTTTTATATAAATATAGTTGGTTTTAGATCATTGGATATATATATATATGGTATGTTTTTTATGCACAAAAGTCATATAAAATCCCATGTTATAAGGGATGTGGGATTTTTTTCATTTTCACTATTTTTACTGAGATATTTATTCATGTATGATGCTTAGAATTTTATTATCTACAATTTTTATCTTTCTATGAGGTGACATGAGGTGATTATTCATACGAAAATAATGCCATAAAGGTTTCTTGGACGTTTTCATGATATCATGTGACTATAAAATGGTTTTTGAAAACATGTTTTCAGAATGAAAAAAGAACAATTGTGGAAAATCTTCGGTGGTGTTTCAATTAATCAAAACATCAACAATATGTTTATCAATTCATTCCTTGATAAACTTTTAGTGATGTATTTGTTATGTAAAACCGATGTTTATAATATTTTGGGTTTTTCTAATTATTATCTTATTGTTTACTTGTGTATGAAGTGTGTGGAAAACCTTGGTTGTTGGGATCAAGCATTATATTTATTGGTTATGGTTTGGTATATGTTGGGTATGATTATGATTTTTTATTATTATTAATGGGTTTTCAGGTTGAGTTAGATACAATTGAGAGGGTAGATAATGTGATGTTGGATAACATAGGATAGTTCGATGTATATAACATACACTAATTTTTTATATCATGGTTTTTATAGAAGGAGAGATACGTTAGATGAATATTCTATTTAGACCTAGGGGTTTATTTTCATGGGATAGTGACAGTTGACCATCGATAGTTTAGTGATATGATATTTGTTCATGGTTAAGATAATGTATATATAAATAATTCACATATAATGTGAGATTATGTGGATAGTCATCACATTGAGGAGACATATTAGGGGAATTTTGGAATGAAATATATGAAGTTTCTTATGGGTCATTTTTCAAATATTTATGTAATTCATGAATATTTAATTATAAAAGTGATTATAGATTTATAAAATGTAATTTATTGAGGCCTGAATCTAGTGGTGTGATCATTTATTCATGGAGGGTATACCTACAATTTGTATAGATGATAAAGAGGCGGATAGTGGGGACAAACTAGTGAGAGGGTTATTTAGAGCATTCACTCATGACTTGGAAGAGGTTAGTGAGTGTTTATGTGATATCTAAGGGAAACATATTAATTTTTAAAGGAAAACAATTATTTGTTACAAGTGGTTTTTATTCTATTGAAGAATTCTTAGAGTGAACTATGTGTGTATCCATCAAGAACTAAATGGGTTCTAAAACGTGATATATGTAATGGTATTGGAATGGTTCTAAGTCTCCATTAGTTCATAAATACAAGATGATGATCAATGAGACTTCATTATGATTTGGTAACAGTTCCCACCTATGGGAGACCGTGAAATGAATTTTTATTCTTTATATATCAGTGTGATTAGAGTACCAATGAGTTTATTGAGGTAGTACAGATCATGAAATATTGAAACATATAGATATTAATAGTGGAATATCCTATACTTTTCATGAAAATGAAGGAGAATTCATTGTCTATTTCAGTCCTAAGGTGATGTTATATTTTGGGTGAGTTAGGTCTTAGGAAAAAATATAAGGTAATTCCTAGGATAAGGAGTGTACCTTGTATTGTTTGAGGGTGTGAACCCTGTTTCAAGAGAGTTTTGGTGAATATTGAGGGTGATGTTTCTATTATAATTTAATTGGTAGAAGTTGATGTTTCTCCAAAGTTATTTTTTGTAAATATTTCAGTCATTTCAAATCATTATATATTATAATTTATCTAACATGGGTTTTTAGAATCATGAAAATTGGTTCCACATGGTGATGATATGAATTCTCTTATGTTGTGATAATCATTATATTCACATCTGATAAAATTAATTCCCTTAATATTCAATGATTAAGGTGAAAATAGATGTTTATTAGTTAATAAATATTCATAATAGTAATTTTATTGTTTTTAAAATTCAATTTCATTCAGTAATTAAAAAATTGACTATTCAAGTATGGTGTTGAAGAGGAATCGTTGCTTTGGGTGGCTAACTCAAAGGATAATTCGTTTTTATCCACAATGGACATATATCAAGAATAAAACATGAATACTAATTAATTTATGAATTTATATTGGATGTGTTTTATATTTCATCACAATATCAATCATACTATTTAATTTAGCACTAGATACATAAATTTTAGGGAATTTGTGATTTTTTTCAGACTTAGGGTATCATTACTGAGTTGAGTTGATGGTATTAGTTCTAGTCACACAATTTTAAGTGAATAAGTTGGGAAGAAGGTGATTAAATATAATTTCAGATGTAATTGGGTTCATTCATGAGGGGTTGAAATCAGATGGTTCATTTCCTAAATGACTTATGCATGTTGGATATCAATGTTTGAATTCTAATGAAATACATGTCATTTTAGAGATAGTTCATGGGAAATAGAATTGTAATCAATTCATGATTGATAATGAAAGGTTGTATAATATTATAATTAATTAATTTAATGTTGGAATATATTTATGAATGAATTTTAGGTATAAAAAGATATATGTTGGGTATTTTATAAAAACACATGTTGGTTCAAGTGGGTGACTTTAGATGAAATTTAAATTTCTTGGAGTTGAATCCAAGGTGAGTTTAAAACATCATATTCAAAATGATCTATTGGTTACAACTACTAAAATGGGTGATGTTTCAAATGTGTTTTAGGTTTAAGAGGCATAATGGGATAATGAAAATAGGCTAGAATATGTTGATGTCACTCTCAATGTATTAGACACCATTAAGAACTTTGTGGTAGTGGTGTGAGAACCCTTTAGGTACCTGAGTGTCATGACCCCCTCCCCACAAAGTGTACCCCTCTTGGTCCAGAAATGTGATAAGGGAGATAATAACCCCCAAGTCCCACCTCCTGTAGGCCCCGGGTTGGTGACTAGCACCGAGGGTATGATAAACACACAAATGGGAAGCATTACCCTCTAAGAGAAGACATGCGAAAGAGGGAGATAAGATAGACACCAATAAAATCCAACTCAGAACTGGAATATAAAAGACACCCAAGTGTATATATGAAATGTCATGCAAAAGTACAACAACTGGAAGGGAAAACTGCAAGTACCCAATAGAAATTAAAAACAACAGCAACCACAAGCCCAAACAGCACCTGCGACCCCAAGCTAGAAGAAACCAGCTTGATCTCCAACTTGCTCCAAGTGACATGAAAAATAGTTTATATATACATTGGGGGAGTATAATAGTATACTCAGTAGGATCCTCCCCGAAGCCTCTCATGCAAAAGTAAAGAAATCATACTAAAGCATAGTGCAGAACAAGTGAAACTAACTCGTCACCTAAATAGGTATACAATGTTCCCAACCTCACAATGTCCACTCTCACCAAGTAACACGTACAAGAATATAGCATATAGTGAATAATATCAAGGGTACCCTACTACTACTTCCCCACTGGTTTTCTACTTTCCCCAACATCGCACGTCCTAAGCATCTCTCTCAAAAAAGGCTTGACCGCAGACACCTGGGCAAAGCCCCAAAATCTGCACCTCATGTACCACAAAGGCTTTCCTGCATACACCTGGGCGAAGCACCGCACCATCCTGACAACCAAAAGTAGCTAGGTAAGTTCCTGGAGCCACCACATCCTGCATAACTTGTATCATACGTCGGTTATTATACCTCAAGCCATTACAGCCCATCCACTGAGTAAGGATCCTCAAGACATCACTGCCTATACACATTACACATATAGTAGTCCGTAGGATACTATATCCAGAATATATGTGTCTGAAATAACTACAAGCCATTACAGCCATATAAACACATATACTGGGAAACTAACTGATGTTCCAATTGGCACAAGTATCTACCAAGAGAAGAGAGCGGGGCCAAAGGGGGTAGTCAACCATTCATCATCCCACCAGAATTTTGGGGAAAACACTCCCCATGGCTCAGAATCCCCGTGGTGTCAGTTGGTCTTACAGACAGGGTGGAGTAGCATATAAAAACATAAAAAGTACAGAATATATTATATCTCACAACCACACTATGGGCATTACCTAGTCTTAGACACATCTACAACTAACGTCTCTCAGACTCCGGGCTGCTACTTCAAAGACTAGGTATCGTATAAGCACACAACCATTTGAAGAGATTTATTAGATTACTTCATTCCCTTTTTATTAGTTCCATTGTACGTTAATTAATTCTTTAAACATTAATTAACCATGAACAATTTAACATTAAACTTCATTAGCATCACACCCAATATCCACTGTAGCATCCAAATTACAACCTCGTCATTATGTTCCAGCAACTCCAACCCCATGAGTTAACACCATTTATTCAATTATTCATTACATAATTACTTTCCCATATTCCCATGCATTCTAGAAAATCATTCTATGCTACTAAACACAAAGGGGCTCAACAAGGTGAGTAGTTTTACTACCTGTCAATTCTTTTCCGCCTATAGAAAGAGCCTAGACCCATCCTCCGTTGAGAAGCTAAACACGGAAAGCACATGGCATACCATGTGTGTCTTCACCTCTTTCAGAAGAAGGGTAAGCAAGACCAATAGCCTTGAGCAGTGGGGAAAAGTAAAGGAGATAAGAAACCAAAGAACCAACAAGCATCCAACAAACACATTCATTCCATTCAATCATCCATGTTGTCCTCCCCAACACCCACATTCATAAACCGATGAATCTCACCACTCTAGGCATCATCTACTGCCACAACCAAAAGTCTCCATGCCTCCACATATCACAACAGCCATTTCGTTTCACATTACCACACAAGCAGCAGGAAAACAAACATCACATCAATGGGATCTTTTCCCTTTAACAATCAAGAGGGTGACTTAGAACCCTTTTATAAATTATCAAACAATCAGTTCTTTAATCCATCTAGAATTAAGATATTTATTAAACATAGGGTCCAAAATTCGGGAAACCTAATCAGTAAGCTATCACAAATAAATAAACCTGCTTACTGCACAAATTTGATTAACATAAGATCACAAAAAGAACTAGATTCGTTTTCATACCTCTTTATCTTTAGCCATCACTTATCAATTAATCCTAGATTACATTCTTTACTGATTTTCATCAAGAACAAACAGCTAAACAAGCAAGCATAGATATCAAACTATCTAGAAAAAAAGATTCAATAACATACGATAGATGTCAATTTATTTATCCAGTTCCAATATTTTTTATGTCAATTTTATTGTGATCCACTAGGATGATGCATGATAAGGATACAGTCACATGTAAAAGGAAAGATAAGCAACGAATCCCCTACATCAACAATTCTTGACGTTCATTATCCACACAATGGGTCACAATCCTCCTCTCGCGACAACTACATCCACCCGAGGATGCCACAGTACGACATGACCAACCAAAACCCATGATACACCCATTAGAAGAATGGATATTACATGATATAATATGTAATGAAGAACAGGAGAAGATGAACTCCAAAATAATGATGATACAACATACCTTATATTGAAGATTGATCGGTAAAACTTGGTTGCATCAAAACAGAGTAGAACCAATCCTAGGAGTAAAGGTTGATTATGAAACTCTTACAGGAAGGATTTAAAGGTTCTATCATCTCATAGCTGATAACAAAGAGGAAGAAAAAGGGAGGATGATATCTTGTCCCTTTTTTAAGATTTAATGGGGTGACAGTTTAAGATATGCTTAATTCCCCATTAAAAGCGGATCACATTAACCCGCGCGGTTTGACCAAGTAAAAACATCCCGAGCCATAGGAATAATTAATATAGGATTTATGGAATTTGAATCAGCCTTAAGAGTCCTTAAAATAAGGCTTTAAATTTATTTTACGTCAAAGGGGAGAAACTGTAGGAAGCTGGACACACTGTTCACATACTCAATATTTAGCAAAGGAAAGAAAGGGTCACTGTTAGACCACACCGTTCTATAAATACTGTTCAATTCCACCATTAGAAGGACACTGTTAGAACCTCACCATTCTGGAAACACTGTTCAAGTCCACCGTTAGAAGGACACTGTTAGAACCTCACCGTTCTGGAAACACTATTCAAGAACTTGAAAATTTAGCGAAGGATGTAACTGTTAGAATCCTCACTGATCAGAAAACATTGTTCGTGAACTCAAAAATTTGGAAAAGGATGTAACTGTTAAAATCCTCATAGATCAGGAAACACTATTCATGAACATGAAAATTTGGCAAAGGAAGTAACTGTTAGAATCCTCACTGATCTGGAAACACTGTTCATGAACTCGAAAATTTGGAAAAGGAAGTAACGGTTAGAATCCTCACTGATCTGGAAACATTGTTCATGAACTCAAAAAGTTGTCAATGGAAGTAACTGTTAGAATCCTCACTGATCTAGAAACACTGTTCATGAACTTGAAAATTTGGCAAAGGAACTATTAGAATCCTCACTGATCTGGAAACACTGTTCATGAACTCGAAAAAATTGGCAAAGTAACTGTTAGAATCCTCACTGGTCTGGAAACACTGTTCTTGAACATGAAATTTTGGAATAGGAAGTAACTGTTAGAATCCTCACTGATCTAGAACCACTGTTCATGAAGTCAAAAATTTGGCAAAGGAAGTAACTATTAGAATCTTCACTGATCTGGAAACACTATTTATGAAATCGAAAAAAATAGAAAAGTGTTGGGAAGAAGACACCCTAACCTCCCAAAACTCCTCCAAAACCATAATTCAATAATGGAATGGACCGTAGAGGTCCGGGACATTACATTAGATACCTCTCAAAACATAATCATCCTCGAGAATTAAAAACCAACCCAGAAGAAAAGAGGGGTCCGAACAACCACCACAAAAGATACATCTGAGGGGAAAACAACCGTGAGTTGTTTGAAAGCTATAAGAAAACCACGAAATCCGAGAGAAAGGAAAAAAACAATCCATATCCAAAAAAATAAATCATAACATCACATTAAAGGTACATAAAATAAAGGATCAAATAAAACTCAGTACAAAAACATAAAATAGCTCTGGGTACTGGACACACATCTGTGACTGACGTTCCCATGTACTCTCCTCCATGCCACTGTGTCACCACAAGACATGAACCAAGGGAATAGAACGTCCACGCAACACCTTATCCTTGAGGTATTGGATCTCCATAGGTCGTTCCTCAATGGTTGCATCATCATCAATATCGATCTCTCTCTAATCGATGATGAGAGTGTCATCGAAGATAACGACGGGGCTGTGACACATGGAAAACATCATGTATCCAACTCATCTATGGGGGAACTGATACTCGATATTCCACATATCCAACATGATCTAACACCTCAAAAATCCCAACAAACCAGGGAGAAAGCTTACTTCCATGACCAAACCATCACTGCCCACGACAGCGAGTCAACTTCAGAAACACATGATCCCCAACATTAAACTCCAATGGTGTCCTCCTTTGATCAGCATATGATTTCTGAAAATCTTGTGGTGTCTTCATCCTCTCATGAATCACCTGAACCATCTATATTGTATTCTTCACTAGATTGGGTCTGAGAATTGCCGACTCTCCGACCCCAGTCCAGCACAATGGAGAACGGAAAGGCCGACCATACATGACTTCAAACAGCTCCATACTGATGGTGGAGTGAAAACTATTATTGTAAGGAAACTCCACCATGGGTAAGTGCCTCATCCATGAGCCTCCAAAATAAAGAACACAATAGCGTAACTTGTCTTCCAGGGTCTGTATGGTTCGCTCTGTCTGACCATCCATTTGAGGATGAAAAGCAGTGCTAAGGCATAGTTTAGAACTGAAGGCATGGTGGAGACCTCTCCAAACCCTGGAGGTAAAATGAGGATCTCGATCAGAAATGATCATCCTAGGGACTCCATGAAGTCTCACCACCTCCTCTGGATACTGCCTCGACAAAACATCCACTGATCTCAACTCCTTGATCACTATGAAGTGGGCCGATTTTTTTAAACAACCCACTGCCACTCAAATAGCATCATGTCCTCCCAGAGCTCAAGTTAAACATGTAAAAAAGTCCATAGAGATGTCCTCCCACTTCCACTGAGGAATATCTAATGGCTGGAGAAGACCACCAGGAACACCGTGTTCGACCTTCACCTTCTGGAAAACTAAACATTGATACACAAACTCTGCAACCGCATGCTTTGGCCTAGGACACCAAAACAAACTACTCAAGGATTGGTACATATTTGTCACACCAGGATGTACCGCTAAAGGAGAACTATGGAACTCTCTTAGAACCGTCTCACACATCATCAAGGGAATGAAAATCCTTCCTTGGTAAAACACTCGGTGTTTTTCATCCTTGGACTAGACATTAGGGGCCTCACCACAAACAACTCGGTCTCTCCAGACCTCTATCTCAAGATCTCCCAACTGGGAACATTACACATTTTTCATCAAGGATGACTGTACCGTCATCTGAAAAAGAAAACCTTTACCTCTAACTTCTCCCATATCAAGATGTAATGCTGACAGCTCTTCTATTACTCTCCAAGAATCACCGGATTCACATACAGCATCACTACATGACTTTCGGCTCATCGCATCAACTACAACATTACCTTTTCCAGGTGTATATGGTATTTTGAAGTCGTGTTCCTGCAAGAACTCCATCCACCGACGCTGTATTAAGTTCAAGCCCCGCTGAGAGAAAACATACCTCAAACTCTTATGATCGGTGAAAACCACAAAGTGCTCACCAATGAGGTAATGTCTCCACATCTTCAGAGAAAACACCATGGATGATAACTCAAGATCATGAGTGTCATAGTTATGTTCATGGGGACGTAACTTCCAAGACCCATAATAAACAACTGACCACTGCTGCATGAGGAAACATCCAATCCCTAGATGCGAAGTGTTGCAGAATACATCAAACTGAACTCCCTCGGCTAGAAGACAAAGAAATAGAGCACATAATAACTTCTTCTTTAGATACTTGAAAGCTTTTTGACACTGATCAGTCCATATGAATGTCTGATCCTTTCTAGTAAAAGTTGTCAGAGGAGTCGCAAATCATGAGAAATTGACTACAAACCTCCTGTAGTATCCTACGAGCCCAAGGAAAATTCGCACCTCCAAAACTATCTTGGGGGCTTCCCAAGAAACAAAAGCTTATATCTTCAATGGATCAACTTCTAATCCCTGCTGGGACACAACATGCCCCATGAAACAAACTTCTCAAGCCCAAAACTCACACTTTGAAAACTTCCCAAATAGCTGATGTTGACGAAGAACTCCCAAAATGGCTCGTATATTCTCTACATGCTCCTCTTCAGATGTGGAGTACACAAGTATGTCGTCGATGAAGACAACCATTAACATGTCTAAGAACTCACAGAACACAGCATTCATCATTCCCATGAACACAACTGGAGCATTCATCACATCGAATGACATTACAACAAATTCATAATGCCCATGACAACAACAGAAGACAGTATTTGGGATATCCTCATACCTTACACACATCCGATGATATCCTAACCGCAAGTTGATATTTGAGAACCAAATTTCACCCTTCAGTTGATAAAACAAATTATCAATCCTCAGAAGAAGATATCGATTCTTTATTGTCACTTTGTTTAAGTGGTGATAATCAACACACAACCGCAAACTGCCGCTAGCCTTCTTCAAGAAAAAAACTGGTGCAACCCATGGTGACACACTTGGCCGAACAAAACCACACTATAATAGACCATCAAGCTGTATACGTAGCTCTCGTAACTCAAAAGGGGCTATCCTATATGGAGAAATAGATATAGGAGACGCTCCTGACTGTAGCTCGATCCCAAACTCGATCTCTCATTGAGGGGGTAATGTTACAACCTCTTCTAGAAAGACATTACGGTACTCCTCAACGACCCTAGGAAATTCCAGCTACTGAACCTCTGATGAGATCAACATCATCTCAGTCATTATGGATGATAAGGAAGGAACGCACCTATAACCCATCTGAGGATCTCGCCCACCAACAAAAACCACCTACTCTCCATCCGCACCGATGAAGATGACCTTCTTCCTGAAGCAATCCACGATAGCCTGCACTGAATACAACCAATCCATGCCGAGGATGACATCATATGGTTGTATTCGTAAACATAGGAAATCTCCCCAAGATTGGTTCTTCCCCAAGACTAGCTCACAATCTCTACATACTTCAAACAAGTCGGGTCAACCTCTAACCAGCGCAGTAAACGCCAAGGGCACTGGAAGCCTCTCTACCTCAAGTCCCAAAGCATGGCCAATGGTAGGTGATATGGAGGAGTTTGTTACTCCTAAATCAAAAAGGCTTACACCAAGGTAGAAAACAAGCAAAGAGTACCTCAGATGACGTCTGGATCGCCTAGAGCTGGCAACGCTAGAGCGTGAATCTCACCACAACATCTTCCATAGCCTCTATGACCCTGATGAAGACCCCAACCATGGCTGCGCTCTGCTCTTTGAGGACGATGAGTGTAATGGGGATCTCCTCTACTTGCCCCATCTACCCTCAGTTGATCTAAAGCTGGTGTAACCGGATGCTGCTGCCTCGGCTGGAACTATCTCAATGGAGGGACCTAGAGCGTAGCGCCCGGTGCACGATGACCGATTTGAAAGGTCGGGCACTCCCACTGCTGATGACCATGAAGACCACAAGAAAAACAAGCACTCGATCTCTTGGAATAGGCCTGAGAGTTGATGCCAATGGAGAAACGAGATGTGAAGGGCTGGGATCTACCCCCAGGTGAACAGAAACTCTTCTTCCCTAAAAACCGGGAACCCCAGACCACAGCTCTGGTTCGTGAGGAATCATGTTGATTCCCCTCTCGTGATGATCTTGTCCAAGCCAAAGTTGTCTCAACAACCTCTGCCCTTTCCAGTACGTCAATATATGTTTTTATCATAAATGGGGTGACCTGGCGCTAGATCTCTAGATTCAAAGCCTCCTTGAAATGCCTCACATTGGCCTCCTCATCTGGAAGTAGGTCTGAAGCATATCGTACAAGGTTCTGGAAATAGCTTACAAACTCTCAAACACTGGAGGTCCCCTGTCGAAGCGTAAGAAGCTCTAGGCGACTGGACGCCTTCATGGTCGAAAAAAGGAACTTGACTCTAAACCTCTCTCGGAACTCCTCCCATGAGATATCTGACTCCTCACGATCCCCGAGGAACAAGAACCACCACTTCCTCGCTGCGCCATGCAACATTGTCTCAAACAAGGAAACCCAGTGCTCCTTCCGAGCACGAATCGAACTAAATCCAATCTCGAATCCTCTAACCAATCTTCTGTGAATGCATCTTAAACAGAGCCCTCATACTTTTGTAGACTCTAGCACTGAATCTCTTAGAGTGTCTTCCTACAAGTGTCATTTTCGTCAACGTCCACCCTGCGGCGTTCTACTGGAACAGCCTGCTGGACATTTTCTGCACAAAACTGACGAGGACGTCAACCTGGAGCCATACCTGTAAACTAAAAACCCATTAGAGATCCTAGGCCTGGAATATAAAAGACTCAACATTAATTAATTTATTGTTTTACCTTATTCATTTTAGGTTAACCTATCCCAAGTTCTACCCATTCAAACACATGCAAAAAGGAGAATGATGCATGATCATTTCCTAGGTCTCTACCCTACAACTAGTATCACCTTGTTTTGTAGCCATTGTAAACTTAATGGTCCATACATCAGATCATAGGGGGCCCTAAACGCCTATGTCTTAGCTGGTCTCCAGTGTTTACCTCACTTGCTAAACATGAATGACATTGTTTCCCTACTAACCCATGAAACCTCACCTATGCATAACTCCCAACTCCATCCAATCCCTCAACCAGACCTCAGATACCACTCTTTCATGACCCCCTTCCAAAAAAGTGTACCCCTCCTAGGATGGAAATGTGAGAAGGGAGATAATGACCCTCGAGTCCTGCCTTCAGTAGGCCTCAGGTTGGCAACTAGCACCGAGGGTATGATAAACACACAAATGGGAGGCGTCACCCTCTAAGAGAACACATGCGGAAGAGAGAGATGAGTAGACACCAATCAACTCTAACTCAGAACTGGAATATAAAAGACACCCATGAGCATATATGAAATTTAATTCAAAATTAATACAACTGGAAGGGAAAAACTGAAAATAGCCAAAAAAAAAAAGTAAAAAACAGCAGCAACCACAAGCCCGAACAGTTCCTACAACCCCATGCTACTAGAAACCATCTTGATATCCAACCTACTCTAAGTGACCTGAAAAACAGTTTATATATACCTAGGGTGAGTATAATAGTATACTCAGTAGGATCCTCCCCGAAGCCTCTCGTGCGAAAGTAAACAAAGAATACTAAAGCACAGTGAACAAACAGTGAAACTAACTCGTCACCTAAACAGGTATACTAAGTTCCCAACATCACCATGGACACTCTCACCAAGTAACGCATACAAGAATATAGCATATAGTAAATAATTTCAAGGGTACCCCGCTACTACTTCCACACTAGTTTTCCACTTTTCCCCAACGTTGCACGTCCTAAGCATCTCTCTCCAAAAATTCATGCCCAGAGACACCTAGGTGAAGCACCACAATATACACCTCATGCACCACAAAGGCTTGCCCGCAGACACATGGGTGAAACACCGCACCATCCTTACAACCAAAAGTAACCAGTTATGTTCTGGGAGCCACTACAGCCTGCATAATGTGTATCATACGTCGGGTATTATACCTCAGGACATTAGAGCCCATACATCGAGTAAGGATCCTCAAGCCATCACAGCCTATACGTGTTACACCTATAGTTGTCCATAGGATACTATATCTAGAATATATGTGTGTGAAATAACCACAATCCATTATATAACTCTACACACATATATGGGGAAACTAACTGCTATGCATGTTGGCACAAGTATCTATCAAGACAAGAGAGCAGGTCCAAAGGGGGTAGTCAGCCATTCATCCTCCCACCAGAATGTTGGGGAAAACACCCCCTATGGCTCAGAATCCCCAGGGTGTTATTTTCCCTTACTGACAGGGTGGAGTAGCATATAGAAACATAAAAAGTATAGAATATATTATATCTCACAACCAAACTATTGAAATTACCTATTCTTAGACACAACTGCTGCTAGCATCTCTCAGACTCTAGGCAGCTACATCAAAGACTAGGTATCCTATAAGGACACAACCATTTGAAGCGATTTATTAGATTAATTCATTCCCTTTTTATCAGTTCCACTATACGTTAATTAATTAATTAAACATTACTTAACCATGAACAATTTGACATTAAACTTCATTAGAATCACACCAAATATCCACTGTACCTTCCAAATTACAACCTCGTCATTATGTTCCAGCAACTCCAACCCCATGAGTTAACACCATTAATTCAACTATTCATTACAGAATTACTTTCCCATATTCCCAAGCATTCTAGAAAATTATTTTGTGCTACTAAACACAAAGGGGATCAACACGATGATTAGTTTTACTACCCGTAAAGTATTTTCTGCCTATAGCAAGTGCCTAGACCCATCCTCCCTTGAGAAGCTAAACATGGAAAGCACGTGGCATACCCCGTGTGTTTTCGCCTATTTCGGAAGAAGTGTAAGCAAGACCAGCTTCCTTAAGCAGTGGGAAAGATTATAGGAGATAAGAAACCAAATAACTAGAAAGAATCCAACAAACACATTCATTGCATTCAATCATCCTGGGTGCCCTCCTCGACACCCACAAGCATAAACTGATGCATCTCGCCACTCTAGGCGTCTTCTGCTGCCACAACCAAAAGACTCCATGCCTACACATATCAAAACAGCCATCTAGGTTCACATTACAACACAAGAAGCAGGAAAACAAATATCACATCAATGGGCTCTTGGACCTTTAACAATCAAGAGGGTAACTCAGAACCCTTTTAGAATTTATCAAACAAGCAGTTCTTTAATCCATCATGAATTAACAGATTTATTAAACGTAGGTTCAAAAATTCGGGAAACCTAATCGGTAAGCTATCACAAATAAATAAACATTCTTACTACACTAATTTGATTAACATCAAATCACAACAAGAACCGGATTCATTTTCATGCCTCGTTATCTTTAGCCAACACTTATCAATTAATCCCGGTTTATGTTCTTTATCGATTTACAAGAAAGACAAATAGCTAAACAAGAAAGCATAGATATCAAACTATCTAGTAAAACAAGAGTCAACAACATATGATAGATATCAATTTATTTATCCAGTTCAAATATTTATTATGTCAATTACATTGTGATCCACTGGGATGAATCATGATAACGATACAGTCACAGGTAAAAGAAAAGAGAATCAACGAATCCCCTACCTCAACAATTCTTGACGTTCTTTATCCACACAATGGGTCACAATCCTCCTCTCGTGGAAATTGCATCCACCTGATGATTCCATGGTATTCCATCACCAACCAAACCCCAAGAAACACCCATTAGAAGCATATAGATTACATGCTATAATATGGAAAGGATAACAGGAGAAGATGAACCCCAAAAGAACGATGATACAACATACTTTATATCGAAGATTGGTCGATACAGCTTGGTTGCATCAAAATAGAGCAGAACCAATCCTAGGAGTAATGTTTGATTGTGCAACTCCAACGGGAAGGATTGAAAGGTTCTAGCATCTAATAGCTGATAAAAAAGAGGAAGAACAAGGGAGGATGATATATTTTCCATTTTTGAAGATTTAATGGGGTGATGGTTTAAGATATGCTTAATTCCCCTTTAAAAGAGGATCGAATTAACCCATGTTATTTGACCAATTAAAAACATCCTGAGCCATAGGAATAATTAATAATGGATTTATGGCATTTGAATCAGCCTTAAGAGTCCTTAAAGTAAGGCTTTAAATGTATTTTACGTCAAAGGAAACGTCAAAGGGGAGAAACTGTAGGAAGCTGGAAACACTGTTCACATACTCAAAATTTGGCAAAAGAAAGAAAAGGTCACTGTTAGACCTCACCATTACGGAAACACTATTCATGTCAACCATTTGAAGGTCACTGTTAGAACCTCACCATTTTGGAAACATTGTTCATGTCCACCGTTAGAAGGTCACTGCTAGAACCTCCCCATTCTAGAAACACTGTTCAAGTCAACCATTTGAAGGTCACTATTAAAACCTCACCGTTTTTGAAACATTGTTCAACAACGTGAAAATTTGGCAAGGGAAGTAAATATTAGAATCCTCACTGATCTGGAAACATTGTTCATGAAATCGAAAATTTGGAAATGGAAGTAACTGTTAGAATCCTCACCGATCTAGAAACACTGTTCATAAACTAGAAAATTTGGAAAATGAAGTAACTGTTAGAATCCTCACTGATCTGGAAACACTATTCATGAACACGAAAATTTGTCAAAGGAAGTAACTGTTAGAATCCTCACTAATCTGGAAACACTGTTCAAGAACTCGAAAATTTGGCAAAGGAAGTAACTGTTAGAATCCTCACTGATCTGGAAACACTGTTCATGAACTCAAAAACTTGGCAAAGGATGTAACTGTTAGAATCCTCACTGATCTTGAAACACTATTCATGAACCTGAAAATTTGGAAAAGGAAGTAACTGTTAGAATCCTCACTAATCTGGAAACACTATTCATGAACGCAAAAATTTGGCAAAAGAAGTAACTGTTAGAATCCTCACTGATCTAGAAACATTGTTCATGAACTCGAAAATAATGGTAAAGTGTTGGGAAGAAGACACCCTAACCTCCCAGAACACCTCCAAAACCATAGTTCAACAAAGGAATGGACCAGAGAGATCCGAGCCATTACACTAAGTATATGGGAACCTATCTAGGGAAAGTATGTGGTATGTGTAGGTTCCCTGAGTACCACATAGGTGATAGTGATTTTTAAAATTTAGGGATATTATTATCTTTCTGATGTTGATCCCTCACATGATTATATAATTAATAGGGTTTGAGGAGACAATTTTTTACTGTCTCTACACATGTTTAATTACTTTTTTAATCCTCTTAGATGGGAATGGATACAAAAGAGTATATAATGATATGACATGTGTTTTTCTCCTATGTCTTCCTTTATTCTCTTTTTTGGTTGTCATTGATATTTCATGTTTGGGTTATTTATTAGATAAAAATTTCTCTACAGTATAGTGTAATCAACCCAAAACAAGGTAATTTTTCATGTGATGGATAATGGTCATTTTTTAATGATGACTTGACATGGTTATTTATAATTTTTATTAAGTTATGTCATTAATTTATTTTAATTATAGGATTTTTATTATTAGATGATATTGAATTATGTTCAATTTTAATATGAATGGGTATTATTCATAGGATTGATGGGAACATGCCATGTAGTATGTTATTATCACTAGATAGGGTTCAAGAATCACCACATCACCTACTGAGATTTTATTGATTTTTCCAATTTGGATTTTTTAATTAAGTATTAATTATTATGATTAATATTATTCACATTATGTCTTATGAAAATATCACATGGTTTGAATGGGATTTTTTGTGGGAATTGATGATTATGGTTGAGCTTCGATTAAAGATAATAACTCAATTTTGAGGAATGTGGTCCTTACTATAACTAACCATACGATTTAAATTTTTAATTTTTAATTCATCAATGTGTTGTTGGGTGTAGGTTGTTTAATAGGAACCAAGCCTTCCCTAAAAGAAATATTAGGTAGAAAATATCCTATTATAGTTTAAGAAATTGATCTATTGCTTGTCAAGAATTTTGAAATCTCATGTGAACATTGTCGTAAAGGAGAGAATATTCAATTTTATAGAACAATGGGAATTTTATAACAACCGATGTATCGATTACATTGATCAATGTATTATTGGTGTCAAAATTTTTAATTATAAAAAGTAATTTTGTGGGACTATTTATTTTTGTTGGTTGAGGGTTAACTTTTTTTGGGGGGTTTGAGATTTAATATAGATTTTGATGATTATTTATTAATTTTTTGATGGTTTTTGGAGTTTTATTGGTGAATCAAGAGTTCATGAGAGATTAATAGTTGGATTCACCTATAGTATATAATTACATGTTCCATTGGGCTCTTAGTGTTGGGGAACCAAGTACCCATTAATCTAGGTAGATGTGCTTTTTTCCTAGACTAATCATCTAGTGCATAGTTTCCTAGAACTTTGTTTATTATGGGGAATTTTTTCAACATAATAACATTATACAATTTAATTTATTTTTTTACCACATAATTCCCAACCATTTATGTTCTCCACCCATGGCCTATCATGGTAATCTTCTTCCCAAGGCTATTTTATTTGATTCTTGGAGTATCTAATGGTGTTTTTCAGGCTTAATCAAAGGTAAAATTCCTTTGTCTCCTTCCGTTTTATTTTTTTACCTATTTAATTTTATTTTCCTTGTTAGTAAAAGTGATTTTAAGAATAATTACACTCAATAATGTTTTAACACATCCATTTTGCTAAGGATTATTTTCCACATGGTTATATAATGACATAAATAGTTATTTACTTCCTGTTCATCAAATTTTTTTATAGGACAAGTTTGGAATATCATGTTTTTATAAGTATCTAATGGTTTTAGAAAGAAATATGTGTTTTTATGTAGTGTTAATTTGGTATTTATTCTTACATATTTTTGTGTTAATTTCAGAACATGGTCAGATTGGGTTTTTTATAGATTTCAATTATACTATTATAATAGTGTTAATTTAGTTTTGTTTATTTTTTCATTGAATTTAGATTAATGAATCATAAATGATTATCCATTATATTGGGAATTTGGAAAGGACCCATATGGATATGGACAGTGTTTTAAACCCTCTATGTGATTCATTGGATATACTTATGAAATACCTTGCTATCGTTTCCCAAAATTATTTATAAACCTTTACTTAAATTGTATAAATAAGAAAATTATTTTAATTGATATTTTTCATATAAATTTTAATTTATTTTAAAGATTTTATATGGTATAAATTATTAAAATTCAATCCCTTTTGTTTATTTTGAGAATTATTCTATAATAATTTTTATTTGGTTAACCCTATAGAATCTATTGTCTTTATTAGATATTATTATGCTAATCTGCGAGTTGGCCAGAAAAAATACATAGAGGATCACATATAGTCTGATTGTTATTAAGAATTACATGGAGAATGAATTTTTTAAAGTATTATGTAGATAATGTAAATAAAAAAGGGTCAAGAAGATGTGATTAAGTCTAAAGGGATAAAGAGGATTTTTTCGGGTTATGATGGACATGTATCACTTATGAACATGAGAACTAATAGAGACTACAAGATCACATCATATAATTCACATGAGTATACATGGATCATTTAACAAGATCACGTGACTCACTCCAAGGCTCTATATAACTATTAAGGGATATCATGAAGTAGTCACATGAATAACATGGAGTAATATAGGCTATAAATTATGGAGGATTTTCATGGTCACTAAAAATGACATTAACACTTTATTTTCATTGGATATCAAGACGGGGTCATGTGATGTGTTGGAAGATAATTTCATTGATCCCACTATTATCATGGGATCTCATTATGTGATCAAAAAAAGTTCTACAATACAATGAAATGGGCTAACAAATGATTGTCAATTGATATCGCTATGGTAATACATGATGCACTAGAAGTCATTCATGTTGACCAACATGTAAGGACTTGTGAAATGTTACATGTCATGGATGTATATTATAAATTTCATGATTGATCATACGAAGCACATTAGGCCTACTGTTCAAGAAGAAAAATGTATGGATAACCACAATTTTCAGAGTTAATTCATTTCATTTATGCCTATAAATACGAATAACAATTCATTAATAAATAAAATATTGTTTATTAAGTGGTTTGATTGGATTAAATATTTTTCTCAGAAGTAGAAGACAATCTTGTTTCCGATTCAAACAATCAATCTAAACAGGACAGGTTTTAAGGACGAGATCTTGAAAATCAGTCTTGTGATGGGGTATCATGAAGGAATCTTGTGGAGGGTAGTCTCAACATAGTTTTTCTTTCATAAGAAGTATTGTTACTGTCCCATGATCTCTGAATCCTAAAAAGGGTCTCATGAAAGTGTACTTTGATTCACATGAATAGAATGAGTCATGAAGGGGTCTTTTAATGTATTTTTGTGTAGGGGTAACACACTCAAAGAGGTAATGTAGCACACACTATTTTTTTCAATATATTTTATGAAAGAGGCAACAAATACACACAACGGTGTGAATAAAAGCAGAATTTTTTTTTCGAATATTCTATTTTAGGATTACTGTATTCACACTAGGAGAGAGAGAGAGAGTAGTGAGATATGAAATTGTGAATGGTTTTAATGTAGGAGGTATTGTGAGTTCTCTTTGATCCTTGTAACAGTAGTGGACTTTAGTGAATTTTTTATATCAACACATTTCCTTTGTATGCTACTTGTATTTATCCCAGTAATGGTGAACGAATTGAAAATTTTATGTCATGTTCATGATTTAATCTCCATTTATTATATTTTATGGGAATTTTATATTGAATATATATTTATTTAATGATAAGAAAGATCTAATAAAACATTTTTATTAATATTTCATACCTAGATTCACTCTGTAGTAACTCTGCATACTTATAATTATTAGGACAAAAAAATTATTATAGAAAATGAATAATATAACAATTTCTTTCTCAAAATAATCAATGGATATTGGTAATCCCAAATGGATTTTGATATTTTAGGGAAGCAATATTCACCTATGAAATAATTCGATGCAAAACTATCTTTAATTATTTTTATAGATTTTTTTATAGCGAAAATGCAAGGTATTTTAGCTACTATGGATAGTGAAGATTTATAAAAATTATATTGCATAGAATTGGACACTCATTTTAAAGGAATCAACACCTTGTGAAAGAATTTATCCAACATAATTTATACTATAGTGATTTAATGTATGTCATTTCATGCCATGTCAAAAAATCTAAAAAATATAAATGAATGTTATTTTAAATTCAATAAAATTAAATTATATATTCTACGTGTATGATTCTTTCGTTGTTTCAGGTATGTTTTATTTTGAGTTTTTTCTATCTATAAATTATAAAATACTTTATGTGAATGAAATGAATTTGTATAAAATTATATTATATTAAGTTCGTATAATTTATTAAAAATAGTTGAATAACTCCAAAATGGTGGAAAAATGAAAAATATATTACCACAATTATGTCCAAAATATGGTGTTTACCCTTGTTGGGATATAACATTAGAAGGCTCCGAACATTTGGATACCTCCTTCATGAGATAAAGATATTATGTAAAATTTAACATATTATACTATTAAAAATACTTAATTATCTAAAAAACGGTGCATCTTATGGGAATTCCAAGACAACTGATGGGTCCATAAATAGGGGTTTACCCTAGAAAAGGAATAAAATTTTTATACGTTAGGCCTTTGGATGCCTCGTTCAAAAACAATAACCCTTTATTATATTAATTAATTATTTATTCGATTTTTAAAAAAATAAATCATTAATATATCACAAACTTGCATCATATGAAAAATCTAAGACCATTGATGGGTCCATAATTGAGGGTTTACCCTAGGCGGGGAATAAATCATATATCTAATAAACATATTAATAATGTCACAAAATATAATAGTTTTATTTAATAAAATAATTAAATTAAAAAAAATATTAAAATGGATGTACTGTACATTCGTCTTCTTCAATAGGTTTCTTCCAATTTTGATCATTAATGATTCTTGTAGACTTCATTTTGACGCATTTTGACCACAATAAAAAGTGAAAAATCATTTATGGGTGAATTAAAACACTCTGTCATCAATAATCAGTTGAAACAAACACCAAACACGGATAATTAATTGGGGGTTATTTTATGTCCACACGGTTTGACATTCCTATATAAACGCATCCACCATTGTGTTTCAGAGATAATAGGGTTGAGGGATAATGACTTTGGATGTTCCCCGAAAATGGTCGATGATTGTTTTCATATATTCCTCCGCGAAATGCATTATGTGACCCCTTACTATGTGACCCTCTTTGTACACCCCAAGTAGGTTCTTTCTTCCTCTTTTTATTAATTAAGTATTTTATTATCTCTCTTTTAATTCCCTTTACAATAATTATTTTACACAAAAATTTGATTATAAAACTAGAAAAAGGATAATTGTTCTAGAAATGATAATTCTTATTTTAAAATGATAATTTCATGGGTTTTTAAAAGAAATTATCATATAACAAGTTAATAATATAATATTTAAACAAATATAATTTTTATTTATTTTCACAATAATATCAAATTTAATTATAAATAAATAACATGGAATTATTACATTATAAAAAATATGATATTATCATAAGATATGTATCAGCAGTTGACATGTGATTTTTTAGAGTGTTTGTGTGGTCATTGTTTCCACTCAAACTAAATTGTACCACACCTCGATTTTTGATGTATTGATCATATTTACAATAAGGTCAGTGGTCTAAATTTTCTAAATCCCATATACAAGGATTGTTCTCTCATATGGTAGTAGATGGATTTCTTGTTTTTTTAGAAATTGTGACCGGTTATTGAATTAATTAATGTGGTAAACTAATTAATTGTTAACTTTGTGAAATTGTGGGCTTTAGGTTTTATGGAATAGGAAAATAATTTCTGTGAATTAATTTTGATTATCAAGTTGTGTGTTTGAATGAAAAATAAGGATAGTTAAATGGGGAATTATTTATCGATCTAAACGATCAATAAATTGGGATAATTAAATGTTGAGTTAATTATCAAGTTGTCATTTTGTGATTTTGAATAATTAATTGGTTAATTAATTATGGAATGTTTAGTTTTTGAAGGGTTAATTGATTTTAGAGTTAATTAACAAGGAATTTATGTTTTCAATTTGTTATTTAATTAATTAACAGAAGTGGTTATTTAATTTATGACATAATTAAAGGGTGGGATTTTTGTTGTTAAACATGACGTTCTACACCAAATATATAAATAAAAGAATGATATTTTTGGGTATTCGACATGGGATTCTTCACCAATATAATTATGGGTGGCAGACATGGCATTGTACACCAATTATAGATATATCTTCATTGTCGAGTATTGTGGTGTTTGACAAGGTGTTCAACACAAATGGTAAAAAATAATAAACAAGTTTTGGGGTGTTCGACATGGTGTTCTATAATGATGGGTTTTTTATTATTAGAAATGTTCTTCCTCACACAGGTCAAATATGAATTGAAAATTGTGAACATGAGGTGTAACATGATTCAAAACTACTAGTCTATGAGGTTTATAAAGATTAATTGATAATGTGATAACTATTAAATTATTCATGGTAATTATTTTCTTTACATAGATGCATACACTTGTTATTAAAAGGATTAGTTTCAGATTCCATTGGTGGTGGAATACTGAGTCATACTCACACCATATTTGGTCAGCATGATCGTTACCCAAATACACATTGTTTTTTAGGGACAAGTTAAGATCAACGATGATAGTAATGACTGTTGAATGGGGATGGATCTTGGTAGAGGGAACTAGACATGGCTAACTTATCGCCCCTCACTGCTAGTTGGGAGACTCTAGCATAAGGGGAGGCACGCCTGAGTTCATGTGGTGAATAGGCTCGGGACACTGTTTCATGGAATATGGGCTAGGATGTTACAATGTGGTATCTAAGGACTTTTATTTATTCTTCTTTTGTCTTTATATTTAGGGAATGGTAGACAATAGACTATGAAGAGTCAGGTATGGTAATGAGATCGTGCATGGGAGTTACAAACCTATGTACTCAGGGTGGGATTGTTGTTTTTGATGATTGTCATTATAGTTGAATATTATTTCATCCTAGGTGATTCACATGTTTTTTGAGATGATTGTTTTTGAAATTTCTAGAGTATTGATTCATGGCTAAGAATGGAATGATTGTTGAGTCTGCATTCATCTTTCTAGGAAATCAGGATTATTTTGACATGCATAATTTTAGGCATGCACAATAAAATGGGTTATGGGTACATTTTGGAACATGAACATTTATCCTATCTAATGGAATTGAAATGAAAATGGTGCTTGATGTGATTTTGAAATGGTCCGTAAAATGATGAAATGATGTAATTAATTTTGGTGTTGAGTAATAATGTTAACTTTGTGAACTTTTCTATAAGGCGTGGTTTTGGATATGTTGAAATATTCCTCCGTAAAACTTATTGAGAGAACAACCAGGGGGATGGCTAGGAATGGTCGTCTTATAGTTGAACCTGAGTCATCAATAGTGTCGGTCGAAGAGGCAAGGGAATGGTTTCTAGAGAACTTCACTCACTAAATTAATTTCATGGATAGAAACATATGGAGGGTTTTAAAAAGCATGCCTGATATGATGAGGGAGTTTCAATTACAGCACCCTCTAACATTTATAGGAGATGGTTGACCAGAGGCAACATAGTTTTGGATTGAGTCAATCCAGACTATCATTGACCACTTAGACACTCATGTTGAGAAGACAATCAAGCTATCAGATTACATGATGGGTGGTCAAGCGAAACAATGGTGGGAAATCTAGATTCGGTATAGATTGAAATATGTTATGGAGTGGAAATAATTTCAGGGTAAGTTCATTTAGAACTTTTATCCAGATATGCTTAATCAAGAGAAATAAATTGTGTTCATTAGGTTGAATGAGGGGAATCTATCAATGATGGACTATATAGGGTGCTATACAGACATGCATCATTTTGTTCCATCATTGGTAGTAGCTGGGGATACTTTAGCAAGACGAGTTTAGGATAGAATTAATTGTGAAATTATGTCTCAAGTGAATAATTTTATATTGAAGAAGTTTATGAAAGTGGTAAATCAATATCTCATTTCTAAGGGGAACCTATATGATGTATCTAGGGGCATGAAACTGATTCTTTTTGGATGGTCAGGGGGTATGAACATCGAGAGTAGGAAGTGATGTTATGAGAATGTCATCCAGAGTAGTGGGAAACAGAATGAACATTCATGGGGATCTATTAAATAGGATTTTACCCATGATATTTTCCACCAGTGTGGTACACATGGAATCTTTCAGAAACATTATCCCCGACCACTGTTAGTGTGTCCAGCCTACAGTGGGATTGGTCACCTATATAAGTTCTTCAGAACCTTGAGGAAGTAATGTTGTTGTGGAGGAGACAGATAGAACAATTTTTTTGGGAAGAGGGTCTTCTGCACAATTCCAGTCTGACATTTGGAGTTATACTAGACAAGGCAGTAATGTCAATTGACATTGTACTTATAGGAAATGTTGTCCATATAAATAGAGTAGTTAAACTTAGGTAATTCAGGAAACATCCTAGAAAATGAGTATTGTAATGTTACATGTGGTGCAACTTACACTTGTGGATATAGAGGATGAACCATCATCAGTGAGAGGTACTATTCTAGTGGATTCTACCTTAGCTAGTTCCTTATTTGAAATTGTTTCCTCACATTATTTTATATCTAAAAAACTATTAAATGGTTTGATCTTGGTGGTGGAGTTTGTGAGCATGGTTATGAAAATAAATACACATTTGGGGGTACATTATAGAGACATGTGTGTGTGAAAGGTATGTTCTCTTGAGATTGGGGAGTAACGTTATCTATGGGATCTCTATATCCTTGACATGACATGATTCGGCCTAATTCTGGGTATGGATTGTCTATTCATATAACACGCCCATATTGATCGTTACAACTGGAGGTTGAAATTTATGTCTCTTATGTGTGACCAATACATTCACTATGGGGAGTGGCATATCCAGGCTGGCCCAGAAGGGCAAATTTATCAGCAACTAGGAGTGCTCACATGCCATGTTTCTAGTCTTTTGTTGGATGATAGGGGTGTTATGAAAGATGTCCTTCTAGAAGTGGTGGAATTGTTTCAGGATGTATTTTCTGAATTCTTCTTAGGTCTACCACCTAAAATAGATGCAGAAGTTACTATTGAGTTTGTGTTCGGAGATGAGTCAATATATATTCCACCATACAAAATGGCATTGACAGAGATTTAAGAACTTAAAACTGAGCTGGATGAGTTAAAGGATAAAGGAGTAATCCATCCAAGTACATCACCTTGGTGATCATCTATGTTTTTTTTTAAATAATGATGATGGTGGTTTACATTTTGAGTGTCAATTATCAGAGGTTGAACTATATGACTATAAAGAACTGATATCCTTTTCTACATACTGATGATCTATTTGACCAATTGAAATGAGATTGTGTTTTATCAATGATAAACTTAAGATCCGGGTGTCATTAGTTGAGAGTGCATACTTATGATATTCATAGGTGTGCTTTCAGAACCATTTAGGGTTTTTATGAGTTTCATGTAATGCTGTTTTGGTTGACAGATGCACTAGTAGTGTTTATGGCCCTAATAAATATGATTTTCCATCCACACTTAGATCATTTTGTGGTGGTGTTTGTGGATGACATATGGTGTACTCCAAGACTCATTATGATCATGTATAACATCTTAACATCATCTAGAGTACACTAAGAGAAAATTGGATATACTCCATGTTATCTAAGTGTCAGGTTTGGATTGACCGGGTACAATTCATGGGGAACATCGTCTCAGAGTAAGGTGTGTTGGTGGACCCAGAGAAGGTGCATGCAGTGGTTTCATGGGGGAAACCCAAGAATGTTTTCAATATATGAATCTTTCTTGGATTATCTGGATATTATAAGAGATTCATCCAATAATTTTCCCAATTAGTAGTGCCACATTCAGGATTGACCAAAAAGAGAGTAATGTTTGAATTTTCAGAGGATAGCAAGAAATCCTTTCTGGAGTTGCAGAATCATTTGACGTCGACATCATTTTTTATCCTACTTGAGTCAAGTGAAGAGTACATGGTGTATTATGATGCTTCTGGGATTGGAAACAGAGTTGTGTTGGCGTAAAGGGATAAAATTGTGGTGTAAAGATCATGGAAAATCAGTCCACATGAATATAATTACCCCACGCACAACCTTGAGTTGGTAGCTTTGGTATATTCTTTGTAGGGTTGGTGACACTACCATTTTGGAGATAGATTTACAGTTTATATTGGCTGTAAGAGCTTGAGGTATATTATTTCATAGCATTATTTGAATCTTTGATAGCAAATATGGGTTGATTATATGAATCCATTTGATTTTCATATGGTATATTCACCCAAGAAAGGAAACAATGTGGATGGCGCATTGAGTAGAAAAATTCATACTCAGTTGGTTCAAAAACATAGTGTTTAGTGGAAAATGATGATGTTGCTAGATGAGATGCATGTTGTGGTTCAGGATAGACATGACCATATTAGAGAGGATCTCATAATGGAATTTCATGCCTCATAGTTGGTGGTGCATCTTGGTGTAACCAAAACTTAACATGACATACGACGCATTTTGGTGGTCTGACATCAAGAATGAGATAACAGGGTTCGTGACACGGTGCTTCACCTATCAGTAGGAGAAGGTGAAGCATAAAAGACCTAGAGGTTTATTAAAACCTTTTTCTATTCTAGAATATAATTGAGATGACATGACCATTGACATTTTGCTGGGTCTTCTAATGACACTTAGGAAGAATGAATTTATTGGGGTCATTGTTGATCGACTGAAAAATGTAGCTCATTTATTTCATATATGGGAAACCATTATTATTGAGTAGTTGGGATATTTTAATTTTAGAGAGACAATTTGTTTCCACAGGGTGCCACATTCTATAGGTTCATATCATGATAGACACAGTAGATCACACTTCTGGTAATGTTTTCCAAAATCACATGGTACACATTTTTTGTTGACCATGGATTTCCACCCACAAACTGATGGACAGTCAGAGCATACTATACAAGTGATTGAGGATATTCTGAGACCATGTATCCTTGACCTTAGTGGGTCTGGTGAAAAAAACCTGGCTTTAGTATATTTTTCCTATAATAGTAGTTATCAAGAAACTATTTAGATGGCACCATACAAGGCTCTTTATGGTAGAAACTGCAGATCACCTCTATGTTGGATGGAAGTAACTGAGTCGGGGGTTTTGGGACTGAGTATCATACATGAGATAACATAGTATGTCTATATTATTGAAAAAAATATGGCTATGGTTCAGAGTAGGATGAAGTCATACAATTATAGGAGAAGATGACCCCTAGAGTTTGTTGAGGTTGATCATATATTCCATCAAGTGTCACCAAGGTTTAGTCACCGTAGGATACAAATATAGGGAATGTTGGCGGATAGATTTGTTAGACATTTTGAGATCATAGAGAGAGTCATTCTGGCATCATACCAATTAGCTCTTCCCCAAAAATATAGCGTTATGCATGAGGTTTTTCATGTATCACAATAACGAAGGTATCACCCCGACCATTCTCATAACGTCAATGTGGATGATGTCAAGCATGAGATAGATGCTTCCTTTGAGGGGAATATGATACGTGTGTTGGTATGTAGTAAGAAGGTGGTGTGGGGAAAGATTAATAATGATAGTTTGTGTATTATGGAATCATGGACTTGAGCATGGGGAGACATGGGAAAGAGAGGCAGATATGCATGCTCAGTGGCCCGATCATTTTGGCATGAAATCAATGAGATCCTTGGGAGTGTAGCTTGGGGTGAGCTATTATAAGGCGTGGATATTGTAATATTCCTTCATTTTAGGTATGTTTTCCTATGAGTTGTTTATTTTTATAAATTATAAAATACAATATGTGAAAAAAATGAATGGGTGGAAAATTCTATTATTGTAAGGAAGGAATTTTTTTTTTAAAATACCTGAACAACCCCAAAATGGTGCAACTAATGAAAAATCAAAGACCACTATTATGTCCGAAATATAGTGTTTACCTTAGTAATGATCTGACATTTGAAGGAGCTGGATATTTGGATGTTTCGCTCATGAGATAATGATAGTAAATAATTTTTAACATTTTATTTTATAAAAAATAATTAATTATCACTCATATGATTCATAATAGGGGAAATATGATACCACTGATGGCTTTAGAATTAGATTTTTACCCTAGATGATGCATAGAATTTGAATGTGTTGGGAGTTTAGATTCCTCGCTCGCAAAAACTTAATGTTTTTAATTTTAATGAATTGTTTATTCTATTTTTAAATAATAAATCATTAATAGCTCACAAACTATGAATCATATGAGAAATATGAGACCATTTATGGGTCTATAATGTGGGGGGTTTACTATAGGTGAGTTAAAGTTCTTATACGTAGCTGAATTATTAATAAGGATACAAATTAAAATTATATTATTCTATTAAATAATTAAATTAAATAACTAATAAAATTGATGGACTATTCCTTCATCATCCCCAAATAGTTTCTTCCATTTTTGACCACTGAGGATTCTTGGAAGCTTCATTTTATAGTTATTTGACCTCAATAAAACATGAAACATCATTTAGGAGTGAATTAAAATACTTCGAAAACAATAATAAGTTGAAACAAACATCAATCATGGAAAATTAATTTGGGGTTATTTTATAGCCACACGGTTTGAGTTTCTTATATAAACACATCAACCGTTTTGCTTTAGAGTAGATCAGGTCTAGTGTGAATGACTTTGGATGTTCCCTGAGTAATCCTAGTGATTATTTTCTCATCTTCCTCTGAGACCGGTGGTGCGTGACCCCCCTGTTGTGTTACCCTCTTAGTGTGCCACAAAAAGATTCCTTCTTCCTCTTTTATTTTTTTAATTAATTATTTTACTACCTCTATTTTCTCTCCATTACAATAATTATTTTAAATAAAAAGTGGATGAAAAAAACTAGAAAATTGGGGACTGTTTTATAAATGATATCCTTTTTTAAAATGATATTTTCATCAATTTTTAAAATAAATTATTAATGAATGATTTGATAAAATAATCTTTAAATAGTTATCATTTTTTTTATTGTTAAATAATATAAAATTTAGTTATAAATAAATAATATTGAATTATAAAATGAAAAATAAATATTATATTATCATAAGAAATCTATTAGCTATCGATGTATGTTTTTAGGGTGTTTTTATGTTCTTCATTTTCGCTCAAACCAGACAATACCACACGTCGACTTTTGATGTATTAGTCATATTTGGAATAAGGTAGGGGACTAATTTTTTAAATCCCATAGTCATGGTTTGTTCTCATATATGAAATTTTTTGTATTTCTTGTATTTTTTATCAATTGAGAAAACATATTGAATTAATTAATGTGGCAAATTATTTATTTATAGATGTTGGGAAATTGTTGGATTTTGGGTTTGTGGAATAAGATAATTAATTGTGTCAATTAATTATGATTTTCAAGTTGTGTGTTTGAATGAGAAACAAGGATAATCAATTGGTAAATTAATTATCAATGTAAATGATCAAGAAATTGAGATAATTAAATGTGGAGTTAATTATCAAATTGTCATTTCATGATTGAGAATAATTAATTGGTTAAATAATTTAAGAATGTTTAGTTTTTGAAGGGTTAATTGATTGTAGAATTAATTTAAATGGAATTAATGTCATTTATTAGTTATTGAATTAATTAACAGACATGATTAATTAATTTATGAAATAATTAATGGATGGTATTTGGGGAGTCTGATAGGATGTTCTACACCAATGATATAAATAAATTAACAATATTTTTGCGTGTTCGATAAGGTTTTATTCACCAACTAAATTTTGGCTGTTAGACATGACGTTATACACCACTGATAGATCTATATGTACTGTTGAGTTTTTGGGTGTTGGAAAAGGAATTCTACACCAATGATAAATAATAATAAAACGGTTTTGTGTTATTGGACTTGATGTTCTGCACTGACTAGTTTTTGAGTATTAGATGTAGTGTTCTTTACTAAGGGTAAATATGTATTGAAAATTGTGAAATAGATGTGTGATACGATTCAAACCTGTTATTCAATGAGTTTTATAAGTATTAATGTATAATGAGATAACTGTTAAATTATTCATTGTAATAATTTTTTTATACTACTGCAAACAATTGTAAATGACTGTATTAATTTTAGATGTCATTGGTGGCGGACTACTGAGTGATACTCACACCCTATTCAGACAGCAAGATTAGTACCTGAAGAGACATTGCTGTTGTAGGACATGTTAAGGGAAAAGGGTCCATGATTAAATTTCTAAATGGTGATGAAGTTGTTTGAGTAAATCTGATATTGTTTAGGACCCACCTCGGTGTCTCTTGTGTCTTTTCATGTAGTTCAATTTTTTGACACTTGATACATATATTGGAATTGCATGCTTCCCAATCAGTTATGTAATGTATTTTAATTTTTTAGTAATTATTTTGAAATTTTACCATTATGGTTCTATATATGGTTCTGAAATTTCATGTTTACTTACACTAGTATTTTACTCTGATAAAAGATGGTGTAGTCTCCCCATGACTGCCATACCAGATCCTCACTACGAGTTAGAAACCTCTAGGTTACAGGGAAGAGTGCCTAAAGTCATGTGGAAAAATAGCTCGTGGAACCATTTCGTGGCATCTGGTTCAGTAAATTACACTATGGAATAGGTATATTGACCTATAAATTAACCCCAATGAATCTGTGGATGCATTATTTTTTCATTGTGAATGTTATCATAAATGATTTTTCCACTTGTCACAGACATAAGATTAATGCTCAAATGTCTCATCATGTACTTGATCATGCTTCCATAGAACTTGTATGAGAGGAACTGACCTACCTAAGAGTTTATTCACGTTGTGATCCACAATACACACTATATAGTCCTCAAAGGAAGCTTCAACATATAAATCAACCTCATCAGGATGTAAAACATGTATTGGTTCAAGAAAATATTTGTGGATATGAGATACATGGAAGACATCATGCATCGAATGGTGTCTCTGTAGAACTGATATATAATATGTCACTTTCCTAATTCAGTTAAAAAACACAATGGGGTCGTCGAGTCAAGTCAAAATCTTACCCTGCCTTTGAATTCATCAATGGTCATCCCATGGTGAAGCATTCAATAAAATTAATTACCTTGTGTTAAACACAATAGGTTATCAATATACAATTTCTACCTAGACATAGCTATAATCATGAACATCCTGATCAACTTGACTCTCTCAGATGTTTCTTAAATAACTCATTGTCAAGTTAAATCTTCCTCAACTTCCTCTAACTAGCATAAAGGTGATAAAAATCATACCCTATAGGTCTATATAAGGATCCATCAGAATGGTTCTATGAAAGATATTATTATAATAAAACTCAACTAGGGGTACATGTTTCTCCTAAGAACCCCCAAATTCAGGGACACATATTTGGAACATGTCCTCCAACACCTCAATATTATTCTCTATCTATCCATCCATCTCAAGGTGATATTCCAAGATAAGAAGAACCATTTTACCCAAGTCCGTATGGAACACCTCTCAAAACTGATACATGAAGCGGGGATCCCTATCAGATATGACAGATCATGGAGCTTAATGATTACATATAATTTCTCTGATGTATAATATCTTATTCTCATATGTCGATAATGTCCTCAAAATAGGTAATAAGTGTTCTACCTTCATCAAATGGTCAAAAAAATCCCAAACTATGTGATTAAATCTATAAAATCTATGAAAACATATCACAAATTCTATAGAAACATCATCCCATTTCAACTCAGTAATGGAAAATAGCTGTTAAAGTAGTAGAGGTTGTTGATGTTTTTTCGTTACTTATTAACAGGTGGAACACCAAGTTTTAAGGACGAATCTCTCCAATTTCATATTAATCCAAGATTAATAATAACATACATATCGATTCATCTTGGTGACACTAGGATGTACTATGCAAACTAAGGTGTGAGATTCCGACATCAACTCCTTGCAGATGCCTGTTGGGACCTAAATATGTCCCTGAAAGTGTAATGTCTCCTCCTTATAAATGTTTAAACAAAAAGAGAATTTGTATCTTAGATACATTCAAACAGGTCTATTCCCTCAGGATATGATATTTTCCTCATTCTCACCAATTCTAGAATGGTCAAGCTCACCGATAAGGCAATGGGAGTTGAATTTCCAAGATACTCTTAAACCTCAACATGTATCTCTAAAAAAACATGATATTCCACTCCACATTAGCGTTATTAAATTCATACGTCTGAGTCTTATAGATTAGATAATCATATATAAAATTTCCTATTATAGGCATATTGAAAAAATTGAAATTTATGGACAACTTGTATTCAACCCACCAACACTTCATGTGATTCAGATCATACTATATAAATATATAATTTAGGATTCTATGATCAGGGAATACCAAAAAATGGACCCCAATTATCTAATAAATCCAAAACCATAAATCATAATATTAGTATCTAGATCAACATAATGTGTTGGGTAATTCTTTTTCTATGGTCATAACTGATGAGACATATATTCCATGAATTTCTCATCCTACATTGGAGCTTCCCCCAACCCGATAATAAATGTGTCACAATAAATAGTGTAACACCTTCATGACTCCAGTAGAATCAAAATGGGCACTGATGTTATCTATCCTTTAAACTCATAAAATTATCATTCTCAAGCTTCAAACTATATTAATTTTACAACCTTCTTATTCAGTTTCATATGAGTTCATATTAAGAAAGATAAATTTTGGTTTAATCATTTGTAATACATAGCTTTCGAAATTAAACTCCCTATATTAAATGCATTCTTGAAAATTTCATAAGAAACAATTGAACTCACCATATCTGGATATACTAACACTCTAGAATCGAAGATGATATGACCCAAGAAGTAGACGTTTCCAATATAAATGTGGAAGTTACTAAAATTAGTGTAAATCTTGTTCTATATTAGTGTATTCAGAACAATCTACAGATGGTTATCGAGGTCATGTCATGAATGAGAGTATAGTAAGATATCTTCCACAAAGACTACCATGAATGAATCCAAATATGGTTGGAAAGCCAAATTTATCATATCCACAAAAATATCTGGCACATTCCTCAGACCGAAAGACAATACTAGTTACTCATAAATACCGTACCTATTCTAGAACGAATTATGAGGTATGTTTGAAGTATTGATAATTACCTGATGATATCTCAGACTCAAAAAATCAATCAAAACAATCTTATTCCATATAGATGATCACAGAAGTCATCTATTAGAGGTCATGGATACTGATTATTTTTCATAACCTTGTTCTATCCTCAATAATCTACATAGAGTTTGAGGTTTCCATCCACCTTATTGAAAAGAATGACAAGTGAACCCTGAGAACAATTTCTTGGGTTTAGAAAACTATACGCCTCCTAACCTTCCATTATAATTTTGAGATACAGATGATCTGTATGTTCTATCCTATATTGAGGAATAGACACCATTATCACCCCTTCAATAGAATAATAGTTAATTCAAACTCTATAACTAGATGAAGCTTAGAAAATTTATCAGGGAATATGTCCATCAAATTATCCACCACAAAAGGAAAAATGGTAGTTTGTATTTCCTAATCATCAATGAAGTGACTGACAATCCCACATATCACTCTGACTATCCCCTGATACTGAGGTCTTTCTCAAGATGCATTGACATCCATTTTCCCATGTTAACATGTCTACTACCCTCTATCCATATAAACATAATCAAATGATGATTATAGTCTACATGTTCTTGATAGGGAACTTACCAGTAAACCCCAATAAATACATCAAACCGAATCATTTCAATGATAAATACATTCAACATGAAATCATATGTTTATAACTTATAGGGAAAATCCGTACATCTTTGAATACATTGATCTGATACCCAAAGGGGTGTCTAGTGTAAGGACACAAAATATATACACTTTCTAGAGGCATATTCTCTCCATAATTTCCATAGATATAAAATAGAGTGACACACCTATTCCAAATAAATAAAATAGTTATTTAGAGGCTATAATAAGACTACAAAAAATATTAGATGGTCTTGCACTATGCTCCTATGACACAGAGTGAACTGTATGTAACTATCCATTACTATGTCCCTAATTCACAACCCAACTTCCCTAAGAAGGTATTCTATTCTTACATTGTGAATCATTAGTATGGTTCTCTCTACCTTGACCAACACCTCATCCTCTATTTAAGGTGGTAATCTTGTTAAATTTCTGGTGAGATAAAACTTTTCCCACACTAGAACATGGGTTATGTGTACATCCTCTCAAAATAAGAACATGTGGAAAAGTCATGTAGAAGTGCTATATATATCCCAATCCACTACATCCCTTTCACTCATCAAGATCATGTATAAAATGGGGGTTTTCCAATTTCCCCTCCCTGGTGACATATAAGGAATCTATTATTACATGTTCTCTAACTTCTACTATCATTCAAAACCTCAAATTTCTACATTCTTCCTTAAGAAAAATCACTTCTATCCCTAGATGCTAATCCACCATTGATAAAACAATTGGCTTCCCAAAAATCCTAATTATTAATGATTTAATGCTTCATTGTCACATAAATTTGGGTCAACTGGATGATATTTGCATGTGATCGGATAGAATACACTAGACCTTCCTCCAATCAGCTCGCAGGCTTGAGATTACCAACATATAAGGTCGGTGAGAACCATTTAATGACATTAAATTGAGTAGAATATTCTATATTATACATGGATCCTTACTATAGGTCTATAAAAACTCAATATTTATCACACCTCAATGTCTGTGGAAAGAATTAATCTAAAAACACTATCTATAAATCCCTGGATATCATTTGTTGGTTTCGATATGCTGGGGTATTGACATCCCAACATATCTTGGTAGAACTATATAAAATATAGTAAGTGAGAATGACCCTCCTCTATAGAGTCATCTCTAGATGATTGAATATAGAATGTATGGACTCTATATATGAATATACAACATGAGTTCCAACATCCACATAAAAGGTAGCAGGATGTGTTGAAGAATCCTTTGAGTAAAATTTTCCATATTCATGGTTGGTTGAGAAAATCTTTGCATATTCTTCACTATAACAAGAAGACCTTTTTGATATTGGGATTTGGGAACCATATTAGGAATATAAATTCGTCCATATATGGCACTACAAGAGGTTTCACAAGAGGAATTTGGCCTACCACCACTATTTCATGATCTTCACCACATTCCAAGTGTAAAACTCAAGTATTGATGGTGGAATAATTATATGATTCCAAACAAACAACATAAAAAATAATTTATCAGTTAAAAATTTTACAGTTGGATAATAAGATAGGGACATGACCATTCTATTGAAAAATATCACACCTCATGGCCTGCTCTGAAATCTAGGTCTATGTGTTAAGGAAAACCCATAACAGTCCATAAGAATTTATGAGACACTTCCAAATACCCACTAATATTTCTTGGATTAGGTATATGTGTCACATAACATATTATAGGGTCTGATATATTCAGTTTGAATTAAATGGTATATAGAAAAACCCCTATTACATTGTAATTTTCCACAACAATTTTTTCTAAATGTATAAATTTGATTAAGTTGATAATATTATAAAAATATATATATCATGGTTTGTTTATTTCCATATTCATTCCCAATTTATAAAAAATAAACCCCTTATAAATTTAAATCATAACATCATTTATCAGCATCATGTCCATTACATCTAGAATCATAATGTAAAAAGTCATATGAAATGATTTGATTATATGAATCACCATTCAAGATTTATATAAGTACTTTGTCCATAAATTTTATTGTGTAGTTGGGTAATCTAATAATCTAATGTGGCTTCAATTAATGGAATAAGTATGTCCAAAACACATAATATTGTACAACTGTCCAACTAAGGCGTCATCACCAATCATTATGTGAAAAAAATATAAATTTATTTTTTTAAATTAATTAATCCAATTAAAATATCCCTACATAAAATGAAAGAAATTTTCAATATATTAAATCTAGGAATTTACTATATGCAGTAGGAAAATGCATGTAGAAGGTAAATGTAGCATGAATAAATGCATGAGATATTAGTTCAACAGTTCCTGGAATTATGCAAGAGATGACAATTCCATTCCCTAAAAGACAAATGAAAAAAAAGTCAAAATAATAATAATATCAATATCAACAATATCACAAAAGTTGTGTGTCATCAAGTGGTGAAATCCTATCGATTATAATATGTTTAATCGAATAATAGAAATAACATATCCCAAGTAATTTTCCCCATTATGTGGTTTAGCTACTTCTAGGAATAAGCTTGTTACCAAAAAAAATTCAGCCTTGTCTCCTGTCTAACACGCAAATATTAATAGAGATGGAATATTACTATAATACCACATTGTAATGACATAACCTTAGATCCCCATAAATGCTTCCCCAATCTAGTGGGTCACATGGCCTCAAGAGACTTTACCTATATTCTTGAGGCTTTTGACATGTGGGAAAGCTCCAAGGTTTTATTGTGGGGAGAATATACCCCATATTAGAGTTTCTCTAGTGGTAATTAAAATTATACATAAAATTTTGGAGGCATAATATAAAAGATGGAACAACATAAATGATAATAATAATAAAATGTGGATGTATTAAAATACAAGAAACTATAATAGTAATCAAAAAACATAGGATGAGTAATATAATTGGTGATTTAGTGGAATGATGATATAAAAAATGGTATGAAAGGGAAACATTGGAATGAAATATTCTACATGCTTTGAAAAAAGTTTACAATACAAAAGATGTCTCCATTGGAATCACAAGAATATTCTCATTTCTTTGACCATGTTATCCATGTAAAAAGGAAATAGATAAAGTATCCATGATAGGGAACATTCCCTTATCCAGTCATGTAGTCATAAAGTCTACTGAGGTAAGAAATTCAGCTATAGTGGGTAGTGAGATAAACTCAATTGACCACCACAAATGGGGTATATAAATACTCTAGAAAATTTACATATAATAAAAGTGTGTAGGTATAATAGATAATAATAATAATAAATGATAAATAATAAATACTCGCTAGCTCATGTTCTTTTATGACACCATGCTAGCTCTACTTATGTTACCATAGGCCCGAATGAGTCTGGTTTGTGACCATATATATATATGTGTGTAATTACCATTTAAATGTATATATATTATATGTACACATGTATATGAGCTATATAAATGACGGAATTTATAGTCCCACATATGGTTATTAGGTACTCACTATACCTCAGGCATAAGTCAGGCATCCATGACTTGTCAAATGGGCCAATGGCTCCAGCAAGGATAAAATCCATGAATCTCATATGAATGCGAGTCATCTTTTCCATCAGTAGAGATTTTGGGTTTAGTCTTCATGCCATACATGTAAATTAAAGAATGTGAAGCTTCATTCCCATAACCAAAATAAATATATAATTGTGTGAAATATCATGCCATGCAACCAACCTATCGGTGCGGGAAACAACATGACCAACAAAACCATTACCTATTTTTCACCGGAAAATATCAGTGGCATACTCATAATAATAACAAATATGAGGGGTCACCTCTAATGAATTTATAAACAATTAACCCCAAACTATCCTTGTGTGTCACATTTAATATAATCCATATTTATAAATATATAACATGTTTCATGGAACTACCACCCACTTATTGTTAATTTAATTTAGTCCCCTTAATTAATAATGTACAAAAAATGAATTTCAAGGTCAATCAAAACAATTACAAGGTGCATTAGTCAGTTAATCATTTACAAAAAGGTGTTAATTTCATCTAGCACACATAAATTGTTGGAAATCAGTGTGGTATGCATCCTCTAACATGTTTGAAATTCCAATGGATTATAACTACAAGGTTTAATCAATTAAAAACTGAAATTCACATTTTAAGGCATCATGTGGATATATTTGTTGTGTGGAACAATAGAAATGCTACGAAAACATCTACAAAATTTGGAAAAATTGGTATACCAATGACCATAGGATTGTAGATAACCACTCATCTTGTGTCGAATTTTGATTCGAGGAAGAATGGAAAAATTTCCCAAATAAACAAATACTACCAGTATATAAAAAATGAGACCACACTAGAATATGGTAATAGATAGAAAAAATCCATGATTGGAAGAAAGTTTTTTATAGAGTAATCATTGTGGATCCAATGCTTCTGATAGAAATTAAATCAATGTCCATATGTGGGATTTATCAAAATCCATAAGAGATGATAAGTGAAGAGATAATGGTAGATTAATGGAAGAATTATGGAGGGGAACTGAGGGAGGAACATGAATATTGAGTTAAAAACATTTTTAGGGAGAAATAATAAGTTCACCTTTGATGATTCAGGAACACCGTTTTGATGCATGGTTGGAAAATCTATGTGCCAAACATGATGGCTCCACTTTCCATGACCCCCCAATATAGGATAGGTTCATGGTTTTCTGAAACATTCATAGGCAATGTGAATATACTCCAACAAAACATTCTACAACACTGTATAGTCATGCGACTTGGATTGCATGGTTGCATACACATCGGGCATCCTCTCATGTGTGATGAGTTACTCAAATGCTTCAGCACACAGTTATAACTTACTATGTGCTCACCATGTGACCCACAATGTTATTGCATGTTTTCAAAATAAAGTATCTGAACAAGACATAGATTCTCTTAAAAAAAATTTACTCCATATTGACCATTTAAATATATAGGAATTTATTTTAACTGATAATAAAATTAGAAATAAATTCATGAAAAACTGTCTCATTACAAATGTTGGTCGAAATATCATAGGTTAAATAATACCAAAAAGGCACCAAAAAGTTGGATCATCTAAGAACTGGGTATCTGAATATTCTATTAGGGGAGTAGCGAAATCACATTATTAAATAGAGAGCAGTGAGATTTCAAATTTAGAGTGGTTTTAGAAAAGGTGGGATATTATGTTTTCTTTTAACCATATAATATCATTTCACTTTAATGGATTTCGTAATTCATCACATTTCCTCTTAATGATTGTTGGATGTAGCCTTGTCATGACCCACCTTCATCAAGATGGGAGGAGAGCCAGCAAACTACTAGACCCATCCTTATAAAAAGTTGAAGGAGAGATGATGAACCCTGAGTCATGCCCTCAATAGGTCCCAGAGTGGCGACTAGCACCAAGGATATAGAAAAAAACATAATACAGAATGAATTACCCATTTTATTTAGTAGGATCAAAAGATAAGATGGTGAAAACCCAAAAAACTCTAAAGTTGAAGTTAAATGTATGGCCAAAACCCATTCCCATATACATGTTCAAAGATTAGACAATACAAGATACATGCAAAATCCAAAGGGAAGTACCAAAAGGAAGAGAACAACAACAACAATTGTCACAACGTCCAAGCTAGTACGGTTTTGCACAGTCCCCAAAAACCTTCTAGAACCACAAATGAAATTTTATATATGTAGGGTGAGTATATAAGCATAGTTAGTATGAAAAACCAAAATCACTCCTACACCATTTGGGATGCATTCTATTGCCCTGTGAGAAAGTACAGGTAACCAAAACACCTATCAAGGAAACATTCCACCCTGCCTCACCAAGGCGCACTCCCCAAATAATGCAATTCATGTAAGTAATAGTAACTTTACATCCATATTTGGCTACCCCACACCACTTTCCCACTGGTTATTTGAGACATCATATGATTCAAACATCCCCTTCCATTTTCACTACATTCCCACTACTACCCCAACAACAACCTTATGGCCCCCCACTACCACACATCCTACCTATAGACACATGGGCCACCACTACCATGAATCCCCACATAGAGAAAAATTGTCCACCACAATAATACATAACCATTCCCATAGACAACTGGGCTAGAACAACTACCGCCACGCCTAAAGACACGAGAGCCTCATCCCGAAGACACTTGGGAAACAAATCTACCTGCTCACACCTGGTCCAACCGCCCCAATGTACCATGCATAAGTGTCTTGGGATATAATGAACCTTAGGCAATCACAACCTACCTAAAGATAATTGAGTTACTTGGGAGAGGGAGCTGAAAAGAGCTAATATCCAGCCACCCAATATTATGTTGGAAAAAACACCCTCCCCCATGAAATGGGGGAGCTTGGCACTAATTTCTAAAATTGGGTGGGGTATGTATAAGAAATATAAGAAATAAATTTATATATATAGGTAATCAAGAACTCATCCCATCCTAAGGGTCCTAAAACTAGCCTATACACAAACACCATCGGTACAATTTATTCAAGCACAATGCATGACATCCAAAACTAGATCACCAACCATTCTTGTTATGATGTTAAAGTGGTTTCCTTAGAAAATTAATTGTCAACTATGGGGAATGTATCAGGTGAATTCACATGTCATTAAAACCCTGGACAGAATAATGAGATATCCAAACAAAAATTTAACCATTCACACTCAGTTCTCTTATAATGTCACAACAACCGAAGGAATATGTGTGATCTGTCAATGTACTAGAACCAAACCAATCCCCAACCTACGGGCACAGATGCACAAGTCGACAAATAAAAAACATGGGATCCTAACCCCATTCATATCACCAAATAAGAATCAAGAATAACAACCATGATTAACAGCAAAATATAGAAATAGAGTTTTTAGACTTAACCAACACCATTCATTAAGTTCCATCATTTTGTTTGGTAAACCGTGGTGATCACACAATGATTCTTATTCATCGTGCATCTATTTAATCAACCAAGTTTATGTGATTAACCAGTTTCCATGTTAAAACCATTCAATCAAAAGATTACCCTGAAAGACATAGTTTCATTAGTGCACAATAAAGGACCACCAACGACCATTATTTTCAGTGGGCGCAAGCCCGTACAATTCAAAACATACAAGTGAAGATAAAAGAGTACATCACCATCAAACACACTCCTTCATTCCTTAATTTCTATTTATTATATTTATTAAGATTCTGTTTCATCGATGCCCCTATGAAACATTATCATACCCATCACTCATGATACACAGTAATGATAGATGAAGGAAAACCTTACTAGGATGATCAATGATTAAGGTTTCCTCCTCATGTCAAGAATTGGGGATGGGTGGCATATAGGAAGGGAAGACTCAAATGCTTAAAGGATATGCAGAAAAGGATCTAGCATGATCATATGAATTGTTTGTGGAATATGAACTCCATGCACACCATGGAAAATAAGGAACCAAGGAAGGAGAAGAAGATTTGGGTGATAAAAAGGTCATATACTAAATTTACAGGATATGAAATCTCGATGTGTAGGAAAAACGGATCGTGGTTAGACAATGCGAATAGGTTGTTGCACATGTTCTAATAAATTGAGAATTAATAATTATCCTCAGTGATGGTATAGATAATGGCTGTGATTTAATAGATTTTGTTTAAATAGAGAGAAATGTTTAACAGGGGCGAAACTATAAATAATGACAAGGGTGTGACAACGAGGAAAAAGGCCACACACTTTGGTGGCTCAAGGGTCGCCCCAATATGAGGGATTTAAAACATATATTACTACCATTAAATGTCTTTTTAAGGGGAATTGAAACACTTTTAAGTCAAAATATATGTTACTGGGGGAAAATTGGAAGGTCCCGTGAAAACAGGGAAGGAATCGCTATTAGGTGAGTCACCATCACCCTAAAAACATCGCCCTAGCACCGTCACCTAGGCACCGTCTCCCAGAAACCATCTCCCCGGAACCATCTCCCTAGCACCATTTCCCTGACACTGTCACCTTGACAACATCACCCTTGCACAATCACCCTAGCATCGTCGGTGCCACCATTAATTTTTAGGGCCACAGACACCCATCGGTGCCACTGATGTCGATCAGTGCCACTAACTCTCTTCAGTGCCACTAATTCCCATCGGTGCAACCATTATCCCCTCAGTGACTCTGGTTTCAATCAATTCTACTAATTCTCTTCGGTGCCACTGACACACATCAGTTCCATCATTCGTCCCTCGGTTCCACTGATACCGATAGATGGTATCGACGCTCTCCAGTGCCACCAATGCCCATCGGTGCCACGATTCATTCAACCATGAATATTTGGAAACTCCTTTTGGGAAACTTTTTAATGGGTCACAAATGGTCCCTAAGACACCCCAAACACCAGAAATTTGGAAAATTAATGGACCATGAGAGTTTGGGCCATTACATAAGATACCTCTCAAAACTATTCTATTCCTTGAGAATATAAAACTAACTCAACGAAAGGAGGTCCGAACAACCATCCTTAAGATACCTCTCATGGACAAACCAACCTAGGGTTTTTCAAAACCCAGAACAAGGTTAGATATCTAGGAACACCTCTCCCCCATCTATCTCATGAAAAACCAAGAATACACTACTAATATTCTCCCTTAAGTATGTACACAAATATATAAAGGTCATACTATCCGGTCATATGGATTAAGGAGTCCCTTATTCCATGTCAAGATACTATCTACATTGGGAAGCACTGACTCACCCACACAGATTTAATCACATTCACTTTAATGTGTCTTGATTAAGAATCATGTTCTCTCCTCCCCATAGTCAGGTTTCCTCACAAACAATAAAATAATAAGGGAAATAGAACATCTCATAATTAACAGGGTCTGGCACTACATCACAATCATGTACAAAAAACACAGAACAAAACTCAAATCAACTCTGGGTACTAGGCATGCATCTGTGCCTCCCATTACCAGGTACTCTCCTCGGGGCCACCATGCCTTCATAATTGACGAACAAAGGGAATGGTTCCTCCATGAAGAACCTTCTTATCATGATCCATGATCCTCAATGGTTTCTCCATGAACATTGCATCATCCTCGATATCCATCTCTCCCCAGTCAATGGCGTACAAATACTTATGTAGATTCTGATGGAGCGGAGACAGATGTAAGATGTCATGGAACCTCTGTAGTGGATGTGGTAGCGCCAGCGGATAAGAAACTTCACTGACCCGACGCAACACCTAAAAGGGTCCAACGAACCTAGGAGATGGCTTACTCTCCCTACCAATCCTCTACTGACCACACCAAGGGGATAAATTTAAGAACACATAGTCCCCATCCTTGAACTCTAAGGGTCTCCTCCTATGGTTGGTGTATGAATTCAGCTGGTCCCGAGCCACCTTCATCCACTCAATCACAAGCCATACCTTTTCAATTGTGCTCTACACTACCTCCGAGCCGAGAAAAACTTCCTCCCCAACCTCTATCCAACACACTGGTGAATGACACGGTCTTCTATACATGGATTCAAACATATCCATGACAATGGTAGATTAATAGCTACTATTGTAGGAAAACTATAACAGTGGAAAGTATCATACCCATGATCCTTTGAAGTCCATAACACATTATCGTAGCATATCATCCAACATCTGGATGGTCCGCTCTATCTGCCCATCTGTTTAGGGGTGGAAAGCAGTGTTGAGGCATAACTGGGTTCCAAAAGCATGTTGCAGTCCTTTCTAGACTCGTGAGTTTAACCATGTGTCTCGATCCAAGTCTATAGACCTCAAAACTCTAAGAAACTGCACCACATCATCCAGATACATATGCACTAAGGAATACACCACACTCGACTCCTTGACTACCAGGAAGTGAGCTGATTTAGTTAGTCAGTCCACCACTACCTAAATAGCAACATAGCCTCCATGAACCCTTTGTAGTCACATGATGAAATCAATCGAGATGTCTCCTCATATCCACTCTGGGACATCTAAATGGTGCAACAGACCGCTCGGAACACGTTACTCAACCTTCACCTGCTGACACACGAGGCACTTTTCCCTAAACCCCATCACTTTCCATTTCACCACCGCAAACCAAAACAAACTCTTAAAGCCTCAATACATCTTGGAAACTTTAGGGTGTACCACCAGGGGTGATTTTTGGAACCAACAAAGACTACTTTGTCTAACATTAAGACTCCTCCCCCAGATTTACTATGGAAAACTACACTATCATCTAGAATAGGTAGCCCCTCTCATCCTCCAGCCTTGAATCTAGTTGTAAGGAATCTAACTCTCCCTATCTCCTTCCAACCATCTGTTGATTCATGAACCACATCCTTCTTCAACTTCCTGTTCAGGGAATCATCCAGCATGTTCCCCTTCCCTTAGATGTAATAATTATCGAAGTCAAAGTCCTGAAGAATCATTATCAACCTTCATTTTCACAAGTTCAGGTCATGTTAGGAGAAGATACCCCACATTCTCTTATGATCCACGAAGACCACAAAGCATCCCCTAATGAGGAAATTCCACCACAACATCAGCGTGAACACTACCACTGTAAGCTCTAGGTCATGGGTGACATGTTTATGTTCGTGAGGATGTAACTTCCTAGACCCATTAAAGATCACTCTCTGCCACTGCATCATTACATATCCCAAGCCTAGGTCAGAAGCATCATAATGCTCCACAAATTCTACACCGTCTTCTGGCAGCCTCAGTTCTGGGGAACTAACCAACATCCCATTTAGATAGCTAAAGGATTCATAGAATTTCTCACTCCATAAAAAATACCAATCTTTTTGGTGAATGCTATCAAAGGTGATGCACCACGATAGATGTTGGGAACAATCCTCTAGTAGTAACCTAGTAGACCGAGAAAACTACAATCCTATGCTACGTTCTTGGGTGCTTCCAAATTGACAACTGCCTCCACCTTCAACAAGTCAACTTTTATTCCCTTCTGGGACACCACATGTACTAGGAAGGGAACCTCTCGTGTCCATAACTTGCACTCGGGAAACTTACCATAGATCTGGTGATGTTGGACAACCTCTAAAACCTCCCTAAGATGCTCGGCGTAATCCTCCACTGATCTTGAGTAGATTAAGATGTCTTCAATATAAACTACTATGAACCGGTCAAGATATTCTTGAATGATGGATTTCATGAGCCCCATGAACATGGCTAGTGCATTCATAACACTGAATGGCATGACCACATACTCAATGTGCCCATATCTACACAAGAAAGAATTCTTTGAGATATCACCCTCCTTCACCCTCATCTAGTGATATCCCAATCATAGGATGATCTTAGAGAACCATCCTACCCCCTTTAATTGATCAAAAAGGTCATTTATTCTTGGAAGGGGGTAACACTTCTTGACCGTTACCTAATTCACCTTATGGTATTCTATACATTGCATGAGACCATTGTCTACCTTCCTTGCGAACAATACTAGAGTACCCCATGGTGACACACTTGGTTGGATAAAAACCTTCTTCATCAGGTCATCAATTTGAATCTGCAACTCCAAAAATGCAGAAGACGCCATCAGAGAAAGATCCATCGAAATATGATGGGTACTGAGGTTCAATTATATCACAAAATCAATGTCACATTGAGGGGGTCAAGTCACAAACTCATCGAGGAAAGCATCTAGGAATTCACTAACTATCCCTCGGGAATCCACCATTTTTTTTCTATCGTCACCACTGACAACTCAGCTAATAAGGAAAGAAGGGGCTCTACTCGTCGGTTACCCTTTGGGCCACCCAGCTTGCCGAATAAAGTCACACATTGGCCACCCATATTTGAAGACAATAAGCTTCTCTAGATGCAGACTATAATGGAACACATAAATAAAAACCTTTATATGCTTAATATGACATGATATGGATTCATTTTTGAAAAAGAAGGTCACATTGGGTACTTGTGGCCCTACTATCGGTCTATATCCCAAGAAAAAATAAGACACTCTGGTCTGAGCTCTGACTCGTGTTCTCAAAACCAAGGGAAGAAGAAGTCTCTCTACATCTAGACCCAATTAATGGCCTATAAAGGGTGAAAAACGGAGTGTGAAGCTCCTGAATCAAATATGGAACATGCAAGAGTACTAAAAAAACTGATCATACCTTGAACCACCTCTAGCACTACTGGAACTACTACCTCTTCGGCATGCAACTGCCCATGCCCTGCTCTTCATCCCCTTGGCTGTTAGCCACCTCCCTATTCACGACCTAGTCGACGTCCCAGTGGAGTGACCTAAGGCTAGCCTCCTCCCGCAACGTCTGCTCTCGGAGGAGCGGGAGTTCGATGTCCCTTTGGCGGCTGCTAAAAAGGCCTAGCTTGAAACTACTACTACAGAGGTAGGCATTAAATATTCCCACATCCACTGTAATTCACTCGGTCTGGGCATTGGATCCGAAGGTTCCCACATCTGCCACAGATGAAGCATATTGTTCTTAGGCCCACAGAGAAAGGGTGAGAACCAGTAGATCATAACTAGAACATCTAGGGCCTCCTCCCCATTGGCCAATACCTAGAAAGACATATTGATGGAGGCATAATAATAACGACCATCCTCTTTGAAGAACCCAATGGGCTCCCTTCTCGCAGAACACCTCCCAGAGTGTGAATCGTCTCCACAACCTCAACCTTCTTATGAACCTCTAAGTACGTCAGTAGAGTGAAGGGAGTAATCGTATACTGAATAGAAGGTCAGAATGCCTCCTATAAATTTATCTCCCGAGACTTCTCATTTGGAAAGAGGTCTAGAGAAAAGTTAATTAGATCCTTGAACATGATCCCCAAATACCTCACTAATATACTCCCCTACTCGAGGGAGAGTAACTATTATCTCTTCTCAGCCTTCATCATAAATGAAAGGAAATCTTCCTATAACTCCTTATTGATGTCAGCCCACAAAACCTCACTCTCCATCCTCTCTTAGAGGTAGATCATCCACCACTGACACACTACTCCCCTAATCTAACTGGAAAACAGCGGAACCCAGTACTCAACCGGAGCCCGTATCATGTTGAAAGTTATCCCCAACTACTCATACGAAATTTGAATGTCCATGTATGAGACGCTGCCCTCACACATCTCATGGGTCCCATACTAAAAGGAATGAAGTGTCATTTTCCATTGGTCATCTTCCTCCTCTTGATTAGTACTATATTGATCATCCAGATCAGCTTCTTATCCCTCAATCACCCGCACTACTTGTAGATGTCATCTGGGTGCCATAGCTGTAAGGTAAACAATGAATGCCTAAGCCCGAGTAGCGTAGAAGGTTTATTTTAAATTTGTATAAAAAATGTTATTTAAATTCCCTGATGACCTTGAAAATAAAACAACACAATCCATTTTGATGCATGAACCTTTCCTAGTGTCTCTACCCTTCCATCACCATAGCCTCACTTAGTCGTTCAATAGGTCTAGAGTCCTTGCATCAGATAACTGGGGGGCCTAAAATCCCATCTTCTAGTAGTTATTCCCTAGCTTATTTCACATACCATGATTTTTGAACACTATTTCCCTACCATCCCATGCTATCCTCATTGTTCCTAACATTGAAATCAATAAAATCCTTCCACCTTTTCCTTTGAAACAATTCTGTCTTGACCCACCTTCACCAAGATGAGGGGAGGGCCAGTAAACTGCCCGACCCTTCATTCTTTAAGTTGATAGAGATACAATGACCCCTGAGTCCTGCCTTTAATAAGCCCCAAAGTGCCAACTAGCACCATGTGTATATAATTACACATAATATAGAAGTAATTAACCTTTTTATTTAATATAATTGAGAGATATGATGGTTAAAACCCAAACAACTCCAAAGATGATGGTAAAACTAAAGCCAAAACTCATTCCCATATGCATGTTCAAAGATAAACCTATAGAAGGTAGAAGAAAAATCCAAATTGAAGTACTAATAGAAAGAGAAAATCAATAGAAACTATCCCAACATCTGAGCTAGTACGGTCCCGCATGGCCCCCCAAGTCCTCTGGGAATCTTAAAAGTTTATATACCTAGGATGAGTATACAAGAATAATTAGTAGGTAAAACCAAAATCCTTTTGCACAAGTGGGGAGGAATTCTAATGCCCTATAAGAATGTATATTTAACCAAAACACCAAACAAGGAAATAATCCACCAAGTCACGCCAAGGAACACTCCCCAAATAATGAATGTCAGGTAAGTAATAGTATTAACACATTGAAATTTCGGTACCTCACACCACTTTACCACTAGTTATGAAAGGCATCTTACGCATCAGACCTCCCCCTCCATTTTCACTACAGTCCCACTGCCATTCCAACAACAACCTTAAAGGCCACCACAACCACACATCCTTCCCACAGACACCTAGGTTACCACAACCACACATCCCATCCTATAGAGACTTGGGCCACCAAAACCATACGTAACGATGTCCTAAAACACCAGGTCTAGAAAAACTACCTCCATGCTCAAAGACACCTGGGCCTCATCCCCAAGACACTTGGGATACAATTCTACCCGCACACACCTAGGTTGGCCACCACAATGTTCCCTTCCCAAACAGTCCTAGGCTATAATGGACCTCAGGTCATTACAGCCTACCCAAAGAGTCTTGGGATACTCAGTAGAGGTCCTAGAAAGGAGCGAGTAACTAGCCACCCAATAGGATGTTGGAAAAAAACCCCTCTACCATGAAATGGGGGTGTTCGACACAAAGTTTTCAACTTGGGTAGGGTGTAAAAAAGAAAAATAAGAACAAAATTTATACATATAGGTAAACAAGAAAACATCCCAACCTTTGTGTTCCGAAACAATCCCATACACAAACACCCTCATCACTATTCATTCATGAACGAATCATAACAACAAAAACTAGATCACCAACCATTATTATTATCACGTTCATATATTTTCATTAAAGAAAATTAATTCTACACTACCAAGTAACAATCAAGAACATTCACTAGTCATTATAACCATGTACCAAAGAAGGAGATAGCCAAATAGCAATTTAACCATTAACACCCAGTTCTCTAGTAAAGTCACAACAACAAAAGTTATATGTAATATCCCTCAAATTACTAGAACCAATCCAAGCCCCAACATACAGGCACAGATCCACAAGACATCAATTTAACAACATGGGATCGCATCCCAATCCATGTCACACCACAAGAATAAAAAATAATAGCCATGATTAATAGTAGAACAGAGCAAGGGAGTTTTAAATTAAACCAACACCATTCATTAAGTTCTTTCCTTATGTTTGGTTAATCAGGTTGATCACACAAGGATTATTATTCATCGTGAATCCATTTAATCAACCATTTTTATGTTATAAACCACACTCCATGTTACAACCATTCAATCATAAGATTAAAAAGAAAGATAGAGTTTCATTAGTGTGCTATAAAAGACCACCAACGACCACTAATTTTAGTGGGTGTTAGCCCACACAATTCACAACATATTTGTGAAGATAAAAGAATATATCACTATAAAACTCACCCCTTCAATAATTTATGTCCATTTATGATCATTGTTAAAATTTGGTTTCATCCACGCCCTGAGGAAACAATATCATACCCACCCCTCATGATACACTTTAAAGAGAGATGAAGGAAACCCCTAATTGGATGATTAATGATCTAGTTTTACTCCTCATGCCATGAACTGAGGATGCACGACTTGAATGAAGGGATGACTCGAACGCTTCAAGGATGACCAGGAAGGGCTCTAGCATGGGTGTACGATTCGTCTGTGGAAGATGATCTACTAGAGCACAAAAGAAAAGGACGAACCAAGGAATGATAAAAATATTTCAGGTGATACAAAGGTATTATCCTAGAGTTATTGGATATGAAATCTCAATGTTATAGAAAAAAGGATCATGGTTTGACCACATGGCTGGTCAGTTGCACACATTCCAATTAATTTAGATTTAATAATTTTCCTCAGAGATTTTGGAGATAACATATGTGAATTAATAGATTTCTTTTATACAGAGAAAAACGCATAACAGGGGCCAAACTATAAATCACAATAAGGGTGTTACACTAAGGAAAAAGGACACATGTTTTAGTGGATTAAGGTTATCCCCAATATAGTGGATTTAAACAATTTTTATTACCTTTAAATTGATTAGGAGGCATTATAAACACACGTTTACATCAAAAGACACATTACTGAGGAAAAACTAGAAGGTACTAAAAAAATAGGGAACACATCACTATTAGGTGAGTCACCGTTGCCTTGGCACTTATATCCTAGCACCGTCACCCCGACAACATTTCCCTAGAACCTTCGACCTAACGCTGTCTCCTTGGAACCATCTCCCTATCACCATTAGTTCCACCATTAACCATCAGTGCCATAGATACCTATTAGTTCCATTGATACCAGTAGGTTCCACTAACGCTCATCGATGCCACTGATTCCCATCAGTTCCATCATTCACCCCTTAGTTCCATTGAAGCCGATTGGTTCTACTGATGCTTTATGGTTCCACCGATTCCCATCAGTGGAATTGTTCATCCCTCGGTGCCACCGATGACGATCGGTGCTACCGACGCTCTTCGAGGCCACTGACGCCCATTGGTACCACCGTTCATTCAACCCAAAAATTTTTGAATCTCTTTTTTGGAAAGTTCTTAATGAGTAGCAGATGGTTTCTAGAACACCCCAAACACATGAAATGTGTCAATGTAATGGACCAGGAAGGTTTGGGCCATTACAAGCCTATTGATGGTGAACCATGTAAATTATTTGTTTCATGTGCTTGCTTTAACATCTATTGATTATACACTAGATGAAATTGAGAAAGAGAGTATAATATTTTCAAATAATGAAACCATATCCAAAGGGATAGTCAATTTAATAATTCATACCCTAATTCACCCCATCATAGGGTATTTAACATAGTTGGGATAATAATTATAGAATTTCATGGATATTAATCTTGGTATGAAATTGAAACCTTGAATATGTATTTGGTGCCTAATAAACTTGAGAAAATTTAGAAAACATGACATGGGTTTTGAACATGAAATTTATGTAATTCATAAACATATACAAAAATATTTATCTGGTTCTATACATGTATTTTACAAAGGCCATCACTAATTCTTCCTTAAGGAATAATAAAATAGAATTCAAGAGACCAAATTTAACCTTTAGTTAATAGTTTTTTTTGGGGGTGATGTAATGATTGTGTTGAATATGTGAGAAGGTTTGAGATGGAAACAATATTTATGGATTTATAATAACTTAAAACATTTGAGTATAATTAAGCCAATGGTTTCATTAAAGGTAAATTGTTGTTTGAGTTTTATATAAAACCTATGTTTAGAAAATGGATAATTTTGAAAGCATCTTCTTAAATAAATTTCATTCTACATTAAATTATTATGTTACAATTAAAAACTTTTACTTTCATCTTTTAAACCATGGTATTATAAATTGAAACTCTGTCTTTTTTAATGAGTCTTCAAAACTCCACTTTTGTCTATGATTAATAAAAACTCATAAAGTATACCATATTTGAAATGAGCACCAAGAGGAATTTCATTGAAAACAAAGACTTGGATTAAATTAAATGATGTTTTCAAGTCAATTAATAGTTATTTATTAATAAAGTGAGTTATTGTACCAATCGTATAGTAAATAGAAGCTATTCTTAGAAAATATAATCTTGGTTGTGGGATATCCCATTCTTATGTTATACCAAACCCTATTTATGGTGTGACATAATAAGATGCACATTTTTATTGTTTTTGATTTATATAAAATTATTTTTAATCTATTTTTCTTGATAGGGATGAAATCATATTAGAATGGATAAAATGTCAATTTTTCATTCCTTTTGAATCAGTTGGAATAATATAAACATGATTGGCTAACATTATATTATATTTTATCTGTATATTAGATTACTAGTTTTTATTAATATATTATGATAATCACTGATATATTTGGACAATATTTTATTTTTTTTATAATTCATTTTTGTATTATTACTTTGATAAACAATATTTTCAATGTATTTTTATAATTTGTGTCTCCAATTTATTTTAATTGTTGGAAATTTTATTTAATTTAAGTATATGAAGTGCACCAATATAAATTATATTTATTTCATAGGTTTTGGATATTGTTGGTTTAGTCTTATATGTTTATTAAATTATCAAATTATGTATAGTTTAGTGGTTGGGGTGGGCTATTAATGCCCTAACTCTAGTATATCACTTCAAATATTCCATAGCAAGGGAATCAACGCTATCTTGAATATAGTATACAATATTTTCTTTCCCCAAAATATACTATTTTACCATTAATTCTATATTTTAGGATATTTCGGTTGTTTTTCATTTCCTTGATAATCTATTATTTGAGTTAATTTTCATTAAGAAAGTACTATTTATATGGATCCTATCAGTATATTTAGGGACATGTTATAGTGGATACTAATTACAAAATTTCTCAATTTTTTAGATATTACTTTACTTTTTTATTTGGATCCCATAAAGATTGTATTATATATATTTACATTTGTATAAACATCTATTCATACATGTTTTTATTCATTTTATGAGTTGAGACAACATTAGTGGTAACCTACTGAGTATTTATTACCTCACCCTAAATGAAAAATTTACTAGACATGTATTTTTTATTAATATATTTCATGTATATATGGAAATGTTTGTAGGTATTTACGTATGTTGATTTACTGTGAAATATGTCATGGGGAGTGATAAAACTCAAGAACATGTTGAAGCATATGTTTTAATGGTCATAGTTCATGTTTGTCACATCTTACATTTTTTTAAATTTTCTTATCATTTTTATCCCTTGTCTGTATATTAAAGACTAGATAATCTAATATGCATTCATATATATATTTATGGTATGTTTATATACATGTATATTCTTCTATAAAATGTTTAGCATTTGTATTAATTTTTGGAACATCTGATTTATGAATAAGTATTACCTTATTTTTGATAGAATACTTCCATAAAATATTTTTATAATCTGTGTGGGTAACTCATTCACCAAATATATATTAATCCTTATAATTCATGTTTCTATCTCTTAAGTATTGGGGAGGGATCCTTAGGTTTGGTAATTCTACCTCTGGTACCATTTATGTAGCAATTTCAGGTCCCCTACACATGAAATATGAGTTCAAACATGGGATGGAATTTGACTATCCTAGTATTTAAATCTCTAGTTATGTTTAATATGAATGGTGAGATTAGTCCCATAAGTAATGGTTGATATAAATGTTCACCTCAATAATTTTTAGAATCATGCCATTGAGGGTGATTAGTGGTCTTGAAACTTATGTGAGTGGAATATATCATTGGGTCTCGATGATGTATATAGAGGAGGGGTTAGTAGTTATTTTTCTTTAGTGGAATTTTAAAGGTCTACAGGGCATGGTATGTGAGAAATGAGTTGATATGGTTAGAAAAAATGTTTCATTAGGGTATTGAGTGTTTTTTATATAGGATAAAATAAGGTTATAAAGATTAGAATGTTCTGTGTAATTGAAATGGAAATTAGACTGGAAAATTTACGATAGGGTCATGTAAGGACCATGGGTTGTGAGATCCCAAGGATGTATTATATATTATTTTTCATTAGGGACTACACACCATGTTGGGTTTACTGTGTTTATTGCCTTCCATCCCTGAGAAATATGGGTATATTGAATGGTTCATTTTATCATTACCTCTCTATTATGACCTAAAATAGATAGGTTGTCCTATATGATTATATGGATGTTGATATGTGATATGAATTACAAATCTATGTCTCATATGACTAGCACCCTTTTGGGGTTCATATCATGATATGTGATTGATGTGTTTATTGTTACTTGAGAACTATGATATGGGATCGTGAGAGACATTATTTATTTCATTCACACCTTTTACACTGATGGACACATTAAATTGATAATAGTATGGTTCCCCCAGTAGTAGGATGTAGAGTTTCACTATACAGGTTATCATCTACAATAATGGGTTCTATTTTTTCCCATTATTATACTTGCTAAGTGAAAAAGACACCATATACATTTTTTACCCATGGTTAGATTGACCAAAATCTCAAGGACCCTTCTATAATTTTCACTAATGTTGGACTAGTGAAGTTCATATAACAGTATGGAATAGAGAATATGTGGTAAAACTAGTCGTTTGTTTAGGATACCATTCAAATTTTCTTATATTAAGTGGTGTGATGTATATGGTTCACCAAAGTTAACAACCCATGATGTGACAAGTTTTTTGTTGTCCATGTTCAAACATGGTGACTACACATGTATACTTGTATGTATAGGGTTTTTTCTATATTTTTTATTTTTTATTTTGAATACATGGGTATATCATGGTATGAAAAGGAAGAACCATTCACAGTGTCCTATAGAGTTGAATTTCTTACACATTGTATGACATTCCAAGTGGGTGTATATAATTTATATATGATGTGATGGTCTAAGAACATGTTGTATAAAAAATAAATATGGATTAGTTAAATTGGTTTTGTATAATTGATCAAGGTGAAACTTGTGATTTATAGATGATTATCTATCCTTTTTATGATATCTATTTTCTGTTGTAAATTATTTTCACATTGGTATATCATTCAATGAATATGATATATAATATTCATATTCATTGGTTAGATCATGGGTTGAATTTAATTTTTATAATTTCTCATTAGTTGTAATTCTATATGATTACTCTAATTATTAATTATTAATGATGATTATGTTATTTATATATAATTATGCATTGAGATATTGAGAAAAAAACCTCCCAAAATTTGGTTATTGTCTCTTCCTGTAGGCCGAAAACATTAAGCATATCGGATTATGGGCCTATGTTCATGTGGTTATGTAATTATAGAATAAGAAACTACTTTATGATATAGGTAATTATAGGAATCCATATTATTAATATAATGTGTGGGGGTGATAATATATGTTAAGAAGGAGACTTTCACTGAGGGTGGGTATAAAATAATATTGTGAGAGTACATGAGCGGGGAAAATATCCCAATTGTTCTATATTATAGTGGGGAGATTCCCTAAGGTTGGACACCAAAAAATTAAATTAATTTCTATATGGATGGAAAATAGATCATCCAATGAATTGTGAAATATTATATAGTATTAAACAAGTGGATAACTACTTGGGTTTGGTGATTAAATATTTTTGATTACTATGTGTTTAGAAAACTATTTGGTGGTGGTAATGGATGATCAGTGAGTTCTATGTGGGTGGATAACTATATAGTGGATGTGATACTATAATAAAGTCCCTATAAGATTAAAACCTCTTTGATATGGATTTGGAAATGGTAGATTATATTTTATTAGTTATATAAGAATGTGTTAAGAGGATGTGTTGTGGTTTGAATGTGTGATGATATGTTATAAAATAGAATTGGTTGGTTGGTAACCTATTAAGATATTCTCATAATTTATTATTTTAATATATTAATTCCGTACATAGAAGAATTATTATGCTTTATTCATATGGAATCCTAATAGTTTCCTAGAGAAACAAACTAAGTAAATTTATATTTTCACACATAATTTATCTAATCTATTTATTAAATTTCATTGATAGAGTTAGTGGTGGTATCATGGGACATTATATCCAAACATAAGAGACTTATAATTGGAGGAGTTTACATCATTCCTTTCCAAATGTATATATGATATTTTATCATTTTGATTGTTTTGATATGTTTCAATAGATCTATTATCACATAATCAATATAGTGAAAGCAATTAGTATCCCAAAAAACCCATGATCTACCTTTTATTGTAACTCAAAACATGATATATATAAAATGAAAACCTATACATGTAACCTACAATGAAGAGTTGATAATTTTAACTACTTTAAGTATCATTAATATATATCACACATGGGAAGACATCATACTACCCTCTCCACATCATATCAATAGGTTTAAACCAACCAACAAATTGTACAGGAAGGAGGCCCCCTCCAAACTCATGAAATGCTAGTTCTTATTAATGTTAATAAAAAATAATGACGGTAGATTTTAGAAGAGAGGAATCCATAAGGCACAAAATTCATATACCCAAACATCACATATATAAAGATGATATCATAATTGAAAAATATTAATTATATAAAATAATGTTCAACATAATAATCAATTATGTCTAGTTCCTTTTTAAACATGGAATCATAAATAATGGGGTTATAAGTGAACTAAAAAAAATGGAACATAAAGTAATTTATTACAAGAACTATTTTTATATATATCTTTCAAATACCTTTGTTCCTATATTATGAAATGGTTTCTTAAGAAAGGGTGACCTCATGTGATAAAAAAGGGATTACAAGGGATATATCTTGAAAATATCCTCATATATGTTTTATAACAGGATAATAACATTTGAAAAAACCTACCCATCATATGATAGATCATAAACATGATTCATGGAATAAATATTTGTTATTCATAATACATGAATACTAATGGAATGAAAGAACATGGGAGATGATTGTAAAAAATTTCCATAACACGTAGTGTTTAAGAAAATGAAAAAGAATAGAAAACATTATCAGAACTTTACCAACCAAATCATCCATAACATGTTAGGATTCATCTAACCACCAATATACCTGCTCCATTTTTGGTATAACAACCCATGTACCCTATTTTTGGGATTGGGAAAACCACAAAAGTACCCAATGTGATCATAGAATATTAATTATTACCCAAATAAATAGAGTTTGATATAGGTCCCACCATCACATATTGAAAATAATAGAAATATGTGACTCTAGATCATAAAACATTAATAATTTTAGAACCCATTAAAATAAATGGGTTTCAAAAAAATCAATACATCATAACCCATTGAAAAGAAACAAGTTCCATAATCATTTCATCAATTCATCATAACATAACCCCTGAATAAAATAATGTTTTCCATAAAAATTAATTCCCTGTAAATGTAAATCATTTAGGGAATGAATAAAAATTGTATTCTTGGATAATATACTAGGTAAAATATATGTTAAATCAAAGTATGTCATCATAGATAGGAAAATAATTTGAAAAATCAATTGGAAAACATCATGAGATAAATATGCCTCCCATTTTTAAAACACTTTTTAAATATTTACATATTTTAAAATTTTATTTCATTGAAAATAACCTTGGAATCATAAAAATAATCCTTTAAAGATCAATTCAATAATTTATTATGGAAAAATAAACTTTTTCACTTAATATTTTTTAAAACATAAAACAATTTCAAAATCGTTTTCATTTTGAATAACCATGTATACTTAAAAAGGTAACAATAAAGATGAACTAAAACCATTTTTGATTAAAATAAGATTTCAATAATGAAAAATTATTTTTAAAATATAAAATAATTTTCAATGAAACATCCTTCAAATCATGTAATTGAATATTCAATTAAAAAAATTTCCGGATGGAAATAAATTCCATTCATGTTATACACATTAATAATGATATTCATTTCAATTTTTTTGGGAAAATTCAAATATTACAAGTCTGGAAATCATTAAGACTATTTATTTTTTTAAAAATACAAAAAAATTAACAACTTTTTATGAATATTTTTAATAAATTCCTTTTATTATGTTAAAATGTTTGGAATACATTTTTTGAAAACATGAATATAGATGAAAAGGGGTTGTTGGCCGAAGAGTCTAATAATGTGTATTTTATTTTAACACATTATTTTTTAATATTGATTACCTAAAGAGAGGAATGTTATGGGAAAACATGTATTATTAATAAATAACCAGAGGAGAAAAAATGTTATGAGTTTCATGAGAGATATATTATAATATTTCATTACTAGAGTCATAAACACTAACAATCTCGATATAAGATGAGATTATATCAATCAACCCTTACTACATTGGTGACATTGAATAGTAATACCCATTCAAAAGATATAGTAATATCTATATTAAAATCAAGATAATTTTATGAATAATATTCATAAAATACATTCATGTATTTTATATAAAGAACATAAATGAAATTCAAGGGGAATATAGAATATGACTCACAAAACATAAAAGTGATATAGAAATCCCAAAGTATACGTTTCGACATTAATCATACATAATAAAACTTCTTAAATAATAAATCTATTTTTATTATACCTATAGTTCATAAACCTAATTATATATAAAATAATTTATTTTTCTTACTTATATTTTTTTACCCATTTACTAACAAATTACATATTAAAAAATGGTTTTGGGTAATAACAACATTGTTTTTAATGTGTGTTGATTTAATATTATGAATCCTTTGAAATTTATTATGGTTATATCATATTTAAAATATTTATCCTCATAAAAATATAATATACACTCAATATAAATTTATTTATAATAATCCATAAAAGTTATAGTAAGATAATGAATACACTGTTCATGGAGACGGTAGGTCATATGTATGTGTGGATGTTGTTTCCATTTAATTTATAGATGAAATTAATGAAAAGAAAAAATATATTAACATTATAAAATCATTATTATTTAATATATATCATGTATATTAATTAGATTTATCTTAATTTACATCCATGAAAATCTATAGTGAAAAAAGAATCACATTGATTCGTGAGGTGGCGGTCTACCATACACAAAATTGACATTTTCGTATCTCACACACAATGGAAATAAAGAAATTATATGATATATACTAATTATAGAAGCATAATTATGATATAAATTAATTAATATTAATTTAATCTATCATTTTTATCTTATATGTACAACAAAAAAAACACATCAAATTGGTTTGCGAGAAGGTAGCCTGTCATAAACATGCGCGATGTTATTATTTTACGAATTGTTTTTAGGTAATATTTTAGGAGATTTATTATTATTAAAAATTTATAATAATGTAAAAATATTATATATAATAATTAAATCAACAATTATATCCATTTTTGAGAGGTGGTGATTGAAAACGAACAACATCAACTCACATGGTGGTAGTTTCCCATACGCATGATCAACAATTTCATTTTCCATTTGGTAGAAGTGAAACAACTATAAGTTATTAAAATATTATAGTAAAATATAAATATATTTGAATGATTATTATTAGTATATAATCATAAATTAAAAATATTTTAAGGAGTTAGAATAATTTGTAAATAAAAACCCCATAGTTTTAAACATTGTCTCTTCTTTGGATATCATCTTTAGGTTTAACCTAAAGACTTCATATAGTTGATTTATATCCTCACCAAGGCCATTAAAAAGTATTTAGAGATTTAAGGGAGATATTTTGTTATTTATTATCTAATCAAGTGGTTTTTTATTTTTCAATCGGATAGCACAGAGATTAACTTTTAAAAGAGGGGGCTGGAGACACCCATAGATTTTATGAAATGAATAAACTGTAGCCATGTTTTTCATGAAAAATAAAAATAAAAAATGGTACATTTAAGAACTATAGTGATGATGAGGTCTAAATATTTCAATACAAAGTGTTTTCTACATGCTTGTATGTCATTTTAGACCTTGTAATTTTAGTTTGACCATAAATGAGATAATTCATTTTAACTATTTTACAAATAATTAATGTAATAAAATTAATTTTAAATTAATAGATAACATTAATTTTTATAATTAAAAACATAGAATCCATTTTTATTAAATAAATTCAAAGATTTAAAATTTTCTATTTCAAAATTAAATACCCAGTTGTGGTAAATAACCAACTCTCCAAAGCTAAAATTGTCAAAAGATTAAAAATATTTTATATCAAAATTCAATTCGAAATTGATTTCAATGAATTAAAATGGATTAATAAATATGTAATTGAACTATTTTTACATTAATGTCCACTTTAATTTTTATATTTTTATATAATTTAAAGGAAAATTAAATTCTTAAAAAACAAAATTATTTTCCTCTATTCAATTTAAAATTTATCTTCTAAAAAATTTATCAAAATTTCACCGTAAGATAATATTGAAATCATGTTTTAAAAAATGTATTTTATTATTTCAAATAATTTTTTAAATCTTTGAGAAATTTATTTTAAAAAATAAGTTTGAAAAATATGATTAAAGTGCTTTTATAAAATAATTGTTTTTTAAAAAAACACTAGATTTATTTTTATATCATTCCTAGAACAAAAAAAATGAATGTTAAATAATTTTATTAAATATGTAATGTATAAATTTATTTATAATAATTCACCATAGTTTGATTTTTTTAACATGTTTTTGTTGAGAAAAAATGTTTTTTAGTAAATGATTTCCTTTATTTTCAAATGGTTTTATATTAATTTTTTATTTTTAGACAAAAAATAATCCATTTTATATATATGTGTAAAATATATACTTTCATAATTTATTTAGACATATTCCTACCTCCAGTTAAAATTTCTAGGAGATAAATTTCATATTAAATAATATTATATTAATATTATGTGGTGTTTTGTTTTAAATCATTATTATGTGTAATGAAACCTACCAAAAAATTAACATTTATTTTAAAAAATAATTTCACAAAATACTGGGGTTTTACATTATATCCCTCTTAAAATGAATTTCTCCATCGAAATTACATCACTCTATTTCAAATGACAAAGGACAGTTTAACTTCATTATATCATTATATTCTCATGTAGTATCTTCAAGCTGATGGTTTCACTACAAATGTTTGACCAAATAAGAAGACTTGTTTCGTCACACCTTATTTGTATGATATAGAATCACCATATGTTATTCATAATATAAAACATCATTTTGTAGTTTTATGACCTCTAGGTTTAATACATGTGATGGATCAGGGATATACATGATTATAAGAGAAACATTAAACATATATTGAACCTGAGAGAGGTTTGGTGTATGGTCCAAATGAAAATAAATCGTCCCAATATGATCAAGAGTATCAAAGTGACTGATATATCCAAGTAAAAACTTTCTTTTATATCCTAACTAACAATTTACCACTAGGTTATGCTTCGATCAATTTTCACTCCATCTATTACTCTATGACATGAATATTCATGAGGATTTATCAATACTGTCGAATGAACTAAAATCATCAAACGAATAACAATTCATTCCGTCAACCTCTAATAATTTACTATAACCGTTTTTTGTAGAATAAGATATCCACTAACATCCAAACATTAATGTAATCAATTCCATAAACTATAAAATTTATGGATCCTCTCAGAATATGTCTGACTAAAATTTAATCCCAAACATTGGAATGATTTTATATCCCATACATGCATGATCTAATTATTAGTAATTTTATTCCCCCATAAACTCCCATTAAAAAAATCTCATGTCTACCACATACAAAAATTCACAACATTACCATATATACTTCCAAATTATAATTCTCTTTTCATTCCTAAAGTAAAATTTTTTCATATCCAAAAAAATTCCTTTATAAATCAAGGTTCATCCTTACACAGATAGATGATAATAGGTTGATTTATATTATAAAATGTGAATTCATTAATCTTGAATCCATGTAGAGGGATTTTAACAATTCTTAAAATAACAAGAAGTTTTAATAAAGGAATCATAAAAATATTTTCATATGACTCCATTATAAAAAATCCAACATGAAATTCCCCAATATAGTGTGATAAAACTATCTTTTTTTACTTCACTTTTGTCTATTAAAAAATATTTCCCTTTATATTTTATCTTTATTAATTTTCGAGGATTATCATCCTCCTTATCCATTTTATTATGGAATTAATTTTTATACTTAATAAATTATTTTCATTTCAGATGCTGAAGTGTGGGTGGTGCATTCTATTGATCATTCTCTAAATTTTTTTCATTGACTAGATTATTCATATCAAATATACATTCTATTTATTGATGGTTATGATTTATACAGTTATAGAACCGTCTTGTTCCCTTCAGAAATTCACTTGAGTTATTTGTCACACATTTTGTGCATGCAGATGACTAATATTTGTTTCCACCATGAGATTTATTCTAATTTTAATGAGGCTCGATCTTTCATTTCTTATCAAAACCATATAAATGTACATAATCTCAAATTTAGATTTTTTTCGTAGGTTTAAATCACACAACTTGATCAAAGGTACTAAGGAATCATTTAGATTACACCTTTCGATGATAAGGTTTTATGCCCCCAAAGAGTTGATCAATTTTTCTTCCCAGGATGATGATTAAACAATAATAACACCTTGCATGCTTTGTAAAATTTTCTTCATTGGTTCTAATATATTTATCATCCCTCTACTTGAGATTACAAAATTCTTTCTCTATCCTTTAACATGTAAAATGTTTGTATGTAATTATGTTCAAATAGCCTCTTAACTCATCCAACTATATTATGTCAATTTTATCTTCTTAACTAAATTTTATAATAAGGTTCCACTATCGATCTGCATCACCTTCCATATGATTGAATGAAAAAATATATTCTTTCATCATCTGAACACTGGATAATGGAAAATATATATTTAGTTGAAATTATCCATTTGTCACTGAAAAATATATCATTTAACCCACTAAAATAAGGTGGATGTTTCCTCATGAAGGACTCAATAAAATGGTGTTCCCTTCTTTGAGTATTTTTATGTTCAGTATAATTCAATGGATGAGAATTTTGTACAATCAAATAAAAATATTTTTTATTCCAACTGACATAAAATTTGGTTTCTATGGGGGATTGCCATTTAGTTTCCCATGAAAATCAGTATTGATGTGATTCCTTCAGGTTCTAACCATTGGATGAAACCAAAATTCATATTCCGAGCAACACTAATAATAGTGGAAAACACATACTATTAAAGATTAATTTATATGATTTCTATATATAAACACCTTCTTTTAGATCAATTTTTATCTTGGGTAATTCATGAACACCATCTATTTATATCCTTCATGATTAATCCTATAGAGTTTTTGAATTTAGAAACCATATCCCATCAGAGTTTCATACAAGTTTTGATGTAATTCCAATGTTTTTTATACTAGGTAATTCTTGAGTTAGGACCGACATACCTTTTTTGATGTTATTTCCAAGTGTTAAATTTATACTAGAACCATTTTCACATATAGTATCTAAAGAGGGATGTAATTTCTTTGGAACCACTCACTAAATTCTTCACCATAATTATAGGATATTTTCTAATACATATACATATCTTTATGGTTATCACTAAATATTTCTTATCCAATTTTCTAAATATTTATCTAAACCTCAATCTGATACAAACTATAGAGACCCAAACATCTCATACAAAAATATTACTTCTTAATAGATTTATAGTCATTACAAATCAGACTGATCCAGCAAGAATCGATTAAGTCTAGCGTCTTTGTAAATATGGATACATGAAAAATGAGTTCACAATTGAAATTCACCATCTCCAAATATATTCTTAATAATTATTACCCTTCAAATATATATCATTAATAATTCATTTCATCATAAACTAGGTTGGGGAAACAAAATAAATGGTGATCTTAGATACTCTAGGAGGGTAAATAATAAATATGTCAGCATAACAAGATTATAAGTGTATGAGAACATAATAATAACATTCAAAAAATAAAACCCTAGATATTGAATTTGTTAAACATGTTTGGTGGCCTAAATCATTTTAACTACTAAGTCATGAATAATATTGATATCAAATAATAGTTACCATGAATGAATAACATTGGTATAAGACATAAAGTTGTTGGAAAACAATCATATAAACTTGTATATGAAGGGTACCCACCAAGACATTCATAACAGGTTCGGATTTGGATAACCACTCATGTCACTAATTCATAAAAGGGATAACCTCCCATATACCATCTTTTGGGGCTTGGGATAACATCTCATGTACCTTCTGAGATCATAGAATATTAATCACTACCCAATTAATATGAGGGAGATATAGATCCCACACATCAAATAATTAAAATAATATATATGTTTTCCACATGCTCATAAAACATCAAACATATTATATCCGATGAGAATATATGGTTTTCATAAAATATTTCTTCATAGAATAAGGTATTTAAAATAAATAGGTATTGTAATAATTTGATTATAACACAACCCATAGAAAAAGGAATCGTTTTCTTAAAAATCATGTCATCATAAGCATAAACCATTCAATGAAATAATAAAAATGTTATATTTGAATCATATCCCTAATAAATAATATGTTACATCAATGAATGTTATCTTAGAATAAAACAGATCTTTAAAATCACATGGAATATTTCATGAGGAAAATACCATTCTACATAAAGGAGAAACTTCAAAAACATAAAATCTTTTCAAATTCCATTTCATTGAAAATAACCATCGAATTTATAAAGAAACATTTAATGGTAAATTAAATTTTTTAATTAGAAAAAATAACCTTTTCACATTGGAAAAAACATTTTAAAACAAAAAATATTTTTAAAATCATTTTTATTGAAAATAAACATGGAAGCTTATAAAGGAGGATTTAAATATTAATAAAAATGGTTCTTTTTTAAAATAACCTTTTATCTTTGAAAAATTGTCTTTAAAACATTAAAAATATTTAAAATAATATTATTTGAAAATTATATTGAAACCCTCTAAATAAATATTCAGAAATCAATAATGTTCATGATGGTAGGAAAATACTAACCTATCGTATATTTTAAAACAATGACTCCTTTCATATTTTTAGTAAAATAAAAATAAACTTTTTTTAGAAAATGACATGAATAATCCATTTCAAAACACATTGATAAAAGTTAAACATGGGTAAGAATGTCATGAAAAAACCCTTTGGGGAAATGTCATGAACCAAGTCATAGTTTCATCGACCCCGACAACTGACCTTGTCCAAGACATGTACCAAGGAGCATTAATGAAATCCATGGGCTGGATGACAGTGACATGGTATTCATAATAAAAAATTGGGAATGATTTAACCCAAGTGTAAAACCATAGACAACCATCAATAATAATAAAACATCACAACACTGATAAAAATAACCAAATGGGGTATAAAAATTTTCAGATTTAATGTTTAGAACATTAAAAAAATAAAAATTTCTATAATAAAATGGGAACAAACAATTTTCTCAAAAACCTCCATAGAACAAGAGGGGAACCTCCATGTCGCCACAACCAGTGGAAACTGTAAGAAGTGTAACACTAGAATATAGATCCACCACCACCACCATAATACTTCATTATTTCCCCTGGGTCATGCATAAAAAAGTATACACACACCCAAATTTGAATGTAATGTGTGATCCAAAGCCCAGTAGGATACCAAACAAAGGGAATATTCCATGATATAACATTAGAATAGAAATAAAAATTCACATTTCCATAAGAATATTGGAAACATTTCCCTGAAAACAATTTAAGGAAAGCATTATTAAGAAACCCTTTTATGGAAAAACATTTTTTACTAATAAGCCTACATGAAATAAAAATTTACACAAGGTCTACCATATACCAATGACTAGCACCACATCACAGGAGAATAATGTTACAAGAGTAAACTATGGGTAAATACCTATAGGTAACTAGAAAAACTAGGACTCTATAAACCTCATACCTCGATGATCAAAGTCCTCCAACCCAACTACCATGAACGCTCTCATTCAAAATCCACTAGACTGAATCCCATACCATTGATCTAGTGGTATCCCAACCATATGCTAAAACCAATAGTTTTCCCATGCACAACTAACTAGAGGGTATCCCATCAAAGAATTATAGTGTTCTCCGATCATATCACAAGTTTTGTTAGTGGTGTAGTCGTCAATCATGATAAATGAATCTGGGCCTTGGACACTTCTAAATCACTATCATACAAGTTATGGATTTACCACCTAGATAACTGGGATTAACATTGTTCTTAAATTACATTGCACACATCACATAAATCTTAAAATTCACACACACATTCCAAGCATCATATGAACTCATGTATGTCGCCCATTTCACATGTTTACATAGGTCCAATCACCAAAATATAAATGGAAACCACCATTTCCATAAAAACCCACATTATATTTCACATACACACCAAAACCATTGGGAAATACATTTTTAACCCTTCCACAATTTATGAATCTTTTTTCGAAACACAATTATAACAACACATCTAAAATTCAACTACTTCACTGTGGAAACCCCCGTTTTCAAATTCATATTCAAAACAATTTTTTATAACATGATTTATATCACATTCAAATTTAAAAGTCAAATTTTAGGATCACAACAATGAATCTAACAAAAAAACCATTTCTCCTTGAAAACTAACTTTAAACACATTCAGAACATTAAATATATTTGGAAAACCGATTTTTCACATTTTTCACATGTCATAGAATATATTCAAGAAGCACCAAAACGACGCACACAAGAAAAGTTTCAAATTCCCATTCAAAACAACTTTCATAAAATATGGATCTCAAAACCCTTACAAAACATGTTTTATACCACACAAATAGTTCATAGAAAAAAATTTAATAACCAAGAAAGCATATCAAATCATCTAATAATTTAAAAGCATGGAAACACCTGCATCAAAGTTGTAAAATTCTATAATTATTTTTGAAACCAAAACCACACCACCACAATATCTAATTAAGGAAATATCAAACAAAAAAATCTTAAATTTATACCAAAATATATGATTGAACCCTATTTTAGGAAACCAACTAACTAGAAAAGTATATTTCAACAAGGGATGAGAATCCATTAAAAGTGGGAGAAATCAAACAGAAAAGTACTTAATGGATGATTAATTTATGTTACCACAGTAAAATCACCCACGTATTTAAGATGAAGAGGTCTAGAGAGGAGAATAGGAAGATCCAATGGATTTAAATCCTAAATGTGGTGGAATAGAGTTGATTTATGGTTAAAATCGAAGAGGGTAGAAATGTAATTTTTAAAAAAAAAATTGACCTAGAAAAGTTGTATAGTTTTCAAAACCATGTGGAAAGCATTTTTATATCACTATATTAGAGGAAAATTATACATGATTAGCCCAATTTGCGTGAAAATTAATGTTCCAACCAAGTAGTTGATGGTTTCCAAAATGGTAATTGGTCGCATGATTACGTAGAGGAAGGTGCCCAGTTTCCCCTAATAATGCACCAATCAGGCACCACCTATTGTGAAACCCATAATCTATATTTCTATAAAAAAATACTCATGGAGAACCCAAGGAAAAAATAGCAAACTAAAAATAATCATAATATTTCCACAATATTAAATTATAAATATGAAAATTCTCCCCATCCTGAAAACCTTCCATCCACATAAATTCAGTCAAAAGAATGATTACAAAAAAAAAATTGAATGGATGCACCTCCTCAATCCAAGAATTCTTCTCCCAAGTCTCATTAACATCATTATTAAACATCCAAACAACTAAAACAATTGGAATAGAGTTCATAGTATTCCCTTTCTCCTAAGAATCCATAATCTGCACTGTCTGCTCAAATACTGAAAAATTTGTATTTAAATCAAACTCTTCTGAATTCAACACATGACATGGATCTGGGTTGTACTTCTTTAGCTGATGTACATGGAACAAATCATGAATTGACCTCAACTGTGAATGAAAATCTACCCCATATTCAACCTTATTAATCCTCTCAGTAATCTCAAAAGATCCCACATACCTTGAAATTAGATTCCCCTTCTTACCCAAACAAATAGACCCAAGCATGGTTATACTTTATGAAACATCCAGTATCCCACAAAAACTTCTATATATTGGATCCTCTAGTCATAAAAATACTTTTTATGGCATTGAACTATCAAAAAACAGTTCATGATTAGCTTAAATTTCTTATTAATCTCATACACATGTCTCGGTCGTAAAAACTAGGTCTCACTAACCACAGATCAATACAAAGTCAACCGACATGACTGACCGCGAAGCACCTAAAAAGGATCCATTCAAATCTAGGAATGATAACTAGTGTAATATGATAACTCACCCATGCCTAAATTTTTATCCCATTAACATAAAATATATAAGACACATTCTTGGAGAATGTCTTCCAAAATCTGATTCACCTGCTCCATTTGATCATCCATTTGAGGATGGAATGGAACGTATAATGCGATCTATAACCTTATTTCCTTTTTAAGGCCTTAATAAAAAGTATGAGGTAAAATGGGGGTCCCTGTCAGAATGAATTTCTAGTAGTAAACCATGATGCCTCACCACATCCCAAGAATACAATCGATTGAAATCATACGCATTAGTTGAATCCCTAATTGGAATGAATTTGTCTAATTTTGTCAAACAGTCAATCATGGACCAAATTGAATTCCCATTGGGGTGTAAAACATAATACAAAAATGTAATCCATGGTGAGCTCATCCATCTTCTTGGTCAGAATGGGTAGCAGCTGATGAACTAGCTAGATTTTGTTACTCTGCATTAAATTGATAACACATTTAACATCATGAAACAAATTAATATTTATCACACCTCTTACCTATCCACTAGGACTACCGACGCACATCATGGTATATCTTGGTAGCACCAGGATTAATTAGACATTGAGACTGGTGGCTATCCTACATCACAATATTCCTAAAAAATAGATGAACTGTCGAGCGACCCACTAAGCAAAAAAAGCACCCTCCAAAGATAATGACCATTCACAAGGCATCTCCCCACCATTTAAAACTATATAGAACATTGGAATACCACAACACCAGTCTACTCCCCCTGAATCAACAATATAAGGGATGTTTTAATATCTGTGATTTCCATGAGACACCTCCACCGATTCACTTGGTCATGAGATGCATCTGATCAAAATGGCCCATCAAAATCTAATCATCATAAGACTCAATTAAATCTTGCATCGTCCCTTTTCATCTCAATGATTATTCCAACATATTTCCATTTCTAGTGGTATATACTACATCAAAATAAAACCCCTAAAGGTACTCATCCAAAGGAGAATTCCTAAAATTCAGATATTTCAGTGTGAAAATGTAGGCCAATATCTTATGATCTAAATAAATGACAATGTTATCATCAATAAGATAACTATGAGATGTCTTTAAGGATTTCATCATTTCTGCTAACACCAAGTCATGGGTTGGATAATTCTTTTCATGTGTTCAATGATGGTGTGAACCATGGACCACCACATGGTTATTTTTTATCAGTACACACCCAAGACCCATACTAAAAGAATAAAAATATGCAAAATATCCTTTTCTTTATTTTTACAATATCAAAATAGGGGATGTGGTAAACCGTAACTTAATCTCCTAAAAGTAAACATGGAACTCTATACAACATTCAAACTTTACCCCTTTTTGGGTAGGTGCTGTCATAGATAAAGCAAGCCGAGTGAAATCTAATAAAATGTCTAGTAATTCCCTATTAGGCCTAAAAAATCTCATGGTCTCAAAAATAATTTTTGATTTTTCCCCTGAAATAATCGCACTCGTCATCTCAGGGTCCACCAAAACACCTCATTTTGAGTCAAAATGACCCCAAAACATCACCTCTATGATCCAAACGACACACATAGGATCCTTCACATAGATATGATTATCTTGAAGGGTTACAAACACAATTTTTAAATGAAAATCATGATTTTCCTTGGTATAAAAAAATACTAGGATTTCATCCACAAATACCATAATAATTTAATTGAGATACTGGTGGATCACCATATTCATAAACTCAAAAAAACAATGGAAAATTCATTAACCCAAATAGCAAGACCAAGTACTCAAAATGGTTTTACCTTCTTCAAAAGGATATTTTTAGGGAATTAACTACTCTGAATTAGACTAGGTGATACCGAGAATGAAAAATAAATCATGGAGAACCACCTTCCCCCTTATGTTTATCAAAGAGGACATCAATATGGGGAAAATGGTACGTATTAATTATCGATACCTTATTCATCTTCCATTTATCAATACAGAAATAGAGAGATCCAATATCCTTTTTCACAAATAGATGTGGGACAGCCCAAGGAAAGATTCTTGGATGAATGAATACTTTGTATAGAAATAATATAACTATAATATTAATTCCCAAAACATGGTGGGGGACATACAGTACAAGGGAACAGATATCAGATGTGTTCCCAAGGAAAATTCCTTAGATTAATCCATATCCTTCTTGAGATGAAAACATAATAAATCCTTTGGAAAAACATTTGGGAACTAATCCACCATAAGAGGAAATCCACCGATAGGTGCACTATTATCGTCCTCCAATGCATGAGAAGAGATTTGATAAACAATGTTTCCCTATTATAGAAGTGGTGGCCCAACATGTCCTGATTAAGGATCTCATTCACCTTGAAATATCAAGCTACTTCCATTAGGTGCCACAAAACACAGTCACTGCCTATAGCAGTCAATGTGCACATGTAACCACACCATCCAATCTATACCAATGATCATGTCAAGTAGGTATATTTCTAAAAATATACATTTACATTCTAGATCATTCCTTATAATGGTGAGTGCACAAGACAGGAACATGAAACCCTTTTCTCACTTTTTACCAACCTGTGTTACCAACTATATCGAATGAGGTGTTATCTCGGTTGGAAATATTAACATATTAATAAGATGGGAAGAAATAAACAAATTTAAGGAACTAATATTAAAAAGAAAAATACCCAATAATGATGAAATATGAATGATACCTCATGCTATCTTAGGCCCTAAATCTAATTCCATTGGCACTCAATCCACTACATGATGTAGCCTCCTCTCAACCTAACTATGAGACTGACCTATGGCATAAGAATATTCCTAGAATTAACTATACCAAAAAATGATCATGTCCTACCACAACAACCTCTGATCCAAGAAAATTCTATCATAGATGGTTCTTACTAGGAAAAAATCCCATTATTATCCCCAAATCCTTCACTACACTAATATGGGTGTTTGATTCTGTAAAAGTGTTTAAAGTGCATGATATGTCAGCACTGATGACTAGGTCTAGGTCTAGATGATCATGTAGATCACATATGCCCTAAATACCTACAATGTTGGCACATATTTGACCCTACATTAGAAAAAATAGATGAAGATAACCGGGAAGGATGGATTGAACAGTCACCTACCTTCTTCCTTGGCTCATCCCACTTCATATTCTATTGAGATGAACTTCAACTTCCCACTACTGATACAGATTTTGGTAAACCAGAACTTCATCCATGGTTAATTTCCACCATCAAGGCTCGATAAACCACCATTAACTAAGTTTTCATGTTGAACAAGAAGACCTCAGATCATATTTCTAGTTGAAACCTCATATTTATCATTTGAGCCTTTAGATACTTATTTGAAACGAGATCTAGGGCATACCGAAATAACTCTACAAAGCGTTTTGGTGAATTCCATCATGTTCTAGTCTCTCGGGCAATTCTGCCAAAAATCCCATGACCTAGGGAAGGAAAAAATATGAGGACAATATTTCATATATAATACATCCTTGAAATATTTCAAAATCATATTTTCGTACTTTCTAGCTTTCACCACGGAGTCCCACCACATTCGACCGGGACATTCCAACATGAAAAAAGAACATTTCACCCAAACTTCCACAGGATTATAATGAAATTAATAAAATTATCCCAATACTCTCACACCACAACTAGAATTACAAGGGTTCTATGCTACCTCTAAATAAATGAGTCTTATTCTAGAGTAACTCCTAAGATTTTTTCTTTATAGGACCTAGTTTGGATTCCCCTACCTGATCAGGACCTGAGATCTCTCATTGACCCAAATCATCGACATCCTGAACCACTACTTCCACTAATATTTTATTGATTGGTTAGGGAGAAGTTTATACCTAATATTAATATTATCTCACTAAAAGTATCTAAGGATGAATCATGCTACAATAATCAATAACCATATATAAAACCATATATAAAACCATCAGTACAACCATTCAGATAATTTCATGTAACAATAGAAGATACTTAAACTTATATAAATCAAAACGTAACAAAATACATCACAAATATATGTCAAACAAACCACTCCACCCCATCCAATGTCCATAAATAATCTTCAACCTAGACCTATCACTTGGAGGAGAAGTCAAATAAAATCAAAACATCCCATTGTGACTTCAGTCCTATCATAAGGCATGTTATCTAGAGAACCCACTTGAAACTAGATTCAAATTCAATGAAATTCCTAGTTTTAGTCTACCTTGGAACTTTCCCAACACAAATTGACCTAAAGAGAGAACAATATTATTTGATAGCATTTTCCCATGGACCATGTCATATTTCCATCGAGCCCAACACCTAACTCGGTTCAAGAAAATGCTTGAAGAGCATTCTATACCTCCATAGGATGGAAGCCAGTGCATTGTTATCAATAATAAAGAATTGGGAATGATTTCACCCTAGGGTATAACCATAATAAGCCATCAAGATTAAAAATAATCCCATAAAAAATAAATTTAACTAAAATGGGTATAACAATTTTCAGATTTAAATTTTATGAAAAAAAATTAGAAGTACTAAAATGGAATGGTAAAAAAAATCTATCCCAAAAACCTCTTTGAAAGAGCATTGGACTCACCCAAATGACACAACCACAAACACCTAAAAAAAGAAAAACACTAGCAATTTGATCCACTATCAGCACCATGACACATCATGACTTTACATGGGTCATACATAACAAATCCTACCTATACAAAATTGTGTTTATAGGGTGTAATACAGAGCCTAAAAGGATATCACTCAAAGATAATATTTCTTGATATAACATTAGATGAAAATGAGCATTCACATTTCCATATGAATACATGAAACATTTCAAAGAAAACGATTCATGGAAACATTCCCATGAAAACCCCTTTAAGGAAAAACATTTTTCACAAATATGCTTTCTCAGAATCAAAATGTACATAGAGTCTATTGTATTCCAATGGCTACAAAAACATCACATGAATATAACATCAGAAGAGAGGAACCTGATCAATTCCCTATAGGTGAATACCAACATTCATCCCATGCATCTCAAATTCAAACATTTTTTCCCATGCATGATCCACTATAGAGGATCCCATTAGAAATATAATGTGGTCTACAAATCATAATCCTATACCAACATAATTCCCTTACACGATCCACTAGAGGAAATCCCATCACAAAATTATAGCCGTCTCTGCTCCTTTCACATGTTTAGTTATATATTCAATCACCAATCCATCAAGATGTATTTATTCCTTTGCCACATCAGAATCAACTAATGTACTAGTTCTATTTTACCCACCGAGATACTCTAGATTCCCTTTGTTCTAAATTTAAATTCAACACATAACATAAATTATGAAATTCGTATAAACATTCCAATAACCCTATAAACCTAATGAAATCTCCCATTTTACATTTTCACATTGGTCGAATAAAAAAATCACATGGAAACCACCATTTTCCCAATAAAAAAAAACCACTTTCCATTCCACACGCACACTAAATCCATTTGGAAATACATTTTTCAACCATTTTTCATTTTTTAAAACCAATTTGGAATCAAAAAAATAAGAACACATATAAAATTAATCCACTTCCAAGGGAAAATCCAATTTTTAAAATTCATACTCACAAAAAAACCATTTTTAAGCATGCTTCCCATAACATTCACAATTCAAAGACACATTTAATGTGAAAAACAACGAATAATACATGAAAACCCCCTTTTCTCTAGGGAAATTCATGTTAAATACATTAAACCCTTTAAATCTCTTTTCATAACAAATTTTTCAACTTTCACACATAGCATAGAACAAATTCAATAAGAACTACTATGATACATATAAAAAATATAACTAATTACACTTAAATAACCAAATGTCGTAAAATATTAATCTCAAAACCCTCCAAAATATGTTTGAATCAACACAAAAAGTTCATATAATAGATATAAACAACTAAGAAATCATATAAAAATCATCCAATAATATAATATCATGGAACCACCAACATCAAACATGGAAACTTTTCCAAAACGATGTGAAACCACATCCTCACCACCCAAGGACCATATAATTGAAAGATAAATTAAAAAAATAAATATTTCATCCCATAATAAGTTATCAAATTATATTTATGGAAACCAAGCCATTGGAAAAGAAGAACTTAAGAATAAGGGATGAGAAGCCCTAAAAAGAACGATAAATCAAGAAGAGAAGGACTTACATAATGATTTTGGGCTATTCCCACACAAAACCACACATGTATTAAAGATAAATATATCAAATGAGGCTATGTGAAAGATAATAGGGATTAAAATTCCAAATGGGTAAGAATATATGTGATTTATGGTTAGAATTTGATACGATATAAAGGATGGTTTTCATTCTTTTAATGACCCGGATAGGTCGCACGATTTTTCAAACTGTGCAGCTATAGTGCATCCCTCACTATCCAAGAGAAACATTGAAAAACGTTATCCCACATGGTTCGAAACACCATGATCTATTCATTCAGTTCCCACTATCCAAAATGGAAATTGATCACAAGCATACTTTTAGAAGGGATTAATGTTTCCCCTAACATCACCCCAATTGTGCATAACCTACTGTCTAGCAAAAAATTTCTATTTTTCACAATAATCTCATGGAGAACCTATTGGATAAATAATAAACTAAAATTAAAAAAAAATTCCTCAAAATGAAATCATGTATTTGATATTTAATTTCATAATATATTCTGATTTTATTAAAAACACGGATATGGGTGAAAAATAGTTTTATTGAAAAGATGAGTGAAGTTAGTTTTCATTAAAATAACATTTAGGATTCATGCGTACATAAAGAGAGAAAAATGAATTTAAAAAATTTATTCTCATGAAATTACTAAAGGATAATAAAATTAATGATTTTTTTTTGATATATCATAAGATTTCATCGTTGAATGTATACATATAAACTATCATGATAAACAATGGGATTGTATCATAAAACTCTTTCCACATTGGTGAATTTGAATCATAGTCCCCTTGAAATAGAGATCCTAAAAGGGTTACATAAATACCTAATATTATTAGGATAAAAACAAAATACAATCTAGGATATTATATACACCACATAAAAAATCATGTGGTGATAATAGCATGTGTCTCGCAAAAACTAAAAGTGAGAAAGAAATATCATACCTTAACTCTTGTATTCCATAATAAATGTTATAACCACCTATTTAATAAATATATTTTGTTTATAAATTTATTACCCAATAATAATTATATATAATACCTTATATTATTTACTTTTCACATTTCGTTATTTGTCTATAAAAAATTCATTGTTAAAATCATGATTAAGGAAATAACTAATTTTCTTTTCATATATGTTTTTATTTGATATTATAGATCCATTAACATTGATTACAGATCCATAGTCTATAAAATTTAAAAATGATATAAATATAATTACTATTTATCATATATATAGATTAATGTATAAATGTTTGTGATAGAAAATAAAATACAATATTAATCAAGACAGTTGCTCGTATATACGCGTGAATGTTGTTTCCATTTTTTAGATGGATGCAAAGGAAGAAATGTGAATTATATGTTCCCTTTTAATAATAATTCTATGTCATATATTTCTCATATATTCTTTAAATTTATCCTAATTATGTTTCATTCAATGCATTCATTGAAAACGAAGCACATCACTTCCCGAAGCGGTGGTCCACCGTACACACGAAATACGTTATCGTATAACCCATGTAAAGGAAAGAAATAAGTTAAATGTGGAATAATATTTCCAGCAGAATAATTATGTTAAAATTTATATATATATTTATTTAATCTAACCATATTACCATTCAGTTAAAACTGAAATGAAAACACATCACATCAGTTCGCGAGGTGGTAGTCCGCCATACAAATGGGTGACATTGTTATTTTTCTAATTAGTGTGGTGGGTAAGAAATTATTTGTGGTATTATAATTTTTGGTTAATAATAATATCAAAAAAATTATATGTAAAAATTATATCCATATTTATATTCATTTATGAAATTTGGTGATAGAAAATGATTGAGAGATGGCAGTCCACCATAGACATGATCAAAGATTACCTTTCCAATTTGATAGAAGGTGATACAGATATAAGTTATAAAAATAACATCATAAAATATCATTACGATTTATATAAACATGTTTTTATATTATAATAATTATATAATAATTTTATGATTTATATTAATAATTAATAAAACACATATTTAAACACATTACTTCATCTTCAGAAAACCACTTTGTGTTTAACAAAAATTCTTCCTAGAATAGATATATGTTATCAATGAGCCCTATAGGAGGTGGGGAGTGATTTAAGGAATATATTTTGATAGGTATTGTATAAACCAAATAGTTATTTATAATTTAATAGGAGAGTAGAGGGGGTGGCCTTTTATAAGTGCGAGAGAGGATACACAAGAAATTATTGAATAGAATAAAGTGTACCGACATTTTTTACATGACACAAGGCTCTAAAATGAGAAAATATTAAATATTTGATGTTATAAGGTCGAAATATGGAATTTAAATGGTCTTGGACATGTTTTTAGGTATTTTTATTCCATACCATTTTAATTTAACCCCAAAGTAGTTCAATTTTGACTGTAACCGTGGTAATTAATTTTTAGTTTTTTTCTATTAATTATGGAAAAAAATTATGTCACCCAAATAAAATTATATTAATAATTATAAATAATAATAATAAATCCATTTTTCCAAAATCAATTTATATATGTCTAAATTTTAATTTTAAATTCATACATACTAATGCGGTGAAAAAACAGGTTTCCAAATAGAAAATATTCACAAGATTAAAAAGTTTTTATATAAAAAATCATTATGAAATTTATTAAAATGAAATAAATTGGATTAATAAATATATAATTGAACTAATTTTATGTCATGACCCATCCCCCGGGGCCTGTGTTGTGACTGCCCCAAGATCTCCTTCAGTTGGTCTGGGGCTGGCGACTAGCACCGAATGGCGTATTCCCTATATCTGGGAAGGCATTGCCTTTATAACTTATAAACACACGCAACCAATCACACATTAAGATAAGAACACAAGTCAACTATATAGAAAAAAGAGTGTTGAAAGTAAAAATGTCCCGGAAAACCAGCCGAAAGTAATAGTACAAGTACAACTATAATACAATACAAATGAATAAAAAGATAGGTATCAACTGTGTTGACCTCTGAGGTTCCTACCTGAAGGGTAGGTACATATTGCCTCTTCAACACTCCACATATTCTCGTCTCCTCTACGTACTGTCATGCCGTGTGGTTCACCTCCTTGCCCTGTCTAGCCCTGGTACCGTCAGCCTCGATCAGCGATGTCCATCATCTACACTAAACACAACAATGTGCGGGCACTGCCTGTGTAGGGGTGTGTATAACAACACTCAGTAGGGACCCCGAGACCCTCAAGGTCTCACAAAATCCACCAAGGAAAAACCACAAGGCATGAACTCAACTAAAACCCCTACTTAGGTATATTCCCACACATATACCAATGTTATCAAATATACCCATCTCAATCATGAGGAAGACACCGAGTCTGACTCAAAGCCCAAAGCTCAACTGTTCCATAAAGGAAGGAATACCACGAATGTAAGTACCACACAGCTACGCCACACAGATGAATACCACCAAGGTATTACCACGATGTAAAGTACCATAAGGTATAGACTCAACTCACACCAGGTATTACTTTGGCCCAGAAGTACAAATGATTAGATGTAACTACTGAATCATCTTACTCTGTTAAGAGGATCTACTGTTGACCCACACAAGATCGCTCACTACTGACCCACATAGGATCTCTAGATTCGAACCCACACAGGATCACTCGGTGAAGACCCACACAAGATCACTTGGTGCTGACCCACATAGGATCTCTCGGTGCTGACCTAGATAGGATCGCTCGGTGCTGACCCACATAGGATCACTATTCATTATTCACATCCCATCCAACTACTAGGTTCCCACGCAAAGATTTCTCATCTCCGGGAGGGTCTACTTCTCAATACACTTATAGATACTCCAACATACACTAATTAAAAGGAGAAAGTATCCCAAAGTACTACCACATCATAGGGATCTCAACACAACAGAAGGTGCGTCAATCAGACACTAGGTCTGTAAGTTACTAGCTTTTTAGTTTTGATGGCCTGGTTGGATTCATGCTCGATCTAACCCGAACATATCATGACTATATCCCAATCTCATGTTGGTTATAAAAAAGGGACTATCTTTCTCTAAGTTTACAGTGTCATTGTTGGTTTGTCAAACGGATGACTGGTGCCAAAGTTATGGATGATAGAGCGAAAAGCTCGTAGCTGGTATTGGTTTGGGCTAACTCGGCCCGACTGACCTGGCCCAACCTAGCCTGGTCCAACCCGACTTGGTTTTGGTTGACCTAGCCTGCTGGGTCTAGCTAGGACCGCAAGGTCCGACCCGACTAGCACTGGACGGTGCGGGGGCCACGGAGCTGCGTGAGGCTGCGAAGGCCGCGAGTACATCAAGGCCATGGGGGCCACAAAGGGCAGTGGGGCGGTGAGGACGCAGGGGCTGCGAGGCCGCTGGACGGAGAAGCCGTGGGGGCCATGGAGGGTCTTGGGGTGGAGCTGGTCACGGGGGTCGTGGTTGGCCGGAGGACGGTGATGCAGCGGGGTAGTAGAGGGCACTGTGGCGGTGAGGCCACGTGGGCCGCAAGGGGCCTCAGGGCGGTGAGGCCACGGGGCGGTAGAGGGCTGAGATGCGGCAATGCCGCGTGGGCCACAAGGCCATGGGACGACGAAGCCACAGGGGTCGCAGAGGTCCACTGGGTGTCGAAGGCCGTGAGGGGCCTCAGAGGGCCACGAGGTGGAGGAGTCCGCAATGTGGCAATACTCTATGGCGGCCGTGCAACGCAGTCGTGTGTCATGCCTTCACTGGCGGCCGGCTTGACAGGCGACCCTCCATTTGTCAACTACGTCGCAACTGTTTGTGGTGTCGTTCGCGGTTATTGAGTTCCATCATTGACGAATGCTGGCACCAGTCACCATCACCATCTCCAAGAACACACAAAAGAACAAGAATGTTTGCGGAGGGGTATGGAAATGTTTTCATGGCCCGTGCCCTCCGCATTAGAGTGGTAGAAAGCGGCTCAAGGAGAATGATTCTATGTGAGAATAAAATTAACATTGATCAATTTAAAACACACCCCTACCTTGATTCCTCATTGATGTTGTAAGGGGTGAAGTTGATTACGTCTATGTTTCCCCGATCATTGGTTCGTTGTCATCGAAGACATCCTACGTTGGTTTCCATTACAAGGTGCTTCTGATCCAGCTCGGGGTCGGTTTCCTCGTTCCTCGATCTATGGTGGTCATTCTTTGTTGGGAGGTGTTCTTCATTGGAGAGGACAAAAGATTCCCCAAGTGCTTTTCCAACACTTCTCCCAACAAAACAATATCTAATATAATTTAAATTGGGTTTTATTAATTTAATTTGAATTAGAACCATTAGTCAATAGGTGTTGGCATAATTAATGTCAAGTAATTTCAAGAGACTTCTCCACATTAATGAGGGAGTCTAAGAGTTTCTCCCATTAGTAGGGTTCGGGTGGCCCCACCTTTAGGAATTCAAAAATGTGGGGGTTTTAGGCTCATGTGGTCCCCATCACCATAACCCATGTTGAGGGGGTTTCAAAATTAAAAATTAAATTTTTTTTAATTTATTTAATTCTTTCATGAAAATCAAAAAAATTTAATCTTTCACTCTCGACTCACTACGGTCAAGGTGATGGCCTCTTTAAGCGAATACTGGTGCTGCGAGTTCAACAGTTCCCTCAGATTTTAATTCCAATTACCGGTTTAAAAGTTACAAAAACCAAATCACACATTTACTGAACGTACCCGAAAAAAAGTTAAGAAATTCATTCTGGGCACACCGGGCCTCAGAATCACACACCGTCAATTTTCATGGACTCATAAAATTCCCATATAATTAAAAAAAATTACATGGAATTTTCGGGTCATTACATTCTCCCCACCATAGAGACTTGCATCCCTGTAAGCCACAACAAAAACTAAGGAAACAAGTGGGGGTACTGAGCATGAATCTGAGCCTCCCACTCCCTTGTGCTCTCCTGGGGGTTCCCATGCTTCCAGAAACTGCGCACCAGAGGTATCGACTTCCCACAAAGAAGCCGACCCTTTTTATCCTCAATCTCTACTAGAACATCCATAAAAGTCACCCCATCGTCAACGTCCATCTCGCTATGGTCAATGTTGTGATAAGGGTCGTGCACATATCTCCTCAGCTAGGATAAATGGAAGTCTTTGTACACCCTATGCAACTGAGGTGGGAGAGATAAGTGGTAAGACACCACGCCAACATTGCTGAGTACCAGGTTGGGTCTGATAAACCTCAGAGTTAACTTGGCACATCGGCCAAATCTCTATAAACCTCATCGGGATGAGACCAGTAGAATGACGTGGTCAACATCCTCGAAATCTAGAGGTCTCAATATCCTTTCATCATAAGACTTCTTCTTACTCTGTGTATTCTTCATTCTCTCCTGGATGATCTACACTTTCTATGTGGTAGTCCATTCCATCTCTGGTCCCACTAGTGCTGACTCCCCTAGGACAGTCCGACACAAAAGTTATTTGAAAAGTCGCCCACACAATGACTCAAAAGGTGTCATCCCAATGGTGGAGTGATAGCTATTGTTGTATGAAAACTCCACTAAAGGAAGGGGATCCTCCCAGCTCTGACCGAGGTCGAGGACGGAAGCACACAACATGTCCTCGAATGTTTGAATGGTCCGCTCAGTCTGACCATCCATCTGAGGATGGAAGGCGATGCTCAAACGAAGCTACATCCTGAAAGCTTCCTGCAACCACTTCCATAGTCGGGAAGTAAAATGTGCCACACTATCAGAGACAATCATCGAGGTTAATCCATGTAGCCTCACAATCTCATACACATAGAGGCGTCTCAAGCTCTCTACTGAACTCTACTCTATGATCGGTAGGAAGTGGGATGACTTGGTGAGTCGGTCGATGATCACCCAAATTGAGTCATGACATCTGGATGTACGTGGAAGTCCTATAACAAAGTCCATGGATATCCCATACCACTTCCACTCTAGGAATTATAAATGTTGAACCATGCCTGGTGGTACCTGATGCTCCGCCTTCACTTATTGACAAGTGAGGCATTGAGAGACAAACTATGCAACTACTTTCTTCATTCCCATCCACCAGTGCAATCTTCGGAGATCCAGATACATCTTCCCCACTCTTGGATGTACCGTTTGAGTGGATCTATGAAACATCCTCAACAATTCCTCCCGAAGTGGCACTGATACCATGTTACATACTCTAATGAGGATGACGTGTTCTCTACCTTCAGAAAATCAATCAGGTGCATATCCTATGGATATCTGAGCACGTCGAGTCTCGCAGTCAGTGTCCCCACGTTGCACCTCCCGAACTCGATGAAGAAGTGGGGGAGTGACTGTAAGAGACTGAAGGAAAGCTGCTCCATCACGTTCCATGAAGGATATCTAAAAAAAGACCAACTTCATTGTCGCCACACCTAGAAGCTGTATACCAGATCTCCGGCTGAGTGCATCTGCTACAACGTTCCCCATCCCAGGAGTATAGACTATCTCGAAGTCATAGTCCTAGAGGAACTCAAGTGAACATCGCTATGTCAGGTTCATGTCCTTCTAAGAGATGATATACCTATGACTATGGTGATCATTGTACACTATTAAATGCTTTCCCATCAAATAATTTCGACACATCTTCATGGCGAAGACCACTGCTGCTAACTCCAGGTCATGGTTAGTGAAGTTCTGCTCATGCTGTATCAGCTGTCGAGAACCATATGCAATCACTACTCGCTCCTGCATTAGGACACATCTGAGTCCGGTCCCGGATTCGTCGCAGTAAAATACGTACCCTATGCCCTCCTCTGGAATCATCAAGATGGGGGCACTAGTCAGTCTTTTCCTCGACTCCGGAAAACACCGCTGGCATCTTTCCGACTACACGATGGGTTTCCCCTTTTTCATCAACGCTGATAAAGGTGATGCAACTATGGATAAATCTGGCACAAATCTCTGGTAGTATTTGGCCAGACCTAGGATACTTTGTATCTCTATCACACTCCTAGGTGGATCCCAAGCAAGTACCGCCTCAATCTCCACTGGATCCATTGCAACTCGAGCCTCTAAGATGACATGTCCTAGAAAGTGAACCTCTCAAATCTAAAACTGGAACTTCGAGAGATTACCATAAATCTAGTGCTCTCGGAGTGTGTCCAGTACTAACTTCAATTAATAGGCATGCTCCTCATCAATAGCCATGTATATCAGAATGTTGTCGATGAAGACTACTACAAAGCAATCAAGGTATGGCTGAAATATCCTATTCATGTGTCCCATGAACACTTCTAAAGAATTAGTTACACCGAATGGCATACCTAAGAACTCGTAATGGTTGTACAGACATCTGAAAGTTGTCTTCTTAACATCCACATCTTGTACTCTAAGCTGGTGATAGCCAGATCTGAGAACTATCTTCGATAACCACCGTGCTCCCTTCAGCTGATCATAGAGGTCATCAATCCTCAGAAGTGGGTACTTGTTCTTCACAGTCAACGGGTTCAGGCACCGATAGTCAACAAAAAGTCTCAATCTCCCATCCTTTTTTTTGGTGAACAAAATCGGGACTAACTAAGGATAAAAACTGGTCTGAATGAAACCTTTCCCCTGTAAGTCCTCCAGCTGTACCCGTAGCTCACGAAGCTCCTCTAGAGCCATCTGATATGCTGGTGTAGATATCGGTACCATCCCGATGTACAAGTCAATGTAAAATTCCACCTCTCTACGAGGTGATAGACCAGGAACATCATCAGGGAAGACATCTGCATACTGGTCCACAAATACATGATAACACAGACTCTCCACATCAACTGCTCTGAGGGTAAGGCTAGCCAACTGAGGAGTGATTGGCTGCATTCTCTTCTAGGTAAGTCCATCTTGTGCTGCAAAGGATCCCTTCTCACTAGTGAAGGTAAACCGGGACCATCTGTACAAACACACCGCACTTTGGCCTAATACAATCAATCTGGGCATGAAATGTAGATAACTAGTCCATACCCAAGATGACGTCGTAAGGCCTCGATGCTGCTACTAGGATATCCCAGCTGAATCTCTCACCTCATAGAGTAAGCTTTCACTTCCAGCACTAATGCATAATCATTGAATCTGCTACCGTAGAAGTCTCTAGTAGCAAGGATCGACCCAATAGCTCTATCAGAATCTCCGGGCTCCGAACAAGAGCATTGGAAATAAAATAATGACTAGAACCTGTGTCTATAAGTACTATAGCTAAGGTGGAGTAGACATAGAGTATACCTCGTATCATCTATAGAGTTCCGTGATTGTAGGTGTCTGCTTCCTGGAGTTGATATCGCCTCTGTCCTCCTACTCCCTATAGTCGGTGTAGACCTCCTAGTGGTGATGGCAGTAACATCTCGAATCATTGCCCACCGCCAGTTGCACGGCCAGCTACTCTACCACATCTGCTTTCTCCCTACGGACCTCCTCAGTTGAACCTCTATCTCTTCTTAGGCGGTCCTTTGACTATCTGTTGATCATCTGTATGATGGTTCAGACAGTTACGATCCATGTGACCCTGCCCGCAGCATGGGTAACACTACTCACTCCTGGTATGACTGGATCTGCCTCAGGTTCCCCACACAACTTACCCGGAATCCTGCGGTCGTCCACATAAAGTTCTGGTACTTTTGGACCTCTGTGACATCTGTCTATTTCCAGCTATAGAAGACTCCACTACATGAAGTCTAGTGGTGGGTCTCGCTACTGGTGACTGCTCAGTAAGGAAGATCTCCACTTAGTGGGATCTCTCTAACACCCCATCTTGAATTGGGATGGTAAAGGAAATCATCGAATCCCTGATCTCTCAACTGAGTCCCTTCTCAAAGGTCCGGGCCCTGAATAATGGTTCTCGCACCATATTAATGGAGTAGCGTGAGCGGTCAGTGAACCTCGGTGAGTACTGAGCCACAATATTGATGCCCTACTGCAGATGAAGACACTACTGTATGTACACTGTGTGAAGAGTCGCTGGAACAATCTCTACCCGAAACAAGCTCTCAAAGTCTGCCCAGAGAAGCATCCCCTTATCCTGAGCATGGAGCATCATGCTCCACCATTTTCCTACTGTTTCCTGTAATAGACTGGAAGAAAGGATCACCATGAGATAGGCTAGTATCCCTATTAGTCAGAAGACTCTCACCACGACCTTCATCCAATCCTCAACCACCTGTGGGTCTGTCTCTCCACTGAACCTGGGTGGCCCCTAGAGCTCGAACTCATGCAACGTGATCAAGCGGTGTGAACCCTCTACTACTGGGGCTGGTGGAATTGGTGTCCTAATGGGTAATGGTACCACGGGTGCCTCCACTAGAAGAGGGCCCTACACCGAGGCCTCGTCGCTCGGTGGGCTATCAATGCGTAATATATCTGGAACCCTATTTGGCTATCTGCGTAGAGGAATCCTGAAAATAAAAAGGTGTGCCACAGTCTATAAGTTATACCTGGTGAGAAGACTCAGTGAGAACACAATGAAATCTCTTGAAAACACACAAACGATCAGTGTTTTAGTGCACTGAGTAAGAAATCATAAGTGAGGGTCCTGGTGTATGGATACGTCAGCCACCAAACCAACACTGGATTCCCTAAACTGATAAACACACTCACTACACATAACACTATTTTCATTAAAAAAGAAAGATCATAGTCATATGTTCTATGGTTGAACCGAATCCTCTGATACCAATTTTTCATGACTCATCCCCCGGGGCCCGTGCCTTTACTACCACAAGCCCACCTTCCATAGGCTGGGGGCTGGCGATTAGCACTGAAAGGTGTATTCCCTTTAACCGGGAAGGCATTGCCTTTATAACTTGTAAACACACACAACCAAGAAAATACCAAGATAAGAACACATGTCAATTGTATAGAAAAAAGAGTGTTGAAGGTAAAAAGGGGCCAGAATACAAGCCCAACTGTAATAGTACAAGTACAAATGAAATAAAATACAACTAAAGAAAAATATAGGTAGCTACTGGGTCATCATCTGATGTTCCTACATGAATGGTAGGTACAGATCGGCCCCTTAGCGCTCCCCGTCCGCCTGGCTCCTCTGCGTATCGTCACTCCATATGGTCCACCTCCAGGCCCCGCCTAGCCCTGGTACCCTCATCCTCAATCAGCATTGTACCTCGTCTACACCAAACACAACATGGTGGAGGAATAGTCTATTCCGGGTTGAGTATAACTATACTCAGTAGGGACCATGATACCCTCAAGGTCTCACAAAATCCACCAAGGATAAACCACAAGGCATGAAATTAACTGACATGCCTACTTATGTATATGCCCATAGATATACCTTAGTTATCAAGTATACCCATCCAAATCATGAGGAAAACATGGAGTCCAACTCAATGACCAAATCACAATTGTTCCCCAAAGGAAAGAATACCATGATGGTAAGTACGACATAGGTACGCCATACAGAAGAATACCACCAAGGTATTACCACGAAGGAAAGTACCACAAGGTACATAATCAGCTCACACAAGTTATAACTGAGGTACAGAAGTACAAATGATTAGATTAAACTATTGAATAATCTTACTCTGTTAAGAGGCTCTACTACTGACCCACATAGGATCACTCAGTGCTGACCCACATAGGATCTCTAGATGCTGACCCACACAGGATTGCTTGGTGCTGACCCACACAGGATCGCGTGGTGCTGACCAAAATAGGATCGCTTAGTGCTGACCCAAACAGGATCGCTCCGTGCTAACCCACACATGATCGCTCAGTGCTGACCCACACAAGATCTCTATTCATTCTTCACGTCACATCCAACAAATGGGTTCCTGTACTAAACTTGATCGTCTCCAAGAGGGTCTGCTCTTGAAGCCACATGTTTATAATACGAAATCAACTAATTCACATGAAAAATTATCCCAATGTACTACCACATCAAAGGGGTCTCAATGCAATAGACGGTGCGTCAATCGGACACCTGGTCCGTAAGCTATTAGCCTTTTAGTCCCGAGGGCCCCGTTGGATTCTTGATCGATACAACTTGACCATAACCCAACATTATCCAAATCACAAGTGGGGTATACCAAAGGGACCGTCTATCTACATGATTTACAATGTCATTGACGGTTTTTCAAACAGGAACCTATTGCCAAAGTTATGGCCGATAGAGTGAAAACCTCGTAGCTGGTCCGGGTCCGGTCTGACACGGTTCGGGTTGACCCGCCCCGCTGCGTCTGGCCCGACACACTGGGTTCAATGATTGGGCCGCAGAGTGGAACGAGGCGGTAGGGATGGCATAGAGGCCGAGAGGGCAGCGCAGAGGCCACGAGGGTTGCGAGGCCGCTACGGCCATGAAGGGACGCGGGGCGGCAAGGCCGCAAGGGCCTGGGACGGCAAGGCCACGGGGGTCGCGGGCCGGCGAAGGCTGAGGCGGCTTCGAGGCCACAAGATGGCTAGGCCGGTGGGCCGCGGAGGGCCATGTAGGGCCGCGAGGGGCGCGGTGGGCCTTGGGGTGGCGAGGTCGTGAGGCGGCAGAGGGTAGCGAGGCAGCGAGGTCGTGTGGGCCGTGGGGGGGGGGTGTGGCCATCGGGCAGCGAGGTCGCGTCAGCCACGAGGATGAGGGACGGCAAGGCCGCGGGGGGCGCAGAGGGTTGTGGGGTGTCGACGGCCATGAGGGGTCATGGAGGGCTGCGGGGGTGGCGACGCCGCTGGACCGGGGAGGCCCGGGTGCGGTGGTCCATCATGGCTGGCTGTGTGGTGCGGTCGCACGTAGTGCCTTCCGCAGTAGCTGGGTTGACTGGCCGCCCTCAATTGGTCACCTTTGTCGTAGCCGACTGTGGTGCCGGCCACGGTTCTCGACTTCCACTGGTGCCAAATGCCAGCACCGGTCTCCTCTATCATCGCGAAGAACACACAAAAGAACCATAAGGTTTGCAGAGGGGTCGGTCCATGTTTGCTTGGACCATACCCTCTGCGTTAGGGTGGTAGCAAGAGAGTCAAGGCGAATGATTCAATGTGGGAGGAAAATTAACATAGATCAAGTTAAAACACACCCCTACCTTGACTTCTCATTGATGTTGGAAGGGGTGAGGTCGGTGATGTCATCATTTCCCCGATCGTCAGTTCATTTTCATCGAAGACATCCTACGTTGGTTTCCTTCACAATGTGCTTCTGATCCAGCTTGAGGTCAGTTTCCTCGTTCCTCATTCTTTGGTGGTCATTCTTCATTGGGAGGTGTTCTTCATTGGAGAGGGTAAATGTTTCTACAAGTTCTTTTCTAACACTTCTCCCAACAAAATAATAGCCAATATAAATTAAATTAGGTTTCATTAATTTAATTTGAATTGGTACAAATAATCAAGAAGTGTTGTCATAATTAATGTTGAGGAAGTTCAAGAGACTTATCCACATTAAAGTGGGAGTTTAATAGTTTCTCCCTTTATGAGGTTTTGGGTGGCCCCACCTTTAGGAATTAAAAATTGGGGAGTTTTAGGCTCGGGTGGTCCCCACCACCATAACCCATTTTATGGGGTTTCAAAAATAAATAATGTTAGACATTTTTATTTTATTTAATTCTTTCACTAAATGCACAAAATTTTATCATTCACTATCGACCCACTACGGTTGAGGTGATGGTCTCCATAAGCGAATACCAGTGCTACGAGTTCAACGGTGCCCTCAAATTTTAATTCTAAGCACTGGATTAAATGTTACAAAAATCCTCTCACAGGTTTACTGAATGTACCTGAAAAAAAAGTTAATAAATTTATTTCGGCCACACTGGGCATCAGAATCACGCGCCGTAAATTTTCACAGACTCGTAAAATTCCCATATAATTTAAAAATATACATGGTATTTTATGGTCTTTACATTTTAATTATAAAACCATATTAATAGAAATTTTACTTTTTAAAATGAATTAAATGAAAACAGGATTCTATATATAAACTAGTATTTTTTACTTTTCTTCAAAAAAATTATCATCTCCTAAAAATATAAAAAATAACCATAAGATAATTTTAATAATATGACTTAAAAAATGAAATCAATTTTATCAAATAATCGTTATGGAAGTTCCAAAAGATAATTTACAAAATTAAATGTGAGAAATTAATTACAATTGGAATTCAAAAAACAGTATTTGAGTATAAAATTGTTATTATTATTATCACATTTCACGGAAAAACATGGGAAAATTTATAAAATATATGACATAATATAAAAAAATACATTTTATTAAAGTTGATTAACAAAAAATTAATAAATTTAATTTATTTCGATAAATCAGATTTTTCTTAAAGAAAATATTTTTTAGAAATTGGTTTCCTTTATTTTCAATTTATATTTATTTTCCATTATAAATAATTAGAAAAAAAATAATTTATATTATATATTGGCGTAAACCAAATATTTTTATAATTTAGTTAATCCAATTAATACACTCTACTCCAATGGCTAGGTGTTAAATATTATATTAAATAATAATATTTTAAAAGTATAACGCCATTTGATTAAAATCAGTGCTGTGTGTAACAGAAGCTATTAAAAAAATAAATTTTCTTGAAAAAATAATATTTCAAAAAATATTTCATTGTTACACGCACATGATTTATTAATAACTGTATTATAGTTATTACTGCTTTATAAAGGCCCATGAAACACTCTTGATTCATCATGAAATAACATGTTTTCTATGAGGTATTAATATAGTTACAAACAGGTTGTAACCCTCATCCGTTTCTATTCTGGTAAGAATTCCATTTGGTCATACATAAATGATTTATTATTTAATTTATATTCAAATTTAATTAGATTAGCATTTTATTGGAAGTGGTATAGAATTATATGTCATTCTATTATGATTATCTTAACATCAAGGCATACGATTTACCTTGAATATGTGTATTTATACCCTATGATATATTTATATCATATCATATGATATAGGATTTATAGAATATATCTATCAATTTTTCTCTTTTAATAAATCCACAGACAATTTTTCCAATTTCACCTTTTGTTAGATCATATATTATAACTTGTGAAACTCTATCCAAAACCAATTTTGGTTATCTTCTAAATCAAATTTACAAAAATATTATTACATTCATCTTATATCAAATCATATGGAATAACTTCTAAAAAATCCTCCAAATATATATTTGGATAAACTCCAAAACTATTTTAGAGCCAATATCCATGTAAAAAATCAATCCTCATGTTATCGACCGTAATATGTGTCCCCACTGGCCTCAAAATAATTGAATACATATATGAATTCACAAATATATTTGTGTAACAAATAATTTATTATAGTAAATCATCAATTCCACTCATGGTACAAATGTTTTTTCATGTTCTTCACCATACAGATGTACCTCTATGTATATATGTCAACCTTCTACTTCATATAAAATCTTGTAATTTCAATTTACCCCTTTATCTATGATTTGATGTTTTCATGGAACATGGATAATATCAATATAATTCTACCAAATCTTATATCCTTTATTATCCAAGAATATACTAACAAGTTGAATGAATTCCTCATATATTGTTCACCTTTATGGATGATAACATGACATTCCACTCCCTTGATAGTCAGGATATCATATTTTTTATTCTGGTATAACTACACACTTCCTTATTTTATCTCAATCAAGGGATCATATTTCAAACTCATCTTGTGCGAGGAAATTTTCAATGTTAATTAAGCTCCAAAAAATTGTATAATCATTAACATACCCATACATTGTTGAGTATAAAAGCCCTAAGGATTATCTAAGAAACATATCAAATTTTGATGGTTATCATGCTAGGTATGTTGAAAACCATAGGTAGTGGGTACTCAAAATATGAATCTTTCACCTCTAGTATACCAGATATAGAGTGCCTAACACTCCTTGTAGTAAAAACATAGTGGGTCATCCAGCCCAAAAAATATCCCTTATGACTCATTACCATATTTATAATCCCAATAAAATAATCATACTTATTATTTTGTTTAATACTTCTCCATATCCAATAAATATTAGTTATAAACATCTGTAAAGGATATGTTAAATCCTATATAGAGAGGTCCATGATCATTTCACTACATGAAATATTTATCTTTATTTATATGTTCCCATTGTGAATATATGATAATGTGGAGATTGGAAATTTTACAACATGACACAGTTTAAATTCATACAATCTTTTTGTAACAACACAGGTAAATATTGGAAAATCATGTTAATCATTATTATTATTCCTAAATTATGTTGTTATATTCATGATAAATAAATTATATTGTTGTTAAAGTCAAAAAGTAAATGGTTATATAAAAATCATTTACTGTTATAGTTTATATAAAAATTTATTTTTTAAATTATAGAATTTTCATTTAAAAAATATAATTTCATTTTAAAATTTAGAATTTCAAAATTATCTTAGGATAACTTTTTGGATAATTTAATGAAAATATTTAAATTTCAAGGAAGAGATAAAAATAATGATTGTTATTGAAAAAAATATTTTATTATAAATTATTCATATGGTCAAATTATTTTCTGAATTAGTTATAAATTTTCATTATCTGATTTTTATTTCTAATAATCCAAATAAATTTTATCAAATAAATTTTATATATAAATTTAGCATAATATAAGTTTATTTTTAAAAATGATATTTCTCGAAAAAAATTTATTCTTTGTGTTTTTTCGATTATGTTTTAAATTTAATTATGGAACTTATGTACATTGAATTTTAAAAAATTGTTTCCAAAATTATATTTAGTGTTTCCAAATTTATTAATTATATACATTTTGTCAATATAAAAAATAAACCTTGTAATTTTACTACCACGCTAAAGGTTAAATAGGGAAATATAGGTTATAAATAAAATGGTAATAAATATTAAATGACTGAAAAACATAGGTAAATCATATATAATGAGTATATATCAACAAAAATAATTCTATGGTCGAATTTATGACCTTTTTGTCCATGTGGAATAGATATTTACATTTATAGAATCTTATTCGATGAAATGTCAAACCTGTAATACTGTTTCTATAACTGTAATATTTTTAATATGAGGTAATCTAAGTGATATATTTGGAAATAAATATTCATTTTAAATATAAAATATTTATATTATGAATTTTAAGTTATTTATAAATCTTAGGGAAAAAATAATTACCTTAAATTTTAACACAACGCTTGTGTAGAAATTATTCAATTAATAAAAAATTAAAATAAATGTTATTAAATTTTCTAAAATAATAAATTTTGGGATAAATAATTTGAAAAAATAATCTCATTAAATATAATATAATTTCATGATATAATATTTTATTTTATTAAATATATAGATATCATTTTTATATCATTAGAGTCAAAATAATGAATAGTTCAAAAAAATACAATATAGATATTTTAATGTAAATAATATTTATTTAAATGATATAAAATTCCTACAATTTTTTTTCCAAATAAACAGTATATAGCTAACCATATCAAACATGGTTCATATGATGTCAATTTTTTCATTTTATAGTCACTATATTGACCATTAAAGAGTAAATCTTTTAATTGTCACAGTAAGAGTTAAAAAGGATATACTGGGATTATAAAAAAATTATGATGGTATAAATTTTCTAGAAAATTATAATTTTTACTATACGATGGGATTAAGACCCATAATCTTGACATATTATAAATAAATCACATTGGATCCATTTCGATGTTAAATTTAATTTATATGAATTTAATAGTTTATGAAAGGCCAAGAGTGTCCTTCCCCTCTTTTATAAAAGGTCACACCTTTATCTCTTTTATTTACACATGAATATACAATTAGTACAACCATCACCAACCTAAATAACATCATATAATCCATCCTCCAAATATATTTTTATATCTGATGAATAATACAATTTTTAGAGGTCTTAAATTCTTATGAAAATAGGTTTTCCAAAGAATAGGTATTGTTTTTATCAGGATGTGTTAGATTTTTTCCTCTTAAAAATAAATTAATACTTTTAAAAAAAGATATAAATAATAACTACAATATCTTTCATTTACGTATATGTTACTATGTTTTGGAAACAACCTATATTCATCTACTCTTCCATAAAATGTGAAAAGAAAATTTAATTCGTCTGTATAGAAGAGTATCGCCTAATGAACTGATGTAATTTTTTTATATTACCTTATGGAAAGAATACTTATAATAATTGAAGTAATTTTTATATATTAAATTTATAACATATTTATCATTTTTAATTATTAATATATCATTTAACATCATACTTTTACATGCACAAGAAAAATATAATGTTGTTCATGTGTTCATATGGACAACAACCTCCATAAAGAGATGTGAATAGTCTCTCATCAATATATCACATAGATGATATTTATATGTATATTTAAATAAATAATATGATATATGTAATATTATAAGAATCCATTAAAGAGAAAATAATTATTAACTTCTTTCTATAATGATCCTTGAAAAATGGGAATGTTACCCATCCAAGCCCTCATCTTACCATCTCCATGATTGTAACATAGAATAGTTTTCATTAAAATATGTAATGAAATATTTAAAATATTAATTTATTTATAAAAAAAGATAACTAATTCATGAATATTATTCTAGATATTATGTAGTAATGATCAATTTGACCACAATCAAATACCTACGTCATTTTGGACTTATGAATGTAATTTCCAAAACAAATATGAAATGTACATAAATAATTATGTAATTATTGTAACATGGAAATGAGTGAAATAAATATAATAATAAATAGTAGTATGGTTCTTAAGAAATTATGAAATAACTATTTTTTATTATTCTGGAAATTAAAGAATTTAAGTGATGAGTCATACTCAAGGAAAGGGCCATTCTTTTAAAAATTTATCATATAAAGTATTCTTTAAAAGTGTCTTTTTCATCCATATCCATATAAGTTTTTTTAAAAATGAGTCAATGAAGGTTTTAATTATTCTTATATAATTATTTAAAGAGTCACGAACCAGGCCGGGTCACCATTTGACCCGTCACCCGACCCGGTCTGCGGCAAGGCCCAAGAGGTGTTCATAATCCTCTCGGGCTGGAGACAACAGCCAAGGCATCAACAGGGCAAGTGGTAATTATTTATCCCAATGAAAATAAATAAAACAGCGAAAAAAAGTAGAACAATGTACTAACCTGACCACAACCAAAAACTCCTCATGACCTCGAGAGTCACTCTCCAAACCACAACCAAGTCTCGCCCATGGCGAACAAGCTCATGTCAAACCTGCAGCAAAAACTAAAAACAATAAAACACTATCGACATGAGTATTAAAACTCAGTAGGCTAGCCCAATATCTATTCCCAAAGCACTACCTTTAAAATAAAAGAAACACCATTTTATGTTTGAACTACCATTTATAAAAGTAAGGTTTTTTATATGTTACTCAAAAATAAAGTATGAGACTCTGCCCCTATTCATTTCTCAAAACTGAAGACATTATTTTAGTGAGACCTTAGCATTTTTCAAAGGGGGAGTGATGTTTACATTTTCAATTTGCACAAAAAGTATAAAACACCTTTCTTTGAAAACAGTTTTCATAAACCACTTTAAAACCACAGATCACTTTCTAGTAAAAATAATACACCTGAAAACACTATAGTAGTTACATAGTAAGGGAAATGAAAAGAAAATATATACAAGTACCATATTCATCACAGTAAGTAACTGAAATCCAACAGACATGGGTGAACCTAGGAGATCATGAATAAACAAGAAGACACCAATACATGAGAAATCATCCTTGTTGACAGGTCACACACGATAAAATCAAAACGCCCAATACGCTCGACCATCCTTTCTCAGGCAGGTCGATGGAAAAGCCCATAGTAATAAACCCAATATATCCACCTAATATGGGACACTGGTCAGTACCATAACCTACTAGTGCAGCAATAATTCCTAGAATATTCTCTCAATATGCCAGATTCTCATGTCTCAAGTGTTTGGAAAGGGGGTGAGCCAACAATGCCAGCCGAGCATCCAATCACATACATACATATACATATATATATATATATATATATATCATAATAATGCACAAAATGCATCACCCCGAGCCATCCATGGGACAACCTCTTGCCTTTAAACTACTCAAGTACCCGGGAGCCTCTAAGCGTGGCCTCCCAAATAATCAATTGCAACCAATGCAGGAGAGTTATCCTAGGAGTGTTTTTATCAAAACATTTTCATCATTTTCAATAAAGTTCCAAATGGTTATTAAATAAAATTTACAATCACCACATTGAAAAGAACCAAAACGCATGTTCATGCTTGAGAAAATATCATTTATCATTAAAACTAGAAATATAATTGAAATTATGTGAATTATGTTAAAAGGCCAAACTAGTATTCCTTAACTACTGGGTTTCGTTCATCAAGAATATATTTCAAGTGTTATGTATAAAATAAACGGATCCTTTTACATGAAATAATCATTTAAAAATTAATTGTCTTATATTAGAAATTAATTAACTTATATTATCTAACATTTATTATAATTAATAAAATATTCTTTTTGAACAATTAGTGTGCACAGACCGCAAGAGATAATGAAACATAAATTTTTAAAAGCAGTGCAATGGGAACCTACCTTGAGTCGTAGCTCGAACGCGACAACGTGACAATGCGACAAGCCACACACAGGTGCACAAGCACGCACAAACTGATGATCGCGGTAATGCGGGGTTACCCCACCAACGCGCTGAAACCGAAAAGTTAAATAAAATACATGAACATGGACTTAAAACAATCCATATGAATAAACATCACAAAAGAACCACCTCGACCTACTTTCAACGCATGAATCGCACCATTCGTACTATTTAATAAGTCACTTTAAAATTTATAAAACAATTCCGAAGAGACAGACTGTTTTACACACCCAAAACCAATTTCCCACTTTGTTGAAAATTCCATTACTATCGTTAAACAAACCGCTGGCAGAACATGTCAACCCATTTAAAAATATTTCGCACGACTAAAATGCCAAAAATCCACTCAGAAGCTCATTTATGACACGACACATAGAGATATTATGCCCAAAACACCATTCAAACCCTTTAAAAATTCTAAAAACATAAACTAAACAACTTATGAAACACTAGGAAGCAGTTATAAAAGGGTTTTTAAAGCAACATACCCATTTCATATTAACATGCTAATAAACACATTAAAACATGTTGAACCTCAAGTAAAAATTCAATGCGCACTAAACAAGATGATTAATAAACATGCTAAATTAAATAATTAATGAAAAGAACATAGAAATTAATAATCATACATGGAACCACCTACCTGAAATGTAGAAAAACTTCATAACATGATGCGCAAACTCCAATCGCCCGTCATTCGTACTGAAGAAAATTAGATTAGATGATAAAAACCAAACATCGAACCCAAAATCAACAAAAAAGGACCATAAACAACCTGGAAGACTTACTCACAATTCTACCAAAAATAAGGAACGACCATCCAAAGTAAAATGTACCTTTGGAAGCGATTACGTCAGGACAACTGAGGAAGAAAAGAGTGTTGGATTTGAGCCGCGCTAGAAACAACCTGCCAAAAATAATGTAGATCAGAGTGAGGGGTTTAGCTTTAGAAAACGAATCGCCGGTAGGGATACTGGATGGAGGTGCACAAGGTTCCATGAAGAAGTTTGGGCCATTAGGCTGGTCGGAAGGAGGGAGGTCGCTAGAATCGAGCCAACCGAAGGAAAAGAGGGGAGTCTAGAGGGTAAGGGGGTTCGTTGGGTAGGAGCTTCAGCAGAAGGCTGGAAGCGCACCGGAGGGAGGCTTGGTAGACCGGGAGAGGGAGAAGGGGATTGGCATGCTGGGAGAGAAGCGGAGTGGAGGGTATGCTCCGGTTTAGTGCCAGAGGAGGCTGGTCTGGGTGTAGGGGAGACGAGTAAGTAGGCCTGCTGAGATAGGGAGAGGCGGGGCACCGTGATGGGAGAGAGACGAGTGCGTGCGTGGAGGGAGCTCTAGGGGGAGGGCGTCACACTGCCATGGAGAAGGAGGAAGTGCTTAGGGTTTGGGGGCCACTGCACAAAAACAAAGGGGAAGTGGCTTCTATAGAAAGAGAAAGGGGAAGCAGCTACTGCGCAAAGTAAAAAAACCGGGGAAGAAGGGGTCTAGCACGATGGGGAGAGAAGGAACAATGGAAAAGGAGAGAAAAATAAATAAAAGGAAAGAAAGAGATATAAAAGGAAATTAAAATAATGATAAATTAAAACCTAATTAAAATCATAAAAAAATTAATAATAATGGTTATAACTTAAAAAGTAACATGCCAATAATTTTACAACCATTGTAATAATTTAATATTTTCTAACTAATGGATATATTAACAGAAATAATAATAAAAGATAAATAATCCCAATATAGTAACCATTTATTTTATTTAACAATTCGTGAATTAATTAATTGTTTTTCATATCTCATTTTGTGCTTAATGTACTATTCAACTCGTTAATTAATTGATTACTCATGCACCATGTAGGTTGCAAGAACATCTGATGAAGCCATGCAGCTTCGCCCATTCCTTGCCCACACACTGGACACTACCAAGCCAAAACACTCAATTATCACCAAAACACAAAAACTCAAGCGGGGTCTGGAAACATGCATGATCGTGTGCAAGATTGCGCACCCAAAAAAATGGATCACAAAATTATTAAAATAAAATAATGCATGGTCGGGGTGTGACAATTCTCCCCACCATGACACTTTCTGTCCCCAGGATGTCCCACAAAACAATGTCAACCAAGTGTTCCAAGAGAGACCATGAAGACACCTAAAACAAAACATCAATCGCCCAAAGACCTGGTATTTAAAATGTCCATGACTTGAGACTCCAATACCTCAAAACTAAAATCCCCAAGAAAAACCACCACCAACAACAAAAATTCAACTCCAAACACAACTACAACATGTAACACCCCGACCCCTAACTTAGGGATCACCAGGGCTGCTCGAGGTCTTCAAGAACGATCGTCAAGCGACCCACTACTCAAGCTAACCAATTATCATGGTCGAGGTCGGGCGGAGAAGAAGCAAGGGGTTTCTCTGCCAAGTGCACATTGAAAATAGAGTCTTCCACAAGCTCGCCCTATGGTGGTCTCCCCACCATATTAGGGTTCTCGTCAAATTTTGGTTCTTCAAACCAAAACAACTCACAACTCATACAACCTATAACACCAGCTTGAACCTCAAAGTTCCCTATGTTTGACCAACACAATAGGGGACATCGGTTAGACCCACATAGGGTCTCCCCACCATTTTAAAATTTCCTGACACCACGAAACCCATGTGGGATTTCCCAGTTTACTTTGAGCGATACAGACTGAACTCTGCATCACGAACCCACCAACACAGGCCGGCCTGAATGGAAGATTCCTACACTGGACAAAACTTTTCCCCATGAGATGGATTTTATAGTAGAAACCTTTAACTCGAAGGTGAATCAGACAGGTGCACATCAATTCCACAAGACATGAGCATCTCTGAAATGAGTATGGTTTTGATCTATAACCGACCACAAGAAGGTTCACAGGGCACGCCCGTCAGTTTTAAAAGAATATGGATTTTCTAAACCTCTTTATGGCCCAAGAAGAACTCCAATAAAATAATACCAAGACAAGTAGACAAGGGATCCATGCCCCTCACAACAAGAATGACGCCTTCAGAGAGGGTACCATAATGAGGAAATTTAATCTTTCCACATCCCTTCACTGTGAACTTAGGTCAGATCAAGCCCATCCCACGTCTGACTTGTTTCGACTGTGCGCAAGCTTCACCCCGAGACCTATGGATGGGGCCCTAATGTCAGAGGCATCTATCGCCTCACCGCCAAAAGTTGACCACCTCAGACTAGAACGTCCTCCACTAGAAAAGTAACATGTATACTACTCCTCGCCCCCTAAGCAAACACTCTGTCAACATACTGACTAAGAATTGTATCAAACTATTTAAGAGTGTCTGACAGACATCACTAAAGATAGGAGATTGAGTTGCCTATCAAACATGTGGCGCAAACTGATGGAAGGAACACACTAAGAACAAGTCTTATTGGTTCACACTCCTCATCGGATGAGGAATCCTACACTTACCACAATATAGACGATACCAAAAACTCTTATGAGCTTTAAACGGATTGTTCCACACAACCTTTGGAGAACATGAGACCAGATCAACAGAAAGGTCAACGCACCCCTTCGCCTCTGGTTGACTGGTCGAGAACCTACGAGATCAACCACTTTCCCTCGCCTTCGCTTCATTAGGTGCAACATCAAGATGAAGGTAGTCTTGAGGATTGCTCGAGAAATCTTCATTCATAGAAAATGAGATGATCATCGTTTACTGATCTAGTCCCACTCCTACAAACACACTCGAGACGACTTACACCCACACAAAATTCAATGTTCCTTAAAAACTGAAGAGACTCCCAACTTTACAAAGCATTCAACGGTACTCATTCAACCTCAACATCTACAAAAAGCTAACACAACCGAGCAGAACCCAACTCTGCCACTCCACTAAGAGTCTGGGCTGGGACAAGAACTGAGAGAGAACTGCTGGAACCCATGGGACATTTCTAGGGGGAATATTCAAACGAGAAACACAAAACCAAACTTCCAAAAAACCAAGAATCTTACCAAAAAACACCAACATTCCAAACACAAACCAAATGATTCCAATGTAAAACATCAATTCGTATTTTAATAAAAACACCCACTTGAGAAACCAAACAGAGTACAATAAAACCCAACAACTCTTTTGAACCCATCGCTTTCACTCCAGACTCAAAACCATTTTCCAATTCCAAAACCATTTATACACAAAAAACCCTTTTTGAGAAAACCCCACTTTTCAGGAAACAAGATGCATCTTTCAAAATCAATCACTCACCACTGATATTCATGGATACCTCAAAGATTTGCATTTTCATGCATCCCGGGCACCCATCCACACAATCCACCAACTAACCATTAATCACTTCCACATGCACATGCGAGCACCCATATGAATACCATTGGAAAATAAACAAGGCTCTTTCGCTTTCAAAACAACACATTCCCAATCTTTTCCAAAATACATTTTTTCCAACTATTTCAGAATCTCAAGAAAAATTTCCAAAATGATTTCTATTTTTAAAACAACCCCACTCATATTTCAAAAAACCTAAGACCTCCTTTTAGAAATTCAACTTTGAAAAATCTATGCCAAATTCCAAAAGACAAGGTCCAAGAGGAATGCACCCCAAATATCATGTCAACTGCACACCAAAATAAAATAAGAGTAGCAATGTCTGCCTTATTTTTTTTAAAGGAAAACAATTTTGCGCTAATCCCAGCATTGAAGAAAAATACCACAAACATTAAGGCACCTTGGCGGAGGACTAGTAGTCGTGTCTAACTTGGATACATGGTTTATTAGACCATGCCCTAGGCAAGCACAAATCCCTAATAGTGTCGAACCGTACTCTCCGGCATTACATGGGTTGCTACTATATGTGAGACCATGCACAGTACTCGATTACTCCTACTTTCATCCCCCATCCACATAGAGAAAAGACAAAAACATAAATCCCGGACTACCCCTGGTTTCTCAATGATTGAAATAAGTAAGAGTTTGTGACGCTCTTCTCACACCTATCCCTCAAGTACCGACAGTCCTATCTCCAGTCTACCTGACATCCTGAATAACAAGAGAAAAAACCTCCCTCTGATACCATTTTGTCACGAACCAGGCTGGGTCACCATCCGAACCAGCACCTGACCCGGTTCGCGGCAAGGCCCGAGAGGTGTTCCCGATCCTCCCGAGCTGGCGAAAAGCGCCAGGGCATCAACAGGGCAAGTGGGAATTATTTCTCCCAATGAAAATAAATAAAATAGCGGAAAAAAAGTAAAACTGCGTACTAACCTGACCACATCCAAAAACTTCTCGTGACCTCAAGAGTTACTCTCTAAACCACAACTAGGTCTCCCCACATCGAACAAGCTCGTGTCAAACCTATAGTAGAAACTAAAAAAACACTATAGGCATGAGTATTAAAACTTAGTAGACTTGCCCGATATCTATTCCCAATGTACTGCCTTTAATATAAAAAAACACCATTTCATGTTTGAACTACAATTTATAAAAGTAAGGTTTTCTACATGTTACTCAAAAACAAAGTACGAGTTATTTCCCCTAATAATTTTTCAAAACCCAAGTCATTCTTTTAGTGAGAACTTAGCATTTTTCAAAGGGGAAGTGATGTTTACATTTTCAATTTTCACAAAAAGTATAAAACACCTTTCATTGAAAACATTTTTCCTAAACCACTTTAAAACCACACATCACTTTCTAGTAAAAACACTAAACATTAAAATGCTACAATAGTTACACAGAAATGGCAATGAAAAGAAAATATATACAAGTATCATATTCATCAAATAAAGTAACTGAAATCCAACAGACATGGGTGAACCTAGGAGATCAAGAATAAACCAAAAGACACTGATACATAAGAAATCATCCTCATTGACATGTCACACATGATAAAATAAAAATTCCCAATACGCTTGACCAACTTTTCTCAGGAAGGTCGAGGGAAAATCCCATAGTAATAAACTCAATATATCCACCTACTATGGGCCACTTGTCAGTACCATAACATACCAGTGCAACAATCATTCTTAGATTATTCTCTCAATATGCCAAATTCCCATGTCATAAGTGTTTGGAAAGGGGGTGAGACAACGATTCCAGACAAGAATGCAATCACACACACACACATACACATATATATAATAATTCACAAAAGGAATCACCATGAGCCACTCCATGGGAAAACCTATTTCCTTTAAACTACTCAAGTACCTGGGAGCCTCTAAGTGAGGCCTCCCAAATAATCAATTGCAACCAAGGCAGGAGAGTTATCCTAGAAGGGTTATCATCAAAACCTTTTCATCGTTTTCTATAAAGTTCCAAATGGGAATTAAATACATTTCACAATCCCAACATTGTAAAGAACCAAAATGCATGTTCATTCTTGAGAAGAAATCATTTATCATTATAACCAAAACTATAATTGAAATTCTGTTAATTATGTTTAAAATACAAACTTTCATTCTTTCAGTACTGAGTGTCCGTTCATCAAGAAAATATTTCAAGTGTCATGTATAAAATAAACTGCTCTTTTTACACCAAATAATAATTTAAAAATTAATTGTCTTATATTAAAAATTAATTATATTATATTATCTCACATTTATTAAAATTAATAAAAAATTTAATTAGAACAATTAGTGTGCACAAATAGAAAAAAATAATGTAACTTAAATTTTTAAAAGAAGTGCAATGGGAACCTACCTCGACTCGCAGTTCGAATGAGACAACACGACAATGCGACACGCCCTGCACAGGTGCTCAAGCACACACAAACCTATGATCGTGGTAATGCAGGGTTACCCTGCCAATGTGCTGCAACTGAAAAGATAAATAAAATACATGAACATGGACTTAAAACAATCCATACGAATAAACAACACAAAAGAACCACCTCAACCTACTTTCAATGCATGACTCGCACCATTCGTACTATTTAATAAGTCACTTTAAATTTTATAAAAAAAATCCGAAGAGACTAACGGTTTTACACACCCAAAACCAATTTCCCACTTTGTTGAAAAGACCATTACTACAGTTAAACGAATCGCCAGAACAACTTGTCAGCCCATTTAAAAATACATTGCATGACTAGAATGCCAAAAATCCACTCAAAAGCTCATTTATGACATGACGCATATAAATGCTATGCCCAAAACACCATTCACACCCTTTTCACATTCAGACAACATAAACTGAAAAACTTATGAAACACTATCAAGTATTTAGATAAGGGTTTTCATAGAAACATACCCATTACATATTAATACGCTAATAACCACATTAAAACAGGTTGAACCTCAAGTAAAATTTCAATGCGCACCAAACAAACTGATTAGTAAACATGATAAAATAATTAATTAAGAAAATAAACTTAGAAATTAATAATCATATGTGGAACCACCTACCTAGAATGTAGAAAAACTTCACAGCATGATGAGAAAACTTTAATCACATGCCAGTAGCACCACAACAACTTAGATTAGACGATAAAAACCAGATATCGCACCCAAAATCATCAAACAAAGGACCTTAAACAACATGTAATACATACTCTCAATTCTACCAAACACAAGGAATGAAAATACGAAGTAAAATGTACATGTGGCAGGGGTTGCGGGAGGCCAACTGAGTAAGACGAGTGTGCTGGAGTTGAGCCGTGTTGGAAACATCTGACCAAAAATAATGTAGATCGGAGTGAGGGGGTTTATCTTGAGAAAACCAATCATCGATAGGGATACTGGCTAGGTGTGAACAAGGTTGCAAGAAGCAGGCCGGGCGATCGGGCTGTTTGGATGGAGGGAGGTCGCCAAAATCGAGTCGACCGAAGGGAAAGAGGGGAGTCTAGCGGGTAAGGCGGTTCATCGGGTAGGAGCCTCGGCCGAAGGCTGGAAGCACGCCGGAGGGAGGCTGGCCAGATCGGGAGAGGGAGAAGGGGATTTTCACCCTCGGAGGGAAGCATATGGGAGGGGATGCACCAGTTTAGTGTCGTAGGAGGCCGGTCAGGGTGTATGGGAGACAGGTAAGTAGGGCTGCTGAGATGGGGAGAGGTGGGGCGCCGTGATGGGAGCGAGCCGGGTGCACGCATGGAGGGAGCTCGAGGGGGAGGGCGTAACACCGCCATAGAGAAGGAGGAAGTGCTTAGGGTTAGGGGGCCACTGCGAAAAAACAAAGGGGAAGCAGCTGCTGCGCAAAGACAAAGGGGAAGTGGCTACTGCATAAAGTAAAAAAAATGGGGAAGAATGGGTCTAGCATGATGGGGAGAGAAGGAATAGTGGGAAAAGAGAGAAAAATAAATAAAAGAAAAGAAACCAAAATAAAAGGAAATGAAAATAAATATTAATTAAAACCTAATTAAAATCGTAACAAAATTAATAATAATGGTCATAACTTAAAAGTAACATGACGATAATTTTACAACCATTGTAATAATTTAAAATTTTATAACTAATTAAAATACTAACTGAAATAATAATATAAGATAAATAATCCCAATATAGTAACCATTGTTTTTATTAAAAAATTATTGAATTAATTAATCATTTTTCATATTTTATTTTGTGCATAAAGTACTATTCAACTCATTAATTAACTGATTACTCGCACACCAGGTAGGTCGCACGAACATCTGACGAAGCCAGGCGGCTTCGCTCGTTCCTTGCACACACGCAGGATGCTACCAAGCCAAAACACTCATTTATCACCAAAACACAGAAACTCAAGTCGAGTATGGCAACGTGCACGGTCGTGTGCAAGGTCGCGCACCAAAAAACAAGATCCCAAAATAATTAAAATAAAATAAAGCATGGTCGAGGTGTGACATAAAGTCATTTTTTCCAATTTATGTCATTTAATAAAATATTTTTTCATTTTACAAATTAGCAACATTGTGGATTTTCTAGAAAAAATTATAAAAGGAATATTATTTTAGCATTTAATATTTGAGCAGATTTTCATCCTTCATTAATAATATTTTCATTGAAGATTAAATTTAAATTTTTTCATGTTACATTCAATAAATTGATTTTCCATTATATTTGCACAATGTTTTTTATTAAAATAATTGATTTCAAAATTAAAAGGTTATATTATAAAAAAATGTTTATAATGATATTTTAATCAAATAAACCCCATATTTATAGTGTTCAGGTTATTTTGGTTTTAAAAATGGTATTTTAATTAAATTGGTATTTTGATATCTGAATGTGTTTTGTATAGGGGTTTAAAATAGTTTCCATGGGTTTTATTAATTATATTAATTGTGTACATTATTTATGAAGGGTTGAGACTCATTATATCCCTTGGGTGAGCTCATTATAGCCTACAAATTGGGTGCATCTATACAATGACAAGTGATCGATTTATATATTATATAATGGGTTCACCTAGATAGCATTCTAATGCATTGGGTTCTCTAAAGGTTGAAGTTGAATGTATGGTTATTCCATTTGTAAGAGACATTGTAGGAGGGATACTAAAATGACTTCCCAAGGTACCCAAACTACTTTTCAATACTTGATAACAATTTTTCATGTAAAATATTTTATTTCGAAAGTAACTATAATGATTTTTTAAAGGAAAATGATTTTATTTTTGTATGAAAATTTATTTTTTAAAAAATGGGTTTTCATGGGTTTTTAATTTTTCAATAGGATAATATATTTATTGTTTTTATATCCCTAACAACGATTTATGTGATCATATCCTATTTTTTTAACTATTTATATGATTTGTGGATTGGTAATGGAAAATAAAAAATAAATTTTGAATTCATGGAAATTTATTAGGAAAATAAACATTATCTTGTTTTAAATGATTCATATTATGAAGAAATAGATATAGAATAGAAGTATCTACTTATATATTTTTGAGTTTTTTAGTATAATGTTATTCCTATTCACTAAAAATGTAAACTAGAATGATTTTAATTGTTATAAGAATTTTAATTCATGTATAAAATCATTATAATATTTAGTGTATAAGGTCGTGGTCTTTTTGATGGCATTATAGTATGGTTTAAACAACTTTCATGTTTGTGATATTTTCATGAAGGGTTATCTTATGAGTTACTGATATCATGATGGGTTTATAATTTTATGTTTGTTCATAAGTTCAATGTCTTAGAAAAGAATTTTATGATTTAAGTTATGATATTTTGAAATGACTAATAAATTTTTTGGATCCATTTACTTTTGTGATTATTATGGAGCATTATATTTTGGGAAGATAAGTGAAAGGTATGTGTTAAAATTTTAGGTTAAAACATTTACTTTAATTCTGAATATAATATGGTCATTTTTGTTTTTTCCTTAAATATATAAGAATTTTATAATATTTGTTGTTTTAGATAAATAAAGACCCATAGGTCAGGAAATAACCTGTCAAATCTGACAAGGGTGTGAGGTTTGAAAATAATAACATAAGAGATACAAGGGTATATCACCTATTACTAACCTACATTATATCCTAGTAAGTATGATATTTTATTTTCAGTTAAATGATTTTATGGATGAATAATAATTTGATTTTTGAAAAAAAAAATCGTATAAATATCCATTTTGATTGGAAAATTATTCGAGGTTTAAGTCATTGATGTTATTTTGAAATAAGTTCATTGTAATTATTGTAACCATATAGGATACTATGAGATTTTTGTTTTAGGAATAAATAATGAATTATATTTTGTAGGTATATATTATTTTATTACGGATTTTAGGGAATTCAGGTTATTAATGAAAATTACTAGTATATCATGTAGATTATGTGGTTTGAGAAATGCAAATTGTGTATGATACTTTAATATTCATTGACATGATTCGGAAATAAATTCTAAATTTACTATATCAGATGATGGGATCTTATCTATCTGATTTTGGTGTTTCAATCTTAGTCTAAAATATTTTTAGGAATTTTAATGTTTTTTATTATTTGAATAATATATGTAAGACTTGGTTGTTATTATATAATTTTTGAAATTAATGTATTTTTTTACAATATATTGGTTTATTATTTTTTGTTGAATTATCTTATATCATAATAACCATTTTTGTTTTTTTAATTACTAAATACATGTGGAATTGATAGTAATATTTTTTTAAAGTAATGATACATATAAGTTGATTATAAATATTCAGTCACAAAAAGTTCATCTTGAATACTCATCATTTAGAGGGAAATATTAGATTATGGTGGGAATTCTTTAAGGAGTCAATTGTACTAGTCAAGTACGTTTGTTTGCTTATGTTATTAGTCTAGTTAGCAAATTAACTCTTCAATTTCAAGAAAATTATTTTTACATAAAAAAAATTATCCATTTTTTTCTTATCATGAAATCAATGTCCTTTTAAACTTTTAAAATTTTACTATTTATTGGTTGTTAAATTTTTATTGACCATATTCTATATCAATATCTATCAGTACTTGGATGTTAGTTTTTCTTCGACGTCTATGTTTTCACTTCCGGATTATGTCATACTACCTGGAAAACTTGTATTTATTACTTTAGAGGACCACCATACTTCCTTTTTCAATCATATAAAGTTGAATAATTATTAATACTTTTTATGATGTGTGAATTCAACAAAGTTATATTGAAAAATCAGACCCTATTTATCGAACATGAGTTGAAAATTCTTTGGGTGAAATTTTAATAGGGGTGGAAGAATGTAAAAACCGGAGTATTTATTGAATAAATAATTTTAATATTTATTATTGTTATTGAATTTTAATGTTTTATTCATTTTAAATATGTAAATTTATCCTTAAAATAAAAAAGAAATAGTTTTATTAAAAGAATTTATTATAATATTTTATCTAAAAAATTAGATTTCAAATAATATTATCTTAATTTGAAAATTTAAATTTTATTTTTAAATCCATCCTTTCAAATTTAGAATAGTATTTTTTAAAAAAATATGAAAATACTAATTTTTCAATGAATATGGAAAATTACTGATTTAAATTAAAAAATTTATTTTATTATATAATATTAACAAGGTAAAATTATGTTTTAGATTAGTTTTAAATTAAAATAAATTCATTTTTATTTTAAATATTTTATTTATGGTTTTTCAAGTCTATTTAATACAATAATTTAGTATATTAACCGGTTTTATTTAAAAAGAAAATTTATCTGGAAAAAGTATTTTACATTTCATTGTGTGGATATTATTTTGCAATAAATTATGAAAGTACTATGTTATGAATTTTGAAAAATGGATACCATATATAGAATCATTAGGACTAAATTTAGTAAATTTATCTAATTTTTGAATATTAATGTTAAAAAACATAATTTTATTATCACAGAAAAGGGTTAATCATGTAATTTATGAGAAAAATTAAATGAAAAAACTCCTAAATGATAAAAACACTTACATAAATCATATATTACGAATATATATTTACCATAATTATCCAATGGTATATTTTATTTCATTTGGGGGCCACATGTAAGATATTATAAACCTTATAGTGTTTAATTAACTTAAATTCTTACACAACATGGAAGCATTAATTATTCAACTAATAAAAGTTAAAATAAATGATATTTAAAAAAATAAATATAATATCAAATAAATAATGTTATAAAAAAATTTATAAATAAATATAGAAATTTGGATATATAATAGCATATCTTTTTTCAGTAGTTAGATATTTTTTGATGTTATTAAAGTTAATGTAATAAATTTTTCTTAAAATAGACATTATAGATATTTTATAGTAAGTAATAATTTATAAAATGTTATAAATATTTTGGAAATATTAATTTCATCGAAGGGAATAGGTTAAGGTTGAAAAAAATAAATCGTGTTCAATATATTTTTATTATATTAGTAGTTATAATGACCCTCAATGTTTGGAAATCAACACTTTCATGGTAAAACTTGAAGTGGTTAAATATTAGTTAAAACCAAAATAAAATGGTAGAAATATAGTCAAAATTTATTTGGATTATATTTAAGGAATATATATATTTTCATAATAATATTAAATTATAAATAATTAACTTTTCAACCATTTTTAATTAAAATTAATTAATATTAATTTAAGATTTTGTTAAATGCTAATATTTCCCCTCCCCTCTCTTTTAATTGGGCACATATTCTTCTTATTTCATCACACATAAAATCCCATTTTCTTCATGAATTTCTTGACTAAGTACCGAATTATAATCCATCGTCTCATTTAATAGTTATTTTTTAGTCATAAAAAAATATTAGAGGTCTTAAGGTGTTAAGAAATGTGGTTTTCCAAAAGAAGATATATAGTTTTAATCTAAATTTTTCAGTCAATTTTATTCATACACATCCCTAAAAACATATAAAATAATTATAAATTACAAATTTTAGTATCCCATATATACTGGGATGTTATTAAGTATGTTCCACATATTATATTCATTGACCCCACCTTTTAATGGGAAACTAAACTGCCATTTTCGTTTACGACAGATTACTGCCTCCCAAACTAATGTAATTTGTTTTTTTATAATATATCTCAAGACTTGTAACAATATTTGAATTATTATTTATATATATATATATGAAATAAGTAACATATTTAAAAATATTTTAATATAATATATCATTCATCATCTTACCCTTCTAATTGATGGAATATTATAATGTGATTCATGCATATATATAGACAAGAACCTCCAGGAAGTGATGAAATTTTTTTATCACAACATCACATGGATGATATATTTAATTATTTAAAAAATATTTTTATATAATTTGTTTTATTATCATAATTTAATTTTAAAATAATACTTAAATTTTTTCTATAATGATCGTTGAAAAATTGAAACATTAATCATGCATACATACAATGTACTTCATCCACGATTGTAACAAAGTTCATTTTTAATTACAATATTGTGAGTTTTAAATGATTAATTTATGTATAAAATTTAAAATTATTTCAATAATATTATTCTGGGGATGTTGGAGTAATGATCATCATTACCACAGTCAACAAACATAATTCATTTTGGACTTATGAACTGAATATAATAAATACATCTAACATGAAAATAAATTATTAAATAATGGATATAACATATTAATAAGTGAAATAAATGGAATAAATAATTTTTAAAAGGTTTTTTATAGAGTAGATATTATCCTATGATTATTATTCATGATGTTAAACAATGTACATGACGATTTCAAGTCAACAAGAGGGACATTATTTTAAAAATTACCATTCAATGTATTCTTTAAAACATTATTTTCTTCCATATAGATATGATTTTTTTCAAAAATAATTTAAAATGATTTATTATTTTCATATGATTATTTAATGTCATTTTTATCCTTGTTTTACTATTAACAAACATTATTTTTTTTATTATCAAAACGTGGTACTTTGTATTTTTTTTCAGAAAATATGTTATAAATGAAATGTTTTTATGCTTATATGGCTTAAATGGCATTACCTTCCATCAGGAATAATAATTTCTTTGACTCTTCCTTTAAATTTTTTACATGTTTACTTTCAAATTATACATTATATATATATATATATCAAGTGTTTTATTTTTAAATAATTTATCTTAAAATGAAATAGTTGTTTATTACCAATTTTTTTAATATTATTTTCATCAAAAGAGAACCCTCTTTCCCTTTTTCTAGGTACTATTGTATTTATAAAGAGTCATTAAGAAAATGGTATTTTCATATTTTAAAGTGTTTTGTGTGTGGTTTTAAAAGACTTTTCAATGTTTTATTTATTATATGGTGTTGGGATATTGTTCATGATGGGATGAACCCCATTATAGCTCTTAGGTGAGCCTATTATTCCTTACACATTTGTTGCACCTAGAAAGGGCATGGTGAATCCATTATAACTTATACAGTGGGTGCATCTAGATATAAATCTAATGAATTGGGTTCTATATAGGTTTATATTGACTATGTGTAAATTTGATTTGTAAGAGTGATATGGAAATTATGTTCCATTCCAAATACAATGAATTTTTAATGCTTGATAATGATTTTTCATTGAATCTTATTTATTTACAAAGGTATGATAATTATTTTAAGAAAAAATTAATCATTTTTTGGATGAAAAATATGTTTTTATGAAAATGATTTTCACTTTCACTAGACTAATGAATTTAATCGTTTTATGTCCTTTGATGAGCATTATATTCTCAGTAAATGTTTTAAAATATTTTTTACTTATTTTAATGATGTTTATGGGAATATATAAATTCATATATAAATTCATTACGATTTATCCTGAAAACAAATCATCATTTATTTTTATAGTTTCATATTGTGATGTATAGATATTGAGTAGAAATTTACACATTGAAATATATGAGTTGTTTGATATGTTTTTCCCTAATTTTAAAAACTCTAAACCGAAATGATCCTTTATATTGTAATAATGTGAATTATTGTTCAAAAAAACTAAAATACCTAATGGATAAGGACAAGTTCATACACTTTTGAAAATAATAAATAAATCCAAACAAATATTCTGGTATAATATATCACATATTATTGACTTCCATGTCAGAATTATGTTTTCATCACATATTATGATTTTAAGAAACTACTTACAATAATATGTAATTCCTGCAACATCTCTGTGTGACCACATAATAAAACAATCCCACTAAACTCTTTAGTGAGTGACATCTACGTTGTCAACTAGTCAAAATAATGATGATAATTATGAATAATATATGTAATTTTTGACTAGTTGAATAATTAATCAAAATTATCTACATCATTAAATAAACTTTTACGATGCTGATAACTCATTTTGCCTATTTGACATGTTTCAATGTTTATCATTATCGTTCATTGAAACCTTTTTATCAATCTTTTCACTTGAATTCTTGTGGTAACAATTGTAACTTTTTTACATGGTTACATCACTAACACATCCAAAAATATTTTAGTATAACATGACAAAAACTATATATTTTGATAGGAATAATATTTTATTTGTTAATATTTAACTTCTATAACTCAAAACATACTCCCAGTAGCCTTTTCGACACTATATTCTTTTCACAATTTAATGTTATAGTACAAGAAATAACACTTATTTCATATAGTTTAAATATTTTAAAATCTATTTTATTAATATTAATTATCATATTCTTGTGTTTGTAGTATTATTCATGTGATAAAATCTAATGAATCATAAATATATAAAACATTCAATTGCCATTGTTTTTAGCATAGTTTTTTGAAAACATAGATAAAATTTAATTTAGCCGAGACTTCATAAACACAAGTCTAGATTAATTATTTTTTATTCCACATTTTAAAACATTGAAATTTTCAAATTTAGCAATGTTTTATAATGTGAAAAATTTATTCATGGTTTAAAACATTGTTAATATTTAATATAGCCTTGTTTTTTGAAACATAGCTAATTTTAACTTTGTCTTAAATGTGAAATATTTCAATAAGAAACTAAAAGGATATTATGTATGTATATATTTATAAAATTAACATATGACCTTAATAATTAATTTTATTCATGTAATACAAATATATATACAGATATATACATATAAAGACACAAACAAACACTATTTGAAATATAATTGTGATTAATTAATAATAACTACAATAACTTATCATTAATAATAAGTGGTTAAGTATGTGAATATATATATAATAATATTATAAATATATATATCTATAAGTATATTTATGATAATATATAAACACATATATAAATATCATAATATATATATATATATGCACATACACAAATATATAATATATACCTTTATATAAATTATTGTATATAAATTAAATTATATAAATCACGACCCGTCCCCCGTGGCCCATTCCATGACTACCCCAATCTCGCCTTCCATAGAACAGGGGATACTGACTAGCCCCGAAAGGCATATCCCAAAAAACAGGAAGGAATTGCCTTTAAACCTGTAAACACTCAGCCCATGAATACAACGAGCACAACAGACGTAGTAAAACTGTAGTAGTAAAAATATTTGTATTGAATTTAAAAAGGTGGTGAATACTATATGTAAAGGGGGCCAGAATACAAGAACAACTGAAAAGTACAAAAATAATAGAAAAACAGCTCCTAGTATCATCCGCCAAGGTTCCTAACAGAAGGGTAGGTATAACTCACGGTCGGTCGTCACTACTACACATCATGTCTAGAGGTCCACCTCTATGTACCATCAAGGCCAGGCTCCCAAATCTCAGTCAAAGCTGTTCGTCTTCTGCACAAGACAAAACATAGTGTGGGAGAAGCCCCTGGAGGGTGAGTATAAAAATAATCAATAGGGATCCTGAAACCCACGAAGTTCTCCCATAGTTCCACAAAGAAAATACCACAAAGCAAGACCTCAATCACAAAGCACAAAGTAATAGTCAGCTCACACTAGATATACAACTTCAATAACAAGAATATCGATGAATAACTTAAGCTATATCATCTTATTCTACATTGAGGTTCCACAATTGACCCATAATGGAGTTGTTCTAATATTAATCTACTCATGCACATAACAAGTTGTTCCATGAAAATCCACTGAAAGGCGGGTTCTCATCGGGTCACACTACTACTGATCTACATAGGATCACAATATGTTGATCCACATAGGGTCACTAGAGGCTGATCCACACAGGGTCATTATGATGTTGTTCCACAAAGGGTCACTATGCAGCTGATCCACAAAGGGTCGCTATATGTTGATCCACACAGGGTCGAAAGATGCTGATCAACATAGGGTTGCTAGGATGATGATCCACATAGGGTCTCTATGTAGATGATCCACACAGGGTCTCTAGATACTGATCCACATAGGGTTTCTAGATGCTGATCCACACAGGGTCGCTTGATTCTGATCCACACATGGTCGCTAGTACAGAGGTAGGAATGATTAGTCGTACAGCTAGATCATCCCACTTTAGAGTTTCTGTGGCTGACCCGCATTGGTCTCTCTTCTTCTTCTTACCACAGCCAGCCACACTACCACAAAACTGGGCAAGGTAGGCACATGCCTTTATTAGCGCTAATGGAAAAGCGCTGATAAAGGGGTATGACTTTATCAGTGCTTTTCTTAGCACTGATAAAGGTTACATTTATCAGTGATTTTCTTAGCGATGATAATGTTTATTGTATACATTAAATAAAAAACACAAGTTATAACTAAATATATATCTATATAATTAAATAATTATAAGATTAATAATAAATATATTTATTAGATTTATAAGATTTATTAGATTTATTAATTCATTATATTTATTAGATTTATTATCATTATATTTAATATATATATATTTATTATATTTGTTTATATTTAATGTATTTGTTTTGTTTATAAATATATAATACTTTTTAATATATATTTATAATTAAAATTATTGAATATATATAATAAAAATGGGAATCTTAAACATCATGCCATCATAACATAATCCATATAAGATAAAAGCACATCATAAAATTAATTCCATAATAAAATAATCAAATCAATGTAAAAATAGGGATAGAAACAGAACCCTATATTATCTTAGATGGGAAATAATTTTGATAAAACACTTGAACTCCATTCATGAGGAAAATATCCTTTCTACTTCAAATTTTTTTTCCTTTTTTAACATGTCATAAAATTTTAAACTAAAATAAGTTGATTAAAAATAAACATTAAAACTTGTAAAGGAAGCTTCTTGGAAATAATGTTTTAAAAATCCATTCATTTCTTATAAGTTTAAGAAAACATTTTTCTCGTACATTTGTCGGAAAAGTCAAAAAGTACCTCGTACAAAAAATGACAAAAGATTCCTTTCATATCTTTTAATAAAAACTCACTGAAGGGTAAAATTGGATATAAAATATTGTATAAGGATATAAAAATTACATATTGAGGAAATGTGGATGTGGATGATAAATATTCCCCAGTAAATTCTGAAGTATAAACAATCTCAGATAAAAATTGAGATTGTGAGATTTTCCCTTACCTTAGATCTGATTTGATATGTAAGTGTTCGAACCACCTGTATAATGATTTAAAAATGTCATTGACTTATTCCAAAATCATAATTATTTTTATGATATCATATATGGTCATATTCTTATCTACTTATTAGTAATATTTCATTACTACTTGTTATTCGGGTGTTTGTTTATTTTTGTTCTTATGAGTGTTTTGTAGAATAAATTCTTATTCATCTTTTTAGGTTATAGATACCTAATTTAAATAATGGTATTAGTGTAATATATATCATATTTATTCACTCAATTCATTTATATAATCATTATTCAATGAAGATCATGTAGAACTAGTCGCATCACATCGTGGAGACGGTATTCCGTACGTATGCACAAGCAGTGATATCGTTCCCATGATCGTGAAATTGTATTGAAGTGTATGTATACTATTTAAGAATCAATATCACTTTAAAATAATCATATATATTCATTATTTACACCATTATACCCATCCAAGTAAGGTGGTGGTGGAAAATAGATTACACCACAGCGTGGAGACGGTATTCCGTACGTACGCACGCGCGGTGATTTTGTTTTCCGTAGGATGGATAGATGGTGAAATAGGGTTGTTTCATACTTATAATAAATAATCAGTATATGAGTGATACTGATGTTATTAATTAATAAGGAAACCACTAATGAAGAAGAAGTGGAAGGAGAAATAAAGTTGAATGAATCGGTAAAGGACATTACCTCTTCTTTGAAGCGCTTCTTTGAGACCTCAATTTAGGGAACTAAAAATTGACTTTTAAGAAGACCAGGACCACTAAGATGTTTCTAGGGAAGTTTATAGGATAAATTGGCAGGGTTTGGCCGAGCATGAAGGCTCAATGTGGTGTGAGTATGAGAGGGATTAGGTTCTCGTTTTATAAGGGAGGAGAGGGCCACCTTTGGAAAAACTAAAAATATTATTTTATTATAAAGTCATATTCGGTTTTAAATAGCTCCAAATTGATTTATTTCGAATCTAAGGTGGGGATGGGTCGAGATCCTCTCATCCAATAAAATATAGACAAGTTTAGGTTCCTATTTTAACCATTTCATTTAGATTTAACTTTAAGTTACATAATTTTACTTTTACCGTGTCTTCTTGTGTTCTTAAACTATAAGGTGAATAAACTTACTATAACAAGACAAACAAACCCCAAGTTGTTTATTATTAATATATATAACCTTATATAAGTCATTTGGCCGATCCTTGGATTTTTAGGAATAAAATATCAATTAATAATAAAATATATGTTTTAAAAAGTATTTTTTGTCAACTTTGACACTATTTAGTAATTGATTTTGGTGAATATCATAACAGAAATATTATTTCGAAAAAAGTGAATTAAATAAATAATAACATGTCATATTAACATATAAAATAATTGGAATTCATAAAATGTCTCAAATTACATTTATTTGGGTATTTATAACATCAATTATGTCAATATTTCAATAATAAGATAATTACTGCATCATCATTGTGTCATAAATAAATTAGATTATTTAATGTCTAAAAATTACAAATAAAATATCATTATGTAGGAAATTTTTTATCATTATAATTAATATTTATAGTCGAATTTATCTTCTGTATAACCCAATATTAAAAATTATTTACTTCTTAAACATTGATTTTAACTATTTTAACCCTTCTTTAATTAAATTAATAATAAATGTCCTATTCTAATCCAAGTGGGACTAAATGGTCATATTTTATTCCTAAGGTTGTTTTTGGTAGAATTACACTTATCAAATCGAATTAGGACATGTTTTAGGGTAATAATAATATCATTTTTACTCTTAATTACCCGATTTACTTTTTACCGTGGTAAATAAAAGTAAAAAGTTACTATTCACCAAAAATTATTTTCATCTCATTGAAACAAATTTTACTTACAAACATCAACCGTGTCTCTAGTATTTTTGAAATTCCACTCACAGAAGCGGTAAAATTATGTTTTATGTAAATTTGCAGATTCTCTTAGGAGGTGGGTAAAAGACGGTGAACAGTTCAATAAAATTTTTATATATATAAAATTATTATAAAATTACTCCAATGAATTACATTGAAATTATATAGGTATTATGTATCAATTTTGACCTAAAATAAATATAAATAAAATAAATAATTATTTTAATAAAAAGTCAGTTTTTTAAATAGTAACCATGTGTTTTCACTATTCATCAAAAATTGAAAGTTTCCAGAAAAATACCAAAATTTCACCCTAGGCTAATTTCAATATTCCAAATCTAAAAATGAAGTCCATTTTAAAAACAAAATTTCCAAAGTTTACAAAAGTGGTTAGTACTATTCATAACGGCTAGTTTTAATAATATTTTAATAGCATATCGTTGTTTAATTAAACTCGTTATTGCGTACGACACAAGCTATCGAGGAAGGCCACAGTTACATGTAAATCAAGCCAAGATAGTGTTGTGTGTAGTGAGATATTCCTTTGATGTTTTGTATAAAATAAAAACAAAATATTTCTTATAAAAGTTTCAGGTGTTACATTCTACCCCCCTTAAAATCAATTTCGCCCTCGAAATTAGTCACTTGTAACAAAAAGATGAGGATACCTCTCCCTCATCATATCCTCAATCTCCGATTTAGCTTATTATAATTGGTGGTTACTCTATAAAACTTTCACCAAGCGAGTGGTCTTGTTCCGTAGGACTTTTTCACTACGATCGAGAATCTCTATCGACTGTTCTTAATAAGAATGATCTTGCTCCAGCGGTAAAATTTCTTAGCTGAGTAGATGTGAAGGATCAAGTATGTAATTTCTTAGAAGAGATACATGGAACACATCGTGAACTTGAGAGAGATTCGGTGGAAGCGCCCATCGGTAAGCTACCTTCCCAATACGATCCGGTATTTCGAAAGGACCGATATACCTGAGGCTAAGCTTTCCCTTTTTCCCAAATCTCATTACTCTCTTCCGAGGAGATATTCGAATAAACACTTTATCACCCACTTCAAAATCGAAGTCTTTTTTTCAGTTGTCGGCATAACTTTATTGTCGACTCTAAGCTTCTCTTATGTGTTGTTGAATAGATCGGACCTTTTCTGTCATCTCATCAACAAGATCAGGTCCTAATAGCTTTCTTTCCCCAACTTCATCCCAGCCAGTTGGAGTCCTAAATTTCTTTCCATAGAGAGATTCATAAGGATCCATCTGAATACTGGAGTGAATACTATTATTATAAGAAAATTCCACCAATGGTAGGTGTTGATCCCAACCACCTTTGAAATCCATAGAGAAATCTCTCAACATATCTTCTGGAGTTTGAATTGTCCTCTAAGACTTACTGTCAGTCTGAGGATGATAAGCCATGCTGAAACTCAACTATGTATCCAGAGTATGCTGAAGGATTCGCCAGAACTTTGAGGTAAATCTCGGATCCCGATCAGATATATTAGAAAGTGGTACTCCATGAAATCTTACCACTTCTTTTACATATATCCTGGAAAGATGATCCAGAGATAAATCCTTTCTAATAGAAATGAAGTGTGCAGACTTTGTAAGACGATCAACTATGACCCAGATAGCATTATTTCCTTTGGATGTCTTAGGAAGTCTGGTGACAAAGTCCATAGTGATGTTTTTCAATTTCCATTTGGGTATGGGTAATTGTTGTAACATTCCCTTAGACTTCTGTCTCTCAGCATTAAATTGCTGACAAACCAAGCGTTGAGAGACATATTCAGCAACATATCTTTTCATGTCATCCAACCAGAAATACTCTTTCAGGTCCCTATACATCTTCGTGCTTCCAGGATGAATAGAGAATGAAGAACTATGAGCCTCATCCAGCAACTCCTTCTTTAATTATGGGATGGGAGGTACACAAACCCGATTCCTGAACTTTATTATCCCATCACAATCAAGGTTGAATTCATGAACATTTCTCACCTTCTTTTGTAACTCTACATCTTCTTTTTGTGCCTCTTTAATCTTTACATGTATAGTTGGTTGAACATTCATTTGATAAAGATAAGATTTTTCCCATTCCATTATAATTCCAAGATCCATCCTTTGTAAATCCATAAATATTGGATCTTTTGTGATCCTTATCATGGATAAACTGGCATGGTCTTGTCGACTTAATTCATCTGCCACATTGTTGGATTTCCCAGGTTTGTAATGAATTGAGTAGTTGTAATCCTTAATCATCTCCAACCATCTTCTTTGGCGCATATTCATCTCCTTTTTTGTGAAAATATACTTTAAACTTTTATGATCAGTATAAATGTCACACCTTTCTCCATAAAGATAATGCCTCCAAATCATTAATGCAATGATTACCGCAGCTAACTCCAAATCATGAGTTGGGTAATTTTGCTCATGGATTTTCAACAGTCGTGAGGCATAAGCTATCACCATATCATTTTTCAAAAGAACACACCCCAATCCCTTCTTGGATGCATCACCAGAGATCACAAACCTTTCTCCACTACAAGGCAGTGTGAGCACAGGAGCACTGCATAACCTTCTTTTCAACTCCTTGAAATTCTCTTCACATTTCTCCGTCCAAACAAACTTAACTCCTTTCCGAGTCAACATGGTGAGTGGATTAAATAATCTTGAGAAATCTTTCACAAAATGTCGATAATATCCAGCCAAACTACGAAAACTTAGGATCTCAGTTACTGTTGTTGGTCTCGACCATATTTCGATAACCTCTGTTTTTGCTGGATTCACAGATATCCCCTCTTTTGAGATTATGTGACCCTAAAATGCAACTTTTTGAATTCAAAATTCACACTTGGTAAATTTGGCATAAATCTTCTCCTTTCTCAGGGTCATCAATATAATTCTCAATTGATCTTCATGTTCTTCCTTGCTCTTTGAATATACAAGAATATCGTCTATAAAGACTACCACAAATTGATCAAGATAGTCTCTAAGGACTCTATTCGTCAGATCCATGAAGATAGTAGGGGCATTAGTAAGACCAAATGTCATCACTATAAATTCATAGTGTTCATACCTTGTACGGAAAGCCGTCTTTGGTATATCCTCCCTTTTTACTATTAATTGATGATACCCTGAAAGAAGAACATTCTTGGAAAAGTATTGAGCTCCGCGTAGTTGGTCAAATAAGTCATCAATGCATGGGAGGAGATATTTGTTCTTGATAGTGATCTTGTTAAGTTCTCGATAATCAATCCAGAGTCTCATTGATCCATCTTTCTTCTTAACAAACAGAACAGGTGCTCTCCAAGGTGACTCACTAGGGCGCATGAACCCCTTATCAAGATTCACTTGGAGTTTCTTCTTCAATTCCCGCAACTCAATTGGGGAAATTATATAAGGTGTCTTTGAAATAGGTAAATCACCCGGTATGAGTTCTTTCGAAAACTCAACTTCACGATTTGGTGGAAGACCCGGCAATTCCTCCGAAAATACATCATCAAACTCCCGTACAATGAGCATATTATTAATCATGAGTTTCTCACCAACCATTTGAGATAAATAACCTTCATTTAGTGTAATCAAGACCCATAAGATGGAATAAATTTCCACTGGAAGGTTATGTTCATCCTTGCATCGAGAGACAATCATAGATTGATCTGGAATATGAAATGTGACTTCACTTCTTTGGGAATTGTTATGAGCTCCATATAGAGAAAGCCAATCAATGCCAAGAATCACATCAAATTCCACTATAGGAAGGATCACAAGATTTTCCAGAAGCACTTTCCCACAAACTTCAATCAGAGAAGAATTATAAACTTTTGATGCGACTGTTGTGCCATTAGGGGTTGTCATAGCTAACTGAAAATCTAATTGTTGAGGTAACACAATGATACCCTTAGAAAATTTTTCAGAAATAAAAGAGTGGGTGGATCCAGAATCGAATAAAACATTTTCTACTTTAGAGTGGATGGTAAGTGTACCTTTCACTACTTTGTTATCGTACTCCACATCACTGATAGAAATTGCATTTGACTTTCCTTTGTCTTTAGCCTAAGAGTTTGTTGACGTTGACCATCATCATCAACCCTTTGATTTGGGCATTGATTGGAATAATGCCCCATTTCCTTGCACTTGTAACATTGAAGTGTATTAGGTTCATTCTGTGTATCCATTTCTTTTTTTTGCATCATTAGACATCTTCTTCCCATCATTGCGGCATTCAAATGCCTGATGACCTTCCCTTCCACATTTGAAACATTTACTTGTCCCTTTAAGACAACTTCCTCCACGTTTCTTTACACACTTTGAGCATAAGGGAAAACACATCTTCTTTTCAGTGTGCTCTTTAGATTTTCCTTTGAATTCCATTTTCCTCTTCTAATCAATCCCATATGACTGATGGGTTACTCCAATATCCATCTCAACTTTGAGAGCACATCGAACGATTTTCTCATAGCTATTGAAGTCCCTTATGGATAAGTCCATTTGAATACTTGGTTTTAATCTACTAAAGAATCGATCGATCTTACTCTCAGGTTGGATAACAATACCAGAATCATACCTTGCATGTCATGTAAAACAATCTTCGTCGGTACCAACAGATTCATCATCCTTTTTCATTAGTTCAAGAAACTCCTTCTACATCATTGTTCGATGAATATGAGGGAAGTACTTATTAAAAAATAATTTATTGAACTCTTCCCATTTCATAGACTCAATTTCATCTCTTTGCCTCATATTCTTGATAAGATTCCAACATTGATCAGCATCAACTTCCAAACGATACACTGCTAAGATGACTATATCATGTTCAGAACATTGATGAACTGAAAATATCTTTTCAATAGTACTAATCCATTGTTCAGCAACTAATGGATCTGTAGACCCGCTGAATGAAGGTGGACACTACCTCATAAAGGATTCAATAGAATGTTGCTCCTTCATTTGCTCATTTGGAAGTCCTGCATGATTCATAGCTTGAGAAAGTTTTGTGATCATGGCTACATGATTTTGCATTCCATCTCCCATAACGATTGGTTGCTCTGGGGGACAATCATTGCATTGCCCGTTGCATTCCGCATTATCATGGTTCCTTCGGGTTCCAGCCATTGACTAAAACCAAGAAGAATAGTGTGAGAAAAACTAATTACAATAGTAAAACCACATAATCAAGAATAAAATTTCACACTTAAGGTCTTATCATAGGTTATTCATGGCCATTTCTAAAACACAAAGATTGTGTTCTATGCTTAGACTTATCCTTAGGGTTCTTACTGAGGCTTTCACATCCTAGTTTCCAAGGGTTGAAAATACATTTCCTCTGATACCAACCATAACAACCCATACTTTACATACATTGTTAGCACTTCAAAATTAAAGTACACTTATTACAACATATAACAAAACCATGAAAGGACTGTATAGGTAGAGTGTATTTAGATATTGGGAAACATAAACAACTGGTTCATAATGCGTCCACACTGTCTCCCATTTATTTCATCATATCTATAGTCCCTTTTGGCATATCTTACTTAATAACCTTCTTCCTGACCTGGGGAACGAAAAGATACGAAATGGTGAGCTCAAATGCTCAGTAAGGGTAAACAAATGAAATATCAATCACATCATATTTATAAGAACATAACAATTTGGAAATCTTACCCTGAAAAAGAGATCATAATTTCATAACATGGGATAAATCATGGTAGTGAAGTGTAATCACAACAATCATAACTTAAAACATGAAGCTTTTTGTCATACACACATAATCATAGAGAATCATTTCTTATTAGTCAAGACTCATTTCCATGACTATCTTAGTGGACAAAGTCCATTTCTAAATCGAGTTCATTCCTCGTTTCAGTCCTATTTAACTGAACTGGTTTAACCTGCCGTTCCAGCCATGTCTATCTCATGAGATATAAAATCTTTACCCAATGCATTGGAGTGAGATATAGGTCCCACACATCTCCTAATGATACCATTCTTATGTGTGCCACAAAATCATAAACCATACATCATTGCATAACCCATGTAATAAAAATGGGAATCTTAAACAGCATGCCATCATAACATAATCCATATAAGATAAAAGGAAATCATAAAAATAATTCCATCATAACATAATCAAATCAATGTAAAAATATGGATAGAAACAGAACCCTATATTATCATAGATGGAAATTAATTTTGATAAAACACTTGAACTCTATTCTTGAGGAAAATATCCTTTCTACTTCAAAAACATTTTTCCTTTCTTAACAAGTCATGCAATTTTAAACTAAAAAAAGTTTATTAAAAATAAACTTGAAAACATGTAAAGGAAGCTTCTTGTAAATAATGTTTTAAAAATCCATTCATTCCGTATAAGATAAAAAAACATTCTTCTCGTACTTTTGTCGGAAAATTCAAAAAGTACCTCTTACGAAAAACGACAAAAGATTTCTTTCATATCTTTTACTAAAAAATCACCAAAGGGTAAAATTGGATATAAACTATTTTAGAAGGATATAAAAATTACATATTGAGGAAACATGAATGTGGATGATAAATATTCCCCAGTAAATTTTGAAGTATAAACAATCTCGGATAAAAATTGAGATTGCGAGATTTTCCCTTACCTTAGGTCCGATTTGCTTCGTAAGTATCTGAACCTCCTGTATAATGATTTAAATAATGTAATTGACATATTCCAGAATTTTACGTATTTTTATGATATCATATATGGTCATATTTATAGCTTCTTATTAGTAATATTTCATTACTACTTGTTATTCGGGTGTTTATTACTTTTTGTTCTTATGCGTGTTTTGTAGAATAATTTCTTATTCTTATTTTTAGGATATAGATACCTAATTTAAAAAATGGTATTATTGTAATATATATCATATTTATTCACTCAATTCATTTATATAATCTTTATGCAATGAAGATCATGTAGAACGAGTCGCATCACATCGTGGAGACGGTATTCCGTATGTACGCACGAGCGATGATATCGTTCCCATGATTTTGAAATTATATTAAAGTGTATGTTTACTAGTTCATAATGAATATCACTTTAAAATAATTATATATATTCATTCTTTACACCATTATACCCATCCAAGTAAGGTGGTGGTGGAAAATAGATTTCACCACGGCGTGGAGATGGTATTCCGTAGGATGGATAGATGGTGAAATAGGGTTGTTTCATACTTATAATAAAATATCAGTATATGAGTGATACTAATGTTATTAATTCATAATTAAACAACTAAATAAGAATAAGTGGAAGAAGAAATAAAGTTGAATGAATCGGTGACATACATTACCTCTTATTTGAAGCGCTTCTTTGAGACCTCCTTTTAAGGCACTAAATTTTGTCTTTGAAGAAGACCAGGACCTCTAGGATGTTTCTAGGGAAGTGGAGAGGTTAAATTGGCAGGTTTTGGCCGAGCTTAAAGGCTCAATGTGGTGTGAGGAAGAGAGGGATAAGGTGCCCTTTTATAAGGGAGGAGAGGGCCACCTTTGAAAAAACTAAACGTATTATTTTATTATAAAGTAATATTCGGTTTTAAATAGATCAAAATTGATTTATTTCGACGCTAAGGTGGGGATGGGTCGAAATACTCTCATCTAATAGAATTTAGACAAGTTTAGGTCCCAATTTTAACCTTATCATTTAGATTTAACTTTAAGTTAAATAATTTTACTTTTACCGTGTCTTCTTTTGTTCTTACACTATAAGGTTAATAAACTTACTATAACGAGACAAAAGAACCCCAAGTTGTTTATTATTAATATATATAACCTTATATAAGTCATTTTGCCTAACCTTGGATTTTTAAGAATAAAATGACAACTAATAATATATTATTTGTTTTAAAAACTATTTTATGTCAATTTTGACTTTATTTAGTAATTGATTTTTGTGAAAATAATAACTGAAAGATTACTTCGTAAAAAGTAAATTAAATCAATAATAACATGTCATATTAACATATAAAATTATTTTAATTCATAAAAATTCTCAAATTACATTTATTTGGGTATTTATAACATCAATTATGTCAATATTTCATAAATAAGATAATTACTACATCATCATTGTGTCATAAATAAATTATATTATATAATGTCTAAAAATAACAAATAAAATATTATTATGTATGAAATATTTTTAGCTTTTTAATGAATATTTATAGCCGAATTTATCTTATGTATAATCCTATATTAAAAATTATTTACTTATTAATCTTTGATTTTAACTATTTTGACCCTTCTTTAAATAAATTAATAATAAATGTCCTAATCTAATCCAAGTGGGCCTAAATGGTCATATTGTATTCCTAAGGTCATTTTTTGTCGAATTAAATTTATTCAATAGAATTAGGACATGCGTTAGGGTAATAATAATATCATTTTTTTCTCTTAATTACCCTATTTACTTTTAACCATGGTAAATAAAAGTAAAAAGTTACTATTCACCAAATATTATTTTCACCTCATTGAACCACATTTTACTTATGGACGTCAACCATGTCTCTCAAATTTTTGGAATTCCGCACATAGAAGAGGTAAAAGTATGTTTTATGTAAATTTTCAAATTCTCCTAGGAGGTGGGTAAAAGACGGTGAAAAGTTCAATAAACTTTTTATATATCTAAAATTATTATAAAATTACTACAATGAATTACATTGAACTTATATAGGTATTATGTATCAATTTTGACTTAAAATAAATTTAAATAAAATAAATAATTATATAAATAAAAATTCAGTTTTTTAAATAGTAACCCAATGTTTTCACTATTCATCAAAAATTGAAAGTTTCCAGAAAAATACCAAAATTTCACCATAGGCTAATTTCAATATTCCAAATCTAAAACTGAAGACCATTTTGAAAAATTAAATTTACAAAATTTCAAAAAGTGTTTATTACTATTCATAATAGCTAGTTTTAATAATATTTTAATAGCATATCATTGTTTAGTGAAACTCGGTATTGCGTACGACGCAAGCTATCGAGGAAGGCCATAGTTGCGTGTAAAGAAAGAAAAGCTAGTGTTGTGTGTAGTGAAATATTCCTTGGATTATTTATACAAAATAAAAACAAAATATTTCTTATAAAAGTCTCGGGTGTTACAATACCAATCTATTTGAAATATGATTAACCCATGGAAAATAAATGGGTTTCAAAAAAAACATCTTCAAAACATGATAATCTCATGGTAGATAAATATATTTCAGATAAATATATTGTGGAAAAAATTAAACCATTTAATTTTTTTTTCAAAACATACACATGATTACATAATAAACACATGTTAAGGATTTGGGATTCACAAGAAACTTTATAATACATAGTCAACCCATGGAAAAAGAACATGTTTCACAAGAATCATGATGGAATGTTAATAATAAAACCAAATAATGAATGAGGATGTTATCAAACCAAAATATCACCATTTTATGATAAGTAAAAACAAGGGTTTTGATTTTTATGAATTGAATTTCTTTAAAATATCATTAATTTTTTTTGGGAAATAATCATTTTCAATTTTTAATTTTCCCATGCCACGTTGAATGAATTTTCATTAAACCCATGAATAAAATAACAGAAACTGTAATGTTTAATATCATGAGTATACGAATATTTCGGATATAACATTTCAATGGAGAAAATAACCCACTTATTAAATAGGATAAGTTTATAATATAACAAACATCAAAATGATGGGCAACTATGACATAATTCCATTACCTTTTTTGTAAAATTGAAACTATACGCCCCCAAATATAGATCCTAAATAGATATGTAAAAGCCCTTAAAATTAACTATAATAATCATAAAATAAATTTAATTTTATTATATACACCATAAAAATATAATTTGGCTCATAATAACAAAAAATTATTAAATTAATAGAAGTTGAGATGAAACCCTTAAATTTATGGAATTTTATAAATAAAAAAAGTAGTAATCATAAAGTTAAGAAAATAAATATCATTCATATATTAGAATTTATTTTATTATATAATAAATGGGTTAGTTTATACACTACCTAAATTTATTATTCTTTTATTAGGATTTATGGCTCACAAATGAAAAAGTTAGAGATGAAACACTTACAATGAGTCTGTTTCTTCAATATTATCCACTATAATCTTTAATAATAAATATACGATAATAAAATAATTTATTATTAATTTATTACATATTTATTATAAATTTTATTTCCCTTATAATATTCTTATATATAATTACATTGTCAATAATATTTATGATAGTTTTTTGAACATATTACATTTATGTGTAAAAATAACTTTTGTAGGTAAACTATGGTGAAAATTTTAATTATTAAATCATATCGAGAGTATTAATCATGAAATAATAATCATATTCATATATTAATTATAATATTAAACCCAATCATTAATTATTTTTATAAAAAATTAACCATCGTTACAATCATGGTGACTGTAGGTCGAACATACGCATAAGTGACATACTAATTTTTCATGGATCATTATGGAATGATCGAATGTAAAAGTTTTCGTTATATAATGATAATTAAATAATATATGAAATAATATTTAATCTAAAATATATTTATGTGTAATTATTTTTATGTAATAGGAATGGAATCTCATTGAAGAGGTGGTAGTCCACATGTCCTCCAATGAAGTTATCACTTCCTCAATTTCCAAAAGGGTAATAAAGGAAACAATAAATCATATTTCAAGAATTTATTTTGACATTAATATCCTACATATTTTCTTTATTTATTACAATTTTAATTAAACCCATCCATAATATATTCCAAGTAATGTTCGAACTTATTACATTACGTTGAGAAGGTTGTAGTCCACATGTCCACAAAGCATGTTATTGTATTTACGGAAATTGGAATGAATAATGGTATGTTTTATCTAAAAATTAATGATATATGAATAAAACTAATATAAAATATATATAAATTATAATAAGGGTTTCAATTATAATTCCAACCTGGAGATGTTGTAATGGATCAACAAATAATATCATTTCCCGAGGTGATGGTTCACTTTACTCAAATAGAAATTTTGATATCCTTTTTATGGATGTGTGTGTCTGTCTATGTAATAACCATATAATAAAATAAAATTGGAATATTTATGTTAGTAATTTTATTATATAATAATGTAATATTATTAATTTAATGGTTGGATAATGAAATAAAACAAAAATAAATGTTGAAGAATGTTACTTATTTTTCGGTTTACTCCTTTCCGTATGCAGAAAATGAATTCCTTTGATGGATTTAGAACTGAACATATGAAATAATGTGAGGTGTGTTATTTTGGGATTATATTTTCGTGGGGTTTTGTTGAGAAAAAGATAACTATCTCTATGATGATATTGGAATTATTTGTCTACATTTATAATTTGAGTGATGGGACACATTTGGTATTATTGAAATGATTTAAGTTATCCTCAAATTTTACATGTCCACCTTGTTATAGAAATAATCCATTATAGATACTAAGATGATATATTTTTTAAATATTAATAGATTTTAATTCATATTAATTTTTAAAGTCATTTATAAACCTTATTTTCCATTTTTAGTCATTTTTATGGTGGTTTTCCTTAATCGCTAAAAGTAATTTTAATTTCATTCACTAATCATTTGGGTAATATAACATTGTTACGTTATTGTAAATTTAAATTATTATGATTCAAAATATATTTTCCATTATTTGAAATTATGACAATAGATGTTGGAGATATTAATTTAAAACAAATCCTACAGACATGACAATATGGAAGGTTTTGAAAGTGAAACATTGTTCTAATGTTTGATATGTTTTTCTATCTAAATTTAATTTAAAAGTGTATCCTATGACCTAAATTTATTTAAATGATATAAAATTGATCTCATTAATCATTAAAAAAATTGTAAATATAATTTAACACAATTAATTATATATACTAAAATGATGTATTCTGATAATATTCTGTTTCATTTATTATTAATCAATGTAATAAAGTTCTCTGAAAAATACAAAAAACGTCACATAAGGTCAATTTTGATATTATGAATTTTATAATGAAATTTATATTTTTAATAAACATGTTAATTAAAAATGTTATAAATTACACATCTTTGGGTTATAAAATTATTTATAAAAACCTATATTAGAAAAACTAATTCATTATAGAAGACTCCATAACAACGTAATATTGTTGATTGGTTAATTTTGATTATTAAAAATATAGTATATATAGTAAACATTGAATGAAATACCTCATGATATATTGCAAATAGGATGTAAAAGATTGCATTTATGTGAAAAATATTAATATTAAAATTCATTGAGAATAATTAAACTATATATAATATATCGATGAATGAATACATCAGTTAAAAAAATTATATAGTTGGAATGTAAATGTTATATTTTTAATAAATTATTGAATTATGGGAGGTATACTAAGGGGAATTATAAAGGGGTGTTCTTGGGAATCTATACCAAAATTAATTATTATAAATTCCTCAAAAGGGAAAAATTAATATAATGAAAAATTATAATTTTAGTAATAAATAATAGAAAAGTTGATAAAATATTAAATTTATAAATACCATTTATTTTAAAGTATGATTTTTCTATTACATAATCTGTGTGTTGATAGAATTTTCCTCATTAAATATATAAGTAAAATTATCAAATGAATTCAATAGTAAAATTTTACAATGAATAAAATCAATGGTAAATAAAAATAATTAGATGATTTATATGCGGATACAAAATAATAATAAGAATAAAAAATGTTTTTAAAGGGGGTATTTCAATAATATTATTCATTCAATGTGTTATGTATTTACATTTTGATGGTGAATTTAGAAAAGATAGAATAATTACATGAAACTATTTTCATATTTTATAAATATTTCTTTTTTTATCATTGTTGGGAAAATAATAAATATTCTTCAAAAATAATTTATGTTGACATGAATAATAAAAAATTTTATATTTGTTAAAAAATGCCAAGTGAACAATCTTTTTGAAAGAAAAATATTTTCAATTATTTTAATTTTTTTTGAATAAAAATAAATATATTAATGGAATTAAAGGACTCTTAGAAATTAAATTTTATTTATAAGACCCATGTTTAACATTATTTAATCTAAATTTGTAGTTCACAATATTTTTTTTAATATTATACAATAAAAACTATATTTTTAAAATTTAGAAAAAAAATGAAAAAATATATTTAATATTAGAAATCTAAAAGCATGTATAATTTTTTAAGTAAATTTAACTATTATAAAAAATGAGATTACCAGGATTATTATTGTCGATCATGATAATTGTAAAATTGTGATTTCAAATGAATTTTATAATAGTAGTTTTTAATTTTTATCTAATAAAATATAAAAATACATTAATAATTATATTTATATAAATTTTAATCAAATATATTAATATATTGTAAACAATTCTATTAGTAATAATTACAGTATAATATTAAGAACATGTAATGGTGAAAAAACATTTTTATATAAATTTTTTTTCTAATATAACTAATTTTTACCATAAATGTATTTTGTTATTATCTATAAATATAATCTATTTTAAAAAATATAATGTTTTTTATGGAAACATAATTATCGATTATCTTTTATATTTTAATTAAACATTGATTTACATGTGTAAGAACTACTTACCCAATGAATAAACACACTATAAAAATATAGAGGTAAACTACATACAATATTTTTAAAACACATATAGAAAAAAAATTATCTTTTAATGAAACGTAGTCACATAAAAATAAAATATTTTAAATTTTTTTATTCTATTATCCCTGAATTATATATGGGTAACATTGAAATTTAATGGGAATTCACAAAAGCAACAGTTTTTTCTCAAATAATTGTTGACACATCAAATACTTCAATCCAAATATATTCCTCATCATTTATTCAATAATGAATTCCTTTTTTTATTCATATAAAACTACAATGAGATAATTTTTCATTTATCACCCTTAGTTACCCTAATTACATCATATCCAAGGTTATTTTCATTAAAAAATCAATGTCCCGTGTGAATATTACCTACATTTTAGCTTTTATTCAAAGTATTTCACGTACAACCCAACGTAATACATAGTCAAATAATACCCTAGATAACATTATTATAATTAATTTTAATTCTATTATTTTAAACAATAATTATTCATTCCTTGTAGTCCATATTGAAATATAATATAATGTTAATAATGAATTCAGTTTACAAGAGTCTCGATAATGTAATATTTTTTTATCTTTCATAATTGTAATTATTATATTATTAGATAACATATAATCTAATAAAATAATAAAGAATTAAATCGGTTTCATATTTTTTCGACGTTATAATAACCATACATATATATTCCCACCACATGATTTATATTATGTTCTTATTATAATCATTTTTACAACCTACATAAACAACACAAAAAAAACATTATCGTAAATTTATATGGGAACATAAATATTATTATAATTTTAATTAAATAATAAAATAAACATAATTTTATGGTTCTATAATATTTATATTAAATATTTTATGATTTATTATATTATCTTCCTCTATTGGTAATTTTATTGAAATAATCAATCAATGATTCAATTTCCATGCAATACTAATAATAACAATATAATAAATAAATATACTATGATAAAAACTGGGGTATAGAATATGAAATAATAATCACTAATGTTAACAATCATGAATGTATAAAAATTTATATTATTACTAATGATGATAGAAACATGTATATAATGAATCTAGAATATATCAATGGTTTATTACTGTATAATTTCCAGATATGTGACATAGATATAATTATTCATTATTTTTAATTAGATTTCTGTATTTACAAAAAATAAAAATGATTATAGTTTTACAATATCATTATTATTGTTATTTAATGTTTAACATTGAATCATATCCATCTAAACAATACCTTTTAAAAAAATATAAAAATTAATAAAAGGAAGCTGTCTCAATAGTACAAAATAATTAAATAATTATGAATAGATACAAATAAAAAAAGGTTTACAAAAAAGCAACCAAGGTAGTCTGGAATATCATGTATATCTAGTTATGATGAGTAAATAGTGTACTACGAGGCTTGAGTAGGCTCTACCCACACGGACCACAAATATAAACTAGTACTTTCAAGAGGATCTTATATGATACACCAGTGTGAAGTACTAACTTAAATTGAATATTTTTATAGGGACCCATGTCATCCTATTAATAAAACCCATGGGATTCACATTGGACATGAATATAATTCAATAATGTGACTAAATTTTCTTCTCCATCTAGATATTCACTAAGGTCCTTGAAAAGTTATAGTTAGATGATAAATTAAATTATCAAGTCAACATTAAAGAGTGTATTTTGATTTGAGTTTGTCTAGTGTATGAAACATTGATGAATTGAATGTGGATACTTTTTCCCTATACAATGGTTATTAAGGTAATTAACCATTATTGAGAAGAAAATATGATCTCCATTTTTTCATATAAACCTATTAAGACCATTTGATCACAACGAAATACATATTACAATTATTGCTGCATATGTTTTCAATCACCAAAATAAATAAACATATCATTTAGGAATAAACTACAAAATATAATCATGAACATTGTATCCTACCCTATTTGAGCCCCCTAAAATTTATTATAGCCTCACCTGGGTATGATATCATTGAATGACCTCCCTTGCCAATGTGAGACACATTTCAATGCCACAGTTATACAGAAAATTGTATAGAAAATATGTTTTGGATCCCACATATGGGGGTGGCCTCCCTGAAATCCTCAAAATATATATAATTATATCACTCAAAACATTATTCATTCAAATCAATTATACACATCAGTTTTAATAATGGAAGATAATTTTTCATAACTAATAGGTGGGATCCTCATTATGTTCTGTATTATTTATTCTTATGGTAATGTGGATCTAATCATTATAGATAATGATGCGACCTTAGGATAAATAAAATAGGAAACCAGAACATCAAATTCATGCCCCTCTCCCTAACATCCTTGATAGGAATTTACCATTATCTACCATTGGAAAAGGTTTAAATTTCATCCAATAAAATCTCATCTATAGTAAGACCCTAGATTAATTTGTTGGGTATTCCCTCCCATTCTTTATCTCCATATCATTCCACATGCAGATGAAGGGTCTTTGGTTGTTTTCTTTTCCCCCAATTTAATATTGATTAAAAACATCAATGAATCATGTGGGATTATACGTTTTTAAAGATTATGAAAATTTCACTATTATATACCTGCTCATGATTGGAATCTTATTCTGGATATTCCTTTGACAATAAATTGCATCTCAATGTTTGTATAATCCCAAATCAATGTCATCACCACCTCTATGGGTGATAAAACAAATGAATAAAAACATTGTGTTACTTAATTCCTACTAATTAATGGTAGTTTTTACACCAATCACTTCCCATATGGATAACAGATGTGAACATCTAAGCACCATAGGTATCCTCACAGAGGGTAATGACAAACCTATCTAGTAAGAGAGACATTTTCAAGACCACCCTTACTCCTTTATGTGATCCTCCTATGTAGGTGTAAGATTAAAAATTATGAACTAATTATGCTTTCATTACTATCAAAATTGTATAAATGGAATACATGCGTAGTGTTCAATTATAGTTATCTAAGTTCACCCTATCATTTTCTGGCCCAAATCCCTTGTAGCATCAGATCTAGCCTAGGATGAAACATCCCATTTAGGTCACTTTGGATACATTGTTTTATGTACCAACCTAAGATTCACTAAAAACCTATCCAATTGATTTATATTCCACATTATTTTCAAAAGAATGTTTTGGTCCTCATCTCCTGGACATAAAAGGGATAATCTGTCCCTTTAAGTGGCACAAAACAATGTGGATGATGATTCATTTCACAATGATATGTACAAATCCCATTCCATGGGCCTGACCTCAACAGAAACACACAATCCATCTTCCTTGATTACTGTATATTTAATAGAAACCTACTATGCGTCTTAAAAGAAGAATCATGATAATAAAAGACACAATGATATCATTTACATCTTTAAAAGAGATCCATTGATTATGTACATTTGATACATACCTATTTCTACACTGATGAAGAACATAAAATATATAAATTTACTTTTAAATCTAATACATGATAATTATTTAATTCTAATTTATATGGGCCACGTTTCAAATTTGGTATTTAATGAAGGATTCATTAATATTTCATAAATCAATATGACAGTCTCACAGTAAAACATTGTTCCAAAAATTTGTTCCATGAGCATAGCCACCCATCGTCCCATCAATTTCATTTCCATAATAGTTATTGGAGCCATACCTAAATGACCAACTTAATTTATATACTAGGTTTATATAATATAAAAAATAATTGTATTGTTGTGTGTTTTTGGTTAATTGAAAACCACATTTGTTTTTTTATGATAATGGATGAAGAACTAAGTTTCAATCATGAATTGTTAATCAACCACTATTAGAATATTCCTTTCAAATCAAAATGATTTTCAGTACAAAAAATATTGAAATTGATGTGAATCCAAAATAAAAAGGATTGTGTTTCCCTCATGTTGTACCCCCATGAACACTATAAAAATAAATTTGGGACATAAATGGACATAAAATAATCTTTTAATAATTGAATAATTTATTAATATATTGATTTTATGGGGTTTTTTATGGTTTTAATTTCTCAGAATATTCAAAAAGGACTCCCTTCATTGTTACGGTGTCTTAACAGTTTATAAACACATGTGTTTTCCCATTTAATAAGCGGTATCATTATCCAATAAGAAAATTTTTCCACCAATCATGTTCATTAAAAGACTATTTTCTAATGAAATAATTTGTTATCACAATATCAATGATATTATAGAATATTTTTGTGCAACATGAATAAACCCCCGCCATAATAATCCCTACCATGTGTCTAGTCTGTGAGGATTAGTGACAATTATGTCGACAAAAATTATTGCGTATTAAAACTATTTTGGGAGTTTATCCCTAAAACAAAGAATAAAATTTACCCATAATCTTAGGGTGGATGAAAAACAGGTCTAAAATGAATTCATTCTGATTTCACAATGGTACCACCATGTTGTGTAAACTAATAGCTACCACTACCAACATCATGAAGAAATGAATCATCGCCATTATGAGGGTGTTTCCCTCAGGATTATATCCTCAGTAACTGAATCTAATAAACTAATTAAAATCAAAATATGGTGTCTTACAATAATAGAGAAAAAGAAAACACTTATGTTACCTCTATATAGAAATAACATTAATATAAGGTGGAAATGGGATTTCAATAAACACAGTTACCCATATCCATTAATCCTTTTAACGTAGTTTGTAAATATTCATAGAAACCAAATTGTGAATCCATTAAAAAAAATGGAAGGACTATATCTCCTCACCATCATATCCTGGAAATGATGAATGAGGAGGCACATATTATTTAACACATCCTAAAAACATGTCTTGTTATAATATCCAATGATTAAATGGTTTATGTGAGGACACAAAACTACCACAACATAATTAGGAAGAATAGTCAATATAATGTGATTTTCATTCTAGAGAAGACACATATCCATTCTCCCATTAGAGAAGATTATGGGTCTAATCAAATGATAAATGGAAAAATGGTTTGGGCCCTATAAGATTTCAAATTAGATGTATATGGTAGGTAATAGGGACCAGTCTTGTGCATTCATATAGTACAATAAAATTTACATAATTTCAAAATATAATACTTGAAAAACATATAAACTACTCATACTGACCCACTTATATTAAATCACACTTTAACAGTAAGAAACATCGGCCGATCATAAGGTAGAATCCAATTAAACCCTCACCAAAGGCAGTTTTAGTGTGGAGAGTCATCTTTTGACCATACACAACTCATTTATTATTTTTTATAAAGCCCTTATACATTTATATTTGGAGGATCAGTACCCTTCCCATGTGTATCCAGATTATAAAATTAGTAAATTAAATTATGAATGTTTTCCATGAAACATTTTTTCTAGAAATTAGAGAGGTCTAACATCGACATCATATTATGATGCTATATTGCATTTCAAAAATATGTTAAATTAATATATAACATATACTAATTACTGTCACAGTAACTATCCTAACATCTATAATATCAATAATCAATGATTTGATGTACTTGATATATTCTTCAATAATTTTATTCCAAAGGGGATATGTTTTAGGAATTCTTGTTAAATACATATGACATTTCGTGATGGTTGTCCCCCATTATGGTTCTTATTGTGATGGTACTCCCAATACTTATACATCATTGTTTTTCATGGAGGAACTCAATATTCTGAATCAACTATTAGAAATAAATCATACCAATAGTCTCATTGGGAAATGAGGTCAACAATTCTTAATAAGTCACCATTGAATGGTGATATTATATCTCAATTGTATGAAATATAAAAAACATTCATTTTATTAAGGAACCTTATGTCAAATTCTTGCTATCATGAAAGTGAAAATCCATTAAAAAAATTCTGTTTATATCAATGAAATTGGGAATAATTCACATTGGACAATTGAGTTAGGGAATTTATTATAAAATATTAATATTATTTTTGTCTAATGAAGATAAATTACACTAAATATGACATACAAAACATGTTCTGTCCTTTATCAACACCACAATGGTTAATTTGAGATACACTATAAGACGAATGTTTGCAATATATCTTCCTAAATTTATGGATTAATATTCATTATCCTATAAAATATAATCTTATGTTGAATATATTTAAGTCATAAAAATTATAGAATGGATACACTCTCAAATCAACTTGGAATGTATCCATGTTACATGAAACAAAATACTTGGAAAATATTAGTTTTACCTCTAGTGTTCATGTATAAAGTTGATTATATAGTTTCATTAGATGATCAATAATACCCCCTCTAGTGTTCATATCTATAGATGGGATGAAAACATTGTATTTCATTTCACATAAATCCTAGAAGATAAATTCACCCAAATAAAGACATCATGTAATTTCATTTTGTCCTACCAGCTTTGAGAAATGATATCCTCATAACAAAATATGTTATAATGAATATAAATAATATTTGAATGGATCAATTAAATTGGTGGAGTAGAGAAATATAGATCCTTCCATTACATCTAATATCATGACCTGCTTTACTCCCTAATAACACATGATAATATTATCTTTTGAATCCCTTTAGGTCACCCTTGTTATAAGATTCCATGTTCACTAGTGAATGGTAGAATGTAGAAATGTGATGATAATAAAAAAAATATTTCTCTTTTGTGTGTGAATACTATAGTAAAACATTGTTTATTCGGAATCAATCACTCAAAAAATGATCCTTATAGGACTACCATACAAAAGGACCATTATTAATATGATACCCATTATTGTACATCATTATCACCAAAAAATTAGATGATACCAAACATGAGAATGATATAGATGAAAAATATGAGTTATTTGTATGAAATACGGTCCAGACGCATATATCGTGTTGATAGAATGCAAACAAGAAATTATAGGATTGCTATGAATTATTTTTTCCCCATGACCTCACTACAACATCCTATTAAGTGATCATCCATTGGAGAAAATTTTATAGGTTTGTCAATATCACATCCACTGCATAAAATAAATGATCTTATCACACATTAATAAATATATTCTCATATGGAGGAAGATATTAACCGGTTTAGAAAAGTCAATTTAGGACATCTTTGAGAATGCATCCCTATAATATATTTTCTATGAGTGGAGTCTCATATATTGCACCCAACCTACATACCTCAAACAAAAAACATTTTCCTACAAATTGATTAGGGGATAAAACCTCAAAACATCAATAGATGTGGGTCATAAACAATATCAAAGAAAAGACCATGTTGGTTACCCACTATTATTACAAAATAAACATTAGTATTAATTAAAACCTTCTTTTCCCCAAACTCTGTATCAATTATAATTAAAAATTCCCGCCAAATTCATTAGTAGAATTGAAACATTGATGACTTGATAAGAATTTATCTATGGATTTTGGGAGATAATAAATCTTGAGAGGATGGATTATGTTGAATTGTTAGATAAAACTCATCCCCATCAAATTTTTGGGAATCTTATATTGCCAATTTTCGATTATTTAAGTGATCAAAAAAAGTATTTGGTTCACATCAGGTATAAGAGTATCCCATTGACGGGGACCCTCAATAATGAAGAAGAAAATAAGAATATATGTATTTAATGACTATAAAATGGCCATTATTTACATGGAATACCATTCTACCATAAAAATCAATCCACGGATTGGTGGATATTTCATAAACAAAAATCCATTATAAATTCATCAATATGTTGAAGAATAATAAATTACATGTTCTATTAGGATTTCAAAATTATGAAAGTTATATAGTGTTAGTTTGAAATTCTAGGATAAGGATTTTGATTTATTATAAGAACATGAATCTCACTCAATAATATATGATTGGTATTTTCATAAATAAATACTCAGATGAACTATGAACACTATATATCCTTGTAATGTTTCATAGAGGAATTTGGGATCTTAATATAGCGAACCAAGGATGTATGATTATATTTTGATAACCATGGGTAACTCCCATACCATAATGACATCTCAAAGGATGATGAAGAGTATATTGGAAGATTTAATGGTTACATAGAAATAAACCATTAAATTATCTCACACTCCAAAGGAAACACATCCACTTGAGGTACACCAACCATAACTAAATCAATATAAATATTATCATTCTTATGATGAAAATAATTATCTGAAATTATTAAAATATTTGGTCTAGTTGAAAAAATACAATATCTGATATGAGAAAATTCGGGATATTTATTTATAGCCTTGGAAAAAAACTAGATAATAATGAATTTACCCAAAATATCATACCATGATAGCCATCTTTATCCCCAAAATTAGTTTCCCTTTCACCAAATTTGGAGAAATATTATCTTGTATTTTTATAAAATCCATGATTTTATATGAAATATGATTGAATCAACCAACATGATGTTTGAAAAAACAATGACCAATGTATATTGGTTTTATATTGGCAATTTGAGGGAACATGGTATGTTTATTGATATCTCTATTAATAATGAGATTTGGAATAATGATTGGATTAATACAAAAACCCTAAAATACATTTATTATATAATTTTAGCATAGTCGAAACCTCCAAATATACCCCTAATCCCTTATTTAGGGGCACAATCAAATCCTTCTTCACCACATCGATCCAAATAATAGAATTATAAAATGTATCATGGATAAATGTAAATAAAAAATTGATGTATAAAATGTATTATAATAATATATAACATAGATTCTCTAATATTGTTTTCTATTAGTCCTGAATGTATGGGCAATTTCCCACCAAATAGTACCAAAAGATTAGACCCTCCAAAAAAATCAACATCTTATTAATAATTAATCTTTGAAACAATTAATATTAATCACATAATGGATACCATCTAGATTGATGCGTATGTAATTGAATTTGAGATATGAGACAATTATTAGATAGCTGGATGAAGGGGCTAAAAGAGCTGAGCTTACATGGGAATACATTATCATGGGAAAATTTAATACACTTACCACATCCTTGCCCCCACATTCTATTCTCATGATACTCAAGGGAGATCCCACTTGTGTTGCTCAAAACAGATGAAATGATTCACATGCTATTCTATAATTACCCTTGAAAAAATTATCCAATACAATCATATAGATTGGGTGTAATTATCTGGTCATCCATGGAATGCTGAGAGACCTATTCAGTATAAACTTCCATATATAAGATCACATTCATACACTATTATAAAAGCCTATATGTATATATCATGTACAAAATCTCTAAAATTTATTTTTAAGGAGAATATTCATTTTGTGATGGACTAAAATTTTTCCAAAGAATTAATTCATTTGAATGAAATTGGCCATGTTTTCTAAAAGGATGTTAATCCATGAAGATCAATTTTTTATTGAAAGTCATCAGGGAACCAACCTTAGTAGAATTACTAATCCATATTGAATTTGAAATTTTTTTCTCTACTAAAAATATATGTTTTTCATTTATTGATAATACATATTGTTACATGGTCATTTCCCTCATTGAGAAATAAGAATATTCTGTTTTAATTGGAAAGATCGGAACACTGTATATATCTCACAATATAAATGAAAAGGATATCCAAATGATTTTCATTGATAATGATTTGGATAAATCCCAATTAAAATACTAAATATTAATTTACTGGGTTTTATAATAGCGAATACATCACCTTATTATCAAACATAATAGAGTAATGAAAAAAGTGAGAAAATTCCATCACTAAAATTAAACTTAGGTAACAATATTAAGAACATGTATATGAGTCATAATTATGGGTTGTTTGTAATATTATTGACTTTAATGTTATTATATGAAGGACTTGGTGAAAAAGTCAGGTGGTAGACTCTCATCATTCCAATAATTCCTCAAATGTTTTATTAATGGTCAAATTAGAATGATTCATGGTGATAAGGGCCAATTGAATTATAGTGAAGCATAATATATTAAGGTACTATTATAATTTTTGTAAGGGAAACAACCAATTACTGATGGAATCTCTCATATCCTAATTCTGGAGTGTCTAGATTTTAATCAGTCGAATCCTTATAACTACCCAGTGAAGATTATATGTGACCCATCAATTCGATCGAAAGATTGGTCAAAATTTAGGTACATATTCAATAACCATCATGATATATAAATTAATGAATAATATTACAGGCATAAAATTTTGCATTGAACCATAATTTTATAGTTATAGATTATCTACTAATTCCCTCATTCCATAAATTGAGCATCAATAAAAAATAGACTCATCAAGTAAATTTGAGAAAGCTTTCATACTAGTTAGAATGTCGTTGGATATATAAACTTCATCCAATGTCTTCCCAATAAAGCTTAAATGAAATCACATAACACTGGTTTTGTCATATGACGCTACTTCATCTTTATAATGTTAAATAATTAACTCCTTGTCCACTAAAAAAATTATTTATCACCACCATCAACTAATTGTTAGTTAGATCGAAATCTGGTATTCCAATTTTGAGTTTGAATAAGGTGTAAGTTGAACTATTGATAAACTCAAGAAAATATATGTTGGTGTAGAGGAGGACATATGACCCACAATAATAATCCAAACCATGTATTTTATATAGTGGGAGGTATAAAAATAACTTATAATTATGTATCATGACATGTTTTCGTGGATGTAAACCAAAATAATGGTCATTGATCTCATGGTGGCCACCCACGACCTAGGAATTCAAGAATAATACTGAGGATTCAAATAGGAATCAAGATGGATTCCCTCTACTAAAACTACTAAAATTGTGGTTCAATATGAAAATACTTTCATGAAAAATATAATTCATAAGTTGTATTATATGTAATGGATATAAAATGATATCATGTTAAATAAGGGGACTGTGGAAATATATTTATTCATCAACTTCAGATATCAGAATGAGAATTGATTGAAACATGACTTCCCTATTCTAATCATAGAAAAACTAATAAATCATGTGTTGGATATTATATTCTTTACATCATTGATGGCCATTTATTGTATAACCATAAAATGATAGACACTAAATATATGGACCAGACCACTTCCAACCAATCTCATGGGGTTTATTTCTATTAGGTTATTCAATTTTTCTTACATAATGAATTTTCAACATAAAAATGTTTCATGTATATCAACTTCAATTTTTTGGAAATTACATTAGGAGATATGAAAATGATCTAGTGGTTTTATATTAGAAAAATTCATAGATCCTAGATTTTCTTGTGATAATATTCAATAAACTATATAATCCTATCATAAAAATGAATTCATTTAAATGTTATTTTTGTGTAAAATTATGAAATTGTTGAAGCTTCATTGTATAACATCATCGATTCAAAGTTTATCCCAAGAAGACGGTTTCTATCATTGATATGTCCCCACCAAGAACCCTCAAATAGTTTACGGGATTATAGGTACACCATTATATTATTAATAAATATATAGAAAAACACATAGGAATGTTTTTTATTTTCACATGTTTAATTAAAATGTGGGGTGAATATCAATTTATTAAATAATTTCTAAAAGCATTTTACGGTTATGAAATATCATTTCAATACACAACTGTTGATGGTGCATGTTGTAAGGAAGATGATCATTTTCTAAATTATGAAACAATAAATATTATTCGGTGATATCCTTGAAAAAAATTGAATGATTCAAGGTATTATAATATAATAAATTATCTTATTTATACCATGCTATTTCCTAATAATTGTCATTCATATAGTATGAAGAGATTTTTTTTCAACCCATTACTGTTAAAATACAAATAAACCACATGAATAACCATGTGTATCATTTGGTACTCGTGAAAACCCTATAAAATGAATTCATATACATCAAATGTTTACTGGATGATTCAATAGATAGAAAATCAAAATGATGTAGTTTTTATTTTTGATCATTCCTCATAAAGTGGTAATTGTACATACCATTTAATACATCATTTAAGAGCATCCATTCATAGAAAAAATGTTGTTAAATAGTAAATTTCCATACGATGAGATTTTACACATTCAATACATCGCCTAAACATGGGAGATGTTGTATTCTAGTGAATTAATAAGTATAATATAGAATAGTGGATAATTATCCATGATTAAAAAAGTTAGTTTGGGATTCATACTCATCACCAGCAACAAAGACATTATAACCACACATATTCCAATTGAAAGAATGATATACAAAAAATCAGATATAATATCATGACCTAATTTTAGGGTTATTACTAGCATGTCAAATTAGAGAGGACCACAAGAAAGTAATGGTAAATTAAATGTTTTTAGTTTATTATATTAATTTTAGTTATTTAATTAGAATGAAACAATTAGTCTCGTAGTATTGCCTATGTTTGAGGAATAATGTCTGAATTCCCCGAAGTGAAAACATTTAATGGCATATCATGATCCAAAAGTTCCAATGAACATGAATTGAAATAATTTTTTTATGAATTAATAAGATAATTATTCTGATGAGAATTATTCAGCATATCGCATCTCGGAATAGTTCCGCCTTCGGTCTGCGCCAACATGGATGAAATCAATTTGGTTACTTCCATACCTATAGCAAAAATCATTTTAATTGAATGAATTCTTCCCATTATGGTATAACTATAAAATTGAGATATCCCATATGAAAATTATGTAAAATAGATAACACCACATCAAGCGACCAACGTCAATTTTTTTGGCTATCAAAATCACCAGAATGTCCTCTATAAAGAAGTTTTTCCAGTGTCTATATATGGTGAATTGACAAATAATGTACTATTACTATAATGAATGAAGTATATGATAGATTAGTTGGTGACTAACAATTAGTGATATAGATTTCCCCTAAAATATCAATGTTTTGATACTTCATGCATTCATTTACATAGATTTACACAAAATCCACCGAATGGTGTAATTCCAACCAAATGAACACTAATTTTGAGAATCAACCATCAATGTTTCTAAGCACTAAAAAACAAAATTGGCCATTTTACTTCATGGAATGTGTGTTTTTTGGGAAATATTTTCTATCTATTACTATGAAATTCAATTGCATTTTCACCATTAAAAAATTATTCTCCATATATGAAGATGCAATACACCTAAAATAATTTAGGACCAAAAGTATTTTCACCTTCGTGGAAGCCAATATTATTTAAATAATCTTTATCAATCATATGATATTGATGGAAAATGAAAACAATTTTTATTCTATTTCACACCCCACTTAAATGGAGTGTATCAATATATATTTTGTTGTCGATAATATTCCTTCAACACATCATACTCTTTGTGTGGGGTAATAAAATTATACAAAATCATTACATCGAAATAAGTAATTAAATTTCAAATTCCATTTAATGCATTATTTAGATATGAATTGTTATTCACCAGTATTTTATTTCATAAGACACCCCAAAAAGACCAAAAAACCAAATGATAATTAGTACATAAGGGAAACCACTATTGTCTCTAAAATCAAGGATAACATTATGGTCAATACATATTTTTGAGGATTAATTTTAATAATTCCATTCATGCATATCCCATATCACTTATCGTCATTATAGAACACCCATGATCATGGTTTTATATTATCTTTAACCATATATAACATAATATAGATCATATTTTGAAAGGTAAGATCTATATCTCTAGTTGAATCCATATTAATGGTAATATTCTTATGACACAAATCTATATGATATATTTTGACCCAAACCAAAAGAAATTAAACTCTCTAGTTGATGTTCCTACTTGTTTCATTAATATTCTCCATGGTATAAATATGGAATTATTCTCACCCTTAGGAATATGTTGAAAATTTAGATTTATAAATCATGGAATATCCCCCAAATGATAAATGTCTCCCATTAATTCTATTAATCACCACTAAATATTTAATTAATTCCATTAAAATCCTTGTTTTCCAGACAATGTATAGTTACTGCGAAGTTATGGTTTTTTTCAATGGATACCAAGAATGATCCAGGTATTTCAGTTCATGTTAGAATTTACATGGTCTTATATGAATGAACATTTCAGAAACACTATGATTCAATACAACTTCACATTAAAAATCATTGTTCAAGACTATTAAATGATGTGAAAATTACCTATAATATGGATTACAACCATCTACCCCAGTAATGCATGTCGATGTATTCATTATATATCAATATTCATGGAGATTTTTCGATCCTATTTCATTGGATGATATTCTATATTAAAATCCACATATAAATGGTTAAGACTAATACAATAATATTCAATCCCATTCATGAGGATTATGAAAAGTCATTGTTCATCAATTCTTACAGACATTCCTTTCGCAAAAGACCCATTGTGTTATTGAAAATTTTAGATCCCCATAAGAATCCTATCCATCATTATATAATTTTTACTTTTATATGACACCTTTGAACTAATAATATTGGTACACCATATTTATAGATGTTCATAATTAACCCCAAATATTCCTAACAACCAGGTGTACTTTCATCAACAAGAGAATACATTTCTATCTCTGTACACCATGACCACATTATGAAGGAAACATATATTCAAACATGCCCACTAATCATTATCTTCATATATTTTTCATACAACATTTCATATATTAGAATCAAAAAAATGTGACAAAAATAACACTTTGTGTACCTAAAGAATACCAAATCATTTTCAACCAACATTTTTTAATTGGTTAGTCATCCCAGACCACATTATAGAAAACATCCTAACAGAAAGTCAAATTTGATTCATGAAAATTACAAGAATCGAAACATTAAATTATAAGAGATTTATTTTAATCTTGGTTAAGAACCCAAAAAATGTACACTAGAAAATAGTCAAGTTTCAAATTAGTTTATGAGCACTCATGTTGTCCTAGGTAAATAAATTGATCAATTTGAAAAGTGGTATTTATGTTTGTAAGACGAATATATAATATGGTCACCAATTGAAAGATATGTGTATACCTCATAATGCCTTCATTATATCACCCAACAGATAAAATATTGTTTTATGGAACAAAATTAAAAATGTTTTTCTTTTATTTTATGTGAATCTAGAAAAATATAAATAATTATCTCTACGTTCAAAGACTTTGTAAAATATTTTGGCACCCTCTCATACATATCATATTGATATCCACACTCTAACAAATAGAAATTTTGATATATAAACTATCATTAGTGTTTTTTAAAAATTATGAGGGAAAATAGGTTTGCATATATTAATGATTGAGAAAAAAAATTATATCAAATAATGGAATGTTAGTGGACCATCCACATGTTATATACTATATGAAACATTTTGTAAACATCATCAACCGAAATATTATGTTTATGATGAATCATTCTATAAATGTGAACATACTTTCAAAGAACGTTATTATGTATAGTATTAGCCTATTTAGAAGAAAAATATCATATATCAGGGCCATAATAAAATCCTTAACATAAGACTATTCCACTTCCATGTAATGGTAATTACTTATAAACTATCATCACGTAGTATGCATACCGGGTTGTAGGTGCAATATCTGATGGTTTTTATCATCAATACAGTGGATGAACACCTCTATATTTATGGTTTCATTGAGCCTCCCAGAATACTATTCATCCTGAATATCATCAAATTTTTTGAGAATCATTAATTTAATTAGGAGCTATTGTGAATCAGGCTCATTCAACGACAAGTGGATGATCTCAATTACTGTATGCCCGACAAGGTTTTAATTGAATGTAATAAATACCAACTTCTTTAACAAGATCTCAACCTGATGAATTTTATTATGTATTCTTTTATGGGTGAATTCGAGTCTTTCTCTAATACTTTCTTCAATATAAACTGATAAAATTCATAAAAAACCTCTTGTGCCCCATGGATAATAGTGGAACTATTATGATGTTGAGATATGCACTCTAAAATTATTTATCTTATGGAAAAAACATATTTTTTTCTTCATTGAGTGATTTTTCCATATAATTTTAATGTTGAATGAGACAGGGTACTTGGATCATCTTAACGATATTCCAATGAATCTGAAGTCTCTAAATGAAAAATAAATCTATCCTCAACATCATGATATAATAATGAATGGAGTGATGTTATCAATGATATTTGTGGAACTCATAAATTAATGTATCAATTGATTTTTTGTATATTCCCCTAATTTCCCACTACTATGTGGGGTAATTAGATATATCACTACGAGGAAAATCCTCTTCAGATTAATGATTGAACAATATAGAAGTATCTTGACAATCTATCAGATTATAGAATATAGCAATTATTTACTATGAAATGTAGCAGTATGTACATATATTCATTTTTAATGGATTTACATTGAAATTGTTTCTATTTAATATGATACACATCTAAAATAAGTATATTATGAAGACATATATATGTAAGTCATTAATGTTTGGTGATATAAATGATGAACACTCACATCCATCCATTTTATTATTATAATCATAAACACCCTTTACTAATAAATGAATGCTAAAAATTATTATGATGTTATTCAATTGTCCTTATATCACTATATGAAGTTTCAATCATCATTTTATCTACACTAGTTGGGATGTATGTAAAATTTCATTCAAATACCAAAATGGATTTTCCATCGGCTCAATTTGCATCATTTTGGATAGGTACGACCCATTATGAATATACATGATCTTTATCAAAACCACCACATTCACCAGAAAGTATGGTGTCTCCATCATCCCTTTCAAGGAATGTGATAGGCCCACCAATAGTTCTAAATGACATCCTGTTCAAATAGGGAATATGAAATATCATAATTTCGATATGTCAGTAATAGGTATATGGAACCTTATAATGTGCATCTAATATTACACTTATCCTCACCCTTAAATATAGTAACATGAAAAGACAAAGTTTATCCTCTTATCACTTATCTTATTTAAGGGATGTACATTCTCAGGTTAGTTTCTTCAACTTATAAAACATTCCACTCATTCCATGATGGATTAATTTGTAACCCAATATTGTAATAAAGTGAAACTTATCCTACAAAAATAATGCAATGTCATGTGGGTATTATAGGAGAGTCATGTGATTAAATGACTATGAAATGATGAACTATGCTGGATACTCAAAACCAATGAAAATAACCACATTCGTTTCATCCCAAAATATGTGAAGGGGAATGTGTTTGTCATTCCAAATATTGGAAATAGTATTGGAAATTTAGAAGAAACAATTTACAACTCCTCCTCCACCATCCACTAGATAAATTGAAACTCTTTGGACTTTAGAGTATCTCTTCCACTATAATGGGGGACCCAGTATCCCATATTTCATTAATCGAAAAATTTTATTGGTACCCCATATACTCCTCTAAAAAATAAATATTATCCCATTAATATAAATGATGTTATGATATGGAGGGAACAGTGAATAGAAGAAGAGGAGTTTTCTTATTACAAGAAATGTAGTTGTTCCATTAATCATCTTCATGTTATTAAACACATCAATAACAAATCATTTTATTCAATATTTTACCCACATTATGGATTTTATATAGTGATTAGTGAAATATATCATCATATTCAACTCGGAGACATGTTTCCACACCTCAAAAAATTGTGTTAAATATAAGAGTTTAAGTTATTTTAATATCACAAACATTTGGGTTGTGTATTCTAGCATAAAATATAAGCATAAATATATGATGTAGGGGGTTACAAAATGCATATATTTCAATGTTATTGGTTACACATAATCCAATATTGTTGTATTATACTATGAAGTGGGAACAATTTTTTCACTCATTGTTTCCATGGTCACTCAAACTCTAGGATATTCTTTGTATTGAAATCATAAATCCACTCCTGATGCTGAAGAATGAGTTAAATTGGCTTTGATATACACAAGTTAGTCTTTTTGGATTTGGATCAATAGGTTCTCCATCTCTATGGTTATTATGGATCATCAACACTCTATATTTTGAATTCAATCTATCTACCATAATGACCTTATTTATAACCAAATGTAGAAGACATGGTTAGAGGGAATTACATTACTAATAATTCCATGGTTGTATTGGGAGATCTAGGGCTAGGAATCATATTGAGTTAGTGTGAACGGATCGTTCAAGGATGGTAACTCAATGACATCCTTAGATGCATCCTAATTCATGATAAAAATATGTATCATAGCCACTATTGAATATTTATTTGATCAAATATGTATATAAGGATAAATGGTAGGACATTGTAGAAATTTGAACTGAAATAGAGGTTCATAATGTACATAGTCATCATAGTTAATTTCACCATTGATCCGTGAAAACATTTGTAATATCTAAATTTAATCATGTTTTATCTAGTCTCATAATTATTACAATGATTATCATTTATCATTCCTATAGGATGGTCGCCATATGTGAATAAATTAATGTAATTAAACATGATTAGAATCATTTAGGATTCCACATGTTTCAGAAATAGAAGTCTATTTCAATATAAAACATAAATAATGGAGTGAAATTGATAATCTTGAATGATGACCATACTCAACACCTAATTGGATATAAAATTAATTGTTACCCATCAATTTTACTTTTACCAGATCTGAAATTTAGAAGTTTTAATTCCCCACATATTCATGAAACTTGTACCGATTGATATTCAGGATGTATGGGATTCCAAAACAATTCATTTTTCTTCTAAATGATTGTATTCCCTAAAATATGGCCCAATATTCACACTTCCACAGGATACATAAATCAATACCATATCGGTGCTGAGCCACATATCAAAAAATTTAGAATCTCTGGTTGTATTATAAATAAATGATCGAATGTAATATACCCTTTTTTTTTAATTCTCCATTTTCTATTATGGGTTAGTATCTACATGTGATTCCTAAAATCTTAATTAGAATACATTCTATGGGGTATTTTTATATAATTCCATCTGTTATGGGCTCAAAGAACATATTCATCCATTCCTTGGGAATAACATCACCACTATATAGTGGGACATCATTTTTAATCTCCTTTGAATCCATTAATAACTCATGGGTCCTCACATGTGTTCATTCAAGATCCAAAAAATCACAATTCGTTCAATCAATTCACTATACATTACCACTAGAATGGGATCTCATAATTAGTTTTATGTTTAAAATAATATTATACCAAATTCTCCATAAAAGTTCAATATATTAGAATATATTCGAAAACATAATATAAACCCTAGAACTGTATCATCCATATTTTCCATGTACATCTACACCAACCAAACTTCATAATAAATTCTTGATGGTTTCATCTCTATCAAAAAATCCACACAAGTTTTATGAACATAGTAATCACTAATCAATTTAGGCTTCACCATCATCCCTAAAAAATTCTACATTCTTCCTTTCATCCTATTTGTTGGAATGTCAGTGCTTCGTTAGAAATTGATATGTAATAATGAGGTAACGATTCATGTTAGTGATGTTTCATGTCTATAGTGTAAGAAATGTCGTCTGTTATTTGCATTAAGTGATTTTTACCATGTTTATGTGATATCCCCATCACAATATGATGGGAACTGATGTATTTTTATATTCCACGAAAAATTATCATGCTATAAATCTTATTTCCCTTGTGATGTGTACATCAAACAAGATTCCACAAACCTACAATGGAAGTTATTTTTTATTTGTTTCATCAATATATTTAATATAATTGTTCATTGTCTTATTTAGAAGTAAATTATCATGTAATATATGATATGTTGGAATGGTTCTGTAAAATATCCCATTGATACATATAGTAGGTTGTGCAATTGAAATCCAACAAACATGTGTAACTATTTAGAAACACAGTCATAGAGGGTGAGAAATTAAACGAGATGAATTCATAGAGAATATGAGACCCATATATAGACATGAAATTCTTACATTCTTTACGTGTGAGGATAAAATAAATGGTCAACTTATGTGGTTGTCCTATATAGATGACATATTAGGTATACATCTGGTTTTTCATGTTTACATTCTATGGACACTCAAAATTATTTTATGAAAATGTATTAGTGATGTTCACTATACCTAAAACTGGAGACACTCATATACATGATGTCCAATATGTAAATAAATCATATGTTGTTTTTTTCTATAACCTCTAGATCAATCCTAAATCTTCAAATTGGATAGAATACCAAGGGGGCATTTAAATGACTCCTTATTTTTTTGAAAATGTGAAAATTTCTAAAACTATTGTTCCAAAAAAATTACCAATACTGAAAATTAAATAAAAGGATCCCTATTTCTTAGGTTGACCAACATGACCCACCTTCATGGTCTGGAATCATGTGTAGTTCGAGGTATCATAAGAAACATGGGTGTTAAGAGGCACATGCCAGTCATATCAAACGGTGCCCAATGTAGGTGAGCAGTACATTTGAGAGGTTCATAAGCATGAAAACATTTATATGGACATTAAAACGTGTCTTTATTCAATCATGGTACCATGTTTTTATTTAAATAAGACCATTGGGATGCACTTTTTAAATGAATGTGATACAAGGATAATCTTTATGTTTTACACATCCTAGTCATTTTTCCAAGTCTGTATAACCTTCTTTGTAAATCTGTTAGACATGAAAGATGAATAATGTTATGAGTTTTATGGGGATATAGTTCCACTAGTTTAATAAATAAACAATACATACAAGTGGATCAACCTCCACCTCATACAATATGTATATAGAAAATTCATGACATAACCCACATTGGGGCTTGATTTGCAACATCCCGATGCTTGCCTCCATATTCTAGGGCTGGTGAAATGATATGAAGGCATAAATATCTTGAAGAATAATTTTCCTACATATCTTCAGGGAAAAAACCACCATATAAAGAAAAAAGTGCGGATGAAATTAATATATCATACAAAAATTGATTTATTTTACCAGGAATTCAAGAAGCTCTAGAAAGTAAAAATGTATGGTAGTGAAATCGATTTTTATAAATAAACACCCTACCATAACTATTTCCCAACATGAAAATAATGGAAAAAAAATTAAAATCTAGCCCAACTCTTGAATCCAAAGATATGACTATTGTATGTAGTCCAAGAACAAATTATCCCTATTGTCCTATCTTTTCAAGATCAACCTAACCATCAATGAAACAAGACAAGGAACATTCATAAAAATATAATCTAAGTGTGAGTATAAGAATAAAAAGTACCAAAAATTATGAAGGGTGAGAAAAGGATATACAATATGAATAATAATATTGTAGATCCAAGATACAATGAAAGTGTATAACTCAACCTAACACAAATGAATGTATGATCTACCAAACAGAATTAGATAAGCTCAGTATGAGAATTACATTTCATTTATCTCCACCTATAAAAAGAGACTGTATTCATCAATCCATGAGATTCTACACATGGAAATCATATGGAATACCACATGTGCCCTGACCTCTATCGAATTGAGTTTAACAAAATCAATGGTGTGGATATAAAAGATGAATAATTTTATATGCTTAGTAAATGAATCTCAAATGAGATACTAAGGGGATATCAATCTCACAACTCTATTTAGGAAGAAGACTAAACAATTGTTCCCAAGAGTCAATCATTTATTCCTATCATATCATATTTCTTTCCATTAGTATTCCAATAACTATAACCTAGTAAATTCAATGGGTTTCATTTAATAGGGGAATCCAAATAAAAGTAGAAGACATGATCCCTTGTGTGTCATGGGGGATTTACTCTATATGAATCTTTACAGCACATGAACCCATGTTGATGGGGGGGGGGGGGTCAACTCTGATGGTTATGGACTAACTTCCCCTTTCAACTACAGTGTACCACACAGAAGATGTCAAGTTCTAACTACCCAGATCTTCATAATGGTATAATTTGAAATACATTGTGAGCACACTACCTAGCTATACTAGTGGACATAACTCATATGATGTCGATGAATCGTGACACAAATCTACTTAAGGGTCCCAGTTTGATAAAACTGTGGATCCACTTCCCAAATGTACATAGAGGGAACAACATAGAATAAGTTGAGGACCCACATAGTAGAACTATTTGAGGGTACCACATAGAAGATGTTGAGGATACACTATAAATCTCTACTAATTTCTATCATATATAAGGTCTATGGTGATCCCTTGTGATTCCCTTACCTTTAAGAATTTACATAATGAGATCAATCCCAGGAACAGTACACATTATATCTCTAAATCTGAAACTGAGGGAATGATCACATTATATATAGAAAAATAACTCAAAAATAGCCAATCTTGTTTCAAAATAAAAGATTAATCAGTGAAAATAATGTTTATTATATTTTTCACAAGAGATCTCACGATGTACATAGTTTTTGAGGGAACCCACATGAAATGCAGTCCTGCTCCCCCACATCTACATGCCTCAGACCAGTACACTGATCCATCCCATATAGCAGTAAACGACATGTTGGTGGACTACATGGGGTATCCATGTTGACTAGGACTAGGACATGTCCCTCTAAACATGATCATGTAGTAGACACCATTTTCATGCTATTTAAATAATTTTTGAGTACTGAACCTCGAGTTTGGGTAATAAGGTACACATCTCTCTATAGAGATGTGTAATTACACACTATTCCTCAATTGTGTGATGAATCCCAAGAGTTCGCATATCGGGAAGGGGAACATGATGTATTGAATTGATGAAAAGTGTATCATCCTTTATTTTTTTTTGAAAACCTTATCATATGTAGAAAAAGGGCTTCATGTGATGTGTTCATCCTTGAATGTTGCGTGTAATCGGGATACAACTAGATTTTACAATATCTTATCTACAAACCTAAAATATGTTTTTCATCATTGAATTTGGAATCTAATCCACTATAAAATGGACGAACTAGTTATTAATCTCACTATCAAACCTTATTTCACTATAAATAATATTTAGTTGGACTTTCTAAATTAAAAAATCAATATTTACCCAACCGAGCATTCAGTGAATAATATGATGATATCAAAACCCCAGAAAACCCATATGAAACTCACTACATATCCTGATCCATTCATACTTCATTGATCTGTCATAGAATTGAGGATCTGATCGGGCTCAGTACCACCTAGTAGTGTCAAACCAAGACTGGGGGTCCAACCAATGAAGAACGTGATGTGAATAGGGATAAAAGCACAACAAAAACAAATTTCAACAATCTCTAGCCATTTATTCATGGAAAATGATGAATAACATTGATACTGGGGTTATATATATTATGAATAATCAATTAATCCTAATAAATAAGCACATTAAAATTCCATAACTATGGTATATCCAATATCATGGTAAGTTATTCTCAATAATTTAATCATATTGTGCACAGACTCAAAATGTAAACTCTTTCCTAGATTATGGATTTTTATTTAACGAATAACTCATTCTCTCATAATCACGAGAATATGCTGTAATCATTCACTCCTTATCTATGCCACTATATAGTTTCATCGTTGTTCGATATTTTATAATGGTTGAGGAAGAGTGATCTCTGAAATTCCCCCATAGTTTTATGGATTGCCCTTGAAAACTATGCCTCATTCAATTCATATATTGATTTCATTTGTGATCAAAACAATAATAAATAAATTTGATATATAATCATCTCATAAATGGAACTTCTCATGAAATAGGATTCTAAAAGACCTGTACCGACTAATTTTATGTCGCACTTATGGTAAACCCATCAAACTAGTCTCAACAACATTCTCATAATTCTGATCTATGCTTCCATTTTACAGTTACACAATTTTATTTAATAAAATGTTGGTGCATAATGTAAAATATATATAATATTGTTATAAAATTAATTTTTGGAAAACCAAGCCATGGAATCGAATGCTTTATCAATACAAAACACTATAAATATTTTTAAAAAGATATCTATTTCATTCATTATAAAAATTGTATCTATACATATTTCAATCATTCATTATTTTCATCCCCAAAAAATATAAAATAATAGAAAAACAAAGGATATTGAGCCGGTAATTTTGTGTCCACCTCCATTAAACTACCCCACGTGTTCTCCTGATGTGGCAACCCATGAACCGAGGGTAAGGTACATCTAGACATCATTCAATCATACTCACCCACAATATCCCAAGAGTGATCTAAAATTTGTGGTCCATCGTTGATTTCTATCATTCCTGAGTTGAAAATGTTATTAGTGTCATGCACATATTTCATCAAATACAACACATGGAATTTATCGTGCACCCACTCCACTAATGGGGGATATTACAAGGTTCGAAGAAACCTTACTAACTCGCCTAATAGTCTAAAACATCCTGATTCACCCCACGTATATAATGAATCCCTTCCCAAACATCCACAATTCTCAATGTAGGAAGACACTTTGAAAAATTATGTCACCTTATTCGAGATCCATGGTCCAACGACGGTGATATATATAGGATTTCTAACTACACTACGATGAGCTCATCCATTCACGGATTTCCAGTACATTCACTATTTCAATTAGCACTATCTATAGGCCTGTAAGATATGTATCATTGATATATGCCCAGCACAATGTTGACCTACATGGTCTCACTTATAGGGCCTCAAAAGGTAAAATTCCAATTTTATTGTTTTAGATTTTGTTTAATAAAAACCCTATCAAGGGAAGGTTATCATCCAAAATATAAATGGACAAAAAATAAATCAATCAACATATCCTCCAACAACTAGATTGTGTGCTATTTCGGCATATCAGTCTTCTGTTGAATGGTTGTACTCATCATCCAGTGGGTCCCATGTGATGGCTATAATCCTCTCCATAATGATGATATGATCTATATTTCATTATAGAAGACAACTGCTAATGGAACCAAAGAAAGAAGAACAATCTTCTGTGCATACAATTTCCCTATACTCTCCACCAAACTATGCTCCAAAATTACAAGGGTGTTTACCAAATTATTGAGGTACAAAGATATCATCCAGATGGTTTCATGACCCATTTATGTGCATGAAAGTCATGTGAAATGTCAAATTATAGTTCATCCCACATCCACACTGGAACCTCACAGGGATAAAGAAAACATGTCCTAAAATGGTGAAATATTATCACATACTGACTAATAGGTCATTAAGAGAAAACTCACCTACACTTTATCTAATTCATTTACTCTAAATCTATTGTTTTATGCCATGTACATCTTTAGCACACTAGGATACATAGCTATTGTAGATTCAAGGAACTCCTGCATCACATCCTCCTACATTTTTACAGGATCAAATATCCACCCATGGAAAAAGAAAACATGAGCAGATAAATTATAATATCCATATTATATTTCTCTTATCAATATCTAATCTCTTAATAGCTCATATTTGGTGTATACTGGCTGGAAATATCTCAAAAGATCAAGAATTGAATAAGACAACACTAACAACTAGAGAACAGTTGTACCATCCTTCTCGACTAGGGCCAACTATCGGAAATCTAAAGACAATGATTACTCCTTCAAAAAGTGAACACGGGACATCCTACAGAACAAACCATAAAAAATACTACTCCTCCCAGGATCATAGACAAAATCCATGTCATTAAACTGATAGAACTCCAACATGTATCACGGTCTTGGTTTTATCTCTCACTGCGTGAAGATGAACATGCGACTGTAATGGTCTATAAAAAACACAATGAAATCACAAAAGAGGTAGTGTGTCTACATTTTATGGGAAAAGGCTACTAATTACACTCTATGTATTGATTTCCATAGTTCTTCTCATGGGATCTCAAATACCTATTCACCTATGATTAGACTTCCTGTCACTACATCAACTGGAAGCCAATACAAGACCCAAATACATCCCAATACACTATGAAGTCAATGTCTCCATCTATTAGTATAAACACAACAAAAATCATTTGACAGAGACTCAAAACCTTACACAAGTTCTCTAATAAAGCTCAGAATAGTTTAATTTTTTATCATTTTTGAGTCATGGAGGTCAAAAGAGATGTGTATTTCAAAAATTTTCCCCCAAATCTTTTGTAGCACCACACCACGCCAAGAATTATTCGCACAAAATACATGCTCTATATTGGATCCCAAAAAAACAATAAATCAATATTCTTCATGTAAAATAATAAGTAATTCTATGATAAGAATGTCCGTAGAATGAAAACATAATGAACCCATAACTGGATCATAGAGAGATTTTCATAAAGCTGTTTCACTCAATGACTATAAAAATACAACATCATGTGCTATGAATCCTCTACTTTCGATGTAGATTGGTTTAGTATTTCATCAATGAAGAAAACAACAATCATTACAATATACTACAAGAGGAAACAGTTCATTAAATAAATAATATAAGTGTAAGTATTTTCCACACCGAAGGGAATCACAAGCAACAAATTAGGACTATAATGACAATGGAATGTCACCTTTGGAATATCTACCTCAATAATCGTCAAATGGTGGTATCTAGATCTTAGATTGACTTTTGAGAACTATCTCACACCTCAAAACTATTCAAAGAGTTCATAAATATTCATCCAGTGTTGATTTTTCTCTATATTATCATAATTCAGTTGAAGAAAATCGAATTAAACTAACAAGATCTCACCCACCCTTTTCATGAATATCACTAGTACGACCTAATGGTATATCTTGGATCTGATGAAGCCATCCTCCCTAGGTACTAAAACTATAACAACATCTTGAAAATCTTTGTGGTGGATATATGATATACCATAGAATACATTGAAATAGCCAAATTAGGCATGTTTATGAAAAAACCTTCCCATTTTATCTAGATAGTCCCAAAATGACTTCAAGGAAGAGATAAATATAATCCTCCGTGATAGAAGGTACCCAGATTCAGTATGATATTTCTAGAATAACAGATATTCTCGCCAATTAATTGGTTTAGGGAAGTAGTATTTGGTTCACATAAACCACATTCCCTATAATGAGATCTCTCTCACTATAAAAATGAATCATGTATTATCTATAGGTAAATATCATAATGATATATTTTATTAGTCAATAGAGGATTAATACACTGATAAAAAATACATGAACATGATGAAATATTTGGTTTAAATGATTTAAACCAAATGGCACCTCATGAAACTCACTATACTAAGTGTTATCATTCACTGCTAGAAGATAAAAGTTATATAAGATGTGTTCCATGTGGAAACATAATGTTAATGCTGTTGGCATACCACTTCAACTAGAAGACCCATCTCTCACATAAACGATATATAAATAATGGATTGACAGGAAAATATCTCCACTACCATAGAATAATGGGAATAAAAATAGAATATCATACCTCCTATAATATAATGTGTTGAGGGATCATTGAATCACAAAGCCTATAATTATCTTCAACCCTGACCGCTAAACCCCTGAGCCTGAAATCCATTGACTAGTAGAGGTTTCAAGAATATTTTCTATCTACATCTACCATCCAAAGCTCTTCATTAACTTCATCAAAATTTGCCTCCCATATATCTACCCAATCATGACATATGAGATATCTAATCATTTAATTATCTCTATAGTGGTGGTATATCTGCTATATGTATGTCCTTCTTAGAATGTTGGATTCTGAAGTCTCGAACCTTGTGAAGTCATCAATAACATGTTATAAACCAAACATCTATGATCATCCTCAGTTCTAGGTGTTTCCTCTAACTATGTGACTAAGAAAAATCACAAAATGGTTTCATGTTCCATGATCCTGGAACATGGAATCTGCAAGATTCTACAAATGACTAAACTCTATAGTGCATATGTCTAAATATTATTTTATAGAATCCCTTTGACACAACTCTCTCTATCACATGTTCCCACAAAAAATCCTTAATGTTTGTGGGTATGTACAATTGAACTAATCTATATTGTATCTGTCTTTGTATTCACATTGTAATCTTTTGTGCCCAAAAGTGTCCATTACGAATCATTTACAGAGATTATCATATATATTTGGTTAACCACATTGTGTACACATCCACCATCACCCCCTGCTATAGTAACTCCAAAATCTCATAGTTCTGGACAGAGTACATTATTGAGTTTTATTACTCCTTAATGAATAACTTCTAAAAGATAGGTCATGAGATTATTGAATCTTCATCAATATCTGTATTAATGATCCACTCATACCTAGAAACTCCATAGAGAATATAAGGTTCTAGAACAACCTACTAATAAATTGAGTGTTTGAACAATAATAAACATCTCTACCACCACCTCCAGACAATCCACTACTACATGAGTTTCAAGAATTATTTATAAACTTATAAAAATCTGGGGAATGAAATTTTAGAGTATACATAGACAACTAGCTTCATCATCATGCTATGATGGAATGATTTGATACTCAAAAGGTGTCAATGATTCTACCTTCTCACATAGAGGATGTTGATAGAGGGGTATACCTAGAAATAATGCCTCATTGTACATTAGGGATTCATCACAAATAATATCTTGTATCCTTCCTTGATGTCATCAGGGGTAATCCTAAATGACTTCCACGTGTACCACAATTAGATGAGAATATATTTATTTATTTATTCATTCATAGATAAATATATGACAATAATAGGGATCCGAAAAAATTAAAAATTCATTAAATCAATCCTATATGATTCATGCATTATTATTGCTGACATAAATATTCTTATAATACCATGTCTAGAAGAAGGTATTCCTCTTCGTAATGAATGGATATGTCACCCCCTACATCATCAGATTCCTTTTCCTAAGATCTAAACTCTGTGAACATTGATCGTGTTTCCTAAACTCTACCAAATAATCTTAAGTGGATATATCCAAAAAAAATCATGAAAATGAATCATCTATGATATCCATCCATCGTTATGATACTAAAGCTACGGTTTAATAATAAACTACAATTAGACCACCTAGAAATGCTGTTGGGAGGAGAAAATTATCAAATAATGATTGTGTCAATAATGTTTTTCATCTGTGCATGTATAGACACATAGAGTCATCTCAATGCAATATTTTAGAGGGAAATAAATAAAGATGAATCATTTATATAAATCATTCCAAGAATGAACTAACCACTATAAAATAAAAAATTATGTTAGTACAAAATAAAACTCAATGGGGGAAATACACACTAAAATATAAATATGCACCAAAATGAGAAAACAAGAAATGTAAAAATATGAAAGATAGCCTAGATCCTAAATCTGAAACTATGCCCACCGATAGTGGTCTAAGAACCCAGTACCGCTAAGATCTCTTATATTCACCAATGAAAAATAAATCATATTTATATGACATGAAACATGTGGGAAAATCCTACAGAAGGATGAGTATAGACTTACATAACACCCTAAAATCTAAAGGGGGGAAGCATGATATATAATTGGAATAAGAGGAAAATTTAAAAATCATACAGAGAAGGATTACAACTTGAAAAAAAAGAGTGATGGTAAGATTTTCAAAACACATGAGGCTAACTAGGGTGATTATGTGAACTACCATTCGAGTTTTCTCCAAATATGGTAGAAGAGTAGACTCAACCACCCATGAGTTGCAAAAAACAGAAAGATAGTGGAATGATATGCATATATTCACCACTCTAAGAAGGGGAATAAAAAATAAATTATGTGGAAAATGAAAAATGAATAAATATATATTATTATTCATATAATCCCAAATAAAGAAATAATGGGATATTTCTACCACATCTCATCCCAGGAATGATTTTAACCACTAGTTCCCAAGAGTCCCTTACTAATGGCTAATATCTCAAATCTATACCTATAAGTAAGTTTAAAAGTCTAGACATGCCTTGTCAGTGTGAGACACATGTTAGGGGAAAAAATGAAATTAGAGAACACACACCCTCGTCTAGAATTAGTGGGTTCCATTATATATGTATTTTTATAGGACTTTATCACATTTTGATGGGGTGGAGGTGTGGTGGATTTACTCTAATTATCAATGATCAACTACACTTCTCAGCTAGTGGCTACCACTATGAAGTCACTAAGACCCAATTAACATCTCATTAAAAGAGAAATACTTGGAACTAGTCGAGGACCCCCTGAACAACTCAATTGAAGGGTAATATTTTAAATATGTTGATGACACACAACCTATATCTACAAGAGAGTACAACATGGATGATGCTGAAGAGACAATGCCTAACTCTATTAGAGTGTACCACTCAAATGATGTTGATGACCCGCTATCCATAACTACATGAGGGTACCACACAGAAGGTATCTAGTGAACCTTTATAGTTACTACTATCATCGGTCATTACCTAAATAGGTGATGTTCTGGGTACATTTCACATTGTATCCCCATATACACAAATGAGGAAGCCGTCACAATCTATGTGGAATGAACACTCATCATAGGCAATTCATGATCCAATATCTGAGGTAAATAGAAGTAGATATAGACAATTGGTGCTTCCAGAAGTGATCTAATATAGAACAACGAATGTGTGGTCACTAACACATTATGTGGTATCTCTCCACCACATGGTCCTATCAATGGATGTCACAACGAACCATTCCATGTAGAAAAACATGTCATGTGTATCGAATAGAAAATGTAACTAGGATAATCAGGATAAGGTTGTGTCTTTATCAGCATTATTTTGTAAGAGAAAACTTGACTTTGTACCATAACCCATTATCATATAGAAGGCCCCATGTACATGCACTAGGGTACACATCTGTTTACATGTCCATGTACATCTACATGGTCTCCCACCCAAGTGATCCATCATACATGTTCCATTCATTCAAGGGTTATATGGAATATAGGAGGGATACATGCCATGTCACCATTAATTTTTTTGAATACCATATCCACCTCCTCCAATGGGATACAGACTGTTTGTTAATCCATGAAAACATATTTTATTCTGGTTATCATCATAATGTTTTAGATCAGATTTCAACCCATGGAATTTATATATCTTCATTGATTAGAGTCTCAATTATACCAAAAATTGGCTTATATAGATCTTTTTAGGCCTTTTAGTCATAGTTATATTCAAATTGATTTCGGTTTGGGGTTATAGTTTCACTATTCCTTACACAGGCACCCGATCAATCCTCTCATAATTTCTTGATCTGGAAACTCAAAAACTGACAGCCACCACACACAAAAAACAACATATATGAGTTTTGCTTCCTTCCATTCATTATTAACCTAGACATCATAGATCCATTTGTAATATACGTATTTTTACCACCCAAAAAATTATAATCAAGAAAAATCGATCCATCATTTGAATATCGTGTTATAAATAGGGAGACAGAAACAAAAATTGAACATTTAAGCATAATTGTCCATGTTATTTGGACAATGATCCAAAACTGTGATATAAAATTTTAAAATCGATGAAATAATCAATTGTACTTAATAAATATGTGCATGAAAAGAAAAAACTGGAACAAATCCAGTAATAAGGGTGGATATGCTAAATCATTCACTCAAAGGGATTATATACAAAAATATGATCCCAATACCAATTATGGATCATTTGTTTATGAATAACAAGACTTCTAATGATATATAGAAGGTTTTGTATTCAGTACATCCTAGTCTGATCTAATATTTAGTTGCATAATCATTCTAGGTTATTTTAAAATAGAGGTTGAATATATATCTACAATTTTCTAAGGGATTATGGGGTGACCTTGGTTAATTTATCCTTATGATATTCTTAATGAGATATTCATTTTATTGAAATAAACTATCGTATTAATTAATTAGTTAATTTTCTAATTAACACACCACAAATAAGAAAGAAGTCAGAATTCCCTAATCTAACTCATTTAATATCCTGCCTAGTGTAAACACCATAGTTCAAACTCCCCCTCAGTCTCAGATTTTTTATCATAGCTACAATTTATGATTTATATAAATTTATTTTTGAAGACACATGTGTGTAATTATAAATATTTTTAATATTTTTAAGGCAATAATTTATGGTAAACCAACACTCATATTCACATGTTTTCTCAGCTCATAAGATTTAAAAAATAGGTAGAAATATTAATATGTATTACATGAAAAAATGGGGTCTCTATAATAAATTTCCCCTTCTCAAGACCGGGATTTGATGGAATTTTTTCACATAACCATGGGAAGACCTCTGTGATCATGATCCGTCCATAAATGATATATATATCTATATCCAAATCCGCTCCTCCAATGTTCCAATGGCTAGGTACTAGGGACATGTTGTAAGATCACATTAATGGGTGTAATTTTCCAAATGTACCTATAAAGAAACTCATTTCTAAGCCATTAAATTACTAATATGTGAAATAACTGATTCCCAGAATACATACATTTATAACCACACCACCAGCATATGGAAAATCATTTTGGATTGAGACATTGCAAAACTAAAATCCTACAATAATTAAAAATAATCAATTCAAACATTAAATTTGTGTGATGAAACTTGTCAAGGTAATTTTAGGAACACACATATGTCTATCCATCACATAGATTCTTCCATGTCCATGTCCCTCTAGGATTCCACCAATATGTCAGACATTTTAATAAGACACAACACATGGGGGAAATCTTATTTAGTTTTCACTATTAAATTACCTATTTTGACATGCCAACATCAATATGTAATTTTTTTAAAGAATAAAAGTCAACACATAACATATATATTTCTACATAAAATACAAAATTAATATTTATATGATTCAAATAAATGGATGTGAATCATATAAAAGGGGAAAAAGTATACCAACATCCCCATATATATTAACCCATTATTTAAGGGGTTGATTCCCAAATTGTTTGGGTAATGATTATTCCAATAACCACACCCATGGAAAAGATGCTGATAAAATATCTCACTCATGGACTCATGGAATGACATCAAAATCTATATACAATATAGATGTTCCTAAAAAATTTTCACCATCCAATTTGTAATAAATGATTTCATATTGAACCCTTAGGTATTGAATCAAGGATATTATCTCTAATGAAACATTCCATTAAAGAAGAGAAAAAATTCTCAATGCCATCTATAAAGGATTAAATGTAATTTAATGGTAGTAAATAGTGTGTCTTGCTGGAATCTAGTCTGTCCCATATGTCAAAACCAATGCCCATGTCGATTACTAAGTACACTACATTGCCCTTTCCCATGCAATCATGAATATGTACATAACACATTTTCAATGTAAATTTATTTTTAATCATGCATGTGTACCTCACAGGGTACATTATGAGATTTTATGTATATTCCAAATGGCATGTGACATGTGTCACATGGGGTGTGATATATTTCTCTTCTATTATAACCCTAGATCTATACATAGTGTCCCATAAAGGTGTGTTATCAAATATTATATATTGCATAAAAAGGAATTTCTAGACACTCATAAACATTCCGCAGATGTCTCGATTCAATCTAATGGAATCCAATCCATTTAAAAACACACAACAAAGTATAGAACAAACTCAACAAATCCGTTTTTTCATCAACATCACGAATCATTCAACAAAAATAACAAAATAAAACAACCTATCATGTTACCTAATCTCTATATGACAACACATTCACTAATAATATTGACTTTTTCCAATATACAGACACTAACTTCATTGAATGATGTCATCAACAATTGGAATGTTGGTATTCTAATAAAATATGTCACACTATTACATTACCATTAAATGTTTGTATATACAATATTTGTTGAACAACCATCCAAATGAAACTACAGTGATGAAATAATTATTAATTATTAGAGAAACTGAATAAAAAATATGGATCCAACCTAGCTAATGTTTTATATTTCTTGTATCTATTCCTGATAGAATATATCAAAGATAACCACAACAAAATTATACAATTTCTAGCAAAAATCCTCACATGATAACCCCATACGAACAATATTATTGAATCATGAACCAATCCATTGGACTAATGTTTTGTATTCATTATAAGATAATAAAAATGGGATATTACACAAAATTAAAACCTTATAACTCATGATGGATTTATCTTTGAATTATAATGATCATGCACTATTATGGTTAGATATATCCCTAAATCTTCTTTCACACTGACCGATGATTGATGATCTCATGTAGATTTCCTAAGAAATATCATACAACAATCCCTCTAACTGCCTGACAGATATGTGCTAAACCCCATAATTTACTCGTAATTTAATATTTGTTGGGAAAATATGTGATGTATAATTAAATTTTATTAATATTATTAATGAAATTATTAATTTTAATTTACAACCATTGTCATGCCCAATATGAGCATTTAACACACTGTTAGTTGATATCGCTCATGTGGAGAAAACCATTCTCTAATAACAAGAAAGTGTTATAGTTATGATATGATACACCATTTTTTTATTCCAACTTTTTAGGGAAACTACATATGCCTGAAACGTAATATAATTAATATATTTTAAAATTTATTTTCAGTAACACCTAGCCTCACAATCTCATGCAGTATTATCATCTAACTATTTAATTAATCTATAAAATATCTGAAATAAAAATATGGGAATACTATATTCTTATATTCACCAAACCATTTGGAATTACACCCCAGAAAATTAAAATGAAAGTCAACTAAAAGATATGTGGGAAATAAGAAGGAATCGTGGTCTCCCAATTTAAAGTATTGTCATGAATATTCATTTGATTTCACTATATATGAACTAAATGAATCTCTATCACATGGATGATCCTCTCGTTATCATAGTCAATATATATAGGGAACTTAGAAATGGTATCTCCATCATTGATATCCATATCTCCCCATTCAATTATATCTAATGGTTCATGTAAGTACCTCATCTATTGTGACATGTGGATGATGTCATTTACATATGCTGACTGAGGTGATAGAGCTATGTATCACACCACCTCACACAGTCAACAAAATATTAAGATATTCCTTATAAATATATTAGATATTCTTTAACATGGAAAAAATATCCATTACCCAAGTTGATGTGAGACCATGATGATTAGATAGTTTCCCTCCTCGAACTCCAAATTTCTTATACATCAGAGAGTATAGGGATTCTTTTGGTGATGTAAAATCCAAATATTCTACTATGTGATATGCATCATTTGTATAGTGGCTCACACCATAATTGGATCTATATTTGAAGACTCTCTTGGGTCGGTCTAGCATAGTGGTGACATGCATGGTCATGTGTACAAGCACTCAAATTGTTCCATAAATATAGAAGAATGGTAGATATTATTGTTTGTAAAATCCATCGATGGTGGGTGATCTTATTTAATAAAACCCAAGTCGAGAAAATAAATCTATAAATATCATCCATTACCCAAATGGTCATCTCAGTTTAGTCATTAGTCTAGGTTGAAACACCTTGGTCAAACAGAATTTTTTATTAAAGGAATCCTACAAACCCATCTATAAAAATTACATGATGTAGTCAACATATTCAGAAATGATCATCGAGGGAACTCCATGGATTCAAAATATCTCTAGAATGTAGCGGCATATCATGATCTCAACTGATGTCTGAAATCGAATATATAGTAATTGTGAAAACATGGTGAGTTAATCTACAATCAAGAATTTGGAATAGCACCCCTTGGAAATATGTGGTAACCCTATCTTTTTTTTAATGGTTATCCCAACACAAATCCACCCTAAAACCTCATTGATGTTGAGGTAAATCAGATTGAACCTAGTTTTCAGCCATCAAATAATAAAATCCTTGTCATTGATTATAAAACCTTGTGACTACCTTCATCATCCCTAGCCACCAAAACTGTTGTCGAATGTACATGTACATCTTCCAAATACCTCAATTTACTACTATGTGTTATGTATGTAACACCATTATATCCAACTCCCAAAGTGAATGTATTACCACTACCCTTTCTCTGAAAATAATGAAATTATACACACTTTTAGAAATATCATCTAGAGCATGTAATTTTGATATCTAATTTTTTATGGCCTTTCATATTGTATCCTCGTGTTATGCCTCCCTAAATCGATTTAAATTATGTGGGGTAACAACCCTTGATTTTGATAATATTCTTCATACCCATCCACAATTGATAACTCGAATGAGTCCAACTATATTCATTCATCACTAAATGTTTGCGAACAAGATCACTTATAAATATTTTCGTATAACACATCCCCCTACAAATAATATAGATAATATTAATGACATAATCTGAGATGAACTCTATATATTACATCTCCCTAATGTTAATATCATTACAACGGAAGATATACATTATAAACATTAATTTAGAATAGATGACGATCTTCTATCCTTTCAATAATTGTCACAAAGTATTTACTAATAACATTTACACTTCTAACTCAATGTTATGGGTCATGTGAGTCTTGTCATGTTGAATCAATTTACCTACACAATATGAAATATCTTCCTACATATTATTTATAACACAACCAAGAATGATACCTTTGCATTGCACAAAACTATGAAATACACACCCACCCCTAGAAATATCAATATTTGAGTGCTAATTAATTTAGGCCTCATGTCATTGAAAGCATGTTCTAACCTCTTTGTCAACATGAAATACATACCATTTTATTTTACGGTTTTATTTTGAGTTGATATAGAGTAGAAATGAGGTTTGAATATATGATATTTTCTTATCAACCAGATGTATCATTAAACCTCTATCACTCTCTTGGATTCCTCCATAGATAATACTTTATATAAATTTTCTAGGTCCACTACTACATTTTCGTATAACATAACACATCACAGAATTTTGACTACCTTAATATTGAAATAGAACATTAAGTGATTCACATATAGTTGGTTCTCCCATCACACCTCTAGAACAATCCATAGGTGTCTCGCTTGCTACTTCTTAAAAATAGAGTACACATGGATATATTTGATAAACAATACAAAAAATTATACAAGAATGGAATAATTATCTTTTTAATGACTCTTATGATCATTTATTTAGTTATCATCATTCCAAATGGAATCACAAAGAACAAAAAAATGTTCATTTGGATGTTAGAAATTCATCTTCGATATAGTTTCAAATTATACCGAATCTAGTGATAGCATGATAGGAAGTAAATCATTGTGAACTATAATTCCGCTCTCAACTAACCAAAGTGTAAATGAATCTATATCGCTAGATTTATTTTCTTTACATTATCTTTTTTTATTCATCGATAATTATCTAATAACATCTACCCCCTTCCTCCTTCAAGGAATAAAACTACAATGTCCCAAGTAATTATAGAATAATAAATTTAGTTAATATTTATAAATAAGATAAAAATTTTATTTAAAATAAGAGACTTTTTACGATAGAAAAATCAACACACAACAACACGTTTCATTGAAATCATATGTTGCACAAAACGTTGTGTTATAAAAAAACAATAATATTATTATACTATTATTTTAAATGATAGTTAATTTAAATCCGTTGTATTGGGGGGAATAGGATAAAATAACTTCAATATGTTTATTAAATGTCTATAAAATTCTAAAATAAATTTTGGAGGTGTAAAATAAGAATGAATCTCATTTTAGGCATGAAAAAACATTAATATTTTTAAAAGGTCACTTTATCGCTTTTGGATGGCGAACACTTTCAAATCTATTTTTGTCACATTTATATGTTATATTTGAAAAAATAATATTCTTATTTAGAAGAGGGACACCGAAATTTTCATTGGCTTATATTTTGGTATTTTTCTAATAGATTTCATTTTTAAATTATTTGTGAAAATTATTTAATTTTAATTCAAAACTGCCTTTTACTCTAATTAAAATTTATATTTATATAGTACTTATAATTTGTTTTAAATTTTTATTGAATTATATATTTATCATTTAATCCAATGTTTTCCCTTATATGTAATTTAATTTTTAACTTGGACATAAACACATGTCAATCTTTTGATAGTTTTTATTTCATAAAAGCTCAATTTTTAGTTTTGACTATGGGACATAATTTTAAATAAATCTTGGAAAATCATTTGTTTCGTATATGGAAAAATTCATTTCATATTTGGAATCAAGAATTCCAAATTGTGTGAATAGGTATTATAATGACCCTCCAATTCTCATTGGCTTAAGAGTGTAACGAGTAATTACTCGGCCTATAAGGACATCCCCAATGGCGCCAAAGGCTGGAAATAAATGCCGAAGGGTTTCAAAATCCATGGAAGAAGATTTACTCTTTAACTGAGAAAAACCAACAAACAAAGAAACCTAGATAAACATCTCCAAGAAACTACTATATGATGCATGATTTAAAACCAAAACAAATCAACCATTATTTTAATAAAAACCCACACAGTGCAAAAACGAAGTGAAAAACCAAATCAGAGTAAATAATGGGAAGACATATACAAGATATCAAGACAACAACCCAACTCCATGCTCCACAAGTTCCAAGCTCCAATATCACGAACCAGCCATAGAGTCACGAAGTTGTGCTATACACATGTGATACATTACCTTTCCAAACAACCCGGTATATGACATCTTCCAAAGCACCAACATGCCAAAGCAGGGGGTGAGTAATGAAACTCCGTATGTTTTCCCCGATGACTTCCCAAGCCATGCCTCTAGGATAATACATGTTAGAACATTCATATAAAACAATTTATGTAAAAAAATTCCAAAATAGTTCACAATAAAGAATATTTCATGTCAAAGCCATTTTTCCAACAAAAACAATTTTATAACAAAGAACCCAAGCAAAGATTCCCAATGAAATTCATATTTCCATTTAGTCACTTTCATTCAATTTCACAAATCCACACAACCAACCATTTCACAACTTGTGAAATCCAATATGCATGCATCATTATTACAGTACCATTCTAATGAGTGGACTCTCGTCAATCTACCAAGTCGTCACATGGTAATTATTCCCCATGTGCCATTACACTTTTGGCACTGAGCACAAGGTCATATTTCAACCAAGCCTCATAAATGAAATATGAACACACACCACAAGTATGTCCAAAAACCATACCGTTTCAACCATGCCAAAACCATTTAAAAAAACCATTTTATTGAAAACCTTTATCCCATAACCCATTTTACAATTCCCATAAATCCAAATTTTAAAATCACTCTTTTAAAATCAAGAAACCAAAACACTTTTCACAAACCATTCATTCAATTTCTTCAATTCCATCAAAACCCATAAATCATCACTAAACAAGATTTATAACATTCTTTTCAACACAATTTCACAATCAAAACCAAGTGATTTAATCAATTTGAACTAATCCTTAATGTTCTAAGAAAGAGGAATCGAGATTGAAGCCACCTACCTCAACAAATTGGGAAAAACCATGCCACAGACGAATAACACTCACGAACACCGGGTCAAAACTCCAAAACCCTCCTTAGATCTCTTCTCCTAACACAACCAAGACCAAATCTTGTCATATTTGGCATCCACACCCTTAGATATACCCATAATAGGCATAGATCTATGAAAACGAGAGAATCGTAGAAGTAGATCTAAGTAGATCTACGAAACCGATCAAGAACTCTCACATACCTTTAAAATCCGGCTTCGATTTGCCAAGAGAAGCCTTCAGATCACCTCTAGAATGCTTGGGAGAAGTATTCTAGCCTTCAAGGGAGATTAATCCCAAGTTAGGGCCTCTTAGGAGGATTAAACAAGGAAATTAAAGGCAAAACGAGTTAGATCCACAATTTTAGGATCTAACTTTAAGTGACAGCACAGTTAGTCTGCACGGTTTGAAAACTCATGCGCTAACTGTGCGTTAGATTCTTCCTCAGCCATCCTTCATGCACGACCTCATTGCACGATTTCCCAGAACCATGTGCCAACTGTGTGGAAGCCAGTGCCTCCTCATCCAGGCATGCATGGTTTGGCCGCACGGTTTGACAAACCTTGCGCCACACTTGCACCTTCTCCATTGCTTCAAAGTACACTCCAGGATCTTCCGATACTCCCATACGCAATCCAAAACATTTAAAACCATGAAAAGAATCAAGTAAAGGTTACAGACTAGAAACTAAGGGTACTACATTCTCCCCATCATTGGCCTTTCCGTCCCTAGAATGTCGAAAACCATTGCTTGACTGAAAGAGTTTTTGCCGCTTCTCTTTCGTTTCTTTCTCATGTTCCCAAGTCTCTTCCTGAATCTAACAATGTTTCTACAAAACTCACACTAGGATGATGCTTCTTCCATGCAAGACATTATCCTGCTTATCCACAATCCACATCGGGATATTTATCAATGAAGCTTCCTACTCTAAGTCAACAAGATCCAATCATATTACATGTTCAGGATCGGGATGATACTTCTTCAACTGAGATACATGGAACACATTACGCACTGCAATGTACCATGGTGGTAATGCCAACCGATACGCCACATCACCTACCCATTCCAGTATCTCAAAAGGGCCTATATATCAAGGAGATAACTTTCCCTACTTCACAAAATGATGTTGTGCAAGCCTTGGAGAGATTCTCAAAAAGACGTGATCACTAACAGCAAATGACAACAGTCATTGGTGATAATCCACATAAGATTTCTGATGACTCTGAGCCGTCTCCATCCTCTTTCTAATGAACTGAATCTTCACTGTTGTTTCTTGGAAAAGGCTCGGCCCGATTAGTGATATTCACCAGTTTCCATCCATCATAGTAGTGAACGACAAGGACCCCCATACAATGCTTCAAACAGAGCAATGCGTATCGAGGCTTGATAGCTGTAATTTTATGAGAACTCCAATAAGGGTATATGATCCTCCCATTAGCCACCAAAATCCATGACACAATCCGGAAATATGTCTTCCAACGTCTGTATCATCCTCTCAGATTGCCCATCCTCCTGAGGATGATACGCCGTGCTCATAGTCAACTAAGTCCCAAGGGCTTATTGTAAGGATTTCCAGAAACGAGATGTGAACCTTGGATCTCTATCTAAGACGATAGACACTAGTAAATCATGTCTCTTTACCACTTCCCGGATATAGATTTTTGAAAGATCCTCCACTATATGGGATTCACGAATTGGGGTGAAATGGGCCGACTTGGTTAGACGATCCACTATCACCCAAATGGCATTGTGTTTTCGGACAGTTCTTGGAAGACCTGTAACAAAATCCATTGTTATCTGCTCCCATTTCCACACTGAAATAGGTAATCCCTATAACATACCAGCTGGTCTCTGATGCTCTGGTTTAAACAGCTGACAAGTTAAGCCTCGTGAGACGAATTTGGCCAACTTCCTTTTCTTGCCTCTCCATCAAAACTATGCCTTTTGCACCTTATACATCTTCTGTGTACCCGGATGTAAAACACATCTTGAATGGTGGTAAGCATTAAGGTGTTGTTCCTTACAAACTATAGGTACATCCATCCGATCTCTGAAACACAAAACTGAACCCGCATCCAATTTCCAGCCATCAATGGTATCCCCACCATTGAGTTTTAAACTCATTATCTGACATTCTGCATCAGATGTTTGTGCCTCTTTGAACACTTTTACCAGTTCTGGAACAAGAGTAGCTGAACAGAAAACCGCAACATCACCTCAGTATTCACATTCCACATGCATGTCAGCTAATACTAACATAAACTACCATTCATCTGAAGCTTCTTTCTCCAACTAAGCATACGTCTTTCTGCTTAATCAATTGGCCACCTAATTTCCCTTACTCGGTTTATACAACAAGTCAAAGTCAAAAATTTGAAGGTACTCCATCGATCTCCTCTGCCTCAGATTCAAATCTCATTGTGAGAAAATTTGTTTCAGGATTTTCTGATCTGTAAAAACAGTGACATTCTTACCAAAGAGATAATGATGACAAGTCTTCAAGGCATGGACAACTGCAGCTAACTCCAAATCATTTGTCGGGTAATTCTTCTCATGCACCCTCAACTGCCTTGAACCATAAGAAACAACATGGTCTCCTTGCATGAGGACACAACCCAAAACTATTCCTGAAGCATCACAATACACCACATACCCATATCCTGATTCCGGAAAATTCTAGATTGGTGATGATGTAAGGTGAACTTTCAACTCTTAAAAAGATCTCTGACATTACTCAGTTCATTGAAATGCGCTATTTTTCGTTGTCAATGTTGTCATAGGCGAATATAGTCATGAGAATTCACGCACAAAGCATCGGTAATAACCTGCTAGACCAAGAAAACTACATATTTTGAAGACATTATTCAGTTGTTTCCATGAAATAACAGCTTCTATCTTTTCTGGATCCACTAATACACCTTTCTCATAAACGTCATGGCCCAGAAAACATACTTATTTTATCCATAAATCACACTTTGACAATTTGGCCTACAACGGATGGTCTCTCATGATTTCCAACATTATCGCCAAGTGTTACTCATGCTCAGCCCTTGTTCATGAATACACCAATATGTCATCCACAAACACCACAACAAAAGAATCCAGATATTGATGAAATATCAGATTCATCAAATCCATGAAGACCGATGGTTCATTCATAAGACCAAAAGGCATGACTACGTATTCGTAGTGGCCATATCTACTTCTGAAGGCTGTCTTTAGAATATCCTCCTTCTGAACTTGCCACTGGTGACATCCTGACCATAATTCAATCTTGGAGAACCACTAATCTCCCCTCAATTGATCAAACATGTCATCAATGCGTGGAAGTGGATATCTATTCATTATCATATCTTGGTTAAGTTTACGATAACCGAAACATAGCCTCAATGTTCCATCTACTTTTTTTACAAACAAAACTGGTGTTTCCCACAGAGACACGCTTGGCCAAAATAAAACTTTTCTTTCCAACTCCTCCAACTACACCTTCAATTCCTTTTACTCCGTTGGTTCCAACCTATAATATTGAAGTGAGATGGGACTGGTCCCCAGAAGGAGATCAATCGTAAACTCCACTTATCTTACAGGTGGTACCCCTGAGAAGTTTTCATGAAAGTCATCAGGCAATTGATCTACCACAGCTAGAAAACTACTTTTCGTGATCTCTTTCAATGATTCCAAAGTCAACGATACCAATTGGTAAGAGATCGTTCCCACCATTGGTTCCAACAATCTCTTTCCACCTTTCTTTACCATCCTCTCATCTCTGAAGAGATGGTTGATTCCGTCCTCCGTAGTGAAACTAACCGTTCTCCCATAACAGTCGATGTGAGACTTAAACGTTGTCAACCAATCCATACCAAAGATAATATCATAAACAACCATTTCCAACATGGAGAAGTCCCATTTCAGCTCTGCTCTATCAACCGTTATAGCACATGCTCTACACACGAACGCTTGAAATTCTCTTTCACCCAGAGGAGTTTGTAGTATTAACACAGAAGGCATCATTTCAAGTTTTATGTTCAGAAAATCAGAAATATGAGAAGAAAGAAAATAATGGGATGTGACAGTATCGAAGAAAAATTACATGATGGTAGAATTCAAAAGAATTGTACCTCTCACCGTAGATAGTCCATACTGGTCATCCACAATCACCTATTCCGCTCCATAAAATTTCTTTGTAGCTGCACTTTTCTCTTCATTGACTTGTTGAGATTACCCTGCCTGAGGTGTCATGGTATTCTTGAATCACCATAACTAGCTCTGTTCTACTGGAGAGGCTGATTTTGTTGTCCTTGCCATGTCAAAGCATATGATGATTGTGACGTTTGGGAGGTGTCACGCACACCTGACCTCAGAGCACTGCGACAATATCGTAGAAGATGACCCATCTTGTTGCAATTGTGACATGATTTTGGTGGTTCTATACATTCTCATTTAATTTTTTAAATCACGCCACATTGAAAACACCCATCTTTCATAGTGGTTCATTTATGAAGATTCACTGATCCAGCCGTCTGATTATGATTTTCACTCCCACCTTGGATGTAGGTGTCCCTCTTCCGCTTGTACCCAGCATTATAGTTCCCACCCGTTCCTGTGGGTATCATTATACTTCTTTCTCCCATAACTCATGAAATATCTCTTTCTGCTACTATTGCTCTGTTTACCATCTCCGTATAATCTATAATATAAAGCACAACTATCTTTGAGAGAATCTCCTTTCGTTACCCTGATTTAAAGATGAGTTCCTTCAGTGACCCACTTCCCGCAACTTCTCATGCAAAGCGCTAAAAATTCATTAATTTAGCCGCATATTCCTTGACAGAGAGATTCTCCTTCCTGAGGCTGAAAAATTTTGTCATCCTATGGATCATGAACGTGTGAGGATATAATTGTTTATTAAACAATTCCTCAAATTCCTCCCAGCCCAGGCATTGATCCACCTTAGCCTGCACCACTAGCTCCCACCACTTTCATGCAAGATCCTCTAACATGTACATCTCCAACATTACATTCAGTTCTACTGGTGTGCCAATGAAATCGAAGATACGATTCATCCTACTCAGCCACACCTCGAACGTTTTTGGTTTAGAATCACCCCGAAAGATGGGTGGATTATGCTTTTGGAACTGGACGGAATGGTCTACATGACGTGACTCGTCCCACTGATTCCCTGTGTCCACCTCCTGAAATGCTTGAATGATACTCTGAACCAGCTCTTTATTCACATGTGGTTTAGGTACAGCCAAATTTTCCTCATCTTCTTCAGTTTGGTTTCTACGACATCTAATAGGTGCCATTTTCTATACAAACAACGCACGTTGTTAATCTAACTTCCTAGCAACTGAAGGCTTCACATTTCAATCTATATTACTCCACTATCAAAACAAATATTTCAAACCATTTCTAAAACAGATCTTTTCTTTCTTTTGAAAATAAATATATTTTCAAAATGCATCAACCATTATCGTTTCAAAATCGTTCATTAGAAATTGTGCTTATAATTTTTAGAAATCAGGCTTTTGCATCAAACCATATTTCATTTATCAAAAAGATTTATTCAATTATAGTGGGAAGTCATTACTATATAATTCATTTCATGCCCATCTCATTTGCTAAACCCATGACAATAAGAGTTCCAACATTATAGAAGTGCATCCAAATCACATATGTACCAAACACTATGTTAACATGAATTTCAGCATAAACGGGTTAGCTACATCCTTTTATGCTATACTTTTCATGTTCTGACAATCCTAATCCTCTCTAAGATGACCACCCAAGGAATAGACAAGAAGGAATTTCAACTCCAAGACCAATAACATCGATGACTACATGTTAGGAAAGGATCGAACAAGCAGATATCATTCATAATGACCTGCCAATTCCCATTGGATCGAGAGTGTAATGTGTCATTACTCTGCCTTAAGAGACTTCCCCAAGGTGACGAAGGCTAGAAATAAATGTCAAAGGTTTTCAAAATCCATGGGGGACGATTTACCCTTAAACAGAAAACAACCAACAAACAAAGAAAACTAGATAAACATCTCCAAGAAACCACTATATGATGCTAGATTAAAACAAAAACAACTCAAGAATTATTTTCATAAAAACCCAACCAAGTGAAACAACGGAGTATAAAACCAAATCAGATTAAATAATAGAAAGATAGCTACAAGACTTCAAGATGACAACCCAAGTCCATGCTCCATAAGTTCCAAGCTCCAACATCACGAACCAGCCTAAGAGTCACGAATTAGTGCAATGCACGTGTGATACTTTACATTTTCCAAAATCCCGGTATATGACATCTAGAAAAGAACCAACGTGCCAAATAAGGGGGTTAGTAATAAAACTCACTAGGTTTTCCCCAATGACATCCCAACCCATTCCTCTAGGATAAAAATGTTAGCACATTCGCATAAATTTTTTTATGTAAAACAATTCCAATACAATTCACAATAAAGCATATTCCATGTCAAAGCCATTTTTCCTACAAAAACCATTTTCTAACAAAGAAACCAAGAAATGTTTCCCAATCAAATTCACATGTCCATTTTGGAAATTTCATTCCATTTCACAAATCCACACAACCAACCATTTCACTACCCATGAAATACACTATGCATGCATCGTTTTGACAGTTCCATACTCATGAGCGGTCTCTCGTCGATCAACCAAGTCGTCACAAGGAAATTATTCCCCATGTTCCATTACACTTTTTCCACCGTGCACAAGGTCATATTTCAACCAAGCCTCGTAAATGAAATATCAACACACACCCCAAGTATGCCCAAAAACCACACCATTTCAATCATGCCAAAAATATTTCAATAAAACACCCTTTTATTGAAAACCTATTCCTACAAACCATTTTCAAATTACCATAAATCCTTATTTTAAAACCTTTATTTTAAAATCAAGAAACCAAAACACTTTTCACAAACGATTCATTCAATTTTCCCAATTTCATCAAAACCCATAAATCATCACTAAAGAAGATTTATAACATGCTTTGAACCAAAATTTCACATTCAAAACCAAGCGATTAAATCAATTTGAACTAAGCCTTCAAGTTCTATGAAAGGGGAATCAAGGGTGAATCCACCTACCTCATCAAATATGGAAAAACCAAGCCACAGACAAAGAATGCTCAAGAACACCGGGTGAAAACTCCAAAACCCTCCTTAGATCTCTTCTCCTAACACAACCAAGACCAAATATTGTCATATTTTGCATCCACACCCTTATATAAACCCATAATAGGCGTAGATCTAATAAAAAGATAGAAGTGGAGAAGTAGATCAATGTAGATCTATGAAACCGACCATGAACTGTCACATACCTTAAGAATCCGGCATTGATTCGCCAAGAGAAGCCTTCAGATTGCCTCTAGAATGCTTGGGAGAAGTCTTCTAACCTCCAAGGGAGAGTAATACATAGTTAGGGCCACTTAGGAGGTTTAAACATGGCAATTAAAGGCAAAACGAGTTAGATCCACAATTTTAGGATCTTAATTAATGTGACCGCACAGTTAGTCCGCACGGTTTGAGAAACCGTGTGCTAACTATGTGTTAGATTCTACCTCAGCCATCCTTTGCGCACGACCTAATCACACTGTTTCCCTTAACCGTGCGCCGACCATATGGAAGCCACTGCCTCCTCAGCCAAACACACACGGTTTGGCTGCCCAGTTTGACAAACCATGCGCCGCCCGTACGCCTTCCCCTTTGCTTCAAACTTCACTCTCGGATCTTCCGATTCTCCCATACGTCACCCAAAAATTTTAAAACCATTAAAACTATCACGTAAGGGTTACATATTAGAAACTGGCGGTACTACACGTATCTTTTAGTTTTAGAAGGTATGAATAGTTACATCATTCTATATTTTATTTATCATAGTTAAAGTGTAAATATGGTAAATATGGGTGAAAAAATAATGTTATAATAACTTTAAATTACCCTAACATGTGTCCTAACCCTATTGGATGATACATGTCTGGCCATTGGAAGCCTTGGGTGGATTTCCGAACCTCTTGGAGCCACTTATATGTAAAAATAACATTTTATAAAAATCAATTTAAACTTAAGGATAATGTAACAAAAACATATATCATTTGCTAAAATATATTATAGATGTGGATATATAATTGATCAATTCGACTATAAATAGTAATTGTAATGATAAACAAATTTCCTAAATCAAGTTAATTTTTAAACAATTTTATACATTATATTAAAATTTTTAATTTGGACAAAATGGTGATTCAATGATTAATTCATTAATAAATGAATCAAATAAATAATATTATATATATTAAAATAATTTTATTAATTTTATTTTGATATAAATAACGAATGTTAAGGATGATTGTTACACGTTGTATTTTTATTAATGGTGTTTTTTATAACTAGTCATATTGATTTTTATTTTTAAAAAGATTCATGATAAGAATAGTGTCAAAATTGATATTATTCATATTTTAAAAAATAAATATTTTATTAAATATTATAAAATTTCATAAAAAATAATATTTTTCCAAATAGATATAATATGGTAAAAGATTATTATTTACTCTTTAATTTTTTATTTTTCTTGTTTTGTTAAATAATTGTATTTTTAATGTGTCAAATTCGTGATAAAACGATAAAATAATAAAATGGTTAAATAAAAACGATAATGATTTAAAGATATCCAAAACCTATAAAAATTTTTATTGGATGATTTTATTTCGACTTATATTCATCTTATCATAGAATTTAATTAGTTTTGGTCCTATTGAAACCATAAAATCTTTTTTAACAAAATAATACATTCAAACTATCCTAAAGAGCTCATCCTCCCACTTTTAAAAGGACGCCTTCTCAAAACCATTACACACACCTCTCAAGCAACTTTGATCATCCAAAAACTACCCCAAGAACCACAAAACATTCCCATGTTTTTACTAGAATCATTCCCATAGTAAAAAAGGAAATTCAAGAAAGCCTTTTGGCTCAAATCAATGATTGTTACACGTTATAACAAGTATTGTCTTCTCGAAAATTCATTTCCATTATTATACATCATCACTCCCTATTCTATTATATTTCATTGATTAAGGTACAAAACCAGTATCCTAAATATTCTATGATGTTTGATGAGATGTATTAGAACTAAAATCACAAAAACATTATCTAATCAATTATGAACATACTGTTTATGTGGACGTCAAACTACTGCCTCTCGAAATGAGGATTGCTCAATTATCTCTACCGCCTCTCATGGTGTCCATTGTTATGGAAATATATTTATATATGGTATATATAATATATACTTTCTATATTATTATTTATTTTTCATTTACTAAATACCATTATTATTTCCATAATGCATAAATATGATTATTATATTTGAGGAAGTTCGGATTGTCTCCCCCATAAAGTGATATGACTCATTAATTCTATACGTGGAACATATAAAGTATTAAATTAATGAACATATATAACATAGATATTATACTGGATGAATAATATAACAATGTATAATTAGGTTATCATTGATTTAAAAATGAAAAAAATTACATGAATGTGGTGTTCATGCGTACGTACGACTGACCGTCTCCATGAACGGTGTATTTAATTTACACATATCCAAATGAAATGAACAAGTAAAAAATATTATATACAAGATATATATTATGTATATGATATCTAAATCATGAATATAATTCTTGAGATAATTTAATTTTTTCCACATGGAAAATTTGTAATGGGAACAAGTCCATTTTGACTAAACTTCCGAACAACAACAAAATGTATGATATGAACTCAAATAATTATCTAATTGTTTTGGTAACGTATAAAGAGATATAAAAAGAATAATGAAATTTTAAAATTTTCATAATCACGTATAAATTATATAATATTTTTTATTCTGGAAAATCAAGGAACATACCAGACATGTCGAACATGAGTAAGGTAACATCATCACCTAATTTCATTTATTTTGGTTGAACTTCTATTTCTGGATTATTTCGTGATATGATTGTGTGATAAATAAATTTTTATGTCGTATATTTTATTTATACTTTATTTATGTGTATTTATTGTCAATACACATAACCATTCTATTTCATTTACAAAATTATCATGGTGGGGGAACCTTTCACCTTTATATTTTAGTCAAAAACTTTTTTATGTTATTTCTTTTAATTTAAATTTGTTTTATTTTTGGATATGTTATTATATATCATTATTTGTGTCCATATTATATCCAAATTATTAGAGACCCTTTTATTTCACATCAACTCATTATCCAAATTTTTTAGTGACATCATTAGGCTACATTATTTTTATAAGGGAATTTTTAAACTCCATTTCCACTCATTTGGTTTTACCCATAATTAGATGATTATATTATTCCATGATTATGTGTAGAAGAATTGTTAATTTATTTAGGGTAAAAATTACACTTCCTTTAGTGTGGATATACTTTTTCAACACATAATCACCACATTGATAAATTCAAACGCCATTTATAATATCTGCTTAATGTATTTTATGTCTATTTACATTCTATTGTAAATTATTTTTTATTATAAATAAATTCATATTTAAATGGTATATATACTATATTTTGAGAAAATATATAATGAATATATTTATTATCATGATATTATAAGGTTTCTTTAATGTTATTCTATAATTATTTTTATTCATGTATTTTCTCAAGTGGTAAGGGACTCTTTAACTAAAACATAGTTTTAAATGTTATAAAGATTAAATCGTCTAAATATTTCTCATTAATATCCTTTTTTTGAAAATGTTTTTTGGATTTATTTATATGTAAATTATTTTTTTAAAATGTAAATTATTTTAAATGAATCAATTTTGTATGAGACAATTTGATTTAAAAATCTATTTAATAAATGTTTTAAATGTTTTTGAATCTGGATTGAATATTTCAATATATTTTATTTATTTCTTGTGATTGATGAGAGAATTGTTGATATTTTATGATTTATAATTATGTAATGTTACTTGGTTATTTGCAGGGGGTTATGTGATAAACCAAATATGGGAGGTTCCGTGATATACCTAGGGCGAGTGAGCCTAAGATTTCTCTCCAATGCATTGGGTAACATGAAGGAGGAAAACATGAATGTTTATCCTAAGAGATTTATGGAATATACTTTTACTGGTATTACAAATGTAACTCCATTTGTATCTATTAATGCTACAATGTATGTATGTTATGGATGCCACAATTTACCTTACGATTTATGATTTCATTGTTTTGTTAATAAATCTTATTATTTCATGAGGTATGTTAAAGAGCTTATGTTTTATGAGTGAAATGTATGATCTCGTTGATTTTTATGTATTGAGGGACTAATGTTTTCTTTTCTTATTTTATAATACATAATTAAATTTTAAAGTTCATCCAATGTTTTAAAATATTTTTCATAGGTTATAAGTATGGTAAGATAATGGATGTATAAAAGAAAATTTCTATCAAAAAAATCACTCTTGTTTTATTTAATAAGTTTTATGACTGTGAAATATTTGGAAATAGTAAAAGTGTGTAGCATGTAATTTTGATATGTAATGTAATATTTATGGCCAAATTCTATAGAATTATAAACCTAAAAATATCATCAATGTCAAATTCATTATTTAACTCTATATTATGTAATTTTTAAGGCCACGAACTTATAGTCTGTATCAAAAGTCAATTTAGGCCACTTTGGGATTATGAGGTTTTGTTAGACACATGGATAGTCTCTCTGTCTACTCTTTATATTAAATATTTATTTTTTATCTTTTTCAGATCAATGAATTTCTGGTACAAATTTAAGGAGGAGGATATCAAATGAAATTCCTATCTCTTCCAATTGAATTTCTTGATATAATTATTACACAGTTATGTCCATACAATCCAGAAACATTTTCTAACATAAATCATACTAGAATGAAATTTTCTAAGATATCAAACACTTCTGTTATACCTCGATACCATCATGGATCATTTATTATCTTTAATCAACTATTATATTCAAAATATTCTCATATTTTCAATAAAGGTAAAAATTATCAAGTAATATTAAAAAAATTAACTTATCAGAACATTTAAAATCATATTATCATTTTGAAAATGGTGGTGAAGTAGGATACCCCTACACAACCTATTTATATTTTGTTTTAATTAATAATATTTTATAACATATTTATGTTTTTAAAAACATTATTGAATTCATGTTTTAACTCCAACTCTACCTTACTGTTATATATATAGAATGTTTCATCAGATGTTTTGAAATTATATCTCATACATAATTATTTCCCAAAATAATTTTTCTGTGACCACCCATATGACCCATGTTGTATGTAGTATATCTGGATAAATGAATAAGATGATATTAAAGGATCACTAAATCATTGTAGAAATACATGGACCGTTTATATACGTGAACAAGATGACGATGAAACCAGGTGGACACCATGGTCGATGTACACTGTTCTTTCGTGGGGAATAGTTTAATATTATTGGGGTAAAATGTTTATATATATAGGACTTCATGAATTAGTATATTGAGGTTTTTATGAGTTGGGATGTAAATGAGATGTATAAGAAAACTATTGAGTTTAAATCTTGTTAGAGTTATTTTTGAGTTTTATAAAAAGGGAAAACACACTTGATAGGTAACAACCCATCGTGTCTGTCAAGGCCATGTAAATTGATCCCACTACTGAATAGAGACAAGGGCGCACCACCATCCACTTACCTACAAGAAGTCCATTGTTATTATGATTTATTCTTTTTAGTTAAATTATTTTATTAATTAAGAATATGTTTATTTGGGACCTTTTGTTTTATCAAATGCATATCCTTAGGATTGGATAATGATTTGGTGATTACGTGATAGATGTTATTTGTGAATATGTTCTCTCTTTTGTGGAAACACAATATTCCTGCGTAAAATAGAATACTACATGATTTCATTTGTGAAGTAATGGTTTGAATTTTATTGTTGAAGAATATATGTCTTATTTGTGGACATATTGTGATTTCATTTATTTATGGAAATGATTATCCAATAATATGGAATATGTGATTTGGTTAATTAAACTTTAGTATGAGACCTTATGATTAGTCGATGTTATTTGGTGAAAATTCTAATGATTTAAATTGGAAGACTCTGTGATTAAATTCATCAGAGTTTTGGGTATAAATACTTTTGTTTTGATTACTTTTTATAATTATAAGGACAGTTGTTTATTGAATGGTCTTTGATGAAATTTGGGTATTTATTTTTCGAATTTTGAATATTAAGAGTAATATTTCTTTTTATAAAAGATTATCTTTTTGGGGGATTATTTGATCTTGTAATAACCATTTTAATTTGGTTAATGCTTAAAGATAGTAAAAAATATATAGTTCATCATTTTGGATCATGCTATTCTCAAGAAGTTGATTCTAGAATTTCAAGTGTGGTCAAGTCATCTTGAATTTTCATCGTTTAATGAAAAGTTGAGTTTTTGGTAGAAAATTATTAAAGGATTAAACTATATATGAAATGTATGTATATTTCCTTATGTTATTAGACAATGTCATTAATAAATTCTCCATATATATGAAAGGAAATATAAAATAAACATTATATTATTAATTTTCCTACTTAGGAATAAATAAATATTTAACATATCAGCAGTTTGTGGGTTCCATGTGGTTTAAATTTCCCCGGATCATGTTTTCTGTCACTCTCCATCATAATGTATTATTTATTTTCACCTCTATATTAATGTTTTTATGAAATCCTAGTATGTGTATCTCAGGTGACCTATTTACTTATCTTTATTTTATTTAAATTGATAGTTTTATTGATAATTTTTATGATGTTGGACATTCAATGATGTTTCAAAGCCCAATTTAAAAATTGAAATGATACAATTTCCAAGAGGGAGAAGGATGTAAAAACCTAGGTATTTATAGGATAATATATTTTCAAATATATTAATATTTATGAATATGATATTAATTTTTATCTAAAGGTGAGATTTTGTTATATAGCATAATCAACACACAACAACATGTTTCTTTGAAATTGGACATTGCACACAACATTGAGTTATACAAAAAAAAATAATATAATATTATTATTTTAAATTATAGTTAATGGATTGCCATTTTATTGCCAAGAATAAACACAACTAACTACAATTTTATTATTAAATTTCTTTAAACTTAACGAATAAATTTTGGAGGTGTAAAATATGAATGATTCTGATTTTAAGAATAATTAAAATTTAACACTTTTTAATGTCAGTTTACCATCTTTTTATGGGGAACCCTTATTAAATATAGTTTTGACTCATTATTATATTCTATTTGAAAAACTAAATTATTATTTAGAAGTGGTACATCAAAAATTCCATTGTATGAAATTTTAGTATTCATTGTATAATGATCAATTCTTAATAAATAGTTAAAAATATTGAATTTAAATTCAAAAATACATTTTAAGGTAATTTATTTTTATAGATATATTTTTAATTTTAATTTTTTTAAAGTGTAATTGGATTATATGTTTATCATTTATACCTATGGTTTTAATTTTATATAATATCACTTTGAAATTTGACATAAATTTATGTTAATGTTTTTTATTTTTTTTATTCATAAAAACACATTTATTGTTTTTGTAAAAAAGAAATTAATATTAAATTAATATCTTCAACTTTTGTGTTTTGAATTTGAAAAAATGGATAAAATATTTGGAATCAGTAAGTCCAAAAATTTTTAATAGGTAACTTTTAATTTAAAAAACTTATGAATAGTAACATTTTCAAATATTATAATTACCATGGATAAAGGGTAAATCTGGAAAATAAGGGTCAAATAATTAGATTATAATAATATTAAACTAACATGCTACATGTCCTAACCCTATTGGACGATACATTCCCGACCATGGGTATCTTTGGATTGATTTTGGGACCCCATGGAGCCAATTGTTAGTGAAATTGACATATAAAAAAATTAATTTAATGTTAAGGAAAACATAACATAAAAATATATATTTTAGTAAAAAAAATTATATGGGGTTATATAAGTTATATTTTTTACTCTAAATAGTAATTGAAAATATAATAATATTTTATATATCATATAATTTTATTTATAATTTTTAGACATTAAATGTGTAAGGTAAATTATGTCACAATGGTGATGTAGTGATTGTTTCCTTAATAATGGATTCAAATATATAATATTATAAATGGTAAAGAAATTGTAATTTTTTTTATTTCTTTATCATCTAAGAATTTTTTGTATTATATATATATATGATATATTTATATTTATGTAGTTTTTTTAATCAATAAATTTTATTTTAATTTTAAAAAAAGTCATGATATGGATAGTGTGAAAATTTATATAATTCATATTTAGAAATATAAAATATTTTATTAAATATTATAAAATTACAAAAAAATATAAAATTCATCCAATTAGTTATCATGGGTCTAAATTTTTATTATTTACTCTTTAATTGTATATTTTATATGTTTGGGTAACTATTTTTTTATTCAATGTGTTAAATACTTGATAAAACAGTAAGAGTGACAAAGGGTTAAATAAAATATATATGGATTAAAAGAATATACAAAACCTATCCAATTCTTATTGGATGATTTTATTTCGTCTTATATTAATATTATATTTTAATTAAATTAGTTTTGGACCTTTTTAAAATGAAAATATTATTATAATTAAATAATACATTTGAACTTTCATAAAGATACTATCCTCTGTCTTATAAAAGGCCATCACCTATAACCAGTATCACACACCTCTCAAGCCATTTGGATTGTCCATACTCTGCTAATATAATCACCAAGCATCAAATTTACCCCCTAAAAGCTTTTTCCTAGGAATAATTCAATTCATAAAAGCCTTTTGGCTCAAATCAAAGAGAATTACACATCTTAAGAGGCAACACCTTCTCTAAAATTCCATTCAATTATTATACTCATTCACTAACAATTAGATTAATTTTATAAGATTACGTTACAACACCAGTATAAAAAATATAATAGAATTCATTTATGTTATTTATTAGAAATACACTCATAGAAACCTTCTTATAATCGATTTAGAACATAATATTTCTGTGGATAGTGAACTACTTCCACATGAAACAATGATTGTTCAAATATCCCCTACTACCTCCAATATTGTCCATTATGATGGAAATATATTTATATATTGTAAATATCATATTTATATTGTCTTTATTCTTTTTTTTGCAATTACATAATACCGTTATGCTTTTAATAACTTGTAAATACGATAATTTCATTTGAGGAAGTGCGGACTACTGCCCCCTAAATATGATATGAACCATTCATGCTATACATAAAATATAGGAAGGATGAGATTAATGAACATAAGTAAAATATATAACATATATGTTATACTGGAGTTATAATATACTTATGTATAATTTGGTTTTCATTCCATTAAGAATGAAAAAAATGAATGTAGTGTTGATGTGTATGTACCACTTACCATCTATATTAACGGCGCATTTAATTTTCATATATCCATATGATATGGAATACTATAAATACATATATACTAGATATTTTTTATATAAATGGTATGTATATCTTGAATATGATTCTGGATATACTAGATTTTGGACCACATGATCATTTTTTAATTATAAAAAGCACTTTTTTGACTCATGTTCTGAAAATCAATAAAATGTACAAAATGAACATAAATAATTAACTAATTGTTATAGAAAGTTAATAAGTGATATAAAATTAATATTAAACATGAAAAATTTTCTAAAGCATGTATAAGTTAAAAAAACTTATCAGAAATAAAGTACAAAGAACATTACTGATAAGTGAGACTTGAGGTAAGAGAACTTCGTAACCCAATTTCCATTATTTGAGTTGGTCTTATACTTCTTGATTATTTTAGGATATGATAATGTGATAAATAAAAATTGATGTCCTTTCTTGTATTTAAACATGATTTATATTTATTTATAGTTTATACTCATAATCTATATATTTTATTTACAAAATGATCTTTGTAAGGGAACCATTCACCCTCTTCTTTTAGTCAAAGACTTCTTTACGTTATGTCTTTTAATTTCCATTTTATTATTTTTGATATGTAATTATATATCTATATTTATGTAAATTTAATTTTAAAATGACAATATACCATCTTATTTCTCATATAATTGTTTTATGAATTTTTATGTGACAACAGTTAGCTACATAATTTTCATAAGGGAAATTCTATACTCTATTTCAACTCTTTGGGTTTTACACATACATTGTGGATTATATTATTCCAAGATTAAGTGTTGAATAACTGTCTATTTATTTATGTTGTAATTTAGACTTTATTTTGTGTGGATATACTTTTTAAACACATAATCACCACATTGATTAATTCATACATCATTTTTAAGAACTTTGTAAGGTATTGTCTGAATTTACATTCCCTTGAGACTAATTTGTTATTATACACCAACAAACTATTATATGGGCTATATGTTGTTTTTTGACATATTATATCATGAATATCTTGTTTCTCATGTTATTATATATTTGTTTAATGTTATTCTGTAATTATTTTTATTCATGTATTTTTTCAAGTGGCAAGGGACACTTTAACTAAAACATTGATTAAATTTTTTTAATGATTTTATATTATAAATAATTATCATTAGTGAAAATGTTTTCCAAATGGTATTTATATTTTATTTATATGGTCATTAATGTTTTAAAATGTAAATTTATATAAAAGTATCAAAGTGGTGTGAGACACATTGATTTAAAATTATGTTTATTAAATGTTTTAAATGATTTTATAAATGGATTGAATATCTCAATATCTTGAATTGATTTCAAGTGGTTGATGTGTGAAATGTGTATCTTTTATTTGTTGTGATTATGTAATGGTACATGGTGATTTGACAGGTGTTTATTTGATAAACCAAATACTATTTGTTTCATGATAAAGCTATGGCGGGTTTGCCTGAGATACCTCACAAATCCATTGGGTAACGTGATAGAGGTAAATGTAATTGTTTACCCTATGAGATGTAAGGAATATACTATGATGGGTATCCCCAATGTAACACCCCATGTAGTTGTGAGAGCTATAATGTAGGTATGTTATGGGTACCACAAGTAACCATTATGATTTATTATTTCTATGTTCTTTTCATAAATATTATTATTTCATGAGGTATGTTAAATAGATTATGTTTTATGAGTGAAAATAATGATGTCATTCTTTTATATGTATTTATGGTCACATGTTTTGCTTCCTTGTTTTAAAACCCTTAATGAAATTTTTATTCCCATACCATGTTTTGAAATGTTATTCACATGGTATTAGAGAGGGTATGAGAAAAAAAGTATTCAAGAAGATTTAAGTCAATAAAATCACACTTGTTTAATTTTAGAAGTTTTATTATTATAAAACATTGGATAGTGTATAAGTGTTTACCTTGTAGTTTTGAGATGCAATGTAATATTTATGGCTAATTCTCTAAAACTATAATCCTAAAATGACCCTTAATGTATAATTAATGAATTAACTAATGATTATATAATTTTTAAGGAATGTGCCTTATAAAAACAATGGGGCTGCCTAGGGTGATACACAAGGTCTAACAATTTCCTTCACCATTATGTCCTCCATGACGAACCTAATATTATTAAACACATCAAGGGACATCAGATTATATATAACATGTATTTTTAAATTAATTGGATATTTATCAATGCATATGTATATATTTTAATGGGTATTTATTCGTAGAACATATTCCTAAAATACATCCTCGTACTCCAAAACTACAATAGGAATCTAAAGACTCATAATATCCACTACACTAAGAGTCATTCAGTCCAACTAAAGAGTAATTAAATTCCCCATATTATGAGATTCACATTACAATTTTTTCTTCACCTATGAATCATAACATACATATAATCTCTTTCCAAACTTCAAAACACAATCTCAATCAATAATATACTCAGGTAACATACCCTTTTGAACCAATTCTACCTTTTTGTGGAACTTGTTGTCTTCCTTCTGCACATTCTTAATTCGTTTTGATAGAGATGATTTCACTGCCACCTGAAACAAAAGAGTTATTTCTCTGCACCAACAACTTATATGCCAAAGTTCATCAAATCAATAATGAAATGATCTATTTCCAAACGTAACATGGTTAATGTAGCAGAACATTTCTGACTCCAAGCGTCTTCCAAATTATTTGCATTTCCTAGATGGTAATGAATCGTGAAATCATAATCATTGATTTATTCCAAACATCTTATCTGTCGAATGTTCTATTCTCTTGGAGTGAATATTTACTTCATTTTTTTGTGTTCAATATATATTTTATTTTTTACTCCATATAGATGATACCAACAAATTAAAAAAAAATATAGTCAATTCAAAATCATGTGTAGCGTAATTTAACTCATGACGTTTCAACTGAAATGTAGCATAATCAATTACCTAATAATTGTACTTAAGGACGCATCAAAGTCCTTTAAATAATGCATCATTGTAAATATCAAATTCACCAACTCTAGAAGGTAATGCGAAAACTGAAGCACTCAATAGTGTTCTTTTCAATTTCGGAAAAATATCATCACATTATTTTTTCCCAATGAACTTAACACTATTTTGAGTTAACATTTACAGTGGGATAGATAACCCTAAAAAATTCTAAACAACCCCTTTGTAATAGTCTATCAAACCATTAATAGTAGGAATCTCGGGTATATTTGAAGGTACTGGCCATTCTTTATCAAATTTTGATTTAGTAGGATTAACAGTTATGCATAATTTAAACAATGTGACCAATGAATGTAATTTTTTATAACCAAAACTCACACATTATGAATTTACCATAAAATTTATTTTCATTTAAAGTTTTCAAGTCAACTCTGAAATGACATTCATTCTTCTCAATAAATTTAGAATTTACTAAAATATCATTAATAAACCCACCCAAAAGATTATCCAAGCACACACATAAATTTATATTTAAAAGATCCATGAATATAGTAGGTGAATTGGGTGACCAAAAAGAAATAACTAAAAATTCATATTGGCCATATCTTGTTCCAAACATGGTTTTAGGAACATACTCTTCTTTTATTTGAAACTGATGGGACCCCGACATCAAACCAATATTAAAACAATACTGAGCTCCTTATCGCAGGTCAAATAAACCATCAATATGAGGCAAAGGATAGTTATTCTTAACAATGATGTTATTCAATTCTATATAATAAATGAAAAGACTCATTTAATCATCTTTCATTTTAACAAACAAGACAATAGCACCACATCGTGATGTGATAGGTCGAATGAAACCTTTATATTGCAACTCCTTCAATTGTTTCTTTAACTATAACAATTCAATTTGAGCCATTTGATAAGGGTTTTCTGAAATTGGCATAGAATAAGGTACTATGTCAATAGTAAATTCGTCATCCTGATCATGTATTACACTAGAAAAATCATCATGAAAAACAACATGATACTCATTTACCACTTGTACATCATTAATCTTAATAGTTCTTTTCTTTTAAACAATTTGATCTTGGTATAATACAATTTCATATTTTACTAGTTTCCAAGCTTCCAGATATGTAATCATAATTAAGGGTTCATGAGTGTACACAAACTGAAATTATTTCTGGAATGAAACTTTTTTAGCTCAACATTCAATCTTATCATGATATACAGAAATCCAATCCATAACCAAAATAATGTCAAACTATAGTATAGGAAAAAAAAATTTGTCTACAAGTAGATTCTTTTTTAAAACAAGGATATGATGGTTTATATAATTTCATTTTGTCTCAACATTTCATTCGGGTGTTTTTTTCCATTAGATAAAAATTCATATCTTGAGAAAAATTCCCAATTTTTTAGATAATTTCTCAGAATGACAGAATGTGTAGATCCTGAATCAAACAATACATTGGTATATTCTGAAAAAACCAACAATGTACCTGATACCACATCATTTGATGGTCCCACGTAAACTATAGTAGTAGCCATTTATTTTCTCCAAAATACTTTCGATATGTCTAGTTCCCAACATGGGAAATCAACTTTGGACCAACATTGGCATAATTACCGTACACATTGCAACTAAAATATCATACCGTTGGATTCTCAAGGACTTATTGAACATCTTCCTTTTAGTTACGAGCAATATGACCAATCATACCATACCAGATTTACTTTTCATATTTTGATAAACATTCTCCAAAATTCTTTTTACCACACTTCTTACAAGATGGATATTTAGTTTTTTTACCTCCAGGATTTTTAATGAATTCATTCCCATTTCCTTTCAACTAGATATCTTATTTTTCATTCTCTCGTGGAACACATGATCATCAGAAAGAACCATTTTTAACTTCTTGGAACATCTGAAAAACTTATCATATCTTATGAATTCAATATATTCAAATGTTATTAAATATTGTGGCATTAATCCAGAGTAAAATTAATCATTCATACTATCAATATCTCTGATGAAATCTGGAGCATACCATTCATGTTTAGTGAAATATTCTTCATAATCATCCATTGTGTCATCCCCATACCTTAATTCCCAATATTAGTTTTCCATCCCAAGTCGAACTGCCTTAGGAATATATTTCTCAAGAAATATTCATTTGAATTTTACCCATCCAAGAGCATCAACATTTAACTATCACTAATATTTTTAACCATCAAAAACCACTGGTCTACTTCTTCTTCAAAATGATAAATATAATGGCTAACTGTTTGATTGTATTTACGACCCATGACTTTGAAAATATTTTCCAGTTCTTTGATCCAACCTCCAACATGAACAGGGTAAGATGATCCACAAAATGATGGGGGATGTTTACTCATAATATTATCCACTATATACACCTTTATATTGGGTTATCAGGTCGGTATCATGCATATATACCACCACCATTTATAGCATGAGTCAACTTCTCCATTAATGAAACATACCATTTTAATCCAATTTCAACCATCTTGTGCTGCTGATTTGAAAGGTTACTCTCCTATGTATTCCTTCCTAGTAGTGTTTCCATATTTTTTATGAGCAAAACAATTCTAAACACATAAATATCTTATGAAAAGAATCATGTTAATATGTAAATGCTATATTATTTCAATATTACCATAAATTTATATATGTATATAAATATAACAATATCATATCTCTCAGATTTTTCTAACTCGACATCTAATACCAAATATACGGCCCTAGCCATAAACATTACATGATTTTGAATTATGTTAATAATTCACATTGATGATATTTTTAGGTTTAGAGCTTTATAGAATCTTTCATAAGATATACATATCAATTTGAATATTACATGTAGAGACTTCTACTCAGTATCCATTTTTTCTATAATATATAAACACATAATGAAAAGAAACAAGTTTAGTTCCATGTTTTAATCATCGCTTCTTTTCCATGACCCTATAGATGAAATTATTCAAAATTAGGTCATGTGATAAACATTTCAATAACTGGGGATGATCACAAAAATCTCAGTAAGGGATACAAATCATAGGAAAAATGATAGTTTTTCAAAGCATCAAATACACTATGAATACTTTATCCTAATGAATACTTTTCATCTTTATGAAGTATTAAATACTCTCCACAAAATAAAATCTCATTGGTTACCCTTTTGAAACCATAATATTTCCATAACACCAAAATAAATAACACATAACATATAATGGTAACTCAGTCCATAAACATACTTAAATGAAATAACCATATGGTCGATGTCCACAGATATCACTAAATTGAATAGATATATGGCCGACTTCTAGACCTGAAGATGTGGAGGTTATAATTTAACAAACCATCATGGTTTATCATGTCCCACACATCATTTGGTTTATCATGTAACCACCCATCAAATTTCCATATACCATTATAAAATCATTACCCATAAATTATTTCAAATGTAAACATCTCACTAATAACATTTCATTTTCATTAAAAAGAAATCATTTTATGATATTGAAATAATAAATCCATTTCAAATCCTTTTTCAATACCAAAACTTCCAAAAATGAAATATGGTGTTTTTTATTCATTTATTACAAAAGTAAATGGTTATAGACGATGCTGAATAATGATTACGGAGGATGAGATGCCATTGTCGGTGAATACATTTAAAAAAATCCTTTTTTCATATAGTAAAACAAATCATAGAAAAATGATTCACATTTGAATGAAATTAATAATAAAAGGGTTTTATTATACACTATATAAAAGAAAGTGGTTTATTTTATCAAAACACGGCACAATGAAAGGAGATTGATACAAAGTCACGTACCTCATGTCCAACTTGACTTGTTCATTATTTAATTTCCCAAATAATAAACATAAGTTAATTTATTATTTATTAAGAAAAATTTTCATGTTTATTATTCGATTTATGTCACTTGTTACCTTGTTATAAAAATTACTAAATTATTTGAGTTAATGTCGGATATTTTGTTAATGTTCGGAACTTGAGTAAAAAATGAACTTGTTATAACAACAAATTGTCCATTTGGTAAAAATTCCTTTATCTCCAGAATAATATTCCGGATTTATATATCATATATATAATATATATCTTTTATATATGTATTAGTTATAGTCTATATAATTTTTATATATTAATATGTAAAGCACTGTTCATGGAGACGGTAAGTTGTACGTATTCATTAATGTGACTTTCATTTCATTTTTGCATTTTTAATGGAATGAAAAAAATGATACATAGTTGTATTATTATTCTAGTATAACATCATTTTATATATACATTAAATACTTTCATTAACACTATCTTTTGTTTGTTTCATGTATGGTATGAACGAATCATATCATTTTTCGAGGGTGGTTGTCTGCAATCCCTGAAATGTAATTATTGTATTTAACCAATATAGAAACCATAAAGATGTTATATAAATGAAAATTATATAATAACAGAGTCAATATAACTACAATATATATCACATATAAATACCGTTCTATCTTGATGGCAACCATAAGGGGTGGGATGATATAATTGAGCAATCATCGTTTCGTGAGGTAGTAGTTCGCCATCCATAGAAACAGAATGTTCGTATCAATTAGATGGAGTTGTGTGGAAGTGTAGTTAACTTCATTATCATAAATAACCAATTATATTGAGGATATTGGTGTTTTTATGTAAGCAAATAATAATAAGATCAATGGGAGTGAAGAATTTAAATAAAATAAGGGAACTTAAGAGAAGACATTATCTTAATGTCTGGGAACTCCATTTGGGTTGATCCGAAAGGCTTTCTTGAAGTTCCTTATGTCTATGTTATGGCTTCTAGGAGGAATATATGGTTGTAGGGAGATTATTTTGGTAGAAATGGAAGTGATAAGGGGCTTGAGAGATGTGAGTAATGGTTAGAGGTGGTGGATTTTTATAATGGGGAGGAGGGGCTGTTTTGAAATATTTGAAAACATTATTTTACTATAAACAATGTTTTGATATAAAAAGGTCTCTGAATCATTAGTTCAAATATATGGTGATTATTGTTCGATATCCTCTCAGCCAATTCATTGTATACATGTTTTGGGCATAAAATTAATCTTATCTTTTAGCTTTCAACTTTAGTTAACAAATTTATATTTTACCATGTCCTCTTGTATATTTATTCTATTTGGTTAATATATTTACTATAAAATAAAAAAAAAGACCCAAAATGGATCATAAAATTAATTTTTAACATTATAAATGTATTTTGGATTAATATTAGATATTTATAACTAATTTATCATTTAATAAAATATTATCCATTTTAAAATCTCATTTATGAAAATTTATAAACTATTTGTAAGAAGACATCTAAAAAACATATAACAATGTGATTAATTAAGAAAAATATATTAAAAAAATATAAAAATACACAATCATCCATAATATTACAGTACGCAATAAAATTATTTAAAATAAATTTCTTTTAATATATATAATCTCATTTATTTAAAACATTCATTAATGAGATAATCATTATATCATTGTTGTGTAATTAATAAATTTATTTATATGATGTCTAAAAATGATAAATAAAATACCATGATGTAGGAAATCATTTTTCCTTTCTAATGAATATTTATAGTCTAAAATATCACTCATATAACCAATTATCAAAATTGTTTTACATAGAGAAATATGTTAACGTTACCTTTTCTTTAACATTAAACTAATTTTTATAATGTGTCATTTTCACTTACAAGTTCACCCATGTGGTCCCAAAATCGACCCAAGGATTCCAATGTTCTAAAATTATCAGAAAATATGATTCGTACTTCTATTAGGGTAATTATATATTAATATATTATTATTTTTTACCCTTATTTACCATATTTACCGTTTATCGATTGTAAATAAAATATTTACTAACGTTATTATTCATAATGTCTAAACAATAAAATATACCTAATTACACCATTTGGACCTCCTAATTATAAATATTGAATACATTTTTCCAAATTCACCACACATAAGTTGAAAAAATTAATTTAAAATTAATTCCCTTGGTGAAAACCAAAAAACGTGTTTTTAGGAATAAATAACTATCAAAAGATTGCAATTTGTTTATTACATATTTCAATGTGAAATTACTTCCAATGATCAACAATGGATAAATGGTTAAAATTTAGTCAAATTAAACATTAAACCCGACTAAAAAGATAATCTAACCATATAAATAAATTATATTTAATGATAATTTTGAATTAAAAAGCAGTTTTTTTCCCTATTCATTAAAAAATGAAAATTATCAGAGAAATACCGAAATTAAATCCACAGTAAATTTTTATGTCCTGATTCAAAAGTAGAATTTTATTTTGACTAATAAAACATTTAAAATATTCATTAACTAGATTTAAAAAATTTTATATACCAAAAGGTTTTTAAATCATCCATTTAAATAATATTTTTGTACAAATGCATAAAATTGGATTCATTCAAATTTTATGCACTAATATTTATTAGATAAAGGTAAAGAAATTAAAAAAACACATATAATCATATGTTTGTTAGTTCTGTTCAATCCCACCAATACAATGTCTAGGATTAACTACCATTTAAAATAATATCATTTTATTATTTTTCATTAATGCAATGAATTGTGTGCAACATAATACTTCGGAGAAATCCACTGTTGTGTGTAAGGTACACCATTAAAAATAGCATCCCCTTTAATGTAAAAATAATATGTAATTCCAAAAATATTTATAAATATAAAATATCATATCCTTTATTTACCTAGGTTGTTAAATACTTTCCCCTTTAGAAAAATGAATTCACAAAATTTTATTCACATATTAAATAAATGGTGGTATTTATACCTCATAGAATTTTCAATTTCCATGACGCCTCCTCAACCATATAGTTTTTCCAAGAAACCTTTACCTCATGAATTACTTTATTTTACAACATTTTCTCTCTTTAGTTATGAATCTGGAATGGTTGTTCCCCATAAGAGAGATTCCCTTTCTACTGAACTACCCCTGGACTCAAAATATGAGATGAATCTGAATATACTTTCCCTATATTGAATCATGAAAAACATTGTGTACTAGAGATAATCTTGTAGGTGATGTCTCATTGTTGGTAAATTATCCAACATTCTCTAGGATTTCATGGTGTCCAATGAACCATGGATGTAGTATTCCATTCTTACCAAAATGCATCACACTTTTACATAGGGAATCTTTTATAAAGACATGATCACCTACCTAAAAAAAGTTCCCTCCTACGGTTATCAAATATCTTTTTTGCCTTCTCTGAGCTATTCGAATGTTCTTCTGAATCAATTGATCTTTTTCTGCCATCTCTTCTACCAATTTTGGTCCCATAAACTTCTTTTCACCTATTTCATCCCAAAAAGCTGGATTTCAACACCACATTCCTTATAAATCATCCAATGGTTCCCTATGTATACTAGAATGAAAATAGTTAATATATAAAAATTCAACATAAGAATGATATTGGTCCCAAATTCCCATGTAATCTATTGAGCATGCAAATATCATATCTTCCAATGACTAAATTTTTCATTCTAACTACCCATTTTATTGTGTATGAAAATTTATACTGAAGTTTAATTTCGAACCAATATCTTTTGAAGAAAATTTCAGATGTTAAAAGTATACATGGGATCACGATTAGATGCACTGGATTGGGGAATTATATACAACCTTACTTTCCATTTAATATTCAACAATAAATGTTGATCTATAAAAAATGAATCTTAAATAGGAAGGAAATGAGGATATTTAGTCAATTAATAAAAAATAACCCAGATTTCATTATTACTTTAAGAAGTCATTGGTAACCCACAAAGAAATAAATAGACACATTTTAGATTTCCCCTCTTGTACCATTAATTGATGAAGAATTTTTTCGATAATGGCCACACTGCATTATCCTATTTACTATTTAAACACATCACAGTAAGTTCAGCAATATCTTTTTTCATTCAATCCCACCAATAATACATCTGAAGATCTTTGTACATCTTAGTACATCTAGGATGAATTGAAAACGAATATCTATGATCTTTAAGTTCCAACTTTTTCATCAAATGTGAATCCCAAGGCACACATAACCTCTTTCCAAATATCAAAACACAATATCTATCAATATTATACTCAGGTAACATACCCTTCTGAACCAATTGAACCTTTTTTTGCAAGCTATTTTCTTCTTTATATGCTTATTTAATTAATTCTAATAGAGATGATTTCACCGGCACATAAAACCAAATAGAAGAATTTAGTTCACCAAAAACATCTATGCCAGTGTTCATAAAATTGTTAATGAAATGATCTTTTTACAAACGCAGCATGATTAATGTTGCATTACTTTTCCGAATCAAATCCCATTGCACTCTATTTTCCATTCATGGATAGTAAGGAATCATGCAATCATAATATTTCATTAATTCCAACCATATTATCTTTATAATGTTCAATTCATTCAAAGTGAATATATACTTCAATCTTTTGTGGTCAATATATATTTCACATTTTACTCCCTATTGATTATGACTCCATATTTTTAATGAAAATATTATAGTAGATTATTTCAATTCAGGTGTAGGGTAATTTAACTCATGATGTTCCAACTAATGTGTAGAAAAATCAATTACCAGATACTTTTGTATGATGACACAACCAAGTCCTTTAAAAGAAGCCTCGCTGTAGATAAAAAATTCCCCAACTCTCAATGGTATTTCATTAACTGGAGCACTAACCAATCTTCTTCTCAATTCATGAAAACAATATTCAAATTATTTTGTTCAGATGAACTTAACACCTTTTCAAGTTAACTTAGTCAGTGGGATAGATAAGCATGAAAAATTATAAACATACCTTTTCTAATGGATTTCCAAACCATGAAATGTATGAGTCTCATTTATATTTGATGGTATTAACCATTCTACGAAAAATTTTGATTTAGCTAGATTAACGGTTATTCCATTTTTTAAAAACATTTGACCAACGAATGAAATTTTTTGTAACCAAAACTCACACATGATGAATTTCCCAGAAAATTTATTTTAATTTAATTTTTTCAAGACAACCCTCAAATATCAGTAATTCTCTTATATAAATTAATTATATATAAAATTATCATCAATGATCACAACCACAAACTTATCCAAGACCTCACAGAAATTTCTATTCAAAAGAAATGTGAATACAATAGGTGAATTGGTTAACCAAAAAATCATAACAAAAAATTCATAATGGCCATATCTATTACGAAACACGGTTTTAGAAACATATTCTTCCTTTACATTCATCTAATGGTACCCTGACCTCAATTCAATATTCTAAAAATACTATGCTCCCAAGACCTAATCAAACAAACCACCTATATGAGGCTAGTGATACTAGTTCTCAACATTGATGTTATTCAATTCTATATAATAAAAGAAAATTCTCATTGAAACATATTTAGTTTTTATCAAAAAAGATTGGAGTACCCAATGAGGATGTGCTAGGTTGAATGCAACCTTTATCTTGAAACTCCTGCAATTGTTTCTTTAATTATAAAAGATCAATTTGAGCCATTCGATAAGGGGATTTTGATATTGGATTTGCTTTAGGAACTAAGTCAACTGTAAATTGAATATCTCGACTAGGTATTAGACCAGAAATCTCATCAGTAATGCATCAAGATAGTCATATATCACTGGAGCGTCATTAATCTAAACTATTCTTTTGTTTTCTATAATATGTGCAGGTTAACATTTCTTTCACTATTTTAATAGTTTTTCAGCTTTATCATATGTTACCAAAGTAAGTGTTCATTCTACTACACAAACTAAAAATATTTCTAAAAAGAACCCAAGCTAAATCTACATTCTATGAAAACATGATAAAAATAAAGCCAGTCTATACCCAAAATAGCATCAAAAACAACTAGAGGATAAAAATAAGGATCGCTGGTATATTCATTCCTCATACATGGACATTAAGGTTCTTATAATTTTTTTTGAGTCATATTTTCATCTCGGTGTTTTTACCATAGGTTCTTGATTCATATTTGAAGATGGAATTTCTAATTTACTAGATAATTTATAAAAAATTTCATAATGTGTAGATCCTGAATCAAAAAACACATTGATATATTCTGAAAAAAAAATAAACAATGTACCTAAAACCACATCATTTGATGGTTTCACCTCAACTGTAGTTGTAGAAAAAGATTTTCCCCACCCTTCTGCTTTTGATCTATTTGGTTCGCACACTGGGTGATCAACATTGGACACACATTGGCATATTTCTGATACTCATTGGAACTAAAACATTTTACCAGTGTCTTTTTATTACCTACTTGATCATTTTCTATATTGTTACGAGCAAAATGACCAATCTTACCACACCAAATTCACTTTCCGGACATTGATAAACATTCTATAGGATGCTTTTTACCACCATTCTCACAAGATGGATATTTAATTTTCTTACCTCCAGGATTATTTGAGTAATTCTTTCCCTGTTCTATCCAACTAGTCATCTTCTTTTACTTGCTCTCTTGGAACAACTGATCATCAGAAAACACCATTTATACCTTCTCGGTGCATCTGACATGTCTCTCATCTATTTTGAATTTATGAGATAATAATTCTTTTCAATATAACGGCTTCAGTATTGAGTAAAATAGATTAATCATACTGTCAATATTTCTGATAAAAGTTTCACTATAACTTTCTAGTTGACTGAAAATTATTTCGTAAGGAGCCACATAGTCATCCACCTACCTCAATTCCAAGAATTGTTTTTACATCCTAAGTCGAACCACATTAAGAAATTATTTCTCAAGAAACATAACATTGAATTCATCCCAACCACGAGCATAAATATTTTCAATACCCCAGATATTTTTAACGATCAACCCCCACTAATATGCTTCTCCTTCAAAATGATAAATATAAAGGCTAACCTTTTGATTGTATATACAACCCATGTCATTGAAAATCATTTCAGTTCTTTGATCCACACTTTATCTTGAACATGGTATGATGATCCTCTGAATGATGGGGGATGTTGCCTTAGGAAATGATCCACTATAGACATGTTTCTCTGGGGTAGATTTGGTTGGTCTCATTCATGTATACCAAGAAAATTTATAACCAGAGTTTACTGTGCAATTTCTTCAATAAATTGTTCAGATCTGATTCCAAACATCTTGGGCTACTGATTGGGAAGGTTACTCTCATATAAACATCTTCCTATAACTTTTTCCTTATTTATTATCCGGGAAACCATTCTGAATATAGAAATATATTAGGAAAAGCCACATTGTAATCTATAGGTGCTATATCATTTTAATCTAACCATAAATTGATTAATGTATGTTTAATTAACATTACCCTTACTCCTAATGTTGTCTAAACTGAACTATTATACCAACTATAATTCACTAGTCATAAACATTACATAATCTTGAATTATGTTAATAATTCAACTAAAGGATATTTGTTGGTTTAGAGATTCAGGGAATTTGGTCCTAACATATACATAAAAATTTGAATATTACATGTATACACTTCTACACTGTATCCATTTTTTCCATAAAATTAAATATCATAAAAAAAGAAAACTTGTTTACTTCTATGTTTTAATCATCAAAACATTTCATTGATCTCATACTTGACCCTATTCGAAATTAAATCATGTGATAGACATTCCAAAAAATGGGGATCAGTATAAAAAGCTCAGTATGGGATACAAAATGCCAGAAAACTGTTAGATTTTCAAAAAAATAAATAAACCATGAAAATTTTATCAAAAAGAAATAATTTTCACCTTTAGGAATTAGTAAATACTCTTTACTGAATAACATCTCATTGGTGACCCTATTGAACCTAAATCATTACAATAAAACCAATATAAAGCACCCATAACATATAAAGGTATCTTGGTACATAATCACACTTAAATCGAATAACCATATGGTCGACATCCACACATATCACTAATGGAATAGGCATATGGCCAACTTCTATACCCAATGTATTGGAGGATAAAACATAACCACCCATCATGGTTTATAGTGTCACCACCCATCATTTGGTTTATCACATAACCATCCATTAGATGTCCATGTACCATTATAAAATCACAACACCTAAAATATTTCAAATGTAATAATTTCACTAATAACATTTCATCGGAAATAATAAGAAATAAAATTTAGAAATTGAAATAATAAACCCCTTTCAAATACCATTTTCAACACCCAAACACCCAAAAATAGATTAAGGGGTTTATTTTTCATTTTTAAAAAACATTAAAGCATATATGGGATGCCAAATAACGATTACGACCATAGAGATGTCATTGTCGGTGCAAACGTTAAAAAAATTATTTTTGTCATTTTATAATATACTTCAAAGAAAAAAGATTCCCTTTTGAATTAAATTAAAAGTAAAAGGGGATTATTAAACACTGTATAAAAGAAGGAGGTGTTTATTTTAAATACATTCATCAATGAAAGGATGTTGAGACAAAGTCCCTTACCCTGTGTCCGAAGAGACACATTCATTATTTAATTACATGTATAATATACCTATGTTAATTTCTACTTTCCTAAAAATCATTATCAAGTTTATTATTAGTTTTATGTCACTTATTACCTTGTTATAACGAATTATTAAATAATTTGAGTTAATATTATACATTTTGTTGATGTTCAGAAAATGAGTAAAAAATGAACTTGTTATAATTACAAATTGTCATGGTGGTCAAAATTCCAGTATATCCAGAAAGATCTTAATGATTTATATATCATATATATAATAAATAATGATTATACATTTAATCATAATAGTCCATTTCATTGGGATATATGATAATGAAGAGCACCATTCATGTTGACGGTAAGCCATACATACACATGAACACTACATTGGCATCATTTTAAAAAAAATGAAAACCAAATGGTACATAGTTATATTTTTATTCTTGTATAATATAATATTTTATATAAATTACACTATTTCATTAACAGCATCCTTTATAAATTCCATGTATGGTATGAACGATTCATATCACTTTGATGGGGTGGTAGTCCGCACTTCTTCAAATAAAATTATCGTATTTACCAATTATGGATACCATAAAGCTATGATATAAATGACAAAAACATAAGCATAGAGACATTAAAAATATAATATATGTCATATATATACACGGTTATATCTTAATGGCCACCATAAGAGGTGGTAAGAGATAATTGAACAATCAATGTTTCTTGAGGTAGTTGTTCACAATCCATAGAAATAGAATGTTCATATACATTACATAGAGGTGTGTGGATGTTTATTTCCCACAATTATCATAAAAATAATCTATTATATTGAGGATAATTCTATTTTTATGTAAAATAAAAATAATATGTGCATAGGGAGTGAAGAAGTAAAATAAATGAAGAGATATTGAGGGAAGATGTTACCTTTAAGTCGGGTATCTCCATTTGGTTTGAATCGAAAATGCTTCTTGAAGTAACATATTCCTATAGGTTGGATTCTAGGAGGATTATATGGTTGTTGGGAGCTTATTTGGGCAGTGGTTGGACAAGCCAAGGGGCATGAGACATGTGATATATGGTTAGATGTGATGAATTTTTATAACGAGGAAGATGGGCTCTTTATAAATGATTAAGAATATTATATATAATAAACTGAATTTCGATTTCAAAATGTCCCCAACTAATTTAACTCAACTATAAGGTGATTATTTCTCTAAATAATAATAGATATTGGATATTAAACATGATTAGGGCATAAAATTAACCATATCTTTAAGCATTAATCTTTTGTTAACTAGTTTAACTTTTACCATGTCATCTTGTATATTCATACTGCATGGTTAATATATTTACAATAAAATTAAAAACGACCAAAAATGGATCATTAATGTCATTTCTAACATTATTCATGCCATTAGGCCAGATAATAGATATTTAAGACTATTTTATCATTTAATTAAACAATGTCCATTTTAAAAATTCACTTGTGACACTTTATAATCTATTTGTATGAATACTTCAAGAAAACCTATAACAACTTGATTATTTTGAAAAACCAACATTAAAACAAATATAAAAATATATAATAATACATAATATTCGTGTATGGAAAATAATGTTTCAAATTAATTTTTTTAATATTTATAATCTCATTTCTTTAAAACATTCACTAAAGAGGTAATCATTACATCATCATTGTGCAATTAATAAATTTATTTATTTTGTGTCTAAATATTAGTAATAAAATAAAATTATGTATTAAATATTTTTATCTTTCTAATGATTATTTATAGTAGAAAATATCACATATATTACCAAATATAAAAATTGTTTCACTATAATATATATGTTTATGTTACATTTTCATTAACTTTAAATTAATTTTTATAAAGTTTAATTTTCACTTATTAGTACCAATATGGAGTCCCAATATCTAGTAAAATATTTCCATGATCGGACATGAGTCATAAAATAGGTTTATGACACATGTTAGTGTAATTTAATATTATTATAATATTATTATTTTACCCTCATTTACAAGATTTATCCTTTAACCATGGTAAAGAAAATATTTAAAAATATTACAATAAATAATTTCTAAAAACGTTACATATTTACAAAACATTGACCTCCGTATTTCAAATATAGAATCCATTTTTCCAAATTAAAAACATAGATGTTGTAGAAAATAATTTTAAATTAATTACTATTGTCAAAACCAAAAAGTGTTTTTTTATAAAATATTTACTATCAAAATATTTCTATTTGTTTATGTTCATTTTAAAAGTGAAATTACATCCATTGACAAAAAATTGGATTAAATGGTAAAAATATTATCTAATTAGACTTTTAAAAATTTCCAAATATAATCTTACTATATTAATAAATTATGTTCAAAGGTAGTTTTGAATTAAATGTAGTATTTTTCACTATTCGTTAAAAAAATTATTGGAAAAATACAAACATTTCATCTAGAGTTAAATTTGATTTCTCAATTATAATGAAAATTTTATTATGTCAAATAGAACATATAAAAGTGATAAGAACTAGATTTAAAAATGGTTCTCCATCAAAAGGTGTTAAATTTATCTTTTAACATATATTAGAGTACTTCTGGTTAAAACTGGATCAATTAAAATTTGAAGCATATAACATTTATTGGATAATGGTAAAGACATTCAACAAACATCTATAATCATATTTTAGTTAGTTCTATTCATTCCTTCCAATAAAATGTCTAGGAATTAACTACCATATAAAATAATAATATCTTATTATATTCTAGTATGACAGCATTGTGTGCAACATAAGACATTGGAGAAACCCACTATAAAATATTGTGTAATCCATCGAACATAACATCCCATTTAAATTGAAATTAATTTTTAATTCAAAAATATAATTAAATATGAAAATATCATATCCTTAATTTACATAGGATGTTACATCTACTAACTACTATTGACCTTTCTACCATTTATTTGACCATTTTAGGTCCAATAATAGAACATTATATATTATGATCCTAACAAAAAAATTTAATACCATCTAATAATGGGACATATATAGATTAATTTGGATTCTTGACTAAAACTAGATCTTTTTTGAATATGAAAAATAGAATATGTTGATATCATTCTCTATTGAATTCTACTAAGAAACAAATCAACATGTATTCAATTGATTTGATAACATAATTCCCTACAAATTTATACAATGTTAATAAATATGAAGAGTGGATTATTGATTAAATAAAATATAAAAAACATGCCAAAACCATATTGTATCAGTGTATTTATAAACATGAAAATATAAACAACTACATCACAAAAAATTTAAATTATAGAATACTTATTACATCATAACTAGAAATTTTTTATATATCATAATTAAAAATAGTCATATATTCTTGGGGAAAATAAAAATATGAAAAGTTGTTGGGGGAATATTCTCAATAATTATAAGAATTGGATATATTATAACATAATACTAAAACAATAACAAAATAAAATAAATTTAAAATCACATACAACCAATTAAATATATTTTGATTGTGTTATAAAAATAAACATTGATGTTCATATAACATGAATCTCAAATGAATTAAAAAATGTATTATATGAGAGAAGAAAAAGAAATTATATTTCTTTTCAAACATACCTGCATATAAAATCATTTTTCTATTAGTCTATGTTCATTCCCTAGTCCATCATAAAGAACATTTTCCATTATTAAAATGGGGGCACTACCCATTCTAGTCCAGTTTTACTGAACCAAGTTCACTCAATGTTGTATTGATATATATCATAAGATATATTAATTGTTTCCCAATGAATTTAATAGAGATAATGGTCCCACACATAATATAATTAAAACCTCACATATGTATTCCACATTGACAAAAATTGTTCATCATGTAATAACAATTGAAATTATATGGGTTTATAAACATTTCATTATTTCAAAACCTTATTAAAAGTAAAAGAATTAATATAAATTATTTTTATAATAAATATGAACAATACAACAAAAAAGGATGGTATACATAGGTAATATTCCCAATAAATCATAACTAACTTTATATAAATATTGTATTAGATGATATTATTTTTGAAATAAAACGTTAAATAATTCTTGAGTTAAATATCCTTTCGAGGTTGATTTTTTAAATGTCTTGTAATTAAAAAGGAAAAAAAAATTATTAAATAGGATTTTTGTTATTATTTAAATTATGGATAATTTACTATAGTAATACTGAAGGAGGAAAAATCAATTAATTTTTGATATGTTAAAAACATTTTCTTTGAATTTTTTAGGAAAAATAATAAATTTCTTTGTTTCAAAAATTAGGAAAACATTACTTTCATACTATTTAGTAAAAATTAACACATGGGTACAAATTAAATTAAAAAATATATATGTATAGTAAACAATAATATTATATCTAATTTTTGGGAATCATGTACATAGAATAATAATAATCCCCATCAAATGTATATTGTATCCCAAATAATAACTATATTTTTTAATTAACTATTACCTTGGGTCTGATTTCCATTATACATATATGAACCTATTTAATAATGGATTAAATAATGAGATAAACTTATTAATGAATGATATTAATATTTATTATTTCAAATATAATACTTTCAAATATTATTATCACCTATTTTTTAATAATAATTTGTTATTACTCTTCATTGAGGTGTTAACTGTTTCATTTTCATATGCATATTATCACAAATACGTTCTGATTATTGTGAATTAGAAATTTTTCCATAATATATTGTATTTAGTTTAAGTAAATATATATATTATGTTTTATCTAAAAACATTTATATAATTATTCATGAATTTTTATCATTTAAAATTAATCACATCCCACCTTGGTGATAGCAGACAGTAAATACACACAAGAGTCAATATGTTTCCCTTAATGTTGAAACAGTAATAAAGTGGATTGTATAATATTTTTTTCTATAATCAATATAGTTTTATAATTATCAAATATTTCTATTATTTTCATCAATATACCCATCCATAAAATGTGGTGATAAATGTATATTAGACCATTGTGTGGAGTAGGTAAGTCATATGTACACACATGTGGTGCCATAATTTTTATTACAATGAAAAAAATAAGAATATGGTTATAAAATAATAATATTAGAATTTCATTTTATATATTTTATTATTTTTATTATTTTTCAATTAAATTATCATATTATGAGGATATATATGATTAAAAAATCTTGAAATAGTCAGTACTGAAAAATACGACATATTAAGTGAAATTGTGTTTTATATCTTCTTAGGGACACAAGAGATTGTCTTTGAAGATGACTATCACATCTAGAATGTGTCTTGTATCGTTTTTATGAGAAATTAATAGGTTATAGTATATATTTGTGGATATAAATTATTTTAATTTGTGTGGAATGTGGTATCCATTTATAATTGAAGTGAGGGGATCTTTTTCAATTTCTCAAAAGATTAAATTTTAAAAAATGAATTTTCTATCAAAATTACACTAAATGTATATTTATTAGAATAAAAAATATGATAACATTGTACTAATATAATCTAAAATATCTTAGACATTTTTTTATTAATGTTTACATTATCATTTTGTTTAACCATTAGTTAACTTAATCTAATTATAACTATTGTAGCATATTATATAATATAAAAAAGTTGTAATTATTTACATATGTGATGTAAATTAGACCCTAAATATAAACATTTATTAAATTTTACACAATATTATAATATTTTTACTTTTAAACATGTTTTATGATATTTAATTAATACAATAAAATATTATTTTGATAAAATACCATTAGAGAATATTTTTACTCTGTTCATTACATGGAATATTAAAAATACCAATATAACTAGTTAACATCTAAAAACATATTTTATTATATCTTATGAGGTCAAGGTAATCAATAAATTGGGATTCTAATAATAATTATCTAATTTATATATTTAAATATTTTTAAAATAATTTATTTAATGTTTTAATAAAGAAAATAACTACTGCATCAATGTGTGAAAGAATGTATATAAATAATTTATTTACAAAACATTATAAATAATTTACCATGACTTAGATAAATTTTATATCTGATTTTTTATTATTTAAAGTCTAATCTATCTCCTTGTTACCATGATATTAGAAATACTATACTTATTTATATATGAGTGCAATAATATGTAACGTTCATTGAAGGTAATACTATCTATTTAATATTCATTTACACATTTCTGTTGAATTAATCAATTTCATACCTTTGGTGATATTGGTTTAATAAAATTACCCCCATTAAGATTTTTCAATGGAACAGGCTATACTTACAGTCCTTACAATTTTATTTTTATCCCACCATTACCAATTTACCCATTATTATGGTGACTGAATTTACTAATAACATTATGCCCATAGGAAGAAAAAAATGGGCCTATCTAATATGTTTGGGCCATAAAGGTAGATATTTTATATGCATTATTAATATAATATAAATATTAATTTTGTAAATTAATTTTATTTTAAACTGTTAATATGATATGAATGTTTTTTAGATATATTTATTTTTAAAACATATAATTTTTAAGAAAATACTTTAACAAATATATTTCAGAAAAATTAAATATTTTAATTAAAAATGGTATAATTGAAATTTAAAACTAATCCAAAACATAATCAGACCATGTAATTTTTTAAAATTCAATAATTCTTCAAAAAGATAGCTAATTTTACTATTCTGTAAAACAATTAAATCCTTTCAAAATTTTGTATAATAAATTTTAATATAATTTTTTCAGTAGGAATTAAAAATACCAATTAATTATATCAAATAAATTTTCAGTAACATATATAAATTAATATTCATTCATAGAAATAAGAAATAAAAATTATTTATGAAGAGGTATTTGTAAAGAATAAAATGACCTTACAGAAACATGAGAGATTATCTTAAAAGAACATTTCACTACATTAATATTTAAGTTAGTTTTTAATTCAATCATTAATGAGTTATTTATATTTATTCCCAAAAATTTAATAACTTTGAGGTAATAAATATTTTTATCTAATAATGATTTCATATATTTACATGGTTCGTTTAAATAAAGTGTTTCATGAAAAAACGTTATCAAGGGAATCAAGTTATTCAATGAGAAATATTTCATAAATAATTTTCATGATGTAAATTATACCACCAATAAATGCATTTATCCCTCAAAATTAGTCACTATGGTAAAAAAGAAGAGGATACCTCTACATTATCAGATTATCAGGTCCCCATATATCATCAAAAAATTGATGGTTTTTACAAAAACAATTATCAATGTTTGTTGTCTTATATAATATTACCTTTTTCAATGTTATCACATCTCTCCCAATTGTTATTCATGGGAAGATAATTCCCAAGAGGTATTCATTATATTTTTAATACATGCGAAATATCATTTATGTATTTTATTTGGAAATATTCATAGATCACAACCTGAACATGTGTTAGAATCGATAGATGGGCTAATCAATAAGATACCATCCAAAAATGATCTAAAATCCTAAAATTACCATTATACGAAGGTATAGATTTAACATCATTCTTAATCTCATCAATCTGACAATATGTGATATTCAATGAAGTAACTTTTCACTAATAACATAATATACTTCCATTCAATGATTATGAGCATTATTATTTCTCAACATTAGGCTGTATTTATTGAATTTTGAATAGATATGAACATCTATACAATTTCCACAGCTAGATCAGGCACCAATAGAATCATTTATAAAATGTAATTACAAAATGTATATATTCTACACATAATATGATATATTTCATTCAAAATAACGAATTTCATACTATGTTGAAATTTTTTATTGTAAGAAAATTCTACTAAAGATAACTGTTTACTAAAAAAGTATAGAAATAAATAGGGAATGTGTTTAACCTAACATCAAGAGTTTTAACTTCCATACTAGACTAACCAAATATCTATGTATGGTAAACATATATAAAACCAAACTATTTATATTGATTATATTAAATAATTCCACAGTACATGAAGGTAAACCATGGTTCTCATTCCGATACAATGTGAATTTTTACTCTATGATATAATACCACATTCTTTGACACATATTACTAAATATAGATCAATAGATAAATATTATATGACAGATACAATGTGTGTCAAATTAATTCATTGATTAATCATAACCCATATTTAATTATGTCATTTAATTGTTTTGTGATGTATGATGTTAAATAAATGGCATTGTTTTGAAATTTCCATTCTACTAAAGATATATACAACTAAATTAATATTTCATTATTGATTACACATGAAAATATCCAATATTTCATATGGATCCACTCAGATTGTAATTCATTAATATAAACTCAGATCGATCTTTCTTAAATTATATAATCCTTTACATTTGACGTGATGATAATGAAATCATAATCAATCAATGCGTCCTTAAAATGGAAGATAATAATGAGTCCAATATTATCTTCAATATTAAAATATTATGGATCCCCTATAGATTAAAATTTATGAACCATTGTTGAGTCTAGTCCACATTTTCCTCAGTTATCTTAATTTTATAGTTGACCTTATAACAATAGGCTGAAGTAGGTTTGAGATGTATTTGAGCTAATTATCATTTTTTCTTTTCGAACATGAAGGTATTTGGGAACATTATATATTTACATATATTGATCATCACCATTGTATCATTAAATTATGATGATATTGTTCCAACTCAAACAATGATCAGGAATATAATTCTTCATCGGTCACATGGTGCTGCAAATCACGTACTGAGTCCTCAAGAACAATTATTACCTTCAATGGAGTATCCTTATAATTCTTTTTTGCCATTAATGACCCCCATTATTCTATATTTTTCTTAACCAAGATTATATCCCCTTAGAATCATCAACTTATTATCAACATTCACTCATGAAATAACCTTTATATTAGTACAACTAATCCTTTTTAGGCCATATTTTCCATTTGAACATAAATACATATTCACTCCATTCCTGTATAAGAATTAAGATGAATTAATTCATAGAACCCTTCATGTGGTTCTAAATCAATATAGTAATTCATAATAGATATAAATGATATAAAGAATGAGATCTCCATTAATCACATTTTGATATAAGATGTGAAGGTTTGGGGCTCCCCTTCCTTATCCTATAAATAGATAGCTCTAAACCCTTCAAAACAGTAACATGAACCATTTAAGAATATGATATGATCATATTAATAAAAAAATGTCTTAAATAACCTTCCATACTACATATAAAGTGTTTTATTAATTTAATTAACCATTTAGAACTAGTTGAGCCACTACAAGACCATCGGGAAAAACGACCTTCAATATCCCATGTTCTCTTCGGGACTAATGAATGTATACTTTAATCATTACAATAGATATATTGGGAATTTTTTCATATGATCAGACTATAGATTAGACTCCAAATTCATTCACTGCAGCTAATACCTAAATATGACTTATTATAGTTAATTATAATCCCACGTCTGCATTCTACTGTTGGGTGACACAGTATCAGTTTTGAACCAACCAATCAAACACAAGAATAGACCAAAACATACATATAATCAAGATGAATTTTTTTACCAATAAATGAAGAGAAACATCATGATATCCTCGATCCAGATAAAAAATAGAGATACTAACATTTTTTGAGTTATGAGACGAATGTCATTCCATTTACATGTGACCCAGACCAAAACATGACAACAAAGAGTAAAACTAAGTATCTTAAAACATTGATTAATGGAATATAATTTATCTAACAACCTCAATACAAACTACTTCTATAGAGGTTCTGATATGTCCACTTATTACATATTTGAGGAGAAAACTTATGGGATAAAGATATATAACACCTATCCATCATTATAAATAACCTGATGATATTACATAATTTTAGGATAATTGAAGTGTTCTAGAAGGGAAGAGTGATTAGATAACATTCCCAAATCACTGTAATGGGGAAATAACATTTCCAATTGTATTCAAAGATCTATCACAGTAGTAAGAAATGGGAACCATCACAAGATCAAATACCATTAGACTATACTGTAGAATGGTCATCATAATATGAGAAGCACATAAGGAAGTGACAAGGATCCATATGAATGACCACGACACATTCTTGTAGGGGCTATAGACCTTGGAAATATTGTCAAATATACAATGAAAATGGTCTCATCAAAAGAAGCAAGAAATAAAGAATAAGTTGTAAAAGATCGAAATCTAGTATGGAGGATAGATTTGTTAATGGAGGGAAATCCATCATCACGAAAATAATAGGTTCAAGATGATCATCCACCAAAGATAGTTTCCAATTAAAAAGGAAAGAGTATCCATGATTTCATTCCCATTTAATCACTATTTATCATGATTTTGGTGTGTGTAATTGTTGTAAAATATCCCTAGACTTATCTCACACAACCATCATACACTGACAAACAATGCACCAAGATATATATTTTGAAATATTTCCCTTCATTTCATCCCATAAAAAATTATCTTCCAGTTCTCTATACAGATTTACTATTCCATGAATAATATATATTGATTAGAAATAATCTTCATCAAAAATATTAAACCTTAAATATGGTACGATAGGGATAAAAATACGTTTCCCAAACCTTATTATTCCATATTGATCAATATTTAACTGAATAACATTTATCATCTTTTTTGTTATCTCTAAAAATTCCTTTTTTGGATACTTATTATTAATATGAATAGTTTTGGGAATATTTATTTGAAAAAGAAAATATTTAGACTATTCCATTTTATTTCAATATACTTACATTTTGAATAAATAAACATTGGATATTTTGTTATCCACATTAGAAAGGAAAACATGGTCCATTCACTCCAAGAATCTACCACCATGTTCTGATTCCCAGTGTGTTAATGTATTCTGTAGTCATTATAATTACAAAACTCCAACACTATTTTTTCGGTGCATACTAAGAACCATTTGATTTAAAATATATTAAAAACATTTACTACTAATAGATATTTCTCACCTTCTTCTATATAGATATATTATTTATATTTTTATTATAAAAATTATTGCAGCTAAATCAAAATCATTAGATGGGTAATTTTTATCACTGATAATAAATTATTGTGAGGGATTACATATCACTATATAATTTTTCATGAAAACACATTCCACCCTATTCATAGATGAATCACTATAGATCACAAACCCTTATCCACTATAAGGTATTTTGATCACATGTTCACTAACAGATATTCTTTTCATCATATTAAAATTATATTCATATTCTTATGACCATATTATGTTAACTCTTCTCTATGTATTAATGTTAAATTTGGTTGGTAATAATTAGTAATATTTTAAAATATATAGATAATATCTAGTAAGAACATGAATATTTTAGTGATTAGTTACTATTTTGTTACGATGAAATTCAATAATTTAAATATTTTCTAGATAGATATGTACCATATTTTGGGATTATATGAGAAAAAATGAAAATTTCTAAACATAAAAGACACTACTAGAAAATTTTGAATAAATAATATCCTTTCAGAGGGTATTTTTTTTCAATACTAAACAAATCATAATGTTCTTTCGTTCCCTTTGAATAAATAAACTATCATCTATGAACATATTCAAAAAATGATGATGATTTTACCAATATATTCATTTCATCAATTCATAGAATATTGCATGAGAATTTATAAGAGCTAATAGTTTCAAAATAAATTTATTAGGTCCCCACCATGAACAAAATTTCATATTGGCCATATCCTTATTTCTGACTCTCAACTGATTATATCTTGAATGATATCCAAATATTGAAAAGTATTGAGCTATGTTTAGTTGAAAAAAATGACATCATTAAGGGCGAGATGATATTTTTCATGATAGCGATCCTAATAAGCTCATGGTAATTAATTCATAGATTCATTGATCTATAATTCATCATTATAAATGTTATAGGTTTACCACAATGTGATACACTAGTGTGGATGAAAACCTTTTTCAATAATATATATTTTCCACCATTAATTCCTCCAAATAATTTGGGGATACTCTATGTGGAATATTTGATATAGGAATAAAATTAATAATGAGTTCAATTAAAAAATCAACATCACACATTGGTAGAATAAATTTAAATTTTGTTATAAATACATCGAAAAACCATAGAAAAAGAGATAAATCCTTAAAAGTGAGTTTCTATATAACAATATGAGAGAGGTAACATACATTTATATAAAATAAGTCCTAAAATATTAATGTAATTTCCGTTAGAATTTCAGATACTACATGGAATCGGAAGATGATCATAGATTCATTCTGAAATGGAAAAGTGAATTACCTTCCCATGAAACTAATATGGGGTTAATATAGACAATTCTAGTTCATGCCATGAATCACATCGAATTACACTATTGGGAGAATCATGATATTTTTAGGAATAACTTTACCAAAAAAATTAATAGTTGAATAATTATGATCTTGTAATGAAAGCTTTATTGCAATAATTATTTTCATATATATATATAGTCATCTTGTTCTAAATGTGATATGGTGATATCCATAGAATAATTTAGAAATAAAAGACTCGTTTGATCTATAATAAAATAATATATTAGATACATCAGAGTGGTACATCTATGTACATTTTAATACATCATTATTGTAATCCACATTAATAATAGTGATCACATGTGATATTCTTTTTTCTATTTTATTAAGTGGTTGTCGTTGTAGATAGTAAACAATAGACCTTGTATCTGTGAATTTGTTAGCATAATTTCCATTTACGATTCAACTTAAGCATTGAAGTGTATATGTTAAATTATGTATGTATTTATCTTTATCCATATAATTTGACAAAATTTTCCCCTCATATAATAAATAAATTTCATAATGAACATCCCATCCACACATAAAAATGGAACTATCCCCTTAAGAAAATAACCTCAATGTATCATTCCACAGTTTACGTGTAAAGAAAATATCATCATTATTCCATCATTTATTTGTAGTTTCCCATGTATTAAATTGTTATCTTATTATATAACCCATAAGATTGATGAATTACTAAAATCCCCATCTTTTTATTTATAGAATGTTGAATGATTCCTCCATTGCTAAAAACTAAATTTATAGTTAATTCCAATTAATGAATTGGTGTAAATCCACTGAAGAGTTGATCAACCGTACATTCTGGTTGGTTGATAATTCTAGAATGATACCATGTAATTATTGTAATGTATTATTAGTTGGTACCAATGGAGTCATTGTAATTTTTAATAACCTCAATGAATTCAGTATCTCTATTTGCATTTGAATATAAGGAATTTAATTATTGAAAATTAATTTCCTGAACTATTCAAATTACATGAAATAAATTTCACATTATTGCATCAAATATTTATTATTATTACAATATATATCCACACATCCTTCCATATGATAAAATTGTAAAAATGGAATTTTCCTGTCTTTAAAAATGGAAAACTAAAAATAACATTATTGTGGAATTGTTTCATCACTCAACCAATAGTGTATGAGAATACCAATTGAATAAAGGTAGATATTGTCATATCATTTAAAGGTCCATCTTGATTTATATCGTGATCAAGTTTTTATAGAATAATTAAATGGTTATCCAATCAATGTATTATAAAATTTAATTCCATAAGATAAAATTAATTTGATTTCCCCTCACATTCAGAATTAACACGTTCTTTTGAGTTCCATCCATTGACTAAAAAAGAATTGGGTGATAAAAACAAATAATAATGAAGGTAAATTTTATATAGAATTTATATTTATGAAATATTAGTTTACATCCATGGTTATTCATGACCATTACAAAAAATATACAACTTTCTCCTAACATATACTTATCCTTGAAGTTTTTACATAGGTTTTATCATCACTATTTCCAAAGGATAACAAAACCATTATCAATCAGGAATAATAATGGTCCAGGTTACAAACATATATATTAAATCTAAATAAAATTATATATATTTTATAAAATAAAAAACATTTGAAATAACTATATAGGTTTAGTGTCATTGTATACATTTAAATACAAACATATAATTTATAAAACATCTTAATTGACTCCATATTAGTCCGTCATTACTAAATAGTTTTTTATATATCATGCTTATTAACCTAATTAAAATCAAATGGAAATTAATCTTATGAAAAGTGTGAGATCAGATCCTCAATAAGGGAATAAAATAGAGATTTTGTAACATAATCAAAAAGGAATAATAACATAAAGTAAAAAATTTAAAATTGGATAATACCAATGAAAGATTATAATATTGTATCAGGGAAATAAAAATTGATGTTCATATGAAACGAATTATAAATAAATCACATAATATATTAATTGAGAGAATAACAAAATCTATAAAATCATAGAATACACATAAGCATATGAATTCTCTTACATATGAGATGAGGCTCATATTCAATACCATCATTGAGTGAAATTTAGTTGAATAAAACTATGTTCCCTCACCATTCCATCAATGTATTAGTGAACCATGTTTACACTGCCTTCCAGTAATTTTTATATCATTATGTAAGAATCACTACCCAATTCATTGGATGTAGAGATAGGTTTCAACAATTACATATTGAAAATGATACATATGTATTCTAAAATTTGATATATAATTGACTATATGTGGACCCCTGAAATGAATTGGGTTTCATAGTCATTTCATCATTTCATAACCTATAGAAAAGTAGTAGACTTCTTAAACATCATTCCACAGTGAGCGTTAAAAAAATATAGAATAAGGATTTTTCACATAGATTATATTCCAAATAAACAATATGATAAATCAAATACAATTTTCATAGATGCAAAGTGATTTTTAATTATTACATTAAATAATTATTGATAAAATTTTCCTTTCATATTTGTAATTCTTTTTATAAATTTTGATAATTTAAAAAGGAAAAAAATATAATTTGAATGATTTTAATGAAATATAAAACCCATTTTAGCAACAATAATGTGGAAAGATAAGATCATCTAATATAGGATAAAGAAACTTTTTCTTTTATTTCTTAAAAAAATTGGAAATATACCTTGAATGGAAAATAAAAAATAGATTTTCTACAAAAAATTTAACAAAAATTTACTTATTGGAAAAATGACGTAAATTATTTTTGGATTGTAGAAGCAAATAATGATTTTAATTTTTACGAGAACATATAAATAGAGTATAAATATTTATATATAGATACATAAATATAATGAATCATGAATTATAATGATATTATGAAAAGAAAACATACCAATGGTCTGATTTCATTCATTAATATATGAACCTACTTTATAACTTATTAAATAATCTTATAAAATTTTAATAGCACTATATTCATATCTATGAGGTCATAAATGATCTATTAATATCATGTTTTCCTTGTTTGTGAAAAACATTTCATTATTACCTTTCATTCGGGTGTTAACACATTCATTTTACTAGGCATTTTTTGACATATAATTTTGGGTTCGTGTTCATCGGGTATAGTTATGTCATATCAAAAATGATATTAATGAAATTGAAATTTTATTTATTAATTATATCAATATTTATAATAATTATTTATTTTTTGGAACCAAAAATAAATCAAACCATGTCGTGTGGATGAAATAATTTCTATACACATGTGGGATGGTATCATTCCAATAATTGTAAATGCGAATGGAATAGGTGGATATATTAATTTTTCCCTCAATATATATATTTTTATTAATATTATATTTATATATTATTTCCAATATTAAACCCATCCATGTATTATCGTGATGAAAAACTGATTACAACTTGACCGTGAAGGGAAAAGTTGTACATACGCACAAACAATGATTTCTGTTTTCATATGCTGGCTAAAATGTGGAAAAAGGTTATCCTAGAATTATAATAACAAATATTAATGTATATGATAAATTATTTAATTATTTATATGTAAATAACATATTTAGCATATGGAAATGAAATATTTAACAGAAAAGAGTCAAAAAATATGGCCATATCTTTATTAGTGAACTTATTTTTGATATCTTCTTAGGGATAGTTTGGTTAGACATTTGACAATACCGCAACATCGATAATTTATATTGGGAACTTTATAATGTAAATTTGTAGGTTATGTTAGATAAATTTGGCTCAAAATGATGTGAATATTTGTAGTAGAATGTGCCATTTTATATTTGAGGTGATTGTCACTTTTTAAATTTATGAATACAATAAATTATAAAAAATAAATCACGTCTGAAAATATCACAAAATATAACTAGATTGAATTTTAAGATAATATATTTTTGTAATATTACTATCTAATTGGTCTTATGCTTGTTTTTGTGATATATTAAACTTTAATATTTTTACTATCCCATAATTATGATTTTTTTATTTTAAGTATGGGAAGAAGATATTTAATATTAAATATTTGTAATCTTTTTTTTGTAATGTTAATTGAACCATAAATGAATATATATGAAATTTAGAACCATATTACAATTAATATTTATAAAAAATATTCATTTATATTTTTATAATTTAATAAAATATTATTTTGATAATACATCATTTTGCTAAATTTTAAGATTATTAATTACTTGGACAATTAAAAATATCAATAAAAACAGGTAAATTTGAAAAAAAATCATATATCCATATTATATCAGGTTGTTATCTAAAATTAGTTTATCAACATAATTATATCAAATTATTTTAATCATAATATCTAAATAACATATATTCTATATTTCAACTAATTAAATATTTATTCCATCAACATTGTATACTCATTTAATGTAATTATATATCAAAAAAACAATACAATTACCACTATATTGTTAATGTTTTAATATTTTAAGCCGATATTTATGATCAACGTCAAATCCCAGAATCTCATATATTGAAAATATTATACTTATTAAAATAAGAGTTCCAAAAAATTTCACTCTAATTTCTCTTAATAATAAATATTTAATTTTCCTATAAATTGTCTATTAAATGATTATGTTTATTAAAATTGGTGTTAAAGGTCGAATTAGATCCATCCAATAATTTTTGTTAATATTTCATAGTCATTTTATAGTCTGTATCATTTTTTTGGTAACCCAAATCTACAAATTTGTCATTTACCGAGGTAGAAAAAAGTTATCATGGTTACTAATAAAATTCTCAAAAAAAGACTTATATATTAAAATAGGAACTTATGAGACCGAATTTTGAATCCTTGTTTTAAAATTCAATACACAACTTTTTTAGAATTTAATTTAATAAAAACCGAATATGTTACTATGAATAGCCATTTTTTTGGAATAGCAGCTTTGAAATTTATATTTTTTTAATAACAATTACTAATATAAAATACATTTTATAACAATGTTGAATTATTGTAAATTATAGTGATCTAATTGAAATTTAATACTAATACAATATATAAGTTAACCATGTAATTTTTTTAAAGAAAATTTCTTTTTCAATATAAATCTTTTACTTCACTATTCCTTCAAAAAATAATTGTTTTTAGAAAATTATATAAACAAATTTAAATATAATATTTTAATTAAAAAAATTAAATTCATTATTTCAAATATATTATATATAACATATAGAAATTAATATTAAATTAAAAAATAAGAAATGGTCATTTATAGTGGAAATGTATATTTTTTAGAATAATGTGAATTTGATAAAAATTGTGGGATTATTTTCAGAGAATATAAAAATAATTTCATATTAATTTGGACCTTTATATTGACCACATATATTATTTATTCTTAATTATTACTAATAATTTTACATCTAAATAATAATAATCATTTAAGAAAATATTTTTAATAGAGTCTCACAATTTTGTGAACATAGTGTTTCATGAAACAAAAGCAATCGAAAAAATCATGTTATTTAAGAGAAATATATTGTGAAAATATTTTGGTGTTATATGTAATCCACTAATATTTATGATCAATTTTTCTGTCATATTACATTCAAATATTTTACTCTGGTTATACATTATGATATGGAATATGTCCGATCCAATAGGTAATTCTGAGATATCGATGTTACATAAACGATAGTAGTGTTCAATGTATTATCAATATATGTTTTTTCTATAAATTCACCTTGAAAAAATTATTAGTACATCCTAATTGAAAATTTGTGATCATTATTTTTTATTCAATTGACAACAACCATTACAATAATATTTCATCTAGATTCTTTTAATGGACCAATGTTAATGTCGATACTAATCTTACCATATTTTGATTAATGTATGGATACTAGTTGGATGTTACACATCATATTTTCTATTTCATAAATCACATATTTACATTTCATATATGTCGATGTATATTGTATGATTTTCATTTACATATTCTACCGTTTAGAGTGCTCTTTATGATCTACAAGAATCATTATTGTACCTCATAGGATGGAGGAGGATGATCAATGTGTGTTTTTCAACATCTAGTTATTTATAATTTTATTTTTTGGTATACATATCAATGAACAATGTATTTCTACTATTTATTTAGTTATTATATCATGGGATTTCCATATTCTTATAAGCTCAACATTATTCTGTTTCTCCACCTCCCCCTTTAAGAAAACATTAAATTATACATAATTGATGGGCGAACAATAATTTGAGAAATTAATGATGTTATTCATTCCAAAATTATCAATATATCGATAATTTTAATGTATATTTAATTTATAACCTTTCCAATTTCCATACATGATATGGTTTTTTGTATCCTTTGTACATAGATCATTGACCAATTCATTCACCATCCCTTGATGGTAGTATATTGAGTAGTTATAAACCATTATCTTCTATAACTTGAATTGAAGTCATATAATATGCTGTTTTTTAATATGTATTTGAGGGTATTATACACATATACAAATATAACTTCTTTCTCTAGAGATAATTCCACCAATTCATTAGTTTTAGGATCACTATTTTTGATACTATATTTCGTGAGGTATATTTCTATTCATGGACATTAATATCAATGTGGTGTATTGTATAACATTATAATTAGGAATCAACAAACACCCCTTGACTGAAATTGAAGAGTCATATTATATATACATAGTTCCCCAAATGTTTACATTTTCCTTAATGGTGTATTGATATGACTACTGTTTTATTCCATAATGTTATATTTTAAATCTATGGTTTAGAAAATCATTACCCCTATAATATTTATCATATTATAAGCATTTGATAACCATGAAAAATTACTCACAAATCATTGGTAGTAACCAGATTTTTCCTAGTAGCTATAAGAACTTATAAGCAATTTTTTCTAGGACACTCTTCAAATACAATTACTCTAATAAGAATATAAATATATATATATATATATATATATATCCTGTTACTCATGATAAATTGAAACAATAATTATAAATCCTATTTATAGAACTTAAATTTATAGTATATTTCTTTTACCTTATCCTATATCAAAATCTTTTATATTATATTTAAATTTTCTTCCTCATCCTCCATTAATATATATTAAAAAATTGAATATCATGTATGGAGACTACCATTTTTTCTATAATATCTAAATAAATTATTCCTTATATCTATGATAATTTATGGACTATTAGTGAGTTTGTGGGGAATCACTCTGAAATCGTAGATTCCATATAATATTCAAAATTAAAATTTTGATTATTCATTGATCGTCACCATTAATTTGTGGTATCTACACCAATGTTCAAAAATATTGAATTAATAGGAACCATTTAATTGATGAAAATATAATCTACCCATGTTATGGGATAATTTCTCTTTATTATTAATTTTTTAGAAACTAACAATCATTGTGTAGGCACATTTTCATGTAATTATTCTTGAAAATGTGTAATGTGAGACCCCATAGTGAAGCACTCGGGCATATAGAACCATTTCTAAAATTCTCTAATACCTACGACATTATTTTATCCAACTAAATGGTTCATTTTCTGAATAGATTCTTAGATATTTATCGAGATCCTTATATATATAAATGAGTACTCAAACTCTCAATTCGGATGATGACCATATAATTCAATATAGAATATATCAATGCACACCCTCACAATGGGTATGTATTGAAGTAATGATATATCCTTTATCACTTCTATTTGAGTGAGATAATATTTCTCTTATGGAAAAAATTCAATTACTGAGGTGAATATTTTAAAATAGATTTATCCACTACTAAATCATATATAGAATTTGAGGATGACTTGGGGTGTGAATGGTGGTCTCACACTTATGATATATGATGATGGTTTTATATAGGGATGCCATATCCAAAATAATTAAAGTATACAATTTAACTAATGACAGTAATATAGGATTATACATGGGATTGAATCCACATAAATTGATAATTCATGTAATAGATATATCATATCCTAAGAAAAAAACTACACACTTTAATCATAAAATAAATATAACAATACGTCAACCCTGGCTAATAGGGTACAACCATGAAGATAACATACCAAGACAGAATGAGGGAAAAAAGAAAATATAATAGTAAGAAGAGACATATGGAAAAAAATACAAAAAAAAATATACAGTAGAAGCATGATGATAGATTTGTTGAGGGGGGAGAATTATATTGAGAGCAGATTGGACACCCTATCATGTTACAAAAATAGAATAGGTGGAAAGGGTTATATTTAGGTATAAAAAGGGGATAATGATAAATAGGTATTTAAGGATTTTAAAAATATTAGCTATATACATGGTATGGCCACACGGTTTACAAAAGCATGTACCAACCGTGAAGTAGCTACTACCCATGAAGATATTGACCACACAACCAACCGCAATAGGTTTACAAAAAATGTACATACCATGTTGTATATTCTTTTCCAAATTATATACATTCCCCATGGTCACCTAGGATATGCCGCACAACTGCCCATACTACCTTCCCAAACCATTTACCTACAAATAATCCACCCCAAACATCCAAAAGCATATAAATTTATCATCATAATCAACACAAACCTCAACCCATGGATCAAAGACCTATAAATTAATAAAATGGAATGATTTTAAAGGTCATTAGGTGAAAATACTCCATAAACTCTACCCAAATCCAAACAATTTATGCATTAAATAAAGAGTTATATCTCTAACATGGGTTAGGTAAGATCCTAATTATTGTGGATTTAATTTTCTTCTTTAAATAATGGAATAGACTTTCCCCTGAATATGACCATTTAAACATTGTTACATTCTTAGGCAATATTTAAGGTAGCGCTGTCAAACAAGAATTTAATATGATTAACCTTCAATAACAACCATCCAAACCCATAATCCATAATACAAGAGAAACACTCTCAGGTTCCTCCCAATAAACAAATACTTTCACATTATCCTGATATACAATCACACCTTCCACTAAGATGACGTTTCCTAATAAATGAAAATAAGAAATCTAGAAATGAATCATGGATAGCTTAGAGAAATCTTCTGTGCACTATGTATACTCATGATGATGTCAGGAATATTTGAATGGACATCATGTGGCTTGTAGTATACTAATATTTCATCAAGGAATACACAATGAATTGGACTATGTAAGGAATAATTATTTAATTCATTATGTCCATAAACACAACCTACACATTGGTCAACCCATGTGGCATGAATACAAAATCATGAAACCAATTCCTACTCTTTATGGGATTTTGTGGAAAATAATAATAAATTAAAAATACGCGATGATATCATAGTACCGAATCAATTTTTGAAAGCACATCATCACCCCACAACCAGTCAAATAGATCATTGATTTGATGAATATGATATTTATTTTGTAATTAATATTTTATTAATATTACAAAAATCATTACCATGACACTAGGATCCAATAGATTTCTTGGAGAATTCCATTGTTGATACTTATTGTCCTATAAAAGGACTAATAAACACCTTATAGTAAAATTAATCCTTGTTAGATATATGTTCATGAAGCAATACCAGTTCCATTCGATTCGATGTAATGAGAACTCATTATTATCCCAACAAGAACTCTATGGTGAACTCAAAATCCCTCTATAATGTTAGTCTAGAGTTGTACACTGCATAAACATCATGAAATTGATCCTATGATGGGTGAAAAATAGGCTTCTCCTCACCCAGATAATTGAACATAATACAAGCCACTTGTGATGTTAGTCCACTCAACTAGTAAGAAGGAGGCACTCCATATTCCCCTCAAACATCCCAATTACTACAAAGGAAATAATTTTATCACTCATGATACATTAATGTAACTCTACAATGGTAACAATCAAAATAGTCAGGGTATTATTATAACTAACTCTTTACAAATATCATGATAAAACAAATAGTATAATGGATGATAAAATCACCAAGGAAGAAGTATCCAAAAATCTCCATTACACGCCCATAAATTGCCTTATACTATCATATTTCACCTGTAATGATTTATCAATCCACATAACCCCATCTATATGATCAACTGTGTTATGACCTGTCCCCTGGGGCCCGTGTCATGACTACCCCATGCCTGCCTTCCATAGGCCAGGGGCAGGAGACAAGCACCGAAATAAGAATTCCCTAAAACGGGAAGGTGTTGCCTTTATACACTATTAACTCACACAAACCAATCATATGTCCTGATTTCAGCAAAAAAGTAATCAATATACTAATGAGTGTGTCTACAAAAAGAAAAGGTGCCAAAATTCAAGCCCAACTGAAATGTATAAGAAAAATCCGGAATGTAAAAGTAAAATAGAAAACATCTATTATAAACACCCAACAAAGATCCTACCTGGAGGGTAGGTATATCTCTCAATTGATAATCTCTGCGGAACACCACGTCAATGGTTCATCTCTGAGTAGTCTCTAGTCCAGGTACCCTCGTCCTCAGTCAGTGTTGTCCATCATTTACACCAGTCAAAATAAGGTATGCACATAGCCCATGTAGGGGTGAGTATAAAAATACTCAGTAGGGATCTTGAGACCCCTGAAGGTCTCTAAAATTCAATAATGATAAACCAAAAAAATACAAATAATAGTCAAACATATTTTGATTCCCTTAAATATACCCATGTTATCTTAATATACCCACCTCGCAGAGGAGGTAAGAATACCACATAGGTAATACAATGATGATAGTAGTACAACAATGGTCTCACCATGAAAATAATGTACCACACAGGTACACCATGAAGATATAATATGTAGCTCAAACTAGTTATACAACTCTGAAAAACAGGATTATGATGCTGACCCACACAAGATCACTTAGAATGATGATAGCCAGTCCCAAGATTTTCTAAGGATAATAATAAGTAACATTCCAAGTTCGAATGGTGAACACCTCAGCTGGTGGATAACCCCTCCTCTATAGAGTATAGTGGACATGTTGCATCACACATAGTTGCTTCCCACTAACCACAGACAGCTAAGGTACTACACTTGTCCAGTATTGTGGGGCTACTGCATCACACAATGGCACTCCCCCTCATGGCCTGCTGAGTTACACATTCTGTTGGGTACTGTGGGTCTGCCTCATCTCACAGATGTACTCACCATCATGGGTCTACCGCGTCACACATAGTCACTCACCACTAGGCATGTCGGGTCACTCTAAGTCGAAACCGTAAGTAGTCATCATATCTAAGCTAGTAGCAAGGATCTGTAACGAGCATGCATGAGAGAAATGTTCCACAATCCATAGTTCATTCCTCAAATGCTTTGATGTCCAACGAGGAAGTATCCTAATGTCCTGACACGTCATAATGGACCCAATGAAACAGATAGAGCATCAATCAAATGCATAATCTATAAGTTATTATTGTTTCCACTCAGAGGGCCCAGATGGATTTGGGGTATGATCCAAATGAGCCTTACTCCAACCTTATCCAAAACTCAAGTGGATTATCTCAAAAGGATCATCTCAATCCATGAATTCTAGTTAAGCAGACGGTTTATCAAAAGAATGTTTGGTTGTCACGTTATGAAAAAAAAAGGCGAAAATTGTTCTGAATGGACCCGGGTCAGACCTGACCCGAATCGGATTGGGCTGAACCGACCCACATCTAGCCCAGTTAGCAAGGGACTTGGTGGGCCCTACCTATGGGGCCATGGTCCAACCCGTCCCATGCTGGGCATGAACCGGTGGCGCGACCTGGTGGCTATGCATGCCCGAGCTGGCTCCGACGGGAGAACGTCACCCATACATTCGAAATCGCGATGGGCCGCACCTGTAGTTGCTACCAAGTCACAACGGGACACAAACGGGTCCCACGGAACACCAATGGCTAGTTGGTGTTCCAACTGATCCCCCTCCTAGCGCCGTGATCGAGCGCCGCTTCTCCACCATGGTAGGCTGGGTACCGATAGCCCTTTAGCCTCGGTCGAGTCCAAGTGGCTGTAGTCTCCTACTCATCTGGTGGTGTGGACGTGCACCACCCTATCATCATGTGGTGGGCCTATGTGTCGGCCCTCCACCTCTTTAGCAGATCACTGCATCTCTGTTATTAGACTGAAAAAAAACCATCGCATATTCATGATACTTGGGTTGAGGGATCCGTGTCCATATTTCCCACTCAACAAAATATCAAGTTTCTAGCATCATTAAATATTTGGTGTTGAATAATGCATGAAGAATGCACAGAGAATCAGAAGATAAGAGTCAATTAATATGCATGGGGATGATGGACATGTTAGTTTGGACATCGTGGTTGTGAAACAATAATATGATGAATTGATAAATAAATTCAATCATATATAAATCCCCTACCTCGATTTTCCAATTGATGTGTAGTGAGGAAGAAGATGAAGTCATTGAAGATTGATGTTGGAATTCATCACTACTGCAAGATTCTCAATGGTCGGTTCCTCGTTCTTCGATTCCGGAAGTCGTTCCTCGTTGGAGGATCTTCTATGTTGGAGAAAGACCTTTTCAACTCTCCAAAGCGCTCCCCTCAGTTGCCAATTCTTTTTCCCACGAGAGGTGAGGTGCCAGATTTTATAATCTTATGAAATAATTTAATTAATGTCTGTACAATAATTAGATTTTGTTGGCACATTTAATTAGGAGAAAGCCAATAGCTTAAAGTTGATTTATTAATTTTGAATTAATGAATCTTATTAATTAACATGGAATATGGTTAGAAATTCTGGGTAACCGGGCATTTAATTCCCAGTACTAAATGCTCGACCTCCCTCATGTTGTCCCCTATTTCATGTTTCAAATGGGAGGCTTCATATTCAAAAAAATAAAGCATGTATATTTAATTTTATCCAAAGAAATGTCTGAAAACTAACATTCACCCTCGACCTGCTGCAGTCGAGGTGAATGTCTCCTTAAGCAAATATCAGCGTTGTGTGTTCAACGGTGTTTTCAGTCATCAATTCCGAGCATCATTTCAAAAGTTAAAAAATGACACTCTCACATTTACTAAACGTACATGAAAAAAGTTCATAAATTCATTCTGGGTGCACTGGGCCTCAGAATCTCACTCCATCAATTTTCGCATATTGTTAAAAATTCCATAAAAATTTTAAAATAAAAATTACATTGAAAAATCTGGGCCTTTACATTCTCCCCACCTCATGGATTTGCATCCCCAAATGCAAAAACAAAAACTAGGGAACAAGAGGGGGTACTCATCACAAATCTAAATCTCCCACTCTCATTTACTCTCTTAGAGGTCCCTGAGCTACCAATGAACAAACACTAGTGGTATCGACCACCCACGAAGGACCTGTACCTATCAACCCTCAATCTCTAATGGAACCTCAAAAAACGTCCCCCCATCGTCGATGTCTAGGGTATGGTGAGTAGCACCGAAACAAATATTCTAGCATCTTTAACATTCAGCGCTGACTGAGGAAGAGGGTACCTAGACTGGAGACTTCTCAGAGGTGGGCCTTTGATTAGGTGATCTGAAAATATGATCATTCTAGAGCTATACCTACCCTTCAAGTTTGATTCTTGGCAGGTGTTTATAGGAGCTGTACTCAGTTTTACTTGTACTTTCAAATTTTTCATCTACATTCTGAATGGGCTTTTATTCTTGCCCCTTTTCATTCTATACACACCCAAGACTCATAGTACTCAACAGGAGGAAAACTTTAGCCGTCGAAGGTTAGTGGGAAGTGCCTCTGTGTGACACGGCATGCCCGCTGTACTCCACAGAGAAGGAGTTCTCCAATAGTCGATGTGTTCGATGTTGTGAATAAGGATGTTACTTGTTATTATCCCTTGAGATTATTGTGTCTATATATCAACTTTCATAGCGATCATCTGTGGGTTGACATCATAATCTTGTTTCTCAGAGTTGTATACCTGTTTTGATATGAGTCTTATATATTCCTGGTGTACCTGTGTGGTACATTTTCTTCATGGTATTACCTGTGTGGTATTATTACCTTCTGTGTGTGGTGGGTACATTCAGATAACATAGAAATATGGATGGGCATATGCTTAAGTAGTGTTGACTGTTGTTTCTATTTTATTAGTTTATCCATTTTGGATTTGAGAGACCTTCGGGGGACTTGGGGTCCTTACCATGTATTTTTATACTCACCCATACACAGGCTAAGCCCATATTTTGTTTTGTCTGGTGCATGCGACAAACAGCGCTGACTGAGGATGAGGTTACCAGGACAAGAGATAACCCAGAGGTGGACCTTTGATGAGGTGATCCACAGAGACGATGAATAAAGATATGTACATAGCATTCAGGTAGGATCCTGTTCGGATGTTCCCAAGAGTTTTACTATGTTACACATGTACTTTCGAGTTTTTATTGTACTTTCCAGTTGGGCTTGTATTATGGCCCCTTTAAATTTTGTACACACACTATTTACTATATAGTTTAATTTGTTCTTGTAACAGGATATGTGATTGGTTTGTGTGAGATTAGACATTATAAAAGCTAAGCCTCCCCGTTTTAGGGAATACACCTTTTAATTCTTGTCTCCATCCCATGGCCTCTGGATGGCGGGCTTGGGGTAGTCACGACACGAGCCATGGGGGACAGGTCATGACAAATTGTTATCAGAGGATTTCAGTTATTCCGAAGAACAAGGACTCTGATATTTTTTGTGAAGGAATAATGTTTTGTGTTATGACTGTTTTTTTTAGTTCGAGGAGTCTAGTTTGGTTGAGGGTGCAAAATATAATTACACCAGGACTCTGACTTCTGATTTCGGGAACAGTGAATGAAAACAATGATTGTGTTTCTATTTTTGAATTGTTTTCCATGTGATCTCTATGATTCAGCTCACCATTTATAAACATAATGACCATGGAACACCTGTTTCTTATCAGGATGCCTCCAGGTAGATATCCAGCTAGGATTTCAGTTAGAGTACATGATGAAATCCCACCGATATATGAGGCATCGGTGTATGGCCCTCTAATGGTAGTTGTACCATCAGGAGGTGTACCAACAACACCACTACCCCGTTGGGCAGAAAATGCCACCAGCGCCTACAGTAGAGGGTGCACGTTGCATGAGCATGTGGAACAAGTTATAGCACTACAGGCCACCAATTCTCTTGGGTTAGAATGATCCACAGGTGGCTGAGGATTGGCTGGAGGCCGTTGTTAGAGTTTCCCGACTGGTAGGGACACCAACTGATCTCATTGTGATCCTTGTTTCCATTCTTCTTCATGTTTTAGTGGTAAGATGGTAGAGCATGATTCTACAATTTCATGATGAGCGGAATCTCATTAGGGTGGACTTTGATAGCCTTTTCAAGGTAGATTTCATCCCAGCATCCCTAAACATAGTGTGTATACATGAGCCTCCCCATGTGCAACATGGTAGCATTATTTTTAGCTCATTATTCAGCAAGGTTCACCGACCCATCATGATAAACCACTAATAGTGAGGGACCTTTCTTCTAGGACTATACCTTCAATAAGTTGATAATACAAGAATTTAGATCTTTGATGGTTTCTCTCAGCATCCCGACACAGTCATGGGTGTTTGAGTGAGAGCTCTCAGTGGAGTGTTTCCCTGCAGATCCATCACCTGCAGTGAGACCCACCACCAGATGACACGTAGTAGAGTCATCAACAGCTGGAAGTAGACAGATGACACAAAGGACTAAGATGACCTGACCTATAGGTGGACAATTGCATGATACAGGGTAGAGGTACGAGGCTCTCGACGAAGTTAAGGAGAGGTGAGGATCATGCAGTGTTACTCATGTCACCGATGAGGTCAAATGGCTCGTGACTGCCCGACCTGCCATTCAGACAACTAGAACACAGTCGAAGGACCGCCTAGGAAGAGGTGGAGATTCGATAGAAGAGGTATATAGGCTAGAGTAAGACTTGGCAGAGGTGTAGTCTATGAAGTAGGTGGTGGGAGGTGATTTGATGTTCTACCACCACCACCACCACGAGGTCCACCCAGACCAAAGGGAGTAGGTGGACATGGACAAGCTCTTCTCTAGGAAGCTGAGGCCTACGACCCTGGCGCTCTGGAGATGATATGAGGAATGATCTGTGTCGACTCCACCTAAGATTCATTAATTATAGACATAACTGTCAGTCACTCATTCCTAGCCATGACCCTCGTTTGGAGCTTGATGATACCAGTGGTGTAGTTGGCTCAATCCTTGAGGCTATAGACTTCTATAGGAGAAAATTCAACAATAACGCACTGTCGTCGGTAGTGTGAACACACTCTATGAGGCGAGTGCATCGGCTGGGATCTCCTACTAGAAATGTCGAGGCCTTACGATGACATCTTGGGTATGGACTGGTTACCCAGAGTCCATACTCAGATTGACTATATTAGGTGAAAAGTGCGATGTGTCATCACGAACGGGATTAGATTTTCCTTCACCACCAAGTAGAGAATATTTTCTGCACATAAAGAAGTTATCCAGAAGAGGTAGGAGCCGATTACTAATCAGTTGGATAGCCTTACCCTTGGAGTAGTTGATGTTGACTGACCGAGCTATCCTATAGTGGTGGACGAGTATTCTAATGGCTTTCCTGATGACATTCAAGGACTACCTCCACGCAAATATGTTGAATTTTACATTGACAGGTACCCCAGGATGAAACTAGTATCTACACCAAAAAATTAGATATCTCATGCATAGCTTTGTGAGTTACATGTACAGTTGGAGGAATTACAGGGTAAGGGGTTCATAAGACATAGTTCTTCTCCATGGACAACCATAGTTTTTTTCAAGAAGGAACGTAAGTGTTTGAGACTCTATGTAGACTATAGACACCAGATCTAGATGACTGTTAAAAACAAGTATCCACATTCGAGGACTGATGATATTTTCGATCAAGAAAAGGGGGATCACTAGTTTTAGAGGATAGACCTCAGATCAGGCTATCATCAGCTTAGGATACTAGATGCGGATGTGCAGAAGACGACATTCAAATATTGGTATGGCTATTATGAATTCTTTGTTATGCCTTTCGGCATGACCAATGCCCCAACAGTGTTCATGGGACCCATGAAATTTAACTTTCATCCATACCTCGATCGCTTAATGGTGGTGTACATTGATGAAATCTTGATATACTCGATGATGGAGGAGGAGCATGCCTATAATCTACAGATGGTTCTAGATACATTCCAAGAGCACCAACATTATGGTTAAATATAAAAGTGCAAGTTCTAGACACGAGAGGTCCACATTCTGGGACACGTTATCTCAGAGGCTGGTTTTCTGGTAGAACTAGAGAAGATTGAGGTTGTGCTTTATTGGGAACCACCCAAGAGTTTGACAGAGGTGCAGAGCTTTCTGGGATAGACCTGTTACTACTAGAGATGTGTTCCTGACTTTTACAGAGTTCCCGAAACCTTGTCATCATTAAGGAAGAAGGGGAAAACCTTTGTGTGGTAAAAGTGATTCGAACAGAGTATCCCTGAGATGATGTAGAGACCAATGAGTGCCCCCATCTTGAGGCTACATGAGGAGGGTTTTGGGTACGTAGTCTATAGTGATGAATTAGGCATCGGGCTTGCATGGGTCCTGATGTAGGAGTGAGCAGTGATCATTTATGGTTCTAGAATGCTAAGACAACATGAGAAGAACTATGCTACAAATGACCTGGAGTTAGAATCAGTGGTATTATCCTGGAAGATGTGGTGGCATTACTTTATGGGAGATCATTTTCCAGTCTACTTTGATCACAATAGTCTCAGCTATATGTACTTTCTAAAGGACCTGAACCGGGGATAGCGGCATCGACTTGAGTTCCTCCGGAGTTATGACTTCAAAATAGCCTATACTCCTTGGAAGGGGAACATAGTAGTAGATGAACTCATCAATAGATCTTTTATAAATTTGTTGAGTGAGGCGATAAAGCATCTTTCCGCTTTGCGGATACCCTTTATGGATCGAGATGGATCAGCTTATCTTCAGTATGTAAAAGTCACTCCCCCACTCCTTTAGCGAGTTAGGGACGAGCATTTTGGGGAATCTTACTACGAGGCTATGCATGTTTAGATATCCACAAGATATGCACCTCATGGATTTTATGATGGTGGGGAACATGTCATTCTTTTCAGAGGGCGTACCATGGTACCAGAGGTGCTATGGGAGGAGGTATTGAGGGAGATCAATATGTCCTCTCTTTTGGTATATCCTTGAGTGGTGATGATGTACCAAGACCTCCGGCATCAGCACTAGTGGTCAGGGATGAAGAAGTCAGTGGTAGAGTTTTTTTTCACGATGCTCACTTGTCAGCAAGTGATGGCCGAGAATCGGGTTCCAGCTGGCTTAGTTTATCCACTAGTGGTACCAGAGTGGAAGTGGGATGGGATATCCATTGAAATTGTGACTAGTCTTCCATGTACATGTAGGGGAAATGCTCCATATGAGTGATAGTTGAGAAACACACCAATTTGTCCCACATCCTACCTATCCGAGAGAAGGGATCAGCAGAGAGAATGGGAAGCCTCTATATACAAAAGATCATGCGACTTCATGGGGTTTATCGAAGATTATCTCTGACTGTGACACACATTTTACATCCCAGTTGTGGAATGGATTGTATGAGGAATTCATAAATTAGATATGTTTGACCTCCACATATCATCCTTAGACGGATGATCAGATGGAGCAGACAATTCAGACCCTTAAAGACATGTTTCATGCATGTGTCCTAGATTTTTCCCACAGTTGGCAGGATCACTTTCCCTCGGTGGAGTTCGCGTACGAAAACACTTATCACTCCTCCATTGGTATGACACCATTCGAGGCCCTATATGGCCAACCCTTCCGATAACCTCTATGCTGAACAGATGCATGGGAGTCATCACTTATAGGTTCATAGTTGGTATGGGCTACCACTGAGATGGTGCAGATCATCGAAGAGTGAATGAAGACTGCACCGGGCAGACAAAGGTCATGTGTTGACAGATGATAGAGACCTTTGGAGATCCAAGAGGGGGACCATGTTTTCTTGTGAGTCTCTCCTCGAAGGGGAAAACATATATTTGGATGAGGTGGGATGTTATCACCAAGGATTATGATTCCATTTCTGATACTTCATAGGATAGACGTGGTGGCATATAGCATGACACTTACACCGCAGTTGTAGAAGGAGCATGACGTCTTCCACGTATCCCATCTAAGGATATACGTGCATGACCTATCTCACATAATTTACCACAGATAGGTGAGACATAGAATATAGGGAGACATTTACATAGGATTCAATAGAGATTGAGGATCGATAAGAGCAGGTCCTTCATAGGTAGTCGATACCTCTGGTGCATGTCCGTTGGTAGAATGAGAACCTCTAGGAGAGAACATGGGATTTGGAGGCTTAGATTCCTCCTCGGTACCCCTGTTTATTTCTTTAGTCTATGTTGTGACTTTCTTGGACATAAATCCCTATAGTGGGGAGAATTTAATGACTATATTTTACCTATAAATATTTTTTTTAACTATATAGATTTATTATGAGTTTGTTAAATTTTACTATACATGATTCTGAGACCCTGTGTTCCCCGAATGAATTTGTGATCTTTTTTGTCAGGTATGTTCAGTAAATACGTGAGCGGCATTTTCTAACTTCTGAACTGTTCCTTGTATTAAAGTTATTATGTCACTGTTGAATCTACAGCATGAGGATTCCATTAAGGAAGGATCTACATTGACCATATTAGGTCTAGAGGAGAAGTTAATTTTTGTGAATTTTAAGAGAAATGAAATAAAATAATCTCATTATTTTATTTCACTTCCACCAATGGACAAGAGTAGTGTTGGGACCCATGGTGATTCAGGCCAATGAATGGATTGAGTATCCATATCCTAAATAACAATGACGTTGGGGGATTAGGAAGATTCCTAATTTATGATCCCCATTAACTCCCTTCGTAGTAACATACTTTCACCCTATCCTATAAATATAGTTCATGGGGGAGGGGAATAAAACAAGAATCGCCATAAAACAATGTTCTATTGGAGTGTCATAATGCCGAGACCATAGATGATGGAGCCGACCCTTGCAAGAAGGGATGTGCAACACCGAAACCCCAAACAGTAGTTTGAAGTTCGAGTGGCGGTGGGGACGACTTATTGTGGAGACGGTGAACAACGAGACTCCCTCAACAGCAAGCACTCTTCAACGTTTCATGGTACAGTTTTTTATATGATTATGTCTAAATTTATTTTTATTGATTATTGATATTCACAATTTATAATGATAATGGCCAAACTAACATGGCCATCTCCCCACAATTACACCTTGCCCCTTTTTTCATATGTTTTTCGTGCATTCTTCGTGCGTTCATCAACACAAATTATTTAATGATGCTGGAAACATGATGTTTTGTTGAGCGCGACATATGGACGTGGAGCCCTTGACAGAAGAATCATTAATATGTGAACTACAAATTTTTTTGGGCTTGGAATGAAGCCGAGATGGCTCATGGAAGAAGGAGGCGGCTAACACCCGACCGACTGGGAGGATGGAAGGGTGACACACGTCTGTGCTTCTAGATGATGAGGAAGTCGTGGACTATTGGCCACAACATGGAAATGTGGTGGCCTGCATTCGGATAGCCAGGTGGCAGAGCAGGGGTGCGCATCCAAACCACCTGTGGAATAATAGGCTGAAGTGAGGTCAGTTGTGACAACTGTGGTGGAGAAGCAGCACACTACCGCGCCGTTGGGAGGAGAACCACCAGGAACACCGGCTGACCGTTATGGTTAAACAAGACCTGCTTGGGTCCCGCAGTGACTTAGTGGTGCCTAAATGCACTGCCTGTAACCATTCTAAACAGAATGGGGGTGCTCCCCCTTCTGTACCAGCGTGGGTGGAATGCACCACCGGGCCGCGCCTAGCGCAGGCAGGGCGAGGCCGCCCCCTATGTGGGTCGGGCCGGACTACGGCCCAACGGGTTGGGCCCGCCGAGGCCCAATCCATCCGAGCTGGATCTGGGTCGGCATGGGCTAGTCCGACTACGTCGGACCATACCCAGGCCCATCTACAACCAGTTTCACCTTTCTGTCCGTAATAAGAGAATCGATGTCCGTTTGGAATACCGTCTACAACACCATATTCCTTGGATTGAGATGGTCCATTGGGTATACTCCACTTTAGTTTTGGATAAGTATGTATTACAGTTGGTCTTTATCGGACCGCGGATTCAACTAGGTCCTCTTAGCTTAAATACTAACAACATACAGATTGTGCGTCTGATTGACACACCATCTGTTGAATTTGGTCCCTTATGACACGAAAAACATTGGGATACATTATCATGGGACTTTGGGGTTGTTTAGGTATGAATGATGGATTGAGTAGTGGTTCTCCCATGTGTGATATGTATGGAACCCTATGACTGTGTGTGACTTGACGACTGCTGACCATTTCGACTTGGAGTGACTCGACAAGCCCAATGGGGAGTGACTCTATGTGACACGGCAGAACCATGGTGGGAGTGCCTCTATGTGATGTAGCAGACCCATGGTCTCCATAGGAGAAGTACTACTCTAGGACATGAGGGGGAGCGCCTCTGTGTGACATGGCTGACCCACAGTGGGGAGCACATCTGTGTGATGTGGTAGAACCACATTACTCGATTTGAAAAATACCTTAGTAGACTATGGTTAGTGGGAAGTGCCTCTATGTGACACCACAGTTCCACTGTAATCTATCGTGGAGGAGTTCTCCAGTATTCGAGGTGTTCAACATTGTGACTAGGGATGTTACTTATCATTATCCCTATATAATCATGTGTATGGCTATCAACTTTAATAGAAATCCTGTGTGGGTGAACATCATAATCATGTTTCATAGAGTTTTATACCTCGTTTCAGTTGAGTCTTTTATTTTCATGTTGTACCTATGTGGTACTTTATCTTCATGGAATTTACTTGTGTGGTATTCATCCCTCATCTATGAGGTGGGTATATTATGATATCTTTTTAAAATGTATGGACATATAACTATGTATAGTTGACTGTTGTTTCTATGTTTTGTGGTTTATCCTTTGTGGATTTGAGATAACATCGGGGGTCTCGGGGTCCCTACCTTATATTGTTATACACTCCCCTGCACGGGATACACCAGAACCTTGTTGTGTCTAGTGCAGAGGATGGACAAGGCTGACAAAGGATGAGGGAACCTAGACTGTAGACTACTCCCAGTTGGACCATTGATGAGGTGATCCATAGATATGATCATTCAAGTGATGTTCCTACCATTCAGGTGGGATCCATGGAGAGGGTTCACAGGAGTTGTACTTAGTTTTACTTATACTTTCTCATTTTTCATGTACATTCTAGTTGGGCTTGTATTATGGCCCCTTTACATTATGTACACACTGTGTTTACTATATAGTTTACATTGTTCTTGTTTCTGGTTGTGTGCTTGGTCTGTGTGAGTTCACTATTTATAAATGTTACGCCTTCACATTTTAGGGAATACGCCTTTCGGTGTATGTATGCAGCCCATGGCCTTTGGATGGTATTCTTAGGGTAGTTATGACACGGGACCCGGGGGATGGGTTGTGACAAAATGATAGGCCCAACAAAACTACAAACTAACAAAACAATTTGAAGCACATGTATCAAATATTGAACACGAAATCATTGAAGAAACATGAATCATACATCGAACGGTAGATGGTATCACGTTTCCTCCACCATGTTTGGACTGGAAAACGTGTATTTGACCCACCTTTATAGCTTATTATTTTCCATGGACATCTTATGATACACAACCCAACTCATGTGAAATCTCTTGATACAGAATACCACATCACCCACCTATACCATTGTGTATAAAATATCTAAAACTTCCCGCCTTTTATGGGGTATCCAACCCCATGTATTTATAATGAAAAGGACGTAGGAATCCCCCATTACCCCCCACCATCTTGAGTTTCTTATTAATCTATTCTAATGCTTTAATCTGTATCATGCATCCCACTCAACAGGTGGCTAGGTAACTAACTGTGTAAGTTTACTAGACAACGACACTGATATTATAACACATGGTAAAAACGATATGAAATAGTTTCCATATTTATACTACCTTGTATTCCACTACCTTTGTTAATCCTCTTTAAATGGTGCTCCCAACATTCAAATTCCACATCACTTGTTCATGAAATTTGAACGTGAACCCAATTCATGAAGCCTCATTCATTTTCCCTTAGGAAATGTTTTCCTGATCCACCACATCTAAAAACCTATATAAATGTAATCTATTAACATGGGTCATAATCTATTATCCATGTCAATCCACCAAGTACCCCTCCATTTCTGCACCATCGCCTACCGAATCTGGAAAATATGATGCAATTCAATGAAATATATAGCTTAATCATTAACATTAAAAATATATGATGTGATTCTAAAAAACTCTTCAAACTTATTCCACTTTAATGAATCTATATTGAATTATTCATGAAATATATTTTAGAATTTATTTCTTAACATTTCATCTTCTTCTTTGGTCTGAACTATGATGTCTAACCATCATTTTACCTTCCCTCAAAATATGTTTTCTATAAACATGACTATATTCTATGATAGTTTTTCAATTTGATCATGGATTTCTTGGATAGACTTTATCCATAACACTACAACCTATTTTGTACCAAATTTTTCATAATTCATTGGGTGATATAGTTGGAAAACCATATTCATCACAGAAAGACTCTGTGTAACCAATTTTTAGTTTCATTTTATCATTTTCATAAAATGAGTTTTTTCTAATAGATCAATTCTCTCCATTATTACCCTAATTCAAATAATTTTTTCACCCCACTTATGGAGGTTCGTACATGGAGATTTCCTCATGTCACCCAACAAGTACTAATTGTTGTGGTTTTATATTCTGACAATTCACTAAATGGTCTTAGAATGCATAATATGAAAATATCATTATTTACATAATGTAAGACTCTTTACTACACATAAAACTCTTCATGAACATACAACCCTAATGAACACCAACATACATAGAAAACTATACTTGACAATCATTACCATTTCTCAGAGTTGAATGGGGCTAAAATAAAGGGAAAAGACCCTATCTATTTTAATTTTACACCCATTACATCTTTTCCACTACTACAACATAATTCATTCCTCCATGACACATTTTGTTTTCTATAACTCGTTATAATCCATATGATTACCCATTTGAAAAACTTATATATAACAATTAATTATCCATTCTTTAACATTCAATCCAATTTACAATTTATATAATTTTTATTAGCCACCATTTTCATCAAATTTTCCAAATGGAAAAAAATCATCATACCCTTCTAGTAAAACACATTCACCCTTGGTTACCTATCATGATGCATACCACAAACATTCCTAGGTTTCTTAAATGATGCATAAATTTACAACCAAATTCCACAATTTTGCCGATAAATATTACATACAACTATAACCTCACAAAAAATATGAATTAAAAAATTATGAAATATCATTCAAACGTAAAATACACTCAAGAAACAATAATAACACCCTACATGACTCAGGTTTTCCCTCAGGCTTATGTTTTCTACTCACAATAATTAGATCATTTTAAATACCAGAAACATACATATCACCGGTCTACCAATACATAAAAAATAATTCTAAAGTGAAGAACCACTCTGATGAAACATTGTAACATCTCCATACATGAATCCACTAACCAGTTCTCTGATCTTGGTAACCATAAGGCCATAAGAGCACCTCCCTGTATAGTAGAGGCTACGAGCATGTAGTGAGGATCTAATGTGCATGTGGGTAAAATATACAGTTATTATCAGAGTAATACATGGTTTATAACAACAATAATTAATGGAAGTAAAAAAATATGAATAAATTCATGAATTATTATCCATTTCAAAAAGAGGTTTATTAGAACCCAATAGTAAATATTTCATATCATGCTAATGGTTATGATGTAATAAAAAAGGAAAATAAAATAAAATTACTTAATCCCAAAAAAGGGTCTTAAATCCACAACAAATTTTTCATCCATGCATATCCCAAGCCTAAATAAACTTCCTCGAGTAAGACCATTACCCCTATCCTTATCTGCAACCATGAAATCTTATCGGGTACCCAATGAAGGTTCGATAATGTTGTCAGTAAAAGTTAGTAGGCCTACAATAATGACATATAGAAATTTTTAGTCTAAAAAATAGTTCATAGAAGTAAATAAATAAATTAAATGATAAATAAAATATCAAGTTCCATTAGTTAAGAATATTCATATATCTCATTCCAATTAATATTTCAATTTCGTTAGTTATATCGAATTTTTTACTAACACCAATCTCGAGACATTTCCTATTAGTTAAGTATGTACTTCAATTACACAATGGTTGAGGTAGAAAAAAAACTATGAATAGGGGGATAACACTGGTTCCCTATTTCATTAGGGAGAAAATATCATAACAAATACATCACACAAACTGTGGAGACTCATTCTATGTAGTTTCTTCCATTGCAACCAGAATGGACATATAAACTATGTCTAACATACTAACTCATAAATTATAGGGGTGGGGATTAAAGATTCATTCCAACCAGACCTATGCTCGTAGAACCTCAGGTAAATATCCCAAATAACATCATTCAATGTTCACATTCATATCAATTCACCTACCACATATACCATATCACATGTCATACATGATCTATAAAATGGGGCAACCAAATTTCAATGTTTTTTTATCACATAAATCACCCTTATTCTATTACCCATTAAGACAAAAACCATTTACATATCATATCCCATTCAACTTTTTCACAACATATTCCATAACACATTTACCATATTCCAATATTTCTATATCTTAATGAATTTTACATACAAATAAATTACCTTGTGCTAAACCATTTAACACATTTATCAATTCAAAAAAAATTAACCATTAAACACCTTCAATATTTCATATTCATTAACCTACTTATTTATTTCATGTATATTTCATAATTCACAATAAAAAATTAGCATTTTTACAAATAACTCAATCAATGATAATCCAGACAAGAATCCTTCATATTATCAAAAAAATAGACAACCATTATTCATACCATTTATAATTCACTGAAAAACTAAACAAATTTAACATGGGATCCAATTCATCATAAGAAAACTAAAAGCTTAAAAGATAAATTTCATATGACCCTAGATATTAACATAATCCATGGGTGTCTTTAATCAATTCTATTCAACCTAAAAGAATTCCATAAGTATAATGAGGGGTTTATTTCATTATTTATCAAAACATTTTACCAAATAGAAATCAATACAACAAATAAAAAATATGGGGGACGAAATATTATAACTACACATGAAAAAATGTATAACATCTCTATGAGATATAACTTGTACCCGACCTATCTCTAATAAAATGAGGAAAACAATTAATTGAAGAATTAGTTTTATATTAAAACACTTTTTGAAGAATAATAAAATATTAAAAAAAGGCTTTTAGGTATTCATAATAATAAAAAAATTACAATACATAATCTACAGAAGATAAGAAAGTTAAATATTAGACATAAAAATACCTCTTAACTATAACAAGTGACACACCAAATAACCTAAAACCGAAGAAGAACCTCACATATTATTTTTAGGTCTATAGAGTTCGTCACTAGGGATTCAGGAGGAATAAATGAGGAGAAAAATTAGTGTGATATTTAAAATCACAATGTAGAAAAACTGGAAATTACGACTTTTTCAATGGAATATATTTTCCTGATAGTTTTCAAAAACATTCTTGAATCATGTACCCTCCTTTGAAAAATAGATGATGAGTTTCATTATTATGTTAGGGTAACTTATGGCCAGACAAACAATGCTCCAAATAGGTAAAATACCAATATCTATGGTCACATGGTTTTCGTAGAGAGGCCATGATTTTTTCTATGTTCACATTGATTCCCCCCTATTTTCATGTTTTACATAACCTTTCACCTTAAACATGTTGTCTGAGTTCTATATAATTTCATGTTTTGATCCAATGTAACTCCCTTCATGCTCGTAAAACTCCCAGGAAACATATCCTTAACAAAAAAAAGTCTTTAAAAAAAATATAAATTTGTTCCTACCTCTATGAGGACTAGGGTCATATATGTTATTTACTAAATATGGAATTTTTCCATAATAATGGAAATTTCAATGAATAAAATACATCTTCACCAAGAAATATTATGTTTTATATGTATACATAATTTTAATTCAATTTCTTTGTTAAAAATAATCATTATGAAATCGATAATAAAAATAATTTTAATAATTTTTAAATAAAGAAAAAAATAAAGAAAAATATTAATTCATAATTGGTGAAAGGTAATGGAATTATTGACATTATTTTAATAAAAATATATTAATATAATAAAATAGTCCTAAATAATAGAAATATAATACAATTTTATATGAAAATATTCTGTTGGACTATTGAGTACACATGAAAAATAATTTAAATAGAAAAATGGTAGTATTGATAAATAAATCATTCATAATTATAATGATTATGATAAGGAAATAATTTTCTTAAAATTCTAACTATAGAATAATAAACCTATAATATATTGATTAAAGATGACAATATAAAATAAAAACATACCAAATGGCCTAATTTATTTGAAATTAATTTTTTCTAAATGTATTTTAAATTTAAATTTATTATAAATGCATTCCACAACCTTTTAAATATTTAAAATATAATTTATTTTCACTTATTATTTGTAAATGAACAATTATTTTTAGTTCTATATTAAAATATTCATTTTTTAGTGTTGAGTTTTTCAATCTTCATACATGTTTTTTGTTAGTAGATTCCATCAATGAAAATTTATTATTTTCCCATCATATAAATAATCCAAATAATGAAATTAATATTCTATATCATCATTATATAAATATTTATAATCTTCTTTTGAATTTTTGACAAGAAAAATGCTTCACAAAACATCCTCGATGGGGGTCTCCAAATGTAAAATTTATGTACATTATAATTTCTTAACAAGAAGGAAGGGAAAAAATATAGCTGATATATTATATTTATTGAATAAGAATACATTCATAAAAATAATATATAATAATAATATAAATAAACATAAAAATTCATAAATATTTTCGTTGAAAAATATAATACTTCTCTTCATGTCTAGGTGGTCTACATATGTGAAAGAATATTGATTTATTTTCCCATTTTGTGGGCAATGTTGTTAGTAAGGAATTAACCATAATCATAATTACATATAAATTTATAGTAGATATTTTTTTTATTATATTGTCATGTAATGTAAATAGTTGAAGGAGGTATAATAGTATTATTATTGAAAACACCATGTTAAGACTTATTCCTCATCTTTTGATGACCCCATTTGGATTACACATTGAGACTTCATGCATTGGAATTTGGACTAATTGTGGGAATGTATATCATAGTAATGGATTATAATAATGTATATGGATGTTAATTAGAATAATTTTATATACCAAAATGTGTGAAAATGGGAAGGGATATGGGATTCTACTATATAAAGATGGAGCAGATTTAGATGGACATTTTATATAAAAAAAATATAAAAATGTATTAAAGATTATTCATGTATTATTAATTATATAGTTTTAATATTATATGATAAATGTTATAAATATTATTATCAATTATGGTTTATAAATACTTAAGTAATTTATTTCCATTTTTATTTTTTTAACAACTCGGTAAATAAGTTTGAACTCTTATAGTGGTTACACATTTTTAGTGTTTCTACAATTCATTATGAACACAAATTATTATTAACTATATATGTAATTTTTAATATGATAGATTAAAATATTTGACCTATTTACACATTTTATTTTTTTAAAATTTTGTTATATTTAATTTAGAAAAACTATTTAAAATATAATGAAAACATTATTAGTGAAATAAATTTTTAATAATAAAAATAATTTTGAATTAATATATTGTATAATTTTGATTTCAATGTAATAAATATTATAATTAATAATTAAATTATGTTTATTATTTCTTGAAATAAAAACAAAAAAATTCAGTTTAAATAAGTGATTATGTGACTGTAATTTAAACCAATATTTATTTGGGTATAAAATCAATTAAAATCAAAAGATATTAATAATATATTTCAAAATTTTGTATTGTATTTTTACATTAATTATATAAATTTTTAATATTAATTTAATTGATATATTGGTGTTTTTATCATTAATGATATTCTAATATAATTACAGGTGAAAAAAATTAATATTTTTTGATAATCTATAATTTTCGCTACCACAAAAAAATGTAGAATTTTTTAATAATACAAAAACCTCATTCTAATATAATTTATACATGATAAATTTAAAAAAATTTAAAAAATTTAATTAATTTCATTAAAAATTAATAATTTTAGAATAAATTATTTATATTTTTTAAATTAAAATTAAATAGAAACATATTTTTAAATTTTTTATATTAGAAGAATCAAATTTAAAATACAAAAAATTATGTACTAAATAATTTTGAATTAATTAATAAATTTTAATTATATAAATAATTTATAATTAATCTCTATAATTTGATTGTTACCATTAAAACATGTAATTTAACAATGAGGATCTAAATATCAAATTTATAATATTTTTTAGTTTTCATAGTGAGTGATTTTTAAGGTTGATCATGTTGTCAAGCATTTCATTCAACTATTCTATATTTTTTGGAGAGTAACATTTACCCGTGATAAATAATTTAATTAATTTTTATATTAAATTTTGATAATGACGATTTCAATATTTTGAATGAATAATCTTAAAAGGAAAAATTATAAAGATTAATATAAATTATTTTTAAAAAATGGAATGATGGAATTGTAATGGTTCTCTGACATAACACATAATAATGTTCTCAAATTTGGAAAAATTAGTGAGATGAGAGAATATCGATAAAGGGGAAAAATAATATCAAACATGTAATAATTGTTTATAAAATATGATATGATCATGACAATGTTAATGATAAAAATCATAATTTAGTAAGGGGTAAAATGTTCTTCTAATATTGAGACTTAAAGATAAATATTCTACATTTTAGTTTCGACATAATTTCCCTAAAGTTGTGGGATTATTATAATATCATTATTGGAAATTGTATAATGTAGTTAATTTACATCATTCAAAAATCATTGAATTTTTTCATTTAATATTTTCATCATTTTGCACATCTGATTCTAATGATTAACTATTGAGATAAATTTTCCATGAATAAAGTAGACAAATAAATACCTTCAATATCATAAGAAGGATAAAATAGAGGAATTTTATATCGCATATTTGAAAAATAAATTAGAATGATTTTTGATATTACTTAATATGAATATTCCTTCCTTTTATTATGTAATATGAAAATATAAAAAAATATAATTTCACCCATATTTTTTTTGACAAAATAAGACGGATCCATTAATGATAGAGATTAGCAGAAATACAGCAGCATAACCACGATGGAAAATGATTGAACCAAAGCAAATCCTCGTAAGGAGGGCCAACGGCTGCCATCTTGTGAGCGGCTTCATTCGCTTCCCTTTTAATAAATGAGAAATTGCAGGAATTGAAGCCTTGTCTCCGAGAGTGAATACACCAGATAATGGGGCCGAAAGGTTGAAGCCCGCCTTCAGTGAGATTGATGGCATTGATTACACTGAGACAGCCAGATTCGATGTGAATGGAATCCCAACCGCGGTGTTTTGCAAAGTTTAACCCAACAAGGATGGCGGCAGCCTCCGCGACTGAGGGCTCCCAAAGTGCATAACGTGCTTCGTGTTTGGCTGCGATAAGATTTCCCTGGTTGTCTCGGGCCAGTAAACCTAGTCCAACTAGGCCATCCTTAGGGAGAGAGGCATCCACATTGATCTTACAAATCCCTTCCGGTGGGGGGCACCAATGTTGGGGAAGAGGAGAGGGAGTGAAAAGTTTTTGTTGCTCAGGGTGGTTCTGCCAAACCGCAATCCATGACAATGCCCGATCAATCCAAAAACTGGGGGGCCTCCGGAAATGATTGAAAATGGCCTCGTTCCGCCTATCCCAGACAATCCAAGTCAGAATGCACAGGGCGCCTGCTTTAGCCGAGGAAAAGGAGGAGCACCATCGCATCATAAATAAACCATTATATTAGAAATAAACCATTTTATAACATATTGATTTGAATATAAACATTTTTCATTGAGTGATAGGGTGCGATACAATATAAATAGATGATATAAATGACTACACGGATACAAACTTAAATGAAACAATGTCTACAATTTATCATTGGATCAATGTTTATTTTATCACAACATAATGAAATTCATCATCCATTTATGTAATTGAAAAATATTTTACATTTATTGTTATCATTTTCTAAAAAAATTCCTAGATGCAAAGTTAATATATAATTATAGTAACATATATAGATATAGTTAATTAACTAGTAAATTGATACATCAGTATTACCCTTATATACATCTTCAAGATAGGAATATTCCAAACACATATTATACACTGAAATTTAATTTATGGAAGTTAAAGGGGTCTACATTAAAAATATTACATGTTGGAAATTCTAATATAAAATTCATACATTTTTAAACATTAATTTTTACATAGAGAATATTTTTCATCTATTTATGATTCATTCCATTAGAAAAATAATATGTGGGGATGTCTTTCTTTTCCTTAGTCATACTTTATTCTATTTAATGTTTCGATAAAATACTAATATTTAGAATGAACATTGTAAACATGTCTTTATTCATCAAACTAAATATCCAATAATACAATGTGGATTTTCTACAAAGTCTGTATCATTATGTTCTTATATTGGATGTTTGAATCAAAAATATAAATATATTCATTATCAAATTATATATAAAATAAAATATTTACATTCAAAATCAACTCTCTTATAATGAACAATGTATTTTTTAATTAATATCTATTTAAGTGATTCCTATTTCACACCATATATTTACTCATCCTACGTAGTATTTTGATTCATCAGCCACTATTTATTTTAATAATTCATTAAATAATACACACATATAATAAAAAAATCTATTTAATTACATCATAAATCATGAAATATATTTTTAATTTAAAAAATCATTATTTTAGAACTAAAATATTATTTGTTTATTTATATAATGGGTATTTCTATAATTAAGTATTCACCTATTATAGAATAATTCTGCGAGGGAACAATTTACTATAATTAGACAACATTTCTAGTCATATCTTTACCTAACATCATTATTATTTTATAAGCTTCAAAACTATTAATATGGATGTTAATTTTTGATAAATCCTTTTACAGACTACAAATAAGGATATATTTTCCATTCCGTCCTCTAAAAACAATTTTTTTCAAAATTTTATATACTAGACTTGACCATAACATTATGATCCCTTCGTAATAATTCTGAATATTGTTAGATATGGATCATTAATTCAAAATTCATGTAATATAAAATATTACAATCATAATATAAATTTTATTGGAAATATACTAAAATGATAAAATTATTTTAAAATAATTTAAAATTTCTCAAAAAACAAATGTGAATTATTACAATCATATTCCTTGAGAGTGCATATTTAGTTTTGAATTCTTTTTTTCAATAAACATTCACAAATTAAGATCATTTTTACAACCAATATAACCATTTTAGAGTTTATACACCTAAGTGAATCTGTTCCATTATGGAAAAAAATTATAGTATCCAAAAAATGGTTTGATATTCCAGGAAAACCATACAATCATGACTAAAAATTCATGATATTTTTAAATACATAGTCTTTTCAAGATATTATATCACATGAATATTTTCCAAAATATATTCTTTCTTATGTCTAGTTACTAGGGATCATACTAAAAATTATCTAATACCAACTATAATAACATAATCTATATTATTATAGTGATAGTGGTAACATCTTCACAATGTAATTAGATAAATTTGATAGCTTAATCTAGGATAAAAGACATTAATATTCATGGAATACTATATAACAGAATTAATTGAACATTAATTATTATAAAATAAAATAAAAAATAATATTTCCATTAAGAAAATTATTATTACTTGTAGTATATAATTTAATATCAATCATTGTACACTATGTTTTATCCTAAAGAAATGAAATCAAATATAATTTTCAACTATTATTCTCTATAAGAAAGTGTGTACAATAAAAAAACTCATATAATAAATAATGATTGAATAATGTGATATGGATATATGATGATAATTTTGTTTCCTTATGTGTAATCATGTGATATTAAACAATATAAATTAATTAAATAACTATTAAAATAATAAAATGGCTATAATTAATATATTTAATATTTATAGGATTCAATACTTTGGTCATTATAATCTGATTGAGGAGCCCTATGTGAATGATATCATATGTATTTTTTTGTAGAATATTTTAAATACCAAAAATGTTATATCTATATAGACCAATCAATTAAATATTGGGCTTGGTTATTTTTGTTCTGACCCATTATATAATATGTTCAGTATATTTATCTAATATATAAACAATACAACACAATCACCCTTCCTTATTAATTAATAACTATAAATATTTGAGGAACTATAATACAGAATGTCAGTTTTTTCATAGGTAAAATGATTATAATCCTTCATAATAAGAATATTGATTGGTATAATTATATTATAACTTTATTAGATCATAAAATTTATTAAATAAAGTTATCATATTATTAAAAATATATTATAACAACATTTGAATATGGTATTGATGAAAAAATATATATTTATTTGGAATATATGTATTTGAAATAGTGAAATTTAAAAATTATTATGAAATTTTATTATTTGGAATGAAAAATAGTTATTATAAATTATTATTATATAATTAAATTAGTCATGGTGGAGGTAAATGTCATTCATGAGGTATCTGTTAAAACAATGATTTCATTCACACTGTTTTTAAAAAGTGTCTCATTTTACTAATAAAAATAGGAGTATGCTTCATAATATTAATAAAAATAAAATAAGAGGGAGAAATATCATTAATAAGTTAATTTTGAATATTAAAACATCCATATAATCATTTTAATAAATTTTCTTACATCGAAGAAATAGTTTACCGACAAAATATAAAAATATAGGTGATTTTCCGTTAAAAATAAATCACACATTAGAGTGTATTAGGATAAGAAAATGTAACTAAAATATTTAATTAATATAAATAATTTTAGGAGAATATTATTAATGGGGTTCATGATTGAATCATCATATAAAACATCCATTACCAATATGATGATAAACAAACCAAAATAAAAAAATGATTAAGAAATATACCCTACCTTCATGTATATGTTTTTTATATTTTTTAACAAATATATATATATATAAAGTTAAATTATTCTAAATCTTTACCATAACCAATTTTATAACTACTGTATAATTTTTATATAATTATTTCCTTCCAGAAAAATATATTTATAAAATTCATGTAAAAAATGTCTATTTTGAATGTTTACCATTTCGGTTTTCATATTTGAATCAGTTTCGTATTATCAGTCAATTATAGATAATAATTGTCAAAATATGCCAATATTGTTAATTATAATATAAATATATTCTATATTTATAATGTCTATATTTTTGGACATTTTTTTATTCATACATGAAAAACAGTGTTCAACACATCGTAGAGGCCTTAGTCCACCAGTAGACATGATGTGACAATGTTAATTATTAATTTTTAAATGCATAATAAGATATATGGTAAATTATTTTTTAGTAAATAATAATTATTTAAATAAGATAATATCTAAAAATAATATAAAACATATAAACCATCAATGATTTTTTGTTGTGAGAATGTAAATATTGTATTATTGAGGTAGTCGTCCTCACATTCACACGAACATTGCTTTAATTTATAATTCTATAGAGAAAAATGTAAATAAAAGGAGTTAAAATAAATATAATAAAATATTAATATATTTGAGTTTCATATGTTATTTGGAAATCGTTTAATAATTATATTGAATGATTTATATGAATAAATAAAATTAATATATATGGTTAAGAATAATTACTATTATTTAGAAAAACATCTTTGTATTGAGGAGTATGAGTACTGTGGTTTTTATTTTGATAAAAACATGAACTATTTACCACGGTGAGGTATTGTATAAAGTTATTTGGTAATTTATATTCTAATTTGTATTGATCATGAATTTTTGGAATGTATTAAATGCAATGTCAATTTATAATTGATAATGAGAAAATGATGTTTATATTTTAAAAAATAAAAAAAATATTAATGTAAAATATAAATAAAGTAGATAAAATGTATTAAAATTTTAATAGGATATGATATTGTTCCCAAATATTACCATAAAAGTGGATTTTTAAATATTTTGTTCAATTGTTATACATATCTCTTTGTCTATCCCTTGTTTAAATAATTGTTTTATTAAAAGATTACAATAAATTATATTTATATGAAAAATGTATTTAATTCTATTAATACTTTAAAAATAGAAATAATTAGAATAAAATATATTTTGGGTAACAAAATTACATATATTTCCAAAAATAAATGTATATTAGTATTTTTTCGTAATTGATTTGAAATAATTACTATATTAATCCTTCAATATATATATTTCTCCCATAAAAATGGTTATGTGATTTATAAATTTAATATAATATAGTTGTAATGCTCTAATATTGAATTATTTTGTAAAATCATTATTCTTCATATTCCTCAAAAATATCAATTATTTATGAAAAATATCAAACTCTATCCTAGTAATATTTTTGACCTGATTATCTCAAAATATAAATTAATTTGATAAATTAATTATACTCTCCACAAATAATATTATATTAGTACAATTTTTTGAAAACATGATTTTCATGCCATAAAATAATTCATGGGAAATTAAATAATTAATTAAATGAATTAATCAATGGATATTTTATAAGAGAAAACATTAAAAATACTATTTATAGTTTATTTAGTCTTATTATTACCACCAATTAAACATATATTTTATAATTATAATGTTTATATTATATCATAGTTTTCCTAACACATTGTGTTTAATGTTGAGAAATATATCAATTTTATAATCTTTTTTAAAAACATTATTGGTGTCTAATAAATAGATACAACCATTAAATATCGTTTAAAATATATTCATACTATAAATGTAAAATTTATATTAATAAATATTCCAAGATAAGTGACAACCATCTGAATTTGAAAAACAATCATAGATAATGTCAATAATTCCCCAGTCAAAAAAATTTAATATGGGATATCTAGATAATAAAATATGGTTGTATAAAATGAGAATATTCTTATCAAATAATTATATAATAGAAAAATTGTTCACATATTTTGAGTTATACATTATACGACTATTTAAAATTTTATTTTGGAAAACTGATGTATCATTTTATTTAGGAAACATTTATAATTTAAATATACAAAGCACATTTTGAGTATGAATTTATTTCTAAACCCATGGAAAATTTATATGATTCATAATGAATAAATAATGTCTATTATATTTTGTAAATTCATTCATATGATAAATGTTGAAAACTCGTTGAACATTAAAAAAGAATTCAAATGTAACACTTACAGAGAACTTTTAGAATATTACATTTTCAATAATGTGTGAATATAAATGGAAAATTTAAAATATCATTAAATATAATTTTAGGAATAAAAATAACATGTTTATAACATCTTATTGAATATGAATTACTAGGAGAAATATTGCTAACTAATTTTAGAGATATGGTTGATTTTCCATAAACCCATTTTCATTCAAATGTAATATTTTTAAATGGAGGATGTGAAATAAAATCCGATAATATACATAGATAACATAATGAGGATAAAATATATGAAGTTTATAAATTCAGGAAGATATTTTAAGCATTAAATTTATTTTCATGATCTTAATCACATAAATTTTTGTAAAAAAATTTCTAGCAAGTCAATGATATTGTATTGGATTATTACTCCAGGGAAGTAGAAAATGTATTGAAGGAATTAAATGAATTGATGTATTTCCTGAAGAACATTATGGAATACACCCATCATATACTTGGTTGGATTTCTTGAATAAAATTTTCATTATATATATTAGCACATGTAGTTCTTTTAAATGGACTAGCACATCTATGGAGCTCCCCATCCAGCAAATGTTGTCAATAGGAACCAGTCATGATACTACGTGTTCAACAGATTACCATTTCAATGATTCAAAATAAAAAGTGTATTTGATCCAAATATGTCAAAGAGAATTAATTAAGATCATAAAATAATTGACATGGATCATTAATTTATTTTATCAGCCTAATGAACCCCCAATTACAATAAATTAATATATGTACTTATCTAGGGAGGAATGGAGATAATAAAAAAAATTCTATGATAGATACATTCCACAAAACAGTTTATGATTGAATAATATGACTATTTTAAATGACATAACATGGGAATTTCAATAAAAAAAATATTAAAATGTATTCAATATCGTCAATCCAATTTATATTTTCCTTGTATCATAATGTTTCATCTATCAAACTATTTTAATTTTTAATAGATATTCATATTTAATATACTATCAATCTCCCACAACCCATAATCATGTTCTATATATTTATCCTCTTGAAATACATGAATGATTTGTATGTGGTTTTTATGTATTGAAATTATTATTCTTCATCTTCATCATTTAGAGATCAATAATATAAATGTGAGGGTTCTTTTTTCAAAGATTTTGTTAAAACATATAGTCTAATTGGGGCTAATTAACTCCATTAATAACATGTGATTAAATTATATGGTCAATGGATTGTATATTATATTAATTACAATAGCAAAAAATGACCACCCAAGACTATATGTGGGGATGATACATTGGGTACCAATATTGATATAACGATGAAATACATTATTAGAGAGTACATTTATAAGTTCACCAATTTTGTTTTTCCTTATACTATTGTTTTAAATTCTATTATTCAAACCTATCATTAATTTATTTAATTTCAAATAGATTAGATCTATGTTTATCAGAACTATATTATATCATTAATTTTAGATTATTTTAAAATGTAATCTACATCCAATAATTTGATATTAAAATTGAAATACATATTTTTTCAAATATTTTAACTTTTTATTATAAAAATATCTGTATATTGAAAAATTGTTTTTATTTAAAATTAATAACTAATATAAATATTCGATCATTTTAATGAAAAGAGTTTTTGAATAAATATTATCTTGTAAATGAAAATTGATTGAATTATAACATTATTTTAATATAGATAATTATTATTAGTAGACAACTGATATCTGAACCTCTCATAGATCTATGGGTCATACTGTATAGATGTTATTCCGGTATGTTATATTCCTAATATTGAGAAAAAAATAAAAATGGAATAAAAATTATATTTCTTAATATGAATTTGATTATAAATCCATGATTGACCTACAATATTATTTAGGTAAGTTAATAGTGTACTTATATACAAAAATCTGTAGTTTACTATTAAAATATTTACTGGTACTCATCAAATAATTAATAATTATATATTTTATAATATTGATATGTACATGAATCATTTTAAATGATTTAGTATGAATAAAAATTAATCTATTAATAATATGATTATTTTATTTAGATATATAATTAATGTTATAGTTTCTCTAGATAAAACCATTACTATGATATATTGATCATGAAATTACATTAGGATTTACATAAAAATTAGCATCCTTTTGTGATAGCCAATAAGTTTAGGAAGTTAAAAATAGTCATGGTGCAGAGATCATCAAATCCTGTAGACCTATGTGACCACAATGAGGTTTGTATGTATATTTAATATTTAAAAATGTTATAAAAAAAGAAGGATGATCAAATTCAATTAAAATAATTATGACACTTTCTATAGTAATGAAATTTTTTCTTCTATCAATGTATTTTAATTATACCTATCATAAAATGAAATTTAATCAAAATTCATAAAATTTTTGTGTTAAATGTGAAAAATATGTGATGAAAATCATATTAATAAATATAAAAACATACATTTGGAATTATAATTATCTAGAATCATGAATATGAATAATAAAACAAAATTATGAAATACATCATGGTTTCAATATAGAGTGAAATATATTACCATATCGCCTCAATAGAATCATGTAACAAATTCATCATGTTTCAATTTGTAGATGATTAGGATATAATCAGAGTAGAAAAAACAATCTTCATTAGCGGATGAAAATTCCTCTTAATTGTCTTTTAAAAATAACCAATAATAGGAATATATAAAATAATATGTTTCTAAAAAGAATATGGTTTTTCTAAATATACATTAATTTAAACATATATTTTAAAGAGTTATAATGAAGTGATTAATGAATACGAGCAATATGAAATGCAAAAACATGATGAACATAAAAAATTAAATTATCACCATAATGTGCATGACTTACAGTAACAAATTGATGATATAAAAATATTTATCATGATATTAAAAAAACAAGATATAAAATCGAAATAAAATATTGGATTTACAATTCCATTAAGGAAATAAATTTTAATATTCTCTTGAGTAATGATAGTACTATCAGAAAATATTACATTTATAAAATTAATAGAAAAATTATTTCTAATTATTTCAATAAAAAATAATTTTATTAATGATTATTATTTACAATATCACTTGATATAGTAACCAAACAATTATTCATCCTTCAACCAATATCTCATCTCCAAATTAAATTTCAAATATAAAAAACTACATGAATCCTTCCAAAATAATATATATAGATGAAAAATAAGTGTAAAAAATGACAATTTCATAACATTTTATAAAACATTCCAATATAGTACCTCTAAAAAGAAAACATTATACATTCAAATTGGATTGTTATGGACTATATTTTGTGGCCCATAAAAATGTAATATACATGATTATAATAAATGTACAATATTTAATATTTAATAAAAAATCAATAAATAAAAAAATATGTATTTTTATAATGTGTATTCTCATTTAAATGATTATAAAAGATGTTTTATTCGTTGATGGTATAAAAAAAATTTTACATACCTTAAAAAATTGTCATATAATTATTTTAAATTATATTGATTTTTTTTCATCAAATCATTTTATTATCAATGGTATTTATTTTCTTACCATTATTCATGTAATAAATATTATATTAATTTTTTAAAATCATTTTCTTCACAAAATGATAAATGTATTGGAATATAATAGTGTGATTGTTGGATTAATAATATAATAATTTATCAATATAATATGTTGGAAAACTCATTATATATAGTTAGCTACATCTATTAATAGTTTTACTAAAATTACATTTACATGTTAATATTGACAGAAAATGTAGCAATCTTTGTATACCATAAAAATCATATTTTACACATAATCATGTAGTATTAACAAATAAATATCATTACCTTTTTATGTAAAATATAATTAGGAAAATAAAATTTGAGGTATTGGAGAAAAATAAAACACTTTTGTTATTTTTTAACACGGTAGTAATTTATGAAAGAAAACAGTGTTTGATACATTATTTTACACGGAACACTGAATTTAAAAGAAACAAATCAAGAATTCAACAATATAATTATTTAATGTTATAATTATCACCAAGCCATTTTAATATTGGGATAAAATAAAAATAACCATGATATTAAAACACATATCTTACACATGTATATCAGAATAATTTTTTATTTTCTAATTAAATAGAACTTAATATAAAGGCCATTTCAAAAAATTGAATTTTTCTGGAAGAACTATATGAATGCACAGAAACATGATTTATATAAAGAAATCTAGTAATCTATATTTATTGAACGATTTTAAATATATATATATTTATTCCATTAAATTATTATCATTATTATCATTTGTTTTGTATATATGAGTTAAAATTGAAACAAATTACATGATTAAAAATTGTATTTTTTAAAATATTATTTTGTCATCTTTTTATGAAAATAATTTATTTAGGGAATGTTTTTTTAAATAAAAATTAATTTATTTTATTATATACTTATGTTATTATAAATTATGAGATGAAAATTACAAATGGGAATTTTTCTGATAATTTAATAAAAATATTAATTCTTTGATGAATAGTGAAACATACTGAATTTTAATCGAAAAATAACATTAAATTTAAGTATTTTATAGAGTTAATATTTTATAGTATTAATAAATTAACATGAGTATAATTATATATCAATAAGATTATTTTAGGATAATATAATATTTTTCATATTTAATTTTCATATAAAAATATTTTACTCTTTTAGGAAAATTCATTTTAAAAAATGCATCTCGTCATTTCTACTATATTGATTTTCAAATTATTATTGTCCATATATTTAAATTGTATTTGGTAAAATTAATTAAATATTTTTAATAAAAATAATATATTTTCAAATATTTTCAATTTCATTTTTTTTACAAATTAACATATACAACGGTATAAATAATTTACCTTGGATAAGGTAAAAATGGATTTACTATGTGGTTAAAATAATATAAGGTTCAAAATGATCTAAAAACATGTATATAAAAAATTTTTTGGCCATATTCCAACCACAAATATATATTATTGATTGCGTTAGAATATTTTTGAATTGTAAAATGAAGAAACCATAGGTGGAATTTAATATTTTTAATAAACTAAATTTGTTCCACTAACATCACATATTAATAGAAACCCCCATTGCTCCTATATTAATAAAAAAACCCCAATATTAATATTGATGGGCTAAATAATTTCTTTTATACTGAAATAACATTGACCTAAATTTTAAAAAAACCATCATAGGATGGCCATTTGTGAAAACAATGAGAAGTTACATTGAAAAGATATAATGTTGTTCATTGAGTGTCTTTTATTTCGTACTCAACCTCCTTATATTTTTTATAAAACATAATTAGAAAATAACATCCTTTTATTACATTTAATGAAACATTATAATGTTTATAAAATAACATAAATCTTTCTATTCCTTTATAAAATGGGTTAGAAATCATTTTTCACGTGTTTAGAGAACTACCACCTCTAGAATAAAATCCATTCATTTCATCATTACTAACTCTCAAGGTTATGTATAATGATGTATTTAAAGAATATATATGATATATAAAACATAATTATACCTCTTGATTAACTATATAATATATACATGTTTAGGTTCCATTACATCATGGATGAAATAATGTCAAATATGCGTACAATGGACTAAAACCTCACATAACATTGTGATTCATTTTCAATATCCCTTTACATGGAGTATAAAAATGATAAATATATTTAATATAAATTAAATAATTAAGATATCCCTGAAATTATAATAATTTTTAAAACAAAATATATAATTTTATTTCATATATTTTATCTCATTGAAAGATTATAATGTCATTCATGTATATGTGGGCTTCCACCTTCCCAAATATATTTGACTTTCAATTCATCACTACAACACATTGATGAAATATATATTTGTAGTTGATGAAATAATATATTATATATGATATTATAATAAATAATTAAAACCAATATATTTCAAACAATTCTTACGTAATTATCATTGAGAAATATATATTTTACTAATGCGTACGTAAGACTCTCCATCTCCATGGTTGTAATATAAATTATTTTCCAAATAAATATTTCATGACTGGTCTCAAAATAGGATTTTATGTATATATAAAATAATAATATATTGATTATTATTTTGGAAATGGGGGAACATTGTTCAAGGTAAGGGGAGAAAATATAGAAAATCAAAACCTATAAGAGAAACAAAGTGGTTATTGAACATATAGTGATTTTAACAAGTGATTGTTTAAACAAGTGTAAAAAGGGTCATAATGAAATCATATATGGTTTTATATAGATAAATATGGTTCTAAAACATATTTATAAAAAAAACATTTATTTATTATACAGGATAAACTAATTCTTACTAATAGATGTCGATACATATAGAATGGGATTTATAGTCTCTATAATATTTCGTAGTGACATATGAAAATTCACCACTTGTAACTATTTTTTTATATATACTAAAAATTATAAATTTTATATTATGAATCAAATTATTTTATTTTTAGGTAATTTTTTATTTAATTTTACTCTTTATTACTTATTACGAATCGAAATATTACTAATGTGATAATGGATTTTCTTTTCACAATATTCATTCGTTTAGACATATTTCATGTCATGATAAAATATTCTATTGTAAGGTATATATGATGTCAACATGACTTGTAATATAAGTAATTTATTTATACTAATGATAATATATGTATCATTTAATGATAATGTTTTGTGGTGATAATGATTTAAAGTCACAGTGTAGTAAGTGTTTAATATTACAATCTCCTCATTTACCAAGAGTGTTGTTTATTATGTCTCTAATATTGATATAATATTATCTAAATCGGAATAATTCTCTTGTATTTTGATATCCATTTTTTATAAATGATTATTCTAGTAGAAATACAACTTTTATACTCATTTATACTTACAATTAATGGAATAAATATATATGTATTAAGAATATATTTTTTTTCTATTATTTCTAAATCCCGTTTTCCATAAAAATTGTTTTTTATTAAAAAAATTATAATTTTATAACCATTTAAAAACAATTTTTGAACATAATTTTATTCAATTTTTTACATTTTATAAAAAATTGAATGTAATCTTTTTTTCATTTTCCAAACTATACCACAATTGAAATTTCATAAAATTTTAATGGAATCATTACTTTTTATTTTTGTGAATTTAATAGAATTTTATTTTATCATAATCAATATATCTCTTCGAGGGTCGTTTGTATATTTTAATAGTTATTTTCAATTTTTTTAATATTATTTAAACAAAATTAGTCTCTAAATTTTTCAATAAAAGTTATGTTTTCCTATGAAATCTTCAATGTGATCTTTTAAAACGATTCTCATAATTCTTTAATTGAGATATATGATATGTTATGTAGTTATCTAATTTTACAAAATGTATATATATCTGTGATGACATGTAATATTGCAAATTTATTTATGCTATTGATATTTAATATTTCCATTAATGTTATTATATCATGGGTAATAAGATTCAATGTACCCAAATTGTAGAGTGTTTTATTTTATAATATAATGATATATCTATATTGGTCATTATTATTCTTACAATGATGAAATCATATGATAAATAACAAATTAAAATTATAAATTTTCATTATGTCTAGTTAGCACATTAGAATGCTTATTTTATCCCTATTTTTTTCTCATTATATACAGATGAGTTTATAAAATAACTATTTTTGGAAAATTAATATTTTGAAAAAAACTTGTTTCCTTCCAAAACCATATTTTCTAATAATTTTTTAAATTTTTTATCATTATTGTAAAATTATTTACCAAATATATATTTACCCATCATTAATTTTTACAGAATATATCAAATTTTAAACATAATTTCATTATTTTTAAAAACATTTCCATTTGGTCTTTCCAAAAAATATTAAATGAATATTTTTGTACATCATTGACGAAATTCCCCACATTCTTTGCCATTATTTTTTTAAGATTAATTCATTAAAATTCAAGGTTGTTTAAAAAAATCATTTAAAATTTTTTTTCTTTAATAAAAATTCATTTTCAATGTAAATTTTTAATTTTCCTCAATAAATGATTTAATTGATTTTTATGTATTTGAAATTATTTTATTTCAATTTTATTTCAATGAAAATAATTTCAAATTATTTTTACTATTTAAAAAATTATATTCAATTAAATATAATAATTGTTAATAATCATTTCCATTGATTTCTGATCCATAATTATAATTAATTTTCTCTAAAATTCAATTTTGTTACTTATTCCTTTTCTAGGATATGATCAAAGGATCGCATAATTAAATTTTCTCCAAAATAATGGTTGTGGAACCCATTTATCATTTACTAGTGATATCCAAAAAATACATACAAATAATGAATATAGAAGTAATCAATGGATCATACAACTAGTTATTCATATATAACATAAGAGTTTCTAAATATAGACCACAATACCCTTTAAAAAATCACAATAACGTTTATTTATTATATAAAACTCTTCTCCTTTTAATAAATTCTTTAAAACCTCAAATTCATAAAATATTAAGGAAACAAATATATATATGTATATATATATAATTATCATTGGAAAATTTTATAGTATTATTCATATAATAGAGGGATCATTGAGGAACTTCAATGTGATATAAAATCATATTCCATTAATGTTTTTTGAGAAAAATAAACGGTATATACTTTGAAATAAAAATGATATTCATTTGAAATCATTTTATAAAAAATAAATAATGGCTAAAAATGACTTGAATCAAACATAGTAGAATATAAAACTGAATTAATGAAAATACGATAAAAAAACATTGATATTTATGAAAACTGATTTTCGTCTGAAATGATAAATAATGTCAGTTTAACATAAAAACATATCATTAGTATCAATAGATCATTAATAAATGAAAATTAATGGAAAATATTTTATATATATAAAACTAAATAGAAAAATTTAAAATGTATTAAAGAAAAAATGTTGTTGGAAAATTATTTATATCTCTTCATAGACGTAGTAGTCCACACATACACATTGATGATGGATTGAAACTAAACGGTATTAATTTTTTCTTAATATATTTAGTATTAATTATTTATAAAGTTGAATGTTCAATGTTTTTTAAATTTAAGTAATATTATTGAAAATTTGGATTCCATTTTATCAATATCATGCAATTTTGGTTAAGAAGATTAATTTAATTGTACTCCTGAATGAATTCATTTAAAAAATTCATAAAAAATGTTTCAAAAGTATAAATTATTTTTTTATTAAAATACTACATAAAACTAATTACAATATAATATATTAGAATATATATAATATAATTGCTCAAAGTGTAGTTTTAAATACCTTATAGAATAATTAATGTCATTATAAGTAATTTAAAAAATGTAGTACTATTTAAAAATATGTTTTAGTCACTATTACATAAAAATAGATACTATCAAAATAGTTTTAAATTTTATTAGTAAGATAATTTTTTAATTAAAATCTAATAAATAATTGAATTATATTATTATTTCTTCTAACATACAGAGTAAATTAATTATAATATTTTATAACGAATAGAACTACTAAATAATTAAAGGAAAAAAGCATTTTCCATGTATATAACAACATTACAAAAAAAATTAATATTTAATTATCAATATATTTTCTCTCTATATGGATAGTATCTCTCCAAATGATAGAGATTTCATATCTCTTTGATCTTGTGATAAGATTTAGGGACCAATTTATGGTGAGATTGTTAGTCATTATCAAATGTTTGACATTTTTTCAATTCATGACCAATTTGGAACAATTTTGAGGAGGAAAATGATGAAATACTTACTGAGGAGGGGTCTAGAGGATTCACTGCTGAATAGGGGTTGGCATGGGTGGATGCTACTTCTGGATTAGATAGATCTAGGCTGATCGTAAAAGATCAGTTGTGGCATGGGGGTTTGTGGGTCTAGCTGCAGACGAACATGCAATGATTTGTGAGAAATTTTCGTTGAAGAATGAGTTCATGTGATGCATCTAGTGACATTAGGAAGGAGACATATGGGAAAGGCCTAGTAGATGATCAGTGATGCAGCGAGGCATGATCGTGATGTAGGGGTTTTTGGGTCCGGTAACTGACAGTAAAGCTTCTTAATGTGAGGGATTATCATTTTTTCTTAAGGTGGTGTTTTCCATAGGAGTGGAGAAGGACATGGATATTGGAAACATGTGATTTATACAGGCTAGGGAGATAGTTTAGCGCAAGCGAAATAAGGGTCGTGTGATCCCAACGGTGGTGTTAGCCTCGGCAGGCGGTGTTTGATGCAGTGATGTGTTGATGGAGTTCTGACGGAGATGGTTTTCATCAAAGATGGAACATGAAATGTGTGAAAATTTGGTTTCTAGGATGTGGATGAATGTTCAGTTTACCTAGTATCTAGGTAGTTGAATAATTGTATAAGAAATGAGGGTTCGACCAGATTAATCTGGAAAAGGATTCTCATCGGGTGTTGACATCTACAGTTGGCTATGTGGCTTTGATTGTTATGAGGCTTGTTTTTTAATATTTTTTGCAGTTCTTTTTCATTGGGGTTTTTTTCTGGTCTATGGATTGATTATTTTAGGGTAATTTATTTTGGGTATTTAATTGGAAGGAATTTGGATGTTCATTATGTTTATTGTGGTGACATGCACTACATGATTTTTTTGTATGAACATTTATTTTCATTAATATATTTTTGTATCGAGCCTACTCGGATCCTGAACATTCCTTGTATTTTCATTATCTAAAACATTTATTCATAACTTTTTGGATTATATTATTATTAATTCCACCATCTGAGTATCTTATATATGATGGTATACAATATTATGGATCGTTTTGACTTGAGTATGTTCATACAGAATGAAATTAGATAAGTTTAATTTATTTTATATGAAAAATGTCATAAAATATTCGGGTGTTATATTATACCACAATTGATATAAATTTACCTATATAAATTTCATAAATATTTTTTAAACAATTAGTATAACCCTATTCATTACATTCTAAGGTTCCTATGTATCTTCCTTAAATTTCAGATTCCTCTAGAGAAAATTTACAAGGTGAGTAGCTATGTTCTGTGTAACATTGTCACTATAATGCAAGATTGAAACCATTTACACATTATATGATAGATCATTGTCCCGAACAAACTTAGGTCCATCCTGAATTGGTCCTTTGAGTTGGCCCGAAACTAGGCTTTAGAGGCATTCTTGATCCTCCCGGGCTGGTGACAAGCACCAAGGGCCTCAACCGAGTGACGATGGGAATGATTTCGCACAATATAAATATAGAAAAGAATTAGAATAATAATAAAACATCCCCAAATGTAAAAAAACTAATCAAAACAAATAAGTAAGAATGTACAAGAAAAACTAACCGAATGTGATGACTACTTAACTCCATGTGACGTCGTGGGTCACTCTCCGATCCTAAGAATCAACATCTATGTGGCGTTCAAGATCAAACTAGAAGCTACACCTGAGACATAAAATATGAATGAATAATAGTCATGAATATTAAAACACATTATGTGTGACCAGGTAATCTATTGACAATGTGTTTCCATTAAATAAGGAAACATTACATTTAGGTTGGAACTAAAACATATATAAGTAACATTTTCACACATTTTTTCCTTTAAATCAAATCACAATCCATTTACTTTTTTAACATTAAAACCCAAAATATTTTCCAAGAAATAAACATATAGATTTTTTAAAATAGAGATTCCATTTTAATTAAAATGGGTATACTAAGTATAATACATTTCCAAAATCAATTTTTTAACCATTTTAAAACAGTATCATTTTAGCTATAAACCACCCTATTATAGAAGCAAGCTAAACAATAATTTAAAAAGATCCATGGGAAAGAAAAAAGAAGATTATATAGGAAATAATGAATCAAAACTTTCAAGAAAATATACAAGGGTGAATCCTAAATGCTTGTGAACTATATAGAATGTACTATACGTGTGAATCATCCCAAAGGAATGCCCTATTTAATGACGTTATAACACCATAACACTCTGTGTTTCCCAACCTTTCATAACTGAGGGCACCAATCCCCTAACAGAGAAAATCCTATACTGAGGTCCACTTTCCAATCCATATTCTATACTAGTGCAGAAATCATTCATTGAAAATTCATTTACTATTCCATGTTTCCATATCAACATGTGTAACAAACAAGTGAGCCAACTGATGCCATCCAAGCATCAAATCACATAGACACATATATGTTTTTATATTAACACAAGTTGTGTCACCTGAGTCACCCCAAGGAAGATGTCCCTTGCATTTCTAATTTTTTATCATAGGGGGTTCTTACACAGTGGACCCCCATAACATACTACTCAACAAAAGGGATTGGATCACTTCCCAGGAGATTTTTAATGAGATAACTGTCTATACAAAACTGTCAACAAGGCCTCACACAATTTTTCTCATTTAAAACCATTTATTAAAGAATCACATGATCACCCTTATGCAATCTATGAACACATTTGGAAACCCATTTAAGAAACCCAATTCACCACATTAAATATGGAGAACATTTATAAGGGATAAAAGGGAATTTATAGAAACATTAATAAGGGAATTTTTATCAAACAGTATCATGAAATTTAATTACACTGAGGATATTACATTATTTCACAATATTCAATTATTAAAATAAAACATATATTTCTATCTTTCATTAAATAAAGTTAAGATATTCAAGAAACCAATAATTATATAATTTGAAGGAAAATGCATAGGGAATCCAACCTCAAAAGGGAGAGGACTAAGGAAAAAAACTCACCGCCCAAAACCTTTTACGAAGACTACCCAACAATTGCGTACACATACACCCCTATATATATTACCCTCAATCCAATACACATATTCCCGACACCATGAGGGAATATGTTCAAGGAGGACATATTTATATAGTTACGCGTACCTATGTATTTTTTTAGAACCCTTCTAGAAGACACCAAACAATCTAATTAACCCAAATGAGAATCTATGATTACAATAAATAGTAAATAATACTGAAAAAAAAATATTCAGATGCAGTCAACAAAATCCATGGGCCAAGACCCTTTTTAAAACTACACATAAACCAATATCATTTTGAAATAATGACATTCACCCTTCAAAACCATATTCAATTTATATTGAAAAAATAAAATAAATATCATGTTCACTTGTCAAATATTTCATTTTCTTCCATAATCACTTTCCAAAATCATCCACACCTTATGTTCTCTTAAAAAAATGTTCACACCCACAAAAAAACCATCAAAAACAATTTAATGAAAACCATGCCAATAATCTAGCATAAAACACATCAAATTTCTCATACAAACCTGAACTATATAAATAAGCATGTCAAACCCTTCAAAAATGCATTTCACATCACTCAATCAAAATAATAATCCATTTACAAAATTTTTTGAACCCTTTCTAGAACCAAATCATGATTTTATACCTAAAATAAACATGCTATTTTATGTAGAAAATAATTCTCAACCCAATTGATATCAAATCCTCTCCAAAAAACTATCACACCACACAACATATGTATATATAAAGAAAAAAATAATTAAATATGAAAATCCAATAAAAGATGGTAAAAGATGTCAACCTCAACAATGACGGATGAACTAGAGTGGGCAGAAGCACTTCGCCATTGGTGGCAGACTCTGAATCCCACATGAGGAACACCTGGGAGACCCACCGATCACCTAAAAGATGTATGAAACCCAAAAAATATGATCAACTATGCTCTAGTGTTCATCCAAGCCAAAAATCTGATGGATATTGCCTATCAAAATTGGTGTCGGAGAGGTCGTGCAAGGTGAGGAGTCCACCGGAGGTAGATACCGCTGAGAGGGAGGTTCGAAGGTATTAGGATATGAGGCGATAGTCCTAGGAGGGTGTAGGGTCTATGTCACACAATAGGAAGAAGGGGAGGGGGGTCTCGGTGTCGTGAGGCAGGGGAAAGGGGGGAAAGTCGCGATGTAGGGGTGGTTAGATTATGTTTTACATTTTTTTTATTTATTTAATTCTATTATAATTTTAATTTAAATTATATATTTATTTAATAATAAATAAAACGCGAAAAAGAGTAAAATAAAATGGAAATTCAAAAATAAGTAAAATAACCATGAAGTGTCGGATCTGGGTGTGACAATTCTCCCCACCCTGGTACTTTATGCACCCAAAATGTGCCAAAAGATTTAGTTGATCAAAACAATAGAAAAGATGATTTACAACAAAGGAAAACCATAAAAACTGAAAGACCAAAGAACCAACTCTCACTTCCATTTAGAGCCTAGAAATAATGATTCAATTAAAGAATCTATAAGGCCACTCTCAAAAAAGCCACACATCCATAGAGGGAATCACACAACACCACAAAGCTCGAATAAACAACAAATGATGACTATGAATAGACTAACACTTTTCTAAAAAGAACCCAAAAAGGAACACACTGACCCCTAACACAAAAACCATAGAAGAAACCAGTCCTGGACCATTCTGGATCTCTTCAATTATCAATTAAACGACCCACTATTCTATCCAACCAAATACTACAGTCGGGGTCGAGGTGACAAAAAACACGGAAATTCTAATCCAAGAACACATGGAAGATGTATTCATAATGAGATCATCTTGTGGGGGTCTCCCCACCATATTAGGACCCCAGAAAAACATTGATTTCACATGCTAGAATAACTCCTGAATCAAAAAGAAGGATAGAAATACACAATGAAACCAAAAATTGGATTAAAAACACCACCATTCTACATCAACAACATCAAAAACATTACAAAGACATTATCATTAAAAATGCTCCAAAAGAAAATGAAATATCATTGTTACCACCCAAAATAATACAGAAACACAAATTAAATTAATCACAACAAAAAGTGATTTTTCAACAAAAGAGAATCATCTAATTGAGGTTTCATAAGCGCTACGTTCATCCAACTGATCTGAAAGGTTGTCCATGTGAGTGGATCGGGACCCATGTCACTTCATAGTGCTTCCTAGATTAAACTGTTGAAAACAACCTAAAGCATCCATATGTATTATATATAATAGGCGCATCGAGACATGAAAAATTCGTATTCCTTGGCTTTGCACACTGAATACACAACCAGTACATCCTCTCGGATGAATCTGGTGAAGCTGAAAAAATGGCCTTATTGTACCTCTTATCAACTAGATAGATGCTTCTTAATCAGATTCAACATGAAAATACATCCACACGACATCTCCATAAACATTATGGAATGACGGGACAACATGGAAGAATTCTGATCGAAGACGCCTTTTAATGAATCATGCTATCCAAAATTCATCCCCAGCAAGGGTTGGGAGATACGACAAATGCTCAGCGACACTCTTAAAAAATGTCATCACCATTGAATTTCCATGCATGGGACCATACAACCAGGAAACCATAGGTATATTCATATCATCGATGAAATACTATTATATTATAATGGATTTTAAGAATTTCCAAGAGGAATTCTTCTTCGGTTAATCCTGAAGAATAGATTTCCCCTATTCCTGACCTAGGCCTTCCATCATGAAGGTGGAAATATCAAACATGAGTGGTTCAGGAGATTCATGCTAAACAATGATCTCCTCGATATTTCGAATCCATTCATCTTCTTTCCCTGGTTCTAGCTGTCCAAGGAAATGAGGTGGGTTTGACTCTCGAAACCTCAGGACGAACTCCTGATATTGAGAACCACTAGGCTCTATATCCAAAATGCAAAAATAAAATGGCTAAATCATGGATTGATCAACTGAAATGTACACATTGAATGAACAACCACATATGCTTCTTAAAATCTTTTAGAACTCAGTGGGGAAAATACCTGAAAAATAAAGATCATAAAGGAAATCAAAACATATCACAAATCAAAATTCTACATCTCATTTTCAAATCATCATCCCATTCTCAAAACATGATTTCAATCACACCCCAAAACACAAAATAAAATTTCATGAATGTAAAAAATCAAATAAATGAAACATCATATACTCAAACATTTTAAAACACTGAAATCCACCTTCTTGAAGAACATTTTCAGAAAACATAACAATCCATATGAACCAATCACCCCTATTGGTATCTGTTTATCCACACATTCATATTCTCATGTGGTAGCTTAATAACTCACCCCATACAGTCCAATAACTATCCACATTCCACATTCATAATTAGTATACATATATGTGAGCACTCATTGGGATACCAAGGGGTGGATAAATGAAACAAATACTTCAACCAATATTAATATGGCCCATCACCATCAAATAAATAAATTTTCTAACTCCACATTCATTATCCTACTTCACATTTAACATAACCTTGAAAAAACCCCAGAAACATTTTCCAAAATAACTCCCTTTTTCAAAATTGTCCCCTTTCACTATAAAAAACATTCATTGTTTTGGTTTGTGAAAATACCATTTTTTTGCCCATCCAATCATCATTTTGTCAACCCAAACATCATTTTAAAATGTAAACATGACTTTACAAACCATAACATCCAATATTATGTACAAATTAATGAAGAGTAACCTTTAACGGGTAAAAAATTGTAGATTATCAAAAGAACAAAAAACAATATAACATGTGAAACTAGTGGCGAAGGGTGACCTAGTTGTATTGTTGGTGGAAATATACCAATAAAACAAGCATCGTGAAGTGTATTTCAAGACAATGTCACAGACTCCACATGGAATTCCAGACACTATGAGCTCACTTAGACATCCAACCCAATAGTTATTCGATTTTCATAAATACCAAGAAACCCATTAAACAAAATAATCCAATAAAACCCAGAAATCCCATGGTAACTAAAGGTTCATCCCAGAATGTGTTGGCCAGAAACACCTAAAAACATACACCCCAGTATCTGATTGTCTTACTCTATCAACCTTGAAAACCCAAATAACAATGGGCACTCAGAATGCTAGTTCCTCTAAAGAACCTATGCTCTAATAACATTTTGTCACAAACCAACCCAGGATGACCATGAACTGATCACCTGATTCGTCCGAAGAAAAGGCCAAAGAAGTGTTTCCATCCTCTTGGTATAGAGACAAACACCAAGGGAATCAACATATTGAATATGGTAATGATTTCACGCAATAAAAATAAACAGAAGCAAAATAATAATAATAAAAGATCTCTAAAAGTAAATAAGATGAACAGAAAAACTATGCTAGAACGAAAAATCAATACTAACCAGACATAATAACCAAGTAACTCCACATGACCTTGTGGGTTCACTCTCTAATCCTAATAATCAACATCGCCCAAGACAATCGATATCAATCTGTAACATGAAAATCAGAGTAAAAAATTGAGGTGTAGGTGTGAGTATTAAAACTCATTAAGTGTGCCCATGTAATCTATTACAAATGCATTACCTTGAATTAATGAAACATTAATTTTAATATTGAACTCTAATATATAAAATTATTCATTTCACATATTTTTCATTTAAATCAAATCATTGTCCATTTCCCTTTTTACCATTCCAAACAATAATCTTTCCTGAGAAGAATCTATAGGCATATTTTTAAAAGAGATATGACATTTTAATTATAATGGTTTGGGTGAGTATTAAACATTTAAAAAACTATTTTACATAACCATTTGAAAACACTATAATTTTAGCTATAGTCCACAATATTCCAGAAAAAATTTGAAAAATCTTTTAACAAGGGAAATGAAAAATAAAACATAAGAGTATCTAGCTAACCATGCTTCAAAACATTCTTAAAAATATACATGGGTGGAACCTTGGATGAAATGACCAAATCTAGAACGTATTACCCATGTGACTCATCTCGAAGGCATGGCCTATTTAATTACAACATAATGCTCTAACGCTCAGTGTTTTCCTACTTGGACTAACCGAGGGGCGCAATACCCTTGCATAGTAATTTCCGCTCTAAGGGACACTAGAAAGTCAGTATTCTAAACAAGTGAATAAATCATTCACCGAAAATTCTGATACTATTCCATGTTCCCATGTCAGGATGAATAAAAATTGGATGAGCCAATAGATTCCAGATAAGCATCAAATCCCATTGAACCATATATATTTATATATACACACAACATGCATCCCCTGAGTCACCCCAAGGAATATGTCCATTAACTTTCTATTATTTGTTTATAAGGGAGTCATACACAATAGACCCCCATAATATATAACTCAACGAATGAGAGGGGATCACATCCATGTAGAGTTTTATTGAGATAACTATATTTATGGAAGGTCCATGTGGGCCTCACATGAATTTTCTCATGCTAAACCATTTATTAAAGAATCCCACACTCGCCACTTTGTAAACCATTAGCCAACTTGGAAAACCATTTATGAAACCCAATTCAACACTTCAAAAATAGAGAACATTTATAAGGGACAATAAGGGAATTTACAAGAACACTAATAAGGGAATTTAGTAAAATAGATTCACTAAAATCAAATTCAAAGAGGGTATTGCATTATTTCACAATAATCAATTATTAAAAAAACCTAAATTTCAAACTAACATTAAATAATGGTGTGAAAATAAAGAAACCAATAATTAATTAATTTAAAGGAAAATTCATAGGTAAACCTCCTTCAATAGTGTGCATCCCAAGATGAACAAATCGACAACCAATTCCATTGACAATGACCACCCCACAATTGCGAACACATACACCAATATATATATACCTTTTAATCCAATACACATTTTCAACGCCCCATGTGAATTATATTCAGGGAGGATTTATATATATATATATAGGTACACATACCTATTTGTGTTTGTACAACCCTTTGAGAAGACAATGAACAACCTAATTAAACCACAATATAATCGAAGAATTTTAAAAAATCTATGTAAAATTGAATCAATAAAAATCGGTGGATGAAATCAACAAAATACATGGGCCATGGCCCTTTTTAAAACCTTACATAAACTAAGATATTTTTGAATGCATGACTTTCACCATTCAAAACCATCTGTAATTTCCATTAAAAAAAATTCAAATCATGTTCACATGTGAAATACATCATTTTCCATCAAAAACTCTTTCCAAAAATAATCTACACCTTATGTTCCCATAACACAAGGTTCACACCCTATAAACAACCCTCAAAAACATTTTCATGAAACCCCACACCATGAAAGTCTCATTTAACATAGACAGTTTCTGATAAAAAATATGAACCCCATACAAAAACATGTCAATCCCTTAAAAAATGTATTTCTCTTCCCTCAAACTAAATAATAATACATTTACCCAATTTATTAAACCCTTACAATAAGAAAAATAAGATCTTACACCTAAAATAAGCACGCAATTTCATGTAGACAATCATTATCAACCCAATTTAACAAAAAATCCTCTTAAAAAAACATTCACACCACACCATTATGTATAGAAGAAGAAATAATTAATTAAATTTGAAAATTAAATAAAAGATGCTAAAAAAATCAACCTCAATGATGAAAGTTGAACTAGAGTGAACCGAAGCACTTTTCCATCGGTGGTGGATGTCGAAACCTGAATGAGGATGACCCTGGAGACCCACCACTTACTCTATATGTGAAATAATACACCATAATCCAATCATCTGTAACCTGTGGTTTGACCAAGAAAAAAATAGAAGGAGATTAACTGTAAAAAGATGAATCAGAAAGGTTGTGCAAAGAGAGGAGGTTTCCATAGGTTGAGGCAACAAAGTGGGGGGATCTTCAGTAGGAGAAAATGAGGCAGGAGGTCCTATAGGGGAGGGGGTTGATGTCACGTGATTGGAGGAAGGGGGCTCGATGTTGTGAGGTAAGGGGAAAGGGGGAAGGCCATGAGGTAATGAGAAAATGGTTAGATTAGGATATCATTTTTCATTTTTTTACTTTATTAATTCTATTATGTTATTATTAAAATTTTTTTTACTTTTTTTAAAAAAGAAAACATGAAATGGAATAAAATTAAATGGAAATTTACAAGAAAATAAAATATTTGCGAATTGTTGGGTCGGGGTGTGAAAATCATAATCTAGTGGTATTACATCTATGTTATATACATTTCAGCATCGTGCATGTCCTCACCCATGATAGAGATATGCAATACATCAGTAAAATGATATATGTTTGAAACAATCCCTATGAAATATGTTACCATCCTCATACAATCAGGAATATATGTGGTTATAGAAAACCTGTAGATCAATTTAACAATATTTGATTACTCCATAAAGAAATTTCATAAGGAAATTCATAGTAAAAACTTCACTAAAATATCTAATAAAATGGACCAAACCTATCTATTCTCATCCTTTAATGAAATATGGTGTTTGAGGTTTTTTGGGAAGTTATGGTGACTTTATCACCAACACAATGCCAATATTATAGATCTATGAACATTGTTTCCAATTTGATGTATAGTTTTTCTATCCCTTGGTAGGTGTAACGTTTTTCCTGATTATGGTAGGTGTACAATGCTTCAATATGTCAGTAGGTATACAATTTTTCCATATGTTGGTAGGTGTATAGTGTTTCAATACATTAGTATATTCATAGTGTTTCCAGACATCTATAGCTGTATAGTGTTTCCCGATGTCGGTAGGTGTACAGTTTTTCGACCAATCAAAAGATGTATAGTTTTTCTAGACATTGTTAGGTGTACAGTGTTATAGTAGTTTGTAGGTGTATAGTGTTTCAAGTCGTCGATATGTGTACAGTATTTCCAAACAACATTAGTGGTACAATGATTATATCTTCCTAAAATTTCATCACATTACTGTTTTCGTTGATAGAAGCTCATTCAAGGACTTGTTTTATGTTATTTAAGGCCTATTCATATACCATAAATCATATATTAAGTTTCCAAAATCTTTTTATTACTTTACTTATTCAAACCCCATTAATTAATGTGATCTATAAAAATTGAAATTATATACCATTGCAAATCCTGTTAGTATTAGATCCAATTCTTCAATGTTGGGACCCTTACCATCAATCATTCCATCTCCTTTCTCTTAGTGTGAGGCATACCGATTCATTCTTCTTATATGAGTGGTTATTTTGAAACATAATCATCATATCTTTTCCCACATGAAGTTTATTCATAATAAATGTACTCCCCATATTTTAGTCCAAGTATAATGTATTGATCAATCATTGATAGAAGGAATGATATACCTTTGTTCTTGTGTCTTATTCAATCCTTATTCTCATGTTTCCGCTTTCCATGATATCGTTTGGGATCTCTATGTTTCTAATTGTGTTTTCATGGGTGTCCATTTCCATTATCGTGCCGCAACGTCCTCAGATGGATGCAGTTATCATGGGGGATGTCATCGAGATCATTTTCATTGATCATTCTTGTTTAAAGAACATCAAGAACCATTATAGATATTGGATACATGGCTTCCCTATAATTTTACATTCAAATATATTATTATAATTTTTTATTCATCTACATCACAATGGAATTTAAATAATAAATATTTGAACTAGATAAATAAATTGTTACCGAGCTTATGTTATTTCCTCTTATTTTTTATAGATTATGTGATATTTATGATTTCTTTGTTTCCCATGTTGTTCCGGATTTAAATTGGTAAAAAATGTAAACTAGATAGAATTTTAATTATTTCTCAATGTTAAACAGGAATGTAAATGAATCTGGTTATTTTTGTAGTATGAAAGTTTAATTTTATTAATTGATAAGCCAGAGGCATGTTTATTCTTTTTAATAATTATTTAATTGCATGTCACTTAACTGTTGAGTTAATTTCTGATAGATTACTATATTTATTTCATATTGTTGTATACTATGAATAATAAGTTCGTTTATTCAAGATAGATTAAAGAGATGGTTGATTGATGAAATAAATTTAATTGTTGGTTTCAGAATTTCCCAATTTCTTATAAATCCTACTTCATTTTTCATTGGATCCATGATATATCATTTTGTGTCAAAGAATAATGACTTATTTATTACTAAGATCCTAGTTTCATTGTATTTTTAATGATGAATGCGATGTGTTATGAGCCATGATGTATGTTGTGAGATATGGGGGTAGGAAGGCCTAGTGTATTTGACAACAATTGATGGATAGAGTGGTGAGGTGCATCAATTTATGCATGTGGGTGTTGGGTAGGACACCAAATATGATGAAAAATTATGTATGTGAATGATTGGATTCATGGGAAATATTTTTATTTGTTTATCAGATTTACTCTACCCACATCTCATGTCAGCTGGTCTTTCTTACCCTCCATCAAAAATAGTCAATGATGTGCATTACATGCCTTGTGTCTTTGGAGGTTATCCTCCCAAGGTAGGATGAGTCTATGCCCCTCTTATAGGTGAAAATGACTTGACGAGTTGTCCATTTACTCACTAGGTTGAGCCCCTCTTTTTAGGTAGCTAAGAATGTTTCTCTAGAATTTCTAGGTGTATGGGAATGTAATAATGTTGTTAATATATGAGGTTAACCCATGGGGTTGGAACGTGATCTATATAAATGATGAGGTTACAATTACAAGGAATTGTGGATCATGTTTGGAATGCTACTGAATTGTAATTTGGAATTAATAATAGTTAATTAATTGTTAAAGAACTGGTAGGCAAAAGTGAAAATGACAAAGAAAAGGATAAATTAATCTAATGTTTCTCTTAAATGGTTGAGTTCTTATATGATAACTAATCTTAGAATTGATGATAGGATTCAAGGAGACGTTTGCTGCAGTTGAGTCTAAGACTAGGTTATGCCCATAGTCTGGTTGTCAGTTAAAGTATATTTTGTAATTTTTGTGTTGCAATATTCTACTCCCCCTTTTTTAGGGTAACTGACACTCCAAGGATTCATAGCACAGGGGGTGTTTTACCTAATATCCCATTGGGAGGATTGATGGCTTACTGCACCCTTTGGCCCCGCTCTCTTCTGTTGGAAGTTATATGTATCAGTACGAATAGTGGTATGTTTCCCCATATATGTGTGTAGTGGGCATTAATGGGTTCTGGTTATTCAAACACACATATTATAGATATTGATTCTTCTAGACAACTTTAGTTGTAACTTGTATAGGTTATGATGTCTTCTGAATCCTTACTCAATGTATGGGTTATAATGTATTGAGGAGTAATGCTCAATATATGATACACATTATGAGAGCTTTGGTGGCTCCCTAAAAAAACCTGGTTTATTTGGTTATGTGGATATAGTGGTCGTGTTTCATGTGGTGAATATTGTGGTTCTTCACCCTGGTGTCTGCGGGAAGGACATATTTAAGGGCGATGCTTGTGAAGCGCGACATTGGGGAAAAGCGGAAAACCGATGGGGATGTGGCATTGGGGTCCCGATGATACTCATTATTATATTTTATAATCTTTAATGTGATTGTTGGTAGTAATGGCCATGTCGAGGATTTGAAAATAGTAACCCTATATTTTCTGTGAGATAGTTTCACTTTTTGTTCATTGTTCTTTAGCTTGCTTTCATTACTTTTACATGAGAGGATCCTTGGAGGATACTACTAGGTATAAATTATATTCACCCAATTCATATATTAACTATTTTCAGGTCACATGGAGTTGGTTGGATATTAGGATAGTTACTAAAACATGGGGTTGGCGGAGCTGTTCAGGAATTGAGGTCCCTTGTATTTTACCTTTTTTTGGTATGTGGTGTTTTTTCATTCATTTCAAGTAGTTAATGCATGGAAGTAAATATTTGTACTTGGGATTTTACTTATATTTCAATCTGTGGTGGAGTTTTTTGGTTTCTATCTTATATCTCTCTTTCTCATGTGTTATCACCGAGGGTAATGCCCCACATTTATGTTTTTTCTATACCCTCAGTTCAATTTGCCAACTTATGTCCTACTAGCGGTGGGAATCAGTGGACACAATATCACTTCTCCCATTTTAGCCTTAGATGGGTAAAATTAGTGGGGAGTGGTTCATGACAGATTATTATCTAAGGAGGTTTGGATATGTGTTAGGATGAATTTTGATGTTATGCCTAGACGAAGTTTCATGGGTTGTTTGGGAAACAATGTATGACAATTATAGAATGTTATGTAAAAACTAGAGGCTAGATGATATATAAGCATTTAGGGACCCCTATGATTTGAGGAACGTACAATAAAGATTACAATGACTACTAAACTAGGTGATAATGGTTGGAGGGTAGAGACCTAGGAAAGGATCATGCATATTATTCATTGCACCAATGATTTTATTGGTGATCCTTGGGATAAGTAAACTTAAAATGAATAAATTTTAAAAAATAATTAATTTTGATTGTTCCATATTCTATTGTTTGGAGATCAATCTCTTTTCTATTTTGCAGGTATGGTTCTAGGTCAATGTTCAGATCAGGTTCACATAGAAGATGTCCAATACACTACACCAACCAATGGCCTCATGGTCGAGGTATATCGTGACAACACATGGTTGAGGACACACTATGAGTTTCAATGCCATAGTCTACAGATGTATGATGGCTCCATTTCAGATTTAGTCACATAAGAATGGTTGGAGGAGGCTGAGATAGCCTTCAATTCAATCTATTCATAGAAGGATCAATTGGTGTATTTGGTTGTGACAATGATACATGGGGTATCAGGGATGTGGTGGTTCATGTTCCTTGGGGATCACGTTGAGTATTTGATATCATGGGAGGAGTTCCGAGACATGTTTTGAGTTGAGTTCATTTCTTCCACTACAAAGACATCCAGTCACCAATAACAGCTTACAATTTGACAGGGGATCTCTAGTGTGTGAGAGCTTGGAAATAGTTTTATGAACCTTTTACGATATTCATCTAATATGTTTCTAGATTAGGAGTCTATATAGAGTCATTTTAAAGAGGTTTTTCATCCAAATATCCATCACCAGGTGAACCCATTTATGCCGAAGTCATATCTTGATGTGATTGAGATTGAAGTGGTAAAATAGATGATGTTTTCCAGAACCAGATCTTCCTGAGAGGGGATTCATCTAGATTCTCCAAGAAAGAGAAATGTGGTTATGGGTCCTTGTTATTATTAGTGAACAAGTGTTTCGGTCCAGACAGAGGTAGGGCCCAAACAATAGCATCTCATTTCACCAGGGGAAATATTTCTCTAGTATATTACAAGGGATCATGCAATTTTATTTCTTTAGGATTCTATAGTCATCACCTCTTAGAGTACCTGGCCATTTAGAGTTTTCAGTGTGCACTAGGTGTCCTTCTCCAAGTTCCTCTGTTGAGGTAGTTCCATCCGAGGCAGAAACAACTGGTTGCACCAACATTGGATCATCATATAGCAGATGTGGTAGGTATAAGACTGCCCTGAGATTCTCTTCATCCTTAGGGAATAGAGTGAGGCAATAGTGGTTGTCTTCATTTAGGTCATATAGTTCTTGGAGATGGTTCTGGTTCACTTTATGCATTTGTGTTTCCATCTCTAGGTGAGAAAAACATAATTAGAGGATCCCATTAATTGTTTTCAACTTGGGTGTATTCCCTGTTTGATTCAGGAATAAAGGAATCATTCATATCACCTTCCTTTTCCATTATTTGAGACTTTAGGTTGAGAGGCTTCCAACAAAATAGGCATTGACTTCACTAGATGTAGGTCAAACTGAGTTGTTTAAAGAATTTTGAGGTTGTGTACCGATGCTGGGGAAGCACCACTCATGGGAAGATTTACAATTATTATAGATACAACCATATCATGTCTTCCTTGGAATGGATTGTTTGTATTCATTGTAGGATATCATGGATTTCCTCATTAGGTATGAGGTGTTCTTTGATGCGGATCGAGAGATATCACTATTTGTTGGCAATCTGTACACTTTCATAGGTCAAATGCATGTTATGCCTTTATCAATGATTATTTATTAGATATTTCTATCTTCATTATAAGATTAGTAGTTGGTGTTTCTTAGTTTTATAAAAGAGTACCATGATTCCTTTCCAGTGGATGTTGTAACATTTCCACCATTAACAAGAGATCATGACTTGGATCTAGCTATAGCTATGAGTGTATCCTAAATCTATGTATCTATGTAGGAAGTACCCTTATGAGATATGAGAGTATCATATACAGATTGATAGGCAGCTACACTGCATTTCTGTTCCGTCGAGTGTGTCACTATGGGGTGCACCATTTTTTCCATGAAGAATGATGACATAATTTTGCGGTTGTGTATCAACAATAATCACTTAAATTAATTGAAAATTAATAATCACTATCCTATTTCAAAGATTGATGATTTTTTTTAATTTAATGGTAAAATTTGATTCTAGAAAATCTAATTGCAGTGAGGTTATCATCAGATGTGTCTGATGAATGAAGATTTCCTAAATTCTAGTTCCCATTTTCATTAAGGGAATTACAAGTTCATTGTATAGTTGTTTGGTCATTAGTGTGAAAAATTATTCTTCTATGTTGCTGGGATTGATGAATTCTATGTTACGTGAGTTCCTAGATAAGTTCATGGTGATTTTCCTCAACGAAGTGATTGTGTACATCGCTTCTATGGAGGAGCATTCAGATCATCCGCATGACGTTTAGGGAGTTCTTCTTTAATATATGTTATTTAGGAAGATGAATTAGTGTGATTTTTAGTTTTATGTAGTCTGTTTCCTTGGTATTAGTGTATTAATGTATGGGTTATTTGTATATCCATCATAGATATAAGAATTAGTGTCTTGGGTAGCCCCCTATATAATGGTATAAGTGTGATGTTTCTTTACTCTCGCAGTATATTACAAGATGTTATTAATCGATTTCTCTCAGGTTGTGACTCATTTGACAGCATTGACAAAGAAGTATTAGGAATTTGGGTGGAATGATTAGTGTTAAGAAGCTATCTAGTATCTAAAGGAGAATATTTTTAGTGAAATAGTTTATTTTATTCCAGTAGAGAGATTTCAATTTTATGTTTTCTGCGATTCTTTGCGTCTTTGGTTAGGTAGAGCACTAATGAATAAGATATAATTTGTTTCTTATTGGTCTCAGTTGTTCAATACCAATGAATTTAATTATGCCACCCATGATCTTGGGTTGGTATAAGTGGTGTTTCCTCAGAATTTATAGTGAAATTACCTCCTTGGCTAGCGTTTTTTGGTTTTCACTAATCCTAAATTCAAGAGGAATATTTTTTCCAGCACAACATGAACATGAAACATCATCTTTGGATAGAGTTATTAAAATAATATGACTTCAAAATATTTTATTCATATATAATGGGTAATTTTTTAGATGATGTGCTAAGAGAAGAATTTTCATGGTAATGTAGTGTGTGAGTCTGGTGATTCCTAATGATTAATTAAAGAACCTACCGCATTGCATCTTGATATGGGAGATTTTAAGGGAATAATTATAATTTTAATTATAATGGTTTAGTATTATTTAGTGTAGTGGGGGTAGTTTCTCATTTGAGGTATCAATTGGTCTAGGATTGGAGAGACTGAGTTGTTTGTGGCGAGCACCTGATGGTGGGACTGATGATGAACAACATCGTGTCTTGAAACAATGACGGCTTATAATTCCATTTGTGATGTGGGAGATAGTTCTAAGATTGTTTAGTTGCTTTACTTTAATTTTCCATCCAAGTGTGAAAAAGATTTATGGATCATTCATGAGTTTTTATTGGTGACCTAGAATGAATCATGTAGTTTTAGTGTTTGTGTTTCGATGTTTGGTCTTTCATAAGGTGAAGGCCAATCACAATGTTCTTGAGGGTTTTCTCTAACCAGTGTATGTTCATTAGGGGATGTAGTTTTACCTCTCAAAGGATATCTTTACTGGTTTTCCTTGAGATCCGGGAGGCTATACCATTATAAGGGTGGTGGTGGATTGTTTTACCAAATCATCCCACAACATTGCAATCAATGAATCGAGATTAGTGGATGTTTTATTTAGTGAGTATCAGGAGTTGGTGGTGAGGATTCATGGTGTCATGCATATGATCATTTTTGATTGAGATCTGAGTTTCACCTATATGGTGTATATAGGTTTACAATATTATTTTTTTCTCAACTATGCCTTATATGTTATTTTCTTATGCATACAAATGGTCAGACTGAGAAAACCATTCAAAAACATCAAGACCTGTTCTACTTCAATAACCTGGATTTGGAGGATCTTAGATGAGGCACCTACCCTTGTGAGAGTTTTCATACGTCAATAGTTTTCACTCCCCCATTGGTATGACATAGTTAAGAGCCTTGTATGGATGACCATTTCGTTCTCCACTGTGCTATACTAGGGTCAGGGAGTAAGAGATTCTCAAACCAGAACTAGTACAATACATCATAGAGAGAGTTAATTTGATTTGTGAGTGGAATAAGGATATTTAGGATCATGGTAAGCCCTATACTAACCATTGGAGACTACCTATGGAGTTTGATAATGAGGATTGTGTGTTTCGAAATGAGACTCCCCATAATTGTCCATTATGATTCAGTCGTGTGAGTATGCTTTCTCACTTGTTTTTTGGGCCATTTGAGGTATTGGATTGTTTTGGAGGTTTGGCGTATTGGGTACCACTTCCCCTGGAGATGAGATGAATACAAGAAGTCTTTTAGCTTTCACATCTCTATCTTTATCTTCATGATTAATCTAACCTCATTTATTGGGGGGAGATCCACGTTGACTATAATGTGACTTTATATTAGAGGACTATAGATATATAGGACCACAAGTAGAAGTTGTTGTGTGGGCGTTCTCTCCTATTGGTATGTGCCTAATGGTGACATGGAGGGGATGGGGTGAGTACTAAGTAATGTTCGACTCAAATACATTTTCAGTGACAAGATATGTTTAACTTTTCACTCTTTTCTTCTAATGATGATTGTTTTTGACTGGAGAACATTGGTTTTTATAATATGGATTTTTTTTATATTGGGGATTTCTCTCTTTCGATAAGTATCTCGATGGTTGGTTGTTTGGAAAACTTTTATGCTTCCTTTTAGGTTGGATTTTAATTCAAGAGGAATATGATATTTGAGATGTATCTTAAGCAATGGTCCAGCACTCTCCCATCCATTTAATTGTTGAAATTTTTTGTTTGAGTTGTTTGGGGAGGTCAAGGTGACTTATCACCAATACTATGCCAAATTTATTCTTAAGTGATTAGTGTTTTCAGTGTTATCTATTGATTTTCTATTCGTCTGTATGTGTACACTGATTCCAAATTTAATTAGGTTTATAGTGTTTCCATAAATCTGTATGTGTACAATGTTTTCCCTCATATGTAGGTGTATTGTGTTTTCAGAAGATGGTAGGTGTATAGTTTTTTCATACATCAGTTGGTGTACAATGTTTTGAGACGTCAGTAGATGTATAGTGTTTCCATACGTTAGTAGGTGTAGAGTGTTTCATGACGTCAATAGGTGTACATAGTTTACAGTCAGTGATAGGTGTACAGTTTAACAAGACACAAGTAGGTGTACATTAATTCTAGACATCGGTAGGTGTATACTGTTTCCATCCGTCGATTGGTGTAAAATGTTTATACTTTTCTATAGGTTTACAGTGCTACCATAAGCCTATTGTTTCCCCCATTTAGTGTTTTCATTGATGATTAATGCATTCATGGACTTCTTTTAAGGAACATTTGTATGATTGAAATCAAATTACAATATTAATAATTATCCTCTGGCTCAGGATAACTTTACATTTTCCTAAAGCATTGATAAATTTGATCTACATCAATAGAAATTATGAACTCTTTAAAATCCCAATAGACTCAGAACTACTCCTTCAATGTTGCACACCATTCATTTCATACAATCCTTATTCATTATATTTGTGTGAGGAACCCCAAGATATTCTTCCCATAGGAGTAGTGTGATCAGACCTTATTCCTTAGATTGTTTCCCCTTTATGTTGTATCCTCTATAATACACACCCCCTCTTTTTTCAAACAGTAAGTGTCGATCCTTCATCGATTGAATCTATAATCTACATTCGTTCTTGTGCTTTCATAGATATATCTTTTCCCTTTTATTAATTCCATGTTATTTTATGCGGTATCCATGTTTCTAATGTAGTTTTATTAGTTGTCAGTTGGTGTGGTAATTCTATGGCATCCTCAAGTGGAAGCAGTTTTCATGGGGGGATGTGATCGTGATCTGTTGTGTAGATCATTCTTGTCTAAAAAACATCAACATTCATTTGAGGAATGGGATTTGTGGATTCTCTCTTCTTTTACCTGAATCTATAGAGTTTTCTTGTTTTATTCCACTTGATCTCAATGGAATTAATATAATTAATATTTGAACCAGATAAATAAATAGGTATCAATCGTATGTTATTGCCTCTTCTTTTGCTAGATATTGTAAAATCTAAGCTAGATTTTTATTCAGGTCATTCATGATGGAAATTTGTATAAAACATAAACTGGGTATAATTGTAATTATCTCCCAATGATAATGATGAATGTAAATGAATTTGGTTGTTTTTGTAGTAATCATTTTATATAGAGTTAATTGATGAGCTAGAGAAAAATTGATTCTTATTGATACCGAATTAAATTATTGTCAGTTTTTTATTTTGTTAATTATTGATATCATAATATTTAGGTTTGACATTATCGGATCCTAAAAATAATAAATCTTTTAATTAAATATGTAATATTGTGGATTTTGTTTGATAATGGTTAATTCCTTTTAGGGTTCCAAGTTATCCACTTTCTTGTATGGCCAAGTGACTTCTTCTTTAGAGCCATGAGAGCTTGTTGTGGGTGAATGAAGATTTCCTTTTTTGGGCCTTTCTCCATGTCACATTATTATTTATCATGATTTTTGTGATGTGTAATAAACCCTAATGGATGTTCTATGACATAGAGTAAGGGAGGTCCAGTGGTTGTGGAATTTATTGATGCGTAGAGTGGAGAGGTGCAACAGTTTATGCATGGGGGTTTTGGGGATGACACCAGAGGTGATAAAATAGGTTTTATGTGAATGATTGGATGCTTGATAAATATTATTAGTTTTTTATCTCCATTACATTCCACATTTCTCAAGGGAGTTATGAATTATTAACCTACTTATAAAAGTATAGATGATGCACGTGGTATGCCACATGCATTCCATGATTAGCTTCTCGAGGGAGGATTGGTATATACTCCTTCTATGAGTGGAAAATTCTTCATGGGTAGTCCATGTACTCACCGTTTTGGTCCCCTTCTATTTGGAATCATAGAATTTTATTCATAAATGGGAATATGGGAATTTAATAATTCTATTAATAAATGATTGAATAAATTAGGTTATCCTATGGGGTTTGAACATAGTGTAAGGTAATAATGAGTTTACACTTTAATGGAACTATGGATATAGGTTGAAATGCTAATGAAATGTAATGTGGTAGTAATTATAGTTAATTAATGGTAAATGACATAATTAACGTAATGTGTAACTGATAAAAAAGAGTGAATGTAATCTATTGTATCTCGTTAATTAGTTGTTCTCTTATATGATACAGTGTCATAGTAGTTGAATCTGAGAGTCCAAGATAAGTTATCTATAGTTGATCATATGACTTGGATATTCCCATAGTGTGGTTGTGATCTATAGTATATGATATATATTTTTTCTTTTTGGTACTCCACCACATCTTTTATAGAAACTATCACCCCGGGGATTCTGAGCCATGGGAGTGTTTTCCACAAAATTTCATTGGGATGATGGATAAGTGAATACAGACATTGGCTGAACAATCATCACATTATAGTTTCGTGTTCTATTAAGAACAATGGTCAGTATAACAATATATGTTTGTAGAGGGAAGAAATGTATTGTGGTTAATCCCACAAATATATTTCTGATATAGTTTCAGTTGGACTACTATTGGTGTAAAATGTATAGGTTGTGGTGGCTTAAGGATACATACTCTGTGTATGGGTTGTAACTGCTGGATGTATAATACCCGATGTATGATACACAATACATATAAGGACCCAGCCTAAAAAAATATTAAATCTTGAATTAAATGAATAATTCACATTGAGGATCTTTTCAGGTTTACAGTTTTAGAGAATTAGGGAATAACTATTACATCTCAAATGTTACAAAGTAGACACTTCTACTTAGATTCCAATTTTTTCATAAAATAAAAAATCTTGACAAAAAATTTATGTACAGTTTTTTTTAGATAACATATCTTTCTTTGATCCCATACTTGAACCTATTCAACATTATGTACTATGAAAAATATTTCAAAAACTTGGAATGAGGAAAAAAACTCAGTAAGGGATACACAAAGATGGAAAACTGTTAGTTTTTCAAAAAAAACAAATAAACCATGAATACTTTATCATAAGTAATAATTTTCACCATTATTAAGTATTAAATACTCTTCAATAAATAAAAGATAATTTATTACCCTTTTTTAACAAAAATATTACCATAAAACCCATATAAAGAACACATAACATATAAAGGTAACATGGGACATAAACATACATAAATGGAATAAATATACAGTCAACTTCCACACATATCACTAAATTGAATAGTCATACGAAAGACTTCCATACCCAATGAATTGGAGGTTATAATGTAACCACCCATCTTGGTTTATCACGACACAACCCGTCATTTGGTTTATCACGTAACCACTCGTCAAATGTCTAAGTACCATTATGAAATCATAACACATACCATAAATATAAAGGAAAGAAAACATTTCCACATTTCAATCACAATATATAACATAAATATATTGACATAACAAATCCATTATTAAAACCATTTTCAATACCAAAATACATAATATGGTATATGTTATTTATTTTCTTTTAAAAACATTATGGCTTGTTGGGGAAGCCAAAGATCAAATAATACTCACGGCGGTGGAAAGGTCATTGCCACCGTATATGTTAAAAGAGACATTCCTTTTTTTCATTTAGTAAATCTCTTCGTAGAAAAAGATTCCCTTTTAATGAAATGAAAATTCAAAGGTGTTTATACAACGTATAAAAGCAAATATTGTATTAAAACAAAATATTCCTCAATAAAAGAAGATTGAGACGACGTCCCTTACTTCCTAACCGACTTGAAATGATCGTTCTTTAATCACCTGAATAATAAACTAAAGATAATTTATAATTGATTAAGAACATTTTTTAAGTTTATTATTCCTTTTATATCACATATTACCATGTAATAAACATTATGTAATCATTTATGTTAATAATGTTCATTTTGTCGATATTTGGTACTTATGTCAAAAATGGACATCTTATAATTACATGTTGTTCATTTGGTGAAAGGTTCATTATATACAGAAGGATATTTATGATTTGGAAATCATATATATCATATATATCCAGTAGATACATGTATTTATAATAGTACATAACATTTAGTGGTTAGAAATGAAATACACCATTCATGGAGATGTCAAGCCGTACGTACGAATGAATGATACTTCCTTTTCTATTTCATATTTAATGGAATTAAAACATAATGATACATAGTAGTATTATAATTCCAGTATTGTATCATATATAATATCATTAAACCTATCCTTTATAGGTACCACATATGGTATGAACGAGTGATATCACTTTGAGGGGGTGGTAGTCCACACATCCTCAAATGAAATTATCGTGTTTACAGATAATGGAAACCATAAAGGTATTCCATAAATGAAAAAATATATAAGCATAAAGAAAAAATAAACATAAGATATATCATATATTAATACAGTGACATATTAATGGCCACCATGAGAGGCGGTAGGAGATATTTGAACAATCATCGTTTCGTGAGACAGTAGTTCACCGTCCACAAAAATATTATGTTCTTCTCCCATTAGATGGAGGTCTCAAATAATTCTCATAACAACATCCTATTATGTTTAAGATACTAGTGTAGTAACAAAAGAAAAGAATAAAAAGAGTTTAGGGGGTTGGAGTAGCAAAACGAAACAAAAGAACATAAGAGAAGAAATTACCTTTAAATCAAGTAACTCTTTTTGATTTGAGACAAAGGCTTCCTTGGTAAGACTTCTGCCCAAAGTAAGGGGGATATGGAGAGATAATATTAGCATAGTTTGGACTTGTAAAAAGTCTTGAGAGGTGTGGGTAAGGGGGTTGAGGTGGGGGACTTTTATAAGAGGGAGGAGGGGCACTCTTGGATGGTCATGAAATGTTACTTTATTATGAAATGATTTTTGGATTTTAAAGGTCCCACAATGATATATTTCGAGGATAAGGTGATAAGGGTTCGACATCCAGACATCCAATAGGTTTTTTACAAGTGTAAGTCTTATATTTTACCTTATGGTTTCATTTTATTTAAATCGTTCAATAAAGAGGTAATCATTATATCATCATAGTGTAATAAATAAATTTATTTAATTAATGTCTAAAAATTATAAAAAAATACCATGATTTAGGAAATATTTTTATCTTTTGAATGATTATATATAGTGTAAGAGATAATTTATATAAACAGAACTAAAATTGTTTTATGTAGGTGATACATACTTTGGTTATACATTCCTTTAAAAAAATATAATAAAAGTTCACTATCACACTAAAGTGAATCCATGGGTCACAAAGTTTGGCACAAGGCATACCATGGTCGGACATGAAACAATAAAGGGATTTGGTCACATGTTGGGGTCATTTTATCTTATTATGATATTGTTTTATTACCTTTTACTACCCAGCTACTAATTATTCACGATAATTAAAGATAATTACCATCATTACTATTCATAATGTCCAAAAATAAAAATGCCTTAATTACATAATTTGGAACTTTTGATTACAAATATGGAATCAATTTTACAAAATTCCAAACACAGAAATTGCAGAAATTTATTTAAAAATAATTCCATTTTCAAAACAAGTAGCGTGTTTTTGAGGAACAATATCTATCAAAAGATTGACAATTGTTTATGGCCAATTTCAAAATGAAAGTAATTATAATGACCACTATTGTATTAAATGGTAAAAATATATTCTAATTAAACTTTAAAACCAATTAATAAGATAATATATCCATATAATTTAATTAGATGAAAAAGAAGTTTTGAAGTAAAATGTAGTATTTTTCACTATTCATTAAAAAATTAACTTTTCCAGAAAAATACAAAAAATTTATCCAAAGACAATTTCAATATCCCGATTCTAAAGAATATGTTTATTTTGACAAATAGAGATATAGAATTCTCAAAAGTTAGATTTAAAAATGGTTTTCCATCTAACGTCGGTAAAACGATATTTTTTAAAATATTAGGGTATTTTATCCTTAAGATTGGATTTATTCTCATTTTAAGCCTCTAAAACACTATATAATTCATAAATAGACATAGACATGGAGATATATTATTCTATACTAACATGGTATGTTATGTCCTTCCCCCTTTAGGAAATTGCGTCCACAAAATTTATTTACTTATCGAATAAGTGGTGGTATTTATACCTCATTGCATTTTCAGATTACCATGTTGCCTCTTCAACTATATGGTTTTTCCATAGAACCATTACTTGATTAATCACTTTATTCCACAAAACCTACTCCCTATGGTCAATAATCTGGACTGGTTGTTCCTCATAAGATAGATTCTCTTCCAGCTAAACTACCATTGGACTCAAAACATGAGATTGATCTGGAATATAATTTCTCAACATTGAATCATGAAAAACAGTGTGTACCTGGGACAAAATGGGAGTTAATTACATTCTATATGCAAATGATCCAACATTCTCTAAGATTTCATAAGGTTCAATGAACCTCATAATCACCTTTCCTTTCTTTCCAAAATGCATCACACTTTTCCACATAGAAACGTTGAGGAAGACATGATCACATACCTCAAAAGAGAGATCCTTCCTCCTGTTGTCTGCGTAAATTTTCTACCTACAATGAGCTGTTCTCATGTGTTTCTGTATCAGCTGAACTTTTTCTACCATCTCTTCTACCAATTCTGGCCCCATCAACTTCGTTTCACCTACTTCATCCCAAAAAGTTGGAGTTTGACACCGCTTTCCATATAATGCCTCAATTGGTTCCATTTGTATACTGAAATGAAAACTGTTGTTATAAGAAAAATCAACCAATTAAAGATGTTGGTCCTAACATCCCTGGTAATCCATTGTGAAATCACGTAACATATCCTCTGAGGCCTGAATTTTTCGTTCTGACTACCCATCTGATTGCAGATGAAAAGTTGTACTAAAATTTAATTCAGTTCCCAGCGACTTCTGAAGGCATTTTCAAAAGTTAGGAGTAGACCTGGGATCACGATCAGATACAACGGAGAGGGAAACTCCATGTGACTTTACTATATCTTTAACATAAAACCAAGAAATTTTATCTATATGGAAAGTATCTCGAATGGGAAGAAAATGAGAATATTTAGTCAATCGATCAACAATAACCCAGATTGCATTGTTACCTAGAGATGTCTTTGGTAATCCCACAATGAAGTCCATTGTTATATTTTCCCATGTCCACTCTAGCACTGGCAAAGACTGAAGCATCCCTTTCGGTAACTTCCACTCCACTTTAACCTGTTGACAAGTCAAACACTTCACAATAAAATTAGCAATATCTCTTTTCATTCCATCCCACCAGTAATACTCTCGCAGATCTTTGTGCATCTATATACTTGCCGGGATGAACTGAAAATGGGGAACTATGAGCCTTACATAACAACCCATTCATCAATTTTGAATCACAAGGCACACATAATCTCTTCCAAAAACTCAAAACACAATCATTATCAATGTTTAATTTAGGAAACTTATTCTTCTGAACCAGCTCTACCTTTTTCAGCAACCCACTATCTTTCTGCTGCACTTGCTTAATTCTGTCTGATAGAGATGATCTCACTGACACCTAAAACAAAACATAAGAACTTCTTGAACCAATAACTTCTATGCCGATATTCATCAAATCAATAACCAAAGGATCTCATTCCAAACCTAGAATAGTTAATGAATCATTACTTTTTCTGTAACACCCGAGACTTTTATGTTATATAAATCATCACAGGAATCTTTTTCTACACAACACTTACTTGGCTTGCTTTACACGCAATCGCGACCTTCCTCGATAGCTTGCGTCGTACGCAATACCGAGTTTCACTAAACAACAATATGCTATTAAAACTAGCCGTTATGAATAGTAATAACCACTTTTTGAAATTTTATAAATTTTATTTTTCAAAATGGACTTCATTTTTGGACTCAGAATATCGAAATTAGCCTAGGGTGAAATTTTGGTATTTTTCTGAAAACTTTCAATTTTTGATGAATAGTGAAACCACTAAGTGGTAGGTTAAAAAACTGAATTTTGCATAAAACTTAATTTTACCGCTTCTGTGAATGGAATTTCAAAAATCCGACAGACACGGTTAATATCAAGGACTAAAATGTGGTTCAATGAGACGAAAATAATTTTTGGTGAATAGTAACTTTTTACTTTTTTTTACCGCGGTTAATAGTAAATAGGGTAACTAAGGGTAAATATGATATCAATATTACCCTAACACATGTCCTAATTCTATTGGACAAGTGTAATTCGACCAAAAACAAACTTAGGAATAAAATATGACCATTTAGGCCCACTTGGATTAGATTAGGACATTTATTATTAATTTATTTAAAGAAAGGTTAAAATAGTTAAAATCAATGTTTAATAAGTAAATCATTTTTAATATGGGGTTATACATAAGATAAATTCGATTGTAAATATTCATTAGAAAGCTAAAAAGATTTCCTACATGATGGTATTTTATTTGTAATTTTTAGACATCAAATAATTTAATTTATTTATGACACAACGATGATGCAGTAATTATCTTATTAATGAAATATTGACATAATTGATGTTATAAACACCAAAATAAATGTAATTTGAAAATTTTTATGCATTCCACTAATTTTATAGGTTACTATGATATATTAATGTTGATTTAATCAACTTGGTTCGAACATTTAATTCTTTTATGACTTTCACAAAAATCATATATCAAATAGTGTCAAAATTGACACAAAATAGTTTTTAAATCAAATATTATATTATTAATTGTTATTTTATTCCTAAAAATCTAAGGTTCGGCCAAATGACTTAGATAAGGATATATATATTAATAATAAACAATTTGGGGTTCTTTTGGCATGTTATAGTAAGTGTATTAACCATATAGTGAAAGAAAACAAAAAGACATGGTAAAAGTTAAATTATTTAACTTAGAGTTAAATCTAATTGATAAGGTTAAAATAATACCCTAAACTTGTCTAAATCCTATTGGTTGATAGGATTTTGACCCTTCCCAACTTTAGCTTCGAAATAAGACCCTTTGGAACCATTATAAACCGATTTTAACTTTAATATAAAATAATATTTTGAGATATTCCTAAGGTGCCCCTCTCCTCCCTTATAAAAGGGCGCCTCCTCCCCCTCCTCCTCACACCAAATTGAGCACTCAAGCTCGGCCAACCCCTGCCATTTTCTCCTCTCCACTTACCTAGAATAGTCCTAGAGGTCCTGTTCTTCTCCAAAGACCACTCTTAGTTCCTTAAGTGGAGGATTCAAAGAGGCGTTCCAAAGAAGAGGTAATATCCATTACCGATCTTTTCAATTTCTTTCTTCTTCAACTTCTTCTTCTTTAGTTGTTTCATGATAAAGTAATAACATCAGTATTACTTACATACTGATATGTTATTATAAATATGAAACAACCCTAATTCACCTTCTATCCATCCTACGGAAAAATGAAATCACCGCGCGTGCGTACGTACGGAATACCGTCTCCACGCCGTGGTGTAATCTATTTTTCCACCATCACTTTACAAGGATGGGTATAATGGTGTAATGAGTAACTATTTATGATTATTATAAAGTAATATTTATACTGAAATAATATATATATACTCCAATACATTTCCACGATCATAGGAACGATATCATCACTCGTGCGTACGTACGGAATACCGTCTCCACGATGTGATGCGACTCGTTCTAACATGATCATCATTACATAGTAATTATATAAATGAATTGAATGAATAAATATGATATATGTTACACTAATACCATTCTGGATATAAGGTATCTATAACGTTGAAATAAGAATAAGAATTTATTCGGCAAAACACGCGTAAGAACAAAAGGCAATAAAGACCCGAGTAACAAGTAACAATGAAATATTGCTAACAAGAAGCTAAGAATATGACCATATATGATATCATATCAATATGTATGATTCTGGAATAAGTCAATAACATTATTTAAACCATTATACAGGAGCTTCGGACACATACAAGGCAAATTGGACCTAAGGTAAGGGAAATATCACAATCTCATTTTTATCCGAGATTGTTTATTCGTAAGTATTTACTGGGGTGTATTTTATCATCCACATCCATGTTTCATCAATATGTAATATTATTTCCATCCACCTACAATTGTTTAAATCCATTTATACCCTTCGGTGAGTTTTTAGTAAAGAATATGAAAGGAATCTTTTGTCGCTTTTTCGTACGAGGTACTTTTTGACTTTTCCGACAAAAGTACGAAGAATGTTTTTTTTAACTTATACGGCATGAATGGATTTTTAAAACATTATTTCCAAGAATCTTCCTTTACAAATTTTCAAGTTTATTTTTAATCAACTTCTTTTAGGTTATAATTGTATGAAATATTAAGAAAAGAAAAGTGTTTTTGAAGAAGAAAGGATATTTTCCTCAAGAATGATGTTCAAGTGTTTTATCAAAAATATTTTCCATCTAAGATAATAAAGGGTTCTGTTTTTATCCCTTTAATTACATTGATTTGAGTATGTTGTGAGGGAATTATTTTTATGAAGTCATTTGCCTTATAAGATTTGTTTTATGATTTCATGATGTTTCAAGAATCCCATTTTTGTTACATGTGTTATGCGATGATGTATGATTTATGATTATGTGGCACACATAAGAAAGGATTCATTATAAGATGGGTGGGACCTATATCTCCCTCCAATGCATTGGGTAAAGATTTTATATCTCATGAGATAGACATGGCTGGAACGGAAGGTTATTTCGGTTCAGTGATACAGGACTGAAACGAGAAGTGAACTCGGTTCAGAAAGGGACTTTGTCCACTAAGATAGTCTTGGCAATAAGTCATGACTAACAAGAAATGATTTTCCATGGTTATGTGTGCATGCCACAAAGTTTCAAGTTTTATGTTATGATTATGGGGATCTCATTTTCACTTCTATGATTTATTCCATGTTAAGATATTATGATCTCTTTTGCAGGTTTTGATTTTCAAAAAGATATGATATGATTTTTATTTCCTTTATTTGCCCTTGCTGAGCATTTGAGCTCACCCTTTTATGTTTTCTTTTCCCCAGGTCAGGAAGATGGATATTAAGTAGAATATGCTAAAAGGGACCCTAGATATGATGAAATAAATGGGAGACACTGTAGAAGACTTATGAACCAGTTGTTTATGTTTCCCAGTTTCTAAAGACACTATACCTATACGGTCCTTTGTGGTTTTGTCATATGTTGTAATAAGTGTGCTTCAATTTTGAAGTATTAACAATGTATGTAAAGTATGGGTCGTTATAGTTGGTATCAGAGGAAAGGTATAGTCAACCTTTGGAAACTAGGATGTGAAAGCCTTAGTAAGAACCCTAAGGATAAGTCTAAGCATAGAACACAATCTTAGTGTTTTAGAAATGGCCTTGAATAACCTAGGATAAGACCATAAGCATGAAAATTTTATTCTTGAATTATGTGGTTTCCTATTATAATTAGTGTTGCTCACACTATTCTTCTTGGTTTTAGTCAATGGCTGGAACCCGAAGGAACCGTGTTAATGCGGAATGCGATGGGCAATGCAATGATTGTCCCCCTGAGCAACCAAACAATATGGGAGATGGAATGAAAAATCTTGTAGCCATGCTCACACAACTTTCTCAAGCTATGAATCATGCAGGATTTCCAAACGAGCAAAGGAGGGAGCAACATTCTGTTGAATCCTTCATGAGGCAGCGTCCACCTTCTTTCAGTGGGTCTACTGATCCATTAGTTGCTGAACAATGGATTAGTACTACTGAAAAGATATTTTCAGTTCTTCAATGTTCTGAACATGATAAAGTCATCCTAGCAGTGTATCGTTTAGAAGGAGATGCTGATCAATGGTGGAATCTTGTTAAGAATACGAGGCAAAGGGATGAAATTGAGACTATGGAATGGGACGAGTTCAAGAACTTATTTTTCAATAAGTACTTCCCTCGTATTCTCCGAACAAAGATGGAGAAAGAGTTCCTTGAACTGAAGCAAAGGGATGATGAAACTGTTAGTACCTATGAAGCAAATTTTACAATACTTGCAAGGTACGCTTCTGGTATTATTATCCAACCTGAGAGTAAGATCGATCGATTCTTTAGTGGCTTAAAACCAAGTCTTCGAAGGGCGTTAGCCATAAGGGACTTCAATAGCTATGAGGAAATCGTTCGATGTGCTCTCAAAGTCGAGATGGAGATTGGAGTAACCCATCAGTCACATGGGTTTGATAAGAAGAGGAAGATGGAATTCAAAGGAAACTCTAAAGAGCACACTGAAAAGAAGATGAAATTTCCCTTATGCTCAAAGTGTAGAAAGAAACATGGAGGGAGTTGTCTTAAAGGGACAAGTAAATGTTTTAAATGTGGAAAAGAAGGTCATCGGGCATTTGAATGCTGTGATAATGGGAAGAAGATGTCTAATGATGCAAACAAAGGAAGGGATACACAGAATGATCCTACTACACTTCAATTTTTCAAGTGCAAGGAGATGGGGCATTATGCCAATCAATGCCCAAATCCAAGGGTTGATGATGATGGTCGACGTCAACAAACTCTTAAGGCTAAAGACAAAGGAAAGTCACATGCAATTTCTATCAGCGATGTGGAATACGATAACGATGTGGTGAAAGGTACACTTACCATCCACTCTAAAGTAGCAAATGTTTTATTTGATTCTGGATCCACCCACTCTTTTATTTCTAAAGACTTTTCTAAGGGTATCACCGTATTACCTCAACAATTAGATGTTGAGTTAGCTGTGACAACACCTAATGGCACATCAATCGCATCAAAAGTTTATAATTCTTCTCCGATCGAAGTTTGTGGGAAAGTGCTTCCTGCAAATCTTGTGATCCTTCCTTTAGTGGAATTTGATGTGATTCTTGGCATGGATTGGCTTTCATTATACGGAGCTCATATCAATTGCCAAAGAAGGGAAGTCACATTTCATATTCCAGATCAATCTATGATTGTCTATCAATGCAAGGATGAACATAACCTTCCAGTGGAAATTTCTTCCATTTTATGGGTATTGATTCCACTAAATGAAGGTTATTTATCTCAAATGGTTGGTGAGAAACTCACGATTAAGAATATGCCCATTGTACGGGAGTTTGATGATGTCTTTCCGGAGGAATTGCCGGGTCTTCCACCAAATCGTGAAGTTGAGTTTTCAATAGAACTCGTACCGGGTGCTTTGCCTATTTCAAAGACACCTTATAGAATGGCCCCAATTGAGTTGCAGGAATTGAAGAAGCAACTCCAAGAGAATCTTGATAAGGGATTCCTACGCCCTAGTGCGTCACCTTGGGGAGCACCTGTTCTATTTGTTAAGAAGAAAGATGGATCAATGAGACTCTGCATTGATTATCGAGAACTTAACAAGATCACTATCAAGAACAAATATCCTCTCCCACGCATTGATGACTTGTTTGACCAACTACGCGGAGCTCAATACTTTTCCAAGATTGATCTTCGTTCAGGGTATCATCAATTAAGGGTCAAAAGGGAGGATATACCAAAGACGGCTTTCCGTACAAGGTATGGACACTATGAATTTATAGTGATGCCATTTGGTCTTACTAATGCCCCTGTTATCTTCATGGATCTAATGAATAGGGTCTTTAGAGACTATCTTGATCAATTTTTGGTAGTCTTTATAGACGATATTCTTGTCTATTCAAAGAGCAAGGAAGAGCATGAAGATCACTTGAGAATTATATTGAAGACCCTGAGAAAGGAGAAGCTTTATGCCAAATTTACCAAGTGTGAATTTTGGCTTCAAAAAGTTGCATTTTTGGGTCACATAATCTCAAAAGAGGGGATATCTGTGGATCCAGCAAAAACAGAGGTTATCGAAAGATGGTCGAGACCAACAACAGTAAATGAGATCCGAAGTTTTCTTGGTTTGGCTGGATATTATCGACGTTTTGTAAAAGATTTTTCACGATTATCTAATCCACTCACCAAGTTGACTCGGAAAGGAGTTAAGTTTGTTTGGACAGAGGAATGTGAAGAGAATTTCAAGGAGTTGAAAAGAAGGTTATCCAGTGCACCTGTGCTCACACTGCCTTGTAGTGGAGAAAGGTTTGTGATCTACAGTGATGCATCCAAGAAGGGATTGGGGTGTGTTCTTATGCAAAATGATATGGTGATAGCTTATGCCTCACGATAGTTGAAAATCCATGAGAAAAATTACCCAACACATGATTTGGAGTTGGCTGCGGTAATCTTTGCATTAAAGATTTGGAGGCATTACCTTTATGGTGAAAGGTGTGATATTTATACTGATCATAAAAGTTTAAAGTATATTTTCACACAAAAGGAGCTGAATATGCGTCAAAGAAGATGGTTGGAGCTGATTAAGGATTACGACTGCTCAATCCATTACCACCCTGGGAAAGCAAACAAGGTGGCAGATGCATTAAGTCGACAAGACCATGCTAGTTTATCCATGATGAGGATCACAAAAGATCCAATATTTATGGATTTACAAAGGATGGATCTTGGAGTTATAATGGAAGGGGAAAAATCTTATCTTTCTCAAATGAATGTTCAACCATCTATACATGTGAAGATTAAAGAGGCACAGAAAGAAAATGTCGAGTTACAAAAGAAGGTGAGAAATGTTCCTGAATTCAACCTTGATTGTGATGGGATAATAAAGTTCAGGAATCGGGTTTGTGTTCCTTCCATCCCCGAATTAAAGAAGGAGCTGCTGGATGAGGCTCATAGTTCTTTATTCTCTATTCATCCTGGAAGCATGAAGATGTATAGGGACCTGAAAGAGTACTTCTGGTGGGATGGCATGAAAAGAGATGTTGCTGAATATGTCTCTCGATGCTTGGTTTGTCAACAAGTTAAAGCTGAGAGACAGAAGTCTAAGGGGATGTTACAACCATTACCCATACCCGAATGGAAATGGGAAAACATCACTATGGACTTTGTCACAGGACTTCCTAAAACATCCAAAGGCAATAATGCTATCTGGGTCATAGTTGATCGTCTTACAAAGTCTGCACACTTCATTCCTATTAGAGAGGATTTCTCTCTAGATCAGCTTGCCAGGATATATGTAAAGGAAGTGGTAAGATTGCATGGAGTACCACTTTCTATTATATCTGATCGGGATCCGAGATTTACCTCGAAGTTCTGGCGAAGTCTTCAGCATACTCTGGATACAGAGTTGAGTTTCAGCACTGCTTATCATCCCCAGACAGACGGTCAGTCTGAGAGAACAATTCAAACCCTAGAAGATATGTTGAGAGCTTGCTCTATGGATTTCAAAGGTGGTTGGGATCAACACCTACCTTTGGTGGAATTTTCTTATAATAATAGCTTTCACTCCAATATTCAGATGGCTCCTTATGAAGCTCTCTATGGAAAGAAATGCAGGACTCCAACTTGCTGGGATGAAGTTGGGGAAAGAAAGCTATTAGGACCTGATCTCGTTGATGAAATGGCAGAAAAGGTCAGATCTATTCAACAACACATAAGAGCAGCTCAGAGTCGACAGAAAAGTTATGCCGACAACCGAAGAAAAGACCTAGAGTTTGAAGTGGGTGATAAAGTGTTCTTACGAATATCTCCCTGGAAGAGGGTTATGAGATTTGGAAAGAAGGGGAAGTTGAGCCCAAGATATATCGGTCCTTTCGAAATACTGGATCGTGTTGGGAAGGTAGCTTACCGATTGGCGCTTCCACCGAATCTCTCTCAAGTTCACGATGTGTTCCATGTATCTCTCCTGAGAAAGTACATACCAGATCCTTCACATGTACTCAGCTCAGAAGTTGTACCGCTGGAGCAAGATCTTTCTTATGAAGAACAGCCGATAGAGATTCTGGATCGTAGCGAAAAAGTTCTACGAAACAAGACCACTCGATTGGTGAAAGTTTTATGGAGAAACCACCAACTTGAAGAAGCTACATGGGAGCTTGAGGATATGATGAGGGAGAAGTATCCTCATCTATTTGTTACAAAGTGACGAATTTCGAGGGCGAAATTCTTTTTAAGGGGGGTAGAATGTAACACCCGAGACTTTTATGTTATATAAATCATCACAGGAATCTTTTTCTACACAACACTTACTTGGCTTGCTTTACACGCAATCGCGACCTTCCTCGATAGCTTGCGTCGTACGCAATACCGAGTTTCACTAAACAACAATATGCTATTAAAACTAGCTGTTATGAATAGTAATAACCACTTTTTGAAATTTTATAAATTTTATTTTTCAAAATGGACTTCATTTTTGGACTCAGAATATCGAAATTAGCCTAGGGTGAAATTTTGGTATTTTTCTGAAAACTTTCAATTTTTGATGAATAGTGAAACCACTAAGTGGTAGGTTAAAAAACTGAATTTTGCATAAAACATAATTTTACCGCTTCTGTGAATGGAATTTCAAAAATCCGACAGACACGGTTAATATCAAGGACTAAAATGTGGTTCAATGAGACGAAAATAATTTTTGGTGAATAGTAACTTTTTACTTTTTTTTACCGCGGTTAATAGTAAATAGGGTAACTAAGGGTAAATATGATATCAATATTACCCTAACACATGTCCTAATTCTATTGGACAAGTGTAATTCGACCAAAAACAAACTTAGGAATAAAATATGACCATTTAGGCCCACTTGGATTAGATTAGGACATTTATTATTAATTTATTTAAAGAAAGGTTAAAATAGTTAAAATCAATGTTTAATAAGTAAATCATTTTTAATATGGGGTTATACATAAGATAAATTCGATTGTAAATATTCATTAGAAAGATAAAAAGATTTCCTACATGATGGTATTTTATTTGTAATTTTTAGACATCAAATAATTTAATTTATTTATGACACAACGATGATGCAGTAATTATCTTATTAATGAAATATTGACATAATTGATGTTATAAACACCAAAATAAATGTAATTTGAAAATTTTTATGCATTCCACTAATTTTCTAGGTTACTATGATATATTAATGTTGATTTAATCAACTTGGTTCGAACATTTAATTCTTTTATGACTTTCACAAAAATCATATATCAAATAGTGTCAAAATTGACACAAAATAGTTTTTAAATCAAATATTATATTATTAATTGTTATTGTATTCCTAAAAATCTAAGGTTCGGCCAAATGACTTAGATAAAGATATATATATTAATAATAAACAATTTGGGGTTCGTTTGGCATGTTATAGTAAGTGTATTAACCATATAGTGAAAGAAAACAAAAAGACATGGTAAAAGTTAAATTATTTAACTTAGAGTTAAATCTAATTGATAAGGTTAAAATAATACCCTAAACTTGTCTAAATCCTATTGGTTGATAGGATTTCGACCCTTCCCCACTTTAGCTTCGAAATAAGACCCTTTGGAACCATTATAAACCGATTTTAACTTTAATATAAAATAATATTTTGAGATATTCCTAAGGTGCCCCTCTCCTCCCTTATAAAAGGGCACCTCCTCCCCCTCCTCCTCACACCAAATTGAGCACTCAAGCTCGGCCAACCCCTGCCATTTTCTCCTCTCCACTTCCCTAGAATAGTCCTAGAGGTCCTTTTCTTCTCCAAAGACCACTCTTAGTTCCTTAAGTGGAGGATTCAAAGAGGCGTTCCAAAGAAGAGGTAATATCCATTACCGATCTTTTAAATTTCTTTCTTCTTCAACTTCTTCTTCTTTAGTTGTTTCATGATAAAGTAATAACATCAGTATTACTTACATACTGATATGTTATTATAAATATGAAACAACCCTAATTCACCTTCTATCCATCCTACGGAAAAATGAAGTCACCGCGCGTGCGTACGTACGGAATACCGTCTCCACGCCGTGGTGTAATCTATTTTTCCACCATCACTTTACAAGGATGGGTATAATGGTGTAATGAGTAACTATTTATGATTATTATAAAGTAATATTGATACTGAAATAATATATATATACTCCAATACATTTCCACGATCATAGGAACGATATCATCACTCGTGCGTACGTACGGAATACCGTCTCCACGATGTGATGCGACTCGTTCTAACATGATCATCATTACATAGTAATTATATAAATGAATTGAATTAATAAATATGATATATGTTACACTAATACCATTCTGGATATAAGGTATCTATAACCTTGAAATAAGAATAAGAATTTATTCGGAAAAACACGCGTAAGAACAAAAGGCAATAAAGACCCGAGTAACAAGTAACAATGAAATATTGCTAACAAGAAGCTAAGAATATGACCATATATGATATCATATCAATATGTATGATTCTGGAATAAGTCAATAACATTATTTAAACCATTATACAGGAGCTTCGGACACATACAAGGCAAATTGGACCTAAGGTAAGGGAAATATCACAATCTCATTTTTATCCGAGATTGTTTATTCGTATGTATTTACTGGGGTGTATTTTATCATTCACATCCATGTTTCATCAATATGTAATATTATTTCCATCCACCTACAATTGTTTAAATCCATTTTTACCCTTCGGTGAGTTTTTAGTAAAGAATATGAAAGGAATCTTTTGTCGCTTTTTCGTACGAGGTACTTTTTGACTTTTCCGACAAAAGTACGAAGAATGTTTTTTTTTAACTTATACGGCATGAATGGATTTTTAAAACATTATTTCCAAGAATCTTCCTTTACAAATTTTCAAGTTTATTTTTAATCAAATTCTTTTAGGTTATAATTGTATGACATATTAAGAAAAGAAAAGTGTTTTTGAAGAAGAAAGGATATTTTCCTCAAGAATGATGTTCAAGTGTTTTATCAAAATTATTTTCCATCTAAGATAATAAAGGGTTCTGTTTTTATCCCGTTAATTACATTGATTTGAGTATGTTGTGAGGGAATTATTTTTATGAAGTCATTTGCCTTATAAGATTTGTTTTATGATTTCATGATGTTTCAAGAATCCCATTTTTGTTACATGTGTTATGCGATGATGTATGATTTATGATTATGTGGCACACATAAGAAAGGATTCATTATAAGATGGGTGGGACCTATATCTCCCTCCAATGCATTGGGTAAAGATTTTATATCTCATGAGATAGACATGGCTGGAACGGAAGGTTATTTCAGTTCAGTGATACAGGACTGAAACGAGGAGTGAACTCGGTTCAGAAAGGGACTTTGTCCACTAAGATAGTCTTGGCAATAAGTCATGACTAACAAGAAATGATTTTCCATGATTATGTGTGCATGCCACAAAGTTTCAAGTTTTATGTTATGATTATGAGGATCTCATTTTCACTTCTATGATTTATTCCATGTTAAGATATTATGATCTCTTTTACAGGTTTTGATTTTCAAAAAGATATGATATGATTTTTATTTCCTTTGTTTGCCCTTGCTGAGCATTTGAGCTCACCCTTTTATGTTTTCTTTTCCCCAGGTCAGGAAGATGGATATTAAGTAGAATATGCTAAAAGGGACCCTAGATATGATGAAATAAATGGGAGACACTGTAGAAGACTTATGAACCAGTTGTTTATGTTTCCCAGTTTCTAAAGACACTATACCTATACGGTCCTTTGTGGTTTTGTCATATGTTGTAATAAGTGTGCTTCAATTTTGAAGTATTAACAATGTATGTAAAGTATGGGTCTTTATATTTTCGGCTCAAAGCATCAGCCACTTTATTTGTTTTTCATGGGTGGTATTGAATCATGCAATCATAATCCATTATTAATTCAAGCCATATCCTCTATCTCATGTTAATTTATTTTTGAGTAAATATATACATTAAACATTTGTGATCGTTAAATATTCCACACTTAACACCATACAAATGATGCCTCCAAATTTTTCAAGCAAAAACAGAAGAAGCTAATTCCAAATCATTTGTAGGGTAATTAAACTAATAAGTGTTCAACTGACATGAAGCGTAAGCAATTACCTGATCATTCTGAATAAGGACACAACCAAGTACCTTCAACGAAGCATCACTGTACATAAAAAACTCACCATTTCTGGAAGGTAGGGCCAATACTACATCATTCACCAATCTTCTTTTCATTTTCTGAAAACAATAATAACCTTATTTTGTCCAAATGCACCTAAAACCTTTTCGATTTAACATAGTCATTAGACTAGATAACCATGAATAAATTTCAATATACCTCCGGTAATAGCCCACCAAACCATGAAAACTATGAATCTCTATTATATTTGTGGGTCTTGGCCATTCTTTAACAAATATTGATTTAGAAGGATAAAAAATTATGCCCTTTTTTGAAACAGTGTGACCAAGGAATGAAATTTGATGTAACCAAAACTCACAATTTCTGAACTTTCCATAAACTTCCATTTCTTTTAAGGTTCGAAAAATAACCCATATATGAATTGAATGCTCCTATTTACTTTTAGAAAACACCAAAATGTCATTAATGAAAAAACCACAAACTTATCCAAGAAATCATGGAAAATTCTTTTCATAATATCCATGAATACAACAGGGGCATTGGATAACCCAAAAGGCATAACTACAAATTCATAATGGCCATATCTATTACGAAATGTGGTCTTCGGAACATCTGATTCTTTTACTATCAACTGATGGTACCCCGACCTCATGTCAACCTTTGAAAAATACTAAGCTCCCTAGAGTTGATCAAACAAATCATCGATATGAGGAAAAGGATACTTATTCTTAATAGTGATGTTTTTCAATTCTCTATAATCAATGAAAGTATCATTGAGCCATATTTCTTTTTAACAAAAAAGACAAGAACACCCCATGGTGATGTGCTAGGTCGAATGAAACCTTTATCTAATAAAAACGATAATTTCTACTTTAACTCTAAATGTTCAACATGACCCATTCAATAAGGGGGTTTGAAATTTGCTTAGAATTAGGAACTAAGTCTATAGTAAATTCAACTTCCTGATAATGTATAATACTAGGAAAGTTGTTAAAATCATCAAGACACTCATTTACCACTGGCACATTATTAATCTGAACAGTTCCATTGTTTTCAACAATATGTGAAAGGTAACATTTATTTCCATCATTTACTAGTTTCTCAACGTCCTGATATGTTATCAAAATCAAGGGTTCATTCTTTTACACAAATTGAAAATATTTCTAAAAAGAAACCTCTTTAGGTCTTCAGTCAATCATAGCATTATAAACAGAAAGCCAATCCATGCCCAAAATAACATCAAAGTCCACTAGAGGCAACAAAAAATAAGGTTTTAATGTAGATTATTTCTACACACAACGATATGAAGGTTATTATAATTTCTTTTTGTCTCAACCTTTCCCTTTTGTGTTTTTACCATAAGTTTGGTATTCATATCAGTTGATGAAATTCCCATTTTACTAGAAAATTTCTTAGAAATGAAAGAATGTATAGACCCTGAATAAAACAAAACATTGGCATAATCTGAACAAACAAATAGTGTACTTGATACTACTTCATTCGATGGCCCATCATCTGCTGAAGAAGTAGCAAAGGATTTCACCACGCCTTTCAGCTTGTAGTCTGGCTACTTTCCCTCGGTTGAGTTCTTCGTTAGACACTCATTTGTATATTGACCCATTTCATTACACTTAAAACATCTTACCACTGGATTTTCATTGCCTGCTTGACCATCTACCTTACAGTTACAAGCAATATGACAAGACTTACCACACTGAAAGCACTTTCCAGACATGGATAAACATTCCCCAGGATGCATTTTACCATAATTCTCACAGGATTGATATTTGGTTTTATTACCTTCGGGCTTATTTGATGAATTATTTTCCTTTGCCTACAAACTTGACCACTTATTTTGTAGTTTGTCAAAGAACACCTGATCATCAGAAAACTCCATATCCACCTTCTCCACACATCAAACAAAATTTTCATAACATTTGAACTAATGAGAAGCAAATTACCTTTGATATTTTGTCTTTAACCCTGAGTAAAAACGATTGATTTTACTATCAAGATATCGTATGAAATTTGAAGCATACCTTGCCAGTCGAGTGAACTTTTCTTCATAAGTACCCACTGAGCCATCCTCCTGCAACAATTCAAGGAATTTTTTTCCATCCTAAGACGAACCACCTTAGGAAAATATTTCTCATAAAACATACTTTTGAATTCATACTAGTCACGATCATCAATATCTTCACTATCCCGGATTTTTTTCACCATCGACCACCATTGACCAGCATAACCTTCAAAACGGTAAACAGCGAGACTAACCAATTGATGTTCTGAACACCCCATGACATAAAAAATCTTATACAGTTATTTAATCCACCCTTCTACTAGAACATGGTCAGATGATCCTCTGAATGATGGGGGATGTTTCCTCATATAATGCTCCACTACTAACATGTTCTTCTGTGGTTGATCTGGATGATCTCGTGTATGGATACCACCACTATTTATATCCTGAGTCAACAATTCCCTCACTACAACAAACTTTTCAATTCCGAATCAGACCATTTATAGTTGCTGATTTGGAATATTGTTTTCATCTTGATGTTGTCCCAACATATCTTCTATGTTTCCCCTGCGGAAAACAATTTTGAACACAGAAATATCTTAGGCGAAGCAACATGGTAATATTTAAATGCTATATCATTTCTATCATACCATAAATTAATTTATGGACTTGAAGTTAATATTATTCTAACTCATTATGTTGTCTAAACCTACCTCTGATACCAACTATAAAGACCCGACCTTAATACATTACATAATCTTGAATTAAATGAATAATTCACATTGAGGATCTTTTTAGGTTTAGAGTTTTAGAGAATTAGGCCATAATTATTGCATCTCAAAAGTTACAAAGTAGATACTTCTACTCCGATTCCATTTTTTCATGAAAAAAATATTTATAAAACATTCATGTATTGTTCTATGTTTTAGACAACATGACTTTCTTTGATCGCATACATGACCCTATTCCACTTTATATACTGTGAATAACATTTCAAAAACATGGGATGAGCATAAAAAGCTGATTAAGGGATACACAAAGAAGGAAAACTGTTAATTTTTAAAAACAACATGTAATCAATGAATAATTTATCATAAGTAACATTTTTCACCATTTTGAAGTAGTAAATACTCTTCACTGAATAAAAGATAATTGCTTACCCTTTTGTAACCATAAGGTTACCATTAAACCCGTATAAAGAACACATACCATATAAAGGAAACTTGGGACATAAATATACATAAATGAAATAACGATTCGGTCGACTTCCCCACATATCACTAAATTGAATAGTCATACGGCTGACTCCCATACCCAATGCATTGGAGGTTATAACGTAACCACCCATCCTGGTTTATCATGGCACCACCCGTCATTTGGTTTATCATGTAACCACCCGTCAAATGTCCATGTACCATTATAAAATCATAACAAAAACCATAAATATAAAGGAAAGAAAAAAATTCCACATTTCAATCACAATATATCACATAAATATATTAGCATAAAAAATCCATTATCAAAACCATTTTCGATAAAAAAATATATAATATAGTATATGGTATTTATTTTCTTTTAAAAACATTATGTCTTTTTGAGGAAGCCAAAGGTCAAATAATACTCGCAGTGGCGGAAAGGTTGTTCTCACCGCTTACGTTAAAAGAGGCACTCCTTTTTGTCGTTTAGTAAAACTCAACATAGAAAATGATTCCAATTTAATGAAATGAAAATTAAAATGTGTTTATACAGCGTATAAAAGATAGTCTTGTATTAAAACAAAAAATTCCTCAATGAAAGGAGATTGAGACGAAGTCCCTTACCTTTTGTCCGAAATGACTCGATCGTTCTTTAATCTCTTGAATGATAAACTAAAGTTAATTTCTACTTTCATAAGAAATTTTTTATGTTTATTATTCCTTTAATAACACTTATTTCCATGTTATAAACATTATGTAATCATTTAAGTTAAAAATGTTCATTTTGTCTATATTTGGTACTTTTGTCAAAAATGGACTTCTTATAAATACATGTTGTTCATGTGGTCAAAAGTTCATTATATCCAAAATTATATTCATGATTTGGATATAATATATATTATATATATCCATAATATACAACTATTTATAATATTACATATCATTTAGAGTTAAAAAATGAAATGCACCGTTCATGGAGATGGTAAGACGTACGTATGCATGAATGCTACTTCCATTTCTATTTCATATTTAATGGAATTAAAACATAATGATACATAGAAGTATTATAATTCAAGTATTGGATCATATATAATATCATTAAACCTATCCTTTATATGTACCACATATGGTATGAATGACTCATATCACTTTGAGGGGGCGGTAGTCCGCACTTCCTCAAATGAAATTATCGGGTTTACACATAACTGAAACCATAAAAGTATGACATAAATGAAAAATACAGAAGAATAAGGAAAATATAAACATAATATATATCATATGTAAATATAGTGACATCTTAATGTCCACCATGAGAGGCGGTAGGAGATATTTGAACAATCATCGATTCGTGAGGTAGTAGTTCTCCATCCATAGAAACAATATGTTCATCACCCATTAGATGGAGGAGTGTATATGTGTAGCTCAAATACTTCTCATAACAACTTAATAGTATGTTGAAGATACTGTTTTTGTTACAAAAGAAATGAATAAAAAGATTTTTGTTGGTTTGAGAAGCAAAATAAAACAAATGAACAGAAGAGAACACATTACCTTTAAATCGGGTAACTCTTTTTGATTTGATCCAAAGGCGTCCATGGGAAGACATCTGCTTAATGTGAGGATTCTAGGATTAAGAGAGGGATGTGGAGAGATAATATGATCATAGTTTTGATGATCCAATGGCTTGAGAGGTGTGGGTAAGGGGGTAGAGGTGGGGGCTTTTTATAAGAGGGAGGAGAGGAACTCTTGGAAGGTCATGAAATGTTACTTTATTATGAAATGATTTTCATATTTTAAAGGTACCACAATGATATATTTTGAGGATATGGTGATAAGGTTTCTAAAGTCACCCATATAATAGGTTTATTAGAAGAGTAAGTCTTAGATTTTACCTTATCGTTTTAATTTAATTTAAATCATTCATTTACGAGGTAATCGATGTATCATCATGGTGTCATAAATAAATAAATTTATTAAATTTTTAAAAATTTTGAAAAAAATACCATGATTTAAGAAATAGTTGTCGCTTTCCAATGACTATTTATAGTCTATGTTATCATTTATATAAACAAAACTAAAAGTTTTTTACTTAGGTGATACAAAATTTGGTTATACTTTCCTTTAAAAAAATTATAATAAAAGGTCACTATTACATTAAAGTGATTCCACAGAGTCACAAAGTTTAGCACAAGGAATCCCTTGGTCGGCCATGACTCAATAAAAGGATTTGGACACAAGTTGGGGTCATTTAATCTTATTATGATATTATTTTATAACCCTTAACTATCTAGTTACTAATTAATCACGATAATTAAAGATAATTACTATCGTTACTATTCATAATGTCCAAAAACAAAAAGGTCATAATTACATAATTTGGAAATTATGATTCCAAATATGGAATCCATTTTACCAAATTCAAAACACAGAAATATCAGTAATTAATTTTAAAAAAATTCTCGTTGTCAAAACAAATAGTGTGTTTTTAAGGAACAATATCTATCAAAAAATTGACAATTGTCTATGTCCAATTTCATAGTGAAATTAATTCTAATGACCACCATTGGATTAAATGGTAAAAAAATATTCTAATTACTTATTAAACCCAATTAAAAAAGATAATATGACCATAAAATTAAATTAGATGAAAAAGAGGTTTTGAAGTAAACTACAGTTTTTTTAACTATTCATTAAAAAATAAACATTGCCAGAAAAATACAAAACATTTATCCAAAGTAAATTTCAATGTCCCAATTCTAAATAATAAGTTTATTTGGACATATAGAGCTAATAGAATTTTCAAAATTTAGATTTAAAATGGTTTTCCATCAAAAGGTTTTAAAACCATCTTTTAATAATATTAGAGTTATCTATGCTAATGATTGGATTTATTCTCATTTTAAGCCTCTAAAAAACTATCTAAGTCATAAATATACATAGATATGGCTATATATTATTCTTTACTTATGTGAAATGTAACATTATGTGAGCAGTGGTTGCTCCCAAAATATAGACGGATACTTTGGTTACGAGGACATAGTGGTTTTGTTGAATGAGGTGCCTGTTGTGGTGATCTGCCCAGGTGACTATGGGAATGACATTATGGAGAGAGATGATTAGGATGTGTGACCTTGGGGAAAATTTTAAAACTAGTGTTAATGTGGTAGTAGGGTACCCTTTATATTATTTATTATGTTATCTAATTTTTTTGTTATACATGGTTATAGTATCCATGGGTAGGTTGGAAACATATTATACTATGTATGTGATGAGTTAATTTTACTTGTTATTCGCTGTGATTTAGCATGCTTTCTTTATTTTTAAACAAGAGGATCTTAGGAGGATCCATATATTTATACTTCTATACTCATGCTATGGATATATAATAAATTATGAGGTCACCCAGAGCAGTTTGGAGGTTAGGCTTGTTACTAGTAGCCTGGGCTTGCGAGATTTGTCCGGGCATCTATTTCACTGTCGTTTTACTATCATTGTGTACTTGTAGTTTTTCCATTAATTTTTAGTAGTTCTTTCATGGAATTATATATTTATACATTGGATTTATTGTATAATTCATTCTATGTTTTATTAGGGAGGTGTATTTCCTATCTTTTCTTCGTCATAATGTAAATAAGGATGGAATAACAGTTTATCCTACCAAAAAAAGTAGATTATGAATGGGAAAGACCAAAATATGTTACCGAGATTATAATTTTCCTTGGTTAAATTGGGTTTTACTAATGGTTTGTTATAAAAATTGTGTCGTTATCAAGCATGATAAATAAGTTAACGTGAAAATGAGTTACCATTATTTTGACAGAAGAATGTGATGATTATTTTCAGGATGTAAAGAAGTTATTGGTGGATGTTTCTGTTTTGGCCTTGCTATTCCGATGTGGTGTGTTTTTCATCTATAGTGATTCTTCTTTGAATGGAATTTTTTTGTTTTCATGAAGATTGATCCTGTAATTGCTTATGCATCAAGACAACTAAAACCTCATGAGTAAAATTACCTCAAACATGACATATAATTGGCAGATGTGGTTTTTAATTTTAAAATTTAGATTTATCATTTCAAAATATACAAATGTTCAGTAAATATAGACAATAAAAGACCTAAGAATATGTTCTCTCAAAAGGAATTAAACATGTGGAGTAGAATTTTGCTTGAACTGATAAAGGATTATGATTTCACTGTCAATTATCATCCGGGAAAAGCAAACAATGAGGCATATAATTTTAGTAAGAAACATCATATATAATTATAAATATTACGTTTGGAATAGTATCACTTGATAAATGATTTTATGAATATTGGAATATAATTTGTTAGTGAATGAAATACCTATGTTTTCATTTGGGTTTCAGTGCAGTCATCGTTGTCAGCTAGAATTAAAAAAGTGTAGAAGGTACACTAGGAGATAGAGAAAAATGTAGAGTTGGATAAAATAAATAAGTTTCTAGAATTTAACCATGATAATTATTTTGTGTAATAATTTGGAAAATGGTTGTGTTTTCCATTTGATTCATAGTTGAAGAATGACTTGTTTTTGAAGATAATAGTTCTCCATTTTTAATTCATCCTGGCAGTACTAAGATGTACATAGAACATGGAGAGTATTACTCCTGGGATGGAATAAAAACGGATATCTTATATTTTTCATGAAATGTTTGACATGCCAACAGGTTAAAGGAGAGATGAAATTACCAAAGGGGACAATTCTTCCTTTCTAGTGCTATAGTGGAAATTGGAGAATGTATCCATAGACATTGTGGTGGGAATACCTAATAATTTTCATGGTAACAATGAGAGTTGGGTCATTTTTGATCGGACATCTAAATTAACACCTTTTCATTTTATTCAAGTTACAATATCATTGGATCAACTTTCTTGATTGTACCTCAATGAGATTTTTAAGTTACACATAGTTTCTTATTCAATTGTATCTATACAGGAACCTAGATTCACATCTAACTTTTGGAAGGGGCTTCATAAGTCGTTGGGCACATAATTAAATATGAGTATATCTTTTCATTTTAATTAAAATATGATGTCAGAACTAATTACTTAGACTTTGGAGGATATTCTTTAGGGTTGTTCAATGGACTGCCAGTGATGTTGGGGTCAACAAATTACATAAGTAGAGTTTTCTTATTATAACGATTTTCATTCCAGTTTACAGATGGCACCTATTGAAGGACTGTATGGGGACAAGTGTTGGACAACATCATTTTAGGATGATGTCGATGAAAGAATATTGATTGGGATAGAATTAGTTGTGGAAGTGGATGAAAAAGTCAAGATGATCCAACAACACATGAGGACAACTCAGTGTGGGCAATAAAGTTAGAAAGAAAATAGAAGGAAGGACTTCTCTTTCATGGTAGGTTATCATGTTTTCTTTAAAATATATCATTTCAAAAGTGTGATACATTTTTTTTTATGAATGTAAAGTTAAGTATGTAGTTCTTCATTCATTTTTAAATCCAAGAGAATGATGGACTGGTTATATATCGAATAGCTTTTCCTCTGAGTTTGTCTCTGGTAGACTATGTTTTTCATGTTTCGATGTTGAGAATTTATGTTCAAGATTCAACTCATGTCATCATCCTAGAAGTAGTTCAGTAAGAAGAGAACCTTTCTTATAAAGATACACGAGTTAATGTTATTGGTCTATGGGATTAGGTGTTGCAAAATAAGGTAATTCACCAGGTAATGGTTTTGTGGAAAAATCACATGGTTTAAGAAGCAACATGGTATTCTGAAAATGCAACGATGGAATGGTTCCCTCACTTGTTTAATAAGTAAATAAAATTATGAGTATTATATTTCTAGATGGTGGGGATAATGTAGAACCTCATTTTTTTAAAAATATATTTAAATTCATTAATCATTGTTTTATGTAGATATTTATAAAAATCATGTAAACATAATTTTCTACTATTATGTTTTGAATTTAGAAAAATTGGCATCTAAAATTATGTTCATATAGTTATTTGGAGTCTAATGGAACCTACATAATTTTTGTAGAATAGTAACATACCCTTTTTTATAGTAATATGAATTGTTATATGACCCTAATGAATATTAAATTTTATTATTAGTTCAATTTCTTTATAATTTAATATAAATACAACTTTTTTACGTTTTCAGTGTGATGAACAAGTAGTTATAGTTTTAAAATTGTTAATTTTGGAATAAAGTATGATTTTACTTAAAAATAAAATTAAGAATATTCAGAAAATAATTTTATAAAATGATTTTCATTTTTCAATTCTACACTTTGTTAAATGTTTAGTGTAAATTTTTTTGAATTTTATGAAATTCTTGAATTTTTTAAGAATAATAATATACGATAACATACGATAAATGCTAAATAAATGATTTACTGTATCATAGGTGATGAAAGGATGGTTTAGGACCACTTGGATTGAACTCACATGCAATTATTACTGTTTTGGGTTATATAAATTATTACTATTCACAATCTTGTGAAAAATATAATAATAATGATTAAAATAATGAAAAATTCCCCATCTCCTCCACTATAAATACCTTAATCATTCCTCTCTTCCCTCATACCTCTCATTTTTTGAGACATACATATGATCTTCGCTATACACTTCCCAAGTCTCTTACCCACATCCTAGAGATTCTGGTCTCACCAATACCCCAAAACCAGAGTCATTAAGAAAGATCTCAAGGATAATAGATCAAGAGGTAAAACCCCTATTTTTTCTTTTAATTCATTTTATGTTATTATTTTTTATTTACATTAGATAAGGATGGGATATTTCATTCCATATCCACCATAATTCCCATATAATATAAGAATAATGAGGGACCCCACATATCTAATGAAAATACTTTATGAAATTTTATGAGACCCTGTTAGGGTGAAAAATTTTTGTAAGGGATATCTCATCATTATTTTATTTGAATATTCCATTCATTTCATTTTCATTTCTCACCTCCCCTTGTATTGACACATAGTTTCATTAATGAAAATCCATCTTGATCTAATTAAACGTCGTATTGTGAAAAATGGTTATATTAAATTTGAACTTTATTGGTTGTATGTTTTTGGTTTTTAATATACCTTCACAAATTGTGACAGTTGATAATATAGCTTTTGAATAGTGATCACAGTATTAGTATAAATATAGGTCTTTACCAAATCCAATTTATATTGAAAAAGGATGTGACATCATTGGGATTCAATATTGACATTATCAAAGCCAATCTTCGACATGTTAAACTCGAACAAAACCACCTGCGAGAGAAGTGGAAGATGATAGTGATTACCCCCCAAGCGATGTTATCTAAGCCACCCCAAGTGTCTCTCAAAATCACACACCTTACCCTTCGGTCTTATGTGGGTGTTATAAGGGGTTATTTAACAAGACCCTAGTACTACTATTATGTACATTATTCATGTATATAGAATATACATTCATTTTATTATTGTTACCTTCTAAATAGTTTTAAAGCGCAAATAGTATATTTAGTTAATATTCACCTCATAAATATATTTTAATGATTTAATATATTTTTTAATTAAATAATATTTTAATAAAATAATATTATTATTCATGAATTATTTTTTATATGATATTAATTATCATATATTTTTATTAATGCAATTGTAATTTTTATTATGGTTTGAAAGATGTTCTTGTCAAAACCCATGAATTTTAGATAAATGTCAGTATTTATTTAAAAGGTAAAAAATTTCATATTTATAGAATCAATTTGATAATATGAATAATATTTTTGTAATCATTATGTGGAAATTATCCAATGGTGAATTTTTCATAATTTTCAGAGACAGTTGAATTTTTGTGTAACAATTTAATATCGTTTAAAGATATAATGTGTTTTATGACATCATAATGGCCCAATAGTGATGTAATAAAATATTATAAATATTATTTTCGGCCAATATATGTGTTTACATTAAAATAATGTGATTTTATATTTTTTCGATTCATTTTAAAAACCATTAGTGGACCCTCCAATACTTATAAAACATTTTATCTTTTTAAATTATTTTCCTTGAGAGTGTGACTCACCTCCACAAATTCAAACATATTATTTAAAGAATTTGGACAATAGGAAAAATAAAATAATATTTTCCAATCCCATTTTGAAAAATCCATAGGAAAAAACCAAATTATGGTTTGTGGTTTTGATTATATTAATGTGTGGTGTCCCAAACCTAAATAATAAAGAATTCCCTCTCATTTCCAATATAAACCCACACAAGCACCTACTTACACTTCACTAAATGCCATTGGAGTTTATCCAAACCTTTAACTCCCCTCTCTATAATCCTAAAAACGTTCCCCAATATCCCAATAATCCTCTCTCGTGCCTCTCGCTAGCCTTTGGGATCACACGTCCAAGTAAGGAATTCTCAATTTTCTTATTTATGTCCAAGTTTCCATATAATATTATTCTATTTTATTTTCTATTATAAATGTTGAGGTATTATTTTTCACCTAAGAATGAAACTAAATTATTATATCGGTGGACCCTAATAGCGCTCCAATTCATTTTGTAAAGTATAGTATCATGATACTTCATGTTCAATGAGTGTTGACTCATACTAATTTACGTGAAAAGAGGGTTTACTCATGCTTCATGTACAATGAGGATTAACTCATGCTCAATGAGTAATGAGCCTTAGCTCATGTTAAATATTGTTTCAACATATCTATGTATTGATTATCATGCATTATCATGACTTTATTATCATGTTTCTCTTGCGCTACATTGATATGACTATTGTCTATAATGTATTGTATTCCTCTGGTTATACCATGATTATTCACTAACTCGGCTTTATTTCTCCCCCTTTTCTTATGAATTTCTTCAGGTTATCCCATGAAATGATAAGTATGAGGAAATTTTGTGGTCATGTAATTAATATTTCCAATAAAAATGTTGTGTTTATTTTTTTTAAGATGTTATGTAATTTCGGTATCCCCAAAAAAACTACACCTATCGATCTTCCATGTATTATCATGTGAAGATTTTATGTAATAAATGATGTTTAAGTGTGTAATAAAGTAGGGTTGTTATAGTTGGTTTCAAAGGAATGGTTTAGTTGTTATTGGTATTAGGATTAGTAAACCCAAGTGAAACCTTAGAGAATAGACTATGTATAAAAAACGTCACTAGGGTTTGATGTGTATTGAGTATGTGTTTTTTCATGAATATACAAACAATTCTGGATAAAATCATGTATAGGTATCTCTAGGAAAGTTGTACCTAAGAGTAAATACAGGGAAAAGATGTTTCGATATGGAACTAGGGTATCCTTGTACACGATAGCGGGCCTTGCTGCTCTATTGGTTGCGACACTCCTTGGGGAAATGATTTCAAAAACTCATAATCTTAGTATGAATAATTTTTAAAGGAATTTAAAAAATCCCCTATCTTTATATGATTGAAAGTAGATAATGGATAACATAATTTGATGCTTATAGATTCATATGTTAAGGAAATAAAAGAAATTAATATGTCATTTGTTTTTGTATTGAGATTATCCTTTATGTGGAACCCCTAATTTTCTTTTTATTCCAGCAAATGGTCGTTAATAAGAGGACTCGAGCTAACAATCAATTTAATGATCAATGTGATGAATATGATAATGAGATTCCCACTATGATGGGAGTGGGAATAACAAAAATGTTCATGATTCATTCTCAGATAAATCCATCCATGAATAGAAATTTGTGTCTAGAGGAATGTTCAACCCCCCTATGAATTATCAAGTCGCTATCGGGGGATCTAGGAGACAAAGGCCACCTACAATAAATGGATCATGCGGTCCCTCAATTGATGAACATTGGATCAACCCCATTAAAATGTTCTTCTTTATTGGTGGATTGAAAATTAGTATGTCAAATGGGGAAATCATTTCATCCAATGAATATTAGTCTACCCCTATCATAACCGGTTGATTGAAAATCTAGGCGAACCTCATCATACTCCCTTTAATGGAATTTGATGTAATTATTGGCATATATTTTCTTTCAAAATATATAGCTTTCTTAAATTTCAGTGAGAGGGAAATCCGCCTCTATATTGCGGATCAAACCTCGATTCAATACAATTTTAAGGTGGAAGATAAATCTTATTTAGCTCCATCATCTCAAATATGGATTTTACTACCTTATGAGCATGTTTATCTGGAAAAAATGATTGAGTCTAAGGATGAAACCATCCTTGATATCATACCTATTATGAGGAAATTTTCTTATCAATTTTATAGGGAATATTTTGGTCTTCCTTGAAGAAGAGTTGTTGAATTCTCAATTGATCTTATACCTGGGGCATTGCTAATATCCAATACTCCATGTAGAATGGATTTTTTGTAACATGAAGAGCTGAAAAAACTACTACATGAGAATCTGTGGATAAGGTTTATAAGACCAAGTGCTTCACCATGGGGTGCACCAGTCCTACATGTCAATAAGAAAGATGGGTCAATGCGCCTTTGCATCAATTATCATGAGCATAAAAAATCAGCATCAAGGACAAGTATCCTCTCCCACAAATTAATGAATTGTTCAATTAGCTACGTGGAGCACAATACTTCTCCAAGGTGGATTTGTGGTTGAAATATTTTCCTGTAAGGGTGATGAAGAAAGGTATCTTAAAAATGGTTTTCGTACAAGTTACATGCACTATGAATTCATAGTAATGACTTTCAGACTCACTAATGATCCATGAATCATAAAGGACATGATGAATTGAATCGTTAGATATTACCTAGAAAATTTTTTTGTTGTCCTAATATAATATATTATAATATGCTCCAAATCCAAAGTGGAACATGAGGAAAATCTGGGCATAGTATAAGAGATTTTTTAAAGGGATAAGATCTATGAAAAGTATAGAAAGTCTGAGTTCTGGTGGAAGGAGGCCTCAATCATAGTTCATATCATCACAAGTAATTGGATATCCGGGGATCCCTCCATGATATTCCAATAGAGGTATGGATGAGGCCATCATCGGTAAGGGATGTCCATAGCATTATGGGGTTAGCGGGTAATTATTGATGTCTGTGAGAAATTTTTCACGATTGTTCAACCCTCATACTAAGATAACATGGAAGGAAGTATTGTTTTTTTGAAGTGATTATTTTAAAGAAAGATTTATGTAGTTGAAATAGAGGATTATCATTGTGCCCGTTCTCACTTTACCCAGAACTGGAGAACATTATGTAGTATTCCGTGATGCTTTGTTGAAGGTATTAGGCTGTGTGTTGATGCAAAATGAAAAAATCATTGACTATGCTTCAACTCAATTGAATGTTAATGAGAAAAACTATCGAACACATGACTAGAGTCGGATGCAGTGATATTCTCTTTATAAAATTTGTATCATTATCTCATTGGGGATAAGTGGGAAATATATATAGACCACAAAAGCCTCATTTATATGTTCACATAGAAATAGTTTAACATGCACCAACGATGATGGTTAGAGAGGAGAAAAGACTATGACTGCATAATTCATTTTTACCCTGGGAAAGCGATCAAGGTGGTAGATTCTCTATGTAAAAACGACCTAACAATTCTATCATTAATATAAATTGATAAGGATCCAATATTCCTTGATTTTATGAATATGTACATGGAGATCACAAAGAAGGAAACATCATAAATAAGTTCACAAATGATTTATCAACCACTTATTTAGGATTGGTAAAAGGAAGATAAAAAGGATGTGTGGGAATTCAAAAGAATGTAGTAGCTATCAGAAAAGTGAAATACTCAGAGTTCAATGTCAATGAAGAAGGAGTTGTGTGATTTGGGAAAAGACAATGTGTTCAATCAAGTCCAGAGCAGAAGATGGAACTTTTTGATGATGTACGTAGTTAAAATTTCTCTATTCAACCAGGAAACAGAAAGATATATTGAGATCTATGAGAGCATTATTGGTGGGATAATATGAAAAGGGATATCGCTGAGTATGCATCAGAGTGACTAGTGTGTCAGCATATGAAGGCAGAGAGGAAAATGTCTAATGTGATGATGCAACAATTTATCATACCTGCATGGAAATGGGAGAACATCACCATCGACTTTGTCAACAGACATCGAAAGACATCCAATGGAAATAATGAAATCATGGTTCTTTTGGATAATATTACAAAGTGAGAATAGTTCATTACAATTTGGGAGGATTTCTAATTTGATAAACTTGCTTTGATATACATCAGGGATGTGGTAATGTTGCTAGGGGTACCAATATCGATTGTATCAAATTGAGATCCATGATTAACCTATATGTTTTGGAAGTGTCATAAACATGCTCTTGATACTGTGCTTAACTTCATTATGGTTTATCATCCATAAACCGATGCCCAATCTGATCACACATTCTAAACAATTGAGGAAATGGTGATATCATGCTCATTGGACTTCAAAGAAAGATGGGATCAACATCTTCAGCTGGTTATGTTCTCTTATAATTATAGTTTCCTCTCGAGCATCCGAATGGAACCTTATAATGCCCAATATGGGAAGAGGTGCAGAACACTAACATTTTGGGATGAATTCGGTGAGAATAAGATGCTAGGTCCTGAATTGGTCAATGAGAAGGTGAAAACCATTTAGCAGCATATCACGGTAGCCCAAAGTCAACCGAAGAGTAATGCGGATAACCGTCGATGAGACCTTGAGTATAAAGATAGAGACATCGTATTTTTACACATATCTCTGTGGGATGTAGTCTTGGGGTTTGTATTTAAAGGTAAGATAAGTCCATGTTACATTGTCTCCTTAGAGATTCTTGATCGTGATGGGGCAGTGGCCTATCGACTAGATCTTCCTCCCACCATGGCCAAAGTAATGATTCCTTTCATGTATCCGTCTTATGGAAGTACATATTGATCCATTCACATGTAATATCTTCAGAGGAAGTATAGTTATATGATGATATTTCATACAAGGAGCAACCAGTGATGATTATAGATCGTAGAGAAAATGTTCTATGAAATAAGAAAATACCCCTCATCATGGTGTAGTGGAAAACCCAATAGTTTTAAGAAGTGATGTGGGAATCGGAAGAAGTGATTAAGAATAGTTAACCACATCTATTCTATTTTGGGTGAAGAAATTTAATGGGTGAAATTTATTAAGGGGGAATATTTTAATGACCCAAACATTCATTAATGAAAATTTCTATTGATCAAATTAAATGTCTAGTTATGTTAAATGGTTATATAAAATGTTACCTTAATTGGTTTTATATTTTGTGATTTTAAAATACAATTAGAAAATGTTGCCATTTCTAATATTATTTTTGAACAGTGATCACATGTTTAGTATAAATATAGGGCTATAACAAATCCAATTTACTCAGACAAAGGAAGTGATGGACTCATCCAGTAAACTTGCCGCATATATTTCCAATTTGTCGAAGCTCAAAAAGGATGTGGTGTCATTGGGCTTGACTCTTGACCAAGCCCAAGACAAGCTTCTACATGTTAATCTCGAATAGAACTATCTTAAAGAGAAGTGGAAGTTGATAGAGATTACCACCCGAGCGATGTTATCCGAGCCACCCCAAGAGTCGGTCACCATCACTCACCATACCCTACGGTATTATAAAGGAGTAATAAGGGGTTATATAACAAGACCCTAGTACTACGATTACAGACATTATTCTTGTATTGAAAATATACATTGAATTTATTATTGTTACTTTGTAAATAGTTTTTCCTGTGCAAATAATATGATTAAATAATATTCTACAAAGAAATCTATTTTTATGAATTAATGGATTTATTAATTAAATAATATTTTAATAATATATTATCAATATTATTAAATTATGTATTATTATAAATAAATGATCCTATAATTTTATATATGAAATTGTAATTTTTATTAAGTTTGGAAAGCTTCTTTGTCAAAACACATGAATTTTCAATAAATTTCATTTTATATTTTAAAAGAAAAAATTCACTTATATAGAGAATTATTTAAATTAAATGATTATTATTTTTTAAATCAGGATGATGAAATTATCCAATGGATAATTTTTCATAATTTTCTAATACAGTTGATGTTTTTAGTAAAAATGCAATACTTCTTAAAGATACAATGTGTTTTATGACATCATAATGAACCAATAGTGATGTAATAAAATATTATAAATATTATTTTTGATGAATATATATTTTACAATTAAAATAAAGTTATTTTATATTTGTCTAATTTTTTTTAAAAAGCTTTAGTGGACCCCCCAATACTTACAAAACATTTTCGATTTTTAAATTGTTTTCCATGTGAGTGTGACTCACCTCCAAATAAGCAACACTATTATTTTAAGAATTTAAGCCATTTGACTTATAAAATATTGTTTTTCACAACCCATTGCTGAAAACATTAGCAAAAACCATGGGTTGGTTTTTAGTTTTGATTAGTTTAATCATGTGATCATTGTGAAACTGCTATACTATCAATTATAACAATTCTTAATGGCATTTTGAAATCCAGAAACATAAAACAAATAATGTTACAATTTTATATATCCCTTTTACATAATAAATAATTTAATTATATGAAGAAAAATTTTATTTAATAAATTTTTCTATATTACATTCTATCCCTTAAAAATACTTAAGATCATGGAATCGTAAAAATTGAAGTCAACTACATCTTTATCAATCAATCATACTACTATACCTCTTGGATATCACATCCACACATCCATAGTAAATGGACCAAAGAAATAATTTTACCTCCCAACACATTCTATAGTATATAATTATTCTAACGATGTTTCACTAAAATAGTTCATTTATGGGTCAAGATCAACATCCTCTAATTATGTCACATGGTAAAAATATGGTTGATATATCCACTACCAAGATACTTGAAGAAAATCATTTATGTACATATGATAATACTAAAATTCCAACAGATATTCCTTATTTCCATTTCATCCAATGTTCTCAATGTCACCCACTATCATACGTGCCTTCATAATTTTCTAAGCCAACTGAGGAAATATCATTCATGGTGATGCTCTAATAATGACACAATCAATATCCTTAATATGAAGTTGCCTTTAATGATTGTAAGTATAATATTATTGAGGAATCTTTTCCATTACCCACATATTCTAGATCAACCGAACCATTTCCATCATCTCTTAAACAAGCATTATCCCAACTAAGTAGAATTCTAAAAACTCCTCATTATATAAAGATGATCAAAATAGAAATCCAAACAAATCTTAAAAGAGATACATATTGATACAGTCTTGAAAACTATTTTTTTAATAAATCATGACATAATTAAAATTATTATCCCAATAAAAACCAATGTAATGTAGATAATAATTGATCATACCCTCATAAAAAAGGAAAACTCACTCTATCTTCCCAGAAATCTATGGATGTGATTTCATGCTCAATTTAATTTAATATGCAATCACCTCCTTCAAAACATTCCAATTTTTAGATTCAATACTTATGTTCCAATTAGATTAAACCAAAGAGGGATTCCCAAGATGCCTCACTATATCCATGCCATAAATGAAATATTTCTACAAAACATTAATCATCTGATTTATTCATTGGGAATTCAGAAATTAACATATTTGGTCAATTATCTCTGAAATAGAATCCTTCATAATATAATTCTATGATATCTGAATGGAAAATGTCATAAAAATCTCATCTATTTTACAAACTAAAATAGGTATGGGATACGAAAAATTTGTAGTTATCTAGTGATCAACCTTAATTATACAGATTTTATGAAAATATTATATATAATACGAGATGAAAATCTCATCCAAGTCCTCATAAACAAAATATTGAATCATTATATGTGTTTTTATTACTTGTGTGTATGACCTAGTATCATGGTATTCAACCTTAAATAAAATATTTTATTAGAAAAAAGGAAAAAATATCTATTTAGAAAACATGAAGAGGAGTTGATACAATAAGACCACAAAATCATTGTATTCCATTTATAATGGATTAGTTTATAGATATCAGGGTTATATATCTACATTTGATGATCCCACACATAAAAAATGAGTAACCCTTATTTGAAGAGAAATAGTCATTCCAAATATGTTCTTATATTTCTATACTCAGATTATCAAAAAAAAAACGAATCACAGACCACTCTTATATGAAAAATATTACATCTTGTGTCTATAAATTCATTATCCACACATCTGCAAAAACATTCCTTTTTATTTCATTGCAATAAATATCAAAATAAAATTTATGGGTATACTCCCTGTAGTGAATTTATTTTAATATTGGATCCCTCTATGAGAAAATATAAATTTGGATATTATAAATAGAATATATAGAAACCCACTATAAAGAGAGTTAAAGACAACACATTTGAGAAACTCAGTGATAGAAGCCAGTTTAAAATAAGGGGTATGTAAGTTCTTCTCTTGAGGGAATTATGTCGATATCCATAAGTCCGTACCTTTCTCCCATATATCCTGACATACCCAAAACCGAGAAATAAGTCATTATAGATAATATTATAACAAAAAAAGAGTATTAAACAATTTTATCTATATATAAAGTCAATAAATCCCCATGTTACTAAAAAAATCTATAAAATTTTCATTCCAAAACATTATACACCGTTATGGGTAATGTTTTCATTGGAGATAAAAGATTGAATATGTCATGGATAATAAACCTATAATTACGAACCAACCGATTGAATATTTGGATCCTAATTACATTTTTAAGATAATCCTAGTATAAAAAATATTGATCATTTTTAGGATCCAATGATACCTCCCTCTCATATATAACATTACTTGCCAACAATAATTTTTTAATTCAAAACTCATATTTTATATAAAAACCATATAGTTGATGTTAGATAAAATCCATAAAATTGATAAATGAATTTATCATTTCTCACTATCTGACATGGATGAATAGAAAATAAAAATATTAAAATTTATTTTTTTCGAATAACCAATGAAAAATCTATTTCATCAATTCCAAAACCACAACCGGGTTGTCCATGAGAACAAATAAAAAAACCTAAACTCTAAATTCTCATCATTTATCCTAAATTAAGTTTTATTTATATCTTATTTTCTTAATAACAACTATCGGTACCTTGAATGAATATAAATAACTGTAATCCAACAAGTTCAATAATCTTGTATATTCAGATCATCAATCTTGGGAATGATGAATTTATTATTGATGGTCCCGTATTTTAATTTTTGAGAATGAATAGAAATTATTGTGCTCCCAAATGAATTATTATCAAACATGAAATGTGAATCCCATGGCGACATGAGTGGATGGATTACTCCCTTATCCTTACAAACCACTAGTTTTACCTTATGTTCAACCAATTAAAATAGATCCATAGTGTAATATATCATTGAACATGTAATAGTAACAATAATAAGAAAAATGGTAAACACGACCTTTATTTTGTAAAAAATGTAGTGAAAATGATTATAAATACTTTTGGGTAAACACAAAACGCCATATAATGCTTAGTTTTCAACAATGAACATTTAAATCAAGTAAAATATTTTACAATTTACATGAAATCACTGCAATTTAGTGAATAATAATCCTAAAACATACATATCCAGAGTCCCACTCACCATAAAATACATGTGTGATTCTAACCTAATATATAAAATAAAATCAGTGGAGGAAAAAATTGAATATCTTATCAATCTATATAATCAGTTTGAAAATATCATGATGGATGAAAAATAATCCCCACACAAACTAATGATCTTCAATAAGCACTCGACAAGTTGGAAACATAAATACTTGTTCATACCTCTTACAAAAAGTTTTAAAAATAAAAAAAGAAGGTAAAAATATCTAAATGAAAGAAAATTAATATACATATATTAAAAATTTAATACAATGAGTAAAAATAAATTTTAAAAAAATTAGAACCATATATGATGAAATAAACACAGTACCTCAAACTATACATGTCCGTAGAGAATATCCATATAGTACATACTATAATGAAAAAAAATCTAATCTTATATTCACATATATAATTTATAGCCATATGGGCACCCCTTGTCTATAGGATAATATCCACCACCATTTGAAGCAACAGTTCTTACTAAAGAACCCATTATCTAACTAAATCCATCTATAATTCCATTGGAACTAATTTAACAAAAATTATTGAGGTAAAATGATTATCCACAATGATTAAATGTCAATTGTTGCTCCATATAAGTAGGCTTGGTAAGCCCATTAATTGCATACATATAGAAAATTTCTTAAAACTATCTAGATAGTGATCTCAAAATTGATCTTGAAGAATATTTGATACCATTATGATTTCTTCAATGAACCGAATATACAACCTCATTAATGATAGTACCTACTATGTCTCCTCTCAAACTAAATTTTCAATATATTTCATAATCATGGAAATCTTATTTATCATGTATTTACATAGAATTATGATTACACATTAAATTAATCACCAACTGAATGTAATCCATAAAAAAAATCAAACCTATGATCCATGTAGTAATCATTATTGACTAGAACCTATTAAAATTGCGCAAACTCAATAAACTCGATAGAATACTCTATAATTGTACAAACAATACTCGCTATGGTCAAAATAATCTAAGACATTTTTCCTCATGATGTCTCTTTATAAAACAAATATTTGATTATTTTTGCGAATGACCCTGGGCTTAGATCCCCCATACAACATTTCATTCTTAATTCTATCCAATAGAATCCTTCCCAAACTCTCAATCGAATGCATGGAAAAACCATGAAAATATTATTCCCCAGTCTATAAAATGTTGAATATATTCTCAATCCACTCAACCGATTATTTATATTCATTGTTTCATTTTTCACCACCTAAGATGGGTTAATGATACTTATTAATTTGGAGGAGTGATCAGTTTCCTGTCCTTTGTTCCATTCAACTTCTTTTTTATGTATCTAAATAAGGAATCATTAAACTGCTAATGATAATGTTTATAATGTATTATTCATCTGTGGATCCTATCTCATATATTCATTACACATATATATACTATAACATATAGGAGGTATTATCTAATTATCATACGAAAAACACAATTCAGTATCATGAAGATCGCAAAATAATCAGACCAATGTAATGTAACCATATTTTTACTATAAAATAGTAAGAATTTAGTGTAATTATAATTTATTGAAATTATTAAAAATAGAAATAAAATTTATATTTATGTAATCATCATATATATTTCATTCAAACAACATCATCCACGATGTCATATGATTTCGAAAAAATTCCTAACCACCCAATGTTACCCATATTCATAAATGAATGTGATCTTTACGTGCCCATTTTTCACAAATACTACAAAAATCCCAATGCACATATCTCTAGTCATCCATAACACACTTCTACACTATGGGATAGTCAATAAAACTTTATTATAGGAATTCCCTTTTAAAAAACATGTAATGAACCAACACAAGTTGTCTTTTTTGGCCACCATGAATGGTTAATCACGTGGTTATATATTTAAGAGAACCACATGTCCCATATATATGTAATGAAAAATATATGTATTAAAATAAAAAAATTTGTACATATCCATTAGATATATAAATAAATTTAAATTGGAAAAAGTAGAAATATAATGTTATTCATTATAAACATGCCATTATATGACCATCCATCACCACCAAACAAACACACTAAGAATATGAAAAACGACCTGAGAACTGAACATATTATATGATGCTCCTCTATTTAGAGGAGTCGTATAAAAACATGTCTAAAACCCACTAATTTAAATAAAATGTATTTGGAAAATAAAAAAGTAGAATACCAATAGAGAATCTATATAATTTCTAATATCAAGACTTGAAAAATTCTACAAATAAAAATAATAAATATTATATATCATTTTCATAAAGGAAAAGATTTTTTTAATTATTCCTACATTTTTTTTAAATTGATATAATATTCAAAAAAATTTAAGAATATACTAAATGTAAACAACATGTAACATTAAGAAAATACATCTAGGAATACTCATTAATATATGTATTTAAGATAATATCAATGAAATAATCTAGAATATGATTAACAAACTATAAATGAAAAACAACACTATTTTTGATATGGTATGTAGAAATATGTACTAAATAAAAATGACACTTAAATAAGGAATATATGTGTTCCTTAAAATTACTAGTACATCCATAGTTTTTATATATCTAAAAACCCATAATGGTGTTATGCACATGAAAGTGACATTAATGATTCATGAATCACCAATAGTTCCCAATGTGAAATGTTTTTCAAAATCATTTCAAAATCCATTCTCACAATATAAACCATAAACATAACTAATTAAACTTCAATGGAAAAGGTAAATGACGAAGCCTGAAAAATGTTTACTAGGGACATGTTCTTTAAAACCCATTATTGTAAAATACTAACTAGGATGATTAAAATGTAGTTATTTCTCCAAAAATTACATTAAATATTAAAAATGAAGTATTTGGGCCATATAATAAAATAGGAAATTCTTTTAGTGTGGTTAAAACTTTTAATAAAAGAATAACATTTATAAACCACTTTCATATTAAGAATATTATAGATTTCAATTACACCAAAATAATAATCTCCAAAGTTTAAATTAAATCATCATTTCCCAATTTACAATGATTAATGGACTCAAAGATTATAAATTTTCATTCCATGAAATCAATTGAGGAATAACATTTATAATATGATTTCATTGTGTCAATAATTCATGAAATGAATATGTCTAGTATACAGTGCGCATAAATTTTCACTACAAAAAATCCAAATGGAAAATCTTGTGGCTCTCCAAAACCTATAACGACACATAAATCAATATTCATATTTGTACCATTTATCAATTAATTAAAATAAAAATACATAACATTGGTTTAGATCGCATTCACCAGTAATAGATTTATATCAAAGAGAATATTGTAATTCAACATAACACAAATTGAAACCAAAATATGTGTCAATTAAAACCTGAAAGAGGGAAACAAGGTGCTAAATTTTTTTACTTCATTATAACATACCAATATAATAATGTATATTATTGACTTCATATTTGGAGATAACATTTCTCTAATAGTAAATAAATGTTTTGGTTATATAAGTAGATTTATAGGAAATAAAAAAATATTATCCCCTTTAGGGTTTTTGGTAGTTTTATTGAAATATACATTGGGTAGTTTTACTATTACCATTATAGTATTGGTACTGATTAAAACATCACTTGATTAATATATTTATCTTCATTGACATACGAACGTACCATGCACTGGGATATATACATTAAAAATCACATATCACGATATCCTAAAAAATACATATTCATGTAATTATACATATTTATAAATATAGGATTAAAATAGAAGAATGAACTAAGATAATAATCTATAAATTTATTAATAATATCAACTATTGAAATGAATCATAATTGGTTCATGAACCGAATCATTTGATCACAATAATGAATAATCTCATGAAAAATTCTCATATTATTTTATCACTCAAAATCATCCTTATTTTCCTAAATAATCATAACAGTGATTGATTTTATCGATGTCAATTAAGATGGATTAATTTTATCTACATACATAAGGATTTCATGTTTAATATTAGGAACATTTTGAAAAATTGGATCCTTTAGGATAAAAATTAATTATATTCTAATGTGATTCGTTCAACTTAGTGTAGATACCCTGTTTTTCTTCATCCCATGAGTGGAAATTCATTGAGATGTCATAATCATTAAAAAAATATGCCCCTATTATCGAAATCATATTAATCAATTTCTATCGGAATATATCAAGTAATATCTTATTATAAGTATATACGCCACCCCATTTTCCATAAAGATACTTCCTCCATATCATTATTTTGGAAAATGCGACAACTAACTCTAAATCATGAGTTGAGAAATACATATCAATAACATTCAAATATCTCAATTCATAATATATCACCATATCTTTATAAATATATATTATTCACATTCTCTTCCTTTATAAAAAATAATAGATACAAAATATTTGCCCACTAAATGATTGTGTGAGTACAGGTGCATTGAATATCATTTTCTTTAGTCCATTAAAATTTTCATTGCTTTAATACATCTAAAAGATATTTCCTACATTTCATGTTAATGTTATGAGTGAACTAGATATCACCGAGTTTTAATCAAAATACATAAATAATATAAAAATTCCATGAAAAATATGTGCTATATATGTATTGTTGGTGTAGGACAAGGAAAATAAAATTTTTATTCGATGGGTGCACAAAATTTTCATCAAATTATATTATATGAATCAAAATAATATTTTTTAAAAAAAATGTAAATTCATGATAAATTTTTCATACAAAATATCATTTCAATGGTTTTCAGATAAATTATCACATCATATTCACATAAAACATTTTTCATTGGACTATAAAACAATTCCATCGATTAAAAATAGAAAAAAAGTTATAAGGTAATATTTAATGATTATATTTAGTAAAACCATGTCAATAGTTGTGTAATTTATATTACCCACTATAATAACAACAAATTAATATTTTTAAACACCATGTCGAATATTTTATTAGGTATTTCGTCAAATTTGAACCTTAATTGATAATGTCCAGATCAATTATCTCTCATGTAAAAATATAGAGCTCATCGTAATTTATTTTGAAAATAATAAATACGTGGTTGATGATCTATATTCATGATTTTTATATTGTTTATTTCTTTATAATATTTGAAAACATTCATTGGCCAATATATCATTTTTCAAAAGGGACATATTCACCCCACGGTGATATTGTTTTTTGAATTTTTCATATGTCAATAATATCAAGTAGTATCATCTTCAGTTCATACTAATAAATCGGTTATGTTATATATGGCAGCAATATAATAGGTCAATAACTAGGTAATATCTTTTTACTCATCATTATGATTTTGTGAAAATATAGGAATAACTTTTGGGAAAACCAAAATCCATAGAATAAGATAATTGAGTTTTTCAATCATATTTATCCCAATGAATCTATGATAAACATATATTTTATATTAGAAAAATTTAAAATATAATGGATTTAATTTCTATTTTAATTTCATATTTATCATAACAATAATTTGAAAGAATTTTTTTTCTTTGGAATATCAAATTTTGCACAATTAATTATTTATTGATATTAAAATTATGTAAATATAGATAATCCATGCATAATACAACATAAAATAAAACGTGATAAAGAATAATGATATTTAATTGACGAACATTTTAACAACATTAATTTAATATGATTCATTAGTTTCATGTGTGATTATTATACCACTATGTGATTTTACTACTAACTCAATAGTTAACTATTGAGTTTTTTGTTTAAATATAAAAATGATCGTAGATCTAGAATCAAATATGACATCAATAGTTATAATGTGGATGGTATATATACCCATATAAACATTAATATCAAACCCTTCACTCGATATTGTTATCTGGTGAGATATTTTTTACCTCTCAAATTAAGTGACTTCTCACATTATTCATCATCACTAACCTTGGTTTTTTGGCACAAGATAACATAATTCCCATACTATATTCATTTTAAAACCCATATTTGTAGTAGTGAAATATGGGGGTATGATTCTCCATTATTTTTTATCATATACTTCCCAACACAATAAATTTCCATTTCTTCATGACCTTTTTTCCACACATAATACATTTACTGGTCCACATAATAATATTTCCTCTATGTTTCCTTCCATACAATGAGACTAAAATAAACCTCATCTCATCCTATCCTAGGTATATAATATTACAATTTCCATTGAATTCCATCATTAGTTTATTTCAATGTAATGTTCTTAGTGAGTTACACTATTATCCATTTCCTCCTTGATTTCACATTGAATAATATCATCATATCTACTAAAGATACTTAAAGAAACTCCATTGTCATTAATGGTTTAGGCTATAGATGAATAGTTCACTTTAATAATCATTTTATAAAATAATACAAGAATATAACCTTTCATGTCTTGAAAATATTTCTTATATTTACTAATGGATTCATCATCATTCTAATTTATTTTAATACTTATTATCTCTACATTCATATGATGATTACATGGAACATTTGTACTGAATAGTATTCTTCAAAACACATCAAAATTGATGGGGTCAATTTATTTTCCATTACACCTGTTCGTGGAACGATTCTGTCGTAGATATTATTCACCTTATAAATGAATGCCATAAAAAGTTACGTTTTCATGATCAAAATAAAATAGAATGTAAAATATCTATCCAGTCAGAATGATCCATTAATCATAAAATATTTTATCCACAATCCCACTAATATATAGTATAATTATCCTTATTTAGGACCTGAGATGACATTTTACGATCCATTTATCATTTGTGTGATAAACTAGAATTATATCATGGGAATTTTTTCTAAAAAGAAATAAATTGTTTATCATTACCCCTTATATATAATTTTGTTTCTCATGATGAAAATTATTATGATACCCAACATATTGATTATTTACATGATATCATTGGGTTTATGGAATTTGAAATAAAAATAAAACAATATTTTGAAGCTAAATTACAATCCTAAATGATTTATATGTTTTCTAACTCATTAAAAATTCATTCAAATATATAATAAATAAGTATTATTATATTATATTCATTTTCATTATCTATTCCAATCCATTATAGTGGTTAAGAAATAAAATTTGAGTTAATATGTTATTGTCGCTATGAGTATCAATACATGAGTATAGTAATAGAAGAAATACCGAACACATGAATAATGGATGAGAAATGTTAAACAATAAATATTTGGGGTTATTACATAGGGATATATAGGTGGAAAATATATTTATATTTTGAATATAAGTTGGTATATAATTCATGGAAAAAGTGCTCATTTGATTAACATGACAAAGGATTTTATCTTCTTTATAAGATTAACCTGTGGGTCCCCACTCACATTCACTCATAAAATATTCCATATATTACAAAAACATTATCGAATACCAAGAATATATTCCAAAACATTTAATAAAATCATCGTATTGGATATATTTTCATTAAAAAACATAATGTTCCACGATTAAATACCTGTCTATATAAATTTTTTAATGGATGCTTAAAAAGGATAAGCTATGATTCATTGTAAGGATGAACAACAGATATATCAACAATCACATAATTATAACACTATTATATGGGTATTAAGAAAATGATATTAATATTTTAAAACCATAAAAATCATATCATATATCATAATCATGTCTCGGGGAATTCTGTAAGACTTCTCATAAGAAATGAATCATAAAATGATCAATGAACCCGAGCCATGACATCATAACATTGAAAAAATACATAAGTTTGTGACGTACACATAAGAAATGAAAATAATTTCTATCATCTTGTATTATCTTCAAGACTATAAAAATAAATTGGATACCCTACAAATATCATATTATAATTAATAAATATTTATTATGAATAATATTATAGATGATAGAGTACCATTCAGATCTAGGATCAATTCCTAATACAACCATTATCAACCAATAGGATATCCATTTGTATACAATGCATTGGAGGGATAAATTATTCTATGATCCCATTTTCCATCATAAAAATTCATAAATATGTGTTCCAAAATATCACAAAACATTCATCATAACAAAACCCTACGAAGTGTAATGTGATTCATAAAAAATTTATAAATGCATAATATCATTACATATGAAATATAATTCATATTCCTTATTGATTATTCATATATTTATTATTCCATTGAAAGTATATGGGTTTCAAATAATCTTCCTTAAATCATAAAAATAATTATCTATCAAATTACTAAATATGGATGGTATTATTGTTTCATATATATATATATATATTAAAGAATAAATAACCTGAAAGAAATTTAATATGGATAAAAAACTATTTTAAAATATCACTATAAGTGATGTTGAGGAATATGAAAAATTCAAATTAAGATGGATTCTTTATAAACATTGTATTTTCCATATATTATTGATTACAATTTCTGTGAAAACTACTATTGTATCACAGAATAGAATCAAAATAGAATAGAACAGTAATTATGTTGATAAATTACCATATTTTAATTTTTTTTAAAATAAATTGTTTTCCCACTTTTTTTGTAAACATTCAATGTACATCAGTTTTCAAATTATAATAATATTGTTTTTAAAAATAAGAAAAAAAAATTGGTAGAAATGAATTTAAAATATCATATATGTTTATAAAAAAATTCCAAAAATCAATTTATTAACTTATTTATATATATAGAAATATATTATTTATTGGTAATTAAAATTATGTCGATTTTCATGATAACAACTAATTCTATATATTGAGTTCTTAATGAGATGACAAATAATGGATAAAATGTAATCTAAAATAAAATTATTGGTGAATAATAAAATTGGGTTCTTGAGATATGGGTCATAGATTATAATCATTAGAAGTATAATGATAAATAATCATGATAAACATTGATATTCTAACATAAAACCCTTACTACTTTGGTAATATTTGAATAAAGAACTAATGAAATAGAGAAAATTAGATGGTTCTCCATTTTGGAATATTTTTAATTAAAAGCGTACAATATACAATATAGGAATGTTTAACCCCACATTAAGGAATATTGTAGTGACTAAAACTTTTTTCCTTTTGGAAGAAGAGATGAGAAAAATATCCATTGAATTATATTGGGTTTTCTTTTAATGAAATCTAATGTCTTATATAATAATTTTAAAAATATTTTAAATATATAAAATAATATATAAAATCAATATAGTATCATATCTGATCCAATAAAATCATTTTACCACATAATTAATAATTAATCTTTAATGAAATAATTATTTTCGGCTATTAATAGTTATCATTTTCAAAGGAATTTTAGTTTAATAGTTCTATTCTGTAAATAATTATCATTTTTAAATAGTCTCAAAAATTAAATTTACTATATATATAATATATATATACATATATGTATTCATTATATAAATAAATATATATATATATATATCTGTGTGTGTCTGTCTGTTTTTTTTCATTATTAAATGGTAATGAAATCAAGATGTATTACATCATTACAGGTGAAACTATGTCGTACGTATGCAGGAACAATGTTATTTCATTTTAATGGAATTAATGAATGAATGATAAATAATAAATCATCTTTATATAATCATTATAATGTCATTAATATCACATATATTAATTTAATATATTTCTTACCATACATATTGATATAAAATGAAAAGAAACCATGTCGCTTTATGGATAGGGTAGTCTACTAGTACGGTCAAGAGATATTATTGTTTTCTAATGTAATGGATGATTAGAATAATGATATGATTTTATAAACAATGAGGATTTAATATATTATAAAATATTATATAAAAAATAACAATAAAATCCTAATAAATATGCTGATTAATGAAGAATTAAATATCTATGTCGAGACGGTAGTCCACACATTCATAGGGAGAATAATTTGAATAACCATTTTATGTAAAAAAAGTGTTTAATTGTTTTTATAAATTAATTACAATATTTCATAACATTTCAGATAGTAGAGTTCTTATTTTATAAAAAATACCATAGATAAACAATATTTATTAAAATAAATAATTATCAAGCACTAGGAATTGATGATTACATATTATTTGGTTGACCTCTTTTTGATCCTTTCATAAAGATAATTTTCATGATATCTAAAAAAATTATAATTCAAGGACACACATGTTTATAAGAGAATTATTTATCTTATGATGATATATATAGATCAATATGCGGTGACTAGTGGAATGTAAGGTTGTCCATTGGTAATGGGGAATGGGATATAATTTGAATTTCTTATAATTTTAAAATATAATATTTTTATACTAATGAAATTTACATCCCATTTGGTATATATTTATCCTTTAAATAGAATTATGTCTAAATATTTCAATTGAATTTTATTTGGTCATTCTTAGTTATTTACATATCCTTATCTATTTGTTTTACATAAATTGTTTTCCAATATTAACATTAATTATGGTGAGAAATATTTAATGTTTATACTATTTATAATGAACCAAATTGAATCTATCCACATTACAAAATTTGGAAATTTGGATTCAAATTATGCATTATATTTTTTTATATTCAATTCAATTCATTGGTTGTTTTTAATTTTAAATTATTCGCATTGAACCTGATTAAATGTAGTTTCAAGATAAATTTCTTTATTATGTTTAATATATTATTATATCTAAATCCTTCATTAAACTTTTTTTATGGTCTAAATTATATAATAAATAATAAAAATTAATTTATTAATATTTTAAAACTATTTTAGATAATGTTTTGTCGTAATAATTTTATATGGGAGAACGTTTTTTATTACAAATTATCATTTTTCTTCATTCATGAAAAAATATGTATTTTCATAAACTTCTCAATATCTTATAATATTATAATCATGACATGATGATTTAAGAAATGATCTTCATTTTTTGAATAAAAATTTAAAAATTGGTACAATATATTAATGTTATTTAATTAAAAAACAAATAAAAAATTAGAAGTAAAAATTATGTGTAAATATTATAATGACATTAATAAAAATAGATTACTTATCTATCAATGTATTTTAATTATCTAAAAAATTGGTCATTTTTATTTCCATTTTTTTATGAAAAATAATTGTTACAACTTAAAGGATTGCTTATAACAGTATACTATATAATAGTTTTTTACTATATGACTTATGATTACCAAGCTAAATAATAAATAACATTTATTTAAATTGAAATATATCATCAAATCAGGTGGTATAACATTTCAATATTCACATAGTAGATTTTCATGATGTAGGAAATTTAGAATTGAATATTTATTCCATGTATGATAATTTGCCTCTCATTTTTCTAAATGATTCATTTATCAAAATAATACTGGAAAAGGATCCATTTAGTCACTTTCTATAACATAGAATATGTGATCTATGTTACTATTGTAACCCATGAAGCTAATTTTCGGAATAGTCAATGTGTACCACATATAACATGTCATCCGTGTCATATATTAATTTAAAATAGACAAATAAAATAAAATTTCATATTTCAATCCCCGTTAGGGATTATAAGATGTGTCTATTCCTCATGTTTCAGATTTTCTATATTCATTGATTTATGATAATTATTGTTATGTATATACTATGTCTGACCCCCCTAATATTATTGGAGTTTTTTTAAAATGATTTTAATGATTCTTATATTTTTTATTCATGAAATTTAGTACATATTTATTCATAATTACCAAGTAGGTTATTTTTGATACATGTAACAATTAATTTCTATGAACACTTGTGGTACACACGACCAAGATAATTACAGAAGAATTAAATGATTTTTTTTATAAATATTTCAATTATAACATATTTTTAAATAGGTTTTAATAATAAAAATTAACTAATTTATGAAATTTTTAATAAATTTTCTAAAAAATATAAATTTATTTATTTTTCCTTAGTAAATTATGAAAAAAAGAAATCTAATAATAAACAACAATAATTTGCTTTCATAAAAAAAGATTTTATTGAGAAAATATTATAACTAATTTTGGGAAGTTTTATATAATTAAATTGATAAAATATTCTTCATTATTGAAATCATCATATTAAATTAACATATAGTGAAATTATAATATTTTTATAAAATATTATTTTTCATTGAATAGTTAACAATACAATTTTTTTAACTACGATTTCTTTTCAATATATAATTGAATTAAATTTTAATATTATTTTATAATTAACATATTTATTATTAATTTATATTTAACATATTCAATCTATTTGTAATCTACATTATATTATATTTTATTATATTTTGTTTTATTTGGCTTCAAAATGGATTTTTCTGAAATTCAATTCAATGTGCATAATGAATCACCTTTATATTTTGATAAAATCAATCCTAGTGGGGATATTATTAAATTATATTTATAAATTATATATAATTTTTTTTAAATTAGGACCATTATTATTGTTATAAATATAATTTAATTAAAATCATATTGGTCATGAAAAATAAACTTCTCGAAAACAAGAATTTTCATTATGTTTTTAGGATTTTCTCAAAATGTAGTTTTTGAGACCTTAAGAAACAAAATATAAAATTTTAAAAACATTTTTGAAATCAAAATATCATATTAATCTTAATGAAAATATTTGTATTTTTATGAGAACCATTTTTTGATTAATTGCGAAAAAACAGATATTTTATTTGAAAATAGCCATTTCATTGAAATTAATGATAAATACGATTTATATTTTTAATTTATTCTGATGTTAAATTAGTTCAATTATATATCTAATAATATATGTCATTTTATTTTAATCTATTTAATATTAAATTTATATATTTATATATATTTTAATCGTTTGATAATTTCACCATAAAAAGATGTTTTGTTGTCATGTCTGGAAAATTAATATTATTTTAAATTCTTTATTATATCAGAAAAAAATTAAAATAAAGTATTATTAGTTGTAATAATAAAATTATATGTTAAATAATATCATGAAATTTTTTTTTGAAATAAATTATAGTCAAATAAAAAAATAAATTTGCAAGGTTACTGTCAGAATTAGTTTACTAAGGATTTTCTGTAAATAGATAACATTAAAAATGGATTATACAAAAGATAAAATATATTTTACAGACATAAACAGATCTAATATTTTCTAAGTATCTAATTTTATCTATTTTGGACCCTATTATAATTTTAACTTTCTGTGAATAGTTTTTTACAAAAATTATATGTGTGCCACTAACCCCACTTATAGAATTCCACCGCCCGTCCTTCATTTTTCACATAATCAAACTAATTATTATTAAAATTTATGAAAATATAACTTACAAAATTCCATCCTAAAATCAAATATTATTTATTTTGGATATAAATCTAACATAAAAACTAATTTTGTGCAATCTAATGGAGGATACCTAAATAATATGTAACGTTCATCAAAAAAGGGTTTTTTATTTCATCCTCTGCATACATTAATTTTTATTATAAATTATGATTTAATAAAATATATATTCTATATTCAAAAATGGTTTTATGATAAATTAATTTATTTCATCATTCAATATTTATATAAAGGGTGTTAATATATCATTGTTCTTGTATACAACAAACAACTGGATCAAAAACCTATGTCATTAAACATTTCATTAATAACTCTCATTATTTGAAAAAGTAAATGATTTTTCTTATATTATATATTAATGATATTTAGGTTTTTAATTAATTAGTTCTTCTAAACATTATTTCTGGAATTTAGTTCGTGGGAATATTATAACGCTATCCTGTGTATGAAATTTTACTATATTGCGAGGTGATGTGAATCGTTTTACAAGGAATACAAAAAAAGTTTTTAAAATAAAATATTATATATATGAAATTTAAATGATCATGAAACGATAATATAAAATTCATTATAATTCCTTCAAGACATCGGGAAATGGAATCAATGTTCATGTGTATGTATGGCCAACTTTCACCATTAACATTGTATTTCATTTTCAATCACAATTGTTAAAGGATTACATTGAATAAACATGTTATAAATATATATGATAATTAGATCATGGATAATATTCAATGGATTATTTAACAATGATCATTTTGTTATGATAAATTAGAAAACAAATCTTACCTAAAAAACAAAGCTTATATTGATTGAAACATGACATTTAGATGGAATTTTTAGTAAATATGTAAATAAAGGTCCAAATTAAATAAGATATGAGAAAATATATATGTATGGATCTAGAATTTATTTATAATATACTTATAATTTTTAATCATTATGTTATATTGTTTGTGAGGGCTATCAGGCCTGAATGTAATTCATTTTTTTCTCATTTTTTATTTCACTAAGACGCAATCCATATTCACCATTTTTTTGGTTCATATGGAACACATTAATATATATAATAATGATAATAATATTTTTATATATTCAAATACAATTTAGAATCTCTCCTTCATTGGTTTAATGGTTTTATAGTTAACATAGTGATATGTCATTTTTTCTCACCTTTGTTTATTTTAGAAATATGTTATGAAACGATGTTATCTAATTTTATGACATATATATATCTGCAATGACATGTAATATTATGAATTTAATTATCCTAATGATATTTAATTTTCACTACTGAAATTAAAGGTATTTCTAATAGGAAATTTTCAATGGCATCCCGTTGCCAATAGGCTTTAGCGACGGGGCCTTGTCACAAATAGAAAATTTAAGAAAACAGTGTAGAAATACAATTTTTTACGATGGGCACGTTGCAAATAAGTCTCTGATTATATACATTATATATAAAAACCTTTTAGGAAGGACCCATCGTAAATACTATTTGCAATGACAGCTCGTCGCAAAAGTTCTCATCGTAAATACGAAACATAATAAATAATATATATATTTAATAAAATTATGATTAATGAAAAAATTAAATTGATATTTTAAAAAAAATAAAAATATTAAAAATATTAAAAATCTCAATATTCTTCGAAAAATATAAATAAGTCATCGATTATTATTATTATTATTATTATTAATTTTTTTGTTATTAAAATAAATAATCCTTAAAAATATAATACTAATAAAATATATTTAATAAAATTATTATTATTGATAAATTATTATTAATATTATTGAAATAAAATTAATAAATAATTATTAAAAATTTCAATATATACAAAACAATATAAACAATCATAAATTATTATTAATAATAATATTAGTAAATTAATAAAATATTAAAAATATCCTACTAATAATAAATATTAAAATATAAAAAATAAAAAAAAAATTATTCTGCAATATTTGCACCAATATAAAAGACACAAATTTTAAATTGTTCAAATTACAACAAATCTTGAATTCAAATGTTTTAAACATAAAAAATCATAGCGGTCATCTTTTAGAGGAGGTGGCGGAGCTGTAGGAGATGGTGGAGGAAACTCCATCCCTAAACTACGAGTCAGACGATGCGTGTACTATATTTGTTCGTGATGTTTCCGCTACTGCTACTGCCATCGACGCATCTCCTCCTCGTGCTGCTGCTGCCACCGACACATCTCTTCATGCTATTTCTGTAAACAATCTATATACTCAGCCTGAGATCGCAACTACACCTGATATTGTGAGACATGAGATGATTCTTCTCCATGAACTCCTCTTAAGCTGGATGATGACATCGCAGTAGTACCATAATATGTACCAGGAGTCTAATGAGAGCTGATACCAACTTCTTGGCCCTTCTCAATGTCGTACATAGTCACCTGTATCCATTCTACCACATCGAAATGGTGGGCACTGGTATGATCAGTCATCTTGTCCTGACTCTCATAATGTGTCTGAGAGTTCGTAGCCTCATATGACTTCTTCGATTCCAATTAGAAATTAAAATTTAGAAAATATTATATGTAGTTTATTGTCAAACTGAAAAAAATAATACTAACCATAATCTGACGCTGAAAATCATCTCTAATATCTCTAGTGGATGGATCTCTCTACATCCTCCGATAAACGTTATACTCTGTAATATTAGGATGCGTGACTACCTACAGAAATAGAAAATAAACTGTTTATATTTAATGTTGTATAAATTTTTTAAAAGGATACTTAATTGATGCTCTTTATACATACAGAATGTACAACTACCAGCTCGATGTGTCACCTATTGCCACCTTTGGATCTTCCGACCCACTGAAGATCTCCTCTGAAATCCCCCACCCGACCAGTGTAAACATACTCCATCCCAAACTTGAGACAAAATGTACTCTAGTTTGTGTTTTCTACACAACCCATAAAATTTTGTCACTCCTGCTTTCTTAATGGCCGTTCTTCTCAAATTGTGGGAAAATAATGGAAACAGTAACGCATTGACACTTGCCATGATGCATGGATAGTGTCACGCATGCTATCATCGATGGGATACCATAACCCCTATAAATAATTTATAATAAAGAGTTATTAATAAAATAAATTTCAAAAAAAATATTATTTATTTACGTACCAGCCAATTATTGAACATGCCAAGCCGCAAATCAATGGGAATATGTTCCAATGGGATCCATGGCTGAGAAAAATAATTATGCAAGATAGCGCTCCCCTGTCCAATAGCTATATGTGAAAAACTATGAAAAATGAATTAATAATCAAACAATTAGTATATATATAAATAAATCAATTAATGATAACTAAAATATATAGGTTTTCATACCTACGTGTGCTTCGATGAATTCCAATATGCAGACGTCGCTCGGGGATAGGGCTAGGAATCATCAATCATGCAATATCGCACCCCCTCCACGAACCTTTTGAACTGCCAGATGGCTGAGGGTCAGATGATCCAAAATCCCCCTCATCCAAAGGTAGATCTGCATCTAGTAACTCATGAAATAGATCAGGGTCCATCTGAAACACAAAATTATTGTTGCTTGCAAATAGTAGAAAATAACTACTATATATATATATATTAGTTATGTTTATAACCAGAATTTAACTATCTCAGTGTCCATATTCATCCTCATCTCCATAGTTGTCAATAACAATGTCTTCATCTTCTTCCTCATCATCATCAATATCCATATGAGTTTCAGTTTCATCATCTATTACCATTTCAAATTTATTTGTAACATTAATAACATATTCGTCATTATCGATCATTAATTATGGGGTGTCATCATCGATATTCACGTCTCATTGTGGAAAATATGGATTTTGAGTAGTCTATTGAAAAATTTCAATTCCTTTCACTTCATCGGAAAGACTTTCAGTGTGTTTAAACTGATTTTCCTATAATTTCATTTTTATTATGATCCATCAATCACTTAAGTCTCTTATAATAGAATAGTACTTTTCGTAAAAATATGATGTGCTTGTTGAGCCAGAATAAATGGTTCATTTACTAAAAGAAGAATTTTTTAATTAATATCATTGATTAAATGAGTCTGATGAACATTCATGCATGTCTCTGAATCCAACCACTGATATTTAAACATCATTATGTAATTCAGCCATAGATACCACAACTCAATAATTTCCTCCTGAATGTCATAAAAGTCAACTTCAATTTCTTTATGATGCAATCCTTTTAAAGAAAACCCCACTATTCCTTGTTTTTTGATTCCCCATATGCATGTGTATGAAATAAAAATCCATTCACCACATATGCATTATAATATTTAACTATTTTGGATGGTGGGTTACTCAATATACATAGTCGCTCATTAATTTTATCAGCATGTTGAGACAAATGAATTTTTTTTAAACGATTACCAATAAAATAAAGAATAAACAGAATTGTTATTAAACCATCATCAGTTATTGTTACAAGTTTTTGAAACCATTGAGATATTTTTTTTTCCTACGTTCTTCAAGTGCAGCTGCTTTAATTTGGGGAAGTAATTTCTTGATATGATTATCATATAACCTCCAAATAAAATAAGTTTACATATAGTAACATAAATTATAGAATATGTGATAGAAGTAGTCATGGTACAAATGATGTCATTTCTTCACAGTCGAGCAGAACATATGTATGAGCATTGTTGTGTTCATCATCTGAAATACATCGTTCATCAACTCCACCGAAGCCAATATTTGGATAATTAAAAATTGATAATTGATTGTCCATTTCTTCATTAACATTTTAGTTGTTTTTTACAATTATGTTTTGTTTTTATTGATATTCAGATTCAAAAAAATGAGATTAGAAAAAAAGATATTTTCTCTTGCAAATAAGCATAAGCAATTGAGCCTTCAATTATTGCATTGTTACATACATTTTTCATCAATTTCTGCATGTATCTCGTGAATGGGTACATCCATCGAAACTATACAGGACCTCCACATTTAGCTTAATGTAGTAAATGTAATATCTGATGTTCCATTTATTCAGAAAAATCCAGTAGAATAATTTTTTGCATTTTACATATAATTACAGTAAAATCTTATTCCAGTTTTCATAGAGCATCGTCGTCTGTTGTCGCTGCACAAATGTGTCGGAAAAAATATTATATTTCTGTTATTGAATCCCAAATCATAGAATTCAACAAACCTTTGAATCCAATCTTCATAAGTCATTCCATTATTACATGACAATAAATACTTTTTAATCTGTTAATATATCCATTCTTAATACATCTACACAAATTGGAAGCATAGCCATCTAGAAGTCTAAAATATGCAATTCATTGACAATATAAAAAGCGACTCTTTTTGGATAGTGTATAATATGCTTTTGGAATCATTAACCACAGGGATATGAAATTTTAAAATATTTGAAGTTCTTGCCGCTTTCAATTTTGGGTGAGATCTTTTCATGCCTTTACAATATCGTTGGTCTTACTTGGAGTATCCAAAACTACATGAAATAAAATCTCAAAATAGTTCTTTTCAATATGCATGACATCGAACCTGTGGTAGACCAACAAATCCTACCAATATGGAATATCCCAAAAAATGTTTCATTTTATCCAATTATGTTCTTTCCCAAAGCAAATAACATTATGTTGTTTTACTGTTGGCCCAAATGTGATGGGAGGTAATGGAATTACAAATAATTTTTACACTGTACCTGATATCATTTTTGGAGGTTCATCCCTATCACTTGTACCTTTTCTGAAATGATATTAGTTCCTCCAAAAAGGGTGATCAGTTGGAAGAAATCTGCGATGACAGTAAAAATAGCAAGGCTTTCTTCCATTGATGAGCATAAAGGCTTTGTTGACTTTCATGCATAAAGACAAGATTTCAGACCATGTGTACTACAGACTGATAACATGCCATATGCGGGAAAGTCACTAATAATCCACATCAATGCAGCTTTTAATATGATATTTTGTTTTGCTGCATCATCATATGTACTAACACCATCACACCACAATGCATTTAACTCATCAATCAATTGTTTCAAATTAACCTCAATATTCTTTTTCAGATGTCCTGGGATTAATAAGGTCCAAAAGATGTAGGGATCCTTCATCAAAATCCATGGAGTTAAATTTTACGGAGTTATAAAGATAGGCTAACATGAATACTGACAACTATAAGATCCAAACAGACATAAACCATTAGTAGAAAGACCCAATTGCACGTTTCTAGCTTCTAATGCAAAAGAAGGATGTAGATGGTCAAAATAAATCCATGAATCACTATTCGATGGATGATTCAAGCATTTATCAATTGAAATCTTGGTTTTGTGCCCTGACATCAATGGAGTCGTGTTCTGAGTCATAAATAAATGCTGAAACATGGGTGTAATTGGATAATATATCAATTGTATTATTGGAATCGATCCAAACATCTCAGATTGAGCTTCTTTATACCTTGATTGTCCACATTTGGGAAAACTATCCAAAGAATCATTTTCAACAGAATATAAGAAGCAATCATATGGAAATTCATGAATCTTCTGATAACTAAGGCCAAGATTACAAACCAGCCTCTTCCTCTCATAGTAATTTTCATGCAATACATTTCCATCTGGTAATAGTGTTTTAAGCAAAGAAAATATCTGATCAAAATAGATGTTTCACATTGCATTATTTGATTTAATAGACATAAATTTTTCAACTACTTTTAATTTTATTACCTAACAACCAAGATATAATGCTTCCTCAACAGACCACATCAACTCATAAAATTCGGATGGTGACTACATTGGATTTAAATCAATATCATCTTGAGTTTCGTTTTGTTGAACTGGTGGACCTGCAACATCATGTACTATAATTTGAAACCATGATGGATCTGGAATCAAGTTATTTGTTTCTTCTCTAGAGATATGTTCACTAGGTTGATACCAAAAAATATAATCATGTTGAAAACCAAATGGCAAGAGATGTTCCAAAAACTCTTCAAATGTGTTAAACGTTTTCAAAGAACAATTTTTTATAGCGAATCATTATTTCTCCTTCTGTAACATATTTTGTTTTTGATGATGAAAATGATAAGATAGCTTCGACACCCTCAAAATATACATGATTTAATCTAGAACCGTTGGGATTTCTACACTGATTTATAAATGCACTGTTATCTAACAATGACTTTTGTCGACTTTCATGTTCTATATTTTTCTACAAAATATAAAATCATTACTGTTTTTGAATAATTTGAAATTATAAAACCACTATCAGAAAAAAGGATAAATAAATACAACATCTTCTTTATAATTACCTTTACTTACGGGAAATAGAATTTCCAGTGGATTGATGGCTACTCTTTTGTGTAACGGCTCATTTACTGGTAACTTTCCCACACAGAAATCACAATGAAGAATCTACTAGGAGGTATTCATAATCATTATTGTGCATACAATAATGAATATGAGTACCTCCGAGCAGATTATTCAATGTGATTTCTATGTGAGAAAGTTTTATGTAAATGAGATGTCGGACAAAAGAGCCCCCTTTTCTTTGATGAATCATTCTCTTGCAAGTGTCATTGCCGGAACACATTATAAAAAATGTGGTTCTACAAATTCATATTCAAACTGATGCATATGAGATTGGATATGAATATGTATACGCATACTCATCATAATGATTTGATTCGGTGAATTTTGAAAGGAAAAGAGTCATCGACCAAAAGGATTGACGTCAATCCATTAGAAATTGTTCCATCTTATTACAAGTTATTACTATTTATTACAATTGAGTTTATTCCAAATTGATCCTAATTGTTCATAATTGTTCTTAATTGTTACTAATTATTAATAATTATTACTAATTATAACTAATTATAACTAATTTTTACTAATTATTATTAATTATTATTACTATTTATTGTTACTATTTATTTTTACTATTTATTATTACTATTTATTACTAATATTTATTACTAATTACTACTAATTATTACTAATTATAACTAGTTATTACTATTTATTACTATTTATGAGTATTTATTACTATTTTTTGAAAATTATTAATAATTATTACAATTTATTACAAATTATAACTATTTATTACTAATTATTACTAATTATTACTAATTATTCCAAATTATTCCTAATTAATCATATTTATCCATGAATATTCCAAATTATTCATAATTCTTTCTAATTCTTCCTAATTCTTCCATATTATTCCAAATTATTCCTAATTATTCCTACTTATTCTTATTTATTCAAACTTATTACTAATTATTTTTATTCATTCGTAATTATTCCTATTTATTCATACATATTACTAAGTGTTTCTATTTATTCCTAATTATTCCTATTTATTTTTATTTATTACTAATTATTCTTATTTATTACTAATTATTCGTATTTTTTCATATTATTTCAATTTATTAATAATTATACCTTTTTATAACTAATTGTTGTTATTTATTACTAATTATTCTTATTTATTACAAATTACCCGTATCAATTACAAATTACCCATAATTATTACTAATTACCCATAATTATTACTAATTACCTGTAATTATTACAAATTACCAATAGTTATTACTAATCACCTGTAATTATTAATTGGTTCCCATAACAATTACTATTTATACGTAATTATTACTAATTACCCACAATTATTACTAATTAAACAAAATAATTACTTATTGGTGTTAAGTGATATTAATAACAATAATTTACAACTACTAATAACTAATTATAAGTAATTATTTATATACAATACTAATTTTCTTTAATAACTATAAATTGGTACTAATTATTAATTATTACTAATTATTACTAATTATTAAAAATTAATACAAAAAATTTCTATTTATTATTAAAAATAAATACTAAAAAAATACCATTTAAATCTAATTTATTTACAACAAATCAACAATAATTAAAATTAACATAAAGAAATTAAATAAATATTTAATTAAATAAAATATAAATATCTTTAAACTTGATCTCTTATTGATGTAAACGAATTCACAAAATCTACATAAAAAACAAACTCAGAGAAATTCTCACTCAATAAATAGAGTTTAGATAGAGAGAGAGAGGAAAAAAGAATTGAGGTGAATTGAAAGAAAAACTAAGGTGGTATATAGATGGTATATTAGTTTCGACGGGTATCCCATCGGAAATTGTTCTATTTGGGATGGGACCCATTGCAGATACCTATGACTATATTAATTGTTGTTAGTGGTTAAAAAGGTATTTGCATTGGAACCAGTTGCAAAAGGTGTCCTGCCAACATAGTTTTTGCGACGGAAAAATAGCATGTCCCAACAAACCCATTTACCGCTGCCAGTATTAGCGATGGGACTCGTTGTCAAAAGAGTCTGGCCGACACAATTTTTGTGATAGGAAAACATCCCCTCGCAAAAAACCATTTACCACTGCTTCTTTTTTGAAACTGGTCCTATCGCAATTACCCCTTGATCGACAAACTATTTTCAACGGGGAAATTTTCCCATCGTAAATAACCTTATCACGCTTTGGCATGCAACACATGCCAAAGTGCGCATTACATTTTGCGACGGGACCCCAAATCACGTCCCAAATAACCTCCAGGATGGACTACTTGTAACGAGAATTAATCCCATCTCAAATAGCCAGTCGGAAAAGACTATTTTTTCTATAGTGTTATCCATTAATGTTATTTCGTCACATGCTTTTAGATTCAATGTTTCCAAATTGGAAATATTTTATTATTGTAATCTAATCATTAATCTAGATTGGTCACAATTATAATTTGTGTAATGAAATATAATGACAAGAATAAAAATATCCTCAATTTTCATCAGATGTAGTTAGGTCATGAGAATACATATTTTCTCTCCATTTTCATCTCTTTATATACTCATGATTTCAATAGTAATGATTTTAGAAACATTAATATCATCCTAAAAACATTTTTTATTCCAAAACCACGTTTTAAAAAAAATCAATTTCATTATTTATATATGTAAAATGATTAATTCAATATATTTTTATAGAAGAATGAATTTATAAAAATTGGTTTAAAATTAATAATCATTTTATTTTGAAAAAAAATATTATTTGGTCTATACAAAAAAAACAAGAAAGGAATATTTGTGTATAACATTGAAAAAATTCCCCATTTTCATGCACATAATTTTATTTCAAAATATATCATTTTCTGTTTTTCTTGTGGTTTAAAAAACAATATTTTCAAACTGATTTCATTTATAATATTTTTTTAAATGAGACCATTCTATTTTCCTTAATAAATTATTTAATTGTTTTTAAATAACTCCATTATATTTTTTTCAGTATTATTTTATATGAAAATAATTTACACATTAATTTTAATATTAGAAAATTATTTTTAAAGAATTATCATATTCTTTAATAAATGATAATGTTGACTTCTCATTCCTAATAATAATAATTATAAGATAAATGTCTTTTATGTTAATTATACATTAACAAGGATAAGATATAAGATACCATTAATAATTTCTCTCCAAATGGTTCATGTTTATGCTTGAATAATGTTTTTTAAACCCATTAACCATCCACACTATATGTCATTATAAAATTATAACGCGACTCGCATATTTTTCAGTGTGGTTTCTATCATGAAATTACTAAATGAAGAAATTATTAAAATAATAAATGATTATTAAACATCACTATTTTATATATATTATGATATAATGTAATGTTTCTGAAACAATTTTTAATTAAACTTTTTTGTGATAAGATTAATGTTTTGTGGTCGGGTAGAATATATAAATATGATAATCATTATGTGATAGGTGAGACAAATATCTTATTCTAATGTATTGGTTAATGATAAATTTTATATGATCACATAGTTTATATTTGTGGTTAGGCCAATCCTATCATGTTATGAATACCTTAGACGGTATCAGAGAAATAATATTTTCTATTATTATCTTTGTGAATAAATTCTAGGTTTTATTACACTGAATAATTTATAACATTACTCATTATTCATTTCATGTAATATTTCAATTTTTATATCATTATTAATGGGTTTTTATCATTCATATGATATGTATTGTTTTCATTTTCTAATATCACCATTTCATAGCCTAATTCATGTGTTATTTTTTATTTACCGTGATTACCATTAATATGTTACTATGATCATCCTTTCGTTTGTTTCCATTTACAAGGCTATGAATAAATGTTTTATGAAGGGAATTTTTATGAAGATTACTAAATAATAATATATTTTTTGGAATAATTGATGACTATTTCCTAATTTATAATATGTTTTAATGATTCCAAATAAACTAAAAATCTAAGGTCTTCATGAATGTTATTATTTAAAGTAATTAATATTTTTCTAAAATCAAATTAATATGCATGTTTGTAATTTTAGGGATATTGTTTTTAGTTTTAGTTTAAGGGTGTAGTAATCCTTTGGAACCTATAAAGATTAATATTATGTGACTTCACTAGGGAAACTTATATGGATATTTATAGGTATCTTTTAAGAGATAATATACATGGGTGAGTAAAACTATTGAATAATGTTGTGGAATTTAGTTAAAGAAAATATAAAGTGGCGTATAGAAAAATTACAACCTTGTATGGTTTTTCTAATGGTAGTGTATCTAATAAATAGGAGATTATTTGTAATTAATTTTAAAAGGTTGAATTAGGATGCACCCAACCATAACCGAGTGCAATAAATTGGGCTTTATTCCATACCTTGTTTGACAATATCAGGTGATATGATTTTTAAATACACAAACATTTTAGAAACCATCCACATAAATTTAAATAGATGTTAACTACTGAAAACAATTGATAAACTTTTATTTCATTTATTATGACAATGGAGTTATAATTTATTAATCATAGATTATAATTTTTCATGATAATGATGCTTTTCACTATGATCAATTTTTTCACTATATGGTTTTTGGATTTTGTAGATGGAGGGAAATATATGAAATAGAGTAAAAATTGATGGTAATAAAAAAAATGTTTGGGAAGACAAACGGGATGATTAATGGAGGGAATTAATTTTTAATATTTAGAGTTAGATATCATGCGACATTATTAAAAATGTTCAACATAACAAACATTTGAAGTCACAAAATATGAGAATGATAAAATTTTCTAAGAGATTTCGAAGTTGAGATAATAGAGGAAAGAATATTCAGAATTTAATACTTGAATAATGTGGGAATTATAACTCAAGGGAATTTGTCATTGTGTAGATGAGAGGTTTTGGTTTTAGAAAATAAAGACACAAATCAAGTATCTATAATTCCAAAATTAAAAGTTCATTTAACTTAATAGAATGGAGTTTTTTTTCACTAATCTATTATTAAAGGATGATTTATTTAAATGTAGAAAACAATATAATTATGATATTAAATTTCCAAGAAGTAAATCTCATGAAGAAAATAAATAAAAATTTATGACTAATGGTAATATGTTTTCTGATTTGGAGTCTTCAAATAACATATGAATTGAAAAACTGTAATGAAATATGGAAATGTAACCAAGTTATTTTTTTATTAATATATAAGAATGATCGATGATATTGTTTATTATGAGTCAAGTAATTATATTTTCATTTTTGGTATTATGGTTATTATATACTTGGAAAATCAATGGATTTTTTCATTGTAGTTCTTCATTAATGTGGTTTAATAATATGTTAAATGTTACATATGTACTATAATTATTACTTAATGGATATGTACTATTTGAAATAAAGTAAGATAACCCTTTACAAGTACCTATGGTTGAAAAAATGGTATTTAATTTGGATAAATAATATAATGATATGTGTTGTATAAATTTTACTATATTGAAGAACTCAATAAAAATAAGCGATTTTTTTACTATGTGGTTTATATTTTCGTTGACAGTGTTTAGAACCCTATCGTATCGTTGGAAAATGTTCACTGTTCTATGGTTTTATAAAAATTATGAGTATTAAAATATGTTTTCAACTATGTTTATTGTTAATTTTTGTTATTATTTTGTTCCAATAGAATACATGATGATGTATTTTAAATTTTTTTATATGGAAATCGATATTGATTTCTTGTTTTTTTATTAATTTTGAGATGATATTCTGATTTTATATCAACCTTGTTCATAAATTTGTATTTTTGAAGTGTTATAAGGTTATCCAGGTAGTTAATTGATAATTTCGGATATTGAATGAGGTTTTAAAGGTTAATTTATTATTCCACCATATGAATATTTTTGTACAAACTTATAGTGATAATAACTAATTTTAGATGTAATAAAGTATCATTTTTTAATGAATATTATGATCTATTAACGAATTAGGTATAAAAATTCACCTTTGTTTCATGGAGTATGATATTAACTGGAAATTGATGAAGGAAAAACCAAATGGTGAAAATTTTCCATTATAATTAATATATATAATGATTGAACATTTAAATATCTTTTTATTCTCTATTAATGAATAATTTACCCATATTAGAAAATAGAAAATGAAATATAAATTTTTCAGGAAATTACCATTTCTGATGATATTAATTACCTTTTTCATGACACTTTGTTTTATGTTTATTTTATCATTAACCTTATATATATATATATATATCACACATTCATTGGATCAATGGTCTCTATCTCTATGTAAATTTATATATTCATTTCTCCTATGTCCATATCATAAATTCACACCTATTTTGTCTTATTTGGAATCTTATTATGTGTTATTATTTTATAATTTCAATCATCAAATACAATTTTCCTAGAATAATTTTATTAACTGTTATAATATTTTTTTCTTCTATGAATGAATTTTAAAATATTTAACAATTCAGGACTGAGATTACTTTCGAGGGAAATTTTAATTTTCTATCAGGTAGAAGGAAATATACATATATTTCATGAATTATTTTACAAAGGAATTATTTTTCTATTCTTGTATCATTTAACACTACTTATATATTTTTTCATAAATAACTCCATGTTTAGATTTTATTATATCCTTCATTGAATAGCTTCGAAAGCGTGTATTACACATGACACTAAGCTTCATTGAACCATGGAACCAAATTATTTCAATTATATTAGTTATAATATATCAATTATAAATGTTGAAATGAATAATATTATATAATATAAGATATATAAATAAATAATCATAATCATTAAACGTATATTTATAAATACCATTTAATTAATCAATCATTTATTATTTATGTTAATATATATATATATATATATATATATTATGAATCATTTTACAATTATTTTTATTATATTTTATTAGTACAAAAAATTATAATGAAATTATAAATCACTCAAAAAAAAAATATTTCATAATATGATAATATTTTATGAAATCATGATATCAAAATTCACTAATGGTGAGATTTTGGTATTTTTTAGAAAATATTTATTTTTAATTGAATAGGGAAAAATACAATATTTGTAAAACTATAAATTCTCATAAATAAAATTTTAATTTAAATGTAAAATTATTGGCTAATGTTACATGAGTATTCATTATTTATTGTTTATAATTTTATTACATTTTTATAAACATAAAATTATTTTTAATTATATGATTTTTTTAGAAGTATTTGTTTCTTGAAAACTATTTTATAGAGATTAAAGTTTCCAAATATAAATTATTTCTTATAATCAAAAATGAAAAACATTATATGTGAAATTAAATTCATTATATATAAATATATATTAATTATGACTCCTAAATTTGTTTTATTTGGTATAGAGTTAAAACATAATGATCTCGTGCTGGAAAAAAAATACTTCTTTTTAATACTCGGTTTCATAACTGATGCGACCCTTCCCTAGAACCATAGATACATACCATTAATTAATTTCACATGCATGATTAAAAGAAATAAAGTCTATAAAAACAAGTAAATTTAGTAGTTTTCAAAAATATGATTACATATATGAAACCCATTTGACATTACCAATAGAATTTATTTCATAACAATAGTAAATGATAAGAATTATTAAAAATCATTGAAGGGATTAATATTATTAACCTACATAAAGGAAACATATAAAGGTTGAGAAAAAATTATCATTAAGGGTATGTAAAATAGAATAATTCATGAATCAATAAAATAATAAGGAATGGTAAAATTAACAGAAAACATATTCCACTTATAAAACTATATAAATCATAATATACATTGAACGATAGATAACAGATAAAAATTCTATTTATTCAATAATCTATGAATGAAACATCAACATGCATATTATAACTACGAAACTAATCACATTGAATAACAATAACTTAATTCATAATGATGGAATGCATAGAAAGTATTTTTTATGACAATTCATCAAGGACTCGTTCCATAAATCATTTATTATAATGGATTCATGAAAATAATATAATTATAGTAAGGATTTATTCCAAGAATATGATATTTCAATGGATTCAAACCCAAAATCCAATAATATAAAGCATTTATTTCATAATTATAATACTATTCAAACATTATAACAAGATTCTAATAAATTACTAAGGCATCACCCAAAACCATTTCTAGTTTACCTCATAATTCATATTGATTATTCTACCCACATTAGAAGGCCCACCTTTAAAATTAAAAATACTATTCATTCCTTATAAGTCGAATAATCAAATAAATTATTCAATAAGAACAACATTTAAGAATTGTACACACATATTTACCAAATTTCCACCAATTACTGAAATAAAAATCATGGCGAACACTTTATGTAAAAATGGTATATGAATTGGGATATAATCATATCCATTTCATTGGAATATTTATATTTTGTATGATATAATGTAAAAAATTATTATAATGAAGATATTGTTTCACATAATGTTATCAATCACAAAATAATGTGACATTACAATATAACTTTTTCATATTTGTAACTTTCAATTCAAACACCTCAAATAAGAAAATTCAATATATAAATTAGAATACCATGATATATTAGTAAATTATGATATTATATCAATATGGGGAATAATGTACACCACGAAAAATAAAAAATTAACAAAAAAGGTGTGTGCCTCATGAAAGAAAAAGTTATATAATATTCCATTACATTGTGTCTGACATGAAATGTGTGACTTTATCTTCCTCAATAATAAATATATGAAATTATTTAAATTGATAAGAAATTTTTATTTTTTTATTTTTCATTTTACTTCAATAATTATAATTGTTTATACAACATCTTAATCAGTTAAGGTGAAGTCATCCTTTTTGGCCAAATTTGGTTCATGGGTCAAAAATGATTTTGGTTGGATCAATAGGGTCAACAGGGTCATTATATAAACATAAGTAACATAATAATATTTAAATAGTTATATTATATATAGATCAATTATACATTTAAAACCAATTATGGTTCAGAGTTATGAAAAATTAACAAATACTACAATGGGAGATATAGTAAGTTATACATATGCATGAGAAATATCCATATTTTTCAATTATAATTATGAAAATAATATGTGTGACATTGTGTCATTATATGATGATAATAATATCTTAAAAACAATATTATTAATTAATATATACTTATATATAAATTTATTGCGATGTAAATATGTGGCATGGGTCGAGGAAGTCGTAGACCATATCTACATGAAAGATGTTATCAATTTTTTGTGATCGAAACAGATAACAAATAAAATGATATATTATATTACCAGAGGGGTAATTATCTAATTAATGTAAGAAAATATTATTAAATAATTTTGAATATTTTTATTTAATATAATTCTTAAGAAACAATATATAATGTTTTTTCTTATGATATTTCATTGAGGAGTCGACAATCCTAAAATCCGAAATAACATTAATCACATTTACAAAAAATGAGAATCATAATGTAAAGTGTTATATAAAATTTACACAAGAAGAAAAAAAAAATAATAATTATATATATAAATATTATAAAAGAATTCAATCATAACTAGAAAAAATTGAATGTTGTTAATGGAAAAACTAACAACCTCATTTCGTGAGGTTTTATATCTCTATACATGAACATTACGATTATTATCCATTTTATGGTTTTCTATAATGGTGTTGGTATAATGTAAAGTCACAGAATTTTCAAGGAAATTATTTTTCTTGATTCTTTGGAATTTTACGAGTCTGTGGCTTCGGACGAAGCCTGATTCCGATGCCTGGTGTGCCTGGAAGAAATTTCTGATGTTTTTTCCGGGTACGTTCAGTAAACGTACGTGCGGGTTTTTCAATCTTCTGAACTGGGGCTCAGATTTGAAATACTTGGACATCGATGAACTCACAGCACTAGTATTCACTTTAAGGGGACCATTACCGCAGTTTCTTTTTATGTGGGTTGAAAGTTAATTTGGGGAATTTTATTAAAGTCAATAAAATTTATGTCATATATAAATTTTGTTTTATTTGTGGTTTATATCTCCAAAGGGTGGTTGGTGGTGGAGCCTAAACCCATATAACCTCCCATGGGAGGATAACATGTGGTGGCGGCCACACAAACACCTAACCCCCCTTCAACCCCCTTGAACCTTTGATCTTCCATTTTATGTGCCAACTCCCCATTAACTCCCCATCATAATTACTTGACACCTCCTCTCATTTATTAAGGAGGAATCTCTCCAACTACCACCTATTGAATTTGCCAACCCATTTGATTCATAGCCTTATTAATTAAATGGCACCACTTTTTTGAATTGTTTTTGATTTTCATGGAAATAATTTAAAAAAGGAGTTGATGAGACTATTATAATATACAGTTAGAAAATATTTTATGGGGAGAGCCTTTGGAGATTTGGAGGAGAGTTTCATCATTCTTTGATGAATAACGACGTCCTTTTCGACGAAGAACGCTCCACGATTCGAAGAAGGTGAGGTCGCTAACAACATTTCCTCCTAGGACGTACCCCTACGTCCATGGAATCGATGTCTGATCACTGCGACGTCATTCAACACGATGCTTGTCTTCCGTGGCTCGATGACGAGTGACGTCATTAATCGAAGTAGGGTGGATTTATTCAACTTTATTTGAATAAAATTGTTCTTCAATCTTCATGAGACATTGTTAAGTTTTGGTTGATTGTTACCGCCTAATGCGGAGGGTGCGGGCCGAACAAACACGGCCTGACGACCCTCCGTCGGCCTAATGTGGAGGGCATGGGCCGCACCTTCCTTCGGGCTGGTCCGCGCATGCCACCAGGCCGGGTCGCGTTTCTTTTGGCCGGACTGACACCCCATGCCGGGTTGGACCCGCCGAACTGGGTCGAACCGACCCGCCAGCCCACTGGGCCAAACGGGACAGGCCCGTACGCTTAAATGAGAATATCTTCACAATCGTGTGTCTGATAGAAGAACCTACTATGGAACTAGGACCCTTGCAATGAGGCGGTCCTTCTGCGATACTCTATGTGAGTTTCAGACAACTTTGGAAAAACGACTAGTATGGTTCGAAACCGAAACCAACGAGGCCCTCGGAGCGGAAAAGATTATAACATAAGTACCTGATGTCTGATTGATGTGACGTCAACTACGTTGGATTTCTTTTGATGAGACAGTTCTTTTGGAATACTCCACGTGGGATTCGAATGCGATTGGATTATGGTCAGGTTGTTTTTATCTTAAAAACTAATCGGGGCCCTTGAAAGAAAAAGCCAATAACTCATAGACTCTACGTCCGATTGACGCGCTGTCTGTTACGTTGAAACCCCTATGATGAGGTGGTCCTTTGAGATACTTCCACGCGAGGTTACATGAAACATGGAAGTATCAACCAGTAGCTCATGGAAGGGACCCTCATAGAGACGTGCGTACGGAGTGCAGAGTCCTAGAAGCTGGATGAGACTTGAGGAATGTTGATTGATCGACTCGGAGTGATTCGGATGGCCCAGTGAGGTGCCCTTGGTTGTAGCAGCAGACCCACAATGGAGGAGCGCTTGATTTTAGTGGCATACCCGTGGTACTCGACAGAAGGACTAGCTATGTAGGCTATGAGGGTGTGCCCTTGGTTGTTGTGGAATACCCATGGTGGGAAGCGCTTGGTGGTAGCAGCAGGCCCACAATACTCGACATGTGGAGTACTTTAGTAGTCCAAGGTTAGTGGGAAGGGCATGTTTGTAGTGGAAGTCCCACTGTACTCGACAGAGCCGGAGTTCTCCAACAACCGTGATTTCGACATCGTGAATAAAAATCCATGTTTGAGCCGAGTCAATGAACTTTGTGTTTTCCTCGTGATTGAGAAGGGTTATTTGATAACATAATTATATGAATGAGAATATACATAAGTAAGGTTTATCTTTTGAGAGCATTCTTTGATGTTTATCGTTGTTGAATTTTCTGATATAGTGAGGGTCTCTGGGTCCCTACTGAGTATCGTTATACTCACCCCTACACGGGCTATGCCCGTACCTCGTTGTGTTGGATGTAGACGATGGACAGTGCTGACCGAGTTAGAGTGTACTAGGACTGGACGGTACCTATAGGTGGACACTCTACATGAAGACACACGAAGCGGACCGATAGATGCGGAGTGCTGAGGAGGACATTTGTATCGACCCTTCAGCTAGGAACTGGGAGGACGATCCAGGAGCTTGTTCACTGTCCAGCTGTTGTCTTTTCAGTTGTACTTTTATTTCAGTTGTAGTCATACCTTTCTGTTGGGATTATATTTGCAGCCCCTTTGTACTTTCAACACACTTGTTATACTGCATTACTTAGTGTTTTCTTCCTCTTGTTTTCTGTTTGTGTTTGTGGTTTCGTTTTATAAAGGCAATGCCTTCCCAGTTCTAGGGAATTACCCCTTTGCTGCTAGTCGCCAGCCCCTGACCTATGGAAGGTGTGTTTGGGGTAGTCACGATGCGGGCCCCGGGGGACAGGTCATGAAAAATTGTTATCAGAGGAGTCGGTTATACCACAAAACATAGGACTCTGATATTTCCTTTTTGTGAATAGTTAGTGTTAAGGGTACTGAGTGTGGTTTTCAGTTCAGGGAGTCCATTATTGGTGCGGCGACTGAAGTATCCATACACCAGGAGCCTAACTTCAGATTTTTGACACAGTGCATGAAATCACTAATTGTGTGTGTGTTTTCAAAAGTTTCTTTAAGTCAGCTCAACCTGGTAAGCTCACCTGGTTTAAATCCATTGACCATGTTGCATCTGTTCAGGATGTCTCCAAGCAGACAGTCAGATGGATTTCTATTAGAGTACACGATAACGGTCCATCGAGCGATGAGGCTCCGCTGCAGGGCCCTCATGCTATGTTGGCACCTTCAGGTGGTGTACCATCAGCACGACCACTCATTGGGCAGAAGATCCCACCAGCCATACAGTGGACGGTGCACACTGACAGATTCTTGGGTAGCAGTGGGCTAGCTGGAGGTGATTTCTAGAGTTCTACACCTATTTTATACACTACTATAGCATATGGTGATCTTAGCTACTAGTGTTTCCCAATGAGTGACCACAGGGTTGGTCTTCATAGTGATGATGCTTCGGTAGGTTGAACGATGGATGAGATAGTACCTTCGGGTTGTGTGCCAACTATATCACTACCTGTTGGTCAGCAATTTCAACCAGCAGTACTGGTAGATGACACATGTAGGCCTAATGCCTCACACGTGTTTCAGCATCAGATACCCCTCAGGTTCCGAGGCAAACACGACTCACAGGCAGCTGAGGACTAGCTTAGGGAGGTGGCTGAGAGTTTTCTAGGGATTGTACAACTTTGACAGGATGGCATGTCGGTAGATGAGTATTCATCGAGGCGTACCGATCGTTCCTGGTAAATGATGACTACGATACGATCAGTACATTAAAGCTCAGACCTCATAAAGAGGAGATTCATTCCTACTTAGGATAGGGTGTAGAGAGAACCTTTGTGGTCGAATGTTCTTTGGCTGAATGGATACAACTAGAGAATGTTAGCAATGGGAAAGCAGGGAACTGTCACTAGTCTCAGAGACATTGGCTTGTAAAATGTATCAAGAATATGAAGTGTTAAGTACAGATGAATCTGCAGAACAAAAGACATAGAATTAGAGCTAGGAGAGCACCATGAGGTGGTGTACATTTCGACAGGTTACAACCACCCACCTTTATTGTCCCCGCCAGGCTCAGGGAGTAGGAGGGCATGGGAAGAGAGTAGCTGCACACAGTAAAGAAGTGTGACCCAAGGGCTCTAAGAATGAATCAAGGTATGGTCATTGTCTACTATTTTCTTTCGTAACTACAGACATTGATACGAATCATTTTTTCCTTTCACAAATCTTGTCTCATACCTAGAGTTTCTCGTTAAGCCATTGACTTTACCCTCACATCTAGAGATACCTTTGGGGGAGACTTGATAATCACGCTTATGCCGACAGTGTGATCTGACCCTTGAGATGAGAGTTTTGGTTGGAACCTCTTGGTGGCAGAGTCGAGGCCTTACGACATTAGTTTGGGTATGGACTGGGAAACCACAGTTCATACACAGATTGACTGTATTTGGATAAAAGGATGTGGTTTACCTATAATGTTGGGATAGGGTTTTCTTGGTCGGTGAAAGGGAAACCCCATGCATCACATGATGGATTCATGCATAAGTGGGTGCAGTCGATCACTCAGGAGTCGATTATACTTGGATTTGTGTCAGACTTCTCCAGAGTTGATGCACCGCTTTTAGCATTGACGAAGAAGGGGAAAACCCTTCTTATGGTCAGAGAGATGTCAGAAGATCTTTTTCAGAGCAGAGGCATAGGTTGACCAATGCGCTCATCTTGAGGCTACCAGAAAAGGTGCAGATCATCGAAGAGTCGATGAAGACTACATAGATCACGAATAAGTCCTATGCTGATAGGAGACAGAGACCACTGGACTTTGAGGATGGAGACTATGCTTTCCTACGGGTCTCGCCTTGAAGAGGTATACAGATATTTGGGCAGGGTGGAAGATTATCTACACGATTATTCAGACCATTCCAGGTCCTTAGTAGAGTAGGCGATGTGGCTTACTGCATGACACTTCCACCTCAGTTACACCGGGTTCATGTCATCATTCACATATCTTAGTTGGGGAGATACGTCCACGACCCTTCAAACATCATCAACATGGGAAGCTGGATATCGATGACGAGGCGACTTTCACAGAGGTTCCGGTAGAGATTGAGAATTGATAGGTGTGGGTCCTAAGAGGATGGTAAATTTATCTGGTGTGCATTCGCTGGAAGCACATGAACCTCCAGTGGAGCACATGGGTGCAAGAGGATCAGATGCATTCTCACCCCTTTAGTTTCCCTAGTGTGTGTTGTAGCTTTATGGGGACATAAATATCTGATTTTGGAGTAATGTAATGACCCATAATTTTCAAGGAAAATTATTTCCTTGATTTTTTGGAATTTTACGAGTCTGTGGCTTCTGATGGTGCTGGATTCCGAGACCAGGTGTGCCCTAAATCAATTTTTTATGTTTTGTTCGTTTACGTTTAGTAAATGTTCGTGCATGTTTTTCTATCTTTGGAATCAGTGCTCGGATTTGAAATCTGAGGACACCGATGGATTCACAACGCTGGTATTCTCTTAAAGAGACCTTTACCGCAGTTGTGTTTTATGAGGGTTGAATGTTAATTTGGGGAATTTGATTAAACTAAATAAAATTTAGGTCTTATATAAATTTTATTTTTGTGGTGGTTTATATCTCCAAATGGTGGTTGGTGGTGGAGCCCAAACCCACATAGCCTCCCTTGGGAGGATAACATGTGGTGGGGGCCATATGAACACCTAACCCCCCCCCCGTTAACCCCCTTGAACCTTTGAGCATCCATTTAATGGGCCAACTCCCCATTAACTCCCCATCATAATTACTTGACACCTCCTCTCATTTATTAAGGAGGAATCTCTCCACCTCCCACCTATTAAAGATTCCACCCCATTTAATTAATATCCTTATTAATTAAGTGGCACCACCCTTTTGAATTGTTTTTTATTTTATTGGAAATAATGTTAAGAAGAAGTTGAGGAGGCTATTATATTATTATGTTAGCAAATATTTGGTGGGGAGAGCCTTTGGATATTTGGAGGAGAGTTTCATCATTCTTCTAGAAAGAATTTTTCCCTCTTCGATGAATAACACTCTACAATTAGAAGAACATGATGTCGCCAACACCGTTTCCTCCTCGGATGCACCCTAACGTCCATGGAATCGACATTCGATCACCGCGATGTCATCTACCGCGATGCTCGTCTTCCATGACTCGACGACGTGTGGCATCATTAATCGAGGTAGGGTGGATTGCTATAATTTTATTTAAATAAAATCGCTATTTGTTCTTCGTGAAACCTTGTTTAGTTTTGGCCGATTGTTACCGCCTAATGCGGAGGGCGCGAGCCGAACGAACACTGCCTGACGACCCTCTGTTGGACCTTATTTTTGTACGTAATGGAAGCAGAAATGGGAGCCGGTGGTGATGAACTGGAGTGGCAGCTGTGCGCCGGCCGAATGTGGAGGAACCACAGCCCGCTACCGCGGGCCTCTCGACCGACGAAGAACCGGAAGGCTAAAGATGGTTGGGCCAAAAGGAGGAACCGCGACGCCCCACGGCTCCGTGCATTGTAGAACCGCGACCCGCATAGGGCGGCCTGATTCGACGGATGAACGGCTGGTTGGGCAGAGGAGAGTCGCGATGCCAAGAGGGTGCCGTGCAAGATGAACTACGGCCCGACCATGCGGGCCGCTTATGCCAAGAAGGTCGGCCAACATCGCCCGACCGGTTAGGGAGGGCTGCGCCGCTAGTTCGGGGAGCCAGGGGGCCACGCCCCGTCCATGGACCACTCGGCCCCATTTGGGCCCAGCCGCTCGGCCAGCCGGTCGTGCCGCGACCGGTCAGGCCGCATCCTGCGAGGGGCGGGCCACGCAGCACCGGGCCTGGCCAACCAGCATTTGGGCCGGGCTGTGCCTACCACCTGGTCGGGTTACATTTCATTAGGTCGTGCCGACACCCCATGTCGTTTTGGACCTCCCGAACCGGGTCGGACCGATCCTCCATCCCACTGGGCTTAACAGGCTGGGCTCGTACACTTAAATGCGAATATCTTCACGACTGTGCATCTGATTGATGCACTATCTTCGGTACTAGGACCCTCATGATGAGGCAGTCCTTTTGCGATACTCTAAGTTATTTTTGGATAACTTTGTTAAAATGGTCGGGTTGGTTGGAAACAGAAACCAATCGAGACCTCGGAGCGGAAACACTTATAACTTAATGACCCGATGTCTGATTGACGTGATGTCAACTACGTTGGTTTCCTTTTGATGAGACGGTTATTTTGTCATACTCGACATGGGATTAAGATGAGATTGGAGTATTTTTGGGTTTGGATTTTCTTAAAAAGCACCTAGGCCCTAGAACAGAAAAGCCAATAACTCACAGACCGGGCGTCCGATTGACATGTCGTCTGTTCCATTGAGACCCCTATGATGAGGCGGTACCTTAAGATACTTCCACCTGAGGTTACATGACACTTGGAAGTATCAACCAGTAGATCATGGAACAGACCCTCCCTCAGACGAGCGTATGGAGTGCAGAGACCTGGTAGCTGACTGAGACATGACGACTACTAATCGATCGACTCGAAATGATTTGGATGTCCCAGTGGGGTGCACATGGTTGTAGTAGCAGACCCACGGTGAATGAGCGCTTGGTTGTAGAGACATAACCATGGTGGGAAGTGCTTGGTTGTAGCAGCAAGCCCACAGTACTCGATAGGTGTAGTACTTCAGTAATCCGAGGTTAGTGGGAAGTTCTTGGTTGTTGTGGCAGGCCCACTGTACTCGACAGAGGAGGGGTTCTCCAGCAGCCGTGGTTTCGACATCATGAATAAAAATCCTCGTTTGAGCTGATTCAATGACCTTTTTGTTTTCCAAATTATTGAGATGGGTTACTTGATAACATAGGTATATGTATGGGAATATACCTAGGTAATGTTTATCTGTTGAGAATTTTCTTTGAGGTTTATCGTTGTTGAATTTTTTGAGACATTGAGGGTCTCAGGGTCTCTACTGAGTATCTTTATACTCACCCCTACATGGGATAAACCCACACCTCATTGTGTTGGATGCAGACGACGGACAACGCTGACTGAGTTAGAGTGTATGAGGACTGGACGGTACCCAGAGGTGGACACTCGGCGTGATGGCACACGGAGCGAACCGATAGATGCGGAGTGCTGAGGAGGACATCTATACATACCCTTTAGTAGGAACCTGAAGGACGATCCAGGAGCTTCTTAACCATTCACCTGTTGTCTTTTCAGTTTTACTATTCTTTCAGTTGTAGTTTTACCTTTCTTTTGGGATTGTATTTTCGGCCCCTATTTACATTAACCACACTTGTTATACTGGTTTACTTAGTGTTTTCTTCTGCTTGTTCTCTAATGTGTTTGTGTTTACTTTTAATAAAGGCAATGCCTTCCCGGTTCTAGGGAATTACGCCTTTAGTGCTAGTTGACAGCCCCTAGCCTATGGAAGGCGAGCTTGGGGTAGTCACGATGCGGGCCCTAGGGGACGGGTCATGACATATAAGACATAACATAAAAAATTGTGTATATTTATAAAAATATCGATCCAATTTTATAAATAAATATAATTGGATATATGTGGATTAAAAAATTAATTTACATTAATTTAATACATTTAATGATTCTAAGAGTACCCATCACCTCTCATATGAAAGTGCAGCCATTTTTCCCATTTTAATAAAAATTAAAACCATTTTTAGGGCCATGATATGAAGAAAAACATTACTATAATAACTACCCCTAATATAACGGCCTTTAGTTATTATTAACACCATCATTATCATTATTAAGGTGCCAATCAAAATAGATTGTCCAAATAAGAGGTATCATTTTTAATTAATTGTTTCTCTTTTATTTATTACTCCACATCACTAAAATATTTTTCATCCAAGATGAAATAATATCTTTTATCTTGAATATACAGACATGTAATTATAAAAATTTCATCATGTAAATCCAAATCCAATCTAATCAAATGGGAAATCATGTAATCGACCATGAGTACAACAATATACCACCTTAGGAACCAATATAATTTCTTTCTATCACTATCATTAATGATTGATTATAATGATGGAATCAAATTTCATTTAATATATTCATGACATATTTACCAATATATAATAATAATATATCATTTACATTATTACCATTCCATGCGCATAAAAATGATAATATCATTTTTCTTAATGTGTGAAATATCACCTCCATAATGTGATGATATTTTTTTCCTTCAAGGAATCACATGAATAATATGTATTAGTATTATTAAATTATTAATAATACATTAATTATAAAAATATAATTCAGAAATGAGACAATAATAGTTACCTTGATTCAATAATGGTCTTTAAAATTGACAAATTTTCTCATGTGTATGTAGGGATTACCATCTACATCGTTGCATCATAGTTACTTTTCCATAAACTTATTTGAGGAATGGATTTAAATGTATAAATGAAATATAATAATTAATATTTTTAATATAAAACTTTTCTTTAAATGGTGGAATAAGGTCATTTCTTTCCTCATTCGACATGTAGAAATCATTTTGGGAAAATTTATGGAATACCGATAAAATATTTAACATAAAAATAAATAATAAATAATTATTATATAATATTAATAATTGATATACAGGTAATGATAAAATTGAAAAAGTATCTTAAAAATGTATATAATTAACCTATGTTAATTATTTTTAATGATAATGAATGTACGTGATGAGTGGGACTAATAGGAAGGGATGTTTTAATGAAATAAAATTTTATATGCTGTAATGATTTATTTTTTAAATATTTCTCATTCATTTTTTTATCATATGTATTTCTGCATACATGAATTATTAAAAATGTAAATTTTATAATTATTTCAAATGAATTAAAAAAATAATCTTTTTGAGGTTTTATGTATGAACCTTTCTTCTAAAACCCTTCATTAAATGTCCATTTTTAAAATATTTTTACAAAAGTAAAAGGGAATTTTTTTACATACAGAAAATGATAGGTATATATATACCTTTAGTGATTATTTATTACATTAAATTTTTGATATATTTTTTCTAATAAAATTATTTAATTATTATTTTTTTTGACAAAAGTGATTTTCAATGGAAATAATTATTATGTTTTTTAGAATTATTTTTATCTTCAGGTAGATAGATTTGTTAAGGGTTTTAATAGTTATTTTATCCTTGTAAAGTTTATAATATGTTTTGATATCATTATAGAATATGATATTATGGTTTGAGACCCATAATAGCTTATGATATTTCTGGACGGGCCCATTATATCTCAGGATTTGAAAACTAAGCCCCATTATAGATCTCTAATGCATTTGGTACTCTAAAAATGGTGATCTAAATTATGGTTATACCATTTTTAGGGTGAATTTACGACTAAAATGGTAATAATGTTCAATGGGAACTAATTGATTTTAATGTTCTTTATAATTATTATTTATAAAAATTCAATTAATAGATTTAAATTTTTTCACTTGGATATTGATTTTTTTCTATATGTTTCTTTTTTAGATTTATGTGCTCATAAAATGATTTAAAATATTCTAATATGTTTTTAGGATGTTAATGGTAATGTATGTGATGAAGGAGAAGTTGTGAATATACTTTATTAATAAAAATCTACTATTTTAGAGTTTTATATACTAAAAAAATATATACTGGGTATATGTGTCCTCTTATAATGTATCAGATTTCTTTTAACGATGTATTCCTATTTATTGAATCCTATAATATTAATTGATCCTCGAATTTGAAATATTGTTTTAAAATAATGGAAAATAAAATATTTAATTATTGGGCCTTTAATTTTTTTTCATCGTACGATTTAGACAACTTAAGTTTTTATGATTTTTTTTCTTAAGAGTTGTATATATCATCACGTGGAATATTTGTTTAGTGTTTATTCTATGTATAATGTGTTCAGAACCATTTTGAGGATTTATTTTATGAAATATTAAGGTGACTAAAAATTTATTTAGAGACAATTATGTTTGTGAATGTTTATTATATTTTAATATATTTTGTAATGATAATATTATTGTGGTTTTAAAAAAAGAAAAATATATAGGATGAGTGACAACCCATCATGTTCGGCAAGCCCACAAGTTTCAAATTCCCAACCGAATGGATACATTGATTCATTTCCTACCACAAACCTATGTAAAGTCCTAGTTATTATGAATCACATTTTTTAGTTAAATGATTATATAGATAAATAATAAATTTAATATGGGAACAAATTTGTTATCATATTGGAAAAATTATTTTTTAATTATGTGTTGAAAGTTATTTTAGAATAAATTCTATATTTTAGTAATCCTATAATATCAAGGTAACCATAACACTATTGTATTTTATTTGAGATGTAACAGAATAATTATATTTTTGAAGGTTCTATGATTTTATTTTTAAGTAATCATAATTTTGGTTATTAATTGGAATAATTATCATAACATAGAGGATATGTTATTTGTGAAATTATATTTTTTGTTAGGGAAATTTAGAATAAAGAATGATTTTTGAGATAATTGTAAAATTTTATTATAAAATAAAATCGTACCAAATCTGTATGAATTATGGGTTGAAATATTTAATTACTATTTGGACGAAATTTATAAAGAATTACTTAATGAATGGTTTTTTTGAACTTTGTGTATTAGCATTTAAAAATTCAGATTAAAATTGGTTTTAAACCATAAAATTGTATAATGTTTTGGGGAATTTTTTATTATATAATAACCGTTTTTTATCTGGTTATTGATTAATGATAGGAGGGGTTATTAGTTATAATTTTTTGAAATATTTTATTCTTTAGAGGATGATTGTAGTGCATCATGTGTGAAAGAATGATCGTAAATACACAACATTTGGAGGAAATGATGAGTTTTTTGGCGAAATTTATTAAAGGATGAAGCTCTAATCTTTATGTATGCCTTTTTATTTATGTAAATAGTATATAACATAAGTGAATTTATCTACTTTATGAAAATGATATTTAATAAAAATAGTATATTTTATCTTTTCTTATGGAGAAACTAATAGCCTTTTAACCCTTAATTTTATTTGGTTTTTTGATTCTTAACCTTCTCATGACTATCTTCTCATCCAATATCCTTTAGTACTTGATTTTTATTTTTCCATTACATATCCATTTTTCCTACATAAAACCCGAGTATGTGTTATCTCAAATGACTTTGTGAGTTCCCATTCTATCTTTTCATGTGGATGTTTTATTGATAGTTGTTTTAATGTAGGATTTCAATAATGTTATGTTGAAAATTCCAACCTCTAGTTTTTTCTTGACATTAAATAGTGAGGATTCAATTCAATAAATGTGGGATAACGTAACATCTTGTGTTTTTAATAGAAAAAATTATGTTTAATAGAGTACACAACATTTCACATTGGTCTGAAATGAACTACAAAATATAATTTTTTAAATAACAATGATCAAATATTCATCAAAATTGTTTGATGAACATGATTAAGGGAATTATGAAAATAGGGTTTACAAAAGTGTATATAATTAATTATTTTCAGAACAATTAATTTTTAATTAATGTAATCCCATATACAAAATAAAATTTAATTGTTTTATAAAAAACTATTTAAATGTTTAGATGTTTGTTTTATACATATAAATAAATAATTCATTATATTTGGATTATATTAATTTAAAATTTATAATATTTATATTAATGTTTAATATCCATCTTAGGTGTTTCCTAGAAATTATATAAGAATAATTATAATTTAGCTAATAAAACTTTTATTTAAAAAAAGGATTCTTTTCAACATTTTAATTTTAAAATAATTTTTAATATATATTTTGACACTTAAATAAAATATATTTGACAATATAACCTTCTTATTGAAAATTTGAGTATCAATTTTTAATTTGAATGAAAATTTGGTATATTTCAAATATGATTCTTGTTTTAATGAATAGTAAAAAATTATTTAATTTTTAATGAAAAATAATTTTCCTAAAATTTATTTATAGTAATAAATTATATTTTTCAGTTTTTTTATATATAATATGATTATTATTAATCACTTAATCCTATTTAAGTAATTTTATTATTATTAATATTGAAATTCATTATAAAACATGGTTAATATTGGAACATTTTCCCATTAAAACTTTATTTCTCATTCAATCAATGGAATTAATATTTACTTAATTTCATCCAATTATTTCTATTACTTTTGATAAAACTGATTCAATATTTGGAATCATAAGGTCCGAATTATGTAAATAGATCCATTTTAAATTTCAACATTAAGTATAGTAACATTATTCATATTTTATTAACACAGTTATGGGTAAATCACATAATTAAATGTAAAAATAATATTATAACTAATGTAAAATTTCATTATCACTTTTACTAATTTCATTTGATGGATATTTGATTACCAATTTATTCAAAGGTCTAATATTATATCCTTCTGAAGCCACTAGTGTGATAACATGTCATTTATATTTTTTTATAAAAAATAATAACCAATTTGGTCACCCTTCATTTTTAAGAGGTAAAATATTTTTAATATGTTGTTACATAATTCATATTCTATAATATAAATAATATTTTGAAATAAAAATTTTATAAATATATTCATGTAAATTATTTACTATTTTTTGGATATAAATAATTTAATTAAATGGTTATAAAATGATAACGCAATAATTTCCTAATTAGTGGAATAATGATATAAATTATGTTAACAATTTTAATGTAAATAATATTTGATATAACTAATGTAATCCTATATTTTTATGGATGAAATTTTTTAATAATGATTTCTTAATATATTGTTTTCAAATATAACTGTTTTTTGTCATTTTTGAAAAGTAAAATAATGAATATTTTCAAAATTTACAATTTTTGATATTTTAAAATAATAATTATTTAATTGAATGAAATAAATTAATTAAAAAATATAAGTGGAAAGAATTATTTGGTATATAATAAAATGAAATCAATGATTCATTTATTTTTATTAGGTAATTTTGTATAAATTATAAAAATCCTCTATGAGAAAATTTTATGACACAAAGATAAGATTTAATTAATGTAAAATAAGGTTTTAAACAAAAAGATAAGGATAAAAAAATAATATATAATTATATAATTTTTATGGGATGATTAGATTTATAAACATTGTCAATCTATGTTATAATAAAAAAATTATCCATGTAAAATAAAAAATTAATTTATATTACATTAATAAATTGACGAATTCTAATATTTCTCCTCTCTTTTATTATAGAATAAGACACTCTCAATCATTGCTATACACATTGAACCCATTTTTTTACAAGATGTGAAAAATTGCTTCTTATATTTCCTCCCCAAATTATAGGGGATTTATATTAGGCACAACACCTATATTTTAGGTGTTCACGTGTTAATTAAAATTGATCATTCGTAGAAAATGTGTGATTTTTAATTGAGTGTTCCATATTTATTTCTTCATACACATCCTTATTATATTATTAAACAATGAATAAATAATAAATAAAATGTAATCAATATTTTGTGTATTCAATATTTTAATATAATCAGCTAAATCCATATCCAAATTCATCATTTAGTAAATTAATTAAGATTTCATCTGTATAGAAGTCATCCACCTTATGATCTCGTATAGTTGGCCTTCCATCCCTATATCACTATAATGATTATAAAAATGGAATTAATGTAAATATATGATATTAAGGAAATATTTAGCATTATCGGTTAATAAAATATCATTTAGAATATTACCATTCAATTAAAATAAAATTTCTAACATATTTTGTGTGTCAGTGTAAACTACCACCTCTAAGAAGCGATGCGATTCATATTTAATCCCCAAAAAACATGAATAATATATATAAATATATATAAATATTTAATATGATATTATTTAATTTTTATTTATTATATAATGATAACATAATAAATAAATTCCTTCTATAATGAGCTTTAAAGAATTAAAACATTACTCATGTGTACGCACAACTTACTGTCTCTAAGACTATTAAAGAGTTCATTTTTCATACCCATTTTTATTAAATGAATTTTGATCCATGAATGAGTTAAAATAATTATTATCATTTCATGTATATTGTTTTATAGTTTATGGACTAATTATCTATTTGACAATATTATTCATACTCATGTAATATTTTATGAAAGTACCAAATAACAACAACATGTAGAATGTGATCATAAATAATTACGAAACAATTATATCATGTTAATATGTTATATAAAATAAATAAAAAACATGAAAATTTTTCCTGATTATATAAATAATTATCTAATGATTATTATTCATGAAGATAACAAACATTTTTTATTATTCGGTCTCTCGGTATGGGTCTTTTTATAAAAACGTTATTTTACATGATTTAAATAATTGATTTATAAATCATTCCCATTCATGATCACATTTGTTGAAAATTATTTTTATGAATGTATCTCTACGGAAATGAATTTGTTAAAAATTAAATTTTCAAATTTGTACCAAAGTTTTTATAAATTATATATTTAAGGATTTATAATAGGTACGTTCTTTTAAAACCCATCATTTAATGTTCCTTTTTGAACTCTTTTTAAAATAAGTCATAGGGAATGTTTTGAATATCTCACAACATGAAAAATTTCTGTTTATTTCATGACACTTTATTAAATTAATGATTTATTTATAGGTTTTCACAGTTATTTTCATGGAAAATGTTTCATTATTTTGTTCTCAGTTTTTTATGTTAAAATTGAATTTTACAATATAAGGGTATTTTGGAATCTATATGTTATTAAATTATGGGTTACAAAGAGTTTAAAAGGGTTTGATTCAATATATGTTCCTTGTAAATTGTATCTTACTGGTTGATCCCATTATAAATCATGATATGATGGGTTTGACCACATTATAGCTCAATATATGTAGGGAATATCCAATTATTTATTAAGAAATGATGGGTTTGACCTATTATATATCTCCATTTCATTTTGTACTCAAAATATGGATCTATATCATATTGTTATTCAACATGTAAGGATCCATGTAAGAGTTATTTAGTAATTATTTTATCATTTATCCTATGTAATTTTATATTTTTTCTAATGAAATTTTAAAAAAACTATTATAAAGAGATTCACTCTTTTCAATGGACTATTATTTTACTGTATTTGTGTCTCTTTCTTATCTGTATGTGTTTATACCATGTTAAAAAATATTTTCAATAGTTTTATAAAATAATGGATATAATGATGAGATAAAAGGGAAAACTGTGACGATATTTCATGTTGATAAGTAATTTTTTAAAGAGTTTGATATTGTGAATAAACTGATACTAATTATAAGATTCCAATTGTAATATATGGGTTTACATTGTAATAGTATTTAATAATTCATTAATATATAAACCTAAATGATTATCGAACGTGAAAAATATTAAAAAATGATAATATGTTATACTTATTACTAGGGAATTACATAATATCAGTAATTCCCTTAATGTTGAAATTAATTAACAAATACCCTATTAAAAAAGGGTTTATAAGATCAATAAAATTGTACTTATTGTAGGACAATATCAATTTCATTGATGAAATTTCCCATTATTATATAATTGTCTAACCATGTTGTAATATAAGGGAATCATTTTGTTATTGATAGATGAATTGGAATTTATATTCCAGGAGATGACGTGATGGTCTACCAGCGTAAGTATGATTACAATACCCTATACCATACAATTTTTTTTCTTCTATTATGATTCACTAAAAAAAATATTTGGATGTTCTCAAATGAAAAATAAATGGTGATAGAATATTAACCATTAAAATTCAAAAACAAAATAAAAAATAACTCTAATGATGATACAAAGATGAAAATATTTTTTTATAGAGATAATAATTTAGGAATTATATTTTGTGGAATAATGATAAACATATAATGATTATAAAGGCATGGTTTATATATAAATGATGAAAGTGTTGAATATTTATTAGACAACATGTTTGGAGATTTTTGACCAATTGATATAGAGTAAATTCCATAACTATAATGACGAATATGTTAGTCGATTCTTTAATTGATATAGAAAACTCTATTATGACCATGAAGAGCAATGATATGGATATAATACATATTGATATTCATAACATAAAACATGAAATACTGATGAATGGGGAAATATCTTATATCTCTGTAAAGAATGTTTAACCAACCATCCATTTGAGTATTAAAGAGGTCTAAATGGTAGATTTGGATTTATGAAAATAAAGAGAATAATGTTTTGTAGTTCAATAATGATTGTGATAGAATATTTTTTTTTAGGTATAGATTACGTGTCTTGTTAATAATATAATTGAATTAGGATATGGTTGATGATTCTAAAAAAATCAGCATTCTATTTTTCACCTATAAATATGATGACATATTAATATTTGAAATGTTATTTATATTTTTAGAAAATGAAAATGGAAAATATATTGTATAATTCATTTTTCCTAGTATGAACATGAAATAATATTTATAGAGTCAACTTTAAGGGGTCCTCTCAATCATTACCCATATTTGAATGGATGTGGAAATATAACCATTTATTTTATCCAAAGACCACAAAAAAATAATACTCCATAATTTTATATATGTTTTAGAAATACTCATAATAAAACTAGAAAAATTATTTCTATAATAAAATGTTAATATTAATCTTATGATAATAGGATATACAATAAAAAAGGGGTAATAATGTATGCATTACCCTATTTTATTTTATATCACCAAGATCCATGGTTTACCTCAATTATCGCAATATGTCTTTGTCGCATATTGGATATAGTCTTATTTGACATAAATTAATATTATAACGAGATAGATGTATGGTCAAACATGGAAACTAAAAAACTAGAATACATGTTGATATCTTTTTTATGTAGTTTATAGTTGTTTGTGATAAAAACCTTCATTTCATACATTTCACATACATCTGTTGGGTCACGTATGTTATTTTGATGGATAAATTTGAAACCATATATGGTCATAAGCTTATAAATTTATCATTCTAGGATATTGATGGGTAAAAAAATCTATTTGGACATAATATTTGTAGACAAATGTTATTTAATGTTAATTCCATTTTGCTCCACATTATTACATATCGGATTTGAAAAAAAATATAGTGAATATCATAAATGAAATTCTATTTTCAAGGTTGGTGTTATTGTATTCCAAAAATTATATACATGTATTAAGGTTATGATATTTTTAATGATGCGAAATTAGGTACCAATGTATAATGGCCAACAAGCCTTATTGACAATATCAGGATGTTAGATTATATATTAGGTATTCAAATAAATCTCTCTAATTTTCATGATCTATTCCATGTATACCACCTATGATAGTACATACCTAATACATAAAATGTACATAAATCATATTTCATACCACTACAGAATGATCACTCAATTTAGGAATTATTTATGGTGATTCAAAATCATATAGATAATTATCTATAGAATAAAAACTCATACAATTTCAATGTTTTGTGGGAAGACTATAATTTTTAAGAAACTTCATGGTAAGAAGATCATGAGACAATGAATATGTATCAATAATTTATTGAATAATAGTTTAAAAATATCCAATTTTTAATTATTATATTTTGTGAAATTACAAAAAAACAATTGTTTAGATGAATTTTAGCTTAAATATATTAAGTTTCAATAATTTCTATTTTCACATTCAATAAAGTGTTTTAAAAAAATTAGATATACATTTGATTTAGTTCCATTGAATTTTTTATATAACACTATTATTTTGGATCAAAGTGTATATACAAGAGAAAATAAATTTAAACCATTTTTACCCTAAATATGTATGTAATTAATCCATTGATTATCTACAAATAAAGTCATATTAAAAATTTTATATTATTCTAAAAAATATTTTATATGAATAAAATTTGGTTTTATCTTAATATTGTAAATAAAAAATAAATTAAAAATTATTTTTAATGAATTTAATTTTTACATATTCCTTAAAATGATATATATTATACCTAAAGAGTTTTTTAATTAACAAGATTATAATAAATACATTTTTATTCTTAATTTATAATGTTTAAAATAGATTTAATTTTGTTTTTTCCACTTATTTGGAAATTAATATATTCTATTTCTAGAAATTTTTTCAAGAAAATTTATTTAATATTTTGAAGTAGGTTCCACAAATTTTCCAAAAATAACCATTCTATTTTTTGTCAACATGAATTGTTTCCATGATAATAATTCATCACCCAGCTAAGGGTAAACCGAGTAAATAATTCATAAATAAATCATATAATTCATCTATATCTCAATAAAACCTAATTTTATTTATTTAGACAGGTTCCCTATAAATTTTCACATTTACCTTTTATGGTTGAAATTTCCTTCAACGTTTCTTTGTTAGATACTATAATATTATTATATGTAAAGAATAAATATAAAATTCTACTCTAATTGTTTTAATTTCATTAATATTTTTGCTGGATATGATTAATTTATATTATATTTTAAATTACTATTTTAGTAATAAATTTTTTTAATCTTTGGTTTTATTTAAATATTGATGATGGAATAATTTGAATTACTGTTTATACATCTTCCACAGAATACATTTCATAGTAATAAAAAATTAAAATAATCGATGTGATAAAATACTAAAATTGACACAATATATGATAAATTTTGGTCTAATTTAATTATTTAGATATATAATAAACATTATTTATGTATGAAATTTTATATTTAATTTTATTTATTTCATGTTATTTTTAATGTACATTTATTTTATTTTTCTTGAATATGACTTTAATTGAATCTTATGATAAACTAGTATTTATTAAATGATATGTAATTAATAAAAATATTATATATACAATATAAAATATATATGGTCAATTATATCATAAATTTCTTATTAAGGGTTCAATTTTATTTCTATTGAAAATATAATGAACACTAAAAATTTAAAATTATTAATAGCAAAGTAATTGAAAAAGTTATTAATGGGGATAAATAATATAGATTATGGTTTAAATAATAACTAAATTTTTAGATATATTGTTATAATACAATATTTCAGATAATCTCTATCTGCGATTCAGTATAAATCATATACATTCCATAAGAAAATTTAAATTTATTTATATTTCATTAATCGATTCATTAATTCATATGCGGAATCTCCCATAAAATATAAAATGTATCCTCATATTCTTAGTTATTTTAAAAAAAATTATAACTCTTAATTTCCCATTAAAAGTCCATATATGACCCCATCATTGGATTGAAGGACCTATAGAATGTTTCATTCCTAAAAAATCATTGTTCCCTGAACTAATGTGTATGATAATTTAGATTTCATAGTAAACAGATGCAACCCATAACCAATAAAATTCAATATAATTTATCTTCTCATACATACTCTAAAAAATTATAGCGATTATAGAATAATTAAATCTATTTATCAAATATAATTAAATTTTATTATGATTATTAAATAACAATTATAAATATATTTTCCATCATATGGAAAAAAGATAATATTTTCTTCTGTACTAGTGAACTAAAACATCCGCACAGTGATCCATTTCATTTTATCACCACCACGTAAAAGGAATGGTTATATTTATTTATTTAATGGTTATTTATTAAATTCAATATATAATTATAGTACTATATATGAAAAAAGAATATTTAATTTTATTTTTTACCCATCCATATAAATGTGGAAATATCACTCCTACATACGTATAGATTACCATTTGCAAGGTGTGGAATAATTCATTTTTTCTCAATGTGTTATATGAATATCAATATATTTTTTTCATGATTATTATAAAGTAAATTAATTATACGATTATTATCATACAAATTACATAATCCCAATCAATATATAAATATTTAAATGTTGAACTAAAACATGCATGGAAAAGTAACCAACTATTCTATTATAAAATGAGTATAATAAATAATTTTTTATAAACGTGTGATATGATGTATATGTATATCATATATTTATTGATACATTTTAGCGTACATATATAAAACATATATATATCATCTCTATTTATTATAAACTAAGATAATAATCAAATGAGGCATGAAACGTCTCAAGCTATGTGTTTCACATCTCACATCATTATTAATATGTCATATTCCATAATCAACACTATGTTACCCTAGGTGGTGTAAATACATCCAATTTCTATTTTTAAAAATATTCTCATGAACTATTTTTTATATATTTGATTTATTTTTAGGCTATCTTCTCAATAATTTTAATATTTTGATATTAACAAATTCTGAATGGTATATGTTGCAATAAAATTTCCTTTCATAGTTATCTAGAAAATATTACATTGAGGGAAAATATATTGATCTTATCCTTTAAAATATATATATTTTACTCCACTCTGTTTATTCCAAAAATTAAAAATATTTATATATCTGTTATTGATGTGTTACTTGAAATGAAAGATAAAATGTTTCCAACAAAAACCATGACATTATTACATATTTATTAGAAATTTTTTTTTTTAATTTCCACACACTTCAAAAAATATTAAAAAACATTATTAAAATTATTAAAATTATTTAAATATTTCATTCTTATAATATTTTATGTCATTATAATGGATAAAAAATTATTCATTCTATATGTTTTCTGAACATGCCTGTTTGAAATTTTCAAAGCAACGAAGAGATGGTTTTCTGTTAATTTTCACAACATGATTATATTTCCAAATACCATAAAAATAATTTTATCTGAATTATAATTATAATATTTAATATTAATTATAAAATAAATTAATTTTCATAATTTTCTTGTAATTTACATTTAAAATTTTATTGATGGAAAAAAATACTACATCATTTCTTCATATAAAATTATTATTATCCTTTAAAGGTAAGATTATATATATTGGAATCTATTATTTATTTATATGCATCACAGTGGCCATGATATTATTATTCCATCGAGTTTCATATTTTTGATATAATTTTATAATTATGATTCAAGGAAACATTTTCCCTTCACATGGGTTAATAAATATATGTGGATTTTTTCATACCCATTTCATTTATATGCTTATTCTATAATAAAATGTTGTGTTTTATGATATTATCTAAAACATATAGATTGATTTCATTATGTGATTTGAGGGTCCCTAATAACCATATGATTCATTGGGTTATTTGGTTTATGTTACGAGATAATTATGGAAATCAGGTTGATGTGGTCAATACATTATGTGATGCATGTATAGACGTAGGATCCACAATGATATGGGAATTATTTTTTGATTCATACATTTCTATGATTTGGAAAATACTTTGGGATTCCTAATCCACTATCATATGATGGACAAGGTAGTAAACAATAAAATATGAAAATGTTTCTATAATTTTTATGGTGTCATGCTCTTATGTAATTTTTATATGATTATTATTTGATCTACTGGATGATTTTTTATATATGATTATTACCTAATTTGGTGACATAATAATTTTTTAAAATATCACCATGATTAATATTAGTTATTTTTTAAAATTATATTATATTAATAATTACATTTTGTAATACCCTTACATGCATGATATGTTTACATGTGATCATTGGTTGTATTTCCTCTTTGATTATGCATAATGAGCATCTGTGCATACAAATTTTTATGTTTCAATATTTCCCATATTATGTATTTGGAAACTAATTATGAAAAGTATACAAGGTTTCGTTATATAAGAATGATTTTACATATTATTAATATTATACATAAATTAGATTATTATATATATATTACCAATGAACACAACACCATTACATTTATCACTAATATTTATTTTGTATATATAATGGATAATAAATGATAATATTAAATATATATGCTTGTTATGACTCGATCTCCATTGTTCACATATTAAAGGACCAGTCTTAAAGGATTTCAATCATCTTTAATTTAAATAATTTTATAAACTACAATACTCTATGTAGAATATAAAATTCAAAATAATGTTTTTTCAAAGAAGATGGGCTACCAAATATAATATAATGATGTTTGGAAACCATTTGATTGACCAAATGACCATCATAATTATGGTAATTTTTTTAGAATTTAATAAAATAAAAAAGGAAACAATAATCATTAAAACACATATTGACTCATAGAAAAATCATATAATGACTAAGAACTCATTGATTATGTTGAAACAATCACAATAATTTCTTTCAAAACAATCCATATATAACACATCAGATTTTTCCAATAATTGAAACATTAAATGACATGAAAATTATTTTAAATGTGAAATTGATGATTTATTGTTTCTAAAAAGTTTTCTTTGTTGAAAAACCACCTTGTTTTGAGAATCCAAAAAAACACATTTTTTATCAATTTAACTACTAATTTATATTTTTTATAACAGGACATTCATGATTGGAATGAATCATTTTATTTTATTACAGTATTTTCCTTTGGAAGAATAATATTTGATATTATTCCTAATTTTTTAAATGTCCTCAAAATCATTAAAATAAATTTTGATTATGTAATTTTATGTAAAAATGGATCTACATATAAATTTTTCTATTATAATATTATAAAATAATGTTAAATGCGTTTAAAATGATGTGAAATTCAATTATGGTTTACAAGTTTCATAATATATAGATGGATCGTTTCTTAGGAAAATAAAATATAATTATTTACTTCTACAGAATTTATATATGTATCATGCAAAGAAAATTAGAACATTGATGATAATTTATTATAGGATTACATTGTTTTAATATAATAAAATATGTTAAATAAGAATTGTGTGTGTGTTAATGGTTGAAATTCTTTTCTTTTGGGTGAATCGATTAGATAATATTTTTAATTTCTTTTATTTCTCTTTTTATCATGTTAATATTACAAAATATTATTTAAAATATCATTTAATTAATTATTTTTATTAAAACGGTACAAAATTAATGTTATATTTGATCCCAAAAATTCTTATTTCAATGGTTCATGAAATTATGATGATGATTTTAGAAGTTTCCAACTAGATATGAGAAGGACTATTTGTTCTTTAATCCTTATTAGAAATTACCTTATGTCGTGGGCATATAATTTTATTTCACTTTCTATAGAACATATAAAACATATATCAATGGGGAGTTATTGGGAAAAATTATATCGATTATTTCTATTCTATATGAAACTATATTAATATTTATTCAATTTCTTATAAAAATTTTAAGTTCTAATTACATATGCATACCCACGAATCATGTTCAACATGGAGTCAGTATTTACATTAATATTTCATATATCAATTTGGGTATCAAAATTAACAAAATTTACATATTTTAAAAACATGTTATCATGGATTATAATTTTAATAATCATCTCAAATACGAATACATATTTTTTTCAAAAAAATGAAATTTTGGTTTAGAAATAATATAATTATATTTCCATATTTTTTTGTAATCAAAATGATGTTAAATACATTAAATTATTAAATTATAGAAAATGTTATATAAAGAAGAATTATTTCGTGGTACCTAGGATAAAATTAATAATGTTTCTAAAAGTTGGAATATCTTTGGGTGAAGGATATGACATTATTTTGGAGACACATAATTTCTTAGAAACAGTATTTTGAAAATAAGAAATACTTTTTATTCATTAATTTCACCTCCTTCCTATCACTTATCATTTATTATAAAATTATATTACTATTTTTTATCATAATATGATGAATACTTTTCAATCCTCGTTGTGTTTTGAATAATTGTAAAAATAATTTACCTAGCCATTCTGTTTTATATATTTAGTTTTATATTTTCTAAATACATACTAAGGGACAATTATATCATTTATAATAAATTAAATAATCCTAGTGACATTTCATAATGATATCAATTTTATTTATAGACCCAAAAAAATGTACTATTACACCAACTATATATTATATGAGGTATTAGATCTTTTATTTCATTTAATATCTCTAACCCAATGATGTAGATCAACAAACAATCACTAGAGATTCCTAAAATATAGAGAGATACAACAAGTGTATCATCTTGTCGGTGGTATAATATTAGCTACATTGAGTCTTTGAGGTTGATATATCGATTAAAATTAATTATAATATTAAAATTTATATAATAAATTACTAAAATAAAATCTCAAACCAAGTAATAGTTAACAGTAATGGATGATTCAAATACCAGTCATGGGGTGGAGGTTGATCCCACAAATGAACATCGATGACAAACACATTCTTCCATTAAATTCATGAATAATAGAAGAAATTTATTCTCTAAAAGATCCCCAAGAAAATATGATTAAAAACGGGAAAAATATTTTTCAATGTAATCAATGTAATTTCTATTTATCCATAATTCCTAAGATGGTTTCACTCCCTATTTTTCATTAACATAAAGGATATTCCTCTAATTTTATTATCTCTATATCTCTTAAACATTTCTTATCTTATATATTTTATAAAGATATTTCATTACATAATAATTTTTTTTGGAAAATGAATCTATATCTTCTTCATGTTCTTATTTTGATAATCAAAACCATTAACATTATTATTTTCAGAAATACCTTATTGATAAAAAAAGGTTTATTCTTTTTCATAATTTATACATTAAAACCCAATTGATTCATTAATTAATTTTTTATTCCATGGTTTTCATTATATAAAATGGAAACATATTACCATATTGTATATTATTGACCTATGGATATAAAGGGGTTTATTCGGGATTTATTTCTATACTCAATAATCATAATGGGCCTATATAATTTAGAAAACATTTTCCAAGTTCTCTTAATGAATTAATTTCCACTAAATCTCTTATTATTGGTATATATATTCATAAAAAGATTTAATAAATGTTAATTATTATTTTTATTACCTCAAATAATAATTGGATTAAAATTTATATAAATACCCACCGTATTTATAGTATTTCTCTTACTGAAACATATAATTTCCATTATTAGAAATGTAAACATGGGTAATCTATATTAAAAAATACATTTTAAGAGATTCCATTATTATAGGGAAACAATATATTTCATTTTTTACTCTTCAATAAGTGAATTTAGAGGGCATTGATCATTATAAATTTTTAAAATGATGAATGAATATAATGAATCAATTCTATTTGACAGAATTTTTAAATGTGGTAAAAATTACATTAATATTTTTTCTATGTATCATCATTAAATTTCTATGTAGAAATTAATTTTAAGAGTTAACATTATTTTACATCACAATCACATGTAATTGTGACACCTATCGAAATAATTTAGTTATTTTTATTAAAAAATGTTTAATTTTATGTTTATGTGAATTAATATTGGAAATGGTTTTTGTAATAGATGATTAATAATGAGGAAACCCAAATATTTTCACTTTAATAACAAACATATCATATATTTCCTAAATGTCAAACAAATTATTCTATATAAAATATTTAATTATTATATAATTAAATTAATTAATAAATATATTTTCTTCATAATGAAATGATTCCAAATTTTCCTAGTCAATATTACATAACGATGCTTTCATATATATTTAAATTAGTTAGAAAATTGTTAGTTTTAATTATTCACTAAAAAGCGTTATATTCTAATAATCCAAAAAACCTGATTTCACCACCATATGTTATTTAAAAAAATAAATTTTATTTTAAAATATATTGAAAATTAATTTTAAATTAATCTTTAAAATGATACCATTAATATAAGTAATATTTAAAATAAGATAATGTGTGATTAAAATGTCATAGTTTACAAATTATAATTGAATACTAGATATTTTATTCTCCTTAACATATATTTTTTTATCCTCAAAATTATGAAATTTTTAGTTTAATGTCGTTATTTTGGTAATTATATATCATTATTTAATCTTTTTTTATGTTTCTAGTTACATAATATGATTCTTATAAAGTATTTCCACATGTTGAGTAACTCGGTTTCAAAACACCTTCTTTCTACTATATCTAATTTAAATTGGGTATTCATATTATGATAAGTACAATTGAAAAATATTCCTTATAACGTGTATATATGTGTTCTGTATAGAATTTATTGTCAATGTAATGAATCATTTTAGACATTTTAAACATTATAATGGCATATAGGCATAGCTAAATAGTATCCCAAATCACTAATTCTGTTAAAATTTTCAAAAATCTAAATGATTCTTAAACATATATTCCCCCTTTATTATTTTGTATGACTCCTTTCCATGGGGAAAACTATAAAAAATATAAGTTCTCTTATTTCATATTCTATTTCCTTCAATAAATTATAATAGTACAACTATTCATTACTTTAGGCTTCTATGTGCTCTTTTCTCCATTACTGAATATCATCCCAATAAGTTGGTGTACAACGCCTCTTCACATTAAATGCCTCAAATAGAGAATTTTGTATTAAAAATGTATACATTATTTATATATAATTTTTATAAATGGTACTTACTAATAAAAATAACATTGAATGTAAGTGATAATTGTTATATAATATCTTCCACTTTCTGGATAGTTCAGATTGGATTCATAATTGAACGCATTTTTTTAATGATACTTTTGGAATGATTGTATTTATTTGAAATAATTTACGTTTTTATGAGGGATACATATCAAATTATGTGTGAAAAGAGATCATGAATGTCAAGAAATGTCATTTTGGGTATTAATGTATGAGATGATCACGCATTGTTGGAATGTCTAAAGTGATATTTTAATGCATGAATGTGAGAATCAATCACACAAAGTTAAAAACATAAAAATAATATTGTAATGACTATATATAATAAATAAAATCACTGAATAGTCCCTTTATTAACCACATGAATTTTAGAATATTTTTCTTTGAGATGTTGTGATTAGCATAAAGACATAACATGATTGTTAGAGGATATCATAGAGAGTTTATGTATTTCACATGAAGATACCACATTATTGTCAAGGGATATCACACTAAAAAATCATGAAGAACATCATGTCAAGTGAATGAAGAAAAAAAATAAATAAGGTGAATATTTGACATTTATTTGAAATCAAATTGTTAAATTATTTTCTATAGATATTATGATGGGAAATTTTGATGAACTTTGTGTCATTGAAACTGCAAGATTTTCATTTTTCTCTTTAGTGGTATTACTCAAAGAAAATTTGATTATCAACTGGCCATTTGATTGTATAAAATGATACAATTATAGACAATGTTGTTTATCATGAAAATCACAAGAATCAAGAAGAATATGATCTTCAAACAAAATCAAGCAATGAACACGTGGATGATTTTTGAGGGAGTTTATTAGAAAACTATATATGTTTTATGTAGTTATGGTGGTGGAATGTTTCTAATAAATACATAGTGACGATTACATATTAGGATAAATGGTTTAGATTAAAAAAAATATCTACTGAAATTTCAAGAATGGGATTTTGCTGATGAGAATGAGTACATGTGATTGACAGTGTGTAAATGTTTCTTATACCAAATTAATACAAAAACCATAATCCTTAAATCTAGGTATTAGAAAAAATCATTTTGAAGGGGACTCAATATAGTATCTCAATACTAGATTTATGTTCATGTTTTTTTATAGGATGACATGTTGATATCACATGATACCTATATGTTGAACAAGGTATCGTACTAGTGTACCATGATCTAAATTTAATAAGAAAAATTCATGGGATGCACTTGAATGTAGAAAAATCCTTAATCCACATGAACATATAAATGACTATAAATCAATATGATATGAAAATGTAATCATTAAGTGGTCTCATAGAGTAGTCTAAGAAATCATTTTTGTTCAATTATTTCAAGAAAGGGTTATGTAATAATATATCAGACAAGAATAATATTTATGTATCTCACAAAAGGGTTATCTTTCAAAATCTCAACCATGTTTTGTTTTTGATAACATAATGGAATGGATACAAACTATGATAACATGTAGTGGAAAATAATCAGGTCATGTGAAAGTTAATAAGTTCTCGGGATATCCTTTGAAAATTTTCATTATCATATATTCCTTCTGAATGAGAATAAGATGGCCTAGAATATACACAATTCAATGTAATATTATGAAACAATCTGTTCACTTATGGATCCAAGGTATTGAATGTTTGATTTGGTAGAACATAATGATTTTTATAAGGTCATAATCACTTTTGATGACACCCCAAGAAAAATTGATTCCCTAAGGGATCTTCATAACAATGATGTAAAATATAACATAAAATTCATAGGGTCCTATAATAAATTTGTGAAACACTCAATAATAAAAGATATTTTTAAATATAATACAAGACACACTCATTCCATTTTTATGTACTTGGAATTAGAGGTATGTACATAGGATGTGATGTAAGGGACATTACAAATCATCCCAAACATTCTAAAGGATGTTATCCCTTAAAATAGTGACCTATCATAAAAAAGTGTATTAGTGTATTTATTATATTAGGTCATTTCCATTGTATGATCCTTGTATTTATCTTATTTTGGGTTAACCGTGTAAAAACAAACATAGTGGAAGTGATTTGTTTCCTTTTTTAATTATATTAATCATTATCAGATAATTATTTAATGGATAAGTTCATAATAAAAATATACTATAGTATGTAGTGACCCTCCTAATAATGAGTTCATTATGCAATTAGACTTGAATAATTTTGTAGAGAACATACATACAATGTTTCACCCCCCCCCTATGTGTTTTTGTGAACATTTTGATCCTAAAAACTACTATTAGATATCTGGTTTTTGTAGTTTCATTATTTTACTATAACTTATATTATAATTAGTAGAACTAGAAAATTGTTGTTATCTTATATCACGGATTTATGGAATAAGGTTATAAAATAAATGAATATTAATTAAAATGGTAAACCATAGTGTGGAAGATTCTATGGAAAGAGTGTGATTTATATAGAACAATAAAGTGAAATGAATAATGAATTGGATAAAGCAGATATTTAATTTTTTTCAATTTTATTATTGATATATAAAAGAATAGTGAACCTAATATTTGATGTGATTTTGGATCCACAAAGGATGAAGAAATTTAGTGAAGGAAAAAAGTAAAATTTTTCAATAACGGAAGGTTATTGGATCTAAATTGAAAGAGGATAATAAGTCTATTGATATCTGGGTTCATTTGTATGAAATTTATTTCAACTAGCTATAAGGTTTAAATTAATGAACTGTACATGTGGAAATTTTACAATCAATAATGAATGACTCTCAAGAAAAAGAGCTACTAAAACTAAATATTGATGAAAATTTAAATAATATTAACTCAATGAAAATAATAATTTGGAATCCAAAAAAAATTATATTGATACACAACATTAAATAAATATTTAGTGAAATGAATTCTTAAATGATTCATATACTCATATGATTTGAAAAATAATAAAATAATTTGGCATAATAGATAATCACTATTAGTAATTGATGCTAAAACATCCAGTGTTATGAATATTTCTATAGTGATTAATGTTCTACATAAATCTATGGTGCATTAGTTTCAATAATTGGAGAACATATAAAATGAATCCAGAGATATGTGGTGAAATCAAATACCAATGGTAAGACAAAATATATGGGTTGTGTACATTGAATTTTTTTCTATTTATTTATTGGAAATAATAATTAGAAATTTAAATATAATACATCATATAGAAATAAATATTCATTGTTTTATTTTAATTTCATTGTTTTTTAGGGAATTATAGTATTCGGTATGATGAACCCTCCACCAAACATGAGGAGTAGGTAGCCATGAACATTTCCAGAACTAGAAAAAATCATATCCATGTTGGATAGGTCCTAAAAAAATTAAAGGATTTAATGAAGAAATATTCAATTTATGTGGGATTAATGATCTAATTTCTTATTTCTACATTTAATCTTATGAATATATATAACACTTCAATGAAATAATTATTTACATTTCTAATAATAAGATTAATTTTCGTAATCATTCCATAAAATGTATCTTAAAAGAACATTTCCAAATAATTCTATTATTGTCAATTATAGGGATATACCATGAATAAATATTAATAATATTGAGTTATTAATGTAAAAATAATTACTACAGTAACATCATAATCTCATATAATAAATGTTGACATGATTTTTTTAAGGGGAGATGTATTGTATGTTTTATTAATGATAATTAGGAAAACTATTCTATATAAAAAGTAGGGAAGGGAAATAGACAGAATAGAAGATCTCCATAATTGATAGTGTGTGATACAAAATCATATTTTAGAAGACTATATTGTATATTGGGAAACAAATTTACATTATGTAAGTGAACCTGAGGTGATATTGTAAACATGTACCAAGAAGTACAATAGTAATATCAATATAAAACTCTTGAAATAAATATAAATGATCTTGGATGAATACGGTGGAAATAAATCCATTTTTTAGTGATAATAAAATAAATTTACTTAATGAGAAACCCCTTAACAAATGGGTGAGGACAAATAGATCATCGATAAAATAAATGTCGATAACTACTACCCTATGAAAATAACATATCATTCCATAATGGACGATGTGAAGTTACGATACTGGTATTTCTAATAGAGGATGAAGAAGGGTGGATTAATAGTTGAATGATTCTGTTTCAGATAATGTATCATGATTATTTTTTTATATGTGGTGCATCAAGGAAATGAATTTTTACTTGAGGGAATGAACCCCAAATTGTGATAATGGAAATGTCTACATGAAAAACAAATTAGAAAATGACAATGCATGTTGTTGGATAATGTCTATATATATGGATAGAATAATTGGTATTGGTTGGGTATATTTTTATCTATAATAATATATTAGTGATTTTTAATATGTATAAAAGGGATGATACATCCAAATCCAATGTAATCCTTTTATTGAGAATTACAAATGTGTCACACTCCAAATTTGATAAATTTTAACTATATATCCAATATGATGTCTGTAACACCCTGATATGTAATGAGAATTATATTTTGTTTATGTCTTATGTTATACGCAATATCAAAGGAATCTTTCACTGCACACAACACTAGCTTGTCTTGCGTTACACGCAATAGCAGCCTTCCTCGTTAGCGTGTGTAGTACGCAATACCGGGTTTCACTAAACAATGATATATGGTTACAATATAATTATATACTATACTTTATGAATAGTATTAACTAAATTTTGAATTTTATAACATTATTCTTCATCTTCAATATCATCTACAATATGGTATGGGGAAAAAATTAATTTTTTGGGTAAAATACTTGTTTTTAAAAAAATGCAGTATTGTCGCTTTTTGATGGTGCACCCACATTAAATCTATTTTTTGACAAGTTTATAAGTTCAATTTGTAAGAATAAAATTCTTCTTTGGAATAAAGATATAAAAATTTACTTTGGATAAATTTTTCATATAATTCTTATAACTTTCATATTTTAATGAATAGTAATAACACAGTATATTTTAATTAAAAACAAATTTTTTCATCACAATAATTTATATTGAAAAATTATAATGTTGAATGGTTTTAATGTATAAATAGAATTTATTTTTACCATTTAATATAATGTATGCCATTACCATTAAGTTATCATTGAATTCATAGCTACAAACATTTAAACCTTTGGCAATGTTTTAACTTTTAAAACCTGTTTTCTTAATAACGGGGATAATATTAAATTAATTACTAAAACTTCTATGTTTTGAATTTTGAAAAATGGCTTACATATTTTAATTAATTGGGTCCAAATTATGTTAATAGGTAACTTTTATATTTTGAATAGTAACTATGGTAAGTTTTATTTACTGCAGTTAAAGGTTAATCTGGTAATTAAGGCTAAATATAAGATTATATAATTACCCTAACACCTGCCAAAATTCTATTGTATGTCTAAAAGTCGAACCTTATCACCTAACGGATGGAATAAAATCATTTTATGGACTTTAGACAATTAAAATAATTATATTGTTATTAAAAGCAATGAAAGTGACAACATGTCACTCTCTTAAAAAATATAAGTATAGTAATTTTAATTTCGTGATAAACTTCTTAATACTTCGAACATGATTAGTATCCAGAGAGATAATAAAATTATATACATCATGAGAATTTATTTAGAATTTTTAGGGCTAAAATAATTATCAATAATGAGGACACAATAGTGATGTAGAAATTATTTCATTAATTGAAATATAAAATAAAGTTTTCAAAAATATTAAAATAAATATTATATGAAGTAATAAATTTTATCCATTAATTTTCTAGATAAATATGAAATGTTATTAATCCATTAAATATTTTCTTTTGAACATATCTTCTGTGTGTATTTTATTTAAATTAAAATAAATGAATTGTGTCAAAATTGATATTATTGATATTTATATTATTCAATTGTTTAAAAATCCAAAATATATTTTAAAAATTAAAATATGGAAATATATATGATCTAAAATTTCATAAAGTATAAAATTATGTATAATTTTGATCACATAAGTATGTATTTGTAACCCTATCGAATTTATAACAATATTACCACGAATAAAATTAAATAGATTAAATAAGGATAAATCAAAATGATAAGGTATAAAATAATATCAAAACATGTCTAAATTTAATTGGTTGATTAGATTACAAACCTATTTTATCTAGTATCAAAATTTGAAACACATTTAATGTTTTTATGTGGGATTTGGGTTTATTAAAAATTAATATTTTAGAGGTTTCCAAATTTGCCCCTTTCCTCTCTTATAGAAGGGCACCTCCTCCCTCTCATCCTAATACAACTTTGAGCCTTAAAGGTCATCCAACCCATGCCAATTACTCTTATAAACTCCCCTAGAAATATTATAGAGGTTTTGGTATTATTCAAAGACCAACATTAGTTCCCTTATAGGAGGTTTCAAAGAGGCGTGTCGAAGAAGCGGTAATATCTGTTATAGATTCTTTCAAATTTATTTCTTCTTCTACTTCCTCTTAATTAGTTGTTTCTTTATGAAATAATAACATCAGTATCCCTCATATACTGATATGTTATTATAAATATTAGACAACCCTATTTCACCTTCTATCCATCCTACGGAAAACGAAATCACCGCATGTGCGTACGTACGGAATACCGTCTCCACACCGTGGTGTAATCTGTTTTCCACCACCACCTTACTTGGATGGACATAATGGTGTAAATAATAACTATATTTTATTATTTTAATGTGATATTGATTCTGAAATAGTAAACATACATATCAATAAAATTCCATGATCATGGAAACGATATAATCGCTCGTGCGTACGTATGGCATACCGTCTCCACAATGTGATGTGACTCGTTTTACATGATCTTCATTGAATAACGATTATATAAATGAATTTAATGAATAAATATGATATATATTACAATTATACCATTATTTAAATATGGTATCTATAAACTAAAAAGAAGAATTAGAATTTATTCGACAAAACATGCATAAGAACATAAAGCAATGAACACCCGAATAACAAGTAGCAACGAAATATTACTAATAAGAAGATACGAATATGACCATATATGATATCGTAACAATGAATATTATAATGTAATAAGTCAATTAAATTATTTAAATCATTATACAAGAGGTTCAGATATGTACGAAGAAAATCGGACCTAAGCTAAGGGAAAATCTCGAAATCTCATTTTTATCCGAGATTGTTTATACATCAGTATTTAGAGGGGAATATTTATCATCCACATACATGTTTACTCAATATGTAATATTATTTCTATACTAATAAATAAATTTAAATCCAATTCTGCCCTTTGGTAGTAAAATATATGAAAGAAATCTTTTGACATATTTAATATGAGGTACTTTTTGACTTTTCCGGCCAAAGTATGAGAATAATCTTTTTTTAATTATACATCGTGAACGGGTTTTTACATTTTCATAACACCTTATTTACATGAAGGTCCCTTAAAAAATTTACTAGTCTATTTTCAACATATTCCATTTCTATTAAAATTTAATGATATTTGGATAAAAGGAAACATTTTTGAAGAAGAAAGGATAATTTCCTCAAGAATGAAATTCAAGTGTTTTATCAAAATTATTTTCCGTCTAATATAATATAGAATTATGTTTCTATCCCAATTTTTACATTTATTTGATTATGTTATGATGAATTATATTTATGATGTCCATTTATCTTATGTGGAATATGTTATGATGGCATGATGATTAAGAATCCCAATTTTATGATATGGGGTTTGCTATGATTTATCATTTTGTGGAACTCATAAGAATGGATTTATTATTAGATGGGTGAGACCTATATCTCCCTATAATGAATTGGGTAATTATTTTTATCTCATGAAATAGACATGGATGGAACGAAAAGTAAATCTGGTTTAGTGATACAGGACTGGAATGAGGAGTGAACTCTGTTTAGTAATGGACTTTGTCTGAAATCGTGGTCTTGACAATGAGCCTTGACTAATATGAAAATATTTTCTATGATTATGTGTGTATACCACAATGTTTCATGTTTTATGTTATGATTATTGGGATTACATCTCACTACTATGATTTTTCCCATGTTATGATATTATGATCTCTTTTGTAGTTTAATATTTTCAAAATGTTATGTTCTTATGAATATGATATGATTGATATTTCTATTGTTTACCCTTAATGAGCATTTGAGATCACCCTTTTGAATGTTTTCTTTTCACCAGGTTAGGAAGAAAGGTATTAATTAGGATATACCAAAAGGGGATCTAGATATGATGAAATAAGCAATAGACAATGTAGATGATTTATGAACCAGTTGTTTATGTTTCCCAGTTTCTAAAGACATTATACCTATACGGTCTATCATGGTTTTGTTATATGTTTTAATAGGTATGCGTCAAATCTGACGTAATAACCATGTATGTAAGGTATGGGTCGTTATAGTTGGTATAATAGGAATGATATAGTCAACCTATGGAAACTAGTATGTGAAATCCTTAGTAATAACTCTAAGGAATGTCTAAACATAGAACACAATATTAGTGTTTTAGAAAAGGCCATGAACAGCCTATGATAAGACCTAAACTGTGAAATTTTATTCTTGATTATGTGGTTTTCCTATTATGATTAGTGTTTCTCACACTATTCTTATTTGTTTTAGTAAATGGCTAGAACCCGAAAGAACCATGTTAATGCTGAATGCGACATGCAATGAAATGATTGTCCCCCTGAGCAACCAAACATCATAGCAGCTGGAATGAAAAATCATGTAGCCATGCTCACCCAACATTCTCATTCTATGAATAATGAAGGAATTCCAAAAGTGCAAAGGAAAGAGCAAAATTCTGTTGAATCCTTCATAAGGCAGTATCCACCTTCATTCAGCGGGTATTCAGATCCATTAGAGGCTGAAAAATGGATTAGTACAACTGAAAAGATATTTTTAGTCCTACAATGTTCTGAACATGATAAAGTCATTTTAGCAGCATATCGTTTGGAAGGTGAAGTTAATCAATGGTGGAATCTTATTAAGAATACGAAGAAAAAGGATGAAATTGAGTCCATGGAATGGGACGAGTTCAAGAACTTATTTTTCAACAAGTAATTCCATCGTATTCTTCAAACAAATATGGAGAATGAGTTTCCTGAACTGAAGCAAGAGGATGATTAATCAGTTGGTACCTACGATGAAAATTTTACATGACTTGGAAGGTAAGCTTCCAGAATTATTATCCAACCTGAGAGTAAGATTGATCGATTCTTTAGTGGCTTAAAACCAAGTCTTCAAAGGGCGTTATCAATATGGGACTTTAATAGCAATGAGGAAATTGTTCGATGTGCTCTCAAGGTTGAGATGGAGATTGGAGTAAGCCATCAGTCATATGGGTTTGATAAGAAGAGAAAAATGGAATTCAAAGGGAAATATAAGTGTGGAAAAGATGGTGTGAAAAGAAGATGACTTTTCCCTTATGCTCAAAATGTGAAAAGAAACATGAAGGGAATTGTCTTAATGGGACAAGTAAATGTTTTAAGTGTGGAAAAGAAGTACATATGGCTATTGAATGTTGAAATAATGGGAAGAAGATGTCTAATTTTGCGAATAACGAAAGGGATACTCAGAATGAACCTCCTACACTTCAATGTTTCAAGTGAAAGGAAATTGTGAATTATGCCAATCAATGCCCTAATTCAAGGGTTGTTGATGATGACCGACTTCAACAAACTATTAAGGCCAAAGACAAAGGAAAGTCACATGAAGTTTCTATCGACAATGTGGATTATGATAAAGATGTGGTGAAATGTACACTTACCATCCATTCTAAAGTAGAAATTGTTTTATTTGATTATGGATCCACCCACTATTTTATTTCTAAATAATTTTCTAAGGGTATCACCATACTACCTCAACGATTAGATGTTGAGTTAGATTTGACTACTTCTAATGGCACAACGGTTTCATCAAAAGTTTATAATTCTTCTCCAATTGATGTTTGTGGAAAAGTGCTTCCTGTAAATCTTGTGATCCTTACTATAGTGGAATTTGATGTGATTCTTGGCATGGACTGGCTTTCTTTATATGGAGCTCATATCAATTTCCAAAGAAGGAAAATCACATTTAATATTCCCGATTAATCTACTATCATGTATTGATGCAAGGATGAATATAACCTTCCAATGGAAATTTTTTCCATCTTATGGATCTTGATTCCAATAAATGAATGTTAATTATCTCAAATGGTTGGAGAGAAACTCACGATTAGGAATATGCCAATTGTACGGGAGATTGATGATATTACTCCGGAGGAATTTCTAGATCTTCCACCAAATCGTGATGTTGGGTATACAACAGAACTCATACTGGGTGCTACGCCCATTTCAAAGAAACCTTATAGAATTTCCCCAATTTATTTGTAGGAATTGAAGAAGAAACTCCAACAAAATCATGATAGGGGATTCATACGCCCTAGTGCATCACCATGGGGAGAACCTATTCTGTTTGTTAAGAAGAAAGATGGATCAGTGAGAATCTGCATTGATTATTGAGAACATAACAAGATCACTATCAAAAACAAATATCCTCTACCACACATTGATGACTTATTTGACCAACTATGCGGAGCTAAATAATTTTCTAAAATTTTTCTTCGTTCAGGGTATCATCAATTAAGGGTCAAAAAAGAGGATATACCAAAGACAGATTTTCGTACAAGGTATGGACAATATGAATTTAATGTGAATCCATTTGGTCTTTCTAATGCCATTTCTATCTTCATGGATATAATGAATAGAGTATTTAGAGACTATCTTTATCATTTTGTGGTAGTCTTTATAGATGATATTCTTGTTTATTCAAAGATAAAGGAAGAACATGAAGATCACTTGAGAATTGTAATAAATACCCTAAGAAAGGAATGGATTTATGAAAAATTTAGCAAGTGTGAATTTTGGCTTAAAAAATTTTCATTTTTGGGTCACATAATCTCAAAATAGGGGATATCTATGGATCAAGAAAAAATAGAGGTTTTCGAAAGATGGTCGAGACCAACAACAGTAACTGAGATCCGAAGTTTTCTTGTTTTGGCTAGATATTATCAACATTTTGTGAAATATTTTTCATGATTATCTAATCCAGTCACCAGGTTGACTCTAAAAGGAGTTATTTTCGTGTGGATGGAGTGGTGTGAAGAGAATTTCAAGGATTTTAAAAAAAGGTTATCCAGTGCACCTGTTCACACACTGCCTTGTAGTGGAGAAAGGTTTGTGATCTACAGTGATGCATCCATGAAGGGAGTGGGGTGTGTTCTAATGCAAAACGATATGGTGATATATTATGCCTCGCGACAGCTTAAAATCCATGACCAATATTACCCTACTCATTATTTGGAGTTAGCTGCGGTAATCTTTGCATTAAATATTTTGAGGCATTATCTTTATGGTGAAAGGTGTGATATTTATACTAATCATAAAAGTTTAAAGTATATTTTCACAAAAAAGCAGCTGAATATATGCCAAAGAAAATTGTTGGAGATGATTAAGTATTATGAATACTCAATTAATTACCAACTAGGGAAAGAAAACAAGGTGGCAGAAGCATTAAGTCAACAAGACCATGCTAGCATATCCATGATGTGGATCAAAAAAGAGTCAATATTTATGGATTTTCAAAGGATGTATCTTGGATATATAATGGAAGTGAAAAATCTTATCTTTGTAAAATGAATTTTCAACCATCTATACATGTGAAGATTAAAGAGACACAAAAAGAGGATGTAGAGTTACTAAAGAATGAGAGAAATATTCATGAATTCATCCTTGATTGTGATGGGATAATAAGTTACATGAATCTGGTTTGTGTTTATCCTATCCCAGAATTAAATATGGAGCTACTGGATGAGGCTCCTAGTTATTCATTCTCTATTCATCCTGGAAGCGCAAAGATGTATTGGGACCTGAAAGATAACTTCTGATGGGATGTCATGAAAAGAGATGTTCCTGAATATGTCTCTCGATGCTTGGTTTGTCAGCACGTTAAAGATGAGAGACATATGTCTAAGAGGATGTTACAAACATTACCCATACTGAAATGCCTGGATCGGTTGTGATCACTGAGAGGGGAGGGGTGAATCAGTGATAACTTTTTCTTTTTATGAATTGTTCCCTTTTGATTTATCAATTCAACCTCTGCAGCTGGTTAAAGCCTAGATCTACTCTTTTAGTGGTGCAGTAATAAAGAGAGCACAGAACACAGAGATTTACAAGGTTCGGTACAAAGACCTACTCCTTGCCGTGTAGGTTACACCCCCCAACACGGATTCTTCACTATGCCAAAAGATGATTACACAGTAATTGGTTATACCCCCCAATTATAAGTTGGTTAAACCCCCCAACTCCACAACATCATCTTCATCATGGCTCCACTTCACTTCTTCAAAGGTGTTGATCAAAACTTCAAGTAGCTTCAATAGTCTTCAAAAGATCTCGTTGGTCTTGCTCACCAAAAACCAATCACTTAGAATGATCAGTTCTTTTGCATTCACACACTTAGGTGTGTACTCCTCTTCTTCTTATGTGTTGTCACTTTTTTTTTTTTTTTTACTTGTGCACACATGCACAACTCATTTTGAATGTACTCAAATGGGTACAAGCCGAACCTCGGCCTCTTCCTTTCTTTGCACAGTCACAAGCCTCGGGCTCTTCACTTCACACACACTCAAGGTGTGTTCTTCTTCACTTGTGCACACACAAGGGATAAGCCTTGGCCTTTTCTTCACATCTCACACACACAAGATATGGTATGGCCTCGGGTCTTCTTTGGTGCACACCCACTGCCCACAAAAGAGGCGCGCTAGGTGCAAGCCGCGCAAGTCCAATGAAATACAAAGTGGCGCGCAAGGTCTTTTCAAGGGGCAGCCGCGTAAGCCTTGGTGCAAAGCACCTCAACCGCGGGCGCGCAAATCTTCTTCTTGTCACGCAGATGAGTTGCGCGCAAGGGTCTCCTTCGGGACCTCGGGTGGTCCCGAGAACTTCAGCCACGCAAGAGGTATTTGCGCGGAGGCTTCAAAACTTCGTGAGGCAGAGAGATGCGCTCACGGGACAGCAAATTTCCAAAGGATCAGCAGCGAATCCAGAGGTCTCGGCCTCTCTTTATATAGGCAGAGGAATCCTCAAAGCATCTGCGGGATAAAAATCGATCCACCGAGATTTCCGGTTCTTTGAAAACTTCAAACGCGGGCCGAGAATCTCGTTCTTTCTCTCTGCAAAACGCGGACTTCTTCTCCTTCTCCTTTATCCACGTGCATGCATTTTAAAACGCATGCAAGCCTCTGTTTAATCCAAACACATGCAAAGCATAATCCTCATGGCCTCGGCAACGTTGTTTGCCTCGGCCGAATCTCCAATTCTTCTTCTCATCGCATGCATGGTCATTTTTTTGGCATGAATGTGTTCAGTAGGTCCAGACGATTCCAATGGACGTCTCGGTTTCGAAAATGGTGGCCGGATGCTCGAAAACGGGTGCTCGGGAGGCCTCTGGTTCAGCGGCGTCGCGGGAGATGCCTCGGCCGAGCTCGAGGTTGAGGACGAAGCGGGAGCCGTCGGATCGGGCATTTGAGATTCATCGGACGGCCGCGATCTGGTTGGGCCGCGGCGGATTAGATGAACGGCGGAGATCTGGCGCGCGATGAATCGAGCGGCCGAGATTTGCTCCCGGTGAAAATCCCGCGTCCCACATCGAATCGGGGCGCGGTTTTTCCGCAGCTTATTAACTAAGCGCTGGGGGAAAGCGCTCAGTTGAATTCTCTCCCCTCCCGGTGCCGCCCCGCACCGGGTTCTCTCTGCGGGCGCGCTCTGCGCCCACTCTGCCTCCTGCGGGCGCGCTTCAAGCGCCCACTATGCTCCCTGCGCTCCTCCGGGGCGTGCCCCTGGCGCCCTTGCGGTGTCCTTGGGTGCGCCCTGCCGCCCTGGCTCGCCCCACGGGGTTCCCCCGGGCGTGGTGCCCTAGTGCCCATGCCTTGGGGTTGAACCCCCCAAGGTGCCTCGGCTGGCCTAATTTTTTGGCAAAGGATAGAATAAAGACTTTGTTAAAAACAAAGTATTCCATATAAGTTCAAGCCAAATGCCACATTCCAAGCCATCTTCTTCCCATCTCTATTCTTCTTCTTCTTAGAATTCCTCCATACTTCTTAAACAAATGTTCATCACTTAGGAATGGAAATTCTTGAAGGTTCTTCATCTTCAACCGAACTCCTAAATCACATAACTTCTTCAATTGTGTTTGTTGATCTAATCAGAGATCAAATTGGGGCTTCTTCTAATTCTCATGCACTAAGTAATAGTGCATGGGCTTCTTTAGCTCACTTCATCCACTTAGAGATTGTGGATGGATCTTCTTCACCTCCTCATGCATTGTCAATACAATGCATGGTCTTCAAACAATGTTGTGACATTGTATCCAGTTGATACAAGTTCTTGGAACTCAAAGATCAGCTCAACAATCGTCAGATTTAATGCTTCTGAAATCATCAATCTTCAAGATGTACTTCATCAGATGGCACACCATGACAAGTTATTGACAACAAATGCAATTACTTCACTTGGGCACAACAATCTCCCCCTTTGTATTTGGTTGTCAATACTCCGAAGCACACCAATAGAATGTCGTGTGCCTTGTGCCTGATGATTTCTCCCCCTTATTGGCCAACAAATGCAAAGGGATGAATGAAAGCCATACTCATAGTATAGAGCTTGTGGAACCTGCACATCTTCAACCACCAATGCTCCCCCTCAGGGGATGCACTCATCTCCTTCAATTCCCTGCATGTAAGGACAAGAATATAAAAAAAATTTAGGGAATAAGGAGGGACCTTCTTCTTCCTCAAGTGAGAGTAGAAGGCTGAACATGAAGTTTCAGCCTCAATTCAACAAATCTTTCTGTAGGCATAGCTTTGGTGAAAATGTCTGCCACCTGATCTTGAGTAGGAATGTAGTCTAGCTTGATGTCTCCATTGGCGACCCTTTCTTTGATGAAATGATATTTTATATCAATGTGCTTGGATCTGGAGTGTTGGATAGGATTCTTAGACAACCCAATTGCACTTTGATTATCACATAAGATCCTCAATGGTTTTTCAGCTTTAATCCTCAAATCTGCTAGCTGCACCTGCATCCAAATCATTTGAGTACATGCATGTGTAGCGGCCACATACTCTGCTTCAGCTGTGCTCAATGTTACAGAATTTTGTTTCTTGCTGTACCAGCTAACACATCCTTCTCCCAGAAAGAAGGTTCCACCAGATGTGGATCTTCTATCAGTGCAATCACCAGCCCAATCAGCATCTGTGAATCCCAACAACTGTATGTTTGCACTGTGTTTGTATAAGAGTCCATAGTTGAGGGTTCCTTTAACATATCTCAGGATTCTTTTGGCTGCAGTTAAATGAGATTCTTTTGGGTCACTTTGGAATCTGGCACACAAAGTCACTGCATATGCTATATCTGGCCTTGAAGCCGTGAGATAAAGTAGACTGCCAATAATTCTTCTGAACTCTTTCTGATCAACATTGTTGCCTTCTTCATCCTTACATAGCTTGGTTCCGACAGAAATGGGTGTGGAGACTTCCTTTGAACTTTCCATTCCAAACCTTTTCACTAAGTCCCTTGCGTACTTTTCTTGTGAAAGAAATATGGAGTTTTGTCTTTGTTCCACCTGAAATCCTAGAAAATATGTCATTTGACCAAGCATCGACATTTCAAAAGTTCTTTTCATCTGCTCAGCAAATTCTTCACATAGTCCTTCCTTGTTACCAGCAAAAATGATATCATCCACATAGATAATGACTATGAGGGTACCATTGGCCATTTCTCTGACATAGAGGTTACTGTCAACTGTTCCTTTGACAAATTTCATGTCTTTAAGACAACCATCCAATTTTGAGTACCAGGCTCTAGGGGCCTGCTTCAATCCATACAAGGCTTTTCTCAATCTGCACACCATACTGCCATCTTTGTCTAGCAAAAATCCCTCTGGTTGTTCAATATACACCTCTTCTTCAAGATCTCCATTTAGAAATGCAGATTTCACATCCATCTGATAGACCTTGTACTGCTTGTGTGCTGCAACTGCTAAGAACATTCTGATAGTTTCCAGTCTTGCAACTGGTGCAAAGGTTTCCTCAAAGTCGATTCCTTCCATTTGTGAATATCCTTTGCATACAAGTCTGGCCTTGTTTCTGGAAACTTCTCCCTTTTCATTGAGTTTGTTTCTAAACACCCACTTTGTCCCAATAACATTTTTATTTTTGGGCCTTGGCACAAGATCCCAGGTGGAATTCTTTTCAATTTGATTGAGTTCCTCATGCATAGCTTGTATCCATTCCTCATGTACAACTGCTTCAGCCACCGTGTGAGGTTCAACTTGAGAAACCAGTGCAGTCTGATCTTCCAATCTCAATCTTCTTCTAGTTCTTACTGAGGACTGTAGGTCTCCAAGGACATTTTCTGTGTCAACATGCTTCTTCAATTTGTTGTATCTTCTTCTTCCATTTTCATTACCTTCATCTTCATCACTGGTATATTCAGAGTTGATCTCACCAGCAGTTGGTGTTGGCTCAGGTAATTCTGCATTCTTCTGTTCCAAGGCTGTGTCATTCTTTGAGTCATCATCATCCACAGTGTATGGTTTGGTGTTGTTTTCAATTATTATGACATCGCTGCAGTCAATCATTTTATTCAACCTCTTATTCCAGCATCTGTAGCCTTTTCCATTAGGTAGGTAACCCATAAAGATTCCTTCCTCAGCTTTTTCGTCAAACTTTCCCAGATTGATGTTTTTAATCTTGATGATGCAGGGACTGCCAAAGACTTTGAAATATTTCACAGTTGGTTTTCTGTTAAACCACATTTCATAGGCTGTCGTTTGTGTTTCTGGTCTCAGGAGACATCTGTTCTGTATGTGTATAGCAGTGCATACTGCTTCTCTCCAGAAAAACTTAGAGATATCATGCTCAGCTAACATAGTCCTCCCCATTTCAACTATGCTTCGATTCTTTCGTTCAGCCACTCCATTCTGTTGTGGAGTATATGGTGTACTATATTGATGTTTGATTCCATGCTTGACCAGATAGCTTTCAAAGACATCACCGGTATATTCTTTTCCGTTGTCTGATCTTACTTTCTTGATGCAGAGCTCTAGTTCCTTCTCAGCCTGCCTTCTGAAAGTCTTGAACATCGTGATTGCCTCTGACTTGTGTTTCATGAACATGACATTGGTCATCCGAGTGTAATCATCAATGAAGGTTATAAAATAGAAATCTCCTCTTGTAGACTTCTGTCTCATCGGTCCACATATGTCTGTATGGATGAGTTCAAGAGGCCTAGTAGTTATGATATCAACTCCTTTGTGTGACCTATGGGTCAGTTTTCCCATCTGACATGTGTCGCAGACTTCATCTCTTTCTCTGTTTAATTTGGGTAGATCTCGTACAACATTGTACTTCAGAAGTTTACTCATACTCCTTTGGCCAAGATGGCCAAGTCTTCTATGCCAGAGGTTGTTTTCATCTTTAGAGCTGAGAAAACAAGAATTGATGGGATCACCAATTTGAAATAGATTTCCAGTGGTTCTTCTTCCTTGAGTGATGATTTTTCCATCCTTTGAGCTCTTGATGATGCATGAGTCCTTCTGGAACAACACCTCATGTCCATCATCACATAATTGACTTACACTGAGTAGGTTGTGCTTTAATCCTTCAACAAACAACACATCATTGGATTTAAGATTTGTTGTTGCAATCATAGCCTTTCCAACTCCCTTGATTTTCAGAGAACGATCATTTCCAAACACCACGGTTCCTCCCTCATGACTTTCAATGTTGCTTAGAATTTTTGTATCACCAGTCATGTGGGATGAGCATCCACTATCAAGAATCCATGACTTGGTTTTACTGCTGGCTTTTAGAGCCACTTCAGCAAAGCATGTGATTTCATCATTGGTTTCTTGAATGCCTTTCCCTTTCATGTCTTTGACTTTTTGTTTAGGAAGAGTTGTCAGACATTTATCAGCTCTATGACCTTGTTGGTCACATCTTCCACAAGCTTCACTCAGGCAGTCAAATGTGTTCTGAGTTGGTGGTTTTGATGCTTTCTGCAAAACACTCGGGGTTTCAGGATGTCTCCCCCTTGACTCATGCCTCATGTTTGGACGAGACATGTTATACCAGCATGCATAGGCCTTATGTCCAAACACACCACAACACCAGCAGTAGCCTCTGAACCTTGACCTTCTTTGTTGATAAGAGTCATGTTGTAATTTTCTGTCCAAGATTTGAGAAGTCCTTCCTGAGGATTTCCTTTCTTCCATTGAAGATGATTTTACATAGGTTGGTTCATGCCATGTTTGTCTCAATTTTATCTTTGAGCCTGCATTGTTAGAAATAACAGATGTATTTAGAGATTTACTTGGCGGCAAATTGACCTGCCTCTGAGCACCAGCATGAGATGATTCTGCCTTGACCTCAACAGCCTTGTTGAAGTCTTCTCTCATCTTTGTCAAGCTATTCTGTGCTTCAATCCACTTGGAATGTGTCAATGATTGCTCTTCTTCTTTGAGGTGAAGTTTCTCCTCAAGATCTTTTGCTATCTTGTCAAGCTCAGCTACCTTCAGTTTGTGTCTCTTGATTTCATCAATGTACATTGTCTCTTTCTTCATACATTCTTCCAACTCCTCAGTCATCCTTTTGGTTTCCTTTTGTAACAATCTCTTCTCTTTCTTGAGTCCAGTGTTCTGTTCAAGGCAAGCCACTAATTCATCTTTCAATCTGTATTCAAGCTCTGTTCGTTCACTTTCATCATCTTCACTGCTGCAGGTATCAAACCCTTTTTCTACATGAGCCATAAAATTCGTTTCTTCTTCTGATTGACTGGCTGAAGTAGAGTCTGATTCTTCCTCTTTGCTTACATAGCTTCTTCTTTCACCTGGAACGAACCTTTTCTTTCTTACACCTGATTTGTTTCCTTCTCTTGGGTATCTACTCCATTTCTTCTTTTGTGACTTCTCATCTTCAACTTCTGGAGCACTATATCTCTTCTTGGGGCAGTTTACAGCAAAGTGTCCGATGTTATTGCAATTGAAACATCTCGATGGTGATTTCCCTTTTCCCTTGAATTTAGCTTTTCCAAACCTTTTAGAAAAAAGAGAAATAATCGTGTTGAGATCTTCATCCTTTTCTTCATTGTCAGTATCACTTGATTCTAGGACTTCGTCATCTTTTATCTTGAGTCGTCTCATGGCCTCAAAAGCCATCTCATCCTTGATCTTCTTCTTGAATACTGGGATCTTCCTCATTTCATATGCAATGAGAATGTTGTGTAGTTCATCAAGAGAGAGATCATCTCTGTCTTCTAATGCTGAGACTTTGGGGTCAAACCTGTCAGGAAAATTTCTCATAAGCTTTTTAACAATAGTGGAGTCCTCCAACTTTTCTCCAAAGCCCCGAATGTTACTGACAATTTCATTGACTCTTGTGAAATAATCATCAATATTTTCTTCTTCTCCCATCTTGACATCTTCAAACTTGCTTCTCCAAATCTGTAATTTGGCTTCCTTGACTTTCATGTTGCCTTCATAACTACTTTCCAATTTGTCCCAAATTTCTTTAGCATTCTTGAGTCCCATGACTTTTGTGTATACCTTTTCTGAGAGTGACATAAGAATGGCATTTTGAGCTTTACCATCAACTTCCATATTTCTTTTCTCTTCGAGTGTCATAGCAGCTTCATTAGCAAGAGGAGGGAATCCAAATAAGGCTGCATTTCTAACTTCAAGGCCGAGAGATAGAAGGTAGGGTAACATCCGATTCTTCCAGCTGTGGTAATTCTTTCCATCGAATGTAGGAACACCCCTACTATTAACAGAATTCAGATTGTCCATCTTCTCAGAAGTAGATCCTTACAGAGGCAACCTCCCTCTGATACCACTTGAAATGCCTGGATCGGTTGTGATCACTGAGAGGGGAGGGGTGAATCAGTGATAACTTTTTCTTTTTATGAATTGTTCCCTTTTGATTTATCAATTCAACCTCTGCAGCTGGTTAAAGCCTAGATCTACTCTTTTAGTGGTGCAGTAATAAAGAGAGCACAGAACACAGAGATTTACAAGGTTCGGTACAAAGACCTACTCCTTGCCGTGTAGGTTACACCCCCCAACACGGATTCTTCACTATGCCAAAAGATGATTACACAGTAATTGGTTATACCCCCCAATTATAAGTTGGTTAAACCCCCCAACTCCACAACATCATCTTCATCATGGCTCCACTTCACTTCTTCAAAGGTGTTGATCAAAACTTCAAGTAGCTTCAATAGTCTTCAAAAGATCTCGTTGGTCTTGCTCACCAAAAACCAATCACTTAGAATGATCAGTTCTTTTGCATTCACACACTTAGGTGTGTACTCCTCTTCTTCTTATGTGTTGTCACTTTTTTTTTTTTTTTTTACTTGTGCACACATGCACAACTCATTTTGAATGTACTCAAATGGGTACAAGCCGAACCTCGGCCTCTTCCTTTCTTTGCACAGTCACAAGCCTCGGGCTCTTCACTTCACACACACTCAAGGTGTGTTCTTCTTCACTTGTGCACACACAAGGGATAAGCCTTGGCCTTTTCTTCACATCTCACACACACAAGATATGGTATGGCCTCGGGTCTTCTTTGGTGCACACCCACTGCCCACAAAAGAGGCGCGCTAGGTGCAAGCCGCGCAAGTCCAATGAAATACAAAGTGGCGCGCAAGGTCTTTGCAAGGGGCAGCCGCGTAAGCCTTGGTGCAAAGCACCTCAACCGCGGGCGCGCAAATCTTCTTCTTGTCACGCAGATGAGTTGCGCGCAAGGGTCTCCTTCGGGACCTCGGGTGGTCCCGAGAACTTCAGCCACGCAAGAGGTATTTGCGCGGAGGCTTCAAAACTTCGTGAGGCAGAGAGATGCGCTCACGGGACAGCAAATTTCCAAAGGATCAGCAGCGAATCCAGAGGTCTCGGCCTCTCTTTATATAGGCAGAGGAATCCTCAAAGCATCTGCGGGATAAAAATCGATCCACCGAGATTTCCGGTTCTTTGAAAACTTCAAACGCGGGCCGAGAATCTCGTTCTTTCTCTCTGCAAAACGCGGACTTCTTCTCCTTCTCCTTTATCCACGTGCATGCATTTTAAAACGCATGCAAGCCTCTGTTTAATCCAAACACATGCAAAGCATAATCCTCATGGCCTCGGCAACGTTGTTTGCCTCGGCCGAATCTCCAATTCTTCTTCTCATCGCATGCATGGTCATTTTTTTGGCATGAATGTGTTCAGTAGGTCCAGACGATTCCAATGGACGTCTCGGTTTCGAAAATGGTGGCCGGATGCTCGAAAACGGGTGCTCGGGAGGCCTCTGGTTCAGCGGCGTCGCGGGAGATGCCTCGGCCGAGCTCGAGGTTGAGGACGAAGCGGGAGCCGTCGGATCGGGCATTTGAGATTCATCGGACGGCCGCGATCTGGTTGGGCCGCGGCGGATTAGATGAACGGCGGAGATCTGGCGCGCGATGAATCGAGCGGCCGAGATTTGCTCCCGGTGAAAATCCCGCGTCCCACATCGAATCGGGGCGCGGTTTTTCCGCAGCTTATTAACTAAGCGCTGGGGGAAAGCGCTCAGTTGAATTCTCTCCCCTCCCGGTGCCGCCCCGCACCGGGTTCTCTCTGCGGGCGCGCTCTGCGCCCACTCTGCCTCCTGCGGGCGCGCTTCAAGCGCCCACTATGCTCCCTGCGCTCCTCCGGGGCGTGCCCCTGGCGCCCTTGCGGTGTCCTTGGGTGCGCCCTGCCGCCCTGGCTCGCCCCACGGGGTTCCCCCGGGCGTGGTGCCCTAGTGCCCATGCCTTGGGGTTGAACCCCCCAAGGTGCCTCGGCTGGCCTAATTTTTTGGCAAAGGATAGAATAAAGACTTTGTTAAAAACAAAGTATTCCATATAAGTTCAAGCCAAATGCCACATTCCAAGCCATCTTCTTCCCATCTCTATTCTTCTTCTTCTTAGAATTCCTCCATACTTCTTAAACAAATGTTCATCACTTAGGAATGGAAATTCTTGAAGGTTCTTCATCTTCAACCGAACTCCTAAATCACATAACTTCTTCAATTGTGTTTGTTGATCTAATCAGAGATCAAATTGGGGCTTCTTCTAATTCTCATGCACTAAGTAATAGTGCATGGGCTTCTTTAGCTCACTTCATCCACTTAGAGATTGTGGATGGATCTTCTTCACCTCCTCATGCATTGTCAATACAATGCATGGTCTTCAAACAATGTTGTGACATTGTATCCAGTTGATACAAGTTCTTGGAACTCAAAGATCAGCTCAACAATCGTCAGATTTAATGCTTCTGAAATCATCAATCTTCAAGATGTACTTCATCAGATGGCACACCATGACAAGTTATTGACAACAAATGCAATTACTTCACTTGGGCACAACACATACCATAATGGAAATCGGAAAACTTCACTATGGACTTTGTCTCTGGACTTCCTAAATAATCCAAAGGCAATAATGTTATCTAAGTTATAGTTGATTTTCTTACGAATTCGGCACACTTCATTTCTATTATAAAAGATTTCTATCTGGATCAGCTTGCAAAAATATATGTGAAGGAAGTGGTAAGATTGCATGGAGTACTACTTTCCATTATATCTGATCGAGATCTGAGGTTTACCTCAAAGTTCTGGCGAAGTATTCAGTATACATTAGATACGAAGTTGAGTTTCAGCACTTCTTATCATCCTCAAATAGATGGCCAGTCTGAGAGAACAATTCAAACTCTAGAAGATATGTTAAGATCTTTCTCTATTGATTTCAAAGGTGGTTGGGTTCTACACCTACCTATGGTGGAATTTTCTTATAATAATATCTTTCACACTAGTATTCATATAGCTCTTTATGAAGTTCTCTATGGGATGAAATTCAGGACTCTAACTTGCTAGGATGATGTTGGGGAAAGAAATCTATTAGGGCTTAATCTTGTTGATGAGATGGCAGAAAATGCCAGATCTATTCAACAACACATAAGAGCAGCTCAGAGTCAACAAAAATGATATGCTGACAACTGAAGAAAAGACCTAGAGTTTGAATTGGGTGATAAAGTGTTCTTAAGAATATCTTCTTGGAAGAGAGTAATGAGATTTGGAAATAAGGGAAAGTAGATCCCTAGGTATATCGGTCCTTTCTAAATACTCGATCGTGTTGGGAAGGTAGCTTACCAGTCACGACCCGTCCTCAGGGCCTGTGCCGTGAATACCCCAAGACCAACTTCCATATTCTAGAGGCTGGCGACTAGCACCAAAGGCAGAAATCCTCATAACTGGTAAGGCATTGCATTTATAAAATATAAAAATATCCAATAAGAGTACAAGTGGAAGTAATACACTAAGTACAAAAGAATGTGCAAAAAAGAAATGGGCCAGAATGTAACACCCCAAGTAAATAAAGAATATGACATTTTCATATTTATCCATATTTGTGAATAAAATATTAATATAACATTAAATGGGATGCTATGCTTGATGGTGTACCCAATACGCAACAAAGAGTTTCTTGGTAATCTTACATTGCACTCTAATAATAAAATAATATTCTTTTAAATTGTAGTTAACGCCTAGCCGTTGTAATGGCGGGAATGAACAGAACAAACTACAAAATGATTATATATGTTTGTCAAATATTTTTTTACTTTTTACAATAAATGTTAGAGGATTAAAAATGTGAATGAATCCAATTTAATCGTAAATATTCTAATATTCTTTAAAAGGCCAATTAACCGCGTTTTGATGACGAACCTCTTTTAAATCACTTTTTGAAAATTTTATGTGTTATATTTGACAAAATAAAATTCTTCTTTAGAATCGGGACATCAAAATTTACTTTGTGTAAATTTTTGGTATTCTTCCGATAAAGTTCACTTTTTAATGAATAGTGAAAATGTTTTATTTTAATTCAAAACCTCATTTTAATCTAATTTATTTATATGATTAGATTATCTTTTGAATTGGTGTTAATGTGAAATTAGAATATATTTTTACCATTTAATTCAATAGTGGTCGTTGGAATTAATTTCATCTTGAAATTGGACTTAAACTAGTGTCAATCTTTTGATACTTATTGTTTCATAAAAACACGCTATTTGCTCTGACAGCGGGATTTAATTATTAAATTAATTAATGTAACATATATGTATTGAATGTTCTAAAATAGACATCATTTTTGATTTCGGAATATCAAATATTTCTTAGGGGGAATTTGTGGAATTTTTCTGAAAAACATCAATTTTAGATGATTAGTGAAACCACTAAGTGGTAGTTAAAGAAACTGATTTTTCGTTTAAATGAAACATTGCAACTTCTGTGATTTGATTTTCAAAAATCTGACATACATGGTTGTCAATAAGAAGTAAAATGTGGTTCAATGAGATTAAAATAATTTTTGGTGAATGGTAACTTTTACGTTTTTATTAATCGTGATTAAAGATAATTAGTGTAATTAAAGGTAAAAATAATGTTTTAATAATATGAAATGACCTAGAAATATGTCCAACCCTCATTGGATGTGTCATTTCCGACCAAGACAATCCATGGGATACCTTGGGGACCTCATGGAGCCACTTTGGTAGGAAAATGACATAAATAACTTTTTATTTAAAGTTAAAATAAAAATGTCACAAACATGTGTTGTTTTACTAAAACAATTTTTAAATGGGGTTATACAAGACATATTTTAGACTATAAATGTTCATTAGAAATATAAAAATATTTTCTACATCATGATATTTTTTTATAATATTTAGACAATAAATATATTAATTTATTTTTGACACCGTGATGATGAAGTTATTACCTCATAAATGAACGATTTAAATAAAATGAGAAGATAGGGTGAAATACAAGTCTTAAAAATGTCAAAAACCTATTGTATGGGTGGATTTCTAAACCTTATCACCTTATCCTCGAAATATATCATTTTGGGACCTTTTAAATCCGAAAAACATTTTATAATAAATTAATATTTTATAACTTTCCAAGAGTACCCCTTCTCTCCTCTTATAAAAGGCCCCCACCTCTACCACCTTACACACACCTCTCAAGCTTTTGGCTTGGACAACCCCTGCTGATTTTATCTCCCCACATCCCTCTCTTAATCATTGAAGCCTCACTTTGGGAATAATCCTTTCCAAGGAAGCTTTTGAGCTCAAATCAAAGAGAGTTACTCGATTTAAAGGTAATGTCTTCCCTTCTGTTCTTTTGTCTTATTTTGCTTATCCAAACCCCTAAACTCTTTTTATTAATTTTTTTAACAACAAAAGTATCTTAAATATACTAGTATGTTTTTATATGAAGGATTCGAGCTATACTTTTACAAACCTTTGTCTAATGGTTAATGAACGCACTGTTTCTGTGGATGGCGAATTACTGCCTCCTGAAACGATGATTGATCAATATTTTTTTGACACCTTCAAAGGATTCCATTAAGATGTCACTATATATATATATATATGATATATAATGTTTTTATGTTTTCCTTAAGCTTATGTGTTTTTCATTTATGGCATACCTTTATGGTTTCCATTATGGGTAAATGCCATATCTTCATTTTAAGAAGTGCGGACTACCGCCCCCTAAAAGTGATTTGATTCGTTAATGCCATATGTGGGACGTATAAAGGATGGAATTAATGGTATTACATATGATATCCTACTGGAATTATAATATACCTTTATATCATTATTATTTCATTCCATTGAATAAAAAAAATGAAAGTAGCATTCATGCGTACGTACGGCTTACCGTCTCCATGAACGGTAAATTTCATTTCTTATCTCCAAATGTTATGTACTATTATAAGTACATATATATAATGGATATTTATGTAATATATTACATATAAATGATATATATCTTTCTGTAAATATATTATATATACCTCTAATTTTGTTTTAATTCCATTAATATGACAAAAAATGAAAGTAGTGTTCATGCGTACGTACGTCCTACCGTCTCCATAAACGGTGCTTTTAATTTTTTTTCCAAATGCTATGGAATAGTATAAAATGAATATATACTGGATATATATGATATTTAAAACATCAATTATATTGTGGATATGATGTACCTATAACTACATGGAAAATTCTTTTCCAACAAGGTCAATTTTTACTCATGTACTGAACATCGACAAAAACGTCAGATATGAACTCACATTATTAACCAATTATTATAACATTATAATATGTGATATGAACTGAATAATAATATTAAAAGGAGGTCCTTAAGAAATTATAAATTGACCAAATTTTATTATTCAGGAGATTAAAGAACGATCGAGTCATGTCGGGCACGAGGTAAGGGATCCAACCTCTCTCTTTCTTTTTAAGTTCTCTCTTTTATGTCATTTCATTTAAGCCCATCTTTCTAATGTTTGGGGATGTTATATTATATTCCTCATACTGTAATTTTTATGTTCATATTATGAGAGACCCTATTTTATCTCATAAATCCATTTTTGTAACTTTTAAGTGGCGTCGTTATGCTGCCGAGTTTTCGTAAGGAATTTTTCATCTCACTTTTATTCCCGTGACATTTATGCTACGTTTGCCACTATTTCCTTTGAGTGGTGTATGTACTTCCAATTATTGTACTCTTTGTGTAATATAATTTCATTTATGGGTATTTACATCTTCATTTTATGACCCTTCTTCCATGGGGTGTACGTTTCGAAAGTTACCCAACTCGGTAAGGGGACCTTTCTCCCTCCTCTTTTTAAAAGACTTATTTTGTTATGTCTTTTAATTCACATACTATTATGGTGGGATATGTTCTTCTATATCCTTATTTATGTAAATTAAATGTCCAAGTGATGAGATACCATTTTCTCTCTCATCAACTCATTTTCTGAATTTTAAAGTGATGTCGTTAGGCTGTCAGATTTCTATAAGGGAACTTCTTAACCCACTTTTAATTCTTTGGGTTAAACCTATACTTCTTGATTTTATTATGCCAAGATTATGTGTGGAATCTCTATGTTGTAATTTCCACATACCTTTGTGTATATATACTATTTCTACACATAATCATCTCATTGAAAAATTCTTACGAACTTGTATGGGAAATAATAACCCAATCTCATTTCATTGAGTTAAATATCTATGTCATTGGTTTTGTTTTTTCAAGATTATGTGTGAATTACCTATGATTGTTTCACAATTAATATCCACTTATATTGGGTGTATTTATATTTCTCACACATAATTATGTGATAAATTTATCCTTACATTAAGGATACCATCTTTATAATGCATTTCATCTCAATTTACATTTCCATTGAGACTTCATTGTTGTTATGCACCAATTCACTCTTATATAGTGTGTATAGTATCATTTGACATAGTATATCATGAATCCCTTTATTATCATGATATTATAAAGCTCGGATTAAATGTTATTCTGCAATTATTTGTATTCAAGTGTCTCTCATTTTGTTAAAAACTCTTTAACAAAAATATCGTTTTAAATTTTTTAAAGATTCATTATTCTAAATCATTATCTTTAATGTCCATGTTTTCAAAATGGTTTTAAATATTTATTTATATGGTCATTAATGTTTTAAAATTATAATTCCATTAAAATCTTCAATTTTGTATGGGACACATTGATTCAAAAATATCTTTTAAATGGTTTTTGAAAATGGATTGATTAATTCAATATCTTGGAATTAATTATTGTGATTGAAAATGAAATGTTGTTATTAAAATGTTTATATTTTCAATATTTTATGTGTAATGATGGTACTTGGACATTTTACGGGTGGTTATGTGATAAACCATATGACGGGTGGCTCCGTGAATTCCAGGACTGGAGGATACGTTATAACCTCCAATGCATTTGGTATGGAAGTTGGCTGTATGGCTATTCCATTAAGTATGTGTGGAAGTAGACCGTATGGTTATTCCATTTAAGTATGTTTATGTCCCAAGTTACCATTATAGGTTATGTGTTTTTATATTGGTTTTATGGTAATCTTTTGGTTACAAAAGGGTATGTAATGGTCTTTTATTCCATGAATAGTTTTTACTACTTCATAATGGTGAAAAGTATTACTTTGGTAAAGTATTCATGGTTTACCTATTGTTTTGAAAAAACTAACAGTTTTCATTCTTTTTTTATCCTTTACTGGGCTTTTTATGCTCATCCCAAGTTTTTTAATTTTTTTCCACAGTACATAAACACGAATAGGGTCAAGGATGCGTTCAAGGAAATACATTCTATCTAAAACATGGAACTAGTCATGTTTCTTTTTAAGAGTTATTTTTATTTTATGGAAACTTAGTAGAAGTGTATACTATGTAATCTTTTGAGATGTAATAGTTATGACCTAATTCTCTAAAACTCTAAACTAGAAAAGATCCTATATGTGAATTATTCATTTAATTAATGATTAATAAGGTTTAAGGTTGGGGCCTTATAGTTTGTATCAAAGGTCGTTTTCGATAACTTTAGAGGTTAGGGTATTCTCTAAGCATAAGTGACATTACCATAATGGTTAGGATTTCAGAAAGATTCCTAGATTTGATAAAGTGAATGAGTAAGTATATCTTAGTGTTTATCTTCCTCATTAGTACATGATGGTTTTGTTGATATACTCACACTTACATTTCTGTTTTTAGTGAATGGATAGATCTAACAGGCACCAAAGTGACAATAGGATTGAAGGAAACTGTGGTGGTTCTCTGATTAAGAGACTGGTTGAAATGGGGGATTCAATGAGGAAACTCGTGGTTGTTCTAAACCATCTATCAATCAGTCATGATCAACAACTTGTACCTTGGTATGTTCTGTAATGCATCATGTACGAGATGACCAATCAATGTGGAAGTTCATGTAATAATTATAAAGGTAACCATTAGGGTTTATATGATCCTTAATGTTTAGGTAATTACGGCTTATTATATGTTATGATGGAAAATGAAAGGCATGAGATAAACTTGAGGTTAAAATATCTTATGATTATTTATGAAGATTTTTTCTCATTTTGGGGGATGTTTTAAGAATTATGTAGTTTTGGAAAAAGGACATCACGCATACCGCATGACAACCCGTCACGTCGGACAAAGCTGTGGGAATCGAACCCACAACAAAAGTGCGACTGGTATTTATCACCTACCACTGGACAACGTGAAGTCCCTGGTTATTTTGACTAATTCTTTTTAGTTAGATGACTTTAGGAATCAAGAGTAAGTCTATTTTTGGTTATCTATGGAAATTATTAACCTATCATGGAGGATGTGTGATTAGGTTAATCACATTTCAATACGAGACTTTAAGAGCAAGTGATGTTATTTGGAGATAAATGTTAATTTTTACCTTGGAAAACTATGTCATTAAATCCTTCAAATATTTGGGTTTTAATTATAGTTTGGTTTAATTTGAAGAATTTTATGGACAAATTGTTTATCTAATGGTCTTCGTTGAAAATTGTGTTTGTTGGACAAATTTTGTAGATTAAGAATAGATTTTCTTTTTTGTAAAGGATTATTCATTTATGGATCTTGTTCTAACAATTTTTGGTTTTAGATTTTGTCTAACGACATGGGAAATATATAGTTCTCTTTTGCGGATTAGGTGATTCTGATGAAGTTGATTATAGTACTCTTAATGCGAACAAGTCTTCCTAAATACTCATCTTTTGGAGAAAATATGAGTTTGATTAAGGAATCTAGTAAAAGCTGAAAGTCTATGTGACAGGTAAGTATGTTTCATTATGATTTAGTTAAGCTCAAAAATAAATTCCTCAATGAAGAGTAACTTAAAACAAAACTGTTGTCTATTTACTTTTCCTACTGGGGAATCTAATATAGTTTAACCCATCACAAGTTTGTGATTTTCTTATGGTTAACTTTCTCCTAGACATGTTTACTATCACTCTCCCTCAGAACATGACCCTTTGTTTTTTCCTCCATATCGATGTTTTCCTATATGGAATCTTAGTTTGAGTTAACTCAGGTGACCTTTGTACTTCTCTTTCTTTATTTTAAAGTGATTGTTTTACTGACTCTTGTTCTGATGTGGGATTTTCAATGAAGTTTCCAAGACTAATTTTAAAATTGTGAGGGTGCAATTCCCAAAAGAGGGGAAGCGATGTAACACCCCAGGTAAATAAAGAATATGACATTTTCATATTTATCCATATTTGTGAATAAAATATTAATATATCTTTAAAGGGGACGCTATGCTCGATGGTGTACCCAATACGCAACAATGGGTTACTTGGGAATCTTACATTCCACTCTAATAATAAAATAATAATATTTTAAATTGTAGTTAACGCCTAGCCATTGTAATGGCGGGAATGAACAGAAATCACTACAAAATGATTATATATGTTTTACAAATATTTTTACTTTTTAAAATAAATGTAAGAGGATTAAAAATGTGAATGAATCAAATTTTAAGCGTAAACATTCTTATATTCTTTAAAAGGTCGATTAACTGCCTTATGATGACGAACCTCTTTTAAATCCAATTTTTTAAAATTTTATGTGTTATATTTTAAAAAATAAAATTCTTCTTTATAATCGGGACATCAAAATTTACTTTGTGTAAATTTTTGGTATTTTTCCGATAATGTTCATTTTTTTAATGAATAGTTAAAAATGTTGAATTTTTATTCAAAACCTCTTTTTAATGTAATTTATTTATATTATTAGATTATAGTTTGAATTGGATTTAAAGTGAAATTATAATATATTTTTAACATTTAATCCAATAGTGGTCGTTGGAAATAATTTCATCTTGAAATCAGACTTAAACTAGTTTCAATCTTTTGATACTTATTATTTCATAAAAACACGCTATTTGCTCTGACAGCGGGAATTAATTATTAAATTAATTAATGTAACTTATATGTTTTTAATTTTTTAAAATTTACATCATTTTTGAATTCGAAATATCGAATATAGCTTTGGGGGAATTTTTGGTATTTTTCTGAAAAACATAAATTTCAGATGAATAGTGAAACCACTAAGTGGTAGTTAAAGAAACTGATTTTTCATTTGAATGAAACATTTCCACTTCTTTGATTTGATTTTCAAAAATCTTACATACATGGTTTTCATTAAGAAGTAAAATTTGGTTCAATGAGATTAAAATAAGTTTTGGTGAATAGTAACGTTTAAGTTTTATTAATCGTGATTAAAGGTAATTATTTTAATTTCAGGTAAAAATATTGTTTTAATAATATGAAATGACCTATAAACATGTCCTATCCACATTGGATGTGTCATGGCCGACCAATACAATCCATGGGTCAACATGGGGACCCCATGGAGCCACATTGGAAGAAAAATGACATAAATAACTATTTATTTAAAGTTAATATAAAATTGTCACAAACATGAGTTCTTTTAATAAATGAATTTTTAAATGGGATTATAGAAGTCATATTTTTTACTATAAATATTCATTAGAAATAAAAAAATATTTACTACATCATGAATTTTTTTTATAATTTTTAGACATTAAATTAATTTATTTATTTATGACAATGTGATGATGCAGTGATTACCTCATAAATGAACGATTTAAATAAAATGAGAAGATAGGGTAAAATATAAGACTTAAATTTGTCACAAACCTATTGGATGGGTGTATTTATAAACCTTATCACCTTATCCTCGAAATATATCATTTTGGGACCTTTTAAATCCGAAAACATTTTATAATAAAGTAATATTTTATAACATTCCATGAGTGCCCATCCTCTCCTCTTACAAAAGGCCCCCACCTCTACCACATTACACACACCTCTCTAGCCTTTGGCTCGGCCAAACCCTTCCCATTTCATCTCTCCACATCCATCTCTTAATCATTGAAGCCTCACTTTGGGTAGAATCATTTTCAAGGAAGCATTTGAGCTCAAATCAAATAGAGTTACACGATATAAAGGTAATGTCTTCCCTTATGTTCTTTTGTCTTATTTTTCTTCTCCAAACCCCTAAACATTTTTTATTACTTTTTTTAACAACACACGTATCTTAAATATACTAGGATGTTGTTATAAGAAGGATTATAGCTACACATTCACACAACTTCGTCTAATGGATAATGAACATACTGTTTCTGTGGATGGTGAATTACTGCCTCACGAAGCGATGATGGTTCAATATTATTTTAACACCTTCAAAGGTGGCCATTAATATGTCACTATATTTATATATGATATATAATATTTTTATTTTTTCCTTAAGCTTCTTTATTTTTCATTTATGTCATACCTTTATGGTTTCCAATATGGGTAAAAACGATATCTTCATTTTAGGAAGTGTGGACTACCGCCCCCTCAAAGTGATTTGAATCGTTAATGCCATATGTGGGACGTATAAAGGATGTAATTAATGGTATTACATATGATATCCTACTAGAATTCTAATATAACTTTATATCATTAATATTTCATTCCATTGAATACAAAAATAAATGAAAGTAGTGTTCATGCGTACGTACGGCTTACCGTCTCCATGAACGGTACATTTCATTTCTTATCTCCAAATGTTATGTACTATTATAAGTACATATATATAATTGATAAATATTTATTATATTACATCTAAATGATATATATCATTCTGGAATTATAATATATATATCACTCATTTTTTTTAATTCCATTAATATGACAAAAAATGAAAGTAGCGTTCATTCGTACGTACGACCTACCGTCTCAATGAACGGTGCTTTTAATTTTTTTCCAAATTCTATGGAATAGTGTAAAATGAATATATACTGGATATATATGATATTTAAAACATCAATACTATTCTGGATATGATTTCCCTACAACTACATGGAAAAGTCTTTTCCAACAAATTCAATTTTTACTCATGTACTGAACATCGACAAAAACATCTGATATGAATTCACTTTATTTCCCAATTATTATAACATTATAATATGTGATATAAACTGAATAATAATCGTTAAAGGATGTCCTTAAGAAATTATAAATTGACCATGTTTTATTATTCAGGAGAGTAAAAAACGATCAAGTCATGTCGGACACGAGGTAAGGGATCCAACCTCTCTCTTTCTTTTTAAGTACTCTCTTTTATGTCATTTCTTTTAAACCCTTATTTCTTATGTTTGGGGATGTTATTTTATATTCCTCATACTATAATTTTTATGTTCATATTATGAGAGACCGTATTTTATCTCATAAATCCATTTATGGATTTTTTTAAGTGGCGTCGTTAGGCTGCCGAGTTTTCGTAAGGGATTTTTCATCTCACTTTTATACATGTGACATTTATTCTATGTTTGCCACTATTTCCATTGAGTGGTGTATGCACTGCCAATTATTATACTATTTGTATAATTTAATTTTATTTATGGGTATTTACATATTCATTGTATGACCCTTCTTCCATGGGGTGTACGTTTCGAAAGTTACCCAACTCGGTAAGGGGACCTTTCACCCTCCTCTTTTTAAAAGACTTCATTTGTTATGTCTTTTAATTAACATAATATTATGATGAGATATGTTATTATATATCCTTATTTATGAAAATTTTATGTCCAAGTGATGAGATACCATTTTCTCTCTCATTATCTCATTTTCTGAATTTTAAAGTGACGTCGTTAGCCTGTCGGATTTCTATAAGGGAACTTCTTAACCCACTTTCAATTCTTTGGGTTAAACCTCTACTTCTTGATTTTATTATGCCAAGATTATGTGTGGAATCTCTATGTTGTAATTTCCACAAACCTTTGTGTAGATATACTATTTCTACACACAATCATCTCATTGATAAATTCTTACGAACTTGTATGGGAAATAATAACCTAATCTCATTTCATTGAGTTAAAAACCAATGTCATTGGTTTTGTTTTTCTATGATTATGTGTGAATGACCTATTATTGTTTCAAACATAATATACACTTATATTGGGTGTATTTATATTTATCCCACATAATTATGTGATAGATGTGTCCTTAATTTAAGGATACCATCTTTATAATGGATTTCATCTCAATTTACATTTCCATTGAGACTTCATTGTTGTTATGCACAAATTCACTCTTATATGGTGTTTATACTATCCTTTGACATATTATACCATGAATCCCTTTATTCTCATGATATTATAAATTTAGGATTAAATTTTATTCCACAATTATTTTTATTCAAGTGTCTCTCATTTCTTTAAAAACTCTTTATCAAAAATATCGTTTTAAATGTTTTAAAGATTCATTATTCTAAATCATTATCTTTAATGTACATGTTTTCAAAATGGTTTTCAGTATTTATTTATATGGTCATTAATGTTTTAAAATTATAATTCCATTAAAATCTTCAAAGTGGTATGGGACACTTTTATTCAAAAATCACTTTTAAATGGTTTTTGAAAATGTATTGATTAATTAAATATCTTGGAATTACTTATTGTGATTGCAAATGAAATTTTTTTATTAAAATGTTTATATTTTTAATATTTTCTTTGTAATGATGGTACTTGGACATTTTTCGGGTGGTTACATGATAAACCATATGACGGGTGGTGTCGTGAATACCAGGACGGGTGGTTACGTTATAACCTCCAATGCATTGGGTATGGAAGTTGGCCATATGGCTTTTCCATTAAGTAGGTGTGGAAGTCGACCCTATGGTTATTCCATTTATGTATGTTTATGTCCCAAGTTACCTTTATATGTTATGTGTTCTTTATATGGGTTTTATGGTAATCGTTTGGTTACAAAAGGGTAATTAATGGTCTTTTATTCCATGAATAGTTTTTACTACATCATAAAGGTGAAAATTATTACTTTGGTAAAGTATTCATGGTTTACCTATTGTTTTAAAAATACTAACAGTTTTCCTTCTTTGTGTATCCTTTACTGGGCATCTTATGCTCATCCCATGTTTTTGAAATGTTTTCCACCGGACTTAAATATGAATATGGTCAAGGATGGGTTCAATGAATGACATGGTATCTAAAACATGGAACTAGACATGTTTCTTTTTAAAAAAATTCTTTTTATTATTTTATGGAAACTTAGTAGAAGTGTCTACTATGTAATATTTTGAGATGTAATAGTTATTACCTAATTCTGTAAAACTCTAAACCTGAAAATATCCACTATGTGAATTATTCATTTAATTCACCATTAAGTAAGGTTTAAGGACGAGGCCTTATATAGAATACAAACCCAACTGAATAGTACAGCTAAAACTGAACGAAAGTACAATAGAAAAGACAAATAGTTGGAAGATAGAAGTAGCTCATGGGTAGTCAACCACAGATCCTACCTGAAGGGTAGGTAATGATAGACACCTCAACGCTCTCAACCGCCAACCTCCTCTGAGTACTGTCTTGTCGGAAAATCCACCTCCAGGTACTGACTCGTCGTGAGGTCCACCTCCAGGTAACGTCCAATCCTAGTACACTAGGTCTCTATCAGCACTGTCTATCTCCTGCATCCAACACAATGAGGTGTGAGCATAGCCCATGTAGGGGTGAGTATAACGATACTTAGTAGGGACCCCGTGACCCACAAGGTCTCACTAAATCCAACAAGGATAACCAAAAAGAAGGATTTCAACAGATAACCCTTACATAGGTATAAGCCCGTATTTATACCATTGTTATAAGGTAACCCATCTCAATCATGGGGAAACACAAAGGTTATGAACTCAAAGGATAACCACTACTTATATATATGCTCATAAATACACCTAAGATAACAAGAGACCCATCTCAATCATGAGGAAAACACTAAGATCGTTGACTCTGCTCAACCTAGGATTTTCATTATCGAAACAACAAATGCTGGAGAATGTCTTCCTATATCGAGTACAGTGGCCATGTCACGACTCTGGGGCACTACTCATTAACCTTAGACTACTGAGATACTCCTCATGTCATGTATCGCGGGTCTGCTGCCAAAAACTGGGTGCTCCGTCCACTGAGGTTCTGCCACCAAATACCGGGCGCACTCCCTAATAGACTATAGAGGTACTCCTCCTGTCGCGTACCGCAGGTATTCTACCAACTACTGGGCACTCCTTCTTTTGTGGGTCTGCTTCCAAATACCGGGCACTCCATCCACTAGGCTAGCCGAATCACTACGAGTCGAATCGCTCAAACAGTCGCCAGGCCTACAGCTACTTGATCTCTGCCCTACTTGTGCTAGTCTCTAGGAGGGGCCACTCCACAAGTTACTAGTCGTTACTTCTAAGTGTCACGTAATCTCACGTGTAAGTATGTCAAAAGGCCACCTCATCATAGGGGTCTCAACGCAATTGGCGGAATGTCAATCAGACTCCATGTTTGTGAGTTATTAACTTTTTAGTCCCGGGGGCCCAGATGGTTTCGTGTATGAACCAACCTAGCCATATCTCAAAAGTACCCCAAAACTTAGGTGAAATATACCAAATGAAACATCTCATTAAGAAAAATATAACAAAGTCAAAGACATGTCAATCGGACATCTGGAGCTCATGTTATGAGCGTTTCCGCTTTGAGGGCCCGGTTGGTTTCTGGTTCGATCCATCCCGGCCATATTCAAACAATACCTAAACCTTTAGTGTAATATACCAAAACGACCTTTTCGATCCAAGGAATCTTACGCAACTGACGGTGCATCGATCGGAGGTATGTAGCTCATGATATGTCTGTTTTACCGAAAACAGTCCGAAAATAGGGGGTATGGGCCCGATCCGACCCGGCCCAACACCCCTCTAGGTTGGCCCGAAACAGGTCGACCCGACTCGAGTCCGGGTCCGGCCGGGTTGGGCATGGCCTAGCCTGGCTGGCGCGTCACGGCCCGTCACTGGCGTAGCCCGGCCCGGCCGGTGCGGCCCGGCACGGCGCTGGCGGCTCGGCCTAGCTGCCTGTTCCGGCTCGGCCACGTGGCCGAGTGGAATACACAGAGCGGGGGGGGGGTGGGGAAGGTGCGGCCCCCTGCTGATTGGAACTGGCGTTTCTCAACGCCTCCTTGTCTCCAAGATCCCACTCGGTGCGAGATCCTCCATACCACCGCCACGACAAGCCGCGCCGGTTCTTCCACCGGCGGCGCGCTGGGGCGCCGCCGTATCCATGCGGCCGGCCAGCACCGGCCGCCACCCCTGGTCGCTTGTGCCGCCGTAACGGAGACCCGCACCTCCGGAGTCCTCTGCGGGCCACCGGAGATATTCAGGTGGTCCGTTCCAGCTTCCGCTTGCGCCCGTGATCATCTCGGGTCCCGTACTTTACTGTGAAGGCCCCAAATCACAATTGTGGTCCTATTTCGTCGTCGTCCATCAATCCGCGCACAACAAAAATCTGTGGAGGGTCTGAGATTGTTAGTTAGCATGTGCCCTCTGCATTAGAGGTTTTCAATCAAGAACAAACTCAAATCCAATCCTAAAAATTAACCCCCATCTAACCCGCATGAACGAGCAATCCACGGATCAACTGAACAAAGGTTGGTCCGCACTCGTCATTCGTTCCTAAAAAAGGTGAAGAGAAAATCTATATAATTCTCCTACCTCGATTATAAAATTTCACGTCATCGAGTCATAGAAATAGATTGTAGTTGATGTCAATCATTGCATCCACCTCACACTTCATATCAGAGCTTGAGCATCAGAGACTCGTCGGAATCCGACCTCCGTTTAAGGGTTTTTATTCGTCGAAGATCTTAGAAGGCCATTGTTGGAGAACCGTTCTTTGTCAGAGGTTTAAAGTTCTCTCTAAATTTCTCCAGAGGATAACCACAAGATTCTCTGAAATATTTTCCAACCCAAATTAATAAGAGGCTTCCCCTATTAATAAACATGCCAATCCTTTTCAAATTCAAAACACTTAATTAATTAATGTGTTGGCACCATTAAAGAGGGAGAGAGATGGTCTCTTTATTAAGGGGGTTGTCACATTAAATTGATGGGGTTATAAAGGGGGTTGGAGAGATTTATGGGAAGATGAGAGGTTGGGGCTCGTGTGGGCCCCACAACTCATATAAACACACATGGGAGGGTTTAACTTCCTTGGATATAAATTTGTTTTAACAAATTTATTTACTTATTAAATAAACTCCAAATTTTTTTCTCACCACTTTCTTCAAATGAAACTGCGGTAAAGGTCCCCTTATAAATTTACAGGCCTTGCGAGTTCATCAGTGCCCTCATATTTCAATTCCGAGCACCAGTTCAAAAGATAGAAAAACCTGCTTGTTCGTTCACTGAACGTACTCGAGCTAAACTTTAGAAAATTATTCCGGGCACACAGGCCTCGGAATCAGGTGCCGTCAGAAACTGCGTACTCGTAAAATTACAAATAAATGAAGAAAAAAATTTCCTTAAAATTTTTGGGTCTTCACAATACCTATTGGCACTTCCATTGAATCTATCTCATGTTCACGATGTGTTCCATGTTTCTCACCTGAGAAAGTACATACCTGATCCTTCACATGTACTCTGCTAAGAAGTTGTACCACTGGAGAAAGATCATTCTTATGAAGAATAGTCAATAGAGATTCTAGATAGTAGAGAAAAATCTCTATGGAACAAAACCATTGCGTGGTGAAGGTTTTATGGAAGAACCACCAATTATAAGAAGCTACATGGGAGCTTGAGAATATGATGAGGGAGAGGTATCCTCATCTGTTTGTTATGAAGTAACGAATTTTGAGAGCGAAATTCATTTCAAGGGGGGTAGAATGTAACACCCTGATATTTTATGAGAAGTATATTTCTTTTATGTCTTTTGTTATATGCAACATCAAAGGAATCTTTCATTGCACACAACACTAGCTTGGCTTGTGTTACACAAAATCACGACCTTCCTCGACAGTGCGTGTTGTACGCAATACAGGGTTTCACTAAACAACGATATATTGTTATAATATTATTATGGACTAGCCGTTATGAATAGTATTAACTAAATTTTTAATTTTATAACATTATTATTCATCTTACATATTTTCTTCAACAAAGTATGATAACAATATAAATTTTTCTGGTAAAATTAGTATTTTTTAAAAAATGCAGTTTTGCTGCCTTTTGATGGAGCACCCACTTTAAATCTAGTTTTTGAAAAGAATATAAGTTCAGTTTGACAAAATAAAATTCTTCTTTCGAATCAGGATATAAAAATTTACATTGGATTAATTTTTCATATTATTTTGATAACATTCATATTTTAATGAATAGTTAAAACACGCTATATTTTAATTAGAAACAAGTTTTTTCATCAAAAATATTTATATGGTTAAATTATAATATGTAATAGTTTTAAATTATAAATAGAATATATTTTTTACCATTTAATATAATTTATGTCATTACCATTAATTATACATTGAATTCATAGGTAAAAACATTTCAATCTTTGGCAATGTTTGAACTTTTAAAACCTGTTTTCTTAACAACGAGATTAATTTTAAATTAATTACTAAAAATTTTGTGTTTTGAATTTTAAAAAATGGATTCCATATTTTAATTCAGTGGGTCCAAATTATGTAAATAGGTTACTTTTGTTTTATGAATATTAAATATGGTAATTTTTATTTACTCAAGTTAAAGGAAAATCTGGTAATTAAGGGTAAATATAAGATTATAAAATTACACTAACAACTGCCAAAATTATATTTGATGACTAAAAGTAGAACCTTATCACATAAGGGTCGGAATAAATTAATTTTATTGACTTTTGACCATTAAAATAATTAAAGTTTTATAAAAACCAACGAAAGTGACAACATGTCACTCTCTTAAACCTTATAAGTATAATAATTTTCATTTAATGAAAACATAATGAAACATTGAACATGAATATTATCCAGAAATCTAATACAATTATCTACATCATGAGCATTTATTTAGTATTTTTAGGGATAAAATATTTATCATTAATGAGGACACAATAGTGATGCATAAATTATATAATTAATTGAAATATCAAATAAATGGTTTTAAAAATATTAAAATAAATATTATATAAACTAATTAATGTGATCCATAAATTTTATAGATAAATATGACATGTTAGGAATATATTAAATATTTTTTTTCGAACATATATCATGTGTGGATTTTATTTAAATTAAAATAATTCAATTGTGTCAAAATTGACACTATTGATATTTTATATTATTAAATTGTTAAAAAATCATAGATATATTTTAAAAATTGAAAATTAAAATTTATATTATCTAACATGTCATAATGTATAAATTTATGTTTAATTAATGACACATTATTAAGTATTTATAACCATATAAAATTTATAACATTATTACCAAACATAATATTAAATAGATTAAATAAGGATAAATCAAAATGATAAGGTTTTAAATAAAATATAAACATGTATAAAATTAATTGGATGATTAGATTACAACCCTATCATATCTAATATACGAATTGGACTCACTTTTGAAGTTTTTATGTGGATTTAGGGTTTATTATAAATTAATATTTTAGAGGTTTCCAAAGATGCCCTTCTCCTCCCTTATAAAATGGAACCTCCTCCCTCTCCTCCTCACACATCTTTGAGACTTCAATCTCATCCAACCCCTGACCAATACTATTATAAACTCACCTAGTAATATTCTAGAGGTCCTGGTCTTCTTCAAAAATCAACAGTAGTTCCCTAAGAGGAGGTTTCAAAGAGGTGTGTCGAAGAAGAGGTAATATTCGTTACCGATTCTTTCAAATTTATTTCTTCTTCTACATACACTTATTTAGTTGTTTAATTATGAATTAATAACATCAGTATCCCTAATATACTGATATGTTATTATAAATATGGAAAAAACCTATTTCATCTTCTATCCATCTTACAGAAAACGAAATCACCGCACGTGCGTACGTACGAAATACCGTCTCCAGGCCATGGTGTAATCTGTTTTCTACCACCTCCTTACATGGAAGGATATAATGGTGTAATTAATAACTATATATGATTATTTTAAAGTGATATTGATTATTAAATAGTATAAATACACTTCAATACAATTCCACGATCATGGGAACAATATCATCGCTCGTGCATACGTACGACCTATCGTCCCCAAGATGTGATTCGACTCGTTCTACATGATCTTCATTTAATAATGATTATATAAAATAATTGAATGAATAAATATGATATATATTACAATAATACTATTCTAGAAATGATTTATCTATAACCTAAAAAAATAATAAGAATTTATTCGATAATACATGCATAAGAACATAAAGTAATGAACACCCGAAAAACAAGTAGCAATGAAATATTACTAATAAGAAGATAAGAATATGAACATATATGATATCATAACAATTCATATGAGTCTATAATATGTCAATTATATTATTTAAATCATTATATCGGAAGATCATATACGTATGAAGCAAATTGGACTTAAGGTAAGTGAAAATCTCGCAATCTCATTTTTATTTGAGATTGTATATACTTCAGAATTTACTGGGGAATATTTATCATCCACATCCATGTTTCCTCAATATTTAATATTATTTATATCCTCCTAAAATGTTTGAAATCCAATTTTACCCTTTGGTGATTAAAACATATGAAATGAATCTTTTTTCATTTTTAGTACGTGGTACTTTTTGACTTTTCCAGCCAAAGTATGAGAAGAATCATTTTTTTAACTTATACGGCGTGAACATGTTTTTACAATTTCATTACACCTTATTTCCATGAAGCTTACTAAACAGATTTACTAGTGTATTTTCAACTTAATAAAATTCTTTTAAAATTTCACAATATTTGGAGAAAAGGAATCTTTTTTTAAGAAGAAATGATATTTTCCTCACGAATGAAATTCATGTGTTTTATCAAATTTATTTTCCATCTAAGATAATATAGGGTTCAGTTTCTATCCCTATTTTTACATTTATATTATTATGTTATGATGGAATTAATTTTATGATTTCCTTATATCTTATATGGATTATGTTAGGATGGAATGATGTTTAAAAATCACATTTTTTTTACATGGGTTATGCTAGGATTTATGATTTTTTGGCACACATAAGAATGGTTTCATTATTAGATGTGTAAAAACCTGAGATTTTCTGAGAATTATTCTTTTTAATTTCATTCTACACCAAAAGGAGCTTTCACTTCACGCATCCCTGACTTGGCTTGTATTACACGCAATCACAACCTTCCTCGATAGCGTGTGTAGTAAGCAATACCGGGTTTCACTAAACAACGATATATTGTTATAATATTATTATGGACTATCCATTATAAATATAATTATATAAATTTTGAATTTTATAACATTATTATTAATCTTATATATTTTCTAGAACATGGTATGAGAACAAAATACATTTTTCTGGTCAAATAAGTATTTTTCAAAGAATGCAGTTTTGTCGTCTTTTGATGGCTCACCCACTTTAAATCTAGTTTTTGACATTTTTATATTTTAAATTTGACAAAATAAAAATTTTATTTTGAATCAGGATATAAAAATTTACGTTGGATAAATTTTTCATATTATTCTGATAAATTTCATATTTTAATTAATAGTAAAAACACGCAGTATTTAAATTAAAAACAACTTTTTTCATCGTAATAATTTACATTGTTAAATTATAATATTGAATTGTTTTAGAGAATAAATAGAATATATTTTTACCATTTAATATAATTTTTGTCATTAGAATTGATTTTACCTTGAATTCAAAGATAAAATCATTTCAATCTTTTACAATGTTTTAACTTTTAAAACTCGTTTTCTTAATAATAGGATTAATATAAAATTAATTACTACAACTTCTGTGATTTGAATTTTGAAAAATGGATTCCATATTTGGAATCTGTAGGACAGAATTATGTTAATAAGCTAATTTTTATTTTTAGTCATTGTGAATAGTAACTACGGTAAATATTATTCACCATAGTAAAAGATAATTTGGGTAAATAAGGGTAAATATAATATTATAAAATTACCCCAACACATGTCCTAATATAATTGGATCATTATATTTTACCCTAAATAAGACTTGGGTCGAAATGTAATCTAATGGAACCCAATTGTGTTTGATTAAGACCAGCTATTTATTTTATTTAATGGAAAGTGAAAAGTCTCACTCAATCTTTAATAATTAGATTATTTTTAATATATTGTTATACATAATATAAATTCAATTATAAATACTCATTTTAAATATAAAAAGTTTTTAATTATCATGGTAATTAATTAGTAATTTTTAAGAAATATTTAATTACCTTAATAGCTTATACATTAATGGTGAAGAAATTATTTATTTAGTGAAAAATCAATAATATAGTTTTTATTAAAATAAAAATACCTAATAAAGGACCATAACTTGACCAAATATTATTGGACGAGTATATCTATCCCTTAAGAATACAAGGGTCAATTTTTGGACCATTTTGAGCCTTTTAATACTGATTAGGACATTTATATTATTTTATTTAAAATGATGTCAATGTTGTCAACTTCATAATATAATAAATATATCAATTTAAATATAGTTATTTTAAGATGAAAAATTCATGTAAAAAATTATTATGAAAGGTATGATATTTATCTACATCATAGTATTTTATTTTTAATTTTTATGCAAGAGAAATGTATATTGAATAATTATACAAAAATTTTGTAGTAATTATTTTATTAAGAGATATACCAAATAAATGGTATTGAAAATAATAAAATAAATAATATATGAACAAATTAATGTTACACAAGAATTTTTATGGTGAATATGACATGTTATTAATCTGTTATATATTTTGGTACGAACATATCTTCTGTGAGAATTTTATTTAAATTCAAATAAATGAATATTGTCAAAATTCAAACTTTTATTATTTTATAAAAATAATATAATATAAAATTGTTTAAAAATCACACAAATATTTAAAAAATATCGATTAAAATTTATATTGTCAAATATTTCATAAATTATCTGATTATGGACAATTCACAACACATAAATAATTATTTATAACAATTTAAAATTTAAAATCTTATTACAACAAATAAAATTATATAGATTAAATAAGGATAAATCACATTGATAATGTATAAAATAACTTCCCAACATGTCTAAATTTTGTTTGTTGATGATATTACAAGCCTGTCTCATCAAATATTCAGAATTGAGTCATTTTTGAATGTTTTTATGTGGGTTTTGAATTTTTTATAGATTAATATTTCTAATGTTTCCAAAGGTGCCCCTATCCTCCCTTATAAAAGGGCACCTCCTCCATCTTCTAATTACACAATTTTGAGCTTTCATGATCAGCCAATGTAAGAACCTGGTTCTTATCTTTGAGGTATGTGCTTATTCTTTTCTCTTATCCTTATGTGTTTTTGAGAAAATAAGGAAAATGTGGAAAAATATCAAAATTTTGAAGTACACACCGTGTACTTTTTCCACGCACCGTGTGATTTTGGCCGTGTGGGATGAGTACATAGGGCTTGTGGACATGTAAGAGATGAATGGTGTTGGAACCGACTACACGCCGTGTAGTGGTCCCTTACATGCCGTGTAGTCATTCGGCAGGAAAATAGTAAGGCGGTGGCTAGCTGTGCGACAGAACATGCCGTGTTCTCATGAAGACACTCCATGTAATCATGTCGGCAGGTGAACAGTGCCGCGCTGGCGGGAAGTCTTCAGAGGAACGGTTTAAAAATGGAAAGTACATGCCGTTTACTTGAGAGTACATGCTGTGTATTTTTTTCTGCTTAAAACAGGCGGTAGCCGCCCCATATTGTAGAGGAGTCATTTGAGCCGTTTTTGGAGCTGAAGGAGGAGGTCGGAGCTTCGGAGATCCAGCAGGCGCACCTCGGGAATCCTTTTCCGCCTCGGACGATCTTGTTGGAACCCCACGAGTAAGTTCTCCATTCTCTTGGAGTAGTTCTTATCAATTCTTCCCCATAAGTAAGTTATTTAAATTTGAACGATTTGGCTTTTACCTCAGATCTACCTCATTCTAGGATGATTCAGGTAATGTCATTTGAGTATATTGATCAGGGGCATTTAAGGTAGGTGGCTTGGTGTTTATTTCCAACTGTTGTGTGTTTTTTGTGTTTTTGATCAATGAACCCATATTTGGGGTGTCGTGTGACTAAGGTCAGAGATATTTTAAATACCTATAATTTTATAGGCAATTGAATGTTTTATTAAAATGTTGTTTGGGATCACTGCGTGGATCAAAGACCACCCTAGGCGTGAGTTCCTCTGTTTAGTCGTTTGGCCAGGATACCGTAGGGTAGGACTTTAAAGTAATGATTATATAATTTCTTTAAGAGGAATTTCATGTGAATTTTTATTTTCATGTTGGGTATAGACAGGTTACTCGCACCTGAGGGGAGTGGTTTCTTAGCCTATGGGAGTTTTTTTTCTTAGCCCGAGGGAAGTTGTTATCATAGCCTGAGGGAAACTTCTTCTGTGCCTATGTGCAGTTGATTCTGTGCCTGTGGGCGACACTTCTTATGCCTGTGGGCAATATCCGCATGCCTGTGGGAAGATTCTTGTGTTGGATACACTTACCTGAGGGTATGAGTTTACATGTCTGAGGACATTAGATGTTTACTTAGAATATTCACTTTGGTGATATTTTTAAATTAAATTATTAAATGGATGAAAATGGCAATGTAATTGGTTTTGTTAGTTACTTTTTAGTACTGCTTACTTTATTGCATTTTACTACTGCACACTATTGTTTCATGTTTTACACACAGTTGAGCACGGGCCTTTGGTGGGTGCCTACTGAGATTTATTTCTCACACCATGTTTGGGTCATGCTTTTCAGCCCAAACAGATTAGATTTCTGCAGGTGTAGATAAGGGAAATGGCCCTTATATAGGTACTTGATTGGTGCTGGGGTGTAGGAGAGCATGGGACCGAGCATTGGTTCGTTATGCTGCGGGCTGTTCGGTTATGCTGTATGTACTTGTATTACAGTTGTAATGTATTATATTTCATTGTAACATGTTTTGGCTGTTTTCGTAGAATTGTGACATGCTGAATCTTCATATATATATGACAACTGGTTTCCCTTTTTTTCATCAGTTATCCATTTCAGTTCTATATTCTAGGCCCTCGCTGTTAGTCGGTAGCCTCTGGCGTTTGAGGAAATGCGCTTGATGTCACATGGCGAACTGGGGTCGGGGCACCCGTTCAGTGGCACTCGGAACTAGGACGTTACAAAGTGCTATCAGAGTTCTTATTTTCTTTGACTTACTATTTGGACCTTAGTCAGGGATAGGACGGGAAAGGTAGTTGGTAATAAGTTGTGCCTAGGCGTAGCTAACCCGTGTACCGGGAAAATCCAATTTACCTCGTATTGCAATTTTTCTGATTTTTCAAGTCTTACAGTTGATTTGATTTCACCATTGGGTGATACACTTGTATTGTGCTATTTATATTTTATCCATGGGTTCTATTTAGTTGCGACCCGATGAGATGAGGGTATGCCATCTCATGCATCATTTAGGAACAAGCTAGAAATCACATGCAATTCATAGTTCCATGCAATGTTGGTGCATTAGAATTTGCATGATGTTGTGATAGTTGTGGTGCTAGTAAGCATGCTATTGTTATAGCTTCTTGATAAATACCTTCTATGTGATAGGGTATTTTTGGCATGAGCTGGATTATTGAATGGATACCAAAATTTGGTTTTTGGAGATTATGGGTACCCATTTACTGGAATTTGGAGGATCATTGTCTATTTATTTTGTTATAACACAGATAAGATGTCAGACATTGATTTGTGGGATGTATTAGCACTCACAGATCGGAATTTGGCACATAGGTGTTGTTTTCAGTATTTTCTCTGTTCCAGCAGAGTTTTTGAAGAATACTATCCGAAAAAAAAGTATACACGTAGTGTGGGTCGTTGAACACGTCGTGTATGTTCTTCTGTTCAGAAAGAAAAATAATCTTTTTGAGTACACGCTGTGTACCCGGAGTACATGCCGTGTAGTCTCTTCCTGTGTCACAAACTGTGTTGGCGGCGACATGGGGAAGGGAAGAGCTTGGGACGAATGCACCATGTAGCTTCTATACATGCCGTGTAGTCGCTTCCCATGTCACAAACCGCGTGGGCGGTGACACGGGGTAGAGAAATTCTTGGGTAAAACACGTCGTGTACCTGATGTACATGCCACGTAGTGTTGACCCGATGTCTGTCGTGTAACTAACAACACGGGCGGAGGAAACATTAAGACATACACACCGTGTCTATTATGGAACATGTCGTGTAGTGTGACCTAGGATCCCGGCTGTGAAACCAATAACACGGGTCGGGGAAATCCTTTCGTATACACGTAGTGTGTATATAGAACACGTTGTGTAGTTTGTGCCGTATATCCGGTTGTGTAACTAACAACATGAGTCAGTGAAGCTCATCTAGTACATGTCGTGTACCTGTGGGACACGCCGTATAGTTTTGTCCGATGAAAGACCGTGTGGTGTTAGCCGTGTGGCTGGGAAAAGGGGTGATATACACGCCTTGTGTGGGTGTAACACGCCGTGTATTGTCAAGCCGGGTAGCTGGCCATGTCACAAATGACACGGGCAGTTGGAAAATAACACCACATATGCTGTAGAGATATTATACATGCCGTGTAGTTTTGTTCAATGGGAGCCGTGTTGCATAGCCATGTCGAAGGACCAGAGCATGGGAAAGGAAGTCATGTACACGCTATGTAGTAATTGTACGTGCCACGTAGTCTTATTTTAAAAATTTTGAATGCCTTCTTCCTCTTGTTCCCTTTGTGGTTCCTTCACTTTCAGTCTTGATAAATCTTGATCTAAGGCGTGTTTTTGGACTTGTAGTGTCATGTCACCTAGACGACCTCGTGTTGTTCGCCAGGAGAGTGGCAACGAGTATACTCCAGAGATGGTGGGCCATGGGATACCAGTGGATCCACAAGGAGTGCCTGATGCGTCGCCAGCTGTTATAACAGACATAGGCGTGAAGGTGCAGTTCTGTGACGGCTTTATGCAGTTCATGCAGACCTTTCAGGGTGCACTGTAGGCTGCCACATCTATGGTTGAACTGACTCGTATATTTTAGCTGCAGCATCCGCCTACGTTTTCATGGGATGAAGGACCACAGGCTGCAGATTCATGGCTAGGATAGATGAAGACTATTTATGAGCATCTTGAGACGGCTCCAGGGAAGAGGGTGAAGCTCGTGATGTATATGCTACGTGGTTCCTCCAAAAGGTGTTGGGATGTTACCACCCAGTCAGAACATCATAGAGATATGGCGTGGGAATATTTTCAGGCAGTCTTCTAGGACTTCTTTTTCCCAGAGACTCTGAGGGATGATAGAGCCCGAGAGTTCATGAATCTGCAGTAGGGCGATATATTGGTGATGGACTATTTTTCTTGCTTTATCGAGCTTCAGGGTTTTGCACCCGTGATGGTGGGTGATGAGATGTTGAGAGCCAGGTGCTTTGAGGATGATATCCGTTGTGATATCTGAGCACTGATGAATGTTTTCAAGTTTCCTTCAGTACATGATATTTTGAACCAGGTGCTGATTATAGAAAGGAACCTGTGGGAATCTAGTGGTGTGGGCCAGGTCGATTCAGCACCAGTTACTGGTAATATTTTTGCTGATAGGAGTAAGAGAGAGATAGACTTCTCTCAGGGTGGCAGTACCAGTCAGAAGAATTCTTCATATGGCTAGTTCATGTGGTACCAGTGTGATATAGTGGGGAACAAGAAGACATAGTGTTCATGTGACCCAGTGGAGTGCCGAGTTTGCGGTAGGATGTGTCATCTGCAGAGCTTTTGCAGGGCGTTTCCATCGATGGCTAGTGAGATGAGTTCTGTGCAGACTCCGCGTGCTGGAGTTAGAACATCAGAATCTTACAAGTCATGGAACTGGAATACATTAGTGTGTGTAGGTAGAGATGGTGGTTGTGGCCATGGTAGTAAGACACTAGGATCTCAGAGGCAGCCGGGCGGGACAGGTCAGGGTAGCCAGGCTGTGTCCTAGGGCCGCGGCACTGGGAAAGCATATGCAGTGCATCAAACCCAACTGGATCAGGATCCCATACCTTCTACCATCAGAGGAACTATTCTAGTAGATTCTGTATTATCTTCAGTACTTTTTGTTACGGGTGCTACACATAGTTTCATATCTCTGCCCATTATGGAGAGACTTGGGCTCTATGTTTCTAATTCTTTGGATTTTATGATGCTAGATTCTCCGTTAGGAACTAGAACGGCTGGTGTGCGTTAGTTCAAGGAGTTCCCCCTTGAGTTTGGTGGGTGTCAAATTCTTTGGGACCACTATGTCTTATAGATTACAACTTATGACGTCATTCTTGGGATGGACTGGTTGGTTCCCTTTTGAGCCTTCGTAGAATTCTATCGACGCAGGGTGTGTTTCACGTCACTAGCGGGCGAAGAGTTTTTATACAATGGTGAATGGGATGCATAGGTGGGTCGAGCTAGACCAGAGCATCGTAGGAGAGGTGGACTCACTGCCAAGATTGCGATCTTATATCTGGATGTTCAGGGGACTTTTCAGACGGAATTCTCACTAGTGGTTGATCATTTCAGGGATGTCTTCCCAAATGACTTTTCTAGTCTACCACCAGAGAGAGGTGTATTTCTCTATTAAGCTTGTTCCAGGAGAAGAAAAAGTGTCTATTCCTACTTATAAGATGGCTACACCAGAGTTGCAGGAGCTCAAGAGGCAGTTAGAGGAGTTATAGGCAAAGGGTTTTATCCGACCTTGTACTTCTCTTTGGGGTTCTCCGGTACTTTTGTGAAAAGGAAGACGATACCCTCAGACTTTGTGGGGATTATCGGAAGCTGAACCAGTTGAAAGTTAAAAACTGAAATTCCTTGCCGAGGATTGATGATCTTTTTGATCAGATTCGTGGAGAACGAGTGTTCTCGAAGATTGACTTGAGATCAGGATATCATCATATGCGCGTAAGACCATATAATATACCTCTCACGACTTTCAAGAGCAGGTATGGTCTATACAAGATTAACGTTATGACATTCGGATCCACGAACACGCCAACAATTTTCATGTCTCTAATTAATCGTGTGTTCCATCCTTATCTGGACTCTTTTGTGGTAGTATTCATGGACGACATCTTGGTGTACTCTAACACTCAACACGACCATGACACCCATCTTGAGATCATATTGAGTACACTGAGAGAGCATCAGCTGTATGTTATTATCTCAAAGTACCACTTTTGGATGGACCAGATTCACTTCCTGGGTCATATCATCTCAGAGTCAGGAGTTTATGTAGACCCAAAGAAGGTGAGAGTAGTAGTTTTCTAGGAGCATCCTAAGAACGTGTTTGAGATACGAAGTTTCTTGGGGCTGTCTGGTTACTACAGACGCTTTATACAGGACTTATCCGACTTAGCAGTGCCGTTGATGGGTCGGAATAAGACAGGTGTGAAGTTCGTTTGGTCGAAAGCTTGCGAGACAACCTTTCAGGACCTGAAGGGAAGGTTTAAATCAGCACCAGTCTTGATACTCCCAGAGTAGGGGAAGATATATATAGTTTACTGTGATGCATCAGGTATTAGGCTCAGAGTAGTGTTGATGCAGGGCTATCGAGTAGTTGCGTAAGGGTCTCAGTAGTTGAGGCCACGTGAGAGGAATTACCCGACGCATGATCTCGAGTTATCTTTAATTGTTTATGTGTTGCGCTGTTGGAGACATTATCTCTTGGGATAGAACTTTTTGGTTTTCACTGACCACAAAAGCCTCAAGTATATCTCTACTCAGAGTGACCTGAATTTGAGACAAATAAGATGGGATGAATACCCATAGTCCTTCGATTTTGACCTTTCATATACACCTGGTAAAGGTAATGAAGTAGATGATTCACTGAGCAGGAATATTCAGATACGGGCAGTGCAGGAGGACAGTGATGAGTGGCAGCTCATGGCGTTGTTCTCTGAGATGCATCTAGAGGTTCATGAAAGTAAGGGGAAAACTTATCTTTCAAATCTAGATATGACTTCTACCCTCCTGGATATAGTGAGGATGAGAGAGCTATCTAATCCAAAAGTCCTAGTTCTAACCGAGTTGGTGGCAAGTGAGGACCCTCCTCCAGGTTGGATGATAGACGATGTTGAGATTCTGTGTTTCCGTGGATGATTGGTGGTTCTGTGGGATATACACGAGGAGCCGATGCGAGGGTTTCATGCTTCAGCTTCGGCAGTTCATCCCAGGGTTACCAAGATGTACCTTGACTTGTGACATCAGTACTAGTGGCCAGGTGTGAAGAGAGATGTAGCTGGTTTTGTTATGAGGTGTTGCACCTGTCAGCAGGTGAAGGCGGAGCATCAGAGGCCAACCAGACTGTTACAGTAGTTACCCATTCCAGAGTGGAAATGTGATGATGTCACGATGGATTTTGTGACTGGGTTGCCGAGGTCACCTAGAGGTAATGATGCGGTGTGGGTTGTTGTGGACAGACTCATGAAGGTTGCTCACTTTTTTCTGATCAAGGAGACCTTCAGGTTTGACGTGCTTGGAAATTTGTATATCTGAGAGATCGTAAGTCATCACGGGGCCCCTCATTCTATCATTTTTGATTGGGACGCCCATTTTACGTCTCGTTTCAGGAAGTGTATTCTGAGGGAACTGGGTACACAGTTGCTTCTGCGCACAACATACCACTCTCAGACCGATTGCCAGTCAGAGTGTACGATACAAGTGCTTGAGGAAATGTTGTTTGCTTGCTTCCTAGACGTTGGAGGCTCTTGGGAGAAGCATATACCACTATTTGAGATTGTATATAACAATAGTTTCCAGGTGACTATTGATATGGAACCATACGAGGCTTTATTTGGTAGGCCATGCTGATTACCTTTGTGCTGGTTAGAGGCAGGTGAGGTAGGATTACTGGGACCACGTCTCATACAGGACACTACAGAGTATGTCAATTTGATTCAAAAGTGGATGGATACCATGCAGTCTCATCAGAAATCTTATGCTGCTCGCCGTAGATGACCTTTGGTGTTCATTGTTGGGGATAAGGTTTTCTCGTGTGTCTCGCCGAGGCTAGGACACAGGAGGATCAGGAGACATGGTAAACTTTCACCAAGGTATGTGGGGCCATTTGAGATTCTGGAGAGAGTTGGGCCAGTTTCATATCAGTTACAGTTACCTCAGAGGTACTGGGCCATGCACGACGTCTTCCATTAATCTCAGTTGTGCCATTACCATTCAGACCCATCTCACATCTTTCAGCCCGAGGAGGTTGAGCTTCAGATGGATGTGTCCTTTGAGAAGAATCTAATACGTATCGTTGACAGGAGCACGAAGGTTCTCTGTGGACAGTCAGTTCCTCTCGTATAAGTGATATCGAAGCATGGCTGAGTGCAAGGCAAAACCTGGGAGTGGGAGTCCGACGTACGTGCTCAGTGGCCGGAGTTGTTCATGACTTTATCATTGCAACCCTTGGAAGGGAAATTTGCGGATGAATTTCTTTAAGGGAAGAAGATTGAAAGAACTCGGTTCTTATCTTTGAGGTACATTATTATTCTTTTCTCTTTTCCTTATGTGTTTTTGAGAAAATAAAGAAAATGTGGAAAAATCACAAATTTTGGAAGTACACGCCGTGTACTTTTCCACATGCTGTGTACTTTAGGCAGTGTGGGATGAGTACAAAGGTCGTGTCGCCATGTCGGTGAAGAAGGGTGTAAGAACTGACTACAGACCGTGTAGTGGTCCCTAACACACTGTGTAGTCAGTCGGAAGGTGAATAGTAAGGCGGTGGAAAGCTGTGCGATAGAACACACCGTATACTCATGAATACACGCCGTGTAGTCATGTCGGTAGGTAAACAGTGCCACGTTGGCTGGAAGCCGCCAGAGGAACAACTTAAAAATGGAATGTACATGCCGTGTACTTGAGATTACACGCTGTGTTGTTTGTTTTTGCTTTATAAAATAGGCAGTAGCCTCCTCATTTGGCAGTGGAGTAATTTTAGACATTTTGGAGCCGAAGGAGGAGGCCGGAGCATCGGAGATCTGCCGGGCGCACGTCGGGAATCTATTTCCGCCTCGGACGATCTCGTTATAACCGAATGGACGAGTTCTTCCTTCTCCTAGATTAGTTATTATCAATTAATCCGCGTAATTATGATATTTACCTTTGAAATATTTTCCTTTTACCTTAGATCTACCTCGTTCTAGGACGATTCGTGGAACGTCGTTCGAGTATACTGATCAGGGGTGTTAAGGTAGGTGTCTTGGAGTTTATTTCCAACTGTTTTGTGTTTTGTGTTTTTTTGATCTACGAACCCATATGTGGGGTGTCGTGTGGCTGAGGTCGGGGCTACATTAAATATCTAGAATTTTACAGGTAATTGAATGTGATATTAAAATGCTGTTGGGATCACAGCTTGGATCTAGGACCACCCAGGGGGTGAGTTCCTCTGTTTAGCCGTGTGGCCAAGATACTCAAGGGTATTCCTTTAAGGTAATTATTGTAGAATTTAATTGAGAGTAATTGCTTGTGAATTTTTATTTGCATGTTGGTCATGTCCCGGTTGCTCGCGCCTGAGGGAAGTGGTTCCTTAGCCAGTGGGCGTTGTTTTGCTTAGCCTGAGGGTAGTTGTTATCATAGCCTGAGGGAAACTTCTTCCATGCCTGTGGGCAGTTGATTCGGTGCCTGTTGGTGACACTTATTATGCCTATGGGAAGATTCTTGTGTTGGATACTCTTTACCTGAGGGTAGAAGTTTATGTGTATGAGGACATTAGCTGTTTACATAGAATATTCACTGTGGTGATATTTTTAAATTAAATTATTAAATGGATTAAAATGGAAATGTAATAGGTTATGTTAGTTACTTTTTAGTACTACTTACTTTATTGCATTTTACTACTGTACACTATTGTTGCATGTTTTACACACAGTTGAGCATTAGCCTTTGGTGGGTGTCTATTGGGATTTATTTCTCACACCCTATTTGGGTCATGCTTTTCGGCCCAAACAGATTACATTTCTGCAAGTGTAGATAAGGGTAAAGGCCCTTATACATGTACTTGTTTGTTGTGGGGTGTAGGAGAGCATGGGACGGAGCATATGCTTGTGATGATGCAGGCTGTTCTGTTTTTCTTTATGTACATTTAATTCAGTTGTAATGTATTGTATTGCAGTGTAACATGTTTTGTCTATTTTCATAGAATAGTGACATGGTGCATCTTCATATATATATGACTGCTGGTTTCCCTTTTTGTCATCAGTTATCCATTTCTGTTATATATATTGTTTCTTCTTCCTCTATTGTTGTATGTTTTATTATTTCCACTGTGTTACACTTCGATAAATGAGGGCATAGATTCCCCACTATCAGACATGGGCCCTCGCTGCTAGTCGGCAGCCTCTGGCATTTGGGGAAATGCGCTTGAGGTCACGTGGCGAACCAGGTTCAGGGCACCCATTGAGTGGCACCAAGAACTAGGACGTTACAGCCAAAACATGCCCATTTCTCTTCTCCAATTCCCTAGAAACACTTTGGAGGTTTTGGTCTTCTCAAAATGCCAACTCTAGTGCCTTAAGAGGAATCTTAAAAGAGGTGCGCCGATGAAGAGGTAATCTCTTCTACCGATTCTTCCAAATTTATTCCTTCTTCTACTTCCTCTAATTTAGTTTTTTCATTATAAAGTAATATTATTAGTATCACTAATATACTGATATGTTATTATAAATATGAAACAAACCTATTTAACATTGTATCAATCATATGGAAAATGAAATCACTGAGTGTGCGTACGCACGTAGTACCGTCTCCACGCCGTGGTGTAATCTGTTTTCCACCACCACCTTACATGGATGGGTATAATGGTGTAAATAAATAACTATATATGATTATTTTAAAGTGATATTTATTCTGTAATATTATACATAAAATTCAATACAATTCCACGATCATGGGAATGATATCATCGCTCGTGCGTACGTACGGACTACCGTCTCCACGAACGCGAGGGGATTAAATTTCCATGATTAACCATTCAAGTATGATTATAAATTATATATAATAAATAATCATGAAAGATATTACATAATAATGATACTGGATTTATGTACATATATGTTTCATTTACATAATTCCATTTAATTCAATAAGGAAATGAAAATAGCGTTCATGCATACGTATGACCTACAGTCTCCATGAACGGTGTATTTCATTTCATTTATCTATTATATATATATATATGGAATATATATGATATATAAATCAATATTTAAATTCTGGAAGTAATTATATTATGATATATTCAATAATAAAATCAAGAACAACATGTCCAAACACGTACGATAAATAAAACGATTTTACCCAAAACACTGCTTTAATTTATAATAGAATGGGTAATATAAAGACATAAGTGAACCATATATGATATCATAACAATGAATATGATTATTTAATAAGTAAATTACATTATTTGAATCATTATATATGAGTTTCGGATATGTACAAGCATATCGGACCTAAGGTAAGGGATAACATTTCCAATCTCGTTTTTATCCAAGATTGTTTATTTGTAAGTATTTAATATGGTAATATTTATCATATATGACTCTGTTTTCTAAAAATGGTTTCATGTATGTTTAATTTCATTTTTACCCATTTTTGACTTTTACTACAAGGTATGTAAGGAATCCTTCTTTTTTTTACTTTACGAGGTCCTTTTTTTGACTTTTCCAAAAAAAGTACGAGAAAAATGTTATTTTAACTTATATGACATGAATGGATTTTTATAGTTTCATAACACCATATTTAGATGAAGATTACTCTACAAGATTTAATGACTATTTTCAAAAAAAAATCCATTTCTTTTAAAATTTCATGACATTTTGTGAAAAGAAAATGATTTTGAAGAAGAAAGGATATTTTCCAAAAGAATTCTTGTCAAGTGTTTTTTCAAAACGGTTTTCCATATAAGATGAAATTATTTAGTATGATTATGTTTCAAGTATAATGTCTCTATGATTTACATTGTTTCACTTTTTTTATGATGAAATGATATCCATCTATTTTATATGGATTATGTTATGATCGAATGATGTTTATGAAACAAATTTATTCATTGGGTTATGATGAATGATTTATGTTTATGTTGTGGAACATGTAAGAATGATTTCAATATAATATGGGTGGGACCTATATATCCCTCCAATGCATTGGGTAATGATTTATATCTCATGAGATAGAAATGGCTGGAACGTTAAGTTAATCCAGTTCAGTGATACATGACTAGAACGAGCTGTGAACTCGATTCAGAAAGGGACTTTGTCCACTAAGATGGTCTTGGCAGCAATGCCTTGCCTACAATGGAAATCATATCATGTGATTAATGGTTTTCCACAATTATATATTTTCTTCCCATGATATTTTATCATGATTGATGTTCCATTATGATATATGCCTTACACACTTCCAAGATTTATGTTTTTGCTCTCAATTTCGATGTTTAGATTTTATGTTCAAGTTTTTGCATTCAAATGTTTATAGATTGTTTTATTTTCTCAATGTTTTCCTTTACTGAGAATTTTAGCTCACCATTTTTAGGTTTTCTTTCCCCCAGTATATAAAGAAAGGTTTTTGGTAAGAAAACTAAAGGGTAAGATCATTATGGGAGATGTTGAAGATCTTTCACCATGATTAGAAGACTATGTTCCATGTTTCCAAATACACTAGACTATTACGATCCTTGTGTGTTTGTTTTTTTTAAGTATTAATTATTCTGCAAAATTAATGTAATTTCCATGTATGTCAGGCTATGGGTCTCTACATTTGGTATCAGAGGGAGGTTTAGTTAACCTTTGGAAACTAGGATGCAAAAACATTAGTGAAATTCTTATACATATTTCTAAGGTATGTCTAGGGATGTCCCTACGGTTTGGTATAACTATAGGTACACTCATAAAGTTATGTTTATGATCATGAATAACCTAGGGTGAACCTAAGCTGTCATAGGTTAAAGGAGGTGTCATAAGTTATAAATCCTATAAGTGAAATTATATGATTATGTGGTTCCTCATTATTTTAATTGTTTATTACACAATGGTTTCTGGTTTTAGTTAATGGAGGGAACCAGAAGGAATTGGGTTCACATTGAATCTGATGGAAAAATTGGTGACTATGAGAAGAGAAATTGTGTAATTCCTAGAGATAAAGATATTATGATTACTCCGAATCAGACATCACGATATATGATTAACAAGGTGATCTTTAGTGGTATTCTTAATTCATCAAATAAGTGGAAGATGGACTTTTATGCATGTTCACATGGTGAGGATCATTAAGAAGGGAAGATTGAGATTTCTAAATTAGGGAAGAAGAAACTTGAGTAATACCTCAAATGGAGGGGAAAATGTTATCTATGTGGGGAGAAGGGTCATAGAGTGACAAACTGTTATGGAGTTCAATGTCTTATATGTGGAGAACATGGGCATTACCCAACTCAATGCCCTAACCAAAGAGGTTACTTATAAATTTAGTAATGACCTATTCCACGCTAATCATTGAAGTGGATGGATTAAATGTATTATGTTTTGGAATTGGAGAATAATGTTCTTGAGATACTTTTATAGTATATTGAAATATCTGTGTATTGGTCCATTGTGCTTTTCTATTTGAATATGGTACCGGTAACCATGAAAAGTGATTGAAATATTTTTGGAAAGCAGATGATATAGGTATAATGAAGGGATAAGGAGAAATAAATATGTTTAATAGTATTCATGAGCTCATGACTTATATTAGGAAAAAGTGATATCATGGGTTGAGTGTATATAAATTTTGGGATTTTGGTATGTGGAAAGAGTTAACTTTTGCAGCATTAATTTTTTCAATAAGGTTCTATATTAATTAATATTTTAATAGAATAAATGATTAAGGTATTAACATGTTTGGATTGTGACCAACAAGATATATCTTATAATATATGGGGGATAAATGATGGTATTCATGTGCTTGTTATGTGACCTTCCATGTAATCATTTTCATTATACTATGATCTTGGACTGAAGTATTTTGGATATTCCTAAAGATAGGAATAGATTAAGTTGGACATAATATAGTATTGTTTATGTCTAGAACCATTTTTCGGTATTATTTCTATAATAGTGTTGTTTTAGAAAAAGGACAACCTGCAGGATGGGCAACAACCCATCACGTCGGACAAGGTTGCAGGAATCGAACCCACAACCGAAGTGTGACCTGGCTTTATTTCCATCCACTAGTCTACAGGAAGTCCCTGGTTATTAGAAACTAGTTTTATTTTATTAATCTCTATTATAGATGAAGTATAAGTCCATTTTTCGAATCATATAGGATTAACATCACAATAGATGGACTTATGTATATTTGATAACTTTTTCTAACCATTTGATTGAGACATATGGAATGACCCATCATTCTATCACATGATCTGCTAACACTTAATGAATGAAAAATTCAACTTTATTTCTTTATGAGATGAATTGAAAATTGTTCAAAGCACGAACAACAATGAGATTATACCAAAATAATGTAAGTATTTCTTCAAATTCCAAATTATTCAACTTTAGGGAAATGATCTTGAAAACCAAAAATGCTGTCCTAGTGGACTTATATCTGATTAATCAGATGGTACCTTAGATCATCACAAATTTATGGCTTTGTGACTATTAGATTTATCATATCCATGTCCTCTACCACTCTCCATCAGAACTTGATGGTTAGAGTTCTCTTCCAAATCCATATTTTCACATATGTTATCCTGTGTGGAAACCCAGTGATTAGTTAATTTGGTTAACCATTACGTCATACTTTAGTTTTTAAAGATATGTTTGGGTATTTCTTTTTACAATGTGGGTTTCTATTAAAGAAACATTCAAGTAGTAATCCATTTAAAACCCCGAAGAATTTTGAGGGTGAAATTCATTTTAAGGGGGTAGAATGTAACAACCCAAGATTCAATGAGAATTACTCATTTTAATTTCATTGATGTATTGTGTTTTACGCTACACCAATATGAGCTTGCACTACATGAATCCCTGACTTGGCTTGAATTACACATAATCACAACCTTCCTCGATAGCGTGTGTAGTACGCAATACCGGGTTTCACTAAACAATGATATATTGTTATAATCCTATTATGGACTAGCCGTTATGAATAGAATTAACAGAATTTTTAATTTTATAACATTATTATTCATCTTACATATTTTCTAGAACATGGTATGAGATCAAAATAAATTTATTTGGTAAAATAAGTATTTTTCAAAAAATGAAGTTTTGTCGCCTTTTGATGGCGTACCCAATTTAAATCTAGTTTTTGAAATTTTTATAAGTTAAATTTGAAAAAATAAAATTCTTCTTTTAAATCAGGATATAAAAATTTACTTTGGATAATTTTTCATCAAATTCTGATAACTTTCATATTTTATTGAATAGTAAAAACACTGTATATTTTAATTAAAAACAACTTTTTTCATCGTAATAATTTATATGCTTATATTATAATATTTAATGGTTTTAAAGTATAAATAGAATATATTTTTACCATTTAATATAATTTATGTCATTATAATTGATTTTACATTGAATTCTTAGGTAAATTTTTTTCAATCTTTTGCAATGTTTTAACTTTTAAAACTCGTTTTCTTTACAACTGGATTAATTTTTAATTAATTTTTTTAACTTATGTGATTTTAATTTGAAAAAATGGATTCCGTATTTGGAATAAGTGGGTCCAAATTAGGTTAATACGCTAATTTTCATTTTTAGTCATTATGAATAGTAACCACGGTAAATTTTATTTACCATAGTTAAAATTAAATCGGGTAATTAAGGATAAATATAATATTATAAAATTAACCTAAAACTTTTCCTAATATAATATGATGATTAAATTTTAACCTAAATCATACTTGGGTCAAAATGGAATCTAATGGAACCCACATGTATTTGATTAAGACATTTTATTTACTTTATTTAAAGGAATGTAAATGTCTCACTCAAACATTAATAATTAGATTATTTTTAATATAAAGATATACAGAATATAAATTCGATTATAAATACTAATTTGAAAGATAAAATGTTTTTATTTATCATGTTAATTTATATGTAATTTTTAATAAATATGTAATTACCTTAATAGCTTATACATTAATGGTGAGGAAATTATTTATTTAGTGAAAATCAATAATATAGTTTTTAGTAAAATAACAATACCTACCAAAGGACTAGAAACTTGACCAAACATTATTGGTAGAGTATATCTATACCCTAATCATGAAATGGTCTATTTTTTGACCACATAGAGCATTATAAAATCAATTAGGACATTTATATTTTTTTATTTAAAATGATGTCAAAGCTGTTATTTTAAAATTTTAATAAATATAAAAATTTAAATGTTGTGACTTTAAGATGATAAATTCGTGTAAAAATATTATTATTAACGTTATGATATGTATCTTTTTCATAGGATTTTATGTTTAATTTTTATGCAACATATATGTTTATTAATTAATTATAGAAAAATGTTGTAGTAATTATTTTATTAAGAGATATACCAAATGAATGGTTTTAAAAATATTAAAATAAATAATATATGAACAAATTAATGTTCCCTGTGAATTTTTATGATGAATATGACAAGTTATAAATCTATTATATATTTTGGTTCGAACATATCTTCTGTGATGATTTTATTTAAATTCAAATAAAAGAATAGTGTTAAAATTGACACTATTGTTAATATATAAAAATAACATTGTATATTTTTTTTAAAAAAATCACAAAAGTATTTAAAAATTATAAATTCAAATTTATATGGTCTAAAATGTCATAAATTATCCAATTATGGAAAATTCACTACACATAAGTAATTATTTATAACAATTTAAAATATAGGATCTTTTTACCACAAATAAAATTAAACAGATTAAATAAGGATAAATCAAGTTGATAATGTTTAAAATAAATTACCAACATATATAAATTTTATTGGATGATGAGATTACAACCCTATCTCATCTAAGATTCATATTAGAGTAATTTTGGATGTTTTTATGTCAGTTTTGAATTTATTATAAATTAATGTTTCTTATGATTCCAAAGATGCCCCTCTCCTCCCTTATAAAAAGGGAACCTCCTCCCTCTTCCCATTACACTATTTTGAGCATTCAAACTTGGCCAAACCCTGCCCATTTATCTTCTCCAATTCCCTATCAACATTATGTAGGTTCATTTCTTCTCAAAATGTTACACCACAAATATCCACAATACGCTTCTCTTTGAATAATACAGTAGCATGTGTTGTACGCAACTTCGAGATTCTAACACACCACAACCAATCAAAGTAGCTGTTATTAATAGTAATACCTACTATTTGAAATTTTATTAATTTTATCTCTCGAAATGGAATTCATTTTTGGATTCGTAATATCGAATCTATCCTAGGGTGAAATTTTGGTAGCTTTTAGATAACTTTTATATTTTGATGAATAGTGGAAATTACTAAATTTTAATTAAAAACAACTTTTTTAATCAAAATAATTAATAGTGATAAATTATGGATTTGAGTGGTTTTAAAGTTTATTTAGAATATATTTTTACCATTTAATACAATTTTGGTCATGGTACATAATTTCACAATTAAACCGGACATAAACAAGTTTTAATCTTTTGACAGTTATTATATCTTAAAAACATGCTTTTTGTTTTGACAGTAGGAATTAATTTTAAATTAATTTCTGCCACTTATGTGTTTTAAATTTGGAAAAATGGATTCCATATTTTGAATCAGGATTTCCAAATTGTGTAAATCTGTAACTTTTATTTTTACACATTTTGAATAATTACGTTGGTAAATATTGTATTTACCATGGTTAAAGGGTAAATCTGGTAAATAAGGGTAAAAGAATAATATTATAATAATAATAAATTACCTTAAAACGTTTCCTAAGCTTATTGGTGGATACATGTACGACCATTGGAATCTTTGAGTCGATTTTGGGACCCCATGGATCCACTTGTAAGTGATAATGACACTTTATATTAATTAAGTTAAAGTGAATACAAAAATGACATAAACATACATCTTTTAGAAAAACAATTTTTACATAGGGTTATATATGTTATATTTTAGACTATAAATATTCATTAGAAATATAAAAAGATTACCTAAATAATGGTAGTTAATTTATTAATTTTTAGACATTAAATAAGTTAATTTATTTGTGACACAATGTTGTTGCAGTAATTGCCGTATTAATGAAAGATTAAGATAATTGATATTATAATTACCCAAATAGATATAATTTGAGACTTTTTATAAATTAAATTAATTTTACTAGTTAATATGACATGTTTATATTTCTTAAAGTAATTTAATTCTATTTAATAATGTTTTTTAGACTTTCATAAAATCTATTAATGAGTAGTCTCAAAATTGTCATAAAAGTGTTTTTAAAATAAATATTATATTATTAATTGATATTAAATTCATAAAAATCAAACGAAAAGGAAAAGAGACGTATATCATGATAGGTGTATCATTAATGGACCACTTGGGGGTATCTTGGATGTTTATAGTATGTTTATTAACTATATATTATAAAAATAAAAAGTGACATGGTAAATGTCAAACTAATTAACTAAGCGTTGAAACTAAAAGATAAGGTTAATATAATGACCCAAACCTGTATAAAACCTATTGGTTCAGTGGTTTTAGACCTATACCAACCTTAACCTTTATATAATCCACTTTTGAGCTATTATAAACCGAATATGAATTTATTATAAAATAATATTTATATATTTTCTTAAGATGCCCCTCCTCCCCCTTATAAAAGGACGCCACTTCTAACCAATTATTCACACCTTAAAAGCCTTTTTGTTCGGCCAAACCCTGCCCAAATACTCTATCAACTTCCCTAAATTCATCCTAGAGTCATTATTTTAATCAGAAATCCATCCTATGGATCCCTTTTGATCAAATCAAAAGGAAGAACCCAAAGAAGAGGTAACGCCTTCGCCACCCTCTTTAAAGTTCCTTTCATCGTCAACTTCTTCTTTATTTTTTATTTCTATTATAAAATAATAACTCCAGTATCTTCTATATAATTTGATTTTATTATAAATATGGAACAAACAAATTCATTATTCTAACCATCCCTGGATGACATGTCACCATACTTGTGTACGTACGACCTACTGTCTCCACGTTGTGGTGTAATTGTTATTCAATATATTATTATTTTTATGGGTATAATAATGATGTATAATCCATTTAAAAAAATATAACATGATAAATATTCTTTATATATGATATACCATCCAATTATATATTATTTTAATATCAAAAGAATGATATTGTCGCTCGTGCGTATGTACGGATTACCGTCTCCATGAACGCGATGAGATTAATTCCCCATCGTATCCATTCAAGACAAAATTTTATTAGATGATTAAAAATTATATTTAAGGACTCGATATAATTCTGGATGTGAATAAGATACAACCTATACATAACAAATGTGGCTTATGTAACAAATCATATGAAATAAAACGAGTAAGTTAACACTTGAAACAACGATAATACTAAGATATTATCAACAAAGCAATATTAAAACATCATATATGATATCATATTAATGTATATTATTCTTGTATAATTTAAAAAAAATAATTCACTATTATACAGGTGGTTAACCAACCCTTGACCAAAGATAAGTACAAGTTAAGGGGTTTTCATCTCTCTCCTTATTCTCGTGAGATTCATGCCATATTGCCACTATTACCTTTTATGTGGTGTATGTAGTGACCATAATTGTATTATTTGTGTAATAAACTTTAATATATTTGTGTTTACATTTTCATTGTATGATACCACTTTCATGGGGTGTATGTTTTGTAAGTTACCAAATTGGTAAGGGTTTATTTTACAATCTCTTTATTATCTGAGGTTGTTTATACATAATTATCTACTAGGTCCTCTTTATCATCCAAATCCATGTTTCATAAAAATGTATTTCAAAGCATTATTACAATTTTAAATAAAATGGTTTAATGTCATTTATACCATTTATTGACTTTTTATAATAATTTTATAAAGGAATCTTTCCGTCGTTATAAAAACAAGGTACTTTTTATCCTTTTCGAAGGAATTAATGTAAGAATGTCTTTTTTTAACTTATATGGAGGATGTGGTTATTCTCCACCGTTTTACACCTTTGAAGCTTCCCTTAGAAGCTTATATTAATAATTTCAATGTAAATGTTTTATTTTATAATTATGTGACTTTTAAATGATTTAAAAAAATGGATATTTCTGAAAAATAGTTTTGATTTCATCTATGTCAACATCTTTTGTTTGATTTTAAGCTTATTTGAAGTTGATTTATTATGATACAAAACATCCATATTTTATTAAAGATTTTGTGAAACGTTTGACTGTGGATGTGTTATTTTTATACCATTCATGGTTTATGGAGAAAGTATTGACATTCCGTATACAGGTTTTAATACGAATGTTTATGTTATGTTCACACCTATTTATATGAGGAATGCATTGGACTTAATAAGTGACGGGTCAATACCGCTATAGCTCCTAGATGCATCGGTAGGTCTCATGAGACAAACTAGTGTCTTGGAACAAGGCCTTGACATAATCTTATTTGTAGTCTTGGCATGAGGCCTTGACTAAGTGGTTATGATAGTCTGGCATTATCCATTTCATCATTATGAAATCGGTTATTGATATGTCATGTGATTATAAGACTAGTATAATATCTATGTGAATAATTAAATTACATTATTTCATTTTATCATTGCCATATTATGCTGAAGTAAAAGTTTAAAAGGATTTTGTTTTAGTTATACATTGCCTTAAATGTTTATGTTTATTTATGAATGTTTTCTATATATTGTTATCCTTATTGAGCATCTGAGCTCACCCCATTAAATGTTTTATTTTTCCCAGGATGTGAAGAATTAATTTATGGATGACCTTCAGGGATAGTATATGGGGATATGAGTGTGGAATATGGAGACTATGTTGTTGTAGTTTTCATTTTTATGATGTATTGTAAGACTTATGAATATATCTAGTGTTTCCAAGTCTACTAAACTAATTTGTCTTTAGAGATTTGATCATTCTTGTGATCATGCCAATGTTATGTAATAATGAATCGCCACCGGGTAGCTAGGGTCAGGGCATTACAGTTGGTATTAGAGGAAGATTAGTACAAACCTTGGAAGCTAGATTTAGATAAACTCTGATTAGAGCACATAGACCTAAGATGGACTTTGAGGATTAGTACTGAAGAACTTCCTTGAATTTTGTTATTGTAGAGATTTTCTGAGTTTTCCTATCAATACATCCCTGTATGGATACGAGCTGGTAGAGGAGGCTCTGGAACAGATGAACCTAAGGGTAAAACCCAAAACACCTCTTTGAGCATGAATCGAACGAGAACTGGTGCACGAAAATGGGCCTTGATGCACTCTTGGTTACAACACTCCAGGGGGATATCCATATGATTATTCTCAATTTCTATACAAACCATTATGAAGGGTTTATGAGTATATACTTCCTCAAAGAAATCATTTTTATGATTATTGATTATACCCATAAAATTTTCAATTTATGTTAAGTGTTTTACAAGTATGGAATTATGTATTTTGATTCATAAATTAATATACTTTATCCCATTGATTAAAATGGCTCCTAGTGGGAGGAATGGAAACCGTATCAATCCACGCACTCCATGTAGGGATTTCCATCTTGCTCCAGATAATTATAGTGGAGTTAGTGCTGCAACTGGTGCTGAATAGCTAATCACCATACTGGGACAACTCACTTAGGTTATGAATAATAACCATAACCATATGGAGCACCCTGATCCGCAGCATGGAGGATCAATGTTAGATCGCTTCATGAGGAAACAACCACAAACATTCAATGGGAATACAAATCCCTTAGTAACTGAGCAACAGATAAATTCTTTAGAGAAAATATTCCATTCTTGGGGGAGTAGCAAAAGGGAAAAAGTTGTCATGGCAGTTTACCGCCTCACTGGAGATGTTGACCAATGGTGGTCCTTGATGTAAAATACAAAGGAAGATGATGAAGTATCAAATATTGAATGGAGGTAATTTAAAGATATTCTCTTAGAAAAATACTTTCGTCATGACCATCGAGCTGTTAAAGGAAAGGCAATTAATGAGTCTGAGGCAAAAGGAGGATGAGAATGTCATGAAGTATGAGGCTAATTTTACAAGGTTAGCGAGATCTATTTCAGATAATATACGAAACCCAAGAAGTAAGATTGAACGTTTCGTTGATGGGTTAAAACAATTTCTCCGTCGATTATTAGTATCACAATCCATCTCATCATATGAAGATATAGTCTCGTGTGCAGTCAAGATAGAAAACGAATTCTCAAAGTCTTATGACTTTAAATCAAAGCAATGGAAGAAGAGATATGTTGAACACTCTGAGAAAGTAAATAAATAAAACAAGGAAGAAGGAAATAATTTAATTTCCACCTTCTTAGAATTATGGAATGAAACACCCTTGTGCCTATCTAAAAGGAAACCGAGTGTGCTACAAATGTGAACAAAAGGGCCATCTAGCTGGTGACTGTAAAGGAAAGAAATACTCTACCGATGTTCAATGCTACAATTACAGGGAATGGGACATTATGCCAATGAATGACCTAATCATCAAGGAAGCATACCTCATAAAATGACAAGGGATCAAGTCCAATCTTATGTTGTTACTACAGTTGAAGAGGAATAATTAATGTATTTCTGTTTTTGAACTCGAGGATTATATTCTGGTTATAAGAATAATGTGATATGTATAATGATTATATTGTAGTACTATTTTATTGAGGACATGAGGTTATATGGTTATAAGAAAAGTGACTTAATTGTAAGCTTCACTTTTTGTAAAATACATGGTTTAAGGAAAGGTAATCCTTAATATGGTCTCGATAATGAGGTAGTGATTTTGGAATGATGCATGATTGATTTGGATAAATTATATTGGAAATCCTTGAATACCGTGAAACAGATTAATGATTTTTATATTCCATCATTGTTGGAGTTTACAAAATTTTTGAATAGAAGGAGTATATCCAATATTCTATAAGGAATAAGGGGTCATGAATGTAATCAATAAGGTTTTAGGGTAATTCAGGATGTTGTAGTGTTTCAAAAGAATACATGATGAAGGTGTTCACATGTTATTACACAAAAAAAGGATCTTCATTATGTTTACCTTCCTTATAAATTTTGGACTTGGAAAGAAGTATTTTGGATAATTCTAGTTTGAGATTATTTTTTGATGTTTATAAAAAGGACAACACACAGACTGTGTGACAACTCGTCATGTCGGACAAAGCTGCGACAATCGAACCCACAACCGTAGTGCGATTGGGATTTATCGCCTACCAATGGATGATGTAAAGTCCCTAGTGTATATAATGTAGTTTTTTTAAGTTTTGATAGATGAATTATAAATTAATGTTTTGATCCTTATTCGATTAGGATAAATATAATATTTATGAGTTCTATTATCTTTTGGAATTAATGATGAGTTTTTGAAACAAATTAGTTGAAGGATGAAAACTCTACTTGTCAAGATATATATATTTATATATATTTATCTTATTCTATGAAAAAATTAATTTTTGAACTTTAGGGAAGGGATATTAAGGCCAAAAATGTGTTATCCTAATACATTATTTTATGTAGAACTGATGATATTTTAAATCATCATAGATTGATGGCTTTGAGGCCCTCAATTCTACCATTGTTTGTGATTGATGACCTCAATCACTCCCTATAATTATTTACATTTTTCCTCCAATTATATGTATTTAATTTCCACCAATTTCATTCTAATATGGATCATGATATTGTGGTCACCCTTTCTTTTCCCTCTCCTATTATTAACACTAAATTTTCTTAACACAATTTCCGATATGGGATTTCCCACAAAGATATTTTCAATTTTCAACCTTTTATTTTGGAAAAGTAATTTCAAATTGTGAGGACACAATGTATTGAAGGAGTGTAGAATTTAGCACCCCAAGAATCCATGGTACGCTTCTCTTTGAATAATACAGTAGCTTGTGTTGTACACAACTTCCAGATTCTAACACACCACAACAAATCAAAGTAGCCATTATGAATAGTAATACCAACTTTTTGAAATTTTAAAAATTTTATATCTCTAAATGGACTTCATTTTTGGTTTTGGAATATCGAATTTACCCTAGGGAGAAATTTTGGTACTTTTCAGATAAATTTATATTTTGATGAATAGTTGAAATTACTAGATTTTAATTAAAACAACTATTTTAATCAAACTAATTAATAGTGATAAATTATGAATTGAATTTTTTTATGTATATTTAGAATATTTTTTACAATTTAATACAATGTTGGTATTTGGAAATAATTCACAATTAAACCGTACATAAACAAGTGTCAATCTTTTGACAGTTATTATATATTAAAAACACACTTTTTGTTTTGACAGCTAGAATTAATTTTAAATTAATTTCTACCACTTTTGTGTTTTGAATATGGAATAATGGATTCCATATATGGAATCAGTATTTCCAAATTGTGTAAATAGGTATCTTATATTTTTATACATTTTGAATAATTATTTCGGTAAATATTTTATTTACCATGGTTAATGGGTAAATCCAGTAAATAAGGGTAAAACAATAATATTATAATAATAATAAATTACCCTAAAATGTCTCCAAACCTTATTGGTGGATACATGTCCATCCATGAGAATATTTGGGTCGATTTTGGGACCCCATGGATCCACTTGTAAGTGATAATGACACTTTATTTTAATTAATTTAAAGTAAATACAAAAATTAGATAAACATATATATTTTAGAAAAATAATTTTTAAATAGGGTTATATATGTTATATTTTAGACTATAAATATTAATAAGAAAGATAAAAATATTTTGTACATAATAGTATTTTATTTATTTTTTTAGACATTAAATACTTTAATTTATTTATGACACAATGATGATGCAGTAATTGCCGTATTAATCAAAGAATAATATAATTGATATTATAATTATCCAAATCAATGTAATTTGAGACTTTTTATAAATTAAAATAATTTTATTAGTTAATATGACATGTTTATATTTTTTAAATGATTTTTTTGATTTAATAATGTTTTTATGACTTTAACAAAAATCAATTAATGAGTAGTGTCAAAATTTACAGAAAAGAGTTTTTAAAACAAATATTATATTATTAATTGATATTCAATTTATAAAAATATAAGGTTTGGCCAAGAGACTTATATCATGATATTTTTATCCTCAATAGACCACTTGGGGTTCTCTGGAATGTTTATACTATGTTTAATAACTATATAATATAAAAATACAAAGTGACACGGTAAATGTCAAACTAATTAACTAAGAGTTAAAACTAAAAGATAATGTTAATATATTGACCCAAACCTGTCTAAAACCTATTGTTTGAGTGTTTTTCGACCTATAAACTCTCTAAACTTTAAATAATCCTCTTTGGATATATTATAAACTGAATATAAATTTATTATAAAATAATATTTCTAGCTTTTCCTAAGCTGCCCCTCCTCCCCCTTATAAAAGGACACTAGTTCTAGCCAATTATTCACACCTTCAAAGTCTTTTGGATCAGCCAACCCCTGACCAAATACTCTCTCTAATTACCTCACTTCATCCTATAGGAATTATTATAATCAGAAAGCCAACCTATGGAGCCCTTTTGATAAAATAAAAAGGAAGAACTCGAAAAAGAGGTAACGTCTTCACCACCCTCTTTAAAGTTCCTTTCTTCCTCAACTTATTCTTTCTTTGTTATTTCTATTCTAAAATAATAACTCTAGTATCTTCTATATACTGTGATGTTATTATAAATATGGAACAATCAAATTCATTATTCTATCCATCCCCGGGATGACATGTCACCATACGTGCGTACGTATGACCTACCGTCTCCATGTTGTGGGGTAATTTTTATTCAATATATTCTTATTTAGATGGGTATAATAATGATGTATAATCCCTTTAAATAATAAATATAACATGATAATGATTCTTTATATATGATATAACATCTAATTATATATTATTTTAATATCAAAAGAATGATATTGTCGCTCGTGCGTACGTACGGATTACCTTCTCCACGAACGCATTGAGATTCATTCCCCATTTTATCCATTCAAGACTAAATTTTATTGGATGATTAAAAATAATATTTAAGGACATGATATCATTCTGGGTATGAAGATGATAAAATCTATCCATTACAAACATGGCTTATGTAACAGATCATATAATAAAACGAGTAAGTTAAGAGCCGAAACAACGATAATACTAAGATATTATCAACAAAGCAATATTAAAAGATCATATATGATATCATATTAATTTATATGATTCGTATATAATTTAATAACAATTATTTCACTATTATATAGGAGGTTAACCAACCTTGACCAAGGAAAAGTACAATGTAAGGGGTTTTCATCTCACTCCTTATTCCCGTGAGATTCATTCCATATTGCCACTATTATCCTTTATGTGGTGTATGTACTGCCCATAATTGTAATATTTGTGTAAGAAACTTTAATTTATGTGTATTTACATATTCATTATATGAAACCTCTCTCATGTGGTGTATTATTTGTATGGTACCAAATTGGTAAGGGTTTATTTCATAATCTCTTCATTATCCGAATGTTGTTTATACGTAATTATCTACCGGGGCCTCTTTATAATCCACATCCATGTTTCTTAAAAATTTACTTCAAAACATTCTCACTATTTTAATGAATATGGTTTAATTTCATTACTACCCTTTATTTACTTTTTATAATACGTTTACAAAGGAATATTTCTGTAATTTTCCAAACACGGTCCTTTTTATCATTTTCGACAGAATTAATGTAAGAATGTATTTTTTTAACTTATATGGTGGATGCAGTTATTCTCCTGCATTTTACACCTTTGAAGCTTCCCTTACAATACTATAAGAATATTTTCAATGTAAATGTTTTATTTTATAATTATGTGAATTATAAATGATTTCAAAAAAGTGATATTTCTCTCAAATAGTTTTGATTTCATCTATATCAACATCCTTTGATGGATTTTATGCTTATTTGAAGTTGATTTATTATGAAGATTAACTTACATATTGTATTGATGTTTTTGTGATATGTTTGACTATGGATGTGTTATTTTTATACCATTCATGGTTTATGGAGAAAGTATTGACATTTCGTATACTAGTTTTAATACAAATGTTTATGTTATGTTTAAACCTGTTCATATGAAGAATGCATTGGACTTAATAAGTGATTGGTGGAGCCCGTTATATCTCCTCGATGCGTCGGTAGGTCTCATGAGACAAAATAGTTTCTTGGCATGAGGCCTTGACAAAATCTTATTTGTAGTCTTGGCACGCGACCTTGGCTACGTAGTTATGATACTCTGACATTATACATTCCGTCATTATAAAAGTGGTTATTGATATTGAATTTGATTATTATACTAGTAGAATATCCTTGTGAATAAGTAAATGACATTATTTCATTTTATATTTTCCATATTATTCAGATGTTAAAGTTTAAAAGGCTTTTGTTTTAGTTATACATTGCCTTAAATGTTTATGTTTATTTATGAATGTTTCCGCTATATTGTTATCCTTACTGAGCATCTGAGCTCACCACTTTCAATGTTTTATTTTTCCCAAGATGTGAAGAAGTAATTTAAGAATAACCTTTAGGGATATTATGTGGGGATATGAGTGTAGACTATGGAGACTATGTTGTTGTAGTTTTCATTTTTTTGATGTAATGTAAGACTTATGGATATATCTAGTGTTTTCAAGGCTACTAAACTAATAGGTCTTTCGTGATTAGATCTTTATTGTGATCATTCCAATGTTATGTTTTAACTCATTGACTCTGGGTAACTGGGGTTGAGGCGTTACGCAAAATACCAACTCTAGTGCCTTAAGAGGACGCTTAAAAGTGGTGCGTCGAAGAAGAGGTAATCACTTCTACCAATTATTTCAAGTATCTTCCTTCTTCTACGTACACTTATTTAGTTGTTTCATTATAAATTAATAGCATCAGTTTCACTAATATACTCATTTGTTATTATAAATACGAAACAACCCTATTTCACCTTCTATCCATCATACAAGAAAATGAAATCAATGTGCGTGCATACGTACGGAATACCATCTCCACGCTTTGGCGTAATCTGGTTTCCACCACCACCTTTCATGGATGAGTATAATGGTGAAAATAAATAACTATATATTATTATTTTAAATTTATATTTATTCTGAAATATTATACATACACTTCAAAATAATTCCACGATCATGGGAATGATATCATCGCTCGTGCGTATGTATGAACTACTATCTTTACAAACGCGATGAGATTCATTTTCCATGATTAACCATTAAAGTATGATTATAATGTATATATAATAAAAATTCATGAAATAGATTACATAATAATTATACTGGATTTATGTACATATATGTTTCATTTACTTAATTCCATTTAATTCAATAAGGTAATGAAAACAACATTCATGCCTACGTACGACCTACCCTCTCCATGAACGGTGTATTTCATTTCATTTATCTGTATTATACATATATATACGGAATATATATGATATATAAATCAATATTTACATTCTGGAATGTATTATATTATGATATATGAAATAATAATATCATGAACAACATGTCCAACCACGTACGATAAATAAAACGATTTTACCCAAAACGCTGCTTTAACATGGAATTTACAAAAGAATGGGTAATATAATGTCATAAGTGAACCATATATGATATCATAACAATGAATATGATTCTCTAATAAGTTAATTTCATTATTTAAATCCTTATATAGGAGGTTAGGATACGTCCGAAGCATATCATAACTAAGGTAAGGGAAAACTTTTCCAAACTCGTTTTTATCCGAGATTATTTATTCGTAAGTATTTACTGGGGTTATATTAATCATCCATGTCCCTATTTTCTAAAAATGGTTCCATTTATTTTTAAAGACCTTTTTACAAATTTATGAGTTTTACTACTTGGTATGTAAGGAATCTTTCTTTTGTTTACATTACGAGGTGATGTTTTGGATTTTCTGGAAAAAGTACGAGAAGAATGTTTTTTTAACTTATCCAGCATGAACTGATTTTAAGATTTCATAACACCTTATTTTCATGAAGATTACTATATAATATTTAATGAAAGTTTCAAAAAAATCATTTTACTTTAACATTTCATGGCATTTTGTGAAAAGAAAATGATTTTGAAGAAGAAAGCATAATTTCCTCAAGAATTCATTTCATGTGTTTTGCCAAAACTATTTTCCATCTAAGATGAAATTATTTAGTATGATTATGTTTCAAGTATAATGTATCTATGATTTACATGGTTTCACTTTTCTTATTATGAAATGATATCCATCTGTTTTATATGGATTATGTTATGATGGGATGATGTTTATGAAACTCATTTTATTCTATGGGTTATGGTGAATGATTTATGTTTATGTTTTGGCACACATAAGAATGATTTCAATATGAGATTGGTGGGACCTATATCTACCTCTAATTCATTGGGTATTGATTTATATCACATGAGATAGACATGGCTAGAATAAAAAATTAATCTGTTTCAGTGATACAGGACTAGAACGAGGAGTGAACTCGATTCAGAAAGGGACATTGTCCACTAAGATGGTCTTGGAAGCAATTCCTTGGATACTATAGAAATCATATCATGTTATTAATGGTTTTCCACAATTACATGTTTTCTTCCAATGATATTTTATCATGATTGATGTTCCATTATGATATATGCCTTACATACTTCAATGATTTATGTCTTTTCTCAAAATTTTGATGTTTAGATTTTCTGTTCATGTTTTTGCATTCAAATGTTTATGGATTGTTTTACGTTCTCTATGTTTACCCTTACTGAGCATTTCAGCTAAACCTTTTTATGTTTTCTTTTCCCCAGGATATAAAGAAATATTTTAGGTATGAAAATAAAAAGGGTAGATCTTTATGGGAGATGTTGAAGATCTTTCACCATGATTAGAAGATTATATTCCATCTTTCCAAAGACACTAAACTATTATGATCCATGATTGTTATTTTTTGTTATGTATTAAGTATTCTGCAAAAGTAATGTTATGTACATGTACGTCAGGATATGGGTCTCTACAAGATTGGAGGGACCTATATATCCCTCCAATGCATTGGGTAAAGATTTTTATCTCATGAGATTAACATGGATGGAATGGAAAGTTAATCCAGTTTAGTGATACAACACTAAAACAAGGAGTGAACTTAGTTCAGTAATGGGAATTGACTGCTATGGTGGTCTTGGAAATGAGATATGACTAATATGAAATGATTTTCTATGATTATGTGTGTATTCCACAAAGATTCATGTTTTAATTTATGATTATTGGGATTATATCTCAGTACTATGATGTATCCCATGTTATGATATTTTGATCTCTTTAGCAGGTTATGATTTTCAAAATGTTATGTTCTTATGAATATGATTTGAATGATATTTCTTTTGTTTACCCTTAATGAGTATTTGAGCTCACCCTTTTGTATGTTTTCTTTTCCCCTGATCAGGAAGAAGGCTATTAAGTCGGATATGCCAAAAGAAACTCTAGATATGATGAAATAAATGAGAGAGAATGTAGATGATTTATGAACCAGTTGTTTATGTTTCCCAGTTTCTAAAGACACTATACCTATACGGTTCTATCATGGTTTTGTTATATGTTGTAATAATTATTCCTCAATTCTAAATTAATATCCATGTATGTAATGTATGGGTCATTATAAAGTGAATGACTATTGGGGATATGAAATCTATTTGGAGTATGTGAGATGAAGGAGAATGGGTTTATATATTTATTGGAGATACATATGATTAGAATAATAAACACTCATTAAATTTCAATATTGAATCTGATTCAATAATTTCTTTTACCAAAACATCTATAATTAAAAGATATACCAGTATTATGCATAATGATGATTTTAATGAATATAGGATGAATATAATGATGTTAAATAGAATATATATTACTATAATACAAGAATAATCCATTTTCTATATAACAATGAATGCTTAGACATATGTGTCATGTCTCAGTTCAAGTGTTATTTATCCTCCACGAAAACAATGATTGGATAAGAATTATATTTTTTTAATTTAATGACTATCTATTTTTTCTTCAAGAAACTTGGTATTAGTTTATTTATTATAGATTCTAATATCATTGATAGAAAATAATCATTAATTTTTCAAGTGAATTACCCTTAATGTAGAGTAAACCAACACTAGGATTTAGCATAATATAAATATTTAGTTATAAATATCTATCCAAAGAGAATGTTTTTAGGGAGATATGGTGGTAGGAACTCTAGAAGATATATCCTCATCTTAAAATTTATTCATTTAATGAATTGAGGAATTCATACTACTAGAATACATGCATGTATGTGAATGACATCGAAATCATCAAATTATAATATCATTAACTCATATTTCTTATAATGTGTAATGAATCATTTGGAATGAAAATTTCCCAGACCCTCCATGTCAATTAAATATCCAAATATTGATTTTTGAGGTATTAGAGGGACCATCAATGCCTCATTGAAGATTTTTACAAAATTCATGGTGAACGAACAGTGGCAAGGATCGACATTAGTGGAACCAATCATCACACTATGGCATCGATTGGCCATCGGTGGAAGCAATCAGCCATCAGTGGCATTTATGGGAAAATGTGGCACCCATCGGAAAAGGTTCCACGCTGACTAGTTCAATGAAATTAGTTTCAGGGTGTTAGTGACTCACCCATTAGTGATTCATTTACAACTTCTCCTAGACCTATAGGTTTTCTCCAGTAATTCCTTTTTCAAAGTTAATGTAGTTTAAAACCCCATTTGAATATATTTATGGCCCATAAAATGTATTTTAATTCCGTAGAGATTCAGGAAACCCCTGAATTACCAAAACGTATAGCACTTTTATCAGTATCACACACTTTATCATGTTTTCTATTCTCATGTGTTTTCCAGTTATTCCTTAGTTATGTGTTTTTCTCTTTTTAAAGGAATTTTATCAACTCATAGCTATTCGCTGGTCTATATACACTATTTCCTTGGGGAATTATTAAATCTCAACTAATTTCATCTGTTGAATCCATCGTTCCATGTGGTCAATCCATGATCCGACTTTTTAGTACTTTCATATGGTTACCCATATTTTAGGATTTTTATTCTACATAATCTAAAATATCCTCTTCCTTCATCCATTTCAATCCAATATGTTCCCCTCGAGACATACTCCCACGACGAATCAGGAGACAATTATGGATCCCTTTCTATTTAGCCATGGAGTTCTTCCTATAAGTCACATCATCCCATGTTCTTGGCACAACATGAAAACATCGATCCTTGATCATACATGAATGGGTTCATCCTTGGCCTCCCATTACTATGTGTCATGTAGTGTGGGTATGATAATGTTCCCTCGGGACGTACTTGAAACAAACATTAACAAACATGATAAACAAACTTTTAAATAAAGAAGGTATGGTAAATATGATGATTTTCTTTTATTTTACCTTCATTTTTATGTTCTAAATTGTATGGGCTTCTGTCCACTATAAATCGTGGCCATTGGTGGTCCCTTGATGCAAACTAACAAATCTCTATTTTCTGGATAATCTTCATATTGAATGAATGTGTCATGGAAACTAATTAAACACATAATCAAGGATGAATAAATAAATTCTTTAGAGATTAAACCCTTGTTAGATCAACCATGTTAAAAAATGGAATGAGGGAACTTACAGAATGGTTTCAGATAATTCTATAAACTCTATTAATCTGTTTTGGTGATATGCACAGTTGTTATATTCAATGTTTTTGGGGTGAAGTTGAGGGGAATCGAATCTTGGTTTGAGAGGTTGTTGGTTAGTGAATCTGAGGCTGTATGGAGTTGGCGATAAAAATTATAGACCACTTAATTTTGGGATTGATTCGGTTATAGTACTTCTAGGGATCTCACGGATCCCATTTTGATGTTGTTATTTACAAGAGAATTGGGAGTGGATGTTTAAATTCCTAATCAGTTTTTTTCATTTAGTATTATTTTGGATTGTGTATATGCATGTTAGTTTCTTGGTAGTGGTTGAATATTTAAATAGAATCACTTGGACATAACAACAAGAACAGTTACAATGGGGAACTTTTTTCCAAACATGGTTAGTTCTCTAGTTTTGGTTATTGTGTACATGTGCATGTAGGGGTAGCTACAATAGTTGTTGGTGCTGGATTGTTGTTGGATTCCAGTCCCTTATGTTTTGATGATTTCATTATTATCTATATGTATAAAATTTAGTTCTTGTGATTCATATATGCACCCCACCGAGGTTGAGAACATCATGATGAACACCCCCATTTCATGGGGAGTGAATTTTTTCCAGCATTCCTATGAGTGGATGGTTATTAGCTCATTTCATCTCCCTCTCTCTTGTATCCCATGACTCTTCAGGCAGGTTTTGATGGTATGAGGTTTATTATGGCCCATGAATCATCATAAAGGGTGTGTTTTGGTGGGTTGTCCTAGGTGTGTGTGGTATGGTTTGTTTCCCGTGTGACATCAAGATGATGCATAGGTTTCTATAGGTAGCAAGGGTGGTTGTGGTTTCCTAGGTGCCATTGGGTATGAATTTTGGTTGTGATGGAACATGTTCATGTGTGGTTGTGATGGAACAGATTTTAGTGGGCGGGATAAATGTGATGTTGGGATGGCCCATATGGTTGTTTTTGGGGGTGGTAGTGGGATTGTAGTGAGATTTATGGGAGAGGTCTGATGCATAGGTTGATTCAAAAAACGATTGGGAAAGTGATGTGGGGATCCCCATATTGATAGGATATTACAATTATTTTACCTAACTAGCATTATTTGGGGATTGTACCCAGCTAAGGTTGGGTGGAAAATTTTCCATTCTAGGTGTTATGTTTTCCTCTATTTCTCACGGGGCATTAAAATGTCTCACCACTTATGAAAGGGAGATTTTGGTTTCCCTATAGAGTATTCCTTTGTACTAAACCAACGTATATGAATCTCGATTAATGTTTCAGGGAGGATGTTGCAAACTGTGCTAGACCTTACAAGCTCGGGCATGGGGACAATTTTTGTTGTTACATTTCATATCTTTTGGTACATTCATTTTGTGTTTTTCTTATACATTGTATCATTTTATTTTGAATATACATATGGGAATGGATTTTTGGAATTTCATTTATCTTTAGTCCTTTATGTTTCAAGTATTTACCATCTTATCTATTAATATTTTTCAATAAAAAGGTTATGCCTTGCATTTATTTTAGATTTTATAATCTTGGTGCTCGTCGCTACTCTGGGACCTACTGAATGTGGGACATTAGGGTCATTATCTCACCTTAATCTTGATGAAGGATGGGCAAATAATCTTTTTTTCATTCCCTAATCATGGAAAAGGCGGATCCTGAAAGAATTGTATCAGAGGCGATGGTTGAGAGATATGATTTAGTTTGACGATAGTCATAGTGAGAATTTCATGGGATTATTGGGAAATATTGTTAGAAAGTCTTAGTATGTTAAATGGGACATGGAAAACACGAAAGTGCATATGATTATAGGTCCCCCAGTGATCTGATGTGAGGAAAGTAGACATACTGGACTGTAAGGTTAGGCTACACTGACAACAATTTAGAGACACTAGGAAAAGGTACATGAATCATAATGAATTTAGTTCCTGTGTTTCATGGGTGTTATGGAAATTTAAATTAAATAAAATTTTGAATCAAAATTTAAAATGAAATTTATTGGCCAAATATGCTTATGAATTCATTGTTTATCTTTTCAACTATGGCACATGGATGTCGTCCATGAGTAGTGCGGGTAGTCGAGGCCACGTAGGATGATCTTGTGGATCAGAGGAGGGTTGATCGAGAGGAGGAGGAGGACCTATGACTGATGATACTTCATGCCTTATAGAGGCAAACTCTGGGATTGTATGAGGGTACTGTCTCAGACATGAAGATGGAGAGATGGATCGAGGAACTAATGGTCCCATTCAATTTGATCTTGGATCTGATAGTGTATTGGGATCCTCTAGTATTGAGCTAGATGTTAGGTGTATCACCTCCATAGTGGATGATTTATCTCTAGGAGAAGAAGGAAACAATGGTTTCTTGTACTAGCAATGAGAAGGAGTTCCTGGAGAAATTTCATTCATCCACGATGTAGGCCGAAAATAAGAATGAGATACACTGCCTCTAGATAGAGAGCATGATGATATGGGAATTGGGGGTTAAGTTCAAGGAATTCGTTTTTTAATTGGATTCTATTTCCGAATGAGGAGTCACAAGAAAGATTTTTTGAGGAGGCACTCCAACCTTCCCTTCAGTATGTTGTTACTCACTTCATTATACTGATTTACATGGTGGTTGAAGAGAAGGATGATGTCGTGGAGAGGTTGAACATGCTGGGAGGTGCGCTATGAGTGGGGAGCCAGTTACATTCACCAATGGGGAAAGTCTCCAAGAGAAGGCCACTAGAATTTGGGCCTACCTAGTTTTAGCAGGCTGGGAGAAGGCCACAGTAGTTACACATCCGATCTCTTAGTCCCCACCCATTCTCAACAGAACTAGGAACCAGGAGCTTTACCTGTGGCAGATGTTGGAATCTTCAGAATCAGTTCCATGTATGAGTAAAGTACGGTGAGGGTGGATATGTTCATTTCCCACCTCAACTGTAGTATTTTACAACCATGTACTTCCACTAGCAGGGGCAGTGAGCTCCCTATCCATGAAGGGTGGATGGTGCAGGAGGTGGTTGAACTCAGGTAACTCCTCCGGGTCCTCATCCAGGGTGTGGTCGGAGAGGTGTCCAACTGACAAGGTGTAGAGCCGTTTGACATGGGTATTTTCATGCCATATAGGAAAATGATACAATAGGGTCGGCGGTTATTCGATGTATTATCTGACTGTTTATTAATCTTGCATATGCCTTATTTGATTCAGGAGCATAGAACTGCTTGGATGAACCTAGTCTAGCCCATTCTGTGGGTTTAGAAGTAGAGAGAATTTACATGCCCATGGTTTTGAGTAAGCCGGTTGGAGGCTAGACTAGCATGTTTTATATTTTTCGAAGATGTAGACTGATGTTGGCATCACATCATTGCACTATGGATCTAATTCTATTGCAAATTATTTTATATGTTGTCATCCTAGGAAACAATGGGATGTCTTTCAACCACACTTTTATCAAATAATTCCAGATAACTATCGTGTTCTCATATATGGGCAACCAACGTGTAGCTTTTGTTGAAAAAATTGGAAACCAAGGGGGCTAGTTGGCATGTGGAGACCGTTATTTCATTTTTATCCTGGGTCATTCTCAAGAAGGATGGTCGGAGGATAGCCAAGAAAAAAATGATTTTCTATAGGATGTTGTTTGTCATAGAGATGATGCACAAGGATGTTTTTCTTGAGTTCTAAATCCCAGACTTGGAGTTATTCCAATGAGTTTCCCTGATGTACAGGGGATTGATAGGTCAGAATTTGTTGCATGGTGTGAAGTGGGAAATGGATGAGTCTTTGTAATTGTTCCTCATGTTTCTATAGGTTAAGATTGTGCGCCATGTTTCTTGAAGTCTTTTTTAGATGTAATACATTCCTGAGTAGAAGATGGTTGATTTCATGATGGATTTAATCATAGAACTACCCAGTGGTGAGGGGGGAAGTGATTCCATCTCGGTAGTGGTGGACCAAATAATGAAATCATCTCACTTTTTAGTGTTTAAGGAGTCGACTTTAGTTGAATCTATAACACAGAAGAACGTTGGTGAAGTTGTGCGACTGCACGAAGTTCCCATAACCATCATTTAGGAATAGGATACACGCATTATATCATCAGTATCGGAGGGAGTACAAAATGATTTTGGAAACCCACTTTTTCTTAGCGCTTATTTCCATCCTCAGAAAGATGGGCATATAGAAAAGACCATAATGACATTTGATAATATGAAGAGAGCATTAGTTATGGACTTCAAAGGATCAGGGGTGTGGAAATTTTATCTAGTAGAGTTTTCCTACAATAATAAATATGATTATACTATTTTCGTGGAATATTTCAAATCCTTATATGGAAGACAATGTCATTCGCCAGTGTGCTACACAGTGGTTGGGGAAGAAGGTGTTTTTGGCCCAGATGTGGTGTAGTGTATGATCGGTAAGGATCAACATGTGTGTGAAAGGATGAAGAAAGAACAAGACTACAATATGTACTATGTGGATCATAGGATGTGACCCTTGGTGTTGGAGAATGGTGACCATGTTTTCTAAAAGCACTCCCCTTGTTATGGAAAGCGGTGGTTCAGCCGGGAGGGGGGGGGGTTAGCTTTCTCACAGGTTTATCAAACCCTTCAGGGTTTTGGGGAGTTTAGGTTAGCTGGAAGGTCCGCTGATGTTGCCAATATGGTTTGAGTGGTTCCACAATGTATTTCATGTAACTCACCTCTTTCGATATCTACATGATGACTCTCACATCCTCGACTAGATAGAGGTGGATATCATGGAAGATGTGATGTTCGTGGAGCGACCAATGAGAATCGAGGATCGTAAGGAGGTGGGGCTTTGTGGATGGGCCATTCCCTTGGTTTGTTTGTTGCAAAATCATGGTGGCCTCAAGGAGAGTTCATAGGAATGGGATTAACCAATGTGTTCCTAGTACCCTGAGCTATTCAGATCTTTGATCTCATGTTTTTCTTTTGATCCATTCTTAAGATGTAATCTTAATATACTTATATTTTGATAAGTTGTTTCCCAATTCTCTGTTTTGTGTGAAAATTCGTGAATATGGGGAGGGGAGGACCTTATCTCTTATCAAGATGCATTAATGTTTATGTGTCTAAAAACATACGGATGAGTTAGTGCCACCCAAAGTGGATATTATTTTGAAAAGGAGGAAGGATATCCCTAATCAATGTTTCTCGATTGTGTGACCATTTTTTGTTTTTATGGTTACCTGGGGGAGAGGAGAGGTAAATTGTTTAGATTTGTTTAGAAGATAGATGTGAGATATGTTTTTATAGATGTTGAGGTTTTAATCCATCTTTTGAACAACTATAGGGTGGTTTGTTCATGATAGGTATCTTACGAGGTTTCTGTTCAAACCCCTGTCTTTTCTTTAGGATTACTCTTGAATGTTAAAGGCTTTAATAAGTTAGAGATGTATCTAATGTAATATCTTGGACCCTCCAAGTCCATTAATTTTTCAAATTCAAAACTCTGAGCTATCCTGGGGATCATCAATGACTCAATATAGAGTTTTCCAAATTTTAGGGTTAATGAATGGTAGCACAGATTAGCTATAGGTGGCACTGATGGGGAATGGGGGCAATGATCGACATCACTAACACACCCACTGGTGTTAGGGAATATGTCCCAGGGTTTCGATGAATAAACCATTGTTATTTAATATCAAGCTTCTCATAGACATTTTTGTTTTGTTCTAGTAACACCTCTTTTAACGTAAATGTGTTTTAATACCCCATTCAATGTGATTTAGAACCTGTCAAATAAATTTTAAATAACAAATGATTTGGGTGACCCTTGAATTACCAGATCGTGTTGCCTTTTTATCAGTGTCACAACCTTATCTGTGTCTTCGAGTATATCGTTTTTTCTAGTTAGGTTATTGTTACATGTTTTTCTCAATTTATTGGTAATCAATCAACTCAAAACCATCTGTTAGTCTATATCCTCTAATTCTTAATGAAATTATAAAATCTAAATTTATCCAACATGTGGAACCACTAAGAGGCATGCTCAACCACGATCAGTATTTTAGTACATCGAAATGGTCTCCCTGATTTCTGGATCTAGCCTCTTATTAATCCAATATCCTCCCATGCTTCTTCTTTTTAGTTACACTAAGTGTTCCTTGAGACTTATTCCTAACGAAATTATGTGCCCATGTTGGAGCCCTTTGTGATCAGACTTTGAGTTCTTATTACAATTCATGTCATCCCATGTTCATGGAACAATGAGAAAACCTTGACCCATGATCATCCAGATAGGTGTTCATCCTTTGTCTCTCATTACTGTGCATCATGAGGGGTGAGTATGATGTTGTACCAATAGGATGTATATTAAACCAATAATAACACATATAATAAACTGATTATTAAGGAATAAATGGGTGGAAAAGATGATGATGTTGATGTATTTTTGGTTCATTTTTATGTTGTGAATTGTATGGGCTCTTGTCCAATGAAAATCGTAAATGATGGTGGTCCCTTCTTGCGAATTGTTGATGCTCTGTTTTCCAGATAATATTGTAATTGCAATACTGTAACATGGAAACTAATTAATCACATAAACATGGTTGATTAAATGGATGCATGATGGATGAAAACCCTAGTGGGATCACCCCAGTCAACCAAACTGTGAAAAATAACTTAATTAATGGTGATGCCTAAATTTAAAAACTGTATTACTCAATTCTAGTGATATTCATGGTTGCTATGTTAAATGTTTCTGGGGTGATGTAGAGGGGAATAGAATCTCCAGTTGATACGTTTTTGGTGTTTGAATATGAGTCCATGTGGATCCAGTGGTAAATGTTCTAGACATAGTATGTTGGGGCTTGATTTGGTTCCATCACTTTGAGGGATCTCACAGATCCCTTTTTATGTTGTAATTAACACGGGAACTCAGAGGGAATTCATAAACTCCTAAATGGATTTTTTTCATTCAGTTGTTGTTTTGGATAGTGTTTATTCCTGTTAGTTTCCTGGTAGTGAAGGAATATTTAAAGGGAATCACTTTAAACTGATAATGAGAATTGGTACAATGGGGAACCATTTTCCAGAAATGGATTCTACTCTGGTTTTGGCTATTGTGTACTTGTATATGTTGGGGTTCTAGTAAGAGTGGTTATGTTTGGGCTGGTTTTTGGTTTTGAGACCCTTAGGATGGGATTAGTGCTTTATATATATATATATATATATAATTTATTTCTTGTGATTCTTATAAGAACCCCACCCATGACGCGAACATCATGTCGAACAACCGCATTCCATGGGGGATAGTGTTTTTCACAACATTCCTATGAGTGAATAGTTATTTGTTCCTTTCCAATCCCTCTCCCAGGTATCCCATTTAAAACTCATGGTTTTACAAAAATAAATTGAAATCCATGAAATTTTGTTTTAAGTAGATATTTATAACTAGCCTTTGAAAATAATATTTCCACTTTTATGTTTTGAATTTTGGAAAACAATCATCTACAGTCATGTTCAGTATGTTATTTAGAACCTAATGGAACCAACTTTTTTTGGTGAATAGTAACATACCCAATAGAATAGTAATATGAATAGTAATATGAACCTAATGAAATGTAAATTGTACTATTATTTTATTTTCTTATGTATTGAGGATAATGACATTTTGGTTATTTTTCCAGTGTGATATAAAAGCAGTTCTACAATTAAATTTATTAAATTTTTAATTAGGTATGATTTTATTTAAAAATTAATTTATCAATATTAAGAAAATTATTCTAAAAAATGTAGTTTAGTTATTAATTATACAAGTCGACATATAGTATGGTTGATCTTTTTTGAATTTTCAGAAATTCTTCAATTTTTTATGAATAATAAAATACGAAGAAATATGATAAATTCTAAATAAATTATTTTTGGTACATCATAGGCGATGTCAGGAAGATGTAAGGCCACTTGGTTCAAAATCAGATGCCATTATTACTATTTAGGGTAACATGAATTATGAATATTCATAGTCTTGAGGAATAATATAATAATAATGATTAAAATAAGGAAATATACCCCCTCTCCTCCATTATAAATACCACCCACATCCCCCTCTTCCTACCAATCCTATCATGCATTGAGCCTTAACTATGTTCTGCATGACACCAATACAAAGGATTTTCCCCCTAGCCAAAAGCATCTAGTCTCACCAAAATTCCAAAAGAAAATTCCTTACGAATGATCTCATGGAGAATAGATCAAGAGGTAAACATCATCTTTTAATTTTTTTACTTTTCTATTATTTGATGTTATTCTTTTTCATTCACATTGGATTATGTTGGGATATTTCATTCCATGTATACCTTACTTCATATACTTTTTAATAATGATGATAGACCCCCTTTTCTCTCATCAATTTATTTTATGAAAATTTAAGCGATGCTATTAGGCTGCAGAATTCTCATGAGAGCTTTCTTAATTTTTCATTTATTTTGAGTTTCTTTCTTCTATTTCCTCACCTCCTCTTATACAAGAGGCATTAAAGCTACATAATATTTTATATAATGATTTTTATAATTTTAATAGAAATTCCTTGTCAATCTTCTTCTCCTCCCCCAGTTATTCAAGGAATTAAAAACATTTTTCATCATGTGTCGAATTATAGACATTGTGGACAATGTGATTTCAATTTGCATTAATTTCATCAGTGCCAGTCATGAAAACATTTTTATGGTTGAAACAGGTAATAATATATGTATTATGTCTCATCCATAGTTGTAGAATTATTTTTTTACACATGGTGTTAATTTATAAACCAAAATGTGGTCGTTATTATCCAAGAACCACAAAAAAGATCTAAAAAACACCATTAATGTTTTAAAATATGAATCATCTTTATTTAAGAAATAAAAATGATAAATGGTATAAATTATGGTACTGGAAATATGTAAATACTACACCATTCCAATTATGGAATTTCACTTCCAATCAGCAAGAACATTCCATCAGGAACCGATCATGAAAATCTTGTAAAGAACTCACGCAAAACTATGCAAGGAACCAAATAATAACAATTAAAGGGTGAAATGATGTAATTAAATGATCATATAAGGTATCCTAAAGATGTATACGATTATTTATTATATTTATAACACTCTCTTAACTTTTATACAATATGATTAAATGAGTTGAAAGTAATACAAACCTGATGTAAGGGAATTCTTAACCCGATTTCTATCCTTTGGGTTAACCTTATTCATCATTATTTATGCGGTATTTAAATTTATTGTGTGATGAAATATGATTATATTATGCTTAATTGTATTTATTTATTGTTTATAAACAAATTATATCCCCTCTATTAAGTCTCACTTCAATTATATGATATTTATAAGGGAATTTTATTTTAAACCCATCTTTTAAAATCATGTATTATGAAATTCAGAGGAAATGTTTTTATGAAATTATTCATGTTTTATGAATGTGTGATGTTTAATGGGAATAGTTTATTATGATGGGTGGGACCTATATCTCCCATCAATGAACTGGGTATGTGTATGTTGGAAGTCGGTAGTATGGTTACTCCAAATGTTACTGCGATGGTTAAACAAATTGTATGGTAGTTGAGAGGGTAACAAATTATAAGGGATCCTAGAGGTTTAAAATATTATTTAATTAATTCCCCAATATAAATTTATGATTATATTTATGTACATATGATTTTTGGATCTTTTGTAAATCTCATGTTTCCGAAAGTACGTTTATTTGGGTGACAAGCATGTCTATTGAAAATGATTTCATTTGTTACAAGTTTTCATGGACTAATTTGTTCTTTCCTTATTTTTATATCACATACTATGCTTTTTGTTCATATCACATGTTTTTAAATGATATTAACATGTTATAAGTATTTTTATGATAATTAAGGAATCCATGTTAAATGTTTGATGAATTTTCAAATAAATCATGTTTTATTTGAAAAGTCTTTATTTTGGATGAATTGATTATTTTTTTAAAGGTATTCATTCCATAATAATGTTTAATTTTATTAAGGAGTTATGTAATAAATCATTATATATCTAAACATTAATATATCATCATCATCAAATTATGTTAATTCTTGACCAAATTTAGGATTATGTAATGTAATAAGGTCGTATCCTTATAGTTGGTATCATAGGATGGTTTAGATAACATTAGGGGTTAGAATGATGTTAAAATAACACCATAAATTATTTTTACTCCATGATAAATTTAAAATGTTATATCATTTAAATATTACACTGTTTCTTCATCTATGATGTTTTTGTTCTGAATGGTTTTCCACAGAAAAAAAAGGGATGATGAAGAGGAGATGAACCGACAGAACGATATCCTTAAAAATCTTTAGCCCAGAATGGTAGGTATTGGAACTGAGCATCTTGTGATAGTAATTTATTGGCTAACACATGAAATAAATTTTGGTGTAATCCATGAAGGGGAACAACCAGAGATACCACAACTGAACATGATTATAGTGGATCATTTTGCTAGAAAACACCATAACACTTTCAGTGAATCTTCTAACCCAGCAGCTCCCGAAGGATGTACTAAATCCCAATAAAATATATCTGATTTTATGAGATATTCAGATAAACAATAGGTATTTCTTTCCATTTATCATTTTGAAGTTGAAGTAGATTATTGGTGGTAAATGTTAAGGAATATCAGGGACATAGTGTATTTTGATACCATATATTGGGATGACTTTAAAAGCATTTTCCTTGAATTTTTTTTTCATAAGGTGGTGTGACGAAGGGCAGAGAAGAAATTACATGAATTAATGAAAAATAAGGATGATTCATTGGCTATGTATGATGTGATATTAACCAGACTAGAGAGGTATTCTCCAAATATTAATCAGGATCTTGATAGAAAAATCAACCGATTTTACTCATGACTGAAACCAAGCTATCGAAGGGCGGTGGCCTCCTATGAAATCAACAGTAATGAAAAAAATTTCTGATGTGCGGAAAAGAAATATATGAGGATTTCTGATGATCGTGTTCATTTTTTGAAACAAGAAGAAGAAGTGGTCCTAATGGGAAGTGATGGGTAGGAATCACTAAACTAAATTTTACTGTAAGAAAATATAGTTTATAGTTTGTGAAAAGTGTTTCAAGATTCACCCTAGGGACTTTCGTAGAAAACTGAAAAGTATATAAAATGTGGTAAGATATGACATATGGCCTGAGATTGTAATTATAATGATCCTAAGACTAATCCAGATGAGAAATATATTAAGTTTTTTATATGTAGTGAAATTAGTCATTTTGAAAATTAATTCCCAATGAGAGATCCTAATAATGCAAATAATGTATACTATAAAACGAATGGTGTAGTGAGATCCTTTGCAAATATGTCAGTAGATGTCGGTCCATCCAGTGATGTGGTATCTGGTACTCTATTCGTTTACTCAAATTTTTCTAATTTTTTTTCGTCACAGGGTCTACATATTCCTTCATTTCTATGAAATTATCTGGTAATTAGGAAATATCACCTCAAAAAAGTAGACCGGAACTTGTTGTTAAAACACTAGAGGGTAATATAATATCAAAGAAGAATTACAAGAATATTTATATTGTATTCTGTGGAAAGACTTAACCTATAAAACATATTGGTTTACCCTTAGTCGATTTTGATGTTATTATCATAATTGATTGGATTTCTATTTATCCTGCAAATATTGATTGTTGAGGTAAAGAAGTTGTTCTTCCAAAAGAATTTCAGTTTGTATTTCAGAAGGAACCGATTAAATTTATAACATATCAGGAAGCTGAGAAAATTTTGAAATATTCAAATTAAAGTTATCTTTCTCATATTATTGAAAACAATAAAACTCTTTAGGTTAATGATGTGCTAGTGTTAAATGAAGCCCTTGATATTTTTCTGATGTGTTACAGGATGTCATACCTGATCGGAAGTCGATTTCAAAATTGACTTAGTTTACGATGCTAAACCTATTTCAAAAACCCTTTATTGTTGGGAGAAAAATGAACATATTGAATTGAAAAATCAGTTTTAGGATTTTCTTGATAAATGATTCATTCTTCCAATAACTTTACCGTGAGGTACTCTTGTTTTTTGTTAAAAAGAAAGATAGATCAAAGACGCTTTTAATTGATTAGAGAGATTTTAATTACATCATTGTAAAAAATAGGTATCATTTTCCTTATATCGATGAATTTTTTGGCCAAATCAAGGGAGGTCATTACTTTTCCAACATTGACTTGATATCCAGATACCATCAGCTAAAGGTGAAGGATGATGACATCCCGAAAACAACCTTTCATTCCAAATATGGGAATTAAGATTTTTTTATGTCGTTTGGGTTATTTGATGCACATTCTATATTAATGAATATTATGAATAGAGTATTTCATCAGTTCTTGGATATGTTTGTGGTTGTTTTTATTAATGACATTCTGGTATTTTCTAAAAATAAAGAGTTTCATGAAAAACATATGAGGGTAGTTCTAAAATCCTTAAAAGATGTGACACATTATGGAAAATTCAGAATGTGTGATCATTGGATACAAAAAATTTCTTTTCATATGAACGTTTTAAATATAAATGGAATATACGTTGATCCGACCAAAAAATGTGGTTGATGAATGAACAAGAACCAAAAATGATACAGAGATTAATAATTTTCTTGGGTTAATAGGTTTTTACTGACGGTTTGTTAAGAACAATTCATGTCAATCGATCCCAGTAACCAGGATAACAAGAAAAGTGGTTACATATATTTGGATAGAAGAATGTGAAGTTTTTTTTCAATAACAGAAGAAGAGATTGGTGACTGATCCAGTTTTGGACATACCTACCCAAAATGGTGAGTTTTTCATCTACAGTTATGCTTTTTTCAAGGGAATTGGTTGTGTTGTGATATATAATGATTAGGAAATTTCTTATTCTTCCATAAAAAGTAAATCTCATGTGTTAAGTTATCCAACACATGATTTATAATTGGATACTGTGGTTTTTTCATAAAAATTTTGTATACGTCATTTATATGGACCCAAATGTGAAATATATACTGTCCATAAATGTCTGATGTATATATTCACATAGAAGGAATTAAAAACGAGGCAGATAATATGGATTTAACCAATAAATGATTATTATTGCATGATCAATTACCATCTGAGAAATGAAAACAATGTGGTAGATGAAGTGAGTCGAAAACATCATGCATCATTAACCATGTTATGTTGGGAACATGATTCCTTGATTAATGATTTGAGGAATATTGTCTTAGATGTAGCTGGTGAAGGGAATACATCTATTTGGTCTCAAGATTCAGTACATTCATTTTTATTGGATAGAATTAAGAAAGTGCATAAAGAAGATCTTGATCTATAGAAAAGGGTATAATTGGTCAAATTGGGTGAGATGCCATAATTTCATCATGATAAAGACTATGTTTTAAGATTTGTAAAAAGGTTGTGTGTGAATTGTGATTCCCAGTTGAAGAAATAAATGTTTTTTGAAGCTCATAGTTCTCCATTTTCATTTCATCCTTGCATTATTAATATGTACAGTGTCATTCAAAAGTATATTTGGATGGATGTAATGAAAAGAGATATTGATTAATTTACCATGAAATATTTGACATGTTACTGTGTAAAGAAGAGTGGCAGTTACCGAAGGGGATGTATCAGCCTTTTCTAGTTCCAGATTATATGTGGGAGAATTTTTCCATGGAAATTGTGGTGGGACTAACTAATACATATTGAGGTGACACTACATTTTGGTTTATTGTTGATCGGCTGAAATTTTTTTCATATTTTCTTTCTATTCTTCACACAATGTCATTAGATCATCTTTCTCGAATTTACCTCAATGAGATTCTTAGGAATCATGGAGTTCATATTTCCATTGTATCATTCTACGATCCTAGTTTGACTTATAAAATTTTGAAGGGACTTTAGAATATATTGGGCACAAAATTAAATTTTATCACATCTTTTCATCCTCAATCAGATTGGCACTGAGAACGAAAAATTCAAACGTTGGTGGATATTCTTAGAGCTTGTTCAATGGACTACCAGGGAAGTTTATATCATTATATTTCTTTAGTTTTGTTTTCTTATAATAATATTTTTCAATCCAGTACAAGTATGGAACATTTCGAGGAAATTTATGGGAAGCAGTGTTGGAGACCAGCATTTTGGGATGAAGACTATGAATGAAAGTTGATGGGCCAGAATTAATAGAGGAAGTGGATGAGAATGGGAAGATGATCCCATATCAAATGAGTATAGATTAGAGAATATAGAAAAGATATGAAAATGACAGAAGGAAATAATTCCCTTTCGAGGCATGTGACAATATTTTCCATAATATTGATCCTTGGAAATATTTGATGTGTTTCAGTAAAAAAGGGAAGTTATGTCTGTGGTTTATTGGTCCTTTTGAAATCCTTGAAAATGGAGGACCAGTTTCATACCAAGTAAATTTTTCATCCAATTTTATCTTAGGTACATAATGTTTTTCATGTTTCGATGATGAGGATGTATGAGCCAGATTCATCACATGTCTAGAGCCTATATGTAGTTCAGTAGGAAGATATCCTTTCTTATGAAGAGAAACCAGTTCAGATTCTTGATAGAAGGGAACATGTATTGTGCAATAAGTTAATCTATAATGTATTTTTTTTGTAAAGAAACCACCTGGTAGTATGAAAATGGTATAAGGGGAAAATAACCTCAGTCATTTAGTAAGTAAATAAAATTACTAAGAAACATTTTCCTGAAGGTGGAGATAATGTAACACCCCAGGGTTTTCCAAAAATAAATTGAAATAAATGAATGTTTGTTTTATTTATATATTTATAACTATCCTTTAAAAATATATCCACTATTATGTTATTAGTATCAAAAATGGCCATATACAATTGTGTGCAGCACGTTATTTAGAGTCTAATATAACCAACTTTGTTATTGGTGAATAGTAACATACCCTTATGAAGATTAAAATGAATAGTAATATTACCCTAATGAATAGTAAAATATACTATTATTTTATTTTAAATAGGCTTGATGATAATGTCATTTCGGTTAATTTTTCAATGTGATATAAAAGTTGTTGTAGAATTAAAATTGATAATTTTTTAATTAATTATGATTTAACTTAAAAATTAAATTAAGAATATTAATAAAAGTATTTTAAAAAAATGGATTTCATTTTTGAATTATACTCATATGAAAATGGTATGGGTGAATGTATGGAAACTTTATGAAAATCAAGAATTTTTTATCAATAGTAATATCCGATAATATACGATAAATGCTAAATACATGATTCGCTGCATCAAATGTGATGAAAGGATGATTTAGTAAAACACTGTTCGAACTCTAATACCATTATTACTATTTTGGGTCACGTGAATTATGATTATTCATAGTCTTGAGAAAAAATATTATAATAATGATTAAAATAATAAAAACTACTCCCTCTCCTCCAATGTAAATACGACCCTCATTCCCATCTCCATACTACAACTATAAACCCATTAACCTCGTGAATCTCTTATCCATGTCCTATAGCTACTGGTCTCACCAGAAGGCCAAAACCAAATTCATCAAGAAGGATCTCAAGGAGGAAAGATCAGGAGTTAAACATCCTCTTTTATTTTCATTCTTCACTTTCAATTTATGTTATTATTTTTATTTACCATTTGTTTTTGATGGGATATTTCATTCCATGTCCCCCTTAATACCTATATTATGTAATAATTACAAGATACCCCTTTTTCTATCAACAAATTATTTTATGAAATTTTAAGTGATGGTGTTAGGCTGTAGAATTTTTGTGAGAGCTTTCTCAAGTTTTCTTTTATTTTGAGTTTCATTCTTATTCATTCCCCACCTATTATACAAGAGGAATAGAAGCCCAAAAATCATTTATATTCTGGATGTTTTCTTTTTCATTGATAATTCCATATCAATCTTCTTCTCCTCCCCCACTTATTCATGGAATTGAAAACATTGTATGTGATGTCTCGAATTACTGACATCATTGAAGATGTGATTTCAAATTTCATTAATTTCATCAAGTCTGGACTTGAAACTATTTTTATGGTTGAAACAAGTTATTATATATGTATTATAACTCATCCAAGGTTCTGGATTATTTTTTTACACTATGTTCTAATTTATAAAACTTAATGTGGTCATTATTGTCAAAGAACCACTAAAAATATATAGAAGAACATCATTAATGTTTTAACATTAGAATTATCCTAAAGTAATAATTAAAAAATATAAATGGTATAAATTATGGCAATTGAAAATGTAAATACTAACAACTTCCAATTATGGCAATTGAAATTGACATTAACTTTAGAAAACAACACAAGTGACATATGAAAAATCGAGAAAATGCATTCGGATTGTTTTAATACTTTTGCAAAACAATCCATGAGTTATTAATGACATGAAGAAATCAACAGCACCTCAATCCTACACATGGTGTGACCGATAAAGATTTTCATTAGATAAATAATCAGTATTTATTAAATGAGATAAATCATCCAAAAACATATTGATTTTACATTATTCCCTTTCATTTTTATCAGAATGAAAACATTTGAGTTCATCATTTCCAAATTTTAGTTTCACATTTCCATATTAATGTATCCATTCATATTAATGTTTTAATTTATTTCATTATTGTATTACTAACATAATATTTGTTTTCTTATATATGTGAATTTTTTTCCTTGTGTTCGGATGCATTGTTTGGAAAAAAATACCGTGGATGACAATTTTTGAGAGAGGACCACAGATATCAAAGGATGAAACATTAATGTTTATAACTGTTGTTGGATAATTGTAATTGTAACCTTGTAAAACATTATTTGAAATTTATATAGTAGTGTGTTCTTTGTATTCATGATGTTAGTTAAATTTATATAGCATTGTTTGTAAAAATATTGTGTGCGGGTGCTATTTTGTGCAGGTGTATAGGTGCTATTTTGTGCAGGTGTGGAGGTGCTGGTTTTTACAGGTGTGAAAGTGCTGGTTGTGCAGTTGTAGGGGAAGGAGCCATTATAAGTGCTAAAATAGCATTGATAAAGGGCCTTATTGTCAGTACTCAAGATAGCACAGATAAAGGCACCCCTTTATCAGTGCTATAAATGCGATGTTAATGCCGGCGTAGATAAAGGGGGGTCCCCATTATCATCACTCCGAAAAGCACTAATAAACTCCACCTTTATTAGTGCTAAAAAAAGCACTAATAAAGGGGGTCCTTTATGAGCACTTTTTTTAGCACTGATAAAGGGGACCACCCCTTTATCTACGCCGGTATTAACAGCTCTTTTCTAGCACTGTTAATGTTGGTTTTTAGCATTGATAAAAGGACAAGTTATAGTAGTGCCACTAGATTCCCACTCATATAATGTTTGTTTTTGGGAGAACCACTCCTCAAGCATTTGGTTATATTTCAACCAGTACTAAGTCCCGCAAAAATCATACCCAAGGGACCACCCCGTCATAGGGGTCCCAACATGACAGACGGCGCGTCGATCAGACGATCGATCTGTGAGATATGTGTACTTTTGTAGAAAGGGCCCGGTTAGATTCATGTATGATCCAACCCAAGCCACATGTCAAACTCTGTAAAAACATACATAAGAGTATCTTCAAAGAATCACCTTGTCACAAGGGTCCTTATTCCAAAGACGGCGCATCGTTCGGACGCCTGGTCTATTAGTTACATCTCTTTCTGTGAAACGGTGGTGATTGGACCTCATTCCAGCTCAGCTCGATTGGACCGCTGAATATGTCCAAGGGAAAAATTCCCAAAAGGGATCCCAACACCACTAACGGCATGTCGAACAGACACATGGTTCATTAGTTGAGGAGGTTTTTTTATTCGATGACTGGTTATGTCTGCGCCAGGTCCCACTTGGTCAGACCGGCCCAACACAACGGTTCTCAGTATCTACCTAACCCTGACTGGGTCCGGCCCATTATGGGTCATCTCGGTTAACTTGGTCTGGCCCATCGAGGTCAGCCCAGTTCAGTTCACGGGCCTAGGTCGTAGTTGGCACAACCCGCCAGGTCACAGGTCTGGGCCACTTGGGCAGCCCGCGTCTGGCTCGGTCCACCTGAAGCTGACCATTGTGTCATGCTGGCACCGCAATTGCGAGGTCGTTTTTGCCAGCTAGTGGGGCGCTACCCTCATGCATGAGCAGTTTGCTGTTTGGCCGATTGGGTTCCGCCAACACGGTTTGGCGTGGTGTCGCGCCACTCCTTCCTACCACGACCCGAATTCTATGGCTACTCCATGTCGCCCCCTTCTACCTTGGCTCATTGTTCGCGGATGCATCTCACCACTTTCGGCGCCTAAGGGCTCCAACCCTTCTCCCTTACAGTAGGATCGAGCCGGGCACCTTCAGCCACTGCGGCATGCCATCGTGTGCCACCTTCCCCCACCCACGACCAGTTGTCGCGGGTCTTCTCCGGCCACCGCCAACATAGCGTGCCGATAGTTTCTTCCACAGGCCACCGAACATGCCCTGGTGGTCCGTTATTGGTGTCGTATGCACCTATAGCTCCCCCGTGCTTCAACTGTCATAGCGTGACCCACTATTTCATATTGTCCATAATCTGAGGAAACCATCCCCAAAGAACAGAACATGAGCAAAGCAGCGAAGGGTCTGGGCCTTGTTCTTTTGGCCCGCTCCCTCCGCGTTAATGTGATAGAAAGCGGAAGAAAGGTAAATAGTCAAATATAACTTTTATACAATCCCGCTAACTAGAAGATGTATTCACTAATGAAGATCGAAAAAATTGCTTCATCTTTGTCGTCGGTTCGTGATTTTGTGGCGCCCGTCATCGCTCGCTAAAACTAGTCTTGTCCTCCAAGTGATTGGAATCATGGTACTTTTCCAGATCTTCGGCACTAAGTGAAGTCATGGAAACACTCCACCCAAAGCTCCAATTAAATTAGATAGGGAAAGGGTGAATAATGCATGTGGAATTAATGAGGTTCATTTAATTAATGAACCTTCCAAATTCCAACGCAACGGTTACAAAAATAAAGAGGAGTCATAAAATTTAATTGCTTGACATGTCCTTGGTACCGCCACCATCGCTCGTCTGTTGGAGGAAAAGAAAAAAAGAAAAAAAATAACATTGTTATTTAGTTATTCTTTTTCTATTCCTCCAACGGACGAGCAGCGGTGGCGGGACCCACGACAAGTCAAGCCATTAAATGGCATGTCTCCCCATTATTTTTTTTAACATCACTATTGGAATTTGGAAGGTTAATTAATTAAATAACTTTTCTAATTCCACACTTCTTACTCACCCTTCCCCTCTCATATTTATATGGAGCTCGTATTGGAGTGTTGGCACCACTTTACTAAGCGACAAAACACTAGAAAAGTTCCACGATGCCAACCACTAGGAGGACGAGGCCAGTTTCAACGAGCGGTGACGAGCGCCACTGAATCACGAACCAATGAAAACGATAAAGGAGTCCCATTGATCGCCTTAAGTGAACATCTCTTCCAGGTAGGGGGATTGTTTAAAAGTTATCTCTGATGATTAACCTTGTATCCTCTTTCTATTAAAATAAACCGAGGGTGCGGTCCAAACAAATAAGGCACAAACCCTATGTCCCTTCTCTCATGTTTCATTCTTTGGGGAAAATTTCCTTAGATTGACATAAATGTAAAATAGAGGGTCACGCTATGACCAAGGTAGCACGAGAGAGTTGTAGGCGCAGACGGATCTAAGAATGGACCACAGGAGCATGTCTGGTGGCCTGCGGAAGAAATTGCTAGCTCGCCATGTCGGCAGCAGCCGACAGTGGTGGGAGAAGACTCGTGGAAACTGGTTGTGGGTGGTGGAAGGTGGTGTGCGATGGCCCGCTGCGGTTGCCGAAGGTATCCAGCCCGATACGGCAGCACGAGATAAGGGTGGCGTAAAGTAGTTGCAGCCAGCGGGCCATGACAGAAGGGGTGGCGTGGAGCAACCACACCCAGCAGGTAGTGGCAGGATAGAGCAGCATAGCCCTGTGTCGTGCCGCATTAGCAGAACCCAGTTGGATAAACGGATGATCATTCATGTGGTGGGGCAGTGCCCCACCAGCTAGAAAAATGGGCTTGCAACCACGGGGCCAGCAGGACACAACGGTCCACCTTCAGGCGGACCGAGCCAGATGTAAGCCATCCAAGCAGGCCGAACCTGGTTAGAAAACTGGACTTGCTAGCAGGCCAGGCCAGACCTGCCCCGTCGGCCGGACCCGTAGCTTGGAGGGCCAACGCGGTTGGGCCGAGCCCCATATGATGGTCCGGGCCATCCGCGGTCTGGGCCCACAAACCAAATCGGGGCAACCCTAGTGATCTAGACCCACTAAAATTGGATGACCCATAATGGTCTGGACCCATGTGGGGTTAGGTAGACCCTAGGAACCATTGCGTCGGGCTGGCTTGACCGAGTTGGACCGGGGCCAGACCCAACCAGTCATCGAATAAAGAAACTCCCATAACTGACGAACAAAGTTTTGGTTCAAAATTCCGTTAGTGGAATTGGAATCCCTTTTTAAAAGTGGTCCCTTTGGCATATTTTGGCAGGAAGAGTGAGCCAGGCCGGACCGAGGTGCGATCAACCCTGTTTCACAGAAAAGAATGTAACTCACAGACCGGGTGTCCGATCGACGCATCATATGTGTCATAAGGACCCTTGTGACATGTCAGTCCTTTGGTGGTACTCTAAGTGAGTTTTAATGAAGTTTTACATGTTATTTGGGTTAGATCAGACTTGAATCCAACTATGCCTTTTTTACAAATGCTTTTATATCTCACAGACTGGGCGTCTGATCGACACGCCGTCTATCACGTTGGGACCCATATGACGGGGTGGCCCCTTGGGTAAGATTTTTTAAGGCCTTAGTACCAGTTAAAATATGACTGATGGCTTGAGGATCGGTTCTACTAGACACAAGCATGATATGAGTGGGAATCTAGTGGATGTCTATGGCATGAAGAAGAAGAGCAAACAATGTGGGTCAGAATTAGAAAATCTAGAGTGGGTTGATCTAGATGTACGAATAATAATGCTTACCTCTTTACTAGAGACCATGTGTTGATCATCATCTAGAAACCCAGTGTGGATCAGCATCTAGTGACCCAATGTGGATCAGCATCTAGGGACCCTATGTGAATCAGCAACATAGTGACCCTCTGTGGATCAACATTATATAGACACGGAGCAGATCATCATCTAGAGACCCTATGTGGATCAGCATCTATCGACCCATGTGTGGATCGGCAACATAGAAACCCTATGTGGATCAACATCACAACAACCCTATATGGATCAACATCTTGCGACCCTCTCTGGATCAACATCTAGCGACCCTATGTAGTTCAACATTAGCGTTACCTGATGAGGACCATCCATTCAGTGGCCCGTCATAGAACAATGACTTATGTCCAAGAGTAGATCATTATTAGAACAACTCCTCTGTGGGAAAGTTTTGGAACTTCTATGTTGTATAAGATGATATAACTTAAAACTATTCATCTATAGTGTTGATCAATGAGTTGTATACTTGGTGTGAGCTGACTATTGTTTTCTGCTTTTTGATTGAGGTCTTGATTTGTGGTATTTTCTTTGTGAAACTCTTGGAGACCGTCCACATTATTGGGATCCCTACTGAGTATTGTTATACTCACCACTGCACAGGCTTCGCCCGCACCTTGTCTTTTCTTGTGCAGAAGACAGACAGCTTTGACCGAGGATTGGGAGCCAGGCCTGGACGGCACTCGAAGGTGGACCTTTATATGTGACATGCCGCAGTGATGACCAACCGTGAGATGTACCTATAATTTAGGAAGGAACCTTGGTAGATGATATTGGGAGATTTTTTTATGTTTCTATTGTATATTTCAGTTGGGCTTTTATTCTAGCCCCATTTTCTTATAGAAATCACCCCCTTTTTACTTTCAATAAACATCATTTTACTACTACAGTTTTACTACGTGGGTTGTGCTCAATGTATTCTTGGACTATGTGTTTGCAGGTTTAAATGCAATGCCTTCCCGTTTTATAGGGATATTTCATTCGGTGCTAGTCACCAACCCCTGGTATGTGGAAGGCAGGCTTGGGGTAGTCATAGCACGACCCCAAGGGGACGGGTCGTGAAAATGTGGTATTATAGGAGTTGGTTCCCCCGAAGAACTAGGAATTTGATCATTCTAATATAGCAGTAGTGTTATGTGTTTTTAGGGTGGTTTTTAGTTTTGGGATTCTGGTGTTGGTGCAACGGCTGACATATCCATACACTAGGATAGTGAATTCTGGTTTCCGACTCGATACACAAAACACTGATTGCATGTGTTTTGGAAATGGTTTTACCTTGATCTATTTTGAGTTAGCTCAACATGTATAACTTATTTACCATGGAGCACCTATTTTCATTCAGGATGCCACATTAAAGGTGACTAGTTAGGATTACCGAGAGAGTACACAATGACAGCCCCCCGAGGGATGAGGCTTCGGTGAAGGGCCCTCTTATGGTGATAGTACCATTGTGTGGTGTACAAGAAACATCACTACCCGTTGGGAAGCCATTGCTACAAGCCACACTAGCGGATGATGAACGTCGACTGAGCGCATTGCATGAGTTCCAGTGGCAAAGGCCTTAGAGGTTCTTGGGTGAGACTGATCTACAGCTAGTTGAGGACTAGATGGAGGATGTGGCCAATGTTTTTCACCTAGTTGTGACACCTGCCGACCAGATGGTGTTCCAAGATGCTCGCCTTTTCCTGAGTGCAACAGGGTGACAGTAGAGACTGATGCTATAGCTACACGATTCGGTGACCCTCGCATGGGCAGATTTTGAGGGCCTCATTAGGGAAGAGTTCATTCTAGCGAATCTATGCTCTGTAAGTATAGAGGAGATGCTACACTTACGAAAGGGAAGCCTAACCATGGCCCAGTACTCGGTGAGGTTCACTGACCTCTCACTCTACTCTATCAACATGGTGTGAGAACCTTTCCTTAGGGACCAAGCCTTAGAGCATGGAATCGAACAGGAGATCAGTGCTTTGAGGGTAACTCTCAGCTTCCCGACGCAAGATGGACTACTGGAGAGAGAACTTTTGGTGGAGATTTTTCTTGCTGATCAGGAACCAACAGTGAGACCCACCACTGGGCGACACGTATCAGAGTCATCTATGGCTAGTAGTAGGCAGATGAAAAAGAGGTCTAAGAGGAATAGAACATTTGTTGGATGACCCTGGGACATAGGTTCATAGGTGTGAGGATCAAGAGGTAGAGTAGGCTTGCAGAGGAACAAAAAATTCTTCACGTACGATGCGTAGGGTCACATGGCTCGCGATTGCCCGACCAGCCGCACAGATGACCAGTAGACAGTCGAGGGACTTCCGAGGTAGAGGCAGAGATTCGATCAAGTATTTATGTAGGTATCATGTGGATTTGGAAGGGTAGTGGGCCATACAGTGGGCGGTGGGTGGCAGTTTGAGGTTCTACCTTCACTACCTCCAGGTGGTCCACCCCGACTACAGGGATCAGGCGGATAGGGGCGAGCCGAGCTCCAGGAAGTTGAGGCCTACAACCATGACATTCCAGATATGATTCTAGGTATGATTTGTGTCTACATCACCTTAGATATAGTAATTATAGACCAATTTTCCAGTCACTCTTTCATTTACACAACACTCGTTTGAAATTCGGAGATTCGAATGGAGCTGTTGGCTCGATCCTCCCGAGTAGCGACTCCTACGGGAGAAGATTAGATGATTGCATGCTAGGGCCAGTAGTGTGAGCTTTCTCTAGGAGGTGAGAGAATTTGATAAGATCATATAGTAGTGGTGTCGAGTCCTTACGACTTCATCTTGGGTATGGACCGTTTAACCATAGTCCATGGTCAGATTGACTATATTAGGTGCAAAGTGTGGTGTGTTCGCGAAGATGGGACCATGTTTTCCTTCAACATTGAAAAGGGAACCTTTGCAGCACATGAATGCTATACCCAGAGGAGGGTTTATCTGATCACACAACAGTTGGCTAGAAATACCCTCGGAGCAGTTGATGTTGAGAGTCTGAGATATCTTGTAGCATTGGACTAATATGTTTATTTCTTCTCTGATGATGTTTCGGGACTACCTCCTTATAGAGAGGTAAACTTTTATATTGACTTGTACCTCGAGATGACATTGATATCTATACCATCATATCAGATGGAACCCACAAAGCTTCATGAGTTAGGGGTACAGCTAGAGGACTTGTAGAGGAAGGGGTTCATAAGGCCCAGATTTAGTCCATGGGAAGCCCCAATTTTGTTTTCCAAGGAGGAATATGGGAGTTTGAGGCCCTGTGTAGATCAATAACATAGTGGCCCTGTGTGGATCAACATCATAGTGATCCTGTGTGGATCAGCATCTAGAGACCCTGTGTATCTACATTTAGCAACCCTGTGTGGATCAATAGTAGCGTGACCCAATGGGGTCCCGCCTTTCAATGACCCATCGTGGAACAATGAAATACATCTTAGAGTGGATAGATATTAGAACAAATCCTTTGTGGGATAGTTGTGGAACTTCTAAGTAGAATAATATGATATTGCATTAGACTATTCATCTATATTCATGATCTCTCAGTTCTATATCTGGTGTGATCTGACTATTGCTTCGTGCTTTGTGATTGTGGTCTTCCTTTGTGGTATTCTCTTTACAGAACTCTGGGAGGCCATTGAGGGTCTTGGGGTCCTTACGGATTATTGTTATACTCACTGCTACAACGACTTCTCCCACCCCTTGTTGTGTCTTGTGCAGATTATAGACATCTTTGACCGAGGTTTGTGGGCCAAGCCTGGATGTTATTCTGAGGTGGACCTTTAGACGTGACGTTCCGCAGTGACGACCGACCATGATTTTTACCTACCCTTCAGGTAGAATCCTTAGCAGATGATACAAGGAGGTGTTTTTCTATTTCTGTTGAAATTTTTTGTTGGGTTTGTATTCTATCCCCCATTACCTAAGGTGATCACCCCCTTTTTACATTCAGTACACATATTTTTAATACTGCAGTTTTACTATGTGGGTTGTGCTCGTTGTATTCATGGACTGTGTGTTTGTAGGTTTAAAGGCAATGAATTCCCTTTTTTCGGGGTTATGCCCTTTGGTTCTTGTCTCCAACCCCTGGCCTATGGCAGGCGGGTTTGGGGTAGTTACGACACGGGCCTCGGGGGACGGGTCATGACAATATACACATATACATATGCATATATATAAATATATAAATTATTTTATATATATGTATATATATAATAATATATAAATTAATAATAATTTATATATAAGAAATTTATTAACATATAATATATATATATATTAATATATATTGATTTATTTTTATAAAATAATTCATTAGAAAATATATAAATATAAATTCTTATATATTTAAGATAGAAAACATGCATGTACCAATAGGTCTGCGTGCTCTATGATAACCCCATAGTTGTGTGATCGACTCTAGAGAGTGCCCAAATTTCAAAAACAATTGGTGTAGGGTGTGGATGTAGACACCTTTCATGTATATAGAGGTGATATCAGGCATGCATAATCAAACATTAACATCACACGAGGGAGGGGAGAGATTTGTTTGGCCAAATATTAGAGGTTCAGTTAGTGTTCTCTATAATGTTTACTTAATGGGTATTCATAATTTATAAAAAGTGTTAAATATATTCAATTTTCTATCATAAAATTTAAACATGTTTCTAGAAAACATGCTAAAATGAATTAGTGATGTTTATAACCACATATAATTTAAATTTGAAATATAGATAAATAAAATTTCTTATAGTACAGAATCCATGTGTATTGAATCTATAGAAAACCTAACTGGACCAATTGGTCTGTGTGCTTTGTTATAAACCAAGAGTTATGGGTTCGAATCCTTGTTATGACAATTTTTTTTAAAAATCGTTGTAGGGTGTGGCTGCACAGATGTTTCATGTAAAAATGGTTGATATCATATGATAGGAATAAAATATGGGTGCATCATGCAAGTGAGGGACCGGGATGGTCGGGGACTTTGTTTAGTGGTGCAGGTTGTGTAGACTAGTGGGTTTAGTAAATGTATGAGAAAAAATTGAACCGGGAGTAGAATGTTTCAAATTTCTTTTTCAAATAGAACTATGTAACAATTGAATCTACATTTACATGAATTCTTATACATTGTTAAATTTATTCCATTTACCATCACCACATATAACCATGTTTCTAGAAATCATGGTAAATGAAATAACGATCATTATAACAACATATAATGTAAAATATAAACAGAGATAAATTTAATTTTCTTATAGTACATACCCAAATTTTATTGAATTTTCATCTGATATTTTTTATAGTAACACATTTTTCATAAACAACACTTATTATCACCTAAGATAAATGTGATATAAACAAAATCCTTTAATAATATTCTTATGTGATTGATATATACTTTTACATTCAAATCCATGAGTCATGAACTCATTGTCTCATTATTTGATTAAAAACTATAAGATACATCCATTTTTACCTTGACATTGGACTTGGGTATGCGCAAAATTTTTATAAAGTATATATTAAATATTATATACCATTAAAATGAGAATATAGATTTTATAACACCATTACCTTACATGTACATTCAAAGGATTTTCTTAAACCTATATCAATTATCCAATAAAAATTCCAGCATATAGAAATATTGTCCTTGTTTTTGAACTTCATTTAGCATTCAGTTACCATGCTTGACTATTTGAATAAATATTTTTTGAAATTCCTACTGACTTTTATTCTTTCTATTTGATATTTTATGCACATGAACTGTTGAAATAGCAGCATAAGCTGGACATTTTATACCAAAGTACAACTATCCACATTACTTATAGAATATAGATTAAAATTTCATTGAATTCATTTTTTTAAATCCTATATTTTTCATGTAATTCAGTCTCTGATTTTAGTTCCGAATTTCTTTTGATGGGATCTCCTTTTTTTTTATTCCTTGGCTGTTGTGTCTTTTTTAGATATTCATCTCCATTATTTGAAAAAAAATGCGATTAATGTTTAAATTAATTATGGGAGTCTGGGTATAAATTTGTAAAATGAGATTTTGAGAGGTGTCTTATGAGTATGGAAGGATATTGAGGTGGTTATAAAACTTTCATAGAAGTTAGTTGATAATAATTTCTTTGGAAAATCACATAGCATGTATATGTGACACGATGTGTAACTATTTCCAAACACATTCCATGAAATGGTTTCAGATTTGAAGTAGTTATACATAGTGATCCAAATTCACATCATGTAAATATCGATCGAGATAAATATTAACCTGAAGAAATGGGTTATTCAGTGTCACATTAAAATGATGAAACACATTATGTGAAAATATTATGCATCATGTATTACTCAAACCCAGCAATTTTAAGTGGGAAATGAATATAAATCTCTCATTGATTTGATGTATCCTCTCTATCCTAGACCTATGACAAGTTCCCTGTTATTTTATAGTTTCTTCACCCCCTCTATATTTCTAGATTACTCATCTGATCCCTAGTATGGGTTTCTACTTATGTTTCCCTTTTGTTTCATTATTCTTTTTTATGGTGGTGGAAATATTTCCACCATGTTTTTGATATGGGGTTTTCATCTTAAGCTGGGATGAGCTTGGTTCATCTTTCGATCAATTGTCCCTTCTTCTTTATTGGCGTTTACCTTTGGAAGTGTTGGATTAATTGGTAGATAAAAGTATGGATTCTAAACCAAACCCTATATTCTGATTTTAATTATTAATGTGAGTAAAATATAAACAACTACATTGATAAACCGTGTTCATTAATGAATATATTGGTTGGAAATGATGATCATGTAATTGGATATCACCTTGCATCCATTTGGATTTATTGATATAAGACCTCACATTAGGTTTCCATTGGAAATTATGAATTAGATATAGATTATAAATGATATTATCATGACAAGTGTTTGTTATAGATTTAACTAGGATAATGGATTATTTGACTAATTGATGAAATCTGTAAGTTGAATGAAAATTGGTAACTACAATAATTAACCTTTTGGTCTAATTTAGTATATTGCGACATGGATGCTGTTGAAATATGAACTTCTGACACATGTAGTGATGCTTCTATATCGACTTATTCCCTGAATCATGATGCAATTTTTATATACCGGGCTAGGCCCTAACACATGTTATGGTTCTTATATACTATGATATCCCCTGGCACATGTTGTGATGCTTATGTATCATGCTAGTCTCTGACACATGAAAAGATGAATATATATAGGGTTTGGTCTGGTGATATATTATACCATGCAGATATGGTTTCTGTTTTCATTGTTATGAAAAAAGCTCAGAGTCATTATGATAGGTTATGGAAGAAAGTTTCTTGATATATAATATTAATGATTGAATTAAATCCTACACCTATTTATCTTATTATTTCATGAACTTATTGTCGATATAGTTTTTTTATACATTATATTTTCTTCGTGATGTGTTTCAATCATGCCCAACTCGGGCCATCGTATGGTACCTAAGTTTATTACATGGATGTAGGTCCAGAAAAGGTAAAATGACCTTGAGGTTTTTTATTTCTTCCTATATGGGTTGGAACATGGATAGGGGACCATCATGGGATTCAGGTCCTAGATCATTGGAGTCATTCTTGGAGTTTTCTGTATTTTTTTATTTTTATTTTTTGATGTTAAATTTAGATTAACATTATATTTTCTTTACTTGATTGTTCATTATTGGTTGTTGGATCCTTTATTTACTATCCATTTTTATGATATATGTTTCCAATTTTCTTCATTACAATGATATTATCATTATTATATCATTATATTTGATGTGTTGTACAATATACAATGAGGTATAGTCTCCCAATATTACATATCACACTCCAACATCTATTCAAAATCTTATGGCATAAGGGTAGTTGTTCTTGAGGTCCAGTAACTAATTCAATTTTTCCACATGAGAGAGTTCGAGATTAGGGGACATTATAATGTGTTATCAAAGTAGGATTTCATATTGTTTACATTACCAATTAATAATTTTATAAAGGATACAAGTATGTGTTGGGACTTGTTAATGAGAATGTTCATGGGAGTACATAACCTATTTATAGAGGAATGTATGAGTACCTAGGGGTGTTATTAAGGTTTATATTATCCAGTTCTTAAATTTTATGATATTTCACATTGGGTGATTCACATGATGTGTTACATAATTGATTCTTGATGATATTATTTATTGAAATTCCTAATAATGGCCTATAATGGTCCCAAATTTGTATTCATCAATCACGATAAGAACATTGGGATATCTATTAGAATTAATTCTTCATGATAAGAAAATACTTATTTCACTTATTATATACATGTTTATTTTCATTGTGGTATGAGAAACTATATATATTTGATAAATGGAATAGAATAATTTATTACACTAGGCTAAAACATGTGGAAAGATTTTTAGAGATATTGAGTGAAGTGATTCTTAGTTATGATCACCTGTTGAGGTTAACCTTATTTATATATATAGTGTTATAAATAGTTAACCTATATTATAGAGAAAATTAATCCTGATCATCTTCACCTATATCTTCAGGGGAGTGGAAGTTAGTACTCTCCTACAATATCTAAAGTGGATCTTATTATAGCTCTTGAGGATTATATGGATGGTCAACATTCTAAAATATTTTCTTTTAGTCATACGATCCCTAGAAAGGGAGACTATTCACTTCATTACTTTGATTTCCAAGGGAATGAGGATGGTTCATCTATAACATCCACCAACATTAACTAGGGATGGAGGGCCCTAAGAAGAAGTGTTCTAGATTGAGTCATTCTAGACATTCTAAATGTACATTGTAACACCTAAATATAAGAGGGTAGATCTTACTATGTATATTCTCTAGGGGATGCCATTAATTGGTAGGATAATCTATTTATGGTGTGTAGTGGGAGGAATTATCATGTATGAAACTCAAAGATATGTTATTGATCAACTTCTATCAAGAGATATCGGTGGATGATAGGGCTCACAAGATCATGCCTCTGACATTAGAGGACTTGTTATTGCTGGACTACGTTGAACATTAGACTATCCTACAAGTATTTTTGCCATATTTAGCAACAACTGAGATCTCTAGGGTGAGTGGTTTTATGGAAGGGATTTTCTCTAAGATCAATTCACTCGTGAATATATTTTGTTTGAGTAGATTTTTTAATGTGATGAGTCATAAATTCATCATGGAATGATATATGAGAGAGGCCCAAACTAGAGGCAACACTTTTTGAGGAAGGAAAATTGGAATATTTTTTTATTGGAGTATGAAGTTCTACTATAAATATTTCCTCTTAGTAAATAGTTGGATGAAAATTCATGGTAGTGTGAATCCATATCTATATATTGTTCTTTTACAGTGATTTTTTGTGTGAATCTGTTTTCCATAAGAGACCTCATATTACATAACCTACATTAGAGTTCTGTGTTTGTGCCAGACTAGGCTATATTCATATATTTTTTGGTATCTTCTCAAAGTTGATTAGTGGTAGGGGATCAGGCTAGGTATGAGAGTTTGGGAAGGAATCAATTACTCTTATATAGATAATTAGTTATATTTCCACTTGATATTTTGGATGAGGCAAAGAATATGGTTCCCTAGTGTAGGAATGATAGTTTTTAGTAGAGGGAATAGCTTCGAGGAGTCAATATGAACCATATAGTATAGGCGTAGGTGTATTTTGTATCATAAAACTACTATGGAAAATTTGGATATAGTAACTTATATAGTTTGAGGTTTAATTATTATGTCATATACCCATGGATATGTTTTCCTTGATATAAAAATATCAAACTCTATTTCATATAATATCATTGGAAATGTACTTGGCATGGATGTGGAAATATTGGATGGTAGAAGGACCATCGACACATGATTATATGTGATATATAAGAATATCAAACAATGAAGGTATTGTTCTATAAATATTAGTGGTTACCATTATATTTGGTAAGCGTTTGGGCTATAAATGATAGGTTTGAATTTTATTGTATGTATTTATAGTATTGTCCTATACTAGGATCATATTGACTATATCCAAGGTAGAGTTTCCTTTTAATCTCAAGAAGGATGCAACTATTCTAATAATGGTGAGTGGGATATTCAGGTTGTCCTTTCCTAACCAATACAGTTCATATTGGATTATATCATATCTCAGATAACAAGCCTTGTGCTAGATGATTGTGGAGTGTAGTAGTATTAGTTTCCTACAATGGTAGATTGTTTTGATTGTATCTTTCCAGATGAGTTCCACATCCTACTTTCAAAGTGGGAGATCATGTTCTTGATCGATTTGGTGTGTTAGGAGAGAAAATTTATATCCCACCTTCTAGAATGGAACTACAAGATATTTGGGATTTAAAGTTTAGTGGGATGATCTAGAAGAGAAAGGTTTCATACAAACTTGTAGGTATCAATGGGGTTCTCTGTTTCTTTTCATAAATAATGTTGATGGTAAATTTCTATTATATGTGGATTATCGAACTATGAACCAGATGATATTCCAGAACCAGTATCCTCTTTCATGCATTAATTATCTCTTTGATCATTCAAGAGGTGCTAATATCTTCTCAATGATTTATTTGAGATCATGCTACCACTAGTTAATGGTGAGACTATCAAGCATACCTCATAGAATGTGTGGACCGTATGAGTTCATAGTGATGTCATTTAGTTTGAGCAACACGCCGGTGGTATTCAGGGTTGTGATGAATCAAATCTTTCATCCTTTTCTGGTAAATTTTGATGAGTTTTTTTTCAATGACATCTTAGTGTAATCCATGTAAATAGTAATTCATTCCATACATCTTAACATATTCTTGAGTAAATTTAGATATCATTGTATGTACACAATTATATCCAAATGATGTTTTTGGTTTAATACAATTTATTTCATGGACCCTATAATCTCATGGGAATGAGTTTATATAGACCTATATAAGGTTACTTTCATTATATATTGAGAGATATCTAGGAATTTCTTTGAGATTCAATTTTTTCTAGGTTTTTAGGATATTATGTCTACTTTAAACAATAAATATCCCATTTGGTAGAACAGATGTTAAAGATGAATAATAACGGAGTAAGGTTAGTTTTTACATATTCTTGTGAGGGGTATCTGTATCAGTTAACAAGAAGGCTGACCTCTACACCTATCCCCACTTTACATGTGAATGCAATTCTTATACAATGTACTAGAATATAACTGGTTTTAGACTAATGGATTTTATAATGTAGGAGGATCATGTGTTTGCATATAACTTCAGACTGACGAGATAGCACAAGAGAATTAACATAGTTCTGATTTGGTGATAGTTTTGGTGGTGCATTCCTTGACTTATTAGAGATAATCTATTATGGTAAAGGGGTTTTTTCTGTAGATGGACCATAAGATACACATGTAAATAATTTTTTTGTTGGACCTAAATCATTAGTAGAGGAGGTGGTTCAAGTATCTATAGTCTTTTGAAATTATGTTGTATTATACACTATGTATGGTAAATGTTGTTTCTAGTGTGTTGACCTAGAATATGTAGAGAGTGGAAGTTCATGAAAATTATTATGAGTGGATGGTGACATAAATCATTATTGATATGCATTTAGACGTTACAAAGTTGTTGAGATGAGTAACTCTAACTTCGACATATGGTATACCCATTATTCATGAATGGATCATGTTATAGAAGTTATATAATATAAATGGGATTATTTATAATATGGATCATATATGGTTAGGGGACTCCATTAGGATAGCCTACTGGATTTAGAAATTATATTATTTTTCGTGGATGAGTATGGGATCCTACGGGCTTGTGTGAGGAACTGATGAGAGAATTTCAAGATTCTATATTAGCGGTACTTCTTAGTTTGAAAAAGATATATAGTAATATCTTTAGACATTACAGGTGGTTAGGAATGAAGAAAAAAAGTATAGGGATTTTAGGAAATATTTTTCACCTCCCTGCATGTTAAAATTGAGTATCAGAGGCAAGCTTAGCTATTCCAGCCTATGCCCTTTCCTGAATGGAAATGGTAAGTTGTTATTCTAGGTTTTTGATAGTATTACCCATGAAAACCCATAATTATTAAGTATCATAGGATATCATTGAATGATTAATAATGGTATCCCACCTCTTGCCTATTAGGTAGACCACCATCATTGATGATCTGAGTTTTCTTTATATGATATTGATAGTTTGGTTTTATGGTGCTCCTATGAGGTTCACTTAATATAGTTATCCTTGTTTCACATCATGGTTTTGGTATATTATTCAGAAGCATACAGCATCATATTCTATTTTTTGCAAAAATTATCTTTCACAGTCTAATACTATATCCAAACAGATTAATTAGGTTCTGGGGATATGTTTTGAGCATTTGTTTTGGATTTTCCTTTTTCATTAGGGGTATAATATATAACTCATGGAGTTTTTATATATTAATATATTCTTAGAATCTATTAATATGGTGAAATTCATTGATTTCATTTGAATTACATGTCTTTCCATTCATTGATGGTCGGAGGTAGGTGAGTTAATGCTTGTTTGGATTAGACTAATATAGTAGACATCTGAGAACATTTAGTTGATCAAGAGTGGGTTGGTAACAAAATAAATGAGGGATAATTCACCTTTTTACCATCATATATTTCCTCTATATTTCTATTTTGACAATCATGTTTTTTTTATAAATCTTCTACATTGGTGCAATGACATATTGAGAAATAGGGAAAGTTGGTGCCCAGGTTTTTCAGTCCATTGGAGATAATTGATTAGGTTGTTTTAGTGGCATATTGAGTGTCCCTTCCAAAGTGATAGAGTAAAATTCTTTTCACTTTTTTCATGTCACAACATTTTATATATTATCCTATCCCTTATCATGTGGTAGATGATGAGTACATCAATATTTTTTTGATGCATCCTTTGAGGAGATGTTTATAGAGATTTTGGATTTAGTGAGATGTTTCTATAATGAGTGACAATACCTATGGTTTGGGTGTAGTGTCGTAATGGGTTTGCTCAGTAGGATACCTGGAAGAGGGAGCCTAAAATGTGAGCACAATTGGTAGATATTTCAACTAATACCCCATGATGATTCTTGGTGATGCTTGGGGACAATCGGGAATATGATATAGAGGTTATAGGACACATTCATTTTATAATTATGTCCCTATATGAGTTATTCATTGAACATATTTCATTTTATTTATCTTTTTCATTAATCCTTGGTGGATGAGCCTTATTTGGAGGCAAGGAGACTTATTGTGGAAAATAACCGATATTTCTAGGATGTATGTTTATTAAAATTAATTAAGTGTATTTATAAATGTGTTAAATGAGATAAATACTATTTCCAGGGAGTTTGGAAGTCTTCCGAGGTGGTTCTGGAAATTTTATAGAAGATGGGATGAAAAATATTCACTGGAAAGCTGCACACCACGTATATATCCCATGATATGTACCTATTTCTGGATATATTTTCTGAACTGGTTCATGAATTCATGTTGTTATATGTCTTCAACCATATTCGATTCATGTAAATTTCAATTGGAAAAAAATCACTTCTAAAACTCGGTCCTTTAAAAGAGCTAGTAAAGAGGATTTATCACCATTGTAGAAACATTGATAATGTAAGTAATGATAATGGGTTAGCATTATAGTGCTCATAAAAGAGATGACAATGGACTCCTCTAATAAAACTAATGAAAATCAATGGAAAAAATTCCTTTATCTGCACTTTTAAGCACTATTATTGTGGGGGCTTTATCCGAACCTTTTTAGCACTATTAAAGACAACCCCATTATAGCACTGATAAAGGCCCCACTAATAAATGGTATTTTTTTTCATGACCCACTATAAGTGCTTCCCCCAGACCTTATTAGTGTTCCTCCACCCCCTTTATTAGCGCTTTATATAATCCCACTCTCCCTCGTGGGCCCCATCCTTCAAAGTGTATCGATCCTAAGACCTCCATCTTATACAAAAGTCTCTTTTCCACCCCCATCCTTTATTGTTTTATATATTTTTTGATATATCTATATATTTATATATATTTCATTACATTATTTTATCAATATATTTATATATATGATTATATATACATTTAAATACATATATAAACTAATAAATAAAAATATTGGTATATCATTTATATATGTATGCACATCTATAAATATAATTATACATGCATAGTTTTTTTTGCATATACTATATATTAATAATTATATACATATAATAGAATATATATATTAATATATATATATATATATATATGTTTGTTAATGCACACACAAATATATATATATATATATATTTTTTATAGGTATATTTTATAGGTATATAAATATTAAGAAATATGTATTTCAAATAAAATGGATAATAGTTTTTATTTATATGAGGTTTATATATTGAGAAATATATTTATATGTAATATTTTTAATTATGTTATTATAAAAAAATATTTTTATGTGTGAATATATATAAAAATATGTATATATTATTTAATATTTTATTATAAATAATATAACATTGTGAAAAATGATCAAATTGAAAGGTTATAATATCAATATTGATGTAATCCCCTAAAATAAATTCAATCCCTCCTAAAAAAGGTGAGAACCCTTTTAAACGAGGCAAAAAATTCATTGAATGTTAAAAAAATTGAGGTAGTGTGACGAAAAATTTGGTTTTTAAGGCCTTCTCAACATTTTAGGCCTTAAAAAGTTGACTATGTTTACTTCGGTCACTAGGGGTGTGGATCTCATCATATACTTTAATTTGATATGTGGAAGAGCACAAACGGACACACGGATCAAAAGTTATTATCGTTTGAAGTTTGTGTTATGTTTTAAACTTATTTTAGCTATTGTATTGATATTTTATAGATTTTGTATCTCTAAGTTGTTATTAAATGACTACTAATCAATAATAATTTTCAAATTATTAATTAAAACAGTTTTTATATTAATTTTCAATCTATTTTCATGAAATGTATTATATATTATGTGTAAATTCCTATTTAGCATCATTTAAAACATATTTAAAAAATATATGTTATATTTATTCCAATATCAATATATTATTTTAAAGGATTTTTATGAAATATAACCTTTTTATGCACTTATTTAGAAGCATTGATAAAGGCCTCTTTTTATTATTTCTTTTTTAATAGTGCTGATAAAGGGGGGCCTTTATCAATTCTTTTTTAATAGTGATGATAATGAGACCCCATTACCAGTGCTAAAAGGCTCTTTTAAAGATATCTTTTCAAAGAGGTTTTTCAAGTTCTGAAATGGGGTTTTCATAGTGATTTTATGTATCACTTTTAAAACCCCAGGGCTATATTAACCTAGTTTTTAGTAGTGAATATTAACCAAAGTTGACGTTTTTTTTGCATAACATAAAAATGTGGAAATAAAATACATTGAATGGTTAAATTAAATGTATTAATTATAACCATATATTTTATGTAAGAAATTCATATTATTGTCTCATTCAATTTGTGAATTAACTTCCTCTCATATCTAGGATGAGTTCCATTAGATTTTTTAGTCTCTTCCTCTATTTTGGATGTCCCGATTACAAATTTTATCCCTGTTAATTTTTTAATGTGTTTTCACATATCTCCCACCATCCTTTTCATAGAATTATAAAACTTTTTGTTTTATTTGGGTTTTTTATCATAGGCATAATTAATCTAGGTTCTTCTTGAGATCTTATGTTCCTTCATTATTGTTGGAATTTATAGTTGGAAGTGTTGCATTAGTCTCATCATAAAGGTGTGGAATTTAAGGATAACCCTCTATTATGATTTTAATTAATAAAATAAATGAAATATATGTGATTTCACTAATTAAACATGTTCCATAAATAAGGGATTAATTGTAAATAAAGATCATGTAATTGGATATCTCCTTAGATCCAATTAATCTCTTGAGATGCAATTTGGTTTGGGGTTACCTTTGGAAATAATGAATTGATTATGGAATACATCTGATATTAGAATGAAATGAGTTTTAGCTTATTTAATATTACACATTCACCTTATAAAATGGACTAATTTATTATTTCAATATATTAGTAAATTGAATGGAAAATGGTAATTATACATTTTTATCTTTTGGTATTATGATGTATGTTGTGATATTCTAATTGTTTTGAAATGAAATTATGTAACATGAAGTTATTTTTATAATTTGGACTATACCCTAACACATGATATGATTCTTATACACCGTGCTAGGGCCTGAAACATGTTCTAATTCTTATATACCAGCCTAGGCTCTAATTGATGATTTGATGCTTATATAGTAGGATAGTCCCCAATACATGTGAAGATTCATATACATTGATTTCTTCCTAATGATATTCTATACCATGTGCATATAGTTGCGGCTCGAATGGTTATACTACATTCTCAATGACATCTTGGTATAATTGTTATGTAGGTTGATTAATGCGTTATATTAATTTTTTAATTATTTTACACACATTTTTATCTCATTATTGTATGATCTTATTATCAGACTGGATTGTTTAGACACTGTGGTGTTAACATACTGAGTTTTACCCTCACCCTACATAGGATACATTTTGGTACCTCATAATATTATGTGTCTAAAATCTGTACATAAGAAAAGATTGTTGTATTTTCATGATATATGATGCTATTTTTCTTCATTACTCTGATGTTGTCCTTGTTAAATTGTTTCCACTATTTTGTTTTATATATTAGAGTGTATTGTCTCTCCACTATAAATATCACAGCCCATATATTACTATATATCCTCTACCATATGCGGAGGTATGCTGGAGGTCCATTAAGCAACCCAATTTGGTCACTGATGATAAAGCCAGATTGGGGGTCGTTACACATTTACATTGTCATAATGTTTCTCTCAATGAAAATAGAATAAATTCCATTTGTAGAATAATACATAAGAAAATCATTTTTTAAATAATATATATTTATTAAGAGAATATAGATTCATTTTTTAATAGCATAATCATTTCATTTATTTAGGATGTTTTTTAAATAAGATATATATTTTTATTAATTAAGAACTATTTATAATTTTTGTACAAATTCTCAAATTTTTGATCATTAAGATACAACATCCAATGATTTATCTCAATGTTATGTTTTATGATGATTAATTAATTTATCTATAATTTTTTTATCGTATGACTATCTTGTTTTAAATTCATATAATATGTACATTTAATAAATACTGTCTTATTAAAGCGATGTACCCTTTAGAAATCCATCTTATCAATTAGTGGGCCGACAGGAATATTTAACTATATAAGGATTTAAATTAAGTTTTCATCCAACCATATAGGTATTTAGGTAGGACCTCAGACCAATCATATCATATATGACTCTTGGATAACATATTTGACAACCCATTTCCAAATCCAATATACAGATATAATCTAAACTCTGTTACTCTTGAATCCTTCTCAGGGGTTTCAAAGTTATGTGTATCACAATGCTCTTTGAGGGATTCAATTACCAAACACTTAGGGTGATCTCTTTTCACCATTTTGTAAATAATATAAATCATGGGAACCTTTATTTAGCATGAAATTATTTGATAGGATGATTGGGGTTATGAAATGTATTTTCTTTTAAGGAATTTAACACATATTATATTTTTAAAAGGGGATGCAATCTTACCATATTTACTCTTGTATTACCCTAACAGGTATAAAATATTATAATAATAATTATTTTATTCTTATTCCTTCCACCAAATCAATATTTTCAAATCATATTTATTTAAAACTATTTAAACAACTCATACCATGTGTTTCAAACCTAAATTAAAATCCAACTATATTCATACATATCACAATATATCATTTACATAAGGCAAATGAAACAATTTCTTGATATGGCTTATAATCATATTATTTTAAAAACTACCACATGAATTCAAAAGTGGTAGATATTAAAACATAACTTTTCTAGATAACGAATATTTATCTCATCTAGTGAGTAGTTCGTCCCAAAGTACCTCTACCGAAGTATACAATACTCAAAAGACACTTCAATCTCATCAATATTCTAAAACCTAGACTAAATAAATCATAATTAACTACATAATTTAAAAATTTAACATATTTTATGAAAAATTCAATGATAAAAAATATAATCATTTTTCATACCTTGAAAGTAACTCCATATATGCAAGTATGTAAATTTATAAAAGTAGTTTAACAATTTAAACTGAAGCATGTATATATTCTAAATATAAAAATTATAATTATGAATAAAATAGAGGATAAATTATGTGAATTAATATTTCATAAATTTATACATGATATAAAAAATTTATGAACAATTCACAAATAAGGAAATTTTTTAAAAAAAATAGTTAACCCATTCACTAGAGACAATACATAATTTAATAAATACCAAAATGTAATATGTGTTCCTTTATTTTTATTTCCAATATAAGTTTCTTCAATTTATAAATTTTTTGGAATTTTACATCCAATTTTTTTAAATAAAATATAAACATTTTAAAATAAAATTATATTATGAAAAAAATATGAATAATCATAATTTCATTTATTTTAAATTATTAAATCCTTTATCAAATCAATTATTAGAACTGTTTTGGATATGGTTTAAAAAATTACCTAATAAGGCTTTTTAATGTGAATCATTCAAATTAGGTAATTATTAGAAAATTAAAATTATAAATATAAACACTTATATATATATTAATTATTATTTAATTTGTAAATATTTTATATATTGCAGTTTAAATTTTCATAAAAATAATTTATTTAAATTGTATAATTCATTCTATATAATTTGAAGAAGGTATTTTAATATTAACAATTCGTATTATGGGTTTTTAATAAAAGTAATGTCTTAAAAATTTGATAAGTAATTTAAAACACCTTTATAAGATAATATATATCCCAAAATAACATTTATTATGATTTATAAACATTACCTTTGTCATAATTCAATTCATAGTTTAAACTTTTGTAAACTAAAGATTTGTATTATACAATATTTAATGACATAACTACAATTCCATTAAGTTCTATCAATCATAAGAAATATTTGATAATGTGGGTTATATAATATTAAAATAGAACATATAATTCTATGTGATATTTACCACAGATAATAAAATCCTATATCATATAGTTAGCAAGAATACATTTTCTCAGTCAATTTTAACGACATACCATATGATATCCAAAATGAAAAATAATTTCATCATATTGTAGTTGATTTTTAGAATCAAATTATATGCTAATAATAAATAAACACTTAATTGTCTCTACATATTGATAAATACCTAATAATCACAATAAAATTAATTAAAAACATGAAAAACAAAATAACTACGTTGATTGATAGCTGAAAACATATTGTATAAAAAATAAAGAATATGTACATGTACCTTACAAAAAAGCGATATTTCCTAAATATAATTTCAATGTTGTTGAAAAAGATCAATGAACTGAATTTATAAAAACTCTTATACAGATGGTTTATCCAATGGATTACACTAAATTTTCCATAAATGGGAAATACCGTCCTTCAAACTCATGGGATGCTAGTGCCTCTCAAAGTAAATAAAATTAGAAGAAGAGACCATTCCGGAAGGAAAAATATAAGATGAATAGTAAGCATTGGTTTAGCACCATCTCAATGTGATTACCACATTATAGATTCCCTTAGGAAAATCTTGGTTAACCATGTGTTAATTCATAGGTTTTTAGTTGTTCATTAAGTTAAAAATAGGTTTAACCCTCAACCATTTCTATTATCCCATATGTTTCATTAAATGAAAAATAAATCATATATTTTTCGTTTATATAAAATTGTTACATCATAAACATTTAATTTCCAATTGTGTGATATTTTATATCATGTTTTTATGGTAATACCATCACTATGGTAGATGATATGCCTTAAAAAATGCATGCATTTCCATTGGAAATGTTTATATCATTAGATACAATATCGGATTTAGGGTATATATCAAATATGTTATTACTTTAAGAATATAGTTTTAAGAAATTAAATACATTTTATACATTATTATTCATCTAATAGGATTTGGAAATTCATAATTTTATTCATTGATTTATGTAAACTTCCTTTATAAATGGTTATGTATTTCATAAATGTTTGTTTTGATATAATTTTTACTAGTCTCTATCTCATGAAAAATTTATTTTTGGATTAATGGGTAATAATACAATTCATTGAAATATTATATAAATTCTAAATATGGGGAAATTATTGATAATGCATATAATAAATATTACAAACCCTCAATATAGAGTCTTTATATCACTTATATTGTAACCAATAGAGTATAACTTGAAATCATGAATCTACCAATTCAATGAAAAAAAAAGTCATACTAGAAACAAATATCACCTACATGAGGCTAATCATGATAGAAATTTGGATGCATTTATACCACTTTAAAAATTTAAAATCACATCTCATCAAAACACTCCTTTCGTTGAAAATTGTGTTGGGTGGACGCTTGTGGTGGAGGAACTACACCGTGAAAGGAGTCAATTATTATTTGAGGGAGTATCGATTCTACAAATTATGTAAGGAAAAATCCACTCCAATAAAGGGATATACCTCCAAAAAAAATATATGGGGAAAATCCATTATCAATTGCATTAAGACCAATGTGGTCATAGAAAACCTAGTACTAGAATAGTTGACCACAGTCAAAACCTCAGTTGAGTTTTAACATCATAAAAACATAGAGTGCCAATAACATTATAATAACGGAACCATTTACGGAGTTCTTATCCTTGAATTCACACTACTCTTTAACTCATGGTAATTGAAACCCCATAACCGATGAAATTGTCACACTAAAAAAATTCCTAACTAGAGACTCACATTCACTTTCGTTTTTAGTATTCTCATGATCTTGAAAGATGAAAGGGAGACCATGACTTCATGACTCACAATTAACACTAGGAATAGAGCATAGATGGATATAATGGATAATATATTTCCACTAATTAATATGTTTATGAACCCCACTATAGTGTTTTATAGGGAGTAATGAATTTATATATGAAACATTTAAGTCAAAAATCAAAGACTAGTTTATTTATTCATATAGGGGTTTCCCCAATAAATTTTCACGTCCAATTATCTATAATAGAGAACCTATGACATGATCCACTAGAAGAGTACCAAAATCTATTTTAAATTCATGGGACCCACACCCATTCATCTATATATCTTTATGGGAGTTTCAATCCTAATTCCAACTCTGATCATCTAATTCAAAACTAGTTTTTGCCCTCACATAGGCAATGAAATCAAGGTACCTAAATTATCTAGTAAATGTAATTCAATGGAAAATAATATCACACCATCATATTCTAAAAGGAGAAAAATTCTCAAATAATGTTAACATTTGTCTAATTCTGACGCATAGTACATATTATAAAGAATATTAAAAAGAAATGTGTCAGTCCATATAGAAATCATTTTTATTTTCCAAATGGACATTTGATTTATAAAATAGTGAAATTTTAGGGATAGAACCAGCACTTAGGACCAGACACATCCTCTTGGGATCAGGTCAGGTCGGTGAAATCAGGTTAATGTGGTCCAATTCCCCACATAGAGGGTGAGGCTATTCAATAGGAGATGGGGGTGTTATGACCACATTACTCTATAGGTTTTTTTATGATTTATACTATTTGATCACTCGGTTTGTTCCAAGATGGTTTGATATGGTGTTCCATACACAGTAGGCCACCCATCCATGGATTGGGTGGTTGTTTTCACCTGAGCATGGGTTAAGGAAGATAACCATCATTAAACCGGTCCACTAGGGATCATCAATGGGGATTTTCCCACCATATTAGCCTCTAATATGGAGATCAGTTCTATATCATATCCTCAACCAATTGAATAGTTTGGTGAAAATCTAGATTATTCATCGCATAAAGAATACTTATACTAAATGGCTCTGTCACATCACCTTTAGACATGCTATGTCTATCATACCACTAATTTATTCCCCAAATATATCCAATTAATAATGTCCATGTAACCTTTTTATTGATATTTACATCATAAACCATGGAACCACATTCTCCAACCTAATATTATTAATTTTAATCCCATAATATTCCCTCTACATCAAACTACCAAGGTACATCCGTAAATCAATTTGGTATAGAACATGAGGGTTTTTGGTTTATCATTAATTCATGAGGGAATGTACAGGTTGAGAGAGGGGGTGTGAGAAGTCATGAGAGATAGGGAGTCCAAGGGTTTTAGTAGTATTCAAAATCTCTACACTGTTTCAATGTATCCTAACATAAGAGTTTTAATGCACTTGTCATCAATTAGCACCACAATGGTGGTTGAGGTGTTTGAGGATGTTGTGACCACTGATATTATTTATCCACATACATGTTTCATGATGATCAACCTGAAAATTTACAAATTTAATAAAATAATAATTATAATCATAAATTCTTGGTATTGGTGAATTGAGAAAAATGATTCATTAAAAAGGAAAGTAACATAACTTTCATGAATAGTGAAAGAAGTATAAAATAAAAAATCCATACATCAAAATTAAATTTCTATTTCCTAAAATACATTCCTATTACTTAACCTAATCTCAACTCCATCAAAAACCATCTCCACCCAAATTCATTAACCCCACACTTAATCAGTGTTTTTCCGTTAAAGGGTGTATAACGATAATTTGGTGATTTATGGGTGAATTTATATATGATATATAGGTAAATCAATAATTTTAGTTAAATTTTAAAGATAAAACTATTCATGGGATAATAATTCAATATAAAACATTCCACCATAATGATAAACCCCATATCCCAAGTGAAACTATAGTATCAAATTTTCCATTTGATCTTTTATTGAAGGGAACATAATGACGTCCATTTTCTAGGAACATGGGATTTACTGGTTAATTAATTAATTAATTATCAATCCTTTAAAAAGTAAAATAACTCATAATATATATCCAATCCCAATTATAATGAAAAAAACATGATCCAAAGTTAATGGAACCCCTTAAATTTTCTTAGAGATTTTAAATAAGTTAAAATTTACATTTAACCATCATGGAGCTTGGTGACCCTAAAACTCAAGATTATGTCAAGTCACCCTCATGGGAAAATCAAAATCTATGTATCAATACCTACACTTCTCACGTATGTAATGAGTTATCTATCTTTCTAGGGGTTCACAAGCCCCCCCCCCAATGTTCTACATATTATCGTCCCTATTTTCGGTGAAGAGTTCACATGCCCTCTATTGTTAGTTTAACAAAAATAATTTATAAACATTATAATGAATCAAAAAAGGCCAAAATACCTCATATACCCTCCAGAAAAATGATAGGACTACCATTTAAGAAGCACTTCTCCTTCCCCTAAAATGATATATGCGATATCGGGTTTGGCCTAAAACGCATCTTCTTTCTATATGATGACATGCGATCTATAATATTGTATCTCACATGGAAAACAAATTAATGAAATAAAAATTAGTATTATACTTGTAATTAGGTGAAAATTTCTTTTTTTGAGCGTAATTAATTATAAATCTATAGTTAGGAATTATTGGATTGAAGAAATGTTAGGAAGGGTGGCCTTTTTGGAAGCTACTATGGTTTTTTATGATTGAAAAATAATCACAGTGAATGAACATGTGTTTTCCTATGGGATTATTCATTAGTCTAATAAGATAATGTTCTATAATATGATAAGGCCATTGTATGGGATTCCATATGTCTATGGATCAATCAATGGCTCTTATAGATACATGACAGAACGAGCATATGGATTGGATATGGTGTTTTTTCTTGTCAACTGGGTCTGATTGATATATATATTATCAGTTATAATACTCTACCTAAATTTTATATCCATTTTCTCTATAACACATAGATTTTTTTGAAAAATTACTCTTTAAATACTTTTAATTCTTCAATACTTTTCATTGCACCCAATTTTATTTTTAAATTAACTGAGAGACAATATTAGTATATCCAAGCCCTTAAATATATATTATATAATTAAAAAAATATTCTTTCATAAATTTAATTATTTAATTCAGTATTTATATCTTATATTAAAAAAAATTTAAATAAACATTTATTTTTAAGGAATATTGAAAATACTGATTTTTAGAAAAAAAATATGTTCTTTTGAAGTCTTTAATGGATCAATTTATTTTCATGATTAGTTTTTAAATCTAATTAGTTCATTAAAATTTAAAATTATCTAATTATTTATTTATAAAATTATCTTATATGTGAATTTATTATATAAACATTTTATATTTAAAGTGGATTTTTTCTGAAAAAAATTTCTTCATAGAGTTTTATAGGTTTTATTACAAAATTAATACCGAAGATTTTGATTTTGGAATTTTGAAAAATTGATTCCAAATATTGATTCAAAAGGACAAAATATTTTGGATATTTTGATTTTATTTTTTCCCACTATGAATAGTTTCGAAGGTAAATTTTGTAACTATGGTAAATGGTAAATTTGGTAATTGAGGGAAAAAATAAAATAATAAGGATAATAAAATGACCATAAAACCAGACCAAATTCTATTAGATGTATATAATTAAAACCTTAGCACATAAGGATATAAATTATGTTTCTTTATTATAAAATTTTCCTTGAAAATGACATATAATATATTTAATTCAATGAATGTTAAAAAATGACATTCTCTTTCTCTTAAATAACCCTTATGTGCCCACACGGGGAAAATGTATGTTATGAATGATTCTAAATGTAAATATTTAAATAAATATACATATTTGCATTATATAAATTTATTTTCTTCTTTTGGGGCCACTGATATGAGATTATATGATTTAAAATATTTTATTTAATTAAAATTTAATGACGGGACATTCAATTTTTAAATACTATATCATTTTTAATGTAGGGTTATAAAAATTATATATTCGACTATAAATATTATTCTTAATGGTATAATATTTATATAACTCATGGTATTTTATTTTTAATTTGTTGTAAAAAAATTTGTGTATAAAATAATTACACATCATTGATGTGGTAATTATTTCACTAATAGAAATATCAAAGAAATGTTACTAAAAATACTAAAATAAGTATAATTTGAGATAATTAATATAATCAATAAATTTTATAGATTACCTAGAAATATTTGTGGTTTAATAATCTTTTTTCTACATTAACTTGTTATATTAATATTTCTAAAGTTAATGTAATGAATATTTCCAAAATTGAAACTACTAATATTTTCTAAAAATAATATTTTATTAAATTATATAAAAACAATAATACTACTTGAAAAATTAAAAATATGTGTGTATATATATATATAATATGGTATAATACGTTTTATATTTTTTATTTATGATTTAATTTCCATCACATATGTAAAAATTAAAACCTTTTAATATTAAATAAATTGTTACCTTTGTTAAAATTAAAATAGTTTAGCGAAGGGTTAACCAAAATGATAAGGTTTAAAAAAACATAATAACTCTAAAATATAGTAGTTGATAATAATAAAACATTATATCATCTTATTATTGAATACAAATCCTTTTTGATGTATTTTTATTTCTATTTAATTTATTAAAATGTAATATTCTGAGAAAATTCCAAAAGTGTTCCTCAGCTCACCTATAAAGGGAACCTGAACCCACAATTTCATATTAAATTATGACATAATTATGTACCATTCCTTATAAATTTATCTAGTGATATTTTTTAGAAATGGTATATAGGTGTTTTTCATCTATGAATACCAACCCTAGTGTCCCTAAGATGAGATATAAAGGTTGTTCTCCAAAGAAGAGATAATCGTCTTTACTGACTATTTTAGGATTATTTATTCTTATACAACCTCATTATATATTTTTATATTCTAATATAATAACTACAATGTCAGTTATATGTTTAGATGTTATTATAATTATGGAAAACGATTTTCCACCTTTTTCACATCTTATGAAAAATGAAAGCATCATGCATGCATACATAAGGGTCATTGTCTCTACATCGTGTTGTAATATTTTATTAATTAAAAATTTATTTGGTTGAGTCTAATAATATAAATAATATATATATATATATGATAATTATAAAATTTTATTTATTTTTGAATGAAAATAAATATATCATCTTATTCCATACCAATTAACTATTATGGTAATGATACTGTAGAGACCCCAAAATTGACGTACATGGACATTACATTACTTTTTCGCAATAATTAATATGTAAAAAAACCAACACTCAAGGATTCTAATAGTTTAGTGTCTTTGGAAACTCGGAACATAAATTCTAATCATGGTGAAGGATCTTCAACATCTCCCATAAAGATCTTCCCCTTTTGTTTTCTTACCTAAAACCTTTCTTTATTTCCTGGGGGAAAGAAAAAATATAAAGGGTGAGCTCAAATGCTCAGTAAGGGTAAGCATGTAGAAACTAAAACGAACCATATACATTTGAACTTCCAAACATCAACATAAAGTTTAAACATTAAAATTTTGACTTGTGAAATAAATCTTGGAAGTATGTAAGGCATAGATCATAAAGGAACATCAATAATGATAAAATAGCATGGGAATAAAACATTTAATTGTGGAAACCCATTAATCACATGATATGATTTCCATAATAGCCAAGGCATTGCTGCCAAGACCATCTTAGTAGACAAAGTCCCTTTCTGAATCGAGTTCACTCCCCATTCCAGTCCTGTATCACTGAACCAGATTAACCTACCCTTCTAGCCATGTCTATCTCATGAGATATAAATATTTACCCAATGCATTTGAGGGAGATATAGATACCACACATATCATAATAAAATCATTCTTATGTGTGCCACAACATAGACATAAATCATTCATCATAACCCAAAGAATAAAATGGGTTTCATAAACATCATCCCATCATAACATAATACATATAAAACAAATGGATATCATTTTAATCATAATAAAAGTGGAACCATGTAAATAATAGAGACATTATACTTGAAACATAAACATATAAAATAATGTCATCTTAGATAGAAAATGGTTTTGATAAAACACTTGAAATGAATTCTTGAGGAAAATATACTTTCTTCTTCAAAATCATTTTCTTTTCAAAAAATGCCATGAAATTTTAAAATAAAATAATTTTGTTTAATAGAGTCATGAAATCTTGTAGAGTAAGCTTCGTGAAAATAAGGGGTTATAAAACCGTAAAAATCAGTTCGTGCCGTATACGTTAAAAAACATTATTCTTGTACTTTTTTCAAAAAAGTCAAAAAAGTACCTCGTATGCTGAACAAAAGAAAGATTCATTCCATATGATGTGGTAAAGGTAAAAATGGTTAAAAATGAATTTAAACATACAGGGAGGAAAAGTAACCATTTTAAGAAAACATTTTGAGAACATATGGACATGGATAATAAACATAACCCCAGTAATTACTTACGAACAAACAATCTCATATAAGAATGAGATTGGAATAATTATCCCTTACCTTATATCTGATATGCTTCGTATGTATCCGAAGCTTCTGTATAATGATTTAAATAATGTCAGTTACTTATTAAAGAATCATATTCATTGTTATTATATCATATATGGTTCACTTAGGTATTTATATTACCCGTTCATCTGTCAATTCCATGTTAATGTAGCGTTTTGGGTAAAATCGTTTCATTTATCGTATGTGTTTGGACTTTTTGTTCTTGATATTATTATTACTTATATAATGATTTAATTACTTCCATAATGTAAATCGTGATTTATATATCATATATATTCAGTATATATATATAATATAGATAAATGAAATGATATACACCGTTCATGGAGACGGTAGGTCGTACTTACGCATAAACACTGTTTTCATTTCCTTATTGACTTGAATGGAAGTAAGTAGATGACATGCATATTTATATAAACATAAATACAGTAGATTTATCATGTCATATATTTCATTACTATTCATTACATATACATTATAATAATTCTTTAGTGGTTCAAATGGAGAATGAATCTCATCGTGTCGTGGAGACGGTAATTCATACGTACGCACGAGCGATGATATAGTTCCCATAATTATTTAATTGAATTGGAGTGGATGATAAAATATCTCAGAATAATTATGATTTTATAATAAGTATATATATTTATTCTTTACACCATTATACCCATCCAAGTAAGGTGGTGGTGGAAAAATAGATTACACCACGACGTGGAGATGGTATTCCGTACGTACGCACGCGCGATGATTTCTTTTTACGTAGGATGGATAGAAGATTAAATGGGGTTGTTTTATAATAACATATCAGTATATTAGTTATACTGATGTTATTACTTTATAATGAAACAACTAATGAATAATAAGTTTTAGAAGAAAGAAACTTGAAAGAATCGGTAGAAGAGATTACCTCTTCTTCGACGCACCTCTTTTATGCTTCCTCTTAAGGCACTATAGTTGCTCTTTTGAGGAGACCATAACCTATATAATGTTTACAGGGAAGTTGATAAGGGAAATTTGGTAGGGGTTGGCCGAGATTGAAGGCTCAAAATTGTGTAAAGAGAATAGGGAGGAGGTGCCCTTTTATAAGGGAGGAGATGGGCACCTTAGGAAAAACTGAAAATATTATTTTATAATAAAGTCATATTCGGTTGATAATAGCTCAAAATTGATTTATTTCGAAGATAAAGTGTGGATTGGTCGAAATCCTCTCAACCAATAGGTTTTAGACATGTTTAGGTTACTATTTTAACCTTATCATTTAGATTTAACTCTAAGTTAAATAATTTATCTTTTACCGTGTCTTCTTGTCTTCTTACACTATATGGTTGATAAACATACTATAACAAGTAAAACGAACCCCAAGTGGTTCATTATTAATATATATAATTTTATCTAAGTCATTTTTCAGTTCCTTATATTTTTACGAAGAGAATAAAAATTTATAATATAATATTTGTTTTAAAAACTATTTTATGTCAATTATGACACTATTTGGTAATTGATTTTTGTAAAAATCATAACAGAATGATTATTTCGAAAAAAATTTATTAAATCAATACTAACATGTCATATTAACGTATAAAATTATTGGACTTTATAAAAAGTTTAAATTTCATTTATTTGTGTATTTATAACTTAAATTATGTTAATATTTCATTAATAAGGTAATTACTGCATCATCATTTTTTCATAATTAAATTAAATTATTTAATGTCTAAAAATTATAAATAAAATACCATTATGTAGAAAATATTTATAGATTTCTAATTAATATTTATAGTCGAATTTATATTATATATAACACTATATTAAAAATGTTTTAGTTATTAAACTTTGATTTTAACTCTTTTAACTCTTCATTGAATTATATAATAATAAATGTCCTAATGTAATCCAAGTGGACCTGAATGATAATATTATATTCCTAAGGTTGTTTTTGGTCGAATTATACTTATCCAATATAATTATGACATGTGTTAGGGTAATAATAATATCATTTTTACCCTTAATTACCCTATTTACTTTTAACCATGGTAAATAAAAGTAAAAAGTTACTATTCACCAAAAATTATTTTTATCTTATTGAACCACATTTTACTCCATGATATTTACCATGTCTCTTGGATTTTCAAAATTCCACTCACAGAAGCGATAAAAATATGTTTTATGTAAATTTTTAAATTCTCCTAGGAGGTCGGTAAAAGACGGTGAAAAGTTCAATAAACTTTTTATATATCTGAAATTATTCTAAAATGACTCCAATGAATTACATTGAACTTATATAGGTATTATGTATCAATTCTTACTTAAAATAAATTTAAATAAAAAGTCTGTTTTTAAATTGTAACCAAGTGTTTTCACTATTCATCAAAAATTGAATGTTTTCAGAAAAATACCAAAAATTCACCCTTGGCTAATTTCGATATTCCGAATCCAAAAATGAATTTCATTTTGAAAGATAAAATTTATAAATTTTCAAAAAGTGGGTATTACTATTCATAACGGCTATTTCATATTAATATTATAAAAATATCTCGTTTATTGAAACACGATATTGCGTACTACACACTCTATCGAGGAAGGTCTTGATTGTGTGTAATGCAAGCCAAGTCCGGGCTGCCTATGGAGAAAGCTCCGTTTGGTGTTGTGTATAACATAATCAAAACTTATTTCATTTATACATTAAACAAAATCTATACTTAATGCTGCGTAGAATAATCTCCCCAAAACAAACTTGAAATTGTGTATAACACGAGCCAAAAATATTGTTTCGTATACTACAAGCTAATATGGTGTTGTGTATAGTACAATATACTCTTGGTGTAGTGTATAATAGAAGAAATCAAATAAATTAAAAATAATATATCTCATTAAATCTTTGGGTGTTACATTCTACCCCCATTAAAATGACTTTCACCCTCAAAATTCGTCGGGGTTATAAATTGTTTATTACATGAATGTTTCATTCGTAGAAACCCACATCGTAAAAAGCATGTGAAAATTTAATTTTAAAAAGTAAAGTACGAAATGTAACGGTTACCCAGATTAACTCATCACTAGGTTTCCACATAGTAGAACATAGGTGGAAATATGGATATGGAAAAAAAATATAACCATCAAGTTCTGCTGGTGAGTTGTAGAGGACATGGCTATGAAAAAACCAACAATCACAAAGCCATAAATTTGTTATGATTTAAGGTAACATCTGATTAATCATATATAAGGACACTAGGACAACATTTTTTGTTTTCAAAATCATTTCCCTAATGTTTAAGAATTGCTGAATTAAAAGAAATACTTACTTGATTTTGGTACTATCTCACTGTTGTTTGTGCCTTGAACAATTTCCACCTCATCTCTTAAAGAAATGAAGTTGAATTTGTCTTCTGTGAAGTGTTAACAAATCATGAGATAGAATGATAGGCCATTCCATCTATCTCAAACAAAAGGTTAGAAAAAGTTATATACATAAGTCCATCTATGGTGAGATTAATCGTATATAGTTCTTAATATGGACTTATACTTCATCTATCATACCTCTTAATAAAATAAAACTAGTTTCTACTAACCAGGGACTTCTTGTAGGCCAGTGGTAGGCAATAAAGGTATGTCGCACTTTGGTTGTGGGTTCGATTCCTGCAACCTTGTCCGACGCGATGGGTTGTCGCCCGTCTTGCAGGTTGTCCCTTTTTCTAAAACTAAATTATTATAACATTCCAGCAATAATATCGAAAAAATTTCTAGCCTTAAACAATAATATATTTTTTTCTCACTTAATTCATTCAAATCTTTAGATTTATCCAAAATAATTCAGTCAAAGCTCAAATTATAAAGAAAATGATTACTTTAAAGGTCACATAACAAGCACGCGAATACCATCATTTATCCCCCATATATCATAAAATATATCTTGTTGATCACATTCCAAACATGTGAATACCTTAATCATGTATTCTTTTGAAACATGAATTACGATAGAACCTTAGTGAAAATATGAATGTTGTCAAAAGTTAACTCTTTCCACATACCAAAATCCCAAAATTTCTATATACTCAAACCATGATATCACTTTGTCCTTATATTAGTAATGAGATCATGAATACTATCAAAAATTTCATTTTCTCTTTATCCCTTCATTATGCGCATATCATCTACTTTCCAAAAATATTTCAATCACTTTTCATGGTTACCGGTACCAGAAAATTATTGAAATCCACAATAGACTAATACAAAAATATTCCAATATTCCATAAAAAGTACCTCAACAACATTATTCTTGAATACTAATACATAAACACCTCAATCCGTCCTCTTCAATGATTGTCATGGATTAAGTCCTTATTTGATTTAGAAGTAACCTCTTAGGTCAGGGTGTTAAGTTGGGTAATGGACATGTTCTCAAGAAATAAGACATTGAACTCCATAACAATTTGTCACTATATGAACCTTTTCTCCACACAGATAACATCTTCCCCTCCATTTGAGGTATTCCTCAAGGTTCTTCTTCCCTTCTTATTGATACGTAGAAAGATTCATCTTCCTTCCTCTATGTTCCTCTCTATGAAAACATATATAAAAGTTCATCTTCCTCTTATTTGATGACTTAGGAATACCAGAAAAGTTCACCTTGTTAATAATATATTGTGATGAATGATTCAACACAATCAAAATTTCTTTTTCGATAGACATTACACAATTTTGTTGATCATAGTCACCAATTTGTCCATCGGAATCAACGTTAACTGAATTCCTTCTCATTTCCTCCATTGACTAAAAATAGAAACCATAGTGTAAGAAAAATTTAAAATAACGAGGAACCACATAATCATTAAAATTAACTTATGGTATGTCTAACTTATCACACATTCTTTAATCCATGATACCTTAGTTCACCCAAGCTTATTCATGATCATCAACATAACTCTTAGGTTGTAACCTATAGTTATACTAATCCTTAGGGACATCCCTAGACATACCTTAGAAATATATCTAGGGATATCACTAAAGTTTTTGCATCCTAGTTTCCAAAGGATAACTAAACCTTTCATTTGATACCAACAGTAGAGACCCCAAACTTGAAATACATGGACATTACATTACTTTTGCGGAATAGTTTAGTGTTTTTAGAAACTCGGAACATAATCTTCTAATCATGGTGAAAGATCTTCAACATCTCCCATAAAGATCTTCCACATTTTTTTCTTACCTAAAACCATTCATTATATCCCGGGGGAAAGAAAACATATAAAGGGGAAGCTCAAATGCTCAGTAAGGGTAAGCATGTAGAAAATAAAACAGACCATATACATTTGAAGTTAAAAACATAAACATAAAGTTTAAACATCAAAATCTTGAGTTGTAAAATAAATCTTGGAAGTACGTAAGGAATAGATCATAAAGGAACATAAATCCTGATTAAATAGCATGGGAATAAAACAATTAATTGTGGAAAACCATTAATCACATGATATGATTTCCATAGTAGCCAAGTAATTGCTGGCAAGACCATCTTAGTGGACAAAGTCCCTTTTTTGAATTGAGTTCACTCCTTGTTGCAGTCCTGTATCACTGAACCAGATTAGCTTACCGATCCATCCATGTCTATATCATGAGATATAAATATTTAATCAATGCATTAGAGGGAGATATATTTCCCACCTATCTCATAATGAAATCATTCTTATGTGTTCCACAACATAAACATAAATCATTCATCATAACACAAAGAATAAAATGGGTTTCTTAAACATCATCCCATCATAACATAATCCATATAAAACAAATGGATGTCATTTCATCATAATAAAAGTGAAACCATGTAAATCATAGAGACATTATACTTGAAACATACACATATAAAATAATTTCATCTTAGATGGAAAATGGTTTTGATAAACCACTTGAAATGAATTCTTGAGGAAAATATCATTTCTTCTTCAAAATAATTTTCATTTAAAAAAATTCCATAAAATTTTAAAAGAAAAGGATTTTGTTGAAAATATTCATGAAATATTATAGAGTAATCTTTATTAAAATAAGGCTTTATAAAACTGTAAAAATACGTTTGTTCCATATAATTTAAAAAAAACATTATTCTCCTACTTTTGCCGGAAAAGTCAAAAAGTACCTCGTATGGTAAATAAAGGAAATATTCCTTCCATACGATGTGGTAAAAGTTAAAAAGGTTAAAAATGACCTCAAACATACATGGAAGAAAATTAAACATTTTATGAAAACATTTTGAGAACATATGGACATTGATAACAAACATAACCCTATTAAATTGTTACGAATAAACAATCTCAGATAAGAATGAGATTGGAATAATTATTCCTTACCTTATATATGATATGGTTCGTATGTATCAGAACCAACTGTATAATGATTTGAATAATGTAATTGACTTATTACAGAATCATATTCCTTGTTATTATATCATATATGGTTAACTTAGGTATTTATATTACCCGTTCATTTGTCAATTCCATGTTAAAGTAGCGTTTTGGGTAAAATCATTTCATTTATTGTACTAGTTTGGACTTGTTGTTTTTGATATTATTAGTACTTATATCATGATTTAATTACTTCCAGAATGTAAATAATGATTTATATATCATATATATTCAGTATATATATATATAATTTATAGATAAATGGAATGAAATACACCGTTCAAGGAGACGATAGGCTGTACATACACATGAACGATGTTTTCCTTTCCTTATTGACTTGAATGTAAGTAAGTAGATGATATATATATATATCCAATATCTTTATCATGTCATATATTTAATTATTATTCATTATATATACTATATAATTATTCTTAAGTGGTTAACATGGAGAATGAATCTCATCGCATAGTGGAGACGGTAATCCGTACATACACACGAGCGATGATATTGTTCCCATAATTATTGAATTGAATTGGAGTGGATGATATAATATTTCAGCATAAGTATGATGTTATAATAAGTATATATAGTTATTCTTTACACCATTATACCCATCCAAGTAAGGTGGTGGTGGAAAAATAGATTACACCACGGCGTGGAGAGTGTATTCCGTACGTACGCACGCGCTGTGATTTATTTTTCCATAGGATGAATAGAAGGTGAAATGGGGTTGTTTTATAATAGCATATCAGAATATTAGTGATACTTATGTTATTAATTTATAATTAAACAACTAAATAATAATAAGTTGAAGAAGAAAGAAACTTGAAAGAATCGGTAGAAGAGATTACCTCTTCTTCGATGCACCCCTTTTAAGATTCCTCTTAATGCACTAGAGTTGGTCTTCTGAGGAGACCATAACATCTATAATGTTTATAGGGAAGTTGAGAAGGGATATGACCAGGTTTTGGCCGATCTTGAAAGCTCAAAATTGTTTAAATATATGGGGGAGGAGGTGCCCTTTTATAAGGGGGGAGAAGGGCACCTTAGGAAAAACTGAAAATATTATTGTATAATAAAGTCATATTCGGTTTATAATAGCTATAAATTGATTTATTTAGATGATAAAGTGGGTATGGGTAAAAATCCTTTCATCCAATAGTTTTAGATAAGGTTAGGTTACTATTTTAACCTTATCATTTAGATTTAACTCTAACTTAAATAATTTAACTTTTACCGTGTCTTCTTGTTTCATTAGACTATATGGTTAATAAACTTACTATAACAAGCCAAACGAACCCATAGTGGTTAATTATTAATATATATAACTTTATCTAAGTCATTTGGCCAATCCTTAGATTTTTAGTAATATAATAACAATTAATAATATAATATTTGTTTTAAAAACTATTTTATGTCAATTTTGACACTATTTGGTAATTGATTTTTGTGAAAATCATAACAGCATGATTAGTTCAAAAAAAAATAATGAAATCAATAATAACATGTCATATTAACCTATAAAATTATTTTAGTTTAAAAAAATTCTCAAATTACAATTATTTGGGTATTTATAACATCAATTATGTTAATATTTTATTAATAAAGTAATTACTTCATAATCATCGTGTCATAAATAAATTAAATTATTTAATGTCTAAAAATTATAAATAAAATACCATTATGTACGGAATCATTTTATCTTTCTAATGAATATTTATAGTTGAATTTATATTATGTATAACCCTATATTAAAAATGTTTTAGTTATTAAACATTGATTTTAACTCTTTTAACTCTTATTTGAATAAAATAATAATAAATGTCTTAATCTAATCCAAGTGGACCTAAATGATAATATTATATTCCAAAGGTTGTTTTTGGTCAAATTATACTTATCCAATAGAATTACGACATGTGTTTGGGTAATAATAATATCATTTTATCCGTAATTACCCTATTTACTTTTAACCATGGTAAATAAAAGTAAAAAGCTACTATTCACAAAAAAAATATTTTTATTTTATTGAACCACATTTACTCCTTGATATTAACTGTATGTATCAGATTTTTGAAATTCCACTCACAGAAGTGGTAAAATTATGTTTTATGTAAATTTTAAAATTCTCCTAAGAGGTGGGTAAAAGACGGTGAAAAGTTCAATAAAATTTATATATATCTAAAATTATTATAAAATTACTCCAATGAATTACATTGAACATATATGGGTATTATGTATCAATTTTTACCTAAAATAAATTTTAATAAAATAAATAATTATTTAAATAAAAAGTCTTTTTTTAAATAGTAACCCAGTGTTTTCACTATTCATCAAAAAATGAAATTTTTCAGAAAAATACAAAAAATTCACCGTAGGCTAATTTCGATATTCTAAATCAAAAAAATGAAGTCCATTTTGAAAGATAAATTTTTTAAAATTTCAAAAATTCGGTATTACTATTCATAACATCTAGTTCATAATAATATTATAATAATATATCGTTTAGTGGAACTCGGTATTGAGTACTACACACACTATCGAGGAAGGTCTTGATTGCGTGTAATGCAAGACAGGTCAGGGTAGCGTGTAGTGAAAGCTCTGTTTGGTTTTGCGTATAACATAATAAAAAACTTATTTCATTTATACATTAAACAAAACCTATACTTAATGTTGCGTAGAATAATTTCCACAAAACGAACTTGAAATTGTGTGTAACATGAGACAAGAATAGTGTTGCATATACTGCAAGCTAATACGGTGTTGTGTATAGTACAATTTAATATTGGTGTAGTGTATAATAGAAGACATAAAATAAATTAAAAATAATATATCTCATAAAATCTTGGGGTGTTATAGATATCATCGCTTATGCATATGTACATCATACCATCTCCACGACCTGATGTGACTCATTTTACTTGATCACCATTGATGGATGATTATATAAATTTATATAATCATTTATGATTATAAAAATTAAATTAATATAATTATGGAAATGAAAGAACTAAATCATATGGAAAATAATTGGGACAAATATGATAAAACATGCATGGAAAATGAAGCAGTTATCACCTGAAAGAAGGGTGATAATGATATATTATAAAAAATGGGTTATAATAAGATATAAGCAGATAAAATATGATATAATAAATATTAAAATGTTTCTGGAATAAATTAATAAATTTATTTAGACCATATTGTAGTAGTCTCATATGCTTATGAAGGAAATCAAACCTAAGGTGAGGAATTTTGGCCTCACTTTTATTTTTGTGGGTCGAATGCCTTATACGCTAGTTGTTTCTTTTTTATAGTATATATACTTACCACTACTATTTTAATATTTATGATTCAAATTTTTATGGAACTTAAATATCCATATAATTTTATTTCTTTCATGACGAATATCAATAGACAAATTATAAAATTTTAACGGTCATTTTCATAATCTCAATATTGTTTGAGATTATTTATACATATCTATCGATATGGATATATATATCATAATTGTCCATGTTTCTTAGAAAAGTTTTCAAAAATATTTTTTCTATTATTTATACAACTATTTAGAGTTATTTTTTCCAATGATTGATTTTTTACTAAACAGTTAGAAAGAAATATTTTTGTTGTTTTCCAAATGAGGTACTCTGTGACTTCTCTGGAAAAAGAAAAAAATGAATATTAGTTTAAAATTTTAACTAATGAAAATAGTTCTATTATTTCATGATTCCTTAATTACTTGATTATTACCTTATCAAAATATATTGTTATTTTCAATGAAAATGTTTTCTTTAAAATTATATATTAATTTTATGAGAAAAATACATTATCAAATTTGAAAGGATATATTCCCTAAGAACTATTTTCTTGTTATCTCTCAAAATAACATTCCATTAATGAAAACATTATTTGATGTCTATTATGATTTAATTAGGATATTTTTAAAGGATATTTTCCCTATTATTTAAATGGATGTTTTATTTTTATGATTCAATGAAATTTATGAAACAAATTTATTTTTCATAGGTTTTGTTATGATAGAATGATTTTTATCGAATCCCATTTCTTTTTGTGGGTTTTTCTATGATGAGTGAATTTGGTTCTTTTGGAACACATATGTATGGTTTTAATTATGTGATGGGTGAGACCTATATATACCTCCAATTAATTGGATAATTATTTATACCTCTTGAGATAGATAAAACTTAAATAAGGAGTGAACTCAATATATTTATATAGGGTTGGATGGTTGAGTGAACCCAGTTCAATAAAGGAATTTTTCCACTCAGATGGTCTTGGAAATGAGCCTCAACTAATATAAAAATGATTTTTTTTATTATTTTGTGTATCCCAAAAATCCATGTATTATGTTATTCTCTCATGGAATATGTCATTTCATTCTTTATGAACTTCTATGATTTATCCCATGACATGATATCATGATCTTTGATATGCAGAATATAATTTTCCAATGCTTTGATTATGATTTATATGTCCTATAATTATGATAAGATTAATATATAACTTGTTTTCCCTTATTAATAATCTAATTTTATAATTTCATATGTTTCATTTCCCATGTAAACGAAGAAATTTATTATGTAATAAGTGTCAAAAAGGGTTATAGTAATGAAGGAATAAGTGGGATATGATGAATATGTTTTATGAATTAGTTGTTTATGCTTCAATGGTTACAAATAAACTAAACCTATATATTTCTAGCATTGTTATGTATTTTATTTGATGAATATTATTATATTTATAGTTAATATATATGTATGAAAATTATGAGTCATTATAGTTGGTGGAATGTGAGGATAATTTCATGGATCTAAAAAGAAGGTTAGTCAGTGAACTTCTGATCACACAACATTTTTTTGGATAAAGGTTTGTAATCTATGGTGATGCATTAAATAAGGGGATGTTATTTATTCAAATGAAAAAAGATACGGTGTTTTATAATTCCTCATGAAAATTAAAAATCAATGAGAAAGATTACCAAAGTCAATATATGGAGTCAGTTGCGGTAATTGTTTCATGAAATATATGGAGGCATAATATTTTGGGAGAGTTCTAACATATATACTAATCATAATATTTTGATGTATACTTTCTCTCAAATGGTTCTGACTACTATCCAATGAAGATGGTTGGATTTGATTAGATATTATGACTTCTAAATACATTACTGAATTGGGATAGTGAAAAAGGAGGATGATTCTTTGAGTTAAATGGACCATGACAACCTGTCTATGAAGATGAAAAAAAGATCCAATATTTATGGATTAATAATGGTTGGATATGGAAATCTTAATGGAGGGGGAAAATATTATCTTTTTTGAAATGAATATTCAATCACCAATACTAGTGAAGATTAAGGAGGTAATGAAGAAAGATGTAGAGTTATAAAACAATGTGAGTAATGTTATTGAGTTAAACATTGATTCCAAAGGAATAATAATTTTCTAGAACCGTGTTTTTATCCCTCCAATACCATATTTGGATAAGGATCCATTGGATGAGGCTCATAGTTCATCATTATTTATTCTTCCTAGAAGAATCGAGAAAAATGGATATCTGAAGAAGTATTTTTGGTTAGATGGAATGAAGGGAGACATTACAAATTGAGTTTACCGGTTATTGGTTTTTCAGTTTCTTAAGGAAAAAAGATATAAGTCTAAGGAGATATTAAAACCATTACCCATACCAGAATAGAAAAGAGAAAACATCACCATGGACATTATCATCACACTTCCTAAAACATCTAAAAACCATAAGGTTTTATGGGTTGTAGTTGATCCTCTTAAGAAGTATTCACACATCATTACATTTAGAGAATATTTTTATCATTATAAACTTTCCAGGATATATGTTAATGTTGTAGTGACATTTCAGGGAGTTCCAGAATCCATTATATCTGATCAGGATTTGAGGTTTACCCCAATGTTCTGGGGAATTATTCCACAGACTCTACATATAGAGTTATCTTTCAACAATAATTATCATCATAAAACATATGTTCTATCTTATTATAAAATTAAAACACTATAATACATGATGAGATATTTCTCAATGGATTTTAAAGTTGTTTGGGATCAACGCATAACTTTGGAAGAATTGTCCTAGAATAGTAGCTTTCACTCCAATATTCAAATGGATCATTGTGATGTCATTTATGGTATGAAGTTCAAAATTCTAATAGGATGGAATACTATTCAAGAAATTAATATATTGGGAAATGATCTATTAGAGGAAATGGAAGATAAGGTAAGAACCATGAAAAAACATAAGATTTTCTTAGAGTCGACAAACATGATATGCTGGAAATTGAAGAAAATAACTAAAGTCTGAAGTGGGTGATCAGGTATTTCTAAAAATATATCTCTATAAAAGTGTAATGAGATTTTGAATGAATGTAAATATAATATCTAGATATATCAGTCTTTTTGAATTTCATGATCATGTTGTGAAGGTAGCTTATCAATTGGTGCTTCAACCAAATCACTCTCAAGTTAATAACTTCTTCTATGAATTTCTCCGGAGAAAGTACATGATTGATCCTTCATATATGGAAATCATGGAAGTAATAAAACTAGATAAAGACCTTTATTATGGAGAAAAACTAACAGAGATTATGGACCGTAAATAAAAATTTATACAAAACAAGACCACTCGCTTTGATAAAGTTTTATGGAGGAACCACAATTTGAGGAAGTTGTAGGAGAACCTAAGGATGCGATGAGACAAAGTTATCCTCATCTATCTATATAAAAATGAAAAAATTCAAGGGGGGGAAATAATTTTATGTTTGGTTAAATGTAACTCTCGGATAATTTTGTGAAATATTTCCCTTTAAATAATTTTTAATTCTTTAATAGTTTGCATTCGATGCAAACGTGAGTTTAAATGAACTGAGATACACTATTCATATAACCTAGCCATTAAATTAGGTGGAATAAATAATTTATGAAATAAATATAAATTTACAACTGAATATGAATGCATTAGTAAGTTCTTACAATGGAATCACAAAATTTATATAAAATCATTGTTTTCTTCAAAAATATGTTTTCTTCAAACAAATTCCCTAATTTATTAATGAATATTAATTTTTATAAGTCATATTAATTGTATTTTAAAAAAATAATTTCATTTTTTATTTCACTATGTAATTATGAAATTAAATTCTTTAATTTTTTTAAGTAATACCGAACATACATATTTTTACTGAAAACCTTTTTTTTATTTTAAAGACCATGCAAGATAAAATTATGTTTTAGAGTAGTTTTAAATTTTTATTATCTCATATAAAGTTAATATAATCCAATTATGGATTTTTAAAATTAATATATACAATGATTTATTATTTATACATTTTACATTTAAAATGAAATTTTTCTACAATTTTTTTCATTGAATTTTACATGTTTTATTTTAAATTAAATTCTGAATCATGTTAGATTTTATTTTTTAATAATGGATTCTATGTTTTTATTCATATAGTCCAAATATAGTGATTATTTACCTTTTATTTTAGGAAAATATGAATATAATCCTATGGAAATTTTTTCATTATAGTAAAGTGTAAATTTGGTAATTTATGATAAAAATAAAATAATAGCAACTATAAAATTCCATAACATATGCACAATTTTTATGGGATGTCATTAATTAATCCATTATCACAAAAGGGTCTAAATTATGTTTTTTAATAGACTTATTTCCATGAAAATGAGATATATAATATATAAATCAAAAAATAGTCACAAAATGTCACTTTATTTGTCTAAAATATCCATTATGTGTCCACATGGGGAAAACTGTGTAACTAATGAATATAAATGTAAAATTTTAACTTAATAAAAATATTTTTATGATAAAATTTTATTTTTAATTTTTTTTATAGTTATATTATATTATGATATTAATAATATATTATTAAAAAAATTTAACGACGACACATTCATATTTTAAATATTGTACCATGTTTAATATATGTTTACCACATAGGTATATTAGTCTATAAATTCTATTGTAAATTATATAATATTTATATTAATCTGGTAATTTTTTTATATTTTTTAAAGAAAATAAGTAAATTAATTTATTACACAACACTTATGATGTAATTATTTTTTATTGGAAATATCAATGAAGTTTTGCTAAAATATTAGAATAAATATTATTTACAAAATCAATGTTATCAAATAATTTTATAGAGGAAATTGACCTAATAGGGATATAATAAAATATATATTTTTATGTTAACTTGTTAACTTGGTGTATTAAAAGTATATGTAATGAATAGTGTCAAATTTGAGAGTAATGGTATTTTATAAAAATAATATTTTATTACATTATATAATAAACATAAAACAACATTAAAAATTAAAAAATTATAATATGGTGTAAATATTTATAATATTATAATTTTTGATTTAATTTAAATCACATAATTAAAAATTAAAACCTCTTTTTGTTGAAAATTTTGATACCTTATTTAATATTAAAACATGTTAATTAACGGTTGACCAAAATTATAAGGTTTAAAATAATAATAAATATTTTTTCAAATATATCAATTGATTATATTAAAACCATGTTTCATCATAAATGAAATAAATAAACTTTTTTAGGTATTTGGTTTGATATATTATTTATTATAAATTAATATTTTTAGAAATTATGAAAATTGACCCTCACCTCAATTAAAGAAGGGAACCTCCTCCATCACTTTTTAACGTCACATTAATCCTTCAGGATCAACCATGCCTTACCAAATTATCTTATAAACTATCTTATCTACATTATAATGGATTTTTAATTTTCAAAATACACACCCTATTGTCTCAAATAGGATATATAATTTAAGTTCATCAAAGCCGACGTAATTATCTTTACCAACAATTTCAAGATGATTTTTTCTTATACATCCTATTCATTTGTTTTTCCTTTATTATGTAATGAATCCAATATCATATTAATAATGATATCTTATTATTACTATGGAACAATAATATTCCAAATTTCATGCATCTTATGGAAAACAAAAGCATCATGCATGGGTACATATGCCTTACCATCACCGTGTTGTGGTGTAATTTATTTTTCATTTTTTAAAAGGTTGGGGCCGAAGCCTCAATTTATAATTTAAAGCAATTACCTCTTTAGTGTGGGTAGAGGGAGACCCATTACATATCCAGAAGGCCCATGTCCAAGTAGCCTGGATACAAGGCTTGAAAGCCCATTTTTTGGCCCAAAGGACCCCTCAGTGAACAGTACTGCTACAATACCCATGCTACTCCAATACCTACCGCCGCTACAGTACCTTACAATAGTGCCTCCACCGCTATATTTTGCTGCTGATACAGTATTGCTATAGTACCTGGAAATTATTCCCTGCCCGGATTTGATCCCGAGTCTCTTGGATGCCAAGCACGAGCTTGTACTACTTGGGTACGAGTAGGAGCTTGTACCACTTGGGTACAAGTAGGAGCTTGTACCACTTGGGTACAAGCAGGAGCTTGTACCACATTATTAATAAGGTTCTAATAACAGAAATAATATACATAAATATATGTAATAATTATAAAATTATATTATTTCTATAAATAAAATTAATATTCCATCCAGTTCATTATAATTTCACTATTAAGGAAATAAAACCATTTCTCATGTGTATATATAACATACCGTATCCAAGATGTGATACAGTTCGATTTCATTGTTCACCATTCATTAATGATTATAAAAATTTATATAATGAATAAATATGTTTTTCCCTTCATATAATTCAATAAATAATGAAAATAGATCCTACGCACAAGAACTGGGACCTATACGATAAAACATGAATAGGAAAATGAAGTAGTTAATAGCCGAAAGAATTGTAATATGGATATATTATTAACAAACGAGTGATAACATGAAATAATATGGTCAAATATGATATCATAAATGTAAATATAAATCTTAAATAATTTACAGACGTTCCATAAGCCATTATTTAAAAGTTTCTTTAACGTTTGATTGAAATCAGACCTAAGGTAACTGATGTTTCAGTCACATTTATTTCTATAAGAAAAATTAATTAAGCTCTACTTATTTCTTTTGTGTAGTGTATATACTACCCATAAATTTTTTTATTAGTTTTTTATGAATTCTATTTTATTTAAATATCATTTTAATTTTTTAGTCATGCATTATATGATGGGGCTTGTTATAAAGTGGTAAGGGTTAATTTCCCAATCTCATTATTATCCAGGATTTGTTATATGTATGTATCTACTAGATAATATTTATCATCCATGTTCATATTTAGTAAAAATGTTTTTGGAAATATTTTTACTATTTTTATAAAAAAATTTATCATATTTTTTACCATTTTTTGAATTTTACAAAACTATTTGAAATGAATCTTTTTTCATTTTCCAAATGAGGAACTTTGTAACTTCTCTTGAAAATGTATGGATGAATATTTTTAACTTATATGACATGAACTGATTTATTTTCATTCATTATGAAATTATTAAACGAAGCTCAAATTTCATTCTTATAAGGAAAATTTTAAAATAAATTTTTTCCCTTAAAATTTTATATCATTTTAATAATATAAATTTTTTTTAGTGTAACAAGGATATTTTTTTCATGAATTATTATAAATTCATCTCCAAAAATTATTTTCCATTTATGATAAAATTATTTAATATTTCTGATTTTTTATTGGAGACATTTTTTCAAGGATAGTATCCATATTCTATATTTTTTTATTTTTGTTTGTGATCTAATAATAGGAATAAAAACAATTTATTTTCCATGGGTTATGTTATAATGGAATGATATTTATGAAACCCTTTTATTTTTTATTGGTTCTGATATGATGAGGGAGTTATGTTCTTGTGTAACACATATGTATGGTTTTTATTATATAATGGCCATGACCTATATCTCCCTTCAAATTCATTGGGTAAAGATATATATCTCATTAGATTGATAGGACTGGAATAAGGAGTGAACTTGGTTTAGTAATATAGGGATCTAAAGGAAAGTGAACCCAATTCAGTAAAAGAATTTTTCCATTATAATGATATTGGAAATGTTCCTTTACAAACACAAAAATGATATTATATTATTATGTGTATTCCACAATTCCATTTTATATGTTATGTTCTCAAGTAATATGTTATTCGATTATATATGGGCTTCTATGATTTATCATGTGATATTATATAATGATATTTGATATAAATGATATAATGTTCAAATGTTTTGTCGATGATCTTATGTAGTATGATTATTATATGATTGATATCTACCTCGTTTACCCTACAAAATAATCTTATCTCACCCTTTCATATGTTTTTTCCCTAGGATATTTAGAATATTGATAAGAAAGATGTCTTAAATAGTTTTAAGTAAATAAAGAAGAAAAGGTAGAAGTTGTAAATATTATATTAATTGTATTTTTATGATTCCTTACATCCAATGAAACAAATAATAAATGGCTATGGATTTTTTTGTTATTTTATTTAATGAATATTCATTTATTTATATGTAATATATGTTTAAAAAAAATATGGGATGATATATTTTTGGTTTGAGGTGTGGGGACCATAGTTAAGGATATATGATTTAATGGGGGAAGGTTCAATATATTACCCTAGGAAAATATTGTCCAAAATGGATGATAGGTATTACTCTTGTGAACCCGGTGAACCATTCATTTTAAGAGACCTATTAATTATAATTCCATAAATATGTGTTATTGGCATGGTGATGTGTATATAAGGGTGATCATCGAGGATGTTATTATGACCTACCTCCACCAGATCCTCTTCAAGAATTGTAGTGATAAGAGGTGTGACCCTTGAATATCACCTCCAATTTTCCTTGTGTTAGAGACTTCCATTGAGCTTATGTTACACATAATTTTGAAAAAATTAACATCTATGATCCCATGATAGATAACATAATCCATAGATCAACAACAACTTTATCAATAAAAAATTATTAATAGTCTAAGAAAATATACAATTCAATAAATATATATATGAAAATTTATCCAAGTTAAATAATGAAACTGTAATTATCACTGAATTAAACAACTTAAACCCTAAAAATCACAACATCATCAGCTAGTAATTTAAAAATAAATGACCAAAAAAATCATAAAAAGATGATAAAATGTTATATATAATTTTAGGTGAGAATAAAAATATACTATGTGGGATCATATCTAGAAACTCTCTTGTGAATGTTAATCCATAGTGAATAAATTTTGAAATGGACTCATTAAAGATAACGGAATAAAAATCATCACAAAATCACCAAGGATCACCTATTAAATCTATATAAAAGTATAATAATATTACAATCATGAAAATATATATCGGGAAAGGTACCTTGAACCAACATACCTTCTGATATAGTCATGTTAATGTCCAAATAACTTGTCTTTGTGCTCAAGTACCTTCTATATCCATATAAATAAGTGTATAGATATAGAATTTAGGATATGAAACCATACAAAATTAGAATAAATAATGGATTGTCCCAGATTATAAAATATTGGTTCAGGTTAAGTTGGGATCGATCAAATGATTTGACTAGGCTAAGCATTGGCTATTATTTTCTTTCCCATAGTACTGCAGATCCCTATGCTATTAGAGATAAAATTCATGTTTATCAGAGATAAAAATTAATTTATGTTAAACTAATTGATTATATCAATCCTTTCTAAAAAATCACTAATCGAGACAGACCTTATCAGTTCTATTTTAGTGATGAATATTCATAATTTTATAAGCATTATTCTTAACATTGATAATGGTCACTTTTATCATCAGTAATTCGTAGCACTATTAAAGAAAAAAATATGTTTTTAAAATTTCACATTGGTAATGCGACCCCCCCCCCCACAAATTAGTACTAATACACCCCTAATTAGCATTAATACATTATTTATTAGCACTTCACCTCAATACCTAGACCCCCCCTTTAGCAGAACTTCACCACTGCATCTGAACACCCCATTAGCGACACTTAGACTATCTCAGACATCCATCCCCATAAAGACATGAATGTGGGACCAATTTTAACATGGTGAACACCCATACCACAACTCCAATTTGTTTTCTTCAATATTTTTTTATATATCTATTTATTTATGTACATATTCATAAATAATTTTTCTTTATATATTTATATATTTATATAATTAGTTTAAAACACATTATATAAATATATTTATATATGGACATATATATATTCACATATATATTATATATTTATGTATAATTGTATAATTACATATAAATTTCATATGCTATATTTATAAAATTCATATTTTTTGAAAATACATTAATTGGTCTATTTTGGTGCATTTGTATGTGTTTTTGAGGGTGACTGTGGCTCTTTCCCTCTCTATCTCCCTCTCTATCTCCCTCAATATCCCTTCCCCTCCCACCCTATCTTAATATTTATATATTTTTTTTGTGTATGTATATATATATATCTATGTATGTTTGTGTCTATACATAATAATGTATATATTTATATATATATATTGCAATGTTTAAAGATATAGACATATATATAGATTGATAGATTACAAAAAAACTTACCACTATCCTATAATACAAACACATAGACATATATATCTATACTATATTATATACTTATTTGAATATATATAAGTATTTATATTTATTTACATATAAAATTATAATATATACCTTAATATGTTTATGTTTATTAATACATAAGCATATTTATATATGAACAATATATATTCATTTTTATATGTATATACATAAATATTATGTTTTTATAAAGTAAATAGAAATAGTTTGATTGATATTTAAAATTAAATGGATAATAAATATTTATTTTGATATGGTTAATATTTTTAAAATTATATTTTATATGTAAATGTGCATAAATATTTCTAATTACAATCAATTTTTATTTACATATATGAATATATATGCATATCTGTAAATAGAAATAACACAAATATATGATGAAAGGAAAACATTCAAAACCATATTATTCAAATGAGTGTTATCCCAAGAAATAAATTTAGCATAAAAATATAAAAATATTACCGTCTTAAATTAAGCTTAAATTCCATCTAATATTAGAAAATTTGGGGGTCCCAAATAAAAAATCAACTCTGGTGTAATTTCGAGAAATATATAAATGGTGAAAAAACAATGATCATGGTATATATAGGTTAACATGATGTATATATTTTCTTGTGATTATATTTTATATATCATAGAGCTAAAAAAGGAACCCAAATCAATAGGGTGGTATTTTTGATGTTCAATTCACTTTTTGAACATATCTTAAGATAATAACATTTTCTTTCATACAATTTTCATTAAAAAACCATTACTCAATACTAATTTTCAAATTATCAATAAATATTAAATTTCCACCATTAATTTAACAATTTTCACTTAATATGTTTCATATTAATTTTAAACACAAATTTAGTATTATATAAATCATATTTATGTAAATATATTAGTTATATTTCAATATAAATTTATTGATATTTCAAATTAATATTTTTGATAATGTATAAAAAAATAGGAATTCCACCTTTTCTCAAGGCTTAAGAAAACATTGATAATGTATTACATTAGCCAGGAAAAAAACAATGATGAAGGATAATAAAAATAATTGTTAATGGTGGTTCATACCATTGCTAAAGAAGCATTGATAAAAGTTTAAATTTCACTGTGATTTTTTAGTACTAATAAAGACCCCATTGTCAATGATTTTACCAAATGTTGATAAAATTATCCCACTATCAATACATTTTAACATTAATAAATGGAATCTCTTAATATAGAGAAATTTGAAGTTCTGTTAGACAGGAGGCATGCTCGGATAGCTCAGGATATACTAACAATTGCTTGGAAATCCAATAGATGGAGATACAACCCCCCAACCTCCAACCTCTGTGATTATGGTTGCATTAAATATGTTTATAATATCAAAAAGTATATTATTTATTTACCTATAAAGGGAAACAAGTAGATAAATAAAAATTTATGGGGGCAATGGGAAGATAAGGGATAAAATTTCTAAGGTGGGGTACCATTTCCATACATTAATAAAAAATATTTGGAACAGTCAAATGACTACTACACCCTCTAATGATGGGCTCCGCCCCTATTAAATGAGTTTTTTAAAAGGAAATCATTTTTTAAAAAAATTTGAATATGTCTAATTGCAGCGGGGGGATTCTAAAATGGGGGATCTTATTATATATTTCTCCCGTCTCTTATATATTATATTTAATTATTTTATCTTATGTTTTATTCTTAAAAAATTACTCAACAATCCCACATTAAACTCAATTATATTTCAAAATATTTTATAATTATATCATGTCCTGGTATCATGTTTTCATTTCACTAACTCTTAAGTCATTAATATATTTTTTTTTGAAAAAATTTATTACATGTACTTGTAATTTGAATTCTATTTTATAAAAAAATAACTTTTAATTAATTTTAATTTCTTGGTCATTATTTTCAAATATCTATATTTAATAATTTTTTAAAATAAATGATTATAAAAAAATATATTGATTTGGTTGGTTTTTCTAGTGTTGATATTCCATCCTCACATGTTGTTTCATCAGATCCTCCTCATATTATAGCATCATCAAAGTCACAAACACAATTTTAATGTTTTTGATCACTTTGACGAAATTTGTGCTCATAAATTTGATGACACAAGTTCATTAAAATTGAAATTAATATTTTTTGTTATATTACTCACCGGTTATTTTAGTAGTGGAAGTAGTAATATTGAAATTCATGTTAACTAACACTCTAGAATAATTTAACTAGATTTATAACATAAATCCAATTAGGATGTAGTAAATAATTTTCTTATTATAATCATATACATGAATATGATCTGATGTATATTTATATAATTAATAAATAATGTCATTTTTATAATAATGGATGTCCTTGTTTTAAAAATTTTATTCATGGATAATTTAATTATCAATAAAAATCATTCTATGAAATACTAAAAAAATAAAATATTTATAATATTAATTATGATATTACATATATTATTAATTAATTAAGTACATGGGTTTATTTATACTCACCCCCTAAAGAATTGGTATGGGATGGGTGATGATAACCAAGAAACTAGTGTTAAAATTATAGAAAAGATGAATTTACAAAGTTATTGTTTCTATATTATATAGAAGTATCTATAGAAATCACTATTTCCCATAAAATTGTTGGATATGTAGAAGGAATTGTAACAGTATCATTGGAAATATATTGGAAGGAATTTAAGTCCAATATGAAGGCCTACCTACCCTATTATAAAAATACCATGGGAACCAATGTAATACAATAGAGTTAATGGGTGTAGAAAAACCATTTGGGAGGGTTATATTTCAAGCACAACAGCTCCTATGGGATGTGTGTGTTGTTTTGTATGTTTTTACCACAAAAAATAGAAATAGGCATATTTTTTTAACATCCAATTTATGAACACAGTATCAATATATTGAATATCCATGCATTAATTATCTTTTTATTAATCAAGATCAGGGAAATTGAGTTCATTTAAATTAGTTTAGCTTCAATATAATGTTATTCATTAAGAGTTTCATTATGAGTTCTTGTATTTGAATGGGGATTAAAAAATAAATTATTCATAATTAAAAAAATAATGAAACATAAAAAAATAATATTGTGGCATGTAATATATTTTAATTATAATAACCATGTCATAAAGAAATATATCATGTTCATTTTTTAGACATATTTTACATTTTATTTTTAATGAATTTTTAGAAATTTATTAATATTTCCTAGGTATTATTAAAAAATTTACTAGTATTATAAATAGTTCTGTTAATCGTGTTCATATAAACATGAAAATTTGTTAATAAAAAACTATGAAAGAATGAAAAATAAAATTAGATTTAGAAACTGAATTGAATACAGTATATGATATGTTTAAATTAAATTTAATACAAAGTAAATATTTAGATTTATTTTTTTAATTTGACAACAAAATGTGATGGGGTTATTATATTCTGGATGAAAAATTCTCAAATTGAGTTAAATAATATAGATAATTTTTTGCATATAATTTTTCTAGAAAATCTACTAGATTTATTTCACATGTATACATTCATAAACCACAATTAGATTTCTATACATAAGTAGAAAATATGACCGTTTTTATAATATATATCATATAAATATTATATTCTAATTTATAAATTTGATAATTATTTTTATCAATTACATAAAATATTTGAAATTAAAATAATATTGGATCTATGGTGTATTGAAAATGTTCTATAACATATTTTTGAAATTAATTTTGATTCTGAAACTATATTACATAGAATGATTAATTTTTTATAGAATAATAAAAAAATTAAAAAAGGTTATCTAGATTTTTGGGAAATCCCATTTGTTACCTTAGGTGTTGATTCATGTAAACAAGAGTAATTTCACCAGATGTGGGGATCACACCTTAGAGCTGTGAGAGACCATGAAATCCTCACATCACTACTAATAAAAAAATTGTATTTTGAAACCTGATATATGTTATTTTTTATAGTAAAATGAATTGGAATTCACATCATCATTAAAATCATTGAGACATTATTAGTGCTAATAAAAGCAGTAATAATGGATTTCGCTATTTGATAGTTATTTTATTTTTGATAATGGTGACCTTTATCAATGCTTTCATTAACACTAATAATGACCACAAAAGTTACCAATTTTCCATAGTCATTTGCATCACCTAAAAATCCATATTTGAAATAAATACTAGAGTGGAATAAAAATATTATAGAAAACCATATTGGTATATTAATAATACATTGCACCATAATTTCAATACCAAATTTACATTGAATAATTATATAAAAAATATTAATATTGAAGTGTATTTAAAATTAATTAAAAAATTTACATCCCAATATAAAAAACAAAACTCTAATTGAATATTTTTTCCAATGATAAAGCTGTGTACCAATGTTATTTAATGCAACAAAATAAATGTTTATTTTTGTAACAATAAATGAAAAATAATTGAATTATGATTTTTATTTTACATAATCCAAATATGATAAATTATGTTGATAGTTATAGAATATATTAATGATTTTATCTATTATAAGTTATCTAAATTAAATAAATAATTATTAATAAATATATCATTATTTACAAATATTTTTATTACATTATTAAATATTAATTACTAATTACTGATTACAATATTAATTGTATTATTATTTATTAATAAAATTAAATAGTTATTTTATATTGATACCAATTTATATAATTAATTACATTAATTATAATATTATTTGTTACATCTTGTACACCAGACATGAACACATTCATCACCTTCCTTCAGGGGTCTTTGTTCACTCTTATAATGAAAACAAGCAATTTGAGTCATACCACCCACATCATGTGTCATATTTATTTGTGGTCAACCTAAAAATTCTAAAAATTAATTATGACTTAGTTTCAAATTTATTCATTAAAATCAGTGCATGGTTCATTAGTTTTGGCTATGTGACGTGTGTTTTTTCCTGAAATGATACTTTTATATTGACAAATACACATTGAGGGATACCAACCAAATCGTGTACAAAATTAATGTGAAGTAAATTCCTTCACTTAAAACATGAATTATGAATAATTATCTTAATGTATCAGGACAATAAAAGAGAGTTTGAACTATTTAGGCATTGTGATATATGTTTTAGAGTAAAATGTCACTTTTTATGGGAAAATAAGAACATTGAGCCATACTAACCACATCGTATTCTAGATTGGTGTGAGGTGATTTCATACATATCAAAAATTATTTATGGAGGGTTTTACATTATTTTAATGAACGTATAATATTTTTTAATCATATTTGTCTATATGAAGAGTGTTTTACAGTTAAAAAAGACACTTTTAATGTGAAAAGACATAGTTTCATTCATTCTAAAAATAGAAATTTTTGGATTGATGTGTGGTCAATTAATATATGTATAAAATGATTATAGATTTTTTATATATTTTCATGAAAATTCTTTCCCATATTAAGGGTTTTTCATATTTCATTCATGTTTTATAGTAAAATGGAACTTTTGATGTAAAAAAACACACTATGAGTCATATAAAAAACTATGTGTCCCATGATGATGTTATTTTAATTCATACATTTCAAAATTGATATATATATATATATATATATCTATATAATTTTCCTAAATTATTGAGACAATCTAATCTCGTTTCTTATTTTCGAAAGGTGAATCTTATTTCAACCTAAAATGTAATTTTTAGCATGATGATTTATTTAGATTCCTACCAGAGATATAATAAGTTCAATTGACATGTGGTTAATTCCTACATAACAGAAATGAATTATGGAAATTTTTTGTATGGTACTAATAAAATAAATCACTGTTTTCTAGGTTCTGGTTATGTGAAATTTGTTTTATAGTAAAATGAAACTATTTTAACATGAAAACATACATATTGAGTCATACCAGCAACATGGTGTTCCATATTGTTTTGAATTCAATTATTACAAACCATAAATATAATATCAAAATTTTTCAAAATGATTGAAAATAATCCATGTACGTTTTCTCATTTTTGAATATATTATTCCTCTTTTGAAGTAAAATGACAATTTTATATTGAAAACTCACACTTTGAGTCATATCAATTACATATTGTTTCAAATTTATGTGTGATTAATTGATTGATTAAAAATTAATTATTACTTTCTTGCAGAAATATTAAATACATTTTGATCTTTTTTACTATATTTTTTCCATGTGATTCATGTTTTAGAGTAAAAATACACTTTTAATGTGAAAACACACACCCTAAGTCATGTCGACCACATCATGTGTCAAATAGATGTGTGGAAAATTTTTAAATTTCACATACCAATTAATTAATTATTTAGAACAAATTAATGAGAATGTTATCTTATTTTCTTATTTTTTGCAATGAAACACCTGTTTTAGAGTAAAATGACAAATTTAATTTGAAATAAAAAACATCGAGTCATTCCAACCACATCTTACAACATATTGATATGAGATCTATTTATACCAATCAATAATTAATTTTATTTATTTTAGTAAATAATAAAGATAATATGATATTTTTAATATATTTTGTATTAAAAACTCTTGTTTTAGTCTAAAATGACACTTTTATATTGAAAACACACACTTTGAATCATACTAGACCCATCTTGTGTCAGATCAATATGTGATTTTTTAAGAAAAATTTAAATAAAATTACATTTAAATTCCCCTAATTATCAATACAATCTATTATTTTCATCACCATTTTGGCTATTTGACAAGTGTTTTATACAAAAATGATGCTTTAATATTGAAAAAATGCATATTGAGTCCAACAAGACCTGTTGTTTGTCAAATTGAAGTTTAATTTATTCCTACAAATCATAAATAAAATATGGATCATAAACCTAAATAATCAATACATACAAATATTATTTACTCATCTTTGGATATCTTATGTGTGTTTTAGAGTAAAATGACACTTCCGATGTGAAAACAACCACTTTGAGTCATACCAACCACATCATGTGTCAGATTAATGTATGATTATTTTTTATACATTAAAAGTGAATTATAGATATTTTTTATGACATATCATTACAATAAAAGTTCATTTTAATAGTCTTTGTTATGTGATGTGTGTTTTAGAGTTAAATGACAATTTTAAATGTGAAAAAAGACACATTGATCCGTACAGCCACATATTTCTTCAGTATGACGATATGTTGATTCCTCAATATATGAAATGAATTATATATCATTTTACTACTATGTAAAGATATTACAAACTAATTTTCCTAGTTTTAATATATAAACTATGATTTCAAATTAAATGTTTTTTTGTGGACACGCACTTAGAATCCAACCCGGAATATCATGTGTTGGATTGTTGTGTGGCTAATTACTATACATATAAAATTAATTATGGATCATTTTCATAAATTATATAAAATTATCATTTACTTGTTTTTCGATATGTGATGTGTTCTTTACCAAAAAATGTAACTTTTATTGTGAAAGTATGAATTTATTGTCAGACCAAACAATCCTATATTAGATTGACATTTAGTTTATTCCTAATCATCAAAAATGAATAATTTATCAGTATATGAATGTATTAAAAAATCAAATCTCATTATCATTGTCTTTCCTATGTGATTTATTTTTCAGAGTAAAAGGAAAGTATTAATATGAAATCATGAATTTATAGTTGTACTGGGCACAATGTGTTTAAGATTGACATAAGGTCAACTCTAAAACATAAATAATGAATTATCAATTTTTTTCTAATATATAAATTCAATCGTGGATAATTTTACTTGTTTTGGATATGTGACACATGTTTTAGAGTAATATTCCTTTTTTAAATGAACATGGAGTCTTATTGAGAATGTCAGGCGTCAGATGAAAATGCGGTCAAATACTATACATGAAAAACAAATAATGGTTCATTATCCTATAAGTTAATGAAAAATAAATTTTTTGCTCTATTTTTTCTATGTGAAGGGTGTTTTATACCATTTTTAAACACTCATTAATATAAATCGAGATACAAAATGAAAACGAAGAGGATCAGATCATGGAAGTGTCATATATAGATAAGGGAACCTAATATAAAACCACTTTAATAAGATATATGTATTATTCCATTGAAACTTCTCCCATTTTCAGTAATTATTATTTAGAATTAATAGTTATTCATTTTAAACAAATAGTATTTGGGCACAAAGGTTCATCCTTTTTATTACTGGACAAAAAACCTAGAAAATATGTCAAATACCTTGACTAATATGAGGAATATAAACCCTACAACACATTATCTAAAATTCCATAGGTGAAATACATCCCAAAAACTGTTAACATTTCATCAAGATTATGGGTAGAAGGATCCTTGAACTATTTCCCCCTTAATAGTATCTCAGTTTCTACCTCAATTATTTTTATCCTTGAGAAACAGCTCAAATATTTAATTTTTTTAGGGTTATAACCAAAAGGATTTGTAGTTTCTAAAAACTCAACAAAACAACTATAGGAAACAAATTAATTAATAATTCAATATAAATAAATGGTTAATATAAATATTTTTGTTAAAAAATGAGATGGGGGATTATAAAATGTACATAAATGGATGAATGAAATTGGAACAAAATATATATATGAAGAGTGTAGAATTTAATCATTGAGATATTTTCAAATTATTTACCATAAAGTTTTTCTAGTTATATAATTTCTTTTTAGATTTCTCTATGTGGTTTCTTGATAAATAATCATGGACATATCCCCTATGAATAAAAAATAATAGTCATTTTGACTAGTTAATTTAATGGGAGATTTCCACAAATAGTTAACCATAACCTGATACTTTGGTTTCAACCCCCTAAATCAAAACATTAAAATTATTTTCATCAAGGGGAGGAACTAATGGTTTAGGAGGATCATCAACTCTATATCAATTCTTTAGAGAGATAAAAAATAAATAGTAGTTTTAAAGTTTCTTTGGAATGATATGAGGATTAAATATAGTAAAAAATTTGGATGGAAATTGAAAAAATAATATTAGAATAAAAATATAACCAATAGATAACCAATAATACATGAATTTATTTTATTAAAATTAATATATAAGAATTATAAAAGTAATTATTCATATCCAAAATGTATCTATGTGGTCGTAATTCAAAATATATTGAAAAATAATTTTATAATCACCTCAACATGATGCCAAAAAACAATATTCAATCATTTAATCTAACCACTAATCACTAAACAATTATATTTCTTATTTTGATAACATTTACAATTTTTAGTATGGTTAGTACTATGAAAATATTGAAAAGAATACATAGAAAAATCATTCTAATGATATTTTAATTAACTTCGTTAAAAAATTTGGTTATGATATATTATTGATGTTCTATAATATCATTTATAAATTTAAAATTATAATTTGTCTGATTATTTTAATTATTAATTTTCCAACATTGAATATATATTATATAGAAAAATAAAATGGTAATGAAATATTTTTTGATATATAAATATTACTGTATATAACATAATCCATCTCTATATGATGAAATAAATAGGATAATTTAATTTAGTCATAGGCCTCATATCATAATTTAGATAATATGTATATATCACTATATCTTAACAAAATGTATCATTAAAAAATTAACTAGTATTTATAATTTAATGTGCATATATAAAATATTGATTGAAGTCCATTATAATTTCACAATAGACATCATTTGTGGTCGATATTTGAAAAAGTCATTCAATATACCGAAACAATAATCATTTAGGGAATTCAATTTGAGTGTTATGTGTATCCAGTACCTCCAATGAAAAAAAAATAAATGAAAAATGAAAAATATGTTTTATATTATTATATTGTTGAGTTTTACATCTGTATTATAGGAATCAAGAAGAGATGTTTTCTATTATTTACTTTTCAAATGACTCTATTTATTAATAATTTTTTTAAAAATTTCCTCCATAATAAAAAAATACTATATAAATAATAACATGAATAATGATATAAAATTTTTCTTCACATGGTTTTCAATTTATATAGTAGTAATATATATTTCTAGGAAAAATATTAATGTTTTTTATGTTTATATTACATAGTAGATCATTTTTTGTAGAAATAGATCATGAAAATGAACCCTATGTATGCATTCAAAACTCAGAATCCTAGTCTTTCAAACACACTAATTTCATTTATACTCTCAAGAAATATCACTTCTATAATGGAATATATAAACATTTATTCACTATATTCACAATTGGATTCATTTTTATCTTTGAAAGATGTATGTTCATGAATATCATGTTTTAATATATGTTTAAGTATATATAAGGACAATTCCTTAATCATTGGATAATCTAGAAAATTATTTTGTAGTTTACTTAATTACATTCAAAATTATATTTTCATATTAGAGTTTTAAAAAATTAGGACTTAATTTATACATATCAACCAACTATCAAAAAATGTGGGTACTACTAAAATATTATCAATTTCTTATATACTAAAAAATATTTGAAATAAAACATCAAACATCTCCATTTAAAATCATCACAACATTAATCATGGATTACATTTTTTTCTTAAAAATCCATAAAACCATTGGAGAAAATTTTAAAACTAGTTATGGGAACAAAAATATTAGTAAAGGAAATTAAAATATGTATAGGAATTTTTAGTCTCTGAAAACTTATAGAGAAATTATATCATTTTAGAAATCAATACTTCTCATTCAATAAATATCATATAGTTACTTTGTGAAAACATGAGATTTACATAAATCATAAAAAACATAAATAATATAACAAATGTAACTTTTGGATTTATATACATGAGTTTGTAACACTCATATATACCATATAATTTTTAATAATCTCGACTACTTTAAAATGAAACCCTCACTGCAATCATCTAGTGTAACCATCACAATTAAACTTGGCGTAACCGTACGGTCGAACACCATCATAATCATAAAAAATGAATTATAATAAGATATATGTCCGAACATTGATCATAAAAAAATCCTGATAACGAAATATATTCATAAAACATGAATACTTGGATCAAAACAATATTTTTGAATTTTTTAATAATAGAAATTTATCAAGGGATTTTTTTACAAAAATGACGAATAAAAAATCAAATAATTGAAGTGAGAATTAATAAGATGATTGTAATATGTGTATAAATTGTAAATAAATATAATAAAACATAATATAATCAATATTAATTTCACAAATAATCTTATTACCACACAATCAATGAAGTATAATGTTAACCTAAAGAATTGAAATTCAGTTAAGAATTCTCATACCTCATCTTAATCGAAACAAGTTCAATACTCATGTATAATGGTCTAATGAGTGTTATTAATATTTTAATGAACCATATTAAAATTTATAATTACTTATATAATATTCTTATAAGATATTTCCACTCATTTTTTAATATTATTATGTAATTTTCAATGTTTTGGGTTCATTTATTTCGCTGTTTCCATGGTTAGTTCGTTACAGATTTTCTTTTCAAATTGAAGAAAAACTCTAGGAGTTAAAGGAAAGGGTGGTAATATGTTTCCATAATTTTAAATGATAACATATATCATTTTTATGATACTAGATGAATAATTAGATAAAACAATAATGAAAATGTTTTAATTTATTTTGGGGGTTTCTTTGATCACCACTAAAATATATCATTTTATTCAATATAATATTTATATATTGGCTCTATAAAAATAAATAACATATAATATGCATAATAAAATATTATTTGACCATAATAATGGTTTTGTGACCATAATTGAAGGTGCTAATTAAAAATGAATGTGTGTCATCAATGATGGGGTAAATCATCACATCATAGACGTAGTTCTCATTTTTAGAATAAAAAGGGGAGGAGAAAAAGTTTCATAATCAAATTTTCCATTTAAAAGATAAAATTGAAATATATATAATATACTAGACGTTTAAATCCAATTAAATAATATGATATTAAGATATTATAAAAAATAAATGGAATTGAAATCAAAATAAAAGAAAACAAAAGAGGATTTAACCTCTTGAATTCTACTACTTTAGAACCTCCTTAAGGCTCTTGGTTTTGTCTGTTTGGTGAGATCATAAGGTCCATAACATGGGTAAGAGGCTTGTGATGATAATTTGGTAAAAATTAACAAGCTTTACAAGACTTTGTTGTGTGATTATAAGAGGTGGTGAGGGGTGGTTCTTATAGTGGAGGATAGGGGTGCTTCTCATAATTATATTCATTAGTCTATTATTTCGGATCAAGACTATGAATAGTTTGATAATTATAACTAAATATATTATAATAATGAAGGATTATTAGAGATTATGGTTCTTACATAATCATTTACTAAATCAATAGTTTATTTACATTATAATATATATATATATATATATCGTATGATACTGTATTTTACTATTAAAAAAATCAAGTATTTTAGATAAATCTCAAAAATTCACCCTACAATTTTTTTTATGTGTAGAATTGAAACATGAACCCCAATATTGGAAAATAATTTAATCAAAATGAGAAATTTAATTTTTAATTAAAAACCTCATTTATTCAAAAAACACCATTTTTACAATTATATATGATTTTATGAAATTTCAAAAAATTTATTATGGTCCTTTTAAATTATTTTATAATCCCGAGAAAATGTAATAATTTTCAATGTATCCATTTTTTGAGAATATATTTTCTTTTAGAAAATTATATTAATTTTAAAATTGTAATTATATATTTATGACTTACGAATATACCAACACTTAATTTATCATTTCCAAAACATTTATTTACTCATTCCATAATATAAATATATAATGATTACACTTATAGAGTATATAAATTCTACTTATAATAGCATAGGTGATGTTAATATTAAATTAGTATAGATTTTTTAATCATGAATACCACTTATTTCATTACACTTTTATAATCAGTTTAAATATTTTATTCCAAAATGAAAAAAAATATTTTATAATTGCCTGAGTCTTTACATTCACCCCACCATATGGAAATTGAATCCTCACTATTTTTATATAATTATTAAACAAGTGAGTGTAAAATTACCTCATATCATTTTTAGTTTCCTATATTTCATCTTGAAACATGCAGTTTCTCCACAAAACCATAACCTGGTGAATTTCTTATTCTGTAATACTTTCTCTCTATGATCAAGAATCTGATCAACTTTATCTTCATTAGAATTGATCACTTCTAGCATAATTACTTCTGGGATTAAAACATGAGATGAATTAAGAACATAAATTCTCAACATAAAAACATGAAAAACACTGGGTACATTGAGATAAACATGGAGTTAAAGCTACTTGGTATGCTTCTATTCAAAATTTCTCTGAGATTTCATAAGTTACAATAAACTATGGACCTAGGTTTTCTTTCATAAAAAAATTCATAACAGTATTCCATGGTGAGAGATTCTAAGGAAAACATGATCAAATAACTAAATAGAAAATTCTTCACTCTGTATATATGAATAAATTTTTATCATACACTAAGCCATCCTCATGTGTCGCAAGATCATCCTCACTTGGCCACTTTCTATACTAATTCCAGTCCCATCAACTTACATTCCCCGACTTCATCCCCAAAGGTAAAAGTTTGACACATCATTCAATATAATGCCTCAAAAGGGGTCATCTGTATAATTGAATGAAAACTATTATTATAATAAAAACTCAGCCAAAGAATGAGGATGATCCAAACTTCCCTAGAAATACATTGAGAAATTCTAAATCATGCCCTCTAATGTTTTAATTGATCAACAATTCTTTCTGTCATATTTAGGATGAGAAAAAGTGATGGAATTAAATTCTGTTCCCAATGAGTTCTGAATACCATTCCAAAAGTTATAATTAATCCTGGAATCTTGACCAGATAAAATAGAAAGAGGAACTCTTTGTGACCTAACAATTTTTTTGAATTACATTCGAGAAAGCCGGTATAAAGACACAATATATAAAATATAAAGGAAATGTAAGGATTTTTTCACTCGGTTGACCAAAACTGAAATCCCATTGTATCCTTGATGAGTATTTGGAATTTCCACTAGGAATTCCATGTATATAATTTCCCATTTACACTATTGAATTGGATGAGGAATAAGCATCCCCAAAGTTAGTTTTCACAAAGGTTTAACCTATTGATATGTCAAGCATTCCATTATAAAATTTGCAATATATTTTTTCATTCCATACAACTAGAAATACTCTATATGATCTTTATACATCTTAGTGCTTACATGATGAACTGAAAATGGAGAACTATGGGATTCACATAATAATTCCATTTTTAGATGAGAATTACAAGGCCCACACAACCTCTTCCCAAATCCCATAACAAAATATTTATCAATGTTAAAGTATAGAAACATTCATGTTTTAACCAATTATACATTTTTCTATAACTCATAGTCTTCCTTATAGACATTCATAATTCATTTGGGTATCGACAGATTCACTGACATGTGAAAAACTAGATGAATTTACTATACTTGTAACATCCAAGACAAAATTTTCAAATCATTAACCAAGGGATCATGTTCCATTTAAATCATGGTTAATGTATCATGATGTTTTCGATAATAGGAATCTTCCATGTTGTTTAATTTTCAAGGATGGTAATTGACTATGCTATCATAATCCATTATCAGTTCAATCCATCTTCAATGCCTCATGTTCAATTCCATCTGAGTAAGTATATACTTCAATTATTTATGTCGAGTATATATTTCACATTTGGAAAAGTATAAATGATGCATCCCAGATTTCAATGTGACAACCATAGATTCTCATTCCAAATCATGTATGGGATAATTTAATTCATGGGATTTTAATTGTCTTGAATAATAATAAATTAACTAAAAATTTTGCATTAAAACACAATCAATTCCATTCAAATAAGAATCACTATAGGCAACAATGTATCCATTTCTACTAGGTAATGCCAAAACCGGAGCATTCATCAATATCTTTTGATTTCTCAAAAATTAACATCACATTATTCATTGAAAATAAATATAACCCCTTTCATGTCATCTTAGTTAGGGGGATAATTAACCATGAAATGTTTTTATCAAATCATCATTAATAGCCAGCTAATCCAAGAAAACTACGAATCAGGTTAACATTTTTAAGTCTTGGCCATTCATCAACTACATATGTCTTGAAAGGATCAACTGTTATGAAATCATTATTTACAATGTTTCCAAAAAAAGAAACATTTTGTAACAAAAAATATCATTTGATAAAGTTTACATTTAACTTCTTTTCATTGAGTGTTTTCAATACCATCCTTAAATTTTATTCATGATCTTCAATAAATTTTGAATAGACCAAAATATCATGAATAAAAAACAACAATCATGTCCTAATATTCATATAATTTTATATTCATAAGATCTATGAATATAATAGGGTAATTTTTCAAACCAATGGTCATATCTCAAAACACATAATGACCATATCTAGTACAAAAATTTGGTTTCAATTTTTCTTCATTATTTACCTTTATCTGATGGTACCCAGATCTAGTGTTAATCATTATAGAAGACTGAGCTCCCTAAAGCTAATAAGACTTCACTATATAGCCCTAAAACTGCTAACGTAGTTGAAAAGGATATAAACATACCTTTATAATTATAATATGGCTGGTTTTTATCTTTTGGATGTTTATTTGGGTATGTATTTTCAAAATGCCCCATATCACCACATCTAACCACTTTTATGTTTTCATATTAGAAATAAAAATTCTATAACTATGTTCTTTTCCATTGTCATCTCAGGATATATTTACAAATATACCACATCATAAGTACTTATAATATTTGATAAGGTATTCCAAAGGGTTATTTTTTCAACACTTCCCATAAACTGGAAACTAAATTTTATTACCTTAAGATATATTTTCTTGACAATTACTCATCTCTTTCTATCTGAACCTTTTCTTATGCATGTTTTCAAAGTACACATGATAATCAGAAAACTCCTCTTATACCACCTCATCAAATCGAATTTTTTTTCATAACTATTGAATTCACATGAGGCTGAATAACATTGGTATAATGGCTTCAATCCTGAGTAAAAACAATTTATTTTACCATCAAAATATCATGTATGATTTGGTTTATAACTTCCCAATTGGGTGAAGATTTATTCATACATGACCAATGTGTCTTATTCATTTTGTTTCAATTAAATGAATTTTGTTTCCATTCTATGTTGAACCACCGTAAGAAAATATATTTCAGGGAAATGATTTTTAAATTCATCACATTTAAAGGCATCAATATCCTTACTATCACTGATATTCTTTACCATTAACCACAACATGTCATCTTCACCTTAAAAAAAATAGTAATACTACAATTTTGATTATCTGAAAAATTGATGTCATTGAATATAATTTCAAAGGGATTTAATCCAATATTCACCCACTATTGGGTTAGAAGATCCACTGAACGCATGATTGTGTGGCATCATAAAATGATCCTCTATGATCGTGTTTCTTTTTGGTAGCTCTAGTTGTTCTATTTCATTGATTAAACCACTATTTATATTATACGCCAACTGAGAGATTACTATAACAAACTCTTTAGGTAAAATTCCCACCATTCATGGATGCAGATTATGAAAGATATCATCCTCTCAGACCCATCCTACTTCAGCTTCCATGTTTCTTATACAAAAATAAATTCTCAGTAAACATAACATATATGAAGAAAAATGGTAATATTAAAATTCTATATCATCTCAAATTAACCATAAGGTATAAATAAAATATTCTACTCTATTAATATTATCTGACCCCAAATGTTATGTAAACAATTATTTGACAACAACTATAAGGACTTGGCATTAAACATATCATAATCTAGTATATTATTTTAGAATTCAAATAATTTCATTCCCAATGATAATTTTTTATAGAGTTTTATAATATTAGAACCTAATTTATATATATCAAACCACAAGCACACAAATGTGGTACTACAAAAACAGTATCAATTTATAAGTAACTAATGTTTTATTTCTAATTGATTTATTTTTCTTAAAAGTTTATACAAAAAATTTATTCATTAATTGGATATCATATTAAAATTATGGTCATTGTAAGAGTTTATTTCACAGTCCAATTCTAATTGAGATTATTTATTCTTGAATTTATGTCAAAGGGAATTATTTAAACATTATATAATTAGGAAATTTCATTTTATTAACCAATTATTCATTTTATTTTCAGGTAATAATACCATTTTCACTATTTTGTATATAAAATAATTTATAATTTTTTTAACAAAATCTGACTTCATATCCCTCTTCATTGGGAAAAAAATTCTCTATGAAAAACTGGGTTTCAAAAACATTTTTTTTAAAATGTATACATGATTTTATCAATAGATTATTAAAAATTTTGTAAAAAAATAAAAGGAATCATCGTGTAATTTTCCAAATAATTACTATTGGGATTTTACTAAAGAAAATTCTGGAATCATTGTTTTAATATGTTCAACATAAAAAAATGTCCAACCTTTATGACAACTCCATTTTCAAAGCACCGTTAGTATGTTTCAAAAAGTATTTTCAAATAAATTATTTTTAAAAATATTTTATGGTATTTTTATTCATCAATAATAAAATCCCTTTATTCACTGTCCAATGGGAATATGTTTTATTATTAAAGTCCCTCTTCTATATATTTATTGTTTGTGATAATTTTTACCATATAAAGTATTATTGTTCACATTCTTGATTCATTTTATTGGTCATTGAAATTACCATGAAATATTAACTATCATGTGATTTTTTAAATTAAATTTAACATAAATATACTTATTATTTATCATGTATATGTTAATTTTTTAACTATATGTCATTTTTACATAATGTATTCTACATTGAAAGATTTTTGTTTATATATGAAAATATTGAAAAATATATATTCCTTACACAATACAAATATTTGATGATAAAATACATTATTCTTAAATTAAATTGATTATTTGTATATGAGGAATTTTCGGACCTACAATGATGGGTGGGGCCTGATATTATATATCCCCTTGATACATTGGTAGGTCTCATATGAAAAATAATTAATCCATCATTAAACATTTTTCTACTTGGAGTATAAACTAAATTGTGAAAGGTTTTGAATCTGTAGGTATCATGACACCTGGGATCATGGCTTCCAATAGTTAAGAATTTCATCTATTATGAATTCATTTATCATTATCCATGATATTTTAAAAATGATATTTCTTTTGGATTCATATCAATCTCAGTTTATTAATTTAATGGAATGTGTTTCAGCTATTTATATTACCATATGGTTTATTCTATATCTAATTGTGATATCAAAATTATTAAAATTATAAAATTTGTGTTTTGTTATTTACCTTTCCATATTTATTATTATTTATTGATTTATGGATGTTTTTGTTGTACATAATCCTTACTGATCATCTGAGATCACGATGATCTTTCTTCACATACTTATGATTCCATGAAGATTATTTTGATTTATTTTAAAGGATATTTTGAATGGAATAATGTTATTATTGAAAAAAATGTCATCATTTGTGTTTTAAAATGTAATAATATAGTAATGTGTGTATCTAGTATACCAAGAATATGAAATTATTTGGTCTTTCAGGATGTAATTCAATATATCTTATTTCTATATAATAATTAAGACACTAGCTTCTGGGTATTGGGGTTAGGGTCATTATGGTTGGTATCCAAAGAAGATTAGTAGAAACATTTGGAACTATATTTATGAAAATAAATTTCTAGGTAGTATCACATATGATGTACTTTGAATATAAGTATATCAGAACATCCCCATGTTCTGGAAAAAAATATATTATGTTATTGTTTCTTGTAAATACACCTCAATCTGTAAAATACAATTTATTTCAGTTCTATTATAGATGTACCTATGTTTAATAACTCTAAAAATTTGAATTTAAAATTAACATATCATCACATGATGAGTGATCAAGGTCTATAAATGCACCTATTTTAAAACATTCAATGTATTTTCTTAAGAAAATTCACATTTTCATTACCGAACATTATTGAGGATCTGAATAGATGATGAAAATTAATTACCCAGGATAAAAATATGGTTATTTGTACTGAAATGAATATTTATGAATAGAATGAGATGATTTTTTATCTAAAGAAAATAAGGTTATAAAAAATCAATTTTAGGGAAAAATAATCAGTGTGATTTAAGGAAATAAATTTCATCCCAATGATACATCTATAGTTGTTTTTCTTAAATTTAAAGAAAATGGGAAGTATATAATTTAATTATTTCTTATGATTTGTTATGACCCATCCCCTAGGGATCATGTCGTGACTACCCCAAGCCCACCTTCCATAGGCTAGGAGCTGGCGACTAACACCAAAGGCATAATTCCCTAAAACCGGGAAAGCATTACCTTTATAACCTGTAACACACACAAAAGAACACACAACTGGATACAAAACACTAATTAAACGATATAACAAAAGAGAACTGAAAAGTAAAAGGGGCCGGAAATACAAGACCAACAATAAATTACAAGGATATGGAAGTACAAAAATAACTACTGAAAGGAAAAACAGTTGTTGGGTCGTCCTTTAAAATTCCTACCTGAAGGGTAGGTACAGATAGCCTCCTCCACACTCTACGTCTGTCAGTATCCTCCACGTACCGACTCATCATAAGGTCCACCTCCGGGTACCATCCATGCCTGGTACTCTCAGATTCACTTAGTGCTATCTATCGTCTGCATCAAACACAACGCAGTGCAGGCATAGCCCGTGAAGGGGTGAGTATAACAATACTCTGTAGGGACTTCGAGACCCTCAAGGTCTCACAAAATCCAAAAAGGATAGACCAAAAAGTATGAAATCAATAGATAACACCACTTAGGTATATACCCATACATATACCTAAGTTATCAAGTAATCAATCTCAATCCAGAAGAAAACACAAAAGTTATTGACTCAGCTCACATATGTATAAAAATGTTGTTGAGAGTTAGATATAATTAGATGTAGCCCCTAAATCGTATATTCTGTTGAACCCACGTAGGATCCTGGTATAGAAATCTGAATTGTCGAACCCACGTAGGATCCAGGAACAGTAGTCAGAGCTGTCGAACCCACGTCGGATCCAGGAATTATAGTCAGAGATATCTAACCCACATAGGATCTATGAACAGTAGTTAGAGTTTTCAAACCCACGTAGGATCCAGGAACAATATTTAGAGCTGTCGAACCCACGTAGGATCTAGGAACAGTAGTCAGAGCTATCTAACCCACGTAAGATCCAGGAACAGTAGTCAGAGCTGTCGAACCCACGTAGGATCCTGGAACAGTAGTCAGAGCCCTCGAACCCACATAAGATCCATGAACAGTAGTCAGTCCATGTAGGATCCCTTTATCACAAAGCAACCAGCCACAGGGTCCCCACACAAAAAACACTTGAGTCCGAGAGGGTTCTCTCCTCAAGAAATGTGTAGATACATCAAATTCCCCGAAGTCCCACAAAGAAATATTCCAAATGTCTGCCTCGTCATAGGGGTCTCAACTCAATAGACGACGCGTCAATCGGACGCCCAGTCTGAGAGTTATTAGCCTTTTAGTCCTGGGGCCCCGCTGGATTCGTGAACGGTCCAACCTTACCGTAACACAACTATACCCCAAAAATCAATGGGGTATACTCTAAGGTACCGACACACTCAAAGATTTCAAGCACCACTGATGGTTTGTCAAATGGACGTCTGGTGCCAAATACATGGCTGAAGGAGAGTAAATGGGTCGAAGTGGGCTTGAGTCTGGTCCGACACAATCTGGGCCGACCCAGTGGGCCATGATTGTTGTGAGTAGCATGAGGGCGCGGACCGTCTGCTCTTCTGTGTAAGGGTAGTTCGGCCCAGAGGCACCACGAGCGGTGCAGAAGGCCGGCTCAGTTAGGCGCACGTGGGGCGCAGCTCGGCCCGGGAGTCCGGTGGGTGACTAGGTGGCTGGCGGGTGGTTGGTTGGCTGGCAGTGGCCAGAAGCCGAGTAGTCGACGGGCGGTCGGGATGCCAGTGGGAGGCCGAGAATTCGGAGAATGCACTGGAGGACGGCGGTAGCCGGTATCTGGGATGTCAAAGTGCCGCGAGGGCGGCGTGGGTTGCGGAGTCCGCAAGTAGCGCGGTCATTGCCTGTCACTTTTTTTGCCTTGTCGTTTCATCGCCATGCCAAAGAACATCACAAAGAGATCAATGGCGGGAGTCGGGTCATGTAAGTTTGGCCCGCACCATCCGCTTTTAAGATGTTAGCAATCAGACCATCAAGAAAAGAGAATGCTGAAATTCAAATTCTATAGCCTTCACAATGATTCTCTTCCAATCCAATAAAGAAAAATCAAGGAAATCATTAACATGAAAATAAACCCCCTACCTTTTTCATAGTTCCTTGACGGAGTCGCGAGGGAGAAGACAGATCATTGGTAAAAGACGGACATCGGTGTTGTCGGTGTTTTCCTCGATCGTTGGTTTGTGCGCTGTCTCAACGTAGTCAAAGACGTCCTACGTCGAAGGAGGTTCTGAAGAAGAATGTCAAAGATGCTTCTTGCTGGTATTCTTCATTGGAAGAATGCATTCTTCATTCTTCATTGGTGAGATATTTTCTCCCTAAGCTCTCCCTATTCTAGCAAGTTCCCCCAAAAGACAAATTCCAACCAAAATAATAGATTATGTTTATCTATTTTTTAATTTTTGGCAGAAAATTAAAATTGGTTAATTAATTAAAATCATTGGCTCAATTAATTAATGAGGAGGATTTGGCACATTAATTGTTAGGGGATTTAAAGAGGATCCCTTACAGTTAACGGAAAATTCGAGGGTTTCTCCTCATTAATGGGGAGTTTCAAGGGGGTTTAATACCCAGGTGGTCCCTACCATAATTTACACGAAGAGGTAAGATTCGGGTGGTCCCCACCACCATAACCTCTCATGGGAGGTTAAGGTGTGGTGGTTTCCTCCTATAGATTCTACATGGAGGCTTTAACCAACAAAATAAAAATAAAGCTACACAGCTTTATTTTTATTTAATTTGTTCACTAAAAACCCAAAAACTTACTTTTATTCTCAACCCACTGTCGTCAAGGTGAATGTATCCTTAATCGAATACCATCTCTGCGAGTTCAACGGTGCCCTCATATTTCAATTCTGAGCAACAGTTTTAGAGGTACATAATGCCGCTTGCGCGTTAACTGAACGTACCTGAAAAAAAAAGTTCGTAAAATTATTATCAGTCACCCTCGACCCACGCCGGTCGAGGTTAGGATCTAACTAGGTGAAACACGATTTGAAAAACTCAACAATACTCTGTTATTTTCAATTTGAGTTACCATTTAGAAGTTATGAATTTTAAAATAAAATAATTGTCACTTAATTATTTTATTTACGGCCAAAAACTAACATTCTCTGGTGGCTCGCGCCGGCCAAAGTTAGTGTCTGCATAAAAATATCATACCCTTATAAGTTCAGCAATGGTCTCAGATTTTTAATCCGAGTTACCATTTCTGGGGTATAAGCATTTGAAAAATAAAATAATTTATTTAATTATTTTATTTACGATTATGCTATTTTTGGGTTTTATAACAGGAGTCTCGCTCCAACTAATCTTATGTTGTGCCTAGGGTAAACGCACCATTTTAAGCATAACGGTGCTGTCATATTTCTGATCTGAGATACCATTTAAGAGTTATTCCACTTTTTCTGTAAAATTGCTTACGCACGTTATCTTAAGCTCAACAAAACTTCGACAGATCATTCTGGGCACTCTGGGCCACAGAATCACGTGCTATGAGATTTTGCGGAATCATAAAATTCCCATATATTTAAACAAATACATTGAAATTCCTGTTCATTACATTCTCCCCACCTTAGGGCTCTATGTCCTCATAAACCACACCTCAAACTAAGGGAACAAGTGGGGTTACTAAGCACACATTTGAGCCTCCCGCTCCCACGTGCTATTCAAGAGGTTCTCGTGCTTCCAGGGAAGGTGCATCAGAGGTATCAACCATCCATAAAGGACCCACTCCTGTTGATCCTCAATCTCTACTAGAACCTCCGTAAAAGATTCCCCATCGTCGATGTCCAACTCTCCATGGTCGATGGTATGGGAAGGGTCGCGCACGTATGTCCTCAGACGTGATACATGGAAGATGTCATGCACCCAGTACAACTGTGGTGGACGAGCTAAGTGGTGTGCCATCTCACCAAATCTACTGAGGACTTGAAAAGGTGCGATGAACCTCGGAGATAACTTGCCTCAATGGCCAAATCCCTATAAACCTCATCATGGTGAGACCCGTATAAAGACATGGTCACCGTCCTTGAACTCCAGAGGTCTCCATATCCTATCAGCATACGACTTCTGCTTACTCTGTGCAGTCTTCATCTGCTCCTAGATGATCTGCACTTTCTCTGTGGTAGCCCATACTATCTGTGGTCCCACTAGTGCTGACTTCCTAGGGTTAGTCTAGCACAAAGGATATCTACAAGGTCACCCGTATAACACCTCAAAAGATGTCATCCCTATGGTGAAGTGAAATTCGTTGTTGTATGAAAAATCCACCAAAGGTAATTTATCCTCCCATCTATGACCGAAGTTAAGGACACAAGCACACAACATGTCCTTGAGGATCTGAATGGTCCGCTCAGTCGGGCCATCCGTCTATGGATGGAAGGCCGTGCTCAGATGACGCTGCGTTCCAAAAGCCTCCTGTAAAACCTTCCATATTCAGGAGGTTAAATGTGTATCACAATCAGATACAATCATCATGGGTACTCTATGTAGGTGCACATTCTCTTGCACATAGAGGCGTCCCAAGCTCTCTACTGAACCGTATTCTTTGATCGGTAGGAAGTGGGATGACTTGGTGAGTCGGTCGACGATCAACTAAATCGAGTCTTGACCCCTGAATGTACATGGAATTCCTGCCAAGAAGTCCATGGATATCCCATCCCAATTCCACTCTGGGACCTCTAAAGTCTGAACCAAGACTGCTGGTAACTGATGCCCTGCCTTCACTTGCTGACAAGTGAGGAATCGAGAAACAAACTCTGCTACTGCCTTCTTCATTCATGGCCACCAGTGCTGTTGTCGGAGGTCCTGGTATATCTTCACCTCTCCTGGATGTACTCCTAGAGTGGATGTGTGGAACTCCCTCCACACTTACTCCTGAACTGACAATGATACCATGGTACATCCCTGGAAGAGAATGACATGCTCTCCACCTTTGGAAAATCCATCTGGTGCCTGTCCAGTGGATATCTGAGCACGTCATGTCTCGCAGTAAGAGTCTCTGTGCTACGCCTCCCTGACTCGTGGAAGCAGTGGGGGAGTGACTATAAGAGACTGAAGAAAATATGATCCTTCTCGATCCACAAAGTATATCTAAAATGTGGCTAGCTACTCTGTCACCTCACTCAACAAATGCAGGCCAGACCTCCTATTGAGTGCATCTACTACCATGTCCCCCTTCCCAGGAGAATAGTCTATCTCAAAGTCAACTTCTTATTCCATGAGGGTGAGGTTGGCTGAATCATGAGTGATTGGATGCACCCTCCTATGTATGAGTTTATCCTGTGATTCTTGGGTTTCCTTTTTCACCGACCAAGGAAAACCTCATCCAAACATCGTAGATAAGACACAACCTCTATGCCTAATATAGTCAATCTTAGTGTGAACTATGGATGTCAAATACAAACCCAAAATAACTTTATAAGGCCTCGAAGCTGCCACAAAAAGGTTCCAACCAAAACTCTCGCCTCAAGGGTCAGATCACACCGTTAGTGTAAGTGTGATTATCAAGTATCCTCCCAAAGGTATCTCCAAACATGATGGTCAAGTCAATAGTTTAACCAGAAACTCTAGGTCCTAGACAAGATTCGTGGAAGGATGGAATGATTGGTACCTATGTCTTTTGATACGGTAGATAGTAGTAGACATAGACCATACCACAAATCATTTACAGAGCCCTTGGGTTGCATTCCTTGACCGCATGAAACTACTCTCTTCCCCTATCCTCCAGCTCCCTTAGTCTGGCGGGGACCACAAAAATGCGGGGGTGGTCGAAACATGTCAAAAATTACACCACCTCATGATGCTCTCCTAGCTCTGTTTCCACATATGATACCCTAGAGACTCATCTATCCCTAACACTTCTTTGGCCCAAAAAATTTTACATTCCCAAGTCTCTGAGACCGGCGCCAGTTTCATGTTTTCCCACTGCTAACATTCACTAGATGTATCCGTTCAGTGAAAGAACATTCAACCACAAAGGTTATCTATAGCACCCTAACATATGTAGGAATGCATAGAGTAATATTGCTGGCTCAGATGTCCTTTAAACACACCTCGCACAGAAGTTCGAGCCCTGAAGCACTGATCATATCGTATTCATCATGTACCAGGAAGTATCAGTATGCCTCGATGAATACTCAACTACCGACATGTCGTCCTGCCGAAGCTGTTGAAGTTCTAGAGAACACTCAGCCACCTCCTCGAGCCAGTACTCAACCGCCTGTGAGTCGGGATTTCCTCGGAACCTGAGGGGTATCTGATGATGAAAGACATGTAAGGCACTAAGACTATATGTGTCCTCTACCGGTACCACTGATTGTAACTCATGACCAATGGGTAGTGATATAGCTGGCACACTACCTGAAGGTACTATCTTAGGAAACAGTCCATGTACCAAAGCCTCATCACTAAGAGTACAATCCTTATAGTCACTCACTAAAAATAACTAGTAGCTAAGATCACTGTCTGCTCTACTAGTGTCTCAACTAGACAAGAAACTCTAGCAATCACCTCCTGGCAACCCTCAACTACGTTGGAATCTCTCTCACCTCGAAGCCTTAGTGGCCTCTACTACTGGATCTCATGCAACGTGCTCAGTCGGCGTGAACCATCCGCTGGTGTGGCAAGTGGTATCTATTTCCCAAAGGGTGGTGTTGGTGTTGGTACACCACCCAAAGGTGCCAACATAGTAAGAGGGCCCATCACCGGAGCTTCGTCTCTTGGTGGCCTAGAAGATTTTTTTTAAAAAATGGTATTTTTATTTTAAAACATCTACGGATTGTCTAAAATTGTAAAGACTTATATTTATTCAATAAAACAAGAGTTATGGAAACAATCATGTGTTATGAGTTCATGGTTGATGATATGATCAATTTCATAAACACCAAATTTTTGGTTTTATGTCATGGGAGTATAAAAAGATTATTGATATTTTTTGGAATACATTTTAAGGAATATAATCCATCCATTTAAAATATTATAATATTTTTAAGGATGAATGACTTTAAAATTTATTTATATAAGAATAATGGTACTCGTAAACTATAAGGGTTATCATATCCTTCATCAAAAAGATATTTTTCATCATCAACATTTTGTATCTTTATGGGAATCTTATTAATATAGTTTTACACAATGGATGTCACATTGCGTCCAAAAAAGGACACATGGCCTGAACCTCTTACCGAATGATGCTAATGGCCTAGTTTGTACCACATGAATAAGTGATTTTCTAATTAATATGTATATTTTTAGTTAAAATATTTCATGAATAAATATTTATGATGAAGTAGTGGTGTTACTGATAAGGCTTATATATTAATATATTGCATTATATAACTTGTGTAAACCATATCGATTTTAGAAAATATTTAGAGACTGATGTAAATAATGGGTACTCTATAATATATCATATGATCTGATAAAATTTTATTTTATTTATACATGTATAAAAAATTAATTATTTGACATTTATTTCTTGGCATAATTTATTAATTTGAATTGATCGATGCATGACCAAAGGATAAAATATATTATTATAAAATAGAAAAATATAAAGGTAGTATATTTCCTTATATTCATAAAGAGTAAAATAAGTACTTAGAATTTCTGAAATGATATTGAATAAAAAAATTTATCCAATTACATTTATATCTTATCAATCATATGGTATTTTAAATCATCACAGGTTTATGGTTTTGAGTCCCTTAACATTCCATTGACCATGAAATTTTTTGTGATCAATGACCTCTATCATTCTCTATAATTATTTTCAATATTCATCATTTTTCATACCTTCACAAAAAACTATGATTTAAGACCTATTAAACTAGTTAAATGACCTTTTACATCCCTTTTTATCTTATTACAATGTGATTTTATTATACCATTTATTAAGTGGGGTTTTGATCAGTGGATCTTATAAATATCAAAACCTTGATTACCAAGATCAAGCTTAAATTATGAGGATGTAATAGATTTTTGGTGGGGAGATGAAACAACAAGAAATTATAAAATAATAACATTGAATTTAATATAATATTAGACAAGTAACACTAATATTAAAAAATCCATAAAATATATTTCTTTAATTTTAATCTCTTCAGAAGTGTCTGAATCACACTACTCAGATCACTAATGAACCATAATATTGTATAATGTTATAAGATATCCATTAAATTGGAAGGTATGAATATTATAAACATAATTTAGGAAATTATGGATTTCTATTTATTAGAAATAAAATAGTCAAAATTTAACTAAAAAAAGAAATTTCTTATAAAAAAACTATATTTCTCTGAAATACATTTTAGTCACCCTTTGTGCAATTAATTTAAAAATAATTTTTCCCAGTTTTGGAGAATTTATTTTATAAAAAAATTAATTTTTCAAATCATAATATTAAATTTCTCTAAGTGAAACATTATTTGGATTTTCCTAAAATGATTAATTTTTTTAATGAATAGTGAAAATACTAAATTTAAAATGAAAAATTCTCCTTAGTTTATAAAATTTATAGTAATAAATTATATGTTTATTTTGTTTTGAAGTATCATTAGTTCATATATTTATATATTAATACAATATATTTCTTTATAATCAATTTCTTATCAAAATTTTAAAGAGAACCTTTTTAAAGTTTGGAACATTTTCTCTATAGAAACCTACTTTTCCTTCATGACTACGGGATTAATTTTAAATTAAATATCTTAAATTTTATGAATGGAATTTTTAAAACATGAATCCATATTTGGAATCATCATTATTTATACTCTCTAATAATTTCAACCTATTTTTATCAAAATTAACTAAGAAAATATTAGAATTTATTTACCACGATTAAGGAAAAAACTTATACACTAAGGGTTAAAATAAAAATATAAGGGTGAAAAAACACATCACATTTTAATAAAATTTATTTATGGACATATTTTGAACCAAAATTTTCTTAGTCTTAATAATACACCTTTTTTACCCATGTTTCATATAGAAAACATCACTACACCTTTTCTATTTCAAAAATTCGAAGTGTGCCACTCACCTCACTTATAAAGGCCACCCCTCTTCACTATTCTCTAGACCATCAAACACATTTAGTTTAGGAAATAACTCCAAAAAAACTTCACAAAATCCATACTCTAAAAATATAATTCTTAAAATTTTATAAACCCAAACTATGAAGTATTTTAGTGAAAACCTAAGAAGATACCCAATGAAAAAGTAACATTTTTCAACAGGAACCATTATTTTATTTCTTTCTCAACCTCCTCAAATTATTATTAAACCATTGATATATAATAACCTCAATATATTTCCTATAAATTTATGTATTTATATTATGTGAATGACCTTAAACCATCTCCACTTCCATCAAATGGGCTATGAAATGATTATTCCTATGAATGACAGACTACCCCCTCACATATTTATGTCATTAAATTTTCTACCACCTCTTATGATTGAGTATGATGACACATATACTATATATATATTATATTCAATAAATAATTATGCCTTTGGAACCATTATATCATATATATATATATATATATATATATATATATATATATTTTAAATTTCCATTCAGTAAGGGATATGATAAAATTGCTCATTTTAATGGTGGAATACTGCCTCACAAAGCTTTATGATTTGTGTTTCACTGACACATACCATGGAAGGTGAAAATAGTAATATAATTAGATAAATGTGATATAAATGATATAATTGTTATATTAATGAAATATTTACTATCCTTAAATGATAATATAATATTTTATTTTCTAAATATTTCACTAATTGAAAGTTGATAACCTCATTATTTTACATGATGACTATCTTCTTCACGATATGTCATGACCCTATTTTCCTTAACACAACTAATGGATGATATAAATAAGTATAATTAAAGAAATAATATAGAATATTGTATATTATTATAGTTCTGGGAAGATAATATAACACATACCTGATTTTGGTGATGATCATTGTAAAAGATAAATGTTACTTATACATATTTCTGGCCAACCATCTCCATAATCGTATCATAATTTATTTATGAAAACCAGATTTCCTAGTTAGGGTTAAAATTATAATTAATTTATAAAAATTATTATTATTTTATTATTATTATCTAGGAAATAATTTAACTATATAATATTCACAAGAACCGTATCTTTAATATCAAAAAAAGAATTAGAAAACAAGAAAATTAACAAATGAAATGATGATATTAATGAATAGTTATTGATAAATGGGGGAAGATATTTTTTAAAAATATAATATTTGTTATTTTAAATATTAATACAGTATATTAATAACTCAATAAATTTTTCAATTTTACAATTTATCAGTTTATGTCATGTTCATCCAAAATAAATCATGAGATAAGGGTCTTCATCTTTATTTTCAATCATTAAGGAATATTATACTATTGTGAACCTAATTTATTTTAAATGATCTACATTCAACCCCTTTAAAATTTAATTTCTTTATTACATAATAAATAATGGTATTTTATGTTTCAATTTGAATTATTTCATCCAAATTTATTTGATATAAATTTACCAAGAGGTAAATAATTTCTAAACATGATTTATTTTCATTGGGTTATATTAATTTTTCATCCTATTTGATTTTATAAGATTAAATGTAAAATTAATTTTGATTGTATTATGTAATATTTAAAAAAATGTATATGGATTAACTTTTGATAAACACAATTATTATTTTTATTATCACTTTAACATTATGTTCATTGAACATGTATTTTTACAATGTCAATCTATTTGAGATTTAGTTATAGATGAATTTCAGTTAAGGGTAATTATATTATCATAATAAAAAAACGTAATTTTCATCCACATCAATTTTTATTGATATTTTAACTTTATATATCTATTTTTCAACCATTTGTTAGTCAAAATAATTAATAAAAATATTCTCAAATAAAATTCAAATTAATTTATCACTTCAACTAGAAAATGGTTTTATTCCAAAACCATGTTTTCTATAAATGATTTAAAATTTTTTTACCCTTTAAAAATTATTTATTAAATAAATTTTTTCCATTTTTAAAAAAATTATAATGTAATCTTCATTTAATTTTTAAAACAATTGACGTTTTTCTTTTACCAAATAAGTGAAAGGAATATTTGTTTTAGCATTAACATCATGAATGTAAATTCCAGCCTCATGGACTATCAAATGTTTTAAATATTACTTTATATATTTCCAATAATATTTTTGAAGAAATTATATTCACACTATTTTGTGATCATTTTTTATAGAATTTTTTTTTCAAAAATAAAAAGAAAATTTTACTATAAAATTATGTAAAATATATTTTTATGATATTTTTATTCATATATGAAAATAAAAAATTATTCTAACTCCAATTGGAATATTTTATATAGATTCTATCCTTGCACTTTCAATGAATGATTAATGATCATTTTTACCAGATAATGTTTTAATATTTATATTCTTGATTCATTTTGGTATTCATTAACTTTTCCCTGAAATATTTATATTCATGTGGTATTTTGAAATTAAATTTCACATAAATATCCATATTATTTTCCATGGAAATTTCAATTGCATAAAATGATTAGATTTTTTACATTTGGTGTTCTATATTTAATGTTATTTTTTTATCTAGGGTAATATTTATAAATATCTATTCATTGGTGAATACTGATTTTTGATTACAAGACACATTATTCATGAATTAAATTCACTATTTAGGTATTAGGAATTTATTGGACCTATAGTGATGGGTTTGGCCCAATACTATATATCCCCTCTAACCATCTATAGGACTCACAATTCATATAAGTTAACATTAAATGTTTTACAACCTGTATTTTAAAATATCTTTTGAGCATTTATGACATTAGTGGTATCATGATTCCTGAGACCATGGAGGCTAATAATAAATTATTTTATTCATTAAGATATTTTTTATTATTATCCATCATATTTTCACAATGATATTTTATTTTCATTAATTGCATTCATAGTTCATTTATAAAATGGAATTTATTTTTAGCTATTTACCTTGAAATATTATTTATTCATTATCTAATGATGATAATAAATTTATTACTTAAATGGAATGAGTTTTTAGTTATTTAGTATTCCATACTGATCATTAATGATCAATTTATGATAGCTTCAACTTTACTTAACCAATACATAGTATTTGAGATCACCCTTATTTCCATTCCTTTTTCCATGATTCTATAATGTTTTCTATGAATGATATGAAAGGATATGATAAAAGGAATAATGATATTCTAGAATAGAATGAGGTTTTAATTTGTGTTTTATATTTTAATATAAGGATCAAGTATGTATATATCGTACCAATAGTACATACCTTTTTTGGGATGTGATTCCCTATATCTTATTCCAATGTAATAAATTAGTCATGAGCTATGGGATAATGGGGTTATAGTGATTACAACACATGTATTATAGATGTAACTCCAATGTAACTATTAAACATTGAATTATTGTGGTAAAAGGTTTTTCCAATTTGATTCCATCCGGCTATAAATTTTATGTGATTCCTTCTTTACATGCACAATTAGGTTAACACAATGATGTAATGTCTATATTTTTTTTATATTCCACATGTTTTTGACCCCCAAACAAGTCTATTTTTAATAGAAATTGTGTGTTCCTATAGGGGATCAGTAACATATGTTTGGGGATAATTACTTATCTTAATGAGTAGTACAACATTAAATTTAGATTATGTAAATTTAGTATAGAACACATAATATTATGAGTAAAAAATAGTGGATATAAAAAAATTAACCTATTTATTGAACTCTCTTTCATCTATTTAATGTTGAAGGGATTTGTATCACATATATTGTATCAAAATACACTCCTTATTGTCCACATTGAAACAAAATATATAATCTACATTAGGACCGCCCTAAAATGTTTTTGATATCTCATTTAAATGGTAATCCTTAATTGAATTTCCATCAGAACCTATAGTAGTTTTAGCTACCAATAAAAAAAATTCAAATTAATGTTTTCTAAATCTTGGACATAAAATAATTTTTCATGTTCTAATCCCATTATTAACAATTTATACTTAAATTTTTCCGCATTGAAATTCAAATCCATTGATCCCAATTCATAAACATTAATTACACTATTTTTTTTCTAACCATTTATCATAGAAAATTGTTAGTTGATTTTTTATAATCTAACTCAAATATTTATTTGAAAATACTAAAGTATGAATCATTCTCAATAATTTTATTTCTATCCTTGGAACCAAACACACCCACATATTTCACTACAAGTGTAACTCCACTATTTGTTATCATATTCTATTAATGGTTTTAATTAATAAAGAATGCACAACCCTTAGTTTTATTCCCATTAAAATATAATAAATTATCTTTTGGTCCATGGGATATCTATAAAAGTCAAATGGAAATAAAATTTAGATTACCTATAACTCCTTGAATATATGATCTCAAAGCCATCCTAAAAATTATTTTTTAGATGTATTTGATATCAATATGGATCAAATTTTTTTTGAATTACTTTTTGGGATTAACTGTATGGTGAAATCTCTTAAAAATTATGTAAAATGTATAGTTTAGAATAATCCATCTCTATAATAGTAATTTAAATAACATATATTCATAAAACCCCTCCAGAAATAATAAATTAACTATAACTAGATTCTGGGTGACTTGTGGTATCATCATATGGTAGGTAATAGGTATATAATTCAACAATTTATTCAAAAATATGTCTCTATGCAATATAAACTTTTTTCTATCATTAATTATTGATATACCCATTCAAAATCATCAAAACTAATCAATGGGTTATATTCATCTATAATGCACACGAACTATCATTTTAATCATTCCAACCAAGTAAAAAATTAGGTGGACCATTATATCAATCAATAATGGCAGTAAGAAAAAATTAAATTCCCATATTATGACTAAAATTTCCATATTCATGACTGGAAACATCACTGGGTATTTAATATTACAACATATGGATTTGATAAATAAGAAATTTCATGTTTGTGTATATAGTAATTTTTTCTAATGAATTAGAAATAAATCTATACGAAATAAATATAACATTAGAAAAGCATGGAACCATTGTGATATTTAAAAATTTATTTTCAAATAACTCATTGAAATAATATTGTTAATATTTTACTTATACCCCTCTTGAAATTTTTAAACATTAAAGAATATTAAATGTTTAAAATTTTCTTTTTTGGATAGTATAAGATGATGAAAGATGGATAGTGCGTCATTCAAACTTTAATTGTTATTACTCTTCCCTTATACCCATGTCAATCATTTATAAATTATCCTTAAATTCACATATATTTTTTATAGTACATTTTTTAACCTTCAAATAATATTATCAAATATAATTTTTTCTAGAAGCAATACATCAATAAAATATCTGATGCCTAATAATCCAAGTAGGGGTTTTCAAGGAAAACTAGTAGCTTTTTATAACCTAATTGAGTAAGGTTTTTAAGAAATTGTTTACTAAAAATAGTGTGAATAAATTTTACATTCTCCAAATGTTGATCAACAAATAGTGGATATGGTGTGGTACATTCTATTTTTGTTCATCTAATGATCTCTTCCAGAATCAATATTGATGTCATTTGGGTAAAAAATTTTGGTGACCTAAATGCATTAATCGATCGAAGTTTAATCCTAACTATGTGTGTACGTTTTTAGAAAATGGGACTCCCCAAAATTTTTAATGTTTTATCCTGATAACTTTTATTGAGAGAGAAATTTATGTATAATCAAATAATAAATGTATCTCAATGTGAATTCTTAGCTTCTATGAAAATTATAAAATTTAAATCATATATCCCACATCGACATCATAACATCATTTAATAGATCCAAATAGACATCAATATTATTTCAATGTTGTTTTTGTCAATATATAAGTAGAGATAACATAATGTATTGGTGAATTATGCATATCCACAATGGATTATTATAATTTACCAATATAATTGGTCATGTACCATGGGTACTGTTTTCCACACCATTTGGGTTTGTTAAATTTATAGAAAAAACAATATAGAGGTTTATTGGCTTGTTTCCAAATTCTAGATACTCATAATCAATTTTCTTCCAATGATGAGAGTCTGCTTCATGATATTTCTATAGTTTCAATTATTTTATATTCATTCCATGTCAATTGAAAGCTATTTTTTAGCATAAATGTTGTATTTTAAATCATAAGATGATATGAAATTACCAAAAACCTTCAGTAGGATTGATTTATCTTTATTATATTGATTAACACCATAGTTATATAATTATTGGACTAATTCCTTCCCCTTGAGAAAAAATATACAATAATTTGAAGATTCCTGTAATTTATTAGAGATCATTTCCACTGAATATAAAATTCATTTAGAATCATATGTTCAAAAAGGAATATAATTTTCTTATGGTATCATATCATTCAAGTGATCAATATTCATATAATTATATATTCACTCTATCCAATGTGAGCATTAAAATTATGTTACATAAATACATCAAAAAATATAATATATTTAGTAACAACTATATACAATGGAATATTTTCACAATTATTTTACTAGAAAAACAAATTTTTACCATCATTAATGTTTTTAAATTTAAATTTTCATTTTTTCCATACAATATAATTCATGATTTACACTAGTATTCATATTAAATTATCCATAAAAAACATTTTAATCCCAATAAATATATAAATTCATTTTTCTTTATGTTTCTTCCCATATTTATAGCTGTCATGTTTTCTTTTATAAATAAATACTTCGTCGAAGTCTTCTGAGCCAATTATTCTCAAATAACAACAAAACAATCATGGTTAAAGGATTTTATAAAGGATATATATATGAACTATTAAAAACATTATTAACTCTATAATTCAATCCTTATAGTACTTTTCATTTGATTAATATCCATCCAATTTTGATTAATATGCAGCCTCTTAGGTTTAAAAATATTCAATTGATAAAAAAATTTGTGAATAAATATAAGACATACAAATAATGTATATATTCAATGATATGTTTTCAATGTTTCAAAATTTGAGGATTAATATTTAATTATGTATATGTGGTCATATAAACATAATTTTGTGTAAATATATGAATAAAATATTTTAATGAAGTAGATAATCATCATAATCAAATGAGATTGTTATTGAAACTTCTATAAAAATTTATTTTTCTAGTAAGAAACTAGTCATATTCCCTTGGGAAACTCATAGGGGAAATTGAGATAGATGTTACAATGAAAAAATTGATTTAATTTTTTAGGTATCCATGTTTGGAAAACAATTTGTTGATGTAAACATGGGAGGGGTAGAGTTGAATATCCATCTATCTTTTACATATTATCATAATTTTTATTTTGGAAATGCTTTCATTTAATTTTAAAAAATTTAATATCTTTTAGAATAGTTAAATTGATTTTTTATTTTCTGTTCAGTTTTTTAAAATGTGTTTTATTGAAATTTTCTTACATATTGAATGATATTATGAGAATTCAATGATAATTTATAATGGTTTCAATTATTTATAAACTATTAATATTTCTCAATACTCAATTGAGTTTTCTAGAAAATTAGTATTCAATTATACTATTATTATATGAAAAAATAATTACTTAATCAATCTTACAAAATAAATAGAATTATTAGTGTAATTAGAATAAATAATCTATTAGGTTTTAACCATATTAGATATTTGATCATAAATACGGAATATGTAGTAAAATTGAATTATTGATTGAAATACATTGGAAAACTGAGAAGAGTAACTTCACATAATGAACATGATTATGGTAACTAATTTAAATATAATTCTTTTCATATGAATATAATTTCCTCCCTTTTCAATCCTATATCACTCTATCGCATGTTTTTTATTCTTCAAAACCCACTTTTTAATAATCATTTCCCAATACGAACATCATTTTTAATTACATAATAAATCTATTTCTCATAAATCATATCATGTTCATTTTGAATCAATTATTTTTTTATGAGATAAATAAATTAATTAGAAAAATATCTGGGAGATAATTCATGACAATTATGTTTAATTCCCATGTGAAAAAAATAAATTGATTTTAAAATACCCTGACTTGAACAATTGGATCCTAGCAGGGAGTGAAGCACAAACACATTCAAACCTTCTCATATGAAATATGTGTCCAAATAGTGGAACGATATTAAGGGGATATTGTAGGGATACTATGCCCTCAATTCCTTATGAATATAAGAGTATAGAAAAACAATATAATAAATATTTATCAATAAATAATAAATAAATTATTAATCATCAATGATGAAGGAAATAAAAATGAAACCCATCCCTTGTTGTTGTTGTATGAAATGTCTAGTAAATAAACCATAATTATATAAAATGATACTTTGTAGAGTATGAAAATAAATAAGGGAATCAACAATTAGCTATTGTTTTTTATAATGTATGTGTCCTCCTTCAAACTTATTTAACCATCGATTACTTTTCCATTTCCCTTCTCTGGATCCATGATCACTAAATCTAGAAGTGGAAAACAATTCTCAAGTATGGTGTAAATGAAAGACTTGGTATGACCCTACTAGTGTCCATTTCTTTTAGAGCATAAGGTAACAAAGTGAATTCTATAGATGTAAACAAGGTATATATGTAATAAAAATATTTCACACAAGAACAACATGTAGGTCGGTTCCTTAGAGTATATATCTTCTTTATTCAACACCATTATAAAAGGAATAATGATCAAATTCTTGAAAAATCCCCCTCGACGTGATAGTGAAAAAACAGGACTGATATGACCCCCTTTTAGGGATACTTCAAAGAATTCTGATCATGTTTATAAAACATACCCCTTAGGGGGAATAATCCATGGGGGTCAACCTTTAAAACATTTAAAAGATAAAAGAATAGTATAATATAATAAAATACACAATGGTAGATCAACATCTCATCAAATAAACATGTATAATAACCATTATAGTTAGAATTAAAGAAACATCAACATAAGTATCATAAGAATATGAATGCATAGAATATTTTATCAAAAATGAAACATAGGTCTCTATGGGCTACACATTCACACACAAAAAATACATGTACCCACATTGAACATTAATTTATGTAAATGGAATATTACCTCATGTGAAACAATAGCTATCATTTTATGGGTTAAAACAAATTTCTAGAAGAACAACCAAATCCTAGAACCATTCAAGGATTTAAGTTTTTATATCTCTATGATTGAGGTGGAAGGGAAACCATTACAAAAATAATTAGAAAATGACCAAATGACCAAGTAATTACAATTTCTAATAATGGCCATATTCCAAGTATTTCAAAAAATCCTAAACCTTCAATATAAATTATTAATCTATTAATGATCATAAAAATCCTCATTATATGATTAAAACCCCCTTATATCTGATTAATATGTTGGTGATAAAATTTATTTTGATACAAGATAGGTGGATATATTTTTTGTTATAAAATAAGAATATTCTATATTGGATATACGGGATGAAATGAGTGTTCAGTCATTGAAGAGATGACTTGGAAGTGGAGAGGAGATCCCAACAAAAAATATGAGGATGTAAGACAATATTGGGGTTCAAAAAAGAAATTGGGATATTGGAAAAATTGAAAATTTTCATATTTTTTTAAAATCACCTATCAAACTGTTTTCCCTTTCTAGACACTATTGAACGCCTAGAACAATTGTGGCCACTAGCTAGAATAACTTCCTTCCAATTACCCAACAAGAAATTAAATGGCTACCCACCATCTAGTAATTGGGCTCTATAATATTTTTTTTGTAGATCTATTCATACTTCAAGAGATGGATGTGGGATCCCATATGTTATCTTTTGGATATGTTGTAACACTATCAGCTAAAACATGCTTATTAGTATAGAACCTTTCGTATTTCAGATACACAAAAAAAACATAACTTCCTCAAACTACAAAAAACATTCTCAAAAAATATATAAAATTAAATTAAAGAGGCTTATAAATAATTTAGTGTCACAATACTCCTCCTATTAAGACTTCTAATACTTCATAAGTTTCTCTAGATTTTTTCTCAAAGAATTCTGGTCACACATCTTAATTTCTTTCCCAAACTCCCAATTTTCATCCTAAAAATGCATTTTTCTTCCACAAAACCTGAACAAGAGGAAGAAAATATCCACATAACACATGTTTGGTCTAGTAAACCATCAGAATAAGTAGTACCCCAAAATATTTATTTCCAGATCAGTGTCCTCACAGTCAGGAAAATACATAGGATTTGGAATTTAATTATATTATTAAAACAAATGTAAAACATTGTGAAAGATAGGGTACCATTGAAGAAGGTGAAAAAATAGGTTACTATCTTGATGCATTAGATTGCCTCAGATGTTCCGACATACCATGGATCCAAAATTTCATTCCCCTTAAAAAATATATACCATATCTGAGGATATTCCCACATGGAAATATTTCCACCCATAGAAAAATAAAATGGTTATTTCTTTTGTTAACATAAGACTTATACCCATATCGCTCTGTTTATGAATCAAAAACACACTCTATGAGGTACGTTATACCTTACATGGATGAATTACTATTGATATACCAACATCATTCCATTAGAGAGTTAAAATACATGGTGTCCCATATAGACATTCATGTGGATCAATCTGAATTGAGGATATAAATATATTATTGTACGAAAAAATCCATATAATAATGTGATCATCCCATGCTCCTATAAAATATAAAAAATAAATGAACATCCTATAAAGTATAAGTTTTTATCTTGAACTTAACATCAATCTAATGGTGAAAGAGAAGACTCAAATGCATCTAAATACCGATTTCCTCATGTTATACATTCTGAAATAATGTGATTAAATTGTAATTTTTATTAGATATCATGCTCGATGGTACTCTATAATGCCACAAGATTTATCTAATATAGAGATTTCGAATATCATCCTCTAATTTCATATAATATATTTTTATGATGTGATCCACCTTGGTAAATCGATCCACCGCCACCCTAATAGTGTCTCAATAACACAAGGCTCTGAGAAACCAAACCGTGATGTATTTTGATACCTCGTAACACATCCATACATGAATTGGAGGTGGATGAAGTAACCCTCTAGGTCTCTGATTCTTATATTTTATTATATAAAAAGTCGATCAATGGGAGGAAAATAATACAATTCCTTTTTGATTCCATGACACAAATAAATTTTATTAAAATAATGATACATCTTGGTCAACCATGGTTTCACTAACCATTGTGAATAATTTCATTCCCTCATCATATCCTCTATCAAGGAAGATGGAACCATTATCCTTCCATTAAACATAACCACTTCATGTCTATTCAAAGTCCATACAAAAATAGGACCACTTTTTTCTAACCTCTTAAACATCTCTCCACAATCTAAATCATTCTCTTTACAAGACTTCACTTGTTCTACCATTGACTATGTGGTCACTAAGGGATAATACACCATTTACCCCATAGATACTCATCAATTACCATATTCCAATCTTCCAAATAAACCATGTTCCTCTATCTATTTTATGATGAAAATTCTCCCACAAAATTAAATATACCATATTTTTTTTAGTTCTCATACATGAAAATCCTTTCACAAAAGGGATAGTTTCACCATCATTTCAATGAATGAACATCAACTACTAACTACAATTCATCAGTAGGGTAGTTCCAATTGTGGGGTCACAACTGATTATAAAATAAACGACTACCTTATCACCCTATGTGAAGACATATCCAAATAATATAATGGGTGTGTCATAATACAAAGACTAACAAAATCCATGTTTATGAGGTATTTGGATCGAAGCTCATATCAACCTTGTATCCAACAATATTCAATCTTCTTCACATTGATATGTCCATTCTATATTTACTACATTTGTGGTTAGTGAGGTCACTAAAAAATATAGCAATGAAATTTTTAGAATGAAATTCATATTGAACTAATAAAATATGAAAAAACTCTAATTATCAAATATATTCCTCATCCACACCCAATACAAGACAACCTCATCTTTTAAGGATCAAATCATTTTACATCTTGAGAAACAATGTTTCCAAGAAAGTTCCACTCCAATATCCTAAACTGACACATTGAATACATGGTGTAAACATGATGTTCCCGAAACATACTAAATTTTATATCTAGGGTAATATCATGTGATTCTAATGTCCTGAAAATATATAGATGTAATAGTTGATCCCAAATATGAAGGAATTCATGTACATGTGAAATATAATTTTCATAAGGGGAATAAATAGTGAAAAATAATTATTCATTCCTAAATAGAGAAATTAGATAATCATACAAGCTATACATTATCATAAATTATATTTTGGGGATTTAATCCTCCCTAAAGAGAAATCTATCGTATCAAAACAACCGATCTATCTTAAAAATTAATTGTCCTCACCTTAATTAATCAAACTAAACATATATTCATTAAAATTGGGGCCTATTATTCAGAGTGACAAAGTAAAAACCATGTTAGCTGACACAAAGTCCAATAAAACAGTTAACCATATTAGATAATAAATTAAAGAACCCAAAGGGGAGGTTCTCAGTCATATGAATCCTTTATCATCTAGATCATATAACTACACCTTACACTCTTTAAACACAATTGTTTCCATGTGATATAGTGGAATTGATATGAGGTTCATACCAAGAATAAGATCAAAATCAAAATCTACTCTCCTATGTGTTGGTTCCCTATGAAATCCATTGGAATGACATCTTAGTACAGGTAAGACATAGTAGCAAAAGAGGAAGGACATATTTTATGCTCCCTTACAGGAATCAAGTGTGAAACCTATGCTAATAATTAACTCTTAAATGATACTATGATCCCACTAAATTGAAATTAATGTATCATTCACCATTGAACAAAAACTTTTCTCTATTTGGTAATCAAAATATCTCTCTTTTCTAATAACAATTATTGTGTTCATGAAAGCGGGTAAACCAATCCATGCACATGATCACATCGAAAACTATCATCACTTGAGATGTAGAAAACCAAAAATGATCAATGATAAATACCACTATTTGAATTTTTTTACATATATATAGAAAATATACATTTCATTACAAGGGTGTATTGATAGATAGATAGTGAGGGTATTATTTAACTATAAAGTAGAACCAATCAACCAATTTAGCTCACATGAATGATTGGTATTATGCTATGTTAAAAATGATTGAGATAAATTATATAAAATCAGTACTATATATAATACTGTAGAATGTGCCTCACCACCATCCTCTAATGTATGAGAATTAATATATTCCATTTCCATGAACCTCTACATAGCACACTAAAGGCTCATATTATACTTGGTTAACCAACTATTTGGATTTCTTGAGTTGCTACTGTGGTCCTACACTTTTAACATGGAAAGATTTAGCTATGTCAAAACATGAATCCATGGAATAGAACTACTATAGGAGACTATTATTATTACACTGATATCATTTCATGATTGAGACATGAATTTATGTGATAATTTTTCCACTCCTCCCTTAATTATAGCACCTAGAAGAGTCACCTCCCATAAAAGGTTTCAAAGAACCTTCAATATTCTTTTCCTATTGATGAAATCCCCTAAATCCTTCCTCCAACTTCTTATTATTTATAAAAAATGAGAATGTGGTATACACAAGAGTAGGAACTCATCGATCTATTGATTATATGAAGAAGAATGGTTACTTTTTCTTCCTTGATTTATATCTCTATCAGTAGTTCCATTTGAATCACTACATCATTGGTTATCAGATCAATGATTATAAACAATTTTTTCCAGGAATTAGATAAAGTCCAATATTGAACAATATAAGATTTTTTCCTTATATCTATCCTGATATATTTCAGTGTTGATCAACTCTTTTATGTGTGCTGAATTATATGATCCAATTAATAATGCCAGCTAGAGCTCCACAATCTCCCGAGCATAATCTAGTTTCAACATGTCTAGGGAAATATCCATGAAGAAGTGGTCTTTCAGGAATTCACATGTCGTTCCTTCACATATACTATCCTATAACATGAAATCCCACTATTATTTTACAAATAAATGAATAATAATGGTTGAAATATTAACCCTTTGATCATATAGGGTATCCAAAAAGATGTAAATTTACTAAATCACTCATATCCGGTTATCCAAATCCTTGGGACCTTGGTTCTTTAAAAGGGTGGTGGTGATGGATATAGGAGTAAAATAAAAATTTGATCATCTTCATCCCACTCCTATGGGATCCTCTATCATAAAATGTGTCTAATAAAAGAGGTTTGGATGTACAGGTACTATTTCTAAACCTACTAGATAAATCAATGGAGCATGCTCGATTGTATCCTACTTCAAATTAGGTGGTCCAACTTGCTACCCATGACGTCTATGACGAACAACCTCCTAAAATTAATAAAATATCAAATTTGAAAACCCAACAACTTAGGAAAAGGGTCTAAATAAAGAATACTATTAATAATTCACATGAACACACCATATAATTCAAAAGGTTTCAAATTAAGAGGCTAGCCATTAAAATAAGGAATAACCCCTAGACCAAACTAAAAACATAGGATAAGACTCCAATACCTAAAATTAATCAAAACCTCATAAATAAACTCAAGAATAAAAAAACATACAAAAATAATAAATTAAAATATAAAATTCATCAAACCACAAGCGAATTTCAAAAGAAATTTAATTATTTGAGCTGTATCATATTAAATAAATAGGTGTATGTGATTCATACCTATATGATTACTATGACACATGTATTCACATTGAAACCCGAAAAACCATCATTACAACATAATGTGAATCAACTAATGTGAAATTACTCAAAGATAACACAAAATAGTAAAAATATAATATCACAATTCCCTAATAACTCAGAGGAAAACAATACAATGTTGGCCATCCACTAACAAAGTTCCCCTACACATGTTCTTACTATCCTATATCATTTATAACCATTCCCATTTTATGAAAAATATATGAATCTTGTTACTAAACCTAGTTCTCTGATACCATTTTCTGATACTTCAAAACTAAACCAACACATCTGATTTGAGGTTCCACTTGACGTCCAACACTCCACCTCATAATAAAGTGGTTAAAAATTAGCGAGGGCCTGATAAGTTGGGTTGGGGATAGTATTCCCTTGGTACTTGGGAAAAATAATAGTATAACAAATATCGATAAAAAATAAATTGATAAATAATAAATAAATGTATAACCCCAAGAGCATCACAAAAGCTAATTAAAACCTATCCAGTATAGTAGAATTATATAATGTTATGTAAATAGAAAACAATTAAATAAATGGAACCAATGTATGGTAACCCAATAAACAAGAGCATCCATAACCATCCAAATTTCACCCTATAAAATTTATGTTCTATTGCTAACCTGTTATACCTTCCATCACTAGGACCTTCCCATTCACCATATCAATAAACATTAAATATTAAAATGTTAAAAAATTATAGATTAGAGTTCGTTTACAAGACCCAGTAAGATACCACCAACGACCATTATCATCAAGTTATAAGATGTACGATTTTAAGTCATTAAAGAGAACAAGGTTCACATATAACAACATTATATCACACAATAATAAAATATTTTTCAGTTCCTTAGAGATCTGATCTACCTACATTAGAAATATTCCAGATGGACCAACCACTAGTCACATGACACATCCCACCTAATGTGATTTTCCAAAAAATAATAGACAAAGCCCCATGGAATGGATTGTACAAAGAATGCTAAATTTGTGTAAGAAACACACCCTTACGTAGAATAGTCCCTAAGGACAAATGTTCATGCTCAACTGCAATGTAGAAGAACATCATAATATAACTGATGATACAATGAAAAATAGAAATCATATAAAATAAACATGTATCATAACCAACACAATCCACATGAAAGAAACACAAGCATAACTCTCACATGGCTACCAGAAAACGTGTGATCAAGAATCAAACATAGATCATTATGGGTTACACACATAATTAGAAAAAAATGTCAAGAACCCCTATAAAACATGTGATAATGATAAGGGATTCCTAATATAGGTCCAACAATGATTAAAAAGGTAAGGGTCACTGTATTAGTCCAGAACCACCATCATTTAATAGAACCATTCCCATATTGAATTGTTTAAAAATATAAGATTATGGAATAATTGGAACCATGCACAAAATGGTTAGAAAAAAATACACACCATGGAAGATACACTGTTTATAGTGGTCTTGGTCCAACAATTGCACAAAATAAAAATAATTAAATCAAGATAATGATTCAATCAATGATCATCATAAATCAAAATAGATCGTAAAAAATACTTATGTTTGGAATGTTTTTCAAATATCAAAATGATAATGATATAAGATATGTGGAATGAATTGTTTATAATCAAATAGAACATTCATGATTTAATGTATCAGATCAAACAGGAATTTGAGAATTAAATGGTGGTGTTGGAAGGGGAGAGGAGAGACTAATATTAATAAGGGGAGTGAAAATGGAGTTAGTTCCAAATATGGCCTCAGGAAATATAAAAATTCATGGTATGTAAAATTTTCAAAAAATGTCCTACAAAACTATAATTCTTATTGAGCACCATTAAATGCCACCAGTGATAATGTGGCCTCCACCATATTTATAGTTGCTAAGGGGGCGAATTACTGTATCCTAGGAACCATATCATTATGGGAAGTGGCTTCTCATTGGTTTGATGGTGCGATCTGTAATTTTTAGTAGAGCTATGTAGGCTCTACTAATTGGAAGATAGGGCAGATGTAGCCTTATAGTTTAAAAATATCCCTTCATCATTTCACCTTTATCATATAGGGTTCATGGATGCCATTTATCAGGCTCAATACAATTAGTGAAATTATCAAAAAATGTATGTAAAAAGTTAAAAATAGCTGCTTGGAAAAAATTTGGTGTATTAAAATGGGACATATTGATATAATTTTTAATATTAAATTATAAGTATTTTCAGTTTGTTATTAACAATTTCACTATTTTTAATTTTTTCATTCAAATATTTTTTGAAAATAAATCTTATTACATTCAATTCATGATTGAAACCAATTTTTTACCTAACATGACACAATAAAAACACCCACACACATAGTGTATTTCTTTCTAGAAGATAACATAAATTTTGATAATATACTCCAGAAAATATTGTAGTATGTGATTCTATGTTTTGAAAAGACTCAATTAAGGCCAAAATTTGTGAATACAAATGTGAAATATCTAATAACGGAAACAAAAAATTAAAACAACCAATAATTAGTATCCAAAACCATTTTGTAACATCTATTGTTTTTATATACATTTTTCTCTCAAATAAATAAAATTTTCATCGATATTTTTATTGAATTATGTCAGATGGACCATTAACAGGGCATGAATTGGTGTATGTTACACACAACCCCAACTCAGCCTATGTTACATGAAAACCAGACTTGGCTTACGTTACACATAACATTGAGTTTCTTCAAAACAAACTTTTTTGTAATAATTATTTAAATGATAGAATTATCACCAATCAATTAAACATAGTAATATTAATAGTAATAACTACTTTATAAATATTTTTTATAATGGTTTTATATAAATGAAACATACTGATAATGGAGGATATAATTTTTTGTAATGTCTTAAAAAAATTTAAATACTATTTTCTCAAATGAAATACTTTTCATGTAATTCTATGAAAAATAATAAAATTAAAATAGACACATTTATAAAATAAATTTTATAAAATAATATATAATTTTTAATTTTTAATTTTGAAATTAGATGACAATGAGTTTTTGGGGTTTTTATGAGACACTTCATTTTTTGATGAATAACGGAAAATAATGAATTTTAATTCAAAATTTTCATCTAATTTATCTATATGTAAAAATTGTAATTTTTTAAAGTATAATCACATTAAATTTCTATCAAATAATCAAATACTAGCCATTGGAACCAATTTCACATTGAAATTGGAGAAAAAAATATAGAAATGTTTTCTTCATTTTTACATTAAACACCTCTAATGTTATCCCATTGGTGGGATTACATATAAATTTATTTATGCCACTTTATGATTATAAGAAAAAAACTAGATTCCATATTTTTAAATCAGCATTAATTTATAATGTCAAATCAAGTCAATCAATTTTTCCCAAAAGATATTAGTGAAAGTAACTAAAATTAATTATAATGATTAAGGTAACATTAATATTAAAAAAAGGGATAACCCATAATATTAAGGGATAAAATGACATTGAAAATTGTCCAACAGCAATTTTATGACCATTATTTGCCCAAAAAAACTTCCATTACTACGTCCCATTGGTTTTTTGATTTTTTAGATAAAAACGTGGGTACTCCTAACTTGCTTTCAAAAATTCCATGTATATCCCCACCCATCTCTATAAAAGGCCACCACCTCAACCCATTCATCTTATATCTCAAACCTATTAGGTTTGGAATATATATTCCCATATATACTTCGTATCATCCCTAACTACATCCTTTAGTCATCCCATAGTGAGTAAAATCATCCAATGGATATTTTTTGTGAAAACCAAAATGAGTTACCTGATTAAGAGGCAACACCCACCCTCAAGATCCTTTCTTTTATTTTCATTCTCCAAAATTTTAATTCTTATAATTACTTGATTATTTAACCGAAATAGTATACTAAATATAATGATATTTTTTATAGTAATGGTTCTATCTACACTTAAACACACTTCCATCTAATGGGAAATAATCATATTTTTTATGTGCATGTCGAACTACTACCTAAGGAAACAGTGATTGTTCATTTTTATTTACCACATCTCATGGTATGAATTCTTATAAACACTATATTTATATAATATATATATATGATATATATTTTTTTCTTTAAGATTACAAATTATTTTATAACACTAATCGTCATACATTCATTTTTGTGTGAATATGATAATTTTGTATGAGGAACTGTTGACTGTTGCCCCCTAAAAGAGATTTCATTTTATTACAAACAATATGGAATGTATTAAGCATAGGTTTAGTGAACTTATATGATATATATGATATAATAATACTATAATAATGATATATATAAACATATAAACATATATTTCATTTTCAATCTTCATTTCAATAGGAAAATTAAATTGAAATAATGTTTCTGCATGTATACGACCTACCGACTACATGTACTGTGTATTCCATTTCATACTTCTATATCCTATGGATTATTAAATTATGATTTTAAAGAATATAAAGAATATTTATATCATGGTTCATATTCATTAAATATAGATATAATTATCAGGATGAAATATATAAAAAATAAGAAACTTATGAAGAGCAAATAGAATATTACCCAAAGTGAAACATTAAAATATTATTATTTAATATTAGGTAATATAAAGTCATAAAAAATATATGGTATTATATATAATAAAATGGTTCATTATAATAAACTTATATTTATTATATTTGACCCTTGAATGAGTATGATGATAGTGAAGACATGGGGTAAGGGGATTTCTAATCTCACTTTTATTTCGGTGAGATTTTCAGCATATTCACCCCTCCTCTCTTTTGTATAGTGATTATAAAATGTATGAATATATTATATTATTTTTTTCCTTAATATTATAGGTACTTACATATACATTATATGATATCTATTTCATGGGTTATATGTTTATAGAGTTACCAAATCAGAAATGATGTTTTGTCTCAATTTTCCTTCTTTCTGACACATGCCATGAACATCAAGAACCATGTTTTCATAAATCTTTTCAAAGATGATATTTTAAGTAATTTTAAAGAAAATATGATTTTAATTGTTTTATGGTTTTTAATTATTGTTTAAAACTATTCAATGTATTTTCAATGAAATGCGTTCGAGAACATTTTCCATATTCTTTTATAAGTTTTCAAAGAATATCATTTTCAAAATGATTTTAATATCAATTTAAATATTTTCAATGAAAAAGGTTTCCAAAATCTTGTCAATGATATCTTTATAAGTTTTCTATTTAATTTTAATGAATTAGTATTCAAATGTTTTTATGTTTTAAAGTACCTTTTTAGTAATAAAGGATACTTTCCCCAATAAATGTTTTCAAATTACCTTTCTCAGTAATTTTTCAAATAAAATGACATCTGTTTATGTAACTCATTCTAGACTACAATATGATACAAAGTATCCCTTAATATTATTTATTTAATGGTCTATGTTTTGATGTAATGATTCTTATGGCACCCATTTCTCTTCCACGGGTTATATTCCATTGAAAATCGCTTCTTTTCACGTGTTATGATTTCATTAAATGGATATGAAACCTATCTATTTTCCATACATTAATATACGATGAAATTTTGTTGTTACCCATTTCATTTCATGGGATTTTGATTGTATTTTTATAAAACCCATCATTTTTATGGGACATGATATGATTAACAATTTGTTATATTGTGGAACATGTAATAATGATTTTATTATGATATTTATGGGACCTATATATATCCCTCCAATACATATGGTAAAGAATTATATCTCATGGGATAAACATGTGAACCAAGTCAATAGGCTTGTTACACTATGAAAAGATTTGGAATATTGATCCATTATATGGAAATGACTGTAATTGGAGATGGTGGCATGTCCCATCCAGTAGGTGTAGTCACAATGAAGTTGGATGATGGGGAAACTCGATCCACTAAAGAATGATGGGTAACCCAAAAACTTATAAGAATATAAATTTTAATAGGGATGGTGGTGTGTCCCTTCCAATAGGTGTGGTTCCAATAATTTTCCTTGATATGTTCTATAAATGTTTATTTACATATAGGGAAAGATATCACATGTTTATGTTTTCCAAAATTCCATGCCTTTTTGCAATGATATAATTTCATGGATTATGTTCATTATTTTCTTATGATTCATGTCTTATGAGATGACAAACTTTATTCCATGATTCATGTTTCTAATATTATGATATGAAGGGTAATTATATTCTAATGTTATGACCACATTTTCATACCCCTATGCTAACGTTTATTATTACATGTATCCCTTATTTTCCCATACTGATCATATGAGCTCACCCATTTTAGGTCTTGTTCCCAAGGCTATGAAGATATGTATTCTGTTTAATGTGTCAAAGAAAGATTTTAGTCATGAAGAAGCTAGTGTGAGTTAATGTAGCTCACATATGTACCAGTGTTTATGATTCCATGTTTTGAAAGGAACTATAATAGTTCTGTCTTTGTGGGCCTATTTGTACAATATTTTATGTATTACGCACAAATTATGCAATGTTAATGTATGAAAATAAAGGACCACTATTTTTTGAATCAAATAAACTTTTTATTTATCGTTTCGATGTTAGGAACATAAACCCATAGTGATAACCCAAAGGACATGCCTAAGGATATTTATAATGATAAAAACAATTATAGGAAAATGTCTAGGAATTTTGGTAAATGATAGAGTAAATGGTATCTTAGTAATAAATCCAAATATCCATACAACATGTGGATGTGTCTATGAAATAGATCTAATTAGGAGTAACAACTCCAACAGGGTGTACCAACCATGATTTTATGTAACCTAGTACCCGACAACATTCACTCTTTCACACCTAGTTTGACACTCTAAGGGGTTATTCATTTGGAATTAATGACCTCTTTACAAACCATCATGAAGGATCTAAAGATAATCTTGCAATTAATATCCTAGGATAAACCAAAGGTGTAATATATTAATGATTTTTTCATTATTTTGATAACCTATATGTGACATTTCATGGTTATGTGGTAACGTATTATGATAATTGTTTCGTACTCAATGATTTTCGTGTTAGTCCATGGCTAGAGACCAAAGGAACCAAGTAAATGGTGATTTCAATGGATATATAAATGACTTTCCTCTTGAGAAAAAAAATTCTATTGTTGCATGAATAAGAAATATCATTGATATGCTCACCCAAATCCCTCAATCTATGAATCATGGAGGACATACAAATTATCAATGGAGGGAACACAATTTTGTTGATTCCTTTATGAGGTAATGTCCATATTCTTTTAGTGGGTCTTTTAATCCACAGGTTTCTGAACAATCAATCAGTACCACTGAAAATATATTCTCCATTCTCAAGTGTTCAGATCATTCTAGATATTGAGCCATTAGTTTGTAATGTAGACTAGTGGTGTACAAAAATAAGGATATAAGGAATCATTATGAAATTAAATACATGGATTGTGGAGAGTTCAATAATGTATTCTTCAATAAGTACTCTCCTTGTGTTCTTCATATAATGATGGAAAATGAGTTAATTGAGTTGATGAAAAAGAATAATGAATCTGTTGGTACCTATGAGGATAATTTCATAATAATTACAAGGTATTAATCTGGATTTGTCATCTAACCTTAAATTAATGTTGATAGGTTATTTATTGTCATAAGGCCAATTATTATAAGGAGGTTTTCAATATGATACTTTATTATCCATGAATTTTGTCTTTCATTCAATGTTGAAATGGAGGATGGAGTTTCAAATCAAAATAATGGTATTAATAATAAAATGAAGGAGTTAAAAGGAAAATATAAAAAACATGAAGGGAATAAGATGAGACATAACTTATGCTCTATTTTTGCAAAGTATCATGGAGGAAATTGTATTAGGGGTTATAATAGGTGTTTCATGTGTGGAAATGATTTCCATCAAGAAATTTGTTTTCAGACTCATGGGAAGAAGTGAGCCAATGATACAGATAGAGTAGAATCTACACAGAATTAACCTCTCACAACATAGTGCTTCACGTTTAAGGAGAATGGGAATGATGCTAACTAGTGCCCAAATCCCACATATAATAATGATTATTGACATCAAAAACCTCCTAAACCAAGGTACATCCAGTAAATCTAATGTGATCACTGTTTCTAATGAGGGGTGAAATAATGATGTGGTGAAAGGTACACATTCCATCCACTCTAGATATATTAATGTCCTATTTGAATCGGAATCTACCCATTATTTAATATCTGATGAATTTTATAAGGGTATTAAGATTCTAGTGAATTGATTATATGTGGAATTTTTAGTGAAAATCTCTAATAGTATGATGATTTCATATCAAGTATACGATTCCTCTCCTCTTGATGTTTGTAGGGATGTGCTTCCTGCAAATATTTTCATTCTTCCATTGGTTGAATTTGATGTCATCTTAAGAATGGATTGGATTTATTTACATAAATCCCACCTCAATTATCATGTAATAGAAGTTATGTTTGACATTTAAAACCCTATTATGATCTTCCATTAATTTTATGATATCTATGAACATCCCGTGAATATTACATCTAGTGTTTGGGTCTAAGTTCACATTCAGTAGGTACGTTTATATCAAATGTTTGGGGGGAAAATCCACATAGATGATATGCATATTGTTTAAGAATTTGTGGATTTATTCCTAGAGGAGTTTCCTACTCTTACAGTAAAATATGAAGTTGATTTCTCAATAGAACGCATACATGTCTCCACAATAATTTGAAATAATATTTTTACAGTGGACCTAATTGAGTTATAGGAAATGAAGAAGTATTTCTAAGAAAAACATTATAATGGATTCATTTGACCATTTATGTCATCTTGGGATGAACCTATTCATTTTTGGGAAAAGTATATATGGAACAATGTTACACTTCATTGATTATTAGTAGTTAAACATAATTATAATCAATAATTAGTATCCTCTTCCTTATATTGATGAATTATTTGATGATCTGCATGGAGATCAATACTTTTAAAAGAATGACCTTAATTTGATATAACATTAATTGTGGGAAATTAAGGATTATATAATAAAGAAAAAATTTTGTACATGGTACGGAAACTATGAATATAGAGTAATTAATTTTTATCTTTCCAATCCCCCAGCTATCATTGTGGATTTAATGAATGGTTCTTTATGGATAAACTCGATTAGTTTGTGTTATACATTATAAATTATATTATTATCTATTGAAAGAGTAAGGATAAGCATGAATAAGACTTGATAATTTTATTAAATACCATAAGGAAGGAGTAACTACCTTAAAAATTTATAGTGTCAATTTTGGCTGAAAAAGGGTTATTTTTTGGTCACATAATCTCAATAGATGGTATAGTAGTAGATCCATCATAGGTGTAGGCTAATTAATGTTGTATTAGACTGAAAAATGTGACTAAGATCCATAAATTTATTGGTTTATCAATTAATTTTCAATGGTTGGTGTTTAATTTCCCAAGACTATATAATCGATTGACCATGTTAACATGGAATGGTGTCAAGTTCCTCTGGATAGATGATTGTGAGGGAAATTTCAACAAACAGAAGATAAATTTAGTCAGTGCACCTATTATTACGTTACCCTTTAGTTGAGAAAGGTTTATAATCATTACTTATTTCTAAAATAATGCATTTATATGTTTTATTATGAATAATAACATTATTATCAATTATGCCTCGCGACAATCATTATTAACGAGAAAAAGTACTTAACATTTTATTTTGAGATAATAACAATAGTGTATTCATTAAATATATAGAGGCAATATATATATGGAGAAAAGTGTGACACATATACAAATCATAAAAGCCTTAAATTTTTATTAACATATAATTATGTCAACATGGGTAAGAGAAGATGATTGGAGTTGAAAATGGATTACAACTTCTCAATAAATTACCACCATATGAAAGTGAACAAGGTGGCTGATGCTTTGAGTCGAATGGATCATGATGGTTTCTTCTTGTTATGGGTCACAAAAAATCCATTATTTTATGGATTCTAAAAGGATGGAAATGGATATTCTAAAGGAAGGGGAAAATAATATCTTTCTCAAATGAATTTTCAACCCTCTATCTAAGTGAATATTAAGGATAAGAAAGAAGAAGATGATGAGCTGCAAAGATGGATAGAAATATTCCCGAGTTTATCCTCGATCAGGATATAATGATAAGGTTTAGAAACAGTGTATTAGTTCTTTCTATGGCAGATTTTAAGAATAATCTGTTAGAGGAAGATCATAGAATTTCATTCTCTATTCATCATATAAGTATAAAAATCTATAGGGACTTGGAATAATACTTTTGTTGGGTTGAAATGAAGTAAGCTATCCTAAAGTTTGTATATCTGTTCTTAGAATGCAAATAAGTTAACACTGAAAAGAAAATTTTGAACTAGATGTTCCATCCATTACTAATACCATAATTGAAATATGACAACATCACTATAGACTTTGTATTTAGGACTTCCCAAAACATACAAAGGAGTTAATTATATATGAATGGAAGTCAGTCACCTTACAATTTCAGCACACTTCGTCACTATCAGAGAAGACTTCTCTATAGATCAACATGAAAGGATATAAATTAAGAAAGTGGTAAGGTTCCATGGAGTATCCCATTATATTAAATCAAGTTGGTATATGAGGTTTACCTTTATGTTTTGGAAAAGTCTTCATCAAGAAATTGAATTATAATCTAGTTTCATCACATCTTACAATTCTCATTCATATGTTTAGTATAAAGTAAAAATTTAAATCTTATAGTTTATGTTGTGATTTTATTATTTGGATTATAATGGTGGTTGGGATCAACACCTTCCTCTAGTTGAGTTTTCATACAGTAATAACATTCAATAAAAAGTTTATATGGCACCATGTGAAGCCCACTATGGGAAGAAATTCAGGGCTCCAACATGTTGGGATGAGGTTGGGGAAAAATCTATTGGGAACTAAGATCAATATGAAATGACATAGAAGGTTAGATTTATTCGGCATCATGTCAAGGAATCTCAAAGTTAGTAGAAAATTTATACCGATTAATGATGATGTTATCTAATATTTTATGTTGGTGGGAAGGGTTTTCTATGAACCTCTCCCTTGAATAATGTTACAAGATTCAAGAATAATGAAACACTAAGCCTGAGTTATATCAACCCCTTTGATATTTGTGATAATAGCGGGATGATATCATATCATTTTTCACTTCTTCAAAATATATCTCAATTCCATGATGTGTTCTATGTATATCTCATATGTAAGTACATACATTACTCTTCACATGTACTAAACTCAATGTCATTCCACTAGTGTTGGGTATTTCTGACAAGGAACAATATTTTGAAATTCTAAATCTACAAATAATGTTCTACAAAACAAGAAAACACACATTCCCAATGATTATTGTAGAAATAACTTGTTGTAGGAAATTAAAAGGGATATTTAGGATATTATGATGAAAAATTATCCTCATTTTTTTTAAAATAATGATGAATTTCAATGTATAAATTTATTTTAAGGGTGGTATAATTTAACATCTAGAGTTTTTATGGACCTTTTTTCTCAAATAAAATAATTTTCCAATGATATTGGCTATTTAACTTAGTAAAACATCAATTTAACACAACATTGACTTGGTTTACATTACACTCAACACTGACTAATCATACATTACACGCAACACTTACATGGTATATGTTACACGCTATACTGAGTTTCTAAGAAACAACTTTTTTGTTAGAATTATTTTAATGAGATAATTATAACTTAACTATTAAACATAATAATATTAATAGTAATAAATAATTTTTGAATACATTCAATAATTGTTTTATATTAGTAAAAAATACTGATAATGAACGATATACTATTTTTGTAAAGTCCATATATGTTTAACAATATTTTTTTTCAAAAGAACTAATTTTCATGTCCTTATATAAAAAATAATATAGACACATTTAGACACATTTATAAATTGAATATTATAAAATAATATTCATTTTATAATTTAAAATTTATAAATCAGCTTAGGGGTAATTTTTTGTTTTATTATTTGAGAAACATCAATTTTGGATGAATAGTGAAACATAATGAATTTTATTTCAAAACTACTTTTTCATATAATTTATTTAGAAGATTAAATTGTATTTATTAATTTTTTTAAAGTTTAATTAGAATAAAATTCTATAAATTAATCCAATATTGGTCAGTTGAACAAATTTCACATTTAAATTGGATATAACGACTTATCAAAATTTTGATAATATTTACTTTAAACCCCATCAGTATTGTCCTATCGGCAGGAACAAATTTAAAATAATTTATGCCACCTATGTGATTAGAATTTCAAAAAAATGGATTCCATATTTAGAATCATAATAATTCATACTTTCTAAAAAGGTCAAATTATTTTTTGACAAAAACTATTATTGAATGTAATAAAAATTAAATACAATCATTAATGTAAAATTATGCTTAACATGGTAATGATCTTTAAACATAAGGGCCAAAATGACCTAGACACTAGTATAAATGACTTTTTTGGCCATTAAATTTCCATTATTGAGTTTTTTGGGTTTTTATTACTTTCATAGAAAAAACGTGTGTGCAGCTAACTTGTTTTAAAAAATTCATAGAATGTCACCTCCCTTCCTTATAAATGCCCACCAACTATACAAATTCTTCACCCATATAAAACATATTGTGTTTAGATGATATCTTCCTGATATACATACAAAGTTCTCTAACATCCTACATGAATCCTTCCTTTGGGATGAAAACATTCAATACAATCCCTTTGGTTAAAACAAAAAGGAGTTACATGATTAAGAGGTATCACCCTCCCTCAACTCCATTATTTCATTTTATTTCTCCACTTTTTAAATTATACTATTTAAATGATTATTTATGAACATAATTATGATAAATATTATTATATTTTTTCATACTTAGGCTTCTAGCTTCACATTCACACACTTCTATCTCAATAATGAACATACTGTCTATGTGTACGATGAACTACTACCTCACGAAGGGATGATTATTCATTTTTTTAACACCTCTCATTTTTTTAATTATAATAGGAACTATATTTATATAATATTTATATGACATATATTATGTATTTAATCTTATGTAATTGGGTTACAACATATATCATTATACTTTTCAATTTTTGTAAATATGATAATTTCATTTGAAGAAGTGTGGACAACTCCCCCTAAAAGAAATGTTATTCATTCACACAACACATAGAATGTAATAATGATGGTTTTAGTGAAATTATATGATATATATGATTTAATAATTATATTTTAATTACTATATACATACATATATTTAATTTACTTTCTTCATTACAATACAAAAATAAACAAAAACAACGTTCATCATTACGTATGGTCTACCATATCCTTGAACGACATATTGTGTTTCATGATACTAAATTCTATGGATTATTAGGATATAAATAAAATAATTTTAAATGATACTTATTTCATGGATTATATTATTAAAATCATGATATAAGTATCAAGACCAAATATATAACAAATTAAGACACATGGAAACAACAAAGAAAATATTACCCGAAGTGAAACCATGCCATATAATTGATAAGAAAAGGGTAATATAAAGTCATAATCAAACCATATATGGTTTTAGATATATGAATATATTTTTGTATAATTAATAGTTATTTATTATACCAGATTATTTATTGAGTACGATGAATGTTAAGACATAGGGTTAGGGTACTTCTAGTCTCACTTTTATTTAGATGAGATTTATGCCTTATTCACCAGTCATCTATTTTTGTGGTGATTATACTCCCCATGAATATATTATATGATTGGTTTTCTTGGTTTTATAGTTATTTACATATACATTTTATGATCTATATTTTCAAGGGTTTATGTTTCCGGATTTACCAATTCAGAAAATCAATTTTGTCTCAACTTTCCTTCTCTAGGACACATGCAATGAACTTCAAGAACCATGTTTTAAAAAATGTATTTAAAGATGATATTTTTAGATCATGTTGAAGGAAAAAATTATTTTAGTTTTTTTACTATTTTATAGAGTCCATTAAAAATTTTCAATGTTTTTTCAATGAAATTAATTTTAAAATGTTTTTAATATCTATTTATATATTATCAAAGAAAAATGTTTCAAAAAGTTTAAAATGATTTATTTATAATTTATTCTCGTTTATTTTAAAAAAAATGGTTGATGTTTTAAAAATCCAGTTTCAAAGAATAATGGATATTTTCCTCAAAAAATATTTTTCAAAAAATATTTCCATGTTATTTTCTATACAAGATAAAACCTGTTGATGTTACACAATGCCTTATATGAAATAATCCAAAGGATACATTCACATTCATTCTAAAATGCTTAATGTTTTGATGTAATGATGTTTATGACACTCATTTATCATCCCCATGTTATATTATTTTTAAACCCATTTCCTTTCATGGGTTATAAATTCAGGAAATTATTTTGAAACCTGTGTCTTTTCCATTGAATATTCTATGAGGAAACATTATACTTTCCCATTTGATCTCAATGGAATATAACATGATGTTTATAAAACCCATATTTTTTATGAGTCATGATATGATGAAATTTTTATTATATGGTGGCATATGTGTGAATGATTTTATTATGGGATGGATGGGCCCTATATCTCCCTCAAATTATTTGGATAAATAGTTATATCAAATTAGATAATGATGTGAATCAATTCAATGAACATGATACTTTATAGGGAGACGGGGACACATGATTCTTTATAAAGAAAGAATTGTGACTAGGGATGGTGGTGTGTCCCATCCATTAGGTGTAGTCACCATGATGTTTGATGATGGGGAATCATGATCCACTATGGGAAGATAGGGAAGCCAAATTCCTTTCACAGAAAGGACTATGACTAGGGATTTCGGTGTGTCCTGTCCAGTAGGTGTAATTCCCCTGATGTTCCTTGATAAGTTCTAGAAATGTGTATTTACTTATAGGGAAAGATATGACATATTTATGGATGATTCAATTACATATCTTATACCTATGATATGATTTCCCAGATTATGTTTCTTATTTCATTATTATTCATGTCATCTTAACTTTCATGATTTATTACATGATTCATGTTTATGATAATACGATATGTAGGGTATGATCTTCTAATGTTATGATCACATTTTCATACCACAATATTTATGTTTATTTTTACACATCTCATTTAGTTTACCTTTCTAGGAATATTATCTCCCCACTTTTTATGTTTCCTTCCCCAGGTTATGAAGATATGTATTTTTTTTGATGTATCTAATAAGGGTTCTAGTTATATTGAACCTAGTGGAAGATAATTTAGCTCACTTATGTACTGGTGTTTAGGTTTCCCTATTTCCAAAGTCACTAGACTCGAAAGGTATTTGGGCATCTATTTGTATAATGTGTTATGTATTCCCCAAAATTTATGTCATTTTAATGTGCGAAAAGTGACGACATTTATACATTGGAATCATGACCTCACATTGACCTATGGATGAATTAGCTACATCAAAACCATGTAATAAAAAAATAAAGGTCTCGATCATTTCTTCAAGGTCAGGCCACTATGATACCAACAGTCCAAGAAAACTTGGAATAGATTGGAACATTTGGAAATAAGGACTATAAATATTGAAATAAATAAACACAGATTAAAATGGAGCACAATGAGTCATATATCTTTGGTTTTGAGAGGGACGATTCATCTAAGAAGTTTAAGGGGGAGCAACGACAATGGTCATGTTATGTATGAGCTCGAATGACATGAGTTGGTGGGATTATAATATGGTGTATTTTAAAATACTACGAAGATATTTATGACAATTTTTAAAGTTCCAAAAAAACCATTTTAAATTTATTACAATCTATTTTATTAATTATATAAATTAATAAAAAATGAATATATAATATAATGAACATTAAAACATGTTAAATATGTAAGTTACAACGATATAAAAAACATTAAATATTAATTAAAAAATATTTATACATAATATTTAAAATGAATAAATTATTAAAAAATTAAAAAAATATTAAATATGATTAAATTTTTAATAAAATGTAAAGAATAACTAAAATAATTAGTGTATAAATAAGATTAATATATATTAAATGAATGGATGAAATAAAGAGTAACATTTCCTAATTAAAAAACCACTAAATTTACCAAATATCAAAGAAATTAATAAATTTTATTAATTAAATTTTTAATTAAAAAATTAAAAAATGAATATATTTTAAAATTAAAATGAATAAAAATCAACTATATAAATTAAAACCATTTTAAAAATATTAAATGATAATTGCTAAAAAATTATTTACGATATTAGAAATGGATATAATTATAGGATTTTTTAATGATTAAAAATCTAAAAGAATAAAGTAAAATAATATTTAAAATAATTAATATTTTAAATGATTATATAATATTAAAATTAAATAAATTAAAAAATATAGTCAAATTAATAAATAGTATATATTAATAAAATATTAGAAAATGAATAAATTTTACCAATTGAAGACAAAATATATTGATTATTTCTTGTTAATAAAAAAATTTGTAAAATGAGAATTAAAATTAGAATAAATTCAAAAAGTTTTGTTTGTTTGTGTGTGTATTCCTATATAAAATTTCATTAACTACATCTATGTATTTTTTAAATTAATGTATTTATATATAAAAAATTATATATATTATATTGAAAAAAATAAAAATTTAAATAGTGTACACAATAAACATCGATTACTCGTTACTAGTTAGATAATATTTTTAATTAATAATATTTTTTATTTTTAAATTAAAATTCACTAAATATATAAAATAGTAATTATAAATAAATTTTTTTACTATATAAATTATATTTAATGAAACAATATATATTGATATATATAGGAACATAAACATATTTCCCTTTCAAAAAAATTAAATATATTAATGAACGACCATGTATAAAATTTTATTATAAATGAATAAATTACAAAAAAAATTAAATGAACAAACAATAAAATTGAATAAATTATAAAAAAATATTTTACAAAACAATATTAACAAATAGATAATAGTAAATAAATGAATTTTAATAGTGAGTGAAATATAATTAAGAATTAATAGATTGAGTATTTAAAAAATGAATAAGAGTTATTAGATACATACATTTAGGAAAATTAAAAATGAAAAAAATAGAAATTATGTAACAAAAAATAATTAAAAATAAATAAATTACAGCAAAATTGAATTATTGTTAATGAAATAAATAATAAATATAAAAATAATTAATAAAATAAAATCTACTTATCTATAAAATTAACAAATATTATATATTAGTAAAAAAGTAAAAAATTTATAATTTTTTTATTATCAACAAATATTTATTATAATTGAAATTATTATTTATCTATGAAATCATTCTATGAAATATTATATGTAAACACGTATTTATTCTATATTTTTAAATAACAATTGAATGGTTATTATTTTTTAATATAAGTCAAATTAAAAAAAAATGAAATTCATATAACAAGATGTTCGTAAATGTATAAATAAATGAATTTGTAATTATTTTTAATTAATAATATAATTTATTTAACATATAAACCATTTTCACTAAATATATGGTTTTTTAAGTGTAAAAACCTATTTAGTATTGTATAAATCATATACAACCAATATATATATATTCCTATAATAAATTTATTTTTTAATAATTTTTTAGTATTTCTAAGAGAATCACCATTTATTACTACTAAAATAGGCACAGATAAAGGTGATGCTTTTTTCATATTTTCTTATCCCTGATAATGATAACCTTTATCAATGTTTTTATTTGGTTGTGATAAAAAACCCTTTACCATTATTTTTTCTTAGCATTGATAAATTACACTGATCAATATTTATGATTCTATTATAGTGTACATTATAACCATTTGTGTTCCACTACCTCCCACAACTCAGCCTTCACATTGTCGTTGCATGGAAATCAGCCCTGTAAGGATCCACCTGTTCACATAGCATGACCAATAATATATTACCCATTACACTTACATATCCACATTAACTCCCTTGGTTTCCTAACCATATAAAACATCAATTTTATTTTTATCACAAAGAATAAAAAATACCGAGCAGTAGATTTGAAAATATAGACTTGTCACACTATATATTATGTAAAACAAAATTTTATAAACATTTTTTAATATAATAATTTTCAATAATAGGTCACACAAAAAGTATTAAATTTGTGGCTTGTATGTAAATGAAAACATTGATTAGTTAGTGAGCTTTCTTGATCCATATGTAAAATTATCTAGGCCTATAAATATTTTTTTAAATAATAAACTACTCAAAACATGAATTTACTAAATGGTATTAGGTTCATATAGGACTAATCCATCGATTATCATGCCTCTAACTATATAATCATTATAAAACTATTATGTGTGATGATATTTATTGAAAACCAACATGGACTTAACATTCCACTCATTGAACTGAGAGTGTATGAAAAACTATAATATATATTGATGACATTGAATCATCTAGTGTAGGTACATATGGTCTGTTGTGATATTTTGGTTATCCACTAATTGATAATGATTTTGATTTTAATATTATAAATTAGAATATTGATCATTAATCAATGTGGAATGTGCTAACATTAATTTATCAATATTTACTATTTTTACATTTCATTGGTTGTATTTGACTCTCTTTATAGTGTGTGTAACATACTAGGTAAAAAAATAATATGACATTTTCATATTTATTAATACTTGTGAATTAATTATTAATTTTACTTTAAAGGGGATTCTATGTTCGTTGGAGTACGCGACACATAACAATTGGTTTCTATGAAATATTATGTCTCACACAAGGCTGAGTCATTCAAAAATAATAATAATAATATAATAATATAATTTGTAAATGGTAATTAATGTCAATCCGTTGAATTGGCGGGAATGAACAGAAATAACCATATTATGATTCAACTTGTTTGTTAAACGTTTTTACATTTATCCAATACATGTTAGAGGCTTAAAATGAGAATTAATCCAACTTTAAGCATAAATACTATAATATTTTTAAAAGTTAGCTTTATCTCTTTTTGATGGAGAACCCGTATTAAATTTACTTTTTGACAATTTTATATATTTTGTTTGACATAATAAAATTCTTCTATAGAAGTGGAAATTCAAAATTTACATTGGATGAAATTTTTGCATTTTTATGATAAATTTCATTTTTAATGAATAGTGGAAAATACTAGAATCCATCAAAATAAAAATTTTATTCAAATAACGAAAACAAGAAATACAACAAGGAGACCCCAGGTTTAATTGAGGTTTGAAATAGTTCAAGCCGAGGGCATCCCGACTAATTAAATTAACACACTCTGGTTTTAAAATATTAATAGGGAGCATACAAATGAATTTCAAGCTCTAGACTTCCAAGGAATCCATGTGATCTCTGACTTTATTACCCTCACGCCATGTGTGGGTCACATGGATTTTGATTCGAAGAATAGTGAAAACTGATTCTTGTAATATAATATTTATTTAGTTAAATTTCACATTAAATTTGTTTTAATGTTTAATTGGATTATATATTTACCATTTAATCTAATGATGTACATTGTAAGTAAGTTCACTTTTAATTTGGACATAAACACATGTCAATATTTTGGTAGTTTTTACTTCCTAAAAACACGCTTTTTGGTTTTGACAACGATAATTAATATTAAAATATTTTCTAAAATTTCTGTGTTTTGAATTTGTAAAAATGGATTCCTTATTTTGAATTAAGAGTTCCATCGTTTTTAAATATGTACCTTTTATTTTTAGACAGTATGTATAGTAACTTTAAAATTATTTTATTTACAATGATTAAAGGGTAAATCCGGTAAATAAGGGTAAAAAATAATATACTAATAGTATAAAACTACCCTAAAACGTGTCCCACTCCTATTTTTTGATATATGTCCAACCATGGGCATCCTTGGGTTGATTTTGGGACCCCATGGATCCACTTTGTTGTCAAAATGGATTTTTATAAGAATTAATTTAAAGTAATGAAAAAAATGTAATATAGACATAAATCTTATTGTAAAAAAATTTTATATGGGGTTATATAGATAAAATCTTAGAATATAAATATTCATTAGAAATATAATAATATTTCCAACATCATGGTATTTTATTTATAATTTTTAAATATCAAATAAATAAATTTATTTATGACATAATGATGACGTAGTGATTACCTTATTAATGAATGATTTAAATAAATGAGATTATAAAAATTAAAATAATTTTTTTGAAGCTTTTTTTGACATAAAATAAATTTATGGATGATTATGACTTGTTATATTTGAATTAATGAAGTTTTTTTGGAATTAAAAATGTTTTTATGTAATTTCAGAAGTCATGATCTGAATACTATAAAATTGACATAAATGAGTTTTTAAAACGAAAACTATTTTATTAAATGATATTATAGTTCTAAAAATATAATATTAGGCCAAATGACATAAATAGTGTTTATAATGTCATTAATGAACCAATTTTGGTCTTATTATCATTTTATGGTAACTATATTAACCATATCGTATGAATATACAAGAAGATATAGTAATAGTTAAATTAGTTAACTAAGGGTTAAAGCTAAATGATAAGGTTAAATTTGAAACCATATATTTTCTAAAACATATTGGATGAAATGATTTAGAAAAATAATCATATTATCATCTAATTAAATGATTTTTTTGACGCTTTTATATCAAAATTTAGTTTATATTAAATTAATTTTTCAAGAGATTACAAAAATACCCATCCTACCTCTTATAATTGGTCACCAACTCTAACCCCTTAGTCACACCTATCAAGCCCTTTGGATCATCGAACCTCTTCCCAAATAAGCTCCCAACGTCCCAATCTTCATCCTAGAAGCCTTACCTTGGGTAGAAGGAAATTCAAGATTCCCATTTTGCTTAAATGAGGAGTTACCCGATTTGAGGTAATGTATTCTCTCAATCTTCTTTCATTTATTTTCATTCTTCATCCCCCTAATCTCTAATTATTCCATTTTTTATAACAAAACTAGTATATTAAATATAATGTTAATTTTTATGTTAATTATTTTAACTACACTTACACACACCTTAATCTCATGGATATAAACTTACGATTTCTGTGTACGGTGAACTATTGCCTCACAAAACGATGATTGTTCGATTTTCCCCTAACATGTCTAATGGTGGCCATTATGGTGGAACTCTATTAATGTATGATATATAGGATACATTTTATTTTCGCTGTGATCATGTAATTTTTGTTTTCCAACATACCATTTTTTCATGATATGTAAATAAAATAATTTCATATGAGAATGTGCGGACTACCGCCCCCACAAAGTGATATGACTCATTAATGAAATACATGGAATGTATAAAGTATGGAGTTAATAAAGTAAAGTAACATATATATCATAGATATTATAATATAATTTTGATATTCATATGTATCTTTTAGTTTTCATTTTCATTAATATGACAAATAAATGAGAGTAGCATTCATGCGTACGTATGGCTTATCGTCTTCATGAACAGTAATTTTCTTTTATTATATCTAAATGTTATGGACTATTATGAATAAATATATAGTGGATATATATTATATTTAAATCATGAATACAATTATGGAGATAATTTACTTTTGACCACACGAATAATTTGTAATTATAACAAGATCATTTCTGACTGAAGTACCTAATATCGACATAATGACCAATATTAACTTAAATAATTATGTAATTTTTTTAACAAGGTAATAAGTGATATACATGGAATAATAAACTGGGAAAAGTTACTTAATAGAGTATAACATATCTTATGTTTATTATTCAGGAAGAATAAGTAATCTATATGATGAATCAGATTCAAGCTAAGGGGCTTCATCTCAATATCCTTTCATTGAGAAAATTTTTTATAATATATACGTCATTCTTCTACATGGTGTATTATAAAACCCATTGTCTTTTAATTTCATTTAAAGGGAATTTTTTTTCGATAAATACTTTTAGTAAATGGATAAATGTATATTTTTTTTGACGTATGTGGTGACAAAGACCTCTCTGTCACTGTAATTGTAATTTGAAATTTGGCCTCCTCTATGAGCCTTAATGTTTTTAAAAGGAAAAGAAATCCCTTATTCTCTTTTTGGGTGTTTTGGTATTGATAATGGTTTTAAAAGTTTATTTACTGTTTAAATATGTTGAAATTTCTTCTTGTTATTGAAAATCAAATATTATTAGTGAAATGTTGATATTTTCAACATTTTATATGTTATGATTATATAATTGTACTTGGATATTTGACTGGTGTTTATGTGATAAACCAAATGACACATGGTTACATGATAAACCAATTGAACGGTGGTACCATGATAAAACAAGGATGGGTGGTTATGTTATAACCTTCAATGAATTTGTTATGTAAGTTGGCCATATGCCTATTACATTTAGTGATATGTGTGGAAGTCAACTTTATGGTTATTCCACTTATGTATGTTTATGTCCCATGTTACATTATATGTTATATGTTTTATTCTAGAGGCTTTATGGTAATATATTGGTTACAAAAGGGTAAGTGATGAGATTATATTCATTGAAATATTTTTTCTACTTCTTTAAGATGAAAAGTATTACATTATGATAAAGTATTACTTTATGATAAAGTATTAATTGTCTACATGTTGTTTTAAAAACTAATGGTTTTTCATCTTTATGTATCCCTTACTGATATTTTATGCCCATTCCATTTTTTGAAATGTTTTCATATGATTAAAATATTAATAGCGTCAAGGATAAGATAAAAGAATTGTCATGTTGTCTAAAACATGGAAATAAACATGTTTTTTAATATTTTTTTTATGAAAAAATGGATAGTTAGTTGAAGTGTCTACTTAAAATATTCAAGTTGTTATGTATATGTAATGAAATACTTCTCTAATGCTCTAAACCTGAAAATATCATCAATGTGAACTATTAATTTAATTCAATATTATGAAATGTTTACGGTTGTGGCCATACAGTTAGTATTATAGGTTGGTTTAGAAAACATTAGGAGTTTGAATTTTGTTAATAGAATATCCAAAAATTATTTTCACATTATGATGTAATTTAAATGATATAGAATTTGAATATTTCAATGTTTCTTTTAACAAGATATGTTTTTTAAGAATGGTTTTTCACAGAAGAAACAGGGAAGCTAATGTGAAGGAATATCGAGGAGAATAACCTTCCAAAACAGCATCCTGAGATGGTTAGAATGTGAACTAAAAATTTGTTTTTGTAATGGCTCAGTTGACACGATAAATAAATGGTAGTTATTTACATGCATAAGATAAACTAGATTAACTAGATAGAACATGTCTGTAGCAGAGCATTTTATGAGGTAGCATCCCCCATCATTTAGAGTGTCATTTTACCCTATGAAAGTTGATGGGTGGATCAAAGAACTAGAAAATATTTTCAATGTCATAGGGTGTATAGACAATCAAAAGTTCGGTATTTCAATTTACCCTTTTGAAGGAGAAGCCTATCAGTGGTGGTAAATGTTTAAAAATATCAGGGATAGTGAGGATATTGATGCACTTGGTTGGGATGAATTCAATGGTATGTTTCCTGAAAAATAGTTTTCTAACATAGTTCAAAATAGGATATATAAAAAACAATTCTTGTAATTGAGGTAGGATAATGACTTAGTGGCTGTTTATGAAGAAAAGTTCACTCGACTAGAAAGGTATTCTCTAAATTTCATCTGAGATCATGATAGTCAGATAAATTGGTTTTACTTAGGATTCAATCCCCGATATCAAAAGGCATTATCCTGTACTGAATTACAAAGCTATGAGACACTTTTCAGATATGATGAGTAAATAGAAATGGAGTTTTTTTGCAGATTAGGTGTTTTATGAGAGAAATAAAAATATGAGGTCTAGTTGGAAGGACAAAGGAATGAATTCATCAACGAATTCAGGAGGTAATAAAATTAAATTTCCAACTTGTGAGATGTGTGGTAAATAGCATCTAGTAGAAAGTCTCTCAAAATCTGGAAAGTGCTTCTAGTTTGGTAATATTGGTCATATTTCTCATAACTATAATGAAGATGATCCATCAAGCAATGATAATATTGCAGTAATATGTTTTAGTTGCAATGAGTCTGGGAATTATACCAATGTGTGTTCAAATTTTATTACCTGTGGTGGAAACCAGACAGATCAAAAGTATAAGGGTGTGGTAAAATATTTTGCTGATACTACATTTGATGTGGGACCATCATGTAAATTTGTATTCGGTACATTGTTTTTTTTCAGATTAGGTCGTTGTGTTGTTTGATTTAGGATCCACACATTTTTTTAATTTTTGAGATATTTTTCAGTAAAATTGGAATTTCACATCAAGATGTGATTCGATAAGTTATGGTAAAAATACCGATGTAAAATGTTTATGGAAAAATAACTTATAATAATCTTACTATCCTTATATGTGGAATGTATATACTTGGAAACCTTATTGATTTTCCTCTAGTAGATATTGATGTAATTTTTGGAATGGATTGGCTTTCAGTTTCTCATGATAAGATTGATTTTAGAGCTAAAGTGGTTTATTTTCAAAACGACTTTCAATTTGTGTACACAATTGAACCCTTAACTTTGATCATGTATCACGAAGCTTAGAAACAAATAAAAGATGGAAATGAATGTTACATTGCAAATATTGCTAAAAATGAAAGAACTATTCAGAATATTGATGTGCCAGTAGTAAATTTGTATCTTTAGGTTTTTCTGATGAGTTTCAAAGTATTATACCTCATCAAGAAATTGAATTTAATATGGAATTTGTTCCAGATGCTAACCAAATTTGAAAACCCCATTATTTAATGGCTCAAATTGAATGATTAGAGTTAAATAAAAAATTGTATTAGTTGTTAGATAAAGGTTTCGTTAGACCTAGAACATCACCTTGGGGTTCCCCAGTCTTATTTGCTAAAACAAAAGATGGTTCAATAAGACTTTTCATTGAATATATATCATTAAATAATATCAATGTTAATAACAAGTATCCTTCACCTCATATCGATGATCTTTTTAACTAGATCTATGGATATTAGTATTTTCTGAAGATTGACTTGAGGATGGGGTACCATTAGTTGAAATTAAATGATTTAAACATTCCTAAAACCTCTTATTGAACTAGATATGGCAGTTATGAATTTTTTTTATTCTTTTTGGGTTAACCAATGCACCATATGTATTCATGGATCTTGTGAATCGAATTTTATGTGATTTTGTGGATTAGTTTATGGTTGGGTTTATTGATGAAATTTTTCTATATTACCAAAGTAATGAGGAACATGAATGTCATTTAAGGGATATCATAAAAACCTTAAAAGAAAAGAAATTTTATGGGAAATTCTGAAAGTATGAGTTTTGGTTGTAGAGAATTTCATTCCTCGGTCATATTGTTTCTAATGATGGCATAATTCTTGGCCTTTCAAAAAAATTTCGTTGAAGAGTTTCCAAAACATACCAATATCACAGAGATACATTTTTTTCTTGGTTTCGCAGGCTATTACCAAATATTTTCTAAAAACTTTTCATGGTTATCTAGAACACTGACTAAGTTAACTCAAAAAGGTGTTAAATTTATCTAGACATAACAATGTGATGATTGTTTTCATGAATTGAAAATAATATTGGTGAATGCTCTAGTACTAGCATTACCTCCCAGAAATGGTGATTTTTAATCTAATGTGATGCTTCATTGAAAGGGTTTGGTTGTGTCCTAATAAAGAATGATCACGAAATTTCTTATCCTTTACGTCAGTTGAAAACTATCGTGTTAAATTACCCTACCAATGATTTGAAATTAGCTGCTGTAGTTTTTATTTAAAAATTTGGAGGCATCATCTATATAGAGTAAAATTTGAAATATATACTGACAACAAATGTTTGAGGTATATATTCACTCAAAATGAATTGAACATGAGACATAAGAGATTGAATGAATTAATCCAGGATTATGATTGCACTATTATTCACTATTCTAAAAATTCAAATAATGTGGTCGATGATTTGAGTCGAAAAAGTAATAATACATTAACCATGTTACATTTGGAACAAGATATTTTTATTATTGATTTGATGAACTTTTTTAGAGAAGTTTTTGGTGCAGGATATCCCTCTATTTTGTTTCAAGTGTTAGTGAAATAATCTCTATCAGATAGAATTTTGAAATCACGGAAAGGGGACAGTGAGTTGCTAAAAAAGGTAGAATTGGTTTAGAAGGGTATGTTACCTGAATTTAACATTGATAAATATTGTGTTTTGATGTTTGAAAAAAGATTATGTATGAATTGTGATTCATAGTTTTTAGTCGGAGTGGATACTCAAGAGTGGGGGGTGAATTGAGTTCCAATTAAAATTTCTGTTAAAAATATTTCTCTTAAAATCCCCCAATTTAAAATAAAAGTTAAACTGTAGTGAATTTATACAGAGTATAAATGTTCAATCGGTTTATCAAAGACTTATTAGGTCTTATTTAACTTAATCTGAAGATTAAATTACCTTTTGAAACTAACTTACTGGTTTACAATAAGTATAAACACTTGCTAATTTAACTATTAAAGTAGCTTTAAAATAATTTTTTATTTCAAAGTAACAGCAGTGGAATATGAAATATATATAGTATACTTAGGATTTAAACTACAAAGAACATCAGATATAACCAAGAGGTTTAGTCTCAAGCTGAGACTTAGTCCTCTCAAAAAATTTATATAAATTGATCCACACCCTGGATTGAGGTAAACAACAGTACATTACCGTCTAGATCCAAATACCTCTACCACAGTTCTTCATGGGAAACAAACAATAGCTCACAGCTTTCCAGGTCTTACTCAACCTCTACCACTATCCACAGTGGGAAATAAGAGAGTTAAATAGTTTGAATGAGGATTTAAGAATCCTCTAGTTTAGCTTAGGAGACAGTGTGTGTGTAAAATAAACAAGATACGCACACTACTCAAAATGTAAACGAAAGAATCACTAAAGTAAGTGAGAATGAGTTTAGAAGAGCTTTAGTGATTGTTAGTGCAGCTATGGACTCGTTTGGTTGGTCCGAAAAGCTTCTAAGTCCTTATCTGGTTTCTGCTCAGAAAAGAGAGTGTTATTTTCTTCTTTGGTTCTTGGTTCAGCTTGTCAGCTTGAGTGCATGAAGTGTTTGTGGTAGTTCTTCACTCAAGATGGAGCTTGTGGTTTGCTTCAGAATGATCGGATTCAACTATGTTCAGAGTTCTTGGAGTATGGATGTAGCCTTGTGTGAATTCTCCACGTTTGAATGCTTTTTAAGCCTTTTTCCTTTTTCACTACAACACCTTTCTTCTATCTTTTTCGTATCACCTCATATCACTTCATCTCGCTATATCTCTTGTTGTGTTCTCTTTCCTTCTCTTTATAGCTTTCAGCTCCGACAAAAAGGAATGATTACATTCTTCATGGGTACTAGGTACGGTTCCCTGACTTGGAAAGAGAATTCATTAAATATAATTAACTGCATTAAAAGCATCAAATGTAACCGTTAGCTGAATAAATAATTAGTATTGAGAGTAGAGTTTTACTGGTTGTTCAATCATTAGTATCTCGTGTTGGTAAATGTGTACGGTGGACTTTGTGTATCAGGACCTTCCATTTGTAGCTCTTTTGAAATTGTTTCAGTAGCTATATATATCGGTGACTTCATTCTATCAGTAGCTCATATTATCGGTAGATCCTAATCCATTGGTAGCTCTTGGTCCATTGGTAGCTCTCAGTATATCGGTAGCTCGATGTATCAGTGACTCTATACTTGTATCGGTAGACTATGTCAGTCGCTTTATATCAGTCACCATTCCATGTAACGGTAGGCCGGTCGGTAGCTTGTATCAGTAGACTTACTCTATTGGTAGACTTCTATCGGTAACTGTCTATGAAATGGTTCTATTAATAGACATCTTCATATAGGTAGCTTTGTACATATCAACGATCAAGTGTATACTAAAAGACTTAAGCAAACCGGTAGACCTGTTCTACTGGTAGACTTGGTTTCTGTCGGTAGCTCTTGTACGTATCGGTAGCTGTTTTCACTTGTATTGGTATACTTATTCTATCGGTAGCTCTAGTCTGTTCTATCGGTAGACTTGGTATCTGCTTACCGGTAGCTCTGTATAAGTAGCCATACGCAGACCGGTGACTTAAAACATGTTTGTTTTATGTAAAGCATATCCGAATGGGTTAAGAGTACTTCAGAACTCATATAAACATAGGATAAACAATTATTAACATATGTCAAGGATTATTTTAATATTATTATCATCTTGATAACATAATGTCATATATTGAGAGGATTAGGATATAGATAAACATTAATTGGGATTATCAAAGTATATGAAAGCATAATTGGGATTATCAAAATAGGTGAGGTCAACAATCTCCCCATTTTTCATAATCAGAACTTATGATATTATCATTTTAAAAAAAAGTGAATAATTGTATAAGAGGATATATAATTAAACTCAATTTTCTCAGAGAAAATAGTATGTTATAGAACATAATTTATCATAGGTAGAATTAAATGTGATAGTATCAGAGATAAAAGAAAATGTAATGATATCAGAGGTAAAATTTAGTGGTATCATAGAGTTAAACAAAATGATATCAGAGAACTAACTATAATGGTATCAGAGGTGCAGAGCATGATATCTCTTACTTAGAGAAAATTTCTCCCCCTTTGATACTTTCTCCCCATTATTTATTCTCACTTTAATACTTCTCCCACTTGGTGAATATTTTTCCCTCTTTTTAAAATCTTGGTAAAATATTTCTCCCCCTTTGTGATAATCAAATGGTGGGAAATAACAAAGAGAAGAGGAACAAAAAAAAGAGAAAAGAGATAAAATCCAGTTTCATTGCATGTTACAAATAATTTACAAAGAAATAAAACAAAATACAATGGATTCCTATAAAACAGTCCAGCCACATGGTCAATCCACATCCCCAATGTGAGATTTTCCCTTTGGATCAGTAGAGGATCCAGGTGGTGTGGATGCATGTGAAGGCTTAGGAACACCAGAGATGATCACAGGAGGTTGAGCCACTAACACTATGTCTGGCCTGTACTGAGGAGTTCATTGAGTGATCATAGGTTTGAGGCTTCGAATTGCTTGGGAAGGAGTCATTTGAACTGGAGAATCAGTAGAGGTAGAGGCAGGTAAGGTTGGAGGGACAATCACAGGCCTAGAATCAACATGCCGAAAAGGCTACAACAGATTTCTGAAATACATAATTATTCCTCCCACTCTCTCCATATCATATATGAAGTCATCCTTGTTCTCCATAAATTTTTCCAATGCTGGAGTCAATTCACTTAGCTTGCTAACTTGTTCTCTGAAGGCTTGATTGACAGGAGGCAGCTTCATATTCTCTATCAGAAGCTTGAAGTGGTTAGTCGTTTGGGTCTTTGTGTAAATCTTTTGGAAATAGTAGTCCACTTTGTCTTTCACTTCTTTCTAAGAGGAAGAGGCTTCTCTCATATAGTCTTGGACTATCATCATTATTTCTCTAGCTGAAACTATAGTAGAGTTAACAACTTTTCTTAGATCAGATGAGTCTACAAAGCCACTGGTTGAGGCTCAACCAAGCTCCTCTTTCATCATAGCTCGAATCTGATTCAAATCCACTGATGGTTTAGATGCAATAGAACCAACAGAGAAAGTTATTGTTTCCTTGAAGTTTTGGTCAACCCACTTATAAGATTTTGAACATGGGAATCCTGGGTTTTAACATGATCTTTCATGGATGTTTTAAAACCTTCGAACACTGAAACCATCTGACTTACAACTCTCTTGAAATAGGCTAAGTCCTTGTCTGCTTGAGATTTTGAGCTCATGTAAGATTCCAAAGAGATAACCAAATTATTTAAAGCATCAAGATCTGCTTCCAGTCTAGATATTTGAGTTTGGCAGTCTTTAACTTCATCCACTATTTTGGCCATGAAGGTTGACAAACTACAACCTAGAGAGAGTTCATAAGATCTTTCCAACATCCTCATCTCTTCAGCAAAACAATGCTTCATCTCAGCAATTGAGGCACTAAAAGACTCTTTTATCTCATACATTAAGGATTCTAGGTCAACCCTGGTGATCAAATCAGCAAGTGCAACTACAGTGGGTACTCTTTCAGATGATAAACTGACCACTGAGTCAGTCATGATCGATTGAATTCAAGATACCAGAGAAACTTCCATCTTCTTTTCCTCTTCCAAAAAACTGTCCTTAAGCTTTTTCTTCAAAGTATCCAGGTCATGCATTCTGACCACATCTTCATGTAGCAACTCAGTCTCAACATCATAAATGATTTTTTGTCTATTTCGAGATGCTTCATTCTCATAATCAGGATAATCTAAACCACAGACTACAAAACCTGGGTCTTCTGCCCAGTCCTCAATATCAATAGCCACTGTAACACTTCCAAACTTGGTTTGATTCTCCCCCCTCAACTAGTGCATCCTCAAGTAAAACAACAACATTCTCGGCCACATCCTCAGCAGGTCTTCCTTTTTCAAGAGAATCCTCTACTATCAATTCTTTCTCTGCAATAGCTGTACGGTCTTCCAAAATAGGAAAGGGTATGTCAACATCATTTTCATCCATAATAGGCACTAAATATTGTCTAATAACTGGACTAAGGCTTAAATCAGCTGATAGAGATGATTCACTTTCAAGAATATCTTCTTCATTTTCTACAGCATTCACTTCAACATCCCCTAAAGCAGCTTCTTCCTTATCTGATTTATGTTGATCTAGATTTTCATGAGTTGGGCTTGGAGGTAAGTCAGGGTCTCCTCCTTCATTAGCAGAGGACTCTTACTCTTCTGAATCATCACTCTATTTTGGCTCCTCTTCATCAGGTCCCAGACCTGGATCCCTCACATCGTTCGGTCTTGAATGGTGATCCCCAGGATTGAACTTATCATACACCTTCTTGTCATCAGTGACCCATTCTCCTCTCCATGGTTCCAATTTATTTTCATGTATTTGAAAACTATACGGGTGACACAGAAATTGGCCTTTACTACCACTGTCTCATCATGAGACTCAGCTATTCCTTTCACTTTGATCATTACTGAGATCAACTTAGCAAAGAACACGAAATTAGTTTTTGACTTGGGTCAAATCATATCCTCCATTTGAGTCATCAGCAATCTGTATAGATTCACATTGACTCCATGTCTCAAAAGATGCAAGAGATAGATATCCTGATATCTCCAGTTTCCAAAGTCTCCTATCCTCGGTATTAAGACATGCTGAACAAACTTGAACAACAATCTGTTCTCTCCATCCATTTTAGAAACTACAACTTGTCTTTGATTTCCATCTCTAGTAACCTATTCCAAAGTAGTCTCATAGTCAAAGATATCACTAGTAGGTGTCATAACTCTCGAAACATATCTAGATACACCTTCGTGTGGAACATTCAGAAATTTATCCCACTCCGTCAATGAAAAGGACAACTCTTTTCCATTCAAAACGAGGTTACTCGGTTCACATCTTCATATTTCATAAAACATATATAGTAATAAAACTATTTCACTAGCTTCAGATAGTAGGAAACATTGTTTTCCGAAAAACAATCAACCCATTTTTGATCTTTCAACACTTCGAGAACTAACGATTTACTTTCCAGCAGCCATTCCACGCACAGCTCTTTTTTGATTACAATAACTCTATTCTATAAAGGAGGATTTATTGGTCGTCTTCCTGATTTTGTTCTTCTAGCACCACCACTTGCTTCTGGCTCGGACTTTTTTTTCTTTGCCTTAGGCTCATCAGAAACATCTCTAATAAAAGGGAGTTTGGTATTTACCATCTCGGATTCAAGGGATTTAGGGTTTTCGAAAGATTTGGGAGCTAAGGTTTGATGGAAAGGGTTTGAGACTCGGTGGATTGAGAAGTAGCTCGGATTTTGTTTTTATCATTTAGGAATCATAAAATAAATAAATGAAATAAGATAAAGTTAAAATGATTCAGATTATGGTAGCAGAAAGAAGTTTAAAACAGTGTGCTCATCGGTAGGGTTTATCAGTGAGAATTTCTATCAGTGAAGTTACATCGGTGAGGATTTACATCGGTGAGAATTTAGATCGGTGAGAATTACATTGGTGAGAATTTACATCGGTGAGAATTTACATCAGTTAGGTAGCTACCAATCAAGGTTAATGTAACACCCCGAGATTTTATGAAAAATATTCTTTTAATTTCATTAATGTCTTGTGTTGTATGCTACACCAAGATTACCTTGCGCTATACGCAACACCGTATTAGCTTGTAGTATACGCAACACTATTCTTGGATCGTGTTACACACAATTTTGATAATAGTTATTCTATGAAACATTGAGTATATATATATATATTTAATGTATAAATGAAATATGGTTGGATTCTATTATACGAAACAACGAAGGATTCTTTCACAACACGCAACCCTGACTTGGCTTGCATTACACGCAATCGAAACCTTCCTCGATAGCGTGTGTTGTACGCAATACCGGGTTTTACTAAACAACGATATATTATAATAATATTATAATGAACTAAAAATTATGAATAGTATTAACTAAAATTTGAATTTTATAACATTATTATTCATCTTACACATTTTCTAGAACATGGTATAACAACAAAATAAATTTTTCGGGTAAAATAAGTATTTTTCAAAAAATACAGTTTTGCCGCCTTTTGATGGTGCACCCCCTTTAAATCTAGTTGTTGACATGTTTATATGTTTAATTTGGCAAAATAAAATTCTTCTTTTGAATCAGGATATAAAAATTTACATTAGATAAAGTTTTGATATTTTTCCGATAACTTTCATATTTTAATGAATTGTAAAAACGCGCTATATTTTAATTAAAAACAACTTTTTTCATCGTAATATCTTATGTGGTTAAATTATAATATTAAATGGTTTTAAAGTATAAATAGAATATATTTTTACCATTTAATATAATTTATGTCATTAGCATTGATTTTACCTTGAATTCGTAGGTTAAATCAATTCAATCTTTTGTAATGTTTTAAAGAAAAACCTGTTTTCTTTTGACAATGGGATTAATTTTAATTTAATTTCTGCATCTTTTGTGTATTGAATTTGGAAAAATGGATTCCATATTTGGAATCTGTGGGTCCAAATTATGTTAATAAGCTACTTTTTATTTTTGGGCATTGTGAATAGTAACTACGGTAAATTTTATTTACTATAGTTAAAGGTAAATCACGTAATTAAGGGTAAATATAAGATTATAAAATTACCCTAACACTTGGAAAAACCCTATTTTATGGCTAAAATTAGACCCATATAACCTAAGGGTTGGATTAGATTCATTTTATGGGCTTTTTTCCATGAAAATAATTTAATTATTATTAAAACCAAAGAATGTGACAACATGTCACTTCCATAAATCTTATAAGTATAATAATTTTAATTTAGTGATAAACTTCATGAAACTTCGAACATGAATAGTATCCATAAAGATAATACAATTATCTACATCATAGGAATTTATTTATAATTTTTTGTGATTAAATAATTATCATTTATTATTTCACAAAGATGATGTAGTAATTGTCTTATTAATGAAATATTGACATAATTGATGTCATAAATGCCCAAATAAATGTAATTTGAGACTTTTTATGACATAAATTAATTTTCGTGGTTAATATGATATGTTATTGTTGATATAAGTAACTTGGTTCGAACTTATAATTTGGGTATGAATTTCATAAAAATCATGTACCAAATAGTGTCAAAATTGACAAAAATTAGTTTTTAAAACAAATATTATATTATTAATTGTTATTTTACTCCTAAAAATCTAAAATTCGGCCAAATGACTTAGATAAGGTTATATATATTAATAATAAACAACTTTGGGTTCGTTTGGCTTGTTATGGTATGTTTATTAACCATATAGTGTAAGAAAACAAAAAGACACGGTAAAAGTTAAATTATTTAACATAGAGTTAAATCTAATTGATAAGGTTAAAATAATAACCTAAACTTGTCTAAATCCTATTGGATGAGAGGATTTCGACGCATCCCCACTTTAGCTTAGAAATAAGTCCCTTTGGCACCATTATTAACCGAATTTGACCTGAATATAAAATAATATTTTGAGATTTTCCAAAGGTGCCTCTCTCCTCCCTTATAAAAAGGCACCTCCTCCCTCTCCTCCTCACACCAATTTGAGAATTCAAGCTCGGCAAACCCCTGCCAAAATCTCTTCTCCACTTCCCTAGTATCTTCCTAGAGGTCATGTTCTTCTTCAAAGTCCATCCTTAGTTCTTTAAGTGGAGGTTAAGTGAAGGTGCATCAAAAAGAGGAGGTTCAGACACTTACGAAGCAAATCGGACCAAAGGTAAGGGAAATATTACAATCTCATTTTTATCTGAGATTGTTTATACTTTAGTATTTACTGGGGTGTATTTTATCATCCACATCCATGTTTTCTCAATATGTAATATTATTTCCATCCACCTACAACTGTTTAAATCCAATTTTACCCTTCGGTGAGTTTTTAGTAAAAGATATGAATGAAATCTTTTGTCGTTTTTCGTACGAGGTACTTTTTGACTTTTCCGACAAAAGTACGAGAAGAATGTTTTCTTTTAACTTATACGGCATGAATGGATTTTTAAAACATTATTTCCAAGAAGCTTCCTTTACAAGTTTTCAAGTTTATTTTTAATCAACTTCATTTAGTTTAAAATTGTAAGACATGTTAAGAAAGGAAAATGTTTTTGAAGTAGAAAGGATATTTTCCTCAAGGATGAAGTTCAAGTGTTTTATCGAAATTACTTTCCATCTAAGATAATAAAGGGTTCTATTTTTATCCCTATTATTACATTGATTTGATTATGTTGTGGTGGAATTATTTTTATGAATTCCTTTATCTTATATGAATTGTTTTATGATGTCATGATGTTTAAGATTCCCAATTTTATTACATGGGTTATGCTATGATGTATGGTTTATGATTTTGTGGAACACATAAGAATGGTATCATTATGAGATGGGTGAGACCTATATCTCCCTCAAATGCATTGGGTAAAGATTTTATATCTCATTAGATAGACATGGCTGGAATGGTAGGTTATACCGGTTCAGTGAAACAGGACTGAAACGAGGGTGACTCGGTTTAGAAATGGACTTTGTCCACTAATATAGTCTTGGAAATGAGTCTTGACTAATAAGATATGATTCTCTATGATTATTTGTGTATGCCACAAAGTTTCATGTTTTATGTTATGATTATTGGGATTTCATTTCACTACTATGATTTATCCCATGTTATGAAATTATGCTCTCTTTTGCAGGTTAAGATTTCCAAAATGTTATGTTCTTATGAATATGATGTGATTGATATTTCTTTTGTTTACCCTTACTGAGCATTTGATCTCACCCTTTTATGTTTTCTTTTCCCCAGGATATAAAGAAAGGTTTTAGGTAAGAAAAAAAGGGAAGATCTTTATGGGAGATGTTGAAGATCGTTCACCATGATTAAAAGATTACGTTCCGAGTTTCCAAAGACACTAAACTATTACGGTCCTTGTGTGTGTGTTTTTGTAATGTAATAAGTATTCCTAAAAAGTAATATAATGTCCTTGTACGTCAGGCTTCGGGTCTCTACAGTTGGTATCAGAGGAAAGGTTTAGTCAACCTTTGGAAACTAGGATGCGAAAACATTAGTGAGATCCTTAGAGATATTTCTAAGGTATGTCTAGGGATGCCCCTAAGGAAAAGTATACGTATAGGATATAGTCTTAGAACTATGGTAATGATCTTAGAATTTAACCTAAGATGTTAGATATTGAAGTTACTCCCCCTTTACTATGTTGTTTTCTCTAGCATGATTTTTTCCTCTCACAGAATTATTTTTGTGTTTTAGTTAATGGAGGGAACCAAAAGGAATTCGGTTAACATTGAATCCAATGGACAAATTGGTGACTATGAGCAACAAAATTGCATAATGCCTAGAGAGAAAGATATTGTGATTATGCCCAATCAGTCATCGCGATATATTATTAACAAGGTGAAATTTAGTGGTATGCTTAATTCATCAAATAAAAGGAAGATAGACTTTTATGCATGTTCGCATGTTGAGGAGCATAAAGAAAGTAAGATTGAGATTTATAAAGAAGGGAAGAAGAACCTTGAGGAATACCTCAAATGGAGGGACATATGTTATCTGTGTGGAGAAAAGGGACATAGAGTGACAGACTGTTATAGAGTTCAATGTCTTATTTGTGGAGAACATGTGCATTACCCAACTCAATGCCCTGACCTAAAAAGTTACTTCTAAATCAAGGAAGGACTTATTCCAGGAAAATAATTGAAGAGAATGGATTAAAGTGTTTATGTATTGGTATTCAAGAATAATGTTGTTGAGGAACTTTTATGGTGTATTAGAATATTTTTGTATTAGTCTATTGTGGATTTCGATAATTTTATGGTACCGGTAACCATGAAAAGTGATTCAAATATTTTTGGAAAGCAGATGATAGGCGCATAATGGAGGGATAAGGAGAAAATGAAATGATTGATAGTATTCATGAGCTCATGATTGATATAAGTACTAAGTGATATCATGGTTTGAGGATATAGAATATTGAGGATTTTGGTATGTGGAAAGTGTTAACTTTTAACTACATTCATGTTTTCACTATGGTTCAATGGGTATTCATTTTTCAAGAGAATACATGATTAAGGCCTTCGAATGTTTGGATGTGACCAACAAGACATATCTCATGATATATGGGGATCAACGATGGTATTAACATGTTTGTTATATGAACTCTTTGGTAATCGTTTTCACTATAATATGAGATTGGACAGTAGTATTTTAGATAAGCCTAAAGATTGGAATGGATTATGTTGGACATAAGTTAGTATTGTTTAAGGATTGAACTTTTTTTCGATATTATTGATGGGATGTTATAGTAATGTTGTTTTTGAAAAAGGACAACCTGCAGGACGGGCGACATCCCATCGCGTCAGACAAGGCTGTGGGAATCGAACCCACAACCGAAGTGCGACTGGCCTTTATCGCCTACCACTGGCCTACAAGAAGACCATGTTTAGTAGAAACTAGTTTTATTTTATTAAGCGTTATGATATATGAAGTATAAGTTCATTTTTGGAACCATATACGATTAATCTAACCATAAGATGGACTTATAACTTTTTATATCCTTTTGTTTGAAAGAGATGGAATGACCCATCATTCTATCACATGATCTCCTAACACATCTCGAATAACAAATTCAACTTCATTTCTTTAAGGGATGAAGTGAAAATTGTTCAATTCACGAACAAAAGTGAGATTGTAACAAAATCATGTAAGTATTTCTTTTAATTCATCAACTTTAGGGAAATGATCTTGAAAACCAAAAATGTTGTCCTGGTTCCCTTATATCCGATGAATTAGATGGTACCTTATATCATCACAAATCTATAGCTTTGTGATTGTTGGATTTTTCATAGCCATGTTCTCTACCACTCTCCATCAGAAATTTATGGTTAGATTTTTCTTCTATATCCATATTTTCACCTATGTTCTCCTACGTGGAAACCCAGTGATGAGTTAATTTGGGTAACCGTTACATTTCATACTTTGGTTTTTAAAGCCATGTTTTGGTATTCCTTTTTACGATGTGTGTTTCTATTAAACAAACTTTCAAGTAGTAAACCATTTATAACCCCGACGAATTTCAAGGGCGAAATTCATTTTAAGGGGGGTAGAATGTAACACCCCGAGATTTTATGAAAAATATTTTTTTAATTTCATTACTGTATTATGTTTTATGCTACACCAAGATTACCTTGCGCTATACGCAACACCGTATTAGCTTGCAGTATCTGCAACACTATTCTGGGATCGTGTTACACACAATTTTGATAATAGTTATTCTACACAACATTGAGTATATATATATATATATTCAATGTATAAATGAAATATGGTTGGATTCTTTTATATGAAACAACGAAGGAATCTTTCACAACACGAAACCCTGACTTGTCTTGCATTACACGCAATCGCGACCTTCCTCGATAGAGTGTGTTGTACGCAATACCAGGTTTTACTAAACAACGATATATTATTATAATATTATTGTGAACTAGCCATTATGAATAGTATTAACTAAATTTTGAATTTTATAACATTATTATTCATCTTACACATTTTCTAGAACATGGCATTAGAACAAAATAAATTTTTTGGGTAAAATAAGTATTTTTAAAAAAATGCAGTTTTGCCGCCTTTTGATGGCGCACCCACTTTAAATCTAGTTTTTGACATGTTTATATGTTCAATTTGACAAAATAAAATTCTTGTTTTGAATCAGGATATAAAAATTTACATTAGATAAAGTTTTGATATTTTTCTGATAACTTTCATATTTTAATGAATAGTAAAAACACGCTATATTTTAATTAAAAACAACTTTTTTCATCGTAATATATTATGTGCTTAAATTATAATATTGAATGGTTTTAAAGTATAAATAGAATATATTTTTACCATTTAATATAATTTATGTAATTAACATTGATTTTACCTTGAATTCGTAGGTTAAATCAATTCAATCTTTTGCAATGTTTTAAAGAAAAACACGTTTTCTTTCGACAACAGGATTAATTTTAATTTAATTTCTGCATCTTTTGTGTATTGAATTTGGAAAAATGGATTCCATATTTGGAATCAGTGGGTCCAAATTATGTTAATAAGCTACTTTTTACTTTTGGGCATTGTGAATAGTAACTACGGTAAATTTTATTTACTATAGTTAAAGGTAAATCAGGTAATTAAGGGTAAATATAAGATTATAAAATTACCCTAACACTTGTAAAAATCCTATTGTATGGCTAATAGTAGACCCATATAACCTAAGGGTTCGATTATATTCATTTTATGGACTTTTTTCCATGAAAATAATTTAATTATTAATAAAACCAAAGAATGTGACAACATGTCACTTTCTTAAATCTTATAAGTATAATAATTTTAATTTAGTGATAATCTTCATGAAACTTCAAACATGAATAGTCTAAAGAAATCTAATACAATTATCTACATCATAGGAATTTATTTATAATTTTTAGGGATTAAATAATTATCGTTTATTATTTCACAAAAATGATGCAGTAATTGTCTTATTAATGAAATATTGACATAATTGATGTTATAAATGCCCAAATAAATGTAATTTGAGACTTTTTATGACTTACATGAATTTTCTAGGTTAATATGACATGTTATTGTTGATATAAGTAACTTGGTCCGAACTTATAATTCTGTTATGAATTTCATAAAAATCATGTACCAAATAGTATCAAAATTGACATAAATTAGTTTTTAAAACAAATATTATATTATTAATTGTTATTTTATTCCTAAAAATCTAAGGTTCGGCCAAATGACTTAGATAAGGTTATATATATTAATAATAAACAACGTTGGGTTCTTTTGTCTTGTTATGGTAAGTTTATTAACCATATAGTGTAAGAAAACAAAAAGACACGGTAAAAGTTAAATTATTTAACTTAGAGTTAAATATAATTGATAAGGTTAAAATAATAACCTAAACTTGTCTAAATCCTATTGGATGAGAGGATTTCGATCCATCCCCACTTTAGCTTAGAAATAAGACCCTTTGTAACCATTATAAACGGAATTTGACCTTAATAAAAATAATATTTTGAGATTTTCCTAAGATGCCCCTCTCCTCCCTTATAAAAGGGCACCTCCTCCCTCTCCTCCTCAAACCAATTTGAGCATTCATGCTCGGCCAACCCCTGCCAAAATCTCTTCTCCACTTCCCTAGTATCATCTTAGAGGTCCTGGTCTTCTTCAAAGACCATCCTTAGTTCTTTAAGTGGAGGTTAAGTGAAGGCGCGTCAAAAAGAGGAGGTTCGGTCACTTACGAAGCAAATCGGACCAAAGGTAAGAGAAATATTACAATCTCATTTTTATCTGAGATTGTTTATACTTTAGTATTTACGGGGGTGTATTTTATCATCCAAATCCATGTTTTATCAATATGTAATATTATTTCCATCCACCTACAACTGTTTAAATCCAATTTTACCCTTCGGTGAGTTTTTAGTAAAAGATATGAAAGGAATATTTTGTCGTTTTTCGTACAAGGTACTTTTTGACTTTTCCGACAAAAGTACGAGAAGAATGTTTTCTTTTAACTTATACGGCATGAATTGATTTTTAAAACATTATTTCCAAGAAGCTTCCTTTACACGTTTTCAGGTTTATTTTTAATCAACTTCTTTTAGTTTAAAATTGTAAGAAATGTTAAGAAAGGAAAATGTTTTTGAAGTAGAAAGCATATTTTCCTCAAGAATGAAGTTCAAGTGTTTTATAAAAATTATTTTATATCTAAGATAATAAAGGGTTCTGTTTTTATCCCTATTATTACATTGATTTTATTATGTTGTGATGGAATTATTTTTATGAATTCCTTTATCTTATATGAATTGTTTTATGATGTCATGATGTTTAAGATTCCCATTTTTATTACATGGGTTATGCTATGATGTATGGTTTATGATTTTGTGGCACACATAATAATAGTATCATTATGAGATGGGTGGGACCTATATCTCCTTCCAATGCTTTGGGTAAAGATTTTATATCTCATGAGATAGACATGGCTGGAATGGTAAGTTATACCAGTTCAGTGAAACAGGACTGAAACGAGGGTGACTCGGTTCAGAAATGGACTTTGTCCACTAAGATAGTCTTGGAAATGAGTCTTGACTAATAATATATGATTCTCTATGATTATGTGTGTATGCCACAAAGTTTCATGTTTTAAGTTATGATTATTGTGATTTCATTTCACTACTATGATTTATCCCATGTTATGAAATTATGCTCTCTTTTGTAGGTTCAGATTTCCAAAATGTTATGTTCTTATGAATATGATGTGATTGATATTTCTTTTGTTTACCCTTACTAAGCATTTGAGATCACCCTTTTATGTTTTCTTTTCCCTAGGATATAAAGAAAGGTTTTAGGTAAGAAAAAAAAGGGAAGATCTTTATGGGAGATGTTGAAGATCTTTCACCATGATTAGAAGATTACGTTCCAAGTTTCCAAAGACACTAAACTATTACGGTCCTTGTGTGTGTGTTTTTGTAATGTAATATGTATTCTGCAAAAGTAATGTAATGTCCTTGTACGTCAGGCTTCGGGTCTCTACAGTTAATCATACCTAGCTCATTTCTAATGTAACTTAACCTATCTAAACTCAAAGGTTTGGTGAAAATGTCAACTAATTGATGTTCAGTACCTATAAACTCAAGAATAATATCACCCTTTTGGTAATGATCTCTCAAGAAATGGTGCCTTACATTAATGTGGTTGGTCCTAGAGTGAGATACATGGTTCTTCGAAATGTATATTGAACTAGTGTTGTCGTAGGTGATAGAGACATGCTTAAAATCATATCCATAGTAAAATAGAGTGTGTTTCATCCACAGAATTTGTGCACAGCACTACCAGCAGCTATGTACTCTGCTTCGGTAGTGGAAAAAGCTACAGAATTCTTCTTCTTACTACACGAAGATACTAAGGATTTTCCCAATAAATGACATGTTCCTAATGTGATTTTTCTATCCAACATGCAACCATCAAAGTCAGCATCTGAAAAACTCATTAACTCAAAGGATTTTCCTTTTGGGTAAAACAAACCTAAGTTTAATGTATGTTTAAGATATTTAAAAATTCATTTAACATCAAGTAAATGACATTCTTTTGGATTAGCTTGAAATCTTGAACACATACACACACTAAACATAATATCAGGTTGACTAGTAGTAAGGTAAAGTAAGCTTCCAATCATACCTCTATAATTGGTTTGATCCACTAGTTTCCTAGTTTCATCTATATCCAATTTACAGACTGTACTCATAGAAGTTTCACTTTCGTTAATACTATCCAAACAAAAATGTTTTAAAAGATCCTTTGTATATTTACTTTGATTCAAAATAATACCATTTTCATTTTGAAAAACATGAAATCCAAGAAAATATTTAAGTTCTCCCATTAAACTCATTTCAAATTCATTTTTCATACTCTTTGAAAAATCAGTACATAAGGAGTGTTTATAAGATCCAAAAATAATATCATCAACATATATTTGAACTATTAAAACATCTTTAGAAATTCATTTAAAAAAACATTTGGATCAGAAATCCCTTTAGTAAAATTTTTGAAATAAGAAAATTATTAAGTCTATCATACCAGGCTCTTGGAGCTTGTTTTAAACCATATAAATCTTTAGAAAGTTTAAAAACTTGATTTAGAAAATGGGTATTAGGAAATCCAGGTGGTTGTTCAACAAAAACATCTTCAATTATAAATGAATTTAGAAAAAGCACTTTTAACATCTATTTAATAAAACATGAAATTCAGATGAGCAGCATAGGCAAGTAAGATTCTAATAGCTTCTAATCTGGCTAAAGGTGCAAAGGTTTCCTCATAGTCTATACCTTCCTCTTGACTATATCCTTGTGCAACTAGTCTAGCTTTGTTTCTAACTATGTTTCCTAACTCATCAACTTTTTTTCCAAAACCCCATTTAGTTCCTATTGTCAAGGTGTCCGTGGGTCTGTCAACTAATTCCCAGACTTTGTTTCTTTCAAATTGATTTAACTCTTCTTGCATAGCCATTACCCAAAATTCATCATTGATTTCCTCGTTAACATTTTTAGGCTCTAGCGGTGAAATAAAGGCTTGATGTTCAACCTGGTTTGTTAGAGAAGCTCTAGTCTGTGTCCCTCTATCAAGATTACCAACAACAGCATCAAAAGGATGATTCTTTAGAATCCTTGTTGATCTAGTAATGGTAGGACTAGAAATTTCAGGTTCATCTCTAAGTTTGGGTTCTACAGAATCAGATTCTGGAATATGTCCAAAACAGAATGTTTTTACACCAGGTTCTTTAGATTTATCATTAAGGCCCAGAACACTCAAATTTTCTCCAAGCATTTCAAGAGAGGTTTTAGGCTCATATGGATCAGTTTCATCAAACTTGATGTGAACAGATTCTTCCACACATTTGGTTCTTTTGTTAAAGACTCTATTAGCTTTGCTAGTTATGGAATAACCAAGAAAAAATCCTTCATCACTTTTAGAAGCAAACTTGTCCAGATTTTCCTTTGTATTAAGAATAAAAACTTTGAAACCAAAGACTATGAAGTAACTAACTTTAGGTTTTCTGTTGTTCCATAACTCATATGGGGTCTTTTTAAGAATGGGTATAATTAAGACTCTATTAATAATATAACAAGTTGTATTCACAGCTTCAGCCCAAACGTAAATAGGCAGGTCATATTAATTAAGCATGGTTATTGATATTTCATGAAGGGTTCTATTCCTTCTTTCTACTACACCATTCTAATGAGGTTTCCTAGGAGCAGAAAAGTCATGACTATAGCCATTGTGTGAGAAATAAGATTCAAACTCTTGATTTTCAAACTCACGGCCATGATCAATTCTGATAGTTTTAATCTTAATTCCACTAAGGTTTTCTACATATTTGGAGTATTTAACAAATTAAGAACAAGATTCACTGTTGTGAGCCAAGAAGTCTACCCAAGTATATCTATAAAAGTCATCTACTAGGACATACACATAGTGCTTCCCATTTAAACTAGAAACTCTAGAAGGTCCAAACAAGTCCATGTGAACCAACTCTGGATATTGAGAAGTTGAAACTTCTTTCTTGGTTTAAAAGAAACTTTATGTTGCTTTCCCTTTTGACATGGATTAAAAAAAATTTCATTTGGGAATTCAAGTTTAGGTAGGTCTCTAACTATGTTCTTCCTAGTCAATTCTCTAAGTGAATGGATGTTGTAGTGTCCTAATCTCTTGTTCCACAACCAAGATTCTTTATGAAAAGCATTTAAACAAGTATCATTTTGTTTAGCTAAAGAATTTAGATCAACAGCATAAGCATTTTCATTTCTTTAAGCAAAGAATACTAAAATATTTTTAAAGTTAAATACTTTACAAGAATCATTTTCAAACTTAACATTAAAACCATCATCACATAATTGAGAAATACTTAAAATATTGTATTTAAGTCCATCAATAAATAAAACTTTAGAAATAAAAACTGAATCAGTGTTACCAATCTGGCCTAGGCCGATGATTTTTCCTTTAGAATTATCACCAAAGGTTACATGGGCTCCATAAACCTTTATTAAGCTTTTGAAGCATGAGTAATCTCTAGTCATGTGTCTTGAAGATCCACTTTCCAAGTACCATACCTTTTTGTGAGACCTCTTTAGGCATGTTTCCTACAAAACAGGTTTAGATAGAAAGCGATTTTGTTACCCAGATCTTCTTGGGTCCAGAAAGGTTAGAAATCAAAGCTTTAGGTACCCATATTTTTTTTTATGGGTTTCATATAACTTACAGAATAAATATATTTTGAAAGATAAACTTTTTTTGATCTATAACCATCTGAATAACTAGTTGAAGAATAGGAATTTCTAGAACTGGAATAAGCAGAATTTTGTCCAGACTTAGGAATAAATCAAGTTTTAGTGAACTATTTATGTCCAGGTTGGCATCCCAATCCAATAGTGTATTTAGGTGCAACCTGCTTACCTAACATTTGAGTAAGTGTATCTTTTCCCTTTGTGAAATTTTCTAAGTCCTTTCTATGTTTCTCAATAGACATTTTCATTTCAGTATTTTCCATTAACAGTTGAGCATTCTTTTCTTTTTCTACATCAATAGCATATTTAAAATAAGCAGTGAGAGCATGCTATTTCTTTAGTGACTTATATTTGTCTTTAAGTTCATTACATGTTTCTTCCAGCATATTACAATATTCAAACAATTTATCCTTAGAAATATCTTCATCATCGTCTAAATCACTATTATTTCTAGAATAATAATCATTTAGAACATTGGAAATTGGTAACTCATATGTTTTGGTCATGAAGCACATATTGGAACGATTCTTTTCAGAATCAGAAACATTAGATTCACTTGTGTTGTCCTCTAAAGCACTCCAAGTAGATTTCATGGCTCTCATGTACCTCTTGTTCTTATAATCATGTTTCTTTTTGAATTTCAATTTTGGACAGTCATCCTTGATGTGTCCTTTCCTCTTACACTCATAGCAGACTATATCATCTTCCTTGTTAGGCTTTTTCCAATCCTTTTTCCAATGACCTTTGCTGTCATACTTTCCATTGTAGTTAGATTTTTTGAAGAATTTCTTCTTCCTATAATACTTCTTGAATCACCTAGCTATTTGAGCCATTTAAGAATCACTATCTAAATCAGAATCATCACTGGTTGAAATTTTAGTAGGTATTTTCATTTTCTCCATGTCTTCGCTCTTAGGTGCAGTAGACTTGAATGACCCATATTTTCTATTAGGTTCATCATCTCCTTCCTTATTCACCTTAAGTTCTTCCTTGTACATCATTAATTTACCAATAAGTTCTTTGACAGGCAGAGCTCCAATGTCACATGACTCTCTGATTGAAACAGATGTGCCTCTCCATCGTTTTGGCAAACATCTCAAGATTCTCAATATTTGTTCCTTTGCTAGAACATCCTTTCCAAGTGAGCTCATTGTATTGACTATCTCATTAAACCTGAGATACATATCAGAAATAGGTTAATCAGTTCTCATTATAAAATTATCATATTTAATAGTATATGTATTCAATCGCATTTCTTTAACATTGGTTGATTCTTCATGAGAAACACCCAAAGTATCCCATATTTCATAAGCAGTTTTGCAAACATAAATTATATTGAACTATTCATCTCTTAAAGCACAGTACATGGCATTCATATCTTTCCAATTATTATTGTATGATGTCTTTGTAAGTGTATCCCAAGTTGTTCTTTCAGTTTCTGGAATTTTATATTGAGATTCTATAGCAGTCCAGATATCAAAACTCATACTATCTAAATGAATTTTCATTTTAAGTTTCCACTGGGCATAGTTAGTTTCATTAAAGAAAGGTGGATGGTTAGTAGCAGAACACTATAGTCTATTTTCCATAGCCAGATTTTAGAAAGTAAAATTAAATAGAGAAAATTTAGAACTAACAGAAATTTAAGATCATTAAAGATGCAACTAAAATCAAAGTTGAAAAACAGAATGTTTTGAAAAATTGTATTAATAAAACAACCTCTGATACCAAATGTTGGTCGGAGTGGATACTCAAGAGGGGGGGGGGTGAATTGAGTTCCAATTAAAATTTATGTTAAAAATATTTCTCTTAAAATCCCCCAATTTAAAATCAATGTTAAACTGTAGCAAATTCATACAGAGTATAAATGTTCAATCAGTTTCTCAAAGATTGATTAGGTCTTAGTTAACTTAATCTAAATATGAAATTAACTTTTGAAACTAACATACTGGTTTACAATAAGTATAAACACTTGCTAATTTAACTATCAATGTAGCTTTAAAATAATTTTTTATTTCAAAGTAACAACAGCAGAAAATGAAATATATATACAGTATACTTATGATTTAAACTAAAAATCATAGCAGATGTAACCAAGAGGTTCAGTCTCAAAACGAGACTTAGTCCTATCAAACAATTTATATAAATTGATCCACACCCTGTATCAAGGTAAAAAAAAGTGCAATACTGTCTGGATCCAAAGACCTCTACCACAGTTCTTCGTTGGAAACAAACAACAGCTCACAGCTCTCTAGGTCTTACTCGACTTATACCACTATCCACAGTGGGAAACAAGAGATTCAAAGAGTTTGAATGAGGATTTAATAATCCTCCTATTTAGCTCAGGAGATATTGTGTGTGTAAAATAAATAGGATACACACATTGCTCAAAATGTAAATGAAAGAGTCACTAAAGTAATTGAGAATGATTTTAGAAGAGCTTTAGTGATTGGCAGTGCTGCTCTAGACTCGTTTGGTTGGTCAGAAAAGCTTATGAGTCCTTCTCTAGTTTCTGATCATAAAACTGAGTGTCGTTTTCTTCTTTGGTTCTTGGTTCAGATTTTCAGCTTGAGTGCATGGAGTTTTTGTGGTAGTTCTTAACTCAAGATGCAGCTTGTGGTTTGCTTCAGAATGATTGGCTTCAAGTATGTTTAGAGTTCTTGGAGTATGGATGTAGCCTTCTGGGAATGCTCCAAGTTTGAATGCTTGTTAAGCCTTTTTCCTCCCTCACAAAAACACCTTTGTTCTATTTTTTTCGTATCGCCTCATATCACTTCGTCTTACTATATCTCATGTCGTGTTCTCTTTAATTCCCTTTATAGATTTCAACTCCGGCAAAAAGTAATGATTACTTTCTGCATGGGTACTAGGTACGGTTTCCTTACATGGCAACATAATTCATTAAATAACATTAACTAAAAAATAAATATAATTGGGAGTAGAGTTTGAATGGTTGGTCAATCATTATTAGCTCGTTTTGGTAAATTTGTACGGTGGACTTTGTGTAGTAGGACCTTCCATTGGTAGCTCTTTTTAACTTGTATCGGTAGCTATATATATCGATGACTTCATTCTATCAGTATGTCGTGGTGCTGGTAGCTCATAATCCATTGGTAGCTCTTGGTCCATCGGCAGCTCTTGGGCTATCAGTAGCTCGATGTATCGGTGAATCTATACTTGTATCGGTAGACTATGTCAGTCGCTTCATATCCGTTGCCAGTCTGTGTAACAGTATGCCAGTCAGTAGCTCGTATCAGTAGACTTACTCTATTGGCAGACTTCTATCGGAAACTGTCTGTGAACTGGTTCTATCGGTAGACTTCTTCATATCGGTAGCTCTATACATATCAGAAATCAAGTGTATACTAAAAGAGTTAAGCCAACCGGTAGACCTATTCTATCTGTAGACTTGGTTTTTTCTGTAGATCTTGTACATATCGGTAGCTTTTTGCACTTGTATTGGTATAATTATTCTATCGATAGCTCTAGTCTGTTCTATCGGTTGACTTGGTATCTGCTTACCGGTAACACTGTATCAGTATCCATACGCAGACCAGTGACTTAATACTTGTCTGTTTACTAAAAAGAATATCCGAATGGGTTAGAAGTACTTCATAACTCATATAAACATAGGATAAACAATGATTAACATATTTCAAGGATTATTTTAATATTATTATCATCTTGATAACATAATATCATATATTGAGAGAATTATGATATAGATAAACATTAATTGGGATTATCAAAGTATATGAAAGCATAATTGGGATTATCAAAACAGGTGAGGTGAAAAATAGTTAAATAATGGTTTGTTATGTGAAGCTCATAGATCTCCATTTTCAGTTAATCCTGGTTGCACTATGATATGAAGAGATCATCAGGAGTATTTATGGTGGGACAGAGTGAAGAGATATATTTCTAACATTACTGTGAAGCATTTGATTTTTTAATAGATTTGAGAAGAATTTCAGTTAATGAATTGGATGCTTCAGCCATTACCCATGCCAGATTAGAAATGGGAAAATATATCTTGGGACTTTGTTATGGGATTACCAAATAAATCTTGAGGTAATAATGGAATATATGTTATTATTGACTAATTGACTAAATTTGTTATTTTTCATCCTATTCAAGATACTTAATATCTAGAGAAACTTTCTCGATTATATGTTAAAGAGTTAGTCAGGTAAAATGGAGTTCCCCTATCCATAGTATCTGATCGTGATCCAAGGTTCACTTATAACTTTTGAAAAGGTCTTCAGATGTCATTGGGTACTGAATTAAATTTTGGAACACCTTTTCATCCGCAATCAGATGGGCAGTCAGAACAAACAATTCAGATATTCTAAGATATGCAATGTGCTTGTTCAATGGATTACCAGGAATGTTGGGACCAACGTCTTTCTTTGGTTGAGTTTTCTAATAATGACTGTTTTCATTCCAGTATATAGATGGAACCATTTAATGCATTATATGGAAGTTGGTGTCGAACTCCAACTTTTTGGGATGAAGTAGGGGAAAGGAAGTTGATGGGATCAAAATTGGTATAGGAGATGATAGAAAAAGTTCAGTTTTTCTAAAAGCACATGAAAATAGATCAGATCAGGCAGAAAATTTATTCAGATAACCAAAGGAAAGATCATTCATTTGAGATAGGTGATTGTGTATTTCTTAATGTTTTTCTATAAAATAGTGGGATGCATTTTGGGAAGAAGGGAAAGCTGAGTTCAAGGTTCGTTGGAACCTATGAAATACTGGATAAAGTTGGATCATTTTTCTACAGAGTGGCCTTACCGCCATGTTTATCCCAAGTACACAATGTTTTTCATGATTCAATGTTTAGGAAATATATTTCAGATCCATCTCATGTTTTGAGACCAGAGGTAGTTTAGTTGGAAGATAATCCCTCTTATCAAGAACAACCAGTCCAGATTCTTTACCTAATAGAGAATGTGTTGTAGAATAAGGTAATTAATCTAGTAATGGTTTTGTGGAAAACCATATGGTTTAAGAGGAAACATGGGAATCTAAAACTTCTATGTGGGTTAAATACTGCTACTTATTTTTTTAGTAAATAAAATTGCGATGATGCAATTTCTTAAAGGGGGAATGATGTAAAATACCAGGTAAATAAAGAACAAGAAATTTTTATATTAATTAATATTTTTGAATTAAATATTAATTTCATTTTAAAGTGGATTCTATTTTCGATTGTATACCTGACACGGAACAATGGGTTTCTCTAAAATCTTATGTTTCACAGAAGGCTGAGACATAGTGAAATAATAATAATATTATAATATTATTTTTTTTAAATGGTAGTTAATGTCGAACTATTGTATTAGCGGGAAGGAACAGATTTAAAAATACTATGATTAAACATGGGTTTTAATTGTTTTTACATTTTACCAATAAAATTTAGTGGATTAAAATGAGAATAAATCAAATATTGAGCATATATACTATAATATTTTTAAAAGGTATTTTTACCGCATTTTGATAAAGACTCCTTTTTAAATCTAGTCTTTTTTTTCAAATATATATGTTCTATTAGAAAAATATAAAATTTTTCTTTAGAAGTGGAAAATAAATATAAAATCTGGATGAGAAATTGGTATTTTTCTAATAAATTTCATTTTTAATGAATAGTGAAAAATATTGCATTTTAATTCAAAACTGCCTTTTAGTTTAATTTATTTATATATTTAGATTGTACATTTAATTGGTATTAAATTGTAATTGAATTATATTTTTACCATTTAATCCAATGTTGGTCATTTTATGTAAGTTCACATTAACATTGGACCTAAACACATGTCAATATTTTTGTAGTTTTATGTTCTTAATAACAAGATTTTTTGTTTTGTCAATGGGAATTAATATTAAAATAATTTCTCCAGCTTTAGGGTTTGTAATTTGTAAAATTAGATTTAATATTTGGAATTATGATGTCCATATTTTTTAAATAGGTTCCTTTTATTTTTATACATTAACAATAGTAACATCAGTAATTATTTTATTTACAATAGTTAAAGGTTAAATCTAGTAAATAAAGCTAAAAATATTATTATAATAATATAAAACTACATTAAAACATTTTCGACTCCTATTTTATGACATACGTCAGACCAAGGGAATCCTTGGGTCGATTTTGGGACCCCATGGTTCCACTTTGAAGTAGAAATGGCATTTTATAATAAATAATTTAAGGTAATGAAAAATTTATCATAAACTTGTATATTTTAGTAAAAAAATATTTTTATGGGGTTATTTAAGTAATATCTTATGAAATAAATATTCAATAGAAAGATGAAAAGATTTCCTACATCTTGGTATTTTATTTACTATTTATATACATAATATAAATATATTTATTTCTGACTTGATGATGATGTTGGGATTACACTATTAATGAGTGTTTCAAATAGATGAGATTATAAATATTAAACTAAATTTATTTTTAACCTTTTTATGTCATCCAAGAAATTTATGGATGATCATTGCTTATCATATTTGATTTAAGGGAGTTTTTTTAGAAACAATCATTTTGTTATGTAATATTAATAGTCATCATATAAATTGTATAAAAATGGACATAAATGTGTTTTAAAAAAAATACTATTTTACTAATTGATATAATAGTCCTAAAAAATATATTATTTGGCCAAATCACATAGATAAATTTTATCATGTCACTAATGAACCAATTTTGGTTCTATTGGGATTTTATGGTCACTATATTAACGATATAATATAAATATACAAGAAGACATGGTAAGAGTTAAATTAGTTACCTAAGGGTTAAAGTGAAATGATAAGGAAAAATTTGAAACAAAAAAAATTCTAAAACCTATTTTGGAATGGATTTAAAAAAAATACTCATTTTATCTTTGATTTGAATGTGTTTTGGAACTTTTGAAAATTGAAATTCAATTTATAACAAAATGATCTTTCAAGAGATTCCTAAAGTATCCCTCCTCCCTCCTATAATTGGCCACCACCTCTAACCCTTTACTCAAACCTATGAAGCCCTTTGCCTCATCCAAATACTACCCAAATTAGCTTCCATAATCCCTATCTTACTCTTAGAAGACTTTCCTTTTGTATAAGAAAATTCATGAATGCCTTTTAGCTTAAATCAAAAGGAGTTACCAGATTTGAGTCAATGTCTTCTCGCCAACTTGTTTCATTTATTTTTCTTCTCCACCCACCTAAACCCTATTTATTCTATTATTTTATAAAAAACCCATATCATAAATCTACTTAGATTTTTTTATTACAATTATTATAACTACAGTTACACAAACCTCCATCTAATGGATACGAACAAGTTGTTTCTATGTACGGAAAACTACTACCTAACGAAACGATGATTGTTCGATTTTTCCCTACCACCTCTCATGGTGGATATTATGATGGAAATGTATTTATATATAATATATATTATATTAATATTTTCTCTATGAAACTATTATTTTTATTTTCAAACATAACTTTATGATTTTCGAGATGTGTAGATAAGATAATTTCATTTGAGGAAGTGTGGACTACTACTCCCTCAATGTGATATGACTTGTTCATGAAAAAAATGGAATGTATTGTAAGGGTTGGTTTCCTGAGAACAAACTGTTTTGTACTTTGATTACATGAATTTACACTTATTATATATTGTTCATTGTTCTGCATGTATGTAATATTATAATGTCTTGGAATATTTGTTGCATTGATAAGGTCTGGGAAGATCCCCTCTATGATGAGAACCTTGAAATGATATAGAAATATTCTTAAATAAATTTCTACAGTTGGATGGAATACTATGATACGGCACATAGTATACAGATCGTCATGTGTGAGTACTCATAAGAATACAAGACTCTCTCTCATGGAGTTTGCACTTGGTAATCTCCAAGATGGGAGATTATGAGAACAAACCCACCAGTAGCAATTCCGAATGTCTTGGTGTCATCAGACATTCCTATCTACGAGTGTGTGTAATGGTCCTTAGACTTGAAAATTATCATTAAATCATGTCATGACTCGTGCGCTTAGATTTACTAACGAAAACTATCATGAAGAGAGTTGGTGGGAAGTAGGGTACGTTGGGTGCATCCTGAATGACTTGTTGTTAATGGATAAGTTGAGGAAGGATTTTTCCCTTCAATATTTATGGAAACAGATATCTCGAGCCCTTTGATTGAAATAGAACTATCACACAAATTCCAAGGCCATGGTGTCATGATGAGTTTATTTCTATAATTCAAAGAATGAAAGATCAAGTATATAGTTTTATGACACTTCCATGAAACTTTCTTGATGAGATATTGAGAAAAAGTGATTAAATTACATAGTACGCATTCGTATGAGGTTACATGTAAAGGTGGTGTCAAATTATTTCTCTTGGGTTCCTTGAACGGTTTCTAGATACAAATCTTGGAATTTATGCAAGCCTGCCTAATGCCAACGAGAAAGGGGCCTAGAGGGTCACACACTAAGTGTAACCAAGTATCTCAAGTAAGATAAATATTATTCCCATATATGGTTTAATAATTATAAAATGAAGACTAAATATTTTTAATGTTGGAGGAAGAATAAAAGGAAAACAAGTACATGTCGTGTATCAATTATTACATGCCATGTAGTTCTTATTTTGAAAACAAGTACACGCCATGTATTAATGATTACACACAGTGTAGTTTTTAATGAAAAACAATTACATGCCGTGTATTTAGGATTACACTCCATGTATTTTTTCCAGATGGTATTTTGAGAAAATATCATTTTGTTAAATGATATTTATTATAATTAGAATGGAAACATGTCTTGGAATTAATGATTCAACATGGGGTTTTAAAAGGAGTTAATGAAATAAATAAAACACATAACGCATTAATTTATTTTCATAACTCTACAACCTCAAACCCAATTATAAATATCCTAACAACCCCAACTCATTTCCTGGGAATCGTTGTGCACAAAAATTATATATAATTTTCTCAAGACCGAAAGAACTCTGTCCTCCCAGAACGCTCTCAAGACTGAGAGAGATCCACTTCCATCGGATCAAGGCGATCTAAGGCGGACAACACAAGCAAAGGTTTCTCCACGCTAGAACCCAGAGAATCTTTTTGCGACATCTAGAGATACGTTGTGCACGTGTGGATCACCACTTGAGGAAGTCTACACTTGGTCTCTGTGACGTAACAACGAATCACATCAGAATGTGATGAAGAATATCAACAAAGAAAGAACACCCAAAAAGACAATTCTTGTCAATTAGTTAAATTAATTATAATCAGCCTGTGATGGTCCTCGTTTGTGGTTCCAGGACCATCCTTCTTCTTAGTATATTTCTGTGATTCGATCAGTGGAGACTGGATTTTATCGTTGTATTGATCCCAGATTGATCGTTACTAATGAAAAAAGCCAAGTGGGCGCATCCATCCATGAGCTTCCACTGCCCCCAGAACCATCAAAGGGTATTAGAGAGAGGTTACAACATTGATTATAGTTATTCAATTTTCATTGATAATTTACACATTTATATTTGATACAATTCTAGATAAATGGTTCTATAAAACTGAATGAATGAGATTTGTTCTTCCTCCTTTGTTTCTAGATTCACATCATAGAAACAACCTTTTAATTTTAATTTTTATTAAAATAAAAATGATGAACTCGTCCAGAGGAGAAGCTATTTGTTTCTATATAACACAAGAATACACGACGTGTAGTGAAAACTACATGCCATGTACTTAGGTTCAACGAACCGGTACTGGTCTTCCAAACCATGCTATGTGAATTGATCATGCCTAAGTATTTATTACATTGTATTGACCAGAATTGAACAGCACGGGGAAACCAAAATACACGGCATGTATGTTGAATCAACATGCCATGTAGTACAATCCGGCCTAGGTGAAACCATGTACAAGGAGAAGCCATGTACTACATACACGGGATTTCCAGGCCAGTAACCACATTACAAGGAAGTACATGTAATGTTAGATTAATCTATACGTCATGTACTCCCAAATTTCTAAAGTACAGAAAACTCTCCAAATCCCCCGGTGTGTAATTTGGATAATGGGTGAAAAATACACGTTGTGTAATATATCCTACACACCGTGTAGTTTATAAAAATGGAATTTCACCATGTTTCCTCCAAAGTACAAAGACATTTTACATGGAATATGGATGAGAAGAATCTCAAGGAAATTCAGAAATGAACTTAAGATAAATAATTGACTAATTACATGATCATAATTAATTGAATTCCACTGTGACTTATCTTAAATGAGAGAATGATTAAAAGAATTTGAATTCTAAATATTTATAAAAGGAATTGCATGCTATGGATGATCATAATCTAGACCAAAGACCCCTTGTATGTGTTTATGGTTTCATTTAAATTTGTTTAATTTAAATTTGTTGGCCTGTGAGACTTTTTCAGATAACATATAGGGCATGTGGGCCCATGGTTTCTTTAATGTAAACCCCATGTAATGGAGGATCTCCCAAGTCTGAGGAGATGGTTCAAAACCCAAATGTGAGGTGAAACTAAACCAAGAAGATACAAAGGTGGAAATGTGGGAGATTCAAAACACAAACCATCAGGTTCAACGTGTTTTTACCTAGGTCATGGTTAGCTTATCAAAACTTCTAGATAAGCTAACCAATAGAATCTATTGATCAGGACATCTTATTTAATTTATTTCTGATTGCATGGTTTATTTATTCTATATGTGTTATCACGATCACATAATTAATGAAATAAACAAGCATGCAAAGATGTAATAAAATAAAAACCATACTATGCGTAAACATTATCAGAACATGGTTAATCACTTAAGAAAGAATCACTTAATATTAAAAATCAAGTGATAATCCAAAACTATCCAAAAAGAATAAAATCCCTCAAATACCATATTAAGTCAGATAAATCATTCTGTTAGTTGATTAAGGGAAAGACTGATCAAAAATATGTGTTTGGCCAACCCTTGTTGGGAAACATACTTTTATAAAGGAAGCTCTTATGAAAGTTTCAGTTTGACATAAACATTTTACATCAAGAGGAATATCAATTTCTAGACTTGTTGTAAATTGGAGGCAAAATCCAGGTCATGAATTCAGGATTGGGGAGTCTACTCAACAGATCAATGAATTGTAAGCTCATAGTTGGCAAAGACCTTCCTACCTAAATACCTTCAAATAGCTTGACCAACCCTTGTGGGGGTTATATGAAGGTTAATATGGATCCTTGCCAATAGAATGTCAGGGAAACTGTACATTCAATGTTCAATGGTGAGGGCCATTGGGACTTGATAAAATAGTGGTTGAATTAATAAATTCATTTATTATTCAAAAAATGTAATAAAAAAGGTACTGAAAAATCTGTTCTTTTAGTTTGTAGAATCTATATGAAAAACTCATCAACCACATTTTCTCTGCGATCAATTCTGGATAAAGACAATATCCTCACCAGCAATAACTTCCATGAATGGTTTAGGCGCCTTCGGATTATCCTACGCCATGAATGAATGTTTTACATGCCAGAGTCCTCACTTCCTGATTCGCCTGCCCAAGGGGTGAGTGATGAAGATTTCCTAGTATATGATAAACATTTGAACGATGCACTCAATGTTCAATGTTTGATTCTATCATCAATGTCTAGTGAGCTGATGATCTCTCATGAAGACATGGATGCCTATAGCATGCTCGAGCACCTCCATGGTCTATACTAGGAGCGAGTAAGACAAGAAAGGTTTGAGATATCCAAGGCTCTATTCCAGAGCCGGCTTGGAGAGGGTTCCCCAGCTGGGCCTCATGTAGTCAGATCATTGGCTACATTGAGAGCTTAGAGGTTCTAGGGTTTAAAATCCCCAAAGAACTGGGTACCAATCTCATTCTTACATCACCCCCAGAGCTTCTCTAACATTGTTGTAAATTTTAACATGAACAACATTGAGAAATCTTTATCTGATCTCTTTATCCTCATTTTCCAAGTTTAGAATGATATGAATCATGAAAAGCCTTCTGTCCTTATATTGAATAAAAGGAAAGGGAAGGCGAAGAGATTTAATCCCAAAGATTCTTCATGGCCTTCCAAGAAAAGGAATATCAAAGGGAAGGAAAGAGAAAAAGAGGCTGTTTGTTTCGCATGTGGAAAGAAGGGCCACTGGAAGAAAAACTGCACCTAGCCAAGGAAGCAAGGGGAAGCTTCAGGTGCACTTGTTATCAAATGCAATCTATCTATTTCTACTAATTGGGTATTAGATACTGCTTGTAGTGCTCACATCTGTATCCATATATATGAACCAAGTAGATTCAAAAAAATTTACCGAGGTGGAGAGGATATCCAAGGATCCAACGGAGCCAGACTCGCTATTGTAGCTGTCAGAGACTAGCACCTCACAGTGCCTACTGGGATGGTCTTGGTTCTGAAAGGATGTCATTATGTACCTTCTGTAACCAAAAAAATTATTTCAATATCCAGATTAGATACTAATGAATTCATCATCAAATTTGGAAATGAATGTTGCTAATTTTATAAAGATACCATTTGTTTCGGTAGGGTACATTTATATAATGGAATTTATGTGTTAGACTACACAAACCAAGTAATTTCAATTGAGGAAAAAGTTAATTCGCATGACTCATACAACACCAAACATTGGCATCACCAGATAGGTCATGTCAATGAGAAATGTTTGACAAAATTACATCAATATGGGTATTTAGATTCTTTTGAACTAAAACCACTTGGTGTATGTCATGCGTGTCTATAAGGAAAAATGAGAAAATCCCCATTTAGATGGAAAGGTGAAAGGGCTAAAGAGCTTCAAGAATTAGTTCTCACAGATGTGTGTGGACCATTTCTAGTTGAAGAAATTGGTGGGTTCTTGTACTTCATAACTTTTACTAAAGATTTTAGTAGATATGGATATATTTACTTAATGTGGTATAAGTCAGATTCTTTTGATTAGTTCAAAGAATAAAAGAATGAAGTTGAGAACTAGCATGGTAATAATATTATGAAAATCTTCTCAGATAGAGGAGGAGAATATCTTAATCAAGACTTCATTGATATCTTACAGGAGTTTGGGATTCTATCTCAACTCACCCCTTCTTACACACCACATTGGAATGGTGTAAGTGAATGGAGGAACCACACCCTCTTGGACATGCTGATATCAATGATGAGTCATTCGAGTCTTCCATTATCCTTTTGGGGATATGCATTACAAACATCATCACACATAGTAAACCAAGTACCAACTAAATCGATAAATGGTATTCCATACGAGTTATGGAGTGGACGCAAAGCCATGTTATCGAATTTACATGTGTGGGGTAGCGAAGAATTTGTTAAGGCCTCTTCAGGTAACAAACTTACACACCGAGGAATAAAGTATATCTTTATAGGATATTCCAAGGAAACAAGGGTATATTACCTATAAAATCCCTTAGATAAAAAGGTTACATTGTAAAAACACACCATTTTACCTAAGAGGGAGAACATCTCCAAAAGTGATAGTGGGAGCAAGATAGTCTTCGATGAAGTTGATGCTCAAGATACAAAAGATTTGGTACAAGAACAGATTCCAGAAAGCCATGTGGATGAACAATCTATTCCAAAGACACAATAACTACGTAAGAGCACGAGAGAGGTAAAAAAAACAGAACCATATGGCTTTCTTGTCACATAGGATGGTGACTCATTATTGTTTGACAATGATGATCCTCTTACCTACAAGGAAGCAGTTTAAGGCATAGACATTGCCAAGTGGCAAGAAGACATGAATTTTAAAATGGATTCCATGTACCAAAACCATGTCTGGATTTTGGTAGATCCTCCAGTTGATGTAATGCCTATTTGTAATAAGTGTGTATTCAAGAAGAAACTCGACATGGAGGGACAAGTCAGCACCTATAAAGCACGACTGGTTGCAAAAGTTTTTAGAAACCGATAAGGAATTGACTATGATGAATCCTTTTCACCAGTTGTGATGCTAAAATCCATCAGAATCCTATTGGCCATTACAACTTACAATGACTATGAAATTTGGAAAATAGTTGTCAAAACAGAATTCCTTAATGGGAACCTCCAAGAATATGTCTACACAACACAACCTGAAGAGTTTGTGACTCCAATGGATGCCAACAAGGTATAAAAGTTGCAGAAATCAATTTATGGATTAAAGAAATAATCAAGGTCACAAAACATTCATTTTGATGAAGCCGTAATAGAATTTGGCTTTTTTAAGAATGAATGTGACCCTTGTGTCTACAAAATGTTTTGTGGAAGTGCAGTTCTTTTCTTAATAGTATATGTTGATGAGATAATAATAATTGGAAATGAATTACCTATCTTATAGTCAGATAAGGCATGGTTGGATAAATGATTCTCTATGAAAGACTTCGTCTTGGAAACATATATTCTTGGGATCAAGATCCATCATGATAGATCCAAGAGAATGCTGGGCTTGAGTCAAATTACAAACACTGACAAGATACTGAAGAGATTCAGTATGGAACAATCCAAGAGGGGATTGTCACCAGTGTCACATGGAATTCATATTTCCATGAAAATGTGTCCTCAAACACATGAGGAATGAATGAAAACGGAATGGATTCCTTATGCATCTGTTATTGGGTCACTCATGTATGCTATGTTATGTACAAGGCTAGATGTTGCATACACATTAAGTGTGGTAGGAAGATATCAAGCAGATCTAGGAGACCACCATTGGATGTTAGTCAAGACTATCCTTAAGTATCTGAGGCATACTAAGGATATGTATCTGGTTTATGGAGGAGATTATGAACTAGTCATCAGAGGAAATGTAGATGCTAGTTTTCAGTATGATCAAGATGACATGAAGTCGCAGACTGGATACATATTTAGTTTTAATGGAGGTACTGTGAGCTAGTAGAGTTCAATGAAAGGTGTGGTTGTAGATTTTACAGCTGAGCCCAAGAATATCGCACCTTCTGAGGCAGCTTAGGAATCAGTATGGATGCGATGATTTTTCTAAGAGTTGGATGTAGTACCAAGCAGTAAAGACCCTATCACACTCTATTGTGATAATACTATAGCGGTGGCACATGAAAAAGAGCCAAGGTCTCATCAGCGGACAATGCACATACTTAGAAAGTATTATCTCTTGAGGGATTTTTCACATGGAGGTGAAGTTGCAGTGAGCAGTATTTCCGCAGAAGACAACATGGAAGACCCCTTGACTAAAGCCTTGACTCAGCAGAAACATGATCATCATGTGAGGTCTAGCAGACTAAAAGACATAGGCAGTTGGCTATAGTCCAAGTGGGAGTTTTTAAGGGTTTCTGTCTTGAGAACCTACTGTTTTGTACATTGATTACATGAATTTACACTTATTATATATTTTTCACTGTTTTTTATGACTATAAAATAATAATGTCTTGGAGTATTTGTGGCATTGATAAGGTCATGGATGATCTGTGCTATGATGACAACCTTGAAATTCTATAACAATATTTTTAAATAAATTTCTATGGTTGGATGACATACTATGATAGGGAACAGTGTATACACACCATCATGTATGAGTACTCGTAAGAAGACAAGACTCTCTCTCATGGAGTTCGTACTTAGTAATCTCTAAGATGGGAGATTATGAGAACAGACCTACTAGTAGCAGTTCAACATGTCTTGGTGTCATCAGACTATGCTATCTACAAGCGTCTGTAATGGTTCTTAGATTGGAAGATTATCTTTAACTCATGTCATGACTCGCACAGTTATATTTTCTGACAAAAACCATCATGAAGAGAGATGGATGAATGTAGGGTATGTTGGGTGAGTCACGAATGACATGTAGTTAATGGATAAGTTGAGGAAGGATTTTTTCCCTTCCATATTTATGGAAGTAGGTATCTCATGCCCTTTTATTGAAATAGAACTATCGCACAAATTCCATGGTCATGGTGTCACGATAAGTTTATTTCTTGAAGTCAAAGAATGAGAGATCAAGCATATAGGTTTATGAAACTGCCATGAAACCTGCTTGATGAGATATTGAGACAAAGGGATTAAATTACATAGTAAGTGTTCGTGTGAGGTGACATGTCAAGGCGGCCTCAACTTCTTTCTCTTGGGTGCCCTGACCCGTTGCTAGACAGTAATCTTGGACTTTAGGCAAGCCCGCCTAATGCCAATGAGAAAGAGGCCTAGAGGGTCACACACTAAGTGTATCCAAGTATCTCAAGTTGAATAAATATTGTTCCCATATGTGGTTTAATAATACTTCAAGGAATCCTAAATAGTTTTAATGTTTTAGGAAGAATAAAATGAAAACAAGTACACACCATGTATTAATGATTACACAGAGTGTAGTTTTTATTTTGAAAACAAGTACACACCGTGTATTAATGATTACACGCTGTGTAGTTATTAATGAAAAAAAAGTACAGGCCGTGTATTTATGATTACACACCATGTAGTTTTTTCAATTGATATTTTGAAGAATTATCATTTGATTAAATTATATTTATTATAATGAGCGTGGGCACATGTTAAGGAATTAACAATTCGACATGGGGTTTTCAAAAGAGTTAATGAAATTAATAAAAAGTGTAATGAATTAATTTACTATCATAACTCTACAACATTAAACCTGAATATAAATATACTCACAACCCCAAATAGTTTCTTGAGAATCATTGTGCACAACAATTCCAGAGAATTCTCTCCTGAACGAAAGAACTCCATCCTCCAAGAACGCTCTCACGACTGAGAGAGATCCACCTCCATCAGATCAAGGAGATCTAAGGCGGACAACATAAGCAAATGTTTCTCCACACTAGCACTTCGATAATCCTTTGGCGATGTCCAGAGATACATGGTGAACATGTGGATCCCCGCTAGAGGAATCCTACACTTGGATTCTGTGACATAATGATGAATCACATCATAACATGATCAAGAATATCAACAATGAAAGAACACCCAAAAAGGTACTTCTTGTCAATTAATTAAATTAATTATAATCAACCTGTCATGGTCCTCATTTTTAGTTCTGGGACTATCCTTCTTCTTTGTCTATTTTTGTGATTCGATCTGTGGAGACTAGAATTCATCGTCAAATTGATCCCAGATTGATCATTGATATTGAAAAAAAAACCAAGTGTGCACATCCACCCACGAGCATCTACTGCACCCGGAACCTTCCTGTATAATGTATGACATTAATGAAATTATGTAATGTATATATCATATGATATTATACTAGAATTATAATATACCTATGTACCATTTATTTTTAATTTTCATTAATATAAAAAACAAATGAATGTAGCGTTTATGCATACGTACAATTTACCATATCCATGAACGGTGCCTTTCATTTCTTATCTACAAATATTATGGACTATTATTAATAAATATATACTGGATATATATGATATCTAAATCATCAATACTATCCATGAGATAATTTACTTTTGACCACATGGACAATTTGTAATTGTAATAAGATCATTCTCGACTCACGTACCCAATATTGACAAAAGACCGATATTAACATAAATAATTATGTAATTTTTATAACATGTTAATAAGTGATATGGAAGGAATAATGAACTTTAAAAATGTTCTTATGTAATTATAACTAAACTAATTTTTATATTCAGTAAGAAATATGAACATACATGACGAATTGGACTCAAGGTAAGAGACATCATCTCAATATCCTTTAATTGAGGAATATTTTGATAATATATACCTCCTTATATTATATAGTGTATAATAAAACCCTTTGACAATTAATTTCATTCAAAGGTAATATTTTTTTCTATGAATTCTTTTACTAAATGACAAAAGGAATATGTTTTTTTTCGTATGGGCCGACAATGACCGGTCCACCACTGTAATTGAAATTTGATATTTGCATTCCTATATAATATTTAAAATTTTAAAAGGGAATGAAATACCTAATTACATTTTTGGGTGTTTTAGTATTGAAAATGGATTTACTATTTCAATATCTTGAAATGTTTTCTTGTGATTGGAAACGAAATGTTATTAGTGAAATGTTGATATTTAAAATATTTTACATGTTATGATTATATAATGGTACATGGACATTTGACGAGTGGTTTTGTGATAAACAAGATGAAGAGTGGTTATGTCATGAACCAAATGAAGGGTTGTTCCATGATAAACCAAGGATGGGTGGTTATGTTATAACCCCCAATGAATTAGGTATGGAAGCTGACTATATGGACATTCCATTTAATGATATGTGTTAAAGTCGACCATATGGTTATTAAATTTATGTACGATTACGTATGAAGTTACCGTATATGTTATATGATTCTTTCTATGGGATTTATCAAAATATTTTTGTTATGAAAAAGTGTAATAAATGTGCTTATATTTAGTGAACTATTTTTGGTACTTCTTTTAGGTCAAAAGTATTACTTTATGATAAAGTATTCATTGTTTACTTGTTGTTTTAAGAAATTAATAGTTATCCTTTTTTATGTATCCCTTACTGAGATTTTACTGCTCATCCCATGTTGTGAAATGTTTTTCATAGGTCTTAATGTTGAATAGGGTCAAGGATGGGATCATGGAAAAGTTATACAGTCTAAAACAAGTAACAAAACATGTTTTCTTTAAGAGTTTTTGTTTTATGAAAAAATAGATAGTGAGTTGAAGTGTCTAATTGTAATATTAAAGTATATATATATATATATATGTTACAAAATAATTCTCTAGTTCTCTAAACTTGAAATTATCCCCAATGTAAATTATTAACTTAATTCAAGATTATGTAATGTTTAAGGTCGGGGCCCTACAGTGTGGGTGGATGTGTTATTCATGACTGTCGTACATGACTAACCCTTGACATGTAAGTATCACATATAGTCACAGTGGAAATTTTATACAAAAAAATATTATAGAAATAAAATAATAATTAGCTTCATTGTCAAAGGTATGCTCAATATTATTTAATTCCCATCAAAAATACATCAACATCAAGTAATTGGATTTTTAATATTTTTATAATGACTGTTTTTAAAGCCATGTATAATTTTTTTATGAAATATATTTTTCATATTTGAGGTATTTAACAATAATAGGCAGATATTTTATCAGTTCTAGAACTTAAATTTATCAGCATTAAAAATGAACTTATGTTGTGAGCACTTTTAATAGTAACATAATTTTTTTAGTGAAAAAATAAGTTCTAATAAATCTCCCCTTCCTCGGAACTAAGAATTTTCTGATTAAATGTTTGTTTTAGTGCTGATGATGGAGACCATTGATCCATGATACAAATATAATTGAAAAAAATCTTTTTTTTGAATTATGTTACTCCAATTTCAATGGAAATTTAACTAAAAAATTATACAATTAAATTTTAATTAAGTTTTAATCAAAATACTGAAAAATATTCAACTATTATAAACATTAATATTTAAATATTATTGGGTTCACTTACATTGGTATATTAAATTTACAGGAAAAATTATTTCAATAATTTCAAAATCACGTTCAATTCCTCTCTATGGGACATCCTTTTAGAAAGCTAGATGGAATGACTAGTTGACATAAAATTCATGCCACATAAAATAAAAAAAAAATTTATTTTAAAATAAAACATCTTCTTATAATAATTCTATAAAAATTTAAATGACACATAAATACCATGTTATATTAAAATGAAAAGAATAATTTAAAAGACCAAATTAATGCTAAATATTAGAACAAAATTAAATAGGATGAAACAATGCATAAATAAAAACATTATAATGTAATATCAAGGAAATACTATTATTTTTCCTTATTTTTTGTGCATAGAAGAAGTTATAAACTAAAATACCATTTTATAATTGAAATAATCTCCTTTAAACATACTAAACAAAAGTGTGATATTTTTACCTGTGGGAGATTCATTCACAAAACAAATGAATTGAGAATTTTGGTTCTAAAATATCTAGTAAAACATACTGTGTTTTATTAGTTTTTATTATGTGATTTGTTTTTTAACAAAAATATTATTTTGAAATAAAAAAAATACAAAATTAGTCCTATCATTGACACCATGTGACAAATTAATGGGCGAGTGATTAATAAACATCAAAAATGACTCATGGATCATTTTTCTAATATACCAATAGTATCTGAGCTTATAATTTTTGTTTATAGTATGTGAAGTGTTTTGTTAATGAAAATTTCATTATTAAAAGAAATATCATGATTTATATCATGTCGGTGAAATCGTGCGTTATAATTACTTGAAGATAATTCACACATAATAATAATTGATAGAAAATCATTTTTTTAATTTATAAAAAAATCCATGTGTGTTTTCTATAATTTGAGAAAGTCATGCATATTTTGAAATAAAATATCTTTTTTTAAATCACATTCATTCATCCAAACAACCAACATCATATGTCAGATTGATGTGTGGACAACTCGTACATATCAAAAATGAATTATGGGTCGTATTCCAAAGGTATTATAACAATCTGTGTTCTTAATCCATGATTTCAGAATAGTGACTGACGTGTGTTGCAAAAAAGTATCTTTTATACCAAAAACCTGAGATTTCAGTAATACAAGTCATTATATGTATGATATTGATGTGTGGTTGATTCCGACACATCAAAAATTACATATTGAAACATTTTCAAATTAATTAAAAAAATATAATCTTATTTACTCTATTTTTAAAGAGTGGGAGATGTTTTGAACTAAATTCAACATTCAAATCGAAATTTTTTTTGATTCATATCATGCACACTTTTTATCTTATTGAAGCGTATTTAATTTATAAATATAATTTTTATGGATCATTTTCTAATAATATACCTAAAATAATAGAGTGTTTGATTTTTTTGAGTAAGTGGTGTGTATTTTGAACTAAGATACCACTTTCTTATAAAAACACACATTTTCTCTCATACAATGTATAGTATGAGTCTAATTGATGATTTGGTGTATCATAAAAATAAAAAATTTATTATGGATATTTTTCTTATTGTATCAAGGAAATGTGATTTTTGTACTATTTTTTGAGTGTGAAATACATTTTTAACAAAAATATCACATTCAAATTGAAAACTTACACTTTGAGTCATACTAGGAAAACCAAGTTTTGATGTAAATTCCTCTAATGTTTTGTGAATAGTATGTGGTTCCTAGACTAGATAAGTTATTATTGTGTCCTCAAGAACTCCTCCACATAATCCATAACCTATTAACTAGCAATGTGGGTCAAGGGTTGTATCATGGGGAGATAATTCACTCATATTAGAGTGTAAAATAATAAAATTATTCAACCAAAATCACCAAAAAATTAAAAAATCAATGTAAGAAGATGATGTAAAAATATTCATCAATTATACATGAATATATAAAGATAAAATCATACAGACTCATGGTCATGACAATATTCCATCATACAATAACTAATTACCCATCAAACTGATTATATATTAATGAAATATTAACGAATGAAAGACACTAGATATCTACAATAATGAATAATCCTCACATCATCCCAAACTGTTACCCTTTTTAGCCATCCCACTAAATCAGGCTACCTCAATCCTCATCCCAACATGCACCTACAATAGTGAGGATTTCTACTGTACTCAAATTTTATTGCTACCCAATAAGCTTGTGAGTACAAATCCATATAGAACACATAAAATGGTAAAATACATAACAATAAAATGAAATGTATATTAATATGTGACACAATCAGTTAGATAAATAAATAAACCATGGTTGTAAAAATTAATAATAACTACCAATCATTAAATTCCCCTTTGAACCCCAAGATAAAAAAATATTTCTTTGGCTACTTCCAAATTTTCATTCACCAATCATGAAACTAATCCAAAAATAATCCATCACATGGATTTAGGGATTACCCATACCAAAAAAACCTCTCATATAAGTTAAAGGGTGTGTTTATCCCTGATTTAAAATCACATAATTAGTGTCTTAGGCTATACTTCCCCATACTAGATATAAACACATCCATGTTCGGGGGTGGCTCTCTCCCCTACGAGACACCAAATCTTCTTAGTCCAGGGGTGTGGTTCCCACTAGCGAATATCACCTCATCTGAGTCCTGGAGATTTTATCCCCCATTTTATAAGTCATATCATCTGATTCTATGTGTGTGGTTAACCTATTATGATATCACCTTGTATGAGTATAGGGGAATTTCTCTCCCAAGATGAACACCACAAAATCTACATCCAGGATAATGGTTCCCTAATCAAATATCACTTCATCTATGTACAATTTTATAACTATATCTTTTTAGAAACAATATTATTCAATTTCTATGGTGATGTTCCAACATCCAGATATCAGTCATCAAAATACAGGGATGTATCACCCCATTCCATATTTAATCTCATCTTGATTGAGGGAGAAAGTATGAGGATTCATAATCTATCATGTATATATCAGAGTGTACTATGAATCTCATCGTACATAATGAAGGAGGGGATACAAAGGCATCTAAAACCTTGATTCAATATCAAACTCAAAATCAAGATCCAAATAGAAGTTCCTAGGGTATATTATATATCTCAATACATATTGATTCTCAACGCATCCCACCTATAATATATTGGTTCATAATCACCATGTCCTCCTCAGGTCCAAATCATCAATATTGGTTCTATAGGGAGACCCAAAATCATTTATACATATAACCCAAATACTCCATAATAAGGGTTTCCATATCCCTAGGGTACCTAGCAGGGATCCCTTGGAATCATCATGCATGGAAACCCCAAATAGATTACTAGATCACAATACCATATGTCAGGAAATTACCACCACAAAGAGAATATCTTGTCCCTTGGAATCATAATAATAATGCCACAAACATGCTAATATCATAGAAATTATCACACAGTGGAGATGGCATCAATCTCATCACTTTTCTAAGTCACTATTGGTTGATCCTTAAATCCAACCTATTCATGAATATCCAAAATATTTGAGCACCCACGTAATCATAACTCAGTGGGGGGGGATCACTTACTCAATTATCACCTCAATAATATTGAATTCTTTAAGGAATCTTAATGGACTGTATGCCAACTTCCTTGGCCATAAATCTCAATTAATCCCTCACCACTACTTGTAGTTCCCAAAGGGAACCTATCAAATGGGTATCTATAATGAGTATGAATACTTCCATCACATCCCTTAGTGCATAAATTTTCTAAAGAATATGTTTATAACCGTGGCCACAACCATCAATAGTTGAGGCAATCTATCCAATGAATTTGGGTCCATCATGGCCCCGTGCACTTTATTAAGTCAACAGAAAAATCATTTTAAATGAAAAATATAAAATAAATATTGACCACCCATCAGGGGAGAGAAAAAAATGCATATGACATATATATAATGAATTAAAATATTATTGAGTAATATCAAGGGACCACCTACTGTAGTTTAGTCTTATTCCCATCTAATTTCCATCTAAAAGTATCTCTTGAGCCTATTAAAATACTAGCATCCATCACCCATCCCCACTTGGTTTTACCTTCAGAAAAATCTTCTTAATTAATTAATTATAATCATTTACCATTAAATTAACAATTTAGAGTTAATTATCCAATTTAATAAAAATAGGCATAACACTGATAATCTCACTGAGGCATAACCACTCACTGAAAACATGATAAATTTTATATTGTTCACTCCCAACATGAACCCAATACTAATATGCATAAAATTCCCAAAAATAACAAAAATTATATCATTGATCTAATCTAATTTACCTATAGGCCATAAGTAAATTTTTACTGAGACATACCTGAACAAACCTATGGGAAACAGTATGAAAACATCATACCAGGCCACTCACTATGCATATTGAGAAATATTCCCATCCATCATGGTATGTTCATCTATGTTCTAGTGGAATTTATATTGAAACCATATAAAACATCTTAAATCTTGATACATAAAAAAGATAAAGAATGGAGTATGGGGATTAGTTGAAATCATGGTAAAACACCACCAAGAACCACCCCACATGAAGGGGAGTCAAAGGGATGGGTGAACGAGTGTATTAAATTGTCCCAAAAATGTATACCAACCGTGGTCAAAGGGGTGGGGGTGACCACATTTTTATTTAATAAAACTCTTTCACACATGTAATAATGTAACCTCTTGTTACATGTCGTAAACTAATGGTTTACATCATGAACCAGTGAGGTAGATGGGTCCTACCGTCAATAATATTGAATCATAAAATAAAAAATGATTCAAAACATGAACCATGGTTCATTCCATGAAGGAGATTTGGTAGAGCATTTAACCACTCTATCAACCCCATTCATTGTTTGAACAATCCATTTATGTTGTGATATGTTTTAGGATGCACAATTTCTACTCCCACACCACCTGACCCTACTGTAAAACATGGATGAACCCCCAAACGACTACCAAGGACTTAACAAATAAAATAAAAATCCCATAGATATTATCATACAATTGAAATTTCAATCGATGTCTCAATTCAATATTCTAACCTTTCATAAAAACAAATTACTCAAAATTCATTTGGAATTAACACATTAAAAGGGGGCTTGGTTTTACAACCTGCCCACCACATCACTTCTTGTCCCCAATAAGTATGAATGGTCTTTTAACTATTAATCTTGATCCACAAAGTCCACCAATTCATATCCAGTTCATTGTGTTCTATGCCTAGATTCCAAATAATAATATTTTTTGTAAAACTCCAAACATGAGGTTGATTACTCATAAAAAATAATCCACTACTCATCACCACCACTAAAACTATTAGGCATAGTTGATCCGCACCCATGTAATCTTGGACACCATAGTATCATTGATAACCTAATTCTTCATATTGTAGTGCTCCCCACCATAAGACTCAAAGCAAAATGGTTGATTCTGACCCATGGAGCTCCCCATCATGGGAATTACCTAGAAAAACTAAACTCCCAGTAGTCCAATGACACATTATGTCTGGTGTATATATCACTATAACAACTATCATGAAAAAAAAAATTCAATACATAAAACTAATACTTATTTCTAATTTTTAATCAAGTTGGATGTGTCTCCACCATCCAAAAAAAAGTTCATGACACACTAAGTCAACCTCAAAATCCATGTATAAACCTAAAAAACCCATTATTTTATCTGATATGATGTACATAATGTGGTTTTGAACACACCACATATAAGAATTCCAAAAAATATGGTTATAAATAAACTAAAATACATTCCAAAAAATTCTTAACAACACCCAATGATGCATTGTCTCTTTCCCCAATCATGATATATAAATCACCCAAAATAATCCCATGCTCATCCAATACTCAAAAAATAGTCAGAATATAACTTAAGATGTATTTACATACATAGATCACAAAACATAACTATAAAAACTATCTAGCCCAATCACTTGAGCACCTCAGATCTAACTCAAAATCAGGTCAATTGAAACCATATCAATCCAAATTATAATACTTTCAGTCCTTCATATGCCACATTTGAATCTAATTATGGTACTTATATGAAACTTTATAGTCAGATTAACCAGATCAACATAATCCATGTATCATATTGACCCTCCGTGGAATAGTATTATCGCACCCATGACCCACACACATGGGTTCGTACCTCTATAGCTATAATTCCATCTATTATGGCTTGTAATGATTGTACATGGCCATCCTTCCCATACATGATATCTAAAATGGATCATTAATCAATACTAATTCCAAACTTTCCTGGAACATTTTCTTAAGTATTCACCAAAATTCATCTATAATGAAGGCTGCATCCTCCAATGCATAACAATGTGATCCTCACCAAATTCCTTCCCTTTAAAACACTCCTCATGTGAAACCAAAATAGGTTCTATAATTCACACACATTTCACTCCTCTCGATACAAACTCACCTATTATATCAACACCGACCAATATTCGTGCTTTTATTGAACATTCCACCATATAATGATCTAATTTTCAATGTCACCTCTATCCATATATGGAAATATTATATGTTAGATAAACTATTGGTGTATTAAATCCAAATAAAATCACATCAAACCCATTGGTTCTCAATTCACACATGTTACCTCACTAGTCCATTATTAGCAACATTGTATGTGACTAGTGCATACAACCTCAATCTAATAGAAATGTAATTGGAATATTCTCCCATACCACCAAATCACACAACCATACTAACCCTCCCATGAGTTTAATGACATCCAAAATCAGGATCACACACCTTACTAAATAGCTGATTAGTCTCACCACAGGTAAAAATTTGATATAAAAAATCACCCATGTTGACCATATTTAGAATCATCAATTTTAACTATTTCAAGTTCTATTAGACTATCATGAACTAACAAGTGCAATATCAATGCTATGAGAATCTACCCATACCCTTGAAAACACACCAAAAAGAACAAGGGAAGGAATCCCAACCTATCCCACCCTCTAATACTAAATATGAAAAATGAATCACCCAGATTTATTTACATTGTGTGGTAAAATGAAATATTTGTTCCTAATCCATATACAACATAGAACCTAAAATTCACCAAACTAAAAACCTAAATAATCTGACCATGTTATCCCAGCTATAAAGAATTCAAAATCTAAGGATAAGCACTCATTTCTGATACCCTCGCAAATCTCATCGCATCCAAACCATAATATTTGGATCACTACACTCTACATCCCCATCAAAAAAACCAATCCCTCTCACTAAACCCATTATCTATATCTCGATCGGTTCGAAATAGACGTGAATCACCTATCTAACCCAATGACAAATTCCAGAACTTATCTCAGGTTCCCAACTACCCACTCTAGGTGATCACTTATTCATATACCCATAGTTAACAATGAATTTCACCTTATCCTGCTATAATGGAACTGGTTTGTATTGGGAATCCATATCCAGAACTACCACTTGAGAGAAATAATATATGGATGATCCTTACCAGATCTTCATTTATGGGAGACACCAGTTTAAGGAAACATTATTCTCAATGTACACATGGATATATATATATATAAGTATCAGCAGACAATTATATATGTCATGTATAACATAGTAAGATAGTTTGATTAAGTATATTCTACCTATAAGCTAAATAGGAAAACATTGTGTATGTTTTTATTGACACATTAAATAACTAAACATATTTTCCCGACCTCCCAGAGGGGTGAAACAAAAGGAATCACATGCCTCCACTAAAATAATAGGTTCACTAAACATCTCATACACTAAATAAAATCATAATCAACAACATCAATAACTTCACCATATATCTCTATGACCTATCATAAGAAAAAATCACACTATATTCGAATAGAGTAGAATTCCACCACCATGTCAAATGGTTGAACACATTTTATATTAAAATAGAATCTATAAATGAAATAACCGTCTATTGTTTTTTCAATCAATCCCAAACTATAAGAGTATTTTATATGAATCCAATATGCTAAACTTTATGCATTAACCTTATGCTATGAGGTATAAACTAATAAATCATAATCTATAAATGTCTAATTGTGTCAAGCCTATTGAAATCATACAAAATTAAATTAGATTCTACAAACATAAATCACATATCCCTATTAATAGGGAATTATTATTAAAGAAGTTTTTTGTGAAACACTAAATCAATATACATCACAAGATCTGACAAATCCTTATTTCACGTGTCTACTATCTCCCCAAATAGAAGTAAATAATTAACAATGTAATAAATTCTACCCTATTTTTCATGTAAATATTCGATAGCATATTATAACATCCTCCTTCAGTTTTTAGTCAGTGAGTAGTGCCCATAATAGAAATGTAACTTCAATAACCTGAGGAATGCCTCCCCATACCCAATGGCTGTTTACTAATATTGGAGATCTAGTGTAGTACCCTTGGGAGAATATACCCCCATTTTATAGTTTTTAATATTAAAAAATATACCAAACATAATCCGACCTAATAATTATCTTCCTATGTATAATTAATAAATATAATCATAACTAATATTTGAATGGGGCTACAGAAATTCATATATAATCATGGTCATTCCATTACACAACAAATGATCTCCCACAAGTATTATCAGATATACATAATAATAAGTCAATAAAAAAATGATACTATATGTTCAACCCCATTAATAACCTCATCTCAATATTTATTCCCATAAAATCTATCCCACTCAATCATACCACCACAGGCCTCTGCCCAAACTAAACCTCCAATAGTGAGGTCTGATGGGGTACCCAATTTCCTTGATCCCCCATCTAATGTATTTTTACAACTGGGTAGGCTACCACTTTTTTGGTCCAATATATGACTAGTAAATTAATTGTATGTTCATAGTTAACATGATCAACAACATAAATATCTAAACTACAAAATGTAAATAAATAACCAATTTTAAGCCTTGAGTTCAAACATGAAACTAAGGATTGAATGAGACTTACTTTGTCCAGTATTAGAGTTTTTATGATAAATTAATATAATCACGAGAACCAAAACCCATCACCAAAATCTCAGTAATACCTACTAGGATACCAGACCCTCAAAGTCTAACGGTGTGGTTATCCCCTATTATATATCATGTCATTTGAGCCATGGGGTGTTGTTCCCCCAATCTAATATCACCTATTCAATGTCCTTGGGTGTAGCTCTGCCCTTTCATATGTCACATCATCCAAGTCAATGATTGTGGTTCCATTATTGTATATCACCTCATCTAATTATATGGGTTCATAACACCCCTTATGAACACCACATCATTTGAGTCATGGGATGTGGTTCCCCCTATCAGATATCATGTCACATGAGACTGGTGGTGTAACTTTGAAATGCAAGAAATCACATCATCCATATCTAAGGGTGTGGTCCCCCATTATAGATATAACCTCATCTATTCCTATTGGTGTGGATCTACAATGCAGCACAACACATCATCTAAGCCTAGGTGTGTGGTTCCCCTCGAGAGATGTAAAATTGTTCGATTTTATGGGTGTCGATCTCCCATGGATTACATCATATAATCCATGTCTAGAGGTGTGGTTCCCCCCTAGCTAGTACAAACAAATCTATGTAGAAGATTTTATCTCCCCACCCATTATCACCACATCCATATCAAAGGGTATTTTCAAAGGAATCTCAATTGTTCACATCTACATATCTGTGGAAAGTGTATCCCACCATACAAATATAATCACTATTTCTAAGGCATCCTAAACCATGTTTCAATATCAATATACATATGTACATCATAAGATAATTTACTAGGAAGTCCATCTATCATAATATGTTTTGGTGGTTAGTCTATCCCACATGTACCGTCTCGTTTCATAATAAACACGTCCTCATCATGGTCACATCATTGATTTGGGTTTTAAGGGAAAACACATGATCATCAATACTCACATCCCACTAGAAACCTCCAATGGTTTATTGTATCATTCAAGTAATCACTCGGGTCCCATTGGTAACACCATTCACAAACACCTATTGTGGATTCCTAAATCACAATCTCATCACTCAAGTCATGAATGCCACATAATGGGTATCACATCCCTTAATATAATTATAATCATGTAAAGGATTCACTAGACTCCTAATAATAGTCACAAAATGGAGATGGCCGCAAGACCATCATCTTCCCAAGTTTTTCTAGGCCAATCCTCACACCCAATATATCAATAAATATTCAAAGGATCTACCCATATTGGTAGTAATATCTTATTGGAGGATTAAGACCTACCCCAAGTCCATCTCAATTGCCTCCAAGGATCTATTGAATCTCAAGGGTCCATATGAACACTTTCTGGACTACCCATCTTGACTCATCTCTCACTACTACTTAGAGGCCACAAAGAGAACCAATAAACATGTACTCAAATGTTACTATGTTAATTTCCATCACACCCCTTAGGATATAATACTTATAGGGAATTCATTTATAAAAATGGTATGGACCATCGGTGACTAAGATAATCAAACATGTGAAAAAAGATTCAATATCACCCTTGTAACATTTTTCACCCAACAAGAATTTAATTATAAATGAAATAATTATTTTCAATAATGTTTTATCATCCATTTTTGTAGAGACATCATAAATCATGTGATATATATAATTAATGAAAATTCAATATGGTATTCTTATGGGACTACCTAACACAATTCAGAGTTATAACATTCTAATTTTATTTAAGAAAACTCAAACATGAGACCTTACAATCCCAACCAGACATTAGCCATACCATGATCCCCTCTATTATATCGAAACATCCAAAATAATTAGTTATAACAATTTATAATTATATAATCAATTTATATTTATTTTTTAAGTTTAATACAAATATACCTAAAAACAACGAACTCACCAATTCAAAATATCTCACTAAAACCTCAATAAAATGGGTATGGTCCTCTCTAAACAAGAACACAACCCTAATATTTTTGAAATACCGACATACCAGAATAATTCAATTGAAATTTGATTTTATATAGACAAAACTCCAATAAAAATTATATAGTGACATACCTCGGGAAAAATGATGTGAGATAACATGTAGACAATGTCTGAGGAAACCGTATAAAAAATGATGAGAAAAACTCAATCTAATTTTGTTAATTCGACCATGAAATGGTGGAATAGTCAATTAAACACAACCCAAATAACCCAAATTGATGGCTGGAAATGACATGAAATAATAGAGGATGATAATTACTTGAAAAAAATTAAAAAACAATATCAAGTTTGTATCATGGGTGTTAAATATAGGATATATATATATATGTATATATTGAATCTTTTATCAAGGTTTTATATCCATGGACATAGTGGTGGTGGTGGTGGGGGGGGGTGACCCCTTTTTATTATAAAAACTACATGTCCACCTTTCACTATATGAACCCCAGGATCACACCATGGACCATTTAAGAATAGGGTTCACCACCTCATATATTCTTATGTTTGGCGTGAACCATGGTTCATGCTGTGAAATCATCAGATACAATAATTCATTCCCTATATAAGCTTCATTCATCTTGTGAATAACCCCTTTACATCTTGGAGTTCTATATCTTTCACAATTTCATCTCCCAAAACACCCAAACATTCTCTTGTAGTTTTCTGAACACTAGAACAACCGATCAGAAAAAAAATGAATGATATTCTGAAAAACTCATAATCTTGATTAGAGTCCCAATTCATGTTCTAACCCTTGGAGTAAAATAAAAAAAATTCCCTCATAAATTTACACCGTGAATGGGTATGGCGATTTACTATTGGAAAAACATGTCATTGATTCCTATACATAAAAAATAAATTTTGGATCAATATAGTAATGTATCAAGAAAATTTGAGTCGGTTTGCTCAGTTTTCAGTAAGTAAAAAAAATTTGAATTAAAATGTCACCTTTAAATTGAAAATACAAACATTGAGTTCTACAAGAAACAACGTGTGTAATAATGATGTTAATTTTATTCTTACACCTATAAAATTAAATTTTTATTATTTTAAAATTTTATCAAGAATATATGTGTGTGTTTTTAACATTTTTGAGTATGTAACTTGTGTCTTTTACTAAAATTCCCATTTAAAAAACATGTATATTCAATCATACCCGACACATTATGCATTATATGTATGTATTGTTGATTATTATAGCTCAAAATGATTCATGGATCATTTTCAAAATGTATAAATATATCCTAATTGGATTTTCTTGATTTTGATTATATGGCGCATGTTTTGAATGAAAATGTCAGTTTTAAATAAAAAAATTCAATTTTATTCATATCGGGAACACAATATGATATATTGTTTTTAATTTCATTCCAATAAATCAAAAATAAATTATATATATCATATTTATAAATTAAAAATTCCATACAAGTTTATTTAATTAAATTTTTGTGATTGAAAGATCATTTAAACAAAAATCTCACTTTTAAATTTTAAACACACACTTTGAGTCATACCAGTCACAACATGTATCATATTAACATGTTGTTGATTCAAACACATTAAAAATTATTTAAGGATTATTTAAATGTTATTTATAGATAATCCAGGTATTTTTTACTGGTTTTCAGTTAGTGGTTTATTTATTGAACTAAAATGTCTCTATGAATTTGAAAACACATTCTATTACTCACACTAAGAATAATGTTTGTCTGATTGATGTGGTTGATTCTTACACATCAAAAATGATTTATGTATCATTTTACTAAATTACTAATACAATTTGATTTTTTTTCATGGGTTTTTTGTATGTTTCATGTGTTTTGAAATAAAACATCCATTTTAAAAAACAATATGCTCTTTTAGTCATACCATCCACATCGTGTGTCAGATTGACTTGTGGTTTATTACTACACATGAAAAAATAAATTACGGATTTTTTTGAATTATCCTGATAGTAAGAGTGATGCAATTGGTTTTCAATATATGACAATAATTTGATTTAAATTTACTATTTAAAATAAAAACGAACACTTTCAGCCTTATGAGACACATCATGTATCAGATTAATGTCTTATTGAATCTTACCTTACAATAATGAATTATGGACCATTATTACAAATTATAATGATAATAGAACCACATTTTATCATATTTTAATATGACAATTGTAAATATAAAACACATTAATGTATCAATTTATCCTAAAAGGATTAGATTGAAAAGTATATAAGCAATACATTTTTTTCTATATATATAACCCAAATTCGTCTCACAAACATTCAATTTATAGTGATAATACCCAAAAGGGAATGAATTGCATCACTTAAAAATATAATATAATAAAATAAAAATAATCAACAAAATAAAGATACATTAAATAGTACAATAATTTATTATCCTTAAAAAATCATTTAATGAAAAAAAAATTTCTAAAAGAATTTTTTTATACAAATTTCTAAAAAGCCCTCAATATATTGTTTAGTGTGCTTCTTGATTCTAGATATCATTTCCCCTTCAAAACCCAAATTTTGGTAAGATAATCATTTCCCCATCATAATTCTAGGTTCTTCTCCATAAAAATGAATTTACCCTTACTAAAAGACCAATATCATTGTGTGGATGCATTTTATACTCTTCATTTTCAAAAAATGAATGGATTAAAATTACTAGGAAATACAATATTTATGATCTATTTTTGAAAAGGATAAATAATAAGTAGATAAAAATTTATAAAATTAATATATTATGTAGTTGGAAAATTGATAAGAAAATCAATGGGATAAGTTATATATTAACCAACTATTCATGGTCATTTAGAAATAAAATAAAGTATAAGTGTGATATGAAATCACATCTTCGTTAATTATTAAGACATTATGAAAACATGTATTTCTCCAATGATTTCTAAAAAATACCATTCCTATTTTGAATACATGGACAGATTAATGTCATGTTAGAAATTAGGAAAATATAAATAATAAAATAATTAATAAATATTTTATTTTAATTTTCTATTATCATTAGAAATACCAATTCGACGATGCTATTTTGTTAATATAATTTGATATCCTTCATAAATTTTTAAATATAATTATAAAAATAGTAATCATTATTTTATTCTTCAAAAATTAGAAATAATAAGAAAAATAAATAATCTATTTGGATTTATGTTTTTATTTTGAACTATTTATATATATACCCAAATAGTTATCAATTTTTAGATATTTATATTGCTCTTATTCACATAAAAAATCCTTATATAATAAATTATATGATATTCAAGGACCTTAATATGATAATAAAATTTCATCAAAAAATAATATAAAAAATATATTTTGAATTTTATTCATAAAATATTGTATTTCTGGTATTGTAACTTGATCAAGTTAATCATGTGTGGAATTTTATTTTTAAATTGATCCTTTGAATAAAAAAATTTATTATTCATAGTAGACAAATTAATTATAATGAGAATCTAATGCTTCATAAAAATTATTATGCAATGAATGAAATTAAAATATATTTTATTTTATATTATTGTATATTTTTATGAATTCATTATCAGTATAATGAATAATTTATCATTTATAAGTTTAATTTTAAATAGTTTACTCAATATTTTATTACTATTATTTCATTTTCAATTTTTTCAATGAATTTTTATCTTTAGAAGTTCTGTGGTGACTAAAGAGTCCATAGTTTTATTCATTAGGTTCATCTCCTGCAAACCATTTTTTTTTTCATTTTCAAGAAAGCTGGTATATGGGTATCTGGTACCCATAGCTTACAACCACCAAAGAAAAAAGAAATTTCAAAATTAAAATTTCCAAGAACCATCACAAAACCTTGGTACACGTGCCACACCATATGTCAACCTCGAGCCGTGAGCCCATCATCAAGCGTCACTATTAATTGCAGGTCACCAGCGAGACCATCGGTCCGTTGCAATCACCTCCACACCGATCTGCCTCCCACCTTCTGCATCCAAACCCAACTTCATCGCATTCACCAGCATCCCTCACCATTGGCACGCCGGTGAAATTTTTCCACATCCTTCTCACCTCCTCCTTAATATCGGAGAACACGCTAACCTTCATCGATGGCATCCATGTTTCCACCGCCATCACAATCAAAACATCATAGAAAACGGTACAACCATGCCTTTGTGAACCCAAAATAACCAAAGGAACAATGAAGAGAATCCTTCGAGAACTAAAATCATCCAAAACAACCACATGATACCTACAAAGATCTAAAATAAACAAGACAATAGAGATACCACGTCTTTGCAGACCAAATTCAACATCGACAGATTTTGATATCACCTCCTCAAACCATGAGATGATAGTATGAAATGACACCAGATCCAGACTAACCGCGAGCATATCCAAGAAAACAATCATGATTCTACCATAAATGATGTCATACTGTATGAGGTTTGCGGAACCTCCGAAGCGGATCTCGAAATCAGGGTTAAAGTGGATGCGGTCCACCCTCTTTCTTCTCCACCTCAAACCACCGTCCATCTGGGGGAACAAAAGCTTCACATCATCCATGATGAAGAAGTAGAGAACAAAAGAGAACCTGAGATATTGGAGGTAATTTTCTTCGTGTAGGAGGCGGCAGAAACCCTAGAGAGGGTAGAGCGATGACATCGACGAGAGATGCCCTTTACGGGCACATCCACTAACCCATTAGGTTCATCAATCACATAACATTGATATATATATTAGGAAAACAATAATAGTATTTAAAAGTAACTCACATAGTGGATCAACTATTGAATAAATATATGTTCAAAACATAACACATGTATTACTTTAAAAATATGGATCTCATTCATTTATTCATGATAATTGCATTTACAATCTCAAGAAAAAACATGTTTAGAATAGGATCTACATTATTTTTTTCTTTAGATAAAGTGTTTTTTTTTGGAATGTTCTATCCATATGAAAATATATCCACAGTGAATATGGTCATTTAATCTATGGGGTAATGGTAAAATATGAAAGACATTATGATACATTACATGATAAATATAATTGTTTTGATTTATACAACTATATAACCTTGACTTTGTCTATTGTAAAATTCTTTTATTCAAAAACTATTTTACTAACCATTAATTTTTTCCATTATTTTTCTTTGAAAATATAGACCGAATTATCTTCATTTATTTTTACATGATTAAACAGAAATTCTAATAAAAATTCAATCGTAATTTTAACTATTTGAATATTCTTATAATCAATGGGAATATGTATCTCAGTGCTAAATTAGTGAGCAATATGAGTCCTTATACTCATGTTATCTTTTTGAAATTGTTCATTATATATAATATGATTTGGATATCATGAATCATACCGATCACAACAAGATAAATGGGTGGGAGATGATATATATAATATAGATTAAATTTAATTATATAGAATATAAGACATGAAATCAATAAGTATATGTCTGATAGAATTTTTTTTTAAAAGGAAATGCCAATATTTATTACCTATAGTAATGAGGGCCACTGAGGGGAATGTCTAGACTCAAAGATCATGATGGCTCTTTATAAAGTCGATTACTTTAAATTGATTATTCTCTTTGATTCCTTAAAATATCATTTTTAAAAACTCATTTTACTAATCTTTTTTTTTTATTATAAAATATATTTATGACTTAATATGAAAAAAATTATTATCTTTTTTCCTCATGTATTTGATTTCTTGAAATATAAATGAGGTGACACTCTAGAACCTATGCCTCTGTTGTGACCATGTTATTTTGGGTACTTCAGGACTAGGGAAAGTATTCATTAATCAATTACAATCATTGGTGATTCTTATATCTAAACTGGATAACAATTATAGGAAAAAAGTTATTCATTGTTATGTAATACTCATTTTATGGATAAAAAATATATTACATATTACTGCCACAAGATTCCAACGCACATTATGTGTTTTCATATATAATTATTCCTCTATATTTACAAGAGGGTCATTATATATAATATTTTTGGGGGGATGAAATTCGTTTTAAAATATGATTCATTAATATAAATTTAAAATTAGGAACATGATTATATTTTTGATTCATATAAAAAAATGTTACTATAGAATTATAATACATTCCATTTGTTCAAGTGAAGTGCACCACATCCTCTCTTTACTATAGGGGCACAATGGTTTAAATTCAAATTTTGTATTTTTAGTACTCAAGTGAGATTTCATAAATTAATAATTTATAATAAAATTGATTAATAAATGTAATGTTAGGTAAAATATTATCAATTACTTTTTACTGAAAATGTTGAATCATCACAAATTCTAATGAATGAGTTTCATTTTACTTGTTTTATCATGTGTGTGTATATATGTGATTGGTGGGGGACATATATTCCCTTGAACTTACATGACATGATACTTTATAATAATTAATGGAAAGTCTCTATGATCCTTTCTACTGACCAATAAAACAAATTTTTTTCTAATGTTAGCTGATATTAATACACCCTATAAGAGATTATGAAGAGTAAATCAATATTTCAATATTTTATTTTTTACAAAAATATGGAAATTATATGGTAAATTTATTTTAATATATTTATAAATTAGTTCCTTCATGAAATGTACAAAATTTCTCCATGAATGTATATCAGTTGGTATGATTATTCAAGTGGTGACCCCAATGTAACTAATTAAAATGGACTTGTTAGGGTCTACATGTTGGTCTATTTAATTTCATATATCCTCGTGTTTTATTTATTTTCTTTTCAACTTAATATTTTTTGTTAATATTTTCAAAATATTATGCTATTTTTTTACAACAATTTTTTTCACCATTTACCATTTCCTCAATTTCATCGTTATCAATATGTTTGTCCTAAATATTCGAATAATAAACATATGGAGAAACACAGCATTTTGTAGGAATGAGTGTATCATCATGTGGAGAGGTCAATAGAGATATAATTAATGGTAAATTTAATATTTTCTATATAAATTTATTATTGAAATAGTTAATATTATGAGGCATCAAATTTTAAATTAAAAAAACATTAAAATCATCACTAACCTCACTTTCTTTATTTAATGGTTGAATGGATTTTACCACAAAATAAAGTGTATAAGTCCCCTCAGTTTGGTCCTCAATAACATATTTTATGTCATCATAGTGAAATTTTTATCCATAGTGAAATTTTCATTTGACTCTAAAGTTATTTAAATGAAAAATAACAACTTCAAAAATTTATAGGATACCCGACATAAAATACATATATTATCATTGATGCCATTATGAATGGGTAATTCCGATACCCTTATTGAATTTCTCTTTCAAAAATACTAATTCATAAATTTTAACTACACTCCTATTATCAACCCATTTTCAATGAAAAATAAACACTTGTAATATTGTATAATATTAATAGTATATTTATTCAATGATACCAATGTATTAAATCTTCTAGTAAATTGTATTTCATTCCTTGGGACTTGATATATGAATCATATCCACCCTATGAGTAACTCCACTATTATTCATTACACTATATTCATAGTGTTGTGTTTTATATAACATATAAAATTTAAATTTTTGACACTGTTTGATAATACCTTCACACATAGTCCCCTATATATCTATTAAATATGTAATGAAATTAAATTGTCATTTTCTAATAACTCTATAAAAATATCATCTCCAAACTATCAAACATATTATCAATTTTGTGTATTTAAAATCCGTATTTGAAAAATCTTGAATTAAAATACCTAATACTTACATTTTTAATATCAACATATGGTCAAAACTCTAAACTATTTTGTAAAATGAAATTGTTTTTCCTTCTCCCGCTCTATGATGTTACTGAAAAATATCATTTTAAAAAAAATCATTCACCCATAAAGTGCCTAATGTGATGATATTTCATTATACCATTGTTATAATCATAAAATATGATGTCAATATAGGTTTGAAAAAATTATTTAATAGTATTTCACTCTATAATATAACCATATAGATGAAATTTATTTTTGACGTACCCTATCCAAATATTCAATTTTTATTCAAGTAGATAAATCCATCCATAATGTTTAGAAGAAAAATGTATGATATATATAACCTTGTAAACCATATAATCAAATAACTCTAGTTCTATGAACATAATTAATTCAAATAATTTTAAAACAATTACTTTTCTATAGTTAAAAACATTTTGGGGGACTATAATGTTTTTGAAATTTGTTTTTAAAAAGAAAATATGCATGGTTAATATGATTCAATATTTTTAGGTGGAATGAAAGGCAATGATATATTTATTAAATAATTTCTCAAACACTAAATCCATGTGATTTATGGGTATTTATCTTTCAATCAATCATTCACACAAAAAATATTAATATTTTATAAATTACCTCGCATAAATTTTTATATCAAAATGGAAGGTATAAAACTGATACTTATCATTCCTTTAATGTGTCTTAGTTTGTTGAGGAAGAAAACTACATCATTAATCCTTCACTAGAACCAACTCATCCCATATAAAAGTTCAATAATGTAAAACCTGGCCTTAAGTCCATCATTTTTAGGGTGAAATTAGAATGGGGTAAATGAATCTATAACATACATTTATTTTTATATGCATGACTTCAATAAAATCATTTATGTAAAAATAATTCTAGTATGTTAATTTAAAAAAACAAATATATTTTTCCAACTAGTTTTTATAATGTTTTTAAAATATGTTTAGAAAAAATGGTTCCCATATCCTTTAAATTATAAATATATTGATCACATGTTAGTGGTGAAAATTTTGTACCTTCATCTGAATTCACATCAAATGATGTTATCTGAGATATGTATTTATGTTTTCATGGGAAAAAATGTGATAAATTAGAAATAAATTCTATAAGGAATGTTACCACATGAATGTATGTGTAATATCATCATAAATGGGACACCATATAAATCCTTTAATAATATATCCTAAAATTACTTCATAATTATGAATTTTATTTATCATCCAATACGACATGGATCTCAACATAAAAATTTTATTTCTATTTGAATTATAAAAAAAATTTAATCCCAAATTAATTCAAAATGTTCAATAAAGGGATATAAAAAAACTTTAATATCATTTCTTTCTTTGGGTTCTGATATAAGTAAAGACAACATAATATATTCTCACCTCATTCATAACCACTATGGAATTTTTTAATTTATGAAGATGACTAGTACTGTATTATGAGTGCTACATTGTTTAAAAAAATTATTCACTCCATCTATAGATATAATTTGAATGATTTTATTTCGATGATTTATAAATTTAGGATACTCATGATTAGTTTTCTTCCACTGGGGATAGTAAGATTGGAAAAAAGTTTTATCATATTAAATTATTGAATATACCTTCAATGTAAATTTCCTTGCAATAACATCACTTATATATAGGTTCATAAACCCTTGAATGGTTGAAAATTATCATATACCTTTTTACATACCCAATTTATCTTTATTATATCATGATTCACCATAGATAGGGAATAATTTATGTGTTTCATTTTCCTTTTGAAACAATATAAATTCATTTGGGAAATCATATATTATTTCAATGATCATATCTATTTAATATAACATTATTCTAGATTCATTTTTTCGAAGGAAATATCATTGTCAAGTAGTAGAATATTATCCAAGAGATAAATTGTTTATGTAAACCTGGGGTCACTCAGTCCATTTCTAGATATGAAATTATATATCATCAGTATGGTCGAAAATGTTGTATATTTTGTATAACCTACATATATTAGCATATTTTCAAAGCTCTTTTACATAAAAAAATGTTTTGGACAATCATGAATTTAATATTTAACTTCCATTGTCTTCTAAAAAATTTTATATTCACCATATTTTTTTACTTTTGATTATATACTTGATACGATCATTAGCATTGTTCATAGATGTAGTTATACAAAGTGATCCATAGATCACAATATTCACCCATTCACTTTCAAAATTCTATTCCTCTCACGATTAGTCTAATGTTTATATATTAAACCATTTCTAGAATATATCAAGTTGTATTCCAACTCTTAGAGACTAATTATTTCTAAATAAAATATATGTAAACATAGAAAATATTCTGATAAGGGAAATGAGCATTATTTTATACAAATTTATAATTAAATTATCTGTATAATTATACACATTTTCTAATAATTGTATCAGTCCACTTTAAATTCAGATCCAACATATTTGATTCATTATTTTTGATATATAAAAAAATAAGTAAAGACAAAGATGGTATGACAATAGAATCCCAATAGGCTATTACATATATGTACACACATATAGTCAACATATTTGATAAAAATTATCCATGAATCAGGATATTTTTTGAAAGTATAATGGAAACTAATTATATGAATAAAAATTAGAGTAAAATATTTATTTTCATTACGATGATTCAGATATCATAAATAATTCTATTTTTTTTTGAAATGGAATCACAAAGGGGGATAATTCACATCAAATAATTATCAATGTGTATAAGAATACAAAGGATTTCTAAAACTGGATAAACATTATAGTATATATAATAAAATGTCACTATCAAAACATATATAAAAAATTAAATATCTTTCTCCATACTTCTGCTATTTTTGGTAAAATTTGAAATTTTCAAAATCAGTGATTCATAAAAAATGAAAATATGAAGTATATGTAATGGTGAGACCATAAATCACAATTTGTTTAATCACACCTTGTATTTTTGTATAAAAAAATATAAAAAAATATGAAAATTTTCTATTTTTAGACTTATTTTCACTCTTTTTATAATAAATTTTTGACACCAATTTTCTAGTTTTTTACATTTACTTTATTCCATTTTCACACAATTTCTAACATATAATTACAAACTAAGATTCACCATTATCATCAAATTTAATTGATCATTCATGAAGGAATTTTTAGATAAAATTCACCCACAACATATAGCAATTTTCTATCCTTTAAAATAATTATAATAAGATTATACGCCTCTTTCCAACAATTTTTATGGAAATTACCCAAAAACACTGAAGAAATTATTCAGACACTCTGGGAATGATTATACACATTTATTTGAGAATTATCATCTAAAATAATTTATTTCATGATAAAAATTATAATATCAGACACACATAATTTAAATTTACACAAAATTAAAATTTATTAAAACTCATATAGGAGATATATTTGTTAAAGTAGATGTGAATCACCCAAATCACAATGAATTCAATTTAAAATTATCCATTTATACCATATTTTAATAAAATTAAACACATCATTACTTTATATAAAAACCAAAATATCCAATAAGTCTCAATACCCATTATGTTAACTCTTACATAATATATTCTACAAATTACACATTGAATTGTTATAATTAAATATGAAAATTTGTAACTAGTTCGGATGATAAATGTAAAATAATTAAATTAATTTTCACTATTAGTAACAAGTCATATTTCATTAATTTTTTTAAAAAAATAACAGAAATAAAAGATATACCCCATAAGAAGTCAATATAAAATTATTCTTGTTTTTCAGGAAGAATCCATACAATAATAATAAAAAATCAGTCAGGAAAGGAGATAAACATGAAGTATAAGAGAATAATAATAAAATAATGAATATAATTTCCCAAAATTAAGAATATTAGAATAATACCAAAACATTATAACAACCCATGTTATTGAACTAGATCAAATTCTGTTCAAATTTGAATAGTTTTTATTGCTGGTTTTGTCATTCTTTAAATACATATTCGTAACATAATTCCAAGATTTTAATGATTCAAAGTGAGCTTTTTGGACTTGGGTCAAGGCCCGAGAACATTCTCATGTGTCTTGAGGAGTTTCGGGAGCACCATACTTGGAAAATTGTGTTTTTAAGGACCTCAAGAGGGCACATGGCTTGTCTAAATTTGTGGGGCCTATAGAAGGTAATCGTACAACTAATTTTTTGGTGGGAAAAGGTTGTCACATGGGTTATGGGTGGTTCACCAAACCTTTCACCTTGCTCAAACGTGCAATGGAAATGTTAGTACCTAAACAATATTCATTGTACGGTTGGCACACGGTTTGTAAACTGTGTGAGAAAATCAATACGGGGTGCTCTAGGTGACTAGTAGAGGGTGCATAGTTGGAACCCAACCTATTAAAAAGTGTGATGATACCATATTTTAAAATTGAAATTATTTTAATAAAGTTAAAATAAAATTTTAATGGAGTATTTGGGATTCTCCTTCCTCTTATGTAGGTCATGAGACTCAGCCCTGGAGGGATCCCCTTATTTGTGTGATCGATCCTCCACCTGATCCCACTCCGTCTATTGATTTAACATGATTTTATTATGATTCTTCCTTAGAAATTCAAGGTAAATCACTCTCACTACTTCTCTACCATCTCTTTGGCCATTTTTCATCTCCCATTGCCCAATTTTCACTCAGTCAAAACCTTAGGGTTGTCCTAGTACCCCATTATTATTATTATTTTTTGTATTATAGTTTTTGAAGGCTTCCTCAGGACTCATGTGATTGTATTCTGACATCCACTTCAAAAGGAAAGGTAGATAGGTTTGGTTTCGATTTCCTTCATCATTTTGGCTAAGGTTCTAAACCCGTTGTGTTGTTTCTCACCCTTAAATTGATAGTCTTAAGGTGTGTTGTGTCCCTAAAATTGATTATAGAGATATCTAATTATCCTTCATTCTGTGTACACACATTGATAGGTATGTATATTTATATATTTATATATCTTCCACATTCATATACTCTCCCGATGAGGGGAATACATGAATTTTATTAAAGGATATATATATATAGAGATGTATGTGCATGCGAGGGTGGGGTGTTGTAGAGCGATCACCACCTAATCTGACAAGTGTAGAAAGTCGGATTGGCCTTTTTTTAGGGTAATATCCCTATCCATAACCATTTTATTTAATAATGCTTTATGTTCTTAATTAAATAATATTAATTATGAGTTTCATTTGTTTATGGAATGACCAATATTAAATAAAATTCATAAAGGAAATAAATGGGTTGTTGCTGAATAATGTAATTTTTTTTATAATAGAACACCTCTAACCAAGGTGCGCTATCATAAATATAAGGACCTAGCCTTAAAACATTACATAGTCATGAATTAAATGAATAATTCACAATGAGGATCTTTTCAGGTTTAGAGTTTTATAGAATTAGGACATAACTATTACATCTCAAAAATATACAGTAGACACATCTACTCAGTTTCCATTTTTTTACAAAATAAAAACTCTTAAAAAGAAACATGTCTAGTTCCATGTTTTAGATATCATGTAATTACTTGATCCCATCCTTGACCCTATTCACCTTTAAGTCCTATGGAAAACATTTAAAAAACATGGGATGAGTATAAAAATCTTAGTACGGGTTATAACAATATGGAAACAAAACACTAGTCCATGTAGACATAAGAATCAATGAAATCATACTTTAATCATAAAACATAAGCACTTTAACATAACTCATTAAATCATAATATTTATGAATAACTCATAGAAATCATAATACATAAAGGTAACTGGGGGCATTCATAACATTCTTACTTTGGGAGCAACCCTCATGGTTACGTTTGGAATACCCATCATAGTATATTCCCTAAATCTCTTCGGAGAAACCTTAGCGTTTAACTCCTTCGCGTTACATAATTAATTGGAGAGATATATTGGTCTCACCCTCCCTTAGTTTATCACGGAACTACCCGTCTTCATATACAATTCCCAAGGACCATAACATAATCGTATCACATAAAACATGCATAAAGGAAACATAACATTTCCACATTTCAATCACAAGATATCAATACAACACATTGATATAATAAAAAAATTATCAAAACCGTATTCAATACCAAAATAAAAGAAAGTTAAAACATGGTATTTATTTTTCATTTTAAAAAAAGTAATGGCTTGTAGAGGAAGTCGAAGCTCAAATAATTGTCATGGCGGTAGAGAAGTCGTCACCGCATACGTAAGAAAAAAACATTTCTTTTTTTAGTAAAATGATTTGTATAAAAACGATTCCTTTTGAATAAAAGTAAAATTAAATTTGGTTTATACACCGTATAAAATAAATTTGTGTATAAAACAAAATATGCCTCAATGAAAGGATATTGAGACGAAGTCCCTTACAAAAATTCGGCAGCCTAACGGCGCCACTTACAACTTCACAAAATTGATTGAAGATATCAATTAGGGACTCTCATCATATGAACATATAAAGTACAGTAAGAGGAATATATAAGAACATCAGATAACATAAGAAATATGAGCTTAAAATAAATGACATAAAAGAGAGTACTTAAAAAGAATGAGAGAGGTAGGATCCCTTACCTCAAGTCTGACTCATCTTGTCTGTTTCTTTATATTCCTGAATAACAAAATTTGGTCAATTAATAATTTCTTAAGGAAATCCCTTAAATATTACTATTCAATTCATACCTCGTATTATAATTTTATAATAATTAGTTAATTATATGAGTTCATATCAGACGTTTTTGTCGATGTTCGGTACATGAGTCAAAAATGACCTTGTTTGAAAACAATTGTCCATGTAGTTATAATTACACCATCTCCAGAATAGTATTAATGATTTAAGTATCATATATATCCAGTATATATTCCTTTTATACTATTCCATAACATTTGGAGATAAAAAATGAAATGCACCGTTCATGGAGACGGTAGGCCGTACGTACGCATGAACGCTGCATTCATTTCTTTGTCACATTAATAGAATTAAAACCAAATGAGATATATATATATATATTTATTATAAATAAAGTATAATATATATGTTATATAGGTCACATAAGTTCATTAATATCATTCTTTATACATTCCATGTATTGCATGAACGAGTCACATCACTTGAGGGGGCGGTAGTCCACACTTCCTCAAATTAAAATTATCGCATTTGCACAACATGAAAAGCATAAAGGTATATGTAAAATAATGAAGAATAGAGAGGAAAAAAATATAATATATATCATAAATAAATATAGTTCCATCATAATGGCCACCATTAGAGGTGGTAGGAATAGATAGAACAATCATCGTTTCGTGAGGCAGTAATTCTCCATCCACGGAAACAGTATGTTCCTTAACCATTAGAGAGAGGTGTGTGTAAGTGTAGCTCGAATACTTCTCATAAAAAAATACTAGTATATTGAAGATACTTGTGTTTTTACAAAATAAAGTAATAAAAAGAGTTTATGGGGTTGTAGAAGCAAAATAAAACAAAAGAACATTAGAAAAGACTTTACCTTTAAATCGGGTAACTTCTCTTGGTTTGAACCAAAAGGGTTTATTGAAGAGATTTATGCCTAAGTTAAGGCTTCTATGATGAAGGGAGGGATTTGGATAGATTAAATGAGTAGATTTTGTCTGAGCCAATGGATTTAGAGGTGTGGGTAAGGTGGTAGAGGTGGGGGCCTTTTATAAGAGGGAGGAGGGGCACTCTTGGAAAGTCTTGAAAAGTTACTTTATTATAAAATGATTTTAGAATACTAAAGGTCCCACAATTTTATATTTCAAGGATAAGGTGATAAGGTTTCCAAATACACCCATCCAATAGGTTTTTGACAAGTTTATGTCTTAGATTTTACCTTATCTTTTCATTTTATTTAAATCGTTCATTAATGAGGTAATCACTGCATCATCACGGGGTCATAAATAAATTTATTTATTTAATGTCTACAAATTATGAAAAAAATATCATGATGTAGGAAATATTTTTATCTTTATAATGAATATTTAAAGTAAAAAATATGACTTATATAACCCCATGTAAAAATTGTTTTAGTAAAACAATAGATGTTTGTGACTCTTTTATTTTTTACTTTAAATAAAAATTTATTAATGTCATTTTCTTAAACATGTGGATCCAACGGGTCCCCAAGTTGACCCATGAATTTTCTTGGTTGGCCATGTCTCATAAAACAAGTGTAGGACAAGTGTAAAGGTAACTTCATATTATTATATCATTATATTTACCTTAAATTACACTAATTAACTTTAATCGCGATTAATAAAACATAAAAGTTACTATTCACAAAAAAATTTAATCCCATTGATCCAAATTTTACTTCCTAATGACTGCCATGTATTCCGGATTTTTAAATTTAAATCATAGAGGTGGTAAATTTTCATTTAAACGAAAAATCAGTTTTTTAACTACCACTTCGTGGTTTCACTAATCATAAAAAATCGATGTTTTTCAAAAAAATACCAAAAAAACACACTAAGCTATATTTGATATTCCAAATTCCAAAATAATTTCCATTTTAACAAATTAAAAACATAAAACTTGCATTAATTATTTTTATAATTAATTCCCTCTGTCAAAACAAATAAAGTATTTTTAAGAAACATTATCTATCCAAATATTGAGACTCGTTTATGTCCAATTTCAAAGTGAAATTAATTCCAATTACCACCATTGGATTAAATGGTAAAAAAATATTTTAACTACACTTTAAACCCAATTAAAAATATAATCTATCAATATAAATAAATTATATTAAAAGGATGTTTTAAATTAAAATACAACATTTTCACTAAAAATGAACTTTATTGGAAAACAATAACAAAAATTTACACAAAGTAAATTTTTATGTCCGTATTCTAAATAAGTATTTTATTTTGTTAAATAAAACATATAAAATTATCAAAAGTATATTTAAAAAGGGTTCTCCATCAAAAGGTGGTTAATCGACCTTTTAATGAATATTAGAAAATTTATGCTTAAAATTGGATTCATTTTCATTTTAAGCCACTAACGTTTATTGGATAAAAGTAAAAATATTTGACAAACATATATAATAAATTTTTAGTTAGTTCATTTCATTCCCACTATTACAATGGCTTATCATTAACTACCATTTAAAATAATATTATTATATTATCAGTGTGCAACGTAAGATTTCAAAGAAACTCGTTGTTGCGGGTGGCGTACGCCATCGAACATAGCATACCCTTTAAAGTAGTATTAATATTTTGTTCACAAATATTAAATTATATGAACATTTCATATTCATTATTTACCTGGGATGTTACATCCTTCCCCCCTTTTGGGAATTGCGTCTTTGCAATTTTAAAATTGGGCTTGGAAACTTCATTGAAAGTCCCCCATCAGAACAAGAATCAGTAAAACTATCACTTTAAAATAAAGAGAGAGAAGTACAAAGGTCACCCGAGTTAACCCATACTAGGATTCGATGTAGGAAAACATGGACATGGAAGAGAAAACAAAGGGTCATGTTCTGATGGAGAGTGTTAGAAAACGTGATTTGGAGAAATTTAACCACCAGAAAATCACAAACTTGTTATGGGTTAAACGTATTTGATTCACGAGTAGGAAAATTTAACATACAACAATTTTTTGTTAAGTTACTTTTCATTGAAGAATTTATTTTCGAGCTTAAATAAATCATAAGGAAACATACTTACTATTCATGTAGACTTTCATCTTTTACTAGATTTCTAGAACAAACTCATATTTTCTCAAAAAGACGAGTATTTAGGATGACTTGTTCACATTAAGAGCGCTATAATAAACTTCTTGAGAATCACCTAATACAAAAAATACAACTATATATTTTCCATGTATTTAGACCTTAACAAAAACCAAAACCCAAAAGGTTAGTACAAGATCAGTTAATCCATAAAACGGATAATCATTTATAAAAAGAAAATATATTCTCAATCTCGAAATTTTTTCCAACAAAACCCAAAGTTCATCAAAGACCATTCAATGAACATTTATCCATAAAATTATTCAATGTAATCAAACCTAATATTGAAAGCCAAATATCTGAAGGATTTAATCACATAGTCTTCCTAGATAAATCCTAACATTTATCTCTAAATAACATCAGTTACTATTAATGTCTCATATTGAAAAGTAATTAACCTAATCACATATCCTCTCTGATAGGTTAATCATTTCCATAGATAACTCAAAATCAACTTATTCATAATTCATAAAATCATCTAACTAAAAATAATTAGTCAAACTAACCAAGTACATCACATAGCCTAGTGGTAGGCGATAAATACTAGTTGTACTTTGGTTGTGGGTTCGATTCCCGTAGCTTTGTCCAATGAGATGGGTTGCCACATGGTCTACGTGTTGTCCTTTTTTTGGAACTACATAATTATTATAACATTCCCCAAAAAAAGATAAAATCTTAAAAAAACATAACATAATTTATCCTCAAGTTTATCTCATGCCTTTCATTTTCCATCATAAAGTATAGTAACCCATAATTACCTCAAAAGTAAGGATCATATAAACCCTAATGGTTACCATTATAATTATTACCTGAACTTCCACATCGAGTTGGTTCCCTCATACATGACACAACAGAGAACTAACCAAGGTTCAAGTGATTAATCATGACTCCTTGATAGTTGGTTTATAATAACCGTGAGATTATTCATTGAATCCCCCATTTCATCTAGTCTCTTAATCATAGAACCACCACAGTTTCCTTCAAAACCATTGTCACATTAGTGCATGCTAGATCCATCCATTTACTAAAACCAAAAGTGTCAGTGTGAGCATACCAAAAAAATCATCATGTAATAATGAGGAAGATAAACATTAAGATATACTTACTCATTCACTTTATCTAAAAACTATTAATATTTCTGAAATCCTAGACATTATGGTAATGTCACTTATTCTTAAAGAATACCCTAACCTCTAAAGTTACCTAAACCGACCTCTGATACCAACTATAAGGACCAAGCCTTAAAAAATAATATAATCATGAATTAGATAAATAATTCACATTGTGGATTTTTTTAGGTTTAGAGTTTTAGAGAATTAGGACATAACTGTTACATATCAAAGAATACACAGTAGACACATCGACTCAGTTTCCATTTTTTTCAAGAAATAAAAACTCTTAAAAAGAAACATGTCTAGTTCCATGTTTTTGATATCATGTCTTTCCTTGATCCCATCTTTCACCCTATTCACCTTTAAGTCCTGTGGAAAACATTTCAAAAACTTGGGATGAGAATAAAAATCTCAGTAAGGGTTATAACAATACGGAAAGAAAACAATAGTCCATGTGTACATAAGAATCAATGAAATCATAAATTACTCATAAAACATAAGCACGTTAACATAACTCATTAAATCATAATATTTTTGAATATATAATATAAATCATAAGACATAAAGGTAACTTGAGGCATTCATAACATTCTTACATAGGGAGCAACCCTCATGGTTACGTTTGGAATACACATTGCAGTATATTCCCTAAATCTCTTCGGAGAAACCTTACTGTTTCACTCCTTTGAATTAACTAATTCATTGGAGAGCAATATCGGGCTCACCTGCCCATAGTTTATCACAGAGCCACCCATCTTCGTAAACAATGCCCAAGGACCATAACATAATCTCATCACATAAAACATGCATAAGGGAAACATAACATTTCCACATTTCAATCACAAGATATCAATACAACACATTGATATAAAAAAATATAATCAAAACCATTTTCAATACCAAAATAAAAGAAAAGTAAATCATGGTATTTATTTTTAATTTAAAAAAAGTCATTGCTTGTAGAGGAAGCCGAATCTCAAATAATGGTCACGGCGGCAGAGAAGTCATTGTCGCCACATACGTAAGAAAAAAACATTCCTTTTGTAGTTTAGTAAAACGATTCATATAAATAGATTCCTTTTGAATAAATGTAAAAGTAAAAGGGGTTTATACATCGTATAAACGAAAGTTGTGTATAAAACAAAATATGTCTCAATGAAATGATATTGAGACGAAGTCCCTTACGAAAATTCGGCAGCCTAATGACGCCACTTAAAACTTCCAAAAATGGATTAAAGATATCAATTAGGGTCTCTCATCATATGAACATGAAAATTAAAGTAAGAGGAATATAGAATAAAATCCCCTAACATAAGAAATAGGAGCTTAAAAAATGACATAAAAGAGGGTACTTAAAAAGAAAGAGAGAGGTAGGATCCCTTACCTCAAGTCTGACACGTCTTATTCGTTTCATTATATTCCTGGATAATAAACTTTGGTCAATTAATAATTGCTTAAAGACCTCCTTTAAATTTTACTATTCAATTCATACCTCATATTATAATGTTATAATAATTAATTAATTATGTGAGTTCATATCAGACGTTTTTGTTGATTTTCGGTACATGAGTCAAAAATGAACTTGTTTGAAAAGAATTGTCCATGTAGTTATAATTACACCATATCTATAATTTTATTAATTATTTGAATATCATATATATCCAGTATATAATAATTTTATACTATTCCATAACATTTGGAGATAAAAAATGAAATTCACCGTTCATGGAGACGGTAGGCCGTACTTACGCATGAACACTACTTTCATTTTTTTGTCACATTAATGGAATTAAAACCAAATGAGATATATATATATATATATATTATAATTCCAATATAATATATGTGTTATATAGGTAACATAATTTCATTAATTTAATTCTTTATACATTACATTTATTGCATGAACCAGTCACATCACTTGAGGTGGCGATAGTCCACTCTTACTCAAATGAAATTATCGCATTTTCACACCATGAAAAGCATAAAGGTATACGTATAATACAGAATCCTAGAGAAAAGAATATATATTATATATCAAAAAAATTATAGTGATATCATAATGTCCACCATGAGAGGTGTTAGGAGAAGATAGAACTATCCTCGTTTCGTGAGGCAGTAATTCTCCATCCACAGAAACAGTATGTTCTTTATCCATTAGATGGGGGTGTGTTTAAGTGTAGCTCAAATAATTCTCATAAAATCATCCTAGTATATTTAAGATACTAGTTTTGTTGCAAAATAAAGGAAAAAAAAGAGTTTAGGGGGCTATAGAAGCAAAATAAAACAAAAGAACATTAGAGAAGACTTTAACTTTAAATTGGGTAACTCCCCTTGGTTTGAACCAAAAGTGTTTCTTGAAGAGCTTTCTGCCTAAGGGAAGGCTTATATGATGAATAAAGGGATTTTTAGAGATGGAATGAGCAGAGTTTGGATGATCTAATGGATTGAGAGGTGTGGGTAAGGTGGTAGAGGTGGGGGACTTTTATAAGAGGGAGGAGGGGAACTCTTGGAAAGTCCTGAAAAGTTACTTTATTATAAAATTATTTTAGAATATTAAAGGTCCCAAAATTATATATTTCTAGGATAAGGTTATAATAGTTCTAAATCCACCCATAAAAAAGGATTTTTACCAGTGTATGTCTTATATTTTTCCTTATCCTCTCATTTTATTTAAATCGTTCATTAATGAGGTAATCCCTGCATCATCACGGTGTCATAAATAAATTTATTTATTTAATGTCTAAAAATTATGAAAAAATATATCAAGATGTATAAAAACTTTTTTTCCTTATAATTTATATTTAGAGTCAAAAATATGACTTGTATAACAACATGTAAAAATTGTTTTAGTAAAACCATACATGTTGGTGACACTTTTATTTTTACTTTAAATAAAAAGTTATTAATGTCATTTTCTTACCCAAGTGGCTCCATGGGGTCCCCAAGTTGACCCATGGATTTTCTTGGTCTTCCATGTCTCATCCATTAAGTGTAGGATAAGTGTAAAGGTAATTTCATATTATTATATCATTATATTTAACTTAAATTACACTAATTAACTTTAATCGTGATTAATAAAACTTAAAAGTTACTATTCACCAAAAAAATAATTTTAATCCTATTGAACCACATTTTAATTCATAATGACATCCATGTATGTCAGATTTTTGAAATTCAAATCACCGAGATGGTAAAATTTCATTAAATGAAAAATCAGTTTTTTAACTACCACTTATTGGTTTCACTAATCATAAAAAATCGATGTTTTTCAAAAAATTACCAAAAATTCACTCTAAGCTAAATTTGATATTCCAAATTCAAAAATGATTTCAATTTTACCAAATTCAATACCTAAAAGTTTCATTAATTATTTTTAAAATTAATTTCTGCTATCAAAACAAATAACGTGTTTTTAAGAAACAATATTTATCAAAATATTGAGACTCATTTATGTCCAATTTCAATGTGAAATTAATTTCAATTACCACCATTGGATTAAATGGTAAAAATATATTTTAACTAAAATTTAAACCCAATTAAAAATATAATCTATCTATAAAAATAAATCAGATTAAAATTATATTTTGAATTAAAATATATCATTTTCACTAAAAATGAACTTTATCGGAAAAAAATAACAAAAAATTACACAAAGTAAATTTTGTTGTACAGATTCTAAAGAAGGATTTTATTTTGTCAAATACAACATATAAAATTTTCAAATTTATATTTAAAAAGGGTTCGCCATCAAAATGCGGTTAATCGACCTTTTAAAGAATATTAGAAGATTTATGCTTAAAATTGGATTCATTTGCATTTTAAGCCTCTAACATTTGTTGCATAAAAGTAAAAATATTTGACAAACATATATAATCATTTTTTAGTTAGTTCCGTTCATTCCCACCATTACAATGGCTAGGCGTTAACTACCATTTAAAATAATAATATTATATTATTAGTGTGCAACGTAATATTTCAAAGAAACTCATTGTTGCATGTTGGGTACGCCATTGAACATAGAATCCCCTTTAAATTAATATTAATATTTTATTCACAAATATTAATATATATGAACATTTCATATTCATTATTTTCCTGGGTTGTTACATCCTTCCCCCTTTTGGGAATTGCGTCCTCGCAATTTTAAAATTGGGCTCGTAAACTTCATTGAATTCCCCACGTCGGACCAAGAGTCAGTGAAACTATCTCTTTACAATAAAGAGAGAGAAGTACAAAGGTCACATGAGTTAACCCATACTAGGATTACATGTAGGAAAACTTGGACATGGAAGAAAATAAAAAGGGTCATGTTTTGATGGAGAGTGTTAGAAAACATGATTAGGAGAAATTTAACCACCAGAATATCACAAACTTGTGATGGGTTAAATAGTATTTGATTCCCCAGTAGGAAAAGTTAACATACAGAAATTTTGTGTTAAGTTACTTTTCATTGAGGAATTTATTTATGAGCTTAACTAAATCATAAGGAAACATACTTAATTGTCGTGTAGACTTTCATCTTTTACTAGATTTCTAACACAAACTCATATTTTCTCCACAAGATGAGTATTTAGGATGACTTGTTCACATTAAGAGCGTTATAATCAACTTCTTTAGAATCACCTAATCTAAAAAATAGAACTCTATATTTCCCATGTCTTTAGACCTTAACCAAAACCAAAACCAAAAAGGTTAGTACAAGATCAGATAATCCACAAAACTGATAATTCTTTATAAAATGAAAATCTATTCTTAATCGGGAAAATTTGTCCAACAAAATCCAAAGTTCATCAAAGACCATTCAATAAACATCTATCCATAAAATTCTTTAAAGTAATAAAAACTAAGATTGAAACCCAAATCTCTGAAGGATTTAATCACACAGCCTTCCAAGATAAATTGTAACATTTATCTCCAAATAACATCAGTTACTATTAATGTCTCATATTGAAAAGTAATTAACCTAATCACATATCCTCCCTGATAGGTTAATGATTTCCATAGATAACTAAAAATCAACTTATTTTTAATTCATAAAATCATCTAACTAAAAATAATTAGTCAAACTTTTCAGGGAGTTCACATAGCCCAATGGTAGGCGATAAATACCAGTTGCACTTTGGTTATGGGTTCGATTCCCGTAGCTTTGTCTGATACGATGGGTTGTCACATGGTCTACGTGTTGTCCATTTTCCAGAACTACATAATTATTATGAAATTCCACAAAAAGAGATAAAATCTTCAAAAAAAAACATAACATAATTTTACCTCAAGTTTATCTCATGCCTCTCATTTTCCATCATAACGTATAGTATCCCATAATTACCTCAAAGGTAAGGATCATATAAACCCTAATGGTTACCATTATAATTATTACCTGAACTTCCACATCAAGTTGGTTCTCTCGTACATGATACCTCAGAGAACTCACCATGGTTCAAGTGGTTAATAATGAATCCTTGATAGTTGGTTTATAATAACCATTAGATTCCTCATTGAATCCCCCTTTCATCTTGTCTCTTAATCAGAGAACCACCACAGTTTCCTTCAAACCCATTGTCAATTTGGTGACTGCTAGATCCATCCATTTACTAAAACCAAAAATGTCAGTGTGAGTATACCAACAAAATCATCATGTACCAATGAGGAAGATAAAAACTAAGATATAATTACTCATTCACTTTATCTAAAAACTATGAATCTTTCTGAAATCATAGCCATTATGGTAATGTCAATTATGCTTAAAGAATACAATATCCTATAAAGTTATCTAAACCAACCTATGATACCAACTATAAGGACCCAACCATAAAAAATTACATAATCTTGAATTAAATGAATAGTTCACATTGAGGATTTTTTCAGGTCTATAGTTTTATAGAATTATGACATAACAGTTACATCTCAAAGAATACACAGTAGATACATCTACCCAGTTTCCATTTTTTTTCAAAAAATATAAACTCTAAGAAAGAAACATGTATAGTTCCCTGTTTTTGATAGCATGTCTTTCTTTGATCACATCCTTGACCCTATTCACCATTAAGTCCTATGGAAAACATTTCAAAAACTTGGGATGAGCATAAAAATCTCAGTAAGGGTTATAACAATACGGAAAAAAACACTAGTCCATGTGTGCATAAGATTCAATGAAATCATACATCAATAATATAACATAAGCACTTTACCATACCTCATTAAATCATAATATTTATGAATAACTCATAGAAATAATAACACATAAAGGTAACTTTAGGAATTCATAACATTCTAACGTAGGGAGAAACCCTCATTGTTACGTTTGGAATACCCATCACAATATATTCCCTAAATCTCATCGAAGAAACCTTAGAGTTTAACTAATTCGTGTTACCCAATGCATTAGAGAGCTATATCGGGCTCACCAGCTCTTAGTTTATCACGAAACCACCTGTCTTCATAAATAATGCCTAAGGACCATAACATAATTGTATCACATAAAACATGCATAAAGGAAAAATAACATTTCCACATTTCAATCACAAGATATCAATACAATTCATTGATATAATAAAAACATTATCAAAACCATTTTCAATACCAAAATAAAAGAAAAGTAAAACATGGTATTTATTTTTCATTTAAAAAACGTCATGGCTTGTAGAGGAAGTCGAAGCTCAAATAATGGTCACGGCGGTGGAGAAGTCATTGTCGCCGCATACGTAAGAACAAAACATTGCTTTTTTCGTTTAGTAAATTGCTTCATATAAAAAGATTCCTTTTGAATAAAATTAAAATTCAAAGGGGTTTATACCCTATATAAAAGAATGTTTTGTATAAAACAAAATATTCCTCAATGAAAGGAGATTGAGACGATGTCCCTAATGAAAATTCGGCAGCCTAACGGTGCCACATTAAACCTCAAAAAATGGATTAAAGATATCAATTAGGGTATCTAATCATAAGAACATAAAAAGTAAAGTAAGAGAAATATAGAAGAACATCCCCTAACATAAGAAATAGGAGCTTAAAATAAATGACATAAAAGAGAGTACTTAAAAAGAAAGAGAGAGGTAGGATCCCTTACCTCAAGTAGGAATCTCCTTGTTCATTACTTTATATTCCTGAATAATAATATACGGTCAATTATTAATTTACTAAGGACTTCCTTTAAATTTTATTATTCAATTCATACCTCATATTATAATGTTATAATAATTAGTTAATTATGTGTGTTCGTATCAGACGTTTTTGTCGATGTTCGGTACATGAGTCAAAAATGAACTTGTTTGAAAAGAATTTTCCATGTAGTTATAATTACACCATCCCCAGAATAGTATTAATAATTTAAATATAATATATATCTAGTATATATTCATTTTATACAATTCCATAACATTTGGAGATAAAAACCGTTCATGGAGATGGTAGGCCGTACGTACGCCTGAACGCTACTTTAATTTCTTTGTTACATTAATGGAATTAAAACCAAATTATATATATATATTATAATTAAAGTATAATATATATGTTATATAGGTCACATAAGTTCATTAATTTCATTCTTTATACATTCCATGTATTTCATGAACCAGTCACATCACTTGAGGGGGCGGTAGTCCACACTTCCTCAAATGAAATTATCGCATTTTCACAACATGAAAAGCATAAAGGTATATGTAAAATACAGAAGAAAAGAGAGGAAAAAAATATAGTATATATCATAAATAAATATAGTATCATAATTATGGCCACCATGAGAGGTGGTAGGTGAAGATAGAACAATCATCGTTTCGTGAGGCAGTAATTCGCCATCCACGGAAACAGTATGTTCATTAACCATTAGACAGAGGTGTGTGTAAGTGTAGCTCGAATAATTATCATAACAACATCATATTATATTTAATATACTGGTGTTATTACAAAATAAAGTAATAAAAATATTTTAGGGGGTTGTAGTTTCAAAATAAAACAAAAGAACATTAGAGAAGACATCACATTTAAATCGGGTAACTCCCCTTGGTTTGAACCAAAAGGGTTTCTTGAAGTTATTTCTGCCTAAGGGAAGGCTTCTATGATGAAGAGAGGTATGTGGAGAGATGAAATGAGTATAGTTTGTCCGAGCCAATGGCTTTAGAGGTGTAGGTAAGGTTGTAGAGTTGGGGGCCTTTTATAAGAGGGAGGATGGGCTCTCTTGGAAAGTCTTGAAAAGTTACATTATTATAAAATGATTTTCGAATATTAGTGGTCCCAGAATTATATATTTCTAGGATAAGGTCATAAGGGTTAGAAATACACCCATCCAATAGGTTTTTGACAGTTTTAACTCTTAGATTTTACCTTATATTCTAATTTTATTTAAATCGGTCATTAATGAGACAATCACTACATCATTAAGGTGTCATAAATATTTTTTTTATTAAATATCTAAAAATTATGAAAAAAATATCATGATGTAGGAAATAGTTTTATCTTTCTAATGAATTTTTATAGTAAAAAATATGACTTGTATAACCCTATGTAAAATGTTGTTTAGAAAAACTATACATGTTTGTGACACTTTTATTTTTACTTTAAATAAAAAGTTATTAATGTCATTTTCTTAAGCAAGTGGCTCCATGGGGTCCCCAAGTTGACCCATGGATTGTCTTGGTCGTCCATGACTCATACAATATGTGTAGGACAAATGTAAAGGTAATTTAATATTATTATATCATTATATTTACCTTAAATTACACTAATTACTTTTAATCGCGATTAATAAAACATAAAAGTTACTATTCACCAAAAAATTATTTTAATCTTATTTAACCAAATTTTACTTCCTAATGACAACCATGTTTATCGGATTTTTTAAATTCAAATCACAGAGCTGGTAAAATTTCATTTAAATGAAAAATCAGTTTTTTACCTACCACTTAGTGGTTTCACTAATCATCAAAAATCGATGTTTTTTAGAAAAATACCAAACATTCACTCTAAGCTATATTTGATATTCCAAATTCCAAAATGATGTCCATTTTACCAAATTAAAAACATAAAATTTTCATTAATATTATTTATAATTAATTCCTGCTGTCAAAACAAATAATTTGTTTTTAAGAAACACTATCTATCAAAAGATTGACACTGTTTTATGTCCAATTTCAAAGTGAAATTAATTTCAATTACAACATTTGGATTAAATGGTAAAAATATATTTTAACTACACTTTAAAACCAATTTAAAATATAATCTATCCATATAAATAAATTATATTAAAAGGAGGTTTTGAATTAAAATACAACATTTTCACTAAAAATGAACTTTATCGGAAAAAAATAACAAATATTTACACAAAGTAAATTTTGATGTCCATATTCTAAAGAAGGATTTTATTTTGTCAAATAAAACATATAAAATTTTCAAAAGTATATTTAAAAATGTTTATCTATCAAAAGGCGGTTAATCGACCTTTAAAAAAATATTAGAAGATTTATTCTTAAAATTGGATTCATTTTCATTTTAAGCCTCTAACATTTATTGGATAAAAGTAAAAATATTTGACAAACATATATAATCATTTTTTAGTTAGTTCTGTTCATTCTCGCCATTATAATGGCTAGGCGTTAACTACGATTTAAAATAATATTATTATATTGTTAGCTTGCAACGTAAGATTTCAATGAAACTCGTTGTTGCGTGTTGGTAACGCCATAGAACATAACATCCCATTTAAAGTAATATTAATATTTTATTCACAAATATTAATATGTATGTACATTTCTTATTCATTATTTACCTGGGATGTTACAATCAAACCAACATTATTAATAGTTGTTATATAATTCTTAGGTATGCTTTTTATTTTCTTTATATCAACCTACTGGTTTTGATATAAGGTATGTTAGTGCAAGGCCCCATTAATGTTATTAATTGATTCTTCCCACATGAGTTAAATAAGGACAAGGCCATGTAGTTATTATTAAGAAAGTAATTCTTATAATATTTATTGTTTCCCATGTCAGTTATATTAATGTTTATTCCCTGAGATTAATTTTTGAACTTGTAGAACCCTTTGGGTTTTTTATTAAATGGAACTTGAATGTATTTATCCTTGGACACCCTTGGGTGTTTCGTTTTACCCGACGTCCTGGGATGTCAAAAATGTAATTGATTTGCAGAAAAAATTGTGAATTAAATAGATTAATTGGGAATGTATGAGTGAACAAGAACATTGTCCTTTATTATGTCATTTTTTAATTATGCATGAATTGCCTTTGTATAGAAATTATGATGTGATTTTGATACTACTACACAATGTAATAGGATCTTAATCTTGAGAAACTGGTTATATCTATTTTCTCATGTTAGTTAGAGGATAACTAATCCATGTGCTAGATTTATAAGATAATTAGTCTTATTATATTGTAATTGTCAATGTGACCATTTAAATTTATTTTGAATTGATATTCCATTTGAGTTATGTTGAGACCATGTAATGAAATGGATGGATTAAGAATTGGAATATCGTTATCATGATTTTCCCAGATGAGTTAAATGATGTTAAAGATATTGATTTGTTTTTTATACTTCTGATGCTTGTTATATGGATTATTCTCACATGATTAAAATAAAGTAAAAGCTATATGTTGTTGTACACTTTATGAATGACCCTATTAAGGCGAGTTGTTAAAGGATTCCCTTGGTTTTCACATTGGAATGTTAAATGAACTCTTTAAATATAATTGTATTGCTTAAGTGGTTAATAGCCTTGGGTGAAATGTGTATTCATATTATAATATAATCGATGTACTCAATTTCCTTGAGCAATGTTTATGATAAGAGTGATAAATGGATCCAATTGAAGGATTCCATGGACGAACCCAATGGTTGAATTTAACTAGGCCATAGGTTATACACTAATTCAATTAAAATTCCATTGATGGACTCAGATACACATTGGACTTATACACGGAGTGATATATGGATTCATATCAAAATTAAATTTTCAGACTCATAGGATCTTTTAACTTATAAGATGAGTGATACAAAGATTCATATTATAATTCCATGGATATAATAAGAGGGTATTTTAACATAACGACTGATACATACATCCAGATATATGAGGGATTCCATGGAAGGACTAAAGGTGAAATGATTATATGTCATTGGTGATACTTGGGGTTTTAATATAGTACTGTTGAGGAAGAACTTGGATGACACGGACTTTATACCTACCCTAGAGCAATACCGAGTTATATAAAGGTTATCCTGGGATGGGGTTTTAGGGAGTTGGATGATATTATACGTCCAGTGAAACTTGAATTCTTGTATAGGAATGTCATGGACGGAATCAAGTTCTAAATTTATTTATTAATTAAATGTATCGATTGAGGCTTCTTCCAATACAAAGCACAAGCTTGGATTCGGTATTGAATTTGATTTAAAGATGACCCAGTTTGGCATCATGATTATATACATATTGAGGAAATCAAGCTACACACAAGGTCTCAAGACTTATTTAATTAACGAGTTCAATCCTCAGTTGAACTTGGTAAAATGAAACAATATTGATGGTTAAGTCCTCTCAGCTAAATTATTTTGATTAAACATATTTGGGTATAATTGGATAAATGTTTTTATAGGTTGTTTACTTCTATGTAATTCATTAATCGTTGTAAATATCAACTTTCATTGTACTAGATTTTCCTAACATATGATGGATTATGATGGAAACTTTGGGTGATAGCCAACTATGATTTATATCTCACCCTACTCTGGTAACATTTGTACCTTAGTAAACCAAGACGTTCGCAATGCTATGGAACATGGTTGTATTTTTTTTCTTCTACGTGGAAGTTGGGAGAAAAGGAACATGTTGGATCTCAGGATTCTCATGGATATCTCCATAGAAGATTTATTTTTGTTTGTTTATTTCTTCACTAAATTGTAAATCATGATGTATGTTACTCTTTTATATTATGCATCATCATTTGGAATGCATGAATTGTATGAACTAGTGTTTGTCGTATTTTATATTTAGTTGATAATGCATCTGCCTTATAATGATTATTATTGTTTCATTGTTTCTTATTGTTCACTTCTTTTTTACTTATGTTCCACTCTGAGAATGAGGGTATAGTCTCTCAAATGGACTACCTTTATACCCTTGCTGCTAGTCGATAGCCTCTTTCATATGGGGAGACACACTTGACTCCATGTGGGGACTGGTCCGACTACTAGTTTAGTGGTTTGTTGGGATGGGACATTACAAACATCATGAAAGGCTTTCCAATTTTGATTAAAAATAACTAACAAATAACATACCGTTTGTTTGGTGGGTTGATTCATCTGAATGATTTTAATGAAGCAACAAAAAACAATAGTTTCCTTGAGACAATGAAGGATTGAGTGAGGATGATATATATTAGTGATATTTTGAAGGAGGGGAAGAAGATTTATTAGAGATAATACAGATAACTGATAAAATAAATTGTTTTCACCAAATGAAAAAAATATAATGTTAGTATATATAACTGGTTTTTTTGCGGCTAAATATGATTATTTAATATGGCTATAAAAGGGATGATAAATCCTACAGTTATCTGTGTTAACAGTTCGGAATAGAAAAAAACTACTAAAAATTTTAAAGTTAAATGAAAAATTTTAATTAGTTACTAATAATTAACAAATTAATACAAAAAATTTATTCATAATAAATAAATAAATTTAAAAAATAAATTTAAATTAGTATATTTAATTAATTTATTAATAAATACGATAATATTTTGATAAATATATTATATGAAAACAAATTCAATAATATTATAATAAATTTATTAATGGTAAAATATATTACTATAAATAAAATTATTAGTATTATAATAAATTTATTATTGGTAAATGTATTAATATTTTAATAAATATTATGAATAATATTGTTCATATTATAAAAAATAAGATGATACAAAATCAAATTCCAGTAAGAATTAATAATTATTAAAAATAAATAAATAAAATTATTTATTAACCTGATTTGAAAATTATAATAATATTCAAAAAATTATTAATTATGTACATGAATATTTTTTTTGAAAAAATATATAGTTAATGAATTTATGAATGGTAATGTCATGTATAAATATTTTCCACATTACAGAGTAAATTATAAATCAGTAATATTAAGATTAAATATTTAAGTATTTTAATTTAAATATTTTTACATTTAAAGTATGTAGATTAATATTATTAAAACTAAATTAATTATATAGGTATATATATTGTATTTATATATATATATAATATAATTATTTATTCACTAAATTTAAAACATTTATTTTGATTAAAATTTATTAATTATATAAATGTATAAATATTCTGGTGTGTATGCATGTGATATATTGGTGAACTAACACAAAAGTCTGTATTTCAAATTCATGACACACATATAGATACACATATAATTTCACACACACACAAGTATACATAATCACATACTCATAGAAGCGCATAGATATACAGATACACACAAATACAAATGAACACACATGAACATTTATAATTACACACACACATATAGATTCATTAACAACTAATCAATTAAATACACGGGTAAATATAAATATTAATAAATGTGTATAATTTGTCTATATATATTTATTAATATATCTATATATAAACACACTCACAAATGTGAATATATATGTATATGTGTTTTAATCACAATTTATATTATCAAAATTTAAATATATAAATCTAATATATATATATATATATATATATATATATAACTACATAATTTAATTTCAAATATATTATAAATAGGTTATAAATGATTATATATATATATATATTGTGTGTTTATATATATATTGTTATAAAAATCATATTTATTATTATATAAATATTTATATATAAAATATGTTACCCTTTATCCATATTAAAACGTAACTCACAAAGGGAACCCATTATTAGTGAAAAATATTTTCTGGATAAATCGTATCCTTTTATTAGTGTAAAAATAAAAGATGGTAGAGTTTACCTTTTTGAATTTCTTTTTTAAATAATGATAAATGGAAATATAATTACGATTTTTTGTTAGTGTTGATGATATTGTACACTTTAACTATTTTTTTAACATTTATAACGTTTCGAATGTAATATTAGTGAAACTATAGTAGTGGGTTTTCAGAAAAAATAATAAAATTTATTTATTGTTTATCATGTAATTTTACCCTATTATCAGAATATTTTCATAAAAAAATAATTAATTTTTTTTAACAATTGTGTAATGTGGTTTGTTATCAAAAAATATTTTATTTCTACTGTGAGCTGTACACAAATTACACAAAAATGTTGTATGTATAATAATTTTCCCAAAGTATAATTTATTTTATTTTAGTCATCAATGTTTCATTCATATTTAAAATATAATTTTTAATTTATCTTAATAAAATTATTTAGTATTTCATTTAATATATTTTATATCTATATTATATTTTAATTTTCATTAATAAACATATTTTAATTTTAATTATATAATAATTTAATTATTTATGATTAACCATATAATCTTTTTTGTTCATATAGAGATTATTTAATGTGTACTTGTTATCTTCATTATTAAATATGTTTTATTTATTTTCATTTATACTTATTTATATTCTATATAATTTTTTTATATGGGTAGTTTAGGATTAAAATTTTATTAAGATTGATGTATTTCTTTGTATGTTTTAAATTTTCAATGTTTCTTATTCAGCCATGTAATGTTTTTTTTGATCGCTTGAAAAAAATTTCAAAATCTAAACTGTTCTCCTAAAAAAAATATTTGGTAGCTTTAAAAATATTTTATGTTTATTATTTTTATAAAATGAATTTTATGATATGTTATTAAAATATTATGTAGTTATATTTTCAATTGCAAAGAATTGTTTTGTTATAGAATATGACTTATAATATTTCAAAGTAATTAATATAAAATAAAGCATGTATTAAAAGGTAGAACATGTAGTCCAAAATATCAATGGATATTTTCATCAAAATGAATCTCCCCCATATATATAATCATCCATATAGATCCCCCAATAATTCCTTTACTGAACCATAAATAGTTATATCAGACTAATACATTTTCCTTCAATACACCATTAAAACCATACATAATCGAGGATAAAATGTTTAATAAAATATTTAATTTTCTAGAACGATTAAAGAAATTGTTATTTTAATCAATCAATTATATGATTTCAAAATAATTCCCACACAATGACTAAAAAGTTAGGTTCCCAACAAAAAACAATAATATTTATTAAAATATGAAATAATCCAACACCAAAATGGTCAAATTCAACAAACCTCATCATTTATAGAAAAAGATACATACAAAAATAACTATGGATAAAAAATTATTTTGAAATAATAAGACTAATGTGTTGAAGAAAAATCTACTAAATATATCTCTAAAAACAGAAAATATTTTCCTTCCATCCACCATTCAATATTAAAATCTCATGAATAATCGACAACACCTCAATGTCACAAAGTATAGGTCTATGAAAATTTAGGCATTATAAAAATTTCTAAAGATGTGAGTGAGTGTGGAAAATAATCATTAAATTAATATGTGTTATCATATAGGGAAAATAATTAATTTAATAAGTGGCCATTTCAGAACATGGATATGATAATAGATTGAATAAAACATCTCTATTGGGAAATTAGTAATGTTCAGAAAGACAAGAGTTGAGGTTCATATGGGATGGTGAGGGTTCTGGTGTTGGTTGGTTGGGAAAAATTATTTAAAGAATAAATCTATTCTACGACGATAAAATCTAGTTTCAAAAACCATTCATCATAATCCATCTTTGTATCATACATTAATAAACTATATGAACTGGAACTTTAACAACCCTAATAACCTAAAAACTGAACTTTTTTATGGTTCATGAGATGATCATCATATTATCCAAAGTAGGGAAATAAAATGAAACACATGATGATACAACACTGATATAATCACAACGATTAAAAAAAATAACAGTATAAAAGAGTATATCTAGAATATTATAGCATTATCCACCATTTTCATCTTCGATAGTGTAAGGATGATAATTAGAATTGAATAAAAAAATATAGTCTTGTAGTCCTTATATGAGATGCACCAGATGAAGGATCCATTATTATATCATGAGGATCTAAAAAATAAATGGTTTTATATAGAATTGACATATTAGGAAACTATGTTTCTAGAAGATGAAATTTTCTATAATATTTTCATGAAACTGATGATCTTTAGAATTATCTAATGCACCAACAAATTTTGGTTCAAATTCCCTTTCTATATATAGTACCTTAAGATATTCATATATGGAGAATTTAGGGATGATATGTAATAAATTATACAAATTGTCTCCTAATAGATTATCCACTGAACATTTTAAATGCATGTTCTTGAATTAATTAATCCATTTTAAATAGATTATAATTATAGATAACTACCTGGGGGTGGAATATGAATACACGCATTAGTTTCATCACATGAAACTATGATACAAACATATAAATCGTATGTATATGACATTAAGTATAAGTACCAATCCTTAAAACATTACATAATCTTGAATTAAATAAATAATTCACATTGAGGATCATTTCAGGTTTAAAGTTTTAGAGAATTAGGACATAACTATTACATCTCAAAGAATACACAGTAGACACAGATACTCAGTTTCCATTTTTTTCTAAAAATAAAAACTCTTAAAAAGAAACATGTTTAGTTCCATGTTTTAGATAGCATGTCATTCCTTGATTCCATCCTTGACCCTATTCACCTTTATGTCATGTGGAAAACATTTCAAAAACTTGGGATGAGAATAAAAATCTCAGTAAGGGTTATAACAATACAGAAAGAAAACACTAGTCCAAGTGTACATAAGAATCCATGAAATCATACATTACTAATAAAAAATAATCACTTTAACATAACTCATTAAATCATAATATTTATGAATAACTCATAAAAATCATATGACATAATCGTAACTTCAGGCATTCATAACATTCTTACATAGGGAGCAACCCTCATGGTTACGTTTGGATTACCCATCACAATATATTCCATAAATATCTTCAGAGAAACCTTATCATTTAACTCCTTCGTGTTACCCAATGCATTGGAGAGCTATCATGGGCTCACCCACCCTTAGTTAATCACGAAACCACTTGTCTTCATAAACAATGCCCAGGAACCATAACATAATTATAACACTTAAAACATGTATAAAAGAAACATAAAATTTCCACATTTCAATCACAAGAGATCACATCATGATATTAACATAAATAAAAACATCTAATGAAATCATTAAAACTCTGTGAGAGAAATATCCATTTATACTTTGAAAATATTAAAAGAATACATTTAAAAGAGATTTTAGAATCAAAGTGTCCCATACCACTTCGAAACATTTGAAAGAGTTTTAAAATATTCTTGTCCATATAAATAAATCCTTAAAAACCATTTTTAAATCATGGCAATGGAAGATATATTTTTAAAAGAAATTTTTTTAAAACCATTTAAAACAATGTTTTAATAAAAGAGTCTTTTTCCATTTTGAACATTTAAATTATAATCCACATGAAAGTAAACCATTTTCAAAACATTTAAATGACTTGAATATAGACATAATATGGATATGTAATGTCAAAGGGGCTGTATATACACTTTAAAAAGAATAAAAGTGCATATCATCAAGAAGTGTCTCAAGGAAGAGAAATTGAGACGTAATCCCATTCAAAGATCATGTAATTAGTGCAAGGATAAATCAATGACATAATTATGTGTGATGAGTATAAATACACCCAATATAAGTGGATATAAAGTGTAAAACAATCAGAGGTCATTCACACATACTCTTGGAAAAACAATACCAATGACATAGATATTTAACTCAATGAAATGAGATTGAGTTATGCTTTCCCATACAAGTTCTAATAAATGACGTAAGAGTTTATCAATGAGATGATTATGTGTAGAAATAGTATATCCACACAATGTTTTGTGGAAATTACAACATAGAGATTCCACACATAATCTTGGCATAATAAAATCAAGAAGTATAGGTTTAACCCAATGAATTGAAATAGGGTTAAGAGGTTCCCTTACAGAAATTTGACAGCCTAACATCGTCACTTTAAAATTCAGAAAATGAGATGATGAGAGATAAAAAGGGGTATCTCATCACTTGGACATAAAATTTACAGCAATAAGGATATATAAGAACATACCCCAACATAACAAGATGTAAATTAAAATACATAACAAAAATAAGACTTTAAAAAAAGGGGGGGTGAAAGAATCCCTTACCAATTTGGGTAACTTTCGAAACGTACACCCCATGAAAGAAGGACTATACAACGTTGATGTAAATACCCATAAACAAAAGTATATTACACAAATAGTAGAATAATGGGAAGTACATACACCACTCAATTGAAATAGTGGGAAATGTAACATAAATCTCCCGAGAATAAAAGTGAGATGAAAAATCCCTTACGAAAATTCGGCAGCCTAACGACTCCACTTAAAACATCCAAAAATGGATTGCAGATATCAATTACGGTCTCATATAAAATGAACATAAAAATTACAGTATGATTAATATATAAGAACATCCCCTAACATAAGAAATATGAGCTTAAAATAAATTACATAAAAGAGAGTACCTAAAAAGAAAGAGAGAGGTAGGATCCCTTACCTCAAGTCTGACACGTCTTGTTCGTTTCTTTATATTCATTAATAATAAACTTTGGTCAATTAATAATTTATTAAGGACCTAATTTAAAGTTTATTATTCAATTCATACCTCATATTATAATGTTATAATAATTAGTTAATTATGTGAGTTCATATCATACATTTTTGTCGATGTTCGGTACATGTGTCAAAAATAAACTTGTTTGAAAAGAATTGTACATGTATTTATAATTAAACCATCTAAAAAATAGTATTATTGATTTAAATATCATATATATCCAGTATATATTCATTTTATACTATTCCATAACATTTGGAGATAAAAAATGAAATGCACCGTTCATGGAGACGGTAGGACGTAAGTACGCATGAATACTACATTCATTTCATTGTAAAATTAATAGAATTAAAACCAAATGAGATATATATATATATATTATAATTCCATTATAATATATAGTATATATAGGTCACATAATTTAATTAATTTTATTCTTTATACATTCCATGTATCGCATGAATGAGTCACATCACTTGAGGGGGCAGTAGTCCACACTTCCTCAAATGAAATTATCACATTTGCACAACATGCAAAGAATAAAGGTATATGTAAAATAAATAATAATAGAGAGGGAAAAAATATAATATATATCATAAATAAATATTGTCCCATCATAAGGGCCACCATGAGAGGTGGTAGGAGAAGATAGAACAATTATCGTTTCGTGAGGCAGTAATTCGCCATCCACAGAAAGAGTATGTTCTTTATCCATTAGACGGACGTGTATGTAGGTGTAGCTCGAATATTTATCATAGAAACATCCTAGTATATTCAAGATAGAGGTTTTGTTATAAAAGAACCGAATAAAAATAGTTTAGGGGGTTGTAGAATCAAAATAAAACAAAAGAACATTAGAGAAGACTTTACCTTCAAATCGGGTAACTCCCCTTGGTTTGAACCAAAAGGGTTTCTTGAAGAGCTTTACGCATAAAAGAAGGCTTCAATGATTAATAGAGGGATGTGGAGAGACGAAATGATCAGAGATTGGCTGGTCCAATGGCTTGAGAGGTGTGGGTAAGGTGGTAGAGGTGGAGGCCTTTTATAAGAGGGAGGAAAGGCACTCTTGGAAAGTCTTGAAAAGTTACTTTATTATAAAATGATTTTAGAATATTAAAGGTCCCAAAATTAGATATTTATAGGATAAGGTGATAAGGGTTCTAAATCCACCCATAAAATAGGTTTTTGACAAACTTATATCTTAAATTTAACCTTATCATCTCATTTTATTTAAATCGTTCATTAATGAGTTAATCATTGCATCATCACGGTGTCATAAATTGATTTATTTATTTAATGTATAAAAATTATGAACAATATATAATGATGTAGGAAATATTTTTATCTTTATAATTAATATTTATAGTAAAAAAATATGACCTGTATAAACCCATGTAAAAATTGTTTTAGTAAAACAATACATGATTGTGACACTTTTATTTTTAATTTAAATAAAAAGATATTAATATCATTTTCTTACCCAAGTGGCTCCATGGAGACCCCAAGTTTACCAATGGATTTTCTTGGTCGTCCAAGACTCATCCAATAAGTTCAGGACAAGTGTAAAGGTAATTTCATATTATTATATCATTATATTTACCTTAAATTACACTAATTAACTTTAATCGCGATTAATAAAACTTAAAAGTTACTATTCACCAAAAAATTATTTTAATCCCATTGAACCACATTTTAATTCCTAATGACAACCATGTATGTATGATTTTTGAAATTCAAATCACATAGGTGGTAAAATTTCATTTAAACGAAAAATCAGTTTTTAACTACGACTTAATGGTTTCACTAATCATAAAAAATTGATGTTTTTCAGAAAAATACCAAAAATTCAATCTAAGCTATATTTGATATTCCAAATTCAAAAATGATTTCCATTTTACCAAATTAAAAACATAAAAGTTGCATTAATTATTTTTTTAATTAATTCCCACTGTCAAAACAAATAACGTGTTTTTAAGAAAGAATATCTATCAAAAGATTGACATTCGTTTATGTCCAATTTCAAAGTGAAATTAATTACAATTACCATCATTGGATTAAATTGTAAAAATATATTTTAACTACACTTCAAACCCAATTAAAAATATAATCTATCCATATAAATAAATGGTAGTAAAAGGATGTTTTGAATTAAAATACAACATTTTCACTAAAAATGAACTTTATCGGAAAAAAATAACAAAAAGTTACACAAAGTAAGTTTTGATGTCCATATTCTAAAAAAGGGTTTTATTTTATCAAATAAAACATATAAAATTTTCAAAAGTATTTTTAAAAAGGGTTCGCCATAAAAAGGCGGTTAATCGACCTTTTAAAGAATATTATATGATTTATGCTTAAAATTGGATTCATTTTCATTTTATGCCTCTAACATTTATTGGATAAATTAATAATATTTTACAAACATATATAATCATTTTTTAGTTAGTTATTTTCATTCCCTCCATTACAATGGCTAGGCGTTAACTACTATTCAAAATAATATTGTTATATTATTAGTATGCAATGTTAGATTTCAATGAAACTCATTCTTGCATGATGGGTATGCCATCAAACATAGAATCCCATCTAAAGTAATATTAATATTTTATTCTCAAATATTAGTATATTTGAACATTTCTTATTCATTATTTACCTGGGAGGTTACAACCTTCCCCCCTTTTGGGAATTGCGTCCTCGCAATTTTAAAATTGTGCTCGGAAACTTCATTGAAAGTCCCACATCGGAACAAGATTCAGTAAAACTATCATTTTAAAATAAAGAGAGAGAAGTAAAAAGGTCACCCGAGTTAACCCATAATGGGATTCCATGTAGGAAAACATGGACATGGAATTGAAAAAAAGGGTCATGTTCTGATGGAGAGTGTTAGAAAACATGATTAATAGAAAGTTAACCACCAGAAAATCACAAACTTGTGATGGGTTAAATTGTATTTGATTCCCCAGTAAGAAATGTTAACATACAACATTTTTTTGATAAGTTACTTTTCATTGAAGAATTTATTTATGATATTAACTAAATCATAATGAAACAAACTTACTTGTCATGTAGACTTTCATCTTTTACAATTTTTCTAGCACAAACTCATATTTTCTCCAAAAGATGAGTATTTAGGATGACTTGTTCACATTAAGAGCACTATAATCAACTTATTAAGAATCACCAAATCCACAAAATAGAACTATATATTTCCAATGTCTTTATACCTTAACCAAAACCAAAACCAAAAAGTTTAGTACAAGATCAAATAATCTGCAAAATGGATAATCCATTATAAAATGAAAATCTATTCTTAATCTCCAAAATTTGTCCAATAAAACCCAAAGTTAATGAATGACCATTCAATTAAAATCTATCCATAAAATTATTCAATGTAATCAAAACTAAGATTGAAACACAAATATCTGAAGGATTTAATCACATAGTCTTCTAAGATAAATCTTAACATTTATCTCCAAATAATATCAGTTACTATTAAAGTCTCATATTGAAAAGCAATTAACCAAATCACATATCCTCCCTGATAGGTTAATCATTTCCCTAGATAACTCAAAATAAACTTATTCTTAATTCATAAAATCATCTAACTAAAAAAATAGTCAAACTAATCAGGGACTTCACGTATCCCAGTGGTAGGAGATAAATACCAGTCACACTTTGGTTTTCAGTTCGATTCCTGCAGCTTCGTTCGATGTGACGGGTTGTCACACAGTCTACATGTTGTCCTTTTTCCAGAACTACATAATTCTTATAACATTACCCAAAAAGAGATAAAATCTTCAAAAAAAAAAAACACAACATAATTTATCATCATGTTTATCTCATGCATTTAATTTTCCATCATAACATATAGTAACCCATAATTACCTCAAAACTAAGGATCATATAAACCCTAATGGTTACCATTATAATTATTACCTGAACTTCCACATCGATTTGGTTCTCTCGTATATAATGCATTAGAGAACTCACCAAGGTTCAAGTGGTTAATCATGACACCTTGATAGTTGGTTTAGAATAACCACGAGATTCCTCATTGAATCACCCATTTCATTTAGTCTCTTAATCATAGAACCACTACAGTTTCCTTAAAACCCATTTTCACTTTGGTTCCTGCTAGATCCATCCATTTACTAAAACCAAAAATGTCAGTGTGAGCTTACAAAAAAAATCATCATGTACTAATGAGGAAGATAAACACTAAGATATACATACTCATTCACTTTATCTAAAAACTATGAATCATTCTGAAATCCTAGCCATTATGGTAATGTCACTTATGCTTAAAGAATACCCTAAACTCTAAAATTATCTAAACCGACCTCTAATACCAACTATAAGAATGCATCCTTAAAACAATACATAATCTTGAATTAAATGAATAATTCACATTTAGGATCTTTTCAGGTTTAGAGTTTTAGAGAATTAGGACATAACTATAACATCTCAAAGAATACATAGTAGACACATCTACTCAGTTTCCATTTTTTTCACAAAATAATAACCCTTTTAAAAAAACATGTCTAGTTCCATGTTTTAGATAGCATGTCTTTCCATTATCCCATCAATGACCCTATTTACCTTTATGTCTTGTGGAAAATATTTTAAAAACATGGGATGAGCATAAAAACTCGGTAAGGGTTATAACAATACGGAAAGAAAAAACTAGTCCATGTGTAAATAAGAATCAATGAAATCATAATTTACTCATAAAACATAAGTACTTTAACATACCTCACTCAATCATAAGATTTATTAATAACACATAAAAATCATAAGACATAAAGGTATCTTTAGGCATTTATAACATTCTTACATAGGTAGAAACCCTCATGGTTACGTTTGGAATACCCATCACAGTATATTCCCTAAATATATTTGGAGAAACCATAACGTTTAACTCTTTTTCATTACCCAATTCATTGGAGAGCTATCTCAAGCTCACCCGCGCTTATTTTATCACGGAACCACCCGTCTTCATAAACAATGCCCAAGAACCATAACATAATCATAACACTTAAAACATGTATAAAAGAAACATAACATTTCCACATTTCAATCACAAGAGATCACATCATGCTATTAACATAAATAAAAACATATAATAAAAACATTAAAACTCTATGAGAGAAATATCCCTTTATATATTGAAAATATTAAAAGAAGACATTTAAAAGAGATTTTAGAATCAAAGTGTCCCATACCACTTCGAAACTTTTGAAAGGGTTTTGAAACATTCATGTCCATGTAAATAAATCCTTAAAAACCATTTCTAAAACATGGACATGGATGATATATGTTTAAAAGAATAAATATTTAAAACCATTTAAAACAATGTTTTAATAAAAGAGACCTTTTCCATTTTGAACATTTAAATTATAAGCCACATGAAAGTAACGAATTTTAAAAACATTTAAATGACTTTAGTATAGACATAATATGGATATGGAATGTCTAAGGGGCTGTATATAGACGTTAAAAATATTAAAAGTTTATATCATTAAGAAGTGTCTCAACGAATAGAAATTGAGACATAATCCCATTCAGAGATCATGTCATTAGTGCAAGGATAAATCATTGACATAATTATGTGTGACAAGTATAAATACACCTAATATAAGTGTATATAAAGTGTAAAACAATCAAAGTACATTCACACATACTCCTGAAAAAACGAAACCAATGACATAGATATTTAACTCAATGAAACTAGATTGAGTTATGATTTCCCATACAAGTTCGTATAAATGACGTAAGAGTTTATCAATGAGATGATTATGTGTAGAAATAGTATATCCGCAAAAAGGTTTTTTGAAATTACAACATAGAGATTCCACACATAATCTTGGAATTATAAAATCTAGAAGTAGAGGTCTAAACCAAATAATTGAAGTTGGGTTAAGAAGTTCCCTTACAGAAATTCGACAGCCTAACGACGTCACTTTAAAATTCGGAAAATGAGATGATGAGAGATAAAAAGGGGTATCTCATAACTTGGAAATAAAATGTACAGAAATATGGATATATAAGAACATACCCCAAAATAACAAGATGTAAATTAAAATATATAACAAAAATAATCCTTTAAAAAAAGGAGGGTGAAAAATCCCTTACCGATTTGGGTAACTTTCGAAACGTACACCCCATGAAAGAAGGACTATACAAAATTAATGTAAATACCCATAAACAAAATTATATTAGACAAAGAGTAGAATAATTGGAAGTACATACAACACTAAATGGAAATAGTGGAAAATATAGCATAAATCTCAAGAGAATAATAGTGAGATGAAAAATACCTTACAAATATTTAGCAGCCTAACGACGCAACATAAAACATCAAAAAATGGATTAAAGATATCAAATATGGTCACACATCATATGAACAGAAGAATTACAGTAAGAGGAATATATAAGAACACCCACTAAAATAAGAAATAGGAGCTTAAAATAAATGACATAAAACAGAGTACTTAAATAGAAAGAGAGAGGCAGGATCCCTTAACTCAAGTCTGACTCGTCTTGTTTGTTTCTTTATATTCCTGAATAATAAACTTTGGTCAATTAATAATTTCTTTAAGACCTCATTTAAAGTTTATTATTAAATTAATACCTCATATTATAATGTTATAATAATTAGTTAATTATGTGAGTTCATATCAGACGTTTTTGTCGATGTTCAGTACATGTGTCAAAAATGAACTTATTTGAAAAGAATTGTCCATGTAGTTATAATTAGACCATCTTAAAAATAGTATTAATGATTTAAGTACCATATATATCCAGTATATATTAATTTTATACTATTCCATAACATTTGGAGATAAAAAATGAAATGCACCATTCATGGAGATGGTAGGTCGTACGTACGCATGAACGCTACTTTCATTCTTTGTCACATTAATTGAATTAAAACCAAATGATATATATATATATATATATATATTATAATTACATTATAATATATATTTTATATAGGTGACATAAGTTCTTTAATTTCATTCTTTATACATTCCATGTATTGCATGAAAAATTCACCTCACTTGAGGGTGCGGTAGTCCACACTTCCCCAAATGAAATTAGCACATTTGCAAAACATGCAAAAAATAAATGTATATGTAATATAAAGAAGCATAATGAAGAAAAAATATATAATATATATCATAATTAAATATATTTCCATCATAATGGCCACCATGAGAGGTGGTAGGATAAGATAGAACAATCATCGTTTCGTGAGGTAGTAATTCACCATCCACAGAAACAGTATATTCTTTAACCAGTAGACGGAGGTGTGTGTAAGTATAGATCGAATATTTCTCATAAACACATCCTATTATATTTAATATACTGGTGTTGTTACAAAAGAAAGTAATAAAAAGAGTTTAGGGGGTTGTAGATGCAAAATAAAACAAAAGAACATTAGAGAAGACTTTACCTTTAAATCGGGTAACTCCCCTTTGTTTGAACCAAAAGGGTACTTTGAAGAGCTTTATGACTGAGGGAAGGCTTCTATGATGAAAAGAGGGATGTGTAGAGATGAAATGAGTAGTTTTTGACCGAGACAATAGATTGAGAGGTGTGGGTAAAGAGGTAGAAGTGGGGGCCTTTTATAAGAGGGAGGAGGGGTACTCTTAGTAAGTCTTGAAAAGTTACTTTATTATAAAATGATTTTAGAATATTAAAGGTCCCACAATTATATATTTCGAGGATAATATGATAAGTGATAGAAATACACCCATAAAATAGGCTTTTGACAAGTTTATGTTGTATATTTTAACTTATCTTCTCATTTTATTTAAATCGTTCATTAATGAGGTAATCACTGCATCATCACAGTGTCATAAATAAATTTATTTATTTATTGTCTGAAAATTATGAAAAAATTATCATGATGTAGGAAATACTTTTATCTTTCTAATTAATATTTATAGTAAAAAATATGACTTTTATAACCCCAAGTAAATTTTTTTTAGTAAAACAATAAATGTTTGTGACACTTTTATTTTTTACTTTAAATAAAAAGTTATTAATGTCATTTTCTTACCCATGTGGCTCCATGGGGTCCCCAAGTTGACCCTTGGATTGTCTTGTTTGGCCATGACTCATCCAATATGTGTAGGACAAGTTTAAAGGTAATTTCATATTATTATATCATTATATTTACCTTAAATTACACTAATTACCTTTAATCACGTTTAATAAAACATAAAAGTTACTATTCAACAAAAAAATTATTTTAATCCCATTGAATCACATTTTACTTCTTATGAAAACCATGTATATCAGGTTTTTGAAATTCAAATCACAGAGGTGGTAAATTTTAATTTAAACGAATAATCATTTTTTTAACTACCACTTAGTTGTTTCACTAATCATCAAAAATCACTATTTTTCAGAAAATACCAAAAATTCACTCTAAGATATATTTGATATTCAAAATTAAAAAATGATTTCCATTTTACCAAATTCAAAAAATAAAATTTACATTAATTATTTTTATAATTAACTCATGTTGTCAAAACAAATAATGTGTTTTTAAGAAACAATATCTATCAAAAGATTGACACTCGTTTATGTCCAATTTCAAAGTGAAATTATTTCCAACTACCACCCTTGGATTAAATAGTAAAAATATAGTTTAACTACACTTTAAAGAAAATTAAAAATATAATCTATCCATATAAATAAATTATATTAAAAACCGGTTTTGAATTAAAATACAACATTTTCAATATAAATGAACTTTATCAGAAAAAAATTTCAAAAATTTACACCAAGTAAATTTTGATGTCCAGATTATAAAGAAGGATTTTATTTTGACAAATACAACATATAAAATTGTCAAAAGTATATTTAAAAACGGTTCTCCATCAAAAGGTGGTTAATCGACCTTTTAAAGAATATTATAAGATTTCTGCTTAAAATTGGATTCATTAGCATTTTATGCCTCTAACATTTATTGGATTAAAGTAAAAATATTTGACCAACATATATAATCATTTTTTAGTGAGTTCTGTTCATTACCGCCATTACAATGGCTAGGATTTAACTACCATTTAAAATAATAATATTATTTTATTAGTGTGGAACGTAAGATTTCAAAGAAACTCCTTGTTGCGTGTTGGGTACACCATCGAACATAACATCCCCATTAAAGTAATATTAATATTTTATTCAAAAATATTAATATATATGAACATTTCATATTCATTATTTACATGGGATGTTACATTAAGGGCATAAAAAATCTTATACACACACTTATATCCTATAATGGATTAGTAAAAAAAATTCAAACTCTTTGTAATTCCATCCAATACTCTTATTGGATAGGATTTCATCATGATTCACCTCATTTTAGGAAAAAACACTTTGTCCAAAAAAAATTATCCAACAGAAAAACCATGTTATCATAATGAAATTTTATGTTGAATGTAATATAGAATCCAAGATGTAGGAAAAGTGCATTCTCTAGAATGAAATTTGTGCAACACACCCTACTAAGGGTTTGAGTGTGATCTGTATCAAACATACTCATATCTCTACATGATCATGTACAACATAAGATTTATGATTTGAATTATATATATATACCAATAATGTCTATTTATTATTGATATATAATGACATCTAGATAAAATGAAATATCATTCTTAGAATATTTCATCTCATTTTTTCTTGACTCTATGAGAATGTCTGATCATGTGGATGAATAAATAACACATTATTCATATAATTGGTGAGTATATCTCATTACTATCATCTATTTAGTAAAAACAATATATGTGACATAACTATTAAAGGCCAATCATTTCTTCCATCTAACGAAATCTCATGAATGATGTATTTACTCATCATACATGGTGTAGAACAAAATAATTGTTTTACATCAACCGATGAAATGATTATCAACAAACCCAGACAAATCCAGATTAATTAAAATTAATTAACTTTCTTAAAAATGGTATCAAATTTTGAAGGCTCTCCATTCATTAATCTATCCAACCATAGGTAATAAGGATTGGTAATAAGCATAATACCCAAAGTATATCGATGACTAAATGATATTCCAAGAGATATACATTGGTGGTTAATCCAAGTAATAAGTATACTTATTGTAAAACCCCAGGTAAATAAAGAATATGAAATTTTCATATTTATCCATATTTGTGAATAAAATATTAATATTACTTTAAAGGAGACTATATGCTCGATTGCGTACCCAACACGCAACAACGAGTTTCTTGGGAATCTTACGTTGCACTCTAATAATAAAATTATATTATTTTAAATGGTAGTTAACATGTAGCCATTGTATTGGTGGGAATAAATAGAAATAACTAAAATATGATTATATATGTTCTTAAATGTTTTTTCATTTATCCAATAAAAGATAAAGCCATAAAATACGGAAAGAATTCAATTTTAGGAATATATGCCCTAGTTTTCACTAAAGGTTCACTTATCACCTTTTGATGGTGAACCGTCATTAAATATAGTTTTGTTCACTCTTATACATTCTTTTGGACCAAATAAAACTCTTTTTAAGAATCGGGACATCAAAATTTACTTTGTGTAAATTTTTGTATCTTTCCGATAAAGTTCATTTTTAATGAATAGTGTAAAATGTTGTATTTTAATTCAAAACCTCTTTTTAATCTAATTTATTTATATGATTATATTATCTTTTGAATTGGTTTTAAAGTGAAATTATAATATATTTTTACCATTAAATCCAATAGTGGTCGTTGGAATTAATTTCACTTTGAAATCAGACTTAAACCAGTGTCAATCTTTTGATACTTATTGTTTCATAAAAACACGCTATTTGCTCTGACAGCGGGAATTAATTATTAAATTAATTAATGTGACTTATATGATTTGAATTTTGTAAAATAGACTTCATTTTTGAATTTGGAATATCAAATATAGCTTAGGGTGAATATTTGGGATTTTTCTGAAAAACATCAATTTTTGATGAATAGTGACACCACTAAGTGGTACTTATAAAAACTGATTTTTCCGTTTAAATGAAATTTTGTCATATTTGTGTTTTGAATTTAAAAAATCTGAAATACATGGTTTTCATTAGGAAGTAAAATGTGGTTCAATGGGAAAAAAATAATTTTTTGGTGAATAGTAACTTATTAAGTTTTTAATCGCGATTAGAGGTAATTATTGTAGTTTAAGGTAAAAAAAATGTTTTAATAATATGAAATTAACTTGACACATGTCCTAACCTCATTGGCTGTTTAATGGCCGACCAAGACAAGCCATGGGTCAAATTGGGGACCCCATGGAGCCACTTTGATTGGGAAATGACATAAATAACTTTTTATTTAATGTAAAATTAAAAAATGACACAAACATGATATGTTTTACTAAAACAATTTTTAATTAAGGTTATAAAAGTCATATTTTTTTATTATAAATATTAATTGGAAAGATAAAAAGATTTCCTACATCATAGTAATTTTTTTATAATTTTTAGACATTAAATAAATTAAATTATTTATGACATCATAATGATGCAGCGATGACATCATTATCTGACGGTTTAAATAAAATGAGAATATAATGTAAACTCTATGACCTACACATGTCCAAAACTTATTGGATGGGTGGATTTAGAACCCTTATCACCTTATCCACGAATGTTATCAATGTGGGACCTTTTAAAACCGAAACACATTTTCAAATAAAGTAATATTTATTACTTTCCAAAAGTGCCCCTCCTCTCCTCTTATAAAAGGCCCCCACCTCTACCTCATTACACACACTCCTCAAGCCTTTGGCTCGGCCAACTCCTGACAATTTAATCTCTCCACATCCCTCTCCTCATCCTAGAGTATTCCCCTTGTGCAGAAGCCTTTCAAAGGAAGCCTTTAGGCTCAAATAAAAAGGAGTTACACTTTTAAAGGTAATTCATTCTCTCATGTTCATTTATTTTATTTTTCATCTCCAACCCCCTAAACTCTTTTTATTTACTTCTTTTGTAACAACAACAGTATCTTCAATATACTAGGATGTTGTTATAAGATTTATTCGAGCTACACTCTCACACAACTACATCAAATTGTTAAAGAACATACGGTTTCCGTGGATGGCGAAATTCTGCCTCCAGAAACGATGATTGTTCAATACTCATTTAACACCTTCAGAGGTGGCCATTATGATGTCACTATTTTTATATATGATATATAATATGTTTATGTTTTACTTATGCTTCTGTATTTTTCTTTTGTGTCTTACCTTTATGGCTTCCATTATAGGTATACGCGATATCTTCATTTAAGGAAGTGCGGACTACCGCCCCCTCAAAGTGATTTGATTCGTTAAATACCATATGTGGGACGTATAAAGGATGGAACTATGATATTATATATTATATTATACTGGAATTATAATATACCTTTGTATCACTATGATTCCATTCTATAAAATACGAAATAGAAATGAAAGTAGCGTTCATGCGTACGTACGGCTTACCGTCTCCATGAACGGTGCATTTCATTTCTTACCTCTAAATTATTATGTAATGTTATAAATGCATGAATGTACTGGATATATATGAAATATATGATATCTAAATCATGAATAAAATTCTGGATATAATAAACTTTTGGCCACACGAACAACATGTAATTGTAAGAAGTCCGCTTTCGACTTAAGAACCAAATACCGGAAAAACAAATATTATTAACTTAAATGATTACATAATGTTTATGACATGGTAATAAGTGATATAAAATGAAGAATGAACTATAAAAAGTTCTTAAGGAAGTAGAAATTAACTCAAGTTTATTATTCAAGAGATTAAAGAATGATCGAGTCAAGTCGGACCCGAGGTAAGGGATCCTACTCCTCTCTTTCTTTTTAAGTACACACTTTTATGTCATTCCTTTTAAAGCTCATCTTTCTTGTTATTGGGATGATCTTTTATATTACACTTACTGTAATTTTTATGGTCATGTGATGAGAGACCCTATTCTCTCTCATCAATCCATTTTGGAAGTTTTGAGTGGTGCCGTTAGGCTGCCGAACTTTCGTAAGAGATCTAACCTCTCTCTTTATTTTTAAGTACTCTCCTTTATGTCACTTCTTTTAAGCTCCTCTTTGTAATGTTGGGGGATATTCTTTTATATTACTCTTGATGTAAATTTTATTTTAATGTGATGAGATACCCTATTTGATCTCATCAATCCATATTCGGAAGTTTTATGTGGCGCCGTTAGGCTGCCGAGTTTTCGTAAGGGATTTTTCATCTCACTTTTATTCCCGTGTGATTTATGCTACATTTGCCACAAATTCCATTTAGTGGTGTGTCTACTGTCAATTATTCTACTCTTTGTGTAATATAATTTCGTTTATGAGTATTTACATCAATGATCTATTGTCCTTCTTTCATGGGGTGTATGTTTTGAAAGATACCCAAGTCGGTAAGGGAACCTTTCACCCTCCTCTTTTTTAAAAGACTTCTTTTGTTGGGTCTTTTAATTTACATATTGTTATGTTGGGATATGTTCTCATATATCCTTATTGATGTAAATTTTATGTCCAAGTGATTAGATATACTTTTTATCTCTCATCAACTCATTTTGATGTGATGTCGTTAGGCTGTCAAGGGAACTTTTTAACCCAATTTCGATTTCTTTGGGTTCAACATGTAGTCATTGAATATGTCATCCATTGAATATGTGTGAATGAACTTTTATTGTTTTACACTTAATGTCCACTTATATTGGGTGTATTTATATTTGTCACACATATTTTTGAGATTGATTTGTCCTTAATTTAATGATACCTTCTTTATAAGGGATTTCATCACATTTGACATTTCTATTGAGGGTTCATTGTTGTTATGTACCAATTAACTCTTATATGGTGTATATACTGTCCTTTGGAGTATTATATCATGAATCCATTTATTCTAATGATATTATAAAGTTCTGACTAAATTTTATTCCTCAATTATTGTATTCAAGTGTCTCTAATTTTGGTAAACCCCCTTTAACCAAAATATCATTTTAAATGTTTTAATTATTTGTTCTTATTAATATCCATGTTTTCAAAATGGTTTTAAGGATTTATTTATATGGATATTAATGGTTTAAAATTTTAAGCTTCAAGGTGGTATGGGACACTTTGATTCAAAAATATCTTTATTAAATGTTTTAAATGGTTTTGGAAATGGTTTCTTTTTGAATGGATTCATTATTTCAATATACTAAAGTGTTATATTGTGATTGAAATGTGGAAATGTTTTGTTTCCTTTATGCATGTTTTATGTGATACATTTATGTTATGGTTCTTGGGCATTGTTATGAAAACGGGTGGTTCCGTGATAAACTAAGGGCGGGTGAGCCCGATATAGCTCTCCAATGCATTGGGTAACGCAAAGGAGTGAAACGTTATGGTTTCTCCGAAGAGATTTAGGGAATATACTATGATGGGTATTACAAACGTAACCAAGAGGGTTACTCCCTACGTAAGAATGTTATGAATGCCTCAAGTTACCTTTTATGTCTTATGTTTTCTATGATTTATTCATGATTTGATATGCCTATGTTTTATGGGTAAAGTGTGATTTCATTCTAATGTATATATGAACTCATGTTTCCTTTCCATATTTTTATAACTCTTACTGAGCTTTTTATGCTCATCCCAAGTTTTTGAAATGTTTTTCACAGGTCAGGAGAAAGGTACATGATGTGATGATAGTGTCAAGGATGTGTCAAGAAAGAATCCATGTTATATTTTAAATATGTTTCCGTTGATGGGAATAATGAATACTGTCTTTTATGTAACCACTTTGTTTAAATGTGGAATGTAATGCAAGTTTCATGATCTAATTCTCTAAAACTCTAAACCTGAAAAGATCCTCAATGTGTAATCTTGTAATAACTCAAGATTAAGTAAGGTTTAAGGCTGGGGCCTTATACTTATTACCCCATTGATCTATTTTTTATGGATCATATACATTAATTTGTAATGTTTTAAATATTATATTCATTATAATAATAAAAAAATCATCACAACCCATAACACATCAAGATGATTTCCCATTATGGATTAGAAATCTCTTATTTCGGTGTTTTAATCATTATACAGATCATGAAAATGAATTTTGAGAATACATGAATGCATTATAACGAGTTTTAGAGTTTATTATAATAAAATGATCTATTATTCTACCATTACTTCAATATCTTACCTATTTTATACCAAGGTAATTTACATAATAATAATTATTCTACAATGATAATTTTTTCATCAAAGGTTATACTATTTTTTATTCTATAGATAACTTATATATCTTTATGTAAATTCACTAAATGATCACTCATATATGATGGTATTTTTAATGGATGTTTTTATTCCATTGGTGAGACCATGTTTCTTTATCTATAGAAATAGATCCCTTTTTACCATAGTAAATCTTGATTTATCTCTCAATGATAGCAATAACTCCATGTTTAGTTATAAATATCATAATCCAAGAAATATACTTTGAAGTATCATATAAAATACTCTGTAACTTGTTATGTAAATATCATATTATCATCTAATGATCATGAAAATATACTTAATTCTTCGTAAGTACTAATGAACTTTATTTATAGTAATCCAGTAACTCTCACCATGATTAGATTAGTAGGATTAAGTGATTATAATTTCATATGTGACAATATTTTGAGTACATAACATGGAATACAAGAAAGAACGTATTTTGGACCCAATGGGAATTTTATCAACACTTTTTAACTCATTGAATGATCCTGAACCTTTCAATGATTCATTTAATGTAACACTGATAAGGATCCATTTTGGAGTTCTCCATAATAAACTTATTTAGTATGCTACCTATATCAGTATACTGACTATTTTTGGGTTGGATTTTATATATATCTTTAAATATAATTATACCAACTATGTTGAATGACTCACCCATGTGTTTCATTGAAAATATTTTATACAACTACATGTTCATAGTGTGAATTTTTTGGATATCATTTATGGTAGATACTATTTCATAAAAATAAAGTATCATAAATACAATTGTAGTCCCATTGATATTTTAAATACACCTATATAATAAATGTTTATGATGAATCAACGCAATTTGATTACATAGACAACGATGATATTCAAACTCTAAGAAGCATGGTTCCATCTGTAAATGGATTGTTTCTTCTTTCATACCTTAGCAGTCTCATTTTAAAATTCAACACCGCATGATTGTATTGTATACCCATCATCAATTAAATATTTATTATGTAAATTAGTATTGATCTAGATATTATAAATCTGATAATTGAAATGATGCATTAGGGAAATCAATATATTAATTTACATTGTCCTTACAAAAAGGTGAATTTTTTTTCTATATAATACATATCTTTATTTTTATGTATAACCTTATAATTAGTAATGATTTAAATGTTGATAATATACTATCTATGTTGGTTTTATTTTGAAATATACACTTATACCATATGATTCTTAAAACATTATTCTGCATCTTCCAAGTTCAAAACTTTGTTCGTGTACATGGAGTCCATTATAGAATAGAAAATCTTTAGCCATTTCATGGATTGAAAACACTCAATAGTCTCTTAGTAAGTGAATTTTTCAACTTTGAAAAACAATACCCTGTAATCATATTCTATGTTATATCCATATAATATTATCTCATGAAAAATCATATCGGGACTTCAATGTCCTAGTGTATCTTGAAATGGTTAATATTCCATAAATTGTTGTGGACATGAATCAAACTTCACCTTTGGAACACTTTATGATTTTTGTTATTAATATATCTAAGTTCAATTTTCCTCACATTTACCCATTTTATAATAAATTAATTCTCATGTATTTCAATAGTTCTAGATAATTTTTTTTTGTTTAGTAGGATTATGGGAATAATATCCCTTAGGTTTCTTAAGATAAAAAAAATAAGAATATTTCAGATTTAGAGTTAATTTCCTCATATGTCAATTGTTTTATGGATATTTCACATACCCAAATCTTAATAAAATATATGATAAGATAATTCTCATAATATATCTCATATGATTTCAATATGGTCTATTTATATAGAATATGGTTTATTAATAATTCCTTATCATTCGTGAAATGATACTGGAATGAAATAAGATTGTCCAATTGACTCTCATTAATCATACCATGTCTAACATTGTATGATTTGAACTATCTATGAAACCATCCTGGTTTTTTACTATGATGAGTGAGTTGTGAAACAATTCTACAATATCTCAAATGATCAATGAATTATTATCTCATTTATTCTCAACCCTAATCTAATCAGGTGTTTTTTATATTTTTCGTAGTTAATTTAGGACTTCATTTTAATGAACATTGATGATTTCAAAATTTTAATACATTTTTATCATCAAACACATATATCTATATCCTTAAAGACATTTTGTATATGTAATGATGTACCTAAAACCATTGAGTTCTTGAGTACTAATCAGTCCACACACATCACTATGTTTTAAATCAAGTATTCCACTATCAATTTTATCTTTTCATATAAAATGTGTGTCTTTTATTTTCCACATTAATAAATATTTGAAATTTTTAAATAGATCAATGTTCTAGGGTTCTAAAAATACAAATTTATCAAATCATCGGATGCATTTATTATTTATACATCGAATTTTTTTTTATAAATTTTGGACTTGAATCAACTCTAAATGTATTATTCTAAATATTATATCTTGGATTATCCATATCTAGAATATTTAAAATATTTATTATATTCCCAATTCTAAAAAAACCACTATTATATATAGAAAATACAATTATTAATAGTGATGTAAATTAATACTCATCCAAAAAAGACACATGAATATTATTTATATTATGGAAAGAAGGTAACAATATTTTTTTATTTCTAGGACTAATAAAACATATAAAATTAGTTCATTAATTTCAAATTCTAATACAGAAACCCTTATTCCATTATGTAATATTTACGAGTTAGTGTTTTTTCAATTTGATCTCTATAACATTTACACTTTGATTCTCAGAATAATTATTCTTCAAAGTACACCTCCAATATAAACACTAATAATTATCTTTATTATCAGAAATACTTATACATAATCTCAAAATTATTATTAATTAGTATTACAAAATCTATTACAGAAACGTGTATTTGGGTGGAAATCATGCATTATATCATTTCATTAATTATTTTTTTAAATTTTTTCATACTAACATGTTGACCCTAAACATGATACCCATTTAGTGAGTCAAGATCCATATCTTTCTATATTATAAGTCAAATTTAGTTCTCTTAAAATTATGTTAGTTAGGCAGTGATTCATTCCAACTATATCAGTTATTATTCTTAGATTTCCCTATCAACAGCCCTTTTCCCATATCTATCCTGATAGATGAGGATCAACTATATTCCCTTGGTAACCTAATCCTATTTGGGTATCCTATAAATTGTAAACAATAATAAGAACTAATAAAAATATAATATAATAAAATAAAGGGGTTACCAACTTTTTCATGACCTAACCAAAAATATAATTGGATGCTATTTATAATAAACATTCTAGGTTCACCCGTCTTTGGCCTGACCTACATGATTGGATGATTATGCTCCTCATAAGTTCCATTATAGAAGGAATATCATAGTTAGTTGACGATATTTATTTTTTCAATTTTAAAGGTCACACAAATTTTTTAAAAATCATATGAATATAATATTAATAATTATTTAATTTCATTAAATCATTAGTTTCTCATGTTATGTTTCTTTTTTTATAAAATATTCTATCAATCTTGTTTTTAATACATATTAATTCCACCAAATTATTATCATCAACCCACATTAGTGTGTAACACAATACATAACCCATAAATTTGTGTTACTCACTCAGAAAATATAGCCCAATTATATTCTTAAAAATCATAATTATTCCCATTCATAAGGTATATAATATTTTTCAATAATCAAAATTTGTTACATGAGTTCAAAAAACTCCACATGAGTAATCCTAGAGAGATACATATCTAACCACATCACCTTTAGGAATATAGAATAAGTCTCTAGACTGTTAAGAAGTTTGATCCTATATCCCTTTCATTATGGAGACATTACTCAAGAGAAAATTTAGTTCAAGATATATCAAAAAAATACAAACAAAATATATTAAAAAATTCAAAAAAATAAATATAGGGATAGGTAGCAGAAAAAATAAATCTTATAGAATATTTTATTGAATTAAATATAAGACCATATATCCTAGAATAATTTATCATATAAATATAACATACCCAATATTATCTTATTATAAATAATTTTTAACCCCTAATAGTATAAATTAATAAGAAAAAATAGGCATCCTATTTAACATGAGATATAAAGATAAATTATAATACATAACATATAATTTTAACATAAATTATATAAATCATGGACCAATAATTTAAAATAACTATAAAAACTATAATATTATTAAATTTCAAAAATATATTTTATTTTATATCACATAAAATACATTTATCCTTTAGATTACTAGCCCAAGAAAGCATCCATTTATAAGGGACTATATACAAATTCAAAAGAATGTCAGTTGAGAGTAGAAGTAGAGAAATGATCCTACACTAGGCAGTTCATGTATGAGGAGTATGGGGTGAAACCTGAGAGAAACCCACCATGCATGGGGGTATGATGGGCCTCTAGAATGAGTTTGTACCAACTGATTTCATTGAAAATAATTCATACATATTGAGTTATGAACAAGAACCCAACCGAATAAAATTTTGATGTGGGATGTGTTGGAAAAATAAATATTTATGTCTTTATGTACAAGATACACATGTGATGCTCTGAATGTGTTTTACACGTGCAAGTTTCCCTCGACACATTCCAAAAAATTATTCATGATAGAACTAAAATACATCTCATTTATATAAATCAACATTACTATTTGTGAGTATAAATTGGGAAAATTGATGCTTAGTTTTTCAAATAATGAAATAAAATTATTTTTATATAATAACCTTATCATGATTTTCCCTCATGAACTTGTTAACAACATGAAAAATTGAAACAAATAAATTATAATTATATAAATATATATTATCTCACGAAGAAAAGATGAGTAAATACAAAACCAATTACAATGTATATAACATGTTCTTAATATGAAAATGATAGAAACATGTTGATTCATAAAAGAAAAAGGCTCTGATACCATTGATAGTTCATGTGGGGCTCATAATATAATTACAATAATTATATGTAAACTGAAAAAAAGATGATATATCATTAACAGAATTAAAAAACCATGAAAATGAAGAAAATCAAAAAATACAACATCCATAAAATGGTAGAGAATTAACCTCCTTTTTCTTATTTTATGTTTTATATTAGATGATGATAAAAGGATAAAAAATTTATATTTTCAGCCTATATAGGTGATCTATTGGCTAAAGTATACATGATTAATCATTATGATCTCAAAGCATAGAAGTGGTTCTAGTGCATTCACCTTTTGAATAACTATGTTCTGGAAAGAAGAAATATACTATAATATTCTTATGAATCCAATAATATTATGTAACATCATATACACACACAATCAATATAATAGATTGCCTTTATTTTGCTAGTGATTAATACTCTTCACAAATGGAGAACATATTAATTATATGCAACATGTCTAATGTATTAAAACCTTCTTGTCAATAAACTAATCATATTTTTTGGATGTTCATTCATTTTTTAATCAATTCCTAATGGATTAAAAACTATGTAAACCACATGAGTGGGATGTGGAAGATTAATTCACCCTTGGCTTAAATCACATTTAACCATTAAATAGTATATGAAAAGATATTTATTTGATATTATGGTCATAACCATCATTTTGTTCCTAAAATTTATTTCATAGTTTTATACCTAAAAATCTCATACAAACACACAAGACTCCTCCACTACTTCCATAACCCTATATCCACCAAAATATTTTTTTATAGGGTTCACCCTCCTAATAAAATAAATATTATCACCTATCTAATATCAAATAAATATTGTAGCTTCTCAAAGTGACTCTTTATTTATCCTTGAATATTTAAAAAACATTTTATAAAGAAACATATATTCTTATAAAGGAAATCAAAGATAAAAAATACAACATATTTCTTTGATTCTCCCCATTCTTGTAGCCAAAAACCCTAACCACCATACACTAATTATGGGTAGAACCACATTTCGATTCATGGAACCTTCCATGAATTTTCAGGTCTTTTATAAGATGAATAATAGAATAAAGTTTTTCAATATTAAATGACACCCAAATTACTACATTTTTCCTATATTGAAAAAAAACCAAAGCATAGTGTATCATTCAACATAACTTACAACATCATACATAATGAAAAATAAAAATACAATAGTATATCCTTTAAAAAATAAACTTCATGGGGATATAGAAATTTTTTATCAATAAAAATTCTATTGGGCTTGGAGATGAATCCAGGATCCAAGAAACACACATGAACCCAAAAACATACTGTAAAAATGTACATAACCTCTGCCATTAAATGAGTATCCTACACCATAAATACCAATGAACTCCGAAGGACCAATCATGGACTAGATATAGAAATTTGACACATCAAAATCCTCTCAATAAACTAAAAAATTAATTCATTTCCTAAAAATATTATATTTTCAGTAGATATTAATGTTCCAAACATTACATAATGTAGTTCAAAATTCCAAAGAACTTAGTATTCCATATAAATTAATTTTTCTTGCTAGGGTAGAACAATATAAAACATTTTTCAACTATTCCTTTTCCTCATGGTGCTGTTGTTCATCCTCTCATTATAACATTAAGGTCATTAGATAAATATAATTTTTCTATACCAATGTAATCATATAAAATAATTTTTTTTGAAAAAAACTAAAATTAGAGGAAATAAATATGAGAAAAATAAAAATATTTTGAATTCCAATCATTATAAAACCCAAGATGTGCGAATAATAAATTCCCAGAACACACCTATAATTGGAATAAGATATAATTATATAATGATAACCTCATTGTTTTATTTTACTTATGATTTACACTAAAATATTTTTAATCATATCAAAATATAGTTATTTACGGGAAATAAAAATTACTTCCTTAATATATTTATTACTCATTATTCTGAAAAAAATGTTCTCTAAGATAATTATTTATTTGGAAAACTAATTTAATAATATTTCAATGTTTATTAATCATGAAATGAATGATCAAGGTTTAATGATGTTTATTTGGGATATATCCTCTCTAGGTCACATATATCATTCAAAAGTGAACTTGTTCAAGGAGGAAATTCCTGATTTTTTTATCCCCCAAGATTGGGATGTTTTTTTGGAACATTCACTTGTTTACTTGTTAGAACACTTAGTGATGTGAAAATTTTAAAGGTGAATTTGTTATTTTTTCTATGAGTTATTGTTCTTTTTAAGTGATAAAGTCATTTAAAAGAGGTTCTGATTATTCAAAATTTTGAATTATTTAATGTATAGTGTAAATATTTGGGTTAAAACTACGTATATAATAAATTATATGAAAATTAAAATTAGTGTAATATATGAGGGTTTTCTAGAATAGTTTTATCTGAAAAGTGGTTTGAATGGATGTATTTTTACATTCATGTAGACTGGAATACTACCAATATATATTATTGTGCATTGAAAAAGTTTCATGTAATAATGGATCCATGATTAAAAGATAATATATAGTAAATAGATGTAATAAGTAGATAATTCATGCGGTATGAGTGAAATGTAAGATAGGATCAATGTGGGGAACAATTATACATGACAAATTTAATATAACAAAAACTATGGTGTTCAATTATATGTTATATTATTGATATAATTTCTGTGAAATCAAATATACACAACTGTTCATTGGATGGTTATACATGTATAATTGATATACATGAGAAAATCCATGTATGTGAGAATTTATAGAGACCTAGGTTTTACTATGGTTAAGACATACATTATTTTTAAATTTTGAATTCTTCTATCCTATAAAGGGTTAAAATGGTAAATTTAACATAGGGAATAACCACAAAATAATCATAGACCCACTATGTTTATGGTGATGTCTATACCATCATGATGAGTTTTGGGGGAATTATTATATAATCAATATTTAAGGTTTACATAATATATTTTAAATTAAAAAATATTTATCACAATCATAACAATATTGGTATCTGATTAATAGATACATGGATGGTCATATTAACACAAATGTAGTGTTAAAATAATAGGGATTTAACAAAGAGATTTTTAGTTTTCCTACTTCGGCCTTGTGACCCAAAATAACCCTTGATTAGGTATCTATAAATTTTATCCATTTAAAAAACATTGAAAATATAAATTCTATCTTAAGATATTACTCGTAGGGATAACATTCCCGGATGATAAAACCTAAAGGATGATTTAATGTTTTATTCATTGTGGGTTCTCTATGACATCGTTGGTCGATGACCAAGTTGGAGTCATTAGTGAGTTATCATCAAACCCTCAAAGTTGTGAGCCAATGAAAGGATATTTGAAGCAAAAATGATTTACCATCTATGTATAATTTTTTTTAAATTCCATACCTTTCTTTTGATGCTTTTTGGATTAAATTCATTGGAATTATGTTCTTATTGTTGAAAATTTGTAAAACACTTCATGGTGAAAAGGGTTTTGTTGATTTCTTATTCTAATAGACAATTTTTTAAAAAATTTATCCTATTGAATTTCACATTTGTTTTTGGTAAATTAATTATGCCTCTAATTCTATAATGTTATTCCCTTTTTATCGTCATTATGAGATTCCATTTAATATTTTTTTTCTGTAATACCACATTTTAGTTATTATTAATGAATAATTTATGTTTCAATTATTCAAAATGAAAATTATTTTACAATATTATTCTCTAGTCATGTGATTGAAAATATTCACCAGTCACTACATTGGATAGTGTTTCAACTCTAGATGATTGTGATAGAGTTGATGTTACTGATTGGTGGTAATTTATCTTGTCTGAGGAGGTAATAAATGAGGAGGTTACTTCTGTGGTGGCCATGGATTGTGTGACTATTGTATTTGGTAACTCATTGATATTAAGAATATATGGAAGAAATGAGGGTTGAAAATGTGGAAGTCATGGGATGAATTAACAATGAGGTAAATGGAAAATGCTATAAAACATGACAGTTGAAGAGTTGATGGTGGAGAAATAAGATATGGAATATTATTTCAAACTGCATGATATGTTTTCCATAGAGTAACATGTTGTGATTCATGTTTCCAGGTGGGACTGTTGTTTCTGTGGAATGTTAAATATCACATGAAGCATCAATATGGGTCATATGTCTTGTATATTGATCCAAAAGGCTTGTGAATGTATTTTCTTCTATTCAAGACTTTCCATCTAGCCCCACACATTTTGTATAATAGTGACCTGACTTGGGTAGCTCAATCAGTACTTACACAAGTTATTCTAAGGACCCTCATCTTTTATTCCCTTATATAAAGATTGTATAGGTCAAACCCACATGAATAGAATAGTAGTGATACATTCCATGTATACAATAAAGGCTCAATTTCATTGCCATTGAATATATATTTTGTAAGCTATGTGCCAGTGGACAATTTTTGTATACTTTCCCATGAGTTTCAGAATTTGGAAAAAGTGTAGTTCATTCTATGTGATTTTCCATATTGATTGTGATGGTGTGTTTCTCATCATCAATAGTGTCTATTTTTTAGTGAATAAAGGTTTATAGTTCTCATTATATTTTTTGAGATGATGTTTTAGTTATGGCCTAATGATTGGTATAGAAAAATGATTGACAACCCCATGGGTATGTTTTGATGATTGAGAATGAGAACGTAAAATATATCATGATGGTAGAAACTTGATATGGATATGGGGTATAGGGTTTCCATTTTGTGGGTGTGGGTCCTTAATTATGTCATAGGGTTAATATCCCCAAAATAAAGAGTATGGGTGGGTCCCCCATGTTATAGTTTGAATATAACCCACCCCAATGATGTTTCATGGGTTATCCACCTATAGATGTCATTGTTTTCCCACATGACATACAATGGAAACCCTCCATTCATTTTATTGTTTATCCCCCAATAATGATATACCTTGCCTATATAGGAATGGTTCCCCATATATGGTTTCAAAGATATAATATCTATGATATCAATAGGTTATCTTTAGTGTGTGAACTTTGTACATATACATATTTTGATTTCAGAATATTCTTATACCCTTTAGTAATTGACTTGGGATTTCTTGTTTCATATTCTATTCATAGAATCTCTAATGGTAAATGAGATATTATCTGTAATGAAGATAATATAAGATAATTAAGCCAATCACATGTCTCGATGTTTTTCGTAAACGTTATAATATCCTTGTATCCGTTTTAGTGACTATCTTGTTCTTGAATTTTGAGTTCAAATGTTGTTCCATCTATCTATTTTTTTACATCGTACTATGTATTTTAATGTCACCCTAGATGGAAGTTTCAAAAAATATTGTGTTTGATGATGATTCGTGGTCTATATGTGATGTCGGTGGATATGGGTTGAGGTTACCATGTGTAGAGTCAAGGCTTGGTGGAACATGGCGGTGCTAGTTAGTGTAGTTTTCTAATTGTGTTCTCATCCTATGGATTCTTTTACTGATGAGATGTTTTATCCTTATTCAGTGTCTATCTATCATGGGTACATTTAATTTTTATTTATGGACACTTTTAGAGATATCGGTTATAGAATTTTATTTTATACCTCTAACAGGTTTGTGATGTTATATAAAATCGGTTAAGGACATCATGTTTAACAGACCAATTGAAAAAACAAATTTTTATATAAAAAACTAATAATGGAAAATGATTAGTCTAGAACTAACATATAACAAAATGTTCAGTTTATATTGGTTATTACTAGATTATATTGGATAATAAGACCCGAACAAAAAATCCTTACACAAAAATGATTCATGAAAATATGATAAAAATAAAAACTTTCGTGACAATGGATTACAAGATATAGTGAAGATCATCATAAAATAAATATTATAGATAAAATAAATCTGAAAATTTATCCTTCAACAATAATATAATGATGATATTTTTATAAAAAAACAAATAGATCATCTTGGATGAGATTTAATGGGGCATCATAAATTATGGGAATATTTTAAATATTTTTTATTTATATATATAAAAATAATCATCGAATAAGTCTATTATGTTTCATTATATTGAAAACTCAGTAAGTATATTTGTTATGATAAAAATTAATCATGGAATATTATTCATCTCTTCTAATTTAAACAATATTATATATATATATATATATATATATAATTAATTCTGTAGTTTTTGTTAATATCAATGAATACTAGTTAAGACTATGAATATGGAAAAAATGGAAAATCCAAATATAAAATATTTATCATCTAAATTTAACTACTTAGCTAATTAAAATAATATATTATCCCTTAATGTCACCTTGGTTTGGTTAGTTTATGTCAATTAATTTAATCCAACAAACCCTTTATATTTTTGTCTCATATATTTATTTTTTATTCATATCATTTACCTTTTTCTGATTATTGGTGTTTGATGTTAATATTGTTTACTAGAGTTGAATTTCAATTACATATTGATATAAGAAGAGGTTTCCCATGTATTTAATGTTTTTATGGAGGTATTTATTATCCCTTGTCCTTTTATAGGTGGGATTTGGGTGGTACACTTTTCCTACCACTGATCTATGTTTGGTCTTATAGGGTCATTATGGGTCAAAAGAGTACCATAAAATATAATTTACATTACATGGGTATTATTTTTAAGGAAAAAAATTGGTATTTGTCACATAATTCATGGGGATTTTGAATAATGAGTTCTAGAGAATGGTTGATTTTTGAGATTTAGGATTCAAATTATTCAACCCTAGAGTTTGGTAGTCTATAAGAGGTCATTTTACGCATATTCATTTATCATGGTGGTGTGTGGGGAAATTTAATAGGATTATATAGTGTAATGAAAAAAAATTATAAATGAAATTATCTTTCAGACTGAATAAATGTATTATTAACTAATGTACTTATAGAAATCACATGAACATATTTGATTATTTTTTACTGTTTTATGTTATATCATGTCAAATTACAAAATCACTAAGAATCATTACAGTTTATAAAATAGTCTTTGTATAGTGGCTATTAAGATTAGTATAAATTAAGGTTTATCATAAAGTCCAATTGACTGATAGAAGAGGATATTAACTTAATTTGTATAATCATACCATATAATCCCACATATCAATGATTTTGATGGAGATGGTATCACAATTATCTCCCTTGTGGCATATGTTATCGTAATAAGGGTTTGTGTATCTAGGCCCAAATTGTTTTTTTTATATTTTATGATTATTTTTAACTTTATTATTATTATTTTATAATTAACTAAATAATGAGTTTGATAAAATTTTTATATTTGTAGTATGAAATACAAATAGTATTTTTGGAATATATATAGATTCAATCAATAAATAATTTCTATTGAAATAAATAATTTTTTAAATAAATATTATATTCATAAATTATTCCAATTATTTAATATTTATAAAAATAAATATGATTTAATAATTTTATGAAGTCCAATGATATTTCTATAAGGGTTAAAAACAGTTATTGTAAAAAAATATGATTTTTATTTAATAGTGAAAAAATAAAATATAATGAATTATTTTTATAAAATATATATCAATTTTTAAATAATCATGATGATATTTTCTATCTTGGAATCATTCATTATTTTCTAAGATACTTATTTTTTAAAAAATAAAATAGAGTATAAATATTGGTTTTGTATTATGGCATCATAAATTACTAATAGTGATATTATAAATACTATAATGACCATACCTAACCAAATTTATGTTTTCACATTAAAATAATTACATTTTTGAGTTATGTTATTAATTTTATAAACCATTAAGAAATCCTCTAAAACCTATATTATATTTTATGGTTATAAAAATATTTCTTTATAAACATGAATCACCTCCATATCATTATTAGCATTATTTTAATGAGATTAGTTCATATATAAAAAAATATTGAATACCAATCCTCTTTGGTTAGCATAGGATGGTTGGTGGATTTTATTATCTTATTAGAGAGTCTAAAACCTTCATTTTAAAATTAATAAATAATTTACCTCTATTTTGGTTTAACGACCCAGCCAACATCCAATTTCTGTTACTTCTGAATACCCTTTTATCATTAAGAAACATTTATATTACCTCTCTATATCAACCCCAAGGTGTTTCCATGAACTTAAGATGCTCCTCCCAATATTTTAGAATCACCCTATCAAGGTAAGTGATATTCCCCTCATCCTCTTTTCTAAAGAACCCTCCATATATTATACCATTTTATTTGATGTTTTTCATGTTTGTATATGACTTGACACCTATCTATTATATTAAATATTACCTAAAAATTATGAGAGATTCATTCAACTATTGTTAAACCCTTACATAAATCATTATGTTCCATCGTTATATTGCCCAAAGTATCATGTGATTTTCAATTTCATACATTTTTGTTGTGAATACCAACACCCATTTCCACTCATGTGTATTCACCTACGTGTAACCATAATTAATTTATTAGATACCTTCTTGTATTTAACTGTCACTAATTAATAAAGGGAGTAAAATTTATTGAATTTCCCATTATTATATATGATCTATGTAGAAGAATTATGCATTTTTATGATATAAATGTGTTGAGTGGGAATGCAATTATATTTCAATATAATGAATTGGCCAATGTTTTCATCTATTAACATTTTATGTATGGTGTATGGGATGTTATCTAAGGGTAAAATTGATATGATGTTTTGATGGTCATCCTAGACTTATGTATAAGATATCATGTATTATAATGTTGCAACACTCCCATGACAGATAATTAACAATTTATTACAAATAAACTATAGATAAGACCCCCTCCCCAGATCTAGGGGGATAAAAATGATGGAAACCATGTTAATAAACCATAAAATATTCTTATAGGCATTAGGAAAGGACCCCAAACCGGTGTACAAGATAGTGTATTTCCCCTGGCTCCCCATGTGGTCTATGGAATCAGCTATGTAGTTTCTCTCCCTCCATGTATGACCTACCTGATATCCCTAGTTGAAAAAATGTTTTACAGTTCCAAATCACATAATCCATCTCCAACAGTGGTCTATCTTTTCCTTGAATTAACAAAAATAGCATGGTAGAATCATCTTTCACTTTAGAAATCTAAATATAACAATGCCTATATAGAAAAAATGGTAACCATGGATCTTCCTTCTACATAAAGAGAATGGAATGGACCAAGAAATGAACTAATACCCATACTCATGGATCGCTTTTTGTTTATCACTATTATACCCCTCTCATATCCCAAGACATGAATGATCTATCCATATTTAATTTCATGTCTATATTGGGTGGTATCGACTTTGTCCATTTACCCTGATTACCTCTAGCACATTCTGTATTTCTAGAAGCCCTGGTAAAATAATTCACAACAAATTAGAAAACTACCTACCATAAATAAGAATAAAATTAACTACACCAAGGACCCTTATCTTAACTAAGAGAAAATTAAAAGAACACATTTATGCATCTCTTGACTTGTTATTTACATCCCAGTGAAACTATCACGCAACCATAAAAATCATTGTGTGAGCCTTATCCTCTTCCCCATACAACCATGCTTCCTAAAACCATGCCTCTAAATCCATATGCATTGAATCACCTCACCCATGTATTCTCATACGATTTGCCATATTATTTTATATACCCTTTTATAATCCACCACTAAAAAATATGTGCCCTGGTGATTTTGGATTTGGCCTTTTCAAAATAGTGGAAATGTGAACAAGGGAGGCACCCTTCTTTTGCACACTTTCATCCATCAGAAGAGTATTATTCCTCAATATAAAAAAATTAAAGATAAAATTTCAAGGTATCTCTTTGAAAAAAAATTATAATCATAGACATTTATTTTTTCCTTTGAATAAATCATGCTCTTGAAATTCTGACGATTGATGTTTCTAGAGGAAAACATAACAAACGATCATATCCAATTCATAAACTAAGGGAATATTACCATAAATAAAATTTTAAACATTATTTAGAATATTATATATAAATTAAAATAAAAAAAATGACTATATGAATGAGGTTTTTAGGACTGGGTATCCTGGAAAAAATATTGAATCACCTACCTAGTTTTCCTTCTGGAGATTAATCTCCGCACAACCAATGATCAGTAATATTTTATTTCCTTCAAATACTCTAGAAAATCTCACATGTTCTATGTAAGACTTGTAAAGATCCTTCAATGAACCCCCAATTCATATAATTATTCCCCAAAACTATATTTCATGTTTTTATCCAATAAGTAGTCTCGTAAACGACATACCAATCCAAGATCGACTGCATGGAATACATGGTTTATGAATTACTATATAGAACAATACCACCTTCATCAGTTGGATTTTATAGTCTTCTTCAAGTCACCTAGTGGAAATTCCCAAACCATTCTTCATCCCATAGGAATGAATTCCTAATATCCTCCAATTTAGCTATTATCTCCCCCCCCGCATAGTTTCTTGATCGATGACACATACATTAGCAAAGAGATTAAACCCCAGCTAAGTAATGTTATCTACCCTTAAATAGCCTAAATGGACCAAAGGCCTTCTTTATATATTTATTTTTTGTAATCACCCTTTTAAGGGTTGAAGGGGAACTCTAACATAGACCGTAGGCTTTGTGAAACATTACCAGAACTATAGGACTTTGAAGAATTCATCCCAAATAAAATACATGGAATTGTCCCTCCCTAGCATATATCTTCATTTCATCTCTCCACCTTCACTAGGAAAATCAGATATCTATCCAATGTATAGATCCATAGACTGAGTATCGAAGGAAAAGGAATACCCTCTTATTTTTCCAATTATAGTTAGCCCTACTTTGGTGAATGTGCCTCATATGAACCCTCAGCTAGAGCATTGTTCCTTTTAAATCTGTCTGGTTCCAACTTTAGTTCATGTAGTCTAAAGGCCTTTATGTTGGAAAAAAACCTTGATTTGTACCAAAGGCCCTGAGGTGGCCTGAAATCCTTACTGTCCCAAAGGCCTTTGGTGGCCTGAAGGCCTTGAAGGACTCAAGGACCAAACTTGTGAAACAGATGAATAGTTCCATCTTCTATAGTACTGAACAATAACTACTACACTATTTTCTACAATACATACTACAATATCTACAAAAGTATCCTAGAAATATGCATTCATTTAGAGTTTATCTCGGGTCTCATCGATGAAGATAAATAATCTCCACTAACGAGGCCAAGGCTCATGTGCATCCACTAACTAATAGAAATAAATTCATTTTTAAAATTTAAAATTTCCTTGTAATTCAGTTTATGATGCTATCAAATGGGGAAATTTTGAACCTTCCATTTTAAATAAAATCTCTTTGAAACTCCTCTGGTTGATGTTTCCTTTGCTTTATATTTATATTCAAGATAGTTCTACAACGATTCCATGAACATTTATTTTTAAATGTATATACTACTCTTTCTTTGATTGGAATCAAGACCACTCAATTCCAATTAAGTTGTGATTATTTCACTGAACCCATGGATTGATGATCATCTTCCATTAATAAAAAAGAACATATTACTGTTAAATATAATATGTGATGAAATTACAATCCCAAAAGTGTTTTTAAATGGAGTAATTCAACCATCATACAAACTTTTCTTGATGTTCTTTGTAAGATAATCATGAACTATAATAAATAATATGGTAGACATAAGGTCTCCTTGATTTTCAATTTATGGAGTTTTGAAAACTCCAATACCCCTTCCCATTAAATTTATAATAATCCACTATAAGTGAACAAATATATAGCATAAGTCAAAAATGAATTCATTGAAGATAAACTTCCACATAGCCTTAATAAATAAACTCAAATCTAACCTATCATATTCATTGTCAATTTCCACCAATATATTAACATTAGATCCAATAATAATTTTATTCAAATCCTACATCATTTCATTATCAACACATATCATCCCTAAAAACTTCTCCCAACACAGATCCATGGTTTTCCATCAATTTTAATCTTTTAAAAACACCAATATGTTTATAATAAGAATATTTTCAAGGATTTGATAAAAAAATTTATCATAAGAAAAATGATCCCAAATTATTTATATTAGTAGGGTCTTTATCCTTTGGGATAACGAACACTTTGGATGTGTCCACTAGTCTGGACAAAGGTCCTCCTATAAAAAAATCAAGCACCAAATCCCCTACCATAACCTTGAATATAAACCATAATTTCACAAAGAAATGAACTGGAAAACCATTTGACTAAAGGGAACTCTTATGGTTCATACTAAACACAATTTGTTTGATCTCATCTTCCCCTAGAATAGAAAAAAATAATAAATTTTCTCTATACTACACCATTCTCAAAATGCATCTCATAAAATGGACATTATAATTAACCATGATTTTCCTATTTCCAAAAAATAAATCCTCTCTATCCATATAAACCATAAAAAACTAAACTTCCAATTTCTTAACAACTTTCATATCTACTATGATGGAGCCATCATCAAAACTCTTGTTAACACTTCTGGATACATTCATCAACTTAAATATTTCCTAAAAATAATTAATATTTCCCCCCACTTAAACTCATATAGCTCTAGATATCTCTCTCTACACCCTATCTACATCAAATAGTTTCTTTGATAAGAAACCTTTTTTGTCCCTTACAGAAAAAAAACTTTCATCATTCCAAATATTATAAACAATTATCTCTCAACTTTAAATATCTTTTATAATCCCCTCTATGATAAACACCCCGTATGTTCTATTCGATAACTACCACTAAATATCTCTTTTTAATATTTTCAGACACTACATAATTCCCATTAATGTAGTTCCCCTCATTTATTTCTCCCAAGACTCCACATCCACTAGAAAAACCCATCTAGTCATGAGTAGTTTATATAATAATAAAAAACATCTTACCTTTTCTCCACATTTCTAATCAAGACCAATAGTTTTTAGTGATATGAGAGTGATATTTTGAGGTGAGTGACTATGTCCGACACATACAGATCAAGCCCCAAAAGGTTGGAGAGACACCTATCTAATCTAATCCAGATTATTATATTTCCTTTGTAGATACCCGAAGCCTGACGTAAATTGACATTACATTACATTTGCGGAATACATAGTACATAACAAAAACACACACAGAAGGATCGTAATAGTTTAGTGTCTTTAAAAACTCGGAATATAATCTTCTAATCGTGGTGAAAGATCTTCAACATCTCCCATAAAGATCTTCCTTTTTTTTTACCTAAAACCTTTATTTATATCCTGGGGAAAAGAAAAAATAAAAGGGTGAGCTCAAATGCTCAGTAAGGGTAAACAAAAGAAATATCAATCACATCATATTCATAAGAACATAACTTTTGGAAATATTAACCTGTAAAAGAGATCATAATTTCATAACATGGGATAACTCATGGCTATGAAATGTAATCACAATAATCATAACTTAAAACATTAAAGTTTGTGTCATATACACATAATCATAAAGAATCATTTCTTATTAGTCAAGAATCATTGCTAAGACTATCTTAGTGGACAAAGTCCCTTTCTGAACCGAGTCACCCTCGTTTCAGTCCTGTTTCACTAAACCGGTATAACCTACCATTCCAGCCATGTCTATCTCATGAGATATAAAATCTTTACCCAATGCATTGGAGTGAGATATAGGTCACACCCATCTCATAATGATATCATTCTTATGTGTGCCACAAAATCATAAATCCTACATCATTGCATAACCCATGTAATACAAACGGAAATCTTAAACATCATGACATCATAAAACAATTCATATAAGATAAAGGAATTCATAAAAATAATTCCATCACATCATAATCAAATCAATGTAATAATAGGGATAAAACAGAACCCTTTATTATCTTAGATGGAAAATAAATTTGATAAAACACTTGAACTCCATTCTTGAGGAAAATATCCTTTCTTCTTCAAAAACACTTTTTTCCTTTCTTAACATGTCATACAATTTTAAACTAAAAGAAGTTGATTAAAAATAAACTCGAAAAAATTTAATGGAAGCTTCTTGGAAATAATGTTTTAAAAATCCATTCATGCCGTATAATTTAAAAAAACATTCTTCGTACTTTTGTCGGAAAATTCAAAAAAAGTACCTCGTACGAAAAACGACAAAAGATTATTTTCATATCTTTTACTAAAAACTCACCGAAGGGTAAAATTGGATATAAACTATTGTAGAAGGATATAAATATTACATATTGAGGAAACATGGATGTGGATGATAAAATACACCCCAGTAAATACCAAAGTATATACAATCTCGGATAAAAATGAGATTGTGATATTTCCCTTACCTTAGGCCGGATTTGCTTTGTAAGTGTCCAAACCTCCTGTATATTGATTTAAATAACGTATTTGACTTATTCCGGAATCATAATAATTGTTATGATATCATATATGGTTCACTTATTACTTTATTTTACCCGTTCTTTTGTAAATTCCATGTTAAAGAGCGTTTTGGGTAAAATTGTTTCATTTGTCGTCTGTGTTTTGACTTGTAATTATTCATATGATTACATAGATCATGATTACTTAATTCCAGAATATAAAACATGATATATATATATATATATTCAGAATATACATATATATAATAAATCAGTAAATGGAAAGAAATACACCGTTCATGGAGACGGTAGGCCATACGTACGCATGAACGCTGTTTTCGTTTCCTTATTGAGTTGAACGGAATTAAGTAGGTGACATTCATATATATACACATAAATCCAGTATCATTATTATGTCATATATATCATGATTACTTATTATATATACTTTATAATCATTCATGAATGGTTTAAAGTGGAGAATGAATCTCATCGCGTCGTGGAGACGGTAGTCCGTACGTACGCACAAGCGATGATATCATTCTCATGATCATGGGACTATATTGGAGTGTATGTATACTATTTCAGAATCAATATCACTTTAAAATAATAATATATAGTTATTATTTACACCATTATACCCATCCAAGTAAGGTGGTGGTGGAAAATAGATTTCACCACGGCGTGGAGACGGTATTCCGTACGTACGCACGCGCGGTGATTTCATTTTCCGTAGGATGGATAGATGGTGAAATAGGATTGTTTTATACTTATAATAACAGATCCGTATATGAGTGATACTGATGCTATTACTTCATAATGAAACAACCTAATAAGAAGAAGTGGAAGAAGAAATAAAGGTGAAAGAATCGGTAACGGAAATTACCTCTTCTTTGAAACGCCTCTTTGAGACCCCCTCTTAGGGCACTAAAATTGGTCTTTGGGGAAGACCAGAACCTCTAGGATGTTTCTAAGGAAGTGGAGAAGAGGATTTGGTAGGTTTTGGCCGATCTTGAAGGCTCAAAGTTGTGTGAGGAAGAGAGGGAGGAGGTTCCCTTTTATAAGGGAGGAGAGGGGCACCTTTGGAATAACTAAAAATATTATTTTATTATAAAGTCAAGTTCGGTTTAAAATAGCTCCTAATTGATTTATTTAGAGGCTAAGGTGGGGATGGGTCGAAATCCTCTCATCCAATAGAATTTAGACAAGTTTAGGTTCCTATTTTAACCATATCATTTAGAATTAACATTAAGTTAAATAATTTTACTTTTACCGTGTCTTCTTGTGTTCTTACACTATAAGGTTAATAAACATACTATAGGAAGCCAAACGAACCCCAAATTGTTTATTATTAATATATATAACCTTATCTAAGTCATTTTGCCGAACCTTATATTTTTAGGAATAAAATAACAATTAATAATATAATATTTGTTTTAAAAACTATTTCATGTCAATTTTGACACTATTTAGTAATTGATTTTTGTGAAAATCATAACAGAATGATAAGTTCGAAAAAAGTTACTTAAATCAATAATAACATGTCATATTAACCTAGAAAATTAGTTGGATTCATAAAAAGTCTCAAATTATATTTATTTGGGTATTTATAACATCAATTATGTCAATATTTCATTAATAAGATAATTACTGCATCATCGTTGTGTCATAAATAAATTAACTTATTTAATGTCTAAAAATTTCAAATAAATTAAAATTATGTAGGAAATCGTTTTATCTTTCTAATGAATATTTAAAATCGAATTTATCTTATGTATAACCCTATATTAAAAATGTTTTAGTAAATAAACTTTGATTTTAACTCTTTTAACTCTTCTTTGAATTAAATAATAATAAATGTCCTAATGTAATCCAAGTGGGCCTAAATGGTCATATTTTATTCCTAAGCTTGTTTTTGGTCGAATTACACTTATCCAATAGAATTTGGACATGTGTTAGGGTAATAATAATATCATTTTTACCCTTAATTACCCTATTTACTTTTAACCGTGGTAAATAAAAGTAAAAAGTTACTATTCACCAAAAATTATTTTCATCTCATTGAACCACATTTTACTTACTGACATCAACAGTGTCTCTCGGATTTTTAAATTCCACTCACAGAAGCGGTAAAATTAAGTTTTATGAAAAATTCAGTTTTTTTAATTACCACTTAGTGGTTTCACTATTCATCAAAAATTGAAAGTTTTCAGAAAAATACCAAAAATTAGGCCTAAGCTATATTTAATATTATGAACTCAAAAATGATTTATATTTTACCAAATTCAAAACATATCAGTTTCATTAATTAATTTAAAAATTAATTCACGTCGTCAAAACAAAAGGCGTGTTTTTAAGAGATAATAACTATCAAAAGATTGACACTTGTTTATAACTGGTTTAAATGTGAAATTACATCCAATGACAAAAATTGTATTAAATTGTAAAAACATATTCTAAATATACTTTAAAACCACTCAAATTAATAATTTATCACCATTAATTATTTCGATTGAAAAAGTTGTTTTTAATTAAAATTTAGTAATTTCGACTATTCATCAAAATATGAAACTTATCCGAAAATTACCAAAATTTCACCCTAAGCTAATTTCGATATTCCAAATCCAAAAATAAAATCCATTTTGAAAAATAAAATTTACAAAATTTCAAAAAGTTGTTATTACTATTCATAACGGCTAGTTTTAATAATATTTTAATAGCATATCATTGTTTAGTGAAACTCGGTATTGCGTACTACACACGCTATCAAGGAAGGTCGCGATTGCGTGTAATGAAAGGCAAGTCAAGGATTTGTGTTGTGCAATCTCCTTTTGGTGTAGCGTACAACACAAGACATTAATGAAATTAAAAATAATATTTTTCATAAAATCTCGGGGTGTTACATTCTACCCCCCTTAAAATGAATTTCGCCCTCGAAATTCGTCGGGGTTATAAATGGTTTACTACTTGAAAGTTTATTTAATAGAAACCCACATCGTAAAAAGGAATACCAAAAACAATCTTTAAAAACAAAAGTATGAAACGTAACGGTTACCCAAATAAACTAATCACTAGGTTTCCACATAGGTGAAAATATGGATATGGAAGAAGAATCTAACCATCATGTTCTGATGGAGAGTGGTAGAGAACATGGCTATGGAAAAGCCAACAATCATAAATCCATAAATTTTTGACGGTCTAATGTACCATATGATTAATCAGATATAAGAGCACTAGGACAACATTTTTGGTTTTCAAGATCGTTTCCCTAAAGTTGATGAATTAAAAGAAGTACTTACATGATTTTGGTACAATTTCACTGTTGTTCGTGCTTTGAACAATTTCCATCTATGGTGAGGTTAATCGTATAAGATTCCAAAAATGAACTTATACTTCATATATCATACCGCGTAATAATATAAAACTAGTTTCTACTAAACAGGGACTTCTTGTAGGCCAGTGGTAGGCGATAAAGGTCAATCGCACTTCGGTTGTGGGTTCGATTCCCATAGCCTTGTTCGACGCGATGGGCTGTCGCCCGTCCTGCAGGTTGTCCTTTTTCTAAAACTATATTACTATAACATCCCATCAATAATATCGAAAAAACTTCTATACTTAAACAATACTAACTTATGTCCAACATAATCCATTCCAATCTTTAGGCTTATCCATAATACTGCAGTCCACTCTCATAACATAGTGAAAACGATTACCAGAGATTTAATACCATCGTTGGTCCCCATATATCATAAGATATGTTTTTTTGGTCACATTACAAACATTCAAAGTCCTTAATCATGTATTCTCTTGAATACCCATTGAACCATAGTAAAAACATGAATGCAGTTAAAAGATAACACCTTCCACATACGAAAATCCTCAAAATTCTATATACACAAACCATGATATCACATAGTCCTTATATCAATCATGAGCTCATGAATACTGTCAAATATCTCAATCACTTTGAATACCACATTAGACCAACACATAAATATTCCAATACTTTATGATACAACATTATTTTGGAATCCCATTACATAAACACTTATTCATTCCACTACATCGTTGTCATATTCAACATCGCCAATAGTGATCGCATGTGACTTCCCTTTGTCCTTTGCCTTAAGTGGTTGTTCATGTTGCTCAACACTAACCCTTGGATTAGGGCATTTATTAGCATAATGCCTCATTTCCTTGCACTTGAAGCATTGAAGTGTTGGTGGTGCGTTCTCTGTAGTGTTTGCTTTATTCACATCATTAGAAACCCTTTTTCCATTACTTCGACACTCAGCTGCTCGATGTCCTTCTTTTCCACACTTAAAACATATTCTAGTCCCTTTAAGACAATCTCCACCATGCTTCTTTCCACACTTTGAGCATAAGGAAGCATTCATCTTCTTTTCACCATTATTCTGAGATTTCTCCTTGAACTCCATCTTTCGTTTCTTTTCAAAACCATGAGATGGATATGTAACACCAACTTCCATTTCTACCTTCATAGCACAACGCACAATTTCTACATAGCTACTGAAGTCTCTTATAGCTAATGCCCTTCGAAGACTTGGTTTTAAGCCACTGAAAAATTGATCAACTTTACTTTCAGGTTGGATGATAATGCCATATGGATACCTTGCATGTCTTGTAAAATTTTCTTCGTATATACCAACAGATTCATCATCCTTCTGCTTCAGCTCAAGAAACTCATTTTCCATCTTTGTTTGAATAATACGAGGGAAGTACTTACTGAAAAACAAGTTATTGAACTCGTCCCATTCCATGGACTCAATTTCATCTCTTGGCCTCATATTCTTGATAAGATTCCACCATTGATCAGCATCACCTTCCAAATGATACACTGCTAAGATGACTTTATCATGTTCAGAACATTGAAAAACTGAAAATATCTTTTCAGTGGTACTGATCCATTGTTCAGCAACAAGTGGATCAGAAGTCCCACTGAAAGAAGGTGGACTTTTCCTCACGAAGGACTCAATAGAATATTGTTCCCTTCTCTAATCATTTGGATGTCCAGAATGATTCATAGCTTGTGTAAGTATTGCAATAAGATTTTGCACTCCATCTCCCATAACATTTTTTTGTTCAGGAGGACAATCATTGCATTGTCCATTGCATTGATCAACACAGTCCTTTCGGGTTCCAGCAATCGTCTAAAACACAAAAAGAATAGTATGAGAGGCAAAAATCATGCTAGGGAAAACAACATTATAAAGGGGGAGTATCCTCAATATCTAACTTCTTAGGTTAAATTCTATGATCGTTACCGTAGTTATAGGACTGTATCTTATACGTATACTTATCCTTAGGGACATCCCTAGAAATACCTTAGAAATATCTCTAGGGATCTCACTAACGCTTTCGCATCCTAGTTTCCAAAGGTTGACTAAACCTTTCCTCTGATACCAACTGTAGAGACCTGAAGCCTGACGTACATTGACATTACATTACATTTGCAGAATACTTAGTACATAACAAAAACACACACACAAGGATCGTAATAGTTTAGTGTCTTTGGAAACTCGGAATATAATCTTCTAATCATGGTGAATGATCTTCAACATCTCCCATAAAGATCTTCTTTTTTTACCTAAAACCTTTCTTTATATCCTGGGGAAAAGAAAACATAAAAGGGTGAGCTCAAATGCTCAGTAAGGGTAAACCAAAGAAATATCAATCACATCATATTCATATGAACATAACTTTTTGAAATCTTAACCTGTAAAAGAGATCATAATTTCATAACTTGGGATAACTCATGGAAGTGAAATGTAATCACAATAATCATAACTTAAAACATTAAACTTTGTGGAATACACACATAATCATAAAGAATCATTTCTTATTAGTCAAGACTCATTGCCAAGACTATCTTAGTGGACAATGTCCCTTTCTTAACCGAGTCACCCTCGTTTTAGTCCTGTTTCACTGAACCGGTATAACCTACCATTCCAGCCATGTCTATCTCATGAGATATAAAATCTTTACCCAATGCATTAGAGGGAGATATAGGTCCCACCCATTTCATAATGATACCATTCTTATGTGTTCCACAAAATCATAAATCATACATCATTGCATAACCCATGTAATATACATGGAAATCTTAAACATCATGACATCATAAAACAATTCATATAAGATAAAGGAATTCATAAAAATAATTCCATCACAACATAATCAAATCAATGTAATAATAGGGATAAAAACAGAACCCTTTATTATCTTAGATGGAAAATAATTTAGATAAAACACTTGACTCCATTCTTGAGGAAAATATCCTTTCTTCTTCAAAAACATTTTTTTCCTTTCTTAACATGTCATACAATTTTAAACTAAAAGAAGTTGATTAAAAATAAACTTGAAAACTTGTAAAGGAAGATTCTTGGAAATAATGTTTTAAAAATCCATTCATGCCGTATAAGTTAAAAAAACATTCTTCGTACTTTTGTCGGAAAAGTCAAAAAAGTACCTCATACGAAAAACGACAAAAGATTCTTTTCATATCATTTACTAAAAACTCAACGATGGGTAAAATTGGATATAAACTATTTTAGAAGGATATAAATATTACATATTGAGGAAACATGGATGTGGATGATAAAATACACCCCAGTAAATACCAAAGTATAAACAATCTCGGATAAAAATGAGATTGTGATATTTCCCTTACCTTAGGTCCGATTTGCTTCGTAACTGTCCCAAACTCCTGTATAATGATTTAAATAATGTCATTGACATATTCCAGAATCATACTAATTGTTATGATATCATATATGATTCACTTATGACTTTATTTTACCCGTTCTTTTGTAAATTCCATGTTAAAGAGCGTTTTGGGTAAAATTGTTTCATTTGTCGTCCGTGTTTTGACTTGTAATTATTCATATGATTACTTAGATCATGATGACTTAATTCCAGAATATAAAACATGATATATATATATATATTCAGAATATACATATATATGATAAATCAGTAAATGGAAAGAAATACACCGTTCATGGAGACGGTAGGCCGTACGTACGCATGAACGCTGTTTTCGTTTCCTTATTGAGTTGAACGGAATTAAGTAGATGCCATTTATATATATAAACATAAATCCAGTATCATTATTATGTCATATATTTCATGATTACTTATTATATATACTTTACAATCATTCATGAATGGTTTAAAGTGGAGAATGAATCTCATCGCGTCGTGGAGACGGTAGTCCTTACGTACGCACGAGCGATGATATCGTTTTCATGATTGTGGGACTGTATTGGAGTGTATGTATACTATTTCAGAATCAATATCACTTTAAAATAATAATATATAGATATTATTTACTCCATTATACCCATCCAAGTAAGGTGGTGGTGGAAAATAGATTTCACCACGGCGTGGAGACGGTATTCCGTACGTACGCACGCGCGGTGATTTCGTTTTCCGTAGGATGGATAGATGGTGAAATAGGATTGTTTCATACGTATAATAACATATCAGTATATGAGTGATACTGATGTTATTATTTCATAATGAAAAAACCTAATAAGAAGAAGTGGAAGAAGAAATAAATGTGAAAGAATCGGTAACGGAAATTACCTCTTCTTTGAAAAGCCTCTTTGAGACCTCCTCTTAGGGAACTAAAATTGGTCTTTCGGGAAGACCAGAACCTCTAGGATGTTTCTAGGGAAGTGGAGAAGAGAATTTGTCAGGGGTTGGCCGAGCTTGAAGGCTCAAAGTTGTGTGAGGAAGAGAGGGATGAGGTACCCTTTTATAAGGGAGGGGAGGGGCACCTTTGGAATAACTAAAAATATTATTTTATTATAAAGTCAAGTTCTGTTTTAAATAGCTCAAAATTGATTTATTTCGAGGCTAAGGTGGGGATGGGTCGAAATAATCTCATAAAATAGAATTTATACAAGTTTAGGTTCCTATTTTAACCTTATCAATTATATTTAACATTAAGTTAAATAATTTTACTTTTACCGTGTCTTCTTGTGTTCTTACACTATAAGGTTAATAAACTTACTATAAGAAGCCAAACGAACCCCAAATTGTTTATTACTAATATATTTAACCTTATCTAAGTCATTTGGCCGATCCTTAGATTTTTAGGAATAAATTAACAATTAATAATATAATATTTGTTTTAAAAACTATTTCATGTCAATTTTGACACTATTTAGTAATTGATTTTTGTGAAAATTATAACAGAATGATAAGTTCGAACAAAGTTAATTAAATCAACAATAACATGTCATATTAACCTATAAAATTAGTTGAATTCATAAAAAGTCTCAAATTATATTTATTTGGGTATTTATAACATCAATTATGTCAATATTTCATTAATAAGATAATTACTGCATCATCGTTGTGTCATATATTAATTAAATTATTTAACGTCTAAAAATTACAAATAAAATAACATTATGTAGGAAATAGTTTTATCTTTCTAATGAATATTTAAAATCGAATTTATCTTATGTATAACTCAATATTAAAAATGTTTTAGTAAATAAACTTTGATTTTAACTCTTTTAACTCTTCTTTGAATTAAATAATAATAAATGTCCTAATCTAATCCAAGTGGGCGTAAATGGTCATATTTTATTCCTAAGCTTGTTTTTGGTCGCATTACACTTATCCAATAGAATTTGGTCCTGTGTTATGGTAATAATAATATCATTTTTACCCTTAATTACCCTATTTTCTTTTAACCGTGGTAAATAAAAGTAAAAGTTACTATTCACCAAAAATTATTTTCATCTCATTGAACCACATTTTACTTACTGACATCAACCGTGTCTCTCGGATTTTTGAAATTCCACTCACAGAAGCAGTAAAATTAAGTTTTATGAAAAATTCAGTTTTTTTAACTACCACTTAGGGGTTTCACTATTCATCCAAAATTGAATGTTTTCAGAAAAATACCTAAAATTAGGCCTAAGCTATATTTGATATTATGAACTCAAAAATGATTTCTATTTTACCAAATTCAAAACATATCAGTTGCATTAATTAATTTAAAAATTAATTCCTGTCGTCAAAACAAAAGCGTGTTTTTAAGAGATAATAACTATCAAAAGATTGACACTTGTTTATAACTGGTTTAAATGTGAAATTACATCCAGTGACCAACATTGTATTAAATTGTAAAAATATATTCTAAATATACTTTAAAACCACTCAAATTAATAATTTATCACTATTAATTATTTCGATTGAAAAAGTTGTTTTTAATTAAAATTTAGTAATTTCAACTATTCATCAAAATATGAAAGTTATCCGAAAATTACCAAAATTTCACCCTAAGATAATTTCGATATTCCGAATCCAAAAATGAAATCCATTTTGAAAAATAAAATTTACAAAAATTTCAAAAAGTGCTTATTACTCTTCATAACGGCTAGTTTTAATAATATTTTAATAGCATATCGTTGTTTAGTGAAACTTGGTATTGCGTACTACACACGCTATCAAGGAAGGTCGCGATTGCGTGTAATGAAAGGCAAGTCAAGGATGCGTGTTGTACAAGCTCCTTTTGGTGTAGCGTACAACACAATACATTAATGAAATTAAAAATAATATTTTTCATAAAATCTCGGGGGGTTACATCCTTTTTCATTGTTAAACCATTCTAATTTTCTCATAGTAAAGCCCATGTTGAGAATACCCATGAAAGACATGAAATCCTTCAAATCGTGCAATTATTTTCTTGAAAAGGTCTCTCCTCATCTTTTCTCTGAGGGTTTTAATATAATATTATAGCCCACCCCAAACAAACACAACCACACACACAACGACCTTAGGTACCGTGATTGAATAAAACCATAATTTGTTCACCCATAATACCAATATATAATATATCTCTCATTTCCCTAAATGAAGGAGAAAAATAACTCATTCCCTCTTTTAATAATTCTATCGGTAATTTGTTGTGACAAAACATTGATAAATAAAACTAAATGACTATGTCCCTAGAAAAAAATTGATTGTTTCATGGGATTTCAAGATAGAAGTTCATGAATCCAATTATCTTAAAAAAATAGGAGATGCAATTAATAAACTGTTTGAGTTCTAAAACAAAAATTATAGAGTCTTAAATTCATCAAGATATTTTAGAATTAAATGTTTTTTGACATGAACCTCCAGCCACTAGGAATTATAGATTAATATTGATTCCATTAAACCATATGATAAATTATATTGTATCCTAAGGAACCTATCTTAGAAGCTTAACTACAGTTAGGAATATCTCATGTCCTAGACCTAGTAATCTATCCACCATCATCCATAGAAAGATTGATATATAAATTTTTAACAAACCTGCTACCAGAAATAGTTTGTTACTTCACTACACCTTCCACCTCCCTATGATATTAAAAAATATAATTATAGAAGTGCACAATTATTTAATACACCCTCTAGGAAATGAGATGTTATCATCATCCAATCAAGTGATTTCTGAGAAGTGCATATCTCTTCTCGTACCCCCTTTAACATTGATTATTTGAGTAGAATACATGATGAAGATGAATTCTCTTATGATCTAGAGTAATTGAATTAACGTTGTAGGACCAGTGAATTGGAGAAAACCCAAGGTGATAATCTTACAGGAATATTAGGTGTGCAATATTAAGAAATCTCCAATGTCATATAAATAGGTGTAGAGTGATTGTAAAATATGTACCATTATATTATAAATCATCGATTATTGTTTATTACAATATGGGATTAAAAAAATTTATCAAATAAAAGTATACATATTTTGGGGATTTGGATTAGAAAACCCAAGTGAAATCATTAGTGATAATAGTAAATATATAAAAACATCAAAAATTTCAAGAAATATATAGATAAAATGTTTTCAATGAAAACACATCCTTGTAATGATACTAAAATTGGACTTAGATCTAGAAGAGTTGTACCTAGGGGAAATGAACTTCAAAATGGTACACTGGGATTTGAATCCATCATCACCCAGTACATGAAAAATATTTCTTATTGGAAACCTATTTTGGAACTCATATGGTATAAAAATTGATAAATTCATAATCACTTTACAAACTCTTATGATGGGATCAAAAATTACCATATTATTTTATGATAGAAAATAGATAATGGATACATAATATTGAAACATAGAAATTCATAGGTCAGGGAATTTGTGTCATTAATGGGTTATACATTTAATGCTCATGTCCTCCCATTTATTTTTTTAATTGATCAAAAAATTTCATCACTCATTTTCACTTTATTCTAGTAAATGGCAAGAAATATGAGGAATTTAGTCAATAACCTTCGTGAGGGGAAATTACATAACTATCCATTTTATATTCTAAACTAAATTATAGAAAGTATTTAGAACAACATGAAAATAACTTTTAAACTGACTTATGATTTGAATAGGAACATGAATTAGGGGGGAAACGTACATACCTGTATTAAATATCAAGTTGCATTTGAGCCATTTTAGTAAAAAAAAACCTCCAAATTTCAATGTATCTTTTTAATCGTTAATTATGGAACTATTTATCAGCTACTTTAAAATAATCATATATATTCTTCAATGATTCAAGATATAAAATCTCATGCTAGATGTTTATCATATGGAGGGAGAACCTGATCCATTGGGGACATTGATAAAAAACACACAAGTATGAAGAATAGATAAATGCGATAGAGTAGAAAGAATTCTAAAATATTTTCTTCATTAAATAATTTCTCTTAACTATCAAATAGAAAATATTTATGGACTCCATGTCCATATCATGAAAGATTAAAAGCATTTTTGGGAAGTATAGGGTGAAATTCTCAGAACATGAATAATACACCTCTAGCATTTTTGTTACCCCTAAATAAAATATTGATCACTACTTTGGTGGGATAATTCCATGTGTATGAATATTTTTTCCCATTTTGAGAAATTAATAACTATGAGTAAATTTTATGATGTTTTCTCAAATCCAAAATAAATATCTGTGAATATTAAGGGCTTCATGTGTATAAAAATAAGAAGTGGAAGATGGATTTTAATTTCGGTAGTACGTAGAGAAATCTCATTGGGGAAATAAATTCCAAAATACTACTCATAAAAAGTGAGGGAACAAGAATCCCAATATTTTTTGAAAATAAAGAGGAACTAATTCTTATATTGGAATAATGGAACCTATATAGAAATTTCTATCAATATAAATCTACTAATGAGATAGAAGAACAAAATTGTTCATTCATTACTTAGCCTATCGTCCAATGTTTCCACTACAAGGAACATGGACATTATGAAATCCAAAGCAAAAAGGATAAGGTATGCCAATAAAAACAAAAAATAAAAACATAAAATGACATGATAGAAGAAATATCTTAAGAAATAAAAACCACTAAGGTGGATCTTTACTATAATGGGGTGACATGTACACCAATATACTATTTGATATGGGTTCTTTTCATTCTTTCATACTATTTATGTTTAGTATAACTATTCCCTCACAACCACAAAACTTGTATGTAGAGATACTGGTGTAAACATGAAAATGATTAATTATTTCATCCCAATTATATTACCTATCCCCTGTTCATATTTATCATATAAAATTCTAATAAAATTTTTTGATTCTCTATTTAACATAAATTTATTCAATTTTCTAGCTAGATTAGATTTTCCTATATAGTGAAAATAAAAATGTCAATATAAGGAAATCAACCTCTATATAATAAATAATCCTCTAATTATATATAAGTGTAGGGAGGAGGAATAATCTCATTTCATATCATTATATAATTATGAATTTTATTTCCTTATGTGTATGCATATCTTCATCAAATGATTGTAACTAAGGAAAATATCATTCTAGAATACATTCCCATGATGAGAGAATATGATGATGTTCTTCTTAGTGAATTATATAATAGTCCTCTGAAACAAGAAGTGGAATTGTTAGTTAAGTTTATACCTATAGTTTTACTAATATATATAAATTGATCTAGATTTACTATATTTTAACATAATGTGATGAAGAAGAAACTATAGGATAACTTTGAAATAGGGATTATATGGCCATGTGATTTATCATGTGGTGAACTAATCATCATTATCAAGAAGAATGCTGGGTAAATGTACCTTTAAATTGATTATCATGAGATGAACAAGATATGATAAATATCTTTTATCCTTGTCACCATATTGATAAATTTTTATATCAACTTTGTGGAGATCAATACTTCCCTATTGTGGATCATTAGTCCAGATAATATCATGTAAATCAGAAGAAAGAGGATAACCTGAAGACATCTTTTCAAAAAAGGTAGAGTCATTAGAAGTTCATAGTGATTCCATCTTGACTCACTAATACCGCAAAAATTTTCACCGACATTATGAATGGGTTCATTAGATATTACTTAACTAAATTTTTTGTAGTATTTATAGATGATATTATTTTCTACTCCAAAATAATGGTGCAATATGAGGTGATTCTGAATTCTATAATATAGATTTTATTAAATTTGTTATTTGTGGACTACCATAAATTAGTGTTATGGATGGACAATGTATAATTCTTGAAAAATGTTATCATTGTTTTAGTGATATCTAGGGCTCCATATAAAATAGTGGAAATTTATTGATGGACAATAACAATATTTTTTAAGAAAATATACATTTTACTCAGATAAGCCTAGAACTGTCATCTATATTTGAGAAACACTTCATTATTTTCAAGCCTCTAAAACAGATAAATGGGAATGTAGTTATGTTTTTATAAACTGAATAATGTAAATTCATATTTACATAGTTAAATAAGAGGATAATCACGGTAGCTATACCCATATTACCCACCAGTGGGGAATGATTTTTGATCTACAATGTTTCATTTAAAAATGGATTGGATTGTTTAATCATATAATATTAATAAGGTATATCCTATGCCTCCCACCAATTAATTATCCATGAGATTAACTACATTACACATGATTTATAATTGGTTGTAGTGATCATATAGATGTTGATTTACATAAAATATCTTTATGGGGAGAAGTTTGACACATACATGGATCATAAAATCCTAATATTTATATTCATAGAAAATTCGAAAATTATGTTCCAATGAAGGAGGTTTTAGCTAATCCAGGATTATATCTATTCAATACATAAATATCATGAGAAGGAAAATAATGTGGAAAATGGTATGATTATAAATGATCATGTATCACTATCCATGATGACGATTGCATGAGATCTGATATTTTTGTATATTAAATTGATAGACATTGGAATAAAAAGGTTCATTATCTTGAATTTATAAAGTAAATGAATAAACATCCATTCTTTAGAGGATAAAAGTGGACTATAATGTTGATAATCTGCTATAGAAAATGGTAGAAACTAGTCAACATTTTATCTTTTATAAATATGGATTTATATGTTTTTGTAATTGGATATATTTCTAGTAAAAAATAGAACTAAAGACTAAATTTTTGGATGTTGTTCCTAGCTCATCCATTTTTATTCATCCATGAAGCACAATGAAGCATAAATATATATATAATAAAAACTAGTTGGATAAGATTTATAAGGAAAATGTAGAATAAGTTTCTCGATTGATGGTATTACGAAAAGTTCAAGATGAATGATAGATGTATAAGAGTATAACGTATCCATTCCCTATAAAAATATGAAAATGGGATAAAACCCATGGATTTAACCATAGGACTCCCTAAGACACCTAAAAAAATAATACCATAGTAGTTTATCTCCTTAAAATGTAATTCATTTTCATTACTATCAAGGAATAAATTAATATTGACCAATGTTATAAGACATATATAATTGATTAGGAAGTACTGATTGGATTTACCCTCTCTATTGTACCAGATCAGGATCCGAGTTTTACTTAGAGGTTATGTAAAATCCTTTTGCAAGTACAAGAAGAATAGTTTTCTAATACATGTAATCACACCAAATTGAAGGTAAGCCTAAGAGAACCATTCAAACTCTGTAGGATATTCTACGATCACGTTCAATTTAAATATAAGGATGTATGAATCATCCCCTTTCCCTAGTGGAGATCTTGTATAACAATAGTTTATATTTTAGAATTGAAAAGGTACCATATAAGGATCTATGTGGGGAAATTTTTCAGACTCCAAAATGTTGGGATGATGTTGGAGAGTGGAATCTAATGAGACTATATCATTTCTATAAAATGACATAGAAGGTCCAAACTATTCAACTTCATGTGAACTTTTCATGAAGTCGACATAAAATCAACACAATCACTAATCTATGAGACCTAGTGTTTGGGGTCGAAAATAAGGTGTTCCTTTATATATCACCATAGTATAAATTCATGAGGTATAGGAAGAATGAAAATACTATTCCTTGATACAACACCCCCTTTCAGATCCTTAATCGCAACAGATTGGTTAAATTTTGGCTAACACTCCCACCAAACAAATAAAAAGGACATGATTCATTCTGTGTATCCCTATTGAATAAGTCCATACTATAAACATCACATGCATGTAATGCAGCGGTGGTGTCCATAAAAAATGATCTTTCATGTGTGGTAAATCTAATGATGATATTAGATCGCACAAACAAATTTTGATAAAGCAATACAAATCACCTAGTAATAATATGGTGAAAGAACTACAATTTGAGGAAGAAAAATGGGAACCTAAAGTTGTGATGTGACAATATGACCCTCATCTATTTTAGTGCCAAAAATTAATATTTTGTTGGTAAACTATTGGAAGGTGAATAATTTATAGTCTATATTTTTTTATAAATTAATATCTCTTTATCATGAAATTATATTTTTATTATGTGATGTAGTTATAGAAAAAATATACACTTATTTAATTATTTTGGGAAATTAAAAGTAATAATATACCAAATTTAAAGAATAATTAATCATCATAACCATTGATAATATGATCATTTTATATTTACCATTAATATTAGTATATATTAAGAGTTATGAAAAGGTATAATTGGAAAATCAAAAAAGATGTAAGGGCCTATACCCTTATGATCATACCCAATGGATCACATTTGGCAATGTTTCTATGGTACATGGCATCAATGGTCTTCACCCATTACCAATACCAAGATGATATTCAATAAATAACCCATGATCAAAACCATTTATGGGAGAACTTCATTTTTATCTAGATCATGATCCAAACAATGTCCATCGAATGACCCCAAGAATGTGTCACAATCAAATCCCATACCATTAGGGATACCCAATTGTAAAAAGGTGATATGTAACTAGATCATAGAACCATCAATTTTATTATTATTATGATTATATTTATTTTATTTTATTACCACATAGTAAATGGTTAGTTAATTAGTTTTAAAAAATATATTTTTGTTCAATGAAACATAAATTTTATTTTTAAAAAATATATATTTCCATTCAAGATACTAATTTTGTTGAAATAAATAATTTTTTAAATATATTTTATTTTAATTAAGTATTATAATTATATTATATTAACATATATATAAATGATAATATAATTTTAAGAAGTCAAATAATACTTTTTATAAGGGTCATAAAAAATAGTAAAAGAAACCCATTATTTTTTAAATGTGGTTTGTGATTTAAAATTTTCATTTCTAATATTTTGATAAATATTTTGATTAAATAAATATAATTTTTAAAATCAGAACGTTGGTGTTTTCCAATAGTTAATTTTTAATAGTTATCTCAGAAAATAGAATTTCTCATAAAAAGTAATTATTATTTAAATTTATATTATATATTATGACATCATAAAACACGAAAAGTGTTGTTATAAATTCTATAAAAAGTATCCATACAAATAAATAGGTTTTTCATTTAAAAAATTTATTTCATATTTAATTTGATAAATTTCATATAAATTTAATGAATCATAAAAATATATTATATTATAATTTTCTAAAATTAATTCTTCATGAATATAACTCACTTCCACATCACCAAGGGTATTATTTTAACAACTCAAATCCTTAACCATATAAAATTGTAAAAATGTCTACTATTTTTTACAAATAATGGGAAAAAACCCTAATATAGGATTGTGGTTTTGATTATTTTATCCTATAGGGTCCACAACCTATGTATATAAATTAATAAAGAATTACCCTCTCTTTTTCTATAATAACCAAGCCAAAATTCTATTATTCCTAACGTAAAACCCAGTGAGTATGAATTTTCTCTTCCTTTCCCTTTATATAACACTCCCATGGTGTTCCCATGCTCTTAAGAATATCCTACCGATATTTTAGAAAATCCATTTCAAGATATATAATCCTTTCCTTCTCCACTTTATTTAATCACCATATTTATATTGTACATTTTGATTTCTAATAGATCATGTTGGGATGTTTTTTTAAAAGAAACCTCTTAAATTACTTATTATTTAAAAGTATTGATGTACCCCATTCAGTCCCATTAATCTCTTAAATGTGTATTTATATACACTTATTATACAAAAAATGTTATCCTATGATTTTCCATGCCAATCATTTGTATAGTTAATATGCATAACTATTTCCACACTAGGGTATTCTCCAAGATATTCATATTCATCATTGATTGGGGACATCTGCGTATGTAACCCACACTCTATGACCAGGTGATTAACATTTATGAATGACACCTTTAGTATATATGATCCATTATGGAAACTTATTAATATAAATTATATTAATGTGATAGGGTTGGATAGGAATTATACACCATATAATGTATGGGTTTTTTTTATTTCATGAGACTCCATTTATGGTCCATAAGAAGTTATCATAAGAACAATATGATATTATGTATTAATGTTTACCAATGAATTGTTTTATGTCGTTATGTAATATTTTGTTTCCGTATTACCATGTTTCCTTTATTTTATCATCTTATATCACACATCATTGATCATTTTTATGATTCTCACTCCTTTAATGGTACCATGATGGGCCTCTTAACTCACAATTATTTCATCATATTATGATATGTATCAATAATTCACATGCATGGATTTATATATAAAACCTATTATATGTAATTCCCTCGGTTATCCCATGAGACATTAAATATAAATGATATTTTTAAGCAAATTGTTTTTATTGATAAATTTATATTATTGTACCCATATTTCATGTTAATGGGATATGATTGTATTTAAAAAAACATGGGATCATGATCTTATGTGATTTTATTTGTGTACTTTTAATATATAAATCATTAATTAAGGTGTATAAAAATATTGGTTGTCATAAATGGGATGTAATTCTTACAACCATGAATAATAGACCCACTATATACCAAATTCAAGGTACAATGGGTACCTAGTGAGACCCTAATAATATAGGATCCCCTAGAGGTCATCGAGGTACCAAGTGGCCTCTCAAAGGTTACATGGTGGTGGTATGGCTTCCTTTTTTAGGTTTATTTAATTTATAATTTCATTTTAATTAATCTCCCCCTTTATTATCTACATTATCTACCACCCTCAACATCCACCAATATCATTTCTCGCCTCTTATCTTCCCCTTCACTGAGCTCTGGAATCATAATATCCAAGTATATTGAATTATATTTTATTTAGGAGGCTCTTCTAGAAGCTTTTATGGGAATACATATGGTATATCTCTTTTTTTATAACTTATCTATGTAGTTTCAACCTAAGTCCAATGTTGGTGCCAATATTTTTATTTCTCATTTTTATATAGACGAGGTCAAACTGAACAACAATACTTGGTGATTTAACTCCTATAATCCCTAGATAAGTGTTTTTTATATATCCCCACATTTAACATGATTCTATGTTATATATATATGAGTTCTTTATGGTTCATGTTCATAATTTTGAGAAATTGTTCAACTAATTCTCTGGGGGTTTGGTAGGATATGAATGAGCCTCTTTGTGATGAATTGATAATGTCATCATGGTAGGGTGATTTTAGAGTATACTAATGAATATTCCTCAAAGTATTAAAACCTATATTTAAGTTCAACCGACTGAGTAGTGCTTTGATTTCATAAAATAACATTATTTGTGGATATATGAGAAGTTTTATTATCCTATTTTGGGTAGGTTACTTGGGTAGAGGTCCCAGTTTGTGATATTCTTTGGGAATTGCAATGGAAGGGTCTCAGTGTAAGGACCTATCCCTAGTTTCCTGGAGTCGGTGCCTTATTTTTGTACATTGGCATATAAACAAGGAATATGCACCTCGAAGGAACGAGTAGTTTATTATATTTAGAAACAAGACACATATATAATTTCAACATTATAAGTTGAAATGAAATACAACATATACATTTTATTGGGAACATCCACAACTCTATGTTTATCCCAATGGGCCATTCATAATACACTTCATCATTTTCGGAGAAAATGAAACATACTAAAGGGGTGATATCAAAAGATATTTAAGGATAAAAAATACAGTGGAAGATATCTTAAAAATAAACATTAAGCATTGTGAATTACTAAAAATACATTCTGTTAAAAAAATAAAATTGAACATAATATGGCAGGAATAATAGATGAATAAATAACACCATAATAAAACATAATCATGGGTATTATACTTTTAAAATATACACATTAACAATCAATACTATTTTTATAAATATGTAATTCATAATGCAGGACATAATAACTATATGATCAAGGCCTCGTGCCCAGACTCTAAATAACAATTTTATCAAGGCCATGTTCTAAGACCATGTTCATCTCATGATACATACCGATGAACCGAGGGGATATATTGGAACCTAGACAACACATACTAACTTTAATTCATCCTTATATGATCTAGGATAAACATAAACTACATATACATTCATATTTAAACTAACATGAGAAATGAAAATAATGATCTCCAAACATTAAGCATAAACACTAAAGATTCATAGTAAATTTGTGAATGGTTTCAAGATAGCATATCAACATTCAAAATAATCATAAATGAATCAGTTAAATATGGTATATGATAACAAAAAATTTTATTCCCAATAATACATAATAATAAACAAGAGTGATGAAAAATATGAAGATACCCTTATAAAATAATAGAGTAATTCTTAAGAAAAAAACACTTTTACTTTGAAAAGAAGTGTTATTTTTTGAAAAGTCCTTATATAAAACTAGATGTGAAATAATATAGTATTTTTATAAAAAAATTATTGATTTTTTAAAGATGATAGTTTCTAATGATATATTATAGTGTTCCCATGAAAATAGGAAAGAATATGAGAAATTATCTTGAATCAGGAATGTATTTTGGGAAGAATTTTTGAAAGATCCTTTTAAACATGTAACTCTAAATTGATGAAAGTATGAATAGGGTTATTAAATTTATATATAAAAATTACACAGAAATTATGAGGGGTAAATATAAATTAAGAAAAAATTAATTGAGGTAGTTAGAGAATAAAGGTAACCCGAATGGAAATGGAGGATCAGGTAGAAAACCCATAAATTACGTCTGAAGGTGTTCCTCACATGATCTTAATCACCTGAATAATCAAATGCAGGTTCATAAATAAATAATTAAAGAGACTAAAATACATGAAATTTATTTAGTATAACCTTATTAGTTTCATTCGTGGACTTTTTATGTGTTAAGAGATTTAATTTCGTTGTTTGAGACTTTTTTTCTTCTTGGTTTTCATAATCGATTTACTTATATTCACATATGGATAAACATGAAGAACGAGAATGGTGTCCCATAGAAGTTTTATTTTATAAGTAAAAAAACTAGAAGAATAAATATTTATAAATTTTTGTGGTTGTCATGATTGATAATGAATAATTATATAAAACATTAATTAAAATTGTTTGTTTTAATTGGAGGTTTTTGATCACAATGAACTAATTCTTATTTATAAATTAATATAATGTGTACAAAACAAGTCCCAAACCATAAATAAGTTATAATAAATATATTATATTATAGTTCAACTATCAAAATATTTTCATAACCAAAATTGAAGATTATAAAATAAATTCAAAACATGTCATCCTTGAATGTGATAAATTAACAAATCTTGTATGGTGTTTTCATTTCTAGTAAATAATAAGGGGAAATGAGAGATGATTAATAATTATTTCATTATCATAACAAAATTAGAGTACATTTATGGTACTATATTCATCACTAAATTTGGTTGAAAGGAGATAAGGGAAGAAAACGAAAAGAAAGGAACTTGAAATAAAATGAATCCCAAAAAGAATTTACATCTTGATGTAATCTTCCTTGAGATCCACTTGAGGGGAGAGGATTTCATATATTTATTAGACCAAGGGATTTTGGATGTGGGGGAGGAACATGGTAGGATTTTAGTTAAATTTAGACAAGGAACATGGATTGATAGGAGTAAAGATAACAGGGAGTGTGGGGGATTTTATAGTTTAGAAGAGGAGTAATTTTTCAATATCTTAATTTTTTTAATATTTTGTAGAATACCTACAATATTTTTGATTATTTTGAAAAATAATAGTATTATTTTTCTAGGGGTTCTAACCAAGTGGTCTTACATCATCCTTAAATCACCTATGATTCAATAAATCATGTATTTAGTATTTATCATAAATTATCATATTTTTATATTCACCTAAAATTGAAGTATTTTTTAGAAATATCAAAAATTAACCATAAACATTTTTAAACATTAAGAATACAAAAATTATGTCCATATTTTTAAAATAATTTCATAAATATGTGAAATTTAATTTTTAAATAAAATAAATATTTAATTGAAAAATATAGATTACAAATTTAAAATCAAATTTTAATATTTTCAAAAGTTATCCAAGGACTCATAAAATCATCATAAAATATATATATAACAATGTTTTTATTAAAGAACTTATTTTATGAAAATTAATTTAAATCCATTTATAAATTTAAAACAATAATAAAATATTTCTCACTCAAAAAAAATACCAATAATTAATTACAACTTTATAAAATGTTTTATTTCATTTATAATGTGTCTAAACATTATTTATACATCCATTGATGAGGTTACAATCCATAAGGGTATATTAATATTCATAAGGGTAAGTTTGTATTCACCAAAAATTAAGTTGATATTTTCAAACTCTAAATATCATACTGAATACAACCGTGTATGTCAGTTTTTCAAAATTCAAAACAGAGAGGTGGTAAAATTATATTTAATAGATAAGTTATAACAATGTGGTGTTTTGTAGTGACTGAGTGTGTCATGATTTCAATATTTATTTGACAAATATTGGGTTGTCACATTCTCCCCACCTATCAAAAATTTCATCCACTAATTTCACATAATGTTACCTCATAAAAATATTTAGGTAGGTCTTCATCATAAGCTCCTCAGGATCGTAGTTTGCCTCTTCGATTTTATGATTTTTCTAAAGTATCTTTACTTTTCAAGTTATCTTATTTGCCAAAACTTATTAATTAGAGTCCAAAATATAGAAAGGCTCTTCACAGTATGATAAGTTAGGATCTATTTATATTCCTTTAGAAGTGAGGACATGTGTTGGGTCTGGCATGTACTTCCTCAATAATGTGACATGGCACACATTGTGTACATTGGATAGGATGGGTGGCATATCCAATCGATATGAAATAGCTCCATTTATCTCTATAAATTCAAAATTACCAATGTACCTAGTGTTTAGTTACCCTTTCATTCAAAATATTATAATACCCTTCAAAGGATATACTTTCAAGAAAACGTGATCTCTCAATTGAAATTCCAAATCCTTAATTCTAATATCGGCATGGCTTCCATTCTTTCTTTGAGATTAATTGATATATATTTTAATAGTATTTACCGTTTCTGTTGTTTCCTCTACAATCTATGGGCCCACAAACATCCATTCTCCAACTTTATCCCAACAAGTTGGTGCATGACATCTCTTTCTGCTCAATGTTTCATATGGTTCCATTTGAATACTTGAATGGAAACTAAAACCATATGAAAACTACACTACAGTTAAATATTGATCCCACATACCATGAAAGTCAAGTGAACATGATCTCAACATGTCCCTTATGGTTTGGATCATCCTATCTGATTTCCTATATTTTTTAGAGGTATGTAGTACTCAAACGAAGCTTAGTATCCACATATTTCTAAATAATTTTCCAGAATTTTGAGGAAAATTGTCAATCACGATCAGACACAATTGAGATACGTGCTCCTTGAAGCCTCAAAAAATCATTGCAATAGAGTATTTCTAGGAACTCCAGTGGGAATCCTCCTTTTTGGTGTGGAAATTTTTAGATTTCACAAGTTGATCAAGAATTACCCATATCACATAATTAATTATTAGAGTTTTATATAATCCATTGAAATAATACATGGTTGTGTCAACATATTTCCTTGTAAGAATAAGAAGATGTTGAATGAATCCTCTTGGATGTTGTCTTTTGGCCATTACTTACTGACATACTAGACATGTTTATACATAATCAAAGAATTTCCTGCTTCATGTTGTTCGAGAAGATATATTCCTTTAAATTGTTAAACATCATTGTGTTACCAGAATGTATAGAGATATTCAAACTATGTGCATCATCTATTAACTCGCTTTTTTAGCCCAGGTATATCTTGAACCCAAAGCCTCTTCCCAAATTTAAGAATTCCATCTTCACACATGAAGACAATGAACTTATCATCATTCACACCTTTAATTTTCTTTTGAAGACTCTCAACATCAGACTAAGAATTTGTAATCCTCTTCAATAGAGAGGATTGGGAAACTAAATGAAAAAATAGTGATGTTTCACCTTCTCTGATAATTAACATATCCATAGTTACTGGATCCATAAACACAGGATCCCTTTTAATCCTCATTTTGTTTAGGAATCTATGAACCTTCTTACTCAGTGCAACATCTACCTTATTTTCCATTCATGGGTGGTAGTGTATAGAAAATTCATAGTCCTAGAGTAGTTTGATCCATATTATTTTCCCCTTTGATTTCATTATATGATAAGATATATTTTAGAATCTTATGCTTAATATATATATATATATAACACTTTTTCATAGATATATTGTCTCCATATAATTAGAGAAAATATTACAACTTGTAACACAAGATCATGAGTAGGATATTTTCTTTCATGAAATTTTAGCATTCCTGGATAAAAAGGAAAAAACTCTATCATTCTTTATATGAAAACAATTAAATCTTTTCATTGATGCATCATTATAGATCACAAACTAATCATTCCAAGGTGGTAGAGACTGGATTGGAGAATTCACTATTATCTTATTCAATTACCCAAAAGAATCCTCATATTCTTTTTTCCATATGAACTTAACCCCTTTATGTGTAATCTCGGTCATTTAAATGGCTAAATAAGCATAGTTATAAACAAAATTCTGATAATAACATACAAACCAATAAATCTATAGACCTCATTTATGTTTGTTAGATTATGACATTCTTGTATAACTATTGTCTTTGTTGGATCAAAAAATATTACATCTTCGATAAAATGTTGATAAGAAAGAAAACTAATTGTAGACAAAATTCACACTTTATAAACTTCCCATATAATTTATTTGATTTTAAAGACTTTAGAAAGTGTGAAAATAATTGTCATGATCATCTAAGATTTTGTAGTTTACCATGATATCATTAATAAATACCACAATGAAGTCATCATGATATTCCATGAAAAATATATTCATTACATCCATGGACACAAAAGGTGAATTAGTCAGTCCTGAAGGAATTACTGTAAAATTGTAATCACATACCTGGTTTGAAATTCTATCTTTGGAATGTCTTCATTTCTCACTAGAAACTGATGATATCAAGATTGGAGTTCAATATTCAAAAAAATTTCGGCTCTATGATGTCGATCAAATAAATCATCAATTTCTAGTACGAGATACTTGTTCTTTATTTTATAGCATTGATTTCCCTATTTTCAGTGCACAACCTCAAAGATCCATCTTTTTTCTTAACTAAATGGAAAAGGGATTCCCATGGAGGAACTCTACGGAAAATAAATATTTTATCACTCAGTTCCACTTGTAGTTTCTTTAATTCTACTAATTTAAAAACGGACATTCTATAAGGGGTAATCGATATGGTCCTCGAACTAGAAATTAAGTCAATGTAAAACTCATTTTTCCTCTCTAGAGGATGTCCAAATAAATCCTCTGGATACAAATCAAAATATTCTTGAACAATAGGCACATCTTCAATTTGAAAATTCCTTTACTCACCCATTGTTATTGAATTCCATTACTCTCTAATAATTTAATTTAGCAGAGCTTCTAGTAGTGGAAGTATATAAGAATCTATTAGGGGAGTATTTTTCTATAAAGATAAGGAATTCAACACTGTTCTAAAAAATATTAACATCCCTCTTATTGATGTATATCTTCGCATAATAATGTGAATCCCATATCATACCCAAGATTATATCAAATTAAATCGTGGGTATGATTATAAGGTTAGAATTTAAAGCACGTATACATATCATGTGGGGGACTGATTGACACATATTTGTTGCAATGATACATCCCCTAGGAGTTTTTCCTAATAACACTTTTATTAAATAAAATTAGAAATGTCTTGTTTTTCTTGGAAAACTGAGAAGAAATAAAATAATTAAATGATCCAGAATCAAATAAAGCATTGGATGTGTTCTAGGAAAAAATTAAATTACATTCCACTACATCGTTAAGAACTTCAACCTCAGTAGTTTTGACCATATATGCTTGGGATTTTTCCCATGGCCTTAATTGGGGAATGTTCACTAGATGCTTTGGACATTCATCTGCATAATATACCGTCACATTACAATTATATCATTGAACATTGACTGTTTCATTCATTCCCTAGAGATCATTAAATTGGTGTCCTTTCACTCTATACTTGTAACAGAATCACATTCCCTTTATGAAAGGGCTAGGGTGTTTCTTCCAACAATTATTACAATTTTTAAGGTTAACACTTCCCTTATTATCCATTTCCTAATTTCATTTTCTAGAGTTTTCAGTAGCCGTCTTCTTCTATTTCATTCCATTAAATTAATAAGACGTAGAAAATTCTATTTATATCTTGATATAACATGAAAATATATCTTAATATAATTAGAAATTTTGGGATACTAGAGCCTTTTGGAGGAATGGTTTCAAAAAATCAAATTATCTATCAATCTTGCTCCTTGGATTATGTATATAGTCTATAACATTACTTCATATACTTTTAATGTTGACTTAATAATTTGAAATATTCTCATCCTACTATTGCTTCATATTCTGAAATTACCTCTCCATATATACTCATTGTTCACGAGGGAAGTATTTTTCTAGAAAAATTTCCCTAATATCCATATATTCTATCTCTTCTATTTCTTCCTACTAATTTTTTTGGATTAAGGACCACCACTTACCCCCATATCATGATAGATGATAAACTTATATGAAAAATTTCTCTCTTTTATTACTACCCAAAGTGAAAATATCCTCTCTAGGGAACTTATCCACTGATCAGCTACAAATGGGTTTGTAGTCCCACTGAATGATGTAGGTTTATTTTCTTATAAAGAAATATTAAAATGCTCCTCCACATTGTAGATATAGACGATACATATGTTTAAAGTTATTGTTCATAACCTAATTTAGTTATCCCAGTATAGTTATATATTTCTCAGCACTAGTCGTAGCTCTAGAGCCAACATTTGTATCTTGCATTGGATGAGAATCTGTATATGGGGTACGCACGTTTAGGTGGTTTCCATTCCTTCCACTAGGTGTAATTTCTAAATAATGGAAAACACTAAATTAGGTTATGAATAATAATATATAATCCCAACTAAAAATACTGACAGAAATTGAAATCTTATGCATGGATAATCCCATAATCCTAAACAATGTTTATTTAAGGAAATATTTACATTAATTACTTCATATTGACATGTATAAAAAATTTCAAATATCCTTAGAATATATAATGGGAGTGTCAACCCAGCTGTGTAGTAATTCCCATTATCATGTACTAGGATACCCCCAAGTCATGCACGAAACTCATTATCAAAGTTTTCACTCTGAGCTATAACTATGACAGAACCACGTCCACTTGTAGTATCCAAACTAGGATGTATTTTTTAGATAGATCAACATAATAAATCTTTTTGTAAAAACTACAGTATATTCTTATATGCTTCTCTACAGAGACTAAATTAGATTTTTTTTTCTAAACTACGTTTTCTAAATCTAGTTTCTTTTTTTTGTACAAAACTTTCTCTGATACCAATTGTAATGACCCGACCTGAGTTTCCCGGAGCAGGTGCGTTATTTTTTTTTACATTGGCATATAAACAAGGAATATGTAGCCTAAATGACTGAGTATTTTAGTAGGTTTAGAAATAAGATACATACATAAGTTCAACATTACAATTTGAAATGAAATATGATATATATGTTTAAATGGGAGCATCCACAACTCTAAGTTTATTCCTACGGGTCACTCATAATAAAATTATTCAGGTCCCAAGAAAACGAAACATAAAAATGATGTGATCTATAATTCTCATTAAGGGTAAAAAAATACAATGGAATATACAATAAACAAAAAAATTATGCATGTTGAATAACTAAAGACACATTCCTATAAAAAAACAGAGCTGAACAAAATATAATAGGAATAAGAGATGAATTATTAACGTATTGTAAAACATAATCATGGGTATTATAATATTATGATAACCACAAGAACTATCAATACTAGTTTTATAATGTGGTAATTCATAATTCGGGGCATCATAACCATACCAGCAATTCCAAATTCAAAAACCATACATAAACATTTTGTCAAGGCCTCGTGTCAAGACCTAGTTTGTCTCAGTAGACCTACCAATGAAATGAGGAGATAAAGAAGGCCCCACCCAACAAAAACTAAGTCCAATTGATTCATTATATGAATAGGGATAAACATAATAAATATATACAATCATAGTATACAATCATATTTAAACTAACATATGGAATGTAAAAAACATTCACCAAACATTAAGTTTAAACAATAACCATTCATAGTAAATTTTTTTATTGTTTTAAGATAGCACATCCACAGTAAAACTAAATGTAAAGAATTCAATTAAATATGGTAGATGATATCATAAAATATTTATAACAAATGAAATATAATGTTCAATAAGAGTGTTGAAACAGATAAATATACCCTTATAAAATCATCGATTAATTCTTTAGATAAATACATTTTTACTTCGAAAAGAATAGTTATTTTGGAAAAGTATTTGTATAAAACTAGAAGTGGAGTAATATATATTTTCAATATAAAATTATTGATTTTATAATGATAGTTGTTTTCAAAAACAATTTATTTTGATCCCTTGAAAATAAGTAAGAATTTTAGAAATTCTCTTGAATCCGGCATGTATTTCAGGATGGATTTTTTAATGATCCTTTTAAAACATGTAAATCTCTACAAATGAAGGTAGGATTATGGTAGTTAATCATATATAAAACATTAAAATTTATTTAGGATTGGTAAATATGAATAAAAAAACTTTATTTAGGTAACTAGTGAATAAAAGAACCCCGAATGAAAATGGAGGTTCGGGTAGAAAACCCTTACCTTAATTCCGAAGGTGTTCCTCACATGATCTTAAATACCTGAATAACAAAATTTAGGCTCATAAATTATTAACCCCATAACCTCCCATACATTTAATTCTTTTATTATAAACTTATTAGTTTAATTTATGGAATTTTTATGGGCTAAGATATTTAATTTCATTGTTTGGGAGGGTTTTCATCCTTGGATTTCATGATCAGTTTACTTATATTCATGAACGGATAAACATGTAGAATGATAGTCACTAATAATAATAGTAGTTTAATGTTATTAGTGAAAACCTATAAGATTAAATGGTTATATAACTAGTTTGGTTGTAAGTGGTTATGATGAATCATTATATAAAACAATAATGACAATTTTTTGAGTTAATTGGTTGTTTTTGATCACAACATACTCATTTTTATTTATAAATTAATATCATAAATAAAAAAGGATTCAAGAACCTAAAATAAGTTATAAAACATTTATTATATTCTATTTCAACCATCGAAATGGTTTAATGAACATAATTGGGGATGTTAATAGAAATTAAAAACCCATTATCTTGAATGTGATAAATAAACACATCTCGGATAGTGTTTTCATTTCTGGTATAAATGACGTGGGAAGGTAAGATGATTAAAATTTTTTCCCTTATCATAAATATTTCTAGTACATGTATGGTATAGAATTCATCAAAACAATATGGATGAAAGGAAGTGAGGAATGGAAGAGAAAAGAATGGAAATTAAAATAAATTAAATGAAAAGAGAAATTTACCTCTTGAACTAATCTTCCTTGAGAGACTCGTGAGGGGAGATGTTTTGGACTTTTTATGAGAACAAGGGCTTATAGACGTGGGTAAGGATATTATTGTATATTTGAGTAGAATTTAGGAAAGGCACAAGGATTGAGTTGTGTGAAGAGAATAGGGAGTGAGGTGTGTTTTTATAGTGGAGGATAGGAGTTATTTATGAATATCTTAATGATTATTTTCTTATTTTTCTCCAGAACTACAACAGTATAGATTATTGTGTCCAGGAATTGTAATATGTGCATTTTATTTTGATTCAATCTGTTTTACATAAACCCATCGTCACATATTACTCAATAAATCATGTATTTAGTATTTATTGTAAATTATCGTATTTTACTATTCACCAAAAATTGGATTATTTTGAAAATATCCCAAAAATTCACCATAACCATTTTTCAACATGTAGAATCAAATAATTAAATCCATTTTTAAAAATAATTTTTTAAATATGTGAAATTTTAGTTTTAAATAAATTCATTTTATAATTAAAAATACAGATTTAAAATTTAAACCTGATTTTGTAATACTTTCTAAAATTAACAAAGGCCTCATAAAATTATCCCAAAATAATTATACAATAAAATATTTATTTAGGAACATATTTTTTGAAAATTAATTTTAAAAAAATTTATTAATTTAAAATTGTAATTAAATGTTTATCACTCACAAAAACACTAATAAATAATCAATAATTTATAAAATGTTCTATTTAATTTATAATGTTACTCAATTTTATTTATAAATCCATGGGTGAGGTTACTATCCTTAAGGGTATATCCTGATCTATAAGGGTATGTTTCAATTCACTAAAAATTATGTTGATCTTGTCATACTCTAAATATCTTACTAAATGCAGCCATTAATGTCATTTTTTTAGAATTCAAATCAAAGAGGTGGTAAATTCTTGTTTACTCGGTTGGTTACAACGAACTGGTGTTTTGTAGAGACTCAAAGATTCATGAATTCAATAATTATTTTCCACATCCTGTGGTGTTATAATAAGTGTGTCCTTATACCGTTATAATGCCTTCATATGGGTAGATTGATAGGGGGTATGTCTTCCATAACTAGATTCCATGATCCATGAGATGATTTGATTATTCAATGCAATGCACTGTAGTGGTTTTTTAGATATTGTATAATTGGGATATGACTTGGTGGGTGTTGAAAATGGTATGACATGTGGGTATTTTGATGAAGGGGAATATATTTGCGATTATTTATGCCCAAGGAAATGTCAGATCATGGATTGTAATAGTTTTCCATATGTGTGGTTCTTAGGGTCTAGGTGGTTGGGTGGAATCTTCTTCAAAAAAATATAGGCATAATTCATGGGAACTATGGAATGAAGATCTATGGGATTAGTTAATCCTTGGGGAGCACTTATTGGGGACTTTGATGTAAATGGAGGATAATTATGAGATTAGTTAATCCTTGTGGATCCATTATTGGGGACTTTGGTGTAAATATAGGATAAATATGTGAATGACATGTGGAATATATGGTTGATAAGCTCTGTAGATGGATGTTGTATATTTTTAAAGTAACATGTGATCGAAGAGTCCCGATTTATGAGTTATAACACCCTAATATCTTCGAATATATTCTCCCATTAAATAAATTTAATGAATTCAATAAATTTTCATGCATGAAACATAGAACATAACTGAATAATGAATTATTACAATGAAAAATGTAATATATTACATGATAAAGTAACAAAACATAATTATAAAATTGAATTAACTAATTATAATAAGCGCTACTTTAATTATTCATATATAAACAAAAAATTTTAGATTAAAAACATTATTTACATTATATAAGTTCTATTTAAAAGATAAATTTTAAAAATATCATGATTTTAATTTAAATAAATGAACTTAATTTTTTAATTCAATATATGGAAATTATATTAGGTATAATTCTTAGGATTTTTCTATAACGATTGATTTTAAGGGGAATATTGAAAATAGTTTTTTCAAATATCGAAACATTTATGGGAAAATTATGATTTAACAATGAAATAAAATAAATATATGAAACCTTTCCCTCAAAAAATATTTATTTAAGAGCTAAAATAAATAATATAAAAATATTGTATTAAATTTTGAAACCCATTATTTACTTTTTGGAACCAAAGTAATATTTTATTAGAATATAAAATTAATTTGGTTCTTTTAAATTAATTAAATATTCACAATGATCCATTCAGTTTGGATTGATTTTAATTTCCATAAAATGTAATTTTTATCTATAGTTCAATAAATTTCATTCAGATCAATAATATTTTTTATTTTTTGTGAAAATTCATTTTTACATTTAGAAGTCATTTTTCTAAAAGTTGTTCTTTATTGTGTTTTTCATACATACAATGAATTTAATTTATTACAATTTTATAAATGTAATCAAAAAAATTGATTCCATATTTTGAATAAGAATGTTAAATTTTTGTTATAAATTCAATTTCATTTCTCATCATAAAAATATACTTCCTGGGTAAAAATTTATGTTATTATGGAAAATGATAAAATGTCGTAAACTAATTTATAATGATTCAAATATAATAAAATATGTATTTCATTGATTTATAGAATTTATTCTCAGATCCCCTAATGTCATATTTAAAAAATTTAAATTTTAGTACCACTTTTTCATGAAAATTACTATATATTATTTAAATGTTAATGATATTTATAAGGGACTCACTCTCCCCACTTATAAAAGGGTTTCACCAATACTCACTTGTATACATACATAATGAACCTTGTATTGATCATTCAATTTCCTAATAGATTACAATATTTATCTCTTCCCATTTTATGGTGTTTTTTTTCTCACTAATATGATAACATAAACATTTTTAAGGTGTTAACCATTAGAGGATTCTCGAGGAAAAGGTAATTATCATAATCGAGTTCATTAAACATTATTTATTCTCACAAAACCATGGAATCTATTATGTGTATCTTAATATTATTATATTATTATTATCATTATTCTAAAATTTATTTTTCTTGATGTAATAACAGTAGTATAATTATCATCCATGAAATGAAAAATGAATGTGTTGATCATGAGTATGTGTGGACCACTGCCACCAAGAAGTGATATATTTTGTTTCATCACAAACTCCTTTTTATTGTTATATAAATAAATTTAATGAAAATATATGATATTTTTTAAAATATTATAATTTTATAAGGATAATTTGTTCTTTATATTCCATTCTTCCCATCCATTGAAAAATAAAAAAAATTTATTGTGCATGCATGCAGAGTACAACCTCCATGAAGTGATATAAATCATTTTTCATCACCACCTTACATTTATGGTTTTAAAAGTTAATATAATCAATAAATATGGTTACTATTATATAATATTATTTTTTTGATGAAACCATAACCCAGGATCAATTACCAGAATCTTCAAACCAAAATGTTTGTCAAAAATTGAATAGTTGACACCCATATAGTGGATTTAAAGAATAATATTTATTTAATGGGTAATTAGAAATTATAAGATAATACTATATAGTAATTAACTATTAACATTTTTTAAATAAAATTATAATTATTATGACTATATTATGCAAGACTTTAGATTGTGTATGAATCATGATAGTACATGAAGTATGGGTTTCCTCATCTAAATTTTCATTCATTGCGATGTGTTTTATACTAACAACATTATTTATTTTTTATTGTATATATAATTATAATGAATATATTATATAATAAATTTCATGAAAGTAATGATTCTTTTCTAATTCATTTTAGGTTCTTTCTTTTATAATGTTTTACTTCAAAGGTTACCATATCATTAAGGGTTTATGTTACAATATCACTTTCATGAAGATTCTTTATCTTTCAATTTATTTTTGGGGAATTTTATGTTCATATTATCTTATATTTATTTATATATTTTTCAATCATTCTTTCCATTTTACAAATTTTCTACTCAAAAATACTGAAAGAATATTTTTAATAAAAATGACATCATTTATCCTTTTTATGGAATTATATTCTCTATATACATGTTTTTAAAAATATAAATAATTATATTCATATATATATTTAGATGGTTAACAATAGTTTTTATTAATATTTTTGAAGGTATATAAAATATTTTTAAAGGGATGTTATTATTATTTTAAAAATTGGTCATTTAACACATTCTTTACAAAAATATGAAAAAAAATCTTAAACATTTATATATTGAACGGATTTCCTCATTTTCATGTCCATTATTCATCATGGAGAAAAAATTTACAAGTTCCATTATTTACAAAAAACTGTTATTCCCATTTCTCTTCTTTTTTTAAACAAATTGTTCCAAACTTGAATGATACATATTCTTATTTTTTAAAATTCATTTATAAAATTATTTTTCATCTTTATAAACTTAATTTAAATAATTTTAATGTTTAACAGGGATAAGAACATATGATACTATATGTTGGGGTAGGTTACCTAGAATAAACATCATTTCTACATTATGATAAACTTATATTCATTGGATGGATATTAATAAGCTCCTTATGTCATTGTGATTATTCTTCTTCATGACATTGTATGTGATAATGTCCAAAGAGTATCTGTCACACTAAAAGGTCATAGAGGACCCTGACTATGTTGAGAACCCAGAAGTGACATGACACTATTATTGAACATACTTTCTATAGACAAATGGTATCATTTTAAGGGACACAAATGATATAGGATACCAGGGGTGGATATTCCAAGTAGTATGAGGAACCTTCTCATGGTGTACTCCCTTGGTAATTTCTATAATGTTATTATAAGAACAAGACCTACCACTAGGATATCCCTAATTACAAGTGTCCTTGTATGTTCCTATCTATGAATTTGTGTATTTTTCCATAGTCTTCAATATTATTATTTATGGGTATAATGACATATGTTGTTAGATGTATTTGTGAAAACCATAATGACATACGTTCGTGGTGAAGTAGGATTTGTTGGGTGCTTTATGAGTAATATTGTATTAATGAATAATGTGAGAAAGGATTTTTCCCTTATATTCCATAATAGAGGTTTATATCTCAGGCCCTTTGATGGAAATGATATAGCCTAAATAATAACTTGTCTCTGGTGTTCTATGGGAAAGTACAATTTATGATATGTCCAAGAATGAGAAATTGAGAATAGGGGTTGATGGAACATACACGCACAATTCATTATTAGAGATAAAGAGACAAATTGATTATATTACATGGTATGTGTTCGTATGAGGCGACATGTCATTCTGACACTAAATTCTTTCTCTATTGGTGACATGGTGTATTGTCTGATGCTAAACTTAGACTTTAGGCTGATCCACCTAATTCAACTGAGAAAGACTCCTAGAGGGTCACACACTATGTTTGTCTAGTATCATTGTTAAATATTACATTATTTATTACTTAATTGGTTGAATAATGATTAATCCTAGTTGTGGTTTAATAATTATTCATGGATGCCTGATTTCATTTATTTTGATACTAGGTATTCAATAGAATATATTGTGGGTTTCTTTATTAATGAATATTTAATTTCTATTTAGTGAATACAATATTTTTTTTATATAGTGGTGATAAATTTGGTGATATTTATTTAATAAATAAAGAGTCATTATTCAAGGTTTAATAAATATGTTAGAGGATGGGCAGACCGAGATAAGGGTTATGTATCGAATAATAATATAGAATATTATTTTATTAAATAATATTTAATTATAACTCACATGTTAAGTGAATTCCAGGAAATAATAATGTTTCTGTTATTATTTAACGTGGGGTTTTTTCTAGGATTAATAAAATAATTAAAAAAGTTGTGAAAATTTCTAATTATTATCCTAGTGGATTATATTCTAGGATATCTTATTCTCTTATTATCTAAGTGACGATTATTGGTGTTGTGCACAATTAATTGAAAAAAAAATATCAATCCTAAAGATATTTTTATTCTCCATGAATTCCCTTTATAACTACAATGATACTCCTCCACTGGATCAAGGAGAAGGCTTTGAATGTGGATTGCAAGGAGATTAAAGGCAGACATCACAAACACCCAAATCATTTATGATTGCACTTGGAGACTCCTCTGGTAATGTTTGAAGATATGTGTAACACATATAGATCCCTAATAGAGGAGATTTACACTTTATCTCTACAATGAAACAATGGTACACCTAATGATCCATGTCCAAACACATCATCGAAGAAAGAATCTCCTTGGGGGTAATTATTAAATTTAATTTAAATAATTGTATAAAAAATATATTGATCTTATCTCATGGTTCTGGGTTTCTATTCCTTTGTCTAATTCCTTGATTCGATTCAATGTTTTTTTTGCATTCATTGTCAAATTGGTTGCAGATTGTTCATTTAATATGGAAAAAAATAAAGTTGGGCATTATCCCTCACATGCTTCAACTACGCCTGGAACCTACATGTGGTACTAGATTGGAAATATTATTATTTATAATTATTAAATGATATTTTTATGATTTAAGCATTAATAAATTATTTTTCCAATTCAAGTTTAATCATTATTTTTTAATATTTATAATGACATCTGTTCTTCCTCTATTGTTTCTTGCAGATCTAATAATAACAATAAATTTTATGATTAATATTTAATCAAGGAACTCATCTAAAGCTGCCAAGGATCAGGGATGTATAATAACATTCTATACACTATGTAATCATAATGGTTTTTTTGTGTATTATTGTTCAATGCATCAAGATTTGGGTTGGTAATCATTTTAATATCTTGCATTATTTAGGAATTACTAACACCATTAATGACCATTATTCCCCGTGGATTAGACCAAGATTAAGAGATGCATGGAAACTAGAATACATGTCATGTGGCCCATTGGACACGGCCTATAGTCCATTGGGGTCAGGGTTGAGTCGTGTATCCTATACAAAGCTTTCCAGACTGGTGATCATGTAACACAAATTCTACATAGCCTGTGACCCACTGGACACGCCGTGTACTCTGATAATTTTAAAGTACACCTCGCACTCCATTTCCCCAAAATTGCACTTTGGATGGATGTTGAGCAGGGTACATGCTATGTAGTCAGATCTATATGTCATTTATTTTTTCAAAATTACGTAGATTTAAAATTTATTAGCATATTATGTAACCATTGGGACATATACCTTTGTGTGGGTATAAATCCAGGAAACCACAAGTTATAGTTGTTTGATATACATAAATAAATGGTTAATTATTATCTACATAATGTTAAAATATATCTACATCATGCATGAGTTATATTACAATTATAATTCTATATTCATGTTACATTTCAAAAATAATAATGTATATACATGTACAATACTTTTTTGGTAGTTTTGGTTGGGATTCACTGAGTTACCAACAAGGTACAAGTTATGTACAAAGTTAATTTTGAATAAATTTAAAAATTTATTTAAAATTAAAATGGATGGGAATATTAATGAAAATCATAAAAAAAATTGATAAAAGGATTGATTGATTAATGAAAATAATATACAACTCGATAATGATTTATCTTAAATGGGAATGATTAAATAATTAAATTCTAGTTTTATTAAATGTGTAGTTCGTTGCATGCATGTGGATGATCATGATCTAGGACAAACCAATGTTTGTGATTGGTTTCATTTTAATTTATTATTAAATTATATTCTTTTTATCTGTGCCTTCTCTCATCATTAATATGTAGGGCATGCATGCCCATTGTTTCTTTAATGTAAACCCCCCTTTACGGTTCACCTGCATGTGAGTAAAAGTACATGTGATGGACAAAACTCCCAAGTTAGTGGAGGTGGTTTTAGTTAGGAGCTGGGGTGAAACCAATTCAAGTAGATACCATGGTGGAAAGGAGGAAATCTGTAAATATGAAAATAATTGGATCAAGATGATTCTCCACTATTTTAGTGGTTATTTTATCAACCACTGAATAAACTCACCATTTAAAAAATCTCATGATCATACAGTTTTGTTATTTATGATAGTTTTATGGTCATTCATTATGGATGTTTTTTCATGATCACATTGATAAAGAATTAAAATGTATAAGTATTGAACGAAAATAAAATAGATTATGCATAAATATTATCTAATTCATTGTTAATCACATAAGATTATTCCACTTAATATTAACAAGAATGTGAAAAGATAATAAATGGAAATTTACACATAAAGGATTAAATCCCTCAATAAAATATTGTTTTTATATATAATTCCACTACTTCATATATAATTGAACTATAGTTCAAAGTGCCTGACTAGGAAAAGTTGTGGTGCTTTAAATTATCATGGAATTAACATTTGAGTTTTTGTGTTTACTTGAATTAGTTTACTTCAGGGGTTGATTTCCAAATTAGGAATTGGTATAACAAAGAGGCAATGGTTAAGGAAATCCAAAATTAATGATTTCATTATTGGGGAGTCCATTCAACAGATCCTGGAGTTATGAGTTAATATATTTAGCTATTTTGATATGGGGTGAATAGGCCCTAAATTTTAAATTTTCACATAATGATGTGAAGAATGGATGTAATGGAGCTTGTTTCTCTCACTAATGTTGCCCAGGTTAATGAATTATGTTCTATATAATATTTGATATCATTATGGTATTTTGTTTTTTTATTGAAATCAGTGCATGAGAGAGAGAAAATAGTTTTTTTTATGATTTTTGTTATGAAGATATAGGTTTTGTATTAGATGTTTTTTCGGGATATAGATGATGAGTATTCAAGAACATATAAAGTGTTTTTGGGAAAAAGGATGATGGATCTGGATTAGGATAATGATTAATTTTCTTGAATCCAATCCATTATCATATATGAGTAGTGATTTTACGTATTATTGGATAAATCAACTATCATGGATTTATCTTTGATTATTATTGACGATAATAATCCACATTATTGGGATATTTTAATCAATATCATTTCTATAGGTCAATGCATTATACGGGAATTTAAATTTTTAGTCACGAAGTAGTGGGAATTTTGAGAATTAGTAATAAGATTGGTAAACCAATAGTTGAAACATATCTGGGATGTTTTTTATATATGATCGTGTATTTGGGTGGTTATTAGGGTAATCATGAAGGGTTTAGAGGGGTATTGGGATTTCATATCGAAATAGAAGAACCAAAGAGTAACCAGTGAGACCTCTAGGATCTAAGATCCCATAAATGACCAAAACTTGCTAGATGACTTTTTGGGTTATATTTGTAAATTTATTAATTAAATATTTAATTAAACTCTCCCACCTTTTCCAGCCAGTTCACCCAACACCACCAACCCCTCCTCCCCCATTTTCCCCTCTCCCATTATCATTGAAGAAGATTTTATATTTTTATCTACCAATAGGTTATAGTATTTTCTAAACCATGATTCCCATATCTATATGTTTAATGTATTTCTAAAATTCTCTCTCTTTATCTCTATCTCTATTTCTCACTCAATCTCTCCCTCTCTCATAGTGTGAGTTTTTATCAATTCTTTCCACTATTTTTTTTGTAAATATCATTTCAGGGACTATTTTTATGATTTATTGATTTTATGTATATGAGGATGAACCAATATTTTGATATCATATGATTTAACTTCAACAATCCCATATTAGTTGTTTCCTTTTATATTTCACCATATATATTCCTTTTGAATGTGATTTTAATGTTTTTTCACTATTATAGTGGTATAGAATTTTTTGATAGTTATATGTAGTGTGGTATGCTATTTTAGTCCCTCTATAGTTTGAATTGTGTGTTTTATGCTGGTTTGGGTGAATTTAGTGTTTCTCAATAGTGATTCCACCAATGGGAGTGATCTCATGTTGGGTTAGACGAACCCCATAAAGGTACTTAATCATGTAATTAACAATGAATAACATAGGTTTAGACTATATGGGAGGGTTTGTTTCCCATTATGTGTATGGACCCTGGGTAGAGGAGTTTTAATTGCAAAAAAAATTGGGATATTGTAATTTAGGATTTCCCCATATCATATTTAGTGAAATGGGTTTGTGGTTTCACTTATTAAAGCCTATGATAGGTTTCTCGCATAGTGTAAATTTCCCATGTGATATACGATATCATATGAATGATGTTTTACATGTCTTTTGGATTAGTAAACATCATCAATGAATCACTTATAATGATTAATATAAGTCTATACCTGAATATTATATATATATATATATATTAATGTGCTTGATGAATATAAAACTTCAACAAGCCATGTATTTTCAAATTTCATGTTGACTACTATATGATAGAAAATAAAAATAATATCCATTCATTTTATAGATAAATAGAATGTGAGGGATGGGACACCCCTCTTGGTTGTAACATGACACGAGAATGTTATAACAGAATCTATCTTCTTCGTTGATCCCCATTTTATTTATTAATAATACATTAGCACTCCATTGGTGTTTGGATTGTTATCTCATTATGACTACAAATCATAAAATGGTATACCATACATAGAGGTAGGATCCTTTTTTATTTTTCTTGTTTAATCCAATCATGGAAACTCCATAATGTTCTAGAGATATGTATATTACAAAAAATTTGATGTCTTTATTGTCATGTTTTCCATTTGAACTAATTTGTTATATTGATGACATTTTAGACATTATAATGAGATTCATATGATTATATGATCATGATATGATCTCCCAAAAATAATTAGTTGTATCAGATCTACTTTCATCAATGGGTCAACATGGTTATATAGTAATATTTTGATGAATATGTATGTCATAAGGTGTTTGGTATTGTATCAAAACTTTTGACGTGATGGTTTTTATCGATTTTTCTTATTCAATTTGTATGCCTAATTTAAATAATAATTGATTATATAATAAAATCCCATGGTTTTGTTTAATGTCATAAGCTTTGATGACATACATCATAGGCTATGTCTAAACTGAGTTTTCTCAAAACACAGTATCATGTCATATTGATGATATAAGGAACATAATAAAAAATTATCTGAATCACATAGAAATACCTTTCATAAGAACTAATGTCAACAAATGACTATGATTGATAATTCTCTATTATCAGTTTCAAAATGGGATATAGCCTAAAATGTCTAATAATTAATATTGTAGAAATTGTTTCTTATAGTATATAAATTGTTTAGAAATGATAGTTGTTATGTATTGTAAATATGTAATTTTAATACCTAAAAAAACATTAAATTGTAATTTTTATATCTCATGTTTTTAAAATAAATAAGGTGGTCATTAACTAATTTATCCATTTTAAAAATTCATGTTAATAAAATGTTGGTGAAAAGTTTATACTATGTTTTCATTAAGGAATGTTGTTAATTTTTTATTATAGATTTTCAATCCATAAATTATATAGAGGGTAAAACCAAATTCTGTTTAATTTTATCCTAACATGAACTTAATTTGTAATTGAAGTTATTATCTTGAATTTAGTTTTTCAATATAATATTAACATATAATGTGTTAGTGTTATAATGAAATTTATTCTCTCTTGAGTAAAGTATCTCTATGTAGATAGAATTGGGCGCATAATTCCCAATTAACTGGAGGCTTATACAATGTTCTAGAAAATATAGTGTTTATTCATAAAAAAGTTAATCTTTTTTATATAAATAAAAAACATTTACATGGAAATATCATATACTTTATTCATATGATGAATTTGTATATATGTAAATATTTATTACTTATATTTATGGTAGAGTAATAAAAAATTAGATTCTGTAAATATTTATATATTAATATGGTTTTAAGATATTATTGTTTTGGTTGGAATAGAAATTCAAAAAATTCGAAGAAACATTGAAATATAATGGTTTAAAACATGATATAATAATGATTTGATTAGTTGAAATAGTTATGGATTTAATATTCATGATGTTTTCATTAAATAAGAGTAAATTAAAATGAAAATACCACAATTAATAATTTTGGGAATCACCATAAATTATACATTTTCAATACCTCAATCAATCAATATAATTTTCCCTAACATTTTGGTACCCATGGATTATTTTGGGTAATGAATGAAAAAAATATGGTGGTCCAAAAAGGTAGGTGACTAAATCATAATTTGTTTTTTAACATTGTTGGGAAACCATAATGAATTAGATACTAGAAAAATATAGATTATTTTATATTCATATGATGTATTTGGATAAATATTTATCCACTCAATTATCAAAGAATTATATATGATATGATTGATAATTTCACTGAAAAGATATATTCATCGATTATTTTTATGTTCACATTAATGTATGTCAGGATAAAATATGGGTATTTTCCAACTAAATTTATATGATATATGAGGTCATATTTTTTGTGGGATCCATTTCATTAAATATTCTTGATGAAAAGATACAAACATGATACTAACCCATATATATTTATTTTTTGTACATTATGACTTGCATCAGGTGTATTATTTTGAGATATATTATAATTGAGACCTATATAGTAATTTTATATTGTTATTTAAGGATGATAAATGTACACAAATAGAATCATTTATGAAATCTATATATGAATGTTATTGGGATCAATTTTAGGAACTATTACTTAGAGATATTAGATTATTTTTTTCAGACACATAATTGTCTTTATAGTCATTTTCATGGAGATATAATGGAATTTATGAAAGGTAAATAACATATAGTTTTCTATAATAGAGAATGTCTTGTTTCCTTATAAGATGGATCATATGATCAATGTATACCTACTATATTTGTTCTCTAATTAGGGAAATATTAGTATTGTTTTACCATGAAATAAAATTTATTTTATATAGCTTGTTTATAGATTTATAGATTTTCATTCATTATTAAGAACAAGATTTTCAATATACATATTAATGAAATATTTTATGGCATAAGAAATTTATAAAATGATTAATATATTTTATATAATTATAATCCTATCTGTAATATTCAAAATAAGAAGGTCCTTTTGGATTCTTTCCCCACTTATATTTCGAACAGTTTCATTTTGGATAGATAAATGAGAAATTCATCCATTAAATTTATAGATATTTTTTGTTATAATCATTCGATCTTGGATCATTTGAAAACTGTGAATATTTTTATTTGGAAAATATGACCAGATAACCTTTTAGTGGAATGTGTGAAAGGTTTAGTGGAATATTGGATTATATATATTATGATGTATATAGACATATAATTACCAAAAAAAGTACTGGGTATAAATATTTCGGTAATTTTAATGAGGAATTTAGTCTATACAGTTTTCAGTTTCTGGTGAGATATATGTATGGAACTTTTGAAAAGTTCAAAGTGTTTTAGAAAAAAATATGTAATAAAATATAAAAAATCAGTAAGACTCTCTGATAAAATTTCGTTGGTGAATACTTGATCCATTAATTTACTAATCTTAAATGAGATTATAGAATTTCTACAAAACTCACTCAAGATGGAACTACATTTTAGAATGATGTGTATAAATTAAATTATCATACCTTTATGAAACTAGTTTTATCAATAATGATTTTTTTTGAAGAATTAATTTTATTATGAGGATATTTTTTAGGAGTATCCTACATTCCTACATAACCACATTATTTCTAAATAAATCATAAAGACATAATATTAGATATAGACATTGAAATTTTATAAGATTAATTTTATTTGTATTTGGGGGTTGTGAATCATGTGTAAAAAATATTTTAATTAAAATTTCCATAAATTATGGAAAGAATTATTTTCTGGTTATACCATGGAAATTCTTGGACAATATTTCTATTATAATACTCTATATGTGTTTTTAGACCAATAAGGATTTTTTTGAGAAAGAGATCATATATTGAGGTTTTAGTTGGAGAAAATTCATACATAGTTAAGTAAAAAAATAAAAAGGGAGTGTTTCTATGATTTTTTCTTAGATGTTTCTTAAAATCATTTTAGAATAAGAACTGTATTTAGTTAGAATAATAATTCCATGTGTTTTTATGATTTTTTAGCAGTTCAATTTATAAAAATTTATTAACAAAATTAATGATGATATGATGATCCAATGTAATAACCCAACTCCCTTTAATGTGTCCATTGATTGTTCGGACTCTAAGAGAAGGGTACAAGACATGTAATAAAAAGTAAATGAAATTTAGACTAATTTTTTTGGGACATGGTGGTTTCTCTTAATGTGGTGATACACATAGGGTGAAAGTGGAATTTCTCATGAAATATGTCATGGATGGTGTAATGACTTTCTATAAAAATCCTCAAGTGGTAAAGCATAATAAAAAAGTCATGGTATTGAATATAAATAAAAAAATTTATTTTTTGTAATGATTAATTCTATTCAAATATTTCATTCCATAATAACATATTTTTATTATGAGATATATCAAATGTATGTAAAAATTGGTTTCCTTATTTGTAATTTATTCAATGATATGAATATATATCATCGCAAATGTATTTAATATAAAAATATGTATGCTATGGTTTTAATGATTTAATGGAACAATAATGGATTGAAATAGGATTCTTAGAGTTTTAATAGATATTTTAATGTTGTAATCAAATAGTTTTATTTAGACAATAATGTTGATGATTCTTATGTATATAATAGGATTACTTAGTGTGTGGTTTTATTTTTTCTATTGTTTGTTCATTAAACACTAAATTTCTGATATTATGCCCGAAATTTAATCATTTTAATTATTCAATTGGAAAAAAATTTCATGATACAAGAAATTGTTTAAAGAAGATTACATAATGGTTATAAAGATCTATAATTATAAGTCTAATATAATGCTTGGATTGAGTCAGAACACATATATTGGTAATGTTTCAAATCTATTTAACATGAAGAACAATAAAAATAGGTATTTTATATTCTTAAATGGAAAAAAATAAAGAATATTCAGATAAATTCTATAGAGTGGACAAAATTATGTATGCACCCACTACATGATGTATCATGTTTTTTATGTTGCGTACTTGAACCAATTTCATTTTTGCTCTAATTATTAAAAGTAGATACCAATACAATCATATAGAGATTCACTAAAATATTTTTAAGAAAATAATTAAGTACATGGGAGGATCTTGGGATAAGGTAATTTTATTTGGAGGATAGAATGAGATCAATGTAAGGGGATACATTGATGTTAGTTTTCATTCTACTAAAGATGACATGAGATCTCGATCTTGTTTTTCATTTTTCTAGAATGGTGGGTTTATCAGTTGGACTAGTTACAAATATTCCATCATAGATGACTTGATAATATAGGTAGATAACATCAATGAAAGGGAAGTGGTTTTGATCAATAAGTACATCAATGAAGAAGGGGTTGATCCTTGCATCATAGGATAAATTGACCTTTACTACAAAAAAATGGAACTCTTACTAAGACCATGGAACCATGGTCTCACCAAAGAACCAAACTCATATTTCTAAAATATCATCTTATTACAATGTAATTGAGAGGGGAAATATAATAACCAGTGGGTGTCTATATTGGAGAACATATAAGATCAGTTGATGAAACTATTATCATAGAAAACGAATTAGGTTTATTGTGAATATCATAGTACACGATATGTGAGATATTGGATGTAATGGTTTTAAAATTTATTATCAATATATAATAATGTAGATAACCATTTGTCATACATTCATTTGTTTTGGAACATATATTACATGAATATTTAAATGATTATATTCCCTTAATGTATAACATTGGGTTGTCAATAATTGATGATTGTCATAGAGTATAATGGGTTGTGGAGATTTTTTTATGAGACTAAGTGGTGGACTCACGAGATAATAAGTGGATACATATTATTTGGACTGAACCACCATTTTATATCTCATTTAATGTCATAAAATTATCTATATACTTTGTGGAGTATTCTTATCTTGATTCCTTTTTTACATAAGGTTGGAAAGATACAATGAATTATATCGTTTTCACTTTGAAAACATTCCTACACAATACTTATGTACTAGCTACTTATTTTGTTCTTGGGTATGTTTTTGATAATTTAATTGGTTGGAGTTCAATTAAGATATTATATTTCTAATCATATGATGAGAAATGGAATTCGGTCCATAAATTAATTAAATTGAGAAAATTCTTTTCCAATCATAGTTGAGTGGAATGTGATGTGCTTGGTTTCATGGATGATGGGTATTTTATGTGATCATCTTCTAGATTAATTAAATGTGTTGTATTCATCGACCTGGTTAGTATTGTTTGGAGAATAATTAATTTTTGATATATCATATACTATATTAAAAATTTTCAAATATATTGTTAACATGATTTAATTTAATAACTTATTATATAATACTACATATGATGTTTATGATAAATCTTGAGGAGGTCCTGTCCATATATAGAAGTCATTAATATTTATTAAGATCACAGGAAAACCCATTGTAGCTTTATTGGCACTAATTTGTTTCTAGATGCCTCTCCTTTCATACAAATATGGAATCTATATTTTTTATTTATTTCCAATTCCATAATGTCCCATAGAGTCACATGGTTAGTCCTTAGGATAATGTTTAAATAATAAATGAATGTTTTATTCAAAAATCTGAAGATAGCTTCATAATTATTATCCATCAATTTTTTTGAAAGATTTACAATGATTTGTGAAATTTTTCATTAAATCCATAAAATAATTTTAGGGAAATTGGAATATTGTTTGAAGTGGAAAATACTTATTTTATTTGATGATATATCAAGATTGTAGTGGCCAATATATGAATGGGAGTGCCTCTATTATATCATATGAATTATTCCTGTCATTGTGTATAAAAGGCATGTGATATCTGATATCACAAGAATTAATTTGACTGAATCATCTCAAGGTAAAAAAAGTTGTATTTATTGATTTATGCATATAAATACATAGTATATTTGTTAAAGTGATCAATAAATATATAACTCTTAGGGGTATTTAATTATGGTAGTGTATCTCTGCTTCTATGTGAAGGACCCCAACTCTCCAATTTCATCATTTAATAATGACATCCTATATAATGGATATGATCACCCTATTTTTCGTAATTAAATTCATTCAATATGTATCCAAATATATCTTCCTCTCTTATCCCCAATATTGTTTTCAAAGAAGGAATTATCACTCATTTGGTTTCCCTGGGGTCGTCCCTTTATGAATGAGGATTGTAGTTTGATATACCATTAGTGGCTTAATTATCCTTTTAGTTTCCATTTAATTATCCCAATCAAGTAGACACTATCACATTATAGAGAGATAGGTCTTGTATGAAAGAAGGTACAACCTTTTTCATATTCATAATTTAATTTTAGTTTACAAATGATTGATTAGGAATTATAATGGGTTTTTTAATCTGACATGATCATGACATTAACTCCCAAAAACCATCAATGGTATTAAATCATCTTTCATAAACAAATAAATATGTCTTGTCAACTGAATTTTCTAATACAATTCATGTCATAATGTGTTTGGGAAAATATCATATCATACCATACAATGAATTTCCTCTATTTTTTCAATCTAATTATGTAGGAATTTTTTATTTCATAAGGTGTGATATATTTAAAAACCATGCTTCTGTTAATCAATGATAATAGATAACATAATCAATGGATGAAACAAGTTTTCTTAAAAATATTTCTTATTGATGTGTCAGCATTATGGGGTATATCATTAAATTTGATTGAAACCCTACAACAACACCTTTAGTGAGAACCAATATACATCATATAATATGATTGAAAATTACCATTTATCAATCTTAAAATATGATATGGCCAAAAATGTTTAAAATGTAATATTTTGGTTGTTATTTAATATTTTTTATTAAATTTTTATTTAATGATAGCTTTTAGGCATTATAAATATGTTTAATTTTATACCAAAATAAAATATAAAATGTTCATATTTATATATCATGATTGGAAAAGAATATTGTGCTCATTTAATCTTTTACTCATATTGAATATATATATATATATAATTCAAATCAATAAATGATATTAGGTAGGTCTTAATTTATGTAACATATTTTTATTTCAAATTCTCAAGCCACAAATTACTGGTTGGGTATGATAATATTCAATTAAGATATCTTGTACCTTCAGCTAAGTCTATAATTAATGTTATTTACTTGAATTAATTTGTTGAATATTGTTTATACATATTATTTTTAAAGTTATTATGAATAATATTATTCTTGAATAAATATCCCTTGGTAGGAAGAAAATAGATTATTCTTTACACTATCTTATAGGAATATTTCTTATTCAAAAATGGTTGTGGTTAAAAATTTGTTGATCTAGGCTTACACAAGTGAATTTTAACAATTTCATAAAATTATAGAATATCTATATAAAAATTTCTTATACTTTGTGAATGTTATGTATTTTGATATGTATAAATATTTTTGACATTTATTTTTTTGTGAGTACCATAAACATTGTTTTCTATAATGAGGTATAAATTATTAAATTATGAATATATTAATTTAGTTTTTTGAATTAGGATTAAAAAACACAGTAATTAAAAAAATTATATTCAATGTAAAAACAAGATACACCAAAAAGATTTCATGAGATGGAATAGGTATGGATTTTATATTCATATTATGAATAATAAATTGGTCATACATTGAATGAAAACCACTGAAATAGTATGTGTGACATTCCTTCAATGTGTATCTTTTAAATACATTGATGATTAAGTTTGAGTGAAACTAATTTTTAGGTTCCCATGGATTACATTTCCTACGTAATGTAACTAATAATGTGACCCTAATAGTTAGTTGACTTATTAATAGAATTATCATTAGATTAAATTTAGTTGGTAAACCATAACATTTAGGATATAAGAGGAATATAGTATATTTTTTATCCATATGATGGAGTTGGATAATGAGTTATCCTCTTAGTTATCAATAAATAAGATATGATATGGTTGAAAATTTTCCTCCATTACATATATTAAGGTATTATTTATATTCATTAAAATATTTAAGTAATGATGAAATAATTTTCGTGGATCCAAAAATGGATAGCATAGATGTGGTCATCATTTTTAGTGGGATTACTTTCATTAAATGTCATTTATAAATAGATATTTAATATTATACAAAACCGTATATATATTTTTATGATAGATTATGTATTTTATCATATATATTTTTTAGATCTCTTATATGTGTGAACTATAGAATAATTCCACATAGGAGTCTCATATTGATAATTTTTCTTTAATGGGCGAATTTAAGTAATCTAAATGTGAATGATATAAAGTTCAATTTTCCCAGTATTTACTCATGGGTATTTGATTAATTGTTTTCAACAATCATTTATACTAATAAAAATATAATTAGATATATGTGGGTATTGGTGTAAGGTGATGTAGATCGATGTGTTGGTAATGGAGAAAGAGTTGTTTCATTGGATGTTAAAATATGTGATCAGGGTCCACCTAGTGAGGTAGTTCTATTTTTATTGATTTTTTTGTTCCAACAATAAAAATAAATATTTCTGTATCAATTTTTTGAAATAAGGGGCTCTCATTCATAAGTATGAGCATGATTTATTCTATATATAGGAATGAAATTTATTATGGAATCTAAAATATGGTTAATGGTTTATATATTCTTAAATTCAATAATAAAATTTATAGATCTCAGAATAATAAGTTTACGATTTTATCCAACACCACCTATCATTAAATGTTGCACATTGGATATATATATATGGGTTTTCAAATTATTTTAATGATTAGTTATATGATAACAATGAAAATTATTTAATCAATAACATGAATGAAGTAGAACATTGTAGAAATTTTGAATGTGGATAGCTGAATCTCATAAAATGTTATGTATGTGATCCAATGAGTACTAAAGAAATTGGTTGGTTAATTAACTTAATTACTTTAACTAGTGGATTTAGTTGAATTGGTTATGTTTTGTTGATGATAAATATATATGAATATTTTTATAAGTTTAGTGGTTTTATATATAATTTTTGAATCAAATGGGAATAATTATTAATAATCTATAATAATATTGGTATAGTGAATATGTGATTTTGGAATTATAAGATCATCTATGATAATGTGAAATTGATCCAAAAATCACTCAATATAAAACACTATATTGGAATGGTTTGAAATAAAGGAGGAATTATACCATTCTAGAAATGGTTCAGTCAATGATGGTTTACTATGACATTCCTATTTTATTCAAGGTATATGTTTTAGAGACTATAAATTTCCAATATAACCATGTGACATCTATTGTAGTCTTGAAAACAATATATGATAGATTGATAAGGAAAAGTATAAATATAAACTTAATTAGAATTTTTGTTTATGATACATGTGTAAAAAATATGTAAGCCAATAAACAATGTCCTCAACTAGATAAATTCATAATTAATGGTTATCTAATGAAAAATATATGATATAATTTCTATGATCCTAATGAAAATAATACGTTTTTTAAGACATGGTGTTTTCCATACGAAGGATTACATAAATTGAGGTTTTATTGGGAGAAAATTTGAATGTAAAGAAGTTCAATTCCAATAAATAGGTTTTGTTTCTAATATATATGTTATCATTTTCTATAAGTAGTTGTATATAATAAGCCAAATCAGGATACATAAGATCCATAATGTTTTAGTAGGATTGTCTAGGATCCATAGAGATATGCAGTTATTATGGAAAGTAATGATGAAATAATGCTCATGGTTGACAACCTAACTACCTCTTTTAAGGTATTTGAATTTTTTAGTTATGATAGATGGATAAAATCAATCGAATATAAAATAAAGTCCATATACACTTCTCAATGATTAAAATTGATGGATGTACTTGAAGGGGTGTAAAAGATAGGGTGAAAGTGGGGTTTCCACTAGAAAAATGACATGGATCTTATAGTGTGTATTTATAAATCATTTTTGGTGGGACTAGTGTCACAAACTATAACATATTGTGTTTTCAAAATGAAACACTATGTCTGATAGCATACATAATATGCTACATCATTCTTAAATGAAAAAATAAATATTATTATTTAAATAAAACCATTAAAAACATGTTTTTGTAATGATATGTATTAAATTAATTATAAAAACATTGTTTATACATGTACTTTTAATTAATTATTTTGGGACTAATTATTAATGAAAATAAAACCCTTAAATATAAGTAAATTTTTTGAGAAAATATTTAAATTTGAAAAAATGTGCTTATAAAATAATCAAATCACATATACTGGATTATACTAATAAATTATATATTCAATATAATGTTTAAAAACTTCTTATTTGTTTGATATACATGATATAAGAACAAAATCAATTTTACACATAAAAGATATATTTTTTTAAAATTTCAAATTTTCCACCTTTTAATCGTGCACTTTTTTTAAATCATTTTTTGACAATTTTTTCAATAGATTTGAAAAAACAAACTTAAATGTTGAAATAGGAATATTAAAAAAAATATTTATCTTGAATTTCTATTATTTTTTTGATAAGTTTCCTGATTTGATGAATTGTAAAAAATACTGGATTTTAATTGAAAAAATATTTTTCAAGTATTGAATTTAAAGTGTCAAATTATATTTTTTATTATTTTTAAATTATAATTAAATTTTTTTATAAATTTAAATCCAATTTACATAATTTTAATCTATTTAATATTTTATTGGGATTTGAAAAAAGTTCAATCTTTTTACCGTTTTAACTTTAAAACCCCACTTTATCGTTCTGTGAATGGGATTTCTTTTAAACTAATTTTAAAAAATTATGTGTTTTGATGTTTTAAAAATGGATTCCATATCTGTAATTTTAATTTTTCATTATAGAAAATTTTTCCCTTTTTGAGGAAATTATGAATAGTAATGCTTGTAATTTTACAATAGATTAGGATAATTCAAGTAATTAATGGAAAAATTATTATTATAAATAATTTAAAATTAATTGAATTCTTTTCCAAATTATATTTTAATAGTGTATGTTGAAAAAAATCATCCTTGGTCTGATTTTATGGTCTCTGGGATGCACATTGATGACTTTAAGCTATTTAGAGTATTTTATTTAAATAAAAGTCAATATTGTCATACTTTTGTTTTTAATATTTTTAATATTTTTTATTATGGAGATATATTAGAGATATTTTATACTATAAATATTATTTTAAAGAATTTTTTTTATCATCATCATTAAAATTTATTTTTATTTTGTTTGTAAGAAATAATTAAATTAAAAGCTTTCAAAATGATAATGCGGTAATTGTTTAATTAATGGTAATACTGAGGAAATGATATTAATAATATTAAAATAATTATATTTTGACGTAATTAATATCATCCTTAATTTTTAGTGATGTATATATCCTATTAGTGATTATTTAAATTATTCTTCTCAAAGATATCATGTTTTTAATGTATATTTAAAATGTTAGGTATTGAATAGTGTAAAAATTGACAAAAATGATATTGTCAAATAAATAATTTTTTAATGAATTATATAAAATTAACAAAAAAATAAAAATTGGAAAAATTATTGGGATAATGTTTAAAATTTATAAATGTTTACTTTTTTGATTTTTTATTATTTTATTATAGCAATATTAACTCATAATGATTAAGAACACAAGGCGTCACAAAAAGAATTAAAATGGTTAAATAATGGGTAAATAGAGATATGGAATTTAAAATAGTAAAAATATTTCTAATTTTTATTGGATTAAATTATTTAGACAATATATAATGGTATCTTTAAAATAATTGATTTTGGTTTTATTTTAAAATAAAAAGTTATTTATATTAATTTAATATTTTGAGGAATTATAAGAGTGCCCCTACCCTCTCTTATAAATGGGAGCTTCTAATTGTATTTTATTTCAACCTAAAAAACATTTATTCAGATAATATAATATTAAATACTATTCTAAAATCCCTAATCACAATCTAGATATCTTATTTTAGGCATAACATCACCCTTAGTGGCCTTATAGTGTTAAGAAAATGTGTTTTTCTAAAAAAATATAATATTATTTATTAAGTGTTCCTATTTTTTCTATATACAACTAAATAAAATATTATTCAAAAATTATGAAATAATAACTATAGTATTGTGAATATACTAATATGTTATAATGTAAATATCATCACCTAAATCTATCTCCACTTCCATGAAATGGGAAAATTATTATTGTTCTGTGTTGCGAACTAATATAATTATTTTTCCATCACCCTCTCTAAAAAATGGTTATAATTATGTAATTAATGTTTTTATACATTATTTAGGACATATTAATAATTTTTAATATGTAACAAATAATTTTAATTCTTAAATTAAAATGTACAAAAAATGATATTATTGTTCGTGTGTATGTGTGAACTATAACCTCCACGAAGCGGTGTGATTCATTTTTCATCACTACATAATATGTATCATATATATAAGTATATTTAAATTATTATTACGATATTACTGAAGTTATTATCTTTCTGTAATGATAAAATCATACTTACCTTCTTTCCATAATGATCATTGGAAAATGAAAACCTTACTTATTCATGCGTATGACCTACCATCGACATGATTATAATGTAATCTTTTTTCATAACCGTACATAATGATTAGATTTAAAATTATAGTTGTTATAATAAATACTATTATAATTCAATGAATATTATTTAAGAGATGATAGACTTATTACCACTTTGACTATTAACATCAAAACAAATTCATTTTGTACTCAAGTACTGAATATTTTCAAAACATCTCACATTGACATAAATAATTATGTAATTGTTATAACATGATAATAAGTGATATAAAAAATATAATAAACTATAATAATTTTCTCTATAAATTTAAAAATTAACCAAATTTTAGTATTCATGAATATAAATATTGTATGTGTTGACTCGGACTAATGGAAAGGGACTTTTTAAATAAAAATTATTTTAGATATTTTAAATATTTATTTTTTAAATAATGATCTTTAATGTACATGATTTAAAAATTATTTTTATGAAACTGTTTTTAAGAAATTATTTATATTGAAGTGAATTTTTTAAAATACTTATTTTTCAATTGCTCATAAATATTTTCAAAAATAAATCATTTTATGGTTTTATGTAAATTTAATTATTTGAATACCCCTCTTTTAATGTTAATTTTTCTAAAATTTTTACATGTGTAAAAAAGTAATGTTTTTTAACTTATAAGTAATTAGAGGTTTCTCCCACATTCATGAAACTATAATATTTTAATTTTTTCATTAAAATTTTTCATAGTAATATTTATAGAAAATTGTTCTATCATCATATTTGTGGTTTTTACAATGTCAATGTTATTTTTACTAGACTATGGTATTTTGATATTCAAAATTGGTTTACACATGGTTAGAAAAGAGTTTTAAAGGGTTTTACTAATTATTTTGTCCATTGAAATTATATCTAAATATTTTATCCCTATCATAGTTTAGGGGTGATCCCAAAATATCATATACGAACGATTGATCCTAATTTTATATCATGATAAATATATGAGCGTGATATAGCCAGTATGAAGGTTGAGACACATCATATCTCTCCAATTTATTGGGTACTCTAGAGATTGAATTTGACCATATGGTTATTATATTTGTAAGGATGAATGTAAGTGTGATGTGGTAATGATATACCAAGGTACCTATCTTATTTTTCTCTTCACTCTAATGAGTTTTTAAGAATAAGTTTTTATTGGTTTCCATGTTTTAGATGAATTAATGTTTTACTTGTTTATAACCCTTACTGGGATTTTTTTCATATCCCATGTTTAAAAATGTTTTGGCAATGATAAATAATTAGTATAGGAAAATATGGGTTCAAGATGAAATGGTGATGTTTTATCATGTAACAAAACCATGTTTTATTTTAAAATAAAATTTTGGAGGGATAATTGACAGTGACTAAAAGTATCCAATTCTAATTTATGGGTTTACTTCGTATGATTTTTTCATAACTCTAAATAACTATAAGTTGAAAATATCCTTAAATTTGAATTCTTGTTCATGAAAACAATAATTTTGGTAATGTTTAAGACAATGTTATTACCCAAAATAATTCATTGTTTTAACTATAAAAACCATTTCCACTTATTGTGATATTGATGGCTATTTGGATATTTCATTCAATGTAAAATTATTTTTATAAAGAGATTATCAGATGGATGTCAAATACCATTTTATGTAATTGAAATTTAGTCTAGCACATGTATATAATAGAATTTTATATTTTTGACGTTCTAAATGATTGTTATAGGGTTTGAAAATTTTAATACCCCACTATCAGATTGAAACATGATTCTATGAGCTGGAATATATGTTTTTATGAAGTAATCAAAGAGTTTGGTTTCATCGTGAATACTAAAAATTCATATATATACATGTGAATTAGTGTGAGTTTTGTGGTATTTATATATTATTATGTGGATGAAATAATACATATCATGAATGATTTCTTGACATAACACTATGTAAATATTTATTTTGTGAAAATGATTCACGATAAAATACATGGATGAAGAATAAAACATCCTAAAATGGAATATATGTAGAGAAAAATCTAATATGATTCTTGGATTTTTTTATCACACATACATAGGTAAATATCTAAACCATTTTCTCATAGTGAACTCCATAAAGTTATATTTTACGATGTTAAATGGAATGAATCATAGAAAGAATCAGCATTCTTCAAAAGTCATAGATTGGCCAGATAAAATTCCATATACATTCTCCAAAGAATATATTATGTATTTCTTGATGTGTACTCAAATTAATGTCTCTTATTACATAAAATTTATTTGTAGATACCAATTTAATATTGGAAAGAGTGACAAAAAATATATTATGAACATATTACTATTCATGAGAGGAAACAAGGTAATTCTATGGAAGTAACGACGCAATATTTCTATTTAACTCCTTTAGAATACTTTAAATATTATTTTTAGAGTCATGTGTGATGTTGGGATTTAGTTCAGGGGTATAAGGATCCCCATTGTTCATGTTACACCAAAATATTTTATATTATATTTCTCATAAAAATTAATTTCATTGATAACTTGTGATTAATGCAACCCCAGTTCTAAATTAACCATAATATACTATAACATTATAACCTATGTATTAAAATTAGAGGAATGAATCATAATAAATACTTCATGATAAAATATGTTGAAAGGTTTTGTATAATGAAAATTATTTGTACAATATTGTTGTTCAAAATGAGTATCTCAAGATGGTGGTGAATTTAGTACCCAATAAAACTTTCTGTACAAAATGGATATAAACCGAATCCCTATATTTATTTGAAATCTACCCAATTAACTAAAATAGTATATCTTTATTTATTTAAATCTTTCAAAATATTTCATTGAAGATTGATTATGTATCAGTTAAAATAATATACAATATCACTTAATACTATGAAATCAATTTTCATTGTTAAAATTTTATAAATATACTAATTAAGTTTAACAATCAATGTTTTAATTATTTTTAAAATTTCAATCATTTTATATTTTTATAGAATATATTCAAAAAAAATTAAACATGTAGAGGAATTTGGAATGAAACAAGTTCAGTCTCTTATTTATACTTAGCCCTGTCCACGTTGTGATCACCTACCACCAAAAAGTTTATTAAAATAATTAGTTTGATCAAAAACCTAGATTTTGATTCACAATAGTTTACAAAATTCCAAACCACAACGTTCCTCTTCCTATGTAATCCATGTGAGTAAAAAATATAATAGGTCACATAGGTTATCTACCTTAGTTGTCATGGTAAAATTGATAAATAATGTTTTAGCAGATATTTATATATCATCCAGTTATAGTGGGATATAGTGTATTTGGAAATAAAAAGATAAACACACACACTCCAGATATTTTAAAATAAAATAAGAAAAATGATTATTTAAAAGTATGATGGAATAGAGATGCTTGGATTGTTTTGCAGTACATCTCGTGACTCTTGACTTTGATTCGCACTGTAGCTTGATTTGGGTTCTCATGAAAAATTTAGTAGAACAGTGTCATAGAAACTTTTGTTATTTACTATTTTAATGAACTAGATGTGTATTATTCTTGAATGTTTTCCTTTTAGTGTAGTCATATACGTTCTTTTAATGATATACAACCCTTTTATTGAGTACATATTTTAGTGTATTCCTTTTTTGTGTATCTCTTTTTGTGTATAAATATATATATTGCATGAGGGAGTCTTCTTATCATTTACTAGTATAATATATGAGTATCCATGTGAGAATAATTATATTATTTATCATCATTCTAGGGATCACACATCACTTATTTCATTCCATCGAAATGTTAATAAAAACAAATTAAAATAATTCATGGAATTAGATTAAATTAACTAGAATTTATTGAAATTAATTCAAAATGAAAATTGGGGAAATTATGGCAGTGTGTATTGGACTGGTGAAATTTTTTTATATGTGTGTCTTTATGATGTTTTGTCCATATAATGGTGTCTATGTCTGGTGGTGATACACTAGAACAATGTTATAATGCTAGTGGTGGTTCATCTTTCTGGCGATGACTCTAATGGTAGGACAGCCTAGTGGTGACTCACACATAATTAATTTTCTAATTTATTGTTATGACACATCTAATGGGCTTTCATACTTTTGAAATATTCCATTCAAATGGTATGACATCTCAATGGTGAGACCTTATCAAGTGGTAATTCAATATTTATGGTGTCTCATCCTTAGCAGTGTCTCAACCTCAAAGGTGACACAAACTATAGAAACATTTAATCTTCTATCTCATGTTATAAGATTCTTATTAGAAACATGAAAATCATTAATATCATAATAATAACGATTTACTGATCATTAAAACATAGAGTTCAATAATATCTCCCATTTTGGTGATCACAAATCATGGAATCAATGGTATTATATAAAAAATTCAAGATGTATAATTCAGAATATATCATATATATATATATATATATATCAACACATTGTATATAGTTGGTGTCAAAAATAAAGGAAGAAAATAAAATTTAGTGATAGAAATAAATGCCTTAGTATAGTTGTCCGCCTTTTGGGTTTATCAAAAAGGGAATAAGAAAAAAACAATAGAATATAAGATAAGAAAAGGATCAGGAGAAGTATAAATAAAAATTGATGATGTGAAACAAAAAAAAATTATAAAATATAAAATGCCTTTCAATGGGAATCAAAATAAACAAAAAAATATCATGATTTGTCAAAAGGGTCCATCCATGCATTTCTATTGTCCTTGGTTTGTCTCTAGTCTGAGGTTGAAGAAACGTGATAGAGGGACTAACAATAACATCAGTAGTAGATCAAGGAGGCTACGATAGGGTTGTTAGTATGCTAGGTATAGATTGAGGATCTCTAGTAAAGATGGGTTTGTGGTTCCTAACAACTTATATAAGAGATAAATCCAATAGTTGGACACATGCTCGAAGAGGATAAAGGGGTTTTTGGTTACCCCTGACCAAAGAGATAATTTAACATTAAGTCATGGAGTTGTGGATGGAGAATATATTTTGACAGTCACAAGTATAGCCTCTTGAGATACCACAGTAGTCCCATGGAATTGAAGAAAATATTTAATAAGGTGAAACATCCTGAGTTTTTAAAAGAAAACAATATATTCGATAACATACATGATAAACCACATTTAACATAAATGAACAACTTGATATTATTATTTAATAGGAATCTTATCATATATCCATTCAAATGGTGTGAATAAAAAAGGATTAACTAAATTAAGAAAATATGTTTTACACAAGTTTATATAATGATTCATTGGTTACTAAATTAATTGAGAAATTAAATAAAACCCAAATGAATATAAAGGATATGTTCTTAGGAAAAACTATTTAAATGTGAATAAATGTGTATATAAAAGTATCAAATCACTCTTATTGGATTATATTAAGGAAATATAAATTCAATATAATTTTTAAATTTTATCTTATGGGTTTTGTAGACATTTTATAAGAATAAATATCATTTTTCAGATAAAATGAGTATTTTAAAAAAAATGTTGTTTTACAACCTTTTGATGAAAAAACCCTTTTTAAATCTACATTTTATCACTTGTATATGTTATATGTGAAAAAATAAAATTCTTATTTGGAATAGGGACATTAAAATTTATAATGGATATATTTTTGGTATTTTTTTGATAAATTTCATATTTTATTTAATATTGAAAAATATATTATTTTAGTTCAAAAATAATTTTCGCATATTTTATTTGTATTTTTAGATTATCCTTTTTCATGGTTTCATGGTATAATTATATTAAGTGTTTATAATTTAATCTAACTAGTACCCAGCCCATGAATTTTCCCAGTATGATCATTTCAATTACAAATTCATACACACACATAATATTATTTACTAAAAACATAGACAAATGCAATATAGAAAAAAGAATTAAACATAAGAGTAAATAATAATTGATACATTCTGGGAATCAAACATATAGGAGACATATAAATGAAGAGACAACATAAACACATTTTATATCCAAATTAAATCTAATTTTTTTAACAAAGACCATAAATAACACAACCAAATTCATGCCAAAATCTATAGTTTCACCAAACTATTTACACAAAAGAATAATTTTTTGATAAACCATAATCTTCCATTGTATCTATTCAAACCCAAATGTATTCTATAACATAAAGGTAAATAAGGAATATAAAATTTTCATATTAATCAAAATGTGTGAATTAAATATTAATTTTACTTTAAAGGGGATACAATGTTCGATGGCGTACCCGATGCGCACGAACGGGGTTTCATTGAAATATTATGTTGCACACAATGGTGTGTCACACTTAAAATAATAATAATAAAATATTATTTTAAATGGTAGTTAATGCTTAGCCATTATATTAGAGGTAATGGACGGAACTAAAAACAATATGAATATACATGTTTTTTAAATGTTTTTACATTTAACCAAAAAAAATTTAGTGGCATAAAATAAGAAAGAATTTGATTTTAAGCATAAATACTCTAATATTCATTAAAATGTCGATTTACCACCTTTGGATGGTGAAACCCCCTTTAAATCTAGTTTTGGTAAATTATATATGTTCTATTTTAAAAAATAAACTTTTTCTTCTTAATCCGGACATCAAAATTTACGTTTGGGTAAATTTGTTGGTATTTTTCTGATAAAATTCATTTTTAATGAATAGTGAAAATACTGTATTTTAATTCAAAACTGCCTTTTCATATAATTTATTTATAAAGTAAGATTATATTTTTAATTGGTTTTAAAGTGTAATTTTATTATTTTTTACCAATTAATACAATGATGTTCATTTGAAATAATTTCACTTTGAAATTGGACATAAACAAGTTTAAATATTTGGATTGTTAATATTTTATTAAAACACACTATTTGTTTTAATAGAGGGATTTAATTTTATAATAATTTCTTCCACTTCTATGTTTTTAATTTGGAAAAATTGATTCCATATTGTGAATTAGGATGTCAAAATTTTGTAAATAGGTAACTTTTATTTTTATACATTATGAACTTTTACTTTAGTAAATATTTTATTTACCATGGTAAAAGTCAAAATCGGGTAAATAATGGAAACCAAATATAATAATAAAAATATAAAATTACTGTAACGTGTGTCCTAATCCTATTGGTTGATAAACATCCAACCATGGTCATTCATGGGTCGATTTTGGGACCCCATGGAGCCACTTGGTAGTTATAATGACACTTTATATTAATTAATTTAAAGTAAAGACAAAAATGACACAAACATATATCATTTAGTAAATCAGTTATTACATGGTTTAATAAAAGTTATCTATTCAACTATAAATATTAATTTGAAATATAAAACGATTTCCTACCTCATGATATTTTTTTATAATTATTATACACCAAATAAATAAAAATATTTATGACAAAATAATGATGTAGTGTTGACCTCATTAAAGAATGATTTAAATAAATAAGATTATAAAGATTAAAACAATATTCAAAACCAGTCCAATTCTTATTGGATGATTTTATTTCGAACATGAGGCATCTTATCTTTGTTTTTAATAAGATTTGGACATTTAGAAATCAAAAATCATTATATAATAAAAAAATATTTTAAAACATTCCTAAAGAGCCCCTCCTCCCCTTATAAAAAGCCATCACTTCTAACCCATTACTCTCACTTCTCAAGCACCTTGGAACGTCCATACTCTACCCAATTAAGCTCCCTACATCCTTATAATCCTTTTATATTACTTACATTAGGTATAAGGCAATTCAATTAAACCTTTTGTTTCAAACCAAAGGGAGATACCAGATTTAAAGGTAACGTCTTCTCTTAAGTAATTTTGTTTGGTTATACTTATCCAACCCCAAAAACTATTTTTATTACATTATATTATAACAAAACATATATTCTCAATATAATAGGTTGGTTTTATGAGAATTATTCAAACTACACTTATACACACCTCCATCTGATGGGTAAAGAATATATTGTTTCTCTGGATGATGAACTACTGCCTCACGAAACAATGATTGTTCAATATTCTCCTGCCACCTCTTACTGTTTCCATTAAGATGATAGTGTATTTATATGTGATATATATTATATTTATATTGTTTCAATTATTCTGTATTTTTAATTTATAGAATACTTTTAGGGTTTCCACAGTAGGTAATACGATAATTTCATTTGAGGAAGTGCGGACTACCGCCCCCTCAAAAGGATATGAGTCATTCATGCCATACATTGAACATATAAAGGATGGTGATATTAAATTATATATTATATTATACTCGAATTATAATATACTTTTTTATCATTACATTTTCATTCCATTAAATATGAAATTTAAATGAAATTAGCGTTCATGCTTATGTCTGGCTTACTGTCACCATGAACAGTGCATTGCATTTCTTATCTCCAAATGTTATGTACTATTATAAATACATACATATATATGTATATATACTAGATATAAATTATATATATGATATCTAAATAATAAATATCATTATAAATATAATGAAATTTTGACCACATGGACAACATGTAAATATAAAAAGTTGGGATGGAGAAAGCCGGGGCATCGAACTTCGTGGGTCATCTGGGGGGAAACCCTAGATTGGAAGGGAAGTAGGATGAAATGTCCTTCACAGATGTAGTAGCAGGTCATGAATCATGAAATGTTCTCATGAACGATTGTTCATTTTCTCTGAAATCATTCAAACAATGGGGACTCGATTTTATTTCTTTTACAAAGAGTGAGGTAAACTCTCTTACTTCAGACCTTCAATTTTCCCTTGATGGACAATTCTACCAGCAACGCCCCACGCTTCTTTTTCTTCGCACAACTATTGAACGAATTCGATTTTTCGCTTTCATGATTGGATTCTTAGATTCTTGGAATGTATTGTTTCAATTCTCCTCGGATAAGAATTATTATAGATTCTGGATGAACGGCTCTTGGACCTTTGGGAGATCTTATATGAAAGTGGTTAAGTGGTCTCCGTATTATGTCTCTGGCTTTGAGCCCCCAATTTCTCCCATTTGGCATAGATTCCCTAGTTTATCGATTCATCTCTTTAAAAGAAATTCTTTATTTACAATTGCTAGATTATTCAAAACTCCAATTAGGATGGATTATGCAACAATGCATTTTTCAAAACCATCAGTTGCTCGAATTTGTACTGAAGTAGATGTGTCAAAGAAGCTTCCATCTAGCTTTTGGATTCAATATGGTGACAATGGGTTTATTCAAGAGGTTGTTTTTGAGAATCTTCCTTTTTTTTGTAATATATGTTCTAGAAATGGACATCCTAATGGCGATTGTGAAAAAAAATCTGCTCCCCTTCCTCCTAGGGTTAAATCGCTTTGGATGGTAAAAGATTCAATTCCAAAGGAGGACTTTAAAAAGACTCAAGCTGGAGTTTTCTCCATTGATGCACCTAGACCCTCTGATTTGTGTGTTAACTCTATTCAAATTGACCCCAATTTAGGGGTTAGAGGTGATTTTTCTCATGCTGATCACTCTGGTAATAATGATGTTGACCCTCTACCCCCTGTTCATGAATCTTCTAGAGTTGTGGATTATCCCCACAACATTCAGCCTCTTGATGAGGCCAGGAGGCCCCTCAGAATTCCGGAGAAACTTGCGGTCATAGATGTTTCACAAACCTTGAATTAGGAGGATAGGAATGCCCACTAAAACTCTTTTACTTCCACACATGATGATTATGATCAAGCTTACATGACTGAGGAAGCCTATTTAAAATTGAGTGCAATGAAAGGTAGAAAATCAATGATTGATGCGGATGGCTACATTACACCGAGTGCCAAATGACTCGGAGACGTAAATAATACTCTAACATTGAGAGGAAAATTGTCACTAGATCCCTTGAGACCTCTCGGAAAGAACATACAGTGCTTCCACCACAGCCGGTGGTTTCAGAACAATACCTAACACCCCCTGATGAAAGAAACATAAATGATTATACAAACGTTGAAGATGATGACCCTGCAAAGAGGGATCCATATCAGTATACTGAGAATCTAAGTGATGAATTGGAAGCTTGGCTGGAGGTGCAGGAGAAATAGTTTTTGAAAGATACAGGAATGGGGAAATCTCCGTGAATACCTACCTTCAAATCAGAAAGCTAATGTTCATGAAGTTGGTGGAAAAATTTAAACAAAATACTAATTTTATTTTCAAGGACATCCCATGGCAATGAATTGCCTCTAATTTCCTTACTTTGATGCTTAAGACTGGTGTCTTGCACTGCTTCTCTTAGGCTGGGAGTTGTTTTTCCATGAAGTTTGGCCTTCTGTTTTGGATGATCTCAATCAACAAGGGTTTGATGGTCCTGTTTTAATGATTAATGATGATGCTGAATTTCTGTTTGAAGTCTGAAGATTGCTGAAGATGGATGGCATGTTGGCTGCAACTGATGTCCATATCCATGATGATGTTTTCACGGGAAATTATAATTTATGCTTTCTCATTCACTGGTCAATGAATTCTGGATATGAATGATGTCTCAGATTGTATAGGAACATGGAACCTTTCTATACTAAATATATTGATCATGGTTAAACTATTGAAGTGGTGTATTGGAAGTTTCTCTTGGAGCTTCTTCTGGAATTGACTATGGATGGTTACATGTTTTTGTCTGGACTGGGCAGGGGTATCTTGTCCTGTTTTTATTTTCCTATTTTTGTTCTAATTCTAAATCTGCTCTTGAGGGTTCTTTCAGCTTAATCAACCTGGATATTCTTGATGACCTGGATTGGAGGGAAAGACCTCTATCCTCACTGTTTGTATGCTCCACAAGCCTTGAAATGGATAAAAATTATGTGAGACTGCTTTTGATTACCAATGAAGGAATCCTTCCTTCAAGAGAATCCAACGAATGCTGGCCTCAAAGTTTGGCTTTGGTATGTTTGAGTTTTTTTACATTGTGTACCTCGGATTATTTCTAGCTGGTGTAAACCCTTTACACCTCGTGTTTGTACCGTAAATGTTTTTTGTTATAATAAATTCCCTCGAGGGCATGAATTAGGAAACCAATTCATGTCATCACTTTTCAAAAAAATATAAGAAGTTCATTTTTGACGCAAGTACTAAATATCTACAAAATGACCATTATTAACTAAAATAAATGCATAATGTTTATAACATGGTAATAAGTGGAATAAAATTAATAATAAACTTGATGAATGATATTAATTAAGTATAAATTAAATTTAGTTTATTATTAAAGAGATTAAAGAATGAACGGGTCATGTCGGGCATGAGGTAAGGGGTTTCTTATCTCACATTTAATTCAGTGAGATTTCCATTATTCACCACATATTTATTGCTTGTGGTGTATTGTGTACTACCATTTTATATATATTATCATGATTCTATTTATATTCATGTTTTTATGTTATTCATTTGGTTATTATTAACTATTGGTCATACAACTCAATTGATTACAACGTGGTAAGGGGCTCCTATCTCACTATTAATTATGTGAGATTTCCATAGTTTGCCACTTATTTATTGCATGTGGTGTATTTTGTACTGCCATTAGATATATATTATCATGATTATATTTTTATTCATGGTATTATGTGATTCATTAGGTGGTTATTAACTTTTGTTCATATGAATCAATTGATTACAACGTGGTAATGGGCTTTCATTTAACTTCTTATTCCTGTGAGATTCATGGTAAATTGCAACTATTTCCTTTTTTATGTATGCACTGACCATGATTGCATTCCTTGTGTAATATACATTAATTTTTGTGTATTTAGAACTTCATTGTATGATCCTCCTTTCATGGTGTGTATGTTTCGTAACTTTCAAAACCAGTAAGGGAATTTATAATTTTGATTTCCCCTCATTGGATTTTACGCAAACATCATCAACTATTTTACTCCAGGATTATGTGTGAAATTACTATTTATTTATTTATGTAGTAATTCCCACCTCCCTTTGTGTTGATATACTTTTGGTACACATAATCACTCCATTGATATATTCTCAAGTCATCGATATAAACTTGATAAGAGTAATTTTAACTCAATTTCCAATTATTGAGTTAAACATCCAAGTCATTGGTGTTGTTGTTTCAAGAATATGTGTGAATGTAATCAGATTTATTTACACTAAATATCCAATCATATTAAATGTATTTATATTTTTCACACAAAATTATGTCATTTATTTACCCTTATCGTAAGGATACAGTCTTTACAAGGGATTTAACTCAATTTACATTATATTGAGAGTTATTTGTTGTTAAGAACCAATTCACTCTTATATGGTTTATATATTGTACTATGACATAGTATATCATAAATCAATTTATTCTCATGATGAAATTTTTTTATTACCTCAATTATTTTTATTCGAAATTCTATCATTTGTTTTGGAACTCTCACTAAAATATCATTTAAATGATTTCAAGATTTATTCTTCTAAATCATTCTCATTAATGTCCACGTTTTAAAAATGTTTTACAAGATTTATTTATATGGACATGTAGGTTTTAAATTTTAAATTCCTTTTAAAATTTTCAAATTGGTATGGGATACTATGATTCAAAAATCTATTTTTAACAGCTTCTTGATAAATAGTGAGACTTTTAAATGTTTTCAAAAAAAAGAGGATATTTCTCTCAAATAGTTTTACTGATTATTTTCATCAATGTCAATATAATTAATTATTATTGATTGAGGTTTATTTATTATAATAAAATATTCAATATTGTACTGAATGAGTTATGATTGAATGTGGATGTGCTATTTTATATCATTCATGGTTTGTGGTTAAAATATTAACATTTCGTATGCTAATTTTAATACGAATGTTTATGTTATGTTTCCAATGTTTCATATGAGGAATGAATTAGACATAGTAAGTGATGGGTGGAGCCCTCTATAGCTCCTCAATGAATCAGTATGTCTCATGAGATAAACTAGTGTCAGGGTACAAGGCATTGTGAAAATCTTATTTGTAGTCTTGGCGTGAGGCTTTGACTATGTGGTTACGATGTCCAGCATTATGCATTCCATCATTATGAAATTAGAAATTGATATTACATGTGATTATTCGACAAGTAGAATATCCATGTGAATAAGTAGATGGAATTATTTGATTTATATTTTCCATATTATGCTGAAATTAATGTTTAAAAGGCTAGTGTTTTTGTCTTATACCTTACCTTATCTATTTATTCTTATTTATGAAATTTATGCTATATTGTTATCCTTACTAAGCATATAAGGTCACCCATTTCCATGTTTTATTTTCCATAGGATGTGAAGAAGTATATAATGATTAACCTGCAACGATAGGCCAAGGGATATGAGTGTGTTCAAAGAGGACACAATGTTTTTTCTTTATTTCATGATGTAATGTAAAACTTCTGTATATATCTAGAACTCCCATGACTACTAAACTAATCGGTCTTTCGGGACTTGATCACTTATGATCATTCAAATGTTATTTCATAATGCACTGACTCTAGGTAACTATGTTCAGGGTGTTACTGTTGGGATTAGAGGAATTTTAGTACAAAATTTGGAAGCAAGGTTTAGAAAAACTATGATTAGATAACATTACCCTGAGATAGACTTTGAGGATTAGTATAGATGAATTTCCTAAAATTTTGGTAATGTAGAGATTTTGCCTATTTTCTAGGAAATAAATCCTTGTCTATATACAAGTAGGTTGAGGCTGCTCTGGCACAGATGTATCTTGGGGTAAAACCAAAAAACACTGATTTGAGTTAGACTGAAACGGGAACCGGTGCACGACAATGGGCTTTGCTACACTCTAGGTTACAACAATTCCAGGGGATATACTTAGGATAATAAACATTTTCTTTATACACTAATTTTAAGGAATTTAATATAATAAGAGAATAAATAACCTTGGTTAATCTTTAGGTGGTTTAGATTGAAAATAATTTTTCATGATATTCTCTAAATGATTTTTTGACTATTATTACTCACACAATGATTTCTGGTTTTAGACAATGGATGGATTCCCAAGAAGTTATAGTAAAATTGAACATGATGTACAAGGTTGGAATAGTGGTGTAAATGAGAAACTAAATGGAATGATGATAGGTGTAAAAGATATCGTGTTCATGCTGAATCAGTTTTCCAAAAATATGATCAACATCATATCTATTAACCAACTCCCAAACTCCACAAAGAAGAAAAATATGGTTAATGATTAGAGCTCCAGCATTGGAGACCATGGAGAAAGTAATGATCGATTTCTATCTTGTAGGAAATGTGGAAGTAGACACTGAAGAAAGTGTCTCAATGGAACAAAGAACTGATTTATGTGCAGGATAGAAGGACATAAAGTAAAGAATTTACAAGGAAAAATGAAGAGTACTATGGAAGAAAATAAAAATTATCCAAAGAATCCATTTATAGTCATTTTCCCAAAATGTAGGTGACCTAGGCATTACCCAAGTCAACACCCTATTCTATATGATAACCTTTTAGTCAAGGAAGAACCTATACAGAATTAAATGGATGGATAATGGTTTAAAAGTATGAGTGCTCTTTGTTGAGGGAATTACATTGGAATACATTTCTCTTGTATGTGTAACCCTAAAGTTTTTTATGTGAAAATTCTATTATAGGAAGAATTATATTTTATTTTGTGGATATAGTTATAAATAACCATTTGGGTTTATTTGATCCTTGTATTTGAGGAAATTACAAGTTATTTATTTTTAGGATGAAAATGAATGGTTTGATATAACATTTGTGGTTAAATTATTTTATAGTTATTTTGAAGAATTTTTCTCATTTTTGGAATGTTATAAAATATATTTTTTGAAAAAAATGACAAAATGCAGACCTTGTGCCAACCCATCGCGTCGGACAAAGATATGGGAATCGAAACCACAACCAATGTGCAATAGGGTTTTATAACCTACAACTAGACTACATTAAGTTCCTGGTTAGTGTGACTAATTATTTTAGTTAAATGATTTTATTGACCAATAATAATTTTATTAAGGATCTTATGTTTTATAAAATGGATATCCATAGTATTGGAAAATGATTTAGTGATTCTGTGATAAATGTTATTCTGGAAGACATTTGCTCGGTTGGGAATATTATATGCTAAAAGAAAATAGAATACTATGGGATTTCATTTAAAAAGTAATGGAGAATTTTTATCTATATTTTTATTGTGGATTTATAGATATTGGGTTTATTTATGAAAATGATTTACCTATCATAGAGAATATGTGATTAGGTTAATTAATTTTAAGTATATGCCTTTAAGAGTAATCTATGTTATTGGGAGATACAATTTAACGTGGAAGACTATGTAATCAAATTCATCTGTGTTTTGGGTTTCAATATTAGTTTGGATTATATTGAATAACTTTAAAGAAAATTGTATATTGAATGGTCATCTTTGAACTTTGGGTATTGTTTGTTCAATTTTAGAGATTAAGAGTAGTATTTATTTTTATAAATGATTACCCTTTTTTGGGATTATATGATCTAGTACTAACCTTTTTGGTTTTGGTTGATGTCTAAATATGGAGGAAATATATATTTCATCTTTTGTAGATTACGTGATACTGTAAAAGGTGATTCTAGCACTTCAGGTGTGACCAAATCATCTGGAATACTCATCGTTAGTTGAATAGATAATTTTGTGGAAGAAATTTAGTGAAGGATGAAATTCTACATGATAGTTAAGTATGTTTTATTATATTTTTAGTTAATATCATATATAATTACCACAACTTTATGAAAAGTAACATTGAAAAAAACATTTTCCGTTAACTTTTCCTAATAGGGAATCAAAGTCCATTTATCCAATCACAAGTTTGTGATTTTCTGGTGGTTAACTTTCTTTTAATTATGTTTTCTATCACTCTCCATTAGAACATGATACTTATTTTCTCCTCCATATCCTTGTTTTCAAGGAATCCTTTCATGGGTTATCTCGGGTGACCATTTTACATATCTTTTTTTCTTTTAATGTGATACTTTTATTGTCTCTTTTATCAATGTGGGACTTTAAATGAAGTTTCCAAGTACAATTTTAAAATTTCAAGGACACAATTCCCAAAAGGGGGAAGGATTTAACATCTCAGGTAAATAAAGAATATAAAATTTTCATATTTATCAAAAAATTTCAATTAAATATTAAATTTACTTTAAAGGGTATTCTATGTTCGATGGAGTACCCGATATGCAAAAACATGTTTCTTTGAGATCTTATGTTGCATACAATGCTGAGTCATACTAAAAAAATAGTAATATAATATTATTTTAATGGTAGTAAACAGTTATCCGTTTTATTGAAGGGAATTGATAAAACTAACTACAATATGAATATATATGTTTTTAAATGTTTTTACTTTTACCCAAAAAAATTTAGAGGCTTAAAATAAGAACGAATCCGATTTTAAGCATAAATATTCTAATATTCATTAAAAGGTCGATTAACTGCCTTTTTATGGTGAACCCTCTTTAAATCTTGTTTTGGTAACTTTTATATATTATATTTGAAAATATAAAATTCTTCTTTAGAATCAGGACATCAAAATTTACATTGGATAAATATTTGATATTTTTTTGATAAAATTCATTTTTTAATGAATATTAAAAAATACTATATTTTAATTCCAAACTATCTTTTAATATAATTTATTTATAAGGTTATATTATATTTTTAATTTATTATAAAGTGTAATTATATTATGTTTTTCCATTTAATCCAATATTGGTCATTGGAAGTAATTTCACTTTGAAATTGGACATAGACATGTGTCAATCTTTGGATAGTTTTTATTTCCAAAAAACACGCTATTTGTTTTGATATCAAGAATTAATTATAAATTAATTTTTTCTACATTTGTGTTTTTAATTTTAAAAACAGATTCCATATTTGGAATTGGGAGGTCCAAATCGTGTAAATAGGTAACTTTAATTTTTAGACATTATGTATATTTACTTTAGTAAATATTTTATTTACCATGGTTAAAGGGTAAATCTTGTAAATAAGGGTAAAAAATATATTAATAATAACATAAAATTACCCTAACATGTGTCCTAATCCGATTGGTTGATACATTTCTGACCATGGGAATCCTTGGGGAGTTTTGGGACCCCATGGAGCAACTTGAGAGTGATAATGACACTTAAAGTAAAGAAAAAAATGACACAAACATATATCATTTAGTATATCAATTATTACATAGGGTTATATAAGTTATCTCTTATATTATAGATATTCATTTAATTTTTAATACGTTTTCTTACATCATTATATTTTTTTATAATTTTTAAACATCAAAAAAATTAAAAAAAATATATGAAACAATAATGATGCAATGTTTACCTCATTAAAGAATTATTTAAATAAATAATATTATAAAGATAAAAACAATATCCAAAAACTATCAAATTCTTATTGGATGATTTTATTTATAACATGAGTCATCATGTCTTTGATTTTAAAAAGTTCTGGTCTTTTAGAAACCAAATATCCTTATTTAAAAAAATTATAATTTTAAACATTCTTAAAGAGCCCCTCCTCCACCTTATAAAAAGCCCTAACTTCTATCCCATTCCTCACAATTCTCAAGCCCCTTTTATAATCTAACATCTACCCAATTAAGCTCTCTACTTTCCTATCCTTTTTCTAGAAACCTTCTCCTAGGCAGACTACTATTCAATTAAACCATTTGGTTAAAACCAAAGGAAGATACCATATTTAAAGGTAATGTCTTCTCTGAAGATATTTTGTTTTAATTTAATTCTCCTACTCCATAAACTCTTTTTATTCAGTTCTTTATAAAAAAACTAGCATACTTAATATACTCATTTTTTATGAGAAGGATTCGATCTACACTTACACACACCTCCATCTAATAGATAATGAAAATACTATTTCTGTGGATGACAAACTATTGCCTCACGAAACGATGATTATTCAATATTCATCTAACACCTCTTATGGTGGAAATTAAGATGGAACTATATTTATATATGATATATATTATATTTATATTTTATCTATGCTTCTGTATTTTTCATTTATATAATACCTTTATGGTTTCCATAGTGGGTAAATACGATAATTTCATTTGAGGAAGTGCGTAGCACCGCCCCCTCAATGTGATATGACTCGTTCATGCCATACATGCATGTAAAGACTTGAAAATCCTGTGGAATTTTTTTTTAATATTTGGGAATTTTACAAGTCTCTGAAAATTTACGATTCTTGATTCCGAGGCCCGGTGTGCTCGGAATCAATTTCTGAATTTTTTTTGGGTACGTTCAGTAAACATACAAGCATGATTTAATAACTTTTGAACCGTTGCTCGAATTGAAATCTGAGGGCATCGTTGAACATGAAATGCCGGTATTTTCTTAAGAACACTTTAACTTCGACGATAGTGAATCGATAGTTGAAGTTAGTTTTTTGGGTTTCCTTAAAAATATATAATAAAATAAAGTTCCATACGCTTTATTTTATTTTGAGCCGCCATTTGGTGTGTGGTGGTTAAAACCTCTCCATGGAGGTTAGAGGTTGGGCCACCACACCTTAACCTCTCCTGAGAGGTTATGGTGGTGGGGCCCACCCAAAATCTACCTCCCATGTGAGGATAATGAGGTGGGGACCACACGGGGCATAACCCCTATTAATGGGAGGTGAGGAAAACCTCCAAACTTCCCTCATTAATGAGGGGGGAGCCTGTAGACCTCCACATTAATCAATTGCATCAATGTGTGTGATTTAATTAAGGGGAGCCTCTTGACCTTCCCATTAATTAATTGCAGCATCACCGTGAAATAATTAAGGGGAGCCTCTTAATTTATTTCTTCAATTTGAAATTTTTGTGCGAACAAAATAATAGAAAACTCATATTATTTTTAATTTGGGAATTCTCATTTGGTGGGAGCATTTAGAGGAGTGCTTGGGAGAAAAGATGTTCTCCCAATGAAAAACGAATAACGAAAAATGCTGTCAATGATCTTCCACAAACCTCTTCAATGGACTTCTTCCCTGGATACCTACTGACGTGGAGCCACTTCCACAACCATTGTGAAAACTCGGAAGTTGAAGCGTGTGGTGGACGCGACGAACGACAACTACGTCTTCTTCCCACGACTTCACCATCAACGCCTAACAATCTAGGTATGGGTTTATTACGTGTTGATATTATTTTTTCTTATATCTTTAAAATATTAGAAAGGAATTGTTGCGGGTGAATTGTTGGCCATCTTCTTTTCTGGATGAGCCTTTTGTTATCACCCCTAAACGCGGAGGGTGCAGGCCAACAAACATGGCCCGACTCCCTTTTCCAATCTCTTGTGACGTTTCTTCGGTATGGAAACGTAACAACGACGAGGTGACAGAGGCGGCCACCACAAGGACGCACTCCCCATGGCCTCAGTGAACCGTGCAGCCCCCGCGGTGCCCTGTGCACCCCTGCCGAACCAGCGGCCTCTCATCACGCTTCCTGGTGCCCAGCCACCCTCCCGGCGCCTAGCCCGCCTGCCTGCGGCCTCCCGGTGCACCACCCAGCGCCCCACCAGCCTCACGGAACGCTGCCTGACACCCCAGCCACCTGCCCGCAGCCTCTTGGTGTGCTGCCCGCGCCTACCATGTGCTGCTCGTGCGCCCCGAGGCCTGCCCACGCGCAATCCCGCCCCGCGTCGCCTGCCCGCGGCCTGCCCACGCCCTGTCGGCCAGCCCATAGGCCTCCGGGCCTCCGGCCTCCCGATCTAACCTGCAACATACCTCACGAAATCGCTGGCCTAACCAGCCCGACCTCCCGTTCTGAGTCACCAAGTCACGCTCCTCGCAGTGCTGGCTGAACAGGCCCCAGCCTTCAAGCCGCGCCGCCTACGCGGCGACCACCGGGACGAACCGCCCCCAAAGTCTGATGGGCTAGGTTGAACCTAACAGGATGACATACCCCACCGGCCGGGTCAGACCCAATGGGTTTGTCCGAGTTGACCCAAATCAGGTCGGCCTAGACTGTGTTGGGCCGAGTCGGTCCAACTAGGTCGGACCGGACCCGGGCCCACTACCAACACCTTTACTTTCTGTTGGCCATATCTTTGGCACCAGATGTCCATTTGAAGAACCATCAGTGGAATTGGTAATCTTAATGAGAGACAGTCCCTTTGATTATTACCCACTATAGTTCTGGGTATAGTTGAGTTACGGTCAGGTTGGATCGTAACCGAATCCAACCGGGCCCCTAGGACTAAAATGCTAATAACTAACAGACCGAGTGTCTGATTGACATGTCATATTTTGTTTTGAGACCCCAATGACATGGCAGACATTTGAGATCCTTATTTTTGTGGCTTGGTGGAAGTTTACATGTCAACACTTGGCTTGAGGAGCGGACCCTCCCGGAATCAAGCGTTCTTTGTGAAAACCCTGTGGCTGGTTGTGCACTGACGACTATTCCCGGAACATGTGTTGGTCTGACAGTTTTGACTTATGTTCTTGGATAATGTGTTTGTCTGAATGAATAGATGGTACTGGATTATGTGTTGGTCCGATAGCTCTGACGACTTTTCATGTATCATGTTTTGGTCCGATATTTCTTACTTCTGTTCCTAGATCATGTGTTGGTCTGACAGAATAGCTGGTCCTGGATCATGTGTTGGTCCGACAGCTTTGATGATTCAATGGCTATATTTGATCATCTTTATCTCTCCACATAATTTTTATACCTATGTGATATGAGTCAGTAACTCTTGTGTTTCCTCATGATTGGGATGGATTACATGACAACTTAGGTATATGTATAGGCATATAACTCAATGTGGTGATCTGATGATTTCATACTTTGTGGTTTATCTTTGTGGGATTTTGTGAAACTCTGAGGGTCTCAGGGTCCCTAATATGTATTGTTATACTCACCCTTTCACGGGATATGCTCGCACCTCGTTGGGTTGGTTGCAAACAACGGACACCGCTGACTGAGGATCAGAGTAGCAGAACTGGATGGTACCCGGAGTTGGACCTTACGAGGAGTCGGTACTCGGAGGAGACTGAGAGACATGGAGTGCTGAGGAGGCAATTTGTACGTACCCTTCAGGTAGGAACCCAGCTGGATAACCCAGTATCTATTTTACTTTTCTTAAGTTTTTCTTTATTTCATGTTTTACTTATACTTTATAGTTGGGCTTGTATTTCCTGCCCCATTACTTTTCAGCACTCCTATTTTTATACAGTTTTACTTAGTGTTTTTCTTCGAGCTTACTCTGTTGTGTGTCTTAATAGTTTATAAATGAAATTCGTTCCCATTTTTAGGGATTTACACCTTTTTAGCTAGTCTCCAGCCCCTGGCCTCTATAAGGCGGTCTTGGGTTAGTCACGGCACGAGCCCTGGGGGAAGGGTCATGAAGAATTGGTATTAGAGGTGTCGGTTCTACCGCTGAACTTTGGACTCTAATCATTATTTTTGTGAAGCAATAGTGTTAAGGGTACTAAGTGTTGTTTTTAGTTCAGGGAGTCCAGTATTGATGTAGCGTCTGATGTATCCAAACACCAGGACTCTGACTTCTGATTTCCGACTTAGTGCACGAAAACACTGATTGCGTGTGTGTTTCAAGAGTTTTCTTTATGATCTCTTTGAGTTAGCTCACCAGGTATAACTTAATGATTGTGTTTCACTTGTTTCTTTTTAGGATGCCTCCACGCAGACAGCCATCCAGGGTTCTGAGATTTGTACGAGATGACAACCCACCGAGCGATGAGGCCTCAGTGCAGGGCCCTATTACAGCAGAGGCACCAGTGGTACCACTACCTATTGGGCCACTGATACCACCATCCCCAGTAGTAGAGAGTGCACACCACTTGAACGCATTACACGAGTTCTAGCACTAGAGGTTTCCTAGGTTCATGGGAGAGATGGACCAGTATGAAGCTGAAGATTGGTTAGAGGCTGTGGTGAGAATCTTCAGACTAGAAGGGACAACAGCAGACCTTATGATGATCCTTACCATGAGTCTCCTTCAGGCAACAGTAGGAAAATGGTGGAGCCTGATGCTTGAGGTGCATGATGAGGTGACACTTTTCTGGGAAGACTTAGAGAGCCTGTTTCAGGCAGAGTTTGTCCAAGACACCCTACCTTTTGTGTGGATACAAGAGCTACTGTATCTACAACAGGGTATCATGATGGTGGTACAGTACTCAGCGAGGTTCACCGATCACTCACGCTACTCGACAGATATGGTGAAGACCCATTCTCCAGGGCCCGGACCTTCGAGCAGGGGCTCTGGAGAGAGATCAGAGATTCGATGATCTCCTTCAGCATCCCAACACAGGCGGGGGGTTTTTGAGAGAGCCCTCCTGGTGGAGAGTTTTCTTGCTGAGCAGTCACCAGCTTTGAGAACAAACACTAGTCAACTTGCATCAGAGTATTTTGTATCTGACAGTAGACAAATGTATCAGAGCTCCAAGCGGACTAGGCCATCCGGTGGATGACCTCATGATGCAGGTTCAGTTGTGCGGGGCACACGAGACAGAGCCAATCATGCTAGGAGCGGACAATGTTACTCTTGTGGTAGGCAAGGTCACATGTCTCATCACTGTCCGACCTGCCATAGTGACGATCAGTAGACAGTTGAGGGACATCCCATGAAGAGGAAGATGTTCAATCAAGGTAGACTACAGGGTGCAGGTGGATGTGGTAGAGGAGCTGGCCATGCAGCTGGTGGTGGACAACGATTCAAGGTGTTACGACCACCACCACTAGGAGGTCCACCCCGACTGTAGGGAGCAGGTGGACAGGGGAGAGAAAAACTCCACGCAGCTAAGGCATACAAGAATGGTTCTCCAAAGATGATTCGAGGTATGATATGTGTCTACTCGACCATATCTACAGTTCTTATAGACATAGGAGCCAGTCACTCTTTGATTTCCACTACCCTCGTTCGGAGCTCGGAGATTCTGACAGAGCCATTAGCTTGATCCTTACTGCTAGAGACTCCTACAGGAGTAGACTCGATGATTACACAATGGTTCTGGTAGTGTCAGGTTACTCTAGGAGGCGAGATCTTTGGCTGGGCTCTCCTCGTAGCGGTGTCAAGGCCTTGCGACGTCATCTTGGATATGGACTGGTTTTCTACAATTCATTCTCAAATTTACTATATTAGGCTCAATGTGATGTGTGTCTGCACATATGGGACCAGGTTCACCTTCACCAGAGTGAAGGGAGCCTTTGCAGGACAGGACTAACTTACTCGGAGGAGGGTGTAGCCGGTCACTTATCAGTTGGCCTGCCATACCCTCGGAGCAGTTGATGTGGAAAGTATGAGTTATCCTATAGTGGTGGAAATTACGCGGATTTTTTCCCTGAATATGTTCTATCACTACCTTGCTGTAGAGAGGTGGACTTTTACATTGACATGTACCCTGGGACGGCATCGATATCTACTCCGGCATATCAGATGGTCGCCACTATGCTTCGTGAGCTGCGAGTATAGCTAGAGGACTTAAAGGGAAAGGGATTAATATGGCCCAATGTTTCTCCCTGGGCATCCCCAATTCTATTCACCAAGAAGGCGGATGACAGCATGAGGCTTTGTGTTGACTACCGTCGCCTGAACCAGGTGACCGTGAAGAACAAGTACCCACTCCCGAGGATTAACGATCTCTTGGATCAGCTGAAGGGAGCACGGTGGTTTTAAAGATAGACCTTAGATCAGGCTATCACCATCTTAGATTTCGAGATGAGGATGTGTAGAAGATGGCCCTTAGGTGTTGGTATTTCCACTACGAGTTCTTGGTTATTCCCTTTGGCGTAACCAGTTCTCCGGCAGTATTCATGGGACTTATCAACAGGATCTTCCAGCCATACCTTGATCACTTTTTTGTATTCTTCATCAACGAAATTCAGATATACTCTACTACTAAGGACGAGCATGCCTACCATTTGCAGGTAGTTCTAGATACACTTCGAGAGCACTGAATTTATGTAAAGCTCTCGAAGTTCCAGTTCAGGATTCCAGAAGATCACTTTTGGGACATGTCATCTCGCAGTCAGCGTCTCCATGCTGTGAGAGCTTTACAGGGCAGGCACCTGATGAATATTTTGAAGGTGGGGAGCACGTCATCCTCTTCAAAGGACGTACTATGCTACCAGTGTCACATCAGGAGGAAGTGTTGAGGGAGTTCCACACGTCCCCTTTAGCGGTACATCCAGGAGAGGCAAAGATGTATCAGGACCTCAGATGATAGCACTAGTGGCCAGGTATAAAGAAGGCAGTTGCAGAGTTTCTCTCTTGATGCCTCACTTGTCATCAAGTGAAGGCAAAGCACCAGCTACCAGCAAGCTTGGTACAACCTTTAGAGGTCCTAGAGTGGAAGTGAGATGAGATATCTATGGACTTTGTGATGGGAATTCCATGTACATATAGGGGTCATGGATCGATTTGGGTGATCGTCAACCGACTCACCAAGTCAGCACACTTCCTACCGATCAAAGAGTAGGGTTCAGTAGATTGTGTGGGACACCTCTACATGCAGAAGATTGTGCGGCTACATGGAGGAACTTCTTCTATTGTCTCTGATTGTGATGTATAGTTTACTTCCCAACTATGGAAGGGGTTGCATGAGGCTTTTGGGACACAGCTTTGTTTGAGCTCCGCCTTCCATCCTCAGATGGATGGTTAGACTGAACAGACCATTAAAACCCTTGAAGACATGCTTCGTGCTTCTGTTCTCGACTGTGGTTACAGCTGGGAGGATCACTTTACTTTTGTGGAGTTTGTGTACAACAACAGCTATCACTCCACCCTTGGTATGGAACCTTTCGAGGCATTTTACGGGTGAACTTGCATATCACCATTATGCTGGAAAGACCCTAGGGAGTCAGAACTGGTGGGACAAGAGATGGTGCGAGCTACCACAGAGATGGTGAATATCATCCAGGAGATGATGGAGACTACATCGAGATAGCATAAGTCATATGCTGATAGGATATGGACACCTCTAGAGTTCGAGGATGGTGACCATGTATTTCTACGAGTCTCACCCTGATGAGGTCTATAGATATTTGGACGAGGCAGCAAGATATATCCGAGATTCATTGGACCTTTCCAGGTCTTTAGTAGAGTAGGCGAGGTGGCATACCGCTTAGCTCTTCCACCTCAGTTGCACAGGGTGCATGACGTATTCCATGTATCCCAGCTGAGGAGATATGTGCATGACCCTTCACTCATCATCATCCATGGAGAGATGGACGTTGACGAAGGGAAAACTTTTACAGAGGTTTTGGTGGAGATGAGGATCAACAGGAGTGGGTCCTACGTGGACCATCGATACCTTTGGTGCACATTCTCTAGCATCACGGGAACATCTAGGATATAACATGTGGGTGGGAGGCTCAGATGCGTGCTCATTACCCCCATTTGTTCCCTTAGTTCGAGTTGTAGCTTACGAGGATGTAAATTTCTAACGTGTGGAGAATGAAAATACCCAGAAAACCCTTGGAATTTTTTTAATACATGGGATTTTTACGAGTCCGTGAAAATTTACGACGCCTGATTCTGAGGCTCGGTGTGCCCAGAATCAATTTATGAAGTTTTGTTCTGGTACATTCAGTAAACATACGAACGGAATTTTTGAACTTTTGAACCGTTGCACGGAATTGAAATCTGAGGGCACCGTTGAACTCGCAGCTCCGATATTCTCTTAAGAAGACATTCACTTTCACGGTAGTGAGTCGAGAATGGAAGTTAGTTGTTGGGGTTTTCTTAAAAAAAATTAAAGTACCCTATTCTTAATTTTATTTTGAGCCGCTATTTCGTGTGTGGTGGTTAAAACCACACCATGGGGGTTGGAGGTGGGGCCACCACAACTTAACCTCTCCTAAGAGGGTATGGTGGTGGGGCCCACCCGAACTCAACCTCCCATGTGAGGATAATTAGGTGGGTAACACACGAGGCTTAACCCCCTATTAATGGGAGGAGAGAAAACCCCCCAACTTCCATCATTAATGAGGGGGGGAGCCTCTTGACCTCAACATTAATCAATTTATGCAAAGCATGTGATTTAATGAAGGGGAGCCTCTTAATTTATTTCTCCAATTTGAAATTTTTGTTCCAAAAAAATAGACAACTTATATTACTTTTAGCTTGGAAATTCTCATTTTGTTGGAGATTTGAGAGGATAGCTTAGGAGAAAAGAAGTTCTCCCAACGAAGAATGAAGAAAGAAGAATGCCGGAAATGATTTCCATAGACTTCTTCCTCGGACTTCTTCCCTGGATACCTACTGATGTGGAGCCAGTTCCACAACCGTCGTGAAAACTTAGAAGTGGAAGCGTAAGGTGGACGTGATGAATGAGAATAAATATTCTTCCTGTGATTTCACCATTGATGCCCGACAATCCAGGTAGGGGTTTATTATGTGTTGATATTCCTTTTTCTTATCTTTTTTAAAGATTGGAATGGAATTTTTGTGGGTGAATTGTTGACCATATTATTCTCTTGATGATCCTTTTGTTATCACCCCTAAACATGGAGGGTTCATGCTAACTAACATCGCACGACTCCCTCTGCCGATATCTTGTGATTTTTCTTCAGCATGGAAACGTAATGACGATGAGGTGAAAGAGACGGAAACGACAAGCCCACGCTACCTGCGCCATCCATGAACCGTGCCACCACCACAGTGCCCGACGCGCACCGGCCGAGCCTGCAGCCTCTCGACGTGCTGCCCGGCGCCCCTGCCGCCTACCCGCGGCCTCTCGGCACGCACTCCGCACCTACCCGCACCTAGCGCATGCGCCCCACAGCCTACCTACGCCTCGCCGGCTTTCCCACCTTTCTCCGGGCCACCGATTTTCTGAGCCGACCCGTGGCGTCCCTCATGACATCGGTGACCGAACCGGCCCGACCTCTTGGGCCGAGTCACCGAGCCGCACCCCTCAAGGTGTTGCCCGAACTTGCCCCAACCTTTGGGTCGAGCCACCTACACGGCGACCACCGGGCCGAATCGCCATAGCAATCCGCTGGGCTGGGCCTAGCGGACTGGGTTGAACATAACAGGGTGACCCACCCAACAGACTAGGTCAGACCCAACGGGTCTCTCCGGGTTGACCCAGGCTAGGTTAGCACAGAAGAGGCTGGGCAGAGTTGGTCCGACCAGGTCGGAGTGGACCCGGGCCCACTACCGACCCCTTTACTTTCTGTTGGCCACATCTTTGGCACCAGATGACTGTTTGAAAAACCATCAGTGGTGTTGGTAATCTCGATGAGAGACAATCCCTTTGAGTATACCCCCCCCCCCAGGATTTTTGGGTATAGTTGAGTAATGGTCAGGTTGGATCGTACACGAATCCAACCAAGTCCCCTGGACTAAAAGGCTAATATCCAACAGACCGGGCGTCCGATTGACGCATCGTCTGTTGCGTTGAGACCCCTATGACGTGGAGGACCTTTGAGATAAATTTTAGTGGGACTTGGTAGAATTTTACTTGTAAAAAATAGGATTGAGGAGTGGACCCTCCCGGAATCAAGCGTGCTTTGCGAAAACCTTGTGGATGGCTGTGCACTGACGAGTGTTCCGAGATCATGTGTTGGATTGACAGTTCTGTATTTTATTCCTGAATCATGTGTTGGTATGACAGAATAACTGGTCATGGATCATGTGTTGGTCCGACAGCTCTGAAGACTGTTCCTGAATCATGTGTTCGTCCGATAGTTCGGACTTCAGTTCTTGGATCATGTATTGGTCCGACATAATAACTGGTCCTGGATCATGTGTTGGTCTGACAGCGCTGATGATACAGTGGATATATCTAATCATATTTATTTCTCTACATAAGTTTTATACACGTGTGAGCTGAGTTAGTAACTCTTGTGTTTCTTCATGATTGGTATGGATTACTTGATAACTTATGTATATGTTTGGGCATATACCTAAGTGCGGAGATCTGTTGATTTGATACTTTGTGGTTTATCCTTGTTGGATTTTACGAGACCTTGAGGGTCTCGGGATCCCTACTGATTATCATTATACTCACCTATACATGGGCTATTCCCATACCTCGTTGTGTTGGTTGTAGATGACAGACAGCGCTGATTGAGGATTAGAGTAGCTGGACTGGATGGTACACGGAGGTGGACCTTATGAAGTGTCGCTACAGGGAGGAGACTGATGGACGGGGAGTGCTGAGGAGGCAATCTGTACCTACCCATTAGGTAGAAACTCCAGTGGATGACCCAGTAGCTGTTTTACTTTTCTTCAGTTGTACTTTCTTTACAGTTGTACTTGTACTTTACATTTGGGCTTGTATTTCCAGTCCCTTAACATTTCAGCACTCCTTTTTGTAGAGAGTTTTACATCGTGCTTTTTTTCAGCTTACTCTTTTGTGTGTGTTGATAGTTTATAATGGAAATTCCATCCCAATTTTTAGGATTTATGACTTTGGTTCTAGTTTCCATCCCTTGGCCTATGGAAGGCGGGCTTGGGGTAGTCACGACCCGGGCCTCGGGGGACGGGTCGTGACAGTGGAACGTATAAAAGATAGAGATAAATAAATTATATAAGATATTTTAATGGAATTATAATATATCTATTTATAATTACATTTTCATTCCATTAAATATGAAATATAAATGAAAGTTGTGTTCATGCATACGTACTGCTTACCGTCTCTATTAACGGGGCATTTCATTTCTTATCTCCAAATGTTATATACTATTATAAATACATATATATATATACATATATAAAAAATATATATTATATATATTATATCTAAATCATTACTATCATTTTGGATATAATGATCTTTTGACCACATGGACAACATGTAAATATAACAGATTCATTTTTGACTCAAGTACCAAATATCGAAAAAATGACCATTATTAACTTAAATGATTGTATAATGGTTATAACATGGTAAAACGTGATAAAAATGAAAAATAAACTTGAAAAAGGTTATTAAGTAAGTATAAATTAACTTTAGTTTATTATTCAAAAGATTAATGAATGAATGGTTGAAGTCATAGATGAGGTAAGGGGTTTCTTATCTCACTTTTAATTCCATGAGATTTCCATTGTTCACCACTTATTTATTGATTGTGGTGTATTGTGTACTGCAATATGATTTATATTATCATGATTTTATTTTTATTCATGGTATTTTGTGATTCATTTGGTGGTTATTAACTTTTGTTCATGTGACTCAACTTATTACAACGTGGTAAGGGGTTTCTTATCTCACTTTTAATTATGTGAGATTTCCATTGTTCACTACTTATTTTTTTGCATGTGGTGTGTTGTGTAATACCATTTGATATAAATTATCATGATTCTATTTATATTGATTGTATTTTTTGATTCATTCGGTGTTTGTTAACTTTCGGTCATACGACTCAATTTATTACAACGTGGTAAGGGATTTTCATCTCACATCGTATTCATGTGAGATTCATGATATATTGCAAATATTTCCTTATGTGTGGTTTATGTACTGACAATGATTGTATTATATGTATAATATAAATTAATTTTTGGGTATTTACCACTTCACTTTATGATCCTTCTTTCATGGGGTGAATGTTTCGTAAATTACGAAATCGGTAACAAAATTTCAAATTTTGATTTCCATTCATTGGTTTTTATGAAAACTTCATTGATTATTTTACTCCAAGATTATGTGGGAAATTCAATATTTATATATTTATGTAGTAATTTCCACTCCCCTTTGTGTGGATATAATTTTGAACCACTGAATCACTCCATTGATAAATTCTCAGGTCATCGATATGGACATGATAAGAGTAATCTTAACTCTATTTCCATTCATTGAGTTAAACAACCTAGTCATTGGTGTTGTTGTTACAAGAATATGTGGGAATGTTATCTGATTTATTTACACATAATATCCAATCATATTAAGTGTATTTATATTTTTCACACAAAATTATGTCATTGATTTATCCTTATCCTAAGTATACAGTCTTTATAATAGATTTCAACTCAATTTACATTCTATTGAGTCTTCTTGGTTGTTATGCACCAATTCAATTTTATACGGTGTATATATTGTAATTTCACATATAATATCATGAATTCATTTATTATATTGATATTATAATGTTTTGATTACCTAATTTATTTTTATTCAAATGTATTTCATTTGGTTAGGAACTCTAACTGAAATATCATTTTAAATGTTTTAAAGATTTATTTTTCTAAATATTCCTCATTAATGTCTGTGTTTTAAAATATGGTTTAAAGTATTTATTTATATATACATGAATGTTTTAAAATTAAAATTCATTTTGAAAGTTTCTCAATTATATGGAATAATTTGATTCAAAATTCTATTTTTAATAGCTTCTTGAAAAATAGTGAGACTTTTCAATGTTTTCAAGAAAAATGGGATATTTCTCTCAAATAGTTTTGCATATTATAATAATCTATGTAAATATCCTTCATTATTATTTATTGGGGTTGAATTATTATAATACAATCATACATATTGTATAGAAGGAGTTTTTCTTGACATTGGATGTGATATTTTAATACCATTCATGGTTTGTGGTTAAAATATTACCATTTCGTATGATAGTTTTAATATGAATGTTTATGTTATGTTTCAAACATTTAATATGAAGAATTAATTGGACTTAGTAAGTGATGGTTGGAGCCCAATATATCTCCTCGATCCATCGTTAGGTCTCATAAGACAAAATAGTGTCTTGGCACAAGTTCTTGACAAAATCTTATTTGTAGTCTTAGCACGAGGCTTTGACTATGTGGCTATGATGTCTGACATTATGCATTTCATCATTATGAAATTAGTAATTGATATTAAATATGATTATTCTACTAGTATAATATCCATGTGAATGTGTTAATGGCATTATTTGATATATATTTTCCATATTATACATAAAATTATGTTTGAAAGGCTTGTATTTTTGTCTTATACATTGCCTTAAATGTTTAGGCTTATTTATGAATGTTTCTGTTATATCGTTATCCTTACTGAACAACATAGCTCACCCCTTTCCATGTTTTATTTTTCCTTGGATGTGAAGAAGTATATCGTGATTAACCTGTAGGGATAGTCTAAGGGATATGAGTGTGTTCAAAGGGGACTCAATGTTGTTTTTCTTTATTTCATGATGTAATGTAAACTTATGCATGTATCCATTAATCCCAAGGATACTAAACTAATCGGTATTTCGGGACATGATATCTTCTGATCATTCCAATGATGTGTAATAATTCACCGACTCTGGGTAACTAGGGTCAGGGCGTTATATATTCTCACCACTGTATGTCATGTATAAAACCATTTACATCCTTGTTTTCCCCATTCATTATAGATGTCCTGGAAACAGTGGGCGGTAAAATGTTCTTCACAAAGTTGAAAATGGACTCCTTAAAACTCATCTTGATCACATTCCACACCACATAAGAAAACTTAACAACAATTAGATCAGTAGGGATGAGATTGTTTTTATCATTTCACTTCATTATGGTCTCTTTATAATGAATGGAATTGTATTCCACACAAGGAAACATCAAGCATGTTAGTTTAAACTGCAATATAAACTATAAGGGAAATTTAATATTACTGCATGATAATTCAATAGAAAATTCAATATAAACTATAATATAATGTTCTATTTAAACAACTATAAAAACTAAAATGTAAACTCAAATGTTGTTACAGTATAAACTAAAATATTAAGTGAAATATAAAAATAAATATTAATGGAAATACAATGTAATATAAAATGAAATTTCAGTTCAAGATAATGACATAAAACTTGAATATGATGTAAATAATTTTAAATGGGATAACATAAATAAAAAATTTCAAGTGGGGTGATATAAACAACCATAAAGAGTGAAAAATAAAAATAAAATACTATATAATGTATAGGTTGAAGTTAATATTGAAAAGGTAAATCAATGAAAATTCAAATTTTACAAACTAATAACTGAACCATTATCTTATAAAATTATAAACATGCACACATATGTATATCTACGCAGATATAGAAATGAAAAGTAATGAATCTGGTAGGTTTATAATTTAGTCACTCAGTGACTAATCATTAATATTACACATCAAACATTAAAAAATGGTAAAAGAATGATTAGTCTTCAACTTGTAGATCCAAAATTTATTGGGAATGTAAAAATAAATATAAAATATTATAAAACATAACTAATAACTAAGGTTAATATAAAACATAAGTTAAAACACAAAAAATTTGACGAAATCTTGAACATAACAAATACAATCAAGCATAATATATTTATAGTACTCAATTTCATTTGTACATCTGATCACATTGATAAGTTTAAAATAGGATACAAATTGATTATAACTGAAGGATTATATTATACAATGGAGAGATAATTTGAAAATAAATTGGAAAACTTTTTAAAGGCTGAAAGAAAAATCTTTGGGAAATATCTCATTTTCTTACAAGGGTAAGACATTAAAATTTTCAATTATTTCATCCCTAGTATGTTCGCCTTTCACTAGATTAAAATGACTCTATAGAAATTATAATGACATGGTTTCAATATAATTTTTATAGTTTCCACTTGTTGTATCACCTATATCCCTTAAACATATTAAATAAAAAAATTCGATGATGTAATAATATCAATTTCATTTATGTTCAAATTGATTTAATAAACATTTTTTAAATGGAATGAGGAAGTCATACAATAACATGAATGAACAACATTTTAGCATCATTGAGAAAATACCTCATTATAATTCATATGAGGAATGTTACAAAACTATTATTATTTATGGATTATTATTAATTTAAAAAACATTCCAAATAAAAACTCTAGGAATCCCAAGCTTTCATTCGAAGAGGCGATGCAAAAGGACAACCTGCAAAATGCTAACCCCAACAAGCACCAATACCTCAAAAATCACCATGTAAATTTCCCTCTTTCTCATATCCTCATTCACTATTTCTTTCCACGGTGAGTGCTGTTGGAATTGAATGTTGTAAATATCCTCCTCCAGTTTTGATATTTGTTCAACTATAGGCTTGAGATGCTCGTCTATGATATGCACATCATAATATGGAGAATGTGTAGACCATACATAGAAGTAAATGGTTTGATAATAAGTTGACTTGCTAGGGAAGAATAATCTATGGAGTCCTTTCTCATGAACCAAAAACTCAAAAATGTCACTTGCCTTTCCATAAGAATAATGAATCTGCTCACCAAATAGTTCCTCCACCACAAGATCAACACCATTTCCACTATAATTCCCAGATGAATCATCCTTTATCACCACAAACAAATCGTGAACCATATCTCCTTTTTATTTAATTTTATGAGAGAATCATTCATCCCTATCTAACACAAACCTAACATCCTTGGCTACATGAAAACTCAACAATATTGAGATAAATAAAAAATATCCAGCTTTAGAAATGAAAATTCTCATCTTCTGAAAATCAATGAAGAACAAATGGATGAATATTTACATTCCACTAATAATAGAGTCTCCAAAAGACCACCCAAGAACATTTCAGTATCTTTGAAACATTTAATTACTGACCAAAATGATATTAATAAAGAAAATAAGTTGTTAAGTGAAAAAATAGAATACAGTAAGGCATTATCAATAACCTTCCATTATGTCTTTTAGAATCACTCAAAACTTATTAAATTCATGTCATTCAAGAAAAACTATGTTCTTATGGAGATAATGGATGATGAAAATAATCAATTCATTAAGAGAGAATAATATTAGGAATTTAAGTATCATAAATAACCAATACAATTTTCACTTTATGTAATGACATATTCTCATTACCCCAAATAGATGAACCATAAAAAAATAGATTATATATTTTCATAGTGTGAAAATTTATGGTAGTGAAATTTAAATTACTCAAAAAACATCATGATACATAAAGGTTGAAAAAAAATATTTTGACATTATTATAATCATCATTACCAACAAAATAGATTAATTAATGGTTAGGATCCTTTTTTAAAAATTTGAATTTGGTGGATTTTTGGAAATGAATTTTGGTTAGTGAAGTTAAAAATTATATAACATGAAAGAAATGAACAGAAAACCCAACTATGTTTCACTATACTACAGGGGACTCACAGATAGATGTTGTAGATATTAAAAACTTTAGTAGAGATAAATAACTAAGGAAAATAAAATCAGAATACAATTCTTGTAAATGTTTGCATAGGTTTCCAAATAGAAAAAAGAGAGAAGTAAACTAAAATGTTGGGGGGAAAGGACTTTGAAAATTTGAATCCTACTATACTTGTATTGTTACAAGGATGATTTTATGCATGTTTACAACCCATTTTATAGGTCATTTATAGTTTTTTTAATGGGGGTAATACATTAAATATTCAAGATATATATACTAATGACATCTTTAATCAATATTTATGTTGAGGATATTTTTTAATAGGATAAGAATAGTACTTGGTCTCTCATACTATAAAGCACTTTCAGTTTCATACATGAATCAAAAACCTGGATAGGAAGGTACTCTAATTGAATGTAAACAGGTCTAAATAAACAAAATATGTGTATATACAAATGGATTTTGACACATCATACCATCCTTACAAAGTAGATGAAACAATCGGCTATAATGGCATGAAGTCTGTTTTTGAAACAAAACCACCAACTCTGTATGGATTCTGTTCTGTAACAAAACCATAAACTCTTCTCAGATTGTGTGAAATAGTTTGATAACATATATAGTTCTAATAATTATTTAAATCATTCTTTGGAAAGATGTAACTAAATATTAAAAAACAATTCATTGGAGGCATTTCATGGTAGAATATAGAAGAAACATTTTCCTGTTATTTTCTAAAGAAAATAGAAATTATGGATTCTATGATTATGATAGACAAGTATTCTGGAAGGCCACACAATATCATGTTTTTGACATTCGCTAACCCAGCAGTTTTTTATGAGGTTTTGTTGGACAACCATATTATAGATGGTTGATCTATATAGGTGAAGAGAACAGTCCCATGGGAATACATGTAGTATTAGGTCCCCATAATGGTCTCTAAAAAATTCTTCATTGGTGGAATACCACCATATTTTACAGAATATGAGTTAAGTTACTACTTGTATGCCTAAAAAGACATTTTTAACACCAAATTCTTCTTATCCAGCAATATGGATGATCTATAGGCTTTAGTTTCATCACTTTTGAGAATGAAGAATGTGTTTGGGTGGTCATTTAAGAAGGCTGGGACCACAAGCTGCGAGGAAAATAGATTGAGATAAAGAGAGATGAAACCATCATAATTTGGGATGGAATGTTGTATTGAGGGTATACAGGTGGCTATTGTGGGAAATGAGAAAAGCTCATGGGGAAATGTAGTGAAGAAATGAAGCCAATAGATGTTGAGTAAATGTTAACTTGGATTGAGGTTTATCATAATTCAGCAACAGACCTATAATTTAATATCTAGAATCAATTTTATTCAGTGTTTCCAGGAAAATATTCAAAACATAATGATAGATAAAGATATATAAGAAAATTGATCATAATATTTTCCATCAATTCTACTGGTGGGAGTTGACTTGCAATCTATTCAATGATAAAATTGAAGGACGTAGGAGTTTTGGCCTCAACATTGTGTAACTGGTTATTAGAATATAATGAACAATCAGTAGTTCATGATCCAAATATTGGTGGAAGACTTCATCGATAACATTTTATAATAAAATAATATAGTATCATATTATACTATTGGAGATTTTATGGCATGATAAATTAAATATGAACATACAAGTACATAGTAACAGTACAGTTTTCCTAAAAAACATACAGTTTTTCTCAAAACGTTAAGGTCACGACTCCTAATTAGTCCCCACATTCTAAAAATAATTATTAATAAAAATAAAATTCACCTTTTTGAAAAGATTTTTTCTTTCATGCCCTTATTTTAATGAAACATGTATTAGAAAAAAACTGCCAATAAAATGTCCACAACCAATACTCCTAAGAAGAATATAAAGGGTGTGAATTTATTTTTGAAAACTATATTTTCTAGTAATGGTCCAATTGTTAATTACTTCACCCGAATATTTAGGGTGTGAACAGATTCCTCAAAAATATATTAACCTCAAAAATATAGTTTTGAGGTAACTGTTGATGTAAATACAGCAACCTCAAAATATACCTACCTCAAAATATAGTTTAGGGTGTTATTAGCTGTATTTTTGGAGTTATATATTCATGCCCTCAAAATATAGTAACCTAAAAATATAGTTTTCTTAAAATCATATATTTTCACACCCTCGATATTCTAGAATAGCTACCTCAGTTTTCTAAGAGTTAAATTTTGGATTTTCAAGTATTTTTCAAATTTTTAATAACTCAGTTGAGGGTGAAAACTGTTCAATGATTTTTGAAAATTTCAATGTAACTTTCATTTTAATAATTTTGAAAACTGTATTGTCTATCTTACAGTTATCATTATTCATGTTTTATTAAAAGTTTATTTTGAATATGGTATGTTTTTTAAGCATATTTTTATGCCATACTTTAATAAAAATACATTTTTTATCAAAACATTGATGTTTTGGTATGGTTACATTTTTACTATGAATCGATATGGTTTCATTGCTGAAGTATTTCATTATAAAATAGAAATAATGAAAATAGTTTTCTATGACCACTATGAACTGGTAAAATTTCCACTATTCCATATATAATGAAAATATAATTTCAGAATAAAATGAAAATACAACTACCTCTAAATAAAATAATTTTTTCCTCAAAAATATAAAATAAGAACATACCAGTTCATAGCAATTTTATGTTAACACCAAATTTTTTTTTGAACTGGTATAACCGTGCCCTCAAAATTCTACCGAATAGTATTGGTGTCCACTTCATAGAAATTTTGAGTTAGTTGTTCATGCCCTCAACATCATTTTTCTAAATTATGGAAACAAACTATCAATAAAATGATAATACAGCTTAATTTATTTTCACAATGTAAACATAGTACATCACCACTATTAAATTTCATTGTAAAATAGAAATGTGTCCATACCAGTTTATAGAATTTTAGGGATGAATTGGTCGATAAATGAGCATAGGATGATTTAAAACATCATGTTTCTTGAGGATGGTCATGCCTTGGAATATTACGACATGGTAGAGGAGTCCACTCTCTACAGAAGTAAGGTAGTCATCAATAGAAATATGGGGATAATAGAATTTGAGGGATGAATTGGATAATACATACTAAAATTACTTGTACTTATCAAATAGAAAGTAGTTGTATAATCTATAATGAATTCCAAGAAATATTATTTTTTAATAAAAGTGTTTAAACCAAATATATTATACACAAAAAATAAAATTAGTCAACTGTATTGTATACATATATATTACTATTAACCAACTGTATAAAAAAATTACAATTGCTCTATATTATATAGACATAAATTAAAATTAATCAACTGTATAAATTGAAATTATAGTTACCTAAAAAAGTCTATAAACCAAATGTACTATGATACAATGACTTTTATTTTACAAACAGAAACGAATGTTTATAATGAATGAAGCTCATTAAAAAAACAAATAATTATATGAATGGATCAAGAATATAACATAATAGTGAAATATTATTTTAATCATATCACATTAATTAAACAAAAAATGAACATATATTCATCAACAAATTTAATAATTAATATATTTCTGAATTGAAAAAATAAATATTCATGATATATATCATTTTTAATTTACTTAGAATCAATATTCAATCATTTGGGGGTAAAACCTCTCCCTTACCCATTCCCTACCAAACTATTCCTTAATATCAGTTAACCTTGGCACTCCTTCAATGCATGTTGAAGCCTATAAAACAATCCAACTAAAGGAAGTTAGTCAAAAATAAAAAATTAAAGAGAATTTAGCCGGAATTGAAGATAAATGATGTAATGCTACAATATACCAAATGTGTATTTAGATCTCTAAATGATAATTTCACAGTGAAAACATTAAAATAAATCATACTTAGAAATGTTAAATATAATAAATAATAATTATTACTGTCGAATGAAATTAAGGAAGAACACAGTAGAACACATGTGATAGATCCCAGAACATAGACATTGAGAAATGGTGAGGTTGAAGATGAAAAAAAGATTACCACAACATGAATAGAAAATTGTTGAAGGAGATTTTGATTTTGAAGTAAGACTTAACCATGAACTTGATATTATCGATGGAGGAAGGGGACTTGAGAGGTTGGAGTAAACCTGCAACAAACCGAAAGAAGATGTGAGTGAATCAAAGGGAGATACAATATGGAGATTAAATGCTCGAATAATGTAGAGGGGTTGAAAGATATCATTGATAAAGAATTCCCTTATAGTACAGTACAATGTGTATCCAGAACTAATAAATGAGAGAAGAAAACACAAGAAAACATTTTTTTTCAATAAAAATAATATCTACATTGTATGAGAAAGATCCAATGATAGGGAGAGAGAAAACTAATTGGAAGAGGAGAATCATCCAATACATCCCAACAACATCCACAAACCCAGATTTAAAAAATTTAAAAAACCATGAATAAAAAAACAAACAATGAATGAAAAATCTTGTGTTGTATAAGATCAGTTATATTTAATGAATGGAGTTGTAGATATAAATTGTTCGTGTGTGCTAATTTCATAAATTTGAAAAAAAAAATATTCAATAAGAGTTAATTAAAGTAAAATAAATATGATTGAAAATAATTGAACCTTCTTGAGGATGTACATACCTTGGCATATGAAGACATGGTAGAGGATTCCACTCTCCATAGTAGTAAGCTGGTCGACATTAGAAATATGAGGATCATAGAATTTTAGGGAGTAATTGGCCGATACTAATATTATTGGTACATATCAAATAGAAATTACTTGTATAATGTTCATTGTATACACAAGAATACACAGTTTTTCATCACATCAAATATCTACTTTGGATAATAAAGATTCAAATACAGAGAGCAAAAAACCTAATTAGAAAATGAGAATCATTGAACACATATGAACAACTTTAGCACACCTAGATTTAACAAAATTTAAAAAATCCATGGATAGAAAATCCAATAATGAATGAAAAAGATTGTGCTGTATAAAATCAATTACATTTAATGAATGGAATTAATGATATGACTTGTTCATGTGCTAGAATTTAGGAAATATAAATAAAAAAAGAAAAAAGAGATAATGAAAGTAAATTAAATATGATTGAATATAATTGAACCTTCTAGTGTGAAGATAAAATAAACCTTTTGTACTTTTTCACTATTGAGGATAGTGAGACTGTACAAAGTTGGAAAACATCGAATGTAGTATAGTATGTGATTTAAAGGAATAGTAATAATTTAAGGAATATATTTATTGTATTTGTAAAATGAATAAAAATTTAATGTACAGAAATCATACCATCAAATGTGGTGGGTATAGTTAACCATCCTTAATTTCCCGCAATGCTTAATATAGCGATGTTTCAATTTAGAAACCATGAATATAGCCTTTAAAAGTGTCTACCCTTTTGTGAGAATATGGGAGATGATAAAAGATAGAATAATGAAATCGGGTAAGGTTTCAAAGGTAAAATTGGGAGGAAAATAAAACTAAACAATAGTATACATTTGAAGGTGGATAAGAATCGAAGGTGAAATATGGGATTAGATGGAAACATATCTAAAAGAATGAAGATTTTGTTGTATGATTTTTTCATAGGGAATATATTACATGGCCACCAAATGGAACATATCTAAATAGTTGAAGAATCAAAAATAATATAGAACAGATCGGGCTATTTGAACGAAATCAAATATGAAATGTAATATGGACTACAAAATATACATAACGAATGTGGTATGATGATGTGTATGGTGGATGTTCTGAATGGAGGACAATCTTGTTCTAGGGTTTTAATTGCATGTGCTGCTCTACACAAGGAAAGATTGAAGCGATGGAATAAAAGGATGACATGAAGAGGGGACAACCATAATCATGGTAGGGTTTTTTGAGGATGGTAGGTTCTCTACGCGGAGGGAGATATTGGCTAAATCGGAATATGTGAGGAATGGTATCACATGGATTCCCCACCAGAGAGAGAGAGGGGGAGGTTGAATCAGAATAGGATTGTAATCGTATCGTAGGGATTCACCATGAAGAGGGGGAGTAGTAAAACTGGAATATGGGAAGAATGGTATCACAAGGGAGGGAGTGCGGGGTCAAAAAGGAGATGGGTTACAATGAATCAAGTGAGTCGGAAAGGATGACACGTAATGGAAAAATGATGTGGAGGAGACACATGTAGGGGAGGGATTCTATTCAGTGTAGTTAATTCATTTAGTTTATTAGATGATTTTATTAATTAAATTTTGATATGAAATAATATCAAACATTTGAACATTTCACTTTAAAATAATTCTTTTTAATTTTTTCTGCAAAATTATTATTAAATATTGTTTTCCTTATTATGTGAATTTAATTGTTTTAAATGCATTCTATGTTTAGAAATAGAAGTTCTAAATTAGGTTTTAAGGTCAATTTCATTTTTAGAAATAAAGAAGTTACCAATGTAAAAACAATTATATATTGTAGTATGAGTATAATTTTGACAAGGGTTAAAATTAAAAGTTAAAATCGTAACGTACATAAACAATTCAAAATTTAAAGGGTGTTTGAGGAGTGGATCGACCCTAAATAGCTTATAAAATAATAATTACTATAAAAATTATTTTAATTTAATCCAACTCTATGTGGTTATATTTATATTTAAAATAACCAATCAACTAATCACTTGATCCCATATATCCTCAAGTATAAATAATAACCCTCACCACCCCATTTCGACCCAAAAAAAACTTTGTAACTATTAAAATATCATCCCAAAAATATAATATTAACTCTCCACAAGTATTAGTGTTTTTTTTCTCACCGAAATTCCAAATCCAAGGCTTTAAATGGTCTTTAAAAAAGGGAATATTCAATTAGTAATTTTCTCAAATTACCTCACTTAACTTCTTTTCTTTCAATAATTTCTCATCACCTCATTAATACATTAATCAATGATAACTCAAAATTAATATAAATGCTAGATTTTTAATTTTCTATTGAAATAATTCATCTCTATTTCATTTCTCAGAACCTCTTACAAAATGAAATGAAATTATTGTTCAGGTTATGACGGTTAATCACCTCCTGGAATAATGTTTTTGTTCTTTTTTCCTTTACCGCCCTCATTAATTTTATTAAAATAGTTATTCTTGTCAAATACTATTCTAATATGTATATTATAAACTATTTTTTAATCTAAAAATGATATATAAAACATAAACGCATGATTTCTAAACTGGGGTTATATGATAATTTTTTTGGGATGTGTGGACTACCACCTCCTCAAAATGATGTGATTCGTTCACAAATCACATGGAGTGTATTAAGGATTGTTTTTGTAAAATTATATTATATAAATGAAATATTAGTTATAATTTAACTATATTATATATGTATTTATATTAATATACCATTCATTTAATTTATTTTCTTTCAATACGACAGGAAAATGAAATTATTTTTCATGTGTACTTACAACCTACCATCTCACTGAACGGTGCTTTTAGTTTTCATAAAAAAATTTATAAATACATATATAATGAATATATAAGTTATTTATATCATGTATTATATTCTAGAGATGATGGGATTATGACCACATGGTCTATTGACAATATTCAAAGTTCATATTCGACTCAAGAACTAAATATTGACAAAACATCCAATATGAACATTAATAATTATGTAATTGTTATAACATGATAATAAGGAAAATAAAAAGAAAAATAAACATGAAAAATGATCGATATAAATTATAAATTATCATAAGATTAATAATTAGGACGATAAAGAACACAATTGATGAATCAGACTCGAGGTAAGGGACTTCGTCTCAATCTTCTATCATTGAGGAATTTCTTGATAATATGCAACTTTATTATTATTTTTATGTATATATAAATACACTATGACATTTAATATACATATTTTTTCTATAATAATGGTAATTAATTTTTTGGTAAATGTATTAATTAATGGTGTTTAATATTTAAATGTTCAAAGTGGTACGAGATACATTGAACATTGAAAGATTTAAATACAAAATCTTTTCTTTGAGTATATTAATTTACATATTTATTTAAATTTATATAAATGGATTATATATGAAATTATATGTCTATTTTTTAATTTAAATAAATGGATATCAAAATTAATATTTTAATATGAATTATTTTACTTTCATTACAAAATGAAAAAATGAATGTTTAATTTAACGAATGCGGAGACTATGACTTCTTCTCCACCATAACCGTTATTTAATATTTGGATTCCACTATAAGAATTAATTTTTTAAAATAAATAACTCCCTTATTCTCTTTTTGTGATTTTGGTATAAAAATGGTTATGAAAATGTATTATCTATTTCAATATCTTGAAATTATTTCTTATGATTTCAAATGAACTTTTTTTAGTGAAATGCTGATAATTTGAAGCTTTTATGTGTTATTATTATTAAATGGTACATGGACATTTGAGGATTGGTTACATGATAAACCACAGATGGGTGGTTACATGATAAACCAAATATGGGTGGTTCCATGATAATCCAAGGATGAGTGGTTATCTTATAACCACCAATGCATTGGGTATGGATTTTGGATGTATGGATATTCCATTTAGTTATATGTGTGGATGTTGACTATATGTTTATTCAATTTTATTATGATTATGACTGAAGATACTGATATATTTCATATATGATTTATATGGATCTAATGGTAATGTTTTGATTAAAAAAATGGTATGAAATGAGATTATATTCAGTGAAGAGTATTTACAACTTCTTAAAAGAGGATAGTATTACATTATGATATAGTATTCAAGGATTATATGTTTTCTCAAGGATAATAGTTTTCCTCCTTTTCATACCCCTTTCTAGGATTTTTATGCCAATCCTAGGTTTTGATGTTTTTTTCATAATATTTTATGAAAAATTGAGTCAAGTTATGGATCAAAGAAAAGTTTTGAAGTTTTAACATGAAATTAAACCCTGTTTATTTTAATCATTTTTTGTTTTATGAAAAAAAGGATAGTGAGTGTAATGGTATAATTTGTATTTTCGGAGTATTTTTTTATGATTTATTCCATAATTCACTAAATATAATAACATGAAAATATCATCGATGTGTATGATTTTAAAACTATTGACAAAACTGAAGATTAAGTAATGTTTATGGCTGGGGCCTTGTAGATGGAAACCTAGGATTGTTTAGACATCATTAGAGGATAGGTTTATATTTAAGTATAAGTAAAAAGTTAAATATAACAACAATGGTAAGAATAATAGAATTATTGGTAGTCATTTTCGTCATATTGAATGAGTTTGAGATAGTATGAATAAGTATATCATAGTGCTTAGCTTCGTCATAAGATAGTATGTGATGATTTTATTGATATACCCCTAGAGACGTTTTTGTTTTTTGTAAAATTGATGGATACAACAAGAATCAATGTAATAGTGGACATGAAGGAAAATTTAGTGGTCATTTGAAAAAGAATCTAAATTAAAGGGGATCTGAAATAAGAAATTTCTTGGTTATTATAAACCAACTATCATTAGTAATGATTAACCACTTGAAACATGGGGATTTTTCATATGCATCATATATCAGTGAAATGAATCCTTATGGAAGTTAAGGTAATAATGATCATAAAGGTATGAAAATTCATCAATATATGTGTCTTGTATATGGAAAGAAACACCTATGAATTTTTTTAAAGGGATGGAAAGATGTTATTGATGTGGTAATGAAAGTCATAAACCAATAACCTGCCTAGGAAAAAGGAAGTGTTTAGTTGACTCCAAGATAGGTAAAGAAGTTCATTTTGAGTTATCAATTGATTTTTTAAAGGGGGAGAGTGTGGTAAATAATAAAATATATTTCCTATGAAGATGGTTTTGGAATGAGATCAGCAGGACAATACAAATATATGTTTATCAATACCTAATGAAATTCTAATCGAAGATAAGGAAATTGAAAATGACTTATCAAATGAAAGTAATATTAAGGATTTAGTTTGAATATTGTGGTTCGGGGAACATGAGTAATGATGAATGATTAAGAGGTCTATATATAAAGGATTAAAGAGTTATTATAGATATATGGATGATTAAAATTTTAAAATTATTAATTCTATTTTGATTATGGGATTAATTTGGATGACTATTTCTTGTATGTGTAACCTTGAAGTTTGTTATGGGAAAATTTTATTTGAGTTATAATTCTATTTTCTTTTATGGAATAAATTATATAGGTATGAATAACCTTTAGGTTTTATATTATCCATGATTTTGACTTAGTTATGGGATATTACATTTTGAGGTGAAAAATTAAAATAATGTGATAAACCTTGAGATTAAAATATTTTATGGTTATTTTAAAGGATTTTATCTCATTTTGGGATTGTTATATGAATTATATTTTTTTTAGAAAATAAAAAACCAATAGGATGGGTGAAAACTCATCACACTCGGCAAGTCCATGTAATCAAACCCACAACTGGAGGGTGATAAGGTTGCATCACGTACCACTACCCTACATTAAGTCCCTGGTTAGTTTGGATTTTTCATTTTTTTAAATGAGCTGATGGACTAAAAAGACGTTGATTTTGTGAACATATGTTTCATCTAATGTATATCCTTGGAATTAGATATTCATTTGGGAATTATGTGATAAATGTTATTTTTGAAGACATTAACTATTTTGGGAAGCCTATTTGTGAAAGAAAATATAAAACTATGGGATTTTATTTTAGGAGTAGTGGTTAAATTTTATTTGGGAAGAATCTGTGATTTGATTGTGGAATTATGGCAATTAAGGTTATTTATGGAAATTATTAACCTATCATGGAGAATGTGTGATTTTTAAAATTACTTTTTTTGTATGAGACATTAAGATTGATTGATGTTATTTGGGGATATATTTTTTAATTTATCACAGAAGATTATGTTATCAAATCATTCTAATTTCTTGGTATCAATCAAAGTTTAGATTATTTTAAGGAACATTATGGTCAATTATTTTTCAAATGGTCTAAGTGGAACAATGGGTATTACATTTGGATTTTGGAAATTAAAAGTACATTTTCATCATACAATGGTTTATTATATTGGCGGAATTATCTACTATTATCCATAACTTTTTGGTTTTTGTTAATGTTTCAAGATAGAATGATTTTTCAGTTAAATATTTTTTTGATTATGTGGTAATTTAGATATTGATTATAGTGTTTCATGTGTGAAAAAAATATCATAATGAATACATATCATTTGGAGAAAAGGCAGAGTTTGTGGTGAAAATTTATTAATGCATGAAATACTACATGAAAAGTTAGTTTTTTCTATGATCATATTTGATGCCATAAATGAATTCCACAATATTATGAAAAGGATCTGAAAACGAAAATGTTTTCAGTTTACTTTTCTTTCTTAGAAGTTGAATAATATTTAACGCATAAAAAAATTATAGCATTCTTATTTTTGACCTTTTCCTAATAATGATTTATATTTTTTTCCATAAAAACTTGATCTTTTGTTTTATCTTCTATATTCATGTTTTCTTACAAGGAACCCTAGTATGTGTTATCTCAGGTAAACTTTAGGCTTCACATTCTTTCTTTTAAAGTGGATGTTTTGTTAGTCCGTTATCCAATATGGGATTGAAATAAATGAATTTTGAAAACTAATACATTAGATACCAAACCGAAAATAAAATTGTGAGGAAACTCTTTCCAAAAGGGGGTAGAATGGAATATATTGTGCTTTTAAATGGAAAGACTATGTTCGATTGCATATATGATACACCACATTTAGCATAAATGAATTACTTAATATTATTGTCTAATATGATATTTTTTATATAACCAATATAATGGTGAGAATGAAAAGGCTTAAATGAATTAGAAAAATTTGGTTTATAAATAATCATATAATCATTCATTGTTGACCAAATTAATTTTGAAATTAATGAAAACCTAATTGAATATAAAGGATGTGTTTTTAATAAAAAGTATTTAAATGCAAATAATTGTTTTATATAAAATCATAAAATCACATTTTTGGATTATATAAATGAAATATAAATTCAATATAATGTTAAAATTTCATATTATTTTGTTTATATACTTTTTATAAGAAGAAATACAATTTTAATGATAAAATGAGTGTTTTTTAAAAACAATATTCTTACAACATTTTAATGGAGAACACATTTTAAATCTATTTTTTTCACATTTATATGTTTTATTTGATAAATTAAACTTTTTATTTGTAATATTTACATCATAATTTACACTATACAAAGTTTTTTTATTTTTCTGATAAATTTTATTTTTTAAGGATTAGTGAAAGATACTTCATTTTAGTTCAAAACTACTTTTCGTTTAATATATTTGTATAGTAAGATTATAGTATTACATTTATTTATGGTATAATTAGATTAATATTTTATCATTTAACCATATTTATTTCAGTATTTTTTTCAAAATGAAATTATATATAAAAACATTTCAATCTTATGAATGTTTCACTTTAAAACCCCTATTTTTAGTTTTTTTCACCGAATTAATTTTATATCTAATTTAATAAATTATGTGAATTGAATTGAGTAAAATAGAACAAATATTTTAGAATCAAAATATACAAAATAGGCTTTAATTTGAACTAAATTTTTACATAAAAAAATTACCATGGTAAAATAATTATTTACTGTAGTATAGGTTAATTTTTTTGAAGGGGTTAAAATTATATGTTATAAGCTCATCCTAAAATAGAGTCTCATTTATCCATAATTGCGGTAGTCCACATGTTCAAAAATGATTTTATAATCTTTCAATGAGTGGAATAGTAAGAAATTATGTATTTTCATTTATGAATGACAAAATTTTCATAAATATAATATTTATTTCATTTTATCATTTATATTCATATTCATTATCTCTATCACCATCCATGTAATGTATTATTGAATCTTGAAAGACACCACTTATTGAGATAATAGTTCTTTATACTCACACGCAACATTATCTAATACCATAAAAAATTGATATTAAATATATATATATATATATATATATATTCTATAATGAATATGGAGATATAATTATGTTATAAATATCATATATATAAATATATACAATATATGAATCATAATACTTGTCCTTGAAAGGTGGTAATGGAAAATTGATTGACATTTGTTCGTGATGTAGTAGTCTTTCATACACATGAATGATGAATTTGTAATCAATTTTATGGAAGTGAATATGGTTATAGGTAAAGAAATTATAATAATAAATTATTAAAATATGGAATATACTGAGATTATTATATCATAATGGTTTAATTATAATTTTTATTGGTTGATAATTGATTAAAATAAAGACACTCATTGAAAAAGGTTACTTCTTCTATGAGTTAATTCCTCTAGTTCACAAAAAAGCCTTACTTGGTTGGATTTACAAAAAAAATAAGGAATATAGGATTAGAGGATGTATTTTGATATTTTAGTTTTGTATGTAATTTGCAAAAATAGTGTATAAAGGTGTGAATAAGAGAGTATAAGGGTGGCCTTTTGTAAGTGAGGTTAATGACATACTTGTAACTTTTGAAATGAAAATGGTATAACAACATTTTTCACATTCCACATGGTTCTGAAATTTAGTATTATATAATTGTATACATAATAGGGTTGAAATATGTGTAATAATTTTTTTTAGATACGTTAATAGGTCAATTTGACACTTATCTCCTTTAGTTTAACCCATGGTAAATCCATTTCTACATTAACTGCAACAATTAATTTTCAATTTTTTCATTATTCATTTTTGTCAAAAATTAAATATACCATTTTATAAAGTATAAAATATTATGAATCCAAATATTGAATCAATTTTTCCAAATTATATACATATAATATAAATATTTTATATTAAAATTAATCCCATAGATGTGATAAGAAAAGTCTGCTTTCTAATAGATAACATTGAATTATTTACATTCTTTTAAAATCAAAATTATATAGTAAAATGATTCTAATGACCAAATTTTTATTTATAAGTTAAAAAGTAACTAAAATTACATTAAAAAATTCAAAATAAAACATATCTATAAAAATTGCTTTAACATAAATGAATATTTAAATGAAAAATTATGTAATTTTCACTATTCATTAAAAAATTTAGCATTTCTGAAAATATTAAATAATTCTCCCAAAGATAATTTTGATATCCATATATCAAAATCTATTTTAATTTTATCAAATGAATTTTAAAAAAGAGATAATAATTATTTTTAAATTATTTGGGCAAAGCATTACTAATCTGAACTTTAAAAAATTATTTTTCAGAAAATAATTCATTTTTATTGGTTGTTATTATATTTTTAATGAATAGATACTCATAATTTTCCAACATTTGATCATAAAATTCATTAAAAAAAATTAATATTAATTTTATAAAAGTATACTATAGATAGGGTCATTTTTTCTTGGGGAATCATGTTCAACAAGCTATCAATGAGATTAAATGTGAAGAAAAATATTTTGTGAGTTATTTAATATCGGTGTTGTATATCACATAAGCTATAGAATGTAATGTTATTATTTTATAATTATTTTGATTTATAGGTTAAATGATATATTTTATTTCCTAGACTATAATTTTATCATAAATATAATACATATTCATTAGATTGATCTTTATAACCACACAAGTCAAATGGTTATTAGAAAAGTAATACACCGTTACATGGAGAGGCTAAGTCGTATATACACACGAGAAATGTTTTCAATTTCCATTGGATAAAAAATATTTGGAAATTGGTTGTACCACAAGTATAATATCTCACTATATTTATGATAATTATTTATTGTTTTAAGATTGCAAGAACATATTTAGAGGTTGTAAAAGAAGAGGAAAAATAAATGTACATAGTTAAGAGTTTCACCACATCATTAAAAAACCTCAAATATATTATACCTTCATCCTTGAAAGGATGTAAATAAGAAATAATAAATATTTGGTACTTGGGGATTTATTCTAGGAAGGTATTTCATCATATCTTAGCTCAGCTAGAAGCATCATTATCTTTTGAGAAGATAAGAGAGGTCGTATCCATTTATAAGGGTGGAAAAAGACACACCATGAATTTTAAAAAGATTATACAATATAAACATTATATTCAAGTCAAGTAAAACCATGTAATTCTAAAATTATAATATAATATGATATAGGGTTGATATAAAATCATCCAATCACAATCTGGGATGTGTTGGTTATATTTTAATCATTATATCCTTGTTAAATAATTTAAACCACATTTTATCTTTAACAGTGATAAATTAACTATTACCATGATTAAATAATTATTTAACACAAAAAGTAATCTATATTATAAATTTAATTTAATATAAGGATTCATGTTTTTTAATCCATTTTATCATATTTATTTTTTATTGGTAGTTGAATGTAATTTGAGTTTAATAATGAAAAATGTATGAAAACAATTTATATGAAATAACTGATTTTATCGTAAAAATATTTTTACAAAGAAATAAAGTAAGAAGTTGGTTACCATGATTTTTATGGTTATATAATAAAAAATTATGGATTTTATACTTTTTTAAAAAGTTAAAATCATAGGTAATCTTCCTACTATGACATTTAATTCAAAGACCATAACATTATTTGAAATTTTAATGAAATATAACTTATCATCTCATAAGTCGTGATTAGGTTACAAAATTTGAAAAAAAAAATATTTTCAAATAAATTATTTAACTTTATAAGCATATATGTTTTCTAAAATCTTTCAAAAAATTAAAAAAGTAAACTTTTAGAGAGATTATAAAGAATTACCCCACGGTTTAACCTAGTTGTACATCTTTTTCTGAGGTGAAAAATATATACTACAGTTCCAATTCAAAATGAACAAAAAATGGCTTGAACATATTAAATACTATTAATTATAAGGTTTCAAAATGTTTAATCAATTTTTACTAATTCAATTCATAGAATTTTTCTAATATAATTTAAAATTAAGCTTGAAAAATGAACCAAAAATAAGTTTCCCAGAAAACATTCCATGTTATGTATAATTTTTTTTACAAAATGAAAAATAAAATTTATTCTGATGATCCTAATTGGGTTATTTTTAATAAAAATGAAATTATTTTACATTTAATAAATTTTAAAAAAAAAAATTCTTCATAAATTATTAGAATAAAAAAATATAATTATATGAAATTTTGTATTTTCTCTATCAATAAAATATTTAGACATTTAAGAAAATTATCAGAAATTAACTCCAAGAAAATTTTAATATAATAATTTAAAAAATGATTTCCTTGTTATAGAGTATAATTTCAAAAAAAATTAAATCAATTATATTATTTTCTCTTGAAAATAAAAATACCATTTTTGAAGAATAAAATGACTATTGAAAAATTAGTGCTTATTTTTTATATATTTACTGACCTCTATGTTTTAATGATCGCTAAATCATAATTATTTTAATATTAATGATTTTCATATTTTATGTAAGAATATTATAATCTGAGAAAGGTGATGAAATGTTTCTTTGGTATGTGTCACCACTTAGGTTGAGACATCGCAAAAAGGTCATTAGTATGTTTAAAATATATACTAATAACATCATTAAACCTATGTTACATGTCATTAATAGGTTCACCCTGATTCATATTAAAGTAATCATTAATAATAGAATATGTGTTACATATCATATCCTTATAGTTAGTTGTTTCTTCATCTGAAACTGATAAAGTATCCTAAATTTCATATCCATTTTTCTGGAAGCTATTCTGTTAAAGTGTTCATCTCTTAATGCAATGTAAAAAAAGAATGTATTTATATACAATTATTATTACAATAAATATTTGTAGTATCATCCATATATTTTCTAGTAGTATCAGGGATAGCTTACTCATCTTTTATAGAAGTCCAAATTTCAAAACACATACTCTCAATGTGCATTTTCGTTTTAATTTTAAATTGAGTATAATTGTTACCATTGAAAAAGGGAGGGTTAGAAGTATAAAAACATTCTTTAATAGAATCCATTAAAATAAAAACAATAAAAATAACAAGAAAAATTGGATTTTAAAAATTATAAATATCATAGTTTATTTTTTTAAACAATTTTATCCTAGAGCACAAACCATTTGTTATAAATTGTAATCAGATTAATTATCTCAAGAGGGGAATGAATTGATACCTAATAAATATTCTTATCCATAATAGATTTAAATAAAATCCGCCAATTTATTTAATATAAAACCATTTAACCAAGCTAGAAAATCATTATAAATTTCAACTTTTTAATAGATTTCCTTGAATGATTGATTAGATCTCAGATAAAATAATGTACAATATCACTTAATCCATTGAAATCAATTAAAATAATTAAAAAATAACAAAAACACTAATTAAGGCCTAATATCAATGCATTAATTTTTTTACATTTTAAAAAACCATTGATTTAAAATAATATATTCATAATAAAAAAATATAAATCATGAAATTTAATTTTGAATACTATAGGTTCATTACGAAGATGATACTTAGTCCTCCCAAGTCTTTGATCACTTTCCACCAACTATCTTATATAAATAAATAGTTGTATCCACAACCTCGATTGAGTATTATAATAGTATACAAATTTCAAAACCACACATGGCCTCTTCCATTTTAATCTGCGGGAGTACAAAATATAATAGGTCACACATGAACTCTTCCTATGTTACCATATTAAAAAAGTTAATGAAATTTTGAGATGATATATATGTACAATCTAGTTAAACTAGAAGATAGCATGTTTGTGAAATGAACATATAGACACAAAAACTTCTCGTATTGTAAAATAAAATTAGAAAAGTGAAAAATTAATTATTTTATGCAATCCAGATTTTCATTTTTTTTATGAAATTAAGCTCATAAAGCAAGATTTTTATTAACAGTGTAACCGCAATCAAGTTCTTGTGAAATCATTTGTATAATAATGTTCCATATATATGTTTTTTCTTAACATCAAAAGGTCACTACATGTGTAGTTTTTTCAGCTTCCTAAATATATAGTAGTCATATATGTTTATTCAATGATCTAAAACACATGTTTTCGATTTATCTTTCAACATGTTCCACTTTTTACACATCACCTTTTTTATACCACTCTATATATTCTCAAGCGAGTATGCTTCTCTTTTATCACCTGTAATCATGAGTATACACCAGTGCATCTAGATATTATGCATCATTATACTTAGTGATGAGATTTCATTTATTTCATTCTATCACATTATTAAAAACAATCATTAAAATAACACTTGGAATTAAAATCAATAAACTAGAAATTATATAAATTAATTCAAAAAATACAGTTGGATGAATAGTTATAGTGATTCCATGAATGGTGAAATAAGTCTGGATGTGTTTCTTTTCAATGGTGTCTATCTGTAGTAGTGTCCAAGTCTATTGGTGAGACTAGGGAATGGTGTCAAAATGGTGGAATTGAAATGAAATTTTGGTAGTGACTCATATAACAGTAGGTCAGGAAAGTGATGAATCATACATTACCAATTTTAAAAATTAGTAATATGACATAGTTGACAATGAAAATTAATTTTTCAAGAATTCATTCTAATGTTATGACATCCTAATGGTGTGACCTTGTCTGGTGGTGAGTTAGTCTCGACAGTGGATCGTCATTTGCGGTGTCTCAACCTCAGTGGTGACTCATACCAAATAAACATTTCATCACCTTTCTCTGATTATAATCTTTCTACATAAAATATTCAACTCATTAATATCAAAATAATAATTATTTATTGATCTTCAAAACATAGAGGTCAGTAAATATATAAAAAATAAGCACTAATTTTTCAGTTGTCATTTTATTCTTCAAAAATTGTATTATTATTTTCAAGAGAAAATAATATAATTAATTTAAAAAAGTTTTTGAAATTATATTCTATAACAAGGAAATCGTTTTTTAAATCAGTATATTAAAATTGTCTAGGATGGAATTTCTGATAATTTTCTTAAATATCTAAATTTTTTATTGATAGTGAAAATTCAAAATTTCATATAATTCTATCTTTTTGTTCAAATAATTCATGAAGACATATTTTGTTTTAAAATTTATTAAATGTAAAATAATTTCATTTTTACTATAAATAACACAATTAGGATCATTGGAATAAATATTATTTTTTATTTTTTAAAAACAAAATATACAAAACATGGTATGTTTTCTAGAAAACCTATTTTTGTTACATTTTTCTAGTTTAATTTTAAATTATATTAGACCGCTTGTATGAATTGAATCAGTAAAAATGGATTAAATATTTTGAATAATTTTAATTAATATTATTTAATAAGTTCAAGCTAATTTTTTTTCATTATGAATTGTAACTGTAGTATATATTTTTCACCTTAGTAAAAGATTTACAATTGGGTTAAACCGTGGGTTAATTCGTTATAATATCTCTAAAATATTCCTTTTTTTAATTTTTTGGGTGATTTTAGAAAAAAATATGTTCCTATAGAGTTAAATAATTTATTTGAGAATAATGTTTTTCGAATTTGGTAACCCAATCACGACTTCTATGATGATAAGTTATATTTCATTAAAATTTCAAATAATGTTTTGGTCTGCAAATTAAATTTCATAGTAGGAAGATTCCCTATGATTTTTAATTTTTAAAAAATTATAAAATCCCTAATTTTTTATTATATAACCATCAAAATCATGTAAACCAACATATTACTTTATTTCATTGTAAAAATATGTATACGATAAAATCAGTTATTTTCATACATTTTTCATTTTTAAATTAAAATTATCTTCATCTACCAATAAAAAATAAATATGATAAAATGGATTAAAAATTTTGAATCCTTATTTTAAATGAAATTTTATATATAGATTAATTTTTGTGTTAAATAATTATTTAACCATCGTAATAGTTAATTTATCAGTGTTAAAGTTAAAATGCGGTTTATATTATTTAACAAGGATATAATGATTAAAATATAACCAACAAATACCAGATTGCGATTGGATGATTTTATATCAACCCTATAACATATTATATTATAATTTTAGAATTACTTGGTTTTACTTGACATGAATATAATGTTTATATTGTATAACCTTTTTAAAATTCTTAGTGTGTCATTTTCCTACCTTATAATAGGATACAACCTCTCTTATCTTCTCAAAACATAATGATGCTTCTAGTCGAGCTAAGCTATGATGAAATACCTTCCTCGAATTCATCCCCAAGTACCAAATATTTATTATTTCTAATTTACATCCTTTCAAGGATGATTTTATAATCTATTTGAGGTTTCTTAACAATGTGGTGAAACTCTTAACTATGTACGTTTATTTTTCCTCTTCTTTACCAACTTCTAAAAAATGTTCTTCCAATCATAAAAAAATAAATAATTATCATAAATATAGTGAGATATTATAATTTGGTACAACCAATTTCCAAATTTTTTTTATCCTATGGAAAGTGAAAACATTTCTTGTGTGTATATAAGACTTAGCCTCTCCATGTAACGGTGTAATACATTTCTAATAACCATTTTACTTGCATGGTTATAAAGATCAATCTAATGAATATGTATTATATTTATGATATAATTATAATCTTGGAAATGAAATATATCATTTAACTTATAAATAAAAAAATTATAAAATAATAACATTATATTCTATAGCTTATGTGATATACAACACCGATATTACATAACCCACAAAACATATTTCTTCACATTTAATCTCATTGATAGCTGGTTGAATCTGATGGCCCGAGTAAAAATGAACCTATCTATAGTATAATGTGATAAAATTAATATTAAATTTTTTTAATTAATAATATGATAAAATTTTGGAAAATTATGAATATCTATTCATTAGAATTATAATAACAACCAATAAACATGAATTATATTCGGAAAAGAATTTTTCTAAAGTTCATATTATTAATGCTTTGCACACAGAATTTAAAAATAATTATTACCTATTTTTTAAAATGCATTTGATAAAATGAAAATACATTTTGATGTATGGATATCAAAATTATCTTATGGAGAATTATTTAATATATTCAGGAATGCTAAATTTTTTAATGAATAGTGAAAAATAAAGAATTTTTCATTTAAATATTCATTTATGTTAAAATAATTTTTATAGATATGTTTTATTTTTAATTCTTTTTAATGTAAATTTAGTTAATTTGTTAATCTATTAATAAAATATTGGTCATTAGAATCATTTTTCTATATAATATTGATTTTAAAACAATTTAAACATTTCAATGTTATCTATTAGAAAGCACACTTTTCTTATCAAATCTATGAAATTAATTTTAATATAAAATATTTATATTACATGTATATAATTTTTAAAAAAGGATTCACTATTTGGATTCATAATAGTTTATACTTTATAATATGGTATATTAAAATTTTTACAAAAATGAATAATGAAAAAATTGAATATTAATTTTTTCGGTTAATGTAGAAATGGATTTACCATGGGTTAAACTAAAGGAGATAAGTGTCAAATTGACCTATTAACTTATCTAAAAAATTAATTCACATATTTAGACCCTATTATGTATACAATTCCATAATAATATATTTTATAACCCTGTGAAATGTGACAAATGTTTGTATACCATTTTCATTTCAAAAGTTACAAGTATGTCATTCACCTCACTTATAAAAGGCCACCCTCATACACTCTTATTCACACCTTCATACACTATTTCTTAAAATTACCTACAAAACTAAAATATCAAAATACATCCTATAATCTTATATTACTTATTTTTTTCATGAATCCAACCATGTATGAATTTTGTTGTGAACTAGAGGAATTAACTCATAGAAGAAGTATCCTTTTTCAATGAGTCTCTTTATTTTAATCAATTGTCAACAAATAACATTTATAATTAAACCATTATGATATAATAATCTCAGTATATTCCATATTTTAAGAATTTATTATTTTAATTTCTTTACCTATAACCATATCCACTTCCATACAGTTGATTAAAAATTCATCATTCATGTGTATGGAAGACTACTACATCACTAACCAATGTCAATCAATTTTCCATTACCACCTCTCAAGGATAGGTATTGAGATTCATATATAGTATATATTTATATATATGATATATATAACATAATTATATCTTCATATTCATTATATTATATATATATTTTTTAATATCAAATTTTTATGGTATTAGATAATGTTGCATGTGTGTATAAAGGACTATTATCTAATCAAGTGATGTGTTTCAAACTTCACTAATACATTACAAGGATGGTGATATAGATAATGAATATGACTATAAATGATAAAATGAAATAAATATTATATTTATGAAAATTTTTTCATTCTTAAATGAAAATACATAATTTTTTACCTTTCCACTCATTGAAAGATTATAACATCATTTTTGAACATGTGGAATACCGCCATCATGGATATATGTGTCTCTATTTTAAAAATACTAATAAACTATTCTATCATTTGGGATATGAATAATTTTATATTCTTCCAATTTTATAATTAATACATCCGCTTGGAGATACTAATGTTGTGGTCACTAGAGTTTGTATTAGTGCATGTTTAGTTGATGCATTAGAAACTAGATTTTGTAAAACATAAAATTGGGATGAAAACCCATAGATAGTGTTTGAGGATATGTTTTGAAGAATATATTAATACTTTTTTGAGGTAGATATAATATTTAATTCCATTTCACCGTGGTAACTTAGCTTCAATCATAACAAGATGAATTTTATTAAATTATTTTACTATGTGGGTTTTCAAAAATATAATTTTAAAATATTAAATGTTTCATTACAAAGATTATGTTTAAATTACAATGATGAAGTTTATTTTATGTGGGAATAATTTAAGAACACTAAATTATTAAATAAATAACTCTATATTTTATATCATATTTAACATTCTACAATGAGCTTCAAAAATACATAAAATATATTTCTTTATATTTATTATTTTCAATATCATGTAGAAAATGAAACCCCGTATCAAAATAAACAATAATATAGAATACCATTAGAAAATGTCCATTTAATTTTTTTGTTATGAATTTTAGTCAACAAATTATGAAAATAATTTTTATCCATTTATTATAAAAAAATAAGAATCATTTAAAAGAAAATGTAATGTTTCCAAAAAAATAGATTTTTTTCTAAAATATGGATTAATTGGAATTTTCAAAAATAATTTTAAATAAAAAATTTCCACTTTTATAAAATTATATTTAATTTATTTTAATCATAATAGTGAAATTATCTTTGTTTCAATTTTGAAGATTTTTTTGAAATATATCATTTTTTATGAATAGGGAATAATACTGCATTTTAATTGAAAATTTCTTTTTTGATTAAATTATTAATAAATATTAAATATATATTGAATTTTTTTTTCTATAAAATTCGTTAAATTATTTTCCTTTTTTTCTAATTTAGTTCATTGGAATTATTTTCATAATGATTTTTTATATAAAAACGTTGAAAACTTTTGAGTATATTCTCATTGAAAATCAACTTTCTCGTCATTTCTATAGGATTAATTTCAAAATCCAATTTAAAGACATTGTGAATGAAATTTGGAAAATATTTTTCAATATTTTGATTACAAATAGTATATATTTTATAATAATTTAATCTAAATTTTAACCAATATTACTTGTGATAACAATAAAAATTGATTTTAGTGATTCAGGTAAAAATTTATTTACAAGGCGTTGAAATAAAAAAGATAACGGTAAAATTGACCAATAAATATGAATAGAGATCATTAAATTGACAGATTGAGACCCTATAATTTCTAATTATCAACAATAATTCATTTTTTACCCTTTTCTAAGTGAAAAATTTGGTTACCCCTTTTTTATTTCAAACATCACAAGTCTTCCACTCATCTCAATTATAAATGGCCACCCTCTATCCTCTATTATTCACACTGTAAAACCATGTTATATTAGTGAATACCTACATAAAAACATTAAAAATACTATAAAATAATAATAATTTTTATTGGAAAAAAGGGAATCCAAGAAAGGATTTTGGTGGAATCCAAAAGAGATTACCTGAAGTGTAAGTATCATTCTTTAACATGCTTCTTTATTTTATTTCATTATACAAATACCTCAATTATAATTAAACCATTATGAGATAATTACCTCAAAATAATCAATATAATTATACTTCTTTATAATAAGCTAGTTACCTAGAACCATATCTACTTTCATAAAATGGGTAACCAATTCATCACTCATGTGTATGGAGGACTACAGCCTCTTGAACCGATGTTGTTTGTTTTTCTATTTCTACCTCTCACAGTTTAGTCTGCTGACTCATTCATACTATAATTATGATATTTATAACATAATTATACCTATTTATTCATTATAATGTATTAAATGTTATTTCAATTCCTAATGGAATATGACAATGTCGCTTGTGTGTCTGGTGGATACCACTATGCAAACCGATGTGATTCGTCTTTATCAAATTTTTTAAAAAGGAAGGTGATACCGATAAAAATAATTAATATATATGATATCAATGAAATAATTTTTATATTAATGAAATATTTTTCATTCTAATAATATTATTCATCATTTTATCATTTGACCTTTTGATTCACTGAAAGATAATAACATCATTCGTGAACATATAGACTAAGTCATTCATGAAGAGATGTGACTCTCTTTTCATCACCACACCACATTGATGATATAAATAAATATTTTAAAATAGATAATATAATTTTATTACAATTATATCAAATTAAAATATAACTTACATCATTTCTATAATGATAATTGAAAAATTGAAATGTTACTCATGCTCTATACAACCTACCATCTCTAAGATCATAACATACATTATTTCTAAAAAATCATTCATAATTGGTTTTAAAATGAAAATTAAATTAAAATTATGATATTTTTATCACGATAATTATTCTATAGATGATATAAATATAAATATTCACTACAATAATGACATTCCTGACACATCACAAATGAGAAAATAAGGCAATTAAGACCCAAATCATTACAGATAATGAAATATTATTATCGTTCAAGTGATAATATGTTATTAAAGTGTCATATATGATATTATAAATATTAAAATGGTTTTTAATAAAATAATAATATGTTAAAAACACAATAATGGAGGTTACACCACATTCAAGCAAAATAAAGGGTGAGGTAATGGACTTCATCCCAATTACCATTAATTACGGAATATATTAATGTTATGAAACTAATTTCTTTTTTATGGTTTATATAATTCCCCATAGAAATTTAATAGAATTATTTATTAATAATTCATGTCATTTTATCTTTTAATTTTAATTGTTTCATCAATGTGGATTTTATTAAATAGTTTCCAAGTGGTAATGAATTTCATAACTCAATTTATCTTCATTGAGTTATAATACTTCTCCATCAACTTCTATTTTATAAGATTAATTATAAAATAAAATTTTATTATGAAATTATATGTTTAAAAATTTTATGTGGATTTATATTTGATATACATTATATATACATTGATTAATTCTCACTTTAATGTTATGATGATTTTAGGGGTTTATTTCAGAATTTCATATTAATTGAGACCATCTATTCCGTAATTTCAAATGAATTTGTTTTCTATATTTACTAATAAAAATGTTTTATATTATTATATTATATTTATTCATTAAATATTCCTATAATAGTACCACTTCTTCACTTTTTTTTACATACATTATAATAAAAAATTACTTTAGGAAAATCCTACTTCATTTATATATTTGGTTGGAAATATATTTTCTATCAAAACAGGGTTTTATAAAACAAATCCCAAATATTTTTAACCATTTTTCTAAATGATTTACTACTCTATTTTTTAGATGTTATGTTTATGTAAAAAATATTTTGAATAAAATTATAATATTATTTATTAAAAAAATTATTGTTTTTATTTTATGAAAAACATGGAAGGAATATTTTTTAGGAAGTACGATATGGACATAATATCTAGCCATCATGACCACTCAGATTATTTATATAAAAATTTATATGTATAAAATTTTATTCGAAAATAAAATTATTTTTAAAATGTTTTAAAAAATTTTATATTTACATTGTTATTTAAAAATTAAATGGATATTTCCCACAACAATGTTTTTACAGATTTTTTATGTTATTTCTATACAAAAATGGAAAAAACCATTTTTTATAATCTAATGTTTATATGTTTCCTTGATATTATCCCTATTATTTATATTAATGGTTTATGATTATATTTACCATAGAATTAATTAATATTCAAATTCCTAATTCATTTTTTAGTCATTAACATTCTATAGAAATATTTACTTTTCTTATGATATTTAGATATTATATTTCACCTAAATATCCATATTATTTATCATAGATATGTTAATTTCATAAAATATAAATAATATTTATATAATCTGTTATACATTGAATGTTTTTTTCTCTGGGAAATTATTGAAAAATATGTATTCTCTACTCAATATAGATATTTAATGGTAAGGCACATTGTTAATGAATTTAATTTGTAATTTGATATTTTAGGAAACATTTATTTTGTCATAAATGTGTGGGATTGATTATAGATATCCCTTCGATGCATTGGTAGTCTCATGAAGATAATTAATGTGTTATCATAAAATCAGATCCACATACCCGATGGGTTTATAACTAATAGTTTTAAACTGTCTCCTGGATAGATCCTGATTGTAGATGATTAAGGTTTTTGACAAATGATTTCTAAAAATTATGTATTGTTTTCCATCAGAATTAAATTATTATTAACAATGTGATTTTTAAAATGATATTATCTATAGAGGAATATCATTTTCATTTATATGTTAAATGGAATGCATTGTCATTCGTTTATATTTCCATATTCATTATTCCATATCTAGTTATTATAGTCATGTTATTGAATAAATGGGAAGATCATTAAGTTATTTACCTTTCCATATCTTTAGTATCCATGTGACTAATTCATTGATATATCTCTAAATTCACTTCCTTCTTAGTCTATTTATTATATAGAATTTTTGTTCATTTATTAATCTTTTCATACTGACTTATCTTATTGATTCATGATTGTATATCTTGTAGTTATCCCTTCGTGACTATTTTATATCACCCTATTTTCCATTCCTATAAATATATAACATTTAATATGAATGATATGAAAGAAAATGGTAGCAGGAATAGTGGTATTATAGAAAATAATAGGTTTTAATTTATTTTTTCAAATGTAATGCAATACTCAATTGTTTATCAAGAATGAATATTATAATAAACTATTATATCTATCAAGATGTGATTATATGCATATTTTCTAAATATAACTAATACACTGGACAATGGATATTGGGATTTGGGTTGTTACATAATTTTTTTTATTTCAATCTTTAATGAATGATAACATCACTCGTGCTTATGTGTAGACTACCACATCTATAAAGTGATACAATCCCTTTTTTACTTTCAACATTTCATGGAATATTCTAATTTTTTATTTAAAAATGATACGATATATTTAAATCATGATTATTATTTTGGAGATGATGGAACTATGATCATGATAAAACAATTGAATCCACCAAAGAAAAACATACAAAAAAGGAAATCATTAATACCAAGAAATGATGATTTCAATAAAAAATTATATGTAAAAGGGTATTTAAATGTTATGAATGTTTTATATGTGATATTAAAATTAATAATATTGTTCCTTTATAGATTTATAATAAGACATAATTTATATTACAGGTGGTTTAATTCATTTATGAGACATATAACACTTAATGTAAGGGATTTCACCTCAATTTATCAACCCCATGGAGACATATTTGATATTAATCATGTAACTTAATTTATGTGATGTATATACTTATCATTTTATATATTAATCATTAATATAAAGTTAATCATGGTGATTAACATTTCAAATAATTTTTATAGTTCCAGGGGTTTATAATTTAACTATTATCAAAATGGTTATAATTTAGTTTAGAACCACATTTTTTGGGATTTCTTATATTCCATGATGAAATAATATTATAATCTATCCTTATTAAATAGAATATATTTTATTTTCCTCTATATATTTAATTATTTCCATATTTTATTTTAACTTTTGTTAAATTGAGAACATTAATCATGTAATGATATTTTTCAAAGAAAATATAATCTTATTTCTCTTTTGGATCACGTATATTTTTCTGTAAGATAAATATTTAAAAAAACAACTAATTCATATTTACTATAGTGATTTATTAAATAATTTTATGTTATCATGTTCTATTTAAATTTTTTAAGGGAATAATTTAAATGTTTACCAAAAGGGGCATTTTTATTTTCTTTTTAATAATTTGCATTGAATGTTTCTTATTAACGTATATGAAATTAACAGCCTTTTCCACTTCCATAATATTTTGACATGATATATATTCTTCAATAATTTTCAATGGTTATAATAAGTAATTTTTTAAGGAAATATTATTTCAGTCTTCCACTTCCTTTTTCATTATTTTCAATAGGATATGATTTTAGTAAAAGGACAATATTTCTAATAAATTGATTACCATATTTTATATGTTACTATTTTTGGGGTGATTAAATCTCTCTAGAATCATTAACATTGTTGTGATAATCTTTAAATAGACATTTTCTTCCTCTTAAAAATCCATATTCTATGTTTATTTGATTAGATTATTATGTAAAACATATACCATTTGAAGGTATGATGTTTTACTATGAAATTATTTTGATTGATACGAAAACTATTAATATTCTATATACATTACTCAATATCGATAGTTATTGATAGGATGACTTATTTTAGAATTAAATTTTTTATTAAATATTTTAGGAATGTATTTTACATTTATGGAAGGGTGGGTCCAATTATATATATAAATATATATCCTCTTGATGAATTAAGAGGTCTCATTAGACAAACCCATTGTCCAAAGATATTAAATTTATATTTCAGTGTATACCATCTAATATATAAAACATGCTACTAATGGGACTTGATTGTTAGGAAACCATATTATCTTGGATCATGAAGTTCAACATTACGAATTTCTATAAATGATAGTTCATTAATTATCATCTATGATATTATTGCATTAATATTATAACTAGATGTATTTTGTGGTCAAGTTATTGATTAAATTACTTATGAATCTAGTTATTTACCTTACCATATTGATTAAACCTTACATAATCATGATAGATTCCACTGTATATAACCCTTAATAAGAATTTGACCTCACCCTTTATTTATTTTTTCCCTCTAATATGAATATGTATATTATAAACAATATAAAGGATGATAGAATGTTTTTAATTCTCAATTTTATATATCAAATATATAATATGAGAAAATTGTATGTATCTAGTTTTCCTAGAATAATAAATTTATTGATCCTACATAGATAGATCCATAGTATCTTGATCCATGGTAATAATGTAATCATAGGCTCTCATTTACTATAGTTGGGTTGTTACAGTCTGTATCGTAGGAAGTTTAGTAGAATCCATTGGAAAAAACATAGCTAACATGATAATTATGAAAATTCAGTATAGTATTCTAAAATTTTACCATTATATGTGTTCATATATAATGGAAAAAATTCGTTATTAGTATGAGTTATATCATAGTATTATATTTTTTTAGTAATGGTGCATGAAATATTAATTGGAATCAACACCCACATTCAGTGTAGGGATTGCCTAGCTATGCAAGAAAATCATACTGTTGTTGAAACTGAGTAGTTCCAGGATATATTAGATAATTTTACTTTGGTTATGATGAATAAAATTTCAAATAAATATTAACCTATTCTTTCATAGGGTGATTCACATATGATGGATTGATTCATGTATAAAATTATCCATCTTTTAATGGAAATACTTATCCATTGGTAGTTGAATAATGGATTAGGTTTATCAAAAAATATTCTTATATTTGGAAAGAATATAAAATGAAATGAATCTTATCGAAATTCATTTTTTTAATGAGATAATGATCAATATTATTTAGTGACTCTGAAAACTAAAGAGGTTGAAGAAATCAAAATCATTGAACAGAGTACACTTAATCTAATATTAATAAAAAATAACATCACTTGAGAACAATAAGATAAATTTTGATATTATCCTCCCCACATTAAATAAAATGGGAGAAGAAAATGTAGAATACAATATGGTTACCTTTATATGATTATAAAATTTTTTTGGAGTACACATGTAATCTAGAAAGTATGATTGACCATTTCCATGATGACATTAAAACAAGTCTCTAAACAGAACTAGTTTCTAAAACATTTTCCTCACATTATAATGTATAATCAGGTTTCATTTAGAAAAATAATAAATATTCTAGGTCATTTATATTTATGTGAAATATAGAGTTAAATATTGTTGATAAAAACCAATAAAATAGAACATGTCAAGTAATAACATGGGAAGGAATCAATTTCCTTCTTGTAAAAATTTGTGAAAGAATCATCCTAGAAAATTATTAATGGGCATGAGATTTTTTACAAGCCTAGATATAAGTTCCTCCTAGTCGATTAATGTAAGGAAAATTTTTAAACCAATAATATCTATTGATTCAACTATACATATATGGGGAATTATTTAATGTAGGTACCTATGTAATAAGAGAAATAACATAAATTTCCAATCAGATAAGGTCATGAATGTAGAATTACATCCACTAAAGTGGATGTTCCCTATTTTATTAAGAAAGGTACACTTATCATCTATACTACATGATAAAATATTCTATTCAATTCAGGTTCTACCTAATATTTTATACCTTATTTTTTTTAATTGTAACACATTACCACCGAAATTATTATAAGATGAGTTGGAATTAAAAACTTATAATCACACAATGATCACATATCATATCTATAACCCATACCAAATATAATTTGTTGGAATTTACTTCTTATTAATAATATTATTCCACCTCCAGTTGATTTTGATGTAATTTGTTGGAATGGATTTGATTAATTTGTATAGTGTCAACGCCAATTGAAAATTAAGGGTTATTACATTCAATATTCTAAACCAACCTATGACAGTCTATGAGTATAAGGAAGAACATGAAATCCCCATTGAAATTGAATATATCCTAGGTGGTTTCATTACTATTCATTTAGTATATTTATCTCATATAGTTAAGTAGAAAATGTATAATGATGATATTTATATTCTATGAGAGCTTTTTGATGTGATTCAATAATTGTTTCATAGTTATTCCATGAATTGTGATGTTGTGTTTTTAATTTAACTCATGCCTCATGTTAAACATATTTTGATGAATCAATATAAAATGGATTCAATGGAGTTTAATGAATTGAAGAATAAATAATAGATATATCTATTTTTGGGATTAAATCAGCCTAGTGCTTAACCATGGGGTGTTCCAATTTATTTTTTTAAATAGAAAGTTGGGTAAATGATAATTTTCATTGATTATTTAGAACATTGAATAACCTCTTTTAAAAACACATATCATATACCCCATATCGATAACATGTTTTATCAATTATAAAAAGATTCATAATTATCCAAGAATAATCATTGATCAATAAATCATCAGCTAATGGTCAAGGAGGAGTATATTCTCAATAAAACCATTCAAATGAGTTATGATCAATATTTATTTTTATTAATTATGTTTTTATATTTTAATGCTACTTTTATCATCATATATTTAGTGAATAGATTTTATATAGATTTTATTGATCATCGTTTTGATTTCTATATCGATGATTTTATTATATATTTAAGAAGAAAGGAAGAGTATTAAGAATATTTTATTATTGTATTGATTCTTATTAGTAAGGTAGATCTATTTGAAATTTTTATATAGTGTGAATTTTTATTAAAAACATTCTACTTCATGGTTCATATAATTTCAAGTGTAAATATATCAGTAGATCATTTGAAGAAAAAACGTTACTAAAAAATGGCATAGAAACACTATTTTCATTGAGATCTATATTTTCTTTGGTTTTTTGGATTGTATCGATACATTTTGAGAGATTTATCAAGACAATATAACCCACTAACCATGTTTATATAGAAGGGGTTATGTTCTTGTTAAAAAATGAATGTAATGAGAATTTCAAAGAACTAAAATATGGTTTGTCTGTGTTCTTGTTTGTACACTACCCTACAAAGGATAATGTGTTTTATATATATTGATGAATCAAATATAGGATGTGTATGTGTCCTTATGATGAATTATTTTGTGATATATTATCCCTTACCAAAATTAAAAATTCATGCACATAATTACCCAACACCTGTTTTGGAGATATAAGTGGTAATATTTTCATTGATAATTTGGTGGAATTATATTTTTTATTAAAGGTGTGATTTATATATATATTGATAAATAAATAACTATATATTTACATAGAAAGAGTCTTATATTATATAGAAAATATTGGTGGAGTTAATCAAATATTAAGAAGGCTCAATACATTACAACCCTAAGATGAAAAATAATATGGTTAATCCATTTAGTCAGAAATACCATGCTAGGTTATTCATGATCATGATTTAAATGGATCCAATATTTATGAACTCATAGATTTTATATCTTGAAATATTAATGAATTTGGACATATCATATCTATACCAAATTAATTATCATGAATCTTACTATGAGGGGAATAAGAAGTTGTAGAAGGTTGATGTAGGATTTTTAGAGGAGGTGAAAAAAATTAATTTCAATGATGATCCTAAATGAATGATAAGATTTTTGATCTGATCATGTGTTCCATCATTACCAGAATTGAAGATTTAGCTATTATAAAAATGTCACAGTTCATTTTTATTTATTACTACAAGAGTTATAAAGATGAATAAATATATGGAGGAGTATTTATGGTGGTATCACTTGATAAGTGAAATTATAATGTATTAATCCTAATACACAGTGTCATAGAATGTTATGTCAATGTGAAAGAATTCTAAGGGTGTTTTTATAACTATTAACAATATAATAATAAAAATGTGAAAAAATTTGCATGGATTTTTTCATCAGAATTCCTAAAACTCTTGAATGCCCAAATTTAATTTGGGTTATAGTCAATCACCTTTAGATGTAAGAATAAATTTTTTTCATAGAAAATAATTATCTTTTGATCAGATTATTCAGTTATACACTATTTAATTTTTGATACATCTAGGAGTACCACTATAAATTCTATTTAATTAGGATATATGGTTTACCTCAATGTTTTGGATAAAACTTCTGTAGGATCTAGATAAGGTGTTGTGTTTCTGGACTTCATATCATTCTCATAAAGATTTTTTGTCTAATAGGACTATATAAAATCTAAAAGAGTTGATGTAATCTTCTTATATGTATTTTAGAGGTAGATATGATTAGCATGTTCCATTGGTAGAATTTAAATACAATAATAAATGACGCACAATCATTCATTTGAATCTTCATAAATACCTTTATGGTAGGAAATGTTGAACACATATTTTTTTGTGAAAAAGTTTTAGAATATATGTTATTGGGACCTGATCTAGAGGTGAAACTAGTATAGAGGGTTTAATCCATTAAAGATCACATCAAGGAATTTTAGATTTGGAAAAAAGGATATTCTGAAAATTATTAGTGAGATCTACCATTCAATGTTTGTGGAAATGTATTCCTATAACTATATCTCCGTAGGATGGTTATAAGAGTTTGAAAAAGAGAAAATTTGATCCCTAGATTTATATGTCCCTTCCAAATTTTTTATCAATTTGGGATAGTAGTTTATCACTTGTCATTTCCACTGAATCTCTTTATTGATCACTATATATTCTGTGTATCTCTCATGGTATGTACTATCATAGTCAAGAATTTTCATACATAAATATTACATCATTTTAAATGTATATCCAATATTTTATAATATAATCCATTCTTGAACCATAAAATTTTTGTATCTTTATAGAATATATACATAAATATCTAGTTTAGTATTATTAATCAGCACTCCTATAAGGTTTATAACACATTATACCATTTTTTACATATATTAATTAAAACCATTCATCATAACTAGGGGATAGAATACATAAGAATGGGTTTTCTATGATGTTATGTCTGAGTAAACATGGGTGTTGAAAATTAATGGTCATATGAAATCATTACATAATAATATGGCTACAAGATCACATTTATAATATAAAATGTTCATAGAAAATATATCAAAGATAATACACAAGGATCATGGAATAATTAATTAACATTTCAAAACAAATTAATAATATATTACCCTGCGATTCTTTTAAATACATTTTCTTGAATTAATTTAATCTATTTTTTATTTTTCATTTCGTACAACATTGAAAATGGGTTTTTATTTTAAATAACTATGTTTGGATTAGGTTATATGAAATGCTGTGTTATTGTACTCTAAAAAATAATTTTATACATTTTTTACCTAGAACATTGAGGTTATAATACATTACATGAAATATTTACTTTCCTTAAAGTCTTTTGTAACACACAAGACTAAGTGTTTCCAAACTATAATATATTTTTAAAAATATTGTTATTTAATATAATAATACATATCCTAGATGTTAAAATATAGTTTATTAATAGTATTAACTATTTGATGAAAATATAATTCTTACTAGAATATAATATGAATTCATAGTTGACCAATTAATTAGATATTGTTATGAAAACTAATGGAATATAAAGGGAAATACTATTATTTTGAAGGGCACAAAGGTGTTTTACCCTAATATATTAAATTAATTATAATTAAAGATTGATTTTAATTTTATATATTTTTTATATATTGAATAACACATTTTTTATTTAACTAGTAGATTTTATACACATAATATAAGTACAAACCAAACTTTTTTCGTAAAAATCTATATTTTTTTAAAGGTAGTTTGTCCACCTTTTAATAGTGAGCGCATTTAAAATCCAAATTTTAGAATATTTATAGATTAATATGTAAAAATAAACTTTATATTTTAATTGGAAACATAAAAAATAAGTTCGGATAATTTTTTTCTATTTTCTAGTAAGGTTTCATTTTTTTAGTGAATAGTTAAAAATATTGAATTTTATTTCAAAAATAATTTTTCATCTAATTAATTTATAAGAATAATGTATATTTTAAATTGGTTTGAATGTTTAATTAGAAAATATTTTTATCAATTAATACAATTTTGGTCATTTGAAAGGATTTCACATTAAAACATCAAAATGAAAACAAAGAAAACTTTTGATCTTTTTTACTTTAAAAACATGCAATGTCATCCCGTAAGTGTTAATTTTTAAAATATTTATATCACTTATGTAAATGGAATTTGGAAAAATTGATTCTATATTATTAATCAAAATAAATTATAATGTAGAATATTTTCAATATATTTTTTGACCAAAATGATTTTTGAATAAAATTAAAATTATTTACACTGATTATGTTAAAATTAATATTAAGTAGAGACTAATCCTTAAATTTAAGACCCATTATGACTTATAAACTTTTTAAATATCAATTTGATGGAAATATTTAGAAACTATAATAATTTTTTAAAATTACGTCTATTATTTGATCCACATTACATGTGAAAAATGTGTATGGAATTTTATTGTAAAAATATTACCAGGGTGCCACTCATTATCTTCTACAAAAGGCCTCCTCTCCTCTCACTTTCCTACACCACTCAAGATCCTTGGTTCACCAAAAATATAATACAATAAACTCCAAACACACATACCTTGCTCATCTAGGCATATTTTGGTCATAAATCTATCAAATGAATCCATTTGGCACAAATGAAAAGGAGTTACTCGATTAAGAGGTAACCTCTTATCTTAAACTCTATTATTTAATTTTATTTCCCTACCCCATCCTCTCTATTTATTATAGGTTTGTATAAAAAATCATTATATTAAATTTATTAGGATTTTTATGATATTTTTTTGACCTACACTAACACACATATCCATCTAATCGGTTATGAACTTGATGTTTATGTGTACGGTGAACTACTGCCTCCCAAAATAATGATTTTTCATTTTTCTTTACCACCTATAATGATAGAAATTATGATCCAAACACTATTTTTATATGTTAGATATTATATTTTTTACTTCTTTATGATTATTTAATATTTTTACATCATGTATAATTATACATTCCAGTTTCTGAAAATATGATAATTTCATTTTGGGAAATGTGGACTACCACCCACTCAAAGTAATGTGATTTTTTCACACACTACATGGAATGTATTAATGATTTTTAGTGATATTATATTATACATATGTATGATATAATAATTATAATAAAATAATTGTTTATATATACGTATAAGTAATTTACTTTCTTTCTTTTAATACGATAATTTTTTTGAAACAATGTTCATGTGTATGTATGGCTTACTGTCTCCATGAATGATGTATTCAATTTCACAACTATATATTATAGATTATTGTAATTCTAATAAACTGAATATTAATCATATATATATCATGATTTAAAATTATTCAATCCTGATATAAGAATAAGGACCAAATATATAACAAATTGAGACACATGTGAAGAACAAATATAATATTATCCGAAGAGAATCATTAACATATGATGGTTAAAAATAGGGTAATAAAATGTAATAATAAAACCATATATGGTATTAGATATAAGAACATTGTTTTATAAAATATGTATAGTAAAGTTATATTTATTATACAGGTGGTTTTAATGATTATGACGGGAGTCAATACATGAGGTAAGAGAATTTCATTACACTTTTTATTTATATGAGATACATGTTTTAATAACCACGGATTCAATTTTTGTGGAGTGTATACTTCTCATCAATATATTATATGATTCATATAATTAAAATTAAGGGTATTTAAATATCAATATTATGATATTTCTGTCATCAAATTTATGTTTCAAATGCTTTTTAACTATTAAAGTAATTTTGTCTCAAATTTCCTCCTTTGAGACACATGCCTTGTTATGCACCAATATATTTCCATGAGATGTATGTACAATCATTGAAAGTTTATATCATTATTTTCATTATTTTCAAGATATTTTATGCCTCATGTAATTCCATTTTATAACATGAGGATTATGGTTTATATTCACCATGTTGTAATTGTTTATTGAAAAAATCTCATCGCATTTCGAGATTATATATGTTTATGATTTCTTTGATGAAATATTATGATCCATCTATTAAAGACACTATTTAATTTTTTTATAATCTAATTATTAATGATATATTCATCTATCAGATTAATTTTTTCACTCTTTGGTACAAAATATATTTCATAAACTATTTTTTTGAAATATTAACATTACCATATATTTGGTTGGAAATCTATATTCCTTCGAAAACTATGTTTTTTTAAAATGGATTCCAAAAATATTTTACTAATATCCAATGATAATTAAAATAATTTTTAACCTATTTATACATTAAATTTTTTTTAATGGAATCTTCTTTCCTCATTCTAGATGATTCATTTTTCTAGATTTTTACCCAAGAAAAGCAATGTTCTTTTTATCTCATATGACATGTACAGATTTATCTACCATTAGTTCTTTCAATCATTATTTTTAGGTTTAAAATGATTATTGAAAAAAAAAACTTATTTGAAAGATATTTTCAAATAATTTTTTAATGTTTTTCAATGTTTTGTATATTTTTTGATGGAACATTGTTTTCAAAACTGTTTTCCACATTGTTTTATTAGTTTTGAAGGATTTTTTTCAAAATTATTTTGTAGATTCTTTTAGAAGTTTTCAAGGAAATATTTTTTCAAAAAAAATTCAAGAAAAATTTATTTGTTTTAGAAAAATGGTTTACAAAAAGTTTTGAAATATTTTATTATAATCATTTTAGTTAATTTTCATGAAAACGGTTATAAAATGGTTATTCTGCTTTAAAGGGACTTTTTCAAAGAAAAATGAATATTTTCCATTATAAAATGTTTTAAAAATATATTTCCATGTAATTTTACATCTAATATGACATATTTAGACATTATTCATGCCATACTAAAAAATTAACCCATGACTCCAATCATATTCCATCATGAATGGTTTCTGTTATGATGGAATGTTTCTTATGAAACTCATTTCTCTTCTACGAGTTATATTCATTTGAAATATGTTTCTTTTAATAGGTTATTATTTTGATGAAATGATTATGAAACTTATATTTTTCCATGGTATAAGAAATTATTACATGTGTATGAATCCCATTTTATTACATTGGTTTTTATATGATTGGTTTTCATTTTGTGGCACATGGAAATATGATTTCATTATGAGATGGGTGGGATCTATATATCCCTCCAATGTATTATGTAATAATAAATATTTTATGGTCTCATAGGGTACATGGGAGGAACACCCAAGGAAAAAATAAGAAGGTACAGGGGAGGGAATCTCAAGCCTGAAACAATAATGTACATGGGAGGATATCCCAAGCCTGAAACAAGATGGTTCAAATAAGGGTATCCTAAGCCCAAAGTTGGTGGACTAGTGATTAATGTAATGCCCCCACCCCAGAATCCCAGAGACAGTGCATTAATTTGTCACATAGGCATGATTACAAGAAATAAAATCCCTAATTTCTTATCGGTAATGTAGACTTAAAGAAATAGGATATATATGTGTAATTCATTTTACATTGGTAGAAGAAAACAACATATAATACATAATAAAATCATACAAAATCCATCCTTGAATACTCAAAAGGTAATTTTTTCATCATAACATGATGATAAAAAATAAATAAAATTGGTGAGCTCGAATGATCAGTAATTGTTAAATTTAATGGAATCATGAAACCATAATAATTGAATCATAATCAGTTGGATATAGTCATTATGTCATGGTGTATAATTGAAAAAAAAAACACACCATCAATAAATTGTTAATTAAATTGCATCAATGTATTTTTTCATCATGAAAACCTCATGTTTAGTAATAATTGAATAATGAATAAATAGAGTGATTAATATTTGGATATCATATATCTAAAACATGAATTATTACAACATTAAGATTGTATAATTATTTTGGTAGAAACCCATCTGATTTTTGGAAAGAAACTCAAAAGGTTTTTAACCAACTAGTTTGTCTCATTATACATATTTATGCATCGATGGGACATATTAGGCCCCACCTATCACTTACAATCCAAATAGTTCTTTATACATTGATGTAATACAATAACAATAATCATTTTAAATATCTATATTGAGTAGAGGAGACGGATTCATCAATATTTCCCTAATTAAAGAATCATTCCCCAATCATTAAACTTAAATACTAGCAATTCATAGTAATATAGTGAACAGTATCAAGATAGCACATCCAAAGTCAAACAAATCAAAAAAAATAAAAAAACATATTGTAGATGATATCATAAGATATAGAACTCAATATATAAAAGTTTCAATAAATGATATTTACATTGATGTAGATACTTTTAAATTAGACCATTGATAAATTCAAAAGGAAATAATCTTTATACTTTCGAAAGTGTCCCATACCACCTTGAAACATTCAAATAATAATCCCTTAGAAAATAATTAGAATAATTAGAATCTTGATATGAAATACCAAAGGGATTTATATACACCATATGAATGGAATGTGTGGCGAAAAAGGCGTAAATCTTATAAAAGTTTATGTGAGATTAGAAAAAAATTATTTTTACTTTGGAAAGAATACTTCTTATGGAAAATTAATTATATTTGTCATGAAAGAAAATTTTTAAACATGTATATCCCATAAAAGAAGAGGGAAAATATTGAAATTATATATGTGGCATAACTGTTGTCCCCCTAAAGTGAAATCACATTAAAAATTTTTTTAAAAAAAATTTAGAAATAAAACATTTTAGTGATGTTTTAGGAAAATAGTAAAGAAATTTTAAAGAAGAAATGTTTTTTTCATTAATAAGACCAGAAATGAACCATGAGGGTTTTTATGATGTAAGTTTTTATTTTCAAATTATACTAATGGATTCAAATATATTAAATTGTTCACTTTAAAATAATTAATAATTCGTGAAATTCCCTTGAAATTTGGTTGTTTATGAAGAAGAATTTTTGAAAGGTCCCTTTGAAATATATAAATCCCCCTAAAATAAAGAGGGAATCTTATTGATACACATATATAGAAATTGCACACATAATTTTTGAGTAGTAAATAAGAATAAATAAGAATTTAATTGTGATAAGTGGAGAATCAGAGTGACCCGAATGAAAATGAATGGTTAGATAGAAAACCCTTACCTTATATATAATGGTGTTCTTCACTTGATCGTAGTGTCTTGGATATCCAAATTGAATTTATTAATTAATATTTCCAGAACCTCTTCTTTATGTAATTTATTTATTATAGAATTATTATGTTCATTCATGGTCTTCTTCATAGGTCTAAGTGGTTCAATTTTATTGTTTGGGTGCGTTTTCTTCCTTGATAATCCTGATTGTTTACTTATATAGATGAATGGAAAATTGAGTAAAACAAGGATTGATGTATAGAATTTATTATATATGTTATTATTGAACATACATAAGGTTACATGGTAATAAATTTAATTTAGATACTTTGAGTGGAGATTAATCATTATATAAATTATTCAATGATAACCATTTTGGATAATTATTAGTTTTTTAATACAAAGAACTCATTTTCCATTATAAATAAAAACCATTCATAAAATAGAATACATTAACATAGATGAGACATAATATAATTATTATTGTCTATTTTAACTATATGAATGGTTTTATGACCACAATTGAAGATATTAATGAAAATTGAAAACCCATCTTCCATGAATCTGATAAATTAACACATCTTAGACGGTTTTTTCATTTATAGTATAAAAGGAGGGAAAATAAGAGATGATGATGGAATATTACATTACCATAAAAAATTTCTAGTACATATAGGCTACTGGGGATTTGATAAAATTTTAATGTGAAGAGATGATAATAGAATATATTACAAAGAAACAAGAAAATAAAATAAAAATTGAAATGATGAATTTTCCTCTTTAATATAGCTTTCATTGAGATCCTCTTTAGGGGAGAAGATTTTGTATTTTAAAGGGACCAAGAGATGTTGGACGTGGGGGATCATCTTAATGAGAGATTTGAGTAGAATTTAGGCAAGTCGTGAATCATGATAGGTGTAAAGGAATGAGGGTGAGAGTCGTGGTATTTATAGTGGAGAAGAGGAGGGTTTTCTTAATATTTTAGTCATTAGTTTATTATTTTCCCCATAGAAAATAAATATTGATGATTCCATGCCCCCAAAAAGTAGTAAGTGCATTTCAGTTAGAACCATGTGTTCTTACCTTCACAGGATATCATCCATGACTCAATGAACAATGTATTTATCTTATTTCATAAATTATCGTATTTTACTATTCACAACACTTCATTTATTTTAGAAAAATACCAAAAAATCGCCCTATATATTCATCAACTTGTAGAATCCAAAAAATTAACTCCATTTTATAAAAATAATTTTCCTAATGTGAGAAATTTAATGATTAATTAAAATCATCATTTAATTTAAAAATACAAATTTTAATACTACAACTGATTTTATGACACATTAAAAAATGAACAAGGGTCTCATAAAATTATCTTATTATCATAGGAATCAAAATATTTTTTTAAGAGCCCATGTCAAGAAAAATGAATTAATTTATTAATTTAAAACTAAAAATAAATATTTATATTAATACTTAATTAATAATTTATAACATATTATAATTTATTTCTACAGTGCCTAAATTTAATTTATACTTTCATCTGTGATGTTACTATTCATAAGGGTCATATTAGTATTCAAAAGGGTAACATTACTATTCATAAGGGTGTTTTACAATTTAATAGCATATATTATTATTCATAGGTTAAGTTAATACTCACCAAAAATTATGTTTATTCTATTGGACTCCAAAGATCACCCTGAACGTAAACGTGTATGTCAGATTTTTGAAATTGAAATCATAGAAGTTCAAAAATTATGTTTATTGGTTCGGTTATAAAAGGGTTTTATTTTGTAAGGACTCAATGTTTCATGTATTAAATATTATATTTATTTTCAAATCCTTGTGGAATTACATTCTTCTCTCCTTATATAAATTTCGTCCTAAAAATTTTGAAATTGAATTTTGAAAGTTATTGGTCAGTACACGAAAATTCTCTTATGGGAAACCCAGATCCGAAATATGGTTAAAATATCCTCTTAATAAGATGTAATGGGAAATGAATCAGTTAGTAAAAATTTACGCATTCTAATTGGATGAAATTGTCATGGGAGAATAATCAGTCAATCATGTTCTTATGGAAGGTGATAGAGAACATTCTCGGATGAAAGATCATTACAACAACACCATAAACTAAAGATACAAAAAAAATGATAATAGGAAAAAAAAATTAGGACACTTTTCCTAGAGTTGAGGAATTATTTTACTCTAAAAGAGTATAAATACACGTTTCTATTTCATAAATAAATCTCATAATTTGTTTGTTCCTTGAAGTATATATATACATCATCTTTTAACATAGGTTTCATCATGTGGTGACATTAAACTCTAAATTCTCATACAATGATCAAAATAATCAATTTCATAAATTGTTTAACATTCCAAATGGTCATCATCCAACACATTATAATCATTCCCATATCCAACCTTGCTAGATCCATATACTCGGGGTCCTTGGTCATCCTCATTTTATTTAGAACTCCATGATCCATCCTACTCAATGCATCTACTAACTTAGTTTACATTAAGCAGCATGAACCAGTGCTAAATTTTCAAATTCCAAACATGTGAATATCTTCATCATTTATCCACTTGAAATATGGTAATAACTCAAATTACCAGAAGACCTTGTTGTAAACATGCACTCATCCTTTCACATTATATTGGATATATTCTTTATAACCATAAATTTTCTAAACTCCATCAATGATATCATACACCACTTATAGAAAAGTCAATAATCTGTTTTGATGTAGTGAGTACATATCCGAAAAAATCATATCTTCATCATCATAATCATGAAGAATATATTTAGGGTTTTAATTCCCTCATCTATATATTTTCCTATGATATTATGTTTTTTAATTAGTCTTTTATCCTTGGTACAATTCAGCATACGGCCTCAAATTCTTAATTAAGTAGTTCCTTCGTAAAATCCTCATTTATTGTATAATTATTATTACCAGTATGTTGTTGATAAAATATTCGAATTACATGATTCTATATGAGGCGTATTTATCATTCCACGTCATCAATGATATTTTCATGACTTGATCATTTTCTAGTGACATCATTGGATGCATATTCCTTTGAAGCTTGGGATATTGATTCTCATAGTGTCCCATCTCCTTATAGTTGAAACTTTGAACATCATTGATTTGTCTATTCCCTTTTCATTCATTAGATCAGTGACCCTTTTATCCAACATATAAAAAACTTCTATCCCTTTCATGCATTCTCCATGATGATTCTTTCTATATTTATCACCTATGGGAAAACCATTCATTCCCTTCTTCCCTTTATCCAGGATTTTCATTTCCAATCACTTATTATTCTTATTTCCTTAGAATCCATAAGACTCAAAGAATTCATCAGATACTTTGTTAACACATGATACTATTTCTTCCTATGATGAGGTTACCTTGGAGACAATTTCTCTTAAAAAACTTTAATTAATATCAAGAATGATTTGATCTTTCTTACTATTATCATCACACAAATTAGTGATGTTCACATTCCTTCGGCTAGGTGTCATTTCTAATGAATTAAATATAATATATTATCTTATACAATTATGAACACTCAATAAATCTAAACATGGTATAGCATATAACATAAATTTATGCATCGTAAATCCAAGAACTATATACTTTGGAAACTTTGGAATCATAAATTCTTCTTAATAGTTTGTAAAGAAAATTATAAATATCCTAAGAATATCTCTTGGGAGTTTCAAACGAGGTGTTAAATAAGTTCTATTGTTATATACCATGTTACCCTAAGTCTATCTCAGAACACCTTGACAGAGTTGTTACTGTTAGGTATAACTATTCCAGAATCACGTCCACTTGTCGTATCCTGAAAAGGATGTGTTTTTAAGAATACTCACACAATATATACCTTACCATTATTTTAGGATGTTATTATATACATATCCTCAATGTATATTTTAGGTTTTTCCTCCCTAAATTATTTTTTTAATCCATATCCCTAGGTTTCTACTAATCATCATCTTATACGAATCGTAATGCCCTGACCCCAGATGCCCAAAGCTAGTGAATTATAGTTTTACATTGACATGATTACAAGGAATCAAATCCCGAAGGACAAATTAGTTTAGTAGTCTAAATAAAAATGGATACATACATAGAACCCTTTAACATTGGGAGAAGAAAAAACATATAATAGATAACAAAATCAAACAAACTAAATCATTGAAAACTCAAAAAGTAATCCCCTCTTCATAACCTGGGGTAATAAAGTAATTGAAAGGGGTGAGATCAAACACTCAGAAAGTTTTACATATAATGGAAGCATTAAAAAGTAATAATTGATTCATAATAAATTAGACATAATTATTATGGCATGGTGAATAATTGAAAAATACATACCATCATTAAACTGGGAGTATAAGTTCATCCATAGATTTTGGCATAGTGAAAACTTCCTAGATAGTAATAACTGAATAATGAATAAATAGATCGGTTTTAATTGTATGTCATGTATATGGTACCTAAACCATTATACCATCGAGATGATTTATGTATGTGGGTAGAAACCTACCTGATTTTTAAAAAAAAACTCAAATGGTTTGTCTCCAACTAATTTGTCTCATGAGACCTATCGATGCCTCAAGGGGCTATAGCGGGCCAAACCCATCACTTCCAGTCCAAATAATTATTTATAAAACAATTTAATACCACAAAAATATTCCTATTTAATTTCTATATTAATTAAAGGATACATATTCATCAATATATCCACAGATAAAGCAACATTCCTGAATCATTAAACATAAACACTAACTATTTAGAGTATTATAGTGAATGGAGTCAAGATACCACATCCATCGTAAATCTAATAAAAAATTATTAAAATTAATTTTAGATGATATTTTAAGAGATAAAAATCAACTTATTACAAGTTTAAATAAAATATGTTGACATAGATGATGATACATTTAAATGATACTGTTGAAAAATTCTTGAGGAAATAATCCCTAAGCATTCCAAACGGTCTCATACCACCATAATCATTCAAATAATAATCCCTTAAAATATCATTAGAATAATCATACTCATGATATGAAACAATAATGGGACTTACATTAAGAAAATTCAAGGACTTTCTGGCGAAGAAGTCATATATCTCATTAAAGTTAACGTGATACGAGAAAAAAGTCCATTTTTTACTTTTGAAAGAAGAGTTCTTTGGTAAAATCATTTATATTTGACATGAAATCACAATTTTTAACATATATATCCCATAAACGAAGAGGGAAGAACATTGAAATTATATTTGATGTAAAACTAATTTTTCCCTTAAATGGAATCATATAAAAAGATTTTTTTCAGAATTTGTAGAAATAAAACATTTTAGCAGAGTTTTAGGAAAATAATAAAGATATTTTAAAGTAGAAATGAATGTTTTCCTTCAAAGAACTAAAAATGAACTAAGAAGGGTCTCCATGATAAAATGTTTTATTTAAAAAAAATATTAAAATAGATTAGATATTGAACTTGAAATTAGTTAAGAATTTGAGAGGTTCCCTTGAAACATGGTTGTTAATCAGAAAGAATTTTTAAAAGACCATTTTGAAACAAATTAATCCCCATAAAATATATAGTGAATCTGATTGATACAAAAATATAGAAAATTAGCAATAGATTTATGATGAGTACAGAAAAATAACTAAAAAATTAATTCATATCAGTAAAGATTAATAGTGGCCTCAATGAAAATGGAGGTTTGGGTAGAAAACGCTTACCTTAAGTTTGATGGTGTTATTCACTTGATATTAGTTTCCTTGATAACCAAATTAAATTAATTAATTAATATTTTCATGATATCTTGTTTATGTAATAGAGTTATAATTTATTTATTTCATTAATTCATGGCCTTCTTAATCGGTTTAAGAGGTTAAATTTTATTGTTTGTCATGGTTTTCTTCTTTGGTATTCAAGATCGGATTACATATATACATGAGTGGAGAATCATGTAAAATGAGGATGGATGTCAAGAATTGAAGTTATATTCTATTAGATAACATCTATAATGTTATATAGTTGTAAATTTAATTTGGTTACTTGGAGTGAATATGAATCATTATATAAATTATTTAATAATAACTGTTTGGGTTAATTAGTGTTTTTTGAACACAATGAACTCATTTTTATTTATAAATATGAACCATGTATATAAAAATATTCTAGAGCCATATATGAGACATAATAAACATATTATAGTCTATTTCAACCATATGAATGGTTTTATAACCCGAATAAAAGATAGCAATGCAAATTGAAAACCCGTATTCAATGAATGTGATAAATTAACACATTTCAGACTCTATTTTCATTTATAGTATAAAATGGGGGAAAGTAGGGATGTTGATGTAATATTCCATTATCATAACAAAACTCTTATAAATATAAGGTACCATAGTTTCCATAACATTATGATGATAATATGTGGAATAGAAAAGAAAACAAATGTACTTTAAAAGAAAATAAAATAATTGAAAAAATGAATTTACCTATTGAATCTATCTTCCTTTGAGTGCCTATTTAGGGGAGAGGATTTGGTCTTTTTTGGAGACCAATAGATGTGGGATAATGGGCGGGTTCATAAGTAGATATTTGAGTAGAGTCAAGGCTATGATTGAAGCTTGAAAGGTGCGAATAAATGAGGGTGTGAGGGGTTCTATTTATAGTGAAGGGGCGGAGAGTTTTCTTAATATTTTAATCATTATTTTATTATTTTTCCCGAAGACAAGAAAAGTTATGATTCCATTAAAAAATAACAATAATTACATGTGATTGTGAAAAATGTGTTCTTACCTCAGTAGGACATCATCCATGACTAAATAAGTCATTTATTTAGCATTTTTCATAAATTGTCATATTTTATTATTCCCCAAAAAATCAAGTATTTCAAAAAAATAAAAAAAATGCACCCAAATAGTTTTTCTATGTGTAGAATCCAAAAATATACTCTAATTTTTGAAAATAATCTTCTAAATTTGAGAAATTTAATTTTTAATTAATATCATCATTTACTTAAAAAAATATAAATTTCTATATTATAACTGATTTTATAAAACTTCGAAACATTATATACGGTATCAGAAAATTATCTTATAATCATAGAGAAACAAAATATTTATTCAGGAACCCATTTTATGAAAATTAAATGATTAATTAATTTAAAATTAAAACTAAATATGTGTATAAATAATTAATTAAAAATTTATAACATATACTACTTTATCTATAAGGTGCCTAAATTTTATTTATACATTCATGGTTGAGGATACATTACATAAGGGTCATATTACTATTCATAAGGTTGAAATTATTATTCATAAGGGTATATTAATATTTATAAGGGTAGGTTAATGTTCACCAAAAATTATGTTTCTTCTATCAGACTCCAAAAATCACTCTGAACGCAACCGTGTATGTTAGATATTCGAAATTAAAACCACAGAAGTAGAAAATGTTTGTTTATTGGATTGGTTATAAAAAACTTTTGTTTTGTAAGGACTCATTGTTTTATACATTCAATATTATATTTATATGTAATTCATTTCGGTGTTACAATTAACCAAATCCTAACATGTTATAAAGGCCTTGGTATACTTCCTTGACATATGGGTTTTATATTCTTATGTTCCATCCATAATTTCTTGTTTATTCCTTTATGATGCTTTCATGGATTATGTTCATTATTTCCTTATTATTTATGTATTAAAAAATTCCATTATTTATTCAATGACACCTTTTTATGATCATTGATATGCAAGGTATCATCTTCTATTTTCATGATCAAGTTCTCATACCATTAGTCACATGATTACGCTTATGTACCTCCTTTGGTTTCCCTTATTGAGAATCTAAGATCAACCCTACTTATATTTCCTTCCCAAAGGTTATGAATATTTTTTTGATGTTTCTAATATGGATTCTAGTCATGAAGAAACTAGTGGGAGAATATGTAGCTCATTTATGTAACAGTGTTTATGGTTCTATGATTCTAATGGAAGTTGACTTGTATGGCCTTTGGGCATCTGTTTGTATAATGTTTTAGTTATTGTAAAAATTTTATTTAATTTTATTGTACATCAAGAGAGGGTTTTTATAAATTTTAAGAGTGAGAAATCATCATAAATTTATCATTAACCATAAGTTCATTTCACAAATGTGTGCCACCATCATATGTAATGAAACCATTTAATATGTCAGTGTTAACTACTATCACAATCAAATCGTACTAGATTATAAATTGAAACATATTTCAAAAATCACAATGGATCTATAATAATTACCTATTTTTTTTAGTGGTGCACACATGAATTTTTTTTACCATATTGAATCAACCACATCGACTTATTTTCAATAGTAGATCAAGATCATCAACTTGTTTACCATATTTATCTCATAAGCTATAAAACATTACCCAATACATTAGATAGATATTTATTTCAGGACCCACTGATCACAAAAATAAATCCATACTTATTTTTCCATCATGATCATAAAACATTAACTATAATATCAAATAACGACATATGAAAAATAATATTTTCTAAAATTTTCTTAATTGCATAGTAGAATTTCCCATAGAAAATAAATGGGTTTCATAAATGTCTCAACATAAAAATCATAATCCATACAGAGAAAGAATAATGATGGAATAATTTTATGATATCCCCAATAAAATAGAATTAATATCAAGGATGTTAACATATATGAAAAAACCATTAAAATATTCACTAGAACATTTGATGAGGAAAAATTAATTTTGATTATGAAAACACTTTTATAAAATATAAGAATTTTATAAATTTTATGGACAATGTTTTCTTTGAAAATGATACTAAAAACATGTAATGAAACCACCAAATAATTAACTGATTGTCATATTAGAAAATTATTTTCAGTTTTTATAAGTCAAAACATTATTTTTACACATTTTTTAAAAGTAAAACATTATGATATTTGAAAAATATAAGTATTCCTTTAAATAAAATTTATGAATATAACATTGATTAAAAATTAAATATTAAATAATTTGAGAGTATTAAATATATTTAAATAAAATTAACAAAAACATGGATAGTGAATGGAATTTTTTTTGATTTTATAGTAAAACATAGTTGGTTTTCTTAAAAAATTATTTTAGTCTCTAGTGTATATAAATTGAAAAAAAACAAAGAACAAAAATATACTCTATAGTTATAAATGGACGTTAAAATTTAAATTTATTTATCTTATAATGATCATATTATTTAACCAATGTAAATTCATGTATAAACATTCCTTATTAAAATATGATTAAAACATAAATCCCTTACCCCAAGTAATGATTTTTTTCGTATACATTTTAACATCCAATATATTATAATATTACAAATTTTGAATTTATATTAGTAAAAAATTAGCATCATTTATATAATTTTGGATATAAATATGAAATCTTTTATCCTATTTATTAACAATTGGTTATCAAAATCATTATACAGGGTGAAAACTACATTATTTTTTATGCATGTTTGGATTTAGTATTCCTAGTCCTTCTACATTGATCATGGTTATATAATCTATATACTTTTAATAATGATATAAATATAATAAATATTCATTATATATATACACATCCATAAAAGGTAGTTATAAAAAAATGTATTGCACTGTTCTTGGAAATGGTAGGTCATATTAATGTACAAACACTACATTTACTTATCTCTGAATAGAAATAATTAATAGAAAATAATAATTCATCTTTTCAGAAAAATTATTATATCATAATATATATACGTATATATTCATTAAATATATCATTATTTCCTTCCATTTAAAGCGTAAACAATGAAAAAATTAAATTACATCATGGATGTGGTAGTTCACATGTACGAATGAATGAAATTGACATTTAACAATTGATTAGAAGGTATGAAAGTATATATAACATTATAATTATATAAGAATTTTTATTTTGAAGATATCATGTATAATTTTTAACACCGTCCAATATCTGTCAATGAAATATGTTGTTGGAAAATAAATTTCATGATTGTGGGGAAAAGGTATGATATACGTATGCACAACAAATTCAATCACTTCACATTTTATTGATAAATGTGTGAATTAAGGTGGTTTAATAATCATAATTACAATTTGGAATATTTATAATACATTATTTGTTATTTTATTATGAATAAAAATATTTAGTGAAGTTAGAAGAGAAAAAAATGGAAAGAAGTCACATGTGATAATTAAATATTTTTTGGTGATCTTACTTTATATCCCTTCTTAAGTACCCATGGAATGGAATTTTAAGAACATAAAATAAAGTTATTTTATATGGAAGTTTATAATAGAAATATTGTGGGTTTGGTGACGTGGCATGTCTCTGTTTATTTTAAATAAGATAACAGTGGGGTTCTCTTGGAATTTATTAAATGATGAAAATATAATAAGTTCATTCTCATTAAAATTGACTCCAAATTGTTATATATTTAAATTTAATTTATTATTTGGTTGATATTCCATCATATAATAAAATTTTAATTTGTTTACTTTTTTTTTGTTTTAATCATTATCATTTAGTTTAAACCCTATGTTTCTCTATATTAACACCAACTACGGTAGAAGACTCTTCACTCAAAAATAGATATCATTTAAATTATAAGGTAAAAATCTATCATAAATGTAAGAGGGTTGATAATTTACACCCACTTAATTCATAATTTTCTTATTTTAATATTTTTAATATTTTTCAAAAATTTAAAATTTTATTTTGATAAAAAAATATTATTAATTAATTTTCATAAACTATTCACATAATTTGACATTAAAATAAATACTCCCTAATAGAAAATAGTTTTAAAACCATAAAAAATATTTCTTATTAATGTTTAATATTCATATTTATCAATTAATAAAAAAAATTACTTTTCATTTAGGAAAAATTTTAAATTAAATATTTTATTTATTGAATAAATATTATCTCATAGTTCCATGAGAATTTAAGTTAATTATTAAAACAATGAAAATTACAAAAAAAATTAAAATGACAAAAAAAATTAACATACAATTCAAATGAAAATTTGTAACTTACCTTTTTAAGTATGTATCTTTATGTAAAATACGTATAGTTGTCAATGTCAAGGGTGTGACATTTTCTATTTAATCCTTTCATAAATTTATATAAAGGTGATAATAAAATAAAAATGTAAATACGTGGTCATATAGGTCGGACATGGATAGAAATTCCAAAAACCACTAATTCAATAGGTTAAAGGTAGGTTTTAGATGAATTTTATTCCCATATCCTAGATTTTTAAGACAATTTTATCTGTTTTACCCCTAACAAGGTGATCAATAATTACTATAATTACAATTAATTCTAAATAAAAAATAAAGTGTGGTATTTAAAAAAATTCTTTATAATTTCTAATAACAAATACATTTTCAATTTTTCAATTTCTATAATTAGTAGAAATACATTTTATAATATGTGCACAAATTTTGTTAAAAATAATTTAAAAAAAATACATTTTTAACAATAATATTGGATATGTATTATTTTATACTTCCTAGAAAAAACATGAGATGAATGTTTATAATTTTAATTGAATATTTTTTTTAATATAACTAAAATAATTTACCATTAAATATAATTCAAATTTATGAACAAAAAAATGTTGGGTGCATAAAATTTGTTGTTTTTTAAAAAAAATAATTATTTCAAATTATTTTCATTTTCATTTCTAATCAATTTATATGGACGAAATTCATATTTTTCAAGTGTAAAAAAATGATTTTTCATAATTTATTTGCTAATATTTATAATCTCTATTCTAATGTCTATGTGATAACAATAAACTTTATTACTGTTCATTTAGACATGGGGTTTCTGTATCACAAACTATCAATGAAATTAACTTTGTTTAAAAATAAATATATCATAAACTCCCCATTTGTTATATTATACCCCACTTAAGATGGATTTTCCCTTTACATTAAATCAATAAGATTAAAAACAATTAAGGATATATATTTTTATCATACCCTCACATTCCAACATATCTTCCTTTAATTTATTGTTTCTCTATAATACATTGACTAGGTGAGTTGTTTTCTCATGTAACACATTATCCCTATGATTCAGAATCTCTACCTGTTTTTCCTCATAATAGAAATATTTTTTAGTGGTTTGAAATTATAGGTAAATACTTTGGAAGGTTAATGTATGTTCTACCTCAGTAGACAAACATGGAATACATTATGAACTCACGAGAGATTTAGTGGATGTTCCAAATGATAAGATACCCTTCAAATGAGATCAAGAACCTCAAAATAACTAACATATTATAGGCCTATATATCACTTGTTCCCATATCTTATAACCTTCTTACAATGTGTACTTTATATTAACGAATTTTCACAATTTTTCAACTCCATATCTTAATGAAGATTATCAGCATATCATTTAGATTGGCTATGAGATTCCCTTATATACTAGTCAATGGATTTAATATTTTATATTATTTATTAAAATTGATCATGTGTAAATATAATTATTTCCCTAAACTAATCCAAATAATTATATACCTACACATCCATCCATAGATTTCTTCATATGGAGCTATCTGAATGATTGAGTGAAAGATATTATTATATGAAATATCAAATGGAGGAAGATGTCAATCCCAAAAATCATTGAAATCTATATACTAATATCTCAATATATCCAACTAGGTTTCAATGATCCTCTCCAACTAAAAATATATCTTTGAATGATATGAATTAATAAAATCCAACTTCATATCTAGAGCCACTATATAAAATCTTCATAATTTTGAGGTAAGACTAAGACTATGATCAGATAAAATTAAATATGGTACACTATGTAATATCACCACATCCTTAATGTATAAACTATAAAATTGATCAAGAAGTAAATCATATTAAATTAATATTATGTGTTATTACTTCATAAGGTGATCAACTACAACCCAAAAAATCACTATATCATTTTAATTTTTTTGGGTGTCCGATAACGACATCCAAGGAAATTCTTTCGCATTTCCATTCAGGTATGGGTATTGAGCTTAACATCCCCATAGAATTTGTCACGTTACCATAATTCCTTTCATATGTGGAATTGAGATACATACTCTTCAATAACTCTTATAATGTTTTCCACAAGATATAATCTTTTAGATCTTTATATATCATCTTTTTCTAGGTTTAATAAATAATGATGAACTACAGGCATCAATGAACATCACATTATTTAAATATGGTATAGATAGAACATATACATTATTATATAACCTTATCATTACATTTAAATCATGATTGAACTTAGTTACATTTCCTGCATTGTTTTGATGATCCATGTTATACTTCAACAACTCTTTATTCCTCAAATGGATTGATTATTGAACTTTTTATCAGAGGAAGATATGATATATCCCATTTCCATACAATTCCATGTTATATCTTCTACAAATCCATTAGTATTTGATAACTTTCTAACCAAATCATAGAAAACCAAGAATTATATTTCTAAATCAGAGTATTATTGATATTTTTTTGCTTACCATTGTAGTATTGTAATGAAAATTCATAAAAATTAATCATTTAAAATCATTATCTAGAGAACATATTCAATTATTTCAATTCAATTTTATAAACACTATTTTTATTATATGTATATATTTCACACATATCACCCTAAAAATAATGCCTTCGAATATTCAATGAAAAAATTCCCCCTTCTAGCTCAAAATCATTAGTCTAGTAAAGTTTCTCTAGTATTTTTTTGGCAAGAGGAATATATCATCACTATATCATTTTTCATGAGGGAACATCCTAGTAACTAATTTTATGCATTACTAAAAATAAGATCACTTCTCATGTACATGGAAGTTTGTTTATAGGTTCACTGACAAAAATTTTCTTTAGTTCCTTCAAATTCTTTTAATATTCACCAATCCAAATTAATTTAACCCCCTTTTGAGTCAACATGGCGTGTTCAATATGTATTCATGATAAATACCCCACAAATAATATGTATTATCCATCTATCACTATAAAACTCTTGATTTTTGTTACCATGGTGGGTCTAGAAAATTGATCAATAACTATTTTCTGATGAAGGATCCACTAATATTCCCTCACTTGAGATTATATGGCCCATTAATGAATCTTTATAGAGCCAAAGTTTATACATGGTTGTTTTTACAAAAAAATCCTTCTACGGGCGCTTTAAAAAAATTGTCAAATGAACTCCCTTTCTCTTTGAATATAATATAATTTCATCTATAAATACTACCACATAATAATAAACATAATATCTATATTATATATTCATTAAATACATGAAGATAGAATTGGAATTATTAAGACTTAATTAAATCACTATAAATTCATAATTCCTTTACCTCATACAGAAGGAAATCTTTGGTACATCCTCATATGTAAACCTCAATGGATGATATCCATAATAATGATCAATGTTAAAAAATTATTAATCTCTTTTTAATTTATCAAAAAGTCATCGATACATTATAGAGTATACTTTTTATTGATTTTGATCTTGTAAGATTTACAGTAATCAATGAAAATATGAAATATACAATATTTTTTATTAAAAACTACATTTTTATACCATTGATACTCAATAGGGTATATGAATCTCTTACAAATATTCTCTTAGATTTGATCCTCCAATTATATTAACTCAATTGGGGTTATTCAATAAGGACTCATTGAAATATGTGTATCACCTGATATAAGGTATATTTGAAACTCAACATCTATATTCAAATAGTGTATATGTAGTTATTTTTAAAGACATAAACAAACTCACATATGAAATGTGAATCCACGGTGTTTATATTCTCCCAATTATTCAGAGATATATTCCCTTCATGGATATGAATTAAAATCCAAAATATAGACGTAATTTCTGTTAAAAGTATATAATAATCCTTTAATTGATAAATGATCATAGGTTTGCTTGGAATATAAATTCTAACATACATTCTTAAATTACTGATATGGTCACCAAACAATGATATTAAAACCATTACTAATGTAACATAAAATTAAATTAAAGGGATAATCATGACATTTTTTAGAATTGAATTCCCAAAAAATTTAATTGGAGTCGAACTATATACATAAAGTGATTCCATCATACCCTTATGATTTCCATATAAAAACACAACATCTATTCATTCGGGATATAAATTAATTTTCCATTGGAATTTTCATAATATATAGAGATTCAAATTTCTATACTCATTTATGGTACTGTAGTATTTGAGCATACTTTTTACCTCCTCAATATCATTTCTCTTCATTTAATCCCCTGTGAAAAAAATTATTATAATAACCAAAAATGATTATTAATTAGAGTGGTCAATCATAAGATAATTTGAATATTTCATAGAATTTAAAAAAATCATGACACCTTCATCTCAATTTATGGGACTTCGGATTTCTCCAAGGTTATCCATGGTCATTAACAATATATTAGGATGTTATCCTATACCAGGAAATATCCCTATATTTTTCACAAATGTTTTCTAACCCTAATCTATAATGAGTAAATAACCCCTAATATATTACCAACTATAGTAGCCCTAAATTTTTATATATAAATTTTACATTCTTTTTTATAAATATTCCATAAATAACATTAAAATCTCTTCCATAACCGTAAAGGTTTAGGATAATCAGATAATAGACAAAGAAATATCTTCTTTAGATACATTCATCATCTTCTCCCAAAATATTCTTCCCACATTGACCCTTCAGGACATACCCTAATAAATACATTACTTTATAAACTACGGTATGAAAACATATAAAAGGGTGAGATTAGATGCCCAATAAGGGTAATCATTGGACTCATTATTCAATGATCATGTTAAAGAATAAGATAAATAATAATGGTATGATATCTTGGAAGGAACGTAAAATAATATTAACTCCGTATAATTTTATGGTATGTATATTTTTGAATTTCATTTATCTGCCATCATAGGTTCTACACAACACCATACTTAGACTAACAAGTATATATAATTAAATATCATTATTTAAAAATTCCCATTATAATATAGCCATTAAATTAGCTGAAATTAAAATTAATAATGAAATTTATATGTTAGAAATTTAATCAAAAATCATTACATTAATCCATATTATTTTATATGTATAAGATAAAAATGAATCCAATTTTATGTATTAAAAGGATATATTTTCTTAAAGGATGTTTTTCCACATTTCAATAGCACACTTGTTTAGAAATTAAATTTTAGAGCCTTGAAATATATATTGAAAAAATAATCTTCCTTTTACAATGAAAAATATAAAAAATATCTTAGGGTGAAATTATTCAAATTTTCAAAAAATTATTTATTTTCTAGTAAATAATTGAAAATACAATTTTTTTTTAAAATACATTTCTATTATTTTAATAGTATATTTTTTATTTGAATAATATTCTAACCTATTAAATTATGAATAAAATTTTTTCATCTTATGAATGAGATTATAAAATAATTGTATCATACTATAAGTAAATAAATATTTTGAAAATGGTAAATTTAATGTTGATATTTTTATAATACATAAATGGTTATTTACAATTTTATAATTATTATTTTGATTTAAAGTAATATGTATTTTAATAAAATAGAATAATAAATTAATATTTTATTTTATTACGATTATGAGATACTATTTTGAGATTATAATTTATTTTTCAAAGTGTTATAAAATCAATCATAATATTAAAAATCGTATTTTTCAAGAAAATGATGATTTTTTTTAGAATTTAATTTCTAATAATTATGAAATAATTTTCATAAAAGGGAATAAACTTATTAATTTTTCATGTTGAAAAATGTATAGGGTGAATATTGTTTTCTAAAATAGTTTAAATTCTGTGATTAGTAAAATATATTAATTTATGGTATATATACTTATAAGTTAAATAAACTATTCAATCAGTCATAGATGATTTAAGCCCCATAATCTCAAACAATCATTCTCTTTATACTATATTTAGTCATGTAATTATAACTATTTCTTTTCATGAGCCTAAATAATAAACTAATGAATAAAATAATCAAAAAAAGATCCCTCTCCTCCACTATAAATACCATTAATCACTACATCGCCTCCTCACACCACTTAAGCCTTGAATATTGTCCAATTTCTACCCAAATATATTCCAAAGAATCTCACCCACTTCCAAGAGTTTATGTTCTCAACATATAATTAAAAGTAATTTCCCTATGGAGGTTCTCGTGGAGAATATTTCAAGATGTAAACCCCTTAATCCATCTCTTTCATTTTCTTTTTTTCCATTATTATCTTTTCATTACCCTACCTAATATGCCTAACTATGCATTATAACTACAATTACTATTATATAATTAATTTTTATTATATAAATGTAAAATTAATATTCATTCTTCTTCTCATCTTCCTTTTATTATAAAAATGAAAACATCATCTGCAAGATTCCGATTTACCGCCTTCACGAATGATGTGTTTTAGTTTTTAAATTCTTCCATCAAGGATAGCTATAAAATAATTATTAATATTAAAAAAATATAATATATATATCATATATTATTTAACATTTTAAAAATATTATATATACATAATATGAAATGATAAAAAACCAATTCTCATTGATCAAAAAAATATCAAAATAATCTAAACGCTTATCACTATCATTTTATCGAATGATTCATCCTAAAATTATATAACCAAATGAAATATAAAATATTTTAATGTTATGAAATTTCATTAATATCATATAATTTCATGTTTTTATAACTATTATTATTTCACATGATCTTTTGTATATGTATACAAGTAAACCGATCATGAAAACCAATGAAACGAACCCTCACAAACAATAAAACGGTATCTTACACCTCATAAAAGTGGCAATAAATTAACCTAATAAAATCAGACTAAATCATATAAATGTTGGAAATTTTATTTTGTTAATTAGTTAATGGATTTAATCTGATTATTAATGGCATTAATATCACATGTGTACACATTTAGAGGTAAGGTATGAGTTTTCTCATCTCACCTTTATTTCTATGTGATATTCCTTATTCAACAATATTTCGTGTGTGGTGGCATATTTATAACACCATATGATGTATCATATCGTGAGTTAATTTATCTTCATGGTATTCAAAGTTTCATTTTTAAATATTATTATGTGATTCTCATAAATTATTTATTTATGTTCCAGAAATATTTTCCTAAATAAATTATTCTTCATTTGATGGGGAAATTCAAGTTTTATAATATTCCTTTTTCAATTCCTCTAGATCAGAAATACCAATTTATTAAAACAAGCAATTTATTACCCATTTTCAAGTATAGTAGATAATATACTATAATAAATAATTTTTTTTATAATATCAATATTTTTATCAAGAAAAAATATCATATATATTTTCAGTTTTTATGTAAACAATTATTCTATTATCATCTTTAAAAACTCTTTTATATTTTCCCTTTTACCGCACAAAAGTATCTCATTTGTAAAGTTTCTTTGAAACTATTTTTATATATTTTCACTTTATTTGCACATAATTTAATCCTCAAACATAATTTCATTTCATAATTTTTTATTTTTTAGATATACATTTAAAAAATATGATTTAAGGATAAATAAAAATTATTTTCCAAAAGAACTCTTCACTCTAGTGTAAAAAATGTTTATTTATATAAAAAATTCAATGATTTTTTATATTATATAAATCTATTATTAAACCCTATGATGAATTTTATGATTTATATATTATCTCACTATCTATAATATTTTATTGAGTGGTTTATGATTTTTTTTACTAGTGTTGTTCTATCGTGATTCCATTCAACATATTACTCTTGATAATTATTTGTTTATCATGAAAAATATGGATATATATATATATATATATATATATAATTTAATAAGGATATTTGATGGTATTAAAATCATTTGTTAAAAAAACCAATATATTATGATTTATTTGTATAGGTATGACATTGGTTGGGGAAATTTTAATGAAATCCCTATGGGGAGGGGACCAGTTAATATAAGACCTATTGGTGTAATCTGATTATAGATAGTTCATCAATGAATCGGTAGTATCATGAGATTAAAATAGTTAGTTAAAGATATTTTATATTTGGTTATATATATAAATAGATGGGTTTCTACACATACACTTTAACCATCATGACTGTATTGTGGTTCATGTGACAGATTCATGACGTCTAATGATTAAGAATTTTCTTCACTCAGTATTCACTTGTTACATTCCATGAGATTTTCACAAGAAAATAATATATGGATTCATTTTAAATTCTCAATTTATTGAAGGCATGTGTTTTTTAGATTATTTACATTCCTATATTTTTAATTTCTAATTGACTTCACTTCATTTATTATGTCCTCATATAACCCTTATTGAGTGATTGAGCTCACCCATTTATTTTTTATCAATTCCAAGGTTGTATGGATGATATATTTGAGTAAGTGAAAGGGAGCGTTTAATTTTATCTTTTTATGTTCAATGTTTTATTAGAAATGTATTAATGGAACCATGAATATATCTATTTTATCAGGACTAAAAAAATGATCGATCCTTGGGTGTGTGATATCTTTTATTTATCCCATTGTAATAAAATGACCAACAACTCTAGGATTATAGGCATGGGTTGGTTACAGTTGTAATCAAGGTTTGTTTAGTATAATCCTTTGAAAGTATATTTAAAAGATATATATTAGGGAACATAATCCTTAGATGGGTATGTATGATAAGAATAGAATACCATCCTAAAATTTTTTAAGGATGCGATTATTTGGGTAGTCCTTGTAATACATCCCTATCTATATTTTAGAAGTGGACATGGTTCTGGAACATTTTTACTAATGGGTAACAACTCTGAACTGGTGTCTCATTCAAGACTCGTAATAACTTGGTACTTGAAAATGGGCCTCAATGCGCAAATAGTTTGACACTCCCAAGTGATTTGGCTAGGATAATTCACATTTTCATTATAAACCATTAGTAAGGATTTAATAGTAAATATATCTCCAGAGAAACCATGATTATGATTATGAGATTAGTTATGAATAATTATTTTCATTTTGTTTAATTATTTCACATGTTTTTTAGATTATATATAATGATTCATAATGTTACAACATAATATATAGTATTTAATTATTTAGAAATTGTTTCTAGTGGAAGGAGTGGAAACTACATCAATGAACCTAATAAAAATACTAATAATGTTCATTTTGTTGATGAGTTTAATATATCCTTTTGATGGGAAGTAGTCCCTAAAATATTATTATCATCTGAGAAAAAAATATCAGGTTATAACAAGATAAATAAAGAATAATCCAAGTATTATGGGTTTAAAAGGATGAAAGAGAAGAAGGGGAATGATGGGACAGTATAGATAAAGGGTAGAATGTAAAGGATTTTCCCACATGTGATAATTGTGGGAGGAAACTCCTTGTTATTTTCTTAAGACAAAAAGAATTTTTCTTAATGTGTTGAGAAAAAGGCCTTATTTATCACGATTTTTAGGAAATGAATGAATTTTTTAATGTTTAGTTCTTAAAATGAAAGGTGTTTGAATAGTAGAAAAACAAATTCCTCAAGCATAAAAGGAATATACACAAAATGAGTATAATAGTTCATGGTTATACTTATGATACTACTATAGATGATGGGTAATGATTAATATTATTTTCTTTGGATTCAAGAATTATTTAATTTTAGTATATTATCAATAATTTTTTGGTTATATGAATCATGAGATATAAAAGGATTGTACTCGTGAAAATATTCATAAATAAATTTGAATCTTGTGATGAATAGAACCAGTAATCTAGTGAAGTGATTTTATTGTAATTTTTTCATCTTGAAAACACCTTCATTTTGTAGTATATCTATAAATAAATTATTTATTTTTGAGCTAATAATAAACATATTATTCTTGGATAGTATTGGTGAAAATATAGGTGGTTAGTGATCTGATGGTATATCTTATGCTATAATTATTAGATGTTTGGATTTATGGAATATATTCAAAAACATGAGATTTTACTGTTAGAAGAATTAATGATTCATAAATTTTTAAAGAAGATTATGGTATTCATATATTTGGTATATGAATGTAAAAGCTAAATTATTTTTGGAATATTTTATAAAGTTGATTTTAAAAATTCCGTGACTTTCTTTCTAATTTTTTTGTTATTTAATGTGGACAAATAATTATTATGCGAGTGTTATGATTAAATCCTTGTGGATGGAATCAAGATAAACGTTTAAAATTATTATGAATTGATAACATAGGAAAAAAATATTGGTTTCTCTAAAAAATTAATGTTTTGAAGAATTAATTAAGGGTAATATGTTTCTTTCAATGTGATTCAGATGTGAAAAATCCATATTATGCATTCATTTCCTTTTGTAAGGGATGAATACAAAATATACTGAATAAAAACCAATAAGTGAAATTATTCTTATGACATGTAAATTAATCATGTATTTTTATTTTATCATGTGACTATCTAAATATTAATATAATTCCTGAACTCTTGAAAAATAAAAATACAAAATTTTATCTCTCAACTTTTTATTTTGAGAAATCAACGGAGTTTTATCAAATCAAAAGACTTATAGTTTTATGATCATTAACATTGAAATGAAAACTTTCTCTATCAGTCTCCACTATAAAATTGTGTTTATATTATCATTCCATGTTGATATTTTCAATTCTTAATAATGTTATCCTATTTGAATATCTAGTTAAGATGATATTTTAGTATCCCTATTTTTGAGGTGTGTTTTCCATGAAGGAATTTTGAATTATAAAATGTTGATAATAAAAGAACTATTTCAATTTGAGAGGACACAATTTATTAACAGACTGCATAATATAACAACCCAATATTTTATGGTTTGTATCTTTTTGAATTTAATTTATTCAATATCATATGTTTTTCATAACACTGTGCTTAAAAAAATGATAAACAATTAAATATCATTATTTTAAAATAACTATTATAACCTAAATATTTAATTGGAGAAAAACAATAGTAATAATGAAATTTATATATTATAAATTTATTAATTTTTTTTTAAATTTATCCATATGATTTTATAGGAATAAGATATGAATGAATCCAATTTCGAGTATTAAAAGGCTATAATTTTCTAAAGGCATTTTTCCAACCTTTTAATAATGACGTTTTTTTTAAAATAAATTTTGAATTTTTAAAAATTAGTTGTAAAAAAATAAAAAAAATTTTTTAAATAGTAATTATTATACTATCTTTGGGTGAAATTTTGTTTTTTTCTAAATATTTATTTCATAGTTAGTAAGTGAAAAATCACAATTTTTATCAAACTATAACTTTAATTATATTAATAGTATTTTTTTATTTGAAGAGTAAAATAATAAAATAATATATAAATAAATTTTCTATATCTTATAAATCATAATATAATATAACTGTATCATTCTTTATGTAATTAAATATTTTGAAAACGATATATTAAGTGTGTGTATTTTTTAAAAAAACATAAATGTTTATTTTATAATTTTATAGTTAGTAAATTGATTTAATAAAAAACTATTTTTATAAAATATAATCATAAAATAATATTTCATTTACTTATGATTATTAAATAATTTTATGAGACCATACTTAATTTTTCATAATGTTATAAAATCAGTTATAATATTCAAATCATTATTTTTCTATTAAATGATGATATTATTTATGAAATAAATTTCACATATTTAGAAAATTATTTTCATTAAAGAGAGTAATGATTTTTAATTCAATGCATTAAAAAAATTAGGGATAATTTAAAGGATTTTTCGAAAAAAGTAGAATGTTAGGTGAATAGTAAAATACGGTAATTTAATATATATATATATATACATTTTAATGTAAATACACTATTACTTGAGTCGTCTCTTATGAAATAACCATAATATAAATCTTTCCTTATCTATTTGCTATATTTAGTCATGTAATCATAGATTTTTATGTCTTAATCTGAAATAACAAACTAATGAATAAAATAATACAAAACACCCCTCTTCTGCATTATAAATACCACCCCTCACCACCTTTTCTCGTCACACCTCTTAAGCTTTGAAGATTTTCTAGTTTTTACCCAATACCCTTCCCATGAATATTACCCACGTCCATGATGTTATTTTATCAGAAAAAAATACTCTAAAAAATTCCCATAAGGAGGTTCTCAATGAGAAGAATTCAAGAGGTAAAACCTTTATTCATTCTCATTCGTTTTCTTTTATTTTCTTTTCTTATATTTCACTCACATCCTATGTCCAAACATGGATGATAACTATAGTATATTTTATAAATTATAATTTTATTATCAAAATGGAAATCCCCCATAATGCCTCTTATCCTCTTCGTTTAATTCTAAAAATGAAAATAGCATCGGTGAGGTGTCTATTTACTTCCATCATGGATGATGTGTTTTTATTTTTCAATTACACCTTCAAGGATAGCCATAAAACAATATTTATTGGAAAAAATGATTATAATATATGTATTACATATTATTTAACATTTTTAACAAGTAAATAAAAATAATATAAATTAATTAAACAAAACTAGTTTGTAATGATTGAAAAAATGAAAAAAATATACATATGATTACCACTAATATTTAATCTAAAAATTCATTCTCATACAGTATACCCGAATAGATATATTACCATTTAATATATATATTTTTTTTATTAATAAAATAAAATTTCATTTCTAAATAATTATTCCCACTTCACATGATATTTTTTGCATGTATACAAGTAAACTGGTCAGGAAAACCATGGAAACGAATGCTCTTGAATGATAAACTTGCATCTTATAACTCATTAAAAAGGACACAGATGTGCTTAATAAAATTATAGAAAGTTAAATAAACATATAAAATGTTATGAATTAATTAATTAATTAATTTAATCTGATTTATTTATCATATATATAACAAGTGCAGAACACATTCATAAATAAGGTTTAGGTTTTATCATCACACCTTTTTTCTATGATATATGCCTTATTCATCACTATCTATTATATGTGGTGTAGGTATACTTCCCTTTGATGTATAATATCTAGAATAAAATTACCATTATTTTATTTAATTTGTCATTTTAAGATAATTAATTTTATGGGGTATACGATTCGATAGATTATAATGTGGTAAGGGATTCTCCTTGAACGTCTTCTTTTTCCCTTAGGGTTACTCTTTCTCTCTCTATAACACATTCTAATTCTTAAGTATTTTTATGTTCTCCTAAAACATTTTCTATGGATTTTAAAAAATATTTTATTATCTCAATTATTCTTCCTTTTATAGAAAAATTCATGTTATTTAATGTACCTTTTTCAATTCCTCCTCAAAAGTAAGCCCAATTAAAGGGCACTTTCCCATTTTTTACCCATTTTCAAATACACTCTATAAAATGTTTTAATACATCAATATTTTTATAAAATCTCGATTTTTATCATTAATAACTATATTATCTCTTTTTTGGTATTATGTAATCAATAAATATTTTGTCTTATTTTAAGGAATCTTTTATATTTTCCCTTAAACCTCACTAAAGTGTCCCATTTCTAAACTTTCTTAAAAACCCTTTTTACATGTTTTCACTTAAGATACACATCATTTATTATTCAAAAGTTATTTCACTATCCTTCCATTTTATTTTATTAGATATACATTTTTTCAATAATATTTTATGACAACTACATATTAATTTCCCAAATAACTATTCATTTCAAAGTAAAAAAGGGTGTTTCTTTCAGGAATTTGTCAATGATTTAATTAGAATACATTCATCTATTTATACAAACTCAATTAAATTTTATGTTTAATCAATTATGTTAAAATTTACCTTATTTTATTTAATGGTTTTTAATTAATTTTAATAGGGATTATCTTTCTGTATACCATTAACAATATTACTCTTGATAGTTACTTATTTTATTTGGGGAAATATTGATAAATATTTATTTTTACTTAATAGGGATATTTCATGATAAATAAAATAATTTTTTTTCTTAACCAATATATTATGAATTATTTGTGTGGGTATGACAAGGTTTGGGAACCATTTAATGAACAACTTTCTGGTAGGTGACTATTTAATGAAATATATACAGCTCAGGGCCAGTTATTGATTATCCCTCTATGCATCAGTAATCTCATGAGATGAATTTGTTATAAACACTTCATGTTTTTTTCTAAGACTAATCATATGGATTTATACACACAATCATAAACGGTCTTGATGGTATTATGGTTCATGTTCAAGATACATGACATCCAATGATTATGATTTTTCATCCTTAATTATTAATTTATTACATTCCATGTGATTTTCACTATGAAAGAATATATGCACTCATTTTTCATTAAAGTTTATTGATGTCATGTATTTTCATATTATTTACCTTTCTGTAATTTCTATTCCTTGTTAACTTGTTATCATTTTTGATTGTCTTATAAAACCCTTAATGAGTGTTTGATCCCAACATTTTATTTGTTTCTTTTCCAAGGTCATCAATATGAATTCATTGAATAAATGAAAAGAAGATATTTATTTTATTTTTTAATGTTCTATATATAATTATAAATGTAATAAGGGAATTATGTATGTGTCTACATATTCCGGACTATTAAAATTATCGTTCCTAGGTGATATGATCTCTTATATTTGTTCTATTTTGATAAAACAACCACCAACACTAGGATACTGGGGTCCGATATGTTACCCAAATCATACCCAACTTATTAAATATCTTAAACATGATTCATCTCATAAATCACTATCATTTCAAAAATGGGAATAATAAGAGTGAGAAATAATTATAACTCCATATTGAATCTTATATTCATGTCATATTAGTATGGAACCATCAAATGAATATAAACCATTTCATATGTCATGGATAACTATATAGATATTCAAATCATAGGGGTAAATAAATACACACATGTTTCCCATATCATAATCAATCATGCATAATCATTGAATTATTTCCCATAATTTTTAAAATACTTTACATTTTTAGACAATGTATCGAGCACATCAAATTTGTTCCCACAGTTATCTCTTTATATAAAACTTAATGCATTAGAGCACTATATAATTAAGGTTCCACCCATAACTTAATTAAAACCATAAACGATTTTCAGCAATGTCTAAAATATTCATTATATCATCACATCATATACCATTCAATGTTATTTAGTTTAATAGACATTTAATAATTTCATCATAGTATAACCCATGGAAAATAAAAAGTTTTTTTAAAAGTATATTCATCACAATCCAATAACTTCTAATGAATAAAATAGGAGGTTTTTGTTAGATCATATTACTATTAAAACATAAGTAATATCATAGTATTTCATCATATATGAAAAATTCCATACAATCATCCCAAGAACAATTCTTGAGGAAAATACCAATTTTAGTTTGAAATTAGTTATTTATAAAATCAAAATGTCCAAAATTTTTGGAAAAACATTATCAATGAAGATAACCATTATAAATTTTAATTTAAGATTCAAATATTTTTTGTTCCTCATGGATTGAATTTTTTAAATTCCATATAAGTAAAAAAGAGAATATTCATTTTATAATTTTGTAAAAAGTCATAATCAACTTACTCATAAATTTATTACATGATTCCACTAATTAATTTTCATCAAAATTCATAGATCAGAAAAAATAACAATATATAAAAATAGGATAATAGTAATACCTTTTAAATCATTTTAGAAAAATATAGATATGGAAGAGATAGTATTTTCTATATAATAGAAATACATATTATGTTTTTCAAAAAAATGATCTTTCAATCTCATGATTACATAATGAGATGGAAAATGAAGTGAAAATTTTATTCTCAATGAAAAACTAGAGGATAATAAAATGAAATGGATTTATCAGATATAGATTATATAATTTCTTTACTATAAATTTATGCCTAAATAATCCCAATTATAACACAATTGAATCATGAGTACATTACCTATAGTATTATATTTCATTATAGACATTATGACTACCTATATAATAAATATATATCAATTAATAATTTACTATAGAGAAATAATCATATATATCATACTTTTTATGATTTAATTATGAAATATTTTCACCGAATTATAAGAAATTTCTTATTGAAATATAATTTTTTGTTGATATGTGCTTCAATTTTTATGCATGATTCGGTTTAGTTGTCCAAATACTTTTTCTTTAATCATTGTTTTATAATATAAATAATTTTAATCATGATATAATTATCATATATATTCATTATATATATATATATATATTAATCTATAATAGGTAGTTATAGAAAAGTAAATTTCATCATTCATGGAGAGGGTATGCCAAATGTACGTATAAACACTAATTTAAATTCTTGATAGATGGAATGAAAGAATGGTGATTAATAATTAAGATTAAAATAATCATTATAAAATCACATATAAAATTTATATTCACTAAATCTATCCTTATTACCATTCATGAAATGCATAAAAGAAGAAAATAATTATATCACTTTGTGAGGGTAGTAGTCCACAAGTATACAAATGTGACGTTATCATTTTCCAACAGATTGGAAGGTGTGAAGATTTATATAATATAATAATTCTGAAAGATTAATTATTTAATAAATATCATGAAAAACCATTAAAATCAAAAAAAAAATACATCCATTAATGATGGTCATGGATTGTGAATTATATTGTTACAGGGAGACAATAAACCATACATACGCACAAGTGATACTCTCACTTCCAATTTTATGGAAAAGAGAGGGAAAATGGTTATTTGATAATAATGATTATAACATTTTAGTATGTTTATTAAACTTAATTTATTATTTTATTATTAATACTGGTTAATTATTATAGGCAGATGAAAAAAAATTAAAATATGTTGGGTAAGATGATTACGTCATTTTCGATAAGTCATATTTAGATAATCTCGTAATGACATGTAGAATTATATTTTAAAAATACTCAAACAAATAATTTAGGGATATATATGTTTTTAAGAGAATTGGTTAGGTTTTTTTCTATATAGGCTTCAATGATGTATAAATAAAAAAATGAGGGGATCTATTTTACATGTGTGGGGAGGGCACTCTAGGAATATCTTAAATGCTTGAAGTATAATTAGTTAATTATTTCTAAAATTGATACCAAATGGTTAGATATTAATTTATTAGGTCATATTTGATTTAAATATAATTAGAATATATATTTTTATTGGTTTATGTGGCACTTCAATTCTTATCGTTTGTTTTAACTCCATTGTTATGATATTTTAATAATAACCTTAGTAACGTATTTTTTGTCCTTGAAAGGTTATAATTTTACATATAAATTAAATATTGGCTCATAAATGGACATGGAATGATATTTAAAACCCCTTATCAACCAAATTTTACTATTTTATATTTCTATATTTTTTAAATACTTTAAAAATATATTTTTTCATAAACTAATATTACTTTCATTTTAAAAAATATTTACCTAATTTGACTTTGAATGCAACATAAATGAAATGGAAAAAAACAAGAAACCATTAAAAACCCTATAATATGTCTTATTAATCTATAAAATTCATGTAACAAAATTATTCACCCTAATTTATTAATGTTAGTACTTCTAAAAAAATTATTTAATTTCCCAATTAATTGAATAAATTTTTATTCGACACTTCATATGGTTTTAAAGTAATTATTCAATCACTAAAAAAGATAAAATAAAATAAAAAAAATTCATATTTATTTTGAAAATGAAAATATATAATCTAAATCATCATCTTTTAGTCCTTATGTAAAAAAATTAAGAGATATTAAAATCAGGAGGCTAAACTTTGGTATTTATTATTTTCATAAATTAATATATAGGAAATAAGAAAATATATATAGTACCATTTGGCCATATATTTGTTTCTTGGTTTTAAATTCATGAAATATATCTATTTAGTATGATAAATTCTATATTTATAAGAATTATAATGGCTTTCTTGAACGTTTTAACCCATTTTCACCTTTTTAACACTATTGAGGTAAAAAAATTGATACTATTCATATTGATAAAAAGAAAAATCATTATTTCAATTTTTCATCATATTATTTCAAAATAAGGAATACATTTTTAAATATTCAATTTTTATAACTGGAAGAAATTCTGTTAATAATATTTGCACACAATGTGAGAAAAATTTTTTAGAAGGAAACATTTTAAAGCATAAAACTGGATTTATATTTTTAACTCATATATTGACACAATATTTCCAGAATTTTATATTTATGTACAGAATATATAGTATATAAATTTCCATAAAATGATTTACCAATATTGATCAATCTAATTTATGATAATAAAAATGTAACGTTCCAATAAAAATTTGTTTTCAGAAAAAAAAATCTATATTATGTTCAAATTATTATTATTTATATTTCTATACATTTTTTACCAATTAATTCATTTAATACATGTTTAAATAATTATTTTTTAGTAAATATTTATTCATAGTCATAACATTAAATCCAATAGATGTGAAATAATTTTATTATTCATTGAAATTCATTTAGACTAGGGGTGTCATTACAACATATCAATGAAATAAAATTTATTTTTAGAGAAATATATTAGAAATTCATGGGGTGTTTCAAGTAAATTCATGATCCATCACATGTATTGAAATCGGATGGAATACTAATGGATGAAGATCTATCATAAGAGTAGAAATAGATACAGATTTCTGATCATAGATATAATGTGATACAATAAAATAAAAATCAATTGGATTATGTTTTTTGTGAAATCATAAAATTGATTATGTTATGTGGGAACCAGAGGATATCGTCAGATAGAAGTATCCTTGGATGATTTTATTAGAGAGAAATAATATTTTGGGTGAATTTTTTATATGTCAAGTAGTATTTATTACACCATTATTTTATGATATATTTCTCTTCAAAATAATTTATGTCATCAATATCTTACAATACACAAAAATTGTAGTCAAATTGAACCGTAAGGTAGTATACCATTATAACATAATGATTGGATTGGTAAATATTAATATTAATAAAAATATTATTAAAAAATAAATTTATTAAGGTATTTAGGAATGAAAATTATTTGTCTAATTTGATAAAATTATGTACTCCATTTTTGGTAAAGTAATTTTAGGATTAAAATATTCATTTTCATCAAAAATGGTTTTTATTTAATTTTATGGAATAATATTAAAAATATTTTTTTTCAAATTTTAAAAATTATATAAGATAAAAATTATATAATATTTTAAATCCTTGTATAAAAATTATCTTAGACTGAATTCTTGATAATTTTCTAAAATTTAAGACGTTTTGATGAATACAGAAAGTATCGCTTTTCAATGAAACTAACATCTTTAAGGAATTTAAAATGTTATATATTTTTTTAAATTGTTTAAAATTAATATTAGTTCATTTATATTATAAATAAAAAAATTAAGGTATGTTCAACTAAAATTACACATGATTTTAGTATAAATACATGATATATTTAAGAACTAGTTTTTATGGAAAACTACCCCTCTTCACATTTTTATGGTTACATTATAATTTATATTTAACCAATTATGTGAATTTAATTTGATAAAACTGATTCCATATTTTGAATCATAATATATAATATAATATAACATGTTTAGCATAATTTTTTGTTATTGTTCATAGTTCCATAAAAAATATTATGTCACCTCTGTAAAAGATGAGAAATTGGGTTAAACCAAGGGGTAAAGATTTAAAATATCTCTAACACTTAACATTATAATATTTATACATTATTTTAAAACTAATATATTTTTAAGAGTTAAGAAATATATTTTATTTAATTATCTTGAATTTTTGCTGTGAAGCATGACTTTTTTGAAGATAATTTATATTTTATTCAAAATTAAAACTATATTTGGTCTTTTAATTTAATCGAATGGTTAGAATATTCCATTAATTTTTAGATTTATATAAATGTATGAATATATAATTTAATTATTATTTATCCAAATATGATTTTGAAGGCCAAGTTATTTATTTATTTCTTCGAAAATTGATTTTTACGATTGGATTGTATATTTCCTAAAAAACAATTTTCCTTATATGTTACATTACTATATTAAATTATTATTGAATACTCCAAATGTATTTATTATGATAAAAAATTTTAAAATTTTAAAGTCATCATATATAATTTTTTTATAATCAAATTTTATTTTTGTTCAAATAATTTTGTAATCATATTTAATGTTATGTTATCCTAATTGAGGTCTACAGGGGTTTAAAGTGAATTTACAAGGAGATATGACCTAAAATGGAATTTAAACTTTTCAAAATGTAAAGTTTGTTGTTTATTTTTACCATATTAAGTATTTTATATTAATTTGTGGTTACTTGGTTCTACATTACACGACTTTGATTTTTATATTATTTTATATTTTAAGAAATCCCATGTGTGTCCTTTCACTAAATATAAAAGGAGACCACATCTCCTCTATTCTCCACACTTAATGATCCTTCTAGATAATAAAATATCTGACATTATACAAAATTATATTCCTCCCCCACATTCCAAATATTTTTATATATAAAAATACAAAATTTTTATGGATTAAGGTTAAAGAAATTATTGTTTCTCAACAAATTTGTATAACTCTTCACTGACTAAATTTGAATTTATTTCTTATTATACTTAATATAAATATTTTTTACCCAATGTAATAAAATAAAGAAATTATAATAAATAAAATAAAATTTTATTATTGTTTTGGTAGAACCATTTTCCACTACTTTTCTATCCCACGGTAAGCAAACACATTTCTCATTCAAATATATGGATTATCATCTCAATATAGCGGTGTAATTAATTTTTCATAACCATTTTAATTGGATGGTTATGAGGATGGAACTAATGAATGTAAAATATATTTCTGACATAATTATAATCCAAGAAATATATTATATCATTTACAATTTAATTATTCCACTCTTTTTAAATTGATATTGTCTCTCGGGTCTATGGATGGACTACGACCTCAATGAAGGGTTTTGATCCAATTTTCATGCGAAACTTTATTTTATTTTTATAAATACATATATAAAGAATATAAAATATATTTATTTCAGGATTATAATTATATATATTATTTAATCACTATCAGTATGCAAGGATTGAAACCACTGATCTAAAACATACACAAAATCGAAACAATTAACATCCAGAAACAATGATTTTAATAATAAATTATTAATATATGGGTATTAAAAAAATATAGGTGGATCATATATGATAGTATAATTATGTATTTTTTCTATCATTCAATTATTATAAATATAAATTTAATATAAAAGCGTTTAAAATTACTTATGAGGGATGTTGGACTTGACGTATGAATTTCATCATAATTTCCATTCCATTGAGACATATTTGGTATTATGAAACTATTTTTTATGGTTTCTATGTATTCAATTTGATGAATTTACCTTTAGTATCTATTTATTAATGGTGATAAATTTTCAATTTATTTATATTCTTTTAAGGGATTATAATTTAATGTGACCGAGTAGGTAATAATATATGTTAGAATCTCATTTTTTTGGGATTGCATATATTTTTCATTAAAAAAATCATATAATATATCCTCCATATAATAAATATATTTTTTTATTATTTTGTTATTTAATGAGTTTTCATATTTTTATGAAATTTTACCCTCTTTCAATCTTTAATTAAGGAAATAAAATTTTAAAAGAAATGGTGATCTTATATATTCTTTTGATATTGTATATTTTTCTTCTATATCGATGCATTTTCAACATAATTAAAAATGGATATTTTATTTTCCAAATTTTATTATTAATTAAATTTTAGTTATCTATAATTTTTTAAATGGTTTTCATGTAATATTTATAATTTTATCCAAAATGGATATTTTATAATTCCCTTTAAAAATGTCAACAGAAATGTTCATTTTTAGTTTATAATGTGTATAATGATTCTCCTGTAGCCATAACCATTTTGAACCAATTATCTTCTTATAAAATATTTCCGTGGATTAAATAAAGAGGTTAACAAATGATTAATTGTATTTTTTCCTTCTTTTTTCATTATTTATCAATAGGATGATGTTTTAGTTAAAACCCTATATTTATGATGAAATTGATAGTCATATTTTCTTTCTTATTAATTTAGTAGTCATTAAATTTCACATGAAATATTAAATATATTGTGATAATTTTTCAGTAGACCTTACATTTCTATTAAAAAACCATAATAGTTTTATCAATGAGATATTGTTTCTAAATATATAATAATTCACTATATATGGTGTAATCTTATAAAATTAATTTGATTGACTAGAGGAATATTGATATTTAATTTTAATTATTACAAGTAGATATATTTTTTAAGACATAATGTTTTTAAATTAAATTGATAATTCAATATATGAGAAAAACATATGACATTTAGTCTGAGGTGTTTCCAAGTTATATATAGCCACTAATAGAATCAAACAATCTTATATGAAAAACAAGTTGGATGATCATTTTAAGTTTTTTTGTTCGCGAATAACTACCCATATATTAAAATATAATATAATAAGGCCTTGATGGTAGTAATACCATGATTACTAAGATTATGAAATCTAACAATACACATTTTCTTCATTTAGAAATCAGTTATTATTATCCATGAAGTTACAGAATTTTTGTTAACCATTGAAGCATTTCATGATAAATTTACTGATTAAATGGAACGGGAATATAGTTACCTATAATTACATATTTATTATTCCATATTTACTCATGATATCATCAGAATTATGTAACAATGAAAAAGAATTTTATCTGACCCTCTATTTTTTTGATTTCACCGTGATATAAAAATGGATATTTGGATAATTTCAAGGTTATATGAACGTTTAGAAAGATTTATTTTTTTATTTTTGAAATATAATATGAGAATTGAGTATATATCTAATTTTACAAGATATATAAACAATTCATTCCAATATGGTGATATCCCTTGTATCATGTAGTAATGTAAAAAAATTAATCACTAACTCTGTGTTACTAGATTTGGATTGTTATAGTTCTTAAATTAAAATATTAAATTTATTACATCATGTATTTTTAGTTTTTCATAAATAATGGAGTATATTCTAAATGGTGTATCTAATAGTCAATAATATAGCTCCATTAAATATTGAATGTTGGTTTCACATTATTAATGTCATAATATTTTTACATTTTAGTAATTTCATATATATATAGTCATGGCTGAAACAATAAGGTAAAAAATAAGTTTGGGAATTTAGTATATATAAAATAGATGTAAATTAATTATACATTATTTATGTTTGGATATGGAAAAATAAAAGGGTTGGCTATATAACCCTATATATTAAAGGATATAACTATTTATTACTGTTTTGGTGGATGGAAATGGTATTGGGTATTGACATTTAGAATACTCTAAGGATTATCTTCATCAATGGATTTACATCATTAAACCAACAAGAAGATTTATAATCACCCATGAATAGTGATAAATAAAACATCAAGGTAGGATGTTTTTTATTGGATTAATCAATGTTCATTATTTCTATTTAATGAATATGAATAAACAAAATTACTAATTAATTCTATGGTTGTTTGATTATCCTCCCCACTCATCAATAATTATGTAAATTAATATAGGAAAATTATAATAATTATCAATGTTCATTTCATAGTATTTGGTTTCATGCATTTCTATCCATGTTTTTTTAATGATTGTCATTGGTATTTTAGCTGATTGGTGGTTCGATTATACCTATGAAAAATTCATCACTCTATCAATATTTGGCATAGCAGGTCATCACTACGGGTTCAAACATCATATGTATGGAATGATGAAGGTGTGAGGTTGATGATGGAGGCCCAAATATGATGTGGATGATGGAATTTTTCACGTCTCAGAAAATAGAGGTGGCTTGGTATTATGAAAAAGGACACATTAGACCAATGGGTTAAACTAATTTGACCATCAGTGATGGTATAAGAATGGTCAAATAAATATGATTTATATGGTGGATTCGATGAGGAAATGCGAGGTAGTGTTAGAAGATAAAAAAATTCACAAGAGATAATGGATTTATGAAGAACCACTATATACATGACATGTAGTTTATAAGAAAAAACATCATATGGACCCCCTTATGGGGATGATATGGTTTATGTGGTGAATTAAATTTCACAATCCATTTGAAACAGAAGTTAATGAATGGGAATGTATCCTAGGGTAAACAGACACATACATGGCTAGAGTAACTATGCACCATTCAGAGTACCATGGAATTTTCATATCGAGGGTGTAGTGGGACACATTGTGTATCAATTATACATGACATATACCCTTTTTTGGGAAGTCTAGTGACTTTGATACCCTCAGTTCAATGTAAGTATCATTATGAGTGTGTTTCCTTAGTCTTTCCCCTTAAGAGGGTACATTATTGAATCCCATCCTTAGAATAGGATGAGTGATTTCATTTATAGGTTAGTTCTGAACAGAGTCAGATATCCCTTAATATGGATTGGGGTGTAATGTATAGATATTATTCCCAATGATGGGTCTGGTGTCTTGATTTTGACATCCATGGTGTGTGATTTCGGTCCTAGTGGGTCATTCCAAATAGGTTTATGTATCACCCAAAGCCCATGGCATGGCCCCCTTTATGTTTATTAATATTCTATGACATCTAGTGCGTACTTTTTATAGAATCGTATAGTGTGTGTGACATATTGAATGAGTGTCGTCAATATTGTGAGATTCAATAAGTGTTTTCCACCAATCCATAATCCTAGTATTAGAGTGTGGATATTACCATTCAATAATAACTTCTGTTTATCAATGAGAATATATGGTTTTTTATTTTATTTCATTTTAAAAGTCATAGATTCATTATATTAATATGACTATATTTTTGGTTTTATTTTTCAGATTTTAGGGTGTCCTATATGTTATGTTTATACATACCTATATATGGGTTCTTCCCACACATGTCTATTCTTATATAGATGATATTCCTTTTTATGGAGTCCTTGGAGGAAAGGATTATGTGGATATTACATCTGGTAGGCGTTCAATGGAATGTTCTTGGTGTGGTAAATTGATAATAGTCTCTTTTTTTAGCAAGTTGATGTCTTTTTGGTATTTATGGTGGGAATATTTTTTGTCACTTTACTTCTATATACTATTTATAGTACTCTGATATCGGATTAGTTTTTAGGAATTCATATATTGTACCATTTATTTATCATTTACACATTATACTATTGTGTGGAGGTGTGTATGTGTGTGAACATGTTCTATAGGCTAGAGCCTCTCACCTATCTAATTAGACTACATGACCCTATATTCCACCCCTTGGACTATTGGATTTGGTCATAGGGTGTCATATTAGAATTTGTACAGTAATTTTGGGTCAAAATGGTTCAGGATGTGTAAAGTTGTGTCAGAGTGGGATATCATTGGAATATAGTTTAGATATTGTCTAGTTCTAAGGATTGGATTTGAAACTAGGGAAAAAAATTTAAAGTGTCTCAAGTTGGTCTCTTAGGAAAACAAACCAAATAATAGTGTGATGTATAATGTATCCATTAAAAGGATATTGATAACCTACATCTTAAATTATTATATATATCCACTCATTGAAGAGAAAACATTGATACATGAATTATATAGGAATAAGTTGTTGTTTCCAGGTCCATATTATGTCTAAACCGTAGATTCTCTAATTAATGGTGGTGAATCATGGGTATTTTAGTATTCCCCTATAAATAAATCTGGAAAGTATCTTAGAGAAGTGTCATGATGATGAGTCTGTAAATGATGAGGAGTCTGTCAAAGGTATTGTGTGTAATGATTCTCCTATATCTGGGTTTTTATCCTACCTCCACATATTGAGAAACAAATTATTCTAACAGTATTGATAGTTTTCAAGTGTTTCATTAGTGTACTTTACAAGTTCCAATGGTAGATACTAAATATGTTTTAGGGTCAAATAGAACCCTATATCATAATAGTTGGTATTGAAGATGTTGGTTTATTTTTCTAACTTATTCCTTCCCCTCCCTATCAAATTGTGTCCCCAATGGTGAGCCTTCTCTATGACCAAGTATGGTCAAGGTGGTGCGTGGTGAGATTGATTCACGATGAGGAAAATCTTTCTTAGATAAATCCTTGGATCCTCTTCAGATATTTGTTTATTCAGTTACATAATAGGAAGTGAATATCTATGATCTTATAGAGCTCTATCATGGAATTATGTATGTATTAAAGTATACTTTGAGGTTCAATGGCCTCTTGTAGTACTCTGTGGATATGGTCCATGATATGAACTTTTGAGAACATTTAATTAAATATGGACATCAATGTAATATCTAGTTTAGTGTATTATCTATTTACATTATTTCCTATGATTGGTTTTTGGAGAGTCCCTTTTTCTTGAAAATCATTTTAGATGAGAAGTTATCGATAATTGGTTCTAGAAGTGGGAACCCTTCAGCTGAAATGTCAATTGTGATTGTCAATGATAGATTCAAGGATCTAGCTGGATGAGAAATATTTATATGTAGTCTTATAAGAGAGGATCATCTTATCAAGGATCTCATGGATGTCATGTAAACCAATGGATATGTGGTGTCTCACCTTTGATGGGTTAGGTCATATCATGTTGGATTTCTGGATCCACTGTGTAGTAAACAGGTAGACAGTCTATATAACACATCAAAAGAGACAATAACTTGAGAAGTGACATTTTTAGGGTGGTGGATATAGAGTATTAGTTAGAATAGAAAAGTTTATTATATGATTTAATAATCTATTACCACTATTTCTATTTCAATATAGTCCCTACATGGCCTATATAGCTAATTTTAAGGATTTTGGGTGACTGCATGCTATGGAGGAATACGAACAAAAGATCTTAATATGATATGAGGTAAAATATATGACTTATTTACATTATGTATTATTATTATAGACACATTTGAGATCCAAAATTTTCTTTCTCTATCACTTGTTTGAGATCTATATATTCTATGGGATCTTTGGCATGACCTTTAGGATTGTAATCTTTTTCTGGGGGAGATTCATCGATCACATTCTTCGACCAAGAGTGTGACCAGACACTTGGTGGAGATAAATTCTTATGATGTATTTTGATATCCATAATGAGGCCTTATGACATCATTATATGGATGTATTGTCTCTATATGGTTCCTATGAATATTGATTATTTTAGGTGGGAGATTCTAGGTTTCTTAGTTAATGGGTTGATATTTCGATTTTAGTGAGAAGGAATTATGGGAATAACATGATGGGGTCATATGTTGAAGGCTACAAAAAATTCCGATCAGATAGTTAGTTTGTTCCCTAGAATGTTGAAAAAAGCACGATTTCATCTTTCTTATCTAGTGGATGATTATGAGTATGTCAATCCAAAAGAGGTGTTTGTATTACATTTACTCTAAGAGATCATTGTATCAACATACATACACCAAGGTAAAGCCTCAATATCTCCTCCAATATATCGAATGGACCATATATATCTTAAATAGCAGAAGTAGTAGGTGGAAAAAATTTTAGGAGTAGAATTTTTAGACCCATTGTGTCCCCTGAGAAGTCAGATAATTTTTCTCCATGAAAGAGGATATGATCCCCATATTGTGCAGAGCTTCATTCCACCTATATTTGATTACTAACAAGAATAATTTTCAACTTAAATGAATTTAATAACACATCCTTAGGATGAATGGTGGGAGTTGGTTTATAAATATTAACCTTAGTTTGGTTAATCATAATCTTTATATTTAATAGGATGATATACCAAAGAGGTCCTTTGGATTTCATTATGCCTACTATAATTTCATAGTGATTCCCTTTAGTATAATGAATTATCAAAGAGTGTTCATCAAAAAGATAAACCTGACCATTATTTCCTTCATGGACCAATCAAGGTAGTCTTCATCGATGACATAATCGTGTACTCATCTTCAATGTAGGAGAACGTGAGACATTGATGACGGTTCTAGACCTACTCCAAAAAAATATATCATTTTAGAAATCTATTTATGTTTTAGTTTAGTATTTGAGAGGTGAACATCGAGGGACATGTCATTTGTGAAGAGGATATTGTAGTGAACCCAGTAAACGAAGATGCAGTGCAAGTGTATGATCCACCCAAGAGTGTGGCCGAGTATCTAAGCATCTTAGGTTACAATGAAAATAATTAGACATTTTTGATATATTGATCTAATATCAAGGATCCTGTGGATTTCTTAACCTGAATGGGGAAACATTTTTTATGTATTTAATGTTCATGAAATATTTTTAGTAGTTTCAAAAGAGGTAGTGAGATCCCCCATATGGATTCTACTAGAGGAGGTTGTGAGTGTGTGGCATTCTATAATGCCTATGGATATGGAATTTTATGCATTTAGATACAGGCATAGCTAATTATTTTTTATGGGTTTTAGTAGATGGTACCAGATGAGAATGAAAATATGACCAACAAAATAGAGGTGTCCATAGTGGTGTTTGCCCAAATTTTTTTAGTGACACTTTTATATGGGAGAGATGTTCATCATCATTTCTGACCATTAGAGTCTCTATAATAAGTTTTTTCAAATATATTACATCTTGAGGAAGAAGTGATTTCTATAGTTCTTACATGATTATGAATTTGAGATTTTATATGCAGAATGGAAGGGTAATATTATACCAGATCCACTCAGTATATGATTATGTTTATAGTTTTTGAGTAAGGAATAAAAGTTGTTAGCCTCATTGTAGTCCTCTATAGTAGATGAAAACGGTACATTATAACTAAAGTAAATGGTATTTACCATTATAATTCATTATAAATGATTTTTGGTATATGATAGAGATATAAATACTGTGTTATTTCATGACATGATATTCACTATAAATTCAATTGATTGATTTTATGATAGTGGGGATAATTTTATCATTTTCAAGTAATGAAAGATGGTACCGGACAAACAATGAGATGAGGCACTTAGAATTATTCTAACATCCCCCTTAGTGATACATCCAATTATAGAAATGACATACCTAGACCTTAACCATCAATTTTATTATCTAGGGATAAAGAGATGTTAAATTGAGTTTATATCTCAATAACTCACTTTCTAGCAGTTTATAGGAAGGAGCCAGGTTCTTATGGTTTGACCAAATTATTGTGGAATTGAATTGGAATTTGGATGGTACCTCATTGGATTTCATTATAAGACATCAGTGATCATGTATATTTAATGACCCTATATGGTTGATCATAGACCGACTCATCTAGAGTTCTACTTCCTATAAACTTGAGAGTGGGGTAAAATGGAGAGTTTATTATTCCTATACATGTGGTAGATAATACATCCTCCAAGAGTTCCCTCAACGATCATTTATGACCATGATACTCAATTCATTTCCTTATTATAGTGAAAATTAGTATAGGTTTTAGGGTTTTATTTGTGGTTTGGATTGATTTTTAATCTGTATAAAGATTCATATAGTGATAGGATCATTATTATTATGTAAACTATACATTGGGATTGCGTGTTGGATTATGCCCATGTTTTAGAGGATCATCAACACATTGGTGGGGTTTTCATATAATAAAAGTTTTCACTCGACCAAAGGCATGAAGATATTTGATTACTTTACAAGAGTCCCTAAAAGTAACATATGTATTGGAAAAATAAATGAGAGATAGTACTTCTGGGCCAACGGTTAGTCTGATTAATGATAGAGAATGTATTGATCATCCATGTGTAGATGAGAAAGACCCAGAACTGTTAAAAGTTCAATGTGTACCAATAATGGAGGAATTTGATTTTCCGATGAAGGAGATCATTATTGATGAATTTATCCCCCCAATAAGAATTTTAAATATTTTGATGATATAAATATTTATCTCTAAGATTCATCAACCCTTTTCAGATATCCCAATGTTAGAATGGTGGCTTATTTTTTTTACCTTCCACTATTGTTATACTAGGTGGATGATGTATTTTACACATCATAGATCATGAGATATGAGAATTATTTGTCCCATGTTTCTGACTCGTGTGAGATGGAAATTGAGACGGCCCTCCTTGGAAGGGCGAAAGGGCAGTCATAAAGGGAGGGAGGATTACTCTTACTTATCCCTTCCAATGGATACAAGGTTAGCGATGAAACTGAACGGAAAACAGTTGGGAAATCATGGCAAGGCAAGTGTTGTGGCTGAAAAACCCTTTGATCTGATCATGAGCTCGGAAGAAGAAATGGTGGAACAAGTTTTGTACCTCAATGCAAACGACGAAGAAACCGCTAAAATGATGGGGAGACCATTAAGGATGACTCTTAATGAGGAACAATATTCTTGGATAGACAGGAAAGACTTGATATTATGGGAGTTTTCAACAATGGGAGAATCAATCTTGAGGAGTATATTCAGACATGGGACAAGCTGCCCATCCATTTAGAGGATATTCTTACGGATGCACCTACCAATCAGATCACATCTTTGTCTTGGAAACCTATTAGGGAAATAGACTCGAGTAATATCCAGTTAATCTTTAATTCCTTTGGTTATGTTAGTTTTGATGGTTGGTTCGAACGAGAGGAATTCAGCTGCTTCTGGTTTTCCTTTTTGTTCGGTGTTGTGGTGTGTGATGTTTTTTTTCAGCAAACTACTTGGGTCTACTTCAGAAGAGGACCAGAGAATGATGTCTTCACCCATGCTGGCCTTTTGGAATTGGATTCTTGAGAGGGTATGGCTTCTCCATTGGTTCTGTTCCCATGTAATGATGCATGGTACCGCTTGCTGAAGGTTCTTACTTAGTGAAGTCTTTGTCATGGAGCATCAGCTGGGAGGGGCAGATCCTATAGATTTTTCGGTGTGGGTTGTTTTTTTTTTGCATGCTTTCAGGACTTCATGGTTTCTCACTTTTTCCTTAAAATTTTTTTTCATAATAAAAAAGTAATTTTCAGTCAGTGAGATGGAGATTGAGGATGGATCTGCCCTCTTAGAGTAACTAGTGACCATAAAATATTATAATGAGAAGATTCTCCATGATCCAGTCATTCTCATAGGACATGTTCATTAGAATCATGATAATCATTAGGGCAGATCCTAGGTGTGGGAGAACAATATTCGAGCTCCATACAATCATCTTATTAAATATGTTTTTTGTTTTTTGGATGAAAATCCATAAATGTTTAGAATATTTAATGACTCAATTTTTTCCATTTAACTCTTTTTAATATTTTAAATAATATTTTCTAATTCATGAGATAAATTAGAGTGGGATTTTGGTCCCAATTATCCTAAATTTTTATATATTAAATATATTACATTAATAAAATCATATTTATAAATTTTTTAGAAATAGAGGAACATATCCCTAATGGTGTCTCGAATGAAAAAGCTATTACCTTTATTAAATATGAAATATGTGCTTTACCCTAGGAATATCATAATCTTCGTATATGTTGGGTGTTCAGATTAATTAATGTCATGGGAAAAATTATCAGTGACTAAATTAATTAAATAATATATTTTAAATTAAATGGTTGTAAAAAAATAATCCTTTAATTATTATTTGAAATATAAAATTCAATCATTACCCTTATAATCATTATGATTGGAGTATATGACAATTGAAGAGAGCCTTGGAGGATGTTGATTTTATCTTTGATTGGCTATTAAAGTACCACAAGGATTATTTCCATAAATGGGTTTCTAAGATATCAATGATGCCAATTATTTATAATAATTATTTGTTAATGATCAATTCAATATTTTGTTAGGTTTTTTTATATTTTGGATTAATCCTCGTTCTTAATTTCTCTTTGACCATCATGATTTAATTATTTTTTAAATTAATTCATGGGTTGTTTACATTGGTCTATCCTTTTTCACCTTCAATTCCTATAATTAATTATTGTTTCCTTCATGATTATCATCCTCACTAGTTAATTTCAATATCCATAAATAATGGACAACCTAATCAATGTTCAATTTTATTTTCCCAATTTTTTGTTTTTTCTGTTAACTAATCAATTATTAAAAATTCTTCATCAGCATTTCCTTTGACCAATGGTTTGACAGTACCTAAGAACTCATCACTATGAAATTGATAGTTGGTCTAGTGGATCATTAATGATGATTAATATTTGGTATTGAACATTTTATGAAGGAATTATGATGATTATGATGAGTTCAAAATAGATTGTGTGAAGTAATTTTTTCAACAGTTGAACCAATAGGGTACTTCAAGATTGTGACAATGAGGGATTTTTGATGAGCAGGAAATAAGAATCTAAAAATTGGTGACATTTTAGGATTGGTCAACCCTGATCAGTGTTCAATAGTGGATTACATATTATAATAGAAGGCTGAAGAGACACGGTTGACGAAAAATGGGAGATATACGATTTTAGTAAAATCCTAATAAACATGGTGTGTGTTTCGTAAGAAAACCCATCATGTGAACCCCTTTCTGTGTATCATAATGTTTATAGATGAACATTAATAAATCATGTTGTGTGAAAAATTGATGAACAATGTGATTCTTAATTTGGTGACATTGTGTATACCCTTTGGTACACAAACATGAACATGGCCATAGTACATTGGAATAGTCCCAAGTTAATAGGAACAGACAAGTTCAAGATTATCAGGGCATGCCATGTATCGCTTATACACATTTTTTAACCATTCTAGGATAGGGTGGATATCCTTATCCCCTTAATTAGGTTTTATTTTGATTATGGGTGTGTTTATTTTTTCCATCCCTAAGATGGTATGGTGTGTCATTTTAACCTCATCATAGTATAAGAGATCCTACAGGTTTTTTACTTAAATATATCATCAATTATCCATCCCAATGAAATGGGATGTGGTCTCCTGTATTTCATCTGTGGTATGGGTTAATTATACTTTTTCCAAAACCATGGTGTGTGATGCCCTTTATATTGTGTTCTTTTTAGAATAGGGATATAAATACCCCCAAATGATATAGGCAAGAACTTTGGCTTATATACTTATATATCCTGATTTCTACTGTGTGCATGTTAATGGAAGGTCCTAATGAGAATTACCACTATAATGAATACCATTAGTGTTGTAACACTCAAGAATTATATTACCTCAAAAGAAGGAATCAATGAAATAGAAAATAATACTCGATTCCAATTGAAAATGTCACCATTTAATGAGTTTTGGTGTATATCTATGATCATATCTGTGTATTTCATGTTTTTCAGTATGATTAAATCACATTTTTTATATTAGAATGACTTTATTTGATGCTTTGTTTGGTGATTTTAGTGTTTCCTTTTGGGTGTGTTTATACTCACCCCTACATGTTTTTTTTCACACATGGTCATGTCTTATATAGATGAAAACATTTTGAGAGATTCCCAGAAAGACCAAGAGTTGATGGATGGTAGTTTCAGCATATGGGACACGTAAGGTTTCTACAGTTATATATTTATATTAGTACGTTTTTTTGATATAAGGATAAACTCTTTATAGAGTTATGGTTGGCTTGTTTTCTTACATTTACTTTTCCTTTCAGTTTATATAACATTGGTGTGGAATTAGTGGTTTTCAATTAATATATTGTATTAGTTAGTTACATTTATTCCATTGAAATGGTGAATGATTTTGTGTTCAAGTTCTATAAGAAATGGAATCCCATGTGTGTAATTGGAAAACTCGGCACTAGAATCCATACCCTAAAAATTTGAGGTGGACTTAAGGTGTTATAAGAAAGTTAATATGATATAAGAGGGACCAAGTGGGTCTGATATTAGCACATGATATTTTCTGGAATGTATTGTCACTTTTTAAGGTGTCACACTAATGCACATTTTAAATCCCACAAATTTAACCTGATATCTCAATCTAGTATCACGATTTATATAATGGTGTTGTTATCAGTTTGAAGAGTTCCAAATAATCCATCAAAATAGACTTAAACACATAGGATGATTTCATCAATTAAATAGAACCAACTTGGGTCGAGATGTTTATAACTGAACAGAGGGTTCTTCTACGCATCATGATATAAGTAACGATTTTATATGAAAATAATGGATCTTTTTCTCAATACATGGAATCCAAGACTCACCAGTGGACTAAACATGTACTATCTCAATTAATAGATTATTGAAATTTGAGATAAGAAGATATGTTTAGTTGATATAGATGATAAAATAGTTGATCCATGGATAAAACAATTACTATGGAAAAATCATGATGTCTTTATTAATCTCTATGTATAATATACGTGGTAGATTAAATGAAGTGGTTTTAGAATGAATAGTGATTTTATAATAAAATAAATATCTATTTATCATTCATTCATGTTTTTTACACATATTTTACATGAAAAATTGAATCATAATATCCCCTAAATGCATCAATTTGATATTTCCCTAATCTATGATCATCACAGAGTATTATTTTGAGAGCCATATGTCACTAATATTTTATATTTTATAAAAAAATTCCAAATTTAAATTTTGTGAATTTTTGGGCATGATTCTTCAAATTTATATAATATTATTCTAGGCATGGTTAGTCTACACATTTTTGATTTAATATGTGATGACTCATATATATAGATTATCCTAATTTATTTTTCTCATGTATGGTTTTCATGAAAAGGTAGAACACTATTTGGTCCACAACGATGTGAAGACTAGTAGTAACCATGTGAGTGATTTTTGTGTTTAGAGTTCAATAATATAGATAATCCATTTTTAGGGATGAAACCACTCACAATTATGAATTTATTTACCATTTCTCACATTTTATTCCTTCTTGGTTTAGTTAACATACAACTTAACCATCTATGTTTCCTAGTTTTCCTTAAATGGTAATTTTTCCCTTTTAAACTCTTGGTTTTTATATAGTAGGGTCCTCCTCTCTCCTCATATTATTTTTAATGATTCTAGGAACATGAAGGAAGCTAATCTATCCCTACCGTATTAAATTTGGATCATTCCTATTTTGGATATCATGTGGTTTCTTCAATGTAATCCATCATTTAATCTTGTTACTCACTTATCATTTCACTTATAACATTTTTCCTTTGGTTTATCCTTCTCCCACAAATCCTAGGTGGAGTTTGGGATTATATTATGGTTTTGGTTGGGATCAACATCATATTTTTGTATGTAAGTTCTTGAGATGGTTGTTTCTATTCTTGGTTTAGCATTTAACATTTATAGTGATGTGTAATGACTTGTTGTAGGGGTTTTCCATTTCATATAAAGTTGGTAATTTTATTCATTTAAATTATTCTACATTTTTTGTATTCTCTGGTTTTTTGTAACCCCATTATTGATAAATTTACCCTATATTTGTTATCCTTAATAATTATAATAAATTTTTGATGTGGCATATAAATTCAAATAAATGTTTTTATATATTTTCTAGTTTCAATGGGATTTTTATATAATTTGTGTTTGAGAAACTGCCTATGAGAAATTATATTAATGAAATGTGTTATTTAAGATTTTTTGTCCCTATATACAAACAAAATGAGTTAATGTTTGTTCAATATGGATGTTTTTTAAAGAAGGTAAATAATTTTATATCCCAATTTATTTTCATTAAAGTGGATACATGTTTTATATATTTTTAAATGTCACTAAAATGACCTTTGTATTTAAATATGATTTAAAAAAGGTTTAATTTGTGACTAGGAATGGGTTTTTTTAATGAGTATTTTATAATCAACCTTAACTGTTGAAAAGTGGATTTTTATCCTATGATGATATTGATAAATATTATTTCACTATATTGATGAATTTGATTCCAAATCTCATCATGAACCTTAGTATATCTCCTTTATTTTTTTGTCGCACTTTGTTTATATTCCTCCATATGGGAGATATTGTAAAATTTTCCATATTGATTTATATTAATGGATGTAAAAAAGTTGTTGTTTCTTTCAATTAAACAGGTTAAGGGATGAGGTTTATTTTAAATTCTATATAATTTCACTGTGTGTTAGGAATGTTCCCACATCTACATTTTCTTGAGTTTACGGGATTATTTATTAACTTAATAGGGATCTTGATCACTAAAACCCATAGTTTATATTTTCACTTTTTTAGGGATCCAATACTTATGTATGATGAGTTCTCTATATATAGATTATGCAGCCCATGGATAATAACCACTCCTTGAATATGTTTTATCTTTAATAGTTATCAATGACAACTAAGACATTTTGAATTTCTTTTAGGTCATCATATTGACAAATTTCACATTCAAATATTATTTTACATCAGCCCTTGGGATTACCTTGTGATAATTATATCCTTTTTTGGAATATTTAGTGGATCCCATTATACAAATTTTTTCCATATCACTTGTCCTTTTTTCATTTGGAAAATCACTTTGGTTATTTCCCTTATTAGATTTTATTGTTTTTTTATAAATTATTATATTATATTTTAGTAGTGATTTATTGTCACATTAAAATTGATTTAAAAAATTTATAGGGAACTTTTTTCAAAATAATGTGGTGTTTTTTCATAAAAAGGATTTCAGAAATATTATTTGGTGAAATGAATGATATTTGTACTTATTTAATAAAATAAATTGTGTATTATTTTTTAGTGATTTATAATTTATTTTAAAGAATAATTTTGGTTCTTATCTTAATTATAAAATATATGGATATTTAATAAGATTTATTAGGGATTTATTATTGGTTTCATCCTGGTTGGGAATAAAAAATACATTGTAATTTTAGTGCAAAATATCTTGCATAAGTGAATTTTAAGAATAAAACATTCAATATCTTTTGTCGAATTGTGCTGTGTGTGTTTAGATCATACCGTACCTATATCCTTTAGTGTATATACTCATTATATTTTTATTTAGGTTCTATTGATGTGATTTATTTTATGGTTTTTTGGGATATACTGTGGCTAGTTAGAATGGAGCTTCTCTAGTGACTATTGGTCACCATGAGATGCATTATAATTGTTGTATTTGTTTTGGGTTTGGTTTTATCTTTAGTTTTTCTTGTCTAGGACCCTTTAGTCAATATTTTTTTGGTTTCCCTATATGTTAATGATTATTTAGTTATATTCAATCATCTATTTTTTCTATTATATATTATTTATTATAATTAATTGGGTGAGTTTCTCTGATATGGTTGTTTAATTTATTATGGAACTTATTTTCATTGTGCATATATATGTTTGATATTGAGAAGTGTTATGTTAGTTAGTTGGTTTTTATTTCTTTTATATTATTAACAATTTCATACCACTCCTAGGAGTATGTTCTTGATTACAAATAATATGTTTCTTACATGTATAGATCATTAAGTCTATTTGGGTTGTGCATTTGACTACATTGGGTGACATATTAGGCCAGTATGGTTCAGTTCATTAAATAATTGTATCAAAGCCATGGTTTCTTAATGTCCTAGGTTATTAAGGATCCATTTTGATATTTTGGATTTAGGTAGCTTGAAGATTTTGATTTTTAAACATGATATTTAGGACTTGGTAGAGTCTTGTGAGCACTTTCCAATTCTAATTCTAAAGTTACCATGGTTATTTAGGATATGGATATTGAATTAATGGTTTTATAATTATAATTAATGAATTTATATATGATAAGTTGATATTTAAATGAACATTGAGTATATAAGTGATTTTAGTGGTATGTTTGAGAATTTGAGGTGAAAATATTGAAATAACCTTATTTGTTGGTTAAGAAAATAATGTGGAGCCCATGAAGATGGTTCTAAAACCCATTTAAAATGTTTTTCTCTTGGTTTTTGCATAGTTTGACCACCAATGTGGCCAATCCATGCACCATTTTTCATTCTCCCAATATTTATTATTTTCCACCTTCACTGTATAAATTATTTCTAGTGGGGTTTTCCACTAACATAAGGACAATTAAGAGTTTTTAATAGTGGATAACAATTTTGGGATGATGTTTTGATAAAATAATTCCTCCCTATTTTTCCTTGTGTTTTGAAAATTTTGTTTTCTGTTATAGAAAATTTATTTTTTATCTCATAAAAGGGATTTTGATACATATAAAATCTCTTAAAGAGATTATGTTTCCAATTTTAATTTATTTTAAGGACTTATATTGAATTTAATGGAAGGATTATTATGTAATATCATGGTTTTTTAATCATAGTTTCATTGTTCATTTACAATAATAATTGTAAATGACGTGAGGTTTTTTTAAATTTTGAAATTTCACTATGGAATTTTGAAAATGAAATTCTAGTTTGTTTATTTTTTTGGAAATAATTTTTTTTTCATGATAATATTTTTTATTATGGATATTTAGAAGTGTTTGGAATTAAGGATAATTTTATAACATTTGAGTAAGGATATGTTATAATGAAGTTTTATGCTTTAAAAGCATGTATCTGATTTGGGGATGTTATTTTTTAGACTCTTTGAAATATAGTTTTTAAAGTGAAAAATAATTTTATATTGTGTTTTTTATTTAGAATAATTTATTTTAGGAGGGGGTGGGTTTTTTCAATTATTGTGTGCCTTTGAAAAATTAACTTTATACTGATTTTATAAATAGGCATGTTTGGTGAAGAAAAAAATATGTTTTTAATAATATTTTTCCCCCAATGTCTTGTTTATTCAATATTTTTCCAGGATGTGTGTTCAAAATTTTTGATTTTTATTTTGATATGTTAATATATTAGATTAATTTTTTTTTAATTTTATTATGTCTACTTGTATAGTTTTGAAATTATGTGGAAGATTATTTTATTCGTTGATCAGTAAGGTGAATCTACTTATTTAATGGGTGTATCCCATCTAGATAATGAATCTTTCCAAAATCTGAATAGAGTGGTGGAGCTAGAACCTTCCTCATTATTACGATTCCTCATTCATGTTTATTTATTAAATTATTATAAAGGTCACTTTGAGGTATTATAGTAGTTATAATATTTATAAAAACCAATGAGCTTAATTTTTCATGGTATTTTTTGTTGAATGTGTGTTTTGGGGATTTGTTTTCTTTCAGTTTGGAATTAATTAATGGTTTTATGGTAATTTACAATTTATTTTTCCCTTAGTAATTTTTTTGTACCACATTTCCTAGGTTTCAGTCATTATGGATATGTTTATTCCTCGTTGTTTTTTCTCAGCACTTGAGGATCGCATATAATGATTTCGTGGTTGGGTCTGGATGCATTGGACTTGGGAATTTCTTTTGTGTGCATTTTAGGTGACCATAATGGATATAAATCTGGTTGATACTAATAAGTTAACGGTATTAGCATATCTTTTATTGGATTCATAGGATATACTTCTCTAGATGTTAGATCCTAGATTCTCCCCTCCATTGAGCTTTATAACCAATCAATAGAGCCCAAGTCAATTTTTCGATACATGTCATTAGCTGAGGTGTTTTCACCATTTGGGGATATATGATGTAATTTATATGGGTGCATAATTTTAGAACACTTATTACTCCTTTGTTTTGTGACTTATTCTGGGATATTAGATATATTCTCAGATAATATTTTTTAGTTATAACAGATTATTGTTTCCGTTGAGTTATTGGTGTCATTTCCTTCATGGGAGAATTTTTCCACATACTCACCGCATTAAAGAAATTATAAAACGTGGGGAGACCTATAGTATCTCCCTATATTATTTAATCACAATTATTGAAGGTTTTAAGATGGTATACTATTGAATTTACTTCTGTGGGTCTAAGGATTTTAAATCATTATATTGTGAAATTAAGTGGGTATGAGGTTGTATTCATATAATTATGTCCTTTTGAGATTTTTTGTAACCCTATCACCTACATTATAAGTGTATTATTTTGGTTCTAATTCACATATATAATAATCAATGAATTTATTGATTAATAAATTGGAATATTGACAAGAATTGTGACACCACATGTCACTATTGTTTTATATTTTTAATTATTTAGGAGGAAGATAAATTTTAGAATGTTTGGGGATAAGAATCAGAAATTTGTTATTTTTTATCTATATAAATGGTATGTAAACATGGATTAGGGAAAATTTGGAGAAGACCCATATGAAAGGACCTTCTCAAATCATTTTTTTATTAAATGGGTATAATACAGTTGGGTCTAAAATTGTATAAAATCAAGTGAAAACTATGTTTTTATTTTCTATATTTAACATACTAGAAGATGATTTACTAACAATTAAGGGAAGCTATATGTTGAAATCATTAATTGTTTTGTATTAATTATAATTGGATTCCACATGGTTGGTATATGATTTACTAAATCATGCTTCTTAATAATGTGAGTTGGCCAGTTTTCATTTAATGGTGATTTTGTACATTTTGCTTCTTGACTTTTATAGCATAAGGCACTCTATTTTCCTCATAATTCATTTGATCCTAGTTGCATGATGAAATATTCACTCTCCCCTCCTATTTTTAGACTCCATATTGTTGATTAAAAGTGGTTTCTTCAACTTAATCCCTATTTTCCTTTTATTTATCTCTTATATATTCTGTAAATCTCATTTCACGGTGTGTTAGAAATCTCCAACGATCCATGTAGGGATATATGGAAGAGATTATTTTTTAAGGTGTATATTAATTTTATTTGTTTCTTATTATGTATTTTATAGGGTGTGTATTTTTTTGGTTGAGTGTTCTCTAACAAATTTTATATGTTTTGTCTTGTTTTGAGGGGTTTCCACATGATTTTAGGTATATGTTTTAGTGATTTTTTTCAGAAGTTTCATTGAATTATTTTTGTTTTTAAACCCTGGTTTAATAAATTAAATTAATATTTGTTTTTCACATTAAATTTTCTAAATGTTTTCCATGATTTCCCACATGGTATAAATATTATTTTTTTGTATTTTTCGACCATACATTTTATTTTTTCTTCTAATTGTTGTAGAAATTTTATATGAGAATGTATTAAAATAAATGTGATGATCTAGTGTGTTTGACCCTCTCTAGGTAATAAATATAGTGAAAGTAAATTTTATAGAAATTTATTTTTAAGGAATGGGAATCAAATTGATTTTTCAATTTGTTTTAACAAGTGAGGATTATTTTTGAAAATGGTTTTATATAAAAAAATAAGTGAATTAGTTTGATGGAAATTGGATTTCAAAAAAATTTCAAATATAACTATGAATAAGTAGATTTAAAGTGCGTTTTTTATTTTATTTAAAATATGGAAATGTGAATTATAATCAAGAGTTTATTTTGGAAAGTCCAATTTAGAAATATTAATGTAGTTGTTTCAAAAATATGTTAAACCTCAATAGATCTCCCTTCTTTATCATACGTGATTTTCATTAATCCCTATGGGGGGTGTTATATATTTTTCATTGTTGATTTTTGTGTATCGATATTAAATGGGTTTATTTATTATGAGGGGATCTAAGTGGAGATAATTTTAGTTTTAAATTAATTATTCATATTCCATGTGTTTTGTTTTTTCCCAACCTGATATATATTATATCAAGGGACCATTAGGATTGTATGGAGGGTTATTTTTTCAGTGAAACCCATAGTTTATATAGTAAACATTATAAGTGATTGATTATTGTTCCCATATATTATAATTCCTCATATTATATATTTTTCCCAAAAAGTTTAATATGACTTTTTAGATGATGGTTGGTTCATTTAGGATGGTTGATTGTCTAATACCCTAATCAAGTATTAGGTTACTTTAGTCATAGACAGTATAATTTAATTTTTGGACTCTTCTTAGTATAATTTAAGGGATCATGTTATACACCTTTTTTCAATCCCCTAGACCTGACAACTTTATGGAACCATCACATTGGTTGTCTAATTTTTTAGTTTTTAATATTTTCTTAGTTCCCTCGTATGCTTGCCTTATATTTTAATTATCATTTATATTCACTTGAAATGTATTTATAAAAAGTTTTAAAAAATAAATTTTAAAATTATTGTGGTGTTAGTTTCATAAAAAGTGGTTTTATAAATTATTTGGATAAATGGAAATAGATTTAGACTTTTTCAACTATTATGAAAAAAATAAATTATATAAAACTTATTTTGATAAAACATTTTTCTTCATTGGATAATGATTCTATAGAAGGGGATTTTTTATTGGAGTAAATATTATGTGATGTTGGGATTTTTTTTAAAAAAATGGTATGGGAGAACCTATTTTATAATTATATTTAAAACAATATTTCATGTAATTTCCTTGGAAATTAAATTTCAAAAACTCTTTATTGAAATATGACTATACATTTTTAGCCAAAACTCTATTTATATTTAGGTGGATGGGGCCCTTATTCTCTCTTTTAGTTTCCCTAGATTAAGTATTTCTTCAGGTGTTTTTTTGGGTTAGACCATGGATGTCTGTAATGGATCTTGGTGAGTTACTTTAGGTCACCTATAGGTGAATTATAATGGTCAGGTGTGTTTTAGGGTTTGTATTATTTTTGGGGTTTTCATATATTGTCCTTGCCAAACTATATTTATTTTTTTGTTTCCTTACATGATGATTATTATTTAATTTTTTTAGTTTTTCCTTCATTAATTTGTTTACTATTATTATTATTATTAATGTGAGTTTCATATATTTGGATATTTTATTTATTATTTAATTTTTTATTCTTATTTGTGTCTATCCGATTTATGGATGGGTCATGTTGGTTCCTAAGTGGTTTTCATTGTTTTTTATATTATTGTGTGGGTGAAATTGTTCTATGTGTATGTTTTTTATGCATGAAAACTATTTTCCATCTAATTGGGTTCGAGAATGTCCTTTGGATTGTGTAGTGGACTAGGTTAGGAGATGTGTCCATTCATCCGGGGTCCATTTATGAAAAGTATATTTTTTTATGATATGATAACATTAATATGATTAGTTTAATTGGGATATAATAAGTGGAGATGTAATATTTTTACGAACCTAAAAAATTATCTAATGTGTAACGCCCCGACCCCAGCTACCCAGAGTCGGTGCATTACTTCGTAACATTGGCATGATCACAAGAAAGAATCAAATCTCGAAAGACCGATTGGTTTAGTAGCCTTGGAAACACTAGATATATTCATAAGTTTTACATTACATCATAAAATGAAAAACTAATACAACGACATAATTTTTCCACAATCCATACTATTATCCCCTCATAATATCTCTGCAGGTCATTCATAACTTACTTCTTCACATCCTGGGAAAAATAAAACATAGAAAAGGGGTGAGCTCAAATGCCCAGTAAGGATATCAATATAGCGGAAACTTTCATAAATAAGAATAAACATTTAAGGCAATGTATAACTAAAACAAAAGCCTTTTAAACTTGAACTTTCAACATGGTATGGCATAAATAAAATGAAATAATGCCATTTACATATTCACATGGATATTCTACTAATCGAATGATCACATGCAAAAATCAATAACCACTTTCATAATTATGGAATGCATAATGTCAAACGTTAATTTCATTGTCTAGGCCTCATCCCAAGACCTAGGGGTTACTTCTAACCGGAACCCAACCCGGAGTGCCTCTAATAACCGGACACCAACCCGGAGTGCCTCTAATAACCGGACACCAACCCGGAGTGCCTCTAATAACCGGACACCAACCCGGAGTACCTCTAATAACCGGAGACCAAACCGGAGGGCTTACTTTTACCGGTCCCTAACCTGGAGGGATTACTTTAACCAGTCCCCAACCTGGAGGGCTTACTTTTACCGGTCCCCAACCCGGAACATACTTGTCTAGCACATTCATCTGAAGAAAAGTTTGAAATATAACATAAACATTCGGATTAAAACTAGCATACGAAATGTCAATAGTTTCACCATAAACTATGAATGGTATAAAATAGAACATCCACAGTCAAACATATCACAAAACCTTCAATACAATATAGAAGTTTTGTATTATAATAAATCAACTTCAAATACGAATATAATCCATTAAAGGATGTTGACATAGATGAAATCAAAACACTTTTTAGAGAAATATCTTTTTTTATTTTGAAATCATTTAAGATCCATATAAAATAAAACATTTTCTTTGAAAATATTCTTATAAGCTTGTAAGGAAAGCTTCGACGATTTTATAACGGCGGAAAATAACCGCACCCGCCGTATAAGTTAAAACATTCTTACCTTAATTCTGTCGAAAAGGTTAAAAAGGACCTTGTTTTGAAAACGACGGAAAGATTCCTTTATAAAACTCTTATAAAAAGTCAAACAAGGGTATAAATGACTTTAACCCATATTCTTGTAAATAGTAAAAATGTTTTGAAATACATTTCGAAGAAACATGGATGTGGATGATAAAGAGATCCCAGTAGATTATTACGTATAATACAACCTCGGATAATGAAGAGATTGTGAAATAACCCTTACCTTGTACTTTTCCTTGGTTGGGGTAGGTTAACCTCCTGTATAATGGTGAAATAATTGTTATTAAATTATACAAGAATCATATATATTAATATGATATCATATATGATCTTTTAACATTGATTTGTTAATAATATCTTAGAATTATCGTCGTTTCGGGTGTTAACTTACTCATTTTCTTTTATATGTTTTGTTACATAAGTCATGTTTGTTGTATCTTATTCATATCCAGAATGATATCAAGTCCTTAAACATCATTTTTAAATCATTAAATGATAATTATACTTGGATGGATACGATGGGGAATGAATCTCATCGCGTTCGTGGAGACGGTAGTCCGTACGTACGCACGAGCGACAATATCATTATTTTGATATTAAAATAATATATAATTGGATAGTATATCATATATACAGAATCATTATCATGTTATATTTATTATTTATATGAGTTGCACATCATTATTATACCCATCCAAATAATAATATACTGAATAACAATTACACCACGACGTGGAGACGGTAAGCCGTATGTACGCACGTATGGTGACATGTTATTCAAAGGGTGGATAGAATACTGAATATGGTTCTACCATATTTATAATAACATCACAGTATATGTGAGATACTGGAGTTATTATTTTAGAATGGTAAGAACAAAGAAAGGAGAAGTGGAAGAAGAAATGAACTTGAAAAGGGGTGGTGAAAACATTACCTCTTCTTCGGGTTCTTCCTTTTGATTTGATCAAAAGGGCTCCTTAGGTTGGCTTTCTGATCGAACTAAGGCCACTAGGTTGTAGTGAGGGATGTTGGGAGAGTATGTGGGCAGAGTTTGGCCGAGCCAAGTGGCTTGAGAGGTGTGAGGAATGAGTAGAAGTGGTCTCCTTTTATAAGGGAGAGGAGGGGCTCTTTAGGAAAGAGTGAAAGTATTACTTTATAATATAATTAAATTCGGTTTGTAATGGTCAAAAAATAATTGAGGTCGAAGATAAGATGACCCATTTTCTAAATAACATCAACCAATAAGAATTGGACAGGTTTTAGATAATATTTTAATCATTATAATCTTATTTATTTAAATGATTTATTAATGAGGTAAACATTGCATCATTATTGTGTCATTAATAATTTAACTTATTTGATGTCTAAAAATTATAAATAAAATATCCTCATGTAGGAAATCTTTTTAGCTTTCTAATGAATATTTATAATCGAAAATCCAACATGTATAACCCTATGTAAAAATTGTTCTTCTAAAAGATGTAAGCTTATGCCATTTTTATTTTTATTTTAACTTTATTAATATAATGTGTCCCTACCACATACAAGTGGCTCCAAGGGGTCCCCAAATTGACCCAAGGATTCCCATGGTCGGGTATGTGTCCACCAATAAGGTTAGGACACGTTTTAGGGTAATTTTGTATTATTATAATATTATTTTTTAACCCTTATTTACCGGATTTACCCTTTAACCATGGTAAATAAAATATTTACCACAGTAACTATTCAAAATGTCTAAAAATAAAAGTTACCTATTTACACAATTTGAACATCCTGATTCCAAATATGGAATCCATTTTCCTAAATTCAAAACACAGAAGTGGCAGAAATTAATTTAAAATTAATTCCCGCTGTTAAAACAAAAAGCGTGTTTTTAAGAGATAATAACTATCAAAAGATTGACACTCGTTTATGTTCGGTTTAATTGTAAAATTATGTCCAATGACCAACATTATATTAAATGGTAAAAATATATTCTAAATATACTTTAAAACCACTCAAATTCATAATTTATCACTATTAATTATTTTGATTAAAAAAGTTGTTTTTAATTAAAATTTAGTAATTTTCACTATTCATCAAAATATGAAAGTTATCCGAAAAGTACCAAAATTTCACCTTAGGCTAAATTTGATATTCCGAATCCAAAAATGAAGTCCATTTTAAAATATAAAATATATATAATTTCAAAAAGTAGGTATTACTATTCATAACGGCTAGTTTGATTGGTTGTGGTGTGTGTTAAAACTCAAGGTTGCGTACAACACACGCTACTGTATTATTCAAAGAAAGCGTACCGTGGAAGCTTGGGATGTTTCATTTTAAATTTTTGATGTCCCCATTTAGTCAAAAAGTTTAATATATTGTATTTAAAAAGGGTTCACTATTAAAAGTTGATAAAAGTGCAATACTGAAAATGAATTTGTTCTTGCATTATATCTAAGAAACTCATAATATGGATTCTAAAATTATAAGGATTATATAAAGTTTAAAATTTAGATAATACTATTCATAACCTCTTTTGAATGGCTTTTTTTTGTAAGTCATGGTGTGATTGAACTCGGTGTTACGTGTAGTGCAAGTTATTGAATTATTTTGAAGAAATAACACACTATGAAATCTTGGGGTGTTACATTCTCCCCTCCTTCAATAAATTGCGTCCTCGCAATTTGAAATCGTTCTTTGAAAATAAAAGGTTGAAAATAGAAAATATATTTTTGGGAAAACCCACATTGGAAATTGGGTTACTAAAATTTAGTCTTAATATGAGGAAAAGATAAATAAAAGGGTCACCACCAAATTATGATCTCGATTAGGAGAACATTGGTGGCAATTAGAGACATATAATTGGAGGAAAAACGTAAATATTTATAGGTAGTGATTGAGGTCATCAATCACAAACAAGTGTAAAATTGAGGTCCTTAAATTCATCAATCTATGATGATTTGAAATACCATCGGTTCAACAAAACATAGGGTATTAGGATAACACATTTTTGACTTTTCAAAATATCTTAGTTGAAATCCCACATCGAAAAATGAATTAATGAGGCCTCTATTTAAAATAAAGAGTCGAAAGTATGAAGATTACCGAAAATAACACATACTAGGGTTCCATGTAGGAAAATATGGATATGGAAGAAAAATCTAACCATCAATTATCTGATGGAGAGTGGTAGAGAACATGGCTATGAAAAGTCCAACAATCCCAAAGCCATAAATTAGTGATGATTTAAGGTACCATCTAGGACAACATTTTTGTTCTAAGTTCCTTTTCTTAATGTTGAGAAATTTATTTGTGAGATTGGATAAGATCATAAGGAGATATACTTACTTTATAATTAGAGTTTTGTCCATTAATAAATTTCTACCACAAACTCATCTTTCTCTCGTAAAAAAATTCTATTTATACTATTCGTACAGGGTTCCAAAATAAACGAATTTATAATTCATCTACATGATCTTTTAATAAAAACTACATTATTTAATCCAGGACATCTCATGGGCCAGTGGTAGGTGATACACCCTTGTCGCCCTTCGGTTGCGGGTTCAAGTCTCGCAGCCTTGCCGGACGCGACAGGTTGCCGCCCGACCTCCGGGTTGTCCTTTTATGGCAATCCAAAATAATCCAAACTAGAACTATCCAAAATACTTCTGTCCAAACTCACAGTCCAACATTCATAAGGAAGGTAAACATAATATAGATCCTTTTTACCCCATAATAGCATATGAATACCTTCATCATGTATTACCATATTCCTTATTGATTACATTCATGCTCCCTTATTCCATATAGAATGTTGGATATACTTCATTAATCCAAAAATGTTTTAAACCCCAACAATGATGGATTATACAAATCATTAATCAGTTCCAGGGTAGTCAAGAATATCCAATATAATTTATCCAAAACAATCACATATTATTCCAAAATCAGTACCTCAGTATCAGAACTATATTATGATTTATCATTCTCTCAACCATATATTTTCCAAAAATTTATCCTGCTATTGAGTCACTTTTCTTTGTTCCACACAATCTCAAGTCCTTAATGAAATAGTACTGCAGTACAATCCTTATATACTCCATAATTATTATAACAAGTACATTGTTGATACAACACTCAATTGACATAATCAACATAAGAACTCTAATTATTCCTCTTCATCTGTGGTAGTATCATAACTTGATTATTATCCAATAGCATCATTTGAGGCATAGTCTGATGATTGGGACATAGGTTCACGTAGTGTCCAAACTCCTTGCAAATGAAGCATTGTACATTTGAAACCATTTTCTTACCCTTGCAGTCATGTACTTTGTGCCCTTTTCCTCCACACTTATAACAAACTCTCGTTCCTTTCAGGCAAGTTCCAGGGTGTTTCTTTCCACAGTTACCACATATGGGAAAATTCTTCTTTTCCCTCTTCCCTTTATCCATCTTTCTCTCTTCCATCCTTTTCTTCTCTTGCTTCCCTTCAAAGCCATAGGACTCAGTAAACTGTTTACTTATCTTATCAACACATGATATTATTTCTTCATATGATGATAATACATGGGAGACTATTTATCTTATAAATTCTAGCTTAAGACCATGAAAGATACGATCCTTCCTTCTCTTTGGATCATGTGCATTTCTGGAGTTCTCATTCCTTCTACTGGGCGCCATTTCTAAACAATGGCATACACTAGATCAGTTTATGAATGAAAATACATAATCTCATACTTATAAAACACTCAACATAAATTGAACTATTTATGGATATAATCCATAATCATAATAATGTTTTCTTTGAGGAAGTATATACTCATAATCCCTTCAAAATGATTTGTAACGAAAATGAGAGTTATCCTAAGCATATCCCCCGGGAGTGTCGTAACCAAGAGTGCAGCAAGGCCCGTTGTCGTGCACCAGTTCCCGTTCGAGTCTAGCTCAAAGCGGTGTTTTCGGGTTTTACCCCTAGGTACATCTGTGCCAGAGCCACCTCTACCTGCTCGTATCCAGACAGGGATGTATTGCTCGGAAAACTCACAAAATCTCTACAATACCAAAATTCTAGGAAGTTCTTCTATACTAATCCTCAATGTTCATCTTAGGTCTACGTGCTCTAATCAGAGTTTATCTAAATCTAGCTTCCAAGGTTTGTACTAAACTTCCTCTGATACCAACTGTAACGCCCCGACCCCAGCTACCCAGAGTCGGTGCATTACTTCGTAACATTGGCATGATCACAAGAAAGAATCAAATCTCGAAAGACCGATTGGTTTAGTAGCCTTGGAAACACTAGATATATTCATAAGTTTTACATTACATCATAAAATGAAAAACTAATACAAGGACATAATTTTTCCACAATCCACACTATTATCCCCTCATAATATCTCTACAGGTCATTCATAACTTACTTCTTCACATCCTGGGAAAAATAAAACATAGAAAAGGGGTGAGCTCAAATGCCCAGTAAGGATATCAATATAGCGGAAACTTTCATAAATAAGAATAAACATTTAAGGCAATGTATAACTAAAACAAAAGCCTTTTAAACTTGAACTTTCAACATGGTATGGCATAAATAAAATGAAATAATGCGATTTACATATTCACATGGATATTCTACTAATCGAATGATCACATGCAAAAATCAATAACCACTTTCATAATTATGGAATGCATAATGTCAAACGTTAATTTCATTGTCTAGGCCTCATCCCAAGACCTAGGGGTTACTTCTAACCGGAACCCAACCCGGAGTGCCTCTAATAACCGGACACCAACCCGGAGTGCCTCTAATAACCGGACACCAACCCGGAGTGCCTCTAATAACCGGACACCAACCCGGAGTACCTCTAATAACCGGAGACCAAACCGGAGGGCTTACTTTTACCAGTCCCTAACCTGGAGGGCTTACTTTAACCAGTCCCCAACCTGGAGGGCTTACTTTTACCGGTCCCCAACCCGGAACATACTTGTCTACCACATTCATCTGAAGAAAAGTTTGAAATATAACATAAACATTCGGATTAAAACTAGCATACGAAATGTCAATAGTTTCACCATAAACTATGAATGGTATAAAATAGAACATCCACAGTCAAACATATCACAAAACCTTCAATACAATATAGAAGTTTTGTATTATAATAAATCAACTTCAAATACGAATATAATCCATTAAAGGATGTTGACATAGATGAAATCAAAACACTTTTTAGAGAAATATCTCTTTTTATTTTGAAATCATTTAAGATCCATATAAAATAAAACATTTTCTTTGAAAATATTCTTATAAGCTTGTAAGGAAAGCTTCGACGATTTTATAACGGCGGAAAATAACCGCACCCGCCGTATAAGTTAAAACATTCTTACCTTAATTCTGTCGAAAAGGTTAAAAAGGACCTTGTTTTGAAAACGACGGAAAGATTCCTTTATAAAACTCTTATAAAAAGTCAAACAAGGGTATAAATGACTTTAACCCATATTCTTGTAAATAGTAAAAATGTTTTGAAATACATTTCGAAGAAACATGGATGTGGATGATAAAGAGATCCCAGTAGATTATTACGTATAATACAACCTCGGATAATGAAGAGATTGTGAAATAACCCTTACCTTGTACTTTTCCTTGGTTGGGGTAGGTTAACCTCCTGTATAATGGTGAAATAATTGTTATTAAATTATACAAGAATCATATATATTAATATGATATCATATATGATCTTTTAACATTGATTTGTTAATAATATCTTAGAATTATCGTCGTTTCGGGTGTTAACTTACTCATTTTCTTTTATATGTTTTGTTACATAAGTCATGTTTGTTGTATCTTATTCATATCCAGAATGATATCAAGTCCTTAAACATCATTTTAAATCATTAAATGATAATTATACTTGGATGGATACGATGGGGAATGAATCTCATCGCGTTTGTGGAGACGGTAGTCCGTACGTACGCACGAGCGACAATATCATTATTTTGATATTAAAATAATATATAATTGGATAGTATATCATATATACAGAATCATTATCATGTTATATTTATTATTTATATGAGTTGCAAATCATTATTATACCCATCCAAATAATAATATACTGAATAACAATTACACCACGACGTGGAGACGGTAAGCCGTACGTACGCACGTATGGTGACATGTTATTCAAAGGGTGGATAGAATACTGAATATGGTTCTACCATATTTATAATAACTTCACAGTATATGTGAGATACTGGAGTTATTATTTTAGAATGGTAAGAACAAAGAAAGGAGAAGTGGAAGAAGAAATGAACTTGAAAAGGGGTGGTGAAAACATTACCTCTTCTTCGGGTTCTTCCTTTTGATTTGATCAAAAGAGCTCCTTAGGTTGGCTTTCTGATCGAACTAAGGCCACTAGGTTGTAGTGAGGGATGTTGGGAGAGTATGTGGGCAGAGTTTGGCCGAGACAAGTGGCTTGAGAGGTGTGAGGAATGAGTAGAAGTGGTCTCCTTTTATAAGGGAGAGGAGGGGCTCTTTAGGAAAGAGTGAAAGTATTACTTTATAATATAATTAAATTCGGTTTGTAATGGTCCAAAAATAATTGAGGTCGAAGATAAGATGACTCATTTTCTAAATAACATCAACCAATAAGAATTGGACAGGTTTTAGATAATATTTTAATCATTATAATCTTATTTATTTAAATGATTTATTAATGAGGTAAACATTGCATCATTATTGTGTCATTAATAATTTAACTTATTTGATGTCTAAAAATTATAAATAAAATATCATCATGTAGGAAATCTTTTTAGCTTTCTAATGAATATTTATAATCGAAAATCCAACATGTATAACCCTATGTAAAAATTGTTCTTCTAAAAGATGTAAGCTTATGCCATTTTTATTTTTATTTTAACTTTATTAATATAATGTGTCCCTACCACATACAAGTGGCTCCAAGGGGTCCTCAAATTGACCCAAGGATGCCCATGGTCGGGTATGTGTCCACCAATAAGGTTAGGACACGTTTTAGGGTAATTTTGTATTATTATAATATTATTTTTTAACCCTTATTTACCGGATTTACCCTTTAACCATGGTAAATAAAATATTTACCACAGTAACTATTCAAAATGTCTAAAAATAAAAGTTACCTATTTACACAATTTGAACATCCTGATTCCAAATATGGAATCCATTTTCCTAAATTCAAAACACAGAAGTGGCAGAAATTAATTTAAAATTAATTCCCGCTGTTAAAACAAAAAGCGTGTTTTTAAGAGATAATAACTATCAAAAGATTGACACTCGTTTATGTTCGGTTTAATTGTAAAATTATGTCCAATGACCAACATTATATTAAATGGTAAAAATATATTCTAAATATACTTTAAAACCACTCAAATTCATAATTTATCACTATTAATTATTTTGATTAAAAAAGTTGTTTTTAATTAAAATTTAGTAATTTTCACTATTCATCAAAATATGAAAGTTATCCGAAAAGTACCAAAATTTCACCTTAGGCTAAATTTGATATTCCGAATCCAAAAATGAAGTCCATTTTAAAATATAAAATATATATAATTTCAAAAAGTAGGTATTACTATTCATAACGGCTAGTTTGATTGGTTGTGGTGTGTGTTAAAACTCAAGGTTGCGTACAACACACGCTACTGTATTATTCAAAGAAAGCGTACCGTGGAAGCTTGGGATGTTTCATTTTAAATTTTTTATGTCCCCATTTAGTCAAAAAGTTTAATATATTGTATTTAAAAAGGGTTCACTATTAAAAGTTGATAAAAGTGCAATACTGAAAATGAATATGTTCTTGCATTATATCTAAGAAACTCATAATATGGATTCTAAAATTATAAGGATTATATAAAGTTTAAAATTTAGATAATACTATTCATAACCTCTTTTGAATGGCTTTTTTTTGTAAGTTATGGTGTGATTGAACTCGGTGTTACGTGTAGTGCAAGTTATTGAATTATTTTGAAGAAATAACACACTATGAAATCTTGGGGTGTTACGTAATGGAATATTATTAAACAATTGATAAACATAGTGGTGTGTGATGATTATGAATAAATATTAAATCTGGTTATAGAGATACCCAGAATGTGAACATTCATAATTTTAAACCATTATTAATATCTCCTTATGTATTATCTAATAATATTTTTTCTGTGTATGGTTTTGTTCATATAACTAGTTGGGGCTTAATTAAGGAATATTTTTTCTCTTGTGTAAGAAAATTTGCATATTTCACATAGTTTAACTGGACTAAAAAATTAATTTTCATTCATACTTGAGTAAAGTGTGATGGTAATAGCTACTTCTATAAGGAACATGTGATGTTTCCATCTAATAAATGAAAAACATGTGATTTTTTCATCGATATAATAGGATTTTTATAGATTCAAAATATATGAGTTAGCAAATACTCGATTGACATGTTCCATATCAAGTTGTCACCTAACGTCTTGGGAAAAAGTGACTATATAAATATAAATATGACATGTATGATAAAACTTTTTATTGGATTATTAATGTAGATATATGATCATTTTTGTCAATATCATGCATGAATATTTTATTTCTTATGTCACACTTATGGTTTTCTAGATCCATATATTTTCATACATGTTTGAAATAGGGCTGTCATATTTGTTTCCAATTATAAAAATCACCACAATGTCACAAGGTTATGGAATAGGATAAGGATTAAATTTTTTATAGTTAAGGATCCAAATATGAAGAGATTTTGATAAAAAAACATCAAAAATATTTCTTTTATTAATTTAACAAAAGTTTTTATATTTTTTATAAATACCTTATTGTATATTACTAAAAGTGGGAGGTCATCTAAATTAAAAAAAAATATTATTATTTAGGATATACAAGGATCATAGCTTGTGATATCAGCATGCATATACCTCTATCATATCCTTTTATTGGTTTACATATTAGTTTATGATGGCAAAGTGATATTTGATATATCAAGTATTATTTCTACCATTTCATCTAGATCAGTTTGGTTTGGTAATGAATTAATGATATCGATTCATTTATGTCTATACATGTATAGTAATTTTTTGACATCTTTAATGAATACACAACTCCATCAATCCATGAGTTATTAGAATTCATGTTTCCACCATGCAATGAAATTCTTTTATAAACTCTATTCATTAAATTAAGAGATTGGATATAATGGATGGGATCACCCTATTGGTTATAAAATTCTATACCGAATGAATGATTGGATCTCACTTACTCTTTGATCACCATTTTTTATTATGATGAAGGTGTTAACACTCCAATAGAGATCAGGGGTCCTCAGGTTATGAAAGAGAATCTCTGGCTTGTATACCATACGTAAAGGTGATATCCTTTTTTGTACCTCTTGGTGATCTATATCATATAAAATGTACAATATTCTATAATGGTGTATCTTATAGTGTGGATGAATATCATGTTATCATGTTCTTTATTATATCAAACTGGTTCTATTAATGATTTATTGATCATTATAATGTTTTTCTTCCTCTACAAAGATAATGAGATGATCTCCCAAAACATATTAGTGTTATAAGAGAGACATTCATCAATGAATCAACATGATTTTATAATCCTTTATAAATGAAAAAAATATAAATTATTTTTTTTGGGTCTATATCAAATAATATGATATAATATTATTATTCTTTTCTTCATATTAGTTGTGTATTCTTGAAATATTTCACATGGAATACTATATTAAAATACCATGGGTTATTTATATTTTGTAATATTTGATACATGTTATTATATAAATTTAATAGAACACATTTTTTTAACACATATTAGTATATTATATTGGTGATATAGGTAGTTTCTTCCAATATGGATGAAACCTTATGGTGTATCTTATCTTAAGAACAAATATCAATCTAATATTATGACTGATATTTCCACATTTTAAGTTATAAATTACAAGATATCCTAATTTTTTTGAAATTTAAAACTTCTTCAATTATTTATTATATTTTATAATTTTTTTATTAGAGATATTGTAAAGAAACATAAAATTCAAGGGAAATTTATTCTTAATTTTCTTTGGGATTTTACAAGAATGCAGTTTCTAAAGACACCTAATTCTGAGGCCCGGTGTGCCTAGAATCAATTTCTGAAATTTAGCTCGGGTGCATTCAGTGAACGAACGAGCGGGTTTTCCTAACTTTTGAACCGGTTCTTGGAATCGAAATCTGAGGGCACCAATGGAACCGCAGCGCCGATAATTTCTTATGAAGACCTTTTCTGGAGTTGCGTTTTCTTGGGTGTGGTTATTTAAAAAAAGGGTTAGCTAATGAATAAAATAAAAGTTGTGCAACAATTTTTATTTTATGTTCTATGTAGTTTAAACCTACTTATGGAATTTGAGGTGGGACCCACTATATCCTAACCCCTCTTGACAGTATATTAGTGAGGCGGGCCCCACACGAGCCCCACCTTTTAAACTTCCTCAAACCCCCATTATTTTGTAACACACCTGCACCCCCTTATTAAATGCCAAGTCAACTCTCACATTAATTGGACTGTTAAGACTCTTCAATTAATTCAATTAATTGAATGAATTATTTTGAATTTCAAATGGAATGTTGGCTTGTTTGTTTTAATTAAATAAGACAAAGTCTTAATTCATTATGGGTTGCTTCATTGTGTTGAGAGGGAGAGTTCCACGAAGAACTTCATCTTCCTCCTTGAAGAACGCGAAGAACACACCGACCCTGATGAAGAATGCCGGCCTCTGACGAAGGACGACAAAGAATGATAATTCCTCGGATATTGACAACACGACGCCATGTACCGCAACGCCAACGATCCTCTTCTCCGTGATGCCATGTACCGCGACGTCGACGACGTTTACAGAGCCTCCTCCCAAGACGCCGTCTTCTGCGACGTCTTTTCTCGTTCGATGACTTCATCGAGGTAGTGGTTAATTATTCTTCATGTTTTCATTTCCATTCATCGACTTTTATATTGGGCCGTCTATTATCGTAATTAATGGAGGTGGTCGGACCGCACGAACATGGTCGACCCTCCTCCCCCTTTGATGTTGTACTTGTTGCGGCACGAGCAAAGGCAGCGCGGTGCAACGACAACGCGCAGAAGAAAGAGGAATGGGCGAAGATGCGTGGCGCCGTCACGTCGCGCCGTTGCGGCCGAACGAAGTCGTGGTGCCATCGCATCGCACCAAAGAACCATGAAGAAGCCGCAGACGGAGTCGGGCCGCGATAGAGGGGCGCGGGGCCATCGCGTCGTGCCGGTCGGACAAGGCCGCGGCCTATGGCAGCGGTGGTGCGGGGTGAGGCCGCTGGAACCACCGGTCTCCAGTGCAAGGAGGGCGGGACCCGTGGGGGTCCTGCGGTGACACGTCGACCGACTTGGCCGGCCGGTTTCCGAGAAAGCCGGGGGTCATAACCCCCGGCTGGTAAAGGAGTGGTTCCCACGTGAAGGTCGCAGTTCGAAAACAAGCCCCCCCCCCCCCTTCCATGATAGCTCGGCCGAAATAAGCTGTCTGGTCACATGGCCCATGCCCACGCCAGGCCAACCGGCCGCCCAGGCTAGACCGGCCGCACCGGGCTGGGCCGCCAAGGCCGGGCCGCGCCGGTGGGTCCGGGCTATGCCAGTTGGGCCGGGCTTTGCCCACCAGGCCAGGCCATGTCTTATGGGGCCGAACCTGGACCCGGGCGGGTCGACCCGGTTCGGGCCGACCCAGGGGGTCTTGGTCCGGGTCGGTCCGGGCCCAAAACCCCCTATTTCCGGATAGTTCCGTTAAAACGCCCGTATCTTGGGATAAGGATCATTGATCGATGCACCATCAGTTGAGATGTGATCCTTGGGTCCATATGGTCATTTTAGTATATGATCGATGCACCATCAGTTGGAGTTCGGTCGGGTTGGTTTTGACTTAAAAACCATCCGGTCCCCTGGAACGAAAAAGCCAATAACTCTGAGACCGGACGTCTGATTAACGCGCCGTCTGTCACGTTGAGTTCCTTTTGCCGAGACGGAACTTTGGGATACATCCACTACAGACTACGTTTCAGTTGATTTATCTAACCCCTTGGCTCGTGGAGCGGACCCTCCCGGTATTGAGCATGCTGTGTGCGGAAACCCTAGAGTTGGCTGCGACTGGGACGACGATGATGACTGCACTGAAATCCTCCGTGGGTTCGGCAGTGATGACGACTGCCCTGAAATTCTCTGTGGTTTCGGCAGCAATGAAGACTGCACTGAAATCCTCTGTGGGTTTGGCAGTGACTAAGACCATACTGAAATCCTCCGTGGGTTTGACGGCGATTACTACTGTTCTGGTATCCTATGTGGGTCTGGCAGTACTACTGTTCGTGTATCCTACGTGGGTCCGGAAGTGTTTGACTCTATTGTTGTATCCTATGTGGGTCTGGCAGAGTAGCTGGTTTTGCATCCTACGTGGTTCCCTGCTTAGATGAATCAGTGGCTACATATGATCATCTCTATCACCTTACGAAGAAGTATTCCTGTGTGATCTGAGTCTTGACTTTCAATCATTATCTTTGATATGATTGATTTGCTTCCTATGTGGATTGTGTTGTGCTTTCCTATGTGGATTGGGTTGTACTATCCAGTGTGGATGTGATCGAACTTGGGCTCAGATGTTGGAGCGGAACTGGAATTGATGACTTAGGTATTTGTAAGGGAATATACCTATGTAGTGTTGGATGTTACTTTGTGATTGTTTCTTTACTTTGTGGATTATCCTTTTTGGATTCTGGGAGACCTTTGGGGGTCTTGGGGTCCCTACTAAGTAGCATATACTCACCCCTGCACGGGCTATGCCTGCACTACGTTGTGTTGGATACAGACGCCGGACAGCGCTGATCGTGGTTGAGGATTATGGAGCAAGTCGGTACCTTGTGGTGGACCACTGGGCGGGACATACACGGAGTGGACGGGTGGACCCGAGGAGCTGAGGAGGCTATCGGTACCCACCTTTCAGGTGGGAATTCTAGTGGATGGCTCGACGTTGCTGCTTTACTTTCAGTTGCTGAACATTCATTCCATTTGTACTTTACTTTCAGTTTGGGTTTGTATTCTGGCCCATTTACTTTCCGCACTTACTATTGTACCTAGTTTTACTTAGTGTTTACTTCTGCTAGCTTTCTCTGTGGTTTTTGTTTACTCTATAAAGGAAATTCCTTCCATTTTTATCAGGATTTACGCCTTGGTGCTAGTCACCAGCCCCTATCCTAAGGAAGGCATGCTTGGGGTAGTCACGGCATGGGCCCCGAGGACAAGTTGTGACAAATTGGTATCAGAGGAGTTCGGTTCTACCATATAACTCAGGACTCTAATCGTTCTGCTATGTGAAGCAATAGTGTTAAGGGTATTGAGTGTGGTTATTAGTCTAGGGAGTCCAATGTTGGTGCAGCGGCCGATGTATCCATACACCAGGACCCTAACTTCTGATTTCCGACTCAATACACGAAAACATTGATTGCTTGTGTGTTTAAAAAGTTTTCTTTGTGATTACATTGTGTTAGCTCACCTGGTATACTGTTTTGACTGTGGCGCTCCTGTTTCTTTTCAGGATGGCCCCACGATGGTAGCCAGTTATGGTTCCGAGCTTTGTGCGAGAAGACTGCCCACCCAGCGATGAGGCCTTAGTGCAGGGCCCTTTTTCAGTGGACGCACCGGCGGTAACTCTACCCGCTGAGCCACCGATGCTACCAGCCAAAGCTGCTGAGAGTGCACATTGCCTTAGTGCACTGCACGAGTTTCAACGTCAGAGACTCCTCAGGTTCCACAGGAAGACGGACCCTCATGAAGTCGAGGATTAGCTGGAGGCTATAGTTCGATTTTTTCGGTTAGTAGGGACAACAATTGACCTCATGGTGATCCTTGCAGCGAGCCTCCTACACGCGGCTGTAGGAAAATGGTGGAGCTTGATGCTCCATGTGCACGGCGAGGCATCTCTCCTCTGGATGGACTTTGAGAGCCTCTTCCGCTCAGAGTTCTTCCCAGCCACCCTCCGCGTGGTGGACATCCAATAGCTACTACAGCTGCGGCAGGGCAGCATGACAGTTGCCCAGTACTTGGCGAGATTTATTCTTCCGGGCCCGGACCTTCGATCAGGGACTGAGGCATGAGATCAAGTCATCGATGATCTCTCTCAGCATTCTGACACAGGCAGGATTACTAGAGCGAGATCTTCTCATAGAGAGTTTTCTTGCTGAGCCTACACCAGCAGCGAGACCTACCACAGGGTATGTAACACCCCGAGCTTCCACGATACGCTTCTCATTCAATAATGCAATAGCTTGCATTGTACGCAACTTCGAGATCTAAAACACCGCGACTAATCAAAGTAGCCGTTAGGAATAGTAATAACCACTTTTTAAAATTATAGAAATTTTATATTTCAAAATTGACTTAATTTTTGTATTCGTAATATCGAAATTATCCTAAGTTGAATTTTTTGTAACTTTCTGAGAACTTCCAATTTTTTTATGAATAGTGAAAAATACTTAAAACAACTTTTTTAATCAAAATAATTTATTGTGATAAATTATACTATTTAGTGGGTTTAAATTATAATTAGAATATATTTTTACCATTTTATCCAATGGTGGTCATTAGAATTAATTTAACATTGAAATTGGACATAAACAATTGCCAATCTTTTGATATAAATTATTTCTTAAAAACACGCTATTTGTTGTGACAGCGGGAATTAATTATAAAATTAATTAATGCAACTTATATGTTTGGAATTTTGTAAAATAGACATCATTTTTGAATTCGGAATATCAATTATAGCTTAGGGTGAAATTTTGGCATTGTTCTGAAAAACTTCAATTTTTGATGAATAGTGAAACCACTAAGTGGTAGTTAAATAACTGATTTTTCGTTTAAATGAAATATTACCACTTCTGTGATTTGATTTTCAAAAATCCGACATACATGGTTGTCATTAAGAAGTAAAATGTGGTTCAATGAGATTAAAATAATTTTTTGGTGAATAGTAACTTTTAAGTTCTTAATCGCGATTAGTGGTAATTAGTGTAGTTTAAGGTAAAAATAATGTTTTAATAATATGATATGAGCTTGACACTTGTCCTACTCCTATTGGATGAGTCATGGCCGACCAAGAAAACCCATGGGTCAACTTGGGGTCCCCATGGAGCCACTTTGGATTGAAAATGTCATTAATATATGTTTATTTAATGTTAAAATTAAATTGACACAAACATGAGTTGTTTTACTAAAACAGTTTTTAAGTGGGGTTACAGAAGTCCAAATTTTGACTATAAATATTCATTAGAAATATAAAAAGATTTCCTACATCATAGTATTTTTTTTTATTATTTTTAGACATTAAATAAATTAAATTATTTATGACATCATTATGATGCAGCGATGACCTCATTATTTAACGATTTAAATAAAATGAGAAGATAATGCAAAATGCAAGGCTTACACTTGTCCAAAGCCTATTGGATGAGGATATTTAGAACCCTTACCACCTTATCCACGAATTATATAAGTGTGGGACCTTTAGAATCCGAAAATCATTGTATAATAATGTAACATTTCAATCTTTCCAAAAGAGCCCCTCCTCTCCTCTTATAAAAGGCCCCCACCTCTCCCACCTTATTCACACCTTCAAGCCATTTGGCTCGGCCAACCTCTGCCCAAATACTCTCCAACTTCCCCCTATTACTCCTAGAAGCCTCACTCTAGGCAGAACTCTTCCAAAGGAAGCCTTTGGCTCAAATCAAAAAGAGTTACCCGATTTTGAGGTAATGTCTTCTCTAATGTTGTTTTGTTTTATTTTTCTTCTCCAACCCCCTAAAATCTTTTTATTAATTTCTCTTGTAACAACCCCAGTATCCTCCATATACTAGGATGTTGTTATAAGAAGGATTCAAGCTACACTTACACACACCCACATCTAATGGTTAAAGAACATACGATTTCTGTGGATGGCGAATTTCTGCCTCAGGAAACGATGATTGTTCAACACTCATATAACACCTTCAAAGGTGGCCATTAAGATGTCACTATTTTTATATATGATATATAATATGTTTATGTTTTACTTATGCTTCTGTATTTCTCATTTATGGCATACTTTATGATTTCCATTATGGGTAAAACACGATAATTTCATTTTAGGAAGTGCGGACTACCGCCCCCTCAAAGTGATTTGAATCGTTAATGCCATATGTGGGATGTATAAAGGATGGAGTAAATGGTATTATACACTATATTATACTGGAATTATATTATACGTTTATATCATTATGATTTCATTCCATTAAATATGAAATTGAAATGAAAGTAGCGTTCATGTGTACGTACGGCTTACCGTCTCCATTAACGGTGCATTTCATTTCTTACCTCTAAATGGTACGTAATATTATAAATGAATGTATATACTGGATATATAAGATATATATGACATATAAATCATGAATATAATTCTGGAGATAATGGATATTCTACCACATAAACAACTTGTAATTATAAGAAGTTTATTTTTGACTCAAGTACCAAAGATCGACAAAACGACCGTTATTAACTTAAATAATTAAATAATGTTCATAACATGGTAATAAGTGATACAAATGGAATAATGAACATGAAAAAGGTTCTTAAGTAAATAGAAATTAACTCTAGTTTATTATTCAGGAGGTTAAAGAATGGCCGAGTCAGGACAGAACGCATGGTAACGGAACTTCTTAACCCAACTTCCATTCTTTGAGTTAATCTCCTACTTTCAAATTATGTCATGATATTATTATGTCTTATTTTGTATTTTTACTTTCTTTAAGTGTACCTATAGTGAATAAACATAATATATCTATTTTATTTTTAAAAATGATCTTTGTAAGTACTTTGTCTCAATCTCCTTTCATTGAGGCATATTTGGTTTTATACACAAATTTCTTTTATACGGTGTATAAACCACTTTGACTTTTACGTTTATTCAAAAGGAATCTTTTTTATACGAAGCATTTACTAAACGACAAAAGGGAATGTTTTTTGTTGTACGTATGCGGCGAAAATGACTTCTCCACCGCCGTGACCACTATTTGAGTTTTGGCTTCCTCTACAAGCCACCATTTTTTTAATGAAAAATAAATACAAAGTTTTAACTTTCTTTTATTTTGGTATTGAAAATGGTTTTGAAAGCGTTTTTATTATATCAATGTGTTTTATTGAAATCTTGTGATTGAAATGTGGAAATGTTATGTTTCCTTTATGCATGTTTTATGTGATACGATTATGTTATGGTTTATGATATGTTTAAACCTATTCATATGAGGAATGCATTGGACTTAATAAGTGACGGGTGGAGCCCGCTACAGCTCCTCGATGCATCGGCAGGTCTCATGAGACAAACTAGTGTCTTGGCACGAGGCCTTGACAAAATCTTATTTGTGGTCTTGGCACGAGGCCTTGGCTACGTGGTTATGATAGTCTGGCATTATGCATTCCATCATTATGAAAGTGGTTATTGACATTGCATGTGATTATTCGACCAGTAGAATATCCATGTGAAGAAGTAAATGGCATTATCTCATTTTACTTTTGCCATATTATGTTGATGTTCAAGTTTAAAAGGCTTTTGTTTTAGTTATACATTGCCTTAAATGTTTATGTTTATTTATGAAAGCTTCCGCAATATTGTTATCCTTACTAAGCATCTGAGCTCACCCCTTTCAATGTTTTAATATTTTCCAGGATGTGAAGAAGTATTTTATGAATGACCTGAAGGGAGAGTCAGAAGAGGAAATGAGTGTGGAATATGAAGACTTTTTTATTATTTTTTCACTTTATGATGTAATGTAAGACTTATTAATGTATCTAGTGTTTCCAAGGCTACTAAACTAATTGGTCTTTCGAGACTTGATCTTTTGTGATCATGCCAATGTTACGAAGTAATGCACCGACTCTGGGTAGCTGGGGTCGGGGCGCTACAGTTGGTATCAGAGGCAGTTTAGTACAAACCTTGGAAGCTAGATTTAGACAAACTCTGATTAGAGCACGTAGACCTAAGATGAACTTTGAGGATTAGTATATAAGAACTTCCTAAAATTTTGGTATTGTAGAGATTTTGTGAGTTTTCCGATCAATACATCCCTGTCTGGATACGAGCAGGTAGAGGCGGCTCTGGCACAGATGTACCTAGGGGTAAAACCCGAAAACACCGCTTTGAGCTAGACTCGAACGATAATTGGTGCACGACAATGGGCCTTGCTGCACTCTTGGTTACGACACTCCCGTGGGATATGCTTAGGATAATTCTCATTTTATTTACAAACCACTATGAAGGGTTACGAGTATATACTTCCTCAAAGAAAACATTTCTTTTTATGATTATGGATTATATCCATAAATAGTTCAATTTATGTAAAGTTTTTTACAAGTATGGAATTATGTATTTTGATTCATAAACTAATCTAGTTTATGCCATTGTTTAGAAATGGCGCCTAGTGGAAGGAATGGAAGCCGTATCAATGCACGAACTCCGTGTAGGGATTTCCCTCCTGCTCAAGATAATTATTATGGATCTGGAGATACAACTGGTGCTGATCAACTTATTACCATACTGGGAAAACTCACTCAGGTTATGAATAATAACCTTACTCGTATGGAGCACCCTGATCCGCAACATGGAGGATCAATGCTAGACCGTTTCATGAGGCAACAACCACCAACCTTCAATGGGAGTACAAATCCTATAGTAGCTGAGCAATGGATAAATTTCTTAGAGAAAATATTCCATGCCTTGGGGAGTAGTGAAAGGGAGAAGGTTGTCATGGCAGTTTACCGCCTCACTGGAGATGTCGATCAGTGGTGGTCTCTGATTCAAAACACAAAGGAAGATGATGACGTATCGAATATGGAATGGAGGGAGTTCAAAGAGCTTTTCTTAGAAAAATTCTTTCCTCGTGACCATCGAGCAGATATGGAAAGGCAATTTCTGAGTCTGAGGCAGAAGGAGGATGAGAATGTCGCAAAGTATGAGGCTAACTTTACAAGGTTAGCGAGGCATGCTGCAGATTATATACGTAACCCAAGGAGTAAGATTGATCATTTCTTTGATAGGTTAAAACCATTTCTCCTTTGAAATTTAGTATCACAATCCTTCTCATCATACGAAGATATTGTCTCGTGTGCTATCAGGACAGAAAAGGAATTATCTAAGTCTTATGACAACAAAGTAAAGAAAGAGAAGAAGAGAACAGAGGAACAAGAGACAGATAAAGGGAAAAAGGGAAAGGAGGATTTTCCATTATGTGATAATTGTGGGAATAATCACCCTGGTACTTGCCTAAAAGGAATGGGAGTTTGTTATAAATGTGGAGAAAAGGGTCACCAGGCTCGTGATTGCAAGGGAAAGAAAGAGGCTATCATTGTTGAATGCTACAATTGTAGGGAAATGGGGAATTATGGAAATGAATGTCCTAAGCGTCAAGGAAACTTACCTAAGAAAAGGCCAAGGGATCAAGGACAATCTTATGTTGTTACTACAGTTGAAGCAGAATAACTAATGTATTGGTGCTTTTGGACTCATGGATTATTTTCTGGTTATAAGAATAATGTGATATATATAAAGATTGTACTGCAGTACTTTTTGATTTTAGTAAGGTTTTAATATGATTTAAGGTAATCATATTTTTAGTATGTGACAATAAGAGAAACTTTTCTTTGTTTGGGGAATCTGATGTTACAATTGATTTTGGAATTTAGAGACCTTTTAGAGAAAGTCTGGACGGAGGTATTTTGGATAACTATTAAGGTTGGAGTGGATTAAGTTGATCTTTGGATAGTATTGTTTATGGTTATAAAATTTATGAAGATTATTTTTGGAATATTATGATACTATAGTTTTAGGAAAAGGAAAACCTGCAGGGTGGGGCATAACCCGTCGCGTCGGACAAAGCTGCAGGAATCGAACCCACAATCAAAGTGCGACATGCCTTTATTTCCTACCACTAGCCTACATGAAGTCCATGGTTATTACAAAATAATTTTACTAATCTAAATGGTATGTGTTAACATTTGTAACCTTATACAATTAGGATAAATAGAATATTTTTGAGTTCCGTTACCATTTGGAGTAAAAGTTGGGTTTGTGGTAAAAATTTATTAACGAATAAAAGTATACATAACAAGTATGTATATTCCCTTACGTTCTTAGTAAATCTCATAAATAAATTCCTCAACATTATAAAAGGTAACTTAAAACAAAAATGTTGTCGGTTAACTTTTCCAACTGGGGATTCAATGACCGTTTAACCAATCACAAGTTTGTGATTTTCTTGTAGTTAAACTTTCTCCTAATCCTGTTTTCTATAACTCTCCATCAGACCTTGATGGTTTGTTTCTCCTCCATATCCATATTTTCATATAATCCTAGAATGGGCTATATCGGGTGACCTTTGTACTTATCTTGCTTTCTTTTAATGTTATATATTTATTAACCTTATTTCCGATGTGGGTTTTCCACAAAGGAATTTTCTATTTTCAACCTTTTATTTTCAAAGAAATTTTTCAAATTGCGACGACGCAATTTATTGAAGGAGGGGAGAATGTAACACCCCGAGCTTCCACGATACGCTTCTCATTCAATAATGCAATAGCTTGCATTGTACGCAACTTCGAGATCTAAAACACCGCGACGAATCAAAGTAGCCATTAGGAATAGTAATAACCACTTTTTAAAATTATAGAAATTTTATATTTCAAAATGGACTTCATTTTTGTATTCGTAATATCGAAATTTTCCTCAGTTGAATTTTTTGTAACTTTCTGAGAACTTCCAATTTTTTTATGAATAGTGAAAAATACTTAAAACAACTTTTTTAATCAAAATAATTTATTTTGATAAATTATAATATTTAGTGGGTTTAAATTATAATTAGAATATATTTTTACCATTTTATCCAATGGTGGTCATTAGAATTAATTTAACATTGAAATTGGACATAAACAATTGCCAATCTTTTGATATAAATTGTTTCTTAAAAACACGCTATTTGTTGTGACAGTGGGAATTAATTATAAAATTAATTAATGCAACTTATATGTTTGGAATTTTGTATAATAGACATCATTTTTGAACTCGTAATATCAATTATAGCTTAGGGTGAAATTTTGGCATTGTTCTGAAAAACTTCAATTTTTGATGAATAGTGAAACCACTAAGTGGTAGTTAAATAACTGATTTTTCGTTTAAAAGAAATATTACCACTTCTGTGATTTGATTTTCAAAAATCTGACATACATGGTTGTCATTAAGAAGTAAAATGTGGTTCAATGAGATTAAAATAATTTTTTGGTGAATAGTAACTTTTAAGTTCTTAATCGCGATTAGTGGTAATTGGTGTAGTTTAAGGTAAAAATAACGTTTTAATAGTATGATATAAGCTCGACACTTGTCCTAATCCTATTGGATGAGTCATGGCCGACCAAGACAACCCATGGGTCAACTTGGGGACCCCGTAGAGCCACTTTGGTTGGAAAATGACATTAATATATATTTATTTAATGTTAAAATTAAATTGACACAAACATGAGTTGTTTTACTAAAACAGTTTTTAAGTGGGGTTACACAAGTCCAAATTTTGACTATAAATATTCATTAGAAAGATAAAAAGATTTCCTACATCGTAGTATTTTTTTTATAATTTTTAGACATTAAATAAATTAAATTATTTATGACATCATTATGATGCAGCGATGACCTCATTATTTAACGATTTAAATAAAATGAGAAGATAATGAAAAATACAAGGCTTACACTTGTCCAAAGCCTATTGGATGAGGATATTTAGAACACGTATCACCTTATCCACGAATTATATAAGTGTGTGACCTTTAGAATCCGAAAATCATTGTATAATAATGTAACATTTCAATCTTTCCAAAAGAGCCCCTCCTCTCCTCTTATAAAAGGCCCCCACCTCTCCCACCTTATTCACACCTTCAAGCCATTTGGCTCGGCCAACCTCTGCCCAAATACTCTCCATCTTCCCCCTCTTACTCCTAGAAGCCTCACTCTGGGCAGAAATCTTCCCAAGGAAGCCTTTGGCTCAAATCAAAAAGAGTTACCCGATTTTGAGGTAATGTCTTCTCTAATGTTGTTTTGTTTTATTTTTCTTCTCCAACCCCCTAGACTCTTTTTATTCATTTCTTTTGTAACAACACCAGTATCCTATATATACTAGGATGTTGTTATAAGAAGGATTCTAGCTACACTTACACACACCCACATCTAATGGTTAAAGAATATACGGTTTCTGTGGATGGTGAATTTCTGCCTCACGAAACGATGATTGTTCAACACTCATATAACACCTTCAAAGGTGGCCATTAAGATGTAACTATTTTTATATATGATATATAATATGTTTATGTTTTACTTATGCTTCTGTATTTCTCATTTATGGCATACTTTATGATTTCCATTATGGGTAAAACACGATAATTTCATTTTAGGAAGTGCGGACTACCGCCCCCTCAAAGTGATTTGAATCGTTAATGCCATATGTGGGATGTATAAAGGAAGGAGTAAATGGTATTATACACTATATTATACTGTAATTATATTATAAATTTATATCATTATGATTTCATTCCATTAAATATGAAATTGAAATGAAAGTAGCGTTCATGCGTACGTACGGCTTACCATCTCCATTGACGGTGAATTTCATTTCTTACCTCTAAATGTTACGTAATATTATAAATGAATGTATATACTGGATATATAAGATATATATGACCTATAAATCATGAATATAATTCTGTAGATAATGGATATTCTACCACATAAAAAACTTGTAATTATAAGAAGTTTATTTTTGACTCAAGTACCAAAGATCGACAAAACGACCATTATTAACTTAAATAATTAAATAATTTTCATAACATGGTAATAAGTGATACAAATGGAATAATGAACATGAAAAAGGTTCTTAAGTAAATAGAAATTAACTCTAGTTTATTATTCAGGAGGTTAAAGAACGGTCGAGTCAGGACAGAACGCAAGGTAAGGGAACTTCTTAACCCAACTTCCATTCTTTGGGTTAATCTCCTACTTTCAAATTATGTCATGATATTATTATGTCTTATTTTGTATTTTTACTTTCTTTATGTGTACCTATAGTGAATACACATAATATATCTATATTATTTTTAAAAATGATCTTTCTAAGGACTTCGTCTCAATCTCCTTTCATTGAGGCATATTTGGTTTTATACACAAATTTCTTTTATACGGTGTATAAACCACTTTGACTTTTAAGTTTATTCAAAAGGAATCTTTTTTATATGAAGCGTTTACTAAACGACAAAAGGGAATGTTTTTTGTCATACGTATGCGGCAACAACGACTTCTCCACCGCCGTGACCACTATTTGAGTTTCAGCTTCCTCTACAAGCCACCATTTTTTTAATGAAAAATAAATACAAAGTTTTAACTTTCTTTTATTTTGGTATTGAAAATGGTTTTGAAAGCGTTTTTATTATATCAATGTGTTGTATTGAAATCTTGTGATTGAAATGTGGAAATGATATGTTTCCTTTATGCATGTTTTATGTGATATGATTATGTTATGGTTTATGATATGTTTAAACCTATTCATATGAGGAATGCATTGGACTTAATAAGTGACGGGTGGAGCCCGCTACAGCTCCTCGATGCATCGACAGGTCTCATGAGACAAACTAGTGTCTTGGCACGAGGGCTTGAAAAAATCTTATTTGTGGTCTTGGCACGAGGCCTTGGCTACGTGGTTATGATAGTCTGGCATTATGCATTCCATCATTATGAAAGTGGTTATTGACATTGCATGTGATTATTCGACCAGTAGAATATCCATGTGAAGAAGTAAATGGCATTATCTCATTTTACTTTTTCCATATTATGTTGATGTTCAAGTTTAAAAGGCTTTTGTTTTAGTTATACATTGACTTAAATGTTTATGTTTATTTATGAAAGCTTCCGCAATATTGTTATCCTTAATGAGCTTCTGAGCTCACCCCTTTCAATGTTTTAATATTTTCCAGGATGTGAAGAAGTATTTTATGAATGACCTGCAGGGATAGTCAGAAGAGGAAATGAGTGTGGACTATGAAGACTTTTTTATTAGTTTTTCACTTTATGATGTAATGTAAGACTTATTAATGTATCTAGTGTTTCCAAGGCTACTAAACTAATCGGTCTTTCGAGACTTGATCTTTTGTGATCATGCCAATGTTATGAAGTAATGCACCGACTCTGGGTAGCTGGGGTCGGGGCACTACAGGGTAGCACATAGAAGAGTCATCTGCAGCTGGAGGTCGACAGACGTCACAGGGTCCCGGGAGACTAGACCTTTAGGAAGACGACCTCAGGACACTTTCTCAGAGGTGCGGGGCACGCAGCGCAGAGCCAGCCTTCCGAGGAGCAGACAGTGCTACGCATGCGGCAGGCAGGGCCACATGGCTCGTGACTGCCCGAACCGCCATGCAGAGGAGCATCAGACGGTTGAGGGGCCACCCAGGCAGAGGCAGAGGTTCCACCGTGGCGGTCTGCCGAGAGTAGGTGGACGAGGTAGGGGAGCTGGCCGAGCAGCAGGTGGGGGTGACTCTTGGAGGCTTTACCACCACCACCACCAGGAGGTCCACCCAAACCACAGGGGACTAGTGGGCAGAGACAGGCTCATCTTCAGCCAGCAGAGGCCTATGACCATGGTGCGCCAGAGATGATTCTAGGTACTATCTATGTTTACTCCACCCTTACTGCAGTTCTTATATACACAGAAGCGAGTCATTCTTTTATTGCCGCTGTTTTTATTCGGAGCTAGGAGATTCCGACTGAGCCGTTGGCTCGATCCTTACGGCTAGAGACTCCTACGGGAGCATACTCGATGATTACGCACTGGTGCCGGTAGTGTGAGCTTACTCTAGGAGGTGAGAGATTCGGTTGGGATCTTCTTGTAGCGACGTCGATGCCTTACGTTGTCATCTTGGGCATGGATTGGTTATCTAGAGTCCATGCTCAGATTGACAGTATTAGGTGCAAGGTGCAGTGTGTTCACACTGATTGGAGTAGGCTCACCTTCACCAGTGAGAAGGGAGCCTTAGCAGCGCAGGATGGACTCACGCAGAAGAGAGGACAGCCGATCACTCATCAATTGGCTAGCCTCATCCTAGGAGAAGTTGACGTGTGGAGTCCGAGTTTTCTTATAGGGGTGGATCAGTATGCAGATGTTTTTCTTGACGACGTTCGAGGACTACCTCCTCACAGAGAGGTAGACTTTTATATTGACCTATACCCCGGAACAGCCCCGATATCAACTTCAGCATATCAGATGGCTCCCGCTGAGCTTCAGGAGCTACGGGTACAGCTGGAGGACATTCAGGGCAAGGGATTCATCTGACCCAATGTTTCACCCTGCACTTCCCCGATTTTGTTCGCCAAGAAGGCGGACGGGAGCATGCGACTGTGTGTCGACTATCATCACCTGAACCAGGTGACCGTGAGGAACAAGTATACACTCTATAGGATCGAGGACCTCTTAGATTATCTCAAGGGATCAAGATGGTTCTCGAAGATAGACCTCATGTCAGGCTAACATCAGCTCAGAGTTCAGGACGAGGATGTGTAGAAGACAGTCTTTAGATGTCAGTATGGCCACTATGAGTTCATGGTTATTCCATTTGGCGTAACCAATGCACCAGCGGTGTTCTTGAGTCTAATTAATAAGATATTTCAGCCATACCTTGATCAATTTTTCATGGTCTTCATCGAAGACATATTGATTTACTCGACCACTGAGGAGGAACAGGCCTACCACTTGTGGTTTGTACTAGACACACTTCAAGAGCACAAGATTTATGGTAAGCTCTTGAAGTGTCAATTCTGGTTACATGAGGTCCAATTCATGGGACACGTCATCTCTGAGGCGGGAGTTGCGGTGGATCCTGCGAAGATCGAGGCAGTGCTAGCTTGGGAGCCACCCAGGAGCGTGACGGAGGTGCGGAGTATCTGGGGTCTAGCTGTGTACTACCGGAGGTTTGTGCCCGACTTTTCCAGAGTTGTGGCACCACTCTAAGCTTTGAAAAAGAAGGGGAAACCCTTCATGTGGTCAGATAGATGTCAGTAGAGCTTCCATGAGCTGATACAGAGGTTGACTAGCACACCTATCTTGAGTCTACCAGAGGAGGGAGTAGGGTACGTAGTCTACTGCGATGCATCAGGGACCGGACTTGGATGTGTCCTGATGCAGGAGAAGGTAGTGATCGCCTATGGATCACGTTAGTTGATGCATCATGAGCAGAACTACGCTACCCATGACCTAGAGTTAGCAACAGTGGTCTTCGCTCTGAAGATGTGGTGACACTATCTGATGGGCGAGCGATTTATAGTATAATCTGACCACCAGAGTTTCAGGTAAATCTTGTCATAGATGGACCTGAGTCTGAGATAGCGACGTTGTCTTGAGTTCCTACAGGACAATGACTTTGAGATAGTAAATACTCCTAGGAAGGGGAACATAGTAGCTGATGCTCTCAGCAAAAGGACTAGCATTCAGCTACTCAGGGAGGCGACGGAGCAGCTAGCTGCTGTGCAGATATCCTTCATGGATAGAGATAGATCATCCTTTCTTAAGTCCCTCACAGTCACTGCTCCACTTCTACAGCGGGTCAGAGAGGCACATCGTGGGGGTGTTTACTGTGAGACGTGGCGTGCATAGATATCCTCAGGACATGAACGTGATGGATTCTCTGTGGTAGGGAGCACGTCATCTTTTTCAGAGGACGTACCATGGTACCTTCTGCTTTACCAGAGGAGGTGATGAGGGAGTTTAACACTTCCCCTTTAGTGGTACATACAGTAGTGGCAAAGATGTAACCGGATCTCAGATGATAGCATAGGTGGACGGGTATGAAGAAGGTTGTAGCTAAGTTAGTTTCTAGATGCATCACCTATCATCAGGTGAAGGCGGATCACCAGGTACCAGTAGGCTTGGATCAGCCCTTGGAGGTCCCGGAGTGGAAGTGGGACGAGATATCTATGGATTTAGTGACTGTACTTCAACATACTTTCAAAGGTCACGACTCCATTTGGGTGATTGTCGACCGACACACCAAGTCGGCCCACTTATTACCCATCAGAGAGAAGGGATCAGTAGAGAGCTTGGGATGTCTCTACATTCAGAAGATTGTACGGATTTATGGAGTGCCATCATCTATCGTCTCTATTCAAGATGCTCACTTTACATCCCGACTTTGGAAGGGGTTGCAGGAGGCATTCGGGACGTATCTACGACTGAGCACCGCCTTTCACCCTCAGACAGATGGTCAGACGGAGAGGACCATTCAGACTCTCGAAGACATTCGACGTGCATGTGTCCTATACTTTGGTCGTAACTGGGGGGACCACCTACCCTTGTTGGAGTTCTCTTACAACAACAGCTACCACTCCACCGTCTGGATGGCACCATAGGAGGCATTGTATGACCGACCATGCAGATCACCTCTGTGCTGGACAGACCTTGGGGAGTAAGCACTTGTGGGACCAGAAATGGTTCTGGCCACGATAGAGAAGGTCCAGGTCATCCAGGAGCGGATGTGGACATCTCAGATCCGGCAGAAGTCTTATGCTGACTGGAGGTGGAAGCCACTAGAGTTCAAGGATGGTGACCACGTTTTCTTGCGGGTCTCGCCACGACGTGGATTACGGATATTTGGCCGGGGTGGAAAGTTATCTCGACGCTTCATCGTACCATTCTAGGTTCTTAGTAGGATAGGCGACGTGACTTATCGCCTGGCTCTACCACCTCAGTTGCACCGGGTGCACTACGTCATCCACGTATCTCAAATGAGGAGATACGTGCATGACTTGATGCATATCATTGACCATGGGGAGTTGGATATTGATGATGGGGCGACTTTTGCAGAGGCCATGGTGCAGATCGAGGATCGACAGGAGTGAGTCCTACGTGGGTGGTCGATTCCTCAACTGTGCATCAGGTGGTAGCATGGGAACCTCCAGGAGAGCACTTGGGAGCGGGAGGCTCAGATGCATGCACAATACCCACATTTGTTCTCCTATTTTATGATGTATCTTTACGGGGACGTAAATCCCTGAGGTGGGAGTAATGTAAAGACCCATAAAATTCAGGGGAAATTTTTTCTTAATTTTCTTTGGGATTATACAAGAACACAGTTTTTGACAACACATGATTCTGAGGCCCGGTGTGCCCAGAATCAATTTCCGAAGTTTACCTCGGGTACATTTAGTGAAAGAACGAGTGTGTTTCCCTAACTTTTGAACCGATGCTCGGAATCGATATTAGAGGGCACCAATGAAACTGTAGCATTGATAAATACTGAAACATGTGTAAAAAACAGTATAATTAATATCAAAATATTAATTTTAGCTACGAAAATTTAAAAAATGGGGAAAAGGAATTGAAAATTAATGGAAAATAATTGAAATAAATATGAATAAATTAATAAAAATATTAATAAAAAATAAAATTTATTATATAATGAGTTGTACCATATCTCACCATGTCGGGATTAATGGTAAGAGTTTATTTTTTAATCTTAGATCAAAATAGAGGTTGTTTAAATTCAAGTTAAATTGAGGGAAATTAATTTTTTATTTCTATTTAAAACACCATTTCCATTTATTAATGGCTATTTCTTGATTTTTCATGTATTTTTTACTATTTAACTCCCTTTTGGTTCATAACTCAATTGAAAGAATTATTTTATATGGAACCGTCATTATTTATTTTTCATTCAAAAATATTTCTCCTCCATGGACATATCATTTATAAAGTCTCGTGTATGTTCATAACATATACTTAAATTATTTCCCCCAGTCATTTTATATTTTATTTTAATTTAGTTTCAAGAAATTTAAACTTATCTTTTTAAACATTTTCCACACAGATCATTTTCTATTTATTTTGAATCTCTTTACAACAGTGAAAAAAAATATTTATTTTAAAAATATTATATATTTTTATATATAAATAATAAAATCCCTATTTTCATGGTTTTCCATAGTAGTTTATATTTCCATTTTTAAGAAATACATTTTATTATAAATTAAATGATACAAGAAGTGAATGATATTTATTCTTCTATATTAATCTTATATTATGCTACTATTAAAAAAAGAGTTTTATTATATGTCCATATCATTTAATGTTTTTTAAGTATATATGTGGATATAATCTAATGATACGATGAACCTTCTAACATTTTTTAGATTTTAGATATATATTTGATATTTTTTCATGAAACACATTTATTTCTCATCAGTTAATTAAGCTATAATGGAATTATAAACGTTTTCATATTCATGTTTAACACAAATGTATGGTTTTCCTTATGAAATGGGTGGGCCTAAAAATATATAGTCCTTTAGAGAATTGTTAATTTCATTATATATCATTAGATGACTTCTAAGGCACTGGGGGTTGAGCCCAATCTATTATGAGAGCTTTTCCTCTATATTTATTGGAATAGGGAGTAAACACAATCCTCTATTTGACTCCATCCACTTTTTGACTATACTCTTGGTATTAATTCCTACCGTAATAAATAGTTTTATACTCTTACCATGGTTTTTAACTCCTATTCAATACTCTTTTTCCTTTATTTTATTTTCTTGTCTCTTGAAAATTAACTCATGTTTTCCCACTCTTTGGAATTATTTATTATTTTGTTCCCAAATACATTAACTATGTATGATAGTTTATTATCTTGGTTTCATGTATTATGACTAAATTATGTTATGTTAATATAGCATTAATATGTTGTTACACAAATATAATCACATTATTCTCAGTTATGATCTTTGATTTTTTCCCTTATACTTCCTCTTACAACTCATTTGAGAACACCCTTTATTATTTTAACATTAATGAATTTATGGAGAATATTATTATGTATGATATTTATATAATGGTATCATGTGTGAGGAATATATGTGGGGATTTTTTAGAATGGTTTCCAGATATGTTTCTTATACATATAGTCTCTAATAGTAATAAACTAATATATATTGTGTTGTGACATGTTATGAGATGTAATTAGTATTCATGTAAAATGATGTAATAGTTATGTATGTTTTTTCTGGTCATCTTAGATGGTAGATATATGTGGATTTGTAAAATTAATAGAATATGTCATGATGAGTAAAATGATGAAACATAAAAAACCATTGTTAAACTGAAAGTGATATTAGATGAACCTAAAATAAAATATGTTGAAATAAAGGGGTAATAATCTATTTTATCCTTGGATTGATTTATCTATTCATTTGATTCATTAATCTAATCAACATGTCTTGATAGTTACACTGACCATTCGTGTTTTAGTCATTGGATAAAACTATAATGAATATACTGAACAACAAAGGTGGTTGACATTGTAATGACCATCCCAATGAGAAAAATATATATAATGGGATATGGAAAACAGAATATCATATATATATTCACCCAAATCTCTAAAGATGTGAAAAATAATGTGAATCATACTGAATATGAAATTTATTTATAGAAGGAATTACACTTCATTGAGACCTTTTAGTGAAAGTTTCCACTATTCATTTTGAGGTCCTCTAATCCCCAATTTTTTCAGTAATGAATCAACATAATAGAAGTGATATATTTGTTCATTTGTGATCATGTCATGAAAATGTTATTTTTTTAATACCATTAAGGTGAGACTAATCAGTGGTTTAATCTCTTTAATACTATTGTAAATGTTGAAGATATCATCTCAATGGAATGTGAGTAGTTTATAAAGTATGTTTTTAGTAAAAAATTCCCCAAACCACTTAGTATAAAGTGGAGATAAAATTAATGAAGATTAATTAAAAGGATGATAAATCCATTATTACCTATTAATAAAATATTACGAAGCATTCAAGGTACGATTCTAGTTTTATCATCTACCATGAAATTAAAATTGTCTATTTCTGTAGTGGATTGAAACCAAGTCCCTAAAAAAATTAGATATTAGGGACATTGGTTTCTAAGAAGATATATTATGATATTTAGTGATGTTAGAAATGGGAATTATAGACTCCAAATATTTTTCTAGTTTTGGAAAAAATAAGGGAAATGTTGAGTTTTATGGAATCTGATTTGATAATACCCATGGAGGAATGAAAATAAATCTATCTATAGAATAAAAGTATAAGATAAGTCATATAGTAAATTACCTTAATGTTTTAGGTAAATTATTCATGTTTTTAAGGTAATTCCATCAGCAATATAATACAAAATAGATATTAAAAGGCCAATCAATTGGATAAACAAAAATAAAGGTCCACCTAATGAAATGCCCAAACTAAAATTCCTAAATTATAAGGAGTATAGATGTTAAAAAATATTCCACTAATGCATGTGTTAATAATGAAAATTGATTCTATTTACCCCATACTATAAGATATAATGAGACAATGTGCACAATAAAAACATTTATAGTGGGTTATAAGAATAAAGTTGTAAAATTTATACTCACATTCTACTAAATAACTGGAAATGTATTTTTGGATTATGGTTCTATCCACTCCTTCATATCTGGAATGTTTTCAATGGTCATAAAATTGCTATCCTAGTGGATAGATTTCAAATTACCAATGGAATCTTTTAATAGTGTTATTATTATAACACAAGTTTAATACTCTTCATAGATTGATAATTGAGTGAATATTCTTCAAACGGTTTTTTTATTATTCATTTTTTTGGAATTTTAAGTGGACTCATATACTTTTATATCTATATATATACTATATCAATTTTCATAATTAGGTAATCACATTTCATATTCCAGGTCAACAGATGATTATTTGTCAACATAAGGTTATCTATGAACTCCATGAAGAAGATATTTTTCATTGTATGGGTCTTTTTACCTATAAATGATGTTTATATAACTCAATTAATAACTAAAAAACTAAATGATAAAGATATACATATTTTTCATGAATATTTAAATATAATTATAGAAGACTATCCCAATATTTATCTAGATAATTCGGTTGATTTTTTCATAGAACATATACCTTGAGATACACTACTATCAATGTCTCCTTATAGAATTGCCTCAAAAGAGTAGTAAGAACTTAAGATGAAAATATATGAGAATAGAGATAAGGATTTTATATACCTATTTATTTAGAATTGGGTGAACCAGTCTTATCTTTGAATAAGAAACAAGGATCAATACATCTTGGGGTTTCATAATATGAACATAAAAATATCATGATAAAAACAAGAATAATCTACTCTATAATAATGACTTGATTGATTAGGTGACTACCAAATATTTTATGAGACAGATTCTTTTCAATTCCTTTTATGTCTTTTGTTTTACACTACACTATGATTAGATTGCACTATATACAACACTGAATTAGCTTGTGAAATATGCAACACTATTCTTGGCTTGTGTTGCGCACAATTTTGAGTTATTGTGATATAATTCATTTCACGCAACCCTAATTATAGATTTTGTACAATTTATAAATGAACTAGATTTGTATTATTTTATACAAAACACCACATTAATATTTCACTACATGAAACACTAACATGTTTTTCATTACATGCAAGAGAGACCTTCCCTAATAGATTATGTGGTACGCAATACCGAGTTTCACTAAACAATGATATATTCTTAATATATTTTTATTTGATGGGGTATAAACTTTCCATTATGAATATTATTAACCAAATTTTTAATTTCATAACATTATCATTCATCTTACATATTTTCCAAAACATGATATGAGAATAAAATTATTTTTTTCGGATAAATGAAGTATTTTTCAAAAAATGCAGTTTTATCGCCTTTTGATGGAACACCAATTTTAAATATAATTTTTGACATGTTTATAAGTTAAATTTGAAAAAATAAACACCTTATTTTGAATAAGGATATAAAAGTTTACTTTGGATAAATTTTTGATATTTTTCTGATAATTTTCATATTTTGATGAATAGTAAAAATACACAAAATTTTAATTAAAAAAACTTTTTTCATTGAGATAATTTATACGGGTAAATTATAATATTAAATTATTTTAATGTATTAATAGAATATATTTTTAAAATTTAATATACTGTATTTAATTATCGTTAATTTTACATTGAATTCTTGTGTAAAAACATTTCAATCTTTTGCAATGTTTTAAACTAAAAACCCATTTTTTCGACAAAGAGATTAATTTTATATTAACTACTAAAACACCTGTGTTTTGAATTTCGAAAAATGGAATCCATATTTGTAATCATAATGTTCAATTTGTGTAAATAGGTACTTTTTATTTTTGGACATTGTGAATAGTCACTTCAGTAATTATTTTATTTACCATGGTTAAAGGGTAAATATGGTTGATGAAGAAAAAAAATAATATTAAACTACCCTAACACAATCATTAATCCTATTGTATGAGATATTCCCGACCAACGATGTCCTTGGGTAGATTTTTGGACCCCATAGATTCACATGGATGCGAAAATGACATTTTATAAGAATTAATTTAACGTAAAGATAATTATAAGCTAAAGATATATATTTTACTAAATCGATTTTAATATAGGGTTATATAACTGATATATTTGTCTATAAATAGTAAATGGAAAAATAAAAATATTTCCTACATCATGGTATTTTATTTATATTTTTTTGACATTAGATAGATATTTTTATTTTTGACACAATTATGATGTCGTGATTACCTCATTAATTAAAGATTCAAATAAATGAATTTATAGATATTAATAAAAATTTAATTTGGTTATTTTTGTACCAACTCAAACTTTTATTAATCTAAATTCCACTTTATATAATTAAATGTATTATTATTTGAAATATTTATATAGGATATGCACTTATTTGGTTTTATGTTTTTTGATTTTAAAATATTGTCAAGCATTGTGATCGTTTCTAATATAGTTGTTAAATAGTAATCACATGATTAGTATAAATATAGGTCTTTAACAAATCCAATTTAAACCGAAAATTGAATCGATGGACTAATCCATTATAATTTCTACATACGAAGCCCATTTGTCGGTGAGTAAAAAGGAGGTATCGTCATTGAGATTCACTCTTGACCAATACCAATCCAATCTTCCACATGTTAATCTTGAGCGGAACAACCTATAGGGGAAATAAAAGTTAATAGAGATTACCACTCATGCTATGTTTTCTAATCTTCCCCAAGAGTCTTTCACCATCACACACCTTACCCTTCGAACTTATGTGGGTGTTGTTAGGAGTTATGTAATAAGACCCTAGTACTATGAACACTATTTTGAATAGAGAATATTCTTTCATTTTATTATTGTATCTTTGTAAAGCACAAATTGTATTATTTTTTAGATAATATTCAACTAATAAAACTATTTTGATGAATTGATGGATTTTTCTAATTCAATAATATTTTAAATAAATATTATTACTAAATTACTTTTTATTAAATATAAATGACCATATAATTTTTATGAATACAATTGTGATTTTTACTATGGTTTGAAATTTATAAATTTTATATAAATGTCAGTTTTTATTTTAAAAGTAAAAATTCACATATTTAGAAAATTATTTAGATAAAATGAATATTATTTTTGGAATTAGGATGTCAAAATTATTCAACAATGACTATTTCATAATTTTTTGAGAAACTTGAATTTTTGGATAAAAATTAAATACTGTTTTAATATATAATGTGTTTTTTGACATCATAATGACCCAATAGTGATTTAATAAAATACTATAATCATTATGTTCGTAAAATATATATTTTTCCATTAAAACAATGTGATTTTAGGTTTTTTTGATTTATTTTACAATGCCTTAGTGTACCCTCTAAGAATTATAAAACATTGTATCTTTTTAAATTGATTTCCTTGAAAGTGTGACTCACCTCCACATAATAAACCATATTATTTTAAGAAGATATTCCATTGTCATTTTAAAATAATTTTTTTAACTCCCATTTGGAATAAAAGTTAAAAACCTATGATATGGTTTGTGGGTTTGATTAGTTTATTGTCTGGTGTCCCTAACCCAAATAATAATTAATTCCTTCTCTATTCCTATATAGACCCACCCAAGATCCCACTACCTATTCACTAAAATTATTTTGAGTTCGTACAACCATTTATCTACTCTTACTACATTCCTATTAAGGCAATCCAAGCTCCCAAGAAGCCTCTCCCAAGCCTCTCCCAAGCCTCTGGGATCACACATCCAAGTAAGGGATTCCTTCCTTTCTCATTTTATCCATGTTTCTTAATATGCGTATGTCCATTTATTTTAAATTATAAATGTTTTCGTATTATTTCCCAACACCCCCATACTTATCTCTTTATGTTTAAATGATGATATACCCCTTTATCTCTCATTAATGCCTCCCATGTACACCTGTTACCATGCCGAAATTCTGTAAGGAATTTTTCTCTCATTATTTACATTGATGAAATTATTTTGTATTCTGAATCTATATTCCATTAAATTTGTTGGAAAAAATAAATATATGTCCTGTTAATTTACATTTCATGTACATATGATGATACACCCATTTCACTCTCATAATCCTTTTTTTAATTCTTATGTCACCCTGTTCTACTGCTGAAATTTCAATGTGATTTTCCAAGCCAAAGTCATTATGTAGTGAATACAATGACCATTTATCTATTAAGGGTATTCACCTTTATGAATATTTACTTACATATTATAGAGTATCATGTTTTAATTCCACATTCCATTATCGTAGAATAACTGATTATATTTAATGAATCCATGTTGTATGATCCATGTGGCACACTTATGCATGAAATGAAATGTTTAAGAAGGGTGCACCCTGATATTGCTCCAATGCATTGGCTAAAGACTAGTATCATGATATGTCAAGTGAAATGAGGGTCTACACATGGTATTTCAAGTGAAATGAGGGTTTACTCATTCTCCATGTGCAATGAGTATTGGCTCATCCTAATACCATGTTAAGTGTTGTTGCCACATTACCATGTTATGATAATCAAGATATATCATGCTGTTATGTTCATGTTTATTTATGCTCCATTAATATGCATATTGCATAGAATTTATTGAATTCTTCATGTTATGTATTGTTTAATCCCATAATGGTCTTTTTAGCTCACCCTTTTCTTATGCATGTCCTCAGGTTATCCCATGCAATGTTATGTACGAGGGAATATAGTGGTCATGTAAAGGATGTTTTTAATAAAGATGTTGTGTTTAATGTTTTATGTGGTTATGTAATGTTCCTAATACTTGAATACACTAGACCTATCAGACTTCTATGTAGTATAATGTGAATATTTTATGTAATAAATCATGTTTAAGTGTGTAATAAAAAACAGGGTTGTTATAGTTGGTATCATAGGATAAGTTTAGTTATTTTTAGGATTAGGATTTGAAAACCCTTGTGAAGCCTTAGATACAAGACTATGTATAATGAAAACACCCCTAAATTTTGGTGAGTATTGAATAAGTGTTTTATCATTAAAATACATCCATCCCTAGATATGAGCAGGTAGAGGCGGGTCTGGCACAAATGTATCTAGGAGTGAAAAAAACCGAAAATGAGTTTCGGGATTGACCTAGGGTATCCTGGTACATGACAATGGGACATGATGCACTCTTGGTTATGACACTCCTAGGGGTATTATTTGGTATATTCCCTATTTTAGTATGATCCATTATTTTAAAGTAATTAATAAAATTACTCTAAGGATAAATGTAGGGAAGTAGATCATGGATAGCATAGATTGACGCCTATAGATTCATAAGTTAAGGAAATAAAAGTTATTTATAAGTCATTTGTTTTGTCCATGGATTACCATTTATTTGTTAACCCTAAATTTTTTTATTCCATCTAATGGCCAGTAATAGGAGGACTCAGGCAAACAACCGAGACGAAGATAAATGTGATGATTGTTCTAATGAGATTCCAAATTTGATGGTAACAGGAATCGCGAACTTTGTCATAATACTCTCTCAGTTAACTCATGATTTTAATAAAAACATGGGTCAAGAGGAATGGTCAACCCCCCCCCCCCCCCCCCCCCCGCCCAGAAAGAAAAGGTTGCAATCAAGAGATTCATGAGACAAAGGCCTCTTACTTTTAATGGAACATCTGATCCCTCAATTACCGAACAAAGGATCCACTCCATTGAAAAGATCTTCTCTATCCTAAAATGTTCTGAACAAGAGAAGGTTCTTATGGATTCTTATCATATGAATGGTGAAGCTGATCAATAGAGGACATTGATCAAGAATAAGAAACTCTAGGAGGATATCGATGTGTTAAAATTGAAGGATTTCTGTAAAATATTTTAGATAAATATTTTCCATGCACCCTCCGACTTAAGAGGGAAAGGTTCATCCTTGACCCCATAAAAAAAGATGACAAATCCATCGGACTATACATGGAAAACATAACAAGGCTTGCACGATATGCCTCCGACTTTATCGTTACCCCCGAATGAAAGGTTGATCAATTCTTTGGTGGGATGAAACCAATCCTGTGAAAATACATTCTGATCCATGACTTCGACAGCTATGAGGAAATTGTCTGTTGTGCCCTCAAGGTCGAAATGGAGATCAGAGAATCTCAGGGGTATCATATGGCTAAGAAGAGTAAGGTGGTCTTCAATTCTGGCATTCCAATGGAAAATCCAATAGTGCTAAAAAAATACAACACCACATTTTCCAATGGTGAAAAATGAAGCACCCCTGAAATTTACAGAAGTGGACAAGGAAGTGCTTTAGGTGTGGAAGAGAAGGGATCCTATCTGTTAACTACCGACAAGAAAAACACTCGACTACGACAGAGGAGAGGATAACTCTGTTTGACTCTAAACACTTTGTACAATGCTTCAACTATAATGAACTAGGGTACCTTGAAAATCAGTGCCATATGCTAAGGGTTTTTGGAGGTAACCAACAACCTCCATGGAAGTAAGGGTGAGATTTTTCTATCCCTACAGCCGAAGTGATCCCTGAAAATGAATTGGTGATAGGTACTCTAGTTATCCATTCAAGAAGATAGAACATACATGTTAATTCTAGTTTTATGCATTCTTCTGTATCCCAAAGTTTTAGTAGAATAATCCCAACACCACCACAAATCATGGAAGTAAAGATGTCAGTGAGTACGTGAAATGGGGAAATTGTTGCATCCCATTAATATAAATCATCTCCTGTCATAATTTGTTAAATGAACTCCCAAGAGAACCTCATCATACTCCCTCTAGGTGAATTTAATTCAATTCCATGCATTTATTGGCTTTCTGTATATAGAGCCAACATAAATTACCATGATAGGGAAATCACTCTCTATATGGAGAATCGACCCATGATTCTATTCAAGTGAAAGGATAATGATGAATCTAATTTATCACCATCATCTCAACCGTGGATATTACTTCCCTATGGGGACATGTATTTGGATCATATGGTAGAGTCTAAGGAGGAAACCCTCCTTAAATAAATGCCTATTGTGACGGAATTGGCAGATGTTTATCCCAAGGAATTTCCTAGTCTTCCTCCTAGAAGAGATGTTCAATTCATAATTTAACTTATACAATGGAAATTTCCAATATCCAATACTTTATATAGAATGGTTGTTGTGGAGATTGAGGAGCTGAAGAAATAACTACATGAGAATCTGGATAAAGAGTTTATATTCCCAAGTACATCATAATAGGCTGCACCAGTTTTCATTATCAAGAAGAAGGTTTGGTCCATGCGCATTTTCATTGATTATCGTGATCTCAAAAAAAACAAGATAAATAACAAGTATCCTTTGTCACAAATTAATGACTTGTTCGATATTCTATATGGAGCACAATACTTTTCCATGGTGGATTTGTGTCCAGGATACTACCACATAAGGGTGAAGAAAAAGGATTTCCCCAGGACTGATTTCCTTACAAGATACGGGCACTATGAATTCATAGTAATGCCTTTCGGACTCACTAATGCTCTAAAAATCTTCACAGACTTAATGAATAGTTTCTTTATAGATTATATCAAAAAAATTATGGTAGTCTATATAGATGATATTCTAATATACTACAAAACCACGGAGGAGCATGTGGAGTATCAAAGAATTGTACTAGAGATCTGGTGAAAGTAGAGGATACAGGAAATGTACAACAAGTGTGTGTTTTGGTTGAATGAGGTCTCATTCTTGGGTCACATCATCACAAGCTATGGTATATCTATAGATCCCTCCAAGATAGCTGCAATTGGGGGTTGTTCGAGGCCAACATCGGTAACGGATATCCATTGCATCTTGGGGTTAGCTAGATATTATTGCTGATTTGTGAGAAATTTCTCACAATTTTCCAACCCTCTTACTAAGATAACTTGAATGGGAGTAATGTTTTCTTGGGGTGATAAATGTGGAGAGAGCTTCATCGAGTTGAAAGGGAGGATTATCACTATGCATGTGCTCACACTACCCACAAGTGGAGAACGTTTTTGGGTATTTATTGAAGCTCCAAAGAAGTCCTGGTTTGTGTGTTGATGAATAATGATAAAGTGATAGCCTACTCCTCATGGAAGCTTAAGATCTATGAGCAAAACTATCTCATGCATGATCTGGAGTTGGCGGCTATGATCTTTGCGGTGAAAATCTGGCAGCATTATCTCTATGGGGAGAAGTGTGAGATATATACTAATCCCAAGAGGCTCAAATATATATTCAAACAAAAAACGTTACATATGTTCCAAAGAATATACAAAAAACTCATCAAGGATTATGATTTCTCAATACACTACCATCCCATTAAATGAAAAAGGTAGAAAATGCACTAAGTAGAAAGGATCATGCATCTTTATCAATGATTAGAATTGGAAAGTATCCAATCTTCTTAGATTTGATGAAGATAGAAATGGGAATGATTAAGGGAGGAACATCATCAATCCTTTCTCAAATGATTGTTCAACCATCCCTCATGGATAAAATAAAGGATTCACAAATAAAGGATTTGGAAATTCTGAAATGGGTGGTAGCTATCAAAAATAGGGAATCCATAGAGTTATTCATTGACAAGGATGGAATTTTGTGATTTGGGTCATGATTACATGTACCATCCGATCTAGATATAAAGAAGGAGCTTCCGAATGACGCACATAGCTCAAAATTCTCTATTCACCAGGGAAGCACAAAGATGTATAGAGACCTTCGAGAAAAATTTTCGTGGGAAAATATAAAAATGGAGATTGCAAAATATACATCAAATTGCCTGGTGTATCAGCAAATAAAGGGTGAGAGGAAAAAGACTAAGGGGATTATGCAACCACAACCCATACCAACATGGAAGTGAGACAACATTACCATGGACTTTGTCACTTGATTTCCAAGAACATCTAGAGGAAAAAATTCTATATGGGTCATTGTGGATTGTCTTATAAAGGCAAATCACTTTATTATGATATGAGAGGACTTCTCATTGGATCAACTTGAACAAATTTACATCAAAGAATTGGTAAGGCTGCATGGGGTACCACTATTTGTGGTATCTGATCGTGATATGAGATTCACGTCAAAGTTCCGAAAAAGTCTCCAACATGCCATATTCACTGAAATGAACTTTAGTATAGCTTATTATCCTCAAACTGATGTCCAATCTGAGCAAACTGTTCAAACACTAGAAGATAAGTAAATATCATGTTCTATGGACTTCAAAGAAAGATGCAACCAACACCCCCACTGGTTGAATTCTCCTATAATAAAAGTTTCCACTTGAGAATATGAATTCCACCATATGATGCCCTTTATAGGAAAAGGCGAAGAACACTAACGTGTTGGGATAAAGCCTATGAGTGTAAGATTTTAGGACCTAAAATGGTCAAAGAAATAATGCAGAAGTCGAAAACCATTCAGTATCATATCAAGGCATCCCCAAGCTGATATAAGAGTTAGGCAGATAATCATCGATGAGACCTTGAGTTCAAAGTAGGAGACATGTTATTTCTATGCATATCTCCATGGAAGAAGATCGTGATGTTTGGAAAAAAGGGAAGATAAGTCCTAGGTACATCGTCCCCTTTGAGATTTATGATCATGACAGGGTTGTAGAATATTGACTTGCACTTCCACCCACAATGGCCGAAGTAAATGACGTCTTTCATGTTTTCCTCCTAAAGAAGTACATACCATACCCTTCGCATCTACTCTCTTCCGAGGTAGTACAATTAGAGGTTGATCTATCTTACGAGGAGCAACCAGTGAATATCTTAGATCGTAGAGAAAAGTTAAACGAAATAATACAATTCCCTTGGTCAAGTTTTGAGGGGAAACAACAAGATTGAAAATCCACCATGGGAATCAGAGGAAGTGATGAAGAAGAGTTACCCACATCTGTTTTAGTGTGGGAAAAGGAAATTTTGACGGAGAAATTCCTTAAGAGGGGAATATTGTAATGACCAGAACTTTTATTAATGAAAATTCCTCTTTATCTAATTAAATGTCTTATTATGTGAAATGGTTATATAACATATTCACTTCTTTGTTTTTATGTATTTGGGATTTTAAAATACCCTAATTCATTGTGACCATTGATAATATAGTTGTTTAATAGTGATCACATGATTATTATAAATATAGGGCTTTAACAAACCCAATTTACTCAGGCAAAGAATGAGATGACCTCATCCAGAAGAATTTCCCCATACAAAGCCCATTTTTCGGAGCTCAGAAATATGGTGGTGTCTTTGGGCTTCTCTCTTGACCAAGCCCAAGCTGAGCATCAACACGTTAATAATGAGTGGAACCACCTACAGGGGAAGTGGATGTTAATAGAGATTACGACCTGAGTGTTGTTATCCAAGCCCCCCAAGAGTCTGTCACTATTACCCACATTACTCATGGGTCTTATGTGGGTGTTATAAGGGGTTATGTAACAAGACCCTAACACAATATGCATTATTTTGTATGGATAATATACTTTCATTTTATTATTGTTAATTTTTAAAGCACAAATACTATAATTTTTTTAGTTAATATTCTATTAAGAAATATATTTTGATGAATGTATATATTTTATTGAATTATATTATATTTTAATAAAATATTATTACTAAATTACTTTTTATTAAATATAAAGAAACATATAATTATAATGAATACAATTGTGATATTTATTAAGGTTTGAAATATATGAATTTTCGATAAATGTCAGTTTTTATTTTAAAAGTAAAAAATTCACATATTTAAAAAATTATTTAGATAAAATTAATATAATTTTTGGAATCAGGATGTCAAAATTATCCAATGGTGAATTTTTAATAATTTTGAAGATAGTCGAATTTTTGATAAAAAATAAAATACTATTTAATAATATAATGTGTTTTTTAACATCATCAGGACCCAGTAGTGATGTAATAAATTAATATAAACATTATGTTTGACTAAAATATTGTTTACCAATAAAATAATTTGACTTTAGGTTTTTTTGATATATTTTGGAAATCCTTAGTAGACCCTCTATGATATATAAAACATTTTAGCTTTTTAAATTTATTTTTTTGAGAGTGTGACTCACCACGACAAAAGAAACCCTATTATTTTTATAATTTCGGCCATTGGGATTATAAAATAATGTTTTACACTACCCTTGGACAAAAACCATGGTCTGGTTTGTGGTTCTGATTAGTTTAATGTGTGGTGTCTCAAACCTAAATAATAAAAAATTCCCTCACTTTTCCTTTATAAACCCACCCAATCTCTCAATTATGATTCACTCAAAGCCTATGGAGTTCTCCCAACCTATTCCCTAATCTCTTCATAATCCTCCCATGGCTCCCCAAGCCCCCAAGAAGTCTCTCTCAAGCCTCTCCCAACCTTTGGGATTACACATCCAAGTAAGGGATTCCTTCTTTCCTCATTTTATCCATTTTTTTAATATTGTTATGTCCATTTATTTTTAATTATAAATGTTGGGGTTTGATTTCTCACCTCACCATAATACCCTCTTTATGTTTTAATGATGATATACCCCTTAATATCTCATTAATTCCTCCCATGTACACCTGTTACCATGCCGAAATTCTGTAAAGACTTTCTCTCTCCTCTTTTACATTCAAGCAATTCATTTGTATTATGAATCTAAATTTCCTTACATTTGTTGGGACATGTATCTATATGACCACCTTAATATCCATTTCATGTATATATAAGGATAAACCCATTTCTCTCTCATCAACCATTTTTACGAATTCTTATGTCATTTCATTATGTAGTTGAAATTGCACCATGATTTTCGAAGACAAAGTCATTGTATAGTGAATACCATTCCCATTTCTATGTCAATGGTATTCACCTTTATGCACATTTACATATTTATTATAGAGTTACTTTTATCAATTACATTTTCCTTTATTTTGAAATAAATTATTATGTTTAATGAATCTATGATGTATGATCCATGTGGCATAGTTATGCATGAAATGAAAATGTTTGAGAAGGGTGCGCCCTAATAGCACTCCAATGCATTGGGTAAAAATTAGTATCATGATACGTTAAGTGAAATGATGGTATAATCAAGATATTTCAAGTGAAATGATGGTTTACTTATACTCCATGTGAAATTAGCCTTGGATAATTCTAATACCATGTTAAGTGTTATTTCCACATTTCTATGTTATGATAATCATGTTATATCATGACTTTATGTTCATATTTATTTTATGCTCCATTTATATGCCTATTTTATAGCATATATTTTTTTCTTCATGATATGTATGGTTTAATCCCTTAATGGGATTTATAGCTCACCATTTTCTAATCCATGTCCTCATGTTATCCAATGAAATGCTAAGTATGAGGGAATGTAGAGATCCAATAAAGGATGTTTTCCATAATGATGTTGTGTTTCATGTTTGAATTTTTTATTTAATGTTCCTAAGACCCAAATAAAATAGACCTCTCGATATTCTTTATTGTACCATGTGAAGATTTTGTATAATAAATTAGGTTTAAGAGTTTAATAAAAAGTAGGGTTGTTAAAATTTTGATGTAATACACAAATTTTATGGATGATATAGACATATTATATATGAGTTAATTCCTTATTTTATAAGGAATTATGTTGTTGTAAATTTTTATAAAAGTCATATATGAATTTTTTCCAAAATTGACACAATTCATAAATTAAAACATCAAATAGTTTATTAAACGATATTAAATTCCTAAAAATATATAATTCAGCCGAATAGTTAATATAAGTTCAAATATGTCATAGATAACTTTTTAGTGGGTTATTTAACGTAATATGATAATTACATAAACCCCCAATGTGTAAATAACATGATATCACCATAAGATTAAAAAGGGTAAAATAAGGGTAAAACCAAAAAGACAAGGATAAAAAAATATAAAAAACCTATAAAAAAATATTACATAATAGGTATTCTGACCAAAAGCATCTTATATTCAAATTAAATAAGTTTTGGGCAATTTAATTTCTAAATTTAATATATAAAAAATTAATATTTTGGGACTTTCCTAAAATGACCCTATCCTATCTTATAAAAAGGGATCATCCTTCCTCTCATTTTCACTTAATTTTTATCGTTCATGATCATAAAAACTCTTCCCATTTCTCCTCTAAAATTCCCTAGTTACATTCTAGAGGTTCGTTCCTTCTCAAAAGACCAACTCTAGTGCCTAAGGGGAAATTTAATGAAGGCACATCGAGGAAGAGGTAATCTCTTATACCGATTCTTTCAAACTTATTTTTTATTCTACTTTAGCTTATTTAGTTGTTTAATTATAAATTAATAACATAATTGTCATTAATATACTGATATGTTATTATAAATTCTAAAAACCCTATTTCACCTTCTATCCATCCTATGAAAAATGATATCACCACGCGTGTGTATGTATGGATTATCGTCTCCACGCCGTGGTATAATCTGTTTTTCATCACCACCTTATTGGGTGGGTATGATGGTGGAAATAATAACAAAATTTGATTATTATAACATGATACTAATTATGATATATTATACAACATAAAATTCAATACTATTCAAGAACTATGGGAACGATATCGTCGCTCGTGGCTACGTATGGTTTACCGTTTCCACAACGTGATTAGATTCATTCTCAATGTTACCCATTCAAGAATGATTATAAAGTATATATAATAAATAATTATGGAATATATGACATCATAATGCTAATTTATTTATCTATATATATATTACTTTTACATAATTCCATTCAATTTAATAAGGAAACGGAAACAATGTTCAGGTGTACGTACGACCTACCTTCTCAATGAACAGTATATTCATTTTCATTTATATATATATTATATATATTTTTATATACTGAATATATGTGATATATAAATAAATTTTTACCTCAAATATTTAAGTAAATCATTATATATATTATAATATCAAGAATAACAAGTCCAACCACGTACGATAAATAAAACAATTATTACCAAAAATGTTTCTTTAACTGGGAATTGAAAAATGAATAAGAAATATAAATTTGTAAGTGAATCATATATGATATCATAAATATTGTTATGGTTATGTTATAAGTTTATAATATATTTAAACCCACTATACAGGAGTCACAGACATGTACAAAATAAATTGGACCTATGGTAAGGGATAACTTTTCAATCTCATTTTTATCTAAAATTGTTTATACATAAGTTTTTACTGGGGATATATTAATCATCCATCTCCATGTTTTCTAAAATGTTTTCACTAAATTTTTAACATTATTATTTTTGTTTTTAAAGTCAATTTTACCCATTTTTTAATTTTACTACATAGTATGGAAGGAATATTTCTTTTGTTTTCCATTCAAGGTACACATCGAATTTTCCAGCAAAAGTATGAGGAGAATGTTTTATTAGCTTATACGACATAAACATATGATTCCATATTTATAACACATTATTTTCATGAATCTTCCTCTACATGATTTCAATAATATTTTTACGTAAATTATTTTATATAAAAATTGACTTTAATTTTGAGAAAAGAAAACGTTTTGGTTGAAGAAAGGATATTTTCTTCATGATTTAAACTAAACTATTTTATCAAAATTATTTTCCATATAAAATGTCATTAGGTTATGTTTATATCCCTGTTATTACTTTTATTTAATTGTGTTAATGATAGAACTATTTTTATGAAGTCCATTTATTTATATTGATTATTTTATTATTGAATGATGTTTAAGAATCCCATTTTATTTCATTGGTTATGTTATGATAAATTATTTATGTATTTTTGGATCATGTATGCTTAATTTATATATGAGATTGGTGGCACCTAAATATCCCTCCAATGCATTGGGTAAAGATTTGTATCTCATGAGATACAAATGACTTGAATAGTAGGTAAATATGGTTATGTAATACATGGCTAGAATGAGGATAATGTATTTTAAATAATACGGCTAAAAAAATGTTTGAATTTTTATAACACCTTATTTCCATGAAGCTTTCTCTACACATTTTGAATATTATTTTCAATTAAATTACTTTCTTTTAAAATTGGTTATAATTTTGAGAGAAGAAAACGTTTTGGAAGTGGAAATTATATTTTCCTCATTAATTATGCCCATGTGTTTTATCAAAAATATTTCCACCAAAAAGGAAATAGGGTTATGTTTATATACATATTATTACATTCAATTGATTGTGTTTATGCTGTAATCTTTTTTATGAATTCAATTTATCTTATATGGATTATTTTATGATGGAATGATGTTTAATAATACAATTTTATTTCATAGGTTATGCTATGATTAATGATTTATGTATTTGTGGAACACATATGAATACATTCATTAGGAGATGGGTGGGACCTATATCTCCCTCTAATGCATTGGGTAAAGATTTATATCTCATGTGATAGACATGACTAGAATGAAAGGTAAATCTGGTTCTATAATACATTGATGAAACGATAAGTAAACCCAGTTCAGTAATGAACTTTGTCCACTATGATGGTGTTGGAAGCAATGCTTTGGCTACTATGGAAATCATAATATTTTATTATTATTTTTCAATAGTTACATGGTCCGTGCCAATGCTATTATATCATGGTTAATATTCCATTATGATCTATTCCTTACATATTTAGATGATTTATTTCATGACTCATTATTTATATTTTTAAACTTTATGCCCATGTTTTTACATTCAAATATATATGGTTTGTTTTATTTTCTCCATGTTTAGCCTTACTGAGATTTTGATCTCACCATTTTTATTTTTTCGTTTCCTCAGGAAATTAATAGAGGATTTATATAGGAAAAAAAAGGGGGAGATATTTATGGTATATGATGAAGATCATTCACCACGATTAGAAGATTGTGTTCTGAGTTAAACTAATATTGTATTTTGGTGTCTGTTTGTGTCATGTATTAAGTATTCGTCAATAAAATGTAATGTACATGTACGTCAAGATTGGGTCTCTATGGTTGGTATCAGAGTGAAGGATTATTTAAACATTAGAAAGTAGGATGTGAGAACTTTAGTGAGATACCTAGAGATATTTCTACGGTATGTATAGGGATGTTCTTAAGGTTTAGTATAAGTATAGGTTACAATCCTATAATTATGATAAAAATCATGAATAACCTAGGTTTTATCCTAAAATGTTTTAGATGGAATGTACTCCCCCTTAACTATGGTGTTTTCCTATAATGAGTTTTACCTCTCACAAAAAAAATTGGGTTTTAGAAAATGGGTAGAAATAGAAGGATTCATGTTAATAGAGAACCTGATGGACAATGGAATGATATTCATCATGAGGAACCAAATGAAATGGGAGTTCAAGAGGAAAACATCCTTATTATTCATAATCAGTTATCCCATAATATGATTAATATTCTCAAGATTGGTGATTTTCCTAAAGCAGCTAATAAAAGTAATATGGTGTTTCATGTTGATCATAAAGGAAAAAAAGTTCAATTTTCCCCATGTAAATTATGTGGGAAGAGACATCAAAGAAAATGTTTCAAAGGATCTGGAAGATGATTTGGGTGAGGAAAAGAAGGAAACAAATCTAGTAATTGTAAAATAAAAGGTTTTGTTAACACAATGGACAATGATAATGGTATTAATAAGACATCAAAAATGGTTAAATTTTTTAAATTTCGAATATATGGACATTATGAAAATTGATGCACTAATGGAAAATCTCATAAATAGAATCTTCATTATGATATGGGTATTATTAATTTTGTTGATGATGAAGAGACTATAAATTATATATTGGCTAAAGATGTTTTAAGGAATAAAATGATGAAGCTCGGTCAATGGTTTATGAAGGTAGTGGAATGATTACATGTTTATTAAGAATAATGATGTATAAGTAATTTAATGGTACTATGGAATAAAGAAACATCTATGGATGGTTACACAATTGTTTTTTTCACTTAAGAACTTGAAATTATATGTTTAATGGTACCAGTAACCATGAATGGTTATTATGAAATTTTTGGAAAGCACATGATATTTGCATAATGAATGGATAAGGAGAAAATAGGATGTTTGATAGTATTAATGAGCTCATGAATGATTAAAGGAAAAAGTGATATCATGGTTAGAGTATATATAATTGTTGTTATATTTAGTGTGTGGAAAGAATTAATTTTGATATAATGCATGTTGTCACTAAGATTCTATGATAATCCATGTTATTATCATATTTCAAGAGAATACCCGATTAAGGAATTTAGAAGTTTGGAATGTGACAAATATGAATGTCCAAATGAGATATGGGAGATAAAGATTATGTATATTTAGTTCACCTCATTAGAAATTTTTATATTTTCAGTTTTGGAAGGATTATAATGTTATTCTGGTTGATGTTTTTTAGATTAACATATTATCTCACTATAGATAGAATATGCATATTTAATAATGTATCAAAACTTTTTTTGAGACATATAGAATGACCTATAATTCTATTATATAATCTTTTAACACATCAAGAATGAAAAATTCAATTTCATTTCTTTAAATCATAGATGAAGTGGAAATTTTTTAGGGAACGAAAAATGGTGATACTACACTAAAATCAAATAAGTATCTCTCCTTATGTGAAAATTATTCATCTTTAGGGAAATCATCTTGAATTTTTTTTTTATCCTAGTACCGTTTTATCTTATGAATAATATATTCCCTTAAATTATCACAGATTTATGGATTTCTGGTATTTAACATTCTTAAAACCTTATTCTCTATCATTATCCATTAGGGAATGATTGTTAGATTTCTCTTCCATGTCCACGTTTTCACTTCTCACCTATGATATCCTATATTAAAACCCAGTGATGACTTAATTTTGGTAACCAATATTTTTCTAACTTTCCTATTTAAAAGGATGTTTTAGTATTCCTTTTTACTAAGTGGGTCTCCATGATATAATCATTCAAGTAGTAAACCATTTATAACCCTGAAGAATTTTGATGGAGAAATTCATTTTAAGGGGGGTAGAATGTCATACCTCGAGATTTTATAAGACATATTAATTTTAATTTCTTTGAGGTCTTATCTTTTATGTTGCACCAAGATTAGCTTGTGTTATATAGAACACCATATTAGCATGTAGTATAAGAAACACTATTAATGGAATGTGTTGCACATAATTTCATGTTATTGTGATTGAATTAATTTCATTCAAAAATGAGTATAGATTTTGTTCAATGTATAAATGAACTAAATATGGATAATGTTATATGTCACATAAAAGAAATCTTGTACTACATGCAACACTGACATGGCTTGCGTTACACACAAGAGCGACCTTCCTCGATAGATTTTGTGGTCCGCAATACTGAGTTTCACTAAACAAAGATATATCAATAAAATATTTTTATTTGATGGGATATAAAGTAGTCGTTATGAATAGTAATAAGCAAATTTTTAATTTTACTACATTATCATTCATATTAAACATTTTCTTGACCATTATATGATATCATGATCATTTTTTCGGATAAGAGAAATATTTTTCAAAAAATGCAGGTTTACTGCCTTTTGATGGCGCACCCATTTTATATCAATATTTTAATAAGTATATAAGTTAAATTTGAAAAAATAAACTTCTTATTTTAAATCAGGATATTAAAATTCAATTTGGAGAATTTTTCTATATTTTTCTAATAATTTTCATATTTTGATGAATAGTAAACATATGCTAAATTTTAATAAAAAAGAAATTTTTCATAGAGATAATTTATATGGTTCAATTATAATATTTTATGGTTTTTAAGTACAAATATAAATTATTTTTACAATTTAAAATATTGTAACTAATTTTTATTAATTTTAAATTGAATTCGTATGTAAAAATATTTCAATATTTTTAATGTTCTAAACCAAAAACCCGTTTTTTCAACAATGGGATTAATTTTAAATTAATTACTACAACTTATTTGTTTTTAATTTTGGAAAAATTAATTTTATATTTGGAATCAGAATGTTCAAATTGTGTAAATAGATACTTTTATATTTTTGGTCATTATGAATAGTAACATCTATAGTTATTTTATTTACCATGTTTAAAGGGTAAATCTGAAAAATAAGGGTAAAAAATAATATCAAACTACCCTAACACATGACATAGTCCTATTGGATGAGATATGTCAGACCATGGGCATCCTTGGGTAGATTTTGGGACCCTGTGGATTAACATGGATATAAAAATGACATTTTATAATAATTAATTTAAAGTAAATATAATTATAACCTAAAGATATATCTTTTATTTTTTTTAATATATGGTTATATAATTTCTTTCTATGTCTATAAATATTAATTTTAAATATAAAAATATTTCATACATCATGGTATTTTATTTATAATTTTTATACATTAGATAGAGATATTTATTTATGACATAATTATGATGTAGTGATTACCTCATTATTGAAATATTCAAATAAATGAATTTATAAATATTAAAAAAATGTAATTTGGTAATTTTGAAGTCATCCAAGAATTTTATTGATGAAATTGACATATTATCTTTGATTTAATGCCTTTTTAAATAATCAAGTTTTTATGAATTTTTAAAAATTTAAGTATAAATAGTATCCAAAATTGAGAGAATTCATAACTTAAAACATATAATAGTTTATTAAATGATATTAAATTCATACAAATCTATGATTAGGTAAAATAGATAATTTAATTCCAAATATGTCATAAATAACTTTTTTGTGGGTCGTTTTAAATGATATGATATTTACATTAACACACAATTTGTAAATAACATGACATCATGGTAAGATTAAAAATGGTAAAATAAGGCTAAACCCAAAAATATAAGGATAAAAAATTTTTAAAAATGTTCAAAACAATTATTGGATGATGGGTATTATAACCAAAATCATATTATCTTCTAATTAAATATTTTTTTGGACCATTTGAAGTCAAAATTGAAAATATAAAAAATTAATATTTTGGGACTTTCCTAAAGTGCATCTCTCCTCTCTTATAAAAATAGAACATCCTCCCTCTCTTCTTCACTCCATTTTGAGCCTTCAAGATTGACTAAAACCTGAACATTTATCTTTTAAAATTCCCTAGTTCTATTATACTGGTGCTTTTATTCTCAAAATACCATATCTAGTGCCCCAGTAAAAAATTTAAAGGAGGCACGTCGAGGAACTTGTAATCTCTTCTACTAATTCAATCAAATGTATTTCTTATTCTACTTATTCTTATTTATTTTATTCATTATAAAGTAATAAATTAAGTATCACTAAAATACTTAAATGTTATTATAAATAATAACAAACTTTATTTCACCTTCTATCCATCCTACAAAAAATGAAATCACCGCCTTTGCGTACATACAGATTACCATCTCCACGTCATTGTATAATCTATTTTTCACCACCACATTACATGGATGATTAAAATTATGTAAATAATAACTATATGTTATTACTATAACATTATACTAATTCTCATATATTATACACCATCCACTTCAATACCGTTTAAGAACTATTGGAACGATATCATCACTCGTGCGTAGGTACGACTTATCGTCCCCACGACGCAATGTGATTCATTATTCATGTTAACCATTCAAGAATGATTAAAATATATATATAATAAATAATCATGATATATATGAAAGAATAATACTACTAGATTTATTTATATATTTGTCATTTATTTACTTTCATTCAATTTAATAAGGAAATGAAAACAATGTTCATGCGTACGTACGACATACCGTCTCTATGAACAATGTATTCCTTTGCATTTATCTATTGATTATATATATATATATATATATATATATATATATTTATACTGAATATATATGATATATAAATAATTTTTAACATTCTCTAATTAAATTAAATCATTATATTTTTAATAATATCAAGAATAACAAGTCCAAACACATATGATACAAAAAATGATTATTTCCTAAAACATTTCTTTAAAATGGAATTGACTAATCAATGGTTTATATAATCTCATATGTGAATGATATATGATATCATAAATACTATTATGGTTCTATTAAAAGTTAATAATATGTTTAAACACACTATAAAGGAGACTCATACACATATAGATGAAATTGGACCTAAAGTATGGGACAATTTTGCAATCTCATTTTTATCCGAGATTGTTTATACGTAAGTATTTACTAGGGATATATTTATCATAAATGTCCATTTTTAACAAAATTTTTTCAAAAAATGATTAATATTATTCTATGTTTTTTTAAATTCATTTTTTTCCGTTTTTTAATTTTACTACATGGTATGGAAGTAATATTTATTTTGTTTACCATACATAGTACTTTATGACTTTTCCAGCAAAAGTACACAGAGAATGTTTTTTTAACATATATGGAATGAATATTTTTTTTCATCTTTATAATTCCTTATTTCCATGAAGCTTCATCTACACGTTTTCAAGAGTACCTTCTTGTAATTTTTTTTAAAATTGATCTGAATTTTGAGAAAATAAACGTTTTGGAAGAAGAAAGGATACTTTCCTTTGGAATTAAGCTCATGTTTTTTATCAGAATTATTTTCCATATAAAATGACACAGGGTTATGTTTCAATCCGTAAAATTACATTTATTTGATTTTTTATGATGGAATTATTTTCATGTAAGTCCTTTTATCTTATATGGATTATTTTATGATGGAATGATGTTTAAGAATCCCATTTTATTTCAAGGGTTATTATATGATTAATTATTTATGTATTTGTGGAACATTTAAGAATGATTTCATTATGATATGGGTGGGACATATATCTCCCTCCAATTCATGGGATAAATATCTATATCTCATGAGATAGACATGACTGTATTGATAGGTAAATCGGGTTCTGTAATACATGGCTGGAACGGCATGTAAACCCAGTTCAGTAATGGCCTTTTTCCACTACGATAGTCTTCGCAGCAATGCCTTATCAACTATAGAAATAGTAATATTTGATTGTTATTTTTCAACAATTATGTGTTTCATGAAAATTTTATTCTATCATGGTTGATGTTTCTTTATGATTTCTGCCTTACGTAATGCCAAGATTTATTTCATGACTCAGGATTTTGAGGTTTATACTTTATATTCATGTTTCTACATTCAAATGTATGTGGTTTGTTTTATTTTATCCATATTTAACCTTATTGGGAATTTTATCTCACCCATTTTATGTTTTCTTTTCCCATGATATAATGACAATTTTTAAGAAGGAATAAAAAAATAGGGGAAGATCTTTATGGGAGAGTTTGAAGATCATTCACCATGATTAGAATATTATGTTCCATGTTTCCAAAGGTACTAAACTAATATGGCCTTTGGGAATCTGTTTATTTCATATATTAGGTTTTATATAAAAGAAATGTAATGTCTAATAACATCATTCTTGGGCCGCCGCAAATTAACATAAATGATTCCAATACTTCTCGATGACTGAACATTGATCTAGATATCATCAGTTATCGTTGAAAAGGGAGGAATTATGAAAAAAAGACTTTCATATAACTTATGGATACTGTGAATTCATAGTGATTTCATTCAGGAGTAAAAATTCCTATATTATCATTATTGATTTAATGAATCGTGTCATTGTAAATTACCTTGATCTATTATGGATGTATTTATAGAAGATATAATCATGTGTTTTATGATAAATTAATAGAATTAATATCCTTTGATTATTGTGTTAAATAGATCAATAAAATAGAAATTTTATTCCAAAATTATCTAGTATAAACTATGGCTAAAAACCACATCATTCTTGGATCATATAATCACCAAAAGGGTGTATATATATATCATTAAAAGAAAATTGTAATTGAAAAATGTACTAGAAAAACAAATTTATCCAAGATCCATAGTATTCTTACATTATCTTGATATTAATAATGTTTTTTGAGATATTTCTCATGACTGTGAAATCCACTATGTTAACTCATTTGGGAATAACATTCATTGAGATAGATTAATGTAATGAAAATGTCATGGTCATGAAGAGAAGGTTGGTTACAAAAAAATATCACACTAACATATAGTGTAATATTATTTTTGATATAAAATTATTCATTAAGGAATATATTGAGATGTGTCTTCATTTAAAATGACATGAGGGAATCATATTTTTCACATCAATTAAAGGATCGTGTGTAAAATCAGCTGATAAAGGAATTTGACATAGAAATAGTAATATTTACATTAAATATATTTATGATTTATATCAACGGTGAAAGGTGTGTTATATATTCTAACCAAATTCTCCTAATGTATATATTCACATAGATTTAGTGAAACATAAAGTAATTTCAATGGTAGGAGTTGATCCTGTATAATAAATTCACATTATATCACAACCTTATGAGGTCAACAATGGGGTCTGAAACTCATAGTATAATGGATTAGGATACCTCGTCAATGGTTATGATATAAATGGATATGATACTCATCGTTCGTAATAGTATGGACCCTGAAATAATACGGTAAGGGGTGAAAACTATTCTTTCCAATGTGATTTCTCAACCATTCATCCATGTGAAGATCAACATGATAGATATGGAGAATATCATGGTATAGAAGAAGATATGGAATATTAAAATTTCTAGCCTTTATAATGATTTAATAATATGATTTGGTAAATGGATACACATCCTATCAAAAATAAAATTCAATAATGTGTTTTTAGAAAATGTAGATGGAACCCAATTATTTATCTATAATCAATGCAAAAAAGTAGGATAGTGATCTCATGAATTTATTATAGTCAGATAAAATGAATATATATATTTCATAATATATCTCAACGGTTGGCATGAGATCATATTAAGAAATAATCACATAAGTATAAGGGGATGATAAAACCATTACCCATATAGAAACATAAATATGAGCACATCACTATGGGTTTTGTTGATAGACATCCCATGTTATCTAAATGACATAATATAATTTGGGTTGTAGTTGATAACTATAAAATTTTATCACATTTCATTAATTATCATGAAAATTTGTCAATTGATCCACTTTCCATGATATATATATAAAGGATGTCGTAAGGCTGTGTAGAGTAAAAATTACCATTGTATCTTTTTGGAATCTGATTTTTACCTTAATGTTCTAGATAATTATAAAAGTAAATTTGAATACAGTGTTTTCATTAGTACTGGTTATTTTCAAAAAAAATGACAGTCTGTATGAAAGGACCATTCAAACACTAGAAGATATTCTAATATCATTATCAATGGATTTAAAAAGAGGTTGGGATAGAAACTTTCATCTTATAGAGTTCTCATATAACAATAGTTTCAATTCTAGAATTCATATGAAACCATATGATGGTATATATAAAAATTTGTATTGAACTACAACATGTTAGAAAGAAGTTTTAGAGAATAATCTATTGGGACTGGATCAATATAATATAATGTTATGGAGGATTCAAACTATTTTTTAGAACATAAAAACTAAAAAAATAAATAATTGATACCCTGATAATCATCGATGGAATTTTGATATTGATGTTGGAGATAAGGTACTCCATTAAATATTGTTAGAGAATAGGGTTATGATATTCAGTGAGAAGGGATAGTTGAGCCCTATATATATTTTCCCATTCTAATTCCTCGATCATGTGGGGATATTAGCTTATTATCCTGCAATAACCCTAAACCATTCACAACTATATGATGTATTCCATGAATAACTTTTGAAGAAATAAGTACATTATCCATCACATGTGTTGAATTGATATGTTGAACAATTGGATCATATATTATATTATGAGGAAATATTGATTGAAATCCGGATTCATATAGATAATGTAATCTAAAAAATTACCATTGTAGCCACCCTAAATATAGTATCCCTGAGTTGGGGTCTCAGATTATTATATTGGAATAATATACAAGGAATCACATCCTAAAAGATGGAACAGTTTGTTAGACTTGGTTAACTCGAATCATACTGTGGTCTTATATTACAATTGAATACAAAAAGATAACAATAATATCTTTTGAGAATAACATTATTTCCTTTAGTAGATCCTTTAATGTTAATAATAGTATTATTCATGGATACCTTGGAAAATAGACCAAATAAGTTTGATCTCAAATGAAAAATAAGGTTACGTATTGCAGAATAGATCATGTATCAATAAAAATAAACATTATTTCATAGAAAATAACATACCATTCTTTCATGGTAGTCAATGAAATGATGTTGAAGTGCATCCAAAGATAATATCAATTCAAAAATAAAATGCAAAATAATAAATATTAGATTGTAAATAACTAAAAACAAATTCCATTTCATCAATAAGAGGGCTATCATAATTGGAAAAGTTATAATAAATATAGCATGGTCAGTAAACAAAAAACTCATTCCATTTATTCAATAACATAGAGTGAAATGCATCCAAAGATTATATACTTGATAAAATAGTATGGATTACCCAAAATGATTTTTTAATGAAGAAAATGCTTAATTATTGGTCTTTAAGTCTCTAGAAAATGTTACATCAACTATAAATACCATTCAAAATTCTGTATAAAACTAATTGGTAAAAGCTCATTAGGTTTGGAAAACTAATTTAATTCAGGATTATTGATTCACCTCATAAGACTATTGATTCATTTATGGGATATATTTAATAGGGCCCCACATGTTTTTTTATCATGAAAGGAATCCTTATATATCGAAAAAACATATTTAATTTATGAATAATGTCTATTATTATCAAATATTTTTATTTAGTAAACAATATGTATTTATCAATACATTCTGTGGATAAGTAAATAATTTTAAATTTAAAAAACTGTATATTTAAATGAGTTATATTTTTTGAAATAATAAAATCCTTACTAATTAATTTATATATTTAGGATAAATTTAATGTCCAATGATAAAAAAATGAATGATTAAAGGGAACATTAATGATAACAAAATTTAACAGAGGAAATGAATATTAATACTTTCTATAGTGAAAATGGTCATTAATATATATATATATATATATATATATTTAAGGATGGTATAAATACAACATATACTCATTGGATTAATAATAATCTCTTATATCACTGATGAATAGAAAAACTATTAAACAATCATTAATGGAATAATTTTTGGAATTATACTTTTATTTTAGAAAATAAATTATTAAAACTAGAACTTCAAAAATTATTATGAGAATACTTCCCTTTGAAAATTACATTTCAAACCTATAAAATAATATATTAAAAAATTTATTGCTCATGATGGATGGAAATTCCATTCATGGTGTATATATTAAAACAAATATTAAATTCACTTTTTTAATGAAATGTAAAAGGTTGTTTTTTGGAAAACAACAAGAAAATTCATTTCAATTTTAATTTAAAATTTAACATGTTTAAAAATAACTTTAATAAATCCTTAGGAAAATGATAAAAAAAATTAAATCATTTTAAGAAAACATGGTATTGGATGAAAACAAATTTCTTACCAAAGAGTGAAATGGAGACGAATTTTATTAAAAACATTTAATTTAATTTGTTCTAAAGAGAGGAAAATGGTACTATTAAATGAATAGGTTCATGAATATATAAAGGATAATAAAATTAAATAGTTTATTAAAAATTGATCAAATAATATAGTTTAATGGAATTTCATGTATAATCAATCCCTATCAAAATGAGGTTGTTAAATAAACCATTTCAAAGATCATAACATTGAAATGTTAATTTACTAATGAATCTATTATGTGTATAAAAAAATAAAAAAATGTAGAAAAATAAAAAAAATATATTCAAATTTCACTACACTCAAAATATTAATATTTCAAATACAGTGAAGAAGTAGTATGACCCAATGAAATGATATTGTGTTATGAAATTCGTTACCACTTAATAACTCTTAATTAAAATCCAATTGGTTGTAATAATTGAAATTAAATTTTAAAATTACATGATTTAATTTTGAATAATTATATTATATGTCAATGTGTAAATATATACCTCATATAAAATAAATTATATGCATAGAGTTTCAATATGGCTCTATAAAATAAAATTCAGATAAAATCAGTTACTCAACAAATCCTTTTAGTTGAACATGATTTAACTTTTTTATAGTTAGGTTAAACATTTTATTGACTTATTCTATAACCATATTCATTTTTATAATATCATAAATCGTCATATTATAGCATCTTATCAATCATTCCTTAGTAATATTTCACTATTTTACTTATTTCAGGTGTTAATTTCCTTGTTTTCTCATGTGTGTTTCACCATGAACAATTTTTTTATTCTGCATATTGTATTGTAAAATAATATCAAATATTAAAATCATGATATAATAGTAATATTTATGAATCAATTATACTTTTAAAACCAATCATAGAGTATTGCTTTTATAAATGAAGTATGTTACGATCATAGTGATGGTTGGTCATACGTACGCATGAGTAATGTTTCCATTTTTAACAATATTTATAAAATGGAGGTAAGTAATATTTTAACATAAAATAATGATCAAAATATAATATTTTTTTATTTATATATACTTATACATATATTAAATGTAGATTTATGATGAAAAGTGTGCCACACGGCTTTGTGAAGGCGGTAGTCCACACACACACGAATGACATTACAATCATTCTATGAGTCATAATATTGGGAATAGAAAGGTTTTTTATATTTAAATAGTGATATATATCTAATTATTATCATAATTTTATCCTTAATATCTCATATTTTCACCATTTATATCCTTATCACCTTCCATTTTATGTCTTATTAAAAAAATCCACTTCTCATTTTGAGGTGACACTCTGTCATACACATGAGAAACGTTACCATATCCCACAAGGAATGGAAAGTAAAAAAATGTTATATATGATATAATTACTCTATAGGTATAATTATGTTATAGATATCATATATATACGGTATGTTCATCATCAAACACAACATCTATATGTAGTAATAGAAAAAATGAAAAACATTGGTTTGCAAGGTGGTAGTCCACCATACACAAAAATTATGATTCCATAACCCATTTCATGGATGTGGGGATATATTTAAAAAAATCCCATGAAATAAGGAAATTTTAGTATATGTAAGACACTTATTATATTATAAAATTATGGTGTAATGTGAATTTTTTGAGGTGGAAGAAGAAATAATATAAAAATGCTTATGATGAACATTGTATATTCTTCTGGTATCCTCATTAGTTATACACTAATATAATTCCAATAACAGATTTCTAATAAAATTGATGATTCTAGGACATGTTTTGGAATTTTGGGATGTGATTAGGGTAGGTCTTGGTAGAACCATAAGTGTTTGATGATGAGAATAAGATAAGATAGGGTAGCCTTTTATAACTGAGGTGAGTTGCACACTTGTAATTTTTTAACAGAAAAATGTGTAACCTTTTTTTTTAATTCCAAAATTTTAAAAATATGTATTATTCTCAAACCATAGACATGGTAAATAATTTCTAGATAATAAATTTTGTACAATTTGTTAAATCATTTTATCCATTATCATTTTAATTTAACCCCTAGTAAATCCATTTATACCGTAACCACAATAATTTTTTATGTTATCAATATTAATTTTGGTCAAAATTGTGTTTAAATTTTTATAAAATGTATATTATGAATATTCCAAAAATATAAAATATTTTTCCAAATTCCATTCCTAGAAGTGGAAAACATTAATTTAAAATTAATCATTTAAATTTAATGACAAAGTGGGTTTTCAAAATGAAAATGTTATAAAAAATAAAAGGATTTTATATGATAATTAAATATTAAAATGATTCATGTGTAATAAAATAGATTTATTGATATATAATATAAATAAAGATACTTTAAAAACAACTAAAAATATAATTTAACTTTATTAATAAAGGAACTTGTGGTATAATATATGCATGAAAGAGATGTAATTTAAATTTTGTTATATGGTTTCATGTAAAAAACATATAATACACTTAACTTATATTCTATATTTCTAAAAGGATCATGTGTAACTCAATTTAATAATTAAAAATAATTTAAAATGAAATATTAAACATTACCTCATTTATATGTAGTCCCTGGTTTTCTTCGCTCACTGTCGATGTGTCATGGATGTAAGATACCCAAATAGATGTCTTATAGATCATCCATACATGCCCAATAATACTAGAATTATTGTTCTATTTTTCCTAGGTTCTAGAATGGGAAATCTAAGATATTTATGGTGTCTATTTTTATCGTATGAAGAATACAGACTCAATCAAGAAAGGTGAGTCGGTCTAACTTTATTCACCCTTCGAAATCTCTCACTAAGAACATGAGAGGAATAGAGAAGTGATATTCTATCTCAAAATTTGAGAAAATTTTGGAGATTAGAATTAAATAGGATTAAATGATCTTCTATACAAATTTTATACTTTAAAATAATTTACTTTTGTCCCTACAGAGTAATAAACTCCATTTGAGACCTTTCTGCAGATGAATGGCTTAATTAATGGTTGATAATTTTTAAAAATATTTTATCACTCACTTTTAACACTATAAAATGTTAAATGATAAAATATAAACCATTAACTCATCCAATAGTCACTAAATTTAATTTAAGGAACCATTACTATATATTATTCATTCAAAAACTATATTTTTATCGTATTCCTATTTATTATCTAACAAATTGTGAATTCCTCCAGAAATTCATTCAATAATCACTATTTTAAACGTGAATAATACAATTGAATTAGTTTTATTTGTTCTTTGGGAACCTCATACGTTCACCAACCACAAAGGTGGGACCCACATAGTCCTAAAAACATATTCATTAGAATATGTGGAACTTTTGGATACACTTAGTGTTTTACCCTATAGGTCATTAACTATATATCAGCTAATCCAATACAAATATGATGAATCAATTCTAGATACACATCATAGACCCTAAAGACATATGGAATGTCATTAGTATGACTTCCTCCTATAAACACTTTGTAATATAATCTCTTTGTATCATGATATTTATTAAAGGAAGATGCATAATTTGGTCATCATCCTTTTGATTCATAAAATATTTAATGACATTATTGGGTGGACTTACCATCTTATACCATGGTCATGTATTTATGAAGGTACTATGATTCTGGTTAACCCACACTCATGATACATCTCTTCCTCACCTTATAAGTAACAAATTCTATCTTGATCATGCATCAAATTCCATACCACTAATGACCCACCAATACAAAAAAAAACCTCACAATGATTTCATTATCATGGTTCTCACCTTGTATCAAATTTTGTGATCGAATGGTACAAGTTTATAATGATCTCATGTCTGGAGACAAATACAAATATGTATAGATAGGAAAAACCAATGACAACTGAAAAATATTGTGTTCTTATGGATAGTTTTATCCTTAAGATCTAACTACTGAAGATCGTAATGTGTGAACATAATGAGAAAAATTCACAATTAATATGATCCCCTAACACTAAATTTTTAGACATTATTTGTGTCCCACTAGTATAATGTGTTTCGAAAATATGACATACTTTTAGGATTACTTTCGTAGTATCTCAAGGTTCTCATTGTAGCTGGGAAATGGTATAACTATTTTATAAGACACATAATATAAGACATTATCATATATACAGTGGATACAAAAATGACAACACTATAATAGTAATAATAAACACATATATATCAAAATGAATACATGTAATGGTAATAAAAATTACTATTCATGTTTGGTCGAGGTCACCCTCTGTTAAGACACTCCCACTTTAAATAGATTAAACTTTCTAACCATCCTTGTTATCCCTCACAAGATAAGATCATGTTTATGATGATATATGGATTTTATTATAGGGTTTGACCTATTTATATTTCCTTTGTGATTCTTTTATGTGTGACCTCACCTAATTATGTAAAACTCCTCAAAAGATGTTATCCCTTAGTGCATGCCTCTTTTACTATGTCCAATCTTGACATCTAGTCTAGTATGAGTACTATAATTTACATGATGACAATACATTAATTACTTGGTGTGATTCAAATAACTGGAATAAAACATTGGAAGCTTTACTTTTATTTTGTGTTTCTATAAAAGACACTACATACACAGTATTTTTAGGTGTGGATACCGCTCTCTTGTATGATATTGTATCACTCATTCCATTATCCTAATTATGAAATTAGATCACCCTGATCCAATTAAAACTAATTTATGTCCCCTTAAAACTAGTATCATTTCTTCTCCACTTACAATGTACATAACATTTATAGTTTCTCCAGTATAATCAGATAATTCTAACGGCTCCCCTTACATTTCTCAAAGATACAAATGATATTTTCCTAAAATAAAATATATATTGGAAATACAAATTCATTTTCATATCATAGAATATGTGATTGATCTATTGATAAGTCATATGTAACTTAAATCCCTATGTTAATCTCTTATTATGTCTAAGGAATGTCTACCTAGAGAGATATATTCAATGTGAAATTAGTAATAATTATATCTCAAATTATTCCAAAATATATTTTCAAAATCTATTTCATTATATATAATGTTTATTACATCTATGTAAATGTTAGATCTGCCTCGGTAAATTTCATTCCACATAAATTTGGTTGAAACTTTAAGTCAATATCTATAGAGTACTTTTGTCTTTATTTTACCTAATTGTAAGACCAATAGTCGTTATCCATGTGTTAATATACATATTTTACATGTAGAACTATAGAATTTTCACTAAAATCTAGTATACATAGGGAAATGATTCATTCCAAAGGAATATTGTTTGATCTAGTTTCTTACATTAATCCTGAATTGGATTTTTTCAACTGCCACCATAATTCCAATTTTAAGATGTCACCATCCTTTTGTGGTTGCATCATATAATAATCTACCAGTATTGGTGGTCTTGAAATCCAATGCTCAAATATATTATCATATAAATTATCTATGAAATGTAAACATATAATGAATTTTTGTATATGGATTTGGTATGCCAAATCAAGCCTTATTGGTACAACTCTTGTACCATCCATGTATAGTCTCATTTGAATAATTCCCACTGTATTAAAATTAATAATCCTCCTTTACTATGATACATGGAATCAATTAATTAATTTTAATTGATATTATCGATTATATATAATATCTATATACTACTTATAAGAATTACTATTCAATGAATAATATACCACCATCCACGGTGAATAAAAAAACATCATCATGTTCTTATCCATCCTATGGAGTATTTTTCTCTGAAACATTACTCTTACATACCTCTTGTGGAACTTGTTCCTTTGTGAAGAATTTGGGAATCTCTAGAATTGACTATACCAAATTAAACCTTTCTCTCACAATCTCAAATAGATATGTCTACCCTTTATATTAATATAGTCTATAAGATGACTCTATATTTTCTATCATAGGTATTTTGTTAATATCCTTATAAAACAATATGATGATTACTTTATAAGCACATTTAGATTTTTCTTTATGCATGTTTGATTATAACCTAAAAACCTCTATGAATCTAAGAACAAGTTCTTATGGTATAATGAATTTCAATTACACTATAACTCATATGATATCAATTTTTCATGATAGATTATATATGTTCCTGGAATGAAATTATTGTTTTATATGAATGTATTTAAAAATGTAATTATCTACAATGCGGGAGTTTTAACATTGAGGCTTATTTTTCTTACATCATGAATTTAATGTGTATAAATAAATTTGTTTAGGAATTTCTCCATGAAACCTTTTTTTCTCATTATAATCATGTAATACTCATCATCAATACTCCTTATTATCATCATAACATTTATGAGTATAAGGTAATGTGATTTCAAAAATAACTCAATGATACATTATATTGTTCAATGAATGCATGGTTAATATATTCATTCATAGACCTACCCGAATACACTCTTAAACTCTAAACAAGGATATATCGTAAATCATTTTGACATTTCATAATCACTTAAAATAATTATATGATGTGTACATACCACTAACATACTATTGTAATAATTTAGGCACTCTAGATAAACTATTTCTGAAATCTTCGGGTTTACCTTTATTTATAATGGTTTATTTTTCCAAAAACTATGTCCCTAAATATGTATATAATAAATATTGTCTTCAACACCTAATATTCTAACACTATAATTTTTATATCCTTTAAAAACTATTATGTTTTTATTGAAAACTTACTACCTTTCCCCAAATATGTATATTAGTCTTACATTTTTTATTAATCATGTATTTCCAACTATTCATGTATCACTAATCTATAACATGAGTATTTATCCCAAAAAAATTATTCTGGAGATAGAATAATTTATCCTTGTATCTAATGGATACATGATATTAATGTTTTGGTGATACCCCCAAATTTCCAACTAGAATCAATAAACATGTAAATATAGATGGTTTAGACTTCTCACCGCTGATTTAGAAAATTCCTTTTTTAGCTACATGGAGAACAAAAGTTATTATAATAATGATACATTAATTACCTAGATACTGTATATAAATTCACATATGTTAATATAATATTGTATTTAATAATAAATAAGTAAAAAATTAAACATTTATTACATTTTATGAATATTACTGAAGAATAAGTGACTACTTGCTTCTTCAATTCATTTCATTTCACTAAAAAATTGTTGATATATTTCATGATATACAAATAAAATAACCTCTATTTTAATACCTATTTTCTTTTAAAGATGTTTCAATGTTTCCTTTAAAAAAATACATACCATTGGCCTTTTGACCATATCATTGAACTTGTTTACCATAAGAACCAATGATTAATCTCTATTTAGGTTCTTATTTCTTGGATAACCATTCCCAAATGGTAATGAAGAGTTTTTATCCATAATATTTGTTTTTTAATCATAAAAAAGCTATATTAAATGGATTAAAATGATACAATAAAGGGATTCATTCACATCTTACGTCGCATTCACCTCATAAGCTTATCAGAGATGAGACTACATATAGAATCATTAATGTCATGATGTTATATCAACAACTCACATTGTATGATGATGATAGAATTAAAAAATAACCATAAAATTCTCAATACATGATTCACATATGTGAATTTTTTAACACCCTCAATTCTTGAGGTAGATTAACAGGCATTGGGTACACCAGTAACTTAAATTTCAATTGTCATAGTATTTTTCTCAACCACATGAACTACTCTCTTGAAATTAATTTTGGATATGAATCAGAATTTTTCCTAGGATTATTGTATTGAGTGTTATGTTATTTTCTTTCTAATTTTATGAAACAATAAAATCCTGTATATTGCACTTTTATTTGATTACTATTATAAATTTTCAAATTAATAATTTTAAATATATCCCCCAATTTTATCAAATTCTAAGAACCCTATGTACCAGAATCTGAATAATTTATCACTTGAGTATTATATTGCAATTTTCCTTGAATATATCTTTATTTTCTACAAGGTTTAACGTGGCCACTTATTGGAGATTTCAAGATGGGTAGTAATCTAGAAAACAGAATTCTCTCACAGCTCATGCATATGTTGACTAGATTCCCATGTCATGTAATGCATAAATATTACTTGCTCAACTCTTTTGCGCTAATTTTTCAAAAAATAATCTTTTTCCCCCCTATTTCTTCCAAAATTAATTTATTCGACCCACCACTCTCCTAAGAACTCCCACATTGTATGGGGAACCCCAAAATTTGTTAACTCAGTACCCCATATATCATGTTTTTCTCACATTTGATCAATGGAATGAATTTAATGACTTATTATTTTATTAGGGTGATTTGGTAATTTAATATCATTGAATAAAATTCTTCTCTATTTAAAATGTTTGTTTAATGTGATCATTCTCACAACTTAACCATGATTTTAAATAGAAAATATTCAATGTATATGTTCATTTTTAGTTCTCATTCTTGTTTATTATTGTACTATGTGATTTCATGTAAAAAATGCACATTCAATAAATAATAAACAATGAAAATGATATAATAAATAAATAATGATGTGATAATTATTCGTTATCTATTAGTTACTCCATTGAGTGAATAATTGATTAAAGGAGACCCTTGAAGAATACATTAAGTCAATACCAGACATTAATTTTAGTGCCTAAAACTCTTGTGCATTAAACATTATTGGTTTACATTGACTCTCAACTCAAACCACAGATCAAAAAACTCATTTGATCTCTAAAATGTATACTCAGACATAATTGAGTAGAAATCTAGGTGTGGAATTACATTTTTCTCACATCAATGTGGACAGGCTATCCGTTATAAAAATTAATGATTGTTAGATGATTCACATATCATCAAAGTAAAATAATTATTACCTTTTATTAATACAAAAGGAAATAATGAAATTAAATGTATAATAATCCAAACATTCATGGATTATTCTCATCTCATGATTAGTCAACATGAAATAATATTTTATAATAAAAATTTAATTTTAAAAATATCAACTCGTGTGTGTTTTTAATGTTTTAACATGTACTAAAATAAGTTTAATTAATTACCAATACATCCCAAAACACATGAAATAATATTATTAAATAAAATAAAATTAAATTTCTAAAATATTATTTATAATTTTTTGGGACTATTTTAACCTAATGATGATCCCTGAAAATTAATATTAGGACTAGTGATAAGATAAATTGGTCAGGACGGTTGGACCAGAACCAAATTTTTCTTGACCAAGATGTGGTATCCATTTAAAGATATATATATGTGTAAAATAAAATTATAACAAGCAACCAATAGTATATTTTTTTCTTTTTATATATAGCTTAAACATTCTTACTTGGGTATCATTGAATAAGATTCAAAGAGAGGCTTTTCCCATTTAATTAAACAAGAATATAAGAGAATATTTATGTTGGAGTTAATGGAATGGTTAATAATTTTAATTAAAATAATCTTCCATGAGATTAATTAAAATACCCTCAAGGGGAATCTTTATCATTTTAATCAAATAATATTCCATGATATGTTTTATAGTATCTTACATTGGAAATAAAATGATTTTAATTAAACAAACTTACATGAGAAGCAATAATCTATATTACATGTGAATAATTACTATTTTAGTTAAATAAGATTACATGAAATGTTTTAATGTAGCTTCCATGGGATGTTTAATCCTTTTAATTAAACAAGAATAAAAGGGATGCTAAAAACTGGCTTCTAATAGAGGCCTTACCGATTAAATTAAAAAAGATTCCATGGAAGGTTTATATTTCCAAAATACTACCCCAACCAAATTATATTTTATCAATCTAACATGAAATTTTCAAACATATCTCTCTGAATAAGGATTTATCACAACATTAGTGATTGAAATGAATCAAAAAATTAAAACAATAATTTTCGTACCACCTTTTGTGCAAAACCCTTCAAAATTTATTGGATATATAATGGAAATACAAACACAGAGCGACACACCTCCAGATGTGTTTGGACCGTATTGAAACCATATTTCAAAATAATATCAAATTTATTTTAAATTTCATTTTTTTCAAATTTAAAAATTACATTTTCTCTTTGATACCAATTGAAGGAACCCGAGGCGTAGTAGAAGTGTGAAAGAGATGTAATTAACAATTTTGTATTTGGATTCATATTAAAAATATAAAATCACATTAACAATATTCCCATATTTCTAAAATTATCATATTTAATTAAATGTATCCATAAATGATAAATTCAATGGAATGATTAAACGGTGCATCGTTTGTTTGTAGTCATTGGTTTGATTCACTCACCTCCCAAGCATTTTGGCTATAAGATTCCAAAATATACATCATCTAGATTTTCTATATGTGATAAAGAAATTATAGTATTTCCAATCAATATTTCCTTGGTACTAGAATTAGAAACCAAATATATTTATGATTTCCATTTGATAGCCTGAAGAACACATACTAAATTAAGAAAGTAGGATCAAAGAAAACATGTTGTTACTTCAGAATATCCCTATAAAAACATTATAGAAGATAAAAAAAATATTATCTAAATAAATTCATAAAAATGTTGGATCTTAAAATTAAAGAGTCTAAAATGATATTTTATAATGAGGCTATTATTTCTCAACATTCACTTTAGTCCATGTAATGTAATAATGTTTTTTTATACGTTTGCACACATGTATGAACTAACAAAATTTTCATAAATCTCACAAATATTTTATCACTCACCTGTAATACTATAATAAGTTACATTATATTTTATGGATCATTAATTCATCTGATAATATCTCCAAATTATTAAACCATCCTAGAACATACAATATTTGTTCAAAAAAGTATATTCTTCACGTATTCACATTTAGGATCAAACAACATGTGGATATCATGAGAAATACATTCAATCATATTTATTCTAGACATGAATTATATAATTGAATTAGTTTTATTTTTTATTTTTCATACTTAGACATTCACTAAACCTACACATTGGACCCACATAATCCAAAGCTTCTATTCAAAAGAATATGTTGAACTTATGGTTATACCATGTGTGTGACCCTCTGGGTCATTATATCAATAGTGGTTAGTCCTACTCATAGAACAAGAGAAGATTATATAAACACATCATGGCCCCTATTGGGATAAGGAATGTCATAGATAAGACATCCTCCAATGAAATCTTATTGTGTTGTATTTTCTCTTTATCTCATGATATTTCATAACGAAGGCTGTACTCTTGTTTCATCATCATTTTGTTGATTTATTTATTTTGTGACGTTACTAAATGGAAAAATCATCATATACCATGTCCATGGATTTATGAATGTACTACCATCTTGGTCAACCTAGGCCCATGAGATATATCTTCTTCAATAAAAAAGTGAAAAAAAAAACTATTTTGATCATTTAACCAATGTCATATTAGCAATGAAACACCAATCAAAAAATAACTCACCGTTATTTCATTATCATTTTTTCCCTACAGTAAATTACTTCATCAAATAGAACACAATTATAATGATATCGAGTCTAGAGACCGACACAAATGTTTTTATTTAGGAACAACAAGTGACACCAAAAAAATTATTTATATTTATAAGTCTCTTTTCATAATCTCACTAATAGTGATCTCCAGGTATGAAATTCCTGAGAAGTAGACTCAATGATTATGATCTTAAATCACCTAATAGTAAAAAATAATATGTGTCTTGTTAGTATGATATATATAGACCATATATAATATATATAATATTTTTATTATAGTATCTCGGGGTTCTCTTTATACCTAGTAAAATCTATGACCTTTTTATATGACAAGTAATCTAAGGAAATTACTATATAAATAGTAGGTGTAGAAATATAAATATTATTATGGTAAGAATAAAAACATGTATATATCAAAATGAATTCATGTAATGTTAATAAAAAGTACTATTTTAGATGATTTTAGGGAATCCACTATTAAAACAATTAATAATTTTGAAAAACATGTAGTTTTAAATGAAATTATATTATTTTCCACTTTTCCACATAAAATGTATTATTTTAGGAAAATACTAAAAAATCCACCAATAATAAATTTTATATTTTAATTTTAAAATTAAATTAATTTTATCATAATTTTTTCTAAAAGTGGTAAGCATTATTTTAAAATTTTTTGTGCCAAGAAAAAACCATCACTTAGAAAAATACAGTTATTCTAAAATTATTTGTTTTTATATTAAATGAATCTTATTTTACTTATAATATTAACAAAACCAAAATTTTCCTAATTTTTTAGTAATTTTCTTTCCCACCAATTTTAAGATTGTGTAAACTATATTAATGTTCCCTTTTACTAGCGGATTTTGGTTGTACAGGATATCAAAGAGATTAAATTTAAAGAAATATATTTTTCTACAGTTTAATAATGGTGTTAGATGTCACATACACTATTTGATAATGTGTTCTAATTTTAAAAAATATTGTTTTCGTTTTCTCCCCACCTTAAATAATTTGTGTCCTATAAATTTTAAATTGATCCTGATAATCAAGGTTTTTAAAATGTGGGAATACTATTAATGAAAACAAACATCGTAAAATGATTAATAAAATGTCATCATAATAAGATAGAAAAGAGAAGTAAAATTTTCATTTGTAATAACACATAACTAGGATTTTATATAGGGGAACATTGGCGGAATGTAAAGATATAGACATGGAAGAAAAGAGTAAATAATTATAGATAGTGATTGGGGTCATTAACCACAAGCAAGAAAACTATCCCTAGGATGTTAAGGGCCAAACAAACCAAAAATCTATGATGAATTAGAGAACCATATGATTCGTCATATAAGAGTTCAATATGATGACATTTATTTTTCAATATCAATTTCTTAAATATGAATAATTATTTTACTCTCTATGAATATAAATAAATATATATACTTGATATGTTCATATTCCATATGCATAATTTAGTCATTTGGTTATTCTTTGATAAATTTCAAATTCCATTCTTACAACAAGATATAATAAAATAAATTTTATGGTTGAAGCACTAAAATTCACTTTTAACATATCGTAGTATCTATAAAATTATTAAATATCTTTATGTCTCTCATTAAATATTTCTCAACACCAATATGGTTAGCAGAAGTCATCTCATATAAAAAATTAATATGTAATCTTTAGAAATTAAAATAATATTACTTAGTTAAAATTTATTCTTCCAATCATTGAAGTAAAAACAATGACATTTCAACAACAACATCATTTTTTATAGTGGTAGGAAGTAAACCCTTATAGTCCTCTTGTCCTGGGTACAACATAACCTTGATGAAAGTGGCTGGTTATCAACTAGATTGTGGGTTATATGTTTTATAGAAGTATATTAATATTATTCTCATAACATTTCCAAAAACTATGATTAATATCATTAGAAATTATATTATTAATTAAACATACTTTTTTACTATGGTTTTCAATACAACAATTTTTAAAAAATCTTAATAATATTGTTTGACTATTATTAAAATTTCATTAACGATCATATTAATCTTAAAGGTCAACAATACCTTTTGAATTATTTTTATAGAATTTGAAGACATTATTACTCAAATAAAAAATTCATATATAAGGCCAATGGTTGTATTCCAATAAATTTCTCTCTAAATATCATTAATCATGGTAAACCCCCGTCACAGAAAACCTAAAAATATGTGTTTAGTATTTCAAACATATAATAAATATTAAAATCATTAAAACACAGTGGTATCAGTAACTCTTAAGTTTGTGAAAACATACACGATTCAAAATTTTAGAAAAATCCTCAAATGTTACATTATTCTTATAACCAAAATTTCATTGGTATGAATAATTATATAATATAATTATGGAATACTAATTTGTACTTAAACCATTTTATTTCAAAAAATTTCATTCCTTGGTATATTGTTTAAACTATAAGAGAGGTAATGTGCTTGTATAATTCACAGGTTCCCCACATTTAAGCCATCAAACATTAAATGGATCACTATGATGATGTTTATTTACATCAATCATACATTTCATTTTTCATCAGTAGTTATTTTCTTTATGGCCATACATTCTACAATTAAATCATTTTATAATTCCATTGAGAAACCTTTTTGAGTTTCTTCTTCCATATTTATAAAATGAATGAAATTGATCCATGATTATTCTATGGTCTCTATCACACGTGATCTTAGAAAACTCTATAATTCTATTATTTATTGAGTATGAGGGTTATTAATGGTATAGGTTGTTAATCATATTTTAGGATCATTGATTAGAAATAATCCCTATATCAATCATTTATCATCTTCCTATTTTTTCTCAAAGAAACAACACTTTTTATTATTTTAAATCGTAAAATGATTCCTTCAGCTTCCTTCAATTGACTAAATATAAAAACATAATTAGATAAACAATAAAATTAGTGGGAAACTGGTATAAACATTTATATGATTTATAGATCATGGCATGATATTTTTAAAATAAGATACCTTATGTTTAACTGAGTTCATTCATTGTTATTATATATTCAAATCCATTATAATGGTTTGAAAATAAAAATTAAATTTTCCAAATCATATCCATTAGGAATATCAAACTAAGTTCTCTAAAAGGCATGTTCTTCTATACAAGGGGTAGATCAGGTACATTGAAATGTTCACGAATTAAATTCATTTCCCATAGGTACATATTTTTCAGTGTGACATCCGCTTTTAGTATCTATACAAGGATTTATTACAAAAAAACTAAATATTATATACCTTATATGAAAATTAATATGTTCTTATATATTTTTCCTCGAAGCCAATTGTAGGGTTATGATGCATAATCTTTAATTTATTAAATCAAATTCCATTTGATTCAACTGAAAAACAACTAATACAAACTATAATTACCCTGAATCTAATGGCTTAGATCTTCTGCCTTATTTTATTACATTGTAAGAAGATAAATGGAACTGCATCCCAAAGGACCAAATTATTTTGTAGTCATAAGAAACTAGATACATACTTGAGTCCTAAATTACATTTTCATAAACAAAATAAAAAAATATTTTTAGAATATAATTATTTTATCTATCATAGCCTTTAATTTAATTCAATTAAAACTTCATGGATTCTTGGGACAATTAAAAAAAGAAGTTTTCTCAAATTCTTAATTAGGGTTATTTATAGTGAAAGAAATTCTGAATCAAAAATTATAAACAATAAGAAAAGGTATATAACTTAACACCCATTCCACGTAATTAATAAACTAAAGAGGAAGTTCATAAAGATATAATATCAATGAAAATATATAATTGATATTAATCAATATGGAATGGTAAATATTTGAAAAAACATTTCATTTAGTCAATTAAATAAATATCATAATTAGATAAGCCATAATGAAAATGAAAGGTATTTAACAGAAAACACGTGATATTTTATCAATAATTGAAAATGAAATGAATCAAGAGATAATTTCATTTGTAAAATATCATTGATTATAACAACTAAATTTATTTTCAATAAAATTATTAATTATTAGATATCATATATCTGATACATGATACTTTCACTATCAAGACCATTCAAAAGATACTTTATAACTGATGGGTAGAAACACATTTTGTTTTTCCAAATGATTTCATTCAGGATTACTGATTTACCTCATGAGACTACTAATGTATTGAGGAAATATATAAAACCATGACCCACCCATGTATGCATTTCCATCTCATTACTCATATATAGAATAGTTATTTTAATTTTTGGACAGTGTTCTATGTCATCAAGTATCCATATTGAGTAATGAATACATATTTTTCAATATTTCCTTACATAAACAGTTAATAGACATATAAAAATAACATATATATAATTTATATATGTTTTAATAAATAATTATATCATTTATTATTAATATGGATGCTTAAGGAAAATTAATTATCTAATGATAATAATAATGTCAATAATCAAGGGAATGTTAATGACTACAAAAATAAATAAAGAATGTGAATGTAAATACTTTCCTTGGCCAAAATGAACATAAAACATCCAAAAAAGGACTAAGTTTAGTATCAATATAGCACATGCACATTGATGTAAGAATAAGTTATTTTTGATATTGGTTAAAATAAATACCATAATAACCTTTTTAATAAAATCATAACGAAAATATCATTGTCATTTCAAAAATAACTTTTTTAAAACAAGAACTTAACCGATCTTTATAAAAATAATTTTCATTGAAAATAACCTTTGAAACTAATAAAATATGTTTTCAATAATTTTAACGGTACTAATAGATAGAAATTCTGAAAATGTCATGAAAAATTCAACTATGATTCATTTCACTTTTTATGGTAAAATAAAAATGTGAATTATTATCAAAATAACATGAATATTCATATAAAAACATTTTTTAAAAAATTAAAAATTGTAATTAATGTATTTAATAAATCATTATGAAAATTTCAAAAAAAATTGAAAGTATTTTTCGAAAACATGGTATTAAAGGAAAAAGGTTTTCTGAACCATGAGAGAAATGAATTTATATTTTTATTACAAACATTTTTTCAATCAAGTTATGTAAAAAAGGGTGAAAATGGTAATATTATATGTACATATTCTCGAATAAACATAAAATAATAAACTGTAATTGTTTTTAAAAAAATGATCAAATAATTTAATATAATGGAAAATCATGTATAAGCAATCCCAATCAAAATTATATTTTGAAATGAACCACTTAAAGATAATAATGATTAAGTGGGAGTTAACCAATGGATAGATTATATGTATTAAATGTAAATCCAAATAAAACAACTTTAAATATAATAATATATTTCTAAAATTTATTAAACACATAATCTTATAATATAAAAAGCAACGAATAATTAATATAACCAAATAAATTGAAATTGAGTTATGAAATTTATTACATCTTGGTAACTATTAATTAAAATTCATTTATATGTAATATTTCAAATAGAAAATCAAAATTAAATGTATTATTAATTAATCGTGATATTACATTGTAAAGGGGAAGTATATATATAACAACCCTCCCTTTTTGTATATTGAAACTATATCTAAATAGATTAATTTTTATATTAAAAAAATCACCATGATCATATGGGTTTATTGTCTTTGGTAGCATGGAATCTAAATCAACTTCTTCATAATACATAAATTTTTTCTCCCAATTATTCCTTCGCAACTATAACCCTTTTTAACATATCTAACCAAATGAATTAATTTTTGTCATGGGGAAAAGTAACATTATAAAAGATCGAGATTAAATGCTTAGTAAGTGTAAATAAGAGAGATATAAATAATAAAATATAAATAAGGGTATAAGAATATGAAATAAAATATGAAAATCACCAACATAATATAAAATATTATAATCCTATGTCAGATAATAAATCATAAAAAGTTTATAAGACCAGAATCATAAATGAATAACTTTGGCATAAAATATGGAATTGTGGAAAACACATAAACATATAACATTGTGATATTTGGAAATTATATATAGGTTTACTCATTATGTTAAGGACATGAAATAAGACCCTATATTAATCTTATGAACATCTAAACATGTATAAAAATAACATTTTGAAAATATAATTAAGTTTATTCCTTACATTTTGAACATGTAATTAGGTTCATACATGACATTGTGAATATGTTATCAGGTTGACACACAACATCTTGGACATATAGTTAGGTTCACACATAACATTGTGAATATGTAATCTGGTTCACACATAAAAATTCTACTCATGATTTAACTATCCCTACACAATTTATTGGAAGGATATATATGTCTCAACCATTGAACAACGAAAACCATATATATGTGTTCCTCACGAACATAAATCATTCATCAGATCAGAACCTATGAAAATTTTTATCTTTCAAAAATATCAAACTGTCAAAAAATTAAACCAACCATAAAAGGAAAAAGGGTAATTTAATTGAATATTTTCCCTAATAAAGAATATTTAACATCAAATAGTGTTATCTTAGATAAAAAATAATCTTAATATATCAATTGAAATAATTCATCAGTAAAATATGCTTTCTATTTTGAAAGAACCATTTTATGTCATAAAAAATTTTGAAAACATTATTCAATGAAAATATACTTTAAATATTATAAATTAATATTTTAAAAATAACTTTAAATATCTTTTAAATAATTTTTTTGAAAATTATTAAAATATATTTTAAAATATTTTTGAAAACATTTTAAAAAAAGTAATTTTTAATAAAAACATTATAACTAAATAGAAAATAATAATAAATGAAACATATATTATCTTGAAAATAATTATATTTATGAAAAAACTTTTTAGAGGGATGTATATAAACATCATAAAATATTATATGGTTATAACAAAATATGTTTCTCAAATAAGTAATGTTGATATAAAATTACCTTTCTGATTTGGTAACTTTTGAAATATAAACCCCAAGAAAGAGGTATAGTAAAATGGATACGTAAATACCCCCAAATTTAATGATGATTATAATATATTAAATTAATGGTTCATATATACATAAAGAATGAATTATTCATGATTTTAGAAATAGTATCATAGAAATATATGTGAGACTAGAAATCCCCTTATAAGTATCATATCATTGATGTAAGGATTAATAAAATGAATTGACTGTGTTAATTCTCTTTAAATACTCATAAAATAAGTTTATATAAAATATTATATAATTAAATAACATTTTATTCATAATTATACACAGACATAGTCAATGGATTAATAGGTCAACTCACAGATTGAAAATTTATTTAAGAATTACATTATAACATTATAATCAGTCAAATCGTATACCCCTTAAAAGTTATAATTATTGAATAAAACATTTAATAAAATAAATATAATTATATTTATGATATTACATATCAAATTTCTTTATATAAACCTCATACATGGAGTAAGTGGTGAATAATGAACATATCTTACAGAAGAAAAAGTGAGATGAGAGACCCTTACCTCTTTCTTATCTAGAGTTTTGGCATACTGTAACCTCCAAAGTTGTAACATCACAAGTAAGTAATGAATAATAGAAATTTTTATCTATGTCTATTAATGATTAAGATAGTGTTTTATAGGCTTAAAATGAAAATAAATACAATCTTATGCATGGAATACACTAATATTCTTAAAAGATTGTTTTACTGCCTTTTGATGGCAAACCCTTTTTAAATCAATATTTTGACAATTTTATAAGCTATTTTTGTCAAAATAAACTTACTATTTATGATTAGGACATCAAAATTTACTTTGTGTGAATTTTTGGTATTTTTCCGATAAAGTTCATTTTTTAATGAATAGTGAAAATGTTGTATTTTAATTCAAAACCTATTTTTAATATAATTTATTTATATGATTAGATTATCTTTTGAATTGGTTTTGAAGTGAAATTAGAATCTATTTTTACCATTTTATCCAATGGTGGTCATTGGAATCAATTTCACTTTGAAATTGGACTTAAACTAGTGTCAATCTTTTGATATTTATTGTTTCATAAAAACACGCTATTTGTCATGACAACGGGAATTAGTTATTAAATTAATTAATGCAACTTGCATGTTTTTAATTTTTTAAAATAGACATCATTTTTGAATTTGGAATACCAAATATAGCATAAGGTGAAGTTTTGGTATCTTTCTGAAAAACTTCAATTTTTGATGAATAGTTAAACCACTAAGTGGTAGTTAAAGAAACTGATTTTTTGTTTAAATGAAACTTTGCCACTTCTGTGATTTGATTTTTAAAAATCCGACATACATGGTTGTCATTAAGAAGTAAAATGTGGTTCAATGAGATTAAAATAATTTTTTGGTGAATAGTAACTTTTATGTTCTTAATCGCGATTAGTGGTAATTAGTGTAGTTTAAGGTAAAAATAATGTTTTAATAATATGAGATGAGCTTAACACATGTCCTAACCTCATTGGATGTGTCACGACCGACCAATACAATCCATGGGTCAGCTTGGGGACCCCATGGAGCCACTTTCGTTGGGAAATGACATAAATAACTTTTTATTTATTGTTAAAGTAAAAATGACACAAACAAGAAATGTTCTACTAAAACAATTTTTACATGGGATTATACAAGTCAGATTTTTGATTATAAATAGTCATTGGAAATATCAAAATATTTCCTACATCATAGTATTTTTTTTATAATTTTTAGACTTTAAATAAATTAAATTATTTATGACATCATGATGATGCAACGATTACCTCATTAATAATGGATTTAAATAAAATGAAATGATAATGTAAAATATATGAACTACACATGTCCAAAACCTATTTGATGGGTGGATTTTGAACCCTTATCACCTTATCCTAGAATTATATCAATGTGGGACATTTTGAATCCGAAACTCATTTTTAAATAAAGTAACATTTCTTTACTTTCCAAGGGTGCCCCTCCTCTCCTCTTATAAAAGGCCCCCACCTCTACCTCCTTACCCACACTCCCAAAGCCTTTGGCTCAGACAACCCCTGCCCATTTTGTCTCTCCACATCCCTCTATTACTCCTTGAAGCCTCACTTTGGGCAGAAGTCTTCCCAAGGAAGCCTTTGAGCTCAAACCAAAGGGAGTTACCCGATTTTAAGGTAATGTCTTCACTTGAGTCCTTTTGTATTATTTTGCTTCTCCAACCCCCTAAACTTTTTTTATTAATTTCTTTTGTAACAACTCCAGTATCTTCAGTATACTAGGATGTTGTTATAAGAAGGATTCTAGGTACACTTACACACACCTACATCTATTGGTTAAAGGACATAATGTTTCTGTGGATGGTTAATTTATGCCTCCCGAAACGATGATTGTTCAGCATTATTTTAACACCTTCAAAGGTGGCCATTAAGATGTCACAATATTTATATATGATATATAATATTTTTATGTTTTCCTTAAGCATCTGTATTTATCATTTTGGGAATACCTTTATGGTTTCCATTATGGGTAAACACGATATCTTCATTTAAGGAAGTGCGGACTACCGCCCCCTCAAAGTGATTTGATTCGTTAATACCATATGTGGGACGTATAAATGATGGAGTTATGATATTATATATTATATTAAACTAGAATTATAATATACCTTTATATCATTATGATTCCATTCTATAAAATATGAAATAGAAATGAAAGTAGCGTTCATGCGTACCTACGGCTTACCGTCTCCATGAACGGTGCATTTCATTTGTTACCTCTAAATGATTATGTAATATTATAAATTCATGCATGTACTAGATATATATGACATATATTATATCTACATCATGAATACCATTCTGGATATAATGGATACATGAACAATTTGTAATTATAAAGGGCTTATTTTTTACTCAAGTACCAATGATCGTTAAAATGACCGTTATTAACTTAAATAATTACATAGTGTTCATGACATGGAAATAAGTGATATAAAAGGAATAATGAACTTGAAAAAGGTTCTTAAACAAGTAGAAATTAACTCAAGTTTATTATTCAGGAGATTAAAGAACGACAGAGTCAAGTCGGACCTGAGGTATGGTACTTCGTCTCAATCTCCTTTCATTGAAGCATATTTTGTTTTATACACAACCATATTTTATACAGTGTATAAAACCCTTTGACTTTAACGTTTATTCAAAAGGAATATTTTTTATACAACGAATTTACTAAACGACAAAAGGGAATGTTTTTGTCGTACGTATGTGGCGACAACGACTTCTCTGCCACCATAACCATTATTTGAGTTTCGGTTTCCTCTACAAGCCATACCTTTTTTTAAAAGAAAAATAAATACCATGTTTTACTTTTCTTTTATTTTGTTATTGAAAATTGTTTTCATAATGTTTTTATATCAATGTGTTGTGTTGATATCTTGTGATTGAAACGTGGAAATGTTATGTTTCCTTTATGCATGTTTTATGTGATATGATTATGTTGAGGTTCTTGGGCATTATTATGAAGACGGGTGCTTCCGTGATAGACTAAGGGTGGGTGAGCCCGATATAGATCTCCAATGCATTGGGTAATGCAAAGGAGTGAAACATTAAGGTTTTTCCAAAGGGATTTAGGGAATATACTATGATGGGTATTCCAAACGTAACCAAGAGGGTTACTCCCTACGTAAGAATGTTATGAATGCCTCAAGTTACCTTTATGTCGTATGATTTCTATGATTTATTCATGATTTGATGTGGTATGTTAAAGTGCCTATGTTTTATGGGTAAAGTATGATTTCATTCTTATGTATATATGAACTTATGTTTCCTTTCCATATTTTTATAACCCATACTGAGCTTTTTATGCTCATCCCAAGTTTTTTTTAAATGTTTTTCACAGGTCAAGGGAACGGTACATGATATGATGATAGTGTCCCGGAAGTGTCAAGAATGAATCCATGTTTTATTCTAAATATGTTTCCGTTGATGGGAAAAAGGAATACTATCTTTATGTAACCACTTTGTTTATATGTGGAATGTAATTCAAGTTTTATGATCTAATTCTCTAAAACTCTAAACCCAAAAAGATCCTCAATGTGTAATCTTATAATAACTCAAGATTAAGTAAGGTTTAAGGTTGGGGCCTTATATTTGGTATCAGAGGTCAGTTTAGATAACTTTAAGAGTTAGAATTCTATTAAATTATTTTCCAAAAATATTTTTTTCGGTCAAATTGAAGTGATATAGTATTTGAAGATTACCATGTTGCTTCATCTAAGATATTTTTGTTCAGAATTGTTTTCCGCAGTGGAAATAGGGAAGCAGTGCTAGGAAGGCATACAGAAGGAAATAACCTTCCGAATCAGCATCCTAAGATGGTCAGAATTGGAACTGAACTATTTGTTGCAGTAATGGCGCAGTTGACTCAAGCGATAAATGGTGTTGGTATCCATGCATGAGATCAGCCAGATCAACCGCAGAGGAACATGTCAGTGGTGGAAAATTTCATGAGGCAACATCCCCCATCATTCAGAGGATCATCTGACCTTGTGTTAGCTGAAGGGTGGATTAAAGCACTGGAGAATATTTTCGATGTCATGGGGTGTTCAGACAATCAAAAGGTTAGTCTTGATATTTACCGTTTGGAGGGTGAGGAAGATCAGTGGTGGTCTATGGTTAAAAATATTAGGGACGCCGATGAGATTTATGATCTTGACTGGGATGAATTCAAAGGTATGTTTCTTGAGAAGTATTTTCCTAGGGCTGTTCGACTTAGTATAGAAAAGAAATTATTGTAATTGAGGCAAGAGGAAGACTCAGTGGCTGCCTATGATGAAAGGTTCACTCGATTGGCAAGGTATGTTCCAATTTTTATCCGAGACCATAATAGTAAAATCAATCATTTTTACTCAGGATTAAAGCCAAAATATCGAAGTGAATTAGCTTCTCGTGAGTTTAAAAGTTATGAAAAGCTTGTTCGATGTGCTGAGAAGGTGGAAATGGAGTTTGCAGATGATCAAGTGTTCTATAACAACCAACAGAAGAAGAGACCGAGGTGGGAGGATAAAGGTATGAATTCTTCAAAAAAGTCTGATGGTAAGAAAACTAAGTTTCTAGTTTGTGATAAATGTGGCAAAAGGCATGCTGGGGAATGTCTTCTGAATTCTGGAAAATGCTACAGATGTGGTAAGATGGGACATAAGGCTTGTGATTGCACTGAAAAGGATCAAGGTGAAGGTAATACCAAATTTGATTTATAGTTAGTGAAATGTTATAAGTGCAATGAGATGGGTCACTATGCAAACGAGTGTCCGACAAAGAGCATGAGTGATGGGAAGCAGTTAGACTACAAGCAGAATGGGGTGGTGAAATCCTTTGCAACTACTTCAGCAGATGTCGGGCCATCAAATGAAGTTGTTTTAGGTACTTTGTTTGTTTTTTCAAATTATGCCAGTGTGTTTTTTGATTCGGGGTCTACACATTCTTTCATCTCTAAAAACTTTTCTAGTAAAATGGGAATACCATCTCATGAAATGACTCCGGAACCTTTTGTAAAAACACATGGGGGAAATGTTGTGGCAAAAAGAATTTATAAGAATCTTCCTATCCTTATATGTGGAAAGAACCTACTTGAAAACCTTATTGTTCTACCTCTAGTAGAGTTTGATGTTACCCTGGGTATAGATTGGCTCTCTATTTATCATGCTAAGATTGACTGTAGAGCTAAAGAAGTTTCTTTTCAGAAAGACTTTCAGTTTGTGTACAAGAATGAACCCTTACTGTTGATAATATATCAAGAGGCCGAGAAACTTGTAAAAGATGGAAATGAATGTTACCTTGCACACATCGTTGAAAATAAAGGAACTGTTCAGATTAATGATGTGCCAGTGGTAAATGAGTATCCTGATGTTTTTCCTGATGAGTTGCCTGGAATAATACCAGATCGGGATGTTGAGTTTACGGTTGACTTAGTTCCTGATGCTAAGCCAATTTCAAAACCCCCTTATCTAATAGATCAAATTGAACTTTTAGAGTTGAAGGAGAAATTGCAAGATTTATTAGAGAAAGGTTTCATTCGACCTAGCACGTCACCATGGGGTGCTCCTGTTTTATTTTTTAAAAATAAAGAAGGTTCTATGAGACTTTGCATTGATTATAGAGCCCTGAATAACATCACTGTTAAGAAGAAATATCCATTGCCTCATATCGATGCTTTGTTTGATCAGCACTAGGGAGCTCAGTATTTTTCAAAGATTTACTTGAGATCGGGGTACCATCAGCTGAAGGTAAAGGAAGCAGACATTCCGAAGACTGTGTTTCGTACAAGATATGGCCATTATGAATTTGTACTAATTCCTTTTGGGCTAACCAATGCACCTTCTGTATTCATGGACTTAATGAATAGAATTTTCCATGAGTTCTTAGATAAGTTTGTGGTGGTTTTCATTGATGATATTTTGGTGTTTTCTAAATGTAAAGAGGAGCATGAAATACATTTAAGGGTTATTTTTCAAACCTTAAAAGAAAATACATTGTATGGGAAATTCAGCAAGTGTGAGTTTTGGTTGCAACAAATTTCTTTCGTTGGTCACATTGTTTCTAAAGATGGGATAACTGTTGATCCTGCAAAAAAAAGTTGTGGAAGACTGGACAAGACCCACAAATGTAACAGAGATTCGTAGTTTCCTTGGTTTGGCAGGATATTACTAAAGGTTTGTTTGAAATTTTTCACGGTTATCTAGTCTAATGACTAAGCTAACTCGGAAGGGTGTTAAGATTTTCTGGAAAAAAGAATGTGATGATTGTTTTCAGGAATTGAAAAGAAGATTGGTGAATGCTCCAGTTTTGGCACTACCTTTCAGGAATGGTGAGTTTTTTATATACAGTGATGCTTCATTGAAAGGACTTGGTTGTGTCATAATGAAAAATGATCAGGTAATTGTTTATGCTTCACGACAGTTGAAAACTCATGAGGTAAATTACCCTACACATGATTTGGAATTAGCTACTATTGTTTTTGCTTTAAAAATTTGGAGACATCATTTGTATGGAGTAAAGTGTGAAATATATACTAATCACAAAAGTTTAAAGTATATATTCACTCAGAAAGAGTTAAACATGATACAGAGGAGATGGATGGAATTAATCAAGGATTATGATTGTACAATTCATTACCATCCGGGAAAATCAAATAAAGTGGCTGATTCTTTGAGTCGAAAAAGTAATGCTTCATTAACAATGTTGTGTTTGGAACATGATCCTTTGGTTAAGGATTTGATGAATATTGGCATAGAAATTTTTGGCATAGGATGTTCTTCTGTTTTGTTTCAGGTATCAGTGAGATCATCTCTATCAGATAGAATCTAGCAAACACAAAAGCAAGACAGTGAGTTGCAGAAAAAGGTAGAGCTGGTTCAGAAAGGTAAGTTGCCTAAATTCAACATTGATAATGATTGTGTTTTAAGATTTGGGAAGAGATTGTGTGTGCCTTGTGATTCACAGTTGAAGAGAGAGTTGTTATGTGAAGCTCATATTTCTCCATTTTTAGTTCATCTTGGTAGCACTAAGATGTACAGAGATCTGCGGGAGTATTACTGGTGGGATGGAATGAAAAGAGATATTTATGATTTTACTGTGAAGTGTTTGACATGTCAACAGGTTAAAGCAGAGCGGCAGTTACCGAAAGGGGTGCTTCAGCCTTTACCAGTGCCATAGTGGAAATGGGAGAATATATCCATGGACTTTGTTGTGGGATTACCGAAGACATCTTGAGGCAATAATGCAATCTGCGTTATTGTTTATCGCTTGACTAAATCTGCTCATTTCCTTGCTATACGAGATACTTTTTCCCTAGATCAACTTTCCCATTTGTATCTTAAAGAGATATTCAGGTTACATGGAGTTACTCTCTCCATTGTATCTGATCGTGATCCCAGGTTCACTTCTAACTTTTGGAAAGGCCATCAGAAGTCGTTGGGTACTGAATTAAATTTTAGTACATCTTTTCATCCTCAATCAGATGGGAAGTCAGAACAAATAATTCAGACCTTGGAGGATATGCTACGAGCTTGTTCTATGGATTATCAGAGAAGTTGGGACCAACATATTTCTTTTTTTGAATTTTCATATAATAACAGTTTTCATTCTAGTATATAGATGGCACCATTTCAGGAATTATATGGGAAGCGGTGTCGAAGTCCAGATTTCTGGGATGAAGTGGGTGAAAGGAAGTTGATGGGACCAGAATTGGTAGAAGAGTTGGCATAAAAAGTTCAGCTGATACAGAAACACATGAGAACAACTCAGAGTCGGCAGAAGAGTTATGCGGACAATAGGAGGAAGGATATCTATTTGGAGGTATGTGATCATGTTTTTCTCAAAGTATCACCATGGAAAAGTGTGATGCGATTTGGTAAGAAAGGAAAGTTGAGTCCAAGGTTCATTGGACCATATGAAATTCTGGAGAGAGTTGGATCCATTGCTTATCGAGTGGCTTTACCTTCGAGTTTATCTCAGGTACATAATGTTTTTCATTTTTCGATGCTGAGAAAGTACATGCCAAATCCATCTCATGTTTTGAGTCCAGAGGTAGTTCAGCTGGAAGAGAACCTATCTTATGAGGAAAAACCGGTCCAGATTCTTGACCATAGGGAGCAAGTGTTACAGAATAAGGTGATTAATCAGGTAAAGGTTTTGTGGAAAAACCACATGATGGAAGAGGCAACATGGGAATCTCAAAATGCAATGATGGATAATTACCCACATTTATTCGATAAGTAAATAAATTGCGGGGACGCAATTTTCTAAAGGGGGGAAGGATGTAACATCCCATGTAAGTAATGAATAATAGATATTTTTATCTATGTCTATTAATTATTAAGATAGTGTTTTAGAGGCTTAAAATGAAAATAAATACAATCTTATGCATGGAATACACTAATATTCTTAAAAGATTGTTTTACTACCTTTTGATGGAAAACCGTTTTTAAATCAATATTTTGACAATTTTATAAGCTATTTTTGTCAAAATAAACTTAGTATTTATGATTGGGACATCAAAATTTACTTTTAGTGAATTTTTTGTATTTTTTTCGATAAAGTTCATTTTTTAATGAATAGTGAAAAATATTGTATTTTAATTCAAAACCTCTTTTTAATCTAATTTACTTATATGATTAGATTATCTTTTGAATTGGTTTTGAAGTTAAATTAGAATATATTTTTACCATTTTATCCAATGGTGGTCATTGGAATCAATTTCACTTTGAAATTGGACTTAAACTAGTGTCAATCTTTTGATACTTATTGTTTCATAAAAACAAGCTATTTGTCATGACAGCGGGAATTAGTTATTAAATTAATTAATTCGACTTACATGTTTTTAATTTTTTAAAATAGACATCATTTTTTAATTTGGAATATCAAATATCGCTTAGGGTGATGTTTTGGTATCTTTCTAAAAAACTTCAATTTTTGATGAATAGTGAAACCACTAAGTGGTAGTTAAAGAAACTGATTTTTCGTTTAAATGAAACTTTTCCACTTCTGTGATTTGATTTTCAAAAATCCGACATACACGGTTGTCATTATTAATTAAAATGTGGTTCAATGAGATTTAAATATTTTTTTTGAATAGTAAATTTTAAGTTCTTAATCGCGATTAGTGGTAATTTGTGTAGTTTAAGGTAAAAATAATGTTTTAATAATATGAGATGAGATCGACACATGTCCTACCCTAATTGGATGTGTCATGGACGACCAAGAAAATCCATGGGTCAACTTGGGGACCCCATGGAGCCACATTGGTTGGGAAATGACATAAATAACTTTTTATTTAATGTTAAAGTAAAAAATGACACAAACAAGAGATGTTTTACTAAAACAATTTTTACATGGGGTTATACAAGTCAGATTTTTTATTATAAATTATCATTGGAAAGAGAAAAATAGTTCCTACATCATAGTATTTTTTTTTTAATTTTTAGACTTTAAATAAATTAAATTATTTATGACATCATGATGATGCAGCGATTACCTCATTAATAAAGGATTTACATAAAATGAAATGATAATGTGAAATCCATGAACTAAACATGTCCAAAACCAATTTTATTGGTGGATTTCGAACCCTTATCACCTTACCCTAGAATTATATCAATTTGGGACCTTTTTAATCCGAAAATCATTTTAAAATAAAGTAACATATCTTTACTTTCCAAGGGTGCCCCTCCTCTCCTCTTATAAAAGGCCCCCACCTATACCTCCTTACCCACACTCCAAAAGCCTTTGGCTCGGCCAAACCCTGCCCATTTTGTCTCTCCACATACCTCTCTTACTCCTTGAAGCCTCAATTTGGGCATAAGTCTTCCCAAGGAAGCCTTTGAGCTCAATCCAAAGGGAGTTAACCGATTTTAAGGTAATGTCTTCACTTGAGTCCTTTTGTTTTATTTTGCTTCTCCAACCCCCTACACTATTTTTATTCATTTCTTTTGTAACAAATCCAGTATCATAAATATACTAGGATTTTGTTATAATATGTATTAGAGCTACACTTACACACACCTACATCTAATGGTTAAAGGACATACTGTTTCCGTGGATGGTGAATTTATCTCTCCCGAAACGATGATTGTTCAACATTCTTTTAACACCTTCAATGGTGGCCATTAAGATGTCACTATATTTATATATGATATATAATATGTTTATGTTTTCATTAAGCTTATGCATTTTTCATTTTGGGCATACCTTTATAGTTTCCATTATGGGTAAACGCGATATCTTCATTTAAGGAAGTGCGGACTACCGCCCCCTCAAAGTGATTTGATTCGTTAATACCATATGAGGGACGTATAAAGGATGGAGTTATGATATTATATATGATATTACAATGGAAGTATAATATACCTTTATATAATTATGATTCCATTCTATAAAATACGAAATAGAAATGAAAGTAGCGTTCATGCGTACGTACGGCTTACTGTCTCCATGAACGGTGCATTTCATTTCTTTCCTCTAAATGATTATGTAATATTATAAATGCATGCATGTACTAGATATATATGACATATATGATATCTACATCATTAATACCATTCTAGATATAATGGATACATGAACAACTTGTAATTATAAAGGGCTTATTTTTGACTCAAGTACCAATGATCGTTAAAACGACCGTTATTAACTTAAATAATTACATAGTGTTCATGACATGGAAATAAGTGATATAAAAGGAATAATGAACTTGAAAAAGGTTCTTAAGCAAGTAGAAATTAACTCAATTTTATTATTCAGGAGATTAAAGAACGACAGAGTCATGTCGGACCCGAGTTATGGGACTTCGTCTCAATCTCCTTTCATTGAGGCATATTTTGTTTTATAGACAACCTTCTTTTATACAGTGTATAAACCCCTTTGACTTTTACGTATATTCAAAATGAATATTTTTTATACGAATCTTTTACTAAACGACAAAAGGTAATGTTTTTGTTGTACGTATGAGGCGACAACGACTTCTCCACCGCCGTGACCATTATTTGAGTTTCGGCTTCCTCTACAAGCCATACCTTTTATTAAAAGAAAAATAAATACCATGTTTTACTTTTCTTTTATTTTGGTATTGAAAATTGTTTTCATAATGTTTTTATATCAATGTGTTGTATTGATATCTTGTTATTGAAAGGTGGAAATGTTATGTTTCCTTTATGTATGTTTTATGTGATACGATTATGTTGAGGTTCTTGGGCATTATTATGAAGACGGGTGGTTCCGTGATAGACTAAGGGCGGGTGAGCCCGATATAGCTCTCCAATGCATTGGGTAATGTGAAGGAGTGAAACGTTATGGTTTCTCCGAAGAGATTTAGGGAATATACTGTAATGGGTATTCCAAACGTAACCAAGAGGGTTACTCCCTACGTAAGAATGTTATGAATGCCTCAAATTACCTTTATGTGTTATGATTTCTATGATTTATTCATGATTTGATGTGGTATGTTAAAGTGCCTATGTTTTATTGGTAAAGTATGATTTCATTCTTATGTATATATGAACTTATGTTTCCTTTCCATATTTTTATAACCCATACTGAGCATTTTATGCTCATCCCAAGTTTTTTTGAAATGTTTTTCACATGTCAAGGGAAAGGTACATGATATGATGATAGTGTCCAAGAAGTGTAAAGAATGAATCCATGTTTTATTTTAAATATGTTTCCGTTGATGGGAAAAATGAATACTATCATTATGTAACCACTTTTTTATATGTGGAATGTAATTCAAGTTTTATGATCTAATTTTCTAAAACTCTAAACCTGAAAAGATCCTCAATGTGTAATCTTGTAATAACTCAAGATTAAGTAAGGTTTAAGGCTGGGGCCTTATAAACGTAATGGTTTATATAATGAAATTAAATCATTATTGAACTATATTAATGTTTATAATACCTCATCTCATGATTCTGTAACATCTCATATCCCATTAATTAATTATATTTCATTATTTTCATGGTTTGAGGTCCATTTGTTTCATGGTTTCATGATCATTTCATTCATGTATAATTATAGAGGTTCATATAAAATGGGATTACAACACCATAAGGGTAATTAATTATTATTATATCACATTCATAAGTATAAATGGTCCCATATATAATTTTTTTATTGTATGAAAATGATTTATTTGATAAAATGCTAATTATAAATTCATTCTTAATTTTGGTTTTTTTACAAGCACCACGAACTAGTCTTCAATTATTTAATATTATATCTATATATTATTTCTGAAACATGAAATATTTTATAATAAACTTATATAAATATTATATAACAAGAATAATATTTTTCACACTACCCATGAAGGCGGTAATGAAAAATGAACAAAAAACATTATTCTTGGGGGTGATTAATGTGTATAATTTAAATAATTTTATCTTTTATTTGAATAAGACTTTGTAATAAAAAGGATTTATATAACATTCCTCATTTAACAAATAAATTAAAAGTTTACAATATTCTATAATTATTATTTACTGGTGGATGAAGGCTATTAGGATAATGTTGAGTTTTAAAATAAATTAATAGAGGTTATTTGAGAAAATTACCTCTTGAATAGCACCTCCTTAAGATACCCATTAGGACCATGGGATTGGTATTTTAGTGTTACCATAAGAAATTGGACATTGCAATAGTGATTAAGATATGTTTGGTAAGTCATTTGGGAGATTAATGGATTTTGAGATGAAATGGGGTGGTGATTGGTGGTATTTATACATGATGAGGGGTTTGTTAAAGTGATTAAAATATAGGTTATTTTATAATTAAATACTACCACATTGAGGTGGCATTAATTTCAATGAATTTGATATTTAATTAGTTTTTTGTTAGAATTTTAGGGTTGGAAAATATCACAACCAATAATTATTTATTTTTATTTTTTAGGTATGTCAAGATTTTACATTTTCAATTTATCCCTTGTCACTAGTTTACCTATACTATGTTAAATAATATTTTTACCATGGAAAACTTATTATAGGTAAAAATGAAATAAAAAATAAAAAATAATTTGGGCTTTTTAATTCCAAATAAGTAATCTATTTTATCGAATTAAAATAACTCAATTTTCAGAATTATATTTAAAATTAATCCCTTAGATGCAATGGAAAAATAGTTTTTAAAGTGAAAACTTTTAAAAGTATGAATTGTTTTTACATACAATTTCAATGTGAGATTGATTCCATTGACCTAAATTTTAATTTACATATTTATAATTGAAATAATTATAATTTAAAACAAATTTGAAATATAATATATCAATATAAAACAATCAATCAAAAAAGATGTTTTTAATTAAAATTTAGTATATTTTATTATTCATCAAAATATGAATCTTCTACAAAAAAAGCAAAATATCACCTTGAGATAATTTTAATATCATTATTTAAAAAGTTAAAGTAATTTGGTAACATAAATATTATAAAATTATCAATATAATTTTTTAAAAAAGGTTCAGAATTAAAAGATAGTTAAATTAAATTTTAGGAAAATACAGATTTTAATGCTTAAAGCTGAATTATTTTTTCCTTAAGCCTTTCAAAAATATTTAAAACAATTATTAAAACATTATTAAATAAAAAATATATACCTTTATTATGATATCACAATAATTTTAATTAATTTAATTTTTTAATATAAAATCTCATTGTGAGAATTAAAATATTTTTTTTTAAATAACAGTTCTTTTATGTTCATTTGGTTCTTATTTTCATTTCTAATTAATTATTATCCAATGAATTAATTTTATAAGCTTGTTTTTACAGTATTTTTATACTTTATTTGGTCTTATTCATTCCCACTATTCTAATGGCTAAGTGATACAAGCTATGATAAAATTATAATATTTTGTTGTTTGTTTAAGATGAGTGTTTTTGGAATATAATCTATCAAAGTGATTAAATTTATTTGAAAAAGAGACAAAGTGTAAAATCTAGGGTGGATACATTATATCCTCATTAAAATTAATTTATCCATCAATTTTTTTTATAAAGGTATAAACAGATGATGAAACCCCTTCTAAATCACATCATCATGTTCCCATAGAGACTCCTCAAAATTGTGGGTTTTCTACAAAATATTAACCAGGTGAGTGGTCTGGTTTTGTTTAACATTACCTATACAACCTAGTATCTCAATTAGTTTTTCATTATAAGAAATATCCTATTTCATCTTTATGAGCATTAAGTTTAGTACATGTGAATGATCTAGTATGTACTTAGTCAGGTGAGATACATGGAACCCTTAATTAACTTGAGAGAGATTTTATGGAAGAGTTAATCGATTAGATACCATATTGATATGAGAAACAATTTCAAAAAAATTCCTTTGAGATTTTGAAATTATACCTGAAAATCAATGATGTATGTTTATAAACACACCCCTTAAAAATTCCACATCATAACCAGGGTCAATAAAAATACCTCTTAAAAAGAAGCAAAGTAAAAGGTGAATATCACCATATAACTGTGATTCTGATTATTAGAAAATTAGTTGAATGTTATAATGTTGTCATGTTAGATAATTTTAAATATCATGTTATGATGGTTATTGATAGAGAAAATGGTCCTTAGAAGGTTAATGACCATAGAACTATAAACCATATAGGTCCAAAAAAGTTCATTGATATATTCACAATTGATGATAAAAGGATACCATCTTCTTAAAAAATATATTTTGAGAATATAATATTTGTTGATCTCCTCTCATAAGTATGACCTCGCTCCATGGATTCACCTTGATCATTTTCCACTTCATTTCATACTATAGGTAAGGATGTTTAATTTTTAGTGCCTAAGGAACTAGTGGATTATAAGATCCATAATGGGATGACACTTCATTCCTTAAACCTCTAGTTATCATTAAAACAAAAATAGTTAGAATAGTTTCTCCAACAGTCATAAATATTCATATGGTAAATTAATACATGAATCTATAAAAGTTAAGTGTAGTTAATTTCATAAATAGATATCCATATAAACCTTTCAAAAAGATCAAAATTTAAATCATTCAAAAAAAGGTCACAAAAGTTTCAAAATAAACGTTTCATTTATCCCCCAAATATCGTGTCATAACTATTAATTCTCTCACACCAATCATGTGAAGACAATTATCATGTATTCTATGGTAATAGGTGTAATTACTGTAATAACATAGTGAAAAGTTTTATTCTTTGGAAATTTAACTATTTCGACAAACAATATATCCAAAACATCAAAACAATCAATCCATAAACCACATTGTCATCATATTAGAAATTTGTTATAAGGTTATCAATACTATCAGAATTAAATTATGAAAATAATACATATCTATAATCAAATATTATGGAAAATCATTCCATTTATCATGTGTCCTCAAAAAATATCACATTATTATTAAATCACCTTTCCAGTTCATCACCATCATTCAACATATCATTTAAAATCATTAATAAAAACATATTTTGAGAAATAATTAAATATTTTATGATTGATATAACATAAAATTTGAATTTTAGTACACAAATAAATCATTCATACCATATTCTTTTCAGATAATTAATTAAGCTTTGTCATTTTATTCCTCAACACTTCTTTCCATTCACAATCCATTTTTAGCCTCAATAAAACCATTACTCGTGCTACCATTCTGATTTTTATTACAAAAATTCCCCCAATGACACTGATTTGTATAATTACTATTATTTCCACATTTAATGTATTAGTATATTGAAAATATATTAGGGAGTCTAATATTCCAATCACATGTGTTAACCAAACTCCTCATTTTTCTTTGAATTTACTTGATTTGTGTTCTTATTTTCCACAATCAAAACATCTTCATGTTATAATAAGGCATCCTCTTGGGTGTTTCTTTCCACAGTCTTGACATTAACAAAACATAATCTTCTTTCATTATGGTGTCAACAACCCAAACTCTTAGTGAACTCATTCCATATCTTCATTGGCGAGTCATATAGATTGTTAAGGAATATATTATTAATCGTGTTCTGTGAAAATCAGTTAGGCATAATCAAAATTTCCTTGATTCCTCTCATCATCCCATTTTACTTCCCATTATCTGATTATTTTTCATGTCCAACAATAACTAAGTTCATTCTAATTCTCAAAATTTTCTAAAACAAAAAAATATAGTGAGACTCACTAGTATTACTATGAAAACTAAAATTTCAAGGGAAATACTTATGAAATTCCATCCTGTGACACTTTTTGTTTAATCGCGTGTTATTCATGTTCTATTAACAAATATCTAGGATTGAAACCAAGAATTGCTCTTAGGGTTGTTACTAGGGTTTTCTCAACTTAGTTACAACTGTTATGTAAAACATTCATTGATGAAAACTATAATAATCTAATCTTTTCATTCATATATACTACATCTAAATAATATCAATATTCATATTACTACAAAATGATCCCAAAATCGTATGAGTTTAGTGTCTTTAGAAATTTGGAGAAAAAAACAAATAGTTTACAAAATGTAGTTATTGTCTCTTACTTATTATTTTTTAACTAGAACCCTTTTTATATATACAACATAATAACAATAATCCTATCATAGGGAACGTAAGCATAATAAAAGAGTGAGATAAAATGATTAGTGGGGGTAAAAAAGTGAGATATGATTCATACCATTGTCATAACGATAGAAGAATATGAAAATAATATTTGAAAATAAATCCCTTCATATTAATGAACATAATATTATGTACTAGGATAATTCATAAATAATTAATAAGATCAGAATGATAAAAGAATATCTTTGGTATAAAACATAGAATTGTTGGAAATACATATATTTATAACATTTTGAACATGTTTAAATAGACATATGTTAACAAATTAAGTTATGGTCATGAAATATGGCTTTTTCATAAACCTATGAACATGAAACAAGGTCCAATCAAAACAGTTTAACATTAAATCAGGTTTTTTATTACATTTTGGACATATAATCATCTTCATGTATAACAGTTTGAACATTAAATCATGTTCACGCTTAACATTGTAAACATGTAATCATGTTCATGAATAAAATTATAAACATGTAACTATGTTACCACATAATATATACACTCTAGAGTGGCCCATAATTTCTCAATGCATTTGAGGGAGATATAGGTCCCACCCATCACATTGAAAAACCCATCTTACATATACTAGTAGATCATAAATCATTCATCATATCTGAACCCATGAAAAGAAATAGGTTTAATAAATATAAATTAATTATCAATATAAACCAAAAATAAAAAGAACAAGTATAATTTCCTTGAATAGTATCCCTAGTAAAGAATAAGTTACATCAAATAATATTATCTTTTATGGAAAATAATTTTGAGAGATCACTTGAAATAATTCTTCAAGAAAATATCCAATCAGTTATGGAAAAAAATATTTTAATAATCAAATATTTAAAAAACCATTTTTTTAAAAAACCTTCAAAAATTATAAAAGAAACAATGAATACCAATTTTAAACATCATTTAAATCCTTTTCTCCGAAAATTCTCAAAAGAGCATTTAAAAATGTTTTTGAAAACGTATTTAGAAAACATTGGTTTGGAATAAAAAAACCATTCGAAAAGAGAATAAAATTACATGAAACATATATTATCATGAAAATAAGTAGATTCGTGATAAGACATGTCAAACTATAGGGTATACACCTCATAAAATAATATAATTTCAAAACAAAACATGTGTCTCATAGTAGGAAAATTGACGCCAAATTACCTTACCTATTTGGTAACTTTTGAAATATAAACCCCACAAAAAAGATATCATTTAATGGATATGTAAATAAACATAAATTTAAGAATAAATATCATATATCCCATTCATGTTCAGTAATTGCACCACAAAAATAATTTTGTGGTGATTATGGAAACAAACTCGCAGAAATTTAAGTGACATTAGAAATCCCCTTACAAATATCATATCATTGATGTAAGGATTAATTAAACGAACCATTTATTTTTATTCACTATAAATTCAAATTAAATAACTTTAGATAACAAATTTTATTATAAATTAAACTTTCACACATAATCATATAATGAAATAATCAAGGAAATAATATTGTAAGCCAATTAATGGAAATTCAGTTAAGAATTCATGTACTACTTTGTAATCAATCAAATCGTTTTCCCCCAAGAAGAAATAATTATCCAATAGAATGTTTAAAAAAATTAATGGTAATATATTTATGATATTAAATATCAATTTTGTTTATATACACTACATGCATGGAGTAATTGTAGAATAAGGAACTTATCTCACTAAGGAAAAAAGTGAGACGAGAAACCCTTACCTCTGTCTTCCCTTTAGTTTTGGCATATATAAACCTCATGTATAATAGTTTAAAGAATATTTTATCACATTAAAAAACTATATTAATATTTATAATACATTTTAATATTATTATAAAACATTTCATGGATTGTTCATTATTATCATTTTGTTACTTTCATGGTTTTGATTACATTTGTATCATGGTTTCATGATCTGTTCATTTGTATATAATTATGGATGTAGACTTAAAATGTAATTTTAACTCCATAAGAGGAATTAAATAGAATTAATTCACTTAAAGAAGTATAAAAAGTTCCATATATCATTTTTTATTGTATGAGGATGATTTATTTGTTAAAATGTTAATGATAAATGTTTTTATTATATTAGGGTGTTTTTCTAACTTCATGAACAAGTTTCATATTATTTAATATGGTGTGTGTATATTAGATCTATAAAATGTGATAGTTTATAATATACTGATTAAAATTTTGTAAACCCTTAATAAATTTTTTATGACTATCCATTAAGGAAATAATGGAAGATGATCAAATACATTATTCATGAAGGAAAATTACTTGCATAATTTGGACAATAGAATTGTTTTGATTTTTAATAAGAGGAGGTAATAAAATAGATGGATATAAGATAATATATTTTAAATATCATATATATTTTTAGATGATCCTTTAATTATAATGGCGTGATGTATTAAGTATATTAGGAGAAATTATATGACTAATAAATTAAGATAGATACATTATGAAAATTACCCCTTCAACACCACCTCCTTGAGAGACCCTTGAGGACCTTGGTTTTAGAATTTTGGTATGACTATAAGTACATGGAAGTGGGGAGAGTGAGAGGGAATATTTTGGGAAGATATTTAATGTGATTTATGGATTTGGTGTCAAAATGGACATGTTTTGGTGGTATTTATATATAAGGAGAGGTGGGTTTAAGTGATTATAATAATGATTAATTTGTATTCAAATCCAACCACTTTGAGTAGGGATTAATTTAAAATAATTCTATTGTAAATTAATGTTTTTTAGTATGTTTAGGGAAGATAAATACCTCAAAAAATTTAAATTTTCTAATTTCTAGGTATGTTATCCTTTTAAATTTTCACTTTAACCCGTGTCACAATTATACAAATACTACAGTAAATAATATTTTAACAATAGTAAATTTTTAAAACAGAAATTTAAATTAACCATAAAACCAAATTTGGGAATTATTATTAAAAATATTGAATATATTTTATCAAGATAATTTTATATAACTAGAGAAAATATATTTAATATTAATAATGTAGAAGTAATGGGAAAACCAGTTTTTAATATGAAAAGGGTCAAAAGTTTGAAATGTTATTATGTAAATTTCATTGATAAGTTTCTTAAAAAAACCTAAATTGAATTTATTTGTGTAGATATTAAATAATTACAACTTAAATCCAATTTAAAAAATAATTTAACTATATAAATAAAATAGTATGAAAAGCAGTATTTAATTAAAATTTATTTTTTTCACTATCTGTGAAAAAATGAAATGTCTTAAAAAATACCCATATTTAACCTTGAGATAGTTCTTATATCCCAAATTAAAAAATAATGATTATTTTCAAAAAAAAATTGAATTTTTAATTTTTTTTAAAAAATAGTTTATCCACTAAATGTCCACAAAATTTCATTTTAGAAAAATAACGTTTTTATACTTAAAATTGGAATTATTTTTAACGTAAGACTATCAAACATAATGAAAAAATTTATAACAAATTTAAATAATATATAAATTATAAATATCATTAAGATAACTCACTAAAAATGATTACTTTAATTTATTAATATAAAATTCCATTGTGGGATTAAAAATTGTTTTTCTATAAAAACATTTCCTTTATGTACAATTGGTTTTTATTTTAATTTCAAATTAATTTGTAGACCATTTATTTAATTTTATAAGCATGTGTTAATTTTTTTTATAATTTTTCTCATCTCATTCATTTCTTCTATTACAACAGCTATGTGATAACATTTATGTTAATATAATAATATTATGGAGTTGGTTTAATATGGGTGTTTTGTGCAATGTAAGCTATCAAGAGAAATAAATTTAATTAAAAAATAAGAATATAATAAAATATTTCATTGTTAAAATAAAAAATATAAAAAATAAATTAGGGGCATAATATTTTCAAATACCTCAATGAAATGAAATTTAGATGAAATCTCATACCTTAAGGTTTCTTATGGTTGAACATGCTTTATCCTCTTGTATAGTGGTTCCAAAAGTTCTCATAAATCATAAAAGAACCATATTCATATATATAAAATATCAAATATGATCATATTATAACATCTTATTACCAATTAGGTAATAATACTTCGTAACTTAATTGTTTCAGGTGACAATTGCCTTGTTTTCTATTGCGAGTTTCAATATGGGTGATCTGGTTCTTGTAAATATTATAATGTTTCATAGTATCTAGAATAAAAATCACATAATAAATATAAAATTGATAAATAAATTATAATTTTACTACCAATTAGTAAATATTATTTTGAAAAATTATGAATGTTATGATCTCGTAGAGGGTTGGCCATTAGTACGAATGAGAAACGTTTCAAATTTTCAACATTGATTATTGAAATGATGTAATTAATATTTTCCATTTAGAAAATTATATTAATATAATATTATTTAATTATATATACTTAAACATATCATTCTTGTTTAATGGTGATTAATATAGTTTCATATAACTCCTAGATGGTTGTATTCTAAAAAACATGAACAACATTATCATCTTTATGTGAGTGAAAAGGTATGAAAGAAAATGATATATTATATTTTTACTTATGATTAATATATCATGAATATAATGATTATTTATATTCTATCATATATAATTATTAACTTTATCATTACCACCATCCATTTAAAGTGTTACTAAAAAAATCACATCGCTTCATTAGGCGGTTGTCCACCATACAAACGAATGATGTTATTATATCTCCAGCCAAATGGAAAATAAATAATATATATATGATATAATTAATCAAGTGGTATTATTATGCTATAGGTATCATATAAATAGTTTGTATACATCATTATACCCAAGCTTTATAGGTGGTTATGGAAAAAAATTGACATTAGTTCACGAGGTGGTAGTCCTCCCAACACACAAGTAATGATTTTGCATTTTATTTGATTAAAATAAAGATATTTTAGGTAATTAACTTAACTTCTAAATATATAAATATATTTAGGATAATTATTCTATTATATAATCAGGGTTTAGTAATAATTACAGTAAGTGGAGGAAGAAATAAAAAAATTATTATTGAGGAACATTCCCTCTTCTTTGGCTAACCTCATTAGGATCGCCCCAAAAGCATTCCTAGAACGGATTTTTATCCAAAAAACAATTAGAGGATTATTTGATTGAATTTGGAAATTTATATGGATATGAATTGGATAGACCAAATGCATTGTGTGGCGTGAAGAAGAGTTGATAGTGGTTGGTCTTTTATAAGTGATGTGGGTGGAACACGTAAAATATTTGGAATGAAAAACGTGTACCCATGTTATTGAGATTCCAAAAGGGTCCAAAATGGTATATTATTGAGCATAAGAAATTATTGGATATAAATATGAAAATAAAATAGAATTATATATTTTTTAAATTATTCTAAAAATTATCCTTTTATTTTCACGCCTAGAAAATCTAATTTTACCTTAACTATGATAATTAATTTTTTCTGTTTTCTCTATTTACTTTTCTATAAATTTACATCAAAAATATTTGAAAATATAATTTAATATTACTAAAATTATTGAGCCCATTTTTAAAAATTATAATAACATAAATTTAGTCATTTATTTTAAATTTAGTCTCACAAATGTGATGAGAAAGTAGCATTTCAATGAGAAATGTTTTAATATATTATAAATATTTTATATCAAAATCATACATTAGAATAATTTAAATGGAATAAATTGGATTAATATATATATAAAATATATAATTTTTCATTCAAAAAAATAATTTGATAATTTATCTTCATAAATAATTTAAAAGAAAATTCATTTTTCAATTAAAATTCAATATTTATAACTATTCACCATAAAATTAAATATTTCATAAAAAACCAAAAATTCACTAAAACATTATGATTATATTCTAGTTTCAAAAAAATAATTTCATTTTCTAAATTATATTTTATAAAATTCATAAGATGTTATTTTATGTTACGTGTGAATAGAGCCACTAAACATTCTTTAAGAAAAACATAGTTTCTCAGAAAACATTTATTTTTAATTTAAATGATTCTTATATTATATATAATCAATATAAAATAATAATATTTATAATTTACCTTATTCAATTCAATAGTTATAATATAAATACTAGGTATACTATATCATTGTTTACTTTGACTTGGGTTTTCATGTTGTGTAAGCTATGAAACATATTAAATTTTAAAAAAATATTAGGTTTTTTATGTTTTCTATTGTGTATGACATACTATTTTGAATACAATGTTCCTATTTTTAAATTAAAGGGTGTTAAAACCCATCACATAGATAGTATTCTATGTTAATGATAAATATTTGAGGAAGTAGTGTGTGTACCTAACAATTTAAAGAGGCAGAAGTTCCCTTCCTTTTTTGTCGATGTAATTAAATTTCAAGGGAGAAATTATTTTATGGGGGTAGAATCCAACACCCTATGATTATGGTATGTACTTATACTCTCATATATTAGGTATTATCAATATTTTATAATTCATTGAAAAGAATTCAAAATAAACCATGTAATATTATAGTGTGATGAAATATTATAATAGAAGATATGAGTTAATATATTATGATAATTCAATAAGTAACAAAATTAAGAAAACTAGAAAAGGAATAAAACCACCAGTAAATAAAAAGGTACTTAGCATTAAATAATTACTTTCATGGATTTAATTAAATCGCATACAATTGATTTTAACTATTTAATGAAGAAAAATCATTAAAAATACAATATATATTTTGGGAATGATGTAAATGAATAGGCTGAATGGTTATAGGGATGTATGGAAATGTATATATTGGAATGGAATATTACTATTAAACAAATAGATGTTGGATTTATAATAATTGAATATATTATCAATCAATATATGTTATTTTTGTATACTTTTATACAATAGTTACATTGATGTTTAGTTTTTTGTAAGAAAAATATCATAAAATGAATAAATCTAGAATGAAAGAAAAAGATAATGATTTTTATTTGAAAAATATGTATTTTAATTGATAATTTTTATATAATTACTTGATGTTCGTAAATAAATATGGTTATACTGGTGGATTGAACAAATTTAGTTTAGTGAAAAGTAATGGGATGTGATTAAAGTCAGTTAATGTTAAATTGTAACAATTTTTTAAGAATTTGTTTCATTATTTTTGGTATTTTTGTATTGACAATTAAATTGATTTTTATTAATGAAATATTTTAATGAAATATAATATATATATACAATAAAAAAAATTAATATTCCTCATAAGATTATTATTTTATAAAGAATAAGATTATCCATTTTTTTAGCATAAAAATATATTTTTATATAACATGTTTTTTGTAGTATACATTAATTACATTAAAATTATTTTTATCAATTTTTTAAACTTAATCGGATAAAATGAATTTCATTTTTAGATTCACAATTTCCAAATTATGTAATAGGGTCATTTTAATTTTTAGTTACAACAATATATCTCCACGGTAAATGTTAGTCATCGTCATAAAGTCAAAACCAAGGTAAAATGATTTAATTAAGGGATAACGTCATAAAATATCAAGAAAAACATATCTATACATAGATGTGTGAGGTAATACATGACAACCCGTTAACTATTATCTATTGTTTTTTTCAATTTTTTGAACCTTAAATTTTTAAAATAACAACATTATACATAATGAAATGAATATTTGTTAAAATTTCACCATGCCACTCTTGCTCACCTATAAAAGGACGTGTCTTTCCACATCAACCTACACATTAACTTTGAATTTCTATTCAATATCTTTCCAAATTCTCTCCCTAACACACCGCCATCACATTTTGATACCCTTGTTCAAAAAAAATATATCCTAGAACTCTAATTTATAATAGGATATTTAATTCATCAATGAATGTGATATCAACTTGCTAACCATAATTTTTACATCTTCTTCGTCCACCTCTTCTGGAATCTAATTAACCATTTTAATAATTGGTTTTTGAAATCATTTTTCATAAGTAAAGGTGATATTATTACCATAAAAACAATTTTATTAATTCAATGGTTATAGCTTGTTTTTGTATGATAGAATGTTCAGTGTTTTGCAATGGGATATTTGTGAAAGACATTTAATCCTTTAGAAATTTTGCTGGAAAAAATTATTGTGTGACAAAAAAACAACACCATCAAAAATATAATATTTTTTGATGAGTAGTTTTGAAAAAATTCATATACCTCACAAATACTTCTCAAACCATTTCACATGTGATGGTGGGTAAAGCTTATTTTTGATAAACTATAACCTTTTTTTAAATAGCATTGCAGAAATAATTATTTGTGATAGAATGTTGGATTATATCAAAAATAAATTGTTGAAAAGTTCATTCAATATAGAGTGTTTCCACCATGTATAATTATCTAATTGATTGGAATATTTTTATAGTGGTAATATATTGTAATGAAGATTCTATCGGTTGCGAATACATGTTACAAACAATCAATTTCTTCACAAATATATATCACACATTGTCCAAACAATGGATTATTTATAATGAATAAATGATTATAAAAACCCAAACCCAAAAAAAACAAGATAAATAACCCCCTCCGCAATCTTAAACTCATCCACCCTTTCAACCCATCAATCACTTTCCTCTAACAAAATATTAATTTTTTGGAATTTGGTTTTGAAATTTAGATTTTTGTTTGGCGATCAAAACTACAATTATAAAAAATTCGTCATGTTTTTAAAAAATTGAAATTAATTTGATTTATTATTTTCATGATTAAATGTTTTTTAATAATTTCAATTGTTTTTATTTCGTAATATTTTAATGTCATACTATCTATTTTAAATTAATTTTTTTTATAATTGTTTAATTTATTATAATTTTTAGTATATAAATATTCTACATTTTAATATTATTTTTAATAATAAAAGATTTATTAATTGTTCATTTATTAATATATAATAATAAAAATTTAAAATAAAATATAAAAATATAGCATATTATAACAAAAAAAATTATAAATAAAAAATATATAAATATTCACTAATAATTAATAATAACTTGTAAAAATAGAGATATAATAACAAGTTGTTATAAATAGTTAAAAATAGTAATGGTAAGAAAAGATTAGTAATAATTAGAAAAAATATTAATAGATAATAAAAAATATAAATAACCAGTAAAATAATAAAATATTGGTAAAAATTGGAAATTATTGGTAAATATTACAAAAATAATTAGTAATATTTTGTAATATTTCTAGAAATAAGTAAAAATATGTATAAATTTGTAATAATTTATATAAATTTTTGATAATTAGAAAAAAAAAATTAATAATATGCCAAAAAATATAATAATTATTAAAAATTCATTATAAACTACTCAAAATTGATAAAAATTGTAAAAATATCAAGAAACTTGTAATACGTCGTAGAAATTAGTAATTACTAGTATAAATTTGAGATAATTTCTTGGAATTAGTAACAAATTTTATAAATTTGTAATAATTAGTAAAAATTACTAATCATTATAAAAAAATTAAATAACTTGCAAAAATAGTAATGATTAATAAAAAATATGGAAAATAAGTAAAAATTATAAATTAATAGAAATAATTTTTTATGTTTAGTCACAATAAGTATATATTTGTAATAATTAGTAAAAAATAGAAATAATTTTCAATAATCTGTAGAAATTCTTAATATTTATAAATAATTACTAACAAAAAAATAATTTGTAGAAATTATTTATAATTATTAATAATTATTAGAAATTACTAGAATTTAGAAGATGTTAGTTAAAAAAGAATTAATTAGTAATATGTAGTAAGAAATAATAATATGTATTAATTATTAATAATTCAAAATAATTAGAGATAATTAGTAAAAATTTAAAATAATTAGAAATTAGAAACAATTAGTAATAAAAAAATTAAGTAATAAGTAATAATTATTAATTATTCTAAATTAGTAATAACGTCCATAAATTATTAAAAAAATATAGAAAATAATAATAACTTCTAGTAACTCTTAATAACTAGAAATAATTAGTAGAAACTAATAAAAAATAGTATAAATTGATATTAATTTGTAGTAATTAGTATTAAATGATATTATCTAGTTTTGATTTGTAGTGACTAGAAAAAGTTTGTAATAAATATATGTTATTATAAATTAATATTAAATATGAATTAGTAACAATTAAGACATGTTTTTAATAATTAGTAGTAATAATTAACAATCGGTAGAACATAATAATATATAGTGTTAGTTCTTAATAATAATTAATTATAATTAATAATTAATAAAAATTAGTATAAATTAGAAATAATTAGTAGAAATTAGTAATAATATGATGAAATTTGTAATAATCTGTAATAAAAATTATAAATTTATAATAATTAGAAGTAATTAGTAATCATAACCTATATTTGTTATAATTTTATTATATTTTTTTTCAAATCATTCACTTATATCGGATTAATGATAACTAATATTTGTTATGAATTATAAATTTTTTTCTAGTCTGTCAAGTTTATTCAACGTAATATTAATTATGAATTACTTATATTTTATTCCACAATCATTCACTTTTATCAAATTTATCATAAGTAATATTTTTTTATGAATTGTTCATATTTTATACATTATTAAATATTATATTAAATGTTTTTGTATTTTATTATTTTATTTTCCAATATCTATTAGATCATCCCTTTGAAATTATTCCATTCTATATTATTATTCTTAACCAATATTTATTGTAAATATATCATATTTTATTCCATAATCATGTCATTTTATCAAAATAATTTTAAGAAAAATTTCTTGTGAATTATTTATATTTTATACCATTCATAAAAATTAATAGTAACTTATATCTCTTATAAATTTTTTAGATTTTATTATGAAATCATTCCAAAATAAAAAAAAATTACCCAAGAAAATTATTTACAAATTATATATCTATTGGGATAATTGATATATTATAATAGATGGTATGTTCTCTTTAGATTGATTCGATGTACTAACACATGATTTTACCAATAGATATGTCTCTTTGAATTGGTCATTTAACACCAATCAATATTTTACCAATAGTTAAATTCATTAGTTTATCATTCTAATACAAGTATTTTTTTACTAGAACATTAATCTATTATTAGAAATAAAAATTAATAATATATGTATTTACATCAATAAAATGTGTTTCAATAAATTATTCCTTCATAACAACCAATTTAGATAAATAATATTTTTAGATATATTGTTATTTTTATGACCATATTCAACATATACTTTGAGTGGTTTTATTAAAAATATTTTATTAATTGAATAAAATTTTAATTTTCTTTACATAATAATGGTGATAATATTTTCTAATATTTTACTTTTAATAAAAAATTAAATACCTTTAATATAAATTTAAATTTAAAATTATATTTTAATTTAATAATAATAGAAAATAAAAACAAGATAATTAATAAAAAAATTAATAAAAATAATTGACATATATATGATTAATAATTGATATTCACCTAATGAAATTGTATTCTATATTTTAAAACAAAATAAAAATTCTTGTTCAGTGAAACAGTTATTATATAATAATAAATTAATTAATTAATAAAATCTATTTACATATTTAAATTTTATAAGTTTTATAAAATTTTTCACTTATTAAATTGGTTTATATATTATATTTATTACATATTACATTTATTTAATTTTATAAAATTCCAAAATTTTCTTTATATATATATATATTTATTATATTTTTAATTGAAAATATGAAATGTAATTTCATATTTCATTATTGTAATTATTTTTAAATAATTTATACTTCTACCTTAACAACTGGATGTGATACGATTAGGGACAATTTTTCATATTCCATGCATGGTTTCAATCCACATATTCTTCCTTCAATTTCACTGATGCACTTCAATTCATGGGCACATGCGGTAGACCTCCAACATCTAAAAATCTTCACTGTGGGATTTTACATTATTAAATTAAATAATTCAAAATAATCATCTAATAAAATTTCCAATTATAAAATACTATAATGTCTTCTGATTTATTATGAAATCGAACCCATTCCCGAAATTAAATTTACCACACAGACAAAATCCCCTAATTTAGTAACCAAAAACCCTAAATAATATGTATAATTTATCGTTGGTTCATTTTCAGGACCCGACCCTACCCAGGATCGAGCCGCAACTACCCCAAGCCCACCTCCATAGGCCAGGGGCTGGCGACCAGTGCCGAAGGCTATACAACTCGGGGATGCCTTTTCCTAAGTACTTGTACACGCACATTCATCACACTCAATGAAAAAGTGCAGAGTAAAAAAGAAAAGCAAAGTACCAACTGCTATAAATAAACCACAAAAGTGCAACTACCTCTAAACAGTACAAGGTAAAAGATGAAGGTAAACTGAAAAGAAAAAGGAAAAAACACACGCCCAACCAGAAAAGTGCCTCAACCCGGCAATAGGTAAACAAAATAAAAACCGCTGTAAGGGTCCCCCACCTGGAACCCGACTCCGACCACCACACGCGGTCCAAGCTCCCAAACTCCTAAGCCCCGCTGAAGTCACAACCAACCTGTCCATCATCTGCAAGGGCACACCAAGTGCGGGCAAAGACAAAGCATAGTTTAGTATAAAAATACTCATTAGGATACCCCGAAGGCTTGAGGGAGCAACAAAGGAGGTACCAAAGGGTGAGCAGTAGATCGAACAAGGAATAGTAAAATAGTACAACAGAGAAAGTGCAGAAGAGTAACAGTAGAGTGTCCAGCTCAACCCAATAAGAGGAAAGAAGGTAGACTCTTCCAAACACAAGGAGATGTTAACGGTGAGAAGATTAACTTCTCGTCGAGTCTTCGCTACCTATATTAAGAGAGTATACTCGTCCAACCACAAGAATCTAGACACGGAAAGCACGTGGCATATCCCGCGCATCTTCTCCTCTTCTGGAGGGAGAGTAACCATGCCTAAGAAGTGGGTACTAGAACAAGGTATATACATATTCATATGCTCAAACAAGAATCCCAAAAAAGATCGTAAGGGGATCTCCATCCCGTAGCTTAGTCCAAAAATGGGTAGCCAACATCCCAGAAGTAAACACCATCGATGCATAGCATCCCGTATGTCTGCCCCAAACTGCAAGTCAAGGGGCTCAAATCACCGCACCTTGACATTATCCGCTTTGGGCGGCACTGACTCACCCACATTATTTTAGGTCGCGTCACAAGGACGTGTCTTGGTGAGGAAAGTGCCCCTCGTACTTGAGAGTTCTGAGGTAAAGTCAAACCACCCCTCATCACTGTCACACAGTCGAGAGGTCCTCAAATCCATGTTGTCACACACTGACCCGTACAACCAAGGGTCCCTCTCCATTATTCACGGAGAAAAGTCACCGACTAGCCTCATAAGAAGCCATGAGTCTGAAATGCCAATGGATGACCCACTGCCTGGCCCTGCTAGAGGGTAAACCCTAATACATCATCAGGCAACCCACTACCGAACCCTGCTGGTGGGTAGACCTGCAACAAGTTGACAGGCGACCCACTACCTAGACCTACTAGAGGGTAGACCTAGAACAAGATGACAGGCGACCCACTGGCCAGCCCTACATGAGGGTAGAACTTCAAGTCATTGGATGACCCACTGCCCAGTTTCTACTGGAGAGTAAACACTAGAAGTCAGTGAGAAACCCACTGCACAGTCTCTACTGGAGGGTAAACCCGAAGAAGTCTATGAACAACCCACTGCCCATCCCCGCTGGAGGGTAAACCCGAAGAAGTCGATGTGAAACCCACTACCCAGACCCGCAGGAGGGTAAACCCGAGGATGTCGATGAGTAACCCACTGCCCTTCCCCACTAGAGGGTAAACCGGAAACTGCTCTGGCCATCCCTACTGGAAACAACCTCCTGGGTAGAGAATCGGTGCCCGCGTAAATTATTGGTCACACCAAATCGACAAAACCCAACTAGGGAAATCAAAGGAACGTGACACTCAAATCCCACACGGCTAAAGGAATAGGGGATCCAAACAACTCCGCTAATCACCGTCAAGAACAGGACCATGGGAAACCACTCAACCTTGCTTATCTAAACCAACGAGAACAAGACCATGGGAAAACTCAACCCTGCTGGTCAACAAATGAGATCCAAGGGACCCTCTACATCGCGAGAGGTCAAATGTACGCAAATAAGAACATGGCATGCACATGGGGCCCACACGACATGTGTCCCAAAGTCAACTCCAACCAAGCGCACAAACGTTCTCAGGTACAAAAACCACATGCACCTCAAAGCGTTCTCCCATACTCCTAGAGTATATCACGTCTCCATCCCAAAGTCTAACGTGCACACGACACCAAACGTCAACGCGAAGGGTGTAAGCATAACAACTCCAACTTTCCACCTCATCAGCCCAAGCATGGCCGACCATATCTTTTCAAACGTATACTTCACTCACACAGGAGTGCACGCAATCACAAGCCATGGTTCCGCTACAAACACGGTAGAAGAACTTCCATCGAGGCACCATCATATTTCCACATTTAATAAGCTCATGAAAGAGGCTCCACTCGCCTAAACAGATTACACCATTGTAATCCTTGTGGAAAAACATGCGAGATCGACTACTTACTCTCCTCCAACGGATATCCGGCGAAAAAGTTGCCAACACCGCTTTACACCTGAACGGTCTCCCGTGATCCCAAGCCTCGGCCCAGAAAACAGTCGGGCGCATCACACCTTTTCAATCCCCTAGAGAAAACATGTCAAAAGGACTGCTCACTTGAATGGAATGGATATCCGGAGAAAAAGATGCATTCTGGTGCACCGCACATGAGCGGTGCTACATGGGACCCGCATCCTGGTCTCAAAGCACAACAAACAGATCGCACTGTTGCGATCCTCTCGAAAAAGTACACATGTTTGATTAATCACTTGTCCGAAACGGACACCTGATGATAAAGCTGGAAATCACCGCCAACTCTCGGAACGACCCTCATGGGGCCCACACCACCGTGCATAATTAAAGCAGACAGACTACGCAAATGCAATGCCCTCGGAAAAACACCCAAAACAACTCCTCACATGCCCCAAATGGACGTCTGATGAAAAAGTGACAAAGTGCTGCACGCAACTCGAAAGTAGGGCCATGGGGCCCAACCCTCAACTCTGGTTTTGATGCCTGAAACCACATTGGAAAACTCCAGCTCAATGCCAGGGTCGCAATGCCACTAAAGGCGTTCAAAACGGACATCGGATGTGTCAGTGTCGTCCAAAACAAGAACCACCGAGAAAAACGCGTGTCCACTTAACATCGTGACGCGCCCCGGGCACCTCGTTTTGGGCGTTAAAACCCCCTAAAACCATCCCCAAAAGTTTATCTCAATCTAAGGTACGTGTCACCGCTGACGGCACGCAAATCCGACACACGGTCTACGTTCTAGAGGCATTTTAAATTTTATTGGGCCGAAACGGGGTGGGTGGGGCCGGTTCGGTCGGCCCACCCACTGCCTGAGCCGGCCCGCGGTTCACCGCACGGGCCGGCCCACATTGCTCGGACCGGCTGAGCCGGACCGACTATTTCCTCACGGGACCCACAAAGCTCGGGTCCCTTGTCAGCTGGCCGGGGTCACGAAGGCCACGGGTCTTCCTCCCGCAACGGCCGGCCGAAGCCGGTCCTTTCGCACGTCGCCGCCCCGCTGGCGCCTGCTGCCGACGACCCTGCGACCGGCCTCCGCCTCCTTCCGCGGCGCCCCACGGCCACCTGTGCTCGCCAGCTCGCCGAAGCCCGTGGCCACCTCTGCATGAATATGCCCGCACCGCCGCCTGCTGCTCCGGGCCACCGTGGGGCGCCGCCTGGGATGGCTGGACCGCCCTTGGATCTGGTAGAAATCGCCGGAAAACACCCAAAACCGTCAATCTTTGGCGGGCGATTGCGGAGGCCTCGGGACTCCAAATTCGAAGCCGAAATGTGAGTTGGAAAGGTCAGAATTTATACTACATGACCATGGTCTTTGTTCAAGGATAAAACAACAATTTGATGCATATAATCGAACTAAAAGTAGGTGCGAGAAAAGAAAAAATGAAAACAACAAATCCTACCTCGTTGGGCGTTGCCCAATGCTTCGCGTGCGATCCGTCGGAGCCGATCCGCAATAACCATCTTGGAGAGGTAGGGAGGAAGGATTAAGGTTAATATCTCCTTGGTTGGAAGCTCCTTCCACCAGGAGGAAGAAACAAGGGAGGAGAGGATGGTTTTGTTTAAGTAGGAAGAAATTAATTAAAAACTTAATTAATTTAAAACTCCAAATTAACCTGCATCTGAAACCTCCAGTGCGGTCAAGATTAAGTCTCCCATAGGGAGAACACCACCTCCCAAGCACAATGGAGGTCTCCAAATTTTAATCTGAGGCCCCTTTCAAAAGTTATAAAATTTAACGTCCGAAACTTCTAAATTTAGAAAACACCCATGGGGCCATTCTTCACAGACAGCCCGCGCCCGTGAAGATTACACCCCTCCTAGGGTAAACGGCACTTTCCGGACTCAACAATTCCCTCATTGATCAAATATGAGCCACTTTTTAATAGATACTTGAGTTTAACCATTAAACGAATTAATTAATTAATTAATTTATCCGTTTAACGTTCCGAAAGCGGGCGAGGGGTCCAAAGGTCCCGCACCGACATGTTTTATTTCGTTCCTAGGGTAAAAAACCCATTCCGAACCCATCCGTATACTCATACTTTGGATCTGGATCTCCGTTTATGAGTTATCCTATTTATTTGGCATTCCCAATGTGAACGCCCTGAAAATTTAATTCTGGCCACACCGAGGCTCGGAATCAAATGCCATCTGAAGGCGCTACTCTAGAATAATATCAATAATATTCCAAAGTCTTTCACAGAAAAAACCGGTGTCTTACATCATTCCATCCTTCCAGATTTTCATCCCCGAAAAGGAAAACCAGGGATCAACTCAGGGTACTAAGCCCGCACCTGGCTCTCCCGTACACAGAAGAACTCTTGCAGAGTTCTGCATCACCGAACACAGACCAAAGGATTTGATCTATTCACGTGAGTTCTTCCCTTGCCGATGATATGAATATAAGAATGCACACTTCTTCTCAGGTAAGCCATGCGGGAGACGTCGTCCACCAACTCCTGACTTAGGGTTTAAGGCAAGGCCGTTGGGAACCTTGCTATCCCTCTACACCGTCTCAAATGGCCCGAAGGCTCTCGGGGGTAGCTCACCTCCCCAACCAAACCCCTACGTCACACACTGCGACTGGAATCACCACTTGGACCTGAGAAAAATACCATTGATTCCCTCCTTCATAATATCTATATGGTGAATCACCTAAGGATATCTGGTCATGCGAGGTTTCACAGTCGATTTCTCGCAACCAAGACTCTCTTACACGCTCGAAAAGTGAAGGAGTCAACACCATCGACTAAAGAAAATGGTCCCACACCTTTTACCTTACCAACACAGGGTTCACCAACACCTCGCGCCACCCTGGTGACAACTAAAACAAAGAGCATGGAGAAAATTCATTTCACGCACAGAGTCTAACAATTATACTGCAAAAAGTAGAAGAGCTGTAGAGTGCACCTATTATCACGTCATGCTCTGCAGGATCGTAGACTTCCAAAGCTCGCGGCTATCCGCGGTGCCATCTATCAACTCTCGGAGCTTGATGTGGACCACCTAGTTGAGATGGGAAGACCTCATAAAGTCGTCCCCCACTTCCAGCTCCTCCTGCTCCTTTGCTAGCACCACCTCTTAGGGCGCTACTCCGATCAAGGCGCTGCCTCTGCTCGGTGGTGCACCTACTGCCTGCCTAATATTCTCAGTGCACCTGGTCAGGTAGTCTCGCGGAAGGCAACCTTGCTTGTCACAAGAATAGCACCGGCGCTCTTCAGGCTGCACTAGTGCCCTCTGTGACACTATGGTGTACGACCATGCCCTTGAGTCCAGTTATCAAAAAGTCACCTACATCGAGATCTTGCTTGTCGATGCCCACTAGATGCGGCAGACGTCTCGGATTCAACGTGCCTACTGCCACCACCAAATCTAGAATGTGATAGGAAGTTCTTTGTCACCAGCACCGACTCTAGAACCCCGGCATAATGCCCAAGGGTAATCTGACCGCACGAATCTCTCAGCGAAGACCATGCTCAAACTTCTGCGCTCAGATGTTATCATCATGGACCAAGTCCGGGTAAAAGCGTGCACAGTATGCGAAAATATCTGTGTACTCAGCCACTGTCATCCCTCCCTACTGAAACTGCAGGAGCTACTGAATTCGAATGGAGCGTAAGCAGTAGAGGAAAAACACCTCATTAAACAACAACTGAAAGTCACCCCATGAAAGCGACGACTCGTCAAGAAACTAAGTCACCAGACTCCACCAACGCCATATTGTTACATGAAAAAGGTTATAGGCCAAAGCCACCATAAGATCTGCCGGTGTCTGTACAAGAATGAAAAGGAAAACCACTACCTCGAGCCAAACCTCTGATGCCTGAGGGTCTGGGTCACCACTGAACCTCAGTTGTCTCTACCGCTGGAACTCACGGTGCGCGCTCAACCTACGCTCAAGCCCCATCTGCTCTGCTGAAACTGTCTGCTGCTCACCAGGTGGTGGTGCTACTACCGGCCCACCCAGAGAAAGGGGCTCGCATGATGGTTCCTGTACTAAGGCATCGTAGCTCACAGGGTCGTCGTCACAAAACAAATCTGGTATCTTGGCTGGCTATCTTCACGGAGACATCCTGAATATTATCAAGGAGTGCCACGATCAGATGATCATATATGTATATCTCAACAACAAAAATTGAGAGATGACTCAAAAAGGAAAGTCGAAGACTCAATCCTATGTGATGCACAAACCAATTTTCCCTGAAACAAGTGGCTCAGCATGCCGAGTCGATAAGCGGATTATTAGGGTCCTGGTGAATGGATACATCGGCCGCCGCACCATCACTGGACTCCCTGGCCTGAGAGCCTCTCTCGATAAATGTTAACACTATTGCCCTAAATCCCAACCAATTCCTTTTAGGGACGTCCGAACAATGTCCCAAGGAATGAACCACCTCTGATACCACTTTTTCAGCACCCGACCCTACCCGGGCTCGAGCTGCAACTACCCCAAGCCCGCCTTCATAGGCCAGCGGCTGGCAACCAGTGCTGAAGGATATACAACTAGGGAAGGCCTTTACCTATGTACATGTACACTCACACACAACACACTCAATAAAAAATTCCAGAGTAAAAAAGAAAAGCAAAGTACCAACTGCTATAAATAAACCACAAAAGTGCATCGACCTCTAAACAGTACAGGGAGAATGCTGAAGGTAAACTGAAAAAAAATGTCAAAACACACGCCCAACCAGAAAAGTGCCACAACCCGGCATCATGTAAACAAAAGAAAAACCGCTGGAAGGGTCCCCCACCTGGAACCCGACTCCGACCACCACACGCGGTCCAAGCTCCCAAACTCTTAAGCTCCGCTGAAGTCACGACCAACCTGTCTGTCGTCTGTAAGGGAACACCAAGTGCGGGCAAATCCCAAGTAGGGGTGAGTATAAAAATACTCAGTAGGATACCCCGAAGGCTCAAGGGAGCGACAAAGAAGGTACCGAATGGTGAGCAGTAGATCGAACATGGAATAGTAAAGTAGTACAACAGAGAGAGTGCAGAAGAGTAATAGTAGAGAGTCCAGCTCAACCCAACAAGAGGAAATATGGTAGACTCGTCCATACACAAAGAGCTGGAAACGGTGAGAAGATGAACTTTTAGTTGAGTCTTCGCTACCTATCACATGAGAGTAGACTCGTCCAACCACGAGAAGCTAGAAACAGAAGTCACGTGGTATACCCCGAGCATCTTCGCCTTTCCTGGAGGGAGAGTATCCAAGCCCAAGAAGTGGGTACTAGAACAAGGTATATACATATTCATATGCTCAAACAAGAAGCCCAAACAAGATCGTAAGGGGATCTCCATCTAGTAGCTCAGCTCAAGAAGTGAGTATCCAATAGTCCCAGAAGTAAACACCATCGATGTCCAGTATCCCGTACGTCTGCCCTGAACTGCATGTTAAGGGGCTCAAATCATTGAACCTTGACACTATCCTCTTTGGGCGAAAATGACTCGCACTCATGGTTTTAGGTCCCATCACAAGGACGTGTCTTGGTGGGGAAAGCACCCTCGTACTTGAGAGTTCTAGGGTAAAGTCAAACCACCCCTCACCACTGTCACACTGTCGAGAGGTCCTCAAAGCCAAGTTGTCACATCAATGACCCATACAACCAAGGGTCCCACTTTGGTAATCACGGAGAAGATTCACCGACTATCCTCATAAGAAATACTGAGTCTGAAATGTCAATGTGTGACGCACTACCCAGCCCTGGTAGAGGGAAAACCCTAATACCTCATTAGGCGAACCACTACCCAACCCTCCTGGAGGGTAGACCTGGAACAATTCGACATGCGACCCACTGCCCAGACCAGCTAGAGGGTAGACCTGGAACAAAACGACAGGGGACCCACTGCCCAGCCCTGCTGGAGGGTAGACCCTCAAGTCATCGGGTGACCCACTGCCCAGTCTCTGCTGGAGGGTAAACCCTAAAAGTCAGTGAGCTACCCACTGCCCAGTCTCTACAGGAGGGTAAATCCGAAGAAGTTGATGAGCAACCCACTGCCCAGCCCCGCTGGAGGGTAAACCTAAAGAAGTCAATGAGAAACCCACTACCCAGCCCCGTCGGAGGGTAAAACCAAAGATGTCGATGAGAAACCCACTTCCCAGCCCTGCTGGAGGGTAAAACTTAAACTACTATGGCAAACCCTACTGGAAACAACCTCCTGGGTAGAGAATCAGTTCCCGTGTAAATTATTGGTCACACTGAATCCACCAAACCCTACCAGGGAAATCGAAGGAACGTGATATTGAAAGACCACACAACAAAAGGCACAGGGGGGTCCAAACAACTCCACTGATTACCGTCGCGAATAGGACGAGGGGAAACCACTCAGCCCTGCTGGTCTAAACAAAAAAAAACTAGACCAGGGGAAAACTCAACCCTAATGGTCAACAGACGAGAATAGAGGGACCCTCTACATTGCGAGAGGTCAAAGGTACACAAAACAGAACAATGCATGAAAATGGGTCCCACACTACGTTTGGCCCCAAGTCAACTCCAACTAAGCACACAAAAGCTATCAGGTACAAACAACCATATGCACCTCCAAGCGTTCTCGCATACTCCCAGAGAATGCCACATCTGCATCCCAATGGCTAATGTGCACATGACACCCAATGTCAACGCGAAGTGTGTAAACGTAACAACTCCAACTTTCCCCCTCATTGGCCCAGGCATGACCGACCATATCTTTTAAAACACATAATTCACTCACACAAGAGTGCACACGATCACACGCCAAGGGTCCACTACAAACATGGTAGAAGAACCGCCACCGGGGCAACTTATTATTTCCTCATTTAAAAAGATCGTGTAAGAGGCTCCGATCACCTGAACAGATTACACCATTGTAATACTCGTGGAAAAACATGCAATATCAACTACTTACTCGCCTCCAAAGGATATCTAGTGGAAGATTCTACAACACCGATTTATGCCCGAACAACATTCTTTAATCCCGAGTCTCTGCACAGAAAACAGTCGGGCTCATCGCACCATTGCGATCCCCTCGGGAAAACACGTCAAAAGGACTGCTCATTTGAGTGGAACAGATATCCGGAAAAAAAAGTTGCATTCCGACACACCGCACATGAGCGGTGCTACGTGGGACCTGCATCCTGGTCCCAAATCACAACAAACAGATCACACTGTTGGGATCCTCTCGAAAAAGTACACAAGTTTGACTAATCACTTTTCGGAAATGGACACCCGGTGATAAAGATGGAAATCACTGCCAACTCCCAGAACGACTCTCATGGGGCCCGCACCACTATGCGGAATTAAAGCAGGAAGACTGCACCAATGTAATGCCCTCGGAAAAACACCCAAAAACGACTGCCCGCAGGCCCTGAAGGGACGTCCGATGAAAAAGTTACAAAGTGCTGCATGCAGCTCGAAAGATAGGCTACGGGGCCCAAGCCTCAACTTCAGTTTTGATGCCCGAGACCACACTGGAAAACTCCGGCTCAACACCAGGGTCGCAACGCCACTAACAACGCTCAAAACAGACAGCGGATGTGTCAGTGCTGTCCAAAACAAGAACCCCCGAGAAAAACGCTCGTCCACATAACGTCACGATGCGCCTCAAGCCCCTTGTTTATGGACTTAAAACCCCTCGAAACCATCTCAAAAAGTTCTCCTCGATCTAAGGAACGTTTCGCCACTGACGACAAGTAATTCATACGCCCGATCTATGTTGTAGAGGCATTTTAAGTTTTATTGGACCGAAACGGGGTGGGCCGGGCCGGTTCGGCCGTCCCACCCACTGCCTGAGCCGGCCCGCGGTTCACCGCGCGGGCCGGCCCGCATCACCCGGACCGGCTGAGCCGGTCCGGCTATTTCCCACAGGACCCACGAAGTGTGGGTCCAATGTCTGCTAGCCGGGGTCACGAAGACCCCGGGTCTTCCTCCCGCAACGACTGGCCGAAGTCGGTCCTTCCGCACATCGCCGCCCCACTGGCGCTAGCTGCCGACGTCCCCGCGACCGGCCTCCACCTCCTGCCGTGGCTGCCCGCGGCCGCCTATGCTCACCAGCTCACTGAAGCCCACGGCCGCATCTACCTAAAGAAGCCCGCACCACCGCCTGCTGCTCCGAGCCTCCTTGGGCTGCCGCCTGGGACGGCCGGACCACCCTTGTATCCAGATGAAATCGCCGGAAAACACCCAAAACCCGCAATCTTCGGCGGGCGATTGCAGAGGTCTCGGGGAACCAAATTCAAAACTGAAATGTGCGTTAGAAAGGCCAGAGTATATAGTACACGACCATGGGATTTGTTCGATGATCGAACAACAATTTGACGCATATAATCAAACTCAAAATAGGTGCGGGAAAAGAAAAAACAAAAACGACAAATCCTACCTCGTTGGGCGTTGCCCGACGCTTCACGTGCGATACGTCAGAGCCGATCCGCAATCACCTTCTTGGAGAGGTGGGGAGGAGGGCTTGAGGTTGAGAGCTCCTTGGTTGGGAGCTCCTTCCGCCAGGAGGATGAAACAAGGTAGGAGATGATGGTTTGGTTTAAGTTGGATGAAATTAATTAAAAACATAATTAATTTAAAACTCCAAGTTAACCCACATCTGAAACCTCTGGCGCAGTCAAGATTAAGTCTCCCCTAGGGCGAAAACCACCTTCCGAGCACAACAGCGGTCTTGAAATTTTAATCTGAGGCCCCGTTCAAAAGTTATAAAATTTAACGTCTGAAGCCGCTAAATTATGAAAATGCCCCTGGGGCCATTTTTCACAGACTGCCCATGCCCGTGAAGATTACACCCCTCCTAGGGTAAATGGAACATTCCGGACTCAACGGTTCCATTGGTTTTCCAATACAAGCCACCATTTAAGAGATACTTGAGTTTAACCATTAAAGGAATAAATAAATTAATTAATTTCTCCGTTTAACATTACAAAAGTGGGCGAGGGGTCCAAACATCCCGCTCCGACTTGTTTTATGTCGTTCCTAGAGTAAACACCCCATTCTGGACCCATTTTTAAACTCAGACTTTTGATCCGGATCACCGTTTAGGAGTTATCCCATTTATTTGGCGTTTCCAGTGTGAACGCACTGAAAATTTAATTTCGGCCACACCGGGGCTCGGAATCGCACGCCGTCTAAAGACACTACTCTGGAATAATATCAAGTATATTCCAAAGTCTTTCCCAGCAAAAAACTGGGTTCTTACATTCATCATATTGGAATTCATGTACACCAATTCATTACCTCATTTTTAATCACCACCAGTCCATTTGGTACATGTTATCCCCCAATAGATCATTGGTATTTACAATACACCACTTATTAATTGATACAATTGTTTTGTTTTTATAAGTTCCCCACTTGTTCATCTTCCATTCGTCTTTATTCAATGCATTACTCACTCACCCCCCTATGACAAACCTGCTTTCTATTACAACTTAAACATGCTTTATTACATATAACTTCACTTGATACAACAAAGAAGATCGAGAGGTTTACTGTCTTTGGGGCATAGGATCATTACATAAAAACATTAAACTTGAAATACAACATCTTTATTGAAAACTTCATTTACATGACCACTACATTCATTCGTACTTAGAATTGCATGGGATAACCTGAGGACATGCATAAGAAAAGGGTGAGCTATAAAGCCCAGTAAGGGAGTACACAATGAAAAACATGATAAGTTCAATACATGTCAGGAAATAGGAATATCAATAGATCATAAGAGTAACATGAACATAAAGGCATGATAATGCATGATAATCATAACATGGAAATGTGGCAACAACACTTAACATTGAATTAGCATGAGCCAAGGCTCATTGCACATGGAGCATGAGTAAACCCTCATTGCACTTGAAGCACGAGTAAACCCTCGTTGCACTTGAATCAGCTTGAGTCAACACACATTGCACATGACGTATCATGATACTTTACTTTACCCAATGCATTGGAGTGCTATAAGGGCGCACCCATCTTAAACATTTCATTTCATGCATAAGTGTGCCACATGGATCATAAAACATGGATTCATAAAACATAATCATTTATTCCACGATAAAGGAATGTGGAATTAATAATGAAACTTTACAATCAATAAGTAAATGTGCATAAAGGTGAATACCCTTGATGGAGGAATGGACATGGTATTCACTACACAATGACATTGGCTTAGAAAATCGGTGCGATTTCGGCAGCGTAACGGCGTGACATATGAATTCATAAAAAAGGTTGATGAGAGAGAAAGGGATTCCTAATCATATTTACATGTAATGGAAAGTAAGGAGGTAATATATATACATGTCCCAACAATTGAAAAGGGATTTAGATTCATGATGCAAAATTATTGCTTGAATGTAAAAGAAGAGAGAGAAGTTCCTTTTGGAATTTCGGCATAGTAACGGGTGTACATGGGAGGCATTTAATGAGAGAGAAAGGGGTCTCCCATAATTCAAACAATAAGAGGGAAGTATGGGGGAGGTGCGAAACCATACCCCAACATTTATAATTGAAATTAAAATGGCAATACAACTTAAAGAAAATTGAAAAAAAGGAGAAAGGAAGAAAAAACCCTTACTTGGAAGTGTGCTTCCAAAGGATAGAGAGAGGCTTGTGAGAGGCTTCTTGGGAGCTTAGGGCACCTTGAGAGGATTCTAGAGGGAGTAGGGCAGAGGTTGGACGAACTCCAAGGGATTTGAGTGAGGAGGAAGTGGGAGCTTGGGTGGGTTTATATAGGAAAGGAGAAGGAATTCTTTATTATTTAGGTTTGGGAACCCTTATATTAAAATAATCCAAACCACAAACCATCTCATGGTATTTGCCCATGGTTTCTAGAAAAGGAAAGAGGAAAACAATATTTTACAAGGCCAAGGTCCGAACTTATTAAAAAAAATTAGGGTTTCTTATGTGGAGGTGAGTCACACTCCCATGGAAATTAATTTTAAAAGGCAAAGTGTTGAATAAGTCTTGAGGGCTCCATTAATGCTTTGAAAAGTAAGTCAAACAAACCAAAAACCTCATTATTTTAATGATAAAGTACATATTGGCCGAACATAAGGATTATGGTATTTTTTTACATCACCATTGGATCATTATGATGTCATAAAACACATTATATATTTAAATGGTATTTAATTTTTACCCAAAAATTTGACTATCTCAGAAAATTATGAAAAATTCACCGTTGGATAATTTCGACGTCCTGATTCCAAAAATAAATTTATTTTATCTAAATAATTTTCTAAATATGTGAATTTTCACTTTTAAAATAAAAACTATCATTTATAAAAAATTCACAGGTTTTGAAAGAAATGGCTTTCAAAACTTACTAAAAATTTTAATTGCATTCATAAAATTATAAGATCATTTATATTTAATAAAAATTAATTTAATATTAATAATAATATTTTATTAAAATATTATTTAATTAAAAAATCCTTTTATTTAATAAAATATAATTCTTAATTAAATAATAACTAAAAACACCATTTGTACTTTAAAAACTAATTACAATGTATCAAAAATGACTAGAAATTATATTCATTATTATATACAAAAATAATGTACATTAACATGGTGCTACTTATTTGTTACATAACCCCTTAAAAAGCCGCATATGACCTAAGGGTAAGGTGTGCGATGGTGACAGACTCTTGGGGCGGCTCGGATAACATCGCTCGAGTGTAAACTCTATCAACTTCCACTTTTCTCGTAGACGGTCCCGTTAAAGCTTGACATAATGAAGCTCAGCTTGGGCTTGGTCAAGGGCGAATCCCAAAGACGCCCCCTCTTTACTGAGCTCCGACAAATGGGCTTCGTAAGGGGCAATTCTACTGGATGAGGCCATCGCTTCCTTTGTCTGAGTAGAAATGGGTTTGTTAAAGCCTTATATTTATACTACTCAGATGATCACTGTTCAACGACTATAAAAGTAACGGTCACAAATCATAACGTAAAACTAAAGAAGTTGACATCTTATAAAAACATTTTTCATAAAGAAACATTTAACTGGATCAATAGGGATTTTCCATTAATGAAACTTTGGGTCGTTACACCCCCCCCCCCCCCCGCTATCATACCCTAAATTTGTTTACTAAATGGGAGGTAATTATGTTTCTAGGAAGTTCTTGTACTTGTCTAGGGATGATTTTAGAAGTAACCAGAATAGTGAAAAGACGATAATTCAAGTGACAAATACGTTTCATGATAAAGTGACAACAAAACCTAATATATATTGTTAGAAGAATCATGTTAGATAATAAAGAGAGTTTAAATATGGGAAGATACTATTGAAATAGTAGTTTTCTAGTTCGACAAATGTTTCAATGGAAGAAGTAGGTGTATCCCCCTTATTTGAAACCAACTTATTAGGGCCCTAGTGTATCAAAACATTAATTTATCATTGCTGAAAAACAATATCATCAATTAAGGGGTATATTTTTCCATTATTCATTTCTTTTTTATTCTAAATGGAGTTATAATTAAATTAAAACTCTAATAAGTCCCTAAAATCATCAATAGTGGAAGATAAAATCTGGTTGTTTGGAATCCATTGATTGTATTAGGATATGGAATTTTTGTTGGATAAGTCTCAATGATATCTGCTAGTTTTCATTTCAAGAAACTTATTTTGACACCATTCATATAATATTTTCCAAATAATTGGAGGGATTAACTACTATTTTGATGCAAGTGTGGTCCTGAGACATTTCAACCTCATTGATGATATATTTACCATATTCTATGATGTTAAATGGATTCTCTATGTTATGGAACTTTGTAACTCACTAGAGCTTATAAATGATTCTTATTTATGGGAATTTATGTTTATTATATTATATTATACACATATAACACATAGGGAAACCATCAACATATTATTTCATTAATGGAAATTATTATATTAATCCATGAATAATCCAAGTAAAATTTTAATTATTTCAAGGGGAACAAATTGATAATTGAAAAATTATAATGTGAAACTATGGATTGTCCTAATCTACTAGAATCATCCCTCCAACGAACAACATTATAGAAAACAAACAAAACATTATTATACTGATCAAATGGATGGGATAATGATATATATATCCTTGATATTAATTAATTTTAATAATGAAATATGTAATGTAAAGGTAATTTTATGTGGTAATGTTACTATTTTAATAGTAATGTGAGCTTTGAAATTGTAACATGACCATGAAAAATAGTAACATAATAGTTGGGAATATTAATCTGACCATTGAAATAGAAATTTATCCTCAAAATAATAGTGTGATATAAATAATATTTATCATAAGTAATAATATTTAATATAAATATTGTAGTTATTGTTAATTAATATCATTACTAAAACTGAAATGATATATTGGCACATTTTTAATAAACTATATTTAAATTTATTTCATAAAAATCATAAATTTTATTTTAAAAATTAAAATTTCAATTGATAGAAATTTATTTTAATAAAATAATTATCTATTTTTAGACTATAACATTTAAATTTTCTAAGGGTGATTTTTGGTAATTTTTTGAAATATATCAATTTTCAAGTGAATAGTAAAAAATGCAGTTTTTTCATATAACTTGTCTCTCCTAAATTACATAATTCGTGTTGTAATAGTTAAATATTAATTTATTTAAATTCATTTTCTCCAAAATATATTTAATTTCATAATTCATTTCATACAATAAAATAAACATAATTTCCAAACTTAAAAATAATTTTTCAAAAACTAAGGTCAAACGTGATCTCATAAAATAATCATTTTTCTTTATTTCGCCTTTTATTTCAAATAAAATAATGTATTAAAAATTATAAAAAGTTTTAGTTATTTTTAAATCATTATATTATATTTACATTTGATTTATATTTTAAAAAATTCATTTTTACATGTTTTACCTTTGATATATTATTTTATTGAATATATTATTCTAAAAATGCCCCTCTCCTCTAGTAAAATAACCCATCTCCCTTCACATGGAAAACCACTCATACCTCAATTTTTGAAGAAAATTATCTTCCCATATATTCCCTATTAATTCCATGATAATTACTAGGGTTTTTTCTTCTTGAAAAATCCTGAAACATCAAGGTAGTTTTAGTTCCATATAACAAAACAACACTGGGGAAATAGTAAATTTTTAGAAACTCATATCTTTTTTTTCATATTCCCTTTCTTTTATCTAAAATTTATTTGTAAAAAAATATATATAATAATAAAATAATTATTTTAAAATTATGTTAATTATTTTAACATACTATAAGTATCATATTTATGAATAATATAAATTTTAATCATATCTTTCCCACCCTATTGACAATGTACCAATAATGGTTAGTTAATGCCCAAGGAGGACATTTCTATTTCTTTTCATATCAAAAAATCTATGTTTGGTTAGAAAAATTATTTATGATGTATGAATTTATATATATATATATATATATAAATCTTATTCAATTGATTATTATTTTGTGTAAATGACTTCAAATAAAATAGTGATACTAAAACAAGATTATAAAATTTAATAAAAACATATTATCAAAACAATTCACACATTACACAGATTGTTAAAATTTAAAACCCAATAATTATAGTGGATAAAGATAGGGAAAATTATAATAATTTACTTATGAAAATATGTTTATATAATCCTACGTTCATTTCTTATAAGACCGAAAAGTGATGAAATAAATATGAATTTAAGGAAAAGTGATTCTTGACTTGAAATCATATTCTTTATGTTAACCCTCCTTCCCATAATTTTCTATAAGGATATTCCCCTAATTTTTTATAAATATAATTTCACTATTATTATCGTTTTTTTTCATGGACAAACATTTCCACTATGTTTTATAATCCAAATATATAGATTACTGAAAAATAATTTTTCATTCTAAACACACATTTTACTCCTCTTATGTTGTTTCTTGTTCACTCAAGAATGATGATTTTTATGAAAAATAGGATTTACCTCTTTCATTCAAGAAACCCAATATTATACATGATATTATTTTGTATTGAACCCTTTTTTAAAATATTCATTTCCAATGGTTACTTCATGACTAAAATTTCTCTGCCCTCTATGTTTCATGCATCATTATGTAAATATTATTATCGGACATGTGGGCCCTATATTATATAGTCCCCAATATATTTCAATATTAGATTTATCTCATGATATAATGTGTATTATGTGTGAACATTATTCTATCATTTTTCACCAATATGGTGCTCTGATTATAAACATATTTTATTTTTGAACATGATGATACTTTTGTTCACATCTATGTGTGGTATTTGACCAATATGACCTGATTCTTCGTTTTTATGAATTACAACATTCCATTAATTTATCAAAAATCTTCCATATGATTATCAAGATAATCTAATGAATATGATTTAATGATGAAGATTATACTCACCCATGTTATATTTATTCATTTACCTTATTACTACACATATTGGGATTTTTTCTCACCCATTACTTTACTTTATATCCTTAGGTGACTACATGTTCAAGTGATAAAATTATCATTTATATAGTTAAATAAAAAGTCTCTAAATAATTTTTTTTATTTAATAGTTATACATGATCCTAAAATTCCTAAGTTACAAAACCTTTCAATCCCTAAATGTATAACTATTATGTTATTTATCTTTTAAATGATTCAATAGTAATTTTAAAAAATTAAGGTCACTTTTGATGTATTACGAATAAATTCTTACTTAATTTGGGAATGTGAATTTTAAAACATTATTGAAACCCACATGTATAAGTCTAAGTATATCGAAACATGGAATTCTTTTATAATTAATAAGATCATGTGGTTTTGGAGTAATGAAATCCATGTATGGATTTTATAAGTTGATGTGTCTCTATAATATATGTACCTATGGGTAACAACCCCAAAACACCATATTTATCTAGACAAGATTAGAAACTAGTGCATGATACTGGGCCTTCATGCACACAGGGATCAGAAATCCTAGGTTATATTCTCTGATTATTCCAAAATACAAATACAAAACAATATGAATGATATATAACTAATGGAATTATTACTTTTAAATTTAGATATGTTTTGATGTTCATGATCCAAGAAGTATCATTTAATGAAAATGGTAATCTTAGTGATCCCTTTGGAAATTATTTTATAGTTAATTAAGAGAAATAATATATTATTTATTCATGACATGATGACTTATGGTTAATATTTTTCTATTTTAGAAAATGGTGGAAACAAAGAGAAACTAGGACAATAACCCATGTAAGGGACAATGAAATAATTTCCCGAATCACACTCATAATATAATGTGATGTGGATTATAACGCCTAATGGTAATGCATATGCATTTTTCATAGGCTATGTACAATACCCAAAAAAGTGTAATGTCTTCCTTCAACTAAAAAGGATAAAATAAATATCAAATCTATTATGTTGAAATGACCACCATCATTGTGTGGATCATAGACACAATTATTGTGGAATATTGTGTTAACTTAATATATATGATCGTTCATTTTCTCCACTATTCTGAGAAGAAAAATCTGTTTTGGCAGTCTATCATCTAGATAGATAGGTCGATCAATGGTGGGAATTAATTAAGAATAATAATCTATAAGATAAAATAGAGGAAATGGAGTGGGGTGACTATAAGAAGTTATTTCAAAACAGATATTACACTTTAATACTTATGAAAAAGATATATAGAGTTATAAAATAATAAAAAAATGATAGTGAATATGTAATTACATTTAAGGAAATATTCACAAGGATTTCCTGACATGAATCATGATTTGTTATAAAAAACGATAAAATAATCAGATTATTCTTTATTGTCATGAGGAAACACCTATTAATGGATATAGATATTTGATAAATTATGATTTATTAAGAGTTTATTCAATTTTATATCAAATGAGAGATAATTATTTTATTATGGTTCTTTTTTAAAGAGATAAGAAATAAAATTTGGTGTTTGAGGTTAGCAGATCCAGTGAAAAAATTATAATGAAGTCCAGACCATCCACATGTCAAAAATCTGGAAGAATCATAATAAGAACTATCTCAAAGGTAATGTTAAATTTTATTGGTGTTTGAGATATTTTTTACTAGATAGTGAATTTAAAAGATATGTGAAGAAGCCATCTAACATAATAGAGGAAAGGATGACACCACCCATAGTTAAATGATTCAATTGTAGAGAGAAAGGGAATTCTGATATGTATGACACTAAACCATGGGTCTTCAAGGTTAATCTATATCAACAACCACCAAAGTGAACGGTTCATGGGATAACATATGAGATCACTAAATCTGGTGTGTAATAAGAAACTATATCCATACAAGGTACAAATTACTATTCACTCAAGAATGGAAAAACATTTTATTTGATTCTAGTTTTATCTATTCGTATATATCCTACAATTTTTCAAAAAAAAAATTACTCGAAAACTTAATTTATTAAAGTACACATATTTTTAAAAACACATAGTTTTCATGTCACAATAAACTATGTTTTGGACTCTCATAATATTATGTATATTAGTCGATTTTTCCATAAATTTGGTGATACTTACCAAAGTGGAATTTGATGCTCTAGTAATTAAGGATTGGTTATCATAATACAAATCACACATTAGATACCCTAAAATGGAAATATCATATCATATTACAAATCATACCATTATCCTCTACATTTTTTTGGAATGATAGAAATATCATTTGGAAAATCCCTCAATGGTGTGGGTTATAATACTCTATGAAGTAGTGTACCTTTCCCAAATGGTTGAGTTAGTGGAAGGTATGAGTTGAGGAAAAATTACCATTTTCAGGTAATAATATAATGTATTTCTCAATGATTTACCAAAATATCCCCAAGATAATTACTATGATTTATCAATTGATATTTAACCAAGATTCACTTATATCTCTAAATTCTCTTACAGGATGACCCAAATAGAGCTAGAGGATTCAATCAAATAGTTTCAATATCATTTGGACTAAATGTTAATCCTCCCTAGTGTATCACCATATGGTTTTCCTAATCTATTTTTAAGGAAAAATAATTCATCTATGTGGATGTGTATCAATTATTGGGATATTACCAAGATCACTATAAATAATAAGTATCACATAACAAGGATTGATGACTTGTTCAATCAACTATTAAAAGATCATTACTTTTGAATGGTGGATATTTATCCTAGATATCATTAGTTAAAGGAAAATAAAGAATATTTTCTTAAGACAACCTTCCTTATAAGTTATGTGAACATTGAGTTTATAGTGATGCCCTTCAGACTTACTAATTCCCTTAACATCTTCATATATTTGATGATTAGTGTCTCAAGATAATACCTTGATAATGTAGTGGTAATTTTTATTGATGAAATTCTTATTTAATCAATGATAAAGGGGGAACAAGAATATAATTTATGTATTGTGATGTAAATACTAAATAATATTAAAATGTACTCTATGTTTAGAATTGTGCCTTTTGGATGTAGAAGTCACATTATTGGGTCACTTGATCACAAGTGAGATAATTTTTGTTGACCCTAAAAATAAAACAACAATTTAGGATTGGACTAAACCCACTAGTGTAATAAGAATCTATAGTTTTCTTGTAATGAAAGCATATTATTGATATTTTGTTCTAAGTTTTCCACAATTTCCTAGCTCGATAACTAATTTAAAATGAAAATTGGTAAAATATTTTTAGGAAAAAATAATTTGATGAATGATTTCAAGGATCTAAAGAAGTGTTTAATCATTATTGATGTACTCACACTAATAAGAAGTAGAAAATGATTTTTCATATAATGGGTTATTTCAATGAACGTTCTGGGTTATGTAGTCATGCATAATGATAATGTGATATCCCACACCCCACAAATGGTGAATATCTAGGGAAAAACTACATCACACAATATCTAGAGTTATAAGGTGTTATCGTTTGCTTAATGGTTTTGAGAAACTGCCACTTTGGTGATAAGTGTGTTATATATATCAATCAAAAGATTGTAAAATTATATATCCACTTATAAATAGCACAAAATGTGTCAAAAAAGATGGTTTTATCTAATTGATGACTATGATTTCTTCCTTCACCATCATCCGAGAAAGGAGAATAGGTAGCTAATGCAGTTATCTGAAAATAACATGATACTTTATCAAAAAAAATATTTAAAAAGACCATATCTTTATGGATATAAAAATGATGAATCTATAAATTAAAACACCACGAAATACATAAAATTCCCAAATTATTTACAAACATTTTTTCCCAGAAAAGATCACAGAGGCACAAAGTGATGCTCTAGACCAAATAAATAATGTGAAATAAATAAGATAATGGATGATACAAGATTTCTAGATTGATTATGATGGTTTTATTAAGTTTTTTACAAGTCTTTGTGTGAATTCATCACTTAAATAAAGAAGGACTTATTTGATAATACTCATAGATCACAATTCTCTTTCTATCTTAGAAGTTTGATGATGTACCACGATCGTCGAGATCAATTTTACTGGGAAAAAAATGAAGAAATATATTTTTGACTATATCTCATAGTGATTTTAAGGAAACAAGTTTATGTAGAGAGACAAAATTCAAAAGGGATGATGAATCCATATCCTATGCCCACATCGAAATGGGATAATATCACTATGGATTTTGTCACTGGTCTCCCAAAGACATCCAATGAAAACAAGGATATATAGTTAGTAATGGATATCATCAACAAGGCTTCCCACATTATCTTTATTATGAATGATTAAAATCTAAAGATATTCATCAAGGAAGTGATGCCACTCCATGGGGTTCCATATTTGATCTTCATTGATCATTAACCAAGGTTCACCTATAATTATGGATAATTATTCAACATGATTGTAATACTAAATTGAATTTCATTTGGGCATATCACTCTTTAAATGATGGTAAAAATGAAAGGAGTATTCATACAGTCAAAAACATTCTAAGAGCCTTCTCAGTTGATTTCAAAGGTGGAAGTGATTGACATCTCCCTTTAGTTGAGTTCTTCTTCAACAATAACAACAACTTATATATTAAAATATCTTCTATACTAACCATTATATGAGATCTATAACTACAAATTTATTGGATGTAGGTGGGTAATGAAATCTACAAGGACCTAATCTTGTGCAAGAGATAACAGAGAAGTTTCAGACCATCCAACAACATATGAAAGCTATTCGGATTCTCCAAAAGTGTTGTAGTGAAAACAATCCAAGGGAATTGGAGTTTGAAGTTAGAGGTAAAATTTTCACTAAATATTTCAATTGAATAGAGTTATGTGTTTTTCAATTAAGGGGATGTTTTTCACTAGGTAAATTGTATAATTTTGGATCCTTTACCACATAGGAGGTGTGGCCTATCGACTTTTAATTCTACTAAATAGGGATAAAGTTTATGACATGGTCCATGCAGCTCTCCTAAGGATGTACATAACTAAACCCTCACATGTACTGAATCTGGCAGTTGTATAACTTGAGAATGGAATCTCTTCTGTAGAGAATCTTGTGAATATCTTAGTCTAGACAAAATTAGTGTTATGGTAAAAGAAAACTCACCTGGTCAATGATAATTGGTGGAACCATAAATATGAATATGCTCCATTGGCACCATAGGAAATAATGAAATATAATTACCCTAACCTATTTGTAACTGATAATATGAGTTGAAAATTTGGGGAATAATTTTTTAATGGGGGGAATGATCTAATAACCTAGAGATTAAAAATGATGTTTCATTCCTTAAATTATTGTGTATTATATTATATTGTATAACATTATAAACACAAAACTTATAGAGATGAAAAAATAACATTATTTAATTATTAAAAATCATTAAATTAATCAATGAATAAAAAAATTAAAATGAAATTATTAATATTGGATAGAAATAGAATATATGAATTCTAAAATTGGAATATCTAGATATCCTAAATCGCCTAGAAATCATCCCTCCCACAAACAACACTATAGAAAACAAATAAAATACTAGTATGCTAATAAACATTTTAGAAAATGAAAAGATAAATCCTTGAGGAAAATTGATGTTAATAATTTGTGAAGTAATTTAGATGTATTTATATGATGTAATGTGGTCATTAAATTATTAATTTAACCACTAGAATAATAATGTGATGGTAGGAATAGTAACTGAACCATTTCAAATTATAACATGACTTTTGGGAAGGGTAACCTAACCATTGGAATAATAATTTAACCTTATAAATAATACATTTTGATATAAATAATATTTATCATGGGTAATATAACTAAACCTAAATATTATAATTCCTAAAAATTAATATCATGATTAATAAACACAAAGTAAATATAGGTACATTTTTAATAAACATCAATTTAATGTATTTACTAAAAAACATATATTTTATATTAAAATTTTATAATTACATATGATTGGAATTTATTTTTATAAAATAAAATTTATTTTTAAAATCATCATATTTAAATTTTCCAAGGGTGAATTTTAGGTAATTTTCTAAAATAACTTAATTTTTTAGTGAATAGTAAATGAATATGTTTTTTATGGAACTGGTGTATCTTAAATTATATCATTCAGTGTATAATAATGACCAAATAATTTCTAAACATTAGTTTCATCCAAAAAATATTTCTTTTCCATAAAGATTCATTAAAATATAATATATTTAAATTCTAACCCTATGAAGAATTCTATAAAACTTACAGCCAAAAGTGATCCCTTAAAATAACAATGTATCTTTTCTCCACATTCCACTAAAATAAATTATTGAATTATAATTATCAAGATGTTTAAATTATCATAAAAGTTAAATTATATTTCTATTTGATTTATATTGTAAAAAATCACTATTACATGTTTTAGCTTTGTTATATTAATTTAATTAATATTTATTCTAAAAAATACCTCACCCTTAAAGTATAAATAACCCTCTTTGTCCCATAGAAAACTAACTCCACCCTCACTTTTTGAAGAAATATATCTACCAATATCCACACTATAATTCCCCATATAATACTTAGGGATGTTCCCAAATAAAAATAACTCCTTAAATCAATGTAGTTTTAGTGTAGTACAAGAGAAGCTACCCCAAGGAATGAGTATGTTTCCATTAATTCTTCTCTCTTTTTCTTCATCACTTTCATTTAAAATAATTTATTTGAAAATAATAATAATTCACTAATTATGTTGTGTTATTAAATAATATAAAATATTTTAATGAAAAGTAATTATCATATTGATTTCAAATGTAAATTTAAGACATACCTTTACCTCTCTTTCAACAATGTCTCAACAATGTCCTTTTAATCACCATTGAGTTCATTGCCAATCCTGTTTATATCACCAATAATAAGGTTGTCAATAATAAATTATTTATGATATATAAGTATATGAATATATTTATTTTATTTATCTTGAAGTTATTATAGTTAGGTATAAATGACCTTGAACAAAAATAGCAACATCGAAACAAAATAGGATAACATAATGAAAACATGATATCAAAACTATTCACATTTAAGAAATATTGTCAAAACCTAGAATTGAATAATTATAATGGATAAATAGTGGAAACAATTATCATAATTCCCTTCTGTAACTATGTTTTACAAATCATATGTTTTTATTTAGGAGTCTTAAAAGTCTATAAAAATCCAGATTAATAGTAAGGGTATTCTGGAAATAACTATCTTTCTTGGGGTTACCCCTATTTCTTGTCATTTTATATATGGATACTTCTCTAATAATCCATATATAATATTTTACCAATATTTTCATTTATTTTTTATATACATGTTTTAAACATGAATTATAATCTATGTAAAATGATTTTTGAAAAATACATGTTCTTTTATAACACATCTCTAAAACCTCTTGAAATTTTTCTTACTCACTCTATAATGATAATTTTAATAAAAAATATGGTTCCCCTATTTCATTTAGGAACCCCATTTTTTTACATGTAATCCGGCTTTATTAAATCCTAAGGAAACCCATTATTTTTCCTGAGTTATTTGAGGACTATGATTGTTATATATTCTATATGACATGAATGATTGTGTAAATATTAAGATACGAGATACTATCCCATAATAATATATTAGTCTAATGAAATTTTTAATGTGATGTATCTTAAGAGATAATATGTATTATGTGATAACATGATACTTTTTTTTTTCACAATAATGTTGTTATGATTACAAACATATGTTAATCATGAACCGTGGTTTTAGAATTGTTTACAACAATGTGTGGTATTTGACTACTATGACATGATTTTTCATTTTTATTCATTTGAATATTCAATAAATTTATAAAATGATTCCATCTTGATTATGATGATGATTCTATTCTTATGATGTTAGGATAAGTGTTATGCACATCCCTGTTATATTAATTCTTCTCCCTAATACTTCCTCTTATTATTCTTTGTTATCATCCCTTTCTTTGATGTATATCTTATAGTGACTACATGTACTAATTAGAAGAGATTAATTTAGGAGTATAAAGAATATGGACTTAAAAAAATTGTTATGATTTATATGTAATAGTGATATATGATCTTAATTATCCCATGATAGAAACTTTTTTGGTCCATGAATGTATAATTAAACTATTTTTTTTAGGTATAATTATGTAATAGTCATATAAAAAATGTGGGGTCATTATAGTTGGCATTAGAGTCACGGTTTAGATAATTTGGGAATTACTGATAGGAAATGATATTGAAAACCATACGTATAAGTCTATTTATACCTGAATATCCAATATTTTTGTGAAGTATAATAGCATGTTGTTTTTGATAAATGATATCCTTGTAAGGATATAATAAGTCAATGTTGATCTCACACAACTATACATAGGGATAACACCCATGACAACATCATATTGAGGTAGAATCGTCCAGCAACTGGTGAATGAAAATAGGACTTTTTATACACCTAGTTCGACAATCCCATGGGGATATGCTTTGGTTATTCAAAAATTATAATTAAAACCATTTTGAATGATATATAGATAAATTAATTATTAATGTTAAATTTACATATGTATTAAAATACATGATCCTAGATGCATTTTTAAAGAAATGGATTTGACTATGGACCTAATAAGATATTCCTTTATAATTATTTTTTCTAAATAATAAATTATATATTCTTTATTTTTTGAAAAACGGTCAAACCATTTTTATTTTATAAAATGGTAGAAACAAAGAGAAACCAGGACAACTACCTATATGAGGTATATTTAATATATTTCCCTAAAGATATTCCCATTACAATGGGATGTGGAGTTTGTAAAATCACAAGGATTATTATCCATCTATCTCATTCAATGATCAATAACTCAAATAATATAGATCATCCTTCTTCACCTAATATTGAGAAACTAACTATAAAATTCTTAATGTTGGAATGAGTACTAATATTTAGATTTATATTCATGTCCAATTGTTATGGAGTAATTGGTTTACTCTATATATAAAATCTTTTTTTATTCTCTACTATTCTTAGTCAAAGAAGGTTACACAAGAATTCAATCATCTATATGGAGAGAGATATCTGGGGTGGGAACTGAAGAAGAATACTAAGTAGAAGGATGAAATTGAATAAATGTAGTGGGATGAATTTAATAAGTATTTTTTAATAATTATATCTACCCAAATCTTCAAAAAAATATTATAAGATTATTTTAAGATCTTATGAAAAAGGATAATGAATTTTTTATTTCATATGCGAAAACTTTTACAGGTATACCAAGAAAAAAATAATGTCTTCTTATCAACAATGATAACAAATAAAAATATTATATAGTGGCATAAAACTACACCTATGAAAGGATCGTGATATCAGATACGTTGAGAGTCCTCAAGATTTTATTTGATGTTCACTCAAAATAGTGTTGTATTTTGGAAAATGGACCCATGGTTATATAGATAATAAATGAAAGATGTTGTTTTTAGTTGTAATATCAAATGAAAAGGGTGGAAAGATGTCCAAACCACCCACATGTAAATAATGTTGGAAGAATCTCATGTTCACTCTCTTAAAGGGAAGGGAAAATTCAACAAGATGGGGAGATAATTCCACTATTATAATGAATAATGAAGACACATGATGAAACTAGCCAACATGATAGTGGAAAGGAAGAAACCACCCATGGTTCAATGCTTCAACTATTAAGAGAAATGACACCGTGAAATACAATCCACAAAACCACAAGTCATTGAGGGTAATCACTTTTAAGAATAACTAAACCCAAAGGATCATGAGAAATATTATACCATCACCACTGTTGAGGTGGAACAAGAAAATTATTTCATACAAGGTACAATTCCAATTCACCCGTGGTTGTATAAAGTTTTATTGAATTCTAGTTCTCTAAATTACATTATTTCTTTTTTTTTAAATGATTGACTCAAATTTCTAATTACATAAAGTAGATATATATACATATTAAAACTCATAGTGGTGTGATATTTTCCACCAAATTGTTGGAATCTTCTCCTATAATTGTATGTGACAATATTCATATATTGAAAATAATGATCCCTACTATGGTGGAATATCCCGACATACTAGGAAAGGATTGGAATGGATTATACCAACAACACATCATCTTTCAAAAAATTAAATATATTCTCATCTTCAAAAGAATCCCATACTCCTTTGAAAATGGATAAAAGATCATTAATTTCTATTAGAAAATCCCTTGATGGTGTGGATGGGGTACCCTATAAAGTAGTATACCATTCCCAAATGGTTGATTAAAATAAATGTATAGACTTAGAATAAATTCATACTGTGATGGAATAGAGTGATATATTTTCTTATGAGTTACCCAGAATAACCATAGATTATGAGGTAGTGTTCTAAATATAGATCATTTCTAGAGCCAATAGAATCTAAAAATTCTTCAATATGATAGCCCTGATCGAACAAGAGTAGTTAAAAAAGAAGTTACAAGAGCATTTGGAAAAAGTGTTCATAAGCCTTAGTGAGTCACCTTTAGGTGTGTCGATTATATTTTTTTTAAGAAAATGGATTGATTAATGTAAATGTGTATCAATTAATGAGAACATAAAAAGATTAGATGAAATGAAATCAATCCCCTATAAAGGATTGATGGATTTTTTTAAACAACTTTGAGGAGAATAGTACATCTCAATTGAGGATCATAATTTTTGATATCATCAGCTGAAGGTGAATAAGGAAGATATTTAGAATACAAATTTTTGTATAAGTTATGGGAACTATGGGTTTATTTTGTGCCCTTTAAAGTTTATAATTCCCCAATAATCTTTTTGTATTTTTGAAAAAGAGTCCGTATAGACTACCTAAAAATATTGTGCTAGTTTTTATTGTAAAGATTCTAATTTAATCCTAGAGAAAATAGAAATATTAAAGGAATATATATATTATGATGGTGACCTTAAAAAAAGATAAAATGTATTCTATGTTCAGAATGTTTGATTTTTGGAGGCAACAAGACACATTATTGGGGTACATATGAAGGAATTTCTATGGACCCTTCAAAGACAAAAGTAGTTGTGGAATGGACTAGATCCACTTGTGTCATGGATATCTATATATTTCATAAATTATAATGGTACTGCCAATGCTTAGTGATAAATTTATCACAGTTTTATATCCCAATAACTAAAGTAAAAATGAAGTGGGAAATGTATATCTTAACCCAAGAATGTGATGACGTCATTAAGGAGATCAATATGAGACTAATCTTTGTGATTTTACTTACCCTTAGGATGTGTGGAGAATTTATTTTTATATAAAATGATTTTAAAAAATTTATTAGGTTATGTACACATTTTGAAAGAAAAATTGATATCTTATGCCTCTAGATAGTTGAATATACATGAGAAAAACTACACAAGACCTGATCTTTAATTAGAAACTATAGTTGTTGGCATAAATATTTTTCTGATCTACCTCTAAGGTGGGAAGTGTGACATATATACTAATCATAAGAGTATAATTTATATATTCACCTATAATGAAATCAAGATATTTCAATGAATATGGATAGAGATAATAAAGGACTATGATTTCTCTAATCACTACCATCAAGGAAAGGAGGAAAAGGTAGCTTATTGTCTTAGCAGAATAGAACATACATCTTTATCCATGATGTAGAATGAAAAAAACTATATATTCTTATATATGAAATGTATAGAAATAGAAATATTATTAGTAGGTAATATATCATACCATGCCCAAATTATTTCCAAACCATCTATCCAGGAAAATATGAAAAAGGTATAAAGGGATGATCTGGAGATGCAAAACAATGTGAAAGAATTAGTGGATGGAAAGCTATATGTGTTCTACATTTGTGATGAATGTGTGATTCATTTTGTAACTATGATATATGTTTCTTCATCACTTGAGATAAATAAATAGCTATTGTATAATAAAAATACCTCACATTAATCATTCCATTCTTGAAGTACAATTATATATTATGATCTATGAGAGGTCCTCATTTTGGAAAACATGAAGAAGGATAATGTGATATATATCTCAACATATTTTTATGTCTACAAGTAAAGGAAAAGTGATAGAAGTCCAAACTGATGACTAAGTCATTGAAAATACACATATGTAAATGGGATAATGTCACTATACAGTTTGACAGTGGTCTTTAGAAGAAATCCAAATGTAATAATGTGATATGGGTGGTAGTGGATTGACTAACGAAGACATCCCACTTAATTTCTATTCAAGTTAATTCATCAATGAAAAATGATAATATATATAACGGATGTGTTGAGGCTACATGGGTATCCACATTCAAAATTATTTGATTGTGATATGAGGATCACCAATAAATTTTGGATAAGTGTACAACATACGCTGAATAATGAATTGAAATTTATTATGTCCTATCACCACAAAAAAGATGGCTAATAAGAGGATAATTTTTAGACACTTGATGACATGCTAATACCCTACACAATAGAATTCAATGGTGAATGGGATTAACATCTCCTATTATTTTTGTTCTCATACATCATTATGTTCCACTCAATTATTCAAATGGATCCATATAAAGCATTGTATGGGAATCAATGTAGAACTCCAAATTGTATGGATGATAAAATGGATCAAAAGGTAATTCATACTAATCTTGTGAAAAATATGTAAAATAAGGTAAAGGGCATCCAACAATATAGAAAAGATTATTAGTGGTTAAAAATGATATATGCTGATAATCATCAATGGTGCTTCGGGTTTGAATTTGTAGACAATTTTTTCCTTTGAATATGACCTTAGAAAAGAGTCATTTAGTTTTTAAAAAAGTGTAATCTTATCCAATAGAATATTTTCCACTTTGATATCCTTTATTGTGTTGGATCAGTGGCATATAAACTGTTACATCCACAAAATATACATCAAGTTCATGATTTGTTCCAAGTATCTATCTTGAAGATGTACATACCTGATCCCTTATATATCTTGAATCTAAAGGTGGTACTATTGGATAATGATCTTTCTAATGAAGCATGACTAGTTAATAAATTAGAATTTAGATACAATTTCCTACAAAATAATATTAAAGTAATTTTAAAATATCATTTTCAGAACCACATATATGAAGAGGTGACATGGGAACTAGAATAAATAATTAAACATATATACCCTCACATATTCTGAACTGAGAATATGATAGGAAATTTTTGGAGATGAAACTTCTAAATAGGGGAAGAATTTAACAACCCATAGATTATAAATGATATGAGTTTCATCAAATGAATTTGTATTATATTTTATAATACAATATAATAAACATATAACACATATAGAAACCAAAAATGTATTATTTCATAAATTAAAATCGTTACATTTACCAATAAAGGAACATATTAATTTTCCCATTATCAAAATAAAAAAAACTCACAATAGAAAAATTAAAATGGGAAAATATTGATTGACCCAATCTATAAGAATAATCCCTCCCATGAACAACAATAGAGTAAAAAAATAAATAAATCATCATTATAAATAATGGAAATATACAACCTTTATCAAAATTTAGTTGCATAACGTTTGAAGTAATGTAGTTTTATTTAAAGGTGTAATGGGATAATTAGAATAGTAATGTTACCATTATAATTGTAATGTGACCATAGTAATAGTAAAGTTTCTATTGGTAATAGTAACATAACCATTTTGAATAATAGCCTGACTTTTAGAATTGTAATTTAACCTCAAAATAATAATGTTTTGTATAAATAATATTTATAATGAGTAATATAAGTAAATACTACTAGTATATTTCCCAAAAATAAATAACATGGTAAACAAACTAAAAGAAAATACCAGCACACTTGTAAAAAATATATTTTAATGTATTTCCTAAAAATCATAATGTTCATATTTTGAAAAATAAATTTCATTATGTTTAGAACTAATTCTGATAAAATGAATATCATTTTTGAAACCAAAACATTGAACTTTTTTCATAGTTATTTTTGTTATTTTTTGACGTACTTTAATCTAAAAATAATTTTATAAATAATGTTTCTTGCATAACCAGTGTATAATAAATAACAACATTCATGTTCTAATAATGACATAATAATTTCTATAGGTTTAGCATAACACGCATAAATTTTCAAATTTGAACATCATATTAGATAGCTTGTATGACATGTAACACTATGAATATAAATTAATATAAAATATAGAGACATTATAGCATATATACTATTTAAATTAAGGTAAATATGTTATATAGCTTGAAATTGACTCAATACTGAGTTATTTTGTGATACATGAAACAAATATTTTCATCCATAGCTTGTGTTACACAGAAGTCCGAGTTTTACCAAAAAAGTATTTTTAAAAAATTATTATTTAATAAAACAAGATAAAACATAGCCATTGAATTGGAGGGTATGAATAAAATTTACTAACTTAGAAAAATATATTGTTGAATTCATTGGTTAAAAAATAATTTTTAATGAATATAAAAACCAATTGAATATAAAACAAAATGTTTTTATACACCTAAAAGAATTTTACCCAAAAAATAAAAACCAATACTTTTATTGAATGATCGTAACTTGTTATATATGCAATCATTTTTTTCAATTCATCCAATAGATTTTTGGGCTTGTGACAAAAAAAATCCAATTTTATACATAATAAGTTATATTTCTCTGAAGACTATTTTTCCACGTTTTAAAGTAAAATGAGTTTTAAAAAACTGAAAATTGAAAAATTTTATTTCAAAAAATTTACCACATTTTTTAATTTTAATGTGAAAATTCCTGAGGGTGAATTTTTGTAATTTTCTTGAAAATATAATTTTTGATGAATAATGAAAGTTATTGAATTTTATTTGAAAACTAATTTTCCATATAAATAATTAATAACGTAAAATTACATAAATTATACATCTGGTAACCTAATTTATCACATTATAATCATTTTTTTTACAGAATTTAGATATAAAAAGATAGTAAAATTTTGAACAATTTCATTTTAAATACCCACTTTCTCTTTCAACTTGTGAGATTAACATTAAATTTATTTCATCCAATTATGTAAATTAATTTTTTTAAAATGGATTATATATTTTGAATCATCATTATTTATAAATGAAAATATGTTTAACATACTTTTTTTTATCAATATGATTAGTTAAATAAGTTAAAATTAATTAATGTTATTAATTGAAAGATGGGTTTACCAAGAGACTAAACATTAAACTTGTAGGTAAAATACCCTAGATTCATCTCCAATATCAATTTTATGGCCATATTTCTACCATATTAATTATATTGTCTTCGTTAATTCAATATTTCATCAACATTAAATGGAAAAATGCGGGTGGAATTACATATTTTAAAACATTTCAAGTTTCCAATCACCCCACTTATAAATGGCCTGCACCTATCCCATTTATTAAAACTAATAAAACACTTTATATCATCAAATACCTGCCAATGTAAATATCATAATTTCTTCCCATTATTCTATAATCCTTAATATTGTCCATAAATCAAACACATAAAAGAATTAGTGAAAAATAACTTGGATACCAAAACAATAAGTATTATTTCCCAAAAATCATTTTTCTTCAGTTTCTTTCTCCACCTACTTAAATTATTTATATATAAATAATATATAATAAAATCTTTATATTCAATATAATGAGTTATTTTTATGTATATTTTATGTCATAAAACGTCACACACTTCCATTAATTGTATTATGAAATCATCGCTCGTGTGTACAATAGACTACCGCTTCACAAACTAATGTCATTAATTTTTCCATGACCACCATTCATGGTTGGGAATAATGATGTAAATACTATTTATATATGATATTTCTGATATTCATGTCTCCTTTAATCTTCTTAAATTGTTATATAAAACATAAAATCATGCATTTATTTTTTTGGGACTATTATAATTTTGTTCATGTTTATGGTTGACTACCATCTCACTAAACAATATGATTCATTCACAAGATAAATGGAATTTAATAAGAATAGTTTAAATAGACAAATTTAACCTATTTGAAATAAATATAATTCATAAATTATAATATAGTAATCCATCTTTTAATAGGAAAAGAAAATGGAAATATTGTGCATGCGTACGTATGACCTACCATCTCCATCGAAGGTGTGTTTCATGTCCTAAAAAAATTATAGATTACTATAAATACATATAAACATGATATATGTGATTTTTATAGCATGTTTTACATTTCAAATATTTTTAAATGATGATCTATTTAAGTGAAAGAATAACAAGTGAAACCTAATTGAGAAACAAGGTAATTAACATTCAAAATAATGAAAATGATTAATGATTATTAACAGTTGTGTGATAATATCATACAAGAGGATCATATATGAAATTTTAAATATTAATATGGTTCTTATGTAAGTTAATAACATGATTAAAGGAATTATATAGGTTAATAATTTTCATTATACAAAAATGAAGTGTAATGTAATGGATTTATTAATTCAATATCCACTCATTGAGTTAAACATATACTTTATTTATGATGTCATGCTAAGATTTTGTGTCTAATTACCTATGACTATATATGGTAATCTTTAAAAGAAATTTATGTGTATTTATAGTGGATATACACAATATATTAATTTATTAATTTTCACATCAATGTTATAATAATTTTAAGGGTTTATTTTAAAATCTCATTCAAATATATATTATTTATTATTTAGATTGCATTGAAATAATGTACATAAAAATTTAAAAATAAATCTATAAATTTTATTCAATTATTATTATTAATTTACTATTTTATTTAATAACACTATTTCCTACTCTTGTGTACTTAAATGTTTTATAAATTTGTTTGGGAAAACTGTACATCATTACTCTATTCAGTTGGATATATGTTTTACTCCAAAAAAATGTTTTATAAAAATGTTTTCTAACATGTTTTAACCTTTAAAAACAGATTTATTAATGTCACCTTCATTTATTTTTACTCATAAATTTTTTTCAATGGAATCATTATATAATTTTTATAACAATGTGTGTTTGGATCTCACTAAATGAGTGAAAGGGAACATTGTTTTAGCATATAGGGAATGAATGAATTTTCTACCCTTAATTACCACTAAAACATTTTCAAGAATATTTTACAAGTTTCATAGGATATGTCTAAAGAAAATAATTTTAAAATTTTATCTTAAATTTTAATTTTAATAGTTATTTTCAAAGAAAATCATCTCCAAATTTTTTTCCAATGGAAAAAAGATACTTTATGCAAGAATTATTTTAATGTTATTTTTATAGTATTTATATTTATTAATGAAAATATCTTTATTCATTCCTTAATGGACATATATAAACAGTATTGATTCCATGGTTTATCTTTTTCTATGTGGATTTTGATTATTTTTTACATAGTTAATATTGACATTCAAATCCTTAAGTCATTTTTTTGTCATTAATTAACTTTTAATTTACTCACTTTCAACTGAACATTGAAAATTGATTTTTTTCTAAAGGTCCACATTATGAATCAAGGATATTATTATTTCCAAAATTTTATACCATTTTATATGTGGTGTTTACTTTGATAGTAATTTTATTATTTGGGGAAATATTAATAATTATTTATTCTTTACTAAGTATGGATATTTGAAAAGGAAAACTGTTTATGAATAAAAATGATTATTATATATATATGAAGATTTATTTGGATAGCTTTGACTTGGTCTTGGGACCATTTAATTTATCTCCTCAGTGCATTAGTAGTCTCATCAGATAAAATGAGTTTCAAACAAACCCTTCATGTTTCTAATAATGTTAATTCAAAATTGTCTAATACAAGGTATTGATATTAGTATGTTTTAAACCAAATTGTGAATGGTAATCATGGTAAAGGTTTCTTGTACCATGGAAACAAAAAATCTAATGTATAATAATTACCTTCATTTTATTCAGTTGTTTTTACACATGATATTTATAATATGAAAAATATATGGATGAATTTAATTCAGAATTTATTGATTAAATGGAATGGTTTTCAGTTTTTTACCTTTATTAATTTATTATTACTTATACATTTGGTTAAATAGAATGTGGTCTCTGTTATTTACAATTCCCTATTGATTATTACTTATCCATTAATTTAAATAGAATGTTTGTTTAGTTATTTATCTTGACTCAATGATTTTTCCTTTTTATTAATGATCAAATCTGTTGTACTTAACCCTTGAAACTCATTTGAGCTCACCCTTATATGCTACCTTTCACTAAAGAATCCATGTATGTTACTAAGTATAATTTTTATAGATTCACTGGATGGAATAATACTATTCTATGAACAAATAATGTAGTAATATTTGTATTTAACTATAATGTAAGACTCGTTTCTGTATCTAGTTTACCGAGAATATGGAATTATTTAGTCCTTTGAGATGCCACTCATTATAGTTTCTCCCATTGTTATTGTATCAGTCACTGGCTTCAGGATTCTAGGGCCGATTTCTTTATAAGTGGTATTAGTGTATGATTAGTTAAAACCTTGGGAAATAGAATTGGGATAACATAGATTATGGAGAATAACCTTAAGATTGAATTTTTTGAAAAGTATAGAAGTACATCCCAATTAAACCATGTTTATGATTATGAGATTAGGTACACCAGAAATTTTAAATTTTTTTATGTATTTGAGTAGTTTTGGAATTTTACATTATGGTTCATAATGAGATGATGTAAGATAGTTTATTTATTCATTTATAAATGGAGTCTAGAATAAAGAATGGGAACCTCCTCAATGCACCAGATCCAAGGACTCAAAATGATCATATATTTTAAATAATTATGCCAATATTTGTAATGGATGTAGTCTATAAAAAATTCTCATTATATGTGGAAAGAATATAATATTTTAAAAATACTTATAATGAATATCCAAGTGTTATGGTTTCTACAGAAGTATGAGAAGAAGAAGACAGTTAGGGAAAAGATGGATAATGGTAAGAAGGGAAATAAGAATTTTTCTATGAGTGATAATTGTGAAAACAAACACCCTTGTAATTCCTTTAAAGTAATAGGATTTTGATACAAGTTTGGACAGAAAGGGAATGTGAATTTTATTTCAAAGTAAAATAAATAATGTTTCCAATGTATAATGATTCAACATTAGAGATATGGGGTACTATGGAAATAAATTCCTTAATCATCAATGGAATAAAATAAAAAATAAGCTAATGAATCTTGGTCAAGCTTATAATATTACCTCAGAAAATATGTAATGATTAATGTGTTTGGGTTTGGATTCAAGAATTAAGTTATTTGACTACATTATGAATGATGCATTGGTTTCATGAATTATGAATTTTATAAGGATTGTGTTGTAGTAATTTTTCATTATGGATTTAATAGTTGGTGTTAAATGGTTCTGATGACCAATGGTAATCATTCAATGAAAATTTTAACTTATTTTATAACACATGGTTGAGAGAATGATATAACATAATATGTTAAAAAATTTATAATAAGATATAATTTATATGTATAAATAAATTGGATATTACTCACTATCTCACAACTGATTAATTATTTTCTGGAAATGTTTTTCATGCTATCATTCATGGAGTTTATAAATTTTTTTGATTTATGGAATATATCCAATAATATATGTTTTATTTAATGAATATGTTATAAAGAATATTTTTAGGGTAATTCATGTTATTACCAGGTTTTAAGATAATTAATAATGAAGTATTCACATGTTTCGTGTGTGATGGTTAAAAGATAAATCATGTTGTAAGGGGGATTAATTGTACATTCATTTTGTAAATCCAGTAACATTATTTATAATGTTATGGATCGTGATTTTTTAAGGTTTATATGGTAAACTATTTATAAAAGGGTTTAAGTTGAACATTGGATGAGTTTTTATATATTAAGTTACTAATTCACTATAAAAGGTTTTGTACATCTTAAATTTCAGGTGTTAAGCATATTGGTCATAGAAAATTGTTAAATATAGGAGGAATATCTTATTAAACCTTTATGGATAATATGATTTGTTAAAGAGTTATTTCAGTACTTTAAGAATAAAAGATCATTTTGGGATATTATTTTTTAGAGTAAGGGATGAATTGGAAATTGATCGAAGGACAACCAAATGATTATATTGTGTTTCTCAAAAATAAATGAGTCATGTATAATTCATTATATTCATAGAGTGTGAAATAATTTCTCAAATCTATTGAAAAGGTTCCATGAACAAAAAATTTATCCTAATATTTTTTATATGTACTGATTATCTGTTAAATCAGCAATAATTTTGATTTTTGATCCCCAAAACTTTCCATTAATAATTCACATGTTTTTTATCATTTAAATCAATAAATCACTATAAAAGTTTGCTCTTTTCTTCAATGTCTATATCTTCTCATTCTATTGATGTTCCCCTACATTGAAACCAAGATATGTGTCGTTTTATATGGACACAGTACTATCATTCTCTCTTATTAAGCGGATTTTTTTCCAAAACATATTAGGATGTGGGATTGTAATGAAGGAATTTTTATATTTAAAATTTTTAATACAAATACCATGTTTAAATTTTGACAATTCAATTTATTTAATGTGGGGAGAATATAACACCATAAAATTTTAAAATATGAACATCATTTTCGATAGTATGTATGAAACATAACACCAAGATAGAAAAAGAATATAAAATCTAGAGACTATAATATATTTACAATTTTAAATAAATTAAATATATTAAATATATTTCAATTCATACAAGATAATGTTTTCTTCCACTACTCACAACATTGACTTTCATCGAAAAATTTCTAAACACAGAAGACTAACTTTTACCGAAAAAAATATATTATTAAAATATATAATTTAATCTAATATGATTTAAATTGAAATTAAATTGGATTATAATAATATTATCGACTAACATATCAAAATATATTATTGAATTCATTTATTACCAATTAATTATAAATGAAAATAAATATCAATTAAATATAAAGGATATTTTATTAAGAAAAATTATTCTTATGCACTTAAAGGTATTTTATGAAAATAATTAAAATTTATTAACATTGGTGAATGATCATAATCTATAATATATTGAATAAATTTTTTTAAAATTCAAAACATAGATTTTATGGGCATAAGATAATTACAAATCCAGTTTTACACATAAAAACTGTATTTTTCTTGTAGGTAGTTTTGCCACATTTTAGAATAGTACTTTATTTAAAAACCAATTATTAATAATTAATAATTTGTTAAATGATTAAACATTATTTTTCATATCATGATGTAAAAATTACATTCGGGTTAATTTTATGTATTTTTCTAAGAAGAGTCATTTTTTATGAATAGTGAATAATAATAAATTTTTACGGAAAACATACCTTTCAACAAAATAAATTATAATTATAAAATATATCTAACATGATTAATGTAAAATTATATCAATTATACATCTATGAATAAAATTTATTTCATTAAAATCATTTTTCTAAAGAATTTTGATATAAAAATATAATAAACTTTTGAACATTTTCACTTTAATAACATTCCTTCTCCTTCCGTCTGAAGGTCTAATTTTTAATAAATTCCATTAACCTATGTGAAGTGTATTTTGAAAAATATATTACATATTTTAAATCAGAATGATTTATAATTTATTATAATTTAACTTTAATATTTCTCCAAAATGATTTGTAAAAGTATTTAAAATTCATTTTAGTGATTTAGAGAAAAATAAGTTCACCAAGGGACTGAACATTTATCTTAAGGGGACAAATGACCTTGATACTTGTCTAACACCAATTTTTTGACAATATTTCGACTATATAACTTATAGTATCTAATATTATTTATTATTGGAAAACCCTAACTTGTAAATAACATGGATTTAATTCCATATTTTAAAATTTTACAGGTTTCCCACTCATCAATGTTATAAAATTCATCCCCCCTTATTCACACATTTATAACCACATTGGTTATGAAAATATCTCCCAAAATCACTCCCCAATTTCTCTATATTCATCATATATTTCTTATATTATGAATAAAACCATCATTGAAAGGAATTTTTGTGAACATAAGAGGGATACCTAATGAATATTAAATATTTTCTAAATGAATTTTTATTTTTATTTCCTTTTCCACTTCAATAAATTATTTTTATAATCTATTAAATTGAAAAACATAGTATGTTAAATATATGGATATATTTTTATGTTAATTCTTTTTCCTAAAACATCACACACTTCTATAAAATGTGTTATTAAACCATGAGTCATGTGTATGGTGGACTACCGCCTCACGAACCGATGTCTTTCGTTTATAGATTACCACCTTTCAAGGTTTGCAATAATTATATAAAGAAAATTTATAAGTATAATTTATGATATTTATTCATTATTTATTATTATTTATTTTTTATATAACACATAAATTAATTCTTTCCATTTTGTTGGAATAAGATAACACTGTTCATGTGTACAACGGACTACCACTTCATGATGTGATATTACTCACTCACATGTTACATGCAATGTATTAAGGATGGTTTTTATAAAAATATATAATATATATGATATAAATATTATAATTAAACTATAATATGTAAACATATAAATAAATTTTTATTTTTTATTATGAAAATAAAATTAAAATTGTGGTCATGTGTATGTATAGCATAAAATCTCTATGAACGATGTATTTTACTTCCTATCACCAAAATTTATGGACTAATATAAATAAATAAATACTAAATATATATGATATATATGTAATGGATTACATTATGTAGATCATGAAATCATGATCTATATGAGAGGAACAAAAATATAACAAGTTAAAAGACACTCAAAGAACAATTAATTTAACACCTGAACAATTGAAAAAAAATAATGGATTATTAAAAAATAGGTCTGAAGATGTTATAAATATAAAATATATGATAAAATACCTATTAATATGTATATTTCTTAAGTTTATAAAATGATGAAAAACATTGTATAGGGTGATAAATAGTTTGGTACCTAAAATGAATCATAAGTTAAGTGATTGCCTAACTCAATTTTGCCTCTTTGGGTTAAAATTCTTCTTCCTTGACTATGTAACGATAAGACTATTAAGTGTGATTAATTTTCACTATATATTATTTTATTATTAATTTTTTCATTTATTTTATATCTATATAAATAATCTATTACTTTATTAATTCTCAATTCAATATTATGATCATTTTAAGGGATTATTTCAAAATATCATTATAATCAATATTATTTATTCATGAATATTAGATGAAGAAAATTACATGAAAATTTCCTAATAAATACTTAAATTTTATTATAATATTCTTATTAATGAAATTTTTCTTGTAATAGTACACTTTTTTTCACTCATTGTTACTTAAAATTATTTAGAAAGTGTTTTCATTAAATCCTCACTCCATTTCTCTCTTCAGTCAAAAATATGCCTTCCTCTAAAGCCATGTTTTCTAAATATATTTTCACAAATATATTAATCTTTTACAAATGAGTTATTAAATTAATTTTCACCAATTTTAACTCTTTATAAATTTATTTCAAACCAATATTCATGTCATTTTCAAAACAATACCCCTTTGAAATTTACCAAAAAAGTGAAGGTAGACATTTTTTAATGTATATGTCATGAATGAAAATTACACCCATCATATCCGCTAAATTTATTTAAATATTCATTAATACATTTATGTTTAATTTTTAAATAAAATACATTTTATAATGATTTATGGAATGTAATTTTTTATAGAAATATTCAATGAAAAGTATTAAAAAATGTATTTCAAAATGAAACAAATATTTTCATCAATAATATTTTTAATGATCTTTTTATTGAATTTATATTCATAAATATAGAAACCCTTAACTATTAATCCAATGAATGTATATATTGTGTTTATACCATCCTTATTTTTACTTTAGATGTCTTATGACTATTTTGATAGAAGATAATATTAACATTTACTTCTACAAATAACTTTTGTAGACATTAATCCTCCCTTTATATATGGAATTTATATTCAACACTGAATAGTAAATATATCCTAAATTCCTACATTATTCATCATATATATTATTATTTACTATTAATTATAGCATTTTTATATATGGTGTATATATTTGAAGTTATTTTATTATCTTGGGAAATATTGATAAATCAATATTCTTTAATCAAAATAGAAATTTTAAAAAAACACATCCTTTATTAATTTAATCATCTATTTCATATATGATTAATGATTTGGACATATATGAATCATGCTTTGAACCATTTAATGTAATCCCCTAGATGCATCTATAGTCTAATTTGAAAAAATTAGTTGGAAACAAACCATTCAAGATTAAAACCAAGTATGTTCTAAACTATCTTATGAATGGGCTTGATAGAATTTTAATTTAAACTATATTTTTAAATATCTTCATGTTAAATGTTTCATATACTATGAAAAAATTATGTCTAATATTTATTCGTTACCTTTATTCAAATTCAGTTATTATTATCCATGGTACTTTAACTATGAAAAAATCTAGGGGTGCCTTTCATGCTCATTTTATGGATTAAATGTAATTTTTTTAATTAATTAAATTTCTATATTGATTATGACTTATCTATTTATTTACAAAGAAAGTGTTTTAAGTTATTTACCTTTTCATATTTATTATTCCTTATCCGGTTTTTAAAATTTCATCTTTGTTCAGTTATTTAACTTTCTATATTGATTATTCATTACAGATTCAAGATAGTTTCCATTGTACTTAACCATTGTTGAACTTTTGAGGCCACCCATATTTTGTTTTCTTTCCCCAGTAATCCCTAGAGTCTACCATAACAGATACGTAGGGATTAACATAATGGAATAATGATATTATAGAAAAACAATTTATGTAGTAATTTTTTTATTCAACATTAGTTTAGGACTCAGGTATGTATCCAGTTTACCATGACTAAAAAACACTTTGATCATCATGGATTTGATTATTTTTATATTATGCAAATGTAATGGTTGAAGGAACACTGTCTGGATTTTGTGGTCAGGTTTGGTACATTGACATTCATCCACATCTTTTTTAATTTAACACATGAATAATTAAACTAAAATAAACTTTATCCCATATCCTAAAAAGATTTTTTTCAAAAACCTATATTCAATAGTGATCCCATTAAAAAAAATATATTTTTTAGGATTTTATTTCCTGAAATATAATTATTTGGAAATTTAAATTGGCTTAAAGACTTAAAACCATAATATTCTATTTATATATGCTTTATATAGTAAAAATTTAATGATTAAAAGTTCTAACTATGTTATATTTTATTATTTAATATGTTATTATAAAAATAACCTCTTCTCATGTATAAATAACTCATCCCCATCTCCATAAAAACCCACTCTCCCATCACATTTAAAATTAAAATTACTACAGATATCTTCCCTCTTAATCCACAAATAATACATAGGGATGTATTGGGGTAAAAAAACTTCAATCATCACTTGGGTTTTAGTGTTTTTCAAGAGAAGCTAAAGTGAATAAAAGCATTTTTTTCATGTATGCTTTGTTATTCTTCATATCATTATTTTCCCCCAAATTTATATGAAAAAATGATATAAATTAAATTAGATAATATGTTAAAATTATATTAATTATTTTAACATAACTTAATAATCATATTTATGACAAATAAAAAGTTGTGATTTCCCTTTACCTCTCTTTTGACAATGACCCATCAATGGTTGGTTAATCGCCCATTGGGAAATTTCCAATCATTTTCATATCACAAAACAAATTTTTGGTTCAAATAAAATGTATATTATATATTAATGTAATAATATATTTATTTTAATCTTTAATAATAACTAATAGTGATATGTAAATGAACAAGAACCAAAATAGTGATATTGAAAAAAAACAATTTAATGAAAACATGAAAAAAAAATAATTCACATTAAAAAAATATTTTTATTAATTTTAATGAAATAATTATAATATATATATATATATATATGAAAAAACATTAATGTAAATAACTTTATAACCTATTTTTTAGAAATCTTATGTTTACTATTCATGAGGCGGAAAAGCAACGACATAAAGAAGAATTTAAGCTAAGGGAATTCTGAAACCCAACTCATTTTCTTCGAATTACCCATCTTTCAAGTCATTTTCCGAAATTATATTTCTATAATGTTACTTAAATATAATTTCACTATTAATCCCATTATTTTTTATGGATACACATGTTTCCACCATGATTTACTATCAAGACTCAATATTTTCTGAAAAACAAATATTCCCACCCACATATTTTACACATATGGATTTGTTTCTTCTTCACTCAGGAATGATGATTATTATAAAGAATCTATTTTCAATTTCTTATTTGGGACAAAAATTATTCATAAAATCATTCATTAATTATTCTTTATGAAACTAATTCAATTCCATGGATTATTTCATCTCTATGATTTTTATTTGTTATATGTGACATGAATGATTTTCTAAATATTATGATGTTATTGGTGGGCTTAGAATTATATTCCACCCCCAAAAAATTTATTAATGTGATGTTTCTCATTTGATAATTTTTATTATTCGTGAAAATTATACTATCATTGGTCTCAATTTGGATGTTTTGATTATCCATATATGTTTTTGAAGAACCTGATTCTAGATTTGTTCACAATAATGTTTGGTATTTGACAACTATGATATGATGTTTCATTTTTATACATTTTCACATTCTATTCATTTATAAAATGATTCCATCATTATGATGAAGATGATAATATGCTTAATATTTGTGGTGTATTACTATGCTCACCTGTGTTATGTTGATTCATGTCCCTTATTCATCATCTTACAATTCTATTTTCTCACCCATTTGTTTAATGTGAATCATTATTTTACTATATGTACTATGGATAATGTTATATTTTAGAAGGATAAATAATAAATATTTAATTAAATTTTTATGATTAATATGTAATATAGATATGAAATTATAACTTTACCAAGACACTAAATATTTTAAAACCTAACTATATAACTATTATGTTCTTTATATTTGAAAGGATATGGAAGTCATGTACGAAAAAGTAAGGTTGTTATATGTTTTATATAGTGATTTTTTTTCTACCATCATCAGTATTGAATTAATATGTAAAGAATGAGATTTCACTAATTGAATGGGGTGATGATCTCATTGCATTAAGTAATGGAGTTGATAGATACTAATGGAAGGGAGAAGGCACCAATTTTCTCAGAAGGTCATAGAAACCACAGTATTGGATCTAGTATGTAGAAAAGAAACCATAGGACTCAATATGATGATAATCCTAATGGGAGACTAATAATAGTATCAGCTTATGTCATTAGAACAAAATGAAAATTTATTTTCATACATGGAGTTCATGGGAAAGAAAACACTATTAATACATAGATATTATTTAATATTTCAAGTGTGTTAGCTGGATTTTATATAAGAAGTAATCCTACATATTTATTCTATTTGAAGAAATGTAATTGTGATTTTAAACATGAAATTTTAAATTGATTTTTAAAGAATGAGTTGTTGTTCTTTTAAAATGGTATTTACACATTCATTCTATGTATTTTGAATTAAATTCATTCACATTAAATGATTTGAAAACTATATAAGGATAATAAAAGTGATAAATATATATGGACCATGATCAAAGATAACAAAGGAAGTAATGTATATTATTCATCAAAGAGTTGGGTGTTTTATGAATACAGTGAGATGTTAATGTAGTGGAAAATTATGATTACTTGGTGAGTCTTAAAAAACCTAGGATGAAGAGTAATATAATGAAGGGCTGAAGCTGGAGGAAGAAGTTTTGATGAGAAATAATAATTTTAAAAAATATTTTAAAACTGATCACAAATATATCAAGAGACATGATGGAATATGTAATGTTTTATGACTGGATAATTCCCCCGATACTACTTTGTGATATGTGAGTATAGGCGGAAGAAAAGAATGGAGATGATCTTAGAGGATATTTTTTGATGGGATATATAGTGGAATAATTGTACTAGATCTTTCGACACATTAAAGAATGTCCAATGGTCATTTTTAGCAACTAAAATTATGCCTAAATATTCATGATGAGATTTTATGTATGCTGCTAAATATTATATCATTGTAGGGAAATAAAGATGTTCTATCATGATAATTATTAGTTGATAACAATTTTTCTAGTAATTATATGAGAGTAAAGCTCAATTTTAAAGACCAATGAAGAAAGGGAAGGTGTTATGTGATCTTGATTTTTTATCATATTTTTAAAATACATGTTATTTGACTTATGACTGTTGATTTATCCTCAGTGATTTGTTATTCCGTCTATATTTCAATCCCACCTTGTTCAATCATGAATTCACAAAGAGGAACTTGAATTATGTGCTAAATAATTTTAGTTAATCTTAATTAGTCTTATTCTAGGGTAACCTATATCACATCCCAAAAATATGATATTATAGGTCATAAATGATAAATTAGGACACAAACTATAATTTATTACACATATCTATATTGTATGAGTTTCAAAACATATTGAATAATCCTATAATAGAATATTAGTATGACATTGATGTGATTTCTGGGATTTATAGTACATAGATGCTTTTCCCATTATATCAAAATATGACTATCCATTATTGGAAAATTGTTACCTTCTGTAATTTTTTGTTCTATGGTACAAAAATTAATTACATGGTCATTGGATGCTCCAATATATAAACTCTACTTTACATAAGCGGTTCTTCAGTGGTGTATATATATTATTATTTCAGTTCTTTTGTCATTGATAATGGTTTAATTAATTATTTTTATTTTATAATATATATAATTATTTTTTATTATGATCAATTTCCCCCCTTTTAGAAGTATTAAAATATCATGACATTTCAAATGAAGATGTAATTTTTTTATTGTGAGTCCAAATATAAATAATTTTATAAGGATATTTAACGTTTATTAGTGGTCAATTATTTTTTAAAAAATCAATGTGTGAAATTATTAATCATATAGTTGTAATTTATAATCCAAGAACCAGAATCCTAATTTATATTAAATATTTAAGGAATTGAAAGAAAAGTATCTTTTTATTTTGAATATGGTTAGTATGAAATAAAGTGTTATGAATTTTTTTTATTAGATAAATATTTTCAAAAAAAACATGGTTTTTGAATTGTATGAATCATGAAATAGATTTAGTAAAGAAATAAAAAATTATTGAGGATAATAGTACTATTATTTCAACCTATATGGGGATGTAATATGAAATTGTATCTTATAGTAATACGTCATGTAGTACTCTTTCAGTAAGGTTTCTATCGCCAGTTTATAGAACTCCAAATTCTCCTAATATTCCCTATGTTTCACTCTCACAAGTAAAAAAACACCAATGAGGGATCTAATATTCTTAACCCCACCCAAGAATGTCATCAATGTATAAAATTTAATAGATTTTTGTTATTTCTATCTCATTCCAATTGGGTAGTGTTCATCAGTAGTTTCCATATGATAAAGTGGAATAAGGTATTGGTCATGTATGATCTACATTATTATACTAAACATATTACATATAGTAAATATATATACATATAACCTTCACAAAATCCTTTACAACATGTACATTATTTGAATTAATTGGTAAAACATAGGTCTTCTCATATATAGTCTCTTATCTATTTAAGATAGTTTAATATTGAAGTTATAAATCATCAAATAGCAACTAATAAGTGGGGGTGAATCCGTTATTCAACTTTTATATGTTTCAATACATTTTAAAAAATAACCTTGTAATTTATTAAGATTTATATCCCTAACAAATTTATAGTAAATACACATTCATGAAAATTTAGTAATGAAAATAAAGCTCAAAAAATTTACAGGGCTTGACCTTAGTGTGAGAACCTATGTCATTGTCATAGCCACTCACGTGGGTAAATAAAAATTCACTATTAGGGATATGTGAATGAAACTTGTGAAAATCTCATTGGACGCATTTTATCTCATGATAAGAAATATTATATTGACTCCCATAAGTATAAAAATTTTCTTACAAAACAATTGAGCCAAAACAAAAGAATAAAGACTTTGTTCAAACTACTCCATAAATGCTCTTTCTAGATACTCAATTTGATTAGGATGGATCCGATTATATCAATATTATGAGGTTAATTAATTATCCCTTACTCAATCTTCACTTCTAAAAAATCTACTCAAACACTTATTCTAATCTTCCTCAGTCCAATTGACCAAATATAATAGACTTAATATTAATAACTTATTCTCGGTATGAAAAATTCAAACTCTACACAAATTTTCGATATGATCCTCCTTATTCAAATGTGATGTTTCACTTACAACCCATCAGTTATCCTCATTTTTCGCTTATATGAAAAGTTATAATGAATGATTGAACTGAAAACCTATTTATAGGTGGCTCATAAAAGAAATATAATGAAAATTTAAAAAATTCCCCACTTCTTCAAACATCAAAACTCTTAAAACACTATCATTTAATCTTTAACATTGTATTAATCAATCCTACTCATATTTATTAATGATTTACGCATAATTGAATGTCAAGTTTCACCTCTTTAACTCTTCATAAAATATCTTTTTGAGTCTTCTCCATAATCATCCTTCTTAGACTTTCTAACATTTCATCAGTCTGATGTAACATCCTCAACATATATATGATGTGTCTTACTCAGATTCTATATGATTTATCTTCCTTATAGTCATTATAATTTATCTTAATATGATTCAAAACAATGTATCATCCTAAGGTCATTATGATATTCATTTATTTCTCACCTCATTAAAATATGTCTTTTTCTCTCAACTCATTATGATCTTTCTTTTTTTTTCTTAGATCATTACATTGTGATTTTATTTCCTAGATCATTGTAATATGAAATTCTTTCTCAAATCATTATGATATACCTTTCTTTATCCTCTCATTTAAATATACCATTATTTATTTTCACATTACGATGATCCTTTAATTATCTTCTTATTATGATCTAACTTTCATTATAAGCTCATTATGATCATGATTTCTTTCTGAGAGTTAGTTTGATTGACTTTCTATATTAGAGTGAGTCTGATCATCATTATAATGATGGATTTCTCATTATGATGGAATTCTCATTATGATGGAATTCTACAACTTGTAACATTGAAATACTTCAAACATCATCAGCTTTACAGATTATGACATCTAAAAACATCTGAGTCATATTTCATTGGATCAATTACAATCAATATAATTCATTAATTTCATTAATTTTTTTTATCATGATAGGTTTCATGATTTTTTAGAACACTGTGATCATCAAATAATCATATTATTTGGTTTAGAAAGAATGAAAAACTTTTTGACAGTTTAATTCACTATATTTTTTCAATAACTCATAAAACACAATATTATTTCATCACTCAACAAATTTTATCCTTCTAAAATTTTTGAGTCTGATGGATCTTGATTTTTTTACCATTGGACCCGAGACTGATTGTGCATTTGATCAAAAAAATTACTTTTCTGAAAACATTTGTGTCTGGTGCTTCTCGGTCTGATAATTTTTATCAGGTGCCTCTCAGTCCAATCATTTATGTCCAGAAAAACAACATTTTTTAAAACATCAAAACATTCCCCCCTTATGTTTGGGTATCAACATTCAACATCATTCAACATTATTAAAAAATCACTGTGATGAATTGGATCTGATTATATAATAACAAAAACAAACATTTACAAAATGGTTAGTTGTGAACATAAAAAAAATATTTAAATACTTTATAACAAAGGTTATTTGATCTACCCATTTTGATTTCATGAAATCCATTATTAAAATCGTTTTCAATGCTAATAATTTTTTTCAAAAATCATATTTTGTAAGAAACTAATATTTTCATACTTTTATCAAAACATATCCTACATCAAAAGAGAGTGTCCTAACACCTCACTATTGGAGGAAGTAATGTTTTGATAGAACTGTATCACAAGGTGGCATGCATTTTGTTTTTGTCTATGTAAAGATAAACTCCCCGCCTATTTTATATTTTCCTCACATTTTTTCTTTTCTATCCCCCATTTTAAGATAACCAAGGCATCATATTCATTAAATAAATACAAATAAAAACCTTTACAAAGTACAAAGTATTTACTTTATCTCCCTATTTATCAATATAATAAAAATCATGGTCGGGGTCCTTCCTTATAAGTTTTAGGGAGTCATGGGAGGATTCTGAACAATATGTTCTAGCATCAATTCCTTAAATCATTCTTTGTTAATTACCTTTTTTGAAGATATCTGAAATTTTACACTTCATTGAGATATATTATAGAAAAAATTCTCCAAGAATTTTTTTAAATTGAAAATTTATATTAATGTGTTTTGATCTGGAATGTTAGAATAGATTTTTAGAAAGGTGATTTGGATCATGATTATAATAATCTTTCTTCATTGGTTTATAAATATTCCTTTCCAAGTGTTCCATCTAAAATTCTGTCCAAAACATTTGAGTACAATCCTGGGTAGCTGCAAACATATTTAGATTTAGTTATGCATAAATTTATTAAAACTTGTTCATTACTATTCCATTTGACACAACATTCACCCAAGAAAAATGTACCTCCTACGGTCTATTTTCTATCATTTCAATCTCCAGCCCAATCGACATTAATATAACTAAGAATATTTTTCTCACTATTTCTTTTGTATAACAACCCATGTGAAGTTATTCCATTTACATATCTCATTTTTTTTCTTAATGTAATTATTTTGAATTACATTGATACCTGGAATGAAAATTCATAGTATAAAAAAATCAGGTTTTGAGGCTGTAAGGTAATGTAGAATTCTGATGAGCTTCCGAATATTATTTTGAATCACACTTTTTCTAGAATCAACTTTATTCCACATTATGCTAACAGATATAGGAGTAGTAATTAATTTGGATACTTTCTTTTAAAATGTATATAATAATTCCACATCATACATTTCATAAGAGAAGAAAATGTAATTTTCCATTTGTTTAAATTTTAATCAAAGGAAGAGAGTTAATCCTCTCGACATTTACATTTCAAAATTCAACTTCATTTATTCAATTTTTTTTTAACAAAAAAACTTTTATATCCTTAATAAAAATTATATAATCATTATAAACAATAAAAATTTGAGATCCGGAGTCAACATATTTTTCATATATGTTTCTATAGACATTTCCTTTAGAAAAATTTAACACTCTCAAAAAAAATTCATGTTTGGAATACTAATTACGTTGATGCATTTGAAACCCATACAATGATTTATTCAGTTTCCATGCTTTTTTTCATTATTATCACCTAGAAACCCAGAAGTTTTTTCAATGTAAACTTCTTCCTCAGTCTCACCATTTATAAAGGATAACCTTACATCCATCTGATAAATTATGTTGTTCCAATAACTGGACACTAAAAGAAATATTCTAAATGTTTCTAATCATTAACTAGGAATTTTTTTCTTAAAAATACACACCTCCCACCAATCTATAGCCATTAAAACTAGAGTAGATTTATTTCTTATGATTTATCCATCATTATTCAACTTGTTTCTATAAAATCAATTTTTGTATGATAAAATTTTCATTTTATAGAAATAAATCAGGTTACCGTGCTTCATTATTCTCAATCCAATCCAACTATTAATTCATATCATCCTTGTCACGACCCGTCCTCGGGGCCCATGCCATGACTACCCCAAGCCCGCCTTCCATAGGCCAGGGGCTGGAGACTAGCACCAAGGCGTAATTTCTGGTAAAAAGGGAAGGCATTGCCTTTGTATAGTAAACAAACACCACAGAGCAAGAAAGAAGAAGTAAACACTAAGTAAAAACTGGGTACAATAGCAAGTGCGGAAAAGTATGTGGGCCGGTATATAAACCCAAAATCAAAGTAAAGTACAACTGGAAAGGGAAAATAGTAACTGAAAGTAAAGTCGTAGCCTCGACCCATCCACTGGAAGTCCCACCTAAAGGGTGGGTACAGATAGCCTCCACAGATCCTCGGGTCCAGCCGTCCACTCCGAGTACGCCCCACCCAGTGATCCACCTCTGGGTACGGACCTGCTCCTCGTGCCTCAACCACGATTAGCGATGTCTGTCGTCTACAACCAACACAACGTAGTGGGGGCATAGCCCGTGCATGGGTGAGTATAAGCTACTCAGTAGGGACCCCAAGACCCTCGAAGGTCTCCTAGAATATACAAAGGATAATCTAAAAAGGAAAGATACAATCACAAAGTAACATCTGTCACTACTTAGGTATATACCCATAAATATACCTAAGTCATCAATTCTCATTCGGCTCCAACATCTGAGCTCAAGTACAACCCAGTCAACACATGAATACATAACGTAATCCACATAGGATATCAAGTCAATCTTATCGAAGATAAGGATTGAAAGTCAAGATTCAGCTCACACAGGTATACTTCTTCGTAAGACGATAGATATTATCAGATGTATCCACTAATTCATCTAATCCGTCAGACCCACACATGATTGATAGGTACTAACCCCCGCATTGACCCACAAAGGATCGATAAGTAACTAACCCCCGCAATGACCCACACAGGATCGGACCCACATAGGATCTGTAGGCACTGGCCCACACAGGCCCTCTGAGCGCTGACCCACACAGGATCGGTAGCATCGATCCACGTAGGAATGCTGAGTGCTATAGTCATCGTCGTCGAATCCACGAAGGATTTTTGTACAGTCATCATCGTCGTTGCAGTCGCAGCCAACTCTAGGGTTCCCGCACACATCAAGCTCCTTTGGGAGGGTCCGCTCCACGAGCCGAAGGGCTGATACATCAACTGGAACATAGTCTGGAGTTTATGTATCCAAAAGTTCCGCATCGTCAACAGGAACTCAACGCGACAGACGGCACGTCGATCGGTCGCCCGGTCTGAGAGTTATTGGCCTTTTCATTCCAGGGGCGCGGTTGGTTTTGAAGTCAAAACCAACCCTAACATACTCCAACTATGTCTAAACCTTGAGAGGAGTAAGCCAAAAGGTCTGTCTCACTTAGAAGAATCCATCAAAGTCGACGGCACGTCAATCAGACGTCCGGAGCTCAAGTTATAAGTATTTCAGCTCCGAGGGCCCGGTTGGTTTCGTGTATGAACCAACCCGGACGAACCCAAAGTACTTTGATACCTTTAGTGTAATATATCGAAATAAACGTCTCATTATAAGGATCTCATCGCCACTGACGGTGCGTCGATCGGAGTTCAGCAGCCCTAGTTATGGGCAAAAGACCGTGAGAGGTCCGGAAGTGGGGGTTTCAGGCCCGGACCGACCCAGCCCGAGACCCCCTGGGTCGGCCTAGCCAGGCCTGGGTGCGGCCCGGTCGCCAGGTGGCTCGCCCATTTCGGCCGAGCGGATTGGGGGGGGGGGGTGCTGCCCCCTGTGTGTAATCGCGGCCCCCATGATGGCGGCACCGCTCATGTTGGCTAGCCGGGGGTCGTAACCCCCGGTTCTTCCTCTGACCGGCCGGCCCGCTCCGGCCGGTCGGCTGTTGCTGCCACGGGACCGGCGCTGGTCGGACCCCCTGCTCCGACGCCGGCGGCCCAGAACCGGCCGCCGGTCCTTGCCTCGCCACGGCTTGAGTCACAGCCTTGGTTCGTCCGGTGCGGCCCAACGACGCCGCGCCCCTCTGCCGCGGTCCCGCTCCAGACGCGGTGTCTCCGGGTTTTTCTGGGACGGCGCGTCGGCGCCACGACTTGGTTCAATTTTCAACTGCGCGGCGCGATGGCGCCCTGCATCCTTGCAACTAGTTCCCGCACGGTGCGATGACACAATGACATTTTCCTTTGAACTGTAATCAACACAAAGATAAGGGAGGAGGTTCGGCCGTGTTTGTGCGGTCCGGCCCCCTCCCGTTAATCGATAACAAGCGGTCCAATTGAACGAGTAACATCGATGGAAGAAAACCACGAATATCAACAACAATAAAATCCACTACCTCGAGTGTAGTTTGAACGGAGGTTCGTCACGGAAATAACCGTCGTGGAAGAAGGCGTCGCGGAAGGAGAAAAGATTTATCGGCGTCGCGTCGTCGATCTCTGAGGATCCAATGTTCTTGTCGACCTTCGACGGAGGTCGGTGTTCTTCACATTCATCGCATTCTTCGTCTTCTTCATTTAAGAAGAAGAAGATCTTCAAGCCCCTTAGATTTTCTCTAAACCATCTCAATGCAACAGGTTTCAACTAAAATAAATTAAGTACTTCACTTATTTTATTAACATAACTTAAGTATTTGAATTTCAAACATTCAAATTAAACTCCCCTATTTAATTAACATAAGTTATCAAATTAATGGTGAGTTGAAGGAGTTGGGGAATATCAAGGGGTGGGGTTCGTGTGGGCCCCACCCCCCTCATAACCTCCCTTGGGATGTTGGGTGGTTTCCCCCTACTTCCACTCAATGGTTTTAACCACAAAGAAAGAAAAAATAAAAAATGTAGCTAAATTTTTATTTTTAACTTCCACAATTTTTAACAACTTCTCCCTTGTAAGCGCAACTCCGGAAAAGATGTTCCTAAGCAATTATCGGTGCTGCGAATCCATCGGTTCCCTCAGAATTTGATTCTGAGCACCATTTTAAAAGTTAGAAAATCCCTCTCGTTCATTCACTGAACGTACCCGAGCTAAACTTCGGATAGAAATTCCGGGCACACCGAGCCTCGGAATCAAGTGCCGTCAGAAACCACGTTCTTGTAAAATTCCAATGAAAATTAAGAAAAACTTTTCCCTTGAATTTTACGGGTCTATACATTACTCCCACCTCATGGATTTACGTCCACTTAAATATACATCAAAAACTGGGGAAACAAATGTGGGTACTGAGCACGCATCAGAGCCTCCCGCTCCCAAGTGATCTCCTGGAGGTTCACGTGATTCCATCTGATGCGCACTAGAAGAATCGACCATCCACATAGGACCTTCTCCTGTCAATCATCAATCTCCACTGGGACCTCCGCAAAAGTCACCTAATCATCAACGTCCATCTCCCCATTGTCAATGATATGCGTCGGGTCGTGCACGTATCTCCTCAGCTGAGATATGTGGAAGACGTCGTGCACCCGGTGCAACTGAGGTTATAGAACCAGTTGATAAGCCACCTCGCCAATCCTGCTGAGGACCTAGAATGGTCCGATGAAGCGTGGAGACAACCTTCCACCTCGGTCAAATCTCCATAATCCACGTCGAGGTGAGACCCGCAAGAAGACGTGGTCGCCATCCTCGAACTCTAGTGGCCTCCGCCTCCTGTCAGCATAAGACATCTGCCGGCTCTGAGCTGTCCTCATCAGCTCCTGGATGACCTGGACCTTCTCCGTCATGGCCTGGACCATCTATGGTCCCACAAGTGCTGACTCCCCAGGGTATGTCCTGCACAATGGTGATCTGCAAGGTCGGCCGTACAATGCCTCATACGGTGCCATCCTGGTGGTAGAGTGGTAGATGTTGTTGTACGCGAACTCCAAAAGGGTAGGTAGTCCTTCTAGCTGTGACCAAAGTCGAGGACACATGCGCAGAGCATGTCCTCGAGAGTCTGAATGGTCCTCTCCATCTGACCATCTGTCTGAGGGTGAAAGGCGGTGCTCAGACGTAGCTACATCTAGAATGCCTTCTGCAACCCCTTCCAAAGCCGGGAAGTAAAGCAAGCAACTCGATCGGAGACGATGGATAATGGCACACCATGAAGCCGTACAATCTCTTGAACATAGAGACGTCCCAGGCTCTCCACTGAGCCTTGCTCTCTGATGGGTAAGAAGTGAGCCGACTTAGGGAGTCGGTCGACAATAAACCAAATGGAGTCGTGACCTCTGGAATTGCGTGGAAGTCCAGTCACGAAGTCCATATATATGCCATCCCACTTCAACTCTGGGACCTCCAAGGGCTGTACCAAGCCTGCTGGTACCTGGTGCTCTGCCTTCACCTACTGGCAGGTGAGGCATCATGAAACGAACTCTGCCACAACCTTCTTCATGCCTGGCCACCAGTGCTGTCATCTGAGATCCTGGTAAATCTTCACCACTCCAGGATGTACCGCCAAATGGGAAGTGTGAAACTCTCTCAACACCTCCTCCCTTAAAGAAACTGGTACCGAGGTACGTCCTATGAAAAGGATATCGTGATCTCCTCCTAAAGAGAAACCAGCAGGTGCCTGTCTTGAGGATATCTGTGCACGCCACGTCTCACAGTCAGCGTCCCCACGTTGTGCCTCTCTGACCTGCTGCATTAGTGGAGGAGTGACTGTGAGTGACTGAAGAAAGATTGCTCCATCTCTATCCACAAAAGATATCTGCAATGTGGCTAGCTGCTCTGTCGCCTCCCCAAGTAGCTGAATGCCCGTCCTCCTGCTGAGAGCATCGACTACCACGTTCCCCTTTCCAAGAGTATAGACTATCTCAAAGTCATAGTCATGGAGGAACTCGAGCCATCGCCGTTGTCTCGGGATCAGGTCCTTCTGCGAGAAGATGTACCTGAGACTTTGATGGTCAGAATAGACTGTAAAGCACTCACCCATCAGATACTGTCGCCACATCTTCAGAGCGAAGACCACGGCTGCTAACTCCAGGTCATGGGTAGCATAGTTCTACTCATGCTGCGTCAACTGACGTGATCCGTAGGTGATCATTGCCCGCTCCTACATCAGGACACATCCGGCTCTGGTCCATGATGCATCGTAGTAAGATACGTACCCAACTCCCTCCTCCGGTAGGCTCATGGTATGCATACTGGTCAATCTCTGTCTCAGCTCCTTGAAGCTCTGCTGACATCTATCTGACAACACAAAGGTTTTCCCCTTATTCTTTAAAGCTAAGAGTGGTGCCGCAACTCTGGAGAAGTATGGCACAAATCTCCGATAGTACCCAGCTAGTCCCAAGAAACTCCTCACCTCCGTCACACTCCTGGGCGGCTCCAAAGCTAGCACTGCCTTGATCTTCGCAAGATCCACCGCAACTCCCAACTCAGAGATGAAGTGTCCCAAGAAGTGGACCTCACATATCCAGAACCGACACTTCGAGATCTTGCCATAAATCTGGTGCTCTTAGAGTGCGTCTAGTACAACCCGTAAGTGGTAGGCGTGCTCCTCCTCAGTGGTCGAGTATATCAAAATGTCGTCGATGAAGACCATGACAAATTGATCAAGGTATGGCTAAAAGATCCTGTTCATGAGGGCCATGAACACTAATGGAGCATTGGTTACGCCGAATAGCATAACCAAGAACTCATAGTGGCTATACCGACACCTGAAGGTCGTCTTCTGCACGTCCTCATCTCGAACTCTAAGCCGGTGATAGCCTGACCTGAGGTCTATCTTCGAGAACCACCATGCTCCCTTGAGATGATCTAAGAGGCCGTGAATCCTCCGTAGTGGATTCTTGTTCCTCAAATTCACCTGGTTCAGGCGATGATAGTCGACACAAATTTGGAAGCTCCCGTCTGCCTTCTTGGCGAACAATATCGGGGAAGCCCAGGGTGAAACACTGGGTCGGATAAATCCCTTGCCCTGCAAGTCCTCCAACTGTACCCGTAGCTCTCGAAGCTCAGTAGGGGCCATCCGATATGCTGGGGTGGATATCGGGGCAGTACCGGGGTACAGGTCAATATAAAAGTCTACCTCTCTGTGAGGAGGTAGTCATGGAACGTCGTCGGGAAAAACGTCTACATACTGATCCACCAATGCAGGAAAACCAAGAATTCGCACGTCAAATGCTCCTAGGATGAGGCTAGCCAACTAATGAGTGATGGGCTATCCTCTCCTCTACGAGAGTCCACCATGTGCTGCGAAGGCTCCCTTCTCTCCGGTGAAGGTGAACCTGCTTCCGTCAGTGCATACACATCACACCTTGCGCCTAATACAGTCAATCTGAGCATGGACTGTAGATAACCAATCCATGCCCAAGATGACGTCGTAAGGACTCGACGCCACTACAAGAAGATCCCAGCCGAAGCTATAACCTCCTAGAGTAAGCTCACACTACCGACACCAGTGCGTAATCGTCGAGTCTGCTCTCGTAGAAGTCTCTAGTCATAAAGATAGAGCCAATGGCTCGGTCGGAATCTCTGAGCTCCGAATAAGGGCAGCATCTATGAAAGAATGACTCGGTCATGTGTCTATAAGAACTGCAGCAAGGGTGGAATAGACACAGATAGTACCTCGAATCAACTCGGTCGTGTCGTGGTTGTAGGTCTCCACTGCCTGGAGCTGTGCTTGTCTCTGCCCGCCAGCTCCCTGTGGTCGGGGTGGACCTCCTGGCGGTGGAGGTGGTAGAGCCTCAAAGTGTCGCCCACCACCTGCTGCTTGGCCATCTCCTCTACCTCGTCCGCCTGCTCCCTGATGACCGCCACGGTTGACCCTCTGCCTCTGCCTGGGTGGTCCCTCAACCATCTGCTGCTCCTCCGCACAGCGGGTCAGGCAGTCACGAGCCGTGTTGCCCTGCCCGCCACATGTGTAGCACTATCTACCTCTCAAAAGATTAGCTCTGCGCTGTGTTCCCCGCACCACTGAGCTAGTGTCCTGAGGTCTTCTTCCAGAGGGTCTGGTCTTCCTGGACCCATGAGTCATCCGTCGACTTCCTGCTACAGAAGACTCTACTATGTGCCGCCCTGCGATAGGTCTTGCTGCTGATGTAGGCTCAGCAAGGAAGCTCTTGATCAGAAGGGCTCACTCCAGTACCCTTGTCTGTGTCGGAATGCTGAGGGAGATCAGCAATGCCCTGATCTCATGCCTCAATCCCTACTCAAAGGTCCGGGCCCAGAAGAATGGGACATGTACCATGTCCGTCGAATAGCTCGAGAGATATGTAAATATCTCCGAGTACTGGGCGACCGTCAAAATACCATGCCGCAGCTGTAGAAGCTCCTGGATGCGCACTGCACGGAGGGTGTTTGGGACTAAATCTGAGCAGGAAGAGGCTCTCAAAGTCCGTCCAGAGGAGTGATACCTCTCTGTGCACCTGGAGCATCATGCTCCACCGTCTTCCTGCTTACGCGTGCAGGAGGCTCGCTCTGAGGATCACCATGAGGTCTGCTGGTGTCCTCACTATCCTGAAAACTCGTACAACTGCCTCCAGCAAATCTTCGGCTGCCTAAGGGTCCGTCTCCCCACAGAACCTGGGCGGTCACTGACGCAGAACCTCCTGCAGTGCACTAAGGCGATGTGCATCGTCAGTGGCTGGGGCTCTTAGCATCGGTGGCTCAGCGGGTAGAGGTATCGTCGGTGCCTCTGCTGTCCAAGGGCCTTGTACCGAGGCCTCGTCGCTCGGTGGGCTGTCGTCACGCACAACGCTCGGAACCCTAGCTGGCTGCCATCGTGGCGCCATCCTGAAATGAAACAGGTGCACCACGGTAAATAGAATACCTGGTGAGCTGATATAAAGTAATCAGAAAGAAAACTTGAAACACACATGCAATCAATGTTTTCGTGCATTATGTCGGAAATCAGAAGTAGGGGTCCTGGTGTATGGATACGTCGGCCACCACACCAACACTGGACTTCCTGGACTGATAACCACACTCAATACTCTTAACATTATTGATTCACATAAAACAAGTCAGAGTCCTGAGTTCTGTGGTAGAATCGAACTCCTTTGATACCAATTTTTCACGACCCGTCCTCAGGGCCCGTGCCATGACTACCCCATGCCCGCCTTCCATAGGCCAGGGGCTGGAGACTAGCACCAAGGTGTAATTTCTTGTAAAAAGGGAATATATTGTCTTTGTATGGTAAACAAACACCACAGAGCAAGCAAGAAGAAGTCAGCACTAAGTAAAAACTGGGTACAACAGTACGTTCAGAAAAGTAAGTGGGCCAGTATATAAACACAAACTGAATGTAAAGTACAACTGGAATGGGAAAACAACAATTGAAAGTAAAGTCGCAGCCTCGAGCAGTCCACTGGAAGTCCCACCTGAAGGGTGGGTACAGATAGCCTCCACAGCACCTCGGGTCCAGCCGTCCGCTCCGAGTACGCCCCGCCAAGTGATCCACCTCCGGGTACCGACCTGCTCCTCATGCCTCAACCATGATCAGCGCTGTCTGTCGTCTGCAACCAACACAACGTAGTGCGGGCATAGCCCGTGCAGTGGTGAGTATAAGCTACACAGTAAGGACCCCGAGACCCGCGAAGGTCTCCCAGAATCCACAATGGATAATCCACAAAGGAAATATACAATCATGAAGTAACATCTGACACTACTTAGGTATATGCCCATACATATACCTAAGTCATCAATTCTCGTTTGGCTACAACATCCGAGCTCATGTACAACCCAGTCCACACAAAAATACATAACGCAATCCACATAGGATATCAAGTCAATCTTATCAAAGATAAGGATTGAAAGTCAAGATTCAGCTCACACGGGTATACTTATTCGTAAGACGATAGAGATGATCAGATGTAGCCATTGATTCATCTAAGCCTTCGGACCCACACAGGATCAACAGGTACTAACCCACGCAATGACCCACAAATGATCGATAGGTAACTAACCCCCGCAATGACCCACACAGGATCGGACCCACACATGATCTGTAGGCCCTGGCCCACACAGGACCGCTGAGCGCTGACCCACATAGGATCTGACCCACAGAGGATCGGTAGCACTGATCCACGTAGGATCGCTGAATGCTGTAGTCATCGCCGTCAAATCCACGAAGGATTTTTGTACAGTCGCCATCGTCGTCACAATCACAGCCAGCTCTAGGGTTCCCGCACATAGGAAACTCGTTCGGGAGGGTCCGCTCCACGAGTAAAAGGGATGATACATCAACTGACATATAGCCTGGAGTTGATGTATCCAAAAGATCTGTATCGTTAATAGGAACTCAACGCGACAGACGGCGCGTCGATTGGATACCCGGTCTGAGAGTTATTGGCTTTTTCGTTCCAGGGTCCCAGTTGGTTTTTAAGTCAAAAAAACCCGACCATACTCCAACTGCATCCAAATATCGAGCGGAGTAAGAAAAAAAGTCCGTCTAACTTAGAGGAATCCATCAAAGTCTATGGCACGTCAATCGGACGTCTGGAACTCAGTTATAAGTCTTTCCTCTCCGAGGGCCCCGTTGGTTTCGTATACGAACCAACCCGGACGAACCCAAAGTATTCTGAAACCTTGAGTGTAATATATCGAAACGACCGTCTCATTCCAAGGATCGCATCACTGCTGACGGTGCGTCGATCGGAGGTCCGCAACCCTATTTATGGGCAAAAATCCGTGAGAGGTCTGGAAGTGGGGGTTTCGGGCCTCGACAGACCCGGCCCAAGACCCCCTGGGTTGGCCCGAGCCGGGGCGACCCGACCCGGGTCCGGGTCCAGCCCGCTTGGGTGCGGCCCGGTCGCTAGGTGGCTCGGCCGTTTCGGCTGAGTGGATGGGGGGGGGGGTGCTACCCCCCTGTGTGTAAACGCGGCCCCCATGATGGGGGGCCTCTCATGCTGGCCAGCTGGGGGTCGTAACCCCCGACTCTTCCTCTGATCGGCCGGCCCGCTCCGGCCGCCCGACTGTTGCCGCCACAGGACAGGCGCTGGCCGGTCCCCCTGATCCGACGCCAGCGGCCCGGAACCGGCCTCCGGTCCTTGCTTCGCCGCGGCTTAAGTCGCAGCGTTGGTTCGTCCGGCACGGCGCGACAGCGCCGCACCCCTCTGCCGCGGTCCCACTCCGGCCGTGGTGTCTTCGGGTTTTTTCAGCGTGGCGCGACGGCGCCGCATCTTGGTTTGATTTTCAATTACGCGGCGCAACAGGGCCGCGCATCCTTGTCGCTCATTCCCACGTGGTGCGATGGTACTGTGTCATTTTCCTTTGAACCATAATCAACACAAAAGATAAGGGAGGAGGTTCGACCTTGTTTGTGCGGTCCGGCCCCCTCCCGTTAATCGATAGCAAGCGGTCCAATTGAACGAGTAACATCGACTGAAGAAAACCACGAATCTCAACAACAATAAAATCCTTTACCTCGAGTGTAGTTTGAACGGAGGTTCGTCGCATAAATAACTGTCATGGAAGAAGGCGTCGCGGAAGGAGAAAAGATTCGTCGGCATCACGTCGTCGATCTCCGAGGATCTGGCGTTCTTGTCAACCTTCGTCGGAGGTCGGTGTTCTTCATGTTCTTCGCATTCATTGTCTTCTTCGTCGAAGAAGAAGAAGATCTTCAAGCCCCTTAGCTTTTCTCCAAATCCTCTCAATGCAACAAGTTCCAACCAAAATAAAATAAGTACTTCACTTATTTTATTAACATGACTTAGTTATTTGAATTTCAATCTTTCAAATTAAACTCACCTATTTAATTAATTTAAGTTATCAAATTAATGGTAAGTTGAAGGAGTTAGGGAATATGAAGGGGTGGGGTTCATGTGGGACCCACCACCTTCATAACCTCCCATGGGAAGTTGGGTGGTTTCCCCTAACTTCCACTCAAAGGTTTTAACCCCTTAGAAAGAAAAAACAAAAATTGTAGCTAAATTTTTATTTTTATCTTCCAAAATTTTTAACAACTTCTCATGTGTAAACTAAACTCTGAAAAAGGTGTTCCTAAGAAATTACCAGCGCTGCGAATCCATCGGTGCCCTCGGAATTCAATTCCAAGCACTTGTTAAAAAGTTAGAAAATCCCGCTCGTTCGTTCACTAAACGTACCCGAGCTAAATTTCAGATAGAAATTCCGGGCACACCGGGCCTCAGAATCAAGTGCCGTCAGAAACCTCATTCTTGTAAAATTCAAAAGAAAATTTAGAAAAAAATTTCTCCTGAATTTTACGGGTCTTTACAATCCACCCATTAATTTTGGATCAATATATTTTGAAATGGATTCTTGTTAAAATTTTGAGATAAGTGTAGTATGTATTCTTAAAATAAATTTTATTCTTATTTAAACTGAATTCTTCTTATTTCCAATAATTTTTTTGGACCCAAAATGTTTTTCAAAGTAAAAAATAAAAAGGTTTGTTTCCCAGAAAAACATTTTTTATCACATGAATTTTTTAAATTATTTAAATGTTTTTTCTTACTTTCATAATTGTTGGACGTCTCTAGTTTATCCTTCTCAGAATTCTCAACAAATTTGGTTAAAAAATTTTAATTTTCAATTCCTTTCACATCATGTGAGTCCACCAATTTTTTAAATGTTTTTTTATCATTTTTAACTTCATCCATTTACTTAATAACCCAGAAAATATCTTTCCAAAGCTTTCTCATTAAACATTCCCAAATATGAATTTTTTATTTTAGGTAAACAAGGACTTCCAAAAACATTCATGTACTTCAATGAAAGATTTTATTATAACACATTTCATAAGAATCTAAGTTGGATTCTAGTCTCATCATACATCGGTTATGAACATGTAAAATAGTATTAATAACTTATTTCTTATAAAACACCGAAAGTCAGTCTTCTACAAACAAAAATCATCCCATTTACACCAAGATTATATTTATTATTTATACTACACTCTATCATGTGATGTATAGGGAGAACCATACTATTGTTTGATACCGTGTTTTATCATATAAGTTCAAAAGCATTTTTATTGAATTCAGTACAGTTATATTTTCATAGAATCTTTATTTAAACCCCCATTTCCTTACAGCCTTCTTTTATGAAGAACATGAACAATTCCATAGCCTCTGAATTTTGTTTCATGAACATGGAGTTTTTCATTTTACTAAAATAATCAATAAAATTGATCAAGTATAAATCTACTTTTCAATTCAATCAGTTTATCTTCTTGGCTACATTGTCTCAAAGGATGGAATCTTAGTTGACCCTTCACAGAAAAAGGTTATTCAATAATGGGCTACAACAATGATCATTATCGAGGTACATAGTTTTATTTTGTATAGCATGTTATTATCATCATTTTTGTTCATAAATTCACCCGATTAGAAAACTTGATAAACATGATTAATTGTAAAGGGGTTAAGTTTGTATGGAATAAAAAATTTGAATATTGTTCTGAATAATAGAAGAGGAGATTAGTGAAAGATATGATCTTGAATATACTAATGGGAAATGGTGGATTTGTGATTTATAGTGATGGGTCAAAGAAATAAATTGGGTGTTTCTTAGGAGAAATGATATAGTTATTACCTATGAATCAAAGAAGTTAAAAATCCATTAATAAAACTATCAAAATCACGATCATTATTTAGCGGCCGTAATCTTCACCCCCAAGATATTGAGACACTATATCTATCGTGAAAGATGTGAGATATATACATATCACAAGAGTTTAATATATATCTTCTCATAAAGGGTGGATTAGTCAGTTCAAAAGGCATTACTATAAACTTGTAATTCCTGTACCTGGTTCAAAATTTTATCTTTGGAATATCTTCCTTAATCACACATAATTGATGATATCCATATCAAACATCAATATTTGAAAAATATTGATCTCTGTGATGTTGATAAAATTAATCATCATTATTAGGTAGGGGATACTTTTTCCTTAATGTAATAGCATTGATTTATCTATAGTCAATGCATAGCCTCATGGATCCATATTTCTTTTAAACCAAGATAAAAGGGGATCCCCATAGAGAAACGCTAGGTTGGATAAATCCTTTATCAGTCAATTCCTCTAATTTCATATCATGTTCTAGAAATTACACTATGGCTATTATATAGGGAGTCTATGATATAGGTCTTGAACCAGTAATTAAATAAAAAAGAGAACTCATAATCCCTATTTGGAGTATGTCCCGATAAATCCTCTGTAAATACATCAATTTATATTTGTATAATAGGTACATCCTCAATTTGAAGATTAATTTTCCTATCCTTATATGATCTTTTCTCTTTCTCCCAAAGAATTTGAAATAGGAGAGCTATTGGGGGTTGATCTAGATGAGAATAATATGCTGATGTTTCTACTCTAAAGATAATAGATTGTACAACTTTCTCACAAATCATAATTTAATTATTATTACAATATATTTTCACATCATATTTTGAAATCTAGTACATACCAAGGATTATTTCAAATTAGGCCATAGGTATAAAGAAACAATAATCAAATAATTCTTGTTTATATGCCATCATGGGCATCTTCTAACACCTCTTTGTTATAATGAGACTTCCCTTAGGGGTTTTGACTAAAACACCCTTCTTATAGAGAATTTGAAATACATAGTTTTTAAAGAAAACTAGGATGATATAAAGGAATATGATGGTCCAAAAATAAATAAATCATTGGCCATGTTTCAGGAAATGATTAAAGTACTAGCCACCACATCATTAAGAGCATTAACCTCAAAAGTTGTGATCACATATGATTATCCTTTCTCCCTTGTCCTTCTCTGAGAAAAGTTTCCTTGATACATATGACAATCATTTTCATAATTTCTCATCTATTTAAAATTGTATCATCAATAATTTAAATATTTTTTCTTTCCATTAAAATCACAGTCTTGGTGGTCTTTTTCTCCACACTTGTAATAAACTCATTTTCTTTTAAAAATGATCTAGGGTGTTTTCTCTATAAGAATCACATGATAGAAAAGTCCCCTTTTTATTATTACCTCTATCAATTTATTCCTCCACCACCCTCTTCTTATCTTGTATTCCCTTAAATTCACAAGATTTAAATAATTACTTCTATATATTGATATCATATGAGACTATATATTCATATGATGATAAATTTTGTTAAACTAGTTCCCTTTATAGGAATGGTTTTAAGCCCCGAAAAAATTAATCCATACTACTCCTTGGATTATGTATGTAGTCCAAGAATTCATTCATAGACATTTAAATCTTTTTTTATACATGGAAATATTATCATCCTACTTTTTTCATAGAATCAATTATTTCCTTTACATATCTGCTCATTTATTCTTAAGGAAAATATTCTTCTACGAAACATTCCTTAAAAAACCTCCATTCCATATTTTTAATTTGTTCCTCCTCCTTTGTGTTTTTGATTAGTGACAACCATTTATATGCATCTCCTGATAGATGATAATCTCCAATGATAACCTTCTTCATTTTGTTACTTCCCAAAACCAGAAATATCTTTTATAAGGAACTTATCCACTTCTCATCTAAAAATGGGTTTGTGGTACCATTGAATGATAAAGGTAGTTGTTGCATAGAGAAGTGTAAAATTTATCCTCCACATTGTGGATCAGGATTCACTATATGGGTAAGGTTAAATTTTATAACCTGATCCAATTGTCATGGTATAGTTATCAGTTGCTAAGCACCATTCCCAGCTTCAATACTGACATCATTATCTTGAATATGTGGGATATACCTACATGGGATATGTGAACTTATATGGCTTCCATTCCTTCCACAATCTGCCGCTTATAAATATTGGAAAACACTAGATTTCCTTATGAATCATAACAGATTATATCAAAATAGTAAAACACTTAACATTAATTGAAATTTTATTCATATCAAATATCATAATCATAAACATAGTTTCTTTTAGAAAAATTTTACTTTTATATCATTCATAGTTTTTTAAGGAATATTTGAATTTTCCTAAGAATTTCCCCTGGGAGTGTCAAACTAGGTTTGTAGTGAGGCCCATTATCACATACCAATTTACCATGAGTGAGGCCTAGGACACCAAGATGGAGTTATTACTCCTAGGTACATCTTTTCTAGAACCACATCCACTTTTAGAGTCCAAACATGGATATTTTTCTTGGAAGATCCACATAATCACTAACTTACAAAAAATTCATGATTTTCCATATATTTTTATCCTCAAGGTCTATCTTAAGGCTATGTTCCATAATATATGTATTCTAAATCATGTTTTCATGGTTTTTACGAAGTTTCCTCTGGTACTAATTGTAAATACCCTAGCCCTAGTTGCTCGAAGCTTGGTTAATATATTTATAGATTTGTTTTTTTACAATGACATCACATCATGAAGAAATTAATAGTTTAATATTTTTGTTAAACTAGATACAAAAATAATATTTACAATACAAGTTGAAAGAAAAAAACTAACATTGAAACTCTATTGGAAACTCCCATAAACTCTTATATTTATTCCGACAAGTCATTCATAATAATATTCATCTTCAAATATTGGGGAAAAAATAAAACATAGGAAAGGATTGAGATTAGTGGACTAATAAGAATAAGTAATATAGTGGAAGTTATAATAAATTAATCATTAGGCGTGATGAATAACTAAAAACACATGACTTTAGAAATTAGCATGAGCTTCATATGCCAAGAATAAAATCCTAGAAAACAAATTTATATAACTAATCATAATAGAATTAATCATAATCATGGATATTAAAATAGTAAAATATCACATGGTTTATCAATTACTAATTTAATAATGAAATAATTCATAATGTTGTACATATGAAACATATCTTCAAGGCCTCGACCAAGATGTTTGAAAAGACTTGGGTAAGGCCTAAGCCAAAACTGAAATTTGTTTTGTCTCATGAGAACCACCAATGCATTAAGGGGATATAGGGGGCCCCACCTATCACATTCTAAGTGAAATTATTTCCTCATATGAATGGTTCTAAACATAAACAACATGAACATATGAAATGTAAATAATATTCCCAAATATGTAATCATAATCACTAACTAATATGAGTAGCATGGTGAATGGTATTGAAATATCACATGCATAATTAAACTAGTCATAAACCATTTAATAACATATATTCTACAAAAATAATAATATATCAATCTCAATAAATAATAATATTAAATAGAGGTGTTTAAATAAAATCATCAATGAATTCTTTAGAGAAATACCCCTTTTACATTGAAAAGAAGAGTTCTGTTGAAAAAATACTTTTTATTTATCATAATTGTTTGTATAAAACACCTAATTAACAAATATATATTTTCATGAAAAATATAGTGATTTTATAAAAATAATGGTTTCTAAGAACAGATTATGTATTGTACTTGAAAATGGGTAAGAAATCGAGATGTTCCCTTTACTCGGGCTTTCATATAGGGAATAATTGATTAGGGGACCTTGTAAAACATGTATTTTCCACAATAGAAATATTAAATAGTTAGAAAAATGATTTTGGAAAATATGATAATAATTTATAAGAATTATTTAAAATAAATTAATTATTAAATTTGTTTATAGAGGAAGAGAGTAAACCTATAATGAAGACGGAGGTTTGGGATGAAAACACAATCCTTATGTCCGAATGTGTTCTGTACTTGACCTTAATATCCTGGATAATAAAATTAATTCCATTAATTAATTAATTATGAACTATATCTACATTTATTTGATATATTATAGTTTTATGAATTTAATATATTGATTTTTTATAAGTTATAAGATATAATTTTATTGCTCGGGAGTATTTGTTTCCTTGGGCTTCTTGATAGATATACTAATATATGACAATGGAAGATCATATGGAATGGTAATAATTCTACAGAATTGAATTTATATTTTATTAATGAATTTAAATAAGTGTAAATGCTTATATATATTATTTATTTATATGGTATTAGGATGAAACATTAGATAAGTCATTTTTTGATAATCATTTACATTGTTACGACGGTTATTCATCATTATAAACTCATTTTGTTTTATCATTTAGTATTATATAAATATGGTAATTAAATAAAATAATAAATGTTTTAATACATATATTATTGTTTTTTTTAACTATAAAAATAGTTTCATTACCAGTCTTGAAGGATAAATTGAAGAATGACAATTTGTCGTCCACGAAGGTTGAAAATCTGCCCCTCACGGACGATGATTTCATTTTCAAAATAAAAGAGATAGATAAATAGTTTTGATGATGTATTTTCCTTTAAAATTATATAACTCAATTATATATATGATAATGGAGTTATAATACTCATTTAAACATAGGATGTGATGAGATAATAATAAAAGAAAAGAACTTGAAAATAAATTAGATGGAAAAGAAAGACGATTTTACCTCTTGAATACTTCTCCTTTAGGACCTCCGTAAGAGGATTGGATTTGGTATTTAGATGATACCAAGAGATCATATATTTGTGGGGAATATTGGGTAGAAATTATAAAGGGATAAATAGCTTATCAGTGTGATAAGAAGAGGCGGTGAGGGAGGTATTTATAGTGGAGGAGAGGGGTGATTTTTGAATATTTAATTCATTTATTTGTTATTATTCTCAAGAAAAGAAATCGTATTGATTATTAAGACTAAATATAGTAATTAGATAATTATATTTAGAACCAATGGTTTTACATCATTCATGTCTCCATGAATTTTGTATTTAACATATAATGTATATATAATGTAAATTATTATATTTTACTATTCACTAAACATTCCGGTATTTTAGAAAAATCCAAAAAAAATAACCCTAACAATTTTTCAATATCTTGAACTCCAAAATGAATTAATTTTATGAAAATAATTTTATAAATATTATAATTTAAATATTTAATTGAAACCATAATTTACTTGAACAATACATATTTTAAATTTAAAACTGGTTTTATAAAACTTTTAAAAATTACTAAAATATCATAAAATTATCCTAAAATCATAAGGAAAAAAATATTGATGTAACACCCTAGGTAAATAAAGAATATTACATTTTCATATTTATCCATATTTGTGAATAAAATATTAATTTTACTTTAAAGGGGAGGCTATGCCCGATGGCATAACCAACACGCAACAACGAGTTTTTGGGAATCTTACGTTGCACTCTAATAATAAAATTTTATTATTTTAAATGATAGTTAACATGTAGTCGTTGTATTGGTGGGAATAAATATAAATAACTAAAATATGATTATATATGTTCTTAAATGTTTTTACATTTATCCAAAAAAAGATAAAGGCATAAAATACGGAAAGAATTCAATTTTAGGTGTATATGCCCTAGTTTTCACTAAAGGTTCACTTATCGCCTTTTGATGGCGAACCGTCATTAAATATAGTTTTGTTCACTCTTATAAATTCTTTTGGACCAAATAAAACTCTTATTAAGAATCGGGAAATCAAAATTTACTTTGTGTAAATTTTTGGTATCTTTCCGATAAAGTTCATTTTTTTAATAAATAGTGTAAAATGTTGTACTTTATTTAAAAACCTATTTTTAATCTAAATTATTTATATGATTAGATTATATTTTGAATTGGTTTTAAAGTGAAATTAGAATATATTTTTACCATTAAATCCAATAGTGGTCGTTGGAATTAATTTCACTTTGAAATCAGACTTAAACTAGTGTCAATCTTTTGATACTTATTGTTTCATAAAAACACGCTATTTGCTCTGACAGCGGGAATTAATTATTAAATTAATTAATGTGACTTATATGATTTGAATTTTGTAAAATATACTTAATTTTTGAATTCGAAATAACAAATATAGCTTAGGGTGAATTTTTGGGATTTTTCCGAAAAACATCAAATTTTGATGAATAGTGACACCACTAAGTGGTACTTATAAAAACTGATTTTTCCGTTTAAATGAAATTTTGCCATCTTTGTGTTTTGAATTTCAGAAATCCTACATACATGGTTTTTATTAAGAAGTAAAATGTGGTTCAATGGGATAAAAATAATTTTTTTGGTGAATAGTAACTTCTTAAGTTTTTAATCGCGATTAGAGATAGTTAGTGTAGTTTAAGGTAAAAATAATGTTTTAATAATATGAAATGAACTTGAAACATGTCCTAACCTCATTGGATGTGTAATGTCCGACCAAGAAAAGCCATGGGTCAACTTGGGGACCCCATGGAGCCACTTTGATTGGGAAATGACATAAATAACTTTTTATTTAATGTAAAAGTAAAAAATGACACAAACATGATATGTTTTACTAAAACAATTTTTAAGTGGGGTTATACAAGTTAGATTTTTTATTATAAATAGTAATTGGAAAGATAAAACGATATCCTACATCATAGTAATTTTTTTATAATTTTTAGACATTAAATAAATTAAATTATTTATGAAATCATAATGATGCAGCGATGACATCATTATCTGACGATTTAAATAAAATGAGAAGATAATGTAAACTCTATGACCTACACATGTCCAAAACTTATTGGATGGGTGTATTTTGAACCCTTATCACCTTATCCACTAAGTATATCAATGTGGGACCTTTTAAAACCGAAAAACATTTTCAAATAAAGTAATATTTCTTAATTTCCAAAAGTGCCCCTCCTCTCCTCTTATAAAATGCCCTCACCTCTACCTCATTAAACACACTCATCAAGCCTTTGGATCGGCCAAGCCCTGCCCATTTACTCTCTCCACATCCCTATACTCATACTAGAGGATTCCCTTTGGGCAGAATCCTTTCAAAAGAAGCCTTTAGGCTCAAATCAAAAGGAGTTACACTTTTAAAGGTAATTCATTCTCTCATGTTCATTTGTTTTATTTTGCTTCTCCAACCCCATAAACTCTTTTTATTTACTTCATTTGTAACAACAACAGTATCTTAAATATACTAGGATGTTTTTATAAGATTTATTCAAGCTACACTCTCACACAACTACATCAAATGGTTAAAGAACATACGGTTTCCGTGGATGGCAAAATTCTGCCTCCCGAAATGATGATTGTTCAATAATCATTTAACACCTTAAAAGGTGGCCATTATGATGTCACTATTTTTATATATGATATATAATATGTTTATGTTTTACTTATTCTTCTGTATTTTTAATTTGTGTCTTACCTTTATGGCTTCCATTACGGGTATACGCGATATCTTCATTTAAGGAAGTGCGGACTACCGCCCCCTCAAAGTGATTTGATTCGTTAAATACCATATGTGGGACGTATAAAGGATGGAACTATGATATTATATATGATATTATACTGGAATTATAATATACCTTTATATCATTATGGTTCCATTCTATAAAATACGAAATAGAAATGAAAGTAGCGTTCATGCGTACGTACGGCTTACTGTCTCCAAGAACGGTGCATTTCATTTCTTACCTCTAAATGATTATGTAATGTTATAATTGCATGAATGTACTGGATATATATGACATATATGATATCTAAATCATGAATACAATTCTGGATATATTAAACTTTTCGCCACACAAACAACATGTAATTGTAAGAAGTCCACTTTCGACTTAAGAACCAAAGATCGACAAAACAAATATTATTAACTTAAATGATTACATAATGTTTATGACATGGTAATAAGTGATATAAAAAGAATAATGAACTTGAAAAATGTTTTTAAGGAAGTATAAATTAACTCAAGTTTATTATTCAGGAGATTAAAGAACGATCGAGTCAAGTCAGACCCGAGGTAAGGGATCCTACTCCTCTCTTTCTTTTTAAGTACACACTTTTATGTCATTCCTTTAAAAGCTCATCTTTCTTGTTATTGGGATGATATTTTATATTAAAATTACTGTAATTTTTATTTTCATGTGATGAGAGACCCTATTCTCTCTCATCAATCCATTTTGGAAGTTTTGAGTGGCGCCGTTAGGCTGCCAAACTTTCGTAAGAGATCTAACCTCTCTCTTTCTTTTTAAGTACTCTCCTTTATGTCACTTCTTTTAAGCTCCTCTTTGTAATGTTGGGGGATATTCTTTTATATTCCTTTTGCTTTAAATTTTATTTTAATGTGATTAGATACCCTATTTGATCTCATCAATCCATATTCGGAAGTTTTATGTGGCGCCGTTAGGCTGCCGAGTTTTCGTAAGGGATTTTTCATCTCACTTTTGTTCCTGTGAGATTTATGCTACATTTTCCACAAATTCCATTGAGTGGTGTATGTACTTTCCATTATTATACTCTTTGTGTAATATACTTTAGTTTAAGAGTATTTACATCAATGATCTATTGTCCTTCTTTCATGGGGTGTATGTTTTGAAAGATACCCAAGTCGGTAAGGGAACCTTTCACCCTCCTCTTTAAAAGACTTATTTTGTTGGGTATTTTAATTTACATATTTTTATGTTGGGATACGTTATCATATATCCTTATTGATGTAAATTTTATTTCCAAGTGATGAGATACACTTTTTATCTCTCATCAACTCATTTTGATGTGATGTTGTTAGGCTGTCAAGGGAACTTTTTAACCCAATTTCGATTTCTTTGGGTTCAACATGTAGTCATTGAATATGTCATCCATTGAATATGTGTGAATGACTTTTTATTGTTTTACACTTAATATCCACTTATATTGGGTGTATTTATATTTTTCAGACATATTTTTGAGATTGATTTGTCCTTAATTTAAGGATACCTACTTTATAAGAGATTTCATCACATTTGACATTTCTATTGAGGGTTCATTGTTGTTATGCACCAATTCACTATTATATGGTGTATATACTGTCCTTTGGAGTATTATATCATGAATCCATTTATTCTCATGATATTATAAAGTTTTGACTAAATGTTATTCCTCAATTATTGTATTCAGGTGTCTCTAATTTTGGTAAACCCCCTTTAACCAAAATATCATTTTAAATGTTTTAATTATTTGTTCTTATTAATATCCATGTTTTCAAAATGGTTTTAAGGATTTAATTATATGGATATTAATGGTTTATAATTTTAAGCTTCAAGGTGGTATGGGACACTTTGATTCAAAAATATCTTTATTAATTGTCTTAAATAGTTTTGGAAATGGTTTCTTTTTGAATGGATTAAATAATTCAATATACTAAAATGTTATATTGTGATTGAAATGTGGAAATGTTATGTTTCCTTTATGCATGTTTTATGTGACAAATTTATGTTATGGTTATTGGGCATTGTTATGAAAACGGGTGGTTCTGTGATAAACTAAGGGCGGGTAAGCCCGATATAGCTCTCCAATGCATTGGGTAACACGAAGGTGTGTAACTTTAAGGTTTCTCCAAAGAGATTTAGGGAATATACAGTGATGGGTATTCCAAACGTAACCATGAGGGTTACTCCCTACGTAAGAATGTTACGAATGCCTCAAGTTACCTTTTATGTCTTATGTTTTCTATTATTTATTAATGATTTGATATACCTATGTTTTATGGGTAATGTGTGATTTCATTCAAATTTATATATGAACTCATGTTTCCTTTCCATATTTTTATAACTCTTACTGAGCTTTTTATGCTCATCCCAAGTTTTTGAAATGTTTTTCACAGGTCAAGGGAAAGGTACATGATGTGATGATAGTGTCAAGGATGTGTTAAGAAAGAATCCATGTTATATTTTAATTATGTTTCCATTGATGGGAAGAATGAATACTGTCTTTTATGTAACCACTTTGTTTAAATGTGGAATGTAATGCAAGTTTCATGATCTAATTCTCTAAAACTCTAAACCTTAAAAGATCCTCAATGTGTAATTGTAAAATCCCAAGTAAGTAATGAATAATAGATATTTTTATCTATGTCTATTAATGATTAAGATAGTGTTATAGAGGCTTAAAATGAAAATAAATACAATCTTATGCATGGAATACACTAATATTCTTAAAAGATTGATTTACTGCCTTTTGATGGCAAAACATTTTTGAATCTATATTTTGACAATTTTATAAACTATTTTTGTCAAAATAAACTTATTCTTTATGATTGGGACATCAAAATTTACCTTGTGTGAATTTTTGGTATTTTTCTGACAATGTTAATTTTTTAATGAATAGTGATAAATACTGCATTTTACATCAAAACTGCTTTTTAATATAATTTATTTATATGATTAGATTATGTTTTGAATTGGTTTCGAAGTGAAATTAGAATATATTTTTACCATTTTATCCAATGGTGGTCATTGGAATCAATTTCACTTTGAAATTAGACTTAAACTGGTGTCAATCTTTTGATACTTATTGTTTTGTAAAAACACGCTATTTTCTCTGGCCGCAGGAATTAATTATTAAATTAATTAATGTGACTTATATGATTTGAATTTTTTAAAATAGACTTCAATTTTGAATTCGGAATATCAAATATAGCTTAGGGTGAATTTTTGGTAATTTTCTGAAAACATCAATTTTTGATGAATAGTGAAACCACTAAGTGGTAATCAAGCAAACTGATTTTTCAGTTAAATGAAAGTTTTCCACTAATGTGTATTGAATTTTGAAAATCCGATATACATGGTTGTCATTAAGAAGTAAAATGTGGTTCAATGGGATTAAAATAATTTTTTGGTGAATAGTAACTTATTAAGTTTTTAATCGCGATTAGTGGTAATTAGGGTAGTTTAAGGTATAAATAATGCTTTAATAATATGAAATGACCTAGACACATGTCCCAACCTTATTGGTTGTGTCATGGCCGACCAAGAAAAGCCATGGGTCAACTTGGGGACCCCATGGAGACTCTTTGGTTGGGAAATGACATAAATAACTTTTTATATAATGTAAAAGTAAAAATGACACAAACATAATATGTTTTACGAAAACAATTTTTACATGGTGTTATAAAGATCATATTTTTTATTATAAATAGTAATTGGAAAGATAAAAAGATTTCCTATATCATAGTATTTTTTTATAATTTTTAGACATTAAATAAATTAAATTATTTATGACATAATAATGATGCAGCGATGAGATCATTATTTGACGATTTAAATAAAATGGAAAGATAATGTAAAATTTATGAACTACACATGTCCAAAACCAATTGGATGAGTGGATTTAGAACCCTTATCACCTTATCCACGAATTATATCAATGTGGGACCTTTTAAAACCGAAACACATTTTCAAATAAAGTAATATTTCTTTACATTCCAAAAGTTCCCCTCCTCTCCTCTTATAAAAGGCCCCCACCTCTACCTCATTTCACACACTCCTCAAGCCTTTGGGTCGGCCAAACCCTGCCCATTTACTATCTACACATCCCTATCCTCATCCTAGAGGATTCCCTTTGGGCAGAATTATTTCAAGGAAGCCTTTAGGCTCAAATCAAAAGGAGTTACACTTTTAAAGGTAATTCATTCTCTCATGTTCATTTGTTTTATTTTGCTTCTCCAACCCCCTAAAATCTTTTTATTTACTTATTTTGTAACAACACCAGTATAATCAATATACTAGGATGTTGTTATAATATTTATTTGAGCTACACTCTCACACAACTACATCAAATGGTTAAAGAACATACGGTTTCCGTGGATGGCGAAATTCTGCCTCCTGAAACGATGATTGTTAAATACTCATTTAACACCTTCAAAGGTGGCCATTATGATGTCACTATTTTTATATATGATATATAATATGTTTATGTTTTCCTTAAGCTTCTGTTTTTTTCACTTTGGGAATACCTTTATGGTTTCCATTATGGGTAAACACGATATCTTCATTTTAGGAAGTGCGGACTACCGCCCCCTGAAAGTGATTTGATTCGTTAATACCATATGTGGGATGTGTAAAGGATAAAGTTAATGATATTATATATTTTATTATACTGGAATTATAATATACTCTTATATCATTATGATTCCATTCCAGAAAATATGAAATAGAAATGGAAGTAGCGTTCATGCGTACGTATGGCTTACCGTCTCCCTGAACGGTGCATTTCATTTCTTACCTCTAAATGTGATGTAATATTATAAATACATGTATATGATGAATATATATGATATATATGTTATCCAAATCATTAATATCATTCTGGATATAACGAACCTTTGACCAAATTAACAACATGTAAGTGTAAGAAGTCTATTTTTGACTTAAGAACCAAATACCGACAAAATGAACATTATTAACTTAAATGATTACATGATGTTCATAACATGGTATAAAAGGAATAATGAACTTGAAAAAGATTCGTAAGCAAGTAGAGATTAACTCAAGTTTATTATTCAGGAGATTAAAGAACGGTCGGGTCAAGTCGGATACGAGGTATGGGACTTCGTCTCAATCTTCTTTCATTGAGGCATATTTTATTTTATACACAACTTTCTTTTATACGGTGTATAAACCCCTTTGACTTTTACGTTTATTCAAAAGGAATATTTTTATACGAAGCATTTACTAAACGACAAAAGGGAATGTTTTTGTCATACGTATGCGGAAACAACGACTTCTACGCCGTCGTAACCGTTATTTGAGTTTCGGCTTCCTCTACAAGCCATACCTTTTTTTTAAGAAAAATAAATACATGTTTTACTTTTCTTTTATTTTGGTATTGAAAATGGTTTTCACAATGTTTTTTTTTTGTTGATATATTGTGATTGAAATGTGGAAATGTTATGTTTCCTTTATGCATGTTTTATGTGATATGATTATGTTAAGGTTCTTGGGCATTATTATGAAGACGGGTGGTTCTGTGATAAACTAAGGGCGGGTGAGCCCGTTATAGCTCTCCAATGCATTGGGTAACGCGAAGGAGTGAAACGTTAAGGTTTCTCCGAAGAGATTTTAGGGAATATTCTGTGATGGGTATTCCAAACGTAACCGAGAGGGTTACTCCCTACGTAAGAATGTTATGAATGCCTCAAGTTACCTTTATGTCTTATGATTTCTATGATTTATTCATGATTTTATGAGGTATGTTAAATTGCCTATGTTTTATGGGTAAAGTATGATTTCATTCTTATGTATATATGAACTCATGTTTCCTTTCCATGTTTTTATAACCCATACCGAGCTTTTTATGCTCATCCCAAGTTTTTTTTGAAATTTTTTTCACAGGTCAAGGGAAAGGTACATGATATGATGATAGTGTCAAGGAAGTGTCAAGAAATAATCCATGTTTTATTTTAAATGTTTTACCATTGATGGGAATGAAGAATATTATCTTTATGTAACCACTTGGTTTATATATGGAATGTAATGCAAGTTTTATGATCTAATTCTCTAAAACTCTAAACCCGAAAAGATCCTCAATGTGTAATCCTGTAATAACTCAAGATTATGTAAGGTTTATGGCTGGGGCCTTATAGTTGGTATCAAAGGTCGGTTTAGATAACTTTAGGAGTTAGAATTCTATTAAATGATTACCCAATTTTTTTTTGAAATGATATAGCATTTAAAGATTACCATGTTGCTTCATCTAAGACATGTTTGTTCAGAATGGTTTTCCGCAGAGGAAACAGGGAAGCAGTACTAGGAAGGCATACAGAAGGAAATAACCTTACGAATCAGCATCCCGAGATGGTCGGAATTGGAACTGAACAGTTTGTTGCAGTAATGGCGCAGTTGACTCAAGCGATAAATGGTGGTGGTATCCATGCACGAGATCAGCCATATCAACCCCAGAGGAACATGTCAGTGGTGGAACATTTCATGAGGCAACATCCACCATCATTTAAAGGATCATCTGACCCTGTGCTAGCTGAAAGATGGATTAAAGCACTGGAGACGATTTTTGATGTCATGGGGTGTTCAGACAATCAAAAGGTTAGTCTTGCTATTTATCGTTTGGAGGGTGAAGTAGATCAGTGGTGGTCTACGGTTAAAAATATCAGGGACGCCGATGAGATTGATGCTCTTGACTGGGATGAATTCAAATGTATGTTTCTTGAGAAGTATTTTCCTAAGGTTGTTCGACTTAGGATAGAAAAACAATTCTTGGAATTGAGGCAAGAGGAAGATTCAGTGGCTACCTATGAAGAAAGGTTCACTCGAATGGCAAGGTATGCTCCAAATTTTATCTGAGACCTTGATAGTAAAATCAATCATTTTTACTCACGATTAAAGCCAAAATATCGAAGGGCATTAGCTTCTCGTGAGTTTAAAAGTTATGAAAATCTTGTTCGATGTGCTGAGAAGGTGGAAATGGAGTTTGCCGATGACCAAGTTTTCTATAACAACCAGCAGAAGAAGAGACCGAGGTGGAAGGAGAAAGGTAAGAATTCTTCAAAAAAGTCTGATGGTAAGAGAACTAAGTTTCCAGTTTGTGATAAATGTGGCAAAAGGCATGATGGGGAATGTCTTCTGAATTCTGGAAAGTGCTACCGATGTGGTAAGATGGGACATAAGGCTCGTGATTGCACTGAAAAGGATCAAGGTGAAGGTAAGAACAAATTTGATTTACAGTTAGTTAAATGTTATAACTGCAATGAGATGGGTCACTATGCAAACGAGTTTCCGACAAAGAGCTTGAGTGATGGGAAGCAGTTAGACTACAAGCAGAAAGGGGTGGTGAAATCCTTTGCAACTACTTCAGCAGATGTCGGGCCATCAAATGAAGTGGTATCAGGTACTTTGTTTGTTTTTTCAGATTATTCCAGTGTGTTTTTTGATTCGGGGTCTACACATTCTTTCATCTCTGAAACCTTTTCTAGTAAAATGGGAATACCATCTCAAGAAATGACTCCTGAACTTTTGGTAAAAACACATGGGGGAAATTTTGAGGCAAAAAGAATTTATAAGAATCTTCCTAGCCTTATCTGTGGAAAGAACCTACTTGCAAACCTTATTGTTCTACCTCTAGTAGAGTTTGATGTTATCCTGGGTATGGATTGGCTCTCTATTTACCATGCTAAGATTGACTGTAGAGCTAAAGAAGTTTCTTTTCAGAAAGACTTTCAGTTTTTTTACAGGAATGAACCCTTATTTTGATAACATATCAAGAGGCTAAGAAACTTGTAAAAGATGGAAATGAATGTTACCTTGCACACGTCGTTGAAAATAAAGGAACTGTTCAGATTAATGATGTGCCAGTGGTAAATGAGTATCCTGATGTTTTTCCTGATGAGTTTCCTGGAATAATACCAGATCGGGAAGTTGAGTTTACTGTTGACTTAGTTCCTGATGCTAAGCCAATTTCAAAACCCCCTTATCGAATGGAACAAATTTAACTTTTAGAGTTGAAGGAGCAATTGCAAGATTTATTAGAGAAAGGTTTCATTAGACCTAGCACATCACCATGGGGTGCTCCTGTTTTATTTTTTAAAAAGAAATATGGTTCTATGAGACTTTGCATTGATTATAGAGCCTTGAATAATATCATTGTTAAGAACAAATATCCTTTGCCTCATATCGATGATTTGTTGGATCAGCTCCAGGGAGCTCAGTTTTTTTCAAAGATTGACTTGAGATCGGTGTACCATCAACTGAAGGTAAAGGAGGCAGATATTCCGAAGACCGCGTTCCGTACAAGATATGGCCATTATGAATTTGTAGTAATGCCTTTTGGGCTAACCAATGCACCTGCTGTATTCATGGATTTAATGAATAGAATTTTCCATGAGTTCTTGGATAAGTTTGTGGTGGTTTTCATTGATGATATTTTGGTGTTTTCTAAAAGTAAAGAGGAGAATGAAAAACATTTAAGGGATACCTTGCAAACCTTAAAAGAAAAGAAATTGTATGGGAAATTCAGCAAGTGTGAGTTTTGGTTGCAACAAATTTCTTTCCTTGGTCACATTGTTTCTAAAGATGGAATAACTGTTGATCCTGCAAAAACAAAAGTTGTGGAAGAATGGCCAAGACCCACAAATGTAACCGAGATTCGTAGCTTCCTTGGTTTGGAAGGCTATTACCGAAGGTTTGTTAGAAATTTTTCACGGTTATCTAGTCCAATGACTAAGCTAACTCGGAAGGGTGTTAAGTTTATCTGGAAAAAAGAATGTGATGATGGTTTTCATGAATTGAAAAGAAGATTGGTGAATGCTCCAGTTTTGGCACTAACTTCCAGGAATGGTTTGTTTGTTATATACAGTGATGCTTCATTGAAAGGACTTGGTTGCGTCCTAATGCAGAATGATCATGTAATTGCTTATGCTTCACGACAGTTGACAACTCATGAGGTAAATTACCCTACACATTATTTGGAATTAGCTGATGTTGTTTTTGCTTTAAAAATTTGGAGGCATCATTTGTATGGAGTAAAGTGTGAAATATATACCGATCACAAAAGTTTAAAGTATATATTCACTCAGAAAGAGTTAAACATGAGACAGAGGAGATGGCTAGAATTATTCAAGGATTATGATTATACAATTAATTACCATCCGGGAAAAGCAAATAATGTGGCTGATGCTTTGAGTCGAAAAATTAATGCTTCATTAACAATGTTGCGTTTGGAACGTGATCCTTTGGTTAAGGATTTGATGAACTTTGTCATAGAAGTTGTTGGTGCAGGAAGTCCTTCTGTTTTGTTTCAGGTATCAGTGAGATCATCTCTATCAGATAGAATCAAGCAAGCACAGAAGCAAGATAGTGAGTTGCAGAAAAAGGTAGAGCTGGTTCAGAAAGGTAAGTTGCATGAATTCAACATTGATAATGATTGCGTTTTGAGATTTGGGAAGAGATTGTGTGTGCCTTGTGATTCACAGTTGAAGAGAGAGTTGTTATGTGAAGCTCATAGTTCTCCGTTTTCAGTTCATCCGGGTAGTACTAAGATGTATAGAGATCTGCGGGAGTATTACTGGTGGGATGGAATGAAAAGAGATATTGCTAATTTTACTGTGAAGTGTTTGACATGTCAACAGGTTAAAGCAGAGGGGCAGTTACCAAAAGGGATGCTTCAGCCTTTACCAGTGCCAGAGTGAAAATGGGAGAATATATCCATGGACTTTGTTGTTGGATTACCAAAGACATCTCGAGGTAATAATGCAATCTGGGTAATTGTTGATCGCTTGACCAAATCTGCTCATTTCCTGGCTATACGAGATACTTTCTCTCTTGATCAACTTTCCCGTTTGTATCTTAAAGAGATAGTCAGGTTAAATGGAGTTCCTCTCTCCATTGTATCGGATCGTGATCCCAGGTTTACTTCTAACTTTTAGAAAGGCCTTCAGAAGTCGTTGGGTACTGAATTAAATTTTAGTACAGCTTTTCATCCTCAATCAGATGGGCAGTCAGAACGAACAATTCAGACATTGGAGGATATGCTACGAGCTTGTTCTATGGATTATCAGGGAAGTTGGGACCAACATCTTTCTTTGGTTGAATTTTCATATAATAACAGTTTCCATTCCAGTATACAGATGGCACCATTTCAGGCATTATATGGGAAGCGGTGTCGAACTCCAGCTTTCTGGGATGAAGTGGGTGAAAGGAAGTTGATGGGACCAGAATTGGTAGAAGAGATGGCAGAAAAAGTTCAGCTGATTCAGAAGCACATGAGAACAGCTCAGAGCAGGCAGAAGAGTTATGCGGATAACCGAAGGAAGGATCTATCTTTCGAGGTAGGTGATCATGTTTTTCTCAAGGTTTCTCCTTGGAAAAGTGTGATGAGATTTGGTAAGAAAGGAAAGTTGAGTCCAAGGTTCATTGGACCATACTAAATTCTGGAGAGAGTTGGATCAGTTGCATACTGAGTGGCTTTACCTCCGAGTTTATCTCAGGTACACAATGTTTTTCACCTTTCGATGGTGAGAAAGTATATTCCAGATCCATCTCATGTTTTGAGTCCAGAGGTAGTTCAGTTGGAAGAGAACCTATCTTATGAGGAACAACCAGTCCAGATTCTTGACCACAGGGAGCAAGTGTTACGGAATAATGTGATTAAGCAGGAAAATGGTTTTGTGGAAAAACCACATGATTGAAGAGGCAACATGGGAATCTTAAAATGCAATGAGGGATAAGTACCCCCATTTATTCGATAAGTAAATAAATTGCGGGGACGCAATTTTCTAAAGGGGGGAAGGATGTAACATCCCAAGTAAGTAATGAATAATATATATTTTTATCTATGTCTTTTAATTTTTAAGATAGTGTTATAGAGGCTTAAAATTAAAATAAATACAATCTTATGCATGGAATACACTAATATTCCTAAAAGATTGTTTTACTGCCTTTTGATGGAAAACCATTTTTGAATCTATATTTTGACAATTTTATAAACTATGTTTGTCAAAATAAACTTATTCTTTATGATTGGGACATCAAAATTTACCTTGTGTGAATTTTTGGTATTTTTCTGACAATGTTCATTTTTTAATGAATAGTGAAAAATACTGCATTTTACATCAAAACTGCTTTTTAATCTAATTTATTTATATGATTAGATTATGTTTTGAATTGGTTTCAAAGTGAAATTAGAATATATTTTTACCATTTTATCCAATGGTGGTCATTGGAATCAATTTCACTTTGAAATTAAACTTAAACTGGTGTCAATCTTTTGATACTTATTGTTTTGTAAAAACACGCTATTTGCTATGGCAGAGGTAATTAATTATTAAATTTATTAATGTGACTTATATGATTTGAATTTTTTAAAATAGACTTTATTTTTGAATTCGTAATATCAAATATAGCTTAGGGTGAATTTTTAGTAATTTTCTGAAAAACTTCAATTTTTGAGGAATAGTGAAACCACTAAGTGGTAATCAAGCAAACTGATTTTTCAGTTAAATGAAAGTTTACCACTAATGTGTATTGAATATTGAAAATCCGACATACATGGTTTTCATTAAGAAGTAAAATTTGGTTCAATGTGATTAAAATAATTTTTTGGTGAATAGTAACTTATTAAGTTTTTAATCGCGATTAGTGGTAATTAAGGTAGTTTAAGGTATAAATAATGCTTTAATAATATTAAATGACCTAGACACATGTCCCAACCTTATTGGTTGTGTCATGGCCGACCAAGAAAAGACATGGGTCAACTTGGGGACCCCATGGAGACACTTTGGTTGGAAAATGACATAAATAACTTTTTATTTAATGTAAAAGCAAAAATGACACAAACATAATATGTTTTACGACAACAATTTTTATATGGGGTTATAAAGATCAGATTTTTGATTATAAATAGTAATTGGAAATACAAAAAGATTTACTATATCATAGTAGTTTTTTTATAATTTTTAGACATTAAATAAATTAAATTATTTATGACATAATAATGATGCAGCGATGACATCATTATTTGACGATTTAAATAAAATGGAAAGATAATGTAAAATCTATAAACTACACATGTCTAAAACCATTTGGATGAGTGGATTTCAAACCCTTATCACTTTATACACGAATTCTATAAATGTCGGACCTTTTAAAACCGAAAAACATTTTCAAATAAAGTAATATTTCTTTACTTTCCAAAAGTGCCCCTCCTCTCCTCTTATAAAAGGCCCCCACCTCTACCTCATTTCACACACTCCTCAAGCCTTTGGCTCGGCCAACCCCTGCCCATTTACTCTCTCCACATCCCTCTCCTCATCCTAGAGGATTCCCTTTGGGAAGAATCCTTTCAAGGAAGCCTTTAGGCTTAAATCAAAAGGAGTTACACTTTTAAAGGTAATTCATTTTTTCATGTTCATTTGTTTTATTTTGCTTCTCCAACCCCCTAAAATCTTTTTATTTACTTATTTTGTAACAACACCAGTATCATCAATATACTAGGATGTTGTTATAATATTTATTTGAGCTAAACTCTCACACAACTACATCAAATGGTTAAAGAACATACGGTTTCCGTGGATGGCGAAATTCTGCCTCCCGAAACGATGATTGTTCAATACTCATTTAACACCTTCAAAGGTGGCCATTATGATGTCACTATTTTTATATATGATATATATTATGTTTATGTTTTCCTTAAGCTTCTGTTTTTTTTTCACTTTGGGAATACCTTTATGGTTTCCATTATGGGTAAACACGATATCTTCATTTTAGGAAGTGCGGACTACCGCCCCCTGAAAGTGATTTGATTCGTTAATACCATATGTAGGATGTGTAAAGGATAAAGTTAATGATATTATATATTTTATTATACTGGAATTATAATATACTCTTATATCATTATGATTCCATTCCAGAAAATATGAAATAGAAATAGAAGTAGCGTTCATGCGTACGTACGGCTTACCGTCTCCATGAACGGTGAATTTCATTTATTACCTCTAAATGTTATGTAATATTATAAATACATGTATATGATGAATATATATGATATATATGTTATCCAAATCATTAATATCATTCTGGATATAACGAACCTTTGACCAAATTAACAACATGTAAGTGTAAGAAGTCTATTTTTGACTTAAGAACCAAATACCGACAAAATGAACATTATTAACTTAAATGATTACATGATGTTCATAACATGGTATAAAAGGAATAATGAACTTGAAAAAGATTCGTAAGCAAGTAGAGATTAACTCAAGTTTATTATTCAGGAGATTAAAGAACGGTTGGGTCAAGTCGGATACGAGATATGGGACTTCGTCTCAATCTCCTTTCATTGAGGCATATTTTATTTTATACACAACTTTCTTTTATACGGTCTATAAACCCCATTGACTTTTACGTTTATTCAAAAGGAATATTTTTATAAGAAGCGTTTACTAAACGACAAAAGGGAATGTTTTTGTCTTACGTATGTGGCAACAACGACTTCTCCGCCGTCGTAACCGTTATTTGAGTTTCGGATTCCTCTACAAGCCATACCTTTTTTTTAAAGAAAAATAAATACCATGTTTTACTTTTCTTTTCTTTTGGTATTGAAAATGGTTTTCACAATGTTTTTTTTTGTTTTGATATATTGTGATTGAAATGTGGAAATGTTATGTTTCCTTTATGCATGTTTTATGTGATATGATTATGTTATGGTTATTGGGCATTATTATGAAGACGGGTGGTTCCGTGATAAACTAAGGGTGGGTGTGCCCGTTATAGCTCTCCAATGCATTGGGTAACGCAATGGAGTGAAACGTTAAGGTTTCTCCGAAGAGATTTTAGGGAATATACTGTGATGGGTATTCCAAACGTAACCGAGAGGGTTACTCCCTACGTAAGAATGTTATGAATGCCTCAAGTTACCTTTATGTCTTATGATTTCTATGATTTATTCATGATTTTATGAGGTATGTTAAAGTGCCTATGTTTTATGGGTAAAGTATCATTTCATTCTTATGTATATATGAACTCATGTTTCCTTTCCATGTTTTTATAACCCATACCGTGCTTTTTATGCTCATCCCAAGTTTTTTTTGAAATGTTTTTCACAGGTCAAGGGAAAGGTACATGATATGATGATAGTGTTAAGGAAGTGTCAATAAATAATCCATGTTTTATTTTAAATGTGTTACCATTGATGGGAATGAAGAATATTATCTTTATGTAACCACTTGGTTTATATATGGAATGTAATGCAAATTTTATGATCTAATTCTCTAAACCTCTAAACCTGAAATGATCCTCAATGTGTAATCTTGTAATAACTCAAGATTAAGTAAGGTTTAAGGCTGGGGCCTTATAGTAATCTTGTAATAACTCAAGATTAAGTAAGGTTTAAGGTTGGGTCCTTATAGTTTGTATCAAAGGTCGGTTTAGATAACTTTAGAGGTTAGGGTATTCTCTAAGCATAAGTGACATTACCATAATGGTTAGGATTTCAGAAAGAGTCCTAGTTTTAGATAAAGTAAATGAGTAAGTATATCTTAGTGTGTATCTTCCTCATTATTACATGATGGTTATGTTGATATACTCACACTGACCTTTTTGGTTTTAGTAAATGGCTAGATCTAGCAGGCACTAAAGTGACAATGGGCTTGAAGGAAACTGTGGTGGTTCTCTGATTAAGAGACTAGATGAGATGGGGGATTCAATGAGGAATCTCATGGTTGTTCTAAACCAACTATCAAGGAGTCATGATCAACCACTTCAACCTTGGTGAGTTCTCTAATGCATCACGTACGAGATGGCCAAATCGATGTGGAAATTCAGGTAATAATAATTAAGGTAATCATTAGGGTTTATATGATCCTTACTTTTGAGGTAATTATGGGTTATTATATGTTATGATGGAAAATGAAAGGCATGAGATAAACTTGAGGTTAAAATATGTTATGATAATCTTTGAAGATTTTATCTCATTTTGGGGAATGTTTTAAGAATTATATAGTTTTGGAAAAAGGACAACACGCAGACCGTGTGACTACCCGTCGCGTCAGACAAAGCTGCAGGAATCGAACCCACAATCAAAGTGCAACTAGTATTTATCGCCTACCACTGGACTACATGAAGTCCCTGGTTAGTTTGACTGATTCTTTTTATTTATATAATTTTATGAATTAAGAGTAAGTTGATTTTGGGTTATTTATGAAAATGATTAACCTATCATGGAGGATATGTGATTAAGTTATTTACTTTTCAATACGAGACTTTAGGAGCAACTGATGTTGTTTGGAGATAAATGTTACGATTTAACTTGGAAGACTATGTGACTAAATCCTTCAAATATTTGGGTTTCAATCTTATATTGGTTTACTTTGAAGAATTTTATGGTAAAATTGTTTATCGGATGGTCCTCGTTGAACTTTGGGTTTTGTTGGACAAATTTTGGAGATTAAGCATAGATTTTCTTTTTAATGGGTTATCCTTTTCTGGATTATCTGACCTTGTACTAACCTTTTTGGTTTTGGTTTTGGTTAAAGCCTAAAGACATGGGATTTATATAGTTATCTTTGGTGGATTAGGTGATTCTCTAAAAGTTGATTATAGTACTCTTAATGAGAACAAGTCTCCCTAAATACTCGTCTTTTGGAAAAAAATATGAGTTTGATTAAGGAATCTAGTAAAAGTTGAAAGTCAACATTATAAGTGATTATGTTTCCTTGTGAATAAATTCCTCAATAAAAAGTAACTTAAAAAAATGTTGTCTATTAACTTTTCCTACTGGGGAATCGAATACCGTTTAACCCATCACAAGTTTGTGATTTTCTTGTGGCTAACTTTCTCCTAAACATGTTTTCTATCACTCTCTATCAGAACATGACCCTATGTTTTCTCCTCCATGTCCATGTTTTCCTACATGGAGTCCTAGTATGGGTTAACTCGGGTGACCTCTGTGCTTTTATTTCTTTATTTTAAAGTGATTGTTTTACCGACTCTTGTTCCGATGTGGGACTTTCAAGGATGTTTCCAAGCTCAATTTTAAAAATTGCGAGGACGCAATTCCCAAAAGGGGGGAAATATATAACACCCCAGGTAAATAAAGAATATGAAATTTTCATATTTATCCATATTTGTGAATAAAATATTAATATTACTTTAAAGGGGACGCTATGCTCGATGGCGTACCCAACACGCAACAACGAGTTTCTTGGGAATCTTACGTTGCACTCTAATAATAAAATTATATTATTTTAAATGGTAGTTAACATGTAGCCGTTGTATTTGTGAGAATAAATAGAAATAACTAAAATCTGATTATATATGTTCTTAAATGTTTTTACATTTATCCAATAAAAGATAAAGGCATAAAATACGGAAAAAATTCAATTTTCGGTGTATATGCCCTAGTTTTCACAAAAGGTTCACTTATCGCCTTTTGATGGAGAACCGTCATTAAATATAGTTTTTTTCACTCTTATACATTCTTTTTGACCAGATAAAACTCTTATTAAGAATCGGGACATCAAAATTTACTTTGTGTAAATTTTTGGTATCTTTCCGATAAAGTTCATTTTTTAATGAATAGTGTAAAATGTTATATTTTAATACAAAACCTCTTTTTAATATAATTTATTTATATGATTAGATTATCTTTTGAATTGGTTTTAAAGTGAAATTAGAATATATTTTTACCATTAAATCCAATAGTGGTCGTTGGAATTAATTTCACTTTGAAATCAGACTTAAACCAGTGTCAATCTTTTGATACTTATTGTTTCATAAAAACACGCTATTTGCTCTGACAGCGGAAATTAATTATTAAATTAATTAATGTGACTTATATGTTTTGAATTTTGTAAAATAGACTTCATTTTTGAATTCGGAATATCAAATATAGCTTAGGGTGAATTTTTGGGATTTTTCTGAAAAACATCAATTTTTGATGAATAGTGACACCACTAAGTGGTACTTATAAAAACTGATTTTTCCATTTAAATGAAATTTTGCCATCTTTGTGTTTTGAATTTCAAAAATCCGACATACATGGTTTTCATTAAGAAGTAAAATGTGGTTCAATGGGATAAAAATAATTTTTTGGTGAATAGTAACTTATTAAGTTTTTAATCGCGATTAGAGGTAATTAGTGTAGTTTAAAGTAAAAATAACGTTTTAATAATATGAAATGAACTTTAAAAATGTCCTAACCTCATTGGATGTGTAATGGCCGACCAAGACAAGCCATGGGTCAACTTGGGGACCCCATGGAGCCACTTTGATTGGGAAATGACATAAATAACTTTTTATTTAATGTAAAAGTAAAAAATGACACAAACATGATATGTTTTACTAAAAAAATTTAAGTGGGGTTATACAAGTTAGATTTTTTATTATAAATAGTCATTGGAAAGATAAAAAGATTTCCTACATCATAGTAATTTTTTATAATTTTTAGACATTAAATAAATTAAATTATTTTTGACATCATAATGATGCAGCGATGACATCATTATCTAACGATTTAAATAAAATGAGAAGATAATGTAAACTCTATTACCTAGACATGTCCAAAACATATTGGATGGTTGGATTTCTAACCCTTATCACCTTATCCACGAATTATATCAATGTGGGACCTTTTAAAACCGAAAAACATTTTCAAATAAAGTAATATTTCTTACTTTCCAAAAGTGCCCCTCCTCTCCTCTTATAAAAGGCCCCCACCTCTACCTCATTACACACACTCCTCAAGCCTTTGGCTCGGCAAACCCCTGCCCATTTACTCTCTCCACATCCCTCTCCTCATCCTAGAGTATTCCCTTTGGGCAGAATCATTTCAAAGGAATCCTTTTGGCTCAAATAAAAAAGAGTTACACTTTTAAAGGTAATTCATTCTCTCATGTTCATTTATTTTATTTTTCGTCTCCAACCCCCTAAACTCTTTTTATTTAATTATTTTGTAACAACACCAGTATCTTCAATATACTAGGATGTTTTTATAAGATTTATTCGAGCTACACTCTCACACAACTACATCAAATGGTTAAAGAACATACGGTTTCCGTGGATGGTGAAATTCTGCCTCCCGAAATGATGATTGTTCAACACTCATTTCACACCTTCAAAGGTGGCCATTATGATGTCACTATTTTTATATATGATATATAATATGTTTATGTTTTACTTATTCTTCTGTATTTTTGATTTGTGTCTTACCTTTATGGCTTCCAATATGGGTATACGCGATATCTTCATTTAAGGAAGTGCGGACTACCGCCCCCTCAAAGTGATTTGATTCGTTAAATACCATATGTGGGACGTATAAAGGATGGAACTATGATATTATATATGATATTATACTGGAATTATAATATACCTTTATATCATTATGATTCCATTCTATAAAATACGAAATAGAAATGAAAGTAGCGTTCATGCGTACGTACGGCTTACCGTCTCCATGAACGGTGCATTTCATTTCTTACCTCTAAATGATTATGTAATGTTATAAATGCATGCATGTACTGGATATATATGACATATATGATATCTACATCATGAATACAATTCTGGATATAATAAAATTTTGGCCACACGAAAAACATGTAATTGTAAGAAGTCAACTTTCGACTTAAGAACCAAATATCGGCAAAACAAATATTATTATCTTAAATGATTACATAATGTTTATGACATGGTAAAAAGTGATATAAAAGGAATAATGAACTTGAAAAAGGTTCTTAAGGAAGTATAAATTAACTCAAGATTATTATTCAGGAGATTAAAGAATGATCGAGTCAAGTCGGACCCGAGGTAAGGGATCCTACTCCTCTCTTTCTTTTTAAGTACACACTTTTATGTCATTCCTTTTAAAGCTCATGTTTCTTGTTATTGGGATGATATTTTATATTACACTTACTGTAATTTTTATGTTCATGTGATGAGATACCCTATTCTCTCTCATCAATCCATTTTGGAAGTTTTGAGTGGCGCCGTTAGGCTGCCGAACTTTCGTAAGAGATCTAACCTCTCTCTTTCTTTTTAAGTACTCTCCTTTATGTCACTTCTTTTAAGCTCCTCTTTGTAATGTTGGGGGATATTATTTTATATTATTCTTTCTGTACATTTTATTGTAATGGGATGAGATACCCTATTTGATCTCATCAATCCATATTCGGAAGTTTTATGTGGCGCCGTTAGGCTGCCGAGTTTTCGTAAGGGATTTTTCATCTCACTTTTGTTCCCGTGAGATTTATGCTACATTTGCCACAAATTCCATTTAGTGGTGTATTTATTGTCCATTATTCTACTATTTGTGTAATATACTTTCATTTATGAGTATTTACATCAATGATCTATTTTCCTTCTTTCATGGGGTGTATGTTTTGAAAGATACCCAAGTCAGTAAGGGAACCTTTCACCCTCCTCTTTAAAAGACTTATTTTGTTGGGTCTTTAAATTTAAATATTTTTATATTGGGATATGTTATCATATATCCTTATTGATGTAAATTTTATGTCCAAGTGACGAGATACACTTTTTATCTCTCATCAAATCATTTTGATGTGATGCTGTTAGGCTGTCAATGGAACTTTTTAACCCAATTTTGATTTCTTTGGGTTCAACATGTAATCATTGAATATGTCATCCATTGAATATGTGTGAATGAAATTTTATTGTTTTACACGTAATATCCACTTATATTGGGTGTATCTATATTTGTCACACATATTTTTGAGATTGATTTGTCCTTAATTTAAGGATACCTTCTTTATAAGGGATTTCATCACATTTGACATTTCTATTGAGGGTTCATTGTTGTTATGAACCAATTCGCTCTTATATGGTGTATATACTGTCCTTTGGAGTATTATATCATGAATCCATTTATTCTCATGATATTATAATGTTCTGACTAAATTTTATTCCTCAATTATTGTATTAAAGTGTCTTTAATTTTGGTAAAACCCCTTTAACCAAAATATCGTTTTAAATGTTTTAATTATTTGTTCTTATTAATATCCATGTTTTCAAAATGGTATTAAGGATTTATTTATATGGATATTAATGGTTTAAAATTTTAAGGTTCAAGGTGGTATGGGACACTTTGATTCAAAAATCTCTTTATTAAATGTTTTAAATGGTTTTGGAAATGGTTTCTTTTTGAATGGATTCAATATTTCAATATACTAAAATGTTATATTGTGATTGAAATGTGGAAATGTTATGTTTCCTTTATGCATGTTTTATGTGACACATTTATGTTATGGTTCTTGGGAATTGTTATGAAAACGGGTGGTTCCGTGATAAACTAAGGGCGGGTGAGCCCGATATAGCTCTCCAATGCATTGGGTAACGCGGAGGAGTGTAAAGTTAAGGTTTCTCTGAAGAGATTTAGGGAATATACTGTGATGGGTATTCCAAACGTAACCAAGAGGGTTACTCCCTACGTAAGAATTTTATGAATGCCTCAAGTTACCTTTTATGTCTTATGTTTTCTATGATTTATTCATGATTTGATATGCCTATGTTTTATGGGTAAAGTGTGATTTCATTCTAATGTATATATGAACTCATGTTTCCTTTCCATATTTTTATAACTCTTACTGAGCTTTTTATGCTCATCCCATGTTTTTGAAATGTTTTTCACAGGTCAAGGGAAAGGTACATGATGTGATGATAGTGTCAAGGATGTGTCAAGAAAGAATCCGTGTTATATTTTAAATATGTTTCCGTTGATGGTAAGAATGAATACTGTCTTTTATGTAACCACTTTGTTTAAATTTTGAATGTAATGAAAGTTTCATGATCTAATTCACTAAAACTCTAAACCTGAAAAGATACTCAATGTGTAATCTTGTAATAACTCAAGATTAAGTAAGGTTTTATGGCTGGGGCCTTATAATTGATTTATAAATACATTTTATAAAATTAATTTTTGATTAATTATTTTATTAATTATAAGGTTTTAATTAAATATTTATGACTTAAAAAATCTAAAACTTAATTAATTATTTTTAAAATATTCATTTACTTATACAATGATATAATTATATGATACTTTTATTTATAGAGTCTATATTTCATTTGTAATTTCATGTATATGGTTACTATTCATTAGGCCTATTTTCTATTCATAAGGATCATATTAATTTTCCTAGGGTTAAGTTACTATTTCATTAATATGGGTTCCTTAACTTCTAAAAATTCCTATTAGTTAATTAATTATTAATATATACTGTTTTTATTGTGTTTTATATGTTTTATACACTGTATGAAATAAACAGAGGAAGGGAAATCTCATTAATTGAATTTTGGGTGGTCCCATAAAAGGCCTTGGGTATTTAAGTGACTCAATTTTTTCTATGGATAGAATAATTGTGTAATTCTAATGATTGGTTTTTCTCAGTTACTATCATATCAATTATGTATATAATATGTTCTTAGAACTAGATCTTGGTGTATGGGTCTTACGGTCTTGTAGTTTCTATTATAGAAAGGTTGAGAAAACATTGGAGTCTATAAATTTATTATATAATGATAGTTTTATAATTAAGCATAAAATAATATTATGATATATTTATGAATGATCATAAGATTAAAGTCACTTATTCCATTTTTTCATTTTATGTTATGGGATTTTAAAGTTACTATTGATATTTTAAGAAATATTTATTTTTCTTCATTGGGTTGGTGATATATATATAACCCCGAGGATTAACTTGTGATTTAGTGTGATGTTATTTTTTAAGAATGATATTGGGAACACAAGTAAAAAAATACATAATTGTGAATGTTAATACGTTATTGGATAAAGAGGTAATAACAGTTAATTGAAAAAATGAGTTATCATATTTTGACAATAAATTGTATTAAAACCTAATTTGATGATTAATTGATTGAAGTTATTTTTGAATAATTTCACTGGGTTTGGAATATTTTATGAATATGGTAGAAAAAAATTAATTCTTTTATTTGAAATTATTAGAGGAATAAATATTGATCGATATTTTATAATCATATATGGTTTTATTATGACTTATGGTGATTTAGGTTGTCTTGGAAAATGATTTGTGAATTTTGGAGAATATACCATTAGGGTATATGTGTTTCTGGTATGTGAATGTACAAGTGATTAATGTTACATGGTGATAAATATTATGTTGATATTTTAAAAACACATGATAAAATATTATTGATTTTAAATTTTCGAATAATGTTAGGAATATTTTGAAGAGTTTTATTTTTAGTCCATTATGGAATGTCTATAGATGGACTTTATGAGTTTTTTTGGTGTTTTGAAGATTAGATTCTTTTTTCATTTAATGATATATTATTCATATTAAGTATTATATTAACTTTTTATATCCATTTTTGTTTTTATAAATATCTATATATAAGAGGAATAAATTTTCCTTATTTTATAGATATTATGATCTATTAAATTTTAATTTATCAATTTAGTCATGAAAATTTTACCATTGTTTTTTATGAAAAAATTTAGGTGGAAAATTTCATGAAACGTAATGAAATTAAGGGCTTAAATCAAATAAGTATATTTTATATAATTATTTATCTCAATGGTTAAATAATTCCTGAAACTCAAGAAAGAGGAAGATAAATCTATTAATTCCTAGGTGGAAAATATAACATATTTATCAAGGTAAGATTTTTGAAACATATTCAAATTTATGATATTTATGTTATATAAATTTGGTATATGTTTGGTTTCTATATAACAACATAGGAATTAATTTCCTTTTCAGTAATAAATTTGATCGATGTGGAGTAAAATTAATTTATTTCTACTAAGGTATATTTATCTTCAATACATAGGAATTCATTTTGAAAATGTTTTAAACACATTTTCATCATACAGGAGATAAAAATAGTGTGGGTGGAATTTATCTAATGCCCATATAATGTTATAATACATTATTTTTTAATATATTTATATTTAATATATATTAATTTTTTAATTTCTTATAACACAAGAAATACTTATCCTAAAAACATGTGATATAATATAGAAAATATTTTTTCAAATATAATCATTATAACCTAGTATTTTTTTGGTGGGTATGAATTGTTATAAAAATAATATAAAAAATTATAACTTTTTTGATAAATAAAACAAAAAACAATCACACATTGATTGTAAATTTTTTTGACAGGGAGGTAGAATATTTTAAATTTTATAGTGATATTGTATCTAAAACTTATTTATTTATGTGTAATATATTTTTATCTTAATTGATTAAATTAATCTATATAGATTAATCATTATAATGAAATATTTATGCAATATATCCAATTTAAATAATTTACATTTATTTAATTATTTATATTATATGTTTAATGAGAAATAATTCTTTTTTACACTTAAGAAATTCATTTTCATCAAAAATGGTTTTTATTATATTTTGTACTTGGAAATTAAAAATTAATTTCTAAAACTCTAAGAAATTTTATTTGATAAAATTTTAATATTTTTTTGAATTCTAACTCCATAATTGGCCAAGAATGTATCTTTTTTATTTTTTCTAAAAATATTTATTTTTTAGTGAATATTGATAAATTTAGATAATTTTCAAATTGTAATTTTATTTGTTCAAATAAAATAATTTTAAATTATCATTCAATTTTTTATTATGTTTTAATTTAAAAGAATATCCCTTTAATTAAACCTAATATAATTAATTATATATGAATCATCCTTATGAATTATTTTCTATAAAATCATTTTTATGCTTACAAATACATTTTTTCTAAAACTAATTTTTATTACACTGTGTGCATTTAAAATAAAAATGATTTATGACACATATAGTTATTTAATATTAATAAGTTGACTTATTATTTTAAATAATTAGTTTAAAAATTTATTAAATATGTCTATTTTAATTTTGGTCATTCTTAATGTCAAACATGGTAGAAAATTTTATCACCATCTTAAGGGAAAAATAGGTAATGTTGGGTTAAAACTATGAGATAAACCTAACAAAACTCCCTAAATATTATAATTATTATATTTGTGTGTTTTAAGATCAAACCTATAAATTACTAGAAAAATTATAAATTTATTTCTACTTTCCTTTGATTATGAACGTTATGATATTTTAAGTAAATGATAATTATAAAAATGACAATCCCTTACTTTTTATTACTCTATGTTTTTATTGTGATAAAAATATTTTATGAAATAATTTAAAAGATTATTTTTTTTATAAATAAGTTATTTTTATGATAAAAATTTGATTTTTTATAGATGGTATAACCTTAAATTGTAACATAATGTGGATGTGGTTCTTCTAAAAGGAGTATAAAAATCAATTAAGTGATTATAAAAATATTAAAAGTGAAAATTTTGGGATGAATTATGATATACATTAAATTTATTGGATAAATAAAAAATTATAAGTGATTTTTGAAAATTCTCTATTCAAAATAATTTTTTTCTTAATGTATTTAAAGTGAAATTTTATTATTGTCCAGAAAATGACTTTAGTTTTATTTTATATTAAATAAAATTTTATTAAATTAATTAACAATTAAAAAAAATATCTTTAAATTGGACAAATGTAATGATAAATGATGATAAATTTACCAAATTATCGAATAAGTTCTCCCTATGACTAAAATTATAAATGGTTAATGAGGGGGATAAACCAAAATCTAAGGATTAAAATTACACATTAACCTAGAAAATTAATATTTTTTGGATTTTTATTATAAACTATAATATCTTATAAATTATTTTTATTTTGTGTCAAATTACACGATTATTATATTTATTATTTTTTAATGATCAAAAAATTGCAAGTGTGCCATTTACCCCTCTTATAAAAATGACACCACTGATTTTCCTATAGTCACACCTTTTGATAATTTATTTAATCAGTTCCCTAGAAAAATTAAATGTTAACTTCCCTAAACACATTTATGAATCCATTTGTTCACCATAAGTCCAACCTTTAAAGGATTAAGGTGTAATCCATGGGTTGTTTTCCAATGTAGAGGTATAACTCCAAACCCAGTGTTTCCCAATTTGTTTCTCCTTTCACCTCCTATAAATCTCATATTTTAATTTTTATATAATAAAATATTTATCTTTTATAGACATAAATTTTAGTATGGAAATTTCACAACCATTTTTCATCTCCTTCTCATCTTAATTATAAATACAATAATCCCTTATGCATAAGTACGAACTACCATCTCCATAAAACGAGGTACTTCATTTATTATCATTATATATTAAAGATAGTTGTTATGACGTATTTAATAATTAATTATGATATTTATTAACTATTTGTAAATAAGAATAGAATATTTTATCTAACTTCTTACCTTCCCATTATCTAGAAATGATACTATCATTTGTTCATACATGTGGACTACCACCTCCAATAATCAATGTTAATTTTTTTTATTTCCACTTTACAGGGATGTTAATATTGATATATTTAATGTTTATATATATAATATATATGATATAATTGTGATTATATAATTGTTAATTATTATTTATTGTTCTATTTTCCATACATAAAAAAGTGGAAACATCACATGTGTGTACATATGGGCAGTAATCTCCATGAAGTAATGTAATTCACTTTTCATCAAGAAATTATATAGATGATTATAAAATATTTTATAATGATTTAATATGATTAATATGAAATTATTATTATTATTCATATGGTTAAACCATGACCAAGGTGTAAGGACTATAACCTTCAAACTTAAATATGCATGGAAGACGAGATAGTTTTATCCGGAAAATGATTTTAATGAATAAATGTTAATAAAATGGTAATTAGAAATTATAATGTAATGATAATATATATATATATATGATCCTATAATGGATATATAATAACTAATTATTTATTATAAAATATGTTTTAATGTGTGTATATTTAAACATAAATTGAGGTAAGGGTTTATCGTCACACATTTAATTCTTTGAGACATATGCCTATTTCTGAAATTTTTTATTTTGTGTGGTACTATACTGAACTTGAATGTATTTTATAATGATTATAATAAAAATTAAGGGTATTTAAAAATAAAAAAAATCATATCAATTTCATGTGGTTTTTATTAGAATATTACCGAATTGGTAAGGGGTGTATGTTACAGTCTCATTTCTTTACGGGGTTATTTGTGGACATCATTTGTTGTGGGAAATATTAAATATATTATCCTTTAAAACCCATATATTCCCCTATACTATGGTAATTACTATAATATTTTAGTATTATTACCATTTATCTCTATTTTGGGATAAAAATGAATAATAACTGTTTTTCAAAGTAAATCCAACCAATTTCCTCCTTTGTTAAAATTTTTTTATCTCCTTGTACATGATATTTAATGTTATTTTATGGAAGTTCATACCTATATTTTAAGAGTCTTGTAAATTTTATTTCTAATAACTTTTAATTTATATACAATGGTTTAAAATTGATCTTTTCTAAAAAAAATTAGCCTGTAATTGTTTTTCTTCTTGAAAAAGTGTGCAAATAATGTTTTCATTTAATATGGACGAAATGAATAGATTTTCGTACCATATTGAACAATAATTTCTTTGAATCCACTATTACATTTTTCCACATTATTTTGAAGCAAAATTAATTCAATGAATTTTTAGGTAAATTTTTATAAATGTAAAATGATATTTTCACATGTTTTAAAGAATCTTTTGAATGATCTTTTAGATGTATTTTAATCTATTTCATCATAATTTTTAGGTTTTTATGATTAACTAGGTTTATGATCATATGATACCATCCAATTTATTTCTTTTAATGGATTATTATGATGATGATTCTATGAAACCTATTTTATTCCCACCTATTGATTATGTTTTTATGAGATCTTTATGAAACCTATCCCTTTTCCATGGTCTATGATGTGTTGAAATTCTGAATATTTTATTATCATGTAGAAGATATATATATGTGATTTTTATTATGAGATATTAGGTATTTTATATCCCTAAGATTAATTAGGTAAATATTATAATTTTAAGAAAATATTAAGATATGATGTGATTAAGAAACTACTATGAGATTACTGAGTTAGTAAACACTTAAGAGGAAACAGAGTCACCTAGATATAAGTTCACCTATGATAATGTTGGAATTAATTTTTTTTGGTAATTACATGACTGGTTTATGATTCCCTAGATATTATTATGATTTTATATGATTATTATTGGGCTATAAAATTTTGGTGACTAGTATTTATGCTTATGATATACTCACATGGATCATGACTGATTCGTGATGATTACTCACTCTAATGACTCATGCATTTTGAAATTATGTTTCCTTTTTAAATGACTGATGTTTTATGATCTATGATAGATTGGGTATGAATATTATAAGTTATTATAATTATATTTTAACCTTAGACTTATCTTAGGCTTGTATATGATCATCAATTGATATTTCCAATCTTTACTTTAACCGAGCATCTGATCTCACCCTTTATTATGTATCCACTTTCCCCGTGCTCTGATGAATTTTATTATATAACATTTAAATATAATGGTGTCCAGATTAAATAAATTTCATAGTGATTTGAAGTCTACTTATATAATAATAAAATCAGGGTATAATGGGAAAAAACCCTTTTTAGGAGAAAGACATGGATTTTGTTACATAAATGTTTTTTTATATCTATCAAAGAATAAAATACTAAAATTTATTATATATTCATTTGAACCAATAATAAATATGGATATTTTAACTGTATATATTTAAAATCAGGTTTTTTTATATGGTATCAATACTATTATGTAAAGAATATGTTTTTAGTGCTTGATCAGAGCTTATGAGTATCAAGATATCATAATTTTAACAACAAGATAATTACATAGAAAGTTATAAAAGGAAAATAATTGGAAGATTTACTTTCCATACACCCAAACAAGAGGATTTTACCCTATATGTCTAGTTTCATTATATTTACATTTTATCTATCGATGAACCTAGTATATACTATATGATTTACATTGAAGGTGTATCTTGAATCCCTATTATAAATAAGAAAGAAAACCTTAATCACTAGAAATATTGATTTGGAGTTGTTTTTTTCTCTCTCTCAAAGCCATTAATATTATTATTTTTCGTCCTTTGAGTTGGAAGAACACAAAATAAGGTCTAATTCAAAGGCCTCATCCCTCGATTAGAATTTTCCTTTGAGAAACATGTTCCATGGATACACATGAGACATGAATGTGAGAGTGTCATCAAAAAAATAAATAGAGAATATGCTATCAAGAAATAGAAGATTGTACCATTGCTCAAATTAACCCTTGATACAACAGATAAATATCCCTTTTAAATTAAGGAACCTCATATCCCACAATCCTAGAAAAATTAGACAAACAAGCTGGATAATATGGTGGTGAAACTTTCTAACCCTTACTAAGACAACATGGTAATCTATGTGGCTCATCAGAGATTTATCATCCACTTAGTTCCTAATGGGGAAAAATTAAATTCCACACCATGATATAATTTTTAAAATATTTATGTTTAATAAATTAATTAATTAGTGTTGGTTAATTTTGTGCTTAATTTTTTCAAATTTTCAGTGTTTTTTACATTTATTATTTTTGGAACAATATTCAGTGTACTATTCAGCCATGTCGTTTAGCTATTACTTGAATAAATAGTCCTCTTAACCTTTTTAGAGCATATTTTGGGAAATTATATAATATAAATTAACACATAAGGATAATCCATGTGAGGTGACAATTATATATAGATCCCATTTTAATGGTTGGAGGATAGTTATTGTAATTTATTTGGAAAAACTATGTGTCATCACCCAATATTTTCTATTGGGGGTTACAAGGTTGTGGACAATTTTTGTAAACCATATGAAAAAAACCATGTAGCTTTCCCTAATTACTAAAATAATGATTTTATTATTCTACCCTTATCAAATTAAACAACATTAGGGACTCTCATCCCTTCCATTCATTTGAAATCATTTTATGTATATCAATTGGAGGGAATCCATAATCCTTCTCATCAGTTACATGGCTTACTAATTAATTTATAGAGGATTCATCAAGGTTGGGTATAATATTGCTCTATTACATTATTTATCTTAATTGTTTCTTTTATCTATCATCCTGGTGTGAAATATTAATGTCATAGGGTGTGGATGAATAATTTATTTCTTCTAGTAAAATAGAAGTATTGGTGGTGACCATAATGTTGTCCCTGGAGAGGAGTTCTCAATAATTTTTTTTTCACTTTTTAGTTAGACAAAGTGGGTGACTTTTATATTTTTTTGAATTATTTTAAAATTAATTAATGATGCTAATATTTAATTAATAATTTTAATAAATTTATTATCTAAGAGTTGGATTTACAATTTAAATTTCATCATAGTCATAAAAAACATTACTTACTTGTTTTTTAGTTAATAAATTGAAGACATATTAATTGATTCATCAAACATTATAAGTTGATGGTTGTTATTAATAATTTTAAAATAATTAAAACTATGTGCTAATACCCTATTCCAATGTCTGTAAAATTTATTGATGATAGAAAAATAGTAAACCACTCTTAAATTACCAAGATTATATCTAATTGGGTTTTGCAGTTTATATGAAACAAGAATGTAACTCACTATATTCACACATGTTCTAGAAATATTGGGATAATCACCACTCAATAAATATTTTTCATTGGAATAAGATTCACTATGTAGATAGAGATTAAAAGAAATCAACCTAGATAATAAACACTAAATATGTTTAAATCCGTAAACACAATTGTATTAAATGTATCAAACAACTACTAAAACCCAAAATCAATCAATAAAAGTTTTTTTGTTCATTTATGGAAAGAATAAATCATTAAAAAAGTAAAACCATCCCTTCCCAGATCAAAAAAGATTTTAAACCACCATTATAAGGGTGATATATATAAAGGGGGGAGTATATGTCATTATAAAATTAAATAAAAGTAGAAAATAAAACAAAATTATTAAACAATGGTAGTGAACTCTCTAGGAAATCTCGATGATCCAAGATTCTCTTTTCCTAATATACCTATTAATTTTTTAGATCCAGAATTCAACTAGTAGAAAATTCATACTTCTTATTGTGGATTTAACATGAGTTGTTAGTATCCAATTTAAAAATCCCATATTTTGGGTTTTCATGCATTTTATTATATAATCTAATGTGAAAACACAATCTATGGAGGTTTTTACAAAAAATATTAATATAAACAATATGAAAACATCTTAGCAACTTCCTTGAGTTGTGAACACCTTCATCGACATCCTTTGACAAGAATGTTATACTTAATCATATTATTATGTGATTTTCTACTTAAATAAATATATTTTCACATTTTTACAACATTTCTCAAACATTAAGGCATTTTTCATATCATCTATGTGTTTAATTAATGTCATGTGTTATTTTATTTTATTTTTGATCCATGTATTACCATGAAATTTTTTATATTTATTTAACTTGAAATATAATTGATTCAATAACATGTGATACACACAACTTTGAGTATTAATGAACCAAAATATAATATATCATCATAACATATACATCAAACATTTGGTAAATATAATTACTAATTAAATAATAAAAAACAATTATTTATACTTATGTAAAATAAATTCATTGGTTATCAATTTATTAGAAATAAAAATAAAATCATTAGAATATACATGGTTTTTTTATAAAAAAATTTTTATGTCTGAAATATGTTTTTATCGTAGTAAATTAAATTTATCAATAATGGTGATTGATTTTATTGTAATTTTTATAATATTTTTCAACCAATTTTTTTGAAATTTATCTATTATTTATTGAGGTAGAGGATGATAATAAACCTTGTTTTATGCTTAAAATTTTATTTTTCTAAATATCGATTTTCATCGTCTTTTGTGTGCATATTGTCAAAATCAATTTATACCTCTTATTGAAATTTAATATTAAATAATAGATTCCGTGTTTTTAATTAGGGAATAAAACATGGTAAATTCTCCCCTTTTATTTTCAGAAAATATTTATAGTTTCCGTAGTAAAATTTTTCCTCCTTAGTAAAGGTAAAGTGGTTAAAATTGCATTTTAACATTTGAAAAAGGCATTAAGGATTCTATAAGATATTATTTTATCTTATTATATTATTATATTTCATTCCCTTCCTTACAATTTTGAATAAATGGTCTCATGGGGACATATTTCTTTGACTATGACTTTTATGTTAATTTAAGAAAATAATAAATTTAATAGACAGTTTCTTGAGTTTAATATCTCTAAAATATTTTTATTTCGATATAAATGAGTAAATTTTGGTTATAAATGATCTTTTAAAATATAAACTACTTCTTTGTATATTAATTTATTTCTATTATTTATAAATTCAATAGTTACCTAAAGGTCTTACACAGTATCGTTACATTATTTTTTCAATTAATTAATAAATAAAATTTTATATTTTAAAAATATTAAAAATGAAACAATTTTGTTTGTGAATTATTATGATAAATAGATTTTATATAATATCATAACATATTAGAGATTTTTTAAAGTTCCATATTTTAATTTATTAATTTTCATGTTTTCATTATAGACAAATAAAATGAATAGTGTCAAAAATTAAATGAATGGTATTTTATGAAAATAATATTTTATTTAATTATTTGAAAATAATAATAATATTAAAACAGGGCCTCGTAGAAAATATATAGTCTAAAATTTAAATTTTATAAAACTTTTCATCCAATTTTTACATTATATGTAAAATCAAAACCCCTTAATATTGAAAATTCACTACCTTGGATAAGACTAAAATTGGTTAACCAATGGATTAGTCAAATACATAAGGTTTAAAATGACAAAAAATATATTATTAATTAATTGAATATATTATTCAATAAAACTCTATATTTAAATCTTTAACTAGTTAGATTCATTTGACATGATAATGACTAAATTATATTATAATTATTTATGAATTTCCAAGAATGACCATCCCCTAACTTTTAAAAAGGGAATACTTTCTATATTTTCTTTACCCTGTATTGTACCTTATATCCTAACCAATACTAAAATATTTCTCTTATATACTTCAATATTCCTAAATTGGAGGATTTTCTTCTTATTAAATGACCACTCTAAGGGTTTGTAATAATGGATCGAAAGGACACCAACTGAAAGAGTGGTAAACATATTACCCGACCTCTTTAAATTTAATTCATCTTATACATCCTATAAAGTTGTGTAATTAGTCATAAAATAATTATTTCAATATAATAAATATGCTAAAATTTTATTATAATAATAAATCCAAAATTATCCACCCTCTATTCCATCCAATGGTAAGTGAAATTATTACTAATGCATATGGGTGGACCACCACCACCACATAGCGATAGATTCATTTTCTATAACCATAATTCATGGTTGGTTATTATGATGGTATTAAAGTTTATATATGATATATATGAGATAATTATTATTCTATAATGATTCTATACCATCTACCTTCTTACATTCCAATGCTTTTTAAAATGATAATGTCACTCATTCATACATGTGGACTACCACCTCCACAAAGCGATGGGAAATATATTTCATTTATGTTTTATATGTATAGAAATAATAATATGTATAATAAATTTACATTAAAACATTTTATTAATAATTATTCATGAAAGGTTAATAATTATTTACATTTCTTCTATTCCATGCATCAAAAAGTGAAAATAGCATTCATGCATACGTACAACCAACCATCTTCTGGTAGAGTGTAATTTGTTTTTTCTATATCAATATTTTAGGAATGAAACTATATATATATATATTATGAATATATTTAATATTTATATCATGATTATAATTATGGATATGATATAACCTTGATCAATGAATATGGATAGAGGCTAGTGAACTGTATCATACAAAAAAACAAAGCACTTGTCACCCAGAACAATTTTTTTTCAAAAAAATGTAAATAAACAGATGATAAGATTTCATAAGTAAAACATAGATGGTAAAATAGATTTATTGTGTTTTTTAGAATAAATTTATAAAAAACTATAATAATTATATATTATGATTCAATTTATATGAATAAATAGACATGTTGGATATTGGATATTTGTTTCAATCCTATTTTAATTTAGATTATTTATGATTGAATTTAAATTGAGTAAATTATATGATCCTTATATTTAAGTTATGTTAATCATTACTCTTATATATTAATTTCTATATAATAAATTTTTTCCTATATTTTTTTATGAATTTAAGTACTCATGTTATTGAAAATTTTTTTAATGGAAACTCAACTATGTTTTATTGTTCGATTGAAAATTCTTTTCTTCCATGTCCACATTTTCTCTAAAAAGTTTTGAAAAATATTTTAATATTATACTATGATATTTTAAAATTATTTTTAACCATGTTTTACAATATATAAAAAAATAAAAGGATTATTCTTTTCATTTTTTGAACAAGGTACTTTTTGAAATTTAATAAATGTTTGAATGGAATGTTTTCTTGTAACATATACTATTTGACTGCAATTTCCAATTGTAATAAAAGAAATATTTTACACGACCTTTATAATTTTCCATGGATATTTTCAAAAAAATGTTTTTAAATAATATTTTATATTTTTTTATATTTTTAGTATTTTGCATCAAAATTAAAAGGGTATTTTCTTCATAAAATATTCCAGTGATTCTATTAAACAAATTTTGGCCTATTATAAAATAAATTTATATTAATTATTTTTTACTACTTATATGATCCATAAATACCATCCTTACTATATCTATAGATGTTTTATGATTATGATATTGATATTTTTAGGAAACCCATTTATTTTTCAAGGGTAATGCTATAATGAATCTTTAAAATTTTTATGAAACCTGCTTTATTTTTAGGGGTCATAACTGAATTAAATGATGAATGTTTTATGATCTTTGGCAAACATATGTATGGTTTTTAAATTGTTATGGGTGGGTCCGGAATTATACAACTTTACAATGATCTGTGTAAAGATTTAAATCTCATGAGATACCTATATGATGAAATTTGATGTTCTTAATCCTATATAGTAAATATGATGATGTGTTGGATCCACTATAGGATGCTTGTGGTGTTGCCAAATCTATTATTCTTTGAAAAACATGTACTAATTCCGGATCCACTATGATTTTATGGTCTTATTAGTTAAACTAGACATATCAAATGGTTTCTATACCTATATTTTTTCTAGAATTTTATGACAAGAAATTATGGTCCATTATTGATTTATAATTATTTATCACTCATATGATTCATATTTTCTAAAATGAGAATATTCTTTTCCTCAAATCATATTTACGAAACATGATATTTTGGGTTTTAAATTTATATTTTGTTTTCATGAACTCATATCATTATGCATATATCATTCTATCATATTATCATCAATTTATTTCTCCCTTGTTTACCCCCATTTAGCATTTTATCTCACCCTTTATTATATTTCCTTTCCCCAGGATAAGAAGAATGGTTGTAAATAGGGTTTCTAAATAAGGGAGAAAAGTATGAAGTATATTATGAGAGATGATGATGAATATACCCAAATCATATCTTTAATTATTTAATCTTCAAAGACACTAAAAAATGTCAATCTATATGGGATCTTAATGTTATGTATTCAATATTAATATTAAATGATGTAATATTTATTTGTGAAAAGCTTCGGGTGTTATTTTCGGAATTAGAGTAGGGTTTTGATAAAATTTGGAGATTAGTATTAGATAAAATTAGTGACAAACCCTAAGGACAATTCTATATATATGAAAATATCATAAATATTTTGTAATGAATTGAATATGGGGTTTTCTTTAAAATACATCCTTATTTAGATTCTAGAAGACTGTATGGTTTTTTAATAGATCCATCTTGCGATTATAACCCTGAAAATAGTAATTTGAGTATTTATCATCCATCATTCATATGCACAGTGATTGTTCTCATACATCATACATGGTTAGTTACTCCTTGAGTATATTTTTAGGCTAACTTACTCTTTTAATGAATATTTATTCAGAATTTGAATACATGATGATCATTTATGTTCTAGTTTAACTATAAGGTATCATAGATAGATAATAATGTTTCATGATTTAGATATCTAATGAATGATTATTCATAGTTATGTGTCTTTCCAAATTCATAATATTTTTTCACACTGTGTTTCTTAGTTTTAGTCAATGGTAGGAACCTTAAGGAACCATGTTAATGATAAATTTTATGGATAATTAAATTTTTATCTAAAATAGAAATAAAATACTATGGGAGATGGAATATGGAATCCTTTTATTATTTTAACAAAAATTTATAAGCTTATGAATCATTTCGATCCTACAAATGATCAAAGGATAGAACTACATACTATTGAATCTTTTATTGAGAAACATCCAAATTCTTTTAGTGGTTCTTTTAGTCCACTTGTGGCTAGTCTATGGATTAGTACCATCAAGAAAATATATTCTGTTTCCAGTGCCCTGAACATGAAAAAAGATTCCTATTAGTTTATCATTTTGAAGGTGAAGTAAATCTATGATGGAATCTTAATAATAGTATGAGTAAAGAGAGATAAATTGACTTAATGGAATGGGATTATTTTAAGAGTTTATTCTTAGGGAACAAATTATCCCATATTCGATTTACAAAAATGGAAAATTAATTCAGTGATCTCATGTAGAAAGATGATGAATCCATTTGTACCTTTAGGGATAGTATTGAAAGACTTGGAAGGTATGATTATGGTTGTATCATTAACCCTAAAAGAAACAATTATCAATTATTTTTTGGATTAAAACCAAGTCTATAAAAGTTATCAACTATAATATACAATAGTAGCTATGAAGAAATAATTTTATGTGCACTTATGGTAGTAATAGAAAATTAATATTCCTACAACTTCCAGGGTTTTGATACCAAACAGAAGATTGAGTCTCAAGTGAAATTTAATAAAACACATTGTGTAAATAGATTACATATATATACATAACATAAATCTGGGAAGAAACATCAAGGGAACTGGTTGAATGGTGCGGGGATGCAAATAAATTTAGAAATTTTCATCATAAATCTCGTAAATATTGAAATGAGATGAATATATTGGTTAATGAAATAGAGGAAAAGAATACGCCAACTGCTTCACCACCCATGCTCAAATGCTTCAAATTCAAGGAATATGATCATTGTACTATCCAATACATGAATCTATTGGCTTTTAATGATCTTTTTCAATATTATTTTTATCCCAACGAAAAATGGACATCACATGAGAACACAACTACCTATGTGTGTTAAGAGAATAAAATTGTGAAAGTAAACTTGTCATCCACTCCATAGTAGGTAATGTCTTATTTGATTCTATCCCTACCAAATATTTTATATGAATTTAATTTTCAAAGGGTTTCTATTTCAATCTATGTGGTTAGATGATGAGTTATTCATGAAAATTCATAATATCGTGATCGTCCCACGTGAAGAATATAGTTCATCTCTAAATAATGTTTGAATGAAATTGATTCTTAAAAGTCTTATGATTATACACATAGTTTAATTTTATGTTAATTTTATCATTTATTTTCTTTATCTACAAGTAAAATTTAAAATTTTTCATTTAATGGAAGCCGTGGATCATATTATGAATTAATTTATGATTTTTTATGATGCGAGGATGAAAACGAATATCATATGTAAATTGATTCTATCTTTCAGGTATTAATTAAAATCCATTAATGTTATCCATCTAATATGGTTGGGTATATACTCAACATTTAGGATACACCTATTTTATATGTATTTTTTGATCTCTTCTCAGAAAAGTTTAATGGTCTTTCCTAGAATAGTGAATTTGAGTTTTCAATAGGACTAATTACTAGTGGAACAACTATTTCAAAGAATACATATATAATATCCCTAATTTAGTTATAATAATTCAAGAAGAATCTTATTGATAATCTTGGGGAGGGATTCAAATGTCATAGTGGGTCATCTAAGGGTGCACTAATTCTTTTTTTATGAAGAACTGTGGTTCAATGTGTCTTTTCCTTGATTTTGGGTAAATTAGATAAATCACTGTCAATTAAAAAACTATCATACACCTTATATTAAGGATTTATTTGATCAATTACATGAAGCTCAATACTTTTTAATGATTGGTATTAATTATTCATATCATAAATTAAGGGCTAATAAGGAAGATATATCTAAATGGTCATTTGTACAAGGTAAGGTATTTATGAATTTATAATGATGTCATTTGGACTTTCTAATTCCCCTTCTATCTTCCTGGATTAAATGCTTGTATTATATATGGATTACCTTAATCAATTTTTGGTAGAATATATAAATTATATATTTACGTATTCAAAATGAAATTAATATAATGAAGATCATTTTAGATATACATTGATGACCCCAAAAAGAATAATTTGTACGAATAAATTACCGACTATGAATTTTGGATTTAGAAAGTTACAATAATGTATCATAAAATCTCAAAACAATGTATATTAGTGGATCATTCAATGAAAAAAGTTTTTTATCAAATGAATATACCAACCAAGGTAACTTAATCTTATAGCTTTCATTTCTTGGTGGAACATTACTATTGATTTTTGAGATATTTATCACACATATCTAATACACTCACTTGATGGTTTAATACTATTTTTCTCACACTACTATGTAGTAGAGGAGGGTTTGTTGTTTCTAGTGATTCTTAGAATAAGGGACATATAATTTTACAATTCTAAAATGATAAGGTTATAGTCTATACATCATGAAAATTAATGTTTCATGAGAATAAATACCTAACTCTTCATAATATTTAATTATGGTAATTTATTCATTACTGATACAAAGTTATTATGTTTTCTAGGAAATTTGAGATATATATACGGATCATTAAATTTTAAATTATATATTCACATAGAAATATCTGAATATTAACCACATAATATGGTTGGAGTTGATTAAGGATTGTGATTGTTCAATTAATTACAACTCAGGGAAAGAAACAAATGTCGCGGTTTCCCTAAGTAGAAAGGATCATTATAGATTTTCAATGATGACCATCATAAAAGATCCCATATTTATGGATTTCTAACAAATGAATCATGAAATCTTAATGAAAGGGGTGAAAATTTATCTTGCTCAAATGAGTAAACAAACATCCTTCCATGTGAATATTCAAGAGGCACTGAAGAAAAAATATAGAACTACAAAATATGGTGTGAAATGTTCCATAGTTTAACCTCGATTATTTTTGAATGATATGGTTCATGAATCATGTATGTATCCCATTATTTAAAAACATGTTGAAGGACTTATTGGATGAAACTAATAGTTCATCATTATCTATACATCATCAAAGTATAAATATGTGAATAGATTTGAAATTGGATTTCCAATGGTTCAAATGAAATTGGATATTTTAAATTAAATATCTTGATGTCTGGTATGTTAGTAATTTATAGCTAAGATACAGAATTCAAAGTGGATGTCACAACCATTATGCATACTCAGAAGAGAATGTAAAAAAATTACCTTGTATTTCATCATCAAAATCTATTAAAATATAATTGGAATATTTTTATTTGTGTTTTATTCAATCACCATAATATCTTAGTAAACATCATTAACATCAGTGAATTTTTCCTTCCTTATCATATTTCCAAGTTATACATTAATAAAGAGGTAATATTTCATATAGCACCAAATTATCTTACATCTAATTGAGATTCTAGTTTTACCTTGAAGTTATAGAGAAGCCTTCATTAGTCTTCGAATGTATGGTTGATTTTCAGTATTGCATATCATCCTAAAATATATTGTCAACCTGATATGACCACTAAAACTCTAGAATACATGTGGAGAACTTTTTCAATAGATCTCAATGTTGGTTGTGATCAACACCTTACTATATTAATGTTTGCATACAACCATATCATTCACTCAAGAATTAAAAAGGATCCTTTTAAATCCCTTTATGGAAGGAAGTGTAGAAATTCAATGAGGTGGGATGAATTTAGATAAATAATTTCATTTGGATCTAATCAAGGTAATGAAATGATAGATAATGATACATTTATTTAGAAACATATAATGAAATATCAAATATGAAAAATATATTATCAATATATTAAGTGAGATATTGATTTTGTAGTCAGTGATAAGATATTCCAAGGAATATATCTTTTTAATAAGTTTGTGATGATTTTAATGAAGGGAATTTTTATCCCTATATATTTCACCCATTGAAATTTTTGATTATTTTTTGGACTGTAGTATATTGTTTGGTGTTTCCAAAAAGTCTCTCACAATTTCACAATGTGTTCCATGTATCTCTCCTAAATAAGTACATACTAGATTCTTCACATGATAAAAACAATGAGGTTCAACTACATGAAAAATAACTTTTTATATGGAAAATGAGTAAATATTCGACATCATATAGAAAAAGTACTAAAAATACAAGACCAATCACCTAGTCATATTTTCCCAGTTAAATCATAAATTAAAGGAAGATACTAGGAAAACTGATGATGTGGTGAAACAAGAAAAAAATTATATTAGTGTTATGGAATTTTTATGGTTAAATTTATTTTTAGGCAATTGGAATGAAACACCATGATACTTTATGATATATATTTATCTTCAAATAAAATTTTTGTGATAGCTTGTGATACATGTAACCTTGAGTATAAATAAATCATTATATAATATTTCATAATAAATTATCTATAAAAATTTATGGAATTGAAATAAATAACTAAATTATGAAAAATTTACAATTTAATCATTAAAAACATATATTAATTGTTTACCAATTTAATATAAATACAAAAAAATTAATTTCAAAGTAAAAGAGATGTTTTTATAAAAAACTGTTTAATGATAAGAAAATGTTTTTCTCTTAATAAATTAAATTAATTACAACTAGAGAATTATTTTTAATGAAATGTATATATTATATATTAAATATAATTTTTTTAACTTTCATCTAATATGTTTTTCAGGCACGAGATATAAATAATTTAGATTTTATTTCTAAAAATGTATTTCTCTAAAAAATTCATTTCATTGTGTTTTTCATGATTATTTTTTAATTAATTTATATAACATACATAAATTTAATATTTTAAAAAAATGTTTTCTATATTTTATTCTAGGATTATAAATTTTGTGGAATATTTTCTTTTTATTTTTGGTCTATATGAATAGTGACTACAGAAAAATTTTCCATCGTCAATAATTTTACAATGGGTAAAATATGATTAAATATTTGGGATAAATCATCAAAAAACTTCAACCGAGTTTATTTATCCAATTTTATGAGTGTAGTTTCGTAATATCTATCCATTTTCCAACTATATGGTCACTTTGTGAAATATTACTTTTATTATGACCTTTATATAAATTTAAGAAAAGAATAAATAAAAAATGTCAGAGTCTTGAATTTATTATTTCTACCAATATTATATGAGAATATGTAAAGGATAATTATGATTATAAATGTTAATGTGAATAAATAAAATTAACTTATTTATCATATTAAATTATTGATTATTTATATTAATTTAACAATTACCTTAAATGCTTACATAGTACTGACACAATATTTATTCAATTAAAATAAAATCGATGAAAATAATTCTAAAAATATTAAAAGTGTTACAATTTGAGAGAATTATTATGTTACAAAAAAATTATACAATTATATTACATGATGGATATATATTAATGGTTTATATTTGGATTAATTTTTTTCATGTTCTCTTTAATGTCAAATTAATTAAATAGTGTGAAAAATGATGTCAATGATATTTTATGAAACATATATTTAATTAAAATATTTCAACATAATTAAAGAATATAAAGAGTACATGATATAAAATAAATGATCTATAAAGTCTTAATTTTTTCATTTATGATACTATTTTGACTTTATATGTAAAATTACAACCCTTTAATATTGAAAAAGTCTTTATAGTAGTTAAGAATAAAATTACTTAACCAAAGGGATAATAAAAATGATACGTTTTAATATGATACAAAAACTAGTATAAATTTTATTTTATGATGATATATTGACTTTATAATTTTTTTATTAAAGAATCGAGCCATTTGAAATAATTTGAATTGGTAATGGCTTAATTATATTTTACTCTTTGATGTATCTTCAAGAATCCCTTCCACTCACTTGTAAAAAAGGAAACCCCTTATTTTTTTATACACCATATTTATCCTTATATGTCAACCAAAACATTACATTTTTATTCTAAACATTTATTTCCATGAAGTGGAGTTTTTTTATTTTTAAATTACAATTCCATGGGTCTTTAATTAAGGATCTAAAGGAGGCCAACTAAAAGAGAGGTATTAATCCTACCTGACCTCTTTCAGTTTTGTTCTTATTATAATTCTTCCAAATATATGGTGTTAATTATAAAAAAATATATTCAGTATATTAAATAAAATTATGTTTTATTATGATCATGAAAATACCATTATCCACACTCTAAACTATCAAATGTTAAGTAAAGTATCACTCGTGCGTACATGTGGACTACTGGCACCACATAGTAATACAATTCATTTTTCATAATCTTATTTAATGGATGATAATTATAATAGTTTTAAAGTTTATATATTATATTTATGAAATAGTTATGATTTTTTAATTATAGAATCCCATCTACATTCTTACTTTCCAATCCTTTGGTAATAAATAATGTCCCTCGTGTATATATGGGGAGTAACACCTCCACGGTGCAATGTGATATATTTTTCATTAAAATTTTAATCTAATGATAATAAGGTTTAATTTAATGATTATTATGAAATTTTTTATATAATAATGATTCTATAAAGGTGAATTTTTATCTCTCTCTTTTGTCCAATCTGTAGAAAAGTGTAAACTTCACTTCTGCTTATATAAAGATTAACATCTTTATGAAGTGACGTAATTCATTTCTCAACACCACATTATATGGATGATTATAAAATATTATATAATAATTAAATATGATTAATATTAAATTACATTTATTTTGGATATGATGAAACCAAGAACGAGGTATAAGGATTGGAACTATCGAATCGAAACATGCATGGAAAATGGGCTTGTTTTCATTTGAATAAATATTTTAATAAATAATTATTAATAATATGATAATATTAAATTATAATGGAATGATAATACATATACATATATATATTAATATTATTCTTTAATGAATTTATAACAACTATATATTAATTATATTTTAGTTTTGAAAGAGAATAAACCAACAAAGAAGATGAGGTTAGGGTTTCTCATCAAAAAATTTATTTCTCCAAGACATTCCATATTCCGTACTTTTTTCTTTTTTGTACTTTATATACTAACCATGAATTTATATTATGATTTTCAAATTTAAAATTATGTTTAATTAAAAATAACAATAACCTTCTCACTTTCTTGAGGTTTTGATTCATAGAGAATCTAAGGGGTAAGGGGTTTATGTTACAATATCATTTCATTAAGGGAATTTATGTACTCAATTTTTGTTTAGGGAAATATTATAGATATTATTATTTAAAATCAATCTATTCTATTCTCCTCTAGTAATTAAATTAATTTATTATTATTATTATAACTTATCTCTCTTTGGTAGTAAAAATGAGTTAGAAATTTTTTCAATATAAATCCTACCACATTTCCTCTATTATAGATAATGTTTTCCTTCTATGTAAATCCTCTAAAATATTATTTATGGAAGTTAATAAGAATAATTATAAGAATTTTAAAACATTATTATTTACTAAAATTTAATTTATTTACAACGACTTAGAATGGAATTTTTCAAAAATAATTATGAGCAAGTCGGATTTTTACATTTTATAAAATTTTGAAAATAATGTATTCATCTAATGTAGACAACATGAATAGATATTTACACAATATTAACCAATAATTTATTTGAAGCCTCCTTTATATTTTTCAAACTCATTTTCAATGAAAATTATTTTATCATTATTCAGGGAATTTTCAGTTAAAATATTATCAATGATAAAGAATATTTTCTCATTTTTTAAATAAATGTTTAAATGAACTTTTGGAGGTATTTTATAACTATTTTATAAAAATATAAGAGTTTTTATGATTAAATAGGGATATAATATTATTATATCATCCAATTTATTTCTATAAATTTCTTATGATGATCATGATTCTGTGAGACATATTTCTTTCCCAATGATTAATTATATTTTGTTGAGATCTTTATGAAATCCATTTCTATTCCGTTAATTATGATATATTGAAATGGAGAATATTTTATGATCTTTTTAGACACATATATATTATTTTTATTATATTATGTTGGTCTATTATATCCATTAAAAGAATAGGTTAAAGATAAAAGTGTTAATAAACTCCTAAGAGATTATAGGGTTGAGAACCTCCTACAATATGACTAAGTTAAAAAAATACTATTAGATATCATAGATTACTAGATATGAGATTCTCCTAAGAGGATGCTATAATTTTTTGTTTTAGGAAATTATATGATGAATTTATGATTCCAAATATATTATTAGGATTTTATGTGATTATAATTTAGCCAAAAAAATACTTCTCACATGTTTTTATCCATAAGATTGGCTCATGTGGCTCATGATTAATTAATTTTGATTCCTCACATTTATGACTCATTAATTTTGAAATTAAAAATAATTATTCTATGAAAAATACTTTTAAATATATTATCTATTTGGTAAGAAATTTTTAAGTTATGATAATGATGTCATTACCTTTCACATATATTAGTCCGGTATAGGATCATCAATGAATATTGCTAATGTTTACTCTTACTATGAATTTGATTTCACAATTTCTTATGTATCTATTTTCCCTGTGTTATGAATAATTTTATTATGTAATATTATTCTATATGGGTATAATGTTTTTTGAAATTTTATTTGTTATTTTGATATCTTATTATAGAATAATTGAATCAGGGTACAATGGGAAAAATTCTCATTTAAGGAGAAAGACATGGATTTTGTAAGAGGAATATTTTATTCTATATTTGTTAAAATATAAAACAAAATGTTCTAATATATTTAAATGACTCAATGTTAGCTACTTATATTATAATTTTATTAGTTCAAAATTGGTAATTTTTATTTGGTATCAAATCTAATATCTAAATAATATGTTTTGAGAAATCGAACCTAGTTTACTGGTCTTAAGATTTCAAAAAAAAATTCAATGTGTTCATTCCATAAAAGGATATCAAGGTGAATTCATTGGAATGTTTACTTTACACACACAAAATCCAATATATGTTTCCCCCATATCTATATGTTCTTGATTTTTCCATTCTCTCCAATGAGGAAAAAATTCGATACTACAAGATTCACTTTGATGTAGTCAATTGAAGCCGAATTTGGAAGAGGATAAAAAAAATAATATATCCATAATTGGAGTTTTTTTTTTCTCTCCCAAAAATCCTCTCATATCATATTTGTTCCTAATTTTATAGCGGTGTTCCAAAAATTGGGTTGAATTCTATGGCCTCATTAGAAGCCTTGAATTTTATTTTTAGATACAATTTCCATAAATGAAGGTGAGTAATGATTGTGATATGTTCATCAAAAAATAAATAGGGAATACACTACCAATAAAGAATAACTATTACCTTTTCTTATGTTAACTGATAATTTGATAGTGGAATATCCCTTTAAACTTAAGGTATCTCATGTACCATAGTATCAAAACTATCAAATAGATGATTTGGATAATATGGTGGTGGATCTTGCTAATCCAAACTAATACAACATGGTAATATATATGGATCATTAGAGTGTGATCATCCAGTTCATTCCCAAAGGGGAAGACATAGATTCCACACTAAGATATAATTTTTAGGATCTTTGAATTTAATTCATTCAATTAATCGAGTAATTCAATTTTATCCTTATGATTTCCAATTCTTAAGAGTTATTTTCATTTTCATGCTTATAACATGTTTAGTTTACCATTCAGTCATATTGTTTTTCTATTACAATGATACTTGGTTCCCTTCACATGGATGACTCATAGTTTGAGAAATTATGGAACATACATTTACACATTAAGGAGAAACCTTGTGTGTTGACCCTTATATATAATATATTTATGTATATTAAGTTTATTATTAGGGGAATTCATCTAGTCAACCCATGTGGCTTGCATAGGAATATATATTGAGGACTACACAATTGTGGCGCAATTTTGTAAAAAAATATTGAAAGCCCATGAAGCCTTCCAAGATTCATTAAACAATGAATTTCGTTTTCTACTCTCTTTAAATTATATCCCATTAGGACCTCTCCTCACATCCATTCAGTTCTCATAGTTGAATTATATCTCTTGAAGTGAATCCCCTCTCATTATCCTCAATTTCTTTTCTAACTCATTGATTCCTAGTAGATTATTCAAGGTTAGGTGTACTGTTTCACCTCTCTGGTCCTTCTCGCATTTTTTTATTCCTCCACTCAAAAATGGGATAACATATTCATGTCAGGTGGTGTGGAAAAATAAGTTACTCTTCTAGAAAAAAAATATTAGTCGAGGCAGCGTTAAGGTTGTCTGTAAAGATGTGTGCTCATAGATCATTTGCAAATTATTAGTAAGATAAATTGTGTAGTTTTATTATTTTAAATTATTATTTAATGAATTTAAAAAACTAATATTTAATTCATACACTAAATAAATTGTTCGTTTCATGTTTGGATTTAAAATTTAAATGCTATCATAGTCTTAAAGAAAATTAATTCTCTTATTATTAACAAATAAATAGAAGGGTCGTTAATTAATTCATCAAACACCATAGGTTGCAGGTTATTATCAAGACTGATATAATAATTTGAAAAATTGGACATCCTTTATTTCTATCTTTGTGAAAAGTATCAAGGATAATAAAATAATAAAACAATCTTAAATTACTATAGTGTTATCTAATCAGGTTTTGTGGTTTATATGAAAGATAGAAGTAACTCATTGTCTTTACACTTATTCTAGAAATCTCCTAACACTCACCACTCAATACATATTGTTCTTCAAACACCTTCCATTGGATATAGAGAGATTAAAGTTTATTGACTCATATATTCAATAATGATAATATTTGAAACCATAAGTTCAAGTGTATTAAAAGTATAAAATAGCCACTGAAAACCAAAATCAATTTTATATAAGTTTTTTTTCACTTTGTATACGAATCCATAATAAATAATGGAATACCTTACCTTCCATGATAAAAAATGATTTTAACCTTTCATTTTAAGTATAACATAGATAATGGGAGAAAAATAAATTATTTTATAATAAAAAAAATTAGAAGAAAAAATTTAATATTCTAAACAACAGTAGTTAACTCCTTAAGAAATATAAGAAAGTTATGTTTTCCATTTCCTTCAGACCAATATTTTTTTTCTATATCCATATTTCAACTATTAGAAAATGAATATTTCATTTTTGAGATTTAACATCGGTTTTTATTAACTAACATGAAAGTCCCATATTTTTAGTTTTCACATCTCTTATTACATAATACGATGTAAAAACACAATCGGTGTATATTTTTTAATTGGATATTAATATAACAAATTTTAAAAAACATTGGTAATTTCTATGAACATTAAACAAATTTCTCATGTTCCTTTGACCCAAATCATCCTTCTAGACCATTGATTATGTGATTATACAATCAGATAAATAATTTTTCACTACATTTCCCAGATTTTTTTATCCTCATGTTGTTCTTAATCAGTTATACAAGTTCTAAAAATTTTTGGGTGGTTTTATTTCATTTTAATCCATTTATAATCCTTATATTTTATGATATACATTTCTCACCAAATAGAATTTCCTCAATAGCTTGCAGTATACACTACATTAAGTCTAAATGAAGAAAAATATAATATATCATATTAACATAGTTGTTAAATTAGTGGTAATTAAAATGAATAGATAAATTTCTAATAATGTACCTTATAAAAATTTATAAAATAAATTCATTTATTATCGATTGATTAGAAATAAAAAAAGTAAAATCATTTGAATAAAAATTCTATGTTTTATCAAAAAAAAATATGTGTGATATATGATTTTATTAGAACCCATTTATTAATGATAAAAAACATTTTTATTTATATTACTAATGAGGTTTATTTTTTTGTAAAATAATTTTACACTGTAATGAGTTTTGATGAAAGTTTGGCTATATACAAAAATGAGTCGCTGTTGAGGCGGAGTCACCACCAAGAATGACCTACCGTCAGAGAAAAGTCACCATTATGATAAAATTTTGGATAATTATAGAAAAGACCTACTACAGAAAATGAGCCACCATAAATAAAAAATTTTGGTTGTTTATATAAAATACTCACTACCAGAATTAAGTTACCACCCAAATTATGGAACTACCAGTAGATCTTCCATCTAAAATCACCTACCATCAAGAAATTTTGAAAAGTGTTGAAATGAACTACCATGGAGATGATTCACCACTTAGATGAGTCCTTATTGAGAATTAATTAACACCATCCTGAATCAAAACTAGCTTAAGTCACCTCTAGGATGATTCAACACCAAAAGATACATTGTAACTATTCTGGGACTTTTTAAAATAAATGTTTTAAAATACTATATTATCAAAGTTAATTTATATTATTATTTTAATGGTTATTCTTACAATATTGCAGGGATTATTAAAGAGTATGTCAAATATCAGTATGAGGAGAATATGATCCTAGTGGTTTTTCATGAAATGGATACTCAAGCATGTTATTGTTAGATTAAGAATTAGACTCCCCTATATGTACATGAGATATACACTGGAACTATATTACAAGAACTGTAAGAGTATTGAGATGTGTTAGAATTTTTGGAGGTCTTAGATGATGAATCCTTAAATAACTACAATATTAAGAAAGTGTCATATAACAAACATGAATTCCTTTCTTATAAATAGAAAAATCGAACTTATTTGGAAAATACTCTATTTCTTATCCAATATACATCTTATGAGTCACAATATTCTAATCACATTAGACTAAGAAACACCATTGTTATCTATATTTTTAATTTTTCTTTATTCTTGTTTCCATTATATTTCATGAAGTGTGTCGTTTACCTTATTTATTCAGTATATAGTGTTCTGTTTATTTACTTACAAGATACAAGATTTCTTCTCTACTCTTTTTTTATTTGTTTACCCACGTTGCTGTGGAAGAGGTCCTTATACGTCATATAACTGTTTTATTCCCATAGTTATTATGGAATAGGTCCATATGTTACCCAAACTGCTGGTTAGCTATTTTTTATACCTGATCCATGTTGTGGATCAAGATTCTATTTACATAACATACTTTTGTTATTGGTTATTTCCATTTTAAGAGGATTATATATACTCTTGAGACTAAACCTCTTGTATTTATTATTTTGTGAGATTTCTTTTCCTTTATTTCAAATAATTAAACTAAATTTTTTATAAAATGAAAAAAAAACTACATTGATAGTTCATATTAATTATTAATTATAAAATATTGTGATTAAGTAAATTGATTTTAAAAGTAGAAATACTTTTTATATTATTTTAAATGAGACTTAATATCTCTTTTATAAATATTTTAAAGGATTATAACCTATATAAATCTAATATTTTTATTCACTATGATGTTATAATTATTTTTGGTATTTTATTTAAATATGTTTTAAATAAATTATTAGTTACTTAATTTATCCCCCTCTTGAGATACTCACTCAAGCATGCATTTGGTTTTAGAGTATTTAAATAGTATTTACCCCTATCATTTTTAGTTTTGTTTTAAAGATCATAAATTTCTATCTATTTTAAATTTATTTCTTTAAATAGATAATAAACATGAAGGTTATTCAACCAAAATGCATCTTTTCTTTGATATAATTAAGAATGATTAATAGAAAATAAAAATGTAAATTCACATTGAAGGCATAGGTTTTAAAATATGGTATTATAAATAAGATATATATGAATTACATATGACTTCTAGGTATACATGGGATGATGCAACTTGACATTATTACCAAAAGAACTAAAAATCTCAAATTTTTCATTACTATGGTTTTGGTGATGAAGATTTTAATAGGATGACTTATTGTAAAAATACTTATGAAATATGGTATATATTAGTTATTTATAATGAAAGAAAAACTATTGTAAAAGAAATGATATTGAATACTAATACAATAAATTATGATACATTCCAGATGAAACCTAATGATCTGATTTCCAATATGTATCTAAGGTTTAATTAAATAGTGAACAAAATGAGGTCCTTTAGAAATACAATGTCAAAAAAAGATCATTTTAAGTCACTGTTTATATTTATTCATGATATATGGAGAGGAACATTGGTTTCAATAAGAAAATCATGTGACATCAAAAAACAACCTATCAAGGAATTAATTGGGAAGTTATTGATTTATAAGAAAGAGCTTAAATTTAATTGTGAAGAGGATGATGAACCTAAAATAAAATATACAGCCTTTAATACTACTGCACAAAAACAAATAGAAAAGAAAAATTTCCAAGATAAAATCATCAGTGGTGATGAATCACCATCAAATAGTGATGAGGAAATATCTCATCTGGCAAGAAGGTTTAAGAAGTTCTATAAGAAGAATAAATTATTCAAGAAACCAATATATAAGGTAAATTATTATAATAGATGGAATTGTAAGGACTATAAAAGTGATTATTATTCAAATAAGAGTACCTATAATGAGTTCATGAGAAAATATAATTTTAATGATGATTGTCCCAAGATAAAGTACAAAAATAAGAATGGTGATAAGGATGGCAAATAAATGAAAGAAATGAAAGCCACGTAGAGTTACATTGATGAATTCTATAAAGCATCAGACTCTACTCATTAAGAGAATCCTAACATAGAATATATAAGCTTTATGAAAAACATATCTGAGGTACCTACTATACCTCTTGTACTTTATTCTAAATATTATAGAAACAAACAAAATGATGATTGTATGTCAAAATATAAATTTTTTGAATATTTCAATAAGATTGTAGAAAAATTAAATGACCTTTAAGACAATTTTTTTTTGAATAAATAGCATTCTTTATTTGATAATATTAAATATGATTTTACTCTAGATAAAGAAAATTATTCTCAATTATTGACCAAAAATGCTGAAATGAAATTTTCAAATGATATACTATTGAATTTCTTAGAGATATTTACAACTGGAATGGAAACTGTCACTCAAATACTAGGTTAAAAAATCCTCCTAAGTATATTACTGGTCTAGGTTACAAAACTAGAATGTGAAGGATTGTTAAGAGAACTATTTTTCTAAGTATAATTCTACAAATTCTACTCTTTATTTTTATTCAAGTGGACCAAATAATATTTTTATTTAAAAAAGATTATAATATTTCTATATAAAACCCATCATGAAAAAATGGGCTCTTGAATCCCTCATTACTAATATTTATGGACCCTATAAAGTTTTGGTACCAAAGACACTTTTTCTATAAAATTGTTTTGTAAAGAAACTACTAGAGAAGATAATATAGAAATATATGGTTCCTAGATAGAAATTACTCCAAAAATATTACATCATATTACTCGATCATCAAGAACCAGATAAAGTTTTATGTTGTTCATGTCACCTTTGGTGACAATTTTAAAGGTAAAAATAATGATCCTTGGCCAAATCAATTACTCAAATTCAGTTTTTATTTCTGATAAACTATTCTTTTTTAGTTTAAAATACAATATTCTTATCATCTCAAAGCTATGCGATAATGGTTTTCATGTAAATATTGAAAACAATGGTTGAAATTTTTTTAAATCTATTTTTTAGTATTTAATGCTCAGTGATATGAGAATGTGTATTTCATTGATCTTGATTCTTTAATATAACAAAATTCTTCTTTCTTTTGTTCCTTTTATATATAATGTTGACTTTAGAATAGAAGACTATTCCATTATAATATTCAGTCACATAGAAATATTACTTAAAAAGGGTTAGTTATGGATCTGCATAAACTTGAATTCCCAAATGAGAATTTTTATAACCCCTATGAAAAATGGAAACAACATAAAATATATTTAAATTTAAATAAATAAGTTTCAACTTCTCAACCTCCCAATTTGGTTCATGTGGTCTTGTTTTGACCATCTAGAATTTCTATTTTAAATGGGAAGCACTATGTCTATGTATTTTTAGTTTACTTTTATAGGTATAGTTGTGTATTCCATTTATCTTACAAGAGTAAATATTTTTATTATTTTACTAAGTATGATAAATCGGTATAAAAACTAAGTGGACATAGAATTAAGATCTCAAGAAATATAAATAACAATTATTTGGAAAATAAAGAAATTAAATCATTTTTCTAAAAGAAATTATAACCATAACTTCTCTACTTCGAGGACACCTCGAAATAATGGATTTGTTGAAAGAATAAATAGAATACTTCAAGAGATATTTCTGATAATGCTTAATAATTACATCATACATATCTAATTTTGGTAGTAGGCTAGAAATACATCCTATTATGTAATTAATATTGTTTTAATTAGACCTATCATGAGAAAACCGATTATGAAAATTCTAATAATAGAAAACCTAAGGTTAATTTATTTAGTGTTTTTTGTTGCAAAGTCTTTATTGTTAATAATAAGAATAATCTTAACAATTTTTCTTCACAATGTGATGATGTAATTTTCCTTGGTTATTCAACTTTCTATAAATCTAATAGAGTTTTTAACAAAATAATTAAGACTAAATAATATCTTATCTATTTTAATTTTTACAAGATATATCCACACGAACCTAAGACTTTTTTAGAAAACCCTGAGAATGATTTATCTAATTTGAACATAGATTCCAAACCTTCTGATTCTTCTGTAAAATATGCATAAAAATCATCTAGTTCTAAGAAACATCTTGAACATGTAGATGACTCTAAGAAGATGAGCCCTTATTTATATATATATTTTTTAGGACTCTTAAATACCACCCTTTAGATTTTGTAGCTAGAGAATTATATATAGGTACAAAAGCTAGATCTTCTCTAAGAAACTAGGTTTAACATCAAGCATTATTATCAATGATTTAAGAACATAACTAATGTAATAAATAATGAATGTTAGGTAATGTATATGCAAGAAGAACATAATAAATTTGAAATATACAATGCTTCAAAACATATTTTTAGACCCAAACCATTACTATAAGAATAAAATGGGTGTTTAAACACATGTTTGATTAAATAGTATAGGCACATTTATTCTTTGTCAATAACAAAAGAGAAGTTGAAAAAATAATATCACCACATCTTTCTGGATTAAAGGTATGACATGAAAAAATAAGAGAAACTCTATTGATAAATGAACAAAAATATATAATTTTTTTAGTAGTTTAAGGAGAAATATAACTCTAGATTTTCTACACTAGAAATCATAAAATTGTTTAAAGGGGAAAATTTGTTTCATTTATCAAATTTTATAGTTTTGAAATTAATGGTTAAACATTTTACAATATAAATTGGGAAGATAAGAGTAATATTCAATACAGTGGATAAATAATCATTTCTGAAGAATTTTATCATTCAATTAAAAAATCTAAAAACCCAATTTCAATATTTGCCACATATTTTGTAGTTGTTCAGTATATATTAGAGATTTATCACTCAAAAACTTGATAACCATTACTTATGTTTAACTAGATTGTTAATAATATTGGTTTTTAAGATGATGATTATAGATTTTGTTTTATAAAAACATTTAGTTTAAAATAAAAAACATTTATTAAATGGAACACATTAAAAATATATATGTTATGTTGTTAAACTATCAAATCATTTGTTGAATATAATTTTTATTTGGTAAAGACTACATTTAAGTGATGATAATTTGGATTATATTGAAGAATTTAGGGATATTCCCACCTCAATTATAATATTACATGAGGATATCATTGATTGTGATGTGGAAGTAGTCCATGTAATAGGAAATGATTATATTGAAGTTACATGGTTAAATAATCTAATACTATTTTAATCACTCTAGAAAATATCCATTTTTATTTTTTTAAATTATACTTGTACAAACTCTAGGTTGAATATTCAAAATTTTAGATATTGATTATTTATGTTTTTTTTATTTATAATCATCAGTTTTGTTTGACTATTTTTAGTATTAAAAAACCTAACATGATTATTTTTTTCTGAAACCTATGCATGTAAAAAACTATTTATGACATGAATATTTAAATATATAGTTATTGATTAGATCTAACATTTTTTATCTTAATTATATATTTATAAAATTTAATTCAAAAAAAGATAAAAAGAAGTTTTATATCATTAATTGTTTATGAAACATACAAGTGTAGTGAAACTTTTGTGACTTGGATATTTATATCTATAAATCGAAATCATTTTCAAGATATTTATATTAATTATTTTTTTCATAAAATTGAATTATACATTTTATGGTTGATTAATCCTAATTTTCTTAATTTCCTGTGATGATTTATCTATATTTATTAATTTCAAGTATTTATTTTCTCTTCAACTGTATTAGATAAAGTAACAGATATAATATTTTTTTGATTATTAAAAAATAAAACAAATTAGTTATTACAATATAATAATTATAATAAATTATAGGTTTATATAATTTAATTATATTGATATACTTAAATAATGTACACATATGAAGTGTAACAATTACTGAAGCATGTGTGCATTTTTTCAGATTAATATATCTGAAATAATTAATTTTTTAATGGAATTATTTTTTTGATTTCAAAATTATCTTCTATACAAATATTGTTAATCTAGTGTCTAAGAAATCTTCTACTATACAGATTATGATACTTTCTATTTATTGACATAGGATAACACATTAACCCAAACATTCACTTTTTTTAGGGAGAAGAGGTTTATAATTGAATTAGATGATAATATGAAACTAATATGATCAAATTAAATGAAGTTTAGAAGTTATATGTAATTATTGATCCATTTTAGGAATAATTTTTTCTGTATAGATTGGAAGATCATCGATAATAGTGTAAATGATTAGTTATTGGAGTATGTAATGGAAAAAATTATTATATATATTAATTTTAAAAAAATATTCAAAAATTATATATTTTATGAGTAATATGTGGTCACATATTACATTTGAATTTCAGGATATGAAATAAATTTAATAGATATGGATATATTTTTTGTCAATTAGATGTATATATTTTTAAAAAAAATTGATATTTTATTATATGTTTTGAAAAAAATGGAATCAAAACCCCTGGATCAAATTTTGTTTTATAAATATAAGGAATTAGTAGATTTATTTTAGCATATGGGTGGAAGAATCCGTTTAGGTATAATAAATATTTATTATAAAATATTTTTTACTTTTATTAATTTATTTAATACATATACAATTATTGTTAAATTATAAGCCTCTAAGAGATCTCAACAGGAGATCCATATGTAGAATTTATACCTTCATACATTATCACACTGACGGTATCGATTACTGGAAGATAAAATTATTATGAAAAAAAATTATGAATTAAGAGATAAATCTGATAGTGTCTTTGGATGGACCAATTCATACCTGCCTCTCACCCCACTATACATTAGAAATTCAAACGAAAGTGGATTAAAAATCCGAAAGTTTCTTGGGAATCCATCAAGAGATGTAGCTTATAATATTTTTTGGAGATAATTATTATTTTTCTGAAATATGCTTATTTTAAAATTTAAAAATAATAATAGAATATTTTTATATATTGTATTATGATTTTTTTAGGATCAATTGATATAGGGTACCTTTATCCCTAAGGACATGATAGACATTCCAGACACTACTTTAGGAAAGAAGGAACAATCATGGAATGTTAGAGTATATGAGGTGGGTATAGGTATTAAAAATGATATTTAATCCTAGTATCACATCAAGGGAGACATAATGGAATAGATAAATGAAATTCTTAAAGGATGATATGTAATATATGAATCAATCAATGGAAGATTAAATTAGTTAATGTTTTAAAATTTCACTTTTATAAATAATGAAACAAAAATATCCTCCCTAACCTCCCCATACTACCCATCCTACCCATTGAGATCCTCCAACTATTCATTCATACCCAACTATCTATTTTGGGTTACATGATGTGGATTCCCAAAAATATAATATAGCATGTAGAATCTTACATTATCCAATTAAATATATACATCACTATCATATACAGTAAGATCAAGTAAGTTTATTAGTAAATGATATTACATATTCAGCTACTCTAGTATCATTATCAATCATTGAGGTGGCCATGGTTGGAATAAGTATGGGTCATTTTTTACTCTAGCTAGTAAGTATTTTTCATTATTAGACTTATGTGGTATGTATGGTTTATTCAAAAAAAATATTTTTTCAATTACATGTACATTTTTCTTAAATTTACCTTATATAGGATTATATGATACCTAAGGACTCATTGAAAAATAAATAACATGTGATGACCCAGACCCCCTTGGTCACTTCCTTTGCCAAAATTCGGATCCTTAAGGGGTACAGATCGGTGAGAAGGATCGGTGAGACCGATCGGTGAGACCGATCGGTGAGACCGATCGGTGAGACCGATCGGTGAGACCGATCGGTGAGACGGATCGGTGAGACCGATCGGTGAGATGGATCGGTGAGACCGATCGGTGCGACCGATCGGTGAGACCGATCGGTGCGACCGATCGGTGAGACCGATCGGTGTGACGGATCGGCGGAACCGGCCGACGTCACCCGGCCTTGACAAGTTGTTCCAGTAATGCGCACAAAAGTTTAATTAAATACTGAGTCGGCTCATGAGTCGGTTTAAACCACTCAGCACCTTTAATGATGAGTCAAGCCGCGTGGTCAACCCACGACTTCCACGTCTTACGCGGTTCAGCGTTTTTATCTCAACCGTCCCCGACTCTTATAAATTAAGGGTTAGGCCGTGGTTTCCCCCTTCTTCGATCGTGGCTCTTCTGGTGCATCGGGACCGCCGCGTCGTTATCCGTAAAGTTCCGCACCCCCGGCCTAAACGTCGATCATCTATCAACAAGTAGGGAATTTCTTTCGTCTCTCACTTTTGTGTATCATGCGGGGTGGGCGTTATTTTTGTTCTTATGGAATTGGTTGAACCAAACCTTAATGAAGATAATAAACGAAGTTATAAAGAAAGAAGGGGAAGGGTTTGTGATCGTTGTTTATGCTTTATCTTGTGATCATCCATTTTTGTTGTACTGGTTTATGTTTCTGAAAATTGAGGCCGTTGGTGGTCGTTGTATGTGCACTGATGAATCCCCTCGTGATGTTTTAAATGGGTTGCTGAATTTGGGAACTCCTACTGTGAAATTGGTTAATCACGTATATCCGGTTGCATAATTGAAAGCATCAGGATCAGCCCTTCTGTGATAACACCCGGTTAGAACACACGGAATTTGAAATCGTGGAGTGTGTTAAGTCGTTTAAATCTGAAAATCCCTGACTTGTGTTGGTAGTGGTGGTTGGTTGTTTTCCTTCCGGGCCGATTGCTGGAAATGTGGGAGGGGATGGGATCCCCTGATCTTTTATACTCTCGGTGGTTGTGTGAATTTGGGGATGGGATCTCCTATTGGTATGGATTCGGTGGTTGTGAGTTTTAAATCCGAGTGGTTACTTAAAATATCACAAATTGGGGTGAGATCCTCTGTTAACAGAACCGGGTGTGAGTGTTTTAGTTGATCCTTGCTTTTGACGCTTTCCTTGGTTATGCTTATGGTAGTTGCCCAGTAGTTCTTAAAATTAATTGAACATTTTGACTGAACGTGAAACAAGAATGGGACAAATGGTTTTGTGGGCAAGGGTCGTGAACTGTGACTTGGATGCAGTGGTGTTGTGTTCTGTAGGTTGTCTAGGAAAACCTAAGCTTTGGGTGAGAGTTTTTTACCTATATCTATACTTTTAGCTTTGTGTTTCTTATTCGCGCCCCACCCAAGTTGAGCACTCAGTGCCGAACACCCCCATTTATGGGGGAAGGGTGTTTTTCCCAACACTATCCTTAGTGGCTGGTTATTAGCTCCTTTTCTGCTCCCTTTCCCGGATAGGCCAAGTATCTTCGGGCAGGCTGTGATGGCCTGAAGTCCATTATTAGCCCAAGAACCTTCGGGCGGGGTGTTGTGGTGGTTGGCCAGGTGTGTGCGGCAGGTGGTTTCCCAAGTGTCTTCGGGATGAGGCCCAGGTGTCTTCGGGCGTGGCGGTGGTTGCTCTAGCCTAGGTGTTTGCAGGCATGGTTACATGTGACAGTTGAGGCCCAGGTGTGTGCGGGCGGGATTCGGCAGTGGGACTGCGTGTGGTTGTGGCCCAAGTGTGTGCGAGCGGGATTCGGCAGTGGGACTGCGTGTGGTTGTGGCCCAGGTGTGTGCGGGCGGGTGTGGCAGTGGGACTGCGGTGAGAATTGCGGGATTGGTCCGATGCGTAGGATGTCTCAATAACCAGTGGGAAAGTGGCACGGGGTACCCAAACATCGATGTTCTCTTATATATATATATTACTTGACTTGCGTTATTTGGGGAGCGAGCCTTGGTGAGGCCTGGGATGGATAGTTTGCCTTGTTAGGTGTTTGGTTTACTCTTTTCTCATAGGGCTTTAGTACGTTCCCCCACTTGTGCACGAGAGTCTTGGTTTTCCCTACTGATTGTACTTGTATGCTCACCCTACGTATATAAAACTGCTTTCAGGTTTCCAGGAGGACTTCGGGGATCACGCAGGACCTTACTAGCTCGGACTTTTGGAGCAGTTGCAGTTGTTTCTCTTTTTCTTTTGGTACTTACCTTGTAGTCACCTTTTTGCACTTTTGGCTTTCACTTTTGAAACATGCATGTGGGAATGGTTTACTTTTGGCTTTACTTTTCTTTCTTCCTTGGTGTTGTTGGGTTTTCTCCTCCTTATCTTTCGATCCTATAAAATAAAAAGGGTAATGCCTTCCATTTGCGAGGATTTCCTATACCCTTGGTGCTAGTCGCCACTCCAGGACCTATTGAAGGCGGGTTTCGGGGGTCATTATCTCTCCTTCAACTTAAATAAGGAAGGGCCTGGCAATCTGCTGACCCTTCCCTCCTTTTGGTGAAAGCAGGTCATGACATAACAGTTTTGAGAACATGTGCCTTCAGATACTTCTCATATTTATCAATGTAAATTAGTAATGAATTCATTCATAGTTGAGAGTTATTATAGGTTTTTTATGAAATCCAAAACATGTGGGGAATATTAGGTGCTAGAAATATTTCAAAATGACATCAGGGATGTCGTTATCAGTGATGAGATCTCTGTACCAATGGTGTAGTTTTTTCCCATGTAATTTAATATCAATTTTAATTTTCACTTCATTAAAAAAATATAACATAAAATTATTTAATTTATTAATTACATAGTTTATTATTTGTTTAATCTTTTCCTATAAAATGAGATTACTTTCATTTATGGATTTGGGGAACCATAATTAATTTCCACAATTTTGAATTTCACAACAATATGAGAGTGAAATATATCACCAAAATATTGAAATACAAAAAGATTATGTGTTTCATAGTTCCATTCTGTGAGGTGTATGAATACATATATAGTTATGACATATTATTCATTTTAATAACTTTCATGATGAGATTTTTATATTTTTTAGTCACTAGATGCTCTGCATATTCATCCCACTAAAATTCATAATATATTGGTTACTCTGCTTACTAGATGTATTTCATGATATTTTTTGAATTCATAAGCTCAATAATATTTTATTACTACTTTAGCCTAACTTTATTCATTTAACATATGTTTAGTAATTAATATACGAAAACGAAACATGTCATGGAATTTATTTAATGAAATGAAGTTATCGATAAAGAACACAAATCATATTAATTTCATGAAAATGTAGGTAAAAAAAATTGATAGAATAGTTGATATATTACATCTTATATAAATTATGTGTTATATTTTTAAAGTTTAATTTCGTAAATCTAGGTTAATCATCAAAGAAGAAATTTTAATGTGGATATTATTTTTTATGATTTATTTTTTAGACTATAATGATAGAAATGGTAACAAATTTTCACAAGGTTATTTCCAAAATAGCTCTTATGATTTAAAAAAACATGTTGTATTTTAAAAATTAATAAATTTTTTGTTTTTATCTTTTTTAGGATGTTAAATATTATTTAACTGAATATGTAATCTACCATCATGATTTAATTACAGACTAATTTATTGGAATGATTAATTTATATATGTATTTTTTAAAAATTTCATTTTAGACTATTATATTAAAAAATGGTCTACACATTTTTTCATTGTGTTTTTACTTATTTTTTGTTGGTACTGTTATTTTTTGTTTCGTATTTTATACTTATATTATATTGTTTTATATTAACTGGGATAGTGTATTATATTCATATAATATTTTTTAAAATATAATGGTTAAGTTTTTATGTTAGTTATTTTCAAAACCAACATTGAAATAGGATTTTGAGGTTGGTTTTTTCTTAAAATCAATGTGGAAAAACCCATTCTATGACTTTTTATCAATAAATTGATTATTTTTTACATATAACTAAGGTTAAATGATCCACTAAAATTTTATTACAAAACATTGGAATTTTTTTTAATAAAAAAATTATATTGAAATAATGTTACCACATCAATTTTCAATAACTATTGTTGAAACATTACTATTAATTCCACCTATAATAACATCTTTTTTTTAATTAACATTGAATTTTAAAAATATTTGATGTCAAAAAAAATTCTTGTAGGGTTCTATTAATAATTGTTTTTTTAAATCCCTCTTAATATCATTTTAACTTGAATTTTAAAATGTTTCCATCTTTTATGTGTCTTTGAATCACTACATGATCTTATTTATCTGAAAACCATAACTTTTTTCTTTATTGTTGACATAAATATTTTTCATATTATGATCCATGTGGAATTATATGACTGGTTTCTTTAATGATAAATTTGAATCCTAAATCACCATCTTGAAATGAAATTGATTCCCCAAATTACGATTGGAATCATCTTTTGATATAATTTTACAATGGAATTTATAAATCATATACAGGTGGATATGACACATATTCAGGTGAATGTAATACATATTAAAATGTAATAATTCATATGAATGTGGAAATTGACACATAATTTGAGATGGATTCAGTATTTGTTATCCCAACTAGGTTAAATACCTCGAGAGTGGTTGTATCATGTTATGAACAATTAAAACTACTACCCCTTCGGATATTGTTTTTTTATTAAACAAAACTCTATTCTCTCTTATTCCTATATAAATATATGAATATAAATGAAATTATGCATGAGACACAATGATTTTTACTTGGTTCACCGTCACTAGGCTATGTCCAACAAGCATACAATGGCATTGTTCCGATGTACCCAATCAACTAAGGATCACTTCCAGATTACAAGGTTGAGGTTATATCACTTCTATACACAGGATCACTAAATATACAATATTTATGGCCTCGTAAAAACATTCCCAAGGGCCACTTCCTATATACCATTCTCTAGATCATGACCGGTGCAAATGATCATCGTCTTCCTCTTCCTTTAGTCACTACTCTTGTAAATGATCAACTCAATATTTATAGACTTGTAGGTCCCTTCATTATCAAGAATGAATACATCCTAAATTGTAGGTATATGAACTATAGAAGTTTTTTTCTACCATATATAAAATATACTTATCCTTGTACTATTAGTCAACGAAAATTGCTTTCGTAAATTGCTTAAGTCCCTTCGCAAACAACCTACTTCCTCAGCAAGCTTTACTGCACCTCATAGCTTGTAAGCTTCACGAACCACCTCTTCTATAGACATCCTCTATGAACTACCTCCACGAATTGCCTTCACATACCACCTCCATATACCATCTTCACATCTGCATGTTGCTCCTCCCCATGGACCACTTCTTCTTTTTATAACCTTTTTTATACTTGTGAAACTATTTATTTCTTGGGCTTCAAAGCCCCACAAAACCCCTTCAAACTATTCCCATGATCTCCTCCTTTCAAAAAATCCTCCTCCTGAACCTCTTCTCCTTCAGGGACTTCTCGTTAACTGTTTTGAACATAAAATAATTCTTCCTAGAGTAAATATGTTTTCTAATGGAAAACTATCTTTCTAATGATCGGATTAGGGATCCTTATATAGGCAAATAAATCTGAAAAATCATCAAATCTATTTTACATAAATTTTGATTTGGTACAACCTTCACCATGTACTGAGAACCTATATAAACCATTTTACCTATGTGGTCCATGTAGTGCCTTTACTTCCTCATGGTGGTCGATTTATTCCTAACACGATCCCCTTCATTGATCCACAAATCACTGCCTCGCATCTACAAATGTTGATCCATCATGCATACCGTAAGCCTTTCGTTGACTTCCTACCTCCTACAATCTTCATGCCTCCCCATAAATTGTTTTCCCTATCTGGTCTGCGTACCACACTTCACAGTCTGTGTACTATCCTTTGTGTTCTATGTACCGTTGCTATGCGGAAAACCTGACTTTTCTTATTTTCCTTTTCCATTCAATGAACTCCTTTAGGGAAAATAATTACTTTTCCAATAGCCAAACTCATGATTTTTAGGCCCAAATTTTTTCAAATGCTCGGAAAGAGCGCCACCTTAAACACCTACATTACCAAATACCAACCATACTCATTTGAAGTAATTTTTATTTGTCAAAAAACACAATAACACCGAAAAACACCAAGAGGAAACCTTCAGGTATTTTTTTCACAACATGATTATATAAATTCCATGAATCATACATAGGTTTATACTACACATGTATGTGAAAAATGACACGTATTCATATATTTATTTTCTATTTCTTTTCCTTCAAAAAATATGATTCATGAAAATATAAATCAGTACATTATTTTTCAAATTAATAAGTATTGAAATTTATGTAATGAGAATATTCATGAAAGAATATAATGAAATTTCAGATTAAAAATTTTAGGCATGTATTTTATAATTAATTCTGAAATAAATAAATACACTAAAATGGGGATTAAATCCATTTATTAATTAAATTCTTTATTATTCCTAAAACTATGAAATTTGAAAAAAAAATTATAAAATGAAAATATTTTTTGGAATAATATCATATATATGAAATTGAAATATATGAAATAATTACCTTCATTAATTCCCACACAATTAATATTTGGACTCCCATACATGTTAAATTTAACATGATTACTGAAAAATAAAATTAAATACTATCAAATGTAAACTTCTTTTTAAAATCTATGTATCAAAATTTTATCATGCCTCTTTAATGATATTGATTCCGTTTTCTTTATAAAATTAGAACAATTTTATTTCACTCTTCTTACCCTATCAAGATCACTTATACCAACCTTTTTAGAAATATATCACTACACACTCAAATATGAAATTCAAGTAATGTCCTACGCATTAATAGTATATGAAAGGGTAACCAGTGTAAAGATGAATTAATTCAACTACACATAATAATTTAATTACATGTTCATATCATGAGGAATTTATTGGATTGTTTTATTTATTAAGGGTTTTGTGGTTATATTGAGAAATCCATGAGGTTAATAAAGAGTTTTTCCTCTATGGTAGAAGAATAATTCCTGGTTTTTAGTTTCTATCATGAATGGTATCCTCATTTTATTTCCCTCATACATTAATAAATCTCCCTCCCTTAAAATTTTAATGAACATTTCACACCTTTATCAATTAATTTGATGTAAACATTCCCCTTCTCCATTACATTCAGGAGGTTTCAATTTTTTCCATTTTATATATTCTCTTAAAGGTATAGTGAGATTAGAATTATCATTACTATATGTGATATATACCTATCCCTATCCTAAGATATATTTCCCTCAATCATTGATATTTTTCATGGACCATCCTTCAATCATAAAATAATTTCTTATCAAAATAGCTCATACTAAACATTACTTGTACAGTAGATTATATTTCTAGTTTCACCTTCCAAAAACCATTAGTTGGCCACCAAACACATTTATAGCTTCTTGGGTATTCCACCCTTATAATACATAAATAAAAAAATTATATCCCTATTTACCTTGTTTATATAAACATTTTTTCAAAAATTTTTAATATATAATTTTTATATAGATTTTTTTTAGGAGAGAAATATAGTATGGTTTAGATTCAAAACAATGGTATAATCCCTTTATTGACATTAAATGACTTCCAATAAATATTACCAGCCTCAACAATTAGATTATTTTCATAAATTATTAGCATAAAAGTTGCAAAACTTATCACTTCAACTTAAATACATTCAACAAAATAGTCAGCTTCAGCTCGCTCCTCCCCCCACTTCAATTCAAACTAGATCATACATTGTCTTCTAGTGAAAGGTAGATAGTGATTTTTATATTATAATTTGGATAAATATTTTTTCTATTCAAGTCTGGTATGTTATATAAGGGTAAAATGTAAAGGTATACTGAAAAATATAGTACATTGTAAAATAGTCTGAAAAATATAAACAATTCTTTGATCATAAATAGAACAACGTCCTAAATTATCATAGTTTTTTACTACATTATTTAGATATATTTTTTATTAAAGTATATCTTGTTTATATTAATAAAATATGTAATATTAAGAAGATATAAAATAATTTTTAGATGCCTATCATGTAGAGAATGTATATGTAGGGAAAATATTTCATGTAACACTATTAAAAAATTTTTGTTCCTAGTATAAATTTCATTTACAAAGAATTTGAAAATAATATCATTTAAAAATTCATCTAACATGATTTAATGGTTAAAAATAAATTCAATATATCATAATCGATTCAAATGTTAGAATGGAATTCTTTTTAAGCTCCATAATTTTCAAAATCATCCCAAAAATAAGAATAAAACACACCCTAAATTTGGTAAACAAAAAAAATAAAACGATTGAAACTACAAAGGATTCCTCCCCCACATGTAATAAATTAATTTTCATTAAACCATTATAATATATTTAATATTTAAATAATATTTATAATAAAATAACAACAATCGATACGTTCCAATGAGAGGTACAACCTAATAGTTCACATGAATAGAATGGTTGGAGGTGTGTGAGATCCTCCACCTGTTCTTGAGGTAGATTCTCATTGAATTTATTCAAATTATACACATTAAAAGTTAATAGGTTATTGTTTCCATCTTTAGAGAACTACAAAACATTGAAGGTATATACATTATTAACTATAAATAAACATTACCATTTGGTAAAAAATTTACCTTCAACCAATTTTATTTATAAGTTGTATAACAAAACTTGGTATCCATGATAGAAGTATTTATATTGAATAAACTCATTATGATCCCCTCGTGTTATTTATTTATAAACTATGGAAATCATAAAATCTTCTAAATATTTCTTTGAAATCCTTAACCTGTAGTTTTCTTCCATTTCTCTATACATCCCTTGACACAACATTCACATTTACTAATATGATTTGTATTCTAACTCCATAGGTAGGTGAAAATTATTTCTATAAATAAACCTCTATGGAATAATACCCTTTAGAGGATTTTTTAACTATCATATAATATTATAAGGCGTATTCTATCCATTATACCAAATCACCTTGGTTTATATTGATATTTTTCTCCATAATTCGTTTGACTATTCTTTTTGTAACTTTAAATTTCCCATTTTTCTATGGATTTTAGGGTGTGGATGTCATGTGATGTACTCTATACCTAATCATTAAGTCCTATATGATCCTATTATATAAATTAGTTACTTCATAACATTTGATGTATCTTTGAATTAAAAACATATAAAATATGTTATTCCAAATAAAAAACACAAAAAAATCACATTATTGGTATTGGTAGACTTAAATTACACCCATTTTGAAATATATTCTCCGACTATAATAATTTATGAGTTACCAAAATATATATAAAGTGGTCCAAAAGTGTCAATTCCCTATTCTTAAAAAATTATTAAAAAAACTTATTTGACTCTGAAGAATTTTTTTTCTCTTTTAAATGATTCATATAAATTAAAAAAATCCCAAATTTTGAGATTTCTTGTGTTCCTTCAAATAAAGTTATATAGTAAATTCTCTTTTATAAAACATTAATATTATTCTTTTGAGGTCCATAGTTTACTCCACAAGCTAGATTATAGAAAAAAGTGTATTTCACATGTATGTAATCTAATCATTTACACTTAATTACAAGAAATTTTAAAAAATATATAGATTATCACAAATATATAATTTTGGATCATATTTTAGTTTAATAATTTATTGTGGATTTATGTTCAATGGACCATGAGATATTATTGGGTAGTTGGATATAATGGATTAATAGGGAAGATACCCTTCAACAAAGTATAGATTCTCTCTTAGAATGTGATCATTTAGTGGTTCTTGGTTTGGAATCACAACCTCTACTATATTGGGAAATATTCTTAGGTGATCAACCACTTGGTTCTAATATCTTTTATCATATTAATCTCAATATTAAACTCTCAAATTTGAAACATATATCTTAAAATAATAATTTTTATTCATCATTTTTTATTCAGTATCTAATGGCTATATGATTAGAAAAATAACCAATAGTGCCTATAAGTATGATATGAATTTATATGATTAAAATAAAAGTAATAATTTTTTTTTTCAAATGTTGTGTATTATAGTTGGGTTGTATCCAATTTTCTCAAATTATATGCAATGAATTTTTTTCCATTAAAATTTTGGTTATAGTAAAATTATTATATATTGGTTTGATGAAACATGAATTAATTTAAAGGGATAATACCAATTTGGGGGGGTTCAATACGTGCAGGGTGATCAAACATATATTCTTCATGTAAAATATCAAACACTCAACATAAAATTAAAATTAATCATCCATCATAAGTAATCTATATAATGGAAGAGAAATCTTACTAAAATAATTGAAAAACATCCTATAAAATATTCTATATCCAAGAAAAGATCTAATATGTCTCGCATATGTTGGATAAGTTAATGAATTTTTCACTTAAATTGTATATTTTTGAAACACAATTACATTTTGTGAGATGAAGTAACCTAGGTATTTCTATTTAGACCATGAAATAATTGTTTCCAAATTCATAATTCTATTTTTCAATGGAGTTTTATAAAAAAAATATTTTATAATAAATTATGAAGTATATTCATAAAGACAGTAAAATAAATTAAAAAAATATCTTGAAGCCTTCAATATCATCAAAAAAAAGATATAAACCATGCATATTTGAAAGGTTATTGGGGTATTAAATAATTCAAAAAGGAATTATCATGTAAGAAAAGTTACCATAGATATATGTAAGTGTGGTTATCTCATAACCCTTATGGGAAATGAGTACAAAAAAATATTCTAATAACCCATCTATAAATAATAGGTATTAAAATCTATAAATCTCTCTGGAATTTGATCAATAAATGATATGGGTAAATGATTCCTCAAAGTGACCTTTTTCAGATTGCTATAATCTATACAGATTCAAACTATTTTATTTTTAAGCTTAAATTAACTCATTTTTCCAGTCTCTGGTATGGCTAACCTGGTTTTTTTTATAAAAATTGAAATGAGGATGCCTCGTTAAGAGTTTAAAATGGGGTATATGATGTTATCTTATATTATCCTTTATATATTATTTTTAACTAAATTTATAATTATGGTGTTAAATTTTCTTTGGGAATATTGAACAAGTCTACAATTCCCCTCAAGAACAATTATATGCATGTATATTTTGGGAATAATTACTAGTATATCTCATATTATTAAACTTGTGGCTTTTCTATTTTCTCTAAATAGTAAAATAATTTTTTTTCATAGTCTAGGTAAGCAGTACTAGAAATAATTATCAACATTTTTACTCCTTATAATGGTTAAACATATTTCAAATCACTTTTTCAAAAAATATATTTTAAATTTTTTTGATGCTCTAAATTTGAAATTATAATTGGGAACTTGTATTTTATACACATTAAAAGAAATATAAAATTCATCATTATGAAATAGACTATGAAATACAATAAGAACTCGTATGTTTCCTGCTCCTCCTAACTAAAAATAAAATTTATTAGAATTATGGATAACTTTATTGTCCATGTAATTTTCAATCAATATGTATTTCCCCAAGGGTAAAAATTCATATAAAACAGCAAGAGATTCAATGGGATTGACCACTTTAGAATAGGAATGTGTTTGAAGTTAATGGTATTATAAAGTGTGAATCATGGGGTCAAAAATATTGAATTTGATTGTGTTATCTTTAACAATTGTCTCCCAAGATTATGGGTGATTGTATTGGGATTTTATCTTCATCCATGTTCTAAAAATAAATGTTTTATGGAAAAATAAAATTTCTAACACTAACCAAATTATCCTCTAAATATCATAATAGAAAATGAGTATATCTATTTACAATATTTTCAACCACTCATGTGGGATTTAATTATAACATATGTACGGAAGTAAACTTTGGGTGATCCAAAAAATTTATTAAGTCACCTAAATCTCATAAAGAATCATAAAAAATCATCAAAACAATGGTGAAGGGGATAGAAAATGCCCATTGAACATGGAAATTTATGATTAGTTATGATGTGATTAAATCTAATACACATCGTCATATGTTATCCAACCATTATATTTGAATCCTCTTATTATGTTTTCAAATAGCCTTGAGTAACATATATTACATGGGTATTTTTATAGGATTTTATAAGAGGGGAATATTTATTTTCACTTTATGTAATATTTCTAAAATTTCAATTTGAATTTTTTCCTCTTGAATAATCATGGTTGTAATCAATCATGATGTCCATGGAAGTGAAATTTATTTTGTATCCATTTCATTATATTTCAATGGGGTATCTTTTTTCATTCATCTAGGCCCAAACATCTCCTCTTCATCTTCTTTATTTTCTTTTCTTTTGTGTTTTTCTAGAATCTGTCTATAATTTACATCTACAAATTCTTTATATTCTAGTTGAATTCGTTTATTTAAAAGGTTGGTTGGTGGATTAATTTACCTTCCACTTGTTGTGGATATTAAAATCAAATTCTTCTTTAGGTTAGTGAATAATGAACAATAATATTTTCTATGTTTTTGAAAAAGGCTTTGATAAGGCTATAAAGTTGATTTCTCAATTAATACACTTCGCTCCTTAGATTCAAAACTATAGGCCCTAGTTACTTTTATTCAAGGTATTGGTTGATGGTTATGGGTGGTTCATTGGGTGTATTTTACTAGAATTCATGAGGTTTTTTGTGGGGATGATTGTTGTGATATTTTTGTAAGATTTTTTTTAATTGGTTTTCTATTGATAGGGGGTTTTTATTTGTTTAAGTTTTAATAGGGTGGTATTACCTAATTTTTTTTCAAATAAAAATTGGACATTAAAAGTTTCTTACTATCCATAGGTTAGTTGTTAGTATTTAATTGGATGAAAGGTTTATAAAAAACTCTCCATGCCCTACACCTCAACACACTAGTCAATAAAATAGTTAGGTGATGATCATAAATCGCATATCTTTAATATTAATTGATGTTATTTATCATTATTTTAGGATATTTATCTAAAAATAATGGTTAGTTATTTTAGTGTAATGTCAATAAAACATGACTAATATGATGATATTACCTCATGAATTCATCTTTTGATTGTAACTAGTGCACTAAAATATTGTGATATTTTTCATCCATCTCAATGAACCCTTTTATTTCTTCAACTGGAATTTCTAAAAAATCTTCTCTATATGATTAATCTCAAATATTTCAATAATTTATTTAAATATTTGATAATATAAGAATAGAATGTGGTGATAATTATATATTTATGTGGTTAATTTTTACAGAGATTTATAAATATCTCCCAGTGCTTATAAAGAGTTTCTACAGTAAATTAACTAATGGAATAGTCCTCTTTCCTTATATATGTTATCCTAGAGGTGCGAAAAATAATTGTAGGGTGTATCTTTTTAGGTCTTACCAATCATGAACTTTGCCTATTTATAGGTTATACAACCACACCATGGATTCTTCTTCATGTGAAAAGAGGGATTTCATCCACTCTACTTATTCCTCAACCAGACATTTGGGATTTGAATAAGTAAAAAAGAGCGAATTTTTTATAATGATTTTTAGGTAATTATCCATTGAATCGATGGAATATAAGAAAAAATTTAATTAATCCAGTTTTCATTTCAAACACTTTTTACAATATTGAAATTATAATATAATTTTTGCATTAATGAAGTATAGGCAATAGATGTCTCTCCAGAATTGATTTCATTTTGCTTCCATAATGGTAGGATTAATGAAATCACAATAATTTTCACTTGGGTTTGTTAGGTTAAATTCCCCAAATCCATATTGTAATTTCATGTTCCTCTAATAAGTAAATTTCATTCAAAATCTGGGTCAAATGTGAATTTTTTAGTTGATTATTAGGTCATTCAATTTTTAGTTAGTGTTTATTGTATGTGAATCCTCAAAAAGAAGATCCATGTTTTAACACATGTTTTTAATTGGGTGTGAAAAGTAAATATTTCCACAGTTAAATTTAGTCATGGGTGTATCCCTAAGGTTTTCTCCATAGAGGAGTTCTCATAAATTTGTTGGCACTCTTTATTTAGATTTAATGGGTCTTTTCAACTATTTTAATTTATTTTAAAAAGAATTTAAATAACTAATATTGAATTAAGTTGACAAATAAACTGATGGTTTTAGGGATGGATTCCAATTTTGAATGATTTTATAGACTATAAAACATGTTTATTTATCTTTATATTAATTGATAAAATGAAAACTCCTTAATTGATTCATCAATACCCTATGATGAAGGTTACACTAATGTCTAATATAATAGTGATAAATTCTTGGTTATCCTCTTGTCCTATATCTGAGAAAATTATCGCAGATACTAAAATAGTAAACTACTCTTTAACTACTGATGTGATATCCAATTGAGTATTAGGATACTTATGTAATTTGGAAGTAACTTATTTCATTCAAAACATTAAAATAGTTACCAGACACTCACCAATCAATGAAGTATATTCTTTTGATACATGCTACACTTGGTGAATAGAGATTAAATGGAATCTACTTTTGAAGTTAACAATGATTATGTTTAAAAACATAAACATGATTTTTTTAAATTATCAAACATTTACTAAAAACAGAAATGAATCATCATTAATATATTATGTTAATTATTTTTAGGACTCAGTAATTAAAAAGGAAAACATTCAATCCAAAATAACTCAAGAGTTTACCCCTCCATTCAAAGGATAAATGAGATTAAGGGGGAGAAAATAAAGAAATATTTAATTAAAAAAGGAATAAAATAAAAAAATCCATAATCATAATTAGTGAACATTATAGCCAATATACAAATGACAAGTCACTATTTTAATTATTCAACCTCTTATTTTATTACTTACATTGTTCTTATTAGTATTGTTTTGAAAAATCCTACCTAAGATCTTTAAATCTAAAATTCATAAAAACATTATTCTCTCTCATGGATTTAAATATTCACATGATTATATCTATATAAAAATCATCAATGTTCCTTCTTGGTACAATATAAAAAATAATATTATTATTATCCATGTGGACTAATATAATTGTTTGCATTCATGCAATGTGGAACCCTAAATCCTCAACATAAAATAAAACTGAGTTCTCTTAATTCCACATATGATCATCCTTTGGTCGAATTTCATAATGGAATGCATGAATCTTATGCATGTAGATATGACACATATATAGGTGTAAGTCACACATACATGGTTCTAATGACATATAAATAGATTTAATTTAAAAAATAATAAGTGGAAAATTCAAACATACACAAATGGAATAACTGAAAATGGGTGGATAAAGGCATATATGTAGGTGAAAAATGATTGATAAACATAGCTAAGATGACTCATATACATTTATTCCTTTTCTATTTTTCCAAATTAACAACATGTAACTCAAAAATAACTACCTCATTTTAGTTTTTTCTAGATAATTCAAGATTGGAATTTAGTAATTGATAACCCGTATAAAGTCTTATAATGTTGTATTTATCCTCAAAATCAAGGTATTAATTTTAAAATTAATTACAAATTTAATAAAGACACTATATATCATTTTTAAATCCATTAATAAGTTAAATTATCAATTATTCCAAAAGGAAAAAATGTTATAATTGAAAATAAAATGATATCAATGTTGTTTTTAAAAACATTAATATTAAAGTGAAATGTCACGACCCATCCTAGGGGCCCGTGCTGTGACTACCCCAAGCCCGCCTTCCATAGGCCAGGGGTTGGTGACTAGAACCAAAGGCGTAAATCTCGATAATAGGGAATGAATTGCCTTTATAAAAGTTAAAAAACACAACAGAGTACGCAAGTGAAGTAAGCACTAAGTAAAAATGATTACAAAATTATGTACTAGAAAGTAAATGGGCCAGTATACAAACCCAACTGAAAGTACAGTACAACTAAGAAAGAAAGTACAATAGCTGTAAAGTAAATTAGCAACCACCAAGTCATCCTCTGGGAATCCCACCTGAAGGGTGGGCACAGATAGTCTTGTCGGTACCTTGGGTCTGTCCGCCCGCTCCGTGTACGTCCCGCTAGGTGGTCCTCCTCCGGATACCGTCCAGCTCCACAAGCCTTGACCACAATCAGTGTTGTCCATCGTCTACAACCAACACAACGTAGTGCAGGCAATGCCCGTGAAGGGGTGAGTATAATGATACTCAGTAGAGACCCCGATACCTCTGAAGGTCTCCTAGAATCCACAAAGGATAAGACACAAAGGAAAGATACAAACATGAAGTATCAAAAAACTCTACTTAGGTATATGCCTATACATATACCTAAGTCATCAATCTCAGTATGGATCCAACCTCTGAGCCCAAGAAAAATCCAGTCCACATAGGAAAGAAGTCAATCATACCAATGATAATGATTTAAAGTCAAGAATCAGCTCACACGGGTATACTTCTCATGTAGAGGGGTGGAGATGATTAGATGTAGCCTCTGAGTCATCTCCTCTGTTGAACCCACATAGTTTCCAAGTATAGAAGTCGTCGTTGTCAAACCCACAAAGGATACAAGTACAGAAGTCGTCGCTGCCGATCCCAAGTAGGATCCAAGTATAGTAACCATCACTGTCGAACCCACGTAGGATCCAATTACAGTTGTCATCACTACCGAACCCCCGAAGGATCCAATTATAGTCATCCTCGCTGCCGAACCCATGTAGGATCCATGTACAACTGTCATCATCGTTGCAGTCGCAGCCAGCTCTAGGGTTCCCACACATAGTGTACTCGATTCCGGGAGGGTCTTCTCCACGAGAAAAAAGGGTTTGATACATAAATTTTCAAAAAGCCTATAGTTTATGTATCCCAAAGTTCTGTCTCGTCAGAAGTAACTCAACGCGATAGACGACGCGTCAAACAGACGCCCGGTCTGAGAGATATTGGTTTTTCTCTTCTTGGGGCCCGGTTCAAAATTATGCTCGTTCCAAACCCAGCCATTTACCAATGTGGTCCAAAACTCAATTAGAGTATCGCAAAAGGACCGCCTTGTTGAAAGGGTCCTAGTGCCATAGAAGGCGCGTCGATCGTACGTGCGGCCTTTAAGTTATTCACGTTTAAGTGAAAAATGGGCCCATCCCGTTTAGCCCAATGGGCCGACGGGTCAGTTAACCCAGTTTGACGGGTCCGACCAAGCAGGGGTGTCAGACTGGTTCGAAGGAAAACACATCCCATCCTGAAGGACACGGTCCGGCTCGAAGGGACACATCTCGGCCTGAAGTGGCGCGGCCCAGCCCGACGGGGCGCGGCCTGGCTCGGTCCGATGGGGTGCACGGCCCGGTTGTCTCGGTCGGCTGGTCGAGCGGTCTGAGGGGGCGTGGCCGGCTGAATGTTCAAACTGGCGGTGCCGTCCTTCCCAAACCGACAAGAATGGATGGCTGACCCTATGGCGTAAGCGGCCCGCACAGCGGGCCGCGGCTATTCTGGCACAGCGCCCTCCTAGCATTGTGGATCTGCTCCGCCTGGCCAGCCGACGGGCCGGCTGATTCTCCGTCGTGGCGCCCCCTGGCATCATGGCTTCCCTTCGCCCGTCCGGCCGACAAGCCAACCGTTTCTTCCACCGAAACGGCCCGCGATGCGGGCCTCGGTCCCTCCCACACAACCAGTGCGATAGCGCCAGCTTCCTTTACCTCGTTCCCGGCACAGTGCGACGACGTCGTGCCTCCTCCGCCTTCAATTGCAGATACTAGAAAATAATAATCAAGATCAACAGAGGGTCATCGGGCCATGTTCGTTCGGCCCGCACCCTCCACGTAAAGTGATAGAAATTGGCCGTATATAAACAATGGTTTCCTACGAAGAACGAGGGTACCAAAACATTCATTTTCAAGAATAAATCCCTACCTCGACAATTTACATCGCACGTCGGGCGTCACGGAAGATGGCGTTACGAGGAAAGGATTTGTAGGTGACATCGGAGTGCGCCGAGGAGTAAGCGGTGTCTCCTCTCTTGTCGCAGAGAAGAGGATGGGTGGTGCATCATCGTTCTTCGCAGAACCGGCCTTCTTCGTCGAAGAAATCATCATTCTTAGTTGGAGGGTGGTGTTCTACAAAAACTCAAGAGCTCTCCCAATACTCCTTTTGGACAATGAAATCCCTCATCTCCTCAAATAATAGGCTCATCCTATTATTTTATTACACATGAAATTTAATTCCAAAATCCAAATCACGCCATTAATTAAATGCATTGGCAATTAATTAAAGAGAGGGAGAGGAAAGATCCTCATCAATTAAATGTGTTGGAATTTAGTTAAAGAGAGGGAGAGGAAAGATCCTAATTAATTAAATGTGTTGGCATTTAATTAAAGAGAGGGAGAGGAAAGATCCTCATAAATATGAGGGGTTATCATGAATTAATGGAGTGAGGGAGGTGGAGAGATTGGAAATTAAAGGGGGTTGCCAAATTAATGATGGGGTTTAAGGAGTTTAGAGGAAAACATAAATGGCTGGGGCTCGTGTGGGCCATACCTCTCTAACATCCACACTTGGGTAGTTAGGTGGCTGTGGGTCCCACCCTTAACTAACCATGGGAGGAATTAACCTCCTTATATACATAAAATTGTTCTAACAATTTTATTTTATTTTTTAACTAAACCACAATTTATAACTTCAAACCGAATAAAATGTAACTACGATAAATGTCCCCATAAGCAATTACTGGTGCAGCGAGTTCATCGATGCCCGTGGATTTCAATTCCAAGCACTGGTTCAAAAGATAGAAAAACCCTCTCATTTGTTCACTGAACTTACCAGAGCTAAACATCAGAAATTGATTCCGGGCACACCGGGCCTCGGAATCAAGTCCCGTCAGAAGCCACAGACTCGTAAAATTTCAAATTATTTTAAAAAAAATTCCATGAAATTTCAGGGTCTTTACATTACTCCCACCTTAGGGATTTGCGTCCTCAAAAAGCTACTACATAATCTTGGGAAACAAATGAGGGTACTATGCATGCATCTTAGCATATCTCTCGCATGTGCTCTCCTGGAGGTTCCCATGCTGCCAACGAATGTGGACCAGAGGAATCGACCATCCACGTAGGAACCTCTCCTGTCGATCCTCGATCACCACTGGGACCTCCATGATTGTATCCCCATCATCGATGTCCAGCTCCCCATGGTCGATGATATGCGTCGGGTCATGCACGTATCTCCTCATTTGGGATACGTGGAAGACGTCATGCCCCCGGTGCAATTGAGGTTGAAGGGCCAGGCAGTAAGCCAACTCGCCTACTCTACTAAGGACCTAAAAAGTACTGATGAAGTGCGGAGATAACTTTCTGCCCTGGCCAAATATCTGCAATCCACATCGAGGTGAGACCCATAAGAAAATGTGGTCACCATCCTCGAACTCCAGTGGTCTTCGTCTCCTATCAGCATTGGACTTATGTCTACTCTGTGCAGTCATCATCCGCTCTTGGATGATCTACAACTTCTCTATCGTAGCTTGGACTATCTATGGTCCAACAAGTGCTAACTTCCTATGGTAAGTCCAGCACATAGGTGATCTGCAATGTCGGACATACAGTGCCTCATATGGTGTCATCCCGATGGTGGAGTGGTAGCTGTTGTTGTACGCAAACTCCACCAAAGGTAGGTGATCCTACCAGTTGCGACCAAAGTCAAAGACACATGCACGGAGCATGTCCTCGAGTGTCTGAATGGTTCTCTCTGTCTGTACATCCATCTGAGGGTTAAAGGCAGTGCTCAGGCGCAGCTACTTCCCAAATGCCTCCTGGAACCCCTTCCAAATCCGGGAATTAATGCAAGCATCTCTATTGAGGATGATACATGATGGCACACCATTAAGTCGTATGATCTCCCGAATATAGAGTCACCCCAAGCTCTCTCCTAAGCCTAGCTCTCTGATTGGTAGGAAGTGGGCTGACTTGCTGAGTCGGTCTACGATCACCCAGATAGAGTCATGTCCCCTAGAAGTGCGTTGAAGCCCCGTAATGAAATCCATGGATATCCTAACCTACTTCCACTCTGGGACCTCTAAGTGCTATATCGGGCCTACTGGTACCTGGTGCTCCGCCTTCACTTGCTGGAAAGTGATGCATCATGAAACGAACTCTACTACAGCCTTCTTCATACCTAGCCACCAGTGCTATCGTCTAAGGTCCTGGTACATCTTTGCCACTCCGGGATGTACCGCCAGAGGGGAAGTGTGAAACTCCCTCAGCACATCCGCCTACAGTGCAACTGGTACCATGGTACATCCCATGAATAGGATGACATGCTCTCCTCCTTCAGAAAATCCATCAGGCGCCTACACTATTGAAATCTGGGCACGTCACGTCTCACAATCAACGTCCCCATGTTGTGCCTCTCTAACCCACTAAAGAAGAGGAGGAGAGACTATGAGATACTGTAGAAAGGATGTCCCATCTCTATCCATAAAGGATATCTCCAACGTGGCTAGCTGCTCTGTCGCCTCCCCTAGAATCTATATGCCTGATCTCTTACTAAGTGCATCAGCTACTATGTTCCCCTTCCCAGGAGTATAGACTATCACAAAGTCATATTCCTGGAGGAACTCAAGCCATCTCTGTTGTCTCATGTTCCGGTCCTTCTGCGAGAAAATGTACCTGAGACTCTGGTGGTTAGAGTAGACTGTAAAGTGCTCACCCATCAGATAGTGCCGCCACATCTTCAGGGCGAAGACCACTAATTCTAACTCTAGGTCAGGGGTAGCATAGTTATGCTTGTGCTTCCTCAACTACCATGAAAAATAGGCGATCACTGCCCACTCATGCATAAGGACACACCCGAGTCCGGTCCCTGATGTGTTGCAGTAAACCACATACCCTACGCCCTCCTCCTATAGCCTCGCGATGGGAGAACTAGTCAATCTCCGCCTCAGCTCGTGGAAGCTCTACTGGAATCTATCTAAAAACACGAAGGGCTTCCACTTCTTCGTCAATGCTAAGAGTGGTGAAGCAACTCTGGAGAAGTCTGGCACAAATCTCTGATAGTACCTAGCCAGACCTAGGAAACTCTGCACCTCTGTCATGCTCCTGGGTGGCTCCCAAGAAAGTACTCCCTCTACCGTCGTAGGATCCATAGAAACTCCCGCCTCTGAGATGATGTGCCCCAAGATGTGAACCTCTCAATTACAGAACTGGAACTTCAAGAGCTTACCATAATGTTGGTGCTCTTGGAGTGTGTCTAGTACAACCTACAAGTGGTAGGCATGCTCCTCCTCAGTAGTCGAGTAAATTAGTATGTCGTTGAGGAAGAATATGACAAAACGATCAAGGTATGTCATGAATATCCTATTCATGGGACTCATGAACACTGCTTCTGCATTGATTAAGCTGAAGGGAATAACCAAGAACTCGTAGTGGCCATACCGACACCTGAAGGCCATCTTCTTCACATCCTCATCTCTAACTCTGAGCTGATGATTGACTGACCTGAGGTCTATCTTCGAGAACCATCGTGCTCCCTTGAGCTGATCAAAGAGGTCTTCAATCCTCGGGGGTGGGTACTTGTTATTTAAAGTCATCTGATTCAGGCGACGGTAGTCGACATATAGTTGTAAGCTCCCATCTTCATTCTTGGCAAATAAAATCAGAGAAACCCAGGGTGAAACACTAGGTCGGATGAATCCCTTTCCCTATAAGTCCTCCAGCTTTACTCACAGCTCACGAAGCTCGCCAAGAGCCATATAATATGTTGGAGTAGATATCGGTGTTGTACCGGGGTACAGGTCAATGTAGAAGTCTACCTCTCTGTGAGGAGGAAGTCTTGAAACATCGTCAGGAAAAACGTCTGCATACTGATCCACCACAACAGGAAAACTCGGACTCCACACATCAACTGCTCTTATGATGAAACAAGCCAACTGATCGGTGATCGGCTACCCTCTCTTCTGCATAAGTCCATCCCGCACTGAAAAGGCTCCTTTCTCGCCAATAAAGGTGAACCTGATCCCATCTGTGCGAACACACCACACATTGCGCCTAATATAGTCGATCTGGGCATTGACTGTAGATAACCAATCTATACCCAAGATGACATCGTAGGGCCTCGACGATGCTACAAGAATACCCCAGCCGAAGTTCTTGCCTCCTAGAGTAATCTCACACTACTGGAACCAATGCATAATCGTCGAGTCTTCTCCCGTAGGAGTCTCTAGCCGTAAGGATAGAGCCAATGGCTCCGTCGGAATCTCCGACCTCTGAACAAGGGCAGTGGAAATGAAATAATGACTCGGTCATGTGTCTATAAGAACTGAAATAAGGGTGGAGTAGGCACAGATAGTACCTTGAATAATCTCAGGTGCTCCATGGTCATAGGCCTCGACTTCCTGGAGCTGAGCCTTCCCCTTTCTGCCAGCTCCCTATAGTAGGGGTGGTCCTCATGGTGGCGGTGGGGGTAAAGCCTCGAAGCATTGTCCACCACCCGATGATCGGCCAGCTCCTCTGCCTCGTCTACCTGCTCCTTCCGGACCGCCACGGTCGAACCTCTGCCCCTTCCTGGGAGGTCCCTCTACTGTCTGCTCGTCCTCTACATGGCGGGTCAGACAGTCTCGAGCCATGTGGCTCTGCCCACTGCATGCATAGCACTGCCTTCCCCTCATATGGATGGCTCTGCTATGTGTGCCCCGCACATCTGAACTAGAATCATGGGGTTACCCACCTGATAGCCTGGTCCGCTTGGACCTCTGTGACATAAGTCTACTGCCGGCTGCAGAAGACTCTATTATGTGTCTCCCTATGGTGGGTCTTGCTACTGGTGTCGGCTTAGCAAGGAATCTCTCCACAAGAAGGCCTCGCTCCAGCACTCTTTCTTGGGTCGGAATGCTGAGGGAGACCATGGAATCCCTGATCTCATGCCTCAGTCCCAACTCAAAGGTCTAGGCTCGGAAGAATGGGTCATGTACCATGTCTTCGGATTAGCACGAGAGGTCAGTAAATCTCATCGAGTACTAGGCTACTGTCATGCTGCCTTGCTGCAGCTGTAGTAACTCATGGATGCGCACCGCACGGAGGGTGGCTCGAACAAACTCTGAACAGAAGAGGCTCTCGAAGTCCGTCCAATGTAGAGATGCCTCGTCTTGAACCTGAAGTATCAGGCTCCACCATCTACCTGCTGCTGCGTGGAGGATACTCCAAGCAAGGATCACCACAAGGTCTGCGGGTGTCCCCACCAATCTGAAGACACTAACGATAGCCTCAAGCCAATCCTCAGCTGCCTGAGGATCCGTCTCTCCGTAGAACTTGTGCGGCCTCTATCGCTGAAACTCATGCAACACACTCATGCTTCGTGCACTCTACGTTGTTGGGGATGGTGGTATCGATAGCCCAGCGGTTAGTTGTACCGCTGGGGCCTCCGCTGTAATGGGGCCCTGCACCGAGGCCTCGTCGCTTGGTGGGATTCCATCCCACACGTAACTAGGAACCCTAGCTAGATGCCTTCGTGGAGCCATCCTGAGAAGAAACAGGTGTTCCATGGTTAGTACAGTATACCTGGTGAGCTGATACAAAGTAATCACATAGAAAACTTTTGAAACACACTTGCAATCAATGTTTTTGTGCACTGAGTCAGAAATCAGAAGTCGGGGTCCTGGTGTATGGATACGTCAGCCGCCGCACCAACACTGGACTCCCTGGACTGATAACCACACTCAATACTCTTAAAATTATTACTTCACATAGGAGAAATTATCCGAGTCCTGAGTTCTGTAGTAGAACCGACTCCTCTGATACCAATTTTTCACAACCCATCCTTGGGGCCCGTGTCATGACTACCCTAAGCCCGTCTTCCATAGGCCAGGGGCTGGCGACTAGCACCAAAGGCGTAAATCCCAGTAATAGGGAAGAAATTGCCTTTATAAAAGTAAACAAACACAACAAAGTACACAAGTGAAGTAAGCAATAAGTTAAACAGAGTCCAAAAGTAGGTGTTGGAAAGTAAATGGGCCAGTATACAAACCCAACTTAAAGTACAGTACAACTGAGAAAGAAATTAAAACAGGTGTAAAGTAAAGCAGAAACCACCGAGTCATCCTACGGGAATCCCACCTGAAGTGTGTGTACAAATATTCTCGTCAGTACCTCGGTTCCGTCCGTCTCCTCCGTGTACGTCCCGCCCGGTGGTCCACCTCCGGATACTGTCCAGCTCCATAAGCCTCGACCACGATCAGTGTTGTCCGTCGTCTGAAACCAACACAACATAGTGTGGGAAATGACCATGCAAGGGTGAGTATAACGATACTCAGAAGGGACCCCGAGACCTCCAATGGTCTCCCAGAATCCACAAAGGATTAACAACAAAAAAAAGATGCAAACTTGAAGTATCAACCAACTCAACTTAGGTATATGCCCATCCATATACCTAAGTCATAAATCTCAGTACAAATTCAACCTCCAAGCCCAAGAACAATCCAGTTTACACAAGAAAGAATTCAATCATACCAATGATAATGATTGAAAGTCAATACTCAGATCACACATGTATAATTCTCACGTAGAGGGGTGGAGATGATTAGATGTAGCCTCTGAATCATCTCCTCTGCCAAACCCACGTAGGATCCAAGTACAGAAGTTGTCGCTGCCGAACCCACATAGGATCCAAGTACAGTTGTCCTGGCTGCCAAATCCATGGAGGATCCAAGTACAGTCTTTCTTGCTACTGAACCCACGTTGGATCCAAGTACAACTGTCATCGTTGTCGCAGTAGTAGCCAGCTCTAGGGTTCCCGCACACAGCGTACTCGATTCCAGGAGGGTTCGCTCCACGAGTAAAAAGGTTTCGATACATAATCTTTTACCAAGTCTAGAGTTGATGTATCTCGAAGTTCCACCTCGTCAAAAGGAACTCAACGTGATAGATGGCGTGTCAAACGGACGCCCGGTCTGAGATATATTGGATTTTCCGTTCCAGGGGCCCTGTGGAAAATTATGCTCCTTCCAAACCCAGCTGTTTATCAAAGTTTTTTAAAACACTCTAAGAATATTGTAAATAGACTTCCTCATCGAAAGGGTCACAGTTCCGCAGACGGCGTGCCGATCTGATGTGCGGTCTTTAAGTTATTCATGTTTAAGTGAATAATGGGCCCAACCCGTTTAGCCCAATGGGCCAACGGGTCGGTTAAACCAATTTGACGGGTCCGACCCAGTAAAGGTGTCGGACCAGTCTTAATGAAAACATAGCATGGCCCAAAGGATGCGGCCTAGCTCGAAGTGGCATGGCCCGGCCTGGCCGGCTCGGCCGGTGGGCCGAGCGGTCCGAGGGGACACGGCTCCCCGGCTGTCGAAACGAGCAGCGCCAAGTGGGGCTGCCCTTCCCAAACTGGCCGGCAAGGCCAGACGGCCTTCTGGCACAAGAGGCCCTCACGGTGGGTCACGGCTCTTCTGGCGTGACGCCCTCCTGGCACCGCAGATCTGCTCCACCGGGCCGGCCGAAGGGACCGTCTATTCTCCAGCGTGGTACCCCCTGGTGTCGCGGCTTCCCTTCACCCGTCCAGCTGATGGGCCGGCCTGTTCTTATGCCGAAGCAGCCCACGATGCGGGCCACGGTTCATCCCGCATAGCCGGAAGGATGGCACCAGCTTCCTTCACCGTGCTCCTGGCACGGCATGATGACTTCATGGCCCCTCCGCCTTCGGTTTCCTATACTAAAAAAAATAATCAAGATCAACGTAGGGTCGTCAAGGTGTGTTCGTTCGGCCCGCACCCTCCACATAAACCGATATCTATTGGCCGAATATAAACAATGGTTTGAAATGAAGAACAGGGGTACGAAAACATTCATTTTCAAGAATAAATCCCTACCTCGACAATTTACGTCGTAGGTCGGGCATCGTGGAAGACAGCGTCACAGGGAAAGGATTCGTAGGCGATGTCGGAGTATGCCGAGGATAAAGCGGTGTCTCCTCTCTTGTCGCGAAGAAGAGAATGGGTGGTGCATCGTCGTTCATCGCAGAACCGACATTCTTCGTCGAAGAAATCCTCATTCATTGTTGGAGGGCGGTGTTCTTCAAAAACTCAAGAGCTCTCCCAATCCTCCTTTTGCACAACGAAATCCCTCCTCTCTTCAAATAATAGGCTCATCCTATTATTTTATTACACATGCAATTTAATTCCAAAATTCAAATCACCTCATTAATTAATTGTGTTGGCAATTAATTAAAGAGAGGGAGAAGAAAGATCCTCATTAATTAAATGCGTTTTCATTTAATTAAAGAGAGGGATAGGAAAGATCCTCATTAATTAAATGCGTTGGAATTTAATTAAATAGAGGGAGAGGAAAGATCCTCATATATTTGAGGGGTTGTAATGAATTAATGGAGTGAGGGAGGTGGAGAGATTGGAAATTAGAGGGGGTTTTCCAAATTAATGATGGGGTTTAAAGAGTTTAGTGGAAAAAATAAATGGTTAGGGCTCGTGTGGGCCCCACCTCTCTAATATCAATACATGGGTAGTTAGGTGGCTGTGGGTTCCACCCTTAACTACCCATGGGAGGAATTAACATCCTTAGAAACATACAATTTTTCTAACAATTTTATTTATCTTTTATTTTAACTAAATCATGATTTATAACTTCAAACCCGCATAAAACCCAACTGCGGTAAATGTCCCATTAAGAAATTACCGGCACTGCGAGTTCATCGGTGCCCTCGAATCTCAATTCCGAGCACCAGTTCAAAAGATTGAAAAACCCGCTCATTCGTTCAGTGAACATACCTGAGATAAACATCGGAAATTGATTCTGGGCACACTGGGCCTCAGAATCAAGTGTCTTCAAAAGCCACAAACTCGTAAAATTTCAAAGTATTTAAGAAAAAAAATTTCCCTGAAATTTCCATGTATTTACATGAAAAGTATGAAAATATTGGCTCTATCATGGGGTCATGGTGGTTAAACCCTATGTTGGGAGTCAGTATTAAATTTATTTTTTTTATGGCTAGGTCTTATGAAAATTCAATTTAGAAATAATATGTCCTTGTTCGTCGAAGGTTATGGGATTATTTTAGATTAAGGTTTTGGTTTCTATGAGATTTAATTCCTTTAACATGCCATGGGTGATTTATCATTCTAAACCCTTTCTCCACATAAAATCGGCGGTATTATTATAGTTCTGATAATGATATAATTTTTCCTTCATATTGGTAATTTTTCTTATCGTATATGAATGAGGATTTAAATGGATCTTAAGATTCATATTGTTATAAATTTGTTCAAAATATCTCTAGGTGTTTGTGTAAATGGTCTAAAGAATATCATATAGAAAATTGATGTTTTAAAATAATTTTTTAGATACTAAACTAAAAAAAAGATTTCTAAATGTATTATCTCATGTATCATATTTTTTATTTAAAATTAAATGGAGTGAATGGAAATGGACTCTATTTCCTTTGAAATTTTGTGTTATTTTTGTTAATATTTCATTATTTTTACACATGGATTCTTTTTTTTTCATTTGTACTGATATATTAAATTTTTTCCAAACTACCTAGTATGTATTTTCTATATGTTAATCATGAAATGAAATTTTATTTTCCTTTGAGATACTTTATTTTTATTTATTGATTCATATTTTGTTTTAAAAGGTTCTCTTATGTCTTAAACCTTAGGTTAAATATTTAAATCCCATTTGGAAAACAATTTAAAAGGATTTCTTCATTTGAGTAATCAATTTAGTTTATAATGCCATTTTTTAATTTTATAAAAAAAATTTAGATTGATATCCTTTATTTATATTTTTTTATCATTATGGTTATGTGAAAATATATTGTTTCCATTTAGAATATGTTTTCCCCATTTCGAATATGTTTTACTTTTTTAAAAAATTGAAATAGTGTTTTGGAGGTGACATGATGGATATTTTTATATATCCCTAATTTTTTATATGATTGATTTTAGGATTCATATTACTCACATCTATTTAGTTAATCATGGGAATATTGGGTACTTATCTAGGGACCTAAAAAGTACACCTAGGAATTGAAACACTCTCCCTAGCCTTGGATTATGACACTACCTATAATGTAACCATAAATTTGATGTGACTATACTACATTAATTTTGACATATCACTCCTTAGAATCATGTATCTAGTTGGACATTATTGGTTTTTCACATAAGAAAGTATGCACAACAATTTTTATAGTTACCATAGTTCCCTATAAAAACTCCCATGATGTCATGTTATCATTATATTTTCATTATTAGAAGATATTGCTGATTCTATTTAGTTATCCTTCCAGTGAATTAATGGATTATATGGTTTTTTAAAATCATTTATATTTACTTTACATGATTATATATATTATATGTTTACCTTTTTTCTTATGGTGGTTAGTTTCATCTGGTGTTCTCAATTTATTTCTTATATATGGGATTCTATATCTGAATAAATCATGTATTTATACTTCTCATGTATATTTAACATTTTAAAATCATGTTATCTAATATTTTTGGAAATGAATGGGTAAGGTATTGATTTATAAATTTTTTTAATATATCATGGTTTTGAATTTATTTATATACTTTAAACTCATTGATCTACTCATATATCATGGTAAGGATTTACTATACTTCTTTATTTATAGTTTTCTTTTATACCATGGTTTCTTATAACTCATCGATCTGCTCTTAATAATGTTGTTTGTTTTTAAAAATGGTATATGGAATTTTTTTATGTTTTTGGGTTTACCCAAACAATAAAAAGGTATTATTTTCATAAAATATTTTTTTTCCAACATTCATAAATGAAATAACTTATAAAATGAAACGACTAATGAATTCTATTGGTGAAACCTAGCTAGGAAACCTTATAAAAACCCTATTATAACACTTAGTGACTTTAAACTCAGTGGAATTTTTATGTTCAGGTTACTGAGAAGTTATTTTTAGTAGAATAATTCTATTGAGTCACTCATATCGAAGGTTTTAGGATTTTTTTGATTGATGATCTTAGTTCATGATGAGTTGGTTAGTTAGGGTTTTGGGATTTAAGGTCGCTTTGGTTTTCATATAAACCAACCATATCATCCTCTCTTTTATCTTGGTATTTTTTATTCAGTCTCATTTTATTTATGTTTTATTATGGAATTTAAGTGGTATGTTTATCATTTATTGTCCCATTAGTTGATCCATTCATATTTAAAAATTATTAAAATATTTTTCATGGATTTATAACTTATTCACGATTCATTCTAGATTATTGGTATGAATTAAATTTGATGTTCATTATTGTTTATTGAGAGAAACTTCTCCCATGTGTGTCTCCTTGATTCTAGGGCGCAAGTTATTAGCATATGAGGGGTTATAAACTCCCTTCATGCCTTACTAAAGACTATCTCAGTTTCATGTACAATATATCCATGGTTGGTTCATGAAAAAATGGTATTAGAAATGAATTTTTAGGATTATTTTTTAATAAATTTTAGATTGTAGATTATTGTTTTAGAACCCAATATGTAGGTATTAAAAGAGTCTAGATTGCTCTTTCTTTCATGGATAATTTAGTTACCATTGACATTCAGGTTTATAGTAATTAATATTAATATTTATCCTCATTTATTATAGGGTATTTTGATCCAAATTCATGGTGTTTTGAGATATATAGACGTTATTCATTTTGTTGATATATTTTTCAGGTTTTCAAATTACAATGGGGAAATAACTATAGGTTGTTGATTGGAACACATAGTTCTTCAAACTATGGGAATCCTTAGTGCATGGTAATGAGAATCACTAAATGATGGTTTCATGGTTGGTTCATGGTCCACTAAACCGTGTAGCCAAACCCTAAAAATCCAATGACTACTTAAAATTTATATGTTTATCCCTTTTTATTTTTGATTTAATTATTAATTTTTAATTCACTATTTGGGATGAGTTATGAAGAGTATTTATGATTCACTAATTATATAATGTCAAATTTCATTGACACATTAAGGTGATAATTGGGTTTCGATAGTGAATGTTAGTTTTCAAATTAGTAAAAGATAATTTCCTAATTAAGTAAAATATATTTTATCGTTTAATGAATTGTAAATAATATTCAATTATGGACTTGTTAATTGGATAATCTACTTTCAAGTGGAATTTAATGGTTCAAAAACTAATGCAAATTTTTTTTAGCATTATTATTAAAAGGATTAAAAAAAATTATTCCATTTTTTGTTTTGGTTTTCAAGGATGATTCTATGATTTAATGTTTTGTTTTTTTACATTTAATTTTTTTTGGTGAGTTGGATTTTGAGTGTTTTTATTGATTAATGAATTTATTTTTTATTAAGATTATTACTCTTAGAAAAGTATAAATGGTCCATATGAAGTCTATATCTTATAGAATTATTAATATTAGCACCTATTAGGGTTCATATGCTATTTTTCCAAATTACCATCCCTCTATATAATTCATGTTGATTAGTATATTAAAACCCATATTGGAGTGTCGACCTTACCAAAGAAATCAAAAATAAACATTGATTCATCATTCATGGAATTTATTTAAGACTGTAGTATTCAAATTTTCTCTCTTTTCCTGGATTTGTAAGGAGATATTGTTAATAAGGATATGATTATAGAGTTAACCACTTAAATGTGTCCCATGATGAGTGGTTCCTCTAAATATTATCATTGTTAATAATCCTTTATCTTGTGAGAAGTATATGCAGGATAAACCCTAGATGGAGAGAATAAATAATTTAAGAGGATCTTCCCATTTAGTTATCATTACTACATTAGAAAAGTGATCTATTATATCTTTATATCACATGTATGATGGGAAATATAATCCCTATTATTTTAATGTTCTAATGACTAATCATTATTGTACTCAATTAAGTATTTTTATAAGTTCAGTGAATTTAATTATCATAGTCTAGAATTAGGTGATAGTCTGATGGTGCCTTTTCTTTGTATTTATTTTCATTTATGTAATTTTTTTATTATTTTATATATTCCATATATATTATTATTCAATTACTATATAATGTCATATTTTTGGTTTTTTATGATTTCCTATTCATTATAAGATTTCATATTTGATTTTGAATTATTATGGATGTACCTCCTAAATAGTTATACAATATTGGGGTGTAGGTTATACCCAATGGTTATTTTCCATAAATGGATTTTTTTTCTCTCTATGTTTATGTAAACATTAAATGGAGGGGACACAAATTACATGTTCAAAATTTTTATTATCTCATTCGGAATTTCGTGTTTCTATATCTATTCTTATATGGTTTGGGGTTACTAAATATCCTTTGTAGATTTGGAAAGATGTTTTTGAGGTGTTGACCTTACCATTTACAAATTGTACACAAAGTTTTTACTTCAGTTTTGATTCTCTATCTAATTAATTCTTTCCTTTTATTCTATGTGAGAATGATCGTGTTAGCTCATGGAAAAAATAACTTTATAGGAGAATAAAGTATTATGGTGGAGAGATTTGTCACTCCTAAATATCATTTTTATGTGTTTTTATATTTAATTATTCTATTTATTCTAATTATAAAATTCATAGATTAAAATGATCATTTTTAGGATTTTTTTCATACCCACATGCATATAATAATGTATATTGAATCATACGGACAATCTGTGAAGCTATTCTAAGGAGACTCATTGTCCCTTGGTTGGATCATGGTTTAGGATACTATAATACTTACTTTTACACAAAAAAGAGAAAAATTGTTAGTTAATACTTATGTATGGGTCTATTTTCTATGTTTGGTTTATGGTTATGCGAAACCTTGTAGAATCCATCCTGCTTTTCTAGAGAGGGTTACACAGTTGAAACACGGTTTGGTAAACCATGTGACCAAACCATGAGGTATACTTAGATTCTTAAAATTATTAATTTATTATTTAACCGTTTTCAAATTAAGTCCCATCAGTGCCTATACTCCATCAAATTCATTAAAATAATCTAAAGGATACCCGTAAGACTAACTCCCCTCTATATCTTAATGATTTATTGGCTTCATATTTAATTTCTTCTAGATTCTTTAAGGTTTTCTCCCTTTTTTCTCTTGTCCTTTAATGATCCTATCATTTCATCTTACTCTAATAATTGAGGGACCATGTTAGTGTAACCATAGGTTGGGGGTTTGTTCATAAATTTATCATTTTTAGTCAAAAAATGACTAAAATACTTCTCTAAATATGTTACTTCTTGATTTCCGGTTTTAATTTAAAATTTAGCATACTAACTTGAAATGGATTTGATTACTTTTAAAATTATGTGTTATTTTGTAAATATTTCATGATTTGTACTTATGGATTCTATTTTATAATATTTTATGATATTATAGATTATTTTCTAACTCCTTATTATTAATTTCTATATGTTCATATTGTTATAGAATTTTTTTTGAACGAGTTATTTTATAAGTATTGTGTGATATATAGTTTTAAAATGGGTTGTTATTTCTTAAAACATGGTTTAAATATCTGTGTAAAATTTAGAAAAATATTTAATAATATTTCATGATTTGAGTATTCAATTAACCATGAAAGTCCTAATTGTAATTTTATGAAAAAATTTAGATTGAGATAGTTTCGTTATATATAATTTTGATCTTTATTTTTATATGAAATATTTAGATTACATTTGGAATATATTATTCATTTTGGGGTATTTTTTAATTTCATTAAAATTGGTTGTCTTAGTGAAGGTTTTTTTGAGGTTATATGGGTGTTGTTTTTATTTTTCATTGATGTTTTAAGTGATTGATTTTATAATTTATATTACTCACATATATTTGGTTGATCATGTGAACCTCATGTACAAAGTCTGGTCTTCTTTCATGTGCCACTAGTAATTTACATCCTCTCCCTATCCACAGATCATGACTATAATTATAATTATACCATGACATGGATGTGAATTTCAACTAGTTATTTGTTTTAGCACAACCAAAATGCCCATGTTTATTGGATATTATGGGTTTTAAACATAATAACATGTGAGGATAATAATCTAGTTTGACCTTAGTTACATAAGACAAATCCCATGATGTTAGGTTATCTTTCTATTTGGTTAGTGTAAATTATTGTAATTTACATTTGGTACGATTTACTTTATTTGAATGGATGTCATTTTTATTTATAATCAATTATCTTTTATTTACCCCTATAGATGCTGTTATTGTTCACTATTGTTTTTATTTGTTTGTTATTTTCATGTGGTGTATTCTATATATTTCTAATATATGGGTTTTCTCTATAAGTATACTCTATATCTATATCATTATGAATTAATATTGTTATTTCATAATAAACTTATCAATTTTTTTGGGAAATGAATTTGTAAGGTGAGGATTTAAAATCAATTATAAATATCGCATTATTTTAAAGGTATTTTGATATTTTCATTTGAAAGGGTATTTAATTGAATTTATAGAATATTTTTGATCTACATTAAATAATGTAGTGTGGTTTTAAAAAGTGATGTTTTGATTTTCATTTATGGTCTATTTACCCTAATTCTTAAAATTATTATTTCCATAAAATATATCTCTAACTAGAATTCAAATAATGGCTTATGAAATGAATTACATAGAGAATTTTATTGGTGACACACTAATGGGAAACATTTATCACACCCTACTTATATCACATGGTTTTTAAAGACTATATGGATATATTGGGTTCATGTTGTGGGTTGAGATATGTTTCTTTTTAATATATTTCTTCCCTGAGGTCCTTCGTGGAGTGTGTTTGATGTTGGTGCAGCATAGTGAACTTTGGTTATGATGGGAAATTTGGTTGGTTATTTGGGATTTAATATGAATTTGGTTTTCATATTTACCTAACAAATAGTACCCTCTATTATATTGGTATTTTTATTTTTTCCCATTTTATTTATTCTATATTACTAGATGTTAATGGTATGTTTATTTGTTTGTGACTTTTTGGTTTGATTTATATTAGAAACTTCTTAGTAAATTTCACATGGAAGTCCATATTATGGATGATCCATACAAAATTATTGATAATAATTCATTGTATGTTCAATAATATTTATTGGGAAAAATTTCAAAGAGTGTTTACTTAATTCTCATGAACTAGTTTTCATCCTGTGCGCATCAAGAATTCCCTTCGGACCATTTCACACATTGGCTTGGGTGTCAGCTCAATATAGGGTGGGTTGGTTTGTTACATAAGATGTGAAAGAACTCAACATCAGCTATTAACATGTAGGGACCTCAAATGATCCTATGATGGAAGAAACATATAATTGGAAGAATCCATTAAAATATCACATAGTCTGGGGTAGTTAAAATTCATGTTAAATTTTAATTTTGGTCTCATATTAGGGAATATTTTGAAAATTGGTATCCATATCAATATTCATTGAGATTGAATTTGTCTTATATATATTTTCATATGTGATAATATGTAACGACCCAAACATTGGAAGAATTTTTTTTCCAACTTTTGCGTGTTATTTTATTTTATACTCAACAAAACTATATCATTAAAGTAATGAAGTGAGTATAATTAAAATGATATTGTTGGGTTTCGACTATTACGTGACTGTTAGTCAATACGACCTTTAGAAACTAAACTCTTAACATTACGAGTATTGTTTTTAAATACAAGTTATCTTGGTTAATTAATACAAAAAGAAGAGTCGATGGTCTCATCCAGTAGACTCAGGCCAGACGAAGCCCATGTGTCAGAGTTTGGGAAGGAGGTAGCATCTCTGGGCTTTTCTCTGGACCAAGCCCAAGCTGAGCTTCAACATGTGAATCTTGAATGTAATTTCCTAAGGGATAAGTTGAAGTTGATAGAAATCACCACTCGGGCAATGTTTTCTGAACCTCCCCAAGATTCTATAACCATAGCACACCTTACACATAGGTTCAATGTAGGTGTTATAAGGGGCTATGTAACAATACCTTAGATAATTTTTTATATTCGCTTGGTCTAAATAAAAATTATATTTATTCTTATGGTAATATATGTGAATTTCAAATGTCTGGATAAATGTTGAATGAATTTATAGAAGTTCCATTTTATTGATGAATTTTGGAAAAGGGGTGTCTTAAATAATTTTGTATATTATAAATAATTAATATTGTGAAATTATTTTCAAAAAATGGTATTCTAAAATTTTAATCTGTAAGAAATTTAGATTCTAATAAGATCAATATGATTTTTAGTGAATAGTAACGTATAAATAGTAACATACCCTTATGAATATTAGTGAATAGTAATGAATAGTAAATCGGTAACAAAATCTAAACTTCACCCATGAATGTATAAATATAATGTGGACATCTTAAAAGTGAAAAAATGATCATAGTCTAAGTTTTGGTATTTTAATATGTCGTAAATACATTATTTGCAATTTTATAATTAATTTAATAATTTAAAATGGAAATTAATTTTCATAAAATGTAATCATAAATTTTTACTTTATTGTCTTATGTTTACAAAATAATTTTATGGGACATTGATTGCATTTTCAAGGTGTTACAAAACGAGTTATAGATTTAAAGCTGTTTATTTGGAATAAATAATGATTTTATATAAAAATTAAATTAAAAATATTTTGAAAATTATTTTCATAAAATGGAGATCATTTTTGAATTTAGATCATCAATATTATGTTAGGGTAAATTTAGGGATTTTTATGAAACAGTTGAATTTTCGGTGAATAGTAAAAATAGAGTTTTGAGTTTTGGGTGTTTAAGGAAATAATTGATGATGTAATAATTATGTAATCATTCTGGTTGACTTTTGAATAGTAATATATGTTATTTGGTGTCCTAAGTGGCCAATACCATGGGCAATCCCACGGTTTTGCAAATACCACCGATGAGGGGTCCCTTGGAAATTAATTAAATATTCTCTCACTTTTCCTATAAATACCAAGCCATTCCTTCATTCATTTAATTCCAAAATCTTCCAAAACGAATTTCTAGACTTTTTACCTCCCATGGTGTCCCCCCAAGGTCCCCTCAAGCCCCCAAGGTCCCAACCTTCAAGATTTTGATGTTACTCTTCAAGGTAAGAGAACTTTTCACCCTCCTCTTTTATGTCATGACTTCATTTATGTTATTTCATCTAGTTTTCAATTCATTATGTGGTGGTATGTTCTAATATATATTTATTACTATACATTTCATTTCCAATTTATGAGAGACCCTTTCCTCTCTAATAAACATATTTTTCTAAATTATAAGCGACGTCGTTAGGTTGCCGCTTTTTCATAAAAGAAGTCACATTTTTTCTTTTCTTTCATGTTTCCTTTTCATGCGTTGTGTCGTTACACACCATTATATTATTTATTTTAATAATGAACCTCTACTGTAAATTATTCATTTATTTATGTGAGGCCCTTGTCCCCTATCTTTTTATTGTTTTCTAAAACCATGTTATATAGCTGTTATGCTGCAGAAATTTTGTCTCAAAATATTTCTCTCTTTTTATCAAAAAATTCAACTGTTTTATTTATCTGAATACCTAAATATATTTTCATTTCTAGATTTATTTATCAAGACATAAAATTGATCTATTTGATTCTATAATCTACATACATGAATCTCTCTTTCTTTTTCCAAGGGTTATAAAAGACATAACGATCATATTTCTAAGCACTTTTAAAACGTCAAGATTTTGATGTGAAAACCATTAATTTTACTCTCTATGGGTTATATATGAAATGTTTGATAATTATCTATGTGGCTCAAATTAATATAAAAAAATATTAATGGTGCGCCCTAATAGTGCTCCAATGCATTGGGTAAATAATTTAATCTCTAGAGATGACAAGTTTCACCATACCTTGGTGAATAACATTGGTAATTTTTGTGATACCTTGTGGATGAGCCTTGGAGATATGTTCATGAATCTCTAAATTAAATTTTTTAGCCAAAATATTCAATTTATTATTCATGTTATTTTCATTATTCAATTCATCTACTTCAATTTCTCATGTCTTTATGTTTTTTATCTTGTTTTTATTGATTTTAAAAGTAAACTGATACCCTTGTTTTCCTTATTAGGCCTTCTACTCACCCTTTCATTTGATGTATGTATCCAGGTTATGAGATGAAATAATTATACATAAGAAGATATATTATGAAGCCCTTCAATTGGATTATAATAATGTTTGTTTTCATGTTTTATGTTCCTTATTTCAAAGACACTATTCTTTAAAGATCCTCTATTTGGGGAATTTAATGAAAAGATATGTAATAAAAAAAGGTGGTATTCCATAGTTGGTATCAAAGATAGTTTAGTTATTTCTGGAAATTAGGCTATGAAATCATTAGGAATAACCCTATAGAAAATATTAAATATAGAAATACTTCCTGGTATTTTGCTGAGTGTTAAGTAAATGGTTTATCAAGAAAATACATTCCTTTCTGGATATGAGTAGGTAGCGGCGTCTTTAGCACATATATACCTAGGAGTGAAAACTCTGACAAGGAGTTTCAGGCATGACCCATGGTATCTTCATACATGACAATGGGTCTTACTGCACACTTCGTTATGACACTCTTAGGGGATATATTTGGATAATCATAAGCTTTTTATGAATCATTGTGAATGATTTATAGAGAAATGAAATTGTTTAAAGCATGGTGTTTTAAGATTTAAAATACTTTATAGTTAAAAAATTCATAAATGAAATAATCTTCTCACTGAGGTTTTTTTATTTTAGAATATTTCGGGCAATAGGAGGAACTGTGCAAATGGTGACTGCAATGAACCATGCACTGACGGCCCTCCGATAGAAGCTAGAATGGAAGCTCTAAGGCAAATAATGAACCAACTGACTCAAGTTATGGGAAATAACATGAATCAAGCTGAGAGATTGATTTTACCATGAAGGTAACAACTTTCTGTTGAATCCTTTATGCATCAACAACCACTATCCTTTAGTGGATCTACCGACCCATTGATTGTGGAATAGTGGATCAGCTCCATTGAGAAGATCTTTTCTATGCTCTATTATTCTGAATAAGGGAAGGTTACCTTGGATGTTTATCGCTTAGAGGGAGAATCTGATTAGTGGTGGGAACTAATTCAAAATCCAAGGTCAAGAGTGGATGTTGAATCTATAGAGTGGGAAGAGTTCAGACGGATATTCATCAATAAATATTTCTCTCGATCGGTGAGAACAAGAATGGAGAAGGAGTTTCTCGAGCTGAAGCAAAAGGAGAATGAATCTGTGAGAAGCTACAAGATGAAATTCAAAAAGATTTCATGTTACACCACTATCATTATCATACATTCAAATGGTAAGGTTGATAGATTATTTGGTGTACTCAGACCTCATCTACAGAAGAATCTATCCAACCGATATTACGATAGCTATGAGAAGATCATGCGAAGTGCTATTAAAGTCGAATTGGAGTTTCGTGAGATGCAATGGTCTCATAAATACAATGACAAGAAATGATTGATAGAGCCAAGCATAGGGAGGATCTTCGATCAGTGAATAAGAGGCAATCATGTACAGCCTCCCACATGTAATAAATGTGGGAAGAAGCATTTGAGGAACTACCTGATCAGGAGCTGGAAGTTCTACAAGTGTGGTAGAGATGGCGACATTGCGTGGAATTGTCATAGTGAGTTAAAGCCACAACATACCAACACGAATGATAATGGGAAGATGATGTAGGCCCTACCTGATGTCCAATTCTATAAGTGTGGACAACTTTGGCACTATTCCAATCACTATCCAAATCTGAGGGCAGTGGAGGAGAATCACCACCAGCCTCGAAAATAGCCAAGGGAACAAGTTCATACTTTTTCAATCAATACAGCTGAATTTGAAGCACCAAATGATGTGGTGGTATATACTCTTTTTGTTCTATCAAAGTTATAAAGAACTTTTTTTATTCTGGTTTTACGCATTCCTTTATTTCCTCCATTTTTTCCAATAATTTAGAATCAACCCCCAATTTTCCAAAAGTATAGTTATCAGTCAAGACTTCTTGTGGGATTATTGAACCATTGTAAATATTTAGAAGCTCTAGTATTTACTTTAGGGAGAACAATATTATCGAAAATCTCGTAGTCATTCCCATGATGTAATTTGACATTATACTAGGGATGGACTGGCTCTCAAAGTATAATGCTAAGATCAAATACAGAAGCAAGGAAATATCAGTAGTTTTGAATGGAAAACCTACAGTTATCTTCAATGGATAGATACCTCAACCTGATATTTTTCTATAAAAACATCTTATAGGCTTCTTTATAGAGTTGATCAGTGAATAAGAAGAAGGAAATGATATTTTGAGGATAGAATATGTCCCCATCGTCTAGGAATACGTTGACATGTTTTTAGAGGAGTTACCCAGAAATCCCTTAGAAAGAGAGGTAGAGTTTTCCATTTAACTCATACCTGGATCACATATGATATCAAAGACAATGTATATGATGGAAAATGTGGAGCTAGAGGAGTTAAAGAAACAACTCTAGGATCTTTGGGAGAAGGGTTTTATCCGACAGAGTGTGTATCCTTTGGGAGCACCAATTCTATTTATGAAGAATAAGGATGGATCGACGCGGATACACATTGATTATAGAGAACTGAATGAGATCACAGTGAAGAAAAAATACCCCTTCCAAGAATTGATAACTTGTTTGACCAACTTTGTGGGGCTCAATTCTTCTCTAAGACTGATCTTCGATCAGGTTACCATCAATTAAGGGTGAAGAAATAAGATATTCCAAAAACATCCTTCCTATCAATATATGGGCATTATGAGTTTTTTATGCCCTATGGACTGACTAATGGACCAACTGTTTTTATGGATTTGATGAATAGAGTTTTTAATGACTACCTTGATAACTTTTTGGTAGTTTTATTGATAATATTCTGATAATTCCAAAAGCCACTAAGAGCATGAGGAGTATCAAAGGGGTATTTTTAAAACTCTATGTAAGGAAATGCTTTTGGGGAAGTTCAAAAAATGTGAATTATGGTTGCAAAATGTTGCTTTCTTAGGGCACATTGTAACCAATGGAGGAATCACAATTGACCCTGCAAAGATAAAAGTTGTAGAGGAGTGGCCTCAACCTTCAATAATAACTGATATTCGTAGTTTCCTTGGATTAGTGGGATATTATAGGAGGTTTGTTAAAAACTTTTCACGAATTTATAATCCTTTAACCAAGTTAACATGAAAAGGGGTCAAGTTCAGCAGGATAAAGGAGTGTGAATAATGTTTCCCAGAGCTGAAGAAGAGATTGGTTCCTATACCCATGTTAACTATTCCCTCAAGGGAAGAATGATTTGTTATGTTTAGTGACACATCTCTAAAAGGTCTTGGGTGCTTCCTCATGCAAAATGACAAGGTAATTGCATATGCATCTCAACAGTTGAAGACTCATGATCAAAACTATACTATGCATGATCAGGACCTGGTTGTGGTCGTTTTTTCTCTAAAGATATGGAGGCACTATCATTATGGGGGGAAATGAGATATATACACAGACCATCAAAGTTTGATGTATATTTTCTCACAAAATGAATTGAACATGAGGTAGAAAAGAAGGTTGGAACTTCTCAAAGAGTATGATTTCTCAATTCATTATAATCCCAGAAGAGAAAATAAAGTCATTGATGCATTTAGAAGGAAAGATCGGGTTTTACTTTCCAATATGAGGATTCAAATAGATCCTTTGACCAATGACCTAGTAAATATGGATGTGGGAATTATAAGGGAACAGACATCATCAACCCTAACCCAAATGATTTCTCAACCATCATTACTATAGAAGATCAAGGAAGCTCTGAAAGAAGATCCTTTGTTACAGAAGAAGATTGAGGCTGTGAAGGATGGGAAGTTTCCTGAGTTCAATATTGATCCAGAAGGTGTATTGAATTTAGTACCAGACAATGTGTCCCATCTATTCTAGAAATAAAGGATTTGATGGATGAATCTCATAGATCTACTTTCTTTATACATCCAGGAAGCATGAAAATGTATAGAGACCTTTGTGATCTTTATTGGGGGGATAATATGAAAAGGGAGATTGCTGACTACACTTAATGGTTCCTGGTGTGTCAGCAGGTGAAGGCAGAGTAACAACATCTTAAAGGTGTATTACAACCACTACCCATACCATCATCGAAATGGGACAATGTCACTATAGACTTTGTCACTGGTCTCTCGAGAACTTCAAAAGGAAACAATGCGATATGGGTTATTGTGGACCTTCTCACCAAGAGTTACCATTTTATCTCTATTCAAGAAGATTTCTCTCTTGATCAACTTGCCAGGATTTACGTAAAGGAAGTGATAAGGATATATGGAGTTCTACTTTCTATCATATCTGATTGTGATTTAAGGCATAAATCAAAATTCTGGAGAAGTCTTCAACATGCTCTAAGCACTGAATTGAATTTTTGTACGGCCTATCACTCCCAAACTGAATGAAAATCTGAAAATACTATTCGAACAGTCGATGATATACTGAGAACATGCTCAATAGAATTTAAAGTTATAATGACCTTGCTCTTTATTACGCACTAAAACATGATTTATTACATAAACATCACTTGATAAAACATGGAAAATCAAGAGGTTTAATGTCTTTGGGGCTTAGTATCATTACATAACAACATAAAACATGAAATGCATCATCTTTATTGAAATCATTATTTACATGACCACTACATTCCCTCATACATAGCATTGCATGGGATAACCTGAGGACATGCATAAGAAAAGGGTGAGCTATAAAACCCAGTAAGGGAATAAAAATGGATTAACATGAAGAATATAATAAATTTTAGATAATAGGTATATCAATGTATCACAAGATAAACTTTAACATTAAGGTATGATAAAGCATGATAATCATAACATGGAAATGTGGAAACAACATTTAACAAGGAATTAGCATGAGCCAAGGCTCATTGCACATGAAGCATGAGTAAACCCTCATTACACATGAATCACAAGTAAGAACTCATTTCTCTTGAATTAGAATGAGCCAACACCCATTTCACATGAAGTATCATGATACTATACTTTACCCAATGCATTGGAGTGCTATCAGGGTGCACCCTTCATAAACATTTCATTTCATGCATAAGTGTGTCACATGGATCATATAACATGAATTAAATCAACATCATACGTTATTCCACGATTAAGTAATGTGGAATTAATAAATGAAATTACCATTCAATATGTATATGTGCATAAAGGTGAATACCCTTGATAGAGACATCGGTATGTTATTCACTACACAATGATCTTGGCTGGAAAAAACACAGTACAATTTCGGCCGCATAACCACGTGACATAAGGATTCATGAAAATGGTTGACAAGAGAAAAAATGGTGTATCATCATAAGTACATGAAATGGACAGTAAGGGGGTCATATAGATACATGTACCAACATACATAATGGAATTGAGATGCATAATACAAAAGACTTACTTGGATGTAAAAGAGGAGAGATAAATCCCTCATAGAATTTTAGCATGGTAACGGGTGTACATGAGAGGAGTTAATGAGAGATAAAGGGGTCTCAAATTTTCCAAACAAAAAAGGGCAGTATGGGGAAGTTGGGAAATCATACACCCTACATTTTCAATTGAAAACAAATGGGCATAACAACAAAAAATAGACAAAATAATAAATGAATAAATCCCTTACTTGGAAGTGTGACCCCAAAGGATTTGAAGAGGCTTGAGAGAGGCTTTTTTAGAGCTTGGGAAAACTTGGTAGGATTCTATAGAGAGGATATCTGGGGTTCGTTGAACTTCAAAGGCTTTTACTAAAGAAGATGTGGGAGCTTGGTTGGGTTTATATATGAAAGGAGAAGGAATTCATTATTATTTAGGTTTGGGACATCTCACATTAAACAAATCAATACCACACACCATACCATGGTTTTTAACCATGTTTTTTTTCAAAGGGGAGTGAAAAACAATATTTTATAAGTCCAGTGGCCTAACTTCTTAATATTATAGGGTTTCTTTTGTGGAGGTGAGTCACACTCTCAAGGAAAATAATTTAAAAAGGAAAATGTTTTATAAGTCTTGGATGGTCTACAAAAGCATTGTAAAATAAATAAAACAAATCTAAAATCACATTAATTTAATGATAAAACATATATTGGCCGGACATAATGTTTATAGTATTTTATTACATCACTATTGGGTCATTATGATGTCATAAAACAAATTGTATATTTAAACGGTATTTAATTTTTACCAAAAAATCAACTGACTCAGAAAATTATGAAAAATTCCCCATTGGATAATTTCAATGTCCTGATTCCAAAATTAATATTCATTTTATCTAAATAATTTTTTAAATATGTGAATTTTTACTTTTAAAATAAAAACCGCCATTTACCGAGAATTCATGGCTTCTGACAAAAATAGTTTTCAAACCTTAATAAAAATTTCAATTAAATTCATAAAATTATATGATCATTTATATTTAATAAAAATTAATTTAATAATAATATTTTATTAATATTTTATCAAAATGGATTTCTTAGCTGAATATTATCTAAAAATACTATTTGTGATAGGAAAATGATTTACAAAGTAACAATAATAAAATGAATGCACATTCATTATAAAAAAATAATGTACATAGTCATAGTGTTAGGGTCTTGTTACATAACCCCTTATAAAACACTCATAATACCAAAGGGTAAGGTGTGCGATGGTGACAGACTCTTGGGGTTGCTCGGATAACAATGGTCGGGTGGTAATCTCTATTAACTTCCACTTCTCCCATAGTCGGTTCCGCTCAAGCTTAACATGTTCAAGCTCGGCTTGGGCTTGGTCAAGAGTGAACCCCGTTGATGCCACCTCCTTTATGTGCTCTGATAAATGGGCTTCGTATGGGGCAAGTCTACTAGATGAGGTCATCACATCCTTTTCTTGAGTAAATTGGATTTTTTAAAGTCCTATATTTAAACTAATCATGTGATTACTGTTCAATGGATATATTTGTAACATTCACAATTCATAGTAATATTTTAAAATCCAAAAACATAAAACCAATGAAGTTCACATTTTCTATAACCATAATAAGACATTTAATTAGATCAAGAAGAATATTCATTAATGAAATTTTGGGTCGTTACAATCATCCCCCTTAAGAAATTTCACCCTTGAAATTTACTTTTCCCACACGAAAACAGATGTGGGTAACTTAGCTTCATCACTGCTTCTGATTCCCACGTCACTTCTTCAAACTTTTGGTTTCACCACAACACCTTGACGATGGGTATTGTCTTATTTCATAGATCTTTTCTCTACGATCTAGAATCTTCATTGGTTGATCCTCATAAGAAAGATCATACTCTTTTTGTACTACCTCTGAAGAGAGTACATGTAAAGGGTCTGGTATGTACTTTTTTAAGAGGGATACATGAAAGACATCATGTACTTTTTCCATGGTAGGTGGATGTGCTAGTCGTTTGGCCACAACCCAAACACGATCAAAAATCATGAAGGGGCTGATTTACCTTGGACTTAAATTCACTTTCATTCCAAACCACATGACCTTCTTCCATGGAGATATGCATAGAAATACAATATCTTTAAAATTGAACTCAAGGTCTCATAGATGGTTATCTGCATAACTCTTCTGTCGACTCTGGGCTACCTTGATATACCACTATATGGCTTTCACATTCTCCACCATTTCATCGACCATTTTTGGTCCTAGGAACTTACGCTTACTGAATTCATCCCAACATGCCGGTGTTCTACACCTCTTCCTATACAAGGCTTCATAAGGTTCCATTCCGATGCTCGAGTGGAAACTGCTATTATAGGATTATTCAACCATAGGAAGATGTTGGTCCCACCCTCCTCTGAAGTCCATAGAACATGATCTTAACATATCCTCCAGTGTTTGAATAGTTCGATCATATTTTCCATAAGTTTGAGGATGATAGGCCGTTCTGAAGTTCAGTTTAGTATCCAGATCATGCTGAAGACTCTTCCAAAACATAGAGGTGAATCCTGAATCTCGATTGGATATAATAGATTGTGGTACTCCATGAATCTTTACCACTTCCTGGATATATATCTGTGCCAGTAGATCCAATGATAAATCCTCCTAAATTTTAATGAAGTGTGCAGACTTTATAAGATGATCCACAATAAGCCAGATTGCATTGTCTCCTTTGGATGACTTCAGTAGCATGGTGAAAAATTCCATGGTGAAGTTCTCCCATTTTCATGCTGGTATGCGCAATGGTTAAATCATCCCCTTATACTTCTACCTCTTTGTCTTCACTTGCTAACACACCAAGAACTTTGATGTATAATCAGCGATCTCCTTCATCATATTTCCCCACTAATAATGCTCTCAGAGATCTCGATACTTCTTTGTGTTTCATGGATGAATAGAGAAATTCGAACTATGTTCATCCCCCAAAAGTTCCTTCTTTATGATTCCCATATCAATATTCATAAAATCTAAGAAGATTGGATCCTTCTCAATTCTCATCAATGATAGAATTGCTGGGACCATTCTACTTAGACATCTTCCACCTTGTTTTCTTTCCCAGGGTGTTAATTTATTGAACAGTCATAGTAATTGATCAACTCATACCATCATCGTTGGCACAAGTTCAACTCAGTCTATGTGAATATATACTTGAGGCTTTTTTTGGTCTGTATATATTTCACACTTCTCCCCAAAGAGATAATGCCACAAAATTTTTAAAGCAAAGATCACCGCAGCCAACTCCAAATCATGTTTTGGATAATTCTGCTCATGAGCATTCAATTACCTTGAAGCATAGGCAATGAATTCATCATTTTACATCAACACACAGCCCAAAACCTTCTTCGAAGAATCACTTAATACAAAAAAATTTATACACTTATGGGTTATGTGAGCACGAGCCCATTGATAATCTTCCTTTTTAACTCCTTGAATCATTATTCGCATTCATCACTCCAAGCAAACTTTACTCCCTTCCAAATTAGCCTGGTAAGAGGGTTGGACAATGATGAGAAATTTCTAACAAATCGTTGGTAATATCCAGCTAACCCCAAGAAGCTACAGATATCTGTTACCAATGTTGGCCTCGTCTATCCCTTAATTGCATATGTTTTGGAGGGATCCACAGACATCCCATTGCTTATGTTGATATGGCCCAAGAATGAGACCTCCTTCAACTAGAACTCACACTTGCTATACTTTGCATAGAGATTCTCCTTCCGCAAGGTCTCTAGTACCATTCTTAGATGCTCCTAATGATCCTCCTTGGTTTTGAAGTATATCATAATATCATGGACAAATACTACCACAAATTTGTTGAGGTAATTCCAAAATACTCTATTAATGAATTCCATGAATATTTTTAGAGCATTAGTGAGTCTAAAAGGTATTACTATGAATTAATAGTGCTCATATCTTATATTAAAAGAAGACTTGGGGATATCTTCCTTCTTCCCCCTTACTTGATAATATCACGACCGAAAATCCACCTTGAGAAGTATTGTGCTCCATATAGCTAATTGAACAAGTCATATATTCATGGGAGAGGATACTTGTTCTTTATCATGATTTTTTTATGCTCACGATAATTGACGAAAAGGCACATTGACCCATATTTCTTCTTGATGAAGAGGACTGGTGCACCCCATTGTGAAGCACTTCAGCATATAAACCTTTTATCCAGATTCTCCTGTAGTTGTTTCTTCAGCTTCTCAAGCTCCACAACAGCCATTTTATACACAGTCTTGGATATTGGTAACACCCTATGTATAAGATCAATTGAGAATTCAACATCTCTTCGGGGAGGAAGACCAGGAAATTCTTCAGGAAACACTTCAGCAAATTCCATCACAATAGGCATGTCTTCAAGGGTGGTAGGATCCTTAGACTCAATCATCTAAGCCAGATATACATGCTCATTGGGTGGTAATATCCATGCTTGAGATGATGGAGCTAAAAAAGATTCATCTTCCTCATTGCACATGTATATAATCAGGGGTCGATTCTCCATATAGAGAGTGATTTACCTCTCATAGAAATTTATGATGGCTCTATATAAGGAAATCCAATCCATGCCAAGAATTTCATCAAATTCCACCATAGGGAGTATGACAAAGTTCACCGAGAAATTAAATCCACAAATTATGATAGGGGAGGAGTTATATTAATGGGGATTCAATGATTGCCTCATTTTTTGTACTCACCAAAATCTTTACTTCCATGATTTGTGGTGGGGCTGGGATTATTCTACTAAACTTTTGGGATATAAAATAATGCATATAACCTGAATCAAAAAGTAGATTCACTATTATTGAATGAATAACTAGAGTACCTGTCACCACTTCATTGTCAGGGTTCACTTCGGTAGTAGTGATGGAAAAATCTCTCCCTTTCTACCTTAGAGGTTGTTGGTTTCCTCTAAAAACCCTTGTCTTAGGGAACTGATATGAAATATGCATTGGTTCTTTGTAATTGTAGTAATGAACAATGCGTTGAGGTTCGAATGGAGTGTTCCTCTCCTCTGTTGCAGCTGCAGATTTTTCTTGTCTATAGTTAACAGCTAGGTGCCATTCTATTCCTCCCCTAAAGCATTTCCCTGTCCCATTAATGCAATTTATAAGGTGTTTCCTTTCACACCTTTGGAAAGGGGGGTGCTGGAGCTTCTTAGCACCGTTGTATTTATCCATCGGACCGCCAGCATTGAAGTCCACCTTACGCTTCTTATCTTTATGATACCCCTGAGATTCTCCAATCTCCATTTCGACCATGAGGGCACATTGGACAATTTCCTCATAGCTATCAAAGTCACGGATCACCAGCGCATTTTGTAGGCTAGGTTTCGGCCCACCAAATAAACGGTGAACCTTGCATTCGGGGGTAACGATAAACCTGGAGGCGTATCATGCAAGCCTTGAGAAGTTTTCCTCATACGCTCTAACAGATTCATTGTCTTTTTTCTTGAAGGAAAGGAAGTCCCTTTCCATATTTATTCAGAGAGTGTGCGGAAAATATTTATCGAAAAACTTCTTTCGGATATCCTTCCATTCTAATGCATTGATCTCTTCCTCAGGCTTTGTATTTATGATCAACATCCACCATTGATCGAATGCACCGTCCATATGATAAGTAACCAGAAGATCCTTCTCTTGTTCTGAACATTGAAGGATGGAGAGGATCTTTTCAATGGAGTGGATCCATTGTTTGGCGATTGAAGGATTAAATGATATATTAAAATTATGATTCCTTTATCTCATGGAGCTCTCGATAACGACATATTCTTTCTTAGGGGTGGTTGAATGTTCCTCTTGACCCATGTTTCTTTTCAATGATTGAGCTAACTAAGATAGAATTGTGGCAATGTTTGCGATTCCTTCTCCCATCGGATTGGGCATCTCATTTTCACAGTTATCACATTGATCTTCACATCAGTTGTTTGCTCGAGTCCTCCTATTACTGACCATTGGCTGGAATAAAAGGAAATTTAGGGGTAACACATAAAGGGTAATCCAATGACAAAACTGATGACTTATAAATAACTTTTATTTATTTAACTTATGAATCCATATGCTTCAATCAATGTTATCCATGATCTTCCTTCTAATCTGTATTCTGAGGGAAATTTTTTTTATTCCCTTAATATTGTTTCATACTAAGCTTGTTAATTTACCAATGCATATCCCCCAGGAGTGTCGTAACCAAGAGTGTAGAAAGGCCTGTTTTCATACACCAGTTCCTATTCGAGTCTAGCTCAATGTGGTGTTTTTTGGTTTTACCCCTAGGATACATCTATGACAGAGATGCCTCTACCTTATCCTATACAAACAGGGATGTATTTTCGAGATAAAACACTTAATCAATACTCAATAATACATAGGTATGTTTTTATTATACTTATTTTTGTCTCTATGTATTATCTATGTTTCTCTAATGTTAATCCCAAAAATAACTAAACTTATCCTCTGATACTAACTATAACAACCCTACTCTTTATTACACACTAAAACATGATTTATTACACAAACTTCACTTGATACAACATGGATGATTGAGAGGTTTAGTGTCTTCAGGTATTAGTATCATTACATTCCAACTTAAAACATGAAATATAACATCTTAATTGGAAATTTGCTTTAGAAGACCACTACATTCCCTCGTACTTAGCATAGCATGGGAAAACAAGAGGACATGTATAAGAAAAGGGTGAGCTATAAAGCCCAGTAAGGGAATAAAATTGGAATAAAATGAGGAATAAGATACATTTTAGAAAATAGTTATATCAATGGAGAACAAGAGAAACATTAACGTAAAGGCATGATAAAGCATGAGAATCATAACATGGAAATGTGTCAACAACACTTAACATGGAACTAACATGAGCCAAGGTTCATTGCACATGGATCATGAGTAAACCCTCATAGCACATGAAGAATGAGTAAAACCTCATTGCACTTGAATTAGTATGATTCAACACCCATTTCACATTATGTATCATGATACTATACATTACCCAATGCATTGGAGCGCTATCAAGGTTCAGCCCTCTTAAACATATCATTTCTTGTATAAGTGTGCCACATGGATCATATAACATGGAATCAATAAACATCAAATGATATTCCATGAGTAAGTAATGTAGAATAAAATAATGAATGTAACATTAAATATTTATATGTGCATAATGGTGAATACCCTTGATTGAGACATGGGTATGGTATTCACTACACAATAATCATGGCTTGGAAAATGCAGTGCAATTTCAGCATCATAATGACGTGACATAAGGAATCTTGAAAATGGTTGATGGGAGGGAAAATGGTGTCTCATAATATGTACATAAAATTTATAGTAAAGGGGTCATATCGATACATGTCCCAATAAACGTAATGTAATTTAGATGCATAATAAAAAAGAATTACTTAGATGTAAAAGAGGAGAGAGACATTCATCACCGAATCTCAGCATGGTTACGGGTGTACATGGGAGTAATTAATGAGAGAGAAAGGGGTATTACATTATCCAAACATAAAGAGGGATGTACGGGGAAGGTGTAAAATCATACCCCATCATTTTTAATTAAAAAAAATGGCATAACAACATAATGAAAATTGGACAAAATGAGAAAGGATGAAATCCATTACTTAGAAGTGTGATCCCAAAGGCTTGGGTGAGGCTTGAGAGAGGATTTATGGGAGATTGGGGAACCCTGGGTGGATTATAGAGAGATGAGGGTAAGGGTTGGTCAAACTCCAATGACTATGAGTGATGATGAAGTGGGATCTTTGGTGGGTTTATATAGGAAAGGAGAGGGAATTCTTTATTATTTAGGTTTGGGACACCTCCCATTAAACTAATAAATACCACAAGCCAGAACATGTTTTTTGCCATTGGTTTTTTCAAAAGGGGGGTGGAAAATAATATTTTATAAGGCCAATGGCCTAACTTCTTAAAAAATAGGGTTTCTTATGTGGAGGTGAGTCACACTCTCAAGAAAAATAATTTAAAAAGACAAAATGTTTTATAAGTCTTAGAGGGCCCACAAAATCGTTGAAAAATAAATAAAACAAATCTAAAGTCACATTATTGTAATTATGAAACATATGTTGTCTGAAAAAAAAATTATCGTATTTTATTACATAAATTTAGCATCATTATGATTTCATAAAACACAATATATATTTATACGGTATTTAATTTTTACCAAAAAACTTTGTCTATCTCAGAAACTTATGAGAAATTAACCATTAGTTAATTTTAACATCCTGATTCCAAAAATAATAATAATTTTATCTAAATAATTTTATAAATATGTGAGTTTTTACTTTTAAAATAAAAACTCACATTTACCATAAATTATGGGGTTCAGACAAAAATAATTTTCCAACCTTAATAAAAATTTAAATTGCATTCATAAAATTATATGATCATTTATATTTAATAAAAATTAATTTAATAATAATAATTTATTAAAATATTATTTAACTAAAAATATCAATTAATTTATCAAAATAGACTTAGTTGAATATAAACTAAAAGTACTATTTATTCTCTAAAAACTATTTACAAAGTAAGAATAATAAAATGAATGCACATTATTTATACAAAAATAATGTACATAGTCATAGTGCTGGGGCCTTGTTACATAACCCCTTATAACACCCTCATAACACCGAAGGGTAAGGTGTGTGATGGTGACAGACTCTTAGAGTTTCTCAGATAACATCGCTCGAGTGGTAATCTCTATTAACTTCCAATTGTCCCGTAGTTAGTTCTGCTCAATCTTAACATGTTCATGATCAGCTTGGGGTTGGTCAAGAGCGAATCCCAATTATGCCACTCCCTTTTCAAGCTCTATCAAATGGGATTCATATAGGGATAGTCTACTAGATGATTCCGTCACTTCATTTGTCTATGTAAATTGGATTTGTTAAAGCCTTATATTTATACTAATCATGTTTTCATTGTTTAACGATTATATTCGAAATGGTCACAATTCATAACGATATTTTAAAATCTAGAATCATAAAACCAATGAAGATCACATATTATATAACCATAACAATACATTTAATTAGATCAAGAGGAATTTTTATTAATGAATGTTTTGGTTGTTACAAAAGGTGGATGGGTTCAACATCTCCCATTAGTTGAGTTCTCTTACAACAATAGCTTCCACTCAAGCATTCAAATGGCACCCTTTGAAGATCAATATGGGAATCATTGTATAACTCCTACTTGTTGGCATGAAGTTGGTGAGACAAATATTCTTGGGATTGATCTTGTGCAAGAGATGATAGAAAAGGTCCACGCCATCGAGAAACACATTAAGGCTGCTCGGAGTCTGCAAAAGGGCTATGATAAAAACCATCGATGGGACTTGGAGTTTGATGTTGGTGACAAAGTCTTTCTTTGAATCACACCATGGAAAAGAGAAATTAGGTTTGGGAATAATGGGAAGCTCAGACCTTGGTACATTTTCCCCTATGAAATCCTTCATCGTGTAGGAGCAGTGGTCTGTCGGCCTGCACTCCCTCCAAATCTAGAACAAGTTCATGATGTCTTCCACTTATCCCTCTTGAGGAAGTACATACCTGATCCTTCACATGTAGTAAATCTAGAGGTGGTACAACTGGAACATGAAATCTCTTATGATGAGCATCCGGTGGAGATCTTGGTTTGTAGAGACAAGGTTCTACGAAACAAGATGATGCACCTTGTTAAGGTTTTGTAGAGGAACCATAAATGTGAAGAATCTATGTGGGAAGCAGAGGAGTCTATGAAGCAGAAGTACCCACACCTTTTCTTATTCTTAGGGTATGAGTAAAAATTTCGGGGGCGAAATTTCTTTAGGGGGTAGGAATGTAACGTCCTGAACTTTTGATTAAATTTGGTTTCTTACTTTTGTGTGTTATTTTATTTTATACTCAACAAAACAATATCCTTAAAGTAATGAAGTCAGTATAGTTAAAATGATACTCTTGGGTTTCGATTTTTATATGACCAGTTAGTCAATAAGAACATTGGAAACTACACTCTTAATGTTAGGATTATTGTTTTTAAATAGAAGTGATCTTGATTAATTAATACATAAAGAAGAGTTGATGGCCTCATCTAGAAGACTCGGCCCAAACGAGGCCCATCTATCGGAGCTTGGGATGGAGGTAGCATCTCTGAGATTTTCTCTAGACCAAGACCAAGATGATCTACAACATGTGAAGCTTGAACGGAATCTCCTAAGGGGGAAAACAATCTCATATAAATCACTACTCAAGAAATGTTGTCCGAGTCTCCCCAAGATTCTATCACTATAGCACATCTCACACTTAGGACATATGAAGGTGTTATAAGGGGATATGTAATGAGGCCTTGGATACTTTTTTGTAATCCCTTATTATAAATAAATTTTTATTTCTTCTTATGGTAAAATTTGTGAATTTAAAATTTCTAAATAAATGTAGGATGAATTAATAGAAGTTCCATATTATTGATTAATTTTGGAAAAAAAGGTATTTTAAAATATTTCTGTATACATTAAATAATTAATAATGTGAAATTATTTTCAAAAAATGGCCTTATAATGTTTTGATCTATAATAAATTTAGAGTCAAATAAGATCAACTTGATTTTTGGTGAATAGTAAAGTATGAATAGTAACATACCCTTATGAATAGTAATGAATATAAATGAATAGTAAATCGGCCAAAAAAATTGAAACTTCAACCATGAATGTATAAATATAATGTGGACATCTTAATAGTGAAAAAACGATCATAGTATAAGTTTTGGTATTTTTATATATCATAAATACTATATTTACCTTTTTATAATTAATTTAATAATTTAAAATGGAACTTTATTTTCATAAAATGTAATCATAAATATTTAATTTATTGTATTATGGTTATATAATAATTTTATGGGACCTTGATTACTTTTTCAAGGTGTTACAAAACAAGTTATAGATTTAAAGTTGATTATTTGGAATAAATAATGATTTTATTTAAAAATTAAATTAAAAATATTTAGAAAATTATTTTCATAAAATTGAGTTCAATTTTGGTTTCAGAGCGTCGATATTAGGTTAGGGTAAATTTCTTGTATTTTTCTAAAATAGTTGAATTTTCAGTGAATAGTAAAAATACAGTTTTGAGTTTTGGGTGTTTAAAGACATCATTGATGATGTAATAATGAGGTAAACATTATGGTAGACTTTTGAATAGTATGATATTTTATGAGGTGTCCCAAGTGGCCAATACAAAGGGAATATACCAAGGGAATCCCATGGTTTTTCAAATACCACCGATGAGGTCTCCCTTGGAAATTAATTAAATATTCCATCACTTTTCCTATAAATACCAATCCAATATCTCATTAATTTCATTCTAAAAATACTCCTCAACGAAGTTATATACTTTTTACATCCCAAGGAGTCCTCATAAGGTTCCCTCAAGCCCCTCAAGGTCCCAACCATCATACTTTCAAAGTTACTCTTCAAGATAAGGGAACATTTCACCCTCCTCTTTTAAGTTATGACTTCCTTTATACTATGTCTTATAGTTTACATTTCATTATGTGGGGGTATGTTATTATATATATTTATTACTATTTGTTTCATTTCCAATTTATGAGAGTCCCTTTCCACTCTCATCAACTTATTTATCTGAATTATAAGCAACGTCGTTAGGCTGCCAAATTTTTGTAAAATAAATTACATTTTCTCTTTTCTTTAAAGTTTCATTTTCATGTGGTGTGTCATTCCACCCCATGGTATTATTTTTTTTATTAGTTACCTCTACTATAAATAATTCATTTATTAGTAGGATACCCTTGTCCCCTCTATTTTATTGTTTTCTAAAACCATGTTATATAGTCGTTATGCTGTAGAATTTTTGTCTCAAAATAATTCTCTCTTCTTCTCAAGAAATTATCTTATTTTCTTTATTTTAAAACTCAAATATATTTTCATTTAAATATTTATTAATCAAGAAATAAAATTTATCTATTTTATTCTGTAATTGACAAACATAAACCCTCTTTCCTTTTCCAAGTGTTATAAAAGACATTACAATCATGTTTCTAAGCACTTTTAGAACTTCACGATTTTGAAGTGAAACCCATTACATTTACTTTATATGGGTTATTTATTAAATTTTTGATTATGATCTATGTGGATCACATGAATATAAAGACATATTAATGGTACACCCTTATAGTTCTCTGATGCATTGGGTAAATAATTTAATCTCTAGAGATTACAAGTTTCACAATACCTTGGTGAATAACCTAGGAAATTTTTGTAACACCTTGGGGATGAACCGTTTATATGTTAATGAATGTATAAATTAAATGTTTTCACCACATATTCAAGTTCTGATTCAAATTATTTTCCTTATTAAATTCATCTACTTCTATTTCTCATTTCTTTATGTTTTTTATTAAGTTCTTACTAATTTCACAAGTAAACTGATTCCCTTGTTTTCATTACTAGGCCTTCTGCTCACCCTTTCCTTTAATGTATTTCTCCTGGTTATGAGATGCAATAATTGTAATTAATATGAACTTATAATGAATCCCTAAAAGTGGATTATAATAATATTTTATGTTTTCATGTTTTATATTCCTGATTTCCAAGACACTAGACTTTAAAGATCCTCTGTTTGTAAAATGTAATGAAAATTTATGTAATAGAAAAGGCGGGATTCCATATTATAGGCTTGGTTGGTGTCCAAATTTCTTGGGTGGGTCATAGAATAAGGGTGGGGATTCCCTGTTGTAAATATATTTTATAAAAAATAGGTTACAATATAACATATAGGTGTTGTGGCATGGTGTAATTTTTTATTATTATATTTTCTATAAAATGATAGTGGAGTGTCATGTTAGGAATAAATCAGATCACACCATGATTTCTATGCATTGTAATATGAAGTATAGTTAGTATTGAAACGTATATTAGGTTGTGTGTTAGGAATTATGTTAAAAAATAGTGGCTTCTCACTTATTAATCATAGGAAAATACTAGTGTGTATCGTTGATTATGATACATAAAATATCATGTTTTTTCTATGTTATAAGATGTGATATAGGTGATATCATGGGATAAGAATAGAATATATGAAGCTATATATTTATGGGAAAACGTTTATGTCTTAATGGATAAGAGTACTCATACATTACAGTAACCCTCAAATATGGATTGGTTAACTCAAAGTCACTCTATGATATGTAATTATGCATATGGTCAATGAGATTTGAATAAAGTACCATAACATTATCTATCATATGTAAGAATTTCTATGTGATATGATATATAGCCTATCGACCAATCACACTCTTTAGAATCATGAATAGTTGGTTATATGACCTCATGTGGGCCTCTCTATACATCAGAGCCTTCCAACTATGAGTGAGGGTTGAAGGTGATACCATTTTGAGATTATACCCTCATATTTGAGTGATACAATTAATGGAAATATAAAAAAATTATATCTTCAGAATATTATTTGGAATAAATAAATAATGCATCCCAACCACCAGATATAAATAATAAATGCGTGATGTAATAAAGAAAATATGTAAATATTACATGATTCATGTAGACATCAACAATATAGTTTGTGGTGGAATCAAATAAAACACAAATCAATTATATAAAACATAAAGAAACTACCACCTAGTGTTGAGTCTCAACACAATCCCATCTCATGACCCCGTCTATGTTATCCATATCACCCATCCAACACCAATCCTCTTTCATACCAATAACTATAATCGTAAGGTCTAATAGGGTATCAACGTTCTAAGGACACCTGAGTAGAGTGTGATTATAACTCAGTAGGCCACCACCATTGGTGTCACATACATAACTAGTAAATATAATGTATTCACAATGTGATTTTCTTGTAAAAATTAAATAAATTACAGAGGCACAAAAAATATACCACCATCGATCCCTAGTTTATAAAGTGACGCTCTGGTTCAACCATACCTACTTTAGTCAGTGCCAAATGTAACTAAATATATAACATAACTATCATGAGGAAATGGTTCCCCGCTATAAAACCATTTCATCATATCAACATTACGGGCGAATAATGCCCCATCCTGAAATTAACTCTTTGTATCATCACCCAGGGTATTGTGCCCCATCCTAGAAACATCTCCTCAATATAATCTTTAAAGGGAATGGTTCCCCGCCTTTAAATCTCATATCATTCCAACATTATAGGGAATGGTTCCTCACCCAATAATTATCTATCACATAAACATCGGGGGGAATAAACTACCAATATTGAATCTTATATCATATACATCTGGAAATATACTCAATCCTTATAATCATATAAATGATACGACCATATGAATATCCCAACATGAAATTGTCATGTAGAATAACTAGGGATATTGATCCAAAAACATAAAACCTATCATACATCATCGAGGTGAACGTACCTACCCCATAATATAATAATATAACATCTTAACCTTTTTTAACCACTCTCCTAAAGTTGATAAAAATTCCTAGGTTACTCCCTCAAGTATAAAAACTATTATCATCACTATAGCCACACTCATCTATCACTGTGGTAAACACCACATATTAATCCTATCTAAGTTCAATTAAATATTAGTGCACCCAATGTGGTCTACTAAGACACATATTGATTCAGACCCCTGAATGGTGAATTTCTATCTTTCTCAACACTAGTGTTGAAGCTTGTTAGTAAGAGGTCGTAACATTCCTCAATTCGCTCATGATAACATCATGGAATATCTAATCATACAAAAATGTAACACTAGAACTAAACTAAAAGGGATGGAATAATACACATCCCACTTCAAATTCAAGAGTGGTCAATCCTCTAAAACACAACATACTCATAATTCCTTTCAATGGAATGCTCCCTCTCTGTCTCATATTCTAGTAGTGGAGGAACACTCACCCTATAAAAAACCAAACTAGTAAAGAATATATAAAGTATCCCAATACTTGTGGATGAACTATCTCTAGGTCAATAACTTCAAATCAGTAACTCAACCTTACTCATAAGGAATTATGGGAACATATCAAAATATTAAATATGTATTACTTATTCTATTGACACCCCTCAAAGATCATTATATCTCATAACAAAAGTTTATAGTTTGAACATCTGCTATCAATAGACAAGGCATCAAACTATTTTACAATGGTCTATCTTTTATAAAGAAACTTCTTTTCTTTTCACCGATATTAATATGAAACAATTCACATTTAATTCAACATCAATTACATGCAAGTGGTGAGACCACAAGTCATATGTACATAATAAATTCCCTAAACCATGAGGATACATTTAGGAACCAACTAACTAATTCAAAGTTATTCCCTTTAAAAAATATTTTTTATTCTCTTCCATGTTCAGAAAGACATCGCTAATCAATAAAAGTCCCTAACTCTAAAAACAATCATCCATTCAATCATAAAAATTATGATAAATTTACACATCAGAACAATATTAATTCCATAATTGTTGATAAAGTAATATTAAAATAATTACTCATAGAGTGATCTTTTCGGATCGAAATATTTATCAAAGGGGTTCACAACACTAATGAAAACCACCAATAAATTAACCAATAAAATCCCCAATATCTTATTCCAACACATATATACATTTTACTCTAATCCCGTGAAAATTCATTATAAATTTAAGAAATTTATTATTTCTATAAACCCAAAAAAATTGCATACACTAATAAAGGATATACAATAATCAAGATGAATAAAAGAACTATCATCATGGATCAATTCCGCAATATTCCAAAACAACTTGGTATCAAACCCTTGTTTGAGTTGTATAAAATAATCTATGAAAATATAACGTATGAAACTAAGGAAGAATCAATTATGAGTGAAATATTTACCTCTCGATATTTCCTGTAAAAAATAATGATTAGATAAAAATTAGTAAAGATCTCTCATATAGTCAATGACATGAAGAATAGGGTGGCCTAGGCGTATTAATTTTATTTAAAAAGGCATAAAGTCCTATTTTATTTATAAAATTTGTGAATATTTTTCAAAAAATTGGCAAAAATATCATCATAAATTTTTTACAAAGAAAGTTACTCTTACATATCACACCTAGAGGCCCTTATATAGAACCCTATATAAGGATCATCAAACCTAAAAACATTTCACATTTGGGAATTTACCATTAAATATGCTCAGAATGACCATTTTTCATCACAGGGCCTCTCTATACTTAATATAATTTCCAAAGCGATATGACCCTTTTTACCTTGGTTTTGATATTACAAATTTAGGGTAATAAGCCATAAATATCATGATCTTTTTGAAGAAGAAACCTTGTGTATATAAGATATGTATTTGTTCTTGTCCACTTTATTCTTAAACATCATAATGTAACCCCACACTTAACCACTTTTTTGAAATAGGGGGCTCTAATGTATGACTTTTACAAAAATTTACACTTACAAATATAGGGAAACTTTCGACTGGCCTTAAGAATCATTTAGGATGCTCTTATATATTAAATATTTACTCTAACATGTTAAATAATTAATTTCATGGACCACTATATACAATTAATTGTCCATTTTGTATATGTGGGTTTCCTCACTAGGATTAATTTTTCAAAATCATATAGTATTACACATATTTATGGTGGTTCCCATACCAAAGAGTAACTATTAATTGGGTGACACATATGTATTTTATGAATTAGTATATTTTTAATCTAAAAAATAATTATACATATTATGGTATTACAATTGTTTTTTAAAATACTAAAACACAAAAAATTAGACCAAATTTATCCAAAACACTACAAATTAATTTCAACAATTGCATTCAACTTCTTATCACACTTAAAACTAAAAATTAACAAAGAAAAGTACCCCAACACAAATACAAAAATTGATAGATGACCCCAAACCAATTATGACACAGATAAAATACATATATTTTTTTATTAGACATGGTTAAAAAAATATTTCACCCAAATTACCATTACTGTGCACCCAACTAATACATAACAACCCCAAATTATTAAATTACATGTATTTTAGGTAAAACATTAAAATAAATCAGATTTTGAAACAAACAATTCAATAAGTATATACCTTGGAACAGTCTAGTATATTACAAACTCTGCATCAAAACACTTCTTTCCCTTGAGAAGTCACCTCATGAATCCTTCAAGAATCTTACTATTTATAAAATCCTGATGCATGGACCAAATTATATATCTACCATCAGTTATAGTCATGTTTACACTACATGAAAATGAGCCCACATTTCATAACCATTCCAACCATCACATTTCTAGCCATAATTATTTACACCAATTCCATAATATTGACCTGCATTTGGATGTATACATTAATTACCCATCATAAAAATACACAAACCAAAAACTTGATGTTACTAGTATACAACATTATTTCACCCTCCTAGTGTCACAATAGAGCATCACCTAATAATAATCATCAAAATATAGAGTCTCATTCCTGATACTATATCTAAAACCCAAGTATATACTTCATTGTACAAGTTTTCATATGACTCGCTAACAATGATATTCTACTAAAAGAGTCACCCCACCAACCTATATCCCAACACACACACCTAGTTATTCCACTAAAATGTCACCTCACCTATAGTGGTTTTCAGTTACAAAATAGACTTAATCAATGAAATTCTCATTGATAAGCACCCTCATCTTGGGATTATCTATTTACCATAAATAACTTGGTCTCCTGAATACATGTGTCATCACAATACCATATCCACTTCTGTGTTAGGTCCACTAAAACATTACTCCAAAAATTTATTGAAAACTTCTCAAAATGAGTACCATATACACAGATCATCTATAGAGTGCTCAAAACTATAGGACCTCCCTTTACTATGGGAAAAAGCGATTATTGCGACGGGTTATTTGCGATGGGCATAAATCCCATCACAAAAAATTCGACGAAAAGCGTATTTGCGATGGGAATATATGCCCGTCGCAAATTTCTAGTTATTTGCGGCGGGAATACATGACCCATCGCAATAGATATGGCATGGTTTGCGCGCCAAAATGCAGGAAGCCTATTTGCGATGGTGGCCTTCGTCCCGTTGCAAGTACCCGGCGGTGGTAAATACTATTTACGACGGGTAATTGTCCCGTTGCAAAAAAATATTCAGCAGGTGTTATTTGCGACGGGTCCCGTCGCAAATACCGGTGGCGGTAAAGAGGCTTTTGCGATGGGGATAGCCACCCGTCGCTAATGGTATGTCGGCCTGCAGTTATTTGCGACAGGCCCGTCGCAAACACCCTTTTAACCACCGTCTGTATTAAATGCGGGCAAAGGTATTTGCGACGGGGCCCGTCGCAAATACCGGTAGCGGTAAATAGTCATTTTCGACGGGGATATCCACCCGTCGCTAATGGTATGTCGGTAGGCCGCTTTTTGTGACGAGCCCGTCGCAAAAACCCTTTTAACCGCCACCCGTAATTAATGCAGGCGAAGGTATTTATGACGGTATACCATTGCAAATACTTGTATTAGCGACGGGATATCGTCGCAGATAATTCTGTTGCAAATATTCTAACCTATATATACCCCCATTCGTTTTTTTCAAATCATTCAGATCTCTCTTCCTCTTTCTTCTTCTTTCTTCCTCTCTCTCTTTCACTTCCATTTCTATGTATAAATTTTTTTTTATTTAAATTTATTCTTACGAGAAGAGCAGAGAAGGTGTTAGGAGGCACAAACTACTCCAAAATATCCAAGGTATCTATAGTTATTTTAATAGTTAAATTATTTTTAATTGTTAATTATCAATTTTAATTTTTTTAATAGAATGTTTAGTAGCTATATATATAATTAGATTAAGTGGTTGTAACAAATAATCCTTGTCTGGATACGAACAAGTAGAGGCGGCTCTGGCATAGATGTACCTAGGAGTGAAAACTCAGACAAGGTGTTTCGAGCTTGACTCGGGGTAACCTGGAACACGACAACGGGTCTTGCTGCACTCTTGGTTAGACTCTCCTGGAGGATGTTTTGGTAATAATTAAAATAAATATATTTAATTAGAAATAATTAGAAATAGTTATATTTAATTAAGAATAATTATATAATTATTAAATAATTAGGAAATAATTAGATTTAATTAAAATAATCATCAAATAATTTGGAAATAATTAGATTTAATTGATTAGAAATAATTAGAATAATTAAAATAATTAGGAAATAATTATAAATAATTTGGAAACAATTATAAATAATTAGGAAATAATTAAAAATAATTAATAAACAATTATAAATAATTAGGAAATAATTAAAAATAATTAGGAGACAATTAAAAATAATTAGGAATCAATTAAAAATAATTAATAATTAATTAAAAATAATTAGGAAACATTTTAAAATAAATAGGAAACAATTAAAAATAATTAGGAAACAATTAAAAACAATTATGAAAAAATTAAAAACAATTAGGAAACAATTAAAAACAATTAAAAACAATTAGGAAACAATTAATAACAATTAGAAAAAAATTAAAAACAAATAAGAAACAATTAAAAACAATTAGGAAACAATTAATAACAATTAGGAAATAATTAAAAACAATTAGGAAAGAATGAAAAACAATTAAAAACAATTAGGAAACAATTAAAAACAAATAAAAATAATTAGGAAACAATTAAAAACAATTAAAAATAATTAGGAAACAATTAAAAACAATTAAAAACAATTAAGTAATAATTAAAAATAATTAGGAAACAATTAAAAATAAAATAATTAGGAAACAATTAAAATAATTAAAAAAAATAAAAATAATTAGGAAACAATTAAAATAATTAGGAAACAATTAAAATTAAAATAATTAGGAAATAATTAATATAATTAGGTAACAATTAAAATTAGTAGCTAACAATTAAAATAATTAGAAAACAATTAAAATAATTAGGAAACAATTAAAATAATTATGAAACAATTAAAATAATTAGGAAAAAATTAAAATAATTAGGAAACAACTGAAATTAAAATAATTAGAAAACAATTAAAATTAAAATAATTAGGTAATAGTTAAAATAATTAGGTAACAATTAAAATAATTAGGAAACAATTAAAATAATTAGGAAACAATTAAAATAATTAGGAAACAATTAAAATAATTATGAAATCATTAAAATAATTAGGAAACAATTAAAATAATTAGGAAAAAATTAAAATAATTATGAAAAAATTAAAATAGTTAAGAAACAATTAAAAAAAATTAAGAAATAATTAAAAATAATTAGGAAACAATTAACAATAATTATGAAACATTTAAAATAATTATAAAAACATTATTATTATATACATAATTTAATAATAATAATAATATATAAATTTTTTATATTATTATTATTAGTATTATTATATTATATTATATTATTTATATTTATATTATTATTATTTTATATTAATATTTCATAATTATATTTCATATATTTTTTTATTTATATTATAATAATAGATCTTTTTTATATTATTAATAATATTATTATTTTTATATAATATTATACTATTTGTATTAATTATTATTATTTTTAGTATTTGCGACGGGAATATTTGCGATGGGGTGTCTCGTCGTAAATTTTTTTTACTATAACATTTGTGACGGAAAGAATACCTGTCATAAAACAATTTCGGCTATGGTCCGTCACAACTACCTTCGTCGTAAATATTTTTTTGATTTCCCATTTGCGACGAGTCAGAAACCTGTCGCAACTAATATATCTGCGACGGTGCGTTACAAATACCTTTTTATATATATAAATGAAAACCTATTTGCGATGGGGGAAAATACCATCGCAAATACTCTTTTTGTGACGGGATCGCCATAAAAATAACTATTTGCGACGCCATTTTCGTCAAAGGGCGATTTGCGACGGAGCCCCGTCGCAAAAGTTATGATGTGACGGGATTCGGTCACAAATCGCCCGTCGCAAATATGTCGTTTTCCTATAGTGCTTGTCACCAATCCAAGAGCATGACCCTACCTAATATCCCCAAAAAACTAAACATCAAATCTCAAGATCCCCACCCTAATTTCTTTTTATTTATCTATATGATGTTATAGTTCCCCCTGTAATCCATTTATAGTCACACTGACCCATATGTAATCCTACATACATCCTAAAAATATCTAGATAAATTTCTACAACATTTTCTCAACATTATGATACCCTCATATTCTATTATAATATGGGCCCTACCTAGTATTGTTTAAAATAAAAATAACATAGGTTCCCAACACAATGTAACTAAGGAACAATTTTGATTGCATATCTATCACAATGATCCACTGACCACTTATTATTTCACAAGATATGGAGTTCAAGTCATAGTATTACAGAACTCCTAGAATGTAAGGACCCTACTGTAGTTGCCTAGAGCCAGTGCCTTATTTTATTACATTGGAATATAAATAAGTAATATGCATCTTGACGGACCAATAAGTTTAGTATATTTTGGAAAAAAGATACATAAATAATTTTAACATTACATTAATAAGGGAAATACAACATTAATTTATTCCATTAGAATCATCCAAGCCTCCTAGATTATGCCTGCAAGTCACTCGTAACTAACTTCATCATAACCTGGGAAAATGAAACATAAGAAAGGGGCGAAATCAAATGCTCAGTAAGAGTAAGAAATATAGTGGAAGATAATATAAATATTATACATGGTGAATAATTTAAAACACATGCCTTTAAAAAATAAACATGAACATATTATCGTAGGAATAAGGGCTGAGTAAATATTTCCATAACATAATCATGGGTATTCTACTGGACGAATAACCTCAGGATATTTCAATTACCAACTTCATAATGAGGGAACTTCGTATCCCAGACATTTTGAAACATTTTTTCAACGCCTCAACCAAGATTTCTAAAAAAATTTATGGCCTCCACCAAAATCCATATATCACATTGGGAAAGGCATCGACCAATTCCATGTCTATTTGTCTCATGATACATACTGATGCATCGAGGGGATATAGCGGGCCCCACCCATCACATAATAAGTCCAATGAATTCCTCATATTAGTGGGGATATACATAAACAACATATACATTCATATTGAAACTATCATATGAAATGTAACTAACTTTCCCCAATCATTAAACATAAAACACTAACCATTCAAATTAATATGGTGAATGGATTTAGGATAGATCCTTCATAATAAAATTAGTCATAAACCATTCAATAAAATATGGCAGATGACATCATAAATTAATAAATCCAATAATACATAATAATCAACAAGCGCATTAAATCAGATGAAAATACTCTTATAAAAAACATTAAACGATTCTTGAGATAAATAAACTTCTTTAAAGAAGATTTCTTTTGAAAAAATAAGAGTATAAAACCAGAACCAAAGTTAGATTTTATATTCATAATAAAATGAGTTATTTTAGAAATATAATGGTTTCCAAACACATAATATAGACTTCCCTTGAAAATAGATAAGAATTTTAAAAATTCCCTTGAATCGGGCTTGTATTTTGGAAATAGTTTTTAATGTTTCATTTAAAACATGTACAAATCCATAAAATTGTGAAGGATTATGGTTGCTGTAAATATATATAATACTCAAAAATAATTTATTATGAGTAAATAATAATACATAATAATTTCATTGAGGTAATTAGGCAATAAAATTAACCCGAATGAAAATGGAAGTTCGGGTGGAAAAACCCTTACCTGAAATCCGAATGTGTTCCACTCTTGAAATTATGCTCCTTGAATTTAAAATTAGAATTATTAAAAGAATATTTAAGAAATTAATATTCATTTATTTATTTTAACATAATTCTATTTGGTTCATTTATGGCCTTAGTGATAAGCTATTATATTGAATTTCATCATTCCAGAGTGTTCGTTTTCTTTATTTCCATAATCGATTATCTTGTTATTAAGTAATGGAGTTCATGTGGAATGCTTGTAAATCTCTAAAATTGAAATGACATATTATTTATGAACATAAATAATTGTTAATTTTCATTTCTATCATTTGGTAACATGGAATGGTGATGAATCATTAGATGACAACCACTTCCATTATTTGGAGGTATTTGGATTATTATGAACTATTTTTGTCAAATATATAAATAATATGTACATATACAGGTTAATGAATATTAATTATGTTATAATACATATATTATAGTATTTTTCAATCATAAAAATTGTTTTCATGACCTATAATGAAGGAGATATTGAATACCAAAACATTATCACACACGAAGGATATAAATTGGAACCACGTGGACATTGATTTCGTTTGTAAAAATAAAAGAGAGGGAGTAAAAATATTGATGAATATTATTCCGTTCACATGATATAAATACAGTATATAGATGATATTGGAGTTATCATGGTCATTTGGATGGAGGGGGTGAGGATAGGATAACAAAAGAAGATAAATTCAAATGAAACTAAATGAAAAGGAAAGGTGCTTTACCTCTTGAAATAATTTCCTTGAGAGCCTCCTTATGGGAACAAATTTTGGTCTTTTGGAAAGACCAAGAGCTTCCTAGTAGTGGGAAGTGACTATGGAAGGGTAATTGGGCAGATCATTGAGGTGCTTTAAGTCTTAGAGGATTGAAGAGAAGAGGGAGTGGTGAGGAGTTTTTATAGTGGAGGAGACGGGTCAATTTCGAATATTTTATTCAATATTTTATTAATCCCCTCAAGAAAATCAATAATGTTGGTTCATGTGACCCTTAATAGTAATAAGTGCATGTGAGTTCGAACCAATTGGGATTGAATCACTTATTATGTCATAAATAGTGTATTTAACAGATAATTTTTATATATGGTATTTTGTTGTATTTTATTATTCATAAAAAATTCGAGTATTTCAGAAAAAACAATAATTCACCGCTTCCAATTTTTTGTCATTTTGAATTAAAAAATGAATCCATTTTTCAAAAATAGTTTACTAAATATTAAAAATTTAATTTTTAAATAAAATCATAGTTATTTTGAAAAATATTAATCTTAAGGGTGTAATTAGTTATATATCACATTGAAAAATTAAGTAAAATCTCATTATATTATTACCTTAAGAAAATAAAATAATATAATAATTTACTATTCATAAGAGTCATATCACTATTCATATTACTATTCACAAGGGTATGCTACTATTCACAAAAAATCAAGTTTGTTCTATCAGGATTCAAATGACTTACTGCTCACAACTCTAGATGACCATTTTTTCAAAATTCAAAACATAGTAGAGGAAAAGTTGTATTTAATGTATAGATTAAAAGGTAAATTTATTTTAAAAACCATGGGGTGTTACATTCTCCCCAATTTAAAAAAATTTCATCCTCAAAATTCACAAAATGTTACCTAAAAAGATTTGGGTATGTCTTCAATATAAGTTCCTTAGGCTCCCACGTTGCTTCCTCCATCTTATAGTTCCTCCAAAGAACCTTTCTCAGAAAAGTCATCTGATTTCTCAATACTTGTTCTCTAATATCAAGAATCGTAATAGGCTCTTTACAAAAAGACAGATCAGGATAAAGTTATATTTTTTTATAGATTGGGATCATTATATCTTTTTTGCGTACTTTTAGCAATTTTGATATGGGTTTGGATAATATTAAACTTTTCTATTGTGTCCTCAACAAGTTCTGGGCCTACGAGATTTCTTTCACCAACATAATCCGAGAATGTTAGTGTACGAAATCTCTTTCCATACAATGATTTATATGGTGCCATCTGAATACTTGAATTGAAGATGTTATTATAGAAAAATTTTATGATAGGTAAATACTGATCCCAAATACCTTGAAAGTCGGATGAACAATACCTCAAAATATCTTCCAAAGTTTGAATATTATTTTCTGATTGTCCATCAATTTGTGGGCAATAGGTAGTTCTCAAACAAATATCACTATCTAAGGCCTTCTGAAGACTTTTCCATAATTTTGATATAAAACAAGGATCACGTTCAAAAAAAATTGATAAGGGCATACCATTAAGTCTTACAACTTCATTTATATATAGTCTTTCTAAATGTTCAAGTGAAAAATCATCTCTTATAGTAAGAAAATGTGATGATTTTGTAAGACGTTCAATAATAAGGCATATCACAACAATCTCTCATAAAGCCTTTGGTAACCCTATGAAATAAATTCCATTGTAATATCATCCCATTTCCACATAGGAATACAGAGGGGTTGCATGACTCCTTTGGGACGTTGTATTCTAACCCTCACCTGTTGACACACCAAACATCTTGATATATAATCAGCAATCTCCATCTTCATGTTTTCCTCACAAATATTTTCGATTAGATATCTTTTCATATTTTTGATACTAGGGTGTATAAAGAAATTAGATATATGAGCATCATCCAATAGTTACCTCTTTAGCTCATAAAAAGCGAGAACACAAAGCCTCTTTCTGAATTTTAAAACGCCACCTTCATACCTGAAGTCAATCAACTTCCCATCATTTACATCATAAATTTTATTTTAAACCTCCTCAATATCAGCCTGATAACTTTTAGTCCTTTCCTGTAAAGAAGGTTTGGAAACCATTTGAAAAGGTAGTGATGGGTTACCTTCCTTGATGATTCCCATATCCATATTTAGGAGATCCATGATCATAGGATCTCTTTCAACTCTCATCTTGATCAATATTTTGTGTTCTTTTCTACTCAAAGTGGTTGCCACCTTATTTTCCTTCCTCGGGTGGTAGTGTATTGTGAAATCATAATCTTTGAGTATTCCAATCCATCTCCTTTGTCTTATGTTGAGTTCTCTCTATGAGAATATATATTTAAACTCTTATAATCTATATATATCTAAAAAAATTAACCATATAGGTAATGTATCAAAATCTTCAGAGCAATGATTACTGATGCTAACTCAAGATCTTGAGTTAAATTGTTTTGTCCATGAATTTTTAGCTGCCTAGATGCATATGAAATCACTAGATCATTCTGTATAAGTACACAATCAAGTACTTTCTTTGATGTATTGTTATAGATAACAAACCCATATTTCCCTAATAGTAGGGTTAGGATCAGAGAATTCACTAACCTCCTATTAAATTCTTCAAAACTTCTTCACATTCCTTTTTCCATGCAATATTATCCCCTTTTGTATGATCTTAGTCATTGGGTTGGATAAATGGGTGAAGTTATGAACGAAATACTGATAATAACCTGCTAAACCAATAAAACTACATACCTCAAATATGTTCATTGGAGTTTCCCATTCTTTCATAGACATTGTCTTTAGAGGATCTACAAATATTCCATCCATAGAGACATTGTAGCCTTGAATGGAAACTTAATAGAGCCAAAAATCACACCTTCTCCACATCCCTTATAATTTATTTCTTCTCAAAGTCTTCAGAATAGTTTACAAGTGATTTTAATGATTATCGTAGATTTTAGAGTATACCAAAATGTCATAAATAAATACCACAACAAATTTATCAAGATATTCTCTGAAAACATAATTCATTAGATCCATGAAAACAAATGGTGCATTAGTTAGTCCAAAAGTCATTAGTGTAAACTCGTAATACCCATACCTGGTTTGGAATACTGTTTTTTGAATGTCTTCCTTCCTCAGAAGTAACTGATGATATCTCGATCAAAGATAAATCTTCGAAAAATATTGTTCTCCATGAATTTGATCAAATAAATCATCAGTTTGAGGTAGGGGTACTTGTTCTTTATTTTAATAGAATATATCTCCCCGTAGTCGATGTATAAACTCATATAGCCATATTTAATCTTAATGAAAAGAATAGGGGCTCCCCATGGAGAAACACAAGGGTGAATAAATCATTTATCACTCAATTCCTCTAGTTATTTATTTATTTCTACTAACTCCATAGTGGCCATTCTATAAGGGGTCTTTTATATGGGTCTTGAACAAGGAATCAAGTCAATGGAAATCTCAATTTCCCATTCTGGAGGATTTCTAGGTAAATCATCTAGAAAGATGTCAATATATTCTTGCACAATAGGTACTTATTATATTTTTACATCCCTTTACTCACCCATAGTTATTTCAATCCCTTTATCCCCAATAATTTCATTTTGTAGAGCTATTGAGGGTAGTTCTAGATGAGAACCAGATGGTGATGTTTCTTCTCTAAAGATAAGAAATGTCTTATCATCATAAAAAATTGTAACCTTTTTCTTGTTACAATAAATTTTTGCATCTTGATTTTAAATCCAATCCATACCGAGGATTATATCAAATTCAATCATGGTTATGATAATAATATCACCAGATAAATCATGTTTATATACCATAATGTTAAATGATTCACAAAAATTTGATGCAATGATACTTCCCTTGTGAGTTCTGACTGACATGTCCCTTAATAAGTCAGATTAGAAATATCTAATTTTCTTGGAAAAATAGGAAGATATGAAATAATGGGATGATCTAGAATCAAATAAATCATTGGATAATTTTTACAAAACAATTAAATTATCTACCACCACTTCATGAGGAACTTCAACCTCTGTAGTTTTGATTGCATATGTTTGGCCTTGATCCCTTGGCCTTTTCTGTGCAATGTTTCCTTGATGCATTGGGAAATCATTAGCATAGTTCCCCAACTCCAAACAATAATATCATTGATCATTAATAGCTTCTTTCTTCCCCTTTCAATCACAATCAAGATAGCCTTTCTATCTACATTTTTAGCATACTCCTTTTCCCTCTAGGCATGCACCATGGTGCTTCCTTCACGAATTATCATAGGGTGGAAATTCAAATCTTCCCTTATTCTATTTTTCCTTATTTCCTTTTCTAGAGCTTTCATAATCCCTATTCTTCTCTTTATTTCCCTTTAAACCCATGAGACTTGAAAATTTTCTTTTCTATCTTGATATCACATGAAACTATATCCTCAAATGATGAAAGTCTTTGGGATACCTATACCTTCCATAGGAATGGATTTAAACCATCAAAGAATTGATCAATTTTTATCCTCATATTTCATATGTAGTCCATAGCATGCCTTGCTAACCTTGTGATGTTATCTTCATAATTTGCAACATTATCAACTTACTTTTGCTTCAAATTCTGAAACTTCCTTTCCATATCTTCTCGTTATTCATGAAGAAATTATTTATCGAGGAAAAATTCCTTAAGGTCCCTCCATTCAATGTCCTCTATATCTTCGTCCTTATTTGTGTTTTAGATTAATGACCACCACTGATATGCATCACCCGATAGATGATAAACTTCCATGATGTCTTTCTCCCTTTCTTTACATCCCAAAGCATGAAATATCTTCTCTAGGGAACTTATACACTATTCAGAAAAATGGGTTTGTAGTCCCATTTAATGATGGAGGTTGTTACTGCATAAAGCAGTCTAATAAAGCTTCTCCATGTTGTGGATCTGGATGCTTAATATGGGTAAGGTTATTATTTATAATCTGAGTAAGTTATCCCAGTATAGTTATATGTTTCTCAGCACTAGTCACACCACCAGAGCCAACATCATTATCTTGCATCGGAGGAAATCCCTATAGGGGACAATTGCATTCGTGAGGTTTCCATTCCTTCCACTAGGCACCATTTCTATATAATTGAAGACACGATATTATGGTATGAGCCATAATTTATAATCTCAACTAGAAAATTACATAGTATAAATTAAAATTCTATGCATAGTTAATCTCATAAACATGGTTTCTATGAGGAAAATTTTATATTTCAATCCTTAATAATGTCTTGTAAAGAAAATATGAATTATCTTAAGAATATCCCCCAGGAGTTTTAATAATAAGATTGTAGCAATGCCTATTGTCATGTACCAGGATACCCTGGGTCAATCCTAAAACTCATTGTCTGAGCTTTCACTCCTAGGTACATCTGTTCTAGAGCCACCTCTACCTATTTGTATCTAGGCAGGGATGTATTTGCAAAAAAGATCCACATAATCTATTCCTTACCAAAATACCAGGATTTTTTTGTATGTTTTTCCTCAAATACTACCCTAGGTCGTTTTCCCCAACCTACATTTTCCAACCTAGTTTCCATGTTTTCTACTAAACTTCCTCTCATACCAACTGTAAGGACCTGACACTAGTTGCCCAGAGCTGGTGCCTTATTTTATAACATTTTCATATAAACAGGGCATATGAAATCCCTATAGACCAAGTAGTTTAGTATCTTTTGGAAACAAGATACAAAAATAAGTTTAATATTACATCAAGAAGATAAATACAACACTAATTTATTCCATTAGAATCATCCAAGCCTCCTAGATTAAGCCTGTAAGTCACTCATAACTAACTTCATCAAATACTGGGAAAATGAAACATAAGAAAGGGGTGAGCTCAAATACTCAGAAAGCGTAAGAAATATAGCAGAAGATAACATAAGTATTCAACATAGTGAATAATTGAAAAAATCTTCCTTTAAAAAACATGGTGAAAATATGGTAGGAATATGAGCTGATTAAATACTACCATTATATAATCATGGGTATTCTACTAGTCAAATAAGCACATGATATTTCGATTACCAGCTTCATAATTAGGGAAGTGCATATTCCATACATTCTAAAACATTTTTTCAAGGCCTCATCAAATACGTCTAAAAATGATTAAGGTGTCGGGCAAAATCCTTATATAACATTGGGAAAGGCCTCGGCCAATTCCGCGTCTATTTGTCTCATTAGACCTACCGATGCATCAAGGGGATATAGTGAGCCCCACCCATCACATAATAAGTCCAATTCAATCCTAATATGAGCGGGGATAATCATAAACAACATATACATTCATATTAAAACTATCATATGAAATGTAACAAACTTTCCCTAATCATTAAACATAAAACACAAACCACTCCGAATAATATGGTGAATGGTTTTAGGATAGATCATCTACAATAAAGTTATTCATAAACCATTAAATAAAAAAATTTATATTCCATAATAAATTATTACACCCAATTATACAAAATAATCAACAAGAGTGTTGAATCAGAGGAAAATACTCTTATAAAATCATTAAGCAATTTTTGAGATAAATACTCTTTTATTTTGAAAAGATGAGTTATTTTGGAAAAATCATCGTATAAACGCATAAGTGTAGTAAGATAGTATTTTCATAATAATACTATTGATTTTATAAAGATAATGGTTTCCAAAAACTGATTATATAGTGCCCCTGAAAATATATAAGAATTTGAGAAATTCCCTTGAATCAGGCTTCTATTTTGGAAACAGTTTTGAATGTTCCTTTTAAAACATGTAACTATCCATTAAATAGGAAAGTATTCTGGTTGGTTTAAATATATATAATAATCAAAAAGAATTTATGTAGATTAAATAATAATAAATAATAATTTCATTGAGGTAATTAGTAAATAAAAGTAACTCGAATGAAAATGGAAGTTCGGGTGGAAAAAACCCTTACATTAAGTCTGAATGTGTTCCGATCTTGAACTGAAGCTCATGGAATATGAAATTATAAATATTATTAGATTATTTTAGAAACTATTATACATTTACTTATTTTAACATAATAATATTATGTTCATTTATTCCTTTAGTGATAAGTTATAATATTGAATTCTGTCATCTCGGAGTGTTTGTTTTCTTTATTTTCATAATCGGTTATCTTGTTCTAAAGAAATAGAGTTCATGTGGAATGATTGTAAAACTCAAAAACTAAAATTAAATATTATATATGAACCTCCATAATTGTTAATGGTAATTTATATCATTATTTTACATGGAATTAGGATAAATCATTAGATGACAACTACTTCGACTATTTGGCGGTATTTAAGTTATTATGAACTAGTTTTGACATATAAATGAATAATATGTACATATTCTGGTTCCTGAATATTAATTAGGATATAGTGCATATATAATAGTCTGGTTCAACCATAAAAATTGTTTTCATGACCATTAATGAAGGATATATTGAAGAACGCAACTTTTTCAACCATCAAGGATATAGATTGGAATCTCATGGATGCCGATTTTGTTTATAAAAATAAAAAGGTGGGGGTAAGAATATTGATGTTTTTTCATCCATTAACATGATATAATTCATTATTTAGATGATATTGGAGTTATCATGGTCATTTGAATAGAGGAGTTGAGGATAGGATAACAAAAGATGATAAATTCAAATGAAACACAATGAAAAAGAAAGGTGCTTTACCTCTTGAAATAATTTCCTTGAGAACCTTCTTAAGGGAAGGGATTTTCGTCTTTTGGAAATACCAAGAGCTTCCTGGTCATGGGGAGTTACTAGGGAAGTGTAATTGGGCAGATATTTGAGGATATTTAAGGCATAGAGGAGTGAAGACAAGAGGAAGTGGTAAGGGGTTTTTATAGTGGAGGAGAGGGGTAAATTTTGAATATTTTGTCCAATATTTTATTAATTCCATCAAGACAATCAATAGTATTGGTTAATGTGACCCCTAATAGTAATAACTTCTTGTGCATTCAAACCAAGTGGTCTTATATAACTTATGATGTCATAAATAGTGCATTTAACTTACAAATTGTATAAACAGTATTTTACTGTATTTCACTATTCATCGAAAATATGAGTATTTCTGAAAAATCCAAAAAAAATCACATCTATAATTTTTCAACATGTAGAATTCAAAAATAGACACTATTTTTTTAAAATAATTTTCTAAAGATTAATAATTTAATTTTTTAAAAAATCTTAGTTAATTCAAAAAATAACAATCTTAAGTGTGTAATTAGTTTTATATCACATTGAAAAATTAATTAAGATCTCATTATCTCATTACCTTAAGAAAATTAAGAAATATCGTTATTTACTATTCATGAGGGTCATATTACTATTCATAAGGTTATGTTACTATTCACCAAAAATCATGTTTGTTCTATCATGCTCTAAATGACTTACAGATCACAACACTAGATGACCATTTTTTGAAATTCAAAACATACTAGAGGTAAAGTTGTGTTTAATGGATAGATTATAAGATGCATTTATTTTTAAAATCGTAGGGCATTACATAAAAGGCCATAACTCATCTCTCACATGATTTGATAATTTCTACATATCCATGATTGTCATGACACCTCAGTCATTTCATTATCACCTTACAAAGATCTTATATCATTCCCCACTCAAACCCTAATTCCCAATCCTTTACAGCTCAACCATACCAAACTATACCTCATATTGAATCATGCTTTCAGAAACAGAAGTCATAGAATCAAGGTTCATTAACCATTTTTTCACTATTAAATTATAGAGTCGCATACCCTTCCACTATAATCTCATATACAATCACCATCTATGTGTGATAATATATCAATCACATAAAAAAACTCCAACTCAACTCCATACATTCATAAACCTAAGGAGCCACACACCCAATCACATTGAATAGGATCCCCTCTAGGGTTTTTCTCCTAAAGTGTTATCAAGGGATAAAATAATATATACCATTAATAACTTTCCCCACACTATAAAGTCATCACATGAAAATCACATGCATTTACATCCATCATCACCACCATATCCATGGAGTAATATTACTCAAAAAACTACATCTCTCTACCTTAGATATTTCTTAAAATCTATCCATCACCAAGTTTCCAATGTCATCCAAGGCCAATTGCACCTACAAAACTCAAACACCTAATGATTTTAGAATATATTTTCCTTGAAAATAAATTATATATTCCTAATAGCTTGTGTTGAATATAACACCAAACTAAAGTGAATAACAATTATTAGAATATTTAATGAAATACAACATTAGAGATTTAAATGAAATAACATTGTAATAAAGGGTGAAATTCTCTTATATAAAGACACTCGACTCTAATGATACTCTATTGAACAATTTTTTTCAATTATAAATTTTTATTAGAATTTATAATTATGAATAATAATATAAAAAAACTATTGGTAAAATTTATCTTATAATTAATAATGTAAACTAATAATATATTTTAAATGGTTACTTAATGAAAAGGAATACTAGTATATAAATTCTTGGTTAAACTGAAATGTTTTGTTTAATAACATTGTATTTATTGTATATTATGTATATTTTATATGAAATAAATATTTATAAATTTTAGAATTTTAATTTGATGATTTGTTTTAAAATTTGGAAATTAAAAGAATTTATTTAAGGTAAATTTCAGATATTTCTCTAAAATTGTTAATTTTTATACAAATAGTTTACAATACTATTTTTACATACACCATAACTTTTAAGAAAACATTCTAATATAGAAATTAATTCAAAATAAATTAAGAAATTAATTCAACCAAATATATATTTAAGGAGTAAAATAAATAATTTAAAACTCTTTTATTGAATTTTGAAACTGATTCATGACTTTTGGGAAGATAATTTATATTTTATTCTAATAAGAAACTATTTTTGTGTTTTTTTATATTATTATAAATTCCCAAGGATACATTCCATTTTGGATACATTTAAAATTATTATTTTTTATTATTTTATTCAAAATTAAATATATTTCATTTAGATAAATTATATACATGACTTTTTTGTAAATTCATTCTTATATTTAAAATTAAACTTTTTCTAAATATTAGTTTCAATGGATTTTTTAAAATTTTAATAAAATAAAATTATTCCACCAAAAAAATTTTAATCTTATATAATAGTTTCGATATTTTGAATCATTAAGTATAAATTTTTTAAAAAGTTCAATATTTATTTTTGGCCATAAACATAAGTTACCTTTATAAAAGTTAAGTTTTCATGATAAAGGTTAAACTGAGTTAAAATGGGTTACACAGAGGGATGTGGATTTAAATATTCCAAAATCCTAATCTTAATCTAATTGGTTGAGTTTATTTTGATCTTATACAAACTTATATTAAATGGTTTTCTTATTGTGTTCATTTTTTAAAATATTATATTTTTAAATTTTTAAAAATTAGGGGTATTTAAGGGGGTGTAACTCCACTAACTTATAAATGGGTACCTCATCTCCTTGGATATCTGCACAATTGTTTCACCTTATCATTGAAAAGATATACCCAAATAAATTCCCAAATATTATACCCACATTATAGAGGTTATGGTATCCCCAAAATACAATCCTAATAAGGTTTAAGGTGTAATTCAAATGAGGATCCCTAAAGAAGAGTTAATTGTCTTAACTATATCCATTCGTGATTATTTCTTCATACACATCCTATAAATAATATATATATATATATCCTAAAATGATTACATAATTATTTTAAATATAAATAAATTATATTATATTAATGGAATAACAATTATCCACATCTCATCCATATAATGGAAAATGAAAATGTCGGTCATGCATATATGCAGACAACCGACTCAATGAAGAAATATATTTCATTTTTTCATTATCACCTCTGATGGAAGTTTTTATATTTGTAACTCATGAATATTTATTACATTTGAAACAAAATTATTATTCTATAATATTAAATTATTATTTAACTTCCTTTTTTCCATTCATTGGAAAAAGAAAATAATCAACATTGTGTATGTATAGGTAGGAACCTTACTGAAGTGATACTGGTAATTTTACATAAAAACCTTTATGTAAGGATTGAAAACTGTATTTGGTAAGTTATTATAAAATATATGTAATATTATTTTGATTTTGGATCCATTCCCAATGTGTATGTACCATAACCATCAAATTGAATCATGCAAGGAAAACATAATAGTCAGCACCAAATATAGTGTTTAGTAAAGAATTATTAACAAATGGGTGTTTTAAAATTATTAGGGAATGATATATATTTATATTTTTATGAATTAATTTTTTTTATATTTATAATAAATAAAATTTTATTATATAGGTGGTTATATAACATAAAAATAACTCATTACTTGAGGTAAGGGGTTTCTTCTAAATTTCCCTTCATTGAGATATATTCTATATTAACAACCTTATTTATTTTTTGTGGTGATTATACTACCCATCAAGGTATTTTATGGTAGCTCTCATGAAAATTATGATTATTTTGTAATACATATAGGGTTCTATAATTCATTAGGATTTAACTCAATTTTTTTTATAGTTTTATGGGTTTCTATTACAATCTCACTTTTTCCTGTTATTTATATTTCAATTTCAATAATTGTAAATTTATGTAATTTCTCTCATAAACCCCATATATTAATTGATAATTAGTTTATTTCTATAATTATTATATATTATATCCATTTTCCCCAAAAAATATGAAAAGTTTAAAATAATGTTTTCTAGTAAAATTTGAAAATATTTATCATTTTTAGTTATGAATCATTCCACTCTATATCCATGTTCTTAAAAAATTGAAGTTATAATGCTATTTTATAATTTTTATAAAATTATTTTAATAATTTATTATAATTTCAATAAAATTATTTCTATGGAATATTCTTGTAATTTTTTCAATGGTAGATTTTTTACTTTCTATATAAAAGTATGAAAATAATGTGTTTTAAATGTTTTTGGAATGAATATATTTACCATATGTGAATTAATTTATTCATAATTAATCTTAATATACAATTTTCAATGGTTTTCAAATGAAAATACTATTCCCATTATTCTATAAATTATTGTTTTTATAATTTTCTAATATAAAAGAGTATTAATTATTTCTTTTTTAGTTGAACATATCAAATTATTTAATATAAAAAAATTAATATAATTCTATATTAATTAATGAACCTAGTATTTACTCGGGATATTTTCTAATGATACCATCTGACTTCTTTATTTTGATGGATTATGATGATGTTTTGAGGAAACATTCTTGAAACCTATTTATTTTCATGGGTAAATTAAGATATTTTGGAATTATGATATTTTAAGGAAATATTCTTGAGAATCATCTATTTTCCAAGGGGTTATTAAGATATTGTGATATTGTTAATGTTTTTATGATCTTGTGGAAAACTTTTTAATGGTTTTCGTTATTTAATTGGTGGAATTGTGCATATATAACCCTCTAATGAATTGGGAAAAGCAGGATATCTCATGAGACAATATAAAAGAGAATGTGGGATGAACCCAATACACTACATAAATCTTTGCATATTGTTTATGAAAATACACAGTAAATAACATCCATTATGGGACTATGTACACTATTTTTATAGGAATGAGGATTGAACCTAATACACTATGGGAAAATTTCCAATTGGTATTTTTGGTAGAGAGCCTAGATTAAGGAAATTATTTTCCATGCTTATGTGTATTCCATAAACTTATGTCTTAATATTATAATATGATATCAAAGACCATGATTGGTTATTGAATATTCCATAATCTTATGAATTATATATATTTTTATGACAAATCATCATTCTATGACTCACAATTTATGTTCTATTGATTTAATGGTATTTTTTAGTTAGTAATTATCATGTTAGAATACTCTTATTATTGTCTTATTCTTACTTATTATTATTAATGGATATCTCTTATGTTTACCATAACTATCAATATGAGTACACCCTTTATTATGTTTCCATTTCATTGGGTTAAGATGAATGATTTTATGTAGTATATTTCTAAAAAGGGTACTATATGAGAATAAATTTATGAGATATATTAAATATCATTCATGAAATATATTGATTATGTATATAGAGACACCAATTTTTATTATGTGACTATTACATTATTTTAAATATAAAAATTATAATAGAGTTACAAATAAATAACTAGACGGTTTAGTTTCTTTAGAAAATTAGGATCATATTGTAATTTTAAAAAATAAAACATAAAAATTATTTAACTCCTTATTCTATATCTTTTTAGGGTACCTTTCATTCTCTCGAGAACAAGTAATCTGCTAAGTATATACATCAATGAAAGGGGTTATCTAAAAGATGAGTAATAAGATAAATAAGGACATGGATCAATATAACATGGGTTATAATAATAATCAAAAATCAAAGCATAATCATTGGATTCACTATCATAATCATTATAGAAATCATTAGATAAATTTGTGGAATGTGTCAATGCATAAAAATAAAACATCATATCATAGTGGTGAAATACCTCACAGAGTTGTGAACAAAGCTAGCCTCATGTTCACACATTTGATTAGTGAATTATCATAACATCATAATTGTGAAAGAAAAATAGAATCATGTTTATGGGTATTCACCATTATCTCATGAGATATAATACATTACCCAATGCATTGTAGTGCTATTTAATTTTGGGTTCACCTATCACATCATAATATTTACATAATCATGATTTACACATATAACATATATAAATCATAGATATTAAATAACCCATGGAAAGTAATGGGTTTAATTTCATAAAGAATACATTCATGAATAAAATTTAGGGTTATTAAATTATAAAGGGAATATTATACATAGTATAATAATACATAATCTTGAGTGAGGAAGAAACAATCTCAAGGGAGTAGAGATATGTTTTGGAAAGAAGTGTTCTTTTTTAAAATCATTATATTTGACTTTAAAGTTTTTTTTAGGAATTTATATCCACAAAAAAAATTTAATAATAATGAAATTAGTTTTTTTAAAATTAAATTATTATCCATAATAAAATTTTTGGGAAAGAGGGAAACCCCAATGAAATGTTGTTGGGTTCAATATTCACTTTACCTTAATTCTAAATTAAATTTGTCACCTTTTAACCTATTAAATAATAAACAGCGATTTATTAAATCATTGTTCTTAAAGTTTATTATATTCATTTATAAAATTATTTTTCAATTATAACTACTGAATTATATTTCTTAATTTCTTTTAATGAAATTCATGTGTTTTGATATTATATTTTACTAAAAAAGTCTCATTTTTCTTTTATTTCTTGGTTTTCATCAATGTAATCTATACATTATTATAGTTAATTCCATAAGAATATAATACATTTAATTAAATATTAATATATCATAAAAAATATATATTATACATCCATGAAAGTGATTATAATAATTTTTATGGAAATGTCTCTCTAAGTGGTTAATTGACCTTTAACGGGAAGCCGTCAAAAGACCAGGAAAGGGAAGCATGAAATTTCTATTTTTCATAAATATAATAATTATAGTAGTTTAACATAAGTAATATAATTTTAACATAATTTATAATAAATTTTTTACTGATTGTTTTAATGGAATAGGGTTAAAAAAGATGAAATAGTTAAAGAAAAGAGGGAAGTGTTAATAGAGACTTTATCTCTCTTCGGTGTAGCATCTTTTGTACGACACTATAACTCTATCATGACTGGAGTTATATTTATACAGAAGGCATATATAGAATCTAAGAGACTTAATGGGGTATTTTTTAAGATATTGGGATTTGTAATAGAGGGATGGAGTGGTTTTCCAAGGGGTGGCATAGGCGTTATTTATTCATGAGGAGAGGGGTATTTTTAGAATAAAATATTGAACAAAATAATATATCAAAGTTAAAACTTGTAATACTGATTTTATGATAATATTAATCTTATATAAATATTATAAAGTGATTTTGAGACTTAAAATCACCTTTATAGTTTGATATCATTATTTTATTAAAAAGGAAATTAGAAAGAATGAAAAACTGTTATTTTAAAGAATAAATTTTGACTTTTTTGTTTTGGAAAGTACTTTTTAGGTTTATAAATTTAGGTTATTGTATTTGAGGGACCATTTATGAAATTATATATACCATGGCTGAACATAATGTTTTCTATAGTATTATTTCATTAATACATCATGAATGATTTAATTTGTGTTACATTGGTGATGTGAAATACTGTATATTTACTATTCACCATAAAATTTAAGTATTTCAAAAAATTAAAAAAAAACACTGTTAGGTAATTTTGAAGTTATGATTTTAAAAATAATATTCGTTTTATAATAATAAAAATTTTAAATTGTTAATTTTAATATTTCATATAAAAATAATAAATTTTAAAAAATACTTTAAAACACTGTTTTTTAAAAATGTTCTTATATTTTCTTTGAGTTTATTAATCATGATACTTATTTTTTCATTATAAAATTTATATTTACTTAAATTAAGAATGATATATATTTTTTATATTATAATTTATTTTATTGAGGTAAATTTATTATTCCAGTGGCCATGTTACAATTCCAATGGTCACATTACTATTCCAATTGTCATTTTACCTCTTATAAATACTATTCTTTCATTTCACTTAATATTCATCTCAGTTAATCTTGAGGTTCTATATTTCCATTTTATATAACAATTCATTGTTTACTAATATTTTTATTCTTCTTTATTGTGTTTTTAGTGGTGTGAAATGATTATAGTAGATTGGGGCGATCCACATTTCCCCATTTTGGATTTTAAATTTTAGCATTTTATCGGGTTCTAATGTTTGAAATTTTAATTATTTTTATTGAGAATTAATGTAACATTATTTATTAATGAAACAAATTCTTTTTTGGTGTCTCTATATTTTTTATTTTTATAATATTATATAATGTACATATATTTTTCAAAAAAAAATAAAAACAATAGGTCATTAAAACCTTCCCTCATTTAGAATTTTTTCCTAAAATTTAAACATGTATTCTAAATTGAGAATATTTGAGGGTACTTCTATTTCATTGGTTCTTATGGTTCCCAAGTGGCCTCTTCAAACTTAGGGTTTTTCCACAACACTTTGAAAGGTGAGTTTTCTGGTTGTGCGGAAATTTGTCTCTATGATCTAATATTTTTAGTAGCTTCTCTTCGTATGAGAGTTCATTAACTATTTGAACAACATATGGGTTTAGTACATGTGAGGGATAAAGTATGTACTTCCTCGTGATTGATATGTGGAACACAACATAAACTTGATCTTTATTTGGTGGATGTGTGAGTAGATATTTCATTGTTCCTATGCTGTCAAGGATCTGAAAAGGGCTAATGTACCCTGAGATAAGATTTCCTTTCTTTAAAAACCAAATGACTCTTTTCCAAGGTGATATTCAAAGGAATAATTCTTCTCCAATTTAGATCTCCAATTACCATTGATATTTTTCAGCATAGATCTTATGCCAACTCTGAGTAGATTTTATATGTTGTTTGATAGAATGAACCTTCTCTATCATCTCTTTCACAATATAATGTCCAAGTAGATTTTGTTCCTCAAATTCATCCAAAAAAGTTGGAGTTCTACATATCTTCTAATATAGAGATTCATATGGATCTATTTGACTCCCCAAGTTTAATTTATTGTTATATGATAACTCATTCAATGAGAGATACTTATCTCATCTTCCTTTAAATTCCATTGACCTGGCCCTTATCATATCTTCATGCATCTAAAAAGTCCTTTCAAATTTCTCACCAATTTTGGGGAGATATGTCATGATGAAATTAAATTCAGTACTCAAAGAATTTTTAAGGCATCTCCAAAATATATAATTGAACCTTGGTTCACGATCAGAGATGATCGAATGTGCTACCCCATGTAGCTTTACCATTTTTAAAATAAAAATTTAAAATAGGTTATTTTAGTTTTAAATATAAAATAATTTTATTTACAAAAATACATTAGAATATAGTTTATAAAAAATGTGCTTATATTTTCTTTGAATTTATTAATTATGATACTTATTTTTTGAAATTCTAAAATTTATATTTAGTTAATTAAATAATCATATATATTATTTATATTAAAATTTATTTTTATGAGGTAAAATAATTATTACAATGGTAAGGTTACTAATCCAATGGTCAAATTATTATCAGAATGGTCATTTTACCTCCCATAAATACTACTATATTATTTCAATTAAAATTAAATTCAATTACTCTCAAGGTTATATATTAACATTTTTTATATTTTTCCTTCATTACTAATATTTTTATTCTTATCTATTGGTTTTTCTATGGGGGAATGATTCTAGTAGATTGGGGAGATCTATATTTTTAAATTTTGGATTTTTTATTTATGTTTTTTTAAGTTGTAATGTTTGTAATTTTAATTGGATTCATTACTGATTGATGTACCTGTATTTTGTAATGAAAAAATTATTTATTGTATTATCTATATTTTTAATGTGTATAATATTATATAACGCTCATTTATTCAGTAAACAAATTTCACAAAAAACGCTAGGTTGTTACAATGTATGTAGTCTCTAAAGACAGTAAAACATTAAAGTTCATGGATGTGAATTATTCTGAGATATATTGAATATTAATCTAAAAACATGTAATAATTATTTAAGTAATTCTAGGGTCGCATCAATTTTTAACAAAGATGTTTTTTGTTATTGTTAAGGATTATGATTATAAACCCTTAGTGAGAACCATAAGGATATGTCTAAATTTATAAAATATCATTTTTGTTAAATAATAACAATTTTTTTTTATAAAAATGAAATCCCTATTTAGATATAAACTATTAGCTAAAGCCACTAGAATAGATGTACCAAGGTGTAATAAATCTAAAAGGAAAATATTTTTATTAACATTATTATTAATAAATCCATGATAAATATGCCTAACTGCACGCCAAATTTTACACTCTTAAGGGATATGATTTTTTTATTTCACATTCTCTTGAATAACCATTATGAGATATTTGAATATATTTAGGTAAAAATCATAATAGTATATGACCAAGTAAAACTGAGATTTAAAACTATAATTTAATGATTTAATAGAAGCTGTCATAATTTAGGACATCTTAGAAATGATTTTCATTATCGAGTGTTTGTTTACTCTCATTAATGTTGTTTTATACTAACACTAACTTTTTTGTATCTTATTTATTAAAACCAAAATCAAATATTGAAAGGTACAATTATTATTCCTTCATAAATATTAAATTTCATATACACTATTATAACCACTTGTTTATATCTAATGAATTTACTAAGAGTATCATATCACTACCTAAATAGTTATATATTGATCTTTTAGTTGAAACTCATAATTGAATGACGATTTTATCTCAAGTATATAACTTATCTAGGATAAAATATTATGGGAATATGTTTACTTTAAATAATATTAATCTCTCTATATTTAAATTTTATATGACTTTTGGCATGTATTGCATCTCTCTATATAGATCCCATATTAATTATCATGGTAGTGAGGTCATATTTAATATTCTAAATCAATCAATGATCTCATATTTTTGTGAGGATGAATATTAACTTGAAATGGAAATTTCATCCATTTATGGGTTTTAATTCTTATTCATGAGGTGTATTTATCTGAAATTCATAGATAGAAACTCAATATTGAACGTATTATTACTTTTTTGTAATATTTTTATGTATTTATTAAATAGTTTTATAGTCTTCCCCTAAATCATGTAGTTGAGTTTTTGATATAACATATACATAGTGCTATGAGTATTTAAAAGGCACCTTATAAAATGGGCCCAATGGAGTTTCACTAACTCAAGAAGAAGCTCTGAGATAATTTTAAAAATAGACTCATACACTCTAGTGAATCACCATGGGATGTATATATGATTTTTGTTAAGTTGAAAGATGGTAAAATTCACCTTTTCATTGATTATCAAGAACATAACATGATCACTATTAATAAAAAGTATCATATACCTCGTATTGATGATTTTTTTGATCAAATAATATGAGCTCAATACATTTCAAAGATCAACCTTCTATCTTGATATAATCAATTATGGTAAAAAATGTTATATTCACATAACGATAATACATTTATGGTATGAACTCTATAAATTTATAGTGATTCCATTTATACATTCTAATTCACCCATTATCTTCATTCATCTAATGAATATAGTCATAATAGATTACCTTAATTACTTTTTTGTATGTCTTTATGGATGGTGTCCTCATATACTCTAAGATATAGGTAAAGTATGAAGATTATTTTAGGATTTTTTTAAGACCTAGGGTATGGATAAGTAGTATGAAAATTTTAGAAAATTTTAATTATGTTTGTAGAATGTATCATTATTGGGTGATGAAATCACAAGCGAGGGATTGTTGATGGATATTTCTAAGTGTAAATTTATTGAAAAATTTCCTCAAACAACCATTATGACTAAGATCACTTTTTTTATTGGATTTGATGGACAATGTTAATGATTTTTTGAGAAATTTATCACATATATAAATTCCAATAACCAAGTTGGTATGGAAGGTAATCATGATAATTTGGAAAAATGAATAAGAAATAAATTAATGGAGATGAAGAGAAGGTTCGTTATTACACTTGTTCATACACTTTACTATAATAGAAAAGGTTTTTTGATATATTTTGATGCATTAATGAAGGTACTGGTAGGTGTTCTTATGTAGAATAACATGGTATTTTCACATTCCTCCAAAAATTGAATCTTTCTTGGAAAACTAACAAACTCATTATTTGGAGCAGGAAGTAGTTATTTTGTGTATAAAATATAGAGCCCTTATATTTATAGTGAAAGGAGTGATATATATACTGATTATAAAATATTTAATTATATATTCAATAAGAAATAATGAATAAGTACCAAAGGAGATGGTTTTATTTGATTAATGATTATCACTTCCCAACACAATACCATACTATGAAGTCCAATAAGATGGTTAAAGCTCTGATTCGAAATGATCATGTCAAACTATCCATGATGATGAATAAAAAATACAATAATTATGGATTTATAGGGGAATGACCATGAAATCATAATGAATTTGGAGGAATCTTATCTTTTTCAGGTGAATATTCAACCATAAATTTGTGTAAAGACTATTGTGGAAAATAAAGAAGATTCGAGACTGTAGATTAATGTAAGGATTGTTCCAGAGTGAAACCTTAACTGTAATGTAATTATAAGAATCAAGGATCAGATATGTGTCGCTTCAGTACCAAAATGGGATAAGAAGCTACTAGATAAAGCATATTTTTATCATTCTCTTTCCATCATGGAAGGAAAAAAATATTGAGATTACAAAGAGAATTTATGGTGGGAAAACCTGAAGAGTGATATTTTGGAGTTTGTGTCTTGATTCAATGTATATCAAATATTTATAGATAAATGTCATAACTAAATGGAATGATAAAACCATTTCCCATACCTATATGAAAATGGTAAAACATCACCATATACTTTTTCATAGGAATCTCCAAAACATATAAAGGCTATAACATAATTTGTGTTATTGTCAATCACTTTATAATGATGGAACATTTTTTATTATCATATAATATTTCTCACATTATCTGCATCCCAAGATATAAATTAATGACATAGTATGGTTTTATGTAGTAGCACACTCAATTTTATTTAATAAATAATAGAGTTTCACCTCAGAGTCAAAGAAAAGTATTTAGAAAACATTGAATATGAAATTGTGCTTTAAAACTCGATATCTTCATTATTAAAATGTTCAGTCTGATAGAACCATTAAAACCCTATAATATATATTCAGTGATTTATTTATATATTTCAAATGTGTTTTTGATCAACACCTTACCCTATTTAAATATTATTACACCAATAAAATTCACTTGATCATTTAGATTCAACCTTATAAATACATATATTAAAAAAAGATTATAACTCTAGCATAGTAGTATGAAGATTGATAATAAAAAAATGGGACCTAATCTAGTTATGTAAATGGAAATGAAGGGTAAACCCCATTCAACAACACATCAAATCACCTCATAGTTGATAAAAAATTTCTGTTGATTATAAATATAGTGATATAGAATTCCAATTTAGTGACAAGGTATTCTTAAAAAAATATCCTTGGGAGAAGGTTATGGTATTTTGAAATACGGGGAATCTGGGCCCCAGATATATCAGTCCCTATGAGATTCTTGATTATATTAGGAAGGTATCTTATAACTTGGAACATACACCTAAACTCTACCATGTTCATGATTTCTTCCATGTATATCCTATGATAAAGTAAATTCCATGTCCCTCACATGTACAAAACTAAAATGCTGTATAATTCAAGAATGATCTTCCTTATGTGGAAAAATTGATGGGGAATTTGGATAGAATATATAAAATTTAGTGTAACATGACCACTAACAACATCAAGGTTTTGTAGAAACCCCAATAATTTGAGGAAACTATGTTTTAATCTGAGGATGTAAAAAAGTATAAATATCCACATATATTAAAATTATAATTATGAAATTTATAGGGATAAATTCATATAATGGGGGTCAAATATAACACCATGATATTTTAGAATATATATATCTTTTTATAAAAAAATTTATCTAACTGCTAGATTGTGATGCACACAACATAGTGAATACTACATTATAAAATTATAAAATTGTAGAAGTTATTTAAATATTAAATTAATTTAATTTATAAAAATGGTCCCATTAACTTAATGAAATAAAATTTATTCTTATGATATTTTTTTGAACTATTTTTTGAGTTATGAATTTTAGTAAAATTTAATAATTTTGATGAATTATGTATAACAACTCATATGTTAAATATTGTTTATTGAATGATTTACTATATAATGATACAATTAATAAAACCCCAAAAGATTGTGAGTCTTAGTGTTCTTGAATAATTAGGTACATTTCATAATAACTCAAAACATGGGTAAAATAACATTATTGAGAAAATCCACAACATGTCCTTAAAACCAATTGATTTTATTAAAACTCATGAGATTACTTGGCTATATACATAAGAATGGGGTAACCTATATAGCTCAATAAGGGAATACTAAAATCATATAATAAGTCAAGGTAACAAATGTGAGTACAGAGTAATATCATGGTAACATAAGAGTGGTGAGAATCATAAACATAAAAATTTACACATGATATAATATGATAACAAAAAAAGAAATATGGGAATGTGGAACCAACATAAAACATGACATCATAAACATAAGTCATGGCTAACCATAAATTAATAATAAACTATATTTACTAAGATAAATTACCATTTACAATACATTGTATCTTATTAGATAAAAACATTACCCTATTCATTGGATAAAAATATAATTTTGGGCCAACCCATCACATTCATATCATGCACATGCACAAGTGTGACATATAGGTCATAAAATAGAATAGTGTATTTACTCACATTTAATACATTGATTAAGTTATTAGGGTCGCATATTTGGAATTACACAATCATAAGATGATAGGTATATAATGATTAATTTCCATTGGTATAAATAGATATGATCGTTCACTGCCAACCGGTTTAGCATCGAAAATCGCAGGATTATTTTGGCAGGATAACGGGGGTACATAAAGATTCATGGATGGTTTAAATGAGAATTAAAGGGTTATATTATTACTATTAAATAACAAGGATAGTAATAGGTATGTTTTGAAACATATAACAACATTATAAATTGGAAGTCAATATCTATAATATAAAGAAGGTTCTTTAATAAATCAGATAAGAAGAGGATCCATTACACAAAGATGGTGATTCTAAAAGCTTGAGAGGAGCTTCAAAAGAGCTTGTGGGAACCTTGGGATGAATATATCAAGGCATTGTCAGATGAAATTCACAATCCTATGGTTTTGAGAGAAAAGTAGGGAGAGGCTATTTAGGGTTTTGTAGTAAAAGAGAAGTTAATTCTTTATTTGTTTCTAAACATTGGTTTTGAACTCTATATAATACTATAAATAAAAATAAAAAATAATACCATGGGTTTTTCTAATTGTTTCAACCAATGAAGAGTTTTTTAAATATTTTATAATTATATGAATCAAAATCATTAAAACAATCCCCTTTGTGATGGGTAAGTGAGTGTTGTTCATAAAGTATTAATTTTTAAACTATAAAATGTAGTATTGGATTTGGGGGATTCATTATGGTTTTTTAAAATTAATAAAAAAATCCATAAAAACATAATATATAAAATTGGAAACATAATTTTGGTAATGTTTACTTATTGTAGTATTTATTAAATATCTTTTGAGAATTTATTATTTCATAATATATGTTTAATATTTATATCAAATTTTATTTGGACCCAAAAAATCAAATGTATTTTAAATTTGAAAAAATCACCATTGGATAATTTTTATGTGGTCATTTAAAAAATTATATTTATCTTATAAAAATAATTATATACATTATTTAATTTTCAACTTTATATAAAATTCCCCATTTATTGAAAAATGTTATGTTTTTTGAAAATAATAGTTTTCTGACCTTTATAAAAATTACATTTGAATAGATAAAATTATATTATAATTTATATTTAAATAAATATAAATTAAAAAGAACATTTTTATAAAATAAAATTTATTGAGAAAAATATTGAATTCATAATAAAATCATGATTGAAACTCTATATTTTCCTAAATATAATTTGTCTTTCATCGTATCAAAATATAATTTTTATCAAACTCATTAATGAATCATTTATAAAGTAATAATAAAATGAATAAATATAATTATTATTTTAATAAAGATATAAAAACATAAATTCATACTATTAGGGTCTGGAAATATAACCGCTTATTACACTAGCATATTCTCTAAGGGTAAGGTGTTTTGTGGTGACACTTTCTTGAGGTGGTTTGGAAAACATGGTTTGGGTCATGATCTTGATAAGTTTAAAGAACTCACATAAACAATTTTTCTGATTATTTAGTTATTGAATCTAAACTTATTTTTTTCAAGTGAAACTCCCAATGATTCCTTCTCCATTACAAGCATTGATAAATGGGCTTCATAGAGTGTGATCCTTTTTGTCAATGTTATTTGTCCTTTCTTATGTTTTAGTTGGACTTCATCTAGACCCTAGATATACTGTTCTTAATTATCAGTTTATAATGGATATATTATCAATGTTTATAATTCATAATGAATTTTTTAATAAAACATACTATATAATGGTCCAAATAATAAATGAAGTTGATTTTTTTTATTAACTATATTACATAAAATGAATTTATTGATTTATAAAGGGAACTTAATTAATAATGGTTTGAGTCATTACATGTTGAAAATAAAAGATCTTTTTAAAATTAATTTAATAGTTAAATAATAATTATTTAGTATATCTATTAAATGGTTATGTAATGATAAATAATATAATAATAATAATTATTGAATGAATAAAAATGTTTTATTTAAAAAAATTGTTTTTATTGTATATTATGTATGTATTATTTGAATGCTAAAAGATAAAATTAAAAAATGTGAATTTTAAAAAGGTCCATTTCTTAATTCATAATTTCATAATTTTATTAGGATAAATTTAAGTTATTTTTCTGAAATGGTTGATTTTTTTGTAATCTATGAAACCTGTTGTTTTTATAGGTATAGTAAATAATATTAAATAATTATGATATAATAATGGAATAAAAATATATGAAACCTTTGTATTAATCAAATATAAATTTTAATATTAAAATAAATCATTTAAAACTACAATTTTAAATTTTGAAACTCATTATTGACTTTTTGGAACAAAAGTTATATATTACTCTAATTTAAAACCTACTTCTTCCCTTTTCCATTAACTAATAATTCCAAATTATCCATTCAAATTTGGATTTACCTTAAATTTATAATGTATTATTCTTTATCCTTAATTCAATAAACTTTATAGTTGTCATATATAAAAAAGAATTTGGTTTAAATTGTATTTTATGATTAAATAGAGATTTTTTAAAAAATTGTTTTCGTTAAATTTTTCATACTTATATTAAAAGTAAATTATAAAACATTCTAAAATTTAATATGATAAAATAGATTCCATATTTACATTCTTTTTTTTAAAATTATATGGCTAATTTCATTTTTTTCACAAAAAACATTACCATGGTAAAAGTTAAGTTATCATAGTTAAGGTCAAAAGGAGTTAAAAGGGGTTAAACTAACAGATAAGTCTTCTAATTTCAAAATAACTATATAGTTATTTACTTTTTTGATTGTATATTGACATATACTTACCTTATATTCTGAATTAGTAATATTTTTTTCCACTTTCCAATGAAAATGGAATTATTATTTAAAAGTTATGGGTATTTACAATGGTGCCACTCCACTCACTTATAAAATGTCACCTCCTCTCATAGCTTCTACACAAAATTTTAGCACCATAAATTAACTAATATATATAAAAAAACTTCCCAACTCTCCAACTAATATTCTAGTGGGTTTTTTCACCAAAATACTGACCTATAAAGGCTTAATGTGTAATCCAAAGGAGGATACCCAATTAATAATTATTTATATTAACCTAATTATTTCATTTTTATTTTCTTTTCATCCTACTCACAATCTATTATATCAATAATAATATTATCTAATCATATACATAAAATAACTTACTGTTATTTGTTGATTTAATAAACATTATCTACTTCTGATCCATCTAATCGAAAATTAATCTACTTCTCATGCTCACATCGGAATACCTCACCCAAGGACCAATTTATTTAAATTTTCATCAAATCCTATAATGGATGGTTATAAAGATTTATTTCATGAATACATATTATATTTTTAAATTAGTTATTATTATACAAAGATAGGTTATTTTTTACCTTCTATATTTCCATCCATTGGAAAATGAAAACATCACCCATGTGTATGTGTGGGAAACCACCTCTGTAAAGTGATGTAATTCATTTTCCATCACCACTTTATTTAGATGGTTATAAAAGTATAAATTATTCATAAATATAATATTTATTACATGATTTTTATTCTATAAACCAGAAAATTTTAAAGTATTATAACCATCAAACCAAAACAATCAAGGAAAACAGAACAATTAACACCCATATATTTATTTTAATATTTTATTGTCAATAAATTGGTCATTTAAAACATTAAGGGAATGATATATAGAAATATATGTATGAATAATGATCTTTTATACATGTATAATAAACAAAAATTTATTACATAGGTGGTTGGAGAACATAAAAAATAAACTAGGACTTGATGTAATTGTTTTATCTCAAATTCACTCTATTGATTTTAGTTCAACACTCACCACCTTATTTCTTTTGTGGGGGGTATATAATTAACTAGAATTTATTTTATGATATTTTTCTGGAATTTTTGGGGGATTTAATAATTCATAATTGGCTATCTCATTCATGTTCTTTAAATCACATTGATACCAAAGATGTATGGGTTTATGTTTCAGTCTCACTTTTATCAGGATTATTTGGGTTTCAATTTCAATTATGGGAAATTTTATATTCATTCCCTCTTAAAACCATCAATTTTTTTCATTAGATTATTTTTTATATATAATTTTTCTTCCATTTTTTTCTATTTGGTATTTTAAAGTCTAGAAGAATGTTTTTAAGAAAATAAAAACATAATTCTTCTTTTTTGGTTGAGAATATTTTTCCTCTATAAATGCTCATAAAAATTATTTTAGGGATGTTCTTATGTTATTTTGAATTATTTTCTCAATTCACCAAGACTTCCACTTTTATATACACACAAAAATATTTATTATTTATTTACAAACATTTTAAATTAATTTTATTATCATTTTTTATGGGACATTATTTACTTTATTAACAATAATATGAAAATAATTTTTTTTTAATGTTTAAGGAGTATATGGATTATCCAACCATAATGTTTCTTATTATTCATGAATTTTACATTAAAATTTTAAAGGCTTTATAAATAAAATATCATAACAGTTATTCAGGTATTTTTTAGTTTTTAAAAGTTAGGAAGAAAAAATGATATTTATTATTTCTTATTTTAATGAAAATTTCTACTGAATTTGTAAGAGTATTTTTTATCTATATAAAAAACCTTTAAAGAATACTATGATTTAATAGCGATATTATATAGTGTTATAATTAACCATATTTCTCTGTATATCTTATGATGATGTTTTTATGAAATAATCATGCAACCCATTTCATTTTATATGTTAATTAAGAAATGTTGGAATTATGATGTTTATAGAAACCTACATGAAACCAATTAATTTTCCATGGGTAAATTAAGATGTGATGAAATATTCAATGTTTTTACTATCTTTTCATAAAACTATAAATGATTTTCAATATTTGATATGTTTTACTAGAATTATATACCCTTTAATGCATTGGTTAAAGATTAATATCTAATGATATAATATGAAATTTAATGGGGAGTGAACCCAATCCACTGTAGGACTCTATCCACTTTGTTTAAGGGAATGGGAGGTGAACCAAATCCACTACTGGAAACTTTCCACTGTGATTATGGGAATATGGAATAAACCTAATCCACTATGGGACTTTATCAACTATGATAGTCTTGGAAATGATCCATGTTAATGTAATTTTTTTATTCTTATGTTTATCCCACAAAATTATATCTTATTTTTATGAAATGCTATCATGAATAATTATCATTTACTAATGATTATGTAATCCCTTGAATAATGTATTTTATTAAAAAAAAGCCTTTTTTCATGACTCATGATTTATGGTCTATGATTTTTTTGTTATGTTTTCATTAGTTATGATCACCCTCTAAATAATAACTATCTTGACCTAAGAGTCCAAGAATTATTAATTGATGAAAAGAAATAAAAAAACTAAAGTATTATATTTTATAACAATCTCTGATATAGAGTGTGAGGAAATAAAAATGAATAAGATCATAACAAGTAAGACATATGATAATTAATTTATTGGGAATGATATACACAACACAATTCACCACTTTATAGACCTGGATAATGATGTGATTGACGCCTAAGAGAAAATTAAACCATTCCATCCATTTATCAGTAGGCCTACATGAAAGGTGAAATGTTCCATTTCTAACAGATTTCACAATTTTGGTACAGTATCTTTTAATTCCCATGTTATTACATCCTTTTGATACAGAAAAATACACCTGATTAATGATACCAAGAATGTCAACCTCAATAGATGATGCTAATCCACATGATCTATAAAAACAACCAATGAATTTCTCCTTAGGATCATGATAGACTACAATTCAAATTTATGGTCCAAAATTCCCTTTATATGCACCATGAAAATCAATTTTGATCCAATTATGTAATGGAGGATACAAAAACACTTCCAAGGTCCATGTTGGTTGTTTTTAGTTCCCAATGTAAGAACCCATGTTTATCTGGACTGCAGTTTTGAGCAGAAATTTGAATTTTTGTTGTTGGACGCTCGCAAGGGTAAAAATGGTTAGTTGACCCTATCATCTGATCTCGGATAAATTTTCTAACAACTCTGTTGGTCCCAGAATAGGGTGTTTACCCTAGCATAAGAGTTGGATGGAAATCTGAGCTGTTCAAATTTAAGCGGAATGTTTAATATTTAATATTATCAAATTAAATATTAAATTATTCGTGCAGGTTAATTTGGAAATAACTTTTAAACGGAGCATCGTACTGAGATTTTTTCTATTCCGTTGAGTCCGGAATGGGGAGTTTATCCTAGGGAAGGCATAAACTCACATCGGGCGTCGGGGCCAGCCCGAGCCCCCCTTTTTTCTTCTATTCCTTTTCTTTTCCTTTCTTTCTTTTCCATTACTCCCTCCTAATCGCACATGTCTCATATGCATCCTCCTTGACTATGCCTTTTGGGAGGATTTGGGTATTGAGAATGAGTGAGAGTTGGTATGTGATAGGGGTACCGATTCGAAGCTCTCGACGTGCTGATTCTGCGAAGGGCAACAGGGAGCTGTGAAATCAACCGAAGCTTCGGCGATTTCCACCCGAAGGTAGGGCCATTTATGTTTTCACCATAGATTTACTTTAAAAAAAATTTAATCATTTATTTCCTTATATTTCTTGCTTGTATGCCCATTGGGCTTGATTTTGTTGTTACGTGGGTGAAAACGGGCGTTTCGGGTGTATTTTGGGATTTCCTGTCAGAAAACCCAGAATACACGACGTGTGTTCCAGGGGGTACATACCGTGTGTTCTTCCCATTCATGGAAGATGATGTTTTATTGAGTATATTCCATGTACTTGAGTACATGTCGTGTAGTGGAGGTCCGTGTGATTGGTCGTGTGAGAGGAAACACAGAATAAGTGTTTTTAATGAGTACACGCCGTGTACATTGAGTACACACCGTGTAGTGGTACTTGGGCATGTGTTATAGTGAAAAAAACATAGAGTGACTTTTTGTTAATAGTACACGCTGTGTAAAGTAAATTACATGTTGTGTACGATTACACAGGGAGGCCCAATGTGCTATGGCCTTGGGCTCGGGCCATGTACTACTTCAGTTTGGTAGTTTTGGGGATATCTTGGGCTCTAGAAGTCAGAATTGGGCGTGTGAGTAGACGATTCTGAGCGTTTTTTCATTCAGAATGTGATTGTGTAATATTTTTGACATTTAAATATCATCTAAATGGTGGTTTGGTGCTTTTTATCTAAATGGAGGGATTCTTCCTCCAGTTATCATGTTCAGTTGTCCCTAGTGAGTGAGACTTGGCATGTATGATATGTTGGGTGTTCAATCCAACATAGTTGAGACCTTCAAATAGAAGATGAGATGTGATCTATATTCTATAACATTTTCCTTAGAGGACTTTTCCCTTGTGAGATGTTCCTTTCTTGCTTATGATTTTGTGAGACCAGATACTTCTAAGGTTCCCTAAGGGATTCCTTTACTTGTGTACTGACCATGGGAGTTCTTTATAAGATCCCTTTCTTGTTTATCCTTTGATAAGACCCATGTTATTGTATTCCTATGTTATCCTTCTCCCCTTTAAGATTCCTCCCTTACTCTTCACTAAGGATCCCGTGTAGGATGCCTTCGCTCGTGTTTACCTAGAGGATACTGAGTGTGATTCCTCCTCAGTGTTTGACTTGAGCGACCCAATAGGTGCTAGTTGTTTGACTGAAACTGAGTTGTTACATCAGTTTTGGGTATAGATGGTTATCGGGTGTCCCCTAGAACCCGTTCCAAACTGGTGATCCCTTTGGGAGTTGGATGTTTTTTGGGTTGGGCGTTTGGGCCACCCTCAATCGTTTATTGATAACTGACTTGGGTTGTTAATATTGTAATGGTTACCATAGGTGCTTCTTGGTTAGTGGTTGTTGAGCCTGACGTGTTGCATCTTCTTGTTTGCTGGGATGACTACTTTTCCTTATGTTCTTGGGTAGTTGGTGTTTGGATGTTTAATTCCAACTGTAATTTGGTTTTTGTGTACCGTTGTGCTACACACCCATGTTTGGGGTGTCGTATGGCTGAGGACTTGATTAATTAAATACCTAGAATTGCATAGGTAATTTAATGAATATGTATAACTGCTGTTTGGGATCGTTGCATTAATTTGGGGCCACCTCGTGGGTGTGTTCCATTGTTTGGCCGTTTGGCCAAGATATTCGAGGGTATGCCATGTTTTGACATTCTTGAGTTTTATTGAGAGAAAATGTATATAATTGGTTTCCATGTGTTGGGACCAGCCCGATTACTTGATTCAGATGAGGGAAAGGCCTGAGGGCAAGGTTACTGATTCACCTGAGGGTAAGGCCTAAGGGAAAGGTTACTGATTCGCCTGAGGGAAAGGCCTGAGGGAAGGGTTACTGATTCGCCTGAGGGAAAGGCCTGAGTGAAAAGTTCTGTTTTTCCTAAGGGAAATGTTCATTTAAATATTCATTGTGCTGATTTATTCTGTTGAACCTACCAAACTACATTACAGGCTTGGCATTTTTATTATCTTTTACTTGTTGGTATCCTATTGTGGTTTCTACTGTGGCATTGGTATAGGAGATGGTCGGTCGAGGATGAGTCTCAAAGAAACTCAACTTATATTATTCTCAACTGGTTACTTATTTTTGGTTAACTTGTTCAGAGATATATTTCTGGCATTGGCCAAAGTAGGTACATGTCGATGGGATTACTGACCCATTGATCGACTTATTGTTACATGGCTTGAGTGGCACGACATCCAGCTCAATGCCCTTGCACAGGATGTCCAGGAGATTGGGCTTGTTGTCCCCAGGATCGACTGCTGATATGGTTTCTTGTTACATGAATCACCTAATCATGAATATTCATATTTATGTATATGTGTATGGGTATGGGACTATACATGTGTACGTATATAGATATGGACATCCATGGTGGCACTTTCCAAGATTATAGGGATTACATACCCTGAGTTCGATTGTGGTTGCACGTTTGGTTTATTTCCTTTCTTGTGTTCCAGCTAGGCTGAGCATGTTGTTGTTGCATACACTTTTAGCAGCACAGTTATAGGTTGCTTGTCGGGGAGCACTACTTAGATTATTTCTCACCCCTGCACGTGCACCTCAATGTACGTGTGGACCTTATGTCTGCTTTTCAGGTCTAGAATGGGTTTCATGGTGGATAGGGATGAGGCCCAGTGTTGCATGATCGGGTGGAGCTGCTCGAGTGGTTCTACTAATTGGGATGCTACAGTTCGACAGTGCTTGGAAATCAGGTATGTGTATTGGCTCGGAGTTAGTAGAAGAGCCTTGTACTATTTATTTTATTTTATTTTGTACTTGTATCTGTATGGTCGGCCCGGTGGGTGACCAGTGTTGTATTGTATTGCCTAGCTGTTTGGGCTTTTACATCATTTTACTATTACTGCTTGTTCTATTTCAGCTGTTTATTGCTTCCACACTCTATTTACTTTCAGATGTGTATGATAGTTAGTTATTTCTGCTATTTTCTTTCTCTTATATGAGGGCATAGTCTCCCCAATATCACAACCTAGTCCCTCGCTACTAGTCGGTTGCCTCTGGTATAGGGGGAGGCGTGCTTGAGGCCTTGTGGAGAACTGGTTCAGAGCACCAATTTAGTGGCTCCGGGTCGGGTCATTACAAAGTGGTATCAGAGAAGTTTTCTTTCTTGGTATTTACCATTTGGGATATGGTAGATAAAAGTATTTTAAATGTGTTGGAACTTGTGATGGATATCGGTATGGTGCGTCGAGAACACTTGTTCCAGTAAAAAGTCCTGGTTTCCATGGTTTGGTATTGCAGTTCTGATTTTGCGATGTTACGGTTGTATATTATTTTCACCTTGAGCGATGCACATGTTGTTTGGTGTTTTGATTTACTATGGATCTTAGGCTCTTGGTCATTATTATGATGCCAGGGATGGATTTTTACTCTTGTCCAACAACGGAAAGAGGCATCTCATGCATCATACTAGGCACGTAGGATTCACAGCATATAGGCCTGCTAGTGTGTGGTTTTACTGAAGACTGAGACATTTTGGTCTACATACACATCATTTTACTCTGATGAAAGGTTACATGGATTTACATTGAGGAATTTTTGTTGAGGATGATGACTCATTCCTCATTAATAGGTTGTTCAGTTATTTTAGTTGGTCTATGTGGCACATGATGCCTCTCTGTTTAACCCTTATTGGGTGTTGTTTCTCGGGTTTGTGGTTATCTAGTCAGATCTTTGAGAATGATGTCGATAGATACCAAGGATTTTCTTGTAAACTGGACCTCCATGTGGTATTTCTATATATAGATACCTAATGAGCGTCATTTCAGTTTCTCTTCTGCTTGGGTTGTGAACTCCAGGGAGTTATTCCTTCTGAGGATGCTCAGAGAGGATCCGGGCACTGGTAGGATGTGTTTTGGTTTTGTTTTTCTTTGTTCTTTGTGATCTTTACAATCTTCTGGGAGGCTTTGGATATTTTGGTCTAGGTGGTTAGACCATGTGACCCAGTTTCAAGGCTTTTTCTTTAGGTCTAGGAGGAAGACCGAGAGAGCCTTGGTTTTGACTCGAATCTTTGTAGGTCGATGTGTGTTCTGTTCTAGGGAAACCATTGTGAAAATGGTTTACCCATGCCTGAATCCTGGTCAGGTTTTGGGAGGATGTTAGTGTGGCTCGAAGGGAGCTAGAAACGCCGTCGGTGAAATATTAGTGTACTCATATAAGATATGATCATTCACTATCTTGATTTTTCTTGAGTATGCAGAGAGAGCTCCGACCCTACATCGAGCTCCTTTATATTTCTCAATGTTCATCCCTATTGGGGATGGAATGTGTTCCGGTTGAGCTCTCAGAGCGGTTTAAGAAAATCCATATGGTGGGGATTGCACCATTGGCCATTTGAGGGTGGTTATCCTTGTTCTGGTTAATCATCAGTGTTTTCCACAAGCATATGAGCTCAGGGTTATCTTTTAAGATGATGATAAGGGTATTCATATGGTGGGGAGTACCAGATAGGGCGTAGTTGAGTGACTTCTGTGAAGAAGGTGGTTGTTAACGATTTTAGAATGGTCATTGGACAGTCCAGAAAGCTTGGTTGTGTAGATGCTCAGTTTGGGAGCATGGCTGTTGGTCCTTCCTAGGCTTCTCGGGGACGAGAAGGTTTATGGTGGGGAGTTTGTACGAACCCATGTTTATCCAGACTGCAGTTTTGAGCATAAATTTGAATTTTTGCTATTGGATGATCATGAGGGGTTAAATAGTCATTTTCCCTTACCAGCTGATCTCAGATAAATTTTCTAACAACTCTGTTGGTCTCGGAAGATGGTTTTTACCCTAGGATAGGAGTTGGGTGGAAATATGAGCTATTCAAATTTAAGCGGAATATTTAATATTTAAAATTATTAAATTAAATATTAAATTATTCAAGTAGGTTTTTTTGGTAATAAATTTTAAATGGTGTGTCGGACATAGATTACATCTGCGTCGTTGAGTCTGTAATACAGAGTTTAGCCTAGGGAAGTCATAAACTCATGTCGGGGACCAGGGATAGCCCGGGCCCCCCTTTCTTATTTTCCTTTTCTTTTCCTTTCCTTCTTTTCTCTTCCTCCCTCCTCCTTTAACATGTCTCATATGCCTCCTCATTGTATGTGTCTTTTGGAAGGATTTAGGTATTGAGAAATAGAGTGATTTGGGATGTGAGAGGGGTAATGATTCGAAGCTCTCGACGCGCTAATTCCGCGTAGGGCAACCGAGAGCCGTGAAATCAACCGAAGCTTCGTCGGTTTCCGCCCGAAGGTAGGACCATTTATGTTTTCAAAATATATCCCCTTTAAAAAAATTTTAATCCTTTAAGGCCTCATATTTCTTTCTTTTATGCCCGTGGGGCTCGATCTGTTGTTACGGGGGCGAAAACTGGCGTTTCGGGTGTATTCTGGGATTTCCCGTCGGAAAACCCAGAATACACAGCGTGTGTTCCAGGGGTACACACCGTGTATTCTTCCCGTTTGGGGAAGATGAAGTTTTCTTGATTAAACACCGTGTACTTGAGTACACACCGTGGAGTGGGTGGCCATGTGAGAAGAAACACGGAATACCGGTTTTTAATGAGTACACACCCTATACATTGAGTACACACCGTGTAGTGGTGAGTGGGCATGTATTTTAGTGAAAATAAACACAGGGTAACTTTTTGTGAATATTACACGCCATGTACAGTAAAGTACATTCCATGCACTCTTACACAGGCAGGCCCAATGTGCTCTGGCCATGTGCTCTGGCCATGTACTACTTCAGTTTGGTAGTTTTGGGGATATCTTTGGCTCTAGAAGTCAGAATTGGGCATGTGAGTAAATGATTCTGAGCATTTTTCTGTGTAGATCATGATGGTGGAATACTTTTTCCATTTAGGGGTTATCTAAATGGGGATTTGGTGGTTTTTATCTAAATGGAAGGGTTATCCCTCCAGTTATCAAGTTGAGTTGTCACCTAAGAGTGAGTCTTGGCGTGTATGGTGAGATGTGAGCTATCTTTTGTAACCTTTTCTTTAGAGGAAATTTCCCTTGTGATATGTTCCTTTTTGACCTATGATTCTGGGATACTGGATTCTTCTAAGGATCCTCTGAGGGATGCCTTTACTTGTGTACAGACCATGGGAGTTCCTTGTAGGATCCATTTCCTATTTATCCTTTGATAGGACCCATGTTATGGAAACCTATGTTGTCATTCCTTTGAGGATCCCATGTAGGATTCCTCCCTTACTCTTATCAAAGGATCCTATGTAGGATGCCTTTCCTCGTGTTTACCTAGAGGATCCCGAGTATGATGCCTCCTCAGTGTTTGACTTGATGGACCCAACAGGTGCCCATTGTTTGACTAACTCTGAGTTGTTACGTCAAGTTTGGGTAGAGATGGTGATCGGGTGTCTCCTAGAACATGTGCCAAACTAGGGATCTCTTTGGTCTTTGGATGTTTGTTGGGTTGGGAGTTCGGGCCACCCTCACTCATTTGTTTATATCTGACTTGGGTTGCTGATGTTATAGTGGTTACCAGAGGTGATTCCTGGTTGGTGGGTTTTGAGCCTGAGGCAATGCGTCTTCTTCTTTGTTGGGATGCCTACTTTGCCTTGTGTGCCTGGGTAGTTGGTGTTCTGATGTTTAATTCCAACTGTCGTGTGGTTTTTGTGTACCTTTGTGCTACGCGCGCATGTTTGGGGTGTCCTATGGCTAAGGACTTTATTAATTAAATACCTATAATTGCATAGGTAATTTAATGAATATGTATAACTACTATTTGGGATCGCTGCATTGATCTGGGGCCACCCCATGGGTGTGTTCCCTTGTTTAGTCATTTGTTCAGGATACCCGAGGGTATGCCGTGTTTTGGCATGCCTGAGTTTTCTTGAGAGAAAATGTATATAATTGCTTTCCATGTGTTGGGCTCAGCCCAGTTACTTGATTCGCATGAGGGAAAGGCTTGAGGTCAAGGTTACTGATTCGCCTGAGGGAAAGGCCTGAGGGAAAGGTTACTAATTCACCTGAGGGTAAGGCCTGAGGGCAAGGATACTGATTTTTATGAGGGCAAGGTTACTGATTTTCCTGAGGAAAAGGCATGGGGGAAAGGTTACTGATTCCCCTGAGGGTAAGGACTGAGGGCAAGGTTCTATTTAGCCAGAGGGCAATGTTCATTTGAATATTCACTATGGTGATTTATTCTATTGAACCTTCCAAGATACATCACAGGCTTGGAACTGTTATTATCTTTGACTTGTTGATATCCTGTTGTGGTTTCTCCTATGGCATTGTAATAGGAGATGGTCTGTCGAGTCCAAATCTCCTAGAAACTCAGAATTCATTATTTTGAACCGGTTACTAGTTTTTGGTTAACTTGTTTAGAGATATATTTCTGGCATTGGCCAAAGTAGGTACATGTCGATGGGATTACAGACCCAGAGATAGACTTATTGGTACACGACTTGAGTGGCATGACGTCCAGCTCAATTCCCTTGCACAGGATGTCCAAGAGATCGGGCATGTGGTCCCAAGGATCGATTGTGGATGCGGTTTCTTGTTACATGAATCACCTAATCATGAATATTCATATTTATGTATATGTGAATAGTAATGTGACTATACATGTGTACGTAAATAGATATTGACATCCATGGTGGAACTTTTCTAGTTGATAGGGATTACATACCCTGATTTCGACTGTGGTTGCACGTTTGGTTTATTTCCTTTGTTGTGTTCCAGCTTGTCTGAGCATGTTGCTGTTGCATACACTTTTAGCAGCATAGTTATAGGTTGGTTGTCGGGGAGCCCAACTGAGATTATTTCTCACCCCTGCACGTGTACCTTGGTGTATGTGTAGACCTTATGTTTTCTTTTCAGGTCGAGCACAATTTTCATGGTGGATAGGGCTGAGGCCCAGTGTTTCATGATCGACTGGAGCTGGTTGAGTGGTTCTACTGATCGGGATGCTGCTGTTCGACAATGTTTGGAGATCGGGTACGTGGATTGTCTCGGAGTTAGTAGCAGAGCCCTATACTTTTACTTTTAGTTTCTTTTGTACTTGTATCTATATGGTCAGCCTGGTAGGTGACCAATGTTTCATTTTATTGCATTGCTGTTTGGGCTTTTACAACATTTTACTATTTGTGCTTGTTCTATTTCAGTTGTTTATTGCTTCCGCACTCTATTTACTTTCTTCTATGTATGATACTTATTTATTTCTGTTGTTTACTTACTCTGATATGAGGGCATAGTCTCCCCATTATCACACCATAGGCCCTCGCTGCTAGTCAGCAGCCTCTGGTGTATGGAGAGGTGTGCTTGAGGCATTGTGGTAAACCGGTTCATAGCACAGGTTTAGTGGCTCCGGGTCAGGCCGTTACACCCAACAACAATTGGACTTCTCAAAACTGTTAATTCATGAATTCTATTACTAAAAAAACCTTATTAAAGTATATTTGAGTCCCTTATGATTATTTTTTCACACTTATTGTCATAAATTGATGTCTCCCATGTTTATATATACTTAGAATATAATCTCTCCCTTTCTTGTGTTTCTATTTACCCATGTTATGAAGAATGGTTTTAAGTGGTATATATCTGATAATTATGGTATGTGACCAGGCCTTTTTTGGGTATGTTGAAGATTATTCATAATATAAGTTAATTATTAATCTAGTCTTCAAATAAATTAATCTTTTATGTTTCTCAGTCATGTATTATTTTTATATGATTTAATAATATATCTAAAATGATTTAATATTTACATATGTGATGCTCAGGTAACCTTAAAAACACCAATATTACCTACTTCATACCAATCTTAGGTCACAACAATCAACCTCTTATATAAGAGAAGAAAAATCTCACTCCATTAGTCTAGGTTAAGAGAGTATCCATCAATTATACATCAAGATGGGGCTGAACAGCCTCTGTTACCATGAAAAATACAAATCCAACATGCATACACCTCGACAGTACCATGCCATACCATTCAACTCATTCCATATCAAGTCATCTCTGACTAATCCTAGGATCGCATACCTAATCCACCAGTTAACCCCACACCACACGTGTTTTCACCTCATAAATTTTAGGTTTTGTTTCTTAAAGAAATTATTTCCCATGACTTTAGCACCTATAAATCCTATAAAAACACAATAATTACACAAGATTTACATCCTTAAAGATACTCACAATACTGGACTAACCACTCTATAGGGTCTCCCTTGTATATTAGATCTCATCTCAATAATAACAAGAACACATTTATCTATTCACTCACAACACCCAAATCACTAATACACCGAGTCATATATCAATATCAGTATGCTCTCCAACCTAGCATATAATTCACATCCCAAATATAATATAACTTATAGAGAAACATTTTTACTCCCATTTTATTAACCATGAGTCACTCAAGGCCGATACACCCAGACTATGGTTTTCATATACATATATATTAGTAATATCATACTCAAGTTACCTACCCACTATAGAGTATTAGTAATCACTGGGAATATGCATAAGATACTACCCCATCATGGATCAATGTCACATCCACATCAATATATATAAATGATATCAACATTTGGTGTTTTTTATCTTGTAATTCATTATCATCTATTTTGGTTAAGTTGAATTTCACAATTTTTTTTTGGTAAGACACAAATTAAGTTATTTTTCACACTATACATAACATAAAATATTTTATTTTCTTGAAAGAATAATATCCATATGGTTTGGATTAGTATAATAACCCTAAGAATCTATGTGGTAAAAAATTTAAAGTTTTTTTATACAAAAGTAACCAGAACTATTTTATTTTGTTATTTTTCCAATATAAAAATCCAAATCACACCTAAGCATGCACATGTCATGTGAACATGTGTTCGTGAAATAATAAATGGATGCATGCCTCTTATGACCACATTCCAAGAGAAACGCTATTAAATTAATAAATCTAGAATAATATTTTGAATAATAATTGACTAAATTATAATATAAATAGTAGGAAGTTCATTCCAAACTCCTTAAAAAATATAATTTATTTCATATAGGTATTGGCTAGTAAAAAATAGTATGCATCACATGTCTTGTCTAGTATTTATCTTATCTTCCATATTAAAAATAGTAATTTAAAAAAATAGATTTGGTACCACTTTCTAATTCTAAGGCCCAACACTCTCTATAATAAATATACTGGTTTGTTATGTTACATATGTCACACCAACTAATATGACAGATATTTCCAACTAGAAGAGAATGACTAAGGTGATATCTTGGGGAGACTATATCCAAATATCATAGTAACATAAAAATATAAATATTAAATAATAGTTCATCACAATAACCATAGTAATAAATAAACAACACATCCAAGCCTCTAAAAATAAATAATAAACCCATTATACAGTAAATGAATTAATTTAATGTCACACAAGTCTAGCAGAAATCTTAAAGATATCCCATCGATAAAATATATACACTAAAAATAAATTAAATAAAAATAAAAAGAAACTGACACATGTTTTCTAGTTTCAACATTATCTCATTACCTAAATCTATCAATGTTATCCAGCTCAATCATCTAACATGAGGCCACTACCCTACCCGCACCAATAATCATGAGGTCTTCATAGTTACTAAAGTGTGAGGGACACTCAATAATGGTGTTAGTGTAACTCATTAGTCCACCAATAATAAAATAAAGTAAATGTGCCTATTAAAATAAACCATGATCGATCAATGATTTCTTAGGTGATACCTCAGATCAACCATACCAATGTTTGTAATTTCTAGATGTATTTAAACCTGTCACATAACTGTCAAGGGAAATGAATCTCATCCCTAGGATCATTTAATCACATGAACATTAGGGTGTGGATCCCAGGCCTGGAATCATCTCATCATATCATCATCAGTAGAAATGTCACCACACCCTAGAAACAAATCATATATATCCACATTAAAGGGTAATGAAATCCTTCCCTTAAATCTCATGTAATTCTAATATTAGGGGTGAATGGTACCCAACAAGATAATCTCATATCATACAACCATCAGGGGTATGATGTCAAAACTCTGGAATCTCATATTGCATATAAATGGTGTGGGGCATACTCTCTCCTTGGAACAACAAATAGAGTATTATAAATTCATGTTATCCCATCCTGTAACCTCCGTATTTATTTTCCGTGGTGGTAGATAGATCCCATGTCATAAAACCAATCATACATCATTGATGATAAAGAAACTCGTCAAGTAATATAGTCATATAACATTGTCACCTATTTTGGCCACTCACCTAGAATAGATACAAATTTACTAGGTTGAACTCTCAAGTAATAAAACCTATTCATTTAATTACAGTCACACAGTTCTACCACTATGATAGCTTCCACGTAAAAATACTCTCTAATTTCAACACATTATTAGGGTACTGACTATAGTCCCCTATGTCACTTCACATTATAAAGACCCCATAAGTATTCCATTAACTCTTTATCAACTTTATGGTTGAATCCCATCACTCATAGAATATAGAAACCTACATCCATAACATTATCACATCATGGAATATTAGCATAACATGAAATGGAATGGAATAACACCCATAACACTTCCAAATTTACTTTAGTTTTGTCCTCTCACAGCCAAACTAATCACATATCATTCCCACAAAAATCATTACTAAGGGAGTATCTACTATTAGATGAGGAATAATTACACCAAGAACTATACAACTAGCCAATAGGCTATATGGTGTCAAAATTATTTTTGATCGAATAGTCTTAGAATAACTATTTACAATACATAACTCTCCCTTACCAAGAGGGAACCGAGGAAAACTATATCAAGGTCCACTATGTTTTAATTATTCTATTGAAACCTCTCATTTGTCCTTATATCTCATAACACATATTTATAGTTTGAACCTCGACCACCGACAACAAAGGCATCAAACAAATATTCAAGAGTCCATCATGGTATAAGACTCTTTCATTATACTCAAGGGAGTTAACATGAAATAATTAATTTTTTATTCAATTACATTATAAAATATGTGTAAAATATACATATCACATGAACATAACAAAATTCATAAATCATAGGGATATTTTAACTTCCTCTTAACTCATTCGAACTTATTGTATTTTTTCACAAGCATGTTTATCCTCGACCAAGATCAACCATCCACCACCAATCAACACACGGCAATAACATCATTAAAAATAATCATAATCATTCATAAAATAATTATTATTAATTTTAACATAAAAAAATATTAATTCTATGATTAGTTCTTGGGGAATAATTAAATAATTTATCACTAAGAAATCATTTGTGACCAAAACCACGGGAGAGTTTGAGAGCACTACCCCATAATCCACCTGAACCTTCTAAACAAAATATCCCCAAAATATTACCTCATAACAACCATAAATATCATTCAAATCAATGATAAATTTTAAATATATATTATTTTGTGACATACCACTATAATTCGAGCCAAAATCTTGTGTGTACACCATCCCAAACAAAATCCCCATCATCATGACTCAATTCAATGATGTTTTGTATTAATTGGAATTAAACCCATGTATGGGTCATATTAAACCCATAGTAAGGATATATGTGAAGAAACCAAGGAATATTAAATGTGAGGTGATATGTTTAACAATTTTTATCCCATGGACCAAAAAAATGAACATTCGATATGAATCTTGTATGATTTCCCTTAGAATCCTATAGAGGAACGGTATGGAGGCTTAGAAATGATAACTTCTTTGAAAATGCCTAAAACCATCTCTATTTATTTAAATTATTTTATTAATATACTAGAAAAATCTGTAAAATTCATTATATTAAATTTTAAACCAACACAGGGTTCTCTATGTATCACCCCTAGAAAACCTCACATATCACTCTAGATAAAATTAATAAATTCTATAACCCTTATTCATAAATTAAGGTTCCCGTACATATGATATGAATTATACTTGTTTGTTATTAGGACTCTCTTTACTTATTATATTTTCCCAAGGGAGAGGAAACTAATATACTAGAATGTGACTTTTAAAAATGTGTGGTATTCACCATTATGTATCACACTTTTCCATAGAAGAATCCTTATGTATATATGGTAAATATTGACTCTAGATCATTTTAGTATTTTTCATTACAAGGGGTACCAACATTAGTCATTTTTTCAAAATAGGTAGATTTTTACCTATACAATTTCTGCATATTTATTCTTACGTATATGGGAAAATCTAAAATGAATCATACACTTTATCTTGCATACACTTATGTACTTAATAGTTACTATTTTATATTGGCAAATTAATTTTATGATTCACCAAATACCACTACTAAACCCTTTCATATATGGGGCTTCTGAAACATAGCTAAAAAAATTGAACACATAGGCAGTTACTCTTATATATGGGGGTACACATACATAAGAGTAACTCTTCGTAGGGTATCTCTTACATATTCCAAGATAGAGGATATTTTCAAAAGGAAAAGAATACTCTTATGTATACCATTTTTCTAATTATTTCAAAAAAAAATTGAAACTCTCAAAATAGTAAATACTTATAAAAAAATTCTTATAATTTATTTCAATAGTTATCGACCTATTTTACCACATCATAGATAAACAATAATATAAAATACAACAAAAATCTCATTATCACTATAAATACCAAATTCCAATCTTATTTGGACACCCCTACATACTCTAACTACAAATAGTCGACACATGATTCGACCCAAATTATCATTCTCGATCACACAACCAACACATAAAAAATAAAAAATATTTATAAATATACATTTTAAGTAAAAACTAAAACTGGTTTATCTTATGGAAAAATTATTATGTTTCTACCTTAGAAAATCTAGAGTGTTATACATAATGGTCAATCTATAGTGTAAAAATAGAATAGTACATGAATGTAATGGTTGAAACACAAGGGATTATAGAATATAAGAGTAAATATGTATGGTTTTGATGAATTAGGGTTGTTTTTGTATAGTTCATAAAGGTTTAATCAAATATTTTGTTAAATTTAGTGTGATGAAATGAATTCCACAACATAGGGAGTCATTCCTTGGATATAATGTCTATGATGGTATGGTTCTTTGTTGAGAAAGAGAATAATGCTATGAAACGTAGGATCTCCCCATGGTGAAGTTCATTAAGAGATTTTGTGTTCTATAAGGATGAGGTCCATGTCATGGATCCTGGTGGTTGAGAGTTCATTGCACCATGAAAATTATTTTCATGTGGAAATGTGACCATAGGAAGTGAATTCAAGTTTTTCAGTTCTACAAAATGGATTTATTTTATGTTGTGACCAAAAGTGCCACGCTGTGAGGGTTTTCTAAAAATTGAATCATTTCATGGGACATAGGGGTCATGTAATGATGTATTTTTTTATTTTTTTTAAATATAATGTAAATATAGTCATTTCCATTATAAATTTAAACCCACTCCTGATTATTTATTTTTGAGATTTCTAAATTAGGTGATGTTCGGATCCACTTCCCCTTATGTGACTAAATCGATGTTCTGATCCAGTTCATAACATGATCTCAAATGTGTCTCCACGTATAGCAAAGGCTTCCAACTAGTAGTGGGGGTCAACATGTAACTATAAGAGGACTCTACCCATATTTCATAGTGCACAACCATGATTAAATAATCAATTATCATACTCATCAGTGTAAGAGGAAAGAATAAATTAATTGAAACATGCTATAATAAAATAAAATTTAATAAATTATTGAATGGCCATGTCATACATACAATTGGCCACCCCCTAGTCCATTTATATAACATAATAAAATTAAATAAAAAATGCTCCACATCATCATTGATCCAAACCCATCCAGTCATTTGATATCACTAGATAAATCAATCTCAACCAAGACATACTCAACACAGGTTTTAGCCCAAACCTATGCTTGTAAAAACATGTGATAGCTAATCGGGTACCCAAGTACAATGGCGAACTGAGAAGGGTGTGTGTAAAATTCAGTAGGCCACCGCCAATGGTTTCTAATGTAAATACAAGTTAGAAATACATAGTACATAGGTGTATGAATAACTGTAAATGAGAAGGGTAATAAACTAAGTTTTATTATTTCAAAAATTCCAATTGATCAATTAAATTCTTTATTCTAAAAGATATCCATTTCCATCAAATATCCATCGACCAATCCTGTTGTTTAATCTATATACCAAATGATTCACTAGTTCATAAATCAAGGATCCTCTGTCCAAGAATCCAATCGGGGTATGGTATGCCATTCCCAGACATCCTAACCACTAGGTTAAAAATTGGAAAACATGGATAATTAGTCCATGACTCTAACCAATAATCGGAACATGATTTTTTTCGATACCAAAACGTATGCCAAATGTATTAAAACATTGAGAATTAATCCATGAATCCAACCAAGACTTGATATACTTTGACTAACCATCCCAAACTAGATGTGTATTTCCATGTTCATACCCTTGTCTTTAGGAGTATCATTATTTTCCCTAAAATTATATGGTGCTCCAAGATTATTGGACCATCAGTCTAACCCACCCAAAATTTGGTAGTGATGTTTTGGTCTAACATCAAAAAATACTTATCCATAGGTCAGAAAACATAGAGTATCAATTCATGAATTCAATCAAGTCTATCACATCATGTCAGACCATCCACAATCATACCATTATAAATTATCATTACGGTAAAAATTTCCATGGTATAATACTTTTATAACATGAAACCAAATTAAAAATTAAACCATTTCATCCTTTACCCAAATACATAGTTGGTAAATGTTTATAAAACCCATTAACAATCAAACACACCCCTTTTATTTGTTTCTATTTCCTTTATTAATCATAACATTTATAATGGTCCCAAAAAATCATTATGTAAAAAAATGTTTGAAATAAAACCCAAAACATTCAAACATGTCATACAAAAATCATCCAAACATATTTAATAACATTTAGATTCCACCCTCCAGACATTGGTTATACTCTCTAAAACCCAAACAAGGTCCTTGAACCCATTTTAAATAAAAACAATAACAATGTGTTATCAAACCATTTTAATCAAAGTATTCACCACACTCCCATTTCAAATCAACATTTGAACCCATTCAAAAAACCCCTTTTTAAAACACCCTGTGGTCAAAACCTCATTTGAAAATATAATACACTTTAATATCCACTCTTATTAATTTAAAAACCACTATCAAATAAAAATCCAAAACACACCATTTAAAATTGTTCCCATGAGATTTTACCAATACTCAACACCAAAAAATTCCATTTTTCAAATGTGGGAAATGCCATTAGTCATCATAGGCCCAACCTCACAACATCCAATGAATCCAATGGGATCCATGGAAAGTTAATGTACCAATTTAAAGTTGTAACAAATTTCTTAAAATACAAGATCAATCTTATCACACATGGGTTCTAAATCATATAATTCACACACATGTGAGAAAAAAATCAAGACTACGTGTAAAGTTCAAAGACCATATAACTTTTCAAAAAAGCATTCCAAAACATTTACCTAGCATGAAGACCTTGTCAAGGTTCTTCCAAGTCTTTTCTCAACTCCTCGACACCCCACTAATCTCATCACGGTCACCCAAGCTCTAGTCACACAACTAAAAAACAATAATTAATCAGTTATAACAAATATAATTAAATAATTGAACAAACCCCAACTTAGCATAATATTGAGAAACATACTGGCTTTTAATGCCATACCGAAACCAAAAAAACCCACTAATTGGAGACTATCGACATAACATTTAACAAATTCTAGGCCATATACCTAAGAGGAGACACAAATTTGAGAAAAAATTAAATTAAAGCATTTAAAAAACCCTATTAAGATTCCATGTGAACACATATGTCAATAAAATGACACTCAACGATGTGAGGAATCTTCTTGGGATCTCTTGTTCCCAAGATGACCCAAATACTAATAGAAAATGAATGATTCAACCTTGATCTGGTGGAATTGTAAAACATTTCTGAACAATAGAACCCCATAATTTGAAAGAAGGGAGATGAGGAACCAAGGAATCCACTATAGGTTTGATCCAAACAAATATTTCCCAAGAAACACCACTAAAAACCCTCTTCAGTTTGGCTTAAAGAAGGGTGGAAGGGACGAGAATCCTCCTCTAGTGTATGCATGCAATAAAGAGAGAAAGGGTTAGGGTATTTTAAAATATTAGAAGTGAAAATGTAAAAATACCATTTTAATGAAATTGTGGGAAGAAGTATGGTTTGGTTGCATGGTTTTCCTAACAATGCGCCATTTGGGTGAACCCTTACTATAAAACACCTAAGCCTCAAATGGTTGGGCCTCATAATTTGACAATCCATGCAAAAACCATGTTGTTGGCACTACCAACATTCAATATTAAGGTGAATGGTTTTTCTAAAACTATGAATAGCCTGTATTCAATGCTTCAGTTATTCATCATACTCACACGGTCTCCCTTTAGACAACACCTCGTTTTTTATTAATTGTGTGGTAAAAATTCCATCATACAATGAAAAGTTAAAAATGAAAGGAAAACCTTCTGAGCATCAAGGTGTCACCTAGTTTCTCTTAAGCATTGCATACCAAACTGTGCACCATTACTAGAAAACTCCAAAACACAAAAAATATAACTTAACACCACCAAAGATCATCCAAACTCCCAGGATACCTCTCAAGAATATAACCATATCTTCAAAAACCATTTTGATAGATTCATTCTCTCAGAACTCCATTTTGAGTCTTCATTCAAGATTTTACATGACTGGTGATGAAAATTAAAATTAATATGGAAATTTTCAATCAATCCAAATGCGGTTTCATACAAAATCCCATCTATAACATTTCTCATCCTCAAGAATCCTTGGTGGTCATCTATATTCACCACCTGACCTACCTCAGTCATCACATTTTAACCAATAACCTTATTCTTCTTCTGAAAGCCTAGAACACTACAAAAGAATAAACTCCAACTCAAGGCCTTCCATTAGACAAAAAATCATTATATCACCCATTACCAAGTTCAGAATACCATGATGATTCATATCTGTAACCATCAAACAAAAAAATTGTTAACAACACCACTTGATCACTCCACGATCTAATTTTTTCCCCACCCTAAGTTGTTTTCAATAACAACTAACTTCTGATACTTAAAACCCTTTTCATTAGGAAATCCCCACCAAACATGAACACATGATCCCATAAAGATCTTTGCAATATTCTTAACCTACCACATCCCAGTAGCCATAACAATAACAATCATCATCATCACCCATCCTCATCATTGAAAAAAAACTAAAGAAGATGAATACCCGACCTCTAGACCGAACTACAATTTAGAACAACGTTGATCTTGAAGACAATAATTGGCTTGATCATCCTCCACTATAGATCACACATTATCATTCCCTATGGAATCCAAAAACACACATCAATGGTTTCTCTGTGGAATCTTGGTGTCTTCACATCCGATCCATGACTTGTTTCACACACCCACAACCCATCTAACATAAGGGTCTTATCTCCCCAACTGATGCATCAATCCACAATATAATAGTGGCATCATCATTTAATCACCCAAAAAACCTCAACCAATTAATCCCATGCTCCAAACAATACTATCCCAATAATCATACATGGCATTTTTCCCTCACCTAGGTGACCAAATGAAACATATATTATCTCTCATTCCCAATATCCAATAATGGAACCCAAGGAATTATTGAACAAATGTTACAGCCTAAGGACCACTCCCGTATAGATGTTAATGGTGAACCTCTCACAATACGGCTCCCCATACACTACTACAATTGCATAACCTCTAAAATTCCACATATCTATCCAAAATACATTAGGGTATCTAAGTGTGTATACAGTTCTCTATCAGTATACATAAGACAATGTCATGATTTTGGGCATGATTATCTCTAATACAAGAGTATATTGAGATGTTTTTGATGTATACCACCACTAATCAACCATTTCCATTATCACCTATAACTTTTGAAACATTGAAAACTCATCTAAAAAACCCCATGACTCTTTCCCTTCAAGCATCTCGTCATATCCACATAATTCTTCATACTACTCATGGATTCCTACCCAACTCAAGAACCTTCAAAATATTGTCTCATAAAATCTAATCCACATCCAAATGACCCAGTGTGTCACCATTTGTTCAAGTAACCAATATTAAAATAACACATAATCATCACAAACACTCTTGTATGACCCCATTGAAGAACATAGTTCCGACCCTAATGAGTCAAGAATTACGAAACCAATACTCACAAGCCCCATCCACTATCCATGCCTACCTCTAATGCCTACCTCACCAATCATATATCACCATTATTTATTTCCATAACCAGAATAAACTAATGATTAAATCACACTTATACAACCAATAATGGCTTGATAATCATTCAAAAGTTATTATATGTTCATGTGTGCTCTCACCACATTCCTAGATACACATCCAGAGTCAACCAAGTTTGGCACCAGTATCGTCCTTCCCCTATAAACCACATTCAGTACCAAAAAACAAACACTCTAATTTCTTCCCATTTCAAGAATACAAAAAATATCTTTGTTCCTCTTTCAAAAACAGACTCACATGCAGAGTCACCACTTGAAGAAAACTTTTTCACATGAAAACAAAATCCTCCAGCACCCCTTGTGCTCCCAATACATCTCATAAACACCATGAACACTCATCTACTCATCCATTACCTCGACTAGGAAACTCAACTAGAATTCCCTTCTAGAATAAAACAACACAGATAAACCACTTTCACTCAAGGTGATCTTCTACCAAACTAAAATAATCATATGTGCCAAAACCCCATACTAGGATGCACTACTAGTAAACTATTTTCAATGTTCCAAGGCATACATCCATATATTTTACACCTAGGATCATAAATAACATGGATGACCTCTTTCATAGGTTACACTTGAAAGCTAGACAACACCACTCCTAATACTAGAGTTATATAAAAAGGTCACTAGTTCCAACTAATCAAGGAATACCCCAACTCACAAATTTCCACAGTTCATGGGGAATCAACATTCACCCGTTTCATCATCACATGACGTTAAAAATTTATAAGACCCACCACAATTGTGTCACACTATAATGGTGTCATATAAAAACGCATTTTCCCCAACTAGGGTGCCCATCCACTCTAAGAATCTTCAAATCAGACTACCCCTAGAGGAACCAAGAATACCACCAACATCTGATGAAAACCATTCATAAATGTTTGAAAATTAAGCACTTATACCACACAAACCCACTAGGGTCACTTCCCTAACTAGGCAGAATGACCAAACCAACCTCCTCCTCAATGAGAATCTCACCATAGATCAAATAAACTATAATTAGAAATAAATCTATAAAATCACACACTACAGGGCCTCTAACAAGTAGATCCTAGATTCCTAGAATGATGAATGATACACCTCTTACCTATATAGTCTATGAGTCAAAACCATGTCATGGTCCTCTATCCAATAAGACTATGACCACTCCAAAACCCATCACGAGGCGTCGGGCAGAAAATTAGAAGAACAAATGTTCCCTTCTATACCAACTACTAGGTAGATAGTGGAAGTCAGGGTCAATCCCATGGGGAAAAGAGAGACAGTATTAAGCAGTGAAGGATTTCAAGCCTAGGATGGTTATCCATACATGAATGGGTGAAGGGAACTAAATATTTATTATTATTTTAAAACAATTTGAAAAACAAATGAAAGAAAACAAGATGAAGGACATAAGAATCAAGAAACACAAACGCATTGGGGTTGAAATTTAATTAAGGTATATGAAATTTTTCATTTCTTAGCATTAATATTATTAAAGGATGTTAATTTTCCATAGGATTTAAACAAAATTATGCTTCTTGTTGTGAAAAACATTCAATTACATGTTAATGGATTAATCCCTTGGTCCGGTAATAAATAAATTAAAACATGTTAACGATATTTTACCCCAAAATGAGTGGTAGTGGATTCCCCCAATGGTCATGGGTTCATCCGCTATGATTCTTTAAGTTGTCACCACTGATGTTATTCTTGGTCCGATACAAAATCGGTGGTTGGTTTTTGAAAATAAATTCACTAAAGTAATTGAAAGAAAAACATCATAACAAAAGAAATACTTTTGAATTTAAAACAACAATATACAAGAAATTTATTATAACCCCAACATGAGGAAAATGAGCCTCTTTTGACCATGGTCACTATGTGTAGATTGAATCAAAACTCAATCCCTACAATGAAAATGAGAGGAGAAAAGTGGATAGAAAAACTAAACAAGTTAAAAGTAGATTAATGAATTGAAATGAAAACTAGAAACTCGATCTGAGGGAGGCTTGGACACCAGAGCGGCAACACCTACCCCTAAAAATCATTTTCTAAAATGGGGGGTCTACCACTCCCATTTATAAATTATAGAAGTATAAAGTGTGTACTAGAAAGTACATGGTGTGTACCATTTTCAATTATATTTTTCAGTCTTCTCTCCAATGGTTAGTGGCCACCTATGTTGCCCTTGACTTTAGGGGCATCGCTGGTGAGTTGGTGGAGGGTACACGACATGTTGTGCTACCTCACATGGCATGTAGTCTCTATTAAATGCCACCAACCACATCTAGAATCATGTACACAGCATGTAGGTTTGATCCACATGGCTTGTAGTCTCTGATCTGGTGACTTGAGTGTGTACTCGTCTGGTCGACCCGTGTTTGAGTCTAAATGTACATGGCGTGTATATATGAACATGATGTGTAGTTGGAGATTTTTCTCAGTTTTCCCTAGGTTTGTGTGTTTGGATAGAAATCACCTAAAACTGAACAAGATCACCAAAATCAAAGTATTTTTCCACTAAGTAGTAGGTATTTTTTGAAAACATGTTCTTATTTTCAATAAAGTATATGGAAATGTACACATAAGTCTGGTACATCAAACTCCCCCAAACTTAGTCATTTGTTTTCCTTAATAAAAATCTCAACATATAATCAATAGTTTCCATATTACAAAAAGGGAATAATGGAAATTTAATTATACTTATAAATATTATAGGAATAGAAATGGATTTTATAAAGGCACCAAAACATATTTCATTTTTAAATTATATTCTAATCAATCCTCCTTTATAGTTTAATTATGAATCTTCCATTATTTTTTTGCACATCATTCAACATTTCACAATTACACATGACACATGATGATTTTCTTTACTAGAAAATAATACTCTCATCACTCAAGATCATTTTATCAGAATTTTTCTCAATCTTAAGTATATGCACTCTATCCATAGGCTTGAAAGTGATCTCATTATCTAATTTAGAAATTTTAAATTAAAAAAATCATGAGGGCTTTCATCAATGTTCAAATGTTTCAGAGGAAAAGGGATGGTAAGTAATAATGTGAAAAATAATCTCAGAGGCTTGAAAAGGGAGGATAAATTCTTAAACAACAATTCATGATATTCAAATATTAGAGCTCAATGAAAAAGCATCCTATATAAGCTATTTCAAGTGCTCTTATCACCACAATTTCCCTTATTTAGGTACGGTTCACAAACCAACAAATGAGTATAAGGTCCCTTTGTCTGTATCATTTTTTTACTACAAATGGGACCACTTAGAAATTCCAAAAATAGGGGTTTGGAACCCTTTTTGCCCCAAATGAACAAGAGGCTCTCCCCCATACTTCATTCCTTAATGATTCACAAAAAAAGTGCCATAAAATACCAATTCCCTATTTTTAGATCAAGTGAATAATCATGAAGAATTTATAAAATAATTAGTGTAGGAAGGGAAAATATACTTGTAATATGGATTCCTATCAAGGTTGTCCAATGTTTCTAGGGGATTTCATAAAGATCAGATGTAGGGTAGGTCTCAAGATAAAAAAGGTGGAAACAATCTAATGCCTCAATCATTTTAATGTAATTCTAAAATTCTTCATGTTTCGAAAAGAAAAAAGTTTCAAATTCTAGTAGTCATTTATATCCCAATAATCATTCAAGAAAGAGGGTACATAAGAAAGAATATGTCAAAAAGGTTTAGAATACCTGTTGGGAATGAGGAAAAGGATTAAGGGTCAATCATTTCATGGCATGAATAAAAATTAATAGTCGAATAAATATAGATAGAAAATAATCTAAATAAAAAAATTAACCATATCTACAAACATCTTAAAATAATTTATCAAAATTTTAAAATAAGTATGTAACTTCTAAAATTCTCAACTATACCGTTATTATTTACAATTATAATTAATCAAAAAATTTACACAGTTTAAAACATTTCATTTATTAATTTTAAATCCTAGATTATTTCGGGGGAAAAAGAGTAGTATAGGTAGAAAATCTCCCCCATAATGAATACGGCACATGGTCCCTCAAGTGCCACAGAAAGGCTTACAAGATAAGGTGGGGACATATTAGTGGACCAGGATGAGGGGAAGTACTAGAAGAAGGAATCCAAGAAAGAAAATGAAAACAAAGAAAATCAGCAAAACATTAATCCCCTTGTGTCAATGTGAAAAAATGGGAAATGGGGGAGAAGTATATCCCATAGCATGCCAGAGAACTTGTAATGGTCATGGAGAGAGAAAATTACAAGAATACACAATAGAGAAAAGGAACAAGATATCACAAAAAATATAGATAAACAATGAAAAGTGCTCAAAACCCAAACAGGGGGTCACCTCAAAAGTGGCATCATCCTGTAGAGAATTAGTCAAAAAATAATGATCAGTAGTCGTGGAAGCTGGAGGGGAAAAGGCTGCATCTGGAATTGAAGTTGTAGTAGCTGGAGGTAGAGAACCCTTGGCCAGTGGTAAGGATGTCATTGAAGGGGTGTCTAGGATGGTGACTTCTGCTAGAGGAGCCAGGCTGGGACCTGTAGTGAAGATGAGGATTGAGTCCATGGCCACGACCATGCTTGAAGGTGGTATAGGGGGGAGCAGGAGGCACAGAAGGAGAAGGAGCTTCCGGTGGAATGGGAATCCCCTAATGTTGTAGTAGTAGCTCCACCATCCTCTCAATATGGTCTATGTGATGAGTAGTGGCAGTCTACGGCAGAAGGAGAGTAGCCTGCTGAAGCTCTAGACGAGCCAGGAGGTGGTCATTCCCAATTAGGTGGATAGGGATGGGCTGGTAAGCAACGGGTGAGGAAGTGGAATGGGTGGGTGGAGGTCCAGGAGGGGGAATGGAGAAGGAAGAAGGTAAGGGTGAAGAAGCTGAATGTGGTGGTGAAGGAGGGGCAGGTGCATCGGTGGGGCAAGAAGGGTCGGAAGGGGTGGGGGTGGTTCCTGGGAAAAGTAGTAAGTGCCCATACTTCTCGACCAATCCCACGTGAATATTCATGAGAATGTCCATCCATTGGGGGGAACATAATCGGTCATGGGGAAGGGAAGGCTCAAAACCTCGAGGTGGTGAGAAAGGCGGGTGGCATAAGAACCACCATTTAGGTTTCTCTGACAGCTGGTAAACATGGCGTTGAAGTAGGAGGCGACAATGTAGGGGAGGTCTGGGTAGTCCTGCCAGATGATACAGGTCAGGAGCTCCATGACACAGATGGTCAAAACCCCTATATCCTCATGGTAGGGAAAAAGGATGGTGTTGAAGCACTAGTTGGTGAAGCGAAGGATAGGTCCAGAAATGAGGGTAATCTTATGGGAAGTGGGGGTATATTGGTAGTCAGGACTATCAATATCCCGCCACATGGTGATGATATCAGAACGCTCGGGTCGGGTTAGGGTAGAGACAGGGGGTGTGGTGATGGGTTGAGGATAGAAACCACACCCTCAGCAAATCTTGATCATGGTAAGGGAAAAAGGGAGACTTCCAAGCCAAAATAGAACCAACGAGACCACATTTACCGGCGTTTCCTGGTACTCAGACTCGTCAAAATCAAAGGAAGCACCTAACTACAAAAATAAATCTCTAAAAATAGGAGTGCTGGTCTGGAAGATCATGATTAATGGTGTGTGTCTGAGTAGATCCTCTGACTCTCCCCATATACCCAGCTGCTGAGGGATGCTGCTGTCGAGATAACGACTACTCAACTAGATCTAGTGGAGAGAGAAGCACCGAACATGGTAATATGACAGGTTTGTGATCGAAACACTATGCGTCGATAGGGAATACCCAAAAGGGCTGGATTAGGTGCTACAATAGTAGGTGATGGATCTATTGGTGGATCGGCCATAGTAGACGAAGTCCCACTGGATGGGGCGACTAATCGTGAAGTGATGATGGTGCTTGATGGCTCCGTGCAAGATGGTTGAGGTACGGCACTAGGACCATCCTCGACTGAGGCAGTGGGTGGTGGAAGGATGGACAACAGAGAAGGCTTGTACACAAGAAAGTTTGGAGCTGGTGTCGTTAGGGGTCAAAGTCATATCTGGTGAAAAGTGGGCCTCTCGCCCTCAGTAGTAGAGGCAGGACTCTTCCCAGGTGAATGGCCTCCATTAGACATATCCTGAAAAAAAAGAAATATTAAAGAAAAGAAAAATAAAAGAAAAAGAAAAAGAAGAAAATGTGAGAAAACAGAAAATTAAAAAGTACACGACATGTATGTCTAGAGTACACGGTGTGTAGTGGAAGTACATTAGCATCCCATGTTCTCTGGATAGACATACCAAGTGGGCATGGAATAGACCAAGTAATGATACACGGAATTTAATAAACATACATGTTGTGTCCATGCAAAGTGCTCCTGGACGTGTGTTTTCAAAGACACAGCCACCGTCTCAGTAGATCCAAAAATGTAGTACATGCTGTGGGAAGACACAACATGGTGTCTGTAAGAACATAGTTCATATGGACATGTGGGGTGATGGACATGGGTTGGGGGAGAGAAATGGTATACACGGTGTGTACCTAACATACACTTAGTGTACAAAAACATGGTGTGTGTGTGTGGCCATGTGAAGAATGAACACAAGCATGATTGTTGATGGTACACAGTGTGTACCGAACATACACACCCTGTAGTTTCAAATTTTGAATGATCTAGTGTGTGGCCATGTACAAGATTACACAGCATGATTTCTTACTATTGTTCCCATGTACTGTGGAAGCCGAATGGTTTGTTGATCCGAAAATCGACCAAAATGCTTATAAAATCATGAAATAAAGGGTGCCGAATGGGATACATGGTATGAGGATCATAATGGGGATGAAATATGAGCCTAAAATGAACAAAATGGTTGATTGGGATCCTGGAAGCTGAAAATCATATGGGGGAAGAAAATGGGGAGAGATAGGGGTCGCACGACACGGGCTCAATCCGTGTGGGGCGCATCTTTTATAGCCATAGTACACAGCATGTGTTCTAGCAACCACGTTGTGCAGTTCTCCTTTTTTAAAGAAAATTGATTTTATAATTATTACAGAAAACTATATAATAATTTATATTAATAATAAAAATAAAATATATATTTATAAAATAAAACTATACGGGTAATGTATCGGTAAATACACATTGTGTGTTCTAAAATTACAAAAATAGAAGAACACCCTTTAGTCTAGTGCTTGGGGCGATGTTCTAACTGGAGATCAGCCATTTCGAATGGAAGCCCTTAACCATTGGAGAAGATTTTGTAATGCTGCTCATATTTACTACCAATATATATTTAATGTACAAATCCTATACTACATGGGAGAAATAATATACACGGTGTGTGGTTTTTAATTATACAAAAAGGGATAAAGCATAGAGATTAGCCATGTTCGAACCCAGGTCTTTTGGATCAAGGGCCAAGACTCTGTCAATCTGCCAAATTCACCCACATTTTTACCTCTATGATTAAAATATTTTCAATTATTAATTAAAACATAGTGCACCCGACGTATCTCGAAAGACACACGATGTGGTTTTATTAAAAGGACTAACGATGCAAATGGGACGGTTATCAGGATTCGAATATGGGTCTTTTGGAACCAGGTTATAAACCTAGGCAACTGGTCCATCCCTATCATGGGTGTTCTTATATTTAAACTAACTTATATATATTATAGAAATAAATACAAAATACCACACACGATGTGTAATAGATCATGAGTACAAAAAGGAGGAACCATATGTCGAATGTAGGTTTGGAGGGATTCGAACCAGTGTCGGCTCAGATAAACTCCAGTGAAATTATCATCAGCATCTACATCATCCCTATATATTACTTAGTTAGTATATATATTTTTAATATTAAAAATTAATATGAAAAATAATTAGTACACATTGTGTGTATAGGGGGTACACGACGTGTAACCTCTGGGTTGCCTCCCAGGAAGCGCCTTTGTATTCAGTTGGTGGCTCGACCTGAGTTACGAGTACTTACCCATAATCTGAAGGTGGATGTGGCTTATGCAATGAAAACCACCATATGTGTTAGGCACCCTCATCTTTGAGCAATGATGCTTCTTGACCTTCAGGTGGTCTGGGAAGCGGCTTGCAGTACCCCTTCTCTATGGCTAGTCGATGTCGAAGGGGGATGTGCTCCTTGGGTTGATCATGTAATTCCTCCACCTCTTGAGGTTCCTATTTTAAGACACTAAAAACATGAATATTATAAAATTTATCCTCTAATTCAAACCTATTATCTACAGAGGGTTTAAAAATAATCAGGAAATTAAAATCCGAAATAATGGGATTTGATGTGTTCCCGTATTAAAATTGTGAATTTTGAAAATGAATTTTTGCATCGTGCAATGTTTTAATTGTGGTCTCCACAACATAACATGTTTCCTCAGTTTACATTACATTAGAATACTCATCCTTAAACTCAACCGGAGGATCTAGATGGGAGATTATCTCACAAAGCTGCTTTACTATATTTCCAAGTAGACTCACCCTTTCGATTTGGTCCAACTGGCGTGTGGTAAAGACTTCCATAATCAATATGAGTTTTTCAATGTTACTTAAAGAGGGTTCCGGAGGAGAAGAGGAAGAGGGAAGGATGAAAGATGTTCATGTGTATACCTCATATTGGAACCCATCATCCATATATTATTAGAATTCATCTGGGTAGGGGTATAACATTGTTGGATCATGCAAAGAAAAGTCCTCTCCAAGAACATATACCACTCCATAGTTGGATAATATTCCATGGGATGTGGGATTGAGGGACCCAAGAAAAAGAAATGAGAAAAGGAAAAAGAAAAATTCTGGGTAAACTACCCTTTAATTGGACGTATACTGATTCCATTTTCCATAGTTCCCTGACAACGACACCAAAAATTGACCACTTCCAAACCCGTCACGGGGCATGGGGAAGAAAATTAGAAAATTTGTTTGTTCCCTTCTATACCAACTACTAGGTAGATAGTGGAAATCGGGGTCGATCCCATGTGGAAAAGAGAGAAAGTATTAAGCAGTGCGCACTGTCAAACCTAGGATGGTTATCCAGACTCGAATGGGTGAATGGAACAAACGATTTATTTGAATTTTAAAACAGTTTTGAAAAAAATGAAAGAAAACAAGATGAAGAATAGATCAATTAGAAACCCCACACATGTTGGGGTTGCAATTTAATTAAGGTATGTTGAATTTGTCATTTCTTAGAATTATGAATATTAACGGACGTTCATTTTCCATAGTGGTTCAAACAAACTGAAGATTCTTGGTCTGAAAAACATTAAATTACATGTTAAAGGATTAATAAATTGGTCTGATAATAAATAACTTGATAAATGTTAAGGATCTTTTACCTCAAACTGAGTGGTAGTAGATTCCCCCAATGGTCATGGGTTCATCCACAACAATTCTTTAAGTTGTCGTCATTGATTTTATACTTGGTATGATACAAAATACATGGTTAGTTTTTGAAAATACATTCATTAAAGGAATTGAAAGACAAACATCATAACAAAAGAAATAATGTAGAATTTAAAACAACAATATACCAGAATTTTATTACAACCACAACACAGGGGGAATCGGCCTCTTATAACCATGGTCATAGTGTGTAGATTGAATTGAAACTCAATCCCTACCATGGATATGAGAGGATAAAATTGGAAAGAAGAACTACACTAGTTGAAATCATATTACGAAATTTAAATGAAAACTATAAACTGGATCCGAGGGAGGCATGGACATCAGAGCGGAAACACCTCCCAATAAAAACTATTTTCTAAAACGGGGGTTCTTCCACTCCCAATTAGAATTTATATAATTACACATTGTGTACTAGAAAGTACACAACATGTACCCTTTTCAATGCATTTCTTCATTCTTCCCTCCTCTAGTAGGTGGCTAGCTATGCCGCCCTAGGCTTCAGCAGTGTCAATGGATATTTGGTGGAGGTTACACATCGTGTAGTCTCTGGAAAATTCCACAAACCCCATCTAGAAGCTTGTACAAGGCATGTAGATTTAATCCACACGGTGTGTAGTCTCTGGTCTATTGACTTGGTCATGTACTTGTCTGGTTGACCCGTGTCTGAGTCTAAATGTACACGGTGTGTATATATATACACACTGTATAGTTGAATTTTTTTCTCATTTTCCCTCGGTTTGTGTGTTTGGCTATAAATCACCTGAAAATAAACAAGATCACTAAAATCAAAGTATTTTTCCATTAAGTAGTAGGTATTTGTTGAAAAATGATCTTATTTTCAATAAAGTTTTTGGAAATGTTACTAGATAAAAAAACCATCATAAACCATCATATTCAAACAATGTGTTCATTTCGTGAAGAAAACATTAGATACAATTGTAATATCTAACATCCAAAAATATGAAACCCAGCCACTAGTAACCTGGACTTCCTATCAGAAAATTTGTTCGAAATGCACCATCTGGATATCCATATCATACTCTGAAACATTCTTATACATCATGTCTACCAAACCCCAGATTTTAAAATAATAGGAAGACAACTCCTCTCATACCAATTTGTAATGTCTTGGCCCAGCTACCACTATACTTGTTCCCCAAGCCAATTCACCACATAACCTCAATTATTCATTCTAATAGAATAGTGTCTTTATAAAATTAGTTGGGGTATAGGTGGAGATAAGAGGAGATAATACAACCATATCATAGTGCACAAAAAGGTGTTAATGACCAAATATCATGCACATCATAGTAAGTGAATGGAATAAATAAACTAAAACATGATATAATAAAATGAAATTAAATAAAGGGATAAAAATGTATGGCATTCATACAAACAACCTCCCAATAGTATAGTTGCATAACATACTAAAATAGATGAAACTAAAAAAATACTCCATAGAATCAATGAGGAAAACCCACCCAATCAGCTCATACCACTCAAGCAATCTCACTCGACCAATTCATACTCAAAACAAGGCCTTTGACCAAACATGTGCATTCAATAAACATATGAGATCTACTTGGTTACCCAACTATAATAGAGGATTAGAAGAGGTGTGATTAAAACTCAATAGGCCACCACCAAAAAAGTCTAATGAAAATAGCAGTTAGTGAAATAGTGTATGTAGCTTAATGAATAATTGTAAAAGAGCTAGTAAATAAAACAAGTTTTATTATTTGATAAATTTCAATTGATTACTTTTATTTTTTATTCTAATAGGTATCCATTTCCATTAAATCTCATCAACCCATGTAGATAATTATATATATATATTATAGGTGTCAAAAGTTGGAAATAAAGGAGTCTCGGTCAAAGAATACTATTGGGATCTTGTACTCTAGGCCCATCCATCCTAACCATAATGTTCCAAGTCAAAAAAACTCGAGCACCAGTCAATGAATCCAAGTGAACCTTTGAATGCCATATCTAACCATCCAATATATGAGGTCACAAGTTAGCAAACACAGATAATCTATCCCTGAATCCAACCAGGAATCAAAATTCTATGTTTTTTCATCCCAACCATGATATGGAATTCTATGTTCATAAATTTGGGTTTAGGATCTTCATTCCCACCCCCACAAAACTATGATTCACTAGTATACCTGTAGAATCATTCTAGCCCACGCAAAACTAGGGTGTCTAATGTTGGTACAACGTCCCAAAATCATTAGCCATAGGTCAAAAAACCGTTAGAATCAATCTATTAATCCAACTAAGATTTGGCCTGTTATGTTTGAACAACCATAACTATAAGATTATCAATTAATAACATTACATTAAACATTTCAGTTTTCCCTTTATATTATAACATAATACCAAATTTACAGTTAAACATTTATATCCTTTAACCAAATACATATTAATTAAATGTTCCACAAACTGTTTAACAATCAAAAACACCCCTTATTACCATTTCCATTTCCTTTCTTAATCATATAATTTATTATTGTCCCAATAGAAAATCATATAGAAACAAGGCTCAAATAAAACCTAAAGCTTTTTCACGTGTCATAAAAAATCATCCCAACATCATTATAAACATTTGAAAGCCACCATCTAAAAATGTATCTTCCACTTTGAAAATCCAAACAAGTTTTAGGACACACTTTTCCATAAAACCCATAAAAAAGTATTATCAAATCATCTTAATAATCGGAGTCACCGAACACCCATTTCAAATAAACATTTTAATCCATTTGAAAACCCCATCTTCAAAATAACATGATATTAACACCTCATTTTGAAATATAATCCCCATTAAAACTCCAATTATATTAATTTAAAAAACAAAACATGATAAAAATATAAAACACATTATTTAACCATTTCTAAACGGAATCATAATCTTTTACCAAAAAATTCCATTTTTTCAAAGGCGGGACACCCCAATGGTGGCCTTTAGTTTGGACTCAAAACATCTAATGGATCCAACAAGATCCATGGAGGGTCCAATGTGTCAATTTAAATCACAATTAAATTTCTTTAACTAATGGAGAAAGCATATCATTCATGGGACTAAAATAATATACCACACAGATATGTCATAAACAAATCATGACTACGGGAAAATCACTTAGACCACCTACCTACTAAATTAAACCTTCAATAAAATTCTTCAAGAACAAATACCATGTAAAGGTCCATCCATGTCTAATCCTAACTCTTTGACAAAAAACCGAGCTCGTTATGATCACCCGTGATCTAGTATTACACCAAACAATATAAATTAATCTATTATAACTAAGATAATTAGTTAATTGACCAAAAGTGATATTGGAATAACATATAAAAATGTATCTGGCCATCATGCCACATTAAAACCAAATCCAACCACTCACTTATAAACTAATTCATAACCCCGACCATTTCCAAGGAAAAATACCTAATAGGTGACACCAATTTGAACACTAATTAAATTAAAAAATTGTTAAAAACTAGTAAATTTTACCATGAACACATATATCAATGAAACACCTTGAAACAATTGGAGGGATCCTTCTCGTGATCTCTTCTGTACTTGATGACCAAAATCATGATGGAAAATTGAAAATTCTTCCATGGTTTAGTGGAAGAGTCAAAAATAACTGAACTATAGAATCCTCAAATTATAATAATGGAAAAATAGGAAGTAAGGAAGATACAAGAGATGGGATCTGACCTAAAATCATCTATGAAACACCACCAAAACACCTCCTTGGTTACAATTGAAGAGGTGGTAAAGGAAGGGTAACCCTCCTGTGGTTCGTGCATGAAAGAGGTAGATAAAGGAGAGGGGTTTCTCAAAATATCAGAATGGGGAAATGGTAAAAATACTCTATTAATTAAATTCTTACAAGTCAAAAGGTTTGGTAGAACTATTCTCCAAACCATGTGCCAACTATGTGAAACCTTACTGTCTAACCCTCAATCCTCTCATGGTTGGGCCACATGGTTTGACAATCCAAGTTCCAACCTTGCTATCAGAACTGCCACCCTTATATGGTAAGGCATATGGTTTTTTAGAAATGTTTTTCAGCTTGTGTTCCATGGTCCACGTCTTCATAATCTTTACATGGTCTCCCCTTGGACCACACAATATTTTTTAGTAACCATGTAATAATTGTACAATATGGCCATGATCATTTCAATATGAACTAAAAAATCTTGAGAATTAAGGTGTTGAATGGTTTCTCATAAACCATGCACACAAAACTATGCATACTTTATAGGAAACTAGAAAACTCAAGAAACATAAATAAAAACCTATAAAGCGCATCCAAACTATTGGCATACCACCTGAGCATTAAAACTCTTCTCAGAACACACTTTTGATGCATTCCCACTCTCAATAACTCCATTACGAGTCTTGATTCAATATTTTACCCATAAAGTGATAAAAATTAAAATTCCTTCATACATTTTAAATCCATATAGACATGGGATATTACAGTATTAGTCTCTAGTGTTAATTTTATTGATCATTAATATGTTTTATATGATGTATGGAGCCTATCAGGAAAAAATTAAATGATATAATGTATTGGAGCTTATAATAGATTCCCTTAGTTCACTCTGAGTATAAGAGTGCAGTGGATTTAAAATGGTTTGAGAAGGGGTCATAAAAATGGAACCTTGATCCATTTTATAACCTTTTGGGTATATTATGAGAGATTAGGGTGAGTTTCCCTATCCCCGCTGATTATTCGATATACATGTGGGTTTACTATGGAGTGGATATATGTATATAGGTTAGGCTTGATAGGACTAACCATGATTTTGTTTGGAAGTGAGATTTCCGATATTCCAACCCTTCTATATTATTCATACATTGTACTATATATTTGGTTATTTCAGAAATGATTTCATCATTGACATGTTGAATGATTTAATCCCATTGAGAAATGATATTTTTATTAGAGCTGGAAATGAGATAAAGAACCCACATAGGGTTTTTAAACCTTGATGTCACTTAGGGGACCCTAGTGGGTTCCCTAGACATGTATTGTCTTTGAAGATAAATATAACATATTGATAACATGGTTGTATCCTACTTTGAATGTGGTGATTGGAATTAGTTTTATTTTTGAATGTATAACCTAGTTAATGAATATCGGTTTCTGGAAACTTTTAAACCCATGTGATTATGATGTATGGTGATATCTAGGTAGGATACGTATTCCCCCCAATAATATCTGGTATTATAAAATCTGGGTTATATTCCTCAAAATGATATATAACAGTATACATGGTGGTCATTATTCCTCTATATAATATATGATGGTATAAAGGGTGGGATATATTCACCCCAATGATATGTAATGGTATATGGGGTGGGTGTTATTCCCCTTAATGATATGTGATGGTATATGGGGTACATGATATTCCCCTTATTAACCGTAATTCTATATAGGGTGGGAATCATTTCCCTAGATGATATATGATGGAATATAGGGTGGTTGTTATTCCCCAAGATGATATATAATGGTATATAGTGTTAGAAGTATTCTTTTTGAAGATATATAATAGCATACGGGAAGGTTATATTCCCCTGGTTATATATGATATATGATGGTATGTGGGGTGGAGAGTTATCCCCCCTATGTGTTAATTTATCATGATCAAAGACATTCCGACAATAGAAAAATATATTTTTTCCACACCTGATTGAAATAGATAATACATGTGGTTTTGAATTCTATTTGTATGTAGTTGTCTATTTTTTTCTGGCCAAATCACAAATCACATTAAATATATTTTTTGGTTATGTTAGGGACACAATTATTGATGGATTATAGATTTATACTCACACCCTACTCGACTAGCCTTGGATAATTGGTACTTGGGCAATCCTCATGTTCACATGTATAAGTAGAGAAGAGGATTTTTATTAGATGGTTAATATGGATATCATGGAAAGAGATATAAAATGGGACTGGGTTACAAAAAGGGACCATGTTTTGGTTATTTTCTATTTTGTATTTTTTTGGTAAGATATGATATTTTTAATGAAGATATTTTTAGTGTATTCCTTATTTATGTGACATTTTGGGTAGGTCATTCCATTATAACATCTGGTGTGTTTTATTCTATTGGTTGGTTTAGATGAAATGTTTATTTTATTCATTTTAATGTTGTGAAGGATTTTTTTATGATATTTAGAAAACAATTCTACAGAGATTTGAGGGTATAGTGTCCCCATGGTATCCCCTTAGACACTCACTATTATCTAAAATTCTAATATGTCTGGGGAGACATGTTTTAAGACATGTGGTGCATAGATTTGGTTACAATATAGAGAGAATGATTGAGGCCTTACAAAGTGGTATGTGAACATTTTTCTCTTTCTAAATGTGATATCATAGATCAAAGAAAGTAATAGTCAGAACATGTGATGGATCCTATTTCTTTTATCAAGCCAGAAAATACATGAGATGAAGTTCATGTTATAATGGATTCAAGATTTTTTTTCTTGATTTTCAATGTTACAGTTGGATTGATTATCAATTTGTATTTTTTAAAAGTTAAAATCACTAGAACTATTTTTGGGGTTTTATTTTTGTACAAATTTATTGATAAATCCTTAAAAGAAACATATTAAGTCATGGAGAATGTGTATCTTGATGTCTAGGGGAGTTTTGGAAGAATTTTGAATAATCTTTGGAATAAAATAATTCTTTAAATAATTTAATAAATTTAGTTTTGTTTCATACATAATTCCATCTAAATCTTATGTTTAAAAGTATAATATACTTTGAAGGGGTAGAAATAGAAAAGTCCTAGAGAATAACTATGTATATATAATTGTCATTAGAGGATTATGTTATAGTAACTAGGAAATAATTCAGTGAAAAAAAAGTAATGTAAGTGAAGAACCATGGATGCATAAAGGTACTGAAGACGGATAAATAACGGACATCAAGAATGGGTCATGAAAAAATGGCTAAGGCATGGAATATGTAAGATCTACCCAATGTGAATGTGATACAAAGAGGACACCATTACAACACATCCCATATGCAAGATTAATAACCCATATGTAAAGAATTTTTAATCTATAAAGGTAATGTATGTGAATTTCACCACTATAATACATAAGATTCAATTCACAGCAAAGGGTGAAACAAAAGGGTCACCCCAAGAATATAAAAGGGACTTTCTATGACTATTCAATATGTAAGGGTTACACCCTTTTATCTTTGAATTGAAGGTATGATTAAAGTAGTTTACTATATATATTATTAGTTTTATAATATGATTAATATTTTCTCCATGTAACACCCTAAAATTTTATATTAGAATAATAATAATCTCGATAGCTTTCTTAACAAGAAACGCCGAGATTTAATAAATTAATTTGTATTATAAAAATAATATTATTTTAAGGTTACCAATATATTCAAGTAGATGGTGTATAAGTCGTAGAATTACTAAATATATTTATAGTATTCATTCCCAATATAAATTTCTTGAATAACGCTTAGGAAATAAGTAATCAATTTTTTGTGAAGTCATTTTGTTCTTTAAACAGTATTTTAGTCAAAAAAGGTTATTATTAACATTTGTGATAAAATAAAATAATTAATATCAACCAATTTAATAAAATTTATTTTAAAAAATGATTTTTATTTTTTATATCAGCATACAAAAATTAACTTATGGTTAAATTATAAGAATTTTCTGAAATTATATGTTTTTCTATAAATAGTGAAAAATTAAAATTTTTCATATACTAACATTAAATGGTGTAACCTAAAAATAAGATTGTATTTTTTAAGTGATCATTAATTGAAATAGGATCCATTTTATTTTCAATAATCTAATCAAAAAAATTTTGGACTTTGATATATGTTAATTTTTATGCTTAAAAAAATATTTTACTAAAAAACTATTTTTCATTGAGTTTTATGCATTTATATTAAAATTGAATTATTTAAATTCTAAAAATGTATCTTGAAAATTTTATACCATATTTTTAATCATTAATATAAAATTTGGTAAAATTTTACCATTTATATTTAGGCCTTATCAATAGTAAATGTGATAAAATTTGTCACCTCGATAAGGGTAAGATGGGTGAAACAATGTAAAAACGTTCAAATATGGATTAAAATGTTCACTGACACTTGAATTTATTACATTTTATTGTATTAATTCATCCATATCCATCCCAAATTCTAATATATATAATTTTTATTCCATTAGACCTCGTTAATTACATTTAATTTTTTGAAGAAAAAAATTACTAAATGTCACTCCCTATCTTTTAATATCTATATTATTTTGTGTCAGGGTTAAAAATAACTTCTATTTAGATATAATTATTTATATGAGATAAAAATATTATTATTATAATTTATTTTTAATTTTTAGTAATGAAATAATTTCCTTAAATTCTTATTCAAAACCAACATAAAATATATTAAACTAATATTAAAATAAAAAAATTGTTTTAAATTCTATAAAAGTTATATTTTTTTGTAATAAACATCATCCAAGAAATTTTATTTACATATTTGAAAAATTATATATGTTTTATAAGTTTATATTCGAATTAAATCATTATAAATGAACAGTGTTGAAATCAAAAATATTGAAATTTTATGAAAAATATTATTTTATTAAATAATTTAACATTCATAAAAATATTAAAAGAAGAAAATTTGGGCCATAAATGGTCTAAAATTTCATACCATTTCCATTTAATGTTGAATTATTTCCTTAAAAAGAAAATTAAAACCCTTTAAGATTAAAAAGATTGTTATTGTAGTTAAGATTAAAATTTGTTAACTGAGGGGTTAAACTAGAATATGAGGTTTAAAATGATACGAAAATCAATTGAATGTTTAATTTTTGATTATATATCAACTTTATACTCTTTTTAATTATATATATATATATAAATTTTAAATCATTTTTCATAATAATTACTTAAGTATGTTTTAATAGTTTTGGAAATTCCATGTGTGTCATTTCCCTCCCTTATAAATGGACACACCTTTTTCTCAAATCCTCACACCTCCTTCAGCCATATAGAACGACCAAAACCATCCCATTTGTCTTTTTAATATCTTTATACTTGTTATAGAGGTTATTTTATTTTCAAAACACAAATCATAGGACCCTTATGAAGAAAACAAAATTAATTCTACTGATGAAGCGGTAATTATCTTTACTGACTCTATCAAATTTATTACTTATTATAATTACTATATATCTATTTCACCTAATATAAAATAACAAGTACAATACCATGAATTTACTATGATGTTATAATTATTATGTTATAACCATTTTCAACCCTTTTTCTTCACACATAAATTGAAAATATCGCTCATGCGTACACACATCATACCCTCTACAGTCAATGTTGTGATTAGTTTTTTATCACCATTTTACATGGATGGTAATAAATATGTAACTAATGATTATATATTATTTTTTAAAATAATTATTCTTCTTTATTTAAAATATCATATATACCTTCTAACCTTATAATACATTGGAAAATAATAATGTCTCACATGTGTATGTGTGGGCTACCGCCTTCATTTATCTATTGATCTGTTTTTAATTTTGACTTTACATGGAGGGTGGTAAGGATATATTTAATTAATATTTATATTATATTTATATCACTATTAATATTAATGAGATTACGGAACAATAATTAAAGTACGAGTAGTGAAACTTTTGTGACAAAACCAGCATGAGAAAAATAATGCAGTTAGCACCCAAAACCATGATAATAATAAAATATTATTCATGAATGGATGATTAGATGTTATAAAACGATCATAAAAGGTATTATAAATATTAATATGGTTCTATTTTAAATTAATATCATGTTTAAAATCAGTATACATTTGGTTAAAGAACATTCAACAAAGGGGAAACATGTGTTAATAGATTTTATCTCAACTTTCACTCCATCAAGACATATTTTGGATTATGAAACTCTTTATATTTACGTGGTGTATATAATACAGATTTATTTATTTAACATGAATATATTTTTATTCATGATTATATAATATTCGATTCCAGTTTATTAATTTAATGTCAAATAATTTAGATGTCATCAAAATGTTAAAAATTTATTATACATTCTAATTTTTTGGATTTCAAATATTTTTCATTAAAGAAATATTATAATTTATGCTTCCCAACCACAATATATTTTATTATCCTATATATATTTAATAATTTTACATTTTTTTCCAAATTTAACACTCAATAGAACTTTAATATTTCTAGGTAACATTTAAAATAAACATAGATCTTACTTCTATTTTTATCAGATATATTTTTCCTCGATGTCTACATTGAAAAAAAATTATTATAGTCATTTTTTTGACTCAAATGATTTATTATGGAAATTTAAGGTTATCCATTACTTTTTAAAAGTTTTTAGTGGAATCATTGAAATGATTTTACAAAAATTTCATTTTTAGATTTGTATATAAAATGTCAAATGGGGTGTTTTATTTTAATGTTTACTACATTAATGGACTTTTCAACAACCATAACCATTGTACACCCTTTAGATTTATCTATAATAATTTAATTATTTTATAAGAAAATAGTTTATGAAAACTTATTTTAAATATTTTATTTCCATTTTCATCATTCCATTAAAAGAATTTATTTTATTACAAAATATACTTTTATGATGTACATATACCATCTGTTACTAATTTACTTGGTATGAAATTTATTTTGAAACATTCACTTTATTATGAATATTTTTAATTTGACATTAATATTAAATATATATATTTATTTCATTATGGATATGCTTATATCATAAACTATATACCATTAATACATATGATGTTATACATTTAAAATTATTTTACTGACTAGGGAAATATTTATTTTCTATATTCTTTACTCAATATAGACATTTGATGATAAGGTATATCATTCAGAAATTAAATTTATTATTGAATATAATGAATATTTTGGACATGCACGGATTTTTGGGGCCCAGGAATATATATCCCATTGATTCATTATTATGTCTCATGAGACAGACCAGTCTGACGGAATTAATGAATGAGTTTCGGTATATTCCTAACAATAGTTTAAATGGTGTTGGTGCTAGGCCTTGATGGTAAAGATATCAGGATTTCTACGATCATGATATATTAAATTAAGTATTTCCTTCATTGAGAATTTAGTTATTATTATCCATGAGATTATTTCATTGATATTATCCATGGATACATTTCATACTCATATTTTTTATTAAATGGATTTTTTTTTCATTTATTTACCTTATGAGAATGATTATTCCATATTTACTCATGATATATTCCACTATGTGTAACCCTTAATAGTCATTTTACATCACCTTTATGTCTTTTCATTCCACAAGATATGACTAAATAACCATTGAATGACTTCAAGGATTCATAATATTTTCTTTCAATATGTTTTATATTTTATTTCCCATTTAAAAATGAGAATCATGTATGTATCTAGTTTACTAATGCTACTGAAATATTTGCTCCTTTAAAAGTTAATAACATGTATCTTAATATAATGTAATAAAGTAAAAACTAGATCTAGGTAACTATAATTGGGGTAGTTACAATTGGTATTACAAAAAAAATTGTAGACACGTTGGGAAAAAGATTTTGGAGAACATAGATAAGGAATATAAACTATGATAGAACTTGATAATATGTATAATTATAGGATAATATCATAATGGGTTTTTTAATATACATATAATGTGGGTTTCCTAGGAATAAATCTTTTTATGGATACAACAACTGGACATCGATTTGGAATAGATGAATCTAGGAGTAATAACTCCAAAAAGAGTTGTTTGAGTATATATTGGCCACCATTATGGTTCTTGGTGACTATTCCCTTATTGCACACCTTATTTACTAGTCATATTTGATATTAATGTGTTAACTAATTTATTATTTATGAACCATTATGATGGATTTTAATAGATGATGGCCATGAATGAACAAGTTTAAACCTATGTTTTATTATACTGATAATTATGAGTCTTGATTTAGACATACTATAAATTTTTTCATGATTATGGGTTTAAAACTTTGATTTTTTTTCATAATATACTTTTTGTATTTAGTTTAGGATTAGAGCTAGGAGGGATATTTTTAACCTTGATTGTGAATTACAAAGTGGTGATTATGAGTAACCAAATTAGTTGATGAATTGAGTGAAATATATTGTTATAATGTTTAATTAGATTTCAGGATATATAATCAATAACAAGCACCTTATCCAACTCTGAAAATAAACAACGAATATAATAATATAGTTTTCTTAAAGATTGGGTGGTGGAGACAATGGATGAATGAATAATTGATATTTGTCATGTTAGGAATGTTTAAAGATACATTTTACAGAGTGTCTCAAAGGAACATGAATATTCTTAAGGTGTGAAAAATAAGGTAATCGATCAATTAATTTTGGAAGAAAAAATTTTAGATGTAGGGAAATGATGTTCATTCTAAGGTTCCATTTATAGTTAAATTTCTTATGTGTGTGGAACATGGGAACAATCCAAGTAATTTCCCTAATCCAATGGTTAACTCTTAGAATACGGTAGGACCTATGGTATTCTTATTGTTGAAGTGAAATCATTGGTGTGATTATGTATTGTTATTCAAGAATTATATTATAGAAGTGTTATACCAATGATATTTTGGTTATAATAATAATGAAACATATAATTATTTATATGAATTATTTTTCATTATGTATCAAAAAAAATATGTTGAATAGTACCAAGAACAAAGAAAAGTAAATAATTTGGTAATGTTTTATTTTTATAGAACATGTGTTTAAATAAAATATATCCCTTAATATGTTCTTGATTATGAATTAATAATTATTTTGGGATAAAGGGAAGATTAAAATTAATTAAGTAAAGGGATTGTATTTATAACAATATTATTTATTGGTGATTTGATGAAAATATGGTTTAGGTCTTTTTTTAGGATGTCTATAAAAATTTTTGATTCGTGGATCAAATTTGATAATATGTGATCTTATTTAAGAAATGAGGATCTGGATAATTTTTTGGGGTAGTAATGTTTTCATTACAGAAAATTCATTTTTTTAGTATGTTTTAAGATAATATATGATCAAGGTATTCACATATTTGGTATGTGACCTTAAGAGACAATTCATGTTATCTAGGAATAAATGTTAAATTTTACCTTGAAAAATAAAAATATGACCATAACATTTTGGGTTTTGGGTTTTGAATTTCGTTAGAAAAATTTTGGTGGTCTATTAAGGTTAATTATTATTGTAATGGATTAAGTATAAATTCAAGGGTTATTATTGAGTTTTTAAAAATTAATATATTATATTGGATAACATTTTCTAACTAATTAAGTTTTACTATATATTTATAGTAATAAAGAATGAATTTCAAATATTTTATGGATATTTTTATCTATTAAAAGTATATTTTAGTGCTTCAGGCATAAAAAATTCACCATGAATATTCATTTCATGGAATAAGAGTTGAAGCATAAATTTATTGAAGCACAGATGAAGGATGAAATTATGATTATTAAAAGGAATTAAATCAAGTTACAACATTATCTCATGTTACTTACCTTCAAATTAAATAAATCTCTCAGCATTAGGAGAAGTATCTTGAAATAAAAATGTTATTTTTTAACCTTAATTTCGGATGAATTGAGGGTCTTTTTACCCCTCACTAATTTCAGGTTTTTTGGTTGTTATATTAATCATGACCATGTTCTCTACAACTCCCTATTAGACATTGTATATTGTTTTTCTCAACCATGTTTATTATTTAACTTCCAACTAATTTTCTTCTTAGCTTGGAATCTGAATATATAATATTTCATTTATCATTTATGGTTCTCCAATCCCATTTTCAAAAGTTTTTTTATTATCCCTATGTATGATGTAGGTTTTCAATAAAGTTTGAACATTTGATAACCAATATAAAATTGAGATGGTGAAATTTATTAAAATGGATAATAACTTAACTTACCCAAAATTTATATTAAATTAATAATAATCCTGATATCTTTATTAACACACAACATTGAGCAGTAAGTAAATTAAGATATATTATACAAATATTATTATTTGAATTTGAATTAGCCATTGAATTTGAAAGTATATGACTGACATCATTATTACATATATTTATAGTATTCTTACTCAATACAAATTTATTAGTTATTAATTAGAAAATAAGCAATCAATTTTAGTGAATTCAATTTATGCTTCAAAAATGCATTTTATTAAAATCGTATTTATTGATATTTGTGAGAAAATTATATAATTAAATATTTACACTTTTATAAAATTTATTTCAAAAATTAAACACTAATTTATAAATACATGTTTCAAAATAAACTAAGGGAAAAAATTTGGGATTTTCTGAAAGGATTGATTTTTTAGTAAAAAGTGAAAAAATAAAAATTTTCACATACTGTAATTAAATAAATAAACATAAAATTACATTTATAATTTTTATTTTATATTTATATTATATATGATCCACCTAATTTAGAGTAATCTATTATACAATATTCATTACTTTGATAAATGTTTATTTTTATTCTTGAAAAGATTTTTTCTATAAAAAATTTATTATATTCTACATATTGAAATTAAAATAATTTTCATAATTTTATTGAAAATTAATCTTGAAAATGGGTAAAATATTTTAGATCAAGACTTTAAAATGTATTAAGTTTTACTTTTATTTTTAGGCATTATCAATAGTAAATGTGATAAAATTTGTCACCTCGGCAAGGGTAACACCAGTGAAATTGGTTTAAAAATTTTATATAAGGCATTAAAAATTCTATAAAACATGAATTTATTTATTTATAGAAGATAAATTCAGTCATATCCATCCAAAATTATAATATATGGAATTTTGGTTCCATTTGAGCATAGTAATGACATTTATATTATTATATATAAATAAAATTCGTAAATTTCACTCTCTTGATTTTAATATCTATAATATTTTATGACAAGGATAAAAGAAGAATATTATTATTTTTAAATTATTATTTGATAGATAAATTATTATTTTTAAAAGGTTAGTTTATTTTTAATTTATATTAGTTAAATAAATACCATAAATGTTTTTTCAACTCAAACACAATATATATTCAATTAATATAAACATAACATAAAATACTCTAAATATAATATTTTTGGGATAGATCAACTATACCACTAAATATATATTTATATTTTACGTATTAGAGTGGTTTTTAAAGTCTATATTCGAATTATAGTTTTTCTTGATTTCTTTAAAATTCAAATTAAATGAATAGTTTCAAAAATAAAATTATTGGTATTTTATGAAAAAAAATATTTTCTTAAGTTATATAAAAATTTTAAAAAATATTTAAATATGAAAAATTGGATCATAAATTTCATACAATATAATCCATTTTATATTTATGAGAAAATTATTCCCTTATAAGATAAATTATAACCTTTTACGATTGGAAAAGTTATTATTGTAGTTAAGAATAAAATTGGTTAACCAAGGGGTAAAAACAAAATATAAATTTCAAACTAACACAAAAACCAATATAAATTTTATTGTATGATTATATTTCTATATTATCATATTTTATTTAAATCTCTGTCCATTTGGAATCATTTTTCTTTTCAATGAATTAATTATATTTTAATCTTTTTGTAAATTCCATGTTTTTCCCTACCCTCCCTTATAAAGGGACACATCTCTATATAAATTATTCACAAATAATTTAGCCATATATCTCAACAAAAGACTACTAAGTTTACTTATATACATATTTATTAAAGTTTTACAGGTTATTCTTTTCCCAAAATACCAGTTCAAGGTATATTAAGAATCGATATAACGGAATTCTATCATATAACATGCAATAGTCTATACCGACTCTTTAAAATTTATTTTCAATTCATAATCCTCTAAATATGATGTACTTATTAGAAAATTCATACTGAAATTCCATAAATATAATTATATTTTTTTATTGTTAAGAAAATAATTTTCCACCTCTTTTCCATTCTACGAAAAGTGAAAACATCACGCGTTTATATTTAAGACTGACTCTCTCTACATAATAGTATATTTTTTTTACCCTCAATTTTATTTCAATGGTCATAAATATTTAACATAATTTTATATAATATTTTTGTTACATAAATATGATTCTCAAATTATAGCATCATATATATCTTCATTCTTTCTGACCTGTTGGAAAATAATAATGTTTGTCATGTATTCACGTTCACTACCACCTCCACGAAGTTATGTGATCCATTTATAATTTACTATTAAAATGTTTGTTATTAATAATATATTTGATAAATATTTATGATATTTATATCATGATTAAAATTATTTAGATGGTTAAACTATAATAAAATTTCAAGGACTCTATCTTCTGTGACAAAACATCCATAAGAAAATAAAGCAGTTAACACTGAAAACAATGATAATAATGAAATATTGTTGATGAAAAGGTGATACTATGTTAAATGAGTATCATATATGATATTTTAAAAATTAAAATTGTTATGTTATAGTTTAATTACATGTTTAAAACTATTATATATGATGTTTAAAGAATGTTGAAATTACGTGAAATGCAGTGTAAGATATTTCATCTTAATTTCCACTATATTGAGACATATTTGGTATTATAAACCAATTTATTTGTATATGGTATATATAATGACCCTTGATGTACTTTACAAGAATATAAATTTATTCAAGATTGTTAATTGTTCAATTTATTCTTACAATTTCATGGGGTTGCAATTTAGAGGTTACCAAAACTGTATGAATTTAATTCACAATCTTATTTTTGGGATTGATTATATTTTTCATTGAATAAATATTGTAATTTATCATTATAAACTCCACATATTTTATTATCCACTATATATTTAATTAATTCACTTTTTTTATTCTAATTTTTCTCTCTCTAAAATGTTAATAAATAAAAGTATTTTTTTAAAAAAATCTAATCAGATTTCCCTTCTAGTCAAATATATTTTTCTTTTAGTTCCATATTTTTCAAAATTTATTTACTGATATCCTTATTATTTCTATAATTATTTATTATGGGAATTTTAATTTATCTATGTAATTACAAAAATATAAAAAAACATATTTCTATTGATTTTTCAAAAATAATTCTAATCTAATTAAAAAAATAAAATGGATGTTTCTAATTTAATGTATGCATGATTAATAGACTTTATTTAAACCATAAAATTTTAAAATATTTAGTATCTTATATTATATTTTAATGATTTTAAAAATATAACTCTTTCTGAAAACATATTTTATGTTTTTTACTTACAATTTCATTATTCTGATAAAATGATTTATTTTACTACAATATCTACATTTAGGATGGGCTTCTATCATATCTTACTAATTTTTGGTAATTAATTTTCTATTGAAATATTCACTTACTTATGATCATATTTTATTAAACATTATATTTCTCATAAACATACAAATTTTTTATCATGGAAATGATAATTTCATAAAATTTATACCATTTATACATATACTGTTTTACTTTGAATGTTATTTTACTGAATGCAGAAATATTTACATGTCATATTCTTTACTCAATACAGAAATTTTTGGTAAGTAATATTATTAATGAATTAAATTCTTAATTCAATATATGGGGAATTTTTTTTTAGACTTGTAGTGATGAGTGGAGCCCATAATTTTATATCCCCTCTATGCATCAAAAAATATTTTGATAAAATCTAGTTAGATAGCCTTATTAATTGGATTTTTGGTGTATACATACCCATATTCTAAACATTCTTGGTGTAAGGCCTTTCTAGTTAAGATATCATTATGTTTGAGATCATGATATCTAATCTTTAGAATTTTATACATCATGAATTTTTTTGTTATCAAACATAATATTATAACATTGATATTATCCATGGATGGATTTCAAAATAAATAATTTGATTTAATTTCATGTGTTTTTAGTTATTTTCATTTCTATATTTATTGTGCATTATTTATTCCTAAAAAAATCTATTGTATGAAACCCTTACTATGAATTTTATCTCAACCTTATTTTGTTTCATTTCATTATGATATAAAGAAGGAATCAATGAATGTGGTTAGGGATGCAGAATATTTATTTTAACAATGATTTATATTTTATTTCCAACGTAATGATGGTATTCATTTATATATCTACTTGAATGGGTAAACTAATCTATTTTTTTCTTTGATATGTGATTGCTTGTATCTTACTCCAATGTAATAATGTTGTCATATGATCTATATAACTTAGTTCAGGGTTGTTATAGGCCACCCATGAGTGGATAAAATCATTCAATTATTAAAGGGAAGACTGAGACATGATATGATAGTGATTTATATATCTTATTCTTATGGATTTAGTGGAAATGGTACCAATCTAATAAATTCACCACAGTGACATATTTTACATCTAAAAATGGTAGTAAGATTCTTGGTTAAATTAAAATAAGTAATTCAACTGAATAATAGAGTGATTAATTCCAAAATAGTTGTTAGTTAATATTATAGAAAACTATTCTATTAATTTCATAGAGTTTTCATATTTAAAAATTGGAAATTTTTCAAATGATTATTAGTAAAATAATTTAAATAAAATAAAAATGGGAAAACATGGATAATTTTTTTCCGAAAAAAATAAAAGTGATATCTTTTAAAAAGTATTCTAATAAATGAGTAAAAGTTATATAGATTGGATATCACTTTATCATAATCAAATTAGAATAATTCAAGAATTACAGTAATAATGTTAGAGTAAAATAAAGGGAGTTTCAGGGGACTGTCCTATGGGATTAACATGGGTTTATCACATTTATGGAATTTAATATGATTATTACACCACCCTTGGTGTAATATTAGTTAACGATTCATATACGGTATAATATATTTATTAGTGGTTCTATAAGTTCTTTCTCATAAGGGGAAACTGATTTATAAATTTATTTCATGAATGTTTTATTCTTGGAGTGTTATTGAAATTCTCTATATTGGAATTTAAGAAATGTGTTTAGTATTTTAGTTTCATCATCACATTTATGTTTCATGCTCTAGGTATTGAAAATTTTAATTGAACCATTTAAATTAGTTTCATCTATTTTTTATATATATTTATTACTTCATAAAATTTTTTTGGAAAGAGTGTAAATAATAATTGTGAAACCAAGCCATTGGATTGGGTTGATTGAAAAAATAATATAGTGTAATTTACCCCCAGGGAATTCAACTCTCTTTAGAATAAAAAGTTCTATCATAGATGAAATTTCTAGTTAAAGTTATTATCTACATGAAGTTTTGGTTTAGTCATCAACCTTGAGGGATTTATATTTTTTCATGGAAATAATTTCTAGTAATAGAAAAATCAGATACACGATTGTTTCTACTCTTCTACTATATATGTCTACATAGATTCCATTAATAGAATTTTATCCATCATTGAAAGTGTGGATTTATTATAAAAATTCTTAAGGGAAAATTATGCCAATGAAAATGATTGAATGTTGGGTAAAATTACTATTCTTTATCATTAGTTTGGAAAGTAATAATATAATAACCATACAATTGAATTAAAATTTTCCCATTGAGTTTTTATTTCTTATTTTTTTTTCTTGACATTTTAATGATCATGGACCTATGGTTTTTTATATTGTGTGGCTGAGTGTAACTTTTTCCATAGTAAAATGTTGAGATACATATGATAATATTGAAACTGAACTTGATGAACTCGAAAATTTTATTATTTGAGTTTTTATGGTGGATGTCTATAAATAAAACTTTAAACATAGAGGAATAAAAAGATGGTCCACAATTTAGTAGAATAATTTTCAATAGTTTTGAAGTTGTGCATCATCTCATTGTAGAAGCAAGAATATTCCAATTTTTTTTATTTAGATATATTTTAATATAAATTTTTATTTAAAGTTGTATTTTTAAATTATATAGGTTTTGAATGTAGTAATTATTCTATGTCCAATCATTGTGTTTGAAAGGCTTCCAAGGTGGAAGATATTTTGTCATGTCCTTCGAGATATTGGGATTCCATGGATATGAATACATAGTGTTTTTGATCCTTCAAGATAATGGTCTTCCATGATTATAAATACATATAGTGTGATCTGGTTGATCAAAGTATTCTATAGATAAGAAGATAAAGTTTCCAGGGAGAGGGAACCAATACGGGTACATGGGTTTAGAGTTGAGGGTCTTCAATGTGTTAAAGCGGGATACATGGGTGAGGTCTGCAGACCCTCCTACCAGTTTTTGTAAAATTCAAAACATTCATTGATTAGTATAGATTTGGTAATTATATCATTTTGGGTTATTATAAATGTTACCCAATACTCCATAAATTTATTTTAATTTTAATTATTTTTTTTTTCTTGTGATTACTACATTTATCATACAATATAATAAATATAAAAGGGAATTATAGTCTATTACATGTACCTTAACTCTATAATCTACTACTCAAATATTCCTTAATTTTCTTGAAAGATAATATTTTCTAATAAAGATACCCATTTGAGTGAGATGAAAATTTTGATCCATGTTTTAGATTATAATTCAGCCCCCTTGTAATTCCATATCACCACACCATCTTGACCAATACTTAGTATCAAATCATGTTAATTTATATCAAAGTTAAATTCATCATATAAAATAGTCTTATTTTTTTATTTTCTATTTTTTTTATCAAAACATACAATTTTTTATTTAGAATAACATGTATAAGAGAAATTATTTTTCTACCTTAATATGTAGCAGGGGTGTATATTGGAATGATTACTAATCTAAATCTTACAAAGACCATCTATTTTTTTATGGTGGAGACTATGTGTATTTGAGATATCATATGGAGAAATTTGTGATCAATACTAAGGTATAAAATTAAATTATATTAATAATAAGTTATTATATTTATGAGAAATAAGTTTTTCGATTCACTAGATAGGAATGGAATGAGTTAAAATTGAATTTTAATTTCTAAAATAATCTAATTTTTTATATTTTATGGAATATATATTATCAAGTATAATTTTATAAAACTATTATTGAATTTTGAAAAGCTTTAAAATACAAACATCAAAACATAAAATTTGTTGGAAATCATGAGATCCATTCTTAAGGTGGATGAAGATTCATTTAATTTTTTAGTAGAATTAATTGCATGCGTGCATCAATGTTCAATTATAATTTTCCAAAATATTCAGTAGTATTATGTTTGAAGAAGCCATATCAGTACATTATTTTGTAAAATGAAGTTATTTATTCTATATGAAGTATAAAATAATAATAAAAGGAATAACTGGTACTATTTGAACAAATCCCAATCCCTAAAAAACAATAAGATTTTATCTCAAAAGAGATTACTACCCTCAAACATCATTGGGATGGAGAAATTTATGTGTTGATGGTTATGTTCACTAACACTTTCATACTATGGAAGGTATGGATTCTTCAAGCATAATATATTACTATTTGAAGTTATTGTGTATGGGTAAATGAAAATATATATCTTAAATGTGGTAATTTTATTCTTTTTATATAAATAAAAATTTATATCTTATGATTTTGTGTTTTTTAATATTCAAATAGTTTTTTTTAAATATTACATTCTCATAAAGCTAATTTTTATCAACCATTACATCTAATGTAAGATTGAGATATATAATTTACAATATTAATAAAAACCATTTTCCAGCAAATATGATCATTCCATAATGATTAAAGAAGAGTTCCATAGGTTAAAAAATTCTTGTTATTATCCTATGATATTATAATCGGATGGCTATCTTAGATTACATGTTTTTAATAATTTTTGATACATTAATGTTCTAGTTGTCAGATTTACTTTCAATAGATGGTATCGATAATAAGATAGGAATAATTTAAAATTTTATGACTATGATTCTTTCAAAATATTAGATTTTTAATTTTCTTTCTTCTTCCAATAAATGTGTAAATTATATTTTTTAAAATTATATTGTTACAATGTGATGAATGTCTGAATGATTGTATACTTAGATGACTGAATGTTTTCAAGTTTTCATAAATTCCTTATGAATTGTTTTTTTTCTATATTTTTTTATTTTGGATTAATTTTTAAAATATTAAATATCTCATATGTTATAGAAAAGAAAAATCATAACATTTCCTTAGTTGAAAATAATGAGGGTGATGTATCCTAAAGAGTGATTATCAGAAGTTAAAATCATTTCCTTTCTCCTATTTCATGTTTTTGTTAATGAGTTTATTTTCGAAAACTATAAAGGGTAATAAATTTTATCATTATTAAGTTATTAAACAAAAGGGGGAGTATATTATTGAATTAAAAGAAATATTATATGGTGATTTTCTATTGGAGATAAATTTTCTAATCATTTGTTTCTATTTATATATTTCATAATGAATAATAATTTATATTTTTCATTTTTTGCATATTTTTTAAATTATTTTTTAATTATAAAAATGGGGTAAATTTCAGAAGATTGTGTTTGTTTCACTAATATGGTTGTTAAAAAAAATTTCTACTCAATAAATTGAATTTTCTAAAAATGGAGGAAATTTTTAGGTTTGTAGAAGATTAAATATTCTGGATAATAATATCATTAGATGTTTTAAGAGGTTTTCATTTTAATTTGCTACATAATCATATAAAATTATTTCATTTTCAAAATAGGGTAGATTATTGAGTCAATAGACTTTTCTTTATCCTTTGTTTTGAAAATAAAAATACCACAATATTTGAATTTAATTAGCCTCAAATGTTTTATTTGATTTTTTATTATTTATTTTTATTTCTCGACATTTTAATGATAGGTGACCAATTATATAGTATTTCATGCAGTTGGGATAAACCTTTATATTTGAATAATGGAACTATGTGATGGAATGCATAGCTAAAAACGTCATACGATCAAGTGTCAACCTATATCCACTGGATGATTTTGAGTTGTGTCTAATAATATAGAAAATAAACCCAATGATAAGGTAATCTAATCATTTTTCTAGCTATAATAATCATGGGTCTATAGAATCAGATACTTTTAGGGATTGGAGTTCATTACACAAGATAGATGAATAGTTTTTTATATTTTTTAATTATCTTATTTTTGTTGATAACGTTGGATTTTTTTTCTTTATAGGGCTTTTATTAGAGAATTTATATGTGAGGTTTTCTTTGTAGATGCTCTAAAAATAAATTTTTTTAATTGATATTTTTCTAATCATTGTGATCATAGTAATTATAGTATGGAAACTTATTTTTTTAGTCCTTTAATATTGATGGATTCTAGGAATTAGAAGGATTATACATTATAATCCTTTTAGATCAAGAGATTCTATGTTTGGGATAATAGGTATTATGATCTGGTTGATCGATGTCATTTAGGTATAGGTTGTCAGGGTTTTTGGGAAAGGATAGTGACATAATCTGATGGGTTTACAATATATGTACTTTCATGTGTAAAAGTGATATACCTAGATCAGGCATATAGATCCTCCACTCACATTGGTTAAAAGGAAAAACTTATGTTGATAGGAAGTGCTTTGTTAATAATATCATCTTAGGGGTATTTTAGGTTTTACTCTATAATTAATTTATTATTTTTTACTTTGAATTTTTTTCCTACTATTCTTAAGGAAGTTATTAGAAAATATTATAAATACTAATGGTATTATAATTCAATGAACATAAATTGTTTTTATACTCAACTACTCTTATAATTATTAATTAGATAAGAACATAAAATCCTTCTTCCATATTGCATATTTTAGTGGGATAATATTTTTTAGGGGTGTTTTAGACTACAATTCCACCCCTACTATAGTTTCATATCACCACACCATTTGTGGAAACATTGAACACATTTGAAATATCATTAAATAATTTTATAGACACAACTGTGATATTTGTTAAATACTTACGCACTATGTTATAATAATTTATTATTATTTGTGAAGGAAACTTGATGGTATGTGAACATATGTTTCATGTACTATATAAGAAGTATCAAGATTTCAAAATGAACCAAAATGAGTCTGTTGATGTATTAGTTGATCAATTAAGAATCATTATGAAGGAGATACAGATACATGAAATTCATCATGACAATATCAAAATCATGAAGAGGATGTTGAGAATACTACCATTATGTTATAACATGAAAGTATTGATTTTTAAATAAAAATACCCAAAGGATGTGATGTTGGATATTCTTCATGTCACTCTAATTTCATATAAAATGATGACCAATGATGATAATCCATTGGAAAATAAGAATTATTAGGATATGTTGTTTAAGGTAATGAAGAAATTCATAGTGGAATAAGATCCTAAGGATAAGGAAGTTGGGGAGGTGATTCAATTTCTTTCATTAAATAATAACAAGGTAAAACAAATATTCAATGTAAATCTTATAATTTCATCCTTCTAGTGTATAAAAGTATTTAACCTTATTGAATGATGTCCAAAGAAATTACAGGATGATTATGGGGATGAAAATGGATAAATCATGAAGAAATCAGTTAAAGGTAATCAAATAAAGATTACATCATAGTATACATTAATAAAAAATAACAACTCAATTTCACAAGATGATATAATATCATATGAAATGTATTTCAAATAAAATGGGGACTATAAATACCTTAGTGAGGATTTCTTTTGGTCATCATAGTTGTTCTATAAGTGTAGTATATTGATGATGAATTATTTAGTGGTTAGGGATGTGTTGAACTCGATTCAAAACTAGAATGTTCTCTAGAATAAAAGTGAATTTGGATTGAAAAAACAAAGTGATAAAATGGAGTTTTGTGTGAATCCATAGTTTATATATCTTATAATTTAGGAGAGAATTTTGAATTATAGGTGAATACTGATCTGTATAAATCATTAAATCCAAAAAAAACATAGAAAATAATATTGATAAAATGATCAAAGTTGAAGATTAGTCCTGATTTATTGATAGATTGAATGATATTGTAAAATTAAATTTAAAAATAATCTAGGATCTAAAAATTAAATCCATGAAAATATGTTGACTTATTGATAATAAAATGAGGATTCTAATTCTTAGAAAAGAAATAGGAAGTTCAAGTGTGTGTGCTTCCAAAAAAATGTAAAGTGGTTCTCATGGATTCAACCAAAAAATTAATCACTTTCCAATAAGTGAAACATTTCAATGATAATATCAAATTTGTTGAAGGGTTTGATGAAAAGAAAAAAAATCAATAGTTGTCGATGTGAAACCATATTTACCCATTCTCTAGAAGAATTTAGAGTTTCTAAACTCACAAAATATCAAAGAAGTTATAAATGGATTAAAAAATTCATGAAATAATAATCCTTGAATCATGTGTTATTATTATTGAAATATGGGGATATATAATATTTGTATTTTATAACAAAATGACATTTCAAGGATCATAAACAAAAAAATACATGTATAATGTAATACATATAATTTTTTTTATGTGGATATTGTTTTGGGTGTGGATGTTATGGATCCAATGAATTTAATTTATCATCAAGGGAATAGATAATTATATCAATAGAGACCCAAAATGAGATCAAAAGACCTAAAAACAATGCTAAGTGTCCTGAAAAAACAAATTCAATTTCTATACTAGAAAACTGAGGATGATTCGATTGATCTGGAGGTGGAACAATAAAATTTACCCATAAAGGATGAAAAATATTGAATATGGATCTAGAAAAGAACATATTAGAAGGAAACCTTTACATATATTTCTTTAAATGTAATAAACTAGGCAGACGTGTCGATCTATGATAGTGGAAACACATTATATATGGTAAAAATCAAAATTATTATCACAATAATTTGGTATGCCTGAATGGCTCGAAGGCCTTCATTTTTATTGATTTTTGATATCCCCCCTTTCAAGGGATGAGTGGGAACCCTAACAAGGCCCGTAGGCTCAGAGATTACATGGCTCGTAGGCTTAGGAGATTACATGACCCAAATGTCTTAAGAAAATAACCAGACAATACACAAGGAACATCCCCTCCCCAGTATCTGCATTCTGATAGTACTCTCCACCTTTACAGGACCGTATAGCTATGCTTACTGTGCAACCATAGGTTGGTACCGATGGCATATCCATACCCTCTCATTTTGACAATCTATTTAGCTCTGCTCAGGTGATTGCACCTGATCTGAATCCTCTTCTAGGGCTGCTTCTTTTTTGTAGTGTGTATGGGTCCTTCATTCATGTGGCTCGAAGGACTTGGGGTGGCCCTAAGGCCTTAAAGTGGCCCAAAGGATTTTATAATAAACTAGAACGAAGGCCTTGGGTGGCCCGAAAGCATTGCAGGACCCGAGGACCAAACTGGTGGCCTGATGGCCCAAATGGGTCAATAGTTTTGGCTGCTACAGTACTGAACAGTGCCTGCTACAGTAACCCAAAAATATAACTCCACTCAGATTTAATCTTGGGTCTCTTGGATGCACCTAGAGAGTCCTCACCAACTGGGCTATGGCTCATGTGAACAAGAATTTGGTACGAGAAATAAGCTTAGTTATATTTGGTAATGTTAAAGGTTAAAATCTCATTACCAACAAAAAATAGAAAATTATGACAAGTTACTTAAGATTCATAGATATATTAGTTGTTAAAATCCATATTAATAATTTTCTAAGTTCAATAAAAATATATGACTCTAGGAATTTATTTCATTTTAATAAGAATTCTTGAATAATCTAATATATGGTCTAATAGTGATTCATAAAAATCACACAATGGATAAAATCTACCTCAATAGTGGATGAGAGGATAAGTTCCCTCTAACTAACTATAAATAGAATGAGTGTTGGTAAAAAAGTATTGGTTACTTGAGAAAAATGTTCGTAGAAGACTTATTAAAGATGGGAGAGAACATGATATCCCTAATCTCTTATGATATCTAACTCACATGTTAAACACATTCTAAAAAAAATTATTCAAGAGACAAAATATGAAGGAAAACAAAACCTAAAATATTTCTTGAGTTGATTCCTTTTTATGTGTTTGTTCCAATATCACCCAAATCCATTAATTACAAGAGGTAATATATTCTTTTTATTGATTATTATAATATGTGTAACATCCCATTGCTGATATATTAGGAATTCCCTTACCCTCATCATGTTATTTCTTTTCTCATTATCCGTATACGGTCAAGAAAGAATTGGGAGGATACCTATAATGGTGAGGGTAGATATTTGTTGGGACTCTTAAATTTAATAATATTTTTCTAAATATTGTAAGAGGATTTCACTCAATGTCACAAGGTTCTACAATGTGTAATATTTGAAGGATTAAAGTTCAGAAATAATTCACACTGTGAGAGGTTACACGATGTGAAGAGACCTTACACATCATGAGTTAATAAAAGGCATGGGTTTTAATCTGAGGCGATATGTTTTCTAGAATATGTGGGAATTTCGTTGTTATATGTCACGTAATTGGGTTACACATCATGTAACAGCCTGAATAATGTTTTTAAAACAATCATATGTCTATTTTGATTCGTTTCATTCTTCAGACTCTCTTTCTCTTGACACTGGGAAATTCCTATCCGATTTTGGAGACACCCTTACTTCTAAATAGATATATTCGGCGTTAAATATTCATTTGGGTTATGGTGAATATATCTGTGTAAGTTATATTTTTTTTCTTTGTTACCAAATAATTTGGTATCACCCTTGGGTTGAATCATCAGATATCTTAATCTAAAATGGTGATTCATCTTATATTCTTCCAAGATTCATTATGCGATCTCTTTCTAGAGGTTGTTCCTTTGTTGGTCAGGGTGTGATGGGTGTTCTCTTTTGAGGTATGTGGTATTTCCTCTTCTCCTTTGACCATATTTCTCAATGGAATCAATACTAAGACTTGTGGATGGGACTATAGAGCCTTCTTTGATGTTATTGGGTTTTTTTGTTGGTCGATCCCATTTCGGGAGTGTGCAGCCCAAGTTTTGAGGTTTGTGGTTCCATCTCAAGCATGTGTTTGAAAAACCATATTATTCCATTATTATAAACTAGTTTATAAATACATTACTATCCAACTGTCATGACTATTTTTTTTATTGAAAAGATATTTTTAATAAAAGTTGTATTCCACGGTTTTTTATAATGGAAATAAAATGGATATTTTCAAAGCATTGAAAATGGTTTTGTGAAATGGTTTACAAATGATTTTCAAAACATTGAAATGATTTTGAAAATAAGCACATTGGATACCTTGGGTACTAGGTAGAAGTTTTATCTTAATGTAATCATCCATTGTGGGGGTTCACTTTCTAGGTTGTTCCTCTTTTCCTAGAGTGTAGATTATTGGATCTAGGTATGTATATGATGTTGGGGTTTCACTTTCTGGGGTGTCTCCCTAGTCCTGGAGTATACATAATTATATTTACGTACCACTGTCCACTGTTTATAGATTCTTGGGTATGAGTAGTCTGATACCTGACCAATTGTATCCATTGGTGGTGTGATTCTTGTACTAAGACTTTTTTTAAAATTACTTGGAATTCCACTATATTATCCTTTATATTAACGTTGATTCTTGTGAAGGAGGATATAGAAAATATTTGATGAAAATGATATACCTACTTTTATTTAGAAATTTGATAGAGGAAATTTTTACCACAATTTCTATAAAATTTCTTTACTACCAATTATTCCATGTTTCATTTAAAATGATCATATAAAAGTTGTTATAAAGGTACTTTCTATGGAACACCTGGTTGGAATCTTATTGAGCTTATTATCTCACACCCTACACACTTATTTGGTGGTGCGTAGTCCATTGTATGCTTTCTAATATAGGGAAAGGAAAGGCACCAAAGTGAGGTGGTTATGTTTCATGTTAGCAGAGTTGGTTAGCTGGTAGTGAGATGGTGTGAGGTCATCAATGCTATCAAATGGAGTAGATATTTTATTTTCATCATTTACAGTTGTACTTATCTCTTGAAGTTTCTACTTCTTTTACAGTCATTTGTTTCCGATATATTTCATAAAATTATGGCATATAACTATTGGTATTTCAAGTTTCCTTCTTACTTTGTGTAAATATATTCCATGTGTTCGTTTAGGTTGGTTCAAATCATTCCCTCTATTTTTTCGTTCGATGCTCATGTGCTTGTCGCCATCCCTTGAGGATCGGGAATTCCCTTTAGATATTGGATGGATCAGGTTAGGTTCCAGGTGTGAGGGAGACCTAGGTCAGTTCATTATAATATTATGTCATGGTTGATGGTAATCTCCTACAATTACAAAGTATCAAAGTATATGAAACATTACAAAAGATTGGAAGATAAAATTCTTGTTGTAAAAATTCATAAGTTACGTACTAATAATGTTATGGAATTCACCAACAATAAGGTGGAAAATAAATTAAAAATAATGTATAAAACACCAGGTTTTATTGTTAAGTATTTTTCAATGAAATTTATTCATTAAGAGGAGAGACTATGTTATCAATAATATGGATCAGAAAATTATCATCGGGAAAAATATTTCAGATAAAAATTTAAAATAACTAGTGCATAAATTAGTTTAAATATCCATTTAGGCTTTTTAATGTCTAAATCATTATAAAACACCCTATGATATGTGGCATGAGAATAATAGGACACTAAGTACTTTTGGATATTCATAATTAACTGAATTATTGTCAATAAATAAGAGGTAAATTAATTTTAATCTCATGTGTATAAAGGTGTTTTCCTTGGTCATTCATCCAAAATAAAGGTTTATAATGTCTAAAATAAAATTATTAGAAAAATAATTGGAAGTAAATATGTTACAGTTGTGTAGAATAAACATATATTTCAGCCCAATGAATCATTTATAGTGAAACGAGGATAAAATTCCAAAATAGAGTGATGTTATAGTGTGCATACAAGGGGGGTATAAAGGGATATAGATAACTAAAATAAGAATCCATATATGAGTAAAATACATTAGGCTCAGTCGATACATATAATTTAGTAAACTTGTATGATTTAGAAAAGGTAATATCTTTCAGGATTGAAAAACATTAGTAAAAACATGGATGATTAATTATCTATAAAAAACCTGTATTTTATCCCAAGTAGTGTCTAAGAGTTATAAAGGGATGGAAAAAAGATATCAATTAGGTTAATGTGATTCATTAAGATTTTGAGAAAACTAAAAATAATCAAAAATGGAAAATTTTTTACAATGATGAAAGATGAAAATGTTATCGAATACAAGTACGTTTTCCATAAAAACATAATAGTGATAAAAATGGTGACTTGGAATAATGAACGTTTGGTTTACAATAGATACTTCCAATTCAAATGGTGTGATGTTGATTAAATATTTTCCCCCATAGCCCACTTTTAAACCATATGGCTATTTTATGAATTATTTGTGAAAAGAGGATTCATACTGTACCAAATAGATATTAAATCATTATTTCTTAATGGATTCCTTGTGTAGTAAGAGTACATTGAGAAAGCATATAGATTTCTTATAATTGATAATGGGAGAAAAGAGTTCCATCTAAATAAGGATTTATATGAACTAAATAAATCATATAGATCATGGTATTATAGGCTTTATCAATACATGGAAAACTTGGATTCCAATATAGTGGAGTTGATCACATCCTCTACATCATGAAAAAAATGATCAGAGGATAATGGTGATTATATGTCTGGATGAAACAACTTTTTGAGGATTGAGTAACGCATAAAATAAATTGTTTTAAAAATATATAAGGTTAAAATTTTAGATGTCTATGATTAGTGAATTAATATTTCATCTTTGTCTATGAGTGGATCAAGGAAGGGTTGGCACATTCATTTCCCAATAAAAATATACCAAATAAATACTCAATATATTTGTAATATAATATTTCGACACAATAACAAAATTAGTGGTTACCCAAATGAAATTTTCAAGAGACAATGGTGGAAAAGTGTTCAATATTATATAGTATATGAATATTATTAAGAGCCTCTTTTACATAACAGCAACATAAACTAACATTGTGTTTACTACATAAAAATATGCATAGTACCATATCTATACTAAATAATGATATATGATAACAATGAATTATGTTCTTATATATATGAATATAATATTTTATTTTGGGTTGTTTTATCATGAAAAATCATAATATGTGTTTTTGTGATAAACTGATACATATTGGGTTGGTTCGGTGGATGACCACAAGTCAAAACCAGCTTATACTTTCCCTCTTGGGGGTTTAAGAATTTCTTACCTGGGTGAGAAACCTGACTACATTACCATTATCACCAACGAAGATAAATATATTTTAACTACTTCAATGTGTAAAAAAATAATTAGGATAATGATATTTTGATTGGATGTTGGATTTTATGTGAAATATAATATTTAAATCAAGTATGACAACTCAAGTTCAACAAATCATAAAAAAATAACTCATCATTCAAGAAAAAATCACATCAAGATAATGTGTCATTTTATCACAGATAATATTGAGAAATGGATAATTATGTTGTAGTATCTCTCCATGAAATGTTTTGTAGTACAAATCATGATCACGGAACTACCATAGGCTGATTTTGAAAAAAAAAATCGGTTGGATCTTAGAGTCAAACCATTTCATTCCAACTAAATGGTTCAGAAAAGGAACCCCAAATCCACTAGGGAAATTTTTATTTGTAAAAATGTATATAAACACTCTTTTATTGAATGTTTTTATTTATAACCCTATATTGTGAACTTTTAGATAAGTTCTCATTAGCATCATTTGAACAGGGGAGAAGTTTTCCATATGTTATCTTAGAGAGTTGTAATTCTGAAGGAATATTGGATAGAATTTTTATTTTTTATAGAAAATAGAGAGTTTTATAATAAAATGGTTCTGAAAGGGGGAAGTATAAATATATTTATTCATTGGTAGGATATTTGTCTAGGTGTTTTTAAGAGCATAAAAACCAATGAACTATTTTCATGTATATCTTTTAATCTAAATCATGTTTCTCACATAGACTTTGAATCATGTTTGATTAGGGTTTGGGATTTTTTAATTAGTATGACACTAGAGGAATAAAAAGGGGGTCAATTAGTGATACTAGTATGTTACAAAACTTTCAAATATATATGTGATAAATAAATGTTAGAATCTCTTTTGGAGTTGTTAAGAAATAAAGAAGAGGAATGTTTTTTAAAAATAGCTTAGAGAATTTTAGAGGTTTTGTATATTGAAATATTTTTTAGTGAACCTTCATGGAAAATTAAAAATTCATATATATTGTGTATCTTGAAGGAAGAAGGATTTATATAGGTATTCTAATGGAATTTTTGATAAAATATTGGATTTATAGAATACCATAAATTTATAAAAGCCAGAAAAATAATGGAAACTTAATCCCTTATAGAAAATTATGTTATTCTGGGAAGGGGAAAAATTAGTTATGTCATATAGAAGTTCCTTCTATATTTAATGGCCATAATAGAAATAAAAATAAATATCCTAAATATGATGAAAAGAAAAGAAGAAATGGATAAAACGTCACCTTGGATGATTAAAGGTACTCAAATCATATACAAAAGGGTCATCAAGGTTGTGTTGGAATAAACATATCAATGGAATGAAATGAATAAGGTTCACCTTGTGCCACTATGATGGAGAAATTTTTTCATTAAAAAATTTCCCATACATATATTTTATCACAAATACATAAATGTTTTCTTCACAACAAAGTGATGGTGTGTAAAGATAGCCACATGAATATGTAAAGTTTATATTTTAATAGTGGGTGAAAAGCAAGGGTCGCTATTAGAATAATTAAGGGAGAGTTCAATGATATTGAAATACATAAGAATCACCACCTTTAATTTTGAATTGATGGAAAATAAAAATTAATTTACAATGTATATTATAACTATAATTTATTATTAATAGTCCGCCCAGCAGCAAATAGAGAAAATCATATCAGGATTAAATAGAGGACTAAGTCATGATATTCATGTATTTGAACTAGAATCGCATAATGGTAAAAGGTTTTATTTTTTGAAAATGATATAAGAAGTTTTCGTTGAATTCATGTAAGCTATTTGGTTAAATAATGTAGAGTTTATTAATTATATAATAATTCTAAATTAATTTTGGATGAAATCATGCTAACAAATTATAGAATTTTCATATCAAAATATAGGAAATATTTTCACATGTTTTTCAATGGAAGAAAATAACTACAATAAAAGGGTAAATACATAGAGACTATTTTCTATAAAAATGGTGATATTTTTCTATAATTTGTGTGGAGATATAGTAGAGTTGTGTAGATTGGATAGTAGTTTATCATAACAGAGGGAGAAGAATTCTATTCTTACACTAAAATTTTTAGGTAGGAGAAAAAATAGTTATGAGAGGCTATATAAATATAAGATTTGGGGGTTTATTACATTTATTATACTAATGTTTATTGTTATAAAATACCTAGTTTAATTTTTATATATTGTATGCTGAAGGCATAATATATTTACAAGTGGAGCTGCAAGTTTTTTCTTTTACCAAGGTCTGTTAGTTCTCTATTTTTTCCAATAATCTTGTATTCCTAGAGGTCTAGTAAATATTCTTCAAATTATAATAGAAAATTTTCACTATATTTTTATGTTAATTGATATACATTCATTCCAATCTCCCCATGTTACCCTGTATTGAGTGAACAAAGAAAATTACTTGTAACATTGTTTTCATGTTTTATTTCTTAATTCCAGTTTTAAGGGAGAGACTATTATTAATAATATAAAAATATTATTATTAGTTATAGTCAATTTAAAAATAGATATACCCTAATTCAACCCAAACTCTATAATAAAAATCACTTTTATTGGGGCAATCATATTTTTGAGTTATTTGATTTATCTTTTTACTCTTGCATCATGTTATAAAAGTATTGTGTTCAATAATTATACTAGGAACATAAGTTCACTTTATTTTTTCTTTCTTATTAGTTATTATAATACTAATTCTAGAAAAAAAATCTTTTATTTAAGTGTTAATAATAATTTATTTGGTGTTTTTCTAAATCAATTATTAATATAATTTTTCTTAAACTAACACAAATAATATGATTTTATTGATGGATATAAATATAGATCAATGTCATTGTATTCAAAAAGATGCAAAGTTGGACTTTAATGGGGTATTATATTATGTAAATGAATTTTGGGTATTAGTACCCTTGTGTGGGTGTATCTAAATGGGAGTTATCTGATGATATCTGATATGGGAGCATGGATTATTCTCTTTGAGTTATGAACTACAAGAAATTTGACCTATAGACTTGGTGGGAGAGCCTAGTGATGATGAGATGAAACTCAGGATGTTGGTGGTTTAGTGTTATATTTGAGTTGTAGTATTAATTCCTATTATTATTAAATATGGGTTTTGATATATAATAGTATCCTAGGAGTGGGGTTTGCACAGGTCTATGAGTACCTTCAAAGATAAGATTCATGGGTAGATGATTTTTTAAATGATATTGATTCATGTGAGGTGTTATCAAGTTTATGGTATAGTAATTGATATGGATTAGGTATTATGGATGTGAAGGATGGGTAAGTTCTTGTGTTGTGATTTTTTTTACATGTATGAGAAACATGGTCATCAGGTTAATTAGGCTATAAATCATATAAATGATAAGATGAACAGGTGTGTGACACATGGATAGATAATTGATTAAGTACATGATCCTAGAAATAATTGTACATTACAAAATATCTTAAGAGATAAATTCAATGTAATGGAAGGTATATACTTCTTTTTTTATGGGTATGTGTTTTTGGGTAATGGTGTTATTGAGAACCATTGTGAGATTAGTCAAAAGGTTACTCTCTTACCATAGGTCAAGAGAGTGGGATTTTTCTTTAAAGAACAAGATAAATGTATTGGAGATACTTAAGCTTATAGTTAGGTATGCAATCATAATGTTTGGTTAGGCACAATTTACCATGGATGACATATGGGATGAGGACATGAGAAAAAATTGAAATTCGTGGTGGTTTAATTTGATTCCTCTATAGTGTTTGGAAAGGCCATTTTGGGATATACTTAGTCATTTACATGAGACCAGTATGGGGGAAGGGCCCCGAGAAGTGTCAATGTGTTGTCATGGGGTCTAGAACTCTTTATTTACCCAGATAAATGGATTTAGTCCATGAATGTTTTATGGGATCAGTGTATGATCAAACATGTACAGTCACCAAATTTGATATAATGGTATAATTGTATGGTATAACATGAAAAAATAGAGAAGTAAATAAAACAGGGAATTGAACCTCCATTTTATGACATATGTTGGTTAGAGAAGGGGATACCCTAGTGTCTGTTCAGCTATAGGCTTATCACGGAGATCAAAATCATAAGCATATTACTAGTGTGTGAGGTGAGATCACAATAGTAAAATATTATAATGGTCACATTTTTAAGAAAATGTGGACATGTCAATATGGTCAGATCCTATCAGAGATGAGTATTTTTAAAAACCTTGGTAATTTTTATAATATATAATTTATTTAACTTATTAATATTCTTGAATTAAATTTTATATATTCATATTCACTATAAGAATATTATGTAATTTTTCAGTCAAAAAAGAAATAATTTAATTCAAACTAAATTAATTTACATGTATTATATAGTTTGGTTTAAAAAACAATTTAACATTAAAATTTTAGAATTTTAATTTAATAAAACAATCATATTTTTTAAAATCATCAAGAAAAAATTACCTTAGATTGAATTTTTGGAAAATTTATGAAAAATATGATTTTTGGGTGAATATTATAAAATACGAATTTTGATTAAAAATATATTTTCATTTAATGAATTTTAAAAGTCATTTTTTATTCTTGATTAGTAATAAATTTTCATTAGTAACTTTTGATTAGACATCATCTAATAAATTTGTTTAGGATCAAAATTATTCTTCATTTAGGTATAAAAATAATTATACTTAAAAAGATGTTTTTTTCTAGAAAATCATTTTTCATTGAATTTTTTGGTTTCGTATTAAAAATAATTGATGACACTTAAAGATAGTAAATTTTATAAAATTGAATCTATATTTGGAATAAAAAAATTTCAAATTTTATAATTAGGTCGCATTCATTTTTTATCATTATTAATAGTACCTTGGGTAAAAATTCAACTACCATTTTAGAAGTAAAAATGAGTTAAAAATTAAATGATAAAAGTTAAAATTAATTCAAAACTTTTATAAATACTATCTTATTTTTATATTTTGACCCAATATCCTTTATTTATAATAAATTTTCTATTTTTAACACATTTGGATTATGTAAGACATTATGTATAATTCTTAACCAAAGGTTTTCATTTTATTCTTCTATTACCTGCTTCAAAAATATATTAACCAATATTAAATAATTACATAAATGTCTCCCATACACTAAAATTTTATTATTTTTTGGTTATATAACTTTTTAATCAACTTATCCCTTTAATTTGAAATAAAAACATCGCTCGTCCATACGTGCGGACTACCTCCACAGGAGACGATGTATTTCATTTTTCATCATGGACTCTTATAGAAGGTCATAATGATGGATAAAAATGAACTAATTTGATATATATATGATATAAATTTAATTATGGAATGTTAAATAAATATTATAATTTTTCCATTACAATACAAAATAAAAAATAAAAACATCACTCGTGCATACGTGTAAACTGTCACCTCATGAACCAATGCATTTTTTACATCACCAACTCACATGGATGATATATACAGGTGGATTTAAATAAAAATGATTTTATTTATGATATAATTATCATTATTAAATGTTAATTTTTTTTACTTACCTTTTTTCTTCATGTTTGTAGAAAAATGGAAATGTTTCTCAAGCATATGTACAAACTATTGTTTCCATGACGGTAATGTCATTTTGTTTTAATTAAAAAATCATATAGATAGTTCTAAAAGTATAAATATTGTGTTAAAATCATAATTATAACATTATTATGTATCTTTAAATGATAAAATATTGATTCATTTAACCATATTTCCCCTACCAAATCCATCTTCAACTTATAATTTGAAGGTTCTAAAAAAGGATGACATGATCTTAATAAATTATGTTATTAAGTATAACATTGATATAAGTGAAATAAACAGAATAGTAAAATTTAAAAAATAATTAATAAATTAATAAATTATCCTATATTTTTTATTCATGAAGATGAAAAATGTACATAAAAGTTCAATCTCGATGTAAGGGATTTCTAGTTTTATTTCCATTTCTTTGAGACTTAGAATATTTTCACCACATTTTTCTATGTGTATAAAGTACCTTATTGATGTATTTTTTAAATTCTAGTATAAAAATCGAAGTTATTACGAATATATTCAATTTTATCTCCTTCAAGGATTAATTAGTTAAAAATTTATCATGTCATAAGAGATATTCTATTTTAAAACATTTTTTTAAAATGTGTTACAGATTTCATTCTATTCATTATCTTCTATATCCATATAATTTCATGGATGTGTAAATGTTTAGATAAATGATTTAAAATGGTCATTTTACATCTCCTTTCACATTATTTTAAATATCCTTTAATGAAATTTTATTTTTTATTTCATACAAATTTTTTTACTTTCTTTACAATGTATAAAAAGAATTTTTTTAGCGAAAATAATGTAAATGTATTTTACCACAACCAAAACTATTATTTTATATTTTGGTTCCTTTAAAAAATCAATTTTTTCATTAAATAAAAACCATTATTAAATTTTATATATAGGTATTTTAGTTTTAAAAATTGTGTTTTAAAAAAATAAGATATTTAAATATCAGAAATAGTTTTTCATATTAGTTAAAATGTATATTATTTTGAGTTTGATGATGGAAATGAAATATTTTAAGGTTTTAATGTGTGTTATGGTCCTTGTATTTTTTATGAATATGGGGGATCCCAATATAGATCTATAATGAATGAGTTAAAGATTATGTTTTTCAAGGAATTATGTGGGAATTTATAGAGTAGTTATTCAAATTTTAAAGGTTCATATAATGTCTTTATGAAGATAATATCCCAATGAACCAATTTGAATTTACAATTCTTCCATATGGAATTATATATAAATATGTTTATGTCATAAGGTAATATAATGAACATTTTTTAAGAACGGTTATTCTTATTAAGGGTTAAAATGATTCTTTTCAAGATAATGTTTTTCTTGGGTTCTCATGTTTTTTGAGAGTCCCCCATGATTATGACTTTTACATTAGTTTTTCTTGTATTTTTTTTAAAAAATTTGGGTAGTAAATCTTTTTTATGTGTAATTTTAAACAAAAAATTCATCTCAATTATTAATATATTAAATAAAACTCTCTTATATGATCTTATGGGTTTTAAATCAATGATCGGGTCACTTTATTCTATTTTATATGTCCATTACTATGATTTTAGTTTTCATACCAAATTTTCAGTTGTTTTTCAAAGGGTTATAACAATGAATTGGAATAATGATAAAAAAATATTGAAAATCATGAAATTTTTTTATTAAAAGAAAACATGATCCAGTTTAAAATTACTATATTGTGAAAAAAAAAGATAGAGAGTCGAAGTTTTCACTTTTTAATATGTGTGTTTATTATGTAAGATTTATGACCTCATTACCTAAAATTATAAACCTAAAAGGTCCTTTAGAATGACATAAACTTATTTCTTGATGTTAAAACACATTATTACACATTGTTTTAAGGTCAGGTCCTTATTATTAGAACTAGAGTTGAAGTTTTAGAAAAATTACAAAGTTTGTATAATATATTATAGAGAGATTATAATTTTTGGTTATATTGAAATGATATATCATTTTATGATTAATATTTTTCTTTATCTAATTTATGATTGTTTATAATATTTTTTCATAAATTAAACAAGAAAACTAAAGTAGGAAGGCACTAAGAGGACAATATACTTCAAAATTAGCCACCTATAATTGCTGAATTAAGACATAGTAGTTTTTTTTCGTGAAAAATCAGTTTATTTAAGATTTAAATTTTAGTGGTATTTGTGTGGTAAAGAAATTAGATTCACCCCAAATGAACATATCCATTTTATATAATTTCATGTAACAACACCATCCAACATTAAATGGACCACCTGAACCTATGATTCTTTATGGATGGGTTTAATACATGAATAATATATTTGAATTCGTGTATTTTTTAGAAAATGAAATGTTTAAACTTCGTACTTACTAATTTGAAGGTGAAACTGTAGAGACCCGAAGCCTGACGTACATGGACATTACATTACATTTGCGGAATACTTAGTACATAACAAAAACACACACACAAGGATCGTAATAGTTTAGTGTCTTTGGAAACTCGGAACGTAATCTTCTAATAGTGGTGAAAGATCTTCAATATCTCCCATAAAGATCTTCTCCTTTTTTTTACCTAAAACCTTTCTTTATATCCTGGGGAAAAGAAAACATAAAAGGGTGAGCTCAAATGCTCAGCAAGGGCAATAAAGGAAATAAAAATCATATCATATCTTTTTTAAAATCATAACCTGCAAAAGAGATCATAAAATCTTAATAAATCATAGAAGTGGAAATGAGATCCCCATAATCATAACATGAAACTTGAAACTTTGTGGCATGAACACATAATCATGGAAAATCATTTCTTGTTAGTCTTGACTCATTGCCAAGACCATCTTAGTGGACAAAGTCCCTTTTCTGAACCGAGTTCACTCCTCGTTTCAGTCCTGTATCACTGAACCGAAATAACCTTCCGTTCCAGCCATGTCTATCTCATGAGATATAAAATCTTTACCCAATGCATTGGAGGGAGATATAGGTGCCACCCATCTTATAATGAATCCTTTCTTTTGTGTGCCACATAATCATAAAACATACATCATAACACATGTAACAAAAATGGGATTCTTGAAACATCATGACATCATAAATCAATTCATATAAGATAAAGGAATTCATAAACATAATTTCATCACAACATAGTCAAAACAATGTAAAAATATGGATAGAAACAGAACCCTTTATTATCTTAGATGGAAAATAATTTTGATAAAACACTTGAATTGAATTCTTGAGGAAAATATCCTTTCTTCTTCAAAATCAATTTCTTTTCACAAAACATCATGCAATTTTAAAAGAAAGAGATTTTATTGAAAATAGTCATGAAATTATTTATAGGAAGCTTCATGAGAATAAGGCTTTATAAAACAGTAGAAATCCGTTCGTGCCGTATAAGTTAAAAAAAACATTCTTCGTACTTTTGTCGGAAAAGTCAAAAAAGTACCTCGTACGGAAAAAACGACAAAAGATTCCTTTCATATTCTTTACTAAAAACTCACCTAAGGGTAAAATTGGATTTAAACTATTGCAAGTGGATGGAAACAATATTACATATTGAGGGAACATGGATGTAGATGATAAAATACACCCCAGTAAATACTTACGAATAAACAATCTCGGATAAAAATGAGATTGTGATATTTCCCTTACCTTAGGTCCAATTTGCTTCGTATGTGTCCGAACCTCCTGTATAATGATTTAAATAATGTCATTGACTTATTATAGAATCATATTCATTGTTACGATATCATATATGGTTCACTTATGACATTATATTACCCGTTCTTTTGTAAATTCCATGTTAAAGAAGCGTTTTTGGTAAAATCGTTTCATTTATCGTAGGTGTTTTGACTTGTTGTTCTTGACATCATTATTACTTACATCATGATTTACATACTTCCAGAACATAAAATATGATTTATATATCATATATATTCAGTATATATATATATATATAATAGATAGATAAATAAAATGAAAAACACCGTTCATGGAGACGGTAGTCCGTACGTACGCATGAACGCTGTTTTTCTTTCCTTATTGTCTTGAAATGGAAGTAAGTAGATGACATACATATGTATATATATACATAAATCCAGTAGCTTTATAATGTCATATATTTCATTATTATTTCTTATATATACATTATAATCATTCTTAAATGGTTAACATGGAGAATGAATCTCATCGCGTCGTGGAGACGGTAGTCCGTACGTACGCACGAGCGATGATATCATTTCTATAAATATTGAATTGAATTGGAGTGGATTATACAATATATCAGAATCAATATGATGTTGTAATAACTATGTATAGTTATTCTTTACACCATTATACCCATCCATGTAAGGTGGTGGTGGAAAATAGATTACACCACGGCGTGGAGACGGTATTCCGTACGTACGCACGCGCGGTGATTTCTTTTTCCGTAGGATGGATAGATGGTGAAATAGGGTTGTTTCATACTTATAATAAAATATCAGTATATGAGTGATACTGATGTTATTACTTCATAATGAAACAACCTAAGAAGAAGAAGTGGAAGAAGAAATAAAGATGAAAGAATTGGTAACGGTAATTACCTCTTCTTTGAAGTGCCTCTTTGAGACCTCCTCTTAGGGCACTATAATTGGTCTTTGAGGAAGACCAGAACCACTAGGATGTTGCTAGGGAAGTGGAGAAGAGATTTTGGCAGGGGTTGGCCGAGCTTGAGTGCTCAAATTGGTGTGAGGAGGAGGGGGAGGAGGTGTCCTTTTATAGGGGAGGAGAGGGGCACCTTAGGAATATCTTAAAATATTATTTTATATTAAAGTCAAAATCGGTTTATAATGGTTCCAAAGGGTCTTATTTCGAAGCTAAAGTGGGGATGGGTCGAAATCCTATCAACCAATACAATTTAGACAAGTTTAGGATATTATTTTAACCTTATCAATTAGATTTAACTCTAAGTTAAATAATTTAACTTTTACCACGTCTTTTTGTTTTCTTTCACTATATGGTTAATACACTTACTATAACATGCCAAACGAACCCCAAATTGTTTATTATTAATATATATATCCTTATCTAAGTCATTTGGCCGAACCTTAGATTTTTAGGAATAAAATAACAATTAATAATATAATATTTGATTTAAAAACTATTTTGTGTCAATTTTGGCACTATTTGATATATGATTTTTGTGAAAGTCATAACAGAATTAAATGTTCGAACCAAGTTGATTAAATCAACATTAATATATTATAGTAACCTATAAAATTAGTGGAATTCATAAAAAATCTCAAATTACATTTATTTTGGTGTTTATAACATCAATTATGTCAATATTTTATCAATAAGATAATTACTCCATCATCGTTGTGTCATAAATAAATTAACTTATTTGATGTCTAAAAATTACAAATAAAATACCATCATATAGGAAATCTTTTTAGCTTTCTAATGAATATTTACAATCGAATTTATCTTATTTATAACCCCATATTAAAAATGATTTACTTATTAAACTTTGATTTTAACTATTTTAACCTTTCTTTAAATAAATTAATAATAAATGTCCTAATCTAATCCAAGTTGGCCTAAATGGTCATATTTTATTCCTAAGTTTGTTTTTGGTCGAATTACACTTGTCCAATAGAATTAGGACATGTGTTAGGGTAATAGTAATATCATATTTACCCTTAGTTACCCTATTTACTATTAACCGCGGTAAAAAAAAGTAAAAAGTTACTATTCACCAAAAATTATTTTCATCTCATTGAACCACATTTTAGTCCTTGATATTAACCGTGTCTGTCGGATTTTCAAAATTCTATTCACAGAAGCGGTAAAATTAAGTTTTATGCAAAATTCAGTTTTTTTAACCTACCACTTAGTAGTTTCACTATTCATAAAAAATTGATGTTTTTCAGAACAATGCCAAAATTTCATCCTAAGCTATATTTCATATTCCGAATTCAAAAATGAAATCTATTTTACCAAATTCATAACATAGAAGTTGCATTAATTAATTTTATAATTAAATCCCGCTGTTAAAATAAATAGCGTGTTTTTAGGAAACAATATATATCAAAAGATTAACATTTGATTATGTCTGGTTTAAATGTGAAATTACAACCAATGACCAACATTGTATTAAATTGTAAAAATATATTCTAAATATACTTTAAAACCACTCAAATTAATAATTTATCACTATTAATTATTTCGATTAAAAAAGTTGTTTTTAATTATAATTTAGTAATTTTCACTATTCATCAGAATGTGAAAGTTATCCGAAAAGTACCAAAATTTCACCTTAGGCAAAATTCGATACTCCGAATCCAAGAATGAAGTTCATTTTGAAAAAAAGATTTACAGAATTTTAAAAAAGTGGTTATTACTATTCATAACGGCTAGATTTAATAATATTTTAATAGCATATCGTTGTTTAGTGAAACTTGGTATTGCGTATTACACACGCTATCGAGGAAGGTCGCGATTGCGTGTAATGCAAGGCAAGTCAAGGATGCGTGTTGTGCAAGCTCCTTTTGGTGTAGCGTACAACACAAGACATTAATAAAATTAAAAAGAATATTTTTTATAAAATCTTGGGCTGTTACATTCTACCCCCCTTAAAATGAATTTCGCCCTCGAAATTCGTCGGGGTTATAAATGGTTTACTATTCGAAAGTTTCTTTAATAGAAACCCACATCGTAAAAAAGGAATACCAAAACTTGGCTTTAAAAACTAAAGTATGAAATGTAACGATTACCCAAATAAACTAATCACTGGGTTTCCACATAGGTGAAAATATGGATATGGAAGAGAAATCTAACCATCATGTTCTGATGGAGAGTGGTAGAGAACATGGCTATGGAAAAGCCAGTAATCACAAATCCATAAATTTGTGACGATCTAAGGTACCATCTGATTCATCAAGTATAAGAGAACTAGAACAACATTTTTGGTTTTCAAGATCATTTCCCCTAAAGTTGAAAATTTGAATTAGAATAAATACTTACTTTATTTTGGTACAATCTCACTGTTGTTTGTGCCTTGAACAATTTCCACTTCATGAAGTTGAATTTGTTATTCGTGAAGTGTTAGCAGATCATGTGATAGAATGACGGGTCATTCTATCTGTCTCAAAAGGTTAGAAAAATTTATATACATAAGTCGATCTATATTGGGATTAATCATATATGGTTCTTAAAATGGGCTTATACTTCATATATCATACTGCTTAATATAATAAAACTAGTTTCTACTAAACAGGGACTTCCTGTAGGTCAGTGGTAGGCGATAAAGGCCAGTCGCACTTCGGTTGTGGGTTCGATTCCTATAGCCTTGTCCGAAGCGATGGGCTGTCGCCCGTCCTGCAGGTTGTCCTTTTTATAAAACTATATTACTATAACATCCCATCAATAATATCGAAAAAACTTCTATCCTTAAACAATACTAACTTATGTCCAACATAATCCATTCTAATCTTTAGGCTTATCCATAATACTGCAGTCCACTCTCATAACATAGTGAAAATGATTACCAGAGATTTAATACCATCGTTGATCCCCATAAGATATGTCTTGTTGGTCACATTCTAAACATTCAGAGTCCTTAATCATGTATTCGCTTGAATACCTTAGTGAAAACATGAATGGAGTTTAAAGTTAACACTTTCCACATACCAAAATCCTCAAAATTCTATATACTCAAACCATGATATCACTTAGTCCTTATATCAATCATGAGCTCATGAATACTGTTAAACATTTCATTTTCTCATTTTCCCTTCATTATGCGCATATCGTCTTATTTCCAAAAATATCTCAATCACTTTGAATACCACATTAGACCAATACACAAATATTCCAATACTCCATGATACAACATTATTTTGGAATCCCATTACATAAACACTTAATCATTCCACCACATCGTTGTCATATTCAACATCGCCAATAGTGATCGCATGTGACTTCCCTTTATCCTTTGCCTTAAGCGGTTGCTCAAGTCGATCATCACTAACCCTTGGATTAGGGCATTTATTAGCATAATGCCCCATTTCCTTGCACTTGAAGCATTGAAGTGTTGGTGGTGCGTTCTCTGCAGTGTTTGCTTTATTCACATCATTAGAAACCCTTTTTCCATTACTTCGACACTCAGCTGCTCGATGACCTTCTTTTCCACACTTAAAACATTTTCTAGTCCCTTTAAGACAATCTCCACCATGCTTCTTTCCACACTTTGTGCATAAGGAAACATTCATCTTCTTTTCACCATTATTCTGAGATTTCTCCTTGAACTCCATCTTTCGTTTCTTGTCAAAACCATGAGATGGATATGTAACACCAACTTCCATTTCTACCTTGATAGCACAACGCACAATTTCTTCATAGCTACTGAAGTCTCTTATAGCCAATGCCCTTCGAAGACTTGGTTTTAAGCCACTGAAAAATCGATCAACTTTACTTTCAGGTTGGATGATAATTCCAGATGCATACCTTGCAAGTCTTGTAAAATTCGCTTCGTATATACCAACAGATTCATCATCCTTCTGCTTCAGCTCAAGAAACTCCTTCTCCATCTTTGTTCGAAGAATACGAGGGAAGTACTTACTGAAAAATAAGTTCTTGAACTCGTCCCATTCCATGGACTCAATTTCATCTCTTGGCCTCGTATTCTTGATAAGATTCCACCATTGATCAGCTTCACCTTCCAAACGATATACTGCTAAGATGACTTTATCATGCTCAGAACATTGAAGAACTGAAAATATCTTTTCAGTGGTACTGATCCATTGTTCAGAAACAAGTGGATCAGAAGACCCATTGAAAGAAGGTGGACGTTGCCTCATGAAGGACTCAATAGAATATTGTTCCCTTCTCTGATCATTTGGAAGTCCAGAATGATTCATAGCTTGTGTAAGTATAGCAATAAGATTTTTCAATCCATCTCCCATAACATTTGTTTGTTCAGGAGGACAATCATTGCATTGTCTATTGCATTGATCAACACGGTTCCTTCGGGTTCCAGCCATCGTCTAAAACCCAAAAAGAATAGTGTGAGAGGAAAAAATCACGCTAGGGAAAACAACATTATAAAGGGGGAGTATCCTCAATATCTAACTTCTTAGGTTAAATTCTAAGATCGTTAGCGCAATTATAGTACTATAACCTATACGTATACTTAACCTTAGGGACATCCCTAGACATACCGTAGAAATATCTCTAGGGATCTCACTAACGTTTTCGCATCCTAGTTTCCAAAGGTTGACTAAACCTTTCCTCTGATACCAACTGTAGAGACCCGAAGCCTGACGTACATGGACATTACATTACATTTGCGGAATACTTAGTACATAACAAAAACACACACACAAGGATTGTAATAGTTTAGTGTCTTTGGAAACTCGGAACGTAATCTTCTAATAGTGGTGAAAGATCTTCAATATCTCCCATAAAGATCTTCCCCTTTTTTTTACCTAAAACCTTTCTTTATATCCTGGGGAAAAGAAAACATAAAAGGGTGAGCTCAAATGCTCAGCAAGGGCAATAAAGGAAATAAAAATCATATCATATCTTTTTTAAAATCATAACCTGCAAAAGAGATCATAAAATCTTAATAAATCATAGAAGTGGAAATGAGATCCCCATAATCATAACATGAAACTTGAAACTTTGTGGCATGAACACATAATCATGGAAAATCATTTCTTGTTAGTCTTGACTCATTGCCAAGACCATCTTAGTGGACAAAGTCCCTTTTCTGAACCGAGTTCACTCCTCGTTTCAGTCCTGTATCACTGAACCGAAATAACCTTCCGTTCCAGCCATGTCTATCTCATGAGATATAAAATCTTTACCCAATGAATTGGAGGGAGATATAGGTCCCACCCATCTTATAATGAATCCTTTCTTTTGTGTGCCACATAATCATAAAACATACATCATAACACATGTAACAAAAATGGGATTCTTGAAACATCATGACATCATAAATCAATTCATATAAGATAAAGGAATTCATAAACATAATTCCATCATAACATAGTCAAAACAATGTAAAAATATGGATAGAAACAGAACCCTTTATTATCTTAGATGGAAATAATTTTGATAAAACACTTGAATTGAATTCTTGAGGAAAATATCCTTTCTTCTTCAAAATCAATTTCTTTTCACAAAACATCATGCAATTTTAAAAGAAAGAGATTTTATTGAAAATAGTCATGAAATTATTTATAGGAAGCTTCATGAGAATAAGGCTTTATAAAACAGTAGAAATCCGTTCATGCCGTATAAGTTAAAAAAAACATTCTTCGTACTTTTGTCGGAAAAGTCAAAAAAGTACCTCGTACGGAAAAAACGACAAAAGATTCCTTTCATATTCTTTACTAAAAACTCACCTAAGGGTAAAATTGTATTTAAACTATTGCAAGTGGATGGAAACAATATTACATATTGATGGAACATGGATGTGGATGATAAAATACACCCCAGTAAATACTTACGAATAAACAATCTCGGATAAAAATGAGATTGTGATATTTCCCTTACCTTAGGTCCAATTTGCTTCGTATGTGTCCGAACCTCCTGTATAATGATTTAAATAATGTCATTGACTTATTATAGAATCATATTCATTGTTATGATATCATATATGGTTCACTTATGACATTATATTACCCGTTCTTTTGTAAATTCCATGTTAAAGAAGCGTTTTGGGTAAAATCGTTTCATTTATCGTAGGTGTTTTGACTTGTTGTTCTTGACATCATTATTACTTACATCATGATTTACTTACTTCCAGAACATAAAATATGATTTATATATCATATATATTCAGTATATATATATATATATATATAATAGATAGATAAATAAAATGAAAAACACCGTTCATGGAGACGGTAGTCCGTACGTACGCATGAACGCTGTTTTTCTTTCCTTATTGTCTTGAAATGGAAGTAAGTAGATGACATACATATGTATATATATACATAAATCCAGTAGCTTTATAATGTCATATATTTCATTATTATTTCTTATATATACATTATAATCATTCTTAAATGGTTAACATGGAGAATGAATCTCATCGCGTCGGGGAGACGGTAGTCCGTACGTACGCACGAGCGATGATATCATTTCTATAAATATTGAATTGAATTGGAGTGGATTATACAATATATCAGAATCAATATGATGTTTTAATAACTATGTATAGTTATTCTTTACACCATTATACCCATCCATGTAAGGTGGTGGTGGAAAATAGATTACACCACGGCGTGGAGACGGTATTCCGTACGTACGCACGCGCGGTGATTTCTTTTTCCGTAGGATGGATAGATGGTGAAATAGGGTTGTTTCATACTTATAATAACATATAAGTATATGAGTGATACTGATGTTATTACTTCATAATGAAACAACCTAAGAAGAAGTGGAAGAAGAAATAAAGATGAAAGAATTGGTAACGGTAATTACCTCTTCTTTGAAGTGCCTCTTTGAGACCTCCTCTTAGGGCACTATAATTGGTCTTTGAGGAAGACCAGAACCACTAGGATGTTGCTAGGGAAGTGGAGAAGAGATTTTGGCAGGGGTTGGCCGAGCTTGAGTGCTCAAATTGGTGTGAGGAGGAGGGGGAGGAGGTGTCCTTTTATAGGGGAGGAGAGGGGCACCTTAGGAATATCTTAAAATATTATTTTATATTAAAGTCAAAATCGGTTTATAATGGTTCCAAAGGGTCTTATTTCGAAGCTAAAGTGGGGATGGGTCGAAATCCTATCAACCAATAGAATTTAGACAAGTTTAGGATATTATTTTAACCTTATCAATTAGATTTAACTCTAAGTTAAATAATTTAACTTTTACCACGTCTTTTTGTTTTCTTTCACTATATGGTTAATACACTTACTATAACATGCCAAACGAACCCCAAATTGTTTATTATTAATATATATATCCTTATCTAAGTCATTTGGCCGAACCTTAGATTTTTAGGAATAAAATAACAATTAATAATATAATATTTGATTTAAAAACTATTTTGTGTCAATTTTGGCACTATTTGATATATGATTTTTGTGAAAGTCATAACAGAATTAAATGTTCGAACCAAGTTGATTAAATCAATATTAATATATTATAGTAACCTAGAAAATTAGTGGAATTCATAAAAAATCTCAAATTACATTTATTTTGGTGTTTATAACATCAATTATGTCAATATTTTATCAATAAGATAATTACTGCATCATCGTTGTGTCATAAATAAATTAACTTATTTGATGTCTAAAAATTACAAATAAAATACCATCATATAGGAAATCTTTTTAGCTTTCTAATGAATATTTACAATCGAATTTATCTTATTTATAACCCCATATTAAAAATGGTTTACTTATTAAACTTTGATTTTAACTATTTTAACCTTTCTTTAAATAAATTAATAATAAATGTCCTAATCTAATCCAAGTGGGCCTAAATGGTCATATTTTATTCCTAAGTTTGTTTTTGGTCGAATTACACTTGTCCAATAGAATTAGGACATGTGTTAGGGTAATAGTAATATCATATTTACCCTTAGTTACCCTATTTACTATTAACCGCGGTAAAAAAAAGTAAAAAGTTACTATTCACCAAAAATTATTTTCATCTCATTGAACCACATTTTAGTCCTTGATATTAACCGTGTCTGTCGGATTTTCAAAATTCTATTCACAGAAGCGGTAAAATTAAGTTTTATGCAAAATTCAGTTTTTTTAACCTACCACTTAGTAGTTTCACTATTCATAAAAAAATTGATGTTTTTCAGAACAATGCCAAAATTTCATCCTAAGCTATATTTCATATTCCGAATTCAAAAATGAAATCTATTTTACCAAATTCATAACATATAAGTTGCATTAATTAATTTTATAATTAAATCCCGCTGTTAAAATAAATAGCGTGTTTTTAGGAAACAATATATATCAAAAGATTGACATTTGATTATGTCTGGTTTAAATGTGAAATTACAACCAATGACCAACATTGTATTAAATTGTAAAAATATATTCTAAATATACTTTAAAACCACTCAAATTAATAATTTATCACTATTAATTATTTCGATTAAAAATGTTGTTTTTAATTATAATTTAGTAATTTTCACTATTCATCAGAATGTGAAAGTTATCCGAAAAGTACCAAAATTTCACCTTAGGCAAAATTCGATACTCCGAATCCAAGAATGAAGTTCATTTTGAAAAAAAGATTTACAGAATTTTAAAAAAGTGGTTATTACTATTCATAACGGCTAGATTTAATAATATTTTAATAGCATATCGTTGTTTAGTGAAACTTGGTATTGCGTATTACACACGCTATCGAGGAAGGTCGCGATTGCGTGTAATGCAAGGCAAGTCAAGGATGCGTGTTGTGCAAGCTCCTTTTGGTGTAGCGTACAACACAAGACATTTATAAAATTAAAAAGAATATTTTTTATAAAATCTTGGGCTGTTACAGAAACTAATCAGTTATGGTCAATGGTTAAGAATGTCTAAGAAATAGATGATATTTATGCCTTAAATGGTTTGAATTTAAGAATATTTTCCACGATAAGTATTTTAAAAAAATTATACATATAATGGAAAAGTAATTATTTGTATTTGATATATATAGAATAAGATTCAATATTTGTATAGGAATTAAACATCACCTAACTGCTAATGATTAAAGCCAAGATATCAAATGTTATTAGCTTCTCATGAATTTAAATGTTATATGAAAACTTCTTGATGTACTGAGAATGTAGGAATAGAGTTTATTGGTGATAATTTATTCCATTAAAATATGTACAAAATGAGGAATAGATGTAATTTAATGGGGAAGAATCCATTATATAAATATGAAGGAAATAAAATCATATGATAATCATATGATAATTTTTAAAACGGAATCTTATAGAATGACTTATAAAATCTGGGAAGTGTGTCTAATGTTGTTAGTTTTGACATGTGGTTTATGACTATAAATAAAATTATTAAAGTTATAATTATAAAAAACATGAAAACTAAAAGTATGATTTTTAAATTTTAATGAAATGGGTTATTAATAAAATACTTATCTCGAGATATGAATAAAGGATGGAAGCCATCCAGATCACATGTAGAAAGGTGTGGCTAAATCCTTTGTGACTAATCCAATAAATATTGGTCCATCAAATGATTTGGTTTCAAATAATTTTATTGTTTATTTAGATTATGTCAATGTATTGTATAATTTGGTGTTCACACACGCCTTTTTTTTGATAAATTTAGTTGTAAATCAGAAATTTCACCTCAGGAAATAAATCCAAAAAATGGGAAAAAACAAATAAGGGTAGTATTAAGTAAAATGAAAATTACAATATTATTCATGTTATTGTGCATGGAATGTCTTTAATTGAAAATGATATTGTATTTCCCCTTATAGAGTTTGATGTTATTCTAGTAATAGATTGTTTTTATGTTTCTCAAGCTAAGATAGATTGTAGATCTAATGAGGGGTTTGTTTAATTAATTTTAAAATTGTATATAAATTTAAATTCACAACATTGATTACATAACAAGGATATATTAAATTGATTAAATATGGTAATAAAAGTATCTTACACATGTTTTTGAGAATAAGGAAACTATTCAAATTACTGATATTCCTATAGTAAATGAATTTTTGTATGTATTCCATGATGAATTTTCGAGTATTATAATATATTAGGAGATTTAATTTACTACTGACATAGTGATTAATTCTAAGAAAATATAAGAACCAATTTATCAAATGGATCAAGTATAACATTTGGAATTGAAAATGTAGTAAAATTATTTTCTTGATAAAGATTTTATTAATCCCATAACATCACCTTCGTGTGACAAATTTTTTTTGTCAAAAATAAGGATGGTCCCATGAGGCTCTTCATTAGTTATATAGATTTAAAATAATAAGTATATTTTTCCTCATTTAGATGACATGTTTGATCAGATAAAGGGAGATTAGTATTTTTTAAGTTTGATATCTGGACCAATTTCCATCTGTTGAAGGTGAATTAGGATGACATTCTTAATATGGTGTTTCACATTAGGTATGAGAATTATGATATTGTTGTTATTAACTATGGGTTTAAAATCTTTCTAGTTATATTTATGAGTATTTTGAATAGAGTTTCCCATGGTCTTTTTATTAATTTTTTTTCTTTTAACTGGTGATATTTAGGTATATTTTAAAAGTTATAAGGATCATGGAAAACAAATGGGGGTTATTATTAAAATCTAGAATTAAACCGAGTTATAAGGATAATTTAGTAAATGTGAAATTTTTTTGAAACATATTTATTTCCAATGACATATTTTAAATAATTACAGAATAACTATTGATATAGTTAAAACTAAAGAAATTTAATATTTTCCAAGAACTATTAATGTGATATACATTTTTATTTTTCTTGGATTACTGGGTTACTACAATTAGTTTATTGAAAATAATTCTCAATTATAAATCCCACTAATTAAGTTAATATAAATATTATTTAAATTCATCTAGAGAAAGATTTTCTTGAATGTTTCCAAGAACTCAAAGGAATATTGGTGAATGATCCTATTTTTTCCTTCCATCTAAAAATGAGAATCCTTCATCTATAATGATATTTCATTAAAATGAATTGGTTTTGTTTTGATGTATAATGATCAGGTTATTTCTTATGATTCACACCAATTGAAACCACATGATCTAAATTTTACAACACGTAATCTAAAACTACATTATGTTATTTTTTATCTAAATATCTAGAGGAATAATGTTTATATAGTGAAGTATGATATATATATATATATATAAATATACTAATAAAAGTATTAATGTATATATGCACTCAAAAAGAGTTGAAAATGAGAAAGTAAAGATTTATGGAACTAATTAAGGATTAAATAAGTATGATTCATTTCCATATAGTAAATGAAAATTGGATAGTTGAAGATTTAAGTCAAATAAATAAACTATCATTAACAATTATTTATTTAGAACATGATCCTTTATTAAATAATTTGATGAATATTTTTCTATGAATTTTATATGTTGTAAATTCACCTATTTTGTTTAAGGTGTTAGTTCATTCTTAATTATCAAATGGAATTTATAAATATTATAAAGAAGATCATGTTTTATAGGAAAATGTATAATTTTTTTGGGAAAGAATCATTTCCTTAATTTAATATTGTAAAATATGGTGTCTTGAGATTTATAAAAATATTATGTGTGCCTTTTGATTCCCAGTTGATGAAAATATTTTTTTGTTAAATATCATTGTTATCTATTTTTTTAATCTCAGTAGTACTATGATATAAAAATATCATCAGGTGTATTACTAGTGTGATGTCATAGAGAAATAAAATTTTGATTTTACAAAGAAATGTTTGAATTTTCATTAGGTTAAATATGAACTAAAACTACCAAATGAAATCCCTTATAACTTTCTAGTTCTAAAATAAAAATGGGATAATATATCCTTGGATTTAATGGTTGGATTATTAAAGTCATCTCAAGGTAATATTGTGATATAAGTAATTATTTATTGACTGGAAAAGTATACCAAATTTCATCCAGTTTGATATAATTTGTATTTGGATCATAATTATAGACATTATTTTAAAGAGATCATCACATTTCAAGGGGTATATCTTTCTATAGTTTCCCACTATGATCTCATGTTTAATTTAAATTTCAAAACTGGATCTCAAAATGTTTTAGGTACTAAATTAAATTTCAGAACATATTTTTATCCTCGATGTGATGGAGTGTCTGAGAGAATGTTTTAGAAATTTGAATACATTATTCAAGAATACTTTCTTGATTATTGGGGAACATTGGAACAACATATGGTATTATTTGATTTTAATTATAATGACAGTTTTCATTCTAATTTACTGATGTAACCATTTGAGGCATTATATATAAAGTGGTGTTGAACTCCGACTATTTGGAATGAAATATAGGAAATAATTTTTTTGGTATCATAATTATTAGAATAAAGGGTTAATAAGGTGAATTTTATTCAACAATATATGAGGAGTTCTTACAGTTGGTAAAAAATTTATAAAAATTACTAGAGTGAATATATTTTTTTCAAGGTAGGAGGTTATATTTTTCATAAAATATATCGATGGAAAAGTGTTTTCAATTTCAATAAAACGGAAAAATATAAGTCAACATTTCATTAGACCATATGAAAACCATGATAAGGATAGCTTAATTACATACTTAGTGGATTTTATAATGTGTTTATCTAAGTTACAAGATTTTTTTAATCATTCATTTCTAACAAAATATATACCAAATATATAAAATAATAATTTCTTAATAAAAATGTCATTTCTTTCCATGCATTTACAAATTCACATTTTATTATGGATTTTTTTAAATATATGTAGATATTTTTATTAAAATAAATCCAATAAATGTCACTTGGGGAAATATTACACTATATTGTTTCTATAAAAAAGTTTTTATACTTAAAAAGGCATTTTTCAAGGGAACTGTTTTACATTGGGTTTTAGGAGTTTGTTTTAAAGTAAATTCCCCCCACTAAAAGAAATTTATTTTTTTACAATGGAATACAAATTTGGAATAAAAAAGTTCAATTTTATTAATTATAAAACTATCATTTTTTGTTACTTTTAATATTAAATTTGATAAAAAAAGTCAGTCACCATGGTAAGAGTTAAAAAATGTTAATAGGGTTAAAAGTAAAATGATAAGGGTTAAAATGACTTATAAACATATATAAATAATATTTTATTGTCATATTTGGACCATATCACATCCTTTAATATTTAATTGTAAATTTTATATCTAGTTGGATTTATTTAAATATTAATATATTTTAATCTTTTGGAAAATTTCATGACCTTCCACTTCCATACTTATAAAGGGACAGCCCACTAATTTGTTTTTCACAATTAAATATCCTCTTATTTGATAAATACATTCCTCAATCCCCTATATACATACATACCCACATCCTATAGTCCCTAATTTTATCATAATTTTATTTGAGGGAGGATTTAGGTATAAACCTATCCAAATAAGAGGTATAGTTTATAACTGAATGCTTTCATTTTATTTATGATTTTACCTCCTTTAGAAATATTTTAACAATTTTCATATTTTAAAATAATCATATAAAATATATTTAAATGTTATTATGGAAATTTTATTGTCTTTATTTATCAACCTATCCATATAATGGAAAATAATAACATCCCTTGTGCATATATGCAGACTACAGCCTTGTAAGATTATATAGTTCATTTTTCATCACTGAATCTTATATATTGTCATAAATATGGAAACAAATGAAATAATATAATTTATATTATATGAATTTTATTACTTAATGGTAAATAAATGTTTTAATTCTTTCTTTATCTTCTAACAAAAAATAAAAAACATTTATATGGCGTACCTACAAACCACCACAACACAAACTAGTGTATTTCATTTTTAATCATCACCTCACATAAGTGATATATATATATATATATATATATATATATATATATATGTATGTCTGTGTGTGTGTTTTTTTTATTTATAAAAAAATATGATATTATTTATATGATTAACATTATTTAATGTTAAAAATATAACTACTTATTTCCCACACATTTATTGAAAAATGGTAACATTACTCCTGAGTACATTAAAACTGTTGTCTTCATGAATCTAATGTAATTATTTTTCAAAATAACCTTACTTAGATTATATCAATATTCTAACTAATGTATAAAAAATTTAATTATTTCTTGATTAAGAATACATAAAATTATATAATCATAATAAATTTCAGTATATTCGTCCTTTCAAATCCATTTCCATCTTATACGCCAAATTTCCCCAAAACATCTGACATGATCCTGATCAATTAAGATTATAAGTAAAACATTTATACATGTGAAATAAAAGGAATAATAAATAAAAAATGTTTTTAAAAATCTAATAATTAACATAGTTTTTTATTTTAGGAACATAGATAATGTACATTATTAGTCTGACTCTAGGTATGATATTTCTAGTCTCAATTTCTTTTCTTTATGTCTTATTCTATTTTCACAACAAATATTTTTTTTGTAAAAACTTATGTACGGATATAAATTATTTTTATTATATAAAAATTATTTTTTTAATAAATCCATTCAAATTTATTTCTTTCAATGATTCATTGGTTCAAAAGTAATCAATTTATAATGGATATTCTTTTTTAAAAACAAATTGTAAGATTTTTTAATTATTTATTTCTAATATTTTACCCCTATGTACATATTATTTAATTGATGTATAAATATTTAAATAAATGACTTATAATGTCCATTTTACCACTACTTTGGACTTATAACAAAGGTATTTTAAAAGGAATGTTCTTGTGTATTTCAAATGAAATGTATCATTTTCTTTACAATTCATAAAAATAATGATTTTAACATATAAAACATCGATGAATTCTCCAACGACTAAAACCATTATTCAATATTTGTGTTACATTACAATATTTCATTTTTAATTGAAATGAAAACCCTTTTCCCTTTTGTTCTTGGTATTTTACTTCTGATAATGGGTTTTAAAAGAAAACATATATATAATTATTTGAAAAGGTTTTTCTTATGGGTTCAAAATTATATTTTCAAAAAGTTTGATAATGAAAATGAATGTTTTAATGTGTTTTATGTTTGATATAGTCATTTAAAATTGTTTATAATGATAAGTGATCCCGATATATCTCTCCAATGCATTTTTTAATTATTATTTTCTTTAATGAATTATGTTGAAGCCAACAAGTATGTTTTTCCATTTTCAGTGGTTCTTGTAAGAGTTCTACAAAGGTGAGGTCCCAAGGAAACTATTTGAGTTTTCTATTCATGAAAATGAATTTTGATAGTCTTTCATAAGGTAATTAAATAATATTTTATCTAAATGTATTACTATTCAATTTAAGGGTAAAAAGGTATATTTTAATGATAATTATTTTCATGGGTTTTAATTAGATATAAGAAAACCTCATGAATATATTTTTTATTTTATGTTTTATAATAATTTTCATTATGAATGACATTGGGAAATAATGTCAGTTTCATATATAATTAAACAATTTTTTAGTGTATAAATTTTATTCAGTTAAATTAAAACACTCTTATATAATCTCATGGTTTTTCAATTAACTAATATAAATTTTTATTTATTTTTATATGTCCCTTATTGAGATTTTTTTCTCATACCATGTTTTTAAATGTTTTTCACTAGGTTATAAGGTTTAGTAATAACATTCAAGAAGTCAATTCGAAAATCATGAATATTTTTCATGAAATTAAAATGTGTTTTAATTTCAAAAAATTGAATTGCATAAAAATGGATACTGAGTGAGAGTTTCCAAATTATAATGCATGAGTTTATTATAAAATATTTATGACCTAATTCTCTAAAACTCTAAACATTAAATGGTTATTGAGAATAGAAACAAAATTCTTGACTTTAAAACTCAAGATTATGCAATGTTTTAAAGTTGGATCTTTATTGATGTGATCTTCTATGATATTGTTCATATGGTGAAATGACCATTAGGTCTTATAAAATATTTATTCATCTAGTGGCCTAGAATAATGGATAAATAATAAATATAATTAATTTTCTATAGTGTTTTGGAATTTATATGATTATATGTTTTTAGTAGGACTATGTATGTGTGATCATAGGAAGGCATGTGAGAGTCATGTGTTGGTGATAATGTTTTGGAAGCATTAGTTAGATTCATTGGGGTTAATCATATAGTGATATATATTCAATATTATTGTGTAGTGATTCTTTGGGTAATGCAATATTATTGGATTCTAATGTGGGACTTGGTATATAAACTTATTCAAAGAACACAAGCAAGGATCCATTGTGCTAGTGTTTAGCTAAGTATTGATATAGATCTAGATCATTCTCTATGAAAAATCATAATGAATTTTCATTGGTAGATAGGACCCTATATGTAATATAAGTATGTTGTTCTCATTTATAGTACTTTTCAATAAATTGTGATAGTGATAGGATAATAAACCCAACCCTAAGGTGGTGGAATTTTTGTGGTGGTACTTGGATGAAAGTGGGTGTGTTATTCTTGGTAAATATAAAATACTCCGATGTGGGTTTCAACCAATGATAATTGGGTTGAGTCAATACATTCTATAGTTTAAAAATAATATGTGTGGGGTGATGATCAGGAGGTATTATAGTGGGTGAATCTTGGTAAATAGATAAATATGGTTCTCTTAGATAAGTATTAATTTTGGTGTATTTTATTTTCATTTATGGTTATCTATTTAGTCTAATAAGTTTGATTTCATGTTCTAGAGAGGGTGGTCGGGGCGATGCTCGGGTGCAAGGCCAAGTGATTGACGATCATGTATAGAGGGATAATGAAAATTGATGGTGTATGATATCTATGGTTTAAGGATTTCATAATTAAATTAGGTGTGATGAATAATTATTTATTTTTGGGAAATAATAAATGTTATTGTGTATGGTATGAATAGGTTCTGAGTGCTAGAGATGGCTTAGGGGTAGTGTTAGCATAGCCCTAACAAGTGACATACATAGAATTTGGGTCAAGAATATGGGCTCAATGAATAAGATAGTTCATAGAGGAAACAAGAGTAGACTTATTAGGGATGAGAATCATTATGGTGGAGAATTTTTAAATACCTGCATCATTTTAGGTTGTTAAAAATCAAAAAAAAAATATTTTTAATCATTGACCATGGGAATTTTTGATACATGGGTTTTATAATGGGATTTTGAGAGTTAGAATAAATGTAAAACGTATTTTTTTGAAATGAATAGAGACCCAAGGGGTTTCTCAAGTGATTGGGTGATTTATGGATATGGTTTGGTGTGGAAATGTTGTAAATATAAATTTTTGGTTATAGGTTATGCCATAACCAATGGGTATTCTGGTGTGGAATATTTTGTGTGTTATTAAATTTTAATTAAGGGGATGTATGTTGGTTGATCCATGAAATAGTGGGACAAAACCATAACCACTATTCATTAGAATATAATGTCTTAGGTTCATTATACTATAACCTTTGTGTTTAACCATGAATTGTGTTATATAAGAGTGGCTTTTGGTTTCCTACTCATATGGAATGAATGTTGTATCATAAAGTATGACCCTATTTTGTTTTGTTTTAGGTTATATGATATAGGTTATATCATATGTTATTCCTAAAATCCTTGATGTTATTGTTTTTTAATGAAATGGATATGTTCTAATGCATATGAGTGCTTATGTATAGGTGTTGAATCCCGAGAGACCCTAAGAGGGTGGGGGTTAATTAGGGTGTTTCTCAATTTAAGTTTTTCATTTTACAATGTTTATTTTGTTTGGGATATTTTTTTCATCTTAATAGTATATTCTATTCAATATATTCCTCTTGATATAGTTATCATCAAAACATAAAAAGATATATAATAAAGTAAAACATACACAAGAAATGATTATTTTACTCAGTTCACCACTAAGGGATAAATCAAGGATCATACATATATTTGTGTTTTATTTTACTAGTGCCCACTACTTTACTAGTTCATTGGATATAATTTTTTCTTGATAACTATGCAAAAATGATCACTTCCTTTACATTATTAATGGTTCATTCACAACTCACCCAAATGAAACTCCGACTTATTCTACACCTTGTGGTACTTTGGGGAAGGTATTAAGTATTTTTTATACATGAATTCCTCTACATTTTTAGTATGTATATATTATTCTCTATACATCATGACTCTATATTTGATTATTCTTTTAAAACCACGTTTTTAAACTCTTCTTATTCTTATTTAAGTATTATGGGTTCAAATATTTATAGAGAGTTGAATCTTGTTACTTTCACAATAAAAAACCCAATATTTCTCCAGATGAATATAATTTGACACATGAGATATCTCTTATATTTCTTCATTCCACATATAGATATGATAGTTTAACACTTATATAGATTAGTCATTCTTCGTTCTTAAACATGATTTGTTCAGTCGTTATTCTATGTGTCTCCCTTATCTTCTCCGTCTTCTTCTATAATCAAAATTGTAAATATGATCATAATTATTATTATTCTCCCAAAAAACGAGATCACCAATTTTTATCTTCCCTTATCTCTTTATTCAACACATAAATATTTAAGATAGCGTAAGTGTTGCCACATTCACTTTATCCTCTCTCTTTTTATAAATTCCAAGAATAACCCCATGAGATACTTTTACATTCTTTTAATATAGATAATCCATGAATGATAATATATCATATCCTCGTTTTTTAGATTATTCTCATTATCAATATATTCCATGAATTGAATGAATAATATTCCAATAACATCTCACACAATTATTTTCATCATATTTTACTTCATATTTAAATATTATGAATTAATTCTCTAAGATTAATGGTTCATTAAGTTTTGGATTTTTCATTATTGAAATCCTATTCATATATTATAGTTATCTTTCCTACAAATTCTCACCAAATCCATAATAATTATTTAATCTTTCATGATCATATTATATATCATATAATATAAATGATAATATAACATTGCATAAAAATGTTGTGGCATAAGCCTACTTATTTCAGAAAGAAAAATTTTTTCCCTTTGTATCTTTACAAAATTTTAAAATCCTACAAATTTTTCATTATATATAGTTTTTTAAAAGAACATAAACTACTCTAAAAAAACCTTACACATCACTGTGAATACATTTTCATTTTTTTATTTCAACACCTAGGAAAATATTACACATCACCTAAAAATATTACATATTATGGGATGCATACTTTTTCACATTTCACCACACTAAAAAATATTATGTATCAACCAAAAATATTACACATACTATGATATTAAATTTTTTTTTCTTTCCATTAAAAAAATCATACACAACTTATAAAAAAGTTCTGCACATAGGGAACATCGGGACATTTCTAATTTTGAGTCTTCCAAATATTTTATGTATTCATGTGGACGATATTATATATTATTGGAATTGTTTTACATTTTTCATTTTTTAATCATCCATATATAATAAATTTTCATTCCTTTAGTAAATTTCCATAAACACCAAAGAAAAAAAACTTACGCACATGATCAAATATGTTTTTTAGAGAGGAATCTCTGGGTCTTTTCTACATCTTCCTCTTCTTTAATACCTTGTATACTCAATAAAATTAACAGAAAAATGTAAAAAAATGAAATCATATATTACATATAACTTTTACATTACTTTGCCATATATTCTTAACCTAGAATATATTACTTATATAGGGAATTAGGCAAAATCATGAAAAGCTACTCAAACGTTTCATTTCCAAAAATTCAAATAGACCACTCCAAAAACTCTTGAATTTATTGTATCCTTCCAACATAATGCATTATCACACCTCAAATATCATATATAAATTATGAACCAAATCATAAATTCTACATGTTTTGTCTCTAGCTTCAAATATTATAAATATTCAATAACTTATAATTATCAAGTTCACATCCATCATAACAACTCTAGATTATAGTTTATTTTAAATATCTTATGTGACTCCTTCTTTTTTATCAATTGGTATAAATCCATGTTCATGAATAAATATGAAATGATTATCCTATTATTTTCACACCTTGTATTCCAATGTCATTCATTATCCAAAATGTTGAAATGTGGGTTCCATGTGTAATTTAACAATATCAACATCTTCTAAATTATGATCACATATGTATGATAACCATATTCTATTCTACCCCTTTATCAACGATATCATGTCTCCTCATTAAACTCTTCATAAACTAGAAAAAAAATCCAACAATTTCTTTTGACAACATTAACGCTTATTTCATAGATTTTTTTTAAAAAAAATTTCCCCAATTCTTTCAACAAATTCACCACATATTTATGTTTCTATTAAGTGACAATAAATATAGAACCAGATAACATTTTTGTTCCAATCCCCCCTTGTATTTTCTTATTATTACTATCATAAAGTCAACCTTTATTAATTAATATATCAAATACCCTTATGGTTATTGATTTACGATTCCTTGATTTCCTTCCCCTTTAAAATCAAAATATAAGTGGTGGAACTAAAAATAAAACTTCCCTTAATCAGTAATATTATTATACTAGATTTTTCAAGGGTGGTCATCAAATTTACAATAGTCTAGAAACATTTAAAATTTTAGAGACTGTTTTCCCACTCGGATCACTCTAAAATCAAGTCTTTTCATTATCTCCCTTTTATATAATATCTATAGAGGTGCATTCTTGGATTCTACTCCATCTTTTTCAATAAAAATATTCTCCATTTCTTCAAAAAACAACTAAACTACTTGAACTTTTTTACTACATCGAAACCTATATGCTCTTCCAACCATAGAGAACCACTTGTTAGAAAGAATATTTAAATTCACACTTCATCCTTTGAACCACTTATGGATCATTTATTACTCCACCTATGGAATAAATAACTCTAGATTTATCACCTTAAAATCACTCTAAACATTCCACTTTTTCAATCTTCATTTTACTCAATGATTTTGGTATGCGAGTTTAAAACGTGGAATCAAATCATTGAAAAATCATTTAATACTACCAGTTCATACTCTAGGTATAGAACAAGAGGTTAATTCAACAACCTTAAGGATATCTATTTTACTCAAAAAAATTAATATATATATCATCTTGAGATTTTACATTCTTCAACACATATTTTTTTTATCTCAATCATACTTAAAATAAACCATCAGTAAATAAAATATAATATACCATGTGTGTGAGACATAATATATAAGGAATCAAATGGTACCACTTGTTTGTAATAAACTAGGGATCTAAATTGATATCCATTATCATTGAATCTCTGCATGGATAATTCTTTTCTAATAAGGCTATATATATTTTGAGTCCTCATCACTGAACCCCCCTCAATTCCTTAGACACTTTACTCAATGTGTTTATATAATCTTTAACATGGGGAAAACATTTTTTAGAATTGAAATTTCCTTGTAATAGCTTATTGGAATCCTAAAAGATAGTCTGTTGATACCACAATGTGAAGACATAATATGTAATAATGAAATTAATGATCATTTCTTATATTCCTCTTGATATATATTCTATATTTTAGAATGATAACTTCTTCTTAAAGTGGAAATATATTTTTTGAAAAATTCCTATATTTAATTTTTGATATCAAATGGTGGATTGTTAACACTGGAACAATCAAATACATCTTTCGTACATTTTTTCCTATAGATAATTATATAATTCATTCTTTATTTTTTATTTTTTTCATATAATGAAATAACAAAATTTGTCTTAGAAAACCAATATGGTTGATTAGAAACACTTTTTGAGTCATTTAAGGGCCATGATTTCATATTTCAAAGAGTAGGGAAATTTTTTGGGACAAACCCAATAATACTTTGGCCGATTTATTCAGATTAAATAAATGGAACTAGACAAATGAAACTATAAAATGTTCAATGATAGGATAATTTTACATATATTTTTTTATTTATTTATAAACCTGAATGACCCTTCCAGATATTTTTTTCTTTATTTATGATCTTAGTTAAACTTAATTATCTATCATCATTTAAATGAAAGACACAAGTAATAATCCATCTATAGGTGTCCAAATTTTCTACATGAACATAAAAATGATTCAAATGAAACAATTTATGCCATTATAGAGGTACTTGTCACATCATATCATTCTTTATTAATCACAATAAGAAATACTTCATTCTTGAAGAACTCTTCTTATTAACTTAGTCCAAACAGGTAGGAGAAGGAGGATTGTATCTCATTCTTGAGAACATTCTTAAGATAATTTTCTTTGGTCTTGAGATAGTTCCCTTGAGATAAATTATTGTTCAAAAAAATTCACATAACCTATAAAATGATATATCTTCGGTTATATACTTAGATTTATACAATTAGTTATTACAAAAAACGATCTTAACTAATTTATTAATATTAATTAAACCCCACATATAATTATAATAATGTAATTATTATTCTTCGTAGATATGTGAAAACTTTTATATATCTAAATATCATTTATTAAATAAATAAATCAATATTTATTTAAATTATATTAAATAAAATATATAATTTCCATCTAGTATCTTAACATGGCCCCTTAATACTTCTTATTTTTATCAAATCCTTAATAATAAATATTTATTTTAATTTATAAATAATTTTATATTATTCATTAAATAAATAAATATAAAAATATTACTTTCACTAACTCTAGAATAAATATTTATTAAATACTCAACTCACATATATTTTATTTCGAATAAATTTTTATTGAATTTATGTGATTATTATAACCTAAATAATTATTATTTCTTATTCTGGAAAATAATATTAATCCAAATATTAAAGTCCAATTGAATTTAACAGAGGATTTTGATTTACTTAGTGTGTGACCCACTAGGTCTATTTCATAATGGAATTATGTGAGCATAACTAAAGACTAGGATTAATGTTTATAAACACGTCAATACTCCCATAGAGAAAAACATTAATATTTCTTTGACACAATAGGTTAAATAACATGAGAGGGAGGGTGAATCAAGGTATGATGAATTAAAACAATTCCCCCATTATGATTCAATTCCATGTTTAAATAAAAATCTATACTCTTTTATTCTTATAGTATTATATATATATATATATAATCAAGTAAGAGACATGGTAATTTTCTATGGTTCACCATATTTGGGCTATTATAAGTAGCACACAAAGGCAATGTGCCAATGTAACCAAATCAACTAGAGTGTACAATTCTTACAATGTTTGGATTGAATACACTATCCAATATAGTTTACCATCATTAAATTTTTAGAGTGCACTGATCTCTCTTATGAAAAGTTCTCACTTCACTTCCAAAATAATCTTTAGATATTTTGTATCAACTATGAATTTGTTCAAACTGATTTGGGTTTCACATTAAGATCATTTTTCATGTAATAGAATAAATACCCTCTTCCGCATACCTGACATCATGAAACACTATTTACCCTGAAATCCATTTTAGGGACTAATATCCTCGATGAACTATCCTTCATTGAGTATATTCTTCACATAATCTAACCTCATAGGTAACCTCCACTAACAAATCCACCATAAACCATCCAACATGAGCTACCCCATGTAGTTGACTTCTCGGATATCCAATGTTAACTTACTTCTATAAACTGTAACATTATGGAAAACCTTTCATACTTATCCAAATTCGTCTAATGAAAATTTTATCTGATAGACATTACTATAAATTAATTAGGTGATTAAGGGTCCTTTTATGGGAAAATCCCTCTGATAAATCTTCTAATTGTAATTAATGTTCATCTCTCTACTTAAATTCATTCGTGTACTACTTTAACATCATGATACAATGTACTCAAACTCAATGTGAATGGACTATATTCTTTATAGCTGAAAATTTTATACCTTATGACCACATACTCCGACTTCATTGTTTCTTAAAAAATACCTCCTTAATATCAGGTACACCATTTGAGGATCCTAGTACTCTGTTCGAATTCTATGTAATCGACCTCATTGTCCACCAGATGAAAACTAAATTCTTGATTCTATGAACATAATTATTAGTCCACATAATTGAACTCATGTAAAATTTATTTTCCCTTGTATTTTGGAATCCAAAAAATTAGTAAACATTGGGAAAATTTTCTACCTACTCTAAATATTATTCTAACAAAACAAAGGTACATTTAAAATAAGTATTTTCAAAACAAAAACAAAAATATTTTAACACCATCATTATATTTTTTTTGTCAATAAATATCAAAAATATAAAAACCTCATATAAATTATCATTGTGTAACATATTCATTCAGTATTTATACTTCATCAATAAGGATGCTTAATCAACTCACCATCCTTTATTCTTGAATATCATTATTTGACTTTCCTTAAATGAACTCATTGATAAACCTCCATGGTCACAGAATTAATCATCAATATCCATTTTAATAATCATGGGATGTGTACATACATTAAAAATAGTGTTATAAAACATTTATGAACTTGTATATTAATGAAATAACAATTAATATGTACCCAATATATCCAAACGTGATGTGAGCATATGTGGTCATGGATTTCATCAGTAACTAAATTTATGTAATTCAGGATATAAATTAACAATAATCTCAATTCTATGGACCAATAAATATAAACTCATATAGTAATATCCAATGAAACATATGACATGTGAGATTCCCAATGGCAAAACTATTCTCACAACCTTCGGTCTCATAGATTACCAAGTGAAAATATATTGAGTAGAAGTATCTGTATATTATCATCCTCCAATTTCTAATAGTCAAACAACATATGTATCCCATATTATAGTTTTAATACAACCATAGAATATATTTTCATGAAAATTATCATAGAACATCAAGGTTATGAATATGGTGGTGAAATTTTATAACCTTTCGATGTGAGTAATACTCAATTAACATTTTCACAATAATTTTATGAAAATGAACACTCATAGTGGGATAATAAATTTACTAAAAATAATATATTTGAATATAAAGTTAATTGAAAACACAAACTTCATTAGTTTTAAGGTACCAACTCTAAGGGACTACCACTTTCACTAGATCCAATAGTAAGAAACTTTGATTCCATAAGATCTCATATGATATGAATGCTTCTATTGAGATAATACTTTATTAAATGTGTCTTACAAATTCTATTCAATGAAAAATCTATTTACTGTAACTATACCGTTCAAAGAAAATCCCTCAAGAGTCTACAATTTTGATGTATTTACTTTATTTTTTAATGTTTCCTTGCAACCTTAGTGATGAAAACTGCAATAGTATTACCATAATACAATGTGTTAGAATATTTTCTACTAGGTACCACATCATGATCCTAGATGAAGTTGTGTCTCTAAACTAATTCTTTATCTACATAAGAAAATATAATATAATAATACCTTACTGTATTATTTATGAGAACTAGGTTATTTAAACTCTTCCAGTTTATATCCCCTCTATTATGGAAAATACATATCAAACCAAAAGATTCATATCATTTTCTCCTATTTGGAAATTATTTTATATGTATCCTCTGATGTATAGTTTCTCAAATCCTCTATACATTGGTAATATATCCTTAGTATTCCTCAGATACTTTAGGATAGTCTAAATAGCACTCTAATTTTTTTCATCTATCTCTTCTTGTTATCTTCTTACAATTCTCAAGGTATGGGCAACATCGAGCCTAGTACATAGCATAACATATATGATACACCTTATCGATGATGTACTAATAATAATTATCATCCTATTTATCTCTCCTGTTGTGTTTTAAGAAATTTTTTCTTGGTGATATGTACACCATGTGACATTATAAAAAATCATATCTTGGATTGTTCCATATTTAATCTCTTCATTGCCTTGTCTATGTATTTACTCTAAATTAGTCCAAATAGCCACTTAAATCTGTTATTAATTATCTTAACCCTTATAATGTATGTTTCTCCACCAAAGTCCTTTATAGAGAATAACTTTTTCAGCCATGTCTTTGAATACATTATGATTGCTATCATGTTTTACATTATTAATAATTCATCAAAATATACTACAAAGAAAATGAATACACAACCACTAAACCACTTCTTAACATAGGTATCACATTCATTCTCTATGAAACCAAATTTTTTTATAGATTCATAAAAAAATGTTCTGCAATCAAGATGATTTCTTTAAATTATAAGTGGATATTTGTAACATATAAACCATATTGAAATCCTTTAGATTAACAAAACCTTTTAGTTCTTCAATTAGTCATATTTCATAAGGTTCTATTTAAAGAAGGATATTTTGACATCCATTTACCGAATCTCATAGTCATGATAATATTCTATCTAAGTTAGAATTATGAAGTATTTTAATAAAGAAATTTGTGAAAAGTTTCTTTCATAGTTTATGCCTTGAATTTTCTTGGACCCTTCAACCACCATTCATTCCTTATAGGTACTGAATTTACCATCCATGTTCACCTATGTATTTAATAACCATTTACACACCGTATGGTTTATATCCCCTAAAGGATATACCAAAACCCATAAATGGTAATAGAATATGGAATCTATTTCATATTTCTTGGATTTATTCCACCTTTCAATTTCTGAGTTTCTTACTACTTCCTTGTAGAAAACTAGTTCATAATTATCAATGATTAATAATTTTCTATTCCCATTGACAACAAAACCATATCTTACTGGGTATCTAAATTATTTTCCCCCCACACAGAACTTTTGTCTTTGAAAAAAATCCTTTTCCATATGTCATTATGGAATTATTTTCATGTTCCAACTCTCATGTATATTGATCCTAAACTTCATCAAAGTTGATCATTCTATAATTATATCTTTTATAAGTGTTCTCACAACAACAAAAATATAACTTCTGTTACTAATATTACTTTTTTAGGGATATTATATAATATATCGCGTTTCATCCTTTGGATATCTTATAAAGATCAACTTTGTTCCTCAGGGTTCAAGTTTGATTCTATATATAGCCTTAATAAATGCATCGCAACCTGTGACATGTATATTTTACACAATAGATTTCCACCCAGGTCACAACCCATCCCAGTGGGGCCCATGCTGCAAATTCCCAAACCTGCCTCCTATAGGCCAGGGGATGGTGACTAGAACTGAATATGCATATCACTAACATGGGAGGAATTTACTATGTACTTGTACACATGATCACATCTTCAAACCCACAAAATGTTGAAATGTAAAAACTACTATCAAGAAAAATCATGAATACCACCATATCATAACCAACTGAGTATGATATAAAAGTAAGTTAAAGTGAAACTTGGACAAATACAAGCCCACGAAGAGAAGTTTAAAACCATAAATAAAACCTATAAACAAAGGTATTGGGACCACAATTTGCAGTCATAAGAACACACCCTATCATTTATAATCTCACAAGGCACTGCCTGGTCCTGGTCATCTTATGACTAAATCAAAAGGTCACTCATCTGCACAACACATGACATGTGTGGGAAAAGCCTGTGCAAAGGTGATTATAATAATACACAGTATGAAACCCTGAAACCACACATCAATACCCAAATAATATATATAGTCAACACTACACAAGTATATTCCTATAACACATATAAAGAAATATTCATATATACTCAAATCAAGACACATAGTCTATAGGTAAGTCACGACTACCAAATACCAGCACTAGGGATTCTGTATAAATATTCATCGAAACACTCATCTAAGGGAACACACTCCTAATTCGGATAGCACTAATGACATTCATCTGATAATTACAATTGATCATTAACCATCATGATAGAGATATGATGATTGATCTAAATATAAAGATATGATACAACAGATGAGGATCGCATGAAGGGCCATGGGGGTTACCGACAACTGCATCTAGATTAACCTAATAATTAGAGGATCAACACCCGGTGAAGTTGGTCATGTCAATACCAAGGACTCTACCTTGGGAATGAATAATGGATGGAGGATCCCACACTAGGCCTCTTAGGGTATTCCAACGACTCTATCGAGGAAGTTTGGCTCAAGGGATCATACCCCCATGAGTGGGAAATGATACCTGCTAACCATCAAGGAAGTGATAAAGGGAACAAAAACAAATGATACTTTTCCATGATACTATGGAAAAGATATTCAATCCATGTGTAATGGTATACGTGGAGTATATTTGGGTCACACTCCAAGTCCCATGACCCTACGTACGACCCATGTCATTTCAAATTGTGACATGCAGAATATAGGTACATAAGAAGTAAGAGAATTCACAAGACGTTTCCTTCCATTTGGGGTCCACCTGGAAACTTGGGTCATGTGTAGGTACATGGTGTCAACCTGTCTATCTCTTCCCATGTACCAGTACAAGGGGTAATTTGTTTACTTGTTCTAGGCTAAGTCGTGTGGTGGGGTAGATGTTGTGTAGGCAACCCATGTACTCCACCCCATCTATGTGTATCTCCCAGGATACAAGGCAAGTCTTTTGGAATTTCCTACGCACCATTTTATAGGGTCACATTCTATGTGGTATTTAACTATGTCCTAAAACCCTATCCACCACTCAATGGGGGCCACACACTGTGTAACCCCGAGTTACACACCGTGTTCATTGGGATTTTCCAGAATCATGTATTCTTCCTCTATAAGCCTTTTCCAATGATATGGATATCGTTGTGGTGAACCATTATCCTAAAAACTTCATATCCTAGGTCGTTTCATCACCCTAACACTGAATCAAGGTTTGGGCCTTCAATCATCTCGGAAAAACGTTTAAATCAGTTCTGATGAAAATTGCTCGAAGAACAGTTTCTTCCAATTCACTCTCATTTGTACATAATCATCACCTACACACCATCATTAGGCCATCCCGAGGTTTTATCTTCAATTACGAATCATTTCACCAAGAAAAAAAGGTGCAATGGTCACTCATTCAAAATTGTTATGAAGAACGAAGAACTCGTAGAAAATGGGGGTGAGAAAATCACATGGAACAAATCTGAGGAACAATCCTAATAAATGTTTGTTTTTGTATTGATATGTTCTCATAATAATGATCATAAATAATATAAATATAATAAACAAACCCTGATAAAATCCCAAAAATAAAAATCATCACACATGAATTATCAAATTACAGATCCAAAGGTTTATTGATTGGTCCGCATTCATCGTTAAATCTAAGAGTGAGGAAAGAAATCCAAAATAACACATCCTAACTTCGGATCAGATTTCTCACTGACCGAGATCAGTCATTATTTTTCAATTTTTGGTGAGAGCCATCAATAACAACATTCTTCAATCATATTTATGTGATTCTATCACTGTTCAATGAGATAAATATATAGGGTTTTTCTCTAAAGACTCTAGGTAATTACAGGGTAATGAACCTAACCTTGGATCCCTACCTAACGGATTAATTAAAATAATAAGGGCCACTACATCACTCCATCGGAAAAATAGTAAAATAAAATAAATATTCAATATATATTATTCATTAAAAAAACGCAAACCTACTTTTCATAACCAACCGGTGATAGAAAATTATAGGCCTCACTAAGGGTAAATCCATTGCTCTAAACCCAATGGTGACCTCATATTTCGGATTCGGGAACCTTTTTAATGTTATTGCACTTTTCCAAGAAATTATTTTGTGTGTACTATTTATTATTTTAATATTATAAAAACATTTATTTTGGGAACATAGGGCCTCAAAATCACACACTGACTTAGTTCCTAGTCTCTAAATTAGTCTATATAATATTTAAAAAATACACTGAAAAATCATGGATATTACATTCTCCCCACCTTGGGGTTTAATGTCCCTAAAATCCAAAACAAAGGCTAGTCAAAAACATGACGGTATTGAGCATGTATCTGAGCCTCTCACTCCTAAGTTTTCTCTAGGATATTATTTTTCTGCCACCAGAAACACACCAAATAAATAGCTCACCCATGGAGTATCTGCTCCTTACAATCCTCAATCTCTACTGGGTACTCCACAAAAGTCTCTACACCTTCACATTCAATATCGCCCCAATCGATGACTTTTGATGGGTCATGCACATACCTCATCAGTTGTGACATGTGGAAAACATCATGTACCTGGTCCAACTATAGCAGTAGAGCTATATAGTACTCCTCCTCACAAACTCAATGCAGTATCTAAACAGGGCTGATAAATATTAAAGATAACTTGTTGACCCAACTAGATCTTTGTAATCCCCATTATGGTGAAACCCAAATAAATACATGGTCTCCTTCTTAGAAACCCAAAGTCCTTCATTTCATATCATCATAATATGTATTATGGCTATGTGTTGTCTTCATTCACTCTTGGATGATATGCACCTTCTTTGTAGTATGTGTCATCCATTTTGGCTCCATGAGTGTTGAATCTCCTTGGTCAGTCCAGCATAGTGGTGACCTATGGGATCACACATAAAAATCCATGAATGGTTCCATACAAATGGTGGAATGGTAGTTTTTGTTGTACATAAAATACACTATTTGTAGCTGATCCTCCCAACACCAGCTAAAGTCGAACATGCAATCTAGCAGTATGTCCCCCAGAACCTGAATGGTTCTCTCGTTCTGGTCACCCTTCTGTTGGTGAAATGTTGTGCTCAAGTGTAACTCAGTTCCAGATGTCTTTTATAATCCCTTCAACAAGTGGGATGTAAAACAAGCATCGTGATCTAGAACAATCGTCAATGTAACCCCATGGAGTCTAACTATATCCGGCACATAGAGGCTTTCCATTATTTCTACTGATGACTGCTCTGAGAAATCTAGGAAGTGGGCCGACATGTTCAGTTTGTCAACAATCACCCAGATGGCATTGTATCTCTTGTATATATGTATTAAAACCATCATCAAGTCCATTGATATCTCATCTTAATTACATTTTGTAACTTCAAGGGGATGACCTAAACTTACTAGAACCTAGTGCTTAGCCTTCATTTGATGACATTTTAGGCATCAAGAAAAAAACACTTTAACTCCTTTATTCATCCCTAGCCACCAAAAATGAGATCAGACGTCCTGGTACATCTTCACCACACCTGGATATATCACCAAAGGGGGTGTATGAAAATACCTCAGAACCTCCTCCCACAACACCACTAGTACTACAGTACGTCCTCTGAAAAGATTGATTTTATCCCCACATTTTGAATATCTGTCAATATAATTCATTGTGGATGTCTGAGCACGTAGAGCCTCACAATTAGTATCCACATGTTGTGCCTCCCTAACTCGTTGTAAGTGTGGAGGGGTAGTAACCATCACCTTGAGGTAAGGTGATCCATCTCTATCTAATAAGGGTAACTGTAATGAGGCCAACTACTCTATTCCCTCATTTAGTAACTGTGAACTAGACCTCCTACAAAGAGCATCTTCCACCATAGTCCCCTTCTGAGGATTATAAATAATCTCAATGTCATGGTGCTATAGTATCTCTTTCCATCACCTCTATCTTAAGTTCAGACCCTTCTGAGAGAAGATATACTTGAGACTCTTATTATTAGATTAGTTGATAAACCACTCACCCATCATGTAGTGTCTCCACCTTGTCAACATAAATATTTCCACTACTAACTCAAGATCATGGGTTGTGTAGTTCATCTCGTGTAGTCCCAACTAGCACGAACCATAGGCAATAACCTCTTTCTTATGCATTGGTACATAACCAAGATGGGTCTCTGATGCATCGTATAACACTACATACTAGACACCCTCCTTTAGAAATCTCAATATTGGAGAACTCATCAAACTCTACCTCAACAGCTTAAAATCCTACTGGCACTTCTTTGTCCACACTAATGGGTGTGCCTTTAGAGTTAAAGATATCATCAGTGTTGATACCCTAGTGAAATTGGGTATGAATCTATGGTGATATCATGCTATCCCAAGGATGCTCTTTCACATTCCTAGGTGGCTCCCATGCTAATATTGCCTCAACCTTGGTCGGATCCATATCCCCTCTATCTGATAAGATAACATGTCCTTGAAAGTGTACTTCCTGAATCCAGACCTGACACTTTGAGAGTTTAATATAAATCTAGTGCTCTTAGAGTATGTCCAAAACCATCCTTAAGTGTATCATGTTCTCCTCCTCAGATGCTGAGTACACAAGGATGTCATCGATGAAGACTTCCACAAACCAATCCAAGTAAGGCTAAAATATCATGTTCAGGAGTCCCATGAACACTTTTGGGGTGTTCGTCTGGCCAAAGGACATCACCATGTACTCATAGTGACCGCAATGACCTCTAAAAGCCACCTTTGGTAAATCATTATCTCATACTCGTAACTGGTGATAGGTTGATCGATGGTCCAATTTCCAGAACCATCGTGCCCCTCTCAGTTGATAAAAGTGTTCATATATTCTCGGTAGTGGATAATTGTTCTTCACAGACACTTGGTTCAAGCATCGATAGTCTACACAAAAACTCAAGCTCTGATATGCCTTTTTGGGAAACAAAACTGGGGCCACCTAGAGTGAAACACTAGGTCTCACGAAACCCTTATTCTACAAGTCCTCTAACTACACCCTTATCTCATGATGATCCGTACGATCCATAAGATATGATGGTGAAGATATTAGTGTTGTCCTGAAGTGTAAATCAATACATAAGTCTATCTCTAAGTAGGGTGGTAATCTTGAAATATCTACATGAAATATGTCCTCGTACTCTTCCACCACTATAGGAAATTGGGATCTCATAAAATCTACTACATCGAGGTTTAGGATATCTAACTTGTGAGTAAATGGCTATAATGACCAATGCATGAGTCCATCCTGTGCATCCTATGTTTCCTTTTCACTAGAAAATTTAAACACAGTTTCATCGAGGTAAACACACCACACCCTTCTCCTAAAACAGTCAATCTAGGAAAGGACTGCGGATAACCAATCCATAACAAGAATGATATTGTAACGCCTCAACACATCCATCAAGAGGTTCCAACCAAAACACTCACCTCCATGGGTCAGGTCACAATATCGGCCTAGATGTTTGATCACTAACTCATCCCTTGTAGGAGACTCCAAGCATAAGGGTCGAGTAAACAATTCAACCAGAATCTATAGGTAACAAACAAGATATGTGGAAAGAAAGGAATGAATATGACCTATGTATATTAGTACTTTAGCTAAATTAGAAAAGACACATATCATACTTTGAATCGGTCATATATCCCCTATGTCATATGCCTCGATTGCATGTCATTGTCCCCACCCCAGTCCTCCATCTCCCTAAGCCTAGGGTGAACCACCTAGGGGTGGGCATGGTAACATGTCAAAATGTCGACCACCTCTTTCTGCTCTCCCAGCTCCCCTAACACATCCATATCCCTGCATATTTGCCTTATCCTATCATTTTCTCTAGCTTATGGTCCATCCACTCTCTCCCTGTTAGCAGTACGTCAGGTTGGACAATCTCAAGTGAGATTTCCCTCATAATCACATGAATAGAACCGCCTCTCCCTAGGCTAACTGAACCCGCCCTATGAGCACTAAAATGTAGATCCTCTATTCTGAAACCTCCTCCTAAAACATCTCCCTTGTCTTGATATCTAATACTAATATCATCTTCCTACTGCTAAGGTCTCTGCACCAGTTCTTCCACTACTGACTACCACTAGCTATATCTTCTCACCCAATAAGCTTCCAACCATCAAATCTCTCTCAAGAACCCCAGCATATATCAAAATTCATAGAGGGATGATGTTTGACGGTATGTCTCTGTGAGAACCTCACTTTACGGTCTGAGCCCTGAAGTAATGATCTTTAACCAAATCCATCAAGTACCTATAAAATTTGGTGAACCTCGATGGATAATCATATGTTATTATTATGCCCTGATAGAGCTGAAGGGCCTTTTAGATATGCATAGCTCTCATCGTAACTGGTGAGATCTCCTCTCTAAAGACATACTCAAACTATACCCATTAAAGAGTCTCCTCATCATGAATTTGGGTATCTAAACACCACCATCACCCTGTTTAACCCTATAGAAGGCTCGACATCAGGACCACCATCTGATCCATTGGTGTCCAGACTAGGTGGAAAACTCAAGTCACTACTTGAATCCAGTCCTAAACCACTTAAGGGTTGGGATCACCTCATTAATTGAGGGATATATATCTATAAACCTTATGAAGAACATTCAACATGTTCTCCTCATCTTTTGGTAATGTGGGTACCACATACTACTCTATAGATGGTCATATGGCTAGGGCACCACCAAGAAGTGGAATCTGGAGAACTTTTCCCTATATCGAAGCCTCATCACTGAGGGGGTCATCCTTATGATTGAGCTTCTGGATTCTTGCAGGTATGTGTCTTGGGGGAATCCTATAAGAAAACAAGATGTACCACCATCAATGAGTATATCTAGAGAGATAACTCAAGAAGGAAATGGAACCACAACCCATTTCTATATGAATCGTGTACCATTAATTTCCATGAAACTAGTGTTCTCATGTACTGAGTCGAAAAGCAAGTTATCAGATTCCTGGTGTAAGGATACGTCAGCCTCCCATACCAACACTGGATTCCCTCACCTGAAAGCATAACACAAAACACTTAACACTATTTCCCAAAAAAAAATCTCACAGACTCTCAGTACTAAGGTAGAACCAACCACCTCTGATACCACTCTGTCATGGCCTGTTCCAGTGGAGGCCATTCCATAACTACCCAAGCCAGCCTCTAAGAGGCCAGGGGCTGGTGACTGGCATCGAGTAGGCATATCAATAAAATTGGAGGCATTTCCAATATACATGTACTCATGAACACATCTCCGATCCCACATGAATCTGAAATAAATAAACTATTAATAAAATGATGCAAGCATGCCACCATATCCAAACCAACTGTGTATGAAAGGAAAGGAAAGTAAAGTTAAACTGGGCCAAATAAAAGCCCACCAAAATAAGACGTTAACCAAATGTATAACTTTTAAGAAAAGATATTGGGACTATTATTTGTATTCGTAGAAACAGACCCCGACCTGTCTGATCTCACAAGGCACCACCTGGTCCTAGTCTGCCTATGACTCTGTCAAAAGGTCACTCATATCTACATGACACGACACAAGTAGTAAAATTATGTTCAGAGGTGAGTATAATAATACTCAGTAGTATACCATAAAAAACAAATCAATACACAAATGAAGGATATATTCATCTCTACACATGTATATGTTACAACATATATAAGAAGAATATCTAGATATACTCAAACCAAGACATGTAGTCTAGAGGTAAGTCACAACTACAACATACCAACACTAGGAATTCAGTGTGAGGATTCCACAAAGAACTCATCCATGGGAACAAACTCTTGAGTCTGATAGCACTAATAATGTCTGTCTGTGAATTATTGTTCATAATAAACCCTCATGAGAGAGATACACTGATAGATATGAAGAGAAAGATATGATACAATAGTTAAGGATCACAGCTAGGGCCATGGGGTGATACTAATAACTCCATCCAAAATAAATATCCTAGTAGAGGATCTATTCTCGGTGAATTTGGTCATGTCAATAGTAAGGACACTACTTAGGGAATAATGAATGAATAGAGGACCCTAGACTGGGCCATGCGAGGGATTCCAACTAATCAATCTAGGATGTCCTACTAAAGGGATCATAATACAATGAGTAGGAAATAATACCCAACAACCTTCAAGGAAGAGATAAAGGGATTGAACCCTAACAAAACTTGTCCAAGATACAATGTATAAAGGTATAAACAGTGTGTTGTAGGGTCACATGATGTGTCCCTTGACCCCAAGTACTACATGCGTACAATGGCCAATGTCATTCCAAACCGTGTTGTGTAGCATATGGGTACACAGGGTATAGTAGAAGTCACACCCAATTTTCTTCCATCTGAGGTCCGCCCATGTACTCTGGCCATGTTTCAGTACACGGTGTCAGCTCGTGTGGCTCTTCCTATGTACCTTTACACAGTGTTATAACTCCCACACCCCAGGAGCCTGGATCCAGTGAATTATTTTATTACATTAGCATGATTACAAGGAATCCAATCCCGAAGGACCAATCTGGTTATTAGTCCTAGAAGACCAGATTACAATCATGATACCTATAATACATAGTGAAAAGAAAATAAAACATGATACAATATGAAATAAACTGCATCCTTGAATGATTATTCAATGTTTTCTTCTTCAAAACCTAGGAAAATAAACATAAGAATGTAGTGAGATCAGATGGTTAGTAAGGGTATGTAATACTATTCAAGTTATCATAAACATACACATTAGTCATGGTGAATGACTGAAAACACTTGCCTTTAAAACATAAACTTGAGCATAACATGGAATGAATGAATGATGAGTAAATAAATCAATATAACTGATCACATGAAACTTTTAGCATAGATATTCTACTCGTAGAATAACCTAATGTACTTTAAATTTCTAGTTTTGTAATGGGTGAATGCATTATTCTAGACATCATAACCATACTGTCAAGGTTTCATTCGAAGACCATAAAAAACCATTTTGTCAAGGCCTCATGCCAAGACCATAGTTTGTCTCATGAGTCCTACCGATGAATCGAGGGGATATAGTAGGACCCACCTGTCACTTACTAAGTCCACTGAAATATTCATATGAATTGGGATAAACATAAACAAAATATACATTCATATTGAAACTAATATATGAAATGTAAGTAAATTCCCCTATACATTAAGCATAAACACTAACTATTCGGAGTAAATTGGTGGAAGGTTTTAATCTAGCACAACCATAGTCAAACTAATCGTAAACCCTTAAATTAAATATGGAATATGATATCATAAAATATTAATCCTAGAAATACATAATAATCAACAAGAGTGTTAAAATAGATTAAGATACTCTTGTATAATCACTGAGTAATTCTTGAGATAAATAATCTTATACTTTGAAATGATGTGTTATTTTGGAAAAGTATTTGATTAAAATCAGAATTGCAGTAAGATAGTATTTTCATAATAAAATTAATGATTTTATAAATACAATTATTGAAAAAAATGATTATAGATTTCCCTCAAAAACACGTAAGAATTTGAGAAATTCCCTTGAATCAGGCTTGTATTTTGTGAATAATTTTTGGAAGATCATTTTAAAAAATATAAATCCCCATAAAAGGAAGAAGGATTATGATTGGAAAATATATATACAAAATTCAAACCTAATTTATGATGAGTAAATAAGAATAATTAAGAACTAATTTGGGTAAATAGAGAAAAATAGTATCCTGAATAAAAATAGATGTTCGGGTAGAAAATGATTATCACATTGAAATCAATTGAATAAAATGACCCAAAATTAATAATCATCAAATGATACATTGAATAAAATGAAAATAAATATAATCATGATATGATACATAAATGTTAATTATACATACACCAAACACCAGTAATAGTTTTGAATAAGGAATATCGCAAAAAAATGGAAGTGAGATGAGGAAACCCTTACCATATGTTTGAATGTGTTCTGTTATTGGAAATAAGGTCTAGGAATATAGAATTAGAACCATTAATAACTTAATTAAGAACTTATTATGCATGTATTTAGTTTATAATAATTTTTTAAAGTTCATTTATGTCCTTATTGATAAGTTTTAAGGTTGAATTCTATCGTTCAAGAGTGTTTGATTTATTGATTTTCAAAATCAGTTCGCTTGTTTATGGAGTTCATGCATAATGGATATAATTATCCATAATTTAATTTATATAATATTGATAAAAGTAAATTAGTTAAATGTTTATACATAAAATTCGGTTATTTTGGGATAGGATGAATCATTAGATAAAATTTTAATGATAAATGCTTGGATTAATTTGGTGGTTTTTTGATCCCCACGAACTTATTTTCTTTTATAATTTAATAACATGTGTAAAAAACGATTATAGAACATAAAATAGGATATATTATATTTATAATGATATGGTTCAATCATAAAAATTGTTTCAGGGCCAGAATTAAAGATTCTAATAGAAATTGAAAACCTGTCATCCTTGAATGTGATAAATTAACACATCTCGGATGGTGGTTTCATTTTTAGTATAAGATGAGGGGGAAATAGAGAGATTATAATGAAATATTCTAGTAGCATAATAAAATTAAATTAAATTTAAGTTACTGGAACTATCAAAAAAAATTATGAGTGGAGTTTAGTATAGAGAAACCAAAGAATAGATCTTGTAAAAGAAGTTGAAAGGAAAAGGATGAGAGGTTTACCTCTTGAGTAGTCCTCCTTGAGAAACTTTTTAAGGCCTTTGTTTTTGGACTTTTGGTGAGACCAGAAGGTCTTCTGTGAGGGGGTAGGGATTTGTAATGGTATTTGGTAGAACTTAGGCAAGGATAAAAGCTTGGGTGGTGTGAGAGGAAGATGAGTGAGGGGTATACTATGAATAGTATTGATTATTGGGAATAATAATATTAATAGGTGAATGTGAGATAAAACTAATGGTTTCTTATATAATCCATGATACAAGTAATAGTGTATTAATCTCATAATGTATTTATACCCTAATTGTCATATTTTACTATTCACAAAAAATTCAAGTATTTCAGAATAATCGAAAAAGTTCATGCTAAACATTTTTTCCATGTAGAATCCAAAAATGAGCTCCATGTTATGAAAATAATTTTAAAAATTTCAAAAAATTAATTTTTAATTACCATCACCATTTACTCAAAAAATAAATTTTTTAAATTTATAATTATTTTTATAATACTCTGAAAAATTAAATAAGGTCTCATTAAATTATCCCAAAATTATATGGAAACAAAATATTGATTTATGAATACCTTTTATGAAAAATGTGTTATCTTTTATATTAAATTATTAATTATAAGATATTAAATAAATATTTATTTCTCACAAAAATGCCAACACTTAATTATTAACGTTTAAAATATTAACATTCATTTATAAAGTGCCTATATTTTATTTATAATTACATGGGTGATGTTATTATTCACAAGGTTACATTATTATTTATAAGGTTCGAGTTATTATTCATTAGGGTATGTCACTATTCAAAAGGATAAGTTACTATTCACAAAAAATTAAGTTGATATCATCAGACTCTACATATCTTATGGAACGCAACTATGTATGTCTGTTTTTTGAACCTCAAAACACATAAGTGGAAAAATTAATTTTAATTCCTAGGTTATAACTACAACAAAGTATTATTTCGTGGATACTAATTGTTGTGTTCATATAATCTATCTAATTAATTGGAATTATTTATGAAGAAACATACTATAAAATCTTGGGGATTCTTTATAATGGTGAATATATTCATAACATAATTTAGTATTTATCAAAATAATTATAATACCCAATATATTTATTATAATATATTGATAAAAATTAATTTTTTAATAAGAATATATACTTGTTCATGTTAAGATATTTTTTTACACAAAATAATACTATAAAATAGTATTTGTTTTTAAAATTAATATGAAAGCTATAAATTTGAAATAAAAGTTTTATTAGTTAAAATAATTAATTTTAAATTATTATTTTTCATAACTTAATGTATTTGAAATTATAAAAAAAATTACTGGGGTGTTACATTATTTCCCCCTCAACAAAATTGCATCCTCACAATTCGAAACTACACTTTGAAAGTTAAAGGTTGATACTTGATAATTATCTTGTGGGAACCCCACATCGTAATGGGGTTAATAAAATATTATTTTAATAAGGGGGAAAGTTAAAATCATAGGTTACCACGAATCTACACATTCAAATACGATAAAATTAGTGATAAGTGAGAATATGATCATGGAATAATAATCTGACTATCTTGTTCTGATGGAAAGTGATAGATAACAAGTTTAGATGAACGTTTATTACCACAAAACCATAAACTATAGTTATGAAAAAGTTCATTGATATCATTTAATGTTTTGATAATAGGACACTATTTTTTTATGACCCATTTCATAGAGTTGAGGAATTATTCCACTCTATAAGAGTATAAATATGTTTCTATTTTGTAAAAACAAACATATCCTTTGATTACACATTGAACGATCTATAATTCATCAATTATTACAGGTTGTGCCATGTGGTGAAGTAATAATTTAACCTCTAAAAGGTCATACAATGCTCAAATTAAACCATTCATAGATGGTTAAATTTCTATAATGATTCATCAATTTAGAAATAAAATCCCAAAATTTCCAATATGATCTTTTCATTATCCCTTAATCAACATGAATATCTCTAAATTTTCACATTCCAAACTTGGGAATAACTTCATCATATATCCTATTTATAAATGGAAATAACATGAATTACCATAAAACATTATTAGAAACATGAATTCTTCAATATTCCTTAATTAAGAGACATGTTATTGGATATATTCTTTAAATCCAAAAGTGTTGTAAACACCTTCGATGATAGCATATAAAACTTTTCGACAAGTCAATAATCAGTTCCAAGGTAGTAAGTATTAATCCAAATAAATAATTTATTCATCATTATCTCAACATCAGGAATATATTTAGGGTTGTATTTCCATCAATCATGCATTTTCCAAAAAGTTTAGCTTTTACTGGATATCTTATTTTGGTTCCATTCAACTTGTGGTATCAAATCCTTAATGAAAAATTAATGTAGTACTATGCTCATATATTCCATAATTCTTATAACTAGTACATTGCAGACAAAATATTAAAATTACATGATTCTTGACAAGTCATATTTATCATTCTATATCATCTATGGACACATAGTAATTTGATCATTATCCAGTAACATCATTTGGGATATATTCCATTTACTCTTGGGATATTCATTTGTTTAGATCCCCAAATCCTTATAGTTGAAGCATTGAATATTGGAAAATTCTTTCTTTCTCTAGTAATTATGATCATTTTCGACCTTTTAACTACACTTGAAGCAATATCCATTTCTTCTTAATCATATACCAAAGTGTTTCTTTCCACAATTATCACATGTGGGAAAATACTTTTTTCCCTTCTTCCCTTTATCAATTTTTACCAGTTGACCTCTTTTTCTCTTAATTCATTCCAAAGCCAAAATACATAGAAAACTATTCATCTTTATTATTAGGACATGATATTATCTCCTCATATGATTATAATGTTTGAGAGACTATTTCCCATCGAATAACTGGATTAAACCCATAGAATAATGGCCATTCATACTTTTTGAATTATGTTCTTTGTTGCAGTTCTCATTCCTTTTTGTTGGCGCAATTTATAAAAATGGAATACACTAGATTATAAGATAATATCAGGAATAATAATTTATAATTCCAATACTCATTAAATACATAACATAAATTGAAAAAATTATGTGTAGCTAATCTCATAATAAAAAATATTGTTCCTTTGAGGACATATTTAATTTTAAATCATTCATATTGGTTTGTAAATAACATGTAAATTACCCTATGTATATCCCATAGTAGTGTCAAACTAGGTTCTTAGTAAGGCACATTTTCATGTACCAGGTTACCTCAAGTAAATCCCTCAACACCTTGTCAAATTGTTCCCTCCTAGGTGCATCTGTGACAGAACCATGTCCGCATGTAGTATCTAAAAAGGGTTTTATTTTCTATGTAGATTCACATAATCTGTACCTTAAAAAATCTAAGATTTTCTTCTATTCATATCCTAGAATTCTATATTAGGTTTTTTTCCCCAATATACATTTTTTAAATCTACATTCAAATTTTGTTTCTAAACTTCCTCTAATACCAACTGTAACGCCCCGACCAGAGAATCTAGGAGGGAGTGCATTATTTTATTACATTGGAATGATAACAAGGAATAAAATCCCAAAGTACCAATCAATTTTTTAGTCCTAGAATACCATATTACAATCATTATACCTATAATACATAAATAAAATAAAATAAAACATGATTCAATATGAAATAAATTACATCCTTAAAAGATTATTCAAATTTTTCTTCTTCAACCCCAAGGAAAAGGAAACATAAGAAAGGGGTGATATAAAATGAATAGTAAGGTAAGTAGTATAGTGAAATTTATCATAAAAATAAACATTATTAATTGTGAATAACTTAAAACACATGCCTTTAAAACATAAACTTTAGCATAATATGGTAGGAAAGAAAGATGAGTAAATAAATCAATATAACTGATCACATGAAACGTTTACCATATATATTTTTCTAGTCAAATAACCTCATGAAATTTCAATTAATAGTTTCATAATTAGATAATTCATAATTTCATACATCATAACCAAACCATCAAGGCCTCATGCCCAGGCCATAAAGAACCATTTTTCAAGGCCTCTTACCCAGACCATAGTTTGTCTCATGAGACCTACCGATGCATCGAGGGGAAATAGAGGACCCCACCAATAAATTAAAAAGAATAATTTATCCCTAATATTAATGGGTATAAACTTAAAAAACAAATACAATCATATTGAAACTAACATATGAAATTTAAATATCTTTCCTTATACATTAAGCATAAACACTAACCATTTAGAGTAAATTGGGGAATGGTTTTAAGATAGCACATCCATATTCAAACTAATCATAAACCATTAAATTAAATATGGTATATGAAATAATAAAATATTAATCCCAATAATAAATAATTATCAGAAATATTGTTGAATTAGATGAAGATAAACTTATAGAATCATCAAGTTGTCCTTGAGATAAATACTCCATTACTTTGAATATAATAGTTATTGTGGAAATTTATTTGTATAAAACAATAAGTGAAGTAAGATAGTATTTTAATAAAAAAAATTATTTATTTTAGAAATATAATGGTTTTTAAAAATAGATTATATAGTTCCCTTGAAAATAGGTAATAATTTGACAAATTCTCTTGTATCGAGCTTGTATTTTGGGAATAATTTTTTAAATATCCTTAAAAACACATAACTTTCCATAAAAGGAAAAAGTTTTATGATTGTTACATATAAATAGAACATTAAAACTTAATTTATGAAGATTAAAAGAGAATAATTATGAACTTAATTGCCGTAAATAGATAAAAATCATAACCTGACTGAAAGTTGAGGTTTGGGTAGAAAACGCTTACCACATTGAAATAAATTGAATCATATGACCCAAATTTAATAATAATAAAATGATAAATTTAATAAAATGATAAATTTAATAAAATGATAATAAATATAATAATTATATGATACATTAATGGGAAGTATACATACACTATACACAATTAATAGTAGTGAATAAGGAATATCTCACAAAAATGGAAGTGAGATTAGGAAACCCTTAAGTTTTCTCTTAAGGTGTTCCGCTCTTGACCTTAAGGTCTTGGAATATTAAATTACAATAATTAATAAATTAATTAAGAACATGTTAATCATTTATTTTGTTTATTGTAATTTTATTAAGTTCATTTTTTACTTATTCATAAGTTATAATGATGAATTCCATTGTTCCCAGAGTGTTCGATTTCTTGGTTTTCATAATCTGTTTTCTTGTTTGTGAAGTTCATGCATAATGGATATAATTATATAGAATTGAATTTATATAATATTGATAAAAATATATTATTTTAAACGGTTAAACATATAATTTGTTTATTTTGGAGAGGATAAATTATTAGATAAAATTTTAATGATAAACGCTTGGATTAATTTGGTGGTTTTTCGATCACCACAAAATCATTTTTTTATAATTTAATACCATGTGTAAAAACTGATTCCAGAACATTAAATATGATATATTAAATATATTAGGATCTATTTCGAGCACAAAAATGTTTTCATGACCAGAATTTAATATTTTAATAGAAATAGAAAACTTTTTGTCCTTGAATGTGATAAATTAAGAAATCTCGGATTGTGTTTTCTTTTTTAGTATAAGAGGTGGGGAAAGAGAGAGATGATGATGAAAAATTCTAGTAGAATAATTAAATAATATTAAATTTAATTTACAATAATTATCATATAATTTGGATGAGTGGAGGTGCAGATAGATAAATGAAAGAATGGATCTTGTAAAAGTAGTTGAAAGGAAAAGGAAGAGAGGTTTACCTCTTGAGTACTCCTTCTTGAAAATCTCCATAAGGCCTTTGTTTTTTGCCTTTGGGAGAGACACAAGGGTCTTGGGCGTTTGGGAGGCCATGGGAAGTGTTTTTGTCAGAAAATAGGCAAGGCACAATGTTGGAGTGGTGTGAGAGGAAGAGGCGGTGAGGGGTGGTTCATATAGTGGAGGAGAGGAGGGTTTATGCATTATTTTAATCATTATTTTATTATTTTTCCTCAAGACTATGAATAGTATTTATTTTTGTGAACAAATAGTAATAAATGAATGTGAGCAAAAAAAATGGTTTCTTACATCATTCATGATGCTAGTAGTATTGTATTTATCTCATAATGTATTTATATCGTAATTACCATATTTTACTATTCACTAAAAATTCAAGTATATTAGAAAAATCCCAATAATTCTCCATTTATATTTTCCAACATGTAGATTACAAAAATTAACACCATTTTTTTTGAAATAATTTTCTAAATTTGAGAAATTAAATTTTTAATTACAGTAACCATTTTATCGAAAAATACATTTTTTAAAATTTTAACTATTTTTATAATACCCTGAAAAATTAACAAAGGTCTCATAAAATTATCCAAAAAACAAAGGAAAATGAAATTTTTATTTATGAATAATTTTTATGAAAAAATAATTATCTTTTAAATAAATTTTTCAATTATAAAATTTTAAATAAATATGTATTCCTCACAAAAATAAAAAAACATAATTATTAATGTTTAAAATATCCACTTTCATTTATAAGGTACCTAAATTTTATTTATAATTACATGGGTGAGGTTACCATTCATAAGGGTACATTACTATTTATAAGGTTCATGTTATTATTTATAAGGGTGTGTCACTATTCATAAGGGTAAGTTATTATTCACCACAAATTCAGTTGATTCTATCATAATCTAAATATATTACTAAACGTAATATGTTTATTTTAGAAATTAAAAACACAGAAGTGGAAAAATTTATTTTAACATTTAGGTTATAACTCTAACAACGTATTTTTTATAGAGACTTAGTGTTTTGTGCATATAATCTATAAAATTAATTAAAATTATTTATAAATAAAAATACCATAAAATATTAGGGTTTTATAATAATAATGAATATATTCATAACATAATTTAGTATTTATCAAAATAATTACAATAGTCAATTTATATATCATAATTTATTGATAAAAATGAGTTTTTTAATAATCAAATATACATATTCATATTAAGATATTCTTTTACACAAAATTATACTATAAATTATTTTTTTTAATTAACATAAAAGCTATAAATTTGGAATATTAGTATTATTAATTAAAACACCTAATTTTAATGTATTATTTTTCATAACTTATTGTAATTAAAATTATATTCAAATTATTGTGGTGTAATAGGGTAGTCCATGTACTTGGTCCAGGCCAAGTCGTGTGGTGGGGTACACACCATGTATGTAACTGGAGTACTCCACCCTTTATCCATGTTTCTCCCAAGATATAGAACAAATCTCTTAGAAGGTCCAACACACAATGTGATATGGTCACACGCTGTGTGATATTTAAATATCCTCTAAAACCCTAGCTTCCGCTCAGTAGGGGTCACACATCGTGTAACCCTAGGTTACATGATGTGTTCATCATGATTCTTCAGAATCATGCATTCTTCCTTCGTGCACCTCTACTGATGATTCATATCTAGTTATGGTGATTCTTTAGGCTCTAAAATCTAGATCCTAGGTTGTTTAATCACCCCTAAAACTGAATAAATGTGTTTTGGGCCTTTAATCAGCTCAACAAAACGTCTAAATCATTTTTGACGCAAAACAATTGAAGAACTATTTCTTTTGTTTCTCTGTGATTCATTTTTACCCATAACTGACATTCCTCCATTAGGTTATGCTGAGGATGGAAATTAATTTCTGAATTGTTGTTCCAAGAAACAAAGGTGCAAGGATCGTTCGTTCATAAACGCGACGAAGAACGAATAATGATTAGAAAAAGAGGTAGAGAAAGCACCTGGAAAAAATACAAGTAAGGAACCTCGACCATTGTTCATTTCATCATCAATAATTTCCCACAATAACAATCAACAATATAATCATTATAACAATCAAACCCTGATAAAATCTCGTAAATAAAACTCATCCTACAAGAACGATTGAATTGTGGATCAACCTATTCATTGCTTTGTCCTCATTCATCATTACATCTAAGAACGGGGAAATAAATCCAAACTAACGCATCCTACAACTGGTTTGGATTTCTCTATAATAAATATCGGTCACTACATCACTGTCATTGGAAAGGTCCATCATGAATGTCATTATTCAATCGTCGGTCTGTGATTTCGTTCCCGTTCACTGAGAGAAATCTCTATGGTTTATTTCCAGATCCTCTAGTGAATTACAGGGTAATGAGCCGAACGCTGGATCCTTGCCTAAATGATTAATTAAAATAATAATCATCTCTACATCACTTCATCGATGAAATGGTAAAATAAAATAAATACTTTTTTTAATTTATTAAAAACACCCAAAACTAATTTTCACAACTAACCCATGTCAGCCGATGTTAGGACTCACCTAGAGTTAAGTTGTTACTCTGGAGGAAAAAATGACATCACATTTATGATTCTGGATTCTTTTTGGAAGTTATTCCACTTTTTTTGGAAAACCGTTCCCACATAATATTTAATATTTTAATATTATTCAAACATTAATTCTGGGCACATCAGTCCTCATAATTTCCTTTCTTCTCAGCACATTGTCATGAAATTAATCCATATAATATTTAAAAATAATACATGAAAAAAAGGGACATTACATCCCATACAAAAAACCATATGTAATTTTATGTGCCGCTTAACTTGTCACTTAGTTTAGTATTTTTGTAGTTTTCTATAATGCATGTCACTGAAAGGATATTGGAAGACTTATATGACTCATCATTAATATAACCATATCCAACATAGTTAAAATCCTCATTTCACTGAAAACATTCCATTATGGTGTATAAGGAGGATTGATTGGAGATGGTATCATAAACTCCCTTATATAATCAATGAACATTTGTTTGTGATATTATGTACCATAGTCTGAGTGGGGATTCATTATATTTGTACCAATATAATTCCCTATTTCATTCATTTTATACATAAATTTCACAAAGTATTTAGACTTAAATTAAATTAATTTGGCATAATTGTGTCAATTAATGGAATAGAAAAAAGTTACTTTAGAAATACTATCAACTTCAAGCATTAACTAGAAAATTTACACACACATCTATATTATCAAATTCAAGATGTTATGTTTCATGTTCACCCATTCTTGATATATCTTTCACACACATTTATCATTTACTAGAAAATTTTGGTTATTCCATAACCATGTGTAATATGAGTATGGTGAACTTGATTCTGTTTTAATTTTAAACACTTGGTTTTCATATTCTAGTATGTAAATTCTATTATTAAGATGTGGCATCCCATATCATATTATAACATTATAAAATTAGAAAATGTTATTTATAAACATGTAAATAAATTCATCTATATATAAATTAGACACAAATATAATTTTTTTTGTTACACTAGGAACGTAATAACATTTCTCTAAAACAATAATTAAACTCATTATCAATGTAAAATGGAAGTTTCCAATAAAAAGTGACACCAATACTACTTCAATGTAATCCTGAAGATCCACCACACCTCTAAAAACCATCTCAAATATAATTTTTTCTTATATTTTTAAAAAAAAATAGCACCACAGTATTTATATAATACATAGTTTTTATAAAAAAAATTCCTATTCAATAAAAATCAATCCTAGGGCTTCCAATTTCTTCTTCACTAAGGTGAAATTATTCTTTTAGTGGCCATGTTTACTGTATGTAAAACACATTTCATATTATCCTCTAGTCTCCCCTATGATCCATATCCGGTTAGACAGGTGGTAGAATGGTGCCTTCGACTTGGTGTTATTCATGGGGCATTTTTCATTGAACTTCAACATGTTTGTGATAAGGGCTCAACGTTTTTCATGATTTATATCCTTATCTTCTAGGAGAATCATATTCAGGAGATCTAGGAGAGTCTTCTTAATATTTTTCATATTATAATTCAAAATAAAACTGGTGAAGCTTTGTATAAGTGATCTAATCCTTAATTCATTGCACAATTCATTGGGTAGCTCAAAACCCAACCTTTCTAGACACTTAATAATTTCAATTATAATGACTACATGTGTCCTAGATGGTGCACCTTCTTCAATATTACATGTAAATATTTCCTTAGAGATAACATACCTATCTTTTCTAACCTTATCAAAATAAATATCATAGAGAAGAGACAATATGGAATATGCATCCATGGATTCATATAGCTTTGTTATGTCACTATTCATGGGTAATATTATGACACATTAGAAATACAATTCATCATTCCCATGTTTCTAAAATACTATATGGTTCTTACCACTAGAATCCATAGAAGTAACTTTTGGAAATGGGCACCCCATCATATAAAACATTGACTCATAGAACAATACATTGTGCAAGAGACAATTTTTCTCCTACAAGTTCATTGGAATTATAAGATTTTAATTATCTAATATCAATCATAGGGATAATTTCAAGGTTGTATTATAATTTATTTTCTATAACAATATAAAATTTGGATTTATGATATTATGTTTATTACAAAAATTGTGAGGTGAGAAATTATATTTTATTAGTCACTTTCTATTTTTTAAAATACCAATATCCCTCACCATTTTATTAAGAATATAATGTCACATGGATATTTTTGTATAAATGTTTCATATTCCCATTATAATAAATCAAATGGATATATTATAAAATTACATGAAGGTATTTAGGTAGTTGATCTTTAAGACTATAATAACTATATATTACATGGTCCATTGACTGGACTACCCAAACATGAAATCATAACTGGGATTTCCTCAACACTTTCTAATAAGTCACATTAAGTCTTGAGGAGGAAAGAAACTCGAAATGTTAGCTTGGTTAATTTAACCTAAATTTTTTCATAACTCTTTATTAATTTAAATAATCCTAAGAAAGTTCAAACAAGTAATTTGAATTATGGTTTCATTATAACTCAAGTAAGGAAGGTTTTTTATGAATTAATATTTCTTTGAAGGATTTTGTTTATCTTATATATATATATATATATTATTTTATACCTAAAATTCGTGTGGGTATTATTTGGATTTTACAAAACTAATTATCTATGTATTGATAAGAGAATTTACACATAATATATTTATTTTATTTTGTCTCTCATTATTGTTTATTTATCTAATTTAGGTGATCATGTTTAAGTAAACATAAAATACATAAATAAATAAACATAAACATGATAAAATAAAATAAACACATGTTATCATTATGATCTTTCACAACTTATTGGTTTATCTAGTGGATGATAACCCAACCCAGGACCCAATGGGAAAAACTACTTTAGTAAGAATTGGCTCGAGTTGTAGTATTCCAAATTTAACATATATATTCACCTTGGTTGATTTAAATAGTGTCTAATTCAATTATAATATCCTCTCATCTTGTAGCTCCTTCATTTATATATCTTACTCATAAGTGAGGGGAACTTGGGGTATGTGTTTTCATAAAAGAAACCATGGACAAGTAGACCCATGCATATTAAGGACGGAGGGATGATACAGAGATCATAAAATTTGATTTAATACTAATTTTATAAAAAACTATTGTAGCAATTAGTTATATTAAATATAAACGTTAAACATATATTGGTCATTCATTATAATTATCATCCATTCATAAAATTAACACAAAATTAAAAATATCTAGATTTTATTTTAGTTTTTTTATTATGATAAAATTCATAACCAAAAAAATTAATTATTTTATTAAATAATTATTTATTTTATCTTAAAATTTCATCCAAAAAATTCTTGATATTCTCATTTTATATATTTTCAAATAAGTAAAATATGATTCATTTAATTTTAAATCAATTAACACATGGTATTTGTTGATCGGGAATTCCCTTCTAGTAAAATGTAATTTTGGTTTAGAATATAATATACATATCATGTATTAGAGACAACATGACATATAACCTTCTATGTTACATGGTGTAGTCTTTCACTTGCATAGAATTTGACTAATTCCTTTTATGATATATAGCCTATTTTTTGTACTTACACCGTAGGAAAGCCTATATGACGTATCAAGATATTATTGGACATTTTGTTCCATGAGTCAAACTATGTAGTTTTTATGTTATAAATGATCACGTGACATGTCATTAATATATGCATAATTTACCATTGGAAATTCCTTTGAAGTCAATGGGTTTTACAGTAACTATACATTTCATGTAGTTTCAGAATAACTTAGTAAATAAAAAATTTTAGAAATTAATTTCACACAATCCATTGAAAATAAATCATTGTGTACTGCAGGGAATGACCTTGTCAAACAGCATGTACAACCAACAACATGTCATGTTTTTGGTTTTTTGATAATTAATATTTTGTTCCACACATTTGAGTAAAATTACACACCTGTCTCATCTTATATAAAGAGTGTGTATGAGTTTCATGGCATGTACATCCAGTTACTAGTCATGTTCTCTTTTATATGGTCACCCACACTATATTCCTAGGGACTCTAAATATATTCCAGTAAAGATATTTTTCTATTAAATGACATGTATACTAACTACACTCCATGTAATCCCTGGTAGACCATGTTGCTTGGCCAGAAGTTAATACATGGGATGTACTAATTACATGCTATATACATTGACTACAAGGCTTCTACAATTCTCAAGGGGCCTAAACATGTACAGTTACCAGACATATAAACTAGCTTCATTCTATGTAACCCTATCATATCATGTTCCAAATGGTAGTCAACACATGGAATATAATGAGTACATTTACTATTCTCCCACACAATGTGTCATGATTCGTGTATCTCTTCCTAGTGCAGTTGAGAATGTGTACATGATATGACCTTTTTAGTTATATTTCATTAATTATTCCCATTTTTTCAGAATATTAATCACCTCAAAATTGTATTTGATATATTTATTCATCTATTCTTACAATTTTATTAGTCATATGAAATTTAATGATCATATTATCTAAACATTCAAATTAAGAATGAAAAACCCAAAATGAAAAACTAAAAAATAAATCATTAAATTGATTAATAAATAATAAAAAATTTTAAATTATTATTTTCCCACTACGATACCACTTAAAGGTTCTTAGGTGTAATAAAAGTTTTTGGTCTTGATCCCAAAAAAAAATTGATCAATTTATTTGGATTAAATCTATTTAATTGTACAAACTCAACCCTTAAATTTTCAATCAGGTGATCTTTTCTCATGTAATTCATATCTAATCTATAAATAAGAAATAACACACATGATATTTATTTATTCATTGATGGTCTCATTTAACATTTTTCATACCAATGTTGAGATAATTGTTTCTAAATAGAGTCCCTCTAGTGGTATTAAAACTTGATCCACAAACCTTAGAACCTTGTTGAGGGAACATCAGGTGTTGGTGTATATCTTACATTCATCATCTATCATTCAATATTGTTCACAATAAGAATTGGTTCCAACTTGAAGAAATATTTTTTTCTCAGTGTTGAGAGGGATTAATAATATTGTCTCTTTTAAATATTAAGAGAGTTCTTGGTATAATTGTCTTTATTCGTGAGAGAGGTCTTCAGAGAGGATATATAATGAAAATTATTTTATATAACCTTGAAAATGTTAAAAGTTTTATTATATATTTAGGTTTAGATATTTTGTTATTATAAAAAGTCCCATTACTAATTTCATAATTATATGTAAAGCCTATATATAATTATAATAATAACATTGTTATTATTCATTCACATGTGAAAACTTGTGGATATTTAGATAATATTTTTTAAATAAATAAATAATGTTTTATTCAAAATAAATTAAATGAAATATATCACTTCCATCAGGTCCCTTAACTTGACCTATCAATCCCCCTCAGCATTTATCAAACCATGAGTAATAAATTTTCTATTAAATAAATAAGTATGGTTATATTATTTTTTCAAAGGATAAATAAGAAAATATTATATTCATTAATTCATGAATAAATATTTACCTAATCTTCAAATCCCATATATACTAACTAGATTAGCTGGTGATTCAATTTATGTGGTCAACATAACTTGAATTATTATTATTCATTGGTCATAAAAACAACATTTATTCTAATATTAAATTCAAAAAGAATTTTACCAAGTCTCTATATACACTTAGTGTGTGACCATCGAGGTCTTATTCTCAGTAGCAATTATAAAACTAGACTAAAGTAAAATATTAGGGTCTAGAAACACATCAGGGAACCCATAGAGAAAGACATTAATGAAGAAACAAAAACAACCTCATATAGATTCTCATTGTGTAATACTATCCTCTTGCCTCAATATGTCATCAACCCATATGCCTAAATTTATTTCTTTTCCATACATGAAGGGAACTCATCGATAAATTTTCATATATAATTATTAATAAACCATATCCATTTCAATAAAAGGTCCTAGGATATTTACCTATATTAAAATAAATTGGAATTATATTTTCTTAAATTATTTATTAATTTTATAAAACTTATGACATAACCAATGTATCCTACCTTTACATGATAACATGTCACCATGGTTTACATCAATACATCAAAGTAAAAAATTCATGATCTATATTAATAATAATTTTATGTTTAAGGTCCAATACACACATCCACATATAGAAATATCTAATGAAAAATAAAACATGTGGAATTTCTATTTGGTAGGTCAGTTATCATAACCTCAAATTTTATATATTTTCTTAGTGAAAATTGTATGACATGAAGTCTAAATTTATTATGAGTCACCTGAAAATAGACGACATCCAAATATAGAACATATGTTAATAAATATTATCATTACACTTCAGGGTTCTAATTATAGAGTGGAACTTCAATAACCTTCCAATTTCACTAACAATCTAAGGAAATTTTTGTGTTAATTATTTATATAAGAACACTCACCGTGTGATAATATATTAATTAATATCATTTCCTTTGAATACGTGGGTAATCTAAAATAAAAAGTTTTCTAGTTCTATTACACCAAACCCAACAGTGATAACATTTGGGATTATATTCTAGACCTGATATCAATTAATAAATAATATACTTATTAATACACTTATTTAGTTTATTTTGTTTGATCACAACACAGCTTATTTTCAATTATTAAATCCTTTATTTTATCTCTTATACATGTTATCTTTTATAAAAATCACCTCATGGATTTTATCTCCACCTTATCCCTAAACCACATAAAATAGATATTAGAAAATTTTAAATAAATAATGATTGGGGTACCTCATGAATCCTTGATTTTAGTAATGTGGTTGGTCATGGTAAACCAACCCAATACATTTTATCTGATTCTAATCCTTTCTCTATATGAAATCACTAGGTAAGGATTCTCCCCGAAGTTTTGAGCATGACTTTTTCTTCTCACATGTCTTAGTATTCATCTTCTTTTTATGAATTATATTATTACAACATTTTTTCCAATTCTATGCACCATATTTCCATTCATTTTCATGCTTATTTCTCCATCAAAGAACACCTCCATAGGTCTTCCACTCAGCCTTTGTAGAATTATTCATGAAACCACTTAAAAATGAATCACATTTTTTTCTCCAAAGGCCATAAATCCCACTTTATATTATGGATGATGTGAGAATTCCATAAATGATACTTGAGGCTTTGTATTTTCCCTTTTCACTTCACAATCATCTAGCACCATGAATCAATTTTTATGTGGAAAGTATTTTTATTTATACTATTCAAGCCACTCCATTAACATTGAAATGGGAGTACTCCTCTTTGAATAATCTAACCCACTCTTATTGTATTTATTTTCCAAATTTCCATGCTTATAAAATGTAAAACATATAGAATTAAAACCATTCCTCTGGTGGTTATTTCTTTGTTAAGATATTGGTATAGAATAAAGTTTTTTAAAAAAATCCCTTAGACTTATACACATGAACTCATTGTGTTTTCTATTCTTCCAAAACAAAATCTATTTATAGGTATCGTTATTTTAAAACCTTCACTATCAGTAAAGTACATTCCCTCTATTCAATAATTATATGTTTAGAATTTTTTATAATTTTCTTATTGAGGTTTCCTGATGGAATCTACTACCATATCCTTTCCCCTTAAGGATCTAATATCTGATTCAATATCCATGATATCCTCATATTTTTACTTAAATTAGACATCCATATCCTTCAACATTAAACCATATTCCATTCTAGGTTTTCTTCTTTATTCAATTTTTTTCTTGAGAGGGTTAATACTCACTTTTAACTCCTTCTCTATGGTCATTGGTTTACCTATATATTTTGAACGTTCTTTAATTAAATTACTTTGTTTCTTAATCCTTTCAAATATATTCACTATACATGCATTTAATTACACCTTCTCTCTCTTCAATATTCTATTCTTAATGGTCAGATCTTCTATGAATGTGAAACACACTTCTTGCATGATACCCCATTGATCCACCATTTCTTTTAATGATTAAACCTTATCTTGATAAATTATTAAAAACATTCTAATTGGAGACATGATATAATCTTCATGAAACCATTAGAATCTACTCATTATTCAATATTAATTAGAGATTCCATCTTCCTTGGAGTATTCATCTTATTCTTCCCCTTGTTGTTTATTTTTTCTATAAGGCATCCTTCGCCAAATATGTTCTAATATTTATCATCCTGACCATATTATAAAACTTCTTTCAAGATATAATATATATATATATATATATATATTTTACCCCATATGTTTTATATATAAAATTTCCAATGTTTTCCATATCTCATTGGCTATAGAATAATCAGAGGTTATCTTGTATACTTCATTGGATAATGATTTATTGATGATCTTTTCTATATAAATATATCCAATTCTTTCATTTTTTCTCATCTAATTCAATATTTAGAAGAATTTACTACATGACCTCCATACCAAAATCTTGTAGGAATAAAATCAAATCCTTTTTACAACCATAAAAATTAATAAGATTATAAAATTGAGGATTCATCATTAAATCCACCTTTATAACAAATACAAATGAAATTTAATTTTTGAATACTATATGGTAACCTCTTGGTCTTAATACCACTTTTTACAACCCAAGAATCTTTAATAGGGGGTGAATCAAGATGTTTCCCAATATAAATGAATCTTTTCACTCAATTTTCCCCCTTTAGGAACTCGTTCACAAATTAATAGGAACAGGTGTTCAACTTATCCCTCTTGATAGTATTCTCACGAAAATATATACAGATATGAAATAAATTAAAATATTCACAAGACATTATAATATTTTTTCACACATAATGGATAATACGTGGATCATACACATAGTTTTGTTTTTATTTACTAAAATCCATTACTTCATTAAATCAATGGATATAATTGTTTTCATGGTAACTCCATGCCCAAATCATTTACATTATTGGATTAAGGGTTCGTTCACTCGTCATCCCAGAAAAACATCCTCTTACTCTTGAATAAACATTGATTTGAGGAAGGAATTAATTAGTCTATATATATTGATGGGTTTTAGGTGTTCTTATCATGAACATTGATGGTGGAATACAGAAAAATATTCCTCTATCTATCAAAAATAGTTTGAACATTCCAAAAAAAACAACATAAACTATTGTACATTAACATTCATAAGATCCATATCTATTGTTCATGATAGAGTAGTATTAATATTGTTCATCAAATAAGTATCCATATACATCCTACTTATTAGAGATTAATCTAGCCTTGTATCTATGATCATATTTATAGGATCTTGAATCATTAAACAGGTTCTAGTTCCTTCTTCCAAATACAAATTCTGATTCGATAATGAAAGTATTATTGGTCTTGATTTCATTTCTCTAGGTTATATCCAATACAAGATATTTTATCCCTTTTATAAGATCTATTCATTTAATGATGTGAATCATAATACTTTACTCTTATCTTCCATATCATGGAATTCAATGCATTACTTCCTATTAGTGTGTAGTTTTTTCACCATTTAAAATTGATTCCCATAAATTAATGAATCAATAAAATTGATTCATAATTTTATGAAACCATGTAAGAGGTGTGAAATGTTCCATTAACATGAATTCATAAGCTCATTTATCATATTTATATCACATTATGTTGTTGATAACATAGTCTCAAGCTCATGATCAAGGTTTCATTTATTGGAAACATATCATTGAGCCCGATATATGTCACATTAATATTATGGGAAATGATAGGGAATACCATTCAATATCAAATCCCCATTTTAGTGTACATCCACAATCCTTAACTATCACTAAAATATCACAATGAAAATAATCAAAACAACACAAATCTTTTTGAATCCATCCAAAAATAATATTAGAAATGGTTAATCAAAATCTATTCATTTTGGATTAAACAATTCATTAAAATATTAATATTTATACAAAGTCTTAACTATAGGAACCTTTAGGACATGGTAATGTTGAAAAAAAATATGAAATATTGATTTTATAGATGTAATAAGAGAGTGGAAACTATAAAAACAACAATTATACTCAAGATACTAAGGGGATTAATGTGATATCAATCAAACATACTCATATCAATATATGAGAATACCCATAATAGTATATATCAAATTAATAATATGTATTTATATATAATTCTTTTTTTCTATAAAATCATCTGAACAATAGACTTGGAACAATGTCAATCTAGTATAGGTCTTCTCATACATTATTAATTATATGAAAAATATTAGCTTGGTCAATGATCACATCACATTTCATTAATCTAAGGTATGATAAAACCATATATATCTCATCCAAGTAGTTGATCACATCACATGTCACTAAACTAACCATACCCATGAATCTATTCTGCCTAATTCAAACAAGGTAAATATGTCATTTCTCATCATGTGAGTGGTAAGATATCATCTTTGTTACACTCCCACTGGTTATATGTTCAGTAACATACCCAATCACCCAATAATTACCAAATCCTTGACTATTATAAGATAAATATATTAATATTTTATGTTTATCATTCAAGGTATCTCGCCAACAATAGGTAAAAAAGAATTTATTATAAAAATACACACCTATGTATATCAATGAATATATGATACTCCATGGGATATACTTTGGAAATCCTATCCTAATAATAAATCTCCAATTTTTATCTCATGATTATGCCACTCATGTTAATCAAAACAAATCAACAAAACCCAAAAATCCCTACGGTGATCATTAGTTAGGGACAACACAAAGACATTGTTTAATGGGATATTATCTATCAACTATTCATATAATATAAATTTCAGCACACAATAATGAATTGATATTTACATTATCTAAAAAACACGATATATTTACTATTATTACATTCAATCACTTATATATCATATATGAAGAGATTTAACATCACACTCTAGATTTTTTTGTGATAATGTTTTCAAAAATAGATCTTATAATTTCTCCTCAATAGCCTACCAATATATCCTAACACCACCCCTATATATGGTATATCATATAAAATGGTTTTTTTGGATATTTTTGGTCCCTTAGTGATAATGGGGTTCCTTGGATTGAGAAATTTATCCAATTTTTACACTATAAATATCAATGATTCCTTGATAAGAGGTACAAACCTAAGTTCAAAAATGATCTTCTTGATCAAAAAAACTTCCTTCATAGCATCTGATGTAGTGATGTACCCTACCTCAGTTGTCGTTTCCTCTATGGTTTCCAATATTAAACTCATCCAAGTGATAGCTCCATCATTCTTAAAAAACAAAAACAAAATATTGAGATATCATTTCATATTTATCATACTAAAAACAAAAATTACTTTAACTATTTACATAAATAATATTATCATCTCTAAAGGAAAAGAATATATCCTTAATTATTCTTAAGTATTTTAAGATGTTATTAGAAACAATCCAACGTTTCTCCCCAACATTAGCTTGGTATCTACTAGTTATTTTATGATCATATGAAATAATAGGTCAATTATTAAAGATTGAATATGTGATAGATCATATGGAAGACACATATAGAAATTTTTCTATCCTTTATAACTTCTTGAAAGGATATTAAATATTGTTATGATTTGTGCCATGAAATACAGGTAAAGACCCTTTTTTGTTTCCATATTAAACCATTTCAAAAATTTACCAAGGTATGTGTCTTTACTCATTCTATATAGAATTTTGGATTTACCTCTATTGATATCCATACCAAGTATGTTGGATTCATCACCCATATCTTTTTTAGAGAATCATTTCTCAACCAAATCATTATAGAGTGTAAATTAGGGACATCATTTCTAAAAAAGAAGTATTTCATCCATATAAACTATCAAAAACCCCACTAAACTCCCACTAATAATTTTAGATACACAAGTCATACAAATTAATGATAAAACTAGAATAATTGATTATGTAATCAGATTGAATATTACAACTCTGAGAGGCATGATTCAATTGGTAAATGGACCACTGTAATTTTTGTACCTTAGTAGGCTCGATTTTTACATTAAAACCATTTGGTTTCATCATTTACACATCCTCAACAAAATTATCATTTAGGAATGAATTTTTGAGATCTATCTCATATATCTCATAATCAAAATAAGTTATTATGAAAAGAAATTTCTAAATAAACTTTTTCATCATAATAGGTGAAACGTTATCTTCATATTCAATACAAAAAAAATAATTATTTTCCATCATGAATTATTTATAGGTATAAAATATACTATACATTTATGTTTTCTTAGGGAAATCCCAATTAAAACTTATGGGTCTCACCCCTTCAAGTACATTCACTGAGTTAAAATTGGTTAGTATACATTGAGTCTATATATTGCAAGGATTTTATCCATCGATCTGAATTAAAAATGGCAAAGGCATCTTTATATGTAGTATTTTTATCTAATATGAACATTAATTCCTCACCATTTTTCGTAATAAATTCATATCTATCAGTCTCTATAAAAATAAAACTAAAAAATTTATGTTCTTATGTAGCTTCAATAAATTATTAATTTAAGACTAATTATGGAACTATCTAAACATTCATAATAGGAACACTTTCTTTTGTTGGTATTGAAATTATTGAAGTCACAATTTCCACCCAACAATAACTCTATTAATGTGTTGGATTCCAAATAACAAAACAAATTGTTACAAGAAAAAAAATTTCTAGGATTATGGAAATAAATCCCCATAGTTTAATTAGTATACCTAAAAAAATGTAAAGCTTTGGGCCAATATTATTAGAAATAAATCATCATGAAACTTCTTCATAACCCCAAATAACTATAAAATAAATAATAGAATTTTTTCTTAAATCCATATCACAAATGGTTTCTTAGTGACTATTTTATATGGAAAACGGTTTAGTAAGAATACATGAACCTCCATTGCGTAACCCCATAATGTAATAGAATGGTCACTCAAACTCATCATTAACTGATCCCTTTCTAATATGGTATAATTACTCCTACTACACACATAATTATACTATGGTTTTATTGGTGAATTTAGTAGTATCACACTTCCAAAATATCTCAAAATATTAGTGAATTCTTATCTCAAGTACTCACCCCATGATCTGATCAAATAATACTATTACTTTTCCCATTTTATTTTATACTTAAATTTGAAAATATTTGAAATTTTAAATAATATAATTCTTGATCCTAATTAGAAAAACATTAAAAAAATAACAAAATTAATTAGTAAATAAAACAAATTACTTAGAACCTTAAATTTATTGAGTACTAATTGGTCCACATACATTACTATTTATGGGATCTAATAGCCCCTATCCTTTTCATCTTTTCCACTAAAATATTCTTGGTCATTTTTAAAAATATACAATATTCACAAGTATAAAACGTTTCTTAAAAGAATGAATCTAACTATCCTTCTTTTTGGATTCATTTAATGTGTTTCTCATTTATATGTCCAACATTAAAATTCCAATTGTTGGTGGGATTATAATTAAATCTAAACATCTTATTCAGAATGTAATGTAATGGATTATCCATATCCAAAATATATATATCATTTACCCCAATTATGATTCCATAAAATATTTTAATCATATATATTGAACAACTCTAGGCCTTGATAATGGAAAAAATATATTCTTTTCTACACATGATATAGAAATTTCATTTCTATTTATGTTTAGAACATAATAATAGTACTATAATTCTATTATTAATCCACTTGTTAAATGTAAATCATACGTTCTAGCTTATAATAAAGAAAATCTTACTCTATTTCCCATAAAAAGATCTACTTCGACCTTTTTTTTATTCCATAATATCATAGTATGTTTTTATTTTCCCAAATGTGTAATGAACACTTGGTATTCAATACCCATGAATCAAAGTTAGATAATTTGATATCTATATCATTCATGTTCATATTCTCATAATTCTTCTCTTTAATAAAACTTCCCAATTTAGATACTAATATACTATTACTTTATAGTCCATGCCTATATTGGATCTCAAAATGATTAACATAAAGTGTGTCATAGTCTATTAAAAATATATATCCATGGGTGACTATCAGGTTTTATATCATGTTTTAAAGTAAATTTAATGAAATTAATCCCACTAAAAAATGATGACCTTATACATCATATCCATTTAAGGAGTCGACATATATATTTCGCTAACCTTTGAGGCAAAATTAATGTCAATATCATCACATAGATATTTAGAAAGGATAACATTCCAATAATAATACATATGATTCATGGATATTTTAGTGGAAAACTCTTTTCCTAAATCGGTTCTATTAATATAAAATAAACAATATTACTCTACTAACCTAATTCATAGGGTTACAAAGCCCAGCATTATGAAAATATCAAAATAATATTTTTTTAACTAAAATATAAGAACAACCATTTTCATCATTCCTTAAAAAAATATAATCCACGAGAACCTAGATTTATCAAGAAACTACCCATTTTGATGATTGAGGCCTTCAAATGTGTTTACTTTTATAAAAATCTCACACTTAGTATTTGAGAGGTTTTATTTCAATGTCCTGCTAGTTTAATATACAAAATATTCCTTTTAAAAATATTTCATCTCATAAAATCATTATTCTCTCATGTTTTTATTAATCTATGTATGTATGATTTTAACAATTTATTTTTGGAATCTCTATTCCAACCACCAAATTAATAGGAAATAGACATACATGGAATCTAAAAATTTTAACATGAAGTATTTTTTACCCACCTAATAATAGAATATGATCATTTTCACACATATAGAAACTCATATCATCCACAAGGTACATGAAATATTCTGGTAAACGATTTGAATTATATGAAATTGGAAAACTACACATGATTAAGGTTGAGTTAATAGACAGTCAACCCCATCTTTTATCAAAGTGAAACACCCCAACCCCAGAAGCCTGGAGATGGTGCATTAATTTATTACATTGGTATGATTACAAGGAATAAAATCCAAAAGGATTGATCAGTTTAGTAGTCTTAAAGAAACTAGATACATGCATGAAACTCATATTACAATGAGAAATGCAAGAAAATACAATACATAACAAAAACTAATAAACAACATCCATGAGAATTCAAAAAATAGTCTATTTTTCATAACCTATTGAAGGTAAAAAAATAAAAGGGGTGAGCTCAAATGCTCAGTAAGGGTTAAAATAGAATAATAGTTAATCAAAAATAACTGAATCATAAAAAATTGTATAGTTAATATGGAATGGAGAGTAAATGAAAAACACACACCATTAATAAATTGTGAATGAAACTCCATCCATAGATTTTGTCATAGTGAAAACCTCATGAATTATAATAATTGAAGATAAATAAAGAGGATTATTATTAATTAGATGTCATGTATATCGCACATTATACCACTATACCATCAAAACAGTTTATGTCTGTGGGAAGAATCCCGTCTGATTTTTGGAAACAAACTCAAATGGTTTTTCACCACTTGATCTGTCTAATGAGACCTGTCGATGCATCGAGGGGATATAGCGGGACCCACCTCGCATTGAAAGTCTAAAACATTACTTATACATAGATATAATAAAAGTAAAATATGCATTCTCAATACCTATATAGATTAGAGGATACGAATCCATCAATGGATGTTGACACAAATAATGATACTTTTAAATGAGGCCATTGAAAAATTCCTGAGTAAATAATATTTAAACATTTAAAAGTGTCTCATACCACCTTAAAACATTAAAATAATAATACATTATAATATCATGATAATAAAGAGACTCTTGATATTATATACCAAAGGAAAGTAGATACACCACATGTAAGAAGTACATTGTGAACATGGAATATATCTCATAAAAGATAAAGTGAGATGAGAAAAATTATTTTTTACTTTGGAAATAATAGTTCGTTTGGAAAATCATTTTCAATTTTCAGGAAATTATTTTGTAAAAATTTATATCCAAAAAGATAAAAGGGAGGTTCATTGAAATTATATTTTAGGCTTAAATAAAATCTTATTGAGGATAAATTATTTAAAAATATTTTTTAATGAAGCTTTAGAAATAGAACATTTTAGTACGTTTAAGGAATTCTTTAAAGATATTTTAAAGTGAAAAGGCATGTTTTCTTTAATAAAACAATAAATGACCCAAAATATCCATTTTAAATTAAATTTTTTGATTTTTGAAAGATAAATATGGCTTAAAACAGATTATATAATGACTTCCAAAATATGTAATAATTCAAGAAGTTCCTTGAATCGGGCTTGCATATCGGAAGAATTTTTGAAAGATTATTTTAAAACACAAAGCTCCCCATAAAATAAGAAATGATTCTAGGTCAAACAAATATATATATTATTCACATAGAAATTATTAGGAGTGCATATGAATTAATAAGAATTTAATTTAGGTAAGTTGATAATATGAGTAACTTGAATAAAAATGGGGGTTTGGGTGGAAAACCCTCAACACTTTGTAATCAATCGATTCGTATGCCACAAAATTATTAATCATAAAATGATTAATTAAGTACCATGAAAATAAATATATTAATTATATGTTACATCAATGGTCAGTATGCATACACCATACACAATTAGTAGTAGTGAATACGGAAAATCTCACAAAAAATGAATGTGAGATAAAGATACCCCTTACCTTAAGTCTGATGGTGCTCTTCAATTGATCTAAATGTCATGGATAACCAAATTAAATTAATTAATTAATATTTCCAGAACCTATTATTTATGTAATTTATTTATTATGACTTTATTAGGTTCATTAATTTCGTTTTTGATTGGTTTATGATGTTCAATTTTATTGTTTTGGAAGCATTTTCTTCTTTGGGTTTCGTGATCGGTTTACTTGTATTCATGAATAGAAGTTCATTTTAAATATAGTAGAAAATATAGACTTGTTAATATATATTATTAGTGACATTATATGGATATAAATTATCTAATAATGAATTTTTTTTATACCCTGAGGATGACTTGTTTGATAATAGATAATGATAAACACTTGGATTAACTTGGTTGTTTTGTTCAAAATGAACTTGTTTTGAATTATTATTTTTATATTAAGCGGTGCCAAGATTCCAGAACATTAAATAAGATTAAATACATATATTATGATCTGTTTCAACCATAAAAATTATTTCATGACCATAATTGAATATGGTAATAAAAATTGTGAATATGTCATCCTTGAATGTGATAAAATAACACGTCTCAGACTGTGTTTTCATTTTTAGTACCAGAGGAGGGGAAAAGAGATATGATGATGAAATATTACATGAGCATAATAAAATTATAGTTTATATAAGGTAATATAATTATAAATTAATTTGAATGAGAAGGTATGAAAAAAATAAAATAATGGAACTTAAAATAAAGAAAAGTTGAGCAATCCCTCATGAAAATTCGGCAGCCTAACATCGTCACATAATATTTCATAAAGGATATTTCTGAGATAAAAATTACATATAATAATTCATACATAATATGTAAAGTAATGTAGATATGTAATTAAATATTCCATCAAAAACCAATTTAAATTAAAAGATAATAACATAATAAGAGTGCTTGAAAAAGAGAGAGATTTTGAGAGGAAAATTCTACATCATAATGTTTATACAACATGGTTTTAAAAAACATTATAAATATAGGTGACAGGGGTAACCCATTCATAAAATAATAATAAAATATTATATGGATATAATAATATGGAACTAATAACATGGTATAAAAACATGAAATATATACCACATAAATTGGGACTTGGATAGGAAAAGACAAGTTGAGAATTCTCTTACCTTGTAGAGTAACTACTAAAACATGAAGGTTGGGATCTTGGTGGCTTGATGACACCTTGGGAGGACTAACAGGGAAGTAAAAATACCATCTATTAAAGTATTATTATTTTTTAATGAATGAAATCGAAGTAATGAATGGGTATTTATAGTAAATGAGAGGGAGTTTATATTAATTTAAAGGGACACCTCATTAGTGGTTTTTGCAAAACCATGGAATTTTCAATGATATTTTCCAATGGTATTAGCCACATGGGTCACCTCACTTAATATTTTACTATACAAAAGTTGACAAGAATTTTATATTAATTATTACATCATTATGAATTCATTAAACATACAAAAAACTCAAAACTGTATTTTTATTATTCCCGAAAAAATAAAGTATTTCTGAAAAATCCCAAAAATTCACCCTAAATATTTTTCAACATTTAAAATTCAAAATTGAAATCCATTTTTTGAAAGAATGAATTTCTAAATTTCTAAATTTTATTTTTAAATAAATTCATAATTTTTTCCAAAAAAACTACTTTAAAACTATAACTCATTCTATAACACCTTAAGAAATTAATCAAGGTCCCAAAAAATTATCTTATAAATATAACCCAATAAAGAAACAATTTATTATTAAATTTTATTAAAATACATCTCCATTTTCAATAATTAAATTAATCATAAAATTTTAATTAAAATATTTACGACATACAAAAATACCAATACTTATACTATAATCATTTTTTCACTTATAAGATGTATAAATTATATTTATACCCTAATGGGTGAAATTTCTATTTTTTGTCAAATTTACTATTTATTATAGTTCATAAGAGAATGTTACTATTACTACAGGTATATTGCTAATCATAAAAAAATAATTTTGTCTTATCAGACTATAAATATCTTACTGAACACAACTGTGTATGTCAGTGTTTCGAAACTCAAATTATAGAAGTGGAAAAATTATATTTATTGGTTAGGTTATAATACAATGTTGTTTTGTAGAGAATTATTGTTTCATGTATTCTATATTAAAACTATTTTTAAATTCATGGGGTGTTACATTATTCCATCCTCAACAGAATTGTGTCCTCACAATTCAAAACTGCACTTAAAAGTTTAAAGGTTGATGCTTGAAAATTCCCTTGTGGAATCCCACATCAGAAATAGGGTTAATCAAATATCCTCCTTAAAAAGGGGTTAAGGGAAATAAGGTGGTCACCCCAAAATAGTATTCTTTCAAATGGGGTGACAAAAATGCAAGTAAAATCAAGGACATGGATGAAAAATATGACTATGATGTTCTGATTGAACATGATGGAGAACATGTTCAGATGAATATTGATTAATAAAAAACAATAAACTACTGTAAAAAAATCATTGATTTTTTAATTGATTATGATAAAAGGAAATTTTTTTATTTAAGACTCTTTTACTTGAATTGAGGAATTATTCCACTCTATAAGTGTATAAATACATGCCTCTATTTGTGAACTCATCCTTTAATTTCACATTAAACTATCTATACTTCATCACATAGCACAGGTTATGACATATAGTGAAGTAATACATTAACATATAAAATCTCTTACAATGATCAACATAAACCATTTTGTAAATGGTTAAACATTCAAAAATATGAATATTAAACACTTTATAATGAAGTTATTTGAATTTCTAAGATGAACTTATCATTAACCCTTAATGAACATGAAGCTGCTCTAAATTTTTACATTCCAAACTTGTGAATAACATCATCGTGTATCCTTTGGAAATATGGTAATAACTTTAATTGCCATAAAAACCATTTTTGAAACATGCATTTTTCAGTATTCCTTAAGTAATATACATGTTATTCGACATATTCCTAAACTCCAAAAGTGCTGTTAACTTTATCCATGATAGAAAATACAACTTCTCCACAAGTCAATAATCTATTCCAAGGTAGTCAGTACTTATTTTAAACAATAATTATATCAAAATCAGATATATATTAAGGTTTTTCTTACCTTCAATCATCCATTTTCCAAAAAAAATTAACTTCCACTAAATATATTTTCTTGTTACCACTCAACTTATGGTTTCGAATCGTTAATGAAAAGTTATTGTGGTACGATCCTCATATATTTCATAATTCTTATAACCAATACATTACTGACAAAATATTCAAATGAAATGATTCTTGACTAGGCATATTAATCATTCTACTTCATCTATGGAGGTATCAATACTTGATCATTATCTAGTATAATCATTTGGGGCATATTCCTTTGGTACCGACTCTAACGCCCTGACCCCAGAAGCCTGGAGCCGGTGCATTACCTTATTACATTAGCATGATTTCAATGAGTCAAATCTCAAAGGAACCACCAGTTTAGTATTCCTGAAGAAACTAGATACATAAATGAAACTCATATTACAATGATAAATTCAAAAAAATAAAATACATAACAAAAACTAATAAACTTCATCCACGAGAACTCAAAAAATAGTCTCTTCTTTGAGCTAAATTGCTCAGTAAGAGTTACAAATAGTGGAAGCATGAATCAATAATAACATAATAATAGAAAAAATTGGCATATTCAATATGGAATTTGAATAAATAAAAAACACATGCCATTAATAAAATGAGAATGAAATTGCATCCATAGATTTTGTCATAGTGAAAACCTCATGGATTGTCAAAACTAAAAATAATTAAAGAAAATTCTTATTAATTGGATGTCATGTATCCGGAACATGATACCAATATACCATTTAAATGGTTTATTTCTGGGAGTAAAAACCCATCTGATTATTGGAAACAAACTCAAAGGGTTTTTTCCAAATGATTTTTCATGAGACTTCTCGATTCATCGAGGGGATATAGCAGGCCCCACCCATCACTACAAGTCCAAAATATTATTTATACATAGATCTAATACAAGTATAATATTCATTCTTAATACCTGTATGGAGTAAAGGATACGGATTCACCAATGGATTTTGACATAAATAAAGATAAATTTAAATGAGACCATTGAAAAATTGTCGAGTAAATAATCCTTAAACATTCCAAAGTGTCTCATACCATGGTGAAACATTCAAATAATAATGCCTTGGAATATCATGAAAATAAAGAGACTCTTGAAATGATATACCAAATTTAAATACATACACCACATGTAAGAATTAAGTTATGAACATGGAATATATCTCATAAAAGATAATGTGAGATGAGAAAAATTCTTTTTACTTTGAAAGAAGAGTTATTTTGGAAAATCATTTTTAATTTTCATGAAATCAGATTTTAAACATGTATATCCAAAAAAAATGAAATAGAATTTCATTGAAATTATATTTTAGGCTTATGTAAAATCTTATTTAGGTATAATTATTTAAAAATATTTTTTAAATATTCTTTAGAAATAGAACATTTTTGAACGGTATAAAGAATTCATTAAATAAATTCTAAAGCGCAAAGGCATGTTTGTTTCATAAAATAATAAATGAACCGAAATATATTATTCACATTAAAATGTTTGATTTTTAAATGATAAATATGGCCTAAAAAATATATAGTGAACGTCAAAATAGGTAAGAATTAGAGAAGTTCCTTGAATCGGGCTTTCATTTCCGATGAAATTTGAAAGATTGTTTTAAAACACATAACTCCCAATAAATGATGGAATTATTATGGTTGGAACACATATATAGAACATTCACATAGAAAATATGAGTAGTACATTTGAATGAATAATAATTTAATTGAGGTAAGTAGATAATAAGAGTAACCTGAATGAAAATGGTGGTTCGGGTGAAAAACCCTTACACTTTGTAATCAATCAATTCTTATGTCCCAAAATTAGTAATCTTCATATGATAAATTATGTAACATGAAAATAAATATATTAAATATATGTTACATCAATGGGAATTATACATACATCATACACAAGTATTAGTAGTGAATACAAAAAATCTCACAAAAATTGAAATGAGATAAAGAAACCCCTTACCTTAAGTCTGATGGTGTTCATCACTTGATCTTAGTGTCATGGATGACCAAATTAAATTCATTAATTAATATTTTCAGAACCAGTTATTTATTTAATTTATTTATTATAACCACATTAGGTTAATTCATTATGTTTTTGATGGGTTTAAGAGGTTCAATTTTATTGTTTTGGAAGCATTTTCTTCCTTGGTTTTCATGATCAATTTACTTATATTAATGAATGGAAGTTCATTTGAAATGTGGTCAAACATATATAATTGTTAACATATATTTTTAGTGAAATTACCATGATATATATTATCTTATAATGAATTTGGTTATACACCATGATGATGACTTGTTTTACAAAAGATAATGATAAACGCTTGGATTAACTAGGCAGTTTTGTGCATAATGAAGTTATTTTGAATTATTATTTTATATTATGAGGGTGTAATGATTCCAGACAATTAAATAAGATCAAATAAATATATTATGATATGTTTCAACCATAAAAATAGTTTTGTGACCAGAATTGAATATGGTAATAAAAATTGAGAACCTCACATCCTTGAATTTGATAAATTAATACATCTGGGATGGTGTTTTCACATTAATATAAGAGGGGAAAAGAGAGTTGGTGATGAATTATTCCATTAGGATAATAAAATTTCAGCTCATGTAATGTGTTTTAATTATCCTAGCATATAGATGAGGGGAAATGAAAAAATGGAACATTAAATAAAAGAAAAGTTGAGAAATCCCTCATGAAATTAAGGTAGCCTAATGGAATCACTTAATATTTCATAAAATATTTTTGATGAGTGAAAAAATGGTATCCGATAATTCATACATAATATAGACATGGGTTCTCTTTATATTCAATAATTTCATTCTGTAGAGCTACTGGGGTTGGATCTAAATAAGAATCATATGGATATTTTTCTTCTCTAAACATAAGGATTCTACAAAATTTTCAAAAATTGAAACTTCCTTCTTATTGCAATAGATCTTTGCATCATAATTTGATGTAAAATTCATACCAAGAATTATATCGACATTACTCATTGGTACAATGATAAGGTAAGCAACTAAAACATGTTTATATGTCATGGGGGAACTTATCGACATGCCTTTGTTGTGATGATACATCGCCTATGTGTTTCGGCTGACAACTCCTATATTAAATAAAATAGAAAATGTCTAATTTTCATGGAAAACTGTGAAGGTATAAATTAATGCGATGATCCAGAATCAAATAATGCATTGTATAAGTTATAGGAAACAATTAAAGTACCTACCACCATATCATTAGGAACTTCAACCTCCGTAGTTGTAATCGTATAATCTTTCCCTTTTTCTTGTGGCCTTTTCTGTGGAAAGTTTCCATGGTGCTTAGGACACTCATTTTCATAGTGTTCCATCTCTCTACAATTGTAGCATTGAATATCATTAACTTGTTTCTTCCCTTGAAAAAATTTTATCTAGAAAATTCCTTCTTCGTTTTGATGGCATTTAATACAATTTCATCATAAGATGAAAATGTTTGAGAAGTTAGTTCCCTTCAAAGATGTATCTTAAGACCCTCAAATAAATGATCAATCTTTTCTTCTGAGTCACATACATAATCTATGGAATATCTGGCTAGTCTAGTGAAGGTTTCCTTATAATCTGCAACATTTTCTTCTTCCCTCTCTATATTTTTACTTGCAACTAATGTCACCCCATTAGAAGGCATACTTTTTGGGGTTACCACCACATTTCTTTTAACCCCTTTTTATAGAACAATATTTTATTAACCCTACTTCTGATGTAGGTTTCCACAAGGGAATTTTAAAGCATCAACCTCTAACTTTTGTAGTGTAGTTTCGAATTGTGAGGACATAATTCTGTTGAAGCGGGAATAAGGTAACACCCCAAGAATTTACAAATAGATTTAATATAGAATGCATGACAAAATAATTATCTACAAAACAACACTTTTTTATAACCTATTCAATAAATATAATTTTTCAACTTCTATAATTTCAATTTCAGAAAACTAACATACATAGTTTCATTTAGTAAAATATTTAGAGTCTAATAAGACAAACTTAATTTTTGATGAATAATAACATACCGTTACGAATAGTAACATACCCTTAAGAATAGTAATCAATATTAAATTGGCCAAAAAATAGAAAATTCACCTATGAGTGTATAAATACAATTTAGACATCTTATAAGTGAAAAAAAAAATCATATTACAAGTAATGGTATTTTATAATGTTGTAAATATTTTAATTACAATTTTATGATTAATTTTGTTGTATAAAATGGAAATTTATATTCAAAAAATGTAATCATAAATTATAACTATATTTTATTATGGTTATAATATATTTTTATGGTACCTTGATTAATTTATCAACTTTTTATAATGTTATTCGTAGTTTTAAAGTTTTTTTTTGGAATAAATTATGAATTTATTTAAAAAATAAATTAAAAATATTTCGATTTTTTTTTTTAAAATAAACCTAATCTTTGAATTCTACATGTCGAAAAATGGTAGAGTGAATTTTTTGATATTTCTAAAATTCTAGAATTTATCGTGAACTGTAAAAATACAGTTTTGAGTTTTCGGTATGATTAATGACATCATAATGATGTAATAATTAATATAAAATGTTGGTCGACATATGTAAAGAAAAATATGGTGTGAGGTTTCCCAAGTGGATAATACCATAGGAAAAAACCAAACTATTACCCATATTGCATCATTCCTTCTAGGTGTCCTTTATAGTCCTGTGACAAAATCCATTGTAATTTCATCCCCCTTCCACATATGAATAGCTAGAGGTTGCATGACCCATGTAGGATGTTGTCTCTTAGCCATCACTTGTTGACAAACTAGACACCTTGACACAGAGTCGTTAATTTATTTTTTATATTATCCCACCAAAAAATGTTCTTTCAGATCAATATACATATTTTCCTTACCAGGGTGTATAAAAAAGTTTGTGTTATGAGCATCATCTAATAGTTACTTTTTAGCTCAGGTACTCTTGGAACGCATAATCTCTTCCCAAATTTTAGAACTCATTCATTATATATGAATTCTTCCAATCTCACATCCTTTACAGAATTAATTTTCAGATGTAGATTCTCATCATCATATTGAGAGTTTTTTATCTTCTCTAGTAAAGATGATTTAGCAATCATTTGAAAGGGGAGAGATGTTTCCCCTTCCTGAATAATTTCCATATCCAACTATAGTAGATCCATGAATATAGGATCTCTCTCAATCCTTGTTTGGGTCAGAATTTTATGATCTTTTTTTATTAATGCATCCTCCACCTTATTTCCCTTTTCATGGTGATAGTGTATTGAACCATCATAATCTTTGAGTGACTTGAACCATATCATGTGCCTCATGTTGAGTTATTCCTATGTAAAAATGTTATTCAAACTCTTGTGATCCATATATATCTAACATCTTTCACCATAAAGACAATTTCTCCATATTTTCAAAGTAAATATTATAGCGGCTAACTCAAGAGCATGAGTTGGGTAATTTTTCTAATGACTCTTCAACTACCTTGATTCATAAGCAATAACTTTATCATTTTTCATAAGGATTCAACCCAGTCCATTCTTCGATGTATCACTGTATATCACAAAACCATCATTTCGAAATGGAAGATCCAAAATTGGAGCATTGACCAAATTTTTTTCAATTCCTCAAATAATTCTGTACTTTCTATCATCTATACAAACTTATCCCCTGTACATGTCATTTTCATTAGCGGGTTAGCCAGTCGGGTGAAATTCTTAATGAAAAGCTGATAGTAACTTTCTAATCCAATAAAACTGTGTACCTCAGTTATATTCGTTGGTATGGGCCATTCTTGGATTGCCTTTATATTCTCCAGATAAACTAATATTCCATCCCTAGAGAAAATATGGCCAAGAAAAGAAACTGATTGAATCCAGAATTCAAACTTTCTGAACTTCCCATATAATTCATTTCTTCCAAGAGTTTTCAGAATAATCTGCAAGTGATTCCCATAGTATCTATAGCTTTTGATGTATACCAAGATATCATCAAAAAAGACAACAAATAATCATCAAGATATTATTTGAAAACACTATTAATTAGATCCATGAAAATAGAGGGTGCATTAGTCATTCTAAATGGTATCATTTCAAACTCATGATTCTCACTCAAATTTACCCAAGAGATGAAGGTAGAACGGTCCTTGTAGTTTAGCTTGGGTTATCGAATCCTCAGAGACCTAAGAAGTACCTACAGACACTTACATTTTTATTGATTGTTTATGGTTATGAAGTGGCCAACCTAGGTTTATTTTATATGGGTTTAAGGTATCACTAATAGTTTTATGTTAATTCAAATTAAGGTAATGAGTTGATCTTAGGTTATCTCTCGGGGTGGATTGGATGAATTTATTTTTTTCAATGATTTCAATTTCATATAATTGAGATGGGTTCATTTAAGAAGATCAAACATAATCATCACTTACTGGTTTAATGCCTAAAAAACCTAATACTAATCACCCATACACTTGAAGGTTCAAAGGATTGAGCACTCCAAGGTAAAGGTTCGTATTAGCACTTTAATTGTGTGACCTTAAATTCAATAAGGACGAAGATGTTTGAAAATCATCGAATAAAAATCTCATTTAAAAAAAGTGATTAGCCATTAATGGAGTGAGAAATAACATCCAATCCAGCCACTTGATACTCCCTTGGATCAACCCATAAAATATTTATCCCTCCATTGATGGCATGTCTTCAACGGAAGAGGGAAGTAGACTTACGAGGGTGGAATTGAAGAAGTAAAAAAACAACAAAAATCGATCACTCCACCGTTTTGTGATAAATATCACAAAGTATGGTGTGAATAAATTCACACCTTGAACAAACAGTATCAACATGAGATGTATAACAATAGAATAAGAGTAGAAGAAGAACTTTTATTAAGAAACTAGGATGAATTAAAACAACTTACATGTAAATGAAGAACGTTACAAAGAGAAATTGGCAGCATAACATTAAGATGAATGAAAAGCTCGAAGATTATTAAATCCTCCAACAACACTGACTTAAACAGTAAGTTTTGAACCCTTGGGTCAAGCCTCCAACAGTACAATTAATCCCACTTGAGTATGGTAGGTCTAGGGTGGTGGAAAGTTTGTGGAAAGAATACTTTCCACCCTTGACCCGAAAAGACATCCAGCTTGCATCCACCAAACAGAGGCACTTGAAACGCCTTCTAGATTGATGAATTTGGGTGGGCCCCATAAGACTTAAATTAAGCTCCGGATGGCCCCTAACATCCTGTAAAATCTCATCCCAAAAAGAGTTATGAGGTTTGAGATATGGTTTAATTGGTGGGATGTTTTTTTGGGCCGCAGATTCTGGCCCAGATTTTGATATACTATTTGGGCCGCCTAAATAACAATCATGGAGGCCGAATTAGAATTGGATCCTGAAGAATGATTTCTTACTATATGTGTCTTATAGAATCCCATGAATATTTGGCATCATTGGGCCTGTATTGTAGGCCCCACATTCTCATCATTGGGCTGGTGTCCAATCTGCCTTCTCCAGAATTGTTTCTTTTCATCGCCAAAATATCCCCATCTTCTTCCATTAATTATCTATTGATCCCTGAATCAAACATGTTCTTATTCAATTTTAGATCAATTTCCAAAAATATCAAATTAATATATGTATAATTATATTTCTTAAAATCAGATGAATCATTGGTTACTTCAAATGATGTTCAAAAATGTACCACATAATAGTGCATTTTAAGAAGGTATTACAATCATAATGTGAAATGATGTTCAAAGTGTAAAATGCACTAAAATGGTGTTTATGATAATTAAGAACATTTATATTATATATATTAACAATGAATATTATCCTCATTTAGTGGCTAATCACACCCCACAACTTGAGTTTTACTAGTCCCTAGCAAAATATGTCTCAACAATATGAAATTCGAATTCTCGTTTCCAAAAACATTTTAATACACAATGTTCACCAAAAACCCTTATACCAAAAAATCATGAAACCCATCAAAATATTTTAATACAAGATAGTTTCATAAGGAGATCCCTATCCCATGCCCATTCCTTTGTTAAAATTCATTTCCATATTTAATCCAATATCAATTAAGTATGAGGATGTGTTGTGCATCACAATAGACATGGGGGGTTCATCTTTATTCAAGGGGAAAATTATGGAAGCACTAGGCGGAATCAAATTTCAATATTAAGATGAGTATTCAATTTTTTTGTATTATATATATATATATATATATATATATATATTTTGTTTTTTTTTTTGCAATTTTTCCATGGTAATTGAAGTTGCACTCAAAAGAGTCAACCCCTATAGCGAGACTTTGCCGATGACTCCCAGGCTCAAAGACCTAAGGGCACCAAGTGAAGCCCACATACTCGGGAATCATCTCGAATTAACTCAGTTAAAAACAAATTAAAATTACCAAAAATAGAGATAAAATTACTAACTCTAGGCTAGAAAACTATGAAGTCACGATCCCCAAGTGCTGAAAGCCACGCATTAGGTCATTTTATTACTCTGCGCGCAATTTTTTTGAATACTCAAATTAAACTAAAATGATCACCAAACCTATGCTATTTATTTGGGGGACCCCATGAACTCAAACTAATACCCCATTATCCAAAGGAAGTACATTGTGATCTTTTTTTTATTTGGATGAAAATATAAACGATGAAATATCCCATTTGACAGCCACATTTTCCAAAATCTATGCTCATGAAATTATACAACGATTAAAATCAGAATTAGGGCATACTAAATTATTTGATATTCAGTTTCAAATTGTGCAATGTGTATTACCATGTTCAAAGTTAAAGGATTTTTTCCTTCCATTTATGCATTTTTTTCAAATCATTCATTTTTTTGACACAAAATCATTTTTTTATCTCCCCCCAACTTAAAACAACACTATCCCCAGTGTTTAAATAAATGAAAATTTAGTAGGGGGTGAAAGTTAAAAAAAGAAATTGAAAATGGGGATCATGGAATGAAGCCACCTGGTGGTTGAAGTTGAAATTCTTGATGCTCCCTTTTAATCCTTTGATATCCATGTCACTTGTAGAGTTCCCTAGTAGAAAAATGGAAAACAAAACACAAAAAAAACAATATATATATATATATATATATATATATTATATAATAAAGAAAGTAAAATATAAGTATATATATAAAAATTATAGAATAAGGAAGCACAAAAAGCTATAGGTCAGTGGTAGGCGCACGCCCCTATCTCCCTTCGGTCCCGGGTTCGAATCCTCGCGGCTTCGCCGGTTGTGACGGGGTTTGACCCACGACCCAAAACGTGTCCCTTTTTATTATTATTATTATTATTATTATTATTTATTATTTATTTATTTTTATTTTAACCTACAAACACATTAAAATAAAACAAACTGATGATACATTGTCTTCTTTTTAAATTTATGGGTATGGCATTACTCAAGGATCACACCACGTGACACAGATGAATATGGTGCTCCCTTTCATACCCATCCATACTCATAATAGAAGAACAAGTCAATAGTGTATTTTTTTATTTATAAAAATGATTCATTAATCCTATTTTAAAAAAAGATGATTTGCAAAGATGAAAACCACGGGTTTCCTCCCATGCAGTGCTTTGTTTATGGTCGTTAGCTCAACTTGAACCCCCCAACATACCCAATAAAAACATTAAATATTTTAAGGAACACATGTTTCACCAATTATACTAGGTTGTGATTGATTATGTGTTTATAATTTGATTCATTCACAATCCTATGTTCTAAAATGAGTGGTAAATCCAATGAATTTCTGAAATGGTGGATCTAGTTGCTTCTCTAGTCTTTCCTTAAGACATCATTGATCATTCCTACATTATTAGTTTCAAGAGAAGAATTAATTCCATCATAAAGATCATGGTTATACACTATGAAGGGATACTTGAGCAAGGAATAAAGAATACTAATTTTCAGCTCAGGTTGGATAGGAAATTCAGACATCGGTTGGTACATTGAATTAAACTCAATTTCATTTTCAAAATTTCTCAACAGAATTGGTTCCTTTGTAAAATAATATTCATCCAGCAAATTGGACATATCAGTTTTAGGAATGGAATTGGACTCAATTTTTTTGATTTCTCTCAATGGTTCAATGGTTGGTGTTTTTGAAAATTCATCAACGGAGTTATACATAGGAGACTCAATCCATGATGTCAAATTCTCCTCTTTTGAATCCAAAAGGTCAATTTCCTCCTGATTCAAACACCCATAAATAATTCCTTGATCATATTCATCTTCCCAAAATCCAAAGGTTTTCTCTTCAGTAAATTCATGAGAGGTTTTTGGGAAACAAGACACTTCACATAAGGTTATGGAAGGGATAGTTTGTGTAGGGATGGGTTTCTCACAAGTTTTAATGCTTTGTAGTTCTAACATCAATGATGAAACCTCAAAATTCATTATCTCCATTTGTTGACATAGTTTTTCAAGTAATTGATGTGGATTAGTATGGATAAGGGGTTGATCTGATTGGTCTATTCTAGGTGGATAATTAAGTTGTTGGAATTGCATAAGAGGGTGTTCAGATTGGCTTTGTGGGGATTGAAACTCATTATATGTTGAGATGTTTTTTGGATCATAGGGGTAAAAACAATGTGGTTCATTAGGTTGTTTATGATCCCACAAGTTGAAATCCGTATGGTCATTGTACATCATACATGGGGTTGGGTGATCAAAGTGGGGATAGGTTTCCCATGTTTGGACTTGTTCAAAATTGACTTCCATAGGAGTGAGGGGTGAGAAAAGAGATGTAGGATGAAAAAAGGATGATATTGTCTAAGATAACTTACTTAGGTCCCCTGAAACGGCACCAAAATTTGATTCTCGCTCAAATTTACTTAAGAGATGAAGGTAGAATGTTCCTTGTAGTATATCTTGGGTTATCGAATCATCAGAGACATAAGAAGTACCTACAGACACGTACTTTCTATGGATTTTTTTGGCTATGAAGTGGCCAACTTGGGTTTATTTTATATGGGTTTAAGGTATCACTAATAGTTTTAAGATAATTCAAATTAAGGTAATGAGTTGATCCTAGGTTATCGCTCGGGGTGGATTGGATGAATTTCTTTTTTTAATGATTTCAATTACTTATAATTGAGATGGGTTCATTTAAGACTATCAAACATTGTCATCACTTACTGGTTTAATGCCTACAGACCCTAATACTAATCACCCAAACACTTTACGGATCAAATCATTGGGCACTCCAAGGTAAAGGTTCGTATTAGCTCTTGAAATGTGTGACCTTATATTCAATAAGGATGAAGATGTTTTAAAATCATCAAATATTAATCTCATTTAAAAGAAGTTATTATACATTAATAGAGTGATAAATAACATCCAATACATCCCCTTTCTACTCCCTTGGATCAACCCATAAAATAGTTATCCCTCCATTGATGACATGTCTTCAACGGAAGCGAGAAGTAGACTTACGAGGGTGCAATTGAAGAAGTAAAAAAACAACAAAAAAATCGATCACTCCACCGTTGTGTGATAAATATCACAAATTATGGTGTGAATAAATTCACACCTTGAACCAACAGTATAAACATGATATTTATAACAACATAATAAGAGTATAAGAAGAACTTTTATTAAGAAACTAGGATGAATTAAAACAACTTACATGTGAAGGAAGAATGTTAGAAAGAGAAATTCAAAGTATAACATTAAGACGAAAACAAAGCTCAAATATTATTAAATCCTCCAACACCACTGCCTTAAATAGGCATTTTTGAGCCCTTGGGTCGAGCCTACAACAGTACATGTCATCCCACTTTAGTATGGTAGGTCTAGGGTGGTGGAAAGTTTGTGAAAATAAGACTTTTCACCCTTGACCCGGAAAGGAATCCGGCTTGCATCCACCAAACAGAGGCGCATGAAAACCCTTCTAGATGGACGAATTTGCGTGGCCCATAGAAGACTTATATTAATATCTGGATGTCACATAACATTCTGTAAAATCTCATCCCAAAAGAAGTTATTTTGTTCGAGATATGGTTTAATTGGTGGGATGTATTTCTGGGCTGTAGATTCTAGCCCAGATTTTGATATACTTTTTGGGCCGCCTAAATAACAATAATGGAGGCCTAATTAGCATTGGATCCTAAATAATGATTTGTTACTCTATGTGTATTATATAATCGCACGAATTTTTGGTTTTATTGGGCTTGTATTTTGGGCCCCACATTCTCATCAGTGGGCTGGTGTCCAATATGCATTCTCCAGAATTGTTTCTTTTCATCGCCAAAATATACACATCTTCTTCCATGAATTCTCCATTGATCCCTAAATAAAATATGTTCATATTTAAGTTTAGATAAATCTCAAAAAAATATCAAATTAAAATATGTATAATTAGATTCCTTAAAATTAGATGAATCATTGGGTACTTCAAATGATGTTCAAAAATGTACCACATAATAGTGCATTTTAAGAAGGTATTACAATCATAATGTGAAATGATGTTCAAAGTGTAAAATGCACTGAAATGATGTTTATTAATAATAAAGAACATTTATATTATATATATATATTAACAATGAATATTAGCCTCATTTAGTGGCTAATCAACTCGTAATGCCCATACCTTGTTCAAAATGTTGTCTTTGGAATATCTTTCTTACTCACACACAGTTGATGATATCCAGATCGAAGGTCGATCTTCAAAAAATATTTTTCACCATAAATTTGATAAAATAAATCATCAATTAGTGGAACAGGATAATAATTCTTTATTTTAATAGCATTTATTTCCCTGAAATCAATGCATATCCTCATGGATCAATATTTCTTCTTGACAAAGAGGACATGGGCTCCCCATAGAGAAACACTGGGTTGAATAAATCTTTTGTCACTCAACTCATCTAGTTGTTTCTTTAGCTCCACTAATTCCACAGTGGCCATTCTATAGGAAGTCTTTGATATAGGTCTTGCACCATGAATTAAATCAATAGATAACTCAACTTTCCACTTTGGAGGATGTCCAATTAAATCCTATGTAAATATGTCAATGTATTCTTGCACTGTATGTACATCTTAAATTTAACGATTTATTTCCTCACCTATAGATATTGGGTTCTCTTATTCTCTAATAATTTCATTCAGCAGAGCTAGTGGGGGTGGATCTAGATAACAATTAGATGGAGAGGATTCTACTCTAAAGATATGGGATTCTATATCATTTTCAAAAAATTAACATCCTTATTCTTGAAATAGATATTCACATCATAATTTTATAGCCAATTCATACTAAGGATTATATAAAAGTCAATAATTGGTATGATGATAAGGTTAGAAACTAAAGATCTTTTATGTGTCATGAGGGAGACTGATCGACATGCCTTTGTCGTGATGATACATCCACTATGAGTTTTGAGGGACAAATCCTTTATTAAATCAAATTTGAAATGTCTAATTTTTTTTGGGAAAAATGGGAAGATATAAATGAATTCCAACCGATGATCTTGAGTTAGCAGTCATAATATTTTCTCAAAAAATATGGAGACAATGTCTCTATAGTGAATTATTTGAGAATATACGGATCACAAGAGTTTGATATAATTTTTTACACAGAAAGAACTCAACATGAGGAAATGGATACGGCCTGAGTTACACAAAGATTTTGATTGTTAAATACACTATCACCCAAGAAATTAAAATAAGGCGGAGGATGCATTAAGTAGAAAAGATCATAGAATTCTAACCCAAATGAGGATTGAGAGGGATCCTATATTCATTGATCTACTAAAGATGGATATGGGAATTATTAAGTAAGTGGAAACATATTTCCTCTTTCAAATGATTACTAAACTATATTTACTAGATATGATAAAAAAACTCACAAACTCATGATGAGAATCTACACAAGGAAATTAATATTGTTAAGGATGGTAGATTAGAATATTTCATGTATGATGAAGGAGTTATAAAATTTGGGAAGAAGTTATGTGTTCCACCAGTATCTGAGCTAAAAATGGAAATATTAGACGATGCCCACAGCTCAATTTTCTCTATACACCCTGGTAGCACAAATATGTATAGATATCGGAAGGAACGTTTTTCAGGGTAATATGAAGTGAGAAATTGCTGACTTTGTGTCAAGGTGTCTAGTTTTTCAACAAGTGAAGTCAGAGAGACAACATCCTAGAAGGGTCATGAAACCTCTACCTATTCCTATGTGAAAGTGGGATGACATTATGATGGATTTTTTCACAGGACTACCGAGGAAACCTATAAAAAATGATGCAACATGGTTAATTGTTGGTCGTCTAACAAAATTTTCACATTTCCTTTCTATAAGAGAGGATTTACTACTCGATCTCCTAGTAAGACATTATATTAATGAAGTTGTAAGAATTCATAGTGTATCTATATCAATTGTGTCTGATTGAGATCCCTAGTTTACATCAAAATTCTGGAAAAGTCTCCGGAAGTCTTTGGATAATGAGCTTTATATGAGTACTGCTTGTCACCCCCAAACCAATGGCCAGTCTAAAAGGACTATTCAAACACTGGAAGACATGTTGAGGTCATTCTCTCATGATTTTCAATGTATATAGGATCAATAATTTCCTTTGGTTGAATTTTACTACAATAATAGCTTCCATTCAAGCATTAAAACGGTTCCATATGAAGCATCAAACGGTAAGAGGTGTTGAACTCCATCTTGTGCGGATGAAGTTGGAGATAGTAAAATTTTAGTCCCAAAACATATCTAAGATACAATTGTAAAGGTAAAGAAAATTTAGTCCCATATCTAAGCATCACAAAGTTGTAAAAATAGTCATGCTTACAACCAAAGAAAGTATTTGGAATTTCAAGTTAGAGATCATGTATTTATAAAAGTATCTATGTGGAAGGGTGTTTTAAGGTTTAGTAAGAAATGGAAACTGAGCCCTAGGTACATCGGACCATTTGAAATTATGGAATGGATCGGAGTTGTAGATTACTGTTTAGAAATTCCACCAAGTATCTCCAAAGATCATAATGTGTTCCACATCAAATTATTTAAAAAATACCTGCAAGACCCAAAATATGTACTCACCTATGAAGAAATAGAGATGGAAACTAATTTTTAATACTGTGAATAGCCTATTGAGATTCTTGACACAAGGGAACTGGTATTGATAAATCAGACAACTCTTGTAGTCAAGGATCTTTTGAGAAACCATAAAATAAAGTAACCAACATGGGAACTTGATTATGTTATAATGAAGAACAACCAACATCTTATTTAAAGGGTTTATACATGAAAAATTTCAAGGGTGAAATTTCCAAAGGTGGGAATAATATAATACCCCAAAACTTTTGTGGTATGTTTATCTTAAACACTTTCAATTTATTAGATAGATTATATTGATTGAAGAACAGAGTATCTATGGAAAATAACTTGGTTATTTATAGTTGAAATTCATAACATAGCCATTAAACACAAATTTTCTACATCTGTGTTTTGAATTTCAAAACAAATCATCTACGGTTGTGATCAGTAAGGTATTTGGAGTCTGAAAGAACCAACTTGTTTTTTATGAATAGTAATATACCCTTATGAAGAGTAGTATTCATAGTAATATGACCCTTATAAATATTAAATTATATTATTATTTTATTTTCATGATGTTTTAAGGTAATGAGATGCTGATTAATTTTTTAAGGTATTATAAAATGAGTTATAAATTTAAATTTTTTATTTTTGAATAAATTGTTATATTATTCTAAAATTACATTAATAATATTTATAAAATTATTTTAAAAAAATGTAGTTCATTTTTTAATTCTACACATCGAAAAATAGTTCATGTGCGTTTTTGGTATTTTTCTAAAATACTTGAATTTTTTATGAATAGTAAAAACATATATTTGATTTTTCGATATGTTTAATGAATCATAATGACATAATAATTATGTAATAATTAATATAAAATGATGATAGAATTTTTTATATTAAAATATGACATGATATGTCCCAAGTGGCTAATACCAAGGGAAAATACCATGGTCAAGCCTATGGTTTTGAAAAAACCACTAATATGGTGTCCTTTGAAATTAATAAAACAACTCCCACTCATTTACTAAAAATACCCACTCAATATTTAGTTTTATTTCATTAAAAACTCATTATACTCCAAGATATATTATTTTTACCTCACTAGTAGTCCTCTAAAGGTGACCTCAATCCCCCAAGGTCCCAACCTTCATGTTTTAGGAGTTACTCTACAAGGTAAGTCAATCTACCACCCTTCTCTTTTAAAAGCTTTCATTTTTTTATTCTCTTTTATTTTCAGTTTGAATTATACAAGAATATGTAATTAAATATCCCCATTTTCTGTCCATATTATTTACGAATTATGAGAGACCAATTTTCTCTCATCAAAATATTTAATGAAATTTTAAGTGATGTTGTTAGGCTGCCGAATTTTCATGTGGGATTTCTCAACTTTTCTTTTATTTTGAGATCCTTTTGTTTCTTTTCTTTTCAACTCCCCTTAGAAACATTCTATGATAATTCCTATAACTTACATGAACTATAATTTTATTATTCTAATGGGATATTTTATCATCATATCTCTTTTCCCGTCCTCTTATAATATAAATGAAAGTATCGTCCGAGATGTGTTAATTTATCACATTCAAGGACGACAGGTTCTCAATTTTTATTACCATATTCAATTATGGTAATAAAACTATTTTTATGGTTAAAAACATTATATATTTATTTCATATTATTTAATGTTTTTTAATCCTTACTCTCTCATAATATAAAATAATAATTCAAAACAAGTTCATTACGCACAAAACTGCAAAGTTAATCCAAGCGTTTATGATTATCTTTTATGAAAAATTTCATCCTCATGGTATACAAAAAAATTCATTATAATATAATTTATATACCTATAATGTCACTAATAATATATATTAACAATTTTGTATGTTTTATGGAAGTTTAAATGAACTTCCATTCATGAATACACGTAAATTGGTCATGAAAATCAAGGAAGAAAATGCTTCCAAAACAATAAAAATGAACCTATTAAACCCATAAAAAATGAAATGAATGAACCTTATAAGGTTATAATAAATAAATTAAATAAATAATAAGTTCTATAAATATTAATTAATTAATTTAATTTGGTTATCTAGAACACTAATATCATGTGATGATCACCATCAGACATAAGGTAAGGGGGTTCTCTATCTCACTTCCATTTTTGGGAGATTTTTCGTATTCACTACTAATAATTTTTTATCATGTATGTATACAACCCATTGATGAAACATATCATGAATATATTTATTTTTATGGTATTTTATGTATCATTTGAAGATTACTAATTTTGGGGCATATGAATCGATTGATTATAAAGTGGTGAGGGTTTTCCACCCGAACCTCCATTTTCATTTAGGTTACTATTATTATCTACTTACCTCAATTAAATTCTTATTCATTCATTTATAATCCTCATAAATTATTTTTGAATGTTCTATATATGTTTTTTATCCATGATCATAGCTTCATTTATGGGTAGTTATTTTTTTAATTGAATTTTTCAAAATTTCTTCTGAAATGCAAGCCCGATTCAAGGAACTTCTAAAAATCTTACCTATTTTTGCGATCACACTATAATATCATTTAAGCCATATTTATCTTTGAAAAATCACACATTTTAAAGTGAAAAAACTATTTTGTTTAATTTCTTATTTTATGAAAGAATACATGCCTTTGCGCTTTAAAATCTCTTTAAAGAATTCTTTAAACCGTACTAAAATGTTCTATTTCTAAAGCTTCATTAAAAACTCTTTTAAAATAATTCCACCTAAGTCTAAAATATAATTTAAATTAAATTCCATTTTATTTTTTGGGATATACATGTTTACAATCTGATTTCATGAATATTAAACATAATTTTACAAAAGAACTCTTTTTTTTCCAAGTAAAAATGATTTTTCTCATCTGACATTATCTTTTTTGAGATATATTCCATGTTAAAAACTTACTTCGGACTTATGGTGTATGTAATTCCATTTGTAATATCATATAAAGAGTCTCCTTATTCTCATTATATTCTAAAGGATTAGGATTTGAATGTTTCAAGGTGGTATGAGACACTTTGGAATGTTTAAGGATTATTTCCTCAAGAATTTTTCAATGGTCTCATTTAAACCTGTCATTATTTTTTTCAATGATCTTAGATGAATCTGTATCCTCTACTATATGCAGATATTGAGAAGTAATTTTATACATTTATTAGATCTATTTATAAATATGGTTTTGGACATGCAGTGATTGGTGGGGCCCACTATAGCCCCATGATGCATCGATAGGTCCCAGGAGACAAAATAGTTGGCGACAAACCCTTTTAGTTTGTTTCCAAAAACAAGTCGGGTTCTTATCCACATACATTAAAAATCTAAATCATATAGTGGTATCATGTTACATATACATGATGTCCAATTAATAATCATATCTCTTCATTCATTTTCAGTTGTTACTATCCATGAGGTTTTTACTATGACAAAATCTATGGATACAATTTCATTATCAGTTTATTAATGTAGTGTTTCATTAATTTACTCACAATTTAACATTGAATAAGCTATTTTTTATTATTCAGTTATTTTTTATTCATGCTTCCATTATTTTTAACCCTTACTGAGCATTTGAGCTCACTACTTTCATTTGTTTACCTTCAACAGGTTATGAGAAAGAGACTATTTATTGAGTTCTCATAGATGCAGTTTATTACTTTTTGTTATGTATTTTATTTTTTCCCTTTAAAATTGTAAAATAAGTTTCATGTATGTATCTATTTTTTTCAAGACTACGAAATTTCTAATGGTATTTCCAAAAACCACTAATGATGTGTCCCTTTAAATTATTAAAAAAGTCCATTTAATTTACTATAAATACACACCCATTCCTTCATTCTCATTCATTATAAACTCATCATCCTCAAATACCTGGTATTTTTAACTCCCTAATAGTACTCCCATGTTTTCCTCAATCCCCAAGGCTCCAAACTTCATGTTTTATGAGTTACTCTACTTGGTAAGAGAATTATCAACTTCTATGATTTCATCCCAGTTCTCTTTTATGTGGTATCAATTTCAAGATTTCATAGCATGATGTTATTTTCATATTAGTCTTTACCTATAATATTTAATGAGTATATTATGGATGGTTCAACCATGTCACCTCTCTTTTTAATGTTTTCTAAAACCATTATGCATAGCAGTTATGCTGTAGAATTTTTGTCTCAAAATATCTCTATTTTTCAAGAACTCTTATTATGTTATTATCTTTTAATTTAAATTGGTTTATGCTGGGATATTCTATTAAATATACCCATTAATTTCTATATTATGTATTAATTATTAAATACCCTTTTCTCTCATCAAAATATTTTATGAAATATTAAGTGACATTGTTAGGATGCCGAATTTTCGTGAGGGATTTCTCAACTTTTCTTTAGTTTTGAGTTCTTTTCTTTTCTTTTTATCATATCCCCTAATCCAAATGATATTATATTTACATTATCTTAAATTAACAAGAATTTTATTATGCTAATGGAATATTTCATCATCATCTCTCTTTTCACCACCTCTTATGCTAAAAATGAAAAAACTATCTGAGATGTGTTAATTTATCACATTCAAGGATAATGGGTTCTAAATTTTAATTACTATATTAAATTCTAGTAATGAAACCATTTTTATGGTTGAAACATATCAATATATATTTATTTCATCTTATCTAATGTTCTAGGATCCTTACACCCTCATAACAAAAAATAATAATTCAAAACAAGTTCATTATGCACAAAATCGCTAAGTTAATCCAAGGGTTTATCATTATCATTTATCAAAAAAGTCATCCTCATGGTATTTAACCAAATTCATTATAATATTATTTATATCCGTTTTATGTCACTAATAATATATATTAAAAGTTTTGGATGTTTGACCACATTCCAAACAAACTTCTTTTCATGAATACAAGTAAAACGATCATGAAAACCAAGGAAGAAAATGCTTCCAAAACAATAAAATTGAACCTCTTAAACCCAAAAACAGGAAATGAACCTAATAAGGTAATAAAAAATAATTTAAAAAAATAATATGTTATGAAAATATTAATTAATGAATTTAATTTTGTTATCCAGGAAACTATGATGAAGTGAAGAACACAATCGGACTTAAGGTAAGGGGTTTCTTCGTCTCCCTTCCATTTTTGTGAGATTTTCCGTATTCACCACTAATACTTGTGTATGGTGTTTTTATACTACCAATTGATGTAAAATATCATAAATATATTTATTTTCATGGTATTTAATGTATCATTTTAATATTACTAATTTTGGGGCATATTAAACGATTGATAACAATGTGGTAAGGGTTTTCCACCCGAACCTCCATTTTCATTTGGGATACGCTTATTGTCTACTTACCTCAACTAAATTCTAATTCATTCATATGTAATCCTAATAATTTCTATTTTAATCTTCTATATATGTGTTCCAAACATAATGATACCTTCATTTATGGGGATTTATATGTTTTAAAAGAATCATTCAAAAATTCTCCCGAAATTGATAGCCCGATTCAGAAAACTACTCAAATTCTTACCTATTTCGACGTTCACTATATAATTTATTTTAAAAATTATTTATTTTTAAAAAAATAACACATTTTAAAGAGAAAAAAGATATTTGGTTCATTTATTTTTTTATGAAATCAAACATGCCTTTTCACTTTAAAAACTCTTTAAATAATTCCTTAAACAATACTAAAATGTCTTATTTCTAAAGCTTCTTTAAAAAATATTTTTAAATAATTTCACCTGAATAAGATTTTATTTATGCCTAAAATATAATTTAAATTACCTTACCTTTTATTTTTTGGATATACATGTTCATAATCTTTTTTCATGAAAATTGTGTATGATTTTCCAAAAGAATTATTCCTTCCAAAGTAAAAAAGGATTTTTCTCATCTCACTTTATATTTTATGAGATATATTCCATGTTCATGTCAAGACCCGTCCCCCGGGGCCCATGCCCTGACTACCCCAAGCCCACCATCCATAGGCCAGGGTCTAGTGACTAGCTTCAAAACGCGTATTCCCTATAACCAGGAATGCATTTCCTTTATAACTTGTAAACACACGCAACCAAGCACACAAAAAGATATGAACAAAAGTCAACTGTATAGAAAAAAGAGTATTTAATGTAAAAAGGGTCTGGAATACAAGCCCGAAAGTAATAGTACAAGTAAAACTGAAATACAATTCAACTGAAGAAGAAGAAGAAAGGTAGCTACTGGGTCATCCTCTGAGGTTCCTATATGAAGGGTTGGTACAAATCGGCTCCTCATCACTCCACGTCTGCTCATCTCCTCTGTGTACCGTCACGTCGTATGGTCCACCTCCGAGCCCCGTCTAGCCCCGGTACCCTTATCCTCGATCAACATTTTCCATACTCTACACTTAATACAATAAGGTGTGGGAATACCCCGTGTAGGGGTGAGTATAACGATTGTCTATAGGGACCCCAAGACCCTCAATGGTCTCACAAAATCCGCCAAGGATAAACCATAAGGCATGAAATCTACTGACAACCCTACTTAGGTATATGCCCATACATATACCTAAGTTATCAACTATACCCATATCGATCACGAGGAAAACACATAGTCCAACTCAAAGCCCAAATCTCAACTGTTCCACAAAGGAAAGAATACCACGAAGGTATGTACCACATAGGTGCGCCATACAGAAAAATACCACCAAGGTATTATCGTAAAGGAAAGTACCACATAGGTACAGACTCAGCTCACAACAGGTATAACTTAAGTATAGTACTAGAGATGATTAGATGTAACTAATAATTCATCTTACTCTGTTAATAAATGGACCAACGAAGGATCCTTAAGTGCTGACCCACACAGGATCACTCGGTGTTGACCCACACAGGATCGCTCAGTGCAGACCCACATAGGATCGCTTGCTACTGACCCACACAGGATCTCTCTGTGTTGACCAAAACAAGATCGCTAGGTGCTGACCCACACAGGATTGCTAGGGTAGTCCCGCATGTAATCTTAGAGCGGGTCCATGTGGGACCCTCAATCACATACCACAAATGATCTCTTTTTCTTGTCACAACCAGCTATAGGGTTCCCGCACTAAGCTTTCTCATCTCTGGGAAAGTCTTGTCCTCAAGCCACTTGTCAACACTCCAACTACCATGAAGTTCCACGAAAAATTTTCCTAAAGGACCGCGACGTCATAGGGGTCTCGACGTAACAGACAGTCTGTCAATCGGACGCCCAGTCTCTGAGTTATTAGCCTTTTAGTCCTGAGGGGGAAGTTGGATTCGTGCTCGATCCAACCTGACCATATCCCAACATTTTCCAAAATGTCAATGCGGGTATACCAAAGGGAACGTCTCACTCCAAGGTTTACAGCACTATTGACGGTTTACCAAACAGACGCCTGATGCCAATGTTATGGCCAAAAGAGAATAAATGGGATGAAGTGGGTGTAAAGACCTGGAAATTTCAAGGAAATGTTTTTTCATAATTTCTTTGGAATTTTACGAGTCCGCAGTTTCTAACGGCACCTAATTCTGAGGGCCGGTGTGCCTGGAATCAACTTCGGAAGTTTTGTTCGGGTACGTTTAGTAAACATACATGTGGGTTTTTCTATCTTTTCAACTGGTGCTTGGAATTGAAAACTGAGGACACTGATGAAATCACAGCGCCGATATTCGTTTAAGTAGACCTCTACCATTATTGTGTTTGGTCGAGAGTGGAAGTTATATTTTTGGGTTTCTACTTAAAAGTTAGAACGTAAATAAAAATGTGTAGTAACACATTTTTATTTAGTTGGTGGTTATTATCTCCAAAGGGAGGTTGGTGGTGGGACCCACCCCCACATAACCTATCATGAGAGGATAATGTGTGGTCGGGCCCACACAAACTCAAACTTTTCACCTTCCCTCAACACCCTTTAAACTTCTCTTGGAATTAAATGAAGCCACCTGCCTTCTATTAAATTTTAAACCCTCCATCTTCTCAAGTTTAAATTCCAACACCTAAGATTAGTTAAATGCCACATTTAATTAATCTTTTTGAATTCATTTGAATTTACTTTTCCAACATTAATAGAAGAGATGGTATTCTTTTACTTGGGTTTGTATAATCTCACTTTGGGTGGAAATTGAGAGAATTTGGAGGATATCACCACCTCCAATGAAGAACGACATCCTCTCAAGGAAGAACGTTGTTTCCACTGAAGAACAACAACGTGATTTGTTCCTTTCCTTGACCTCCTTCTGCTTTAAAGGATTAGATGCCACCTGTGAAGAACATCACCAATGTCTTTTCCTACAACGTTGACGGAACGACACCCGACTTCCATGATTCTGTTTTCCATGACTTCGAAAACATGCCTTGAATCGAGTTAGGGGGTTTTTATATAATTTTAAGTGAGTAAAATTATATATTTTTCTTGATGAATTCTTTGGATTGTCTTTGGCCATTTGTTATCGCCTAACGCGGAGGGCGCGGGACGAACGAACACGGCCCGATGACCCTCGGTTGGTTCGTGATTATTTTTGCAACGACGATCGGAGGCGGCGACGACCGGAGGTGGCGACCACCAGAAGTGGCGGCCATGCACCAGCCACGTGGTGGAGAACTGTGACCTGCAACCACGGGCCGCTCAGGCTGAAGAACCGGCCGACTACTGCCAGTGGGGCTGGTGAACCGCGGCACCCGCAGGTGCCGCGCGGAGGAGGTGCGGCCCGCATCCGCGGGCCGCTTGCTGGATGAACCGGCGAATATTTCCCACCGGGAAGAAGACAGTTGTGCCTCTTGGCGTCGCGCTACGGAGAAGACTATGGCCCACACTTGTCAGGCCGCTTTGGCAGGAAAACAGGCTAACCGCCTGCCGGCCGGGCTGAAGGAAACCATAGCACCCACAGGTGCCACGTGCGGAGGAACCGCGGTCCACAACTGTGGGCCGCTCATGCCGGAAAAAAAAGTCCGGCTTCGGACAACCGGGCAGCAAGGAGGGGCAAGTTTGCTTGGCACCGTCGGGCAAGCCGGATCGGCCCGCGACTCGAGCCGGGTCCGCAGGTGGGTCGTGCCCCACTGGGCTGGGCCGACCCCCTAACCGGGTCGGACCCACCGGGTCGGGTCCCTAGGTGGGCTGAGCTCCAACATGTCGGGCCGACCCACAGCTGGGTCGGACCCGCCAAACCGGGTCGGGCTGACCCGCCATCCCAGTGGGCTTGACGGGCCTGGCCCGTTTCACTTAAACGCGAATATCTTCTAGACCGCGTGTCTGATCGACATGCCGTCTGCGGCACTAGGACCCTTGCGAAGAGGTAGTCCTTTTGCAATACTCTAAGTGAGTTTTGGACGAATTTGGAAAGTGGCCATGTTTGGATTGAGCGTAAATCCAACTGGGCCCCTGGAATGGAAAAGCCAATAACTCTCAGACCGAGCGTCCGTTTGACGCGCCGTCTATCACATTGGGTTTCTTTTGATGAGACGGAACTTCTGGATACATCAAATCTGGACATCGCGATAGTTGATGTATCAACTTCTTGACTGGAGGAGGACCCTCCTGGAATCAAGAATGATGTGTGCAGGAACCCAAGAGCTGGCTGCGACTGCGATGACTACCATAATGGAATCCTCCGTGGGTTCGACGACGAAGAAAACTGTACTGGAATCTTGTGTGGGTTCGACAGTTCTGATAGAGTAGCTGGACTATATCCTTTGTGGGCCCGACAGCTTAGATGAATCAGTAACTACATCTAATCATATCTATTACTCTAGAATAGTGGGACTGTATCATGTATGGGTCCGACATCTTAGACGAGATAGCTAGATTGTATCCTGTGTGGGTCCGAAAGCATAGACGAGATAGCTGGACTGTATCCTGTGTGGGTCCGATAGCTTAGACGAGATAGCTAGATTGTCTCCTATGTGGGTCTGATAGCTTAGCTGGACTGTATCATGTGTGGGTCCGACAGCTTAGATGATCCAATGGCTACATCTGATCATCTATATATCTATACAATTGTGGAATACCTCTGTGATCTGACACATGTCTTTCCACCAATATCATCATGGTGTTTGAATTTACTTTCTTTATGGAAATGATTTGTTCTTGGGCTCGTGAGTTGGAGCTGGACTGAGTTTGGTAACTTAGGTATATGTATGGGAATATACCTAAGTAGGGTTGGTTGATACTTTATGGTTGTATCTTTCTTCTTTTCCTTATCCTTACTGGATATTGTGTGACCTCACGGGTTTCAGGGTCCCTACTGAGTATCGTTATACTCACCCCTGCACGGGCTATGCCCGCACCTCGTTGTGTGGGATGTAGATGATGGACACCGCTGATGGAGGCCGAGAGTGGCACGACTAAATGGTACCCAGAGGTGGACCTTGTGACGAGTCAGCACATAGTGGAGACTGACGGACGTGGGTGCTGAGGCAGCCATATGTACATACCCTTCAGGTATTAATCCCCAGAGGACGATCCAGTATTTTCTCTTTACTTTCAGTTGTTTGTCCCTTTACTTGTACTTGTTGTTCAGTTGGGTTTGTATACTGGCCCATTTACTTTCCAGCACACTCTTTCGTATTCAGTTACACTTAGTGTTTACTTCATGTTGCGTACTCTATTGTGTTTTTTTACTTTAATAAAGGCAATTCCTTCCCAGCTTAGGGATTTATACATTTGATTCTAGTCGCCAACCCCTGGCCTATGGAAGGTGGGCTTGGGGTAGTCACGGCACGGGCCCCGAGGACGGGTCGTGACAAATTGGTATCAGAGGAGTCGGTTCTACCATAGAACTCAGGACTCTGATCTTACTTTTCTGTGAAGAAATAGTGTTAAGAGTATTGAGTGTGGTATTTAGTCTAGGGAGTCCAGTGTTGGTGCGGCAGCCAACGTATCTATAAACCAGGACCCTGACCTCTGATTTCTGACTCAATGCACGAAAACACTGATTGTGTGTGTGTTTCCTTTGAAATGTTTTCTTTGTGATTACTTAGTTTCAGCTCACCAAGTATACTTTTTTGACCGTGGAACACTAGTTTCTTTTCAGTATGGCCCCACAAAAGCAGCTATCTAGGGTTCTGAGTTTCGTACAATATGGTATCCCACCGAGTGATGAGGCCTCGGTGCAGGGCACCATCACAGCGGAGGCACCAGCGGTACCACTACCCACAGGTCCACTGATACAACCAGCCCTAGCAGCAGAGATTGCACGCCACCTGAGTGAATTTCACGAGTTCTAGCGATAGAGGCTGCCTAGGTTCTGGGGAGAGATGGACCCACATGCAGCTGAGGATTGGATGGAGGCTATCTTGAGAGTTTTCAGATTGGTAGGGACACCAGACGACCTTATGGTGATCCTTCCGTTAGTCTCCTACATGCAGCAGAAGGTAGATGGTGGAGCCTGATTTTCAAGGTTCATGATGATCCATCATTACTCTAGACAGACATTGAGAGTCTCTTCCACTCAGAGTTTGTTCCATCCACCCTTCATGATGTGCGGCTTCAGGAGTTACTACATCTATAGTATGGTAACATGATAGTAGCTCAGTACTCAGTGAGGTTCCCTGACCTCTCATGGTACTTCACAGATATGGTACGGGACCCATTCTTCAGGGCCTGGACCTTCGAGCAGGGACTCAGGCATGAGATCAGGGCTTCGACGATTACCCCAACATTCTGATGCATGCAGGGGTGATGGAGCGAGCCCTTCTAGTGGAGATCTTTCTCGCAGAGCAGTCACCAGTGGAGAGACCCACCATAGGGAGACACGTAGCAGAGTCTTTTGAAGCTGGTAGTAGACATATGACGTAGAGATCTAAGCAGACTAGGCCATCAGGTGGGCGACCTCAAGATACAGGTTCGGTTGTGCGGGGAACACGAGACAGAGTCAACTATATGAGGTGCAGGCAGTGCTATGGATATGTTGGGTAGGGCCACATGGCTCATGACTGCCCGACCCACCATGCAGATGAGCAACAGACAGTAGAGGGACCTCCCAGGCAGAGGAAGAGGTTCTAACATGGTGGTCCGCTAGGAGTAGGCGGACGTGGCAGAGGAGCTGGCCAAGCAGCAGGTGGTGGATGACGTTTCGAGGCTCTACCACCACCACCACCAAGAGATCCACCCCGACCACAGGGAGCTGGAGGACAGAGGCAGGCTCATCTCCAGCCAGTCGAGGCCTACGACAACGGTGCACCTAGGATGATTTGAGGTACTATCTGTTTCTACTCCACCCTTGTTGCAGTACTTATAGACAAATGTGCGAGTCATTCTTTTATTGTCATTGCCCTTGTTCGGAGCTCAGAGATTTCAACAGAGTCATTGGCTTGATCCTTACGGGTAGAGAATCCTATGGGAGAAGACTCGACGATTACACACTGGTACCGATAGTGTGAGATTACTCTAGGAGGCGAGTGCTTCGACTGGGATCTTCTTGTAGTGGCATCGAGGCCTTACGATGTCATATTGGGTATGGAATGGTTATCTACAGTCCATGTTCATATCGACTGTATTAGGTGAAAATTGCGGTGTGTCCTCACAGATGGGACCAAGTTCACCTTCAGCGGCGAGAAGGGGGTTTTTGTAGTGCAGGATGGACTTACGCAGAGGAGGGGGCAGCCGATCACACATCAGTTGGCTAGTCTCATCCTTGGAGCAGTTTATGTGCGGAGTCCGAGTTTTCCTATTGTGGTGGATCAGTACACGGATGTTTTCCCTGAAGATGTTCTAGGACTACCTCATCACAAAGAGGTAGAATTCTATATTGATCTATACCCTGGGACAGCACTGATATCTACTCCAACATATCGGAGGGATCCCACCGAGCTTCATGAGCTGCGGGTACAGCTAGAGGAATTTCTGGGGAAAGGATTTATCCGACCCTGTGTTTCACCCTGGGCATCACCGATTTTGTTCGCCAAGATGGTGGATGGGAGCTTGTGACTGTGTTTCGACTACCGTCGCCTGAATCAGGTGACCATGAAGAATAAGTACCCACTTCTGAGGATTGACGAACTATTTGATCAGCTCAAGGGAGCACGATGGCTCTCGAAGATACACCTCAGGTCAGACTATCACCAACTCAGAGTTCAAGATGAGGATGTGCAGAAGATGGACTTGAGGTGTCGTTATGGCCACTATGAGTTATTCGTTATTCCCTTTGGTGTAACCAATGCTCCAGCAGTGTTCATGAGTCACATGAATAGGATCTTCCATTCTTACCTCGATCGTTTTGTCATAGTCTTCATCGATGACATACAGAAATACTCGACTACTGAGGAGGAGCACGCCTACCAATTACGGGTGGTACTGGATACACTCTGATAGCACCGACTTTATGGTAATCTCTCAAAGTTCCAATTCTAGATTTGAGAGGTTCACTTCTTGGGACACGTCATCTCAGAGTCTGGTGCTTCGGTGGATCCATCAAAGATCGAGGAAGTACTTGCTTGGGAGCCACCGAGGAGTGTGACAGAATTACGGAGTTTCCTGGGTCTAGCTGGATACTATCGGAGATTTGTGCCAGACTTCTCCAATGTTGCAGCACAGCTTTCAGCTTTGACGAATAAGGGGAAACCCTTCGTGTGGTCAGAGAGATGTCATCAGAGCATTCAGAAGATGAGGCAGAGGTTGGCTAGTGCGCCCATCTTGAGGCTACCGGAGGAGGGCATATGGTATGTAGTTTACTGCGACGCATCAGGGACCAGACTCGGGTGTGTCCTGATGCAGAAATGTGCAGTTATCCTGTATGGTTCATGGTAGTTCAGACAGTAGGAGCAGAACTACGCTACCCATGACTTGGAGTTAGCAACAGTGGTCTTCACCTTGATGATGCGGTGTCACTATCTAATTGGCGAACATTTTATAGTCTACTCTGACCACCTGAGTCTCAAGTATATCTTCTCGCAGAAGGACCTGAACCTGAGTCAGCGGCGATGGCTCGAGTTCCTCTATTACAATGACTTCGAGATAGTCTATACTCATGGGAAGGGGAATGTTGTGGCTGATTCTCTCAGCCGAAGATCGGGCATTCAGATGCTAGGATAGGCGACAGAGCAGCTGGCCGCGTTGCAGATATCCTTTGTGGATAGAGATGGAGCATCCTTCATTCAGTCTCTTATAGGAACTCATCAACTTCTTCAGCGAGTCAGTGAGGCATAGCATGGGGATGTTGATTGTGAGACGTGATGTGCTTAGATATCCTCAGGGCAGTCACCTGAAGGGTTTTCTGAAGGTGGGGAGCACATCATCCTCTTCAGGTAATGTACCATGGTACCAGTTTCACTACAAGTGGAGGTGTTGAGGGAGTTCCACACTTCCCCTCTAGTGTTACATCCAGGAGTTGTGAAGATGTATCAGGACCTCAGACGATAGTACTCGTGGCTCGGTATGAAGAAGGCGGTAGTAGAGTTTGTCTCACGGTGCTTCACTTTTCAACAGGTGAAGGCGGAGCACTAGGTACCAGCAGGCTTCATACAACCCTTAGAGGTCCAAGAGTGGAAGTGGGATGGGATATCCATGGATTTCGTGATGAGGCTTCCATGTACATCCAAAGGACAAGACTCTATCTAGTAGATCATAGACCAACTCACCAAGTCGGCCCACTTCCTACCGATCAGAGAGCAGGGCTCAGTAGAAAGAATGGGATGCCTCTAAGTTTAGGAGATCGTAATGATTCATGGTGTACCATCGACTATCATCTCTGATCAAGATGGTTGTTTCACTTCCCGGATATGGAAGGGGTTATAGGAGGCTTTTGGGACGCAGCTTCGCTTGAGCACTTCCATCCATTCTCAGATGGATGGTCACATTGAGAGAACCATTCAGACTCTCGATGACATGCTCTATGCATGTGTCCTCGACTTTGGTCACAGTTGGAGGGATCACTTACCCTTGGTGGAGTTAGTCTACAACAACAGCTACCACTCCACCATCGGGATGGAACCTTACAAGGCATTGCACAACCGACCTTGCAGATCACCTCTATGCTAGACTGACCTAGGGGAGTCAGCACTTGTCGGACTAGAGATGGTGCATGCTACGACGGAGAAGGTGCATATCATCCAGGAGCTGATAAAGACTGCACAGAGCAGACAAAAGACATATACTGATTGGAGACAGAGACCACTAGAGTTCGAGAATGGCAGTCACATCTTCTTAAGGGTCTCACCTCGATGAGGTCTACGGAGATGTGGCCGGGGCGGAAAGTTGTCTCCATGATTTATCGGACCATTCTAGGTCCTCTGCAGGGTAGGCAAGGTGGATTACCGCCTGGTCCTTCCACCTCAATTGCACCGGGTGCACGACATCTTCCACGTATCTCATCTGAGGAGATAAGTGCATGACCCATCCCATATCATCGAGCACAGGGAGTTGGACATCGATGACAGGGAGACCTTCACGAAGGTCCTAGTTGAGATCGAGTATCGAGAGGAGCGGGTCCTACGTGGATGGTCGATTCCTCTAGTGCGCATTCGCTGGCGGCACAGGAACCTTTAGGAGAGCACATGGGAGCGGGAGGCTCAGATGCATGCGCAGTACCCCCATTTCTTTCTCTAGTGTGTTTTGTAGCTTTACCGGGACGTAAAGTACTGAGGTGGGGTTAATGTAAAGACCCAAAAATTTCAGGGAAATTTTTTTCCTTAATTTTATTGGAAGTTTACGAGTCTGTAGTTTCTGCCAGTGCCAAATTTTGAGGCCCTGTGTTCCCGGAATAAACTTCTGAAGTTTTGTTCGGGTACGTTCAGTAAACGTACATGCGGTTTTTTCTATCTTTTGAACCGGTTCTCAGAATTGAAAACCGAGGACACCGATGAACTCGCAGTGCCTATAATCGCTTAAGGATACCTCTACCGCAGTTACGTTTCATCGAGAGTGGAAGTTGTATTTTGGGGTTTTTACCTAAATGTTAGAAATTAAATAAAAATGTGTAGAAACACATTTTATTTAGTTGGTGGTTATTATCTCCAAAGGGAGGTTGGTGGTGGGACCCACCCTCTCATAACCTCTCATGAGAGGATAATGTGTGGTGGGGACCACACGAACTCAAACTTTTCCCCTTCCCTCAACTCCCTTTAAACTCCACTTTGAATTAAATGAAGACACCTCCCTTCTTTTAAATTTTAAACCCTCCACCTTCTCACATTTAAATGCCAACACCAATGATTAATTAAATGCCAAATTTAATTAATCTTTTTGAATTCATTTGAATTTACTTTTCCAACATTAAAAGAAGAGATGGAATTCTTTTACATGGGGTGGTATAATCTCACTTTGGATGGAACTTGATAGAATTGGGAGGATATCACCATCTCCAACGAAGAATGGCGTCCTCTCGAAGAAGAACGCCATTTCCACTGAAGAATGGCAACGTGATTTCTTTCTTTTCTCGACCTCCTTCTGTGTTAAAAGAGTATATGTCACCTGCGAAGAACATCGCCAACGTCTTTTTCTCCAAAGTTGATGGAACAATGCCTGACTCCCGCGATGTCGTTTTCTGTGACTTCGACAACGTGCCTTGAATCGAGGTTGGGGGTTTGGTATAATTTTAAGTGAATAAAATTATATCTCATTCTTGATGAATGATTTGGATTGTCTTCGGAAATTTTTTATCTCCTAACACGGAGAGTGTGGGTCGAACGAACACGGCCTGATGACCCTCCATTGGTTCGTGATTATTTTGGCAGCGGCAATCAGAGGCGCCGGCGACTGGAGGCGGCGGAAACTAGAAGCGACGGCCGTGCACCGGCCGCGTGTCGGAGAACTGAGGCCCGCAACCACGGGGTGCTTGGGATGAAGAACCGTCTGGCTATGGCCGGCCGGGAAAAAGACCACGGTGCCCCTTGGCGCCGTGTTGCGGAGAAGACTGCAGACCGCGCTGGGCAGGCCGCTTCAGCCGGCGAATGGGCCGACCACCTGCCGGCCTGGCTGAATGAAATCGCGACACCCGCAGGTGCTACGTGCGGAGGAACTGTGGCCCGCAATCGCGGGACGCTCGCGACGGACAAAACAGGTCGGCTTCAGACAGCTGGGCAGCAAGGAGGGGCCGCACCGCTAAGCACTTCCGGGCGAGCCGGACAAGACCGCGACCCAGGCCGGGTCCGCTGGTGGGTCAGGCCCCACCGGGCCGGGCCAACCCCCTAGTCTGGTCGGACCCACCGGGCTGGGTTGTTGGGTGTTCTGCGCTCCACTAGGCTGAGCTAACCCCCAGTCGGGTCTGACCCGCCAAACCAGGTCGGTCTGACCCGCCAGCCCACTGGGGTTGATGGGTCGGGCCCATTTCGCATTAACGCTAGTATCTTCTAGACCGCGCGTCCGATCGACGCGCTGTCTGCGGCACTGGGACCCTTGTGACGAGGAAATCCTTTTGAGATACTCTAAGTGAGTTTTAGATGACATTGGAAAATGTCTGGGTTTGGATTGAGCGTAAATCCAAGAGGGCCCTTGAAACGGAAAAGCCAATAACTCTCAGACCGGGCGTCCGTTTGACGGGCCGTCTATCGGGTTGGGTTTCTTTTGATGACATGGAACTTCCAGATACATAATCTATGGACTTTGTGATAGTTGATGTATTTACTTCTTGACTCGAGGAGCAGACCCTCTCGGAATCGACCATGTTGTGTGCGGGAACCCTAGAGCTGGTTGTGACTGTGATGACTACCATACTGGAATCCTCCATAGGTTTGACGATGATGAAAACTATACCGGAGTCCTGTGTGGGTTCAATAGTTCTGACAGAGTAGCTGGACTATATCTTTTGTGGGTCCAACGTCTTAGATTAATCAGTAACTACATCTGATCATATCTATTACTATAAAATAGCTGGACTGTATCCTATGTGGGTCCGATAGCTTAGACGAGACAACTGGACTGTATCCTTTGTGGGTCTGACAGCTGAGACGAGATAGCTAGACTATATCTTGTGTGGGTCCGATAGCTTAGATGAGATAGTTGTATTGTATCATGTGTGGGTCCGACAGCTTATCTGGAATGTTACATGTGTGGGTCTGATATCTTAGATGATCCAATGGCTACATTTGATTATCTATATCCCTCTACAATTTTGGAATACCTCTGTGAGCTGAAACATGTCTTTCAACCATTATCATCATGGTGTTTGACATTAATTCCTTTGTGGAAATGATTTGTTCTTGGGATTGTGAGTTTGAGTCGGGCTACGTTTGGTTACTTAGGTATATGTATGGGCATATACCTAAGTAGGGTTGGTTGATACTTTGTGGTTGTATCTTTTTTATTTTGCTTATCCATAGTGGATATTGTGAGAACACATGAATTTCAGGGTCCCTACTGAGTATCGTTATACTCACCCATGCATGAGCTAGACCCACACCTCATTGTGTTGGATTTAGACGATGGACAGTACTGACGGAGGCCGAGAGCGCCATGACTGGACGGTACCCAGAGGTGGACTTTGCGACGAGTCGGTACACGGTGCAGACTGACAGACGTGGGTGCTGAGGTGGCCAACTATACCTACCCGTCAGGTAGGAATCCCCGGAGGACGATCTAGGAGCTTCTATTTACTTTCAAGTGTTTGTCCCTTTACATGTACTTGTTGTTCAGTTGGGTTTGTATACAATCCTATTTACTTTCCAACACACTCTTTTTTATTTAGTTACACTTAGTGTTTACTTCCTGTTGCGTACTTTGTTGTGTTTGTTTACTTTCATAAAGGAAATGCCTTCTTAGCTTAGGGATTTACGCCTTTGGTGCTAGTCTCCAGCACATGACCTATGGAAGGCGGGCATGGGGTAGTCACGGAACGGGCCCCGAGGATGGGTCTTGACAGTGGGTCTGGGTCCGGTCCGACCCGATCGGACCGACACGGCCTGACCCGACCAGGTCCGACCCGGTTGGGGTCACCCATCCCAACCCGCTGGGTCCAGCCCAGCCCATGCTGGGCAGCCCATCCTGGGTGGCGCAGGGCGGCGCGGAGGCCATGAGAGCCGCAGAGGCCGCGAGGGGGCCGTGGGTGCACGCAGGGAGGCGTGGTCGTGGGGCGATGCGGCAGGCCACTGGTCAGCGAGGCCGCAGGGCGGCACGGTAGGCCATGGGTCCGCATGGCCAAGGGGGGCATGGAAGGCCTCTCGTGGGCGAGTCCATGGGGAGGCACAATAGGCTATGGGTCAGTGAGGCTGTAGGGTGGTGCGGCAGGCCACGGGTCGGTGAGGCCGAGGGGTGGCACGACAGACCGCTGGGGGGCATGGAAGGCCGTGGGGTGGTGGTGGTCACGGGCGGCGAAGGCCATTGGGCGGCGGTCTGTCGTGGCCACTGTGTGGAGGGGTCACATGTCATGCCTTCACTGAAGGACTTCTTGACCGGACTCCCTTTATTTGCCGCCTTTTTCACGGCTGGCCGTAGTTCCCGAGTTCCTCCGGTGCCCATCACTGGCACCAGTCGCCGTCACCATCGCGAAGAACACACAAAAGAAACATAAGATTTTTGGTGGGTTTGGGCCATGATTTTTTGGCCCGTACCCTCTACGTTATGGCAGTATCATGGATCTCAAGGAAGATATTTAAAACATCAAACCCCATAACCACCGTCAATCACTTTTCTGAAACCCTCAAAAGAAAACATCCACATATCAACAAGTTAGAGAGAGAGTTGATCTGTGTTCTTTGTTTTGAAGGGATGAAATTGGGAAATATTAATCACATTGAGTTAAAACCCTACCTCAAAGTTTCATTGATGTTGGCGCGATACAGAAGTCAAAAATTTCAACGTTCGTCACACCCGCCACATGCCCCCGATATCGGGTTCCTTCGCCAGATAAACGCTCTTCGATGTAGGTGTTCTTCATTGAAGAATGCTTCTTTAAATTTCTCCCCACTATCCCGTTTTCCAAAAAGTTTCCCCCAATGATAAAAACAATGATCCAACATAAATTAGAGTATGTTTATAAATTTAATTTACATTGGAAAAAAATTAAATGGCTCAAGGAATTAATTGGTGGGTTGGTATAATAAAAAAGGGAGAATAACTTAATGGAGAGTTGAGAGGTTTTCCCCCATTATGAGGGGTTCAGGTGGACCCCATCACCATAACCTATGTCGAGAGGTTTTCCCCCCATTATGAGGGGTTCTGGTGGCCCCCACCACCATAACCTATGATTAGAGGTTTTAGTAGAAATAAAATAATAGTTTATCTTATCTTATTTTTATTTCCACGAAAAACCCAAATTCTATCATTTATCGTTGACCTACAATGGTTGAGGTGAAGGTCTCGTTAAGTGAATACTGACCTTGTGAGTTCAACAGTGCCCTCAGATTTAATTCCCATCACTAGTTTAAATGACATAAAAACCCCACTCGCACGTTTACTGAAATTACATGAAAAAAAGTTCCGAAATTCATTCCGGACACTATGGGCCTCGAAATCAGACACTGTCAATTTTCAGACTCGTAAAATTCCCATATATCTAAAATCATTACATGGAAATTTTGGGTCTTTACATTCTCCCCACCTTAGGGATTTGCGTCCCCATAAGAAACAACTAAAAATAAGGGAACAAGTGGGGGTACTGAGCATGCATCTGAGCCTCCCTCTCCCATGTGATCTCCTGGAGGTGTCTATGTTGCTAGCGAACGCGCACCAGAGGTATTGACTACCCACGAATTATGCGCTCCTATAGATCCCCAATCCCCATTGGAACCTATGAAAATGATTCCCCATCGTTGATGTCTATCTCACCATGGTTGATGATATGATAAGGTTCATGCACGTATCTCCTCAGCTGGTATACATGGAAGACATCGTGCACCCAGTGCAATTAAAGAGGAAGAGCTAAGTGGTAAGCCACCTCAACAACTCTGCTGAGGACCTGAAAGGGTATAATGAACTTCAGAGATAACTTTCCACCTCAGCCAAATCTCTGTAAACCTCGTCGGGATGAGACCCGTAGAAAGACGTGGTCACCATCCTCAAACTCCAGAGGTCTCTGTCTCATGTCAGCATACGACATCTGCCTACTCTGAGTAGTCTTAATCCTCTCCTAGATGATCTGCACCATCTCTGTGGTATTTTATACAATCTCTAGTCCAATTAGTGTTGACTCCCCTGGGTCAGTCCAGCATAAAGGTGATCTGCAAGGTCACTCGTACAACACCTCAAAAGGTGTCATCCCAATGGTGGAGTGATAGTTGTTGTTGTATAAAGACTCCACCAAAGGAAAGTGATCCTCCCAGTTGTGAATAAATTCGAGGATGTAAGCACGCAACATGTCCTCATAGGTCTGAATGGTCCTCTCAGTCTGCCCATCCGTCTGAGGACAGAAGGTGGTGGTCAAACGAAGTTGTTTCCCGAAAGCCTCCTGCAACCCCTTCCATAGTCAGGAAGTAAAACATGTATCATGATTGGATACAATAGTTGAGGGTACTCCATGTATCCGCACAATATCCTGCACATAAAGGTGTCCCAATATTTTTACTGAACCCTGCTATCTGATCGGTATGAAGTGGTCCGACTTGGTGAGTCGATCGAAGATCACCCAGATATTGTCATGAGCTCTAGATGTACATGGAAGTCTTGTCACGAAATCCATGGATATCCCATACCACTTCCACTTTGGGACCTCTAAAGGCAGAACTATGCATTTTGGTACCTAATGCTCTACCTTCACTTGCTGGAAAGTGAGGCACTGAGAGACAAACTCTTCTACTACTTTCTTCATTCCTAGCCACCAGTGCTGTCGTCAGAGGTCTTGGTACATCTTCTCCACTTTTGGATGTACTGATAGAGGGGATGTGTGGAAATCCCTCAATACTTCCTCCTGAAGTTATACTGGTACCATGGTACATCCTATGAAGATGATGACGTGCTCCCCACATTTAGAAAATCCATCAGGTGCATGTCCTATGGATATCTGAGAATGTCGTGTGTTGCAGTCAGTGTCCACATGTTGTGCCTCCCTAAATCACTGAAGAAGTGGTGGAGTGATTGTAAGAGACTGAAGAAAATATTCTCAATCCTGATCCACAAATGATATCTGCAAAGCGGCCAACTGCTCGGTCGCCTCACCTAATATATGTATACCAGATCTCCGGCTGAGTGCATCTGCTACAACGTTCCCCTTCCTAGGAGTATAGACTATCTCAAATTCATAGTCCTGGAGGAACTCAATCCAATGTTGCTATCTCATGTTCAAGTCATTCTGAGAGAAGATATACCTGAGACTATTGTGATCAGAGTACATTGTAAAATTCTTTCCCATCAAGTAATGTCGCCACATCTTCAAGGCGAAGACCACTACTGCGAACACTAGGTCATCGGTAGCACAGTTCTGCTCATGCTGTCTCAGCTATCGAGAACCATAATCGATCACTTCTCACTCTTGCATCTGGACACATTCGAGCCCGGTCCATGATGCGTCGTAGTAGACTACATACCCTATGCCCTCATCTGATAGCCTCAAGATAGGGTCACTAGTTAGCCTTTGCCTCAACTCTTGAAAACTCTGCTGGCATCTCTCCGACCACACGAAGGGTTTCCCCTTCTTTGTCAATGCTGATAGATGTGCTGCAACTCTAGATAAATCTGGCACAAACCTCCCGTAGTATCCATCCAAACCCAGGAAGCTTCGTACCTCCATCATACTCCTAGGTGGCTCCCAAGAAAGTACCACCTCTATCGTTTTTGGATCCACAGCAACTTCAGCCTATGAGATGATGTGTCCTAGAATGTGAACCTCTTAGATCAAGAACTAGAACTTCAAGAGATTACCATTAATATGGTTCTATTGGAGTGTGTCCAGTACTACCTGCAAATGATAGGCATGATCCTCCTAAGTAGTCGAGTACATTATAAATTCGTCGAAGAAGAATACTACAAAGTGATCAAGGTATGGCTGAAATATCCTATTTAGGAGTCCCATAAACACTGATGGATCATTGGTCATGCTGAATGGAATAACCAAGAACTCATAGTGGTCCTACCGACATCTAAAATCTATCTTTTTCACATCCTCATCTCGTACTCTAAGCTGGTGATGTCCTGATCTAAGGTCTATCTTCGAGAACCACCGTGCTCCCATCAACTGATCAAAAAGGACTTTAATCCTCAGAAGTGGTTACGTGTCCTTCAAAATCACCTGGTTCAGGAGCCAATATGCAACACAAAGCCTCAAGCTCCCATCCGCCTTCATGGCGAAAAAATCGGGGCTGCCCAAGGAGAAACACTGGGTCATTAGAATCCTTTCCCCTGCAAGTCCTCTTGCTCTACCCACATCTCATGAAGCTCTGTGGGAGCCATCTGATATGCTGGTGTAGATATCGGTTCCATCATGGGTTAAAAGTCAATGTAAAATTCCACCACTCTTTGAGGAGGTACACCCGAAACATAATCAGGGAAAACATCTGCATTCTGGTCCACCACTACAGGATAGCTCGGACTCTCCACATAAACTGCTCTAAGGGTAAGGCTAGCCAATTGATGAGTGATCGGCTGCACTCTCCTCCGGGTAAGTCCATCTTTGCTGTGAAGTCTCCCTTCTCGCCGATGAAGGTAAACCTAGTCCCATCTATGCGGACACACCACACTTTGTTCCTAATACAGTCAATATGAGCATGGACTATAGATAACCAGTCCATACCCAAGATGACATCGTATGTCCTCGACTCTACTAATAGGAGATCCCAACTGATGCTCTCGCCTCTTATAGTATGCTCTAACTACTGGAACTAGTACGTAATCATTGAATCTGATCTCGTAGGAGTCTCTAGCTGTAAGGATCGAGCCAACGCCTCCTTTAGAATCTCCAAGCTCCGAACAAGGGTAGTGGCAATAAAAGAATGACTGGAACCTATGTCTATAAGTACTGCAGTTATGGAGTAGTAGACACATATCGTACCTTGTAACATATCTGGAGTTTCTTCATCGTAAGCCTCAGATTCCTGGAGCTGATCTCACCCATGTCCTCCTACTCCATGTGGTATGGTGGACCACCTGGTGGTGGTGGTGGTAACATCTTGAATCGTCGCCCACCGTCAGTTACATGAACATCTCCTTTGTCATGTCCGCCTGATCCCTACATACCTCCTCGTTCGAATCTCTGTCTCTGCCTGGGTGGTCCTTCGACCATCTACTGATCATCCATATGGCGGGTCAGACAATCACGAGCCATGTGAACCTACCCACCATATGCATAACACTGCCTGACCCAAGCATTACCGGCTCTACCTCGGGTGCCCCGCACAACCGACCCTTAATCATGCGGTTATCCACCTATATGTCTGGTCCTTTGGGACCTCTCTTTCATCTGTATCCTGTCAGCTGCAAAATACTCCACTACGTGATGACTGGAAGTGGGTCTCGCTAATGTTGACTACTCAGAAAGGAAACTATCCACTAAAAGGACTCGCTCTAACACCCCCACCTATGTCGGGATGATGAGTGATATCATCAAAGCCCTAATCTCCCGCCTAAGTCCCTGCTCGAAGATCCAGGACCTGAAGAATAGGTCTCGCACCATATCGGTGGAGTAGAGTGAGAGGTCAGTGAACCTCGCTTGGTACTAAGCCACAGTCATGCTGCCCTGCTGCAGATGAAGTAGCTCATATATGCACACTGCGTGAAGAGTCACTGGAACAAACTCTGCCCAAAACAGGCTCTCGAATTCTAACCAGAGAAGTGTCACCTCATCGTGAACCTAGATAATCATGCTCTACCATCTTCTTTCTGCTGCCTATAGAAGGCTGGTGGTAAGGCTCACCATGAGATCAGCTGGTGTTCCTACCAGTCGAAAGACTCTCACCACATCCTCCAGCCAATCCTCAGCCGCCAGTGAATCCGTATCCCCCCAGAACTTGGCTGGCCTGTGGCACTGGAATGCATGCAACGTGCTCAATCAGCGTGCACCCTCTACTACGGGGGCTGGTGGAATTGGTGGCCCAATGTGTAATGGTAACTATGGTTCCTCTACTACAAGGGGGCCCTGCACCGAGGCCTCATCGCTCGGTGGACTATCAGTGTGTACTACATATGGAACCCTAGCTAGCTGTCTGTGTGGGGGAATCCTAAAACGAAACAGGTGTTCCACGATCAACAATTTATACCCGGTGACCTAACTAAAGAGATCAAAAAAAAACTCTTGAAAACACCATGAAGGTATGTACCACACAGGTACGCCACACAGAAGAATACCACCAAGGTATTATCACAAGGGAAAGTATCACATAGGTACGGACTCATCTCACACTAGGTATAACTTAAGTACAATAGTAGATATGATTAGATGTAACAACTAATTCAACTTACTCTATTAAGAAATGGACCCATGAAGGATCCCTAAGTGCTGACGCACATAGGCTCTCTCGGTGTTGACCCACACAGGATCGCTCGGTGCTGACCCAACACAGGATTCCTCGGTGCAGACCCACATATGATCACTCGGAGTTGACCCACATAGGATCTCTAGGAATTTACCCACACAATATCAATATGGTATTTCCGCATGGAATCCTAGAAAGGTTCCATTTGGGACCCCCAATCACAGACCACAAAGGATCTCTTTTTCATGTTACAGCCAGCTATAGGGTTCCCGCACTATGATTGCTCGTCTCCAGGAGAGTCCGCTACTCAAGACACTGTTAAATACTCCAACATCCACAAAGTCCGATTAAAATGTATCCCAACAGACCACCATGTCATAGGGGTCTCAACACAAAAGACAGTGCATTAATCAGATGCCCGGTCTGTGAGTTATTAGCCGTTTAGTCTTGAGGGCCTGGTTAGATTTGTGCTTCATCCAACCTGACTATGTCCAACCATTCTCCAAAACACTAGTGGGGTATACCAAAGGGACTTTCTCTCTCCAAGGTTTATATCACCACTGACGGTTCGTCAAACGGTCGGCCGGTGCCAATGTTATGGCCAGAAGAGCATAAATGGGTCGAACTGGGTCTGGGTCCGGTCTGACCCGGTCGGACCGACCCCGCCCAACCATACCTGGGCCGAACTGGATTGGGTTGACCCAGCCCAATCCGGGTGGCCTGACCCATGCTGGGTGGTCTGACCCATGCAGGGCGGCCCGGCCTGGCAGCCCCACCTGGGCTGCGCGGGGCAGGGCGGAGGCCCCGATAGCTGTAGGGGCCATGAGGGTGGTCGTGGGTGGTCATGGGGTAGTGCGGTAGGCCGCGGGTTGGCGTGGAAGGCCGTGGGTCAGTGAGGCAACGGGGCGGCACGGCAAGCCGTGGGTCGGCGAGGCCGCGGAACGGTGAGGTCGTGGGGCGGTGAGGTTGGCCGCGTAGCGGTGTAGAATGCCATGGGGAGGCGATGGCCTCGGGTGGCGAAGACCGCGAGGTAGCAGTTCGTCGTGGCTGCTATTGTAACATCCGAACCCCATAATCCCAGCGTCAGTGCATTATTACGTATCATTGGTATGATCACAAAAGATCAAGTCTCGAAAGACCGATTAGTTTAGTAGCCTTGGAAGTACTAGATACATTCATAAGGTTTACATTACATCATAAAAAGGAAAACTACAACAACATTGTTTCCATATAATACACTGAGATCCCATAAACTATCCCTGAAGGTCAGTCAAAATATTCTTCTTTCACATCCTAGGAAAAATAAAACATAGAAAGGTGTGATCTCAGATTCTCAGTAAGGATAACAATATAGTGGAAACTTTCATAAATAACCATAAACATTTAAGGCAATGTATAGAACTAAAAAGAAATCCTTTTCAACATAAACATCATCATAATATTGAAAATATAAATCAAAATAATTCCAATTACTTACTCACATGGATATACTACTATTCGAATAATCACATGCAATATCAATAACCAGTTTTATAATGATGGAATGCATAATGCCAGACTTTCATAACCACATAGTCAAGGCCTTGTGCCAAGACTAGAGATAAGATTTTGTCAAGGCCTTATTCCAAGAGACTAGTCTGACTCATGATACCTATCGATGCATCGAGGGGCTATATGGGGCTCCACCTGTCACTTACTAAGTCTAATTCATTCCTCATATGAAAAGGTTTAAACATAACAAAAACAATCGTATTAAAACTAGCATAAAAAATGTCAATAATTTATCCATAAACCATGAATGGTATAAAAATAACACATCCATATTAAAAAATATCACAAAACCTTCAATACATTATGGAAGTTTTGTATCATAATAAATCAACATCAAATAAGCTTAAAATCCATCAAAGGATGTTGACATAGATGAAATCAAAATCTTTTTTAGAGAAATATCTCTTTCAATTTTGAAATCATTTAAGAGACACATAATTATAAATAAAACATTTATTTTGAAAATATTCTTATATGGTTGTAAGGGAAGCTTCGACGATGCTATAATAGCGAAAAATAGCCGCACCCGCAAGATACGTTAAAAAACATTCTTACCTTAATTTTATCGAAAAGGTCATAAAGTACCTTGTTTAGAAAACGATGGAAAGATTCCTTTCAAACCATTTTATAAAAATTCAAAATGGGTATAAATTACTTTAACCCATAGACTAGAAAATATTAAAAATGTTTTGGACTACATTTTTAAGAAACATGGATGTGGATGATAAAGAGTTCCCAGTAGATAATTACATATAAACAACCTTGTATAATGAAGAGATTATAGAATTAACCCTTACCTTGTACATTTCCTTAGTCGAGGGTAGGTTAAAATCCTATATAATGATGAAATAATTGTTATTAAATTATAAAATAATCATATACATTAATACGATATCATATATGATCTTTTAACATTACTTTGTTAATAATGTCTTAGTATTATCGTCGTTTTGGGTGTTAACTGATTCATTTTCCTTTATATGCTTTGTTACGTAAGTAATGTTTGTTATGGATAGGATATAACTTATTCGTATTTAGAATGATATTAAGTCATTTAATATTATTTTTAATCATCTAATGAAAATTATTCTTGAATGGATACGATGGGAAATGAATCTCATCGCATTCATGGACACGGTAATCCGTACGCACGCACAAGCGACAGTATCATTCTTTTGATATTAAAATAATATATAATTGGATGTTATATCATATATAAAGAAACATTATCATATTATATTTATTATGTACATCAATTACACATAATTATTATACCCATCCAAATAATAATGTATTGAATAACAATTACACCATAACGTGGAGACGGTAAGCCATACGTACGCACGTATGATGACATGTCATTCAAAGGATGGATAGAATGTTGAATGTGGTTGTAACATATTAAAAATAACATCAAAGTATATAGAAGATACTGGAGTTTGTATTTTATAATGGAAACAACAATGAAAATGGTAGTGGAAGAAGAAAGGAACGTGGAAGAGGTGATGAAATATTTACCTCTTCTTCGGGTTCTTCCTTTTGATTGGATCAAAAGGGCTTCTTAGGTTGGATTTCTGACTAAATTAAGGCCTCTAGGATTAGGGAGTACAGTGGAGATGGTATTTCGTCAGGTTTTGGATGAGAGAAATGGCTTTGAAGGTGAGAATTAGAGAGAAGGTGGTGCCCTTTTATAAGAGGGGTGAGGGGCACCTTAGGAAATGCTAGAAATGTTATTTTATAATAAAATAATTTTCTTTTTCTAATGGCTCAAAAATTAATTATTTAAATGATAAGATGGGGATGGGTCTAAAACCACTCAACCAATAGGTTTTATATAGTTTGGGTCACTATATTAACTTTATATTGTAGATTTAACTCTTAGTTAAATAGTTTGACATTTACCATGTCTGTTGGTATTTTTATATTATATGGTTAATAAAATTGCTATACACTTCCAAGTGAACCCCAAGTGGTTCCTTATTTATAAAACTATTATTATATAAGTATTTTGGCCGAACCATAGTTTTTTAGTAATAGAATATCAATTAATAATAAAATATTTGTTTTAAAAACTCTTTTATGTGAATTTTGAAACTATTTGGTATTTTGTTTTTGATAAATTCATAACAGCATTATTACTTAGAAAAAAATCATATAACCAACCCTAACATGTCTTATTAACCTATAAAATTAGTGGAATTCATAAAAAGCCTCAAATTACATTTATTTGGATTTATATAATATCAATTATTTTAATATTTCATTAATTAGGTAATTACTCCATCATCATTGTTTCATTAAAAAATTAAATAATTTAATGTATAAAAAATATAAATAAAATACAATTATGTAGAAAATATTTTTATCTTTCTAATGAATATTTAAAGTTGAATTTATCTTATTTTTAAACCTATATTAAAAATGGTTTAGTTATTAAACTTTGAATTTAACACTTTTAACTCTTCTTTGATTTAAATAATAATAAATGTCCTAATCTAATCCCAGTAGACCTAAAGGATCATATTATATTTCTAAGGTTGTTTTTGGTCGAATTATACTTATCCAATAGAATTAGGACATGTTTTAGGGTAATAATAATTTCATTTTTACCCTTAATTACCCTATTTACTTTTAACCGTGGTAAATAAAAGTAAAAAGTTAGTATTCACCAAAAATAATTTTCATCTTATTAAACCAAATTTTACTTGCTTATATCAACTGTGTCTCTCAGATTTTTGAAATTCAACTCACAGAAGTGGTAAAATTATGTTTGATGTAAATTTGGAAATGCTTCTAGGAGGTGGGTAAAAGACGGTAAAAAGTTCAATAAAATTTTTATATATCTAAAATTATTATAAACTGACACTAATGAATTACATTGAACTTATATAGGTATTATGTGTCTATTTTAAACTAAAATAGATTTAAATGAAATAAATATTTATTTAAATAAAAATTCGGTTTTAAACTAATTCAGTGTTCCTCACTACTCATCAAAAATTAAAAGTTTTCAGAAAAATACCCAAAATTCACCCTAAGCTAATTTTGATATTCCAAATCAAAAAACAAAGTACATTTTGACAGATAAAATATATAATATTTCAAAAAGTGGGTATTACTATTCATAGCGGCTAGTTTGATTGGTTGTTGTGTGTTAGAACTCGAAGTTGCGTACAACACACACTACTGTATTATTCAAAGAGAAACGTACCATGGAAGCTTGGGGTGTCACATTCTCCCCTCCTTAAAATAATTTCATCCTCAAAATTTATGGAGTATTATTACTTAAAAATACTCGGGTGGTTATTCATCATAAGTTCCTCAGGTTCCCACATTGCCTCTTCCATCTTATGATATCTCCATAGAACTTTTACGAGATGAGTCATCTGGTTTCTCAGCACTTGTTCTCTTCTACCAAGAACCTTGACATGCTTTTCAAAATAAGACAGATCGGGTTCCAGTTATAATTTTTCATAGGTGAGTACATGTGTTGGGTCAAGAATGTATTTTCTTAATAGTGATATGTGAAATACATCGTGAACTTTGGAGAGACTTTGCGGCATTTCCAAATGGTAAGCTATAGCCCAAATTCATTCTAGAATTTTGAAAGGTCTGATGTACCTGGGACTCAATTTTCCCTTCTTACCAAAATGTATTACACCCTTCCATGGAGATATCTTCAAGAAAACACGATCTCATACCTAAAATTAAAAATCCTTCCTCCGGTCATCAATATAGCTCTTCTTCCTACTTTGAGCTGCTTCGATGTGGTTTTGGATTACCTTCACATTTTCTATCTTTTCCTCCACAAGTTCTGGGCCTACGAGTTTTCTTTTGTCAACATCATCCCAATAGGTTGGTGTGTGACATCTCTTTCCATATAATGCTTCATAAGGTTCCGTATGAATACTCGAATGGAATATATTGTTATAAGAAAATTCTACCAGATGTAAATATTGATCCCACATACCTTGAAATTCAAGTGATCATGATCTCAACATATCTTATATGGTTTGAATAGTCCATTCTGATTGTCCATCAGTTTGGGGGTGGTAGGCAGTGCTCAAACGAAGTTTTGTATCCAGAGATTTCTGAAGACTTTTCTAGAATCTTGATGTAAAATGGGGATCATGATCAAAAACAATCGATAGTGGTACTCCATGAAGTCTTACAAATTCATGAATATATAGTCTTTCTAAACATTCAAGTGGTAAATATTCCCTTATAATTAATGTCTTCTAAGAGTCTTCAGGATAATATGCAATTGATTTTCACGATCTTCAGAGATTTTTGAGTATACCAAGATATCATCAATAAATACCACTACAAATTCATCAAGATATTCCATGAAAACTCTATTCATTGGATCCATGAAGACAGAGGATGCATTAGTAAATCCAAAAGGCATTACTGTAAACTCGTAATGTCTATACCTAGTTCAAAAGCTATTTTCAAAATGTCTTCCTTCTTCACGCACAAATCATGATATCCAGATCTAAGTTCAATATTTGAAAAGTATTGATCTCCATGAAGATGGTCGAATAAATCATCAATGTGAGGTAGGGGATACTTGTTCTTTATTGTTATAGCATAGATTTTTCTGTAGTCAATGTACAACCTCATAGATCCATCTTTATTCTTAACAAAAAGAAAAGGGGCTACCCATGGAGAAACACTAGGGAAAATAAATACCTTATTACTCAATTACTCTAGTTGTTTCTTTAGTTCCTTTAATTCCATAGTGGCCATTCTATAAGGGGTCTTCGATATGGGGCTTGATTCTGGAATTAAATCAATGGAAAACTCAATTTCTCATTCCAGAGGATGTCCAGGTAAATCTTCTGGAAACACATCAACATATTCTTTCACAATAGGTACATCCTCTATTTGAACATTCCTTTCCTCACCCATAGTTATTTCATTCTCTCCCCCCCCCAATAATTGAATTTAGGTGGGCTAATGGGGGTGGATCTAGATAAGTATTAGGTGGGGACGATTCTACTCTAAAGATAAGGTGTTCTTTATCATCATCATCAAAAATAGTAACCTCATTCTTCTTACAATAATTTTTTGTATCATGGTCTGAAAGCCAATCCATACCAAGGATTATATCAAATTCAATCATGGGTATAATGATGAGATCAGTAGATAAAGAACATTTATATGCCCTAATGGGCACTGATTCACAAAACATTGTTGCAATGATAATTCCCTTAGGAGTTTTAACTAACAACACCATTGTTAAATCAAATTGGAAATATATAATTTTCTTAGAAAACTGGGAATATATGAAACAATATGATGATCCAGAATCAAATAAACCATTGGCTAAACTTGAGGATACCATTAAATTACCTTCCACTACGTCTTTCAGAGCTTCAACCTGAGCAGTAGTGATAGCATAAGCTTGTCCTTGATCCCTTGACCTTTTCTGAGGTAAGTTCCCCTGATGATTATGAAATTCATTTCCATAATTCCCCCTTTCTCTATAATTTTAATATTCAACATCAACAGCCTCTTTCTTCCCCTTGAAATCACGAGCTTGGTGGCCTTTTTCACCACACTCGTAACAGACTCTCATTCCCTTCAGGCATGTACCAGGGTGTTTCTTCCCACATTTACTACAGGATGAATATTCAAATTTTCCCTTATTACCCTTATTTTCATTTCCATGGTGTTCAGTAGATCTCTTCTTCTCTTGCTTTTCTTTAAAGTCGAAAGACTTAGAGAATTCTTTTTCTATCTTGATAGCACATGAGACAATATCTTCATACGATGAGAAGGATTGTGAGACTAATACTCGATGGTGAAATGTTTTTAACCCATCAATGAAATGATCAATCTTACTTATTGTGATACATATATAATATGCAGCATGTCTCACTAACCTTTTAAAGTGAGCTTCATACTTTGCAACATTTTCATCCTCATTTTGCCACAGACTCAGAAATTGACTTTCCATATATTCTTGATGGTCATGAAGAAAGTATTTATCTAAGAAAATTTCATTAAACCTCATCCATTCCATATTTCGTACTTCATCATCTTTATTATTTTTTGAATAAATGACCACCATTGATCAGCTTCTCCAGTGAGGCAGTAAACTGCCATGACAACTTTTTCCATTTTATCTAATCCCCAAGGCGTGGAATATTTTCTCTATGGAATTTATCCATTGATTGGATACTAGTGGATTTGGACCCCCATATAATGTTGGTGGTTGTTTACTCATGAAGAGATCTAAAATTGATCCTCCACACTGTGGATTAGGGTGCTCCATACGGGTAAAGTTATTATTCATAACCAGAGTGAGTTGTCCCAGTATGGGGATTAACTGATCAGCACCAGTTGCATCACCACCTCCACTATAATTATCTTGAGTAGGAGGTAAATCCCTACATGGAGTGTGTGAATTGATATGGCTTCCATTCCTTCTACTAGGCACCATTTCTAAATAATGGCATAAAATAGATTAGTTTATAAATCGAAATATATAATAACAAACTTGTAAACACTTAACATAAATTGAACAGTTTATGGATATAATCCATAATCATAAAAAAATAATTGAGGAATTATATACTCACAAACTCTTTTTAATGGTTTGTAAAGAAAATGAAAATTATCCTAAGAGTATCCCACGAGAGTGTCGTAACCAAGAGTGCAGCAAGGCCCGTTGTCATGCACCAGTTTCTGTTTGATTCTAGATCAAAGCGCTGTTTTTGGGTTGTACCTCTAGGTACATCTATGTCAAAGACTCCTCTACCTGATCATATCCATACAAAGATTTATTGCTTGGAAAACTCACAAAATCTCTACAACACAAATATTCTAGGAAGTTCTTCTATACAAATCCTCAAAGTCTATCTTTGGGCAATGTTCTCAAACCAGAGTTTATCTGAATCTAGTTTTGAAGGTTTATACTAAACATCCTCTGATACCAACTATAATACATAGACCCTAGAAGCATAGATTTGGTTCATTATTACGTATCATTGGCATGATCACAAAAGATCAAGTCTTGAATGACCGATTAGTTTATTAGCCTTGAAAGTACTAGATACATTCATAAGGTTTACATTACATCATAAAATGGAAAACTACAACAACATTGTTTCTATAGACAACACTGAGATACCATATACTATCCCTACAGATCATTCATAATATTCTTTTCGCAACTTGGGAAAAATAAAACATAGAAAGTGGTGAGCTTAGATGCTAAATAAGGATAAAAATATAGCAGAAACATTCATAAATAATCATAAGCATTTACAGCAATGTATAGAACTAAAATGAAAGCATTTTCAACAAAAAACATCATCATGTTTTTTTAAACATAAATCAAAATAAATCCATTTACTTACTCACATGGATATTCTACAAGTCGAATAATCACATGAAATATTAATATCCACTTTTATAATGATGGAATGCATAATGCCAGACTTTCATAACCACATACAGGGCCTTGTGCCAAGACTACAAATAATATTTTGTCAAGGCCTTGTGACAAGACACTAGATTTTCTCATGAGACCTACCGATGCATCGAGGAGCTATATCAGGCTCCGCCCGTCACATACTAAGTCCAATGCATTCCTCATATGAAAAGGTTTAAACATAACAAACACATTCGTATTAAAACTATCATACAAAATATCAACAATTTATCCATAAATCATGAATGGTATAAAAATAACACATCCATTGTCAAACTTATCAGAAAACCTTCAATACAATATGGAAGTTTTGTATCATAATAAATCAACTTCAAGTAACCTTAAAATCCATTGAAAGTTGTTGACATAGATGAAATAAAAACCTTTTTTAGAGAAATTTCTCTTTCTATTTTGAAATAATTTAAGAGTCACATAATTAAAAAAAGAACATTTATTTTGAAAATATTCTTATAAGGTTTTAAGGGAAGCTTCGACGATGCTATATAAGCGAAAAATAGCCGCACTCACCGAATAAGTTAAAAAAACATTCTTACCTTAATTTTGTCGAAAAGGTCATAAGGTACCTTGTTTGGAAAATGATGCAAAGATTCCTTTCAAACCATTTTATAAAAATTCAAACATGGGTATAAATGGCATTAAACAATATACTAGTACATAGTAAAAATGTTTTGGAATTCATTTTTAAGAAACAGGGATGTGGATGATAAAGATGTCCCGGTAGATAATTACTTATAAACATCCTCGGATAATGAAGAGATTTTAGAATGAACCCTTACCTTGTACCTTTCATTGGTCAAGGGTAGTTTAACCTCTTTTATAATGGAGAAATAATTGTTTTGAAATTATATAGGAATCATATACATTAATTTGATATCATATATGATCTTTTAATATTTCTTTGTTAATAATATCCTAGTATTGTCGTTGTTTTGGGTGTTAAATGATTCGTTTTCCTTTATATGATTTGTAACATAAGTAATGTTTGTTATGGATAGGATTTATCTTATTCATATTCAGAATTATATTAAGTATTTGAATATTATTTTTAATCTTCTAACGAAAATTAGTCTTGAATGGATACGATGGGGAATGAATCTCATCACGTTCATGGAGATGATAATCCATACGTACGCACAAGCTAAAATATCATTCATTTGATATTAAAATAATATATTATTAGATGGTATATCATATATAAAAAATAATTATCATTTTATATTTATTATTTTCATTAATTTCACATCATTATTATACCCATACAAATAATAATGTATTGAATAACAATTTCACCATGACGTGGAGATGGTAAGTCGTACGTACGCACGTATGGTGACATGTCAATCGAAGGATGGATAGAATAATGAATATGGTTGTACCATATTTATAATAACATCATAGTATATAGAAGTTACTGGAGTTATTATTTTAGAATGGGAACAACAAAGAAAAAGGAAGTGGAAGAATAAAGGAACTTGAAAAAGGTGATGAAATATTTACCTCTTCTTTGGGATGTTCATTTTGATTTGATCAAAAGGGATCCATAGGTTAGCTTTATGACTAAATTAATGCCTCTAGGATGAATGGATGACAGTTGAGAGGGTATTTGGGCAGGGGTTGACCGAGAAAAATGGCTTTTAAGGTGTGAATTAGAGAGAAGGGGGAGTTCCCTTTTATAAGATGGGTGAGGGGCACCTTAGGAAAAGCTAGAAATATTATTTTATAATAAACTCATTTTCGGTTTCTAATGGCTCCGAAATGAATTATTTAAAGTATAAGGTTGGGATGGGTCTAAAACCACTCAACCAATAGGTTTTATACAGGTTTGGGTCACTATATTATCTTTATATTTTATATTTAACTCTTAGTTAAATAGTTTGTCATTTACCATGCCTTTTTTTATTTTTTTATTATATGGTTGATAAACATACTATATAATTACAAAAGAACCCAAAGTGGTTAATCAATTATAAAACTATCATTATATAAGTCTTTTGGATGAACCATATATTTTTAGGAATATAATATCAATTAATAATATAATATTTGTTTAAAAAAATCTTTTATGTCAATTTTGACAGTATTTGGTATTTTATTTTTTCTAAATTTATAACATCATTATTAATTCTAAAAAAATTCATCTAACCAACCCTAACATGTCATATTAACCAATAAAATTAGTGTAATTCATAAAAAGTCTCAAATTAAATTTATTTGGATATTTATAATATCAATTATTTGAAAATTTCATTAATTAGGTAATTACTGCATCATCATTTTGTCATTAATAAATTATATTATTTAATGTCTAAAAAATATAAATAAAATACCATTATTTAGGAAAGATTTTTTTCATTCTAATAAATATTTATATTCGAATTTATCTTCTATGTAACCCTATATTAATAATGGTTTAGTTATTAAACTTGGAATTTTACACTTTTAACTCTTCATTGAATTAAATAATAATAAATGTTCTAATATAATCCAAGTGGACCTAAAGGATCATATTTTATTCCTAAGGTTTTTTTTGGTAGAATTATACTTATACAATAGAATTAGTATAGGTGTTATGGTAATAATAATATCATTTTTACCCTTAGTTACCCTATTTACGTTTAACCGTGGTAAATAAAGTAAAAAAGTTACTATTCACCAAAAATTATTTTCATCTTATTGAACCAAATTTTAGTTAATAATATCAACAGTGTCTCTAGGAGTTTTGAAATTCAACTCACATAAGCGGTAAAATTATGTTTTATGTAAATTTTCAAATGCTCCTAAGAGTTGGGTAAAAGACAGTAAAAAGTTCAATAAAATTTATATATATCTAAAATTATTATATACTGACTCCAATTAATTACATTGAACTTATATAGGTATTATGTATCTATTTTGACCTAAAAGAAATTTAAATAAAATAAATAATTATTTAGGTAAAAATTCGGATTTAAATTATAACTTAGTGTTTTTCACTATTCATCAAAAATTGAAAGTTTTCAGGAAAATACAAAAAATTTACCCTATGATAATTTCGATATTCCGAATCCAAAAACAAAGTCAATTTTCAAAGATAAAATTTTTAAAATTTCAAAAATTGGGTATTACTATTCATAACGGCTAGTTTGATTGGTTGTGGTGTGTTAGGACTCGAAGTTGCGTACAACACACGCTACTGTATTATTCAAAGAGAAGCATACCATGGAAGCTTGGGGTGTTACAGCTGTGCGGCGTATTCATGTTCCATACCTTCACCAGTGTCAGGCTAGACCAGTCGCCCTTCATTCGTTGCCTTCTTCATGCTCGGCCGTGGTACCGGCTGCGCTTCTCGAGTTCCACTGGTGCCAACTATCAGCACCGGTCGCTGTCACCATTGCAAAGAACACATAAAAGAAGCATAATATTTGTGATGGTTTCAGGACATGTTTGTTTGGCTCGTACCCTCTGCATTAGGGCAGTATCATGCGGCTCAAGGAAGATATTTAAAACATCAATCCCCAAAACCACCGTCAATAACTTTTCCCAAAACCACAAAATAAAACATCTGTGGATCAACTAGTTAGAGAGAGAGTTGATCCGAGTTATTTATTTAGAAGGGAAGAACATGGGAAATATTAATCACATAGAGTTAAACCCATACCTCGAAGGTTTTTTATGTTGGCATGAGAAATAATTCGAAAATGTCGACGTTCGTCATGCCCGCCACACGCCTCTGATTTCAGGCTCATTCATCAGATAAACGCTCTTCAATGGAGGTGGTTCTTCGTTGGAGAATGCTTCTCAAAATTTCTCCCCACTCTCTCTTATGCCAAAATTTTTCCCCTAATGATAAAAATGATGATTCAAAATAAATTTAAGTAGGTTTATCCATTTAATTTATGTTGGCACAAAATTAAATGTCTCAAGGAATTAATTGTTGGGTTGCCATAATTAAAAAAGGAGAATAACTTAATGGGGATTTGAGATGATTCCCCCCCCCCACCATTATGAGGGGTTCAGGTGGTCCCCACCACCATAACCTATGTTGAGAGGTCCCCCCCACCATTATGAGGGGTTCGGGTGGTCCCTACCACCATAACCTATGTCGGGAGGTTTTAGTAGAAATAAAATAAAAGTTTATTTTTTCTTATTTCAATTTCCACAAAACCCCAAATTCTATCTTTTACCCTTGACCTACTGCGGTTAAGGTGACAGTCCTTTTAAGTTAATAATGGAATTGTGAGTACAACGGTGCCCTTGGATTTCAATTCCAAGCCCCAGTTCAAAATTTAGAAAAACCTGCTCGCACGTTTACTGAACGTACCTGGAAAAAAAGTTCGAAAATTAATTTCGGGCACTCCGGGTCTCATAATCATGCGCTGTCAATTTGTTCGAACTCGTAAAATTTCTATATATTTAAAAAATATTACATGGAAATTTCGTGTCTTTACAGTTCACAACTCACTTCTTACTTCTGGTGTATGTAATTCCCTTTGGTATATCATATCAAGAGTCTCCTTATTCTCATGATATCTAAGGGATTATGATTTGAATGTTTCAAGGTTATATGGGAAACTATTGAATGTTTAAGGATTATTTCCTCGAGAATTTTTCAATCATCTCATTTAAATGTATATTTATTTATGTCAAAATCTTTTGATGAATCTATATCCTCTAATATATATAGGTATTGAGAAGGAATATTGTACTTGTATTAGATCTATGTATAATTTTTTATTTGGACTTGCAGTTATGGGTGGGGCCTACTATATCCCCTTGATGCATCGACATGTCACATGAGACAAATCAGTTGGCAACAAACCCTTCCAGTTTGTTTCTAAAAATCATGTCGGTTTCTACCCATAGACTTAAACTGTTTCGATGGTATAGTAGTATCATGTGTCTAATACATGACATCCAATTAATAATCATTCTATTTATTCATTTTCAGTTATTAGAATACATGAGTTTTTCACTACGAAAAAATCGATGGATCCAGTTTCATTCTCAGTTTTTTAATGGCATGTGTTTTTCATTTATTCACTATTTCATAGTGACTACACAAATGTTTTATGATTCAATTATTGTTTATTCATGCTTATACTATTTTTAACCCTTACAGTGCATTTGATCTCACTCATTTCATTTGTTTACCTTCAACAGGTTATGAAGAAGAGACTATTTATTGAGTTCTCATTGATGGAGTTTATTATTTTTTGTTATGTATTGTATTTTTCTTTATTTCTCATTGTAATATGAGTTTCATATATGTATCTAGTTTCACCAAATCTACTAAACTAATCAGTCCTTTGGGATTTTATTCCTTGTAATCATGCCAATGTAATAAAGTAATGCACCATCTCTGAGCTTCTGGGTTTGGGGTTTTACACAAATAAGTAAAAAAAAACTCCATGCTAGTAAGAAGTCTAGGCCAAATTCCCTCTCCCTGGGGAGACTATACTCAATAGAGAATCCAATTCATTATAACTCTAAAACCTAATATTTACCAACTAATTTTCAACAACTAAGTTCATGTTAATAAAATTAATTAAAAACTAATGTAAACATTATTGAAAACTAAATATTATGTAATTGATCCTATCATGTAATACAAGTCTATACAATTTATAAGAATCATTTTATCCCAAAAATATACATACAAAATATTCATATTTTAAAAACACTTTATAAACATGAGTTCTATAAATGGATACAAAAAAAGTAAACAATTTATTTATTTTTCAAGAATATAGATAAAAATATAAAAATTTTATATTCCATTTAGGCATCAAAAATATCATTATTTAATTCCCAAAATTTATAAATTATAAAAAATTTATAAACCATATGAAAATCAAGCATAATAAAAAAAATTAACATTTTTTCATATATCATATTTTTTGACTAATAATATGATTATCAGTCTTAATCTATGATTGAAATATAAAGGTAACCACACATTTCAATCATATCATACAATATAGTCATACTGTAATCAAAAGTTGGTTTCATCTCTTATAATAGGAGATATCGTAATACTCTAATCGTATTTAATGATAACCTCAATATCATAAATACGATATGATGTTTTATTTCTTTCAAAATATATGGATCATTTATTAATTAAGATATCATATATCACATCATATGATATTATTAAAATATATAGGATTCATTATATTATACAAATTTATATAAGGTTTGTGTGTGTTACAACTACAAAAACTAAATAATTTCAATATATTTTATTTTATTATATGGATTCTAACACCTTATGATATTGATGATATTCAAAAAACATCGTGAAAAAATGTTTATTAGTTTAATAACAAGTCTTTGGTACCATTGGTGGGCTTTAGGTGTTTATCTAAATAAATTTGGTACCCAAAGAAGCCCATGTAATACCCTTTCTATCTTGAACTATTTCAGTATACATGAATGTGAGGAATATAAACTAGTGTACCATAATTAGTATAAACTCTATTTATAGTATTCGTAAATGATTAGAAAAAATATGGATCATTAATTAGAAATAAAATTCCTCAAACCTCCAAGGTATGACACATTCCATGGCTCCATTGTAGCATGAAATTGATCTTGAATCACCAAAGGTGTAATGGAACCATCTTACAAAGACAAATCTGTATTCTATAATGAATAGAATATGGTTTTTTATTACATATTTGAAGTGTATATCTAATAGGATAGATCTCATCCCATTTATATACACACATTATTTTATTAGTAAAGTCAAAATTTTGTAGTGTGGGATACCATATCATGGAAACTGATGCATTAATTCCCATTGGTTTGTAGCCATTTAAATGTTTCAAATGGATTCCCATGAAATTAATCAATTTATATCATTGAATAAAAATATGATGAAACTATGTGGTAGCCATGGAATGTGACATAAACTTGATGTTGTAATATGATATATCATTTTCACATCATACTATATTAGTGAGAACGTAGTATCAAGCTCATTCTCATGGTTATATTGTTTAGAAATGTACCCATGATCCCAACATGCATCACATCAATTTTACAGGATAAGATTAGGGGATATCATAAAATACAATATCCTATTTTAATGAACATAAAATAGATATTACAGTCACTCCTTTTTCTACATAAAAATTACATCTTTATAAATAATGACTCTAGATTTGATGCTTCTTTAAAGTCTATGTTCTTCTTCATGTCGGATGGGTTCGACTCTTTGCAGAGATATTAATCCTCTATATTTTAAAATAATTTCAAAAATATTTTTCTGGATGAATATAATTCCACAATGGAACTATCTTATCTCTTTCTTTATTTAGGTTTTAAATATATTAGTGTAACACTTATACTCTTTGAATATTCTACCATCTAGAACCTATTGAAATAAATTTTAATTCATTGTGGCTAATTTATTCAATTATTATTATGTACCTAAACCTGTTTTTATATTTTCAACACTTATTCTTATCCCATAAAATCATATCTTCAATTATATTCCTCTCTTATATATTTCTTTGATAGGTATATAATTTAGATAGTATATATGTTTCTACTACTCTTCTTCCTCTTTACTTATTATGAATTAATAATTTAATCATGTAGCAACCCAATCCCAAAAATCTCAAAGTTGATGTCTTCTATCAATTAAATTGGAATGAATACATGGAATGAAATATCAAAGTACTAAGAGTTTAGTATTATTGGTAAACTAGATGCATACATGAGTATTATATTAAAAATGAATACACTAATTAAAACATAATTGTCTTTATAAATAACTTTTAGGATAACTTTATTCCATCTATTAAATCCATATATATCATTCATAGTATGATTATTGGATTCCTAGGTAAAGGAGACAAAATAAGGGTGTGGTCAAATTCTCAGTAAGGAAAAAATACAGTGGAGGAAATAATGAATCAATTAGATGAATAATTATCGCATGTTAAACAACTGAACACATATACCATTTAATCAACAAACGTAGAAGGAAGTACATAAACAATATGTAAAGGTAATAAATTGAAACACATGTCATCCCAATAAATATATAATGAAAAATAAATATAGAATGGTAATAAACTAAAACACATGAAATTTAATCAATAAACTAATAATGAAATGTATCCATAGATTTTATACAATGAAAACCTCATGGATTATAGTAATGATAACTAAAATGTCTATGAAGTAAATTCCTAATTATTAGATGTCATGTCTAAAGAACATGAGGACATGTACTGTCAAGATCCATCCTCTACATAGTTTAAAACTATGAAGAGAATCCTATTTAATTTCAAAAACTTTTTTTTCTCATGAGAACCTATTAATGAATCAAGGATCTATATGAAGTCTAGGATCCACCTTTCACTGCATGTCTAATGTATTCTCATATAGAATAATAAATTTAATCAATATACAATATTCCTTATCAAATATCTATATGGAATAAAGAATACGATATTATGAATATTTCCCCAAATAATAAGATAACTATCAAAGTAGACACTGTATATATAAAATGGTTAATAGTTTAGGAAATAGTAATATCCATGATAAATGAAATGAATTATTTAGGGCAAATACAATTTTCAATTATCATAGGATACTGAATATTTCATGGAAACTGAAAAATGAATTAATGAAGTGAATGTGAATATTGTCCTTGTCTAAATCAATCATATACTATCAAGAGGATGTATAAGGATTGTATCAACAAATTATATCCCAGGTAGATTAAAATAAAGGGTTGTTGTCATTGATGAATAGAAATACTATAAAATATCTTTTAAAACATTCTTGATGAAAATATACTTTATTTTGAAAAACCTTTCAAAAAACCATTTCTTTGAAAATAACTTGTAAAAACATTTTCTTCAAAAATTAACATTTTAAACATAAAAATTAAAATTCAAGGAAATAACGGCATGTAAATCCATACTTATCATATGAGGTGAAGATAATATTTCTTTTCTATGTTAAAAGGTCAAAAAAATTCCTTGATCGGAATGAAATGAGAAGATTATATTGAAACCATTGGTAAAAGATAAAAAGGGTAATTTTTTTACTAAATCATGTTAAAAATAATTTTGATTTTTTTAATAAAACATGTCTTTAATAAGAAAATGGTTTCTTTGGATAAAGAATGAAATGAAGTCATTTTTTCTTAATAAAACATTTTCTAAAAAATCATGAGTACCATAGAGTAAAAAAATGGTACTAGTGCTTGAAAATGGTCATGAATAACTAGTGTAAGAGAAAATTAAAGGGTTTATTATAAAATTATAAAATAATTTCCTCTGATGTAAATTCAAGTGTAAAAAATATCATATAAAATAATATTATGAGGTAAACCCCTTTAACATATTTTAATGTTAGAGTGAGAATCAATCAATGAGTAGATTATGTGTATCAACTATAAATCTACATATAGAAGAGGAAATGCCTCTATAGAAATTCATAGTAATTATACACATAATCATATAATATTAATGATAATGAAGAATTAATATAACCCAATGAAAATAAATTTGTTATGAAATTATTTTCCACCTGGTAACTTTTAACTCTAATCCACTTAGATGAAATAATTCAAATTTAATGTAAAAATAACTTGAAGAATGATTGAATCATGATATTATTGAAAAAGTGGTAGTATGTGTGCCATATATAAGAAATTTTGTGCATAATAATAAATTTATTGTTTTAATAGAAGGTTAACAATCCTAAAAGGAAGTGATATTGCAAAGATAAGCATTAAAAACGATTCTGAGGAGAATAATCTGTAAACATTCTAAAGTATCTCGTGACACTTTGAAACATTTAAATCATAATATCCATAAATGAATTAAATTAAATAAAACTAAGATTATAATCATAATAAATAGGTCCATGATATAACATTTCAAATGGGATCATATACACTATATAAAATAAACTTGGTGTACAACAACAAATAAGCCCCGATGGAATGTAAATTGAGAATAAATCCCTTACCTTGAATTTGATTTTTCTAATGTTTCTTTAAATTATTTAATATCAAAACTTTGTTAATTATTTAATTTCATGAGAATTTTTTTCATGTTTATCATAACTTTTATTTCATTTATTAATATGTTGTATACAACTACTTAAACAATTACTTTTATGTTGGTTGTTTTGACCAAATTCAGTTTATGTGTCAAAAAAACTTCCCTAGGTTAGATATGGTCAAATGGGTAATTATATAACATTTAAAGAATAATAATAATGACATAATTATCATACTTATAAAAAATTATACTTTTAAAAACAATCATTTAATATGGTTATAAAAAATGAACAAATATTACAATCATGGATATGGTAAGTGATACGTACGCATGAGTAACGTTCTCATTTTTCAATGATTGTTACTGAAAGCTGGTAAGTAGCACCATATATTTCTAAAATGATAATTATATCATAAATAAACTTTTATTTAATCTTATATACTTATATATATAATTCTTTTGATGTAAATAGAATCCCATCATGTCTAGGAGGCAGTAGTCCACACGTCCACGACCGAAATTATCACTTTTTAAGTGTGTGAAAGGGTAACAAGAAATTGATACATATTATATTTATAGGAAGGTAATTACGTCATTAATAAAATATAAATTTTTTATATGTCAAATATTTTTAATTAAAATCATTCTTTATACATTTCATGTATCGTGTGAACGAATCACATTGTTTTTAGGAGGCGGTATTCCACACTTCCACAAATGTTGTTATCGTATTCCCACAAAATATAGTTCATAAAAATATGGTTTATAAAAGAATAAAATAAGTATAAATTCATTATAAATATCATATTTAACATATATAAACATATTTTCCATCATATATTCCAATATTAGAGGTGGTAAAGGAATAATGAATAATCATCATTTCGTGAGGCGATAATTAACTGTTTACATAAATAGTATATTCATAACCCATTAGATGGAAGTGTGTATAAATGTAGGTAAAAACATTAATGAAAAAAATCCTTGTATATTTAGGATAATTTTTTTGTTATATAATCGTGGAACAATAAGATTTTAGGGGGGTTGAAATGGAAATAAAACTAAAGAGATTAAGTAAGGATGCTACCTTTTAATCAGGTAAATCCTTTTGGATTATACCAAGAAGCTTCATTGGATTTATTCCTTACCAAGATGAGTCATCTAGTATTAGGGGAGGGTTTTTGATTATCTATTTCTGTATATATTGGTTTATCCAATGTTTTTAGAGGTGTGAGTAATGGGTAGAAGTGGTGGCCTTTTATAGAAGAACCTACATGGTATTTTTTAAAACAATATAGGCGTACCCATGTTTTACCTATAAAAAGTCTTAAAAAACAAAAAAATCTAAATAATGGAAGTTTTACGGACTAATTATGTCTATAAAATGGGTGTTTGACTATTGGATAGGTCATTTGTGCCTTGAAGTTAAAGGTTTATTCATTTATTAAACATCATTTTGGCATTAATAATTATAATCATCATCATCAGTTATTTATTTATTTGGAGAATGAAATTACAAGGCAAAGCAAGTGAAGAAAAAAAGAGAAATTAGGGGGCGAAAGTAATTAAAACCAAGGGCATCCCCTCTAATGATGTTAACTTCCTCAGGGCCCAAAAAATTCACGTCATAGAAGCAAGACACGCCGGGGTTATGAGCCGCTAGAGAGGAAAGGTGATCTTCCACTTTATTCCCCTCTCACCATGTATGAACCATTTGAATGTTGGTGGATAGCATGCCTTGACATTTTCTGATGATATAGGCAATTGACCAGGGAATAGACATGATGCCTTGTAGGGAATTGAAGAGGATAAGGGAATCAGTTTCAGCTTCAGCGATGTACATGTTTCCTTAGAAGCAGAGGGAAAGACCAGTGAGGAGGGCGTGAGCCTCTTCTTGAAGAGAAGAGTTGTAGCCAAAGTGAGCAGTGAATGCCAAGATAACTGAGCCTCTGGTGTCACGAACAACCCCTCCACCTTTTTAAGCCTTAATAATTATAATTAAATTTAATAACTTTAACTAACATTTTTGGTCAAAAACTAAGTAGAATTTATTAAAAATTATAAATTATTATTATTCCAAATATGGAATCAATTTCTCTAATTCAAATCACCAATGAGGTGGAAATTAAGTTAAATTTAATCATTCATATGGGACAATAATGCAGGTTTATAAAGTATAAATGTTTGCATGTTTACAATGTTTTTATAGTCAATTTCAAATTCAGATTGATTCAAATGACCTAAATTGGATTAATTGATAAAATTATTATCTATTTAAACATTAAAATTAATTAAAAATATTATTTAACCTTATAAAAAAATTATATGAAAATGTAGTTTTGAACTAAAATTCAGTATTTTTCATTATTCATTAAGAACTGTAACTTCACAGAAAAATTCCAAAAATTCACCATAACCTAATTTTTATGTTTCTCTATAAAATATTTAATTTATTTTGACATATATAATCTAAAAAAGTTTAAAAAATTATTTTAAAATAGGTTCTCCATTAAAAGAAGGTAAAAATACCTTAATAAAACTATAGTATTTTATGTGTAATATTGTGTTTGTTCTTATCTTAGGGCTACCAAATATATTGGATGAATATAAAATGTGTTTCATTGAATATATATATATATATATATTTAATTAATATAATTCACTAATAATAATTAATTTAATTTATTAGTGTAAAACAACTTTTTGAGCATAAAAATTAATTTCTATAAAAATATTCCTTCTACATTCATTTGGCTGTTATTTTTATTTATAAATAATTTGTAACTAATGAATTCTTATTATATTTATGTAAGCCACATATTTTCATATATTTGTTAATACTATTCACAAATACAAATTTAATATCTAGGTTATATCTTATTAAATTAAATAATAATATTTCAATAATAGATTATTATTTAGTAAAACATGGTCTTGAGTGTAAGACAATCCATTGAAGATACTCATTATTGCGTATCTAGCATGATCACTCAGTATCACATGCATTAAAAGCTATAAAATATTTTTAATTTACTTAAAATAGTAAAAATATTATAATTACTTCTGATTTTATATTCCCTTATGTGCTTGGTTTCATGTGTCATATGCACTATCAAATAAGAGTTACTCTTTTATAATTTTCATGGTTTTACATTCTTACCACATTAAATAAATTTCATAATCACAATTTCAACTTGATCTTGGTAATATATTTTTGATATTTACTATATTTTAAATCCCACATCACGAGAAGGGTTCATATAATATCCATTATAAAAGAGAGAATGAGAATTAAAAATATCACATGGACTAACATGTATCTAGGTCACTAAGTAGGAGAACCTTTGTGGCATGTAGACATATATACTTGGAGTAAAAGAATAAATATTTATAGGTATTTATTGGGGTCTTCAATCAGAAACAAGTGAATGATAAATGGAAGGTTTAGTGACAAAAATCCATAAATCTTCAATGATTTAGAACACCATCAGTTCAATAAAAATTATGGTATTAGGAAAATATTTTATTTCTAAGTTATTTTCCAAATGTTGGGTAATTATTTTACTACTTAAGAATATAAGAAAATTTACTTACATGTTATGTTTTAATTTTATGTGAAACATTAAATATTTTGGTTATGCTTTGATCAAATTCTAATTCATCCCTTACTTTAGGAAATGGATATCCAAAAATAAAATTGATGCATGTAGAAAAAAATAAACATTTAACAAATCATAAGACCCATAAAATACAGACAAGTATAACTATTGGTTCCTTAACTATTCTCTGAAGTCAATAAGGTTAATATATTAATTTATAAACCAAAAAGGACACATTTCTGGTTCATCATTATTATCTATTAATCACATTTTTCAACTAAAAAATGACATATTAACTAGGATATTGTGTTGGTTAATGTTTTATATGAAACCCTTATCATCCTTTGGTCATAAGTTCAAGTCTCACAACCTAGCCAGATTTGACTGGTTTTCACCTAAATTACAAGTTTTCCTTTTCCAAAAACATATAATTTTGAAAATAAATATAATGGACATCCTTGAAATAAGGTTAATCACTAAATAACCTTTTAACTAAGGTTTTCAATACAACACTAATACATAAATTTCTCATCCACTTATTTCTACATAGATCCTTCCTTGTTCAAGATTGTATCCATAATATCATTTATAGGATTTATAAGTCAGGACACATTATCTTCAATCTAAATCACCAAAGTTTTAACCTATTCCATTCATTATCATTATTTATTCAAATACTTTATAACAGTCTGTAATGAAAATGTGCATTTTATTAATCATATCCTATAGGAGTGTCAAACTAGGTGTGCAATAAGACATATGGTAATGTACCAAGTTACAATGAGTCTGGCCTAGCGCATCTTGTTAGATTTGTTACTCCTAGGTACATCTGTGTTAAAACCATGACCACTTATAGTATCTAGACTGGGATGTATTGCTAGGAGTACCCACATAATCTCTAATCTAACAAAATTATATGGTGTTCTTCTACAATTATCCTCAAATTATACTATATATATATGGTGTCTTACCTATGTTTTCCTAAATCTAGCTCCTAAGGTTTCTACTAAACATTCTCTAGTACCAACTGTATCAACCCATCAACAAAAATCCTAAATCCGGTGTACATTGGCATGATTACAAAGAATCAAATGCCAAAGGATCAAGAGTTTAGTAGTCTTAGAAAACCAGATACATTCATTACTCTTGTATTAGAAATCCTTACACTCATTACAACATAATTATTTTCTAAAATAATTAGAGGATAACTTTATTCCATCTAGTATATCCCTGAATATCTATTATAGTATGCTTCTTTGATTGCTAGGGAAAGGAAGCATAATAAGGGTGAGATCAAATTATAGGTAAGGGAGAAATATAGTGGGGGAAATAATGAATCAATGAGATTAATAATTTTGGAATGGTAAATAACTGAACACACATACAATGTAATCAAAAAACTAAGAAGGAAGTATATTAACAATATGGTATGGTAATAAATTAAAACACATTCTATCCCAATAAATTGATAAGGAAAAATAAATATGTTAGAGTAAGAAAGTAAAACACATTTCATCTAATCTATAATAATAGAATAAAACTCATTTATAGATTTTATCATATGAAACCCTAAGGGACAATAATAATGATAACTAAAATTTGTATGAAGTAAATGACTAATTATTGGACTTCATGTATAAGTCACATGAGGAACTATACTATCAAGATCCATCCTCTGGATAGTTTAAAACTAAATATTGAAATATATTTAATTTGCATAATTTTTATGTCTCATGAGAACCTACTGATGCATCAAGGAGCTATATAATTTCCAGCCTCCACCTATTATTTCAAGTCCAAATCATTATTTATATCGAATTATAAATTTAATAAATAAACAATATGACTTATCAAATACCTGTATGGAATAAAGAATATAGAATTACCAATATTTCCCAAAATAATCAAATAAATGTTGAAATATACAATATATATAAAATGGTATATGGTTTAGGAAATAGTAATATCAATGATAAATGAAAATAAGTATTTTAGGGGAAATTCAATGTTCAATGATCATAGGATATAAAATATTTCACGGGGACTGAAAAATTAATCAAAGAAGTGAATTTGAATACAATACATGTTAAAATTAGTCATTTACCATCCACAAAAAGTATAAGGATGGTGTCACTAAAATATATCCCATGTGGAGTAAAATAAAGAGTTTTTTGCATTGATGAATATAGATACTATAAAAAGATCTTTTAAAAACATTCTTGATGTAAATATCCTTTTATATACATTTTAATTGAAAATAACTTTTTTAAAAAATTATTTCAAAAATAATCTTTTAAACATGAAAAGGAATCTTCAAATAAATGGTGGTGAAGAAATCTTTACTTTCTATATAATGTAAAAAGAACATTCCTTTTACAGAGTAAAAGGTTAGAAAAATGTCTTATTTGGAAGGAAAAAATAATTTTCCATTGAAAACATTGGTAAAATAAAAAAAAAATATTTTAAAAAAAATCATTTTAAAATCATTTTTTAAAAAAAATTTATAAAATGGGGTTTTTACAAGAAAATAAGGTCTCAAAATAATGATAGAAATAAAGTCATTTTTTTAAGAAAACATTTTTTAACAACATCTTGATTACCAAAGAGCGGGAAATGGTACTAATACTTGAAAATGGTCATGAATAACTAGAGGAGGAAAAAATGAAGGGGTTTATTAGAAAAATAATAAAACACTATTCTCTAATTGAAATTAAAGTGTAAAAATCATGCATAAAATGACATTGTAAAGTAAAACCCTCGAAAATATTATAATGTTGGAGTCAAAATCAATCAATGAGTTAATTATGTCTATCAACTATAAATCCCCATATAGAAGAGGAAATGCATTAATATATAGTAAAATCCATTATACACATAATCATATAATATTAACAATAATGAGGAATTAATATAACCCAATGTAATGAAATTGGGTTATAAAATTCTCTTTCACTTGGTAACTTTTAACACAAATCCCCTTTAATGATATAATTCAAATTGAAGCTATAAATATCCTGAAAAATTATTGAATCATGATATTATATGACAAATTGGAATTATATACACCATATATAAGAAATTTGGTGCACAAATATAATGTTATTTTTTCAATATAATTTTAACAATAATAAATGGAAGTGATATTGAAAAGATAATTGTTAAAAACATTCTTGAGGAGAATAATCTTTAAACATTCCAAAGTGTAACATAAAACTTTTAAACACTTAAATAATAATATCCATGAAGGAATTGCAATAAAGGTATCTTATAATATCATGATAATAAAGAGTTTCATGATGTAACATTTAAAATGGTATAATATACACCATATGATATAAATTAGGTGAATAACAACAAATAAGTCTCAATGGAATGTAAATTGAGATGAAATCTCTTACCTTGCATCTGATTTGTCTCATGTTCATATATATTACTGAATAAAAAAATACGTAAATTATTTACTTTATTGATAACCTTTTTATGTTTATAATAAATTTAATTTCACTTATTATTATTTTATATAAAACAACATAAAAAATTATGTTTAATTCGGTAGTTCTGACCAAATTCAGTTTGTGCGACAAAAATAACTTTGGTAGATCAACTATGGTCAAATGGTTATTTAGATAACATCTCTATAATAATAATCATGACATAATTATCATATTTATACAAAAATTATACTTTTAAAAACAATCATTATAACTTTTTTTGAAAAATGAACCAACATTACAATCATGGAGACAGTTAGTTGTATGTATGCATGAGTAACGTTCCCATTTATCAATGATCATTATGAAAAGAAAGTAATCAATGAAATATATTACTAGAATGATATTTATATAATAAATACCATGTTATTTAATGATATATAATTATATATATAATTATTGTAATGTAAATGGAATCACATCATGTTGAGAAGGTGATAGTCCACATATCTACAACCGACATTGTCACTTTTTATGTCTGTGAAAAGGTGCCAAGAAATTGATATATATTTTATTTATTGAATTTTAATTTTTTAATTAATATCATATATATGTTTTCTATGTAATATATTTTTAATTAAAATCATACTTTATATATTCCATGTATCGTGTGAATAAATCACATCATTTTTAGGCGGCAGTGGTCCACACTTCAACAAACGATGTTATCGTATTCCCACAAAATTGAGTGCATAAATATATGTGGTATAAAATAATTAAATAGTTATAAAAAAATTATAAATATTATATTTAACATATATAAATATATTTTTCATCATAATGACCACTATGAAAGGTGGTAAAGTAATAAAGAACAATCATTGTTTTGTGAGGCGGTGGTTCGTCGTTTACATAAACAATGTGTTTGTTACCCATTAGATGGGAGTGTGTGTATGTATAGGTAGAAAACATAACATAATATATAATAGTATATTTATGATACTTATTTTATATAATAATTTAATAATAATAGTTTATGGTTGGAGAATGGAAATAAAACTAAAGAGCTTAATGAAAGATGTTACCTCTTAATCTGGTTACTCCTTTTTTTGTCCCAAAAAGATTCCTCAGATTGCTTTATTCTTAAGAGGAGTATTATAGTATTATGGAAGGGATATTTATGAGATATTTTTTCAGATATTGTTTGATCCAAATTTTCTTGAGAGTTGTGAGGAAGGGGAAGTTGTGATGACCTTTATAGTAGAGGAAAATGACTCATTTGGTTCTTTTTAAAATAGGTTAGGTGTACCCACGTGTTTACCTAAAAAGTAATAAAAAATAATATTATGTTAATGGTATAATTTTGGAAACAAAATAGGTTTTTTAAAGTGGATATTTTATTTGGGGCCTTAAGTTAAAGGTCTAGTCCTTTATTAAGATTAGTTTTTCCTTAATAATTATAAATACTTTAAAAATTTTTTACTAATATTTTTGTTCAAAAACTAAGTTGATCTTATTAAACACTATAATTTATGATTATTCCAAATATAGAAACCATTTTAAAAATTAAATCACATTTTGGCAGAAATTAATTTAAATTTAATCCCCCAGACGGGACGACAATGCTGGTTTTTAAAGTAAAAATGAACAAAATATTTCAATGTTTTTATAGTCAATTTCAAAAATTAATTAATTTAAATGACCTAAATTGGATTAATTGATAAATATATGATCTAATTAAAATTTAAAACCTATTTAAAATGTGATTTAACCTTATAAATAAATTAGATAAAAAATAACTTTGAATTAAAACTCAGTATTTTTCACTATTCATTAAAAAATGAACCTTCACAAAAAAAATAATCACCATGGCCATGTTTTTATGTTTTTATCTAAAATATGAAGTTTATTTTTACATATATAATCTAAATTTTTTTAACAATTTAATTTAAAATAGGTTCACCATTAAAAGGCCGTAAAAATGCCTTAATAAAAATAAAGTATTTATGTATAATATTGGATTGGTTCTTATTTTATGCCTACAAAATCTATTAGATGAATATTGAATGTATTTTATTGAATATTATATATATATTTCATTAATATCAATCAATAATAATAATTAATTTAGTTTATTAGTGTAAAAGTACTTTATAAGCATTAAAATAGTATTTATGAAAATATTTCATTTATATTCAATTGGTTTTAATTTTCATTTATAATTAATTTATTACTAATGAATTCATTTTGTATTTTTATAATCCATATTTTTTCATAATTTAGTTAATACTATTCATAAATACTAATTTAATGGTTTGGTTATATCTTATTATATTAAATAATAATATTTTAATAATATATTATTGTTCGACAAAACTTGGTCTTACGTGTAATACAAGCCATTGAAGAAACCCATTGTAGCATATGTCACACCCTAACTTATTATCACATGAATTAAAATATATAAAATCTATTGAATCTATTTAAAATTGTAAATATATTATAAATACTTGGGATATTATAGTCCCTTACGCACCTGGTGTTGTATTTCATACATGTTATCGAATATAAGTTGCTATTTTAGAATTTCTGGGGTGTTACAAATCATGTGATATATATTTTTATATTATGAATATAGAAACTTAGAAAAATTTATTTTGTGATATCCTTATTTTATATTTTTTTCTCTCCATGAATGTATTTACTAGATTGCATGAATAATAGTCCCGTAACATATTGACCCATGACTTTCATCAAATGTAACTTCTTAATCAAATATCAATAATTAATTCACTTTGATTAATGATTACTTGAATTTTTCCTTTTTCTACCTCATGATATTCCTCAAATATCATAGTTATATTTCCTTAAAAACACCACAAAATATAACTGCTTTTTGAAATCTCTTTCAACCATACTATCAATAATTGAAAATGATTGATAATATACTCACACATGAAAAAATCTAGACATGAGGCTCCAATTTGTGGCCCAAAGGCTCTTCTCCCATTCTATATTGAAAAAAAATTAACTCCCAAAACATTATGCATCAAAAATAAGTTTATAAAAAACATGAAATACTCCAAAAAACTTTACAAGTCACTTAAAAGTATTTCCCTTTGATGGATTTTTACTCCCTATATAATAATTATCATCAACTAAAATACTTATTTACACAGGGATGCCTCCTTCCATTGTCACATTTTAGAAAACTAAACAATATTACATATCATAAAAATATATTATTCTTCCTATGATATTCATGACTTTTCTAGATTCTAACCCTTCTAAATTTTTATAAAACATCCAAAAATGTTATGAATAACGGTAAATTCAATACATTGTTAATTTTTATTCTTCCAAATATATTACATATTCATATGGTTGATATTATAAATCAATGAGTGGTTTCTATTTTCAAAATTTCATAATCACTTATATATATTATGTATGTCATGCCTTAATCGAATTTCAGTGATCACTCTGGATAAACATCTTATGCACATGCTCAAATATATTATATGTAAAGTAAAAATTGAAAATTTTGACTTTTTCACCAATATAGATATATCTTACATAATCATATAACATCACCCATATATCTTAGAAAACTGATATAATATTTTTATATTCACTTGTGGGAAAAAAATTCTAAATAAACTTATCCTATAAAATATTACATGTCCAGGGACTTTTAAAACATCACAAAAACATATCAAAATATTTCTTTCCTAGAAATGATCCATATTAGTCCCAAAACACATGAATTAATTAAATCCTTTAAAAATAAATTCTTTAATACCTCAAAACTAATCAATAAATTCCATAACACATCATAATTTCCACCTTCATAGTCTTTATCTTTTGATTTCCAATATAACATCCATTATAACAACTCTAGATTCTAGTTTTTTTATATTTCTTTTGAAAATATTCCTTCATATATTCTACTTCTAAAATCTCTCAATGGTGATGTATAAATATAACATGGTCATCTTAAACTTTTCACACCATTTATTATATTACATTCATCCCCAATAACATCTAAATATATCTTTGATGTGCATGGTAACCATCTTTTCAACTAACAAATATGGTTCCCATCTATATTATGAAAATATTCTTTTTATTACTTTATACAAGACACTATGACTCCTTATTCTACTCATTATTAACCTTCCACCAAATCTAATTAATTATTTCGGAATATTCAACACTTATTTCTTTATTATATTGATTGAAAAAAATACAACACCAATACTATCAACAACTTCACCACTTATTCTTTATTCTATTTATTAGTAAAGAAATATAACACTAAACACAACATTGGTTCCAATATTAAGTGTTTAATTATGAAACATAATGGTTAAATCTGAATCAACCTTATATATTTTAGGGTTCTCATAGATCAATTATATTTGAAAACATACTATATTTTTTCTTACGATACGTAATGGTTACCATGAAATACATAAATGTTGAACTAGACTGAAAAAAATCAATGTACTAGTACTTAAAGGTTTATATGTAATTATTTAAAGGTTGTAAGGGTTTATAATTAAGGGTTTGATTTTTAATGTTGGTATCTGGATAGTACGTAAGTTTTTATCCAAGATTTTCCAGAAATGTTAGTGGGATAGTCTAGAAACCACAAAAAATAAAGGTATTCACGCAGTGAAGGCTTGAGCTATAAGGGTTTGGTTGTTTCTAGAAACTACGTATCACTTGTGACACCTAGTATTTCATTATAATGAGGGTTTTATTATATGTATTATATCATGAAGATGAGGAATATTCCATGGATCCTATTATTTATGAGGTCATTGTGTTTGGAAAGTAATGTTCACACAATAATGGGATCTTGGGAAATAAATTTGGTTTCATTATTTTTGGTTGGGGGAGTTACATCATGTCATGACCTTAAGGGCCACACAATAGAGTAAATCTGGTAGGTGAATCATGAAATTATCTATATAGTTCATTCCATGATAGATATTTTATATTTTTGTTTAAAATTAAGGAAAATATGTTATTTTTTTCTTTTAAATTGAATATTTTCATTAGGATTCTTAATTTTAAAGATCTATTAACAAAGGGAGGATAATCTCAACTGAATTTCTTCTTCTCCCCTTCATACTTCTTGATATTTTTTGATTGGAGGTAGTTTCCATCATTGTTTATGGTATGATTTCCTTAATCATTCTAGGATATTATTCTTATCCTTATTTCTCATTGATTTGTTTCAGTACAAGGTTTGAGTAATAATTATAGTGAGACATGGTGGGATTGTCCCAAAAAATTTGGATTTTTTCAGCGTGGCTAAAGTCGTTCCTATGAGGATGAATTCAATATAATTATTATAGTTCCATTTTTCTAGATATATTTTTAAATTTATTTATGGATTTACACATGTTTATGGGAAATTTAGGTATGTATCAAATAAGAATTTTAGGATTTTTTATTATTATTGATCTAATTGGATGTTTGGGTTGGTACTCCACCATTTTCCATTATGTTAAGTCACAACAGATAACATGGTGATGTATTTTTAGTTATGACCAAATTATTAATTATAATTTTTTTTGTTTTAATATATAAGTTAATTATATTTTTTTATGATGGATTAAAGTGTTTATTGATGGAATTAAGTTCTCATATTAATGGGAGAGGTTCATTTAGTCTTGGATGATCTTGGGAGGTAGTGGAAAATATTTTCTAAAAGAAAATAACTCTGATTGAGTAAAGTGGTCCCTAAACATATCCCAAAGGTTTATGATTTATGATATGTAACTTGTGATATTATTTCTCTCGACATGCTCTCAATGTACAGTGGAATGAAAATTAATTTTTTAATTTAATTTCCACTAGTGGAACCATAGTTTCATGGAATAAAATAGACCATGGAACACTATGCATGATTTCTTAGTCACCCATGGTCATGGGATTCATCAAATATATGTGTTACGTGATATACTAACCCCGAAGTGGTATAAATTCAGCGATTGAATAAATTGGACCTTGAGATGGTTTCTATTAATTCATTATAAGTTGGTGAGTATGATGTATTTGGAGTGATTGGAATACAGGTAGACTATAAGGAACCTTAATCAACTTTATATCCTTTTGGATAGGAATTGAGGGTGTGGGGTGAGTGTTCCACCCTATACAGCTAGGTTTGAATCTAGGTGGGTTTACCATGAAAAATATTTACTTATAGATTTTCCATGAGAGGGATGATCTATCTTAACTTTGTACGAGAGATAGCTAATATATCATCTATTTTTTATTATGCTTAAACATTAGTTCCTATGTGACCTATTAGTCCATGATGCAATCATTAGTGACTTTTATGTGACTTTGGGGACCCTAGAGGGTACCCATCCTTGTTTTTTATTTGGAGAGGATTAAAATAAGAGGCAAATATAGTGGTATCATTTTATAAATGTGTGTATGGTAATATGTTAGATGAATTTGAGAACAACCTAGGTAATGTATATCGGGTTTTGGGGAGTTTCCAACTCATGTGATTATGGTATATGGTGATAATTGGGTTGGATGATAATTCCCTTTGTGATATATGAGGGTATAAATGATTGTAAATATATAATGTCTCAAAATTTTAAAACCCTATAATTACATAATTAATAATAAGGTTTTCACTTTATAACATTTCAAGGATTTTATTGGTTTATAGTTTTCAAGATTTTAAAAAACACTTATAAATCAAATTTTTACAATTCAATGTGGATACATTAGGTCAATGTATGTTTTTTTCACAAAACTAGTATTCATAAATTCACAATCACGTTTTATTCATGACACACATGCATCACTCAAGGATCATTTTTTTGTTATATTATATATTTTATAATAGTTTCTACTCATCCTTTGCTCCTCTAAGAAACATTTGAAAATTTGGGATGAGATAAAAATTCTCATTAATGGAAATACAAATAAATGAAACTCGTTATTCCATTTTAAAATTCATGAAATTCTATAATAAGTTTTTCCTTCTCATAATAAACCATGAACTTAATTAATCAATTACTCATGAAATAAACATATTTTACCAAAATTATCTTAAAACACTTATAAAGAAATCTTAAACTAAAATATCATAATCATGATGGGTTCATATAAAACTTGGAAACCCATGGAAAAAACATTTCATGAAATTTAACCCTTCCCCCTTAAAAGGGTCATAAACTTTCTTAAAATATAAGCTCATTTTCTAATCTTTTGAAATCACAAGACTTCCATAAAAATCATTTAAAATTATAGAATGATAATGTTGTTACCATGGGATGACATATTCATATAACTCTCAATACCACTGTTAGAAATAAAATGAAACAATCGATTTATTTTAACACATATTCCCCGGATAAAAAATCATTACCCAATTAATTAGAGAGATATATCAGGCTCACCCATAATCATGATCAATGTACAAGGACCATAACATAAATAAAACACATAAAATGTATAATTTACAAAATAAAATCCCATAATTTATTTCATTTAACACATATATAGAAACACTTCAAGTGTCATGTAAAAATAAAGAGAAAAATCCATTTTCATTGTAAACTATTTAATTGAAAATTTACAAAATAAATGGGAAATAATATTTTCTGTGATAAACTAGGAAAATTATAGTGTAAAAAAATTAAATAAAAATGGTTGTTATAGAGTAAAATTACACTCATGTTGTATACAATAAAAAATATTCCTTTCACACTTTTGTAAAAAGGTCAAAAATAACCCATTTATAAAATATTAAAAAATATTATTTTAAAACAATTTTGAACAAATTTAAAAATGGTTTAAAATTAAATTGAAATTATATTTTAATATATTAATGACATTCTTAAAACATTTTAAAGAACATTTATATGTAGTAAAAATTAATTATTAACTTTAAAACTTTTAAAATATTCTTTCTAAGAAAAATACCTTATGAAATTAATAACATTTAAATAAAAATAAAATTAAAGGATAAAACATGAAAAATGTTTTTCAGAAAAATGAATTTCAGTAAATTAATAATAAAATTTTCTCATATTATGGTTTATAAAACACATAAAATAAATAATATTATTAACATGGGATGAGTCTCAATGAAAAGAAATTAAAAAGTGAAATCTCATATTATAAATGTAATCTAGCATCATATCTGCTTTAGATCCCAAATAATAAAATTATATTAGTCATTTAATTATTTAAGGATAATTTTATTTATAATTATATAATCATTATCTCTATTATGTCATTTATTTCCATTTTTTATTTGGTTACTTAATTAGTTATGATTCTATTGGATATTTTTTGGATATTCAGTCCATAATCCCAAAACAAATTCGCTAGGTTCACCATTGTCAAAGGGTTAATTATTTAATTACCTATATAATATTAATTGTGTTATAATTATAATATTTATACATTAAATATACTTTTAAAACCAATAATGTATATCTGGATTGAAAAATGAATCGCATTATCTCCTGGAGACGGTAGTCCATACATACGCATGATCGATGTTTTCATTTTTCTACCAAGTGAAAAGGTAATAAATTAGAAAATAATTTAATTTTAAATAATCATATATAAGTTATTATTTTTATATGTTTGAATTATTTCAATCCTTATGATGATCCTTGTATAGTGGGAATGAAAAATGAATCACATCGCTTTATGGAGGTGGTATTCCACATATACGCATTAACGGAATTATCAATTTCTTACAGATAAAAATGGTAAAAAGGTAACTAATACATTATATTCAAATAATTATAATTATTTATAAAATATCATATATATTAATTTTATCCATAATTTCAACCATCCATATAATCTAGTGACAAAAAATGAAACACGTCACTATTTGGAGATAGTAGTTCGTAAGTTCTCACAAGCGATGATTTCAATTTCGATATGATGGGAAATAATTTGAGAAAGGGTTATTCTAAAATAATTATAAAATTTATTTTTATTTAATATAATTATATTATTATTAAATAATGGTGAAATAAAATTTAAATTAGATAAAAAGGGAATAAACATGAAACACTTGGTTAAGAATTATTCCAATTCCAAGGGAAAACTCCATTAGTTTACACATTAATACTTCATAGGATGGTATTTGGTGAGAAAGAAACCTATAAAATATGGGGAGTTGTGTTTTTGAAATAATTTTATAGTGATTAGATGAACTATAGATCTCAACATATGTTATAAATAGAGGATAACATGTTCCCTTTTATAAGTGAGGGGAGTGGCGTACTTGTAATTTTTAATATTTTTTAAAAATAATAAGTGTATTACTGAAGTTAAATTTGGTCAAAATAGTAAAAATTATAATATAATGTTATAAGGTTCCAATATCATCATCTCATAAGAATTAATATAAAATTTTGTGGCCTTATTACTTATTGTTTACCTTAATTAACCTGATTTACCTTTTACTATAGTGGCACATTTTTACCATGGTTACTATTCATAATGACCATAATTAAAATTTAACTCATTAATAAATTGGAACCTCAGGTTACTAAATATAGAATCTATATTTAAATATTCAATTTTTGTAAGTATTAAAAATTAATTTTAATATAATTGTGCAAAAAATAAAACATAAAAAGCTTATAAAAAATTACAGTTTTAAGAATAAAAATTAACTTATAACTAAATCATATAAAATTTTGATTTCTATGGAGTTATTTAGATTATTTTTTATATAATGGATATTATTTTAATTAAAAAATACAAAAATATAATTGTGAAATTAAATTAATTATTTGAAATTAAATAAAATATGGTTATGTATAAATCAACAATTTTCACTTTTAACTAAAAATTCTATTTTTTCAGAAAAAATTACAAAAAATCATCCAAATACTATTTTAACATTATTTTTTCAGAAATTATATACATTATTTTCATTAAAATTTCAAAAAATGTTTGAAAATATTTACAATGTCCAAGTAGAAAATATAATAAAACCCATTTTTTAAGAAAATGAATTTTTAAGGAAAAAAATACTTCATTTTCAATCCATGTATAATAGCCATATTTAAATGTGTATTATCTCATTAAATTGGATATGTAATATAATTATTTCATTATAATTTGTTATCAATAGTGATTAATTTAATCTATTATGAAAAAAATATACTGCATAGATAAAAAAATTATGATTAATATCTCTTTTACCTTCATAAATTTTTTTCTTCCTTTTTAGACCATTGATAATTAATATATTATTGATTATTAATTAATTAATAAAAAAATCATCAGGAATTTTATAATATATATTCATTTATATTCATACCCTCTAATCTAATGCATCGGTCATAATGGTCATATTTAAATAAGATTATATTATAGTTCGTTTAAATATGATGATATGTATACCACACAATATAGAATATATTACTTAAATGAAATAAATTATAAAATATTGGGGTGTCAAATTATACACCCTTAAAAAATTGTTTCATAACAATTTCATCTTATTTATAATATAAAATCGTTTAAAACATTTTAAATAAATAATTCTATACAGTGGTAGATAAAATAAATGATCCTGAAGGGTAAAAAATTAATATTTAAAAATACCATTATTTAAAACCAACATAGTAATAAGGGAAGAAAAACCATCATTTTAAAAGGGGGGAAAGGAAATATGATGGTCACCAAGAGTAACTTATAATCTTGCTTCCAAATAAGGAGAACATTGAGAGGAATTAAAAATATACACATGAAAATAATAACTGTTTAAGATATAAAATTATACTTTTATGAAGAGAGAATAGATCATAAATTCATCATAAATTATTCTAGAATGTTAACATTTTCATTTTCTTGATTCTTTTACCATCATTATGGACAAAATTATAAAATATACTTACACAATTTCTATTAATTACATAATCTGAATTTCAACATTTCAGTGTTCTTAGAAAAGTTTAACCATTTCTATCTCATCTCTTACTCCAAGAAATGAATTTTTCATGCCTAAAGCACTGAAATTATTTTCCAATGGATCATAAGATCTATAAATGGGTGAAAATTTAATCTTCATTTATTTATCCATAAATGAAACAATGGTTATCTCAAGTTAATATAATATCCAATATGAATAATACTTCTTGTAATGAAATACTACATCAGTTTCCAAAGACACAACAATAACACCCAATGTTCAACTTAAATCATTACATGAATAACTAACATTAAAACTCTTAATAATATTACTAAATAAGTTCAAAACCTAATGATTGGAATTATTTTATCACATATTCTTTGGATGAAAATTTTTCATTAACCTCTAAACAAAATTAAACACTCATAAAGTCAAATATCTAAAATGATTAGGCATTAATCATATAATTTCAAAAACATGATAATTTTTTCCCTAAATTACTAGAAACACCATAAATCCATAATAAAAAATATTATATTCTTCAAAATGATATTTCTATATTTATTCCACAAATAAAATCCAATATTATCCCAAAATATTTCAATTTAACTTAATCATGTAATGTTCTTAATATAGTGAATTTCTTCAAAATAAAATTAATCACTTATTCACTAAATCACATTCAAGTATCAAGGTTATCAACATGATAAAACATATGTTCCCAGAAATATAAAAACCCTTTATCCCAATAAACCATAATTATCTCAACATAAAATATCATATTAACCATATTGGTTATCAAATCCCTTCCAATTATGTTCCCAAAATATAAAATAATTCTTTCTCAAATAAACTATTCATTAAAAAAGGTTAATCTTAAGGGTTATATATACCTTAAATGACTATTAAAACTCAATAAATGTCTCCCAATGTACACTCATCATATTAAACATAAAAAGAATATTGATGCCTTTAAACACATGATCATCCTTAAATTTATCATCCATTCAATAAAATATCACTATATAATAACTCCTCAAACCCAATATATAAACACTTTAATCATTCATAATTCTTCAAAATCCGTTAACCATTACATTCCATTTCTTTTTTTGCTTCCTTCCATAAATAAAAAATATAATCATGTACTATGATTCATCAATATCAAATAATAAACCAAAATATAATTCATTAATTTTAAATTACATTCTTAGTTTCCTCATCTATAACTATAGTAGCTTTAGAAATTTTTATACATTTATTTGTAATATTTTGTAGAATCCCTTCCAAATTTTTTTCCCCAATGATATCAATTTTCATAATTTCGGAACTCCCAAAATATAAATATCTTCATTTTCCTTTAAGTTGTTTCCATGGTACTTATCCCCACAATCTTAACATATTATAAATTTTATCATTTTTCTTCCATGATATTTATTACCTGAACTTCCATGAAACATCATATTTTCTTAATTATTATTTTTTAGAAAATCACTCGTGTTCATGTAGTTAACCATATATTGAAATATATAGTTATGAAAAAACAAAAGAGTATTCACTCCATAATCTATCTCATTTGGTTTCTCATTTGAAAAAAAAAATGTTTTCCTTCACACTCATTGCTTATATGGTTATTTTTGGTAAAATAAATTCCCTTAAACCAAAAATAGTTATTGTGAATATATAAATTAAAATCATAATAAACCATCTAATGAGGTAAATAAACACTAATGTTTCAATAAACATGACATATTATATTAAAATCCTTCAATTAAACCAAAAATAAAAATAATTATACAGAGAATATTAACCTAAAATGTTATAAAAAAAATTAAAAAATGGAAAAATCACATCTTAACCTCTAAAGTTATCTAAAACTTCTTATTTTAGACCAATGTAATGATCAATAACCTAAATAGACCATAATTACAGTTTTTATGAAAATGGTTTCACATTCCTATATTTTGAGGATCATTTTATTTTATAGCAATGGATAATTGAGAAAAAATAACAAAAAACCATTATAATTAAAAGTGGACACTTCCATTAAATGTTTATTTTTTCCCAGAAAAATAGGATTCTTAACTTCATAATCCTCTTTCATTATTGACACACTACCATCATCCTAGGGTAGTTGACTTTATTTGGATGTAGAATTTATAATAGTTCATAGTTATTCCTAAACCCTGTGAAAAAACCTTTAAAACATTAGGCGAGAATAGAAATTTAAGTAAGAGATATAAAAAATAATGGAAACTCACTAGTCAATTTTAAAATTCATGAAAACCTAGTAGAAAGTTTTCCATTTTCTTAATAAACGTTGAGATTAAATAATAAATTAATTACCATTGAAATAAAAGTATTTTAAAAATTTTCTCATAAAATTTAACATAATAAATCATTAATTTAAAATAATAATGATGATTTTTTCATACAAAACATGATAACCCATGAAAAAGTTTTTAAAAAAACATATGTATGACCCTTAAAATAATAATAACGTTTATTATAATATTATCTAATAATATTACCTTTTGAAATCAATATAATTCATGGAAAATTCATTTTATATCATATAATGATCAAGTATTTACCTTTGTACATCATCCACATATCACTCTTATAATCACTCTTACAAATGGAATTACCTAATCAATTAACTCCATCATATATTCCTTGGAGAAAAAAAATAATTTTCAAATACATTATAGAGCTATATTGGCTTCAAATCATCATTATGAAAAATTTCCAATGTAAAAAATAAATATAAAAAACATATTATATTTAAATCATAAATTATCATAAATTATTCCATTAAACACTTACGCAGAAGAAAATTCTGGATTCATGTAAAAATAAAGATAAAAATATGTTTTCTTTGAAAACATTAAATTAAATATTTCCCATAAGAAATGGAAAAAAAATTCTTTGATAAAAAATTATAACATTTAAATTATTATTTTTAATGAATAACAGTCATGATGGTTGGGTATTTCACTCATGTTGTATACATTAAAAAATGTTTACTTTCAAATATTGGTAAAAATGTTAAAAATAACCTATTTTGAAAGTGTTAAAAATGATCTTTTAAAACATTAAATAATACATTAATACATTTTTTAAAATGAATTTGAAAGTAAATTTATTTTTATTTTTATCATACATTAATCTATTCGAAGAACATGGATACTAATAAAAAAATAGAAGAGAAACTTTAAAACTTTTAAAAACGTTTTTAAATAAAAAAACTTATGACATTACGTCCTTTTAAATAAAAATAACAAAGTATGGATGAAATTGAAAAATATTTTTAAAACACATGAATTTCATTAAATGAATGAAAAATTTCATGTTATGACTCGTCCTCAGCGCCCATGTCGTGACTACCCCAAAACCTCCTTCTATAGGCCAGGGGCTGGCGACTAGCACCAAAGTAGAATCCCTGATAAAAAGTGAAGGAATTGCCTTTAAACCTGTAACACACACAGTCTGAACACAAGTAGTAGAAGCAAAATGTACAAATATAGAAAAGAAAGGTGTGCTGAAAGTAAGTGGGCCAGTATACAAACCCATCTGAACATCAAGTACAAGTACAAGTAAAAAGGGTAAACAACTCCTAGATCGTCCACTAGGGAATACTACCTGAAGGGTAGGTATAGATCTCGAACAAATTGTCCCTGAGGTGTGTCCTGCCTAGTCCAGCTCCAAGAAGCCTCCCGTCTGTCACCCTCAGCCTCGATAACTGCTGACCATCGTCTGCACAGAACACAACAAGGTGCAGGCGAAGCCCGTCCATGGGTGAGTATATCAATACTCAGTAAGGGACACGATTCCCCTGAAGGTCTCCCAGAATCCACTAAGGATAAACCAAATTAGTAAGATACAATCACAATGTATCAACATCCCTACATGGGTATATGCCCATACATATACCTAAGTTACCAATCATAGTCCGGCTCCAACACTCTATCCCAAGCACAACCCATTCCACGAAGGAAGTAAACACAATCATCTTGATTATAGAAACTAAAATTCAAGACTCAGCATACACAAGTATACAAATCATGTATAGGGGTAGAGATGATTAGATGTAGCCACTGAATCATCTCCTCGGTCGAACCAACGAAGGATCCTGGAACAGTATCAGCGCTGTCGAACCCACCGAGGATACACGTACAGAAGTCATCACTGTCGAATCCACGGAGGATCCCGGTCCAGTACCATCGTTGTCGAACCCACAGATGATCTTGGTACAGTATCACCAATGTCAAACCCACGGAGGATCCTGGTACAGTAGTAGGTCCACGTAGTATCCTATCATCTCAGTTGCAACCAGCCATTGGGTTCTTGCACACAGTATGCTCGATTCCGGGTGGGTCTACTCCATGATCCAAGTTTCAATACATCAACTATCACAATGTCTCTATTAGATGTATCTCGTAGTTCCATCTCATCATAAGGAACCCAACGCGATAGACGGCGCGTCAATCAGATGCTCGGTCTGTGAGTTATTGGCATTTCCGTTCTAGGGGCCCAATTGGTTTTTAGGTCCAAACCAACCCAACCATAACCCAACTATTTTTAAACCTCAAGTATGGTATTCCAAAACTACCAGTTCCTCCTATAATTTCTGTCTCCAGAGACGGTTCGTCGATCGGACACCTGTAGCCCAAGATACAGACAAAAATGTGATTCCGGGTTAAACGGGTCCAGACTGGGTTACGACCCAGTCCGTGGGTCCGACCCGACCTGTGAGTCCGACCCGGCCCGGCCCGAGGGCAGCCCGGCCTAGGTGGGCGGCTCGGCCTGGCATCCTGGCTGGTTGGCGACCCGACAGCTCACGATTCCCCCTAGCCGCGTCCAGGGGGAAGCCACGTGACCCCTGGCTCCCGAATGACTCGTCCATTCGGGTTTGAGCTGAAACCAGCGCCAGGTGGCATCGGTCCAGCACACATGGGACCTGATGGGGTCCCGCTCCTCCCGGCTGGCCGAGCGGCCAGCGGCTCCCCCAACTCCGTATCGGCCCGCCCGGGCCGCGATTTACCTATTCCACGTGGTGTGATGGCGCCACGCCTTGTCCTCCATGGCCCATCCTAGTCGCGGCCTCCAGCTCCTCCGCGCAGCGCGACGGCGACGCACCACGTCCTCCGTGGCCCAGCATGGCTACAGCCCCCTGCTGCCCTCCGCGTGGTGCGATGGCACCATGTGCCTACTCTGTGGCCCGACATGGCCGCATCTCTCCTTCCACATGTCCCAATGGTGTCACGCCCTCTTGGTGACCCAGCGGCCTTGTGCCTCCGGTTTCTTCACGGCTGATCCAATGCCGGTCGCGTTGATCCGCCTTCGTCATCATCAAACAAGAACAATCAAAGGGGGAGGGTCGGGCTATATTCGTGTTGTCTGAGCCCTTCACGTTACGTTGATATCAATCGGCACATCTCAACCATAAATTGAATGATGAATAACGGAAATAAATTCAACTCAAACCTCTACCTCGTTTGTCGATGATTGTTGATGAAGTCATGGAAAAAGGGTGGATTTCGATTCATTGACGTCGGGAAGCATCCCGGGTAGGAGACCGAGAAAGAAGCGTTGTCGGCGTTCTTCGTGGTCGATGCCTCCTCTGTTGGAATGGTTTAAGATCGATGAAGATGTTCATCATTCTTCGTTGGAAGGATGAAGTTCTCCAAGGGTTCTCTAAAGCTCCACAAAAAAAATGTGCTAACCAAAATAATGGGTTAAGCTAACCCATTATTTAATTGTTGGCCCAAAATAATTCCAAAAAATTCAAATGGGTTTTAATTAATTAATTGAAGGAAATAAATTAATTAATAGAGGGGGTGGGAACTTTAATGATGAGAGTTCAAGAGCCTTCCCCAACTTATGGGGAGTTCAAGGAGGTTTAAAGCTTGTGTGGGCCCCACCTAATAATATCCTCCCAAGGGAGGTTATGTGCGGGTGGGCCCCACCACCATAACCTCTCATGGGAGGTTATGGTGTGGTGGCCCCCACCACTAACCTCCTCTTAGAGATTTAGCCACCAAAAATAAAAATAAAGCGAACACTTTATTTTTATTCAATTTTAATTTAAAACACCAAAAACTAACTTCCATTCTTGTTAGAACGCAACTGCGGTGAAGGTATCACTAAGAAATCACCGACGTTGCAAGTTCAACGGTGCCCTTGAATTTCAATTCCGAGCACTAGTTCAAAAGTTATAAAATCCTGCTTATACGTTTACTGAACGTACCTGAACAAAACATCAGAAATTGATTCTGGGCACACCGGGCCTCAGAATCAAGCGTTTTAAATTTTTGCGGACTCGTAAAAATCCCATGAATTTAAGAAAAAAATATCTGCATAATTTTCAGGTATTTACATTCTCTCCACCTCAGGGCTCTACATCCCGGTAAGCTACAACTCTAACTAAGGAAAAAAATGGGGGTACTGAGCACACATCTAATCCTCCCACTCTCAGGTTCTCTCCTAGAGGTTCTCGTGCTACCAACAAACACGCACCAGAGGTATCGACCATCCATGTAGGACCCACTAATGTCGATCCTCAATCTCCACTAGAACCTCTATGAAAGTCACCCTATCATCGATGTTCAGCTCTCCATGGTTGATGATGTGGGAAGGGTCGTGCACGTATCTTCTCAGCTGAGATGCGTGGAAGAGGTTGTGCACCCGGTGCAACTGAGGTAGAGGATCTAAGCAGCAAGCCACCTCACCCACTGTGCTGAGGACCTGGAAAGGTCCGATGAATCACAAAGATAACTTTCTGCCTCAGCTAAATCTCTATAGACCTCATCTAGGTGAGACTCGTAGGAAGACATGGTCGCCATCCTCGAACTCCAGAGGTCTCCGTCTCCTGTAAATATATGACTTTTTTCTGCTCTGTGCAGTCTTCATCCACTCCTGGATGATCTGCACATTCTCTATGGTAGCTCATACCATCTCTGGTCCCACTAGTGTTGACTCCCCTGGGTCTGTCCATCACAGTGGTGATCTGCAAGGTCGACTGTAAAAGGCCTCAAAAGGTGACATACCGATGGTGGAGTGATAGATGTTGTGGTAGGAAAACTCCACCAAAGCCAAATGGTCCTCACAACTACGACCAAAGTCAAAGACACATGCATGGAGCATGTCATCGAGAGTCTGAATGGTCCTCTCGGTCTGACCATCTATCTGAGGATGGAAGGTGGGGCTCAAGCGAAGCCACGTCCCAAAATCCTCCTGCAACCACTTCCATAGCCAGGAAGTAAATCGTGTGTCACAGTCAGAGACAATAAAAGAAGGTACTCCATGTAAACACACAATCTTCTGCACATAGGGGCATCCCAATATCTCTACTGAGCCCTACTCTCTGATCGGTAGGAAGTGGGCCGACTAGGTAAGTCGTTCTACGATCACCCATATCAAATTTTCACTCCTGGATGTACGTGGAAATCACATCACATAATCCATGGATATCCCATCCCACTTCAACTCTGGGAACTCTAAGGGCTGAACTAAACCTACTGGAACCTGGTTCTCTACATTCACTTACTGAAAAGTGAGGCATCATGAGAGAAACTCTACTACTGCCTTTTTCATAACTGGCCACTAGTGCTGTCGTCGGAGGTCCCGATACATCTTCGAAAAACCTAGATGTACCGCTAGAGGAAATGTGTGGAACTCCCTAAAAACTTCCTTCTGAAGTGATACTGGTACCATAGTACGTCCTCTGAAGAGAATGACATGCTCCCCACCTACAGAAAATCCATCAGGTGCCTTACATATGGATATCTGTGCACATTGAGCCTCTTAGTCAACATCCCCACATTGTGCCTCCCTAACACTCTGAAGATGTTGAGGTTTGACTGTAATAGAATGTAGAAAGGCTGCTCTATCCCGATCCACAAAAGATAACTATAATGCGGCCAGCTGCTCCGTCGCCTCTCCTAGCAGCTGAATGCCTGATCTCTAGCTGAGATCATCTACCAAAATGTTCCCCTTCCCAGGAGTATACACTATCTCGAAGTCATAGTCCTGGAGAAACTCAAGCCAACACCGTTGTCTCAGGTTCAGGTCCTTCTACGAGAAGATGTACCTGAGACTCTGGTGGTCAGAGTAGACTGTAAAATGCTCGCCCATCATATAGAGCCTCCCCATCTTCAAGGAGAAGACCACTGCTGATAACTCCAGGTCATGGGTAGCGTAGTTCTTCTTGTGATGTCTCATCTAACGAGAACCATAAGATATCACTACTCGCTCTTGCATCAGGATGCATCTGAGCCCCGTCCCTAATGCATCGCAATAGAATACATGCCCAACGCCCTCCTCTGGTAGCCTCAAGATGGGCACACTAGTCAGCCTCTTCTTCAGCTCTTGGAAACTCCCTGGCATATCTATGACCACACGAAGGGTCTCCCTTTCTTAGTCAATGCTGAAAGTGGTGCTGCAACTCTGGAAAAGTATGGAAAAAATCTCTGATAATACCCATCCAGTCCCAAAAAACTACGTACCTCCCTCTCACTCTTGGGTGGCTCCTAAAAAAGTAATGCCTCGACCATTTCTAGATCCACTGCAACTACAGCCTTTGAGATGACATGTCCTAGAAAGTGTACCTCTTAGATCCAGAACTGGCACTTCGAGAGCTTACCATAAAGATGGTGATCACGGAGTGTTTCCACTACTACCCACAAATGGTAGGCGTGCTCCTCCTCAGTAGCTGAGTAGATCAGAATTTCCTCGATGAAGACTACCACAAAGCGATCAAGTTATGGATGAAATATCATGTTCATGAGTCCCATGAACACTGCTGGTGTGTTGGTTATGCTGAATGGCATAACCAAGAACTCGTAGTGGCCATACCGGCTTCTGAAGGCCATCTTCTGCACATCCTCATCTCGTACTCTGAGCTGGTGATAGCCCGATCGAAAATCTATCTTTGAGAACCAACGATCTCCCTTCATCTAATCAAAGAGGTCATCAATCCTTGGGAGTGGGTACTTGTTCTTCACGGTTTCATGGTTCATGTGCCGATAATCAATACATAGACGCAAGATCCCATCCTCCTTCTTGGCGAACAAAATCAGGGATGCCCATGGTGAAACACTGGGTCGGATAAATCCATTCCCCTACAAGTCCTCCAGCTATACCTGTAGCTCACGAAGCTCCGTGGGAGCCATCCGATATGCTGGAGTGGATATTAGTGTCATCTTGGGGTACAAGTCAATGTAAAAGCCAACATCTCTTCAAGGAGGTAATCCTAGAACATCACTAGGGAAGATATCCACGTATTGATCCACAAAAATAGGAAAACTCGGACTCCACACATCAACCGCTCTGAGAATGAGGCTACCCAACTGATGTTTGATCAGCTGCCCCCTCCTCTGGGTAAGTCTATCCTATGCAGCAAAGGCTCCCTTCTCACTAGTGAAGGTAAACCTCATCCCATCCTCACGAACACACCACACTTTTCACCTAATGCAGTATATCTGAGCATGAACTATGGAAAACCAGTCCATACCCAAGATGACATCGTAAGGCCTCGACAACGCTACAAGGAGATCCTAGCCGAAGCTCTTTCCTCCTAGAGTAATCTCACAATTCCAGCACCAGCGCATAATCATCGAGTCTACTCCTGTATGAGTCTATAACTGTAATGATCGATCCAAAGACTCCATCAGAATCTCTGAGCTCTGAACGAGGGATGTAAAAATAAAATAATGACTTGCATCTGTGTCTACAATTAATGCAGCAAGGGTGTAGTAGACATAGATAGTACCTAGAATCATCTCAGGTGCGCCATGGTCATAGGCCTCGAATGCCTGGAGCTGAGCCTGCCCCTATCCGCCAGCTTCCTATGGTTGGGGTGGACCTCCTTGTGGTGTTGGTGGTGGTAGGACCTCGAAATGTCATACACCGCCTGTTGCTCGGCCAACTCCTCTACCACGTCCAACTACTCCTAGAGGACCACCACGATCGAACCTCTGCCTTTGCATGGGAAGTCCATCTATTGTCTACGGATCATCAGCATGGCAGGTCAGGCAATCAAAAGCCATGTGACCCTACCCGCCGCATGCATAGCACTGGCTGATCCTCATATGGCTGGCTCTGTCTCATTTTCCCCACACAACCGAACCTGTATCCTAGGGTCGCCCACCTGATGGCCTATTTCTCTTGGACCTCTGTGACATCTGTCTACAGCAAACTGTAAAAGACTCCGCAACGTGTTGCCCTGTGGTGGGTCTCACTGCTGGTGACTGCTCAGAAAGAAAACTCTCCACAATAAGGGCTCGCACTGGAACCCCCACCCGCATCGGAATGCTGAGGGAGATCATTGAATCCCTAATATCATGCCTGAGTCCCTACTCAAAGGTCTGGGCCACTAAGAATGGGTCTCATACCATATTCGTGGAGTAACGCGAGAGGTTGGTGAACCTCGCTGAGTACTGTGCCACCATCACGTTTCCCTATTCCATATTAAGCAGCTCTAGAATCTGCTCCACACGAAGGGTGGCTAGAATAAATTTTGACCAAAAGAGACTCTTAAAGCCTGCCCAGAGTAGTGATGCCTCGTCAGTCACTAGAAGCATCAGGCTCCACCATCTTCCTGATGGTGCCTACAGGAGACTCATGGTAAGGATTACCATGAGGTTGGCTGGTGTACCTAACAGTCTGAAAACTCTTACAATAGGTTCCAGCAAATCCTCAGCTACCTGTGGGTCCATCTCTCCCCTGAACCTGGGCGGCCTCTAGTGCTGGAAATCACGCAATGCACTCAGATGGATTTCACTCTATACTACTAGAGTTGGGGGTATCGGTGGCCCAAAAGGTAGTGGTACCACTGGTACCTCCGCTGTGATGGGGCCCAGCACTGAGGCCTCGTCGCTCGGTGGGAAACCATCTCGTACAAAACATGGAACCCTGGCTGGCTGCCTACGTGGGGCTATCCTGAAAAGAAACATGTGTTCCACAGTAAAAATAATATACCTAGAGAGGTGACAGAAAGTATTCATGAAGAAAACTTTTCAAAGGAAACGCACATGCAATCAGTGTTTTCGTGCACTGAGTCGGAAGAAATAAGTTAGAGTCCTAGTGTATGGATACGTCGACCGTCGCACCAACACCGGTTTCCCTAAACTGATAACCACACCCAAAAAACATAACAATATTTCCATTAATAGAATCAGAGTCCAAGTTCTATGGTAAAACCTCCCTATGATACTAGTTTGTCAAGACCCGTCCTCGAGGCCTATGCCATGACTACCCCAAGCCCACCTTCCATAGGCCAGGGGTTGGCGACTAGCACCAAAGGAGAAACCCTGATAAAAATGGAAGGAATTGCCTTTAAACCTATAACACACATAGTCTAAACACAAGAATTAGAAGCAACAAGTACTAATATAGAATATATAGGTGTGCTGAAAGTAAGTGGGACAGTATACAAACCCATCTGAACAACAAGTACAAGTACAAGTAAAACGGGTGAATAGCTCCTGGATAATCCACTGAGGAATCCTACCAGAAGGGTAGGTACAGATCTCGAACAACTCGCCCCTGAGGTGCATCCCATCTAGTCCAGCTCTGAGCAACCTCCCATACGTCACCCTCAGCCTCAATCACTGATGACCGTCATCTGCACAGAACACAACAAGGTGCGGGCGAAGCCCATGTAGGGGTGAGTATACCAATACTCAGTAGGGGACCCCGAGACCCCCGAAGGTCTCCCAGAATCCACTAAGGATAAACCAAATTAGTAATATACAATCCCGAAGTATCAGCATCCCTACTTAGGTATATTCCCATACATATACCTAAGTTACCTATCACAGTCCGGCTCCAACACTCGAGCACTAGCACAACCCATTCCACAAATGAAGTAAATCCAATCATCTCGATGATAACAACTGAAAGTCAATAATTACCTCACAGAGGTATAAAACTCATATAGAGGGGTAGAGATAATTAGTTATAGCCACTGAATCATCTCCTTTGTCAAACCCACGTTGGATCTTGGAACAATATCAGCACTGTCGAACCCACGGAGGATCCTGGTACAAAAGTCATCATTGTCGAACACATGGAGGATCTCGGTCCAGTACCATCGCTGTCGAACCCATGAAGGATCATGGTATATTATCGTCACTATCGAACCCATGGAGGATCCTAGTATAGTAGTAGGTCCACGTAGGATCCTATCATCTCAGCCGCAGCCAACCATTGGGTTCTCGCACACAACACGCTCGATTCCAGTAGGGTCCGCTCCTCAAGCCGAGTGTAGATACATAAACTACCATGAATTCTAGATTTGATGTATCCTATAGTTAAATCTCGTCATAAGGAACCCAATGCGACAGACATCACGTCAATCAGAAGCCCGGTCTATGAGTTATTGGCATTTCCGTTCGAGGGGCCCGGTTGGTTTTTAGGTTCAAACCAACCCCGACCATACCCAAACTATGTACAAAACTCATGTATGTTATTCCAAAAGTACCGTCTCATTCTAAGAGTTCTGTTCCTGTAGACGGTTCATCAATTGGACACCTGTAGCCCAAGATACAGACGAAAATGTGATTTCAGGTAAAATGGGTCCGGACTAGGGTCTGACCCGGTCCGTGGGTTTGACCCGGACCACGGGTCTGACCCAGCCAAATGGGGTGGCCTGGCCCAGTGGAGGCCCGGCCCAAGTGCAGCCCTGTTCGATGGGGCGGCTCGGCTCAATGGGGTGGCCCAACCAGATGGCGGCCCGACCCGGGTGGGCGGCCCGACCTGAGGGCGGCCCAGCCCGAAAGCCCGATGGGATGGTGACCCGACGGCATGGCCGGATGGAGACCCGGCAACTCGTGGGTCCTATTAACTGCGTCCAGGGGGAAGTCGCGCATCCCCTAGCTTCTGAACGGCTCTGTCGTTTGGGTGTGAGCCGAAACCGGTGCCCGGTGGCGCCAATCCAGCACACGCGAGACCTGATGGGGTCCCGCTCCTCCCTGCTGGCCGAGCGGCCAGCCACTTCGCCAAGGCCCACCCTAGCCACGGCTTCCCTGCTCCACACGGCGCAACGGTGACATGCATCCTATGCCACGTACTGGCCTAGTCGCGGCCTCCATCTCCTCTGCGAGGTGCGACGGCCTCGTGCCACCTCCGCCGCGGCCCAGCATGGCCGCAGCCCCCTACTGCCCTCCGCGTGGCATGATGGCGTCGTGCACCTCCGCCACTGCTCGGCATGGCCGTGGCTCTCCTTCCGCACGTCATGATGGTGCCACACCCTCTTGGAGACCTGGAGGCCTTACGCTTCCAGTTTCTTCACGGCCGATCTGACGCTGGTCGCGTTGCTCTTCCTTTGTCGTCATCAAACGAGAACAATCAAAGGGGGAGGGTCGGGTCATGTTTGTGTGGTCTGAGCCCTCCACATTACATTGATATGAATTAGTACATCTCAACCATAAATTGAACTATGAAGAACGGGAATAAATTCAACTCAAACCCATACCTTGTTTGTCGATGATCGTTGACGAAGTCGTGGAAAAATGGCGGATGTCAATTCGTTGACATCAGGAAGCGTCCAGGGTAGGAGACCGAGGAAGAAGCATCATCAGCGTTCTTCACGGTTGACTCCTCCTCTTTTGGCACAGTTGAAGATCGATGATGATGTTCTTCGTTCATTTTTGGAAGGATGACGTTCTCCAACGGTTCTCCAAAGCTCCACTAAAAAAAGAATGTGCCAACCAAAATAATGGGTTAAGCTAACCCGTTATTTAATTATTGGCCCAAAATAATTCAAAATAATTCAAATGGGTTTTAATTGATAAATTGAAGGAGCTAAATTAATTAACAGAGGGGGATTGGCACTTTAATGAGGGGAGTTCAAGAGCCTTCCCCACCTTATGGGGAGTTCAATGAGGTTTAAAGCTTATGTGGGCCCCACCTAATAATATCCTCCCAAGGGAGGTTATGTGTGGGTGGTTCCCACCACCATAACCTCTCATGGGAGGTTATAGTGTGGTGTCCCACACAACCAACCTCATCTTGGATCTTTAACCACCAAAAATAAAAATAAAGCTAACACTTTATTGTTATTCAATTTTCATTTAAAACCCCCAAAACTAACTTCCATTCTTGTTAGAACGCAACTACGGTGAAGGTATCAATAAGCAATCATCGACACTACGAGTTCAACGGTGCCCTCAGATTTCAATTCCGAGTACCGGTTCAAAAGTTATAAAATCTCGCTCGTACATTTACTGAACGTACCCAAACAAATCTTCGGAAATTGATTTAGGGCACACCGGGCCTCGGAATCAAGCGCCATAACTTTTTGCAGACTCATAAAATCTCATGAATTTAAGAAAACAATTTCCATGAAATTTTTGGGTCTTTAAAATTCATCTATATAGAATTATATTCTCCAAAGAAACTAAAGGATTTGGTGAACATGACATGAGTCAAAGAAAGGGAATTGAGACAAGAAGTAACATACCTTAAATATATTTTATTTTCATAAATTCATTATCACATGAATAATATAATAACATTATTTATTTACCATATTTATAAAAAAAATTATGTTCATTCCATTATCATTATCCCTTTATTTCATTTATTTCTATTTTTTATATAGTTACTTAATTAGTTAAGTTTATGTCTGATGTTTTTAGGACATTTGGTTCATAATCCCTAAAACAAATTGGTAAATTGAATATAGTCATAGGTTTAATGGTTAAATTACATCCATAAAAATATAAATTTTATAATTTTAATATTTATTCATTAAATAAAATTTAAAACCAACTATGTAAGGTGGTTGTGAAAAATAAATAACATCATTTCAGGGCGACAATAGTCTATACAAACACATGAATAACATTTTATTTATATATAGAGTCGTAAAAATAAATAAGATAATATTTTAATCATCAAATATCATTAAACCTATACATTTCGTGTTTATCCATTATTTACAACATTATAATTAGACTTATACGCTAGAAATTAAAAATGAATCACATCCCTTTATAAAAGTTTTATTCCACAAGTATGCCAGAGAGAAGTTACCAATTCCAAAATAATGGTATGGGTAAGAAGTTAAGAAATATATTATCTTTGAATAATTATAATTATTTCACAAATGTCATAAATATTCAATTAATCCATCATTTTAACAATCCATATAATCTGGTGATGAAAAATGAAACACATCACTACGTGAAGATGGTAGTCCATACGTATGAATCGGTGATGATTTCATTTTACATTGGATGTAAGATTAAAAAGTGCTGTACTATAATCATAAAAACATTTCAGTATGTGGATGATACTGAATTTATTATTGTGTCATGGATAAATAATATTTAAAGGGGTTAGAAGAAGATATAAACATGAGTCACTTGGTTAAGAATAATAACTCTCCTTTGTAAAACCTCCCTTAGATTTCAACTTAATCTTTATTAGGTTTGAATTATAGTGAAACTAATAACTTTAGTACATGGGTAATGAATTTGGGTAGATATTTTATTAGAGGTTTTCTGAGTTGGAGTTCTCAAAATATGTGAGGAAGAGAGGAGAAGAGGCTCCCTTTTATAAGTGAGGGGAGTGACACACTTGTAATTTGCCTATACTTTTAAATATTATAAATGTTCTACTCAATTTAATGTGTCTTGAAAACTATCAAAATTATAATATAATAGGATAGGGGTCTATATTAAATCTTCAAATAAGAATTAAGATAATTATTTTTTACCTTATCACTCTGTTTTTACCATATTTAACCAAATTTACCCTTTAACATAATCACACATTTTTATCATGGTTACAATTAATAATGACAAAAAAATGAGTTATCATAGAAATAATAGTATATTAGAGTTTTAAATTTTGTTCCAGTGGTGTTGGTGTTGTGATTTTTCAGAATCCACATGGTTTGGGAGTTTATGGAGTTAGTTTTGATCTTTCTTATGCCATTGGGTAGTGTATATTTATTCATAGAGTTTTTTATCTTAGAAATGGGTCTCTAAGACATGTTATTTACTTATTAATTTAGTAATTTTTCCTTTAGGATTTCACAAAGTGATTCATGTGACATAAAGACACCATACATTTGACTCTATGCATTTGACAGGCGGTACAGAATATTTGTGATTGTGTCATCGACTAGGAGAGCTTGAAAGATGGATGGATGTGATTAAACCCGCCATTCTGAAACTTTTCCTCGATTTTGGATATATGGGTTCCTTTATTTTTGATTTTTGGAATATTCATTTAGTTATTGGATTCAGATCATTGGGTTTATGATGCTCCATGGGCCATGCAAGCATTATTAGGTGGGCGGCTTGAAAGGGAAAATCTTGTGTTGGAACCTATCATTTGATCCTCCCCAAATTATAATGAGTGGTGGATGGGGGATATTAAATTTTGTATCATAATAGTTTGATTCAAATTTTTAATGGAGGGGGGTACACATCAATTTTTTGATTGGCATCATTTGTGTAATTTCTCTAGCAGGGGGGTCGTGAGACATTTGACTGGTGTTTGTTATGTTGTTTTTTCTTCCACTTAAACCTTCAAGTCACTTAATACATATGGTTCATTGAGTTTTCTAGATCATGTTAGTCCCTTGTTCCATGTTCACTTATTTCTTTGTGACTCTAGTCCCTCATTCTATATATTGGTTTCCCCACTTAGCTATATTTAAAAGGGTGTTTCTTTTTCTGATTTCATAAAAGTGGCCTTTATCTTCAACCTATTTAAAAAAAATAAAAAATAATGAAATTAAACCCATTAATAAAATTGATCCTCCTAATTAAAAATAGGAAATAAATTTTTCAAGAATTAATTTGTATAAGTGTCAAAATATCTATTAAGATAATTTCCAAAAACACAACGAAAAACAGTTTTTAGAAAATTAAAAATTTTAACTATTAAATGAACTTATACAAAAATAATATATATTGTTGAATAATCTTTAATTATTTAGATTATGTTTACTTAAATGGATATTATGTTACATTATAACCAAATCCCAAATATAACAATAATTTTAAATTACTTTTTTTAAATAAAAGAATATATGGTATTGAAAAAATAAAAAAAATTTAGTATTCAATAAAAATTTATTATTTCCAAAAAATAAATAATATTCATAATAACAATATTATTAAATAATTATTTCAAAAATTGTTACAGTTTTTCATTGTACATTTTATAATAGTTTTAAAAAAACATTGTAATATCTGGGAACAAAATGCAGTAAAACCAATTTTTGAAGAAAATGTATTTTTGAGGCATTAAATGACTTTATTTTCATTCCACACATAGTAAAAAAATAAAATGATTTTATATTCCTTAAATTTTCTATATAATCTAATAATATCATTTCAATCATTTATAAATAATTATTAAATTAGTCTATTAATATAAAAATACATTGCGCATATAAAAAAGTTTCATGAAATATATTCATTCCACCTTCATAAAAAATTCCATCATTTCAAACCAATTGATAATAAATATTTATTGATTATAAATTTATTAATGATAAAAATACACATATATTCCATAATATGGTTAATCCTATTCATACTTATAAATTCAATGATGAGGTTATAATGATCAAATTTAAATAGAAGTATATTGGGGTTCACTTAAACTCGATGTTGTGTATACCACAGGCTATAAAATATATTACACAAAGAAAATAAATTATAAAATCTAGGGACATTGTATTATATTCTCCCATTTCATGACCTAATCTAGTTAGAACCTCTCCTAGTACTATTAAGAGTGTGATAGTTACCCCAGAAGCCTGCCTACAATAGGCACCATCTTGGCAACTCGAACCTAGTGTACAACATACACATATAAAAGGAATTCCCACTACTATAATCTAAACATATAGACATTTATATATAGTTACAATTTTCAAAACCATTAATGAGTCTCTTATTTTCAATTTTTTAGAGAATAATGTAACCATAGGTTACCCTATAGTCATGGTTTTGAAAACCATGACTAAAGGGTTCCCGCACAACCAGGGGAAAATATTTTTTCAATGGAAGGGCAAGATAAGCCCCTATTGTAATAGTTTTCTAACATAGAGTTATGGTTTTAAATAAATATATAAAAATATATTGATATATATTTTAAAAAAATTTTCTAGTCTAGTTTTTAAGTATTTTCATCATGACCTAGAAGTATAGGTGTCGAAACTCAGTTTTGTTTTATTTTTTGAAACCGGTAGTCGTAGTTTTGGAAACCATGAGTATAGAGTTTTAAAGGGATAAATCATTATCTTATCTTTACCTAGTTGAAAAAAATCATGACCACAACTTATATTCGTTTTTTTACCTGTATCCATGGTTTAAATCCATGACTATAACGAAAATTTCTATTAGTGTACCCTCATAAAATCCCATGAATGATAAAATGAAACCCCCAACCAATAACAAAAGATATACATTAAGAAAAAAAGTTCCCAAAACCAAAAATTGATATATATTTCATAAATTAATCACAAAATAGATGAATTAATGAGCTCTTAAAACTCTAAATCATCCTCCTTCTTTATCCATGTTCCTAAATAACTACTCTCATTTCCCTCAAACTATCCTATGAAGTACTTTACAAAACAAATTGGGGTGAGAACTTGGAAGTATATAGTAGGATAGTCTATATGAACAAATAAAAAACCTTTTCAAATAAATATAAAATATTAATAACCATTTATATTAACCATAAAAAATATAACCACATATATAATAAAAAATATTCATGGAAAATATAACTGTCTAACTCCATATTTTACATCATTTTCAAAAACATTATTTTCCATCCACAACATCTTCAATAATATCCCAACCATTATTTATAACCCATTCCATCACTAATATCCAAGAAATGTAATTATGTCTAAATCCATCATAAATTTTAACAAGATAAAAGGTCATGTAAATTCAAAACATCTCCCTCCTGTTGTCCAAATGACTAGTCCAACTATAAACTATAACACCCCAACATTTAATGGTATGTTTCTCTTAAATAATTTCAATTCATTAGATACCTATATATTCTCTAAAGAACGGAGTCTATTTGAAAAAACTCTATGTTATTTATAATATATATTCATAACAAAGCCATTAAACTTAAATTTCCACTTCTGTGTTTTGAATTTCAAAAAACGGACATACACGGTTGTGATCAGGGTGATATTTGGAGTCTGATGGAATCAACTTAATTTTCGGTGAATAGTAACTTACCCTTATGAATAGAAACTTAACCTTATGAATAGTAGCATACCCTTATGAATAGTAATATGACCCTTATGAATGGTAACCTTACCCATGAAAGTATAAATAAAAATTAGGCACCTTAAAGATGAAGATGAATATTTTATTGGTTGTTTTTTTTTTTGATTAAATGGTGAATTCAATTAAGAATTAAATTTATCTTGTTTATAATTTTTTTTTGAAAAATGGAGTTCATTTTTGGATTATAAGTGTCAAAAATGGCTAGGTTTAATTTTTGGTATTTTTCTAAAATACTTGAATTTTTTTAGAAAAGTAAAATACTGTAACTACAATATAAATACATTATGAGATAAATATACTATTCATTGAATCATGGATGATGTAAGAAACCATTAGTTAAAAATAACATGAATTTATTTCTATTTTTTTCATTTAATCATTATTATTTATTGTCTTAGGGAAAATAATAAACTAATGACTAAAATATAAAAAAACCCTCCTCCCACTACTATAAATACCACCCCTTACACCCTCATTTATTCACACCTCTCAAGCTTTAAGACCTGCCTAAAATGTTCTAAATTATCTCCCTATGCTCCTACCCCACATCCAGAATCCATTTTTCTCCTCAAAATTCCAAATCCTCTCCCTTAAAGAGGCTCGCAAAGGAATATAGATTCAAGAGTTAAATTCCTCTTTTCAATTATTTTGTTTTCTTTTCAGGTTCCTTTGTTATATTTTCTATTCTCACCTCTTATCATCCAAATTTTATGAAAACTATAGTACATTATATGAACACTAATTTTTTTATGATAATTTAAAATTCCATCATCATCTCTTCTTTTCCATCTTTTTATTCTATAAATGAAAACATCATTCGGGATGTGTTAATTATCCAGTTCAAGGAAGATGGGTTTTCAGTTAGTATTACTATCTTCAAGACCGGTCATGAAACTATTATAATGGTTGAACCATATCATAATATATTTATTCTATCTTATTTAATGTTCTAGAATCCTTACACACCCATAATATAAAATAATAATACAAAACAAGTTCATTAGCACAAAACTTCCAAGTTAATCCAAACGTTTATCATTAAATTTTATCTAAGAGCCATCTTCATGGTATATAACCAAATTAATTATAAGATAATTTATATCTCGTTAATATCACTTATATTATATATTAACAATTTTTTATGTTTAACCACATTTCAAATGAACTTCCATTTATGAATATAAGTAATATGATTATGAAAACCAAGGAATAAAATGCTTCCAAAATAATAAAATTGAACCACTTAAACCCATAAAAAATTCCATGAATGAACCTAATATGGTTAACCTAAATCAATTAGAATTATATTAGGTTTCGGAATTATTAATTAGTAAATATAAATTTTATTATTCAGTTCATTAAGATCAATCAAAGAACACATCCGGGCATAAGGTAAGGGGTTTCTCATCTCACTTTTATTTCCATTATATTTCCATTGTTCGCCACTAATTTCTTATATTTAGTGTATGTTTAATGCCATTTGACATATAATATCATTATTATTTTTATATTCACGGTATTAAGTGATTCACTTGATGATTATTAACTCAATTGATTATAATGTTGTAAGTGGTTTCTCATCTCACGTTTATTTTCATGAGATTTCCATTGTTAACCACTTAATTATTGTATGTGGTGTATTTTTACTTCCATTTAATATATAATATCATGATTGTATTTATATTAATGGTATTCGGTGATTCATATTATTATTATAAACTCTATTGATTACAATATTTCGAGTCACTTTGTTTCGATTTCCATTTTATTGTGATTTACATGGTATTGTGAACCTAATCATTATTATGTGGTATAATTACTTCCCCTTTGAGATAATTTTAAATTTGAAATTGTAATTAAATTATATATCCATATTCTTGTTACATTGATATGATTATTGTCTTAGTCATATTCCATTTTATATATGGTTTTTATGTGGAATGTTGCTTTAACTGTGGAAATATTGATGAATATGTATCCTTTACTCAATACAGATTTTGAAAATGTATATTATTCTTGTATTAAATAGTTTTATAAGGAATGATTTGGAATGGAAGTGATGGGTGAGACCTACTATAGCCCCTTGATGCATCAATAGGTCTCATGATACAAATCAGTTGGCGATAAACCCTTCAAGTTTGTTTCCAAAAATTCAGATGGGTTTCTACCCACAGACTTAAACCATATCCATGGTATAATGGTTCATGTTCTAGATACATGAAGTCCAAATAATAATAATTCTATTTATTCTTTATTTAGTTTTTTAATTACCATGATATTTTCACCATGAAAAAATATATAGTACATTTTTATTCTCATCTTATTGATGGTATGTGTTTTCATTTATTCATCATGACATATTAGTTATTTATAATTGATTGTGATTCATTTATTATTGATCCATGATTCCACTATGCATAACCCTTACTGAGAATTTGATCTAACCCATATTAAGTCTCCTTTCCCCATGTTATAAAGAAGTGAAACTTGAATAATCTTTCAAGGAGGCAGTTTATTTCAGTTTATTATGTATCATGTTGTATTTTATATCTTTACAAATGTACTATGGGTACCATGTATGTAATGTGATCTTATAAAACTACTAAAATAATCAGTCCTTATAGATTTTACTCCTTTTTATCCTGCCAATACAATAAATTAATGCACTTGGTCTAGGATTCTAGGGTTGGGGAATTATAGTTGGTATTAAAGGAAGTCTAACAACAAGCTTGAAAAATAGATTTATGAAACATATTTTAGAGGAAATAACCCTAATATAGACTTTGAGGATAAGAATAGATTAACATCCTAGAATTTTGGTAAGGTAGATACTATGTGGGTTTTCCAAGAAAATATATCCATATCTAGATATTACAAGTGGATGTGGTTCTGGTATAGATGTACCTACTGTAACAACTCCAAAAAGAAGTCTTGGGTTTAACATAAGTTATCCTATTACACGACAATAAGCCTTACTACGCACCTAGTTTGACAGTCTCGTGGGATATTCTTAGGATAAATCAAATTTTCTTTAAAAACCATTATGAATGATTTAAAATTAAATAGAAACCATGTTTATGATTTTGAGATTAGCTTTGCATAAATTTTCAAATTTTGTTAAGTGTTTTCTATTTAGAAATTATGCATTATGACATAATTTAATGTATTCAATTATTTAGTAATGGCGTCTAATATAAAAAATGGAATCAATACCCATGGAGAATGTAGGGATTTCCCCACTGATAAGTCAACACAGTCAGTGTTGGAAAGGATCAGATCATGAACATATTAGGAAAAAATACTTAGGATGTGAATAATAACCATGTTACACCTATATTGGATCGTTTCATGCGATATAGGCCCCCATATTTTAATTGGGATACTAATCTAGTGCTTGCTGAGCAGTGGATCAAGTCCCTTGATAATGTATTTCTAGAATTATGATGAAATAAAAATGAAAAGGTATTACTGGTAGTACATTACCTCAAGGGTGTTGTTGATCAATGGTAGTCATTGATCCAAAATACCATGGAGGAAGAAGAAATAGAAGATATGGAATGGATAACTTTTAAGAAAACATTCTTCGAAAAATATTTCCCCCTTGAACAATGAACTAAAATGAAGAGAATATTATTTAGCCTAAAGAAAAGGGAATAATAGAGTTTTTCGGAGTATGAGGCTACCTTCACATGATTATCTAGGTATACTATAGATTACGTAGGTGATTAGGAATAAAAGATTAATCAATTCTTTTAAAGTATTAATTCAAGTATTCAAATGGAACTAGCTTCTCAAACATTTTCATCATATGATGAAATTGTATTAAGTTCCATCAAAATAGAGAAGTAATTCTATAGATCAATATTTTTCAATGGAAAACAAGACAAGAATAGGTACTCTGATAACCATGGAAAAGGTGAAGAGGCAAAAAAGAAGAATGGAATAAAGCAATTCCCATTATATGAGAACTGTGGAAAGAATCATCCTGGAAAATTTTTGAAAGGCCTGAGAGTTTTCTATAAGTATGGAGATAAGGTTCATCAATATAATTAATTCAATGAGAAGAAACAATTCAATGTCATTCAATTCTACAATTTTAGATAGATGAGACATTATGAAAATGAGTTTCTTAAGTTCCAAGAAAACATTCCTCAAAAAATGACATGTAAGAAAGGGTAATCTTATATGATTACAACTATAAAGGTTGATGTTCCTAATGATGTGGTGGCAGATACTTTAATTGTTTCCTTAAACTTAACCAATGAATTATTTCATTTTGTATCATCAAAATCCTTTATATCATCCCTGTTTTAGAAGAAAAATAGAAATTTCCAATTTTATTTAATGAAGGATTTGTCAGTAAAAACTCCTAAGGTGTGTATCATTGCAACAAAGATGTGTCGGTTAGTCCAAATTATTACACATAAATGTAATTTAGTTTATAACCTTATCATCATACATATTGTTTACTTTGATATAATTATTATTATGAATTGGATTTCAAATTATGATGTGAAAATATATTGTAAGAAAAATGAAGTTACAATTATTGAGAATAGTGTAGAAACCCTTATCTTTAGAGTAGAAACATCATCATTTGGATATTATCCAGATCCACCTTCAGTAGTTCTTCTAAATGAAACTCTTGGGGAGGAAGATAAAATATCATCTATGGATATTCAAAGTGAATATTTACCTATTCTCAAATAATAAATTGATGTATTTCCATAGGTTTTACCTGGACACCCTACAGAGTGGGAAGTTATGTTCTCTATTGATTTAATTCTTGGTGAAAGACCTATATCAAAGACACCTTAAATAATGGCCAATTTGGAATTAGTAAAACACAAGAAAAATCTAGATTAATTGAGTGATAAAAGGATTTATCTTCCCTAGTGTTTCTCCATGGGTAGCCCCTATTCTCTTTTTCAAGAAGAAAGATGGATCTATGAGGTTGTGCATTCACTATAGGGAGATCAATGTTATTATGATAAAGAAAAAGTATCCTCTTCCTCACATTGATGATTTATTTCATAAACTTCATGGACCCCAACAGTTTTCAAAGATTGACCTTAGATTTGGATATCATCAACTGCAGGTGGTGAAGGAAGATATTCCTAAGAAAACATTTTGAACTATTTATGGTCATTATGAGTTTATAGTAATGCCTTTTGGGCTGACTAATACACCCTCTATTTTAATGGATCTAATGAATAGGGGGTTTAAAGATTATTTTGATGAATTTTTGGTGGTATTTATCGATGATATCCTATTATACTCCAAAAGATACAAAGACCCTGAGAATCACTTGCAGATTATTTTGAAAATCATAGAAGAAATGAATTATATAGGAATTTTATAAAGTGTGAATTTTGGATTCAATCAGTTTATTTTATTTTCTATATTGTCTCTAAGGATGTAATCCTAGTTTATCATTTGAAGACAAAGGAAATCTAATAATGTCATATGCCGATAAACATAATTGAGGTACGTAGTTTTATTAGATTAGACGGTTACTATAGGTGTTTCATTCAGATGTTCACCCAATTGGATAACTCATTAACCAAGATCACATCAAAAGCGGTTAAGTTGGTATGGAAAGAATAATATATAAAATGCTTTGAAAAATTGAAATGAAGATTGTACGATGCTCAAATTTTGTCTCTTCATTCTAGAAATGATGGATTTATGATATACAGTGATACATCAATGAATAGACTGGGTTCCTTCCTTATGAAAATTATAATGTTATTGTTTATGCATCAAGGCAGTTTAAGACTCATGAGAAAAATTAACCAACTCATGATCTTGAGTTATCATCCATAATATTTTCTCTAAAAATATAGAGACATTATCTCTAAAGTAAAATATGGGACATATATATGTATCAAGAGATATTGAAATACATTTCTAATTTGAAAAAACACTACATGAGGCAAAGTAAATGGCTCGAGTTACTCAAATATTATGATTTTTCAATACACTACCACCCAAAATGGAAAATAAGGTGGATGACACATTAAGCAAGAGTGATCAGGGACTTTAAACCCAAATGAGGATTGAGAGAGATCTTATATTCATGGATCTGCTAAAGATGGATATGGGAATTGTTAAGGAAAGGGAAACATCTTTCCTTTTTCAAATGATTTTTAAACCATCTTTACTAGAGATGATAAAAAACTAACATTTTGATGATGAGAATATACAAATGAAAATTAAAGCTATTAAGTAGGGAATATTGGAATAATTCATGTATGATGATGGAGTTATGAAATTTAGAAGGAGGATATGTATTCCATCAGTACCTGAGCTAAAAATTGAACTATTAGATGATGGTCATAGCTAAAATTTCTCCATTCACCCTAGTTGCACCAATATGTATAGGGATCTGAATGAACATTTTTGGTGGGATAAAATCAAATGAGAAATTGTTGACTATGTGTCAAGGTGTCTAGTTTTCCAAAAAGTTAAGGCCAAGAGACAACATCCTAGAGGGGCCATGCAACCTATATCTATTAATATGTGGAAGTAGGATGGAATTATGATGGACTTTTTAACAGGGAAATTGAGGACACCTAGAAAGAATGATTCAATATGGTTAATGGTTGATTATCTTAAAAAATCATCACATTGCCTTGCTATAAGAGAGGATTTACCAATTGAGCACCTGGAAAGATGCTATATTAATAAATTTGTAAGACTTCATGGCTTACCTCTATCTATTATGATTAATTGATATCCCTGGTATACATCAAAATTCTGGAAAATTCTATAGAAGTCCATGGATACTGAGCTTCATGTGATTATTTATTATCACCCCCAAACCGACAGAAAGTTTGAAAGGACTATTCAAGCACAGGAAGACATGTTGATATCATGATATCTTGACTTTTAATGTTTCTTGGATAAATACATATATTTTTTGTAATTTTTCACAATAATAGTTTCCATTCTAGCATTCAAATGGCGCCATATGAAACATTATATGGAAATATGTTTTGAACTCCAAATTTTTGGGATGAAGTTTGCGAGAGAAAACTTATTGAACCAGAAATTATTGAATAGAAAACTGCAAAGGTAATGAAAATTAAGTCCCATGTTAAAGTATCCCAAATTTGTAAAAATAGTTATACTAACAATAAGAGAAAGGATTTGGATTTTCAAGTGGGAGATCACGTCTTTCCAAAATCATCTCCATGGAATGGTGCCTTAAGGTTCGGTAAGAAAGGGAAACTGAGCCCTGGGTACATTGGACCATTTGATATTCTAGAAAGAATTGGTTATGTAGATTGCTATTTAGAAATGCCACCAATTCTCTCCAATGTTCAAAATGTTTACCACATGTTGTTTTTAAATAAATACATTCCAAACCCAATTCATGTACTCACCAATGAAGAAATAGAGCTGGATCTTTATTTGTCATACTATGAAGAGCCTATCAGAATTCTTGACATAGGGGAGAAATTATTTAGAAATCAGATGACTCAAATAGTAAAGGTTCTCTATAGAAACCATAAAATGGAGGAAGTAATGTGGGAACCATTGGAAGTTAGGAAGAAGAAAAATCTGCATATTTTTAGGGAGCAATCTACATGAAAAATTTTGAAAACGAAATTTCTGGAGGAAAGATTATAACACTCCAATATTTAATAGTATGTTTCTATAAAATAATTTCAATAAATTAGATAGAATATATTTCATAAAGCACTAATTCTATGTGAAACAAAATTTTCTTGTTTATAAGATATAGTCATCACATATCAATTAAAGTTAAATTTTCCTCCTCTGTGTTTTGAATTCTTAAATACAAACATACACAGTTGCGATCAAGGTGATATTTGAATTCTGATGAAATCAAATTAATTTTTGGTGAATAGTAATTTACCCTTATAAATAGTGACTTACTTTTTTGAATAGTAATATGATCCTTATGAATAGTAACCTTACGCATGAAAGTATAAATAAAATTTTGGCACCTTAAAATTGAAGATGAATATTTTAAGTGTTGGTATTTTTTGATTAAATGATGTCTTTAATTAAAAATTAAATTTATCATATTTAGAAAATTATTTTTTAAAAATAGAGTTCATTTTTATATTCTAAATTTTGAAAAATGGTAAGTGTGAATTATTGGTATTTTTATGAAATACTCGAATTTTTTGTGAATTGTAAAATACGGTAATTACAATATAAATACATTATGAGATAAATATGCTATTCCTTGCATCATGGATGATGTAAGAAACCATTAATTATAACTCAAAAGAACATATTACTATTTTTCTTCATGTAGACATCACTATTTTTTGTCCTAAGGAAAAATAATAAACTAATGATTAAAATATTAAGAAAACCCTCTTCCCCTCCACTATAAATACCACCCCTCACACCCCCATTTTTTCACACCTCTAAAGCTTTAATCCTTGCCTAAATTCTGCTCAAATATCATTCTAAGATCCTCCCCCAAATCCATTATCCCTTGGTCTCATAAAAAGACCAAATCTTATACCCAAAAGAGGCTCTCAAAGAAAGATAGATTCAAAAGGTAAATTCAACTTTTCAATTATTTTGTTTTCTTTTCAATATCCTTTGTTATCATTTCTATTCTCACCTATTATCATCCAAATGTTATGAAATTTTTTTACCTTATATGTACTATAATTTTGTTATTATAATTTATTATTCCATCATCATCTCTTATTTTATCTCCTTTTATACTATAAATGAAAACACCGTCTGAGATGTGTTAATTATCACGTTCAAGGAAGATGGGTTTTCAATTTACCTTAATATCTTCAACAATAGTCATAAAACATTTTTAATGGTTTAAAAATATAATAATATGTTTATTTTATCTTATTTAGTGTTATGGGATCCTTACACACTCATAATATAAAATAATAATACAAAACAAGTTCATTATGCACAAACCCGCCATGTTAATCCAAGCGTTTATCATTAACTTTTATCTAATGAGTCATCCTCATGTAATATAACCAAAATCATTATATGATAATTTATATATCTATAATTTAACTAATATTATATATTAAAAATTATATATGTTTACCCACATTTCAAACAAACTTCCATTCATGAATACAGGTAAACTGGTCAGGAAAACCAAGGAAGAAAATGCTTCAAAAATAGTAAAAGCGAACCTCTTAAACCCATCAAAAATTCCATTAATGAACCTGATAAGGTTAAAATAAATAAATTAAATATATATATATGGTTATTTAATTATTAATTAATGATGATAAATTTTATTATTCAGTTTATTAAGATCAATCGAAGAACACATTCAGGCATAAGGTAAGGGGTTTCTCATCTCACTTCTATTTCCATGAGATTTACATTTTTTTCCACTTATTTATTTTATTTGGTGTATGTTTTAAAACCATTTTATATATAATATCATTATTCTATTTATATTAATGGTATTCAGTTATTCACTTGATGATTATTAACTCGATTGATTATAATGTTGTAAGGGGTTTCTCATCTCAATTTTATTTCCATGAGATTTCCATTGTTCGCCAATTATTTCTTGTATTTGGTATATTTTTACTTCAATTTGATATATAATATCGTGATTATATTTATATTCATTGTATTAAGTGATTCACTTGATGATTATTAGCTCGATTGATTATATTGTTGTAAGGGACGTTGTTTCGATTTCAATTTCATTGTGATTTACTTGGTATTGTGCACCTAATCATTATTATGTGGTGTAACTACTTTCCATTTGAGATAAATTTTATTTTTAAATTATAATTAAATTATATATCCATATTATTGTTACATGGATATTATTATTTTCTCAGTTTTATACCATTTTACGTATGGTATTTATGTGAAATGTTACTTTAACTGTGGAAATAATGATGAATCAGAATCCTTTAATCAATATGGGTATTGAAAATGAATATTGTTCTTATATTAAATCATTATATAAAGAATTATTTGTATTGGGAGTGATGGGTGGGGCCCACTATATCCTCTATCACTATTATAAATCCTACCTATACCAACACACCTCTACCAACGATTTGTAAAAACCGTTGGAATAGGTCCCCTTTCCCAACAGTTTTTTGAAACCATTCGGTTAGTCTACTTTGACACCACTTTTCCCAATTGTATTGAGAAAATGTTGGGAAAATGTATGGATGTCCTAATAGTTTTACAAAACCATTGGGATAGGCTACTTTGACACCACTTTTCCCAAAGGTTTTGAAACACTGATTGGAAAGGGTATGGCTATCACAACAGTTTTCAGAAACCATTAGGATATGCCACTTTGACCCCACTATTCCCAAGATTTTTAGAAAACTGTTGGGAAAGGATATTGATATCCAAATGGTTTTTCCAAACTATTAGGATAGACCAGTTTGAGAACACATTTCCCAATAGTTTTGAAAAACCTTTTGGAAAGGCCACTTTGACACTGCTTTTCCCAACAGATTTTGAAAACCGTAAGGATAGGGTATGGCTATCCTAATGGTTTTTCAAAACCATTGGGATAGACCTATTTGATAACACCTTTCCCAATGGTTTTGGAAAACTATTGGGAAAGACCATATTTACAAGGGTACCTATCCCAGCAGTTTTGAGAACCATTGGGATAGGTACACTTACTTTTTATGAATTCTTATCTCGAATATCATAAAATAAAGCAATATATAAATTGTATATATCTATATATCCAAATATATTCACAAAGTTAACTGTATGGTAGTGGAAATGTCTTTTATATATAACGTGCAGGTTTTGGGTTCAAACCTCTATAGTAACATTTCGTATATTTACATATCCCCACACAAAATCACCCAATGGATTCCAAAACATTTGGTATAGGTTATACCAACAGTTTGGGGACTAATACCAACAGTTCAAGACCATTGGTATAGGATAGTTTTCATTATTTTTGATACATATAAAGGTCTCATGAGACAAATTAGTTGGCGATAAACCCTTCAAGTTTGTTTCCAAAAAATAAGATGGGTTTCTACCCACTGACTTAAACCGTCTCGGTTGTATAATGGTTCATGTGCCAGATACATGACATCCAAATAATAATCATTCTCTTTATTCTGTATTCATTTTTTACATTCCATGAGGTTTTCACTATGAAAAAATATATGGATTCTTTTTTATTCTCAACTTAATGATGGAAAGTGTTTTCATTTATTTATCATTCCATATTAGGTATGTATAATTTATTATGATTCACTTATTGTTGATCCATTATTATACTATGTGTAACCCTTACTTGTCATTTGATTTCACCCATATTAGGTTTCCTTTCCCCATGTTATGAAGAGGAGAACCTTGAATAATCTTTCAAGGAGGCAGTTTATATTCGTTTATTATGTATCATGTTGTATTTTCTATCTATCCAAATGTACTATGGGTACCATATATGTAATTTGGTCTTCCAAAAATTCTAAACTAATTAGTACTTATGGATTTATTCCTTGTAATCCCACCAATAAAATAAATTAATGCACCGGCTCTAGGTTTCTAGGGTCGAGGTACTATAGAAATAGTAGTGAGCATGCAAAAATACCCCTCACTAACTGACCAAGGATTCAAAAATGAAACAACATTAAAATACATCACTCTATTCCAAAAAATTTCATCATACCACATATCTATGTACCACAACATCCAAGGCATATATATTATTCCACTACCATATATTACATCACCACATATCCACAAAACCATCACCTTGTATCCACCTTCCCAAATAGACATCAATATGGTAACTTAAACATGAAGGGAATCAACCTCATTTCCTCCCCCTTACATTTACATCCCAAAACCATAACCTCATTTCCACATCATCCTCATCAAAGTAGGGAACTTTTAATATGAAGGACAACAAATCCATTCCCTCCTCCCACAATGAATTACATCAATCATGTATCACCACAACAACTAGATAATCAAGTAAACAATATATTTCATACTAATAACATCAAAACATTATATCACATGAGAATATACCAACTTTTACCCATCAAAATCCATAATCATAATCCATTAGATAGATATTACAAACTATAAGCATATTCCAACTAAGATCTATCATATCTCAAAAATTTTCACCTAACTTCCTCCTCCACTACATCACATTCCCATAACCACATCCATAATATCATATTGACAACATGATTTCCACACACAAAAACCCAAATTCCCACCTCACATAATCATCCATAGTATAGAGAATACCAAAAGGAAAAATTCACAAAATTAACAATTTTATATTCCACATCATTTCAAATTCCATCACTTTCAATATAAAAACGTCAAAAATTTAGCATACCATTCATTTCCATATTCTTAATTATAAAAATTAATCAACCCACCATCCATATTCTAATTATCTAATAAAGATTCAATTAAATAATTAAGACTTATTAATATCCCATTGCTTATTTAATTTTATACATTACAACATGAAATCATCCCACTATTATAATCATATTGACATACATGTTTTTTCAATTCATGTTTTATTTCACAACACATGAATCATTATTTAATAACAAATTTCTTATATTTAAATCATAATTTGTATCTCACCATCCTTATATTTAATAATATGTTAACTCACCCTGCTTTTAAGGGCATATCGGTGAGACAGTGACCCTAATAACCATCCCCACAAAAATGTTTGGAGGAATATTTAACTTATCATGTTTATTAATTCCCAACCTATACTCCCACTTCATATTTAATTAGTCATTACCAAATGTATCTTATAATAGTATATCAATGTTAAAGGGAATCTATTATAATCAAAAACACACAAATCCATTGATTCTCATCACAAAACATTCCTAAAATGACATAAAAATCATGGAAAATATAATTATATAATTCCATTAGAAATAACACCCAATTATACTAATAATACACTTAATTAATTTATTTTTCCAAAACAAGACTTCATGTTAAATCAATTTATATTATGTAACTAGAACCACCTCAACTCCTTATTTCAAACATCTTTTTAGTTACCTCATTTAAATGATTAATTTTCTCTGAAAGTAAATCTCATCATATAGTGATAATAACTATATCCTTTAAAACAATATGAACCATATACTTTTATGTGTAATAGTAACAAAAAACAATATATAGGATATATAATAAGGAGTTCATAAAGAACAAGAAACTCTTCTTCCCAATCGAATTTAATCTTAACTGATTTATTATCTTCACTTAGTTTATTATTATTTAAAGATAATTCTCCAAATATTCATCACTCTTCCTATAAATAATGATCAACCAAGAATCCACATCAAAAAAATAGTAGAAGAATACAAGAACATACCTTGAAGGAAGCATGGTATGATGGTTAAAATATTGCTATAGAAGATGGAAAAAAGAGTTTTAAAATCTCTTACATGAACCAAAAATTTACCATCCATTATGAAATTAAGGAGAATAATAATATGAACACAATACCTGAACCACGTGATATGGTACTTAATTTACTTAAACCATAGTAATATCCCATCAAACCACAATATAACCCACTGTATATCCCCTCTCTAAGGAGGAACAAGGGGAGAACCAAGAACAATATGTAAGAAACTCACCTCAAATCCCAAGTAATTGATCCACTACTGCTGAGGGAAAATACCTATCAATGAGAACTCAGTTGTCTCCAAAATCATGCAATTAACTTTCTGAAGGTCAAGAGGAAGTTAATGAATAAATTTGAATCTATAAGGGCTTCCAAATTTATAATAGTTGTATAAATTCAAAGTGTAAAAACATTATAGGTGATGATCACACTACGATGGTTATAAGTCAACCAAACATTTAGAAATTACATCGTGGTCTACTCAATCTCCATGCATTTAAACTATTTTCAGGAAATTCAAATCAATAATATTATGGGTGGTTATGGTGTAAATATTATCACCACTCTATAACACATAAATTATCAAAATTATAAAATTACTATGAACCAAAACCAAAAACCAAGTTATATTATATAGAATAACAGTATCCAAAAAGGTAGAACCATCATTTCAGCCTCTTATGGCTTCACATCGTGACTTTTATGGCCATGCTGTGATAAAATTTCACGGAAAATTAAAAAATACTAAGGGAACTTCCATACCATGTAAAACCCTCTATTTCGAGACTAATAAATAGGAAAAGGAAATACATAAGATTAAATATATCTTATATAACATGCTTTTAGATAAACCTATGGTATTCTACATTACCAAAATCCTCTCAAAACCTTGTACATCATGACTAGACTCAATATTTTATGACCTTATACCCCCTCAAAACAATGTGAAAATTCACGTGGCATACTACTCAAACCTTGACATAATTCCACAACCTGAAAGAACCTATTAATAGACTTTTCATGGCGCACCACATGTCACCACATCGTGAATCACCTCTCCTAGCCAGAATTACAACTTGGTTAGCTCCGCCCTTCCTCTAAAATTATTCCTTAATACTTATATCACCAAAAGATAAAATCTAATAGGATAAGGTGTTATGGGTCACTACAATAGATACCTATCAAACAATTATCATCCCCAAGAATCAAAACCATACCAAAAAAATAAAACCAATTCATATCCAAAAAAGATTAGATACCTCTCAAATGGAACAAATTTACTATCAACACATTCAGTAATGTCTAATGTAAAATTATTATTACAAGTAAAACACCTAGAAAAATTACATAACCATGAAAGATACAATTCAAACATGAATTTCACCATTATGAGATACTAGAAATAACATTGACCACCTTCTCCCACAACTAAATCTTTATTAACTACTCATTTCACTCATATTTTATTAATATAGTTACCTTTAAGAAATAAATTTGAAAATTTAAAACCTTGAAAATAAAATTTCAATGACTTGTAATAAAACATAATTACTAAAATTTTAAATGTCATTCTAAACATTATTTTAAAATGAATAGGTTCAAAATCCAAAATCTGATTTTAATGAAAGGAACAGGTTTATTCGAGGACACCCACACAATTATATCTTCATTCAAGACTGAGAAAAAATGTGAATCCTGGGGAATTCATACTATTGATTCCCTAAAGGATTACATCAGAAAAATATCAACTCATCTGTATCAGGACACATTGAGCTACTCAAACCCATGGATCTAAAATTCATTCTAGCTCTATAAAATCACATGTCCCTCTTCTTCCATGAATTCCAAGACACAAAACCTATATCATTAATATCCTCCATACCAACATCCTAGGAGTTTCCTTTATTGTGATACCCCATCATCGATAAAGCTTTATTCATGATCTCTTATCAATCATTCACCAATTACATGGATTTAAACTACAATTCCATAATAGATAGCTAAATATATTACCTCATCGAAAAATCAATATTTTTCACTTGTCCAATCTCATTGATAGGAAAATGCGAACACTGACTATCTAGATTCAGTAAATGGTTCCCAAATCTATAATCACTCTCAATCCCCTATTAAATATTATAAATATCTTCAATTTGATCGCACAACTATACTCATTAAAATAAATACATATTTTATAATTCATTAAATTCACCCCATGTCATATCTTTCAGGACAACACACTCTATATCCCATCATCTTCTAGCCACCATTATGAAATAATCCAATAGTCCATTATACATGGAGTCGATCTACAGTATTCACCAACCTAAAGAAAACCTTATCTTATTCTTACCAATCTTTATCATCAAGTATAAAGGTTCCATTAAAGAACATTATTACTTCTTTTTATTACAATTTCATTAATGATCTATCCCATGATTACTCTTTCTGCCCTACACACCTAAAAACATAATGGTGTTTGAATAAAATAGCTTTCGATAAAATAAAAAAAGGTTTTTTCACAAACCTGAAAAAGCACATAAAAATTATATAGAATAATATAATTTCATAATAAAATACATCAATTCAAGCCTTAATCCCCCCAACCATCTCCACCAAAAAAACCCTCTACATAGCCTAATTATCAATCCAACTCAAGATTAACATTGTACCACTACTATCACATCACCAAAATTTTCCCATGATAACCATGGAAACCCAACCACAACATCCAACACTTATCACCACTTAAATAACCCATTAAATAACAAAAAAGTCATTTAATTATCAAATAACTAGTCATACAACACCAATATCACTCACACAATATAGCATAGATGCCAACAAACCCAAAACCAACCACAAAATAACCCAATGAGGATACTAATCATCATAATACAAATGAATCATACAAGTATAATATAAAACTAAAACATAAAAAAACTCTTCAATAATTAATTTTTAAGACATCCCTTCACATTAGTCTAGCATATCTTGTTTAATCAATATTACAACAATTTTTGATATTAGGAATCTATTTAAATACCATCTTTAAATTATTAGCCTTTTATGGAAGTTGTAACCATATATTAAATAAAAAAAGTGTACATAATCATAGTGGTAGTAAATATCACTGAAGATGATCACATCACAAGGAATTTTAGAAAAACAGCATAGAACTCTTAAGGACCATCAAGGCTTGGTTAAGTGGTAAAAGTAAAGAGTTAAATTCCCACTACATGGGAACTGGGGTAGGTTCTAGTCTTTAGACACTTGAATTTAATTGGGGTAGATGGTAAGTAGGTAGGTAGGTATGTCTCGAAAAATATGTGTTGTTATACCTACCAATACACACAGTACCCACTAATATTTTATTATGAGGTTATAGTTTTAATTGACTTTTAATTTCAACTTATATTTTTTCATGAGGCCAGGGTTGAAATCTTTTCAACCACCTTGAGGGGAATTCATGTGATGAGTGATTATCTTGGTGCAAGGTGGTAAACAAAAAATTGAACAAAGGAGCACTATACAAGTAAAGCTCAGAATAAAGTGTTAAGGAGGGGAACCATATTGTTGTCTTAAGTGATGAGATTCTAGGAGAAAGACTATATCAGGGTGCTCGTGATATATAGTATAGAATAGGGTAACTGCAGTTCATGTGGGTGTTATTGTTGTGACATCCTAGGAATTTCAACATAACTTAAGAACACTGCATCACAGTGTTATGGACCACAATGTTGAGATGGTGGGAAACTATGTGATTGTATTCAAGCACTAGGCCTTTAAGTCATATAATGTTTGGACATATAGTTCATTTAAGGGTTTTCACTCAACTCGTAAAAGGGGGATAATATAAAATTAAAATAAAATAGAATTTGAATTAGAGAACTCCCAAGAATGAACTTTGTTATGAGAAAACTCCACATTAGACAAATTTAAAATCATATATTCATGAGTTTTAAAATTAGTTAACAAAAAAACATGTTAGTACCTCTGAGGGAAAAATAATAAAATAAAACATCATAAATAATAATATAACTTCTTTAAATCTTCATACCTCAAGATTCAATATCACTAAAACATTATTTTATATTTAAACAAAAAAATATCACATGATTTATTTTTATGCTTCATATTGTTCATGATCAAATAAAAAATTATATAATCATATCATTACCAATTAAGTATAATTTAATAATTTCACACTCTTAATTAAATTTTAAAGGTATATAATACTCAATACACAAACATGGTTGAGGAAATATACATTAATTATTCAAATAAAAGTGAACCAAAGTAATCTGTGACATGTATTATACAATGGTTCCATATCAATTGATGGAAATTTTTTTGAAACTATTACACATTCCATCTATATTGAGTATTCCATATTTACTCTTCATTTTTAATAGTAAATTATTAGAATATAAAAAATACCCTTAAGTATGCATATCAATATTTCCACAAAATACACATGAAATATTATTTAATTGTCAATTTATAACACATAAATATTTTCATATTTCAAAACAGTAGTCATTCCTACAAAGAAATAATAAATTTATTCACTAAAAAGTTTCTTAAATTTAATGTTTTAGGGTTGATAGTGCTTTTCATCTTCCAAAAATTGTAAAATTAAATGAGAAAAATATTTCTGTATAATAAATTTCTAACACATTCATATTATATATCATGATTATAAGGAAACTCATGGTACAAAATTTCATCAAAAAATTAAATATTTATGAAGCATGGTTCTAATAAAATTATTTAAGAATAATGATGTTGAATTTATTGAGGGAAAATTGTTTTATAAAGGCTATTAAAAATTACTAATTACATTAAAACAGAACATTTTAAATATTATTTACAAAGAATTCTAGACATCTTGGGCATAGATAAATACACTATGAATTTTAATAATGGAAATGGTAATTTTATGATGAGAAAACATATTATAGAAATCATGGGAACAACATATCCAAGTTCCAAAAAGAATTTATTTAAATAGTATATTATTTTTAATCACTATTTCAATTTTACATAATTTAGTGAAACCATTTTGAAAATATAACTATAGAATAAAAGTTTCAAAAATATAGAAAAATTATCATAAAACCTTGATAATACCCAAAATGTAAATATCAATATTGCTAATGAAAATGATACATGTTACTTCCTATGATTTATACATTGCAAGAGTTACACTTCCACATAAATTTTTTTGATGGGTTTTAAAAGTACATATAAGATCAAAAGGGACCCTAAATATCAATGTTAAAATTGATATCCTTGGTTTAATTCACAAGTTATGATCAAGTTCCACTATTACCATATACTTTCATACAAACCTCATTTTTTTCTAACTCCAAACACCACTATAACTATAAATTCATGATATTTTAAAAGTTTAAAATAATTTTTGATAAAGTATATGACATGAAACACCAAGATTAGAAGAGAATTTTGAACCTTGATACATTGTGATATATTCATTTATAAATAGATTTAATATATTTGATAGCTTATGGAATATGTAGCCCTAGGTCTAAATGAACCATAATAACCTAGCCGTTAAATTAGTAGGTATGAATAGTAATAACTAAATTATGAATATTATATGGTTTACACATGTATTAAATAATTTAAATTATTGTTTTTTGATTGGAAATAATATAAAATTCGTTTAAAAAAATAAATCTTTTCAAAAAATACTATTTTTCTAAAAGGCGGTTTAGTAACACTTTGTGCACATAATTTAAAATTAAATTTTACCACATTTAGAAAATTTATTTTTAAAAAAAAAATAAGTCCATTTTTTAAATTGGCATATCAAAATTATCTTTGGGTGCATTTTTTATATTTTTCTAAAAAGTTTCATTTTTCATTGAATACTGAAAAATACTGATTTTTTTTAAAATGGACATTTATTTAAATTATTTCAAAGCCCCATTTTATTTTTATGTATTCTTAAAAGTAAAATTTAATCAATTATATATTAATTATTAGAAATTTTTTTCATTGGAATTATTTTCATATTCAATTTCAACATTAGTTTTTTAAATTTTTTTAACGTTTATCCTTTAAAAAACTATTTTTTCAACATGATTATAGCTTTAATTTGTTTTTTATAATTCCAATTAAGTGAGAGGAATCTTTAAAAAATAAAATAAATATTTTTAATAATCATAATATATATTATCGAATAATTTCAACTAAATTTTTTACCATAATGAATAGTGAAAACAGTTGAAATTATTTACCACGATTAAGGTAAAAACGGTTTTACCAGAGGTTAAACCAAAAAGATAAGGCTTAAAAATGACCATAAATTGATCTAATTCCTATTTTATTGTAAAATTTAGACCTTATATTTTATAAGGTTCTAAAATGATCCTTTTCATCCTTTTAAATTAATAACAATGAGGGTGTAATTCTTTTGTTTCAAAATAGCAAGTGTGTCCTCTCCCAAACTTATAAAAGGCCAGCCCCTTTCCTCTCATTTATACCCCAAAAAATTAATTTTTTCAGTCAATACCTACCTTAATAACTTCAATACATACCTTCCTAATCGTAGAATAATTTTTTGGGTTATAAATCCAACCTAGGAACGATTTTTTTGAAAACCAAAAGAAGATGTAAAGTCGTTAACTATGCATTTTCTATTATTTATTCCACCACATCCTCCAAATATTATTACAATGTGATTAAATAAAAAAATATTATATATACTGATATTTATTTAGTGGAGTATAAAATACTGATTTTTTCTAAAAATTGTCATTTGCTTCCATGTAAATATCCAATTATGTTTTGAATTTTATCTTAAAGTAACCTAAGTATGATTAAATTATAAATAATATTTTTATTACATAAGAATCATCATTATAATAAATTTTGGTATAAGTTTATGTTTTAGTCATGGAAACACATTTGTCTAAAAATAGTTTTTAGGTGAAAAAAGAGTTTTTATCTTAAAATATTAATATAGTATCTTTTTATTAATGTTTTTAATTAAATTTAGATATTATATAATAAATTTAATATTTTAAAATGTAATATATGGTTTTTATAATGTAATGAATGGATGTAAATTTAGTTTTACACTAAAAAACAATTTTTGAAAAAGGGTTCCCATTACAGTTTGTGTGATTAATTAAAATTAAATTCAACCACTTATATAAATTGAATCAAATTAAGCATGTTATATATTTTTAATCATCAAAATTAATATAATTTAAATTGGAAAACTTAATTTTTTCCATAATTAATAGTAAAAACAGTAAAAATTTGTTATAATGGTTAAGGTTAAAATGGGATTAACGAGGGGTATAATCCATGAGATAAGAGTATTATTTCCACCCACACCTATAAAATTATTATTGGTCAATGATATTTAAACCTTATATTATAGTAAATTCAAATATCTATTCATTTTTATCCAATTTCCCATGAAAATAACCTTATATCATTGAAATCTTTTGAGAAATTTCATGTGTGTCCCTACCCTCACTTATAAAAGGGAACCTCTTCTCCTCTATTATTAACACTATTTTATCCTTCTTGTTTCATGAACCTAACCATAGGGACCTTCATGGATGGCTGTAAAATGAGCTATGAAAACCCAAAACCCACCTCTCATAAGCTAGGGGCTGGTAATAATCACTGAGAAGGCATAATATAAAATGGGAGGTCTTAGCCTAATCTACATATCTGCATGAAGCCAACCATTTACATGAAACAATGAAGAGGAATAATAAAATATAGTAATAGATAGAGTAAACTTTTCATGAAATAACCTCTAGGTAATACAACTGAGTACTTTTGTATAAACCAATGTAAAAAGGGGAAAAATACATGCCTAACTAAAAAAAATCGCAACCATACTATAATAGTAATAAAAGAAAAATTAAGAGATCAAGACTCCAAATCTCCAAGTCCAACCACAAAACGAATTCAATGCACACATGGTGCCTCTATTCTAAAAAAATTTCTCCTATGATGTTCTTGTCGTCTTCATAAGACACAACACATCTGGGAAAATCCCATTCAAGGGTGAGTATGTACATATTAGGTAGGACCCCCTGAAACAGTAAGAGGGTAAACATAAAGATAAAAAAATTAATCTTAAACTATATAAAGATAGAAAATCCAATATATATTTACATATATACACATAAATTAATCTTGTAGATAAATAAAAGAAATCATCATCTCATAGCCCAACCAAATTCAAGGAGTCTTCTGGTAGCTCCAAATGTACACCTCAAATTCCCAACATCCAATGCAACCTCACCAAAATTTGTGAGGAGGGGCATACTCTTTGAAATAATGCTCTACAAATGTGGGATCCATAACTACAATAGTGGACTCACATAAAGATATATCTTGAACATGAGAGAGTACCACCCTATAGATATAGAACATGAACTCTATGTAAGAGAGTTCTGACTTTACCAATATAAAGAGTATGGGGGATCCTTACCTTAGTGAGACTGGAAGATATCAACCACAATGTCTCTCTGATGACCCTAACTGATCACTTCCATATTCAATCATTACATGATGAATTTTCATTTTTAGAATACCTCACATCTTATCTTGAAAACCACTAAAAATGATATCATCGTGTTCAAAGTGGGAAACTACTCAGGATAGGCTGCTTGTGGGCCAAAATATTATCATATCATTAAATAAGATGAATTCATGAGGTTTATCATTTTTCTGTCAATCTAAAATGTAAATCTCTTTATGTGTCACAAAAAAAAATTTCATGAATACTTAAATAGGTCATGTCAATTTGATCCTCATGGAAAAACACTCGAGATAGAATATTTACTTTCCCCAAATAGACACCTAGTGAAAAATCACATTTCTTCATATCACAGAGGAATGAAATATTATGGGACTAATCAATGAGTGCAAATGAAACACTCAAATTGGACATGAAACATATACCTCATTATCAAGGTCATGATTTCATAAATAGCACATCGATCCAACATTTCATGGTGGTGATACATCTAATAATAATAATAAAATTATTATTAGTATTTTCACCCCCACCCCCTCCCTCTCTCCCCTACCACACCCAAAAGAGGGTTTATGGTTTCCCCCTACAGTGTCGTACTATCTGTTAGTGCCACCATCTAGAACATCCATGGACCTCTTCCCTCCACCACTGTCCACTGACACCACTATGTGCCACCTATTGCCACGACCACATCTACCCAAAACCATACACCACTGCCCACTCCCCTTCTCACATCTTTTCATTCTTCATTCCTCATTCACTATAGGTCGGGGTTTTCATCATTGTCTAGGGAAGGATGGGGGTGGGTTCACACTGCCACTCATCAGGATATCACCATTAAATTCCACCACCTCACTATTCTTGGGAAATTTAGATCTAGGTTTGTTAGCCTGTGATCTGCCTCAGGTGTTTAGATTCCAGTCACCTAAGTCTCCCTCAACTCTTACCCTTACTACTACAAATCCGAGAACCTAAAATCCTTACCCTAACCCAAAATCAATCTATATCCATCTTTAATACCCCAAAATTTTTATCTGTCATACAACTTCCATGAATCTAGGGGTTTGATCCTACTCAAACTCTCCCCAAAAATGTCAAACCAAGACCCAGTTAGCTTGCATTGAAGAATGAAATTAAAGTAGGGGTTTAGAAATGCACATATGAAAGGTGAAACCAATATTTTCAAAGTTTTGTAGTCTAATAATCTAAAAATAAGGGGTATCTAGGGTTGATATCATGGAATAATAAGAATAATCTTTTTTAATCAATTTAATTTTCAATTCTCTCGTACGATGAATGGGTATTCATATATAAAGATAAAGAAGATAACAAGATTCATTCACATTAAATAAAATATCATGTAAATACAAAAAAACATGCCCAACCTCGATTTAGGATATCTTTTTGGTGAAGAACACATTTTCCAATGATGAGGAAGACCTTATTTTTTGTTTTCTCTCGGTCCACCACAATATGGTCATTGATGTTCTTCGATCATGATTCATTAATAAAAAACATTGTATTCTGATTCTCCCATGGTTATGTAAATAACCCTAGTGAAATGTCATAAAAAATATTTATAAAGGGAGTTTTGGTTTCATAATTTAAAAAAATACATAATTATTTTAATTTAACGTTTCGTCCATTAGATGTTTTCCCAGGAACGTCTGATACTGACCAGCTTTAGGTTTCAACTAGGGTAAACCCCATGTTCTAGAATCAACCATGGTCTTATATTTCCCTATTTGGTCCAAAAAAATGGTAATATCCATTTAAACTGAATCCATGTGAGGATATTCCAAATAAATTATTAATATTTTTAATATATTAAGTCTAATTTCCCAAGACACCCAAACACTGCACTGACTCTGAGAATAAATATAGATACATACATATTAATATTAAAGAGACTAGTATAGAAAAACTAGTGTAGTTACATTATCCCATACTTTAATGATTTTCTCCCCAAAAAGCACAAGGTACATAAAAATGTGGGTGTACTAAGCCCGCATCTGGATCCCACACTCATAGGATCTCTTCAATATGATATGGTGTTACCAAATCATACAAAACAAAGGAATATTATATTCACATAGGATATTATGCTACTAATCTTTGATTACTAATAAGTAATCTGCGAAGGCAGATCCATCATTGATGACCATCTCACCCCATTCAACAATGTGTATAGGGTCATACACATATATCCTCATTTATGAAACATAGATGATATCATGAACCCAATACAACTATAGGGGTCAGGATAAGTGGTAACCAACCTCATAAACCCTCCATAGGTTCTCAAACGAACTATTAAACGTCATAAATAACATGCATCCCATCCAAATCACCTTAATACTCATTGTTAGGAGACAAAAAAAGAAAAAAAAGGTATCCATAATCAAAATATAAAGTCCTATAGTGTCTATATCTATAACACTTCTATCAACTCTTGGATGTCCTCATGTGCTCATGGATCAGAAGAACGTTCTCTGTCATCACATTCACCTTCTCAATCTTAACAATAGTGGTCTCACTAACCCCAATAGAACATAAGGGTTACCTAGAGAGTATCTCATACTAGGCCTAGGAAGCTGTCAGGAAGATAGTAGAGTGATAGAAGTTATTTTAAGTAGACTCTACTAGTGTCAAGAGATCCTCCCATCACTAACTAAAGTCCAAAACACATAACCTCATCTCTAAAACCTGGATAGTTCACTCGATCTTCGAATCATTCTGGGGGGAATTTCATACTCATCCTCAAATAGGTCTCATATTCCTCTTACATGCCTCTCTACAACCATGACATGAACAAAGAATTATGTCTATAGACAATCATCAAGGGTCCCCCTTGATTTTAGATGATCTCTCGCATATATAACTGCCCTAAACTCTTCACAAAAATATGCTTCATAATGGTAGGTATGTGTATCAACTTGGTAAGTATATCAACAATCATCAAAATAGCATCATGTATTCTATCTACCCATGAAATCCCAATCATGAAGCCCATGGATAATTCATCCCATTTTAACTTTAGGGTCTCAATGGGTTGTGTTAAACCTTTTAGAACTGGGTGTTATGGATTCAGTTATAGACATGTGAGATAGTGAGAGATGAACTCAGTAATGATTTACCTCATGTTATCCCATCAAAACTACCATTATAGGTCATTGTAAATCTTTTCCACATCGGGATGTAAAACCTTGGAGGAAGTGTGAAACACCCACATAAATTCATCTTGCAACATGACTAAAACCATAGTCCATCCTTGGAAAAGGAATATGTGCTACCCTCTTTCATAGAATCCATCTAGTGAATCTTCAAAGTATATCTCATCACATAGAATCTTATATTTGATGTATCATAACTGATCCTCTCTCTCACACTGAATAATAGGATGAGTCGCCACCATTGATTGAAGATAAATTTCACCCCATTCCTTCATCAGGGTTAGCCACAATGAATCCAACTGCTAAATTCCTCCTCCAACATGTGATAATGGGACTTCTTACTAATGGAATCTTCAACCCCATTAAACTTTTTAGGAGTATGGACTAGCTCAAATTCATAGTCATGTAGGAAATTAAACTAAATCCTATATGTACTTTTAATATATCTATGTATGATATGCCTAAATCTATGATTGTATTATTAAACAATAAAATGTTGGACCAGAATATAATTCTTCCACATATTTAAAAAAATTCCACCACTTCCCAAACAAGTCTTGAGTATTATAGTTCTTACCATGGGATGTCAATTTCCTTGAATCATATATAATCATTTCATGCCTCTACATCAACATGAAACCAAGCCCAACTCTAGATTCTCAAATAACAATATGTTCTAAACACCCTCCTCTGGTAGTCTCAGTATAGAAGAACTAGTCAAACTGAACTTTATCTCCTTAAAGGATCTCTAGAACTAATCAGTCTAGATAAATGGATCGACCCACTAGGGCCCATCTAGCCAGTGATAATCTACACCCTGACAACCCCAGGCCCACATTCCATTAGCAAGGGGCTAGAGATAAGTGTTATAAAGAAATAATGTAAAATGGGAGGACTTGTCCTAATGTATATGAGTGCATGCATCAAACCATTTTTGTGAGAAAGTGTATAGAAATAAAAAAAGAATGTAACATCTAGAGTAAACCATGCATGAAATAACCTCTTGTAGTGACCTACTAAACCAAGTAATCCTCTCACCTCTATCACACTATTGGGTGTCCTCTAACAAAGAAACACATATATCTTCACCATTTTCACAGAAAAACCATTCTCGGAGATGAAACTCCACAGAAAGTGAACCTCTTGGATCCAAAAATGACACTTCAAGAGCATATCATAAATATGGTTCTTTTGGAGTAAGTATCGGACCATGATCAAGTGCTCTGGATGATTATCTTATAATGTAGATTAAATGAGTATGTAATTAATGAAGACAAACACAAATCGGTCTAAGTATGGATTGAAGATCTAGTTCATCAGTTCAATAAACATGATGGGGGAATTCATTATATTAAAAATCATCACCAAGAACTCATAGTGTCTGTAAAAATATAGGAATGTTGTTTTTTGAATACCAACCTCGTAAGCCCTAGATTCGTGGTAGAAGGACCTGAGATTTATCTTTGAGAACCACATCACACCTCTCAATTGGTTGAAGATGTCATCAATACTCTACATGGGGTACTTTTTCTTTATCTTTACCTGGTTTAGGTGATTATAATCAACATAAATCCTCAGGATCCCATTTTCTTTTTTCAGGAACAAAACTGGAGCTTTCAAGGGGGACACATTGGGTCTGATATATCCTTTGTCATTATCGTCACACAACTACATCCTTATCTCCCAAAGCATAGTATGGGATATCTGATATCCTATAGAAGATATAGTGGTAGTCTCAAGGTGGAAGTTAATGCAAAATCCCATCTCCCACTACAAAGGTTGTCCTAGAACATCCTTAGGGAAAACATCCATATAATCCTCCACTATTGAAATAATTTAGATGCCTAAATATTCCAATATTACATAGACCAAAATCACCAACTAAGGGGTGATGGGTTTTATCCTCTTACTCACAAACACCACTCTCTAAACAATGAGATCTACCTCACATACAAATGAGAGTATCATACCATTTTTATGGAGTCATCTAACACACCTATGATGATATTCAATTTAATATTGAACCATGGAAAACCTATACATACCCAAGATGATTTCATAAGGTTTCATCGTGATAAATAGTAGGTCCCAAAATAAATTCTCTCCACTAGGTTCTATCTCACATTATCAATTGATAAGAGATATCAAATAATCGATCACTATAGGAACCTCAAGATGTAACTGATGGCATAATGACTCAACAAGAAGCTCAAGCTCTCACACAAGAGATAAGGTGATAATGGAATGAATCTCACATATGTATATTAGAACTAAAAAGATTATAAACAACATTAATTGTACCTTAGATCATCTCATTCTCTTCCTATTCATAGACCTCCTTATATTGATACTACCCACAAAATCAACTGCCAACTCCCTAATCCTGACGTGGGCTTCCAATTGTTGGTGATGAAAGTAGATTATAGTGTCTCCCTCTACTAATATCTCCTCAGTTCGGAGCTCCACCTACTCCTCTAACTAAACTTCCTTCTTAGGGGATGCCAATACTATTCTTAGGGACCCCATATCATGGTGTTTCCTATTCCATGGTGTTCCATCCAATGTATGACTATTATACTTACTATGGAAGGTCATAAAATCGTGTTCCATGTGATACATTACTACACAAGAATAACATCATTCATATCCTTACTAACTAGATCATCTTCATGATCCCTAAGTCATAGTCCAACATTTCTATGTCTGAGAATGAGAATGCTTCCTCTGTCAATACCTCGACACTTGATGATTTCTTACTAATGAAGAAGAGTCCTCAACATGATTCCCACCACAAAGTCTGACCGCATGATGTCTCTCTTATTGTAATATCTTAGCCACAAGATCCCACTCTAGAACTCCATCATCGGTCAGAAGGCACAAGGATACTACATTGGAATGAATGTTTCTATAGTGACCATTATTGAAATTACACTATTAAAAGAATCTATATTACACCATGTCATGGGAATACCATATAAGTTCATTGAACCTCATGGAATACTCAATAATTGTCATACTAACATTCTATAGCTCATGATTCTTCTAGATATGAACTAAGAATATACACATGGGAAAACACTCCTCAAAAAATAACTGTTGCAAGTCAGACCATGTGAGAATTTTCTAATCATGATTCTGTGTCACTACAATCCACCAGTAACCTATAGCTCCATCGAAATTACCATATTCTAATGCAGACAACTGATTAGTTAGAGTTCCCATGATCCTAAATTTCTAAATCAACAAATCAAGCCAATCCTTCGCAACCTAGGGATCTACCGCTCTGTAGAACTTCAGTGGTATTTAATGAAGGAACTAATGCAGTGTACTAAGTCTATGTGAATAATCAACCTAAATGGATAGTACTATCTCCTACTCAAATGGAAGGGGTACTACTCTCTTTTCCTCATAGAGGGATAACATAAAGATAAGGAACCATAATTGAGAACTCATCATCAATGGATCATCTTCATAGTCCTATATTGGTAACCAAGATGGATTTCATCATGGAGACATCCTAAAAGTTATCAGGATGTATCTTGGTTAGATAATCATATATATTGGTATCTCACTCAATAAGGATTCTCCAAGAACTCAATCTTATATGATGCATGTACCATTTTTCTTATAACCAGTGTCCCTATATGTAAAATTTACAAGTAGTAATTAGTGTCCTGTTGAATGGATATGTTGGATGCCACACCAAAAATGGGTTCCCTATCTTAAAAGGGTACACTTGAGACACTTTGAAGCTTCTCCACTAAGTCCCAACCAATTCCACATAAAGGGGACAACACCAAAAAATTTCCCATGGAATGAACTACTCGGATACCACCATATCAAGAACATACCCACAGCGGCATTCTTGGCCATTTTGTAATACAAGATGTGACCACCCCAAGATCTCCACCCATATTCTAGGGTATGGAAACAAGCACAGATAAGGTATAATATTATATGGTAGGACATATCATAATGCACTTGTATTCACCCACCCAACCATATCTATAAAACAGTACAGATGAATAATTAAAGGTAGTAATATCTTGAGTAAAGAAGAATAAAATATCCTTGAGGGAATACAAAATAGTATGAAAATATAAACCAAAGTAAAAAAAGGGGTACAATACATGCCCAACTAGAAATAAAGTCACAAACTACCTATAATTGAATAAAAGAAAACTAGAGAGAGAATTAATCCTAATCTCGACATCCGGCCACTGAACACAGTCAATGTACATATAGTGCCACTATGATGCACTAATGTTAACTACATTGTGAATTTAATCTATATATGACATGACATGTGTAGGAGAATCCCATGAATATTTGAGTATATACAAACCCAGTAGGATTCCTCAAAACCTATAAATAAATAAGTAGAAATATACAACAGAATTCATCTCAACCCATAAGAAGAGGGAAATAAAAACCCAATATATATGTATGCTCAAAAAATCCCACTAGGGAAATAAATGGTATCTCCATCTCATAGCCTAGCCATTGTTGTTTATTTTACAAGTAGCTCCAAAATCTCACCTATGATGCCCAAAAAACACAATCTCTCCAGAATCTATGTGTAGGGGATCAATCCTAACTACTACAATCCACATCTAATGGAGCCATAACTCATATGGAGTACCCACACACAAATTTATATCGAATATTACAGAAAGCCACTCCATAGAATAGAGTTACATTCCCAATGTAGGGAAGTGTTGAATATACCTATATAAAGAGTATAGGGGGACCCATGTCTTGGTGTGATAATGGATTACCAACCCCAAAATCCCTATAATGATCCTACCTAATCAATGACATTGTCAAGAATCATCTGAAGAATCATGATTCTTGGAACATATCAAATCATATGATGAAAGATACTATAAAGTCTATAATCACATTCCATGATGGAAACTACTCATGATAGTCTACTTCCGGGACAAAATCTAATTCTATCCAAAAAAATAATGAACACACAAGGATTTTCATAGGTATATCAGCAAAAAAATCGAATCCAAGGATATGTCACTAAAACATACATGAATTTTCAGGTGTATCATGCCCTTATAATACTCATGTAAAAACAATCAGGATATACTTTTTATATCCTCTAAATGGGAAACCAGTGAAAAAATTTTATTACTCCATATTATGCATGAACAATGCTTCATTGGCCAAAGACATGAGTTCGAATAAAACACCTCATATTGGTCTTGAATAGTCAAAATAATTATCAAGGTCATGATACTGAATATGGTGTGTCAATATAATATTTCATGATTGAGACACATACGATAATAATATTAATAATATTATTATTATTATAAATGAATATTTTATTAATTTTCACGCCCTCTCTATATCCTATATCACACCAAAAAAAGAGGTTAGGGTATCCCCCTGTAGTGCCTCACTATCCACCAGTGCCATTGACCACTATCATCATTATGCGCCACCCACCACCTCTCACCACTATGTTCCACCAGCCACCGCACTGCTCATCACTTTTCATTCACCATTCACTAGGTGTTGGGGTATCTTCTTTCTTCATGGAAGGAGGTGGGTCATGCCACCACGAGCTGAGACACTACATCAATATTTTCGGGGAGTGTGGATTTATGGATTTTTATTCGCAATCCACCTTTGGTAACAGGATTCTAGCCACCCAAGTATCTTGTGGCTCCTTCTATTTCTGTTCTGAACCTTAGATCCATGAACCATTACCCACAACTCAGAAACTATCCTGGTCCACCCAAAAAATCCAAACAATTCATTTTTTATACAATTGTCATGAATCTGAGTGTTTGATAATGCTCGAACCCACACTAGTAATGTTGAACCATGACATTGTTGTCCTATATCAAATAATGTAATGAACATTTGAGGGACAAATTCGCATAAGAAAGATGTAATGATCATTGGTTGAGTGTTCTTGGAAAACAATCTTTAATTGTTGGTTTCTATAGATAATATCATGGAATAACAAGAATAAAATAGTTTAATAAAATTAATTTATAATTATATTGTTTGATTAAAAAATTATTTAGAGATCATGATCAAAAATAAAATAATATCACAACACATCAAATAATAATGGGTAGAAATCCCAAAAAAAATGTGCCCTAGATTGATTTAGGATCGATCTTCATTGAAGAACATATTCACTAACGATATAGAAGACTTGTTGTGTTCATTTCCTCTTGGTTCACCTCAATCTTATCATTTATGTTCTTTAATATTTATTCATCAATTAAGAACACTCTATTCTGATTCTTTTAGGGTTATATGGATAACCCTGGTGAAATTTCATAACTAAATATGTATAGAGGGAATTTAGGTTATGTCATTTAATAAAATAAATAATTTATCTATTTATTTTAATTAAACATACCATCCAATGTATTCTTTACTAGGAGATTCACATTCTAACCAACAATAGTTTAGGTATAAACCCCACGTTCAAAAATTAATAATGGTCTCAGATTTCTCATCTGAGGTCCCGAAATATGGGAAAATCAATTTAAACTAAAACGATGCATGTGCATGCATTAAAATATTTTATTATTTTTAATATATTAATTATGGAGTCATGATACACTTAAACACCAAACTAACTCTAAAGATAAATCTAGATGAATATATAAAAATATTCAATGTACTAATCCATCAAAACCAAAGTCATTACATGTAGCTTAGAAAATCCCTTTTACAAAACCTTCTTAGAATCCTTAACTTCATCCTATATATTTATGATATTATTTATATGACAAAACCTTCAAGGATTTAGGAGTAAACTAAATGATTTCTCTCAATGAAGATAAGGTTAACGTGCTTATGAATTAAATATGGACCTGAGGAAAGAGTTTTGTAATGAAATCTCATTTTTTTCTGGAATTATATATGAATAAATTTTCCAATGATGAAATTATATGATATATCTCTCAAAAGTATTATTTATTCCCTTCCCCTATTTTTATTTCTACATATTTCATGTTTTTTATTTATTTTCCTCTCTTTTTGTATTAATGAGACTCAAAGAATATTTTTAAGGAAAACAGACCATGTTTTTTTCTCTAGACTATAATCATTTATTCTATGTCCATATTTTATTTAAAATGTTGTCAACAATGTTTTTAATATTATAAAAAATATTTATTAAATTCATTTTTAATCATTTGTCACTATCTATAATTTTTTATAGGAATTTTCATATCATTTTCTGAATAGGGATATTTTATATTTTTACAAATAATTTCAAAGGAATTTTTATTTTAACGTACATCGTATGAATTTTATTCTATTCAATCATTAATAATATTTTCAAGTTAATTTATATGTTTCCTTGTTACATTTAAAATAAAATCATTTCCCTCATATTTTCGGGATTTTTATATTCTAAATAAGTTTTTTGAAATAAAAAATGTTATTTTACTCAAGAAATATTTTAATTATTTTTTTATGTTATTTTTATCTATAGAAAAATCCTTTGATATTTTTTTATTATTTAACGGGTATATAACCCAATGAAATTATATTTCATCATTCACTATATTGTTTCTAATTTTGATTATGAAATGTTTATGAAACCTATATCCTTTCCATGGGTTTTCATTTTATGATATGATTAATTGTTTACAATCTTGTGGAACATATATATCTATGGTTTTAATTTTTTGAGAGGTATGACCAAAATTATATATCCCCTTAATTTATTATGTAAATAAGAATATATCTTGAGATAGTAAGGACTAAAATAGAGAGTAGACCCAGTTTAGTAAGGGACTCTTTCTAATAAGATAGTTTTGGGAGAGAACCTTGAGAAAGGAAATGATGGAATGAGGAGTCAACCCGATCCACTATAATAGTCTTGGTAGTGACCCTTTACTAAGGAAATTATTTTCTATGCTTATTTCCAATTGAAAATGTATGTCTTAAACTTATGATATTTTTAATTGTATGTTATTGATTATTGATGATTCCACACTCTTATTTCTTATGTCATTTGTTTGACAAAAACATTCACTATTTTTATGATAAAAGATATTTTAATGATTTGGTATTATTATTTTAATTCTTGATCATGATCTAATACCCATATGTTTATCATATACTCATATATTATCATTGATTTGTATATCTTATGTTAAGACTTACTGAGAATTTGCGATCTCCCTTTATTATGTTTCCCTTTCCTAGTTTATGAAGAAATGTTTTATGTGTGATATATCTAAGAAGGGTTCTAGTTATGAAAAATATAATTAGTGATTATGTATATTCTTTTTGTACCATTTATTTACATATGAATGTTTTAAAAGCACTAAGAATTTATAATCCTTATTTATGTATTATAATGAAATGTATTGAATATTCATCTAAAATGATTTGAAATTTAAATAGGGAATGTATGGGTATCTATAATTCATATAAGATCAAGGTTTAGTTTTTTCTGGAAACATGGATGAGATATACTTAGTGAGAACCCTTAGGATAGTTCTAAGTATAGAATATAATCCAATGTTATGTTAAATAAAGGAGTGTAGTTTCACTATGAAAATACATTTATGGTTGGATTTTGTAGGTGGATGTGGTTTTAGAACAGATGCATCTTGGGGTAATAACCATAAAAAGAGTTAGTTGAGTAAATCTCATCCATCATTATGGTGCATGATAATAGGGTCCTTATTGTGAACCATGATTAACACTCCTAGGAATATTCTTACGTGAATTCATATTTTATTTATAAGACATTATGAAGAATTCGAATAGATAATGATCAAGGATAACCTAGGTTAAACCTAAGGTTTCATTGATTGATAAGAATATTTAATGATTTATACATTATATAAATTATTTTCATGATTATATGATATACTCTATTATTATTATTTCTCATACTATGCTTTTTTGTTTCATCCAATGGTTTGAACAATAAGGAACCATTTTAAAATTAAGTGTGATAACTAATGAAATTATTTTCCCATTGATAAACCAAATTTTATGGGAGATGGAATGAAAGAATTTTTTGTTATATTTATGATAATTTACCAATTCATGAATCATTATGATCATATAAATGAATAAAGTAAAGAAAAATATATATTTTATTTCATTATGAGGAAGCATCCAACTTCTTTTTGTAGGTTTTCCCGACTACTAATTATTGATAAATGGATGAGTACCACTAAAAATATATTTTTCATTCTCTATTGATTGAAACATGAAAATTTTATCTTATTTTTTTATCATTTATAAGGTGAGTCATATCAACCAAAGAATCATATAATGAAAATCATATAATGTGATGAAATTGACTCTAAGAAGTTGGATGATTTTATGATATTATTTTCAATAAGTAATTTCTTTGTGTTCTTTGTATGAAGATATAGAAAGAATTACATGAACTTAATAAGAAGGATTATGTCTCAGTTTGTACTTGTGTGGAAAATATTATGAGACATTTAATGTGAGATTCTAATATTATTATTGAATTAGAAAGTAAGATTTGTTTATCCTTAAGTGTCCTAAAACCAATTCTCTAAAGGTAATTAAACATGATTTAATTCGATAGCAATCAATAAATCATTTTATATACTATTAAGTTGGAAATGGAAATTTTTTTCACGCATAAATATCATGGTTTTGATATGAAAAGAAATATTTAATTCAAAGGAATTTAGAATAACAAAAACCATGGAAGGAAAAAGTTTATTATTCCATTATTCCCAAAGTGTGACAATAAGAATGGTTGAAGTTGTCTTAATGGGATTGGTAAATGTTTTTTTATAAAAGAATAAACTAGGTTAATTGAATACAAAATTAATGATAATAAGTTGTCTAATTATGAAAATAGAGATAAATCTCCATATAATTAACCACCCACACTTTAATGAAATGATTTTAAGGAGTATGGACATTATGATAAATAGTATTCAAATATAAGGGTTAATGAATACGATTGATGTCATAAACTTCTTAAAAACATAAAAAAAAGTAAATCGCATGAAATCACTATTACTGATGTGGTTCACAATAATAATTTTTTGAAAGGTTCACTTATCATCCACTCTTAAAATGTTAATGTATTATTTGATTTTGGATCTACCCACCATATTATATATAATATTTTTAATTGTATCACATTAACACCTCAATTACTAGATATTGAAATAATCGTAAAAAATCCTAACAACACGTTGATCACATCTCAAGTATATGTATCTACTCAATTGATGTTTGCGGGAATGTGTTATAAATATTTTAATTCTTCATCTAGTTGAATTTGATTTTTATTTTTCATGGATTGTATTTATTTATATAAATCCCATATAAATTTCTAATGAAGGGGGGTAATATTTGATATTCTATATAATCCTATAATTTTCTATCTATGTGAGGATAAAAGGAAAACTTCCTATTAAAATTATATCCATTTTTTGGTCTTTATTCCTATTAAAATTGGTAATTTATCATAGATTATTTATGAGAAAATAAACATCAAATATATGTCGATTGTATGTAATTTTTTGATTCCTTTATAAAATAGTTTTCTAGTATTCCTTAAAATCATTAAGTTTATTTTTTAATAGTTATCATACTCAATGCCACACCTATTTAAAATACTCCATATAGAGTTTCCATAATTTAGTTACAATAATTAAAGAAGAAAATCCCTAAAAATATTGATGTGGGATTCATTCGGAAAATTGTGTCACCATGGGGGCACCAATACTTTTTGTTAAGAAGAAATATAGTTCAATTAAACTAATCATTGATTATTGAGAACTTAACAAGAACCCAATAAAGAAAAATAATCATTTTCCCCCTTATTGATGATTTGTTTGATCAATTATGAGAAGCGCAACATTTTTCCACGAATGATCTTTGATCTGGAAACTATCTGTTGAGGGTCATAAGTGAAGACATACCTGAGAAAACATTCCATTTTAGGTATGGATACTATGGATTTATAGTTATTCCATTTGGTCTTACTAATTCACCTACTATGTTCATATATTTAATAAATATATTCTTTATATATTACATTGATTAGTTTGTTAGAGTATTTATATATGATAATCTTATATATTACAAGAGAAAAGAAGATCGTTAAGATCACTTGAAAATTGTACTAAAACCCAGTGTAATGAGATTTTCTACAAAAAAAAATACAAGTATGATTTTTTTATATAGAAATTTTCACTTTTGGGTCATATAATCTCAATATTGGGTATATTGGTGGATTCATCAAAAGTATATTTTATTAATCACTAGCCCAAAAAACACTATGATGGAAATCCATATTTTTATTGGATTGGGAAACTATTATTGATGATTTTAGAAAGATTTATCATAGATATATAATTCACTCACCATTTTATCTTGGAATGGGGTTGTGTTCTTTTGGACTAAGGAGTTTGAAACAAAATCAAGGAACCAGAGATAAGATTTTTCAGTGAGCCTGTTCACATAGTACTCTATAGAGACGAAGGTTTTTTTACTTATAGTGATGCTTCAATGAAAGGGAAAGGATGTTTTCTCCTTTAAAAAGATATGGTGATATCATATGTCTCATAACAATTGACGTTTCATGAGAAACATTTCATAGCTCATTATTTGAAGTTATCAATGAGAATATTTTCATTAAATATATATAAACATTATATTTACATAGAATGGTGTGACATATATAATTATCATAAAATTTTAATGTATATATTCACCCAGAAAGATTTGAATATTCATAATAGAAGATGGTAGGAGTTTGAAAAATATTATGAATGCTTAATACACTTCCACCTAGGGAAAGTGAATATGGTGGATGATTCTTTGATTCAAAATGATCATGTTGGATTATCTATGATGATAAAAAAAATGATCCAATATTAATGGATTTGAAAAGGATGAACATTTAAATATTAATGTAAGGGGAGAAATATTTTCTTTCTAAAAGTAATTCTCATCCATATATCCATGTAATGATTAAATAGGTGAAAAAATAAGATGTAGAGCTTCAGAAGAATGTGATAAATCTTCTTGAGTTCAATTGTGATTATGATTGAATGAAAAGTTTTAAGAATCGAGTAAGTATCATATCAATACCAATGACTCTGATTTTCTCATGTACTACTTTGGAATAATATATGGATTGTTTATAGATCTAAGTGATGATATGGAATGAGATTTCGAGGCCCGATGTGACCATAATTAATTTTTGAAATATATTAAATATATTAAATATCACACAGTCATATTTTTCCTAAAAAACTGTAATAACTCTTAATCATATGCCTTTATTAGAAATATGAGATATCCATTGATTTTAGAGTGTGGGTTTTATCCTAGGCATGATAAAACCTTGGAACGTGTCAGACGTTTAGATTGGTAACAGTCATGGGTGGAAATTTAAATAAATAAATTGAATAAATTAATTAATTTAATTAATTACAATAACCCAATTTTGGTATAAAAATGTGATTATATAAATAGATCCAAGGGTTGGCCACATAACCTTGGATATTTGTGAGGGATCATTGGATGATCTTCCATTGTTGATCGATGACTGGATCATGGATCATTGATCAGTGTGTGGCAGAACTTAAGGATCTCACCAATGAAAAAGACACGTAATCATTCTAGTTTGGAGATTGATCCAAATCGAGGTAGGATGTTGTTTTATATGGATTTCTTCCCATTGATTTATTCCGATGATAAACATGAATCAATCTATGATTGATTATATTGCAGGTATGGGTTTATCTATGGGGCTAATTGTTTAGTATATTTTTTTATCTTTGTTCATAATTTAATAATAATTTATTGAGGCCAACTAAACATGGCCAAGTTTTATTCTTAGTTTTCATGTTTCTTGGTTTTCTCCCATCATTATTCACACATTTATCATGGGTGTTTTGTTCAACTAGGGGTTCAACTAAAATATCGTGAAATCAATTTTTTTACACATGTTTCTTGGTGAAACAGGTTAATATCTAATATTTAGTCTCAATATGATGTGGGGATCATGAGAGGATGGTAATAGATATAGATCAGTTCGGATTTGGGGTCACTAATTTTGGTTTAGGAATATGTAGGTGTAAGGGTTTTATGAAGGATTTTTCTCGATAATTTGGGAATTTCGAAAATAGAATCTTCAATAGTGGTGGAGAGCATTTCGCTCCTGATCTATGTTTCTTAGTGAGAAGGATAGATATTGTGAAAGATCTGGATGACATGTTAATCATTCATGTATTTTATATAATTTTGGGTTACACAGATTGTCTTCTAGAATTACATGATGTGTGGGACCCTAATGTTGTGCCGTTGGGGTTTTCATAGAAGATAAATATCACACTATGTGTGACCTATGTCACATGTTATGTGACCCTTACCTGAATGTTTGGCATGTTCAGGGAAATATATGTAGGCTTGGGAATTGTAATATCTATCTATACATGGACATAATGACTCGAAAAAGGAAAATTCCAGAAGTACAGGGTCTCGAACACACTGTATACTCAAACACAGACATGGTAATGGGCCATGATAAATGTGTAGGACCAGGTGTTGAAGGAACACACTATTTATATCTATTACACTTCATTTACTCCTTCAATGAAGCCTTCGATCCCTTGTCCTATTCATCTTGTTAAAGTTTCATTAGTGCGTGTTCACTTGATAAATTCCATGAGGGTTTAGTATAGAATCACATCCTATTATAAGGATAGTGATCCATTCATAGGGACTTTCTTCTTGAATATAGTTTTTTAATCCTTCTGTGAGTCCTGAAGTGAGATCCTATATCATTATTTTTTTCTAGATGTAGTTCTTGGTATCTCCATGAACAAAATTATGTGGGGGTCGTTCCTCTACTTAGTTGGTTAATCAAGATTTAGTTGTTCGTATAACCCATGGACTTGGGTGTGATAATCATATATTTATTTTTCTATTCATGCTTCCAGTGTGTGATTCTTATAGAGATACCCAATGAGAATGGCAACTATGACAGATTCCAGTAGTTCTATTTTGACTCATGGAGTGTGTGCTCCTAGATGAGTTCTCTGTGGAGCCTTCGAGATGGAATCCATGGATGGAATTATAGTTGTGATCTACCTTAACACTATGTGTCTTTATTGTGTATATCTAGACATTATTGTTTTATGTGTTGTGATATATACCTACGATGAGATGACTGTTATTCTTCTTGATGTTATATGATCAATTATTTTGAAGTGTCCTACAAGGTATTGTTATACTAAACCATGTATGGGGTCTTCCTGCATGTGTCATGTCTTATGCTGAAAATAGACCTTTTTTATTAAATCATAGGGGTACCATGAATAGGAAAGTCTTGGTGAGCAATACAAACCAATGTGTGTTCCTATGGTTACATTGATAATCCATATCTATAAAAAAAATTTAGAAATGTTTTCAGATTCATTGTGGTGGGCTTGTATTTGTCCCAATTTCCTTCTAGTACATGTTTTTGTACTACGATGGTGAGATTTTAGGTGTATGAATTCATTTTTTATCAGTTTTTTTATGTTTAATCATTGTATGGGCATGGATATGTATGTGTGGGTGTGTGTGTGCGTGTGCAGGTATATTAGTTTATGGCCTCCCATATGAGTGATATGCCTACTCGGTGCTAGTCACCATCCCCTTTCCTATTAGAGGTGGGCTTGGGGTAGTCATGGTTAGAGACCCATTGGGTGAGTTCATGATGGGGTGGTATTAGAGGTGTTAGTTAAACCTTATAAATGGATTCTATGATATTGGTTTGGGAAAAAGTGTTAAGTATTTCAAGTTTATATTTTAGGCTTGGGACCCCAATGTTGTTGTAACAACCAACGTATCCATACATCAGGACTCTAATATCCTAATTTTAACTTGGTAGATGTAGGAACTAGTTGGGGGGAAAACATTGGGGAATATACCATATAAGGTTGTGTTTTCTATTTCCTTCTTGATTCATCTATCTATTCTTGAGTCATCTCTCTATATATACTCATTGAATGTGGTGCATCTTGTCAATTTCAGGATGCCTCTATGATTTCATCTAACTATGATTTTAAATCAAGATCATGAGGATGATCACCTTATCAATGAGTATTTGATACAAAGACCCTTTTAGAATGTGTTACCTCCAGGCGTTGCACCAGTTATACCATCACATTTTGAGTAGCATATGGTACCGACAAGACCAGTGGATGAGGTGTGTAGGCTGAGCACACATCATGATTTTTAGTGGTAGTGAACCCTTAGGTTAGAAAGAGAACCCAAACCATATGCATGTACAGATTGTCTTGAGGTAGTGGTGATATTTTTTATCTTTTCAATACATTGGAAGATCAGATGCTGGTCTAGGAAGCAAGCCTTATTCAAGGCCATACAGAACAATGGTGCGGTTTAGTGGCCTAGTTGTATGATGACATGACTCTAGCATGGTATAAATTTGAGCATCATTATAGAGAGGAGTTCTCTCTAGCTAAGTTGAGGGTTGTCCAAATCTAGGAGCTTCTATATCTATATCAGGGTAGTACAACTATGGATGAGTATTCATCGAGGTTTACCAACCTCTCTCAGTACTCGATGGATATAGTACGTGATTATTTATGTTGGGATCAGTCCATCAAGAGAGGTATATGAAGAGACATCTAAAATAGAGTGATGTCACTACTAATTTATACCTATTATGGGGTGTTAGTGAATGCTTTAGTAGCTGAGAGTTTCCTGGTTGAGTAGGAAAAAATAGTTGGTGTTGATAGTGGGCACACTAGAGCTTAGTCATTTATAGTATGTAGCAGAAATTAGACTCACGGACCTAGACTTATGATACATTTTAGGAGGCAATACTATTATAGAGGTTCTACTATTCGGGTCTAACATGATGGATCCATTCATCCTAGGGAGAGGACGTGTTACTCTTATGATAGAAGAGGAAATCTTACATGTGACTGTCTGACCCGTTGTATTCCTAATAGATAGATAGTGGATGGGCCACCTAGGAAGAGGCAATGGTATGAGGAGGAAGGTCCATTGAGTGGAATATGTTTAAGAGGAGTTTGGAGGGTAAATGAAGGTGGTATACATTTTTATTTGTTACCACCACCACCCCGAAGTATTCAACGCCAAGCTCAGGGAGCAGGGGGACAGGGGTGAGGGCAGCCATAGGCAGTCGAGTCTTGTGACCTATAGTAATCAAGGATGATATGAGGTATTATATTTATCTTTTATAACTTATATATAGTACTTATAGACATTGCTGAAAGTAATTCCTTTATTTAGACTTATCTAGTTTGATGCTTATAGATTCTGGTTGAGCCTATGGCTTGACCTTTATGATTGGATACTTGCACTGGATGTGAATCATTAATCACAGACTTCTATCAATAGTGTGACCTGACTCTTGGAGGTAAGAGTTTCATTTTGGATCTTTTTGTAGCAGTAATGGGGCCTTATGATGAATCTTAGGTACAGACTATTTATCTGTAGTTCAAACCTAGATGGACTGTTTTAGGAATAGGATTCAGTGTGTCTATGGTGATAAAAAGGGGCTTTTATTTGTGGTTGAAAAGGAATCCCAGGTAGAGCATGATGGACTCGTGCATAGGAGGGTGCTGTCAATCATTCAATAGTTGGATAGCATGACACTAAGTGTAGTGAATTCTATGAGATTCTAGTTTCGTATAGTGGTGGTGAAGTATAAAGAAATATTTCTGGAGGATGTTCTAGGCTTACCACCCTGTAAAGAGATATACTTATGAAATGATCTACACCTTCAGATGTCCCTGATATTTGTTCCAACATGTTGGATAGATCTCAAAAATCTTTTAAAGATGAGGGTGAAGATGGAGGACATGCATAGGAAGGTATTTGTTAGACCCAGTATTTCACCCTGAACAGCCCTTTTATTGTTCTCCAAGAAGTTAGATGGTATCTTGAGGTTTTGTGTAGATTAAAATTGCCTAAACTATGTGACTATAAAGAACAAGTATCCACTACTGAGCATCTATGACCTCTTTGGTCAGTATAGAGGTGAGTTATGGTTCATGTAGATAAATCTTAGAACTGGTTATCACTATCTTTGAGTGTAGGGTGATGATATAATGAAAATGTATTTAAAATGTCTCTATGGTCACTATGAGTACTTGATGATTCCATTTGTTGTGACGAATTACCTAGTAGTGTTCATGGGACTCATGAATAGGATCTTTCAACATTTCTTAGACCAGTTTGGGGTAGTATTCATTTAAAATATCGTAGTGTACTTGGAATCTAAGTAGGATCACACGAGACACTTGGGGATGGTTGTAGACATTCTTGATGGGCTTTAACTTTATAAGAATCTCTTGAGGTTTAGTTCTAGATTTATGAGTCCAACGTTATGGGGAATGTTATCTCAGCATATGGTGAGGTAGTGGGCACAGAAAAGGTCATTTAAGTGTTAGATTAGGATCCACCCAGGAGATTGATGGAGGTTAAGATATTACTTGTGTTAAAAGTATACAATCATATATTCATACCTAATTATTATAGGATATTATCTTCTCTAATAACTTTTACCCAAAAGGGTTATCCTTTTGCGTGGACAGAGAGGTGCCATCAGGATTTCTAGAAGTTGAGGTAGAGATTGACGAGTGATCCAATAATGAGATTTCTAGATGATGGTGTAAAGTACATAGTATTATGAAATACATCATTCACTGGTCTTGGTTTTGTTCTAATGCAAAGGTGGGTGTTGATTTCCTATGATTCATTTCTATTGATACCATATGAGAAGAACTATGTGACCCATTATCTTTACCTAATAGTGTAGTTCTTCACACTAATGATTTGGTAACACTGACTGATAGATGAGTAGATTATCATTTATTATTTCTATAAGTGTCTTAATTATTGATTCTCTTTGAAGTATCTAAACATGATAAAAGAGGTGATTTATAGAGTTATTCCATGACTACCACTTTGATATTTTCTATACTCTTAAGAAGGGGAATTTGGTATAAGATTATCTTAGAAGTAGATCATGTTTGCAGTTGTTGAGAGATACATCAGAGCAATTGGACTCATTGAATTTATACTTAGTGGATGGATATGGATAATCTAACCTCAAATCAATGGGTTTTAACCCTCTTCTTTTATGGTGATCTAGGGAGGCATAGCTTGGGTATACCGACGGTGAGACCCTATATGATTAGATATCCACTACAACTGATCCTTATGGGTTTTCTAAATGTGGGGAGTATTTAGTTATTTTTAGAGGATCCATGATGGTAATGGTGATGTTGTGAGAGGATTTCATGAGGGAGTTTCATATATCTCCCTTCGTAGTACATCCATGAGTGGTGAAGATGTATCAGGAGCTATAGTGATAGTTTTGGTGACAAGGGATAAAGAAGGAAGTTTCATTGTTTCTCTCTCGATGACTTACTTTTTATTAAGTGAAAGATGGGAACCTGGTTTTAGATGGTTTAACTCAAACCTTTTAGGATCCAGAGTAGATGTGGGATGGGATGTCCATGGGATTTCTGATGGGGTTACCATGTATGTCTAGAGAAAATGATTCCATCTTGCGGATCATAGACTAAAACACCAACTCATCTCACTTCTTATATATATTCAAGATAATAGTTTATTAGAGAGATAAAGATGTCTCTATATGTAGGATATATTATGACTCTATGGAGTTCCATAAATGATCATTTATATTAGTGATGCTCGATTCACATCTCAATTATGGAATGGATTATAGGAGACCTTTGGGAATCAGTTTCATTTGAGCACAACATTTAACCCTTAGATTAATAGCCATATTGAGATAATTTTTCAATTCTTGGAGTACATTCTAGATATTTCATGTTATAATTCATCCATATTCATGAGGATCACTAACCATTAATGGATTTTTCATAAAACAATTGCTACCATTCCACCATTAGTATTGAACCATTTGATCCTTTGAATGAGTGACCCTAAAGGTCTCCACTTTGTTGGACCAACACAAGAGAGTAAGCTCTTATGGTCCTAGAGTTGGTGTGATCCACTATAGATAATGTTAAAATCATCTAGGATTGGATGAGAACTTCAAAGAGCTATCAGATGTCCTATGTGGACCAATGATGGCGGCCTTTGGAGTTCTATGAGGGAGACCATGTATTCTTGAGGGTCTCACCTTGACATAGATTATGAATATTTTTTCAAGGCTAGAATCCATCTCCAAGATTCATTGGACCTTTACAAATACTGTGTATAGTTGGATAGGTGTTGTACCACAAAGCTCTACCATTGTAGTTAGACCAGGTATAAGACATATTCCACAAGTCGCAGCTGAGGAGGTACGTGCACAATCCATCGCATGTTATAAAATGGGGTGAGATAGGAATCGAGGATAGAGCTAACATATAAATTACCTTATATAGATTGAGGATCGTATAGAGAGGATCATTCATGGATGATCGATTCCCCTAGTTTATGTCTGGTAGTAGCACAAGAATCTCTAAGATATAACCTAGTAGTGGAAGACCTAGATGTGTGGTTTGTACCCAAATCTCTTTGTATATACGTTTGATTTGGATTTCTAGGATATAACACCTCAAGCTGGGGAAAATGTATCAAATATTATTTTTCTATGTATTTCTTTGTAATATTATATGTAATATTTATAGAAATAGGAGTTGATATGGAATGAGATTTTAAGCCTAGTGTCCAAAGAATTAATTTTTGAAATATCTTAAATATCACACAAGAAAAATTTTCCCGAAAAAAGTGAACTAAATCCAAAATAGATTCATAAATCAAAAATATAAGTTTGATGTTGAGCTAAAAGCATGGATTTTACCCTAGGCTTGACATAACATTAGAAAGTGTCGTATATTTGGGTTAGGAGTGGCCATGGACCGAATTTAAATAAATAAATTGAATAAATAAATTTAATTAATTAATTACTAGGACCTGATTATGTTCTATAAATATGCTTATATAAACATATACTAGGGTTATATTTATAACCTGGTATATTTATAAGAGAGAATTGAAGAATATTTTATTGGTGAATGATAATCGGATCATGGATCATTGATTGGTGAGTTATATAACTCGACGATATTTCCAATGACAAGGAAATGGAATCATTATTTTCCATTGATTGATCAAAATTGTGGTAGGATGTTGTTTTATATGAATTGATTCACATTAGTTTATTCTAATGAAGAACACGAATCAATAAACCAATGGATTTATTTTTTGATTGATCATGTTATGAGTACGGGTTTATCTGTAGGGATTATTAGGAGGAATTTTGTAGTCTATTTTGGATCTTCATTCATCGTTATAATGGAAATGGATTGAGTCCAACAAAACACAGCTGATGTTTTTCCCCATTTTCATGTTTTTGGGTTTTCTCCCACCATTCTTCACACATTAATCATCGTAGTTTTGTTTGATCAGTGGTTTGACCAAAATACTGAGAAATCAATCTTTGAACACATTTTTTATACCACAATGGTTTGATATTGATGATCTGTGATCAGTATGACATGGGAATCATATGATGATGGTAAAAATAGCATATCGGTTCAGATTTAGTGTCACCAATTGCATCATCATCGTATGATGGTGTAACAGTTCGATGATGGAGTTTTCTAAATCATTTTATATGGATGAAAATCAATTCTATAGTGGAGTATAATCTCGTTTGGCTCCAGATCTATGTTTCATAGGGAGAGGGACTACGAAGGCAATAGATCTGGAAGATATGTGAACCTTCAGTGTGTTTTGTATAATTTCAATTACAAGGATTCTAATTTGGAGTTACATTCCATGTGGGACACCCTAATGTGGCACTAGGGTTTCCAAAAAAAGATAAACATAACATTATGATTGACCCTTACTTAAAAACTCAGCATATATATAGAAAGGAACATGTTCATGAGCATAAAAATGGCTAGACATACAATAACATGGCCAGCAAGACATTGTCACGACCAGAAGTACACAGTCTCTAACATTCCATGTACTTTGACATGGGCATGATCATGGGTCGTGATACATGGGTAGGCCCTAATGTTGAAGGAACATTATGTGTACTTCTAGCACACACCGTCTACTCCTTCAAGGAAGGATTAAACCCCTTTTCCTCGTCATATTATAGATGATTCATTCGATTATATAACCTTGATCCATTCTCTGAGGGTTTAGTATGGAATCATGTCCAATACCTAAATTGGGGATCCCTTTAGAGGGACTTAAATCTTGGATAGAGTTATTGGAATCCTTCAATGAGGCCTAAAGTGAGATCCTCTATCGTCTTCTTTTCCATAGGTGTATTTCTTGGTATATTCATGACCAACACTACATGGATGTCGATCCTCTACTTACCAAGTTAATCCAGATTGAGTTTTTTGTATATCCTATGTTCATGGGTGTGATCCTCGTCTATGTATTGTTTTCTTCAAACTTTTAGTGTTTACTTCCTATAAAGAGCCCTAATGATCATGATATATTGGATGCATTACATCCATTCTATTTTTACTCATGGAGTGTGTTCTCTATGAAGAGTTCTATGTGGATCCTTCGAGCTGGAATCCTAGGATGTCATTATGGTTATGAATTACCTTGAGATTTTGTGTCTTAGTTGTGAATATATAGATATATTTGTTATATGTGACGTGACATATATGTGTGATTATCAGACTATTATTCTTGATGTTATATGCTTAGTTATTTTCAGGTGTCCTACTAGGTAATGTTATAATCACCCGTGCATGGAATTTTTCTACACATGTCATGTATTATGAAGATGAACAACCTTTTTATGGAGTCCTAGATGAGGAAGTACCAGAAGAATCTTAAAGAGATATACATACCAAGGTGTGTTATTTAGGTTACCTTGATAGCATTCCCCTTCTATATTTTAGGTTGGACATGTTATAGGCTTTTATTTTTTTCATTTTTCATTCCAGTAATTATTTTTTACTCTAATGGTGGTATTTTAGATGTATACATGATTGTTTTATAAGTTTCTTTTACATTTCATCATTATATGGGATTGGAGATGTGTGCAAGTGTATAAGTATATTAGGCTAAGGCCTTTTATGGGAGTGATATGTCTACTTGGAACTGGTCTCCATCCCATGGCCTATTGGAGGTGGGCTAGGGGTAGTCATGGTTTGGGCCCTATTAGTTTGGGTTTTGAAAAATCATCATAACCATTCATTCTTTGTTAACCCGTAAAATATGAATATGTATGGAGATCTGAAAGAGTATTTCTAGTGGGAAAACATTAATAAGGATATTGTAGAGTATATATCTAAATTATTGGTACTTCATCAAGTTAAATCTAAGATATATAAGTTTAAGGGGATGTTACAACCATTGCCTAAAATTTAATAGAAATGGGAAAACATTGTCATGGATTTATTTATCGGATTCTCTAAAAAAATTTGTAATGTTATTTGGGTAGTATTTGGTTATCTTATGATGTTATTTATGTTCATTTATATCAAAAAATATTTTTATTTTGATCATATTTATTATATATACATTAATAAAGTGTTAAGGTAACAAGAGGCACCACATTCTATTATATCTAATTGGGTTCCATGGTTTACCTTGAAGTTATAGATAAGTCTGTAGCAAGCTCTGGATACAATGTTTTGATTTAGTATTTATTATCATCATTAGAAAGATAGTTAGTTTAAGATAACTATTCAAACATTGGAGTATATTTTGTTATCAAATTCTCTATATTTCATAGGTTTTTGGAATAAACACCTTCCTCTAGTCAAGTTTTCTTAGAATAATATATTTCACTTAAGAATTCAAATGGATCCTTATTAAGCCCCTATAGAAAGAGGTGTATAAAATTTAAATACTATTATGTACTTGGATAAATAAATCTATTGGGACCTTTTCTAGTTAAGAAAATAAAATATGATGTTTGATCCATTTTGCAGCAAATCAAGGTAGCTGAAGGCTGACATAATGTTTTTGTTGACAATAATCGATGGAATATAGAATTTGATGTTATTGAGAATGTATTTCTGAAAATTTATCCATATAATTAGGTTATGAGATTTGAAAAAATGTAATTTTCACGTGTATTTGTACTGGTAACTTAATATTCTTGATCGAGTGGGGACTATATCATATCTCTTGACATTCCCACTAAACCACTCTCTCAAGTTCATGATATGTTCCATGTACCTCTCTTGGGGAAGTACATATCTAATCCTTCACATATAATGAACTCATATGTTATACCAAGGGAGAATGATCATTCCTATAAATAAATTTTAGTTGAAATATTGGATCGTAGAGATAAAGTTCCACATAACAAGACAAATCACATAGTTAAATTTCATTGAATTAATACAAAATTTAAGGAACCCACATGTGAACATGAGGGTGTGATAAAGTAGATATATAGTCAATTTTTTTTAAAAATTGATGTAATTTTGAGGTATAAATTAATTTTAATGAGGTTATAATATATCACACCAAGATTTTATATATATTTCCTTTTAAATAAAACTTGAATAATTCATTATCATGCCTTACATGAAATCCTGAGCCTATAGAAATTGAGATATAGTATATTGCTTTAACCCAAAGATTAAATTAAAAGGCATTGATATTAATAACTTATATAAAAAAATAAAGGTTTTCAACAATGAAAATATATTGATTAATGTTTAGTAAAAAATTACTCAATTTTTATTCGTGTTATTTTGTGCTATAAAAATATGTTTTCTTCATAAATGTTATTTATCACAAATATTCTTGTGAATATTATAATTAATTTCTAATACTTATAAAATTTTATTTGATTAAATTAATATCATTTTTCAAATAATAAAATCAATATTTTCTTAGGGTAAATTTTTAGTATGTTTCTAAAAAGTGTTATTTTTCAGTGAACGGTGAAAAATACATATTTTTTGTAAAAAACATTTATTTTCAATTAAATATAGATTTTTGTTTTTAATTTGATATTAATTTAACATAATACTCCTTTAAAAATAAAAAATATAATAAATTAAATTTAATTCACCACAATACATTATTTAGGTATAAGTTAATTGTTTGGATTAAAAACTTATTTTTCTAAAAAACTTTTTTTGTGAGTGTAATATGTTTTTTTCTTAAATAATTAATTAATATCTACTAATTAATGCTTTTAATAAGATTTATATATCATATATTCAATTTAGTATTTTAACACTCATTTTCTGGGTTATAAATATAAATTAATGTAAGTAAAATTTGTTTTTTGCATAAAAATTCATTTTTTTAAATGGGTTTTCATTACGGGTTGTTGTCTTAATTTAAATTAAATTAGGACAATTATAGATATTTAATTGAGTAAAATGGATTAAATTTTTTTAATCATAATAATTAATATAATATAATATAATTAGCTTAATTTTTTGGTCATAGTGGATACTAAAAGAGTAAAACAATTGTCACGGTTAAGGTTAAAATGAGTTACCAAGTGAGTTAAACATTGACATAAGGGTAGGATTTTCCCACACACCAATATAATTCTTATTAATTGAATATATTTAAACATTATCTAATCATATATTTGAATAACTATACATTTTGGGCCACTTTCCTAAGAAAGTGACATTAAATCATTGAAATATTTTATGAAATTCCATGTGTGTCCTTCCCCTCACTTATAAAAGGGAATATATTATCCTCTATTATTCACACCATTTGAGCCATATAGTAGGAAAAATCCTGCTCTAAAACCTTATTAAAATCCTTCATTTCATTCAATATATTCTATTATTTCACTGTAAATAATATTTTTAAGGATTAAGGGGTATTCCAAAGGAGGTCTCTTAATAAAGAGAAGGTTTGTGTACTTATAAAGAAAGACATACTTAAGGTAAGGGTTTTATATTACAATCTCATTTTTATAAGGAAATTCTATGATTAAATTTTTTTATGATGAAATTATATGTTACTAATATCCAAATTATTATATACTATCTTATCCTATAGTTATTTTTATATAAATTAGATTTTCCTGTCATTTTCATCTGTTTAACCACTAAAGATACTAAAAGAATGTTTTAAAAAATATTGACCATGTTTTTCTTTTCATTTGAGAATCTCTTATTCCATGTCTATATTTTATTTAAACTAATTTCAAGAATTTGTTTAATTTTATCTAAATATGAATAAGATTTATTTTACTCATGTTTCACTTTCTATATAATTGTTTTAAAGGAATCTTAAGGAATTTTTCTGAATATCATGTTTCTAACTTTTTGGAAAAAATGTGAAATGAATTTGTTAGAATACACTTTATGGATGAATTTCTCTATTATCATGAATACTATTTTATTTGTATATTCCTATATATTATTCCTTGGTTCATTTTAATGAAATTTTTTTCTTTATATTTTGTAAACTTTTTGATTTTATATTAGCAATTTCAAATAAATATGGGATTTTCCTCAAGAAATGTTCTGGTGATCATTTAATGATATCTTCATCATTAAAAAAATCTTTTCATGTTTCTTATCACTTACTAGGGATATAATTTAAATTTACTATCTATATTATTTCTCTATATGGTTTATTATTACGATGATGAAATTTTTATGAAATGCATATCACTTATATGTGTTATGATATAATGATATGATGAATGTTTTATGATATTATAAAACACATATGATGGTTTTAATTATGTGTTGTGTGGTATTCAAATTATATATACCTCTAATGAATTAGGTAAATAAGAATATCTCTTGATATAATATGTCATGGAATGGGGAGTGAGCCAAGTAAAATAAGGTACGTTCTTAAAAAAGATAGCCTTGGGAGTGAACCTTGACCAAGGAAATGGTTTTTTATTATTCTGTTAATACTAAAAATTATGTATTATGATTACGTTATTTTTTCATGTCTATTGATTCATTATTTATGATTTTTCACACTTATTTTCTATTTAATTTTTTTAAACCTTTTTACGTGTTTCAAGATTAATGATATTTTACGGATTGGGTATGATTATTGTAAATCTTGATCATATTCTTATGAATTTTTGCTTATCTTATTATCACTTATGATCACTAATTTATATCTCTTGTAATTACCCTTTAAGGCATCTAAGCTCACGCTTTCTTATGTTTCCCTTCCCTGGGTTATAAAGAAAAGTATTTTGTATGATATGTCTAAGAAAGGTGATAGTTGTGAAGAACGTAATCAGGAATGTTTTGGATCATTTATTTACTAGTTGTTTATATATCAATGTTTATAAATACACTAAAACTCTACAATCCTTAACAAAATATTATGAAATCAATTGAATATTTATTTAAAATGATATGAAATTTATTTATGAAATGTATGGGTCCCAGTAATGGTGAATATAGCTATTCTCTATAAAGTTTTTATGTATCATACTCATAAACACTATAGAAATAGTTAATATAAGAATAGTGATTAGGGACAAAATATCTCAATATAAAAATAATTTTCATATATAATTAACCCTTGATTAATATAAAACCTTGTTAATTAAATGATTTTTTAAAATTTTGGTGAAATATGGACTTTAAATGATTAATGAATATATTAGGATATTAGTGACTTTATTCCTCTTTGGATTATTCAAAGAAGTCATACATTAAGTTGGTTTTGATTTTAATTTGTCAAAGGATTTTTTATTATATTCTTAATTTTGTTTAAATAAATTTATAATAGATTATAAAAACCCTATATTTAATTATATTTTCATTTTATGTATAGCTTAATGGTTAAAATTTGAAAAGGACAGCTGATATATGTCTCATTTTATGGCCTTCAAATTTTTCATCTAGTCCCTATATACATGTGAACACATCCATAATTATTGTGTTGATGGGTTGAAATTTATGTGATGGACCCAATATACATGTGCATAACCCAGGGTAGGTGTAATCCAAATCCAACGTATGTTTCATCTAATATGTAGAACCAACATATGTGTGAAGCTCTTGTTTATAATTTTCTTAAAGGTGGTCATCCATGGGAATGAAATCATAAATTATGAAAATAGAAAAATCACATCAAAATATCCTTTCCACTAGTTCAAATGAATTGGTAAGAGCTCCAACAAATAAACTAGGTGGAGATCATCAAGTAGAAGAAGAATTTAGACATCATGGGAGAAATTTTGAATAGTTGGAAGATGAAAAAGTATCATGGATTCTATATTTATGACCCTCAAGTGGGACTTATTTCAACCATTCAAGTAATAAAGATCTCATAACCCACTACTCATGACACTAAACTCAAGGAGAAGGATAAATAATATGATGGGTATAAATATTTAACCTCTCCCATTTTTAAAGGATTTATTTTATATTGACTATAGTTATAATTCTATATTTAGTTTATGAATTTAAATTAATTTTGTTTTTCATTTTTATTAGTTATGTATTCTATTTTCTTCTCTTCAATGGTGATATCTAACTCCATGTTTATGAATAAATTACTCAAGGTATTGGTCCCTAAGGGAGATCCAATAGGAATTATGAATCCTTGCTTTTTTATTTATGAACTTTTACTTCCCATCTATTATATAGTAGTGAATGAGAGGAATTTGATGGATAGAAATCATATTCTCATCCCATTTGTTAATATATGCTCTCATCTATCAATGTTTTTATCCCTCACTTGTCTTGGTCTTCACTGCATATTATTATAGTTTTGAGGAGTGAGATATTAAAAATACATGAATGGAATTGTGAGTAGGGATAGTGGATGCCTCGGTTGAGTGTGTTCAATATCACTTCACTATGAATAAGGGGATATGGATATGCATAGGTTCTATCACTTTATGTTCAGTTTCACAAAATAGATATAGAGGCACTAATCAATTATTGTTTATGAAATGATTATTGGGTAAGAATACCTTTTATATAATAACTAAACCTCTATGATTAAATATGGATCCAATACCTTTCACACAGACCCTTGTTTTTTATTTCAAAATATTAAATAATAAAATAAAGAAATATCCCTCATTAATCTTTTTTCATTCCAAATAATGAAATGAAAACAAAAAATAAAATTAATTTCTATGATAGTAAAGCTCCAGGTCTAAATCCTTGAGAAATGTCCCTGGTCTTCCACTAGGTTGTATTCTAGGTTTTTAAAATTCCATTTTAGATGAGAGAATTATGATAGTCCCAACACCCACATAGGAATATTTTCATGGAGTATATATGAGTATATTAAAATCTTAGTACATTTTTAATTATTGTTTTCACCTTTTATTTTTTTTCTTATTTATTTTGTTTTTATTTATATCATGTTTTCATTCAAATATTTTTTTTTCATCCCAATAATTTTTTAAAAGAATTAAATGGTTACCATTATTCAATAATGTATCACCAACTTCATTATCAATTAAATGATATTGGTCCAATCAAATATGAGGTCATTGAACCAAAACTAAACAAAATTCATAATACTCGTCAATATATTTTCCCATAATTCATAAGGAACAACAACCTCAAGGATCATAGATGAAGAAAACATTGGGAAAATATAATTGGTCAAACGGTGAAAAATCATACAACAATGATGAAAAAAACATCAACAATACTTTCCCACATAGTATACAAGAGAAAAAAATCCAACACCATAGTATATTTAGTCAAAAATAAAAAAATAATATTATTGGACCAACATTTGAATGAAAAATTATATAAATTGGGATAGTTATTAGAAATAATGGTCATTATGGCCATAGTTTTATAAGAATTCATGGAAAAAATACAATAATAAAATGAATAAATATTTGAAGAATAATTTAGAGAACCTCTCTTTTACTCAACTTAGAATGGGGATAAAATTATTGAAGAACCTTATCTCTCTAACATTTCTGATATGATACCCTAAGCCCTCACTAAGAAACATAGGATACCAACTAAAAAAGTAATGTTGATGACCAAATTATTGAAGCATTTTTTATTTTCTAAAAAATTATTTTTAAAATTGAATTCTTTTTTATGATACTGATTTTGTACTGTTAGAGTATGCCTTAATGGAGAAGAAAATGAGATTATGGTAATTAACGAATAGTTTGTGGAACAAATTCTCTCTCCTATTGAACATACTCTAAAAGGAATATATTCAATAGAAAAAGATAACGGTTGTTCCACCCAATAGAGTATAATTTTCCTTTGAATATATTTTTACTAAATTTTTAATACTTAAACTACCATCTAACTCCATTTTTTATAATTTTAAAAGTATGTCTGAGAAAATTTTGGCCCTGGATAGTGATTACGAAACTATGGAAGCCTCCTTAGATGTGAAACATCTATTATAAATTGTATAATTTGTTTCCAAATTTGAATAATAATTTATATGAAGCTTACTTTGATGAACTGTAAAAAATTTCTTGATAATAATTTTAAGATGATGACACACCAATGGCTGGAAAAACTAGAACATACCGACTTATTGATTATTTTGAAGAAAATATTATACAAATGACCCTGAAAATTAGAAAAAAATTTACCCAATAAGGGTCAGGCAATGAAAAATATGCTCTTTGACCAATGTATAAGACACTATAAACTCAACATCACCATGAACATCAACTAGAGGACGATACAACAAGTCATATGGATAACCCTTTTCTTATCCTCCCTGTATATTCATTCATTCCATATCTATTTCTAGGGATGTAAATCTTTTACTTATTTCAAAGGGATCCCCAAATCTAGTGTCAATCAATGGACATTTGTAAAATAATGGGTATGTATTATTAAAGATGAAAAATATTCCATCTTATTGGTGTTGCAAAATGGAACCACCCACTGTGGGAATTTAAAACATAGTACCAACATTGAATATGAACAATGTTTTCTTTAGTTTTTTAAATTTTTCTAATTTATAATTAAAATGTTAATGTTTGAATCTATATTCTATATAATTTATAAATAGTAAAGTATCCTAGGAGGATATATAAAAAAATTATGAATCACATAGGGGATATATTAACTCAACCCCACTAAAATAATTAACATTAGCATTTTTATATTCTTTTATGACTATTAAATCACAAAAATTTGTGTGATTTTTTTATAAACATGAATGGGTTAGTTTTGAAAAAAAAAGTATGGGGTAGGTCTCCGGTATATTTATAAGTAGTTAAAATCCTATTTTACATTAGTTTAAACAATTTTTGGAATCATTATTTCATAATTTAGAAATAAAATCATTATTTTTTTAGCTTTTTAGTGTGGTTTTAGGTTAGTATACATAAAATTAAATTTTTTATTTCCTAGTGTATGAATGTATGATAAATTTTTAGGATTTCATTGACAAATGAAATTTATATATTTCCATGATTAATGAGTGACATTAACTTTTTTTACTACAATTCTATTTTAGAACTAGGAAAATCAGTGCTATTGAAAAGTAAGAAGTGGAATTTAAATTATTACATGAGGAAAATCGATTCTTGAAATTAAAAAAAAATTAACATATCCTTCGTAAAAAATAACACCTCATAGAGGCAACATAAATGATATCCATATAAGTCCTTTTAAACTAAATTAAAATGGGAAATTTTGATTCCATAATGAATTTATGAGATACTTGGGAACTAGTTTCATGAGTAATAAATGTCGGTGTACATTTAAATATGTGCCTGGCATAAAACATGGCTGTGAAAATTCAATAATTAACTAATTATAAAAAATAATAGATTTAATTGAATGTAATATTGAACAAAAATGAATCAGGTGGATATTTAATTACAAGAATTTCATTTGAGATATAACGAAGAAGTGAAAATTTGATCTTCTTTGTATGGGACCTAGGATAGAGGGATAAATGAATGTTTTTTGTTAATGATTTTAAATTCTACTTAAATATAATTTGTTTCCCTCGTGTCACTAGATCATTGTATTTGATTAAAGTGATGTACTAAGTTAAATTCACAAATAATGCATGAAATTTTTAATAAATAGATGAATTTTTATTTTCCTCATTTTTATTATGTGCATTTGAACATTTTAAGAACTATATTTTTTTAGAATAAATTACTTTTATATATAGGGAGTAGAATAGTGTAAGGTTAGGGATGTGATGAGAGGAAATATTTCCCAATTTCAAGCCTATTTTCATTAATAATTTACCCCTAATTAGTCTAAAACATGGGTAATTATTAGATTTGTTTACTTTGGTGAAATTTTTAGTTTAAATGATTAATGGTTTAAGTCCTGATTTTTAAGAGTTGTTTTTATCTATGGATTAATTGATGAATCCATGAATTATGTTATTTTTTATTTTTATTTTTTAAAATTATTTCTTACATATATAAGTTATTTCAATCAGTTATAAATTGATTGTAAAAAGCCTCTATTTAGTTATATTAAACTTTTATGTTCATGTGGAAGACAAAATTTTGAAATGACTACCAATATAAGTGTCATTTCTTGGCCAATTTCGATTTCATACAATCTGTTTATATATGTGAGTACTACTAAAATAGGTGTGATGATGGCACAACATATGTTTAATTAACATTACATATGTATTTTTCTCACATTTTAGTTGTCATCTAGGGAAAAGTCATGTTTTATTTGATTTATGACACTAGCATACATGTGAATCTACCCTACACAAATATTTTGAATATGATTGAAAGTGGGGATAAAATATAAAATTTCCAAAAATAGAAAAAGAACAAAAAAATTAATTTTAATTGGTTCAAAAAAATCTATATGAACTATAAATTAATATCCTATATAAACAATCAAGCCAAAAAAGGATTTATACATCATTGGAGGAATTTCTAATAGTTAGAAGATTTGATAGGATCCTAACTTCAGCAATGGTAAACCTCAAGAAAGACACATATCAATCATTTGAGAAATTGTGAGATCATATATCACTACTTGTGGAATAATATCAAGGATATGGAGGAAGAATATAATTGAAATAAAAAATTCAACTCTCTAATTTTGTAAATAATTCAACTCAAGTAAAAATTTAAAAATTATTATAGAATTATTTTCTGATTTTAATTGAATTATTTTTTCATTTTTTCATCATTTTTTCTATCTTCCTCTCTTCCAAATTGATAAATAAATATATTTTTATAGAGATTTAATATGATATATTGTTCCTCATGGGATGTCACATAGGTATTCTAAATATCTTTTTATCATTTCTACATTTTTATTTCTCATACATAATATAGCAGTGAGTGAGAAGAAGTGGATATATAATCATCATCTAGTCTTACCATTTTTTTGTTGTATCCTTTCATCTATTAGATCTTATCTCAATATTTTCTTTTGGTATTCCCAATATAAAATTTAAGTAGTGAGGACTGAGATATAAACATAATATGATTAAATTCTGGTGTTTGATAGTGGATATATCGGTTGAGTGTGTTCATTATCTCATTGCTATATATGAAGTAATGAAGATATTCATAGGGTATCCACCTTGTGTGTTCAGTTTCAAAAAATTTAATGAGAGAAATATATGATTTGTTATAACGTGATTATTGGAAGAGGATAACTTCTAGATAATGACGAACCCTTTGTGATCAAACATTGATTCAACCCATTTCCCCATGAAGATATTTTTAATTTCAAAAATATATATGACCAAAAAACCATATGAATTCCTCTACTAATTTTAAAATAATGAAAAAAAACATTAAAAAAAGCAAACATTCATCGATGGTGTGGATCCTTCACCTTCTCCTTGAGAGATGACCCTAGTCAGACACTAGGCTCCAATATAGGATTTTTAAATTTTATTTAATGAGATCCCAGTGACAATCACCACATCGCATAATTTCATCATAGTGTCCTGAATGGAAAATTTGATCATAAATGTTATTTTATACATTTGTTTCTTTTTTATTTATGAGAATATCATATTCTACATGAAATATATTTATTGATTATGTTAGTGTCACTATTAATAGTAGATTAATGATTTTTACTCATAACATGATTGGGTGAACCTATCAAATTGGTAGCTAAGTAGAGCTCAGATATATAGATAGGTAAGTGTCCCATTGTTAGATGGTTAAGTCAGATGACTTATAAAAAGTCATGAGATGTAATTCGGTTAGATCATGGGACCAGGATATAGTAATATTCTTATTTGTATATTTTTTGTATAAGTTCTATATGATATATCTATGAGATATCTTTTTATGTATGTCTAAATCATGTGGAATTATTCATAGTTCATTCTATTATAGAGTGTGGTGGTTTTTATTTTTTTCAAGTTTATTTATTACTGAAATTGATATTTTGATTCTTGGTTGAATGATATTTTCACTATCTTATTTTACTCTGGTATAAGTGTATAGTCTCCCCATTATATCACATTAACCCAACACTACTATCTTGAAAACTATCACATATGGTGATAGAGCCTGGGTCACATGGAATAATGATCTGGTTACATATTGTGAGCTAATTTTTGGTGTAACATCCCCCTTGGTGAGTAACTCTGACATGGGATTCTACCATTAATTTGGGCCGAGTGATTAAACATGCAATGGTAGGAAAAAAATCATACTATATGGTTGGTGAAACTCAGATAGAGTTTTATACAAGTGATCCTTTGATGGAATCATTCTTTTTTTAATAAAATCATGGGAAATTCCTTATGTTTTTTTATAAAGTACATGTCAAACCTTGCAGATCTTATCAGGAGGTATTGAATTTCTTTGACCATATTTAGAGGTTTTACTACTTTTTTCTATATTGATTTATGACCGTATGGAGTTTTTTCAAGTGCTTTCATTTATTACATGTCTATACCAACATCATACACTATCCTCTAGATATTATCCACACAATCATGTACTCTTGGCCTTTTTCAATATTGGGGGTCTACATCATGGTTTAATTCCCTCCAATAATGGGGTATTAATTCAATTTAATTCTTACTCCTACTAATTTTTTTTAAATGGTTTGAATTTATCCCCCTGATGGAGTTCAATACTAGGTGTATGATCAATATCGTGAACTCACACATCATATATTAGTTTAGGATCACTAAACCTATTCTCACATATAGTTATACAAATTTCTAAACCTCTAATCTAAAAAAGGTGCATTCCAAGTATCATATATGATCCTACCGTACCTCATGAAATCATTAAGTAAATCTAACATGGGATGATACTGTCAATCCAAGATGTGTAATAGGGTATTTTTAGGTGGATAATAAATTTCAACCTCTTCCATGGGCCCAAATCTGATAAAGGTTTATATAATCGCATATTTGATGAAAACCTTCTCATTTTAATTAGTGGAATGGATATTCTTTCAGTTTTTCAAGATTTTCATGTTGGTTCATGTGCACCATACTAGAATATGTTGATATTCTCCCATAAGATATAGAGGTTTTGATACTTTTATTAAACATTTTTTTGTGATTGTATGTGGTTTTTCAAGAGGTTTAATGCATTTCAAGTCTACTCAAGCATTGTAAATTTTCCTTCATTTCTAATCCACATCACTAAGTAGTCATGGTCATTTATTGTGTAAGAAATGTATATCATGGATCCATATCATATTGGTGAAACCATTTTATTTAAAGATCATTCGTACTAGTGTAGATTTATTTTAAAAATGGGTTGGATTCATCCCCTTATAAGAGGTCAAGACTAGTCCTATAATCTAGTTCATGAAATCACACGTCACTCATTAGTTTGAGATTTCATACACTATTCTCACTAAATTAGTTCCTTTTTCCAAGTCATTGAGTTGAAAAATGAATATCCTATATATCATATATGATTTAACCATACATCCTAATATCATGACTTAATGAATGAAAAAATCAATAAATAAATTAAAATACTCTCTAAAATTTTATAGAAATTTGTGGATCAAATAATGAAGATATTGTTTAAAAACTTATCTAATGTATTGTGAGCATATCAATACACAACTCATATATCCACCCAGATGAACCCTTACTCCCTATTATATGAAATTGAGTCAATATTTCTCATTGTGGTTTTGGAAACTATAATTTTTATAAGTCTTCTATGACCAATTAATGTAAGATGAGTGGCCAAGAGTCTGAATAAATTATTTGATATACCTTGGTGAGAACATGCTATAGGAATTGTAAAATATAAATGTCCAACAAAATTGAGTGGCATGTGAATTCAAAAAAATGGGTCCCTTTCACTCATTCATATATTATTATTTGGTGTTTTCATTGAGAACACTAATAATACTAATAATAAAACCTCTAAATATGGATCCCAAATAAGAAGTTCCTTTTATCATTTAAGATTTTTAATTCAATAGTTCTTATTCAATGATCAATATAGAAAGGTAGTGAATGACCTCTTCAACTAACCTATGGTTTCTAAAAAAAGTGTTGGGACAATTGAACTTGTATATTTTTATTTTCAATAATAGTCAATATATGTTGGAGATTATTGGAAGAGTTGAAATTAAAAATCATTGAGAATTACTATTCACCATAAAAAATGATAAGATTATTGGACTGTTCATTAATTTCAAATACATGTTCTTAATAGGTAACATTTCATACAAAAATGAAGATGATGATTCAAATATATATCTTCCTGAAGATAAAATTATAGAATATAATTAAAGGTCATTAAAAAATATATTTATATATTTTTTGATGAAGGATTTGATATTGAGAATTTGGGGGTGGAAGGGAATTTGGTGGTGATACATATATAGAATATGGCATGGACTATTTTTCTATAGGCTAGGACTTTTAGTTGTACTTTTCTAAAAAATGACCCAAAAACTAGCCATCTAAGGGGAACTCACTTCCACTAATTAGGTGGGTAGGGTGGGATAAAGGTGTTAATGGGCTTGAGAAGGTGAGCCAATGCATAGAGGTGCGACCCGTGAGAAGCCTGAGTGTGTAAATTGTTATGGGTACCAAACCCCACTACCAACTCAAGTTGATTGTGGTGCATATTGGTATATATTTAAGCTTGTGTCCACATGGAAATTTGATGTGTGTTAGCGGAATATCATCACTCTTCATTCACTTAAAAAAGATATAGACATATCTCCTCCATCCAATCTGAAATGTTCTGACAATCCCCTATCCCCCACATAGTCATCACCAACCAATATTCATACAATAAACTTATGACTTCCTTGATAAAATTGGTTTTATTCTACTTTATACACCTCAATTATTTCCATATATGTTGACCAATACCATCTTATAAAATAGATAAAACAAGTCATCTTGATCTCATGCATGCAATATTCATCATTCATGCATATGATAATACAAAGATATATATACTTCTAAAGAAGAAATGAATATATAGTGTATCATTAATGCAGGATTAGTTTGGGGATTTGAAACATTGATGCATGAAATCTTCATCACATCCATGTGAGCACATTACCATGAGGAGAAAACTATAACTTAGTAAATAAGGGATGCCTTGTATTTTGTTTTAAGATAATTTGAGAAATATGTGATATTCAAGTGTTTATAAAATATTCTTAACACTTCATACAAAGAAGAGTTTTGGGGAAGCATAAAACATGGATTAATCGTGGTATAATTTTCCTATAAATATGATGGTCTATGGAAAAGAAGAAGTGACTTCCATGTTTGAAAAAAGCTCTCATTTTCTGAAGAAAATATAACATCATGATACCTCTTATTTCAAGAGGAGGTTCTGTGAATATTCATCTTGTGTGAAGTAGTGGAAGTTGTGGGAATTAAAATTGTTAAAATCCACTCAAAATGATTCATTACAATCTGAATTTGTGAATACATTCAGGATTTCATGAAATCCGTATGTGTAACCTCACTATTTTTAGTGAACGTGATGAGACACCTTGAGAAAGTTCATAGCCTAATTATGTTTAACATAGTTTAAAGTAAGAATATACTCACTTGATCATCACTTTAATGAAGGTTTTTCATGAATATATTGTGGGAAAATATAAATATTTCATGTGAATAATAGTGTAGTGGCTGTGTGAGGATTGTGAGAAGAAGGTAATGTATGATTACATAAAAACAAAAATGAATTTTTACTTTAGAATGAAATTAAATTAAAAGATGTAATATTTATTCTTTGAGATATAATTGATAAAAATAACTTAAAATATTATTAATAATATTCTATATATGTTATAGGTTTTATAATATTTAGAATACCATAAATTGTATCACACATGTATAAGGATTGAGAAGTCAAGAATATAGTGAATTGATATTGTTAAAGTATTATTATTTCATAAAATAATTATAATAAATTTGTGTTCATATCATTCAAACATCAAATTGAGTTCAAGAATTCCAAGTCAGAAGGAAGAATTTAATGAGTAGTGTTTCACTAAGGCAAATGGTTAGATAATGGTGATTAGAATTTATTGATAATGAAAGATAGATTCAATCAGTATCTTTTGAAGGTTCTTGAAGTGTACACTAGAAAGTAAGATCCTAGAAAATAATAGAGGAATTTAAAAAGATCATGTTCCAATGGATCAAGACTTTAAGAAAGTTATAAGTAATTATTTGGATTTAGGAGTAGAGTAAGTCTCTCATTTTGAGTTGGGAGTAGGAGAATTATCTAGAGAGATTAAGAATCAAAAGACTCTAGTGGGACACTAGAGTAGGCTAGTGTGGATTCTAGTAAACTATTGGATATAATATAAATAACCTTCTATGTGGATTCAGTAGTTAATATTTGATTTTATTATATATTGACCATTTTAATTGATAAAAAGTTTATAGTGGACATTCTATATTGGGGGGTTATAACCAACATAGAAAAGAGTGGGCCTTTTAGTGGAACCATTTGAATACCGTGTGTTGTCATCTATCTTAGTATCCATGCATATGAAGTGACAAATTGATACATCCATGTATGGTTAAATAACAATTAAAATTTAAATAGGTTTAATTAAATAAAATAATTTATAAAATAAAACCACTAATCCATACCCCTCTTAGTGTTGAAATGGCCTAGTTCACTACAAGTGGTATTAGAGCTTGATTCCCTTCAATGATCCAAAATGTTTCTTATAAAGTAAGAAATTCAGGACCTGAGTGTGATAAAAAATATAAATAAAAATGAATTTACACCTAGGGATACTAATATAATGATTTCAAACAAGAATCAAAATAATATAAAAAATATCGTAAATAAAGCTTAATAATAATCCTATAGTAATGGTAGAGACACCATTGGTTGAAAGTAATAAAAGTGATACATGTTCCAATAATTATTTTTATTTTGATTCTTTGGATAAATCCCGATCATGATATAAATGATAGATCACTTATTTATCTTTATTTTTTTATTCAAAGAACATATTAATAACATCCATAATGAAGTGGTAAAACATATTTTTGGATGCATCAAGGGTCATCATGATAAAAATTGTACTTGGAAAAAGAGGCTAATACTATTGAATGGGAATCAGAAAAAATGGTGGGAATGTACAATAGTCTCAAAATACATTTTAAATAAATGGAAGAAAAAATTTCTCTTTAAAATGAATGATACTTTGAAGTTTATGAAGAAATGAAAATAAATGTTTGTGAGAAATAATTCCTTGAGACTGTATTTATAGTTGATTTCCATCCTTTCAGAAAATATCAAAAAATTTCAATGAATTTAAAATATAATCAACTAAAGGATGAATCCAATGAAGTCAAAGATATTGAGAATTATTTTTAGTAATCAATAAAAATTAATTAATATCAAATAAATAATCTAAAAGAGAATTTGTAATCAATGATGAGAATTGTTAAGGATAAGAATAACTCCCTCAATATAGAGTGTTTAGAGCTAGAGGTAAACATTAAGAATCAGGAATCACTAAATTATGGAACATCCCAAATAGTTGGAAAAATATATGCTTCCAATAAAGTTGTATTTTAGGATCATGATAGGAAGAAGATCATGATATCATCCTCTAACCAAATGGAAACATCCTTTATGAAGAGCGTATCCCATAACCCAAAAACGTTTTTATTTACTAATGTGGTTTCACGTGCTTGTCTATAAAATAATCTATCAAAGTATGCATGATAAAAAATGATGATAAAACCACCACATAGTGGTTTTATTTTAAAATTATAATGAATATTTATTCCCCAGGAAGTGTCCCAAGGAGTGGTGGTTCCACTCAAAAACATCAAGATTCACAATCTGTGAAATCTAAATTGACTATACAATAAAATAAGGCAAACAAATTTATAGGCTATTATTGGTGTTTCTAGAAATTTGGGCACAATAAATTGGAAAATTGGAATAACATAAAAATTATTGATGATACTAAAAGGCCTATATTTAGGTGGAAACTAAATAAAAGGGAATACTTTCACCACACAAGATAAATCCACATAAAACAAATGGTGACAAGTCATCCTTAGTATGTGAACAAAAAAATAAGATTTTGAAGTAAAATATCCATTAAAAAATGATAGATTCATTCATACATAAAAAATAAAGACAAATATTTCAATAATATCACTTCCCCCTCGGAAAAAGGAAAAATATTTTAAAGAGGTACATAAAAAAGGTAAATGGATAGAATTAAAATCAAGGTGAAGGGTCTAAATCCATACATTATTATTAGTACTATGAATGTTATGAGAATAAAGCCTACTCTTACTAGTAAAGAATTTATTTTACATGAAACATGCATGAATCAAGCAGATTTCATGGTCAATATATGAGAAATATTTCTCCTAGAAGTAATCATGTGACCATAAATATATCGATGATTCAAATTGTAAAAAAAAATATTAATTATTAGAAGAAATTTGTTTTATATATAAGTAAAAAGTTCATGAAATTTAGAAATACATGATATTTCATCCAATAGATATTCTAATCATTGAGAAATTTAATACTCTTTAACATAAAATTAGTCACAAGTCTTGTGAATATTATGATAAGATGGAGAATTTTGAGAAAGAATGCCTAGTAATTTCGTCAAATCAACTAAAACTGGATAAGAAATTAGGAAAATATGAAAAATATTCTAAATATAAATGAAAGAAAGTGGCCATAGAAACTAATCTAGAAAATTTTATTCTATGAGAAGTTTATGAAAGTTGACTAAGACTTAGATGAACGAATGGACCATGTTGGGAGGTAGTTCTCATCTTAAATGTTACTTTTAAAAATAGTTCCCTCTTTTTTTTCCATATATATATATATATATATGATTTTGTAATGACATGTAGGGAATTCACGGAGATGCATGAATCCCTATAGGTGGAGAATTAGTGAGATAAAGCTACTAAATCTTCACTACACAATAAATGTATGATTTTTGAACAACTTTATAAAATTAGAATATGAGGTATTCCAATCACACTTTCATCCCTCATTCAAAATTGTATAGATCATAGAAATTGAAAGGGAGTTATTGGTTGATGAATAAATGAGATAAAGGGGGAGAAACACCTTTTTCAAATAAAATTTATAATTTTTTTGAAGTATGTTATGGAGTTTTCATTTCATTGATAAATTAATATATTTGAAACCACTTTCATGATAATTGAAATTTTTTAAGAAATATTTTACTCAAATGGTAGTTTATGGATGACATAGAAAACCTTAGTTATTTCCCTCTTTTACATAAGTAATTATTTTATTGTGAATACAAAAACATTTAATTATCCATGGGTATTCACCTATATGTTAATATGATTTATTTATTCGTGGATTTATATACATGAAACCAATTTTCTATTTCCATAGGTTGAAAATTATGTTATGGTCAAGATTTTAAGCACTTACATGCTCAATTTTTTTATATGAAACCCATACTTTATTTTCCATAGGTTAGTGAAAAAAATATTTACCATGATCAATGTTATTCACATGAAATTAATATTTACGAAGGGTGAATATTGATAGCTCTCAAATTAATTAGGTAAATAATTTAATATCTTGAGATAACATGTTTTATGATACCTTGGTTAACAACCTTGGTAATTTTTATTTATAACACCTTGGTGATAGACCTTGGGGATATTCTTATGAATTTGTTATTTAAATGTTGTATTCAAATTACAATGTTATAATTCATGTTATATATATTATTGCAGTCCTTGTGTTATCTTGTTCATGTATATTGTTATACCTCATGTTCTTATTCATATTCCTCATGATCACATGATAAATGTATCCCTTGCTTATTACCTTACTAGAATCATGCTCACCCCTTTCCTTTGATGTATATCCCCATGATATGAGATACAATAAAAGTAGCTTAGGGTGAACCCATGAATAAGCCTTTCATATGGATTAGAATAATTTTTTATGTTTTTCTTATTATGTTCTAAATTTATAAGAAACAAAACATTAAAAGATAATGTATTTTTTAAGTTTAAAGAAATGTTTAAGTAATAAAAAGGTGGTATTCTAAAGTTGGTATCAATGGAATGTTTAGTTATTTATTAAAATTACGCCTTGAAAACATTAGTATGAACCCTATGGATAAGTATAAATATAGGAACACATCATATAAGTTCGGTTTCATGATGATAAAGTGATTTTCAAAGAAATAAAATCCATGTCTAGATAATACAAGTGGATGTGGCTCTGGAATAGATATACCTAGGGGTAACAAGCCTAAAAATACCATATTTAGATAGTCTTGATCGGATAGTGGTGCATGACAAATGGAACTTGTATCACACCTAGTTTGATAATCCAAGGTATATTTTTGGTTGATCATAATATTTTTTTGAAACATTGAAATGGATCTATAGAAACTTCAATTGTTATTAGAGGAGATTACTTAAATACATATTTATGAATTATGTTTTGAGCCATAAACTCTAATTATAATTCAAATATTATTAAAAGTAACATGTTTCATACTAAGGTTTTATTATTCTAAAAAATAGTGGGAAATTGGAGTAACAATATAAATGGGGAGTGAAATAGATGATGCACCCAAGGCATTCCAATGGACTATAAAATATAAAATCATATGAGGATATAATGAATAAAATATATTTAGTTATGAATAATAACTTGAATCTAGTTGAGTGACCCAATTCACCCCAAAAGTAAAAAATTTCCATTGATTTCTTCATGCATCACTAACCATCTTCTTTTAGTGGATTTAGTAACACATTGATGACAAAACAATGGATTACCTCTATAAAAAATTTATTTTATGTACTTAACTATTTATAGTAATAAAAAGTCACATTGGTAGTAACATACTTATAAGGAGAATAAAGTCAATGATGCGCAGTGATTAGAAACATGAATACAAAAATCAAGATTGATTTTTTAGAGTGGTAAGATTTCACTGGAATATTTTTTAATCAAATATTTTCCCCGTTTGATGAAAAAAATGGATAATGAATTACAAGATTTGATGTAGAAGGAAAATGACTCAATGGGAAGCTATGAAATGAACATTTCAATACATTCTCGATATAATAATTTCTTTTTTAGGGATCCTAATGGAAGGTTTAAAATATTATTCAGTAGAATGGGACCCCATATGTAGAGGACTTTAGAAAATCAAGAATATGAAATCTATGAGGATATAATACAGAGTAATATAAAGGTTGAATTAGATTTTTGGAGAGATGTAGTTGTCATATAGGTAGAATGAAAATAAGAGTGAAAAGGATCAGAAATAAAGGAATAATTTTAATCATGAAATAGGATATATGAAAGTAAAACTTTTCATGTAAAACAAATGTGGGACAAAGAATTTAGGGAACTAAATTCTAGGGAGTGGAAATTGTTAAAATTTTATAAGAGATGGGATTATTTCTCAGAACTATCATGGTGTGGTGAAGGCTCAACTTCTCAACACTAAATCTAAGGTGAGATGGTGTAGGTCCATCTTTAAGTTCAATTATTAATGTGTTGATAGCTTGGGAAATTTTCAAATCAATGTAAAATTAAGAATATAATAAAGTGAAACCACCATAAACCTTAGCATATGATAGGAGATAAAGGTCATTCATTTCTATCATGAAGGATGAAGTTGAGGCTCTAAATGATGTGGTGGAAGGTACGCTCGTTTTTATCTCAAATCAATAAATTATTTTATTTGAATTTGGTTTTATGCATTTATTCATTTCATCCATGTTTTAAAAGAATAAAGAATCAATCCATTAAATTATATTATTAGATTTATCATTCAATACTCCTGGATAAATTATCCTATCATCAAAAGTGCATATAAACTATAGTATTAACTTTATCGAGTACAACCTCATCACAAATCTAGTAGTCATTCTCATGGTGTAATTTGACACTATAATAGGGATTAGTTGTCTCTCAAATTATAATGATTACATCAACGGTGTGAGAAAGGAAATTTTAGTAGTATTGAATAGAAATACAATATATTTTTTCACAAGATAGATATTATAGATACCCTCTCCTTTTACACATATCATTACATGATTTTAAGCATAAATAAACATCAAATTACAATCCAAGGATCGTAAAGTCTATTGTCTTTCTAATATTAGGTACATAATTAAAAATAATGAAAACATATTTTATTTAATCTCTATATTTATCTCCTAACGTCCATTGAGCTATTATATATTAAAAGGATAAACTATAGAATATATAAAAAAATGGATGAGGTAAAAATACCAATAAGGAAATAAACATAGGAATAAAACATAACACATGGGTTGGAAGTAATAAAATGATGGCATAAAAGGAATGTAACATGAATAAACATAAGGAAGAATAACAATTATTGCATGGGAACATATAATCATGGAATCATAAGAATTTTTCAACAATATATAACATGCCATAAACATGATTCAATACTAACTTCCAAGACAATATGACATGGGGGGAAAAGTCCCATAAAGGAATAAAGTTCAATCATTACATCAACATGATGTCTCATGAGACTAAAAATTACCCAATGAATTAGAGTGCTATCTAGGCCCACCCATAATAACATGTTCATGAATATGTGTGGAATATGAAGAATCAAACATAAGGGATAAACATAAGAGTTACCCAAGGAAATAATTGGGTATCATAATCATATACAAAGGCATAACATAAGAGAATATCATAATGGTGTCCATGAAATACTATATTTAAATAATACATGAAAATTAATAAGGTAAAATATTCATAGATAATGATAATTTATGACAAAATGATGTGATAACATGTAAAAAGTGTGTTTAAGAAACTTTAGAAATAAAACATTTTAGTCTGGTTTTAAAGAAAATATTAAAGAGAATTTAAAGTGGATAAAGAATAACCTTTTTTAAAAAACCATAAATGAATCAAGATATATTTTCAAGATTAAATGAGTAATTTTAGAAAAATAATGGTATCTTAATGTAGTTTATGGATGGTACTTGAAAATGGGTAAGAATCAGACATTTCTCTTTAATTGGATTTCCTTATCGGGAAGAATTGAGAAGGGAACTTTCCTAAAGAACGTATTTCCCCATCAAATGAGGATTCACTAACATGAATACATGATTTTAGAACACATAAATAGAATTTATAAGAAGTATATAAAAATAAATAAGTGTTATATTTGGTTAAGTAGATATAATGTGTAACCTAAAAGAAAATTGGAGGTTTGGAAAGAAATCCTTACCTTATGTCTGAAACAGTTATTCACTTGATCTTAATGTCCTAAATAATAAAATTAGATTCATTAATTAATAATTACAGAATATTTTCAACATGTAATTTATTTATTATTATTTATTAAGTTCATTTATTTATTTTTTTATGATTTATAGTGTTCAATTACATCATTAGAGAGTACTCATTTTTCTTAGTTTTCATGATTTGTTCTCTTATATAAGAGTATGGAAGTTCATGTAAAATGGAAATAGAAATCCAGAATTGAATTTATAATTTACTAATTAATATCCAAAAGGTTAAATTATCTTATAAACCATTTGGTTATATGGTTTGAGGATGAATTATTCGATAAAAGTTTAGTGATAATTGTTTGGATTATCTTGGGCGGTTTTTGCTCACAACGAACATGTTTGGTTTTATTATTTAACATCATGTGTATATAATGATAAAATAAAATTAAATAGGATTTAGTACTTATATCATAAGTTTTTTTGACCATAAAAATGGTTTTATGACCATCCTTGAAGTCATTAATGGAAAATGAAAATTTATCATCCTTGAATGTGATAAATTAACACCTCATGAATGAAATTTTAATTTCTTTAATAAAAGGGAGAGGAGAAGGATTTTGATGATGTATTATTACATTATCATAATAAAATTACAATATATTTAACTTAATTTAGCTTTCATGTCATTTTGATGAGGGGAGATGAGGAGAGAATAAGAAAATAAAATAACTCGAAAAGAAAATAAAAGAGAAGCAATGAGGAATTTACCTCTTGATTTTAGCCTCCTTGAGAACCTCATTGGGGGAAAGGTTTTTGTATTTTAATTAGAAAAATAGATCCTTGATGTGGGGAAGATTTTTGGGAATATATTTGAGCATAATTTTTACAAGGATTAAAGCTTTAGAGGTGTGATGAGAAGAGGTGGTGAGGGGTGGTATTTATAAGGGAGGAGATGGGTGTTTTCTCATTATATAATTCATTAGTTTATTATTTTGGCTTCAGATTATTAATAGTTTTAGAATTATCACAAAATATAATGAAATAATTAAGTTAATTTCTAGATTATGGTGCTTACAACATAGATGACTCAAAGAATAGTGTATTTAACTTATAATGTATATATATCATAAATTACTGTATTTTACTATTCACCAAAAATCAAATATTTTAGAAAAAATACAAAAAATAACCCTAACCATTTTTTTTATGTGTAAAATTCAAATATGTGCTCTATTTTATGAAAATAGTTTTCTACATATGAGAATTTTAATTATTAATTAAAATGATCATTTACGTAGAAAATACCAATTTTATAATTATAACTGATTCTATGATACTTTGGGAAATTAACTAAGGTCTCATAAAATTATCTTATAATAATAAGATAAAACATATTAATTTATTAATAAACTTTATAGAAATAAATTTTATTTTAAATTATTAACTTAATAACAAAATTGTAATTAAATATTTATGACTTACAAAAATAAATACACCTAATTAATAATTTTTATATAATTTATTTACTTATACTATGATATAATTATATCATGTTTTTATTTATAAGATGCCTAAATTTTATTTATGCTTTCATGGGTGAGGTTACTGTTCTATTGGTCGGTTTACTATTCTTAAGGTTCATATTACTATTCATAAGGTCAAGTTACTATTTCATCAATATAGGTTTCTTAACTTATATAAATTATTATTATTTAAATATTTCATCATTTATAAAGTTTTTATTGTGTTATTAATGTGATTTATACTATATTACATAATTATAAGGATGTAATTTCTATTGATAATATGTTTGGGTTGTTACATTCTTCCCCCCCCCCTTATAAAATATCTCCCTCAAATTTTCATTTTACATTCTTTATTTAAAACGGGTGTGGGTACTTCTCCTTCTTATCTTCCTCATGTTCCCATGTTGCCTCTTCATAATTATTTTTCCACTATAATACTTTGACTAGCTGAGTAGTCTTTTTTGTAGAACATTATCTCTACAATCCAAGATCTTCATTGGCTGCTCCTCATATGAGATATCATTTTCCAACTATACCACCTCTGGATTCAGTACATATGAAATATTCTGTATGTACTTCCTTAATAGGGATACATCGAATACATCGTGTATTTGAGACATGGTTGGAGAAAGTGCTAGTCTATAGGCCACAACTCCAATATAATCCATAATCTCAAAGGGGCCGATATACCAAGGACTTAGCTTTCCTTTCTTACCAAATCTCATGATCTTACTCCTTGGAGATATGTGGAGGAATTCCATGTATCAATACATAAACTCAAGGTCTCAACGAATATTTTCTACGTGGCTCTTTTGTTGAATTTGGTATTCCTTGATGTTATGTTGAATGGTTTTTACCATATCCACCATTTCATCGACCATTTCAAGTCCTAATAGCTTATGTTCACTGACTTCAATCTAGCATGTTGGTGTTCTACATATTTTACAATAAATGTCTTCATATGGGGCCATTCGGATGCTTGAGTGGAAACTATTATTGTAAGATAACTTGAACAAAGGTAGATGTTGGTCTTACCCTCCTTTAAATTACACTAAAAACACTCTCAACAAGTATTCCAGTGTCTAAATAGTCCTTTCGAATTGGCCATGAGTTTCAAGATGATAGGATGTACATAATTTCGGCTCAGTGCTTAAAGAATGTTAGAGACTTTTCCAAAACTTCTAGGTGAGTCTCAGATCCTAGTCGTATACAATCGATAGTGGTACTCCATGCATCCTTTCTACTACTCTGATATATATATGTTCATGTCGATCAAGTTAGAAAACATCTAGAGATACGATAAAGTTATCTATCTTTGTAAGATGATTCACAACCTCCTATATAGCATTGTTTCCTTTAGATGTCTTTGGATGTCCATTGACAAAGTCCATGGTAATATTCTTCCACTTCCATGTCGGTATGAGTAGTGGTTGCATCATCCCCTTATACATTTTCCTTTCATTAATCACTTTTTGACATACTAGGAACATTGATGTATACTCAGGGATCTCCTTTTTCATTTTGTCCCACCAATAATTTTCTCGGAGATCTCAATATATCTTTGTGCTCCCTAGGTGAATAGAGAAGGTTGAGTTATGTGCTTCTTTGAGAAGCTCCTTTTTTATCTCTATATTGTAAGGTACACATAGTCATTTCCCAAATCTTACATCTCCTTCCTCATAAATTTTAAACTCTAAGGATTTCCCATTTCTCATATCTTCCACCTTTTTCAAGATTTCCACATCATTTTTTTGAGAATCCATTATTTTATCAACAAGGGATGGTTGAACAATAATTTAAGAAAGGATTAATGATTTACCTTCCATAATGATTCCCATGTACATCCATTGTAGGTCTAAGATGATTAGATCCTTCTCAATTCTAATCATTGACAAAGATATAGGATAATTTCTACTTAGATAATCCACTACCTTATTTTTCTTACCAAGATGGTATTGCATTATGAAATCATAATCCTTGATAAGATCTAACCATATTCAATGGTGTATATTATGCTCCTTCTACGTGAATATATATTTGATACTCTTATGATCAGTATATATCTCACACTTCTTTCTGTAGAGATAATGCCACCAGATTTTCAATAAAAATATCATATCTTCCGAATTCAGATCATGTGTAGGATAGTTTTGCTCATTAATTTTCAAATATATTGAGGCTTAGGCTATAAATTTATCATTTTTCTTCCGTAAACATCATATCCCTTCTTTGATGAATTGTTTTGAACCATAAAGAGTTCCCCACTTTTTGGAAGTGTGAGTACTAGTGTAGTGATAAACCTATTCTTTAAATTTTTAAAGAAATCTTCACATTCATTGCTCCAAACAATCTTTACTCTTTCATGAGTCATCTTGGTTAGTGGTTTTTACAATCTTTGGATGTTCTTCACAAATCATCAGTAATACATAGCTAGACTAAGGATGTTATGTATCTATGTTATAGATGTTTTCAAGGGACACTCTTGGATTCCCGTTGTATTTTAAGGGTCCAAAAATATGCCTTTGCAGGTGATTAGATCCCCCAAGAATGATACTTCCTTCATCCACAACTCAAATTTTCTGTGCATTGCATATAGTTTCTCCCTTCATTATGTTTTATCATAGTATTAAAATGATCCTCATATTACTCTTTTATCTTGGAGTATATCATAATATCATCAATAAAGACTTACACAAATTTTCCAAGGTGATCTATAAAGACTCTATTCATTATGTCCATGAAAATTTATAGATCATTAGTCAGTCTTGAGGGAATCAATATAAACTCATAGTGCCCATACCTTATTCTAAATGAAATCTTGGGAATATCATCCTTTCTCACCTTTAATTGGTGATATCTTGACCTAAGGTCCACCTTAGAGAAATAATTATCCCCATGTATTTGATCAAACAATTAATCTATCTTTGGTATGAGATAGTTGGTCATTATCATGATTTTTAGCTCATGATAATCAATTCAGAGGAGCATTGATCCATCCTTCTTCTTGATGAATAAGACTGGTGCACCCCATGGTGAAGTACTGATGCATATAAAACCCGTATCTAGATTCTCCTATAATTTCTTCTTCAGTTCATTCAGTTCAATGGTGGCCATTTAATAAGGTGTATTTGATATAGGTATAGATCTAGGAATAAGTTCAATTGAGAAATCAACCTCTCTATATTGATGAAGACTATTCAACTCTTCAAGAAATACATATATGTAATCCATCACGATGGTAATGTCTTCAAGCATGATTATGTCCTTTGTATAAATCATTTGATATAGATATTCTTGATCATAAGGAAAAAATATCCTCACTTTAGATTAGGATTTTGAAATAGATTCATCTTCCTCCTGACAATTGTTCATAAATAGAGGATGCTTTGGGAAGTGAAGAGTGATATCCCTTTCCTGATAGTTGTTATTGTCTTTGTATAAATATATCCAATTAATACCCAAAATAGCATTAAACTCTTCCAAAGAGAGTATTAAAATATTATTTTTGATTTTCTGTCCACATACATTAACTAGAGAGGATTTATAAACTTTTTATTCATTAATTTCGCCATTTTATGTTCTCACAGATAACTCGACCTCCAAATTTTTTGGTGGTTTTTGAATAGTTCTACTAAACTTTAATGATATGAAAGAATGTGTAGAACCATAATCAAGTAGTACATTCTCTATTCTTGAATGAATAATCAGCATACATAGCACCCCATCATTTTTGAGATCCATATCAATAGTAGTGATAGAACATGTCCTTCTTTTGTACCTTGGATGTTGTTGTTGTTGATTTTCTAAAAAAAACCTCATCTTAGGTAAATGGTTTGCATAATTCCCATGTTTCTTATAGTTTAAACACTTCACTACATGCTAAGTGTTGATATGAAAGTTCTTTTATTTTTCTTAATTAGTGGTATTCTTCATATTTATTCAGCATTTATTATCCATATTATATTCTCTTCCAAATTTTTAATCATCTCTTGGTTCCTTTTAATTGGTTTCCAAGATGCTTCTTCCCACACTTTTGACACATGGGATGTAGGGTCTTCTTTCCATCATGGGATTTATCATTCACATTAAACTTCATTTTCCTCTCTTTTTCACTGGTCCCATGAGACCACCAAGAGTCTCTGATATCCATTTCAACCTCTATGGCACAATAGACAATCTCCCCATAACTTTTTAAGTATCAAATCACCAATACTTTTTGTAGACTCATCTTTAGTCCACTAAATAAGTGATCCACATTCCTTTTAGTGTTCATGAAAAATATTGAGGTGTACCTTGCAATACTTATGATATTTTCTTTAAAAACCTCCATAGACTCGTCTTCCATCTGATTTAGTCCAAGGAATTCCCTTTCCATCTTGAGATGGAGGGTTTGATGAAAATATTTTTTGGAAAATATTTTCTTGAAATATTCCCATTCCATGGAATCAATTTCCTATTACGACTTTGTGTTCTTAATCAGTTTCCAGCATTGATCAGCTTCCCCATAAAAATTATAGAATTCTCGTACAAATTTCACTTCATATGAGCACTAGAGGATAGATAATATCATCTCAATAGAGTTAATCAATTGTTCTACAATAAGGGGATCGAAAGATCCACTAAACATGGGAGGCCTTTACCGTATGAAGTATTTGATGTAAAATTTCAATTTCTTTGGATAAATAGGGTTTTCCACATAATTAACGTTATTATTCATAACTTGATCCAGCTAAGAATGTTGTTTCATAACGTTTTGAGCACCGGTTCCCATCATATTTGGCATACCATTAGAGAAATCATCACATTTCCTATCATGTTTATTTTTGGAATGGGTTCTTCTATTTCCATCCATTAACTAAGAAAAATAAAATACAATTAGGGGGCTTGAATACTTATATTTTAATAATATAAAAATAATACATTGAATATATAAGGATAAACTTGTAAATGAAAAATATATCCTAACTTGGGATTCCCTAGGTTTCAATCTAGGTTATCTGTGATCTATTTCCTTACATATATTCATATGGGCTTATTTTTTCTTTAATAAAGGTGCATAATGACCATATGAATTTACCAAATCATAACCCCCGATAGTGTCAAACCATGTGCACAGTAAGGCTCGTTTTTGTGTACCAGGTTACCCCGAGTAATTCCCAGAACTCTTTGTTGGAGTAGTTACTACTAGGTACATCTATTCCAAAACCACTTCCACTTGTAGTATCCATACACAAATGTATTTTCTTGATAAACCGATTAATCTATAATAACCAAAATTTAGGAATGTTTTCTTATACTTATTCTTATCACTAAGGATTTACCTAGAGTTTTCTAGTCTTAATCCCAAAAATAGAAAACTTTTCCCTCTGATTCCAACTATAGAGACCCTAGCCTTTTATACATATCATTAAATGATTTTAAGTATAAATAAAAATCAAATTACAAGACAAGGATCATAAATTATAGTATCATAGAATGATTATATACATAATTAAACATAATGAAAATATATTTTATTTAATATTCATATTGGGCTCCTAAATTCAATTGACATTCCATATCTATATAGGATAACCTGGGGAATACATAAAGAAAATGGATGAGCTAAAAATCCCAGTAAGGAAATAAGCATAGGAAAAAAACATAGCACATGGGTTATAAGGCATAAAATGGTGGAATAAAATGAATGTAACATGAATAAACATAAATAATAATAAAATTTATAGCATGGAAACACATAATCATGACATAATAGGAATCTATAAACAATATATAACATGACATAAACATGAGTCAAGGCTAACTGCCAAGACTATATAACATGGTGTAGAAATTCCCATAAAGGAATCATCTTCACTCCCTATCCCAACATAATGTCTCATGAGACTAAACATTACTAGATTCATTTTATTTCTATCTAGATGCACCCAAAATAACATTTTCATGAATATTTTTTCCACATGAAGAATCAAACATAATGGATAAACATAAGGGTTATCCAAGTAAATAAATAGGTATCATAATCATGTCAAAAGGAATAACATAAGGGAATATCATAATGGTGTCCATGAAAAAATTAATTGAAATCATAAATGGACATTAATAAGGAAAAATAGTCATGTATCATGATAAGAGATGTTAAACTGAAGTGAAAACATCTAAAAATAGTGTTTAAGAAACTTTAAAAATAAAACATTTTAGTGTGGTATAAGGAAAATATTAAAGATCATTTAAAGAGGAAAAGGCATAATATTTTTTATAAGATATTAAATGAACCAAGGTATATCTTCATGATTAAATTAGTAAATTTATAAAAATAATGGTTTCTTAAAATATTTTATTGATGGAACTTGAAAATGGGTACGAATTGGAAAGTTCCCTTTAATCGGGCTTGCTTATTAGTAAGAATTGATAATGGAACCTTCTTAAAGCATGTATTTCTACATAAAAGAAGGATTTTATAACATGGATAAATCAGTTTGGAACACATAAATATAATTTAGAAGAATTATATAAAAATAATAATGTTTTACATTTGGTTAAGGAGAGAGAAATAATAACATGAAGGAAAATTGGAGGTTCGAAAAGAAATCCTTACCTTATGTTCAAAATGGTTCTGAACTTAATCTTAATTTCCGAAATAATCATATTAGATTCATTAATTAATAATTCCATAACCATTTTAAAATTTAATTGATTTATTATAATTTTTAAGTTCATTTATGGCCTTTTTGATGAGTTATAGTGTTTGATTTCATAGTTCAGGAGTGCTCATTTTCTTAGTTTTCATGATTGGGTCACTTATATAAGTGTATTGAAGTTTGTGTAAAATGAAAATAGAAATATAGAATTGAAGTTATATTTTATTAATGAACATAAATAAGGTTAAATGATCTTATAAATCATTTCTATATATGGTATGATTATGAATCATTAGATAAAATGTTGGTGATAATCATTTGGATTATCATGGGCGCTTTTTGCTCACAATAAACCTGTTTTATTTTATTATTTAACATCATGTGTATATAATGATTATAGATAATTAAATAGTTTTTAATACATATATAATAAGTTTTTATAACCATAAATTTTTTTTATTACGATCCTTGAATGCATTAATGGATAATGAAAATTTTCATCCTTAAAGGTGCTAAATGAACACCTCATGAACGACCTTTTCTTTTCTAGAATAAAATTGAGAGAAGAAGGGGTTTGATGATGGATTATTACATTAGCATAATAAGATTATATTATATGTAAGTTACTATATTTTTCATTCCATTTAAATTAGGGGAGGTGAGGAGAGAATAAGAAAATAAAATAACTTGAAAACAAAATAAAAGAAAAGAAATGAGGAATTTAACTCGTGAATTTCCCCTCCTCGAGAACCACCATTGGGGAAAACATTGGGATTTTAATGAGGAAAATATCTCCTAGACATGGGGGAGGGTTTGGAAAGATATTTCAGAATAATTTTTTAAAGTATCAAAGCGTGAGAGGTGTGAGGAGAAGATGTGGTGGGGGTTGTATTTGTTGGGGAGGAGAGGGGTTTTTTCTCGTTATTTAATTCATTACTTTATTATTTTGGCTCAAGACTATAAATAGTTTTAGAATTATCACCAAATAAAATAAAATAATAAAGGTAATTTAGAGATTATGGTGTTTACATTAGTTATGATTCAAGGAATGATTTATTTAACTTATAATGTATATATATCGTAAATTACCGTATGTTACTATTCACCAAAAATTCAACTATTTTAGAAAAATACCAAAAATTCACCCTAACCATTTATTGATGTATAGAATTCAATAAATAGACTCTATTTTATGAAAATAATTGTCTTAATATGATAAATTTAATTTTTAATTAAAATTATCATTTACATGGAAAATACAAATTTTAAAATTATAACTTATTTTATGACACTTTTATAAATTAATTAAGGTTTGTAAAATTATCTTGTAATAATAATATAACAAAATATTAATTTTTCAATAAAATTTATGGAAATAAATTATCTTTAAAATTAGTAACTTAATCATAAAGTTTTAATTAAATATTTATGACTTATAAAAATACCCACACTTAATTAATAACTTTTAAATAATTTATTTACTTATACTATGATATAATTATATCATATTTTCATTTATAAGATTCCTAAATTTTATTTATTCTTTCATGGGTGAGGTTACTATTCTATTGGCCATTTTACTATTCATAAGGGTCATATTACTATTCTAAAGGTCATGTTACTATTTCCTCAGTATAGATTCCTTAACATCAAGAAATACTTCTTATTTAATTATATCCTCCTTTATAATTTTTTTATTGTGTTCTTAACGTGATTTACACTATATGACATAATTATAATAAGGGAATTTCCATTGATAACAATTTTGGGACGTTATAGATATCCTATCTTAATATTTTATAAGAACTCGAGTTTTATATGAGGTATGAATCCTTTAATTTCCAGTTTAAATATTCATTTTTTACCTAATATGGAAGCTTAGTGAGGATATAGAAGAAATATAGGTTTCTAGGGCCTTTTCAGAGCTCATAACCCTAGCTAGTGGAAGAAATCACTAGGCTATACGATTATTAAAAACCTTTCCACCCATCCCACATAGTTTCCTTAAATGTGCATGGAATTTTAGTGGGAATTAGTGGGCCAAATGGTTTTCCATAACTATGCAACCTAGGAAACACACCCATATAGGGGATTTACAATTTATAATATAGGAAAAGAGCACTATTTTCACTTGGTTTTCCAAACTGTGCACATGAACTATGCAACACCTCCCTTTGGACTTTTCCTGGCATAGGTATGGTGCATGGTTTTTCCAACCATATGGGAAAATCATGTGACCCAATTAAAAAGGGTGAAATGTACATTTTTGTTTTAGGTATTATTGAATTAAACCTCATTCTTCTTTTACTTATTCTATTTTACAGAGGCTTTCTTCCTCCCCTTTTAATCTCTCAATATTCTCTACATAGGTTCTTGGATAAATATCTTTCCCAGACTCCAATTAGACTTATGGTCATCTTGTTAGATGCGTGTCAATGATTTATCTATTTATCTTCCACATTGTGTTGTTTTTCTTTATCTCAGCGAAGTTATTTATGTAGAGGATTGTAACGACCTGAAATTTTATAAATAATACCACCCTTACGATTTACTTAAATGTTTTATTATGTAATATTGATATATAAAACACATGCACCTATTTTGTTTAATTATATCCTATCAGATTTAAAATATAGTTAATAATCATTACCATTTATAATATATCCATAGAACAGTGATCACATGATTAGTTTAAATATTGGGTTTTAAAATTCAAATTGAAATAGACAAAGGACGTGATGGCCTAAACCAGTAGAATCATTCCCTATGAAGAAAATTTACTAGAGATTTTTTGGGAGATATAATCATTGGTATTTTCCCTTGACCAATCCCAAACTGTGATCCAACAATATAAGCATGATTGAAACCATTTACGGGGGAATTTCAAGCTCATCAAGCTCATGGCCCAAACCATGTATGCCGAACCACCCCATGAAAGTCTCATTGTCATGCACCTTACTTTGAGGGAGTTCTATAGTGTATTAAAAATATGTGCATCAAAAACATTATCATTTGAATATTTATATGGTATTTTCAATAAAATAATGTACATATTTTCTTCTTATAGTTACTTTACAAAAGATTTTGATTTTTATTCAATAAAAAACCATATTTTCATGTAATATTCAAATTAAATTATGGAATTTATATTCATGAGTTAATGAATTTTTAAATATGAATAATATTCTAATAAAATATTATTATTAAATAATGTTTAACAAATATTGATGATCATATAATTTTTTCAAATTCAAACGTAATATTTATAAGGGTTCGAAAACTGTTGTTGTCAAAAACCAAACATATTTCAATAAATGTCGATTATTATTATAAAATTTAAAAATCATATATTTATAAAATTATTTTAATAAACCGAATATTATTTCTGGAATCAACATGTCAAAATTATCCAATATTGAATCTTTTATAATTTTCTAAGATGATCGAATTCTCGGGTAAAAATTAAAAACAGTAAAATTATATAATGTGTATTTGACATCATAATGACCCAAAGGTGATGTAATAAATAATATAAAGGTAATTCACAACAAAATATATTTTTCCCATTTAAAATAATTTTATTTTATATTCATTTTATTAATTTTATAAATCCATTTTGAATCCTCTAAAACCATTAATATATTTTAAGGTTTTAAAATCATTTCTTTAAGAGTATGACTCACTTTCACATAAAAAAAGTGTATTATTTTATTAATTTTGGACTTTTTCCTTATAAAATAATTAAAACCACTCCCATTTGGTAGAAAACATGTGCAAAAACCATGGTAAGTATTGTTTTTTTTGGTTATTTTATTATATACAGTCAAAAACCTAAATTTGAGAAATAATATTCAATTCCCCACTCATTTCCTATATAAACACACCCAATATCTCATTTAACTTCATTAAAAATACTTTAATCACTTCATTACTTTGACATATTCTCTCTAGAGTCCTCCCAAGGCTCCCCCAAGCTCTAATAAGCTCCTCCTAGGCATTTAGAGTCACACTCTCAAGGTAAGGGACCTCTCTCTCTCTCTCTCCTTTTTCAATTCAACCATTTTCGTCATTTTATGCATTTTCATTCCAATTACTAATGTTTTGATACTCTCTTATATACCACCTTACTATACATTTTATGTATAAATGATGAGATAACCCTTTCACTCGCATTAATCCATCCCATGATCCATTATGTATACATGTTGTCGTGCCGAAATTTAATAATGGATTTCTCTCTTCTCATTTCCATTCAAGCACCACTTTTATATTATGCCTATTAGTTTCAATTTGTTCATGTTTTGATATGTTTTTTCATATCCCCTTTAGTATCCATTTTATTTATAAATTATTATACACCCCTTTCAGTATCATTAATCAAACCCATTAACCATTATATACACTTGATACCATGTCGAAATCTAGTAAGGGGTCCTCATCTTCTATTCTTCATTCAAGTTTCATTATTATCTTATTCATTAATTTTACAATTCTTAATGATGGGATATGTATTTACATTCCCATATTACTTAAAATTTTATTTTAAAATTATTATAGTCCCCTTTTAATCTCACCAACCCATTTTATGAATTTTTAAGTGACATCGTTATGCTACCAAAATTTCACCACAATTCCCTATGAAAAAAATGTGTAGTGAACAACATACCCATTTCCTATCAAGGGTATTCACCTTTATAAACTTATACTTCTATGAATTGTACATACATGTATTTAGTCTACACTCCTTGATCATAGAATAAGATTTGATGATGAATGAATCCATGTTGTATGATCTATGAGGAAAACTTATGCAACAGAATGAAATGAAAGTGATGGGTGTACCCAGAATTATATATCACTCCAACACATTGGGTAATGTTTAGTCTCATGAGATTTCATGTTGGGATAGAGAGTGAACTTGATTCCTTTATGAGAATTTTTCCACCATTATGTCTTGGCATTTAGTCATGACCTATGATTATGATGCATTTTTTTAAGTTGCTTCCACATTTCCTATGTTTCCTTCTTATTATAATGCTATATTTTGCCCCATTATTCATGTTTTGATACTCATACCTTTTATGTCTCATTGATATTCCTATTGAATAACATGTATTATTCTCTTTATGTTATGACTTTTTTATTAACTTAATGGGCTTTATAGCTCGATCCTTTCTTATGTATGTCCCCAAGATATCCCATGTAGTTTTAATTTTGATGTAATATTATGATAATATTAAAGAATTTTTCAATAAAGATTATTTATTTCCTATTTTAAGGTGTTTTTTAATACACCTCATTCACAAAGACACTACACTTCTCGATATTTTGGTTTGTATTAATAGTAAACTTATTTATTAAATCATGTATTTATGCGTAATAAAGAGAAGGGTTGTCATAGTTGGTATCAAAGGAAAAGATTAGTTATTTTGGTATTAGGATTAGAAAACTTTAGTGAAAGACTTAGAAACACAATTGAGTATAAGAAAACATCCCTAAATTTTGGTAAGTATATAGTAAGTGGTTTTTTAAATGAAATACATCCCATTCTAAATAATACAAGTGGATGTGACTATAGCATAGTTGTACAAAAAGGTAAACCTCAAAAACACCGTGTTGAGCTAGACTCGACTGGGAAGTGGTGCATGACAACGGGCCTTTTTACACACCTGGTTTGACACTCGAGGGTGATATTCTTTGGTAAATTTATAATATCATTACAGACTATTATTAATGGAACAAAAAAATATCCAAAAGAATATATGTTATGAAATATATCATAGATAACATATATTGAAGCCTAGAAATTAATATGTTAATAAAATACATGTAATTTATAAGTTACCTCTTTAATTTCACTGGATTCCCCATATGTGTTTAATATTTTAGAAATAGTCACCCCTAATTTTACCTTTATTCTAGAATATTTTTGAAAATAAGAAGAATAAAGTAAATAATCAATGCAATGGTAAATGTGATGATCGCACCAACAATATTCTCAACCTCCTGGGAGTGGGAATCGCAAACACTGCAATGATACTCTATCAGCTAACTTAGGTTATAAATAGAAACTTGGATTAGGGGGAGTTCCCAAATCCCCCTAAGAAAGAGAAAGAGGAAATTTAGATATTTGTTCAATAAAGGCCTCTAACTTTCAATGGATCATTTGATCCCTTAATCATAGTATCATGGATCAGCTATATTGAGAATATCTTATAATTCCTTAAATGTTTCTAATAATATATGGTTATACTAGTTGTTTATCATATGGTGGGAGAGGCTGAATAGTGGTGGACATTCATCAAGAATACAAAGCTTGGTGTCCTTTAGGAACCAAATCCAGCCCTTTACAGATATTATTACTGCTTTCCATTATTACATTCACAATATAATAGTATATGCACTAAATGGGTATTTATAGACACCTCTGGTGGTGGACAACTGAGCTGATCTCACACCCTATCGGGTCACCGATGCTACTCGGGCAGATTATGTGGATGCATGTGGGGATAAGAGAAAGATCCCAGTTTTTTATAATTGATTGGGTTATAGCATGGGGTGAGGAATCATAGATCGAGATATGGCTCATGATCAAATTAGAGATATTTTTTTGGTCTTTTTCTCTTTAAATCATGAATTTATAGCATTATTTCCCATTCCATTTCATTAGACACATTACATTACATCATTCTATATATGGTACTTGTTACAGTTATGGTTGGATATCTATTTCATTTAGATGCTTTACCTTTTGATTACAGTTATTTATTATGATTATGAAATTTATCTACTTATTTCACCATTGTGTTACTCTGAACATTAGGGTATAGTCTCCCTATAGTACCACCTTGGACCCTCGCTACTAGTCAGAAGCCTATAGCATATGGGGAGGGGTTCATAAGGCCTTGTAACCCACCAGCTCAGGGCACCATTGAGTGGAATGTTGGTCGGGACATCAAAAAGTGGTATATGATGTATTTAATTTTTTCTCTTATTATTTTTAAATATTAGATATGATATTAGGAATTTATCTGAATTCGGTAATGAACTATTCTGGGGAGTTGCTAACCCACATACAGGTAAAGGTCTAATTACATTGGTTGAGACTTGTTGTTATGTATTTTTCTTATTAGAGTTGATTAGATTACACCCTTGGGTGATGCACATGATGTGTGATGTTTACTATTATTATTAAGGGTTATATTTTATTCTTGTCCTACTATAGATATAAAACATTGAATAATTCATCATTTTAGGAACCTTGTAGGATTTATATGTCATGAATTATGCCGTGCCATGTTTAATTAATATGTGTATTTCCTAAATCATGTTTTGGTACTTTATTGATATGTACATGAATTTTTATAACATTTCATTAATGGGAATTATAAGTGAGTGGTTGAGATTAAATGGATTCCATATTTCATTTTATAATGTTTATGGGCCCTTGTAAATTGGAAGTGATGATCCATAGAGTTCAGCCCTTTAAATAAAATTTTATATAAAAATAAAAATCAAATTAAATGAAGTAGAATTATAAAAGGAAATGGTCATAAAAAAATAGGGATCCTAATTTACAATTAAAGGTGTTTTCCTCAATAAATTAGAATTGACAATATATATTAGGACCTTGAACTCAATACATAGAGCTTGACCCAGACCTGACCTTAGTAGTGAGATGTAGGTGGCATCTCTTCAATTCTATGTAATTTTTGATATCACCGGCACCTAGCACTAGGAGAAGGCCGAGGGGTTTAGTTCTTATATAGGAAGGATTGTACATATCATATTCATGTATCTATGATTCTTATTGTTATTGAACCTATATAAGGCATACATTTGGAATTTTTATATCTATTACATCACGAAGTCCTCTATACATTCACAAGGAGGATCGTGAAGACCAAGCTTTGAGGTAGTGGGACCAAAGCCACTAGTGATACCGCCAATAGTTCCACCTATAGAACCTCCGTCTATCCCTAATGAAGGTGATGATATCTTGTTTCAAGGGGAGTTTCTATGGCTTACACAGCCCATACAGGGATCTCTGTGACCTTCCCCTACTATGGTAGTTCTTATGCATAAGTTTCAACAGTAGCATTGTTTTTTATGCTTTTTATTAGGGTGCGCATTCTTGGGTCTTCATCGTCAATGATTTCTGATAGTTTCATCATACCCTGCATTCCCACTTCTTAAAGGTAGGCAGCATTCATCACTTCTTCATAGATTTTTTCTCCTTGATTGAAACAGGGTGTTGTGATGTCGGTTCCTCCTATCATAGATTCCTCATTGGAATTCATTGGCTAGTCCGGATCTCCCTCAGAGATTTGAGTCTTTGTTCGTGAACCTCTTTCTTGGTTCCAACTCTATGTGGATTATAGATAATTACACTACTTATTCTAGGACATTCCAAGGGGTTATGTCAGGGCAGTAGCCTTTGGTCAGGAGAGTAGTCAGGTTGGGCATCGATGGAATGTCTGGACACTAAAACACAAGAATGCGTGTATTCTTCCTCATCATAGGTATTCTCAGGGGTATATAAACCTAAATCTTCCCATGTCAATTGTAGGGTATCTTATTCCAAATTCATGTCTCAAAGGTTATCCATGGCTTCCCATGTTTAACATGATGTATGTCGTGAGCTTAATGTCTATAAAACATATATTGGGCTGATCGGAACACTTATAAAGGTGGATTAAATAATTACATGGGCTGATCGGAACAGTTATAAAGGTGGATCAGATGGGTATATCCCCTGGAGGGATCACCTGGAAGGTTTATCAGATGAGTGGATCAGAATGCCCAATAAAGATGGATCCGAGAGTGGCGTGTCCCATGAAGGGAAGATGTCTAACTGTGAAGGATGAAATGGACACCACTAAGGGAGGATTAGGGAGGTGGACCCCAATGAGGGGGAAATCAAGGTTTACCATTGGCTGGGATTGAACCTCAAAAAGGCTTCCTACATACCCTATGTAGAGGATAGGGATAAAAACCCACATTGTTCAATGGGGTATTGTTTGGGGATACACGTGGCTAGAATCCCGTTGCAAAAGGATTACTCTTGGTTGAATGTGTGTGAATTGTGTGGGTATTATGCTTGGTTAGTTGCCCAAGTGCCGCAATGATAAGTAATGGGATGAATGGGGCTATGCAATGAGATGGAACATGGCCGATAGTGTGAACTCACTATGATAAATGAGAGGTGATGGAGAAGATGGTTAGGGATTATCCATGGTTAGATACCCAACTGAATGGAATGATCCCACAGGGATGTGGTGGGCCATGAAAGAATCAGGATGGATGATGGGGGGTTGGATGAAGTGGGTGGAATGAATGGGATGGAACCCATGTGAAGATGATTGTACTAGGACTGAACCTCAGGGATGCTTCCTATGTATCCCAAATGGATGGTAATCAAAGTCTACATAGTTTTGATGGGGGTGTTGAGTCACCTAAGGATGTGGACCATGAGAATGAACACATGAATAGGTACCTAAAGGGAAAAAACCACTAGTCTATAGAATGACCCTCCTGAGACATATTGACCTAGGGGAAAGGTTAGGATGAGAATGGATGAGGTTATTGAACCTCATAGATGCTTCCTATGTATCCCTCTAGATGGGATTCAAAGTCCACATAGTTCAGGATAGAGGGAGACAATCAGGGTGTACACATGGATAGTGACCTGAATATATGACAGGGGTTTGTACATGGTTAGTGGCTTGGGCAGATGGATCAGTACACTATAGAGGGTGGATCGAAGAGATATGTCCCATAAAGGGAATATGTCACATCCAGAGGTTACTTCCCTAGGAGGGAGCACCAAAGTTTACCATTGCTTAGGATTGAACCTCAAAGAGGCTTCCTACATACTGAAAAGGGATCAAAACCTTCATAGTTTTGCGCATGCAGTCTAACATCATGCAGGACGTGTGCAACAACGTGAAATAGACAGAACAAATGGATTTTGGGGAGTTATGGGATTAAACCATAGATAGGCTTCCTATGTAACTTATTTATAATTAAAGGATAAAATTCCATGTAGTTCGGTGGGTGGGGGAAAAGGATTGGGGTGTACATGCAAACATCGACTTCAAAACATGTTGGGGATTAAATATAGATAGAATCCAAAAGATGTGATAAGGATTACACATGGTTAGAATCCCAAAGATTATGTCATGGTTATTATTACTCTAATCCCACATGATTCATTCTTAGTGTCAGAACAACAGGTAGCAATAGACCTAACAGTCGTGTTGCAAAGTGTGCGGCCATGAGAGATGATGTGGGTCTTATGCATGGATGGCAGCCCAGGGAGATGGAGATTGGGACTTACTCTAGGATAGATTCATGGGGAGGATCTATTCATGAGAGGAGGATATCATTCCCTGTTAGGGGGAGTGTAATATCTCACTGTCATGGATACTAGTGTGCATAAAGAATTTTCGAGATGGAACACCCCGTGTGAATTGAATGGGGACATACATTAGTTTAATGTCATGTGCTGAGGATGATAGTGCTTGGAAGTTTAAAATCATGTAGCTCGGATGGGGGGATTTACTCTTTAACCATTGTACCTCCATAACTGATACCTACCTACACTTAGGGAAGGAAAGGCATCAGCAATACCCAACATGAGAGTTGTGGAGGAATGGTCCATCATGAGGTCCACGTTAGCATGGCTATGCCAAAAAGAAAAATTCATTAGCGTACCTATTCCAAAAAGAAAGTGGTAGGTAAATGTGATAAGGGACACTGTAAGGGGAATGAGGAAATCACTACACACAACAATGGAGGGTCGCATTGGGAAGGGGATTGCAAAGTAGGAGGTCTCTCTGAAAAGAGCTTCACCAAGATCTAGTGCTTAGAGAAGCAAAGAATCTTTTTAAAGGGAGGTGCTTCGTGAAGCATTGAAAAATTGGGCTATGTGAAGGAACGTTCATTGTAATGCATGGAGACTGAGCCTAGACATGGGTTCCACACATGTTTTTTGGGTGCTTCATGAAGGCTAAATGCTCCATGAAGTCCTGAGTTTCCAAAAGAGACTCCTACCTTCACGACGGTCATGGAACATCACGAAGGGAATCTTCACCTTAATTAGAGGAAAATAAGAACAAAGAGAATGATATTTCACAATGCTCAAATACCTTGGGTGATGCACTTTCTCATTGGTTTGCAGAGCATAGGGAGCTTCGTGAAATGGGAGCTCGTAAAGAGAAAGGGTGTGGTAGGGATGCTACGAGGTGGTGGTGATCCATATATTTATAGGAATTGGGAATCACGATGCTCAGATTTTTACTGTGAAGGAAAATGAGCTCTACGAATAGAGGCAGATATTTTATACTCATGAAGAATTTTGTTAAGCATATTTTCAGCGTTCGTGGAGCTCCTCAGACTCACGGAGGATCCCTTCAACGCGATTTGTGACATTTGTGGAGGCATTCAGACTCACAGAGTCATCTGTCAATCAGCTTCATGCCATTTTTGGTGGTGAGGGACATGGTGAGGGAGCTTTATAAAGAAAGACCCTATTTTATTTTTTGACTCATAAGGCTTGAATGTTTCCACAAGAAGTCTTGTCCTTTCTTATTCTATTTGAGGAATAAATTTTGGCACCAAAAGATACCCCCCTAGAATTGGAGTTGAGGGGAAAAGGAGAGTCGGATTATGAGGGAAAAATAATTGAAAATCTATTGATTGTGAAGATGGATCACAATACTGGTGTGCGGAGCGTAGGGGCGAGATCTCTATGAAGCTCATGAATGCCATGGGTTCCATGAATCATAATGGGATTCCACCTATAAATTCTTTGTGAGAACCCCCCCCCCCCCACACACCATATTTGTATTTTTCCTTCACAAATACTATGATTGATATTTTGGATCGTGAACCTACTACAACCCCACAAATGCTCTCTGTGTACCAGGTTCCTTAGAATAATGCTCTGTGAAAACTCCTTAGTGAACTGGTGCATCATGATCCTTTGTTGCTCTGTGAAACATGCTGAGTTTTTCAAGGCTCTGCGACATGGGGATATTAAGAAAGGGATTCGAAAATAGAGAAGAAAAATAAACAAACTCCCAAACCAATATCCCATCAGAAAGTTTCCTAAGAGGTTCTTGAAGATGATGCTCAAAGAGAAAAGATGATGAATAACATCTTGATAGGTGAGTGGGTGCGGATTCATTCGGACCATGAATTGTTGTTGAAGGATCACATGCCTATCATTGCTGACTATCTTTACCACCATTTCAATGATAGTAATGGGAAATAATTACAACTGAAAGTATCTCCACTGTATTATTATAACATTCTCATATAGGTTTTGGGGAACCCAAACAAAGGATGGACCGAAAATTGGGACTTATGCTAGAGTGGAAACTTTATGGAGGAATGGGCCTAGGCCTAATGGGTATGTTCATCTTGTGTGGAGTTTGGAGCATAGATGAGATGAGTATGCCTATATGAGGCTTTTTGGGATTCCCAATTCCAAATCTATCAACCAAAATACATCATGCCCAAGCTATATAGTAGATGGTTTTCAAGGACCAATATCATTAATCTTCATCAGGGGAGTTCAACGTCACCCTCTAGGACCTCCACCATGTTTCTGGGATTCCCATTCTAGGTGAAATTTATGATGAATTTATCCCCATGCAGAATGTATGGGAAGATCTAGAACAGATGCCATGGCTAGTGAAGGCATTGTTGGACCTAGTTCCAGGTGTATATAAAGATAAGAAGATGGTGAGTGATGTTCACTTCAAGTAGTAGTTCATCTGTTCTCTGAATCTCCCTTCAGATTCATGCTAAGGTAGAGGAGGCACCCAAGAAACTACCTCTAAGCACTCGTACCTACCTAATAAGGGCTCAGTGCATTAAAGAAAGTTCTTACTAGTTATTATTAGAGGAAATATAATGTTATTTATGAGGATATAGCATCAACACGAATCATCAACTAGTGGTTGGGTTGGTTGGATTCATATCAGCACTCATCTATGGATGTATGTTTTCGGTCAAATATGCGCACATGGGTGCACGACTGAGAACATTCATCATTGTGGCCTTGCTAGAAATGGGGCAGCGTATCAACCGTATAATTCTAGTGTTGGAAAATCTATATATGGTTATTTGGCATATCAGAGAGTGGAAGAAGCCACAATGCATATTCAGGCTGCTCCATTTCCTATATGTATTGGTGGAGGCGTACATGGGGGAATATGAATACCTAAATCCCATCTCCCCTCCTAATTCATACTTTCGACTATAAATTCTTAATGTGGAAGGATTATTCCCATTAAAGATGAACCTAAAGTTAGTGTTGAACAAGACTTGGATGGATGATGAATTCAACTTTCATCTGTTAATGGGAGTGTTACCCAATGATGTCTATGAAAATGAAGAGAATCAGTCATATCTCTCAGTATTTCGAGGTGTATTACTAGTAGGGAGGTTGAATTTCATGCCTATCTATAAACCATAAACCCCACATCGATTAACAAGGCATTTCTAGTGTATGTAGTGATTAACCCCAAAAGTCTACTTGGAGGTACGTCATGAAGATCATCCATGTGTGATGAGGAAATTGGGGCTCATGCTCATGAGGGAGAATTGAAAGATAAAGAATGAGTTTCCTCCACCTAACTCCACTTATGGGATCGATGAAGAGTATTATAAAAGCTAGGAGGCAGCCTACCTAGGAGTGATGATGAAACAATAGACCACCCGGTCCAATGATGGAGTACCCCCCTCAACCTAGAGATCATAGCTGGATAGCATCTAGTGAACATTGTGGTGGTAGGGGTGCTACACATCATGTTGGAAGAGCTGCAGTAATGGTGTCAATAGTTCCAAGGCATTCATCAACTGAAGGATGAATTAGAGTAATGAAAACAGACCCAGTAAAATCTAGTTGGGAAGACTCGGGGAAAAGGTGTTCCATCCAGAGGGTTCCATAGAATACCTACCCATGCTCCTGGTAAGTAACTACATTGCATGGATATACCTAAGGATTTTATCTACCCTAAGGCTTGGTAGGATTGGGACATCAACAAGAAATTTCTCAGTCCTTCCAAAATGTGGGATCACCTCTACTGGTTCGAAACAGAACTTTTGGGCATTGGTCATTCTCGGGATGGATTTCTGGTATCTCAGGTAGAGGGGGAGTGATATGTGGCTGAGATGGAGGACTTAGTACACTCTCAGGGCACCCCACATCCAATGAATTATCGGGTGAAAGTACTACTAGACCTGATATCTCTACCAAAATTTTCTACTACTGAGATGGAGGAGTGATTTCTTCTACCCAAAGAATCATAAAGATCATGGGGAGAAGAAAATAATAGAGGGAGTCCCCTAGAAGAAAGCGAGGTTGGGACCTTAGAACAAAACTCTTTGGGAGGATTCACCGAAGCTCTTAAGGTCATATCTAAATCATTCCCTTGGATGATATCTTTCATTCTTATAGAGTTTTATCGACTAATATTTGTTCTATACAGGATATCCTTGTATGAAGGACCCCATCACATGGTGACAAAGATGTGATGACGGGCGTAAGGAACCAAACTTTATGGGATACAGAGTCCAGCAACACTACGGAAACCAAGGTGGATTATCTAGAATATATGGAGCTCCCATCCATATATGGGGAGCCACATCCTGAGATTCTAACAAAAACAATCTAATGAAGTGATAAATCATCGCTTGATCTCTGTAAGCTTCATGCCCCACAGATTCATACATAGTGTTTACTCAACCAAGTTAACTGACATAATCTATATTTGGGTAGTCCTTGAAGAAGCTATCATTCTATTGGTGAGGATGAATGGGGGTCTTAGGGGTCCTTTTTTGATAGGAATGTTGATTTATGTGGAACTGGGTGCCTAAGCTGATCAGACAACGACAATCTTACCTATAAGTAGATCCACCAGTGGGGCAGAACCTGAAATTGACAGAAACCTCCCCATAGAAGTGGGATAAAGTGATAAAGATTGACCACATGATATGGATCCTAGCCCATCTGATATAATTCTATAGGAGGTTCCCATCGCTGAACTCATATCCATATTTTCGGAGTATAAACCCACTGACCTGGATGAACTGGATGAGTCTAATTCTGGCATGGATTATAGTCTATCTATCCATCACCAGTCATGGAATTTGATCAAGTGCTTCATCAAGAACACCTCATAATTAGAGTGGATAGGCCATATGGGATCACATTTGTCCTGACTATGTGATCTATGTGATGGAGGTGTGGATGCACGAGGTCTGCATATGCTTGTTCGGGATTTCCTCCCTAAAATAATATAAGAGATCGATTGTCACTTGGATGTTACCTAGAATGATAAGAAGTATTTCAATGGTTAGAAACTTCAGGAGGCTAAAGAGAAATTTCAGTGCTTAGAAGCATGGATGAATAAACACTCTTCCTTAAATAACACCTAATTAGAACTCATATAATGATTGAGGGTCCAGTTGGAAGAGGTCGAAGATCATCTGAGGCAAGCATCGAATGATGTGGACGACCTACAAACTGAACGGGATCGATTGAAAATTCTATTTGATGGTCTTTTCCCGAAGTTTAGAAAGGAATAAAGGAATCCTAGATGATAACAGAAGCTCTTAGAGGCCACACACTGAATGGTGGAAGACCTGGAATGCTCCATTGAATGGTCCAATCCATAGGGGATGAGTTTTTTCAAACTCATAAAACATATCTTGTGCTTGATTGATTATTTTGAACTAAATACACATTTATTTCTTGTTTTCAATTATCACACCTCCATCATATCTATGAAACAACTGATGATAAATCCTTAAGATCATGTGGGTCATTCCTCGTGTAAGAAACAAGGGGATACCACACGAGTGTTCATTTTTTTATGAGAATGTAAGATAATCATCAAGTACTTGGGGTATGAAATTATTGACTCATCACCCAAAGCATTTGGGATGAGTGTAACATCCCCAAATGATAAAGCGTTAAATGACTAAATGATATGACTCATGTCAACAAGGTGCACCTTCCTTTTTGGGAGCCTGCTTGATTAGAACTCCACAGTTAAGTGTGCTTGGCCTGGAGTAGTGATCAGGATGGGTGACCTTCTGGGAAGTTTCCCAGGGTGTGTGTGAGTGAGGACAAAGCACACTGGAAAGGACATGTGTTGGCCTGTGGGGACTATCATTAGTCAGATGACCCGTTCAGGAACGTGGGTGGACCCTGGGGTGGGCCCCACGTGTCTGCGGGGCAACTGGTGGTACCTGGTGGGCCAGGACCCGACGACCATGTTAAGGCGGGGTGGTTGTGCTGTCACCGGGACCCGACGGCCCCATGTGTCTGCGGGGCAACTGGTGGTACCTGGTGGGCCAGGACCCGACGGCCATGTTAAGGCGGGGTGGTTGTGCTGTCACCGGGACCCAGTTGTCACAATGAGAGAGTTCATGGCTGGAGGATAGGGATCTCAGAACAACCAAATTGCCTTCCTAATGTTTGCTGGTGCATGAATGGTACAATGCCAAGGGAAATTGAATAATTCCAAACAAATGGTGATGAAAAAGGGTGAATCACATTCCCAACATTCAGAACATAATGAGGTTAGAATGAGGATGGAGTATAACTACTAACCTTGTTCGAAACAAAGCACCCATATCGCATTAGCCTGGTATAGAAGAAAACAAATGTGTCCCAACCGCTAACCGTATTCGAAAACACATGGCGAAACTCAAATTGTCGTCCAAAGACTTCTGGGGATTGGACCAAAATGATAGTTGATATGAAACAACATGTGAATATTCCATTAGGGGGTCCCTTCAGACATGAAATAGGATGAGGTCCCAAATAAGGGTTACACAATGTCTGAGGTGGAGTGATGAAATGTTTGAAAGGATTCCAACACTGTTTAAATTACACCATTGTGACTGAGGGAACATAATTGAAGTTACATTGGTCTAAACAAAGATCAAACCTACCCCTGGGAGGAAAGCCTCTCTGATGAGGGATTAAGATGCCTTGAAGTTTTATATCATGAAAATAAAGATGATAAACATGTAGTTTAATGTCATACGGTGAGGATTATGAACACGTAGTTTAGCATTTTATTGAGAGGATGAAGCATGGCATATTTTAACGTCATATGAAAAGGACATAGTACATATTTTAAGGTCATACTTTCTAGACCCTGGAAAATAGATTAAAGTTGTGTTATCCTGACTATGATGTCTATTTTTGTTATTTTTTCATGGCATGGAGGAGATAAACCTAATGCGAATGAGCCAAAGGAGGATTGTGCACCATAAAAAACACCAAGGAACAGATAGAAAGGAGGCATATGTGATGCGGTGTGGGAAAAAAACCCAACATTAAAGAAGGTCAAGTAGAACTACCTCCCCACCACATATCCCTATGATAATCCTATTTTAAGGTCAGAGAGTTTAGATCGTATAGGGGGAAAATTTCAAAAAATGTTAATAAAGCTATGGTTGGGCTCAAAGAAAACATATCTGGGAATCAATACATATCCTATTAGGATGGGAATCAAACTGAACAAGGTTCTTGAAGCATAGAGTTGTGAGATACCAACACTGGTGGGGGAAATCCTCTCTAGTGAGGAAGCTGAAACATCCCATAATTATCACGGGGCATCCTGAACTTTCCTAGGGTAGGGTCCTAGTTTAATTCCATGCGTTGAGGAATTTGGATCTTAGTTTAAGGTTGTAGAGTTTACACCATAGGCCTCCTATATTAAGTTTTTAGATTTTGGACCAAAATTTTTGTTGCTGGCCTTAAAGATAAAGTGTGTGGGAATCATTACATATCTCATAAGGAGGGTAATAAGGCACACGTAATTCTAGAATCCCATTCAGTTTAACATCATGTGGTAAGAGAGAAGATGCTTCAATGTGAAAAGGGGAAATAATGTTGGGGCTAGACCTGAGACCAATGATATGGGTTTCTCTACATATCCCATAAGGATATGAATCAAGCCATTCATGGTTCTTGAAGGAAAATTTTTCCATGCAGGTCTGACCTATGCACAGAAAAGGCATCAAATATTTCATTTTTGTTCTATTGTTCTTTTTTCTATTTTTTTAGATTTTAGACCAGGAAATAAACCTGGGTGTCTGTATGGGAATCAAGACATGTACAGGTCTTTATTGGTGGCATGGTGGATGACCAGTTCAAATGGTGATGTCCTCTCAAGGGAGAAAACCGCAATGTTGTGCCATTTTCCTTCCTGTGGCCAGGATGATGATGTTGTAATTTAAGATTGTACTAATGGATTATCTTTTGTATTTTAATGTAGTGTGGTAAGGACACAACGTTTTAACGTTGTGTGGTATGGGGCATCATGGTTTATCATCATACTGATCTGATGAAATAGATCATAGATTAAGTTCATAGAACTTGGACCATAAAGGAATCTCATAATGGGTGCACGTTACATGGAATCCTAAAAAACCCAACATGAATTAGGAACAAAGAGATCCATTCCACACATTATATCCTAAAAGATAATAAGATTAATAATCTCTTAGTTTTAGTTCATAGATTTTAGACCATATAGGGGTGCCTCAAGAGTAATATGCGTAAGGTGGTGGTATAACAAACCCAACGTGAATGAGCCATAAAGGGATTACACGCACCACATATGCATTCCAAAATAATATTGTGTATAGTTTAAAGTCATGAAGCTTATACTTGGATGCTTATTTTTACATCATGAGATTAAGATGATAACTCCTAGTTTAAGGTCATAGAGTTTGGAACATATAGGGTCTAATTTTCCCAAGCGGGTACAAACCCTACCAAGGACCCTAAGTCCACGTGAGCCATGCTCGATGTTGGAAACAGGAGGAATATGATTCCTATAACACATGGATATGTACAGAAAGAGAATAGGGTAGTTGGTTTATGGATGTTCCAATGATGTTGGTTGGCCTGCTCAACCTGCAATGGTGAAAATAGGGGTCACGCTGAGGGTGTTGAAGTTTCTTTGGGACATAAGGATGTGGAAAGGGATGTAAATCACAATGTCTAATATTTGGGACACAATAGGGGTGGTATAATGATGGATGATAACTGCTAACCTTGTTCAAAACACATAATTCATATCGTATAACCTGAAATGGGAATAAACAAATTAGGTTTAGCCACTGACCATGTTCAAAATGTGAGACTTGTCTAAAAATGCCATTCAAAATCTTCCAGGGTGTTGTCCCAAGATGGTAGGTGATCCATGAGGCCAATAACCATGCCATTAGGGGGTCCCTTCAGACATTAAAGATTATAGAGACCCAAAAAAGGGGCAAGTTAAGCATAGAGACGGAATGGTGGAATGTCTATGCAGAACCCAACACCCTCAGTCCTACACCACAACGCATCAGATCACATTGGTGAGGCATACGAGATAGAGGTATTTGAATCCCTTTTTCAGGTAAGAATCCTCAAGAGGGTTCTCAGACATGACATGGTAATATACCAATGTTGAATGAAGAGGATGGGGAAAAAGGGAGTTTAATGAATCAGGGGCTAGAACCAACGTCAAAACATCTTGGAGTTCCTATGTATCCCATGAGGATGGAAATCAATCCATACATAGTTATTGAATCGCGTGTAGTTTAACATCATGTGGTAAGGATGAAGTTGTCACATAGTTTACCATCATGTGACTAGAACATTGGGATCATAGTTTATGGTCATAGAGCTCAAAACAACTAATATGGCTCTCTTAATGGATATACGTGGCATGGAAAAGTAATGAACCTAATGTTAATGATGGCTAAGTAGGATCGTATCCAAACCACATATTCCCAAGAGAAGGGTTGTTAAACCGGGGCTCGGCTCGAAGAAAAAGTCTTTGGGTGTTCCTATGTATCCCTTGAGGGTGGGAATCAAGCCATGTATAGTTCTTGAAGTCCATTTAGTTTAACATCATACGGTAAGGATGAGGCAATGAGGGTAATTCCTGAGGGGAGGTACATGGTGCAATTGTTATAGCCGAATGTGAATGATAACCAAGGAGGCCTCATCACCACACCACATACTCCCAAGAGAAACCTAGACTGAGAATTTGAAGAAATATTGCGGTTGGGCCATAGAAAAAATGTCTAGGCATCCCTACACATCCCATAAGGATGGTAATAAAGCCATACATAGTTATTGAATCCTTTTTAGTTTAATGTCATGTGGTAAGGATGATGTATATTATGTAGTTTAACATCATGTAACTAAGATGATGGGAAACTCTTGTGCAAAGTACTACTTGAGGAACTTGGAATTAGTGGGAGGAGTAACTTCCTCGCCATCCATGGTGACCAATGAATATGAAAAATTAGTGTACACCTTATGAATGATATAATTTCCTTCTCATTTGGGATCCAACATTAGAGGCTTCCAACCATTTATCATCAGCATACTTAGAGCCAATACCATATCACCTTGAAGGAAGGTGCAGAGATGAACTTTATTATTAAAAGATATGAATATATTGTTCTAGTGCCTCTCTAAATTGTGAATGTCCTGGAGCCTATTCTCATCGAGGGATTCAAAATTAGTGAGACAGACTTCTGATACTTTGTTTGACATATACTAGTCATAGAAATCTGTATGGATTGATGGAAATTGAATCCCAATGGGTATGACTTCCTATTTTATATACATTAGGGAGTATGGGGTCACCTGGATTGATTTTCGAGTCATCATTCAATAATTCCATAGATAATTTGGGAGCTTTTCCATCCAACTCTTCTTGTTTTGACAAACCATCATTTTTATAATTTTATAGAGGGTTTTTTTAATACCTTGATCTATACATTTATCGACGAATGGTAGTGAGAAGTATGATTAGAATGGATGTTGTACTTGGTGTACAATTTTTTCAGCTTAGCTGATTGAAAGTTGGTACCATTATCGGTGAGGACAACCTGAGGGACTCTAAATATATAGACGATATTGGATCTAATGAACTCAATGATAGAATGTTCCTTGACTTCCTTGAGTGGAATCACCTCTTCCCACTTGGAAAATAAATGTGGTCATAATAAACCTGCACTGGCGAACTATCACTGGAAGATACGGTCTCATGACATCGAGTCCCCAGGATACAAAAGGAAAAGAATAATTGGTTGTATGGAGGGGTTTTGGTGGCTGATGAACAAAGTTGGAATGAATCTGATAGGCGTGGAACCTCTTGGAAAATTCAATACTGTCATAGAACATGGTGGTCCAAAAGTATCCCAGCCTTGGAATATGGTGAGAGAGTTTCAATCCTGACTAATGGGCTCCACATGAACCATCATGAACTTCCTGCATAACCTAGGGAATATCATCTCAATAAATGCAATGGAAGATAATTCCATCAAACCCACGTGTGTATAGAATCTATTCAAGTCTAAGATTAATCTAGAGGTTGAACTGTGTTTCACGCCGAAGGATTTTGGTGTTCTCGGCTCTGTATATCAAGATATTTCTATGATGGTGATACTCAAGGAAAGGAGTTTTCCAATCAGATATTTATTCTACTATGGTTAGGGGATCCTGAGATCCTGATGTGGAATAATTGGTGGTAAGGTGACTTAACAGCTATTTTTCATCATCATCCAAGGAGATAGTGGTGATGGACCTTTGATGCACCACATGGATAAATAAATCTTCCTGGCCAGGTTTTATGAGAGAATTAGCTAAATAGGATAGGGCATTAGCTCAACCATTCTTTGACTGGGGAGCATATTCCACATCTGGTTGAGAAGGGAATTGGTCCAATAGTTGTCGTGTGTACTCCAATAGGTTCAAAATCTATGTATTCCTAATGACATAGTCACCATTCATCTTCTTGATGACTAGTTTAGAGTCCCACTTCACATGTAGGCGAGGTACATCAATCTCGAGGGCCAACTCAAGACTAATTATGAGAGCCTAATACTCTACATCGTTGTTGGTGTAGCCTTCTAAAAAGAATAACTAATGGGAAAAAATATCATGTGTAGGAATAATGAATATGATACCCATACATACTCTGTTGAGTTTGGGATCATTACATCTTCTTTTAATTGGGATTCTTGAGGCACCATCAAAGTGCATCTTCCATCATGGAAAGGCTCAATCCACTAAGAGGATGGCCACGTCTGGAATGTCAAGATTCGAGGAATGCTCTGTTGGGGCCAGATAGGCAACCATAAAATCTGTTAGTGAATGACCCTTGATGACCTTCTGTAGGATGAACATGATGTTGAACTACTGAAGGATCACTACCTAATGAGTTAGATGTCCTACCAACATGGGGTGGATCAGAATATACTTGAGAAGATCCATGTGGGATAACAAGTGTATCTCGTGATGCTACAGATAATTCAAAAACTTATTCACTGTGAAATCTAGTGTGATACAATTCTTCTCAATGGAAGAATATATGGTCTCTACATTAAAGAACATGAGACTAAGATAGTACAAATTGTTCTTTGTCCCTTCATTATTCTTATATAAGAGAAGGTCATTGAGGTATTGCTCCATGGAGGTCACATAAAAGAATAATGGAGTTTTGGAGACAAGTAGCATCAGAACCATAGGCTATAATAGATACTACTTGATCTTCTCCAAAGTGGTCTTCCACTCCTCATCCCATTGATAGATAGAACCTGTCCTCATAAGTCTAGAAAATGGCTTAAAATTTCCATCCACATTTGCAATGAATCATTTTATGTAGGCTAAGTGGACTTGAAACCCCTGGAGCTCTCAAAGGTTACTCGGAGGAGGCATCTGACTGATGTCCTTGATCTCATCTAGGTTGATCTTGATGCCTCTTTATCTAACAATGAATCCAAGAAACTTCCTAGAGGTGACCCTGAAGTCACACCTCAAGGGTTTCATCTTCAGATGGTGGGAGTTATGGAAGACGAACACTTTATTAAGATCTTTGAGATAGTATTGATGCTGGTGGGATCTGTCTACCAGATCTTCCACATAGCATTCCACTATTATCCTAAGGATTAGTTTGAAAATGTAGTGCATAGAATACTGATAAGTGGATCCTACATTATTCAAACTGAATGGAATTACCTAATAGAATATGGTACCCTACGGATCATTGGAGGTGGTGGAATATTTATCTTTGGGGGCCATCTGTATCTAATTATACTTGGATTATCCTTCATTAAAGAAGAAGGCTTGGAACCCAGTGGTGGCATCAATCAATAAATCTGAAACAGGGAGTGGAAAAATCGTCCTTCAGAAAGTGATGGTTGAGATCCTTGAAGTCGATGTAGACTATGATCTGTCTATTCTTCTTCCTAATAAGGAAGATGTTGATTAACCACCTAGGGTACTAGACTTCCTTAACAAAGTTATTTTGATGAGCTTGTCAACCTTAGCCTCGACCATGGTGCCATGAGAGGGGTGTATCTTCCAGGGAGGTTGTTTGAACCCATGATGACTTACCAGAAGACAAATATAGTTGATGGATACCTGAGGATACAGTCCATGAATATCATCATAACACCAAGAGAATATATCATGATGCTACTTCAAGAAATCCACATACTATTTTTGTTCCTCTATAGGCATGGTTTCACTGATCTGCATCGGCTTCAGGTCTATTTCAATACCGAGATTCACATGTACCAAATCATTAACGGTGGTGGATAAACCCTCTTCAAATGTGGGAGGAGAATCTTCTAGGTCTTCTTCATCATTTGATATAGGGGGATCAAGAGAAAAAAATTCTGAGCCAACTGAATCTGAAGTAAGGTTGGTGTTGACTTGAGCAGTGGTGGAATCTTTACCAGGAGACCCCTGCACTATTAACACCATGGCGCCAAAATCTATTGACCATATTCCATCAGGTCTTTAAATGAGGGGACCATGCTAGATGATATCAAATCAATGGTGGTGGGTCACTCTATCTCAACATAGCCCAGCCCAGCAAAACAAGAAGGTATGGCATACTATTGTAGCTATGGGGTGACCATTATGATACATAATAGGGTTAAGAGGCTCTATTATCACTCTAGTATACCTGGTATAGGCTTATAAGGTAATATTACAATGTTCCTTGTGTATGGGGACATTTATTCTCCTTATCTCAGAAACAACAAAGTAGTTTTCCAAGTCTGGGATTGTGACCTCTAACTAGTGAATCGGGAGAAAGAAGGTATCATCCAAATCCATCCATGGGTTGGTCATAGTGGTAGTGTGCTCAACCTCATTGATCTGAACTCGGTTGTCCTTGATATTGTAATAATCAACATCTGTGTAATGGGATTCATAATCGGAAAAAGGAGAGGCGTCCCCATAGAGCATTCCCACTTGATCATTGAGGGGGTACTTGAGGCATTGATGATATGAGGAAGGAACTATTGTGTGCATATGAAGCTAGGGTATACCCATCAACACATTATAGTCAGTGTCCTATGTGATTACCATGAATTCAATACTAGAAATCACGCCACTAAATTAGGTCCTTAGGTGACTCTTTCCACATGGCCTCTCTTCAGTCCTGTCATAACCATAAATTTTCAGGTCAAAAGGACTCAAATCTGCTTCAAATAGTCCTATCTTACAGAGCATCCAGTTTGGGATGAGATTGATCCTAGAACCTATTTCAAAAATACAATGGAATACTTCAATGCTATTAAGCTAGCTTGTGATGTATAGTGGGTGGATGTTCCCTTGTACAAGGGATCCTTCATCTTCTCTTTAGAACGAGGTGATGGCTTACATTCTTATCACTGGACTTCCTCGCCATGGAAGGCCTCTACAACTACCAACTCTACTTCGAACTGAAGGGGGATTCTTAAAGCCTCTACAAGGGATTCATTCATCTATTATGACATTAATAGGGCCTCTAATATTGATATATTTGTCGTAATGTTGGTACGATGCTTAATAAAATCATAATTCTATGCCAGATACACATTTCTATCGCTGAGAAGATTATCTGTGGTACGAGGCATGATGGGTGCTGCTAGCCAAACCAGTGGCTTCTAACTGGTGCTAGGAATATCATATTCCTCGCTAACTGAACCATGAAGGAATACTACCAGATGACTGTCGGATGACTGAAGCCTTTCTGAATATGGGAACGGATGATCATGACTTGGTTACCACAGCTCCTCCTGGTTGAGCAGCATGAATGGCGGTGGTGGTGGATCTATTGAGGTGGGATAAGAGGAATAAACATGTTGAGCTCTATACTGAACCTATTTTCTGGTCTTAGTAGTGTGCCTAGATTTTCTTAAGGAACCATCATAAACATTTTTATGATTCACATGGTTATGGCCTCATTGATGATAGAGTCGGCTGGGAACATTAGGAGGACCTTCCTGATGCTCTTCATCACCGAGAACCATGTAAGGGTCCACCAATTGGACAATATTTATAGAGGCGTACTTCTGATCATATCCTGAGTAATCCTCCAATACAAAGTGAATTCTGGGGGTGCTTACCATCTTTAGGGGCATGAAATCACCAAGAGTATGGGTTGGCTTCAGATCCGGTGGGGGGCTATTCTTTACCTTGCACCATTGGCGTCGTCTCTTTTGAGAAGTGACAAGATGAGATGTGGTTGCAGAAGCAATATTGAGAGG